>OX438837.1:12131283-17966283 GCA_949315975.1 Eudonia truncicolella | reverse complement strand
ACCTAACCTAACCTAACCTAACCTAACCTAACCTAACCTAACCTAACCTAACCTAACCTAACCTAACCTAACCTAACCTAACCTAACCTAACCTAACCTAACCTAACCTAACCTAACCTAACCTAACCTAACCTAACCTAACCTAACCTAACCTAACCTAACCTAACCTAACCTAACCTAACCTAACCTAACCTAACCTAACCTAACCTAACCTAACCTAACCTAACCTAACCTAACCTAACCTAACCTTTTTTTTTTTTTTTTTTTTTTTTTTTTTTTTTTGTTTTTTTTTTTGTTTTCCCAGGGGAACTCGTTACGAGTACCGGCGCCTTGAAGAGGCACCGATTATGTGGGACTCGCCCGTCCGCCTTTCCACACCCACTGCCAGGGAGAGAGGCTCCAAGGCAGCTGCCAGGACAAAGTCCCGGCTGGGAGGGCGAGACGGAGGGAAATACCCACTAAACCCCTGGGGGCCCACAATCCGAAGCTGAAAGCTGAGGTGGCTGCAACGGTACAGTCCACTGGGGATTAACCACGCGGCGGCCACCCCGTCGCCCGTGTGCCAACCTATGACCGCAAGCGGTCATGCGCCGACACACGGGCGACTACGCGCACGGCACAACACAAACAGCATGCCCACCCTCTAATGGGCACGCAACCCCACAAAAGTACATATACAAACAAAACATGACAACACACGACAAAGACACAATGGTCCTCCGACCCTTGGGCTTTTGGGGAGGTATGGCCAGATACCCACACCAAAGCCCATCTGCACACGCACTTGCACCAGCAAGCGCCCCACTTTGCGGTCCAGCAGGAGACAAGCCTCCGCACTCCCTACAAAGGACATAAAACAAAAACGCGCGGCCTTCCACCAGCCCGCCTTACCTTCTTTGGCGACCCGGACCCCGACTCAGTCTCCGACTCCGACCACGAATCTGATTCCGACTCGGACTCCGACCCCCACAAACACTACCCTACAAACCCTCGACACTCGGTGATCGATTACCAACACTCGCAACTCGGAGGCGGAATTCCCCGACAATCCGCGGAAATGGCCCGGCAGCTTTCCCGGCGGTTTTCCCGTGACCAGCGGTAATAACTCGCCGGTAATCGTCCACACGGTCACCACACCGGGACTCGGGGTCGGCCGGCCCTCCTCGAGCCCGACACTTGGCGCTCGACACCCGAGGTCGTACCCACAACTAAAAAACTACAAACTCCCCTCAAAGCTGCTCAGAAGGAGCAGCGAGTTGTGCGGCCCAGAGTAGGCACGCACATAGGAGAGGCAGGGCCCCAAAGGGAGCTCCTGCCTTGCCAGGTGTTACCGACTGGGTCCAACTTTCTATAACGGAGACCGTTGGAACCATTCGAACCTAGCGCTCAACCCTCGGCACTCGGTACACGACACTCGAAACTCGGAGGCGGAATTCCCCGACAATCCACGGTAGGTGCCGGCAGCTTTCGCGGCGGTGTTCCCGTGGCTTTCACGGGCCTCATAGAGTTGTCCAAGCTCCGTTCGCCTCGCTAATCACCTACGGTAATAACCTGCCGTTACTCGTCCACACGGTGTCACCACACCGGGACTCGGAGTCGGCCGGCCCTCCTCGAGCCCGACACTCGACTTTCGACACCCGGGGTCGAGATCCCACAAAGGACGACGCTCAGAAGGAGCGCCGCCAAGACTCCTCTCAAAGCTGCTCAGAAGGAGCAGCGAGTTATGCGGCCCAGAGTAGGCACGCACAGGAGAGGCAGGGCCCCAGAGGGGGCTCCTGCCTTGCCAGGTGTTAGCCGACTGGGTCCAACTTTCTCTAACAGAGACCGTTGGAACCATTCGTTGCCCAGGGTGGACCAACTTGGAGGTCACCTGACTCGCACCCCAACCTAACCTAACCTAACCTAACCTAACCTAACCTAACCTAACCTAACCTAACCTAACCTAACCTAACCTAACCTAACCTAACCTAACCTAACCTAACCTAACCTAACCTAACCTAACCTAACCTAACCTAACCTAACCTAACCTAACCTAACCTAACCTAACCTAACCTAACCTAACCTAACCTAACCTAACCTAACCTAACCTAACCTAACCTAACCTAACCTAACCTAACCTAACCTAACCTAACCTAACCTAACCTAACCTAACCTAACCTAACCTAACCTAACCTAACCTAACCTAACCTAACCTAACCTAACCTAACCTAACCTAACCTAACCTAACCTAACCTAACCTAACCTAACCTAACCTAACCTAACCTAACCTAACCTAACCTAACCTAACCTAACCTAACCTAACCTAACCTAACCTAACCTAACCTAACCTAACCTAACCTAACCTAACCTAACCTAACCTAACCTAACCTAACCTAACCTAACCTAACCTAACCTAACCTAACCTAACCTAACCTAACCTTTTTTTTTTTTTTTTTTTTTTTTTTAACCCAGGGAAGGTGTAACACCTACCCGGACCTTGAAGAGGCCCGTGGTTATGTGGGACTACCCGTCCGCCTTTCCACACCCACTGACAAGGAGAGAAGCTCCAAGTCAGCTGCCAGGAAGAATTCCCAGCTGGGAGGGCGAGACAGAGGGGATACCGCACTAAACCCTGGGGGTCGCAATCCGATCAGCATAAGGCTAAGGTGGCGGTCACGGGACCTAATCCACGAGGGAAATAACCTACGCGAAGGCCACCCTGTCGCCCATGCTCCAACCTGCAGTAACTAAGGTGCACCCATTCGAATATTTCGAATGTGTGCACGACAGCACCACGCGCCAGAGCATGGGCGAAAACGCGCACGCACATGAACATTGCACCTTTAAAACGGTGCAAAGAACCATCAACAATTATAAACTAACATATTATTGTGCCTTAGGCACTTCAAATGTTTGTGTGGCTTATCGCCCAACACAAAACTTCTTCACATAAAGTCAAAAATTCTTAACTACTACAACTATGACTAATATTATATTAATATTACTGACTACCGTAATGGCCAACCACACACGCCTCCAACCCTCATGGCCCAGAGCCGGTTTGGGAGTCGGTCGTGTTCGGAATTCCTACACGCACATTAACCTAACATCATGATCTGATCCAAAATATTTACAAATTATCCCACCTAACCAACAGTATATACAGAAATATACAGATACCTCCGCTAATTCTGGAGAACTAGTGGTGTGCAGAAACACCATCCAGCTCCTCCTCCTTCCCTCATCCCTCCTCCTCACGCTCATTGAGCTAGCGAGGATAGGGACGTACTAACATTTATTTATTATACACATTTATATTTACATTACACATTACACATTACATTTATATACACACATTCTATGTATATATTTACACTATTTATTATTTACATCCACTAATTTTCCTATCTTTTTACAGATTCACCGGAGGGGCATGCAGACAGCAGAGACTACGGCGGATGGAGGTCCGCGTATCGTCGCCTACGCCTTCCGGTTCTTCTTCTCCTCGCCAGGGGGGCGTTGGTGGCCTCTTCACGGACGCGTTCAGCCTCTTCTTTGAGGCCCATGCAGTCCGTGGCGAATTGGCTCACCGCATCCCACTTTCCCTCATCCTCTACCATCGCCTTAACGACGTTAGGGAGGGAGAGGTCGTCACTTCCTATGGCATCCTGCAGGGAGCGTCGCTGGGTGGAAAAGGCGCAGCACACTTGCAGTGTGTGCTGTGCAGTGTCCTCCTCTGCGCCGCATTCATGGCAGGTCGGGCTTCCTTCTCGACCAATCCTAAACAGATACTCACCGAAACACCCGTGTCCGGTGAGTATCTGCGTCAGGTGGAACGAGACGACTCCAAATGGCCTATTTGTCCAGTCCGGTATTATTGGGCGAATGGCTTCGACGGTGCGGACACCGAATGTGGGGGACTCCAAGAGTTCTTGCCACTTCCACATTGCCATGTCATACGCATCCCGTCTTACCGCCTCCAGCTCAGCAGGAGCCGGGCGTTCGCCATTTGCCCTCCTCTCCGCCCTGTACTCGTGCACCTCGATTAAAACCTTGGCGTCCAGGTCCCAGGGCACCATCCCCGCCACCGCTGTCGCGGCCTCAAACGAAACGGTACGGTATGCCCTTATAGCCCGAACTGCGACCACTTTCTGTGGTCGCCGCAGCAGCGCGACGTTCCTGGGCGTCAGGGCATCCGACCATACCGGTGCACCATACAGCGCCATACTCCGGAGGACTCCGGCGTACAGCCTGCGACAGGCATCTCCGGGGCCACCCACGTTGGGAAGCAGGCGGGACAGAGCCATCCCTGCTTTCACCACTCGTGGTGCCATCTCTTCGAGATGTGGTCTAAAAGACCAGCGGCTATCCAATATGAGACCCAGGTATTTGAGCCGTGATCCGACTTTTACCTGGACTCCGTCAACATCGATGTGGGCATCTCTGGGGGGGCCGCCCCGAGGACCATGGAACAAAATGGCCTCAGTTTTTGGCAGCGCCACCTCCAGTCCCAACAGTCTGATCCGAGCTATGGTCAAGGTGGCAGCAATAGACGCCAGCCGCGCCGCCTCCTGGTAGTCACCGCCCCGTGCAGTGACTAGGGTGTCATCTGCATAACAGATGACACCCGACCTGGGAAGGGAGACCCCTCTCAGGACCCAGTTGTATCCGATGTTCCACAGGAGTGGCCCTAAGACCGACCCCTGTGGAACACCGCACACCATGCTCTGCGCGCGAATGCGCGTTCCACCCGGTTCTAGAAATAGGACGGACCTATCCCGGAAATAGTCCATTAGGACCCTGCGTAGATACCAGGGCACGCGATGGTATTGCAGTGCCTGTATAATGACGCTGAAGGGGAGGGTGTTGAACGCATTGGCTATATCCAATGAAACCGCCAACACCCTCTCCCCTCTTCCTGCCGCATCATCCGTGATCCGACGCAACGTCTGGATCGCATCAATGGTGGATCTCTCCCTCCTGAACCCGAACTGGGTATCCTCAAGGTTGGGCCCTTCATTGTCCAAGTGGTTTATGATGCGGGCAGCGAGCAACCGCTCAAAGAGCTTGCCCGCTTCATCCAAGAGGACAATTGGGCGGTAGGCGGAGGGGGAGTCCATCGGACGGCCCTCTTTCTTGAGTAAGACTAGACGGCCCTGCTTCCAAATTTTCGGGAATCTCCCTTCCCGAAGGCAGGAATCCAGGAGCTCGACTAGCCTTATTCCCATATGGTCCAGGGCTACGGACAACACCCTGCCCGGCACACCATCAGGTCCTGGGGCCTTCTTCTTTCGACGGAGGCGGTCGATCACCATCTCCATCTCTTCGTCCGTCACATGAGGGATGGTCAGGGGATCCACCTCTCCATCATGTTCCGGGGCATTGAAAGGAACCGCCTCGAACTGTCGGTCCGGGAACAGGCCCTCAACTATCCGGGTCAGGAGCTCCGGCTGGAACGATTCCGTGGGGGGCGCCGAGCTACGGAGCCGATTCCTTACGGAACGGTACGGCCTTCCCCACGGATCTCGGTCCAGGTCGGCCAGGAACTCCTCCCATGCCGCCTTTTTGACCTGCATAATCCCAACCTTCAGGGCTTTCCTTGCCTCATTAAGCCGGGCGAGGAGAGCTTCCTCCTCTTCAGGGGGGTGTCGCCTCCGACGGCACCTTTGGTAAAGCCTCCGTGCGTATATTGTGTCTTCGCGGAGGGACTCAATCTCCACCGACCACCAATATACCGCACGCTGCTGGGGACGATCACCTACCCTAGGCATGGAGGCGTCACACACACGAGTGAGGGACTTGCGAAACCTTTTCGCCTTCTCGTCCACGTCGAGATCCACCGGAGGAGCCGGGAGCCAACCTTCTGCCATGGCCGTTTCTATGGCAGCCTCTCTGTCAAAGCGCGTAAGCGCCCAGCGCTTGAACTTTTCAGTCCGGACTCCTTGCGAAGCGGAGGGGCTCGCTCGGGGGGGACCAGACACCCGGATCCAGACATATCGGTGGTCGGACATTGTTTCGGCGTCTTCCAGAACCCTCCACTCAGACACACGTGAGGCAATGGCGGGGGTAGCGAACGATATGTCCACTATGGACTCCCCCTGCCACCTCACGCATGTGCTTACACTACCTCTGTTAAGGAGCACTAGCCCTGCCTCAATGCTAAACTCGTCGACTATTTCACCCCTTTGGGTGGTGACGGGAGATCCCCATGACGTCGACTTAGCATTGAGGTCACCTGCTACAATAACTTGTAGGGGGGCTAGGCGGCGCACTACTCCTTGGAGTCCGGCAACATAGGCCTCAAAATCCGAGAAGTTCCGGCTGGGCGAAAAATACACCCCGACAAGGGCAATTTCCCCCATTGCAACGGCCACAAAACCTGGCCCTCTTTCCCTGAGGGAGATGGGGGTTGCCCGAGAGTCCGTCGAGGTGGCAATCGCAACGCTTGCCACACTTCCGCCAGTATCACCAATCCAGTTGGATCTAGCGGGAACCGTATACGGTTCCGCTAGGATCGCCACGCTTGCTTCCCACTCTGCCATATGCTGCACAAGCAAATCTTGTGCAGTGGCACAGTGGTTGAGGTTCGCCTGAATGATTAGGACGTTATGGCGTCCTGGCATTTGGGTTCTGAACCGAAACCTCCATGGGCACACTGTTAGGTGCAGCATTCTTGGGGGGGGCCCTTGTCCAAGGGGCCTTGGCCTTCATTTTAATGGGGGGGGGATTGCACTTCCTCCCGCCCATATAGTGGTCCGCCCGAAGTTTAGCCGCAGCACATACGCCACAGAACGGCTCCTCAGCCACACATGTTTCCGCACGGTGCCCTGGGCAACTGCATCGGAAGCACATTTCGCTCCTGTTTATTTCAGCGGTACAGGTGTATCTCGTGTGACCCGTACCCATGCATTGGAAGCATCTTAATGGAAGCGGGTCCATCACCACAACCTGCACCGATGACCACCCTACAGGGATGCGTCCCTCCAGTGCCAATGCCTTCGCTGCTGCCACAGGGCACTTGATCAGCATGGAGCTTGAGCCCCACGGACCTGGTCGAATTTCCCCAAATGACAACATGTGCTCCGGGCAACCAGTCGAGCGCATGACCGCATCTTTGATCCAGTCCACTTGGATGGAATCGTCAATGCCAACGAGTCGTATATCCGCCTTTCGAAAAGGTCGGAGCACCTCTGCATCGTCTCCGATGACCTCTCTCATTCTTGCCGCTAGCGCATCCGCCTTAGCCCCACTGGTGGACCCTGGAATCTCCAACTTCCGGCCTCCAGCGGCTGTGGCTCTGACACGGAGCGACACCAAACCAAGGTCCTCCAATTTGATGGCCTTTATGGCCTTGCCCAAGACGGAGGCGTAATTTTCTCCTTTTTCCTGGGCTTCCTTCTTTAGCGTGACCGTAATAACTGACGACTTTGGGGCCGTCAGCTTTGCGGCCTGCTTCTTTTGGTGCGACTGTGGAGCCGCACTCTTGGCCACCACCTCCTTGGTAGTATTCCTCGACCCATCAACCTGGGCTAGCTGTTGCTTCTTCTTCTTTCCCTTCTTAACAACTTCAGACCAATTATTGGCTGGAGTGCTGGAGGCAGCAGCCAGTCCAGGAGATGGGGAGCGTTCACGATTGAACGACTTCTTAGCCTGGGGTCTCGCCGGGGGGGGCACATAGGGGGCACTGGATGAGCCAGCTTGTGCCTCCAGGGCAGCAGCATGTGCCGCAAGGGCTCTGCTCCTATCACTAGCCAGCTGAGGTCTTAAGATCGGCTTAGGGGGGAGTCTATCCTCTATGCCATCCATTCTTTCGTTGAGCATTTTGCCCAACGACGAGAACATCTGCCCTCGGAACTCCTCCATCATCAATGCCAACCTGGGCATCAGCTCTTGCAGCAGCGGAGAAGACTCTGCGCTTTCAACTGGGGCTTTCATCGGGGGGGCTTGAGGAGCAGGGGGGGACGCTCTCACCCGGGGAGTCTTATCGCACTCCCTCTCTCCGCGCTCCCTTCGAGAGGCCTTCACCTCATCTCTGAGGTATCCGAGCTCGATCCTCATGCGCTCATTGTCGCGTCTGAGGCGTCTGGCCTCTTCAGACGGCGAAAGGTCCTGGAGAGCGCGCATCGTCTTCTGAAGAGCCTGCGCTGCAACATTCAGGTCTCCCCTGACAGTCCCTTTCAGATTCGAGGACTTCTGCACCGAGTCAACGATAGACGCCACACTTTTTTGGGCCTTCTCCAGCAACACATCCTTGCTAGCCATTGCCTCCTCATGTTGGGCATTAGCCCTTTCCTCCTCCTCTTCCATCCTATTGAGGGATGCAGACCGACTACGAGAGCCACAGCTGGGTTTTCGGAGGTATGCATCCCGCTCCCTTTCCCGTTCCCCTCGCGCCATGTCTTCCTCAGTCCTAATCCGCAATTCCTCCCTGGCAGCAGCTACACCAGTATAGGTCCCAGACCTTGACCTGGTTCCATCCATCCTACCCCTTCGGGCCACAGTCACTTTGGGAGGTGGCGGCATGCGCTCTTCATCGCCACACACGTAATTCCCATCAACATCGTAAAACCCCGTTGACTCGATTTCGGACCTCTTGCGTTTTTCCGCTTTTTCAGCTAAGGTGCTGTTCACCACGCGGGTCGATATCTCATCAACAGGCTCCTCCATCGAACAAAACTCATCATCCGAGACGGACACCACACTTCCCGAACGATAACTGCCGCAAAGCGACATTGCAAGGTTTACGGGGGGGCTGACCCCCGATACCTAAACGACAATGCCGAAAACGACAGTAAAAATGTCGATACTTATCCTAAAATTAATTTGAAATAAAATTTTAGTATGGAGAAAAGTTTACCTAAGCGGTAAATTTCTCCATACAAAATTTTGCAAATTTCTTACAAAATACTAATTTTTGGGTTTGAGGGGTCCTAAAACCCTGTTCCCAAAAACTTATCAAAAAACAAAAGGTATGGGCCGATGCGCTAGCTATCGGCCTACTAAACAACAAAAGAATAATAGATAAAAACCCAAAAACCAAATTATTACAGAATATAAACTAATGAAAACCGGCCGATTTGTGCCGAAATCGACCTTTTCCAAAAAATTAACTATAAATAAACTATCCACTAAATTAACCCGAAACCTAGCCTACACTAATTCTAAGAAACCCTTATAACTTAATAAATCCAAAAACCACACCCTTATGCTAAGAAAATAATGAGGAAATTAGACTTAAAATATGTAAACAAATGAAATTCTTACAACTATGGATTTTGGTCAAGACCGAGTCGTTTTTTATTTTCGACAAATTAAGTTGTCGAAAATAAAATCCGCCAAAAATCGAGATCTTGACCAAATTAAAAACAAAAAATACCTAAGGCTAGCTTATGGAAAATACTACGAAAAATGCCTTGGGAACCCAAGCGGGGTCCCAAAGATTAAAAAACTAAAAAATAATTAAGATTTTTGTCTCTGCATTGCAGACGTTTAGAGACTAAAAAACAAAAACAAATCAAAATAAAATCAGGTATCTAACCTACAACAAAACAAAAAATACTGAAAAATGCGCTACAAAAGTTTGCTATTTATCAAAGAAACAGCCGATTTTTTAACTCAAACCGTCTATTTTTAAAAGCCGAAAAACCACTTTGGAATTTACGGAGCAGACATGCGCACGGGTGCTGTGTTCGGGCGACAGAACGCCACTAACCTAACCTAACCTAACCTAACCTAACCTAACCTAACCTAACCTAACCTAACCTAACCTAACCTAACCTAACCTAACCTAACCTAACCTAACCTAACCTAACCTAACCTAACCTAACCTAACCTAACCTAACCTAACCTTTTTTTTTTTTTTTTTTTTTTTTTTTTTTTTTTTTTTTTTTTTTTTTTTTTTTTTTTTTTTTTTTTTTTTTTTTTTAACGGAGTGAAAGATCTGCAAACAGACGCATCAGCGGGCAATGAGGGGTCCCGCTGGCTGTCCGAGGATGGCCAAGACTCTGTTCCAGGGCCGAAGCCCTAGAAAAAGCGAGCCGTGGCCGACTCGGTAAAAAAAAAAAAAAAAAAAAAAAAAAAAAAAAAAAAAAAAAAAAAAAAAAAAAAAAAAAAAAAAAAAAAAAAAAACACTCCGATGTCCTCTCGTCACCTTGGGACCAGCAAACCGGCGATCATCGCGTCGTCCTCATCTGAGGAGGACGCATCGAACGCCGGCATGGTGGGGCCTGACGAGGTCATGGGAACCCTTTCGGACACTTCCACAACCCCGTCGGTGACTGCTCGCCCTGTATACGGGCGAGCCCCTCCTCCGCCCCTGATGGGGGCGGGTGACCGCCCTCGAAAACGATGGGCGGACACACTTGACCCGTCATTTGGTGAGACGGGTCGCCGACGCGCCGGGACATACGGAGCGTCGGCCCTCAGTGGGGACCTGTGCAATGCACGGTCGGAGCCCCCCCTAGGGCTCGGACCGCGCTGGTTCCCCACCGGATGGAGAAGGCGCTGGTATTGCCGCCTTCTCCGCAGGAGGCGTCTGCGGCGGCACGGATTTGCCAGGGGGTCATCCTCCCTGGCCCGTTCCGCCTCCTCCTTCAGCGTCATGACGTCGACGCAGAAGGAGTTGACCGCCTCCCAGGACCCCTCGCTACCGAGCATGGACAGAACCACGGTCGGCAGGGAGAGGTCCGCGCCAATCACAGTGACCAATGCGGAGCGCTGGACACCGAACGCAGAGCACACCGTTAGGGTGTGTTGCGCCGTGTCCTCCGCCGCTCCGCAATGGTGGCACTGTGGGGTCGGCTCTCTTCCGATCCGGTGCAAATAGCGTCCGAACGAACCATGTCCGGACAGTATCTGCACCAGATGGTATGTGAGCGACCCATGGCGCCGCTCCGCCCACGCCTTGAGGACGGGGCGTAGGGCCTCGAGGCTACGCGTTTGCGTAGCTGAGGCCCCTTCGCCCAGGTCCTCGGACCATAGGCGGAACATCTCCTCGCGCGCTCCATCGAGCGCAGCACGCCTCTCTTGGGGGGCCAGTCGATCGCCACTGGCCCTCTCCTCCGCTCGCTGCCGGTACGCTGCAGCGAGCACCTCCGCCACCAGCTCCCACGGGGGCGTCCCCGCGAGAGCGCACGCCACTTTCCGGGACACCGTTCGGTAGCCCCGGATCGCCCGCAGCGCCATTGCGCGCTGGGCCCGCTGGAGAGAGGCGGTCGCGTGTGGGCTTAAACAGTCAGCCCACACCGGCGCCCCATACAGTGCCATAGAGCGGACGATGCCGCCGTAGAGTCGGCGGCACGCCACGCTCGGGCCCCCCACGTTGGGCAAGAGACGCCCGAGGGCGTCTGCTGCTCCCAGCAGCCGGGGCTCGAGAAGCTTGAAGTGCTCCTCGAAACCCCACCGCCCATCGATCACCAGCCCCAGATACTTCATCTGGGGCTTCAGACCGACCCTCTCGCCCTCCACAACGATCGACGCGCCCGCTGACGGCCGTCTTTGAGGCCCATGGAACACCATGGCCTCGGTCTTGTGGAGGGCTACCTCCAAGCCCAACGTCCGTATCCGCCGCACGATATGGCTAACGAACACGGACGCCAGGCGCTGGACATCCTCCAGCCGCGTCCCCCGGACGGTGACGAGCGTGTCGTCTGCATAGCAGAACGACCGCACCATCGGGGGGAGGCCACACCGGAGGACGTAGTCGTAACCGACGTTCCACAACAGGGGGCCGAGGACCGACCCCTGTGGAACGCCGCGGGACACCCTGTGACGGCCAAGCTCGCCGTCACGTCCCACGTACGCTACGTCCCGGTCCCTCAAATAGTCTCCCACTATTCGGCGCAGATATGGAGGCATTTGATGGAAACGAAGCGCCTCCATGATGACGCCGAAGGGGAGACTATTGAAGGCGTTGCGGATGTCCAGCGACACCGCCAACACCATCTCCCGCCTCTCAACGGACTCCTCCACTAGAGTCCGGAGATCGGACAGGGCGTCGATCGTCGACCGCCCCGTCCGGAAACCGTATTGGGCCTCGGAGAGGTCGGGGCCTGTTCCCCCTCCCAGCTGCTGGACTATTCGGGAAGCGATGATCTTCTCGAAGACCTTCCCGATTTCGTCCAGCAGCACAATGGGGCGATATGCCGAGGGGTCGTCTGCCGGACGCCCCTCTTTGCGAATCAGGCATAGCGCCCCCTCCTTCCACACTTTGGGAAACTGTGCGAACTTTAAGCTAGCGTCGCACAGTTCCCTGGCCCTGGCCCCCAGATGTTTTAGGGCCAGGTCCAGTACCCGCTTCGGGACGCCGTCAGGTCCCGGTGCCGTCTTCCGTCCCTTTAGACGGGCGACGGCGTCCTTCCACTCCTCCTCATCAATAAGAGGAGGGGGATCACTCCTTCCCTCCTCATCCGGAGCTGGCGGGGCCATCCGAGGGGGAACAAAACCCTCCTCGGCCGGGGGAAACAGTCCCCCGATGACCGACCCCAGGAGGTCGGGATCCATCGTTTCCGTGATGGGCGTGCCGCGCGCTTTCAGCTGGTTGCGCGCCAGCTTATACGGCCGCCCCCACGGATCCCGATCAAGACCCTGCAACTGCTCTTCTCTGGATACCTCCTTTGAGGAGGCAATCGCAGTCTGCAGGGTCTTCTTCGACTGCCTGTACAGCTCGTACAGGCGGTCCTCCTCCTGAGTGTCCCTCACGCGGCGCCGGCGGGCCCTAGTGTAGGCCCGCCTTTGGACACTGCAGTCATCCCTCATAACTGCAATGTCCTGGGACCACCAGTGAACTTCACGGCGGTCCCGTGGAGGCTGCGCCCGAGGCATAGAAGCCTGGCACACCTCCGTTAAAGCGCCGCGGAGACGGCGAGCTGATTCATCGACGTCCGGACCGGACATCGGACGCGAGAACCAATCCTCAAAAATCGCCGTCTCATTCGCCAGCTCCGGCTTAAGCCTGCTGAGCGCCCAGCGGGGAGGCCTTTCACAGCTTGTGGGCTGCGGGGGCCTTTGGTGCAGGGTGGAGCTCTCGAATCGGATGTAGCGATGATCCGAGAGAGTCTCCACGTCTTGCACCACCCTCCAGCCGCTGATCGTGCGCGCGAGGGCTGGAGTGGCGAACGACACGTCCACCACCGAGCCTCCGTTGTGCCGCACGCACGTGTGGACTGCGCCCCTGTTGAGGAGCGACAGCCCAACAGCGGCTGCCCACTGCTCCACAGCCTGGCCCCTCTGGTCGGTCGCTGGACAGCCCCAGACGACCGACTTGGCGTTCAGGTCTCCAAGGACGAGAACCTGACGCGGGGCCGCCCTCCTGATGGCTACGCCGACGACTCCGAGGAATGCCTCGAAGTCGGCGAGCGGTCTGTTTGGGGAAAAGTAGACAGACACTACTATCATTTCCCCCCAAACGACCGCCGCGTACCCAGCACCCCGCTCATAAATTGAGGGGGGTGTATAACCTGGGGCCGCGCGCACCATCACGGCGACAGAGTCGCACGTGTCCCCCACCCAGTTGGGCTGGTTGGGGATGAAGTACGGCTCTGACACCGCCGCCACGTCCACTGACCACTCCGCCAGGCTCTGGTGTAGCAGATCCTGAGCCCTGGAAGAGTGGTTCAGGTTCACCTGGAGAAAGTTGATATGGGGCCGTCTTAACATTGTTCGACCACCATATCAACCTCCTCGAGCCCCGTTTGGGGCGCCCTCTGTGTGGCGGGGGCGGCCTGGCGAGCTGGACGCGCCGGCAACTTGCCCTTGGCCAGGGGAGGCTTACAACTGCGCCCCCCCATAACGTGGCCTGCCGGTCGCTTGGCAGCGGCACACACGGCACAGTGGGGCTTCGCGCTACAATCGAAGCCCCTGTGCCCCTCCTTACCGCACCGGTGGCAGAGGTTGCTCCGGTCGGTTTTTGAAGGGCAGCTCGCTCTGGCGTGCCCCACCTGCATGCACCGGAA
Organism: Eudonia truncicolella; assembly: GCA_949315975.1. NCBI lineage: Eukaryota > Metazoa > Arthropoda > Insecta > Lepidoptera > Crambidae > Eudonia > Eudonia truncicolella. The sequence continues at coordinate 17,952,352 of OX438837.1, read as the reverse complement.
GCATCGGTCGGAACGGGCTTCCAGTGCTCTGACGTTGGCCGCGCTGAACCCTATCAGCAGGCGGCCGGCGTCCACGACCTTCTTCGCAGCGGCGACCGGGCACGACACCACCGTCGAGCCAAAGCCGTCAGGGCCGTAACGGATGGGGCGCACTTTCACGGCGTCCACACCACATCCACCCTTGGCCGCGATCTTTGCGGCCAAGTGCGCCTCCATCACCGACTCATCCAGACCGCCCACCCTCAATTCTGCGGTTTTGGTGGGCCGGATGACCGTGGCCATGCCCTCAAGGGCCTCCCTCATCTTGCCGGCCAGCTGGTCGGCCTTTTCGGCAGAGGCCTTGCCCGAGATCTCAATGATCTTCGACCCGGTCATGGTGTTTCGGCACCGACGGTTTGGGATATCCATCCCGTCGATGTCGACCGAGTCTCGGGCTTTGGCCAGCGCGTCGGCGTAGGTGACCCCCTTCTCAACCGCTTCGGGAGTGAGGGTCACTACAACTGCCGCCGACTTCGGCGCAACCAGCTTAGTCTTTTGACCAGCCTTACGGGCCTTCTTAGCAGGAGCAGTGGCGGGCGGGGCTGAGGTGTTATTTAGCCTCCGCCGAGGCGCCTTCTGCTGCTTGGCCGCCGCCGAGTAGGATTGGCGGGGCGGAGCCTGCTCCAGAGGGGCCGATGTTTTGGCCTTCCTCCTCTTCCTTTGGCGCTTTTTGCGCGACTCCTGCGTCGTCCATTCTGGTTCTGCCTCAACCGGGGAAGGCGCTTTTGCAGCACCCCGGGAGGTGGACGGAACGACCGCAGGAGGACCAGCTTTTTTCGCCTGCTTTGGCGGGGGATCTGGCTTTTTGGCCACCGCCTTGCCCTTTTTAGCCGGCATGATTGTGTCGGCCGGCTTAGCTTTTCCCTTGGTAATAGGGGGCGTGGGCGCAACTGCTGCAGCTGCTTTTTTGCGGTCCGCCGCAAGCGGCGGTCGCAGGTTTTTAGCCGGCAGCAGGCGGTCCTCTAGACCCTCCAGGCGAGCATTCAGCATGGCCCCGAATGTTCGGGCCAGCCTTGCTTCAAATGCCTGGAGGGCATCCGGCTCCTCATAGGCGGCCTTAGTTTTGCCGTGGCCAGTCGTCTCCTGCACGACGACAGTCGGCGAGAGAGGCCTTGGAGGAGGGCAGTCCGTCTCCATAGTGTCCACTGAGGGCAGAACCTCAGGGAGAGTGGGGGGAGGGGACATGCACTTCCTGCCACCCTTGAGGTCCCTCACCTCTGCAGACAAAACTGCAACGCTCTTCGTGAGGTCTGCCAGTTGCTGCTGCAGCCTCACGTTTTCCGCCTTCAGGATGCGGGTGTCCTCTGAGATGTTTTTTGAGGACACCTCGCGGAAGCAGTCCATAATCGACTGGGCTGCTTTTTTCAACGCCTTTTGGAAGGGGCCCTGGAGGTGCGAGGACTTTTTCGCCACCTCCACTATAACCGCACAGTCCGCCTTCACCACCTCCTCGATATCGAGGGTGGTCTTCAGGTCCGGATCTGTGGGCGTAGGGGCCTCATCTTCCGTTCTACTTGCGTAGAACGCAGCCCTGGTCTCGTAGGCGCGGCGCTCCATTTCTCCCACCTCCCGGTCGAGCGCGACCTGCTGCTCCTCGCGGATTGCAGCGGCATGTTCGCGCTTGGCCCGGGCGAGTCCAACGTACTCTCCCGTAGTGGGAGGTCGCCCTCGACCACGTTGGGCCGGCTTCTTCGGATCGTCCTCAGACGAGTCCGAGAGAGCCTCCGACTTTTTGCCCCCCTTAGATGTTTTGGGGGGACGCTTCCTCTTTAACGAACCAGTGAGAGTGTCGACGCTGATCGTGCTGTCGTCTGACACATCACTACACTGGTCGTTTTTCTGACCTCGTTTGGGATAAGGGGAGGTGCGGGCTAGGCCCTTGCTGCGAGCCGACACTGCCGGCGAGCTGGCACGACTCCCCTTTTTCTTCAAAAAGGAAGATTTAGAATTTGCGACGGAGTCAACGGCCGATTTCATAGAAACCGCCGATGAATCGGACTCGACGTCGACATCCCGCTCCCTTCCTGCTGCAGACACGCTGCGCGAACGCGCGGCGGTTGGCGATGAACTGCCAGCAGCCCTGGACGAACTGAAGGTGAGCTTCAGCCCGCCCGTCTCCATCTCAACTCCGCCCTTCTCGGGCCCAGCCAGAAGGCTTCCATCCACGTCCTTCCCTTTGGGGTCGGACACACCACTACTACCCACGACGGACCTGGAATCAGGCTCCGCCGACTTCTGCGAAACGTCTTTTAAAAATTTATTTAGCAACTTAGACATTAATCCCACGAGTGGAGAGCATATAAAAGTCACCCCGTGCAGTGGCCTCATACACGGGGAACCCTACATACTGTCAAGGGCGGGGGATGTTGACAGGTTTTAACGAGGTTTCTCTCGGGTTTTATAGTGTGACCTTCACGCGGCCGGCCGGTTAAGGCAAGCCCTCGCTCCACCACGGAACCCGCGTACCCCACAACGCCGCGAGTGGGGGTCGTTGCAGAGACCGCAGTGGTTTACGATGATCGGGGGCTGGCGTGGGCCCCCGTTGCACCGCTTTCGCGGTGCTCCCCTTTCCCCCCCGTTGCGACCTGATAACCCTTAAGGGGCGGCCGTCTTTGTGTTACTCCTCTCAAAGCCGCTCGGAAGGAGCAGCGAGTAGTGCGGCCCAAAGTAGGCACGCACATAGGAGTTGCAGGGCCCAGAAGGGGCTCCCGCCTTGCCAGATGTTAGCCGATTGGGCCCAACCTTCTCCGAACGGAGAATGTTGGAGCCACTCGTTGCCCAGGATGCACCACGTGGAGGTATCTGACTCGCACCCCAACCTTTTTTTTTTTTTTTTTTTTTTTTGACGGAGTGGAAATCTGCTAACAGACGCATCAGCGGGCAAAAGGGGTCCCGCTGTCCCGCTGGCTGTACGAGGCTCTTGCTAAGACTCTGTTCCAGGGCCGAAGCCCTAGAGAAAGCGAGTATAGGCCGACTCGGTAAAACCACTCCGATGTCCTCTCGTCACCTTGGAACCAGCAAACCAGCGATCATCGCGTCGTCCTCATCTGAGGAGGACGCATCGAACGCCGGCATGCCGGAGCCTGACGAGGTCATGGGAACCCTTTCGGACACTTCCACAACCCCGTCGGTTTGCTCGCCCAGATGGGCGAGCCCCTCTCCCGCCCCTGGTGGGGGGCAGGTGACCACCCTCGAAAACGATGGGCGGACACACCTGACCCGTCCTTACAGACGGGTCGCCGACGCGCCGGGACATACGGAGCGTCGGCCCTCAGTGGGGACCCGTGCAATGCACGGTCAAAGCCCCCCCTAGAGCTCGGACCGCGCTGGTTCCCCACAGGAGGCGTCTGCGGCGGCACGGATCTGCCAGAGGGCCATGCCCCCCAGCCAGCTCCGCGCCCTCCGCTGACCACCTCCCCAGGACCCCTCGCCACCGAGCATGGACAGAGCCACGGTCGGCAGAGAGAGGTCCGCGCCAATCACAGCGACCAATGCGGAGCGCAGGACATCGAACGCAGAGCACACCACTAGGGCGCGCTGTGCCGCGTCCCCCGCCGCCCCGCAACGGTGGCACCGCGGGGTCAGCCCTCTCCCGATCCGGTGCAAACAGCGTCCGAACAAACCATGTCCAGACAGTATCCGCATCAGATGGTACGCGAGCGACCCATGGCGCCGCTCCGCCCATGCCCGGAGGACGGGACGCAAGGCCTCCAGACCACGCATTCGCGCAGCCGAGACCCCTTGCCCAGACCCCCAAACTATAGGCGGAACGTCTCCTCTCGTGCTCCCTCAAGAGCAGAGCGCCTCCCTTGGGGGCCAGGCGACCACCGCCGGCCCCCTTCTCCGCTCTCTGCCGCTGCTTTCGCTGGTAGACGAAAAGACACAACAAATCGCGAAGCCCGCCTGCCCTTCTTTGGTGACCCGGACCCCGACTCAGCTTCCGACTCCGACCACGAATCTGACCCGACTCGGACTCCGACCCTCACAAACACTTCCCAACCCTCGACACTCGGCACTCGATGCTCGACACTCGACGCTCGACGTTCGATACCCGAAGTCGTGTCCTACAACAAAAAACCCACAAAGACGGCACTCAGAAGGAGCGCCGCCGAGACTCCTCTCAAAGGTGCTCAGAAGGTGCAGCGAGTTGAGCGGCCCAGAGTAGGCACGCACACAGGAGAGGCAGGGCCCCAAAAGGGGGCTCCTGCCTTGCCAGATGTTAGCCGACTGGGTCCAACTTTCTCCACGGAGACCGTTGGAACCACTCGTTGCCCAGGATGCACCACGTGGAGGTATCTGACTCGCACCCCCTCGCACCCCAACCTAACCTAACCTAACCTAACCTAACCTAACCTAACCTAACCTAACCTAACCTAACCTAACCTAACCTAACCTAACCTAACCTTTTTTTTTTTTTTTTTTTTTTTTTTTTTTTTTTTTTTTTACCCAGGGGAACTCATTACGAGTACGAGGACCTTGAAGAGGCCCAAGTTATGTGGGACTCACCCGTCCGCCTTTCCACACCCACTGACGAGGAGAGAAGCTCCAAGTCAGCTGCCAGGAAGACCCGGCTGGGAGGGCGAGACGGAGGGGGATACCGCACTAAACCCCTGGGGGACAAGGCAATCCGAACACTAAATAAGGCGACAACCACGGTATACTTCCGAAAGGAATTGAGCCGCGGCCGCCGCCCTGCGCCCGTGCACCAACCTACGGCCATCTCCGTGCGCTCATTCCCGCTTGCGCGGGAAAATGCGCATTTGACGGCCGCGCGCCAGTGTACGGGCACGTGCTGACAACGCACAGCATGGGAAATTCAGAAGGAATTTCGGCTATTTGTTAGGTGGCACGTCAGTGCCACTTAACTACTTCTGGGCTTCGGGGGGGGCAGACGCCCGCCACGGACCGCGGTCGGATCCGGTCGGCGACATTGCCCTCTCCGTGCCACCTTCAGACGCCACCTTTTTAGGGCCGCGCCTAACAGCTATAGGCCGAGCGGGGCGCGCGACGGCCTCCTCGCGCTTTGGCTTCCCCTCAGCCTCCCTCAAGCTTTCGCGCTCTCTCACCACCTCCCTTGGGGGGGAGGGGGGAGGTACCGGCGCTACGACAGCAGGCGCTACGGCATCGGTCGCCTCCATCCTCTCAGGCGCCATTGGCGCCGACATAACAGGCCCCGCCTCTTGTTCCGTCAGGGCCCTCCCTTTAATGGCAGGGGGGCGGCACCCCCTGCTTCCCATCACATGCCCATGGGGCAGCGCCGCCTCAGCGCACACGAGGCAGTTCGGTGGCCCGGTGCATGCTTCCGCCCTGTGGCCACCCATGCCACACCGGAAGCAACACCCCATCCTCTCCGCGCTGGAGGGGCACATCGGCCGCGTATGGCCCATCCCCATGCACTTGAAGCAGCGCATGGGTCTGGGTCCGACGACCTCGACCCTGGCCAGGTCCCAGCCGACGCGGACCTTCCCCAAGATAGTGAGGGCTCTCGCCGCCCTCACTGGGCACTCCACAAGCACCGACGAGTAACCGCCGGGGCCCGGTCCGACCCTCCCCACCCTGACCCGCTCCTCCGGGCAACCTCCCTGCGCCGCCACCGCGGCAGCAATCATCGCCGGCGTCGTGGACACGCCCAGGTCTAGCAGCCGGATGTCCGTCCGCTTTTCCGGGCGGGCGACCGTCGCCACGTCCGACAACACCTCGGCCAGCCTTTCCGCGAGCCGATCAGCGGCCTTCCCGCTGTCGGCACCAGGCACCTCAATCAAAGTGGCCCCGGTCTGGGCCGCCTTCGTGCGGACACCAGGGATGCCCAGCTCCTCCAGCGAGATGGCCTCTCTGGCTCTCGCGAGGGTGGCCGCGTAGGACACCCCCCGGGCGACAGCCTCCGGCTTAAGCTGGAGGACCACAGCCGTCGACCCGGGCTGCCTCAGGGCTGCCCTCTCCTTTGGCTTCCCTGGCGGCGTCGGCCTTGCGTTGGGCACCACCACTGGCGCCCCAGCCTGTTTAGGGCCCTTCGCCCTTCCTCTCCTCCGGCTGCGGGCGCCGGCAGCCCGCTCATTCCTAGGCGCAGGTGGGGTCGGTGTAGGGCCGACTTCCTGCTTCCTCTTCTCGGGGAGGACGGGAAACTCCTCCACGCTCTTGGGCGCGGCCGCCAAGCCACACCTCGCGCGCTCGGGAGCCAGGAGCCCGGCCTCCAGACCATCCAGCCTCTTGCTGATGCCTCCAATTGAAGCATCGAGGCTCCGCTGCATGGCAGCCAACGCCTGCGCAATTCCCGCATTCGGGTCGGCAGCAGGGGGAGGAGGAGCAACTCTTGCCTCTGAGGCTTCCTGCTTAAGGAGCCTCAACTTCTCCTTAAGCTCCAGGACCCGACTGTTGAGGATCTCATTGGCCTCAGTGAGAAGATCCGTCTCGTTCCTCAAGGCACCGTATCCCGCTTGAAGTCCCCGCCACGCACCGATGCCCCTGCGATCGATGCATTTCACCAACTCCGCGAGGTAACCCATTGCAGCAGACATAGCGTTTTTGGCGACCGCATGCTCCGCAGGCAACTCAGATATGAGATGCCCCACCGACCCGATCAACCTTCCCGCAACATCGATGGCCGGACCATCCACACTCTCAGGGGGCAACAGCTTCATCATCTGCTTCGTCATCTGCTTGTCCACTATTTCTCGGATGTGCTCCACATCCGGGCCTTTCCTCATGTTGTTGCGAAATCTCATGAGCACCTCCCGGAGTGACATACCCAGGGCCGCGCTCATGTACTGGATTCGCATTTCCTCCTCTTTATCCCACTCCCCCATAGCATATTTCGCAGCCCTCAAAGATTTGACCGTGACCGGCTCCCAGGACATCCAGTCATCCGGCACAAGATCGGAAGCCTCATCCGAATCCCTCGCCGAACTCCCTTCGCCTTCAGAGCCACAGCCAACCTCCATCTCCTGCACATCTCTCCCCTTCCTCGCTCCTTCGTCTCTCCCTTCCAACCGTCCCTCAACACACTTCACATCTTCATCTTCCTTCCTTCTCCTAACAACACAAGGCGAAACTTTGCCCCCCCCAGAGACGGTGGGGCGGCCTGGAACCAGTGAACTGGTCCCAGGGAGGGATTCTCCCGTCTTACGACGGGTACCCTCCTGGGGTAATGATACTTTAGGTTTCGCACTCATGTTTTACATCATTATGGGATGCCTCCCAGACAATTTTATAGGGTTGTCATCCCCCTGGCAATTTAAGGGCTGCCGATCCCTAGGTAGGCCGTGAGTTTCACCCATGCGACGCCCACTCGCCAAGGGTGCCCTATATACTCGCGGAGGGCGATAGGTATCCGCTGGGTTTTACCGACTTTTCCTTGTCGACGCCCAATCGGGCTGCGGGACTGAACCCAGAACACCACGTACCCAGCTTATGCCAGGGCTGGGGTCGTTGTGGCGGACGGGACAAAACCCGCGGCACTGCAAGACAGCGATAAGGGCTGGCATGAAACCCTCGCTGACGACCTTGCGCATGAAGCGCTTGACAGGCGCCCAGAAGGGGCGCCGACTACCCTTTCCCCCCGTGTAACGACGTCCAGAAGGGACGCCGTCAAAACTCCCCTCAAAGCCGCTCAGAAGGAGCGGCGAGTGTGCGACCCAGAGTGGGCACGCACATTGGAGGTGCAGGGCCCAGAAGGGGCTCCCGCCTGTGTCGAGTTGTTAGCCGGACAGTCTCACAGCAAACTCCTCTCGAGGAGGAGGATGTTGAGGCTGCCCGTTGCCCAGGGTGCACCACGAGGAGGTCACCCGACACACACCCCAACCTAACCTAACCTAACCTAACCTAACCTAACCTAACCTAACCTAACCTAACCTAACCTAACCTAACCTAACCTAACCTAACCTAACCTAACCTAACCTAACCTAACCTAACCTAACCTAACCTAACCTAACCTAACCTAACCTAACCTTTTTTTTTTTTTTTTTTTTTTTTTTTTTTTTTTTTTTTTTTTTTTTTTTTGACGGAGTGGAAATCTGCTAACAGACGCATCAGCGGGCAAAAGGGGTCCCGCTGTCCCGCTGGCTGTACGAGGCTCTTGCTAAGACTCTGTTCCAGGGCCGAAGCCCTAGAGAAAGCGAGTATAGGCCGACTCGGTAAAACCACTCCGATGTCCTCTCGTCACCTTGGAACCAGCAAACCAGCGATCATCGCGTCGTCCTCATCTGAGGAGGACGCATCGAACGCCGGCATGCCGGATCCTGACGAGGTCATGGGAACCCTTTCGGACACTTCCACAACCCCGTCGGTTTGCTCGCCCAGATGGGCGAGCCCCTCTCCCGCCCCTGGTGGGGGGCGGGTGACCACCCTCGAAAACGATGGGCGGACACACCTGACCCGTCCTTACAGACGGGTCGCCGACGCGCCGGGACATACGGAGCGTCGGCCCTCAGTGGGGACCCGTGCAATGCACGGTCAAAGCCCCCCCTAGAGCTCGGACCGCGCTGGTTCCCCACAGGAGGCGTCTGCGGCGGCACGGATCTGCCAGAGGGCCATGCCCCCCGGCCCGCTCCGCGCCCCCCGCTGACCACCTCCCCAGGACCCCTCGCCACCGAGCATGGACAGAACCACGGTCGGCAGAGAGAGGTCCGCGCCAATCACAGCGACCAATGCGGAGCGCAGGACATCGAACGCAGAGCACACCACTAGGGCGCGCTGTGCCGCGTCCCCCGCCGCCCCGCAACGGTGGCACCGCGGGGTCAGCCCTCTCCCGATCCGGTGCAAACAGCGTCCGAACAAACCATGTCCAGACAGTATCCGCATCAGATGGTACGCGAGCGACCCATGGCGCCGCTCCGCCCATGCCCGGAGGACGGGACGCAAGGCCTCCAGACCACGCATTCGCGCAGCCGAGACCCCTTGCCCAGACCCCCAAACTATAGGCGGAACGTCTCCTCTCGTGCTCCCTCAAGAGCAGAGCGCCTCCCTTGGGGGCCAGGCGACCACCGCCGGCCCCCTTCTCCGCTTTCTGCCGCTGCTTTCGCTGGTAGACGAAAAGACACAACAAATCGCGAAGCCCGCCTGCCCTTCTTTGGTGACCCGGACCCCGACTCAGCTTCCGACTCCGACCACGAATCTGACCGACTCGGACTCCGACCCTCACAAACACTTCCCAACCCTCGACACTCGACACTCGATGCTCGGCACTCGACGCTCGACGTTCGACACCCGAAGTCGTGTCCTACAACAAAAAACCCACAAAGACGGCGACTCAGAAGGAGCGCCGCCGAGACTCCTCTCAAAGCTGCTCAGAAGGTGCAGCGAGTTGAGCGGCCCAGAGTAGGCACGCACATAGGAGAGGCAGGGCCCCCGAAGGGGGCTCCTGCCTTGCCAGATGTTAGCCGACTGGGTCCAACTTTCTCCAACGGAGGCCGTTGGAACCACTCGTTGCCCAGGATGCACCACGTGGAGGTATCTGACTCGCACCCCAACCTAACCTAACCTAACCTAACCTAACCTAACCTAACCTAACCTAACCTAACCTAACCTAACCTAACCTAACCTAACCTAACCTAACCTAACCTTTTTTTTTTTTTTTTTTTTTTTTTTTTTTTTTTTTTTTTTTTTTTTTTTTCCCAGGGGAAACTTGCAACCAAGTTCCCGTAGGCTGGGACGACCTACGGGATATGTGGGGTTGGCCTAAACGCGGCCGACCCACTAAAACCCCTGGGGAAACCTCACACCGATTCCGTGGTTGGCGCGGGAACTGTCACGGGGATATTGTACCGCGCCTCCCACCGGCTACGCCGTTGGGCGTCCCGCATCTGACCTGTAAAGTCCCAAGGTCAGTGCGGCCCTGTGGGGCCGGCCTTCGGTGTGGGTTTCACTGCGGTCGCCTTTGCGAACCGCCCGTCTGGCGCGCGTGGACGATTCCACGCTGGAGGGGGGGACCCAGTTGTAGGCCTGCTCGGGCCCTCGCCCGGGTCCTCCTCCTCAACCACCCTAGAACCTTCCGACCCTGTGCCTCTCATTGGAGAGGCATTGGGGTGGTCGGCTGTAAGGCCTTCGGCGTGGGACAACTCCTCCGTCGTCTCCATGTCCGATACGGCTAGTGGGGGATCCACCAACGGCTCTCCGGGAGCCGGCCCAGACCGGGCAGTCTCCACCCCCGTTGCGGGGGGATCAGGGCGACCCCTGACGGTAGGGGGACTGCAGCCCCTACCTCCCATCAGATGGTGATGCGGTTTTTGCGCCGCGAGGCACACCGCGCACTTGGGCTCGCGAGAGCACACCCTCATTTGGTGCCCAGGCAGTCCGCACCGGAAGCAGAGTCCGGAGCGATCGACCGCGCTGGGGCACCTCTGCCGCGTATGGCCCACGCCCATGCAGCGGTAACACCGCATTGGGCGGGGCTCAAGGGCAACCACCTGGACAAAGCTCCACCCAAGGAGGACTCTGCCGGGCAACACGAGCGACTTTGCCACTCGAAGGGGGCAGCGCACGATAGTGCTCCCCGCGTTGTTGGGGCCCATCCTAATGCGCCCCACCCTCAATGCCCCCACTGGGCAACCAGCTCTCGCCGCAATTAACGCGGCGACGTCTTCGGTGGAGTAATCATCGTCCAACCCTGACACGCGGATATCCGCGTGCTTTTCAGGTCGGACGACTGTAGCCACCTCCGACAAAACCTGCTCCAGCCTGCTGGCGAGCAGATCGGCCTTCGCGCCGCTCTCACTACCGGGGACCTCAAAAAGCCGCGCTCCGGTGGCTGCCACCCTCGACCTAACCCCCTCGATACCAAGGTCGGGTAGGGAGATGGCCTGCCTGGCCTTTTTGATGGCGTCAGCGTACGTGACACCCATCGCCAAGGCCTCCGGACGCAGCTTTACCACCACAGCCGATGAGGTAGGCTGCCTCAGCCTAGTCTTTCGCCGCCTTCGCGGCTTCCTCCTCGGGGCTACGCTTGTCGTCGCTTGTGGCGCTGAGCGAGGCGGCACAGCGAGGCGAGTCGGCGCTGAAGCCGAGATGGGGGCAGTCAGCGGGCGGACAGGATCTGTCGACCGAGCGGCGGGAGCACCGCGTGCCCTCTTCCTTTTCCCACGGACCGCCGTCGCCCAACCGGACTGGGGCGGATCCAATGGAGTAGGCGGGTCTCTCACCGGGGCGGTGAGGCGTACCTCAGGCAGAGCGGACGAGGATCGAGCAGGCGAGGCCAGCCTCCGTCCAACAACCCTATCGGGCGCAGGTAGCACCGGAAAGTTATCTCTCCGGTGTCCGCGTTCAACCGCACGGGGTGGACGGGCACGCTCAGGCGCTGCTTGACTCATCTCGAGTCCGTCTAGACGGGCGTTGATGGCTGCGTTAGACGCCTCCATCGTATGCCTCATCTCCATCAATGCCTTTAGTAGGACTTGGTCCGATCCGGCCTTTGTGGCAGGACGCTCCTGGCGAGGAGGACTCACCTCCGTTCCCACCTGGTCGACCACAGATTTAAGGGATGCCACCTCACGTCTGAGGGCATTCACCTCCTCCCGAAGTCGGCGATTCGCCTCCTCAGTCCGGCGCGCCTCGTCCGATGACGTTCGCGACGCCAGATTGGCTAAACACCTCCGTATGGTCAAGGAGGCATTGTTAAGTGTGCCCTGGCAGGTACCTTTGAGGTTCCCAGATTTCTGGGACACCTCCTTCACTGCGTAGGCACACTTTAGGCCCACCTCATGGACTTCATCGGCCGTCATAGGGTCCGACGGGTCGGCGATGAAGGGCACGACAATCCTGGTGGCTTCCTGCGCTTCCCGCGCAGTAGGTTCGGTGGAAAGTACCGAGGTGTACTGGCGAGGTGTTGGGCGTCTATTAGACGGCCCCGCTCGCCCGATATCCTCGGGTATAACCACCCCCCTTCTTTGACGGTCGGCAGTCAGCCTCTCCCCCAGTTCCTCGCAGAACCGCTCCTCATTATCTAGGTGCTCCTCGTACTCATGCAGACGTGCACGAGTAAGGGTAGCCCTAGCCGCACCTAAGCCAATCGACTTGCCGACAGTGGGAGTTTTCCCACGTCGAGCCGTCGAGAATTTCGACGCTGAGGCTGACGACATTACCGACTCGGCCCCCGAGAGGTCATCGGAGTCGATCTCCACGTCGCGCAGCCTTTTGCGCCTAACGCTGCCTACGGGTCTCAGGAATACAGAGCCAGTGTCCGAATCCGAGCACCCCGCAGCCTCCACTATCCTCTCCTCTCTGCGCAACACGTTGCCCCCCCCAGAAACGGTGGGCATGCCTGAAGCAAGCGTGCCGGGCGAACCCGACCCGCTGGCCTCAGGGAGGGATTCTCCCGCCTCCCGGCGGGTACCCTCCTGGGGTATTGTGTTCGTTATGCGACTTATCATGTTGTTTTTGACAATTTGCGGGTTGTCATCCCCCTCCAAACGATGGCAATTCAGGGGCTGCCCTTCCCCATTGGACCAAAAACTCACCCACGCGTCGTCCACACGCCGAGGGTGCCCTATATACTACGGAGGACGGGCGGTGTCCGTAGGTTTTTAGCCGGTGTTCTCCGGGGTGTTATTGAGTTTTCCTTCTCTTGGCCGTTTGGCCTCCGGTCTGCCCAATCGCAGCATACCCACGGCGCCAACGGTGGGGTCGTTGCCGCAAAAGGGCAGATAACGACTTCGGGGCTGGCGTAAACCCCGGTTGCACCGCTCTCACCGGTGCCCCCTTTCCCCCCCGTGCGACCTGAGAACCTTTAAGAGGCGGCCGTCTTTTTGGTACGACGCCCAGAAGGGACGCCGTCAGAACTCCTCTCACTGCTCAGAAGGAGCAAGTGAGTTATGCGACCCAGAGTGGGTCACGTATGGGAGCTGCGAGGTCCAGAAGGGACCCCGCCTAGTCAGATGTCAGCCGGCTGGGTCCAAGCGTCTACTACACGCCAGAGCGGGAGACTGTTGGAACCAGCCGTTGCCCAGGGTGCACCAACGTGGAGGTCACCTGACTCGCACCCCAACCTAACCTAACCTAACCTAACCTAACCTAACCTTTTTTTTACCCAGGGGAACTCATTACGAGTACGAGGACCTTGAAGAGGCCCAAGTTATGTGGGACTCACCCGTCCGCCTTTCCACACCCACTGACGAGGAGAGAAGCTCCAAGTCAGCTGCCAGGAAGACCCGGCTGGGAGGGCGAGACGGAGGGGGATACCGCACTAAACCCCTGGGGGACAAGGCAATCCGAACACTAAATAAGGCGACAACCACGGTATACTTCCAAAGGAATTGAGCCGCGGCCGCCGCCCTGCGCCCGTGCACCAACCTACGGCCATCTCCGTGCGCTCATTCCCGCTTGCGCGGGAAAATGCGCATTTGACGGCCGCGCGCCAGTGCACGGGCACGTGCTGACAACGCACAGCATGGGAAATTCAAAAGGAATTTCGGCTATTTGTTAGGTGGCACATTAGTGCCACTTAACTACGGCTTGGGGGGGGTAGACGCCCGCCACGGACCACGGTCCATGGCGGGTGCCCCCTTTCCCCCCCGTGCGACCTGAGAACCTTTAAGAGGCGGCCGTCTTTTTGGTACGACGCCCAGAAGGGACGCCGCCAGAACTCCTCTCACTGCTCAGAAGGAGTAGTGAGGGAGTAGTGAGTTACGCAGCCCAAAGTAGACCACGTATGGGAGCTGCGAGGCCCAGAAGGGACCCCGCCTAGTCAGATGTCAGCCGGCTGGGTCCAAGCGTCTACTACACGCCAGAGCGGGAGACTGTTGGAACCAGCCGTTGCCCAGGGTGCACCAACGTGGAGGTCATCTGACTCGCACCCCAACCTAACCTAACCTTTTTTTTTTTTTTTTTTTTTTTTTTTTTTTAGCCTGGGGAAAATTCCCTACGGAATCATCCCGCGGGTCGGGGCTACCCGCGGGGGTATGTGGGGTTGGCCTAGATGTTGTTCGGCCGACCCACTAAAAACCCCAGGGGAAACAAGACACGCTGGTTCGTGGCTGACGCGGAATCTGTTATGATAGTGGTCCGCGCCATCCACCAGCCACGCCCCGTAGGGCGTCCCACTGCTGATTGCTATAAAGCCCCACAATCAACGAGGCCCTTTGGGGCCCTCCTGTGCCGGTTTTATGGCGATGAATCGCCCATCTTTGGACCTGGGTCTGAGCCAGGTCGGAGCTCCGGAACTTTTTCCGGGCTCTTCTGCCTCCCTAGCACCTTCATCCCCGGTACTTCTGGAAACAGAGGCATTGGGGGAGTCAGGCGCAGGGCTCGTGTAGCGAGGCGTTGGGACCTCTTCTGCCGTCTCCATTGCCGACTCTTCCGCCAATGGCGGGGCGGCTTCCCTCAGGGTAGTCTGGGAATCAGGGCATGGCTCCGGCATCTCCGGACGAGCCCTGACGACAGGGGGACTACATCCCCTGCCACCCATCAAATGGCCGAATGGCCTGCTGGCATCGGCACAAACTGCACAGCGTGGTTGGCGTGTGCAGACCCTCGCCTGGTGACCTTGCTGACCACACCGGAAGCAAAGTCCAGTGCGGTCTGCGGCGGATGGGCACCTCTGCCTCGTATGGCCCACGCCCATGCAGCGGAAACACCGCATTGGGCGGGGCTCAAGGGCAACCACTGAGGCAGTACTCCACCCCAGGAGCAGCTTGCCTGTCACCACCAGCGCTTTGGCCGCTCGTATGGGGCAGCGCACGATGGTGGATCCCGCGTTATCAGGGCCAGCTCTGATCCGGCCCACTCTCACGCTCTCAACAGAGCAGTCACCTTTCGCAGCAACGGCTGCAGCGACGTCGGAGACGGCAATTGCGACGTCTAGCCCTGATACGCGGAGATCCGCGCACTTTTCAGGCCGGACGACCGTGGCCACCTCCGACAACACCTGCTCAAGCCGTTGAGCGAGCAAGTCAGCCTTTTGGCCGCTTCCAGCACCCGGAACCTCAATTAACCGCGCTCCCGTGGCGGCGGTTCGGGATCTCACGCCTTCCCCTATGCCGAGGTCGGCGAGCGAGATCTCCTGCCTGGCTTTCGCGATGGTCTGGGCATACGTCATCCCCATCGCGATCGCTTCGGGGCGCAGCTGAACCACGATAGCTGCGGTCTTCGGCTGCCTCAACCCGGCCCTCCTGCGCTTCCTCTTCTTCGGCGCCGCTTGTGCTACCGGATGAATCGGTGGCACAGCTGCGCGACCCAGCACTGGAGCCGAAGGCGGAGTCGTCGTTGGGCGAGTGGAGAGACTCGCCTCAACTGGAAGTGCCTTTCGGCCCTTCTTCCTCCTCGCACCACGGGGCACGTTCGTCAAGGTCCCAGACGGGAGTGGGTCCAGCGGCTGCGCTCGACTAGTGCCCGCTTGGGAAAGCGGGGCTCTAGGAGCCGACGTCTGTTCGCTGATGAGCGACACTCGGGGTAGAGGTGTGGACACCCGTTTGCGCCCAGCCACCCTTGCAGGAGTAGGGAGAGAGGGGAAGTCCCCAAATCTCTCGCTCTCAACCACAGAGGGCGGGCGGACACTCTCCGATGCCACCGATCTTGCCTCTAGGCGGTCCAGCCGTGCACCCATTGCAATAGCCGACGCCTCCATCGTTTCTCTCATGCTGGCAATTGCTGCCAGCAGAGGATCCTCACGTCCGGGTTCGGAAGCGGCGACTTGAGGGCTCTGTGCCCAGCGCGGTGACGCACTGTTCCGGCCAACCTCACTCCTCAGTGAGGCGACCTCTGCCCTCAGGTTCTCCACAATCTCTTGTAAGCGCAAGTTTTGCGCCTCAATCCGTTTGGACTCGTCGTCCAGGGTCCTGGATGCCAGATTGGACAGGCATCGGCGTATCACCGCCACGGCATTGTTTAATGTGCCCTGGCACGTGCCCTTAAGGTGCCCGGACGTCTGGGCCACCTTTTTCACCGCCAGCGCGCATCTCATGCCCACCTCGTGAATTTCGTCGGCCGTTAAAGGGTCCGACGGTTCCGCCACAAATGGAATCTCCATTTCGAGCGCAGCATCGCTGGTCAGCCCAACAAGTCCCCCGAGGGAGTCCACAGAGGCGGGGCGAGGTGACGGGTGTCCATCGGACAACCCCTCCCGCCCATCCCTCGCGACATCCGCGGCGTTCCTGCTCCGCCGACCATCGGCTTGCTTCTCCGTTCGGGTGCCATAGATTCCGGCGGCGACTGCACGCCCTCTCCTCGCCGACGACATCTTGGCCGAGGCCGACGACACCACAGACTCGTTCCCCGACTGATCGTCGGAGTCCAAGTCGGGGTCAAGTGGCCTCTTCCGCCCACCACCAACGCTTCCCATGACTATGGACTCAGAGTCCGAATCCGGGAAGCCCTCCTCCTTCGCCTCCACACGCAGAATAATGCCCCCCCCAGATACGAGGGGCTTGCCCGGGGCCAACGAGACGGACGACTTAGCGCCCGACTTGCTAGTCCCGGGGAGGGGTTCTCCCACCTGTCGGTGGGTACCCTCCTGGGGTAACACGTTTTTATTGCTGCTCTTCATTGTGGTTTATGGCAATTTGCGGGTTGCCATACCCCTCCTCACAGTGGCACTTTAGGGGCTGCCCTTCCCCGCTGGACCAAAAAGATCACCCACGCGCCGTCCACACGCCGAGGGTGCCCTATATACTACGGAGGACGGGAGGTGTCCGTAGGTTTTTAGCCGGTGTTCTCCGGGGTGTTAGTGAGTTTTCCTTCTCTTGGCCATTGGGCCTCCGGTCTGCCAGTCACCGCGTACCCACGGCGCCAGTGGTGGGGTCGTTGCAGCGAAAGAGCAGATACCGACTTCGGGGCTGGCGTAAACCCCGGTTGCACCGCTCTCACCGGTGCCCCCTTCCCCCCCGTGCGACCTGAGAACCTTTAAGAGGCGGCCGTCTTTTTAGTACGACGCCCAGAAGGGACGCCGTCAGAACTCCTCTCACTGCTCAGAAGGAGCAAGCGAGTTATGCGACCCAGAGTGGGCCACGTATGGGAGCTGCAAGGTCCAGAAGGGACCCCGCCTAGTCAGATGTCAGCCGGCTGGGTCCAAGCGTCTACTACACGCCAGAGCGGGAGACTGTTGGAACCAGCCGTTGCCCAGGGTGCACCAACGTGGAGGTCATCTGACTCGCACCCCAACCTAACCTTTTTTTTTTTTTTTTTTTTTTTTTTTTTTTTTTTTTTTTTTTTTTTTTTTTTTTTTTTTTCCCAGGGGAAACTTGCAACCAAGTTCCCGTAGGCTGGGACGACCTACGGGATATGTGGGGTTGGCCTAAACGCGGCCGACCCACTAAAACCCCTGGGGAAACCTCACACCGATTCCGTGGTTGGCGCGGGAACTGTCACGGGGATATTGTACCGCGCCTCCCACCGGCTACGCCGTTGGGCGTCCCGCATCTGACCTGTAAAGTCCCAAGGTCAGTGCGGCCCTGTAGGGCCGGCCTTCGGTGTGGGTTTCACTGCGGTCGCCTTTGCGAACCGCCCGTCTGGCGCGCGTGGACGATTCCACGCTGGAGGGGGGGACCCAGTTGTAGGCCTGCTCGGGCCCTCGCCCGGGTCCTCCTCCTCAACCACCCTAGAGCCTTCCGACCCTGTGCCTCTCATTGGAGAGGCATTGGGGTGGTCGGCTGTAAGGCCTTCGGCGTGGGACGACTCCTCCGTCGTCTCCATGTCCGATACGGCTAGTGGGGGATCCACCAACGGCTCTCCGGGAGCTGGTTCAGACCGGGCAGTCTCCACCCCCGTTGCGGGGGGATCAGGGCGACCCCTGACGGTAGGGGGACTGCAGCCCCTACCTCCCATCAAGTGTTGATGTGGTTTTTGTGCCGCTAGGCACACCGCACACTTGGGCTCGCGAGAGCACACCCTCATTTGGTGCCCAGGCAGTCCGCACCGAAAGCAGAGTCCGGAGCGATCGACCGCGCTGGGGCACCTCTGCCGCGTATGGCCCACGCCCATGCAGCGGTAACACCGCATTGGGCGGGGCTCAAGGGCAACCACCTGGACAAAGCTCCACCCAAGGAGGACTCTGCCGGGCAACACGAGCGACTTTGCCACACGAAGGGGGCAGCGCACGATAGTGCTCCCCGCGTTGTTGGGGCCCATCCTTATGCGCCCCACCCTCAATGCCCCCACTGGGCAACCAGCTCTCGCCGCAATTAAAGCGGCGACGTCTTCGGTGGAGTAATCATCGTCCAACCCTGACACGCGGATATCCGCGTGCTTTTCAGGTCGGACGACTGTAGCCACCTCCGACAAAACCTGCTCCAGCCTGCTGGCGAGCAGATCGGCCTTCGCGCCGCTCTCACTACCGGGGACCTCAAAAAGCCGCGCTCCGGTGGCTGCCACTCTCGACCTAACCCCCTCGATACCAAGGTCGGGTAGGGAGATGGCCAGCCTGGCCTTTTTGATGGCGTCAGCGTACGTGACACCCATCGCCAAGGCCTCCGGACGCAGCTTAACAACCACAGCCGATGAGGTGGGCTGCCTCAGCCTAGTCTTTCGCCGTCTTCGCGGCTTCCTCCTCGGGGCTACGCTTGTCGTCGCTAGTGGCACTGAGCGAGGCGGCACAGCGAGGCGAGTCGGCGCAGAAGCCGAGATAGGGGCAGTCAGCGGGCGGACAGGATCTGTCGCCCGAGCGGCGGGAGCACCGCGTGCCCGCTTCCTTTTCCCACGGACCACCGTCGCCCAACCGGACTGGGGCGGATCCAAAGGAATAGGCGGGTCTCTCACCGGGGCGGTGAGACGTACCTCAGGCAGAGCGGACGAGGATCGAGCAGGCGAGGCCAGCCTCCGTCCAACAACCCTATCGGGCGCAGGTAGCACCGGAAAGTTATCTCTCCGGTGTCCGCGTTCAACCGCACGGGGTGGACGGGCACGCTCAGGCGCTGCTTGACTCATCTCGAGTCCGTCTAGACGGGCGTTGACGGCTGCGTTAGACGCCTCCATCGTTTGCCTCATCTCCATCAATGCCTTAAGGAGGACCTGGTCCGATCCGGCCTTTGTGGCAGGGCGCTCTTGGCAAGGAGGACTCAGCTCCGTCCCCACCCGGTCGACCACAGTCTTTAAGGATGCCACCTCACGTCTGAGGGCATGCACCTCCTCACGGAGTCGGCGATTTGCCTCCTCAGTCCGGCGCGCTTCGTCTGAAGACGTCCGCGACGCCAGATTTGCCAAACACCTCCGTAAGGTCAGGGAGGCATTATTGAGCGTGCTCTGGTAGGTGCCTTTGAGGTTCCCAGATTTCTGGGAAACATTCCTCACCGCAAAGGCACACTTTAGGCCCACCTCATGCACTTCATCGGCCGTCATAAGGTCCGACTGGGCCGCGATGAAGGGTACAACAGTGTGGGTGGCTTCTTCCGCCTCCCGCGCAGTAGGTTCGGTGGAAAGTACCGAGGTGTACTGGCGAGGTGTCGGGCGTCTATTAGACGGCCCCGCTCGCCCGATATCCTCGGGTATAACCACCCCCCTCCTTTGACGGTCGGCAGTCAGCCTCTCCCCCAGTTCCTCGCAGAACCGCTCCTCATTATCTAGGTGCTCCTCGTACTCATGCAGACGTGCACGAGTAAGGGTAGCCCTAGCCGCACCTAAACCAATCGACTTGCCGACAGTGGGAGTTTTCCCACGTCGAGCCGTCGAGAATTTCGACGCTGAGGCCGACGACATCACCGACTCGGTCCCCGAGAGGTCATCGGAGTCGATCTCCACGTCGCGCGGCCTCTTGCGCCTAACGCTGCCTACGGGTCTCAGGAACACAGAGCCAGTGTCCGAATCCGAGCACCCCGCAGCCTCCACTATCCTCTCCTCTCTGCGCAACACGTTGCCCCCCCCAGAAACGGTGGGCATGCCTGAAGCAAGCGTGCCGGGCGAACCCGATCCGCTGGCCTCAGGGAGGGATTCTCCCGCCTCCCGGCGGGTACCCTCCTGGGGTAATGTATTCGATATGCGACTTATCATCATGTTTTTGACAATTTGCGGGTTGTCATCCCCCTCCAAACGATGGCAATTTAGGGGCTGCCCTTCCCCGTTGGACCAAAAAGTCACCCACGCGTCGTCCACACGCCGAGGGCGCCCTATATACTGTCGGGGGCGGGAGGTACCGACAGGTTTTTAGCCGGTGTTCTCCGGGGTGTTATTGAGTTTTCCTTCTCTTGGCCGTTTGGCCTCCGGTCTGCCCAATCGCAGCGTACCCACGGCGCCAACGGTGGGGTCGTTGCCGCAAAAGGGCAGATAACGGCTTCGGGGCTGGCGTACACCCCGGTTGCACCGCTCTCACCGGTGCCCCCTTTCCCCCCCGTGCGACCTGAGAACCTTTAAGAGGCGGCCGTCTTTTTGGTACGACGCCCAGAAGGGACGCCGCCAGAACTCCTCTCACTGCTCAGAAGGAGTAGTGAGTTACGCAGCCCAAAGTAGACCACGTATGGGAGCTGCGAGGCCCAGAAGGGACCCCGCCTAGTCAGATGTCAGCCGGCTGGGTCCAAGCGTCTACTACACGCCAGAGCGGGAGACTGTTGGAACCAGCCGTTGCCCAGGGTGCACCAACGTGGAGGTCATCTGACTCGCACCCCACCCCAACCTAACCTAACCTAACCTAACCTAACCTAACCTAACCTTTTTTTTTTTTTTTTTTTTTTTTTGTTTCGAAGTGGAAAATCTGCAAACAGACGCATCAGCGGGCAATGAGGGGTCCCGCTGGCTGTCCGAGGATGGCCAAGACTCTGTTCCAGGGCCGAAGCCCTAGAAAAAGCGAGCCGTGGCCGACTCGGTAAAAAACACTCCGATGTCCTCTCGTCACCTTGGGACCAGCAAACCGGCGATCATCGCGTCGTCCTCATCTGAGGAGGACGCATCGAACGCCGGCATGGTGGGGCCTGACGAGGTCATGGGAACCCTTTCGGACACTTCCACAACCCCGTCGGTGACTGCTCGCCCTGAAGACGGGCGAGCCCCTCCTCCGCCCCTGATGGGGGCGGGTGACCGCCCTCGAAAACGATGGGCGGACACACTTGACCCGTCATTTGGTGAGACGGGTCGCCGACGCGCCGGGACATACGGAGCGTCGGCCCTCAGTGGGGACCTGTGCAATGCACGGTCGGAGCCCCCCCTAGGGCTCGGACCGCGCTGGTTCCCCACCGGATGGAGAAGGCGCTGGTATTGCCGCCTTCTCCGCAGGAGGCGTCTGCGGCGGCACGGATTTGCCAGGGGGTCATCCTCCCTGGCCCGTTCCGCCTCCTCCTTCAGCGTCATGACGTCGACGCAGAAGGAGTTGACCGCCTCCCAGGACCTCTCGCTACCGAGCATGGACAGAACCACGGTCGGCAGGGAGAGGTCCGCGCCAATCACAGTGACCAATGCGGAGCGCTGGACACCGAACGCAGAGCACTCCGTTAGGGTGTGTTGCGCCGCGTCCTCCGCCGCTCCGCAATGGTGGCACTGTGGGGTCGGCTCTCTTCCGATCCGGTGCAAATAGCGTCCGAACGAACCATGTCCGGACAGTATTTGCACCAGATGGTATGTGAGCGACCCATGGCGCCGCTCCGCCCATGCTTGGAGGACGGGGCGTAGGGCCTCCAGACTACGCGTTTGCGTAGCCGAGGCCCCTTCGCCCAGGTCCTCAGACCATAGGCGGAACATCTCTTCACGCGCTCCGTCGAGCGCAGCACGCCTCTCTTGGGGGGCCAGTCGATCACCACTGGCCCGCTCCTCCGCTCGCTGCCGGTACGCCGCAGCGAGCACCTCCGCCACCAGCTCCCACGGGGGCGTCCCCGCGAGAGCGCACGCCACTTTCCGGGACACCGTTCGGTAGCCCCGGATCGCCCGCAGCGCCATTGCGCGCTGGGCCCGCTGGAGAGAGGCGGTCGCGTGTGGGCTAAGACTGTCAGCCCACACCGGCGCCCCATACAGCGCCATAGAGCGGACGATGCCGCCGTAGAGTCGGCGGCACGCCACGCTCGGGCCCCCCACATTGGGCAAGAGACGCCCGAGGGCGTCTGCTGCTCCCAGCAGCCGGGGCTCGAGGAGTCGGAAATGCTCCTCGAAACCCCACCGCCCATCGATCACCAGCCCCAGATACTTCATCTGGGGCTTCAGACCGACCCTCTCGCCCTCCACGACGATTGACGCGCCCGCTGACGGCCGTCTCCGAGGCCCATGAAACACCATGGCCTCGGTCTTGTGGAGGGCCACCTCCAAGCCCAACGTCCGTATCCGCCGCACAATATGGCTGACGAACACGGACGCTAGGCGCTGGACATCCTCCAGCTGCGTCCCCCGGACGGTGACGAGCGTGTCGTCTGCGTAGCAGAACGACCGCACCATCGGGGGGAGGCCACACCGCAGAACGTAGTCATATCCGACGTTCCACAACAGGGGGCCGAGGACCGACCCCTGTGGAACGCCGCGGGACACCCTGTGACGGCCAAGCTCGCCGCCACGTCCCACGTACGCTACGTCCCGGTCCCTCAAATAGTCTCCCACTATTCGGCGCAGATATGGAGGCATCTGGTGAAAACGAAGAGCCTCCATGATGACGCCGAAGGGGAGACTATTGAAGGCGTTGCGGATGTCCAGCGACACCGCCAACACCATCTCCCGCCTCTCGACGGACTCTTCGACGAGAGTCCGGAGATCAGACAGGGCGTCGATCGTCGATCGCCCCGTCCGGAAGCCGTATTGGGCCTCAGAGAGGTCGGGGCCCGTTCCCCCTCCCAGCTGCTGGATTATTCGGGAAGCGATAATCTTCTCGAAGACCTTCCCGATTTCATCCAGCAGCACAATGGGGCGATACGCCGAGGGGTCGTCCGCCGGACGCCCCTCCTTCGCGATTAGGCACAACAACCCCTCCTTCCATACTTTGGGAAACTGTGCGAACCTCAGACTAGCGTCGCACAGTTCCCTGGCCCTGGCCCCTAGATGTTTTAGGGCCAGGTCCAGTACCCGCTTCGGGACGCCGTCAGGTCCCGGTGCCGTCTTACGCCCCTTAAGACGGGCGACGGCGTCCTTCCACTCCTCCTCATCAATAAGAGGAGGAGGATCACTCCCTCCCTCCTCACCCGGAGCTGGCGGGGCCATCCGAGGGGGCTCAAAACCCTCCTCGGCCGGGGGAAACAGTCCCCCGATGACCGACCCCAGGAGGTCGGGATCCATCGTCTCTGTGGTGGGCGTGCCGCGTGCTTTCAGCTGGTTGCGCGCCAGCTTATACGGCCGCCCCCACGGATCCCGATCCAGACCCTGCAACTGCTCTTCTCTGGATACCTCCTTTGAGGAGGCAATCGCAGTCTGCAGGGTCTTCTTGGACTGCCTGTACAGCTCGTACAGGCGGTCCTCCTCCTGAGTGTTCCTTAGAGGAGGGCGCGCGCTTGGCCCGACCGCCACGATTTTGTGAACGCTCCGCATTTTTCTAAAAATTTTTTGGAATTTTTCTGTCCGAGTTATACGAGTGTGACATCAATCGACGCGGCTTAACGAGCCCGTCACGCGAGTGTGCGACACCTGGTGAGCAAAGTGGAAAGTGCGCGTGGAAATTACCAAAAACTAAATTTCCCAGCTCCATACAAGGGAAAAGTGAGTGTTTCTCAAGTTTTTAAGCGGGAAACTGTGAAACCCGAACTGTGACGAGGAGCGGATCGGCGAGGAGCACCTTTTCCCAAAATTTGGGATTTTTCGAGCCAAACCCGGAGGAGTTACGAGCATTTCCACAGTAACCCGGAAATTCCGGGTTTTTCGGAAATCTTCTCTGCGGCGCCGGAAACATCACCAGCGGGGAGGAGGACTTCGAGGCGAGCCTGGAACTGGTCGTGGAAATCAGTTCACCCCACCAGGAGCTGAGAAATCAAGGTCCATAGTTTTTAAGTTTTTAGATGACATTTTTCCCTCAGAAAATTGTCTGTACAAGGAATTCTCGCTAATAATAAAATCTGGAAAAATCCTATCTAGCAAGCACATTTATCTGGTAGCAATAGTAAATAATTTTGGAATTTTTAATTAAGTAGTTTTTGATTTATTTGAATTTCCGGGCCGGCGGGGTGCAGCGGAAATCGCAGCCCCCGTTTGTGAAATTCAAATAAATCCTTAGTTTTTAATAGCCTAAAGCTGGAATTCCTAGTACATAGGGTAAACTAAGTGGGCTATCGGGTGAAAGTAGTATTTTAGTAAAATTTTGGAAATACAGCGCAAACCAACCGGTTTTGTAGCTGAGTAAATAAAATCTCATTGTTTAAAGGTGTTAATTTATATGAAAATATAAATTAAAAATTCCACATTTCATAACACCAGAAAGCCCAATTCGTCCCCTTTATTTTAGTAGTAAGAACGTAAGGGCAGGTGCCCGGAGTTCCGAGCGCCACCCTTCCGAAGTTAAGCTAGAAAATCCGACCGCCCGCAAAATAGTTGGTAAATATTCACGTAACTTGAAAACGCACTTTCTCATTTTCGGACTTTTTCAAAATTTTAAAATTTCACTGGAGAGTTTGGACCACAAAACGACTTGTCACGGTGTCAGAATTGACGGAACCCTGTTAGTCTCTGACATATAGGGCTCCAAACCTCCAAAAAATTCGGCTAATACTATCAAAATTTTAACAAAACTTCATAAGCGTCTCAAAAATCGACTATTAATTAAATAAGATTTTTAAAAGTGCAAGCCAACTACATTTTGCTGGGCAAGTTTAGTATATAAGTTTTATTGATAAGGGTGAATACCACCCCTAATTTCCGCGGCTGTATTGCTTTGGAAATTTTAATTTTATTTTTTAAACCCTAACATTCCATATCTAGTTTTATTTTAAAAATTCAAAATTTTATACTAAAATATAGTAAAATAGATAAGCTACAAGATAGCAGTTGCAGAAACCCCATAAGGGTTATAGTTTCCGAGCGCGGGCCCCCCGAAGACAAGCAGGTCGCGCGGCCCCAAAAGCCGAAACCCGTCACCTATTGTGTCGTCGACGAGGCACTCAAGGTCGCGCGCCTTTAAGACATTTTAAAAGTTTAGGTAATTTTTACAATTACGCTGTGACTTTGGAGGCCCATAACTCGGGAACGGTAACTCCGTTTTCACCCAAATTTTGGGATGCCCTCGCCGCTCTGCATACTCCTTTATAAATCCCTATCGATTTCTTACAAATATATTGGATATGCTTATTGAAAAGGAGCTTATTGTCGAAAATTACACCTAAGATTTTTATTTCGTCTACTATCTCAATCTCCGTTCCTCCCATTTCCAGACGGGGCGTGTCGAACTTCAGCTTTTTGGTAATAACCATTGCCTTGGTTTTATGCGGCGCGAAGTTTAGCTTGTTCGACTCGCCCCACTTCTGAACACGGGAGAGAACGGAATTGGCCCTATCGGAGATCTCTCCTGCCGTGCTGCCCTCTATCACTAGGACGATGTCATCCGCGAAGGCTTGACAGTATACGTTGGCGACGGTGAGTTCATTCAGCAGGGGGTCTAAAATTAAGTTCCAAAACAAGGGCCCGCCTATGGAACCTTGGACGCAGCCCTTGTTGGTATTTTTACTATGTTGTTCCCCCGCATACTTCACCGTCACCTTCCTATCTTTCAAATAACTGTCCACCAGCCTTCGCAGATTCATCGGACACTCCTTCGCCTTGAGTTGGCATGTAATTTGGGGCCACCACGCATTATCGAAGGCCCCCTCTATGTCCAGCGAGATCAAGACCATCATCTTCTTCTCGACCAGATTTTGTCTGATCCGCTGGGTCATATCATAGAGGGAGTCTTCGGTACTGCGCTGCGGCACAAAGCCATATTGGCAAGGGTTAAGTTTGGGCAGCACGTACCATCTAATTCTCTTAACTAACAGTTTTTCTAATATTTTGCCTAAAATAGCCAGGAGCCCTATTGGTCTATAAGATTTGGGGTGCGTGTAGTTTTCTTTATTTGGCTTTCTTAGCAGGATTATTGTTGCCACCTTCCAGGGCCTTGGGAAGTGGGAGAGCTCTAGGCATTTATTATAGATAGCTAGGGATAATGGTGAGTCGGTACTGATGGCTGCTGCGCATATATCGGCCGCAAAGCCATCATTACCCGGGGCTTTTTTGGGGTTGAACGAGTTCACCGCTTGAAGAAGTTCAGCCTCCACGAATGGAGGGTCGCAAAGGTCATCTTTGTTCCCCTCATTCGCTTCGGCTGCCCTTCTTCTCACTTCTCTGTGTTCCTCGTTCTCCCCCACTTCAGTGTCCTCCGGGTAAAAGCTTTCGGCCATTATGCGCACCGACTCCTTTGGGCTGGTGTTTTTGCCATCCCTAGCTATCGGCAGATCTTCATACGCCTTTTTTGTTTTGCCAATTACTCTATAAATGCCCTCCCACATTGTTTCCCTCTCTTGCTTTTCGCAGAACTCTTTCCAACTCTTGATCCTGGCCTTTTCCATTTCTTCCTGGTATACTTCTTTACTCCTGACGTACTGCTCGACGACATAAGCCAAACGGTTTGGCGCTGCCCATTTTATCTTCTTCTTTTTTCTATTTTTATCTTTTTTCATTTCTTCTAACTCCTCGGACCACCACGCAATTTTTATTTTTCGTTTAGCTTTTTTCTTTTTTAGTATCTTACCGTACGTTTCTTCTATACTCTCTATATATTTCTCTACTTTATTTTCTAGTTCGCTTATTTCTTTTATTTTAACTATCTCTTCAACATTTACTTTCCTTTTCTCAAATTCTATTTTACAGGTCTCTTTAAATCTACTCCATTCTACCTTATTTGTTTTGTACTTTCTTGTTGTTCTTACATCTTCCGTCTCTTTTATTTCTTCTAAATTAACTTTAAAAACAATTGCGTTGTGATCCGAGGTCGTCATACCTTCTTCCACCTTCCAGTCCTGTACCAGTTTGGCTATGTCCTCTGAACAGCACGTCACATCCACCGAACTCTTATATCTCTTCCCTCCTCGCCAGGTATCAAAAGTTGGAGTGTCTCCTTCATTCATTACTTCTAGTCCTAGTTCCGCAAATAATCCCGCTAATTCTGCACCCCTAATGTCACTCCTATCGCTTCCCCACCACTCACTCCAGGCGTTTGCATCACCTCCCACAATAAGCATCCCGCAACCTAATTCCCTAATCATTTCCTTCAGGAGTCGTACATAGGCCTCAATGTCCGTGTCCGGCTCAAAATAATAAGAAATCACGCCGATCGTCCATTCTGCAGTTACTAGCCTGGCCGCTACCAGGTTAGTGGTTGTGAGGTTGGGAAATTGTATGATCTTCATGTTTATGTTGTTTATTAAAATAGCGGCCTTGTTACCTTTCCCAACCTCGTGTGCCGCTTGGACGATCCGCGCCCCGGACACATCTCCCATGACACCCTTGTTTCCTATGTACGGCTCCTGAATTAATGCTAAACTAATGTTTCTGTTGGCAATCTCTGCCAACAGCTCTGCGGTTGCGTTGTTGCTTCTCTGGAGGTTCGCCTGTACTACTTCGTATATATTTTTACTTTTTTTCGGAGCCGACGCCATGCCCTTAGCATTGATACGCTACCTTGGCCCTGGCCAGCCTGTCCCACCTAGCCCTTATCGGGCATACCTCGTTGAATGTATTGTGGGCTTTATCTTCCAGGCCGGCTCTCTCGCAGTTAAGGCAGCGGGGGGGACTTGACTTATCCTTACACGCGGCGTACAGGTGGTTACCCCCACAGTGGCTGCAACTGTCCAGCTGCTCCTGACAGACCCGCTTGATGTGGCCATAGCCCAAGCAGCGGGAGCACTGGATTAACGGGGACTGATCTTCCACTCTGGAGATTCCCCATTGCAGTTGAAGAGTCCCCGCCTCTGTCAGTTGCTGCCAAATTGCGGGGGCCACCTTGACCACCATGTGTGCCACGTGAGGATTTTTAGTCTTCTTTTCATATATCACCTCTATCTCTTCCTTTCCATCTTTGGTTTTGGTTTTCCCTACCTTCCTCCTAATTGCTTCTTCGACCTGTTCTTTCTTTTTGTCCCCCCTTACATATCTTATTATAACTAGCGGATTCTTGTTTTTCGCTCTTTCTATTTTCAGAGTGCCTTCTTTCTCTAATCTTTTGCTCAGCAACTCTGCATCCTTCTCGGATCCACACCCAATGATGATCTTTTGGTCCTTGGCCTTTCTGACCTTCTGGACCTTTATCCACTCACCATCTGGGTCGGTTTCCGCCGTCTTCCTGACTGTTTCCATTACCTGGTCACTGGTCAGGTTGACGTCGGTCGACGCCACGATGAGTGAGTGGAGTGTGTTGGGCGTGGTCCTCAACCGTCCTTCTGCGGTTACCTTAGCGTACGATGCCTTCTGCGGCTTTTCTTTGTTTTCTTTTTCTTTTTCCTTAACCATTTCTTCTATCTTTTCTGCGATTTTCTTGTTGGTATCTTCCTGCAGTCTTTCGCATCTCTCGCTAACTGCTTTACTTTCCGCTAGTAATCTTTCTATATTTTCCAGTCTTCTCCCGGTTTCTTGTTCGAACTCGGTGCTGTCCCTTACCATCTGTGTGTGGACAGCCCTTCCCATCCCAATCTTTGGTTCCTTTCTTTTTTCCATATCCTCTATTCTTCCGACTAACTCTACCACCATCACTACCAGTTCGTTGGTTTCCTTCTGGATGGTGGCCTTGTCTTCTTTTGTCACCGACCGATGACCGGCACTTGTCTCCAAGGCCTTCATCATTCTGCTTTGTGCCTTCTTGGCGTTTTGTTTAATGTCGGTGCATGACATGCCCGGGAGAAGATGCGTCAGCTCCAACTCCAGCTTTGCCGTTGCTGATTTCAGCTTCGGCTTTGGTGGTGGGGATTGGTGAACTATTGACTCCTCCCTACTGTTTACCTTCGACATACGGGTTGGGCTCCTGGTAGTCATGTTTAAATAATTTAATTAAGGACGGACGAATAATTTAGGACGGACGAAATAAGTTAGGACGGACAGAATAAATTAACACGTTAAAATTAAAATTGTAAAAGTTGTAAAATAGAACACACAAAACACGTTAAAAGTAAAGTTGTAAAAGTTGTAAAGACCTATTTAAATTATATAAATTACCTAAGCTAATAAAATTAAATAAGACACGTTAAAAGTAAATTTGTAAAAGTTGTAAACACGATAAATATTCGCCCTCCTCTTTCTCCCCCTCCGACAAAATGGTTGAATTCTCGAAAGTGCGCTTTCGGCAATCCTCCAGTATCCTACTCACTGCAACATCTGGATCGAGATCCTCCACATCGATCATTTCCAGGCTTTCCGATCTCTCGAGGTCGCTCTCCGACAGATCGGGCTCCCTGACCACAACTCTCCCTTTCTTACCGCTAACCACGGCTTGTCTGCGAGCAGACTTCGCCGACTTCTTCAGTACGTCTGTTAAAATAATTTTCGGATCCATAAAAGTCCCACGAGTATGAGAACAAAGAAAGTCACCCTGCGCAGTGGTCTCATACGCAGGGAACCCTAACGACTGCCAAGGTCGGGAGGTATTGGCAGGTTTTTACGAGTTTTCTCTCGGGTTTTATAGTGTGTTCTTCACGCGGCCGGCCGGCTAAGGCAAGCCCTCGCTCCACCACGGAACCCGCGTACCCCACAACGCCACAGGTGGGGGTCGTTGCAGAGACCGCAGTGGTTTACGACGATCGGAGGCTGGCGTAGGCCCCCGTTACACCGCGTTGACGGTGTTCCCCTTCCCCTCCGTTGCGACCCGAGAACCCTTAAGGGGCGGCCGTCCTTGTTGAACTCCTTTCAAAGCCGCTCAGAAGGAGCAGCGAGCAGTGCGGCCCAAAGTAGGCACGCACCTAGGAGTTGTCGGTTTGTTAGCCGGTCAGTCTCACGCAAACTCCTCATTGGAGCAGAATGTTGAGGCTGCCCGTTGCCCAGGGTGTACCACGAGGAGGTCAACCGACACACACCCCAACCTAACCCAACCTAACCTTGCGTCCAGATCTTCCCACGGGGAGCGGAGGCTATAGGCTCAACCCGTTGTCGGGGTATGTGGGGATGGGCGATGTTCTGCCCGACCCACTAAAACCACCGGGGATCCAGTCAGCCTGATTCGTGGACTAGGCGGGCGGTATATTCGTCCCGCCTAGGCCTCAGTTTGCATTGCAGCACCAGCCATGACATGGGCCGTTTCTGGCAACCTCAGTCTATAGCGCTACTCTCGCGGCTTAGAGGCAAATCTGCCATCCTTGTGCCGCGTGCGGCTCCACGTAGGATCAGGCGCGCCCCTCTGGGCGGTCCTCCTCTCCCGGCTGGTCGTCACGACCAGTGCCTCTCCGCTGAGAGGTGTCCGGGCGGGCGACCGCTGGGGGCTTAGAGCGTGGTGCAGGGGGAGCCGGGTATGCCAGTATCAGCCCGGAAGGCTGTTTAGGCTCCGCTTCCTCCATCTCCGCTTCCGGCGCTGGCCCTTGTGCGGGCACACTCAGTCACCGGTTTGGTCAACTGCTGAGGGACACATAGGCCTGTATGGCCCACGCCCATGCATCGAAAACAACGCAATGGGCGGGGCTCCAGAGCTATCACCTGCGCCATGCTCCAACGAACTGGAAGCTTATCAGCTGCCACCAGTTTCTTTGCCGCTGTGGCAGGGAGGTTAACGATTGTGGCCCCGAAACCATCAGGGCTCACGCGTACCTTCACACGCTCGCGAGAACAGCCCGCGACCTTCTCTATTGCCGTAGCGATATCCTCTTTCGTAGCGATCTCGCTCAAACCAGTAATGCGCACGTCAGCGCTCTTCACCGGCCGAACAATTTTTATTTTATTTTTTTATTTTTTTTATATCGTGGAAAACAAACGGCTATTTTACTTAACAATAGTGCAGTGTTTCTTACAAACAAAAAATGGCCGCTACGTCAGATATTGACTCCATTAGCAGCTCCGCTAAGTCATCAGCCTTCTGCAAGCTGTTGGCGCCCCCAGGCACCTCCATCAAACGAGCCCCTGTAGCCGACACCCGGATTCGGACACCGGTCAGGATGCTCATCTCTGTAATGGAGATATCTTCATGAGCCCTCAACAGGGCCTCCTTATACGTCACCCCTTTTCAACCGCTTCAGGACGTAACTGAATAACGATCGCATGAGAACGGAGGGTATGAATCCGCACTCTCTTTTTTGGAGGAGGTCGGGCCACTGGTGGCGCCTGGACCTTCTTCGGCTGAAGGCAAGCCGGCAAAGCCTCAGCAGGCATTTCCTGGTGCTTGCCACGTCTGGTTCTTTTGCCTCTTTTTGCAGTATCGGCCCAGGTCTCAGGAGGCGCTGGCGCCGATGTCCGACTACCGGACGGTCGTGGCGGAGTGACGCAAAGGGCACCGTCATATGTCACTTCTAAGTGGGAGTCAGTCGCAGCCGCCCGCGGGCGGCGTACCGGCGCGGAGTCCACGGCTCGCGTGGGAAGAGGAGGGAACTCCACTCTTTCTCCGCGTGCCGGCACCGCACGCGAGCGAACCTGGGCCTTATCAAGGCCAGGACTCTCCACCCCATCGATTCGGGCGTGAATCGCCCCGATGGAGGCACTCATGGAGCGTTTGAGCTCCTCTATTGCATTCATCACAGCGTCGTCCCGTGAGACGGTGGGAGGGACCGCAAATGGAGTAGAAGATCTCCTGCCGACAGTTCTGCGGAGAGCGTCAACCTCCGCTCTCAACTCGGCCATTTCTTTGTGCAGCCGATCATTTTCAGCCTGCAACGAGATGGTTTCAGACGTGGCTGTCCTCGAAACCAAGTTCGACATCACCCGCTGAATCGTCATCGACGCGTTATTTAGCGTCTTATGGCAAGTCCCTTTTAGGTGACCTGCGTTCCGCGAAATCTCTCGGACCGCTTTTGCGCAGACAATACCCACTTGATGGATATCGGCCGCGGAGGGACCGCCGAAAGAGGACTCCCAAGGGATGTTGAGTTGCGACACCTGCTCAACCTCCACCTCGAAAGGGTCATCACAAAAGTCCAAGTCGCCGTGTGGCGGCCGGGACGCAAGGGGCACTGGGGATGGGGAGCCAGATGGCAACTCCGTACCCGCCATTTCCATCTCCCGCAGCCTCCTACGCTCGCGTAGAGCTCCACCCACCGGATTAGACCGGGTTTCCTCCTCGCATTGCTGCTCGAATACGCGGAGGTTTTTCCAATTCAGCTCACGCTTAGCTGATGTCACACTTGTGTGTGATTTCACGCCACGGCCACGACGCGACGTCAAAATTTTTGATGCCGACGACACGACAGAACCGCACTCAGACCGATCTTCGTCCGAGCCGACTGCCTTCCGCGATCTCTTGCGAAAATCGCCCGCCACATTCTGCAATGCGACTGACCCTGCCTCAGAGCCACAGTCAGTTGCCAAGTCACCGATGTCGTCTGCGAATAAATCGCCACGAGCATCCCCAGAAGCGCAGTTCTATGCCCCCCCCAGAGACGGTGGGGCGGCCTGAAATCAGTCTCCCGAATTTCGCCGGCAAACTGATCTCAGGGAGGGATTCTCCCGCAGAGCGGGTACCCTGCTGGGGTAATTCTTTCTTAGACCTGCTATCCATGGTTTTTTTGACAATTTGCGGGTTGTCAGGCTCAGCCGGCTCAGCGGCGGCGGGAAAGTGAAGCGGGTTTTGTTTTATTTTCGAAAAATTGTGTTATGTCGAATATTAATGTGAAATAATGGTGGATTATTAACCGTTAAATGTTCGTGAGTGTGCATGAGTGTTGGCAAATGAAACAAAACAGTGCAACGTTACTTTTCAAATTCTCACAAGAAGTGTGCGTGAGGACTTAGTAAAGCCCCACATCTTTACTGAGATACTCAAGGGGTTGGGGGGTAATATCATTTCTCACTTCCCATTTCTATTATCATTCATCATCATCAATATTGTTTATTTATGTATTACATAATAATATGAAGATAGAACGAATGAATAGGCTTGAAGGATTTCATTCGGAGCCGTAAAACAATAAACAAAAAAAAAAAAAGTCAGAACACCTGGTTCTTGGCGGGAAAGTGAAGAGTCATGTCTACGGTTTTGTTTTATTTTCTAAAATTTGTGTTATGTCGTATATTAATGTGAAATAATGGTGGATTATTAACCGTTAAGTGTTCGTGAGTGTACATGAGTGTTGGCAAATGAAACAAAACAGTGCAACGTCACTTTTCAATTTCTCTCAAGAAGTCTGCCCGAGGACTTAATAAAGCCCCACATCTTTACTGAGATACTTGAGGGGTTGGGGGGTAATATCATTTCTCACTTCCCACTTCTATTATCATTTATCATTCATCATCATCAATATAGTTTATTTATGTATTACATAAGACGATAGAACGAACGAATAGGCTTCATGGATTTCATCCGGAGCCGTAAAACAATACACAAAAAAACATTTATTTATACAAAGAATTATATTTAAAACATTAATTTATACAAAGAATCTCGCACTGAATTTCATATTAACAAAATTTTATTTTTACCTTTACACATACATACCTATTTATATGTCTATGTCTGTCTCTCTCGCTCTTAGGCGGGCTAACCATGCCCGAGTGGAAGGGACGCGTGCCTCTCACTCGCTCTCATTGTGAGCGCATAACGTGAGCGGAGCGTAACGCAGTTTCTTGAAGTGTCACCCGGCAAACCAATTTATAAGACGTTGTCACGTCAAAAATGAGACTTCTTGGCGGGAAAGTGAAGAGTCATGTCTGCGGTTTTATTTTATTTTCTAAAATTTGTGTTATGTCGAATATAAATGTAAAATAATGCTGGATTATTAACCGTTAAGTGTTCGTTAGTGTGATGAGTGTTGGCAAATGAAACAAAACAGTGCAACGTTACTTTTCAAATTCTCACAAGTGTGCGTGAGGACTTAGTAAAGCCCCACATCTTTACTGAGATACTCAAGGGGTTGGGGGGTAATATCATTTTTTACTTCCCATTTCTATTATCATTCATCATCATCAATATTGTTTATTTATGTATTACATAAGACGATAGAACGGACGAATAAGACTTGATAGATTTCACCCGGAGCCGTAAAACAATACACTAAAAAAAAAAAACTGTCGTCGGGGACGTCGGGCTTTATTTTCAAGTGTCTGATACTATTAATAATTTAGAAAATTAACTACTTCAATGGCAATATTTCGTAAAGGCCTCATTCATTGTAAAAAATGTTTATACACTTTTCATCGGAACACAGTGACTCGAAATTACTGCAATAAAGTAAGGTTACCGAATACCGATTAAGTATATTGTAGTCGTATTCAACATGAAGAGAAGTAGAAGTGTGTAATAAAGTGAGTGTGGGTGATGTCGCAGACAGTTGGCACGGCTGATGGGGCTGACGGGGCGGAGTGGCCGCGGCGCGTGGTGACGGGCGTGCAGCCGACGGGCGAGCTGCACGTCGGCAACTACTTCGGCGCGGTGCGGCGCTGCGCGCGCCTGCTCGACGACGGCGAGGACCTCACCGTCTTCATTGCTGACCTTCACTCGCTGACCACCCCTCAGGTCTTTCAGTTTAGTTTAAAAATGAGGGAGGAGACTCCAGTGTTGGGGCAGCAGGTTTTTGTGTAGGATAAAATCCATTTAAAAGTTATAAGGGCTTTTTGTGGCACAGCTGTACTGACGTTAGTGCAGCTGTGCCACCTGTATCTCGAGAATGGGACCACATAGCGAAAATCTGATTGCATAGCTAATTAGTCAAAATTAGTTGCAAAGTAACAGAATTAGTCGGTCTCATGTTTAAAAGTTATTGAGGGTTTTTTAGGGCTCGAGAATGCTGCGAAGATCTGACTGCATAGAGAATTAGTTGATACATCATACAAAAATTCAGATCGTAATATTCTTTACTTTTCTAGATATAAGGCATTATTTTAATATAAAGGGTACAGTAGCAATGTAAAGTGTAATGAAATAAAACTAATTTCTTCAAACAATATTCTTCTCAACTTTTTAATAAAAAACAGGTAAGAATTAGGAGTTATCTATCTATTTGCAAGTCAATAATGAACAAGTTGCAACCAGTTGAACAGTCTTCAGTTTTTAATTTTTAGCTTTGTTGTTCTAACTAAATAACGACGTAAAGGCCTGGATACATCAATACAGAATAGTTAGAATAGGTAGTTATCTATTATATACAGAATTGTAAACAAATACAACGCACTGTTTAAAACCACTGATATAGATATTTTCTCTGAAACACATAAAAGTTTTAAGAACAAAATTTTGTTACAACCATTATTTTAATTAATTAAAGTTATTTTTAATTGTAGTAAATTTTTATATTATTTCGTCTCTAAGGGATGTCTGTTACTTGAGATTGAACTTTATGTTATTTGCATGTAGTGGTACCTATAAGTAAAGCATTACTCATTTGTTGTAAGATGCAATGTATGCTCTAGTAAGTTTTTGTGTAATTGCTTTGTTGGTTACCCCCATAAATAAATTAAAATAAAAAAAATAAAATACCTATTCAAAACTTATACTGGGAACAGCTTTCATACTAGCATCATCAATCTCATAATTTATTTTGAGTGGGTGGTAAGGCATATTTTAAGACTATTCAAAAGCGTTTATCTAATACAGTTACTCAAATAAAGATTCATTTAATTTCATATTAAATAAAATCATTATAAATTATGATACACAAACAAAATACACATAAGGCTACTTAAATATGACACGCTTACAAAATTACATAACATTAGGACTCAATATAATAAAGGTTAAAACTAACTTAACGTAATACTACTGATCAAGTAGAGTTGTGTTGTTACACTGCGCACTAGCAGCCGTGTGTGAGCGTCCCGTCCGCCCCTCAGGAGGCGTCGTCATCGTCGCTGCAGCGGCGGTCGCTGGAGCTGGCGGCGTACCTAGTGGCGGGTGGCGTAGACCCGGCGCGCTGCGTGCTGTTCGTGCAGTCGGCCGTGGCGCGCCACGCGGAGCTGTGCTGGGCGCTGGCCTGCGTGGCGACGCACGCGCGGCTCGCGCAACTGCCGCAGTATCGCGAGAAGGCCGCGGCACGCAAGGAGGTGCCGCTCGGCCTGCTGCTGTACCCCGTGCTGCAGGTCAGTCCGCCGCCTAGCGCCGTGTGCCGCGAGCGAGGGTCGGCAGCCGACTCTAAGCACGCTTGTGTCCGCAGGCG
This sequence comes from Eudonia truncicolella, assembly GCA_949315975.1. Lineage (NCBI taxonomy): Eukaryota > Metazoa > Arthropoda > Insecta > Lepidoptera > Crambidae > Eudonia > Eudonia truncicolella. The sequence continues at coordinate 17,916,272 of OX438837.1, read as the reverse complement.
GCGGACGTGCTGGTGCAGCGCGGCACGCACGTGGCGGCGGGCCGCGACCAGCTGCAGCACGTGCAGGTGGCGGCGCAGCTGGCGCGCAGCTTCCGCCACCGCTACGGCGAGGCCTTCCCCGTGCCGCAGCCGCTGCTGACAGGTAACGCCCCCGCCGCCCTCGCGCACTGCACACATTGTATCCGGTCTATCGTATAGACACAACATTCGAAAAACATGAACCATGTTGAGAAAATTTGATCCCATATTATGTGAACGTTAACTCTCTTCTCAGATGACGGCAGTGATCGCATTTTGAGTCTACGGGATCCCACCAAAAAGATGTCAAAGTCAGACCCGGACCCCAAATCCCGCATCCTCTTAAGCGATCCAGATGATGTGATTGAGCGCAAAATTAGAAAAGCAGTGACAGATTTCACGCCGCAGGTGAGCTATATTTTAAAGGCCTTCCTCAAACCCTTCCACTTTTCTTAATCTCTAGCGGCTTGCCACCATCCTTCCGCAAAGGTCGAGATCTAAGATGTGCTGAGCAGGTTCTTGGCGGAAAAGTGAACAGTCATGTCGGCGGTTTTGTTTTATTTTCTAAAATTTGTGTTATGTCGAATATTAATGTAAAATAATGGTGGATTATTAACCGTTAAGTGTTCGCGAGTGTGCGAGTGTTGGCAAATGAAACAAAACAGTGCAACGGCAATTTTCAAATTTTATCAAGAAGTCCGCGTGAGGGAGGACTTAGTAAAGGCCCACATCTTTACTGAGATAGGTACTCGACTCGAGGGGTTGTGGGTATATCATTTCTCACTTCCCATTTCTATTATCATTCATCATCATCACCAAAATATTGTTTATTTATGTATTACTTGTAAGAAAATTACTTTAACACTGGCTAAATGTGCTAATCGCACGAAGCCATCAACTAAAGGAAAAAAAAATAATGTGCTAAAGGGAGACCCCATTTCCCGGCGGCATCGGCTAGCGCGGCCCGCCAGTTCCACTCGAGCCGAGCTGTTTGCCGCCTACATCGGCAATACCAACCTGTTATGGAATGCAGTATGAGTCGTACCTGTCAATTCCCTTGAAGCCGAGTATACCGCGTTCCATTGTCCTCTGGCAAAACATTGGCTTCTGGTTGTGGAGTTCGGTCAAAGACCATTTCTGCGCATCGTATATTAAGACAGGCAGGCAGGATACACATGTTGATAAGTTGTACGTTTGAGTGATCGGCCGGGCTCCCTGCATGTATGCTGTCATGGACCACTAGCTCTTCCAGGCATTAGCGATCCGTCTACTAATCCTTGACTTTCCTATTCTCGAAGCTTGCTAACTGACCCAACTACATGTATTCATCCACATACTGTATTAGTCCATTAAAAAACTTATTAAACACCTGTCTCATAACAATCAATGCATACAGGGTGTCCCAGATATCGACATCAAGCAGAAAAAGGGGTTGAAAATAAATAAAGAGTATAATAATACTGATTATAAAATAGTTTACTCTTCTTCAATTGCAAAATGTCGGGGAAATAAATAAAAGCTATAAGTGTATACTTAATAAAAATATTTATTCCGCAATACGATATGCGCCGTCGCCGAACCCTTATAAAAATATAGTTTAAACTGCGAACCGCGAAGCGCGAAACAACTACGTTCGTAACGGCGTTCCGCAGGTGACGTACGAGCCGGAGCGGCGGCCGGGCGTCTCCAACCTGGTGGCGCTGCACTGCCTGGCCGCGGGGCGCACGCCCGAGGAGGTGGTCGAGGAGAACGACTACCTCACCACGGCGCAGTACAAGCGCGTCGTGGCGCGCGCGCTGTGCGAGTGCGTGGCGCCCGTGCGCGAGCGCGCCGTCCGCCTGCTGGCGCGCCCACAGCTGCTGCGCGACGCGCTGCGGCACGGCGCGGCGTGCGCGCGCCGGCGGGCCGACGCCACCTACGAGCGCGTGGCGCACCTGCTGGGGGTGGAGGGCGGCGCGGGGGCGGGGGCGGTCGCGCGGGCGTGGCGCCGCGGCTAGAGCCGGTGGTGGTGGTGCTGCAGGGGCGGCGGGGGCGCGGGGGCGGGGGCGGGCGGGCGGTCGCGCAGCACGTGCACCAGGTCCCGCAGCAGGTCGACGGCCTGCGCCACGGCCTCGGCCTGCTTCTCGGCGGCGAGCGCGGTGCGCATGGCGGCCTCGGCCAGCAGCTCGTCGGTGGCGAGCGCGGCGCCGGGCGCGGAGCCCTCCGAGCACATGTCGTCGTCGGCCGGCCGCCGCTCCTCGTCCGACGGCGCGCGCCCGCCCGCTGCGAACACAATCACGATCGATACTGCTTCTTTGCAACAGACTCTAAAGAGTCCAAGAGATCGATCTCACAGAATTTTGTTGCTGTTGAAATCTACACACGCGACGAAGTCTATTCGTCTTATTGAAACTGTTTCTCGTTGTCTCATTATTGGAGTATTATACTATTCGATTTCATCAAGCTTAAATAGTTGAAAAACCGATACCGGTGCAGCAGCCGTACCAATTCTTTCAAGCGATACTATGCCTTATCTTATAAAGATATTTAAATTGATTTGACAGCGAAATTTGTAGCCACTATGACTTCGTTGTGAATTGACGCTAAGCTTAGATAAGTCTGACCACTGGACTAGCTTTGTAAGCATTCCTTTTTATCCAAGAGGAAGACCTAAATTACTTGCATGTTTGTAAAAATTACTTAAACTCTCCATCCGATCCTCTAAATACCACTACAAATGATACACAAAACAATACACAAAACTGGCAATGTTTGCACACAAATGTGCACTTGTGTGTGTGCTTGTGTTGTGCACACGGTACAAGTAGTGGACTCGTGTAGACGCGCATATACTCGTTGTTCGCGAACACAGTCTTGCTTCCACTACAAAAGCGAAAACATTTATTTGTGCGCGCACTTTGTCAAGTAATTTTTCTTTTTTCCTCTTGCCTTCAATGTTTTCTTGCCCGTCCATATTTGCAACTGTCGGCAGAGAATCCTTGCTCAATGAACATGTTCGCGAACAAGTATGCAGCACTGTGCACTTACAAGAGTCACACACAGCATTGCCGGTGGAGACTGAGGCTTAACACGATAACAGCTTAGTATGTGTGGTGCTGCACACTATTTTGGTGGAATCGTACCTTTTTTTAGAACAACAACCTGGTTCACACACGCTCTGTACACACATGTACCTGGGCGCTTCTCGCCGCCCCCAAAAACAGTTTTTAATATGATAATAGCAGTTACAATGTAGTTTTACCGTCCCTTCAAAGCGGCAGAAAATTCATTGTGTAACATTTTGAGTGAAGGAGACTGAGGTGTTAAGAGTTAATGTGTTAACATGTAATTTTGTGTACAGTTAATAAATAATTTTAAGTAATGCCTTTTTTATCATACCTTTCAATTCAATTAATTTATTCCTGAACCAAAACAAAATTCTTAAGAAACTTAAATAACTTACAGTCCCGTCCGCTGTTGCCAAGAATGTTCCGCAGCCTCTCCTCAGCACTGGACAAATCACCAAGAGCTCCTCCTGCGGCAGTCTTTCTGCGTGCCTTGTATTTTATATCAGCCCAGTACTGAAAACATTTATTTTCCTAAATAGAAACATTAACAAAACAAATACCTTGTTATTCTAAAACATGGAAGGACGTTAAATCTGGTATAATATAATAGTGCTTAGGTCTAAGAGAACTTGACTGAATTATTAGTTATAGTCGGCATGTTACCTAATTTGCTGCTATAATATAATCAAGAGTAATACCTACCTTTTATATTATTTATAAAGCACAGGAAGTAGGTAATGAGATACAAGTAATTTTGACAAGAACTTTTCTCCAGTATTAGAACTTAAACATCTTTATTTATGTGTAGTGCTAATAACCAACAACGCACCCGGCACCACTTGTCGGGCGACTTGCGCGCGCCGCCGCTGTCCACCGCCGCCGCGTTGAGCCGCTCCGCCAACAGCCGCCACAACTTGCTCGAGCTGAAGCGCGAGTAAATAGACTGTTTGCCCGCTGCGAAGTCAGGGTGCTCTTCCATAAAGTTCAATAAAATATCTAGTTGTTCCGGGCTTACTCTACATCTAGTTAACACAGCACTCATTGCATAAAAACATAGCCTGTTCATACACTAGTTCACATACACTTGAAAATAGCCATAGCCGCAATTAAGTCTTTCTGAACCGAATTATTATTTAACGGATATCTTCTAACATTTATTAAAAAAATGACGTGAATGAACGAATATTGTTTTCACAAATGCATTTTTTTTTCTTTCTTTTAGTTGATGGCTTCGTGCGATGAGCACATTTAGCCAGTGTCAAAGTAATTTTTCTTACAAGTAATACATAAATATACAATATTTCCTTCCAGTCAGTATGATGATGAATGATAATAAAAATGAGAAGTGAGAAATGATATACCCCCAACCCTTCGAGTATAACAGTAAAGATGTGGGGCTTTACTGATACCTCGGCGGACTTCTTGAGAGAATTTGAAAAGTAGTAGTTGCACTGTTTTGTTTCATTTCCCAACACTCATGCACACTTACGAACACTTAACGGTTAATAATCCACCATTATTTCACATTAATACTCGCCATAACACAAATTCGAGAAAATAAAACAAAACCGCAGACATGACTCTTCACTTTCCCGCCAAGAAGTCCGTGCATTTTTTTTTAACTCTTCGTTCTAGATGCTTTTTTTTCCAGTTGATGGCTTTGTGCGATCAGCACATTTAGCCAATGTCAAAGTAATTCCTCTTACAAGCAATACATAAGTACAATTTTTCCTTCCAGTCAGTATGATGATGATGAATGATAATAAAAATGAGAAATGAGAAATGTTCATATTCATATTCATATTCATATTCATTTATTGCATCTTGTTTTAAGTATACAGGTGTTACAAAAATGTTTGACACAAACAAAAACAATGTAAGTGTTGTAATAAAACACTGTATTCTTTGGTTTTTCACCCTTATTTAATCGGTAAGACGTTAAGTGTGTAAAAAACATGAATCTACACATACAAGACGAAAATTAGTGACATCTGTCAAAATCATCGCGCCAAAGCACATAGGGCACAGAGCATCTAATGTCTCATAGAGAATATACTTATTTAATAATAACTTTTTTTCTTTAACACAAACATCCCGCCACCCCAAGGACGATACAAGTCCTTAATCCGGTATTATGAACAAATTTTAAAACACTTAAACAGTAGGTAATTCGTTAGCTGACCCAGTTAGTCATCCAGAGGCAGAGGACATAATTTGGCAACAGGTCTCTTAAAAGTTTTATCTTTGTACTGCAGAGTAACCACTCTTGTAATACCATCTGCTCCTGGATGCTTCTCTTTGGCTGAGTTAAGTCAGAAAAATAACTAAACTCTTTGCCTGTGCGTTGTGGAAATCCATGGGGGAAGCATTTGTCCAGCAGTGGACGTCTTTTGGCTGAAATGATGATTATGATGAATACTAAAGCTTATTGTTATTTCATTTATCATTATAAAATAAACTTGATAATGTGCATTTTCATAAACGTAATCGAATGAATACAGATAGTAAAAAACTCGCACTGTATATGCACCCTGCAGCCTGATCAAGTTTAAATAGGCGGCGCGGCGCGAGCAAACACATGCTATTGGTTAAATCTCAGAACAATAACTAAAGCTACTTATTACAGAATATTGTTCCGAGGGTTGAATTGAATCATAAATGACAGCTAGTAATAAAATCCTTTGTTAAAAGCTCGTTAAAGGACTTGTATGTTTTGTTTCATGTTTTATCATTATCAGTACCGTTGGTAACCATGACAACATATTGGATACATTTAGATATTAGGAAAGGTTGTTGTTGAACATCATCGATTTAAAAATACTTTTAAATCGATGTTGAACATGCATTCCTACTCTGTTGTCGATAGTTAAATCTTGAAATAAATGCATTGTTCTAAGTATATTTTTTAACGTGGTATCAACTTACCTGCTAACATTTTTGTATGTAGCTGCTACCTATTTCACTGCTGCTGTGATGTTAGTTATTGATCTGACATGGTGAATAAGCTAGCACGTTAAATTATCAAATTATCTTTAAAGTGCATGTTTTTTATTCTACCCGTCAGTAGATAGCGCGTAGGTAATAGGTACCTCTTAGGAGTGAAGCTAGTGTGGAAACTGAAATGTATAGGTAATGTATATAATTTGTTTTAGGCAGTTGATAATGAATGAATAAAAGTGCGTAAATCCCATGTGCAGTGGAGGTCGGTGTAGGCGGCAGGGCTCGTCGGCGGCGCGGCGGCGGCATGAACCGCTACGTGGTGCTGCAGCAGCTCGGCGACGGCACCTACGGCTCCGTGGTGCTGGCGCAGCGCCGCGACACCGGCGAGAAGGTGGCCATCAAGCGCATGAAGCGCAAGTACTACTCGTGGGATGAAGCTATGAACCTACGGGAGGTGAAATCGCTTAAGAAATTGAATCATGCCAACATAGTGAAACTTCGGGAAGTTATCCGCGAAAACGATACTCTATATTTCGTGTTTGAATATATGCGCGGCAACCTGTATCAGTTAATCCGCGACGCCCCGCGGCCGTTCCCGGAGCCTGTCCTGCGCAACATGCTGTACCAGGTGCTGCAGGGGCTGGCGCACATGCACCGGCACGGCTTCTTCCACCGCGACCTGAAGCCGGAGAACCTGCTGTGCGCCGGGCCCGAGCTCGTGAAGATCGCCGACCTGGGCCTGGCACGCGAGGTGCGCTCGCGGCCGCCGTACACGGACTACGTGTCCACGCGCTGGTACCGCGCGCCCGAGGTGCTGCTGCACGACACGCGCTACGGCGCGCCCATCGACCTGTGGGCGCTGGGCTGCATCGCCGCCGAACTGTACACGTGTCGCCCGCTGTTCCCCGGCAACTCGGAGATCGACCAGCTGCACAAGGTGTGCGCGGTGCTCGGCACGCCCGACCGCGACGACTGGCCCGAGGGCTACGCGCTGGCCGAGGCGCTGCGCTTCCGATTCCCCGCGACGGCCGGCGTGCCACTGGCGCGCGTGGTGCCGGCCGCCTCGCCGCCGGCGCTGGCGCTGCTGGCGGCGCTGCTGCGCTACCCGCCGCGGGACCGCCCCACGGCCCCGCAAGCGCTCCGGTGGGTCTCACTTTGCTTTTACGCGGCTTTTCATCTTTTGCCTACCTACTTCGCTAATTGACTCACTGTACTTATCTATTCCAGGTTTCCATATTTCGCCGTTGGAGCCGCACTCATATTACCACCACCGGCGTCTAGAGCGAGAAGGTATCCTTACTGAAAGCCGTAATTGAATGAATTATTTTAATTATGGTTATTGAAAGATGCATTCCTTAAATAATTGGCAGGAGCAGTTCTCGAGTCGAAGCTGAAAACGCACCTCCGGCGCTAATAAACGCACCGCCACCGCCAGCGGTACCGGTCGTCGCAGCGGCACCGCATCGCGATCGTTTCGCAGACATACTCGGGTGAGAGGTGTGGGCGGACAGTCCCGTGGTCCCGCACGACTGCAGTGATTGTCGCGAGAGCTGGTGACGCAACGCTCGGTGTGTGCAGGGGCGAGGTGGTGCACGAGACGGAGCCGGAGCGGCTGGCGACGGGCGCGCGGCGCGGGCGCAGCGTGCTGGGTGCGCTGCAGCCGGCCGCGCCGCCGCCCGCCGCCGCCGCGCGCGCCCTGCGCCCCGCCGCCGCCGCTGCCTACCTGGGCGCGGCGCGGTACGTCGCCGGCGGCCGGATTGACACTTCACTGTTCCACCCGCTACCGATGCGATCTCATCACGGTACCTTACCCCACTAGAATATTTCTTGTAGATGCTTAGAGCTCCGTCGAGATGCTGTAGTAGGTACCTAAAGTTGACTTAAGACCATATATCATCATTATTCAACAATGGTCGTTGCTACGATCGAAATGCAACAATTTCGAAAGTATCTACTGCAGCTTTACTTAATTACACTGAACACAGAAATACTAACAGTGCTGTAGTCCCATCCATATAATCTAAAACGCTTGGGCTGGGGTTGGGAATGAGTCAAGTCAGTAGCTTTACGGAGATAGAGATATAGGGATCGAAGCACTATTTCTCGCATTCACCAGAACCACCCCGAGCATCTATCCGTTCGGCTACAGACGCTTTTGCTATCGGAGAGTGATTTTGACAAAGTAATATTATTTATTATTATTTATATTTATTTTATTTATTTTACGGGTAAGCACAGTGCCTTCATCTCATCTGATGTTAAAGTGATGATAGTGGAAGCACACTTCACCCGGGATTCTCAAATACTGAGGCACAGGGCTGTCTCTGCCAAAACAACAATGCTACAAACATTGATGTTTTGGCCACATATTTAGATAAGAAGTGGTAGCTAGCCAGGCAGACAAACAAGGCCTACCACCAACCAAACCAAGTACACAAATGTTTGTGTCTTGGTTTGGTCCCAACACAACGGGGGGTACATGTGTCCGTTGGGAATCGAACCCGAAGCCTCTGGGTCTGAGACCGGTGGTTTTAACCACTAGGCCACAGAGGTGGTTAATTAATTAAATTAGTTTGCGATAGTGAAACTGTTTTTTTTTAGAGGCGACAGCAGTCGGCAGCGGCGCGCCGCGGATTGACTGGGCGGCGAAATACCTGCGTTGAGGCACGTTGAGGCTGCGCCGGCGGAGCGCGTGCCCGGGCGGCGGCGGCGCGGCGCGGCGGACACAGCCCGCCTAGCGCGCAGCTCCGCCCGGCACGATGCCAGCCAGCCTAGTAGCTACTCAGCGGCCGGCGCGCCTGTGCTGCGCCTGGATGCGCGGCGCCGCGCCTCGCCTCGGCACATGCTTAGCAGCTAATCCGTAGCGGAGTCGCGGTATAACATTGTATAAATTGTATTTAAATTTATGAATGGTAATGAACTCTTTTGTAGATTTAAAATAATACTAACTACCTACATGTGAGCATGTTAATGTAACATGCATTTCTATGTTTCTACTAAATCCTAAAAGCGCATTTTTTTAGCAATGTGTTTGCAATATTTTGTTTGAAATAAATAATACTTATGTTCCTGTTGATAAGTCAAAATTTGATCCGAACAGAAGTTTTGTTATGCTGAAGGCACAGGACACTAGGGAATTACATTATTTATAGATATATATAGCTTTATGTTAAATAAGTAATACATAATAGAGACCATTTGTTTAAATTTGTAAGTATTTGAATTGATAGTAGGAATGTATGATTCAGTACTATTGATGTTGCTATGCGCCTGGCTTTCCAATCAGTGTTCGTTCACCCAACAAACTAGTCAATAAGTGACTATTAAACTGTTAAATAAACACTTTCAACCACTCCTTGTTTAAATTAGTATCTAGTGTTACTGTTGTATTTGGTTACCATTGCACTATTTCATTATCCCCAATTCGATCTAAACCCCTTGAAGAACGTAGTAGGGCACGGGGATACGCACTAGTGCGTGATGCCGTTCCCTATAGAAAACCTCTGACGGTGCTTCGTTTCACACGGCTTGAGGAACCCATTAAGTTTCGCGCCACCCCCAAAAACCCGGTGAAGCTGAAAATGCCATCAGAGGCATTATGAACCTCTCTCAAAAAAAAAACTATTTGATAATGATACAGACAACTGGGTGAAAATCACTACAAACGTTTAGAAGATTAATTCTGTAACTACCTGATGCCCTGACAATGACAGACTGACCTCTTATATGAGCGACGGAGTCTTTTTAATGATTTTTAACGTCTTAACATTAAGTCAAATAAAATTAGTTTTTATTCGCTTTTTTTACAAGTGCCAGCTGCAACTATTATATGAGGATTGTTCATATACCTAAGCATCAAATTGTTTCTTCCTTTTCTATTTTTGTTTTGTGTAAAGCTTTCAATAGGCTGACTTTTACATTGATGAACTCGGTGCAATGCTTCGGTCATTTGGTGCAATGCATTCCCGATGGAATATTTTATGGGTCTTTTAATTAAACAGAGAATAAGCTGCAAATAGTTATTCTGTGTTTTGTTTCCGTCATGTAACTTCATTTCAAATTAGAGCAAAAGAGACAAAATACGGTATAACTATTTGCAGCTTATTCTTTGTTCATTTGTAAGGCACTACAGGTATAGCTAACAGGTGTTAGCTTACCCTAATTAATAGTTAAATAAATATTGTCTGATGCTTTTGTGCCGGTTGCTGTATGTATTAGACATTAAATTATCCTAAACAAACCTACACTCTGCCCCTTATACTTTACTTGGGTCATTCCCAAACTATAAAAATTCCTACATTAGTTCACAACCTTTAAAGATTTTCTTTTTTTTTCTTTCTAGCAACAGCCATGGAGGAAGTGGGAATAACTTAGTAGAGGTCTGGGACCCCTTTACTAATTACATTATTTTATTGGTTTGAGAAAGTGCTGAAGTGTTCAGCTAGCAGAAATATGGTTTTTAGGTGCCCAAATGTGCACCTATAGAAAGACAAATTGCATAGACAACTTCATACTATATTTAATTATGTACATTTAATTTTAGCTCATATAAAATTTGACAGCAATTAACAATAGGGTCTCCAATAATGGTCTATTACTTATGTACAGAGAGTCACTCATACTTGAGGTAGGACTTGGTGTCGAGAGGCGCGGGCGCGTGCGGCGCGGCAGGCCAGTCGCCGGCCCAGTTGAAGACGCGCCCGCCGTCCACCAGCCCCCAGCCTAGCAGCTGCGAGCCGCGCGCGCCGCGCTCGCGCTTAGGCGATGCCGTCGAGATGTTCACCGACACGCCCTTGATGATGTGGTCCTGCCCGCACAGCGACTGCGCCACCTCCGGGTCCAGGAAGGTCACGAAGCTGAACGCGCGGAATGGCCGCGGCACGAACACGTCCGTCACCTGCCCGAACGCACCGAAGTACTCGCGCAAGTCGTCCGCACTAAGGCTCTCGGTGCACCGGCCCACGAACACCTTGCGGTGCGCCGTCGCACCGCCGTCCTTGCCGTTGGGGATCCGCACGTCGCACCAGCGGCCGTCAATCATGTGCCGTCGTCCGAGCGCGCGCACTTGCGCCTCGTATTCAGCAAACTTTATAAATCCGAATCCTTTCGAAAGGCCAGTCTTAACGTCACGTTTCACCTGCACCATGAGAAGCTCTCCGAACGTGGTGAAGTATTCTCGCACCGCGTCTTCTCCCGTCTTCCAGGGCAGGCCCAGGACTATGAGATCGGAGCAGCGCGGGCGCGGCGAGGCCGAGGGCTCCGCGCGCGGGAAAGCGCACCAGTACCGGTGCGCGGCCCAGCCCTCGCCCGGCGGCGACAGGCGCTCGTCGGTCTGGCGCACGCCGCGCAGCCGCCCGCCAGCGCGGTACTTGAGCCCGCTGGCTCCGGCGAACTGCGCGGCGACCGTGCTCAGCAGCAGCGAGCCATCTTCTTCCGTCGGCAGCTCAATGGGCTCATCCTGCTCGCCCTCGCTAACTGGTACGTATTCTATCGACATTTCGTTCACCCCCCAACACACACTCTCCTATTCTTCATTTCGTTTACATTATAAACTTTACAGCGAGTGTCCTATCGACAACAAGTTACAGTTTAATGTACTATTTTCGACAAATTTTTTATTCGTCCTTCGTCCACTTGGCATACTCGTGACGTGCAAGCAAATACCAACGATACGACTTTGACGTTGACGTTTTTTTTTTTCCTTTAGTTGATGGCTTTGTGCGATTAGCACATTTAGCCAGTGTCAAGGTAATGTTTCTTACAAGTAATACATAAATATACTGTACGGGCTACAAGTACACTTTGTCACATCAGCATTTACGCCACATGTATTAATAAATAATTTAGGTAATTATAATGTTAGTTCGTCATCGGTAATCAATCACGCCGCGCGTACTCATTTTCATATCATTTTAGATCAGTAGTTATTATCATTTAAATTTTCTATCACTTTAACAAGACTTTCACTTCTTTTGGTATTATCATAAAAGGTGTACAAACCCGTACATATACAATATTTCCTTCCAGTATGATGATGATGAATGTATAATAGAAATGAGAAGTGAGAAATAATATACCCCCCAACCCCTCGTGTAACTCAGTAAAGTTGTGGGCTTTACTAATTCCTCGGGTGGACTTCTTGAGAGAATTTGAAAAGTGAAGTTGCACTGTTTTGTTTAATTTGTCAATACTGCACTGTGACGTTGTACAGCTTCACGCTGCTGGGCACATGCTCATCTATCTATACCATAAAGGATAGAGTATTTTGTGACCATCCCAATCTCCAATAAATTACTATATTATTGTTGTTAGATCCCAATATTAGACATAGTCTATGGTTTGATCTAGTGTTCAATTCAATTTCTTGTAAAATGGCTTTCGCTACGATTTAGCCAGTGTCTAGTTTTAGGGCAACTTATTAGTGTTTTGATTTTGTCCGTAACTTTGCTTAAAACTTCAGTAGGCGTTCTGCTTGTACAAGCAAGAAAATGTCAAAAACTGAGCCCCAATTTTGAGGATTCAGGCAGTAACTGATTGATTCTGTTGATACCTGAAACAATGACAAATAACTAACTAATTGAGCGAGTTAGTGAAGCAGATAAAATTTATAATTTAATATTATTAGACATAATGTACGAACACAAGACATTCACAAAATCAGAATTTATATACGATAATATGGATTTAAAATTAGTAGGCCGCGGTATGTAAGTACGGAGGAAGGAAAGAGTATTAAGAGGGGTTATTTTTAGAGCAATTAAAAAATACATGTTCTGTCGAACCCTCGTCGAGTCCACATTCGCACAGGTAACTGTCTTTCACCCTAAGCTTTGCTAAAAACACAGGAGTGCACACGTGTCCCAATCTAAGTCTGCATACAATGGAGGTAACGCTTTTATCAGCACCGCGGAATTTATAAAACCATGGTATATGGGGGATGTCCAGTTGGATGGAGGCATAATGTAAACCCTTAACAACGCAACTTTTTTTCCAATAGTCAGTCCAATTCGAGAAGAGGTCCTTCCTAGCCAACAACGAGACATCGCTTGTGTATACACCAGAATGAAAAGACATCTGTGTGCGTGCGCAAACGCAGGGTGTGAGGTGTGTGAAACCGTAGTGTGAAAATACATCATATTGCAATGTATTAAGGATCATTTGAAAAACCAATCCATCCCTTATTTTTATTCTGTTGAAATAAGGTCCAAAGTGCCGTAAAATCAAAACAAAGCTTCGTAAGCGCTTGTTACTACACAAACGCTAGCGCATCGTGATAGGCCAACATGCCGCACGGAAGTCCTTTTCCTACGATTCTCTGTGTCGTGTGTAGCGTAGCTATAGTTATATAGGGGGGGGAACTTGATGTGCCACCGTGTGTACGTTAATATTTTATTTTATCTAGTGTTACTTTTCTATGGCCTATGGCTAAGGGTTTATTTGATTGACACTTGACAGACAATTGACATTGACAGTATTGATTGACACAAATATGACAACGGACTTCTTGGCGGGAAAGTGAAGAGTCATGCCTGCGATTTTGTTTTATTTTCTAAAATTTGTATTATGTCGAATATTAATGTAAAATAATGGTGGATTATTAACCGTTAAGTGTTCATGAGTGTGCATGAGTGTTGGCAAATGAAACAAAACAGTGCAACGTTACTTTTCAAATTCTTTCAAGAAGTCTGCGTGAGGACTTAGTAAAGCCCCACATCTTTACTGAGATACTCGAGGGGTCGGGGGGTAATATCATTTCTCACTTCCCATTTCTATTATCATTCATCATCATCAATATTGTTTATTTATGTATTACAATGAAATTAAGAAACTAATGACATGGCAGCATGGTCTATGACCTTAGCTGGTTCCTTAAGGAACAAACTAAACTAAAAAAAAAACAATACAATGTTTATAAAATATAATTAAAAATATCTTGTACAAGCACAACGCTTACCTATTATAGTTCTAAGCAGATTTACGGACAAAGACAAAACACGAATAACCTGCCCTAAAATTAGACACAGGCTAAAACATAACGAGAGCCATCTTACAAGAAATTTAAATTTACATGTACAAAGATCATTACGATTGTTCTATTGAAGTTGACTGTGATTATTAAATTTTTAGTTGAGTTATTATAGCTAATTAATATAGCTGTAGTTAATATAGCTATTATTTTAACCAGTTTATTCGTCAAAGTGAAATAAGGCTTGGAATTAGTCTAGCTCAGGTACTTAAAAACTAATTATAATAATAATGTCAGAGTGACTTTCTCATATGAGTTGTATAACTTACCATAGCCATACTTAACTTAGTAATATATAACTAATACTTTATTTAGCACAGAGACCCAAATAAATAATACAAATTCTGTTTGGGTCTTGCTCTTAGACATTACTGCTTGTGAGTTTTAAAGATCAACTGCTGATAAGTTCAATAAATACTTATTTTGATGTAAGTATTTTAAAAGTTTTGTGCAACTGATAGTGTACACAAATAAAGCTAAGTAGTAGAAGCCAACATACATCTAAAGGACACAATCTACTAGATGTACATAGCCTGTTTAATAACCGGACACTCAAATACAACTAACAGTAAACAATAACGTTATGAACAAAAACAGTCATAGTGACATTATTAATAAAGTTGATAAGTGTAATGTGTAAGAAAAAATTTGAATTTGGTGTTAATACATAATCTTGACTCCAGTTTACATAACCTTTGCTGTACTGTATATCATCAGTTGCCTAATCAATGTAACCTTTATTCAAATAAACTTTTTATTTCAGGATAAAAAAAACTTATCTATTTGTAAGTATGTAAAAATAAGTATGTAACAATAAGTAAATTATAGGAGTGCTCTTAGCATTAGCAAAGATGAAAGAATTCTTCGCCTGGAACCCTCAAAGGCTGAGGTTTAAAATAGATAGGTACCCAAGATTTGTAATAAGAGACAGGGTCTCACCCTGAGGTACCACTTGCACTTCTTAAAGATGTGCAGTTTAAAAAATATATAAAACATATGACAGACAAGTACTACCTACCTACCTATATATATCTTGGATATAATTATATAGATTTTTTTAAATATAATTTATACCTACAATCTACATACATTCTCTCACGTCTTTCTTTCAAAATTGGGAAAATCATAATCACCAACTTTGAGTAAACTTGCCATAAGTGACATCAATCCCACGTTAAGCATAATCGAAGTAGATAAAAGCATAAGATAAGCATAATCGAAATAGATGGATTGAATAGATAACATCCACTGATCCACTGATAGGTTGCTAGCCGATCTTGTGGTGTGCGAGCATATTATCTTACAACTAGTGGCCTGTCATGGCTTCGCACGGGTGGACATTTCTTTTTTAATATAGCCTATGTTACTCAGCGCTAATGTAGCATTCTAATGGTGAAAGAATTTTTTAAATTGGGTCAATAGTTTTTGAGTTTATTTGTTACAAACAAAAATACAAAAATACAAAGCTTTCCTCTTTTTAAGATTAGTATAGATATGCAATAAATAATTATGACTATTATAACTATGAAGTTAAATTAACTTCAAATTTCAGACTGGCATGGGGTAAAATTTTATAATAATTTCAAATACACTAACAAGTTATTTGATTCTTTTTCCATTTTGTTTCAATCGCCAAATGTGAGTATAATAAATATGATATTGTCAGCAGAAGCGTAGGATGGGCGACGCAGGGCGGGCTCTGGCGGCGCTGCGCGGCGCGGGGCGCATGGCGGCGTGGCGCGCGCACGCGTACGGCGGCCGCGGCGAGCTGCGGCTGGAGGCGGCGCGCGTGCCGCCGCTGCGCGCGCCGGGGCAGCTGCTGGTGCGCGTGCACGCCGCCTCGCTCAACCCGCTGGACGTCGCCATGCTCGGTGAGCCGCCCGCTCCGTGCGTCCGTCGCATTCGACCGCGGCCGTCTAACGCTGTGTTCGGTTCGCAGACGGGTACGGGGCGCGCATCCTGAACGCGCTGCGGGCGTTGCCGGGCGGGGAGGGCGCGGAGGGCGTGGAGTTCCCGCTGGTGGCGGGGCGCGACTTCGTGGGGTCGGTGGTGCGCGCGGGGCCGGCCGCGCGCCTGCGCCCGGGCCGCCGCGTGTGGGGCGTGGTGCCGCCGCACCGCGCCGGCGCGCACGCAGACTACGTCGTCGTCGAGGACCACTGGGTGCGTACTCACCCCCACACTACTCACACTTTTCATATTATTATATATTGACATTTTGATTGATAGTCGAAGAAAAGGTTCTTAACGATTGAAAAAGCGACTGGGGGTCGAGTGAAACTGGAACTGAATATTTTATATGCATACTCAATAATCGAATTAACGATTTATCACCGCCTCATTTTATGTCCCTGCTGCTGGGCGCGACACGAGCCTTTCCAATGGACAGGCCACAAGCTCAGTGTGGATTTTATTTATTTAATCTTTATTGCACAATAAAATAAAATAAAGTACAAAAGGCGGACTTAATGCTAAATGGCATTCTCTACCGGTCGACCTAAGGGCTAGACAGAAAAATTGGTAATGCGGTGCGATAAAGAACGTAAATGAAACATACTACATAAATTTATAAGAACTGAAATATACACACATTAAGTATGTTAAATTAAATGATAAGTGATTAGTGGTTTGTTCGGGACCGGAACCGACACTTTAATTCAATTTTATTCTTTAATAAATAAAATATCCGTTCTAAAGTAATGAATAATTCAAAGACAAGAAATACTTTGTCGAAAGGCGACGTGAGCTCTAGGCCCGATGCTATGATCCTGATTAATGGGAAACGTTAACGCTTATAGTGTGTTCGTCTGTCCCTTATTCACGTCGATACAGAGCACCCGATATCAGCAGAGCTGTCGTTAATGATCGTGCACGTCGCCCTCGCAGGCGGGGCCGGCGCCCGCGGCGCTGGAAGACGCAGCGGCCGGCGGCGCGCTTTACGCCGCGCTCAGCGCATGCGCCGTGCTGCGGGCGGCGGGGCTGCGCGGGGGCGCGGGTGGGGGCGGGGGCGGGGGCGGGGGCGCGCGCGTGTTGCTGCTGGGGCTTGGCGGCGTAGGGCACGCGGCGCTGCAGTTGCTGGTGGCCGCCGGCGCGCAGGTAACACAAGATTTCAATGACACTACACAGTTACACACATAAATAGAAGACTACATCCCATCCCCACACATCATCAGCTCATTTTTATGTCCCCACTGCTGGGGCACGAGCCTTCCCTATGGATGAATAGGGAGAATAGGCCATAAACCACCACTCGGACCCAGAACGGATTGGTGGTTGTTAACGACTGCTAATGCAGCCGGGATCAACGGCTTTAAGTGCCTTCCGAAGCACGAAGGAGCTCGAGATGAAAAAATTTTGGTCATCCATCCGATGACCGGCCTTTGCGAAAGTTGCTTAACCTCAGCACTCGCAGACCGGGCATGTTAACCACTGTGCCATCGAGCTCTTGCAAGACTACAAACCAAACTTTCCTTTCCCAAAATTCAATGTATGAAGTTAAAAAAAAATCTACTTAGAGATTGTTAAAAGTGATAAGATAAGATACATTTTTATTGCCATAAAATTGTGTAAATACATAGCAGGTTGAGGACACATTGTGAGATTTACCAAATGGAAAGTTTTCCAAACGGGATATGGTTGAATAGAACTACAATGCACATTGGAATGGGTAGTGAGGTGCGGGGGGGTGCGCAGGTGGTGGTGGGGTGCGCGCGCGCGCAGGGCGGCGCGGCGCGGCGGCTGGGCGCGGCGGCGGCGCTGGACCGCCACGCCGCCGGCTACGCGCGCCGGCTGCGGGAGCTCGGCCCGTGAGTGCACGCATTGCGTTCAATCTCAAGCTTTTATACTATTTATTTATTTATCGTTTAGTTCCGATTGAAACATGATACTTTGATTGATATCGTTATGGTTCACATAAATAATAATGAAAGGACTCGGAAGCGATGTTTACATTTCCTCACCCTTAACTTTTCGGTCATTTCATGATTACATTCGAAATGCTAGGCTCTCTGAATTTGGTGTGATCCCTTTGCATGCCCGCCGTGAGAGGTATTATGACTTGTTGTACCGTCACAAAATACTTAGTACCTAAATTCATCCATTCATGCACCAAATCTACTCTTAATCAAATATTAACATCAGATTTTCCCGTTTTCCTAATACGTTTGTCATACAGGCATATAATAACAATACTTCCTTTTTAACGCAATAGTAAGAATGTGTCGGGACTGACAATAAATATACTCTCGGTAACATAAACATGGTTATAGACATATTCAATGAAAGATTTTCACAATGTAAAAGAATTGTTTCTGACATTACGGAAGCCAAATGGTCTTCAGGCCTACAGGTCCTACAAGCCAGCTACACCCTAATTACATTATTGTTTCTCTGCAGTCCTGTGTCAGTTCATTGTTTTGCTTTGTTTGTGTTTATTTTCTGTTTGTTTCTTTAGATTACATGTTTAAAATTTGGTCACGCTGAGTACACTACTAAAGGATTACTATCTCTAGACTGAGTTCATAAACGATAACTATGTAGCAGTGATTTTCTTGCAGGTTGTAACAGCAGCGCACACAAGCAATGCGGTGTTTATTATAAATGTATCAATTTATATAATAGGTCTCAGGGTAATTTTTGGATTGCGAGTTGTTCTATGGTATTGGCCCTGGTGGTGAACAGCGGTGAACAGCGGTGTCCCAGCGGCTCAATGGATCTCGAGTAGGCGCAGTCCGTACAGTGGGATGCGGTAAAGCCGATTGCTACCGGTGGTAATTCGATAAACTTAGTCTTCTTTATATATATATAAATCTTCTGTGCGTGTGTTCGTAATTAAACTCCTTTTACACGACTGGACCGATTTTGATGAAATTTTTTGTGTGTGTTCAAGTGGATTCGAGAATGGTTTAGATTTACAATTGAACCCGGTAGGTGGCGCTGCAATAGAGGTTCATTTTAGGATACAGGCGTTCTCAAGCGGACGAAGTCGCGAGCGGACCACTAGTGAGATTATAATTTATTAAGTTGTGATATCTAGACAAAATATAGTTTTTATTTAAGGTTTAATAAATCTCAGGAAGCTCGAGTGGAAATCGAACCCGATAAAGTTAAAAAGTCCGAATTTGACAAGTTGTGTCGAGTGTCCTTCGCGCTTTCGCTCGAAAGCTAATGGTTCGGCTGCCGGCCGCTGGCCGCCGCCGTGATGGCCCGGGCGCTCCTGCTGCAGGTACGAGGCGGTGGTGGACTGTGCGGGGCTCGGCGGGGAGGCGGCGGCGGCGGCGGCGTGCGCGCGCCGGTACGCCACGCTCACCACGCCGCTGCTGCGGCTCACGGACGCGCGCGGGCTGCCCGCCGGCGCCGCCGCCGCCGCCGCCGCGCTGCTGCGCCAGTCTGCCGCCGCCGCCCCCGCCGCCGCCGCCGCCGCCGCCCCCACCGCCGCCGGCTGCCCGCCGCACGTGCGCTGGGCGTTTTTCGCGCCGAATGCCGCCGACATCGAGGAGCTGCGCCGCCTCGCCGAGCGCGGCCAGGTCAGTACTCGAGCCGCACGAGTGACCCTGCAGTGTATTGTCGTTTGATGTTATGTGGTAATACTGATGCGCGTGGTGTGCGGCAGTTCTGCGTGCAGGTGGAGCGCGTGTTCCCGTGGTGGGAGGCGCGCGCGGCGTACGAGCGCGCGGCGGCGGGCAGCGCGCGCGGCAAGCTGTTGCTCGACTTCACCGCGCCGCCGCTGCTCGGGGGTGTTAGTACGCTTGGAGAGAGCGACCTCATCAATTCCCGATTTTAAGTGTGATATCATTTTTCATATAAAATAGTTTTGTATTAAGTGCATTGCAAGAAAAGAAATTATATTATACTAAGTTAGTGGTTAATAATGGTTTTACTGTTCAACTGGTTCTTTAATTTTGCAACCTAAACCGGTTTTCCGGCGGCGGTTTTCCGGCAGCATAGATGGCGCTGTGCTGCCAAAAAAAGCACTTTAAAAACATGAAAAAGCAGTAACAAAATTCAGCGCTTACTTCAGCCTTCCCGGTAGCATAGCGGTTAGTGCAGCCGCCCGGATTGCGGAGACCCAGGTTCGATTCCTGGCTGGGTCGGGTGGGCGTTTAAATTTTTTCACTGTATTTTATAAATATTTTATAATTATTATTATTAATACTAAGAACTGGCATCGTAAAGAACTAGATCTGGGAAAATTTGGGATTGTGAAGTACTATGCCTATTTCCTTCAAACAGCTACAACAAATTCAAAAACATTTGTGTCGCTACTAACTACTTCGATCAATTATTTGAAGTGTCGCTATTAACGCATATGAATTTTATTGCAGTAATGTTCACTTTACAAGAATGTCATCCATCACACAGGTGACGTTGACGCATCATATAATTTTTTTAAATGTTATCACCCCATGTATAACATATTAATGATATTAGTAAAATTATGTTGCAAACGTGAGTGAGAAAGAAAAACTTTTTTTTTGGGGCCGTTCACGATCGGCCACAGAGACGGCACCGAATTCATCTGACATAAAAAAAATCTTTAACAAACCACATGGTTACAATGTTGTGTTGACGTTCCTGGTAAGTATAATCCCACCAAAAACATTTTCATGATGAATGGTGCCAAGACGAGACCATAATGGCTCGCACGGTCAAAAGTTATCAGATCTCATGCAGCTTCTAACTCTACAAGCCCTACTTCACAAACTTTACACCTTACTCAAAATAATTATGTGGCTACCGGTTCGGGTGAAAGATGTTTGCACTGTACATTACTTTTCTGTTATTACAATAGTTCTTGTAGTAACGAATATTTTCTGCTTGTATTAAAACTGGATCGTAAGCTGTAGATTTATGTTTTTAAGTAGTAACTCACCTATGGAATTTGGTACCTATGTAAAGTTTTCTGACAGAATGTAGTTTGTGTAGAATAGAATAGAATACACCGTATTAAGGTCTTATGTATTTATTTGATTAATAGAAAATCTGAATGATAGAAAATACATCACCTCGAGCAAATTTGTTTTTAGTAGGTTATTGAACGGACTGAGCTAAAGCAACATAGATTCTGATAAGTAGGAACGCTTTCCCCTATCACTTCACTGTGCGACCCTAATAAGACAGAATCTATTTAACCTATTTGCCCATGGAAATGGGAGTTGGTTTATTGATATGCTGTCGTGTGTGAAACAGAGGTAAATAACAAACCATAATCGTTTACGCTGGGCTCCATTCAACCCTCTTAATATGAAATAGCTAGCTGTACCCGGCCATGAACTTGGGCAATAGTATTGTTAGTCCATGCCATGTTTTGAATCATCATTATGATCAGCAAATTGTATGGGCACGCACGAGAATTTCCTGTAGATGGCTAGGAAGAGCGAGCCGTAACCACCACGCCGGCCCTGTTGGTTGGTGGTTGTTAACGAATACTAATGCAGCCCGGACCCAATGATTTCACGTGCCCATGGTGCATGGAGGAATCTGAATCAAAATCACAATTTTTATTTGTTAAGAACATGGTTGTTGGCTTTGAGGTTGACGTTCAAAAATATTGGTAAAATTATAATTCCGACGACCTCCGTGGCCGAGTGGCTTGCACGCCGAACTTTGGGCGGCGCTAACTCTGAGGTCCCGGGTTCGATTCCCGGTCGGGTCAATGTCGAAAACGAACTTTTCGGTATTGTGTCGGATCTGGGTTGTTGTTTCTGATTTCCATGAAACGAGTGCTTTAGCTACTTACCTTGGGGTCAGAACAACGTAAGTATGTGATGTTGCCTCATATATATATATTTTTATTTATAATTTTGATTAAGTACCTACCGAAAAGATTTATCATCACGTAAGCGAAATTGAGATAAGTAATATTTTTTGTAACCAAATCGTAACTCACCCCGTTCTTCAGTATGCCGTGATGGTAGGCACTAGGTAGGTACCTACTTACCCAGCGATACGAATGATACGATACGACTCAGGGAGCTAAGTCAAAGTTTTATTTTTACCATTCGATAACGTTAATGGAAAGCAGAATTTGTATGGCTGTTAGGTAGGTATACTTACAGTGTCAGGTAGCAGAAGACAAAACAACAGCTGGAGATTCACCCGAGTTCTTCCCGTAATAACACGTGTTGTGAGACTCCATTTTATTTTCTACCTACCGTACAATTGTACCCTTACTACTTATAATAAAAAATACTTGAAATTGGCTAAATGCTAAACGCGAAGCCATTAATTAAGATAAGTAATTAATTAACACAACAGCTCTGGTTTGATATGCTGCAACCACTCCCACTTGTACTTATTTCCAATTTTAAATACCTACCGACCTACCTATAAAAGAACAAACTATTTATTTTTACTTACCTATATTCGTTAATTTAATAAATTAATTAATATTCGTATAAAACATATGAACACAGAATTTTGTATGGACCAGTGGCGCAATTTTTTTTTTCGCTGCCAGTGATAATTTTTACTATTTTGTAGTACCCTTATAAAGAAACGTATCAAAGTGATAAGCTTTGCTCTAAGTAATATCGGAGCTGAGATATGAATTTTTTAATATAATTATTTTTGTACTTTAATAATCCCAATAAATATTTGTTATGGGGGTTAATCTTACATAACAGATGTTGAGAGTGTGCAGAAATACGAGAAGTAGGATTTCTATAAATATGCTTAACTGTTGTGAACATTTTTCTCATAAAAGTACAGTCAGGAACACATAAGTTGAATACCCATAACAATATTTTCTGACTCAATAGTTAAACATTGGGAACAGTGAGTGGAATGATGATAGTGAACCATATGGAACCATATGAACCATATACTTCTTGTATGGGTTGTCTACTGTAGGTACTTATTTTTTTATCTATAAATAATGAGACTTTAATTTTTAAATATCTTTTTATTACATTTGATGTTATATACATTTTTATAATCATAGCATCAGCTTTCTGGTTCATCATTTATTTCATTTTCAATATCTTGACGGATTATTGTATCAAGAAACTGTGCTGGTGGAGCAAGCACTTCTTGATATCTACCAACCATATAATAGACATTGTATGGGAACAACGCCCCAAAGTCCTTTTATCCACAACACAAGAACAAAATGTCTGTCCCTGTCTAATAAAATGTAAACGTAATACGTTCTGTTCGACGTATGCCGCGACTGAATTCGACCTCGCAAAAGCCACGGTTCTGTGGTATCACGGTGGTCCTCAAATTCTTGTAAGTGGTTTTCTTTGTATCCTTCTATGGTATACGACCCATTTTTGATGTGTTCGCCTTAATAGCTGCGCGCTTGTTCAATTTGGTACGTACCAAGTGCGTATCGTATTAAATCGTCTCTAGTTAATTGAGGAAAGTCATCAAATCCCGGAACTTCGACGTTCATATTTTGGAAGCCTGCCCTTCTTCTATTAACATTATTCGAAATAACGTAATCGCTGATCCGATTACGAATACCATCCCTTATAGGAATACGCATTAAAATATCTTAGACAATCTATGGTCCACTAAAGGGGCTCCAAAAGCATTTAATAGCGATGCGGCTATTTTTATATGTTCAAATAGATGTCTTGCACCAACATTGAATTTCTGGCCCCGTAGTTGTCGGAATTGATTTTTGATTCTTCCGTTTATGGTTTCTATTACCCACCGGCACATAGTCACTTTGCTTGAATCATTCGCTCTCTGCACTGATAATTGGTGTTCTCCTTCGTCTTTTGTTGCAGGCATGTATGCTCGGTACTCACATGACTCCATGTCTTCAATGCAGTCCCGAAAACCTCTATCCAATATGAGATAAAAACTACTGGTTATTAAAACTAGACAAGTTTCAATCTTATATGGCGTCGCATGTTAATGACCGCTTTAAACAATGCCGCTTTATTACCTTTTCCTTAGAATTATTGATAAGATCGAATTTAATCGTTAGTAACATATTAAAACATAGAATGCCTTATATCTCAGCTCCGATATAGTTTAGCTTTATATGCTTCATAATAAAGTTTGTTCCCTTTGATATGTTCTTTCATAATATATTGGTTTCATGAGTGACCGACAAAATAAAAAATGGCGCCAACTTTACCCAAACCCCTTTATATAAATCGAATCGAATCTGTTTATAAATACGAATATCAATTTTATTAACAGAACACATAGACAAAACAGTAAAATATAAATACTTAGGTGCATAATTTATGAATTTAATTTAATATTGCATGATATGGTAACGAACAAAGACATTTAACTAGGTACTTATTTACTACTTTAATAAATCTGTTTGGTAACGAACGACAAAAATGTATTTTTTGTAAATTTATCGCCTGCACATCAACCTATCCAAAACTGTCAAATGTCTTCAATAAATGCTCAACCATATACCATATAGGTACGTATAGTTCAAAGACTATACTTGGTAGTCGGATGTGCAAGCGTCTGTTTATAGAAGAAATTTAACGCACTGAAATTGGTTTAAATCAGTTTGAGAGCTAGGTACTATTGGTTATACGTTTATAGACAATGGCTTTTTAAACTTAAAACCCTTTTTTTGCGGTCAAAAATATGGGTAAGTAAACCCGCGTCAATGTACAGTCAGCAATAAATTGATCATCACAACTTAGTGGTCAAATTTATGTTGCCATTTATGATTTATGACCCTATTACAATAGTAGCAGAGCATGTTTCCGAATGTGGCGCACGGCGCGCTGCGATTGGCCGCGCGCACGTGGCCTGATCTCGCACCATGGCAACGCTCTCCCCCCCCCCACCCCACCCTACCCCGGCGCGCAGTTAGATATCGCGAATAGTTTGACGCGATGATGCCAGCCTCACTCGATAGTGCGCATTTTAATCTTTTACCATTATTCAAGAGGCAGCCAATGTGCGAATTTAGGCCAATTCTAATGAAATCTTCAATCTTTCAATATACATTAAGGAAAATAAAGGGATCTAGACATAGAAACCTTAATTCAACAAAATTTATGTGATTTTTCAATATTCCATAGTGGACTAGGTAGGTAGGTGTAGTAATGGCTATGAAAGTAGAAAAATATTATAGATACCGGATTGTACCTGCCTAGGTACCGTACCTATAGAGATTCATAAAGGTTTTTTAGAAAATTCCTAGGTACTCTAGCTTGGATGACTCAATTTCTCATGTATATATGTTCCTAACTTCCTGCAAATGTAGAGGATTGAGCAGTTTAGAAAAAGATTTGATCATTTATCTTTATAGGTAGGTAGGTATCTACTAACCTCTAAAAGTTATCCCATAAAACCTTCAGAATTAAATATGTTTATACTTTTATAAGGGGGTTACGTTTTTTTAAGTACCAACCTAGGTTGGTGTAGGTATTTGTATTGTAGTAATAAGGCTTTTACCTACCTATCTTACTACGACATGATTGTATCTACTAATGACTCGAGTACGTAAGGTACTTACTAAACTTGTGTAGGTTTTTGTTTATCAATAGGATGTCTATTATAGGTAGGTACTAGGTCCTACCTAGGTACAGAAGAAGAATTTTATAAAAGACGTATACTTAAGAAAATAAATAATAATTGAATAAAGTAGGCTGTTGTGGGTGTGGGGCCTTTTAGCATAGCCGAGCCCGTGAGGCGGCCACACCGGGCAGCGCGCGGAACTGCGCGGCGGCGCGGCGGCGCGGCGCGTGGCGCGGGTGGCGGGCGGCCGGCCGGCCGGCCGGCGGCACCGCGGCAGTGGGTGGCACTCGCGCCGCACATAAGGCGGTGAGTTGACGTCGTGGAGTATAGCGTGTTGCGGTCGATACGCACCCCGGCATTGCGAGCGAGACGTGTTATTACGCGAGTGCGACGCGCGCGCCCACCGATCACCTCCCTTCAGCCAGCTGGCCGGATCTGCGACCACAGCCACACGATATTTACGCCTTCAATGTAAGTTAAATCAATTTTGAAGAACATTATCAAGCTCCATACCTACCACCTATTCCTGATAAATTTATTAAACTTGATTTTATTAGCCTTTAAAACGTAATGTTCACAGCTCCTTTCCAAGAAGACAATTACCTATCAATGAACAAATTGATGTTGAGAACCCGATCAGTGTGTCGTCTTAGAACCTGTTGTAGTTGTGCTCAACACCTTTGTAATCAGTATTTAGGTACTTGCTACTTATCACATTAATTATGAAATAAAGAAGAAGGCGTCTAGGTCTATGGTGGCCAACATTCTTTACAAGAAATTAAGTATATTAGGGTCGCTTAAGGAAAATGAACAGTAGGTACCTATTTTATTTATTTTTGTTTTAAATAGATACATATTTTTTAATGCTTCTCGCACAAGTCGCACAACTAATCAATTTGGTGTCATTTTAATTCACGCATACCAATTACGTTGAAAACAGTTTATTTCCTTGTCCAACAGTAAAAAGTATAATATAGTGAACACCGTATAATACTGTTTTTAACAGCATGGTTGGCAGCCCTGCCTAGGTTTGTGCCAAACGAAAACTACCGTCCTGTAAGCTCTACAGGACCCTATCTATCTAGGTTAGGTACCACTAGTGATGCCAATCCTACTATATAATATAGTATCCTACTATTTTAGGTGTCTAACTACTATTATTTTAAAAATATATTATAGTAGGTGAAACTACTATATTTTATCAGCAAAGTTAAAATCAGTCTATTACCTAAAACGGAACACACAATTTTTTTATTTTATTTTAATGGTTTGTCAACAATTGTTACATTGAATGCTTACTTTCTAAAAATACATAAATTATAATCAAATTGTACAATCTAGTATAGACAAACACAACAAGCACTTAAATTATAACCTCAGTAAAAACTATGACAAATGAAACTAAAAAAGAATTACATACAACATTACATACATATCCTTCCTATTTAAATATTCATTTAAGGAATAAAATAATATTTTTTTAATATACTATATATTTTTTAATTAATTCCCTATTCTACTATATTTTTATGGGTACTAAATACAAAAATACTATATTTGGTCTAAAAAAAGTTGGCAACCCTAGGTACCACCTACCTACAATATATTTTATTTCATTCTAAAATTGTAGATAGGAACGTTTTCATGTATGGTGTAGGTTTTGGTATTAATAAGTAGGTGCCTTCATAGGCAGTTGGTTACTTTTCACAATAATTTAATTTAATGCTTTTTGTTACACATCATCACAACTGACATAACGGGGTAAAGAAACACCCCAAACGTGAAATTCTAATACAATTAATGATTTAACAATACAGAGTAGGTATAAGGATTTAAAATAAGGAGTACCTATTCATAGTAACATTACCATCGAATAAACAGTTATTTCGTAAAAAGGAACTCTTTAATCATAGAACACAACACAACCAAACTTTACTTTTTACTTGTTTTAACTTGTCCTACTCATGATTTAAGGGAAGTCTCATAAGTAAGAGTGAGAGAATAAAAAAACTTGTCTTATATGAGTAGGTAGGTACCTACATTCAAGTTAATATAAATTAAACGCATTTTTTTATAATATAATAATAATAATAAATCTTTATTAAACAATAGTTTTTCAATATCTTCTACTTCTTCAGCCTATAGTCAGTCTCCCACTGCTGAGTGTAGGCCTCCTCAATATAATAATAATTAAATACTGAACTTACTAACAGACAAAAAGACAAGTCTCGAACTTTTCCCAAATTCAGTTTCAAAAACCTACAATTACTTATATTATTGTGTTTTATAAGTGAAATTGTGATTATAGTAACAGTTCATACCTAAATTGGTAAGGTAACTTATTCAAAGCTGTACTTAAGATCAGAACAGATCTGGATTAAATTTGATATTTTAATTTAATCCAGATCTGTAAGTGGTTACTGAAATAAGAATGAATAGTATCGCATTGTATACCAAAGTTGGAAAAACCATTGTCTACTGTTCGTGTTTGTAGTGCTAGTGCACTACACTACAAGGGTAACATGCCTATAGAAGAAATATATAATGAAATTGCATTTTGGGGATTGGTTTTAAAATCTATGTTGAAATCGCTTACAACAATCAGGCGAGAAATTTTACCATTGCGGCTGTTTTCGTGTATTGAAAAGGACTAAGTAGGTACGCATAACAGTGCAAAACTGCAAACTGTTAGGTATACCTACTACATACACCAAAGTTATTACTGCTATTAGGTACCTATATATATAAAAGGGGAAAAGGTCTTTCTTTTTTCATTCTTCGTCATAAATCGAAAACATAATTACAAAACTTATATATACATCATAAAAACTGGCGTTTTGAAAGTTTTATTTTTAATTTTAATAAATTATGTATTCGTACTTACATATTTTTCGATAATTGTATTTTTGAGGCATTCCAAGTTTTTCTTGGCCATAGTAAACTTTTCTTCCAATTTCTTAAGTAATTCATCCATACTATTTATTTTCTTTAATAGCCTTCGATTTTTTTGTTTCTAGTCGTTTTATTTCTTGCCTTGTTTTTTTAATTTTGTCTTTGCAAAATATAAGGTGTTTTTTTAGATTCCTTTTTCTAGGCGTTGCACATGTTGAACCCCCAGCCGGAGAATATATAGTTTGCAGTCGACATTTTTTTGACGTATTTTCATTTATCGATAATATCAGTATTTCACCTGACTACATCACTAACTGCGTAGCGATGAACATTCGAGAAGAAATTGCCATAATTGACGTACATTAAATACATTAAAGCATACATACATCCTTAATTGACGTAATACAAAAATATTAAGGTTTATTTTAGCTAGTCGGATGTAATTTCATTTTATTTGCCGCCTATACTCATCCATAGAAAGAGAAAGGCAACGTTAAAATCTCTTGAAATAGAAAGAGAGAGAAAAATGCAATCCGGAAAATAATAGCTTACCTCGAGTGTGTTTTCAGCGAAAACCACGCGTACGTGCGAAAGAGACAGAGTATTAACAATGTTCCGATTCCCATGGCAACCACGCCACATGCAAAGGCAATGACGCAAAACATTAAGCTAACTGATAGATAGCTTACCTCGACGAGGTTTGCTATGGAAATAATTGTAGGCGCTTTGAAATAATCCTACTAATATTATAAACGCGAAAGTTTGTAAGTATGGATGGATGTTTTAACAAACATCCATTCAGTAGTTTTTACGTGAAAGAGGTTGATCTGTCACGTAAAAACTTTAATGAAACTTTCCTCATATACAGGCCATGACCCAGACCAGCATATAGGATACTTTTTTATTGTTTTTTTTTTGCTGTAGTCTTCGCGAACGAAGTTGCGGGCAACAACTAGTGAAACAATAATGCTGTCTATGTATTTCTGGGTCCGTGCCCACTGGACCCGCTCAGACTCGACCCGAAGAATGTATAGGCAGTCAGACATAATGTTAGGATAAATAAATCAATAATTAAACAAGTAAGTAGGTTTATACTTATCCTTTATTAATATAGTAGCTTTGTAATTTGTTGTAAAAATCACAGATTATTGTTTATTTATTTATTTATTTATTTATTTATTTATTGGGGTAACCAACAAAGCAATTACACAAAAACTTACTAGAACATATATACATTGCATCTTACAACAAATGAGTAATGCTTTACTTATAGGTACCACTACATGCAAATAACATAAAGTTCAATCTCAAGTAACAGACATCCCTTAGAGACGAAATAATATAAAAATTTACTACATAAGTGTTTTTTTTTATATATTTTAGCGTTTTATTAACGCTTAAATATACTTAAGTAAAATTTAAACACTGAAAAAAGACGACAACCCCAGGCGGGAATCGAACCACGCACCTTCCGCATTCCGGGCGGCTGCCTTAACCACTTGGCTACCGAGGTCTGGCTTTCACCCGTCGAAATTTTTCAGTGCTTGATGCTTATGTTTTTTAGTCAACATTGCTTCATCAATCTTAGAAGTTTTCACCTCTGAGCGTGCGTGCGTGGTTCGATTCCCGCCTGAGGTTGTCGTCTTTTTTCAGTGTTTAAATTTTACTTTTTTAAATTTACTACAATTAAAAATAATTTTAATGAATGTTTATCCTGACGTTTCGAACCCTTTGCAGGGTTCGTGGTCACAGGGAGACTGAGGTGTTGGTCGTCTCATAATTAGTTAGTAGCTTGTAGTCATTTAAATTTAATCAGGTGCGTTCAGTTTTACGCAGAAAGAGCTTACAGTATCTTTTGGTCTGGCAGTATGGTGTTGGGGCTGGGATTTAATATTTTGTATGATGGGATCCCAGGCTAGTGGTAGATTCCAACAATCTTCTCTAATAAAATTAGGATGTTTTTTAATTTCAATAGCCTCGCGTAAAACTAATGTGTAAAATAAACGCGAGTAGATCCGTAAAAGTTGTTTCATTTCAATGTGTAGAGTTCGCGTAAACTTTAGAAAACAATAATTAAAAATAAGTTAAATTAATTAAAATAAAGGTTGTTACAAAATTTTGTTCTTAAAACTTTTACGAGTTTCAGAAAAAATATCTATATCAGTGGTTTTAAACAGTGCGTTGTATTTGTTTACAATTCTATTCAACGGCGAGTGATGGCCAAGATTTGTTCTTAAAATGCTGCTGACAAAAGGAATACACTTTGAAAGACGAGGAAGTTTCAACGGCGCATTAATGTTAATCCTGCCGGCCCACAAGGTGCCTCTTCACGCCTCGTTTGAAGGACCCCATGTCATAGGAAGAAGGGAAAACGTGTGCTGGTAGACTATTCCATCTTGGAAGTGCGACAAAGAAACGAGTCACCAAATTTCTTTGTCGCGATGGAGTGTTCGAGACAGTACAGGGGTGACTCCGGAGAGCAGCACGCGAGAAAAGGAGAAGGTGGGATATGGTCAAAGAGCTCTTCAGAGCACTCGCCGTGGTATAAGCGGTAAAAGACGCTGAGAGACGCTATATCTCTCCGCAATTGCAGGTGCTCGAGAGCATTAGTGACCTCTGCATTGCCGATAATGCGTATAGCGCGCCGCTGCAATCTGTCCAAGGCATCGAGAAGGTACTTTGCGGAATCATCCCAAATGTGCGAGCAATACTCCACGCAAGATCGCACCTGTGTCTTGTACAAAAGGCACAACTGATCCGGCGTGAAGAATCGTCGCACCCTGTTCAGGACACCGAGTTTACGTGACGCTGTTTTTATCACGGCTTTGATATAGTCCCTCTGGTTCAAGATCGCAGTGAATCTCCATATCGAGCATGATAATGCTGCTCTGCAGGCCGACTTTTTTTGCCGTGAACGCGCATACCTGTGTTTTCTTGGCATTGAACTCAACCAGATTATTGGAGCCCCAAATAGATATGAGGTCCAATACCCGATTGAGCTCAATGACAAGATTCACTCGACTAACTTCGGTTTCGACCCGCCCGGCCGCTGGGTGACCGTTATATCCCCCATGCACCGTGCTATCATCTGCATAGCAATGAATATTTCCAAGTGGTAACATATCATTGATATGCAGAAGGAATAGCGTGGGGGATACAACGGACCATTGAGCGACACCAGCGTTCACTGACATGAACCGCGAAGCACATCCGTCTATGAGTACTCGGATCCTACGCTCATGTAGGAAGCCAGCGACCCAGTTGCAGAACTGAGCAGGCAGACCGTATGCCGGGAGTTGGAGAGAAGGGCTTTGTGCCAGACCCGATCAAAAGCCTTGTCTATGTCAAAGCTAACAGCCACCGACTCGCCACGCTTATCAATAGCCTCACCCCAGAGATGTGTAACGAACGCTAGAAGATCACCCGTTGACCGTTTCGGCCGAAACCCGTATTGGCGATCGTGAATTAAGGGGTGTGCTTCTAGGTAACGGATAAGCAGTTTGTTTAGAATCCGCTCCATTACTTTACACAAAACTGAAGAAACGGCTATTGGGCGGTAATTAGTCGAATCAGACCGATCTCTTTTTTTCGGAACCGGTTGCACATTAGTATCTCTCCAAGATTCCGGCACACAACCCGAAAAGAGCGAGAGACGGTTAAGACGAGTTAACACGGGGGACAACTATCCGCTGCACACATTTTTAAAACTATTGCTGGGATGCCATCAGGGTCATTAGCTTTCCGAACATCGATTGACTGCAACTCCGCACGTACATCACACTGCCTGATTTTAATATCAGGCATTGTGTGAATTGTAGGTGGCTGTGCATTGCAGTCATGGATTCGGGAGTTTAGCCGCAAAAAGTCCATCTATAGTCAAGATGCCACAAAAATCTTTTTTGAATTCTCTCGATGCGTTTAGTGTGGACTTCATAATGAGGGTTCCATACGGTGCTGCAGTATTCAAGATTGCTCCTCACGAGAGCGTTATAGAGCAATATTTTGCTAGCAGGATTCTTGAAGCCCTTAATGTTACGCCAAACGAAACCCAACATTCTAAATCCTTTAGTGGCTATGTTATCGATGTGGACATGAAAGCGTAGTCCACTGTCTAATATTACTTCAAGGTCACGTACCTCATGAACTTGGGTAAGGGTTGTGTTTCCTATCGTGTAATGGCTTGGGCAGGTGTTTTTGCTCAATGTTTCAAGATATGCAGTTATCATCGCACCATTTTACTAAGCCCGGTGAAGCTAAAAATGCCGTCTGAGGCAATCAGCAATCTCTCTCAAAAAAAAAACCATTTTACTAGGGCATTAATGTCAGCTTGGAGAAGAATCCGATCGTTTGGAGAACGTATTTCTCTATATAGTTTGAGGTCATCAGCGTATAAATAAAATTTTGAATTTAGAAGGGAGGAGACTATGTCGTTTATAAATATATTAAAAAATAACGGACCTAAATGGGAACCTTGTGGCACACCGGATATAGCCATGAACCGCTCGGACTTAAACCCTTGTACCAACACTACAGAGTTTCTGTTCAGCAGATAGGAGTTACACCAACGCAAAAGACTTCCGGCAACACCAATCGCAGACAACTTTGAAATAAGGATTTTGTGATGTACTCGGTCAAAAGCTTTACTGAAGTCCGTGTATATAACATCCACAGGAATTTTGCATCGATCGAGGTACATATGTTATCAACAAAAGGTACTAAATTAGTTTCTGTTGACCTGGACTTACAAAAGCCGTGCTGCAGCGATGAGATTTTTTTTTAAAGTGCCACGAAATAATCGGGTATATCAAAGACTCAAAGACTTTTCCAATCGCTGGCAGGATAGATATAGGCCTATAGTTCTCAATGCAGTGTTTAATTATTTCTCCTCACAATCTTGTGATAATATTTAATAACATGTTATGATTTGCATAGATGATCGGTGGGGTGGTATTTCAGGGATTTCTCAAAGGGAAGCCGATGGGAATCGGCTTGTATGGAACTATGGACCCTTCGCCACTGGTACATAGCCTCTATATCTATAATAAAAAGGAAATTAGCATGAATGATAAACGTTCCTATTAATGGAAGGAGTATCGACACAAAATAATGACACTGCAGAAGGTAAGCTTCATAGAGAACGCTCTCGAGTCTCGAGCAACGCACACATAGTTTCGCGGACACGGAATCTCGCAACAGTCCGAGCGCACGCAGCTGTTGTGGTATCGATTAGAGGTACTCTGTCGTCTGCCTGAGTGATGGTCCGCGCGCCCGGTGACGTGTCGCATTCATGCCCACTGGCGCGGAGCGACGGGCGGCCGCGTGACGTCAGCGCCAGCTGATTTGGCCCCCGCCCCTCGACCATCGACCCCCTGCCCCCCAACCCATTCTATTTTTACTTTCGGCACACAGTGATTCGTCATCAAAGTCTCCAAATTAGTAATGTCTTCAATATCAATAACTCAATGGTCAAAATTGTTTTTATATAATTTAAGAGCACTAAAAATGCAACAGTTAATGTAATGTTGCCCAAAAAGATTTTATAATTTTAAAGTTTGTATACTAACCACGTACTACGCGATACTATATTGGGTTATTAGAATCCATAATTTAAAATGCATATTGAAAACGCCTATCACCTAACACAAAATTATTAAAATCCAATAATGTATAGGACAATGGGTAGTTTTGGATGTGTGTGTCTACAGCTTCCTCATAGTCATAAGAGAAATTCTAAGCATGCCATATTTTAGAGCATAATTGGAGCAATCAAAGGTTTCAGTCATACATTTGGAGCCACCATTGGAAGAGCACCTGACCCGGTATGTCAGAAGGGTGCAGGTTCAAATCCTGCTCGTGGAAATTTTTTTAACATTGTGTTTTTGTAATTTGTATCGCAACAAAATTTGCGTTAAAATTATATAAACAAAACAAAAACAATTCACCATAACTTCATTACTATTAGTTGTTTTTTGTATCTAAGCTGGAGAAACGTCTCTCCAGCTGGCACATGCTGTTTAAGCAAACCAGTGAGGCTAGGGTTATAGACTATAGTCAGAAATTTAGAGCATAATTGCAGCAATGAGAGCCAAAAAACTAACCATCACACTCAAATACTGTTGAAACTACGATCATAAAGATCATAAAGATTTGATAAGAACCTATACAAATTTAAAAAAGAAGTTCAAGCTGCCCTTGTTTGAATATCTTTGAATAAATTTTTATTTAATCTAAAAATTTCAACATTATTATTTTTAATTTTATTTTGGAAACCTAATATAAACCTAGTAGACCATAATACTGTATTAACCCTCATTTTTAGTACCTGTATACCTACTTGGATCTTATTGTGCCTACATAAGAGTTACGTTTTAGTTCAATGTAAAAGTGTAATACAAATTAAGTGCATGCTTAGACTGTAACTTGTTTTGTTAGCGTTAATAAATAAATAAAAATTCTGACAGTAATAGACAGTGATACTTTAAATGAACTTAAGCTACAATTAAAAATGTCCTTTTGAGAACTTATGTTATAATATGCATGACAGTTGACACAGGCGTAAAAGCGGTGCATTTTTTGACACATTATTGTTCATACCTTGCAAACTAAACAATTGAGAATTACGTACTGAACGAGTTGGTACCTTAAAGTTAATATGTTTTATTGAAAACCACACAGGACACCACTCCATTACGCTTTCTCTTTTTTGGTGTAAACTTTTCAATAATACAATGCAGTTTATTGGAAAAAAAATTCAAAAAATCATCACAATCAAGCATGAGTGCTTGACTTTCCCAATCAATCTGATGTAGCTCAGATATAATTTTTTGATAGTCAGATTTATAAAAGTTGTACAAACTTTTCGTTTGTACTGTTTGTGTACAACAGATCTGATGGTCCTTTAACGGATAACTGGAAAGGGGGTGATGTATATCTAGACGGCTAATAAGAATCTTATTCAATCATGAAAGCCATTCGGTATTGTTAGTTAAAGCCAAATCCAGTATTCGGTCATTATGATTAACATTAAAATTTAGTTGATATAATTATGCATTATGATGACATATAAGTCATAAAGAAGTTGAGATTTAATGCATGACGGATTTAGCGGAGTACCAACATCTGTAGACCATTTAAGATTAGTTTGATTCCCCAAGAATCCAAGTAATTTGATCTGGATGTTTAATCAAAACACGTTCGCAGTTTTTAATAAAATCATGGAAATCCTCAGTCGTTAAGTAATCAGGCAAATAGACTACACAAAGATTAATAGTTATATTCTTGTTCTGATAGGGTTAGTACTGGCTGATATTCCGTTAAGTTAAAAAGAAACATGTGTGAAGCGTTTTCAAATATTAAGTGTTTGTCAAGAATAGAAAAAACAGATTCAGTTGTTGATTTGTCATTGTGTTTTCGGATGTATTTTTGATAAAGATTTATAGCTATAAAGCTTTGATATAATTTATATGTTTTAAGATGCTTAAATTAAAGTAACGAGACAAAAGGCGTTTTTATTTATATGGATCACGAAGAAATTTCCAAGAATGAGTTCAGAAATTACCAACACGAATGCTTTGGATTCATTCACTATCCGGCTAGCCGTAACACGGCGCGGCGGCGCGCATGTCTACTTTCATGAAAACGTATTGTTGAAGAAGCGCACTACTCGCGGCCAGCCGTCTACTATCTACAAGGCACAAACGCGTGCCGGTTTGCGGCTGGCCGGATAGTGCGTTGTAGGTAGGGTCGCTAACTATTTTTCAGGAAATTAAAGTAAATCTATCGCTAACTAGTATAAAAATTTTGAAGATTTGAAGAAAAAATTAAGTATTTTCCAAGTTTAGTTATTTAAGCGTTGCGTTTCGTTTCACTTCACCTGAGTCTGAGTATCATTAAAGTTATGTCAACAGGAATATTCCGCTCAAACGCACGCATTAGTCGGAAATAAAATGTTTTCCATACTTTATTTTTATTAAAAAGAATAAAGTATGGGGACGGAAAATAACGTAGGATAAATTATTTTAAAGTATGGTTGGCAACCCTAGTTGTAGGCCTAATGCCCATTTTCACCATTGATCCCTAAGTTTTAGGTGACCCCCTAAGTTATTATAGGTGACGGTTTTGCTTTAACAACTGTCACTTAACATGGCTTAGGGGGTCACCTAAAACTTAGGGGTCAATGGTGAAGCATAAGACTAGTTCAGATTTTAGGAGAGCCTTCTACCAAAAGCGGCTGGCAATACCTCAGCTTTTTTATCATTTATTTTGCAATTTCTTTTTTTTTTTTATATTTTCTGTGAGTACTTTTCCTTTTTGTTTATGTTTTTTCCATGATTACAAAAATAAAGATATTTTACATCACTGTAAGATGCGTATGTGTACCGTACATGTCGCATGAACTCTAGCTGTGGTGGCGATTTACAGTGATTATGAAAACTTTATTAAAATTAGTTTTTTATTTATTTAGTTTATTTATTTATTTTAAGCTTTTGCAACAAAATATTACATGGTGGACTTAATGCCTGAGGCATTTTCTACCAGTCAACCATAGGATGGTGCAGAAATTACTTGGGATGTGCAAATTTTGAGAGACAACAAAAGTAGAAACAATGTAAGTTACAAAAAGATTGAAACTTATAATACATACATAAATATTCTATAAATTACAAGTACATAAAATCCTTAAAAAAAAAAAATATAAATATACTTACCTACATAAATAAATAATGTATAAATAATTTAAAAATCGGTCGTTACTGAGATGATTCTGCCAAGGTTTCATTAAGAAAAAGCATACGGACTTTCTTTTTAAAGACATCGCGACTTGTAGCTATCCAGATTTCAAGAGGCAGCGCGTTCCACATGAGATTTGACTGGATACAAAAGGAAGAATGTACTAATCCGGAAGTATGGGAAGGACAGACAAGAAGAAGATTATAAGAAGATCGGAGATTCTTACTGTGGGAAGAGCAAAGGAATTTAAAATGGGGGGTAAGATAGGCAGGAGAATTTGGAGAATTAAGAATCGAAAACAGTGTAGTTAGGGCTCGTGAACTTCTTTGCTGACGAATGGATAGCCATTTCAGCTCGGACCGTGAGGTGTGGTCATATTTTTTCAAATTATTAATGAATCTGATACTATTGTTAAGCAATCTGTCAAGCTTATCAAGCGGACGGGTTGAGATCATAATAGCACAGGTGACCGTAATCGATCGTGGGAAATATTAAAGCTTGCGCAAGCGTTACCTTCGTCTTGAACGGCAAAAAATTCCTCAGGCGATTCAGTGAGCGCAAAGTCCAGGTAACCTTTTTACTGACATGAGCAACCTGTGAATGGCGGCTGAGTGTAGAATCCAGATGCAGACCCTTTTGCACTCGAACTAAACGGTATGACTGTTCCATCAAACATTATTGGCTCAAGAGAGTTAATCGCCACTTTACCCATCAATCGCAAGCTGCCCATGAGAACTGATTGACATTTTGTGGGATTTACGGCCACACCAAACCTACGAGACCAGTCGTTTATCGCCTCCAAGTCCCTGTTCAATCTTCGAATGGCGTCAGATAAGTCATCCACACGTGATTGTGCATCAAGCCGAAGGTCATCGGCGTTCAGATGATACAAACACTGACGATGATGTGTAATGAAATTAATAAATATTGAAAATAATAATGGAGAGAGAATACCGCCTTGAGGAACGACAGCATCCAGGTTGCACCAACTTGATGTTGTCTCATCAATGCGGCGTGACTGCTGACGGTCACGAAGATATGAAGAGAGCCACTCCTGCACTTCAGATGAAATTAGTACCTAGTTGGTGGTATCCGCAATACCGTAGATCCTATCTCTCTTCTGTGCTATGGGTACAATTCTCAAACAAATTCAAATCTATTTTGTATTTTTCGAAGCTCACAGACTCGTTTGGCGTGTGTGAAATGTTAAAAGCGAAAACCTATCAATTGTAGCTGAGGGCCAACCCCGCTACAGACGACTTAATACCCCCCACCAACCGTCAGGTCATAAAGCCCAGCTGAGGGACAGTATAGATATAGATGAACGAAGGTAATCCATCAATCAAATTGTGTACCACTACGCCGCGCCGCCGCCCGCCGCGCCGGCGGCGGCGCCATCGCACGATGGGCGCTACTGTACATATCCCCTCGGAGACGAGTAGTGGTCAGATCAGAGGCATTGTCGGAGTATATACCACCGCCACGCCGCGGACTCCTAATGGAAGGCAGTTAGAGGCAATCTGGCAGGCGGCTGGTGATTGACACACAAAGGAGCTTCATTGCTGCTGCGGGAGCTCGACGCGACAACTGGCCGCTCAGGCCCATGTCGCCGGTTACCACTTATATCGGCACAATGACTTCATTCGATGTCAGTGCCGATTTACCTACGCAACAAACTACATTCACTATATATAGATAGACCTTTTGCATGAGTAAGTAGGTACCTACAAGTCAGAAAGTCTTTAATAATGTGAAAAAAGTGTAGAGACGTAGGTAAAAATGATATCAACGTACTCCTGTCAGTGGGTATTGTATTCTAACTAACTAATTATGAGGGGACCAACACCTGTGATGGATGACGGATGTCACTTAGTCTCCCTAACTGATGACTAAGCAAAATGTTCGGAACGTCAGAACAAATTAAATAACATCATGATAATTATGTGTAAAATAATCGCGAGTAGATAGGTAGATGTACCTACCTACCTATTCGTAAAAGTTGTTTCATTTCTAGTATCAGTGGGTATAAATTGTCAGGGGCGTCATAGTCTACTACCCACTGAATTACATTGTAATTACTGTAAGGATACATTCGTACGGTCCAAGTCTCGACACTGGCCTGCAGTTACTGCTGGCTGGTATTATTTCTTTATTACGATTTGTACCTGACACGAGGCGCGCATGTGCAGGCGGTGACCCGTGCGCGTGATTCGCACGATCTGTTCGCTCTTTACGTTGGTACCTACGTATTAATCGAGAGGTCATATAATCAACCGCTGTTTAGATAATCGCGCGGAGGTCAAATCGGACACAGTTGCGCTTTCCTACTTATCTTAGAAAAACCCGGCCAACTGCGGGCTGCGAAACTATTTCATAAGGTACCTACTACCTACCTACTTATTTACGTCACAGAAGAAATATTAGTACCTACTTCTTACGTCTGGAATTACGCATAGGTATAAAAAATGAAAAATGCAAACTTGTTTAAAAGTAATCATCATCAGCAGCTCGTTTATGTCCCCACTGCTGGGGCACGAGCCTTCCTATGGGTGGATAGGGAGAACGGGCCATACACCACCACGCGGGCCCAGTGCGGTGCGGTGGTTGTTAACGACTGCTAATACAGCCAGGACCAACGGCTTAACGTGCCTTCCGTAGCACGGAGGAGCTCGAGATGATAAATTTTTGGTCACCTATCCGATGACCGGCCTTTGCGAAAGTTGCTTAACCTCAGCACTCACAGACCGGGCGCGTTGACCAATGCGCCGCCATCGAGCTCCTGAAAAAAAATCCTCAAATAAAAGTACTTAATATTCAATATTAATCCAGGTGTACCTTGTCTTAATAAGTGTTGGACGGACATTGAATTCATAAAGGAAGATTTCGTCGACCTTGTTCGTCCTTGTGTGATGATAACCCGACTGCCGCCTCGACCCTGCTATCACACTGTTTTAACAAGACGTTTCGCGGCCGCGGCAGCATTCCGCTCGCGCGCTCGCCCCGTTCGCCTCGGGTCCGTGCCCACGCCTGCAGCGCCACAGCTGACCCGTGCATGCCAGTGTCCTCTCATCCTCTGGACGTGCCGCCTCTCCCTCCGGCCGACTCGCACGAGGTGAGCCGCCCGCCGCCCGCCCGGCGCCTCCGCCGCAGTGCGCCAGCGCCGCTTTCAATTCCGCTCAAACAGTGTATCGAACTGAAGTGATCGTTTCGTTACAGATAGTAGAAACGAAGAAGATCCATCATGCCGAGTGCGGCAGTGAACGGAGCGAAGCCCACGGCCGGTGACGACATCGTGCTGACGGGCGTCTCCGGCCGGCTGCCCGACTGCGGCTCCATCGAGGAATTCGCGCAGAAGCTGTTCGACGGCGTGGACCTGGTGTCCGCCGACGACCGCCGCTGGCCGCCAGGTAATCACACCTAGCTTTAACTCTTACCATATTACAGTCCCTAGGGTATTTGATATTCCTTGATTTTATTACGAAAAATTAAACAGTCATTCGGTATATTTGTATAAAGTATGTATTTGATTATGATACATCACATGAACCAGCAGCCTAAGCGCTAGTCAGTAATGTCACCAGCGGTACAGTAGTTCTTGCCACGTAACGTTTATTCAACTGAATTTATGTAATTCGAACTTACTTGAAAAGTGGAGTAGATAGTGCATTTTAGAAGGGCTCACAAACTCATTGCGGATTCAGAGAGAACTGCTGGGAACTGTGTGCCCCACGTGCTGTTTGAGGAAGTGACAATGTCCATGGCGAGGCATGCACGTGCGCTGTGCTGTGTGCTGCGGTACCTATTAAAAACGAGACAAATTTGTAAAAATGGCACTGGTATACAGCAGTCGCTTTGTCCACCTTTCAACTTCGACATAAAAACTTTCGATGAGAATTCTAGGTTACAAATATATTAGTAACTATGAAAAAAATATCATTGTAATGTAGGTGGGTACCTAACTGACAATATTGTAACTTATAAATTTATAATATAATATTTTTTTTACTAAGTAGGTACCTATTCCACGAACGAACGTTTTGCTATAAGCTAACTCGGAACTTTTCTTTGAATTGAAGTCCGTCACACTTGTAGGTACATAAGTTAATTCACGAATATCCAAAGACGATGCTCCCGTGAAGTGAGGCTGCACGGGAATTTGCATAATCGCTGCGACTCCTTAGCTAGATGTTACTTTTCTATTTTTATTTAAAGGCTTTATCGTTGAACGACTATATCAGCCTTATAAATTACATTAACCCCCCGAGCGCCAGACTAATATATATATGAATTAGCGTAGCGACCAATGGTGAATTATAGGGGTGAAATAGGGATGGAAAAAAAATGTTAGGGGTAAAAATTAAAAAATGCGTTGGGTTAGGTTATACTATACTATAAATAATATGTGAATTGATGGTTATGGTTAGGTTGGGTTACCACCACTACTACTACAAATGAATTTAAAATTGGTATGTTAGGTTAGGTTGGGTCGGGTGGATATCGCCCATCCTCACCTACCCCGATAACGGGTAGAGCCAATACCCATTGCTCTCCGTGGGATGATCTCGACGCAGATTTCCACCGGTTCAACAAAAAAAAAAGGTAGGTAGGTAGGGCCCCATGGGCTGCCCCCCACAAACGCGCCCTACGAGGCGCATAGGGTTGTTAAGCGTTGAAAAAAGGGCGGGAAAAATATAAGAGCATGAAATTCGGATTCGGAAGCATACGAATCCAAAAAATCTTTTTTTTTTAATGCAGGGTTAGTAGTACATGATGCGCTGGAGCTTTATAAATTACATTAGTCTTAAATTTTTTTCTACAAGATTTCGACAAGCATGTGAGTTTTCCACCATTACCATTTTGTCACCCGCAAGTGGCCGATCTGTAAAAAAAACCAAGGTTAACTAACTATAATACAATGCCTAATAGTTTGTTTAAAATGTGTTTGTTCTTTTTAACTATCAAAAACCCAATAAGTATGTAGCTAATTAAAACTAATCCGTCAAATATGTGATAGTGGGCCTAGCGGTTAGCGTTACTGCCTCCTGATTTCCTTAATATCACACTCGGGAGTTATAAATAAATTTCAGTCAGTGTAAATACATATAGTGTAGTATACAGTGCTTGTTTTCTTAATAAGGTATCTTTCCTATGGCATGGCTCCTAAACGGCTCAACCTAAGTTTCGTTTCAGTACTTAGTTGTAATGTACCATAGCTAATTCAAATATTTGTTTAATATTTATCTATTCATTGATATTTTTAATACCCACGAACACCTGTGTGATGTTATTTATTATTTAAAAAGTAATAATGTTCCTAATATATTAAAAGTAATAATAAAAAAAAAACAAAAGAAAAAATGCAATATACAAAGCTTCAGTACCTCTGTTAAATTTTATTAAAATTAGCTCGAAAATTATTGTTTAACTTGTGAATTCAATAAAATTAAAATTGAAAATCGCTGACGCTGAAGCTAAGCCAATGCATTGGTTGCCGTAACCATTGAATTATAATTATAGTTATAAGTAAGATATAATTTTACGCAAATCTTGTTGCGAACAAATTGCAATTTAAAAAAGTCTTGACTTAATTTCCACGAGCTGGATTCGAACCCGCACCCCGTGGCATACCGACCAGGTGCCTTTGCGCTACCGCGGTTCTGCCCAACCCGCCGCCACCGTTTCCACATTGAATCAATGTTATCTCTTCTGTGGTACTGTTACCTAGCTATTTCTGATAGGGTATAATTGAAACGGTTTGCAATATATTTGTATTTTTGTAAGCAGAAAAATGTATTGGGTCTGCCCCAACCTAGTCAGTCAACCAACATTTCTAAATCAATCGGCAATGAATGTCATACTGATCTGCTATATACTTATATATTTTAAAGCCTATTAATTACAGTAATAATAATTATAAAAGCATTTATTCATTGCCACACAAAGGAAAACAATAGGTAGATGCATAAAAATAAACTTACATTAGAATATTTTGAATTCATTACGTCTTTTAGCTGTGCAGAAGAACGGGCGCATGAAACTGCACTGCACAGCTTAATATAGACATTCACATTAAACATAACAAACAATTATCAAAATAAATAGATAGTAATATAAATATTTAGATAAATAAATAAATATTATTTTATAGATCAGTCGTATTTGTAGAATGTAAGTAATAATATTAATGTACTAATCTTTAAGTCCTGCAACTGCATAATGCGTACATGTTCCACATGACATGCTCGATTATTCATTGCGATTGTATTGAATTGTCGATAGCGACAATGTATAGACATTGTATATACAATGTATAGACATTGCTGGTGTAGAAGGTATGGTGTTGGTGAGCCGTTTTTAATAAATATTTTGTAAACACCCCTACGCAAAGCAGATAATTTCATTTTCTGCTTTATACTTTCCATAGCAAAGTGTTGTAGCAAGCCATCAATTAATATTTTAATTTTGATTCTGGCGCGTCACCGGCTACGGCTGCTGCGGCTGTAGGTACTAAAGGATAAATGTAAACAAACCAATTAGGGTCATCACAAATCTGGGCAATTTTTTTTATGTTTTTCATATTATTACTTGATTACTGCATTTTGCATAAAAGATATTGTAAGTCTTATTGTTTTCACTACACATCTCACTTAAATCAGTCCCTCAACGTCGGTAAAAACGTTATAATACGATGAACGTAAAAAAAAACGTTAACTATTTTCACTTGTTAAACAAATGTCATTACTAAAATTGAGGTATTCTAAACAATTCCGTTATTAGAAACTAGCATTCCAAATGAAGATGACACTAGTATCCAAGGGGTCGATTATCTTATCTACCTTTGGAATCTGCGGCGTAAACAGTGCATTTGCAATGAAAAAAAAAACTAATTGAATTGACGTTAAAGAAAATTGGATTGTAACAGCAGTTGATTGATTTATGTAATAAATAAATTATTGAATCTTCAAGAGCAGGTTTTTAAGTATTAGGGGTTAAAGTATGAAATTGCCGATTTGTACTGAAAAAGTTAATTTCGTTTTTTTTTAATTTAACATATTTATTTAATCAAAATA
Organism: Eudonia truncicolella; assembly: GCA_949315975.1. NCBI lineage: Eukaryota > Metazoa > Arthropoda > Insecta > Lepidoptera > Crambidae > Eudonia > Eudonia truncicolella. The sequence continues at coordinate 17,872,104 of OX438837.1, read as the reverse complement.
ATTACCATTATTATCGATACATTGCTGCCGTCTAATAGGAAGGCCATCGCCAAGGGAACACACCTGAGTTTGTTCTGCGTCCGATCAGTTCCGCAAGGATTGATTCCTCGCGGAACCTCTCCGCAGTTTCCTTGTGCGAAATCGCCGGTTGGCCGTCCATGACTTATAGTGGTGGTATTCAACATGGCTTTCACCATGGTGGTTTGGGAGAGATCGTCCCCGTCAATGCTTGTTAAGGTGTAATGCTGACCTGACCGCCACTCTCTAATATCCTCCCCGGGCAGTAATAAGCGTGCAGACGACAGCACGGGGAAGGAGAACCCCTCTCAAGAGTCAGAAGCCATATTCAAATCCCACATTCCAAAGGCCCGAGGATAATCCTCTCTCCTTTTTAAATCATCATCATCATCATCATCATTACCAGCTAATTATGTCCCTACGAGCCTTCCCTATGGATGGACAGGGAAAACAGGCCATAAACCACCACGCCGCCGCGCGCCGGCCCAGTGCGGTGCGGTGATTGTTAGATTTTGTTGTTAGTTTGAGATTTAACGTGTGGAGAGGAGAGGTGGCGACGCGCATGTGTATTAAGTTGATTGGCTACGATTTATCTTTGGCAGAGAGCATCAGTTGAAAGAATTAACCAGATGAGTTCAGGGTGCCAAGTGCGAGTTTCATTCGCCATTCGATACGTTTACAAAACGAGAATTTGTATGGCAACATTTTAACTCTTCTCGTATGTCGCCAGGAGGCGCTGCTTCAATGCCATACTAATTTCATTCGAATGAATACGGATAGTAAACAAATCTGAAAAGACGTAGACGATGTAGATGATGATGGTGATGGTGATGATAGTGATGATGGTGATGATGATCTGAACTACTGGTAGGTACCATCTGAGCACAGATCACAGAATTAACACAGAACATACTAAAAGGTATTATGCTCTGTTTGTGGCGCAAGGCGCTAACAAATTACAATAGTACCTGGGTAGGCTGGGTAGGTATTCTACAAACGCAATGCAACGCAAAAACTAATGAAAAGTAACAAAAATCTCATCGGTCTCTTAAGAATTTACGATGCTATTAACATTAAAAAATAATTATATGTATATCTTTATAAAATAAGTAATAGGCAGTGCAGACTGCATTGTCGTTCGCGGAAGTGCCTCATCGAGCGCACTTGAGATGTTGCAAGACTTGCAAGTTCAATGCCACCGTCCGCGTCCGTCGTCGCCGACTCGCACGCACGCATGCAGCACGGCGCGCCGCCGTTCCCTCCCCGGCCGCGGCCCCGCCACTAGTGTTATCCACCACAAGACAAAACACTCTCCTTATCAGTGCATCCTATGAGCTCGCGGGTCAGCGCGGCCTTGGCAAGCGAGTGCGACAGTCCGCTCATTCATTCGACCACGCCGGGCCACGCGTGATAAACGCACAGTCAGTCGCACTTGTCAGTGTAGTCGTTGTAATTCTCCGGAATATTATGTAATGTTAGCTGTTGTTAGTGAACAGCTAACATTACATTGTACCAATTTGTTTTTTTGAAGGGTCTTATCTTATCTATTCGTCAGAATAGGTTGGTAGGTATGTACCTATACTCATTCGTTTTCCGCTTCTCTGACTAAATTTTCGCGAGAAAGACCATGTGATTTCTTGGGAATTATGATTTTAGGAATATTTTATTTATTTCTTTAAATTAATGTAAGTACTTCTTTGTCTGTTTAACGTGTTTAAAACCATAGGCAGTGCTAATGCACGAAGTTATTATTACAAAAGTGCCTCAGTTGTTGTGCTGAGCTTGAGACTCATCTATTATCGTAGTATTTCATTAAATATGTAATATGTGGTATTTCTATTACCTGTATCCCAGAGTAACTAATCCTATACAGAACACACTAGTGACGGTGACGTGAGCCGTGACGTCCCGCGCGCCGCCCCCGCCCCGCCCCCGCCCCGCCCGCCGCGGCACCGCGATGTGTTTTTAAAACTGTGATGATGTCCAGTCTCGTCATTGTTTAATGTTGACACATTGTTCCTTTTATTTTGACTCTGTGGATTTAATATAGGTACCCATTTTAGTACTTCTAGCAATACCTATCTATTTTAATACTTATTTATTACAAAAAGTACCTACAAATTAACGGATGTCATTGACGATTAATTAGCACGATTATTAATAATCACAATTTACTTAAATTTTCTCAAGTTACCTTATAGAGTTGGTACCTACTACTATGTGCCATCCATTGCCATAGACCGTGTGTTTGGTTTGGTCGGGCCCGCCGCGGCCGGCGGCGGCCGGCGCAGCGCGCGCGCCCGCGCCGCCACGAGCCCGCGACGTGCTCCTCACGTGCCGCCGCGCTCGCGGGACCGGTATCCTATAAACCTACGCACTACGTACGCACAACTTGGCGATTTTAAACTTATAATTAATCAATCTATACATATAATAAAGCTAAAGAGGGTTGAAAGTCTATACCTACATGGAACATATTCGAAAAAAGTTCGCTGAGGATACTTAGAATCGATAACAGAACACGTTCCAACAGTTTTTAGAATTTTTGTCTGTTTTTCTGTTTATTTGACCGCGCATCACGTTAAAATGGCTGAACGGATTTTTATGCAAACTGCACATAGACAGACCGTGACCCGGACTAGGACATAGGATAGTTTATCGGATATCCCGGTAACAGGTTCCTGTGGGATAGTGTACTCTTCGCGAACGAAGTCGCGGGTGACAACTAGTTTATAATAGGCTAATAGGCAAATTTATTGGTACTTTAAAATCTTATAGAACAGCTAGGTACCTAGGTACGTAGGTTTTCGCGTTCATGGAGTTAAAAATTTCTTCGCTGAAGTATTTAAAAAGCGTATTTAAAAAGTAAGCTTATTTAAAGGCTTATATAGCTATAGCTTTCGATATTGCTTTCATAGGCGGTACGAAATGACAAGATGATGTCATAAACTATAGCTATAGCCAAAGCAATCGAGTTAGGCGGTCGGGCCTCGGGGGGCTGGAGGCAAACGTTAAAATTTTCCATTAAGTGTTCGCCGTTCGGGTTTTTACGTTCAACAACCAGTTGTTGTAAGTTTCCTACGTAAGGAGAGATGCAATGTATTATAGTAGTTGACCCATCTTCACTCAATAATAAAGCAAGGGCTTATACCTACTAACGGTGACAATCCGACACATTTTTCATATTTTACTTGTCACTACTAGAACTGTAATAAAAACGTGACAAATTTATTAAACTGTGACTGGTAAATAGCAGTCGCTTTGTCCACATGACAATCCTAATCAGGATATGTCGTGAATTGAAACACAAAACAAAATCAAAACATAACAGCGCTGACAGCGCTTTGAACTAGTTTCATCAAAGAATAGTCAATGGCAAATATTTTTATTCAAATAAACTTTAGAGAAGTGCTTATTGAATCGTCCATACAGTTTTTACCTACTTACTACCCATTCAGGACGTCTATTTTTTAGCTGTGGAGAAGAATGAGCGCAAGAAACTGCATAGCTTTAATACAGGAGGATGTTCGGTAATATGTATATATTCCCGAAACGTATCCATGTAAACATCTTCTTTAAAATACTATGCCAACGTCAGGAAATAAAAATTGTAAAAAAAAAATTTCGACTTTCCGTACTACTTCGATCAGCTGATGGGTCATTTTGTAGAGTCGAAATTTTTTTTTTACAGTTTCCATTTTCTGACGTTGGCATAGTATTCACATTTTTTACAAATTAGTTGTGTTTATAATACAGAATTGGAGTCCGACAACTCGATAAAGTTGGATTGTAACCGTATTAGTAAGGCCACAGGCGGAGGGAGGCCTAGGACGAGTTTTATTAGACATTCGACCACGTTAACGAAAACAAGTTAGCGAATATAAATGTACTTAAGGCATTAAAGCAGTGCGCTACTACTATTTTTAGTAAGTAATCTAATTTGTAAAGCTCGGGAACTGCCAAATACTTATTGTTCAGCTATTATGAGTATACACTCTAAGGCATCTCATCTCATCTGATACCGATGAAATAAGATGTAAAAAGCAACAACCTAGGTACTACCTACTACGTAACTTTCACGATGACGATTTGTATTATGTTGTTAAAATTTATTGAACTTTTAAACTCATTAAATATATGTATCATGAGGAAGGGTGCAAATTATCAGGTTCGCAAGGTGAGCGCGCCACCGATAGCGCGTCATCGATAGCGCGTGCGCACGAGCTCGATGCCTACTCACGGAAACAAATAAACAAATGGCTATGCACACGCTTACCTCATAGTGTGGCTGTCGCGTAGCGTCAACTGTAGCTCACCCAGCGTCCGAAGCAGCAGCCGTAGCCGGCCCCGACACCGCCGCGCCGGCCGCGCCGCGCGCCACCCGCCGCCGTTGCCACGATATGCCTCTCCAACCCAACCATGCCATCCTGACGTAACTAGCGCCACCTGGATGATTTTCTTTTCTAATACTAATGTGGTAAAATCAACGAACGCCATTCGGGGATACTTCACCAATGATAACGTCGTCGGTGGGTAAGCTTAAAGGTCATTCGTGGGAAATTTATTTGAAAATAAAAGCTTTAAAGTTCATCTTTCATTATTGCGCTTTAGCAGTTTTCCTTTCCACTGAGGATATGATGATATGATAAAAACGTGTATAGTGGTTGCCCAGGGGGGTAACTTTTGAATCTCACTGTTGATGTCAAAATTAAAAATGACATTATTTTTTTTTCATTGTTTAATGAAATATATAATATTATAATATATTAGCTTGGCAATCCAAAGAGGTAATGTTGCCAGTATTCTTGGGACCGTTCCCATGAGCCCACAGCTGGAGGACATTTTTTATTTATAGGTTTTATTTTGTCTTTAGTTATCCTAATTTTTTTTTTCTTTAATGTAGTTAGTTATGTTGTTTCATATAAAACAAAATACATTTTCTAAAATTTGTGTATGTTGAATATAATGTGAAATATTGGTGGATTATAAACCGTGACATTTGACAACAATATTTTTATAATAATATTTTTTATGAATTTATTTAAAGCTTATTATTGCTTAAAGCGACACGTACGGAAAATAACATTCGATAGTGGCAAAAGAATATGATTGTCTTAAGAGAGAATGAAAGATCGTGACCTTGACCGTGACTAAAATGTTTTTATGATAAAAAAAAATGATTTATATAGAAACAAATTAGCCTACGAAGTAAAATACGCACTTTCAACATCTGAGGTACTTACCTATAGCTAGTTTCATCCAGGAAGTATTAGTTCATGTCATCATGAAGCATCATCTGTATTACGTAATATTGCAAACGGATTCTTTTCTTATTACTTAGCAAATTGACGATGTCAAACTAAACGATTGTACAAATATTTACCATTACCATTACTTATATTAACACATGTTATTGTTTTTTCCACTTGGAAATTGGCTTCGGCGCTTATTTAGGCAGAAGGTAACATTAGCATAGTTGGTAGTGCACCTGTATATGTCATGGGGTGCGGGCTCGAATCCCGGTCGTGGAATTTTTTCAACACTTTATCTTTTTTTTAAAAGGTAACATTGTTTGGGAAGTCATTCAATGTTTCGCCATTATTAGATACCTATAGGTAGGTTATAGGTATTTTGATAAGCAAGGAAAAATGATTTTAAATACAGTGAAAAAATTAAACGCCCACCCGACCCAGCCAGGAATCGAACCTGGGTCTTCCGCAATCCGGGCGGCTGCACTGGCCGCTATGCTACCGGGAAGGCTGACGTAAGCGCTGAATTTTGTCACAGCTTTTTAATTTTTAAGTGCTAATAGCGGCAGAGTGCGCCATCGGCCAGTGTGGCCAGCGGCCAGTGCAGCCGCCCGGATTGCGGAAGACCCAGGTTCGATTCCTGGCTGGGTTGGGTGGGCGTTTAATTTTTTCACTGTATTTAAAATCATTTTTCCTTGCTTATCAAAATACCTATACTCAGGTACTTATTTATTAATACCTAGTTTGTTAGCACAAAATGTTTTCTCTCGTCGCAGCTCAAGTACCTCTCAATTATCTCTAAATGCTGACCTTGAAAAGACACTACATTTGACATCGCTATGGTAAACAGTATGCATGTGCGTCACAAGCCGCAGCGACGGTGATTTTTATACCGTGTCGCGGTAAAAAACGTAAAACTAGTTGTTAGCTGATATCGGCCGGTTCTCCAACGACGACAATACGACAGGCTGTCCACGTCTTATGACGCTGACCATCCACATCCACAGACTAAGGAGTCACTTTGTTTTAGTGCAAAGGTAAACTTTTAATTAGGCAGAGATAAATAACAAGCGTTCGGGTCAGAGTCGCGCGACTTATATTTAGCCGTGGCACGACACAAGGAGACTGCAGAAGGTGCTGCGCTCGCGCTGCTCTGAGATTGCGTGTCCCTCAAGAGTGTCCCTATTTTACGGGTAAGCACAGTGTCTTGATCTCACCTGATGTCTAGTGATGATGATAAGGCCAATGGTGGAAGCGCACTTTCTTTCTTTTAGTTGATGGCTTCGTGCGATTAGCACATTTAGCCAGTGTCAAAGTAATTTTTGATGAGTGAATTTTTGTAATTGTTGTTTGAGAGAAATGAGTGGACATTGACAGTAGTACCTAGTTGTAATATACGAAGGGAAAGGCCATAGGCCAAACCATACTGCCAAATCTTAAAAAATCATTAAAGACGAAATAACAAAAAACGAAACGCAAGTCGCAGGTCTTCTTTTTTTGGAGTTAAGTTTCGTTTTACGCAACATTTTATTTAATTAGAATATTTATACTATTGTTTAGGTCGGGTGGATGAAATAAAAAAAAATCCGTAGATTTGCGACTAAAATCCGTATGTCCGTAAGCAAGACCTACAGTCCGTAGACCTACGGACAAATCCATAGGTCAGGCGACGCTGATCATCAGTAAGGCACTAGCTATCTCTTATCTTTAGCTGCCGGAACACAACATGCTACATTACTGTTATAGCGACATATTTAGATAAGATGGTGGTAGCTAGCCAGGCTGACCAACAAACCCTACCGCCAACCAAACCGAGTACACAATCATGTACCCCCCGCTGGGAATCGAAACCGGGACCTCTGGCTCTAAACAACTAGAGCACAGAGGGTGTAGGTGCGCGTTTCTCAAGCTCGGTATGTATTAAGCTTACTTTGTGGCCGTGCCCGTGGGGTCCGACCATTATGGTACGGTAGTCGTGAGTGCCTCGCACACCAGTCGGGCGTTCACCTATAATCACGGATCGGATGTATCGTGTGTATTCGTTCGCGTTCGCACGTGTCAAATTCGTGCGAACACGAATCCAATATGCGGCCGACCTAAAGGCCTACGCAGACCGGGATGGCGGCGCATGGCAAAGGATTTAAAGTTTTACCAATGGACATTCAAACATATCGAAATATAAATAAGACATAAATACATACTTCGACGTGACGCGGCTTGCCGTCCCGGTCTGCGTAGGCCTTAAGGCGATGTGGGCGCACCGCGCCGCGCCGCCGCGCGCCGCCGACCGGTACAACTGTTTGCTAGCTCAATGGAATTATCAAACCAAAACCATACAGCTCGCAGTAAGTACTCAGTACTCGGACACCCAAATATCGTCTTCTGTTCGTAATCTGTTCTTAAGACAAGGGTCTCTTATTCTCTTAGGCGCCATAAGCTTTAAGATCCTCACGTAAAACATGATGCAGGTATGATGATGATGATGATCTGCTTCGTTGGCTGTGTTCTTATTATTTTTTTATTTTATATATACGTAGCTCGACAAATGACTCCACTCCACCTGATGTTAAGTGGAAATGGAGTCCAGACGAAAGGACAACTGGGGCGGCGTGAAAACAACATATTTCTAATCGAAGCCAAGCTGTAGCTTTGAAAGGTTTCACTTCAAGATTTTTCCAAATTCCCTCGGGCATTCCGCAGGGTTCACATTTAGGCCCTTTTCTGTGTACTTACATTAACGATGTTGGTTCTTGTTTTGTGATACGAACTATACCTGCTTTATGCAGATGACACTAAGATTTTTAGAACAATTTCTACCTCTGACGACTGCCTAAAATTGCAGTCTGATTTGCATAGAGTTGAACTCTACTGTGACAAAGACCAATTTTTTCTCTAAATTCTGATAAATGATACACTATACCTTTCACTCGTAAACATACCCCTACAACTTTTGATTATGTGACCTCTGGTAAAAAAATAAAACGTGTTCTTATATGAAATCAGCAAAGATCCTCAGTCTTTTTGATATGAAGTTCTCTAAAAGTTTTTATTATTTTATCAGAATCAACATAAGTAGTGAAAATTGAATGGAAATAATTTTTACACTCGACACAAGAAGAGACTGGGCAAGATGTTTACTAGAATTTAATTTATTTGATATAACGAGTGGAATTTTTGAGAAAAATGTTTCAAACGCGCCTGCCACTTGCGTATCACCAATGATGTAAGCATTATCGACTTTGAGTTCAAGTATACGATCACGTGACCTTACTTTACAAGTTTCTTTATTAATGACGTTGAAAAAATTGGTGAATATTTAATAGATAAGATAGTAAAGGCGTTAAGGTCCATTGTGCAAACTCAAATGTTCGTTTTATTTGTTACATTGAATGGAACTATCTGGGCCCGACCGCCTAACGCGATGGCTTTGGCTACGTGTATAGTTATCAAACGGACCGCTTAGATAACACTGAACTGAATGGTAAAGATGTAAAGATTCGGAGAGTTTGCTTGAAGTTGTTGCGAAGCTTGGAGCTTACATAGGCTGCAGTGTGGTTAAGAGCGATATAAATTATATAGTTCGAGTGCCAACGCGAAATGACACAAAAAACAAGAATATTATTTTTGGTTTCGGCAATCGTTACTTGAAGAAAAATTTCGTCGCCTTAACGCCTTTACTATCTTATCCATTAAATATTCACCAATTTTTTCAACGTCATTAATAAAGAAACTTGTAAAGTAAGGTCACGTGATCGTATACTTGAACTCAAAGTCGATAATGCTTACATCATTGGTGATACGCAAGTGGCAGGCGCGTTTGAAACATTTTTCTCAAAAATTCCACTCGTTATATCAAATAAATTAAATTCTAGTAAACATCTTGCCCAGTCTCTTTTTGTGTCGAGCGTAAAAATTATTTCCATTCAATTTTCACTACTTATGTTGATTCTGATAAAATAATAAAAACTTTTAGAGAACTTCATATCAAAAAGACTGAGGATCTTTGCTGATTTCATATAAGAACACGTTTTATTTTTTTACCAGAGGTCACATAATCAAAAGTTGTAGGGGTATGTTTACGAGTGAAAGATATAGTGTAACATTTATCAGAATTTAGAGAAAAAATTGGTCTTTGTCACAGTAGAGTTCAACTCTATGCAAATCAGACTGCAATTTCAGGCAGTCGTCAGAGGTAGAAATTGTTCTAAAAATCTTAGTGTCATCTGCATAAAGCAGGTATAGTTCGTATCACAAAACAAGAACCAACATCGTTAATGTAAGTAGATTATACACATAAAAGGGCCTAATTGTGAACCCTGCGGAATGCCCGAGGGAATTTGGAAAAATCTTGAAGTGTTACCTTTCAAAGCTACAGCTTGGCTTCGATTAGAAATATGTTGTTTTCACGCCGCACCAGTTGTCCTTGCGTCTGGACTCCATTTCCACTTAACATCAGGTGGAGTGGAGTCATTTGTCGAGCTACGTATATATAAAATAAAAAAATAATAAGAACACAGCCAACGAAGCAGATCCTCATCATCATCATCATACCTGCATCATGTTTTACGTGAGGATCTTAAAGCTTATGGCGCCTAAGAGAATAAGAGACCCTTGTCTTAAGAACAGATTACGAACAGAAGACGATATTTGGGTGTCCGAGTACTGAGTTCTTATTGCGAGCTGTATGGTTTTGGTTTGATAATTCCATTGAGCTAGTAAACAGTTGTACCGGTCGGCGGCGCGCCCACATCGCCTTAAGGCACACCGGGACGGCCTTTACGCAGACCGGGACGGCAAGCCGCGTCACGTCGAAGTATGTATTTATGTCTTATTTATATTTCAATATGTTTGAATGTCCATTGGTAAAACTTTAAATCCTTTGCCATGCGCCGCCATCCCGGTCTGCGTAGGCCTTTAGGTCGGCCGCATATTGGATTCGTGTTCGCACGAATTTGACACGTGCGAACGCGAACGAATACACACGATACATCCGATCCGTGATTATAGGTGAACGCCCGACTGGTGTGCGAGGCACTCACGACTACCGTACCATAATGGTCGGACCCCACGGGCACGGCCACAAAATAAGCTTAATACATACCGAGCTTGAGAAACGCGCACCTACACCCTCTGTGCTCTAGTTGTTGATCTACTCGCGTTTATTTTACACATTAGTTTTAATTAATGTTTATCCTGACGTTTCGAACCCTTTGCAGGGTCCGTGGTCACAGGGAGTCTCCCTGTGACCACATTAATTAAAACTAATGTGTAAAATAAACGCGAGTAGATCCGTAAAAGTTGTTTCGTTTCAATGTGTAGTGTTCGCGTAAACTTTAGAAAACAATACAAAATAAATAGTCATAATTACTTACATTATGATTTTGTTTTGTAGGACTTCATGGATTGCCAGAACGCAATGGCAAACTTAAAGATTTGGAACACTTCGACGCTACGTTCTTCGGCGTGCACGCTAAGCAGGCGCACCTCATGGACCCGCAGCTGCGGCTGCTGCTGGAGACCACGCACGAGGCCATCGTGGACGCGGGCTACGCCGCCGCGGAGCTGCGCGGCTCGCGCACCGGCGTCTACATCGGCGTCTCCAACTCGGAGTCCGAGGAAGCCTGGACACAAGACCCCGACAAGATCAACGGCTACGGCCTCACCGGCTGCTGCCGAGCCATGTTCCCGAATCGTATTTCTTACACGTTCGACCTGAAAGGCCCTTCGTTCGCTATTGACACAGCCTGCTCAAGCTCGTTGTTCGCGCTGTCCCAAGCCTTCACAGCCATCCGCGCGGGGCACTGCGACGCCGCCATCGTGGCCGGCTCCAACCTGTGCCTGAAGCCGGGCAACTCCCTGAACTTCCACCGGCTGAGCATGCTGTCGCCGGACGGGCGCTGCGCGGCGTTCGACGCGAGCGGCAAGGGCTACGTGCGCTCCGAGGCCGTGGTGGCCGTGCTGCTGCAGCGCCGCTCAGACGCGCGCCGCGTCTACGCCACCGTCCGCAACGCGCGCATGAACATCGATGGCTACAAGGAGCAGGGCATCACCTATCCGATAGGAAACATGCAGCGTCTCCTCGCAAAGGAGACCTTCGACGAAGTGGGCCTGCGCCCGCAGGACGTCGTCTATGTCGAGGCGCACGGCACCGGTACTAAGGCAAGTACGTCGCACTGGCGACGCCTACGATTCACGGTTTGGACTTTAACCATGCGGCACTCGTTTACCGATAGTATGTTGCAGGTGGGCGACCCCCAAGAAGTCAACGCGATCGCAGACCTGTTTTGCGAGAACCGCAAGACGCCGCTGCTGATGGGCTCGGTGAAGTCCAATATGGGCCACTCGGAGCCCGCGTCCGGCCTGTGTTCGATCGCTAAGCTCGCCGTCGCAATGCAGCGTGGTGTCATTCCCGGCAACTTGCACTACAAATCTCCCAACTTGGACATACCGGCACTCAGCGACGGACGTATTAAGGTAAACACGATCGCAAAATGAATTCGTCCGCCTGAGGGCACTGAAACGGTAGTAAGTTATTGTCGTATATCGGCAGGTGGTGGACCGCAACATGGAGTGGGAGGGCGGACTAGTGGCGGTGAACTCGTTCGGGTTCGGCGGCGCCAACGCGCACGTGATCCTGGAGGTGGACCGCGGCGCGCGGCCGCTGGAAGCGCAGTACGCGGTGCCGCGGCTGGTGCTGGCGTCGGGGCGCAGTGACGACGGCGTGCGCGCGCTGCTGGCGCTGGCCGGGCGGCACGCGCGCGACGCCGGGCTGCACGCGCTGCTGGACGCCGTGCACGCGCGCGCGCAACCCGGCCACGCGCATCGCGGCTTCGCGCTGCTCGGCGACCACTACGAGGAGGCGGTCGAGGTGAGTCAGGCAGCCCAGCCAATCGCCTCCCCGACCCGATGCTGGCGACCGAGGTGGACTGGGTGCTGACGACCTGTGTGTGCCCGCAGGAGTTGGAGGGCGGCGAGCCGCGGCCGGTGTGGTTCGTGTTCTCGGGCATGGGCTCGCAGTGGCCGGGCATGGCGCGCACGCTGATGCGGCTGCCCGTGTTCGCGCAGAGCATCGAGCGCTCGGCGGCGGCGCTGCGGCCGCACGGCGTGGACCTGGTGCACGTGCTCACCGAGGCGCCCGAAGCCGCCTTCGAGGACGTCATCAACTCCTTCGTGTCCATCACCTCGGTGCAGGTGGCGCTCGTGGACGTGCTCCGCTCAGTCGACATCCGCCCCGACGGCATGATAGGCCACTCTGTCGGCGAGATGGGTGAGTTCACATCGCACATAATCATTGTTTGTACTGACAGTAGACGCGCCAATGAAAGTAAATATGCCATTGAAAAGCACTTATTTTACATTGTACAAACGTAAGTACGTACTTTAAGTATTTCATATTAAACGCACACAAAAAATATTTATTTAAAAATAGTCATGACTAGTCATGAGTAATAATAATGTACTTACCTAGTATAATATCTCGTCGTTCACATTATCTGAGTGTTGTGTGTGGTGCAGGGTGCGCGTACGCTGACGAGACGCTGACGGCGGAGCAGGCGGTGCTGGCGGCGTACTGGCGCGGGCGCAGCATCGTGGACGCCAAGCTGGCCACGGGCGCCATGGCCGCCGTGGGGCTCACGTGGGACGAGTGCGCGCGCCGCTGCCCGTCCGACGTGTTCCCCGCCTGCCACAACGCAAACGACAGCGTCACGGTACTTCCTACGTCACATTTGTTAAAATGATTGGTTCATACTGTAATTCAGACTAATATTGAATAAACAAATATCTCTCTCGATTTCGTCTGACGAGAGTACTACTAAGTGCACGCAAATTTTTGTGATTTTTTGTCATACCTAAGGATTTATCAATAGAATAAGAAAGACGAAGCTGCCGACTACCGATAAAAAAGTAGTGGCATAGGCGGGCCTTCTTTTATGACACTGCTAACAAACAGACGGTCGGCAGGTGTCGGGGCCAGTGCCGTCCGTGGAGAAGTTCGTGGCGGAGCTGTCGGCGGCGGGTGTGTTCGCGCGCCGCGTCAACAGCAGCGGCGTGGCCTTCCACAGCAAGTACATCGCGTCGGCCGCGCCGCTGCTGCGCAAGAGTCTCGAGCGCGTCATCCCGCAGCCCAAGCCGCGCTCCCCCCGCTGGGTGTCCTCCTCGCTGTCGCCTGACCAACGCAACACTGATATCGGTGAGCACCGCAACATTTCAGCGAGGACATTCGTTTGTCGGCGGTGAAATGAGTGTTGTCGGTTTGTTTTGCAGCTAAGATGAGCGACGTTGCGTACCACGTGAACAACCTGCTGTCGCCGGTGCGGTTCGCGGACGCGCTGGCAGCCGTGCCGGCGCGCGCGCTGGTGGTGGAGGTGGCGCCGCACGCGCTGCTGCAGGCGGTGCTGAAGCGGGCGCTGCCGGCGCCGGCGACGCACGTGGCGCTGGTGCGGCGCGACCACCCCGACCCGCTGCGGCACCTGCTGGCGGCGCTGGGGCGCGCGTACGCGGGCGGCGCGCAGCCGGCGGTCGGCCGCCTGTACCCGCGCGTGGCCTGGCCCGTGCCGCGCCGCACGCCGGGCCTGGCCTCCAGCGTGCTGTGGGACCACTCCATCGAGTGGGCCGTGGCCAACTTCGCCTCGCCCGCGCGCTCCGGCGAAAACATCATCGAAGTTGACCTGTCGCGTGCCGACGACTCCTTCTTCGCCGGCCACGAAATCGACGGCAGGATTTTGTTCCCGGCCACCGGATACTTGGTAAGCGATTTTGATTCGGAAGTCCTACACTAAACGTCTCCGTCGTAGTCGCCGTTGAACACTTGGTTTACCGAACTTGATTTAATCTAACTTCTGATATGCTAAATGCTTAATCAATAAATAATTCAAATAAGTTAATATTTATTAACACTAACTACTAATATATGATGTGTTCCAAACTACGATTTACCGACATATATCTAAACCAAAACCATACTTTGTCCAAGCCGCGTGCGTGCGCCTTCCCTGCTCGTGGCCCGTGGCCCGCGGCTCGTGGCCCGTGGCCCGCGGCTCGTGGCGGGGTATAACCTGCCGCCGCTCCTCTTCTCCCTCATTATGAATTCTCTCTACTTATTACGAGTACAATAAATATTGTTTATTCGATTTACGCTGGGGTAATAATATCTGTTCAGATTTAAACATTTCCGTCTTTTAATTTCAGCCCTCTTAACTTCACTCTTGTTACGATTCCTTAAGCTAATCTTTATTATACTACAATTTCCTCGTTTTATACAATGATAATTAAGACAAGTTTTATTTTTTTTAGACATTAGTTTGGCGTACGATGGCGAAAATTCACAACAAGAAAATAGAGGAAACACCGATCTTATTAGAAAAAGTTCATTTCAAACGGGCTACCATAGTGAGCCGCGATGTTCCCCTGCGCTTCTTGATCAGCATCCTGGAGGGCACCGGAGAGTTCAACGTGTGCGAGGGCGGAGCCGCCGTGGTGACGGGCCAGGTGCGGCTCGTGGAGCGGCCCGAGGCGGAGCGCCTGGCGCTGGAGGCGGAGGCGGCGCCGGCGGCCGAGCCGGGCGAGTTGCCGCTGACCGAGGGGGACGTGTACAAGGAGCTGCGCCTGCGCGGCTACCACTACGGCGGCGTGTTCCGCGGCATCCGCGCCACGGACGCGCGCGGCGAGAGCGGCCGCCTCGCCTGGGCCGACAACTGGGTCTCCTTCATGGACACGATGCTGCAGTACTCGCTTATCTCGAGCAAGACGCGCGACCTGTACCTGCCGACGCGCCTGGACCGGGTGCTCGTGGACCCCGCGCGCCATGCGGCCGCGCTCAGCGGCGGCGACTCGCTGCCCGTGCGGCAGTACCCCGACATCCGCGTCGTCAGCTGCGGCGGCGTCGAGATGCGCGGCCTCAAGGTCAGCCTCGCGCCGCGCCGCGTCAACGTGCAGGCGCCGCCCAAGCTGGAGCGCTACGCGTTCCGGCCCTACGACGACGCAACCGTGGCCACCGAGGACTCTACACACTCCAAACGCGACGCCATCGTGGTGTGTTTACAACTCGTGCTCGAGAACTGCGGCGCGCTGCGCTTGAAAATGGTGGAGGCTGCGCTGCAGCGGCCCCTTGAGGCGCTGCTAACACCGCTCGCATTGCAAGTGTTCGAGGGCGAGCCCCAGGTGCGCGTGGACGCGGGCGTGGCCGCCGGAGCCGCGCCCGCGCCGTACGCCGCCGCGCTGCAGGACCTCGGCGTCAAGGTGACGCAGAAGGACGCGCGCGAAGGCGCCCCCGACACCGAGTGCCAGCTGGCGGTCGCGGCGGACGTGCTGACGCGGCACGGTGCCGCGGCGCTGCAGCACCTGGCCGCCGCGCTCGTGGAGGGCGGCATGCTGCTGCTGGAGGAGCCGCGCCGCGCGCTCGACGAGCCAGGTGCGGCGGAGGCGCTCGCGGGCGCAGGGCTGGCGCTGGTGGCGCGCCAGGTGGCGGCCGGCTGCGAGTACCTGCTGCTGCGTCGCGCGACCCCGCCGCCGGCAGAGAACGTGATCGTGGAGGTGGGAGCCGACAACGACTACGCGTGGGTGGATGCGCTGCGAGACGCAATGGAGCGCGCGGAGACTGAGCCGCTGCGAGTGTACGTGGTGGCGCGCGCGCGGGACGCCGGCGCGGTGGGGCTGGGCCTGTGCCTGCGCGCGGAGCCGGGCGGCGCGGCCGTGCGCGTGTTCTTCGTGCCCGACGCGCGCGGGCCCTTCGACCCGAGTGCGCCCGACTACGCGCCGCAGGTGCAGAAGGACCTCGTGTGCAACGTGCTGCGCGCGGGCGTTTGGGGTTCCTATCGGCACCTGCCGCTCACCGACGGCTCTGAAGCGATGCTTCAGGTGAGTAAGCCTTTTAGATAACATCCGATATGAAAATAGTGTAAATTTTTCATTTATTTAATGTTTACAGCTGGTTTATATCGTAAATATTATAATATATATAAACATAAAAATCTAATTATTAGTGAGTCACAATATGGTTTTCAGCCAAACAAAAGCACCACTTCACTTCTTTCAAAATTTACAGACCACATAAATACCGCACTTAATGACAAAAAACATGTTCTTACCCTGTTCATCGACTTCTCGCGAACTTTCGACACATTAGATCATAATAAACTTATTAATAAGCTAGACGATTCAGGCCTGAGGGGCCCTATCCACAGCTGGTGTGTCGACTATCTAAGGAATAGAAAATATAAAGTTAAAATTGCCAACAGCCTCAGTGACACAGTTTCCGTTACCTACGGAACAGCACAAGGATCTGTATGTGGGCCTTTGCATTTTCTGTCTTATGTGAATGATATGGACACAATATTCCGTAGCTGTAAGTCATACCAGTTTGCTGATGACACATGCCTGCTAATCACAGGCGATGACTTAAAAGAAATCAGCACCCTGCTACAAAATGACTTTGATAGGCTGAACATGTGGTGTCACGATATGGGTCTAGTGCTGAACGCCCAAAAAACTAAGTTAATGCACATAAAATCTCCGTATTTAAAATGCAGCACACGAGTGTCGGATCTATTAGCCCACACTCACTTTTGCCTACACAATAATATAACCAATTGTGACCTTAAATGTCCTACTATTGAACAGGTTGACACACATATGTATTTAGGACTACTCATAGATAGTAAATTTAACTGGGGTCCACATATCGTGCGAGTATGTGATAAGCTACGTGCGATCTTGGCAAAATTTTATATTATTAAAAACCGCTTACCGTTTAAAACAAGACTCCTACTGTACAATGCTCTCTTTGACTCAGTAGTGTCCTACGGGATTTCCAGCTATGGCCGTACTTTCAAGGCCTATCTCGATTCAATATATAGATTGCAACATAGAATATTTAAGCTTATAATCTGAACTGAAAATGATCTAAACGAACGATGAGTATGATATATGTTAATCCATTAACGACAACTTAATGTCTGGGCCACCATTACAAAATGATATTAGAGACGTTACTTTAAGGTGGAGAAAACATAGAATAGTATTAATAGGCGATATCCGCCAACACTATAGACAGATTATATTAGATCCTAGAGACAGAGATTACCTGAGAATCCTTTGGAGACCTCGTAGCGACGTGCAGCAACCTATACAGCACTATAGATTAACCACTGTCACATATGGAACATCATGTGCACCATATCAAGCCATAAGAACGTTGAAACAACTAGCGGAAGACGAGAAAGAGAACTTCGATGATGACATCATAGACGCCTTACTGCATGACTTCTATGTAGATGATTTCCTTGGGGGACGAGATTCTTCTGGAGACACCGTAGATCTGAAACATAAAATATCACAATTATTAAATAAAGGAGGATTTCCACTACACAAGTGGGCGTCAAACAGTTCAGAAGTTGAGGGTGCAGAACAATCCAATCGTAAAATACTAGGCGTTAACTGGAATGGATACACAGATATGTTTGAATTGCAAATAGTATTACCTTCACCAACAAACAAAGTAAGTAAACGTACAGTGTTAAGAGACATAGCTACCATTTATGATCCTGCTGGTTGGTTAGCACCCATAGTTGTGGTTGCAAAACATATGCTTCAAAGATTATGGATAGAAAAGGTCGACTGGGACGAATCATTACCTGATATACTTTTACATAACTGGATGACTTATAGACAAGAACTAGTAGATATGCCAATTATTACAGTCCAGAGGTGGTTAGGTATAGCAGATGACACGGTCAAAGTAGAGTTGCATGGGTTTTCTGATGCATCGAGCATAGCTTACTCAGCTGTTGTGTACTGTAGAGTTCTAGAGCAAAATGAAGTTAACATAACAATAGTAGAAGCCAAAACAAAAGTCGCACCTGTCAAACAAGTTTCACTTCCAAGGCTAGAGCTTTGTGGAGCTTTATTGTTAGCTAAGTTGTTACATCGAGTACAGTCTGCATTGCGTATCCCTAGTCGCAATACATACGCATGGACTGATGCTACAATAGTTTTGGCATGGCTGCAGAAATCACCAAGCTACTGGTGTACATTTGTAGCTAATAGAGTAACAGAGATTACTAACCTGATTGAGAAGGAGAGATGGTACCACGTCGCGTCCGAAGATAATCCCGCTGACGTAGCGTCGAGAGGAATCTCGCCGTTAGAGCTTCCGAGGCATCGGCTGTGGTGGAGAGGACCTACCTGGCTGCGAGAGATGAGCACCTTGCCCGTCAATCACCCTGTCGTCGAACCCACGGAGTTAGAGATGAAATTAATAGTTAATATGTCAGTGAATAATAGTGTTGTGAGTCAAAAGTCCAATAGTGAAAGTGATTTAGCTCAAGAGTTGTTTAGTAGATACTCTAGTTTAACTACACTCGTTCGTGTTATGTCTAGAATGTTAAGATTTGTTAATTCTGTTAAAAATAAGCTTAAAAATAAATGTAAGTTAACGTACCCCGAGTGGCTTACAACTAGTGAATTAGATATGTCCATGAAAACATTGTTACATTTATCACAATATAAAACCTTTGCTGGAGAGATTAAAATAATTAGTAAACCGAATTCCGAAACAAACTATGACATTATGTGGGAGATGCTAAATAAGCGATACAATAATAAGCGAAGCATAGTTAATAGTTACATTGGTAAAATGCTTAATCAGAGAAAAATAAATTCCGAATCTGCTAAATGTATAAGAGACCTATTAGATGTCACTACGGAATGCCTAGCTACACTAAAGGGATTAGAGTTACCTACGGATCAGTGGGATGATTTGGTTGTCTATATTATTATACAAAAACTAGATACAGAATCACATAAGTTATTTGAGCAAAAATTAGAGTCGATTTCGAAGCTACCTACATGGAGTGAACTAAGCGAATTTTTAGAACACCGCTTTCACACACTAGAATCTGTAAAATCTAGACAAGAACCAAGCCACCCACAACCCGTCAAACATGTTACATCTAAGAGTTTTGCCACTGAAGTCACATACACAAAATGCATTTACTGCAACGGAGAACATTCAATATTTAGATGCAAAGACTTTTTAACTCTAGATTTACAAGCAAAAAAAGACTTTGTACAAGCGAATCAGATCTGTTTTAATTGTATGAGAAAAGGTCACCCAGTCAAATCGTGTTTACAGTCCACTGCATGCAAAAGATGTGGCCGAAAACATCATACGTTATTGCACGGGTTTACAATTCCCAATGCAATGAGAGATTTAACTGCAACTGCAAATCCAAAAGAGATAGATAGTACACCGGTGATGACTAGTACTGTAGAGATAGCAAGCAATACTGTGGAGAGCTCCAACTGCAACCCTAATGCAGTAATACTAGCGACTGCATTAGTGAATATTAGATCCGAGAAACTAGATACAACACACACGCTTCGTGCATTAGTAGACCAGGGCTCTCAAGCGTCCCTCATTACCGAAGCTGCGTGTCAAGTGCTGGGCCTTAAACGAGATCCTGTAAAAGGGAATATAACAGGTGTCGGCTCAGTCAAATCTATCACTAGAGCTAGAGTAGACTTAGAGATTAGTCCAAGACATAATCCACAAGTGAAGGTCCAAATAACCGCGTTCGTTATGAAATCGTTAACAAGTTACATACCACAACAAACGCACGCTATAGATTGGCCTCAGATGAGAACGCTACACTTGGCGGATCCTACTTTTGAGAATCCAGGCAAGATTGATTTATTACTAGGTGCAGATGTCTTTGCAGAGATAATACAACACGGCATTCTGACACACAAATGCGAAACACACAATCTTGTCGCACAGAGAACCATACTAGGCTGGCTTATATCTGGCAAAAATACGTCAAACAACGTTAACCACGGTGAAGTATCCGTCCATCATGTGAAGGTGGAAATAGATAGTCTTCTTCGTCGTTTTTGGGAAATAGAGGAGTCCCCAGAGAAACGTCTTTTGACAAACCTAGAACTGAAATGCGAGAATCATTTTAAAGCTACACATCAAAGGCAGGAAGACGGACGTTATTTAGTTCGCTTACCTTTTTTGTCCACTCCACCAGATATTGGTGAATCACTTCTAGTAGCTCTTAAACGATTTACTGCTATCGAGAATAAGCTTAGACGAGACACAACACTAGAAAATAAATACAATGACTTCATGGCAGATTATATAGAAAAAAGTCATATGGAATTAATACCTATTGATGAGATTGAGAAGCCGCCACACGAAGTTTGTTATATTCCACATCACGCTGTGATTAATGACGAGCACCTTACAACAAAATTAAGAGTGGTGTTTGATAGCTCAGCCAACACTAGTAATGGCAAATCCATTAACGACAACTTAATGTCTGGGCCACCATTACAAAATGATATTAGAGACGTTACTTTAAGGTGGAGAAAACATAGAATAGTATTAATAGGCGATATCCGCCAACACTATAGACAGATTATATTAGATCCTAGAGACAGAGATTACCTGAGAATCCTGTGGAGACCTCGTAGCGACGTGCAGCAACCTATACAGCACTATAGATTAACCACTGTCACATATGGAACATCATGTGCACCATATCAAGCCATAAGAACGCTGAAACAACCAGCGGAAGACGAGAAAGAGAACTTCGATGATGACATCATAGACGCCTTACTGCATGACTTCTATGTAGATGATTTCCTTGGGGGACGAGATTCTTCTGGAGACACCGTAGATCTGAAACATAAAATATCACAATTATTAAATAAAGGAGGATTTCCACTACACAAGTGGGCGTCAAACAGTTCAGAAGTTGAGGGTGCAGAACAATCCAATCGTAAAATACTAGGCGTTAACTGGAATGGATACACAGATATGTTTGAATTGCAAATAGTATTACCTTCACCAACAAACAAAGTAAGTAAACGTACAGTGTTAAGAGACATAGCTACCATTTATGATCCTGCTGGTTGGTTAGCACCCATAGTTGTGGTTGCAAAACATATGCTTCAAAGATTATGGATAGAAAAGGTCGACTGGGACGAATCATTACCTGATATACTTTTACATAACTGGATGACTTATAGACAAGAACTAGTAGATATGCCAATTATTACAGTCCAGAGGTGGTTAGGTATAGCAGATGACACGGTCAAAGTAGAGTTGCATGGGTTTTCTGATGCATCGAGCATAGCTTACTCAGCTGTTGTGTACTGTAGAGTTCTAGAGCAAAATGACGTTAACATAACAATAGTAGAAGCCAAAACAAAAGTCGCACCTGTCAAACAAGTTTCACTTCCAAGGCTAGAGCTTTGTGGAGCTTTATTGTTAGCTAAGTTGTTACATCGAGTACAGTCTGCATTGCGTATCCCTAGTCGCAATACATACGCATGGACTGATGCTACAATAGTTTTGGCATGGCTGCAGAAATCACCAAGCTACTGGTGTACATTTGTAGCTAATAGAGTAACAGAGATTACTAACCTGATTGAGAAGGAGAGATGGTACCACGTCGCGTCCGAAGATAATCCCGCTGACGTAGCGTCGAGAGGAATCTCGCCGTTAGAGCTTCCGAGGCATCGGCTGTGGTGGAGAGGACCTACCTGGCTGCGAGAGATGAGCACCTTGCCCGTCAATCACCCTGTCGTCGAACCCACGGAGTTAGAGATGAAATTAATAGTTAATATGTCAGTGAATAATAGTGTTGTGAGTCAAAAGTCCAATAGTGAAAGTGATTTAGCTCAAGAGTTGTTTAGTAGATACTCTAGTTTAACTACACTCGTTCGTGTTATGTCTAGAATGTTAAGATTTGTTAATTCTGTTAAAAATAAGCTTAAAAATAAATGTAAGTTAACGTACCCCGAGTGGCTTACAACTAGTGAATTAGATATGTCCATGAAAACATTGTTACATGTATCACAATATAAAACCTTTGCTGGAGAGATTAAAATAATTAGTAGCACAGATGTAAATAAAATAAAATGTTTGAATAAATTAAAGAATGGTAAACGAATTGTTAAATTAAACCCTTACCTCGATGAGAATAATTTGTTAAGAGTAGGAGGTAGACTTCATTACTCTACTCTCCGCAATGAGATGAAACATCCTTATATATTGTTAAAAGATAGTTTGTCATATTTAATTGTACAAAATGCACATTACAAAACTTTACATGGGGGGGTACAGCTGATGTTAAATTATATTAGAACTAAATTTCATATTATAGGGGTTAAATACATTGTAAAAACAGTTGGATACTTGTATCATTTTAACCAAAATCTCGGCCTCTCCCCTCAAACTGGTTTTTAAATATTGACACTTGTTAACTTTACTAATGTTGTTATTATCATGGACGAGGGACTTAAAAATATCATGAAATGAAAGCCAATCTCTATAGTTACCAGAGAAGGTAGGTATTTGAATAGCAGGTAATCTTGTACTAACGGTTGGTTGACTATCGCATTCTAGTTGTGGGTTATTACTTGCAGGTGTAGATATGCTGTTTAAAGTATCACGCATTTTGGTTTTAATCTCTAAATAATAGCTAAGGCAGGCATCATACTCCTCATTTACAAAGTAAGCTAAATTCTTTCTCTGTTCTAGTGTTGCTGCAAGTAAAGACTTATGATTTGCTTGATAGTCTCTCCAATATGATTCTAACATTTCTAATCTAGTTTCAACATAACCTGATGTAAGTTTATCTTTAGAAGTCTTTTTGTAGTTTTTTCCAAGTTTCTCAATTTGTTTATAACAATCTAACTGTGATAGTTCAAGTTTCTCCATTTTGCAAAGTTATTTTTTGAAATTTAATTACACTTTTATTTTTGAAAGTTCAATTGTTCCTAGGTATTTATATATACCGTTTACTATTTATAGGTTGTATTTATGTATGTTCTAATCACTTTTACATCTATAACTTACGGTTACCGAGTCCAGTTCCAATAACTTATAAAATCCTTGTATTTGTTTTGATGCACTCACTTACACTTCACTAAAAGGCCATTGAAAAGTTCATTGAACTTTGAACTTTTATCACTTCACTACTAATTTATTATCACTAGTTACTGATGAACACTGCAAAATCCAGGTAATGATAGTCTGTACGTGTGGGGTGTATTTGCTCTAAGTAGCCTTGCGTACACGATCCATGTACAGCTACCCGTGTGTGACGCGCGCGGCGCGGAAGTTCCCGAGATATTCAACTTTATTACGTATAAATCCGGCTCGAATGACCAAATGTTTCGATGCTAGGGAATAAAGCAAATGGTCTCAGCGGAAAACTCCAAAACTTTATTATGATGCACAAATTAGTAATAGTATTTCACAAGAAATCTCTATAGCGCGATTCAGGCACAACGTGAACAGCGCCATCTAGTGACGCGCGGATAGAACTATTCTCTATTTAAAAATGTTGGGCTGCTCTTACTTTCTAAACAATCTCCAAATTTAAAATCAGCCTTTTAAAATGATAAAGATCTTTTTAAATATTGCAAAACCTTACCAGTTTATGATAAAGTTAAGATCTGCCTTTTAAAAGAACAATTTTTTAATGGGCAGATATAAGTTAAAATAAATCACCCTATACATACGCGTCAAACCGCTCAACATAAACTCGTTACCGTATCGGCAAACAACTATTACGGGGAACGGACGAGCGCATTCCAAATTCCACGTCTGATTAATTCTTTACCTACCTCCACGCGTAATGCAATTACTAAACACAATATTAAATACAAATTAAAAAGTTATTTTTTGTCAATTTTAAAATAATAAGTAAAATTTAAACACTGAAAAAAGACGACAACCTCAGGCGGGAATCGAACCACGCACCTTCCGCATTCCGGGCGGCTGCCTTAACCACTTGGCTACCGAGGTCTGGCTTTCACCCGTCGAAATTTTTCAGTGCTTGACTGTTGACTGTTGACTGTAGCAATGTTGACTTAAAAACATAAGCATCAAGCACTGAAAAATTTCGACGGGTGAAAGCCAGACCTCGGTAGCCAAGTGGTTAAGGCAGCCGCCCGGAATGCGGAAGGTGCGTGGTTCGATTCCCGCCTGAGGTTGTCGTCTTTTTTCAGTGTTTAAATTTTACTTAAGTATATTTAAGCGTTAATAAAACGCTAAAATATATAAAAAACACTTATTTAAAATAATAATTCTGTGTTGTGTTCGGAAATGTGATCGTACTGTCAGAACATTGTCGATTATTAGAATTATAATATTATGAATGTATTTAGTTACTTTATCTCTGATAACGTGGAAGAATACTATTGTTAGGTACTACACACAAACCCAAGAGGTTTAACTAGTACCCCATATCATAAAAATAATGTATGCTTTGATTCCGATAATAAATAAATAAATAAATAAATAAAAAATACGATAATACGGCAGTATAAAAACCTAACCTTAACACAGATTTACTAATATTCAACTGCCGCAGGTGGAGCACGCGTACGTGAACACGCTGACCCGCGGGGACTTGTCCTCGCTGCGCTGGATCGAGTCCCCGCTGCGGTTCGCGGACGAGACGCCGCGCGCGCCCGGCACCGAGCTGTGCCGCGTGTACTGCGCGCCGCTCAACTTCCGCGACATCATGCTGGCCACCGGCAAGCTGCCGCCCGACGCGCTGCCCGGTAACCTCGCCGGACAGGTATATGCATCGCTCCCCCTACCACCGCCTACCGCCGCCGGCGTTTGAGCGTGGACGGGAAGTAATTTCATCGGTCGTTCGGCAGGACTGCATCCTGGGCCTGGAGTTCAGCGGGCGCGCGGCAAGCGGGCGGCGCGTGATGGGCATGGTGGCGGCGCGCGGGCTCGCCACCAGCGTAGAGGCGGACTCGGCCTTCCTGTGGGACGTGCCCGCCGCCTGGTCGCTGGAGGAGGCCGCCACGGTGCCGGTGGCGTACGCGACTGCCTACTACGCGCTGTGCGTGCGCGGGCGCATGCGGCGCGGCGACGCCGTGCTCGTGCACGCGGGCTCGGGCGGCGTGGGGCAGGCGGCCATCGCCATCGCGCTGCACGCCGGCTGCACCGTGTACACAACCGTGGGCACGCCTGACAAGCGCGCTTTTCTACGCGAGCGTTTCCCCGACTTGCCGGCGGAGAACGTCGGCAACTCCCGTGACACCAGCTTCGAGCAGCTCGTGCTTCGCGGCACACACGGCCGCGGGGTGGACCTAGTGCTCAACTCGCTGGCCGATGACAAGCTGCACGCGTCCGTGCGCTGCCTGGCCGAGGGCGGCCGATTCCTCGAGATCGGCAAGCTCGATCTCTCCAACAACACCCCCTTGGTGAGAATACACTCTAAATTCCTGGCATGGCATATGCCTGGGCAGAAGAGGTGATCGTGAACAGCGTTCGTGTGTCGGCAGGGCATGGCGATATTCCTCAAGAATACCACATTCCACGGCATCCTGCTGGACGCGCTGTTCGAGGCGGGCGGCGACGACGTGGAGAAGGCGGCCGTGGTGCGCTGCATGAACGAGGGGCTCGCGGATGGCGCCGTGCGCCCGCTGCCCGCCACCGTGTTCGGCGACCAGCAGCTGGAACAGGCCTTCAGGTGTGTATCGATCGTTACATTTTATTCAGATCGCAACGTTATGTGTTGTTATGTAATTCAATAAATATGTGAGTGGATCCGTCCGTCAGATACATGGCGACGGGCAAGCACATCGGCAAGGTGGTGCTGCGCGTGCGCGAGGAGGAGTCGGCGGGCGCGCGCGCTGGATGCAAGCTGGTGTCGGCGCTGCCGCGCACCTACATGCACCCCGGCAAGAGCTACGTGCTCGTGGGCGGGCTCGGCGGCTTCGGGCTGGAGCTGGGCTCGTGGCTGGTGGCGCGCGGCGCGCGGCGGCTGGTGCTGGTGTCCCGCAGCGGTGTGCGCACGGGCTACCAGGCGTGGTGCGTGCGGCGCTGGCGGCGCGACGGCGTGCAGGTGCGCGTGTCCACCGCGGACGCCACCGCGCCGGAGGGCGCGCGCGGGCTGCTGCGCGAGGCCGCCGCGCTGGGGCCCGTCGGCGGCGTGTTCAACCTGGCCGCCGTGCTGCGCGACGCCTACCTCGAGAACCAGACGCCCGCCGACTTCCAGGCGGTCGCCAAGCCGAAGGTGGACGGTGAGTGGCCCTCCGCCCCGCGCCGCGCCCGCCCCGAGCGCGCGTCGCTGCCCGTACTCACGCAGCGCCCTCGTTGCAGGCACGCGCGCGCTGGACGTGGCCACGCGGGAGCTGGCGCCGGAGCTGGACTACTTCGTGGCGTTCTCGTCGGTGTCGTGCGGCCGCGGCAACGCCGGCCAGACCAACTACGGCTACGCCAACTCCGTCATGGAACGCATCGTGGAGCGCCGCCAGGCAGACGGCCTGCCCGGCCTCGCCGTGCAGTGGGGAGCCATCGGTGAGTGTCGCTCCTCCTTTCATATCATAGTTTTCATAAAGACAAACGATTTTTAAAAATCCATACATGCACAATTTATTATTTTTACAAATAAAAGAAAGTCTCCTTTACACAGAATGTGCTATATCCAATATTTAAGGTAGTTACCATCCATGTGGCATGCGATCTTTCCACCCTGTATAGTACCTGGATGACCGAGCTTTGCTCCGTATTTTTTCTTTGGTAAATCATATTTTTTGGAAATGATATTTAGATACGAATTACATACTGATGAAATACGAATAATAATTTTCGATCTTACCGACATAATAATGAAAAAAAATAATTATAAAAAATAAAACATAATAATAAAATAATCATCAGGACTCGAACCGGGGTCTTATGGTTTCGCGACCGCCCGATTTCCCACCTGAGCTATTATACAATGTGTAACAGAAAGGTGTGGTCAAAATGAAAAGATCCAAAGTGTAACCGATCTAGATCTTGTATGCCTAATCACTTAGACGTTATTACTAACTTTACAAGTTAAAATGCAATTGTTAATTTAATATTTATATTAGTGACGTCATATCAAAATAAACAAGTCCCATCACTGTGAACTTTGTGTACTCACAATTATAATCACTCCTAACTTGCCTATGGGCGCCTGGTACACTGAGCGCAGAATAGTTAGGATCATCCCCGATCCGATCCGAACCCTTCGGAGAATCTAGTAGGGCACGGGGACGCGCACTTGTGCGCGATGCCGTTCCCTCTAGATAACCTCTGAAGGTGATTCGTTTCACACGGCTTGAGGGACCCTTTACGTTCCTCGCCGCCCCCAAAAAACCCGGTGAAGCTGAAAATGCCGCAGCGGCAATCAGCAAACTCTCTCCAAAAAAAAAAAAAAAAAAAAGTTAGGATCATAGCAACGCACCGCCTTGGTTCACTCGCCAAACTGCTTTGTATTCAATAATCAGTTTTTATTGTGAATGACGCGATATCAACTTGTGTCATAAAACTCAACCTGAAAAAGACTTCTTATAGATCTTTTTGGATTTGAACATAATAACAAACTGTTTGTATGTATTATAATATTGTATTATAATTATTCAAAGTATTTATTAATAATTTTGTTTGGTTCATAGCATTTTGGCTTTTTTGATTATTATTATTATAAAAATATTGTTATTATGTTCAAATCCAAAAAGATCTATAAGAAATCTTTTTCAGGTTGAGTTTTATGACACAAGTTGATATCGCGTCATTCACAATAAAAACTGATTATTGAATACAAAGCAGTTTGATTTATTCAATCCCTTTCATAGTTGCATGTAGTTAGTATTTCACAAATTACGAGGCGTATCCTCTTTTCTCTCCTTACCGGGGACGATGGCACTTGATTTGTGTCACCTGGCCCGGTAAATATATCACCGGGCCAGTTAAAACTTTTTTTTCCCATGTGGCCCGGCGCCGGGCCAGATGGGATACACTCGTGCGCAGAGTATCGACCGGCCCGGTGGCTGATGGCAACAAGGTATTTTAAAAATGCTGAAACTCTGAGCTTGGTGTCGCAGGTGAGGTGGGCATGATCGTGGAGCAGATGGGCGGCGACGAGATCGTGGTGGGCGGCACGCTGCCGCAGCGCATCGCGTCGTGCATGGAGGCGCTGGGTACGCTGCTGGCGCTGCCGCACCCCGTGGCCGCGTCCATGGTGCTGGCCGACAAGCAGCGGCGCGCCGCCGCGCCGTCGCAGGACCTCGTGCACGTGGTCGCCAACGTGCTCGGTGAGTCCCAGCCCGGCGAGCGCCTTCGCTAGCCTTCGGAGCCCGCCTTCACGGTCACTCCTCTGCCCGCAGGCATCAAGGACCCCAGCAAGGTGTCCGAGACGGCCAACCTCGCCGAGCTCGGCATGGACTCGCTGATGGGCGCCGAGATCAAGCAGACGCTGGAGCGCGGCTTCGACGTGGTGCTCGGCGTGCAGGAGATCCGCGGCCTCACCTTCGCTAAGCTGCGCGAGATGTCCGGCGGCGGCGGCGGCGGGGCGGGGGCGGGCGTGGAGGCGGGTGCGGGCGCGGGCGCGGGCGCTGAGGCGGGCGCGGAGGCGGGCGCGGACGCGGACGGCGCGCTGGTGCAGCTGGCGGCGCTGGGCGAGCTGCTGCCGCGGCAGGTGCTGGTGCAGCTGCCGAGCGCGGGCGGCGGCGGGCGCGTGTTCATGGTGCACCCCATCGAGGGCGTGGCGGACGTGCTGCGCGGCGTGGCTTCGGGCGTGCGCGGCGCCGTGCTGGGGCTGCAGTGCACGCGCGCGGCGCCGCTGGCCGACATGGCGGCGCTGGCCCGCTTCTACCTGGGCCACGTGCGCGCCGCGCAGCCCGCCCCGCCCTACACGTTGCTGGGCTACTCCTTCGGTGCCGGCGTCGCCTTCGAAATGGCGCTTCAGCTGGAGCAGGTGAGCTCCTTTCGTCGACGACATATTTTTCACCAATAATTATTTCCCGTTATCTTCACGGAATTTTTCGAATAAGGTATCTTACACTCGTTCACAAAACTGGATAGTAGCATTTTCACTAAGAATTGAAACCCACAAGCGACACATTTATTAAAGAACCCACACAAGTGTAACATAAGCGATTACATTATTGTGGCAAAGAGGCGATGTAATCATGAGTGACGGCATGTTAAGAAGGCGAGACAACAATCCAAAAGAGTGAATACAACATGATTGAAAAATTATAACATTATTACTTAAACACTAACAAATACACAACAAAAGATTCGGAGCAATGATAATGAGTTGGAGGAGGTCCGATACAAACGTTTTGTATCGGGTGAACCTGCGCTGCAGATGTCAATGTCTCTGCTGCTGCGCGCCATTTCATTATAACAACTTTAGGTACATTCTTACTAGAGGGGTAAGATTTTGAAGTGTTGTTTTATAGGAATGTATTGCGAAAGTATTATGAGATCGTGATATGTGTCTTGTGTTAACGTTCAACGATGCAAACAAATCTGGAGCATCAATACTTGCATGGAGTATCTTAAATATGCAAACAAAGGATATCGTATCTTTTGCGCCGGGCTTCCAAAGAAATCTTTATTTCATTGACAGGAGGGCGCGGCGTCCCGGCTGGTGCTCGTGGACGGTTCGCCGGCGTACTTGGCCACGCACACCACGCGCGGCAAGAAAAAGAGCTCCGAGCCTTCCGCCAGCACCAACGAGGCCAATGCGCTCGCTTACTTCGTGCAGCAGTTCAAGGATGTGGACTTCGCCAAGGTGAGTAGCGAGCGAGACGGAGTCGGAGGGGCGTGCTCCGACCCCGTGTGAGCACGCACTGTCCGTGAGCCCATGAGCATCGGCCCTTGTGCGCAGGTGGCGGGCGAGCTGGAGCGGCTGGGCAGCTGGGAGCTGCGGCTGGCGCGCGCCACGGCGCAGCTGGCCGACACGGCGCACGCCGCCGCCGACCTGGCGGCCGCCGCGGACTCCTTCTACCGCAAGCTGGTGATCGCCGACGCGTACCGGCCCGCGCGCAAGCTGGCCGCGCCCGTGGTGCTGTTCCGCGCGCGCGACAACTACGTCACGCTCGGCGACGACTACGGCCTGCGCGCCGTGTGCTCGGGCCGGCTGGACACGCAGCAGCTGCCCGGCAACCACCGCACCATCCTGGCCGGCGACTCGGCGCGCGTCATCGCCGAGCGCGTGTCCGCCATCCTGACGGAGCACTAGCCAGCGGCCGGCCGCCGCCGCCGGCGCCACCGCCGCCGCCGCTAGCGGCCCCAGTGATTTGTGATATAGCCGCTGCGTGGCGACAGCGCGCGGGCCGTCTGTGCCGCCCGTTCCCCTGTAATTAGCTACGAGGACCGGGGCACCGACCGTTGTATTTGTGCAAAGAAAAAACTGGGTAAAAGCTTAAAATTTTTGGCGATAATATAACTAGTGGTACACGCAAATCCGTGTATTTTGACATAAAAATAGGCAAACATTTTTATAAAGACTCGGCTAGTGCCTACATAGCTAATTACCATTCGAAACTAGGTACTTATTTACCAAGTATTGTTTTGTTACTTGGTAAGTTGGCACACTATTAGTGCGCCGAAGCCGGTTCAGCAACGAGTAGCTGTAGCCATGGCCGGAGGCGCCGGCCGCTCGGCGGCTGGGCGGTCTGCGCGGCGACGGACAGAAGTCGTCAGGACGTCACAAGTGTATCTCTGCCACACAAGTTTAACTAAGTGGCACATTTTTGAAACAAAAGTATACATTATTTGTTAATAAATTTTTATGGACCTATCTTCTACATCTAGAGGATGTTATTTTGATATAAATAAAATGAGACGTAACTCAATATGTGATAGTTGTAATGTAATTACCAGTAAATAAATCGGCTCTTAGAGTGATGACTATCATTATTTGGCATTCTCGGTAAGTTATGTAACGAGACATATGTACCGTAGAGGCTGCCCAGCGCACGCCAGCGACCACGTAGGCACGTTGTAAATAGTGGCAGTAGCCTGCTTTGACATCACATGTATCTATAGTTTAGAAATAAGTAGCAGTTTGATAAGTCTTTGTGTATGGTTGATGTGGTAATTTATTTTGTTACTGAGTTGGTATCAGCGCCCTGTGATTAAAAGTGCATTATTTTTAAACTGTTGGCCTTTATTGTATCCCATGAAAAAAACCCTTCAGCTCATAATGTCGACTTCTCAAAATGTCAACCGGACGAAAAATATATATTTCTTATAACGTCAACTTCTTAGAATGTCAACTTCTCTAAATGTCAACCTTTACCTATATACATATATTCACATACTACTTAATAAAATTTAAAGTAGAAACTGCGAATAATTTAAGAGTTGACATTATGTTAAGTTGACCAAATGCGAAGTTGACATTGTGAGAAGTGGACATTTCGAGAAGTTGACTTTTTGCGAAGCTGACATTCTAAGAAGTTGACGTTATAAGAAATGTAAATTTACCAGACAATCAGGGTATCCCTTGAGGAAAAGAATACTGCTCGGCAGCATTCCTGGATATCCAGCAGGCGTTTGACAGGGTATGGCACAGGGGCCTTCTTTTTAAAATTAGAACTACACACTACCACATAGATACTACGGAATTCTGGAATCATATCTCTCGGAGAGAAAGTTTCAGGTCCAAGAAGGAAAAAGCACATCACCATTCTACAACATAGTCGCAGAAGTTCCCTAAGGGTCTGTGTTGGGTCCATTACTATATACTCTGTTCACCCATGATCTTCCCCAAGTAACTGGGGTAACAGTAGCCACTTTTGCTGACGAATCAGCATTATTAGCGTCTAGCAAGAATACCGAGGAAACGTCAAGACCCTACAAACTAAATTCAGGAATGGATACAAAAATGGCGTATCCGAGTTAGCACAGCCAAATCAGTCCACATCACATTCTCCATAAAGAAAGGAGATTGTGCACCAGTTAGACTGGGCGATCAACAACTTCCTCATAGAAATTTAGTGAAGTACTTGGGAATGCACCTTGACCATAGGTTGACGTGCATAAACCACATCCGGGCCAAAAGAGATGAACTTAATATCAGATTCCGTGGACTCTACAGGTTTTTTTTTAGCAACTACTCCCCGCTATTTTTGCAGGACTTTTTTATCCTTTTTATGTATATATTTTTTTCTTTTACTGGGGTTTATTAAGCTTGAGGTTTATGAGCTCTACTCATTATATATATTTTTCTCTTTTGTTTCTTTTCTTTCTTCTTTTTTTTTACAATATATCTCTTATAACTAATACATTTTTCTTTTCTTTGGTTTTACATTTGTAGTAGTAGTAGTATAATAACTACTCTCTACTGGACTCTACTGGTTACTTGGAAGGAACAGCATATTGTCATTGGATAATAAACTCTTAATATATACACAGTCAGGTCATAAGTATTGTCACACAGTAAAAACTTTTCTTTTAGAATGCTGGCCACAAAAAAGTATATTGAATTCGAATTTCGAATTGTTCATGAAAATAAAAATGTATACTTTTTAGAATTTTATTCATTTTTAAATATGGAGTGGACGCTTAAAGAAGACCGTTTTGCAGTTATTGCGTTGCATCGTTGCGGTTACGCGCCAATTCAAATTTATGACATACTGAAAAATTTGAATTTAACCAAAAGATTCGTTTATCGTACCATCAAACGATACAATAAAGACTCTAGTGTAGATGACAGGTCAAGAAGTGGTCGCCCTCGGTCTGTTAGGACTCCAGCAGTGATAAAAGCTGTGAAGGCGCGAATTCAAAGAAATCCCAAACGTAAGCAGAAACTGTTGGCCCTTCAGATGGGGTTAAGCAGAACCACGGTGAAAAGGGTGTTAAATGAATACTTAGGGCTTCGGGCATATCGAAGAAAAACAGGACATCATTTGAATGCTCGTCTAATGGACCTGAGACTGAAGAGATGCCGCGTTTTGATGAAGCGGTACGCGGGAAAAAAAAATCGGGAAATTCTTTTTTCGGATGAAAAAATTTTTACCGTAGAAGCTACAACAAACATAATGATAAGGTGTATGCACACAGTAGTGAAGAAGCGAGCTACCTTGTTCCGCGTGTCCAACGAGGTCATTTTCCATCCTCGCTCATGGTATGATTGGGAGTTTCTTATTGGGGCTTAACAGAGGTACATTTTTGTGAGAAAGGTGTAAAAACGAATGCAGTTGTGTATCAAAGTACAGTCCTGACGAATCTTGTGGAACCTGTTTCTCATACCATGTTCAATAACAGGCACTGTATTCCAACGGTATTCCAACAAGATTCGGCGCCAGCTCATAGAACGAAGAGCACACAAGACTGGCTGGCGGCGCGTGAAATCGACTTCATCCGGCACGAAGACTGGCCCTCCTCCAGTCCAGATTTGCAACATTTGGAGGAAAAGGCGTGCTCAAAGCCTCATCCCAATTTGGAGTCACTCAAGACATCCTTGATTAAGGCAGCCGCCGATATTGACATGGACCTCGTTCGTGCTGCGATAGACGACTGGCCGCGCAGATTGAAGGCCTGTATTCAAAATCACGGAGGTCATTTTGAATAAACTTTATTGTCATAAGAATCTATGTTTTGTTAAGTTCATTTTGGTATATAAATGGTTACATTATGAATAAACTTGTCTCAGTTATTTTATATTAAACATATGACAGAATTTATGACCTGACTGTATTAAGAGTGCAAAACTGTCCTCAAGCCAGTATGGACGTATGGCTTACAACTTTGGGGTTCCGCATGCGACTCAAATTTGAACATTATACAAAGAGCTGAAGACTCTAAAGAGCATATCAAATGCTCCCTGGTTTAATAGAAACTCGGAAGTTCACGAATACCTGAACACTAGCACCATAAAGGAGGAAATACGAAGCTATGCTAAAATCTTATCCCAGACACAATAAACGTCTAAAAAGACGCATAATTATAAACCTGGACCTTTATTCTGTGAATTTATGCCCATGGAGAGGTCCCCGCTGAGGAATTGACTCTACTTGCCAAAAGCCACTCAACACATCTGCTCATAGCCTAAGGGCTGATCGCATGATAAAATGAGGAAAAAAAATTACAAGCATTTATTTAGTTTCACCTGTTTCGATGTTTGTCTGTAATCAAATCTTGCAAGTTAAATTTGATTCACTTCCCGGTTACCGATTGAGCTGAAATTTTGCATGCATGTGTAAATCGAATGACAATGCAAAGTTATTATGACATGGAGCTGATCTGATGATGGAACCGGAAGATGGCCATAGGAACTCGGTAATTAAACGACACAATCCCATCGAGATTGGGCTCGCCCATCTCTATTTCCGTAGAAAATGGTTGGCTGTCTGGTAAACCATTGGCTTTTCATCTGAAATATTTTATTTACGTAGAAATTAACTTTACAAACCTTAAATTTCATTTATATGCAACTGATAATCGAGCAATAACAATGAAACGTCAAGATTAAGATCTGTACTTAATTCCATATAATAGGGTAGTGGTACTCACCTGAACCGTCCATGCTTACTGTAACTGTACTGTTTACTTACTACGAGTATAATCACGGCTTAATAGCAATTGTAGATACCCTTCAGCTTAGCTTTTTAACAAACGAACGAGGAGACTAAACCGCGCGGCAGTGAAATGCCAATCGAATGTAACATTCATGAAACATCGAGCAACACAAACAATAAAATAAAAACTGTTAAAAACGTTTTATTAAACGAAAATCGGTATATTTTTTTCGACCCCTGGTTCGATGACCCTGCAGTACCCTGCCGCTGCACCAGATATTTTTTTTATTTTTATTTTTTATTATTTAATTTAATGAACACACGAAACCAAAATATTCACCTTCATTTTTAGTACTTACCTACGCGATGATACTGATCACTGAGCAAGTAATCACTACGTTTAAGATAGGTACTGATAAGATGTTTCAGCACCAAAACATGAAGTTCTTTTTGATGTGAAGTTGATGGCTTCGTGCGATTAGCACATTTAGCCAGTATCAAAGTAATTTTTCTCACAAGTAATACATAAATAAACAATATTTCCTTCTTGTATGATGATGATGAATAATAATAGAAATGAGAAGTGAGAAATGATATACCCTCCAACCCCTCGAGTATCTCAGTAAAGATGTGGGGCTTTACAAGTCCTCGGGCGGACTTCTTTAGAAAATTTGAAAAGTGAAGTTGCACTGGGGCCTCGATCCCGGTAACTGGGAACGACGTTCAACGACATTACCAAAACCAAACCTCGACCAAAATCGTCACGCTCAGCCTTAGCTGATACGCCACTGATAGGCGTTCCCCTCTGCCAAAAGTAGTATATGACTGCCGCCGGTCGTATCGTTAAAACCAGGGGCCCGACCGCCTAACCGAAAAGAGCTATAGCCCATAGCTATAGATATTGCTTTCATAGGCGGTACGAAATGACAAGATGACGTCATAAACTATACACGTAGCCAAAGCGATTGGTTAAGCGGTCGGGGGGCAGTTCCCGCGTGTTCCAACGTCATTTATTTATTTATTTATACAATTACATGCTGGCTTACAGTTTAGTCCAATACACCAACAAGTTAATGCAATAAAATAACTGAATTAAACATTACAAAATTATACAATATTAAATTAAATAAGTAATGTCAACATGCAATAATAATACATTGAAAACAAAAATAATAATCATACAGTAAATTTCATTATAATTAAATTGAATTAAACGTAAAATAAAATAAAATAAAAATAAAAACAAGACAAAAATTTGCAATCACGGTGCACGTGTTAGGACGTGTTAGGACGCGAGCAAAAAATGCTAAATTGCAGCGTGTTTTCGTGTAAAAAGCGATCAGAAACGTCGAGTGTACAAAAGGATAACGTTACTATTCATCTGTAAGTATTATTTTGTCTTAATATTATTGAATAATGAGTGAACGTCGTAACCGAGCATTTGGAGACATTGAATTGAAGATTGTTATCGCGGCTCCACTTCACCACTCGGTTTATCTCCTCCTGCAAATGACAACAATCCGCCTTATCCTTATCCTCCAGCAGCAGTTAAAGGTCATCTGCAAGCAACAAACATGAAGCGCGTTTAACGACCTCCGGCAGGTCGTTTATCATGATGATAAATTCAAAAGGCCCCAAATTACTCCCTTGGCTTACGCCAGACCTAGTATCATACGGGATTTTACTTGTGTACCTAATTAAAATGTATACATTCCGTATTAACGACAAAATGAACAGTTTCGATCAAGTTACTTTCGAACGTACAGAACACTAAATCTCTCAGCGAGTGTAAAAAAAAACAAAACTTTTTTAGCTCTAATTATCTTTTTTACTAAAATTATGGGATGATTGGCACAGACTGGCGCAATGTGGGCAGGCCTCCAACAAGGTGGACCGACGATCTGGTGAAGGTCACAGCAAGCCGCTGGATGCGAGCAGCACAAAACCGGTCGTTGTGAAGATCCTTGGAGGAGGCCTTTGTCCAGCAGTGGACGTCTTTTGGCTGAGATAATGATGATGATGACTGTTACCATATTTATGGCGGTTTGACTTAACGATCTATATGACATTTGAAGTGTCTCGACCTTTTGAGCGATATTGTTGACAACATTAAGGAAACTTTGTTTGTACCAATATTATTGGTTTTTTGGTTGCGTCTATTTATTTGAGTACCCTGAGTGCCTCTAACTATATGACGCTGACTGTACATACCACCACACCACCTGTGGTGCACCCACCACCCGGAGAAAGATCATTTATGCCCCAGTATTAATTCCCAGGTGTAGGTACATATTAATAAGGAGCTCGATGGCGCAGGGGCGCTCGACCGGCCCGTTCTAACTTTAGGATCGGGTAACTTTAGGCAGATCATTAACATATAATAGATTCAAAAGAGGTCCCAAGACGCTTCCTTGATGTACTCCGGAATCGTTTTGTAGATATGATGATTTGTAATTAATAGCTTCGTTGTTTTCATTAATTTTAGTTAGCTGTTTATACTGTGTTCTATTGGTTAGGTCATTACTAATCTAATTAAGTGCATTACCTCTAACGTCGTACTTTTCACATTTATAAAGCAAGACCTTGTGATCTACAAGATCAAAGGCCTTGGTCATGTCAAAAAATATGGCAGTAACTGGAACTCTTTTGTCTATGTTACCCGTAATATTGCACATAAGTTTATATCCGGCGAGAGCTGTGGATTTACTCTTTTGAAAACCATTTTGTTGAATGGCTATTATGCTTTTCTAAATAAAATAAAAGTACTTTTCATAGCTTTTTCAAAATTTTTTGAAAGAATGGGTACTAGAGTTATTGGTCTATAATTGTTTAAATCTTGCTTGCTATTCTTTTTATGTATTGGCTTAACTATGGAACGTTTTAGTGGTTCGGGAAATACACCTTGCGTTAAGGATAAATTAATAAGATAGGATAATATTGGTGTGAATTGTGTCCTACACAATTTGAATAAGCGTGTTGGGAGTTCATCTACCCCCACAGACCTCGTATTGCTTAAGGATCTTACGATGCCTGCTGCCTCGTTTCCGCACGGCTTTAGGAATATGCTAGTAAGCAGATTATCTATTTTGTATTGTGTGTGTGAATCTTTGCGCGTATTCGATAACTTGGATAAACTTACGTAGTAGTGGTTAAACTGTTTAGCCATTTCGTGTGGGTTACTCACTGTTTTTCCATCTTCTTGTATGGACTCTTTTTCAGCACTAGCCCTAACACAATCCGACCTTTTTTTAAAAACATCCCACAAAGCTTTACATTTATTTTTGGATTTTAAAACTAGATTAGCATTATAGTTTTTTTGTGATGTCAGTATACATTTTCGCAATATCTTACTATATGTTTTAAAAGTAGCTTTAGCGTTTTCAGACCTTGTTCTGTAATAAAGTGATCTAAGTTTACGTTTGATTGCACAAGAAGCCTTTAAACTCTTGCTAATCCATTTTGGTCTCGAGTTGTTGGAATAAGTTTTGTCCGCTTCTCAGGGAAAGAGATCAAAAATCAAACAACACATCATGTAATTTTAAAAGTAAGTCAAACAGCCATTAGGATTTAAATTTTAGTGATTTTAAACGTAGGTTATTTTAAGTTAGGTTTTTTAATTTTAGACTATCAAATACGTACCCATTCAGAATACTATTGGCGCTGTTCCTCACCCGTCTCATCAGGGAAGCAGCTCGCTTGCGTATGATCGCGTTAAAATCGGTGCGCGCTGCGAACATTTTTGAGGCACTACAAAACCTAGGCAGCCTCAACAATAACCTGAATTCATTATTATATTGGATTCGCAGATCATTCTAGGCTTTTCAGTATAGTCAACCCACAGGCTGCTCGTGTAGTAAGATTGGCAGTACGACTTAAATAGTGTAATTTTAACTTAATTACAATAAAGAGCAAACCTACGAGCCAACATATTACTCCTCACCACCAACGTCCTGCGCCCCCCCCCCCCAGGTCTAGGTCATCCTTTAGACCTTCCGCCACAATATGCCTTAAGTATTTAAAATAAAACAACAGCTTTAAAAATAATACTCTTTTATTCACAGGGCGCAGACACTTACAAATAAACTCAAAACTACAACACACACACAAATTAATTCTTTATCTTATGCTACTTTTACATATGGTATGTAACGGTATTAAATAAATACTTACTTACAGTCAGATACATGTGATGGCGACAAGTGGCCCCGACCCCCGAGTGGTAGTAGGGGGGCGGGCGCGGCCGGTGTCCGGTGGCGCATGACGTGGCGTTGGTGTAAATTACATATTAATTTTCTCCTCGGTTGTTAAGAGGTTTACGGTGTCCATTTGTCCCAAACAAATTTCAAGATTCTATATTTTAAAAACAATGTACCAATTTTTATTATACTTTCTATATTTTACATTTAAGTCCACAAAAGTCCGTAAAAGTTATCGCGTTTTCACTAGAAAATGAAAATAATAAGTCAACTAATCTGCCACATAACGTACTGTTGTTCGTTCGTGGGGGTCTGTCGTCAAACAAATATGGACCATACAAGCTTCGCCAACCTGCGCCGCCCCCTTAGAGCTTGAATTTAAAAAAATCCTGATATACATCATTCTTCATTTCTAACCAAATAGCTAAATACCATTTTTTATCGATTTAGCTACAAAACTGGCGGAGTTTCATACAAACTTACCCCACTCTTTTACTCCCTTAAAGGGCGAATTTCCAAAAATCCTTTCTTAGTGCTCACTTTTGTTACGAAAGGCCGCCACACACAACTGACCCTGACACCGTACAATGGACGCACGTTACGGCTTGACGAGCACCTGGCGCAGCTCGAAGAGGAAATCGGGAAGATAAGGTGGCATATTCTTGGGTTAAGTGAAGGTAAATCCATCCATGGATTTGAATTTGAATTTGAATTTGAATTTGAATTTCCGAAGAGAGGGGAGGACACCGTAACCCTTGAATCAGGCCACCTTATGTACTACCGAAAGGGAGACCAGCTATCCCAGGGTGTCGTAAGGTTCCTGGTAAATAAAGCCCTTTGTGACAACATTGTAGAAGTGTCGAGTGTGTCGAACAGGGTTGCGTACCTCTTGATCAAGCTAACCGAGAGGTATAGCCTCAAGGTTGTGCAGGTTTACGCACCGACCTCAACACACTCGGACGATGACGTAGAAGATATATTCGGAGACATATCCAAGGCCTTACACTTCACCACCAAGGCCCACTACTACGTTGTCATGGGGGACTTCAACGCTAAAGTGGGAGTACAGAATCGCCACGAATCAGTAGTAGGATCCCATGGTTTTGGTAGCAGAAATCATAGGGGGCAAACGTCAACTTCCTCTATTTGAGGCTATTTTTGATGAATTCGTTCTCTAAGAAACAGCCTCAAAGGAAGTGGACATGGCGAAGCCCCGATACTGTGACAAAAAATGAGATCGACTTCATAATGACGGACAATTAGCATATATTCAGAGATGTCTCAGTGATTAACAGGCTCAATACCAGCAGCGATCACCGACTTGTCCAAGGCTCTCTGAATATCAATTTTAAGCTAGAATGTGTCCGTTTAATAAAGTCCAGTCTGTCCTAACCTGCTCCAAACAATCGTAGGATCTGAAACGTTCCAGTCAAACCTGGAGAACTGATTTGTTGCCATGGAAACCACAAATGCTGTTGACGTCAACCAGGCCCTTGATAATGTGGTCGGAATCCTCAGGGAGGAAGGTATGAGGTTTTGCGAGATACAGCGTAAAGGCAAAAAGTCAAAGTTTTCGGAAGAAAAGCTTTGGCGGATAAAATTTGCAACGAAGTAATTGGACAGAGAACTAAGGTCACCGACATAGCTCGCAGAATCGGCACCTTGAAGTGGAAGTGGGCCGGTCATGTTTGTAGAATCCTTCTACCGATGATCGTTGGAGCTGAGATGATCCTAGTTGAGAAAGATGGCGGGTGGTGGATGGACGCGGACTGCGCACGACTGGGATGGTTGGCGCTCTTTAGGGGGGGAGGCTTACGTTCAGTATTGGACGGCAATAGGTTGAAAAGAATCCTAGTAGTTTAACTGTACGTTGACTGTATGTAGTCATTGAGTCAGTTTTCGTTTTTTATATATTTAGATAAATCACTAATC
The DNA here is from genome assembly GCA_949315975.1 of Eudonia truncicolella. Taxonomy (NCBI): domain Eukaryota; kingdom Metazoa; phylum Arthropoda; class Insecta; order Lepidoptera; family Crambidae; genus Eudonia; species Eudonia truncicolella. The sequence continues at coordinate 17,831,384 of OX438837.1, read as the reverse complement.
TTTATTTTTCTTAATGGATTGATTTATTTAAGGAAAAAAAAGGGGGAAGAGTTGAAGAGTAAAAATATTATTTATTTTGATTTTCTGCAACTGTAGGCATGTGAGACAAGTTGACGAATTACTCAAGGCTTACAGCTTGTTTAACTCAAATTAAGTCAAATAATTAAATCATTGGGCTTAAGAAGTGTAATTAAAATTAGGTTAAGTATTTAGCTGGAAAATATTAATGTATATATGAAAAGTTTGCATGGGACACCGAGAACTGTTTACCCTTTTTTAATTTTTAGACGGTTATGTATTTTATAGCACTGCGGGTGCACGCACTTTAAGAGCGAGCTCCGCTCTTTATGCAAAAGTGTAACAAAAAGGCTAGAGCAGGCCTAAACCGACGACACGCGCACTAAGTACATTTGCTTACTTTTAGATTTAACCCCCAAAGTAGCATGACGCTGAGCTAGAATCTCATTAGTCGTCGCCCGCGCCCGCTTCTGCATCCGCCTCCGCTTCGCCGCCGCCGCCGGACATCTCGCGCAGCTTAGCGAAGGTGAGGCCGCGGATCTCCTGCACGCCGAGCACCACGTCGAAGCCGCGCTCCAGCGTCTGCTTGATCTCGGCGCCCATCAGCGAGTCCATGCCGAGCTCGGCGAGGTTGGCCGTCTCGGACACCTTGCTGGGGTCCTTGATGCCTGCGGGCAGAGGAGTGACCGTGAAGGCGGGCTCCGAAGGCTAGCGAAGGCGCTCGCCGGGCTGGGACTCACCGAGCACGTTGGCGACCACGTGCACGAGGTCCTGCGACGGCGCGGCGGCGCGCCGCTGCTTGTCGGCCAGCACCATGGACGCCGTCACGGGGTGCGGCAGCGCCAGCAGCGTACCCAGCGCCTCCATGCACGACGCGATGCGCTGCGGCAGCGTGCCGCCCACCACGATCTCGTCGCCGCCCATCTGCTCCACGATCATGCCCACCTCACCTGCGACACCAAGCTCAGAGTTTCAAAATTTTTAAAATACCTTGTTGCCGTCAGCCACCGGGCCGGTCGACACTCTGCGCACCGACGTGCCGACCGATGGGCACGATAAATAATAATATTTGCCAATCACTTTCTGCTTCCGCCATTTTCTGCACTTTAAATTTAAGTATCATTCCTTGTGTTCATCTACTTATTTTCTTTCATCCATTAGTGCATAATGTTAATAATTTGTACCTTCTTTTTGCTAAATCATTATGCATCATGGATTTAAAATCATTAAAGAAAAGTCGAGCATCCTTTAAATCAAAGGTTAACTATATTTAAAATTTATCTTGAACCTTTACTGCGTAGCAAAGAGTTAGACAAGTTGCAAGCACTAGAATTACAATTAAGACTTGAAAAAATGAGTTAGCGTACCACTGGTCTGTTTCCTTACTCGTCAATTTCACTAATTCACCGGTTGGTCTCATTCACTCATTATCAGTTTAGGTAGGTTGACAATTTAGCTAGATAGGCATTTTCCTGATTCGTCAGTTTGCTCATTAGACAGTTTCGGTAGGTTGACAATTTCGCTAGTTACACGTTTTCCTGATTCTTCGCTAGTTTTGCTAGGATGTCAGTTTCGTTAATTCGCTAGTTTCCTTGTGTTCTAGTTTACTTTTTCGTCGGTAGATAGGTTTGGTTGTCATCTGCACTAGTTTCCATATTCGTCTGTTTCACTGGTTGCCAGGCCCAGGAGTAAAGATGTCTGACGAATAACAATATGTATGTAATCCATAGAGATATACTTCATCTAAGATGTAATTCAAATGATAATTAATGCACTTGTGCAAGATGCATACAAACTGCGACTTTTGATCTTTTTAGATATTATTTATTTATTTATATGTTTTATTTATTTATTTAACCATTTTTTATTTCTGGGAAGAAAAGTAATAAGTTGTTTTCTGAGGTTCTCTATGAGCTGGCGCCGAATCTTGTTGGAATACCCAGTGCCTGTTATTGAACATGGTATGAGAAACAGGTTCCACAAGGTTCGTCAGGACTGTACTTTGATACACAACTGCATTCGTTTTTACACCTTTCTCACAAAAATGTACCTCTGTTAAGCCCTAATAAGAAACTCCCAACCATACCATGAGCGAGGATGGAAAATGACCTCGTTGGACACGCGGAATACGGTTGCTCGCTTCTTCACTACTATGTGCATACACCTTATCATTTTATTTGTTGTAGCTCTCTTCTACGGTAAAAAATTTTTCATCCGAAAAAAGAATTTCCCGATATTTTTTTCCCGCGTACCGCTTCAACAAAGCGCGGCATCTCTTCAGTCTCAGGTTCATTAGACGAGCATTCAAACGATGTCCTGTTTTTCTTCGATATGCCCGAAGCCCTAAGTCTTCATTTAACACCCTTTTCACCGTGGTTCTGCTTAACCCCATCTGAAGGGCCAACAGTTTCTGCTTACGTTTGGGATTTCTTTGAATTCGCGCCTTCACAGCTTTTATCACTGCTGGAGTCCTAACAGACCGAGTGCGACCACTTCTTGACCTGTCATCTACACTAGAGTCTTCATTGTATCGTTTGATGGTACGATAAACGAATCTTTTGGTTAAATTCAAATTTTTCAGTATGTCAAAAATTTGAATTGGCCCGTAACTGCAACGATGCAACGCAATAACTGCAACACGGTCTTCTTTAAGCGTCCACTCCATATTTAAAAATGAGTAAAATTCTAAAAAATATACATTTTTATTTTCATGAACAATTCGAAATTCGAATTCAATAAACTTTTTTGTGGCCAGCATTCTAAAAGAAAAGTTTTTACTGTGTGACAATACTTATGACCTGGCTGTGTATATTTATGAATTATGCCGACTTGTGAGAGTATGTACACAGTAAAGACTTTCGGCGCATCGGTGGCATGTCAAAACGTTACGCGAAAATGATCTCGTCCTACCCACATCGCCACCATATAGTTATGGCTGTTACAATTTATTACCAGTTGCCCGACTCCTTGAATGCCCTCCAGGGTAGACAGTATGAGACTGAACTAAAGGATTTTTCTAACAAAAAAGACATTTAATATTGAAAGAATGTTTTAATGAAACTTTTTAATTTGTATCTAACGTGGAGATTGAATTTGTGTTTTTATATGTTTAAAAGTGTTTTCTTTTTTAAATTTATTTCTTTATTGTTATAATCTTATGAGTATTTAAATTATTGTGTTTGTTGTTTGCAATGCCCTAACAGGGTCATGTACTTCACCTACCTTATACCTATACAAAGATCTGATATATTTTGTACATGTAGGAAATAAATTAATAAATAAATAAATAGTATTCCATTGTTTATATTACCGAACACATCGGTCTACCACACCCGGCTGTCCTTAAATGAACCCGCACCATACCTATAGACGTTTTATCATGTATTTTTGGAGCGTGAAATCATAACCCAATGAGATCGGATCGAAAACTATGATATGAAAGGAGGAGCGACACTCACCGATGGCTCCCCACTGCACGGCGAGGCCGGGCAGGCCGTCTGCCTGGCGGCGCTCCACGATGCGTTCCATGACGGAGTTGGCGTAGCCGTAGTTGGTCTGGCCGGCGTTGCCGCGGCCGCACGACACCGACGAGAACGCCACGAAGTAGTCCAGCTCCGGCGCCAGCTCCCGCGTGGCCACGTCCAGCGCGCGCGTGCCTGCAACGAGGGCGCTGCGTGAGTACGGGCAGCGACGCGCGCTCGGGGCGGGCGCGGCGCGGGGCGGAGGGCCACTCACCGTCCACCTTCGGCTTGGCGACCGCCTGGAAGTCGGCGGGCGTCTGGTTCTCGAGGTAGGCGTCGCGCAGCACGGCGGCCAGGTTGAACACGCCGCCGACGGGCCCCAGCGCGGCGGCCTCGCGCAGCAGCCCGCGCGCGCCCTCCGGCGCGGTGGCGTCCGCGGTGGACACGCGCACCTGCACGCCGTCGCGCCGCCAGCGCCGCACGCACCACGCCTGGTAGCCCGTGCGCACACCGCTGCGGGACACCAGCACCAGCCGCCGCGCGCCGCGCGCCACCAGCCACGAGCCCAGCTCCAGCCCGAAGCCGCCGAGCCCGCCCACGAGCACGTAGCTCTTGCCGGGGTGCATGTAGGTGCGCGGCAGCGCCGACACCAGCTTGCATCCAGCGCGCGCGCCCGCCGACTCCTCCTCGCGCACGCGCAGCACCACCTTGCCGATGTGCTTGCCCGTCGCCATGTATCTGACGGACGGATCCACTCACATATTTATTGAATTACATAACAACACATAACGTTGCGATCTGAATAAAATGTAACGATCGATACACACCTGAAGGCCTGTTCCAGCTGCTGGTCGCCGAACACGGTGGCGGGCAGCGGGCGCACGGCGCCATCCGCGAGCCCCTCGTTCATGCAGCGCACCACGGCCGCCTTCTCCACGTCGTCGCCGCCCGCCTCGAACAGCGCGTCCAGCAGGATGCCGTGGAATGTGGTATTCTTGAGGAATATCGCCATGCCCTGCCGACACACGAACGCTGTTCACGATCACCTCTTCTGCCCAGGCATATGCCATGCCAGGAATTTAGAGTGTATTCTCACCAAGGGGGTGTTGTTGGAGAGATCGAGCTTGCCGATCTCGAGGAATCGGCCGCCCTCGGCCAGGCAGCGCACGGACGCGTGCAGCTTGTCATCGGCCAGCGAGTTGAGCACTAGGTCCACCCCGCGGCCGTGTGTGCCGCGAAGCACGAGCTGCTCGAAGCTGGTGTCACGGGAGTTGCCGACGTTCTCCGCCGGCAAGTCGGGGAAACGCTCGCGTAGAAAAGCGCGCTTGTCAGGCGTGCCCACGGTTGTGTACACGGTGCAGCCGGCGTGCAGCGCGATGGCGATGGCCGCCTGCCCCACGCCGCCCGAGCCCGCGTGCACGAGCACGGCGTCGCCGCGCCGCATGCGCCCGCGCACGCACAGCGCGTAGTAGGCAGTCGCGTACGCCACCGGCACCGTGGCGGCCTCCTCCAGCGACCAGGCGGCGGGCACGTCCCACAGGAAGGCCGAGTCCGCCTCTACGCTGGTGGCGAGCCCGCGCGCCGCCACCATGCCCATCACGCGCCGCCCGCTTGCCGCGCGCCCGCTGAACTCCAGGCCCAGGATGCAGTCCTGCCGAACGACCGATGAGATTACTTCCCGTCCACGCTCAAACGCCGGCGGCGGTAGGCGGTGGTAGGGGGAGCGATGCATATACCTGTCCGGCGAGGTTACCGGGCAGCGCGTCGGGCGGCAGCTTGCCGGTGGCCAGCATGATGTCGCGGAAGTTGAGCGGCGCGCAGTACACGCGGCACAGCTCGGTGCCGGGCGCGCGCGGCGTCTCGTCCGCGAACCGCAGCGGGGACTCGATCCAGCGCAGCGAGGACAAGTCCCCGCGTGTCAGCGTGTTCACGTACGCGTGCTCCACCTGCGGCAGTTGAATATTAGAAATACTGTTTAAGCTTATTTGTGATAGTGTGTAAATTTCTCAATAGATGGCAGCACTAGCGTTCCTGAATCGCGCTATTCAAATTTTTTACCTCCGTTCATGTTTCTTTTATTTGAGTTTTACCAATTTAACAAATCAAAGTGTGCTATACAGTGGTTCTATTGTCTTATTTACGGAAGAACAGTAACAGTTGTTCGCCTTGGGCAACTACCAAGTCAAGCAGGCTCGAAGCTATTATGCGGAGCACATTCAGCCCAATAGAGCCTGTATAATAGAGCTTGGCGGGGACTTGCCAGTTCAGAATATTCGGGAACTCGACGGAAGAGACCCTTGGCTGATTAGAGGCCGAATTCAGTCAAGACACGTCCAATCCAAATGGCATTACGTGTACATTGAGGTAGAGCCTACCTTAACCCGGAGACAGGCAATTTCTCATTACTACTGTAGCTGCAATATTGGCAAACGAACAGTTGGATGTTGTGCACATGTGAGGACCATTATATGGTACATGGGATTTGCGCGACACGAGCCATCAATAATAATTGTGCCAGCAGTGGGACTAGAAAACATAATTGGTCGACAGGAGGAATAATTATGTTATTTTTCTTTTGTAAATAATTACATTGTTTATAAAACAAATGCGTTAGATAAATGTTTTACTTCAAAAAATGATTTTTTACTGACGTACAATTAGGTACTCATATAGGCACTTAGATTAATAATTAGGTTAAGTTAGGTCTGCAATACGCCGATTAGTAGTATCTTTGGATCTTATTTAATAAAGTAGAGAATGACCCAAGAGAAATGATTTCATACTAACGAATGATTACAAGGGTACGTAATATTAACGGAATATAATCTTATAGAAATGGTGTATGTTATTTGATGTTATTTGTATTAATTATGATTGAAAAATCAGCAGAATATCCCTAGAGATATGATTTCATAGAAACAAATGATTAAAATAGTGATATTAACGGAATATATTCATATTTTTGTTTCATATTATTTATATTTTTATTGAAAAAATCATAAAAAAAATAATATTTTTAATTATTTTAACACTGCAGAGAATGACCCTACATATATGGTAACATAGTCAGAAATGCTTATAAAAATATAACCTAGCCCAATAAGAATGATGTCCTTTGAAGTATTTTGAACTTGTAAATTTTTTGTGTATTTGATTTGTGGACTGTGATCAAACACTTGTTAAAATTTGAACTTTATTCGTTAACTTATAAACATTTATAAAAAACGAGCGAGCCTTACAGTAGTCGCGTATAATGTGTAACATTTGACATCTCCCTTAGTAATAAGCAATTTTAACATTGTATTCTGAAAAAATGGGTCAGGTATTACATCATTTTATAACTATAAAATAAATGCAGTAAATACTCATTAGAAGACATTTGACATATCAAAATGACCATTGATAGTCAAATGACACACTATGTCACATATATTAATAATACACTGGCCTGCAAAATTAAGTATCACACTTTTAAAATTGCAATAACTTTTTAAGTACACAAGATATGCTTTCGAAACAAAAAGGAATCGAAAAAGAGTTTAATTTTAAACATAAAAACTTCATAGTCGGTAACATTATTTTAAGAAATGGCTGAAAAAAATTTTTAAACCAAAGATAACCCTTTTTGAATTACAATTTTGGCATTGATTTTTTGTTTCTATTTTTGTTGCCAAATTTTTTCTTGATCGATGAGTGTTATGTTACAAAAGCTAAGTTAGATAACAGCACATAAACTTATTTACCATGCCTCTTTCACCCGAAGAATGTGCTAGGATCATGACTTTTGTGGAACTAGGCATCAGTATGCGTCGTACTGCAAGAATGGCGGGTGTGACGTTACGAACGGTCCAGAAGGTGAAGCGAAGGTACGAGGAGACTGGAAACCATTTGAGGAGACCTGGTAATGGCAGACCCAGGTGTACTAGTGCCCGAGAAGACCGTTATATTGTTTCCACTGTGTTGAGAAATCGCCACCTAAATGTAGTTGAAGTCCAGCAACAGCTTCTTCAGACCCGAAGGGACTACATTAGTGAAAGTACAGTGAGAAGAAGACTGGCTGAAGCAAACCTGAAACCCCGAAGACCAGCGAGTGGCCCCAAACTCGAGAGAGAGCATCGAATAGCGAGACTGCGATACGCCCGTGAACACATACAGTGGGATGAAGAATGGTCAAGAATTTTGTTTACAGATGAGTCTCGATTCCCACTTTACACTTCTGATGGAAGGCGAAGTGTCTACAGGCGACCTGGTGAGCGATACCTTCAAGCCTGCTTCTCAGAAAGAGTCCAGTACGTTGGAGGCAGTGTACATGTATGGGCTGGCATATCTTCAGAAGGTCGCACAGAGTTAGTGGCCATAGAAAATGGCACTCTGACTGGGGAAAGATATGCTCAGGAGATTCTCAATGAGTATGCAGGGCCGTATTTAGTAAATATGGGTGATGGATCGATGCTGATGCATGATAATGCCCGGCCACACACGGCTCGGGTCGTGCAATAGTTTATTCAGGAGGTTGGTATCAGCGTGATGGCTTGGCCATCAAGAAGTCCTGATCTCAACCCGATTGAGCACGCATGGGATGAGCTAGGGAGGCTAGTCAGAAGCCGCACACCACCACCTACCACCCTCAGGGCACTAAAACAGGCCCTGATAGAAGAATGGGAGAATATGCCCTAACATCGGCTCCGAAACCTCGTGTTCAGTATGCCAAATCGACTCGAAGCTGTAAGCAGAGCCCGAGGAGGCAACACCAGTTATTAAAAAATAAATAACATTGAAAACATTCTTGTAAATGTTAATTGAGTTTTATGACACTGAGGTAAAAATGGCTATTTTTATTGTTTTATCTTTTTGACGTGACAACGTCTTATAAATTGGTTTGCCGGGTGACACTTCAAGAAACTGCGTTACGCTCCGCTCACGTTATGCGCTCACAATGAGAGCGAGTGAGAGGCACGCGTCCCTTCCACTCGGGCATGGTTAGCCCGCCTAAGAGCGAGAGAGACAGACATAAAAAGTGAAAGGTAAATACGTATGTATGTGTAAAGGTAAAAATAAAATTTTGTTAATATGAAATTCAGTGCGAGATTCTTTGTATAAATTAATGTTTTAAATATAATTCTTTGTATAAATAAATGTTTTAATTTGTTACTATTATTTCATCCTTCTTCCTACTATACGAATGAATATTCACATTAAAATTATTTTACCACTCAAAGTCGTTGTCACGTAAAACTTTCGCCCGTATATCGACTTTACAGGCAACCAATTTTTTTTAGACTTAAAAATGTTACAAATGTATAATTTACTTTAGTTTCAAAGAAAGCTGATAAAAATTGCTGCAAAACGTTTTTTATTTTAAATCTCTAACTTCTAAAGTTTAGAAATAAAATATTAAAAGTGTAGTACTTAGTTTTGCAGGCCAGTGTATGTCATATTCACAATATCGATTTTAAATTTACAAAATGGCGCGCACCTGCGTGCTTCTCCGAAAAGAAATGAAATATTTTTATTTGCTACAATTTTGGTTACATGGTATGGTGTTCTTAAAAATTACACTTTCGTTCTAAATCTACTTATTATAATTAAGCATGCAAATATTTGGTTAATAATAATATCAGAGAGCACAAGAACAAGCCAATGCAAAGCAGCCTCTCAATAATTACTGTTTAAATTCTTGTGCGGAGTAAAAGCATTTTTCAGTGAGGAACATATTTAGTTTTCTTTTGCAAGTTGTGCCATTCAACAATCGTAGATTATCAGGCAGAGCATTCAATATTTCAGCGGCCATTGCGCCGGCACTTTTATCGGGCAAGCATAGTTTGAATTTCGGCGTTTCTAATTTATTTACGGGTCTCTGACGAAAGTGTTTGTAATTTGGAATTATCTTTTTAATAAATTGTTTCTAAAGTTAATTGTTAATAAAGTGTTGTTGTGTAATGTTGATAAATATTGTCATTAACGAAATTACATAATTGTTTAATGTAGAGACCAGTCAGCGTAAGAAATTTGAATTTCTTGAAGAAAGGTCTGCAGGACTAAACGATATGCACCAAACAAAGATCTAACACATTTCTTTTGGCATCTGAACAGCCTCTCAAGCTCAGTACAATCCCCATGTCATGATACCATATGGTAGTAGCGATGCTACATGAGCGTGGTATGCTAGGAGTGCAGTTTCTACAGAAGATACTTCGGTTATTATTATTTTATCTCTTATGACAACATATTGGAAATCATTGTCAGCTATTAGAAACTACGTTGCACATATAAAATAAGTTTGCATCAACACGAAATATCAACACACACAGATAGCACTCTATCTTTTTTTTTTTTTTTTGGAGAGAGATTGCTGATTGCCGCTGCGGCATTTTCAGCTTCACCGGGCTTTTTGGGGGCGGCGAGGAACGTAAAGGGTCCCTCAAGCCGTGTGAAACGAATCACCTTCAGAGGTTATCTAGAGGGAACGGCACCGCGCACAAGTGCGCGTCCCCGTGCCCTACTAGATTCTCCGAAGGGTTCGGATCGGATCGGCCCACTCTATCATTACAGCTAGAACAACAACTGAACGGTATTGATTATTGTAATAGCATTCTACTTCGGAACTTTAGTTTTAAAAGACAACGAAGAGGCCTTATCAACGGTACAGGTTACGCAGCCAATTACCAATTCGGAGTATTAGACGACAACTTTGCAGAGCAATAAGAAGAGATATAGAGAAAATAACGCAAAATGAAAATCATTTACAATCATTAATAAAAAATCAGACGAGTATTATAGAAGCGGAATATAATATCATACAGCGAAATGAAAACTCTATGATGCAGCAATTTGAAGTTATTAGACAAAATATCAATAACATATCATTAGAAGTTGCCAAGGTGCAAGTAAATAATAACAATAACTTATACAAAGTATCATCGTCTTTAGCAGCAATTCTAATTTTAGGAAGCCTTAAACGTGTTCAGACAACGCTCCTGAACACCGTGACTGACATCAACCACGGCGTATTGGATACACATTTAATATCGTCGGGACAACTACAGCACCAACTCGATGCATAGCAGGACAGTTAAGTAACGATCTCGCCTTACCGGTGAAGGAAAATGTTATGAAAATTTACAAATTACTACGAGTATCTACAAGGGTTACCAATAACTATCTGATAATAGATGTTAAAATACCTATTGTTAGTAACGAAGCATTTGAATTAAATAGACTTATCAGCATCCCACAGATACGAAATCACCTTGTATCATTTTCACCATTTTATAACATTTAATAATAGCTTCAACTTAAACAAATGTAAAAATAAACGCTACATTCTCTTTATCATCTTGCATCTTCTTGGTGCGGCAATATGTACGGTGTGCCGCACATTAAGCAATACCTAATTGTTACAATATATTTTGTAATTTGCTTACATGCATTTATAATTGCACACGCGCCGGTATATTATTCAATAAATTAGTTCCACTACGGTTTAGCACTCAGCACGGTTTTATCATTTCCGACATCCTAATATCAGTTCTTAGCAGCGTCAGTTTATCATAATGCTAGTTTACATCGCCTTGTGTCAGTCGATATAAAAACTGACATAAAAATATACAACCACCTGTCAGTCGAACTGAGAATGGAAACAGATATTAATATATATTTTAAAACAATAAAACAATAATTAATAAAAAAATGCTATTACAACTTGAATGAATATTTCAATGATAGTTTTGTTTGATTTTCTTTTGTGTATTATTGGTGACACTGCCTTGTCCAGCATTCATGAATCGCAATAAACACTTTGCCTTTGACTAACGTACTGCATCACTGCTGGGGTGGTACGTTAAGGTCCCTGTTACTAACTGTGGCGAGAGCCCGAAGAGCCATCCTGAAGAAGAAGGAACTTTCCGTCCTTATCTATATCCTACTCATCTTTTATATGAACCCTGTAAAGTTTTAACAGTTCGGCAATTATTTATAAAAAGCACGATACTTAAACAGCACACGGCTCTTCCTTACAGCACTGAAATTACTAATAAAAGGAGGAAGGACATTGTTTGCAATTATCTCAAATGTACAAAATGCGCTTTCTCATCAAGGTTCTTTATATTCTTAGGACCCTTTCTGTACAACAGGATAAATGCTAAGTGTTATATTTATCCATTAAACACTATGAACTGCAAAAAGGTTGTACAGAAAGAACTACAAAAATTGACCTACGACGATACGGAGGGGTTATTGACCGTTGTTAAGTATTTTTTGTTTATTTATTTCTGTGTGTATTAACTAATTATTATTTTATTTATGTCTTTATATTAGATTGTAATTTAGCGTATAAACTGTTATATTAATTTATGTTTTGATTTATATTAGATAGATATATAGATAATACTTTTATTGCAACACTAGAAAACATAAACATGAACAAAAGAAAAAATAAAAATAATTACAAAGTTACAATTTGGCGGTCTTATCGCTTTCAAGCGATTTCTATTAAGCTTAGACCGAACCCACATTCGCCTGAAAAACAGGGTTTGCCTAGCTCAGGCAACAGCATCTAATGTATTTTAGATTATTAGTTTAGAGCTCTTTGTAAACAATACATGTAAACCACAAAACACAAGGAAGAGGTCTTACTGTGTTCAGTGATGTAAACGTATTTCAATAAAGATTTTGTTATTATTTATTTTTTCTCATATAAATTTACATTTTTAAATATTAAACAAAATAAATAAAACATTTAAAAATATAAAAAATAGGGGTCCACCGGCATCAGGACCAGGGTCCAAGCTACCGCTGGTGGTTAGGGCTCCAGAGAGAGGAACCTCCTCATAATGCGGGCCGTATCGAGGAGAACTGCCTTCTGAATCAGGCTCTTGATCCAATTATTATCATATCAATCAGCTATCATAATTGTCATCTCTAGCTAGACAATGTATTCATCTATCTATACCTACTCTTAATAAAGAGGTAACGTTTGTGATAATGTTTGTGTGTGTGTTTGTTTGTCGGGGTTATTATATCAGTGTGTCATTATTCGTGTAAGATTTTCATTGATGTCCTTCATTGAATATAAACTTAAAGATCTGTACAGAATGCCTAAATCTACTAAAGTATTTAGAGCAATGTCTTAAAAAAAACAACGACAGTAATGTATTAGGGTCTCAGCATAGTGAATCTGCGATAAAACTGAATCTATCGTAAAAGCTATTACCAGTGTTCGTTGGGAACGGCGCATTGCTAATGTGTTTAGACCTTATAAGATTGAAGGTGCTGTCTGATTTGCCACAAAAATCGGTTGTAAGGTTTCGTTAATCATTCGGTTTGAAGGACAAGTCCTTGTTGGGTGGAATGTTTAGGCTAATTTGTGATAGTGTGTAAATTTCTCAATAGATGGCAGCACTAGCGTTCCTGAATCGCGCTATTAAGATTCTCATTCAAATTCATGACCTCCGTTCCACCTGATATCTATGCTCGGTTCATATGTTTCTTTTATTTGAGTTCCTCATTATATCAAAGTGTGCTATTATAGTGGTTTTATTAGTATGTTCCCCAAATCCCTAGTGAAATAAGCAAATCTACAAATACGGGTAATTCATTTAAGGACTCTCCGGACTATGACAATTACTCTTGAATATCTATTAGATATTATTTATATTATTATCTATTCAATTAAGTATAGTTTCAGGATTTTATTTTATTTTATATGATTCAAAGGAAGGTTTACAACCAACATTGCTAATTATACAACTAAGTAGCATCCACCAGCTTGTAACAAACCTCCACATATAGACAATAATAAATCCTTATTAACTGTTTAAGTAGCAGTAGTACAGTTCAGTTAGCAAGCAGGTAAGGATCACAGTTACCTTGGGTTTAAACTAAATCAGAAATGTTAAAAGTTTAAAAAAAAAAGAGGCGTCCTTACTTGTAGCAGCTCTTCAGAGCCGTCGGTGAGCGGCAGGTGCCGATAGGAACCCCAAACGCCCGCGCGCAGCACGTTGCACACGAGGTCCTTCTGCACCTGCGGCGCGTAGTCGGGCGCACTCGGGTCGAAGGGCCCGCGCGCGTCGGGCACGAAGAACACGCGCACGGCCGCGCCGCCCGGCTCCGCGCGCAGGCACAGGCCCAGCCCCACCGCGCCGGCGTCCCGCGCGCGCGCCACCACGTACACTCGCAGCGGCTCAGTCTCCGCGCGCTCCATTGCGTCTCGCAGCGCATCCACCCACGCGTAGTCGTTGTCGGCTCCCACCTCCACGATCACGTTCTCTGCCGGCGGCGGGGTCGCGCGACGCAGCAGCAGGTACTCGCAGCCGGCCGCCACCTGGCGCGCCACCAGCGCCAGCCCTGCGCCCGCGAGCGCCTCCGCCGCACCTGGCTCGTCGAGCGCGCGGCGCGGCTCCTCCAGCAGCAGCATGCCGCCCTCCACGAGCGCGGCGGCCAGGTGCTGCAGCGCCGCGGCACCGTGCCGCGTCAGCACGTCCGCCGCGACCGCCAGCTGGCACTCGGTGTCGGGGGCGCCTTCGCGCGCGTCCTTCTGCGTCACCTTGACGCCGAGGCTCTGCAATGCAGTAACGTAAAGCGAGGGCGCGACGCCAGCGGCCACGCTCGCGTCTACGCGCACTACGGGCTCGCTCTCGAATATTTGCAAAGCGAGCGGTGTCAGCAGAGCCTCCGGCTGCCGCTGCAGCGCAGCCTCCACCATTTTCAAGCGCTGGGTGCCGCAGTTCTCGAGCACGAGTTGTAAACACACCACGAGGGCGTCGCGTTTGGAGTGTGTAGAGTCCTCGGTGGCCACGGTTGCGTCGTCGTAGGGCCGGAACGCGTAGCGCTCCAGCTTGGGCGGCGTCTGCACGTTGACGCGGCGCGGCGCGAGGCTGACCTTGACGCCGCGCATCTCGACGCCGCCGCAGCTGATGACGCGGATGTCGAGGTCCTGTCGCACGGGCAGCGAGTCGCCGCCGCTAAGCGCGGCCGCATGGCGCACGGGATCCACGAGCACCCGGTCCAGCCGCGTCGGCAGGTACAGATCGCGCGTCTTTTTCGTGATGAGCGTGTACTGCAGCATCGTGTCCATGAAGGAGACCCAGTTGTCGGCCCAGGCGAGGCGGCCGCTCTCGCCGCGCACGTCCGTGGCGCGGATGCCGCGGAACACGCCGCCATACTGGTAGCCGCGCAGGCGTAGCTCCTTGTACACGTCCTCCTCGGTCAGCGGCAACTCGCCCGGCTCGGCCGCCGGCGCCGGTTCCGCCTCCAGCGCCAGGCGCTCCGCCTCGGGCCGCTCTACGAGCCGCACCCGACCTGTTACTACGGCGGTTCCGTCCTCGCACACGTTGAACTCTCCAGTGCCCTCTAGGATGCTGATCCTGAAGCGGAGAGGGATATCGCGGTTAACTATGGTCGCCCGTTGAAATTGTATATTCTCCATTATGATTGGTGTTTCCTCAATCTTCTTGTTGAGAATTTTTGCCATCGTTCGCCAAACCAACGTCTAAAAACAGAAAGTAAATCATATACACTTTGCAACTTTCGCGTTCCATAGTTATCAAAAAATTAAAGAGTGAAACGATAAAGATTTTGATTATTGTACGGGTTTGTACACCTTTTATGATAATACCAAAAGAAGTGAAAGTCTTGATAAAGTGATAGAAAATATAATTGATAATAACTACTGATCTAAAATGATATGAAAATGAGTACGCGCGGCGTGATTGATTACCGATGACGAACTGACATTATAATGACCTAAATTATGTATTAATGCATGTGGCGTAAATGCTGATGTGACAAAGTGTACTTGTAGCCCGTACATGCTCCCGGGCCAAAAGATGGGAGATGGGATAGTGATGTGAGTGAGTGACATGATAACAAGGTGATAGAACATTTTTTCTTAAATTTATTAAAATTATTATGATTACAACGAGCTAAATTGTTTATAAAAAACGGGCGACGAAGCCTTGTTAACACAACGCGCACTTGATAAATTAGACTTTTCACTTTTGTTTACATTTAAATCGCACATTTCAACACGGACGTCACTACACTGATTCGCTACACTTTCACTAATACACTGAACCGTATTCTGGAGGTGGCCAGCCGGGACACTAGCCTGTGCGGCAGGGGGCAGAGGCTCCTGCCTCGCCCGCCCTGACCGGCGCCCGCAGCGCCGACCGATGATGACGCCTAATGTGATGACGCTGACGGCGCCCACTATGTAAGTGGCCACGTAGTGGTGCACATCGTGGTATGACACTCGATCCGCCAGGACCCCTTCGGAAACGGCGGCCTTCATAGCTCTTATTTGTTGACTTATCCTCTCCAGGTCGATAGGATTGGTGATGTTATATTGGGGCTCGATAGCTGACGTAGGAATCGATATGTTCATGATGTTATTGATAGATGGAATATCGATTTTAAAATTATCGGCCTTTTGATTAATGATATTCGACAATCTTCTGTGTGGATACACTGTAAAGGTATCTCCCTTAATTATGCAATCATCGCTTAGTGTAATAATTCCAGCCATATGTAATTGTTCGGCGGTAACTTGACTCTCGCATATGATCCGTACAGTGCATTGACCGCAACAGAAAAATAAGTACATATTCATATTTCTTAATTCCATCCACGTATTATGACAAATAGATTTTGTTGTTTCGCACTGATCTGATAATTGATTTTTTAAACACAAATTCTCATCTGTTCTCATTTGATATACAGGCTGCTTTAAGGGGCATATGTATGTATCTCTGTCATACTTAACACAGTCCCGTCTATCTCTTTCAGACATAGGTACTTATGAATCTTTTTGTATATTTATTGCTACGTAGTTTGATACAGGTATTAATTGAATCATGCTGTTATTGGCTTTAAGTGGAATGGGTATTAACTTGTAGATGTCAAAGTTGTCTCTTCTCACTAAAGGGATATTTACTTCAAAAATAATAAAATTCCTTGATGCTCTCGCTTTCACTGTAAGTAAGTGGTAAATCTTTGATAGGTCAGACTGAATATTGTTTAAAGGCAAAGTAAGATCTTTTGACAACAGGCCGGTTATGATATTTAATTCAGTTTTCAATTGTTCTGGAGTAAGAAGATGGAAGTTAAACTTTCCGATGTAAATGTCGGTGATAGAGTTGACTAATGTATCTTGAATGTTTTGAAGACTAGATAATACACCGTTAGCAATAACCGCTGATAAGGTGAAATCGTTTGCTTTTATTCCGTAGTGTAATGCATTCGTTTGCTCCTTTAACTCTAGTTCCAAGGCATTCATACGTTGGTTAAAACTCTTGTGCTGCTTATCCATTGCTGTTTCGACTCTCTTAATCAAATTAAACTCCGCTTCTACGACAGAGGTTTGATTTTTCCACAATGACGCTAAATGATTTTGATTATCTCTTATTGTTTGTATGTCTCTCTCATACTGTACGGCGAAGCTTTTGTCGAGAACGCCAAATAGTGTGTTTGCAATAGAACCGACCCCATTGATAAGGCCACGGCGCCGGCGTAGCCGCGTGCGCGCGGCGGCGGCAGGCCGTGTGAGCTGCTGACCAAGCAGGATTCCATTGTAGTGCTCGAGCTCGGCGAACTCGTGGTGTAATTGGAGTAGGATCACGTCGCACTGCGCTATCTTTTTATTACCTTCATTGAAACATAAACTGTCAAGGTGTTTAATATATTTACTTAATAATTCGGTGCCTTGCCAGTATGGAGACATTTCATAATAAATGATTAATTTCCACTGATCTTGTTCCAAACGCATGTTTCCAATTTTGTCAAAATAGAAGCCATGGCTATTTGATAGGCCTGATACTTGATGAGTTGAATAGACTGGCGGTGCAGTTATCAAAATCAACCACATAAATATTGATAATAAGAAACCTCGCGACTTATTATAAGTCCGCTTTTGATAGTTTTCTGAAAGTGTAGCAGTGCTAGCTACAACTTCCGGCTTGTGCACTTGATCTGTCGTTTCTTCGTTGTTACTGGTTGGTAAGAGTGATATTTTGGTTAAGGGCCTCTTTACGAAACCGTTCTTGGTTTTAAGCGTGACAACACGCACGTATCCGTCCTTGCCAGGGTGTAATGTCATAATACGACCCAAGGCCCACTTTCCTGATGGTAGGTTAGCATCGTGAATTATCACAATATCATCAATTTTCAAATTTGCTTTTGCTTGACGCCATTTACTGCGAGCCGAGAGCTGGCCCAGATACTCGTTTTGCCATCTTCGCCATATGTCGTCAAATATTTTTTGTGTTAATTGCCATCTTGTCCGCTGATCTTTTTCCGTTTCTATGATAGTTAATGTGGGTCCACTAGCTAAGAAATGGGAGGGGGTAAGATAATCCAAATCCTCACAATCCTCTGTTAGAGGGCATAGTGGTCTTGCATTGAGGCACGCTTCTAGTTGAGGGAGGAGCGTGGCATACTCCTCAAACGTGAGCTTCTGCTCGCCGATGACCCTTTTCATGTGATATTTTAAACTTTTTACGGTTGCTTCCCACAAGCCACCCGCGCTTGGCCAAGATGGTGCGTTGAAATGCCATTCTATCTCCATGTCGGTGATGGTTGTAAAGAAATGATCGTCTAATGTGGTCCGCAATTCTAAATATTCTTGATTGAGAGCTCTATTTGCGCTTATATGAGCTTGATCGATAAGAAGCTCCGCCAAACGGTTGTTGTTAGGGGATAATGATAGGATGTTTCCTTTCTGGACTAATATTAGCGTTCCTGAGCCGACCTCCCACTCGAAGCATACCATCTTTGTCCAAGAAGGGGTTCAATTCGCATATTTTACTTTTGTTAGGCATCTTACTACTTACTATCTTACTTCTTTAATGTAATAAATTTCTTTCGAAAATTCTATTTGCTGGACATGTTTGATAATAACAATTTTTGATCGTGTCAATTCTGATAAAGTTAAATAGCTTTGTTTATTTTGTTGTTTAGGCGTTAATCTTAATAACCATGCAGTCATTCTAACGACCTTAATAAATGTACTGTACTTTTTTAGGAATATTTAAAGAAAGAAATTATTTATTTGAATAACATTATTCTCTAGGTTTTGCTCCATTAAAACGTTAACTTGTTTAGTGATCTTAACCTCGAGATCCGTGGAATAGGATGGCTGTTTCTCTTGCTCGTCGAAGTTTGGAAGCCAAGATGGTCCTTTCCACCATAGAGAATGAACTGCTAGCTGAGATACAGTTAAACCGCGACTTGCACAGTCGGCAGGATTATCCTCAGACTTTACATAACGCCAACACTTAGATGGCATGACCTCTCATATTTCCTTTACTCTATTTGATATAAATGATTTCCATCTGGCTGGATCTCCGTTCAGCCGTTCAATACTGTCATTTTGTTTTGTACCTATCCACCGGTCTGTTTTGATAGTGTTAATATTTTTTGTTATATCTTCCTTGATTTTTAACCATTCTGTTTGAATTTCTTCCGGCAATCTGTCTTCCCATTTTATATTAGTTGACCACACATTTTGAAATATTATTTTTAGCTTGGTTGAAACTGGCGACAATCAGCCCAACGGGTCAAAAAGCTTAGAAATGTCTGATAGTAATGATCTTTTTGTATCAGGTTTAGATGTTTGCTCTAACTTGGCTTCAAATGAAAAGATATCATGTTGCGGGTTCCAGCTGAGCCCAAGGGTCTTAGTATATTCGACTTGCTTAAAGTTAAAACTATTCTGAACATTGGATTCACTGTTTAATTCCATTATTTCGGGAACATTAGACCTCCACTTTCTAAGGTTGAACCCTCCTGATTTTAATAAATTAATGAGGTCGTCGCATAACTGTTTTGTTGATGATACAGAGTGACCTCCATGGACAAGGTCATCCATATAACATGATCTTTCAATGACATTCGGGGCTTGATCTTGATAAGTGCTATTGATGTTGTGACTAATATACCTAGAACGTTCGTCACATGCTAACTGTCGCAGCGTCATCATGGCTAGAAACGGTGCCGCTTTGGTTCCGTACGTTACCGTAGCCAATTGATATTCTTTAAGGGGTTCATTTACAGAGTCGCGCCACATAATTTTTTGATATTTTTGATCTTTCGAATTTACCCATATTTGGCGGAACATCTTTTCGCAGTCCGCTGTGAATGCAAACTGATATTGCCTCCACTTGATAATTAGGGTTTGCAAGTCCTGTTGTAAGTTAGGACCGCTAGCCATGACGTCATTTAAGCTGCAACCTGACGAAGTTTTGGAGGACGCATTAAATACGACTCTGAACTTAGTGGTGGTCGATTCGGAGCGCTCGACACTATGATGTGTTAGATAACAGTCAGGAGTAGAGTTACCGGTGACCGGTGTCATGTGACCTAATAATATATACTCTTGGATAAATGATTTATAATTACTTTCCATGTTTTTATTCTTGAAGAATTTTCTTTCTAAAGATCGAAATTGCGCGATAGCTTTAGATTTGGAGTTACCTAAACTTTGCTCAAAGTCTGGTTTGAAAGGTATTCTAACCTCATATCTACCGTCCTCTCTCCTAGTAGTCGTGCTCTTATAATAATCGATGCATTGCTAATCTTCCATTGATAAATCATTTCCCTGTGTAATATCTTCTATTTGCCAGAATTTTTGAATGTCAATTAAATCATTTAATACCACATTGCACTGTAGGGTTCTCACATTTCCGCTTAAAATCCAGCCCAAGCGGGTATTTTGTGCAATGGGCGAGTCTTGGTCTGCTCTACAAATCCCTTCTAACAGGATTAATGAGTAGATATCAGCTCCGAGTAACAAGTCGATAGGGCTACTAGTATTAAAATCGGGATCTGCTAAAGTTATGTTATGGAGATAAGGCCATGTTGGTTTGCTAAATGATTGGCTGGGTAGATTTTTGATAAGATTGTTTATGATAAGTACATTGGTTTCAAACTCAAAATCATTGTTTGTTGATTAACATTTGATGTGTAGCATTCCCTTACAGTTATTTTCATTTGTGCCAATTCCTGAGATCACGCCTTGACATTTGAAACGAGGCAACCCTAGCCGTTGCGCTGCATTTTCAGTTATAAGAGACGCCTGCGATCCCTGATCTAACAAAACTCGTAGGTTTATGTATGATCCCTTAGATGATTGAACCTTTATTACAGCTGTTGCTAAAAGTATCGCTGGGATTTCTTGTTGTAAAGACACGTGTGAGTTACTGCGAATGGTGTTCGAAGGCTCCGGCGCCGGCGGTGCTGCATTCGTATATTTCCTTGAGGTCATCGCACCGACCGCGCTATCTGATTGCGTAAATGTCTCATACAGCAAAGTGTTATGCGCTTGATTACATTCGCGACACCTTTTGTCTGAAATACAAGCCTTACCATTATGGCCGTAAAGACAATTTTGGCATAAGTTATACTTTGCGATGACTTTTCGTTTTGATACTGCAGTCATTTCTATAAACTGTCTACAGTGAAAAATTCCGTGGTCATCAACCTTGCAAATGGGACACTTATAATATTTTGTAGCGTAAACATTTTTGTTGCTGTAGAGTGATTGCGACATATTCCGGCCCTGTGGCGGAATCGGTGGCTTAACGTTAGAGTAATTATTAACTGATTTATGAAACTTAGAAAACGAAAATGATGTAGTGTTGTAGTTAGGGTTACGTATGATAGATTTATTCAGTGGTTCTTGTTTGCGTCTTGAGCTTTCCATGGTAGTAAACTTGTTCTCTAGATATGATAAAAATTCTAAGATATTTGGCACTTCTCTTGGCTGCTTTACTGATGCTATGTATTCACTATGGGTCTCAGTATCTAACGTTTGGCACAACATATAAACTAGCAATGGATCCCACGAGTCTATCGTTATTCCTAAATGTTTGATGGCATTTAATGTTTCGCGTGTAGTATCATGTAATCTTTTCAAATGATTTACTGATGCTTGTTGCATGACTGGGATCCCAAACAAGATATCTAAGTGAGAGTTAAGAATTAGTTTCTTGTTGTCGTATCTATGGGTCAGTATATCCCAGCAAATGGCGTAGTTGTCAGATGATATTGTTAGGTGCTGAATGAGTCGCTCAGCCTCCCCTTTGACCTTTGATTTTAAAAACTGCATTCGCTGAGCGCTCGATAAAGTGGGGTTATTATGAATAGTCTCTACAAAGAGATCCTTAAAAGAGGTCCACTGGTAGTAGCTGCCGCTAAAGGATGGCAATTCTAAATGAGGCGTTGATTGTTCGCGGTGTGATACGGACCATAGTTTTCGGTTGATAGCCTTGATTACTTCGTTATACTTTCTTTCGAATCTAAAATATGTAGCTTCGTATTCAGCTTCCCGGCCACCCAACTCACTGTCGAGCTCCCAGTGCAGAGAGTCAATCGCCGACCACCGAGATTGGATAACGCGCAGCAAATGATCGAACTCCCATTTTTCTATTATATTGTCTAAATTAATGTTAGAAATGGTATGCTCAAAAGCTTTGAAGTGACTACTTTGCTTCCTCAACATTTCATCTGTTTTGCTGGTTATGCCTTGGGAGCGGGATGAGGAGCCCGGCTCCGTCATCTGGTGAGCGCTCGGCATGCCTATAGGCGTAGCCGGTTTGATAAGTGGAGTTGAAGGCCTACTTCCATCGTCTCTTTGTTGATAATTTTGAATAGATGCCCTGATATTTGAGAACCTATCCCTTGTAATATCATACTTGTTTGAAGTAAAGTATTGGTGAGATTTATCCCCAAATCCACACAGTTTAACATGATTCGATTGATATTCAAGCCAATAACTATCTAAAGTTTCAAGTCGTTGCTTAATGTACGTAACAGTTTTCCTCTCCGAACCATCTTTTTTAAAGTTGGTAAATACCTGTTCAATAGCGGCTGCAATCTGCTCCTGAGTTTGTAGAAAGTCTTCCATGCTGGACATCTTGGAGATAATGATATGAGAGTGTCAAAGCAATTAAATGATACGCCTTACTTGAGTGCTGGGTACCGCTCTAACCGTGATCGTTGATTGCTCACAGTTCCGTAGAAAGTGCGCCTGCCCAACCCGAAAGCTTGATTCTTCTTGAAGTTTTCTTCGATAACTTCAGAGTAAGTTCACCTTACTTGCAACACAGAGTCACGTTTCTTGAGTCCACGTTTACACTTAGTCACTCGCGAGGGCCTTTTCGAAGGACCAAAAAGATGTACGGGTTTGTACACCTTTTATGATAATACCAAAAGAAGTGAAAGTCTTGATAAAGTGATAGAAAATATAATTGATAATAACTACTGATCTAAAATGATATGAAAATGAGTACGCGCGGCGTGATTGATTACCGATGACGAACTGACATTATAATGACCTAAATTATGTATTAATGCATGTGGCGTAAATGCTGATGTGACAAAGTGTACTTGTAGCCCGTACAATTATTAACTAAACTAATTAGTAGAGGTATCATTTCTTCATTATACCCGAAGTTTTGACCGAGTAACAGGCCGTGGTACTGACCTGACCGCTACTGCCTGAAACGTCGTGTATATAGAAGGTTTGGGTTTAAATTTTTGTAAAGTAGATCACACTGTAATAGCCCCCCAATCTGCATTTTTTTTATCTGAAACGCTATAGTTTCAACGTTTTCGTATTCTGCTAACTACGTAATCAACTCTATAGACTTAAAATAAAATAAAATAAACACTGACAGAAAAAACGCAATAATATTTGGCGTTTCAGATGCGTTTCAGATCAAAATAAATAGCAGAATTGGGGGGCAGATGTATATAACGTCCATGTTCTTAATAGGTCTATATAATATATTGAGAGAGGCCTAATAAGAGACAATGCGTTTGACCACTAATCGGCAAAAACATTTCACACATCCGACTCCTGTATATCCAGTAAATGCTTCTGAAAGCCTTCTGAGACCGTATCTTAAATGAAAAAACACTACGTGAGTTCCGAAGTGGCGGAGGAAAGTCATTCCAACACTTTGTTGCACTGAACGAAAACTCCCACGAAATAAAATAAATAGACCGGTGCCGTGGAATACTCATCAAATATTATGATGCCGTGTTTCGAGTTTGCTATAATGGCGAGCTCATTTGAACTAGAATACACGTAAAGTAAAGATGACTTCATAAACTATACACGTAGCCAAAGCAATCGGTTAGGCGGTCGGGGGGCTGGTTTCCCGGATTTAATCACTCCGAACATTAAAGTTGCCAAATGGTATTGGCGACGGTATTTTATTTTTAAAACGTCATTTTACTTTTTGTTTTTACTTTTTTTAGTTTCCTGTTTTTTTGAAGTCCGGCGCCGCCATAAACTTGGAGAGAAGACCTTTGTGCCAGACTCTGTGTAATGCTTTGACAATGTCAAGGCGGATGACAATTATATTATATCATACTTAAAAGTTTTATTAAACTTACAAACAACTTACCAAGTATCCGGTGGCTGGAAACAAAATCCTGCCGTCAATTTCGTGGCCAGCGTAGAAGAAGTCATCGGCACGCGATAGGTCGACCTCGATTATATTTTCACCGGAGCGCGCGGGCGAGTCGAAGCTGGCCACGGCCCACTCGGTGGAGTGGTCCCACAGCACGCTGGAGGCCAGGCCCGGCGTGCGGCGCGGCACGGGCCAGGCCACGCGCGGGTACAGGCGGCCAACTGCCGGCTGCGCGCCGCCCGCGTACGTGCTCCCCAGCGCCGCCAGCAGGTGCCGCAGCGGGTCGGGGTGGTCGCGCCGCACCAGCGCCACGTGCGTCGCCGGCGCCGGCAGCGCCCGCTTCAGCACCGCCTGCAGCAGCGCGTGCGGTGCCACCTCCACCACCAGCGCGCGCACCGGCACGGCTGCCAGCGCGTCCGCGAACCGCACCGGCGACAGCAGGTTGTTCACGTGGTACGCAACGTCGCTCATCTTAGCTGCAAAACAGACCGACAACACTTATTCATCGCCGACAAACGAATGCCCTCGCTGAAATGTTGTGGTGCTCACCGATATCAGTGTTGCGTTGGTCGGGCGACAGCGAGGACGACACCCAGCGGGGGGAGCGCGGCTTGGGCTGCGGGATAACGCTCTCGAGACTCTTGCGTAGCAGCGGCGCGGCCGACGCGATGTACTTGCTGTGGAAGGCCACGCCGCTGCTGTCGACGCGGCGCGCGAACACGCCCGCCACCGACAGCTCCGCGACGAACTTTTCCACGGACGACACCGGCCCCGACACCTGCCGATCAACTACTTGTTAGTGGGTGCCATTGAAGGAGACACGCCTATGCCACTAGGGGTGTATCGGTAGTTGGTAGCTTCGTCTTTTTTCTACTATCGATAAATCGTAGGAAGTACCGTGACGCTGTCGTTGCCGTTATGGCAGGCGGGGAACACGTCGAGCGGGCAGCGGCGCGCGCACTCGTCCCACGTGAGCCCCACGGCGGCCATAGCGCCCGAAGCCAGCTTGGCGTCCACGATGCTGCGCCCGCGCCAGTATGCCGTCAGCACCGTCTGCTCCGCCGTCAGCGTCTCGTCAGCGTACGCACACCCTGCACCACCCAACACTTAGACTGTATGCACGACGAGATCTTACACTTGTTGAATTTTACATTTCCAGTAAAAAAAGTCTATGCTATCTTCGTTTAATACATTTTTCTGTTTAATATTTTAATAATAATTTTAAAAGTCAATATAATATTCTAGCTAACATAAATACTATTGCCTAAGCTAGGTAACCCTGTTATTTAGGTACAAAACACAAAACAGAACAAAATAAAATAAAATTAAAAGCAGCCGGGATCTTCTGTAACGTAGTCACATCACATGTCATCGAATCTTTATTGCCCGATTTGAGGCTTAGCTTGATATAGGTTAACATTATTACTGATGATATACTGGCAGGGCAGGATGTAAGAAAAGGCGCCTTTTTGGTTTTGCTGGACTACTCTCGCGCGTTCGACATAGTTGATAGTTCTCTACTTTTGGCTAAGATTGGGTGTTACGGATTAGATAATACAACAATCAAGTGGTTTACTTCCTATCTGTCTAAAGTTTAACCGTTATCAAAAAGTTTAAGTTTTGTGCCCTAAAGGGACAAAAAAATACTTTGCAACTTCATCTGTTGTTCGAGGGGTACCGCAGGGATCAATTCTTGAACCTATACTTTTTATTCTCTATACTGCTGATTTGTCAAAATGTAGTAATTGTAAGTTAAGGACACCATATATACGCAGACGACTTACAAAACTATAAATAATTTATACCCAGTGAAACAGAGGCATTGATAATATAAACATCGGTGTGGAGCGGATATCAATAAATTGAGAGAAAAAACCCCCCAATACAACCATTTGTGATCTATTAGACAGATAAGATACCCCCCATCTTAACAAATCGCCGTGAATACCAAGCTGCTCTAGCTTACAAATAAGAATGGATCCACTCGATCAAATGCTTTCTCAAAGTCTGTGTAGATGGCGTCCACCTACCTCCCACCCTCCTTGTGTTTAAATACATAATCAGTGAAATAAGCCAAGTTTGTGGTGGTAGAGCGACCTTTGAAAAAGCCATGCTGTTCCCCAGGTATTCCGGAAGCAATAATCGGATATATCTGCTGGTAAACCACATTTTGAAGTAGCTTACCTAGTGTGTTTAAAATTGAGATAGGGCGATAATTATGTATATCAATCTTAGACCCCTTTTTATGTATAGGAATGATCTGAGCCTTTTTCCAGATAGAGGGAAAGTTACATTCACTAATTAAGCGTTGAAGGAGTAAAATAATCGGCTTGGCAATAAGACAAGCCTCTTGGCAAAAGTGGTTAAAAACCCTACTTTTTACAGGAACTTTACTTTTTTAGGAACACCGTCACAACCAGACCCTTTAGAACTTTCAAGAGCCCTAAGTAACTTCAGGACTATATCCTCAGTGACCTCGATGCTGGGTATGGATCTGCTAGGTATCGTATTTTGTGTTATGTTAGGTTTCTCATAAGTGGAAGGGATTTGTAGAAAAACACTGTCGAAATATTTGTTAAAAGCATCACATATATCTAAGCCCGAATCGAAGGTTTATGATTCGGGTACGATGAGGAACCTTTCTTAGCCTTTACATATTTCCATAAGTATCGTGGATTGTTTTTAATACTAAATTCTGCATTGTCTTTAATTTTTTTGAAACAACCATCCTGTACGCGCTTTTGCCTGATCCGTAGAATAGAAAATACATCATAGTCACGTTTATTACCATATTGTTTCCATCTTTTGTGTACCTTTATTTATTCACGTATTATTTTAATTTTAAAATGTCTTAGGCGCGCTTCATGGAAAGGCTTTAGAAACAAATCCAGCACCTCAAATGCAATAGCAGGATGATGCCGGTCCTCCTTAATCAATGGGAGCGTGTTACTGATTGCTAATGGAAGGTTACAATAACACAGATTCAAAATTCTATTGTTAGAACTATGTATTATACTGTTTAAGCCCCGACAAAGCAAGATCATTTAAGAAATCTGTAGCGGAATCCTGTATCGCAGTAGAACTAAGGTGCGATATGTAAAAGCCCGAAGTAATCCACTCAATGCAACTCAGATTGAAGTCACCGACTAATAGGTAGTGATCGTCGGGGTGTTGTTCGATTAGGTAGGCTAGTTTGTCTTTAATGGTTGCAATTCTATCGGGTAAATCAGCTGGGTCAAGAGGCACGTTCGCAACTACAACATGTAGTGAAGAGCGAGCGGCCAGTGCGCTCGCAAGTATGCTTACACACAGCACCTCGGCCGGCGACTGAAGCCACTCGTTTCGTGCGCTGGCGCAGAGCTCACGTCGAGCGCAAATCATGACCCCACCACCCGTCTTTTTATTAGTTTGACGTAAATCCCGGTCGCGACGAAACACCTCATATACTCATGTACAAAGAATACGTGTATTGACTCACCCATTTCACCGACAGAGTGGCCTATCATACCGTCGGGGCGAATATCGACTGAGCGAAGCACGTCCACGAGCGCCACCTGAACCGAGGTGATCGACACGAAGGAGTTGATGACGTTCTCGAAGGCGGCGTCGGGTGCCTCAGTAAGCACGTGCACCAGGTCCATGCCGTGCGGCCGCAGCGCCGCCGCCGAGCGCTCGATGCTCTGCGCGAACACGGGCAGCCGCATCAGCGTGCGCGCCATGCCCGGCCACTGCGAGCCCATGCCCGAGAACACGAACCACACCGGCCTCGGCTCGCCGCCCTCCAATTCCTGCGGGCACACACAGGTCATCAGCACCCAGTCCAACTCGGTCGCCAGCATCGGGTCGCGGAGGCGATTGGCTGGGCTGACTCACCTCGACCGCCTCCTCGTAGCGGTCGCCGAGCAGCGCGAAGCCGCGATGCGCGTGGCCGGGTTGTGCGCGCGCGTGCACGGCATCCAGCAACGCGTGCAGCCCGGCGTCGCGCGCGTGCTGCCCGGCCAGCGCCAGCAGCGCACGCACGCCATCGTCGCTGCGCCCCGACGCCAGCACCAGCCGCGGCACCGCGTACTGCGCTTCCAGCGGCCGCGCGCCGCGGTCCACCTCCAGGATCACGTGCGCGTTGGCGCCGCCGAACCCGAACGAGTTCACCGCCACTAGTCCGCCCTCCCACTCCATGTTGCGGTCCACCACCTGCCGATAAACGAAAATAACTTACTACCGTTTCAGTGCCCTAAGCCGGACGAATTCATTTTGCGATCGTGTTTACCTTAATGCGTCCGTCGCTGAGTGCCGGTATGTCCAAGTTGGGAGATTTATAGTGCAAGTTGCCGGGAATAACACCACGCTGCATTGCGACGGCGAGCTTAGCGATCGAACACAGGCCGGACGCGGGCTCCGAGTGGCCCATATTGGACTTCACCGAGCCCATCAGCAGCGGCGTCTTGCGGTTCTCGCAAAACAGGTCTGCGATCGCGTTGACTTCTTGGGGGTCGCCCACCTGCAACATACTATCGGTAAACGAGTGCCGCTTGGTTAAAGTCCAAACCGCGAATCGTAGGCATTGCCAGTGCGAAATACTTGCCTTAGTGCCAGTGCCGTGCGCCTCGACATAGACAACGTCCTGCGGGCGCAGGCCCACCTCGTCGAAGGTCTCCTTTGCAAGTCG
The DNA here is from genome assembly GCA_949315975.1 of Eudonia truncicolella. NCBI lineage: Eukaryota > Metazoa > Arthropoda > Insecta > Lepidoptera > Crambidae > Eudonia > Eudonia truncicolella. The sequence goes on along the minus strand of OX438837.1, from coordinate 17,802,828 downwards.
GTACTGCATGCTGCCAGCGGGAAAGTTGATGCCTTCTTGTTTGTAGCCGTCGATATTAGTTCGCGCGTTGCGGACGGTGGCGTAGACGCGGCGCGCGTCTGAGCGGCGCTGCAGCAGCACGGCCACCACGGCCTCGGAGCGCACGTAGCCCTTGCCGCTCGCGTCGAACGCCGCGCAGCGCCCGTCCGGCGACAGCATGCTCAGCCGGTGGAAGTTCAGGGAGTTGCCCGGCTTCAGGCACAGGTTGGATCCAGCCACGATGGCGCTGTCACAATAGCCTGCACGGATAGCTATGAAGGCTTGCGAAAGTGCGTATAATGAGCTTGAACAGGCGGTGTCTACAGAGAACGAAGGTCCCTTGAAGTCGAATGTGTAAGAAATACGGTTGGAGAACATGGAACGGGTACAGCCGGTAAGCCCATAACCGTTGATCTTGTCGGGATCGTTGGCCCACACCTCCTCAGACTCAGAGTTGGATGTCCCGACGTAGACGCCGGTGCGCGAGCCGCGCAGCTCCGCGGCGGCGTAGCCCGCGTCCACGATGGCCTCGTGCGTGGTCTCCAGCAGCAGCCGCAGCTGCGGGTCCATGAGGTGCGCTTGCTTGGCGTGCACGCCGAAGAACGTAGCGTCGAAGTGCTTCAAATCTTTAAGTTTGCCACTACGTTCTGGCAAACCATGAAGTCCTGCAAAATAAAATAAAGTAAGTGTAACGACTTCTTTTGCCTCTGTGCTTCCGTGGAGTTATTTTGGAACTGTGCTTTGGATATTTTCTCTAATACTTAGGGCATACTGAAAGTTTCTGGATTCTAATAAATAAAAGACTAGATAATGGGTTATTGGAACAAAGCACGAACTTCCTTAAGAAATTTTTTTAAGGAGATTGGTGTCCTGACAGTTGCATCTCAATATATTTATAATTGTATAGTTTTTGTACGTTGCAATATCAACTCCTATACTAAACATGGTGACGTACACAATTTCAATACTAGGAATAAGACAAAACTTGTAATGCCACTGTTCAGGTTACAGAAGGTTCTTGGTTCTTTCTTGGGGCAACACTATTACAATAAAATACCAAGTACTGTACTAGATTTACCTTTAGATAAGTTTAAAAAACATGTGAAATGTTTATTACTTATAAAAGGTTATTATACAGTCAAAGAATATTTAGATAATAAAACAGCCTGGTTATAATGAAAAACACATACTCTATTTGAATTAATATAATAAAATGAATTTATATAATTTTTATACTGATATGATAGCCTTTATCAGCAGTGTCCTACAGATAACAAACAGCGTTGCGTTAAATAGATCATTAAGTTTTTATTTAGAGTATCTTGAGTATGTCATGCTCTCTTTATTTGTCTCTGCGGTGGTGGCGTGTGCGTCGGGTCGTTACGTTCCCTAAAATATGGTTAAGCGAAGCGATGGCTGATTCATATGTCATACTCGTGAACGGGTGCTGCCTGTGGAGGCTGGTCTGCTCTTGCATACTTGCATACTTATCTTATTTTTAATATTATTTACTGTAGTTTGACTTGGTTTTTCTTAACCAATTTTTTTTTTAGAGTACTGTAGTGGTACTGTATGAAATTGTGAAAATTGAAACTTTTACCTGATGTAAATTTGTTAACTTAGTTTTTTTTTATTTTGTGATATTTTTTTATTTACATGTTGTGGTTGTCCTCTATAATTTTGTGTTTATTTGTAATGGAAAGTGTCCTGCTATGACAGGGCATTTTCCAATATTTTTGACGCTGTAAGGGAGAAAAGAGCTGGACACTTGCTGAGTTTCTTGCCGGTTCTTCTCAGTACAAGATCTCCCGCCCAGAGTAGACTTACGAACCGATGGCATAGTGACATTCACAAGAGCTACTTGTAGCCTAAACTGAATAAATGATTTTGAATTTTGAATTTTGAGTTTTGAATTTTGAATTTTGATAGCCGCAATCGATAAAACACAATTTTAAAGGAAAAAAATATTTTAAAATAGTTATTTTAGATGTGTCGGTTAACAACAAAAGTGGAAAAATCCATTATGTGAGATTTTTGACAAAGACAAGTTGTTTCTACACTGGTAATACTAGTCATAATTTGAGTCTCTTATATGCAAAACGACATCCTTTAGGTTAGAAAAGAACGTCGAAATTGCAAGAGCAAAACACAAAAATAGTTTGGATTTTTCCGAGTTTGATATGTGCGGCTGTATTTTACAAGTTTTGAAAAAATCTACATCGGTCTCAGTCTTGTCAGTTGATGAAACTGACCTTAAAGAAGCTATAAAACATCTTAAGCCACGATCCTCAAAAGGCCCCTGAAGGCCTCAGAAGGAAAAAAGGAAGAATGGTTTGTATCTGGCATGGTAGGTACGGGCACTCTCAATTCTGAACAGTTATGTGCATGGGTATGCATTACTTGTCGGTGATGCACCACAAAACAGAGGGCCCGGAGATATTAGAAAAAATATGTATACTGGTCCCAAGGAATATTCCACGGGATGCAGAAGGACAAATTCCGCCGCGCCGCCGCGCCGCAAGCCGCGGCTGCGTACCCGGCTGACGAGCGCACCCCGCGCGCCGGCGCCGGCGCCGCACCTACCAGCCGCGCCACGCGAAGCATACGAGACTTGATTGCGCAGCACAACGATATTGACAACTTCTCTGGCTAATTTGGGACATATATTTTATAAATTTCATTCATTTGTATTTAATAATGTGCATATTGATAGACTGACATAATGTTTTAAAGTTCTTGGATAGCTGAATACAATATTATAATGGAACTTTTTTGGACATTCTCAGAATTTTGCCAAACTATATTTAATTTTTTTATTTTGTATTGCTGACATTGAAATTCTTCATTGATGACCATTTTCTTTTGCCATTGTTTTTTTATTTTTTATTTTAAGGTGTTTGACTTGTAAGCTAATCTATTCCGCTTTGACATCTTGTTATTCTCATTTGTATTTATTATTTATTTAGCCGCCTAGTTTAATATTACTGTTTTATGTTATGATATACTTAACAATATAATTTTTTATTTAATTCTTAACTTATCCTGTCTAAGCTTGTAGGCGACTTGGACTTTTAATCTGTAAGACAAGTGTAAAATGATTGAATAAATAATAAGTAAAATTATCAAACAAAAAACGCAAAATCCATAAAAAATGGAAGCGATATGGTAACTTGTCTGACTATCAAACACTTTCAACGTCCAGGAGTCGGCTCAAAAGAATGTCAGAGGACTGCTACAATAAATTCATTGAAGATTCCGAAAATAATATTAAAACAAATCCCGATTCATTTTGATCATTGTAAAGTATAAAAACGCTAAAAACGACTTTCCGGACAAGATGTTATACAAAGGTGAAATTATTTCCTCTGGCAGTGAGTGAGTGAGTGCGGCTCTGGCCCTCGCCGCACGTAGTGTACCTACATGATGCCGTACATGTTGAATATCACCTTGGCCTTGCTCCTCGTGTTTCTGTTGTTGACACGTAAAGTGATCTGTGCCTTGCATGTATTGACGACTAAAGTCATTAGGTCGTTGTCATCACCACGTCATCACCTATCACCCGTCTATGGCGTAACACTGACTCTTTTTTTTAAATTTATTATTTGGGAAACAAACAACTACATAGCACAGACAATATTTAAAATATACATAGAACACAAATCAGCAAAGTATCCACAAAAAAAACCATTACAAACGTATCAATAACATGCACAAGAATTAAATTCATTAGATTAATATGGGAATCGCCAATTTCGGCCTGGTTTGAACAAGTTGCTCAGTAAAAAGTATTGTTACGAATAAATATAATGAATTCGTTAATAATTATTGACGCAACACTCATCGCAGGAAAGTGTTCTGTTAAAAAAGATGTAAAAATAAGTATTCTCGCCGATTGCATGAACAAAGCACCGCCATTTTTTAGTTGTAGCCTTACAGGACTTAATTTTGGGTTACCACATGAACGCTAATACGATAACGTTCGTTTTATAAATGAATAATCGATTTCTGGTACTTGAATTAGAAAACGTTTTTATTTTTTAATCTATTTTTTTTTATTACCTGGCAACACTGACAGAATCAGCTCATTAGCCGAAAAATATATTTTGTTTATATCTTATTTAATAATAATCAACAAGGCAGAGAAGCAATTAATCAATATTGTTGCAATTGCCTGGTAGGCCGAAGAACGGTGGGTTGCTGTGCTCACGTTATGACAATAATGTGGAATTTAAGCTGGGCAAGGCATGAAAATAATATTACACCACCTGCCCAGTTTCTAGACAATATTTTGATTACATATGATTCTGAATAAAGTCATTTTACGAAATAATGTTGTTTTATTTTATGCGCTAGTATTACACTCCCTGACATATTAAGATTATTTTTTTTCTTAGACACCCTTAAAATTACACCTACTTATAATATTCTATACCATAACGCATAAATAAGTAAATATCTTTAGAGTAAAGAATAATACTTATATTATTTTAGAAAGAGATAATAATTTTTTATGAGTATCAAAATCAAAATATTACGCATGCTACATTTGGCATGTTTTTTACAACTTGCTGCAACTTTGTTATGTTATTTAATTTATTTTAGGTATGAAATATTTAAATAGGAATTCATTTATTATTATAGTTCATGTCCACGCCAGGCCAAAGCACCCTAACAAACTGATCAATTCCCTTTAACACATTATTTGATTACCTTTTTAACTATCAATAAAAAATGTGATTAATACAAAATTAAAATTAAAGAAAATATAAAGGAAAAATAGAAATACACTAAATTAAAAACAATTACTATCAATATTATAAAATATAGATAAAGAAAAATAAAAAACTTTCAAAATATATTAAAAACTGTTAAAAACTATGCAAAAGGCTAATCGATAACTGTGTATAACAAATCTCTAATTCGTTTCATATATAGCATTACATGCTTACAATTAAATAGATCAACGTCATTGAATGACTTATCGTACGCAGTGCAGGATCTAAATAGAAAAGTATTACTTACATAATTCGGTTTTGCCGAAGGTGTCGAGGACAATTTCAAAGAACGACAACTTGTCCGAGGGCATCTTAAAGAGATGGAGAAGAAACGGAGAACCAACGTTATTACTAAGATCTTATAAAGGAAGATTTGATCTCTCTCTGTACATCAATATTTTAATGACTGCGAATAAGGAGCTGATTGGTTAAAACGCAAAGCTTTAAAATTAAGGTGTTAACCATTTTTTTCTGGATCTTCTCAATGGCATCAATATAAATTTGGTATTGAGGGTTCCATACCGTCGATGCATATTCCAAAACGGGTCGTGCAGAGGCGCTAAACAGTGTAAGCGTGGAGCACTGTTTAAAATCTGTTATAGTCCTAAGCACGAAGCCAAGCATCTGGAACGCTTTCGTTGTAATGTGGACATCATCTCATGTTTATTTATTATTTTCTTTACTTTAATTTACTTAAACTATTTTTTTTTACTTTTACTGTTTCTTAATTATATCCATTAATTATATTTGAAAAGAACGACGTTTATTTTTTTGGTAAATAGGTTTAAATAGATGAAAAAATATAAGAGATGTTTTTACCACGGCCACGTCTTAATAAACAGTAATAGTCAGTATAACTATATTTTTTTATATTTGTCTCGTTTGGTTATGACAAAAATAATGATTGTACCTAACTGTCTTTTGAATCTCTCGTCTTAGCGCGCAAATGTCATGTGATGAATACATTTAGTGGCCAACTAAATTTTCTTTTGTTTAACATTCGTCACTAAAAAGTGGTCGTTCACTAAAAAGTGGCACCGCTCGATTAAATTTGCATTATTTAAAAAAAATTACAAGCGTTCCTATAAAAAAATCATTATTAGTATTTTTTTTTAATCGAAACACTTGAAGAGAACGGATTTTTCACATAAATGTGGAAAATACAGCTAGTCAAAAAAAGTACCACAGGTTAATGAGAAAATATACTAAAAAGTTAATACAAACCAATCAGCTTACTGAAAGAAAACAGTAAAACTAATAATCGTCTGTCATACTCATAAGATGAGTTAGAAGCCAAAACGATAAAAAAAATTGATTTTAATTTAATTTAATTGATTTGTTAAGGTTGCAAAATAACAAGATTGTACCAAATAAGGATTTTTCTATTTCTATTTCTATTATAAACTATTAGGTAAAGTTTTATTCATACAGCTTCTAAGAACAGCTAAAATACTGTCACAATATTTTCTTATAATTATCAGTTTTAAGCATTCTAACATTGCGCTTCTCAGCTAAAGACAGTGAACGCTGGTGTACCTCATGGCTTCGTTTCATCCCTGACACTTAATGTTGCCTTACCGTATCGATGACATGATGTGGTTGTGATGCGATGGATGGTTGTTACCTGGCGGCCAGCGGCGATCGTCGTCCGTGACCAGGTCCTCGCCGGCCAGCAGCTTCTGCGCGAACTCCTCCAGCGAGCCGCACTCCGGCAGCCGGCCGGACACGCCCGACACCACGATGTCGTCGTCGGCGGCACCCTTCGCCTCGCGCGCTACCATCCTGAATCTTGTCGTTTCAACTATCTGTAATGAGACGGGTGTAATGCTCCAGCTGTTCGTTGCACCGGCGCGGCAGCGGGCGGCTTCGTGGGGCTTACCTCGAAGGACGGAGGCACCGCATCCAGAGGACACTTTTATGCGCAACGTCGATCGCTAGTGAGCGCAGGAGACGCGAGCGGGCGCAAACGAGTGCGCGAGCAGAATGCTGCCGGCCGGCGCACCCACTCTCCTTATAAGGTAGTAGGTGCGGGGCTTCATAGGTACATACAATACAGTACATACAATATATAATAAACTTATACTAATAATAAATAATAAACTGAAACCACTTTTACGGATCTACTCGCGTTTATTTTACATATTACTTTTAATTAATGTTTATTCTGATGTTTCGAACCCTTTGCAGGGTCCGTGGTCACAGGGAGACTGAGGTGTTGGTCGTCTCATAATTAGTTAGTAGCTTGTATACCCTCATTTAAATTTAATCAGGTGCGTTCCGTTTTACGCAGAAAGAGCTTACAGTATCTTTTGGTCTGGTAGTATGGTGTTGGGGCTGGGATTTAATATTCTGTATGATTGAATCCCAGGCTGGTGGTAGATTCCAACCATCTTCTCTATTAAAATTAGGATGTTTTTTGATTTCAATTGCCTCGCATATCATCCTGGGATGAATCGTTGTTCTCTAGCGAGTATTTGTGGTTTATCAAATCTGATGTAATGGTTGGGAAATGGTTGTCAAGGGAATGTTCGCATACCGCAGACTTATTTTCGCGCCTATGCCTGACGTCGGCTATATGTTCTTTAACACGGGTTCCTACACTTCTCTTTGTTTGCCCGATGTAAGAGAGCCCACAGTCGCAGTCCAGTTTGTACACGCCTAGATGCAGGCGTGTACAAACTGGACTGCGACTGTATGTAAGGGGTATGTTGCACTTGACAGGTCGTAAAAATTGGTTGATCTTCTTCGGCGGCTTGAAGTAAGTAAGTATTGATTGAAGCTCGCTTTAAGATATGTCCAATCTTGTCAGTGACACCTTTCATATATGGAAGTACAGCAGGTTGGCGCTCGACTGCGGTTGGTTTATTGTGTTTTCTGTGACGAAGCCGTGGTACTTTCAGATTATTATTCTGTAGTACGTGCTTGACATGCTGAAGCTCAGCAGCCAGGTGTTGGGTGTCACAGATACCGCGTGCTCTCCGAAACAAAGATTTCCCTACAGTAGCCAACTGTCTAGGATGGTGGTGAGAATCACCATTAAGGTACCTATCTGTATGGGTTACTTTACGATACACAGTGTGACTCAAACTACACACACTTGGACATATCTTAAAGCGAGCTTCAATCAATACTTACTTCAAGCCGCCGAAGAAGATCAACCAATTTTTACGACCTGTCAAGTAAAACATACCCCTTCAAGATGCAGGCGTGTACAAACTGGACTGCGACTGTGGGCTCTCTTACATCGGGCAAACAAAGAGAAGTGTAGGAACCCGTGTTAAAGAACATCGGCTATATGTCAAGCATAGGCGCGAAAATAAGTCTGCGGTATGCGAACATTCCCTTGAGGGGCCCATCCAACCATTACATCAGATTTGATAAACCACAAATACTCGCTAGAGAACAACGATTCATCCCTAGGATGATACGCGAGGCTATTGAAATTAAAAAAACATCCTAATTTTAATAGAGAAGATGGTTGGAATCTACCACCAGCCTGGGATCCCATCATACAGAATATTAAATCCCAGCCACAACACCATACTGCCAGACCAAAAGATACTGTAAGCTCCTTCTGCGTAGAACGGAACGCACTTGTAAGCATGCCTAACCTCACCTCATTAAAGTTTTTAAATACTTTTCTGCCCTCCTGCACCCCCGTCCATGCAGCCATGCAGGCACCAAGCATGGAAGCCAGCATGCAGCACGCAAACAAGAAAGATTGCTTGGTTTGGTCACTATTCATTTCTAACCTAACTTCTATCGCTTTCATCTCTTTTCAATGGCGGGGGCTTTCGCCGAGCCCTCCTCTCGGGCACTGGTGGAGAAGAAATGGAATACCATATCGGCATCGGCTCCTTTCAACGATTAGTCCCAGACTTGCGTTGGTAGTTGATACGGCTTCCGAGATTGGTAAGTGGTGCCTGCTTAGCAATATATTTGTAAATCGTCTGTATATAGGTAAGACGAAGAAAGGTTTTCAGTAATGGAGTTAATGAATATTGCACTAAGTAGTGACTGTGCTGTGGCCTGGACGGAATCCGGACTGGAATGGGTTAAGGAGATTATATTTGCATTATGACTAGTGAATAACTTGACCTGAGCATACAGATACTGTTTTTAATTTTATATATTTCAATTATTGTAATATAATATTACGCAAATTATGTTTCGAACCAATTACATATCGATGTCCAACTGGTAAGCTGTGTGTAGCACCGAGGGACGCTGCGGGCACGGCTAGTCAATTTAAAAATAAAGTTCCGAGAGCACATCGCATTGGCACACATAAGCCACGTACAGTACAGTGTTTTTACAAGAATTAACATAAACATAATAATGTCTTACGCCTTTAGCTTTGTCAACACGACCCCGGTGCGTGATTTATGTAGCTAGAGTAAACGCCTATTTGCACAAAAAAAATATTTTTTTTGTATTCCGGCCGCAACAGCAAAGTCTTCTTCCCCTTTTACGATCGAGAAGCACTCACCCGATCTGCATGGAAGCTGCAAATGTTATTCGCGCGGGTCGACATAGCGTCTTATTATTTAGACTTGGCTTCGACCGAAATACTGCGTTATTCAGGGCCGGATTTAAGCATAGGCAACATAGGCAGTTATAGCAGGCCGCCACCACACCACAATTTTTTTTTAATGAAATCGATAAAGGCTCAGTAGAAACAAAAAAATACTGAGTTTTGTTACAAATAGTTGACGAAAAACTTATTTTTTTCTTTGAGCGGGAAAAGTTAACATTTAAAAATTTTCGAGATCAAGCAGCACGAAATATGAACACATCACTTCTTGGCGGGAAACTGAAGAGTCATGTCTGCAGTTTTGTTTTAATTTCTAGAATTTGTGTTATGTCGAATATTAATGTGAAATAATGGTAGATTATTAACCGTTAAGTGTTCGTAAGTGCGCATGAGTGTTGGCAAATGAAACAAAACAGTGCAACTTCACTTTTCAAATTCTCTCAAGAAGTCCGCCCGAGGAATTAGTAAAGACCCACATCTTTACTGAGATACTCGAGGGGTTGGGGGGTATATCATTTCTCACTTCTCATTTCTATTATCATTCATCATCATCATACTGGAAGGAAATATTGTATATTTATGTATTACTTGTAAGAAAAATTACTTTGACACTGGCTAAATGTGCTAATCGCACGAAGCCATCAACAAAAAGAAAGAAAGAAAAAGAAAATATGAACGCAAACGGCGCCTTTCGCGCATTTGAACGCTCCGCTCTAGACCAATAGCAACAGCGGAAAATGGCGTCACACGGCGGCGCATCATTTTTAGCATTAAAAACCGGTCAAGTGCGTGTCGGGCCACGCGCAGTGTAGGGTTTCGTAGCCCATCTCAATAATGCTGACTCTGAGAAGAGGGCTTTTATGAATATTTATTTAACGATGGCTCATATACTTAAATGTAGATACTACCGGTTTCACACACCTGACAACGTTATTTAAGTAGTTCCCGATGAGGAACTTGTACTGCGCCAAGTACATTTTATAAAGTGGTCGACTGTTACTCGAAACTTGTAAAGCCTACTTAGCTGATAGTTTTCCTTTTAATTTCGTCTTAAATACAACTACCGTGAGTTTTTTCACGTATCCAAAAACAACCATTTGGCTGGCAGGGGGGGGGGGGGGGGTGGACACTTGATTCTTAACAAAATTTTGCACTTTAAAGCTTAATAGCTCACAAACGGATGCCTCAATCAAGAGTCTATGAGCTAGACTGGGGTCAGACAGACAGACAGACAGACAGACAGTCGTACATGGCGAAACTATAAGGGTTCTTTGTTGACTACGGAACCCTAAAAAGCAGGACTTTTCCCATTGAGAAAGCGAGTGAGACGCGTTTATGAAGCTATAGAGCGGCGTCTCGCTCCCTCGATCTATGGTAAATGTCTCGCCGCCCGCCGCCCGGCCGCCACGCCACCGCTCCGCTTCACCCGCCCAAACGCGCATGCGCGTACGTATGCACCTCGCTCGACATGAATAAACTGGTAATACAGTTGAGTATCAAACGTCAATACAACAGGTGTATTAATTAAGTAATTAAATATACTCGTTTCTTTTTATTACAAGCTTTTATTTAGTTTCACCTGTTTCGATGTTTGTCTGAAATCAAATCTTGCAAGTTAAATTTGATCCACTTCCCGGTTACCGATTAAGCTGAAATTTTGCATGCGTGTGTAAATCGGATGACAATGCAAAATTATTATGACATGGAGCTAATATGATGATGAAACCGGAAGGTGGCCATAGGAACTCGGTTGACCCTATCGAGTTTGGACTCGTTTGATCCGTCTTGACGAGTACTTTGGTGCTAGATGGTCCAGGGTCTGATGATGGAGCTGGAATATGGCTACAGGAACTTGATAATTAAACGACACAACCCAATCGAGTTTGGGCTCGTATGATTCGTCTTGACGAGTACTTTGGTGCTAGATGGTAACCAGGGTCTGATGATGGAGCTGGAAGATGGCTACAGGAATTCGGTAATTAAACGACACAACCCCATCGAGTTTGGGCTCGTATGATTCGTCATGACGAGTACTTTGTTGCTAGATAGTAACCAGGGTCTGATGATGGAGCTAGAAGATGGCCACAGGAACTCGGTAATTAAACGACACAAACCCATTGAGTTTGGGCTCGTATGATTCGTCATGGCGAGTACTGTGTTGCTAGATGGTAACCAGGGTCTGATGATGGAGCTAGAAGATGGCCACAGGAACTCGGTAATTAAACGACACAAACCCATCGAGTTTGATTCATCTTGACGAGTATTTCGGTGCTAGATGGTAACCAGGGTCTGATGATGGAGCTAGAAGATGGCCACAGGAACTCGGTAATTAAACGACATAAACCCATCGAGTTTGATTCATCTTGACGAGTATTTCGGTGCTAGATGGTAACCAGGGTCTGATGATGGAACCGGAAGGTAGCCATAGGAACTCGGTAGTTAAACAACACAAACCTATCGAGTTTGGACTCGTTTGATCCGTCTTGACGAGTACTTTGGTGCTAGATGGTAACCAGAGTCTGATGATGGAGCTGGAAGATGGCTATAGGAACTCGGTAATTAAACGACACAACCCCATCCAGTTTGGGCTCGTATGATTCGTCTTGGCGAGTGCTTTGGTGCTAGATGGTAACCAGGGTCTGATGATGGAGCTAGAAGATGGCTATAGGAACTCAGTAATTAAACGACACAACCCCATTGAGTTTGGGCTCGTATGATTCGTCTTGACGAGTACTTTGTTGCTAGATGTCATATCGTTAACGTTGCGCCTCAGGGTACCAGGGCGAACCCTGTTGTACTAAAGCCCTTATCCCCTTACAAAAATACTTAAAAGTTAAAAATAAAATTAAAAGAAAAAAAACCTTTTTAAAAACAAGCTTTTATTACTTGTTAATAAAAAAAGAACTAAAAATTTAAAAATAATTCAGACCTGCTATAAGAAATTTTTTTTTATAAATAAAAGCGTGTTACATTTTTTTGTAAGTAGGTAATGAATGATTTATAATTCAGCGCTCACGTCAGCCTTCCTGGTAGCATAGTGGTCAGTGCAGTCGCCCGGATTGTGGAAGACCCAGGTTCGATTCCTGGCTGTGTCGGGTGGGCGTTTAATTTTTTCACTGTATTTTATAAATATTTAATTTAGCTTTAGTTTCATTTACTATGGAGTTGTGTTATCAAATTTGTGGTAAGTATTTCATCTGCAAAGATGAATCTGCATAGCCATCGGTTGCAATAAATAATTTATACATTTCAAACTATTTATAGTTCAGTATGAAGAATTTGAACAGAAGAGAAGAGATGAGCTATGAGAGATGGATGTATGAATTGTTGTGTAAAAACAATGATAAAGAGTACTTTCCCAACGTTGAGGTAATTCTGAGAATTTATCTCACACTAATGGTGACAAATTGTACGGCTGAAAGATCCTCTTCAAAACTGAAGCTTATAAAAAATAAACTCCGAAGTTCCATAACCGAAGACAGATTAAATATTTTGGTTCTCCTTAGTTTAGAGAGTGATGTTTTGAGGGAAACAGACTTCGACGATATTATTGATACGTTTATTAATGTGAAAATCAGACGAAAAATACCTCTAGTTTAATTTTGAATAAATTTTATGTTAGCCAACTTATTCAGTTGCTCTCTTCTAAACTTTCAACAGTTAACCACAAACGACTTGCTATGGGCCACCGAAGTCTAAATCCGGCGCTGGCGTTATTGGCATTATTATTTATGTGTTTTTTAGTTTTTATATATTTATTTATTGTACAGTTTAGCATCTGCACAATATAGGTAGAGTCAAATTACTGTTTGTTACGTATCAGCAGTTACCGCCAGCCACAATGTTATTTAATTGCTATGTATAGCCAGTTATGCGAAAGCCACCAACTAACAAACATTTTAACTGTCATTTTAACTTTGTGATTTTAAATAAAACTATAAACCAGTGACGCCGTTTAACTCCACTAACTAACATCTTAAGACTGTAGGGCAGAAACCCTACATCTATTGGTCCTTCGAGGATAAAAGGCACGTTTAAAGTGCCCACTCTGCAATAATGAACACGGATTATTTCGTTGTAACGAGTTTACCAAGTTACATTTGTATGACCGCAGGAAATAGATTGCGAAACAATGCACATCAGAGAAAAGATGCAAGCAATGTAATGAACAACACCATACATTGCTTCAGCAAGCTCTAACTGTAAACATAACATCGAAAAACAATATGAATAAATCTAACAACCAGAACGCTACGACTTCAAGCAGCCATGCTTCAATGAAAAACATATCAGAAACATTTTTAGCCACTGCTCAGGTCAAGGCCAAGGCCAACGATGGTTTGAAGGTCGTTCTACGAGCACTGATTGATCAGGGATCGCAATTTCCCTAATTTCTGAAATGCCGCACAGATGCTCGAATTACCACGACAAAAATGTAAATGCATGATTTTCGGAGTCAGAGCGAGAGAAAACAACGTAAAGGCACTGTCACTATCACATGTACGTCTATGCTTGGCAACCATACTTGTGACTCTGAAGTCTACGTCATGCGCCACCTAATCAACAATCTACCAAACCGATCATTAGCAAAATCTACATGGACACATCTGGAAGGTCTTCAACTGGCAGACTCAGACTTTAATATAAGCCGACCAGTAGACACACTTTTCGGGGCTGATATTTACTCTAACATTATATTAGGAGCAATAATCAAGGGAGAAGAAACACACCCCATCGCACAACAGTCCCTTCTTTGCTGGATTTTATGTGGTAACATGAGATCGTATCAATGTAATGTCATTCTTAATAATTTTGATGAAATCTGCAGATCTTGGACTATAGAAGACATAGCGGAGAGCTCTCAAATGTCTGCAGAAGATCTTAATTGTATACAACAATACAACTACAAAACGACAAGAAGATGGCCGTTGTGTCGTCCGACTGCCTTTACACTCTGATATCAACGAAAGGTTAAGAGAATCAAAAAAGAAAGCTGCAGCGCAATTTCGCCAGTTAGAAAACAAATTCAAAAAATTCGAAGACAGAAAAAGATTATAAATTATTTAACTAACGAATACCAAGTGCTAAAACACATGAGACCTTGCGAAGGTAACCCGAAACCAAGATATTATTTACTGCATCACTGTGTGCAGCGCCCCGTCTCATCAACAACGGCCCTGCGAGTTTTTAATGCATCTCCCAAGACAACTTAAGGAGAAAGTCTCAACGATTTAATATACCGCGGCCCTAACTTATAGACAGACCTACAGTCTATAGTTTTGAAATGGAGACTACAGGGTTGCACTTACTGTTGACATTGAAAAAAATGTTCAGACAAGTTGCTCTAAACGAAGAAGACCAAAAATCCCAAAAAGAAATGGGGAGAAGCTCATCTAATCAGCATATTAAGGAGTACGCGTTGACAACCGTAACGTATGCCACTAAAGCGGCTGGATTTTCAGCCATTATGACTATAAGGCAACTGGTTAACGACGAGAGACAAAACTATGCTGATGCAGCAGCCATGACCTGACCTTCTTTATACTTCTGATGACCTTGAGAGTGCAATACGTATCAAAAATGACCTTTAAAAACCAAGAACCAAGATTTCGGCACCAAGAATCTACAAAAACTTTGGGCTTGAGATGGAATCCTAAAGAAGACAACTTTAATTTCCAAATAACAATCGATACAAATTCAACAAAGCGGGTCACAAAAAGGTTGTTATTATCAGAAGTTTCAAAAATGTTTGATCCGCTGGGATGGTTGTGTCCTGTAACTACAAAACTCATACTAATCCTACAACAAGTATGGCAAGAAAACTTACGTTGGGACGATGAAGTAACTGAAAACATCAAGAAAGAATGGATACAAATTAAAGATCGATTAATATACGTATGAAATAAACAATTATTAAACAGAATCATTCAAAATCAATAAATTCAGATCAAAAACCTAATAATTATTTAACATCAACAATTGTATAGTATACAAAATACTTTGAAATGAACAATTATTATACAGAAAAATCAAATTATAGGGATCGCTTTTAGAGATAAGTCCATTGCTCACCATTGTTTGTAAACTGTTCTCTGTGTTCTTTGTGCAATAAAGAATAAACATTCAAAAATTCAAAGTCAGCAGACTAAACACCTAATCATTATTTAATTCGGTGTTACTACATATACTTATATTTTTAAGTAATTAGGCTTTATAGTTTTAGGGATTTTAAGCATTGGCATTTCAGCTGAATAGGTATATCTCCTCTTTTGCATGAAGGCTTCTGTTATTTATGTTATAAACCGTTTCATAATTTGTAAGAACGTGTGTGTATTATTATTTTAAGTATTGGCGCCTGATACTGTAGGGCCCACGAAACTGCAATATTCACACTCGGGCTACCGGATTACAAAAGAGTTACAAACTTTGGTGCCGTTCTAAGATCATATTGCGAGTACGCATTCGATGGCTGGTACAAAAAGGGCATTAGAGTTGCATTCGTTTGTTGATACCAGTAGGATCATGTGCAAGAATTTCATCCAAAAAATTGGAGTAGGCTACGTACGTACATGTCCTGGAAACGTGCGTCAGTGAGCCGGCGGGCGGCGCGCGCGGCACACGCGCCCTGCGCCCGGTGCGGTGCACCCACGCAGCCGCGCGACGCGACACGCGGCACAAGACGCGCGCGCGCGGACGCGCACCGACGGCAGCCGCGCGCACACGGTAAGTCTCAATCTCAACACGCATAATTGACCTGCTTGAAACTTTTTTCACCGTATTTGATAGTGGGACAACCTAGGCAAATTAACAATTTAATGTTTTATTTTAAGAATAACCATGACTTTAGCAAATGAAAATGTTAATTGCGGTCTTGTGCAATCAAAAATTAACACAATAGTTGTTTGTTTTGAAATACTAAAGCAAATTAACACATAGGTAGTAGTGTAGATATGAATCTATTTCGACATTTCTACGCCACTTTAGCAGTTACTTTTACCGTGGCTTTTACTACTGTTGATCATAATGTAGAGGCCATCATGCAAACAAAAGTGTTGCAGTGACTTTAAGCTAGTATAATTTTTTTCTGATAGTATAGATGAATAAATATGAAGTATCTACTGATTAGAAAGAATGCCTACTGCCTAGAGGATTTAAAATAAAATAATGAAATATTTTTGATGTTCGTTTTTTAACTAGAGGCGCTTCAATGCCACACAAATTCTAGTTTCCATTCATAAACGAGATCGCATGGTAAATAAAATATGCACTTGGCTTGGCACCCTTAGAGCATCTAAGTTGGCACACCGGTCCCCGTGGGCTAATAAAGTTAAAAAAAAAATTAAACATGGCACATGCTTTTGTATTTAGTAGCCTAAATGATTTGAGGTTTACCAAATTATCGACAGCGAAAGTGATTGTATAATCAAAGTTTCGTCGGAAAATATACAAAACTACACCTAGCAGGGTTGTTGGCACCAACTTTAACAACGGTTAGCAAAGTATTCGTATTTTTGTTAGCAAAAAAATGCTAGTTGGGCAGTAAAAAAGCTAGTTGGGCAGCAACTTATGGTCAGCAAATATTTCTAAATCAGTCTGCAACTTATATAATTCTGAACAGCAGTCTTATGCCGCTCCCCCCTTCCGTGACTGGCCCTCGCTACGCTGTGCTTCGCTCGGGTAAAAAAAAATCACAACAGTGAAATAACAATAATTATATAATGAAATCACGTAATAAATGTAAATCGACATGGGACATTATAAAAAATAATCTTAATTTAAACAATGATAAACTTGACATTGATGAGTTGAAACTTAATAATATACTAAAACTAATGATACTTGTGAATTCTTTAATGACTACTTTATTTCTTCAATACATCAAGTATATGATAAACAGTCCAATTTTTGTATTAAAACCATTGAAGAAGAAATTAATAGCATATATTTGACACCGTTACATGAGGTGATGTAAAAATGGTCATTAAATCATTAAGGGACACTAATAGTACTGGATATGACAAAATTAATACTAGAATGCTAAAAATGTATGCTGTGTATATAGCTGCACCATTGTGTCATGTAATAAATAAATCTTTCGTTTAAACAAGATGTATCTCCCAAACGGTTAAAGTTATCTATTGTAAAACCATTGTTTAAAAAGAGAGAGATGACAGATATGGGAAATTACCGCCCGGTTACATTAATACCAAGGTTTTGTCCAAAGTTTTTGAGAAAGCAATGAAGGATAAAGTTTTTAGTTATTTAAATAAAAATAATATTTTGGTAAAAAATCAATTTGGTTTTAGGAAAACTTCTTCAACATCACTCGCATGCTTCCATTTAGTAAAACAAATAGTTGAAGCTCTTGACGCTAAAACGTCAGTGATGTCAATATTTTTGGACATAAGCAAAGCGTTTGACTATGTCTGCCATGAAAGATTGCTTCGCAAACTCCAAAGGTATGGCATTGTGGGGTATAGCTTACGATTGGATAAAGAGTTATTTATTTAATAGACAGCAAATAACTGAAGTATCTAAAATAGTCGGTAGTTTAAGAGTTATCTCGAAATCGTCATTGAAGTTTAATAAAGTCGGTGTTCCACAGGGGAGTGTTTTGAGGCCTATGAAATTTTTATTGTATATCAACGATTTGCCTAAAGTATAGACTCATGACTACATTCTGTTTGCTGATGATACTACTGTTACAACAAAATGTCGCGATCAAACTTTATTAAAGTCTGAAGTAAATAAGAAAACGGATCATATATTGAAATGGTTGGAAGAGGATTACTTAAAAATTAATATAAAGAAAAGTAAGCTTATCAAATTTAAAACTTGTAACAATGTACAAAAGGAAATTACTATCAAACATAATGATGATATTGTATTGAAACAAGAAGTCTTCTGATTTCCTTGGCTTTACATTAGATGAATCTCTCAACTGGAAGAAACATATAGAAACGGTTTGTACTAGGTTGGATAGATTTGTATACGCGTTACGCAGATTAAGGCAAGTAGCATCAAAAAACGCCGCTCTGTCTGTTTAACATGGCTACGTCTCATCCGTTTTACGATATGGATTGGTTGTGTGGGGCAACTCGATTGACATGAATAGAGCCTTAATAACTCAGAAAAAATGTGTCCGGGTGGACACATTGGTTGGTGCAGAATACTTGGCACATTGTACGCCTTTGTTCCAGATGTTAAGGATTTTGCCACTGCCTTGTTTACATATTTTTGAAATCTGCGTTTTTGTCAAAAAATATTCTTACATATTCCCCTTACATGATATCGTACAGAAAAAAAAAAAACATTAGTAGGGACCCAACTAAACTGTATGTCCCACCACGGAGGTTACATCTTGTTAGCAGAAACTCGTTTTGGATGGCTGTCAAAATTTATAATAAATTACCACAAACCATTAGAGTAATGAATCTGTGTAAGTTTAAATCTATCCTATTTAAGTGGTTACTAGGGGACTTCTTGGCGGGAAAGTGAAGAGTCATGTCTGCGGTTTTGTTTTATTTTCTATAATTTGTGTTATGTCGAATATTAATGTGAAATAATGGTGGATTATTAACCGTTAAGTGTTCGTGAGTGTACATGAGTGTTGGCAAATGAAACAAAACAGCGCAACGTCACATTTCAAATTCTCTCAAGAAGTCTGCGTGAGGGCTTAGTAAAGCCCCACATCTTTACTGAGATACTCGAGGGGTTGGGGGGTTATATCATTTCTCACTTCTCATTTTTATTATCATTCATCATCATCATACTGACTGGAAGGAAATATTGTATATTTTTGTATTACTTGTAAGAAAAATTACTTTGACACTGGCTAAATGTGCTAATCGCACGAAGCCATCAACTAAAAGAAAGAAAGAAGTGGTTACTAGACATGTGTTTCTATTCGATTAATGAATATTTAAATATGACATGAATGTAATTATATTTATTATTATCAATTTATTAATGTATTATTATCAAAATGTTTACCTAATTTTATATTATATTATTATTGATTGATGAACGATTGTTTTTTTCCTGTTGTTGATTGTGATTGGGTGAAAACAAAATTAAAAGGTAATTGTTAGTGTTCATGGCCTTTCGTTATTTTAATTGTGTTTGTTATTTAGAGAAAAATTAACCTTATCAGTAACCCTTTCGATCTGCATCATAAAATATAGAATGTTATTTTTTGTCTCATTTGACTTGTTCGAGTCTCGCTTAAAGACAAACGATTTTTAGAAATCCATACATGCACTATTTATTATTTTTACAAATAAAGGAAAGTCTCCTTTACACAGAATGTGCTATTTCCAATATTTAAGGTAGTTGCCATCCATGTGGCATGCGATCTTTCCACCCTGTATAGTATACCTGGATGACCGAGCTTTGCTCCGTATTTTTTTTTTGGTATGTCTTTTTTGGAAATTATATTTAGATACGAATTACATACTGATAAAATATGAATAATAATTTTCGATCTTACCGACATAATAATAATAAAAAAATAATAATTAAAAATAAAACATTACATAATACATAATAATAAAATAATCATCAGGACTCGAACCGGGGTCTTATGGTTTCGCGACCGCCCGATTTCCCACCTGAGCTATTATGCAACGTGTAACAGAAAGGTGTGGTCAAAATGAAAAGATCCAAAGTGTAACCGATCTAGATCTTGTATGCATAATCACTTAGACGTTATTACTAACTTTACGAGTTAAAATGCAATTGTTAATTTAATATTTATATTAGTGACGTCATATCAAAATAAACAAGTCCCATCACTGTGAACTTTGTGTACTCACAATTATAATCACTCCTAACTTGCCTATGGGCGCCTGGTACACTGAGCGCAGAATAGTTAGGATCATAGCAACGCACCGCCTTGGTTCACTCGCCACACGACGACGACGACGACGCGACGGAGACGGCGAGAACCGACAGCCGCTTGGCGGCTTGAACATCGCAAAACTTAATCTATTTACGCTTCTCAATAAATTAAGAAGTTCAAAAAAACACTAAAACTTTTATTACGACACCCAATATGAATAACATTGTAACTCAATGAGACATAGTTTACAAATTGCAAAATTTTAAAAATTTTGCAATTTTTATTATTTATTTGTAGCTGAACCCATAAGTTGTTTTGTACAATTGTAGGTTTCATTATACTAATTTTCATTGCTCTTTCAATTGGTTTAGATGCCGTTTTGATAAATCTACTGCAAGTATGATTTTTGCAATGTTACAATTACAGGTTTTAAGCATTCTTAATATGAAAAGCATTGTAACTACCGCTACAATTGGATCACGAAAACATTTGAAAGTTTTTTTCTATGATTATTATTGTAACTTATTTTACAATTATTTACTAAATTAGACAAACAGGATATATTGGATGAATTTCATTGTAAGCAACAGTTACAATGGGAATCAATGTTACATTCGGATAGAATGGTAATGACATGGTAAGTATTAGGGAAGAGATAATAGAAATCAATTTAAGTAATAATATTTTTATGATTTCTTTGTTTTGTGAACAATATATTTATTTAATATTAGAATTCACAATAATATAATAACCTAAAGTAACTAAAACTATTTCGAAACTAAAATATGGCGTCAAAAAATTCCTCCGCGTCGCTGTCGACTGGTAATGTACATTACCAGTTGCGTAGAGACTGGCGGCATTGCCACGTTGTATGGCAATGCTTAGCCTCTGGCCAAGGTAAAAGCCAGCCTTTGGGTCATGGGAAGTGTCAACCAGCCGTTTGGAGATGTCAGTAAATAAAACATGAGCACTCGGACCCCATGGCCCGAGGGTTTCAACCCCAAACGGCTCGAAAATATAATTGCCGATAGGGTTATTATACTTTCGCCGCTTGAGGTTTTCTGCAGCCGCAGCAGCAGCACCAGCACAGCACGCTGTGCTAGGAAGATGGGATGGTGCAAGAGTATCGACACAAGTTGCATCCCATACTAAAGGCCTACCCACCTTCCTCCATGGAAATAAAGACATGCCGTCCGGTCGCTTGCCATCGTCGCGTGCCAAACCATTGGGTTCTAATACAGCTGGAACGCCGACGGTGACAAGAGCTCGTCGGATGATGTCATTAATGTTCGCGTGCCGGGCTAAGCGGCCCGCACTTCGACTGCAAGACAGGCCATGGTGTCCGAGGACGTTGACAACTTCGCCACAGTGACAGCGATGGGGAGAACAAAACGGAGCTCCTAGACGCAGGGAAGCAGCGAGGCGGAAAGTAGTGTCGTCGATTAAAGTACCTAAGTTCGACGACGGTAGTGCATGAAGCCAAAGACCCGACTCCCACAGCCAGCAGGCGCGCACGCTCCGCAGAAGTAGCAGACGTGACAAGTAAATTATTCAGTACTACTCTGCAGAGCGGCTCATCCCACCGTCTCTGGGTAGATGGATTGTCGGGTTTATCTGAATTCGGGCAAGCGAGTCTCCAGGCATCCATAGCCTCGGTGAAGCACAGCACATCAAAATTAATCAGTGTGGGGGCTAAGATTTTCCTGATTAATTTTTCGGTGCCATGGACCTGTGCATCCATAAATGGGAAGAGCGAAGGAAATATATGAATTTAGGGCCGAAACAACAGTAACGAATTAAGGTTATAGCTGAATGCATGTTAATTTGGAACAATCTTTCCGAAACGTCATTAAAATTTTGTATTTTTTTCTCGATAAAAACGGGAAAGGAATTTTCAAAGATTGGCGAACCAAGGAGACGAAGCGAACTTTTTTTAACAATTTTGATTTCCGGAGCTATTGCGTTAAATTTGGGAAGTGTCAGATGTCTGTCAGTACTGTCTGTTAAGTATAGTTCACATTTCGAAAGGTTGAGATCAAGGCCAATGGAATGAAGTTAATTTTTAAGGAATTGTAGGTCATTTAAAACAGTATCTATGTCGCCTCCCAAGGTTCCATCATCAAGATACCAAACGTTAAATTTGGAATTTAGCCGTCGAATAATTGGGTGAATGGCTAAACTGAAAATCACAGGCCCGAGGGGGTCACCTTGTTGACAGCCAACAGCGGATTCCAGAAGGTTGTCCCGATACAGTAATTTAGAGCGGTATTTGTAGCATTGCCAAAGGAAACTATAGATTTGGGGTATTTCTTTTTTAGTTTCTGTCAGCAAGGTGTCCCTATTAACAGAATTGAAGGCATTCTTTATGTCAACCTTCAGGATGACCTCTCCTTTACCAGAATTAAGGTAAGTCGACAAAGCGTGTACGGCTGCCTCACAGCCCTCTTTGGAGCCGTAACCTAGCTGCAGGGGCTGAAATTTTTCAAACAACCTCACTATAAAATTTACAGCAAGTCTTGGCTGCTATACGACGGTAAGTAGTTCCTACGGCAATGGGACGAACACCACCATCGCTTTTACTCAGGGCGCATAGATTGGCCCCATACAGAACGTCGATGACGGCTTCGTTCACCTTGCCGGAGAGCATAAGGTTAACCAGAGCCGTAAGCTCCTTCAAGAGCAACTCACTAGCAGCCCCGGCGCCTGAACAGGTAAGATCCTTAAGGTGCTGAGGAGTCAGACTATCGAGGCCGCCAGCAGAGCCGCTCCGGAAGGAGCAAACGGCTGTAACCAACTATTAATTATTATTTATATAGATAAAGATGTTTTCTTAATTTGGTCACCCATAGGGCGCCAGCACAAATTACAAATTTTAGTCTTTAACTAAAAACTTACTCTCGATGTCAACACCGCAACTTTTTTTACAATGATAACATTTTAAATAAAGTGTTTAGATTTCAGAAGAAAAACATTGTAATTTTAAGTTACAATATGGTCAAAGTATAAACAGTCTAATAATTTGAATGAATATCATTGTATGTCAATTTGCAATGGCTTTAACACAAACAAACCATTGTTACCAAATTTTTTTCTGTATTGTAACTTCATCTACAATTATACTTCAATAGAAACACAGTACATTTTCAATTACAATGAAGTTATTCCATTTCATAAAAGTAGTTCTTATTGTCATAGAGATACGGTTCAAAGAGAGAAATAAAAGTCTGCTCTTGCTGAATTCATATCACATAAAGTAGTACCAACGTGTAACTAGAGTTACGATGTTATTCATATTGGGTGTCGATTACATTTTGTTATTTAAAATAATTCACTGAGACACACCGCAGGTTTTAATTTACACAGTGGGAATGGCGGCAACAATGCATTGTTCACCTGCCCTTGCATCTCACACTCGCTGATATTTTTTTACGTAGCCCCGTTAAAAGAAATCCATTTTATAATAAAATACCAACGCAAATAAATAGCAATTCATCACAAAGTAATAATAATTATGTAAAGTGACGACATTGACATTGATTTGACAAACCTTAAACTGACTGAATGAAAAAATAGAAACTCTTTTACAAAAATGCAATGTTAAACGAGTCGTAAACAACTTCCGTTGTTATTTTCTAACGACTTTGTTTGTCCTAGTACCTTTGACTAAAATAGTTTGAATCGAAATCGGCCTGAGGTTAAAAATTAACAGAAGACGTAGGTGAAGAGTAAAAAAATATTTATCAGTAAGCATCCAGTAAAGTTACTCCATTTCCTTGTTTTCTCTCACTTCAGTTGAATGTGTATTATTTGCGATAGAGCGAGATAACATAACCGGAAATGTTTAGCTTGAGTTGTGGCCCACTGTACATAATGTACCTCTCTTTCATGCATGGTGCATCCTGTTTTCTTTAACATGATGCACTATGATCGGATCTGATCGGATACACTTTGGATCTTTTCATATTGACCACACCTTTCTGTTACACGTTGTATATATTATATAACCTTGTAGATGCTGGCGAAATTTACTTCGTATTCTAATGATATTGTAGCAGTTTTTCATTACCTAAAAACACGGATAAACGACGTTTTCTAAAAATGAAACCTAGCTAGATCAATTTATCGCCCCCGAAATCCCCTGCATACTAAATTCCATGAAAATCGTTGGAGCCGTTTCCGAGATTCAGATTATATAATATTATACATATATTATACAAGAATTGCTCGTTTAAAGGTATTAGATTTAGCTTTATTTTGATGTTATAAGATGTTATGTAACTGTTTGCTGTTCCTTAATAAAATACAATCAAATAAAATTAACGAATTGGTATTACCGCTACAGAATATCTAGTTACGAATATTATGTGGGTTTAAAGAACCGCTCGCTCAACATCCGCCTCGCTGATGGTTCACTGGTACAGAAAAGATCCAGTTCAAACTGTTTGCTAATAGGTTAAATTTGTCACACGCACGCCATAAATA
This sequence comes from Eudonia truncicolella, assembly GCA_949315975.1. Taxonomy (NCBI): domain Eukaryota; kingdom Metazoa; phylum Arthropoda; class Insecta; order Lepidoptera; family Crambidae; genus Eudonia; species Eudonia truncicolella. The sequence continues at coordinate 17,778,179 of OX438837.1, read as the reverse complement.
ACTATTCTGCCTGTAATTGGTATTCGCTTTCGATAAACAGATGGATGGATGGATTACTCCTGAAATTCCTTTTATGAACTTTTAACGAGAGCTTAGCTGAAAGTTGGGGACAGTTATAATGAAATAGGTAAGGTAGGTAAGATATATTCAAAACGTATTTTTTTGCGTTATTGTATAATCGCAGTAGTTATTTCTTATACAAGCAAATACGGCGAACCTGCCATCAACCTTACATCAAATGTCTGGGCAAAAATATATTTGTAATAGAATAGGGACGAGAGAGTGTGGATGAAATGTGGTGGGAACTGGGAAGGTGAGCCGCCCGCGCCCGCCGCAGCCGCGCCGCAGCCGCGCCGCAGCCGCGCCGCAGCCGCGCCGCAGCCGCGCCGCACTGTGCGCGCCGTGCAGCCACCACCTATTCAAGTTCTTGGTAAAGTGCTACCGATTTAGCGGCTCGTACTTTACTAGACGCCCGCCAATAGTACGTATGTTTTACGTATTAGTTAGCCTTACGGATAAGTAAAGCGTTCATTTACCGGTCCGGTTTGATGCGTCGCGTCCCACCTGAGACTTGATAAATTGACACTTTATGAGCTGTGTAGTGTGAATAGTGTAATACGGGCTGCATAGCGCTGTGTCTGCAGCGTGTGGTCGGTACTGAGCACGATTATATGCAAAGGTGGTTGAATATCATAGTGTTTCCTTTAATTCGAACAACGATGCTTGTCTTGTCAAATGTCATGCCATGCGATAAGAGAATCTGAGACTCAATGAACAGCCCAAACCGGAGCAAGAACCGGTATTGTGATATCCCGTTTGTACTTCTTATAATTGTATAAAAATAATCATATCTTAAATACAGAAATAAGCATCCATGTTGAAAAATATAGTTATGTGTGTTGTTGATGTGTTAGAATGTTACCCTTGTGTAATGTTCTTATGTATATGGACCGGGATCCTTTCTTCAATAAAACATCTCAAAGTCTTTAACAATTACGGCACCATAATTTATTGAACGATTTTCTTTACTACATATTTCTATCAAAATAATACTTTTAACTAGATATTTACGAAATTACATGATTTAATAAATAAACACTCCGAACGATACAAAAGTCTAAATAGAAGTTATCAATTTTTCCTTTGACATATTTATATAAAATATTCAAACATATTCTAATAGCTATTGCTTTTAAAGTCATAGGCTGAATGCCAGCCAGTAATTTAGCCATATTACATAAAATTCCATAGACAAAATTCTATCAAATTTATATTCCAACAATGTGGATGAATTTGCCCAGCAAAATCAGCAAGTTTTATGGGATCAACTAGGAAACAACGAGAAATAATCCGACTTTCCAAACATTTCGGTCAATCAGGGCACGATTTCATACCCTTTCCCGATCGAATGCTCTTTTTACTGACTTTAATATTTTTTTGTATCTGTAATAAAAACATCGCATTTGCTTTAAAATTTAAATGGTAGATAGTGCGTGGCGAACCCGGCCGCGACGTGGGAACGGGCTCGTCAGGCGCGCGAATAAATCTCGCGATTAAATTTCATTATATACTCGTGCGCGTGCACCGCGCCGCCCCCTATGATTGCCCCCGCCCCCGCCCCGCTCCGCGCCCGGCACGACCCTTTGGCGAACAATAACGCTACGCACACGATGCTCCGACCCCGGACACGGAACACTAAACGTTCTAGATGAGTTAGTTACGTACGTAGCAGTAAATGCCACTACACATTTACAGAATGCACTAAACATGCACACTAGTTTAGGCCCAACACACCGTCCTCGAAGAACAAGGGTACGACGAGCCGGTTCACACGCGCTCTATTCCAGGTACAGACATGTACCTGGGCGCTTCTCCCCACCACCACGGCCCGGTCAACCCGAGCCGAGGTCCGAGCCTTAAGGCTCGGACTTCATGCATCCGGAATCAGTCCGGCCCGGGAAAAAACCAAATTCGGCAAGTAATCGACTACACGCGCTCCGTTTTGAATCCGGAGAGAAATTTACTCAGTCGGTCGCTAGCACTTGCGCTGAATAGTCGTCCAGTCGACAATGGAAAGTTTAACTTTAGTTGAAATTGTATGCTTAGCTATGACCGTTAACAAAAAAAGGAAACAGAGGAAAGTGAAAAGATATTGGGTTCATCCTTTTCACGTAGACCGCACAACTGAAGGAGTATTCCACAAGTCTTATACAAAAAGTAGGTCCTTTTCTGATAAATAAAATCACAAACGCTGTTCCACGACGTGTCCTTCAAATTTTTATTGAAGTATTCCAGATACATTGATAATTCTGAATCACCATAATGAGGAGCTCGGAATCAACCATTTTGCAGTTTTGCTTGCGCACGCGACGCGACCGACCGCTTGAGCGTCTGTCATCGACTGGCGCGTGATTCCTCTAGACCGGACCGGAACGGACGTTTCTCGCGTACTCGTGTGGTCAGCTCCACTTCATACGATATTGATAGGCCCCGCCCCCCGTGGCGAAAAATAACGGACCGGGTACTTGGAGACGTCCGGAGCATGTTCCGGTGGCTTCCGGGTGAAAATCGGGATCGGAAGGCCCCTGATCACATGTAGTCGATGCAGTAAAAATTCATATATATGTTTTAGCTACGGATTCAATCCGGGGCCGTGTTTTTTCGGGTCCGTGTGATTCCGGATGCATGTAGTCCGAGCCTTAGAGGCGCCCTCGGGTTGTTCCGCTCCCCGATTCGATCGGAACTCCTCGGAGAAATCTAGTAGGGCCCGGGGACACGCACAAATGCGTGATGCCATTCCCTCTAGAAACCTCTGACGGTTTAAGTATATCGCCGCCGCTAAAAAGCCTTGAAAAAGCCATAGAAAAACAGAAAGAAAGTGGAAAGTGGAAGTGGAAGTGTTGAAAAAAATCCACGTGCGGGATTCGAACCTGCACCGTATGTATATTGATGAATAGTTGTTAACTACATTGGCATTGTCTAATATTTTCAAGTATTAAATAGTCAGATGTGATTTATCTTACATACAAATTATTGATTTATCTATAGTCAAGTTAATTCATTGGGGCTCGTATTACCGCATATTACCTCATGCGCATGTGCGTATCTCTGCGCTTCTCGCTAAATGATAGAGATCGCTGTCACTGCATTGATTGTCAAAGTAATAAAATACTTTTGAAACACAAAATATAGTCTATATTTTGTTACTATCGCCCAAGTTATTAAGCATTCCTTTATTTGTTTAAAAACTACAACTGTTAATATGACTTACATGTACGGTTTAAAATGCTTCGATAATTATCAAGTTGTAATATTATTTTGATAATTTCGGACCCTGCCCATAGTGAAATGGTGTGACAATGGTATCGCTGGCCTCCACGAGCAACGGCAGGTGTCATCATGTGCGAGACGCCGCCGGCCGCCCGCTGCCTCGACGACATGCGGCGGTGCTAGCCGGTGCAGAGCGCGCGGGACACTCTGCTTGACCGTTTGTTACGTTCATAGGCTGTGCCGTTGCGATAATTACCGATTAGTAGTGCGTGCGCCGCGCTCGCTGGCCCCCGCCCCCGCCCCCGCCGGGCTGCTCGCGAGCCGACAGGTTCCTGTCAACTTAACTCTTCAAAGAGATAAGTTACCGTAGCATTGCCGCCTATCCGATCTGACAAGTGATTGTATTTGAAATGAAATGTCTTCCCAACTGAACAGTTTAACGTTTTCATTCTTTTTTATCTCAAAAAGTGTGAATTATGAAATTAAAAAGGTAGACAAGGTAGAGAAAGGTAGAGGTAAAGGTAGTTTTAATTAAATACCTACATATCCCGAATTTGTACTTACGTATTTTTACTTTTCAAAACTCAATATTCACCCGTGTACACATTAATTTAAAAAAAACCCTGTTGTATTTGGGTACATGGCAAGTTGTTCCGTGCTGGTGTTTTTGCGTCGTGGGGCGGCGCGGGAGTGCGAGGTCGGTCAGTGCAGTGCGGAGGCGGTGCGGGGGCGCGGGGGCGCGGGGGCGCGGGGGCGGCACGGCGGCGGCGGCCGAATGTCGCGCGGCGCGGCCGCTGAATAAGGCGCGCCCGCAGCAAGCTGCAGTGCGCACTAAATTGAAACTTTTTGCGCGCTCCTACAGAAGCGTCATTCCTCCGATATTTACGATATTTAGGATTGATGCTAAGTGTGATGACATCCACAAACAAATCTTCGTTGTTCAGTGTTAGCTATATACAATTGGTATAAGACCGCAGTACTTTAAACGATCATATCGTCTATTAGATAGTTGTCTTGTATAACTCTGCTTGGCCGCATGTCCGCAAGCGGATGTTGACTATAACAGTAAATCGCAGCGGGTGCGACGTTGCAGACGCAGACTGCCCCACTCAACGCGCACGCGCATGCGCAAAAAACCATGGGCACTCTCCGCGCCTCCCGGCCGCTCACAGAAGTCGACAGTCGCACGCAACCACGTCCAGGTAACCGGATAACAAATCTAGGAAGTTCGGTAACCAGGACCTGGTGGCTACCGCGGAACGTTTTACCACTAGCTGAGTATCTCTGCGGATGAAAAGCTTCTAAGTGTATTTTTTTAAGTGGCTACCACCACCAGGGGGCCCCTCCCGGCTCAAAACATTCCATGACACCGCAGCTATGTATTTTTGGAGAGAGTTTGCTGATTGTTTCATACGGCATTTTCAACGGTCTTTTTTGGAGGTGGCGAGAAACTTAAAGAGTTCCTCAAGCCGTGTGAGACGAAGCCCCGTCAGAAGTTTTCTAGCAGGAACTGAATCACGCTCTAGTGCGTGTCCCGTTCCCTTCTCCGAGGGTTTGGATCGGATCGGAACAACCTGAGGGTGCCTCTAAAGAGCAGGACCTCAGCTCGGGTTGACCGGGTCGTTGGGTGGGGAGAAGCGCCCAGGTACCCGTCTTTACCTGGTATAGAGCGCGTGTGAACCGGGTCGTCGTACCCTTGTTCTACGAGCACGGTGTCTTATGAGCCTAAGCGAGTGTGCATGCTCAGTGTGTTGTGATCGGGCGGGTTGATACCGCACGCTACCACGTTGAATACACCCTGGCAATAGCCATGGAGTTTCCCTGAACCAGGTATGACCCGCAGCGCCAGTATCTACTGTGTGCTGTGCCGTCATGTATTATCGTATTATTATTAGTATAAATATCATCTTGGTATAACCAAACATAGTTCAATAATCTACCTTCACATAATTATCTTGAACGATTTAACTAAATGTATATTAAAAGCGAACCTTATAACTGTGACTGCAGTTCTTAATATTCGTTAACTACAAAAAAAATCCAGCTAACGAGATTCAAAATAGTAGAGACTAAACATAGTCATAATAACTATATAAACGAATAACTCCCTCATAGTTATTGTGCAAAGACTTGAATGAGTATATTTTTGTATGTTGTTTATGATTGTGGTAAACCGGGTGATAGTGCCGCGTCACCGCCGCTAACTGCGCCCCCGGCGCCGCCCCCGCCGCCCCCGCCGCCCCCGCCGCCCCCGCCGCCCCCGCCGCCCCCGCCGCCCCCGCCGACCCCGCCGCCCGCCGCCGCCGGCTCGTTAATGTCACTCAGCTTTTATAACATCATTATTGTGTGAATGTTATGGTTTGCCACCTATTGATATTAAATATAGGTTTGATTTATTTGTTTTCCACAATTATCATTCAACAAAAAAGCTACGGTAAGGACTGTTTTAAATTAAAAATGACCTAGTCAGATGATGGATGACATGCACAACAATAAAGCTGTCTTGAACGCTTAGCAGCAAGTGTCTTCTTCTTCATCATCCGACCTTAATAACATTTTTGTTTGGGGTCGGCTCTCCTTATCGTTTGTCTCCAGAAGTGTCGGTTCTGGACCAGCATTGGGTCTATGTTATTACATTTACTAAAGGTCGTTATTTATAGCAGCAATCCATGTAAGTCGGGGTCTTCCGCGCTTTTTCGGTGCGGTCATATATTCTAGCACTTTTCGGGTCATGTGATCTTCATTTCTCCTCATGGCATGGCCGTACCACCTCAGTCGTGACTCTGTCAGTTAATCCTGTTTGGGTCTGACTGTAAAGGTTCCTCTTATGTGGTGGTTTGGCACTTTGTCTAGTAAGGTGACTCCGCCAGACCACCTGAGCATTCTCATTTCGGCTACATGTAGTTTGTCGGCTTGTTGCTTCTTGAGTGGCCAGCATTCTGCACCGTAGACAATGTGTCCGCGTCGCTGGCGCCGTCATTCGCTTTAATACTGCTTAGGTATTTAAAGCTTGAAACAGACTTGAGTGCAGTAGTTCGGAGGTACATGGTGTGTTGATCGGTGATGTTGGCAAAGTTACAATGCATGTACTCCTGTTTTCTATCCTTATTCTCAGTCCCATCCTCTCAAGATACGACTTCCAGCTCTTCAGCGTCTTTTGTAGGGCCTTCGGGTCTTCATCGATAAGCACAATGTCGTCTGCATATAGGATACACAAGGATGAAGGTCGAAAAATAGGACCATGTAATTTATTCACCATGCATCAGGAACAAATTTCTTCTATTAGAAATTTGTTAAAAGAATTAGTTAAGAAACTATTGGACTCGATTAATGGATGGCCCCTAAGCTAGGGGCCATCCATTAATCGAGGGGGGAGGGGTCCGAAAAAAATCACCAAATATCACAAGGGGGGTGGGTTTAAGGAGATATCACGTGTATTTATCTTGCAAAATTGCGTAAAACTGATAAATAACGCTATCACCTTATTTTTTTCCAATCTAGTCTATGAGTACGGAAATTCTTATCGGTTGTAGATTTGCAGTGTTGTTTAAATATTACCGACAATGCTCCACCTATTACCGTGAAAGAAAGTCTTGCTAATCCTTGGTCCGAGGACAAAATCCACTAATTTTTCAATTACATTATGTTTTTTTTTTAATAATTATTATTTCGATCCGAAACTACCTGCAGCCTTAAAGTTTGAATACTTATTCTTTATTCTGGTCTCTTCGTAACTGCCTTGTTTGTTTTTCTATATTCGGTTAAATTGTTTTACAAGTTAAGTTTTTTTTTAAACATACTTAGTAGTAAGTATGTACAAATAAAATACATGTGATCTTAGGTAGGGGAGGAGGGGTAGTACAAAACCTCACCACGTGTCACTGGGAGAGGGCGTCTAAAAAGTTGCTAAAAACATCACGTGATTAATGGACGGCCCCTTAGCAGCAAGAGTACAAAACAAATATCACTTAAGATTTGGTCAATGTAAACATTGCACAGAATATTGTCTTGGAATAAATACGAAATATTGCACAAAACCTAATTGGAATTAGTTATTAATTTTGATTTCGTATATATATAAGAAAATCAATGTACCAAAAATTTTACAGAAACTTCTGAACGAAGCAGAATAAAATTTACTGTATCTTTATCTAGTATAATTTACAAAAACACAATGTTAGAAAAATTTCCACGAGCAGGATTTGAACCTGCACCCTTCTGACATACCGGGTCAGGTGCTCTTCCAATTGAGCTATCGTGGTTCTAACCAGCCCGCCGAAATTATTCAACACTATTTACTTTTTTAATTAATTTTAATTTGCGTTAAAATTATATAAACAAATTAAAAACATTTTATAAATAACTAGCCGACTTCTTAACTGATCTTTAGTATTTGTAAAAATATTATGATCAGATGTTAATGACGGTAGTTGTTGACATTGAATTGGCGCCTTTGGCTTTCAAAGTAAAAAAGTAAATAGTGTTGAATAATTTCGGCGGGCTGGTTAGAACCACGATAGCTCAATTGGAAGAGCACCTGACCCGGTATGTCAGAAGGGTGCAGGTTCAAATCCTGCTCGTGGAAATTTTTTCAACATTGTGTTTTTGTAATTTGTTTCGCAACAAAATTTGCGTTAAAATTATATAAACAAATTAAAAACATTTTAGTATAATTTAATAAAGCCAATGTTACAATAACGGAAACTGCAGACGTAAACAATGACAAAGACAACACAACACATCAATTAATATAAGACATAATAACTAATCACGCGATTAGTTATTATTTCTTCTGTGGTTTAGTTCGATTTTATTTGGGAAAACAATGTATGTGATATTTTTTACACACCTAAACTTATTGTATGGTTTGTGTTGTGACAGAAGAGCGGCGTTGCGGGCGTACGGCGGCGGCGGGGGCCAGGGGCCATGTGGCCGGGGCCCGGAGACGCACGGCAGGGGCCCGGGGGCGAGCGGCGGGGGCCCTGGGGCGCCCTCGATGCTGCTGCCCGACCAAACGTACGAGGGCGCCGCCGCCGCGCCCGCGCTCGTCGCCTTTGACGGTGCTCCGCGCGCCTTGCACGCGCTTCTGCACGCTCATCGAGTGCGGCCCGACTTCTTCTGTACAAATCGTTCACGCAGACATCATGAAACGCGCAAGTAAAACAAAAATCCTCTTTTAACATAAAATGATTAAATCATGTGTTCAAAACATTCAAAAGTACCTTCTGAATACTGATGGGTTATCTGCTAGGTTAACAGGGGCGGAGACGAGGGCCGGGGAAGGTCCACGGTCGGGGCCCGGCCCGGCGCGAGGCGAGCCCCGCCGCCGTAGGGCGCGCGCCGCCCGCGGCCACGCCGCCTCTGAAGGTATGGCCTTTACTAATAAAAACTGATGTTTGCCGAATCATACATGCCTGTCAAACTCGAATAAATTCGATGTAAATAGAGTTGCTTTTGAAAATGAAGGAATAACTTATTAATTGTTTTCTAAAATAATAGGTTAACCAAATATGTTACTGTACTCATGCAGCGATCTGTTTGTGTACCCATAAAAATAAATAAATAAATAAAAAATAGGAAAATTTATATTATGTATAGATAATTTTTCAAATAAAGTTTTATATTGTAACAACCCAATAATGGTGTAATTACAATAGTGTTTACATGGTAATATTCTTATAGGTCTGGGTTTATTTTCTTTGAATCTAAAGGGATGAGTCCCTGAACATCGAAACTAGTAAAAACTGTATTTTCAGTGTCAGTGGTTCCTCGACATTTTTAACTTAAATATAGAACTTTACACATATTTATGTAAGTGTAACTACAGGTTTATGAATAAAAAAAAAGTACTTATAAAATGTTTTTGTTTTGTTTATATAATTTTAACGCAAATTTTGTTGCGAAACAAATTACAAAAACACAAATGTCAATAATTTCCACGAGCAGGAATTGAACCTGCACCCTTCTGACATACCGGGTCAGGTGCTCTTCCAATTGAGCTATCGTGGTTCTAATCAGCTCGGCGAAATTATTCAACACTATTTACTTTTTACTTTGAAAGCCAAAGGCACCCATTCAATGTCAACAACTACCGTCATTAACACCCGATTATAATATTTTTACAAATACTAAAGATCAGTTAAGAAGTAGGCAAGCTATTTATAAAATGTTTTTGTTTTGTTTATATAGTTTTAACGCAAATTTTGTTGCGAAACAAATTACAAAAACACAAAAGTACTTATAAAAAAAAGGAGAGAAAAAAAAGAGAAATAACTGGAATGGTAAAAAGAAAAAAAGTATTTTTTTATTATTTATTGCATTCGTGAAATGTACAAACTTTCAAGAGTGCACGTGAGACTTACATAGTTCCTGATGTTTCAAATCAAAATGCCACTCATCAACATCGAACATTTTGAATTGAATAGGGTCATACATATACCTCGAATTCACTAACAAACTTCAACATTTCTGATACCTAATGCGAGGTACTCAGCATTAGGTATCAAACTTGAAACTTAAAAAGAGATGCTCATACCAATCACCATACCGTTCATAGAGCACAGATTGATTTGTAAACTACAGCTACCTATACATACAACTACCAAGAAAGCATCGACACTATGCGAAGCTCAAGTTATTAACAATAAACAGTTATGTGATTGCGGCACCGTGTATCAAGTTGTCGCAACGACTGGATCATGTCACACAGCCGCGCCGAGTGGCTGTTTGCCTGTTGCCAGGAATGCACTGTACGCATTTTCTGTCCCGACTTTACATTGATTTCAGAAACAATGCACGGGACTGTAGTTATGGAATTAAGGCCTAGCCGCATGCTGAAAGGAGACAACATCATCATACATTCACCGAAAACATATCGCTCAGAAATAACTCACACTGACGACGAAGTTTACATGACAGTCTGGAGTCAACAGCATTTTAAAGGGATTGAATTTCACATACATCCCGGAAACTCATCAAAACAGATTAATGTCCTTTAAGGCCAAATAAACACAGTAAAGGCCTCGCCGGACCAGTCGAGTGCGCCGACACTCCACACGACACGATCATCACGTGGCCTATGCTCTCATAATGCTAATTAGCATTATAATCACTGCCATATATGTTTACTGCAGGATAAAGAAGCGACATCAAGGAAAAAATGGAATATCGATTCAAGAAGTAGAGCTGCAGAGCGTCCGATGTGGCGCGCCGAGCGATGTGCCGCATCCACGAGCGGCCTGAGGGCGACGGGCGTGCTCCAAACAGACCAGTCAACAGACCGACTTCGCCTAACTACGATTTATAGTTTTACATATTATATTTTATTTCTTCTTTGGTTGTTTAAAGATTTTTCTTAAATTCGGCAGCATGTACGAGCGAGCTCCTACAGCTCACATTTCACTGGCGCGTGTTACATTAAACATATTATGTATTGTAATAATTTTTAATGCTTATTAGCACAAGACATTGGATTGAGCGTACGTGTTTACCTCTCCACGACATTACCTTACAGACGGCACTCCGTCAAACTTACCAAATTTGGGTTGGAGCCCGTACCTACACCTACACTTACGGGAAAATATACACAATGGTCTACCTTCTACGATCTCTATGTTTAGAAAGCATCCATAGCAACAGCTTTCTCAAAAAGAATATGCAGTACTTGAAAGGAAAGTTACGAATAGACGCTGGGCGACTTTTACAGATAATGTAATTTTCTTTCTCAATACTAAAAGAATGAATGAGACTAAAAGCAAGTAGAATGTAACATGCAGTAAATACGAAAGCATTAACAAAAGCTCGTTTCGCGCGCAAGTCGCGCTGCACTAACAAGTCCCGTCACGTTACTGACTCGAGCTTTCCAGTGAAGTTTATTGTGGCGGTTTTTATTGTGCCGTCTCGGTGCGGAGTGACAAACTGGAGCGCGGCGCACCGTCGGAATATAAAGCGGTGCGTCGTTACAGCAAAAAGCGCTCGCGGGTGCCGGTATCTGCGCAGCATCAGTGCCGGCGGCGGGCGGCGGGCGGCGGGCGGCGCGCCGGCGACATCCCCGCAATAAATAAATCCGGGCAGGCGCGTTATCGCGCGCGGCCTCTTAATTGGCGTTATCTCATGAACCGCTGCTGCGCCGCCGACGACCGTCGCCCGCCCGCCGCAACCGCACCTGGCCCGCGCGCGCGTCGCACGTCATGTGCCACACATGCGCCGTGCGTGCGCCGTGCGTGCGCCGCAGCTCGTTGCACGTCACACTCTCGGCACAACGCCGGCACCTACCACGTGAGATGCGAAAGATGCGAGCGTGTCTAAAACGACGACTAGTATCTAACATGTTTATGGGGGAAATGAAATACGAATAACACGCTTCGACTATCGTGATTTGATGTAGTTTTGCAAATTTGCACGCAAACGTTACTAATATAATAGTCTACAATCACTCAAGCACAGACACAGAGGAGGAGGAAGAGATTCCATTACATGAATACTTCCGGGAACCTAACCTGCTACCAATGACAGTCAGTCAGGTGACACATATTGCTAGGGCGCGTTCCACTCTCTGAAGCATGCTCCGCTTTGAACAACTGAAAGGGGAACGATGCAGATTAAATGGTCATCTTCAGTAAAGTTTCACGGTTAGTTTTAGGCTTTGTTCTCATGTAGAAAAGCACGGAAATGTCACTAGAACTTATTCTTGCCAAATTAATTACGTACTTTAATGTTTTAGGCATAAGCATTTGACATATTGTTAACACTTAATATAAAATGTTTTAGTTTTGTTTATATAATTTAAACGCAAATCATAAACATTTTATAAATAGCTTGCCTACTTCTTAACTGATCTTTAGTATTTGTAAAAATATTATGATCAGATGTTAATGACGGTAGCTGTTGACATTGATGACGCCTTTGGCTTTAGGCAAAGAAAAAAGTAAATGTTGAATAGTTTCGGCGGGCTGGTTAGAACCATGATAGCTCAATTGGAAGAGCACCTGACCCGATATGTCAGAAGGGTGCAGGTTCAAATCCTGCTAGTGGATATTTTTTCAACATTTGTGTTTTTGTAACACTTAATATATAATTATAATAAATAGTATCTAACTGGCATTGGCTGTGATTATTTATCGTTTCTAAATACACGCATATATATATACCATTTAGGTATAACTTAGTCCGACAAATGTAATCATGAAACTTTCGCCATAGGTGTTTTTATTGCAATTCGAAAGTCAAGGGAATCTCTAAAAACAACTCTTTTATTGAAAAATTGTTGAGAAGCACGCAACATCAATAAAAAAAATTAAAATAGCAATTCAACGTAACAACTAGTATCATGTGAAGTGGCGTGAGTAGCGGCAGTGCGGCGGCGGGTCGCGTGCCGCGCCGTGCGCGTGCGCCGCGCCCGCCGCGCCCGCCGCAGTCGCCGCGGAGCCCTCTGCAGCACCCAGCGACGCCCACAGACACAAGTGGTTCAAATTTCCCGTCTTGCTTCTAATTAGTATCAGGACGTAAGAGTACAACCGTGCGGACGACAACCGTTGGAAGACATGGTCGCGGTTATTATCGATAGCTATGGAAGTTGAATCAGGTCAGTTGCAAAAACTTATTTCCTAAAAATACCGTGCACTCAGCTATTTACTCGACCGAACGAAAAAGATTTGCGGAATAGATAGCGAGAAATCAATACGTACGCAATACGCGGGACGTAAATAAGCAGTAGTCATTTGCGGTCCTGAGGGCGCCTACTCACTCTACGTGAAGATCTTATACTGATGCAAAGTCATGAGGTGGAAAATAAAACAAAAGAGCGTGCACATCGGCGCGTCTCGGGTTCTCGCATGGACTATGTATAACATTGGTATCGCGGGATATTCGGATTTGTTAAATTATACTATTGACTCGGCGGCGGCAATGGCGGCTCCGCGCGCACGTTGCTCCGTTTCATTTAAGGTCTAAGTAAAGGTGCCATACGCAACACGGTTCGGTTGTTCTCCTGGTTCTTCTCTGGTTGTTGAACTGACATAAAATTAGATAAGGATTTAATAATATATAAGTAAAATGCAAAGTAAAATAAAAAATATAATAAGTGTGCTACCTAGTTCGCTTTTGTTGCCGCCACCTACACAAATCGCTTAGGAATACCTAACATCGAACAAAATAACAAAAAAATTCCACGAGCAGGATTTGAACCTGCGCCCTTTTGACATACCGGGTCAGGTGCACTTCCAATTGAGCTATCGTGGTTCTAACCAGCCTGCCGAACCTTTTCAACATCCGGTATGTCAGAAGGGTGCAGGTTCAAATCCTGCTCGTGGAATTTTTCCAATATTTGTGCTTTTTAGGGTTCCGTACCTCAAAAGGAAAAAACGGAACCCTTATAGGATCACTTTGTTGTCCGTCTGCCTGTCTGTCTGTCTGTCTGTCTGTCTGTCTGTCTGTCTGTCTGTCTGTCTGTCTGTCTGTCTGTCTGTCTGTCTGTCTGTCTGTCTGTCTGTCTGTCTGTCTGTCTGTCTGCCTGCCTGCCTGTCTGTCTGTCTGTCTGTCTGTCTGTCTGTCTGTCTGTCTGTCTGTCTGTCTGTCTGTCTGTCTGTCTGTCTGTCTGTCTGTCTGTCTGTCTGTCTGTCTGTCTGTCTGTCTGTCTGTCTGTCTGTCTGTCTGTCTGTCTGTCTGTCTGTCTGTCTGTCTGTCTGTCTGTCTGTCTGTCTGTCTGTCTGTCTGTCTGTCTGTCTGTCTGTCTGTCTGTCTGTCTGTCTGTCTGTCTGTCTGTCTGTCTGTCTGTCTGTCTGTCTGTCTGTCTGTCTGTCTGTCTGTCTGTCTGTCTGTCTGTCTGTCTGTCTGTCTGTCTGTCTGTCTGTCTGTCTGTCTGTCTGTCTGTCTGTCTGTCTGTCTGTCTGTCTGTCTGTCTGTCTGTCTGTCTGTCTGTCTGTCTGTCTGTCTGTCTGTCTGTCTGTCTGTCTGTCTGTCTGTCTGTCTGTCTGTCTGTCTGTCTGTCTGTCTGTCTGTCTGTCTGTCTGTCTGTCTGTCTGTCTGTCTGTCTGTCTGTCTGTCTGTCTGTCTGTCTGTCTGTCTGTCTGTCTGTCTGTCTGTCTGTCTGTCTGTCTGTCTGTCTGTCTGTCTGTCTGTCTGTCTGTCTGTCTGTCTGTCTGTCTGTCTGTCTGTCTGTCTGTCTGTCTGTCTGTCTGTCTGTCTGTCTGTCTGTCTGTCTGTCTGTCTGTCTGTCTGTCTGTCTGTCTGTCTGTCTGTCTGTCTGTCTGTCTGTCTGTCTGTCTGTCTGTCTGTCTGTCTGTCTGTCTGTCTGTCTGTCTGTCTGTCTGTCTGTCTGTCTGTCTGTCTGTCTGTCTGTCTGTCTGTCTGTCTGTCTGTCTGTCTGTCTGTCTGTCTGTCTGTCTGTCTGTCTGTCTGTCTGTCTGTCTGTCTGTCTGTCTGTCTGTCTGTCTGTCTGTCTGTCTGTCTGTCTGTCTGTCTGTCTGTCTGTCTGTCTGTCTGTCTGTCTGTCTGTCTGTCTGTCTGTCTGTCTGTCTGTCTGTCTGTCTGTCTGTCTGTCTGTCTGTCTGTCTGTCTGTCTGTCTGTCTGTCTGTCTGTCTGTCTGTCTGTCTGTCTGTCTGTCTGTCTGTCTGTCTGTCTGTCTGTCTGTCTGTCTGTCTGTCTGTCTGTCTGTCTGTCTGTCTGTCTGTCTGTCTGTCTGTCTGTCTGTCTGTCTGTCTGTCTGTCTGTCTGTCTGTCTGTCTGTCTGTCTGTCTGTCTGTCTGTCTGTCTGTCTGTCTGTCTGTCTGTCTGTCTGTCTGTCTGTCTGTCTGTCTGTCTGTCTGTCTGTCTGTCTGTCTGTCTGTCTGCCTGCCTGCCTGTCTGTCTGTCTGTCTGTCTGTCTGTCTGTCTGTCTGTCTGTCTGTCTGTCTGTCTGTCTGTCTGTCTGTCTGTCTGTCTGTCTGTCTGTCTGTCTGTCTGTCTGTCTGTCTGTCTGTCTGTCTGTCTGTCTGTCTGTCTGTCTGTCTGTCTGTCTGTCTGTCTGTCTGTCTGTCTGTCTGTCTGTCTGTCTGTCTGTCTGTCTGTCTGTCTGTCTGTCTGTCTGTCTGTCTGTCTGTCTGTCTGTCTGTCTGTCTGTCTGTCTGTCTGTCTGTCTGTCTGTCTGTCTGTCTGTCTGTCTGTCTGTCTGTCTGTCTGTCTGTCTGTCTGTCTGTCTGTCTGTCTGTCTGTCTGTCTGTCTGTCTGTCTGTCTGTCTGTCTGTCTGTCTGTCTGTCTGTCTGTCTGTCTGTCTGTCTGTCTGTCTGTCTGTCTGTCTGTCTGTCTGTCTGTCTGTCTGTCTGTCTGTCTGTCTGTCTGTCTGTCTGTCTGTCTGTCTGTCTGTCTGTCTGTCTGTCTGTCTGTCTGTCTGTCTGTCTGTCTGTCTGTCTGTCTGTCTGTCTGTCTGTCTGTCTGTCTGTCTGTCTGTCTGTCTGTCTGTCTGTCTGTCTGTCTGTCTGTCTGTCTGTCTGTCTGTCTGTCTGTCTGTCTGCCTGCCTGTCTGTCTGTCTGTCTGTCTGTCAAAAATTCAAAATTCAAAATTCAAAATTCAAAATTCAAAATTCAAAATCATTTATTCAGTTTAGGCTACAAGTAGCTCTTGTGAATGTCACTATGCCATCGGTTCGTAAGTCTACTCTGGGCGGGAGATCTTGTACTGAGAAGAACCGGCAAGAAACTCAGCAAGTGTCCAGCTCTTTTCTCCCTTACAGCGTCAAAAATATTGGAAAATGCCCTATCATAGCAGGACACTTTCCATTACAAATAAACACAAAATTATAGAAGACAACCACAACATGTAAATAAAAAGCAAAAATATCACAAAATAAAAATAAAAAAAAAAAAAAACTAAGTTAACAAATTTACATCAGGTAAAAGTTTCAATTTCCACAATGTCATACAGTACCACTACAGTACTCAAAAAAAAAAAAAAAATTGGTTAAGAAAAACCAAGTCAAACTACAGTAAATAATATTAAAAATAAGATAAGTATGCAAGAGCAGACCAGCCTCCACAGGCAGCACCCGTTCACGAGTATGACATATGAATCAGCCATCGCTTCGCTCAACCATATTTTAGGGAACGTAACGACCCGACGCACACGCCACCACCGCAGAGACAAATAAAGAGAGCATGACATACTCAAGATACTCTAAATAAAAACTTAATTGATCTATTTAACGCAACGCTGTTTGTTATCTGTAGGACACTGCTGATAAAGGCTATCATATCAGTATAAAAAATAATATAAATTAATTTTATTATATTAATTCAAATAGAGTATATGTTTTTCATTATAACCAAGCTGTTTTATCATCTAAATATTCTTTGACTGTATAATAACCTTTTAAAAGTAATATAGATTTCACATGTTTTTTAAACTTATCTAAAGGTAAATCTAGTACAGTACTTGGTATTTTATTGTAATAGTGTATACCTTGCCCCAAGAAAGAACCAAGAACCTTCTGTAACCTGAACAGTGGCATTACAAGTTTTGTCTTATTCCTAGTATTGAAATTGTGTACGTCACCATGTTTAGTATAGGAGTTGATATTGCAACGTACAAAAACTATACAATTATAAATATATTGAGATGCAACTGTCAGGACACCAATCTCCTTAAAAAGATTTCTTAAGGAAGTTCGTGATCCGAGTCTATAGATTGTTCTTATTGCTCGTTTCTGTAAAATGAATATAGTTTCAATATCAGCCGCTGTTCCCCACAGTAGGACGCCATACGACATGACACTGTGAAAATAACTAAAATAGACCATTCTAGCAGTTTCAACGTCTGTTAACTGCCTAATTTTTCTAATGGCATAAGCAGCAGAGCTGAGTTTACCGGCCAATTTCGATATATGAGGATTCCATTGAAGCTTTGAGTCAAGGGTTATGCCTAAAAAGACTGTAGAATCTACCAAATCTAATTGATCACCGTTTATTTTAATATCGGTTGGTTCATATTTGACATTTGGTAATATAAATTTAATACATTTTGTTTTCTTAGCGTTAAGCTGTAAATTATTAATGGTAAACCAACGGAGTACCTCTGAAAGAGCTTTATTTACATTTTCATAATTAGTCCTACACCTAGTTACATTAAAAATGAGTGAAGTATCATCTGCAAATAATACAATTTCACAAAAGTTCTCTACAAAGAATGGCAAGTCATTAATATAAATCAAGAAAAGGAAAGGACCAAGAATCGACCCTTGTGGAACTCCCATTTTTACATGTGAACCAGATGATTTAGTACCATTTATATCAACAGTTTGTGTTCTAGAGCTGAGATATGACTGTATTAAATTTAGTGCAAAATCTTTGAGACCGTAATAATGAAGCTTCATCACCAGAGTCCGGTGCTCAACGCAATCGAAAGCCTTGGACAAGTCGCAAAAAACACCAAGAGCGTTTTGAGACTTCTCCCAGGCATCAAATATATGTTTTATGAGAGCAACACCTGCATCAGTAGTAGAACGACCCTTAGTAAAGCCATATTGCTTACTATGTAAAAGGTTGTTTGTGTTAAAATATGACATCAACTGTTCGAGTATGATTTTTTCATAAATTTTACTTAGCGCTGGTAATATTGAAATGGGCCGATAGTTACTGGGATCTTCTTTGTTCCCTGATTTGAATAAAGGTATAACTTTACTAAACTTCATAAGATCAGGAAAGATTCCTTTATCGACACAGTTATTAAAAATTTCAGCAAGATACGGTGCAATAGAATGAATAATATTCTTAATTACTTTAATAGATATACCCCACAAATCACTCGTGTTTTTCATTTTAAGTGATTTAAATGTTTTAATAATATTCATTGAATCAATGTATTTAAATTGAAAGGAAAGATTACATTTTGGTACATATTTTTGGAGTAAAGTTTGTGCAGCTTCTGGTGATGAATCTAAATTTGACGTTGTTATTACAGGTATATTTACAAAAAAATCATCAAAAATATTAGCAATTTGTGAATCTGAATTGACTAAGTTGTCGTTTACTTTTAAAGTGAAAGTATTATCCCGTGGTTTAAATTTACCTGTTTCACGGTTTATAATGTCCCAAGTGGCTTTAATTTTATTGTTAGACTTTTTAATTTTTTCTTTAAGGTAATTAGATTTTGCTACTGTGCACACTTTTTTAAACATTTTCGAATAATTCTTTACATATTGCCTGTCTGTCTGTCTGTCTGTCTGTCTGTCTGTCTGTCTGTCTGTCTGTCTGTCTGTCTGTCTGTCTGTCTGTCTGTCTGTCTGTCTGTCTGTCTGTCTGTCTGTCTGTCTGTCTGTCTGTCTGTCTGTCTGTCTGTCTGTCTGTCTGTCTGTCTGTCTGTCTGTCTGTCTGTCTGTCTGTCTGTCTGTCTGTCTGTCTGTCTGTCTGTCTGTCTGTCTGTCTGTCTGTCTGTCTGTCTGTCTGTCTGTCTGTCTGTCTGTCTGTCTGTCTGTCTGTCTGTCTGTCTGTCTGTCTGTCTGTCTGTCTGTCTGTCTGTCTGTCTGTCTGTCTGTCTGTCTGTCTGTCTGTCTGTCTGTCTGTCTGTCTGTCTGTCTGTCTGTCTGTCTGTCTGTCTGTCTGTCTGTCTGTCTGTCTGTCTGTCTGTCTGTCTGTCTGTCTGTCTGTCTGTCTGTCTGTCTGTCTGTCTGTCTGTCTGTCTGTCTGTCTGTCTGTCTGTCTGTCTGTCTGTCTGTCTGTCTGTCTGTCTGTCTGTCTGTCTGTCTGTCTGTCTGTCTGTCTGTCTGTCTGTCTGTCTGTCTGTCTGTCTGTCTGTCTGTCTGTCTGTCTGTCTGTCTGTCTGTCTGTCTGTCTGTCTGTCTGTCTGTCTGTCTGTCTGTCTGTCTGTCTGTCTGTCTGTCTGTCTGTCTGTCTGTCTGTCTGTCTGTCTGTCTGTCTGTCTGTCTGTCTGTCTGTCTGTCTGTCTGTCTGTCTGTCTGTCTGTCTGTCTGTCTGTCTGTCTGTCTGTCTGTCTGTCTGTCTGTCTGTCTGTCTGTCTGTCTGTCTGTCTGTCTGTCTGTCTGTCTGTCTGTCTGTCTGTCTGTCTGTCTGTCTGTCTGTCTGTCTGTCTGTCTGTCTGTCTGTCTGTCTGTCTGTCTGTCTGTCTGTCTGTCTGTCTGTCTGTCTGTCTGTCTGTCTGTCTGTCTGTCTGTCTGTCTGTCTGTCTGTCTGTCTGTCTGTCTGTCTGTCTGTCTGTCTGTCTGTCTGTCTGTCTGTCTGTCTGTCTGTCTGTCTGTCTGTCTGTCTGTCTGTCTGTCTGTCTGTCTGTCTGTCTGTCTGTCTGTCTGTCTGTCTGTCTGTCTGTCTGTCTGTCTGTCTGTCTGTCTGTCTGTCTGTCTGTCTGTCTGTCTGTCTGTCTGTCTGTCTGTCTGTCTGTCTGTCTGTCTGTCTGTCTGTCTGTCTGTCTGTCTGTCTGTCTGTCTGTCTGTCTGTCTGTCTGTCTGTCTGTCTGTCTGTCTGTCTGTCTGTCTGTCTGTCTGTCTGTCTGTCTGTCTGTCTGTCTGTCTGTCTGTCTGTCTGTCTGTCTGTCTGTCTGTCTGTCTGTCTGTCTGTCTGTCTGTCTGTCTGTCTGTCTGTCTGTCTGTCTGTCTGTCTGTCTGTCTGTCTGTCTGTCTGTCTGTCTGTCTGTCTGTCTGTCTGTCTGTCTGTCTGTCTGTCTGTCTGTCTGTCTGTCTGTCTGTCTGTCTGTCTGTCTGTCTGTCTGTCTGTCTGTCTGTCTGTCTGTCTGTCTGTCTGTCTGTCTGTCTGTCTGTCTGTCTGTCTGTCTGTCTGTCTGTCTGTCTGTCTGTCTGTCTGTCTGTCTGTCTGTCTGTCTGTCTGTCTGTCTGTCTGTCTGTCTGTCTGTCTGTCTGTCTGTCTGTCTGTCTGTCTGTCTGTCTGTCTGTCTGTCTGTCTGTCTGTCTGTCTGTCTGTCTGTCTGTCTGTCTGTCTGTCTGTCTGTCTGTCTGTCTGTCTGTCTGTCTGTCTGTCTGTCTGTCTGTCTGTCTGTCTGTCTGTCTGTCTGTCTGTCTGTCTGTCTGTCTGTCTGTCTGTCTGTCTGTCTGTCTGTCTGTCTGTCTGTCTGTCTGTCTGTCTGTCTGTCTGTCTGTCTGTCTGTCTGTCTGTCTGTCTGTCTGTCTGTCTGTCTGTCTGTCTGTCTGTCTGTCTGTCTGTCTGTCTGTCTGTCTGTCTGTCTGTCTGTCTGTCTGTCTGTCTGTCTGTCTGTCTGTCTGTCTGTCTGTCTGTCTGTCTGTCTGTCTGTCTGTCTGTCTGTCTGTCTGTCTGTCTGTCTGTCTGTCTGTCTGTCTGTCTGTCTGTCTGTCTGTCTGTCTGTCTGTCTGTCTGTCTGTCTGTCTGTCTGTCTGTCTGTCTGTCTGTCTGTCTGTCTGTCTGTCTGTCTGTCTGTCTGTCTGTCTGTCTGTCTGTCTGTCTGTCTGTCTGTCTGTCTGTCTGTCTGTCTGTCTGTCTGTCTGTCTGTCTGTCTGTCTGTCTGTCTGTCTGTCTGTCTGTCTGTCTGTCTGTCTGTCTGTCTGTCTGTCTGTCTGTCTGTCTGTCTGTCTGTCTGTCTGTCTGTCTGTCTGTCTGTCTGTCTGTCTGTCTGTCTGTCTGTCTGTCTGTCTGTCTGTCTGTCTGTCTGTCTGTCTGTCTGTCTGTCTGTCTGTCTGTCTGTCTGTCTGTCTGTCTGTCTGTCTGTCTGTCTGTCTGTCTGTCTGTCTGTCTGTCTGTCTGTCTGTCTGTCTGTCTGTCTGTCTGTCTGTCTGTCTGTCTGTCTGTCTGTCTGTCTGTCTGTCTGTCTGTCTGTCTGTCTGTCTGTCTGTCTGTCTGTCTGTCTGTCTGTCTGTCTGTCTGTCTGTCTGTCTGTCTGTCTGTCTGTCTGTCTGTCTGTCTGTCTGTCTGTCTGTCTGTCTGTCTGTCTGTCTGTCTGTCTGTCTGTCTGTCTGTCTGTCTGTCTGTCTGTCTGTCTGTCTGTCTGTCTGTCTGTCTGTCTGTCTGTCTGTCTGTCTGTCTGTCTGTCTGTCTGTCTGTCTGTCTGTCTGTCTGTCTGTCTGTCTGTCTGTCTGTCTGTCTGTCTGTCTGTCTGTCTGTCTGTCTGTCTGTCTGTCTGTCTGTCTGTCTGTCTGTCTGTCTGTCTGTCTGTCTGTCTGTCTGTCTGTCTGTCTGTCTGTCTGTCTGTCTGTCTGTCTGTCTGTCTGTCTGTCTGTCTGTCTGTCTGTCTGTCTGTCTGTCTGTCTGTCTGTCTGTCTGTCTGTCTGTCTGTCTGTCTGTCTGTCTGTCTGTCTGTCTGTCTGTCTGTCTGTCTGTCTGTCTGTCTGTCTGTCTGTCTGTCTGTCTGTCTGTCTGTCTGTCTGTCTGTCTGTCTGTCTGTCTGTCTGTCTGTCTGTCTGTCTGTCTGTCTGTCTGTCTGTCTGTCTGTCTGTCTGTCTGTCTGTCTGTCTGTCTGTCTGTCTGTCTGTCTGTCTGTCTGTCTGTCTGTCTGTCTGTCTGTCTGTCTGTCTGTCTGTCTGTCTGTCTGTCTGTCTGTCTGTCTGTCTGTCTGTCTGTCTGTCTGTCTGTCTGTCTGTCTGTCTGTCTGTCTGTCTGTCTGTCTGTCTGTCTGTCTGTCTGTCTGTCTGTCTGTCTGTCTGTCTGTCTGTCTGTCTGTCTGTCTGTCTGTCTGTCTGTCTGTCTGTCTGTCTGTCTGTCTGTCTGTCTGTCTGTCTGTCTGTCTGTCTGTCTGTCTGTCTGTCTGTCTGTCTGTCTGTCTGTCTGTCTGTCTGTCTGTCTGTCTGTCTGTCTGTCTGTCTGTCTGTCTGTCTGTCTGTCTGTCTGTCTGTCTGTCTGTCTGTCTGT
Source organism: Eudonia truncicolella (assembly GCA_949315975.1). NCBI lineage: Eukaryota > Metazoa > Arthropoda > Insecta > Lepidoptera > Crambidae > Eudonia > Eudonia truncicolella. The sequence goes on along the minus strand of OX438837.1, from coordinate 17,756,112 downwards.
CTGTCTGTCTGTCTGTCTGTCTGTCTGTCTGTCTGTCTGTCTGTCTGTCTGTCTGTCTGTCTGTCTGTCTGTCTGTCTGTCTGTCTGTCTGTCTGTCTGTCTGTCTGTCTGTCTGTCTGTCTGTCTGTCTGTCTGTCTGTCTGTCTGTCTGTCTGTCTGTCTGTCTGTCTGTCTGTCTGTCTGTCTGTCTGTCTGTCTGTCTGTCTGTCTGTCTGTCTGTCTGTCTGTCTGTCTGTCTGTCTGTCTGTCTGTCTGTCTGTCTGTCTGTCTGTCTGTCTGTCTGTCTGTCTGTCTGTCTGTCTGTCTGTCTGTCTGTCTGTCTGTCTGTCTGTCTGTCTGTCTGTCTGTCTGTCTGTCTGTCTGTCTGTCTGTCTGTCTGTCTGTCTGTCTGTCTGTCTGTCTGTCTGTCTGTCTGTCTGTCTGTCTGTCTGTCTGTCTGTCTGTCTGTCTGTCTGTCTGTCTGTCTGTCTGTCTGTCTGTCTGTCTGTCTGTCTGTCTGTCTGTCTGTCTGTCTGTCTGTCTGTCTGTCTGTCTGTCTGTCTGTCTGTCTGTCTGTCTGTCTGTCTGTCTGTCTGTCTGTCTGTCTGTCTGTCTGTCTGTCTGTCTGTCTGTCTGTCTGTCTGTCTGTCTGTCTGTCTGTCTGTCTGTCTGTCTGTCTGTCTGTCTGTCTGTCTGTCTGTCTGTCTGTCTGTCTGTCTGTCTGTCTGTCTGTCTGTCTGTCTGTCTGTCTGTCTGTCTGTCTGTCTGTCTGTCTGTCTGTCTGTCTGTCTGTCTGTCTGTCTGTCTGTCTGTCTGTCTGTCTGTCTGTCTGTCTGTCTGTCTGTCTGTCTGTCTGTCTGTCTGTCTGTCTGTCTGTCTGTCTGTCTGTCTGTCTGTCTGTCTGTCTGTCTGTCTGTCTGTCTGTCTGTCTGTCTGTCTGTCTGTCTGTCTGTCTGTCTGTCTGTCTGTCTGTCTGTCTGTCTGTCTGTCTGTCTGTCTGTCTGTCTGTCTGTCTGTCTGTCTGTCTGTCTGTCTGTCTGTCTGTCTGTCTGTCTGTCTGTCTGTCTGTCTGTCTGTCTGTCTGTCTGTCTGTCTGTCTGTCTGTCTGTCTGTCTGTCTGTCTGTCTGTCTGTCTGTCTGTCTGTCTGTCTGTCTGTCTGTCTGTCTGTCTGTCTGTCTGTCTGTCTGTCTGTCTGTCTGTCTGTCTGTCTGTCTGTCTGTCTGTCTGTCTGTCTGTCTGTCTGTCTGTCTGTCTGTCTGTCTGTCTGTCTGTCTGTCTGTCTGTCTGTCTGTCTGTCTGTCTGTCTGTCTGTCTGTCTGTCTGTCTGTCTGTCTGTCTGTCTGTCTGTCTGTCTGTCTGTCTGTCTGTCTGTCTGTCTGTCTGTCTGTCTGTCTGTCTGTCTGTCTGTCTGTCTGTCTGTCTGTCTGTCTGTCTGTCTGTCTGTCTGTCTGTCTGTCTGTCTGTCTGTCTGTCTGTCTGTCTGTCTGTCTGTCTGTCTGTCTGTCTGTCTGTCTGTCTGTCTGTCTGTCTGTCTGTCTGTCTGTCTGTCTGTCTGTCTGTCTGTCTGTCTGTCTGTCTGTCTGTCTGTCTGTCTGTCTGTCTGTCTGTCTGTCTGTCTGTCTGTCTGTCTGTCTGTCTGTCTGTCTGTCTGTCTGTCTGTCTGTCTGTCTGTCTGTCTGTCTGTCTGTCTGTCTGTCTGTCTGTCTGTCTGTCTGTCTGTCTGTCTGTCTGTCTGTCTGTCTGTCTGTCTGTCTGTCTGTCTGTCTGTCTGTCTGTCTGTCTGTCTGTCTGTCTGTCTGTCTGTCTGTCTGTCTGTCTGTCTGTCTGTCTGTCTGTCTGTCTGTCTGTCTGTCTGTCTGTCTGTCTGTCTGTCTGTCTGTCTGTCTGTCTGTCTGTCTGTCTGTCTGTCTGTCTGTCTGTCTGTCTGTCTGTCTGTCTGTCTGTCTGTCTGTCTGTCTGTCTGTCTGTCTGTCTGTCTGTCTGTCTGTCTGTCTGTCTGTCTGTCTGTCTGTCTGTCTGTCTGTCTGTCTGTCTGTCTGTCTGTCTGTCTGTCTGTCTGTCTGTCTGTCTGTCTGTCTGTCTGTCTGTCTGTCTGTCTGTCTGTCTGTCTGTCTGTCTGTCTGTCTGTCTGTCTGTCTGTCTGTCTGTCTGTCTGTCTGTCTGTCTGTCTGTCTGTCTGTCTGTCTGTCTGTCTGTCTGTCTGTCTGTCTGTCTGTCTGTCTGTCTGTCTGTCTGTCTGTCTGTCTGTCTGTCTGTCTGTCTGTCTGTCTGTCTGTCTGTCTGTCTGTCTGTCTGTCTGTCTGTCTGTCTGTCTGTCTGTCTGTCTGTCTGTCTGTCTGTCTGTCTGTCTGTCTGTCTGTCTGTCTGTCTGTCTGTCTGTCTGTCTGTCTGTCTGTCTGTCTGTCTGTCTGTCTGTCTGTCTGTCTGTCTGTCTGTCTGTCTGTCTGTCTGTCTGTCTGTCTGTCTGTCTGTCTGTCTGTCTGTCTGTCTGTCTGTCTGTCTGTCTGTCTGTCTGTCTGTCTGTCTGTCTGTCTGTCTGTCTGTCTGTCTGTCTGTCTGTCTGTCTGTCTGTCTGTCTGTCTGTCTGTCTGTCTGTCTGTCTGTCTGTCTGTCTGTCTGTCTGTCTGTCTGTCTGTCTGTCTGTCTGTCTGTCTGTCTGTCTGTCTGTCTGTCTGTCTGTCTGTCTGTCTGTCTGTCTGTCTGTCTGTCTGTCTGTCTGTCTGTCTGTCTGTCTGTCTGTCTGTCTGTCTGTCTGTCTGTCTGTCTGTCTGTCTGTCTGTCTGTCTGTCTGTCTGTCTGTCTGTCTGTCTGTCTGTCTGTCTGTCTGTCTGTCTGTCTGTCTGTCTGTCTGTCTGTCTGTCTGTCTGTCTGTCTGTCTGTCTGTCTGTCTGTCTGTCTGTCTGTCTGTCTGTCTGTCTGTCTGTCTGTCTGTCTGTCTGTCTGTCTGTCTGTCTGTCTGTCTGTCTGTCTGTCTGTCTGTCTGTCTGTCTGTCTGTCTGTCTGTCTGTCTGTCTGTCTGTCTGTCTGTCTGTCTGTCTGTCTGTCTGTCTGTCTGTCTGTCTGTCTGTCTGTCTGTCTGTCTGTCTGTCTGTCTGTCTGTCTGTCTGTCTGTCTGTCTGTCTGTCTGTCTGTCTGTCTGTCTGTCTGTCTGTCTGTCTGTCTGTCTGTCTGTCTGTCAAGACCCTTTATCTCGGAAACGCGTGGAGGTATCGAGTTGAAATTAAAACCATATACTCAGACCGCAGATCTGAGTCTGCGGTCCTTTGAAGCTGTGAAAAAATCATACTTCTAAGTTATCGAAAAAAAAAGATTCGGCTGTTTATGTCGCAAAAAACGTATATTTTGACACTCTCAAGGGAACCAAAATTCAGTTGACCTAGAACTATTAAGTTTGGCAAGTAATATCATCATATACTACAAGTATAGGAAAAAATCTGAAAACTATACATATTTAATAAAATCACAAAAAAAACAGGGTCTTTATGCAAGGAATGAGGGTCCAAATTTTGAAGTAAGTTAACCATGTCATGTGGGGTATCGTATGAAAGGGCTTTATTTGCACAAGCTTAAACAGGTTTTTTATTATTTTTATGATGAAGAATGGTAAAAGTAATACAAATTTGTACGGAACCCTCGGTGGGCGAGTCCGACTCGCACTTGTCCGGTTTTTATAATTATTGTGCTATTACGATGTCTTGACGCAAGAAAACTCATGATTAGTCATGTATTTATTCTTACAAAGTCAATACAAAATATTGTCGGATATATTATCGGATAATTATGAGGCCTATTAACGCATCCGTTATAAACTGATTTGTACCATTCGTCTTTAGAGTCCAATTTTGGAAGAACAAATGGCACTAACTGGCACCCTAGACAGATCGTCAGGAATAACTGTTTTGTACCATTTGTCTTTAGAGTCCAATTTTGGAAGAGCAAATGTCACTAACTGGCTTCCTAGACAGAGCGGCAGAAATAACTGTTTTGTACCATTCGTCTTTAGAGTCCAAAATTGGAAGAACAAATGGCACTAACTGGCTACCTGGACAGAACGTCAGGAATAACGTTGTCAACACCACGGCGATGTTTAATTTCTAAAATAAATGCCGACAATCGAACTCCCCAACGAATCTTCAGAAGGTTCCAAAGGACTATATAAAATATCTTCTGAAGAAAACGTTGGACCTAATTTCGCAACTTGTTGACGTAAGTCCCGTACAGTCGAAGCAGGAGTAGTACCTCTAATAAGAACTTACTCTAGTTCCACTTTTTGCAGACTCAACAATTTTACCGGGTAAGCCATAACGATAATAAATTATAAAATATTTTAATTTCAACATTTGTGTTTTTGTAATTTGTTTTCGCAACAAAATTTGCGTTAAAATTATATAAACAAAACAAAAACATTTTATAAATAGCTTGCCTACTTCTTAACTGATCTTTAGTATTTGTAAAAATATTATGATCGGGTGTTAATGACGGTAGTTGTTGAAATTAAATGGGTGCCTTTGTCTTTCAAAGTTAAAAAAGTAAATAGTGTTGAATAATTTCGGCGGGCTGGTTAGAACCACAATAGCTCAATTGGAAGAGCACCTGACCCGGTATGTCAGAAGGGTGCAGGTTTAAATCCTGCTCGTGGAAATTTTTTCAACATTTGTGTTTTAGTAATAAAATATTTTATTTTTGGGTAAATATTGAACAGACAGCTGCAAAGCAAACTGAAATAGAAAGAAAAACTAAGAAGAACTACTAAATATCAACTAAATCTAACTATGATTCTTTCTGTTACAAATCATAAGCTAAGTAACGTTTTGGTTGTAATAAAAAAAACACACTCAAAAAATCAATGACAAAAATAAAAAGCACACTCAACAAAAAAATAAAAAGCTTAAATGCGAACCACATACATGCGTGTACATTCAGTATATACATACATACATATACATACATATACATACATATACAATCCAGTTCCAGAAAATTTGAAAAATCAGAAAAAAAATCAGTTACCTTAACAATTTTTGTAACTAATAGGTAATCTAAGTTACTAACAACCCCAGAGATAACCTCAGAGATATGCCGGAATGGTCCCTAATGGTCCCTTAGTCGGATTTTACGACCCCCACGGGGAGAGATGGGGTGGCGCAATTCGTTATCCCCGGCACTACACAGGGAGCCCTTAGTTACTAACAATTTAAAGAAAAAACGAACAAACAAAAAAATATACGTAAATTAATAATTATTAATTACATTACACCCAAGTTTTTGGCAACCAAAATATAAAAAAAACGTTTCACAAAAATTTAAAAAATTAAACACACATATACACCAACTACTAAGCGTAAGCACAAATCAAGCAAAACACCACTTTAAAGACAAAACGCATTTATACATTTTCAAAATATATTATTTATACACAGCCGGGCATTGAAAAATATTCACTCACAACGAATGAATTTCTTTTTCAAAAGAACGAATTAAATTCTTTGACATTAGTAGTTATACATCAGTAGCCTTTTTATTGATTTGTTTGATAGAAGATGGTTAGAAGGAACAAATTGGGACACGTAGCAAAATGAGGTAGTAGCAATAATGGCATGGTCGATGCAAGCGGAGCGAAAGACCCGCCGCCGCGCCGCCGCCGCGCCGCCGCCGCGCCGCCGCCGCGCCGCCGCCGCGCCGCCGCCGCGCGCCGAGGAAAAGACATCAACGCGTCACGGTGCAACGTCATACCAAGCTCCCTAACTCGTGCAAACTTCACGACTAACGGATTTTAATATTAAAGTAATATCCTTAATCTGGGTAATTTAATTCTTATAAATAGCGTACAATGTGACCTAACTCTCTATATTATTATGGTGCACTAAAAAATTGTTTTTTAAGATAAAAACCAGTCATGCCCATTGTACTATTTTTAAATCAGTCGCGGAATTTCAAGCTTATATGGGTTGTCTTTGAAAAAATCAGGATAACATTAAACTAAGCATAACCAACTAAATAAAAATACAAAGGCAGGGCAAGGTGGACAAATTTAACAATCACGTGGCATCTTGAGATACAAAAGTTGGGATTCCCTCGTAGTCGTCTGTCGTATAAGTGGTTTCGTTCGTTGGTCTGGCGGGCTGGCCGGCGCGGCGGTTGGCCCCCTCTACCGGTGGCGAGGCTAGTCGCGTGCCGCGCGCCGAGCCTTCACCCGCGACGCCGCGCGCCGCCGCCGCTGCCGCCGCCGCCGCCCGCTGGCCGCCGCCATCCGCCGCCGCCCGCTGCCGCTAGATGGCAATGGGCTACTTTCTATTAAGCCTTGAACCGATTTAAAACCTCCAAAATGTAACAGATTTTTTATCAATGTTGTACAATGGCTCTCTTTTAGCGCAATATAGCTGACAGTTATGGAGTAATGGTGTTATTAAAATGAGCTAGCAAGTAGCGAAATATTTATATCGTTAAAGATAACTCTACCTATATTTTTGATAAATAATAGTGTAACAAAAAGCCGATAAATATAATTTGAATGCAACGCCAGGTTTACGTCTAGAGATAATTTCTTCAATAGGATTGACATGTCAAGATACCAAATATGTCTGATCTGAAAACACAATGATAAAAGAAGATAACTATTTACTTAAATACGAAGAAAATGAACAATAATATGAAATAAGTGCGTTGATACAAATAATAATATATTTGCCATTCGATCACGTTAACGAAAACGAATTTAGATGGAAATATTTAATTCTCCTTCTCTTTCATAAGGAGGCGCTCCTTTAATGCCATACACAATAACGTGTTCGAATGGCAAATAAAACTCACGCCAGGCTCCCTAAAGGCTCGAGTGGTGACGCTGGAAATGCAAGTCCGAGGCAAACTCTCCCCAACAAAAAGAGTCGAATGATGAATTAATTATTTATGATGAGCGCTGCCCCTCTCGCATTGTCAGCCAAGAAACGCCTCGTTGGGAAAAATTATCTTTATATATATAAATCTTCTATGCGTGTCTATGTCTATGTGAAATTTTCTGTGTGTTCAAGTGGATTTGAGAATGGTTTAAATATACAATTGGACCCGGCAGGTGGCGCTGCTATAGAGGTCCATCATGGGTTACGGGTGTTCTTAAGCGGACGAATGAATTGTTTGTTTTGTAGTCATGGAAATTGTCAAAGCGGTACGAAGTCCGCCGGTCAGCTAGTGAGTAATTTATACATATATAATTATATATGTTACTCGACTGTGGATTCCCAGGAAGACATGAAACAACGAGACCAGATGAACGTTGATGTTGTTTTGGTAAAACTATTGTGTCTGTTCTTAGTTCTCATCAGAATTGTTTCCAAATTCGGCAGCTTCGAAAACACCCGAGGTGCTTCGCCACTTAAGTAACGTTAGATTTCCGTTGAGATTGGGAAAGGCTCGCGCGGCGCGGGGCGAAGGCGGGAGGAGGCTACACGCGCATAGCTTTCGGCGCGAGCTTACAAATAAATAAACCAGTTTCCGCGCCCCACCCGCCCCGCCCGCCTCGCCCGCGCTGTCTGCGCCGCCGCAGCCTCCGCCCGCGGGACCACTCACATCGCCCGTTTAATGCACGAAATAAACTCTTACCCCTTTCAAGTTTTACAAATTCCTTTCCTTTACGACTATTAAACAATTCTTATGCGCTTCTCAAGAGTTAACAATAACACACAGGCTGGAACGGCAAATAATGAGAGCTTTTATTGAATTAGGTGGCTCGGTGACTGAAACGGTTTCGACAACCGGCCGGTCATTAAACGCATTCCATCCATGTAAGCGTTCATTCTAATAAAAATAAGTTAAGGTGTTTTACAACAACGACCTTTTGAAGCTCGACTGGTCGTGAGGTGACATTGGACTTCCTTTTGATGGTATCGAGGTCGTCTGCAATATGTTCAGGACAGCTCAGTGGTGGTACGGCTGGTGCCGGGCGGGGGCGGGGGCGGAGGCGCGGGGCGCGGCGGCGGGCGGGGGCCAGTACGCAGGTAGACGCGCGCGTGAGTGGTCGCCACTATCGGCCCCGAGCGGCGCGGCCGCGGAGTGTGATGCGAGCGCGCCGCCCGCCATGGCCACGCTCGGCCTATCCAAGGTGTTCATACTCGACAAGTACTTCACTGAGCTGCAAAAATTCTGGGAGACAGAGAAGAAGTTGCAAGGTGAGGCCGCGCCCGCCCCGCCCCGCGCCACCGCCGCGGCCGCCCGCGCCGCGCCGCTTTGTGATCATTGTTACTTATTATCTCGTGTTCCTTTCTTGAAAGCTCCAGTGTATTCAAACATCGATAGTTTTAAGAAGTGGTTCACACAATGAAGGTCGCGTGGTGCAGCAGTGCATTCTTCTTTGATCAACTATCTATTTCAGCTACACCCATGTAGAGCTATTTCGTAGATTGTGTTGTAGAGTCTGTTCCAGTTGTGGAGGCCAAGGGTTATTGTACAGTTAGGCGCGCGCTGCGGCTCGCTCCGGCCGAGGTTCGGAGCCGTCGGTGCATATTCTTTGAAACATGAACGATGTCACGCAAACCTCACCGCGCACCTCTACGCTTTTACCACTTTTTGGAAATGCCACAATACAAAAAAAATGTTGCGGAAAATTGATAAACTAACCGTGTCCCATATTTATTGGCCCGCTAGTTTCAGTGTGATTTTGCTCAGCCATTTGTACAGATATCGACTTACACTGTAATTTCAGCGGCAAGTCGAGTAATAACTCTACATCAATCCGATCCGCACTCCAAATCGTCTCGAAACTCTCAGATGGTGTTTCGATCACACGACTTGAGGAACCCTATAAGTGTTACGCCAAAAATCCGGTGACGCTGAAAAGGCCGTTTAAAGCCATCAGAAAGCTCTCTCCAAAAAAAGTTTGCGAGCGTCGTGCGCGTGCGCGTGCGCGCGCGGCTCCGTTTGTTTTACGTGCTCTTTTCCTTATATTTTTGCGTTAAAAGAACTAATTGAAACTTTTTAAAGTTATTTTAATAACAGCTCTAACTCTGAATGTACGCAGGTATGAGCCGCGTTCTCTAGCACATTTGTTTCATAAATTTCATCATGTAAATATGTTGCCCCAGCCCGGACCGGCCGCGCACTGCGCACTCGTACGTCACCAGCGCATAACCAACTATCTATATTCGCTACGTTCTTTTTGTGGTCCTCCCGTTCAGCAAGACGATACATCATGTTAGGGCTTAGGCGCAAAAAATTAATAGAGTCGTGTGAGTGCGGACGGTGCTCGGCAATTTACGTTGCGCACGCGCACTTGCACTGGAGGTTTTTGCATCGACGCAGGCGCACGAGGCCAGCGAGGCCCGGCGCGCGGCTGACGAGGCCTCGCTGGAATGCCGCTTCGTGCTCGGGACGACATCTTATTTCTTAATTGCGACGCAACTCGACACACAGGAATTCATATTGAATCGATTCCCATTTCTGATTTGAAGGCACTTTATGGAATTATGATCATTAGTTATAGCAAAATATTCTTTTTGTTATCAATCATATAAAAAGTTATCAAACTAATTGGGGTAGGCAGGACGGGGTCGCCCCCAGCACCGGCGGGTGCTCAAAGCATTTTACCTAGTTTAATAAAGGTAACAAGTACAGGCGCCTGCATGTAAACCAATCCAAAACTGTCATATCACTTCAATAAATGTTCAACCATATGTCATACGTATAAGGTTCAAAGGCTATTGAGGGAATTTGACAGTTTGTGGCAGTCTGGTGTGCAGGCGTGTGCCTAATGCGAATTTATATCTGCCTTCCAAGAAAAGGTTGAGCGCGGTAGATACAAACTAATACGAGTAGAAGCAACACAAAAAAATAGGAATTCAGAATATTAAGTTCTATAAAACTACTATGTATTTATTTAACTATTTACTATATGTCTCTTTCTTATGTAAATATGGCTTTGGAATAAAATCTTTAGTTATCGGGCAAATAGGTAAAATATGATTGAAATAAAAAAGAGTGTGATGCAATATGATCATATTTATTTGCAACTGCTTAAATATTTCGAGTAGTGTTTGATAGATAACTAACTACTCAGGCGGACTTAAAACAAGTTCTACTAACTACCAACGCGAGTAATGTAGATATTCCCTATAAAAATTTGTGTGGGGCTCAGGGTGTAAGACCGGTGGTGGTTTAAGCACTACACCACAGAGGCGGTTTTGCCTGCTCTCCGTCGGGATACCAGTCCTTCTGAAACATGAGCGTGCAGCGGTGCAGCGGTGCAGCGGGGCAAGCGCAGCCCCCCGTGGCGTAGTATTTTCACGGGTGACTCAACTCCGTTCCCACGTCCCGCGCCGCCCCCGCCCCCCGCCGCTGCCTCCAAATACCACTCACGTCCATATCGTTATTCATTAGTAGTCATGACGTATTCAAATCTATCTCGATTCTTAAAAAAAAACCATTATTCAGAATTAATAAAGCTCTATAAAGTAAAGTTTAAGTTCTATAATTGTTTTACTAACGGTATACGCGGTGTCTAAATAAGGTATGACGATAAAAATCAAGTATTTATTATTACAGACATCTATTTCTAATTTAGCATTCGATTAGTATTTAAATACCGTTAAGAAAAAGTTACTCTTCGCCTCGAGCACATTGAGCATTGCTTACAGCTCAGAATCAGGAGGTGATGCTTCAGTGTTATACAAATTTTCGTTTTCGTTAACGTGATCGAATGTCAATTAAACTTGCACTAGGCACTAAGATATAGCGCACAGGAAAGTAAAAGCACGCGAGCCGCGTGGCGTGCCGTGCGCGTGCCGTGCGCGTGCCGTGCGCGTGCCGTGCGCGTGCCGTGCGCGTGCCGTGCGCGTGCCGCGTACTCGCACCGTGCACAGCGCCAACTAAAACCGTCGCTATGACCGTTTTATCTAACACATTTCTTTCTTGCTATCAATATCGTGAACCAGTTGAGCTCTTACGTCAATAATAGTCACACATAGACACGAATCAAATATTTTTCTGACTATGGAACGGCCTGCATGTTAGATGCTAGCCTTTTAGTTGCTCGCGCTATACACCTGCAACATGTCCCAAGCAAGGTGGTGATTTAAAAATGTTGTACACGACACTGGCCAGAGCTTCGACAGGGGATTTCTTACTACATAAACTAAACTAATTATTGAATTAATGTGTCAGGTGTAGTTTTGTGAAGTGTTTCTGCTTCATCATATTCCAAAGCCTTTAGCCATATTAGTAATTTTTGTCTGCATTCACGGAAGGTCAATGAATAGATTTCGAAGCTCTTATTTATCGTGTTTTATAAATAGGAAGATAGATTAGGAGTCATCGTTGAGTGGTAACACTCAACGAAGACATCTAATGGCGAACCACGGCGGCGCGCGTGGCGAACCTGCGTGGCGAACCACGGCGTTTGAAAATAGAGATATCATACTCCAAGGTCATTTATTTTCTCAAAACAGTATGCAGGGTATAGAGTTCTCTACAGATAGACTGCAATAAACGATTTCGATTTTTTGATTTTGAGTAAAGACTGCTATTTGGAAATTGGCGCTTTTTGAAAGAATTTACTTTAGAAGAGCTCTTTGTGCTCTTTCTACTTGGAGAAACTGAGCTTTTAAGGCACCAACCCATATTTTAATGCAGTATGCCGTCAAAGACTAGGTATGCCAGTGCATCTTAGCTTCGATCGAGTAGTTTCTGGCAGACGCCGCGTTTAAGAGTTTTAAACATCCACGTAAGCTTGCTTAGGGCCAATTTCACCGGTGAAATTAAACGCGATCAATTCGAGTTAAACTGAGTTTACGCGCTAAACTGAGTTCCGCTCTCAAGGTTGTGTTTCACCGGCATAAACTAAACGTCGTTCAAGTTAAACTTGGTTCAGTTTCTGAACGGCCGATTTTCGACGTTTAGCTTAGCTAAACGCGTTTAAAGCTGTTTGCCTGTCATTGTCACGATTGTGTGGAGTACGGGAGATTGGTTTGTTTATTTATTTTTAAAGAATGAAATAATCATTTTGTTAGCGATATAAAACAAAGATGAAAAGAGCCCTGGCAATAGCTTTTGACGAAAATTTTAATGAGGATGAGTTTATTGTACGTCGCTCCAGATAGATACGCGAGAGAGAAGAACACTTCGACACTCTTGATGCATTGCAAGATACACTTTGTTTTGTTGTGTGGTGAATTTCGCTATTGTTATGTGTTTATTAGAACTACATTTTCTTTGATAAAATCTTGGTATGATATCTAGTTTATAGTTACATCTGTAAACAGGCCTCATGTTTTGTGAAGCTGAATAAAACTTGTATTATTTACTAAAAAAAAGAGCTTACGCTTAGTTAAATTCCCTTTTTTTGGTGTCTGTCAGTACATATTAAAATCAAACTAATAAATAAATAGTAGTACCTAAGTAATATTAAACAGTAGGTAAGTACTACAATACCAAAATGTTGTAAAGCACACCACTAGCATTATTTGCTTAACATAGGTACCTATATAAATGCCTAATCTAAGAAGAAGGAATAATTTCTTTTAAGGCAATTCGTTTAGTTCCAAGCCAGAACAAAAATAAAAAATAAAAAAACGTTTAGTCGATGACATGTCATTCATTCATTCATTCATTCTTTGTCAAAGCTAAACTAAGTTTTAAAAAACGGGATCAAAACGAAGCCGGTGAAATCGGTGCGACGTGAACCGCGATCAAGACTAAGTTTTGAACTCGATTAGTCGAAACCAGGTTTTATTAAACTCGGTTTCTATTCGGGACGGTGAAATTGGCCAATGCGAGAAACCAATTCCACATGTTTGTACCCAAATTAAGACAAAACAGTGTTATTAGTTCTGATGCTTGGCATTCTGCAAGCGTATTGGACTATTGGCTGAAATGCTGAATCTACGAGTAGAATCATATTCCTTCGGAAAAGTGTAAAATGATAATGACATAAAAAGTTAGTGTATCTATACTTATTTTATTTATAGTTAGGGTTCTTCAGCAACTTTATAAATTTTTGATAATTTAAAACTGTTTTTAGAAAATAATCATTCTTATAGGGTACCTCAACTTAAAGTTATCTATGATTTTGACTTAAGCCTCTCAACGCTCGCTGATATTGCGCGAGCGCGCCGCCTGCGCTGCTAGTTGGCGCCGCTTTTTGTACAATTACGCGCACCGCTCGCGCTCCTCAATTATTCAATGATTGTGGACGTCACTCCCGCTCGCCGCGCCGCACGCTGCTCGTCGCCCGCTCGTCACTCGCTCGTCGCCCACTCGTCGCCGGCTCGCCGGGAGTCCGCTGCCAGTAACTCTGCCGCCATTCAGCCATAAATTCTAAAACTGCACAAACGCGTAAGATAACAAAATGTAATCATAATACAAACGATAAATCCAAGTGTCAATGAACTTTCATACAAATAATAGTGTGCGGCGGCGTAACCTGCTCCGAGAGGGCTTGCTTGTATGGGCAACCAATCTCATGTGTCTACTTTATGGCATATACGAAACATAACAGTCTTTTTTGAAGTTATATTTAAATAGTTTGAGTTATTTTGACATTCGATCACATTAACGAAAACGTGAATTTGTAAGGCATTTTAACTGTTCTCGTATGTCGCCAGGAGCCGCTGCTTCAATGCCATGCTAATTTTTGTTTTAGCACAGAATACATATCAGTACATGTACAGTTTTAACATAATTGAAGGAGTACGGATAGTAAACAAAATTCACACTAGGCTACTTAGCCGTGAAGATCGCCGGCCATCGGTGCTCCTAGCAGACCATGGGAAGTTAGTTTTTAAGATGACCCATAAACTGTTATTAATCGTCCACAGATCTTATTTGGAGCTATGTACATTTTGCATTTGTTAACATTAGTATTCGTTCGTTATGCAATATGTTTGTAAATGTATAAAACTTAGTTTTTGGGATTTCTATTTTGTTTTCATTTTGGTGCGCTACCTACCTTCCTGAATCATACCTGATTAACTTTGTTGGAGCACAAGTGTGAAAATTTGTTAATATCTAATATCGAATTTTGACAAACAGTTAATTTCTGGTAAAAACTTTTTGGAACCATCAAAATATAAAAAAAAATCTTTAGACAGGCTTTAGTTCACATAGAATAATAGAAACTTCGTGGGAAGCGAGAACGGTGCGTATACGCGGCATGCGATGTGACGCCGCCGCCGCGCCGACAATGGCGGCCAGTCATACTCATTCTCATCATAATTAATACTGATGCGGTCCCTTCTGAGAGAATTCCATTTCTTCGTATAAAATTCGCATAATCTTAAAAATTACATCAGAAACTAACAAAATAATTTCGTAGTCGCACTACACTATAAACAGATCGTTTACGAATTTATATTGCCGTTGCCGTACATTGCGCTTATCATGCCTAAACTGCCGAAAACTTTTGTAGTGGATTAACGGACTAAAAGTTTACTGTCTCATTTGGGATTTGATAGCGAGCCCCTTACAGCGTATTTAAACAATGCGGGGCCTCTCGGCCGCCGCCGCGCCGCCCGCCGCGCCGCCGCCGGGTGAGCCCGCGAGTGCCGCGAGAAGGAAACTTTCACGAGTCGCCAGTTTCACCGACAAGGAAAGCTCACACCAAATATTTTAATCGATTAAAGTGGTTCGCTGGGAGAGTGCGGGTGAGTGGGGTTATAGCCGTGTCCTTCGATTGCGTGGCTATAAAAAGGTTTTTAACAGAACCTAAAACGAAATCAAGTGGCAGTGCCGAAAAGAATCATATGTTATGGGCCGTAAGGTGCAAGTCCGCGGGCGCCGCGCGAGGCAACCGGTTGTCCCCCGCGTTCCCCGCCGCCCCCCACCCATACGCGCGCTCGCTACAGCCTACTATTATAATAATACAATCAGGTGATCATTCCTCTCCGCGTTCGTTAGCATTGCATGAAATTCAAACGGGACGACGTAACGCGAGCCCGGCGGCCGGCGCGGCGTTGCGCCTAAGCCGCCGCGCACCGGCCGGCGCTGCCGGTGCCGGCGCCAACCGGTGCGCGGCCCATCCCAGCCGAGCCCATCCTTTATGTATTGCGACACAGCTTCCTGGAGCCAGCCGGACTATCCAGTCCTGCAAGTGGTTTCTCGAACTGATCAAAGCCTACACATTGACATGGCAACGCGTGACACACGATCGCGTGGGCCTCGTCTCCGCCGCGGCACTCGCATGGCACTCGGCACTCGGCTCATGTTTTTGCGTTTGTATCATAACGGCCACATCCGCTCTATGACGGTTCGATGTAGAGGTTGTAGAACGACTAATCTTGAGCATAAAAACGTTATGATGAATCATCGGCGTCATTCACTCATACGCATAGCTACCTTCTTTGATGAACCTTGTGAATGTGCCTTTGGGCTATCACTAAACTTCACTAGGTAGGTAGGTACTAAATAATAATGTTCACATTTAAAGCATTGCTTTTGGCATGATTTTATAATAAAGATTAAAGACTGTACAGCCTCTCGTACTATACTAGGGTTCGGTAACAGCGCATCATATACTCTTCTAGAAGCATTTTTTTTGGGAGAAAGTTTGCCGAGTGCCTCAAACGGCATTTTTAGCTTCACCGGGCTTTTTTGGGGCGGCGAGAAACTTAAAGGGTTCCTCAAGCTGTGTGAAACGAATCACCTTCGGAGGTTTTCAAGAGGGAACGGCATCACGCACTAGTGCTGTCCCCGTGCTAGTTTCTCCGAGGGGTTCGGATCGGATCGGGTTCTGGAAGCTATTTACTTAATTAGTGATTAGGATTTGTTAAACCTCTATCTGCATCTCTTCTTCTAGATAACTTTTATTTGTGGTCGTTTTTAATTAATCCGTAAATCATTCTATTGTAGACCACAGACCATATAACTAGATAGACGACCCATGTGTCACGATTTGTATGAAAACCAAGCGTGCCACATTTTTTTGACATACTATGCTTTGACAAGCGCCATTTAGTGATGGAAACTACCTTACGCGACAAATCGATTTAAAAATGCCGCGTTGCGAACGATTTTTTTATATAAATTCCGGTCATCGGTTTTGTCACCGATTTATATCGAAAGCAAAGCAAACATAAATTACATTATTTAGAAGTTTTATTTTAATATTTAAATTATATTAAGAAATAATCAATAGCACAATTTATTCAACGAAACGCTGATTTTTGAACCGGTGACCAACTCTCACGCTATGATATCAATTACGAACGAGTGCTCCTTTTTCCCTTATCTAAGATCACGGTAACTTATCTTGGACACCGAAAATTCTTGATATATGTATCTTAGTAATCAAATTGTATTTATTTGAAAAATTATGATAGTTCATAATGTATTTACATTTTACTCTTAGTTCGAGATCACCAGTGAGATTAAAAATCGCCCTCCAATACCTAAATATAACAATTACAGCCATTTCGGTGTAAACAACGTGTTCATCGAAAATATATACGGCGTTAGGAAATAATCACATAACCCACATAAGGCCAACGACCGACAAATTATGTCGATGCCTAAATAACTTCCCGATTTTAGCTGTACCTATATATTTCTTGCGGAAATAAAACAGTTTTGATACGTGACGTCACGTGCCTTTATACGTACGTTATTTTTATTTCGATTTTTTTACCTAAATAATTAAACTGCATTGGTGTGGGTTGAAAAAAAGTCGCTAGAATTTTTGGATATCATTTTGTGAAGGTAAGATAAAAAAAGTCCTATCTTAGAGATTTTGAATTATGTACTTTCAAAATATATTTTATTTCTAATCATCATAATTTCGTAAGCGATTAGAATCGAATAGACATTTTATAGAGTAAACGGCACTAATTAGTAAATTTAACAGAAAAATGACAAAAGCGACTGAGCCTCGAAACTGACGCGAAGTACGTATGAAACGATAGTTTGATGTTCATTGCCCGTTTACACAATACACTACCCACATGCATAGAACTAAGTAAAGCCGCAATCTATGACGAACATGCGACATATTCTAGATTTTCTCAAAACTGTCATAAAATAAAAAAAAAACATTTAGTTTAAAATTAATTACAAATATTTGTAGAAACACTTGAAGAAGGTGTACTTGCGTGATCTATGTTAATATAGGTCTGAGTAGTAGACCGTTTGCAGGTCAGCAAATGATTAAGTATCACCATGTAGATAAGACCGTACCATATTGTTAACAATGTTTTAAATGTTTGTTTCAGACGCGTCGTCTTCTAACGAGGCGGTGCACCTGCAGCGGCGGCTGCTGAGCCTGAGCTCAGAGCTGGTGACGCTCCGCAACCACCTGCACGTGGGGGCGGGGGCGGCGGGGGCGGGGGCGGGCGCGGGCGCGGGGGCGCCAGGGGCCGCGGGCAAAGCGCCCGCGCCGCAGCCGGCCGTGCCGCCGCGCGCGCCGCAGTCCCTGCCGCCGCCCGCGCCGCCGCTCTACCCGCACACCACACCACCAGGTTACCATCGCTCTCTCAACTTGTTTTAGGACATAGCAACTTCAATTCATACTTCTTTTAACACAGTTACACACTGTAGGCACCCCTACATGAAGAGGTGATCCAAACATGGAAGCAATACAACGTCGATAATCAAAATTAACATATTGTATTAAAAACTGTTTGTCCAGTTACCGCTCTGAAACATACCAACTCTGGATTGTGTGTTACAGCGACTTATTTCCTGTGCCTCTATGCGTTGTTTATTACGCCACACGTGGGGACACAGCCACAGCTGCCATTCGCCATAATTATGTCGCTCAAGAACTGTAATCACGTTTAACGACTACAAGTTTTTTCCGTTTTGCAGAAAATTAGACTAGTTTTAACTAGTATCTCTGTATGTCATCAGAGGCACGATGGCGGGGGACGAGCGCATGCCCAGCGGGCGCGGGCGCGGGAGCGGGCGTGGGAGCAAGTGCGGGCGCGGGTGCGGCAGCGGGCGCCGACGTCGACGACCTGATCCACCTGCGCGGCCCGCTCACCGAGGACGCGGTCGTACGCGCGCTGCAGGCACGGTTCTACCACAACAAGTTTTACGTGAGTACCTGGCTAATGCCACACCGCCGCATCCAAGGCTTCGTTAACATCACGGGACAGGCTTTAGCCAGCCCGGGCACCACATTATTACTTACTTGTCTTAGTTATATATAATTTTACGCAAATTTTAATTGCGAACAAATTACAATTTGGAAGTCAAGCGTTGAAAAGATTTCCACGAGCGGGATTCGAACGCGCACCCCATGACATGCCAGGTCAGGTGCACTACCATACCAACCAACTTTGCTATCTTTATTTGCTAGGCTATTAATATTTTTGAAAAACCAGTTTTTTAAATAACTTGTTTAATTTTATATCTTTATTTTACTGTTATCTGAAATTATTTAAATGCAAAATAGACATCCAATGTTTTTTTTATTTATTTATTATAAGTATAAATACAGACAGATTACAGTCAATAGTCAGTCAGTCCGTGAGAGTTTAACGATATAGTAAGACTAGACAGTAACCCATAAATAGCATACACCGCACGCGTCATCTTCTGCCCCACGCTACGTTAAAAATAAAACACATATTAAAAATAATTAAAAATTGTTATGAGTATAATGACATTGTTCTTTCTAAGTACTTTGACCTTGATATAGCTTTTGTACTCGTTCGCACCTATCTAATAAAGAAACACAAACACATTTTTTAGGGCTCTACATAACAAATTAGAGAGCGCAAACTTTTAAAGTAGATTGCGATTGCTCAAGTTTTGATAGGTTTTACGTTTATTTATTTATCACTATGATACACTATTAACATTATCAAATACAATACAATAAGATATAATGTATAAGACTGTGACCAAATAAGATGTTTATTAGAAATAAGAAAGATGTTTATGTTGGTTCAGAAATCGCATTATGTTGCAAAATTATTAGTGTGTAAACGCATTGCAGCCAAGCATAAAACCAATCGGTCCAAAGTATCTCGCGCCGCCCGCCGCGCCCGCCGGCCGCCCCGGGCGCAGCAGGTAGCCGTACGTACCTGCGCACGGGCACTTGATACCTCGGATTAACGTCGCGCGCATATATCTACATAGCTTAGGGTTGCGCGCTTGGCTATTGACGACGATGTCTGAACATACAATTTTTGTAGCGTCATCAGCGTCACACTAACACTCTTTGTAATTGAGGATGTCGACCAACTAGACAAAACAAATGTGCAAGTTTAAAATATACTAAATATTAAGTAAGGATAAACATTTACCCTTTAATAATAATAATACAAACCAGTTGTGCTCAGCACTCTCGATCGCAAGGACGTGTGGAAGAGCAAGGTGCTACACGGGCGCTACTGTCGAGTTCTAACTGGGCCTGATGTAGATTTGCCGGCTTCGGTGAACTGGCTACGTTTTGGTGACCTATTTGGGGAAACCGAAGGTTTTGTCTGTGCCATTGAAGATAAAGTTATCAAGACGAATAACTACCGGAAATATATTATGAGGGACGGTACGGTCGACATCTGTCGGGCATGCCGCCGTCCAGGAGAATCACTCCGACATATTATTTCTGGTTGTTCTCATCTTGCTACCGGAAAGTATTTGCACAGACACAACCAAGTAGCAGAATAATTCACCAGCAACTTGCTCTTCGACATGTTGATAATTACTTAGGTAGTACTTATGATACATGTATAAAATATTAGGCCCGATTTTTCAATCCTCAGTTAAGTCTTATTCAAAGAAAAAGATTGTCATTGTGAGATATTTTCTAAAGAGAATCTGTCATTATGTCAAATTATTCAATGAATAAACTACTGAACAAGTAATCACTATAGAATAAACTTTAACTGACGATTGAAAAATCGGGGTTAAAAAATCTTGTTCAAGTTTATATATTTTTATTTGTTGTGAATTTGAATGATGTGTGTTATGTGCGGTAGATAATAGTTTATTAAGAGTTAACTTCATTTTTATTTAAGTAAAATTTAAACACTGAAAAAAGACGACAACCTCAGGCGGGAATCGAACCACGCACCTTCCGCATTCCGGGCGGCTGCCTTAACCACTTGGCTACCGAGGTCTGGCTTTCACCCGTCGAAATTTTTCAGTGCTTGATGCTTATGTTTTTTAGTCAACATTGCTTCATCAATCTTAGAAGTTTTCACCTCTGAGATCCGAAAGAAATATTTTTACAAATATTTGAACATTCGGTTAAGATGAAGCTGCGTTATAGATAAGTGTTTTTTATATATTTTAGCGTTTTATTAACGCTTATTATTAACTTCTAAGATTGATGAAGCAATGTTGACTAAAAAACATAAGCATCAAGCACTGAAAAATTTCGACGGGTGAAAGCCAGACCTCGGTAGCCAAGTGGTTAAGGCAGCCGCCCGGAATGCGGAAGGTGCGTGGTTCGATTCCCGCCTGAGGTTGTCGTCTTTTTTCAGTGTTTAAATTTTACTTAAGTATATTTAAGCGTTAATAAAACGCTAAAATATATAAAAAACATTCATTTTTATTTTTATCAAATTAAATACATATAGTGTACGTTTTGCCGTGAGTGCAGTAGTAACTAGTAATGTGTCCGCAGACGATGATCGGTCCCATCCTGGTGGCGGTGAACCCGTACACGGACGCGAGCAACTCGCTGACGCTGGCGGCGGCGGCGGCGACGGGGGCGGGGTCTGGAGCAGGGGCGCGCGTGCAACGGCCCGAGCTGGCGCGGCTGGTGCACGACGCCGTGCGCCATCAAGCCGACTCCGGCTACCCGCAGGCCATCATCCTCTCCGGTCAGCGCCCTAGCCGTTACAATTCACCTCTCTTCCAACATAGTTAATAGCTCTTGGGATGAATGAACACCTATCGTCATTTATACGACCTTTGTATGACTAAACTGTTTTTTTATACTCTACGGTGGCAATCTGGCATACGGCCAGCCTGATGGTAAGTGGTTACCGCAGCACACCCGTAGCATAAGACCGCTTGCAACACCAGAGTTATCACCCGTGCGTTGCCAATCCAACCTCATCACCTTTAAAAGACCCACAGCTGGACGCAGAGTCTTCCCAAGAACTAGCACGTGTGTAAATTGGGCCAACCCAGGCCAGCGCGGCCTAATGCGGATTGGTGAGTTTTAACCACTGCCATTTTACGACAGCAAACCGGGACCATCGGCTAAACGTGCCTGCCGACGCACGGAGGAACAATACAATAAACAATAAAATTAAATAATACGATTGTAATTGTTCGTACCACTGAACAGCCTTCCTTTGAATATTGTGTAAATATTAGATCACAAATCACAGCTACATATCCTAACCTAGTTGTTGTATATATATCGAATTCCCTGGCGTCTAGTGTTAGTTTGACTACCATCCATCATACCGAAGGTTCCTATACCAAACAACCACTGTGAATGAAGGTTACTCGTACACGCGACGTAAAAATACTCGCAACCGCGTTTAACGGTACCTATTAGAATTTGAAATGTTCAAGTTAGCCTGTTGTACGTTTGTGTTTGTGGTGTGAGTGTACGGGCCTAAGTGTGTGCGTGCTGGCAGGCGTGTCGGGGTCTGGCAAGACGTACGCGTCGATGGTGCTGCTGCGGCGGCTGTTCGACGTGGCGGGCGGCGGGCCCGAGACGGACGCCTTCAAGCACCTTGCCGCCGCCTTCACCGTGCTGCGCTCGCTCGGCGCCGCCGCCACCGCCGCCAACTCGCACTCCAGCCGCATCGTCAGTACACCACACAACATACAACACACACCACACACCACACACAACATACACCACACACACTACACAAAACATACACCACACATAACATGTACCACACACAACATACACCACACATAACATGTACCACACACAACATACACCACACATAACATATACCATACACAACATACACCACTCACATCTTACACTACAAACTACACGCGCCTCACCACAAAGCTTATTACTTTTATATATTTATTTATTACAGTCTTTAAAAAAACTATGTTTACAGAACTAAATTCCATTATATTTACACAAAAGCAAGTAGAACATCTAATGAGTTGGTACAAAAGTAGGAATACCGTACCGTGCGTATTAAGAGTTTTTAAAATGTATGATCAAACCTACAAAGATTTTTTATTTAATTATTTTTAATTTTGCATTCACAATAACAATGCTATAAGAAGTAAGAAATTAAAATTTCACTAAAAAAATCATTCAGTCTCTGAAAGCTCCAGTGGGAATCGAACCCAAGAGCTTTGGATAACCAGTCCAATGCTCTGAATTTTTTTTTAGTAAAATTTAATTCTCTACATAAAACATACAAGTCTAGTTAGATTACTCAGCTAATCATGTGATATTATAAAGCTTAGAGTTAAAACCCGTGTATACAGGGTGTACTCGTTAAGTGTGCACAGGCGATTATTCCGAAACTATGAGAGATATCAAAAAACTTAAAACTGATAACGAAAGTACGTAATCTAATGAGTAAAATGGCATTAATAACTTTTTAAAAATCAAACGAGAAGTATCCAAAATTTTGACATTTAACACTCCCATACATTTAGTATGTTGACTTGACGCCGAAATGTTAATGACGGTAGTTGTTGACATTGAATAGGCGCCTTTGGCTTTCAAAGTAAAAAGTAAATAGTGTTGAATAATTTCAGCGGGCTGGTTAGAACCACGATAGCTCAATTGGAAGAGCACCTGACCCGGTATGTCAGAAGGGTGCAGGTTCAAATCCTGCTCGTGGAAATTTTTTCAACATTTGTGTTTTTGTAATAAAAACAAAAACCACTCAAATACATTAGGCGCTGAACGAGGGTTAATTAAGTAAGTAGATAATATACCTATTACTTAGTCTTACAAACAAAGATGAAATTCCACAAGCGGGATTTGAACCCACTGGTTCCGAAACAGGATTCGAACCTATGCGAATTGTAATTTGTTCGCAACAAATTTGCGTAAAATCATATGTTCATTTTATTTCATAAAATCCACAAGCGGGATTCGAACCCACTAGTTCCACGAGCGGGAATCGAACTCATTCGAATTGTAATTTGTTCACAACAAATCCACGTGAAAGATTTTACTACTTAAATGTAGTTTGTGTTATCAATTGTTTATGGCCTCTGATGGTAACACATCTCCTTGAAGATGATCTACAGGGACGGCATTGCTTGCCCTTAGCCAAACTAAAGATATTAACAATGTGTCGAAGCCATTTCGGCTTATAGAATCAGAAACCTTGATTTCCTCAAATACAGTCTGTATTGTAATAATACCATCTGTAGGTAGTTATGTTCATTTCAATGACAACAGAATAAAATAACCCAAATAAATAGTTAATAAATGAGATAATCTTAAAAATAAATGTTTAAATTATCCGATATCACCAAAATATAGATTTTACTATTTAAATGTAGGTTGTGGTAGCAATCGTTGCAGACTTCCGATGGTAGTAGTACATCTCCTTGAAGATCTCTACAGGGACTGCGTTGCTTGCCCTCTAGTCCAACCAACAAGATAGCATCAACTATATGTCTAAGCCATTTCGGCATAACAAAACTGGAAACCTTAATTTTCTCAAGGTAAATTAAGTAGGTAGTAGTAAGGTAAATTAAGTAAACTCCTAGTTAATTTCAGTGACATCTGAATAAAATAAACCTAATAACTACTAAGCATGGTTTTCACACATAACTTGACCCTATTTATTCTAGAACACCACCACCAACTTATTGAATAGGCATCTATCTATCTATCATGCAACATAAATATTATTATTAACTCCAACGCAATGACTATTTTTTTATGACAACCTTGTTTATTTATTATTATAACAGATAAAAACGTATCGCTTAGTATAGCCTAGTCTATACAAAGTACCTAGTAAAGTAAATTGATAAACACACACACACAAATAAGTGCCAAGTGTACGTATTCATGTGAACCGTTCCAAACCATTGTGCAAAATCTAACGCCCTATCACATTCCTATTTTACTAAGTAAGTACCTGCTTATTTCACGATATCATCATTAATAAGAAATTGTAATCAAACACACACTACACTTTCAACATAATATGAAATTCACAAAAAAAATAAAATGTTTAGTGAGATAACACATTAATAAATACACATTAAAAAAACAAGAATATTCTTACCAATAGACCGAAGATAACAAGAGGTAGGTGATAGGAGGAAGGAATAAGGGTTGGATTTTCTCACTGCCAGTCATGCAGGCTCTCATGACCGATCAGATATCTGACAGCTAAAGGTGTCTTGGCCGCAGTGAGAGGGTTTGTAGATGATAACATAATCACATCACATAAAAGAAATACAATAGGTTTCAAAATAACTACACAAAGTTTATAATTTACACAGATTAAATCATGTTAAAGTAGCAAAATTACAGTGTCAAATTACTTGAGTCTAGAGCCGTCCTCTCCATTGTTCCGCCAACCACACATACACACACACACACACCCTCACACGCTACTCTTTGACTTGACTATTACCGACTCACTATCTTGACTGACTGCTTGACTTGACTGCTCTTGACTGCCTGCCTCTAGTCCTTAACCTCTTTTTATATCCACCGGTACCTATACTCGCTGCGCAGCTAATTTTCTTTTACGTGTTGGTGATACTAGATATAGCCTATTGGCTGTATCTAATATTGGGTTTATCTCGATAAACACTACTTCAATCAAAGTTTCATGAATACCTACTTGTGTTGAAAGTTTTCACCCTCAATTATCATTTGCCAACAATATCAATAACATAAGAGATAGCTTTAAATTCATCAAAAGAAAAACGTGAGTTATAAGGTGAGAGTATAGCAGGCCAACGTCCATATTTCCGCTACTCCCCGCTGGTGGCGCTAGCTGTATTCATTGATGTATCTCTTTGCTTTTACTCATACATAGATAATCGAAAGAACTAGAATATCGTATTATATTGGATATAGACTACTGCTACTTCCCGATGAGTGGCGCTAGATGTAATCATTCATTGATCGATCGCCCTCCCATCTCAATTATGAATCTAGCTCATGACTAGTGCATTACACACATTTAAAATAAACAAATTGTAATGTTGTCATATCCTATCCGGGTTCATGTGAGAAACTAAACCTGCGTTCGTATAACGCGTTCGTAATCTGTAAATACTACATGAAAACGCAATAATTATTTATAATTTATGAAGTGCAATCTGTAACATTAAAGTACAGACTTCTATTGCATTCTAGCCTCCTTATAGTCTACCTAGGTTAGTGGTGAGCGTAAAAAGTTAATTAAATCCGTTAATTAAAATGAATCTTTATCACAAATATCTACGAAAATAATATTTGTTTTGACACTGTGTTGAATAACGCAAGGAAACTACGTAATACTAAATGATGACGCCTAGAAAGAGCAGATACCTAGTGTGGAAAGTTCACTTGAATGACGCTAGATGGCTCGCATGCATTATCGATTACATTCGGTTTCTACGTAATAAAGTTTATTATTACTTGAAAGTAAAAATAACACTGTTAACAACACTAATGGAGGATTCTATTTGACATTTAAGTCCTAGCAAGTATTGCTTAATTTTATTTGAATATTGTTGATTAATCTATTAGTTCCTTTTATCTTATTTATTACACATTTAAAATTAAATAACATTTAGCCTTAATTCTATCCTAGATATTTATAATTTTTATTTATTTCTTTAGAAAATGTTCTAGTGACGTATGGACCGTTACAACTGTTTGTTTATGAAATAAAAAAAAACTTGCTTAGCGAGACGAGTTTAAAAATATGTTGATATTGATGGCAGGGCCACTTCATCGAGGTGCAGGTGACCGACGGCGCTCTGTACCGGACCAAGATCCACTGTTACTTCCTAGACCAGACGCGCGTGGTGCGGCCGCCGCCCGGCGAGCGCAACTACCACATCTTTTACCAGATGCTGGCCGGCCTCACGCCCGACGAGCGCACGCAGCTGCACCTCGACGGCTACTCCGCGCAGGACTTGAGGTACATTCAGTAAAAAGCTCTTTTTAATGTAGCACCAGTTAAAATTGCCAAAACAAGAATATATATATATTTCTTTTTTTGCAGATACCTCGCATCGCCCCATCATCGGCGGCCGGAGCCTGAAGACGCGGCACGATTCCACGCGTGGAAGACTTGCCTCGGGATCCTAGGCATCCCATTCCTGGACGTGGTGCGCGTGCTGGCCGCCGTGCTGCTGCTGGGCAATGTGCAGTTCGCTGAGGGCGGCGGCGGCGGTGGAGGTGGCGGCGGCGGCGTGGAGCCCGCGGGGGAGGCCGAGCTGGCCGCCGCTGGCGCGCTGCTGGGTGTGCCCGCGGCGGCGCTGCTGCGGGGGCTGGCCACGCGCACCGCCCCGCGCCGCACGCCGCGCGCCGCGCCGCCGCCCGCCGCGCCCGCCTCCGCGCCTGCCGCCGCCGCAGCGCGTGACGCGCTCGCCAAGGCGCTGTACTGCCGCACTGTCGCCACCATCGTACGGCGCGCCAACTCGTTGAAGCGGCTCGGCTCCACGCTCGGCACGCTCAGCTCGGACTCGAACGAGTCGGTGCACAACCAGGACGCGGCATCGCGGCGCGCGTCCAGCGCCGGCGGCGGCGGGCGCTCGCGGGCCGGCGCGCGCTCGATGGCCGCGCTCAACGACGCCGTGCGGCACGCGACCGACGGCTTCGTCGGCATCTTGGACATGTTCGGCTTCGAGGACGCGGCGCCGTCGCGGCTCGAGCATCTGTGCGCAAACCTGTGCGCGGAGACGATGCAGCACTTCTACAACACGCACGTGTTCAAATCGTCGGCGGAGTCGTGCCGCGAGGAGGGCGTGCAGTGCGCGCTGGAGGTGGACTACGTGGACAACGTGCCGTGCATCGACCTGGTGTCGTCGCTGCGCGGAGGGCTGCTAGCGGCTCTGGACGCGGAGTGCGCGGCGCGCGGCTCACCCGAGCAGTACGTGGCGCGCATCAAGACGGCGCACCGCGGCCACCCGCGCCTAGCCGAGGCGCGCCCGCCTCACGCGCGCCGCTTCCTGGTGCGCCACTACGCGGGTGACGTGGCCTACGACGCCGCTGAGTTCCTGGACGCCAACCGCGACGCCGTGCCCGACGAGCTGCTTGCCGCCTTTGACACGCGCACCTGCGAGTTCGGCTTCGCCACACATCTCTTTGGTGCCGAATTAAAGGTGTGTTATATAATAGGTAATCTTCAGTCGTCTCTCAGATGCGCATTGTGTCTTTATCGAGCGCAGCGTGGCTATCATCGAAATTACAAAAATAGAGTTATTTACAAGGACGTTAATATACTCTAGTGTAAATTTGGAGCCAACTTAACTATCGTACGAGCTTCGTCGTTCGCAAGTGTCTTCAGCGTATTCACGAATTCGCGTATTCAAGAAATTCAAGAAATGGTGTGTAATGTTTGTGTAATGGGCAGGCGCTGGCGGCGCACGGTGGGCCGGCGGGCGCGCAGTTCCGCGCGTCGCCGACGGCCGCGGCGCTGGAGGCGGCACCCGCGTCTACGCTGACGCAGGACTTCCACACGCGGCTCGACAACCTGCTGCGCACGCTGGTGCACGCGCGCCCGCACTTCGTGCGCTGCCTGCGCGCCAACCACACCGAGACGCCCATGCTCTTCGAGCGCGCCACCGTCGCCAAACAGGTACGCGAACACCGAGCGCGT
This sequence comes from Eudonia truncicolella, assembly GCA_949315975.1. NCBI lineage: Eukaryota > Metazoa > Arthropoda > Insecta > Lepidoptera > Crambidae > Eudonia > Eudonia truncicolella. The sequence continues at coordinate 17,728,470 of OX438837.1, read as the reverse complement.
GCTTCTATTAATGTTTCAATCTTTGATTCGAGTTTACAGTGTTTACTAAATACAGTGAAAAAATTTAAACGCTCACCCGACCCAGCCAGGAATCGAACCTGGGTCTTCCGTAATCCGGGCGGCTGCACTGATCGCTATGCTACCGGGAAGGCTGACGTAAGTGCTGAATTTTGTCACTGCTTTTGAATTTTTTGAGTGCTAATAGCGGCACAGTGCGCCATCTATCCAACGGTCATTGCAACCGATGGCCATGCAGATTCACGTATGCAGATGAAATACCACAAATTTGATAACACAACGCTATAGTAAAATTAAACGCCCACCACATTTCTTTCACTGTATTTTATAAATTTTATAAATATTTAATTTAGCTTAGGTGCAGCAATTAGCACTTAAAAATAAAAAGTAAAAATTTACTTCAGGTTAAGTTCGTCTCTCTTTGTTTGTAGGTGTTTCCTCCAAGTTAACTTGCGGTCTAGGTGGATTCCAAGATACTTCACCACATCACAATGAGGGAGAGGGAGGGTGGTCACCTAGCTTCACTGGCGGACATTCTCCCTTCTTAGGCCAAATGTGACATGGACAGATTTGGTCGCGCTTGCTCTCTGATTCTCCATTTTTTTAAACCATCTGTGAGTCTCCAATAGCCTTTGTTGTAGGATTCTAGATACCTCAGCAGGATTGTCGTTAGATGCCAGTATTGCCGTGTCGTCGAAAAAAGAAAAATTATGAGTTTTTCACTGTGATTATTTTAATTTTAAATAAAATTGGCTGACCTAATAAAAAAAATAGATAGAAAAGATGTGGTTTGGAGAAAATAATTAGCTGCCGCTGGCGGGATGTAAAAAGTAGCTTTGGGAAGTTTTTCAAGCCTTTCGCGAGGTTCTAATGAACTCCTCAATTCACAGGTGCGAGCACTGCAGATCCTGGAGACGGCGCAGCTGATGGCGAGCGGGTACCCGCACCGCATGCGGTTTCGTGCGTTTAGCGGCCGGTACCGCGCGCTGTACGGGCGGAGCGCGGGCGCGGCAGGCGCGGGGGCGGGCGCGGGCGCGGGCGCGGGCGCGGGGGCGTGGAGCGCGGGCGAGCGCGAGTCGGGCGCGGGGTGCGCGCGCGTGCTGCGGACCGTGGCCGCCGCCGCCGCGCCGCCCGCGCCCGCCTCGCCCGCCGCCGTGCGCTGGGCGCTCGGCAAGCGGCACGTCTTCCTCAGCGAGGGCATGAGACAGGTGAGTCGTTTGACTAGCTTGACCGGCATACGCAGGTTCTTTCATTTGTATGCTCAATCCAAAAAAAGCCTAAAAAAGTGAGTCAAGCACTCACTTTTTTAGGCTCTACCTAAAATTTTGAACATATTAGGACATATTGCCTAATATGTTCGCGAACTAGTCCTTAGGCTAGCATTATCATACCAACTATTCATAGATTTATTAGCCGAGTTTTGCCACTTAATAATTATGCTACACATTGTTTCTACTATGGATTACCAACGTTTCACGCTACTTGCAGAGAAGTATTATCATTTTAAACATCAACACAATCGCGATTGCGCTGTACCCGGATCGCAAGCCCCTGACGTTAACTGCATTATTACATCTATTTTATTTTATCGTGCGCAGCGACCTAGCCAAGATTATCTTGTCTTGGCTGGTCGTATACAACGATAATTAATATATATTACCAAAATGTCAGGGGTTTGCGTACCAAAACAGTGCAATTTAAAAGAAATGTTCAACTTCATGACTACGATGTAATACTATTAACCGAAACTTGGTTACTCGAAGGAATTAACGATGGGGAATTATTTAGTGACAAGTACACGGTATGGCGTCGTGATCGGGACTATTCATGTGTCGGGCAGACGCGTGGCGGCGGTGTTCTTATCGCAATACGCCGCGACTTCACTGCGTTCGAGCGGCCCGAGTGGCATTCCTCGGCCGAAGATGTATGGATTTCGATTATATTAAATAAAAACAAAAGCAACCACTCCGCACCTTTAATGATGCACATTTGCTGTGCGTATCTATGCCAACAAAATAATGGGTTGTCTTTTTCTTCGCAAATATCAAACTTAGCTGAAAAAAATATTGTCGGTTTGTACTGAGCAGCCACAAGACTTATTTATTATTGCAGGTGATTTTAATTTAAGCAATATATCCTGGTCATCATCTAACTTATCTAATTTTCTAGTGCCATCATTCTGTAGTTCTAACGTTAATCATAACGAGATTGAGGATTTTATGAATCTATGTGAATTGAATCAATTCAATAATGTCAAAAACCATTTAAACAGCTTGCTCGATTTGGTGTTCTCCAATGGCGACTTGATAGTTAGCCGTTGTACTGCCCCTCTGGTTGAAGAAGACTCTTACCACCCAGCCCTTATCTGTCAGACTAACTTTACTGATTATAGTAAACCACTGGATACTAAAAAACACCTTAAATACTTTTATAATAAAGGAAATTTTTCCGGTTTATGTTGTGACCTTGATGAGCTGGACTGGATTGATCTTCTGTCACGTGGGACACTTGATGATGCAGTTGAACTCTTCAGTGGTAAATTGTGTAGTCTAAGAGATATATATGTTCCTCATAAATATGTTAGCTCGAACGATCATCCAGTATGGTACTCAAGTGCGTTGTTAAAAATACTTAAAGAAAAAAATAAATTGCATAAGAAACATAAAATTTATGGAAACAAAGCTGATAGTGTCTCTTTCAGTGTTCTACGCCGGCGAGTTAAGAAGGTGGAGCGGGAATGTTATAATGCTTACATAAAAAACATTGAAAATTCTTTAGTCGACAACCCTAAAGCCTTCTGGTCTTATGCACATGCTAATAGAAAACATAATGGCTATCCTTCTACTATGATGCACAATGATGCTACCATTTCAAGGGGTGATGAAGTTTGTAACGCATTTGCCGATTTCTTTCACTCCACCTTTTTAACACCTGCGCCTTCGGGTAGTAACACCCCTATAGCTGCATTCACCACAGCCCGTAGTGAGGAAGGTTCTGTTGCCGATATCCATACTATAGAAATATCCGAAGATCAAGTTTTCAATATACTAAAATCACTGGATTGTAACAAATCCGCAGGACCGGATAATTTACATTCATTCTTGATTTCTAAGTGTGCTAAAAGTTTGACCCTTCCAATTAGTCTTTTATTCAAACGCTCCATCACAGAGGGGACTGTGCCAAAGATTTGGAAGACTGCAACCGTTACTCCTATCCACAAAAAGGGATCAAAGCGAGTAGTTGCAAATTATAGGCCAATATCGAAACTTTGTGTACTTGCCAAAGTTCTAGAGAAACTGGTTCACAACCAAATATATTTAGCCCTTAAGCACATATTTTTGTCTCAACAACATGGTTTTCTGAAAGGTAGGTCTACAGTGAGTAACTTTTAACTTTTCTTGATCAAGTGACTGATAGCATGCAGCATGGGGGTCAACTAGACGCAGTATACACTGATTACAGTAAGGCATTTGATCGCATAGATCACGTGATATTGCTCCAAAAACTGCAATTAGCTGGTATACGTGGCGATCTTTATCGATGGTTCTGCTCGTACGTAGCGGATCGGTGTCAAACTGTGGTTCTCAATGGTTTCTCTTCACACTCACGTTTTCCCACTATCCCTTCTGGCGTCCCACAGGGATCTATTCTCGGACCCTTACTTTTTGTACTTTTTATTAATGATATCGACAAATGTTTTGTCCACTCTCAATTTCTGTTGTTTGCTGATGACATGAAAATTTACAAAAAAATTAGAACACCAATTGACTGTCTTCTTTTCCAGCATGATCTTGATAGGCTCAATCACTATTGCTTAAATAACAAACTTGAACTTAACATATCAAAGTGCAACAGTATCACGTTCAGTAGATCCCCTAACGCGGTCCTCAATGCCTACACAATTAATAGCCAATCATTGCAACGTGTTGATTGCGTGAGAGATCTTGGTGTGCTTCTTGATTCTAAGCTCGTCTTTGATAAACATATTGATTTAATCACATCTAAAGCTTCTAAAACACTTGGATTTGTTCTCAGAACAACTAAAGACTTCAAGTCAGTAAAATCCTTAAAATTATTATATTGCTCCTTAGTGAGAAGCCAGTTAGAGTATGCAAGCCAAGTGTGGAACCCGCATTATAATGTCTACGTAGATAAGATCGAAAGAATCCAAAAAAAGTTTCTGAGATTTATTAATTATAAGTTTGATATTTATTGCAACAAGAATCTCGCTTATGATGATACCTGCAAACGCCACCATCTGCTCCCGTTGGTGAGGCGGAGAGATGTCGCTGATCTTACGTTTTTTCATAATTTGGTAGTCGGCAGAACGGACTGTAGTCATCTCCTGTCTAAGGTTAAATTACAAGTGCCATCTCGTACAGTTTTAAGGCGTAACTATCTCAGGTTCCATACTGACTATAGTTCAACTAAGTATAGACATAATTCTTATTTCAATCGTGTAACTACTAGTTTTAATAATAACTATTCTCGTGACAGTGACTTGTTTGCGGCAGGTAAAAATTATTTTGTGAAAATGATGAATGACAAATTTTTCAATCAATAATACTTACTTTGTCTTTTGGGGTTGGTATGGCTTTATTGGTTTATATGTATTGTTCTCTTATCTAAATTCATTGTAAACATAGCTTGTCATAGCATTATATATATATATATGTATATTAAGTTCCGTTACAATACTGTTCATTCCTGGAACCTACATAAATTAATTGTAATGCAAATATTTTCTTCTACCTGTGAAAACTGTATAAGGCTTTTTGTTTGTAGTAAAAAGGTTTTAGTAAAAAATATATATAAATAAATATAAATATAAATAAATAACCTTAACAACCACAACGGTCCTTCAACGTGAAAACGTATGTTTCGAATGTAGGTGTTGGAGCGGATGCGGCGCGCCCGCCGGCAAGCAGCGGCGGAGTGCATCCAGGCGGCGTGGCGGCAGCACCGCGGGGCGGGCGGCCGGCCCGCGCCCACGCCGCTGCCCGCGCCCGCACCGCCACCTGCGCCCGCGCCGCCGGCGCGCCCACGCCCCGCGCCCATCGCCGGCACGCCGCCGCCAGACCCCTCCGATAAGTGCGACCAGGCCCTCGTCAAAAAGACATGCTCGCTCTTCGGTCTTGACTTGGTAATAATTTTTTACATAAATCTACTTAACTACCTACCCCAGATCGAAACGTTGAAACGGTCTTTCCTCCCTACAAAGGTAATTCGAATTATGTAGGTACTATATCGTAAAACGTTTTACTTACTTCTAATAACTATGAAAAGAATCTCATTCGTTTCTATAACTAGGTAGGTTTATACCTATAGTGTTTTATAATAACTGTACCTAATAAGTCACCATAATTCGGAAGTGTTTTAAATTATATACTTACCTACCCACGTTTATAAGTGACCACAATAACTGACGAGCCCCCGGTGCCTCGCGTAGGAGCGGCCGCCGCCGCTGCCGCCGTCGCGCGCGTACACGGTGGCGGGCGGCGTGAAGCTGGGCTACCCGCAGCAGCGCGTGGTGGCGGCGGAGTGGGCCGACGACGCCGCTGCCGTGCGCCTGCGCCCCGGCGACTGCGTGCTGGCCGTCGGCGCCGCCCGCCGCGGACACATCACCGTGCTGGTGCGTACCTCCACCGTTTTTGTTTATGAAGCATGAGCAGTCGCAAAAGGCGACTAATATATATATATACCTATATATATACATTTTATTTATTTATTTATTTATAACCATACAAAAAAAAAGCGTCCCAGATACAACGGAAACTTAAAACTAGTTAGTGCTAATTAGATAGAACTAATTTTACTATTTGATATAGCAAAAACCATTAAAAAAGAACCCTATGTTACATAATAAACAACAGTTGCCAAGCAACCAAGGATTAAAGCCCTGTTTAGACTAAATCAAAATTTAACAATTTTCGAGTATTTATGCCTGTTATTCTCCGGAATTTTCTTAGCATTTTGGTAAAAACCGTATCAAAATACGTTCAGTAGTTCTCGATTTGATCGTGTTCAAACAAACAATTTCTTTTCAAACTATTCTATCGTGTTCCGTTAGTGATTTTAAGGCCCTGTGTAATATTTTTTTTGATACCTTGCAATTACAGATTTTTTATCCCTACGTTCTTATTGTATAGATAAGCTTTCATAATTAAAATTCGTTTTGAATTTATTATCTGTCAACGCAGTTATTTTATTATAAAATCGAATTGAGTTACCTTTAAAGGATTTACTACTCTTGCTGAGTCTGAGCTTCGGTGCACATCAATTATTCTGGTTCCTTGTATTAAATTCGCCTTCGCCTTACTAACTTGAAGCACGGATGTGACGTTACCGATTGGCAAATCCTTGTATTCGCAAACCAAGTCAATTCATAAGTTCGTTTTCAGTTCGTAATGTGGCGAACAATACCTATAGGGGTCGAAAAATCAATAAAAACATGACAGAAGCTTCGAATCCGTTTAGGTCCGCCAGATTCAAACCAAATGTAGACAAAACATTTTGATGAAATTGTATGTGCAGGTGGCGGGGCGCCGCGTGAGCGTGCCCCACAGCGTGCTGGGCCCGCCGCGCGCGCCCTCGGGCCGGCCGCCGCCGCCGCCCGCGCCGCCCGCGCCGCCGCCGCCCGTCGCGCTCGCCTGACCCGCCCGCCGCGACCGCGATCACAACTATTATCAGATCTAACGATTGTTTTCTTCCGTCGATGAGATCGCTTCGGCACGTTATTTTATGATTCGGTGCCTATAGACGTTAGTTAATGTAAATATTAATTGTAATAAGTATTTAAAACGTTCGAAGTAGAAGGGTGGCCGGTGTGATGGACACGCAGTATTATGTAAAAAACGACCGATAGGTATTTATTACTCTACTCTGTCAGACTGTCTAAATAGCTAGAGCGATGCAACTTCACAATGATTACCTAAGGGTGTCGGGGTCCAATGATTCGTCTAAATTAATTTCAATGCTTTTTAAAGCGTAGGTCCTACACCATTATACTTATTACACTAATAAAGTAGCTATTGATTTGCCTTACCTAAAAAATTCAAAGTTCGTACTTTAGGGTCTACGCTTACAGTACAAAACTGCTTCGTAATAAATAAACGTTTTCGCTCTAGTTATTTCGAACTTAGTTTTATCGTTATTTTATAAAAGTATAACCCAATGGGTGCGAGGCGTATGCGATTGTCGCGGTACACGGCAGGCGAGTGCCATTTCACTGAACCTGAATGGAGGAGTTCCCCAATATTTGTGCAGATGTGGCTACATCGCACGTGGCTCGGATTGTACATTACCTGAAAAGTAGCGGCAAGTTTAGCAAGTGTAGCCCCTAGCGGCTAGGGCCTAGCCCGAGCCCGCGCTGCCTGGCGGCGCAACTAGCGCGAAACTTCGAATTGTCCCTTACATTAAGTTAGTCCTCTGTAGATAATAACAACAGTAAAGCTATCTTCAACACTTGTTCTATTGTCTACCGCCAGGTTGGTAAGGGGTGTCAGTATAAACAAGTCGTGTGTAGCGGGGTGTTCTATGAGGTCTTTGCAATACGATATTTAGAAATGTTGTTTATTTTTAAATCATAAATAGCACTTTTTAAAAATACAAAGATCAAATAATAAGACATGGCTTTAGTTAATATAGTTGTACCACTTTGTACACGGAGTGGCGTCGTCCGTAATAAAGCATAGGTACCTACCTATAAAGAAAAGGCAGCCATGTTTGTCCTAGCCCTAATTAAGATATTATTTACGCCGGCCCTATTCGTATCTTATCGTACTTGAGTGCGAAATCAGTTTCATCCAATTTTGTTTCTTCGAAAACCTTTCAACGACATCACTATACTGCAACGCCTTGTTAAATCGACGTCTTGTTACTGCGATGTTATAAATTATTACCTACACTTTAGGTAAACACATTAACATAAACAAGTTGTTGCTTGTTATTTATTAATTAACGACAAACTAAAGGATCACTCACTAAATAAATAAAGAAAATAAAGTTAATCAACGGTTTTCTTAAGTAACGCATCGCAGTAACAAGACGTCGATTTAACAAGGCTTCGTAGTATGATTGTTTCGCAGTAAAATCCTTCGCAGTAGTTTTTCGATGTAACGTAACATCGCAATAACAAGACGTCGATTTAACCAGGCTTTGCAGTATAGGGAAGTCGTTGAAATGTTTTCGATGAACTAAAATTCAATGAAACTGCTTTCGCACTCAAGTAGGTATGCCGAAAATGTGGGTAGTACGACAGCGTTCGTCTTATTGTATAAGGTTAGCGCACAGAGCGGCGCGCAGTTGACTTCAGTTACCAACTCGTGCCTACATCATAGATACCACTTATTTCTGAAACTTTACTAATTAAACAAAACTACGTAAGTTATATTGCAGCTAGGGAAACTTAACAAGAAGCTCAACACGAAGCGAACCATACTCGAGTACAATTAAAGGGTGACCATAGCGAGTCCCCGCTGCGACCCTCGCTTGATGTATTTAGAGCAATTAAGAACGACTATGAGCTTGCCAACATGAGTCTGACTTACTTTTAATATTATTTTCTAAAATCTAGACGAGAATAGATATGTATTTTAGTTGAAAGGATTAAGGTACAAATAAATAAGCCTTTGATATTTTAAAATAATTGTTTTATATAAGCGTATGTCGTACACAAAATATGTTCGCTCTGGAATGTCGGTGTGGCAAACAAACCCGACGTCGCACTCGGAACAACTTGAGTGAACGGTGCATGACAAACCAGCTCTTCCAAACTAAATTACACTTCTAACGGCCTATGTCCGTTTCTATGTAGTTATTGTTATAAAGTTTGTATCAACAATGGTTAATCTAAAAATATTTCTGTAACAAATTGACAAAAAATTATATTTTGTAACTAAATTGTATATTTATTTTTAAGTGCTAATTGCTGCACTTTAGCTGAATTAAATAATTATAAAATAAAGTATAAAAATTTAAATTTAAAAAATTCACAGTTTGATTCCTGGCTGGGTCGGGCAGGCATTTAATTTTTTCACTCTATTTTATAAATATTTAATTTTGTAACTAATTTTTCACCAGAAGCTTGAAATTTTTTTTTTAATGTCTCTCGGTAATCATCGCATTTCCATTGATTGCTAGATTCATCGTGTATAATAATATGAATTCAAAGCAATGTACTTTATTGTTATTTTGTTTTGATTTCCATGTGAACTTTACTTTATGTTTACACTATAATTTAATGTAACACATATTATACATATTGTTTTCCAAAGTTCACGCGAACACTACACATTGAAATGAAACAACTTTTACGGATCTACTCGTTTATTTTACACATTACTTTTAATTAATGTTTATCCTGACGCTTCGAACCCTTTGCAGGGTCCGTGGTCACTGGGAGTAATGTGTAGAATAAACGAGAGTAGATCCATAAAAGTTGATTCATTTCATTTATTTTATCCTCCCGAGTCCTGGCAGGTCGTTTAAGGAACGTCCAATAAAATGAAATATAAAATGTTATCACTGTAAAGGAACGTTAATTTTTTGCATAAAATGAAATGATATAGTAACACCATCTCATCAATATCAGCATCCCAAAGAATAAAATACCAGCCTTTGAAAAGTAAAATAAGCAAAACGACCCTCTCGGTCTTAGGAGGCTATGTTTCGTTCTATGTTTTCGCACTTCTTCATATAATATTTAATTATACCATATCGATACACTCCTCCGTGCGCGCAATGTGCTTAAAAAGGGGCACAACGTTTTCGCTTCACGTATTAATATGTAGATGACAAGACTTTCCCCCATTTTAAAATAAATTAATGACAAGTAAAAAGAGTAATAACTCTATATACCCCAAGTCGATTGCGAGCGTCCGGTCTGCACCGAGTCCAAAGCGCTTCTGATAGAAATCCGAGGACGGCCGAAACACGAAATTTGCCGAGAGACATTAAAAACAATAGATGCACTGTACACGTTCTCAAAAAAACAAAATACAGGCTGCTTAGTTCCTGACCCGCGGCCTGCCTACGCAGCCACCTACACCTGCCGCGCTACCATGCAGCCCCACCCTAGTGGCCCAACTGGCCCATCCGTCGGCCGGCAGCTGCAGCTATCATAGCCACTCCATGCTCTGCGCACTATCACATTAATGTATGTCGGCTTACAACAACAAGAAAGTTTACGTTACAATGCGATAGAAACATTTGACAAAAATGTTCCTGACCAGTGAACCCACGAACGGCAGTGAGGAGCTGTCTCGGAACACACACATTCAATATAATCTACATTACTAAAAGCTAACAGGTGTCATTTACAGTAATTCTCTCTTCGTTAGATGTAACAATACTATATAATATATCAAAATGCGATCATACGATTAATACAGTAATAAATGCAATGCATAAATATAATTAAAACTATTATACCGAATAAGAGATATTAAAATTTGACGACAATAACAACATCGAAGGTCCCGTTATAAAACACATGGAATATCTATTAATATATAATTTAGTAATATGTACGTACACATGTATAAAATGTTTCGTTGGCTGCATCACACCCGCGGCGGCGGCGAGCGCTCGCTACCGGTTTCAATCTCCATTGTCTAACAGCTTAGTAGCAAGTATACAAGTTTGTATTATTATAACTGACTTTTATAAAAGTCAACATAACGGGAGTTAACTTAATGGTCCTGAAGGCTATAAAAATATATGCTCGGTGATCATCAAATAAAAATAAACCACGGCGCGCCGCACTCGGCGCCGGCGCTTGCGTTGCGTGTGCGGGCGCACACAAAGCGTTTCTCGACTTTAATCTCGTAAATGTGTAAGTAAGTTAAAAACCAACGACCATTCACCGAATATATGTTTTGTTATAAAAACACAAATGTTGAAAAAATTTCCACGAACAGGATTTGAACCTGCACCCTTCTGACATACCGGGTCAGGTGCAATTGAGCTATCGTGATTCTAACCAGCCCGCCGGAATTATTCAACACTACTTACTTTTTTACTTTGAAAGCCAAAGGCGCCAATTCAATGTCAACACATTAACATCTGATCATAATATTAGGTTCAAATCCTGCTCGTGGAAATTTTTTCAACATTTGTGTTTTTGTAATTTGTTTCGCAACAAAATTTGCGTTAAAATTATATAAACAAAACAAAAACATTTTATATGTTGTGTTATTTTTAAATTGATATGAAGATGTTGCACTAATATGACGCTTCTTAATAATGGAGAAACCGACTGAAGCGAGTTGAAAGCCGGCACTTCTCAGTACAAGCTCACCCACCGTATACTTACCAGCTACGTATGCCATCCATCAAAACTATATTCTGTAGCCAAACCAAATGTATAGACAGATAACAGTTATGTGTTATCTTAATCGATAATGTGGACTATCCAAATTACAACATTTACAAAAATACAATGCACACCTAACACTTTGTCAGTTAACATTGATTTTGACAGCGCACAAACTATACAAAATTTGGCAACTGTTACAATTGTAACAAACACTTACACTTCCCTATAAATACAAGTCGTAGTATAGTAAAGGTACAAATATAATACTGTGTAGAGGCAGTGGCGTGGGCAAGCGCGGCGCGGGTCTGGTCGCGCGGCATGTACAAATATCAAAAACGGCACTCCGCGCAGCCTACGAACAGGCAACGTGCGAGGTGCGCGGCACAAACATTCCTTATTTACCAATCGACCTACGTCAATTTACCAATTACACAATAGTTATAATAATAAAGTCATAACACATTACCAACAGTTTGCAAACAAGCTTTCGAACCAAATTAACTATCTACTTATACACGCTAAACATAGCTGGAAGTCGAACTTCCTTATAATAAAATTATCTATTGTATTCAATAATATAAAATATGCGCCAAGGGTGCTTTTCCAACCCACGCCGTGACGACAAGTTTAAAATTTAAATATCTAACACAACGGGTTTCGTAACTATGTAATATATTTTTTTTAAAAGACGCTCATATTCGGCTCCATGAGACATTACATCGTATTGCCCATAGCGTAACCAGTTCATTTCGTTATAACATTTAAATAGCTGATCCTACTCAAAGCACGCGCCGCGCGGCGCTGACTGTCGTTGCATCGTATTCGCGTTATATTTAGGTACATTTGTATAATTGAGCATTGTTATATAAAAGATGTCGATTTAAAATATTACAAATAAAGACAGTTACATTTGCAGCATATAATTTAAAGCGAATAGACGCTACATCATATCATAATCATTCAATATTATTACAAATAAGCAAGTCGATTTCAACCGTATCACTTAAATATAATAAATAATTATATCGAGTAACAGCGAAAAAGCGTATATTTATTTGAACATTTAGTTAACCACCGCCGTCGTCGGCGGCCCCGCCCGCCCCGCGCCCGCCGACGCGGCGAGTTCCTCAAGACGTTGTACAAAAAGGGGCGGCGCGTGTGCACCACTATTAATAGGCGACTCGACGCAGTCTCGAGCGTCGATTCCGCTTCTATACATCGATTACGAAATCATAAAAATATAATTCGGACACGCCGAGGCCGCCGGGGTCGGGCGGAACATCACAGAGATCGCTATTTATAAAGTATTCACACTCGGTACCAACATAGCACCGCCGGAGTGCAGCGAACGAGTGCAGTGCAGCGCTCGAGCCGAATGTCACGATCCTTGCTTCCAATGTCAAAGTCGACAACGTGCGGGTCTCTACCGCCTAAAGAACGGCATGCATAGAGCCGCGGTCGGGCAGGCGGCGCGGGCCAGCGCCTGGCGCAGGCGGGCGCGGGCGCGGGCGCGGGCGCGGGGCGCGGGCGGCGGCGGCGGCGGCGGCGGCGCGGGCTAGTCGCGCGCTATGGGCGTGCTGCACGCGGCGGCGGGCACGCGCCGCTCCAGCGGGGAGCCCGCGCCCGCCGCCGCCACCGCCGCCGCCGCCGCCCCGTCAGCAGCCGCATCGGCCGCGCCGACGGGGACGGGGCTGGGGCTGGGCTCGCACAGCGACGCGAACACCGTGGACGAGGAGACCTCGCGCACGCAGCGCCGCTGCTCCGCTGCAACACACACACGTCGCGATCGACATCATCGTCCTTCAACAAACATCTCACTGCTTGCTGACATGGACCCGTATAAGTACCTATATAGGGCATGCGTAGGGTGTTGTTACTATATACTGCTGTTGGCACTAATGTAAATACACATGTACCTAAATACATTAAAATCAGACTGAAATTATTAAAATTGAAGATCAGCTAATATTAAAAAGATATGCACTAAATGACATCTTCACAGTGTCAGACTAGGAGATCCTTCTGAAGGCACAAACGAAAAATCAAAATAACGAGTCGGAACAAAATTATGCTATGGTTGCTATGGTCATTAACTAAAATAACAAAAAACGAGAAATAATTAAATAATGGTCTTAAAAAAGACAAAGCGGTTTCCGAATAGTCAGATGTCAGGCGGCATCGACACGACCGTTAATATGGTTGTGGGGAAACGTGATCCTGCAACAGCTTGCCGCCGCCGCCGCCAGCAGCGGGCCGACCAAGCCGTGCATCGATTTAAGGTCTTCACACACGGCAGCTATAATGTAAAGACGTATATGATAGCACGATACATCTCACTACATCTTCCCATAGAAATCGTCAGGAGACCACACACGACAGCTATAATGTATATTTTTACATCTTCACGATTTCTATGGAAAGATGTAGTGAGATGTATCGTGCTATAATATACATCTTTACAAGCTGCGGTGCGTGAAGACCTTAATTGTTTATTTTAGAATAACTATTACGCTACTACTATTATTTGTTCAATTTAGGACAAAACTTGTGTGAAGGTAATAAACGATGTGAAAAAGTAGCGTTAAGAGGGTGCATGAGGTTATGAATGTCACCGCCTCGGTGGTCTAGTGGTTACGCCCACCAGTCTCAGGTTCGATCCCCATGTACCCCATGTGTGTGTACTCTGTTTGGTTGGTGGTAGGTGCCACCACCATATCTAAAAATGTTGCCATAACATTAAGGTTGTAGCGTTGTTGTTCCGGTAATTAGAGATAAGATTGCCAGTGCCTCAGTATTTTGAGGATTCCGGGTGAAGAGCGATTCCAAATTCGGCGTAAGCAAAGAAAGAAATTTAAAAACACAACAACCATTTCTATATTTCTATGTTATCACTAATTAAATAATTTTTCACAAATCTACTGAATGAAATACCATTTTTAAATCTCGTTTGCGCACAAAGAAATAATCTTTAAAATAGAAAATAAGGATACAGATAAAATAAGGATGCAGATAAAATAAGGATGCAGATAAAACACCGCTGCAACCTTATCTTTGCAGGTTCTTTATTAATGCATTGCCCTTTTAACTTTAACAAGCCAGCAAGGTGAGTTATGGCCCAACCTCCCCTTTTGTTCGTGTCCCTCCCACACGAGGTCTCTCTCCGGGGCCTCCCACCTGATCCCAATAGTGTAGGCTGATGACAATCATGAATATATTTCAAAACAGCTATTTCTGCAGGATAATGTTTTACAAAACTTTACTATTTTCAGTTAAAATTACAAGCATAACGAAGGCTTATTAGAATAACAATATGAAATGCTGCATTTTACGGGCGACCCTGCACTTCGCGTCGTTATGAATTTATCGCGATCGCGAGTAAGCCGGTGACAAGGCCGCTCTCATAAAAAGACCGTTTATCACGATGGAACGTAAACATTTAAAAATAAAATAGTGCAGTACGGCAGCGCGGCCGTAAACCCCCACGCGGCCGCGGCCGGCGCACCCGCAGCCGGCCGGCATCACAGCGCTCATCATAAATGTCACACTCTGATTTACGCCACGACACTGGAGGGTCCTAAACAATGGCAGTGTCACTTAAGAATGTAGATACTTATGACATAATGTCTTGATATAACAATAATTTGTTATAATTGAATCAAGGAACATAGTGTAGCTTCTAATATTTGCATGTTATTGTTCTTTTATGTTATTGTTAAGGTCGAAAATACACCAGTTAAGGTGGTGAATGTTTTCGACCTTTTGTATATCCTATTCTAAAACTAATAAGTATTATTCTTTTTCTTGTTCTCTTACATATTCTCTACTTTTTACCCGACTGCAAGGAAGGGTATTGTTTTTTGCGCGTATCTTGTATGTATGTAATATTCTTTATTACCTCATATCTCCGAACCTCTGAACGTATTTGAGGTACATAATTGAGGTATCGTTAGATTCGTCTTAGCTGCCCAAGTGTTTTTAGAAAGATAAAACAAACATGGCGGCTGTGCGACGCCATTGGGCTTGGTGAAAAACAAATATTATTTTTTTCGATTACTACATAATATGGATATCAAAGAGGGCTCAACACAAGGATTTCAAAAAGGTATATTATCATAATTATCATTACCGTAATACTAAAAAAATAAAACATCATCAGTCTAAGATTGTAATAATTATGCCAACCACATGATGTAAACTCTTTAAATAAATTAAACCGATTACGTAATCTGTCTAAACTAAAAAGACATAATAAAATAATAATTAAAAAAAAAACCAAAAACCCGCCTGCGTAAAAAATAATAACTAAATAGAAAATTTTATGTAATATCATACATTACACAGTCGGAGGCACGCACAAAATGAGAATGATTTGACTTATCATTCAATTGTATGCCTCCGACTGCATGTTATGTATGATGTTGCATAAAATTTCGAAGGACTACCGTATTGATATTTTTAATTGTATACAGTACTTATGTTTGATATTGTTTCGATTTATTTCGCTGGCTTTATGTAATTATTAAATTTTTATCTTGTTCCAGCCTTTTCCGTTGATTTTCTATTTAGTTATAATTTTTTACGCAGGCGGGTTTTTCATTTATGTAATTGATCATGTTCACGACACGCTACACAAACGCAGAAGAGATGAGAAGCAGTGGAAACTGTCAACTGGACGAGCGCTGTCCGGTACCGGACTCGAACCTGAACGGCGACCACCCCCTTACACTTATTTCAGCGCTAAGCAGCATTGTTTTGCATAGCTGAGTTCTGGTTTAAAGGGTACTATCATTATCATCAACATCAGCATTACTTATTAATCCACTGCTGGACTAGGCCTCTCCAAGTGCATGCCACAGGTCACTGAGCACGATACTAGATTCGGTGAAATTACAGAGCATAATGTCAAAGGCACTGCAGCTCCATAGTTCGCAATGTGCGAATGGTACCCTTGGCGTTGCCAGCGCTTTTTTTTTACTTCAGCTTAGCTTTACCATAAAGCTTACCGATCATGTTGTGCAGGTTATCGATGACCACCTCGGTGGTGCACGTGGCGTCGACGGCGCGCTGCAGGAACGACGTCCACGCACTCAGCTCCGCCTCCTGCCGGCAACGCAACCACATCAGACGCCACCAACGAACATCACCAGCGCACCTTTGCACGCCAGCGCTTTTAGCTTTCTAGTTGACGCCGCTTCATGGACGGTGCACAACACAATTATTAAATACCAAAAAATATTGGTTTGACGACCTTCAGGCAGGTGTACCTACTCGTAGTTTGACGACCTTCAGGCAGGTGTACCTAATCGTAGATTGACAACTTTCAGGCAGGTGTACCTACTCATAGTTTTTTTTTGGAGAGTTTGCTGATTGCCAGATTTGACATTTTCAGCGTCACCGGACTATTTTGGGGGCGGCGAGAAACTTAAAGGGTTCCTCAAGCCGTATAATCACACGCACTTGCGTTTGCCATTCCAATTTTGCCATTGAATCTAGTAGGGCACGGGCTCTACTAGATTCTCCGAGGGGTTCGGATCGGATCGGGAGCGGAACAACCCGAGGGCGCCTCTTAATGTACTGGTAGTGTATTGTGTGTAGTGAAGTAGTGACCCGTCGCGTAGCCGCGCTGCTTTGTGTGGTGATTACGAACGACCGTCAGAGCCAAGTGTCGAATGTGTTTAACTAAACACTGCAAGCTACAATTAATATGGTCTCGCACGCCTGTAGCCATTTTTGCAGAGAAGCGGAAGTTAATTGGTTGAATCAGAACAAACGTAAAAAGTAAAGCGTTCGCGTCGATGGCTGCTCGGGTTGAATGCGACAAGTAGTGGTGCGTGTTGTGTAAAAATGAAAATGACTCTTAAAATGAGGTTTGTAAATCTAACTGCAACTAACTGCAATATTAATGGTAAATGGAGAGCATACTACTAACTCACATCTCATCACTCAGCATCGTTTATACTATTTATTCGGCACTGTTCACTCAATTTATTGAACAAAAAATATAGATCTGTAGCTTTAGGAAGAAATGATTTATTAACAACCACAGACACATGGAAGCTCTCGAGTGTTATTGAAAGCGCGCGCCACTCCAAGCCGACCAATTGGACGAGCATGAGCATAGTAAACAGACATAGAAAAATATTATTTCTCTCGGCTTTAATAATATAGTAGGTGTGGTTATAATAATATATTATACTGTAAAAGTTTCAAATTTTTTTTACGAGATTCACATGTTCAAGATTCACAAGTGTGGTGTGTCAGAAAGTAGACAAGATGCCATATTACAGAGAATTGAGGCTTTGGAACTGCTGTCTGTTATTTTTTATCAACAATATAAAAAAAAATGTTTCTTTGTAAGTCCTATATGTGTTTTTATACTATTTAATCGGTTGCGATGAAACCGGTAAGTTCTAGGAAACACCCGCGGCGCGAGGCACGGACGAGTGTTCACCGCGGAACGAGTCAAGCAATAGGTTGATTTTTAATTGATATTATATTTTTTAATAATTCTATGACGATTTTTGTTTTAAAAGACAAAATCAACGGATCTTCTTTAATGTCAAATTATATATAACTATAACATTGCTTTAGACCGACCGGGCGTGCGTGCGAAACTGCCGTACTAGACCGCAGACAGTTAGTTAGACGACTAGTTGAGCAGGTGCATTTCTATTCAATGATTTGTGCAGGTCGGCACGGCACGCGCCGTAAATACCGGCGATGCCACACTCGCGGCGGGCGTCGGGCGGGGCGGCGGCGGCGGGCGGGCCGTGAGTAACGCCAGTAATTGATACTCTCCTCGCGACACCCGAGACGGCGCGCGGTGGAAGCCGTACATCACGCCTGTCAGATTTGGGGCACGTATGACGACCCGCTTCAGAAACGAGGAATTATGTTTCTGAGATACAAGACAAAAATAACTGAACTTTCGATTCGCCAAAGACAACCATCGGGTTCACTTCTTCTTCGTCTTGAGGAAAGTAATGGGTGATGAATGAAGAAGTAGGTATAAGAAATTTTTATATTACAAACTAGGTAAAGGTGTAATCCTAACGAACGAGCCACCTTTCCCTCTTCAGTGTAAGGGCATATTTGTTTTTACTAGAGATAGGCCGAATATTGTTTTGGCCGAATACGAATATTCGGCCAAATGTTCGGTGTACAAAATAAAACGAACCGAATATTCGGTCGAATAATTCGGTTCATTTAAGCGCGCTTTGCCTAGCCAAACACGTTTGTACAGGAATCACTCGCTGCCCGCCGCAGTTGACGCACGTCACGCTAGTAGTTATTGCGCACTAGTAGTTATTGTTAAAAGCAGTGAAAAAATTCAGTGCTTACGTTACGACAGCCTTCCCGGTAGCATAATGGTCAGTGCAGCCATCCGAATTGCGGAAGACCCAGGTTCGATTCCTGGCTGGGTCGGGTAGGCATTTAAGTAATTTTTTCACTGCATTTTATAAATATTTAATTCATCTTCAGTGCAGCAAATAGCACTTACAAATAAAAAAAGTATGATTTTTTTATCGATTCATTGATAATAATGAATGAACAAACTATGGTACTTATAAGTCTTTTTACAAGCCTTAGGTCTTAAAATTGTACAACTTTTATATTCGGAAATTATTCGGCAATTGAACCGAATATTCGGCCGAATACGAACATGGAAAAATACGCCGAACATACCGAATAATTACTGAATATTTGGCGCATCTCTAGTTTTTACCTATATGGTAAGTGCTGCAGTGTCGTGCATGCGTGAGTGCAGCGCGCGGCAGACCGCGGGGCGCGCGCGCACGTGCGGCGCGGTGCGTGCGATTATTTATAGAGATGACGGTCAGGGCCACGCGGTCGCTGGCCCGCCCGGCGGCGGCGGCGCCCCGCCCGCCCCGGGAGGACCCTGGCCGGCGCCCGCTTTAGCGATGACGCCCGTGGATGCGGTCACGCAGAAATCAACGCTGACCTCCTTACTCCGATTCGGGTGACCTCTGACTTGACTATAATAAACCGTGGGATAAATCAGCACAAAATCATTAAAACGAGAAGTGTCATGAATACATGAAGAGTGAAGAAAACATGAAGGTGTCATGAATAATTATTTGTTATGCTGATTTCAGAATAACAACACCTAACCAAGTCATCCTTAAAATCCGTTAAAACCGTTATTTATGTTTTGTAGTTAGTTGGTTAGGTTACAATAACTAAACGATTGTTTGCGGAAATTTAATATTTAAAAAAAATTAAGATGATATTAATAAAAAACATCAATAAGAATGTTACAATTTAACTGTTTCTTGTAAACACAACAAACTTTAGCTAGTTTGTAATATAAACACAGAGGCGGATCAAAGTGATGGTGATGGCTGTCCATTAACTGCAAAATATACAAACATAAATCAAATCTACATTTTATATTTAAAAATCAATAAGGCCGATTTTCATTAAGCCAGTTACTGGCGTCAGCCGCTGTGCTCATTAGTGCTGTGATGGTTCTTTTAAATCAGGGTAGCTCTGTCAGATGACACAGACACCAGCAGCAATTGTTCCGTGTAAATCAGCCGTAACATTCGATAGTGTGAGCGACAACTGTTCACAAACACTGCGGCTTTATCAAGAGCTTTCTTGTCACAGAGAGCAAAAACGTGTAAGTGTAAAAATGGAAAGTATCTATATAACTAGCTCTAAAAGAAAATGCAGCATCAGTCAATCAATAAAGAACATTGTATCTGGGTGCCTAGAGCGAGTTTATTTACCATTCTATCACGTTAACGAAACCTACAATTGGTATAGCATGTAGCAGTTTCTTGGTGACAGACAAACTAGGATAGTTAAAATTTCAGTCGGTGGACGCCGCTATCTCATTGTGTTGAGTGCCGCATCACCGCACGCGCCGGGTGTTCGCGACGAGGCTATCATCGCCTGTGTTGCAATCACGATAACTTTAAATGTTTTCTTGGACAGAGCTGCTGCTGGCCTCCAATAGTCTTTACATCGTAACCGGATGGGATTATACATGCCTCTAATACAAACATAGCGTAGAGGACGCATCAAACGGCGACACTATAGAACTTGCTATTCATACATATCGCATTATTTATTAATTATAGAATGTTAATGTTTATGTAGGTGTTTCTGTGACAATACGAGTAAACGTTTGTTTAGGCACAGACGCGTGGGGAAGGACAAGGTTACGAATACGAGCGTGGGCGGGTGCAGCGGAGCCGGCGGCGGCGCGCGGTCCCCGGCAGCTGGCGGACAGGGATTAGAGAAATGGCATTCCTACGAAAACATTTGCTTTGGTGTTAAGTTTTATAGAGTAGAACGAGTAATACTCACATTGTCGATAAGAAACCGAGCCAGCGGTAGGTAAGGTGCTAAACACGTGTTTGCGCGACACACTTCCTTGACCGGCCCGAGTCATGTCGGTAAACACACTTGAACTAAAAAGTGTCGAAACCACTTTGGAGAAAGAGGAAAGCTGTTTTTAACAGAGTAAAATATTCAGTATAAAAAAAGTTCTCGTAAAATCGCTGACTCCGCAATAGCAGGCGAGAGTGATTTCGCCAGCCATTTCTGACGTTACATAAATCCGGTTTGGAGTAAATAATGATTTACACATCACGGATCGAAAGCGAAACCTCGAGCGCTCTCTCTTTTGGATTTTGCAGTAACGAGCACTTTACATCATTATTGCAAAACAATAAAACGACCGGAAGCATTCCACACGAAAGTGCGCGGAATGGGGCGGCGGCTGCGGAAGCCAAGCGTAATTGCAGCAGCGCAAGCGCAGCTAGGCGCTTTTCCGCAAATTATTATAAATTTAAGACCGTTCTGACTACAGTTACGATAATTAAAATTTTTCTGACAAGAATTTTCAGTTTGTCTGGTCTTCGATTTCTAATTAACATTAAGTACGAATATTAATAATCTATAAAAAAATATAATTAAGAAATGCATTCCTGACAAGTAATTTACAACACTCAACTCATGCATTTCATTTCAAGTTTACACGCCTGCACATCAACCTATCCAAAACTGTCAAATTTCTCTAATAGATATTGATCTTTGTACCCAAACACTAAGGTTCAAAATTTATTAAAGAAATTTAACATTTTGTGGTAGGTTGATCTGCTGCCGTCTGTACCTACCTACAAGTTACACCTACAGACAGACTGAACACGTCATAATTAATTAATGTTTGTACCTTTAGATATCTAAAGCGAAAGTAGCATTAATTTCACATCGTAATTAAAAAAATATGCAAATAAGTTGCGAAAGAGCGTTGCCCCGAAATCGCCCTCTCGTGATTAACTCGCGCCTCATGCATGCATTTCGACGCCCAGACGACGTGCTTTTCAGAATTTCATTAAGTATATTAAAAACGATCACTTATAAACAAGTTTTTTTTTTGAGATAGATTGCCGATTGCATCAGACGGCATTTTCAGCGTGTGAAACGAATCACCTTCGGAGGTTTTTTAGAGGGAACGGCATCGCGCACTAGTGCGCGTCCCTGTGCCCTACTAGATTCTCCGAAGGGTTCGGATCGGATCGGGGAACGGAACAACCCGAGGGCGCCTCTAAGGCTCGGACCTCGGCTCGGGTTGACCGGGCCGTGGTGGAGGAGAGAAGCGCCCAGGTACATGTCTGTACCCGGTGTAGAGCGCGTGTGAACCGGTTCTTCGTACCCTTGTTCTACGAGTACGGTGTCTTGGACCTAAACTAGTGTGCATGTTTAGTGTATTCTGTAAATGTGTAGTGGCATTTAGAGGATCGGCCGGGGGGGCGTTCGCAACAGTTATGGGATCACCCCGCTACACACGACTTTAAAGTTTATACTGACACCCCTTACCAACCCAGCGGTTACAAAAGTAGTGTCAGATTATCCATACGCAAGCACATGGGACCAGCTACGTCAGGTCATAACGCAGGATCAGGACGCACCGAAGCGCATTCTTCATCCGGTACTTTTAAGACAAGTGTCTCGAGCGAGTTGCTCCGTGGACACGTATAGTCCACTACCTAATATCCAGATAAGTTACCCGAGCTGTAAGCTCGCTCACTTCTCGTTGCACCATAAGCACAACCACACTCACACTTCCACTGCTCGGGTCGTCAGCTCTAAAGCCGACTACCAAATGTCCTCCTTGGTGGCGGAGTTGTAAGCCCACTCACTTCTCAGTACCCATCCAGGCACCTCATCAGTTCCAAAAATCCTACGCGGCTGATTCAACCGGAGACTTCTAGCATCTAGTGGAGGCATCTAGCGGCGCCTCTACTTGTTATTCAGACTAGTACCGGAGATGTTGGAAGACTACTTAATGAAAACCACGAAGCAGAACAACCAACTATTGACAACTCACGTGCCCCGCGGATTCTTTCGCTTCAGGCCCCACACTAGACCGCTACTCGGACCCGCTCGCTGTGCACGAAATGGAAGTCTGGCTTAACCTCAACCAGGCAGACGATCATTCCCACTTCTACAGCTATCCACATAGCCACCACGAGTCCAACCCATGTCCGGGACCTGCCGGAGACGCCCGCGAAGGCATAACCAGTAAGGGGCCTAGGATCCGAACTCCCGTGGTACCCTTGAAAAGACAGCCGGACCCGTAGTTCCAGCTGCCATACCCTACCTGTCAGGGTCAGTAAATAGGGAGTTATGGGATCGTCGGGGTCATCTAGGACGTGTTTAGGACACCTCTATGTGAACCGTCTTGTTGGTGGAAGGCGTCCAACATTATAGTTGGCGGCCGCCACAACAAGCGGGTTAGGGTGGTGGGGGGCGTTATCAAAGTAACGTCTGGAAACGTCCTTGATAAAATCTTTGATAGTGGGAAGATCAAGATCACGGTGGAGTATAAAAAATTACTCATTTAGAAAACTGCACACCACCACGCGGCAGCTTAAGCAGAACTTCGACGTGCGTCTGTGTGCCTGCCTAGTGCGAGTTTGATTTTCCATTCGTTCACGTTAACGAAAATAAGAATTTGTATGGCATTGAAGCAGCGCCTTTGGTGGCGAATGGGATAGTTAAAATTTAGGTTTCGATAACGTGAACAAACAGCAAATATAAGTCGCAACAGGCACCCTAATGGACAACACCACAAGCCATAGCTTACAGCCATAAAAGAAAAAGCCGTGATTGACAGCCGGCGATGTTTAATCAAGCCGCATTTCATCAAGTTCCTAGTTCCGTTCATATCGCGGACAACCGATTGTTTTCTCCTAATCAGCGAACAATTCATCAATCAATTCCCACACAGCCGTATCTCCGAATCAATGCGCCGAGTGGCCGCCGCGAGCCGACACACTTCCCAGCTAATCGGGGACGCATGTTCCGATACACTAATCCTAGATAATGCCAGTGAAAGTTGGTGCCTTTGCGGTGATATACATATGCGAAATAATATAATAGCCCACCGTGGCGGCAATTCACCAGCAGCCTTTTGTAGTTAAACTTGATATTGTGGGCGGATATTAATGACATGCTCCATGACTGTGTAAAGGCCGAGGCTTACAGGAAACATTTAGCCGGACCTGTTTTTTATCGCTTGAAGTTTAAAAACTATTTGAGACTTTTATATAAACGAAGCGTTCGAATTTTTATATAAACGAAATTTTCGATATGCAATCATAGCTTCTATTGCAGACGCTGCGGCGGCGGCGCCGCCAGCGCCGCCGGCGCAGGGTAGGCGAGCCTGTCCTCGCGCACGCGCGCTGCTCCTGCGCTTTCACTGTCATTACCGCGCCGCAAAGCTGCCATTAGAAAGCGAGTTTCCATTTATATGCAAATCCCGATTCAACCGCAGTTATTACCGCCATTGTGGTTTAATGCTCTCGCGCATTGTTACGCTTTTTCCGTTATGTTGAACATTGTTTGACGATGTTCCACCAACACGCGTGGCTTGGTGCGCCCGCCTGCGCCGTATGCGAATTACACTATGTAATCGGAGTTCTCGGCGGAACAATAGGAGGTTGAATGTACTTACGTCTATTACCAACTATATAACGGAATCTTTTTTAATCATTGCGAAGGAGAGTGTTTCTATACTTTATATGGGTAGGCAGGTACCTACAAATTGCTACCGTCCATCCGACGACTCCCTAAGACGCGCCAATTTCTTATTTAAGACAATAGATAGATATATATAAATAATACTTTTATTGCAACACTATAAAACATAAACATGAACAAAAGAAGAAAAAAATATTACCTAAGTACAAAGTTACAATTTGGCGGTCTTATCGCTTTCAAGCGATTTCTTCCAGACAACCAGTCGGATGGAGAGAGCTAATAAACTGTAAGGTCAGAGGTGAAACTATGAAAACATACTAGAATAATGTGTATTTTATAAATGAAGAAGAATTAAGAAAACGGAAACGTTTTTTTTAATATAAGAAGGATAGGTGGGATTAAACAATATGTTTTAAGAAGGGAGAGTAGGTATATGAGTATTCCGGCGAAGACGAATAGGAAGCCACTTGAGTTTTAAGCGATACTCAGAAACATGGTCATACTTGCGCAAGCCGAATATGAACCGAATACAAACATTTTGAAGACGCTCAAGTTTATTTAGCTGCTCCTCCTCTGTGAGATCAAGATAGCAGGCGTCAGCGTAATCTAGAACTGGAAGCAGCAGAGATTGCGCTAGCGCAATTTTAGTGGCAGTGGGTAAGAAATTGCGCAGCCTCCTGAGGATGCTGACGATGCGTGAAGCTTGCGGCTAACAGCTTGCAGTTGCGGCCCCCAACCCGAGCAACTATCAATGACCTAACCTAAATTTGTGACAGATTGACTAAAAGGAATGTCTACGCCATCAATGTTAACTTTGGAGAGGGCTTCCCAGTCAACCCTAGAGAGCAATCTGGAACTGCCAACTACTAGTCTGCGTTTTTCCAGGACTCTAAGTCCGAAGGCTCGACCCCAATCAACGATAAGTCCCAGATTTGCATTGGTGGTCCAATATAGCTTCGGAAAGATTGACCAGTGGTGCCTGATAATATATTTGTAAATCATCTACATATAGGTGGTAAGAAGTAGAAAGCCTTTCTGAAATAGAGTTGATGAGATGCAAACAGAAGAGGAGACAATACGCCACCTTGAGGGACACCAGCCGTCGAGTCACACCCATGAAGAGAACTTCTCCTCAAAACGAACTCGCTGCCTTCGCCCGTTCAGATAACTTTGAAACCAATCAGTTGCCGTTGGAGATATATTAAGTGATCGAAGTAAAGCTAAAAGAATTTCAAAGTTAACCACCTTTAAGGGCATTGCTGACCGTTTTCCATTCCAATGCCGATGTCGTCGGTGATCTTAACCAAAGTAGTGACGGTGCTGTGGCCTGGACGGAAGCCGGATTGGAATGGGTTAAGGAGGTTATGACGAGAAAGGAACTTACTGATTCGGTTGTAAACAAGGCGCTAGAGGACTTTGGATAGAAAAGGGAAAATGGAAATTGGTCGGTATTCAGTAAATGATTATACGATAAGTACTACATAGTATATGCTACGATATAGTATATGATACTTTTTTTGGGTCATCATCACCATCATCATTCAGTGTCATCTTCATACTGGAGATCAGTATACAATATTTTCTGCGATCCCATTTTTTTTTGGGTAGAGGAATTATTTCAGCGTCTTTCCAAGAGGATGGAAATACTGCATTAGAGATGGAGCTGTTAAAATGGAATGTTATGACTGGAAGGATGATGTCAAGGATCGGTGCTAACATATTGCTGATAATAACGTCACTACCCATTGGAAGTTATTGATAACAAGCTTTTCTTAATATCGCAATCCGATAGTTGGTCAAATGCAAAGGGAGTAAAATTAAGAACCGGAATGGTAGACAATTTTACAACGTAGTGGCTTTGTCGGCATCACTGATAAACGATGAAGAGGAGAAATGGAGATTCAGTTAATCAATATTTATATTATTTAAAATATAATTTTGTCTTGCCTTACCAATTCCAAGCGACATAAGAAATTTCCAAACTATTGAAGTGTCGATATATTTTTTAAACTGAGTCATATATGAGGCGGCGTAGTGCATCCCTAGTATCGCACGTCGATCATGTATTTGTACCCATTAACTATAAGGTAACAAGCATCCAATATCAACATATAATTCGATTATCAATGTAACGATCGCATCGATGCGATATCTCTCAGTCGACGGCCTCTATTACAAATAAATAGATGAATGATGTGCGTCTGCCTGATAACGCCAGAATAAACATTATGAACGGATTAGCGCGAGGATTGTTCGCTGGTGACAATAGCTGCTCGTTGGAAGGTGCGTGGTCATGGCGGCAGGCAGCCACGGCCGCGGCCGGCCGCGCGCTGCTGGCGGCCATTCCCGCCCGCGTCATGTGTCATTCACACCGCGGCACCGGCACCGTGACACGGCACACCGGAATAGATCGAGGCTAGGGGCCTACTAGGGCACCGGGTACCTTTGACAACCATTATACTCCCACCCACCTACGTGCGTGGAAAGTGTTGTCCTTATGAATAATGATAACTTGAACTTGACTAATTACCATATCGCTAGATACGTCGGCATAAGCCTTGTTTAAGTGTGTGATATGCGTAGCAGATCGTACCTGCACATCGCCGTTCGCGACACATGCAGCGAGTGCACTTAGGAGCTTTAATGATCGTGGAGAGCAATACGACGAGCCTGCCCTCGGGCTGCGACTGAAATTAATAGGGTTGCCAGACATGCCGATGTGTCTCAGATTATTTTCAATACTTCTTCACTTAACCTGTGACGTCCTCAAATCCAGACAGAATAGAAAAACAATGCTACAACTTTGGACAAATTAATGAGTTCCCGGGACGAGAGAGACTAAGGTTTGTTTCGGTTCTCTCCTGTAACTAATAAATTATATCAAGTATTAAAAAGAGAGAAATCCTGATTCTTATGCCCATTTTCACCATTGACCCTAAGTTTTAGGTGACCCCTAAGCCATTTTAGGTGTAGGTTTTGCTTCAACAACTGTTACCTAACATGGCTTAGGGGTCAATGGTGAAATCAGGCATTAGACTATTAAAATATCATTAGCGATCACTACCAACTTTTACTTGTACAGTTTACTTTAGAAAAGCAAGCATGCTTCTTTTCTATCGATATTAGAGTTTCAAAAACGATATATTTTGAAAACAAATAGTAGCACCAAACTAATGAAATATATTGAATTCAGTTATGTCAAGTTCAATTATTTTCAGTGAAACGAAACATAAATTTATGTATCTTATTACACTCAGGGTCAGGAGCTACTTCTCCCTATCGATAGAATCGTGTGGACATTATACAGAATGTTAAATCATTTAGTTAGACTAAACGTGTGGCGCCGAGCGGGCTGCTTGTATTATATCTATATAGAACAGCTAAATAACTGACATCCATCCTCGGCCTGGCGAACTTCAAATGCTTTTTTGTGGAAACTATTGGCGAGGCAGCCCTGGTCGCGACGGGCGGGTCTCGGGTCGTCGACTCGCGCGACACTCCGCTGCTAGGGCTTTGAGCGCCGCTGCCCGTCGGTGTCGGTGGCGAAACTATTTCCACGCGAGCGCAAAAAAACTCAAGCGAAGGCTCGCCGCCGCCCGCGCCGCGCCGGCGGCGGGCGCCGCTGCCGCGCAGACTCCTCGGCGCGACACCATCCTCTGCCAATAAAGATCTTGAGCTTTGCACTTTTCCCCTGCAGCCTAGACTAGAGATGCTCTAGGTTCACATTCCTTTAATATAAAATCAACACGACTAAAGCTCCTACTCCCTAATTGTGACACTCCACCTAACATACCAACAATAATAGACGAAGGCCATATAAAGAATGAATATGTTTTCTTATAGGTATTAGAATAGGTCAGTCAGACCATATCGGGCAAACAACAAGTCACACAAACACAACACGTCAAGAAGAATAAAGAGCAAAGCTTGAGTGAGCTTCGCAATTATCGTAAGCGAGTACATTTAGAAAGCAGTTCCTAATAAATAGTGTGCAGAAAAGGGCACCCTTCTATTACGGAATGAAGTTAACTTTACACGGAGAGCGATGGCCAAAGAGTGTGGAATGTAACGTGGACTTTGCATGCCTTTTTGGATTAGGTACGTGCTACTTGAGAACTTGAGTCAGAAATGAAATAATTTATTGACTGTTCCTCAAATGTGTCCAGTCCAAACTAATAACAGAGAATATTGCGGGGACATTTTTGCTGATACGGTTCATCAATTTAAACGTAAAGTATTGAAATGTCTCACAATCAGGTCTACTTAGTTTGAATTCGCTTTAGATATTTTTTGTGTAAATATAAATAAGGTAAAATGTTTTTGTTTTGTTTATATAATTTTAACGCAAATTATGTTGCGAAACAAATTACAAAAACAAAAAGGTTGAAAAAATTTCCACGAGCAGGATTTGAACCTGCACCCTTCTGACATACCGGGTCAGGTGCTCTTCCAATTGAGCTATCGTGGTTCTAACCAGCCCGCCGTAATTATTCAACACTATTTACTTTTTTACTATGAAAGCCAAAGGCGCCAATTCAATGTCAACAATGTCAATGTTAATGACGGTAGTTGTTGTGTTGAAGGGTGCAGGTTCAAATCCTGCTCGTGGAATTTTTTTCAACATTTGTGTTTTTGTAATAAATAAGGTAAAAAAAGAATTTAAAAAATAATATTTGCTAGCCACATTTGCATGCCGTGGCAACCTGTAAGTAAGACAGCACTTAGATTAAAGACTATTTTTGTTAATTTTTGAATTTAATTGGTGTATGTTTTGTTGGTTGTCCTAGTAAATAAATAAATAAATAATTGACAGAAATAATCAAAACTCATCCGAACACAAAGTAGGACGATCCACATTTATGTAATCTGCAGCAGGCTTTGTCTTGCAGGAGGTCGGTCATCAAAATTGAAACGGCCAACTGTGAAAGGAGTCAGAAGGCCGCGCATCCTGGCGCATTAAGCCATTAAGGCCTGCTCAATTGAATGATGTAGGATAATTAGCGGCGCGTGTGATTCCGCCGGCCACTCGCGCTGGCTCGGAGCGCGTCTCATTAACGCCTCACGCAAACGCAACCAGCACACTCTATTAAGGATAACGACGTTAAGTGCTTGTCTAATTGCCAGCGATGACCGAATTGTGCCTGTTGTAAGTACTCCTACCAGAGTGCTCAAAGTATTCAACACGAATTATGGAAATATACAAATACTAATATTTTATAAATAACATTTACAGCAGCCTTAAACTATCAGGAGTCAGGCTACTATATGGCAACATTATGATGCTGGAAAGGTGGAGCAGGCGATACGACATCGCGCGTAGGTAAGTACGTCCAGAGACGGCGTGACAGCGACCGAAATGAGTTCTCAGTTTCTCACGCAAATCACAATCTCAAGACCTTGGAATGGAAGTTGATAACAGATAATAATAGGTTGGCAATACATGTCGACCAAACATGACAGCATCAACTTTAACATGATAGCAGTGTAACCGCGGCAGCTGCGAACCTACTTTCAATAATAGTAGTTTCCGGAAGTGCATTAATGTTATTACAACGCGTACCTATGTGTTTACGTAACTTTAAATGTGTTTACTCCTAATACTTAAACTTCCCTATAATTAAGCAACGATCATAATAATAGGCCTCTACTACAGAAACTGTAGTCTCATTTTGTTTACAGTTTAAAGTGATCTATATAGTCATTATATTTCGGTTTAATTACCATGTTGTCTGATAAAAACACCATTTCAAGAAATTCGAAAACTTTAAATTAGCTAAAACGAGTCCGAGTAATTGACTCATCGCATTTAAGAGAATTGAGCGAAAGTTCAAGAATTTGGTTATTGGGCTAGTTGCGGCGCTAAGTGGGCTGAATCGCGAAATTCGTGAGTCAAGGCGAGGAATTGACCGTGATGCGCGGCGGAGGAGGGTCGTCGCCCCGGCACCGGCGGCGGCGGTGTGGACACTGGGCACGATCGATCCACGCCGGTGCCAGTATCGATGACGCACGGCGTAGGACACGGTTAGCCGGGCAAGCAGATGAAAAGATGGAGAAAAAGCCTCCCAAGATACTTTCCAGCTCCTCTCAGTTGAAGGGGCTTCCCTAACATCCGAACTGGTAAACGGTTAAGTAGTTCTGTTTAAACTAAATTTTAGTAAAACAGATAGTCAGAAGGGTGCAGGTTCAAATCTTGCTCGTGGAATTTTTTTTTAACATTTGTGTTTTTGAAACAGATAGTGTTAATGATAAGCAAAACTGGGCTAACAAAATTAAAAGACTTCTGAAATAGCATCTAGTTTTTTCCAGTTTTCACATAATAAAGTTTAAACCACCGTAATACATCTGCTGTACTCATGAAATATTTGTGTAAGACGTTGCCCGCGTACCTTACGCACAAGGTAGGTCAAGTAGGTAGGTCGTGTGTAACGTGTAAGAGGGTAATATATGTGGGCCGCGTTCAAAGGTCGGGGCGGCGCGACGCGGCGAGCACGAATCAAATATGCAGGCGAAGGGCCCGGAGCGGACACGCGACGGCCCGATTGGCGTGACCATTATTTGTAATTAAAACTACACTAACTACACACTACTAGGCACTTAAACAAAAATTCTTTATTTAAAATCAATATTTCACCTTTGGTAATTATTAAAATCTATTTAATTGGATTAAGAGGAGCTCGATGGCGCATTGGTTAACGCGCCCTGTCTGCGATTGTTGAATTTAAGCAACTTTCGCAAAGGCTGGTCATCGGATGGGTGACCAAAACTTTATCATCTCGGGCTTCTCCGTGCCTCGAAAGGCACGTAGGAGCTCTCCCTATCCATCCATTGGCAAGGCTCGCGCCCCAGCAGTGGGGACATATAACGAGCTGGTGATGTAATGATGTGAAGCTTATTATCGGCTCATCTGCGTTTTTATCATTGAAAAAAATTAAAAGAAAAAAACTTTTTAAAAAAATTTTTTATTACTTGTTAATAAAAAAGAACTAAAAAGTTAAAATAATTTAAACCTGATAATATGATATTTTTTATAACGGTGCTACTTGCTACGGCGGCGGCGGCGGCGACAAGGCACATTATGTTTTACAGTCATTATCAACTTATTATACTATAATTATAGTAGCCCTTGAAACAGACACCCGGAAGACATTTAAGTATTTCTTAACGAATGTCAGATTTAATACCTACTGGGGTAAAAAATCAATTCGTCAAAGTCACTAAAATAATTACATAGCTGCCGTTTTTATTCGTCTCATATTTTTTGTCATGTTTGAAGCTTTGATGATAAACCAATCTTCTAAGCTCCAAATGACTTATGAAATTAGCAACGAATGCCGCAACCACGAAAGGTTTCTCGCACGCCGCGGCGCGGGCGCAGCGCACGACAATGTGTTGCGTGCGATGCGATGCAAGCGACACGACACGAGCAGTGGGTAGGTACGTACGCATGGGCTGTGCCGCGGTGACCCTTACGACAGATGTCAAAATCGACTAATGAACAAACCCCTTTTTTGGCCAAAATTTAAGTGCCTTAATATCCAGTGCCATAGTCTAGTACTCTAGTATATGAGACCAACAGTTATCGTAACTATTTTAGTTGTGTTTTAACCGCCTTTGTGGTCTAGTGGCTAAGACCACCGGTTTAGACCCAGAGGTCCCGGGTTCGATTCCCAGCGGAGGTACATGTTTGTGTACTCGGTTTGGTTGGTGGTAGGGCTTGTTTGTCCGCCTGGCTAGCTAACACCATCTTATCTAAATATGTCACCATAACATCAATGTTTGTAGCAGTGTTGTGTTCCGGCAGCTAGAGATAAGATAGCCAGTACCTCACTAGTTGAGGATCACGGGTGAAGTGCGCTTCCATCATTGGCCTTATCATCACTTAAC
Source organism: Eudonia truncicolella (assembly GCA_949315975.1). Taxonomy (NCBI): domain Eukaryota; kingdom Metazoa; phylum Arthropoda; class Insecta; order Lepidoptera; family Crambidae; genus Eudonia; species Eudonia truncicolella. The sequence continues at coordinate 17,696,234 of OX438837.1, read as the reverse complement.
ATCAGGTGAGATCAAGGCACTGTGCTTACCCGTTAATATATATATACACAGTCAGGTCATAAGTATTGTCACACAGTAAAAACTTTTCTTTTAGAATGCTGGCCACAAAAAAGTTTATTGAATTCGAATTTCGAATTGTTCATGAAAATAAAAATGTATACTTTTTAGAATTTTACTCATTTTTAAATATGGAGTGGACGCTTAAAGACCGTGTTGCAGTTATTGCGTTGCATCGTAGCGGTTACGCGCCAATTAAAATTTTTGACATACTGAAAAAGTTGAATTTAACCAAAAGATTCGTTTATCGTACCATCAAACGATACAAAGAAGACTCTAGTGTAGATGACAGGTCAAGAAGTGGTCGCCCTCGGTCTGTTAGGACTCCAGCAGTGATAAAAGCTGTGAAGGCGCGAATTCAAAAAAATCCCAAACGTAAGCAGAAACTGTTGGCCCTTCAGATGGGGTTAAGCAGAACCACGGTGAAAAGTTAAATGAAGACTTAGGGCTTCGGGCATATCGAAGAAAAACAGGACATCGTTTGAATGCTCATCTAATGGACCTGAGACTGAAGAGATGCGCTTTGTTGAAGCGGTACGCGGGAAAAAAATATCGGGAAATTCTTTTTTCGGATGAAAAAATTTTTACCGTAGAAGAGAGCTACAACAAACAAAATGATAAGGTGTATGCACACAGTAGTGAAGAAGCGAGCAACCGTATTCCGCGTGTCCAACGAGGTCATTTTCCATCCTCGCTCATGGTATGGGAGTTTCTTATTGGGGCTTAACAGAGGTACATTTTTGTGAGAAAGGTGTAAAAACGAATGCAGTTGTGTATCAAAGTACAGTCCTGACGAACCTTGTGGAACCTGTTTCTCATACCATGTTCAATAACAGGCACTGGGTATTCCAACAAGATTCGGCGCCAGCTCATAGAGCGAAGAGCACACAAGACTGGCTGGCGGCGCGTGAAATCGACTTCATCCGGCACGAAGACTGGCCTCCTCCAGTCCAGATTTGAGTCTGTTAGATTACAAGATATGGCAACACTTGGAGGAAAAAGTGTGCTCAAAGCCTCATCCCAATTTGGAGTCACTCAAGACATCCTTGACTAAGGCAGCCGCCGATATTGACATGGACCTCGTTCGTGCTGCGATAGACGACTGGCCGCGCAGATTGAAGGTCTGTATTCAAAATCACGGAGGTCATTTTGAATAAACTTTATTGTCATAAGAATCTATGTTTTGTTAAGTTCATTTTGGTATATAAATGGTTACATAATGAATAAACTTGTCTCAATTATTTTATATTGAACATGTGACAGAATTAATAACCTGACTGTGTATATATAAAAAATAAAAATAAAAATTTTACTTTTTATTTTCAAGTGCTAATTGCTGCACTGAAGCTAAATTAAATATTTATAAAATTGCCGCCTGGATTGCGGAAGATTCAGGTTCGATTCCTGGCTGGGTCGGGTGGGCGTTTAATTTTTTCACTATATTTTATAAATTTTATAAATATTTATTTTAGTCGTGTTTCTCGATTTCTAATTTCTAAGTAGTTTTAAATTCTTTTGATATTTAGGAGTAGCCTTATTACCGGCAAATTTTAACATAACAATCTTTTGTGTGAAATCATTAAATTTACTCCATACATATAATTATGATGTATTTTGCTTAACAATCCACGTATTTCCTAACACTATCTAGTTGTAACTTGTAATCAGTGTTAAACGTCAATGTCTGATATATCAGACAAGAAGTGACGACAGACACGATGGATGTTTCTAGAACAATTTATTTAGTGATGTGAATTGAAGGTATTTTCAAATTATATTTTTAAAACTTACCCTACATATTAATGACATATTCGTTGCTATTATTATATCGCATTAGTCTTCTTGTGTCACTTGTAACTGCAAAAATTATTACCACCGAGGAACTAATTCGAATATTAGTGAGAGAGGACGAATATGACTTTGAAAGTAACGAATTAAAAAACGTTCAACAGGTATTTTACTAGGAAAAATTAACCAGTCCCAGGAAGCTCGAGTGGGAATCGAACTCACGACCCTTGGATAACCTTGGATTAAAATTAAGTTACCAAATCATTATTTTTCATAAAAGTCTTTATTTCAACCTCATGTTTTATCGTAGTGATGTGTCATAATAACAGTATAGTTTTAGCATGGAATATACGTGATGGGGCGCTAGAGACACATTCTTTTGCGGTATATCATGGCGGGTAAAAGTTAACTAAATATTTAGTTGGAATTGGATTTCAAATATATTGACAAAATTATTGATATTATCCCCGGAAGCAGTCACCTCACTAAAACTTGAAAGGCTTGTGTAGCAAGCATACGCCAAAGTCTGATAAATCAGACAAATAGTGTTGCGAAAGGTAATATCTCTCTGAGAATTTACTTTGCTTTATATTTAATAAAATACACCAGAATATATTTAAAAAAAAAAATTCTTTCCATATTTGAGTAAAAAGGATTGTAATTCAAACCAAAGCATATTTTTACTCGAATAATGCTTTAAAACATATTTTTTATCAAATATCGATAGGAAAGTGTCTCTTCACTACTATACTTTACGTCTCAAGAGGCCGTGGCGTCAGGGGCACGACTTTCGGAAAATAGCGTGGCATGGAAAGGGTTAAACCATATTGAACCAGCCGCAGGGCTTGGAATACCGGTATTTTCAATAACCGCTACCTTTGACTTTAATAAAGTACCCGTAACGATTTGATACCGTTATTAATAATACAGGTTAACCGATAGTACCGGTATACCGATATTATACAGGTAACCAAATTTATTAGTGATTATTAGTAGATACGACGAGTGGCGCTTGGATTGGCTAACTGCACGCGTTGCGCTCTCGTCTCGTTAGTTTGCAAGTTTATGTTCATTTCGCGCCGCCACAGTGCTCTGCATATCACGTCATACACAGACTGGCAATGTTGCAGATAGGTACCGGTATTTTTAAGATACCTACAATACTGGTAATCATCAAAGAATCGCTATCCAGGAACCGAAATTGAAAATACAGGTATATACCTGAATTTTCGGTACCGGTTGCAAGCCCTTGCCAGCCGTGACCTTCCGCAAGGACCCAAAGGTTTATTCTAACCTTTATTAATAGTTCAATGGTATGGCCCCTGCAAATTTGATCTCTGGCGACCTCATGAATCTCCGTCACCGCAACCGACAAACCGAGACAAGGTAAATTAAATCGAGCCGGGGTCAGCGGCGAGCGCCGGAGAATCATCGCGGCGGCGCGTGCTTTGGCGGCAAAGCACTCACCAATTGGGTAGTTGACAACAACAACAATTAATTACAGAACAATAAATGTTCAAATGAAATCACGTAACAGTTCTTTATAACATTGACTAATTTTTAATTTTTAAACTAAGCATGAATTTCTGTAACCTAAAAAGTTATTAATAAACACTCAATTGACGGAAAGAAATAGTGACGTCATAGTTTGCTAATCCCATACAATTTCTATTAAAAATAATAGTTTTGAAAGTTGTTAAAAAGTTTGTATATTGACTAACCAGTCCACTACCCAATTATCTGATACGCTTAGACAAAACGAAAGGTATTAGTTCCGTGTTTAGCTGATATCATAATACTGAATTGCTTCGCTGGCTTTATTGTGAGTTAAATTGTCCACACGCTTTACTTTTTGCCGCGAATGCAATTCTTGCAATGTTTAACGTTGAAAACTACAATGTAGGTCAAATTACAGCCTCTATAGAGAAATACTACATCTTGCGAACAGTGAATGACTATTATGCGTTTATAATGGCAATCGCCACCACTTGACGGAAAGACGCTGTTTCTACTAACTGTTATGTATTTAAAATTGGATGATAACAGACAACGAGCAACACAAGTTAAGTATTTCCTCAATAGAACAGGTGCAGCATTAAGGAAGCGCGAGGCACCATGGACGTAGATTTATTGAAATTAACGATGAGCATTTGGCAGATTTAACATAGTCCATTAAAATTTTCTCACAACCCAAATACAAGCAGAACATGAGGCTACGGGCTTCTGTACTATTACCAAATTGAGTTCCTGTCAATAAGTAGTGGATCATTTATTTTTTCTGAAAAGGGTTGGTCCCGGCTGTGTTAGCAGTCGTTAACAACCACCAATCCGCACTGGGCCCATTCTCTCGATAGTGTTTCCATCCATAGGGAAGGCTTGTGCACCCCAGCACCCCAGCAGTGGGGACATAAAAATGAGCTGATGACAATGGGGTTAAAATAAAGACACCGGCAGACGACGCTGATCAAGATCAATCAAGAGGAAGACAATTGGTGTAGGCATAGGCATGGACTGACCATTTTCGCGAGCATGTTGTCCATTTGCGGCTGGTGCGTAGCGGTGAGCAGGTGGCGGATGCGCGCGGCGTTGGCCACGCACTGTGCCATGCAGCGCTGCAGCGCCGCCGCCTGCCGCACCAGCGCCGCGCTCAGCGGCACGCCGTCGCCGCTCGCCCCGCCACCAGCCCCGCTACCCGCTCCGCTCCCAGCGCCACGCAGCACGCTCTCCAGCACGTGCGCGTGCTGTGACACGTAGTCCAGGCATCGCCGCAGCTCCACAGCCTCCCGCCGCTGCCGCTCTGCATCAAAACGTTTGGTCTCTTTAACTTATTTTGGTACAGCAATAACGTAAGTTGCTGAACACAGTATAGTAAGCCAAAATCCAAGCTATATGTTTCCAGTCATGTTTCCAAAATATCACAAATATTGCAAATTTGGCGAAAGCGAGAGAAAAGACTGAAATGGAGTAACTTGTAATAACAACAAAATAATGAAATAGACAAATTTGAACTGGTAGTAAAATTTAGTGTTTTAAGACTTTGGTCTGGCTGCGCCTCAGCCACCGTGGGCGGCACTTGGTCAAAAATACAGTCAGGTCATAAGTATTGTCACACAGTAAAAACTTTTCTTTTAGAATGCTGGCCACAAAAAAGTTTATTGAATTCGAATTTCGAATTGTTCATGAAAATAAAAATGTATACTTTTTAGAATTTTACTCATTTTTAAATATGGAGTGGACGCTTAAAGAAGGCCGTGTTGCAGTTATTGCGTTGCATCGTTGCGGTTAAGCGCAAATTCAAATTTTTGACACTGAAAAATTTGAATTTAACCAAAAGATTCGTTTATCGTACCAACAAACGATACAATGAAGACTCTAGTGTAGATGACAGGTCAAGAAGTGGTCGCCCTCGGTCTGTTAGGACTCCAGCAGTGATAAAAGCTCTGAAGGCGCGAATTCAAAGAAATCCCAAACGTAAGCAGAAACTGTTGGCCCTTCAGATGGGGTTAAGCAGAACCACGGTGAAAAGGGTGTTAAATGAAGACTTAGGGCTTCGGGCATATCGAAGAAAAACAGGACATCGTTTGAATGCTCGTCTAATGGACCTGAGACTGAAGAGATGCCGCGCTTTGTTGAAGCGGTACGCGGGAAAAAATATCGGGAAATTCTTTTTTCGGATGAAAAAATTTTTACCGTAGGAGATCCTCGCTCATGGTATGGTTGGGAGTTTCTTATTGGGGCTTAACAGAGGTACATTTTTGTGAGAAAGGTGTAAAAACGAATGCAGTTGTGTATCAAAATACAGTCCTGACGAACCTTGTGGAACCTGTTTCTCATACCATGTTCAATAACAGGCACTGGGTATTCCAACAAGATTCGGCGCCAGCTCATAGAGCGAAGAGCACACAAGACTGGCTGGCGGCGCGTGAAATCGACTTCATCCGGCATGAAGACTGGCCCTCCTCCAGTCCAGATTTGAGTCCGTTAGATTACAAGATATGACAACACTTGGAGGAAAAAGTGTGCTCAAAGCCTCATCCCAATTTGGAGTCACTCAAGACATCCTTGATTAAGGCAGCCGCCGATATTGACATGGACCTCGTTCGTGCTGCGATAGATGACTGGCCGCGCAGATTGAAGGCCTGTATTGAATAAACTTTATTGTCATAAGAATCTATGTTTTGTTAAGTTCATTTTGGTATATAAATGGTTACATAATGAATAAACTTGTCTCATTTATTTTATATTAAACATGTGACAGAATTTATGACCTGACTGTGTAATAAAAAATATTTACACAGAAAACAGGACTGTTCATTCACTGATTACAAAATTATTAAAAAAATAATATTAATAAACATTACTTTCCCAAACTAAGCAAAGACTATAGGCAATAAATAAAAATAAATAATAAGTAGGTATATTTACTTACTTTTAAACTTTAAGAGTTTAAAAAAATTAGATTTCATTTCCATTTTAAATAAGGATTTTAATGTCAAAACTAAACAGTCCTTAAAAACATGCAGTTTGCCAGACAACCACTCTTTTAACAGAGCTTTCATTACATTAGCTTCCTATGCAAATTTTTCTAGTGTCGTAACATTTTTTTGTACTGACATTAGGTAAGCAAAATGTCAAGGTTTTGAGTCCTGCTAATGGTAAGTTGTCTGTTTTTAAATGCAATTTTCAGTTTTGATATAAATACAGTTTAGTCAATGCAAACCTTTTTTAAATCAAAAGTTTATTCTGTACCTATAAATACTAATAAAATATAATCCAAATGGAATATTAACAGAGAGTAGGTGCCATCACACAGATTTTTGTTTTACTATACTACAGAATAAGTAATATTTCTGTAAAATAAATATTGTTTGTAAAGAAATGCTTAAATAAATATAACAACATTATGAATATAACTTGTTAATAAATGCCCTAACATGTGTCTGCAAGCAGCATTGATAAGTGTAGTTATACTTTAGTTGAGTTTTTAATGTTTCATTAATATATCAAAACTATCTAGACTAACTATGGGATACTGCTACAATAAAAGAAAATGCTAAAGTATGTACTGGCATTGGAATAAAAATATACTTATGGTTCTACAGCTTGCAAGCATTGCTACCTAAATAAAAAAAACTAATGCTGCCAATAAGTATAAAATAAAACATATATAAGTATCTCAGTAGCATAAGTTTACATAATTATAATGACAAATGGTGTAATTTGCACTGTTTTTCATAAAATAAAAATTTTATCTTCAAAATAAAATGAGGTAATATTTACTTATTATTGAATAGTTAGAGTTTACTCACTGAACTCTACACTAATTTGCACATTAAGATTTTATGCGAGTTTATTAAGCTAGCAGCTAGCTAGACTGCAGAAGAAATGCAAACGTTTGTTTAGATTTGCAACAACAACAAATACAATCCATATGACTGACCCGTAGCCACTGTGTCTGCATTTTTTCTGCAGTCTGTTAGGTAGCATAAAAAATGTGAAATCATAAAAATAACCGCCAGGATTTCTTAATAAATTCAAAAATTCGATATTGACTTATCCTTGTTTTGAATACTTTTATGAGGATTTACCATGATAATCGTATATTTTCTGAGTTCTTCGTAAATATTTTTCTTCCTGCAACTGTCTTTCAGCAAGAGCATGCTTCTCTCGAGCTTCCAGGATCTCAAAAAACGAGGAAAACAAGGATTTTCGTTCGCTGCTGTTCGTAACGGTTTCTTGCATTTTGATAACAGAAAATTTATTGTTATGATTGTTATTATGGTTAGAAATTATTTGTGGACACTAACTGCCTACACACTAATAGCCGTCTAGCTTTTGCTTGATCTTTATGTAAGAAAATTAAATCGAATTACAAAATAAATCTAAATCAAATTCAAAACTACACAACCTTCACCACCGCCAAACAAATGACAACTGAACTAGTAGGGATATTCGATATAATACATAACATCGATATATCGAACTCATTCGATGTTTATACGATACATAATACATCGTATCGATCCGATGTTTTAAAAAACCAATGGATTCACTTGATGTATCGATGTATTTTAATAAAACATCGAATCAGTGTTAATTAGTTAATTTCAAGTGGTGCCAGTAACTTTTATTAAGTTCGGTGATAACGGAATCTAGAAATTAACACTACTGCACAATAGAAAATTAAAAATCCGCTCAAGGACTTGGTTCCAAGTCATGAAAAAAAAGAAAGGTTGTGTTCGTAGAAACGTTCATCATGGTTATTGTTTAGTTGATACAGAGAATAATATAAATTACATTTTGATTTGACTAGGCAGGCTGTATGGTAGGCACCTCCATTCCATCAGAACGTTTATTTTCTAAAGTGGCACAAATCGTCAATCAGAAACGAAATAGACTGAAAGGGAAACACCTAAATAAACTATTGTTTTTGCAAAGTCTTCCAAGAGAACACTGAAAATAGGGAAATGGAATTATTTAATATTTAGTAGGTCCTGGAATTTCTGATTTATTTTTTTTAGTACTTTCGTAATAAATTACAAAAAATATTCTCACATTGCATTTTTTTTATAAACAACAACTGGAACAGCGAAGGTTTGCATGAAAAGTCAATTTTATTAGTTACAGTTAATAAGTACTCGATGTTAAGAAAACATCGATGTTTTTAACCAAGGCATCGCAAAACAATGATGCATAGTCTCGATGTATTGCATCGAAAAGAAACATCGATGTATTTTCAAAGTTGACACCCCTAAACTGAACTGATCTATTAGAATAGAATCTCAGACGGAACTTCTTGGCGGGAAAGTGAAGAGTCATGTCTGCGGTTTTGTTTTAATTACTAAAATTTGTGTTATGTAGAATATTAATGTGAAATAATAGTGGATTATTAACCGTTAAATGTTCGTGAGTGTGCATGAGTGTTGGCAAATGAAACAAAACAGTGCAACTTTACTTTTCAAATTCTCTCAAGAAGTCCGCCGAGAAATTAGTAGAGCCCCACATCTTTACTGAGATACTCGAAGGGTTGGGGGGTATATCATTTCTCACTTCTCATTTTTATTATCATTCATCATCATACTGACTGGAAGGAAATATTGTATATTTATGTATTACTTGTAAGAAAAATTACTTTGACACTGGCTAAATGTGCTAATCGCACGAAGCCATCAACAAAAAGAAAGAAAAGAATCTCAGACTTCTTGGCGGGAAAGTGAAGAGTCATGTCTGCGGTTTTGTTTTGTTTTCTAAAAATTGTGTTATGTCGAATATTAATGTGAAATAATGGTGGACTATTAACCGTTAAGTGTTCGTGAGTGCGCATGAGTGCGCATGAGTGTTGGCAAATGAAACATAACAGTGCAACTTCAGTTTCCAAATTCTCTCAAGAAGTCCGCCCGAGGAATTAGTAAAGCCCCACATCTTTACTGACATACTCTAGGGGTTGGGGGGTATATCATTTCTCATTTATCATTTCTATTATTATTCATCATCATCATACAGGAAGGAAATATTGTATAATCATGTATTACTTGTAAGAAAAATTACTTAGACACTGGCTAAATGTGCTAATCGCACGAAGCCATCAACTAAAGGAAAAAAATTCAATGGATCGTAAGTTCAGTTGATAGACAGATTTTGGTTTAATGTTAATGCTAGGTCTTAGGGAAGCTGTCCCACCGCCGCCGCCGCCGCCGCCGGCGAGTAAGCAAAGAACTATCGACTATTTTTTCGCCCAAGAAACGTACAATAGATATAGATCCTGTGTCAATAAAAAAGATGCATATATTAATAGTTGATCGCTGACTGTTCACAATGCCGGCGAGTACTCGCTTTACTAGTTTGCCGCTGAGCGATACTTGCTTGGCGGATAGAGTGCGGATCTGGTGCTAGGGATAGCTAACATACATGTATAATGAATCCAGAACAATTATTTGAATTATCATTGTTGTCTAGTTCAGAAGACGACGATGATGTATTATAATATTGTTTAGCATTTGTGTAGTAGCAGCGGCAGTTCTGTAAAAACGGAAGAAAAAAGGAATATTTTGAAAAGAATAATTTGGATACAAAATATTAATTATTTCAGGAAAGAATACAGTGAGTTTAAATTATTCAACGAGTTGTCAAATCAAGATTTTCGTACATATTTAAGAATGACAAGACAACAAAATAATAATGTTTTTCTTAAATATACCGTAACTGTTTCTTAAATGTACGATAGCAATAGGCGAAATAATTAGCAATTACGAGTAATTTTATGTGGAGCAAGAGTATTAAGAATTAGAACTAATTCCAGGATTCGGTAAAAGTAAATTAACAACATAATTGAATCATTTTAATCATTCTTAGTCTTGTCTTGTTAGTAACTTTAAGTAAATTGGAACGAACAGCTTGATGTCCTTCCTTTCCGAATCACGGGGGAGTTGAAGATCCCCGTGATTCGGAAAGCACATTAAGCAGTTCGTTCCACAGTTCCCAGATGTTGTCTGGCGATCGTAGTCATCCACCAACCTACTACCCAATGTTCACAAACAAAAACCTCGTTATTAAAATGAAAAGTGATCAGATCAGTCTCAAAGACTACCTAACTCATTGATAATGTTATTTTTTGATTAATTTTTAATGTGTTAGATGCAATGTCCCAAGCTAAACGTTCTGAAATAATGTGGTTATTTATTATTATGAAATAAGTGCCAAACTTATTTAACTTAATATCGAAACTTAGAAGCAAAGAGGAAATTAATATAGCGGTAACTTAGAAGACAAAAAATTTCGTTATTATGGTGACAAAAATTTATCCTTTTTTTCTTGTATAAAGCAAAGGTATCTAGTCCATACATTATTTAAGATGATTTAATGAGGATAAATAATTTAGTTGGAAGACATCTTTTATTTATAGGTATTTTCAGTTCACTTGAGCTATGTTTGTTTTTGTTGTGTATATATTTCTTATATTAAATAAATATAATAATTGGTATTAATAAGTAATTAATATCAGGGAGGTCTTGAAAAAAGGCCAGGTCAAGAGTACCCTAAACCGAAGAGCATGTATGAAGGGAATAATGAAAGTGAACGAAGCGAAACAAGTATGTAAAGATCGTAGCAAGTGGAAAGAAGTGGTCTCTGCCTACCCCTACGGGAAAGAGGTGGGATTATATGTATGTATGTAAATAATTGGTGACCTTGATTTTGTGTTAATTATAATTGTAAAAACTCTCTCAATTTTCTTTCTCAATCTAGATGTTTTTTGCTGGATAGATGCCGCACGTTTGCACTGCGTTCTATATAAAAACAGTCCTGCGGTTGTCGTTTAGTATGAAACCGCACGACAGCGTAGTTTATTTTGATATACTCTAAGATTGTGATCCTCATCTAAGTGGATTAAGTACTTGAGAAAAGTTAAATAGCTATTTCTAATCATCAACTCATAATTGTGTAATAGAGAACATAGCCGATGAGACTGAACTTTTGAAATGTTTTTTTTATCTGTAGTGTTTGTTTGTCAATCATTAATTGTCTGTCATGTCAGTGACAATTTGTTACTAAAGCGGCTGGAGCGGCTGTCTGTCCTGTCATTCTGAGGAGAAATAATTGTCGCGTCTCATATTTTGCTTGATTTGAATATCTTTTAAAATCTTAAATACATAATATACTTATTTAAAAATGGCTCGTGAAAGCAGTGCTGGTTTCGATAGGCATATTACAATATTTTCTCCTGAAGGGAGATTATACCAAGTCGGTAAGTTTTCCTTTTTAGTTTTGTCAATATCCAGCATTCATCGTACTCAAAATTAACTTTATCTTTTACTATTACGTGTTTATCTTAAAATTAAGTTACCTACACTGTAAGTTTTATTTGTTGGTGAAATAAATAAACTGGTGTATTATAGGTTAGAAACGAAAAGTTGTAATGTCATGGTGGAACAGACATTGTCTTGAAATGTGTAATTGTTGTTGTAATTGGAAACACTGATGTGTATGGCCTGTATGTCGCAGAGTACGCGTTGAAGGCGATCAACCAAGGCGGGCTGACGTCGGTAGCGCTGCGCGGCGCGGACTCAGCGGTGGTGGCGGCGCAGCGCAAGGTGCCCGACCGGCTGTTGGACCCCGCCTCCGTCACGCACCTGTTCCGCCTCACCAGCCGCATCGGCTGCGTCATGACCGGCATGATCGGTAACTTCATTACAAAGTTTACTGCCTCTAGGTTTATCAGTCTTGCAGTTAAACTGCCTATCTTTTATCTTATTTTAGCCGAGTCCCAGACAGATTACACGCATTTCCTTTTATTAACTTTAATCAAGGACCTTTGTAACTATTTAACCCTCTATGGAGTCATCTAGTTTGATTTAAACTTATTATTAATTTATTATTGTGTTCACTCATTTGATTGCTAGTAAGACTTATTTTCAGTCTGTCTGTTCCATAATCTTATGCAAGTATGTTGCTATAACAACACAGATAAAGCTAATTCACAGTTGAGGGTCCCAAATGAAGTGGGCTTTAACTTTGAACTTATTGTCATTTAACATTGGTCATAAGAGAAGTAATAATATTTTGTCTACAACAACACATGCTGCTGAACCACAAGCGCTATCAACATTTAGGAATTATTTATTTAACAATTTAGGAATCACAGGGACGGATCATCTCAATAATAATATTGCGGTGTAGTTTTACTATTCAAAATATGAATTGCTTTGTTCAATATCTAGCTGACAGCAGATCTCAGGTGCAGCGAGCCCGCTACGAAGCTGCCAACTGGCAGTACAAATATGGCACGGAGATCCCCGTGCACATTCTTTGTCGTCGCATCGCAGATATCTCACAGGTCTACACACAAAATGCTGAGATGAGACCCTTAGGATGCAGTGAGTTCATATTGAGTTGAATTAACTTACTCAAAAAACATTTATTTGAGCATATATAATCAAGATTAAAAAATAGTTCTCCCAAATTGTATTTATACGTAAAAATCAATATTGTACTTTATAAGTAAACAATCATAGTTTGTAACAAACAGCTCACCACTGCTCACATTTAGCATAAGTTTTATCATGTAATGTATAAGTGAAATTGTAATATCTGACTATAAAATATTCTCTAAACCTATTTAAATAAACATTACTTTTAGGGGTTTATTCTACTCGGCTACAATATTATGACAACATGATATTTGTCCCAAACAGAAGTCCTAAAGATATATTGCCTAGAGTCATCCACTCCCTTTGTCCTAAACTTTTATTTCCGTATATTTCTGTCTCTATATATTGTATAGTAAGTTATATAAAAATAATGGGATGTGGTGGCAGGCATGATGCTGATCGCGTACGACGAGGAGTCGGGCCCGTGCGTGTACAAGACGGACCCGTCGGGCTACTACTGCTCGTACAAGGCGGCGGGCGTGGGCGCCAAGGCCACGGACGCTAACGCGTACCTGGAGAAGAAGCTGCGCAAGCGCGCCGACCCGCCCGCCGACGACGCCGTGCAGCTGGCTGTGGCCTGCCTGGCGCAGGTGCTGGCCGTCGACTTCAAGGCCGGCGAGATCGAGGTCGGCATCGTCACCAAGGACAACCCTAGTTTCCAGTGAGTGTACTTGCATTACCTTGTTGCTTTAGTTTTTTCTGTGTTGTTAGTCAGACAGTCTTTAATGTTTCTTTTTCTTTAATATAAAGATTTTGTGCGTGTTCATATTGTTTTCAAAAGTTTATGTGAATACCATTTACACATTGAAATAACAAAAAAAGTTTACTGTTAAAGTGAATTGTATCATGTTTGGTAATCGACGATTCCATTTCTTTAATTTCTGTGAGTGAATATATGATAGTTCTATCTGTCGATCGACTACATCTCTGTTTGTATCTTACAGCGTACTGTCGGAATCGGAAATCGAAAGGCACTTGATCGCCATCGCCGAAAAGGACTGAGGGAAAGAAAAATCATAGCTGTAACAATTAACTTTTTTTAATAAACTCGTATGAATAAAGGTTATTTTATTTCTATCTTAAATCTAAACGGTTCGTCGTCGCGTAACAATACTAAGCGGGAAAGTCGAGGAGCAGGCCGTCGTCGCCGGGCGCCACGTCGGCCACGAGGGCGGCGGGCAGCGCGGGCACGGCCGCCGTGAAGTTGGCGAGCGCGCAGCAGAACACCAGCCCCAGCGCGCCGGTCTCGAAGCGGCGGTGCCGGCGCAGCGAGCGCAGCCACGCCGCGCGCCCGCACGCGCTCTCGCACAGCACCGCCGCGCGCACCTCGCTCACCGCCACCAGCGGGTCGTTCAGCACCACCAGCGCCAGCCCGCGGCGCGCGCGCGGCTCCACCACCGCCGTCCACACGTACTTGGGGACCGGGAACCGGTGGCCCGCGCGCAGGAACACCTCGGCGGGCGCGCCGTCCGTGCGCAGCGCGGCCACGCCGTGCGTGCCGGCGTGCAGCCGCAGCCCCGGCGCGCGCCGCAGCAGCCGCGCCACGTCCTCCTGCAGGTGGCGCAGGTTGCCTTCGGCCACGGTCCGCCACACCGCCACCTTGTTGGACACGAAGTCCGCCGCGCGCGTCTCCTGGTCCTCGAAGTACTGCGGTGCGAGCAGGCGGCCCGACGTCAGCGTCAGCCCGGCGAAGGCGACGTGCTCGTGCTTGAACAGCTCGTGCAGGCGGCGGTTGAGGCGCGCGTCGTCGGAGTAGAGGAGCTCGGCGTCGCGGCGCGTGCGCGCGTCGAACATGTGGTTGAAGTTGCCGAGCAGGCTGAGCGGCGCGCGCGCGTCGGCGTGCGGCGGCAGCGCCAGCGCGCCGGCGTGCGCGCGCACCGCCACGCCGCGGTCCTCGTCGTAGCACAGCGCCGCCAGGTGCCGCACGCGCCCGCCCTCCTCCTGCCGCTGGTACGCGCGCCCCTGCAGCGGCGCGCCGCAACCCTCCACCTACCAATAAATACGCTGTTATACAGGTGGCTCCTCTGGCGAATACTAACACTGCGAAACGCTACGAACGCTGGAAATGATCGTTTTGTGTACTGATATGATGTAGCGTGAGTACCGAGTGCAGGACGTCCTCGAACAAGTTCTCCTGGCAGCCGAGGTCGAGCAGGTGCCTCAGCCGGGCGTCGTGGCGCACGCGGTAGCGGCCGGCCTCGCAGACGGCGGCCAGCGCGCCGCGCGCGGGGTACGCGAGGAAGGCGCCGCCGCCGCCGCACGACAGCAGCAGCTCGTCGCCCGCGCGCACGCGCACCGCGCCGCCGCCCGCGCGGTGTGACGTCACCACCGGCATGTTGTCCGGCACGCACTCCTCACACTCCAAGTCGATTACGCATGGCGCTGGAATCGGACAGGTCTTTGTGAACAACAAAACCGAATAATACAGTCGTATCTTAGGCGAGAAATTTGCTTAGAGATACCTTTTTCTCTACAGACTTCTTTAACGCCTACTCAGTTGCTTATTCGATCAGTATAATTCAACATCATAGTTGCATCATAGTTACAAAAGATTATTTGTTAGCTTATAAACACTGGCGTGACAAATCCTCGCACTTTTATCCGGAGGTTCAGAGTTCAATTCCCAAGTCGGGCTGTGCATTTCGGATTTTTCATATACAAGCGTGGTGCCTCATAGCCATCAATTGTAGTGATGACTTGATTTTAAGGAGTCTTTGCCAAACAGTGGGACTAATAGGCTATACTTTACATTATTATAAACAAATTGTATGACATACATTATGGCTATTGTATTAGTACTTTGGCAAAAAGTATTAAATCGTGGAAAAATACCATGCACACCACACTTAACGCATGAACTCAATAGCTAGATTTATAATCTTCTACGTCGAAGCGCTTGGCCTTACTCTTAAATAGACTAATGTATCACGATGAGGCAAAATTAAAAGCGCCATCGTCGTAACGAAATCCTCATCTACTTGATGAACTGGCCATCTATCTTGCTTCACTAACTGACAAAACAGTGATTTATATGCTACTAATTTATTTTAAATAATCAGAATTCACTTGGACTTTAGAAATAATGCAAGGAAAAGGATATGTAATGTAAGGATAATAAGGGCCATTAAACAAGCACATTTGTTTTTTTTTAGATAAATTATTTGTCCCACTTCTGGGCAAAGGCCTTCACCAAACACTTCACCCTTTCTCGAACTCTATATTAGATTAATAATCTTATAGTAATATTACATAAGGTAGATCAACAGCTATACTTACGGTCAGTAAAAGCCGCTATTTGAAAACACAACACTACTACAGAAACTCTCAGTAAATAGGGCATCGCGTCCGGCAATGTGTTCACTGGGGAGGTCGGCGAGCTACTGCGTGGCCTGAGGGCTGGCGGATGCGCGGCACCCTGACCCGCGCGATAGCCCCCGGGCTGCCCGACAAACAATACGCGCTGATAAGGGCTCAACAAAACGTTGTTTACGTTGTCCACATCCAGGTACTCAGCGGTACTTTATACTCGGACCTAAACAAAGGTCTAAAAAGTTTTTTATGAGCACCTACACAATAAAAAATAAACGGTAAGATCTCAGCATATTAAATTAAATATCTTACCTGGGAGCTCGTAAATTACCACGTCAGAGGAAGCTGCGGGACAATCTTCCTCTAACGTGGTATTTTACGAGCTCATACAGAATCAAGCAATCCAGGAGCGTATGATATCGCGAGTGGAATCACCACCCCCTCGGCCCGGTCAACCCGAGCCGTGGCCTTAACCTTTAGAGGCGTCCTCGGGTTGTTCCGCTCCCGCTTCGATCCCATCCCTCTGAGAATCTAGTACGGAAAGTGCTCTCTTGCATGATGCTCTCGAAAAGCTCTGACAGTGTTTTGATCACACGGCTTAAGAAGTGTGAAGCCATATCGTGTGGCTCATTTTGGCACGGCCACCATCACCAACCCGAAATCTGAGTTTGCAGATAATTAGTGAGGAATTAGTGGATAAATCTCAGAATAAGTGGGGCCATGGTTCAAAAGTTATAAGGGATACAAGGTGGCCGTGCCAAAATGAGCCTCATTTTGTATCTCTGAAACCACGGGTCGTAGCGAAGATCTGATTACACCTATAATTAGTGGGAATTAGTGGGGCCTGGTTCAAAAGTTATAGCAACTTCTTTTTTCCATACAAAAACAATATGTGCAGTCGCGCACATAAGCATTTAGTTATTATTTGAATTAATTAAATTGTGACTGAACGACGAAACATTGATATGTGTGTACGTATGTTTGATTCTGTATCGATAAAAAAGGCGCCATTAAATGCTTAAAAAATGTATTAACAGATTTTTCGATTTTTCAATCCCCAGATAACATTTATTAGCCTGATAGATTACTAGCACTGACTACAAAAATTACTGATTATTGTAAATATTGGAATCGTGTAGGTATGTAAGTTAAGTAAATGATTTCTAACATCTTATTTACATTTTTAAAAGCTGTTTTTTAAACTTTTGTTTTAAATTTTACTTTTTAGTGTAATGAGGGAATTTTTGATACTTATCTATTAACCATAAAAAAAATTTAATGGCCCACTCGTTATTAGAACAGCTCAATCATAAAGCTACAATATAAAGAATTATACCGTTGAGGAGTTTTAGATACCTTCCATCACCAGCTAATCAACATGGGAAGATGACTATCAATCAGACGCAATAAGTACTTTAATATCATAAAAATAAAATAAGTGCCTACAAACAAAGGCTCGGCAGACTAAAGAACATAATTCGAACGATTATGTATGCATATAATCGTTTGACTTATGTGCTTTTCATCGTCATCAGATCGTGACTTGGTGACAATAGGACCACCTCGGTAATGGAATTAAAAGAATTTTGAATATCGGTCTACAATTGATGGAGATATCGACGGACATAGTTTATCTACATATAATAGTAAAAAAGAACCTCATCTTTTCTTTGAAGTCAGTTAATAATTAAATTGTAAAGCATTCAAATGAGCCTTTTTATATTTTTAAAGATATGCATTTATATACTAACTAGTTTACATTTTTTTTTTGTTTCCGGCATTAAGTTAATGTCATGTACAATTATATCCATACATGTATCCGATTCTCTCTCTCATTTACTTACTTGCACTCTATATACCTAGATTCTTACCTAGACTCTTTAGACCTTTCAATTTTAAGTTGTTAATTCAAATTATCAATAAGCTTCATGTACGCGATTGTACATCTACTATGGGAAAATGAAAAATTGATATAACATTTCATAGAAACTCCCACTAATTCCCACTAATTATCCACTAATTATTGGTATAATCAGATCTTCGCTACGACCCGTGGTTTCGGAGATACAAGGTGGCCGTGCCAAAATGAGCCTCATTTTGGCACGGCCACCTTGTATCCCTTATAATTTTTGAACCATGGCCCCACTAATTCTGAGATTTATCCACTAATTCCCACTAATTATCTGTAAACTCAGATTTTGGGTTGGTGATGGTGGCCGTGCCAAAATGAGCCACACAGTCATATCAGCAAAACCTCTGCGGAGAGGAGGGACAGTCCTCGGTGCACTTATTTGTCCTTCAAACGAAATAGATCGTCAAAAACACTGTTAGGTGCGTAGACTACTCCGGTCAATGTGTGGTGACTGGTACAGGAGCGTCATAACCAGTCCATAGTGTCTTCACTGTTGGGGCACGAGCCTTTCACAAACTACCACATGGGTCCAGGTCTTTACGGAGAACAGGAGTCATTATATCATTTGGTCAGTTACAAACCATAGATAGGTAAATGATGCTCATTTAGTTAGGACTATGCGCCGAATCTTGATAGGCTCTTACATGTAAAGACAGAGAAACTCCCTCAAAAGCACTTGATACGTTTTCTGCTCCCATCCTTCCGTGGAAACTAGAGATGATTGGAATCAAAGGAAGATGTCTCGGCTGGTTTCGTAGCATCTACAATAGGAATCTAGAAGAACTAGGCGCCGTCGGCAGCTTTCATCAGCAATTCCCAAGAAGTGTTTTTCGGGCATCCCGCACGGCTGCACTTAAAACTTAGTGAAAGAAAGCCTTTATTTTTTTTATGAACGGTCACGTAACAAGGTATTTCAAACCGCTCAAAATTGTCTCGGAGATATTGTTCCTTTCTGTATACGTAATTCAGTATGGACGGAACAGAAAAAATAAGTTTGTTTTTTCTGTTCCGTGGTTGCTTGGTGGTGGTGGTGAGGAACAATCTTCAACATTGTCTATTACCATTAAACTGCCTCTACACCAAATACAGAACTTATGGTAGGTACTAATATTTACCTTTAATATTCTCACAAGAACGAGAGTTCAGAGATTGCTAGCATTATATACCTAGGCGTCATAATTGATGACAAGCTCTTTTCAAAATCAAAGCTGTATGTATGGCTTAGTTTAACTAAACGTTAAGATTTTCTCAGGACAGACCTAGCTTAAGATTTTTCAAAAGTAAACAAACCACATATAAAAATGTTTTAAGAAATAGATAATTTATTTGTTATTACAATAATGGGTCAGTAGAAGGTGGAGTGGTACAGTTATCGCAGGACGACGGACGTCGTCGTCGGCTCAAAATAGATTTGCAAGATAGCTTATAAAAATAAAAAATCAACGATTATGTACGACAGTTTAATATGAACATAATATACAATATGCCGATGTTTATTTATAAAAGCAGGTAAAAACCACGAGACACGTACGATAAAATAGTATTTTATTTATTCTTCAACATATATAATATTATAGAGTACATTATAAATTACCTATGGTTTGTAACTGACCAAAATCTTTAAAAATTCACTTTCGAGGTGAGCACAGTGCGCTTGCCTGCTCGGTTACGGACCGAGCACTTAAAAGTATATCCCGACATACTTTCAGTAACGAAGAACTTTGGTGTAACGCCCGGTGCGGTACGGCCGGCGGAGGCGCGGAGGCGCGGACGCGTCACTGACTCGCGTGATCGTATGCGACAAGCTTAACATACCCACGCAGTGGCAATTCAAACGTATCGATAAAGTAAGTATAACATGCTATCAGTACCTGGCCAAAATACATCATCTACTACTTAATAATTGCCTCTTATGAACTAGTCTGGATAACATAATAAAAGCATTTTAAAAGCAATCAACAAGAGAAAAACAATCATACTTGCAAGAGTGAAAACGACGCATAGGTCCTATAAGAAGTTTTAATAATTATAAACAGGAAATAGTGAGACAAAATAAAAGACTCTTTTATAGCTTTAAAACATCAAGTATCCTAATATACAAAAGCAGATTCATAGTAATGATAAAAACATTACAAATAGTTCATCTAACAAAACTGTAATCTCTAAGAAAATTTCACATTTGCACGAGTTTTAATTCGAATTATATATTCGTTATCCCTCGGGAAAATTAGGATCCCTTCCGATACCACCTTAAACCGGAACACCGATAAGTTTTATTAATTAAATGGTTCTAGGGAGGACAAATGCAAATATTATCTAATATTACCGATGTCAGCTCGCGAGAATCATGTTGGCGCAGTCGGTGCCGCCCGGCTCGAATAGGCGCGCGCGGCCCCGTCGCATTCCTATCGACTCAATTCTTAAATGTATTTTATTTTCGCAACCGACTGTGCCTATAGAACGAGGGGGCCAAATTACACGTGTCCATTCCGCACTACGACGATACCGCTCGCAGGTGGCGGCGCCCGTGGAGTGGCGGCGGGGCGGCGGGCGGCGGGCGGCGGGCTTACGAGCAGCAAGCGCGGGCGGGGGGCGCGCGCGACGGCCGGCGCTCCACGGCGATGCGCGCGTGGTCGGCGTCGGCGTCGCGGCCTGCCGTCTTATCCAGGATGGCCTCCGCCAGCTCCGAGAACGCGCGCTCGATGTTGATGTTCGCCTTCGCCGACGTCTCCATGAACCGGATGCCGTGCTCCCGCGCTATCTGTAACGTTCGTGCCGTTCACTTCACATACGACCATTCCGACCATATTTAACGCCCGCAAATCGAAATGTTCAATAAATCGCGTCACTTCGCTCTTTACTCGTTTATCACTTGAACGAGTAAAGAGCGCAAAGTGACGCGAGTTTCTGTAACAGAATTGCCGAAACGCGATTAGTTAGCGCCGTGAGTCATGCGCGCGCATCGTGTAAACAGTAATCAATTATGATTTTTCACTACATATTCCTAACTAAACAGGCATACAGTGTCTCTAGTATTTGAATTATAATACACTGAACACTTCAATACTTCATGCATCTTCAATAATTTATAGAGAGTCTTACTTAGTTTATTTATAGTTAGTTAATATTACACATTTATTATTTGCTACCCTAAATAGTAATAAAATCCACCATGCCCTTTGGGCTGTAGGGTGTGCAAAAGAAACAAATAGACATACATACATACATACATACATACACTCAAATAAAAAGGCAATATAATTTATCTCTGTGAGTTCATGAGTGTTTCAGAATTAATAA
The DNA here is from genome assembly GCA_949315975.1 of Eudonia truncicolella. Taxonomy (NCBI): domain Eukaryota; kingdom Metazoa; phylum Arthropoda; class Insecta; order Lepidoptera; family Crambidae; genus Eudonia; species Eudonia truncicolella. The sequence goes on along the minus strand of OX438837.1, from coordinate 17,674,943 downwards.
TATCAAAACCACTAACAGAGAAACATGAGTAGGTAATATAATTCCATGCAGATTTTCCTTTCCATAAGTTCATTGGGTACAAATAATGAAGAGAACAAAACACACAAACTAAATTAGTATATAATTTTAACAAATGGGTGCTTCAACTCACCGCTTCCCCTCGTTCTTTGCTCACAACTCTTTTTTCATCCATGTCACATTTGTTGCCAAGTATCATCTTTTCCACATCTTCATTAGCATGCTGCAAATATGTAATAATACAATAAATCATTTTGATTCCTTTCTATCTTTAATATTATTTTAAGGGTGATTAAAATATTGAAAACGATTTAAGACAAAAGAGTATGAGAAATTCGAAATAATTAGTTATGGGATGTTGGTAAGAATGCTACAGTAACACACACTTGTTATTGCATTTAACAAACAGAGAGGTTAAGGATATTAGTGTCACATTGTAGTCAGACATAATATAATATTCATCCTTAATACTTGCATATTTAGAAGTTTAGCTGGACTAAAAGCGATAATTAAGCACTTCCCTGTGTAACATCATGATCTCACTTTTATGTCCCCACTGCTGGGGCACAAGCCTGCCCTATAGATGGATAGGAAGTACGAACCATAAACCACCACGCGAGCCCAGTGCGGTTTAGTGGTTGTTAACAACTACTAATACAGCCAAGACCTATGGCTTTACATGCCTTTCCGATTGTCAATGGACATCCTTATAATTGGTTGAACAAAAAAATTATCTTGTCTAATGTGTCACAAACCTCATCGATATTTCTCAACCATTTAACAATGTCATCAAACGTTTTTTCGTTTGTAATGTCGTACACCAGCATTATGCCCATCGCGCCGCGGTAGTACGACGTCGTGATAGTGTGGAACCGCTCCTGTCCTGCTGTGTCCCAGATTTGAAGCTTTATTTTCTTACCACGAAGTTCTACTGTCTTTATTTTAAAGTCAATACCTGAAAGTAAAATGAAAAGTAATCACAATGATGAACCTTCTCGGTATTTTCTGGCACTGGAACTTTACAACCTGAATACTACATTACAATAAAATTCAAGATTAATATGTGAGTCAATGACTTATGTAGAATGATAGGTTAAATTTAATGCCCTTACAAAACAGTCACGAAAATGCGGGCGCTGCTGCTTGGAAATAAAATTAAAAATACAAGGTATTTCTTACCGATAGTAGATATAAACGTCGTTGTAAAATGGTTGTCCGAAAACCTAAACAGAATGCAGGTTTTCCCTACACCACTGTCACCGATAAGGAGAAGTTTGAACAACAAGTCATAAGTTTTCTTTGCCATTTTGTCTTGTAATTTACAAAAATTAAAAATTGAGTAGGTTCCTACTAGGTACTTAATCCAAAGTCATCCAAAATTCCGACGAACGAACTGTAATTCTGACAGAAAACACTAAAGTTGCCAGAGCCAAAACAAACACAGACTCCGAATAATAACTAAAGCTATAGAAGGAAGGCTAAAATAAAAAACGAGTAAGTATGTTTATTTTCGTTCTATCATAAGGTTAAAAAAGGAAGTTGGAGTCATGGAGTGCGAACAGCTTCATGAGTGCGACAAATGGTTGACACTTAGTTTTTATTTATGTATTGTTTGTTATGTCATCACTCATCAGTCATTAATTGAACTCTCAAAAATAAAATCTCTGACTGAGGCCCTCTGCCCGGCCAAATTCAGAAGTACAGACGCCTGCACATCAACCTATCCAAAACTGTCAAAGGTAGAACCATTTTGTAGCAAAAACCAGCCGTGAATTCAATTTTAATAGCAGTTATTATAACAATAATCCAGCATCGGGTTATTTTTATCATGAATAGTGACGTAACAATGTGCATATTTTTTAAAATCTATATATCGATACTTTTATTTTACAGATTTAATAAATAGATCAATAAATTAAAAAAAAACGTAGATCTACGAACTATCCATGCCAATTTTACTAATTCTACGTAATTATCTAATCTAGCCTACGCCTTTTCTTTTTTAAAATCCGAGTTAGCAACACTGGTCCTGACACATTTTTTTTCTTTTTCTTTCGTTTAGTTGATGGCTTTGTGTGATTAGCACATTTAGCCAGTGTCAAAGTAATTTTTCTTACAAGTAATACATAAATAGACAATATTTCCTTCCAGTATGATGATGATGAACGATAATAGAAATGAGAAGTGAGAAATGATATACCCCCCCAACCCCTCGAGTATCTCAGTAAAGATGTTGTGTGGCAATAAATCTCAACACAACATGCCAGCAAAATACATATTTGTCTAAAAATAATCTAGAATTTTTCTCCTGATGACATGCTGTAAATGCATTATCGCTTGTTTTTTTTTTAAATAAAAATGGGTAAAAATTTATTTATTTATTCAGCAACAAAAAACAACATTCACTGATCAGATCAGCCCCAGCCCAGACCCATTTTTTTTTAATGACTTTGCATTAAAAAAACTGGGTTCGAAGTGGCAAGAATAAAAGGAGATATATGAAAAGGATTATGAATATCCAGTCCAGTCCAGAGTCCAGAGACATAATCGACATCTAAAATAAATAAAAAGTATCGATAACTTGAGCACAGCACTAGGACAATATAAAGGTTAATGCAATTGAAAAATAGCCCAAATTTTCTTCTAAACGTTACTTAGACGCATATATTTACCGATAGTTATATCGGTATTACTACTATTATTAACACTGTTTTTACTCAAATTGACTTAAAACTTGGAATACACTATATAACTTACTTGTTTGGGTCAAGCGGGAATCTAGCCAAAAATATATCCTTAATCAAATTTCTCACTCTTTGAACACAAATTTCACACCTTCGCAAAGATTTGCCTGCCACCCATGATGTAATTTTACCACGTTTTTTACAGTTTTTAAACTTCCGAGCTGAGCAAAACAAATATTTTAACAGAACTACAATGGCGCGTAAACATAGTTTATGGCACGTCACATGCTGGCCAACATGACCAGACCGTATAATGCGACTAAATTAGCGTGTTGTGGCTGGTTCAATAAGACAGAACGTTTTATTAACTTTGTTCATTGGTAGCATTATTTCGTAATCTAATGTTGGCACCAAGTTCGTACATGATTCCATACAATATTTTTTGTATATGAAGTGTCGACCCCCTGGTAGTGATTACTTGCTCAGTTGACATGAGTGTACATTTTGTAATACAGGATCTATGTTACGGACTCTACTCTTTGGGAGTTGGCAATAATTGCAAAATCAATAACTTCGCTTCGGGTTCCATCGATCGGCCTAAGAATTAATTTAGAGGAGTAACTTCATTACGTAGTAAGTTTGTAAACTACAGTGTACGAAATATGATAAAATTTCGACATTGCTACGTAATTTAGTTAGCGGGAATCGATCTTCAATACGATGCATCGACGCGGCGGGAAACGCATCCGAATGGATGACCCTCCTCCGGAGTACGCGAATCCTACACCTCCGGCCACTCCCTCTGCCGACTACAGTAGTCGTTCGACACATGAGCTTGATGTAAATCCGCCTGGATGTGACGCTGCAGTTCCTACTGAGACTGCGCGTGGAGAACCAGACGTGCCGCACCACGAAGAAGAGGCACGATCACCATCCCCGGCGCCGACCAAACGTGTGACGCGCAGTCGAGGGCGCGGCGCTGATGGTGGAGGCTACGTGGGCCGCCTGGCGGAGTCGCCGCCGCCGCCGCCTGTGCGCCGCAAGCCGCGGGGCGGGGGAGGCCGAGCGCGAGGCCGAGGCCGTGCCGCAGCGCCGCCGCCGGCCTATTCACCTCCTCCGGTACTGCTGCCAGGAGATGATGAGAACAGCCTTTACAATATTCTCAGATTTAACAAAACAGCCATCAATGTAAGTTCTATACCATTACATTTAAAATTGAGGTTTAATTTTCTTAGCCTTTTCAATTAAATCTCATAGGTACATAGGTTTCTTTGTCTTGTCAATCTATGCTCCACTCATAGCCACTCACATGATTGCGAACATTTTGTGGCTTTGACAGCAAAATTGCATGTTTTGAAAATTTGTAACTACTTTTCTACTAGTGCTATTGTAAAGATTTTTTTAAATTCTTTGAAGATAAAGAAATGAAGAATTAGTTTGCGGTACTGTAACTGTGAGTACTATCATAGTAGTAAAATTATTAATAATACACAAAGTTGACAACAAATAAAATTAAGAAGTTTCAGTAGAAAACTAATTTTAATTAAAAATCTAAATTGATAACATATTGTTTTTTGTTATTTAATTCAAAGTGAACTAAATAAGCTTTAATTTGATACCAAAAAGCTTATTAGTTTCTATTTGAAATGCAGTGTTAAAAATTATTAAAATTTCGGTATGAATCTCGTGATATTCTCATCTTGCGCAACTTAATGCATCAGGTTTATGATTTATTTATGAATAATTTATGCAATGAAGTACTAAAATATAGTCATAAATAGGATGAAGCAGTAATAATTTTTAAATAGAATGCATATTTGTTACAATTAATGCCATAATGGTCACCAAGTAACTCAAAATAATAAAATACTATTTACTTACCTACTATAAATTTGGGTGTTACTGTAATACTAACACTTTTCACAACACACCATAACATACACTTTATATATTATAAAATACTTCTGATTAACTTATGAAATTACATTTACAATTAACAAAAGTCGAAACTGCTTTTGGTGCTTTTGGCACCGGGTTGTAGTTACAATCAGTTAATCCTGTGTAATCAACTGTGACTTAATACATTTCATAATTTTAAAATTAAACTAACTGGTAACAGTTGTAAAACTATCTAATAAGTATTAGTTATTCAAGAAATATTTACTAATTTCAAAATGTGAGGTTGTAAGGTAACGAATGATTTTTGTTTCAAAGTGAGATTTGTTGTTCATAGATATTAAATAGGACTAAAATATAGTTTTACTCTGATAGATTATCAAAAACTGAGTATTTTAAGGTATAATACTTGTAGAAATACCTCAATTTAAATATACACGGCATTTTAAAAACACTTAACAGTTTTCACATACTCACTATTGACTACCACAATCAATTAAGAGGTGCGCAAAGTTGATAGCTTTATCTACCAGAATCATGTGAGTGGTTAGGAAATTTCAACCCCTGAACAACAAAAACAGATACCTAAAAATAATTTTCTTTGAAATGAAACAACTTTTACGGATCTACTCGCATTTATTTCAATGTGTAGTGTTCGCGTAAACTTTAGAAAACAATAATTTTATTTTTGATAAATATGTTATGGAAATAATACTAACTCAGTTTTGTTTAACGGGTCCTGTAGTTAACCATAATTTACAAAATTGTTGAGCAAGTAAGATGTTTGGTGTAAAATATATTATAATAAACCTTGCCTTACAGCAAGTAGTTGACATGTGGATTGAAGAGTACAAGAGCAACCGTGAGAGTGCACTGGTGCAGCTGATGCAGTTCTTCATCAACTCCTCGGGATGTCGCGGGAAAGTTACACCGGACATGGCTCAAATGGACCACACCCTTATCATCAAAAAGATGACACAGGAGTTTGATGAGGTATTTCATAATTTGGTTTTTATCCTGATGTAATATAATAAATCTATATATCTATATATTTTACGAAAATTGCATGGATGGAGAAGTATGAAATTTCGCACACTTATATTTGATCTAGAGAAGGAGTGCAGAATGCTAATATTTTTTTAAATTATGCATAAAAAATACATAAAATTAAAATTTCATACATTTTTCAAAAATTTAAAAAATGAAAGAGGAGCGGCCGAAATCTGTCAATGCCAATCCAAACTCATATACTATCTTTTTTTAATTTTTCATTGCTTGATACAATCTGTGCAGCCTTAATAAAATTACGGCCGAATTTCGACCACTGGGCGACCACTAGTAATAAAGATTATAACAGAGGGAGATAGTGGAGAAGGAAAAGGTGGAAAGAAGGTGGGCCTTTGCCCTACAGTGGAAAATTATTAAAATATATTATGATTATAAATATAAAAAATAATGAATGCAGTACAATTATATTAAATAATTTATTTTTATAAGCATTGTAAACAAGAGTTACTACATAATGTTAATTAGTGGCCATGACAGTTAAAATAAATAAAACATGTTTCATAAAAATAAAAGCTTGTATGTTTGTTCCTAAGGAAAGTGGAGAGTACCCTCTGATAATGACAGGGCAGACCTGGAAGAAGTTCCGGGCCAACTTCTGCGAGTTTATCCAGACCCTGGTGAAGATGTGCCAGTACTCCATCATCTATGACCAGTACCTGATGGACAACATCATTTCCTTGCTCACTGGCCTCTCTGACTCGCAAGTCCGAGCGTTCAGGCACACTGCTACACTAGCTGGTGAGTTCTGGGATACTACTCAAACTTAATTTCCAGCTTTTCACTAGATCTGATAAAACTACAGCTTGTCAACTCACTTGTTATAATGATATTTACCTAATTATATAAGTAACTAATTGATAGCGTTCCTTGTTAAGGTGCCCTTTGGGCACATTGAATTGATATTGGTGTAAACAATGAGTATTGGGTAGGTGACTGGTTATTCAATAAATTATCTTTTTAGCAACTGTCAAGACGATTTTTTTCGACAGAAATTGTATGGGAACGTCAAACTATGTTGTCACTATTTTGTTCTGTCGATTGAGTGTTTTATAATATTTTTTTAGCTTTCAAAATTCATGCTTAGGTCAAGTAAAAAAATAGGTGAATGTATGTAAATATTGCGATGGCAGTGATGAAGCTGATGACGGCGCTGGTGGACGTGGCGCTGCTGACGAGCGTGAACTGCGACAACTGCCTGCGCCAGTACGAGGCCGAGCGGCTCAAGGCGCGGGACAAGCGCGCCAGCGAGCGCCTCGAGGTGCTCGTGGCCAAGCGGCAGGAGCTCGAGGAGAACATGGAGGAGATCAAGAACATGCTCTCCTACATGTTCAAGTCCGTGTTCGTGCACCGCTACAGGTAACGCACTATTATCATACGTTTATCTTTTAGTTTTTTTAGGCGGTCCGCATCCTTGCATCGTATTCCTTCCACCACCTCTCCCTCACGTTCCGCCATTTGTATCTGTCCGAAGCGACGCGGAGGGCAATTTAAAAATTAAATAATGGAATCGGGCGTTACTTACGTTTACATTTTTTTGTATCGTAAAATTTAATGTTGGGTTGACGCGGTTCTGATCAGACCAAGGCATTGTGCTGCGATCTTTTTTAGGCCTACTCCTACACAATAAATATATTGTGCTTGTTTAGAAGAAGGTAAAGGTTTTTTTTATGTTAAAAATATTCATGTTTAGTTTTCTGGTTATAAATAAAATAAGCTCCAACACTGCTTTTTCTATAGATGGGATAACTCAAATTAACTACTTAAAATTGAAACTTATTTAAATGAAAGTAAGCGACGTCGTTTTGGTTGGTTCAGAGACACGCTGCCGGACATCAGGGCCATCACAATGGCGGAGATCGGCATCTGGATGGAGAAGTTCCCGGCGCACTTCCTCGACGACCTCTATCTCAAGTACATCGGGTGGACTCTGCACGACAAGGTAAACTTGCCGTTTTGAGTATAATTTTCCCCATTTGTTTATTTATGTAGTAATGTCAAATTAAAGAAAAGGGCTAAATCAGTTACTGATTTCGTCTTGTCTAACCTTTATTCTGTTCATATCTTTGAATATTAACTATTCATAAAACAAAGTCCCGTTCGTTCGCACGACTTTTTAGAAAGGCACTAACCCCCCTTACAAATTGCCCTTTGTGACGTGGTTAACTATAAAAGATATCGAAAACTACGAACGCTCGACGATCGAATTGATGTCGAAAAGTCCCGTAGTGAGATGGTAACGTGTGGTAACGCGTGGTAACGCGTGGCGCCGCAGGTGGGCGAGGTGCGGCTTCGCTGCCTGCAGGCGCTGCAGCCGCTGTACGAGTGCGAGGAGCTGAAGGGCAAGCTGGAGCTGTTCACGTCCAAGTTCAAGGACCGCGTCGTGGCCATGGCGCTGGACAAGGAGACCGAGGTGGCCGTGCACGCCGTGCGCCTCGTCATCGCCATACTCAAGTCAGTTCAACGCATTTTCTGTTGTTATATCTGTTGCCAACATCTTTGATTTGTAACTTTTGTAGATTAGTTTTTGCCTACATAAGACATGTGATGTTTTCCGGAATCAGAAAGTAGCAAATTGCAATAATGTTAAGCAATCAGACAGTGATAGTAAAGATAACCTTTTTTGTTAAATGTTTATTTACTGATTTATTTATTCAAAATTCAAAATCATTTATTCAGTTTAGGCTACAAATAGCTCTTATGAACGTCATTATACCATCGGTCGGTCGGTTCGTAAGTCTACTCTGGGCGGGGGGAGACCTTGTACTGAGTAGAACCGGCAACTCAGCAAGTGTCAAGCTATTTCTCTCTTACAGCGTCACAAATATTGGAAAATGTCCTATTATAACATTCACAAATAAAAACACAAAATATCACAACAGAACAGTGGCATTACAAAAACACCCCAAGTACCAAACAATGGTTATAGTATGTGCACAGCACCCTACTGTTCGTTGACTAGATATGCAACTGCAATAATACCTAATTATTTTTTCATCCCAATTATACCTTGTCTCGCCATCAGCAAGTATGTGTAATAAGTTTTCCTGAATGATTGCGAGACTTTATACGACCCCTAATTAAAACGGGGTCATGTCCTTGGGACATGGTTGCTTGTGACACAGCTTCCAGGCGGTCAGACACTTCAACCTGAAATGACCCATGTTGTCTAATATAGGCGCCAGAATAGCTTTTTGCTTGTTTTAGCTGAAATATTCCTAATTAGTTATATTTTCAAAGTCTAAATGGTCATAGCTTTCCTCGACACTCAGCTTCAGCATGGACTGCATCTCATTTTTTGTAAATGTATTTAAAAATTCATGCTGATCTAGAAACTTCCAATTATATAATGATTACATACCCTTGCATTCTCAGTTACAAATACTTTTTGTGATGACAAAATTCGTTTCCGAAGAAAAATAGGCACTAGCAACCTTTCTGTATTACTACATGAGGGCACAAAACAATGGTCACTGGAGTTAGTGGTATCGTAGACATAGTCGGTGTCGATCGGTTGTCGACATTTTCTGGATCCACTTCCCACATTTAGTGACCAGTAGTGAGTGCAGAGAACATTCAAAAAATATATTTTATTTAAATCATGAATAAGCAACAAAATAAAATCTCAACTGTCCTTAAACATAGTAAAGAAGGAATACTTAATAGCCTACTATTTAGATCACACCCAACAACATCACAATTACACTGGCGAACACCTTTATTAGAACTAACATGAATTTATTTAGGAATTAAGTTGTAATAATATAATAACTGAAATAGTTGTAAACAGGATTTTGTAAATAGATAAAGCGATTTAAAAAAAAAACATTGAAAACGATTCTTTTTATAAGTTATCATTATCTTATATCTAAACAAGTTTGCAAAACAATAGAAATGTAATCGTCATGTGACACATTTGAGTGACGAGACTGGCGTCATTGAGCGGTCTGTTGGATGGCAGGATGCACCCGGACGTGCTGACGGACAAGGACTGCGAGATGGTGTACGAGCTGGTGTACTCGTCGTGGCGCGGCGTGGCGGCGGCGGCGGGCGAGTTCCTCAACGTGCGGCTGTTCCGCGCCGAGCCCGCCGCGCCCGCCGCGCCGCACCACGCCGCCGCGCCCGCGCCGCGCTCGCGCCGCGGCAAGCAGCGCCTGCCCAACACGCCGCTCGTGCGCGACCTGGTGCAGTTCTTCATCGAGTCCGAGGTGCGGCGCACACCACCACACCACCTGTTAGCTGTCATCCCGTTAAATATCAATGACAACCGATGTTATTCGTTGGCGATGAAATATATCATGTCGAACACTGATCTTGACAGTGTCGGGCACCAGTGCCTATATAAAATTCAAATTCAAAATCATTTATTCAGTTTAAGCTACAAATAGCTCTTATGAATGTCACTATGCCATCGGTTCGTAAGTCTACTCTGGGCGGGAGACCTTGTACTGAGAAGAACCGGCATGAAACTACAACTATATTAAAACACTACTATACTAAACAACATCGAGAAATTAAGTAATATTGTCCTACTACTTTGTGGGTCCCTCCCCCTGATTTTATGGAGGGCCTACCTACTAAAACACCACGACAGACGCTGATAATCCTCCGAAAGTTGAATGCGAGTAGTATGTGCTCACCGATCACTCCAATCACAACAACACGAGTGTTTTTAATTGTAAATGTATTGTATGATTTGGTAATGCCATAATTCTATTAAAGCTGTGTAGTTTCTTGCGCCCATTCTCCACAGCTAAAAAATAAACGTCCGGAATTGGTAGTAGGTAAAAAAATGTTTCGACTTTATGCTATGTACCTCATTGGCGTGGCTAGTTATCGTTACCTGTATATAAAGTTCGTACCAAGTAGGTTTATGCTAACCCCTTGCGTGTGGCCGCAGCTGCACGAGCACGGCGCGTACCTGGTGGACGCGCTGATCGAGTCCAACCCCATGATGAAGGACTGGGAGTGCATGACTGACCTGCTGCTGGAGGAGGCCGGGCCCGGCGAGGAGGCGCTCGACAACCGGCAGGTGAGCACGCTGCTGGGAATCGAAACAAATCATTCATCATTATTATATTTATTCAGGCAAAATAAAGTGGCACCCCATTAAAGTCTCAATTTCTGCTGCTTCCAGTTCTAAATTATGCTAACGCCTGCTATCTTGATCTCACAAAGAACCAGCTATATAAACTTGAGCGTCTTCAAAATTTTTGTATTCGGTTCGTATTCGGCTTGCGCAAAAATGACCATGTTCATCAATAGTTTCATCTCTGATCTTACAGTTTATTAGCTCTTCTAGAAATAGCTTGAAAGCGATAAGATCGCCAAATTGTAACTTAGTAAATTATTTATTCTGTGTTTATTTATGTTTTATAATAAAAGTATTATATATCTATCTATCTAAAGTTCCTTCATAATTGAGTAGTTAAAAAAATGTAGTATTCAGACATATGAAGAAGTCCTATGCCCAGCAGTGGTTAGATAAAGGCTGAAAATTATGATGATAATTCAGTACATGTATACGATTAGTTACAATTTGTTGCCGAGGATGCCTTTCAAATAATATTACGGATGCTGAGCATTCGGCGCAGCAGCGGTCCCGTTCTGTTGCGCAAAATATCCGGTCACTATAGATCTGCGCATCCGCTGCAGAATCACGGCAGCTGCAAGAGGGCCCTGAATGAATTATCAATTTTTATATAGATAGTTGGCCATAATTTCGACAACACCTGGTTCTTGAGCTGTTTGAGAGCCATACTAATCTCATACCGGCTGATGTCCGGGATGTCTTCTGTATAGTGCCGGGTTTACTTAGCTCTTGCTAAGCTTTGTGCAGGTGACCGTGTGGATGTGTAAAGCTGCCCATAGAACTTCTCGACTTCTCCTATAACCTCGGACCTGCCCTCCGACCGTCTAACCGATTGCTTTGGCTACGTGTATAGTTTATGACGTCATCTTGTTATTTCGTACCGCCTATGAAAGCAATATCGAAAGCTATTGGCTATAGCTATAGAAATATGCCTATACCTATTAGCTAGATGACAAGATGACGTCATAAACTACACACGTAGCCAAAGCAATCGGTTAGGCGGTCGGGCCCCTGGACGTGACAGTTCTGCCGTCATCGGTTTTCAACGTCGTCAGTTGGCTCTGCCCAATACCCAGATCTCTTGCGAACACTTTTGAGCCTTTGTTCCGTTCAATAGCCTTTTTAATACAGTTAGTATTAAACTGGCGCGCGTCGCCATTAGTTTTAAGGTGAAGTCTGAGAACTTCCTGGTTCCTTTTGTACGGTGGGTTTTAAAGAAATTGGACCCAACCGTTTGGATTTTATATCACATAGTCATAGCCAACAGCTAATTACTCGAAAAACTTTTTTAACTCGAATAACTCGAATAGTGTCACGCAAGGTATTCATAAAACTCGAATACCAAAATCAAGCGAGTATTGCATGTCCTAGCTGTGCCTGATGTTAAGTAAAAGCATAGTTCAGATGCAAGAATAACTAGAGGAGCAGGATCGTGCCTCACTAACAGTGTTAAACGCAATTGAACAAATAAGTAAATATTATAATCTTTATATGCGATCAAAAAATTTTAATTTAAAGCCTTTTTTAATTTAAAGCTTTTTAAAGTCGTCGGTTTCGGCTGCATTCATCATCAGCTCATTTTTTTTTATGCCGGCACTGCTGGGGCACGAGCCTTCCCTATGGATGGATAGGGAGAACGGGCCGTAAACCACCACACGGGCCCAGAGTGTTTCCAATTCGACTGAGCCCGCGAGGCAGTTTATGGGTCGTTCTGCCTGCGCGGTGGTGAGTGTGAGTGTGAGTGAGTGTGGGTGTCGCAGGAGTCGTCGCTGATCGAGCTGATGGTGTGCTGCGTGCGCCAGGCGGCCACCGGCGAGCCGCCCGTGGGCCGCGGCGCCGCGCGCCGGCACGCGCACCAGGTCACCAAGGACCAGGCCAAGGTACAATACTCATCTTACAATATTTGGAAAAATATTAACATCGGACGTCGGTGGCGCGCGTGTCGGCATTCAATACACAGTAAGAGTAGGTAGTGTTGATTCATTACGGCGAGTTGGATTGAGCCGCGATAGCATAGTTGGCAGTGCACCTGACCCGGCATATCATGGAGTGCGGGTTCGAATCCCGCTCGTGGAATTTTTTCGTGGAACTCTATTGTAAACAATTAATAAATAAAAGGTATTGTCATGTCGCCTCGGTGGCCAAAACGCAATTCCCAGGACGAAGTGTGTTTCGATACATAGCCCGGGTTAGTGATCATCGACCCGCATTTGGCAAGCGTAAGGAATCCTTACGCTTGCCTAATCCTTACTAAGGATTGAGCTATCACCCATCAATTGTAGTGATAACTTGATTTCAATGATGGAGGCCTTTGCCCAGCAGTGAGACAGTCATAAACTTTTTACTATGGTCATTTAACCTACGTCATGGATTCAATTTATTTTTAGTTCAATAATCGATAAACTAAAATGTTGTGCAGATTTTAAATTATCACACACTGAAGTAATGTTTGCACACCACATGTGACATACATACGTCATACTCCCTCTATGTATAAATTAAACTTGTATTTATAGCGACACAGTATATTGTTTAAGCCAGTACACAGTAATCGGAACAATTAAAACACTCCTATCCATATTTCTCTAAACGTCCCGGTCACGACTGTTGGCTTAGCGTCTTGCAGCACAACGCACCACCACTCACGTTCGTGCCGTGCTTCATACATTTTTGTATGTTTGTTTTTAACGTTTATAGCGGCAAGATCGTGGCCAGGCACTTAGTTATTTTAGATGACAGCTTAACATCGTCATCCGAAGTGGTTTGGAAAATCCGAAAACGTAGAAAGCGTCGTTGGTGAAAACGGGCATAATATGTAGATACTATACTGATGTTGCGCGGCAGGTGGTGAGCGACGACCGCGCCAAGATGACGGCGCACTTCATCGGCACGCTGCCGGCGCTGCTGGACAAGTTCGGCGCCGACCCCGAGAAGCTCACCAACCTCGTCACCATCCCGCAGTACTTCGACCTCGAGCTCTACACCACGCAGCGCCAGGAGGGGGTAACGCATCCACACACCCACACACCCATATACATGATACGTAGTCTGTAACATCAAGACCCATATCAAAATCTGACTCAGCTATAAATGTGAGGGATTTATATGGAACGGCTAATTCTGTTTTAGGCTTTTGTCTCAGAAGGGAAACGTTTTAATTCACTTATGTTTAGTTATAAGACATCGTTATTGTTTTTAAAAGTTTACGCGAACATTACACATTGAAATGACTGCGGATTCTGTAAAAAGTTCGAAACATCAGGATAAAATTAAATAAAACCAATGTGTGAAATAAACGCGAGTGGATTCGTAAAATTAGTTTCGTTCTAATGTGGCTTGTAATCATCATAATGTTAGAGAACCGTTTCTTAATTTATTAATTTTTATTAGCATACATATTTTGGTAAGTAAACCAAAATATGTAAGTGTTGACCGATCGTGACGTCGAAAGTGGTATGTGAGGTTTATTATTTTTGTTATTGCTCTTTGAATGAGTTCATAAAAGTAGCAATATGTATTGTCTGTCATCACAAGAATAATTGCTTTAATGCTGTGATGACAATTAAATCTAATTTATAAGATTAATAGATTTCGCTTCGATATAGCATTAGACACCCGCCTGCAACGATAGTGCTCTAATAAATAAATGAATGTGCGCAGAACCTGACGCTGCTGCTGAACAAGATCCGCGAGATCGTGTCGGTGCAGACGGAGGCGGAGGTGGTGGAGGCGTGCGGGCGCACGCTGGAGGCGCTGTGCGGCGAGCAGTGCGGCGTCTACACGCGCTGCAACGTGGCGCGCGCCACCGTCACCGACCTCTGCGTCAACCGGTACAAGGAGGCCGTCGACGAGTACCGCTCGCTGCTGGAGGGGGTGACTGCAACGATATACTACTACTACTACTACTCACTGGACCGTTCATTCAGCTCATTCTAACAATGTACTCATTTGCGTCTCAAACGCCAAACCGTAAACACCATACTTCGTAATCTTCCTTTAAAAGTTGAAGATCAGTACACAAAACTTTTTACAACCTTAATCAAATCAAAACCCGACGTAAGTTTTTTTTGTAGGTACAGTCACGAGTTACAATAACATGTAAACAATGTAACTACAAAAACACAAATGTTGAAAAAATTTCCACGAGCAGGATTTGAACCTGCGCCCTTCTGACATACCGCGTCAGGTGCTCTTCCAATTGAGCTATCGTGGTTCTAACCAGCCCGTCGAAATTATTCAACACTATTTACTTTTTTACTTTAAAAACCAAAGGCACCCATTCAATATTAACAACTACCGTCATTAACATTTGATCATAATATTTTTACAAATACTAAAGATCAGTTAAGAAGTAGGCAAGCTATGTCAGAAGGGTGCAAGTTCAAATCCTGCTTGTGGTTTTTTTTTTAAATTTGTGTTTTTGTAATTTGTTTCGCAACAAAATTTGCGTTAAGATTATGTAAACAAAACAAAATAATTTTTTAACAATGTAACTCTTAACACAATGGTATAAAGTCAAGCTAGTCAAAAGTTTATACATAATATTGCTTATAACTATACATAGGGATTTGTAATTAATAGTATTTCTGTTATGTTATGATATTATTCATTTAAAATACCTAAAAGAAAATGTATTATTTTTCCTTTTCGTTAGCAACAATGTAAAAAAGTATCGTCATCCCAAATGAGTGTGTTGCGCAGGGCGAGACGCCGGACGCGGACGAGGTGTTCAACGTGATCAACTCGCTGCGCAAGGTGTCCATCATGTACATGTGCCACAACCTCAACGACACCAACATCTGGGACTCGCTGTTCGAGGACCTGCCCAAAGCGCTGGCGCAGGATCCGCCGCACCCCATGCCCACGCAGGTACCCGCGCGCGCTACTCATATTTTGATGATCTTTCACTCCAACCATTAAAGGTTTAAAAAAAGGGGATATTACATTAAGGTACACACGCCTGCACATCAGACTACCACAAACTGTCAAATTCCCTAATTGTCAATTGTCAAATTTATGTCTATTTCATATGGTTTAACATTTATTGAAGAAATTTGACAATTTTGGATAAGTCGATGTGCAGGCGTCTGTACTTGAAAAAAGAGATGTAATAAATTATTTTGATTTGAATGTTTATTTTTTAATCAAATTTCGTTGTAATTTTGCTAGCATATTTAATTCATTTTTCTTAGTAAAAGGTATTAGTAATTTTAAGAAGAAATAAAAATGAAAAAGTGATATCAAAAAATAACATATGAAAAAAGTGTTTGTCTCTTTCATTGTAGTTCACGATATAGACTGAGACCGACGCACCACTGGTTTCGTTTCAAGTTTCGTTCAGATGTCAATTTCCAAACATAAGAGTAATTTAACATTCTTTATTATAATTTTTTTGAAGTTTGAGAATCTTGGCTTAAAAAATTATATGAAACTTCTGAAGCATTTCGATTGTCGTATTGAACGTGGAACGGATTAAGTAGTCTGCGAAGTATTCGTTCAAAATTCACTCATGCGTGGTAAATCAAGTTTGAGAAAAGCGTAATTTTCGATCGTCATACCGAATGTGAGACGGAGGCAGATCGAGCGAACTAGTTTCCCTTCGCGGTGTTGATGTGCGGTGTGGTGCAGGCGCTGGTGTACGTGGTGCGCGCGTGCTTCTACTCGCTGCTGTGGTCGCTGCACGAGCTGGAGGAGCGCATGGCGGCGCGCGGCCCCGGCGTGCCCGCCGCCGCCGCCGCGCTGCGCACGCGCCTGCGCGCCTACACCGCGCTCTGCCGCGACGTCACGCGCGCCGGCGCCGCGCCCGAGCTGCGACACGAGGTACGTCACGCGCGCGCCTACACCGCGCTCTGCCGCGACGTCACGCGCGCCGGCGCCGCGCCCGAGCTGCGACACGAGGTACGTCACGCGCGCGCCTACACCGCGCTCTGCCGCGACGTCACGCGCGCCGGCGCCGCGCCCGAGCTGCGACACGAGGTACGTCACGCGCGCGCCTACACCGCGCTCTGCCGCGACGTCACGCGCGCCGGCGCCGCGCCCGAGCTGCGACACGAGGTACGTCACGCGCGCGCCTACACCGCGCTCTGCCGCGACGTCACGCGCGCCGGCGCCGCGCCCGAGCTGCGACACGAGGTACGTCACGCGCGCGCCTACACCGCGCTCTGCCGCGACGTCACGCGCGCCGGCGCCGCGCCCGAGCTGCGACACGAGGTACGTCACGCGCGCGCCTACACCGCGCTCTGCCGCGACGTCACGCGCGCCGGCGCCGCGCCCGAGCTGCGACACGAGGTACGTCACGCGCGCGCCTACACCGCGCTCTGCCGCGACGTCACGCGCGCCGGCGCCGCGCCCGAGCTGCGACACGAGGTACGTCACGCGCGCGCCGCGCCTGCTGGATCAAACAGTGGACTACACTTGGCTATCATGTTATAATCGTCACTTTAAATATGCTATAAGAGATCACAGGTAATTATGTGCTGATCTTCAAACTTCAGTATCGAGATGGCAATAACGATGGCGATGATAAAGGTACGTCTGAGATACTTATAATGAGATACTCTGGAATGATTTATAAACTAAGTTTATGTTGACTGAAAACGTAAAGAGAAATGAGTAAAAGTATCATCGTCATCATCTCAGCGACGACCGGTTTTATAAAAGTATAGTAAAACTTAAAAAATACATAAATTGTAAATAACTTGACGATTCCTGTTTCAAATACTTTTAGTGAGGCAATAATTTTTACTATGATTATCGTTTATAATGTAATGTAACGATTTGGCAACGCAAAAAAATAAAAATATATAAAAAGTAAATAAATGTGATCGATGCGCAATGTAACACTAAAATAAATAAATAAACACGATGTCGCCTCGGCCCCTGTCGCAGGCGTACGCGAGCCTGTGCGACCTGCTGATCCTGTTCTCGGAGCAGCTGGCGGCGCACCACCCCGGCGAGCCCGCCGCGCGCGAGCTGGTGCTGGCGCCCGACGCCGCCACGCACGACCTGCTCAACGACTTCATACAGGAGTTCGTGTTCGTGCACCACAACTACGGTAACAGCCCTCAACCTCAACAACTCACCACAACGACACCTTCAAACCCAAACTCTCATCTATTTATTTATTTTATTTAGACGCTCGAACGAACGATTCACAGTTCATTTCAGTTTCTTAGATAAAGTTAAAACTAGTAAAGAGATACATTTATAAGAGCGTACAGCGCTTTCCATGAAAATATGACACTTTAAAAAAAAAAGAATAGCCTGCAGAATAGCTATCAAATACCGAATACCTAACGACTCTACATGATTACATTCAATATATTATAGTTTAACATGTAGGAAGCCTGTGGTAGGTTGGTGCGCCACAATGAGGAAAGATAAAGGGAAGATCTTCCTCCGAGCTGGGTGGTATAGCTCGGGGACCGAGGTCCAATGAATGTTAGTTGGAGGTGCTATATATAGCGAAGGAGATGGTGAAACTTCGCTATCGCGATGCAGGCTTCCCATACTATTTTATCGTCGTAGTATGGCGACGTCGTTGGTATGCGTTAGTGGCGCCATCTATTGACATGGTTGAGAAGGTGTTTGCTTCGTGTCGAGTTTGTGCGGCGTATGCGGTAGGTGACGCCGCCACAAACACATTTGTTTAATAAAGTATATAATATTGTTGTAATTTATTTCATTATTATGAAATAAATTACCAAACCAAAATAATTACCAATAAATATTACAATTAAAATTACATTTAAAATATTATTATTAAAACATAAAACGGTCATGCGATATAAAACTTGATTTCACTGATATGTGTGAATCTACTTTCTACAATCTAATTACTGTGGTACCGGCACAGTGCGATATATTCTTTCATACATTCTCTATGAACGCATCCCCACTTGTCAGTGTCAGTGCCGCCACCGGCAATCACGGACGTATTCGTTGACAACTATATATTTTGCCGGATCACGGACGCCGCGACGTCTGGCTTACCTTAGACATATTGCTAGTCGCCCTCTTGGATATATAGCCTTCCTCCAACGTAAGATACACGTTTAATAATTTACTTCCTAGTTTCTGCAGAAGAATATTGAAACAGCTCTCTGACATTTTGAAATATTCAAAATATTTCCTTTCATCTTAATTCTTTGTATAATGTCATGAATTCTCCTTCCGTCTCTCTTGATTGCCATGCTTCATGCACCCATTTTCTCTTTTTTCCTTGATGCTGCTCTTCTTTTACGTCTAAAACAATTTGCTAGCTCCGTAGTATTGAATAGAGCCATTGCAACAGTTACGATACTTGACGAAGGACACGTTTCCACGAAGCTCGTAAACTGAGTACTGACATGTGTGAATTGAATCACTGGCGCAACACTGTAGCACTGGTACTGAACTGAGCGAACGCGTTGACGGAACCGTGACTTACTGATATGTGTGGATCTACCTTTAGCCTTTGCTGACACTTGTTACGTCAAATCAAATCGTTTATTATTTCGTTAACACAGTTAGTTGTACAGATTGTTCTACGGGTTCTAAATTAAAACTACAATACTACAAAAAAGGCTGGCACATCGTTGAAGGTAGTTGGTAATGATTGTTTTGTGCAAGCTACCTATCACCATGACAATTGACTGTCTATGTTTCTAAAATAATGTGCAAATATCCCACTGTGCGATCTCTCTGATGATAAAAACTTTCAACATATTTTATTTGATTAACAAACTAACACCCGACTTATCGACTTGTTACCTTGCTGGCTGAGACATTATAATTGTTTCCCAGTTTCTATGTTGCTTGACGTCTAATTTAGATAAGTTACAGTAAATAGTTTTGAAGGCTGTAACAACGCACAGTCAATAGTGTAAAGAAACGTTTCAGTCCTCGACGCTTTACATCAAGCGCAATAGGTGGACCAAGGTGAGTTAACAGAGTTTAAAATCCTTCTGTCATAAGATATACAGGTGTTAGTGTAAATTACAAGATCATGAGGGCACCATTAACTGTAAATAATATCTGTTATAGATAAGTTATCGTAAAGCAAAACGCAAAATTATCATATTATTCCATAATTATGCATTATGTACTTCCAAGTAGTCATTGTATGTAAAAGTTTTAAAATTGTATTACTTTTGAATATGATCATCTGTCCAGTCATTTTAAGATTTAAAATAACCTTATAAACTAGGATAAGCCTGGGGTATATTTTTTTTAAATATTTCATTGAATTCTAAAAATATGTTTTTTGTCGTTTATTGCAATGTTTTTATAATTATTTTTTTTTAAATTTAATGACACATTTTGATTGTTGTAAGCCTTTGACCATATTAACTTTTTGTAGGTATTTTGCTGGAGACTCGCATAATATTTATATTACTAAAACAAAGTCTAAACATATAGTTTGACGAATTCATATTTTAAAGATAAATCCTTAAATGACTGGACTTAAGGAAAATAAGTACTTTTGTCAGTTAGCATCACATTGATTAAAGCAACATGAGTAGGCCTTTTGACAAGGAACACTTGTGAGTAATTATGATGGTTAGAGGAAGATTTCATAATCACGGCTAACATTCATCAGCATTCGGGAAAACAAATATTAGCATCTTATATGGTAAAGCTAGCTTACTTCGGTACCTTCATTTGAAAATATAATAGTGTGCTTCTATCAATTTGATGCTGATACGTCTTGTATGTTTATATCTAAGAACTGTGCGGTCTTCTTGGTATTTTAACTCGCTAGTGGTGGTATACATGTTCGCGAACATTCGTGACGGTTTGTGTTTCTTTACTAAATAAAAGTGGTGTTTGATTATCCCTCTTCAAAGTTGAGTATAGCATTTCATTTTGTAGTTGCTATTCAGTTTGCAACTGAGACTCTAATGCTGTGGCAATTAGTTTAAAATTGTCTAATAGTGGTTCCAATTGTGTCTCGCCTGTCGTTGTGCGTTCTAGTGGCGTGTGCGTTGCTACTGGCGGGTTGAAATATCCGAACGTGATGTACATCGTCAGATAAAATATTATTATCTGACGATGGGAATGAGAAGAGTGGGAAGTGTGCACTGGAAAGGTTTTCAAAATTGGGTCTTTGTCTTTAATGTAGTTCGTGTTTGGTGCACGTGGTGCACACTCGCAGTTCCGCTCGCTCCGAGACGAAAGCGCAATGGAGCGCTGCGGACCGGCGCCCGCGCGGTCGCGCCGTCGTTTGCATTCGATATCGCGGCGTCTCATTGCGCTTTCTTTGCGAACGTTCCGTGTTCGAAAACGGTCACCGAGAAAAAAATATGCATTATATATAATAGCGGGGGTCGGGCGCGTGCCATAACTTGGTTGTTTGGTTGCATGTGCGGCGGCGGCGGCGGCGTGCGGGTAAGCTCCGGCCGCGCGCGCATTTTGCCTTAGTAACGGCCGGGGCCGCGGAGTAATGCATATTTTCGTCTCGGGCCGCGCGGTACTAAGGGAAAATGGTCGCGCTCAGCCACAGCCGACGCGTCGGCTCGCATGCTTGTTCAATCTCGATACTTTCTGTTGCGTTCGTCGTCTGTCGCTCGCGGCGGCGCTCACTCTGAGTCCGTTGGCACTAATCGAATGACCGCGCTGGCCGGGCTTGTTGTTTCCTTTGGCTTGTAGACGTAGTTATGCATGTGCGTAGTCGCTCGAACTGATGCTACAGACGAATCGCTGATCTGCGAATCAATATGAAGTCGATGAAAAGGTTGGCTGTAGAATAGTGAGAGTGAAATAAACTTACATGGAATGGCGATGTTTCAGATACATAATGCAGTAATGACGTACGGCAATACTTGATTGTAACACATATTCACATTGGGAGCCTGGTTTAAAGAACTAAACGGTCAAGCTACGAAATACAACACTCCTTTTAATTTGCTTTTCTAATATTATGTTTGCCATGTAATTTTGGTTTTTAGAAGCACTGCATCGTAATTATATTGATATAAGTTTAGTCGCTGTAAATAGAACTTACACCTCAATCACAACATATAACTTTGATGTGGAGTTCTGTAGAACTTCTTTCAATACTTTCCTTTTTGTAGTTAAAAATACTATGATAAAAATTTGTGAATCTATTTGCAAATAAGATAAGTTCTATCAATGGCGACTCAATGTTTTTACAAAACTTTCGTCACTTATACATCAGTTATCGACATTCGTATTCCCACCTGGCCACGAATAAAAACCGTTTTATCTTCGTCTTTTACCACGCTCGTGCCACAACTCTTGTTAGTGTTTATCCCGCGGCTCGTGCAGGGCAGCCTTAGGCCCGGTATTCACCATAGTGAAAATGGGTGAAGAAGTAAAGAGACGTACAGTGTTTCAAAAGATAATTATCAATGATAATTATAACAATAAATAGTGTTTATTTTGTTAGAACCAACGAATTATAATGCATTTGTCAATTTATTACAAAAATATATAGAAAATAATAATATGACTCACGCTGAAGATAATTACCCGATATTTTGTATGATAATTGTCTTGATAATTTTCGAAACTTAGGCGTAAACTTCCGCATAGCTGGTCCCAACGCCACATCTTTCTTCTCCGCCCGTTTTCGTTGCATGCGTACCGAGCCTCATGAGCTGCGTTAGGTGGGAATACGTTTGGCGCCGCTGACGGCTGGCTAACGCGCGGCCGCTTGCAGACGGTCAAGACGAGAGACGCATCGAGGAGCTGCACAAGCGGCGCAACTTCCTGGCCGCCTACTGCAAGCTCATCGCCTACAACGTGGCGCCCATCCGACGAGCGGCCGACGTCTTCAAGCACTACATTAAGGTGAGGCGAGTCTACGTTGTACAAACTCATGCCGGGTTGGCAATTCCAGCCTTATTTATTTTTTTAATTAACTGTTACACCAATTACGTTAATTAATCTTTAAAAATTGAATGAAAAATATTAAAAATTAAAACATATCAGTTGCGATTAAAATTAGATATTACATTATTACTATCAAATGATGATTTACGTAAATGATTGAATAGTACATTCATGCATCCCCCTCACAAAATCTCAGGCATTCGGCTGATATTTCTATATACTAAGACGTGATTTATATTCACATTATATTTTTACATTGTTTGTAAAAATTAAAAACAAAAATTATGGTAATTAATTATTATTAATATATCGCTTATATTTAAACTATGTGAATAAATTATCTACCTACTTAAAAAACTGCACTGCTTGAAGACTCAATAATTTATTTATTACATAAATTAATCAACTGCTGTTACAATCCCATTTTCTATAAAGTCAATTTAATTTCATTCTGTTTGTTTTGCATTACAAATGCACTGTTTACGCTGCAGATTTCAGAGGTAGTTAAGATAATCGAACTTATAAGGATATTCTATCGTCTTCATTTGGAAGGCTACTCTATAATAACGAAATTGTTTAGAATACCACTCTTTTAGTAATGAATGACATTTGTATAAGTATAAGTGAAAATAGTTCAATTTTCTTTTACGTTCTTCGTATTATTACGTTTCTACCCACGATGCGAGACTAATTTTACTTAGATGAGTAGTGAGAATAATGAGTCTTACAATATCTTTCATGTAAAATGCAGTAATCAAATAAATAATACAAAAATCCCAAACACATTTTTGCCCAAACCTATGATTATTTGTGATTTGTGACCCTTATTTGGTTTGTTTACGTTTAATTTTTATCGAATTTGGCTGGAGTATATGTCTGTTTTTAAATTTTCATGTTTAATAGGTACAAGCCCTCAGCGGTTTAGGTTAGAACACTGAAATAAATCAGTTCATAATTTTAGGGTGTAACATGATGTTAAAAACGCTGAACTTTTCCGGCAGTGCTACAACGACTACGGTGACATAATAAAGGCGACGCTGAGCAAGGCGCGCGAGATCAACAAGCTGAATTGCGCGCTCACCATGCAGCTGGCCATGCAGGCGCTGTTCACCGACATGCTGCAGAAGCACCCCGAGCCCCACAAGCAGCTGCCGGAGTTCCTCGAGCTCAAGGTGCCTGACACACACACCTCATTCATTTCAGCTTATGGAGTACTTGCATTTTATCCGCAACTTCGCTTGCTTGGCTATGACATTAAAAAAAACCCCTTTTTTTATCAAAATAAGCCTATGTTATCCGCAAGGTATTCTATCAGTGAAAGAATTTTGGGAATCGGATCGGATCAAGTTCCAGAGATTTCCCTCCACAAACAGACATACAAAACAAAGTCATAAACTTTACCTCTATCTTAATAGTATAGATTAGTGCACTAAAATTTTATAATTGTCAGAATTTAAGGACTACGTAAGTATAAAATATATGTACGTATTGCGCTTTATTTCATTCCATGGAATCAAGATTTGATTTTCCGTCGACCAATACTCCAGAAATCGTAAAAATCTTTAAGTCAAGATCAATAGTAGTGTTTTTTAAATTGGGAAACGTCCAGCTAACTTACAGCTTAATAGTTTAAGAAAATCATAAAAAGTTTACCCACAATGCAAAAAAAATATTTTCAAAATAAAAAATGTGTAACATTAAAATGTTATATGGCTTTAGATTGCAGTATACAATAGGATAGATCCAGCAAATATTTAATTTTTCTATCTTCATTTAATTTATTGCATATCACAACAATATAAAAATAGGTTAAATATTCATGTGACACCCTGCAAGGGCACAGCAACAGTATCAGAGGACTAATTAAAAAATGTACTTACCTACTTATCTAGTTATAATTATTATACAATATTATTTAAAATGAATTCAGAGTAATTGCAAATTTTTATAATTGTGTTAATAATTGTTCTCTGTTTTACTAAGGTTACATAATCACAATTTCAAACCATTTATACAATTTAATGGAACAATTAAAAATGAAAAGAAATATAATATGTCAGCCATTTGGTCTCATTTTCCGCCAATTAAGTGGGAATCCATGGGGAATTTAAGTAATGACACGGATACAATATGGGTAACCAGCGAAGGCCGCGGGTGCTAACGAGCCGTATTCAGCCGCCCTTGTGCCGCGTACGCGTACATTATACCCGCCCGAGGTCGGCGCGGTCATTACTTACAATATGTTGTTGACATTGCTGTGTATTCTTTTGATTGATTCCGTGTTATAGAGTTTGGAGAATTCATGTTTTGTTGATATTATGATATTATGATATGTTTTGACTGTTTTTATTAAATGAAATTGATTGAAAATGTAAACGAACAGTTAAAGGTTGTAGGATTCTTTAATAACCATATTCTAAATTAACGCTAATCCATTATTTTATTCACCGTCCGTTAGTACAGCTATTAAAATAATAAAAAACATGTTTTTATACTTATTTACTGTGCCATCGTGGCGGAGAAAAGTTATAATTTGAACATTTATCTATTTGTCTAATGAAGTGACCGCAGACGCCAGTTATTAAATAAACTGTTTTGACTTGTGTCAAGTACTACTGCAATGCTTAACAATAATGTCAACAGGTAGACGTTATGTTGACTTTCATACCGTTTAACCACAAAAGAACCAAAAACAACTATAGCTTTTAATGTTTTCTTTTTATTTGGATCTGGATTTATTTGGATTTATACATAGACAGTTTCACTGGTCTCATTATTTCAAACTAAATATACCCAGGTTTTGAAAAGTGTCGTCTAAAAGATACTTGGTTAATTAGCAAACTTTGACGATATTTTAATATGTTTTTAGTTAGACAGGTACCAAATAAAACCACAAGTATAATCTGAGTATAGGCGTCCCTATTGCATTAGACACCTTTGTAGTACGATTTAGACTACTACAGGTGCCATCTCTGCTTAAAAAGCAAGCAATAAACTTTGAATCTGTATACACAAGTAACGCAACGTCGGGATAAAAGTATGTCTATGATACCTATACATTGATTCGAATCTGTAGTCTGAATCGCATTATACATTTTTGGTAGAAACATTATTTGCCTTTGTGTTTGTGTGTGTGGCCTATATATTTTGTGTATTGTAATTTGAGTTATTATGTGCTGTATGTTTCTCATAATGCAAAATAAAATAAAATATAAGGGTTTCTTGTATGCGATGTATAGTCGTGCCAATATTCTGAATCTGTCTATTTATCGGACGGGTCTACTATTACATACAAGTACTACTACGAGTTGAACAATGTTGTTCGGCTGGCAGGAGCTGGCGAAGCGTTTCTCGGTGATGTTCGGCCTGGACGCGGTGAAGAACCGCGAGGCGCTGACGGCGCTGCACCGCGCGGGCATCGGGTTCGCGGCGGCGCCGGCGCTGGCGTCGCCGCCGCCCAACCTGCTGTTCCTGGAGCCGCTCTCGGAGTTCTCCAGCAAGCTGCTGCGCCAGGACAAGCGGCAGGTGCTCAAGGTACCCACACATTTGTATTATACTTCTTATATTTCATTTTTAATTTTAACCCATTTAGACTGACCAGGCGTTTGTGAGTTGATGTTGTTAATTAAACTTTAAAAGTATCGTAATTAGGGTACATCTATATAATATTTTTAGAGGTTTATAACATTGATTACATGAATGAATTACATTGCTTACTAACATAAAACACGATTATTCTGTAACTAATACATCAATATGGACTTGGTATGGTCTGAAATAAATAATTTATTATTATTATTTTCTTTATTTATTTTTTCTCATATAAATTTTCATTTTTAAATATTAAACAAAATAAATAAAACATTTAAAAATATAAAAAAATAGAGATCCGCCGGCATCGGGACCAGGGTCTAAGCTACCGGTGGTTAGGGCTTCAAAGACAGGAACCTCCTCACAATGCGTGCCGTATCTTCAGGCCCTTTATCCAGCCAACTATCGAGAGCCTCATTAGCCGTTGGCCATAACAACAATCGATACGATGACAGCCGAATCCACATTCTACATGTCGACAACCTCGTGTGCTAAGTCGAGATATTTGAATTGTTTCTCTTTCTTAGCTTTCACGTGGTTCTCATCATGGGGAATGGTGATATCGACAATCATCGTGCGGCGCGCTAATCGATCTATCACCACAATGTCAATATATTATTATTATTATACCCTTTGTTAATTTTTTTCTTAAAACTAGATTTTTACAATATTTTAATATAAAAACAATAAAACTAAATAATAATATTATTATAACATCCTGTCGGACTAAGTGGGTTAATGGGGCACAAAACCTGTGTGTTCACGATTAAAACTCGATAGGAGAGGGCAGCATTTACGTTACAGACGTATACAATCTTTTCGATGGGAAGAATGGTGCTCGAGCAACAAATCGATAAACCGATACGTATTTTTAAAGTGTATTTATTATTATTAAATTAATATATTATTTTTAAATGATCGACCCACAAAACACAGAAAGAGGTTAGAAGTCGTAAGTGGGCTGAACCTGCGCGCCACTCATATGAGCGAACACTCATATCCAGTCCGTTTCACGATTTGACTCTTCTCAGTCGTTCGCGAGCTATCGAGCTGTGATTTCGCGGAATATTTACATAAATGAAATATATGCCTTCTTGTGCTATTTTGACCTGCAGGAAACAAAGTAAAACATCTAATGTTACACATGGAAACATTTATTTTCATCGGTAAGTTCGTATTAACTGTTTAATTAGTAAATAGTGAAAAAAATTCAACAATGTCAATAAAAATATACATTGCTTGTTAAAAACATAGTCACTGTAAATTACGTCGTTTCCAAAAAGCAATGTACATTGTTTTGTGCAATTGTGCAAAAATAGTGCAGTGCAGGGTCATCGTACCAACATTTATCGATAGTCCGGTTTCTGGTAATAGGTAGACATGATAAGAGAGATACTTATCTGTAATAACTTTTTAGTTTTCCTTCGGAAATTAATACAAAATTAAAATGGATCGAGCGACGGGGCGGATGGATTGGGTTCCCACCAAATTAAGCACGATCTGTTCAATACATCTCTCAGATGAGTATTGCATTAATCAGCTATTACAGGAGCATAATTGTTTTTCTAGATGTCAGCGCACGATGTCATTACAATTAACATTATCGATAATGTATCACATCACTAACTTTCCACAATTTGAATGTTACCAGCAGCGGCGCTATAAAATATTAATTAGCTGTTATGTTTTAATTCCTTACCCACCCTTGAAAAACTGCTATTTCGCCACATACGCGCATTTTTAACCATGTCAGATATAATTATTACTTTGCAATATATGATATCTATTTAATTACAGACCCATTGGGGTGGTTACTTTGCATTCTATACAAAAATTGAAAAAATTAAAAAAACCTTGTTTTTTAAACTCAGTTTGTACCGTTTTAATTATTTTTGCAATAATAAGTTTGAATATGTCTGTACTTTGGGATTTTCAGTGTCAAATACATAGAAAAATATTGGTTAATGTCAATTACTTTCATAAAAATTCGATCTATTTGTAGAAAAAACATGTAAAGTGCGTTTCACTGAAGAGTTCTTTGCCGGTATGTTGGTACAATAGGAGGACAAAGGAGATATTTTTTTAAATAATTAAAGAATTTTAAACCGATTTTGTATTTTTTATTCATTAATATTGTTTTCACATTTATAAGTAAATTTATATTTTTTTATACAATTTTTAAGCAAATAGCAAACTTTTACATAACTTAAAGTTTGCAAAAAAATACCGTCCCATTGATTATTTAAATGCACAATTTGTTATTTTTCTGCCGGTGCCGGTTGCAGTTCCTGGAGTCGCGCATCGCGTACGGCGTGCAGTGGGGCGAGGAGTGGGCGCCGCTGAGCTCGTACCGCGGCTCGCTGCTCACCGACGCGCCCGACGAGCGCCCGCCGCCCACGCGCCGCAACTACGCGCGCCGCCCCAGTAACGCCCATTCATTTACCATTCAAATCAACTAATTACAAAATATCGCTAACACTCAATCATAACGTCTCGCGCGGCGAACGGCGGAGGCGCCCGA
This sequence comes from Eudonia truncicolella, assembly GCA_949315975.1. NCBI lineage: Eukaryota > Metazoa > Arthropoda > Insecta > Lepidoptera > Crambidae > Eudonia > Eudonia truncicolella. The sequence goes on along the minus strand of OX438837.1, from coordinate 17,646,241 downwards.
GCGCCCGACAGACGACAGACGACAGAGACACGACATCAGCTATCAATTGACGTCAAATCAAAATTGACCCCTAACTGTTATTCGTTAAGGTACATTTTCCTTTGATATGTTTTTTTATTATTTTCCAACTTGTCATTTATTGAATAATTTTGGATGCACTCGATTGTATACTCTTTCACTACTGAAATAAAATCTTTTTATTTATTACGATTTATCGTTCGTTCGCGATGTAATATTTTTAACTTATATTCTAATCGATATTTTTACTGTTTAGCAGTCGGTGGTTGATCGTTGCGTTTCGTAGATAAGTTCAACATCTATGTTGTTAGCTGACGTTAAATCGTTTTATACAGTTCTTAGGTAATTAAGTAAGTAGGTAATTAAGTTTTCATTGAACATTAACAAAATAATTTTGAAAAGTGTAGTGGAGAGGACAAAATTGCATGTTGCATGTACTGCAGAAAAACGTTATCATATATAATTAAACTAAAATTACTAATACTAAGTAAGTTTAAAATTTCGAGTTGGCAACTCTATGCTAGACAGTCCTAAGCCTGTTAAAGTATGAAGGAAAGTTCATTGAATGGTTTTAATTTAAAGTAACACTTTTAAAGAATTAAATTTAAAGAATTATTCAATTTAACGTACATGTGTTTAAAACTACTACTTCGATAAAATTATTAATTGATATTTTCAACCATTAAAATTAACAGTTAAAAATATTTATCAATTACTACTTCGATGAAATTATTAACAAATATTTTTAACTATTAACGCCATCTCTACACCACACCCATCACACCCACGCATCATTAGCATTACCATTTATTTACGACCACTACAGTAAATACCCGAACAGACTTCAAGCGCGCTAAATTTATACATACTTTGGTGCGACAACCCTGCACACAAGATAAGATAAATGGAATAAAATATTTATTTTATTTATTCGTAAATTTATAAATTACTTACTCAATTTTTTTCTTTTTATTTATCATTTAATTGGGACAAAACACATTTTTACCATAAAGAGATATGGTGAAAATGTGTTTGTTGTCTTCGTTGCCGTCTGTGATGGCTGATTACTAACAAACTTACAGCCTGCCCCTTAGCTATTCGCCCTTCTTACTTACTTTATAAACTTAAACAAAGTGAAGATCGGTGACTCATCATAGCAATAGCTCTACAACAATATCAAAGCACAACTGGTAGCTATGCTAGGTAAAATAATTCTTAAGTCGTTGATGGAAATTAGTATTTTCTTTTCAAAGTGAACACTATAATGGGACTTGTTTTCACCTTATAATTTTATGGGCCATTGGGCTAAGTCTCCCATATATAATTGAATAGAATAGAATAACAATGTCTAACATGACCATTACCCGCAGGAGCCAACGAGGAGGAGGAGGTCGACGACAACCCGGACTCCGAGCACGAGCCGCCCGGCTAATGCCCCGGCTGAGGTTCCGGCTGAGGCCCCAGCTGAGGTTCCGGCTGAGCTTCCAGCTGGGACCCGGCTGAGCTTCCAGCTGAGGCCCCGGCTGAGCTTCCAGCTGAGGCCCCGGCTGAGCTTCCAGCTGGGACCCGGCTGAGCTTCCAGCTGAGGCCCCGGCTGAGCTTCCAGCTGGGACCCGGCTGAGCTTCCAGCTGAGGCCCCGGCTGAGCTTCCAGCTGAGGCCCCGGCTGAGCTTCCAGCTGGGACCCGGCTGAGCTTCCAGCTGAGGCCCCGGCTGAGCTTCCAGCTGAGGCCCCGGCTGAGCTTCCAGCTGGGACCCGGCTGAGCTTCCAGCTGAGGCCCCGGCTGAGCTTCCAGCTGAGGCCCCGGCTGAGCTTCCAGCTGGGACCCGGCTGAGGTTCCGGTTGAGGCCCCGGCTCGCGGGCTGCACAAGGATGCCACGCAGGGTTCGACGCATTACACTTAAATTATAGGTTTTTTTACACATAGTCATAAGGTCAACCGCACTTTGGATGAGTTTTCGTACGAATCGAACTGTTGCGAACACGTACTAATACGCACGGTGCATCCCGACCTCCGACTAACTGGTACTGCGCACCGCTCTGCGCGTAAATCGGCGGTATGCTGCGGTCGGTTTGCACGCTTTGTATTTTTGTGTTGTATCGTATATATGATAAAGTTTGCAAAATAGCAAAATTGTGCATTGCTGCAAGATGTATTTGTAAATTTCTGAATTAATAAATGTTATTAATTAAGAAACAAAGCAAAATAAATAAAGAATACATAAAGCGCTCCGTTCGTTAATGCGGTATGGCTGCATTCATTGCGTGTAACGCCTTACCGCATGTTGGAACCGCGCACTTCAAATACATACCACTAATCCATATTATTTTATACGTATTCACAGATCCATAATAATATTATAACAAATAGAGAAATACGAAACTCCGTTAGAGGTCCGCCGACAAAGCACTCAGTGAGATGTATACCCACTGCACCGTGCTTGTTTATTTCATTGAGGCCCGATTTTTCAATCCTCAGATAAGCTTTATCCACAGACCTATATTAACATAGATCACGCAAGTACACCTACTTCAAGCGTTTCGAATGAGCCCATCTGTGCTCAACTGACCGCTGCTTATATACAGTCCGCGATCCACATATACCCAGGGAGACATCTGTCATAAACACGAAAAATGCCTCAATGTTCAGTTATAAATTGTAAAAACATTTCATCTGTAAGTAGCCAATAAGTAGGACACGATGGCTTCCGCCGGAAAGTAATATTATTATACAAATATTCGTAATTAATTTTTAAAATGATTTATTTTGATTTTATGGCAGTTATGGGAAAATCTAGAGTATCTCGCATTTTCTTCATACATTGCGGCTTTACTTAGCTCTATACATGTGGCTAGTGTATTGTGTAAACGGGCAATGAGCATCAAACTATCGTTTCATACGTACTTCGCGTCAGTTTTGAGACAGTTTGTCGGTTTTGATACTTTTTTATCCCAGTAACAGGTTCATGTGGGATAGTGTAATCTTCGCGAACGAAGTCGCGGGCGACAACTAGTAATAGAAACTGTCATTATGTTAAAATTATAAAATGAATAAACTTTAACTGACGATTGAAAAATCAGCTTTTTATATATATATATATATATCGAGAACATAATTTATGTATCATAAAGAACACCCCTATTAACATATATTTACTTTATATTTACCTTACAAATATGGATTCCTATCGTTATTCATGCATATTTTACGGGCGCTAGTTGCACTAATGTTACCCGGTCGGTGGTGGCCTTTTAAACGTTTTCTGTATGTGTCAATTCATTAATAATAGTTTCATTACATTTTATTTTCATTTTGTACGATGCGGATACAACAGTATTGTATTCGAGTTGATTTATCTGTTACTTTTTAGTGTATGTTTAAGTTTAGCTAGATGTATTAGAGTTTTGGTATTAACTACTGTAAGAGCTAATTACAACCGATATGAATCGCAGTAGATTCGTTGTAGTTGGCTGTTACCGTAATGCCACTTGTTGTATCGTTGGGAAACATGGTTGTCAGCTCTCGCTTGATTCTAGCTTAGTTATATTATGTAATAAATACTCACTATGCCTCACTATGTTGTATGTATTCCACATTTAGGGTCGCCAAGCTTAGTGAAACACCTCACTCCTTGTTAAAAGCTTTTGTACTCGCTCAGGTTTTATTATTACAAATAGATGATATTTTTTGATAAGCAGAATAAGAAAGGAAAATGCGAAGACCGCCATGTTTCACGCTGGCCTCATGGCGGTTGTATGTAAAGTTGTAGTTTTAAGTATGTTAGTTAATAATATAAAATAAATTTTGAACATTTTAAACATGTAATTTTATTAAACACCTCATACATTTAAATGCAGTGTTTTCATAATCTCTTCAGCCTATTGCCGTCCACTGCTGAACGTAAGCCTCCCCTTAAAAGCACCAACCCCTCGGTGCTGCGCCGCGCATCCAACACCACCCGCCTTCTCTTCGGGCTTTTCTTTCCATCACTTTCGGAGAGATTATATCTCCCTCTCTTACGCTTCGACGCAGCTGGATTGGCCGTGTGCTCTTTTCTTGTACTTGGTCGGGCATCGTAACACCTCGATGCATGGACTTTAGGCCAGCCCAGGTCTCGATCCTCTTTCTGTATAATTTGCCTAAGTGTGTGTATATGGTCCACGGTACTGTAGCCTTTCAAAACCCAGTTTGCGCACGTGGTTGGAAGTCGTTGAACTTTTAGGCAAGACGATTAGAAATAACCGTCTAGAACAGTTTAGTAAGAAAAAAAAACATGGCTCAGAAGGGAAATAGGACAATAGTTCTTCAATTGCGAGTAGCCTTGCTCGCGGATCCTCCGCGCTGTAAGCCGGTGGAAAGGATGTTGGCGAGTATAAGTCCCCAAAGACGTTTTCGACTTCAGCGAGTATCTCTGACTTTGAGGTAACGATGGTGCCTTGAAATTTTCATAAATAGTTATTTATTTATAAATATTATAGAAAACGTGTGTAATTTATTTACGTCAATTGTAAGTAATTCATATCACTTAGAATCAAAACATCTATTAAAATAGTTCAACAACAATAAAATGCATACATACATACATATAATCACGCCTCTTTCCCGTAGGGGTAGGCAGAGACCACTTCTTTCCACTTGCTACGATCCTTGCATAATGTATGTCAATCATTTAAACAAGAAAATTTATTTTTGTCTGTCACTGCTGATCGCCATATCTAGCGCATAAACTCATTACCATTAATTAAAGGTAACAATAGGTTGGGTAGAGTGGGTATATTTATAGATATAATTAAAATACGATGGGTACCTACTTTTATTAAGTAAAAAAAATTAAAATTTAAAGTTCAAAATTATTGTTATTATTTATTTAGTTTAGGCTACAAATAGCTCATAAGAACGTCATTATGCCATCAGTTCGTAAGTAAGTTCTGGGCGGGAGAGCTTGTACTGAGAAGAACCGGCAAGAAACTGCAAGTGTCAAGCTCTTTTCTCCCTTACAGCGTCAAAAATATTGGAAAATGGCATATCATAAAAGGACACTTTCCATCACAAATAAAACACAAAATATTAAGGACAATCACGACATATTAAAAAAAACAAAAGAGAAAAAATAATAATATCTAAGTTTGCAAAACATCAGTTACCAGTTAAAATTTTCACAATGCCATACAGTACTAATAAAGGTCAACAAAAATGTTCAACTGCAGTTAATAAAAATAATAGTATAATTTTTAAGTAAAATACTTTTAGGTAGAAGGTAGTCACCTATTGAAGGTGTATAGGGAAAACCACGTTGTTTCCAAGTGGCAGCGAGCGAACTGTTGGAAAGTGTTATTACTAATATGGTAATGCGCTGTATGCGGGCGCCGGGCTAGCTGGCTACTATGATGAGATGAATAAAAACATTTAAGAAAAGAGAAAAAATACTCTAAGCCAATTTTTATTTTGATGGAACATTAAAGATAGTGTAGCATATTACACCTTCATTATTTTTCTTTTGCAATCACAATGTAACACGCTTTTATTTATCAAAAAAATAATAAAAACGCAAAGATTTTTTAATTAAATTATTTTTAACTTTTGAATGACGTGTTTAAATCCACATTCATTACAAACGGAACGAAAACGAACGAATTTATTTTCCCGGATCCGGTCACTTACGGTCAACTTTATAAATTCCTACATCGGCCATTTCCTTGTTAGGTATTTTCCTACTTCAGCCATTTCCCTGAAAGACCACTATGCAAATTCCCACTTCGGCCACTTCCCCGAAAGACCACTATGCAAATTCCCACTTCGGCCACTTCCCCGAAAGACCACTATGCAAATTCCAACTTCGGCCACTTCCCCGAAAGACCACTGTGCAAAATCTAACTTAGGAAATTTCCCCGAGTTACATCTACGTGGATTCCTAGTTCGGCCATTTCACTTGAAAAATTTGACAGTTTAACGTGTCGCTGGCGTTGAACTGATAGTGCGAAAAAAAAACACCGAGCCCAAGATGCAGATAACTGTAATTTCGTCGAAGCCAGAACTGCATGTGTGAGCTGCTGGGGTGAAAAATTATTATGTTATTTGGTACTTAATCATTCCCATTATCCAACCTGAAGCAAGTAGGAATATAACACTACAAATTTCCAATAATAGCTAGTTGGAAGGTGGAAATTATTCTAAAAGTGCTGGGTTTCAATACAGGTAAATAATAAAAATTATAGGTATAGTAAGTATATAGTAGTATTATTATTGAAATAAAAAAAAACATTAAACAAAAACACCTATTAGCTTTCAACTTAAATTTACTTTTCAAATTTACTGTTTATCGAAACGCTATCAGATCGGAACAAACCCTTAGCTGTATTTTACGGCGGCGCCGGCGGTAGGATTGTGGTTAATAGAAGTGGTCATATGGGGATGTGGCCGCTAGGGGAAATGGTCGCTCACGGATTGTGGCTGTTCAAGGAATGTGGCTGTAGCCGATAGGAAAGTGGCCGTTCAAGGGAAGTGGCCGATGGGTGAAGTGGCCAATCACGGGAAGTGGCCGTGTAAAAAATGTGGCCGTAGCTGACTCGCTGAGCTCGTGGAGTGCACATTTAGCGGCAGCACAGAGTTCTCATGGTGTGACCAATGCTTAACAGTGAATCTATTTTCTTAATATGTTTCGGCAAATTTTAAGTTCCGGCTGTCGTTGGATTTTTATCAGAGTATCATCATCATCATCATCATCATCATCAGCCTACACTAGTCGACTGCTGATGCTGGACATAGGTCTCTCCAAGTGCACGGTATTACTAAAAGCAACTCCAAGATTCTTGGGGCAATTATTGTGGGAACGTGTCATTCCGGTATCATATTGAAGCTTTAAGTAACAGAATACGTAAGCTTATATTTGTATTTAAAAAACTGCGCACGATTTCAATGGTATTTTCCCTCATTCTTATAACGATTTATAGTTTTGAATTTAGAAATATATATATGATAAATCTTATAATTAAAGGACATGGAAACTCATATTCGGTTGCATTCGGAAATGCGATGATTACTGAGAGATACCAGTATTAAGAAAATAGAAGAATTGTATTAAGTAAGACGCGCGTCGTGGGATGAAGATTCAAAGATTGCATTCTTGATCTGGGCCGACTCGCCCGATCGATTGTAGAACATTGTACACACGTTGTCATACAATCGGGCGGAGGTTCCATAAACTACAACTTCTATAATTCTATGTAACATTGTTATATCAATGGTAGTAAATATCGTTAAAGCAGTTAAAAGAGCGTGATTTGGCGGCAGCGCGCAGCGGCATCTAAAAAAATTAATTGTTAGTTTAGTTTTTAGCATGTTTAAACTCCTGACGTCTATTTCAAACGTTTGTTATATTAAAAGGTGTGATATTAATATTTGTCCGGTCCGTTTGCGCAGGCGCAGCATCGGGCGTGCGCGTCCGCCGCGAGGAGGCGCGTGCGTTTATCCGCGGCGGCCGCAGTAAAGACAATGGGCCGATTTATTTAGTACAACTGCAAGAACTAAATGAAAATTGTTGTTTTGTTTAAACCTAAACCCGGATATAACGCCGTGCATCTTTTATAACCTAATATTTCTTTTATAATATAACTAACCTTTTGTATTATTTTATTTTATCTGAATTGTGCACTCAAAGTATATTTTGGAAATTGTTATAGGCTCCAAAACTTTACTTGTATTCAATATTTTTGATACTCCAAGTTGTTGTTTCCTGTTACGTAGTGCGTAGTTTAAGAAGAGACATTTTGTTACTTTACTATTGTCAATTAAAAGATTGTGATTGAAAAAACCGTTATTTGTACCTACTTAGTGTACACTATCCCACAGGAGCCTGTTACCGGGATATAAAGTATCCAATGTCCTAGCCCGGGTCACGGGCTGTCTATGTGCAAAGTTTGCATAAATATCCTCTGCATTAAAAAAACGTCCGTAAAAAAAACACAAATGTTGAGAAAATTTCCACGAGCAGGATTTAAGCCTGCACCCTTCTGACATACCGGGTCAGGTGCTCTTCCAATTGAGCTATCGTGGTTCTAACCAGCCCGCCGAAATTATTCAACACTATTTACTTTTTACTTTGAAAGCCAAAGGCACCCATTCAATGTCAACAACTACCATCATTAACACCCGATCATAATATTTTCACAAATACTAAAGATCAGTTAAGAAGTAGGCAAGCTATTTATAAAATGTTTTTGTTTTGTTTATATAATTTTAACGCAAATTTTGTTGCGAAACAAATTACAAAAACACAAATGTTGAAAAAAATTTGCGTTAAAATTATATAAACAAAACAAAAACATTTTATAAAACGTCCGTAGCCAAACGGATAGATGCTCGGGTTGAATGCGAGTTATAGTGTTCAATCCGCATATCATCCGTTAGACTCCGTTAGTATCGTGAACTTAGTAAATAAATAAAACCCATACCCATTGCCTATTAACAAGCGTATTATCTTTTCTGTTATAGTGCAATAGTTTTTTGAATGGAGCATTAACAAAAATAAAAAAAACGATTACCCTTACCCCGGTTTTATCATATAAACATAATATATGGAACATACTTTATATATTGTGTTTTTGTGTGCAGCAGTACAAGTTCATAATCTGTGCACACGCCCCTCGCTCGTCGGTGACAGCAGGTCAATTATGTAAACAATAACATTACGCAACGCGAGGCGCGGGCGCACGCGCGGGAGGAAACTCATTCACGATGATGCCGCGCATCGGACTGCGTATTCCCGAACGGTTTGGTCATAAGCACGGGGAGTACCTGAGTACCTTGTAGCTGCAAGACACAAAGCATGTTTACGCACGCAATTTACGTTGCGTCAAACGACACAAAGATTTGAAGCGAAAATAAATTAGAACGGAGGATTTTTGGAATGGCAAACACTGTTATTTTTCCTATACACGTCTACTGGGCGTGATCGGAGCGTGATGCGCGATAGAAATAAAATGCATTTATAAATTGCAGTCGAGTTTATAAATATGTGTAGGTACACTCCCAAGGCTTTAAATGGTACAAAAAATGGCTTAAATTGCAAGGGTACAAAAATAAAAGCAACCAATGAGTGCAAACATAGCATTACACCGAATCATCTGAGTAACTACATGGACTAATATTAGTCCATGGTAACTAGAAGCAAACTTTAGAAAACAACTAGAAGTACATAAGTCTATACTAGTGGACTATTTCTCATCTTTAGAACAACTTCTTGAAAACTTCACTCCTGTTTATAAACATACCATTATTATGGGTGACTTCAATACTTGCCTGGTGAAAAATGATTCACGTTCCAATAACTTACTTTCTTTAATCAATTCCTGTAATTTACTTATTCTACCCTTACGAGAAACCCACCATTTTCTAAATTGCTCCCCATCACTTTTAGATCTCATGATAGTATCCTCTCCGAATCTTGTTGTTAGGCATGGTCAGTTCTCTGCCGACGCCTTCTCTTACCATGACTTGATATATTTGTCATATCGGGTTCGTCCTCCGAAGGATAAGCCGCGAGTTTTGCTTCAGCGTAGCTTTGCTAGGATGGATCTTAAACAGCTACAGGAGGACGCTGCCAGCTTGGACTGGTCAGCTATTTACAATAGCGACTCTGTTGATGAGCAGATAGAAGTTTTTAATAAGCTCTTGATTGACCTGTACGATGTGCACGCTCCTGTCCGACCGGTTAAAATCAAACATTTACCTGCCCCATGGTTGACAGACGACATACGACAACTTATGGCTAAAAAGAATTCTGCGAAGACTAAGTACAAACTCGATCCATCGAAGCGGAATGAATCTAAATATAATCGCGCTAGAAATCGTTGCAACACAGTGATAAGGGACGCTCAAAGACGTCACATCTATAAATCTGTTCAAAATGAGGACCCTGCTAAAGTGTGGAAATTCCTCAAATCTCTCGGGGTTGGTAAATCTAAGAACGCTAACATCAATGACAATCTAGATATCAATCTTCTCAATTCTCATTTTACCTCTTCGTCACCTATTGACGTCCACTACAAGACTGCCACCTTGCAGCGTCTTTCTAATTTACCAGCACCTGTTTTATCTCCCTTTGTTTTAGATCAATTTACGGACAGTGATGTTAAGAGAGCTATACTCTCCATAAGCTCTAATGCTGTGGGTACTGATGCAATAAGTCGTAATATGATCCTTCCTATATTAGATATCCTTACTCCCATTGTAGTTTTCATCCTTAACACATCAGTTGCATCCCGAGTGTTTCCGTCTGCTTGGAAGGAGGCTTCTGTTATCCCTCTTCCCAAAAAATCAAATCCTACCTTGTATTCAGAGTACCGTCCCATTTCCATACTACCTTTCCTGTCTAAAGTCATTGAAAAGCTTATCCATCGTCAACTCACTTCTTTCCTGAGCAAAAATAGTCTCCTTAACCCATTTCAATCCGGATTCCGTATGGGTCATAGTACGACTTCAGCATTAGTTAAAATAACCGACGATATTCATCGTGGTATGGAGAAACGCCAGCTTACTATATTGACATTATTAGATTTTAGTAATGCCTTTAACTCAGTAGATTTTGATATTCTCCTCGGTGTTTTACGTTCTCTTGGCATATCTCCTGCCGTGGTTGATTGGTTTCAAAGTTACCTGCTAGGGCGCCGGCAGCGCATACGTATTGAGGAATCTTTCTCGTCGTGGTGCAATATTAATGCTGGTGTCCCTCAGGGTGGCGTATTATCTCCTCTTCTTTTTTCAATCTTTATAAACTCTATTACACAACAGCTTTCGTGTTCCTATCACTTGTATGCTGATGATCTCCAAATTTACACACAAGCACCGTTATTAGACCTTTCTCGTGCTGTTGAGGTTACTAACAGGGATCTCGAGGTTATCTTGGACTGGAGCAAATCGTTTGGTCTCGATGTCAATCCAAGTAAGACCCAGACAATCATCATCGGTAGCTCCTATTTTGTTTCGAGGATCGATTTTGGACTTCTTCCTTCTGTTAACTTCGCCGGCACTAATATACCATACTCAAAGACAGTGAGAAACTTGGGTGTTGTTTTTGACCAGTGTCTCACTTGGCATTCGCAAGTTGATGCTGTTCGGAGAAGAGTCTTTGCTGCGTACAGTTCAATCAATCGTCTTCGTAACTTCTTACCGATTGGCACAAAGATCACTCTGGCGCAGACTCTTCTGCTGTCCATCATTGACTATGCTGATGTTTGCTACGCTGATCTTTCGGAGGAACTTCTTAATAAACTGGAGCGTTTGCAGAATCTCTGTATTCGGTTTATTTATAACTTGAGGAAGTATGACCATGTCTCGATTTTTCGAGCTCGGCTTAAATGGCTGCCAATTCGCCGGCGTAGAGACTTACACGTCCTTTCCTTTCTGTATACTGTCCTCTTTCTACCCACTTCACCTTCATATCTTCAAAATTGCTTCTCCTTCCGTTCGACTTCCTCAAGCCATACCTTGCGGTCTGCGTTTAATCTAGCTCTTGTGACTCCCCTTCATTCCACTAATTTCGTTTCCTACTCGTTTTCTGTGCATGCTGTCCGGTTATGGAATGCTTTGCCTGAGCGCATCAGAAGTGCTCGCACGTTGGAGTCGTTTAAGGGTCAGGTTCGGAGTCATTTTTTAAATTTACCTTAGCTATGTTTATTTATTTATTTATTATTATTATTTTTTTTTTTTAAATTTATATTGCATAAACTCTGTTTTATATATTTATTTCCTTTTTATCTGTAATTACTTTATTTGATATTATTATTATTATTATTATTATTTAGTTTATTTTTACTTGCACCCATTTTTATTTTGTTTATTTTATTATTTTTCGCCCAAGGTTGCCTGGAAGAGATTGCTTGTTAGCAATAAGGCCGCCTATTTTGTACTCTTTATTTATTTTTATTTTTTAAATTGACTGTATTGTTTTTTTCTTTTGTGTGCAATAAAGTTTATTATTATTATTAAGTCTCTTCATATAGATCTATCTAATCTACATAAGTGTAAAGGTGTTTGGTAATGTGTCGAAACATAGTTATGCAACCAAGTAAGTATGTAACCTTTCAAACGTCCAAAGCGCGCGATCAATGCCGCCGCAAACGTCCGACCGATGCCGATCGCGCACGAACCGTACCTACCTAAAGTGCCGTTTTCGCTCTTGACTAAAAAAATTTGGGCAGCTGAATTCAAACGCGGCGTACCAGCTTAAATGATGATGAGCGTCTAGAAAGGCCAAAAACCGCAACCAGCTTCGTTAACATCGAAGAAGTACCTACGCCAAATGCTGCTGGACGATTGTCGAATCAAGGTCAGTGAGATAGCAGAGGCTGTAGGCATATCGAAAGAACATGTTTGTCACATATTGACTCAAGAAATGGATATGCGAAAGCTAGCCGCACGTTGGGTGCCGCGTTTGCTAAATTTGGAACAAAAGCGAGTTCGACTTACCATTTCCAAAGCTTTTTTGGCGCGATTCAAGCGAAATAAATCGATATTTTTGCGTCGATTGATAACCATTGATGAAACATGGATTCATCACTTCACGCCAGAGACAAAAGTACAGTCCAAACAGTGGACTGCGAAGAATGAACCCGCTCCATAGAAGGCAAAGACGGTTTCATCGGCCGGAAAGGTGATGGCGACTGTGTTTTGGGATAGTCGCGGAATTATATTCGTAGACTATCTTGAAAAAGGAATAAGATAGAAAGTGCTGTTCCATTAAGATAACGCATCATCTCCATCTCCATTTATTAGCATGAGTACCTATGTGTTTTTATTTTTATGTGTACAATAAAGTATTTTATTCTATTCTATTCTATTCATCTCACAAATCGGCGATCGCAATGGCAAAAATCATGAATTGCGTTTCGAAATGATTGCCCATCCAGCCAGGTCTGGTGAATACTGTATTCACCAGACCTGGCTCCCAGTGACTTTTTCCTGTTTCCTAGACTCAAAGTTTAGCTAGGCGGACAGTATTCTTTAGTAGTTTTCATGTAACGAAGAGATCATTGCTTCCGTAAATGCCTATTTTGCAGAGCAAGATACAAACTATTATTTGGATGGGTTAAATGAATGGAAGCATCACTGGGAGAAATGTATAGGTTTACAAGGAGATTATGTTGAGAAATAGAACAAAATTTAATCGAAAAAGTAGTTTGTTTTATGTCAGGCCAGAAACTTTTCAGACGACCCTCGTATGTTCACTTCACATTTTTACGGAGTTCTGTGCTGTGCCCGGTACCCCATCTGCCGTAATCAGGATTATACATGTATTACCAAACACCCTGTATATAAGCAACAACGATTCCTTTAGTTAGTTACCACCTAAAGAGCGGAAGACTTTGAGACACGTAAATTAGGACGCAAAGAGGAAACTCAACAAGAAGTTTTGTGGGCGCGCTGGTACAGAGAGATCATTAAACACTTTCTTAAGAGATTATAAAGTTTAAAATACAATTCACCCGATGTCCAGATCTCGGTTTCCAACCAAGCCCTGTTAAGGCTATTCTCGGTCGGCGCGTCCTGCAGCACCTACGAGTCCTGCACAAGTATCTAACAAAGTCTATAGTTATTATATTTGCGTGAAGCGCAATATGGAATCGGCTCGTGTAGCTCCATCACACAGTCCTCAAAGTGTAGGTATCCGATAAAATGCCAAACGGTTGGCAACTTTGCATCGATATTAAAAACTCTGCAGCTTGGGTTCGACGGGTTTAGTCACCAATGAGCTTCTTTGCTCCGTTTGTCAATAAAGTTAGAGCGCCTGATACTTGCAGACCTAGGTATCCATGAGGAGGCAGCAGTATTTCATACAAGATCGTAGGTACTTGTGCTTGGTAAAGCTGAAACAGCTGCCCCGGTGTGCAATGCCTCCTGATCCTAAAGAGGATGCCAAGATTTTTAGCTGGGGTTTTTGCCAAGGGTTCTATGTGTGACCGAAGTTTAGTGGCCGAAGTTTTTAAAATGGTCATACCAAGAAGGCTAAAATTGTCTGATATCGGCACAGATACACCACGGAAAGTTGAAGTCGACCAGGTTAGAATTATCCCAGTCGAAGATCATTAGCTACTAGGACCGTATCAGACGCTCAACCATCTCTCGACAAAGCTGAACTTCGTCCCCCTTGGCCTTTGCATTGGACAAATATCTGATCAAAGTATAGTATGTCGTGTCACTCCTCCTTAATCCATATGTGTCAGTATGTCGAAGCTAGATACCTTAGCTATCTAGGTAGTGTAAATTAGGGAAATGTATTTTAAGAAATCATGTCGTCGTCACCTTGAACTTAATTTACAACTACCTAAATTATATAAAATGGCAAAGATATAAAAAAAAATATTAGAACGCTAGCAGGAACGATCCGAACAATGCACCTATGATTAAACAGGTACGCAATACTTGTGAGTTTGTTTATGGATAAACCGAGGAATTATTGTTTGCACAAATCAATGAAATACTTACTATAAATGCCATTTTCCTCTTCCGCAAATAATTGCGCACGCGCCGCTACGGTTCCCACAATCCTCTTTCGTTATGAATAACAGGATTTTACATAATGCCGACTGTTTGTAGCAAGCCGCCGCGAAAGGAACAGGAAACTAATAAGACTAATATAATAAGAGCACGCGCGCGGCACGGGCCACGGCCACGAGCCACGGGCCACGGGCGGCGGCGCCGCGCCGGCTGGTTCCCCATGACGCCACGCCGGTGCCCCATGACGCTCCGAACCGCTGGGGAACGCGCCGAACGTTATTCTTGAGCGCGTGCGTCAAACATCTCGAGCTCGTAACGCCTTGAAGGGAAAAAAATGTGCTTTCTTTGATTTCCTTTGTCACACCTAACAACTTTTGTATGAGTAAGGAGGAGTAAGGCTTAAAATGTAAATTACAAAAACACAATGTTGAAAAAATTTCCACGAGCAGGGTTTGAACCTGCACCCTTCTGACATACCGGGTCAGGTGCTCTTCCAATTGAGCTATCGTGGTTCTAACCAACCCGCCGAAATTATTCAACACTATTTACTTTTTACTTTGAAAGCCAAAGGCGCCAATTCAATGTCAACAACTACCGTCATTACCGTCATTAAGTTTTGTATCGCAACAAAACTTGCGTTAAAATTATATAAACAAAACAAAAACATTCTTAAAATGTAAGTTTATCCATTAAGAAAAAAGTTTTGAAATGAAAGCTTTTCAGTACTTTTAAGATGCCCATAAGCTAGACAGATTGATAAATAAGTTCGTTTCATAATTTTTTGTTGAATTAACCATAATAATGTAGATTCTTAATGCACTTGCCTAAGAATTGTGCAACATTGTGAAATAACGCAAGCTCTTGGAAAGCGTAAGTGGCACGCGCGAGGAGGGCCTGGGAGGCGCGCGCGCAGGCCCGCCCGCGGCTCCGCCCGCCCGCGGCACGCCCCCGCGTGCTCAGGTAGCCGATCAGTCTTTACAATTACAACTAAATTTAATATGATACTAACTTAACTGGCAACATTTTGATAAAGAGTTATATAATTTATTAAAATGAACCGCTGAGTGGTAGAGAACCAGCGCATGCCCCGCCCCCGCCTCGTCAGCTAAAGATCAAACAGCATTGTGATGCATTGTTGTGTTCCGGATAATAAAAGCTAAAAATAAATCTTTCATTTCAGACCATTTATCCATTGACCCATAATGTGTAGGTATGTTCATATTTCATATTCATATTCATATTCATATTCATATTCATATCTTTATTGCACTCCATAAGTTACAAAGATGTTATAAATGTTATAAATGTTAGTAACAATGAGGCTTAAAAAACTAGGTTAGTAATAAACAAAAAGAAAGAATATGTATTATTTATTTCATATACTTAAATGACGCCCTTCAGACGCACTAGGTATATGTGCATGAACATGCACCCAGTGCCTCTGAACGGCACACTCAGGTTTATGAGTTATGACCAATCACATTCAGAATGCTGTTGGGCTCCCACGAACCTTGCGTATCAGTGACAGTCATACAAGCTGTAGTATTAGAGTTTTAGAGGAGAGATTTAAAGAGTGAGTGTGTGTGTGTGTGAGAGAGAGAGAGAGAGACAGAGGGAGGGAGATAGAGGGAGAAAAGAGTTTTTGGAGTTTAAGTTTTTAGAGTTTTTAGAGGTTTTTGAGGAGCTATGGCGCAGTAGTTAACGCGCCCGGTCTGCGAGTACTGTGGTTAAACAACTTTCGCAAAGTCCGGTCATCGGATGGGTTACCAAAAATTTATAATCACGAGCTTCTCCGTGCTTCGTAAGGCACGTTAAGCCGTTAGTCCCCGCCTGCAGTAGCAGTCGTTAACAACCACCAATCCGCACTGGGCCCGCGTGGTGGTTTATAGGCCGTTCTCTCTATCCATCCATACTATCCATCCATAGGCAAGGCTCGTGCCCCAGCAGTGGGGACATAAAATGAGCTGATGATGATAACGATAAGTTTTTAGAAAAAATCAAAAGACAGTGTATTTTAGTTTTATTCTGACTTGGTTTACATATATTTTGAAGAGTCAACGTAAATCATTGTGTAATTAAAATTATTTTAGTGATGTATTATAGTGATGAGATGAGTTGAGCGACAGGTTTTGAAAGGCGATATGAACGTTCGACATAATATTCAATAAAGCCATCGAAGGTACACGCTTTTGAGCGATTACAACACCAAAAGCGACACCTAAATCATTTTTCAAAAAAGGTGTCTTATTACCTGTGTGTGTAGTGTCGACTGACGACTACGTTCGCTTCAAGTCGAATCGTACATACCACAAATATTTCCGATCAATCCTATTTTTTTATTAGTCATTGATTTTATTATTGTTCGTATTGATAGTACGTTTGTTTAAGTTTTATTTTAAAGTTTGAATCATATACCAGTAAGTGAATTTGTGATTGTAATGAGAATTAAATATTTTTTAACCGTAAGTAGTTTCGCCATTTTCCGTCATCGTAATAAAATATGATAGATAATGTATGAAAACTTATTTATTGTGAAAAGATTATCAGAATCATTTGGCGTCGTAGTAACGGCCGGGGAGGCTGCAGACAAGGTCGGCGCGTAGTAGCGCGTCCCGGCTGGCGGCGCGGCGGCGGCCGGCTACGGCGTAGCGCGCGGCGGGGGTCGGCTACGTCGTAGCGCGCGGCGGGGGTCCGGGCTCTGTTCCTATGCCGTACCCCACCATGTGCTACGCTTGGGAGTTGTAACTACGTAGGTAGTTGAAATTAAACTCGTAACTACAGACTTAATATCCGATTCACTTTTTTGGGATGCAATAAAGTTCGTTTAAATACGTTAACCTAGAGCAATGTATATGTAGATTTTAACATTAAAAAGAGGTCATGAAAGAACTTTGGATTAAACAAATTGTTCAATGCAGATGCAGATGCAGACGCAGGTCTACTCGTGTGGTGCACTAGTGTGCGACAGGAACCAGTGATCGACAGTTTTTTCCATTAATCGGTAATAATGGGGGTCAGCAACAAATTGTAGTGTTTAACCATTGAATACCGACCTCCTGCTTCCTAACCGTCACCCCGTATTACCATTTAAATGAAAATCTATATTTTTTATTGGCGATGAAAATTGTGTCGAACACAGGTCGTTAAAAAGTGTTATAGCAGTTTGGGCCAAAACCAACAGCAGCGGTTGTTAGCTTGAGCGACGGCGGCACGCTACACGTTATTTTTCTATTCCGATGTTCAATTGAAGGAAGATCTCATTTATTGTCTTAAAAATCGTATGTTAATGATAGTAACGTGGTTTCTAATGTCTGTTATTTTACTGTTTTGAGCAATAGCGGATCTATAGTACGGATGGTTTGTTGTAGAAAGCGCACCAGTGAGTCATCGACCGCGGCTGAGTCAGCGCCCGGGTCGCGCCGGCGCCGGCGCCGGCCGGCGAGCTCTCGCTGAGGCGCTGAGGTTCACTCAACACGGGTCATTTGGGTAAGGGTTACTATAAATTATTAGTTATTTCGTAAAACGAGACTGAGTTGTATGTGAGTCAAAAGTTTATAGAACTGTGTTTATTCATATAAAAGCAAAATGCTCACAGAGACAAAAATATTTACCAAGTTTTTGTTTTTAAGCCAATTCGTGGGTTCATTTAAAAGTCTATAAGTAGAGAAGGTTCATTCGGGAGCTTAAAAGAAGAAGTGCAGGTATCAGTTTTAGTATTTTTTATTATTTCATAACAAAACTTAAAATAGTCGATGCCTGAATACAGGTCACCGAGAGATCTGTCGTCACAGGTGCGCGGTCGCAGGGAAGCCGCGTCTCCACTGCGCCGGCGTCAGTGTATTTATTCGTCTAATACTATGTACAAATCGCGGGGCGTCACAACCATAATCAATAAATTAACATTCGCACTCGGGCACACGCACAAATAGGAAATAGTCTTAACTAGCGCTTGCGGCGGCGCGCGGGGCGCGGGGCGGCACGCGGGGCGGCGCGCGGCGCGGCGCGCGGCGGTCACCGGGCGGGCTGCGGCGCGGGCAGCGCGGCCGCGTCCTCCATGACGCAGGCGCAGCCCACCGACACGCGGTACAGCTGCGTGAGCTCGCGCGCCGGGTAGTACACCTGCACCGCGTCCTGCACCTCCACGCACTCCAGCCGCACATCGCCGTGCTGGTGCTGGCAGCACTCGTGCTTCGGGATATGCATCTTGGAGCACCACAGGTTCGGGTCCCGGTCGCACTTCATCACTTTTATACGTTTCGGTATCCGGTCGGGGTCCACGTCCATGTCGATCTTGATCGGGCACACGGTTTTGTTCATGACGGTGGCGAGGTCCAGCTTGGTGGGGTCCTTCAGCTCGGTGGGCATGGCGACGGCGAAGGCGAGCAGAGTCGCGACGAAAGTGAATACTGTTTGTGCGGACATGTCGGGGTGAGTCAGGTCGCTCTGAGAGTGTCGCGTGCGCTCGCCTGTGGTTGGATTGCGAATAGCAGGTGTGGTGTAAAACGAGAGCTTAAATCCAGGGCTGGCCAGCGTGGCGGCGGCGCGTCGCAGTGGGGCGCGCGCGACCGCACTCGCGGCCCGCGTGCCGGCCGGTGCGCACGTGCCTTTACGTCGCTCAGCAGCGCGACTCGTTAATTCGTGATAGTTGCAGTGACATGTGATACGTTACGAACGATGGATCTATAAGGATTGTCAATGTGACCAGTGCTTTCAGTGTAGGTGTTTCAATAGTTTAGTAATACTGTAATTTATGTGTAATTCTAAAAGTTGTCTTATGATATAACGAAAAACGTTTTTGTCACATGCAATAGAAATATAATGTTTGATTCAGTATTATGCAACATCGTGAAACGTAGAGTCCAAATATTCGCTAAAGGGGATGCGCGAGCTTAGCTTTATGGTTATTGTTATAAGAATTGATAATGTAATTTTTTTTGTACATAATTAATATGTAATCGTTTTGATGAATTGAGCTTGACCAATGGCTGCACTTGGCGGCACGTGCGGTGATTGGCTGGAAATTAGCCAACTGTACGTACATTATATCAATATATTTATCGCGTAGGTATTTGTATATTAATACAGTGTCAACTCCCACCGGAGTGGGGCGGGGCCACACTTATTTATATATATATATATATATATTTAGAAAGTACTTTTAATTGTTAACACCCAACTGATTGCTAATCCACATGTTACTTTATATTTATTCCGCATGTGACGGTTTAAGGGACTTTTATCTTAACCACAAGTGTCCGACCTCTTTCTCATATTTTTTACTTTGTATTTTTTAAGTGCTTACTGCACTGAATTTAAATTAAATATTTATAAAATTTATAAAATACAGTGAAAAAATTAAACGCCCACCCGACCCAGCCAGGAATCGAACCTGGGTCCTCCGCGGAAGTCTGACGTAAGCGCTGAATTTTGTTACGTTACAATTTTTTTTGATTTGCTGACGTAAGTCAGCCATCCCGGTAGCATAGCGGTCAGTGCAGCCGCTCGGATTGCGGAGGACCCAGGTTCGATTACTGCCTGGGTCGGGTGGGCGTTTAATTTTTTCATTGTATTTTATAAATTTTATAAATATTTATTATCAAGATTTATCAAGATTTTAATCTTAAATATTTATTTTTTTAACTAAGTATAAGTTTAGAATACTTATTTAATGTTTTGTCAGTGTATGTTACCTATGACAAAAAATTATATTTGAATGCCACAAATAAAACAAATAATAGCTATTCCAAGCTATATTCAATTTATTGTGGGTATTATACATATTTAAAATGTTGTACAAATGTTTTATCAGGTTTGTAAAGTTGTGTAAATTATCATTTTAAACACCTAGACCTACCTACTGAGGTTGCCATTGTAGGCCTAAAAATTATTAATTAGAACTGTGTAAGAATGTTAATATAATAAAGCTTAATTGTTTTTTACTTTGTATTCAAAGCAAACTATGGCAATTGTCGTATGGCGCAAGTGTGCACGGTCTCTTCTCTTCTGTAGATGCAGGCATGTATTACATATATGCATACATTATTATTTTGTAGATGTAAAGATAGGATTTTCAGAACGCTCAATCGGATTTAAACGCAATTGGTATTTTTGTTAATATTATTAACTATATATATATATATATATATATATATTTATTGATCATGTCACCAAATTAATTGGTCATATACATGAACTGTAACATTGGTCAAATCGGTACATCCTAACGGACTGTGTTTTTTAAAAGTATTAATGTCTGTGTTAAGAGGCCGGCGGCGGTCGGTCAGCTACAGTGACCCTCCCATATTAACGGAATACCAAAATGATTTGCAATTAGAAATTAAGACAGTAACCATTTATGTAGGTCGGCTTTATTTTTTCAATCCAAAATACCAAATTCAAAATAAATGCGAATTGCAGTTTTGTATGGAATGTAATTGGCGTTTTTTTTTATTGAGTAGGTATTTTGGATATTTTTTTTAATAGTGACCTAGATAAATACTGTCTTAATCCGAATAACATCACGAGTGCAACAAATAATGCTCTTATTGCAAATCTTTTTGGTATTCCGTTAGTATGGGAGGCTCACTTTAGCTGACCGACCGCCGGCCTCTTAATATATTGCATTATATTTCATTAAAAATTAAAAATGTTTGCTGAACTACATATTTGTCTTTATGTCCTATGTGTATAATTAGAGTCATTTATATAAAAACAAGGTGATTATACTTCGCATCAAAAATATTGAATAAACAAATTAAACCATAAATTGATTTTTAATGTCTTCCTTTTATTTATTAGTTTTATTTAAAATATATATTGACAGTCTGCAAACGAGCAGGCGCTAGGCGGGCCGCCTGATGGTGAGCGGTCGCTGCCCATGGACATCAGCAACACCATTTGTGTTGCCGACCGACCTGAGTAAAACCTCCGTACACCCCTTTTCGTAGCTTAAGAGTCCATGTCGTAGCTTAATGGAAAAACCTCGAATTGCAGCTACTTCCACAGTTTGATGGTTAGTTAGTTAGTTAGTTAGTTAGTTAGTTATTAGTGAAGATTTTTTGTTTTTATAAACTTAAAAGTATCTACCAACTTTTCGTACCAATGTGTCAATCTTAATAAAATTTTCTCCCTTGTACTACAAAACAGTGTTTAAGATAAAAAATTGCTAAATTCGTGTTTAAAATACTGTGTCTCTGAATATTAGCTAAAAAGTGACAGCTGTCTGTTTCTGTTCTAACTGCCGTACTCAGAGACGTCAATTAAGTTTTAATGACAATTAATGTCTTTCCTTCTCTATTTAGCACTTTATAAAAGAAAGTGACAGCAAGAGACTTAATTGTCATTAAAACTTAATTGACGTCTCTGAGTACGGCAGTAAGAATTGTCTAACAACTTTAGCCGTTTTGTGGTAATGCAGTCTATGTCTATGGAGATTAAGAAAACTTAAGAAATGTTAACGTTTGTCAACTGAATTTAGGTGACTCGGAGCGTCGTAGTGGGCTTTAAAGTGCACAAGTACAGTTGAATAAACAGTATCGGCCTACCGTGAAAGCAACGTTTGCTGTAACGGGATAAGCAAAGCCTGCAATACTGAAGAATTGAAGAACTAGCTATGTTTTTAAATGGTTTTAGAGTAGTTGATAAGACATCGACCACCTGGGAACTTACCAGTCCAGGTAGAGGGCGTTCCTACGAGTATGTTTTATATGCCATAACACAGCGTCCTCTGGTACACGCGAGAGCCTACAGCAGTTGTTATTTCCGTACAAAACATACATGATGTAAATTTTGGTTTACTTCTATTACCCGAGTTGGAGCTCGATGGCGATGTGATTACCAAGTAATTTATCATCCGGAGCTCCTCCGTGCTTCGGAAGGCACGTAAAACCGTTGATCCCGGCTGCAATATTACTAATCCACTCTGGGCTCGCTTGGTGGTTTATAGCCCGTTCTCCTTATCCATCCATAGGCAATAAGGCTCGTGCCCCAGCAGTGGGACATAGAAAAGAGCAGCTGGTAGTGGATAACCTGAACTAGTCTACCGCCATTTGGTGGTCAGAGCTCATGGTTAATTTTTCAGTGCACAGTGCGAGTTGGATGACCCATGATAGCGAGAATTTGTATGGCAACATTTTAATTCACCTAGTTTACCGGAGGTGCTTCTTCAATAAAATATAAATTCTTGTAATAATTTTCGTTATAAACGAGATCTAATTGCATATTAAACTCGCACCTAGCACCTTGATGTGGGTACAGTATAGGTTCACAGCGTTGCGACCGGCGCCGGCGGCGGCGCGACCCGGCGGACGCGACGCACGCGCCGCCGAATGTTGCGAACTCACGTTGCGCTTGCGCGTCACTCGCGCCGGCTGCGGCTGTTTAGCCAGCAAATAGTTACTGACATCGGTGGTATGTATATTTAATCACTACCATGGAAAACTTATAATCTAAAAATAGTGTAAGTGTCAAATATTTACATTAAATATAAGTTAAAGTTAAAGTCAAACCATTTTTGTTCATTCAAATAAAATTAAAGATTAAGAAGACCTACGTACTTTTGTCGACACATCACTTGTACAAAATGTTTATTTATTTATTTTTTTATCTATCTCTCAGCCGGTAAGCCAACGGTGGCAAAAGCACTGCGTATGATAGTATATAAAGATGAGTGGCGTAACATACGACCAGCACTACGAGCGCATGAGAGGCCATAGCGGCCACAACAGCAACAGCAACAGCCTCCCCACATACAGAGCGGTGAGGGTGGACTAACCTGGTGCCTAAACGGAGGCAGACCGCTATAGTGAGAGACGGCCCGTCCAACAAGGTACCGACATTGGCTGATGGTAATGCCTGGAGCCAGTGGCCTGACTCTCTCTCCGGAGACGGCAGTGAGACGAGCGAGCTCGGCCGTGTCAGTCGATATGGATATAAGCCCCTCCAGAACTTGCTTGCTTTTGAAATGTATAATTCACACTTTGAAAAATTTAGTTACAAACCTATAGTGCCAAATTGGTTTATTAAACTTTGTAGGTCCTCGAGAACTAAACCCGAGTTAACCCCTAAAGTGCCGTGTTCGAGGTACCAGACATTAAATTTAGAATTTAGATTCAAAATTATTTGGTGTATAGCTAAAGAGAAAATAGCAGGTCCCAGAGGATCACCCTGCTGACAACCAACGGCGGAATGTAGAAGATTGTTACGGTAAATCAAAATTGTTGGTTCACCGTAACATTGCTATAAACATTTATAAAACATGGGAATTTCCTATTTTACTTTCGCCAGCAGAGCACCCCTGTCCACAAATTTAAAGGCATTCTTCACATCCACCTTCAACAGCACTTAACCACCATCATTCAGCAAGAAGGTGCGAGCTGAGTGGATCGCAGCCTTACAGCCACCCTTCGAGCCAAACCCTAGCTGAACTGGCTGAAATTTGGAAGAAAGGTCAGAAAGGATGTGCTTGACACAAATTTTGGAAATAATGCGCCGGATGGGATACTCTACGGTGATTGGACTTATGCCGCTGTCTTTATTTTTTAAAGCACATAAGTTAGTGCCGTAGAGTATTTCATTCGTATTAAGTATAATTTCCAAATAAAACACGATTTACCAAAAAATATACTCGGTCATCCAGGTAATATTTAATTAGGGTGACTGTGAAATAGACTCTGGACCAAGATGATTAGCAATGTTGGTTAATAAATTACATTAAATAATAATACATACAACTGGAAATCGTGAAAGTTGCTCAGATCCACGGTCGTTGGCGCCCGGCCGCTCATCTCCCATTTAAGCTGTGTTACTCGTATAGGCAGAGTCAAACGGAGATGAGTCGATGAGTAAACCTATTTATGAGACGGTAAAAGTAGCTCTCAACGAGAAGTTAATTCAAAATTTGAAAAGTTTAAAAGCAAAACAATTAAAAAAAAAACTAGACAAGAACTACCGCCGACAAACAATGCCGCGCGCCGCTATGCAGTTTGGCAGATGCGAGTTTGGATCAAACATTTTAGTATTTAAAGAAAAATTAAGAAAAAAGTTGCTCAAACACTTACTAAAATAATGATCGCTGGGCTACTGCCATAATAAGATGAATAAATTTACATAATAACGAGTGTCCTCTCCGCCGATGGTCGGAAGCGCCGCGTCCCGTGGTGCAGTTAGCCGTGAATCAGTCATCCCACGGCGGCGCGGCGCGCGCTCACTGACGACATGATAATTCACTTCACCTTTTTCCTCAAACGAAAAACCCGTAAGACATATTCCAATAGAGTCGGAAGAAAATTACTCATGAAATCTTATGAGTATATTTTTGTTGTTATCAACAGACGCGCGCAGCAGCCGCTCCACCCCGTTAGAGTGCCGTTGATAATGTAGCTAATGTTGACAACAAAATGTGTTTTTGCATATAGGTGACTGTAGCGTCAAATGGATTAAAGTAACTACATAATAAAGTCCATATCACATTTTGATCAGTAAATAAGGAACTGTCTGGAAGCTCGTAGAATAAAGAACCGTTGATCGCATCGGCCTTATCTGTCAATACCTATCGCCTTAGCAACACCAACGGACATCACCGCTGCTTCCGCGTCCCGCGGCGAGCTGGTCCAACCGCCCAGCCGGCTGGCGCCCCTCCCACGGCCAAGATAACGCGCCCGATCATCAAAATCGTAGCTGAAACTTTAATGGCTGCTTTCATCATTCATGGCGTTACGAAAACATGTTCCTCCAAAATCGGCGGCGACGTGTTTATAGCACGGCGAAAAGGTCACGGCGCTGGTAACATGCTGTCTGCTTATCGAACTGTGGCGATATAATAAAAATATAGTGTTCGGTAAAGATTCAACTTTTATTTAGATTCTTAAACATGCAATGGATTTTTCAAGCAAACTGAGGCTGCTTCGTCTGTGTTGATTTGCTCTACCTAAGTTTAAATTACCATGTCCAGTGTTTATATGCTACTGAGCTTAGAAAACTTTTATCTTAAAATTATGAGCAATATAGGTTTGTCTCAACGGTTCTCTAACTCAGTCCAGATCCGTGATAATGGACAAGCCCTATGCATCCTTATAAAGAGAAGGTGGGGTGCGGCGGGGGCGGGGGTTGGCGCCGCATCCGTAAGGTCCATGCTGTAACGAACTTAGGATACTCAGACGGACATAGTTCAGTAAATAGTTCAATAAATACTGTAACAACTATTCTAGACTTTTAAGTTTTCCCTTCCCTAAAGGTAGTGTGACAGCTAACTGTGTCTAAATGTTGACACACGATAGGGCGGGCTGCTCTCGACGACTGGGAGTCATTAATTTCCAGTACAGTAAAATGACGTGGAAACCTCATATAGAAAAAAATAATAAATTATCATCTTTAACTGGTGCAATAACAGGCATCTCTCGATGTCTTCCACGTGGAGTGCGATACTTCATTTACGATTCTCTTATTAAACCTGACATTGACTACCTGATCGAGATCTGGGGCTCAGCTGCAAAATCAAACATAAACTTAATACAAAGAACGCAGCAAAACAAGCTAATATAGATCCTATTTCAATATAATTATAAAAACACAATGTTGAAAAAATTTCCACGAGCAGGATTTGAACCTGCACCCTTCTGACATCAATATAATTACTTTACACCTACCGAAAGATATATAAAGATACAAAAATTCTGATCGTTACGCAAACATACATATATTATAACTAAAAATATACATACACAAATAAGCTTTACAAAAAAGAAACAAATACAAAAAAATCAACTAATATGACACATATAAAAGACTTTTATAGCACTTCATCATTTCTTAATTTAATTTTTGCGTCAAATCTAGTGTCAGTTTACATTTAGTAAAAAAAATCCTTTAAAAATAACAATAATAATAAAAATTGAACTAACTTATTTTAGATTAAAACGAAAACATAGGTATAAAAAAAAAATACAAAATATTATCTTCTAATTATAGGCCGCATCTAGTAAACGCAGTGAGTGTAGTTAGTTTGTACATCTGTGGTATCGCTAATCACTGCACCCGAGAACGGGTTTGACAGCTTAGTAAAATTGTGTGGCGGTGATTTGTAACCGCCTATACGTATTTCTCTAAAAATGTAATAATTGTGTTTTTCTCATGTAAGTGAATTTATTTTTAATTTCTAATGAGAATAAATGTCTTAAACCACAATTTTACAAATTCTTTACTACATATATAAAAACATTTTGAAGTTTTTAAAACCTTGTTTTTGTATATTTTTTTTACTTTTTAGTGAACCTTTTCAGTTTTCACGGCAAAAAATACATAATAATAGATTTTGTTTTTTTTTTGTCAACTAACACCTTTGCCGAACGTAAGCAGTACCCATTAAAAAAAAGCTCCAACGTTGACAAATATAACGAATTTTGTTTGCCGAAAAGCTATTTGCTTAGACACGAACGTCTAATATTGTAGCCCAAAAGAATGTTATGGGCCAACTGCGAAATTAGTAAGATGGGTTCTAATGTCGTCATATTTTGCAAATGTGTCGTTCTGCGAACGGTACACAACACATCTAGCAAGAATTAGCAGCACGCGCTCATCCATGCAAATATGTGGAGAGTCAAGACAATAGTTAAGCTTGGATTCCATCGGCAGACGATTCACTGAGGGAACTATGCGAGTTCAAGTTAGACCTCAGGCAAGCCGTTAAATTATTCGCTCGCATTATGAATAGTTATAGAAAAAGTCTAGTAATCTTGATTGAAAATAAAGTATCTATTATGATTGCTTACAGTTACTGCATGCATGCATTATTAATCGTTATGGGCAGTAAAATTAGTATATTTATTATTTCTTAATATAAACAAGGTCAAATGATCACTTCAACATCAGCTCATTTTTATAACCCCACGGGCACTAGCTTTCCCTATGAATAGATAGGCTTAACGGTCCATATACCACCAAGCGGGCCCAGTGCGGATTGGCGGTTATTAATGACTGCTAATGCATCCGGGATCAACGACGTTACGTAGCTGCCGAAGCACGGAGAAGCTCGAGATTGTAAATTTTTGGTCACCCATGCGATGACCGGCCTTTGCGAAAGTTGCTTAACCTTAACAATCGCACACCGGGCGTTTTAACCACTGCGCCATCGAGCTCCAGTTGGCACTTGTATTAGAACAATTATGAACGGGATTATTAATAAGTCTTAATGATGTCTCTGTCAGTGTTAGTTATATTTGTCTGTCTCTTTCCGTGAACAACCAACGAGAGCCAGCCGCATCCCTCATGTCATCGGCCCTGCTCTCGGGTAGGCTGCCGCGCCTCGGCGCGATTCTACCCAATCATCTTGTTTCATTTCTTGCAGATCTTTTGTTTTCATATCGTAAATTTTGTTCCAACGCTCTTTGCCAACCTGCCAGTCATACTCGTACTGACGACGTGCGGCGTAATTTAAGTGTAGGGTTGTGATAGTCTCTCCTTCAGTTCTCGTTCAGGAAAACAAGAAAACTTAGCTTTGTAAGCTATCAAATAGGTAATTGTCTATTAAAATAGCCAAACCTAGCGATGGAGGGCGTTAGCTTAGCTCATGGTGGGCGACTCGCTTTTTTCGTAACGCATTTTAACGACGTCGTCTGTGACGTCAAACGCAGCGTGCAGGCTGCAGCGGGCAGCGACTACAGTTCTTCTTCCCTGCTTGGTTCCTCGAGGAGGAATGCTTTAGATGCCAAGCTCTTTACAAACTATTTGCTAAAGTTGTCCCGGACAATCTTTCCCTGGTTCCTGGGTGCCCAGGACTAAAACAACTCACTATAAACTTCATCAATTTATTAAAAATACACAAAATACCAACTCACTACAACATCTTATTTTATCGTCTTATGACTTTCTTCTTACTTCTATAATCTAATCATAGACAGAAATAATAAAAAAGGTTTTAACATATTGTTCTGTTATGAACATATTGGGGGCCTAACTAAGCGTAAAAAAAAATAACAAATATATAGACGCACAATGGCTTAAATCAAACAAGTACATATAAGTAACAACACATAAGTAACCAAAATACAAATTTCAATCATAATCAGGCAGGAGACAAACTTTCACAATACTTGTCTTAACAACGAAACCCTTTACGGTCTTGACATGCAAGGCTCTGACTTTGCCATCCTTACCTGGTTGAACATCTACAATTCGACCTACTGGCCAACACAAAGGAGACACATTCAAAATTTAAAGCCAGCTTAATAATTCTATCAACCCGATTACCAACATACATGTTAAGCTTAACCGGTAATATTTTTAACCAAGCCAACACAATCATTGAATCAGTATAGAGGTAAGTGTTTACCGTGTATTTTAAAGACAAGGTAGT
This sequence comes from Eudonia truncicolella, assembly GCA_949315975.1. NCBI lineage: Eukaryota > Metazoa > Arthropoda > Insecta > Lepidoptera > Crambidae > Eudonia > Eudonia truncicolella. The sequence goes on along the minus strand of OX438837.1, from coordinate 17,617,379 downwards.
GTGAACCTTCCGAGCCAGGATCGCCAGTAATAAGGCGCCATTTAATTCTAACTTCGGAATACTTAAGCTTTTATTCTTGGGATTGATGCGAGATTTCGAACATAAAAGATTCACCAAAACTTCGTTATTAGCATTTATCACTCTCAAGTACAAACAGCAGCCATGGGCTAAATTTGAAGCATCGCAAAAACCTACAAGCTCCATGCTTCGTGCCTGCTGAGCATTAATATTTCTGATTATAGATAAACAAGACATTTGTACTAAACTATTAGCAAATTCAATCCATTTTTTATTAAGTTCATCAGGCAAGTAATCATCCCATTTCATATTTTCTAAATACCATTTATATCCACACTCGTTGCATCAATATTTTAGCATGAACCAGAACAGGACCACAAAGACCCAAAGGGTCAAAAAACTTGCTAATAAAACTAAGCATTTGACGTTTAGTATACCTTGGCTGAACTTCCTTTACAGGACACTTCATATTTAATACATCAGCATTGACGTCATAAGTCAAACCGAGGGTTTTGACATATTCATTATTTTTATCAAAACTTCTACTATCTATTTGATGCAACTCCGGTGGAATATCTTTTAAAATATCCTTGTGATTAGAGCACCATTTATGAAGAGACAAACTGGCCAACTTCATAAGCTCAATTAACTGCTTTTTCATTTTAATAAGCTCATCAAGGTCATTCGTTCCGCATTGTATGTCATCAACATAACTTGTGTTCAAAAGCACAAAAGACGCCAATGGATATTGATTCTTATACCTCTGAGCAAGCTCCACTAAACATCTAGTGGCTAAAAATGCCGAACTCTTTAAACCATAAGTTACGGTCTGTAACTGAACGCATTTCACCGATTGGTCTAGAGAATCACGCCACAATATATTTTGTAAACAGCGATACTTTTCCTCAATGAGGATTTGCCGATACATAGCTTTAATATCACACAAAAGCACATATTTAAAGGTTCTGAATAAAATCAGAATGTCGAAAAGGTCCCGTTGAACAACCGGGCCATTTAAAAGTATTTCATTTAAAGACATATTATTTTTTGTAGAGGCACCACCATCAAAAACGGCCCGAACAGGAGTCGTTTTACTATTGGGATTGATTACTGGATGATGGGGCAAAAACATTACTTTTCCAGAATTTAAGTCATACTTTGAGATGTCAAAATATTTTGCATGTTTTTGCTGAATGTAATCATGTATAAATTTCTTATATTTATTATGCAATTCAACGTCCCTTAAGAACCTTTTTTCTAAATTAAAAAATCGTTGCAAAGCACTGTCAAAAGAATTACCTAAATTCAAATTCTCAAGATCAACTTTTACAGGCAAGGCAACTGTAAACTTATCATTTTCCAGTTTGACAGATTCTTGAAAAATCTGTTCCGCCAACTGGTGCTCTGTACCAACCTCTTTTATGACATCAGGTACCTTTTCACACTCCCAAAACTTTGACATAGTTTCGTCGATATTCAAAGAATTGTCATGTGACAGTAAAGTAGACTTCACTACCTTTTCAAGCAAAAACGGAGCTTGTATCTCTTTATCAGGCATAGTAAAATTTAAAGGGTTACCTTGAGCCGTAACACAAACGCTACATGATGAAATCTTGCCAGCAGAAACTGGCAATGTCCCGGCCACAACATAACCAAATTTGGTATTCACCAAGAAAGGACCTGAAGGAGTCAGCGGAAATGATTCACGTTGGAGGACCTGAAAGAATATGTCACATCCGAGTAACAGAGAAATTTTATCAGTTTCATTGAAAAGCTCATCCGACAATTTGACATGGGACGGAATATTAAATTGGGAGATATCAAATGTCTGCTGTGGAAGTGGGCATGTGATATTTTTGGTCACACAGCAAGAAACATTGACTTTGAAGTCACTCACACCAGAATAGACAACAACCTCTGCCCTTTTAGAGACATTATTCTTGCCATCACAAACTCCCGTAACTAACTCATCTGTTTTATATACATAACTATTTACATGCTTTAACAAGCATTCTGATATGAAGGAAATTTGACTAGCAGAATCCAAAAGAGCCCTGGCTTGTGTAACAGTACCATCACTGTTCACTAATCTTACCATGGCTGTCGGCAATAAAATGCTTTGGGACTGTGCTTTTACAGTTGCATTGGCAGTTACATGAGATGATTTGGCAGGCAACTCACTAACATCTGCATTGAAGTCTTTTTTTATATTCTGAATGGGAACTTCATTGGGCTTAACATTTATCACATTATATTTAGCAGACAAATGCAACAGAGTATTGTGCGACTGATGACAGGTCGCACATTTCAGCTTCAACATGCACCGTCCTCTGTGACTATTTAGGCACAACTTACACAATTGATGTTTATCAACAAACACAAATCGCTTCTTAGGAGGAAGCATTTTAAATTTTATGCATTCATAAATTCTATGACTGTCCTGGCAATACCTACATGATACTCCAGAAGCAACTGCGGCATTGACTGAAGGCCTCATTGGCCTTTGAGGCTTCTCCTCAGCTGTGGCTTCCATAGCTATGGCACGCTTCTCTAAGAAGGTAAGAAATTCACTTAAAGTTGGTACTTGCTTCATGTCGCGTTCTAGGTGAAATCCACGAATAGTGTATGAATCTACCTTTTTGGACAGGACATTAACTAATATTGTGCCCCAATGTTCTACCTTTTCATCTAAATTTTTTAGTGCAGCAAGGTGCACATTCACCGTGGACACAATATTGCGTAATGCAGGTGCTGTACATTTTGCACAATTTGGCAAGTCTAATATACCATTTACATGGAAATTTACAATTTGTGGTATATTATTATACCGGTCATCCAGTAACTTTAACGCTGCGTCATAGGACTCATCCGTCAACAATAAATTTTTGATGAGGTCTAAAGCCTCACCTGCAAGAAAAGTGCGCAGGTAATATAGTTTTTCACACCGGCTTAAATTACTATCTGCGTGGATCACAGCTTTAAACATATTTACAAAGGGATAATAATCCATGATGGATGAACCATCAAATGTTCGAACATGAACAGTGGGTAATTTTTTAAACTGTCCTACCTGGGATCCTGAGTTGGCTTGTTGCACACTGCCTTGTAAACGAGTGTTAATCAGCTCAAGGCAGCTGTCTCTTTTGTCTTCCACCACCTCGTACTGTTCGGCATCGTTTGGGTCAAGTAATAATATCGCTCTATTATATTTTTCATAATCCTCAAAAGCTTTGATTAGCCGAAACTTTTTCTCACTAAGAGCCTGTATAGATGTGGAATCAAAATCGGCGGCTAAGCAAAACTTTTGAATTCGGCTTATAGACCCTTTAACGTAACCCCGAGAGGCTATTAATTCTGGCAATTGAGACATCTTTACACGTGAAATCCTATCCACAAATTTAAAATAACAACTATCCACTTTATAATACAACAACAACTAATAACTTTATAAATATACAAAAAACTAAAACTTAAAATAATAATATCTCGAAATTGAAGATATTTGACGTGTGACAGTTTCGCAGCGACACGTTGGGAACACGCTCAACTGCAGAACGCCTATAACACTGCACCGACGAAGAAAACCGCTGACAAACAGCCCTCGCCACTCACGAAAAACACCGTTGCTTTTTTCTTGCGTGCATACATCCGAACACACAAATTGTAGTTATGAAATTTTCGTCATGTTCGGAAACTTTGATGTCAAACCAAACATCAAAAATTTAATTTTGATATTGAAATATTTACGTGTATATTTTATAACATTATATCTGAATTTTAAACCTTCCTTCTTATCAACTCAACTCTCTCCAACTTGTATCAACTCTCTTCTACAAAATCTTGTTATGAATATTTTCACATGAAAATTCTTCTTTTATTTTAACTGTCACTTCAATCTTGACCACATTTCAATTAATATTTATTATATTCTTGTATATTTATACTCGAAGGACCAATTTTTATGTCCCGGACAATCTTTCCCTGGTTCCTGGGTGCCCAGGACTAAAACAACTCACTATAAACTTCATCAATTTATTAAAAATACACAAAATACCAACTCACTACAACATCTTATTTTATCGTCTTATGACTTTCTTCTTACTTCTATAATCTAATCATAGACAGAAATAATAAAAAAGGTTTTAACATATTGTTCTGTTATGAACAAAAGTCAACATGGACGTTAAACGTTTAAAAAACAACAAAACCTTTTTACATTGTGTGTATTTTAGGCTACCATAATTTTGTGAACAGTGGTTACGGTTACAGTATAGTTAATAATTGAGTTTTTGAAAAACTGGCAGCTTTCACAACTAAGTAACTCATAGTGTAATTCAGGCTGCATATCCAACTAGTTCATAATTTCCAAGCGTGAGGAGTGAAAGGGCCGTGTGCCGGCAAGGTCGTGAGTCAGGCGGGGCGGGCCCGCGGTCTTCGCGCGGCCTTGGCCCTGCGTGGAAAACTTTCGTTGTAGCTCCTTCACTTCTTTGGCCTTGGGGATCTCCTACAAAAATCGACAAGACTGTTTCTTGGAATCATAAGGTGTGGATGTTTCAGATCCTGCGCCATTGGTCAATTTATTTTTTTGTTGTCACGATGCGCTTAATTTTGGTTCTGTCCAAATATTACAAATAACTTCATTTCGTAAAATATTTACGCATAAACATGACGAGCAACAACAATGAAACCATCGACCAAACTGCTGCTGCCTCCTGCGTACACGCATTACAAATTCACGCCAGTTTTCTCTTTTGCAATTTACCATTAAAAAAGTTACTAGTACAAAATTGTAGTCAAAATGGCTTTAGAAAATCAAGATCAACTACACTGTTAGTATACAATTATATTCAAACAACACTACAATACATCAATTTTAAAAAAGTGGGTATACCTAGGTATACAAAGGCGTACAATAAATTCACATACAATATTCTATTGTCAATAAGTTATATGGGTCAGGAATTGTTTAATCCTGACATTTTAATGGTTTAAATCACATTTATCCGATAGAAAACAATTTGTACAAATTGAGCACCATAAAAATAAATTAAAAGAAAGATAATTTTAATTCGTTCTGAAGAAACTACAATTACTTGCTCCATTACACAGGGAAGCGTGTTTATTTTTATTTATCTTAGCTTATTATATTTTGCATTATGAGAAACATACACATAATAATTCAAATTACAGTACACAAAATATAACACAAAGGCCAATAAAGTTTCTACCAAAAATTTTACAAACTGAGTTTACACAACTGTTAAGAAAAAAAAAAGTTAAAAGATTGACAATACAATTTATATGTTAAACATGCAGTTACCTGTATAAAAATAATTTTTAAACTCTATTAAATTGCCGTGTCCGACAAGGGCGTCTAAGTTTTAAGTTCCTATAAAAAATGTAATACCTTTTATACACTTATTTAGCAATAAAGATTTTGATTTTGATTTTGTAGCATGTTAGGCAACCACAAAAGCACGACAATGTAACGTTCTGTCTATATTTTTATATACTTGCATTTAATCTAATTAATTGGTTATAGTCCGTATGGTGTCGGACGCAACCCAAAGAATAGCACCAATTCATCTCTTCCCGTGGGTGTCGTAATAGGCGGCTAAGGTAGTTTAAGACCCGTGCATATCGAAAAGCACCCGGGTCAGGGACAAACAGGAATCAAACTTGAAATTACAAAGTTGTAAAAAAATACGTTAAGAAAGTTTTAAAGAAGAATAAAGATTTTAAAAAAAATATCTCATTTGAAGTTTGTGTGGGCACCGGAATGCAGAAAGACTTTTTAAAACATAATTTAAAAAGCAATATCAAGAATTTACTAAAGAAAATGCAATGGAAGCAACCAGCACGTAGTGTTGACATCAGTAATTTAGATACAGTTCACATCTAATTAAGCAATTAACTACACTGCATCACCAAGACGGCGATTGCGCCGAGGCGCGGGCGCTTCCACACGACGCGCGCGCACCACACAAGTATACTATTACTGTAAACGTTACTTTTGCTTGTTGTATTAAGATACGTTTTTTTTATTTTTTTTTATTATGTATTTTTATAAAATGAAATGAAAAACATTTATTCGGAGCATACAGACAATTAGACATAATTGAACATTTAAACTGTTAATCTAAACACACTGCATCTGTAACCGAAACGATCATAAGCAAGTTACAAGATAATACATAAATGGTTTAAAATAATTTATTTATTGTTAATATACAACTATCCATACAGATTTATTATAGGTGTTAGATTACTTTAAGATGACTATCGGCCTAGATCTTTATAAAGAGTATAGGAGAAGTATCCTATTCACAAGATATAATTTTCTCCGCATTCTCTAATATATTACTGCACAGACGGCCTGGGTGAGTAGGGAGGGATAGCATTCGCAAGCAGGAACTGCATTTACGTATTTCCAAACGTTTACCTATTTATTTATTATTCATGTATAGTTTAAAATGTTATGTTAAACACAATTTACCTTCCTGTTGGAATGAGTGCAACATTACGAGATGCTCCGTTGCGATGACGCCTCGGCAGATGCGAGACAATTCGCCGCTGCCGACGAGACGCCCGCGCCGGCGCCGGCGTGACGCCGCCGCCGACGACGACGTGACGCGATGCGACGTAACGCGACCCGGGCGTTGCGTCCACCGACCGCTGCGCATCCTTGAAGGTAACGGTATTACAAGTTTCGGGGTCGGATTCTGTGTTTATGGAATTATTTATACTAGTGGTCGCTAGGGTTGACAACTATTTTTCAGAAAATTAAAGTAAATCTATTACTATCTAGTATAATAAAAAGCATTTGAAGAAAAAATAAAGTATTTTCCAAATTTATTTATTTAAGCGTTGCGTTTCGTTTCACTTCACCTGAGTCAGAGTATCATTCAGCAGCTCAGAAATTAAGTCAACAGGAATATTCCGTTCAAACGCACTCATTAGTCGGAAATAAAGTATTGGAAAATAACGTAGGATACGTTATTTTATAGTATGGTTGGCAACCCTAGTGATCACTATTTCGGCTGAAGGGTTTGCATGTACCAATGGCCATGACAATATAAAAAAATGTGTTTGAAATTGACAGATTCAAATCATCAGCATTTTTTAATATCCTTTTTTGCAACTTTAATTTTGACAAGTCTAACAGCTCTCTGTGCCGCAATGTGCTTAAAAAGGGGGAACAAAGGATTTTCTTTACGTACTAATACACAGAGTACCTAATAATTAGACAAATCAATTTAAACATATTTTTTTTATGACAATCTCTACTCAAGGCAACTGTTTGACCACAGACCAACATGGAGTCTCTTCACGCCAAAAGAACATGGCAGTCACAATGATTGTATATCAGTCTTGCATATCTACTTTCTTTTATGGTGACAAAAAGTATTTTTTTTTCTTGCTACCGGGATGCCTAACACTTTGACTGAAGAGTCTCCCAGAGTCATTGAAATGTGTCACACCAGCATTTCAATGTTAAAGAAGATGTGAAAAGCATTGTGTTTAATATTTTGACTACAGGGATTGTATGACCATGACCACAGCGGAAAAACAAACCGTGTGACATCGCTTTCGGAATCTTGCGAAATGCCATACCCATATCGACTTTTGAAAAACAATCACGTCCGCGGTCATGGATCTCAAAATAGCTGTCTTATTCATTATTGGCACCCACGAAAACCTAAAAAACGATACCCATATTGCCTTTTTTTTAAATCACGTCCACAATCTTGGATCTCAAAATAGATGACATATTCATAATTGGCACCCACGAAAATCTTAAAAAAGATACCCATATTTACTTTAAACCGAGCAGCACCATGTCATCAGCATAGCTGATGTTGTTGACAGACTCCGTCAATATGGCATCCGACACGTGCCCTGCTGAGTTCCTCTATCAGCGCGTTCTCGTACAGGTTGAAGAGCTTGGGCGAGGTCATCCCCCCCTGTCTCACCCCGCACTCCAACCTGTACGGCTCCGAGTAGACACGTGACCACCTCACGACATTGACCTGATGTTGGTACCAAAACTTAAACATATGCTTCACTTCATCAGGTAACTGTAAGGCTTCGAGTTTTTGGTACAAGACATCGTAACTAACCAAGTCAAATGCCTTCGAGAGGTCAAGGAAACATGCATAGACAGATGTTCGTCTATTAGTGTAGTATTATAGTTGCCAGTGAAATCGGTCTATAGTTGGACTTGTCACTTATGTAATAAAAATAAAACGGGTGTTATTTTTCACGATTGGTACCACCACAGTCTTCATCATATCGGTTGGCAAGTATACACACGCCCTACACATAAGGTATAGATCATTGCCAGCACCCTGGGTAAGTGGGGGCCCGCATTCCGCAGATGTTCGATGCAGAGTCCGTCATGGCCCGGAGATTTGCTACTCGTCATAGCTTCTACAGCCTTCACGACATCTGTAGTGGTAAAAATTGTACTTAACTCAATCCCACACGGCCCAGCATCGGTCACCAACTGCAATGGTCCCAACGGTGATTTTAATGTAAAGTGAGCCGTAAACATGTCAGCTATCCCTACGTCACTGACACCATCCACACTCACAGGAAGGCTGGGCTTGCTATTCAGCTTGTTTGTGGATTACCAAAAACTACGAAAATCGTGCTTACAATGATTTGCTGATATTTTGTCCAACTTAAGACGTGACTTAATTTTTTTTCTACTTTTTTGCATTTTATCAAACACGCGACCGACGTTAGGTTTTCCATAAAGAACCCACATCTGGAAATTACACCGAGCTTCCCTGTGAGCTTCCCTGACATGCCTGTTCCATCTTGGAGGCTTTTTTAATGTATTTACATTGATGTTATGGCTGTCAGTCGCTGCTTCATTCAAAACTCTTACAATTTTAGAATACAATTCATCAATAACATATCCATGATTAAAATTTTTACACATAAAATCAGCACACTTCAAAAATGTATTGGGAAATCAATTAATCTTAGTTTATCATTGCATAATTTTCTGTACATGTCAATTTGTTCTGGTTTCCTCTCACTCCACAGAACTTTATTAATGACATAATTGTTGCTACTTATTAATGCTGGTTTAAGTGTTTTTTATATATTTTAGCGTTTTATTAACGCTTAAATATACTTAAGTAAAATTTAAACACTGAAAAAAGACGACAACCTCAGGCGGGAATCGAACCACGCACCTTCCGCATTCCTCAGAGGTGAAAACTTCTAAGATTGATGAAGCAATGTTGACTAAAAAACATAAGCATCAAGCACTGAAAAATTTCGACGGGTGAAAGCCAGACCTCGGTAGCCAAGTGGTTAAGGCAGCCGCCCGGAATGCGGAAGGTGCGTGGTTCGATTCCCGCCTGAGGTTGTCGTCTTTTTTCAGTGTTTAAATTTTACTTAATGCTGGTTTAGTTTCACCCAGGTCACATTCTACAATTAACGGGAAATGATCTGACTATACAACGCCTATTTCGGATATACATCAATAATTGAAGCCGCAGACGCTTTAGTAACCACGCAGTGGTCTAACCAACGGTAGCACTGTTCGCCTCGCTTACGAAAGTATATGTACCAGAGTTTAGTCGCACATAGCCAGTCCTGTATCAAACTAAAACGTTAGCTCTTCAAAAAAAGATTAATTCGGATGGGCATCAAAGTCATCAAGCATATAAACTGACCAGCATTGTTATTGAACCACGATAGCTCAATTGGGAGAGCACCTGACCCGGTATGTCAGAAGGGTGCAAGTTCAAATCCTGCACGTGGATAAAAATGTTTTCAACATTTGTGATTTAGCCTGTAATTTTGTTTCGCAACAAAATTTGCGTTAAAATTATATAAACAAACCAAAGCATTTTATAAATAGCTTGCCTACTTCTTACCTGATATTTAGTATTTGTAAAAATATTATGATCGGATGTTAACGACGGTAGTTGTTGACATTGAATGGGCGCCTTTGGCTTTCAAAGTAAAAAAGTAAATAGTGTTGAATAATTTCGGCGGGCTGGTTAGAACCATGATAGCTCGATTGGGAGAGCACCTGACCCGGTATGTCAGAAGGGTGCAGGTTCAAATCCTGCTCGTGGAAATTTTTTCAACATTTGTGATATTGTAATTGTTATTGCTTATAATAGCACTCACCAGGCTGAGACAATTTCTGCTTTATCCGTGGGCATATAACTAAAACCATAAACGATTTTTGATACATAGTAATGCTTATAGCGCACACACGCGGGATATGACACTGCACTCCCGACACATTTTGGAAAACAATTAATTTTACAGTAATGCAACCCCCCCGTAGGGCGTAGCATGCCCGCCGCTGTGTCCATCGCCGAGGTCCCCGTGCATTAAAATCGCTGGTCGATGCCGCTGAGAAACTGGATGGATATCGTCTGGCAGCAGCCATGTTTCCTGCTGTGTAATAATATCAGACGACTGATACAGTGGTCAACAGAGCGTTTCACGCTCTTGCAATTGAAGCTGACCAATCTACATGACTTTAATCTAATGACTTTATTTAAAAAATCACTTTATCTTGAAATAATGAAATGTATTGGCAAGGCTTATGCATATATTACACCGTATGCGAGAATTTCCCCATATAAACTTTAACACAACCAAAACCAAATCTCGCACTCATCTGTGCTCCCAATTTGCTTAAAAAGGGATCCAAAGATTTCCCTTCACGTATATAGAAGACTAGCTTTTTGTTCGCGGCTTTGCTCACGTTGGCTACATGTCTTGTGTTTGTTCGTAATAAAAGCCAAACTTATTAAAGGTCAATCATATCAATTCAAGGGAACTTCGCAAAATTTGTTAAGCATTAAGTAAGCAATTGGATCATGGATGGATGAATATAATAATTGTACCATCGAAAGTGTCAAACAATCTGCGTCTCCCCGGGCGCAGTGGTATGCCTAACGCATTTTACAGAATATAGAAAAGGGCGTTAGTCCGGGGTGCTACCACAGCACACGTGATGTCAGAGGGGCGGGGGGAGTGCGTGCGTGATGCAATGCGCGCGCGCATGACGTCGTCGCGCCGACGACGACAACGACGCCCTTCCCATGTGTCCGTCTTATCAACGCCAGACGGCTACCGAACGACTTCTTCCATCTTACTAATGGATGACGAAATAAAAAAATCCTGTCTATGTTGTTTAGGCTTAAAAGGATCGCCGGATGTGGTCTATGACGTCTTATGAGTCGAGCATGACTAGAATTAATATATTTTGTACCATTTGAAGCTTGAAGATGAGCAAGATATGAGTGACCAAAATTATGAGTTGTTTTCGTATCATCAAGATGTATATTGTATGTTGTATTCTCAACTTTTTATTTGTGGCTAATTTCCAAAAGAATATAGTTTACATTGTGCCGCATCGGATCGTGCAATACACGCGGCCACGGCCGGCCCCGCGAGCACGCGGCCACGGCCGGCCCCGCGAGCACGCGGCCACGGCCGGCCCCGCGAGCACGCGGCCACGGCCGGCCCCGCGAGCACGCGGCCACGGCCGGCCCCGCGAGCACGCGGCCACGGCCGGCCCCGCGAGCACGCGGCCACGGCCGGCCCCGCGAGCACGCGGCCACGGCCGGCCCCGCGAGCACGCGGCCACGGCCGGCCCCGCGAGCACGCGGCCACGGCCGGCCCCGCGAGCACGCGGCCACGGCCGGCCCCGCGAGCACGGCCGCGGCCGCGTCGATAACGAACTTGCTCTTTTATATGCATCTACCACGCATGTTATATTGTTTCATCATATTGTAGCACAGACTATATCATAACTTATTAGTTTTTACGCTGTGATACTAGCTTGCGTTTTGGCCGTTTACAAAGGCCGTCTTTGTTGTCAGCAGGTTTCAGCGTGCGTCACATTCTTTAAACTAGGTGATGAACCTCAATAGAGCCGCCGCTCCCGGATCCCACAAAACATTTAAGGGCGCTCTTTGGAATAGTGAGGTGTGTAAAAAAAACAAAACGGTGCGATTTATGACGGCGAGCGCCGGCGCTAAGTGCGTCACCGTACTCGGAAGCCGCGCGTGGCCGGCGGGGCGGCGCGGGCGGCGCAGTTTGCAAACAGTGCACCGCTGCAGCATCCGGCTTAGCTACATTTCTATAGAAAAGTTTGTTTTCGCCGACGCCGTGAGGCCATAAAACAGCCATGGGGCCGACTCATTGACGTCCGTTGTCCACCCAGTGTAAACTTGAATGAATTGACTCATCCGCCAACAGCTTGCAGATTGTGAAATAACACAAACATTTAAGAAGACTTTTGTTCTTTAACAATACAGTTTTAACGAGTTTGTGTTAAAATGCGATTGTATGTTTCCTTTCCGTTTCTAATAGCTTTCAGGTACGTATTAAGATAACGACGACAATAGAGCACAATTTGTTTTCAAACACCTAATGTATTGATGAAAAGAATCTGGAATATGCGAGAGTAACTTGTTCGCGATTAAATTTACGTACAGTTATTTGTAAAGTACTTACACGTAATACGAATTAGACGTAGTGCGCGAAATTTGTAATAAAATGTACGCCAGCCAGTCAGGGCCAGCCAGCCATCCCGGTCCATGTTCATTGAGAAATGGTACAGCTAATTGGATTTGTTGCAGTACCCACCGCGGGCCCTGTCCGCTGCGTCCGCGCAGGTTTCTCGCAAATGATTATTCACACGCCGCGCCGCCGAAGGTCGCGCAACTGTATTTTTACGTGACGTTTTCGTGGGCATGCGCAACACATTCTCGGAATATTAATGAGATTACAATCATTCCTTTTTGGTTAATTGAATCAAATTCTTCTCTTCGTCCATTTGTTATCTCAACATTTAAATAATAATTATGTCGTAATATTTTGCCACGAAAGGTAAGTCTGCAATTTGGACACAGACAGTTTTAATAAATTTAAATAATGGAGGGACTAATAGAGATTAACTTTTTAACGTTTTATAAAATTTACTTAGTTTGTCTGCTAGGAGATATGCTATTTAAAATATAAAATAAAACCTTTGTTCCCCTCTAGTTATAAAACGCAACCAAAATATGTTGTGATTCCTCACGTAGAGTCATGTACAGTGGCATCTAAAACATTCGAGTAATTCGCTTCCCACCTTTACTGAATTAATTGAATTAGATGTGTGGTTAGTCATGGAAGTGCAAAATATTTGGCGTTCACAAACAAGCCTTGATATCGAGAACATGATGTAACTCCAGGACGTCCTGTCAAGAACATTTAGGGGTGATAAGTCGATAGCGAATCAAAATAACATTATTAGCACAGAGATAAGCTTACGAATCGATAAAAATAGATTGGATGATGGAAGTCGGCAGGCGTGGTGGCAAAGGCTCGCATGATGTAACTCGCGGTCGCCGGCTGATAGCGGCAGATAGCAGGGTGTACGGGACCCCTCAGCTCGCGGGGCCAATGGCGGACCTCGTGTGACGAAATGCGCAGTTATATTGCGAGCTTCAATTGTTGTTTCAAACTACGCAAGGGGTTGCAAAGGCTATCTTAAATATTTGATGTAAATGAATGGGTTGTGTGACGGCTTATCATCACACATGACATAAGCTCATCTAATCTCTGCGGGTAAGATGATTAATAAAGTGTCAGATAACATATTGTTTTCTATAGTTGACGCGATCTCATTTACGATCTTCATCTACTCATTACTCATTAGGCGATACATTTACGGTTGTGTATGAGAGTTTTAGATTATTTTTAATGCCGTTTTAATTGATTCAGTTCACTAAGCCGGACTCCGAAAATGCTTCCAATAGAGTCGAATGGAGACGCATTACAAGACCCGTCATTCACCAGGACCCAAACGCAACCACAACCATTCTGGCAAGCGCGCTCGTCTAAGAAGAAGATTTAACTTCGATGAACAATTTTTCCGGATTGCCTGTAGTCATAAACTTCCCCGTACTGGAACCATCACGTCACATAAATTTGGAAGTCCCTCGGCCTTTAGTTTTCTATATAAATTTAGCGAAGAGGAAAAAGCTATTTAGATTTCTAAAGTTAACGCGAACACTACACATTTAAATAAAATTTACCACCGCATCGGCCTGGGATCTCATCATACAAACTATTCAATCCCAGAAATACAACCACATGCCACCAAAAGCCTAAATATTATGTACATATAATTTTCTAGGTCCAATTATCATGATCTTTGTTGAAAACAAAATAAAGAACTAAAAGTATTTTAATTTAAAATGTGTATTTACAAAAATATCCGGGCCTATAATGTTTAGTGATCATGTATTCTATAAAAACACAAATGTTGAAAAAATTTCCACGATCAGGATTTGAAACTGCACCCTTCCGAAATACCGGGCCAGGTGCTCACCCAATTGAGCTATCGTGGCTCCAACCAGCCCGCCGAAATTATTCAACACTATTTACTTTTTAACTTTGAAAGCCAAAGGCCCATTCAATGTCAACAACTACCGTCATTAACATCCGATCATAATATTTTTACAAATACTAAAGATCAGTTAAGAAGTAGGCAAGCTATTTATAAAATGTTTTTGTTTTGTTTATTTAACATTAACGCAAATTTTGTTGCGATACAAATTACAAAAACACAAATGTTGAAAAAATTTCCACGAGCAGGGTTTGAACCTGCACCCTTCCGACATACCGGGCCAGGTGCTCCCCTGAATGAGCCATCGTGGCTCCAGCTATCCCGCCAAATGTATCGCAAAATTTGCGTTAAAATTATAAACAAAACAAAATCATTTTATGTTTTCTATAGTTATCGACTTGAACCAATCCTGTTAAGTCGCTGGCGCACTACAAACATAACTGTAACCAATACTTTCATGAAACTTAATGTTTCATGCCATGCGAACCCAGACATTTGCATCTGTTTAATCTATCCAGAATGTACTTGATGATGTCTAAATAGTTATATGGTTCAAATGACTCTGTTTAATTAAGATCTATCCAGTAAATACCGCGTGTTTTTAATACTAATCAGCCATATGACCCGATTCTGGTGTAAGCCCGGCCCGGAGGCGTTACACACGCGCTGCCGACCAGCCACCGACCCCGACAAAACGTTTCATGCCCTTCTTGAAGAACTGCTGGCTTTAGCGAGGTGAACGATAGATACTAGACAAACGAATAAAAGTATGGCCACTATTTAACCCAATGCCTCAGTGGCCGAGTGACAAAGAACTCATATCTATACCAGGAGGTTCTGAGTTCAATTCCTACATTCGGCAAATTGTGTTTCGGTATTTCGATGTATTATGCCGGGTTTGTGATAACCAACCCGCATACAGCAAGCGTAGTGATTAAACCAATACTCATTAATTGTAGCGATAATCACTACTAAATTAAATTCACAAAAACAATTTACTATGTACTAGCCAATACTACACGATTACATTTAACTTTCAGTTTTATTATGATATAGAGGTTAATTAGGTTACTTATGATGGAGTGAATGTTACATATGTAAGCCAAACTAAAAACTTAGGCCTCATTATTGACCACACTTTGTCATGGAGATCACAAGTAAATGAAGTAAGTAGGCGCATGCACATTCATAACATTCTCTCAAGAGACTTCAGTTTTTTTTTGCCGTATGACACCAAAATTATGCTTGCTCAATCGCTTCTACTCCCTCTTCTCGACTATGCCGACTTTTGTTATTTGGATGCTACTGAGGAGCTGCCTAACAAACTGGAGCGCCTGCAAAATCTGACAATCCGGTTCATATTCGGTCTACGCAAGTATGACCATGTTTCCGATTTCAGATTGAAGTTGAAGTGGCTCCCGATGCGACTTCGCAGATATGTGCACTCCTCTGCCTCCTTTACAAAACCCTTCACTACCCTCAGCTCCCTCATTATCTACGTTCCCAGTTTACTCGCTTTCCTGCCACTTCCCGCCCCAAGCGTTCATGTGACACAAGAGCCCTTATCTATCTTCAATCCAATTCCAAATTTTTCCACAATTCTTTCACCGTCCATGCAGCCAAATTGTGGAATAAATTGCCTGCCGACATTCGTGAGAGTCCATCGGTAGAATCATTTAAACATAAGTTGAAAGATCACTACCTTTCCAACACTAGTAATCAGTAACGTTATATATAATTACACTTTTATATTATTATATGTAAATATGTGTATGTATGTATATACATTATGGTTATATAGTTTAAGTATGTATATGTATCAGTAATTAGTCCGTAGAATAGTCCCGCAAACTTTCGCTCCACACCACAGCTAGGGTTGGCTGGGAGAGATCTCTTCTAGAGATAAGCTCACCTTTGTATATGTCTTGTATAACATCTGTTTTAATGTGTGTTTTATATGTGCAATAAAGGATTAAGTAATAATAGACACGAGTCAGTAAAAAAACACTGTTGAATACTGAACTTGACAGTATTTTTATATGGTACGTGAAAGACAATTTGAGTCATGTGCGATATTTTTCTGATTTGGTTTTAGCGCTGATTAGTCACAGTGCACAGATGCTGTGTCTTCGATTGCTCGTGACGACATTCGGCATTTGCATATGTTTTGTAACCTTAGTTCGTTACGCCCTAATGTTTTTGTGATAAAATATAATAATGCGTCAAAAATAAATAGATATCTCACACCAACGTCAGTTAAACAAGTACTGATAGTATTCTTAAATAAGATATTGTAAGATAACGAAACGGTTTCCTCAAAATATAAGCTTAGTTGTGTGTTTGGCTGTTGTCCTTGCAATTCGTTAAAGAGCGGACGACAACAGATAAGGAGCTTGTGAATAGCTTTTGTGTGCTCGTGAATGAATCCGAACGGTACCTCAAAGGCAGGTCGGTGCGGCTCGCCGCGCCGGGGCGGACCGGCGAGATCACGAGACCCTCCGCACGCAGCAGGCCGCGACTTGACCGCTGCCGGCGCCGCCGGAGCCTGACTAACGACTGCGGAATCCGACGAAAAAAACAGTAATAAAAGTTTATTTCTCCAGTTCCACTAATCCTTAAGTGCGCGAAAGCAAGTTTGAACACATAGGCCCATCCACTTTTTGTGCATCGGCCAGTGGATGACATCAAAAGCTTATTGAAATAATGCGAAAAAGCCGACCGTTAATGAACGCACCCGAATCGTAATACGTCATCCTTGACATTGACGGATACGTGTCGCAAAAACTCCTGTGCGCGTAGTCGCGGAGTGGGAACAGGGCAACTTAAGACAGCTTTCGAAGAATAATTAGTAGAGTCTGACTCATGGGCTCGTATCATTCTCAAAAAAATGACGCACTTAGTTTCCCAGCGGAATATTCTACCTACAAGGAGTTTCACCAGAGTCCTTCTCATAGCACTTAGAGCAGCACGTGTTGTGACTGTAAAACTCAACTTTAAATTCAATGTACCGTACGATTGCACCCTCACTACTTATTACAAATGCTTAATGCTAAACGTGAAGCCATTAATTAAATCATAATAATAAAATAGGTACCTATAAAGCATTTAACATTTAATAGTTTATTGTTTTGATATTGTGTTAAGTATATACGAGTAAAATAAAACTACAAAAGGGACGTATTTCCTACATTTGCATTTAATAATTAATAAGTAAGTACATAACTGAATTGCCGGCGGCTGCGTTGATTTAGCGCGGTTAACGATCCTACCACGAAAACCACGGTTGTGGGTTTGAATTCCGCATTTCGCAATGCTTGTGTGTGAGGTGAATAACCATTTTAATCGTAAGTACAATCTCTAAATAATTTCTGACAAAAAATTTGGTGTGATTGCTATGTATATTTTATTTACATTTTTATTTAAATCGAGAATAATAAAAAAATCATCAATATGCAAACGTCCCACAGCTGGGAGTCAGTCTTTCGCATAATTCTAGAGTACAAGTTGCCTGATAGTAATTATTTTTAATTTTAATTGGTATGAAATTGATGCCGGTCATGTAATCACAGTAAATTTAAATCAAAAGACATAAAATGTATACATTATTTTTTGTTGTGATGCCCAGCAAGCATTTGTTTAGGAATGTAAGCTGCTGTTAACACCTTCAGCAAACAACAAAATAGAGCAAACCAAACTTGTCTGTACTCGACACTAGATTAGTATGCAAAGTGAGTGCGCATCACTCGCGTTGCCTCCCAGAAATCGTACCGCAACATTGACGCAAACCCGGTAACTCCCCACCGCTGGGCCGGCACGGACTGACATGACTAACCAGATCACCCGGCCACTTGCATCACGCATCAAGTTCACAAGCCGCCGAATGTCCCCATAGTTCATTAGTTCCACGTTTAAGCAAAGCATACGTGCATTGAATTGATGATTTCGTATTACTGCACAATCTATATGGTAACACTCTCATTTGACTTTATAATTATTTTCTGTAGAGTTCATTACCGTGTGCAGTCCCCTTTGGACTCAACAAAGATTGTGTTCAGCATACTCAAAGAACATTTGCAATTTTGGTAAACAAATCAGCGTTATGTCAGATAGCCGATGGCATACTGGCACCTGTATCGGGATGCTGTCACACCTGCACTGCCCCGGCAGTGGTCACCGGTTGTGTCAAGAGGTAACGTTTGTGACTTTGCTTGTCGGCGCTAATCTATAGAACTACTAGAAATTTATAAACACAATATTTCGGAACAGCATTTTATAAATTACTGTACCATTTATAGAATCCTCTCATAGCGATTATTTTAATTATGTAACTTTAGTGCAATGAACTCCACCACCATCATCTGAATAATTACATAAAATTGTAAATATTTTAATCGTTCCCTACAGTTGTGGAAATGGTCTCTGGTTGACAGCTCGCTTTAGATATCATCGTCACGTAGCCAGTACCTCAGTGGTCGAGGATTCCGGGTGAAGTGCGCTTCCACCTTCGGGCTTATTATCAATTAACATAGGTGGAAATAAAGGCAAAAGTGCTTTCCCGTAAAGAATTGAAAAGAAACTAAACAATAGCATTTACACAGCAGAACCTACCCTTGGATTATTTTAACTTGGGAAGCGTCGGTAGCGGAACGTACAGATCCTCGAGGTGAATGCGGAATATCATGCGACAACTCACATAGCCCTGTTTGTCTAATACCGTGGGACCCATTCCATACACAGGCTTTCTGCCTGGGTTACCAGGACTATTATTAATTATTATACATTACGGCGACGCCATATAATAATTTTAAAAGCAATCCACGACACAACACCGGCAGTAGGTCAAGATCCAGTCACGCTGAAAATGCAGTATGCGGCTAATAGCAAACCATCTACAAAAAAAAAATATTGTAGCTGGAACAGCAATGTATGCAGTGATTCTGAATATATATGAGTATATGAGTAGTTCGGCGAAAAACTAATAACACAAAGTTATTTTGTGCTCATAACCTTTGATTAGTGACATCACCTGCATTGAAAGTCATTTATAACTTAAACTCAGCGTTTTATATTTATATTAATAATTATTCATAAAATTAGTCAAATAATGCTCAAAGATTGCTAAAGGTCGCGCTACCACCACCCACCACGCTGGCACAGCGTCCAGGACGACTGCTTGTAGTCGAACTTAGAATTGATATGATATATAAATAATGATATAAAAAAACGAACGAGCCTTACAATAGTCGCATATGATGTGTAACATTTGACAAATCACCTTTTTAAATCAATACTACTATAGAAAATAGAACATTTAACAATGACGTATAGGTGTATTTTTTTCTCTTTTTTTCCTTTTTTTTTCTTTTTTTTTCTTTTTTTTTATTATATTTTTCGTAATTGTATATATAGAAGGCGAACGGAAAGATGTTACACATCAAAAACTATAAATTGATGGGCATTACATGAGAAAGCGCGACCTGATTGATTGCTGATTGCGAATCTTCTCCTTTCCTCCATGGAGTACGCATGCTGCTCTCCGGACCGGAGTACCGCTATACTACGAGTATGTCGAACACTCCATCGCACACTAAGAAATTTGGCGACTCATTTGTTTGTCGCACTTCCAAAAGATGGAATAGTTAACAGCACTCGTGAAGTACTTTAAACGTGGCTTTTACCAATACCCAGAAAATTTGTTGGACATCACATGGGTCCCATACCCATCAGACCAGGACACAGCAACGCGGCGGCACTGCTGTTTGCTGGTTCAGGCAGGCTCAGTGTGAAAGCCTGGCTTTTCCATAATAAATTACAAATACATTATATTTACTACCTGTTTACAAACACAAATATAGATTAATGTAATTTAATGACAAAACTGCTTGCGGGGAAACATGATTGCTTTGCTCCGTTACGTGTGCGGCGTGCCGTGCGCACGCGACGCACAATAGTTGGTCTCTTTTCGCCGCGACTTGGACGTCATCATCTTGCTATTTTGTGTTGTGAGGCGACCCGCGCCGCGGCCGCTGGAAACTGCTGCCGCCAACACGATGACGACGAGGAAGGAACTACAGGTGACGCTACGTACCGGCTTTTGTTATGAAATTATATCGTTTGTTTGTTTATTTATGACTAAATGCTTTTTGAGATATTTATACATTTTGTTTATAAGGTATTTATAATTGTAACAATCACGGAATCGTCATCGGATTACCTAGTATAGAACAACAAATTGTTTTGCCTAGTGTAGTCAGATCCATGCTGGACGGTGAGCGGTCGTGGACGGCCATGACAGACGGTAGGTCGGAGGACGGAGGCGGCGGTTTCCCCCTCATCTTTCCGTAGGTGAGACGACGGTCAAGGGCGGGAAACCCGTTAAGTGCCTCAGACGATTGAAACACGCCTAGCACAAGCACTCAGACGATCTCGGTAACCCCCATCAAAATTGTTACCGAAATAAATTTTGTTATCTGGGTGCTTAGTGCGTTTCATTTGCCATTCGATCACGTCATCGAAAGCGAAAATTCTAACTCTTCACGTATTCCATCAGGAGGCGCTGCTACAATGCCGTATACATTTTCGTTTTCGTTAACGTAATCGAATTAATACGGATAGTAAAAAAAAACTTACAGTAGGCACTCTGGGCATTTGTAAACCACGTTGCCGAGTTTTTCTTTTGTAATGCGGCGCTGACAGCGGCGCGGAGTGTTCAACTTTCTACAAGAACATAAAGCTACTAATGAACAAAAATAAATAAACGAAGAAATTTGATAAAAACCTTGTTTTCCACAAGTACGAATACGAATTTGTTTTCTATAATTTCATACCTATTTTGCACGGGGTTTTTAATCTCCAACCGTCCAAAATGATTGCACTCATGGATTTCCCACACAGCTCTTAATCATGCTATCATCTGATATAATATTGTGATGAAATCGGTTCGGTGGCTGCGCACGCGCCACGTACCTCTGTGACTACATATGAGTAATCATCAAAATATGATATGGGAAAATGTTAATGGTCATGATTGACTGAGGTGTCAGTGACTCAAAGCATGCCAACGGCGTTATCTAAGCGAGCACGGCTGTTCTCGGAAACCCGCGGCACCCGCGGCATGATAACATAGTTAGGTTCACGCGAGCGATGGCACAATGATGGTGCAATTATAATCTTTTGATAAAACTATTATTTAACTATTATATAATTATTTTTTAATACTCAATATGAAGACAATTCTAGCCGTCAAACTTTTATTGTACACGTGAAGCTTAAGAGATCTAGTAGTTGAATTTATTGTTAATCACTTTAATGTTGTAGAAAGATTATAATGATAACAAAATACTGTGATATATAATAAGAATTTATGTAACGGACGGCGTGCAGCGCTTGCCACCCGCCGCCACGTGCGCGGGCGGCACGCGCTCCTCCGCTGCACAGTGCTATCACACACAAATATGTGGACATAAAGCTAATGATTTTTATTTTAGTTTATGTATCAAAGTGCTTGTAAACCAAGCACTATTGTACTAAAACGGTAGTTGCCTCTGTGGTCTAGTGGTTAAGACCACTGGTTTAGACCCAGAGGTCCCGGGTTCGATTCCCAGCCTACATGTTTGTATACTCTGTTTGATCTGCTGTTTGATCGGTTGCTTGTTTGTCTGCCTGGTTAGCCACCACCATCTTATCTAAGTATGTCGCCATGACATCAATATTTGTAGCATTGTTGTGTTCCGGCAGCTAAGATAAGATATCCAGTGCCTCACTAGTTGAGGATCCCGGGTGAAGTGCGCTTCCATCATTGGCCTTATCATCACTTTAAGTGATTCACTTAACATCAGATGAGATCTAGGCACTGTGCTTACCCGTAAAATGTATATTAAAAAATAAACAATATTAGTGCATTCATTTGCTAAGTATCTTACTTAAATTATAAAAGATACAAATGTAAATTAGTTAATATACAAGGATTCTGCCAAAAATTGGAATGAACCACGTTCGTCGTATATCAGTCGTCACGCAGCAATGTTTAATACTACTGTGTTTCATTTTGGAAATACTAGATCTAGGAGGAAGTTACAGGGCATAGGGTAAAGCTTTAATTAGGGCTCGAAACGCGCGAGATACCCTTGGTGTTGCAATAATTATTATTCTAATGTACGTGTAGTGTAGTTTTGAAAGTTATAACATATCTGAAAATTTATTTATGTAAAGATGATAAGGAAATCGTGCCAATCTTTATCTTCATAAAGATTGTTAGAAGATCGTTAACTATTATTATTTTACCATTGCATATTTATACCATAATTTTCTGGATTTTATTGTTTTTAATGTTCAATAATTCTGAATAAGTAACGTGTTTATGTAAGAACATAATTTTGGTCCCCCAAGTTTTGGTCTGTAACCACTGTGCGCCTTGCCGCCGCGTCAGCTGGCGCCGCGCTGTCTGGCCGGCCGTCGCGTCGGCGTCGGCGGACGGCGCCGGCGGCCGCGACGCAGCCACAACGCGCGCACGCCCAGTAGACGTCCTCACTACCAGACTTGCTGGCTCGGGCTCCATGCTCGTGCACTTATCATACTTCCGACAATTATTTATGGATTCAGACACTTTGTTGGTAGTGTTGGAGCTAATGTTAAAGATGAGATGATATGATATATATGTATACAATTTGTAAAAAAACCCTGTCCGATCGGAAAGATGTACGTAGGTATACAAATAAGTATAACAAAAAAAATAATAAAAAAATATTATTCATGAAAAAAAAAGAGTTACTTATCGTAATTTGAAACGCAAGTTTTTTGTACCGAAATTGCTCAAATTACCCCAATATAATGCAAATTTTATAAATGTGACTACACTTTCCATCACTACCGAAGTGCCGACAAAAGTATTGCCATGTAAATTTTGTAATTTAACAAAATTTTAATCGGTGTAATTTTTTTTTACTTTATTATTTTAAAATAATTACGTAAATAGAACTGAATCTCGATACCTAATAACACCTTAACGGATCGGACAGGTTTTTTTTACTTATTGTATATATGATAAGAGATGATAACTGGCATTTGAGAAATATAACAGGTGTTAGTCATCAAATGAATATGGAATATTTACGTCAAAACATATATTTATGACGAATTTACGAAAAAGGATAAAAATATTTATTTAGGAAAAAACACGTGTGTGGAATATTCATTCCTGTATCTCGGAATGAATATTTTATGTGAAAGTGTCTTAGTGAAAATTTCCACATTAACTATTTTTATGTTTTTGAAAATGTTTATATTTAGCCCAGTGTTAATGATATGTTACAGGTTACTGACTAGCGCTGCGGTGTGGCGGCCGGCAGGTCAAGTCCGCGGCGCTCGGCGGTGCTTCCCCGTGGCGAGCTGAGCGCGTGCGCATCCGGTTATTACGAGGAAACTATTTATAAACAATCACGTTCCTGACTTATTTCCTCAATTAAGATATACAAACGGATCGCACGCGACATCACACAGTATCGTTTCAAATAAAAGTCGAATCTCATTGATTCGTTTTGTAAAAAAGAAATGTTTTTTTTTCAAAAGTATTATTGATATTATGTACACCCATTGTAATGTATTGTTTTAAACGAATAACTTATTGTAGCTGTAATTTTTTTTCTAATTAAAGTAAAGTAAATAAATAAATAGTAAAATTAATGAGCAAAATTTAAATTATTATTCATATAAAAGACATCAACGATTTATTTACTGATTTCTTTTGTATTTGTTTTCTTCGTGGTGATCAATTAAAGAAAAGTAAGAAGATTGCTACTATTACAATGCAACAATTGATTTTTTGAGAAAGGAAATGAAATGTACTTAACAAATTAATTTCTGGGCACTAACATATTTGGGCATATTTAAGCGATGAATGCATTTCATTTAACAAAATAAAAATAACTGTTGCCCTTTTTTTTGGATAAAAAAGAAACACTCATAATAAACAAATCTTCTATATTTGGAAAGGTAAAAAAAGAATCAAAATAGATTTGTATTGGTGACGTTTTTTTAAATCTGAGTCTGTGATGCATACTACGTTACTTTCGCGCGACGACGAAGTTAACCAGATGAAAGTTAGACAGTAAGTATCTCTACGTTAACACGGCAATTGCATTAAAAGAATATTTCTAAAGATAGTTGTTGAAATTGCATGTGACCAAGAGTATATTCCAAATTGATGTCGATGACCATCCGCGCATAGAGGCAGCGCATACATACATAATCATTTGCAATGTACACACGCCTGCACATCAGACTACTGTCAAATTTCCTCAATAGACTTTGAACTTTATGTCTTAAGCATAGTGTTGAACATTTATTGAAGAAATTTGCCAGTCTTGGATAGGTTGACGTGCAGGCGTCTGTACCACATGTTAGCGATGCGTGTGCAGAGCATTGACGTTTATTGTTTTTGGAAGTCAATGAGTCAATGTCAAATGTCAATCTATATACATAACTAGCTTTTGTTCGCGGCTTTGCTCACGTGGGCTACACGACTTGTGTTTATTCATAATAAAAGGTATAAGTAAAAAGTGTCTAATACAAAACAACGTAATAAATATCACTCTGTATAAGTAGTTTTGGTCCGTTTTGAAACCTCCTACAACGTAACGTACAAATTGTCATCCCCTACTTAAGGGATCATTTTCCAAAAATCAAATTAAAGGAATGACAGATTTCCATATAACTTTCCACCCTTATTTCACCTCTCTAAGGGAGGTTTTTCGAAAAATGCTAAATCAGGTAATTATTTATTTTTATTGAAAAATCTAAAGATTGATTAAAATATTCATTTTGATATACATTAAAAATAATGATTTCCCCAACAAACCTTTTCCCATTCTTACTCATTTAAAGAAAAATACACAAAATTCCTGAGACATGTCATTCTTTAATTATTTTCAAGAACCCAAATACCAATTTTCATGTATTTAACTTCAAAACTGATGGACTTTCATACAAACTTTCACCTCCTTTGACCCCCTTAGGGTGTAATTTCCGTTAAGTCCTTTCTTAGTGGCTGGTTACGTCACTCAATTAACCTACAGTCCAAATTTTATCTAATTAGCTTCAGCGGTTTAGTAAAAAGTCGTGTAGCCCAGGTGAGCAAAGCCGCGAAGAAAAGCTATTTACTTATATAGTTCAATGAGCAATTTGATTCGACGCCGCGTCAAACAATAGTGGCGGGTGTATGTTAAAATATATCGAATTTAATTTCATAGAAAACAATTACATGAATATCTTATTTTTTTTTCTTTATTGACATATAAATTAATCTATACCGTGTCATGCAATCAAAAAAAGTTTCAGGATAATAACTTATCTCTGCTTTCGTTACTGGAACACCTGTTCATAGAATTTATATTCATAAGACTATTATTTTATTTTTGTATTGCGGTTAGTTTAGTTAATATTTCTACCTTACATTTCATTTGTTGCTTGCAAGGCAAGTAAACAACCTTGCAAGCAAACAGTATGGCTTCCGTCATTTGATCCGTGATTTGATTTTTTGATTTGTCTAAAGCTTTCGATTTCGTTTTCCACAACATCTTACTGGAAAAATTAGAATCCGTTGGAGTAAGAGGCGTTACAAAGGATTGGCTAGCTTCATACCTGACAAATCGAAAACAGTGTGTAATTATAGACAAAATTGTAAATAATGAAATGGTTTCATACTCGTCCAGTTATCGTGTAACTCAAAAGGGCGTTCCCCAAGGAAGCATTTAAGGACCTATAGTATTTTTATTATACATCAATGACATAACTGGCGTGACAAACCATAAGTGCATTTTATACTCGGATGACATTTCGATAATAGTAACTTCTAATAATATAACAAATAATTCACTCAGTAATCATGAAGCGGACATCAATAACACAGTTGATAAAATAATAAAGTGGCTAGAAGTTAACAGATTGACATTAAACTTAAATAAATCAGTTTATATTCAATTTAACAAATCAAAACACGCATGATACAATTTTAAATTAAATATTAACAAAATCAAAAAGGAACCGGATATAAAATTTTTGGGATTACTACTGATGAAGATTTAAATTGGAAAGTACATATTGATAACACGTGTAATAGAATAAATAAATTTGCTTATGCACTTAATCAGGTGAAGAAAGTCACAAATAAAAAGACGGCCATTATATTTTATCAGGCTTACGTAGAATCGGTAGCGTGTTGTGGTCTTATGATGTGGGGCAACAGCACAGACTGGAATAGAGTCTTTATAGCACAAAAAAAATGCAGTACAGAAGAAACTGTTTAGCTATGTGCGTCAATGTTTTTAATAAAATTCCTAATGAATTTAAAACTTTAGAATACGGGTTGTTCAGAAGGTAATTGTATAAATGGCTTAATTGTAACAATTTTTATAGTATTAAGGAATTTTTTAATAAGCGGAACTAATTTATTGGTCATTGTATTGTATTCTTTATTTTATTAATTGTAATGAATGTGATTAAATAATTTAATATAGGTAATGTAAATGTGTAATAACTGTTTTATATCGTAAATGTCACTTCTATTAATGATTTGCATGCTATTTTGAAAATGGCTAAACATGAGAACATGTCAACTTTTTATCAATATCTTTATACCATGTTTAACGCAATAAAGTTTATTATTATTATTATCTATTTTGCGATATAATGATGTTTGAGGATTGGTTACATATATAATAATGTTATATCCAACAATTGGGATAATTGAAATAAAGACGTAATTGCGTTTCTCTGTAATAATAAAAGGATTTATTCACAAAACGTATTTACATTTAATTATTTACATTTTACGATAACAAAATATATAGTCACCTGTAATAATAAAAGAAACAACATTTAAAGCCTTTACTTCAGGTCTTTTATGTTTAAATCTAGATAAAACTATTGCTAATTAAAATAACATAATATTCTTTGTCTGTCTCTTCCATGTCAGTCGTGACATGACATCTATAGTCTTTGTCGATAATGCGGCAAAGACAAATTTAAGAAAAGCGATTGTATACATTGAAGAGGTTTTCTTTACATCTCCCCCCCCAGAGTGAAACAATTATGTGTAATTGTTTATTCATTAAACACTTGATTGAATTTTTGAAATGTGATAGAAATTTGATTCGGTTTTCTTGTGGCCGATATCAATCTCATAAATTGAATTTGAAATTTTTTTCAAAATCTTGTATGGTCCTATCCTTAATTCATCCATTTTCTTCCTATTTAATCGATTTCCGTTTTCTACGTAGACTCTGTCTCCCACTTTCAATTTATATTCTTTCCTACGCAGGTCGAATATTTTTTTATTATAATTGTGTGATTTTATTGTGTTTTCCAGAGCTACTTTCCTATCTCTTTCCAGATATTCTTTTGTACATCGTGATTTAAGTTCTAATGGCAAAATATTGACATTTTCCCCTTCTAAAAGGTATTTTGGAGCAAACTTCGTGACAGTGTGTTCAGTTTCGTTATATTTTTCTATACATTTCTGTGCTACAGTACTCCATGCTGTTTTCTTATCACTTTCATTCAATTTACACCTTATCTTATTTACCAATGTTTGATTTAGCCTTTCATTAAGTCCATTTGAAAATGGTGTATCAACAGCTGTGAAAATTACTTTTATATTTTCTTTCTTCAAAAACTCTTTAAATTCTTTAGAATTTATGGCAGGGTATTGGTCAGTTAATACCATATCTATGTTATAGTTTTCCGACACACTCTTTATAAGTTTAATAAAGTCACTAGAGTTTTGATTTTTTGATGTAGAAATATAAGCATATCTTGTGAAATGATCAACTAAAAGATGTAAATATTTTTTCGTTGACCTTGATCCGCCAAATCCTCCAATAGTATCAATAGATATAATTTCAAATGGTCGTGCAGCGGGACCTAGATATGACATTAAGCCGTATTTAGATCTTCTTCTCGATTTGTTTTTTATGCAGGTCTCACATTCATCACAAGTTTGTTTGATGTTTGTGATGATGTTCTTTGCGGTATAGAACGGTGTTATTTTATTTATCATTTGAGTTCTCCCAATGTGACAATAAAAATCGTGTACATTTTTTATTAGATTTTTGCTCAGTTCTTCTGATAATATGATTTTTTTTCCTCTTTTATTCTTTTTGTAGTAAATTTCATTTTCTAATATAGATTTTTCTTTTTGTAGGTCTCGATTCTCATGCTGGTCATTTTTTATATTTTGTAGGCTTATTAGATTTACTACTTTTAAACAATCATCGGTGTTGTCATAAGTTTCAAGAACTGGATGTCTGCTCAAGCAGTCTGCTTCAAGATTTGATTTTCCTGGGTTATATTTTATTTTAAAATTATATTGGGATAAATAGTACATCAAATCCCCTAGTTCCTCGTCAGTCCTTGCTCTGACGTTCATATTTTCTAATGGTTTATGATCTGAGTGTACTATAAACTCCTTTCCCATAAGCCAGTGCTGCCAATATTTTAAAGCTTCTTTTATTGCCAGACATTCTAAGTATATTGCCTTCTTTTGCTTTTGAGTATCAGTTAATTTTTTTGAAAAATAAGCAACCGGTTTATTATTTCCGTTTTCATCTTCTTGTTTCAACACCGCCCCCACTCCTCTGATACTAGCATCGGTGTAAATGTTTATTGATAATTCTGGGTCAAAGATTTTAAGAATTGGCTTCGAACAAAGCATTATTTTTATTTTATCAAATGACTCCTGACATTCTGCTGTCCATTCGAATTTTACATCTTTCCGTAATAAATTGTGTAATGGGTCCAATATAATTGCACTGTGTGGTATAAATTTATGATGAAAATTTACTTTTCCTAGGAATTGGCGTATATTTTTCCTGGTTTCAGGAACTGGAAAATTTTTGACAGCAGATAAATAATCTTTTAGAGGTCTAACTGAATTGTTTTCTATTATGTGACCTAAATATTTTGCATATCTTTCCGCAAAAGTACACTTTGAAAACTTCATTCTAAAACCTTCCCTTAGTATTGCCTCAAGTAGTTTTGATATGTGGAGTATATGCTCTTTAAAAGTCTTTGAAAAAATTAGGATGTCGTCTATAAAATTAATTGCGAAACTAGAGAGTCCGTGTTTTCTAATGATGTTTCCTAATATTCGCTGGAAAATGGCTGGAGCAGTCTTCAATCCAAATGGTAGACATGTCCATTGATAGTGGCCTTCCTGTGTGACAAATGCAGTTTTGTATCTATCTTGTATTTTTAAAGGGATTGACCAAAATGCTGAATTTATATCAAAAGTAGAATAATATTTGCAGTTTACAGTTTTTATCATTAAATCCTCAATCAACGGAAAAGGCTGTGACTGAGGGACGACAATTTTATTCAATTCTCTAAAGTCAATACATAGCCTTGTTTTCCTTTCATCTTCTTTTTTATATGCCAAAGTTACTGGAGCAGCAAATGGGCTATAAGATTCCTCAATTAAATTATTTTTTAATAGTTTGGATATTTGATTTTCTATTTCTTTTCTGTCATCATGTGTGCATCTGTATGGACGTTTGCAGCAGTATTTTTCTATCATCAAGTCAATATGAGCTTCATAATTTCGTACAGTTCCAATGTCATATTTATCTTTAGCGAAAACCTGTTTGTATTTTTCTATCAACTTATCAATTTCTGATTGTTGGTATAAATCAAGATGGTTTACAAACATTTCAAATTCTCCTATATTTATATGTTCATTAAAATTTACTTCACATTTATTTAAGTGTTTGTTTTCTTGTTTTACAACCTCAGACTGTAAATTATGATTTTTTTCATTTTTGTCACCTAGTACATCAGGAATTTTGACATTTGTTAAATTTGAATTATTATTGTTTTTGTAATCTTTGTTTGTCGAGGCCTCTTTATCAAAGCTTACATTTTCTTCTTCTGACTTGATACGTTGTACGATCTTTAAATTTTCATCTTGCATTAATTTGAAGTTTTTGATACAATCCAAACCAATTAGAAAATCATAATTAAAATTTTCATTATCTATAACAAAAATATCCATAACTCGTTCAATATTATATATTTTTATTTTTAGTTTCACTGTGCCTTTAGTTTTTTTCTCACCATTAATAGTCTTCAAGTTTACTAATTGTATGTCTTTTGTTTTTGCTTCTGGTTGTATTTTCAGTAATTTTGCGTTAATTAATGATACATTTGAACCTGAATCATAAATTCCAGAAACCTTCAAAATATTATTTAATAGTAACTTTACTTTTATTAATGGTGGCACCTCTAGTTTTTTGGATTCTCCTCATTTAGTTCAACTTCTAATTCTGAGTTATTTACAGTTTTTACGACTGCTGTCTGGTTTTTACCTTTAAACCAACAATTTTCCTCCGAATGGTAACGTTTCCCTTTTTTCTCTTTTATGCAGATTGAGCATGGTTCTCTTTCTTCATATCTTTTTAGTTTAGTGTTAGCATATACAGTATTTTTTTTTTCAAATTTATTCTTACTAACAAGATGTTCCAATTTTCCAATTTCATTGTAAAGATCCTCTGTTCCTTGTAAAGTTTCTCTGTCAATCTTATCCGCTACATAATTGGGTAACCCAAATGTTATAAGGTCTATAAGTGTTCCGGTGTCAATTGATTTCCTTATTTCTAGTAACATTTTTTCTTTTTTTAAAGCGTAATCAAGTAACAAACCTGCTTGATATTTGAAAGATAGGGCATATCTAATTGGTGACCAGCCTTTGTTTGCAAATGTCTCACAAAAACTTTTTTCCCATTTGTCCCATTCTGATTCCACTGTAAGTTTCATTATCATGCAGCTATACCAATCTACACTGGAGTATTCCATAAAATTTTTTAGAATTTCAATTTTCTTTATATCTTCTTTTATTTCAAAACGTTCACATTCTTTATTAAAATCCTTGATCCATTGGTATGCATTTGAGTTTCTGCTACTGAATTTTTCTATTACAAAATCCTTTGCAATTTTCCCTAAATTTTGAGTTTCAGATTTTTTTTGTTTATCTTCAAGCAATTTCTCTAACAGTTTTTCTAGCGTTTTATTTGAACTAATGGTTATAGATTCAGTATTATTTACTTTTTCTGAAATTTCTTCTAAATAAAAATCATTAAACTGTAGGTTATTTTCCTCATCTAAATATATTTTTGATATTTCAGTTGTCAAGGTTATCCATATTTTTCTTGTTTGATGTCTTTTATTTAATGATTTTCTTACCTTGACATAGTTTGAAGTATTGGAAATGATTTGATGTTGGTTTGCAGGTTGGTACTCTGCTGGTATTTCAAAAACCTTTCCTTCTGGTGTGGCTATTGAGGTTATACATATGATGTTTGACTTTCCATCGACTGTTGGTTTCACAGCAAAATCAAACCTCAGTTTTTCCATTTTTCATGAAATAATTACAGTAAATGTTGTTTTATAATAATGTTATATCCAACAATTGGGATAATTGAAATAAAGACGTAATTGCGTTTCTCTGTAATAATAAAAGGATTTATTCACAAAACGTATTTACATTTAATTATTTACATTTTACGATAACAAAATATATAGTCACCTGTAATAATAAAAGAAACAACATTTAAAGCCTTTACTTCAGGTCTTTTATGTTTAAATCTAGATAAAACTATTGCTAATTAAAATAACATAATATTCTTTGTCTGTCTCTTCCATGTCAGTCGTGACATGACATCTATAGTCTTTGTCGATAATGCGGCAAAGACAAATTTAAGAAAAGCGATTGTATACATTGAAGAGGTTTTCTTTACACATATTTAATTTCAAAAATGCGAATAGAGTTACGGGAAATAAAAAACGTTGTAGTTTATGCGATAATGTGACGGATTCCTGGCGTGAGCGCATTCGTCCGTCCGTCCGTCACACACCACACACTCCGTCACACACCATTGTTAATGAATGCTCCCTCTGTCCACACCACACGATGCAAAGGTTACTTTTCTCTTAACGCAATAGGATGCAAGTTGCTGTATAAAAGATTTTTTGTAACTTCTGACGTTCTGTGCAATACTGATATTCTACGTATATTCGTATATACACAACTATGACGACAACAGATTGCACTGATTTTCGGTTACAAGTCCGTGTGTGATTAAGTTGATAACTAGGGCAGCGCATGCGCACGGCGCGGCTGGCCGGCAGCGGCGGCGTGCGTCATCCGCGAAGAAAGCAAACATTATGCAATCCTAAGGACGCTTGAGACGTAGCGACCGGCAACCGCCGGTGGCTGTACCAACTGCTCCAATAACGTTCAGTGACGCTGTTGATACGGGGTCATCGGGCTGGCATCCAAGACGATCCGATTGACTTCGGGACCGACTCTAGTACTTTATAAGTAGGAACTACTACTATTGACTATTTTTTTTATTTTTCCGCCCTTCCGACAAGAACAAGTAGGTATTCTATGACGCAGTGATTCTCGAGAGATATTTTTTTAATTAACCTATTTTGTAAACTCAAGGGATATTCAATAATATTAAATTCCAAATATACTGAGGTTTGGAATGTCTTTTCTTGGAGAATTTGTTAAAAATTGTGTGGGCGTTTAATTTTTTCACTGTATTTTATAAATATTGTGTACAATAAAAAACTAAAACTGATCCCCAAACCTAAAAAGCCCAATCTTTCCGGCAGGTTTTCCACAGGCTCTTCCATCATCTTTCAGCTGGATTTCAAAGGAACTGGAAGGAGGCGTCACCGCTCGCAAACTCACAATACGTAAAGTAGTTTAACGTTATAATTTAATTACTCAAAATGATAATTGCATTGTTACGGTTGCCTGAAACTGATAACACGCGATCGGAAATAGATTTACCCATTACTCATCGGCCAAATTCGAGTACAATGACTTGCGGGGGAAAGCCGTCGTTTGTTCAATGAACACATACAACCCACTGGACCAACGTCACTTTACTATAAACACAATCCAGTGATTTACTTATTGAAGAGGAGACAACTATTTTTGTCGTGCTCTTTTATAATTTGACAAACACAAGAAAGCATTAGTATATTTTTAATACTCAAGGTCATCAAAATAATTAAAGGTTCTTATTCATTATTACATCCTCTGTTGTTAAAGCTCTGAACATATTTAGTCATGTCAATATCATCTTGTCGTGAATTAAACGTACGATTTTTTTTTATTTTAGTTTACAAGTGAAAGCAGATTGAAGTGGCCTTCAGCTATGAATTGAAACCGCCTTCTGATCGAGCCCACATAGTCCCACCGCTGTAAGGCACCCACCTCTGCCACTTGGAAGGTGGATCTTTAGTGGACTCCTACTCTCATCCCGGTGTTCGTTGCCAGTCACCGAGGCGAGTGCGATGATGATTTTCACGTACAAAAGTTACTTCATTGTTTAAAAAAAACAAATAGCTTCTTATTGCGTGAAACTTAATCATATGGTCGGCAAATAAATATTAATGAACATTTTCAATTGCTTTATATTAGATAGTTTTATAAGGCCTTTTTTTTCGGAGTTGCTCAATGTTCGTACATTATTTCTTAAGGGTTTTAATGGCAGTCCTGCTCTCCTAGCTATCTAGCTAGACTATAATTCTGCTTAGTATTAGCTAGAGCGGAATTCCCAATAAATAAAAAACTGAATTGACGTGCAAGTGAGAAAGCCGATGGAACATTTAATGCTGGGTACGGGGTCATTACTACTTTATACATTCATTTTTATCAGCCACTAGCAAAGACAACATGGTTTATTGTGAAAATTATAACACGAGTAATTAGACGTTGTTACAATGACCAGTTTCTTGCGCCCGTGCTTCTGCACAGCTATTTATAAAACGTCCTGAGTAGGCAAAATATTTTAAGACGATTTAAAAACTTTTATCTAGTTAAGTTTACTGAGAGATTAATTTCATTTTATTTCATAAAATGGCGACATTATTAGCAACTTCTCAACCAACGCGGTGCCGCGCCCCGCTGCCGATGCCGCTGCGGCGGGGGTGCACACTCCATAGGGCTTTATGGACTGTGAGCTGAGTAAGTGACACGCAGAAACTACGCATTTTAATGTTAAAATTTATTAAGAACAAAAATAGAAGACGAGACGATTCCGGTTACGAAACCTATTAATTAAATCCATTAGTAAGTTACTTTAAAAAGTGTTATACCGGTACAGTTTAATAACGTAGGATGTAAACTTAAGTAGCACACATATAATCAGCTTAAACCGAAAAAGCGAACGGTGAATCCAGGCCAAAAAATATTTAACATTCGCGAATAGACAAAATAATTTAACCTCTTGTTTAGTTAGTTGACAGTTTAAGTCAACCGCAAGATTCAGCTGCGACCGCAAGATTATAAATAATTATTTAGTTAGCTTACTTCGAAACGACTAACTGCTAGTCGGTGGTGCTTCGAGTGCCCTTGGCTAAGTATTTCTTCGTTACTCTCAGATAATTAGTGAACACAATCAATAGTGTTGCGGCGTGTCAGGTGGTGTGTCAGTGGGTCGTGTGGCGTGTGTCCGGGTAACCAAAACATCAAAAAGGTCGCTTTGATCATGTCAAGTGTTTGCACCGAAAGTAGATCAATGAAGATTGAGCTGTTGAGAGCTTATTTAATTGAGGATAAGCAACTTTCGCAAAAGCCGGTCATCGGATAGGTGACCAAAAAATTTTATATTCTTGAGCTCCTCCGTGCTACGGAAGGCACGAAAAGCCGTTGGTCCCGGCTGCATTAGCAGTCGTTAACAACCACCAATCCGCGCTAGGCCCACGTGGTTCCATCCATAAGAAAGGCTCGTGTCCCAGCAGTGGGGACATAAAATGAGCTGATGATGATAATGATTGTAACCCTTTGTGGGTTGACATTCTGCCTAGGTCAGGTCATGAAAACTAAGAACGTCCTATCACAAAAAAACATTGAAATAAACAAACACTTTTTTAAAAACGCTAACGGCAACTCGTAGTTTAAAATTATTGAAATAATGAATAACTTGTAACGCTTTAATGTTTCAATATTTTCTATATTGATCTGATGCTTTAAATTAAGTGAAAACAACAAACAAATTCTTTCTTCCTTCCTTTGCGTTAGTTACTTTTGATAGTTTGTATTTTACAAGCTTTTATTTAGTTTCACCTGTCCCGATGTTTGTTTTCATGTGCTAGTTGTAATGAATCCTTTTTGTATGTGTTATTGTTATGTGTTTTGCAAGTCAATAAATGTTTTTTATCTTATCATATTTAAATTAAAGAACAAAGAGAAACGTGCACTAGCGGCCGCCCCGCGACACCGCGTGCATGCGATGCACCTTTCGTCTCTCCCCGATCCGATCCGAACCCTTCGGAGAATCTAGTAAGGTACGGGGACACGCACTAATGCGTGATCCCTCTACAAAACCTCCAAAGGTGATTCGTTTCACACAATGCCGTTAGAGGCAATCAGCAAACTTTCTCCAAAAAAAAAAACCTTTCGTCTGATCTCGCCGCCGGAGGTTGTTGAGCTCTCGCTGGATGGAACTTTTTCAGTGTCGACTATATACCACAGTGGTTTGCTTGACGTCATTGCCGCTGGTCACGCCCTCACAAACCACGTAAATAAAAAGTTTATTGACGTCACAAACGTTCGTTAAACTTTATTCAGTTAATTCGGTGGCTTTGCATCTCGTTTAGTGTACTTCCTTTAGTTATAAAAATAAGAATAACAATACATTTTATTTTTATTTGCTGTGTAAAACTTAAGACTAAACACATAAAACTTATAAAACAAAATTTGTCTACATAATAATATAATGCATTACAAGAGTGCCGCTGATATTGTAAAGTTTGAAAACTAAGGTTAGTAGTGCAAAATAACCGAAGTGATGCCTAAACTAGTTTACCCGTATCTCAGGCATCTAACCGGCGAGTGTGTGTTAGCGCTTGCTTGCATAACATTTTATTAAATAGCAATCAATTATAATACTTTTAATAACATTTTGCTAATGCAGCATGTTGCTGCCATTGCATACCAATTTATGTAATAACTAAAATAGATGTTTGGTGTCATTGTTAATTGTTATAATTTATTTTAATCATATGATGTATACCTAGTGTTAAATTAAGTTTATTATACAAAAATCTTCCAATAAAGCAAAAGAATCTGTGAGAGTGAGCTGTACGATATAGCTCAGTGGAACAAACAATGTCGCCTTTTAGGCGAGCAGACATTGAATAGTCGTGGGATGCAGAATAGTCGTAGGATGCGTTATAAATTGACCTTAAAAGAAAGACTGTGTCTGTTTTATTAATAAATACAACATTTGACTTAAAAAACATAATTTTGTATGGAAAAAGTGCTACCCTTACACAGGATTACTACACCTTAAATTTCGTCATCAACTACTTTATTAAACATTAAACAATTAAATATATGTTCCTTAACTTGCCCTTGTTGCAACTAGGCCATGACTCTGTCTTGAAGAGTCATTGGCAGGTGCCAGGTGTTCCCCAGGCTGGGAGAAGTCCAGGTCGTTGCGCGGCGCATGCGGGCGCCTGCCACCGCCGCCGTCACGGTTGCCATTTGCATATGCGCGTGCGCATGGAAACTTGACGCTGTCGCTGATTACATTATTAGCCAGCACATTCTATTTTTACCACAGCTAGAGGCAGTGTCACTTACTAGCAATTACCTTTTCACTTTTACGGTAATATACCTAAACATAAGATCAATCATCTCAAATATTGAATAATATCACACTTAATCTAGTTCCAGACTATACAGAGCCTATAGATAACTGATAACTACATAATTAAATCTGTTGCCATAACAATAAGGTGACCAGCTTGTTGCGTTTCCTCAGAGGTAGGTCTGGTTATCAGATCCTCAGTAATTGAGGCTTTCGGGTTAATTGCGCTTCTATCTTCAACCAACAGGTGAGAAAAAGATCTTATTTCGTACGTAAGAAATAGCGAAAAAAAACACAAAAGAGTCCAGTGACCCATTTGAATGAAAACTAAAACTAACAATGCGTCATAATATTATTTTTAAAATTATTTTCCTTGCTAAACACGTTGATTTTGAAAAAAAACAGCTTGTATGCTTACACTAGCTAACAGTGTCGCTTTTACAATTTAACTGAAGGTTATGGATTATTATTCAAAATCAAATCAAATCAAATCAAAAATTGTTTATTACTTTTCAAGACAGTTGTATACAACAGTTGACGGAGCCCCCTTTAAAGCTTGTAATTGCCTGTACCAGGGGATTCCGCTCTTTCTTATATATAATACAGATATATCTAATTAACTTTTTCTTTTTATTTAAACAATTTTAAGTAGGTAATTAATTATAAGTAGGTATTTAGTTTTAAGTATCACTACAATAATTTTAGTTATAAGTAATATTTTAAGCGGTTACCAATCAGTTTTATAATCATTTAAGTTTGACTTCAATTTATAGTTATAAACAATATTTTAAGAGAATAAATTTTACAATGATTTAAGTTATACTACGAATTTTAGTTATAAACAACATCCCAAGAATGTATTAAACATATTGATCATTAATTTTTAATTTTAAGTTTCACTTAGCCGCTTTTATTAGTTCACCGTGTTATTCCATGATATGTATGATACAAGTATGCGTGTGTGTGTGTGTATTTATGTGTGAATGTTTGTATATGTATATGAAAATGAATATAATATAATATGCGTCTATATATTATTGTGCATGTGTATTTACATCTGTATATTTAATTATGTATAAAATTTTAAGTTTTTTACCCAATTACTAATTATAGATTTACACTCTTGAAAGGATTTATTGTATATCAGTGTTTCTTTGTTTACTTTGTTATATAGAACAGCTGTGCGTGATTCAAATTGTACCTTAGCAAATTGAGTTTTTCTATGTTAACACGTTGATTTTGAAAAAAACAGCCTGTATACACTAGTTAATAGTGTCGCTTTTACAATTTAACTGAAGGTTATGGATTATTATTGTTATCGTATACATATTATGTATCTAGGTAAATATAAAGCATAATACGAAACGCTCAGTATTGTTTACAACGTAACTAAAATGAAGACAGACATATGCAATTGCCAAAACGTTGTGACACAAACCATTAAAGACCTCGGTCCTGTGCCGTTCTCATTGCTGTCTCAAGAGCAATGAGAACGGCACAGGGCGCGGCAATCTTCTGGTGCGTTGAAAACTACACGCGATTTACTTTGCGAACGCCCGGTACCGATCCGATCTGAACCCCTCGGAGAATCTAGTAGGGAACGGGGACACGTACTAGTGCGTGATGCCATTCCCTCTAGGAAACCCCGACGGTGTTTTATTTTCATACCGTAGAGGATACAGTCGTACTTTGTCATCTTACAGTGAAAGATTGGCTCGATTTAGTAAGTATATGGATTTAGTGTGCCTTCATAATATTATACATTCGAATGTTGACTCGCCTGAGCTGCTTTTCTTCTTTTCTTCTTAATTAATTTTAGTACACGTTGTAGTACTCGTAATGCGAACATCTAGTTGCAGGTGTATAAGAATAATACCTCTTGCTTTAACCCTATTATCCGTACGTGTCGCTTGTCTAACGATCTCGCGGCAAAGCATGCATTTTTGGATGTAATGAACGGCAGTCGCAGTGTTTTTGTGCGGCCTGTTGTTGGTTGTGCGGTTTGTTGTTGGTATACTTTTTCAGAAATGTTAACCTAATTTATTTTGTTAGATTTGAAACTCTCTATAATAAGTGAGCTATAAAACGTAAACCTTACAGTCATGATAAGGCTACATGTTTAGGTTTACAATCTAATTTTAAGCCAGTAAATTTTATTGTGTTACTCTCTTTGATTGTAATATGTTTTGTAGCTTTTTTGTCAATAAATAATAAATAAGTAAATTTCACACGGCCTTTAAGTTTCTCGCCGCCCCCAAAAAGCCCGAAAAAAGTGCAAATGATTAATTTATATAGGAATGTCGATCACCTATACAACCTACACAAAAATGTTAGGTTATTTTCTTTTTTATAGCTTCAGCTTTAATATGCAATCGAGTTAAAATGAAGTTAACCAATTAGTCCACACCAACCGTTGTTGCACGTTGCTATTGGCTGCCGACGTGTGACGTCGCTTGCGCGCATTTGTTTTATTTTATGCACACATGGTACTTTACACTTTACAATTTACACAACTGAAATAGCACTAGAAAAGAGGCAACCTGCCGCAGGTGGGGTACAAGATAGATGAATAAACACTTTATTGCTTACACTAAGTTTTCAGTTACAACATTAGATAAACATAGAATTGTAAATGTTTATAAAAATAATAGATATGAAAATGTCTTTGTATAAAAAAAAATTATTCAAAATTCAAAATCATTTATTCAATTTAGGCTACAAGTAGCTCTTGTGAATGTCACTATGCCATCGGTTCAGAACCGGCAAGAAACTCCAGCAAGTGTCCAGCTCTTTTCTCCCTTACAGCATCAAAAATATTGGAAAATGCCGCCCTATCATAGCAGGACACTTTCCATCAAAAATAAACACAAAAAATATAGAAAACAACCACATGTAAAAAAAACAAAATAAAAAATCTAAGTTAACAAATTTACCTCAGGTGAAAGCTGTATGTACCGCATACCTACGTTAATTACCATTCACCAGCTGCGTTGTTAAGCGTTGTGCGCACGCCCGCGGTTTCTGAGCTGGTAAAACCATCGCCAGATACGGGTGTTCGAGCGGATGAAGTGCGACCGCTTTTATCAAATATAATTTAGATAAACTAAAATAAATAAAAAATGGAAAAATAAGCCGTTCGGTTATGTTTCGCACTATAAAAGATAATAATATATTATATTATAAAGCGGGGGAGCAGCAACACAATCCTGGTGGTGAGACTCGCCCTTATATCATAGGTTCATCGATTTGCATATAAAATGTGTAAGTCGAATGAAACTTATTTATATTGTTTTTTAAAGTTTACGCGAGCACTACACATTGAAATAAAACAACTTTTACGGATCTACATTACACATTACTTTAATAAATGTTTATCCTGACGCTTCAAACCACTGACCCTGAGTGGTCACAGGGAGACTGAGGTGTTGGTCGTCTCATAATTAGTTAATAGCTTGTATACCTTCATTTAAATTTAATCAGGTGCGTTCCGTTTTACGCAGTAAGAGCTTACAGTATCTTTTGGTCTGGCAGTATGGTGTTGGGACTGGGATTTAATATTTTGTATGATGGGATCCCAGGCTGGCGGTAGATTCCAACCAACATTTCTTTTGAAATTAGGATGTTTTTTAATTTCAATAGCCTCGCTTATCATCCTAGGGATGAATCGTTGTTCTCTAGCGAGTATTTGTGGTTGATGTAATGATTGGGCCCCTCTAGGGGGGGGGGGAATATTCGCATACTGCAGTCTTATTTTCGCGCCTATGCTTGACGTCGGCTATATGTTCTTTAACGCGGGTTCCTACACTTCTCTTTGTTTGCTCTGTGTAAGTGAGCCCACAGTCGCAGTCCAGTTTGTACACTCCTGCATCTTGAAGGGGTATGTTACCAGTGACAGTGACAATCTTGTCAGTGACACCTTTTATATATGGTTGGCGCTTGACTGTGGTTGGTTAATTGCGTTTTCTGTGAGGAAGCCGTGGTACTTTCAGTTTATTATCCTGTAGTATGTGCTTGACATGCTGAAGCTCAGCAGCCAGCCGTTGGGTGTCACAGATGCCGCGTGGTCTCTGAAACAAAGATTTCCCTACAGTAGC
Organism: Eudonia truncicolella; assembly: GCA_949315975.1. NCBI lineage: Eukaryota > Metazoa > Arthropoda > Insecta > Lepidoptera > Crambidae > Eudonia > Eudonia truncicolella. The sequence continues at coordinate 17,576,223 of OX438837.1, read as the reverse complement.
CAACTGTCTATTAGGATGGTGGTGAGAATCACCATTAAGGTACCTATCTGTATGGGTTACTTTACGATACACAGTGTGACTCAAGCTATGGCGCGTAAACTTATTTATTTTTATTATTTTGAAACCTATTTATGGATACATATGTTATGACCATATATTACTTATCTAGGCACTCTGTTGTCTGAAAATAAATATTTTCAGACAACAGAGTTTAAAAAAATTGATTATTAAATGACAAGCGCAATGTAGTTTAGTTTCCCACGGTGAGGCTCTCCCTTGATGTGGTGACTCAGCTGGGGCATTACGATTCCCGTGGCGTGGCTGGAGAGCTGACGCACCGGCAGCGCGGGCCCATCGCCGCCATCGCTCGCAAGTACGCAGCCCACCGATCTGATCGTCCCGCCACTCGATGACACATCAAATTTCGCATAAGGAATAGACGATATCAACAAAAAAATATCAAACAGAGAAATCAATTATTCAACGCCAACTTGTAGAAAAGCTCTGATTGTTAGTACTGAGTCAATTTCAATCGAAGCTGTCGTCACGTCAGTCCGGATTTATGTCCGAGATTCGAGGTCCTCAATGATGGAATTCTGGTATCATGGATCGAAGCACTATTGTATAATGTATTTTTTTTTATTTGACAGAATGGTGAGGGCAACGTTGTGGGTTTAATACTCGCATCACTGTATATAAGGTAATATGAGCCGATGCTTCAATAACTTTGATAAATATACGAATTACATTAACGCCTCTCATCCAGACATATTTCCATTCACAAGCTGATATGAAAGTGCTTTGGGATAAAATAAAAAAGGTAAAATATAAAGATGCATATATCTTTAGTCACCTGGCACGAGCGGCCACGGCTTCCATGAATGGGCTGAGCTTTCGGGTCATTGTCGTGCGAATACCGAGTCAAATCACCCAGACAACCTTGCCCTGTGCTCATACATAAGAACACTGTAAAGTTTCTTCTTTCCAATTGTCCACTGCCGTTTTAACCAACTGTTTTAGCAGAAGGTCGTAAGATACCACTCGATGTATGTGGTGGTCGTAGGGCCTGCCGCGGGCTGCAGGTACCGCGGGAGGGGCGGACATGCCGCGGCCTGCAGCGGCTGGCATGTGGAAAGGAGTGCGCCTCCGGAAGCGAGCCGCATGCCGCCGCAGCCTGCGGCATACTTGGTGCATGAGCCGTAATCCCGTTACGAGTGAGTTCATGCAAGCATCGAGCATATTGATACTGATCAGAGTCTAGTTTGCATAAGGACTGGGAAAAAAACCAATAAAATATGTAAGTACTGTGTATATTCGAGACTGCAATTAGTGTTCAATCTAACTATTATAAATTGAAATGTAACAAAACATTCATCACGTGAGCGAGTACAAGAAAATGTAGGACAACATTTTGCCTCATCTCGATTTTCACATCAACACCATCACAATCGACCAGCGCAGTTTATATCCCACTGCTGGGACACGAGCATTCCCTATGGGTGGATAAGAACCACATGCCATAAACCATCACGTTTGCCCAGTGCGGATTGGTGGTTATTAACCTAGGTACCAAGGGCTGAAACAATATTATAAATTGTCAAATTACGCAATAAATAATTCCAAAATTATTGATAAATAACTTTTGTAAGCACCTTTATTAACTGATCCGTACGAAAGTGTAAGATGCGGTTACTTATTTATTATGACTTACTTATCATTTTACAAATGTAACTAAATGTGTTTGAATATTACTTGCTAAACTTGCTGCGCTTAAAACCTAAATGACCTAACCCTGAACAAATAAAAAATATTGGATTATTGGAGATGCATGCAATGGAGGAGGCACAATCATTGAGCTTAAAAATTGATTGGTTGTAAAACCTGTATGTCTACGTGATGTTCAACTCGCACACTCGTAATACAAACAATATTGTTTAGGCCGAATTAGAGCTTATGTCCGGGTGACGAGCTCTCCGTAACACACGTACTATCGGTACAACAACCTAGCGGGATATGACGTTAATGTAAGAGTAAACACAATGCAAATGTGATGAATCCTGCGCATGAAGAGCACCTGCTTAAGTTTTGAGTAGGGACGCGCTCGCGACCTGCTCTCCTAGTCGAATACTAAAGCCTGACTCATAGTGTTGTTATTCATAAATCAATATTTTTTACAGCATGTGGTGGTCGCGCAAAGTGATTCAGATCCTGGATCCACTATTTATGTCGTGTTTTTAAAAGGTATTGATAAGATGTTATATTGATTGACATGTGAAAATCGAAAAAGAGGACCTCGATGGTGCACGGTCTGCGATTGCTAAGGTTACGCACTTTCGCAAAGGCCGGTCATCAGATGGGTGACCAAAAATGTACTGACTCGAGCTGCTCCGTTCTTCGGAAGGCACGTAAAGCCCTTGGTACCTAGGTTAATAACCACCAATCCGCACTGGGCAAACGTGATGGTTTATGGCATGTGGTTCTTATCCACCCATAGGGAATGCTCGTGTCCCAGCAGTGGGATATAAACTGCGCTGGTCGATTGTGATGGTGTTGATGTGAAAATCGAGATGAGGCAAAATGTTGTCCTACATTTTCTTGTACTCGCTCACGTGATGGATGGTGGACAAACTCGCTGTCACCAGCACGGATTGCGTGACGCGCGGCGGCCCTACGTGACCCAGCACAGCCTCTCCAAATTGGGCGCCGGATGTACTAGCATTGCTACGCCACTTGTGACGTCACACGGACAGGCATCGGCAGTTACGTCACGACTGTTTTTCACGCCACGGGTTAGTATGTAAGCCATCAGCGTACATTGTCTACAGTGCATGACAATGAGAACTAAACGGCAATGTTACTCAATCCTCCTATGAAAATATTAGGGAGTGAGTGTTTGATTTTTGTTCTAATGGTTAAATCGTAGATGCAGCGCCTATGAAGTTGTTTAAGTAATTAATTAAAAGTGTAAATAAAGGAACTCACCCAAAAATAACAAATCCAACGTCATTCATACGACATTTCAATAAGAAAAAAACAACGGACACTTTGCAACGTCGCCTAGAACGTGAAGAAACATCACTTTATCAACGACAGCCGATTAAAGCTAAGCGCCATAACTCTGGGGTCTTAGGGATTAGGGCCACGGGACGTAAGAGAAAGTGGCCCTACGTGCTGCGGCGCACGCGCGTCGCCCAAATAGCGGCCCTCGCGGCGGAGCTAATGAGCTTGGAAATAAAAACACTAATAATGGCTGCAGCGGTTCCACCTGCCCAGGTTAGGGCCGCTCGTAAAATATTAAACAGGCAGTTATAAGTGTGTGTTTATAAAAATGTTGTTTTGGTTATTTCGTGGGTACTATTAGGTTAGTTTCCATGTGAGCGTGATAAGAAAGATAGCAGAGACAAACTATCCACAGGAACCTTGCAAGGTCTTAATGTCATCTCAACAATTTCTGTTTATACACGGACATTTGGACCAATTTAGACACTTACTTCTTTATTTATAGGTTTCATTTTACTTAATGGTTTATAATGCAATATCGAACGCGACGTTAAAATGGAAGAAAAAATGTTTGTATTTTAAAGTGTCATTCTTATCACAGGAAAGCTGTCAAAAAGAGAAAAGAAACATTGCCGAGCTACTGGTCTAAAACGGTATGTAAACCACTTTATATGGTTTGACGCCGTTGTCTTGGCGAGCCTATAATAAAGCGACACTAGCTATATTGGTAGCTAAAATAGAATAATGAAAATTTGTGTAGGGGTTTTCTCGCTGATCAATGTGTTAGAGACATATATTCAAAACTGTAAGCAAGAAATTCCAAGACATTCAGATAATGATCGCGAACGTACACTAGCGAGGAGAAAATGTAACATTGCTTTGGGGACCCTGAGCCGTCTGGTGCATTACCCGGCGCTTGTCATCAGTGCCGCCTGAACTCTAGAATCAAGTTTTATAAAAATAGATAAAATACATTTAACGTTGAGATTGTGCTTCCTAGATACATATTTTGCTTAATTTATTTTATGGAGCGAATGATCTTTTGGAGGGATTATTGGATATATTGTTAGATTTAAGAAATACTGAGCTTACCTAACCCACCTTCCCGCTTAAACTATAAGCCCCGGCATCATAGATGATTCTCCTCCTCCTCCTAGATCACCTAACGTACATAAAATAAAACAAGTAATTATCTATTGACAACGCATCTTTGGACGACGAATTGTACTTCTGAGGAAAACTGGATAAATGCTTACATTCTCCGTTTTTGTGTTACTATCCAAGATATAAGTTAATGTTAAAATATGTTATCTGATATATATAGCGTCCCGGCTTCGCACGGGTGGACATTTCTTTTTTAATATAGCCTATGTTACTCAGCGCTAATGTAGCATTCTAATGGTGAAAGATTTTTTAAATCGGTCCATTAGTTTTTGAGTTTATTCGTTACAAACAAAAATACAAAAATACAAAGCTTTCCTCTTTATAATATTAGTATAGATATCAGATATCGCGATGCAGTGCATTCTACAGTAACTTAAAAAATGTATCTACATATGTTAAGTTTAAGGTTGAAAATGCATTAAAGAAATTTGACAGTTTTGGATAGGTTGATGTGCAGGCGTCTGTCTGTACTACGCGGATAAAAATACGCCCATTGTTGCTTGACTTATCGAAAGCGTTTGATTTGGTTTCTTACGATATTCTATGGCAAAAATTATATAAAACATCGATGCCCGAGAAACCAATCCGTACTTTTAAATATTGGTATGGGAACCAGATCAACGTTGTTCGGTGGTCGGGGCGTTTTCGACACCAACCAGGAGCCCAACCGCCTAACCGATTGCCTTGGCTACGTGTATAGTTATAGTTTATGACGTCATCTTGTCGTCTAGCTAATAGGTATAGGCATATATCGAAAGCTATAGCCTATACCTTTCGCCTATACTATGCCTATACTTCATAAACTATACACGTAGCCAAAGCAATCGGTTAGGCATTCGGGGGGCAGGTTGGGGTGCGGCGTGTCTGTATGTGAACGCACTTGTGGAGGACACACGTCAGCTTCCATATTGGTGAAGTTTGCATTAATAATATTAGTTACACGGACGACATGGTGCTGCCGAGTGTGTCTGTAGGTGGACTGACGCAGCTGCTTGACATTTGCGAAAAATATGCTAAACAACACGGTTTGACTTATAATGTCAAGAAAAGCGAGTGGATGGTCTTTCAGGCTCGGGGAAGGTCCCTAAGTCAAACACCTAAACTTAGACTGAATGGCTGCCCCCTTAATAGAGTCGAACAATTTAGATACCTTGGGCACATTCTAACCGCTGAAAGACAATGCGGACACTGAGAGGGAGCGTAGGGCGTTGTCTGTCCGTGCGAATATGATAACCCGCAGATTTCCTCGCTGTTCTAGAGACGTCAAAATAACCCTGTTCAGGGCATTTTGCACGTCCTTCTACACGAGCAGTCTGCGGCGAGCTATACGCAGAAGCAGTACGGCGCCATACGCGTCCAATTCAATAATGCATTCAGGGTTCTGTTGGTGCTGCCTTTGCTGCTCAATTTGTAATTTAACAGTTTTAATTAGTCTATTTGTTGCCTTTGAATAACAAGTATTGTTTTTATAAATTCTCAACAAGTGGTACTTCCTTTTTGACACATGGCCATATACGGCAACATCTATCCGTCCAACATGCCTTGCGTGATTCAGCCCTCTGGGGGTACCCGCAACTCCACATGCGCACACGCAGATCATGACGTCTAAAAAATGTCGGGGATGAGGTCCTCCACGCGTGACAAGCAACTGATGCGACCACGTGCTTGCGCCTTATAATCGGCAACAGCTGTCAATTAGCTACAATAACAATATGATCATAATTATGAAATGTAGATGACTTAAAGATAGAAAAACGATAGAAAAAGCTTTCGCTCCTCTTGGGCTATCCGACCAGGTGTTTATATCTAGCTCATTACCTCCATGGAACTTTTTGACATACAGTGCGTTTATCAGGACTATGCAACTCATAATTTCAAGTAAAAACAGTCACATCTTTCCTGTATCATTTTGAAATAAGCTTTTAACAGACATTTGCAAATCCCATGGTCTGGGACGTTAAAATAATGTATCAAACGCCTAATTTCCCGTGTATGTCGTACGAGCCGACTAAGATACAAGGGTTTCGAGATGCTCGCACGTCAGGCGACCGGCTGCAACCCATCACAGATGTTGTCTATTCCACCTCGGAGCACTAACTACTTTGATTACGCTAAATGTGGCGTCGAGGTCACTAACGGAGTATGTAGAGATGTGGGTTCGTCGGGAATAAACACAAGCGCGTAGTATCCCAATACATTATATTGCATGCTTATATATCCAATGTATTTTCCAATACATATAAGGATACTACAAATATACTCAAAATTGGTGACTGATTTTATCTGAAATGAAACAACTTTTACGGATCTACTCGCGTTTATTTTACACATTAGTTTTAATTAATGTTTATCCTGACGTTTCGAACCCTTTGCAGGGTCCGTGGTCACAGGGAGACGGAGGTGTTGGTCGTCTCATAATTAGTTAGTAGCTTGTATACCCTCATTTAAATTAATCAGGTGCATTCCGTTTTACTAATGTGTAAAATAAACGCGAGTAGATCCGTAAAAGTTGTTTCATTTCAATGTGTAGTGTTCGCGTAAACTTGAGAAAACAATATGATTTTATCTGGTTATCCCTTTTCGGGAAAAGAACCCGCTGTATGTAGTGATATATGTATGATGTCTAAACGTAGAAATTTTCAACGTGATATATTTGACAATGTTTAACAGTGAATTAACGGAAACATTAAATAATAATAATATATAAATAGTTATTAATACAAATAAATAATAATTATTATTATACATTGCATTAGGTACATGTACGCAGTACATTTTTAGTTTGTATGTACTATAATTTGTATAGAGCTAATTGCAATTGTTAAAGTTTTTGCAAGCTACTGGTTAAATTAAATTGTATAGCTACAAACGTTCGCTTTCGTCGGTGTTACTAAATGACAACGGGGACACTCGTCGCCGCCAGCATGTTACATTAATGAACTCCCGGCGACACCAGACCCAGTCCAGATCAGTTGCGACCAATTGAAGCGCGGGCTGACTCATCGCGGTTGTCTTAGAATCGCTCAAATACTTGTTGCGCACTCTGTACCGCATCTTTCTCAGAATTAATATTCATGATACTTAAGAAGATGACTTTTAAAAATTACAGTGACTAACTTGTACGTAGTTCGGGTTCTGCACCCATCGGGATGTCTATCACACTCACAGCTATTACACACATTGTGACGTCACGCCCGCGGCGCCGTTATTGAAATATCCGTGGGAGATCAATTTCAGCTGTAGAAGACTTATGGGGAGATGACGTTTTATCATATTGTTTCCTAAAGTTCTAGTGAAGACAACGCATTGGAATGAAACCCTATATTCAGATCTAATCGCGTTTATTTGAACACGCGGCCACTACCTATGGACGTTTGCCACACCAAAGGAATCTGTCACGCGCGATTCTGAAGCTTTATGCTATTTTCTTTGCTTAATGTTGAAGCTTTCTTATGTTACATAATTTAATTGGATCTAATACGGTTTGCATGCCGTTAGGCGTCAAAAAAAGGTGGATGATCGACAGTCATTTGTATTCTGGTTCGATATAGCAAAGGCAAAGGTATAAACTATCTAACTATATAAAACTATATGCTAATCGGTTCAGCCGTTGTCGAGTTTTGCGATTAGCAACACATTTAGCGATTCATTTTTATTTATATATAGATAATATGGTTGCAGTAAAAAGTATCTTGTGGTCGCGTAGTGTTAGGGCTAATATTTAATAACTATCTTCTCCATTGAAATTTAGATGATCTTAAATATCTCTTCAATAGCCTGGCGTATCATAAACCAGTATTTGGTGATTGTCAAACCTTATAAATAATGCAATGCCTCAAGGGTATATTCTCACATTGCAGATTTGATCAAAATATGAGAATAACCCTAAAAGATATTTTTTCAAAACCAAATGCAGTACTTTTAATGATATGTACTTTAAATGTTCGATTTGGGCTATGGACTGGCTGATTGGCTGGCATGCTCCACAAACCTGGTGGATCTTCAGCAAACTGATATGTGGAGCATGTCAGCGAGCAGCGTGCACAACCAGCACGGGGTGATAAAACCCATGGAAATCCGAGGGCTCAGCCCGCCAGCTCCAAAACAATGGCAGAGTTTTCCGCCGCGCCCGCCGGAATGAATTGGCAACAATGCGCCGCGATTCAAGGGACACCAAAACACAATTAGCTTAATTAAACTGTGGCGTTGATGTTTCTATTTTAGTCATAATAACTAGACCTATACCTCGCCGTTGCTAAGGGTGAATGTACTACATAATAATATATTGGCCTTTATTCGCAATATCTGCAATTAACTATAATTGAGATCACCGGTTTAGGCTTATCACTACACAAACAATTTCGGTATCAACAAGTAGTTTGACGATAGACACGGGTAGTACACACTACGTGCTACTTGGTAAAGTAGGCACAATTTTTCGGCAGAGCACTCGATTAGTGCAAACTATAGGCCTTTTATGTCATAAGATTTGCTTAGAAATATTTATAGTAACCAACAATAGTAATTTACGAGATGTATTTATTGCCCAATTTTCCGTCCTGCAATAACATGTCCCAGGTTGAATGGAGACCGTGGGTGTCCTTTATCATCATCATAATTATAATCAACCCACACCAGCCCACTGGTGGTCACAGGCGTATCCCAGTGCATGCCACTGCCACTTTCCAGCCGCTGCTAGCCACTTTTCTCACTTTCAATTAAATTTTCAAAAACAAACTTTGAACTTTATGGTTATACCTATATAACTATTTGAAAATTGAAACTATTTGGTGGCGAGTTGACCCGGCAAGTCATGAGGTGCGGGTTCGAATGCCACTCGTGGATTTCAACACTTTTTTAAAATAATGAACTTTGTACTATTCCTCAGATTTTTAGTATAACTTATTTTGTCTCAATTCAAGAAAGAATAAAAAAAATATTGTTAAAAATCGACATAAGTGTACATAAGGATTAATTATAATTATGGTATAAGTTCACTTACCTATATTTAATAAAATAGTCTTTGGAAGTTTCTAGCTTACCAAACATATAGTCATAGTATGTAGGTAGATACTCGTAGTATAAAAAGGAGTTGTATAAAATAGAAACAAAGACCTTTTGTTGGCGCACACTTCAGCGGGCTCAAATTACGCCTTTTTTGCTCTATATGGCTTTTTCTGCTAATGCTATGAGTTACTTGGGCTTATGTAGTAAAACACAGACACCTATTGGCGAATGTGACAGCAATTTTCATATGTAAATGAATTTGTTAATTTTTATGACTTTAACCGTAGTTTACTATTACATACTTGTTACATAAAACTTTGAAGACAAAAAAAAGGGGAAACCAATGTGATTATAAAAGATTTATGTCACATGCCTGGCCTATCAATAGTCTATTCTCAGGCTAATTAAGGCGCCTCAACTCTTCGAATTTCCAGATTTTAAATTGTACTAGATGCAATTTCATTTTTCATTTTACTTCATTCTTTATTTCACTGTACATTGATTATCGCTGAAAGCCCAAGAAGAGTCGAAGACCACACGAGAAAGTTCCGTAGCATAAATTATTGAAATAGCCGTCTATTTATTGCCGATGTTTGTACAAAAAGTCTATAAAGTAAATGGTCCTTAGTCATCAATCACGCAACTGCTCGAACGTTGCTGTAGGTCGGCCACGCGCACGCGCAATCCGCCGCTACGCGCCGCGCCCGGCGCGGCAGCCGACGCAGCGACGACTCGGCGGGCGCGGCGCGTGCGCTTGCCGCCGCCCGGCGCCTCGCCGGGAGCCGCTCGTAGACAGTCCGTAGCGCCGCAACACCACCTCAGTGCGTAGTTATTAGTTTCAAAGCCCAAACTTTAAGGAATTCAAAATAATTTATTCAGTTTGGCAACAACATTAGCTCTTATTGCTTCTTAAATAATATTTGTTAATGTTTGCCTTTTTTTTTTCTAAAACATTTTTTTTAATGAATAATTTTTCAAGAGTTTGTTTTAAGTAGTTTGTGTAGCTTAAATATTAATATTTCATTAGAATGCTGTGCACAATTGTCATCGGCTCCAAACTTAAATCATGTTGATAAATAATATTAGGTACATTTACTTGGCTTGTGAGTTGTTATTGTGTCCTAAATAAATGAATGTTACTATGCCACCGGTTCCTAATCTACACAGGGCTAGACCTCGTACTGAAAAGAACCGGCAAGAAACTCAGCAAGGGCATTTCATTTCTCCAATTCTTTTACACTTGCTGAGTTTCTTACCGGTTCTTCTCAGTACAAGGTCTCCCGCCCAGAGTTGACTTATGAACCAATGGCATAGTGACATTCACAAGAGCTACTTGTAGCCTAAACTGAATAAATGATTTTGAATTTTGAATCATATATTGGAAAAAATATTGTATTGCGGTTTAAAAACTACAGCGACATCTACTAACACCTGGAAATGAAAAAACCGATGAAGAAATCCTGACTGCCAGAGAGATTTACTATAGGAGACTGGAAATACATCCAAATGAGCAGCCTTGATAATATATAGCCTTGATAATAAAAGAGTACTGATAAGATATTGTTTCGAAAGAAAAGACAGTCGATAAATGAGCTGGTAATTGTCTTTACTAGATTTCATCGCAGATTAAATATGTCATATTGGAAAGGCCTATAAAATAGTTGGAGAGCGCGTATAACAGCCAGACAAGTGAGATTGAGAAGTGCTTTTAAAGTTTCTTTTCTAATTCTAATTACTTTAAAAATTACTTTTAAAGTTTAATAATCAGGATAAACATTAATTAAAACTAATGTATAAGATAAACGCGAGTAGATCCGTAAAATTGGTGTTATTTAAATAATTTTATTAATTTAACTGTTATATTTTTGAACCACAGTCATTTTACATTCAGGTTTTCATAAAAACTTTCTTGGCCGTAAGTTTTTTTCGCTGTATAGAAGTGACACCTGATAAAACACATTACCGTCGTTCGTTATAAAAATAAGTTAAAAAAAAACTCTTTCGCGACGACTATAGAAACCAATCATGTCATTAAATGTTCAACAAAACCACAGCAGTTGGTGCCGGCCAGCGGACGACCTGGATAAAGGTCAGCGAAACGTTGTTTTTACCGAAGCAATAGATGTTTCTCATTGACCAATTAGGCAGTCGCCATGACAACGTTACGGCCAAGGGAATACCGAAACCAATATGCTTTTTATCTGGTAACACGGCGAGGATGAAGCGGTCTACTTTCCTTTGTTCCACTAATCTAACATTGGGAAAACCCACTTGGCCGCAGCTGGCAGCCTCTAATCGAGCATCGGTTTTTATGCCGTCGCAGTATACTTTTACCACCACTCGCTACTGAATCTAATCCAATCCACTCAATTAACAAAGAGTTTCATTCCGAGTGTCTTTTTTTAGTAAATAATTAAGTAGCTTTCCGTCGTCTGCAGCCTTAACAGCGTGACCGGGTTTTTGGTCGTTGTGAGTTCAGTCACAATATCTGGAGGCGTTCAAGAGGCTGACGTCAAACGCGGATCTCCATACCCTAAGGCGCTTCGGAAATATTTAAAATAAAAAAAGTGTCGAATGACTCGTATTTGTTGTGTTAACTGTACCTTATTAAGCAATAATGTTAGTACTTTGTATTTGCATGTAAACTTTGATTGCTGAACAAGCTGAATTCAATATTCTGTTTACCATCTCCAGTTCATAATAGAAATTGTAAACAATATTAAACTACAATATTAAGACTTTTAAAAAAAAGAGAAAAAATAATTGTACACAATTAAATTTTCTCTTGCAGATAGGCTAAATTGATCAAGTACATAAATTACTATCACAAATGGACACGTGTCCGCGTGTGTCAACTGCCAGCCCTAGATGGGCCGGCGCCGGATGTTGGCAAAAGTCTTTCTCGGCGCGGAGGGTGGTGGCTCGGTGAGTCACGCACGCTCCACGAATACGGCGGGAATACGGCCGGACTCACCCGCTCCCACCCACACCATGTCCAATGTAGGATAATTTCTAAACAATTCGCTTTTCGCATTAATTTGTTAATTTATTTCAAAACTGACTTGTGTTTAATAGGTATTTTGGCTACGTTTGACAACTGATCGCATTTTAATAAATGGAGCGACGTAGATTGACGGCTTAAAAAGGTTACCTAAAAGCTTTGACGTACACAGGTCATAATCATCAGCCTGTAAGCGCCTTACTGCTCGGCTCCGGGTTTCCCACACAACACGTGGGGGTGCGTAGGCGCAACCGTTCATTATCATATGTGTACGAGTACAAGTAAAATTCCTACAAACCCTACGCATTCAAAGTTGGTCTGGCCTTAATCATGTAACATCTTCTTTAAACGTCTAGCGTATTAAACTCGTCATCATTCCATAACTTTTAAATGCTTTTCTTCATTGCTACTCAACACAAAGTTTATCCATCATTTATCATAATTACGAGTTGTCCATCAGTTGATATCTCTGCCACATTCTTTAGGTACCGTCACCGTCGAACTCTCCGTCTGGCAGGTAATATCAAGCTGTCAGCCAGAAGTAAGGCGCCGACGTCGGCTTGTTCCCGGAACACCATCAAATTATCCCGTATCCGCGCTCCCGGGGCCCTTGCGACGCCGTGAAAGCCAATTTGAGGAAAACCATACTAATATAATATAGGCGGCGCCACTTTAAAAGATTTTTTAAATCGCAAAACCATTATCTAAAGCTCCAAATCGTTTCGTAGAACCTAAAAGCGCATTGTGTGGGGTCACTGCCCCGTCGCCTATCGAAAGGGATGGTGCCAGAATGAATGGCCAATACATTATGTATGAGATTACGGGTTGGACAGGCGTGATTTAAGGCCTGTTCCTGGAACCATGCCGCTTTAGATGCAGTTTTTTAGGATTAATGCATTTTTAGAACGTTAGCATCATCGGGATTTGGAATGATAATGAAATATAATTATAGTTAATATTTGAAATAATATTTTTCTTAAACATAATGATCTAGGATGGATCAAGGTGTTTATTTTATTCTCGCCTGAACGTAGACGACATTTATAATGGAGCGAGCTTACTCAGAACCTGTTAAAATAAAAATAATTAGAGTATCTTGGACGGCCTGACGACAAACTTACTTCTTACTTAGTAATTAACAAGCAAAGCTTCGTCGACAAGCAAAGCTTTGTTAATTACTAAGTAAGAATAAGAAAAACAATTAATTTAATAAACATGTTATAACATTAATACGCACTACCCTACGCCTACGCAAATTAAATAAGATCACTTTCTGAGAGAAAAACCAATTTACCTACTTAAAGTAATTGACGATTATGGACCTAGCATACGTAAACTTTCTCTCTTCTCTTCTTAGCCTTCCTTAACCATTTTGTAGCAGGCCTTCTTCAAACCACGCCATGTGTGTCTATTTTAGGCCTTGTGCACCCAGTTCATACAGATTTTGTAATTAGAAAGTGTATTCCTTCTTTCACGTCTAATAAAGCAATGGATCGTCTTGATTTCTTAACCAGAAATAATTTAGGAGCCCGCTAAAGTGCGTATTTTCCGGGTCAAATATAATGATCACAAACAAAATGATATTTGTGTGACGTTGACAAAACAATATTTAACTAAATAATGCATAAATAGTTTTGTATGAATAAGGGGGTTAATGTTACTTGTTTCGGGTATCGATTTTTTAAAGTTTTTGGCACGTATGCAATGGTCTTTTGGGGTTGTCCGGTCTAGGTCATATAGCTAGGTAGCTAGCATTACTTTGCTGCAAAGATTATAACTGAAGCAAAGGTCAGTCACCTTTGCTCTGAAGAAAGAATGCTGTCCATTGTTTTGCGAATCTTTTTAGTTGTTTGTGTTTTTGGCTTTGTCGGCCCGGCTGAATTTCATTAAGTTTCTGCGAACCAGGTTGATCAATATTTAAAAAACATATTCTTGAAATCTGGCAAATGATGTCGTACTGAGAAATCGTTTACTTTTGAGGATAATTTGTAAATAGATGAACCCTCACCTGAACCATTTATAATATTTAATAATGAATTTGTTCTTAGATTTATAATGATTTATTGTGTTTTTATTTTCCCTTGATTTCCCTAGATTCCAAACATTCACTAAAGTTAAAGCTGTTTTAAAGCTCATCCTGTCCCGTTTTCAGGGTTCCGTGGTCAACAAGGAACCCTTATAGTTTCGCCATGTCCGTCTGTCTGTCTGTCCCCAGCCTAACTCATAGACTCTTAGTACTAGAAAGCTGTAATTTGGCATGGATATACATATTAATCACGCCGACAATGTGGTGAAGTAAAATTTAAAAAAAAATATTTTTTTTAGGTTACCTCCTCTACACGTGAAGTGGGGACGTAATTTTCTTTCCTTGTCTACCCCATAATGTGGGTTGTCGATAGATAGCAATTTCAAAAATATTGCGGGTTTGTGGAAACAGTTTTTTGATTGAGGCATCCTTTTGTGAACTATAAACTTTAAAGTGCAAAATTTTGTTAGAGTCAAGTGTCCCCCTTTCACTCCTGCCAGCCAAATGGTTGTTTTTGGATACGTGAAAAAAATCACGGTAGTTGTATATATGACGAAGTTAAAAGGAAAACTATCACAGCTTAGTAGGCTTTACAAGTTTACGAGTAACAGTCGACCAACTTATAAAATGTACTTAGCTCAGTAGGTACAAATTCCTCATTGGGAACTACTTTGTCAGGTGTGTGAAACCGGTAGTATCTACATTAAATAAATGTTCATGCCCTCTTCACAGAGTCCGCATTATTGAGATGGGCTACGGAATCCTACAACACTGCGCGAGGCCCGACCCACACTTGGCCGGTTTTTGTTTATAAAGAGACAGATATTACTTTCAAACAGTGATAATATTCGTCGATGTTTCAAAAAAAAAGTTAATTACTTTCAAAGTTTTCAGGATGAAAATTAAATGAAAAGTAATAAAAATACCGAGATTATTATCTGCTCATAGATATCGACCCGCCTGCCAAATAACTAGTATTATGATATTGTTTGTGCTGTGTATCGATGACCCTTCGATGTGAATGGCTTTCGGGATCTCTAGTTCTAAATTCGGTGGTCGGATGACGTAAAAATTTGCTAGTTATAGGAAAAATATATCTAAAAATAAAAAAATCCAACTTTAAAGCGCCTATTTCAGTTTGTTTATTTATTTTGCATAATATTACCATAGAATATTTAAATACGTCATCCGCAAGCGCGTGACGCATAAGGTGTCTACACACGAATTGCGTCACACGCACACGGTCGCGGCGCACAAAACGCAATAACCAAAACTTGATCAGACGGGCAATTTTGAAAAATCTAACTAAAGTTAAAAGTGTCATGGAATACTCTATGAAACCTAATATTTATTGCATTATTTACAATTTAAATATCAAAGATACATACCTCAGTACAGTTCGAGAATCTTGAATGTCAATAATTAGTAATTGTTACTTTGAAATTAGGACTATTGTAATTGACATCATAGTGTTAGTCACGGGTTTAAAAATCGCTCATTACTTATTTCACAAAATGTGCCGCATAAATGGACCAATTACTTTCACGAAACCTAGTTAGAATAGAAGAATAGAATAGAACAGAAATAGAATAGAAATATTTTTATTGACAGTTACAGTTACTTATTGAATACAATTTCATGATTAGTGAATGTAAAATTTGTTGTGTTTTGCCCTAAAAAGGCCTTTGATACTTACATTTACTCTGTGCTAATACCCATTTTTTATTATAATATAATGAAAGGTGAAAGTTTAAAAATGTACATAAATATGTAGTTTAAATATCGTTAGTGGAGGCTCAATTAGATGGGGGCTCGCGTGGAAAAGCCAATACCGCGCGAGGCGTGAAATGACGGGAAAGCCCCGGGGCGCGCCTACGCCGCCGCCGCGCCTACGCCGCCGCCGCGCCTACGCCGCCGCCGCGCCGCCGCGCCGGCCGCTTGCGACTTTGTTTATTTACCATTAGTTGCACAATATGGTACTACAAACTATTGTTGTGTAAGTTGCTTGTTGAGGTCAACGCTTTATGATACGCTCATGCATAAGTGGATTTTCCAAAACTTATACTCACATGGACGTCTTTTTGGCTGAGATGATGATGGTGATGATGATGATGATACTACATGGTCTGTCATTCATTTTTATTTTTAATAGGGAAAATAATATATTTTTGATGTATGCCGAATACACTTGTGAGTATATGTACCTATGTAGTTTTCTTCTCCTTAATCTCTAGATTAAAGTGCAGTGGTTGTTGCCTTACCGGAATGCTGAGAACGACTCAAAACACACGTACCTCTTAATAACTTAGAAAATAGCAAAAAAGGGATTGTCAAGACAAACTACGTAACACTAATTGTGCAGTAACTTACTTTTAAGACTATCGCACACTACATAACGCTTTTTGGGGTAGGCGTACAATGCAGAAGCCTTTTTATAAAATAAATATTTTATGCATGTGCAGGGATTAGTTCACTTAGTTAGGTGCACATAATAGAAAATTAAAATATTATTAACCTAAAAAAATACCATCTTTTTTTTCAAACCATCGATCCATAGCTAAGTTGGTAGCAATCAAACTTAAAGTAACTAGTTATGTTAGTATTAAAAACAAAAGAAAGAAAGATTATGTTAAGTTTTATTTTTTCAAACTCTTTGTATTACCTACTGCTATTAGAACTCTATAATGATTAATGTTTGACGCTGCCGGAAGACGCCGGCTCCTCCACTTAATTTGTTTCCATATTAGCGTCTACAAACTTAACAAAGTGGCATTTTTTATATTAATCTCTAGCATTAGATCGCATGATTTTGTATTCATACTTAGCCTTGAGGGTCTGGCCGGGCAGGCCCCGCGTAACTGCTGCTATGAAAAACCAAAAGCAGTGTTTACGTTTTTGATTCTAACATTACGAATGTCTGGTTTGTGCTCCCCACGCGCACAGGCCACTTTGATCCACGCCAACGCAAAAACCACGCAAAAACCACCCAGTTATTTGTGCGATTTTTCTGCATTTTGTAAAAAAACAACATATCTTAGTTTGACAATCTATATTTGGTTTAAAACGGTATAAAACGAAAGTAAGTATAAATATTCATAAAATTTTATAATACTAATTTTATAATTTTATAAATACAGTAAAAAAATTTAATAAAATAATAATTTTTTCACTGTAATTTTTTCACTGTATTTTATAAAATTTTATGAATATTTAATTTAGCTTCAGTGCAGCAATTAGCACTTGAAAATAAAAAAAGTAAAAGAAGGTAAGTATGTAATAGGATACCTAATTATTTTTTCATAGTTACAGTTTCTTACTATTATTATTCCTAATATGTTTTTATATGAATATAATACAGAGAGTTACGTTAAGAAGGTCAATCCCAGACAAAATGTACCGTTTTGTATCCTCATATTTTCTACCCTGTCGCTTAACATAAGTAATGAACAAACGTTCAGCGTAAGTCAATACCTCCAAGTTTATTTGGGTTCAGTTTACCCCGGTCACAACTGCAAAAGAATCGGTTAATGGGTTCGCTCAGCGGGGTCATTGTGTCATGGCAACAAATTATTTTATTACGCCGCTACATCACGTACTCATATAAAATCATTAGAATTTCCAGTTTTATCTAAGCAACATCGCTAAACAGTCAAGTGGTCCACACTAGTAACGCGGTGACAAACTGTCTTAACTAACACTAACGTGTGACAACGGCAAAATGATCTCTAAGTTTACTAGTCTAAGATATACATTTAATCTCGATAAAACAACTATTATTAGATCTTAACGCTGACGACAGTAAGTCTCGAACCAGTCTTTAATTATGCGCGCACGCCCATCACCTACCGTAAGTTGGTCCTAAAGGCCGCGTGTAATGCCCTTACGCAATCGCAATACCGCGGTCGCCGGTGGCACGCGCGGACGAAGCGCGGAAATGCCCGGGAAAGTGGCGGCGCGGGCGGAGCGGGCGGCTGCGCGGGCGCCGCGCCGGTGGGAATTCCGCCGCTCGCCCGCTTTTCCGCGGGAAAACCTTGCTTGTGAACTTTATCGGATTTTTGCTGTAGGTACCTACTTACATTTGTGATGGTACTGATGACCTACATCACTTTACTTTACAAAGAGCGGAAGGTGCCAAAGGTTCCTTCTGACTGATTTTGTTTATTGTTTTATTTCGGACATTGAGCAGTTAAGACGAGCCTAAAGGGGCCACTGGTGACCAAATAGTATGCCGCTACCACAATACAGAATACTCAATATTTATTGTAAATTTGTAATGTTAACAAAAGGTGTTATCTACGATATAAAGCCACCGTATTAGCCTGTCAGTCTAAGCCATACTGCCGTCGCGGATGTTTGAGCCCAAACAGGAGCACATATTTAATTTTTGAGTTTTAAGTTATATATATATAACTTCATAGCGCATTACTCTTGCTGCTGGCTGTTGTTAAGTGTAACTCTAGTTAATTGGTCTGACAGTTCTTGGCTAAACAATACTATTTTAGGAAAAAATTTAAATGAAAAAGTTTATTAGATTATTATGCGAGTATCTGTATTTCTCATTTTATGTAAATAAATTAATTTCAGTTCGCATAAACTCAGTTATGCAAACGTATTTTTAATATTTTTTATTAACTCTCAACATCTCTAACGGTCTTACAAATAAACAGAGAATAAGCTCCGGTTAGTCATTCCGTGTTTTGTCTCTTTTACTCTAACCTGAAATGAAGTTTACATGACAGGAACAAAACACGGAATAACTATTTGGAGCTTATTCTCTGTTTATTTGTAAGGGGGTAAGAGTTTCATCAACATCGGCTGATTGGCTTGAATGAATTAGAGGTTGAAGTTTGTATGGGTTATTATGGGTTTCTTGTAATTAAATGTACCTATGTTTTATAGGTGGTATATATTATTAATAGAAAGAGTAAGAAAACGTTGAAAATCACCAAACTTTTGTAATGTAATAAAATAATTAAAATTATATAACCAAGCACGGTAAGTAAGTTAAAAGAATTGCATTACAATGCTGCCTGAACCTTATTAAAACTAAACACAAGCCTTTTAAAATTGTAGGCCTGAAATTACTTAAGGTAATTAATTAAGCTCAGATGAAAAGCCGTCATGTCCAGGGGCTAAAAGACACAATAAAGAATCTCGTTGGTTGGTTGTTGAGCCTACTCAATTGTTTCTACGTCACGCCGCCGATTTGGTTTGAAACACATACCAGATCGGCACATCTTTGCTTCATAAAGGGCTCGCGAGAATTTCCCACACGCATAGGAATTATAATAGATAAGAAACACATACGTGCGGTAACCTTACGATGTAGAACCAGTTTGGATCGCCGGCATCTGCGCTACGGGTCCAGTGCGCGTGCGTCACGGCGGCGGGCGGTACCAACTAGCCGCCCGCGCCGCCGCGCTTGCGTGACGTCTCCTTCGACATAGGTATCTATTTTGTGACGTCTTAGAACTATTTGTTGGCCACAGACCATATCTGTGTTGTTGGCCCATTCTCAAAGTGAGCTGACATTTAAAAGACAAGAGTGTTTATCTATCAACAAGTGATTAAATTTTTGAACGTATTAAAAATAAACGTACTAAAGTTTATACGGTTTTTTTATTATGTTGGGTAAAAAATTTGGAATACAACAATAGGTACAATATCAATCATCATCAATGATATTATGGCAACAGGGTTCGTAATTATCAAGATTAGCAGTTTCATCATCATCAGCTCATTTTATGTCCCCACTGCTGGGGCACGAGCCTTCCCTATGGATGGATAGGGATTATCCGATTATTATCGTAAATTTATAAGCTGTGTGTGTTACTTTGAATATGAAAATTGTCTTCATAGAATGATAAACTGCTGAAGAGCTCGATGGCGCAGTGGTTAACGCGCCCGGTGTGCGAGTACTGTGGTTAAGCAACTTTCTCAAAGGTCGGTCATCGCATGGGTGACCAGAAGTTTATAATCTCGAGCTTCTCCGTGCTTCGGAAGGCACGTTAAGTTGGTTGGTCCCAGCTGCATTATCAGTCGTTAACAACCACCAATCCGCACTGGGCCCGCGTGGCGGTTTATGGCCCGTTCTCCCTATCTATCCCTAGGGAAGGCTCGTGCCCCAGCAGTGGGGACATAAAATGAGCTGATGATGATGGTGATGAAACTGCTATGAAGATGAGAAACTGATCGCGAAACAACGCACGTTCAATCTTAGTTGACAAACGAATATTTATAGACTACGAGTATAATAGTGGTCGCCCAGTGGTCGAAATTTGACAACTTGACCGTAGGTAGACGAAAATATACAATGTTATACAATGTACGTTACATAATTTTATATTTCGGGACTCTTTTTATTACGACAAATCTAGCATTCCTCCGTGCGCGCAAGTTTTCTCAAGACAAAAACACGGTAACACACAGCGCCATCTACTTATTATAAAAACAACGTACCTTTCAACTTAAAATATAACTTATACATGATTGTATGCATTAAAGATATACGGCGTCATCAACTGCGGTAACCGCAAAAGTCTTACATTGCGGAATATGTAATCGGCGGCGCGCCCCGCCGCGGTTCGGTTTTGCTAAACGTGACTATTTTTATTCAATGAATGAATAAAAGTTTATTTGGCACAAGTATGTTGAAGGAGCTTGTTTGTTACAATTTAGAATTGCCTTCAAGACTCTTATATATACCTGTTTATCGTTAAAAGCACACTAACTAAAAAAATACAGCTAGCATTAAAGTTGAATTTTCAAAACAATAGAAAGAAACCGCTTATGTTAAATAAATAAATAAATGTTTGTCCTAATGGTTAGAACACCATTCTCTGATAATAAGGTCCTGGCATGGGTTGTTCCCAGCGGAGGTACTGAATTTGGTTGGTGGAATGGCTTGTTTTATGTTCGCCTGACAGACTATATCGCCAACTTTCTTAAGACTTTATCTCTTGTCTATCTTTAAATTTTTAAGTGTTCCGACAATAAAGGTCTCCAGTGTTGACTTGGGGATACCGGGTGACGGCGTTTCCACCTTACCGTTACTTACGTTACCATCAGGTTTGAAGAAAGCTAAGCGTTTTCTAGATGATTGTGTAGATACTAAAAATATATAAAAAAGTATGTAATTGTGTATCCTTTCTTATTTAACCTACTTGACAACTACTATAGCACACTAATATTGAGTACCATAGAACCGGGTTACTTTCGAATTAAGTAATCAAGTGTAACATTGACCAAAATCAAAATTTAAAGCATTTATTCAGTTTAGGCTACAAATTAGCTCTTATGAATGTCACTATGCCATCGGTTCGTAAGTCTACTCTGGGCGGGAGACCTTTAACTGAGAAGAACCGGTAAGAAACTCAGCAAGGGCATTCTTTTCTCTCTTACAGCGTCATAAGTAATATTGGAAAATGCCCTATAAGGAGAAGGACACTTTCAACAAAATATAAAAGACAACCACAGCATGTAAAAAATAAATTAAAAGATTATTAACATCAGTTATCAATTTCAATATCCACAATTTCATACAGTACCTACTGGTAAAAGTCGAAAATTGTTTATGAAAACTGAAAGTGAAATTTTATAGTTAATAAATAAAAAAAAGACAAGTATGCAAGAGCAGACCAGCCTCCACACTTTAATTTATCCTTAAACACAGTTGTCACCTTGGACAAGGTGTTCTAGGAGTATTCAGTTAAGGCGATGGCGTAGCTTACCCGTCTAGGTATGTAGAATGAAATAATATGAAAGTATTATTTGTGGTCTGTCTGTCATTCTGTGGTCAATGTAACACGCAACTTAAAAGTAAGTGCATCCCGTTCGACGGTATTATATCTAACATAACTAGGTATATGGAGTATTTACGTAGTGTTACTTACCTGCAAATAAACGAGTTGGCGCTTATGTATGATAATCGAGCTGACCTTTGCCAGCGGCTGCCTACACGTCATCGCAATTTTGGGGAAGTCAAAAATGTCAAAAAAATCAGCCAAAAACCCACACGACGCCGACGCACCAAAGCCCAGGGTTTTTTAAAGTTGCAAGTCTTTGCTATTGGCTTCTCCACTCCACGGTTTTGGCCCTCACGTTCAGCTTTATATGCAAATCACAGCTCAATTAGTTTTAATCTATTAACCATTTAAAAATGATCTCAATTTCAAATCCATAAAGTTTTGAAAGATTCTCGTGTTGCACGCCTCCTGCAATAATTATTACTACTGCCATCTAGCGGTGATATCTGGTAACCGTAGCATATTCTCTCTACACAGGCAGCATGCTAATGTCTAGGTTTATTTACAGTTTTTCATATTTAATTCAGAGATGGCGCTAGACCAGAATAAAAATGATAACTCAATGAATGTTTTTAAGCTTTTTCACGTACTATGGACGGAGAATACGATTCGAGAATATAAATATTTAAGTAAAATTTAAAGCGTTATAATTTTTTTAGAAAAGCTATGTACGTAAACAGATTCTTATTTTTAATGGCTTACGAATTAAAATGAATGATCGTGTAGATCTTAAAGAGATTTTAGCTTTTCTGTTTTAACCAAATCAAGTATATTTATTTTGTCGTTAATAATTAAAATAGGCTTTTTGATGTGGTTGGAAAGTCATTAAACTTGATAAGCCAGTATTGGTAACTCATCTCAAACCCCCGATCCGATCCAAACCCCTCGGAGAATCTAGTAGGGCACGGGGACACGCGCTAGTGCGTGATGCCGTTCCCTCGGCTTGAGGAACACTAAGTTTCTCGCCGCTCCCAAAAAAGCCCGGTGAAGCTGAAAATGCCGTCCGGGGTAGTTAGCTAACTCTTTAAAAAAATCCTTTCTAAAACAGATATGAATAAAACCCAAATAAAACAATTTCAGTGATTATGAACTTAGTTTATATATTGGCAAGTTTCATCAAGTCAAAAGCACAGGCATGCACAGGTTAAATTGGACTGATTAAATTGGACGGAACTCCTCGCAACTGTCAACATTTATTTTGACATAAGCTACGCGGCGATACACGCTTTCGCCTTAGGGTCGCATAGTACTTAAGTATTAAACGCGCACGCACATCAGGCTACCACAAACTGTCACACATTTCTTTACTTTGAACTTTATGACTATGGCATTTGGTTGAAAATTTTAGATAGAAACATATTTAATCATTGTGTAGGTACACCCTGTTGATTATGTTGCTCTTTAGGGATATAGTCTAGTTTATTAAAGAAATTGGTCAGAAAGGCGATTTTTGAACCGGTGACCAATTCTTACGCTATGATCTCTTTTGCGAGCGCTCTCTTTCTCTTATTTAAGGCCATTACTTTGTAAATAACGTCGTTGGTTACAAAATTAGTAAGGTTCTATGTTTTAATATGTAGTTGAAGACACATTTTGTAATAAATTGTTTGCTATTCCCAATAAATAAATAAAAAAAAGTAACTTATTTTTGACAACGATCATTCTCGATCGAACTATCTTTGCAATGACATCGAAAATAATACAAAAAAATATATATTTCAAGATATTAAAAAATCGCCCCCTCAGTTTGGTGTAGTGCGACGTGCAGCGTGTGCAGCGGTATCGGCGCGCGCGTCAGCCGTGGTTGGGCGTGAACAGCTCGTAGTCGCGCACGGTGAAGTTGTAGTCGGGCGCGAGCGAGGCGGGCCCGGCGCCGTCGCCGTACGAGTGCAGGTTGCTGTAGCTGTCGCTGTTGGCGTGGCAGTTGTTCGCGATCAGCAGGTCCGCGCCCGCGCCGAAGATGGGGCCGCAGCTGCAAGGTACAGCCACATCTTTGATATAGTGTCACCAGCGTTCCATATGTTTTCCTTTAATAATTAAAAAATAGGGATTGCAACTATTTTAGTCTTCAGCAACTGATTCGTAGCAGTCATTCCGTAAAATAGAAATGAAAATGTTTTGAAGTAATTTTTTTTGTAGTTTGCTGATTACCTCAAACGGCATTTTCAGCTTCACCGGGCTTGTTTGGGGGCGGCGAGAAACTTGAAGGGTTCCTTAAGCCGTGTGAAACGAATCACCCTCGGAGGTTTTGTAGAGGGAACGGCATCACGCACTAGTGCGTGTCCCCGTGCCCTACTAGAGTCTCCGAAGGGTGTCGGACGCTCGATTTAAAGTTTCGAACACTGGAGCAACTACCCGTTTTAACACTAACTAAAAAAAAGTCCTGGTTCGATTATCAGTATATTCTGCAAATCAGAAAGGCACCGCCACCTATCGGCGAACCTGTGACGCCGAACATTTTCATTAGATGACTATGTAGATGACGTTGCTTTGATGTCATATAAATTGTAAATAACTATGTCAATCGAATAGTGATAAAACTCTATGTACGGTTGATGATGAATCTCGTTCTAAGCATTTTAAACAATTTCTTTGAAGTAAATTTGCTAATGGCCTTTAAACGTCCTTTCCATAGTCATCAGACATTTTTGGGGGTGGCGCAAAATTTTAAAGGTTTTTCAAACCGGTGGTTTTGATCGCATCGGTGATTTTGGAATTAACGTTTTCAGACGGAAGGTAAGAAGGTCATATCAGTTCAAAATGTGTCGATGATGAGCCTTCGTCTTCTAACCAAACATAAAATTGATACATCAGTATACGTACTCCGGATGCGAGCAGAGCGCGAACGGTTTCTTGATGAGCGGGTAGGTGGTAGGCGGCGAGTTGAGCGCGAACAGGAACGCGCGCTGCGCCGGCGTGTACCCGCCCGCGCCCGCGCCCGCTCCCGCGCCCGCGCCCGCGCTCGCTCCCGCGCCCGCCGCGCCCCACGCCGCCTCGCAGTACCCGCCCACCACGCCGCCGCGCGACAGCTGCAACCACGGGGCTTAGTAAGGTAACAGCATTCCTCCCTTTGATCATAAATTGAATTTATTTCACTCATTTAAAGTAGGCACGCAGACAGATTACAGCCAATTACACATCCATGAAAATTTAACAAAATATGTAGTAAGACTAGACTAGACAGTCATCCATAATTAGCATACACTACATGAGTTATGTACTACCTTGAAAATAGAAACACATGAGAAAAATAATAAAGAACAATCAAAAATATTCCACTACGCCAGAATCAATATGAAAGCGTTGATCATTTGCCGACGCAGGAACAATCGATTTCGAATCAACGCCATCTAGTGACGAGTTGGTTTCATATGTTTTATCACTAGATTCCGCTTCTTTGGATCTATACAGAGTGTAATCGTTAAGTGTGCACAGGCGATTATTCCGAAACTATGAGAGATATCAAAAAACTTAAAACTGATAACGAAAGTACGTTATCTAATGAGTAAAATGGTATCAATAACTTTTTAAAAATCAAACGAGAAGTATCCAAAATTTTGACATTAAACACTCCCACACATTTAATATGAGATTAGTAGAGAGGTTTTAGTTTCCTTGTTGTAAGTGGTCTAGTATTCATTTTACCTTAATCATACACAGAATACACAGTCTGGAAGAGTTGCAGAATCGTGTACGTCGTCCAATTGCTTTAATTACTCAGCAAATGTTACGGAAAGTTCATTTAGAAACTGTAAATAGAGCTCGTCATTGTATCGCACAACAAGGACGTCATTTCGAACATCTACTTTGATTACAAAATTTAGTGCTTTTATACAAAGAAATAAATATTCAATTAAAATGTCAAAACTTTGGATACTTCTCGTTTGATTTTTAAAAAGTTTTTAATGCCATTTTACTCATTAGATAACGTACTTTCGTTATCAGTTTTAAGTTTTTTGTTATCTCTCATAGTTTCAGAATAATCGCCTGTGCACACTTAACGATTACACCCTGTATATATGTATGTAACTTTAACTCAACCAGATTATCGAAAGAAACTCGTACTAAGAATACAGGACGCGAACGACTAGGTTTTCAATAAACTATTAGTACAATATAATTACTAGGTGACGAAAAACATGTTTTTCAATGCAAATCCACAACTCTTGTGCAGTAATATATAAAACAAAAACTAGTTATCTAAAGCTTAAGGCTACAAAGAGTTCCGTGTTCCGTTCCGTGTAAGATGGCACGCACCTGCACGACCAGCAGCACGGGCGCCAGGCCGTCGCAGTGCGCGTGGAACGCCTGCGCCGAGAACCCGTGCGTGGACGCGCGGAACGCCAGCCGCCACGACTGCTTCGGCGTGCCGCACCTGCCCCAACCACATCAGCTTAGATACAGCTACAGTCGCAATTTAAAATGTATCGCTGCCAAAACACATATTGTATTACGGAACGTAAAACGCTACGATAGGCGCCACAAGCGAGCCATTGACTAACTAAAAGTGTATGATATGACTCTTAAAGTAAACCCACCGATTGTAGCAACCGCAACTGTAGCAGTCGCGTTGCCATTGTGCAATTAGCAACTGGTTGATTTTTTCGGTAGCAAGCCTGCCGGTGATCTGCGCACGCGACATGCTTGCAACAGTCGGTCCCAGTGTTCGAGCAGTTTACCAACATAACTCCTTTCTTATTCTGTCCAGGGTGCGGATATAATTGTAGATCATACATATCGGTCCTACTAAAGATGTTCCGGTCGGACAATTATAGTTTAAATAGTAATAATTATAATATTATAATAACGACGCTTTACTAAAAGCTATCCTACTAATATTATAAACGCGAAAGTTTGTAAGTATGGATGGATGTTTGTTACTCTTTCACGTAAAAACTACTGAATGGATTTTAATGAAACTTTCCTCATATATAGACCATGACCCAGACCAGCATATATAGGATACTTTTTTCTTTTTACTGTAGTCTCCGCGAACGAAGTCGCGGGCAACAACTAATATCTTTATAAGTTAAAACTTATATCTTAATCGGTTAGAATAACATATGGTTTGTATTTGTGCGATTATTCATTCGTTAAAATAGTTTAAGAGATAGATAAAATCATAAAAAGAACGAAAACTTACTAAAGAAGTTTCTAGAAATGTGTTCCAGAAAAGTATGGAAAGTTATTGAAAAATCTAGAAACTTTCTAGTAAGTGTCGAACCGATCATAGAAAAGTCCAGAAACATCGTCGCTTATTCAGTAAGAGAGGCATGTATTTCGCTGGACTATAAATACGCGGGACTTTTCTATGGTCGGCATTCAGATTCATTCAATCAGAGCAATCGAGTTCAGACAGTATTAGTTCGTCTTACGATTCAGTGGTCAATAGATCGGCTCACGAATCAATAGTAAATAGATTAATATAGTCCTACGGGTAGTAAATAGCAATAGTGAACGTGTACCCATATAGTGTAACAGAGAATGAAGGCTGAATGCTCAAGTGTTTACTTCGTGCTACGAAAGTTTCGTTTCGTCACCATCACACGACCTTCGTAACTTGGAGAAAATAAATAATTGCGCAATCCAGCAATAGGTGCATATGGGACTTATAGCATAATGTAGTATTCGTAATACGGACCGAACCCGCACAAAATACATTTATCTTAGTTACTAATCAATGTTTGTTATAGTGTTTATTGATGAAGTATAGCTGTTGGTATTTATTTAATATTTATTTTATTTTAGTTTTAGGATAACTTAATGCTATTTCAATACTTCACAAAAACTCGGTATTATGAACAGGGTGCGGCGATTCTTTACGCCGGACCAATTGTGCCTTTTGTACAAGACACAGGTCACAAGTCACATCTGAAACGGTTCCGCAAAGTACCTTCTCGACATAAAATGACAACATTTATAAACCTCTCGCGGACACGGAATCTCGAAACAGCTCGGGAACAGTCCGAGCGCGGCCGTTGCGAGGTTCCGTGTCCGCGACAGGCTGTCTATGTGCGCGTGCGGTGCTCGAGCGCGTTTGTATGAAGCGTACCGTCTGCAGTGTTCTTATTTTGTTGCTTATATACCTCCAACTAATGCCAAACTAATGGCATCCATCTTTACAGAGGAAGAAGAGTGAAGGGTGCAACCTCAGCACAAAAGAACGCGATGGGTCGAAGTGCTACTGCGACAAGGAAACCATTAAGATAAGATAAGATACCTCAATACTATCAACAAAAACCACTTTGGTTGTCCGTTGAAGAAATAATCCGTTAAGAAAAGAAGAAAAAACAACAAATCATAATTTAAATGCAAGCAATCAATAATTATTTAAACATTGGTGTCCAGTTAAAATGTTTTCGCGACAAACGCTGGTTTAGTTTGTCCTAACTCCCAGTGCATCATCACGCCGAAACCACTTGCTTACCAGTTATTAATAACAGCTTGGAAAGCGCTCTTGTCTTGCTGCAGAATCACTGATCCCGCAAACATGCTGACGGCCAATCTGCAAAGTATTGCACATTGTAAAGACATTGTAAACATATTGTAACGATAATAACTAGAGGCGTTACCATGCTCAAAAATCAGTATTGTACCAGTTTTGTTGCAATTGTGAAAAGTAGACGCTTGTAGCGGCGTCTATACACGCGTCTCGTTTTCCTCCAATCCGAACCCCCCGGAGAATCCCCCGGAGGGCACAAAATAGTGCGTGATACCATTCCCTCTAGAAAACCTTTGACGGTGTTTCGTTTTACTCGGCTTGAGAAACCCTTAATAGTTATTTTTTAGGCAAGGCTGGAAAGTTGTTGTTTCGTGTGAGTGCCTGTATTGAAACCCGAGCAAGATTGAAATTTCTAGGATTTGAGTTGTTCAAAACAAGAATCCTGAGCGTAGCGAGGGTTTCAAGGCACGAGACGCAAAACAACTTTGCTGCCGAGCAAAACACACCACTTTTCACCACTGCGAGAAAATGGTGGATGGAAGAAAAACAGTTGAGCTTTATTATAAAACAGTTCATATAATTTTTTAAGAAAAGTTAGGAGGTCTACTAACAAGTTCTAAATTCGTATTATACTGTCTCTTTTACACACATATTAGTGAGAGCGGGAATTCAAAAACCTTTTCCACCCAAGCGGGGAAAAAGCGCTTTTCCACCCAGATTTGAAGGAGGAAGTAGTCCTTTTCGAGCAAGTGAGGTGAAAAATTTCTTGTCGCCCTCAAGAAAGTCTCAATAAGCAAACTCTCTCCAAATAAGAACCAAAAATAAGTCTCATTTTCACAACTGCAATAACATTTCAGTAATATTGCTTTAAGAGCCCATAGTAAGGTCCCTGAACAACGTTTTACTGGTAACATTTTCTTGACGCTCCATCGACAGCTCCATGGGCACGGCGCCCGTCTTCACCACCTCCTCGCGACGGTGGTAGGTACCTGGGCGCGCTGGTAGCGCTCCAGCGACAGCTCCATGGGCACGGCGCCCGTCGGCTCCACCTCCTCGCGACGGTGGTAGGTACCTGGGCGCGCTGGTAGCGCTCCAGCGACAGCTCCATGGGCACGGCGCCCGTCGGCTCCACCTCCTCGCGACGGTGGTAGGTATCTGGGCGCGCTGTTAGGGCTCCAGCGACAGCTCCATGGGCACGGCGCCCGTCGGCTCCACGTCCTCGCGACGGTGGTAGGTACCTGGGCGCGCTGGTAGCGCTCCAGCGACAGCTCCATGGGGACGGCGCCTGTCTTCTCCACCTCCTCGCGACGGTGGTAGGTACCTGGGCGCGCTGGTAGCGCTCCAGCGACAGCTCCATGGGCACGGCGCCCGTCGGCTCCACCTCCTCGCGACGGTGGTAGGTACCTGGGCGCGGCGCGGGGCTGCGGCGCGGGTGCGGCGCGGCGTGTAGCGCGGCGCGCCGATAGCGCTCCAGCGACAGCTCCATGGGCACGGCGCCCGTCGGCTCCACCTTCTCGCGACGGTGGTAGGTACCTGGGCGCGCTGGTAGCGCTCCAGCGACAGCTCCATGGGCACGGCGCCCGTCGGCTCCACGTCCTCGCGACGGTGGTAGGTACCTGGGCGCGGCGCGCCGATAGCGCTCCAGCGACAGCTCCATGGGCACGGCGCCCGTCGGCTCCACGTCCTCGCGACGGTGGTAGGTACCTGGGCGCGCTGGTAGCGCTCCAGCGACAGCTCCATGGGGACGGCGCCTGTCTTCTCCACCTCCTCGCGACGGTGGTAGGTACCTGGGCGCGCTGGTAGCGCTCCAGCGACAGCTCCATGGG
Source organism: Eudonia truncicolella (assembly GCA_949315975.1). Taxonomy (NCBI): domain Eukaryota; kingdom Metazoa; phylum Arthropoda; class Insecta; order Lepidoptera; family Crambidae; genus Eudonia; species Eudonia truncicolella. The sequence continues at coordinate 17,545,952 of OX438837.1, read as the reverse complement.
CACGGCGCCCGTCGGCTCCACGTCCTCGCGACGGTGGTAGGTACCTGGGCGCGGCGCGCCGATAGCGCTCCAGCGACAGCTCCATGGGCACGGCGCCCGTCGGCTCCACGTCCTCGCGACGGTGGTAGGTACCTGGGCGCGCTGGTAGCGCTCCAGCGACAGCTCCATGGGGACGGCGCCTGTCTTCTCCACCTCCTCGCGACGGTGGTAGGTACCTGGGCGCGCTGGTAGCGCTCCAGCGACAGCTCCATGGGCACGGCGCCCGTCGGCCCCATCTCCTCGCGACGGTGGTAGGTACCTGGGCGCGGCGCGCGGCTGCGGCGCGGGGCGCGGCGCGGCGTGCAGCGCGGCGCGCCGATAGCGCTCCAGCGACAGCTCCATGGGCACGGCGCCCGTCGGCTCCACCTTCTCGCGACGGTGGTAGGTACCTGGGCGCGGCGCGCGGCTGCGGCGCGGGGCGCGGCGCGGCGTGCAGCGCGGCGCGCCGATAGCGCTCCAGCGACAGCTCCATGGGCACGGCGCCCGTCGGCTCCACCTTCTCGCGACGGTGGTAGGTACCTGGGCGCGGCGCGCGGCTGCGGCGCGGGGCGCGGCGCGGCGTGCAGCGCGGCGCGCCGATAGCGCTCCAGCGACAGCTCCATGGGCACGGCGCCCGTCGGCTCCACCTTCTCGCGACGGTGGTAGGTACCTGGGCGCGGCGCGCGGCGCGGCGTGGGGCGCGGCGCGGCGTGCAGCGCGGCGCGCCGATAGCGCTCCAGCGACAGCTCCATGGGCACGGCGCCCGTCGGCTCCACCTTCTCGCGACGGTGGTAGGTACCTGGGCGCGGCGCGCGGCTGCGGCGCGGGGCGCGGCGCGGCGTGCAGCGCGGCGCGCCGATAGCGCTCCAGCGACAGCTCCATGGGCACGGCGCCCGTCGGCTCCACCTTCTCGCGACGGTGGTAGGTACCTGGGCGCGGCGCGCGGCGCGGCGTGGGGCGCGGCGCGGCGTGCAGCGCGGCGCGCCGATAGCGCTCCAGCGACAGCTCCATGGGCACGGCGCCCGTCGGCTCCACCTTCTCGCGACGGTGGTAGGTACCTGGGCGCGGCGCGCGGCTGCGGCGCGGGGCGCGGCGCGGCGTGCAGCGCGGCGCGCCGATAGCGCTCCAGCGACAGCTCCATGGGCACGGCGCCCGTCTGCTCCACCTTCTCGCGACGGTGGTAGGTACCTGGGCGCGGCGCGCGGCTGCGGCGCGGGGCGCGGCGCGGCGTGCAGCGCGGCGCGCCGATAGCGCTCCAGCGACAGCTCCATGGGCACGGCGCCCGTCGGTTCCACCTCCTCCGCGAACACGCTGCTGTCTGCACCAACACCACCACATATTAGACCACAGCATCTTCTAACCAACTAGCATGTCAGACACAGAAATACTTGCTGCTGCGATTTTCAACCTTGCCGGTCATCTTCAAATGAATAATGGCCAAAATACGCTCGTAATAGGTGTTAGAATAGTAGAAGTAGTGTAAGGATTACTGTCACCGCGGTCACCAGTCCAACAATTAATGACTGAAACATCGATTTAGTGGAATGGAATGGAAGATAATAATACCTTTGTATATTTTTGTAATGGAAACTCATCTAAGGCAAGATTTTTTTGGCTCTTCCTAATCATAAACACGGTTTGCAAGATCAAACTGCTTTTTCCATATAAATAAATTGTGGCTTGAGAGCTCCAGTTCCACCGCCGCCACTGACCGATGAGCAGCAGGCGCACGTGCTGCATCAGCGGCGCCAGGTGCAGGCAGACGCGCGCGCGCTCCTCCTCCGTCCAGTGCGCCGCGGGCTGCGTCACGCCCGCGCGCTGCTTGGCCCATGCCAGCGCGCAGCGCCACACCTCCTCCTCTTCCAGGCACAACTACAAGTTAAACAAAAACTTCCGCGTATACTTACCTACATTAAAACAAAAAATTTAATCTAAGCGCGTATAGGTATATTCGCTTAATGCCCAAGTCAGAGATCGGAGAAGTTTCCTCCACCTAGCCTTTTACCGTCTGGTATTTACTCATGTCATTATGTCCTACATCATATTTGCCGAGACCTCGTCGTTGTCTTCACTCAAAAGTGGCTTTGCCTTTCCTTGAACTAAGTTCATAGAATCAAAGCAGCAAGCAAATCCAACTTGTTTCAGTGAAAAACTGAGTGTCGAGTGCGACCTTTTTCATCATTTAATAAAGTTAAAATTTAAAAAAGATTGGATAGTAGCGGCCCCCAGCAACGAGTTGGAAATTATTGGTGTTGGAAAAACCCTACAGAAGCCATTTCACAAGAAAATAATAATAACGCACACAAATTGTAGTTATTTGATTTGGCGACTTTATCTTTACAGGTTTCGCTACGCCGCCGCCGGCGCCGTATCTGTCTCTATTGTACAACGTTGCATAGGTAGGCCTGCTACGTCGTGTTTTACAGACAATGAAAAAAATATTGACAAGTTGATTTAGAATAGAATAGAAAAAAAATATTAACATACACACTTAATTATAACAATTATACAACAATAAAGGAAAAAAGAAAAAACAGTGAGGAAAAAAAAAGAACAGATGAGTAGTAATACAGATTTCATAATTTCCATACAAATTGTAGTTAATTTTAACTTGATCGAATAGACCACGCATTCCGGACTAAGCAAACCTACCCGTGTAGTAACTGTTTTGCTTTGAATAGGCGAACTCAGGTCCCACACTGGGCCCATTGCGGGATTCAAAACTCGCTATGGGTCCATTTGTTTAAATGAAGAATGAACTTACGCATTTGTCCCCAAATCCCAATTTATTATAAATATTTCCCTTAGTTTATACTTTATCTAGTACTCATAAGGCAAGAATACATACGAAGTCCGAGGAGATGAGCTTGATGAGCGCCTCCTTAGGCAGGTTGAGGAAGGCGTTGGTCTTGACACAGTCGGCGGCGTTGTCCCCGATGAACGCCACGCATCGCTCCATGAACGAGGACGCGCTCTTACCGCCTGCCAGGACAAACCACCTTCTAAGTTAGCTCACTCTCCTTCATTACATTTGTCACCACTTACAGCTTAACCCATCTGGAGCTATTCATTTTACTATTGTTATTAAAAAACAATCCGTCTTGAGACAACTGGTCTAGCCTGTATCCGGTAATCTCTTTACATGTTTTCTATAAATTTAAATATTATTGTTTTGTTAACACTTACAGAATAACTTATTTAGAGCTATAACTATAATATCAACTCTGTAGACTGTGTATAGGAAAAGTTAGTGTAGGACAGACTAGGGTATAACGACAATCTCCGCAAGTTGACCGGAGAAGAGCTGGATGGATTGTGCTAAGTGGAGTGCACTTGGAGGCCTATGTCCAGCAGTGTACTGATATAAGTTGATGATGATGATGATGAAATGAAATGAAATGAAATGAAAATACACTTTATTGTACACCATACAAAATACAAAAAGAGGACAACACAAGAAAAAGTACAAATAGCGGCCTTATCACTAAAAAGCAATTTCTTCCAGGCAACCATGAGTTGAAATTGACAAAAAAGCTTAGAAATGGGCGTGTAAATGGTGTTTTCAAAATTATGAGTTTATTTATAGAAACTATAAATATACTTAAGTACTTAATTATCATACATACACATACAATGAATATACTACATAAATATTTTATTATATAAATTGAATACATACATATAAACTAAATATATATATATGATATGGACAAAGTATTTAATTATTATAACATTATAGTGACAAAGATAGATAGTGCTCCTTAACTTGTTGCTTAAAACTATTCGAGGATTTTGCACACTTGACCTTTTCAAGCAATGTATTCCACAGACGGTGTAAACTGAAAAGGATTTGTTAAGGAATTTTGTGGAATGCATTGGTATCGCTAAATTCAAGCTCTCTGATGATTCAACTGGAGAGTGCATGTCATAAAGAATTGGAAACGTTCTTTGAGATAATGAGTTCGTTCGGTGAGAGAGGATGAAACAAAATATTGTAAAGAAGGGAAACAATGTGTGCGTTCCGGCGAAGGCGAATTGGCAACCACTTGAGCTTAGTACGAAATTCAGATACATGATTATATTAGCGTAGTCCAAATATAAATGTTACACTAAAATTTTGGAGACGCCCAAGTTTATTCAGTTTCTCTTCATAAGATCTAGATAGCTGACATCGGCATAGTGGACTATGGATAGATGATGATAATATCAATTCCTGTCCTGACTACGGTACATGACAATCCTGTAGAATTTTCACAACACTAAGTTGTGCGACAAAACAATTGTAAATGGCTATTAATTTTCATTATAACCATGTAAAAGAGTTTGTTTATTTTAACAATTTGTAGCCAAGGACACAGTTATTGCTTCACTCATTTTTGTGTGGGCCCCTAGTCAAACATTAAGTTAAAAAAAATTGTTATTGGAATGATTATCTTATCTATTACTTATCCTGTTTGATGCATCAACAGAGACTTCTGCTGCAACATTATGCTGAAGGGAGACCTTATTGGTACCTCACATTGTCACACAGTTCATACATATTTAAATAAAATATACTCTACCACATGCCTGAGTCATTGCAAAGCACTACCTAATGCAAATCACACCTTTACTTGAGATTTTGATGAGCTTGATGGTGCAGTGGTAAAGCCACTTCAGCAATGGCCGGTCATCTGGTAAAGCAATTGGTCCCAGCTGCATTATCTGCTGCATCCACACTAAACCTGTGTGGTCTTTATGGTCCATTCTCCCTACCCATCTATGTATAGGGAAGGCTTGTGCGTGGGAACATAATAATAAGCTGGATGATGACTTGAGATGTTAAAATCACAGAACTCGCCTGTAGTGGATAGGTGCAGAAAACAAAAGTATTTAGGTATAGAAAACAAAGGCTATTGTAGCAGATATTTTCATTTTTGTATGGGAATGAGCCGAGGAGCTTGGTGGCGCAGTGGATAACGTGCCCGCTGCCAGTCATCAGATGGGTGACCAAAAGTGTATCATCTCGAGCTCCTTCGTGCTTTGGAAGGGACGTAAAGCCATTGATCCCGGTTGCATTAGCAGTTGTTAACAATCACCAATCTGCACTGGGCCCGCATAGTGGTTTAAAAGCCCATTCTCCCTATCCATCCATAGGGAAGGCTTGTGCCCCAGCAGTGGGGACATAAAATGAGCTGATGTTGATGGGAATGATGTATCTATGCACCTTCTGCCATGTAGTAAATATTAAGGAGCTATTAGTTTAAAGTACATGTATATGTATTTGACACATGTACTACATACATACATGTTACACACATGTACAACTGAAGGGAAAGTTTGAAATAGATAGTAATTACTAAGTTACCATGCTTAACCTTTGGTATGCGCAAGCGTTGATCAGAGACATCAAACAGTTAAAAAAAATATAGTCTGTAATCACGGTAGACAACGGATTGATCATAAAAGCTTGGGCTACTTTTATACATTTGATGCACTTCTGTTTTCAAATTAGTGTAGGAAAGGGTGATAGGTACATTACCTATTCTGTGGTAAGCCTGTTTAATTACACTTACTTGGAAAGCTTTTATAAGCTATGTTGATGTTGTATATACAGAAATAAAAGTCAATATGTGAACCTTAATTATTTTAATGGAGATACCTGAATTGAACAAAATAAGAACTCTTACTGGTGCACATTGCCACACTCACTTATAAGCTAGGAATGACTTTTCACTTCACTGAAATTGTTTATAACCTATCACGAAGCAGCGCTCGGGTTTACATTCTGGATCAACGTTATATTGTCCCCCTTCATCATGATTCTTCCAATCATCTTCCTGTTCTTAGTCTTCATGTGAACCTCCTCAGCGTCATCCAAAACAATATTCATATATTCATCAAAACCCACGATGTGGCCCTCGATTCTAAGGTTCACGTTTTCATACAACCAAATCTGCACTCTACTTCTATTTTGCAAATATCTGAAGATAAGGTTGATGGGTTGAACCATCACCTTTTGAACTTTGGGTGGGCCTTTGTATGCCATTTTTGATTAGTTATTCTTTCTTGATATAAAATAATACAGAAAACTAACCCCGCCAACGCCAACCAAACCAAAGAAAGCCGGCTTCACGTAAGTAGGTAGGTAGCGTCCGATTTTGCTGTCAAAGTGACAGAAAATGACAAACAAGATGGCGACCGAGAAGACAAGCGAAAGCGATAGCGAATGAAACGGCATTATTTAGATGCGGTTAGTTTCACAAAAAAAAAATATTTTTAACTTTTCGATTAAAGATTACTAATTAATAATTTAGACTTGTATTCGTGTGATAAATGTTATTGATGTATAAAAATAAATAAATCAATAGTAATCTGGTGAAGATCGCAGGAAGCCGCTGGATGCGAACAACACAAAACCGGTCATTGTGGAGATGGAGATCCATGGGGGAGGCCTTTGTCCAGCAGTGGACGTCTTTTGGCTGAGATGATGATGATGATGATAATGAAATAAATAAATAAATTATAACTTAATTTTTAATTAAAATTATATTCTTTCGGGTTGTGTTTTTTATAACATTTAGGTTTTTTTAATTGTCAATTATTCAATTTATGCCTGCGTCAGGCTTAAAAAACATGTGTCAGGTTTTCCATTTATTTTTTTATTAAAAATGATATATTTTTTAATTAAACCTTAATAAAATTATTAATTATATCCATACGTATCATACTTTGGCGGTCCCCCAAGTTAAGACATAGAGATTTGGTCTTCGGGAGAGAGAGACCTATGCCCAGCAGTGTGAACGAGGCGAGCGAGATGAGTTATAAAAAATAGTAATAAGAAATCACATAATCGGTTCGAGTTCAATCTAACCAAAAAAACGCGTTAAGTTTTAATATTATTAAATACCCGATGCCAAAGACCAGTGTTATAGGTATACAAATCTTAGAAAAAATAACAGGTTAATAAGTGGTAAATAATGATAACTTCTTCTTCTTCTTCTTCTTATGAACGTCTTTTTGGCTGATGATGATGATGATGAATGATAACTTTGACACACTAGGTACTATTAGGTAATATGTTTAATGTTGACGGAGCCTATATTATTATAGTTTTAAATCCACTATTTATGATTTATTAAATCATAATTTTGTAATTGTTTAAAAAAGTTGTTCCAATTTAATATTATCAGATAATTGTTTATAAAATTAGTTTGAATAAAAATGTAAAAGAACACATAAAAAGTAAAAACAGCAAAAGTGTGCGATGGCCGGGAATCGAACCCGGATCAACTGCTTGGAAGGCAACTATGCTGACCATTACACCACCATCGCAGTTTTCATATCGGTTAAAAATAACTAACGTTATTTACCAGGTCGATCTTGTATCTCCATTGCTGCTGCTAAAAGTGTGCATGCACTTTCAACACTTAGTGTGGAGGTGACGTGATCTTCACATGCTGCTCGAAGGTCTTCCACTCCTAAATCCGCTGCCAGCGTCATCATTTCGAAAACACCCGAGTCTTGGAGAAGCAGCTGTTAGAAAAACTTTTGATTATTAGTACTACACATTACTTAATAAAAGTTTAAGTAGATAATTATGCCATGGAAGATTTTCACTGTAATTAGTTACCTACTAAAAAAATAATGCTTTCCAACATGACAAACTTAATCTTAGTTTGTAGAAGCACCGGCAGGTGGAGCTTATTTAGTTATTTCTTTAAGTGTTTAAATGAACAGTACAAACTAATTATTTCATCACAGATAAAGATAAACAAGTTAACCACTGTAAAATAAAAAAAAAACAAAATACTATGTACACTATTTACTTTATTTCTCTACATAATTCAAAATTCGAGTTCTGACGTACACTGTCACTAACCTTCTTGCTACAAGATGGCGCTGGCGCTGCACAATTAAAGTAGATTGTGCTTCAAAAAGATTTTATAAAATGATTTGTGGTTATAACTTAATTATTGTAGTAAAATTACCTTTCCAGTGTACACGTACTGTATGAAGAGCCTGAAGGTCTCTGGCTGCACGTGCGGCATGCGGATGGGCGTGGGCTGCGCGCCGCTAGATGGCGTCACTGTGCAGCCAGGGATGCGGCACACTTCCCCGCGTTTAGTGTTTTGGAAGCTCTTGCATCTGCAAATATGATTAACTGCTGATTTAAAGTTCTAGTTTCATTGTTATCTATGCTACCTTGTTTATGATTAGTTCTACCTTATCTTAGAGTTATACAATACATTGGAACAAACTAAATTACAAATAACAAACAATTGAAAGTGGGCTGGGTACCATGCTGTAAAGTTTCCTCTCTTTACTAATCATAATGGACAATTCACGACATTTTTTTTATTTTTACCCATCCTACTAATTAAGAAGCTACCTACTATAGTTCCGAGTTTAATTTGCTATGATATACGTAGATACCTAGGTATATCAGGGTGACTAGTGCGAGTTTCATTCGCCATTCGACCACGTTTCACGAAAACGTCATAACGAAACTCGCTCTCTCTTTTGTCGACTTATAACTAAAGAACAAATTCAGAAGAGTCTTATCATCATCATTAAAATGTATTATCACATAAGTGTTTTAAAAAATATTAACTAAAATGAAAGGCAAAACTTTGCTACAAAATCTCAGCATCGCCCGCTGCCTCGCCGGCTAAACAAAGACAAGTTTCATCGTAATTAAAAACCGATAATCCCCTCGCAAGAAATTATAAGCGCACTCAAAAGAGCTCCATAGCTCTGTAGTAAAAACTTGAGTTGTCAAGTGGAGGCAAGTTGTAAGTTATGCGCAAAGTTGGGCGGAGTGGCTCTTGCAGGCCAGTAATGGCGCCTAAATTTATTTAACTTCGATACTTATCGACGGGGCAACTCCTCAAGTTGAGATGCGCTTCATTTGGCCGCTCCACCTCGAGTGAGCTAACGATATGGTTGCTTAAGTAGTCTAGAGCATCTTGCACTTCTATGTTTACCAAAGTTTCAAATGTTTAGACATGGATATCGATAGAATACATCGTTTTACTGGTGTATTATATCTATTCATTCTTTAAGTATTCTAAACTTAAAAAAGTAACATTAAAAAAGCACTCAGCATTTGTCAGACACTAAGTGCCTTACAAATAAACAAATAATGAGGTCCGAATAGTTATTCCGTGTTTTGTTTCTGTCATATAAGATAAGATAAGATAAGATAAATTTTTATTGCCATAAAATTGTGTAAATACATAGCAGGTCTTGCATAATTGGGAACAAACAATTTACCCTAGTCGGGCATGCAAATGTTACATACAAACAGCCACTATGCTGTTTTTGTACCGAAATATTGTCAAACTGTAGAACGCCTTATCTATAAGCCATCTCTTTAATTTAATTTTAAAACAGCTTAAATTTACTGAGGCTTTTTGATCAGTGGGCAGATGATTGAATACTTGGATACTAGTTACATAGGCACTCTTGTGATACAGGGCATTGTTAATATTTGGTAAATATAAGTCATATGCATATCTCTTCCGCAAATTACAATTATTTGTGCTTTTACTTTTAAAATACTGAATATTGCTTTTTATAAAAACAGCCATCTCCAACACATAAATACCCGTCAGTGTCAAATTACCCTTTTCTCTGAAAACATTTCTCAGAGTCTCATCAGAGTACATACTGTAAAGAGTTCTCAAGCATTTCTTTTGTAATATAAAGGTAGATTTTACATTAACAGAGTTTCCCCAGAAAATAACTCCATACGTAAGAAGAGGATTAACTTGGCCAAAATAGGCGGCTCTGCCTACTTCTACAGATGATGTTTCCGCAAGTATAGAGAGGACATAGCAGTAGCTCGCTATTTTATTATTAATTTTAGTATTTATGTGCGACTTCCAATTTAGATGTGAATCAATATTTACACCTAAAAAATTTATTTCATCCACAATTTCGATGATTGACTTGCATTCAGACGTTATATTTAATTTAATTTGATTTGTTTTATAGTTTCTAAATTGTATTACTTTTGTTTTGGAAAGATTTACTGTCAGATTTAATTATTTATTTATATTATTTCTCTTTCAAATTTAATGTTATCATTTTGATTATTGGGTATGAAAGTTGTAGCATCATCAGCAAACATGACACATAAGTTGTAAACGTCATTTCAAATTACAGTAACGGAATAACTATTCGGACCTTATTCTTTGTTTATTTGTAAGGCACTAAGGGTGTCCCAACTCCCGACGCTGATTTTCCATGGACTAAGTATACCTACATTTTGAATAGGAACTGAAAATGAACCAACGATGAAAAAATACCTAAACAGTTTAGCAAGAATAATATATAGTGATCATTGTAAAATTTTTGGCAATTTTTGGCAAAAAGTCTGTTTTGAAATTCGCAAAATAATATTTAAGTTTTAATACCTACCTTTTTACAGTTTCAGTTTCTTAATAAACGTTATTTTAGCGAGCACAAGCGTTACGAAAAGGAGGTGTTAAGCTTAAGGTAGAGTTAAAGACGTGCTTGTTGGATGAGTAAATACTTAGATTGCTTGATTGGAATCTTCATTTATTTCATCAGAACCGCGAACAGTAGCAATAGGTCTGGATCAGGCGATAGGCGGGGCCAGAGGTCTGCGGAGCTTAATGAACTTGTTTGTCGGCTCCTCACACGATGCTTGAAGCTATTTCATTATGCGGTACTCAGTCATTTAGATTTAAAGGCTCAGTCATTTAGACCTAGACACTTAGGCAACGTAAATGTTGCAGGTAGGTATTAGCTAAGGTGCTGCTGCAAAATTAGCTTATTAAGGGTCTTGTTACAACGGAATTGCATTTGAAACGGGAGCTCTGTTCCTTTCTTCCTCTTTTTCTGTTGCTTTGTTATCAGATTATTGTAAGGTGTCTTCAGGTTTGATAGCAAAATTAGCATTTTATTTTTTTATTCCCACAATTAAAGTTCTGTTCCCAGAAACGGTTTATTCCAGATTTCTGTAACAACCTATATAAAAACCAATATTTTAAAAAATATAACTTATTGCGTAGTTTATTTAAACTACGAATCAATATACGTAATAAATCATCGTTATTCGTTCAATTACAAAGCTCGTTTGTGCTGTAGAAGTGATTCACTTCAAGTGAACGAATCATAAAAGTTATGAGCGGGGCAGTATCTACGCTCTTTATAGCCAGTAATAGAAACTTAGGAAGTTTGAAATACTGAGTAAATAGATACATTTCTTACATTTAATTTACTATTAGGGTTATTCGTGTCTTAATTTAAAGATAGATAAGAACATTGAGTCCCTAATTAGGTTCTTTTTTATAATCAATCATGTGTCGGGACCATGTGCACGTGTAATATCGCTTAGTGAAGTATCCTCAAACAATTTGAAAACTCTCTAGCGGGAATTATGGGATCGTATTTTCTGCGGTGAATAATTGATTTATCAGCGATGGTGCCGCCATCTTTTGCCGAGGAGGCGCTGAATTAATCACTGTTCGAGCGGCGGCCTGGATCGCGCCTGTATCGGGAATTTGTCTGGACCATTAATCTTTGTCAGTGACGCCACCCGCCGGGGGAGTCTATGTTAATATCTAATGAATAAAGAGTCTAATTCTCAGACTGGCCACATTGCTTATTATTGTTAGTTGTGCGTCCTTCTGTTCAAATGTCAGGGTTTCAGCCGACTACAACCTATTTTTTGGTACCTGCAGTTGTGCGTTTTTCATTATCAAGAGTATATTCTAGAGCGAAAACTGTTAATGGGGAAGTTGTGATTTTAATTCTCACCTATTAATTTAATCATAATAATATGCAATGAGATTAAATAAAATTAAAACTACTACCTAGGTACCTACCTACTTGTTTGTCAGAGTTGCTAAAGTGCATTTTTATTGCGTGCCATTCTGGCATGTTAGATTTGTACATGCTTACATTTTTTTTATATTAGAAGGAGGCAAATGAGCAGGCGGGTCACCTGATGGGAAGCAATCACCGCCGGCCATGGACACCCGCAAAACCAGAGGAATCGCAGATGCGTGGCCGGCCTTTAATCAAAGTTAAGCCATTATAAATATTATTATTTTGATAATCGAACGATTATCGTCATTTTACAAAATACGTATGTATATAGGTTCTATATATATCTTTTATATCTATATCTTTATTTTCATTTTTTTAAAGTAAATTCTTGGATGTAGGTAGGTAGGTATGACCCTAGCAGGTGAAAAAGTTACGTAACTTTTTCAAGAAAATTTTCCGAGTTCGGCTACAAAAAGCCACCCCGTCTGCTCTGCTCAGCGTATTCTACGTAGTTATGGTTTAATAATCTATCACGCCCAGATGCGGGCTAATGGAGCAGCGGCTAGTGATGTTACAAGGCTCGAGGCCTCCGAGTCCTTTTGTCTAGAGCTCGTTGTCGTTTACAAGGTTCGCCTCGTTTGTATGAAGCTCGACGACTCGGTCTTTTTCAGAGCTCGAGCTTTTATGAGAGTTCGAGCCTTTTTAAGAGCTCCATCTATCTCGAGGCTTTTTCAGGACTCGAATCTTTTTCAGCGCTTTAGTCTTTTCCTGTGCTCTAGTTGTGATGGACTGCTGATGAATATGGATAAGTAGAGGTAAACCACAATAGCCTAAGCATATACGGTGCGCTTTATGACATAAGACGAATGTCTTTCTGAGTCTAGTGAATCTTTTTGAGTTCTAATTTTGGAGTCGTCAAACAATCCGTTAATAGAATCGAGCTCTGTAAACGACTCCGAGCCCTAAGTAAAAAGATTCAAGACTCAAAGCACTCGAGTCTTGTACACCACTAACTATATTATAACTAGCAGAGATATTAAAGTGATAAACAAAAAGTTGAGCTTTTATTAAAGGCTCGCGTTCATTTTAAGACTCGAGTTCTTTTGAAAGATCGAATTCTTTTGAAGCCTCGAGGCGTGGCTAAGAAAGCTCGCGTCTCGGCTAGGCTCGGGTCTACGAGCCTACCGAGCTCACTGAGCCCTGCTAATCCGCCTCGAGGCTTGAAAAGTAGAATTCGACGCCTCAAGGTTTGTACACCACTAGCAGCGGCACGGGCCGGGCGGGCAGTATGTGCGGCGCGGCGGCGCCGGCGCGCAAAAACTTCTATTGTCACTTGGTGCTTGCCTTGATTTATCAGCGACTACATGATTCTTAGGTTGGGTTATCCATATGGAGCTTTTAACAGGAATTCAATTAGAAGTTCTACTACATCTTCATCAATCATCCTTTTCAAGCTTTAGAGCATATTATAGGCGTGGAAATGGGGAGATCTGTTTATAGTTCATGCTGATTCAATAGGGTTTGGTTGGGTAAGTTGGTATGTAACGAGTCCCATCTGATCTAAGGATTTATTTTTGGTCATCTTTCAGTGACCCGAAATTACGCACAACGCGACACAGTGCGAGCGATGATATGAGTCAACTCTGTCGTAAAAATAGGCTTCAAAATTAATTTAGCGGGATTATTTTTATCTCTGACAGGCGTCCATAGCTATTATTACGTATTCATCCACCTCAATGAGATCAGTACAGTGGTCGGCTATTCATGTCATTGCTAATATAAATTACAGTTCTGGTTCTTTGATATGCCCTCTCGCTTGGTAAAGCACTGAACATTACAAATTAAACTGTTTTCTTTGATAACCGCGGAGGGTCGTGTTTTGTAAAAGCTGGTTGGAGCTGACGCGTTCGTCCCCGGAGCACTTGATTTGCATTTCCTTTGTTTTAGTTTATGGGGGAAGTTCCGACACCATCGGGCTTTCTTTGTAAAGCTTCACGATCCGAACATATTAGTATTTTTTTTGATGTATTAATAGACGAGAAATATTTAAAATTGTGTTACGGTTTTCGTTTAAATCTTTGTTTGTATTCTAAGTACTTATTATTATTTATGTAGGTATCTCTCCACTTATAAGACCATAATGTGAAAAAGTGTAACCTAAGTTATGTTAAGTAATAAAGCTATCGTTGCTTGTGAAAGGCAAAATTTACTTATTTTTTGTAAACGCGAGTGTTATGTTGGTATAAACAATGTTCATTATTTTCTATGCGGATTTATTGAGTGCCTGTAACATCGATATCCCGATCTCGATATCCCAGATCAATACAGGCCAGATTGACATGCCGCGAATCACAATAGTAATTAAACGGCCGTCGGCTGCAGGCGGCACTCGAGCCTAATTGACGGCGATGCAAGGTCTCCCTGGAAGTAGATAGTTACATTTTCCAATGAAAAAGCAAACAACTAAGGAAATAAAATAGTACTAACAAATAAAGAAAACCAGTTTTAGTATTAATACAAAGTCAAAATAGGAAAAAGCAGATTGTGTCCTGGAATTTTCTAGTATTTTTTCCTTTCAAAGTTTTAACGTGTACTTTTTCATTAACCTTCATACGGATCGGAAGGGTATTAAACTTGGCTTGTCATTCCTATAGAAACAAAGAAACATTAAGATTTTGTCTACAAATAATTTGATCTAGTTAATTATTCATCTTGTCGATCTCACAGTTTTTAATCATTCAGTGTAATCAGCGAAATTGTCGGGTAAACTCTAAACATAATTTGCGGCAGCCATGATTGATGGTGCCCTGGCAGCCTTTGTAGGGCTGCTAGAGGTAACCAAGACAGAACTCATTCCCAGAGGCTTGTGTTGTGTGTGGCTTCCTATTATACCTACCAGTTTTAGGCACCTTTTTGGACTGAAAGCAAGAGCACAGACCTTGCTGCATTGCATTATCAAGAGTCAGATACGAAGCACCGTAACGTAAAAGGAATCCTACAATTCAACGACATGACGTCATGTTTAGGCTGCTGTGTATATTTATTAATAAATAAATGTTCCTGATTGTAGGTAAGGTAGGTACCCTGTTTCTTGGGTAGTCAGTCATATTCTATATATTCTCTGTCATTTATTTGTTTTAGGATCACAGGACACTTACACGAATAAGGTACCTACAGTTCAGAGTAGGAAAGATGGCCATTGCTCTAGACTAGAAGTTATAAAACACATAGACATTCAATGGCAGCCCTAGGCCTCCGCTGCCCGCGCACCCCGACAGCCTCCGTCACTGCGACACTTCGCTGACACACAATTTGCATTATCACGATTAATAGTGGGCAGGCCGCAGCGCTGCTCCTGATAGAGCGGTAATTAATCAAGCGCTTTCCGCTTGAATTTTGGTTAAGGAACATCAGCGCGATGAGCTTAGGTTTTCATCAGGGAGATCAGCACATTCAGCTGTTTTCGCAAAGGGTACCGCTTTAACTAATCTATAAATAGATGTAGCGTTATATCTAGCATATTTCCCTACTTATTTACACCACGTCACCTTTCTTGGAAGTCTTAAACAAAACTAGACCAAACGTAGTATCTGCTTGTCAAGTAGTACATATTGCGCCATATTCAGTCGATGTTCAGAATACCTAGAATAATGAAAAGCATAGGTAAGCCGTCAGTGATTAGTCTACCCCGGCCATCATCGTTGGTATTGCCAGCATTAAAGAGATAATTTCACCCCCGAATCAACTTTAATTTCGCGCCATTCAGGATACTTTCAAAGCGAAATTGCAGAGTAGCAACACTGCAATTGGCTAATGAATCCCCAGCATATTTTTCTCTTTTCAGATGAGATTAATGTTGCTCGTTGTAATTCAATCTCGTAAATAACTATTCAGGAGTTTCAAATAGAGCATAATTGCAAGTCCTGTAGTGAATACGTGGTCCAGCTAATACAAGGTGCTTCATGAAAGTTCTAATACAAAATGGGGAGGAGAGAACAATTTACAAATTTAAAATTGAGAATTGGACATAAACCTGTGTTTTGCCTTATTTTTGTTAGGTGTAAAGGTATAAACATCTCACACTAAGCATGGGAATTTAACTCGCTGGTCGCCGACCGTGAGGACTCCAATGTATTGCTATATGCCGAGTAATTTAGTTCGGTCTAGTAATTTAAAGCAAACAAGAAATAAAGGACTTACATTAATCAATATCTTAGGTACCTACACTGCTTACGAAAAGGAATTGACGCAAATAATACTCGACTACATCAGAAAATTCTCTGAAATAAGTATAAGAGCTTTTAGGGCCGCGCCACACGTCACCGGCAGCAGGCGCGTGCGGACGAGGCGCCATCCAATTTGCGGTCGCGCGACTGCGACGGCGCCGGCGGCGCAGGCCAGCAGCCTGACAGGCGACAAGTTTGTTAGCAGTGCCTTAAGAGAAATCGTACTCTTTACTATGAGGGGACTAAGATGTGATTTAATTATAGGTAAGTACCTACTTATATCTTCCGTTCTTCGAAAGGCACGTAAAGCCGTTGGTCTCGGCTGCATTAGCAGTCGCTATCAACCATTAATCCGCACTGGGCCCGCGTGGTGGTTTATGGCCCGTTCTCGTATCATACAGTGATGATGATGGGATGACCTACATATTACAAAAACACAAATGTTGAAAAAATTTCCACGAGCAGGGTTTGAACCTGCACCCTTTTGACATACCGGGTCAGATGCTCTTCCAACTGAGCTATCGTGGTTCTAACCAGCCCGCCGAAATTATTCAACACTATTTACTTTTTACTTTGAAAGCCAAAGGCACAATTTTTTTCAACATTTGTGTTTTTGTAATTTGTTTCGCAACAAAATTTGCGTTAAAACTATATAAACAAAACAAAAACATTTTATAATAGCTTGCCTACTTCTTAACTGATCTTTAGTATTTGTAAAAATATTATGATCGGGTGTTAATGACGGTAATTGTTGACATTGAATGGGTGCCTTTGGCTTTCAACGTAAAAAAGTAAATAGTGTTGAATAATTTCGGCGGGCTGGTTAGAACCACAATAGCTCAATTGGAAGAGCACCTGACCCGGTATGTCAGAAGGGTGCAGGTTCAAACCCTGCTCGTGGAAATTTTTTCAACATTTGTGTTTTTGTAATTTGTTTCGCAACAAAATTTGCGTTAAAATTATATAAACAAAATAAAACATGACCCTACATAGACAAGTTTATGTATACTTATTACATTAGATCTTTTTCAATTCAATGGTCGATTAAATACCTAGTTCTTGGCAAAGTAAGCTACCTAACCTACCTACCTACCTAACCTAGGTAGTAGGTACTACAAGGTTTTAGCAATCGCAAAACAAAAAATGTTGTTCTCTATACTTTTCTTTTGCAGAGTTCTCATATGGCTATGAACTTATGACTTTACGTTTCTATCGGCAATTTTTTACCTCATTAAAAACGATTTAATTTGCTAACAACGAAGACTTCTTTCCGGAAGTCCTTGGGTAACAATGACGATTTTAACAGAAAGCCGCGGTGTGACGATCAAACTGATGGAGAAACCACCATTTCTATAGAATATATATGAACCCGACCGATCCAGTGATTTATGTGGACCAAACGAGCGCTTCGCGTGCCTCGCCTTCATTTTGTAATTATTTCTAGTGTTGTTTTCTCCCCAATAGGTGGCGCGAGTCGCTTTAGAGTTGTCCGCTGTCGCCGCAGGGTGGCGCGGCAGAGCGGTGTTCGAACTTTCCTTATTTCAACAAGTGCGGTTCGTTTAAACTCGAACGTTTACTTTTTCAGCATGAAAGAGAACAATGTTATGGAACTGTACATAATAGCTGGAATGAGTCGCGGATTGTTTCAAACCGTGCTACAGTAAATTGTATTGCGCGTTGTACAAAGTCATGAGTGGAAATTACTTTGAAAAATTTCTGTACATTGTACCTATGTATAAAATACGTTAAACGAATACGATCTACTGAAAATTAAATCATCATCTATGGCATTAACAAAGTTCTTTTCGTAATTATGATAACATTAGAAAGTCTGATTGTAAAGCGGCTTTTGGGACGCTTGCAACAAAAGAATAAGCGCGCTTTGACGAACCCTCGCCGAACATGAAGCTTCAGTTCTTGTTTACTAGGCCTTGCATCCTTTTAACCGGAACACAGTAATGCAAGCCAATGCTGATTGAGGGCTGCGCACTACCACCTAGAACCGTCGCAAGCTTTGTTTTTCCACCTTCAATCCAAAAGATTTATTTCTAAAGTGTTTTTTCTTATTCAATTTGTCATGCACTAAAGAGATCCACAGGATGGCAAGATAAATCAACTGATAATAATTCTCGTTTCCAATTGGCATCGGCGCCAATCGCCATCGATCAGGCTTTGCTGTAAGTTGATTAGCTCGTCCATGGCGGCCTGTCGATGTCGGTCCCAGCGCTGATTGCACCGACCACGCATCGACAATCACTCGAACTCATGACAACGTCCACGACACACATCGTGTCAGTGTTTGCTCGTCAGATAATTGGCATGTGATGTAGTTAGTTAATTGTGTCTGATGATATATACATAATGTAATGAACTGATGAGCTTATTAAATCTTATTAGCTACCTACCTATAGGTACCTATATTAAAACGTGAGACGCGAAGTCAAATTGTGTTCCAAGTAGGTACCTATTTTTGAGTCTATTATTACAAGCTTTTATTTACTTTCACCTGTCCCGGTGTTTGTTTGTCTGTAATCAAATCTTGCAAGATAAATTTGATCCACTTCCCGGTTACCGATTGAGCTGAAATTTTGCATGCATGTGTGAATCGGATGACAATACAAAATTATTGTGACATGAAGCTGATCTGATGATGGAACCATAGGAACTCGGTAGTTAAACGACACAACCACATCGAGTTTAAACTCGCTTGATCAGTCTTGACGAGTACTTTGGTGCTAGATGGTAACCAGGATCTAATAATGGAGCTGTGAGATGGCCATAGGAACTCGGTAATTAAACGACACAACGAGTTTGGGCTCGTATGATTTGTCTTGACGAGTATTTTATTGCTAGATATGTCATATCGTTAACGTTGCGCCTCAGGGTACCAGGGCGAACCCTGTTGTACTGAAGCCCTTATTCCCCTACAAAAAAAAATACTAAAAAGTTAAAAAATAAAATTAAAAGAAAAAAAACTTTTAAAAAACAAGCTGTAATAAAAGCTTTTATTACCCATTAATAAAAATAGAACTGAAAAGTTAAAAATAATGAACCCGAGATGTTTTTTTAAAATAAATGCTTCTTACATTTTCTTATTATCAGGTTTAAATTATTATTTTTAACTTTTTAGTTCTTCTTTTATTACCAAGTAATAAAAGCTTCTTTTTAAAAAGTTTTTTTTTCTTTTAATTTTTTGTACTTAAAATAGGTACCTATATTGTCCTCTTTTTAGGATTATTATGAAATGTGGCTGGTATGTGGCATTAACTTATTGACGTGTTTACCGCACCACAAGGCCCAATAGCACTAGCACAGTAAACTGTGGCACTAAGAAGAACAGTAGAGTTCCGTTTGGGAATAAGCCGGGCTAGCTATAGTCGGTACCTACCTCTTAAAGTCTAACGTCGCTATGGGGCATTTGCGATTGAACCACGATATCACGCATCCAACCCGAGCATCTTCCCGTGCCATTATCAACGTGTTTATAACGGCCGCCTAATGACCTTTGCCAACAATTAGCGCCAATTACTAATTATAATTAGTAATTACTTTAGAAAGTGTTGCAGGAAACAATAACATCGTTTTCTTACACAAAGTTAACGTAAGCAGCAAGCAACCGGATTAAGCAGCATCTGTACTAAGTACGCTACAAGTGGCAAGATTGATTGCAGTTGCCCGCAGTTGGCAACTTCGCGCGTTAATCAATTATGTGGCGGGCTTATCACTAATTTGCAGACGCGGCTCGCTGCCTCTACTCTCGTTTTTGCAATTATGGAACGCCACACTGCTGGTTGAGATGAAGTACATAAGCATTGTACCAACTGTTGCAAATAAACAGGCATTTATTTTTGTTAGAAGTAAAACTTTGATTTGTATTATGGACGGATCGATTCGGGAATCGATTATCGATCTTCAATTTGTTTAGTGGCATAATGGCCCCATCACTAGTTGCTTTTTTTTTCTACCTACTTGTTTCGGGAAAACATTTATGGCGGGTTGATATTGTATCGTGTGTGAATAATTAAATAGATTTGGAGTAGTAATAAGGGCATTTGGAGCCGCGTTAGTCCAATTAAGTGTACTGTGCTATCTGGGTTTTGTGTGTGTGTAACGAATCGCATCGGGAGCGAAATTCGACATTCCATAGTCGAATGTTGGCGTCTTCGCTGCTGGAGAAAACAGGTATTTCCTCGGGGGAAAGTGCACTTCGGGATAGGTTGGGTGTGATTAGGGAGCTCAGGAGGACCCGGCCTTGGATTCAGGCCCATACGGACATTTGGAGCCCGTAGAACCGGACGGGGATAGCATAGACTGTAAGTGAATTTTTAGTTATAACCTAATTTTAAGTGGTAGCAGATGTAATAGTAATTACTGCACAAGCCTGAGTAGTAATACGAAACATTTTTGGTAGCAGAGCGTGGTTAATACCGAACCTCTAGGTTAATCGGTGTAATTTTGTGTATTTTGTTAGTTCGTAATTAGGTTAAGTTCATTTCGTGTAAAATCGCACTTCCGGTACAGGTGCGGTTAAGTTGTAAGGTTGGTAGTACCGTTGTATTTGGGCTGGGACATTTCTCGGTACGTTAATTGATATTCAATTAAAAGTATCGATTAAAATAATCGATTCCGGATTTTTTATTTATTCGATTTTTTAATTTTGTGTTTAGGTTTGTTTTAGTTTTAAATATATTTGATATTAACATGACATCGTCACGACAGGAGTTGGCTCAGCAGCTCCGGTGGTTCACCGGGCTGCTTGGGTTAATCGATCGGCCTAACCGGGAGGACGCTTTGGAGGCGCGTTCTAAGGAAATGCAGGCTCGTTTTTTGTTGGCCGAGCGGTCGGTAACCGCCTTGTTGTCAACGGACCCGGTCGGGGAGAAGGAGGTAGAACTCCATACGCAGTATGTCAAGGATCTGGAGCACATCCAAGACATATACGATGAGGTCCTTCAGCGGGTTAAGGACTTCGAGCGATTGCGGGAGGGGAAGCCTATCGCGCGCCCCGCTTCGCTCCACACCCCTGGACCCAGCGCCATGGGAAGATTGGGTGCCCTGGAGGTCCCGCATTTCACCGGATGTATGCGGGACTGGGCTGGATTCCGGAACATGTTTGTGGCCTTGGTAGATACTCGGAAGGATTTCACCAAGGCCGAAAAGCTGGCATATCTCCGTTCCTTCCTAGACGGAGAACCCAGACAGCTCGTACAGCATCTGGAGCTGCAGGATGCGAGCTATGATACCGCAATGCAGCTGCTGGAGAGGCGGTACCAAAAACCGCGTCTACAGGCGGACGCGCACGTGACGCACCTGCTGGGCCTGCCGAAGGTCAACCACAGGGCACATCTGAGGGCGCAGCTAATCACCCCCCTCACAGTATCCTTAAACGGGTTACGGACGCTCGGACTGCCCGTGGGCCAGTGGTCCTTTCTGCTTCTGCACATCGTCCTGGCAAAGTTGTCGCAGGAGATGAGGGACGAGTTCGAGCGGCAGCGACTGGTCAACAAGGAGCTCAGCAACGTCCTGCCTACTCTGGAAGAACTTCTGGAGTTCCTGGAAGAAGAGGCTGGCCTGCTGGAAAACCAGCAAGCCACCCAGGAGGCTCCGAGAAGTACGCCGGCCCGCACTTCCGGAGTCTACGGCGCCCAGCCACCACGCACCCCGGGGAAGGGTCGCGGCCGGCTGGTGGCTGCGGCCGCCATCAACCCCGGTTCTGGATGCCGGGTTTGCGGACAGCAGCACCTGGAGCAGCAATGTCCAGGAATTATCGGCATCCCGATAAAGGACCGCCGAAACCTCGTTCGGACACGAGGGTTGTGTTACGCCTGCCTTGGAGGACATCGGTACAACGACTGTCCCCAAGCGAGGCCATGCGATGCGTGCGGCGGACCGCATCATCGATTACTGTGCACCCGTTATGGTGAGGGGTCAGCACCGGCTCGGGAGAGGAGATCTCCCACGGGTGGCGGATTGGGTCCTGGGACAACTCCGCCTCTGGAAAGACGGAGTCCGCCACGACCGCCACGACCGCCACACCACACCGCACCATACACCCCGGCTCAGGTAAGTTGGGGACCGCCGGAACGGAGTCAGGTTCTGGCTACAACCGGGCACTCGGCGCGACCAGCACCAGGAGTTGGTGCCACCAGGGGCCACTGGGCACAGGGAGCCCCACCTCCGGACCCAACACCCGGATACTCGTACGCGTATCCTCCGCCGCCGTTACCGGAACAACGACGACCTGAGAACCGTCAACAGTTCTCACCGGTACTGCACGAGTACCCGAGGTTGGAATACCACCCACCCTATCACCGGTATGGTAGGGCAGCTGGATACGCACCACCCCGGATGGTGGCCTGCACGCGTCCGACTTACTGGCCGAGTCATCATGGTTCGACAGGGTCGGCTGCTGGCTCTGACGCGTGACTAGCCTGTGGTCGGGCTACGTCGGAACCGAGGACGGTTCTTTTGCCCATCGCGCAGGTACGCGTTTGGGGACCTAGGGGGGACTTCGTCCGGATACGAGCCCTCCTAGACACTGGGGCACAGGGCTGCTTAATTACTACGAGGGTAGCGAGGCGCCTACGTCTGGAGTGCGCGCCTCCCTCAGCTCCGATTCGGGGAGTCGGAGATACAGAAGTGGGGGGTCTGTCCGGTCAGACCCATATTCTCTTCTCTCCTGTGCATTCCGCTTCGATACAGATTGCGGCAGTCGCGACCGTACTCGACAATCTGCTGGGTTGGCATCCACCGACAGACATTCCGCGGGACGCAATGTCTGACACATCAGGTCTCATGCTGGCAGATCCTCATTTCAAGGAGCCGGCTCCGGTGGACCTCATATTGGGAGCGGATGTACTGGGCTGGATCCTTTTAGGGCCTCAGCGGATTCTGGGCCGCTCTTCGTTGGTAGCTATACCTACCATCTTTGGACACGTTTTAATGGGACCGGTTTTCGACCAGGAGACGCGGGATGTCTCACCTGTCGTCGCTACTACCTCCATCGCTAGGACGATGCAAAAATTCTGGGAACTGGAAGAGCCTCCCATGGTCTCCCGTCTGGATCCGGAGCATGTGGAGTGCGAAACCTTCTATAAGGATCACACACGTCGGATGGCGTCGGGTAGGATCGAAACTCGACTGCCCTTCATCGACTGTCCCCCTCTCTTGGGAAAATCGAGGGCGTTGGCAGAGAAACGACTCTTGTCCATGGAGCGTCGTATGTCTCGCGATCCGGTACTTCGGGAAAAGTATATCGAGTTCATGCGAGAATACGAGGCCTTGGGACATATGTCGCGGGCGACTGTCGACTGGACAACGACAGATCATTTTTTCTTGCCTCACCACGCGGTGTTGAAGGCCTCATCTGGAAAACTGCGGACAGTTTTCGACGGATCGGCACCGTCGTCGACTGGAGTTTCATTGAACCAATGTCTCCATTCTGGTCCGAAGTTACATCGGGACATTGTCGACATCATTTTAAATTTCCGAAGACACCAGGTGGTGATCGGTGCGGACATCCGGATGATGTTCCGCCAAACAGTAATACATCCTGCGGACAGGAGGTTTCAATTAATACTCTGGAGGGAACATACGGAGGATCCCATCACCGTCTACGAGCTCAACACCAACACGTACGGCCTGAAGTCGAGTCCCTTCATTGCCATCCGTTCCCTGCTGGAACTGGCGGAGCAGGAACGGGCTCGCTTTCCCCGGGCAGCCGCTGTACTGACACGGGACGTGTTCGTAGATGATATCTGCACAGGGGCAGCCTCTCTGGAGGAGGCGCTCATCATCAGGAATGAGCTGATCGGACTCCTCGCGGCTGGTGGTTATGAGTTGAGAAAATGGTTATCCAACGAGCCAATGCTTCTGGTTGGGATTCCGGAAGATCACCAACAGAATCCTCAGCTATTCGAGGACGCAGGGGACCCGAACTCTATCGCCGTCTTGGGAATTAAATATCAGCCGGTTCAAGATATTTTCACATTCCAACTGGGCCTGGAAACGTCAAGAGTTTGGTCGAAAAGGACGGTCCTTTCCACCATCGCTCGAATGTTTGATCCAAGTGGATGGATCAGCCCGTGCATTTTTTTGGCAAAGTGTTTATTACAAACGCTGTGGACACTCGGGGTCTCGTGGGATGAGCCACTGGTAGGGCCTCCCCTCGACACTTGGCTCGCTTTGATATCTACGATCGAGGCGATCAGTCAGGTTGCGTTACCGCGGCGGATCTTGCCGCGGGGCAAATACAGGGCAAGCCTACATGGCTTCTGTGATGCGTCAGAACGAGGGTATGCCGCAGTAGTGTATCTGCGAACGGTGGATTCGAAGGGTCGAGTCACCATCTCCTTGCTTCTGGCTAAAAGCAAGGTGGCACCCCTCAAAACTCGGCTGACAGTCCCGAAGCTGGAACTTTGTGGGGCGCATCTACTGGCCAAACTGTTGTGCCACGTACACAAAGAACTGTCGTTTACGGTGGACATCCGGACTGTCTACGCCTGGTCCGACAGTCAGGTAGCTCTGGCATGGCTACGCGCGGCACCTCACGTACTGGAAACATTTGTGGCCAATCGGGTATCTCAGGTACAGAACTCGGGTATCGAAATTTGTTGGAGGCACGTTCCCGGCACCTGGAATCCTGCCGATTGTGCCTCTCGGGGCTGCACCGCGCCGGAATTGGTGCAGCATGCCCTCTGGTGGGGTCCAGAGTGGTTAAAGGAGGGTGAGTCATCATGGCCGGTCACCATGATCGATGGCTCTCTAGGGCTGCTCCCTGGAATAAAAGTTTTGGCGACAACAAACGAATTAAAGCCAGATCCAAATTGGTTGACGGCTCGATACAGCAAACTGGATAAGCTGCTAGGTGTAACTTGCTGGATCCGGAGATTTATACATAACTGCCGCCATCCAGACAAGAGGCAGTTATCACCCGTGGCGGGTGCTGAGGAACGCAGGAGTTCACTATTGGCCCTGATACGGCTGGTTCAAGCTGACCGGTTCGAGGACGAACTGAAGATTTTGCGCGTCGGTCGCGCAAAGCTCAAGGGAGCGATCTCCCGGCTCAACCCATTTCTGAATACGGATGGACTGTTACGCGTTGGAGGTCGCCTCAAAAATGCCGACCTGCCCTTCGGTAGCCGTCATCCTCTGTTACTACCCAAAGGAGGACCCTTGGTAGAGCTAGTGGTCTCGGATAGACACCTGAAAAACGCTCACGCGGGTTGTAATGCGTTACTGGCGATACTGCAACGGGAATTTTGGATTTTGTCCTCCCGGAGAGTGGTTCGCAGCATTCTATTTAAGTGTGTGGCTTGTTATCGGGTGAAGGCCTCCACTATGCAGCCGCAGATGGGGGATCTCCCTTCTGACCGGGTTTGTCAGACTACTAGGCCGTTCGACGGGGTCGGTACGGATTTTGCTGGACCTTTTTTGGTTAAAACCACAGCCTATCGTAACACTAGGGTCACGAAGGCGTACTTGTGTGTTTTTGTCTGTCTGGCTACTAAGGCCGTCCACCTGGAAGTGGTTTCGGCTCTCTCTACGGAAGCCTTTGTCGCCGCGCTGGATCGTTTTGTTTCGCGACGAGGTTTACCTTCTCTCATTCGGTCCGACAATGGTACCAACTACAGGGGCACTGCCAACTACTTGAAAGATGTGAACGATTTTCTGGATAAAAATTGTAATAGCATAAGCCAAGCTCTCGCACAGCGGGGAATCACATGGCGATTTAGTGTGCCAGCCTGTCCCCACTGGGGCGGGATATTTGAAGCCGCGGTAAAATCGGCAAAAACCCACTTGCGCCGGGTAGTCGGGGAAACTACCCTCACTTATGAGGAACTTACAACTGTTTTTTGTAAGGTTGAGGCGGTGCTCAACTCGCGTCCGCTTTGTCCACTCTCCTCTGACGCAAATGAAATGGAAGTCCTGACCCCTGGTCATTTTTTGGTCGGTCAGCCACTCACTGCCCTGCCTGAGTATCCTTGGAAGGATGAACGCAGACACCGGATGTCTCGTTTTCAAATGATACAACAAATGAGTCAGGACTTGTGGCGTCGTTGGTCACTGGAGTATCTGCATTTGTTGCAGCAGCGTGTAAAGTGGACAGACCGGACGTCGCCCCCTTCGGAGGGGGATCTGGTTTTATTAAAGGAGGCTAATTTGCCATCGTTATTTTGGAGGCGAGGTCGCATTTTAAAGTTAATCTGGGGCGCGGACGGGACTCCGCGCGTGGCGCAAGTGTTGGTTGATGGATCGGTGCTAAATCGCGCAGTCGCGACCTTAGCTCGATTACCGGTTGACTAGTTTAAGATTTCAGGCTAGAAAGCGGTACGTCTGCTTTGGGTGGCGGGATGTTGCAAATAAACAGGCATTTATTTTTGTTAGAAGTAAAACTTTGATTTGTATTATGGACGGATCGATTCGGGAATCGATTATCGATCTTCAATTTGTTTAGTGGCATAATGGCCCCATCACTAGTTGCTTTTTTTTTCTACCTACTTGTTTCGGGAAAACATTTATGGCGGGTTGATATTGTATCGTGTGTGAATAATTAAATAGATTTGGAGTAGTAATAAGGGCATTTGGAGCCGCGTTAGTCCAATTAAGTGTACTGTGCTATCTGGGTTTTGTGTGTGTGTAACGAATCGCATCGGGAGCGAAATTCGACATTCCATAGTCGAATGTTGGCGTCTTCGCTGCTGGAGAAAACAGGTATTTCCTCGGGGGAAAGTGCACTTCGGGATAGGTTGGGTGTGATTAGGGAGCTCAGGAGGACCCGGCCTTGGATTCAGGCCCATACGGACATTTGGAGCCCGTAGAACCGGACGGGGATAGCATAGACTGTAAGTGAATTTTTAGTTATAACCTAATTTTAAGTGGTAGCAGATGTAATAGTAATTACTGCACAAGCCTGAGTAGTAATACGAAACACCAACAATACTATAGCATAACAGTATGGCTATTGATTGCCAGTTCCTATAGTATAGTCACATTTTGTGGTATAGTCCTGAGTTTAATAAGAACTGACAAACTAATATATGAGTTGACATTATCGACAGTAACATGAGCTAATTACTACAATAGTAATTCTAGTTGATAAGTGTTATTGATTACCTATTAGAAACTTGAATGCAGATTGGTCTGGTTGCGAATCCTTCAAGTATTATTAATCCATAAATTGATACCTCTAAATGTACTTAGGTACTTACTGTGTTTTATGATAATATGTATATAAGATAGCTAATGACTGGTGATAATCTTAAATCTTCTTTATGGAGTCGTTACTTTCTTACAACATTATACCACCCAAATACAGCGAACGAAACAGTTAGTCACGCACGCTAATGCGAAGTTACTCGTATATAGGTAGGTAGTTTGTCACCAAGATCCTACGCAAATAAGAAATTAAGAAATCAATATTTCCCCATAAGTTGAATGGGGACGGACGGTATATCTCGATAACTTAATAAAGAGCATCGGATAATCTCATAGAAAGTATGAATAAGCCCAAAAGTAACATATATCAAGTTGAGAAGATACTCCTTGGCAAATACGGAGTTATTTTTTCCCATTAACTGTTTAACAAAATACGGTGGCCGCAAAGTTTTCGCATAAGTTGCCAACTTCGGCGTCGCTGCTGGGACATCGCCCCTTCTGACCGCAACACATGTCGCGAGACATGACTAGCTATTTGCATGTAAATTGTACCACGGTTTTTTGTCCCTTCACAAATCCAGATCCTACCTACATATTTATGATATTCATGTGAAATAATTTATTTGGTCATTTAAACTTTTGTCGGGTTTCAATATTATAGGATCGCCACATGAGTTTCTTGCTGACTCTTTCTTCATAATACAATATCGTAACATAAGTACGAACCGATTGCGTAATCAATCACAGTCCTAACCATCAGGTCCTGTCTAAGTCCTAGACATCAGTAAGAATTTTAAAAATAATTTTAGTTCTGATTTAGCGTCATCTAGTGAGCTTAGAGGTTTATTGAAGTTCAGAAGAATCACGCTAGATGGCGCAGAGCGTTTAATGCCAGTCTGTAAACTATTCAAAGCAAAGTACCTATAGACATTTTTGTGTAATTGGTAAGTAGATTTGTGTAAAAAACTCCTAATAGCCGTTTAAAGATTCCCCTTTATAAAGAAAATATCATAGGTAAGTACCTATTCTGTACTCAACAAATTTTTACCTACGACTTTAGTCCATGGTAGGACCTATTTATGCTATTTACAGCAGTTATTGACATTTAAAACACATTGCATAATATTTATTTTTACATGCCCCTGTAAATTGTATTGTTTTGGTGTTCAATTTGCTCTTACGAGTTTCTGCTCTAACTTAAAGTCAAATCTTAGAGCATTAGACCAAGGTCAAATGTATCATTAATTTACTGAATTAAACCTACAAGGTCCTACATGATAAAATAAATAAAAGCTATAAGATATTTATATACAATATGAAACATAATTTCAACATATCATCCATCTCCCGTATGGTCTAGTGGCTAGGATACCTGGCTTTCACCCAGGAGGCTCGGGTTCGATTCCCGGTACGGGAAAACTCTTTTTGTTTTTACCAACCTTGCTATGAGTATTATTTTGTGTGCGTAGACTTTTTCTTCGGATGTTCCCAAAATAAAAACAATGTCGGCCGAATCTTGATCTTCCGACAACCGTTGAAGGTCTCTGAGGAGGCCTGGCAAGCCGGCGCGCTCCACGGATGCGGTGCAGCACGTGCCAGTTACTCGGTTCGCCATCCCCGTACAAAACACTTGCTTTTTACGAAAAATCGTGATCGCTTCTAGTCAAAAACACAAGAAAAAACTGTCTCACTCTACACAATAACAACATACAACCAATGTATAATGACAACACAAAGTAACGCGCACTAAGAACCCACAGATTGCGAATTCACTAATTTTTACTTCATATTTTCAATTCACTTAACATTACATTACATTAAACACGTGAAAATACCTTAAACTTGAATCAAAAACAACATTTTAATACACAAAACAAAAGTTTTGAGTTTGTCAACATAACCTCAATCGCACGGAAAGGCAACACAGCTTCCAGAAGAAATAATGTGAAGCTTGTTCTCTCAAAACGTATTCCAACTACAAATTGTGTCTGCAAAGGTTAAATAAATTTGGAACGATATTCGACACAGAAACGGCCTGTGTACCTCAGATATGATCAGAAAAGGTGCAAAACCTGTTTTGGGTTTTCACAGGTAAAGGTATTTCATTTTATATCTCTGTCCTTGTCTTTCACGTTAACAATTTTGCTACCAAGCTAGTAATTTGCTATTTCGCCACTAGCAGCAGCCGCCTCCGTGGCGCAATTGGCTAGCGCGTTCGGCTGTTAACCGAAAGGTTGGTGGTTCGAGCCCACCCGGGGGCGTTACTTTTTGCGTTTAGTTCATTTTAGAGCTGATTTTTCAATCGTTAGTTATAGTTTATTAATTGAATAATTTAACTTAATGACAGATTCTCTTTAGAAAATATCTCACAATAATGCTTTGGATAAGACTTATATTGTACTAGCGGCCGCCCGCGGTTTCACCAGCGTGGTTTCCATTCCCGTGGGAATATCGGGATAGAAAGTCCTATGTGTTAATCCAAGTTATAAACTATCTGTATGCCGAATTTTATTCAAATCCATCCATCCGTTGCAGCGTGAAGAAGCAACAAATACACACATACACATTTATAACCTGGATTAACACAGGATACTTTTTACCCCGATGTTCGTACGGGTGGAAACTCATACCTTTTCTCTATATTTGGTTCCAAAATTTACTACTTAGGTCTTGGATTTGATGTTGAGAATAGAACCTATTTGGTAGTTTTTTATTGAAATGTTGACAGACTTTTTCTTTTTGACATTAGTTTTCCAATACTATATCATTTGGAGACTTCTTGGCGGGAAAGTGTAGAGTCATGTTTGCGGTTTTGTTTTATTTTGTAAAATTTGTGTTATGTCGAATATTAATATGAAATAATGGTGGATTATTAACCGTTAAGTGTTCGTGAGTGTACATGAGTGTTGGCAAATGAAACAAAACAACGACTAAAACTTAAAAAAAAAATACTAAATCATTTGTTTGTTTTGTTGTCATGGAAACTGTCAAAGCGGTACGAATTACGAACTTGTATGAAGTCCGCCGGGTCAGCTAGTTTATAATATAGTGTGATTATACCAAATTCGCCTTATTCCTAATTACATGCGTAATAGTTACACTTTGATCGTAATTTGTGTAAACAATAGTGAATAAGGTAACCATTAAAAGTATTAATATCGTATTTGAAATTTATTTAATTATTTATTATTATTAATTCATCATCATCATCATCATCTCAGCCAAAAGACGTCCACTGCTGGACAAAGGCTCCCCCAAGGATCTCCACAACGACCGGTTTTGTGCTGCTCGCATCCAGCGGCTTCCCGCGACCTTCACCAGATCGTCGGTCCACCTTGTTGGAGGCCTATATTACTAATATTATTATTTATTATTACTTAAATAACTTTTAATTGTTTATTTACATATTTCTTACTAAATAACTATTACATTATCTTAACGCGAGGCGATCTGCGAATATTTTTCTACCTACCTAGCACTACCTAGCCAACATCGCATCGAAGTTTTCTGTTTTTGTGATACCTATTAGGTAGTTTCAGAGTTGAGTCTACCTACATTGTTATGATGATTTTTAATATATGTAATTTTTTTATTAATGTTAAGCACTATAATGAATTAATAAAATAAATAAACATTAACATTATTTTAATCGGAATAATTCTGTTGGCTGCCCAGCCAGGCCCTTTAACTTCGACTGGGTTTATGTTTACTAGCTTAGGGTTCCTCAACATAGCGTTAGTGATCGAACTATCCCCAAAGTTTTCTTCTAGGGGTTGGCATAATTTTTACTAGGTAAGTATAGATAAAATATGTAGTTATGCCTGCATTGCTTTTTGATGCCTTTGGCTCTCTTTAAAAGGGGACAATAGGTGCGCAGGAGAATCTGAAACGATAAGGCCATTTAAAATTTTCCCCTTTAATAAAAAAGGGGTTGTCATCATACACCGAACCTTACTAGGTTTCTACGAGGCGTTGGAGTCAGATGATGCGACCGGAAAACCCGAGGGTGTCATTCTGGGTCGTAAAGGAGGATCTCCCGCTGACACCCAGCAAAAGCACTTTATCATAAAGCATAGCAGCGCTTCCCCAAATTCAAAGAACAATTTTCAATAAGGCAAAATTGCAATGAATTGCTGCACTTGCCTTGCCAGTAGAAGATAAAGAAATTAAATGGAAAAAAAAATATGTATTATAGCGCCATCTATGTTAATATAGTAAAGAAATGTTTCGACCCGTTGCGGCATTGAAAAATAGATGGCGTGACAAATTGAATAGACTATTCAATTTTCTTATTCATTTACACTTTTTTTTAGGTATTACACTAACATCATGTTCGTGTAAATGAAATAGCTCAGGGTGCCTAGTGCGAGTTTCATTTGCCATTGGATCACGTTAACAAAAACGAGAATTTGTATGGCAAAATTTTAACTCCTCTCGTATGTCGCCAGGAGGCGCTGCTTCAATGCCATACTAAGTTTCGTTTTCGTAAACGTAATCGATTGAATACGGGTAGTAAGCAAAACTCACACTAGGCACCCTGAACTGAAGTAGTTGGCGGCAGCACATTACACCAGAAAGTCATCGAAAATAACTGAAATGAGTAAGCCGTGTCACAGGAATAACAGACGCCTGTACTAAACAAAACTGCCAACTGCCAACCTATCCAAAAGTGACAATTTTTTTCAATACATTTTCAAACACGGGAATAAAGTTCAAAGTCTATTAAGGAAATTTGTCAATTTGTGGTAGGTTGATGTACAGGCGTGTGTAGTTAAATTTCTTTGTTAAAAGGAGGCAAATGAGCAGGCGGGTCACCTGATGGAGAACAATCACCGCCGCCCATGGACACCCGCAAAACCAAAGTAATCGCAGATGCGTTGCCGGCCTCGAGGAAGGAGTTGGATCTTGAGGAGGGAGTAGGAAACGGGAGGGGGGAGGGGTGAGAGATGGGCCTCCGGTACTTTCACTCACCCGGACGAAACACAAAAGCTACGAGGCCATTGTTTCACGCCGATATTCTGTGAGAGGGTGGTATTACGGGCGAGCCGGCCCATTTCGTGCTGCAACGCAGCATGGCTCTACCACTCAGACAGTGCCACTCATTTAGCACCACCCAGGGGTCACGTGTAGGGTCTCAAGGGCAAACCTATGGACGCGAGTAACTTTAACCCCCACTGACATTAACAATGACTCCCACACCAGGGTAGGCTCGTGGGGGTCAATTCTCTAGGGTTAGCAAGGTAACAATGTGGCTATTCGTCACAAACAATAACTACACAGTATGATTCTGAGGGCCTGTTTCACGATCTACAAGTAAGTTCCCAATAGCGCTTACTTGACAGATAGTCCATACAAAACTGTCACTTTATCTGCCAAGTATCTCCTAATCAGACATTGTGAAACAGGCCCTAACAATAACAAATAATAAATAATAAATAAATAAATTATTGGACGGAGCAATGCGCGAATGTGGAGTGCATGTATGTAAGAATGAGTTAAGTGCGTGTGTGGATCAGGGTAGCCCTGCGATTTACTCTTGGGATCGGACAGCAGTGCACCAATGCCGTCCACTACCTGATGGAAGGCCAAATTAAGCCGTAACTTTAAAAATGTCTTCGGATTAAGCGTAATCCCAATTAAGTCAATAGCAGGGACATAATTCTTGATTTGACTAGTTAAAGTTGACAATGCTTTATATATCACACACTTTGACCAGATTAGTGTAAAAGAAAGAAAGAAATGTGTAACACGTTGTGCAAAGGTGGTCTTTACTCTAATAGTGGGGTAAGGTAAAACCTTGAAAGTTCTCCTTTAAGTAGCTCACTATACTTTGGTTACCTTACAACTTCTTTGTGTATAAACAATGAAGCTCTCATCAAAAACAATCTGCGGTCACTCACAAGACTTGGGCTTCTCTATAAACATCCGATGTGGAGTATCACCTTGGTCTACGCAGGGCCACCTTCAGAACCGCTCTTTGTGATCTTTCTAGTACTATTAAAACGGAAGGGGCAATGCCGCCCCATGCAACTATACAATAATTAATCACGGACTGGCACAACGCCAGATACACTGACTTGAGAACATTTCCATCACTGGCCTCTCCCTTAACTGTTTCATTAAGTGGATTAGTTTGCGTATAAATAATATTTTTAAATTTTTCACAGAACGTGACTGAGGGGAGGCACTTGGTTGGACCATACACCATGCTCTCACGTTTAAAAAGTAAAAAAAAATGAATTCAATGCTTATACTATATTACCGATTTGTAAGGCAATGGCTATCTTCTTTTCATTATTGGTTGTGTACCTTTTTCAGTTTTATATTTAGGCATTTGTTTGCATATGCCGAATTGCCGACTATGTTATCTCAAATATTGTCTAGTATCAGGCTCAGCTAAATAACAATATATGCTTCATTCATTGCATAGGTATTGTATATCCATTGAACACAGAAAGCCTGAAACTTAAATGCCGGAAGCGGAACTAGGAAGCTGACAGCAGCGTAGCAAAGCACCCTTCGTGCGCAGCTGAGGCAGCACGTCATGCGAGTGACAGCACGGTTCAAACCATGGGTGCAGTGGCGGCAACTGATGGCAACTGGCGGGGCCTGGCGGACACTGGCAGGAAGCGCCAACCAGCGCGGCGGCTGACAGCGCGGAAATTGCAATCCGTCGCACGTCGCAGCAGCGGTCGCAGAGACCCGGCGCTTCCGAGTTTGGCGACCGCCCGCCGCCGATTTGGCTGTTTAGTTATTAGACTGGTATATATAAGTATGGTTCATGTGTTAATCAAATGCTCTTGCGACGTCTACTAAAGGCTATTCATGCGGCGTGATTGATGTTTACGGGTAAATAGCTGAGTAAATGGGTATATAAACACATATTGTGGGTAACAAAATCTGCAATTAATAAAAGCATTTTATTTTAACATAACGGTTGTAAGCTGTAATTGGCAAAAATATAGGTCAGTCTGAAATTAACTTTTTATATTGTCCGATATCTTGTAACCTGATCAAATAAAAAGTTCCTGGAAAAAGCAATATTAACGGTGTTATTTAGTAGTTATCACTATCCATTACCGTTAATAATTATTCTATCTGCGAGACTATTGTATTAGTTGTAGTTTAATGCTATCAATTTTTTTTAATTGTTATTAAAATTAATTATTGCTTAATAATTGCTGTAGTTATATTTTGCAATTACGTAGTACTGTTTCCCTGTTATGATTGTGTCACCTTATATAACTAGGTACTTGTTAACTAATTGAACGTAATTTGGAGTTATTTTTTTTAAAGTATTAGTTTTTATTAGTGGTAGAAAATTGTGTTTCTGTAATAATTTTAAGTGAATTGAAAGTAGACACGCAATTGAGAACAACTTATATTATGTTGACACAGCGATCATAACTTCAGTCGAGTTTTATTTAGACAGATGCAGCATATTTCGGTGCTGTAACGGCCGCGCCGACTGATATATCGGGCCGGTCTGGTTTCTGTGAACGTCACCATACATTAGTGGCGTTTAGTAAATAGTTATAAAGTAAGAGTGCTCTCTGTCTATAATAATTCCATCAGTTTGTTTTCGTTTCTGCTCTAAGCTGAACCCGAACGGTCTCGATGACACCTTGATGGCTCCCTCTGAGTTTAATCGTGAGATTTTTATATGGCCTTTATTTTTTTATGTCAAGGTTAGTGTACGTTCACTGCTCAACTGGTACCTCCAATAAGTATCTACCTCGAGGCGTGTTTTACCGTTTTACGTTTATTGGAAGTGTTCTTGACATGTTAACTGTATTACCAAAATCAGATCCAAGCCCACGGTTATCAGTTTTATAGAGCAAATAGGAGCGATTGTATCAATCACTGTCACAGCCAGTAGCCAAGTTCGATAAGTGAATTTGTTTATGATAATGTAATCAATAAACGGATTATTTCCTTTTCGTTGCGGTTATCCGATGTTTGTTAACACGTGTAGACACGATAACAGGCAGAGTCAATTAAAGTAACGGAACCATTTTATTTGTTGAAAACATAAATAAAATCGGGTCTTTTTGATGATGTTTAATGATTATTTACATATAATTTTACGCAAATATTTTTGCAAACCAATTACAATTTAAAAAAAAAACAAAGTGCTGAAAAAATTTCACGAGCGGGATTCGAACCCGCACCCCATGACATGCTGGGTCAGGTGCACTGCCAACTATGCTATCGTGGCTCAATCCGCCGAAATTAATCAACATTATCTACTTTTTATTTTATAAGCCGAAGGAGCCTTCAATGTCGACAACTACGTCATCAACATCCGATCTTAATATTTTTATAAATAATTGTTAAATCTTATATTTATAATAGAAATTAACTGCTTTTTAGGGTTCCGTACCCAAAGGGTAAAACGGGACCCTATTACTATGACTCCGCTGTCCGTCCGTCTATCTGTCCGTCTGTCACCAGGCTGTATCTCATGAACCGTGATAGTAAGACAGTTGAAATTTTCACAGATGATGTATTTCTGTTGCCGCTATAACAACAAATAACTAAAAAACATAATAAAACAAATATTTATGGGGCCCATACAACAAATGTGGTTTTTTTGCCGTTTTTATAGATAATAGTACGGAAGCCTTCGTGCGCGAGTCCGACTCGCACTTGGCAGTTTTTTTCTAACTGTTATGCTTATTTTACAACTTATATAACACTAAGTAAAAATTTTTTTTACAAACTTTTTAAAATTTAAAATTTTATTTCACTAGAACTTTAGTCAAATCATCACCAGATAACCTTTAAAGACTGCGCCTCGTAAGAAGTGCAGACAGGCAGGGAACACTTCCATGTCGTAAAAAATACATGCTAATACGTCATATACAGCTAGTGGGAAAACAAACATAAGCGCAACATAAATCCAAACCAAATCAAACATCCGTCCCTCTTTCATTGCGGGGAATGAGAAAACCAATTAGGAGGGAGCTTCAAAACGTCACCAAACTGTTGAATATGAATGGCGGGCGAGCCACGGAGCCACGCACTCGGCCGATGCGATCTGCCCGCAATTATACCACAAAGGAATCAATTACACGCCGCGCCGCGCCGCCGCCGCCAAAGCAGAAAGAAAACAATATTGCACTGCTACGCTTACGCTCTCCACCATTTCTGCGCCTTACCTCGCGGTGCGCACTGACGGAATAGAAGGGACACGAAGATATTGTTGCAGATTTAAATTAGAAGGGGTGAGTGTTGCTATTAAAAAATGTTTTTTTCTACTCTATTTAACCTTTTAGAGACGATAAAATGTTGTGTAAAATTGTGGCTATAATTCAAAATTCAAAATCATTTATTCAGTTTAGGCTACAAGTAGCTCTTGTGAATGTCACTATGCCATCGGTTCGTAAGTCTACTCTGGGCGGGAGATCTTGTACTGAGAAGAACCGGCAAGAAACTCAGCAAGTGTCCAGCTCTTTTCTCCCTTACAGCGTCAAAAATATTGGAAAATGCCCTATCATAGCAGGACACTTTCCATTACAAATAAACACAAAATTATAGAAGACAACCACAACATGTAAATAAAAAACAAAAATATCACAAAATAAAAAAAAATAAAAAAAATAAAAAATAAACTAAGTTAACAAATTTACATCAGGTAAAAGATTCAATTTCCACAATGTCATACAGTACCAATACAGTACTCAAAAAAAAAAATTGGTTAAGAAAAACCAAGTCAAACTACAGTAAATAATATTAAAAATAAGATAAGTATGCAAGAGCAGACCAGCCTCCACAGGCAGCACCCGTTCACGAGTATGACATATGAATCAGCCATCGCTTCGCTCAACCATATTTTAGGGAACGTAACGACCCGACGCACACGCCACCACCGCAGAGACAAATAAAGAGAGCATGACATACTCAAGATACTCTAAATAAAAACTTAATGATCTATTTAACGCAACGCTGTTTGTTATCTGTAGGACACTGCTGATAAAGGCTATTATATCAGTATAAAAATTATATAAATTAATTTTATTATATTAATTCAAATAGAGTATATGTTTTTCATTATAACCAAGCTGTTTTATCATCTAAATATTCTTTGACTGTATAATAACCTTTAAAAAGTAATATAGATTTCACATGTTTTTTAAACTTATCTAAAGGTAAATCTAGTACAGTACTTGGTATTTTATTGTAATAGTGTATACCTTGCCCCAAGAAAGAACCAAGAACCTTCTGTAACCTGAACTGTGGCATTACAAGTTTTGTCTTATTCCTAGTATTGAAATTGTGTACGTCACCATGTTTAGTATAGGAGTTGATATTGCAACGTACAAAAACTATACAATTATAAATATATTGAGATGCAACTGTCAGGACACCAATGTAAACTCTGGAAAAATAAGTGGAGGTTCAACACAATTTTTTTCTAGAACATTCTATTTCTACCATTTCTACCATTTCTACCATTTCTACCATTGACAGAAGTACCTAAGTACTTCTGTCAATGGTCTTATCTTATTGTAGCTGATTGACATATATTTTTTGTGCGTGCTGCTGATGGATACCTTTTGTCTAAGGTGAGCAGAGAGCTGTCAATTTATATAAGGAGAAAAGTAAGGAACAATGTTAAATACCATTTAAATGCATGTAAACAAAGAAAAATAAATTACCTGCCGATTCTAAGGAGTAGTTAGTCGCGATGCGTCTCGCGAGTTCGGCCCTCGTCTCTTTGAGGCGCAGATCAAAGCAC
This sequence comes from Eudonia truncicolella, assembly GCA_949315975.1. Taxonomy (NCBI): domain Eukaryota; kingdom Metazoa; phylum Arthropoda; class Insecta; order Lepidoptera; family Crambidae; genus Eudonia; species Eudonia truncicolella. The sequence continues at coordinate 17,508,029 of OX438837.1, read as the reverse complement.
ACGCGCTTCTATTAGCCCTGATTACGCCGGTGCTTGCTAGGGCTGTCAAATAAGTATGTATATAAAAAAAAAATAGCTTTGTTTATCATCATTTGGTACAGACAGATTAAATCAGGAATAATAATATCATATCATTCAATAATATTGCCCGCTTGGTAACTAATTTGCTTTGTGATATGTAGATATTTATTTTTACTCAGAATAGGAAAGAGATTCGTTCTCAACTTACTTTCTGATAGTAAGAGACAATAAATCTGGAATACTCAATCACTGAAGAACTCTCATCGCTAATTTATGGAATATAAATTACAATGATACCTACCAACATTGTTGTTATAGTGACAGGTGACAGACTTAGATTTAGCCAGATGGGCTAACTATACCATCATATTAGACGTAGATAAGTAGTTCTTTAGGCTCAGCACAGTCTGGCCATACTTACTTGTACAACCACTGCCATCTTATGAGATCGAATCAATCCATCCATCAATAAAACCATTGATTGTAAACGGTAAATTTCTATTTAGACTTTTTTTCAAGCAAGCCTATCCAACTATGTAGTTGGACAGGCTTGCATTAATTGTATTGTTAATTGCATTAGTTGCATTGTTAATCACAAATTGATCGGATGAGCAGCCATCGATGGCTACTCGAATCGATCTATCCCGCAGGAAGTCAGAAATCCAAGCACACAGACTACCAGGTAAGCCAAATGATGTAAGTTTATTGATAAGGCTGTCGTGCCAAACTCTGTCGAAAGCCTTAGAGATGTCCAGGGAAACGGCAAGCGTTTTTCCATAATACTCGATGGCCTCGCTACAGATGTGTGTGACGTATGCTAGAAGGTCTCCCGTGGACCGGTTTGACGGTCACTAAGGAGATCATTCGCTTCTAGATAAGCCAAGAGCCTGTAATTCAGAACACGTTTCATAGTCTACAAAGAATGGAAGTGATTGATATTGGCCTGTAGTTGGCGGGTTCGGCACGATACCTTTTTTGGGCACTGGTTGAACGTTAGCCGACTTCCATCTTTATTGGCACTATACCAGTCTTCAAGGAAAGGTGAAACAGGCGTGTCAGAATTGGTGTCATCTCCGGCGCACATGTCCTCAAGACTACAGCTGGAATCCCATCCAGGCCGCTAGCTTTGTTCACGTCAAGATTGCGTAGACGCTACTAAAATTTATACTACTATACAGGTTGACTTTTGTATGGAACAGCTGAATTTTATTTTAGAGTTAGGGTGTTGGGCCAATAGTAAGAATTGTTCGTTATAAATCATCTCAGAAGGTTTGGACGGTGATAAAAAAGTCAATCTGTATAAATCTGTAGGCTCTGTCTGTACATGCAATTTTTCTGACAAATTTTGGGATAACTATTCGTTTTATGACTCACTGACACCAATTCTACGATTTTTTATTACTATTATTTTTTATTATTCTACTTATACCCTGATCTGACCTGACTGATCTTGATGACAATTTGTATGTAGTAAGGTTATAAATAAACAGAATATTTCTGTGAGAGTTTTCATTGCGTAACCTTTATTGCTGAGGGATAGCGTTGCTTTCTTATTGTAAGAATTTCAGAATCGGCTGTATAGTTCTAGAGACCTGTCACAAACAAAAATTATAATATTTACAATAATACATACATACATCACACTACACCCAGTAATAACTTGGTGTGTACCCATTACAGAGAAAACCAGCTTATAGCTGAAAAAAAAATCTTTTAATAATAATGGTAAATACCTACAATACAATTAAATTATATAAAACTTAATCTCTGTTTATTTCGTCGTAGGTGCATCGGCAACCATGCGGACGCGGCGCGGTCTCGGCAGCCCCTCGGCGGCATTGTGTGCGCGCCGCCGCCGCCGGCGCCGCCCGCCGGCGCGCGGGTTAAGATGCGTCAAGTGTCATTGCAACATTAATTAGCTTTGGTAGCGAGCGATCGCGGCCCGGCTCCTCCGCGTTTAGTACGACGATGTCACGAACAAGAGGGCTAGAGCGAGCCTTTGATACTATGTGTTACATTTAATATTTATATTAAATTTTAACTGCAGTCTTTGGATATATATAAAAAATATTGGCACCGACTAATGAAAGAAGTCTCATGTTGTAACAGCACCTCTTAGCTTTACCTTTATAATCAGGCTTAGGTACCTACTCCCAAGGGAATAAGAAAATATCATAAATCGCAATTCGCATAAAAGAGATGCATATATTAATAGTTGATCGCTGACTGTTCACACTGCCGGCGAGTACTCGCTTTACTAGTTTGCCGCTGAGCGATACTTGCTCAGCGATACTCGCTTGGCGGTCGATCACTCGCCGAGCGATCATTTCTACCTAGCGTGCGGATCTGAGACTAGGGATAGCTAACATACTTACATGTATAATTAATCCAGAACAATTATTTGAACTATCATTGTTGTCTAGTTCAGAGTAGTTCAGACGACGACGAACGACGCTGTGTGTTATAATAACATTTATGTATTTGTGTAGTAGCAGCGGCAGTTCTGAAGAAACGGAAAAAAAAACGAATATTTTGTAAAGAATAATTTGGATGCAAAATATTATTTATTTCAGGAGAGAATACCGAATACAGTGAGTTTCAACTGTTCAACGAGTTGTCATATGAAGATTTTCGTACATATTTAAGAATGACAAAACATAAAATAACAACGAAATGTACGTTTTTCTTAAATATACCGTAACCTAATAAGTAATCTGTGCCGTAACTCTGTGTTTCTTAAATGTAGGATATCGACGTGATCGATGTGACAAAGTCACGATGATTTTTCTTGAGTAACTGGAACGACAGTCACGGTGATTGAAAAATAACGACTTTGCTCATGTCTAATAGCCGCCCCCTAACGAGTGGTGCGAGTAATCGCCCATCGCACAAGAACACTCGCTTATAGCCCAGCGACAAAACTATCGGAACTTTTGAACGTTTGTCGCTGCTCGCTTTTAGTTTCTAGCTCTACTCGCTACTCGCTCATCGCCGGCGGTGGGACACCTGCCCAAAGTTGAGAAAGTATGTGAAACTCGTGGCTATTCTGCAGTAAGAAATTAGTACTCAAATGGTTCTATCGTGGGTCTAGTGGTTCTACCCACAGAACACAGGAAGAGGTCTACCTATTCTTACATAATTTCCTCGATTTTTATAAAGGTAGTTTTAATAGGTTAAGAAAGTACTAAATTTGTCATTACATTATATGCGTCGGTGGTGTAATGGTCAGCATAGTTGCCTTCCAAGCAGTTGATCCGGGTTCGATTCCCGGCCGACGCACATTTTTGTTGTTAATGGTTTTATGTATTTTCAAAATATTTTATTTATATATTATTTTTATTATTTTATTTTATTTTATAAGTTAGTGAAATTAAAACAAAATGCCGACTTTAAACAAAACCCACTAACAAAATTATAATTAAAAAGTAGTCAAAAGTAGTTCACGAGTATTTGTTGTAAAAACAAATTTAAACACGTTTCATACATTTATATTGTTAACTACAATAATATTTTAGATTACGATAAAAAATATTTAATCTTTGTATTTTTAAAGAAATAAATTAACGCTCTCAGAACCCGTCGTTTCTCAAATATATCAAGAGATGGCGCTAGTAGTATCTGAAGCATAGCTCGCTGACGTACAGCTGCTGCTGCACCTCTGCAAACACATCCGCCTGTCCCAAACACTTGAAGAAAATGAGAATTTGAAAGTCAAACACTTTGAAAGTAATTCCGCGGTTCCTTTTCCACTTCAGGTGTGATTGCTGGCAGTATTTATTTACACAAGAAGGTAGCTTATTTTCTTAATTATTTATTTAGTACCTACTAGGTTCCTTCTACTTTAAATTCTTCATCGTTTTTTTTAAAAACCTACCTACCTTTTAGCTGATTTAAGCTGTAAAATAAAATTTATAAATTACGGGGATTTATGCAAGATACAATTCCAGAAAGAAGGAAAAACATTAATGAACACAAGTAATATTTGTAATAATTTGAAGAGATTTTTTTTAGACCTGCTTGCGCAGCGCAACGATATTGACATCTTCTCTGACCATTTGGGAGATATATTGAATAAATTTCATTTGCATTTAAATAATGTGCATATTGATTGACTGACATAATGTTTTAAAGTTCTTGCATAGCTGACATACAATATTATAATGGAACTTTTTTGGATATTCTAAGATTTTGGCCAAACTACATTTAATTTATTTAATTTTGTATCCAAATAGAAATTCTTCATTGATGATAATTATTTTTGACATTGTTGTTTGATGTTAAGGTGTTTGACTTGTAAGCTAATATAATTTATTCCGCTTTGACATCTTGTTGTTCTTTATTTATATTTATTTATTATTTCTTTAGCCGCCTAGATTAATATTACTGTTTTATGATGTACAGACGCCTGCACTTCAACCTATCCAAAAATGTCTTCAGTACATTTTGCGTGTATAGTTTTCATTTAATTTTTAACTTATCCTGTCTAAGCTTGTAGGCGACTTGGATTTTTAATCTGTAAGTGTACAAGTGTAAATGAATAAATAAATAAATAAAAAAAAGCGTTGGGTCAGCACACCCTCATCACCAGCTCATTATATGCCCCTACTGCTGGGGAAGGAATCCCCATGGATGGAAACACTACAATGAGAAACGGGCCATACACCACCACGCGGGCCCAGTGCGGATTAGTGCACGTTAACGACTGCTAATACACCCGGGACCAACAGCTTTATGTGCCTTATTCCGAAGCACGGAGGAGTTCAAGATGATAATTTTTGGTCACTTGTCCGATGACCGGCCATTGCAAAAATCCACGGAAATCCACGGAAATTGTGCCTTCAGTCAATCAATATTATACTGTACAAGGTATTGTATTGTATTGTACAAGGCTTGCAGCCTTGTACGTTCTTTCTGCCTCTTAATACTTCTTAATTACCTCTTAAGATGCCTCTTAATGCCGACACATAAGGTTGACAATCGTATGGTTTTCTTTATTGATTGTTTAGGTGCCCACAGTTGTGCACGATTACTTCAGGCTGTTACTTAATTATTGTATGATTGTATATAGTAGCTGGAGGGTCTAAATATTGACACGTCGGCTTGTCGGCATTGTTAGTGGGTTTCGGGATGATTGTTGTTATGTCAGGCTCCTAGTTTGAGGGGAATAATAGTTTTGCTAATTGGTCCGCAAACAAGAAGACTCTAGTGATGCAAATAGAACATCTTTATTGAATAAAATTAATGTTCATGTTACTTGATATTTCTTACATCGCTTCACTGTCACACATATCCCATCGCGCACAAAGAAATTTGGTGACTCGTTTCTTTGTCGCACCTCCAAAAGATGGAATAGTCTACTAGCACACGTTTTCCCTCTTTCCTATGATATGGGGTCCTTCAAACGATGCGTGAAGAAGCACCTTGTGGGCCGGCAGAGTGAAGTTGACTGATGCTGCGTTGTTTCCACGCTGCACCAGTTGTCCTTGCGTCTGGACTCCATTTCCACTTAGCATCAGGTGGTGTGGAGTCATTTGCCGTGCTAAGTATATAAAAAAAAATCATGCTAAACAACAAGTTCTAGTCTCTAACTCATCTCGAATTTCCAATTTTTTACTAGCCTATGTTAGTCGGAACGATGCAAGCATTGTAACGATACCTCAAATATCTAAATCGGTTCAGGCGTTTAGAAGTTATGGTGGAATAAAGAAACACCACATACATACATGAACCCTGAAAACAAAACACTCCTTTCTTTGGCAGTCGTGTAATAACGTACCTATAAAATAAATCCTGAATAGTCTCAGCAATGTTGATTGAACCCAATCGCATAACGTACAATCATTTTAAATGTTGCAAGAGCAATTTAATAGGATTATTAGCACAAACAAAGGTATTCTCGTATAAAATCACGTAGGTGAAAAAAGCGTGTCTCATTGGCTCGGCGTGCTCGAAGCGTTCGGAGTGCTCGAACCAGTTCCCGTCAAAGGCTAATTGTAAGGCAAGGGCTCGGTCTAGGGCTAATTGGCCCTCGAGTGCGCGCGGCCTCACGCACTGATCACGCGAACGATCGAGCCTGCACTTTGGACGCAGTTTTTTTTTAAATATTTTACGGCAAATTAAACTTGACGTTGTTAGCTTTGATTGAAGTGTCACTTAAATATTTTTTGTTTTTCATAATTAAAATTAATTGCAAAGAAGAGTAATTAAATAGCCTATGACTGCCACACAGCTGGACAAAGGCCTCCATCATTGAAATAAAGTCATCACTATAATTATGAATAAAAAAAAATGATTATTTTTTCCCATCACAAAATAAGTCCATTTGACTAAGGCTTATAACTAATAATTAAGATAGCATCCTATATTTGTGAGAGACTGGTGCCTGATAAAGGTTTCAGCAAAAAACGAAAACCTAGGTTGCAGGTCACCAGGCCCTCCCTGCAAATAGTAGGAACTATTTATTTTAATAAAGTTCTTAACAAATTATGATCTTTTTCCTTTTAATCATCACACAGATCGAAACAAATGAGAAACAAAAAAACAATTATGAATTAATTGATATGATATCTTTGATATTACACCGTAAACAATACAAATAAATAAATAATTCAAATTTTATTGTTTCCTAGACTTATTTACTAAGCAGTGCTACATAACAAACAGTGGTAAGGAAGTCCGTGGTCCCGGCCTAAATATACCTACTACGTCGGGCGATACGATGATTAGGCATCTACCTTAGGTAATTATTTACTATAAAATTGTTATGTAAAAGTATTTATCAGTCCATTATAAATAACTGTTACGTATTTAAGCAAACTGTCGAGACTATCTGCATCGAGTTCAAGATGTCAATTCTAAATTGGAAACGCAATCCATTCGAAATCGAAACTGTCGGAAGTGAAACCAGCAATGCGCATAATGCTTCAAATTTTGAAATGAAACAACTTTTACGGATCTACTCGCGATTATTTTACACATTAGTTTTAATTAATGTTTATCCTGACGTTTCGAACCCTTTGCAGGGTCCGTGGTCACAGGGAGACTGCTTCAAATTTTGTTATTATGATGGCAGCAAAAAAATAATAGTAGGTACAAAAATATTTATTTGCGTAAACTTTAGAAAACAATATATTTATTTGCAACACGCAGCAGCAGGTACACGATAAACACAACAAAGAACATTCAATGTATCCAACAATTACAGAGGGGTAACCCCGTTGTTGTAGGTTTCTCAGGCTTGCTTATGTACACCATCCACACTAGAATATTCTTTTGTTAAGTGGACGCCAGTATGGTTTAATGCTCTAAGCGCCAGTACGATCAACTGACACAGAAGGCCTCGGAATTAAACTTGATTATTAGGTAGTGAGATGGACATAGAAATCAATCAAATCTTACCACAAAACGAATCAAATGGAACCCGGGAGCTCAGGGTTTGGGAATGGTGGCCTGACTACTATGGCATAAAGGCGGTGGCTACTTAATACTTATGGCAATAAGCATACAAACCTCAGTACAAACTAATTTATTACTTTAAATGTAAACATTTCTTGGTTTGCATTAAGTTGACCGTCTAAGTTTTCCCTTGGAATCGCAAGAAACGTAAATGGCGTGTCTCAAGGAGCTCGACTTGCAACCCGTTGCCTTTTGACGAGCCCGTGGTCCTTTGTGGCGGGCGCGGGCTGAGGGCCGGCTGCGTCATATCTTTACGATTGCGATGGCAAACAGAGATACGCAAATGGGATGAAAGGATGTGGGTCGCGCCCGCGGCGGCTCCTGCGCTCGCGGGGCTATTCTGGGCGCCCGGTCCGAGGTTTATTTGTCGTTCGGACACGTTAGCGACAAACGAGACGTATCGCAACTTACGCCTGGTGACAAGTTGGTGACACATTAGGTTTGTCACTAAGCGGAGCTGCTTCTTTCCTCTTTTTCCTGCCCTTGTCTGAAGTTACTTGGGGTCTGCGGAAAAAGGTAATTTTCTTCCACTTTCTCTATTCTATTCCATCAGCCGTTGCCTGATCACACTACCCTGTTATTCATGTCCTCCCCTTACTCACATGCACAATCCATCCATCCATCTTTTCTTATTTAAATTGTAATTTCAATTTAATTAACTTATACTTGGCTAAATGGTGAAAGAAACTCGATCTAGGTATATACTACTCTTACAAAAACACAATGTTGAAAAAATTTCCACGAGCAGGATTTGAACCTGCACCCTTCTGACATACCGGGTCAGGTGCTCTTCCAATTGAGCTATCGTGGTTCTAACCAGCCCGCCGAAATTATTCAACACTATTTACTTTTTTACTTTGAAAGCCAAAGGCGCCAATTCAATGTCAATAACTACCGTCATTAACATCTGATCATAATATTTTTACAAATACTATAGATCAGTTAAGAAGTAGGCAAGCTATTTATAATATGTTTTTGTTTTGTTTATATATTGCTCGTGGAAATTTTTTCAACATTGTGTTTTTGTAATTTGTATCGCAACAAAATTTGCGTTAAAATTATATAAACAAAACAAAAACATATTATATACTACTCTTGTTATAGAATTCATATAAACTTTCATTTTCATCATCTACTGACATTGAATATCTGCAAGTAGCCAAGCGTAACACATTAATAGTTTACCAACGCATTCGTTAGTGTATTATCATATTATATTGAAGAAAAGCTTTTCAGCAGATTTCGCATCGCCGAGGTAAAACGAAATCTCGTTGTGATAGAGTGACAGTTACAGAATCAGCCGGCGGAGACCGTCGCTTAAGTAAAGCGACTTGCGCCGCTAATCCTGAGAAGCAAACACGCGGGTGCGACGCCGCGCGACGCCGCGCGACGCATGCAGTGCACTCGGAAACATTAGACTTTTTATTTTTATATGTCACCATCATCACCAGCTAATTTTATGTCCCCCCCACTGTTGGGGCACAAGCCTTAACTATTGGTGAATAGGGAGAGCAGGCCATAAGCCACCACGCGGATTGGTGGTTGTTAACGACTGCTAATGCAGACTAATAATAAATTTTTGGTCACCCATCCATTGATCGGCCTTTGCAAGAGTTGCATAACTTCAGCAATCGCAGACTTGGCGCGTTAACCAGCTCCTCTGGAGACACCACAGAACCATAACCCACGCGGGTCCTGTGAGGAGCGGTGGTGCTATCCATAACGACTGTTAGTGTAGCCTTTACATGCCTACGTGGAAAATAGACAACACATTGCAAAATTGATTATTCACCTCCGCTGCAGGAGTAGGTACGTATATCTCGACTTGTTAGCTGCAGAAGTTTTTTTATAAAACCTGGGGGGAGAAAAGACAACGGTGCCTCCCCTTCCAAATTAGAACAAATCCAGGAACAGGCCACACACAGCATCCCTGAGTGCGCCGCCCCAGCACTCGCACCCCCGCTTGCGGCTCGCTAAAAAGCCATTAACGCGCCTTTGATCTAGCCGCGCCGCCTTTGATTGCACCGCTTCGACTGGCCACTTGTAACTATTGACTATGGCCTTTGAGCATGGAGCTGCAGGAGTGCAACTGTTATAAACAATGTTTATAGATAAGATGAAGAGTTACGGTATTTAAATTAGCACCTTTTTGCATATTTTTTATTTATTTTATTATTTCAGGCAGCAAACAATGTACAGGATGATAAATTACATAGAGCCTTACAGACTAACAATACATAAAAACTACTCCTACAAAAAAGTGATTAAGATATCAATCAATGAGTTGCTGATATCCGTGTCGATCGAAAATAAAATAAAATAAATAAATTGAACATTAAATTATTTGTGTGGTGCTAAACATAAGCGTTAAGTAATAATTAGTATGTTAAGTTGAAAACTAAACAGACATGACTGCTGTTAACAGATATTTTACAATTTTAGCTGAAAAACTGTGAAATAACTGTACTTAACAACGTAACTGTCCAAAAATTAAAACAATGAAAAATCAATCGTTACGTTACGTACCACATGTGACTTACGTCTTCTTATGTCATTCTTTATATTCACTTTTATTAGGAAATGTCATCTACAGCTGTGCGCAAGAGCTGCCTCCACCTGTAATTGGTGGCTTGTTCCTGCGCTGCGTCAGCTCATTAGTTATATTGAGTACGTTCTCATAATTTGTGCGTTGCGACTGCGAGCGCGCTCTCGCGTAGTCGCCGTAGCAGCTACGGACCACAGCGAGGCATACACCAAAAAGGCCGTAAAGCTCTCAGCTGTAAAGTGTCTTATGAGTATTAAGAGCCTGTCGGTGTCCAATACTAACTTCAAAGTTATAAGATTACTAGTAAAACTATAACAGAATTATATGCTTAAGAAAAATACTGAGATCTAGTGAATTCTGATACGCTAATTAAGTTGATATAAAAGTATCCACATTTTTCGTCATGGATATTTCTATTTATGTAAAAAATTCATGCTAAACCGTTCAGTTGGGTCGGCGTGGTTGAATATCAAACAAAGTTAGTTTCGCACTTATAGTTCGTTTCGCGTGATGGTATACCTATGGGAGGATAATCGAAAACTTACAAACAAATCGCGTACATCTGAGCCTAGTGATACTTAAAGCGCTTAAACCACATAGGTTTATTGCCAATACTTTTCATGTTAAAGTTGACGAGTAAACACGCGCACACTGAATGTTAATTTGCGATTAACTAATGATTAACTAATTGTTAGTAAGTAGGGTAATGGCCGAAAAACGAAACTCTAAGGCCAGTGTTCGACAGTTTTCGTCGCCAAAAATAATATAGATTTCCATTGAAATATTACGATATGACAGTCGGGAAGCAGATGGTCTGTATTCAATAGGGCATTTGACAAGTTTTAGAAAAATATGTGTAATGGTGATGCATACTGCTGCTGAATATATTTGCAATTTCATTATTCGTTGTGAATTTCTTAATTTTTTTTGAAAATTGCCATTAAAATTCAAATTGAATAAAATAGCCGCCAAAACGATGCATGCAGGTCACGTGATATCGTGACGTCACCTGCTTGTAAACAAACATTTAGCTGTCAAATCACACCATACAAAACTTCGAGTGACATTTACTGTAAACAAGCAGGTGACGTCAATTCAGATTTAGCCTAATCCCGCGCGTTTTCGATCACGTGGTCAATCATAAAAAAATAATTACTTTATTAACAGGTTCCCTGTCCAAGAATTATAACAATTGGTTTTCAATTGTTATGTATCATATGTGATTTATGGGACAGGGAATGGGTTAATGATTTATTATAAATATCATACTTATTTTAAAATTATGTGCTGGCTAAATTGGTTTAAAAAAATGTTTACTGTAAAGTTAACAAAAGTTTGATCTATATTTTCATTGTAGTAAATACCCTATGGTTGTTTAATACTAAAAGCATTTGCTGACCCATATTTTAAATCATTAAAGGACAGAAATGTTGATAATTAGTTCCTGTCGGACACTGGTGCCACTACCCTAACTAGCTGTTATGCGAAATGTCGGAAATCCGGAAAAAGTGCGACCCACCGCCGAGGCGCGCGCGACAATTAGCCGGCTGGTTCCAGCCCGCCCGTGACGCTGGAATTAGCTCCCGTGTGCTTTGAGGCCGGCCCCTTTGTCGAGGCGCCAGCGATCGCAGGCTGCAGCGTTCGGCAGATGATTAGATAGGCCTTGCCGCTTGATGTTGGAGGACTGCTGCGAATTGTGCGTGCTTCGCGGACGACTCGGCCGCGCTAATGAGGTTCGTGATGAGAGGACTGCTTGTGTACGACGTCGACTATCGTTTTAAAGATATAGTATTGGGGTTATTCATGTACACTGTATTGTGTGTACACTTTATTCATTCACACGCATCACGCTCCCCATATAAATGTAGCCTTTGTTATTAGGGGCAGATCATCAGATCAGATACACTTAAAATCTGCTACTACAAAAAATGTTAATGATATCAATCCATGAGAGTTGCTTAAATCCGTGTCGATCAAAAATAAAATAAAATAACTACTAATCAAATAATTAAACATTAAATTATTTGTGAGTCTTTTTGGAGAGAGATTGCTGATTGCCTCAGACGGCATTTTCAGCTTCACCGGGCTTGTTTGGGGGCGGCGAGGAACGTAAGCCGTGTGAAACGAATCACCTTCGGAGGTTTTCCAGAGGGAACGGCATCGCGCTCTAGTGCGCGTCCCCGTGCCCTACTAGATTGTCCGAAGGGTTCGGATCGGATCGGGGAGCGGAACAACCCGAGGGCGCCTCTAAAGGCTCGGACCTCGGCTCGGGTTGACCGGGCCGTGGTGGAGGAGAGAAGCGCCCAGGCGTCTGTACCTAGTGTAGTGCGCGTGTGAACCGGTTCTTCGTACCCTTGTACGAGTACGGTGTCTTGGGCCTAACCTAGTGTGCATGTTTAGTGTATTCTGTAAATGTGTAGTGGCATCTAGAGGACCGGGCGAGGACATTATTTGTGACTCATAATAGGTATGGGTGGCTAAGCATGATTGTAAGTAATAATTAGTATGTTTAGTTGAAAACTAAATAGGCCATCAAATGCAGTATTATTCCGTTGCGCAGATCAATAAACATTGCAGTAGTCTTCAGCCTTTGGTTAGGATAATAAGTGGAACTGTGAAGTAGACAAAATCATAGATTTAACATTATTTATGTTGCTAAAACTTATATGGAAATAAAGCACAGATTTCTACACATTTATTTTACAAATATATAATATTGACGTTTCGAACTGTTTGCAGGGTCCGCGGTTACTGGGAGACCATAACAAAATGCGAGTAAGTCCGTATAAAGTGTAAACAGTAGGAGAGAACCAGAAACAACATACAATTTAACTTTACAGTTTATATATTTAAAACTCGCAGAGCAAATAGTAGTTTTGAAGGCAAAACATCTTGTACCATCAAGTAACCTTAAGGAAGCAAGAATTATTTGCTTGACATAAGTCCGCTGCACAGAACACGGGACTTCATTGTGTTTATCCAATGAGACAGTCAGGCCGACATCAAAGCGCGGCTCACACGCCGCGCCGTCTCTGAAGAAGTCGATGTGCGCTGGCGTGGAAGCGACCAGTCAATCGGGAGAGGCTGGAGCGGAGCTGCTGATGTCGGCCCTAATTCCTTTACTCAAAGTCAAAGTCAAATCGTTTATTTACTTCAGCCACTTAAAAATTCAAATATTAAAATAACTATGTTTGAGCTGTTGATGCCTGCCAACCTCCGTCTCACGGTGTTTCTACCCAATATATCAATATTTTAGGGTGCTCTACTTATTAACTATTGTAGAAATAAAATATACAATTGTCATAGTCTCTAGAGTTTTATATGAAATTATCTCATCCCTGATCACAGCTACAACCACTACAACGCTATTATCTCGTAAATTCCCAAAATTTATAAAGTCTCGCATCGCAGCGCGGCTGTCCAAAAGTAAAGCCTAGCAAGTGCATCTAACTTAATTTTACAGGAGAAGACATCAAACATTTTCTTCTGCCATTTAGAACACAACTACTTTTTGTAATTTTCTTGTATTCATATGGATGATTATGACTTGCTTTACTTCACGATATAGTTAAATTGAGTATATCTGTATTTGGAAAGAAAGAAAGAGGCGTGATTATATGTATGTATGTATGTATTTGGACAAGTTTTATGTGCCTTACTAAAGATAGTTTATATACCAAATAAATATATTATTACATATATTATAAATAATTAAATATTATAAATTATAGATATGTATGATACCAAATCCAAAATGAAAACCTAGCAAGGTCTCTAACTTACTATAGCCAAATTCGATATGGAATGTTTACCAGAAAAGCGTTGCCGAGCAACTAGTGACAGGCATATAATGTCAACCTTTTCCAGTCAACTGGAAAGATTTTACGTAAAAGCTTTATTTATATTAAATATAAAAATCATAGTAATAATATGGCTTAATTTTAACCTATTTAAGTGAATAAATTAGCTACCTTGGAATAATTAAAAAATACACTTGAATCCAATTTCCTATAACGTCAATGGAATTTGTTCATTCATGAATGTTTGTTCTGCATTGTAAATGCACTGTTTACGCTGCAGATTTCAGAGGTAGTTAAGATAATCGACCTTATAAAAATATTCTGTCATCTTCATTTGGAATGATACTCTTTATTGGTATTTATATACAGGGTGTAATCGTTAAGTGTGACCAGGCGATTATCCCGTAACTATTACAGATATCAAAAAACTTTTTAACTGATATCGAAAGTACGTTACTTAATGAGTAAAATGACATCAATAACTTTTTAAAAATCAAACGAGAAGTATCCAAAGGTTTTACATTATACACTCCCATACATTTAGTATGAGATTAGTAGAAAGGTTTTAGTTTCCTTATCTATCTATATAACAGAGACATTGTTTAGAATTCCACTCTTTTAGTAATGACATTTGGATGATAGGGTCATCAAGTGGAAATAGTTCACTTTTCTTTTACGTTCTTTGTATTATTACGTTTTTACCCACGATGCGCGACTGATTTAAGTGAGATGAGTAGTGAGAATAATGAGTCTTACAATATCTTTCATGTAAAATGCAGTAATCAAGTAAATAATACAAAAAGTGTAAACACATTTGTACCCAAATTTGTGATGACCCTAATTTGGTTTGTTTATATTTATTCTTTATCGAATTAGGCTAGCGTTATAGGTATCTGTGTTGGTTTCATTAACGGAATTGTTAAGGGTCAAACATTAAAAACCCAGCAAACACATTAACTAGGGACCGATTCCAAATTCATAATCCTAGTATGTCCATCCACAAATTCAAAAACATAGCATGTACCGCACTTATTAGGTTTTTTACTTGGAAATGTCACTTGCTAGGTTTTTGATGATGTTTTCTTGGAGTAAGAATGACACTTGCTAGGTTCGCACATGTCCATAAGTCTTATTCTAATTGAGATAGAAATACGGTTGTTTTTGCATTAGACGCTCCTTAACATTTTAGGATCTTTGTTGAATAAAACGCATTTTACAAAAATGTCCCTTGCTAGGTTTTGATTTTGGACAGCCGAGCGTCTCGCCATCGCCAAGCTGTTTAGGCGCTCCGCAGACAGAGCAACTGTGATCTCCGTGTTCTGGCAATAGGCAACTCGCCACTAGCTGTTTATATATAACCTAAAGAAACTGCGCAGACATAATATCATCTCTAGTTGCGATGATCGACAACATTTTTCAGTTGCTGCAACTAACAACTGTGTTGTACCTGCTAGTTGTGTTAAGTTGCTAGTTGTGTCATTTCATTGTTTTGCTTTTGTTTTTATTTTTACTGTGTTTATTTTCTCTTGTTTCTTTAGATTACCTGCTTTAAATTTGATCATGCTGTGTACACTATTTAATAATTATTACTGTCTAAGACTAAGTTCATATGCAATAACTTTTTAAAAATTTATTGACTGATTGATTGATTTATCTATACCTTAAAATAAATAAATAAAACTTTTGAAAAGTTGAAAATCTGCGAAGCGCCTTAGGTTGGTGATCACCGACCGTGACGAATGAGTTGGCAGCCATTGTTTGCCGGAGGACCCGCCGGTTTATTAGCCGTTTATAGTCGCGACTCGCGATTGGCCGCGGTCCAGCTGGCCATGCTTCGAGGACCCTCTCAGATGATAGCCAGGAAACATGAGGAGGCAAGTGGAACGCAGAAAGCCATCAGACGCTCGATTCCTTGTGTTTGTATGTTAAAGGAACATACAAGGATTTCATTCATATATTAATTATATAAGTGTATTATGATCATCAGCTTTCAAAGTCTGTGCTATTCTCAAGCTTTCCTTCATAAATACTCGTTGCATATGGGGAGATCCGACCATAACACAACACGCTGCCGCTAAGTAGCTATAACCACAGCGCACCACATATCAAACATATCAAACATGGAAAAACTAGCGCTTGTTTTTGTGACAATGAGGGTTAGTTTGGCAATAACCTAATATCAGTCACACACCCTTTTTATAAGTTTTGGTCGTTCATGCGATATGCTTAGTGTATCTAACATATTTTACAAAGTAGTGCAATTGGTTCTTTCTGGACTAGAGTAGTGACCAGTATTAGATACGTTAAGATCAACATTTTTCGTCGCCAAAAAATAACATTGGTTGTCATTGAAACCTTACGAGATGACAACTAGGAAGTAGGTGTTTGGTATTAATTTGTTGCAAAAGATTTTAATCAGTCGCTGACCCTTATTTTTAATGACCCTTTGGAAAAATTACGGTCACTGGGCCCTGTTGAAAACTGGTGCCACTACTCAACGGTTATCTCCCCGGATTTGGAATATTTTTCGCAGCACGCCACGCTCATAACACTGCGGGAAGACAGTCTTTCTTATGTCATAACTTCATAAGTAAGTGGTTTCCATCATACCGATGTCACGCGAATAGTTCAACGAAGAACCATTTAAAAGTTGTGCCGTGAAGTTCAGTAGGGCTCGCGACTGCGCCGCGGGAGCTCATCGCGGATTCCCTTTGCCGAGCCCCGGCGGGCCCTCAAAGGGAACCTCCTTAGGATACGTATCTTCTTTTCACATTGGGGACTGCGTTTTGGAGGAGTAGGTACACCTAATTTTTGTAGTACAGACAAAAATCCTTTGTTTACCACTACAAGAACCTACTTGTGTAACAGTTTCAAAATACAACATGTTTTACCTACCAACGTTGGATAAGTAAAAGCACGTATTAAGTACTTGTTTAGTTATAAATTTTTAATACTGCTTCATTTCAAAAAGTAATTTTATGTGCCCCTAAAAGTTTTACACTTTCCTATACGAATTTCCGATACGAGTTTAATGTCTACATACATTATAAAGAAGGCGTCTTCAAGATCGATTCTTTATGGCTCGCCTGACGTTTCATTTCAGACGCATATGCACCCCTGGAATTACCTTCTCTCGGGTTCGCTTGCTCTTTCTAACGTTCTAATTTGTGTGCCTCCGTCCCTTTCAGTGCAAACGTCATTGCGTGGCGCATTGTCTGCGTCGGAGTTCTACTCCATTTTCAGCGTTGTTGTATTGTCAATAAGAGTTAAATTGTTTTGTATTCTGCCAGTGAAAAGGAAATTGGCATTTACATCGACAGTGGAAAAGCCAGTTTTCCGCGGCAGAGTTTGAAAATGGAATTCGACTGTACGCCGCCGCCGAGTTTGTTTTGCTGTTGTTGGTCTGAAAAGATTTCTGTGTTCGCTGGTAATAAGGGCTGCAATTGCTTGCTGCTTCTCATTTATTTACGCAAAATATTTTGGCTGCTTTGTATGTTCGAAACACGCCGACGAACGGCCGCATTCGTTGACATGTACCGGCACGCGAACGTTTTTGTTCCATTTTCTGTTTTTTAAAAAATAGTTTACCGAAATGTGACTTTCGATTTTTAAATTGTTCAAGTATAATCACAAAGTACCTTGTAATATAGTATAATCGCGCAGGGCACGGTGCCTGTGAACTTGAAACATATCGGTCGTGGAAACATTGACAAACGGAAACTCGGTGGCCTGATGTTTGTATACGAATTAGTTTAGAAATTATTGAGAATTAGAGTGTAACGATATATTTAAATAACTTCTAACTGGTGTTACGAACAATAGCTTAGTTTAGAATAAATAATTTAAAGTTAGACAGTGTATGCGAAATTGGCTGTTTATGAAAATCGTAAGGGGTAAGTTTTCAAATTTTGTCCTCATCTTTCGTGTTATAATTATAGTGGATAGTTATAATAAGTAATAATATGTAAAATTATGTAACCTTAGCCAAAGTTCTAAGGTTTTTCAAAAGGCAGTAGTAGCAAGGTAGCGTAGGTCGTTGACCTCGGGCGCGTTGCCATGGCGACGGCGGTAGCCATGTGCGGCTTGTGCAGTGGGGTCCGATTGCAACGATTTGTAAGGGTCCCTTTAGGGATTCAGATCCCTGAACAAAACCGTGACTTAATGAAGTTCTGAACCCTTAGAATTAAACATTTGTGAATAGGGAATCGTACTGTAAAAATATTGTAACATGTTACCTGAAAATAAGGACATCACGAAGTTATCTCAAAATCATGAAATATTTTGAATAACTATTATCATTAACACATGACAACAATCTGTAAGACTGCTAATAAGTTATTGGGTTTTATTTAAAGAACTGCAGCTAACTTTGACAATGTCAAGGTTGGTAAAGTTTTGTACAATGCATATGTTCGTAGTAGGTTAGAACATGGAGCGATTTGCCAGGTGGTTGTATAGGAGAACTTATGGCTAATATACCCTTATCTTTGTCTACTGTTGTACACTATCTGTCAGTACTAAATCATAGAATTGACGGTCAACTGGTGTGGCAGAGTTTGAGCCTTAGAGTTCCTGTGCGTTTAGCATGTGATGGTTCCGGTACGGCGCGCACCAGGAGTGCCGCGCATGCTTCTACTGCGCGAGCTCTATGTCTCTTAAGAGATACACTCGCTCGGCACGAGGATCTTGACCTGTTTGCAGATAGCTTGACGTGCTTGTGTAACAAGATCCATATGTATCTTAGTATTACTTAGTATGACATGATAACGTATTTAATCTTAATGTTTATGTTGTGATATTATTATTCTCGACGTGACATCTATCTATGACGATTGCTATTGACATTGTGTTTGCTTTTGTTCTGATTTCAAATGACTTTTGTGTTGTATTGTTCTATATATCTATTATTATTATTATTAGTATCTATTATTTTGAAATGTGTTTGTAAGATTTTAAATGTAATGTTTAATCAATGCATGTAAAAAAGTTGTGCTTGTTGGCGATTTGGTGTATACTGTAAGCCAGTGAGTTTCTTGAATAAATAAATAAATAAAACTAAATCAATTTTATTACTAAATCTTAAAACCACCTCTGTGACCAAGTAGATGTATCTATATCTACTATCAATAACCTAGAGAGAGAGAGAGAGAGAGAGAGAGAGAGAGAGAGAGAGAGAGAGAGAGCGCGAGAGAGATAGAGAGAGATGTACAGTAAGAGGTAAGATAGCCAGTTCTTCAGTGAGTGATCCAAAAGAAAAAAAATATTATTGGGTCTGCCTAGAAGGCTTCAGCACTCTGCAGCCGAGGCGTGCTGTAATGTTCATACCGAAATAAAGCGGTACAAAGTAGGATCGATTTGGAAAACTTAGCTCTGACTACTTGGGTTTTCTTGGGGGTTGGCTCCCGGCGAGCGTGTCTCCGCGTTGCTCACAGATTTTTTCGACAATTAGATACTATGGCGAGATTGATTTCCGAAAGTCACTGTTTTGTAGTCTTTACAGTATTAAGGATTAATGGTTTTCACACCTCTATTACACCAAAACACATTTTAGCATAAAATGACATACAAAGAACACGTACTAAGGTTCTTATCACTAAGCGAGATCTCTTCCATACAACCTTTGGATGGACAAGAAAGATTTAAGATATTAGGTAGTTAATTAATATTATCTTTTCGGTTTTAAGTTAATTTATGTTTTTTCCTAAATAATTAATTAATATGTAAGTAGGTAGGTAGTTGCTATCAGCAATTACTGACAACAAGAACAAGACACTACACTACAGCTAACACGAACGAATAATGATTATTCGTAATGAACGAATAAGAACGAATAGTTTTGTTTCAGCTCAATTAAACTTTACACTTAAATAAGTGTGTCCCACACTTAACACACTTAGCAGGGGCCCGAGCCCCATTGTTGGGACGAACTTTACTGCCGGCTGTGTGCCGCTTGATAATCGTTTCCATGTAGCGCCGCCATTTGCAATTTATAGTGATAGTAATAAAATGTTGGGACGGAATTATTATTGTGATGACACAGATTTGACGATAAAGTGGTTTGGTTTAGTGTTCATTTACTAAATACGTTTATAATCACAAGGCTTTGAATATTAACTAGTTAAATGCTCCAGGTTTTCTCTTTATATTTCCCTTATCCTACTCCTACTAATATTATAAACGCGAAAGTTTGTAAGTATGGATGGATGTTTGTTACTCTTTCACGTAAAAACTACTGAATGGATTTTAATGAAACTTTCCTCATATACAGACCATGACCCAGACCAGCATATAGGATACTTTTTTTTTTACTGTAGTCTTCGCGAACGAAGTCGCGGGCAACAACTAGTTATAAATATTTGTAACTAATAAAATATTGGTACGGGATTGTGAACACAGATTTGTGATAAAGTCTAATATTTATTCACTTAATACGTTAATTATGACAAGTTTTTGAATATTTATTAGTTAAATACTACAGAATCCCTCATTACAGCTCCTTTTGAAAACTTGTTAATACCAGTATATATCGTAAGAATTTCAGTCATAATAATGAGGGAATCTTATTAAGTATCGCTAACGAGCTAAACTATCGAGACTGTCCTAACGATCACATTTTTCTCTAGTCACGTTGCGAGTGTAGGTACAGTCAACAGCGAAAGTATTACAAAAAATCTGTTTACGAAACATTCTCTCTGTGCTTCCTTATTAGGAGTTTATGACGTAGTTGTCGACGTTGATTCAGGCTATTTCTTTGGCTTACAAAGTTAGAATAAATTTTACTTTTTATTTTCAAGTGGTAATTGCTGCACTGAAGCTAAATTAAATATTTATAAAATTTATAAAATACAATGTGGGCGTTTAATTTTTTCACTGTATTTTATAAATTTTATAAATATTTAAATTTAGAATAGATAGTGTTGATTAACTTCGGCGCTGGACAGCGTCACGACAACTTAAATAAGCTACCAACTGGTATTGCACCTAACCTGGTATGTCATTGGGTGAAGTTCAAACACAGCTCATGGAAATTTTTCAACACTTTTAAGTTGTAATTTGTTCGTAACAAAATTTTCGTAAAAATATTCATAACCATAATAAAGAAGCTTAATGACGTTAAATGAGTATTCGATTGTAAAATGAATAACTTTTAATTTAATTATTGATTCTTATGTGCATTTGAAGCTAGAACCATCCACCACTGGTGGGTGTAGAGCTTCCATCCCACAACCGCCACCGGGATCAACGGCCTGCGCTGCCTGCATACAAATAAAGAAAAACTTTTTCGTACTTGATGTATACAACGTAAGAAAAGCTATAAAGCAATTTAGCTTAATTTCCTTCGCGCCAGCCCTGCCCCGTGCAGCAGGGATTCCCCAAGGATCGATGCGCGCCCCGCACCCTTTTACTTATTATAATTTTATATTAAACCAGCCTTCAGCCTTTTCACGGTCTCGCCTCAATGTATTTAATGTCGCATCGCGCCTTTCGCGGCGCATTCAACGGACTGAGAGGGGCCGCTTTGTTCCTTTACGCTGTTTAGGTAAATGCTTAGTGGAATCAAAGGGAAAAGGTAGCATTGACAACGTCGTAAAGAATGTCTGTCTGACTACTCATGTGTTGTGCACGCGCTTCGTCGTGCGGACGCTGCTGTAATTAATGACTGAAATAATGACATAATTTTACTTTCCGTAGCCAGAAAGTCGTAATTATATGTTGTAATTTGAATGTACTGTAATTTTTGTTACGCTATGCTAAGGATGAGAGTAAACACATACAAAAGCATTAACTTAACGTTGAGTTATTAAGTAATACTTTAAAAATTGTTAAGGCCACAAAGGTTTTAATTTAGGCTCGGATTTTTAACTCATATTTAAGTTTGAAAGTTCAATTCAATCCAGTAAAACTAAACATTTTTTTAAATATTTTTTTGTTTATATAATTTAACGCAAATTTTGTTGCGAAACAAATTACAAAAACATAAAATTTGCGTTAAAACTATAAAAACAAAACAAAAACATTTTATAAATAGCTTGCCTACTTCTTAACTGAGATGTTAATGACGGTAGTTGTTGACATTGAATGGGCGCCTTTGGCTTTCAAAGTAAAAAAAGTAAATAGTGTTGAATAATTTCGGCGGGCTGGTTAGAACCACGATAGCTCAATTGGAAGAGCACCTGACCCGGTATGTCAGAAGGGTGCAGGTTCAAATCCTGTTTGTCCTTCCTTGTCACATTTGTGTTTTTATAAACATTATTTTTTCTACAAACATGATTGTGAAGTTGCTTGTAAATTTTTAATTACGTTTGCTACTTTTGATTTTTTTACGATATCGTAAAACGTAAACGGTGGTGTAGCTGGCCATTACGCTAACTGCACATTTAATTAGCCAGTTATGTCGTGTAACCCGAGAGCGGCGGCGGCGGTGCCGGTGTAATGTGTCCGCTGATCGGTTCACGCCTCCGACGCGGCTCGGGTTGCGTTCCGAAAACCGGCGCATGAGCCACCTCGTAACTCATTGGGTTACCTACTTTGGACTGTTTTTGAAGTTCGTAAGAAGTCTCCTATGGGAAAACCGAAATATTTAATTCCAAATTTATATATCCTGATTTTAGTCAATATGAACTTTATCCAACTAATATTATAAACGCGAAAGTTTGTAAGTATGGAAGGATGTTTGTTACTCTTTCACGTAAAAACTATTGAATGTATTTTAATGAAACTTTCGTCATATACAGACCATGACCCAGACCAGCTTACAGGATTTTTTTTGCTGTATTCTTCGCGAACAAAGTCGCGGGCAAGAACTAATATAAAATAAAAGTAATACTATCTGCCTAAATCACGGTACGCAAGTTACAAACTATTTGTAAGACGACCAACATATCAGCTGCCCTGTGACCACAGATCCTAAACGTCAGGAGAATATAAAAAATCAAATTAGGCAAAAATAATAAAACTCAAGTTAAATCTGTTAAATGTTTTTATTTTAATACGTTCGCGATAACCAAAATTATATTAAAGTATTAGTTACACACATTTCGCAAGAGCGGACGACGATGTACTTTATAAAGTGTCTATATTTTATAAAATTTTATAGTTTAATTCTAAGTGTCTTATTATCGAGTGTTCAACCGAATGGTAAACGATAGTTAATCAGAATTTTCTAGCTGCAATGACAATGATGCAAATACATTCGAATGATGCAAATTAATTAGAATATTGAAATGACACAACTTTTACGGATCTACTCGCGTTTATTTTACACATTAGTTTTAATTAATGTTTATCCTGACGTTTCGAACCCTTTGCAGGGTCCGTGGTCACAGGGAGACTGAGGTCGTCTGTTGGTCGTCTCATAATTTCTTTCTTTCTTTTTTCTTTCTTTTCATATTCGCCCATCACTAGCATGACGTGACATACAGTAGCTCGATGTTAGGAAATGCTAAGTCATCCAGTTCCTATGAACTAATAAATAAAATTGAAAAATTCCTTTCAAATTTGACATTGCCAATGACAACTTTCACCAACATGGATAAGATTGTGGAAATCCCGGGTTACCGGGGGCTTGTGTAACAATAAAAAAAAAATAATGTAACAATTTCTCAATATTGCTATTAAATCTACTTTAGTACACTTCAATTCTTTGTATGATGTATACAGATGATAATTGATGTAAACCTCTGTCCCTACCTATTAGTCATATTTTTTGTAAAATAGTGAATGGGAAATAAGTAAATAGCCTTTAACGGTCCCATTGCTGAGCAAAGTCTTCCATCATTGAAATCAGTGATCGCTACAAATCATTTGTAGCGAGTAATGGTATAATCACCACTACATCATGTAGGTACACATGGTTGTCATGTAGATTTATGATATTTAACCTGCGTATGTAAACGTACTCCTAATAGCTTTAGTATGATTGGACTGCGGTCGGCCATTCCGTCCCTGCGTTACCGACGCTCGCTGCGCCGCCGCCGCCGCCGCCGCCGCCGCACGGCGAGCACGTTCTGCCGCGGCGGGCGCGCTGGTTCGCTGTAAACTTGTTACCTTACTCAACTCCTACGTGCTTCCCCAGCAAGCACTTCAGTAGAGTAGCTAACCTATGTGTAGCTCGCAGTTACAACCTTAATTTATTACCGACTTTATTCAATTCGTACACAAGATACAATAAAAACGGTAAACATTATTATCTTTAAGACCTTGTGTAGTGCGAGCGACAGTTTTTTCAGTTCAGTATCAAGATATTTGTTTCCATAACATACTTTATTAGTAAGATTTGATTTTTTAACCGGTGACGATTAATTTCAGAAAATTATGTTAAAATTAAGTTTGTCATTTTCCACTCTCATTAGATGTCACTGATAATTATTTTGTTTATTCGTGTTTCGAAACAGTGACAATAATTTATCAGGTGATTACGATTACCATTTCTTCAAGCTCTTCATCTATATACATATACCTAATGACTTGCCCTGACTGCCTGATTCATCATCGCCGAGCCGAAACCGCTGGAGCTATGAGATAGAATTTGAAGTGTAGGTAAATTGAGCGACGTAACCAGCCACTAAGAAAGGATTTTACGGAAATCGTATCCTAATGGTCAAATAGGGGGTGAAAATTTGTATGAAAGTTAGTCAGTTTTGAAGTAAAATATATGAAAATTGGTATTTGGCTTTTTGAAAAGAAATATAGAAAGACGTGGCTCAGGAATTAGGTTTATTTTACTTTACAGGAGTAAAAAAGGGAAGAAGATTTTTTTAGTGAAATCGTTCTATTTAAAAGAATAACTATAAAAATGAATAATTCATTCGATATATAGATTTTTCAATAAAATTAAAGAATGTCGTGTTTTTGCATTTTTTGAAAAACCTCCCCTAAAGAGGTGAAATAAGGGGAAAAGTTTGTATGGAAATAATATGTCATTCCTTAAATTTCGGTATTTGGCCTGGTTAGAAATTATAAAGTGTTTCAGGATTTTTGGAAAATGATCCCTTAAGTGGGCATAGCAATTTGTACAGGAGGTTCTAAAACGGACCAAAATTACTTATATAAAGTGATCTATTACATTCTTTTGCGTTAGAAACTTTTTACTAATTCTAGCTCACATGGATGGGCTTTTATTGATAAAAAATTAACTTAATGTTTAAATACCGTGACATATTATGAATAAACACAAGTTGTGTAGCCCACGTGAGCAAAGCCTCGAACAAAAGCTAGTCTTTAATAAAACAAAATAAACAAACAAAGAAACAAAAACATCAAAATAACAAAATAAATAGAGTACTAAGTAATTATAATATGACATTAATGGAACGTACAAAAGCTTTAATGAAGTACTTAGTTGAAACAGATGGATTATTTTGAATTTGAAAATTTATAGTAACATACTCGTACTCTTATTTTATTTTATTTTACTTTATTATATTTTAAAATTAATATATTTTAATGACTGTCATTACATTAAATTACTTTAAATTAGATTTTACTAATGGATTTCCCTTAGTTAAATTTATATCATCTTATATTAAATCTATAAATAAATATTTGTTTTTCTTTTTGGGAATGAACGCTAGGAAGAACGCTTTTAAATTTTAGATATTTTTCTTTTAACGTAAAATCATGTTTTTTAACATTGTACCTACTAGTTAAGACCTAGGAAGAGCGGCTTTGTCCTACGACCGGTTTATTTAAACATAAATGGATAAGGCCTACATATTTGTAAAAACACATGTTTATATTCAATAAATATTTTGTATTTTTACATCTCCAAATATCTCTTTAATACTTAGGTCGCATGAACATAAATCCGTTGTTAAGGTGCGCGTAGGCTGAGTACTTAGGTACGTACGCAGACACGATCGGGCATAGCACTTTCGCTAAAAGGTCCTGTCCGAAAGCCAATGATGATTATCATGGCCTGCGACCAAGCGCACTGTCCACTGTCAAGTCTTGCAAAACATGAACAAAATTGATTGATTGAACAACAGTTTATTTGTCACAGTACTTGAACAATCAATCACTCATACAAACTGCCAAATTCTACCAATAAGTGACAATAACATTTTGTTTTACATGACACTTATAGGTATGTACCTATTACATGCATAATCTACTTCACCTTACTTCCTTACTCTCTACTATCATATTTTGTCATCATCATCGGCACATATTAGTCCATAGGTCTCAGTCTACAGTTATTTATAAATTCCTTGTTTAAAAAGAACCCAATCAGAATAAATCAAAAATGCACTTGTGGATCAGCCAATCAGCGTTTAAGCTCCCGTTCGCTGTTATAAGCTCTCACGTTTTTGTGAAGTTTTTTAGAAGGGAAATATGCAGTAAATCCCTTATTTTTTAACTGGCTTTCACTAAAATCCTTTGATTTTTTTACAAACATACATTATTTATAAATTTCAGAATTTCATAAATTTTTTTGATGTAAATTAAACCTTTAAATATTTTGCAGTAATTAAAACAAATTGTTTTAAAATAATTAGCACTGTTCTTTACTTACACCCACCCTCTCGAGCCCACGTTGGAAACGTGAGGAATGCGACAAACAATTTTACAATTTACAGCAAAATTATGACCGCTTACCGCTTGCAGTTTATTTAAAAGGCGCGGTTTACGTGTCCTGGTAATTTCTTGTAAGCCTAATTACACACGAGCTTATTTGCCAAGAAACGGGGCGCAAGGCGGGCGGCGTGCGGGCGGTGTACGGGCGGCGTGCGGGCGGCGTGCGGGCGGCGTGCGGGCGGCGTGCGGGCGGCGTGCGGGCGGCGTGCGGGCGGGGAGGTGTGAAGCAGGCGACGCGGCGACGAAATCCTTTTAAAGTTTTTCAAGGGTAAACTTTACACGTGTGCTCGCGAGTACCGTAGCCCAGGGGATCGTGTATAACTAAATACTGTTTTAGGCTAACACTATATTAAAATGAAATGAAACTAAAATTATTTATTAGTGTCCTAATACACACATACACACAGATACATTTTATACGTATTTAGAAAAAACAAAACAAAATAAAATCATTTTTTGCGGATTATAATGTTGGTACCCTATCACACATATTTTTAAATTTGCCATTTGCCATCCCGTTCACTACACTGGAAGATTCAAAGATAAGTACGTGAACGTCTTAGAACGTGACCCACCTGATAGACGATATAAAATTTATTAAGAAATTATGACAACACCTCCGTATCTTTGCGTCCACCTGCCCCTGCCCTGTATTAGACAACATCACATACATTGTTCTGATCCCAAGGTAAGTAGCTAAATCACTCGTTTTATGGAAATCATAAACAATGACGGTACCACAACCACCCAGACCCGACACAATATCGAAAAGTTCGTTTTCGGCATTGACCCGACCGGGAATCGAACGCGGGACCTCAGAGTTAGCGCCGCCCAAAGTCCGGCGTGCTAGCCACTCGGCTACGGAGGTCGCCATTGTAAAATAACAATAGACCGTAGAGTAAAATCGAGAAGTCATAGATCTATTCGGCAAGTTTATTTAATATTAAAAACGTTTATTTAATATTAATGATAGATACGTCATGGTTATATCGACAAAATATATTTTGGTCAGTTGCTCGATCAGTATAGAAAGGCCAAATGTATTGTCGACCTTATTTTAAACGGCAAAATTAATTTCGATGTTCCGTGGCAAACTCGTATAAAGTGTTTTATTTTAATGTGCCATTTTAGTTTAGATCAATAAATAATTTTTTTATGATATTGTTAAAAAAACCTAAATATATATATTTATTTAGATAACACTTCTCTGCTCTGCCATCGTCGCACCAAAGAGACTCAATAAGTTCTTAAAATTTATAGTATTTGACTGGTATTTATTAGTAACCTTTATGTGTAAGCAATAAAGAATTATATTTTATTATTATACTCTTTATTTATTTTCTTTGTTAAAACTAGATTTTTACAATCTGACCCTTGATCCAACTATCAAGCGAGAGCCTCTTAAGATGTTGGTCGAGGCTCTTCACTATCAGACCGTTCGCTGAAACGACTATCGGGACAATAATAGTTGAATCAACATCCCACATGGCGGTCATCTCGTGAGCTAAGTCAAGGTACTTACTGAGCTTGTCCTTCTCGGCTTTCACGAGGTTCTCATCATGAGGTATGGTGATATCAACCAGTATTGCCCGGCGCTGGGATCGGTCAACCACCATGATATCAGGCTTATTGGCGACAATAGTCCTGTCCGTAATGATAGAGCGATCCCAGTAGAGCGTAAGCTTTAGATCATGTAACTGCGTCATGTGCAAAAAACAGTACTAAAATTTGTAATAGACTACATGATGACATGAAGGTGATGTCAATAACTGCTTTCAAGGCAAAACTAAAGAAAATGGCTAATTGATCAATACTTTTCTTTGCAAGACTTTAGTCCTTCGATTTTTTAAAGCTACAGCTCAGGGTTTTCCTTTATTATTATATAGTTTTTAATAAATTTTTGCCTGAGTGATATATGTAAACGTTTTTTTTTATAAATAAGACCACTTATGTACTATATTCAAGCGAAATAAAAAGTCTTTGTCTTTGTAAACAGCGAATATACTTAATTTGGCAGACAGTGTGTCAGCCCCTGGCCTAGCCGCCCCCTACGACGGGAGGCGAGTTCGTAACGCGCGTCAAAGCGACGTCGGATCGCAATTAAGGGCCTCACAACGACATTAATTACGACCTTCTTTGGAATCCGCGTCTAAACTAGCCTTTAGTGCCAGAAAAAATTGTTTTAATTAAGAAATTCTGCGGTTGTTGCAGCGGCGACGGCGACGTTGATAGTCGTAAATTAAGGAATTAACGTAAAGAGGAAAAGTCGTGTGCTTTTTAGGATAAACTTTAAAAAGAACGCGGATATGGTGTGCTCGTTTCTAGCAGACTAACTTCGTAGCCAATTGAATATGGTTTGGTACGCAAAAGTACAATCTGTATGAAAGCCACTAAGTTTGCGGTATTGCAGTGCAGACGGCTTACATTTTTTTAGTTACATGAATGCAAAATATATTCTGAAATAAAATTATTTTTTAATACAGATGAGCACAGATTCTAACACATTAAATATTAACTACAATATTTTGTAAATTAACTATAAATCATATTACCAATTTACTTATATGTATCTTTAAAGTACTATGAATATATAACGACCTCCGTAGCCGAGTGGCTTGCACGCCGGACTTTGGGCGACGCTAACTCTGAGGTCCCGGGTTCGATTCCCGGTCGGGTCAATGTCGGAAACGAACTTTTCGATATTGTGTCGGGTCTGGGTGGTTGTGGTACCGTCGTTGTTTCTGATTTCCATGAAACGAGTGCTTTAGCTACTTACCTTGGGATCAGAACAATGTGTGTGAAGTTGTCTCATATTTATTTATTTATTTATAACTGATTTCAAAACTGTAAAACTTTCTTAATCAATATTATACTTGCCACTGGCCTAATACACCAAATAGTATTGTTTGGGTAGCCGTGTTATAGTTTGCTGGGTACTATGTAGTATAGTGTACTACCACATGACTACTGTGGTACTGAGTTTGCAGTGATGAATACAGGGCATAGTATAAGAACTGAAGCTTCGGGGTTCCTTGGCGTCGCAAGCGTCTATACTCTATAGGCTGTTTTCTACCAGGCGGCAGGTTGATTACCGAAAAAAGCAACCAGTTGTTAATTGTTGCGTAATACCAATTTATCAAACGCAACTAGATTAATCGCGTTGCAATTGTACAATTAACAACTGGTTGCTTTTTTCGGGAATCAACCTGCCGGTCGGTTGCCAGTTACCTAACATAAGATTACATTTGAATAAAATAAAATTATGCAACAGGGAAATAACGGCACTAATGAGCAAACCGTGGTGGACGGCGACTCGGCTGACCCGGGCCAAGGCTCTTGTCTTTTTGTGCTGCATTCCTTAAACGAGCCCATAATTTTGAGGAAAATCCACTTGGAAACAAAATAAATTTTCCTTGTATTGTTAATTTTTAATTATTATTTTTGACAAGTTCTATAGATTTCCTAGCCCTTAGGTGTATAGTTTAACAATTTACTATCCTTAAGAGTAACAATATAAATATCAAGTATATATTATAATGTTCAAAATAACGACATTAGCACAATAAATAGGTATAACTGAAAAAACGAGACAGTCTATTCAGTATATTAATTTCCACTGGGCAAATAAACATTATCATGGGAAACAGCACCGGGGAAGTGAATCTTTGTCCGTCCCCTGGCTGCCCCGGCGCGCCCGCTTAGACAAATAATGGCACTAATGAGTGGCGGACAATGGCACCGCTGACCCCGGGCCATGGCACTTTTCTTTTTGGCACTTTCCTCAGAACGATCCTATTTTTTGGCGGAGGATACTCCAAGTGCTGTTGGTAATGGGCTTGAAAATTTAATTATACAGACGCGTTTTGTGTTGGCGCTCTTGTGGAGAAATGAAATACTTTTCCTTAAGGTTTTAAAACACTATTAAGTTTGAAGCGATAGCTAGCATTATGTTTTTATTAACTGAGTAACGTTTGACTAAGCTGTCACCGACTTTTAATACGTAAAAATTACATGTTTTCAGTAATTAAAAATGGAACAAGCTTACGATGGGGTTTATTTTTGTCTTATTTATATGCAGATATAAATAATTGTAAGCCTAACAATAGTGGTTGCAATTTAACTAAATTACAAAATTGTAGAACATTTGAAAACATGGTGAACCAATAAGATATTGACGTGTTGTCATAATTTTGAACTTTTGAATTTAACACCTGTGTACTACCTACCATGTTTCAAGTGAACAATGATTTATGATATTTTATGTTATGATTTATAAGTAGGATTTCCAAATCTTACCATCCAATTTAGTTTACTTAAATCTAACTAACAATTTGCATTGTTTTTCTTGTTAAATTAGAAAATAGATGTCCAAAATCACAATCATAACTTCGGCACAAACAATGTCATCAAGCTCGGATCGCTGTAAACAACCGCGAATGGTTTTACAGCGCCGATAACGACTGCGCCATAAACCGAAGAGCGTGTCGTCCGCCGCGTTGCCGCCGCCGCTGCCATGTTGCTGCCCCCGCGTTGCCGTTGTCGCGTTGCCGTCGCCGCGTTGCCCCAGCCGTGTTGCGATCGCGTTACCGCCGCCAAGTTGCCGCGCCCGCCCGCCGCGCCGTAGCTTTGGGCGCTCCGCAGACAGAGCAACTTTAAGTTCCATATGCGGCAACAGGCAACTCATTACAAGCTGTTTCCATATAACCTAAAGAAACTGCACAGACATAGCAACTCTAGTTTTTAATTGCTGCAATCGATGATTGTATCAGTTTTAAATTGCCGCAACTCGGCTATCAAATATGTTCTAGTTGTGTCAAGTTGCTGGTTTTCTCAATTGGCAATCACTAAGTTGACCATGGATTTGAAAAGTTTATTTAGAATAGGCATGACGACAGTATCAAAAAATCGACGATTTAATGATTTAAGGGAAAATACATATTAAGAAAATTTAAAACAAAGGTTTAGTTTTATTAAAAAAACTGAGATTATTAAGATTTTCAATAACACAAAACATTAAAATACTGCAATCGGCCATTTTGACTGAAACACCGCATGACGTCACGCTTAGGTATACTCCGCCACAGAACACTATTACTTGAACTCCGCTGTCAATACTGTCATTCACTGTGTTTTGTTGTTGTGAATACTACTGATTAAGCATGTGGATTGATTATTTATTCGTTTACGTGTGATTTATCGACTCCACTCGACTATAATAATGGAACCAAGCTTTGTTAATGCAAACAGCTCAAATTTGCCCAGGATCGATGTCTTGATGTTGGGCGATTTCCTGGCAACAAATAAAGATTTTGCTCGTCTGAGTTTTAGAAAGGTGAAAAGTTCCTTGTAAGTCAATTTTGTATTTATTTATCTTTACCACTAGATATAACCCACTTAGATATAATCAAACTCGTTTTGAACTCATGCGAGTTTATTTTATTTTACTTTCATAGGTTATAGGTTTCATAGGTTATTTTTTCAAAAAACTTGTTGTTGTTTATTTTTGAGGTAAGCAGGGGGCTTGTAAGTTGTTACTTTGTTGAGTTAATATCATGTTATTAATAAAATGTTTTTGTTTTGTTTATATAATTTTAACGCAAATTTTGTTGCGAAACAAATTACAAAAACACAAATGTTGAAAAAAATATTATGGTCAGATGTTAATGACGGTAGTTGTTGACATTGAATTGGCGCCTTTGGCTTTCAAAGTAAAAAGTAAATGGTGTTGAATGATTTCGGCGGGCTGGTTCGAACCACGATAGCTCAATTGGAAGAGCACCTGACCCGGTATGTCAGAAGGGTACAGGTTCAAATCCTGCTCGTGGAAATTTTTTCAACATTTATGTTATTAATACCCGATAAAACGAGTAAATTTCTATAACTATAAAACACCTACTAGTACTAATAGTATTTTTCCTCATAGTAAACACCTAAAACGCCGTACGAGCTTAACTCTTATTATTTTCTTGTTTGGAACATGTACAAACACTTTGTTGGGTGTTCTTATTGATGTGTTTTTACACTGATGTACTGTACACCACTTATAAACTCTGGAATTCATTTTTATCACACGAATTAATGTAATGTTTGGTTTACTTTCTTCGCTTCGCATATACACGATGACATAGCCATGACAAGTTTACCTAAGCGTGACGTCAGAGCCGACGCCATGACACCTGCGAGCTGTTTTCGCACACTATTGAAAAAAATATTAGATAAATGGCTTTAAACTACGTTAAACTTATGTTTATTACCGAAATAAATGTTTTTTTTAGTAAATAGTTGTACCTACATTACGGAAGAGGATTTCAAAATCTTTCGTCACGCCTATTGCGGCATTCAGAAACTGATGCTGCAACTGGCAACCTTAAATGAAAACTTTTAAAAAGGTGATAGGTGAGGTTTCTTCATCATGAGTGGCCTGTGTCTGCGGAGCGCCTTAACGCCCGCCGATGTTTACAGTGAAACAATATAAGATTTATGTGATAAATAGTAATTTGTGTTACAATAAATAAACAACACATAGGTAGTTATGTAATAACATTATAACCGGCGCCGCGTCGCTGTCTCGTGCGCGCGGTGGACGTCGGGCTTGTTCTCAACTCGCTTTTTTATTTTCTCAATTGCCGTTCAAACTGTGAGAAGTTGATTTGTAGCGAATCCGCTAGGGTTGTTTTTATCGTTTTTCTTTGAACGGTTTCATACATTGTGGGTATCTTGAAAAGTTTTTTGTGGCTTCGTTTTCAGTGCTTCCTTTTGCTTTTTAATCAATTGGTTGTTCTTTCTTTAAGCTCTTTTATGGTTACATCATAACTTATTTTGTAACTACTTACACTGTCCTGTTATTGATAAAGTAAAGAATATAGGAAGGGTATTTGGTTAGTTTGGACAGTACGGACGCTTTTAGTCACATAGAAGAGGCTACATAGACTGTGCTACTACTATTCGCTACTAAAACTTCAATAATTTCAAATAATAACAAATATCTCTGTACCGCAATAACAATTAGTGTTGTAGCTCAAATTAGAGTAAGGTATCACTTGATAAACGAGTGGTTGATCCCGCCCGCCGCGCCGCCCGCCGCCCGCCGGGTCACGCAGCGAGGCTATTTCACGATTAGGGTAGAGGTTCTGAAAATTGCACTTTTGTTGCAGGTTTTAAATCCGGTTTTCCAGAGAGTGGCGGAGCTAAAGGAGGTATGCAATTAATATTGAAATTATTTTACACTGTATTTATATTGTTGATGTTATCGACACCGAAAATAGCACTTGAGTTGTATTGTTTCAAGGGCCATCATCATCACTATCATCAGCTCATTTTTATGTCCCCACTGTTGGGGCCTAACCTATGGATGGATTGGGAAAACGGGCCATAAACCACCACGCGGGCCCATTGCGGGTTGGTGGTTGTTAACGACTGCTAAAGCAGCCGGGTCAACGGCTTTAAGTACCTTCCGAAGTACGGAGGTGTTCGAGATTAAACTTTTTTGGTCACCCATCCGATGACCGGCCATTGCGAAAGTTGCTTAGCCTCAGCACTCGCAGACCGGGCGCATTAACCACTGCACCATCGAGCTCGTCAAGTGCCTTATTCCATCCTTTTATTTAATACTGTCCTCTAGCAACTAACAGTTAAACATATTTTTTGTAACGCACTACAAATTTTGAAAACTAATTAGATAAGGAAGTTTGATCGTTTCCTAGATAGATGTGTAATACTCATGTGTCTACAAACTCTGCAGTATTTGTTTGGATATCTACGTCAACATTATTAATATCCTTTTGCTTCGGGCACACTTTCAACATCTTTTATATCTGGAAATAGTGAAACCGCCCATAAAGGTCGAGATCATTTCCATCGTATCCATATCGCACACAGCGGTGTGTACACAGGCCTGCCGCCCGCGGCAGGGGCGCGCTACCCCACTTCATTACGCGTACCCTTCAAATTGCAGCGCACGTGTGCCGCGTGCGAACACGGCTGAACACCCCTGCCGGATGCCGCTGATGGCATAATCTGCCAGGCCGAAGGTTGGCCGCCCCTGATGCGCTGTTGTGTACTGACGTGTCCTTATTCTAATGGTGTTAATTTTTCCTGCTTAGGGTGAGCTTAGCAGGAAGCGTCTAGTGTCTCGATGCATTGCATTATGGCTTACATACCCATATATTATAAAGATGCTGCTCATGCGTGCACTGACCACCCTCAACCGAGTTGCAAACAGAACAGACCATTTCTAATGTTCTATGCACCTACAAAAACAGCTCTGTTTATAATAAGTTAGATAAATTGAATTCTTAAAAAAGTGACTAGTATTTTATTAGGTTCAGTACCTGTAAAAATAGATTTAACTGTAAATAAGTATATCTGCTCACTATAGCGTTTACACAATACAACTACTTGCGAGACCCACCAGAGATCCAAAGGCCTCACACCAAGCTCTCTGTACAAACCAACGCTGAGGAGTTGGGTCGCCACATCCCACTGATAAGCATATAGCTCACTTCTTTAACTGTACAAAGTGCTAGTAAAGGACTCCGATATTGGCTTTACGGTCGGTCTGAGGAGTACCTGGTGAGGGATAGACCGGGGGCGGGACCCAATATCTTTGCAAAGTAACTTAACCACGGGATCAAAGAGCTTATATCTTTAAAATAGTTTCATTTAAAAGCTCAAATATGAAAGTGCGTTCGTGTCGTAATCATTTACTACTTCATTCGGTACTTTTGCAAGACCAGTGCACAAACTCATTTGAAAGTTTGCCCTAAGTTCGGTTGCACGCTCGTCATCAGTCACCGTCAGCCGTCGATTCCATTCCGATAAGATATGACATGTTGATTTCCTCGGAGAGGCTACTGTGACGGCGCGCGGCCGGGGGCGCGCCGCAGCCGCGTCTTAGGCGCCGTCGCCTCTGACACCACTGCCATCAAAGCTACGTCGAAGTGTCATGTCTTATGATTATGGTTGTATATATAATTTTACGCAAATTTTATGCGAGCAAATTACAATTTGAAAAAAGTGTTGAAATCATTTGGGGTGCGGGTTTGAATGCCGCTCGTGGATTTTTAAAAGCCTTCTTTTCGAATTATCATGTCTTAGTTCTGTGGCGTTACAAAAAAACTATCAAGTAATTTATTGCACTTTGCATCATCACAATACTAATGTTAATATAGTTTATTTATTTATTTCTATAGGTACACAAACAGATTACAATCAATGCATGAGTACAGTAACATATTTGGTTTACCTTACTAAGTAGCTAGACCTTACTTCTAGTTCTACAAATAAAAGCTTTACATTATGCGATGTTCAGGTTTTCGCCCACTTTTTAAGACGCATAGTGCACCCTAAAAGGTGGACCAAAAGCTCTACTAATTAGCAATCTACAGGGCCACGGGGCGCCGAGGAAGGCCGCGAAAGCGTTGGCGCGATGATGAAACTCTTTCCCCACAAGCTGGCAAAGATAGTAGGATTTTTTTTCCCAGTCCAGACCAAATAGTGGAACATTAGAACGTTATTTAAAAAAAAATGTATTGCAAGCACTAATAAATCGAATCCTTTATCTTGTAAGAGTATAATTGATAATTAATATTTTACTTTTGTGTAATTGAGTGCTAAAAGTTAGTAATTACCCGTATAAGTTGAAATTAAAACTGGCTACGAAAGCTACGCCAAGCTATTCGCGAGCGAGACGTGGTGGATGGCATGCCTTATGGGGAGCTGTGCTTGGGGTTACGACTTATCCCGCGGGACGCCACACCTCTCGCAGTACCTGAGCAACCCATTCTAATCTGTCATGTTTCTGAAAATAAACGTTTATACACCGGTTTAGAGTGATTGCAAAGAAAGACCATATAAAAAAGTTTAAATTTTTCTTTAGAATACCTTACGTAAGCATTTTAATTAAAGCTTGTCGACGCAGCGACTGGAACGTTCAGGACGATCGTGAAAGCTAAACATATTTTGTAGCGTCAGGTCTTTGGATGGGTGGCCAAATGTAATTATTGTAGGTTCTTTTGTGCTTTTGGTACTCGTTGCTGTCGTAAGAAAACAGCTCTTATCCAACTACAAACTAGTAAAAAAAAAAAATTATGATCAGATGTTAATGACGGTAGTTGTTGACATTGAATTGGCGCCTTCGGCTTTCAAAGTAAAAAAGTAAATAGTGTTGAATAATTTCGGCGGGCTGGTTAGAACCACGATAGCTCAATTGGAAGAGCACCTGACCCGGTATGTCAGAAGGGTGCAGGGTCAAATCCTGCTCGTGGATTTTTTTTCAACATTTGTGTTTTTGTAATTTGTTTCGCAACAAAATTTGCGTTAAAATTATATAAACAAAACAAAAACATTTTACAAACTAGTAGCTATTCTGTGGTATAGCTCACCGCTTAAGAAAGGCAAGAGCTTAACGGTGTTCACACCTTGATCATGATTCACAATTAACCCAGTAGTTACTACCGATCGTTATAACGATCAAAACATGTAATGTGAGTTTCCATTTTTTTCAAAGAAATTTTTAGTAGTTTTCGGACAACTCAAATATCCAAAAGATGTGAGATCAAAAATAGTGGATTAAAAATCATTTACTTAGTTTAGGCTACATGTAACTCTTATGAATGTCACTATGCTAACGGTTCGTAAGTCTACACAGGGGTGATAGAGATATTAAAACAATGTACAATAAAAAATTCTATTCATTCTTTTAAGACAAAGAACCGAGAGATTGCAATAAAACGTTGATTCAGTTCCCAACTTCTAAAAATATGAAGCGAGAAAACTGTACAAAACAGAAATAAAGGGTATAAAATGTTATAACAACAACAAACACGTAATTCTTAATCACCAAACGGTTTAGCGGACTTTCCTCGGAATCTGCGCAAAAAAAGCGTCCGTGCTCCCGCCGCGCCCGAGTTTGGGGACGATTATTTTTAATTACTTTCGCGAACAATCTACAACTCTCCCAATTATTGTTACGGACTCTTCAAACGAAAACAACGATCCGCGGCCCCGATAATTATGCATTTGACAAGTTTCCGCCTTTCTTGTATTCTTTTTTTATGAAATTACTTCGCCGACCACCCCGCTTTATTGTGACCCACAAAGTGGCGCGCGCTACATTTAAATCTGTTATTTCAATACATAGAGGTCTGCGAATTGTACTTTTGTTCTTCCCTATAGCTCTGCTCTATGGTAGAGCGTTTCTAACAAAAATATTCAAATTAAATATAATAAAAATAACTGTTTCTACCACCCACTGAGAAGCATTTAACCGAATTCCTTGACCTTATGAATCTATCGTGATAGGGCACTGATACGTTCACGTATCTGCCCAACGCCTTATTTACTGCTAGCGCAGTTCCCCGCGTTAAAATGCATGCTTTGTTTTTTTCTTTGTTATTGTCGTTACTTCTTTAAAAGCTGTGCAGTTTCCTGCGCCCATTCTTCTCCGAAACTAAAAAAATAGACGTCCTGAATGGGCAGTAGGTAAAATATTTTTTTGGACGATTCAAAAGCACATATTCATATATTTATATATCAATTTCACTTTGACTTTTGTTACATAGCCAGCAGACGAGCTCCTCCACCGGATGAAATCAGGCACCTCAGCCTCCCTCAATAGGCTGTCCATATACGCGTTCTTCCTACAGCGTCCATATGCTTGATACACCAACAGTATTCCACCTGCGTTGCTGACACCGAAGCTTCATATCTTATGAAGTTTCCACTGGAAGTGTATCCATCAAACCGGAACACAGCCATTTAATTACATTATTATACATTTTAATAGCTACTGGAAGCAATGTACCACCATCATCATCAGCTCATTTTTATGTCCCCACTGTTGCAGCACGAGCCTTCGCTATCGATGGATAGTGAGAACGGGCCTTATACCACCACGCGGGCCCAGTGCGGATTGGTGGTTGCTAGCGACTGCTAATGCAGCTGGGACCGGCGGTTTTACGTGCTTTCCGAAGCACGGAGAAGCTAGAGATAATACATTTTATTATCCTCTCCTCATTTACAGGCCTGCCATTTACAGGTCCTCACCAATTTTTATTTGCAAATCGATGCTGCTTAATGGTAAAAATAGGTCGCCATTCAGTCTGATTCTGCGCTTTTTTACTTTTGAAATTATCGAGTAAGTTCGTCGCCTAACCAAAATCTCCTGTAAGTGAGGAGTTAAGGAGGTAACGTAGCGGTGCGCAGTTAAGGGCTGATTATCATGCGAGGCGCGCCTTTTGACGTGCTCACGCGTCGTTGAGGCGCGCGCCTTATCTTACGAGCGCGTAAATCAGGAGCGACTGCTGTGAGTCTGAGATGTGAGGCTGAGATGTGAGGCTAAAGGAACACGGGTGATACAATATTGTGAAAAATGGAAACTGCAAAAAGTACGACGTGTTAACATGACAAACATGCTGTAAACGAAAAATGTATAAGAAAAATTACTTTGACTTTGAATTGAGATGTAAGAAGAGGATAAAAATGTTTACCGTTACTGTAGTTTTGTGGTTAAGCCACCAGTTTCAGATTAAACGGTCTTCAACCCTTAGGATTCGATTCGCAAGCACATATTAGTTAATGTTGTTACCTTAACTTATATTTGCTAGGTACTCGTCTGGTTTGGTGGTAAAGGGCTTATTTTAAATTATCATCGTCTTATTTATAAGTTTGTTGCCATAACTTCAATTTTTTCTAGCTTTTTATGTTTCGAATGTTATAGCAATGTTCGGAACAGACTGTTAGGCTGTATGGCCAAATGGCCAGTTTCGCCATGTTCCGGTTGCCAAAAATGGCAACCGGAAGATGACAAGTGTCATGGTCGGGTAATTTTGGTGTGGACGGCGCCTGCACATTACTTTTGATAACTTGTGTTTTTTAACCTCTGGCGAGAGGGCCTTGTACATTTTGTTTGTTGGAGTGTAAGTCCTGCCAAGGACAGGTCTATTGTAATTGTTTAGTTAGTCAAAACTTGAGTGACTCAGTGTTTGAGAAAGTGCGAAAGGGCACGCGGTGGAATCGTGCGGAGACTTGATTAGAGAAATAAGACTGGAATCGGCGTCAGGGGGACGCCAGGTCTAGGTCTATTGGAGGCACCGATCGCCTGCCAGGGTGTTTGATTGCACCGGATGTAGGTTCGCTTAGGAACCTCTTCTTTCCTGAATCCTTCCTTGCCACCATCGCTCCTTCTGTCTCTTTAGCCAACACATCGCGGAGAATCCATCGCGGATAATCGGTGACTCCATAAAATTCTGTATTAAGGTTGAAGGAAAGCTCAGAGGAGCCGGGTGGGTGAATTGGCATTCAGCATAATTCACACAAAATTGAAAAAGTCTATCTCGGTGTATCGCCTGAATAGACGGATCTTTGCCGGTCTTTTGCGCTATGGGCCCCGCAATTCGTTGACCGAACAGCGAGCTGGTGGAGTATCTAACAAGTAATATAATATAGCCACATCAAAGTAAATGAGGACTTCAGGTGCCGTGCGCTGCCGTATCGTCACTTAAACTTAAACTTATAACTTAAACTTATAACAGATTAGGTTTTTTGCAGTTGCTAATATCCAACAACTCTTAGATTTTATTAAACATGCAACCTTTGCGCTAAAAGATATAAAAAAGTGATCAAATAACATATGAGGACATTTTACGGAAAAGATATAATCTCAAACATACTGTACAATGTACAATGAAACGACGCCGACGGTAGAGTACGAGTATATAATGCGCTATTCCCTTTATCTTAACAACTGAAGTTCCCAAAAATCTCCATAAGATATCGGGAAAAGGCCCGAGCTCCCGCTTACAGATAAGAAAACGGGCGTGTAAATATAAATACGCAACTTAAGACAACTAAGAAAAAGATCAAGCCACCGAGCCACCAGCCGCCGAGCCGTGCCGCGGGCTCGTCATTTACATAGTGTTTGCATCCGCAATGGAGGGATTTTTACATTTACGGAGTTTTATTGACTGCCAGCTTTTGAAAGCGGTTTCGCTTGTGATATTAAAGTATTACTGCTTTGATTCGGCAGGAGGAATGAATGGAAGAAAGAAGTGCAGTGAAACATTGTCTTTCTGTAACTGAATTTGAATACGAATGTGGTTGTTAGTACAGTCAGTGTATTAACAGCGCTGTGTGTCTTGGTTTAAGGACTACCTACGAACAGCTTTTTCAATATTAAGTAGCGAAGCGCGAGAGAAGTAAGGAAATATGTCTTCTTTCGTCTGTGGCTTAAACATTAGACTAGGTACAGGTAAGAGACCCAAATGTACCGAGTTCGTTTCCAAG
Source organism: Eudonia truncicolella (assembly GCA_949315975.1). Taxonomy (NCBI): domain Eukaryota; kingdom Metazoa; phylum Arthropoda; class Insecta; order Lepidoptera; family Crambidae; genus Eudonia; species Eudonia truncicolella. Next base: position 17,467,349 of record OX438837.1, on the reverse strand, counting down.
TGAAGGGTACTTATTACACTCGGGTATCATGTTATATCTAAGTCAGTTGCTAGAAGTACTAATAGTTTCTTCAGCAGTTGGGAATTTCGGGTGAGGTTCATCTTCCTACATGTACGTACTATGTGACATGTTTTAAATCATCTTACAAATCTTCATCGTTTCTTATCCAAAATTCAAAATTATTTATGCAGTTAAGTCATTATGCCATCGGTTCCTAAGTCTACTTTGGGCGGAAAACCTTGTACTGAGAAGAACCGGCAAGAAACTCAGCAAGTATCGAGCTTTTTTCTCCCTACAGCGTCAAAAATATTGGTAAATGCCCTATCGTACAAGGACTCTTTCCATCACAAATGAACACAGAAAAAATAAAGAACAATTACAACACACAAAAAAACAACAAAATAAAAAAAATATCTAAGTTTGCAAAAATTACATCAGGTACCAATTTCAATTTTCACAATGTAGTTACAGTACAGTACTAATATAAGTCAAAAATTGTCTAAGAAAAACAAAGTTAAAGTATACGAGTATAATAATAAGATAAGCTAAGTAAGCAAGAGCAGACCAGCCTCCACAGGCGGCACCCGCTCACGAGTATCAGCCATCGCTTCACTCAACCATGTCTTAGGGATTGTAACGACCCGACGCACATGCCGCCACCGCAGAGACAATAATGAGAGCACGCTACACTCAAGCTACTCTAAATAAGAACTTAATGAATTGTTTAACGCAACATAAATATTGTTTGTAAACTGTAGGGCACTGCTGATAAAGGCTATCATATCAGCGCTAATGATTGATCCAAATAAAACAAAATGTGGATTTTTTATTATAACCAGGCTGTTATGTCATCTAAATATTCTTTGACTGTATAATAACCTTTCTTAAGTAAAGAAGATTTGACATGATTTATAGTAGTGATTTATAATAGTTTTATAGCAAACATGATAACATATCGGTCGTTAAAAAACACAGTGGGTAACTTAGTTACTCACATGAATATATGATTATCAAAAATTATAAATTACCAGCGAAAACGTGAAACATGTTAAGTAAAGGGGGAACACTTAACGCGAAACAATTTACAAGGAAATCTCGAACGAGCAAGTAAAATTAACACACTCCTGTTGAGTTCACCTGTACTCATTAATAAGGCTGCCAGGCGCCGGAATATTGTTTTATATAAGGCTGCATGTCAGCCGCGACACGCGAGGGCTTAAGGCCCCCCTCTTCTGGGGAAGTGGGAAATGTTTACAAGCTTTTAAAGGAAACTTCTCGCAATATGTGTAAGATGTCACTTGAAGGTGACTTTCTAAAAATGTTGTTACACTTAAAGTCGGCTTTATAAATAATCTTGTTGATGTGGTGGACAACCTGATTGTTGTCTGTAGAGTTTTGTCATTAGGTTTTAGGTTAGCTTTTTCATGCTTTCAATGAGGACGTAGAACACCCAATTTCAGGACACTGTAAATACATTCAAAAGTGTTCGTAGCATTATTTTAGACCCGTAACTGAATTTTGGCATAAATAGCTGATTTTTTTTAAATATTTTACGGGTAAGCACAATGTCTTGATCTCACTTGATGTTAAGTGATGATAAGGCCAACGATAGAAGCGAACTTCATCCGGGATCCTCAACTAGTGAGGCACTGGCTATCTTATCTGTAGCTGCCGGAACACAACAATGCTACAAACATTGATGTTATGGTGACATATTTAGATAAGATGGTGGTAGCTAGCCAGGCGGAGAAACAAGCCCTACCACCAACCAAACCGAGTACACAAACATGTACCCCCCGCTGGGAATCGAACCCGGGACCTCTGAGTCTAAACCTGGTGGTCTTAGCCACTAGACCACAGAGGCGGTTAAATTGAACTAGTTGGCTGCGAAATCAGCATGTCAGTGGGCTTTCTCCTTATAGATCTCTACGTTCTACTGATAATATCTTAGTTATCCAACGAAATATACTCTAAAAAAAAATGAAAAAGTTTATAAATAAGAGCATTTGAAAAAAGATTTATAAAACACTTGCTTTAATTTGCTTGCTTAATTTACTAAAAAAATTGCATTCCGTAATGTTAACACAAACTCGTAGATGGTAGGTTTTTACAATGGGATCATTGTAAAAAACCTAACGACACCGAGGCCAATAAATAAAGTCAATAGTAGGTCTTATTACCCTGCGTAAATTACCCTGCGTAAGGCAAGTATACTCGGCCATAAATAAGGATGTAGACTGAGGGAGTGATATCGAAAAAGTTTTATTGCAAAAACACGAGCCATAACTCCAGCGCACCACTCGATGCGTGCGATTTAAATACGAGGCAGAAATGGGTCAAGGCAGTCGAACGTTATTGCTTCACGACACGACTTACCTTTTGTCAGGTATCTGTACTCAAACACATTACTTTTTTTTATATATCTTACGTGTAAGCACTTTTACTTCGTACCGCTTTGACAGTTTCCATGACAACAAAACAAACAAATCATTCGTCCGCTTAAGAACACCCGTATCCCATGGAAGAGCCCTATAGCAGCGCCACCTACCGGGTCCAATTGTAAATCTTAACCATTCTCGAATCCACTTGAACACACACAAAAAATTTCATCCATATCGGTCCAGCCGTTTAGAAGGAGTTCAGTGACATACACACGCGCAGAAGTTGATAAAGATATTAACGAAATTATGATAGCGTTTTACTTTCCACGTTTCGTAGTTTTAAATTACGTTTGTTCTTAGAAGTTGTTATAGTAGGAATGGGTAACAAAATAACTAGATTTGTACTTCGCATCCGAAGTAGACAAGAGTATTCTTGTGAAAGATTCACAAGAATCTCAAACTTACAAAACAAAATTAACAAGGTTGGTACTTAGAGCTTTTGTTTGCAGTTGAAGCGCTGAAAATACTAATAATAAAGAAATAATCAAATATAATAGTGGGTTTATGGTGGCTAGTGATTCGTACACGGGAATTCCAAGTGCGTTTCGACTCATCGGTTTGCAACCGCGACCCCCGAGCTAGACATCCCTTGCGATCACCGATTTTCGTCATCGATCTGTATCACTTGTTCGTTAATTTAGATATCTACATATACCTTCCAATCATCTTCATTGTCAAAACAGTCAACAGGGCTTAAAACACGTAGTGTAAGGATTATTGTCTAGGAATAGTGGTCGATAAAAAAATATACAATGTTTATAGAATGTTATGTAACACATACAAATAAACTTTTTTCTTCATACAAATTTTAACTATGCTAAATCTCACACTCATCCGTGCGCACAATGTGCTTAAAAAGATAACCAAAGAAGTTTTTTTTCCTATTAGTATATAGATTCGTTCAAAATACATCGTTGTCTGGGCCGAAGAGTGAGCCGAAGTCTGGAATCGATTAAAACGTGTAGGTAACACTAGGCGTGCCCGCGGTCGGTAGCCGCAGCCCGGGGCTGGCAGCGGCGCGGCGTGCCCCGCGAGTATACAAGTGCTCCATCACCGATATTGGCGGAGCCTTATGCCATCAGCTGAGACGTGTACAAAGAGCGGCGAAGGCTGGAGGAGGCGTAGTCTTATCGCTTCTTTGATCAGTTTCGTTACTTAACATATTTTTAAATAGTAACGAATATTGTGTTTTAAACGATAGGCTCAAAAGTTAAGGAAGCTCTTCGCCATTTTATAAATCAGTTAATAAAATAAACATATGACATACAACTTAAAGATTACTGTACTCTGGTGATGAGTAAACATTGGTCCTGTTAAAGATGAAACTGGTTAACTATAATATATAGTTTTTTATTTGTTTAGCAAACATATTGCTAAAATTAAGTCGTATTCTTCATACTGTAATGAAACATTTTATCCGTTTTTAAATATAATACGTAGCGGCCTGCCCGCAATTTCATCAGCACGAACACACCGGTATCACTGAAGTGAGATTCCGGTATCCCGTGATGGTTTAACCACCTCAGAAACCTTCGCATACAGCAACCTACCAAAGTTTCAGTGCAAACGAAAGAACAGTATAGGCACGCATAAAGCTCTTACAAGGAAACGTTAATTGTATATTTGATATATTGTAAATCAGTGCTCGGTATGCCTCGTCTACGGCGCCGCCGTCGCTCCGTGCCGCGTGACAGCGCACGGAGCGCGGCACGGAGCGCGGCACGGAGCGCGGACCCCCGGGACCGCGCTCGTTACTCATACATGTAGATGGTACGCTAATATTTTTCATGCGACGCATATATTACTATGTTGTGTCACGCTTCCAACATTTTGGGAGAACACAATAATTCATGCGAAATACCTATGATATAATAAGACATTTCAAATCGTTGATCAAAGTCAAAATCAAATCAAAAGTCAAATTGATTATTCAATAAAAACATTTACAGACACTTATTGAAGTCGAAATTCAGTATAAAGAACAAATTCAAATAAGCTAAAATTTTGTGAAACAACTGAACCTACCACCAGTTCGGACTTTGGGAGAGTCTGCGGCCGAGAAGAGCTGGCAAGAAGCTCAAGAGCCATTTTTTCTTTATCTAACGATGTAACTGTTACTAAACTATGTAAATGTTGATTGCATTTAAGAGCAACACATAAAGACACTTTTATAGCATGATCAACCACAAGAATAACTTCATAGAATTTTTTCATTTAGCAATTTTAAAACGATTTAAAAAAAAATCATTATCTGTCCACTGAGACACGACCAATGAAAGAACTGCGGAATTATGAAAACTGCCACAACATTTGATTGCTGTTCTATGAGTATATATGCTATTTACCTACCTTACCCACATATGAGCAAACAAAACTGTAAACACTAAACCTGCCCTTGGTTAAGGACATGCTATAAATTGTTTTCATTTTGCTTTTATCTATTTCTAAGATATTTTTATTGAGATATCTCTTAGACAGTTATATCATTAAATATAACTGTTACAATGACTTCATAAACTACTAAGAAAAATATTATCGGGCCGCGTCGTAACGCCCAGGTTTAAAGGCTTCCATTCGAGCCTTAATGGCTGGAGTTGCCGTCTTCGGAGGCAGCTCCGGCGGCTGGGATCTCACGGGTACATTCAAATGGAGGCTCGCTACTCTTTCATTAGATTTATTACTGACTGGGGCGACTTTATTTGGCGATGTCACTTTCTTGTTTTGCTTTAAGACGTAAGACCTTTTAACTCAACAATATTTGTCACTCTTTACGTAGATACGACCGGTAAAAGCGTAGCTCGTAATAAGATAGTTAGTTAGATATTTTCGGCAGTAGTTTTAAAATAAATAACAAATTTCGTTAACACGGGCCCAAGTGGGATAGGAGATGGCACGTGAAGAAGAAGTTGAAATCATTAACATTAAAATTTTTAGAATTATAAGCATAATTTAACCTTCATGTAAATAAGGAACATAGGAGTCTATTTTTTTTACTTACTGTACAAAAGAATATGAATACATAAATACAACGTTGACACTTTGCCTAATTATAATATTATTCTTAGAGACTCAACTGTTTTTCCTGTTTCTATTGATAATGCAGTTTAATTATCAACTGCAGTTACTAAAACCTCCTAGACATTTCAGACAAACATTTATATGTACACCTAAAGTAGGTACCTACACTATTTTAAAAATATAATATCTAGCTGTCCTTATTAAAACTTTCAGACTGATGGGTTCCGGCACTGAAGCGTTAGTAATTAGAAGGAAGTGGAGCCTTATTTACTGACTACATTATTAATTATAATTAAAGGGTTCTGCAGGCAGATCAACTCGTCGAAATTCGCTGTGTAATTACTGATTTTCATTACACACAAGACGTTTCTAAGTTGGGCTATAAATCAATGCCCATATTGCTTACTGAGGTACGGATCAAAATACTCTGCTACGAGATAAAAATCACAAAGCTACGCCGTAGTACGTAGAAGCAGAACCATTCATTTCTAATATAGCGTATTTCTTATTTTACTTCACAGTAATTTTTAGTTTTCTATTTTTAAGCGCGTGTTGGTAATATACTTTTCTAGGCAATCCGTGTTTTAGTGAATTTACGTTGCTTATTATTAAATTTAGACGGTAGGGTTTTCGCACGTCTGATTGGCTGATTCTTATGACCGTCTCATACGCATTTGTGTCACCAAGCAGTGTATCTTCCAACTTCTGCAAAGTTATGAAACTTACTTGCGAATCAGAATCAGTTGGTTGGATAATACAGCCGCATGTTTATTTGCTTAACATTCCTCACATACACTCATCTTAACCCTCAAACGCCCGAGCAAACACTCTCGCAATAACCAGCCCAAGAAAGTGTCGGGTGTTTGCCGCCTGATGTCCAATATCACGCCACGCTGCGCCCCAATATTTGCCCACGCGGGGGACGCTCCCTGGGGCAACGAAAAAGGTTTCCGAAAAACCGATCTCTCGATGTCAGTTGCTTGTAGAATTGAGGATACATCAAGCGTGATCGATCAGATTGCATTTAATATGGAACTAGCCAATAGGGAACACAAATATCAAAATGATTATTAGAAAACTACGCATCAGAGTCAAACTGTTCAAAAGCTGAGAGGAAGAGCTGATATTATTGAAATATGATCAATACAATACCTATTTTTATTAACAATAATACGAGTCTATTGTTTTGTAAAGCTTACGCGAAGACTACGTTTGCGCATACACTACTACTCACGTTTATTTTACACATTCGTTTAGATTCTTTTCCCTGCAAAGGCTCGAAACGACGGATAAAATAGTCTAAATCAATGTGTAAAATAAACGGGAGTATATCTGTAAAAGTTGTTTCATTTAAATACTAGTATTTTGCTTTCGTGCTGTGCTTTTGAGTATAGGTGTTTTTCAGTGAATATTTTCGTCACGACTGTAAAAGTATTTACAAAGTAAAGACCCTATTGAATTTCGTTAAAATAAATTCAACATCGAGAAAAGAGAAGTTTGACAGACATTCATATTTTATAAAACATGCAGCAATTCAACGATTCAAAATTCTCGAGCCGAGGAAATCAAGTCTGCATTCTTATTGGTATGGAAAAACTTGTTCTTCACTCTCTACTTATTAACTTCGTGCCTTAAGTTCCATCGCGACGGCCCGGGGGATGGAATAAATAAAAATACACGAGCAGCCGTGAACTTGCCGACGCCGTTTGAAGTTTGAGAACGAGGAGAACAAAAGTTCTAAAAACGAGGTTTGTGTGCATCATTTGAAAAGTCACAGCAATGTTAACCAAAAACTATACTATTCTTTGCTGGACAGTTGTCAAAATCACAGAGCTATCCCAATAACTCAATTAGTTTTACTTCGATAATATTTAGTTTCGTCTGAAAGCCTCTGTGGTTAGATCTCCCATCTCAGACCCATATTCCAGGTTTGATACAGGCGTGAATGCATATTGTTCAGTAGTTTATTAGATTTGGTTGGTGGCATCGTTTCTTGTCAGTTCGCCTGGCTAGCCGCCAACATTTCATTTTAGTATGTTGGTATAACAACAGCGTTAGTAGCATAGTTGTGTTCCGAGAAAAAAGAGGTAGCCCAGTCAGTAGTACCCGGTAGGTAAAGTGCGCTTCTATTCTCGGCCTTATCGTCACTTTAACACCACCACCAAGAACAGATTAAAACCCAGCTGCACCACCACCAGGTTAGAACAAAGTAAAGCACTTGTCCGTTGTGGTGTTTTAAAGTGTTGTTTACTCGTAATTTGGAACAACTCATTCAATTTTCTATTGCATGATTTTATGAGTGTGATTGTAGTCATCATATATGTAATACAGGACCATCTATTTCGCCATTTTCATTCAATAAAGTCTCACAGCCGTCGTTTTACTAAATTTTACATCGTTAGTATTACAATAGCTAAAATTGGACAAGGCAGGAAGCAATCGTGGCCCAATTGCTTGAGCTGTGATTAATGCCACAATTTGGAGACGCCATCTTGTGAAGCAAGCTGCGATCAAATGGCGCGCGAAAAGGTGCTCAATTATGTTACTATCGCCATTTTGTCTTTTTCCATATAGTCTTTTGTTTAGTTACAATTACGGTAAACCACAATATTAATATGTATTTTGTGATGTGTATGCTCCTTTTAGTGAATAATGGAAGAAAAAAAAACGGTGTTATATAGTTCTATAAATGTACGGAGAGGTTTTAATCTCGATGCAATAGTGTCACTATGTTAATATGAAATGGAATAGCGTACTTATCGCAGAGCAAGCACGAGTCCGCACCGAGTTGGCTACATCGCATCGTGCCCATTTCAGCAGTAGTAATGCGACGAAGATAAATAGAGCATATTCCATTGGAGCGTTTCAAAGGGCGCCGCCGGTCGGAACTGGTTTCGAAGTCGCGTGGGCACGACTCTTATTATATTTGAACAGGCATCGCTGACTGCAATGTATTAGATGCAGTAACGTTTAATATTTGATGGAGATAGAGCTTTACTGTAAAGTAACATTCATTATAAAGATATGGCGGATACCTCACATGCAGGGTAGCGGCACCAGTTTGCCAGGAATACCATCATTTTTTCGCCAGGCCATCAGCTGATTTCAGTTTTTAGCAACAATTGATTACAGATCCACCTGCTGTCAGCTGTCATCCTACACAAGTTCAATGAAAATCAACGTTTCTATCGTTAATTAAATATAATTGCTTATTAGCGGAGTCACGTGTTTTTTCAACAAACTAATGGGTTATGTTGAACTTAGCTAACTCATTACTATTCACAAAGGGCAAGGAAAATTTCAAGGAGAGAAACGGTCCACTAACTTTCGTAGCCTCCGGAAAAAATAACATGAATGCTTCATACCCGTACCTAAAGCAGAAAACTCCCTTCCAAATAAGGAATATTTCCTCAGATGTGTAACAATATACCAGCGCAGCGCCGATACGGCTACACTTTCCGTTCCAATAAATTTACCCTGCAACACTTGCCGACCTGGAGCGCTCCATACTGGAATACATAAAAGTAGTGTTGCGTGTTTAGGTACGGATATTCGTTTTACTCCGCGTTTACTCATTCTTAAAGTTATTTCGATATATCTTTTTGTTTCTTTCTATGTGTGTTTCATTTACTTTCGAATCAAATTGGAGTTGTGATTGTAAGTAGCCGCGGCTTGTGCACTTGGAGAGGCCTGTGTGCAGCAGTGACTGTATAGGCTGATAATGGTGAGGATTGGTGTTGCTCAGCGGTAAGAGCATTGCACCGGTTATGGGTCGTGGGTTCGATTACCACTCGAGCTTCCTGAGGCTGGTTGTTTTTTTCTAGTATATCTTGTAACTATGTATAGCACTGCGAATGAAAAATTCAAAATAATAAAAAATTATGATGACAGGTAAAAATGGTGGTGTATCGCAGTTCTGAGAGAGTTTTCTGTTGGCTTCAGACGGCCTTCACAGTGTCACCGGACTTATTTGAGGGGCGGCGAGAAACTTAAAGTGATCGAAACTCCTTCAGCCCTCTGAAACTCCTTCAGAGGGTTACTACAGAGGGAACAAACGCACGCAAGCGTGTCTTCGTTCCCTACCAGATTCTCCGAGGGTACGGATGAGAACGGCGTATTCAATATAAGGCCTCTTACATAACCAATAGCAAAGGATATTATTAGTAGGTATTAACGACTACTATCTTACGACAACCAGGATCAACGGTTTAACGTGCTTTCCGAAACATGGAGGATCTTATAGCAATTTTGCGGGAGATATAATATATCTATTAGCAAACAATTAAGGTCATTCGGAAATATATATTGGAATGGCCGAGATATTCTAATTTTTTGTCTTACTGTAAAATTATGTCAAAGCAGATTTCACGAACTGCTCTAACGCGGTCTTGCACGCCAACCGACGATATCACCAATTGGTTACCTATCCGTTGACAATGGATTGCGATTGTAAAGTATTTTCGTATATCTCTCGCAGACAGCATTACAACGTTTCCTAAAATATTTGTGTTGGAGCTCCGACCATTAAAACAAGACACCGAACACGTCTACCCTTTGTTGCGAACTGCACAGCCGGTGAAAGAGATCCGGTGGCCGGTGGCGGCTCCTATTAAATCAACGACGCTCAAATTACTCGTCTCCCGCACCGACTACTTGCATATTTTAAACACCCACCAACTATCTACTGAACATGCGTAAAGACTTTAAAGTGGAAATAATACGGTCTAAATTGCACGGAACCACGAAAAGATGAATTTGCATAGTAAACTAAGTGCATATTTCAAAAAGCAGACATAATTCCCAGTACGTTTGTTATGAATCTTAAAGCCGGGAGGTAGAGTTGGTTTTTGCGAGGAGGCACAGTCTTTTTAACCGTGTGAAGGATGTGAAGGCAGGCTTTGTCCCGCGGTCAGCAATAAGAGAAAACGCCGCCATCTGCCGGCCGTTTCGCCGACTTCCGGTCAGGTCGTACGTGAAATTTTGATCAGCGCATAATACGGCTTATTACGAGGCGACTGCGTTCCGACAAAAAATTGAGGACAAAATTTTTGCGGAAGAATTGACCACTGTACGGCCGAGTTAATGATGTAGCTATAATTAATACGAGGAGACTAATGAGAACGTTCTAAACTGACTTCAGTCAGCGGCTTCGTCTCTGTGTTAAGTTTTTAACCATATATTTCATTATATTTAATTGTTGTATTTAATTATTTTTACTTTTTACTAACATTGAAAAAAAAATGCTGTTAAATTATAAATACATCGTCACCCGCATAACCTTGTTAAACTTTCTCTAATTTAATGAAAGTGCAAACAAAACAATAACAAACCCAAGATTTATAATGTTAAAAACATGCTCTGTGGCACTGTTTTTTAAAATATTTAAGTATAAAAGTTTAAGACATTAGCCGTTAAAAGTTGCGTACAAAGCTATTGAAGTTTCTAACGAGTGGACAAGCTCTGTACAATTTCTACGAGTCCGGTTGTATATCATCGCCGGCCATGTAGCGCCGGCGGCGGGCGGGCGGCGCGGCGGGCGCGGCGGCACAGGGCGGGCGGCGGGTGGCGGGCGGCTGCTAACAACAACTTAGACCATTACTGGGCACAAATCACCCGGCTATTTTACAACTTCATAAATACGGCTAAACAGTCTGTGTTTGTCATGTTTTGCGCTTTTGAAAACCTATCATTAATATACTTACAATTTAAGAGATAGTTTAATAATGATATATAATATACGTATATGTATTTTGTACCCTGACCTTAACAGAGTCTCTCAACAAGTGGGTCTTAAAATTAACATGGAGAAGACGAAAGTTATGTCGAACTCACGTGTCGTACCCACTCCTCTGAAGGTTGACGACTCTGCTCTTGAAGTTGTGGACGATTATGTTTACAAATGGTCCAGCTAGGTAGGTCTAACTTCAGCAAAGAGGTCTGGGACTCAATCAATCGAGGTCAATCGTCGAATCCAATTAGGCTGGGCAGCGTTTGGTAAGCTACGAAAAATTTTTTCGTCCGATATACCGCAGTGTCTCAAGACGAAAGTCTTTGACCAGTGTGTGTTGCCAATGATGACATACGGGACTGAGACGTGGTCGCTCACTATGGGCCTTATCAGAAGGCTCAAGGTCATTCAAAGAGCAATGGAGAGGGCTATGCTCGGGGTTCCTCTGCGTGATCGAATCAGAAATGAGGAGATCCGCAGAAGAACAAAGGTAGCCGATATAGCCCGAAGAGTTGCTAAGCTCAAGTGGCAGTGGGCAGTAGGTAAACATTGCTCGCAGGACTGATGGCCGCTGGGGCGAAATAGTCCTTGAGTGGTAACCGCGTACCGGAAAGCGCAGTGTAGGCAGGCCTCCAACAAGGTGGACCGACGATCTGGTGAAGGTCGCCGCTGGATGCGAGAAGCACAAAACCGGTCGTTGTGGAGATCGTTGGGGAAGGCCTTTGTCCAGCAGTGGACGTCTTTTGGCCGAGATTATGTATTTGTGTATGTTTTAAATTTTTCAAAGAGAAAATGCTTTTAACTTGAATGGAGGTACAGTCTATACAATATAATACCTAAGGCTTTTAAAAATCAATGCACCAACTACCTTAAAATAGTTTTAATTCGCAAATCAAAGAACAGTGGCACAGACCATGTCAAAGACAGAGTGTAAAGCAATTTCCACTCAATAAAACGTCGGGAATCGAATCAGCAGCGCACCTCCGCTGCATAAGTGAGTTAGCCGCACGCCTAGGGCTGCCCCTTTATACTAATGCATTTTAGCTACGACATAATTATGCTGGGAAGGGGCATCATCCCAGCATAATTATGTCGTAGCTAAAATGTGTCAGTCAGGGTCATAATATAAAAATCAAGAAAAATATTTGCTCCATTTTACGAGTTTGATGTGATACTGAATAAATATTTTTCTATTTGTAGCGTAAAGTGTTTTAACAGTTTTAATAGTCTGTTTATTCAATGACGTGTCAATAGTGTTATGGAAGCTTTATAATACATAAGGACTATAGAAACATTGACAAAATTAAGCCACCGGCACACGTTTGTAGGTGTTTGAAAATAGCAGAGTCGAGCTGTAGGTATGCTGGTTGCATGCTCGTTTGTCGGCTCGATAACATTTACTTTCCCATTGCAAGAGTTACATTGGCGAGAAGAAGAGGCATACCTATTAAACCCTGGAAGAATCGCAACCAAATAGCTGAAATTACGTGGGCTCCAAAGATTAAAACCAAAATGCTGGTCGGCCTGAAGTTCGGGCACTGTGCTGGGATGTTAGGGCACTACTGAGTGGTCGAGGACTCGATGGTGTAATGGTTAATGCTCCCGGTCTGCGATTGCTGAGATTAGTCATCTTTCGCAAAGGCCGGTCATCGTCGTTAACAACTACCAGTGGGGACATAAAAATGAGGTGAGCTGGTGATGGCGATGAGCCGTGGCAGCCCTAGCGCCGGCGCGCCCCTGCCCGACCTTGAGGGCGGCGCGGCGTGATTGTCGCTAATGCACGCGCCGGGTAAGTGTCGCGCCCCAACTTTTATGAAGCTGGACAGAGCGCTTAGTAGTTTGCATCTATGTGCACAGTGTTAGTGTACATACTGGAATCCATTTATAACTATAGAGGGAGATCAATCTTAACTTTTTGTTATCATAATTGGGCCGGAGACAGGGTATCTACATTAAAATTAATTATTTATTTAAAATTTGTTGTGTTCATGATGTGTACCTACGCTAAATGTAAATTATTGTCTTGTCTTATCATAAGGAATATTTTATTTATTGTACCGTACATAAATTTTAATACAAAAAATGGTTTTAATAAGATTGCAAACATTTTTGCAATTTTATTTTAACAACGAGCCATAAAAATATTGCGTATTTGTAACTGATTCTCGATATTTGCTATATTATTCGGATGTCGATGGCGTAATTGGTTGTTGTTAATCAATGAGGTTTACTTTGATTTACCAAGTCAAGTGGATAGTGGTGACTATTCTAAATCTATAAATTGAAAAATCTATTTTAACACTGTACCATTAAGATAATATTATCAAGGTCAATCGAATCCGGTATGTGGTGTTATTTCGTAAAGATATTTGACTGTAACAGCAACAACAGTACGCATGCGTACTGCTTTTACCAAAGTTTGTAGGGCCTAAGAGCTCCCAACTGAGAAGTTATTTCACTCGTGCGGAAAAATCAATGAGTGTAAGGGCACTCGCCGCGCCGGAGTGCGCTTAATAAAAACAGATGAAACGGAAATGAGTCACGCTTTTTAGGATCGTCGGGGCATTAGCGCGGCCATTTGTGAGAGCGCAGCGGCGGTCGGCCTAAGCGCTTACAAGTAATACTTTGACATTACAATCGCCTCTGTGATCTAGCCCACAGGTCTCAGACCCAGAGGTCCAGGGTTCGGTTTAGCTTCTCTATATATATCGCTAAAACATCAATGTTAGTAGCATTGTTGTGTGCCGGCAGCCAGAGACAAGATAGTCAGTGCCTCAATGGTTGAAGATTCCGGATGAAGTGCGTTTCAACCTTCGGCCTTATCATCACTTAACATCAGGTGAAATTAAGGCCAAGTGCTTACTTGTAAGCTAAGTGACAAAAGTTGTTTGGATGCATATTGACGGTGCTCCTTCCTCTATCTGTGAGTGCGTAGTTTTAATGTCGAAGTTAGTGTTCGTGCTTAAGTTATCATACTACGTCAAATAAAGAGATATTGTGTAACGCTGGCCTCCTCCCCCCTTTATGCAGCAAGTCATCGTCCAGCAATTGCCGTAGCTCTTCTAATGACGCGTCACTCGTTAATGGCCGTTTGTCTAACTGACGTTGGACTGTGCCCTTGTACCCTTAATGAACAGAGTGATATCTCGTAAAGACACGAGTCAAACTGAGTGTGAACTTTGAAGTACAAAATCGCAGGGGAATTTGTTGTTTTATCGTGATCAATGACATGTTTAATATCGTTTTCTAAAATTTACGCGAACACTACACATTGAAATGAAACAACTTTTACGGATCTACTCGCGTTTATTTTACACATTAGTTTTAATTAATGTTTATCCTGACGTTTCGAACCCTTTGCAGGGTCCGTGGTCACAGGGAGACTGAGGTGTTGGTCGTCTCATAATTAGTTAGTAGCTTGTATACCCTAATTTAAATTAATCAGGTGCATTCCGTTTTACGCAGAAAGAGCTTACAGTATCTTTTGGTCTGGCAGTATAGTGTTGGGGCTGGGATTTAATATTCTGTATGATGGGATCCCAGGCTGGTGGTAGATTCCAACCATCTTCTCTATTAAAATTAGGATGTTTTTTTAATTTCAATAGCCTCGCGTATCATCCTAGGGATGAATCGTTGTTCTCTGGCGAGTATTTGTGGTTTATCAAATCTAATGTAATGGTTGGGCCCCCCGTTTTTAAACTGACATGACAGTTTGTATCTGTCCTTTATAAGATCACTTAAACAAAGATTTACTTATAAGTTCAGTTTGGAAAAAGACAAAGTATTGAAAAAAATTATCCACGAGCGGGATTCGAACCCGACATCGAATAGGGCGAGTAGATGGATCCATTGGCTTACAGAGTAAGAGAAGATAATGTTGATTAATGTCGGCGAGTTGGATTGAGCCACGATAGCATAGTGTTGGTAGTTTACCTGACCCAGCATGCGAGTGCATGTACAGGTGCGGGTTCGAATCCCGCTCGAGGATTTATTCAAAACTTTTTCTTTTTTCAAATTGTAATTCGTTAGCAACAAAATTTGCTTAAAATTATAGACAACCATAATATAAATTCAGTCACAAACAGAGTATGAATCACTAATAAATATACCAGGTTTTGCTACGCTTTATAGTAAAGTTACATTGAAACATTACTTTTACTTTTAAACTGTAAAATGTAAAACATACATGTAATTTATGGCAAAATACATAAAGGTATAACTTTAGCCCACGCTTTGGGATCCGCTGAGCAACTCTTACCTCAAAATCTTCTCTAAATAAACCAATAACTGTTCCGAAACATCATAAACCAAGTTAGCGGGAAGGAGCACACAACCACTCATGTTATCATGTACAAATTGATTGCTAACAACGGCCGTAAACTTGTTAGCAGCACTCCATCGAACGGCCATAAAAGCCACCCTCTCTACGGCACCACAGACAGCTTTTACTCAGCCAAAAACCACTTTAGTAGCTAAGAAATAAGGCTGTAGAATTGTGGTTCGCCGTTGAATCAGTGTTGTTTGTATGTGAATAAAGGAAATGCTGAACGAATTATAATGGATAAAAATCGCAAGCTCGTATTGCTCATGTTTATCTCTGCGGTGTATTCCACAATTCTGCTTGTTTGTAGGTTGCTATTTCATGTTTTATCGGTCTACGATTTGGCACTCGTAACGCCCGGGATACCGGAGCACGGCAACTAAAATATACATTACCTTATCTATCATACACATTTCTAAGTACTTAGGTACTAGTTTAGAGTATCAGTGCTGTCTTTTTTTTTTAATATATTTAAATTGAATGTTGTGCTCGGTTGTTACTGAAATGCAAATTTAGAAATATCATTGTATGTAAAAAAAAAATATGTTTTGATTTGTATTTTGTTACCGTGCCATAAATAAATAAATACAGCAGAGGTATACCGCTAAACTCAAAACGTTATGGTTACATTGATGTTTTATTTAGAAGTTTACCAGAACTGAAATACCTATCCACAAAAATTAAAATGTTAATTTTTTTTTAACGTTTGTTGTTGTTGTGTTAAGTATAATATTAAGAAAAGTAAGTTGGTTTAATTAATACGTACTCATTTGGATTCAAAACTAATGAAATATTTACAATTACTTACGTACACACGCCTGCACATCAACCTACCACAAACTGTCAAATTTCCTCAATAGACTTTGAACTGTATGCCTTAGGTATATGGTTGACATTGTATTGAAGAAATTTGACAGTTATGGATAGGTTACAAAAAAATACAAAATACAAAATTCTTTACTTCTTCTTCACAAAATTCGAAAATCGAAATTCTTCACAAAGTTAAGTCAGACGTGGTGTCCTCAACTGCAAAAGTTTTAAACTGTAGCGCAGTGAGGGCGCCCTCTCCCAAAACAGTAAATAAAGGTACCTATACAAACTATTACAGGCATATTATGCATAACAATCAAATGAGTAGATTTTGATATTAATACATTATATTTACAAAAAGTATAATTACTCTTTAATAATAATATATGCAGTATGTAGCTAGTAACATTACAGCATTCGTAGTAGCATCCGTGCCTGCCCATAATTTGTCGAAAACTTCAAATGGCGACTTGCAGATCAAAGTTTCCTGAATTCAAATCCAGAGCTTCACAAGTTGGTCGGCCATTTTGTAACGTTTAGCATAAAGGCTTATGCAAATGGCGTAGTTTTGTAAGGAATACATTTTAAATGTCAGCGCTGAGGCGCGCGAGCAGCGCCTTTTAAATTATAATGGAGTGCGAGTGCGCTTCAGTAAGCCTGATTACTTGAGAGACATTCCAGATTAACGACCAGTTGCACCAGCGCACGCTTACGTTTTACTGTTTAGTTTAATGAAATCGGTTGTTTTATGTTCAAACAAATAATATTGTACTACCATAATATCACGTCACCTCATCACCAGATGTAACGTCCACTGCTGGGGCATGAGCTCTTCCTGTGGAAACACCACGGGGAGGACGGGCCATGCGGGACCGGTGGGGAACAAGGTTTGTACGTGTGTTACGAGACACCGAGGTGCTTGAGATGATACGTGTACATTTTTGGTCACTAATCCGATGACCGGCTTTTGCGAAAGTTGCATAACTACAGCAATCGCAAAACAAGCGCCATAGGCTTTCTTCCGCATTATCACTGTTGCTCGATTGTGTGGTTTTAAAAAGCCCATAATCGTGTCAAGTTGTGTCATTTTCCCCATAGGCTATCTATGCGATCAATTGCCACTGAAATCAGTGCATTAGTTAAGAACAAAAAGTACAGAGAAGAGATAACAAAGTAATGATAAGACTGAAACAGTATGAGAGGCTTAATTTAATTAAGACAATATTTTAACATATGTGAACATACAATAAGAATATGATTAATAATAATAATAATTAATATTATAACAAACCTAGGCTAAGAAAGTGTTTTAGTGGGACACAGAGGAAGTATGGACAAGATGAAACTGTTAAAATGTTTTGATTTTTTGTATTCATTAAATGTTAAAAATGTTGTTTTGTTCACACTTCCTTATAGCTAAAGCTTGCCACAGACTGAAAACAATATAAGGCATAAAATAAATCTGACATTACATACTCTGACATTTAATAATACGAGTAAATTTCATTTAATTGACTTGAATAAGTATTTAGATAATAAATTATATTTGACAAAGGATAAATTTTATCTTAATAAATATCTTAAGAGACAGATAGCATTATCGCTATCATATTATATTGAATACTCAGCCAAAAATTTGGCTACTCTATCTGCCCCTATTGGGCAGAACATTGACATTGTTAATTGTACTTTGGAATCTGTTCCAAATCAATCTGTTTACAATAATTTAAATTGATATCTCAGACAATAGAGGAAAACTCTTGCGACTTAAATATTAAGAAAAATGAAAGGTCCACCTTTATGAACATTATTCATCAAAACATTCAGGGCTTTTCTGGAAAAGAATTAGAATTGGAATTATATATAAATGAAAAAAATGTACATGTCTTATGCTTAAGCGAACACTGGTTAAAACAATGCGAACTATTAGTAAGCATTGATAATTATAAAGTCATTAGTTCGTTCACAAGAGAGTCTGCTATAAGAGGTGGGTCACTGATATTATTAAACAATACATTACAATCAAAGGAGCGTAAAGACATAGTATCTCTCTCAGTTGAACGAAATATTGAACTATCATGTGCGGAGCTTGAGCAGTATGCTATTGTTTGTGTGTATAGGCCTCCCTCTGGTAATTACCACTTATTTGAGTCCATTATGGAAGAAGCCTTGCAAAAGGTATGCAAATGTAAAAAGAGGATAGTTGTATGTGGTGACTTTAATATAAATATTTTAGATGACTCACAGAACTCGGTAAGGTTTCTTAATCTTTTCAAATCATTTAACTTGCAAAATCTTTTTGATGAACCTACAAGAGTTACAGCCACATCAGCTACCTGTTTAGATAATATTTTTTCTAATTGTAATGTTATTGAGAAATCAGTAATAAATTTTATAAATTCTGATCACAGTGGTCAGATAGTTAGATTTGAGCACCAATATGATCGTCCTTCAACGAATATTTTGTACAGGCCAGTGACCACTAATCGATTAGACAGATTTAAGAAGAATGTTTATGATAAAGTGTCACAAATACCATGTAACAATTATAATGCGAACATTTTATATGACAACCTATTTGATTTAATCAAAAAAGAGTTTAATAACAACTTTACTCAAAAATTAATCAAAATAGATAAGACTAAATCTAAATTCAGTGATTGGGCCACAGTTGGCATCTATAAGAGTAGAAATAGGTTGTATCAACTATATAATATAAAGGCAAATTCTAAGGATCCAAGTGTAATTGAATATGTTAAAAATTATTCAAAAATGTTCAAAAAAGTTTGTTCCATAGCAAAGGCTAACTACATTCGAGCAAAGATTGTGAATTCAAAAAATAAAATAAAAGCCACTTGGAACGTCATTAATAAAGAAACTTGTAAAGTAAGGTCTCGTGATCGTATACTTGAACTCAAAGTCGATAATGCTTACATCAATGGTGATACGGAAGTGGCAGGCGCGTTTGAAACATTTTTCTCAAAAATTCCACTCATTACATCAAGTAAATTAAATTCTTCTAAACATCTTGCCCAGATTCTTCTTGTGTCGAGTGTAAAAATATGTAATATTCCATTTAATTTTCACTATATTGATTCCGATATAATAATAAAAGCTTTTAGACAACTTAATATAAAAAAGACTGAGGATCTTTGGGGTATCTCCACTGATATATTAAAATCTATAATATCTTCTATCGCGTCTAATTTAGCAATAATATTTAATAAATGCGTTGATGAAGGTGTATTTCCAGACTTAATGAAGCACAGTAAAATTATACCGTTATTTAAAACAGGCGATAAAAGTGACCCATCTAATTTTCGGCCTATATCCATACTTCCGGCTCTTAGTAAAATTTTTGAAAAAGTTATTTTTAATCAATTACTGTCACATTTTACAGATAGCCAGTTACTTCATAACAAACAATTCGGTTTTACTAAAGGTAGAAATACAACCGACGCGGGAGTTGCACTCATTAAGCATATTTTCGATGCATGGGAACAGAAACAGGATGCGATAGGTATCTTTTGTGATTTATCGAAAGCTTTCGACTGTGTCGATCACGAGACTTTATTGTTAAAAATGGAACATTATGGTGTCTCAGACAACTCACTTACCTTATTGAAATCATACCTCACTGGCAGAGTTCAAAAAGTTAATATTAACGGTACCGATTCTTCTGGCGCTCCGTTACTTATGGGGGTGCCCCAGGGTTCAATATTAGGACCTCTTTTATTTCTCATTTACGTAAATGATCTACCTTACTACACCGAAGATCTTTGTGAGATAGTATTATTTGCTGATGACACCTCATTGATTTTTAAAATTGATAGACATAGAGCAATATTTGACGACGTAAGTAATACTCTCTCTCAAATATTACATTGGTTAACCACCAATAATCTGCTGCTTAATGCAAAAAAAACTAAATGTGTTAAATTCACGATGCCCAATGTAAAGCAGGTTAATACCAGTATCACTATGAATGATGACATAGTTGAAATAGTTAACTCGACAGTTTTCCTGGGTGTTACCTTGGATCACAAATTACAATGGGGTTCTCATATTTCTGCCCTGGCAGGAAGACTTAGCTCAGCTGCCTATGCGGTTAGAAAAATAAGGTCACTTACTGATGTAGAAACGGCAAGATTGGTTTACTTTAGTTACTTTCACAGCGTCATGTCATATGGTATTTTATTGTGGGGCTCAGCGGTTGACATTGAAACCATTTTTGTGCTACAGAAAAGAGCCATTCGAGCTATTTATAGCCTTAAGCCCCGTGATACGCTGAGAGAGTTATTTAAGCAGATAAATATTTTAACTGTAGCTTCACAGTATATTTATGAAAATATAATTTATGTTTATAAAAATTTAGATAAATTCGAAAAAAAAAGTAACACCCATAATTTTAACACAAGAAATAAAAACAAACTTGCCGTTCCAAAACTTAGACTCAATAAGGTCGGTAATTCATTTGTTGGGAAATGTATAAAAATATACAATAAAGTGCCTTTCACTCTAACGGAATTGCCACTACACAAGTTTAAGACAGAAATAAAACAAGGTCTAATGAAAAAAGGCTACTATAAAATTGATGATTATTTTAATGATAATAATGTGTGGTCATCTTAGTCTGCTCGCCTGCACATGTTATTTCACATTGTCAGTAGTTACACTTTTATATTATAAAAGATTATTTATTATACAGTCAAAGAATATTAATTTATATAACTTTTAAACTGATATCATAGCCTTTATCAGCAGTGTCCTACAGTTAACAAACAGCATTGCGTTAAATAGATCATTAGGCTTTTATTTAGAGTATCTTGAGTGTGTCATGCTCTCTTTATTGTCTCTGCGGTGGTGGCGTGTGCGTCGGGTCGTTACGTTCCCTAAAATATGGTTGAGCGAAGCGATGGCTGATTCATATGTCATACTCGTGAACGGGTGCCGCCTGTGGAGGCTGGTCTGCTCTTGCATACTTATCTTATTTTTAATATTACTTACTATAATTTGACTTTGTTTTTCTTAAACAATTTTTGACTTTTATTAGAGTACTGTAGTGGTACTGTATGACATTGTGGAAATTGGAACTTTTACCTGAGG
This sequence comes from Eudonia truncicolella, assembly GCA_949315975.1. NCBI lineage: Eukaryota > Metazoa > Arthropoda > Insecta > Lepidoptera > Crambidae > Eudonia > Eudonia truncicolella. The sequence goes on along the minus strand of OX438837.1, from coordinate 17,445,925 downwards.
TAAATTTGTTAATTTAGATTTTTAATTTTGTTTTTTTACATGTGGTCTTCTATATTTTTTTTTATTTTTATGTGTTTATTTGTGATGGAAAGTGTCCTGCTAAAATAGGGCATTTTCCAATATTTTTGACGCTGTAAGGGAGAAAAGAGCTGGACACTTGCTGAGTTTCTTGCCGGTTCTTCTCAGTACAAGATCTCCCGCCCAGAGTAGACTTACGAACCGATGGCATAGTGACATTCATAAGAGCTACTTGTAGCATAAACTGAATAAATGATTTTTGAATTTTGAATTTTTTTTTTTGAAAGAAAATAAATAAAGAGAATAATAATACTAATAATAGGTTTTTAGAATAGGATAAGTAGGCTCGAAAACTTTTTTTTATTAAATGTAAATAAGGCGATATTAATGTTTAAAAAAACCTTAGTAAATAGGGTTCCATCAAAACGTGTCAGCAACATCAACTTTCTGTCAACTTTATTCATTGATATACTTACCTCGTTTATCAGCGAAGAGCATCCATACAGTTGATTAAAGTTAACAGCGACGCGTCAAGTGAAATGCGACCCATTCACTCACACACACACATTTCATTTATAGCTGGTGGCTGCTCAATCAACGTGGAATCCATTCTGCACTGGCGACAACGCGAAGGAAGAAGGAAGGAAGGAAGTCTTTTAAACAACTAGCTGACCGGCGGACTTCGTACCGCTTTGACGGTTTCCATGACAACAAAACAAACAAATCATTCGTCTATCCCATGATAGACGCCTATAGCAGCGCCACCTACCAGGTCCAATTGTAAATCTAAACCATTCTCGAATCCACTTGAACAGACACAAAAAAAATCATCCAATTCGTTCCAGCCGTTTAGAAGGAGTTCAGTGACATACACACGCACAGAAGATTTATATATATATATATATTTGTTTTTTTTATTAGACAACACAATGAGTTTCTTTTTTGACATATTAAGTCTTTAATCGCCGTGGTGGTCACCGGTGACCGACAAACAATAAATTTTCTATTGTGTCTGGTTTTGCGGCAGTCAACGTGTTAATATTTAACACATTTAACAAGTGTAGTGTTTGATAATGGATCATTTGCTAAGTAAGTTTTTGTAAGATGATACTTTTGTCAAATGTCTCGTTTGCCAAATGAACATTTGGTGAAACGTTGTTTATCGAATGACCATTTGTCAATAATTTTTTGGTCAAACATTAGAAATCCGTTAGAATTATGTTGTTTCTATAATCCTTGAATCTGGCATCATGACGTTTTAAAAAACGAGCATAATCACCATTGTTAAAAAGTCAAAGATTTTTTTAAAATATTTAAATAAACGTAAAAATAGATACTTTTGAATCATCCGAACTTTTGATCTTTTATCTGTCTATAAAGCATATATCTGTGGAGAAGAATGGGCTTAAGAAACCGCACAGCTTTCATAGAAGTAACGACATACAGGTACAAACAAAAAAAACCTTTTAAACTTTCGTGTTTACTTGCATGAGACAAAAACATATGTCGGTACAAGTACCTAATCAGATTTCCAGCTTAAATCGTACCTATAAAACTATGAACAGCATGCAGGATTAAGCAAATCTACCGTATTCAAATCGTGGGAGCACCACAAACGCGCCAGATAAAAATCGAGGATCACGATCTGATCCGGCGCGCCGGGATTCGCCGGGATTCGTGCGGGATTCGGGCTGCGCGTTCCGACCGTTCCGTCAAGGGCTTTGTATTTTTCCGTCGGAACACTTTCAATCGGCGTCGCTGATCGAATCGCGTATTCGCCGGCCTCCATTGGCGCGTTTCATGATTGTTTTCAATTCGTTGCCCGTAAAAATATGTTTCAGTGGCGTGGAAGCGAAGCTGTATTGTTTATTGATAAGTGGATAAGCGGGCAACGACTAGCTGCGGTCATCCGTGAAGAGCCAAGTTACCGTAAAATAGAAGATACTTTGAATCAAGGGTAGCTTATTTATTTTGTGAAACTTCATACTTACTGTATAATTTCATACCACTTGAGCATGTTTGCACGCCTCGGTGGCCGAATGGCGACGGCGTCGTGCGCTCGTATAGTATATGATATTACTTCACTTGCTATGTTTTGCATAATTTTTAGTTTTTTTTTTATCTATTACGTATTCTGTGGTTTTATACAACTTTTTGATTTAACCGACACTAAGTAAAACAAAGTACCTACTTAAGTAATGTGTAGGTGACTGACTAAAATTAATTTCTACTATTTTGTTTTTGATTGACTGGGCTGCTATTTGAAATGGAGTCCACAGGTTAGAAGTGCTCCGCTCATCTCTAGTTATTGGTTCCGACAAATTTAAATTGTGCGAGCCTCGGCAAGGGCGGCATTTCCAAGCTATTCCTGCCCACACACGCTCCGGGCGACTCGCTTGCGATTTTCGCAAGTTTTGCGGGCGCATTCACAATTTCACACGGATGACACGGTCATATTTTCCAACATATTTTCCAAAATTCATAGATACGTGTCATTAAACCTAACTAATGGTCGCCCAGTGGTCGATATTAGACCGTAATTTTTATTAAGAGATGTTTACTATTTCGGCTGAAGGGGTCCTAATGGCCATGACAATTTAAAAAAATATGTGTTTGACATTGACAGATTAAAATCATCCGCAATTAATAATATCCTTTGAAGTTTTTTTTGTAACACATATTATACATACATTTTATTTATCTGCACTCCGTCTCCTTATGAATTGTAACTATGCTAAGTGTTACAGTCCCCTGAGCGCGCAATGAGCTTAAAAAGGGGGCTTTTTATAACTTTCTTCTTCTTCTTCTCGCCTGATTCTTTACGCCTGACCAGTTGTGCCTTTTACAAGACACAGGTACGGTCTTGCCTGGATTATTGCTCGCACATGTGGGATGGTTCCGCAAAGTACTTTCTCGATCCCTTGGACAGATTGCAGCGTCGCGCTGTACGCATTATCGGTAACGCAGAAGTCGCAAATACTCTTGAATCTCTGCAATTGCGTAGAGATGTTGCGTCACTCAGCGTGTTTTAACGCTTATACCATGGTGAGTGCTCTGAAGAGCTCACCCCACCTTCTCCCTTCCTCCATAGGAGTACACGTGCTGCTCTCCGGAGTCACCGCTTAACTGTCTCAAATATTCCATCGTGCACTTAGAAATCTACTAGCACTAGCACTAGCACTTAGTTAATAATCTTAAAACCTATCTCTACTTCTAGTAGTATACCATTAGAAGTAGACGAACATAAATAATTTTTGTATTTTATAATTAGGGATTCGAAGTACCTAAGAGTATTTTGGCACGGAGAGTTCACGATAGTATAGATGGTAGTGCACTTGACCCGGTATGTCAGAGGGTGCGGGCTCGAATCCCGATAGTGGATTTTGTTTTCGAATTACTTATTCAAATTGTAATTTGTTCGCAACAATTTTTTGTTATTTAATTATTTATAACCGTAATACCTATCACCGACATAAGTCAAATCAAAATCTAATTAAAAAAATTGCTTGTCGCTCTTAGCTGTCTTTGCTTCATTCTTTTGTATTGTTCAATCTAGAATCAGAAATATCTTTAATCACAAAGTTTTACGTCTTAGATAACGGAATTGGAGCGACAATAGAATTTAATTTGTAATTCCGATGTGGACGTTGGAACCGAATTAGAGTTTGTTTGCCGAGATACCGCCGGGAATCGAACGGCGTCGCTGCTCCGAAGAGCAAACAATCTGGGAACAATCAGCACGTAGGGTGACCATTATTATGGATATTTATAGACATCTATGTTATATTAAAATCTGTCGAAAAAATAACTTTTTTTGGGTTAACGTTGTTTATTTTGTTCACTTCGTACAAACTTTTTGATTTGATTGAACGATATGTTTAAAAAAAGTAGTCAATATTGTTCCTATTTAAGTAACATAGTGTGTCGTATGTTTGAGTATTAAAGTTTCATAGAAATGCAAAGTTTTGTACGTCAATTTCAAACCACTGCACCTACGTACCTAGGCACTAAATTAAAGTCCGTTACAACCTGTCCCGACCGCAGCGGCCGAGGGTTTGAATAAAATATGGCGGGCGCAGACTCCATGACCGTTGCAGGGGTGCGTGTCCGAGTCGCGATAAAAAATGTATCCACCCTACTCCGGGCGACAACACCTATGAACCTACGATCCACCGTTACGGGATTAATTCGCGCTCACAGGTGCTATCGCTTTGACGGGGCACGGCAGAGGACTTGGCAGTGTTGAAAAAAATACTCAGAAACTTAGGTCGACAAGGTTATCGAGCTTTGGAGTTTTACGATCTGTGGAGGATGACGCCATATAGCATTTCGTCGTTCTAATTATGAGAGTTACTCTAAAAATATCGAAATTGGACTTTTAATTGCGTTACCTAGTGTAGATTTTTGTAACATATCCGTCGGAAAAGTGCGTAGTACATTCGAAAAAATACAACTCGCTAAGAACAAAAACTAAAGACGCGTATCTCCTCGCTGCCATGAACAAAATAATTAGTTTTTGTTAAAACTCATCTAAAAAGAGATGCGAATTCTGATAATTAGACCGACGATTTATTTTGTTAAGCTACTTATACTAATATACAAACATATCAACAATAAATATTTATAAATAGGGCGTTACGGGATTATTCTGCCATGGTTTATATCAAAAAAGAGCATGCGGACTTTCTTCTTAAAAGCGTAGCCATCCTCATTTTAGAGGCAGCGCATTTCACAAGTGAATGGACTGAGTAGTAGGAGGAATGTACAAAGCCAGTCGTATGGGAAAGAACATAGACTATGTGGGAAGACAGACAAGGAGAAGATTATATGCTAAGTTTTTAAAATATGGTGGAAAGGTGTGAAAAATGATTGTTTGTCAATCATCGTAAAGAATCGCAATCGTAGTCGTATCGTATACGTAATCAACGTAGCGTTTGATTAGGTACATTTTTCAATGATCCACAAATTTTTGAAATTAACTGAAACAGTAATAATGTAATTAAAGATCACTAACACTACCTACTAATATTACTGACTAATATTACTAAAAAGTGGGTAGGTAACGAACGGTTTTTTGTAGAAAAATGTCAAAATCTGTTTTTCATCATCATTTTTCAACTGACCGCAACTTGGCCATTTTCTACCGTGTCCGGGTTTAGCGAGATTACTGTTGACAAAGACGTGGCGTGATCGAACCCGGGATTGGGGCTTCCGATGGATAGCCATCCCGCAGGCTTATTACCGAAAAAAGCAACCAGTTCTTAATTGTACTTGCAACGCGACTGCACTAGTTGCGGTTGATAAATTGGTGTTTCGGACACAAATCGCTTAATGTATGTAAATAATAGTAATAAATATAATAATAATAAACCATTTAGCATCCCCTCCACTCACACCAACTATAGACAGAGCAGTTTTCTCGCAAGAACTTGTATGTATGTCAATAATACTAATGCTAATATGGACGTATTTTTCGACTGCATCAAAAAGGCGCTTGACGACTTGTCATCGATTCAAAATTAATTTTAATATGTATAGTTTAGTTTTACTATTACTGTAAGTAGACATCTTAGATGTGGTAGCTTGTCAATAGCTTATAGCTATAATTTTTGTTGTTATCTTTTTACAATTGCAAGCTGTTAGCTATCCTAAAATAAATAAATAAATAAATAAATATGAGACAACATCACATACATTGTTCTGATCCCAAGGTAAGTAGCTAAAGCACTCGTTTCATGGAAATCAGTAACAACTACGGTACCACAACCACCCAGACCCGACACAATCTCGAAAATTTCGTTTTCGACATTGACCCGACCGGGAATCGAACCCAAAGTCCGGCGTGCAAGCCACTCGGCTACGGAGGTCGTCAAATGTAAACTAATACATACATTTAAACGGCAAATGCACTAAGCGAGCGATTTGTCCGTAATACTAATTTATCAACCGCAACTACAGCAGTCGCGTTGCAATTGTAAAATTAACAACTGGTTGCTTTTTTCGGTAATAAGCTTGCCGGACTCAGCTGGTGGTGTCATGCGGTGTTGTGATTGGCCGGCATCGGCAGTCATGCTCTCTTTTTGCGCGTCTGGTGCGCCGGACTGTGCCGGCCTAAGAGACGTGCTTAGCTGATTGCAAACGAAACACTCAAGCGAAAAAACATAGGACGAAATGTATTTAAAACGCGTCTGAACGTAAGACCACTTCTTACGTTCAGACCATAGGTAGGTAGGTATTGGGCCTAAAAGTTTCCGGCTTCGATTCTCAGTGGCGGATAGATGAGAGATTTGCGTCCGAATAGCACTAATACTGACTCTCCCAACAACTAATCTTAAATTTGTAGGAAGGCGCGCGCCTACCTATAGCCCTTTTGCAATGTGTGTAAAAATATATAATAAATTGCCATTATTAATGAAAGTAGAAAAGTGTCGAGCCAAATTTAAAAACAGATTGAAATAAATTCTAATAACCAAATGATTTTTTTTTTAAATTTATTTTTACTTAATAAAAATAATGATAATGACTAATAAATATACTGTGAATGATTTTATTAATATGTTTTATGTTTTTTATTTTATTTATTATAATACTTACAAAGTTTATGTTGCTATACCCTAACCAGGTTCGTGTAAGGAACTAAATTTTATTTAAAACACCTATGTAACTATCTACATGAAAGTGCAATTAATATTTATGAAAAAAAAAGAGATGGTATGCCTAAGTGCATTTGATTTTCCCCATTTTTTCTAAGTCTGTAATAAGAAAAGATTAAGTTGTAACTAGTAATTACTTGCCTACGAAAATCACATGCCCGTCTAGGGTAAGTAGTTTGTTTCCTTATAAGCAAAATTAACATAATATCTGTTATGTGTAATCACAAAACTTTGTAGAAAAAAAAATACCTTATTTTTTTCTAAAAGCAATGCCAATAGAAGTCGTTGTTTTGTTTCGACAGTACAAAAAATACATAAGAGAACCAGTTCCTCATAAGTTCAGGGTTCAGGGTCAAGTGCGCGTTCACCTGCAAACGTATCGTCACTAACCATCAGCTGAGGTGAAGGCTAGGCTTCCCCGTTGACTAGAATAGTGCCGATCCGATCCGACCCCTCGGAGAATCTAGTAGGGCACGGGGACACGCATTAGTGCGTGATGCCGTTCCGTATAGAAAACCTCCGAAGGTGATTCGTTTCACACGGCTTGACGAACCCTATAAGTTTCTCGCCGCCCCTAAAAAAGCTGAAAATGCCGTCTGAGGCACAAACTCTCTCCAAAAAAAAATACTAAAAACTTTATAGAGAAGAGTTTGTTAACAAACTTCATTAGTCACACGCTTGTTGTTTAGATGTCCTTAATAAACCTATCACATAGTACATAATATAATTACAGCGAAATTAAAAATTAATCAGGCGCTTGAGATGTCCTTTACCTATCAGTAGGTTTAAAATATAACTCTACAGCGAAAGTTAAAAGGTCACAGGTTTAAAAGTAATTTTCTGAACACCTCTATGAAGTGCGAGCCAGCAATATATTTAACATTATCTGGTGCAGAGGGCGGAGGGCGGAGGGCGGAGGGCGGAGGGCCGAGGGCTGAGCGTAATCCCAGCTGATTGATTACAGCCTGCGGGCGCGCACTAAACCTATCAGGCACCTGCCCCGATACAGACGGCTTAGCTAACAGCAGAAAATTAGCAAATGTTTATAGAAAGTAAAGTTAGTCTACGTTAACTTTAAATTTTATGTAAGCACGATCCTCCGTGCTTCGGAAGGCACGTAAAGCCGTTGGTCCCGGCTGCATTAGCAGTCGTTAACAAACATGGTTGTTAATTTATGACCCGTTCTCCCTATCCATCTTTAAGGAAAGCTCGTGCCCCAGCAGTGGAAACATAAAATAAGCTGGTGATGTGAAGTTAAGTAAGCACAATCCAAGCTTGAAATTAATATTTGTCAACGTTAGGAAGTGCTGCAGTTTAGTTACGTTATACGAGTATAATTAAAATATCTGTTCAATGATCAAGCTTTCATTTTGAATAATTAAGAGTCTGTTATGGAAAATGTTTTTGTTTTGTTTTATATAATTTTAACGCAAATTTTGTTGCGATACAAATTACAAAAACACAACGTTGAAAAATTTTTTATTTTTTGTAATTTGTATCGCAACAAAATTTGCGTTAAATTATATAAAACAAAACAAAAACATTTTATAAATAGCTTGCCTACTTCTTAACTGATCTTTAGTATTTGTAAAAATATTATGATCAGATGTTAATGACGGTAGTTGTTGACATTGAATTGGCGCCTTTGGCTTTCAAAGTAAAAAAGTAAATAGTGTTGAATAATTTCGGCGGGCTGGTTAGAACCACGATAGCTCAATTGGAAGAGCACCTGACCCGGTATGTCAGAAGGGTGCAGGTTGCAATCCTGCTCGTGGAAATATTTTCAACATTGTGTTTTTGTAATCTGTTATGGAAACTTAAAAATAAAACCCTTTCTTCTAGTGTTAGTTGTATTTTACTATTAAGGTTGAAACTTGTTATTTTTCTTGCTCATTAAGTTTCCATTGGAACCTCTTTGCATATAGAGGCCTTTTTATCTTCGCCGTTACATCAATGTTAGTAAGCACTTCTGTGATCCGATAGTTATACATTAGCTAGTTTCACAGTTGTTGGGAATACTGGGTAAAGTGCGCTTCCACCTACAGTATTACCGTCACTTAACATCATGCAGATGAAGAACAAGTGCCTGACCCTCGCGAAAAAAAAAATTAATAAGAAACCACGATACAACAAATCATCTGAAGGGATTCATAAATTAACAGAGATTAATAAACTTTGCTCAATGAGGTAGCCCATCAACAGTAGTTACACAGGTAATAATTTTTACCGCGGCAGGGTCGAGCCCCCACGACTCAGCCCCACGGCCCCACGGCCCCAACGGTGGCCCGCCCCGCGGTGTCGGGAGCCCCAAGCAATTTGTTATGGCGGAGCGCGTCATGCGACACTTCCCCCAAACTACAGGAGCGCACCGAGTTTCAGATGTGTTTATGGGGTGTGTTTCTAAGTGAATATAAAAGTTCTTTATTCGAGTCCATTCATGAATTTTTTGTTGAAACAGTCTTTGTAAGAAGATAGTTATTAATGCTATTCTAATTGCAATGCAATTTATTTTGCGATTTGTTTTTATAAATTAAATTATTTTAGTAAATATTGTTTCGATCAAAAGTAACTACCTTGTTTATTGTACTTCAAAAATAATTTTATCTCATAATTGTATACGCTTACGTCCTTAATTTTATCTCATAATTGGACGCTTTTGTCTTAAGATTGTTGGACATAATTAATAAAAGGATTAACTTATAATAAGACTAAAATAATTATCCGACTGATTTATTAAAGCACTAAAATAATATCGTTAATAATTATTAAACTCACGCCTTATAACTTTAGCTAGCTGTTAATACTTTTAAGCTCAGCTACAAATATCGCATCGTCATCAGAATTCACTATTAATAATCCCACTTGTCGTAATCCCGCGCATCTTCGGGATTACGCGCACGCGCCGGTTCCCGCGCTAATCTCGCGGCCGTGCGAGCGGCGCATCTGCCGTAGATCCCGGGATCCCGGCGTCTCAGGGTGTTTGTCATGCATATTAGGCGATGGGAAGCGATGCACTTGCTGTTGGGTTTTTGCAGTCTGAGCTGCGCTGAAGAAATTGCTTCGGGAATATTATGATCTCCATGTTAAGTTTGTCTGCAAACTTTGTCTAACCCATTATTTAAGTGGTTTTGTGGGTAGCACCTACAGTCCGGTTACAGGTTTATTTCCCGGTTCGGTACAAAACTAATAATAACGGGGAAGCAATAACTATCTATACACTAAACTAAAACACTATTTATACAAACTATTTATAAAGGGAAATAGTAACTTTACACACGATGTAAGGAAGGTAGAGAAGCGCACTTCACCCAGAATCTTTAACTAATTACCTACCTACTATGAAACCTGCTATCTTATATCTTATCTGTCTGAACACAACAATACCACTGCAAAGCGAACTTAAAACAAGCCCTACCATCATCCAAATCGGTTACAAAAATATGTGTACCAACGCTGAGAGTCGAGCTCGGGCCCTTTGAGACTTTGGACTGGTGATGTGTTACACTACACCACTAGACACTATTGTCTACTATTAGCAATAAAATATTGCTATTGTTGTAAAAATAATAATCTCTTACCGATACTTTTCTCATTCTTACGATATCGGAACAGTGGCGGTAGCCAAAGTAACATTAAGAAAACGACAGCGAAGTTCCAAAAGAACTAAATGTATGGGATTGACATAAGATTGACCACGTGATTTAGCGCGGCTTATGTCAATCCCATACATTTTATTCTTTTGGAACTTCGCTATCGTTTTCTTAATGTTACTTTGGCTAAGCCTACTGGAAGGCGGAAGGAGGCTCCGCGTTGCATGTCGTCCGCGCCTGCACCGGCCGCCTTGTAAACCTCGTTTATCGCGATCGTGTCGTTGTCGTCACGTCCGCGTGTCGCAGTCGTCGCGTCCGCGTTGCTGTCGCCATGTCATCGTCGTCTCGCTGGCTTCTTATATTGTTTATCTGGAGTTGTGCGGAGCACGGATAAAAATAATACTTGTTTGTAGATATAAAAGTACCTATATATTGCTGTCGCATCGAAAACGTGACAATAAAGCTGTATTTTTAAAATAAAAATTATATATAAGAAGAGTCTATGCCATATTATAGGTATTTGGTCATACGTGACGTGTGGCCTACTTGTAATGTTGTTCACTTTACACTAGTAGGTATAGAAAATTTTGCCAATGACAGACAAGCATCGGTGGTTCAGTGGTAGAATGCTCGCCTGCCACGCGGGCGGCCCGGGTTCGATTCCCGGCCGATGCATTTTCTTTTGTTATTTTGAAGTTTTTTTTATTCTAAGAATATATTTGTTTTGTAAAAATGTGTGTACAATGTTTATTTAGATTTGATTTTTGAGGAAGTAGTTATGTGGATGATTTTTTATAATTCTTCAACATAATATAAAAAAGTTATCACCGATATACCTTTTAATATGACTATTTGATTTTGTACCATAAACATTTATTAATAAAAAATAACAGTTCAAATTAAAAGTCAATTTTACTTTAACATAATGTAGGGTAAATATGGATTTTTATATGTTGAAAAAATTGTTGAAAGAATTGAATGGGCGCCTTTGGCTTTCAAAGTAAAAAAGTAAATAGTGTTGAACAATTTCGACGGGCTGGTTAGAACCACGATAGCTCAGCTGGGAGAACACCTGACCCGGTATGTCAGAAGGGTGCAGGGTCAAATCCTGCTCGTGGAAATTTTTTCAACATTTGTGTTTTTGCAACTAATTAAACATAATAATAGTCTCAGGTAGGAAATCATCAATCATCATCATCAACTCATGTAAAAAACACCCACTGCTGGGCAAGGCTAATAAAACAACGTGTTTTCAGTTCGTCTTGGAAAGCGAATGGCGCGTACCAAGATGCATTTATTTCACAATGTGTCATACATCATTCAGACCGGACGGTGCTAGCTGTGCTTATGGTCACAGATAATATAATATTTTTATATAAACCAACAGAGGCCTCCCCCAAGCATCTCCATTCACCATAAGTTAACTTACTATGTGGACATACCTAATATAAACAAAATGGCAACCTCGGCTTCATTTACAACATAACAATCACACAGCATTTAGCGGTCGTTAACACCCCGCCTGTAATGCGGTTTAATGACATTCGGATCTAGTATTTGGAGGCATAAAAATTTTATTTAGTCCATAAAAAGCAGTTAGGGTGCGATTATGGAGTCACTCGAGAGTCCGACATGATTGCGCGCCGTAAACTACGGAGGGGTGACACCAAATTGATTTAAAATGCAGTTACCAAGGATTTGGGGCAGGCTAAGTGGTGGATGGGCGACTGCTGACTGTTTGTTTGGGTCGTCGGTGTTTACGACGTGTCTTCCGCTACGGCCCTATTGTTACGTTTGGTTTGTACTACTTCAGCGTAGGGTAGTGGCGACAGTATTCTACAGGAACCAATAGAAATAGGTAACAACATCTGATTTTTGACTTTAGCGACAATGAAATACAACCACCTTTTTCCTATCTATTACTTGTGAAAAGAACAGTTATTTTATTGCTTATTTTATTTCTAGGTTGTATATTTACTTTAGTCGTTTCGTTCACTTACAGTTTAAGTGTGAAGTTTCGAACCCTGCAATAGGTATGTAGTCCTATTACTACTGAGTTGTTGTTGTTGCCTACTCAATTTATTTTTATCTAAGTACCGTATTAAAGAGTTAAGTGCCAGCAGCTACTGTAGGTATTTTCCGTAGGTTATTGGTAGGTATTTCTTATATGCACGTGGGATATTGCACAGATAGCGCATTCCCTTACGCGGGGAAGCCATGTTTGTATTGTAAATATTAACTGACTTGGCAGGTTCAGGAGGTATCTACGAGTAGTTACAATTGTTGTAACGATGTAGTCGTCACGTTATCAATTTGGTAATAAAACCTTCTCTACAACTTTGTACATTGTACATACATCTCGTCTTTGTGCATTGACTACTTACCATAATAAGTTTCGATTCTATGTAGTAAATTTGTGTTTGCGTAAATATAACAAAACAATGTTATATATAACATTTAAACTTAAATGAAAGTTGTCAAGCACCTATGTATTTCATTGAATTAAGCCTGAGCTTCTCTCTCCATAGTTGTACAATACAACTATGTAGGTTTTTGATAGGGCGGGCGGCGCGGTGTGAAGCTTTGGCTCACACGCCGCCCAGCGTTCGCGGCGCCCGCCCGCCCTGCACGACGCGGCCACGATCCGACTGTTCGGTCGTCGCGATATTCACGAACGAAATTGTTGTTTAGACTACAAGTTTACGAACATTTTATACGCTTTTCGTGTATTAGTGCGACACTCTTCTATTGCTTTGGTTAAACTTAGACATTTAGAACAAAAGTAGGTTTAGAATAGAATTCATAATTCCTGAATTAGTCGTGTTTCTAAATTTAATGTTTTTTTTTGTGTACAATTTAAGGTGTAACACTAATATAATATTTGCTAAGCATCTAAACTTTATGTATTGTAATCTTTTTGATCTTATAATAAACCTGTAATCGCTAATATTAGATCAAAGCATTTTAACCACATAAAATTTTAACTATCAAAGGGTTTAACTTAAGAGTTCAGAATAATACTCATAAAGCATAGTTAGAGCGTTAGTTAAATATAAAAAGATAATCGGACCGTAACCCGGCAGTTTCACTGTTTACATCGCACCGAGTTGATATACTAACAGGTTTGATTATTCTTGACTTTGGACTTTTCGGTTATACAATAAGGTTGTTATTGGAGTGGAGAAGCGGCAGTGTTTACGGTATAACCGGCAGTTCCCGGTGATAGGCGAGTATCGGAGGCGATAACACTAAGGTGAGTTTAGTCGGCGGTGTTTGGACGGCGATGTGCATTGGAAGTAACTACTTCTAATGCGCATCGAAGAATTTTGTTAGAATATTTTTCTTACCTGCACTATTTTAATATTCTCGGTTAAAGGAAGGTTGTTCGTACACACGGCCACGTTAAGACATACGCTAGATTTGATAAATTTCTAAGTGTGTATGATCTTTCTAATCAGCAACAGGTTGTGACAAAGATTAACATCATTAATAATACTGATTTATTATAACCATAATGATATTGACAATTATGATACTAACTACCAAGTAAGTCGTCGTTGTTGGCGCTTTTAAACGAGATTGTTATGGTACTTTTGCAATGCCGAGTCTGCCGACCCAATATTACTTTGGCTTTGGCACGTTAAGCATTTGGTTCCAATTTTTATTATAAGATGCTTACACCCTTGGTGGGAGTAATTGCATTCACCTGGCAGTGGGCCAGCGTGGTGGATTGTGTTTTGGTGACCCACACTCTTCCTTGTGATACTATGACAAGGAGTGTAGTCTGAGCTCAGTAGTGGGACGGTTAATAACCTAATGATGACGAAGTTGGTAAATAATTAAGTCCAGAATAGCTAAAGGATCAAAACCAAAACATATTGAAGTAAAAAGATAATTGAGTCATAACCGCACTTAATTAAGATCAGTAACAGAATTATATAATTAACTAGAGTAACAAAATATACGCCTCCAATAAATATGCCTTACGTGTTAAAATACCACATTCAGGGAGTACTCGTACTTTTTTTGCAATGTGTAAATATTTGCGCAAAGTATTGCGTGTTGTAAGGAGCGTTTAGCGGAGCGGAGCGCAAAGGCAATGATTTTTAATTATATTAATTATGGAAATATATTTTGTAAGCAAATTTTGTTGCAAACATGTGACCATTTGAAAAAGGGATATAAAAATTCTTGGATTTTTTTCAACACGACAATAATATATCAACAAGATCATTTCGGCCTAAGCTGCCGTCTTAGAAAGTCACATCGTATCTATAATGTTTTACTAACATTTATAGATAGGCCTTATCTAAATTATCAACAAGATCATTTCGGCCTAAGCTGCCGTCTTAGAAAATCACATCGTATCTATAATTTTCTAAGACGGCAGCTCAGGCCGAAATGATCTTGTTGATAATTTTGTTTCTCAAAATTACTCTTTTTAGCCTTTTTCGACCTCAGGGTATGTAGGCCTCCTTCAGTGTATGCCACTGTGTACGATCTTGGGAAACTTCTATCAATTTTATTTATATTACATTTAATTACTAGATATTAATACGTTTAAAACTTTGAGGGCATTTTGAACGTCTCTCATTTTTTATATTGAAAAAGGAAACGAACATGCGACTGATCGGTGTCGGCTAGACGCTTGAAACAACCAAGATATTGGCGTGCCTGGCCGACGCTATGGCTTCCGATCTTACCTTTACCTTTAATTGAATTACCTTTATTTTTATTTTTTTTATAGTTACCGCGTCAAATGACTCCTTACCATCTGATGTTAAGTGGATATGAAGTTAAGACGGGAAGACAACTGGTGCAGCGAGAAAACAACACATCATCGGTCACCTTCTCCCTACCGGCCCACAAGCCGTGCCTTTTCTAGACATGGGCGTTTTTGGTTTTCTATGATAACGGTTACGTAACCCATATTCAGTTATCATATCGATATCGAAAATCGTTTTCAGATATCGATATCAGTAAGATGGTTTGCTACCAATACGCTAGTTAATAACTTGTTTTAACGGACAACACAACAACAAATACACGCAAATCTATTCTTTATGTTTAGGCCAGTTAGACTCCTATTTCATTTTCCCAACAAAACGTACACGAAACGATTTTGGTTGATAATAGCTTTTCTAAAATTTACGTCATCCTACTAATATTATAAACGCGAAAGTTTGTAAGTATGGATGGATGTTTGTTACTCTTTCACGTAAAAACTACTGAATGGATTTTAATGGAACTTTCCTCATATACAGACCATGACCCAGACCAGCATATAGGATACTTTTTTTTTTTTACTGTAGTCTTCGCGAACGAAGTCGCGGGCAACAACTAATATTACTATAAAAATAAAGTGCAAAGTCAACTCTAACAATATTCATATTCACTTTGTCTCATTTACACCATAAAGATTACGCTTAGTTAGAAAGGGAAGATGCGAATATCAAAACATTTGGAGTTATGCAGTGGTTTTAGTTATCTTTGGATATGGTTATATTGGTTACAGTAACGGTATAGAGTTTTGCGTTTTATCATATCGCGTTCTCATAATTTGCAGTTTTGGTTTTCGATTCGGTCTTACAGTTTTTCTTATATCGGTTATAAAGTTTTCCATATCGATATGATATGATATGGGGCTCATATCCGTTTTTAGTTACGTTTTGATATATCGAACTCATGCCTACATTTCACGCTTCGTTTGAAGTACCCCATGCCATGGGAGGAGGGAAAACGTGTGCTAGTATAGTAGAGTATTCCAACTTTTGGAAGTGCGACAAAGAGACAAGTTACCAAATTCTTTGTGCGCGGTAGAGTGTTTTAAACAGTACAACATTTTCACCGGAAAGCAGCACGCGTACTTTTATGGAGGAAAGGAGTAGGAGGGATAAGCTCAATGCTTTCTTTCTTAGATATTAAGGGTGTACACACAGGGGCTGCTCGGGCAGTTAGCCAGTGATCAAAATACACGGACTTGAGCAGTCGTAGTGAAGCTGCCATTTCACTAAGATACTGACCACCTGGACCAGTCGCAACTGCTTGAGCGGTGCCATACATGTTTGTAAATAAAAACTGTAGTGCGCTATGCAGTCGCAGCTTGAAGCATTCTATCCTGACTGCTTCAACGCACTAACACCAGGAGAAGTTATGTATGTTCATACCTAAATAGAATAAATCTAAAAACACGATGAACGGCCCGCTCGCCTGTCCACCGCGCGCGGCCGGCCCTCCACGCGAGGGCCCTTGTGGCGGCGCTTACCGCGACTCGAGCGCGCGCTTGTTTTTGGCGCGAAAGTGTAAACATTGAGTTCCCTTACTTGTTCGGCGGAAATGTTGCCGCGTTCATTGTTGATGGCTTTTTTAAGAATTAATACACAAAGCTCGCATTGGACAATAATTAATTAAGGATTTTTTAAGAAGTCAACCATTTCGAGAAGCTAACATATAAGCTCAAACAGACATAAAGTATATGACCAGTGATGAAATTAATTAATTGATTAATTACTCGTACGGAAAGTGAAACAAATATCCTGTGAAACATTCACATAATTTTGTACTCTACTTACATTATATCTGGCCAATATGTATCTATTTATTTATACAGTTATGGCCACTGCTGGACAAAGGCGTCCCCAAAGACTTAACAACAACCCCAACTGCGACCGTACGTAAACATTATAATATCTTTTGAAGTATTGGAGCGATTCAAGTTTTATAAAATCAAAATAGCAGATATGCTGCCTCCACAAAAGTGGTGAAAAGAGAGATCGACATGTCCCAAGTCCCAAATGTGCGAGGGTACCGCGCCGCCGCCAGTGGGCAATCACGCGGCATTGTGGCCGCGGGCAGTATTAGATTAGGCGGGTGCCGCACGCTCGCCGCATACGGACGGAACCACGGATGAGGAAGGCACCCAAACATGGGCACACTAGCGGAATACTTGAAACACTAAATGTTGACGGATTCTGCAATATTGATGGTTTGAAACGTTATTTACTAAATGAATGCAGTACCTAGGGCAAGTTTCATTCACAATTCGGTCACGTAAACAAACATTGTAAAATAATAACAAAAAAAACCGACTTCAACCAGGAAACTAAAAAAGGTAAAAAATAAATTTACTTAGCACAAAGTAATTCGTATTTTGATTTAGTTAATCAGAAATAATTAAATAAGTATTTTATAATTTTGAAGTAGGCGCCAAGTAAAACAATAACTAAGTAGGTACAAGTATTATTAATCTTTCTCACAACTCAAGCTAATATTGTTAAATAATTATCACAGAATATTTGTCCTGTGTATCTAAGTTTTCGGAGACCGCGCACGGCTTATAGTTCACAAATACGGCACCGACTTCAAAATTATAAAATACCTACTTATTTAATAATTTTTGATTAACTAAATCAAAATACGAATTACTTTGTACTAAGTAATATTTTACTTTTTTTACTTTTTTAGTTTTCTTAATTAATTAAGACACACCAACAGAATAGACATTAATACATTGTTAATAAAAGTAGCAAAAACATAGCTTAAATATATATAGCAAAAGCATAACTTTTTATTGTACGATTTTTAGTGATGGGTAGACCTAACAAGGATGCTTCTCGGATTCCCTCGACGGTCTATGCTCTCCATCATCAGACCTGTAATGGCACTTATAACCCATACGGGTGCAAAGTTCTCATAAATACAAATGAATTAAGTATAAACACAAGGTAGCTACTGTAAATTGTTGAGGAGTTCTCTTCACTGTCCTTCGTCTTCATCATCAGACCCCTAATGACATTCACAACCCATTTAGGTGTAAAGCTCTCATCGATACAATTTAATCAAGCTTAAACACCAGGTAATTGCTGTAAATCGTTGAGCAGTTCCCTCGTCTGTTTTTCGGCTCCATCGTCAGATCGACTCCAGACTTTCATTAAATAGTAGTGCTTTGAAATACTTATTGAAAAAAATTAACAAACGCACTAGTCGCCACTACGATTTTCGAAGATTCCCCTCGATTTCTCTGGGACACCATCATGAGATCCTTGTTTCCTTATCACGGTACCACCCTTGGGATATCTCCTTTCCACCAAAAAAAGAGTCATCAAAATCGGTTCATAAACAAAAGGTTCCCTTCGATTTCTCTGGGATGCCATCATCAGATCCTGGTTTCCTTATCACGGTACCACCCTTGGGATATCTCCTTTCCAACTAAAAAAGAATCATCAAAAAACGAACGCCGAAGTTATCCGCGAACACACAAAAAATATATACGGTCGAATTGAGAAACCTCCTTTTTTTTAAGTCGGTTAAAAACAAGGTTTGTTTGGCGTTGAAACAGCTCCTTCTAGTATCAGTGGTAAGTTAAAATTTTGCCATTTAAATTCTCATTTTAAAACAAATAAAAAGTGCAAAGGCTCCCAGTTCTCTTACTCTTAATTCGATTTCAAAAGTATAGTTGCATACCTAAATTAACTAACGACCTTCCGTCAACTTTAAAGGAACAAATTACTGAAGCAAATATTAAAAATAAATTAAAAGTTTATTTTTTATCATTAATAGTAGCTAACTTAACCAAGTTAACTCATAATATTTAGGAGAAAAATAAACACTTTGTGCAGTTAAGACATAGACATAGTATCATTATAGAATAAATAATTATAAATGAAGTATCACAAATCACCCCGTGTGATAACACAAATTATTGCGTGTGAGGTTACGCCGACAAAGTGGTGAAGTAAAATTATTAAAAGTATTTTTTTTAGGTAACCTCCCCTACACGTGAAGTGGGGACGTAATTTTTTTTCTTGTCTACCCCATAGAGTAAAGTGTCGTTGGATAGCAATTTTAAAAATATTGCGGGTTTGTCGAAACAGTTTTTTGATTGAGGCATCCGTTTGTGAACTATTAAACTTTAAAGTGCAAAATTTTGTTAGAGTCAAATGTTCCTCCCCCCTGCCAGCCAAATGGTTGTTTTTGGACACGTGAAAAAATTCACGGTGGTTGTTTTTATGACGAAGTTAAAAGGAAAACTATCACAGCTAAGTAGGCTTTACAAGTTTACGAGTAACAGTCAACTTATAAAATGTACTTGGCGCAGTACAAATTCCTCATTGGAAACTACTTAAATAACTTTGTCAGATGTGTGAAATCGGTAGTATCTACATTATTATTATTATTATTCATAAAAGCCCTCTTCTCAGAGTCCGCATTATTGAGATGGGCTACGGAACCCTACACTGCGCGTGGCCCGACACGCACTTGGCCGGATTTTTTGTATATTGTGAGCGTATAAGGCGGTGAGTGCCGGTGTGTGGACAAATCAATATTGGTTTTTATCATGCTTCGATCTATAGATTAATATTAAGTACCTTTGTAATTTTTTATAAATAAAATAAATAAATAAATGTATAGTGAAGTAAGTAATATCCTTTAGTAAGGGACAATATCTAAGTACCCGTAGCAATGCTGCCGTTTAAGCTATTTCCTTTGTACTTAAGGTAAATATTTCAGTATTATAATATTTCCACTCCGCATTTAAGATATAAAAGCGAAATTGTATTGTCAAGTTGTAATTTGACAGTGTCATAATTAATCGGTAACCTTTGTGTGCGTGTGTGTTTGCGTTTGTGTGTCAATCATCACCGTTCGACAGTCAGCATGTGCGAACACAACAATACTCCGACGCAAACAGCGTTCCCAAATTAAGTATTGACAGAAATGATATGTACAACTCACATCTGTCAATAATGGAGACTGGTAAATGGCACTCATAAACTGTCGTGTGCGTTCCAATGTCCAGTATAGATTGACTGCTAAAGTTCACAATCAGCAAATGTATCTGTAGTTTTAATGTACAGTTTGTTTACAGTTTATTGAATCGAAATCCAAATATGAAAGCCGCATTGTTAAATATCCATCTGCGAATTGAGTTATTGTTGTTCGAAAATTTTGTTTGAGTTTATTTGGCACGTTAAATTTAAATTGCCGTCGTACATTTTCTAGGATTTTCAGGGCGATATGGCTTGGTGGATTGGTGTGTATTTGGAATAAATAAGATAAAAATATTATGATATGTTGAAATGAAACGTATTGTACGGCAAATTAGTAATTCTTAAGGTGCTCGATGGCGCAGTGACCGGTGACCAAAAATGTATCATTTCGAGTTCCTCCGTGCTTCAGAAGGCACGTAAAGCCGTTGGTCCCGGCTGCATTAGCAGTCGTTAACAACCAAAAAATCTGCACTAGGCTCGCGTGGTGGTTTATGCGTTCTCCCTATCCACCCATAGGGAAGGCTCCTGCCCCAGCAGTGGGAACATAAAATGAGCTGATGATGATGATGATGATGACTATAATACGGCAAATTATACCTTGCAAATGGTTCCAGACGCCGTGATAAAAGAATATGAAAAATGAACGCAACGCTCAACACATTTTTTTTCATACAAACTTAGTATAACATTTTTAGGTCAAATAATTAATTCTGTTACCCGATGTATTCGATACTGTTACCATAGAATGTTAGAGATCATGTAATTGGTGTGTCAACCCTAGTGGTGACAAACGGCGGGCGCAGGTGCTGGCATATTCGCCGACTGGCCGCAATCGAGCCGTGATTGATGCTCGTCCAGCGATACGCTTCTGCTACGGTTCCCAAACTATGACGCGTCATAACTCATAGCTCATAATCGAAGCAGGACGACCAGACGCCGACGCCGGCCGCCGCTCGTGACGAATTCATTTTATTATATTTAGATGTATGCCAAAGTGGAGGGAACGCGAAGGGAATTGTTTTATAGACATTTTTTTTTACTATCAAGAGAGTAAGATTGATGAAAAGAGCAATTATGTTATTAGCCTTGCGCATATTAAAATTAATATCGAGTTTGCCAACGTGATTTCGCAGAAAGTAAAAACAAGGAAAGTACTTGTTTTTTATTAACGTCTAATATTTGTTGTCAACGTAGGGACATTAACGTAGTTATTAAAATGTAAGATAGTGGCACCGGTGTTTGCCAGGAACCAGGGATCGACATTTTTTCCGTTAATCTTTAAAAATAGGGGTCAGCGACTGATTTTAGTATTTAACAACAATTGAATACAGACCCTAGTTGTCATATCGTAAATTTTCAATGGTAATCTATGTTATTACTCTTCATTCAACTAATTTCGTTTCCTTCTCGTTTTCTGTGCATGCTGTCCGGTTATGGAATTCTTTGCCTGAGCGCATCAGAAGTGCTCGCACGTTGGAGTCGTTCAAGGGTCAGGTTCGGAGTCACTTTCGAAATTCATCTTAGCTATGTTTATTTATTTTATGATTTATATTGCATTAACTCTGTTTGATATATTTCTTTCCCTTTTGTATGTACTTTATTTAATATTATTATTATAAGCCCAAGGTTGCCTGGAAGAGATTGCTCGTTAGCAATAAGGCCGCCTATTTTGTACTATATCTTTTCATCAATTTGTCTGTATCTGTATATTTTGTGTGCAAATAAAGTTTATTATTATTATTATTATTTCAGTGTTGGGAAAATACTTCTCGCCTATGGCGGTTATTATTATTATTGGCGACGAAAGTTGTGTCGAAGAGTGGGTTTAAAGTGTCGTACAATGTAGCCATTACCACTCGGAGGTAACACAAGCTCGCCAAAAATGCTTTCTATTCCGATAAAATATATTCCATCCCAGGGCAAACTTTTCAAATTGCCAAACAAAGCGGGCTCGGTTATCGGCAGCTAATCATAATAGTGTCCTTAATCCTGATGGATGACAGTCCCTCCCTGCACCCTTCTAATTGCCCCGAATACGCTCCTGTCACTCATGGCAGTTTTCGATTTATATTATAATAAGTTCGATTCGGCGAGCTCCGCTTTATACCCATAGACTTTGTTCCTTAATTTGCGCATGGAGTGATATTGCATTCTATAGCTTGGGTGGTGCCCGCCGGTGGGAGGGAGGGATTTTAATTTGTGACGTCCAAAAGTCGACGTGTTGTTTTAAGCAACACGTCGACTTGTGGACTTTTGGACAGTTGTTTTTAGAGTAGGGAAATGGTGCGATATTGTTGATAACAGAGTGATGCGTTACTGGTTGGTAGACTGATAGTGTAGATAGTTGGTTGACAAATAAAGTATTTAGTTCAGATTTTTTGAATATTTTGTAGTTTTTTATTGTTCTTCTTTTTTTTTTTCTTTTTCAAACCGGGCGACACTCTTGTTACGGACCTACAGGTACATTTTTTCCTTTATTTTTTACAAAAATTTGGGTATAAACGCGTACATTTGTTACATAAATTGGCCCCATTGTAATATTATATTTAGCAATCAGTAATCATTTGACAATGATTATATATTCAGGTAAATTTATCACTTATTTATAAAAGTCCGTTGCAACAGTTATGATTTTAGAACAATTACAATTATCTTATTGACTAAAAAGACAAATGTGAATCTCGTAAATAGGTACGAAAATTGTAGCGCGCTAGCCAATCATACCACAGAAACGATAGAATTAATAAAACGCAAATTAATTAGTTATTCTTGATGAGACCTTAAAAAACGAGACACTCAAAAAGCTGTAGAATAAATAATCAATGGAGTCGCGACGCACCCAAATGTCACAATTACGCGAAGGGTCGCTGTAAAATCGGAGTAAAAATAAATTGAACAGTTCATTTCCTCCGGCAGCACTCCGCCACTCCGCCGGCAAGCGGCGATCAAATTCAATATTGCATTAGTCGAGTACGTTCCCTTGGTCTTTGCAAAATTGTAATTTCGTTTTTATATTGGCCGGGAGTCGGGAGCGGTCAACTTTGAAAAGTTTTTAATGTGCCGCCTTGAGAAGCTCGCGCGAACCGAATCGGCGTCAGACATACAAACATCTATCTACTTTTATTATAATTTATAGACACACACAGTGCGACGTGGCGCAGTCCAAGCGGTGCGGGGGCGTTTATTAAGACCACAAAGCACGAGAATAATGCGCACTTAAACAAAGGATTACATTTCGTACATAAGGTGTGAAATTTTGCCACTATTTAAAATGACAACATGGAGGAGTACGGTTCTGTAGACTGCAATTTACTGTTCAAATAAATATTTCATACCCGCAATTATTTGTCTATATTGATGGAGTGATATTGGTCATCTGGAAAGGAAAAAAAAATTTAGAAAATTAAACGAAACCGCAGAAATGACTTTTCACTTTCCGGCCAAGAAGTCGTACATTTCTTTATTTATTTGTTTTATGTAAATGATTATGTCACCAATGGAACAAAGGGTTTCTCTTTGTGCCTTTTGTCCTAATGTTAATGTTCTGTTTCATTTTTATCGTTAGTTGGTAAAGTTATGAAATAAGTAGCGCAACCAGCTTCTTTCGCTGTACCTTTTTAATGTCAAATAACTGAAACAAACTTGGTAACATTTTAATAGTTATTTCAAGGTGTTGTTATGTGTTACTGCTGTAAATATCAAAGTAGGACTTGTGCGGCCAATTATGTGAAAACTAAGTAATGACAAATCACTAGACAATAAAATATAACGGACTCTCTCGTCCCGACCCTCCGACCAGCCTACGCGTTGTTTTATTATAATTACTTATTAAAATTACGTTCGTTTATTCGTCTGTAAAACTACAAAGCATTTTTCAAAAATATCTTAAGCTTTTAATAACGCGCCGCGTAATTGATAGGTTCATTTATTACAAGACGGCGCGGCGCTCCCTTATTGGTTGACAAATCGCGCGCTTGCTCGCTAATGGAGAGCCTCGGACGGCCGCTAGGCGGCGCTGGCTGCGTAAGTGATATTCATGGCAACAGGGCGGCGTTTATGTCACCTCTTTGCTTTATTTAAACATGGAAATTATTTTTATTTTGTGGCGTAGAAAAAGCGGTGCAAAAAGTATTTTTAATCATTGCGAGCTCAGAATAATAACTAATGCTAACAGTTATTGTTATTGTTAGATTGTGAGAAAACAAAAACACTTTTAGATATTTTTATTAGTTACAATCACTGTCAGGAATGTCACTTCGTTCCCATTTTGTGTGTCTAGTCAGATGTTTAGATGCGTCCCACAGTCCGGCCACCTTTTGTCTATGTAACGCTTTCTTTGCCTCTGTTTCTGTTAGAATGTGCAGGGGTGAAAGGTCTGTGAGGACCTCCAGCGCTGCCGTTGGAGTGGTTCTAAAGGCACCAGTGATCGCCAGACAAGCTGTTCACTGAAGTTTGCTAAGAGCATTCTTACAGATCTTTAGCCTGGTTCTGGGCCACCCGACGATGCCACCATGCGTGAGGATCGGTTAAGGCAGTAATTGTAAGTACATTTAGTAGTTCCATAAGCGTCTCTTACAAAATAGTAACAAGAAAAGAAAAATCCTAAACATAACGAAAATATGTTTCTTTCATAATCTGGCTGATGTAATTTCCCCGGGACTGTCCCTGGTTAGGTCCGATGGGTTAATCTGCTTGAAACATGTCACTAATGCAGCCTTAAGCCCGCTCGCCCCACCGGCTGCCGAAAGACTCTGTGATGGGTCGACTGATTGGTCCTGTCCTCTATTGTCTCTAGTATCTTCTATTTCGATTTTATGCATTGGCTACCTCTTGCATGTCATGTTAACTTTTCACCAACATCAATAATATTATAACACACATTAATATATATTATTGGTACTTCTTATAACGATAGATGTATTCCCAAAGTGATTCCTCTCTAACTAGATTGGTGTCCACTTGAGAACTATTCTAATTCTTCTTTTTCTCCCTGGTTCGGCTGCCATTTTCTTGAGCTGCGGCTTTGAAAGTGGCGTTGGGGTGAAGCGCCGGGATAATATACTTTAATTATTACGGTTATATATATTTTACGCAAAAAACATACAAAGTGTTGAAAAATAATCCACGGGCGGGATTCGAACCCGCACCTCATGACATGCCGGGTCAGGTGCACTGCCAACTAGGCTATCGTGGTACATGTCTTTTTTCAAATATAGGTACTTTAAATTAAAGTATCTAGTAAAGAGACAACTACCACGAACCCAAAAGACACGACTAATTAGACTTATGCAACATATACTTAAACGAGTAGTTAGACTTACGTCAATAAACATTGTCACGTGGAGATCAGAACAATTTAATTTAGAGAGAAATCTAATACAAGGTAAAACTGCACATATTTAAAGATGAGTTTTTAGATTAGCTAATAACGATTCCTACGACATAAGTTTTATATTTATACAATACATAATTCCTAAGATATAGTGGTTTCAATGACGCACGGCGACACGGCGGCCATTTTATGACACGGCGGCCATTTCGCGCTCGACATATGCGCGTTTTTTTGTCAAAACTGACCCGACACTTGAGGGGCTAAAGGTGCTTTACAAAGAACGAAGGACATCAAAATAACTAATATAGGTTTTCCATTTTGAGCCTGACTCTTAAGGTTGCCTTTCCACGATTAAAAACAGAACGTACTAGGTAACTACTACAAAATATTTATTAATTTATTATTAACAAAATAAATTTTCAAATGTAATGATAATCGTGAGAAGTTTCCGCTTGAGGGCGAGCCTCTCTCTCCTCGCCTTAGGCCGTCCGCTGACATTCGTCGCTGTCTGAACGTTTTTTCAAGTTCCGTTTGAGTAGGCGTGCGCTTTTATGTTATTGCTGTATTGAATGAGTTTCGCTATGAAACCGTGGAGATTCACAAAAGCAGTTGAAAGTTTTCGAAGCGTTGAGAAGAAGAATATAATAAGTATCGCATTATCTATTATGAGTTCTTGGATTGGTAAAAAAAAACACAACCACTTAGCTTCTGTCCTCATTAATACCTTGTTGCTTAGGGATTTTAAACTACTATTAAGAGTGTTTTCTGAATGAGAAGGTGGTCCTAACAATTTATATTATTTTGCGCCGTCTCCGCCTCATCCTTCCAGGTTTATCTACCTGGCTCAGACAAAGGGCGCGCAAATCTCGCCCCATCCATCCATCCCATTTTATCGCGCGCCTCGGAACGCGCGGTTCATTTTTTAACCGCAAAAGGACGAAGCAGCACTTAAATTATTCACACGCGTTCTTATTTAACGGGAAAGCTCAAAAAAAGTGAAAACGTGGCATATTCCCCGCCCCTCCCCGCCCGCCGCCGCCGCCCCACGCCGATGACAAACGATCGCGCACTCGACGAGGATATTATTTTCTTTTGCGGAAATTACATTTAAAAATGAAACAGCTCTGCAGAAGTTGCTTCGGCTAATAGTGCAATTAGCTGGTAATTTATAAGTTAACTCGTGTGACACCAATTTAAGTTTGCGAATCCAATTATTCGGTCACGCGACGTAGCGTATGGAAACGTCTACGCACGTCAAGTTCAATTAAAATGTTTAATTGTAATTATGATAACTTGATACTGATTGGAAATCCCAATATCTATTTATGTAATTGAGAAGGCTTTCATTTTATTAATCACCCGCGTAACCAACCGTATAACGCGATCCCTTGAGGATTTATATAAATTACAGACCAAATATTATTAGCAGATTTGTGTTCGTTTTAACGGCTGTCTACACCCTGCTTTATTTTAAGTTTATAGTTATTTGGGTTTTTAGTTAGTGGTTAGGCTTAATTTTGTTAGGTAGGTAAATAGAAAATTTTAGCTCATAATAGACTTGAGCATTAATCGTCAAATTAAGGATTGGTTGTATGTTCGCTTCCTTCCAAGACATCGGCACGATACCGGTATCGTAAGACTCCCTAACTAAACAATCGTGTCAACACAGGAGACAACTCAGCCGCGCATCTGAGCAGCACAATCGCCGGTACACCATCCGGCCCGCTAGCCTTCCGCACGTCAAGCGACCGTAGCACGGCACGTACATCACACTGCCTGATACGAATATCAGGCATGGCGACCCCACAATGTGCAATAATAGGTGGAGCGGCACCACAATCGTCGACGCACGAATTAGTCGCAAAAAGGCCAGCCAACAAGTTCGCCTTCTCGTGCGGCTGCAAAGATAACGAGCTATCTGGATGTTTCAACGGGGGCAGCGAGGGAGAGCAGAAGTTGACCTGCACGGCCTTAGCGAGCCGCCAATAGCTACGGCTACCCGTAGGGTGCGAGATCAACTCCCGCCCTACCCTCGCCACTCTTTGTGCACCCGCTCCTGCGAGAGCCCTCTTGTTAGACTTAGAGGCCTTGTTGTAAGCCGCCTTCAAGGAGCCGGTACTAGGGTCATTTAATTCGCAAGCCCTCGCCCAAGCACGATACGCCACCTGCTAGCATTCAGCAGCTTTGGTGCATTCGCGATTGAACTAAGGCCGTTGTCTACCAACGCTGGCAAGATCTGTAAACGGAATATAATATTCCATACCCAACACGTTCTCATCAGCGATGGCGGAAGCGCACTCCGACGGGTCCTTTCCAAGAAAGCAGCTCTGGCCCCATGAGATGGATGCAAAGTAATCACGCAATCAGTCCCAATCTGCCAACGAGTAGGGCCACACACGACGCTTGGTCTCCACCGTTTCCGGTGAACCAATGCAATACGGTGCTGTGGCAATTAAGTCCAATAAGAAGGGCGTGTGACCTACGATATCTGGTATCCTGGTAGGCTGGTTTACCAGAGCGAAGAGCGTCAGAGCGAAGGCATGAGCGACTCTACCAGCGTGATCAGTTTTGGAGGAGCCCAACCATGTTTCATGGTGGGCGTTGAAGTCCCCCAAAACCACCACCTCGTTTTGGCAATCGCTCCTGCGCGACATCAATCACTCGGCCGAGGTGGTCAAAAAGGCTGCTTGTGTTAGCATCTCCCGTGTGGGACCGATGTAGGCATGCATAGACAAGGCAACGGATTACCGGGCGAGCTGGGCGCCACCACCAAATGCTCAATTAACACCACCCAAGGGTCACATGTAGGGTCATGAGGGTACACACCTACGGATGCGAGCATTATTAACCCCCAAATCTATGATAATCTTAAATTATTTCGACTTTCGACGGAATTTCGACGGGTGAAAGCCAGACCTCGGTAGCCAAGTGGTTAAGGCAGCCGCCCGGAATGCGGAAGGTGCGTGGTTCGATTCCCGCCTGAGGTTGTCGTCTTTTTTCAGTGTTTAAATTTTACTTAAGTATATTTAAGCGTTAATAAAACGCTAAAATATATTTAAAAAAAAAAAACACTTATCTATAACGCAGCTTCATCTTAACCGAATGTTCAAATATTTGTAAAAATATTTCTTTCGGATCTCAGAGGTGAAAACTTCTAAGATTGATGAAGCAATGTTGACTAAAAAACATAAGCATCAAGCACTGAAAAATTTCGACGGGTGAAAGCCAGACCTCGGTAGCCAAGTGGTTAAGGCAGCCGCCCGGAATGCGGAAGGTGCGTAGTTCGATTCCCGCCTGAGGTTGTCGTCTTTTTTCAGTGTTTAAATTCTACTTAAATTATCACTTTGTATTTCATAAAAAAAAATATTTATTTAGTTATGGCGGCTACAAAAAGCTCTTACAAAATTTGTCACTTGGCTATCAACTAATAATTAATACTTTTAAAACACATGGTGTGAGTGTTAGCGTAAACTTTAGAAAACAACATATGTGTTTTTCTTAAATGCCGGAACGAAGGAACAAAGTTCTAAAGGTACTAAGTAATCTTCATCCTTATTTTAGTCATCCCTTGCGATGTTTTACCAATATTTTTTCAGGAAATTCGTTGAACACGCCCGTTTCACCCATTCAGTGGGGCTCCGCTGTTGCCCTTAGATTATTAATGGCGGTCCCAGTGCAGGCCTAAGTGAAATCCAATGGACCGCGAATGATTCCGCCTTTCCTTACAAAAGGATCTGCTGCGTCGGGCCTTGTCAGGTGCTCGGGGAGAGTGGACAAAACGGTGAGCGGCTGGGAACGGGTTGCGGTTATCTTTACTGTGTTTTTTTAAGAGTTCTTTAATTTTATATATATTGTACGGTTCAGCACTTGGCCTTCATCTCACCTGATGTTAAGTGATGATAAGACCGAAGGTCTTCACCCGGAATCCTCAACTAGTGAGGCACTGGCTATGGTATCTCTCTGCCGGAACACAACAAAGCAAACATTGATGTTATGGCGACATATTTAGTAAAAGTGGTGGTAGCTAGCCAGCCGGACTAACAAGCCCTATCACCAACCAAACCGAGTACACAAACATTTACGCCCCGCTGGGAATCGAACCCGGGATATCTGGTTATAAGCCGGTGGTTTTAACCACTAGGCCACAGAGGCGGAGGCGGCAGACTTGAAATCTGATGTCAGTCTAATTGTAAGAGTACCTGATCGAGATTATCAAAAAGAGCGGATTCAAATCCCGATTGATCTAATTCTTTACAACACGTTTTCTGAATAACATTTTTCATAAAATTCGTAATACATATACATAATTCATAATTTACGTATTCACAATATTTACTCTGATACAATGATGATATTGGATGATATGATGAGAAGAATTCATATAGAATAAACAGCAAACTGTTATGATAAATATTCTAAATCATAGGTGCTATACAATAGTACACGCACGACGTGATGAAGGCTTAGAGCATTAAACCAAATGAAGGTCTCAACCGCTACTTTGACCTTTTAATTGGCTTTCGTTCGGAAATTGCTCGCGGTACGAAATCAGCAATCGCGACCGTTCCCCACACGATAAGAATGTTAATTTCTGGAAGGTTTAATTACACCGCGCATCCATGCCCCCCCCCCCCCCTCAACCCCCTCTCTGTCCCTCCCTTCGGCGGGAGAGGCCACTCCTTGATTTACAGCTTCTAGCAGGAAAATTATTCCTACGTGATTTACTACCAAGTAACACCTGGTACCGGTGGCTTGTGTATCCGCTCTAACGGATGTTTTTACCAAAAATACAAAGCAATGCAGCTTACGATATTTTTTAATTGAAACACTATAATCATAACTTAATAGTGTCTATTCACTTCGTAATGATGTCTAGTTCTAGGAAGCCACAACATGCTTTTAATATGCAAAAAGTAAAATTGAAGAAATATACCACCGTTTTTGTGTACCAACAAAGGCTGTCTCGGAAAAGCATTTACATAAAGAGCTGAAGCGAAGCATCCCCTAATGACACGAGCTAACGTACTACTGCTCGCTTTGAACAGGATAACAAATAACATTAAACCTTAAAATAACCTCATTAAGTCTTAAAATATTAATGAATTATTGGGAGAACATAAAGTATAATCACCAATCTAAACTGAAGTTTAAGTATACTAAAGTAGGGTCAATAGTTATGTTGACTGTAGCTTTCGGTTTAAGAAAATCTGTTTTATAAGGAATGAGACGAATCTGTGTTTCTCATACGATAAGTGAATCCCGCTGACGATGACGTGTCGGGCGTTTGTGGTGGGAACGGCGTTCTGAGGCGATTCTCCTTCCTTGTAAAAGTGTAAAAGCATCCACTAAGAAATAGTAGACAAAAACATTATTCTGAGACATGGACAGACAATATTCAAACTAGAAAATAAACGAAGAAAGCCGAATATCTTTGCCACCTTAAAAGTGAATGTTGTTTGCCTATCACAAAACCACAAGGTCTATTTTTGCTTACAAGACCAGTGACAGATAAGTTGTCATCATAGACAATGATCTTGCAACGAAAATTGTGTTTGCAGCAATTGCACTATTCACCATTAAGCTGTAGATAAGCTATTCACGTAGCTCCGATACTAAACGTTAGTCATGAGCGCATCAATATGTAAACAATGCAACTTTTAACGCAATGGAATAACAGTCAAAATTTTGTCAAAACTTGTCAAAAGTGTATACATATTATATGCTCCTGACTGTAGATTACCGTAGGTAAGACAGTATACGTACAAAGTGGGTAGTGAACAACTCGATAGTCATCGAACAAACATCGTTTTATCAGACGCGTGTGACATTTGATATTTCCCCGGCCGCTGACTCCGCAGAAAGGGCTAGCACGCCGACACGACAAACAAACCGCCCAACGACAACTTTGACGTGTCTACTCCAGGGAATCAACTCCAACCCATCTCGATCCACGTCTGTTCAACTTGGAACCTTAATGCGTAGACGTAAAGTTCAGTTGTTGAGCCGGCAACCGCTACACGTCTCCGAGCTTACCATTAATCGTGTCAGCTCGCGTCACTGCGCGGCCAGCGGCTGTATGCTCAGCAGTTTCATACGACACGAAATAAATAAGAGTTTAATTTTTATTTTCAACCACCTCGTAACCTTTTTGTAAAACGAATGAATACGCAAACTGAGTCGTCAAACAAGCGTCCGGTCCGTCTGTTGGCAAGCGGTCAATGTGGACATGGCGGTTGTAACACTATGGGTAGGTATTACTTGCGAGTTGCCACTATGTAATAATGGTTTTATCATCAACACATCATGATCACCACCAGCTCATTGTATGTCCCCACTGCTGGGGCACAAGCCTTCGCCTTCGCCTTCTTAGTGACCAATTTATTTTTAAATATAATTAAGTACTAAAGTGAACAAAAAAGTTTCTATTCAAGTAAACTTTCAAAGCAATTGATTCTACCATATCGGTTCGCAATTTGGTATTTAATCAAAAACAACATGGAAGTATTTCTTAACAGGTGCTTCTTTAAAATTGGTACAAATTTAACTTACATCTAAGATAACAATAATTTACGAATACCTTATATGCGTAAATTTATGAGAGCGAAAAAAGTATTTACGGATCGTCATCCATCATTCAATCAGTCAATATCAGCGATTGTTATTGCAAGTAGCAATAACAATCTCTTCCTACCCCTATGGAGGGCAAGCGTGACTGTATAATTATGTATGTAACAATAATTAACATGAAAATTACCACGATTAACACCATTGTTACACTAAATTTATACAGACGTATATGGACATGATTTTCAGAGAACACTACAACACTAGAGCAGTGTAAAGAAAAGGTATTCATAAAATTGTTATCGATATAATTACCAACATTTTAGCTAGACACTAAATATCTTCCAAGTATTTGCAAAGCCTAAACTAATTAAATTCAACGAAATACCTTCTAACATGGTTCCTCTATTTTTATTTACGTAGCCCGTGTGCAGCGAGCCCGCCGGCAATAAATACACGGTGGCGTGTCTGGTGGCGGATCGATTCCCGGGCGGCACCGCCGCGCCGGGATGCGGTGCCCCGGCATTACTCATCTTGTAGGTTTCCCGGGCTCGGCAAAAACTTGGGATGTAGCGTTGAAGGGTGTATACCTACTCACCATTATATGGACGATATAAAACATTTTGCACATGAGCAGTAAAATTAATTGTGATTTTTGTTTTGCATAAAATAGAAGCTAAAAGTGAAGAAAATTTATTAATACAAGCCATAGCATAGTAAATATAAAATATTTTACACAGGCCAATAAAATTTCATATGAGATTAGTATACAAACATGTTTATATTTTGGGCATAACAATTTCATCAGTCGATTTCGAAATGCTCCAGGAAATAACATTCATATTATATGTAGTTTTTATGCTGGTTTTATTTTAAATGATGTGACAAGAAAAAGTATCTTGTAGAGACCGGTAAAACATAAAATGTTAGTTCATTTTTTTATCTTGTGATTCACATTTACTGCCGATTTTATGCTCCTAATAAAAAAAAAATTTTAAATTTATAAAGAATGCAACAATGATATGAATGTCACAAAAACACAAATGTTGAAAAAATTTCCACGAGCAGGATTTGAACCTGCACCCTTCTGACATACCGGGTCAGGTGCTCTCCCAATTGAGCTATCGTGATGCTAACCAGCCCGCAGAAATTATTCAACACTATTTACTTTTTACTTTGAAAGCCAAAGGCGCCCATTCAATGTCAACAACTACCGCCGTCATAATATTTTTACAAATACTAAGAAATGAATGTCGTAAACCTGTTCCCGTGAGCTAGTTACAAGCTTCGTAATAACAGACTCGGTCAGCGTACGCGCGCGGAGCAACGAATCGTAGCACAGCTTCACCGCAGCACAGTGTTGTAGCACGTAGCACAATAATGCACGCTTGGACCATCGCCAGGCGATTCGTAGCCTTCGATGGCTATTGTGAACATTTTCAGGATTCCTTAATGCATTTTTTTTTATTATAACACGCATAGTACATTACTTACGTAAATTGTAGGCAGTGTTCAAATATAGTTTATTTTATGTAAAAACTTTCTACGACAACTTATTTTCCTTAAAAACATTTATTGTCTGTAATAGATTTTTACCGTGATTTCGGTACTACTAGTTCATAAACTGTTCCGGCGTTAAGTGGGCACATGAGTCAGCTCAATACTCATTGATATTCATGGCAGGAGCTGTTCGGCTGCGGGAGTAAATCATTGAGCGCTGCTTGCATGCACCGAGCTTGATTTTTCAGAAGTTGTTTTTAACTGTATCTACTATTCCAGTGCCTTGTTATTATCTGTAACTATTCTATTTTTATAATTGATTTTACGATTAGTAGTTAACATACATTAATTATTAGTTAAATTAACAAGTTGATTACTGCCGGGCCTAAACACAATAGAAATTCAATTGTTTGTCGTTCACTTGGCGTTTAAGATGTGGGCATAAAAGTAATAAATGTATGTTAACTACAAATCGTAAAAGCAAATATAAAACAGGAAACGGGAAACAACAAAAGTAGTAGATACAGTAAAAAAATGGTTTTATTACTTCTATGCGTTGCTTCGAACTAAACAAAGGACGGGACTTATATACACTCTAAACATGTGAGAGTAACCTCTTTATACCTATATCTATTTTATTGCTAATGGGACATGTACTTAACGAAGCTATAGAAAACCAGAAACCAGTGCCTCAAAGGGATCGGTCGCAGATTTTTTACACACATATAATAAGAACACTATCGGCCCCAGTCTCGCGCCTTAGGGAGTTCTATCTACAGACATCAATTCCGGCTCACACTTCCCTAATGAAGGCTTTAGTATACGGGCTGCACCTTAACGGTTATTGAATTTTGTGCTCTGTCACTGAAGCTGTTAGACTTAGTTTTCAATAAAACACTGTACCGAAAGCCTTTTCGAAAACTGAAGAAAGTGTATTGGATTATGTCATCGAGTCGTTACTTGTGTTGACATTCACTGTCAATTCAATACTGAAAGGAGCTTAATAATAAAACTCATAATAAATAATTAACTTATAATATTAAGAAAACTCCATTAAGTAAAACTAGAAATTTGTTAATTTCCTCCTTTTAGAAATAAAACGAGACAGACATATTTATTATTAAGTATACTCTTTATTTATTTATTTTTTACAATATTTTAATATAAAAACAATAAACCATTATAAAAACCTAATTCTAGAATACCACCAGCAGCGGGGCAGGGGCAGTTATTATTATTAACTAACTAACAATGTAGTGTGTCTATTATAAGTGTTGTAAAAAATAAGTTTATGTATGTATATACTTATGTAAACACATATATAGCAAGTGGGCCTAAATTGAAATACACTGTATGGTGATTAGTTTCTCTACCACAATACCACAATGTAAAATGGAGTTATATTTTAAAGAAATGCTTATGATGTCTACGCGGCGCACCATTTAATAAGACGCGACGTCCGTCGCTGCTCTGACATTTTTTTTCAATTCAATTCATTTTATTTCGTCAGCACCATGTCGTCCGCGTAACTTAAGTTATTGACACACATACCGTCAACGTGACATCCGACATGCTGACTGCTGAGCGCTACGATTAGCCCGTTTATATACCCATACCAATAGTGAAACACGCTTATAAGTTCCCGTGGCGTGTCTATGCTTCTCAACTTATCCCACAGTAGGTCATACACCACAAGGTCGAAAGCCTTGGACAAGTCCAGAAAGCACGCATACACGGGTGTCTTGTGATCTGTGTGGTATTTGATGGTATGCTTAAGACACAGTATAGCACTTTCGGTGGACAGATGAGGACGAAACCCAAACTGGTAATCGTGTAGTGTTACGTATCTATTTAACTGTGCGTTAAGAATACCATCTAACACTTTAGCAATAATAGTGGCAAGAGAAATAGGCCTGTAATTATTCTTATCAGTAAGATCACCCGTTTTATTCGTCACACACACACACACACACAGACATTCGACATTGGGTATTAAAGTCGGCTGTTATTGGAATTGAAAATGCGACTCGTCAATACTCCTAAGTAGTTCGTTTGCAAGCCTTTGTCTCGCTACAAATGAAGCCCGCCCGTAATGTTTCGAAACTCTTGGATTGCTCTTCTCAGACTCGACTCCTACTATTTTCTTTGTTTTTATTTCGAGCCGACGTCGGTCGGTTTTGTTATAGTTTTGTGTTGTTAGTGTTCTTATCTAAAGTTTTTCATGCGTGCTGGGAACTTCAGATTACATTATACACGGCTCTTGAAACAATAATAAGTTACAAACTGGATTTTAGACTGGAACTTATTTGCACAGCATGTAAAAATCGCTTAAAATTAGTTTTCAATAAAAAGATTAACATTTACATTGGTCAACAAACCAACATTTTTTGGAGGGAAAATGTAAATCTTTGCAGGAGCAATCAATCAGGGTGCACTCTCTTTGTGGGGACCCGCACGAATATCTAATTTTGTTTGTTACGCCTCCCCTCGCCTCCTTCCAGACCGCGTCTCGACCCCTGGGGCGTACAGAACACGTAAGCAGTACATTCACTTTAAACTAAAATTTTACTACAATTCGTCAGTAATTTAATTTTAGTTTCATGTGGCAAGTTATTTAAACTTCCACGCTGTGTGCCTTTTTCCGTTTAAACCAGTTATTAGTTATTGTATATACCTCAATATATTCGCTTATTTATTTATGTTAGCCTTCTGGACATCTAAAAGACATCGCGTTTATTTTAGTCATTGGATACATTCGTTTTTAAATCGCTTAGATTCTACGTAGACGCAATTTCACTACGATATACACTCTTTCTGATTCTTAACGCATGCTGTTCTTGTTTTGGAAAATATTAAACGTTTCAATAATAATTCGTTCTATAAGTAACTTAAACCCACAAACCACTCGCTGTCCGGGTAACGGCTCTTTCATTGAGGCACTGAAGCCACTCATTAGTTTATCTGTCCAATTGATTACGGGCTTACTCGAAAGATAGTTTAGTTAGAGTTCAGGCTTTCGAGTTCTTGAACTAAGTTGGTTCACCATCACCGGCTTATTTTATGTCCCCACTGCTGGGGCACGAGCCTTTCCCATGGATGTTAACACCACAGAAAGAGCGGGCCATTAACCACCACGTGGGCCTGGTGTGGATTGGTGGTTGGCAACTGCTGCTAATGCGGTTTTAGGTGCCTTCCGAAACACGGAGAAGCTCGAGATGATAAATGTTTGGTAAACTATCCGATGCCCGGCCTTTGCGAAAGTTGCTTAACTTTAGCAATCGCATAATGAGAGCGTAAACCACCGCGCCATCAAACTCTTCAAGTAAAATAATTTTAAAAATTGTATACTGCATAGTTACATTATTTACAATTCACCGACCCTCACGGGCAAGGCGCAGGCGCCGAGCACCCCAAATCCTAGCGGACATTTTGATGGATCACCCTTAATGACAAGTAGCGAGAGCGGCACACTTATCGATGATTGTTATCGATACAATCAAGGGGTAGAAATGGAGTAATGGCAGAATAAACTATTGAAACCGTTTCACTCCAAATTTGTGATTGCTACTTAAAATAAATTATTAATTATGTAGAACGATAAAATCAATCATTTTAGTAATATATGTTATATTTTATGGTTACGGTAAATCATTATGCACGATGGCCAACGTTGTTTGCAATATTGCAATTTTCGTATTTCCGGATGGTTTAAAAACATTCCGGATTCCACTGTCACCGGTTGTGTTGTTTGTGCCCCGATCTCATGTGCTATTCTCTATTTTTCATGTAGGCAGTCTTAAGCCCAGCAGTGGAAATTTTATAAGCTGATAATAATGATTTTATATTAGTTTATTTTGATATATTTTGTATTTGATGTTGAAGTGCTTGTGTTGTTGCAAAACTCTTATGTGGCACAGAAATAAAACTAGTTCAATTAAAGGTACTGAGGTACTCCTAAGGTACACTTAGAAGAAAAAAGGTTACATTAAATACGAATTCATGATGATTGTGGTTGACATCTTAATAGAACAAATGAATATTTTCAAAATTAAATATGTAAAATAACTTATCGATAACTTTGGTATCGTGTTTCCCCTAGCGCTCCCGGCCGGCATATGCCCTTCACGGCGTGAGCAGCGGGAACAATTGTATTAGGCATTAGCGTTCAAGCTGGTGCGTCGCTGCGTATTCAAACTTACTTACCAATATGAAAACGTAACAATACATTCTAAAGGGATTTGTTAATTCTACTATGTTGAACAATCCCCGATATTGTAAGCTTTCATTTAAATAGGGTTTCGAATGGATACTAAAATCTGGTTTTGATACGTTTATCAGTTTGAATTAAATTAAGACATTACACAACAATATTGTTCATCTATTTAAAAGAGAAACGTTATCTAAAAGCTTAGTTACATTTAAAACGTACGTTTTCACTTCATATTGTAGTTTACACAGAAGTAGATACCAAAAGGTTGTAGGTAGGTAGTGTAGTCAACCAAATTGCTAAAAAGAAAGCTGACCACCTATATCTACTAAAATGATTTTTCATTAATTTGTAGCCGGCGCTTACAAAGCCACTGAAAAAGCGATCATCACAGAGTACCTGAAAGTTCATGTCTGTATGCATAGTATATCAAGTTATAAGTCATCAATTAGGGATTCCCCTACAGCGCTGCATATGCACGCATCACACCGCTTCCCCGGTCGAGCGAGCGCTGCCATCGATTAGATTGGGACAATTATTGTGAGCGATTGATACTGCTACCACCGACACGCGACCCGCACGCGCTATTAAGCGCAGGTGTCGTTAGTCCGGCATAGTACTAAGCGCATTGTCGATTGGAATAGCCGTAATGTCTGCTATTGTTGATTGACGACTTTATTTATGACTAGCGGCCGGTCCCTGCTTTGCACGGGTGGACAGACATTTTTTTTTAAATATAGCCTATGTTACTCAGCGCTAATGTAGCATTCAGTGGTGAAAGAATTTTTAAAATCGGTCCAGTAGTTTTTCGGTCCCGTATCACATGTTCTTGTAGTTATATAAGTGGAGATTTATAATTAGCTTATAGTAGTTTATAAAATGATCATATTGTTAAATGAGCTGTGAAACTCCCTAAAATAGTAAATAAACAAATAAATAGTAAACAGTTTTGAAAAATGCAGCCTTGTATTTCAAAAAGTATCGCCGTCAAGTAATATCAAATTCCAGCTTTCTAGTAAGCTTTTAGGTTTTGGGTTTGGGCTTAGTGTGGACGGGGTAGCCAGGACTTTGCTTTAAATACCCTTAAATGACACCCGATTTCGGCTATCGTAATCATGAACGGTGATATGTTCTTGCTTTTTTTACAGTATCGTTTATAATACTTTTGATTTAACATGGTGAATTAATATTCAAAATCAAAACAAATGAATCCGAAGAAGTAGTCGGTACCCACTATTACTTATTAATCAGAAGTAGAATCATAGGAGAGAATGTGCAAACAATAAAACACTTTTAAATTTCACATTTTCGGCTACGTTAATAAATACTATGATAACAAATACTTTGAAATTAACTTAACATTGAGGACATAATATCAAACCAAACGAAAAATATTAACACATTGTAACGTGACTTCATTTTGAAGCGATGCGACGCTACGAACCCTTTTGTATCAAATTAATTTTTATTTTCTTGTTTCGGTGACGTTTGTACTGTTTATATTAAAAGTTTCCCTCGTTCGCTTTGCTGCTTTTCTTTCTATTTTACTTTATTAAATTTATCTTTTTGCGCTTTTTATTAATAATATATTCCGTTTGTTTTTTTGGGTGGAAAAGCATTGATGATCTACTACATCCATCAAATCTGGTTTACACTCATGGAAGCCTCCAGGACAAGTAATTAATTTAATTTAGGAGCAAATCAGAGAGGTAGGAGTTAAGCATACTCTAATAAAAAGGTTTTTTTTAATACCAGATTTTTCTAGTTACTTGCGGCGTGTACTCGATTCAATACACTGTACAACTTATTGATTTTCAGGAATTATTGAAAGCCATGCCTACTGTAGTAGTAGTAGTAGACTACTGGTACGTGTATCTCGGTACACACGAGTTCAATAACCGACCTCCCGAAGGCTCGGAGGGATCCCAGTGTTGAGCCGTAACTCTTTTACAGCAGCAACAAAGGCTGCGTGTCGCCGATGAAAGGTCCTCCCATATTGAGGGCCTTTCAGGGCTGTACTGAATGCGGACAAATCGAGTAAATTACGGGATCCCTCTAATTAGTAATCACGGGCGGCACAATGCGCCCTACATTTTGTTGTTTTGTAAAGCTTGCCGGCGCCATTTTGGTATTTTAGGGTGATAACAGGAGTTATGTATGAAGTAAAATAGTTAAACATATCCATTTAAGATGAGAACAAAATTCTAGTATACAATTTATTAAATATATCTTAGAGCAGTTGATTATTATTTTGATAAAATGCAGAAATTAGTAGCAATGTGTAAGCTACTAAAGAAAAAATAAGTTTTAATGTGAACGATTTAGATTGCGTTAATGCTTTCTTTACTGTTGTATTTTAAATAGATTTTGAGGTTATTTTGCAATCAATATTAATATCAGTTCTTAATCTTTCAGATATCGCACGTCACTGCACTGTCGATAGACTTCACTTGGTAAGTTCCTAAATAATTTGTGTTTATCAAAAAGTACTTTGTCAAAACAAATGCGAACTACATATTGAGAAAAGCAGTAAATTTTACAAACAGTTTGTAACACTCAACGCAAACGCAACAACTTTTTAAAGATTCTTAAAAATGGCGGGTCAATAATACATATTAGTCGTTCATCAATAACATGTCTTTTGGCTGAGATGATGATGATGATGTTCACTTCTTATTTATTTACTACAAATGTTACCGGTGTACAGTCACAAATGTGTCAAACGTCGTGTCATCACCGATACGCGCGCAAACAACGTAGCGCAGGAAACGGAAGCGCCCGGAGCTCGGAGGCGCGCGCTGTAAATCCGTCTGCGCGGGAGTTGCGCTGTCAGCGCGCTCCGGCACGCGTGGGGCCACCACGCTTGCAGGCTGGTACAGGACACGGGGCATAGTTTTAAACTGTTTTTTTATTTGTACATACTAGTTACTACTTGCAGTAGGTCTAAAGACCTACATTGGATTCTTGGTTAATAAAATTTGGCGTGCGCACTATAGAGCTGAGTTGACCACGCTTGGATATGATGTTATTATTACATATATATTACATTATAAATACATAACATACTAAGTTAACTTTTCAATGAAATGCATTCCCAATACCTTTAAATTGTTT
Source organism: Eudonia truncicolella (assembly GCA_949315975.1). Classification (NCBI taxonomy): domain Eukaryota; kingdom Metazoa; phylum Arthropoda; class Insecta; order Lepidoptera; family Crambidae; genus Eudonia; species Eudonia truncicolella. The sequence continues at coordinate 17,405,177 of OX438837.1, read as the reverse complement.
GTTTGGAATAATAATGCTAAACTCATATTGAATTGAAAATAGCAGATACAAAATTTTTTAGGTTATATTTTTAGTTTTTATGAAGACTTACTAAAAACTTTGCTAGATCGGATATTTTTTATACTCGTACTTCTAATGCTTTTCGTGACGTAAACATAAATGTTAACAGGCCAATAATATTGAAAATGATCGAACTTTCTTTTGAATTCAAAAATGTGTGCCGTGTGAAAATTTAAAAATTAAAATTAAAATTAAAAACATGGCGTCCACCATTACCGACTTACAAGTAAATATTTATCGTGTTCAGTTTTAAGGCAATGTGTTAGGTAATACCTGTCTTGTCATTTACTCATGGTAACCCCAAGCCCGTATTCTGCACTAACCGCGTCGCGTCTGCGCACTAAACATATTTTATCGGCTCTTATCGCGGCCATCTTGGAGCGCATGTGGGTGGTCAGCGGGTAACCGCGTCTGTCGCCGTAAACAAAAACGCAAATTACTCGACACGTACAGTTCATACGCGAGCATTTGTCAAATGTGCCATAAATAACATTATTTTTTGCAACCGCAAAATAATGTATTTCAAAATTTCATGACGCCTCGGTGGCTGAGGGCAAGGCTCTATGCCCGAACTCCCGGAAATCCTAGGTTTAGGTTCCAGGTCGGGCAAGGTAAAGTAAAGTTCGATGCATAGGTCGGGTTTGTGGTGATCATTGGCTCGCATTAAGCAAGAGTGGTGATTTAGCAAAAACCCATCAATGGTACTGATGACTTGATTTTAATGATAGAGGCCTTTGTCTAGTATAGGCCATTATAGTCCACCTTAAAATAAATTTAATCGGGGAACTTTATAAGAATTTGAAAGCCTGGTTCGATTACAAGCGTTATCATCAGTGTTCTCATTTTGATAGGTGGTAGAGCTTGTTTTAAGTCCGCCTGGCTAGCTGCTAACTGGACATTTGGGGGCGGCGAAACATCTTCAGAGGGTTTCTAGAGAGAATGGCATCACCCAAGTGTGTTGCTGACCCCTACTAGATTATCCGAAGCGTTCGGATCGGATCGAGAGCCACCGGGAGCCGAACAGTATGGTGTTCATCACTGACTGTCAAAGTGGTGGTATGATAGTCGAGTGTATCAGTGCAATGGGCTTATCCATCAATGCACAGTGGATTACGGCGCCGAGAGGCGGCGCCGCTCTAGCCGGGCTTACTACCTTCATCCTGGCTGAGAGCGAAACCACGTGTGGCGCTGTATTTATAGTCACAGTCGAAAGCAAACTAAGACAACATTTCTCACTGAGATTGTAATAAGTTGCTATGGAGTAACTATTAAACTTTGTCCTTTTTTTATTTCATTAATATGTTTGCTACACAAAATCGGTACTGGACTAAAGCACAGAATAAATAATAGTAACTAAAACCAGAAGGAAAAAAATATGTTATCTTTTTAAAATTACACCGCTTTAAATAACGATGATTGTTTTTAATTTAACAACTTACAAATACACAACTACCTTCGTGTTTTACGTTTTTTAATGTTATCCATAAATTAGGTAAAGTTTTAGTAAAACATACGCGATTAGATCTATGTAATTTTTATATAAATTGTGTTTTCATGTGGACTTAAGAAAACAATACATGGACCTAAGTTTAGGAAAACTTGTACATAATCAAAAAACGTAAACAATTCTGAATTATACTCGTAAGTGTTAATGTTATGTGCCATTCTTGGGACGATCTGTTTAGTAGATTATTTAGAAACAGAAACACACAAAAATAACAATATTTGTTATTAAATAATCTTAGATTTGCTATTAATATTAAATAAAAACACGGTTTTAATCAGAAGTTAATGGTAGTTACTAAGATTAAAATAAGGCCAAGAAGGTTTTGGCTAAGTAAATTAAGATATAAGATAAGATAGCCCTGCCTATGAATAGGTGCGAGGTGTGCATGAGTAGTGTAATAAGATCCACGCGGTGCATACCGCCTGCCGTTGTAGATACAGGGATCTTGTTTGGTTAAGATAAGTCTTTATAGTTTCACATTCAATAGATGGGTACCTACATTAGGTACCTACCCTACTTAAATTGTATAAAAAGTTATCTAGTATTATTCCATTATTTATTTAAACACAAATTAAAAGTATAACGAGTTTCGACGCGAGTGTTTAGGATAATTTTTATTATCCTACGAATTCCGAACATAAACTTAGCTCACATATTGTTTTCTAAAGTTTACGCGAACTGTAGTGTTCGCCTGTAATGGATCTACTGGCGTTCGAAACGTCAGGAAAAACATTAATTAAAACTAATGTGTAAAATAAAAGCGAGTAGATCCGTAAAAGTTGTTTCATTTCAATAAATTTAGCTCTTATTAAGGGAAACAAGAACAAATAGCTGATAGTTTATATTGTTCTAATTCTTGTCACGGATCAACAGAACAAAATTAAATATAATGCCTTAAGACACGTGTGATTTGGCGCCAATGGTCCTTGTAAGCGGTGCCGGGGCCATGTGGCCCGCTTTTTGCCCAAAAACCTTTTTTTTTACATGCAATAATCTGTCTGACGGATAGTTAAAAAATGCACGAGTGCTTGAAACATTCATATGGTTTAGTGTTGCAAGTGAACATTATCGATAATTTTACTTGTGTACTCTTTTGTATATAGACGATTAAAAGAGTTAAAAGAGTCTAAAATCCAGTGGTTAGATCACTGATCTCTTTGACCTGGACTCGATTCCAATCGAGAGGGATATTGTTAATTTGTTTGGTTGTAGAGCTTGTTGTATGTCCGCTTGACTAGACACTATCCGGTAGCAGCTATATCACTACTAGCTATATCAGTGTGTCGCCATAACAACAATGTTGGTATGATTTTTGTGTTCCGACAGTTCGACACTCCGACAGATATAAGATAGCCAGTTTAGTTAAGTTAGTCTTAGTAGTAAAGAATTACGGGTGATTTAAGCTTTAAACTACAGCCTTATCACTACTTGGAATAAATTAGGTTATAAAGTGAAACAACTTTTACGCGACTACTCGCGTTTATTTTACACATTAGTTTTAATTAATGTTTATCCTGACGCGAGTAGATCCGTAAAAGTTGTTTCATTGTAATGTGTAGTGTTTGCGTAAACTTTTAGAAAACAATAGGTTATAAAGGCTAAGCTATTATTCATTTATTTATTTAATAAAAACGGTAACAAAAACAAATTACATTAATTTATATATATATAATCATATATATAATTATATTTCATAGAAATAAAAATACTTTAATAGGTTAAAATCTCTAACTAAAACAAAGTCATCGTTGATTATCATTGATAACGGACATCACTATGGCAGGCCTATACCTGCCCCGAGGACACTTGTCGCCGCCGCGCGCCGCCGCCCGCCGCCGTCCCGTCGCGTAAACGTTCCACTTGACGTGTTCAAGCACTAATTGCCACAAAAAATATAAACAGTTGTGCTTCTGTTTAAGTTTATTTATTTATTTATTTATTTTATTAGCTACACAAAACGGAATAACAGCGTTTATACAGTCATTTTCAGCTTTTACAAACATTGGTAGACTGCACTTCCAAAGTATGTGCAGACAGCATGAATAAAACACATCGAGATCAAAAAGAATCGAGTTTAAAACATTATTTCAACAAATTACAAAAAATCACATTAATAATTGCTAATTCAAAATTGAAAATTAAATTCAAAATTATACAGGTATAGACAAAAACATAGCATTCAAAAAACAATAATGACAATAACTTCAATTAATAAATAAATCATTAAATAATTTTGCGAAGACTAGATTTCCAAACGCCTAGAGATGAACCATGGATGTCAGGCACACCATCCACTCTATTCAATAGTGTGTTATATTCGCGACACATTCTGTATACGGGGTTGTGAAAGGAAACATTGTTATTGCAGAAAGGCACCGAAAAAGAGTAATAACACAGAATAACTATTCGGAGCTTCTTCTTTGTTTATTTGTAAGGCACTAAGATTGTACTATTATATATTATTATTATTATTATTTTAAGACCAAGCAACCAGCATTATTGTTCTTAAAAACTCTATCGCCAAAACCTTATCGGGAGACCACAGGACATGTGGAGCCACTTGAAGCTACTGCTCCCATAAATCACGACTATCGCAAATGGGCAAAAAATTGGACACGGGAAATGTTTTTACGGCAAATATACATACATTTTTGCCCCATCTACCCGGGGGCAATTTGATAGCTAATGATCTTTACTATCACCCCTTAAAGGGATCGCTACGTGTTACCAATAACCCTGTTTATAAGTTGAATGGGTAACTTCGGTTACCACCTCTATTGTTTTATGGTACTATCAATATACCCGCCTTTATTGTTCAGAGATAACCGGTAACCAATGACACCATTTACCATTACTAAACATGCCCTATTTAAAAGAAGAACAATAAGATATCTTGAAAAACAACATTACAATAATCAACGATTTTCCAAAGTAACATAACATCGCAGTGACAATACGTCGATTGAACAAGGCTCCGCAGTATAGAGACTGATGTCGTTGAAAGGTTTTCGAAGAAACAAAATTCGATGATACGGGTTTCGCACTCAAGTAGGTAACCCTCCCAGCATTGGGGACATGGAGCTGAGGGTGGTGATGATGATTCACGTTACACTTTTGTGTAACTTAGAAAGTGACTTTTGTTATTAGTACAAGTATTTTTCAAACGTGAACACGGTACAGGTCGGTACTCCGCGCCGTGAACAACACGTTGGAACGACCCAGCAACAAACCGGTGCCGGCAGGCTGCTATAAATCAGGCCCTGAATTGAGCCCTTTTAATAAACAAGGCTTCCCTTTACGGCCCTAATGGACGGCATTAAGTACGCCATGCGGAGTGTTTGGGAGTCGAAGGAACTTTGATTCTATGCAAAAATGGGATAGAATTGCCGGTGAATTAGTTCGCTGTTCAAACTGGAAAGAAGTACCTACCAATAATAAAACGAAAAATTATTAGCACTAAACAGTTTGTCATGTTTATCACAGTTTTATTAAATAATTAAAACATTTTTTCGAACTTTCTTATCAATTTGATTATTTATTGCTATGGGCCGGTAAATAAAATTATCAATCGATCAACTCGGATTGTCGCGTGGATGGGCGTCGTCGTCGGTGCGTTCTCATTGGGTCGCGACTCACGACTTTGTTGTGTGACGCAAACAATGTTTTATTAATATATAAATATTATGTTATAGCTATTATGTTATCTTTAAATACAAATATAGTGGTAGCTAATAACTTTCACTATTTTATAAATGTAGTGCTTATGAGCTTTGCTACGGTTAGATCGATTTGGATTTGCACTTTTCTATCGAGTCAGAAAAATCGAATAGTAATTCGGATATTTCTTATTTTAAAAAGAAGAAATTCCTTATATTATTTTACCCACTTCGAAGGGATGGTGAGGCAATACTCGTATATCACTTCTTGCAAAAAATGCTGTGTAAAAACCACTGTTGATAGCATTGTTGTATTCCCATCGTTAACATTTTTTTAATAAGTTATTTAATAGCCATTTTTCCCCCTTAAGAGAACCTATGTGTATTTAACTTATCCTACCCTAATTGACACACACTACGTATTTAGTTAACAGTTAGCTCCTCAGTAGTTAGGGATTCCAGGTATAGTGCGCTTCCAGCTTCGCCCTATCGTCATTTACCATCAGGCTATATGATAGCCAAGCGTGCTTTCGGTGAAAGAAACAAAGACCCATCGCTCTCGTCTGAAGGCAATGGACACGAGCCGGGGCCGCGCCGCAGTTGCAACGGAGCCCTTCAGTCGCCTTCAATTTGGCTAAACGTCGATCTACTTCATACTCCAATTTGCCGGCGAAATTCGGCCGCTTTGATGTCCTCCGCTGATCATTTACTAATTGATTGACTTAAAAGAAATTGCATTCCTAATTGGAAAGTATCGATGCGAACTGAAAAAAAGGAGCTTTCCAAATGAGAAGGTAGCATTGCGATGTATAAAACCCAACTGGTTGCATTAAAAAATCGAAGTCTGCGACTTGGCTACGTTGAGGGAAAATACGAATTTGAACTGAATGAAACTTCCTTTAGCGAACGTTAGTAAGCGATATAGGTTATTTTGTTATCATCTAGCTTAAGCAATCTAAACTAGTGTGTTAATTGGAGGTATGTGTTCTTGATACAATTAGCGCTGGGTCAGTCTGGATTAGATTTCTAGGATCATCAGATCAGACTAGGGCGAAAAAAACAAAGCTTTTTACATTTCGACATCCCGTACAGTCCTTTTTTTTGTCAAACCAAAAAGCCTACTTTATACACTTCAGTAAAATACAGAGATCTAAATAATCGTGTAACCGCCTCTGTGGTCTAGTGGTTAAGACCACCGGTTTAGACCCAGAGGTCCCAGGTTCGATTCTCAGCATGGGGTACATGTTACTGTACTCGGTTTGGTTGGTGGTAGTGTTTGTTTGTCTGCCTGGCTAGCTACCACCATCTTATCTAAATATGTCGCCATAACATCAACGTTTGTAGCGTTGTTGTGTTCCCGCAGCTAGAGATAAGCCAGCAGCCAGTGCCTCACTAGTTGAGGATCCCGGGTGAAGTGCGCTTCCACCATTGGCCTTGTGACATGTTGGTGTGACCACGAGTCCGTACTACTTTTTATCACTTAACATCAGGTGAGATCAAGGAGTGCCTTAAGCACAATGGTGGTTACCCGTAAAACACTTTTTTGCGATTTCATAGTAATGGAATTTCTATGTAACTGCATGCATTGGTATCCAAAGTAAGTACCTGTTTAACATAGTTAAACTTAACTTTCCGAAATCATAACCTATGTAGCCGGCTAAATCCCACAAGCTATTTGTGTATGCTATTACCTGACGCCGGGAATCGAACTGGAACTAAGTGTCTGCTGGCATCGAGTCGCTCGACAGCTGCTGATAGGCTGCCTACAAATGAAGGCATTACCGGGCGCGTAGGTGCGCTCTTTACGGTGCAGCGGAGGCCGTAAAGCCAGCCTCAGATGTTGTATACAGAGCAGAGCCTTTGCACGCTCAACACAGATGCGACAAAACTGTAATTTCTGAATATGTTGGCTCCAGTAATCGAGACTTTAAGACCAGTCAGCTTGCCATATGTCGATTAAAATATATAATAAGATACCATTAATATTAATAATATAGAAAAAGAAGCATTATTTTGTAAAATTTTAAAAGAGTGTTTTAATAGAAAAATGTTATTATAATTTAAAATAATTTTCGAAAAGTAATTAAGTTTATAAGTTTGTTTGTTAAAGTTTTTATTTTGTTATCCTTTTAAATTTGATTCTCTAAACTGTTTTTGTTTTGTTTATATAATTTTAACGCAAATTTTGTTGCGAAACAAATTACAAAAATACAAATGTTGAAAAAATTTCCACGAGCAGGATTTGAACCTGCACCCTTCTAACATACCGGGTCAGGTGCTCTTCCAATTGAGCTATCGTGGTTCTATTGGAAGAGCACGTGACCCGGTATGTCAGAAGGGCGCAGGTTCAAATCCTGCTCGTGGAAATTTTTTCAACATTTGTTTTTAAATCTCTAATTAAAAATAGTATTATATATAAGTAAGAAAGTTTAAAAAAGAAAAGAAGTCTCAAGAAGTCCGCCCGAGAAATTAGTAAAGCCCCACATCTTTACTGAGATACTCGAGGGGTTGGGGGGTATATCATTTCTCACATCCATTTCTATTATCATTCATCATCATCATACTAGAAGGAAATATTGTATAATATTATTTATGTATTACTTGTAAGAAAAATTACTTTGACACTGGCTAAATGTGCTAATCGCACGAAGCCATCAACTAAAAGAAAAAAAAAGTAATTGTGTCTGACTGCAATGTGCTGCACCTTTAATATGCAAGTGGTTGATGAATATATTGAGTGTTAAAATTACCGTTTCATTTACATTGCTCAAATTTAAGGTTTAGCAGGAAAGAAATGTTTAGAGTTTAATATTGTTGCTGATAGGGCATATAGCATGCTGTTTGTCTGACTTTCGACAGAGACACTCAAGTAATTTTTTAATATTTAAACTAGTGGCCCGCTCGCGATTTCGTCCGCTTTTGCTATTGCAGCGCCACCTACCGGCTCCGATTGTAAATCGAAACCATTCTCGAATACACTTGAACACACCCAAAACATTTCATTCAAATCAGCCGTTTAGCAGGAGTTTAATTACAAACACACGCACAGAAGATGTGTAGGTATAACTGACCGGCCGGCGGACTTCGTACCGCTTTGACAGTTTCCATGACAACAAAACAATCAAAACGTTGAAAGTTTCCATGACAACAAAACAAACACATCATTCCTCCGCTTAACTAAAGAACACCACACCCATATCCCATGATGGACCCCTATAGCAGCGCCACCTACCGGGTCCAATTGTAAATCTAAACCATTCTCGAATACACTTGAACACACACAAAAAATTTCATCTAAATCGGTCCGGCCGTTTAGAAGGAGTTCAATAACATACACACGCACAGAAGATTTATATATATAAAGATAACGATAAAGTACAGCGAATGTAATGCTAAAGTCGATTTAAAAATTCGAAGTGGGTTACCTATATACTTACTTTTACCATCTATTTTGTTGATCTGATTCTAAAAAATAATATTCAATAACGAACAGAAGTGTTAACTGCAAAAATATGTATTTTTAATATTTTCCTAATCTTGTTAATCATATTTTTTCTAATACCATATTTATTTTTTTCTTGTGAGTACACTTCGAGTGGGTAACGTTCTCGGATGGATTTGACAAGTTCTGATAATTAAACAATTACGCTTAAAATCGTTCATACGTTCGCGCTGTTATTGCGCGTGCGAAGTGCAGCGCGCATTTTGCGTGTGCGATAAGTTGTCTAACGCGTTTATTGGTTTGTTTTCTGGCTCGGACGCTTACCGTCGTCGTCGTGATCGGAGCGAGTTCACACTTGGCAAAGGTCTTTATAACCATTAGTCTCGGGTTCAAGCGATGAGCGGTTCCAAGAATATATTATACCGATAACATGTTACAACTGCTTGTTGCAGATCACTGAATTCTGAATGACTTTTTGTTATATGGCAGCTGTTAATGTATTACATTAACCGGTAGGTAAGATTATTACAATACAAAAATATTATGAGAATATTATATTATTCTACGCTTTTGTATAACGCCCCGTTTATGTCATTTAAAACTCGCCAACGCTTTTAATTTTGCTAGCTAACTCATAACTGCTTTATTACTTTGACTGTTTGAACAATTACTTATATGTATAGCCAATGGTGAAATTTAGTAAGATTATTACTAGTATTTACCAAAAGAAGTTGCACTCAAAGTCAAAGTCAAAAGTTTTTATTCAAATAAACTTACGAAAAGTGCGTTTGAATCGTCCGTACATTTTTTACCTACTACCCATTCAGGTCGTCTATTTTTTAGCTGTGGATAAGAATAGGCGCAAGAAACTCCACAGCTTTAATAGAAGTAACATTTACAAAAAAAAGTCATTCATTATTTACAATTAAAAACTATCAAGAGCCCGCTTATACAAATAACACTTACCCCTATACATTTACATAACTAAAAAAAAAAAACGTACCTACTTGAGACTATATATACATGTACTAAATATTTATAAATTTTATAAAATACAGTGAAAAAATTAAACGCCCTCCCGACCCAGCCAGGAATCGAACCTGGGTCTTCCGCAATCCGGGCAGCTGCACTGACCGCTATGCTACCGTAAGTAGGCTGACGTAAGCGCTGAATTTTGTTACTGGTTTTTTAATTTTATTTTTTTTGAGTGCTATAATAGCGGCACTGTGTGCCATCTATCCAACGGTCATTTCAACCGATGGCCATGCAGATTCTCCTTTGCAGATGAAATACCAAAAATTTGATAACACAACGCTATAGTAAATTTTTACTTTTTATTTTCAAGTGCTAATTGCTGCACTGAAGCTAAATTAAATATTTATAAATTACATACATGTACTGATTCAAAACTATAGAATGACGCTTTATACCTATACAGTGTGCGAGAATTGGAGGAATGACGGTTCCATGCATTCTTATCACGAACATAATCATTTACATTGTAATAGCCCTTTTTAAAGTGTTTCCTTAACGTGTGTCTTAAATTTCTCAAAGGGCAAAGTTAAAACATCATTCGGGATTTTATTATAATTAGTGACACCTTGTCCCATGAATGATCCATAAACTTTCTGCAGTCGAAGTTTAAGTATACTTTAGGTATTAAAAATTGAAAGAATATTTATCAACTGGATCCGAGCACACTCAGTGACATATGTATTAATACTTACTTTTAGATAATTGCAATATACTACGTAAAAATATCGTATTTACTGATTACCTACCACAATCTAATCTCATCTCAATCTGCTCTGAGCATGACGGGCTGGAGCCTAAAAAGAGGTCGGACCTTAACGCACCACGTTTCTGGTGTTATTCAGTGGTAGCGTGTAAATTGTAAAAATATGGTGTCTTACCCACAGCTTGGCAAAGGCCTCCATCGTTGAAGTCGAGCCATCACTTGATGGGTAATGGTTTTCACCACGCTTGCCAAATGCGGGTTGGTCATCGCAAATTCAGGGCTATGCATCGAAAAAATCCGAACACACACTTTCCCCGCCCTTGGAATTGAGCCCGGGACCTTCGGGTATCGGACCGAGCTTTGCCACTCAGCCACCAAAACGTTAAAAAATAGTAAATAATTGAAAAACTCTTTCAAATCTAATATTGTATCCATCAAAAATTTCTGTATTATTTAAGTAAGATTGTTCCTTTCTTTAGTCTTCGTTCTTGTCACCCCGTTAATGATGCAGCGGCGACATTATAAGATACGTGTAATTTTTCAAATCTAGTCTTCTTTCTGTCTAGGTAAAGTTTTAACCATGGTGGCTCAATGAGTAAACAAAACACATCCCTGCCGCTCATGACTTGCATCCTCTCAACTCGTTCTGTTTCTTTAATTCTTTTTACGTAACGCTATATCGACACATAAACTGTCACACGGAATACTGCCAGCTACCACGACACCACCCCCCGCTGATGGCGGAAACCACCGGGGCATTGGAATCGAAGCCTTACCACCTATAAAATAAGAGACGTTGTTTACTTCGCCAGCTGAATGTAGCAAATGTCTTGTTGCGTGAAAATATACAAGATATTGAATTTTAGTTTTTATTATGGAGGCTTTTGTGCGATAATTTATCGGCAGTAACTTGATATTTGGTGTCTCGTCGGTTGCTGCGGGAAATGTATTGAATCGGAATGTATGGCTGCCGATTATGTTTGTTTAAAACTTTAATGTCAGTTTTGTAAAGGCTGTCCGCTATTTTTAACTTTATTGCTCTAAGTTGTCGATAGAGCGAGCTGTAGTTGTAATACTTATATTTTTATGAGATAGATATACAGACGTCGTTAACATGAAGAAACATTAACTGTTATTGAATTGTTATTCCCGTATGACTTGGGTGTTCAATAAAAAAGTTTGTGTTAATAATAAGTTTCAATTAATTCACTCACTTGAAACCAAATGCCAGAAGCTATAACAATGTTATTAGTTTATTTTTAATTATTCATACTTATGCGATAAATATCCGGCCTTGGCACGATTCATACAAATGGTGGATCATTTATCTATACGCAATGTAGGTATCGTTTTAATTAAATATACTTAAGAGAGAAGTTCAAGGTAGTTATTAATATCAACATAACTGCTAAATTGTATCTATAATGTGATGCCGGACATCAACACTGCCCTATTTAAACAGTTGTCTCAGTAGACTCGCAGCTCAATCTTAGCATAGCATAGATACAGGAAATTAGGTGTGCTTCCGGCAGAGCCCGGCTTCCGGTGCGCCCACTTCCGGTGGATTTATCAGCCTTAACTCGCTGCTAGCGGTGCCGGGTTCGCGTGTATTATTGATGGGTAACCAGAATGTTGAGGTGCTTCTTGGAAAGTTCTTGATGTTAACAAGCCACGTACAAGCTTAATCTAACCTGAGTTCATAGTGCGAATTATATTCAACATTGGTATTCTGTATATGGTTTTTTTCGAGAGAATTTATTTATGGTTCAAACTGTCTTTTCAAAATGATAGGTGACGAGGCACCTGACATTTATGGGGGCGGCGATGAGTAGCTTAACTGGTTCCTATCTTAAAGCCGTGTCATTGAAACACTGTCAGAGGGTTTAGAGGGAATGGCACGCAAGCTTGTCTCGCTTTCCCTGCAGACTCTCCGAGGGGTTTGGATCGGATCGGGAACGGAACAACCCGAGAGCGGTTTTAAAGGCTAAGACCTCGGCTCGGATTGACCGGGTCGTGAGGCTGGGGAGAAGCGCCCAGGCACATAGTCTGTACCTGGTATAGAGAGCGTGTGAACCGGCTCTTCGTACCCTTGTTCTACGAAGACGGTGCCTCGCCTATGCGAGCGTGCATGTTTAGTGTATCATGTAAATGTTTAGTGGCATTTTGAGGGTTGGGTGGGCTATTTGTTTAGTGATGAAGCAACACCTCTTAAGGACAAAAGAAGAGTGTTAAATTGTTGACATTCAATATCTTTACGTGATCGATTGGCATATAAAACTTATATCATCCAGATATACGCGTTCGTGCACACGCACGTAACTCGGACCCTCCTGTGTTCGAGCCGGGATGAATGTCCCGCACGTCCAGTCACAGTCAGGTGCCAAATTTTAATTTATCAAAATAGATATTCAGGAATAGATCGTCGCACATTACGCCGGTGGCAGCGCCGGCGCCGGCCGGCCCAATGGCGGCCATCAATCGTGGTAACAAGGCATGTATCACTTGAACCGTTATTTCTCAGCTGTAGACCGGGGTACTGTGAGGATCGGGATCCAACAAATTGAGGTAGGTACATGCCGCGCCTACCGATATTTTATTGGAATACACTTCAGATGTAACCTACATGCGGTTAATAAAACACTTGGAGATGTAACCTTACCCTTCTTGTTAGATCAGATTTCAATACTTTATAGCTACAGTACGGCAGAATTCTCTGCCGTACTGGCTTTATTTATTCAAATAGAAGCATCCATATAGGTAGCTGTAGCTATAGTAGAAATACTATCTTACGTTAAAGTATTTAGTAGGTAGTCCTTATATCATTAAAAATAATAATACGTCACACGTAAAACAACTAAGGCATTAAAACTTATCGATGTTTAAAGTATTCTACTGCCTACTTGTTATGTTTCGCTACTTGAGTACATCATTTAAGGTTCACACTTGCTGTAAAAGGGGATTGTTTAAAGTGTACCACGTGTGTGTTACAAGTGTGTGTGTGTCTGTGATGATTTTGATGAACAAAACACACCCTACTAACATTTACATACAAGTTTATCTTAAAGCTAAGTGCTATCTTAATTAAAATTCGAATTCAGTCTACAAAAAACATGTCTCTTCAAATATCAAGTGATTTCAAAGAGGAATGGTTCACCCCATTTGTGCCAGCCGTCACCAGCTTCGACGTTTAGAGCAGCCGGACATTAAGTCGGCGGTTAAGGCGGTGCGGGGACATCCGACCCATTTAGTCTGCTAAATATCTCGATACAAGTGTCTGTATAAAGTAGATTTATCAAATTTATATCCACAGGGTCTTACAAATAAACAAAGAATATGGTTCGAACAGTTATTCTGCGTCTTTTCTTTTTTCTCTAATTTGAAGTGACGTTTACATGACAACAACAAAACACGGAATAACTAATAATAAATAATAATGATCAATGTCCATGAGACCGAAGCTGTAAGTGCACGTCATTCGGAATTTTTAATTGTCTTACAAACTGTCGAAACACAACAACCTGCTACCAACGTAGTTGATAGTTGCGACGGACTTTTATTTATTTATTTATTTATTTATTTATTTATTTTATAAGCTACACAAAACGGAATTACAGCGTTTACACAGTCATTAACAGCTTGTACATTTTTAACATTGGAAGACTGCACTTCCAAAGTATGTGCAGACAGCAATTGTATAAAACACATCGAGATCAGAAAGAGTCGAGTTTAAAACCTTATTTCAAATTAATTACAAAAAATCACATTAATAATTGGTAATTCAAAATTCAAAATTAAATAGGGATAGACAAAAACATAACATTCAATAAACAATAAAGACAATAATGATCAATTAATTAATAAATCATTCAATAATTTTGCGAAGACAAGAACTTCCAAACGCCTAGGATGTCAGGCACACCATCCACTCTATTCAATAGTGTGTTATATTCGCGACACATTCTGTATACACTTAATTAACTATAATCAAGTTAAAACATATATCTTATCTTTACCAAATTTTTTTTTAAACAGGAGATTTCAGATTTATATATTTTATATTTATTTGCATGAATAAGAGAGGCTTCATTAGTATTCTCATTACTGCGCGTGTTATATTTTATTTAAAGTGTTCGTGTTGTTCAAAATGTATACTCGCCCACAGAAGTGTAAAGTACTAACAGCGAGCAAGACGGCATTGTAATAGCAGGCAGAGCGCGACGCGGCCGGCATGGCAACGCCGGCATTATCCGGCGCCGACCGGAATTTACCGGCCACCTGTAACTGGCTCGAGCCGGTTAAATTTTCATAGTCCTCGAGGTAAGAGGAAGGCTTTAGGAGGAGTGTTTGTACATTTTTAGCGGCAATACCGGTATTTCTATTCCACTTGCAACCGAGGTGAATCGGATGCTTTTGTAAGGATGGCAGTGGCGTCTGTCAGTTTATTGCGTTGTTTCTTTTGTAGGAAAGCACATTATTCTAGGGACTAATGAGTACTATACTTGGATATACAATTATCAATTTAGGTAGTAGCTCCAACACAGTAACTACTAACTAAATACAAAAACTGTCTTTTCAAAGTTTTGTGGAAATTGTAGCATGAATAACTTGCTTGATTCTTTAAAACTTTTAGAATAGTTACATTGCTTTTAACCAAAAATAAGGTTAAATAACCCATCATCATGCACAAGTAGTAGTTACTAACAATCTTAGTTTCAATCTTTAGCAAAATGTATGGATTCAAAGATAGTACAACATAAACTACCTCAACTAAGGAAAATGATGTTGTAGGTACAGATATCGAGATACCACCCGTTATGAACAGTTCATAAACAACTAAGGTGCGATCGTTGGCCGCTATTGGCGTTTACAGGTGGCCCTTAAACCTTACGAGCGGGTGGCGGCCGCATAATAAAACCATTTTCACGCGCCCGGCGATCCGGATCAGGCGGAATGACCGCGGCGGCGGGCGCGGCGCGGTGCCGGTGTTACGACAACCGTTTTCGAGGTGACTGTACAAAGTTTCATTTCATGTTAAAGGATATTCAATTCTTTGTCACCCTACGGTAGTGAATAAAAGTTGTATTACAAGCGGCTATTTTGTGTTTTGTGAGACCTTTTCGGTTTGTAAATTAAGGTTTGATATATCTTGATTCTCATAAGAGTAACACTTAAATTAGTTTACTTAATATTTAAGTACGTACGTGTCACATATATCTGGTCTAGTCCACCAATCTTAGCTCAGATCTCAATTAACATAAGAAAATTGTTTGTTTGGTGGTGGGACAGCTCTTGAGTCCATCTACTACCATACTACCAGTTAGAGAGACTGTGATACTATTGTCTTATGTTAGCAAACCGCCAAGACTGCAATGTTAATCCGACAGTCAGTGTTAAAACTCTGTTCAATGTTCATAGTGCTTAGCTATTTTTATCTCTACTAACTATGTAACAAGGTATGCAAAACAACAATAGCATGTTATTGTCTCTGCCGGGGGTTGTCGAAGCGAACTTTTCCATGCGGGCGTGATGTCGTCGACGCTCAGCCTTACTCGGGGAGCCAATGGACCGCCCCGCTCCTTCAACAGGCTTTTATTATCTGTAGACACGCGGCACTGCCGCTGCCCGGGCCTTTACATCCATTATAACTTAAGCTTCAAAGCTTTATAAGCGTTCAGTATTAGTATATTGACTCGTACTGATTTTTGAAAGGGTAACATAAAGAGATATTACAAAAACACAATGAAAAAATTTCCACGAGCAGGATTTTTTTTTTTCAACATTGTGTTTTTGTAATTTGTTTCGCAACAAAATTTGCGTTTAAATTATATAAACAAAACAAAAACATTTTATAAAGAGATATTTTTTTATATCCAAGGAGCAATCCATTTACGGACCAGCAAGCCTGGGGAAGCCCGCCGTTGGTTCCCGAACTACTTCTAAGAAATATTTTTAAAGAAATTGGTGTCCTTACAGAATTGCATCTCAGTTTATTTATAATTGCATAGTCTTTGTGCGTTGCAATGTCAACTCATTTACTAAACACGGTGCCGTACACAATTTCAATACTAGAAATAAGAAAAAGCTTGTAATGCCACTGTTCAGGTTGCAAAAGGTTCTTAGCTTTCTTTCTTGGGGCAAGGTATGCACTACTATAATAAAATACCTAGTACTGTACAAGATTTACCATTAGATAAGTTTAAAAATCATGTAAAATCTTCATTACTTAAGAATGGTTAATATACAGTCAAAGAATATTTAGATGACAAAACAGCCTGGTTATAATAAAAAAATCCACATTTTGTTTTATTTGGATCAATCATTAGCGCTGATATGATAGCCTTTATCAGCAGTGCCCTACAGTTTACAAACAATATTTATGTTGCGTTAAACAATTCATTAAGTTCTTATTTAGAGTAGCTTGAGTGTAGCGTGCTCTCATTATTGTCTCTGCGGTGGCGGCATGTGCGTCGGGTCGTTACAATCCCTTTGAGTGAAGCGATGGCTGATACTCGTGAGCGGGTGCCGCTTGTGGAGGCTGGTCTGCTCTTGCTTACTTAGCTTACTTTATTATTATACTCGTATACTTTAACTTTGTTTTTCTCAGACAATTTTTGACTTATATTTATACTGTATGACATTGTAAAAATGGAAATTGGTGGGTACCTGATGTAATTTTTTGCAAACAGATATTTTTTTATTTTATTGTTTTTTGTGTGTTGTGAGTGTCCTTTATTTTTTGTGTGTTTATATGTGATGGAAAATGTCCTTTTATGATAGGGCACTTTCCAATATTTTTGACGCTGTAAGGGAGAAAAGAGCTTGATACTTGCTGAGTTTCTTGCCGGTTCTTCTCAGTACAAGGTCTCCCGCCCAGAGTAGACATACGAAGCGATGGCATAATGACGTTCATAAGAGCTATTTGTAGCCTAAACTGAATATATGAATTTGAATTTGAATTATGGAAGCGATTGAAACAGAAAACAGCAGACATTGTCAATGATATTTCAAGAAAGTTGCCTTTTATTTTATTTATTATCATTATTATTATTATTAGGTACAAAAACACAGTGTTGAAAAAATTTCCACGAGCAGGATTTGAACCTGCACCCTTCTGACATACCGGGTCAGGTGCTCTTCCATTTGAGCTATCGTGGTTCTAACCAGCCCGCCGAAATTATTCAACACTATTTACTTTTTTACTTTGAAAGCCAAAGGCGCCAATTCAATGTCAACAACTACCGTCATTAACATTTATTTCAACATTTGTGTTTTTGTAATTTGTTTCGCAACAAAATTTGCGTTAAAATTATATTAACAAATCAAAAACATTTTATTGTTAGGTATTTATTTAAACCTGTTATTTTTGTTTTGTGTATCCAATTTCCTTTGTTTATGCAATTATTAGTATGTATGTGTATTATAAATATTTAAGTAAGATTTTTTTAGTTTTTCAGGAGGTACACATTCCTTCTACCATTATTTATAACGTTTCCTTTTGCGGGCCTGCTGGAATATATTTCAGAACTGAAATAAGCAACGCCCTTGTACACACGCCTGCACATCAACCTACCACAAACTGTCAAATTTTCTCAATAGACTTTGAACTTTATTCCTAAGTTATAAGGTTGACATTGTATTGAAGAAATTTGACAGTTTTGGATAGGTTGATAATTTTTTTACCTTTTTATGCGTGTACTTACATAAACTTGTGCCAGAGTGGATTTCAGGAATCAGAAGTTCGCGATATTGCATTGACCAGCAATAAATTCGAAACCGTTATACTTACATAATCTATCGACAGCGCGCATTTCTCGAACAAATTGTGATCAACTAACATAAATTGTCAGTGACATATAACTATACTCATTGGTAATTAATACCGGCGTCTCGTTAACAGGCGTTATCTTATTCTGTTTAATTAATCTCCTTGATAGCCCGACATGATTCATTGAGCTGAAACTAAAGTGCGAAAGTAAACTTTATGCCAACGAATTAAGGAGTGTTGAAAGCTGTAAACTAATTAGTAATATGATATATCTGAGATATTTACGGGATTAAAAGAAACTTGCTTCTTTAAAGAGTTTAAGGTTTGGATTTTGTAAATTGAAATAAGTTTAATGAGGTGTTGTTTTTACTTTTATAGCATCTGACTTTCTGGCTGCAACTTTTCTTGAGTTATGTAAACAACTTTTCTAATTGGATACGGAAACACGTTGTGGTGTTCTGGTTACGGAATTATATTAGGTAAATGTACGTATTAATTGCGATTCGATTTTTGATAGATACCCGTTTAATATACAGACAGCTATGCATTGAAAGATACCCGTTTAATATACAGACAGCCATGCATTGAAAGATACCCGTTTAATATACAGCTATGCATTGAAAGATACCCGTTTAATATACAGACAGCTATGCATTGAAAGATACCCGTTTATATACAGACAGCTATGCATTGAAAGATACCCGTTTAATATACAGACAGCTATGCATTGAAAGCTATACCCATTTAATATACAGACAGCTATACATTGAAAGCTTGATTTGTGGAGTCTTAACGTAAAACCGAACTATATCGACGTCACTTTTTAAGTATCAAGGCAAATGGTAAATGAGTAAAGAGTGGAAACGCCAGGACAGGCATGACAACAACAAGGAGCTGGACAGAATAGGACAAACCAACAACAACACTGCCAACATTTAGCGCACTTAAAGACGACAGAGCCTCATTATCCCGTCCACGGATCTTCCACACTTCACCGCTCGACCACTACAGTCACCAGCGTTAACATGTATACACTTCGACTAGTCTTGACTCTTATTTCATTGTGTTAAGAGTGACATTGTTGACGTGAAAGCTCGTGACTGTACTCATACGCAGCAAATTAACGAAACGTCTAAAAAAGGTCTGTCCGGGTGTCTCCCGGATAATTAGCCGTCGCGTCTGTCTGTCACCCGCCTGAAGTTGTCTCCAAAATGTTTTGCTTAATTTTATTCCGCCTTTAGTACCGACGGCTCCGGCGGCTCTGATTCATTTAAAGGGAGTCAGCTAATTTCGTATTGGGTCGTGGCCATTGTTTAGCTGATATATTTAATTATGATTGTCTTTGTCATATCCTAAAATAACTATTAGTGGTATATAATATACTGCCTATATACTGTCCCACTGCTGGGCCAAGGCCTACATCATTGAAACTAATTCATCTTGTAATTTGTAATTAAGTTGATAGGTATTGACTTAATCATCACCCTTGTCAAATGCGGGTTAGTGACTACAATTCACATTGAAATCTGAAACAGACTTTGCCCGACCTGGAAATCGAACCCAGGCTTGGGTCGAGCGTTTTGCCACTCGACCACCACCGGTGCAATTATACATATATTTAGGATTTTTTATGTAATGTTACATCAGGTGTTTTGGTCACTCTAAGTTTTCGCATATCAATTAATTTTCGGAAAGGTTATGAAAAACTTTCCACGAGCTGGATTTGACCCCGCACCCTCTGTCATTCAGCGTAGCCCTGTCCAGCCAGTGCAAGTGTATTAATTAACACTTTCTATTTTTACTTTGTGATTCAATCGAACCTTATTTAACGTCAACAACTATGTCATCAACGTTGTTGGAACATTTGAATCTATACTATTATTATATTTACAGAATGCTCTAAGATTTAATATCAAAGTCGAAAAATTGCGCTCAAAATAGCTGTTACGTTAGTGTTGTAGCAATACATGTCTGCCAATCTGTATGCAAAGCCTCTGAACGGACTTTAATAGGATTTTCGGGGAAATAAGCTTCGAATTAAAACGTGAGCTATTTCCTATCCCGCCCGCCCCGCGGGACCGTGCCCTCTGAGGGGATATCGCTCTTAAAAACAATATGTTCCAAAAGTAAAATGCGGTCCACTGGGAAATAGAGTAGCCTTTGGCACTCTTCAACTCTCCAACTTCAACCGCTGTGGTTTAGAGGTTAAACCACCTATCGGATCCAGCGAGCGGTTTAATTACTAGCGGGGGGTGCATTTTATACTCGATTAAGTAGATGGTAGGACTTGTAGTAGGACCTATAACAAGTGACCACTATCTTATCTCAGTTTGTCGCCTTAGCAATAATTTAGTAACTCTGTTTAATGTTCCGACAGTAGAGAGACAATATAGCCAGTTGGTTAGTAGTTAAGGATATTAGGTGAAATACGCTTTCAAATTCAAATTCTGATTTTTAAAATATATTCGGCCTAGCAGGCTTAGGTTCTAACAATAATACTAATACATAAAGTCAAAATTAAAATGTTCAATAAGTTGCAGCTTCAAGAAACTGCAACGCTGATTTTGTAATGTGCGTGCGTGCGTGCGTGCGTGCGTGCGTGTGTGTGTGTGTGTGTGTAATGTCATAAAAATAATGCTATTAATAATAATACTGATAAAGTTTAAAATATAATAATAATATAATACATATTTAATTATACCATGTGTGTGATGATTACATAATAATATAAGCTCAATACAATATTTCCTGTATACTTAACTTTAAAGAATAATAACTTAATAATAACTTTTAATAATAATAATAACGTATGATAATATTGCATTAATGAAAAGGAGCACAGCATCAGTAATTACACTAACACTTTTGCTCAACAGTTGGGGATTCCGGCGCCACCACCATCGGCCTTAATTTTCACTTACCATCAAGTGCAAAAAGCCTGCTATTTGACGTTAAGATAGAACAAATCAAACAATTAAAGTTACACATGCACTCAGCACGAGCAAAGCAGCTTCCGTTGTTTACACAAAAGTTTAAGTTACCCACAATACGCCAACGTACTTGCTTGTTACTTGTTACCGTCCTGACTGCGTCCAGCTCGGCAAACGTCCCGGAGCGCGGACCTGGAGGCGATAGAGATGTCAGAGCGAGCCGCCAACTCGCCGCGCTGTCTGTTGCAACTTTCGCGACACGTTTCCAAGTCCAACTCCCAATATTGTTCGCGCTATTCGCAGCTCGTTCCGAACACTTCGAACAGATGAACGCAGCGTTTCCAGAATTGTTTCTTCGTTCGTATCACGGAGAAAATTAAGATGTGCAACCCTACTCTTCCTTATCTGCTTCGAACGTCATAAACCAAATATTTTATTAAACACCATTCGGAGTGACCGTAGCAAAACCGATAACCACGTCGCCCACATCTACATGCATCCCTCCATTCAATCTTGAACTTTATTGCGATTAGAAAAGGACTCCACAAAAGGGGTCCGTAAGCTTGCGATAAAATTCTTACAAATTTTATCGAGCTATCCTAATAACCGATATTGAACCTTTGCAACGAAGTCATAGGTGTTGGAATGGCTGCATTTTTATATTTTCGCTTTAGCAAGGTTCGATCGACAAATCTATGCTTAGTATCTGGTCACTCTATTTTCTACCTTTGTCTTTGGGTTTAAGGTTATCGGAAGTTTTTAGGACTACAGTTGTTTCGATGGTACCTTTGAGCCCGCGCTAGGGTCACGCGTTCCCAGGACATAAACAACGATTTATCCGGCGTTAGTGTCGTCTCCCGCGCCATTACGCTGCCCTACTGACTGTAACCTCCACCTTAATTCGGACGACGAAAGAAAAGGTCACTTGATGAGATGTTAAAGCATAAACAAGCGTCTGCGCTGCTAAGACTAGAGCAGAATTCAAGTTTTTTAGGACACAAATGGTCTTTGTGACGGACAGTGGACGAAACTAATAGATAGCCCTCAATATTCCCTTGCCGAATCTGATACCATTAAGAGCTTGTGGACTTACTAGACTGTTTGTGGCCATGGGTAGGGATGAGATAACATATACTCCTCTGTATTCCATCAATATACCAACAATGTTATGTTTACCCCAAAGTCAATAATAACATCAGCAGGCCAGGCAACCATCAAAATCTTCGCAAAAATGGGCATAGGTAAATCAAATTGTTGTGCGCCAACAATACATACCACCATCCGATACTTTACCCACGTCACCGTCATGTCGCAGGCCAAATTGAATTCTGCCGAAACGTCCGGATGTATTACAGACAGGCGGCGCTGCCGTCATATCAATTTATCCGGCAAATTTCATATTTACCGGGCGTCTAGTTTTTTTGGCTTGAGGGTCTGCTGATGAGCGCGGCAGTTGTCGGCACTCGCCTCGTAAAAAAGGGTTCTTTTGCTGTTACTTTTTGGGGGATGATGCGAAATGTGACGCCGAGTCGCGGAGATACTTGGATTCGGAACATTTTTCTTTACTAGGTATTCTGTGTTTGCTTTCGCGCGTGTGCAAGTCAGTATGCCGCTAAAATTTGTGCGAAATAACATTTGATTTTTTATCGTTTCTATGTCGTAGGTAGGTTAGTACTTTACAAATTTAATATTTCACTTAATTGAAATTACTTTTAGTACACATAGCAATTTCGTAAATTTATGAAATGTTTTCGTAATCGGACACTAAGTTGATCACTGTACAAAAAATAATGTTAGTTATACCTCATTCAAACCTTCGGACAATAATAGAAACGTAAACGTTCAACAAACAATCACATTTTCGCATTTATAATAATTAGGACTAAATGCCAAGTCCATATTGACAATACAATACGTTCTGTGTACAACTAAGCCAAGGTTTTCTTCAACATGTTTATCTAACCAAGGGACACACTACGCCGTTCTGAGCTTCGTTATCTTAGGACAATAACGTGAATCAACTGTTTCATCCAGAGCACAGACAAGTTATTATATTTGTTCACCCATCAACATAAGTTATAATATTTGTATTAATATAATATAACTATATTGTAAATTAATAACTATCTATAAATATATTATTAATAGGTTCGTAAAGCATGACGTTGGCGGTGGCGCGTATCGCTTTCTACCTTCTTTTTTTTTTTTTTTTTTTTTATTTATTATAGGTACAACAAACAGCTACATTTAGAGCTTAGTAAACTAATTTTACAATGGCCGTGGTAATACAAATATAGCCAACCCCGTTGTACACAAATTGGTTATTAACATGAAATTAAGGGGCGGTACAAAATAATAATGAGAACTAACTAGTTACAATTTGCTTATATACTATAAACGTTGACTTTCCGTCAAGTTTATGTAATCCGAGCGTTATTAATGCTAAAAATTATATATTACGTTAGTAAATTTAAATAATTAAAAGGAAAAACAAGTTAACTTAAATCAAAACAACATTGCCCACTACGATGTGAGGCTTTTGAATACATTTTTACTAAACGTCGCGAGTGAGGTTGCAAATAACTCTATATTTACAAAGTTGACATTATATTGCTTCATTAATCTGTGTAAAGGTGCGCGCTCACCCGCGTTCGATTTACATGGAGTTGGTGCAAATAAATAATGTTTGCGAGTCTCTCGTTTTAAATGCGATTTGTAAGGTATACGAATGTAAATCTGATTAGTCAGTTCATTACAATCAAATTTATTATGACATATATTAAATAAAAGTTTTTGATCTAATAGCAACCTTCTCATTGCAAGAGTTGGGACTGAATATCTATTTAGAAGTACTTCATAGGAAGACTTAGAACGGAAACAGCGATAATTCATGGTCTTCAAAAATTTACTCTGCACTCTCTCAAGCTGATTCTGATATTTAGTATAGTGAGGATTCCAAACCGAAGAGGCGTATTCAAGTTGGGACCTTATTAGTGAGTTATAAAGCAGAAGATAAGAAGAGGGCTTCTTAAAAGGGACAGTTGTTCTCAAACTACACACAAAGGGACAGTTGTTCTTCTAGTGTTCATGGAAAACCAGGGTCGTGGTGCCGATCATGCTGAGTTCATTCCATTTCAGTATCACTAATTTTAAGTCATGTTTGGTCATGTTTAATGTAATTTCACAAATTATCTAAACATGTCGCCATAACATCATTGTTTATAGCATTGTTGTGTTCCGGCCGCTAGAGACAAGATATAGGTAGGCAGTGCCTCAGTACTTAATGATTTTGGGTGAAGTGCGCGGCTACCTTCGGCTTTATCGTCACTTAACATCAGGTGAGATGAAAGCACTGTGCTTACCTGTAAGATTTAAATAAAAATAGTTTGTACTTTGTGTGGCAATTGATTATTGATTTTTATTTGATTAATTAAATAGCTAACATTCGCACTTAGCAGCTTTATCATTGAACTTCTCCGAAAGTTCTAATCCAAGTCCGGGTGTCTAAATGCAAAATGTTACGACTATCTACAATTATCTTGTTGGCTATTTCGAATTGCACTAAGTACCGCCACGCCGCCAGTTCCGCGCAGGTCGGCCGGGCAGACCCGGTCAGAGCGCGATGGCGGCTGCTAACAAGCGCCTGCAATTGGCAGCTCAGCTCAGAGCAATCGAGCTGACGACGTGCTGTAATTGTGATCACAACTACACGTTATTGCAGACAGTTATTTTGCCACGTTTGCTGATTTCCTGCATATCGAATCCGCTTCTGGATGTAGTTCTTCAAACAATATATCACAATGACAAACCTCATGGGGAGTTTGGGGAGTTCTAACCTGTCCAATAGCGACAATAGGACTTTATTCAGAGAGAGAAATTTCACAAGTTTGGGGTGAAGCTTGAGGTGGACATTGATTAATAAGGAATTTTACGTCTTTTAGTTTCAAGTTACCATAGTCAAAGCCTCATAAAGTTTTCGCGTGCACAATGTATGTAAATATTCACAAAAATATAAAAAATAAAGTTGTAAAATCAATAATTTCATCAATCATCAATCACTTTACCACAAAATCTCATAACTGGGACAAAATCTTTTCATTTGTCACTTAAGAATGTGCTCAAAGGCATCCCTCTGATTTACGAACACCTGTATGCAGTATCGGAGTGTGCGACGCGTCTGCAACCAGCGCTGACGCAATCAGTAATTAGTAAATGTCGTTAGCCGGCCCCGCGCGGCTAACTACCCACTTGTGCCCGACGCCCAGCTACATGTCTAGATAGGCACATAACAAGACCATTGTCTTGGCAGGTGTTATTGCTTAAGTCGATAGCTAGCACGAGAATTAGATTAGGGATTACCTAATCCAATTGTCGTCTTAGCTGGTTATAGGAAGCAGGTTCTAACAAATGCATTGAGTGAAATTAATAGTTTACGGCTATGAAATTAGGATTGCGTTACGAATTGTTAATTGGTTAAGCTAAAGATTATATGCAATGACAGTTACAGTTTATTTATAAACTATATTTATAGTAATAAATCTTTAATATCTTTACTTACATTCTACGGAGATAGCCGTCTTATATTACGAGACTTCTTGAAGAAGAGATATTTTTTCGTTTATAATCTTACAGTGTGGTCAGAGATATAGAAAACGCACTAGTACGAGTATAATAAGTCTGCTTATTTAAATACATAAAAAAAAATATTTGAAACTTCCCGAATAAACTTACTGGCAAAGTAAATAACCTACACATTGTCCCACGGCTAGGCGAAGGCCTCCAACATTGAAACGAAGTCATTGCTACAATTGATGGGAATTGGCTTAAACACCACGCTTGACAAATGCGGGTTACTAATCTAAAACTAAATGCCTATAATAAAATATAATCCTTTTGATATTAAATCATTGATGACGCTTACTCACAAATTCAATCATCCCTGTTGGATTCATTAATCAACGAAGGTAGCTCGCCATCAGCGCAGCCACTCACGAGTCACACGGTATGTAGATTACCTACGCCATATCGAGTGTCAATTGATCGAAAATCAAATGATCAACAACGATTAATCGAAAAGTCAAATAATCAAATTGTTATTTCATCAAACGTTCAAAAATATCGAAAATACAAATGATCGAACGTTTATTAGATCGATTCTCTATCCAAATCAATATGTTGCATAGTTCATAAATAACAAAACATTTTTAAGTAATCATCTTATTTAAACAATGAATTATTATGAAAGTTTAACATTACGTAAATCATAACGATTTATTGGATATTCATAATAATATATATTATCAATTCGATCTCATGAACATTTGATAATTAGTAAATTCAATGTTTTGAACGTTCGATGTTTTGAATGTTCGATGTTTTGAACGTTTGCTGTAATAAACGTTCGACGAAATAACGATTCGAATCTTTGACATTTCCATTAATCATTGTCGATCATTTGAGTTTCGATCAATTGGCTTTCGATATGGCGTAGGTAACCGGGCTCACAAGCGATCGCAATCAGCAAACCGTATTAGCACTAACTCCGACGCCGGAACCTGATTCAGTGCCGGGTAACGCAACAGATCAACATTACAGCGCTGTACCGTGCTGGATTACGGACCACGGATTCCGGAGCTTCAAATTAAGTTAGTAATGGAAGGCAGGGTATAGGTACGGCATTTTCCAATATTTGACACTGTAAAGAAAGGTAGACGATACGCACGACAAGCACACGCTGAGTTTCTTGCCAATTCTTCTCACTACAAGTTCAAGCTCTATGAACTGGTGGCGTAGCGTACTATTGATTAGATTATTGAAGTCTAAACTGTGTATATCATCTGTTATACAAGTAGGTACCTTATATGCCTTGGACTAAGAACGCAAAATTGTAAAAGTGTAATTATTTACATATTTCTTAGTCCTTGTTCTTATTGATATAATAAATCAAATAACTATTATTTTTACTGCAGCAGGCACATACTTATGAAGGTTATAAAAATCTACCTACTTCATGTTTACACGACGCTTGAATATGGGACGGGCCTTTGACAACGTGTTCAAGTGATCATTTTAAAGAAACTACATTTAAATCGAGTTTTTCTATTTAAATTGCTGGCGTCTCCGCTCCTCAGGATCACTTGAAACAGTTCAAACATCAAGTGCCTTCGACGTTCCAGAAAACGGCGGTCATCCCCCGCGACGTACAGTGACAGTTGGAGTTACTGATTATGTAATGTTACATACGAAGACGCGACGACCACGCATAGGTAGATACACAAAGAACAATTTAGTTCAAGGTTCCGTCCCTCTTTTTACTAAAGGTCAATTTTTAAGAGATTTGAAAGTACGAAACATATAACACAGAGTCACGTGTAGCTTAAAACTAGCCCTACCACTAACCACACTAAGATTCAAATCAAACTTTATTTGCATACTAAGTGGACATACATACGTGACAAACAAAAAAGGTACTTAAAAACTTGCTTACTTTTTGAGGAAAGATCTTCTTAGTCAAGTCTAATCTAATCCAATACGGGACATCTGTGTCTGGACCCGGCGGTTTAATCAGTAAAACCAGACAGATGCGATTAGCCATCAATATAGAGCTGGCTGGTGAAACAAGTCGTTTGCTGCTCGTAGCCATTCCAACGACACCATTGGTTAGGACAATGTGTTATTACCAGTTATCATTGATCGAATCATCGTCGGTCGAATTGCGTTCATGGTCTAGTGGTTCATCGGGCCCAGACCCAGAGGTTCCGAGTTGGATTCTCAGTTAATCTGATAGGCTAGTTTTAAGTAGATACGCTTGAGTAGCTACCACCATCTGATCTCAGTCTGTATTTATAATTAAAAAATATAAACATTTCCTAAGCAACCCTCCCTGCCCACTTGAAACCATGACAAGACTTCAAACTGGCGAGTCACCTCCCAAAACACGGCGCGGCACGCCTCTCGCGGCCGAGTGGGCTGCGGGACTAGTCACTTTGTAAACAGGCGAGCAAGCAAACAAGCAAGCGTGACTCACGCTAATTGGTAACCGCACCAGCGCAGGCGCGCGCATGCGAAAGTAAACGAAGGAGGGGAACAAAAGAAAAGCACAAGAAAACAAAAGAAATAACTTGTGTTTAGGTTAGTCTTGAGCGCGCTATTGCGCGGGAAACTACGCATATTTAATGATTTTTAATGTTATCATATTTTATTTAGGTAACTTTAAAAATAATGGCAAACGTATCATAACGTCTTACTTTGCTATTGATAGGCATCATCATTAATATTTCAGCCAAAATACGTCCAACAAACGAAAGATATTGGCCTCCTCCAAGGACCTCCACAACGATCGGAGTTTGTGCTGCTCGCATTCAATAGGGGAAAAGTATTGGAGCTGGGTATTGTAAGATGAGGCAGTGTTTTTGTTCTGACCAGTAGTGTATTCGAGCAAATATAACTGATTTATGAAGCTACGGAGACTTAATGTTCAATGATATCATGCTCAAGATGTCTAACAAATTTGTCTGATAACGGAAGGTGTTTAACTAACACGATCACATATCAAACGCGCTAGTCAAAAACTAAGAATGCAGCAGTATTTTTAACACCCAAATAATTATTTTTATCTAAAATTTTCACGTCAAGTCATGGCTAGGTACACGCCTGCACATCAACCTATCCAACACTGACAAATTTCTCTAATGGATATTGATGTTTATATACCCAAATACTCAGGTTCAAAATTTATTAATGAAATTTGACATTTTGTGGTAGGTTGATCTGCTGCCGTCTGTACATAGTTACCTTGAAACAAATTTAATTTGACTATTCGTTAAATCAGCTAAATGCCTACCTGCCATGCTTTACGCATATTCCCATGGCTCGACCACGGGTTAAGTAACAGTTGCCACGTCACCACAAGCGCTCACAAAGCCGGATTAACGGGCACGCGCCGCTATCGCTCGACCATTTGGATTTGGAAACATATTTATACTTTTTCTTTCATAGCTGACATCGACACACATCAACGTTTATAATGATTGATTTCGACAATAACCCTGCGGTAAGAATCTCCAATCTGACACAAAATAAACTATTTTAAAACAATTGTTATATATTGCAAAACAAGTGTTACAATTTATTTATTTTCGCTACTTTTACTAGTAATAATAAACTTAAGTGCTAAATAGTCACCGGTGACTTAAAATACGAGTGGCAAGGAAGCACTCATAATTGATATCATAATATTATTGTCAATAGTACAAAAATAAGTTATAAAAACCACAATAAAACCACAATAAGTTCAGTAAGCTGTGTTTCATATAATGCGATGATTGATTAATGAGTGCAAATAGCTTCTAAATAGAATATATCGGCTCCTTCTTTGTTTCTAAAAAGCTTGTTTGATAACTTAATAAAAAAAATTCGGTGTGTCAAAAACAGTACCTACAGAAGATTCACATTCAACTTTCTGTGTCATCAAAGTTGTGATTTGTTAACCTATGTCATACAGTTAGAGTATTATCAATAATAGTATGCCTTATGACGATGAGTCCAGAGAATCAGACACGAGTAGCTTCTAGTGTGAAGCTGACGCGAGTTCCATCCGCTATTGGCTTATCCCGGGCATCCGATCAACTGGGAGCCTCGGGCATCGCCGGGCGCATTCCGCCGCCGCACACACACTGTTCCTGTATTGGACATCTATTTTCTTTGCATGCACCTATAAAGATTTAGACAGACCATGCAGTTAATTAAAAGATTCAAACAAAGCAATGGTCGACGAGCTAATTTGTGTGTACATATTGTTAAATATTGTTTAAATCATAAAATCGATAAGAAACGCTATAATTTTAATTTACCCTTTTTTAGTTACCCTCACCTCACTCTGCTGGCCCCCAAGGTGCAAGGTGCCACTTCACGCCTCGGTTTGAAGGACCCCACATCATAGGAAGGAGAGAAAACGTGTGTTGGAAAACTATTCCATGTTTTGGAGGTGCGACAAAGAAACGAGTCAGCAAATTTCTTAGTGCACGATGGAATATTTGAGACAGTGAAGTGGTGACTCCAGAGAGCAGCACGTGTACTCCTATGGAGGAAGGGAGAAGGTGGGATGAAGTCAAAGAGCTTTTCAGAGCACTCGCCATGGTATAAACGGTAAAACACGCTGAGTGACGCAATATCTCCACGCAATTACAGAGATTCAAGAATATTTGCGACTTCTGTAATGCGTACAGCGCGACGCTGCAATCTGTTCAAGGCATCGAGAAGGTACTTTGCGGAACCGTCCCAGATGTGCGAGCAATACTCCACGCAAGAGCGTACCTGTGTCTTGTACAAAAGGCACTACTGGTCAGGCGTAAAGAATCGCCGCACCCTGTTCAGAATACTGAGTTTTCGTTAGGCTGTTTTGATCGTGGCTTCGATGTAGTCCTTTTGGTTCAGATCGCAACGAATCGTCATACCGAGCATGTTGATACTGCTCTGCAGGCTTAGGGATGTCTAGTCCTACCACTAAACAATAGAAAAGAAAGTTATAAATCTAGTCTGTCAATTCTGTACAATTCTAAAACCTACCCCGATCCGCGTCCTCACAGGAGCCCACGTTTTGATTGAGTCCACAGTTTACATTCAACACTACTCGCTTGTTATTTCCACACCTCCGCTCCACCTGAAACATCATTACCGCCTGCGCATGCGCCACTCGAAACTGCACCTTATAACTGAAGCTTAAGGCTAGGAGCTGGCTGGGGGTATAGTTTGTTTAATCAACCAACTGGCCAGTTATATTTGACAGGTTTATCGACTGGCGAGCTGCGGAGGCCGGCATTGTGTTGATTCACATCGGGAAACAATGTTGTGGAGTGCGGAGTCGATCGCGCCAGTGATACCGCGCAGTCGGGATGGGGCGCGGCGCGCACAACGAGTTTAGTTTCATGATTTTCCGTGCATCTGGTAAATGTTAGTGTTACGTTCTCGGAATAAACTTGAGCGGAACGGACGGCGATATTGTTAGTTAACTTATCTATGACAAATATATTAGCGATGACACGTTTTATATGCAGCAGTATATTTATTTAAAAGTTAACTTTTTAAATCGTAAGCCTAACCGTCGAAAGACAATAGATAGAACTTATAATCTGAGAAAGAACTGTAATGCAGATCATATGCACAGCCCTCAGTCCCGTTACAGAAATAAACTTGAATTGTAAACACAGGCCGTGCGACGACTGTCAGGTGGATACCTATTGAAATATGCGTGATCGGTTTTCTGACTTGTATTTCAACTTTGAAGTCCAGAGAATGCACTGACAGTTGATTTTAGTCGGTGCTTTCTTCACCGCACGTCACCGAAATACAGCGCATGCACATAACGAGTATATCCTTCGCTCCCATAGGACATACAAATCACGCACCATCAAACTGTGGAACGAGGTACCATCCGAGGATTTTTCCATTGTGCTACGACATGAACTCCTTTGAATGGTGTGCAAAGAGGTTTTTTTTAACATCTCTGATGAAGCTTTCCGTTGGCGGCGGTGACCGATTCCTATCCCGCCCTACTTTCGACTACTTATTCCAATAAAAAGAGGTACTAAAGCTCACAAAATTCCACCATGAAAGCATCTCCCCGTGGCACCGCCGCTCGCCGCCATTAGCCCGTCGCCCGTCGCGTCGTCGCGGCGGTGACCGATGGCCGCCGCGATGACGGATCGCTTCCTACGACAAACACTACTTATTAATTTATTTACTCTGCACCGCGGACATTGGTAGGAGGAAACTGTGACTGATCACAATTGCTTCAATATTTTTATTAAATATTTATCATTTTAACAGGTCTCTGGAATACTATCTGCCTGCCCGCGATATCTAATGAAAGAAGAGGAAGATATGAGGAACCAATCTGCCTTCAGTATGTAGGCTATTTGTGATTCGTGAATCAGTCAGCACGTGAACCTCCTACTTTTAGTCCTAAGAGCCATTATAATAAAGAAAGACACAACTAAAACCACTATAGTGCGTCGTAGCCATATAACAACAATGTCTTAGTATTCTTTTGTTCCGACAGTTCAATATGGCTACCCAGTTTATTAGTTGAGGATTCCGGGTGAAGTGCTTCGCGCTTCCCCGTTATGGAACCAAACAACACCACGATATTGGTACAAAGGGAGCACGACATCGGCGATCGTCACTCACGCGCCTATGATCGCAATGATCTTGGAGTGTAATCTGGTTAGGCGGGTTCCATAAATCAGGATGTGGTTAGCGCTTGCGCGCTGACAGCGCTAAATGATGGATCGGCAGCGGACGCGGCTGGCCCCCATCTTGGTGACACTGCTCCCACTGTTTTGAACTTGGCGAGTTCACATCGCACGCAGAGGCCTCGTCTGAACCAGCATATAATATAAATAGTTCTTACCTATCCTACCCTACGTTTCTTTCGTGTCACATTGGCCTTGGTCACAGGCTGATACATACTGGAAGACTAGAATAGCTTATTTTAACTTGAGAAAACTTTATGCCTAGGGTACCTGTGTTAACCAGTCAGCGTTAAACCTCTTTTAACATTTACCTATAATGGACCAGAATGCATAATACATACATACATACATACATACATACATACATACATACATACATACATACATACATACATACATACATACATACAAACATACAAACATACATACATACATACATACATACATACATACATACATACATACATACATACATACATACATACATACCTACATACATACATACATACATACATACATACATACATACATACATACATCGACGCCACATTTTACATAATTAAAGTAGGGCTCCGAGGTGGAAGTGACAGTGACAGGTTGTTAGCTAACCTCTTGATGTGCGAGCATCTTGAAACACTTGTCGCTTAGTCGACTCATTGATACAGCTGGTTCTGCTGCATTCTCAGCTGATACATTGTTTTCACGTGTCAGACCAAGCAAGGGAACTAAGTAATCTTTATTCCTACGGTTTATTGATCTCCGTAGTAGCATGCCAATCGTATGCTACTGACTGATAAAATCATTACAAATAGAAATCAAATTGAGTGGTGATTTCTTCTTCGTTAAAGTCGTTCTTAAATAAATTATTAAAATTTGACTATTTCTACTGCAGTGTTAAAACCTACTCTTAGTTTTTAATTTTATCTAGATCAAACTAAAAACTAATCTTCAGATAGTGGTTGATGATTAATGAGATCCACTGATTTGAAGATACAGAAAAAAAAATGAAAATTTTTTCGATGTTAGATTTTCTGGACGTGTTTAATATTTCAACACAATTCACGACAATTTCACAGTAGCTTGAGCTTCAAAAACATCTGCAATAATTAGGTATTATACCTATTACTTAAGTACCTGACATGAATCCAAATAAATAAATGGCACAACTTGTATTACCAGTCATTAAGTATTCGTACATTATGCCAAACATACAAACACATCACAAAAACACACAAAAGGTCAAATAGAGAGGAAATCCTAAATAAATTAAACATTTTTCAAAACATGTGCTTATCGTATTTACAATATCCGTCAATCTGACAGCCCGATGCGTACGCGCATATGTTTGCATACAGACCAAATAAACATACGGCGCACAGTCAATTGACGACTTTATCCCACCGAAATTAAGTTGGCTTCACCTTTGATTATAATTTTATTAGCGTAACATTATTTTGGAATGATATTTAAATTTCGAATGTATACTTTTTATTGTAATCACAAATTGACTTCTGAAATCACACCAGGATGTTTGTATGTACAGCCGACTTTACTGGGTTGGTAACAAAGTCGATTCTCAATTGCAATGGTAATGTTTTGCTAAGGCCGGCTATGCACGGACGGATGCTGCAGGAGGGTGGTATATTTAGACAGGGCAGCCATGCACAGGATGCGTATGCGAGATGCATTATTGCAATGCTTGAAACACTTGTCGCTTAGTCGACTCATTGATACAGCTGGTTCTGCTGCATTCTAAACTCTAAAAGATATAAATACATTCATCCCCATACAAAATTAAAAGCTAAGTAAGGTTAATATAAAACCAAAAACGACGTCGCAGATAAAAATACACGAAATCTAAAAATACTTTTGATAATGAAAATAATAAAATTAAATAACTTTTAGATACTTAGAATTTAGTTAGTTGTAAGATAAAGTAGAATATAGCAGTGCCAATTATGTTTCATTCATTCAATCCGTAAGCTGGTCTTCAGTTCGCACAAAGAACGATTGAAAATTATTAAGTTTGTTTGTCTAAGCAATCCCGTTATTAAATCTCATCTCTAGATATTTGACGGCGCTCGCTGTCGCTGGGGATGGGGAGAGAAGGCACTGGGGGGCGACTTTAAAACCGGTGACTAATTCTCACGCTAAGATATCAATTACGAGTGCTTCTTTCCCTCTTATTTAGGGCCAATTTCACCGTCCCGAACAGAAACCGAGTTTAATAAAACCTGGTTTCGACTAATCGAGTTCAAAACTTAGTCTTGATCGCGGTTCACGTCGCACCGATTTCACCGGCTTCGTTTTGATCCCGTTTTTTAAAACTTAGTTTAGCTTTGACAAAGAATGAATGAATGAATGACATGTCATCGACTAAAAGTTTTTTTATTTTTTATTTTTGTTCTGGCTTGGAACTAAACGAATTGCCTTAAAAGAAATTATTCCTTCTCAAATGGGAAAATTAATAAAAAAATATAAATTCATATCACGTTAATCGTCCTCAAATATTCAGAATGTAATAGTTATTAGAAATTTTATATACAATATTTTGATCAAATATTTTAAAACAATATCTCTTGAAACATGGTATGGTAAATTGTTAAAACTACTAATATATGGGGAATTTTTTTTTTTTTTCAAGTGCTAATTGCTGCACTGAAGCTAATTAAATATTTATAAAATTTATAAAATACAGTGAAAAAATTAAACGCCCTCAACAGGAATTCAACCTCGGTCTTCCGCAATCCGGGCGGCTGTACTGACCGCTATATAAATTTTATAAATATTTAATTAGCTTCAGTGCAGCAATTAGCACTTGAAAATAAAAAGATAATCTACTATAACGTTGTGTTATCAAATTTGTAGTATTTCACCTGCAAAGGTAAATCTGCATGGCCATCGGTTGCAATGACCGTTGGATATATGGCGCACCTGTGCCGCTATTAGCACTCAAAAATTAAAAAGCAGTGACAAAATTTAGCGCCTACGTTAGCCTTCCCGGTAGCATAGCGGTCAGTGCAGCCGCCCGGATCGCTGAAGACCCAGGTTCGATTCCTGGCTGGGTCGGGTGGGCGTTTAATTTTTTCATTGTATTTTATAAATTTTATAAATATATGGAGACTTTTTAATATTGTAGTGACTTGAGGCTGACAATATCAGTCAGTCAGTGTCTCATTGTTCCGAGTGTTTGTTGATGTGCCTGTCTGTGTTGCTTCTTTCGTGCTCTTTTCGTGACCCTGCATCGTGTTCTGGATAAAGTGATACCCTCTCATTACGGCAACCTACTGCCTGCTAAACGGACTCGATTCTTGCTTTCACGATTGACCACGGCCTCGCTTAACGGACTAGATCTTTGAGTTTCGACCCATTTTGAACAATATGTCAAAAAGGAAAAGGGACCCGACCTTTTAAACGTAGGGCACATAACAACTGGTTAATGGGAGACACGCTGTTATTTCTTAAACAAACTAATAATAGATTAGGCATTTATATAGGTACCTATGTTAAGCAAATAATGCTAGTGGTGTGCTTTACAATATTTTGGTATTGTAGTACTTACCTACTGTTTAATATTACTTAGGTACTACTATTTATTTATTAGTTTGATTTTAATATGTACTGATTTTAACTTTTGAAATTTTTTTTTAGTAAATAAAACAAGTTTAATTCAGTTTCACAAAACATGAGGTCAGTTTACAGATGTAACTATAAACTAGATATCTTACCAAGATTTTATCAACGAAAATGTAGTTCTAATAAACACATAACAATAGCGACAGTCACCACACAACAAAACAAAGTGTATCTTGCAATGCATCAAGAGTGTCGAAGTGTTCTTCTCTCTCGCGTATCCATCTGGAGCGACGTACAATAAACTCATCCTCATAAAAATTTTCGTCAAAAGCTCGTGCCAGGGCTTTTTTCATCTTTGTTTTATATCGTTAACAAAATGATTATTTCTTTCTTTAAAAATAAATAAACAAACCAATCTCCCGTACTCCACACAATCGCGACAATGACAGGCAAACAGCTTTAAACGCGTTTAGCTAAGCTAAACGTCGAAAATCGGCCGTTCAGAAACTGAACCAAGTTCAACTTGAACGACGTTTAGTTTATGCCGGTGAAACGCAACCTTGAGAGTGGAACTCAGTTTAGCGCGTAAACTCAGTTTAACTCGAATTGATCGCGTTTAATTTCACCGGTGAAATTGGCCCTTAAAGTCACTATTGTAGTAACTAAGTTTTAACAGCATAAAATTCTCTAACGAAATATAGCTTAATGAAAAATTTAAAATAATCCAAAAATAATATGATATTCATGTTAATTTAATTTTGAGATCACCTGTGAGATTCAAAAATCACTGTCCAGTAATCAAGCCACTCAGAGTGAGTCGTCGGCGCGTCGTCGGCGTTGTCCGTTTATTGCCTCTGGCCTCGTAAAAGAGCAGTGTCAACAAAATGTGATTTTACAACATCGGGGACACTTGCTTCGGCAATTTAATGGCGAGTAATTTAATGCAATTTCAGATTTTATAATGTCAGTTCCGTTATAATTTAACGCCACAAATGCTTTAACACAACATTTTATATTTAAGTGATTTCAATAGCCAAGTCGGGCAAAGGTGTGTTTCGGATTTCGCCCAACCCGGGTTTGTTATCACCATCGTTTGTGATGATTGCTAATAATTACTATCAATTGTAGCGATGACTTTGATTTTAATGCTGGAGCTCCTTTGCCCAGCTGTGGGAGAGTGTATAGGTACTTTAACTACTTTAATAGCAAAATTATCCATCACTAAAACAACAACATATCTAACAAAAATGCCGTCCTAACTATATCCATTCATAGTTCCCACTGAAACAATTGAATCACCGCCATCTTTGAACTGAAACCCATCTTGGATTAGCGTGGCTTAATCACCGCCGCATCTCTGATTCACACATTCCAGCGGCCGTTGTCGACTAATTTCGCCGCGACGTGATCGTAAATACCGGGCCGTTATTAACTACGCTCTCAGCCGTTTACGAGCTCTGAAAAATCTGCACTCAAACAACTAAAACGGGGCTGATGCTAATGGGGCACGAGCTGATCCTGCGCAGGCCTGGCCACTTAAATTGTGCTCCGTTACTGTTGAAATGAAGTTGCAGTTTTATTGAGAGATTTGACACTTTATACTCTCTATATTGTACCGATGGCGCAGTGGTTATCGCGTCCGGTCTGCGAATGGTTGTGTGACCAAAACTTTATCATTTCGAGCTCATGCCTCCGTGCTATACGGAAGGCATGTAGGTCCCGGTTACATTAGCTATCGTTACAAACACAAATCTGCATTCAGCCCGCGTGGTTGCTTATGGCCCGTTCTCCCTATCCATTCATAAGGGAAGGCTCGTGTCCCAGCAGTGGGGACATAAAAATGAGCTGATGATGATATTGCTTTGTACTAGCTTCGTCGTACTAAAGTGATGGATGGTTGCATTCAAATAATTTAAACCTGATAGAACGGTCTCAAATCCTCTGCAACAACCTTGTATAAGCGATCGGCTGACCACCAGACCGCTACACTCCGGGTTTAGCCATATTGTTAAAATCATTTTAATTAAGTATACTTATTTTACTGGGCACACTTATACTAGAACTCATTTCATTGGCCCAAAGCAGGCATTTTTTTTTAATGTTAAAAGGGGGTAAACGAGCAGGCTGGTCACCTGATGTAAAGTAATCACCGCCGCTCATAGACACCCACCCGCAAAACCAAAGTAATCGCAGATGCGTTGCCGGCCTTGAGGAAGGAGTTGGATCTTGAGGAGGGAGT
Organism: Eudonia truncicolella; assembly: GCA_949315975.1. Classification (NCBI taxonomy): domain Eukaryota; kingdom Metazoa; phylum Arthropoda; class Insecta; order Lepidoptera; family Crambidae; genus Eudonia; species Eudonia truncicolella. The sequence continues at coordinate 17,367,012 of OX438837.1, read as the reverse complement.
AGAAATTGAGAGGGGGGAGGGGTGAGAGATGGGCCTCCGGTACTTTCACTCACCGGACGAAACACAACAGCAACGAGTGCCATTGTTTCACGCCGATATTCTGTGAGAGGGGTGGTATTACGCCGGGCGAGCCGGCCCATTTCGTGCTGCAACGCAGCGTGGCTCTACTACTACAGCTACATCTTACTACTATTAAACACCATTTTACTTCCAATAGTTTATTAATTAGTTATCTGAACCAATTGGCGGTCAAACCACAGAATATCAAAAGTGACAGCTAACACTAGTGATGCAGTTAATCCAATTTAGAAAAAAAATTGTGATGTTCATTAGGTGTCGATTTCTTGGCGCTAACACTACCGACAGTTACTATTACTTACAAGCAAAACTCATAACTCCCCGTAAGCACAATGAAACCTACTTAAGGCTATTAAAATTCCAAAAAGTCTGTCGCGCCTTTTAACCTCTCCGCTTGGAGCAGCCGGTTATTAAGATGCGGGGGACGTTTAATTAGCCACTAAATACATTAGTCCGTTAAATGACGTTAACTGTGACCCGCGACTCTGGCCCGGCTAGGGCGGGTGGCGAGGGCGGCGAGGGCGGGCGGCGAGCTTAATCGAATTTAACCATCTGACGTTATATGGAAATGTGACGTGTGATAATAGTGTACGCAGTCTATAAGTAGGTACGTATCTTAACTAACCACTTTAAGTGACAACTTTTGTCGTGCCAGTTGTCCGTATGGTAAGATTGGTAAGCAATTACAGTACAACTCATATGTCACAAATAATGATACTTTTTTATATCTAATATATAAAATTCTCGTGTCACAGTTTTCGTTGCCATACTCCTCCGAAACGGCTTGACCGATTTTGATGAATTTTTTTGTGCTTATCCGGTATCTATGAGAATCGGCCAACATCTATTTTTCATCCCCCTAAATGTTAAGGGTGGTCCACCCCTAAATTTTTTTTGATTTTTGAAATTTTTCCAATACAAAATGATTTGTTTGTAGTGTTGTCATGGAAACTGTCAAAGCGGTACGAAGTCCGCCGGGGGCAGCTAGTTTTGCTATAAGGAAAGTGAATGACGATAAAACCGTATGTGGTAGCGCAAAAATTAAACCTATTCCGTTAGCTCAATTGGATTTTTTCATCGTTTTCATAATATTTGTTTGGCACGTAGAACTAGAGATGTAGCAAAGATATTTAAGTAAACCAACCACTTATTGGAATAAAACAAGTTTTCTTGCTTAAGCACTGTTGACTTGCTTACTTACTATATCCAGAGGCCGCAAACAACTTTTGTTTTCGCGAATAAAATAAGTTAAGACTCGTAAACGCAATTATAAATGTACGGAAGAGATTTAACCGTGTTACGTTTCTAAATAAATTGCGTTCAGACCTCGCTAAACGACATTAAACTCATTATGAGAAGGCCGGCAGAAAGAATAGCTCGAGAGGACGGCAAAAAAGACACTAATAAATTCCACTTCATAGCTTTTTGTTAAGCACCCATTTGTAAGCTAAACATTTATTACAAGTTGTAAGGAGATCTCGCTGGAGGTAATATTAAAATTACGTTTTCAAAATAAAACGATTCTCTTTAATATTCTACAACGGGGAAACGGTTGGCCATAATTTATGTGTGACTATAAGGTCTGATGGCCAAAGGTTAGAATCTCGAAAGTTGATCAAAGGCAATGCAAATGCAAAAACAAAATAAATTTAAATGTTCACGATAAATATTGTAAAAAACCTATTTTTGTTTGGATGTTTATTTTCTTCATTTTTATTTGGATTATTGAAATGAAACACTTTATACGAATTCACTCCAATTAAATATATATATTAATTCATCCTGAATGGCATTTGAAAATGAAAATGAAAAACTTTATTGCCATAAACATAAGAAAAGAAAAACACTGACTATTAATACTGTTAATACTATTAATACTATAATTACTGACTACAATTATTAATATATAACTAATTAACATTAAAAGCAAAAATAAAATAATTAAAATCAAAGATAAAATTTTTAAAAAGTTCAAAACTATAACACGGACTATGTTATTATGTTAGCCACAGAGAGAAGCCTTACACAAGATCAGCCTTTTTGAATCGTCTTAATGTCGTAATGGCCTTCTATCCACTACCGGCACTCCCGAGTCCGTTCGCAACGTATGGGTACGTCTGCGGTTCCTCTGATGATGCGATTAGCGCGGGTCTGCCCAACTCCAGCGCAGACCCCAGCCCGACCGGGCCGAGGGTCAGCTTCATTATAGACGACTAATTAACGGCCCATTGCACGAGCTCCAAATGGCTCTATTGTTATAGCTAAATTTTATTGTAATGCCGTAGATGTTATTATTTGATGCGCATTAAAGCCTTATTATTAATAAACGTGGTATAAAGATACACCTGATTTGAAAGTAATGACGATTTTAGTTTCCGGAGGCAGTTAAAGGTATCATCAATTTAGTCGACGTTGATGCGTCGTTGATGGCAATGCCAGCCATGTTGACCACAGTCATCATCTCTGCCAAAATACATCCACTGTTGGACAAAGGGCTCCCCAAGGATCTCCACAAACACCGGTTTTGTGCTGCGTTAAGCTGCTACCTAATAGTTAGTCACTGCTCGATCGTTAGATCTCTGTGTGACCACAGTAAAGTATACTTTGGTATAGCTCATCTCCAAAGAGCTTTTTGATACTTCAGAGCTGTAACGGTAAGACACTTTGAAAGCATTCTTGATTCACAACAATCCTCTTTTCACCGAAAATATGTTCTTACAATTTAACGCCATCTAAAACGTATTTTCATTCAAATGTTATTTTGACACTTCCATTGTGCGGCTCACGCGAAGTTGCCATAAAGGGTGTTCCCATAACAATGATGAAAGTTGAAAGAAAAGCTTTCAAAGTGTCGTTGCGGCGCGGCGGCGCGGAGTGTGGGGCAGCTGTCACGCTCAATTAAACTCACAAATCGTGAATACACGCTATTAGAGATGTGGAGGACGTGATGAATAAGAATGCGATGCAATTTTGATAATTCTCTTTGCTGTTTTCTTTAATTTTTGACGGTAGTTTGTTTTTAATACCGATTTTTATCAAATGAGTCAGTTTACTTATTAGAAGCAACTCTGCTGAACAAAATAATTCATGCATACAAAGAGTTTGCTTCTTGTTAAACCCAAAGTAGCTATGCCATACCCTGTCTCCCTGCATAGACTAACAAACCGATGGCATTATGACATTAAGCCTAAACTAATTTGTAACCTTAACTGAATAAATAATTTTGAATTTAATTTAATTGTCAATAAATAGTTGTTGTTCTCTCTCTCTGTATTTAACCATAGAACGTAAACCAGCCCAACACTATTTTTTTCCACATTTTGTAGAAATCAATGTTATGGTTATTATTACGTAACTTCCGTCACAAAGAAAGGACAAAGGCGTCAACAGGTAAGAGTGAGTAGAAAATCAAATTACTTTTATGACGTCACATCAAGAAGTCCTTACGACGCGCCCTGCCCTGTATCGTGTAATTTTCGCCGCATTAAGCGCACCATTCACGCCACGACAATGCGACACCGTTTTTGACAGCCATTTCTTTATAATAATTTGTGCGTGTTTCCATTGGACCTAATTCTTTTTTCATTGCGACAATAATAAAGTAACATAAACTTTTCTGGCGTAGCTACTCTGGGTAAATTCGTTCTTTAAAATGCTTATTTGTGGGCAGCCCGACTAAGTATTAGCAGTGTACTGTACAATACCAACTATGCATGATTTATAGGAGGGTTATAAAGCGGGAAAAATGTGTTTGCATATACAAGTAAGTATAAGTAATATAGAGCTACACTATCCATAAAAAGCTAAGACGTGCGTTTGCTGGGATGAAATTCTGGGCAAACTCAGTGGTCCCCCAGTACCACCACCGAAGACCGTACTTCACGAGCGCATTTCTGTTACTTTAAATAAATAGAAATAAAATCAGGAAAACATACCGAAGAACAAAAACAAATGAAATATTAAAAGTTAAGTATTTACATGTACAAAGTTTTAAAAAGAGTACTTATTCAGTTACTAGTATTCACAAGACAGTGGAAACAGTGTGTGAGAAAAAAAGCCGCTTAGTTTTGAGTCACATTGAATCGCATCATAAGTAAAAGAGAGATCTACTCGCGACTCTTCACCTCCGTTGGGATTATATTTAACGTCGCGAATAATGCATTCAGAAGTGGTGGGCGTGGCCGGCTTAATTCCCTCGTTTGAACACCAACCAGATGTTTCTTTGGGTTCACTGATTTGAAAATAAGATATTGTGACAGCTTTTGAGAATCACCTTCAATAATTGTGATTTCTAGACACAATACCAACGTTTTAGCAATTCCTAATAATGTATTTGAAAGGTAATATGCTTTAGGAATTGTGGTTAGGGAAGTGGCGACAATGCTACAAAAAAGTGTGAATAGAGACGTTACAGCATTTGTAATATGAGTTGTGTGGCGGCGATATTGACAATGGTCCCTACACACATCTCTAGACGTAGATGTCGTGGAAGCGAAATCAATTGACGGACTATAAAGTTAGCGAACGACCTTTTTTTAGCAACGGTTTCCTTCTGTCAAGCATGAAGGAGCCATGCAGGAGTTACAGAGCCTAGTGCAAGATTATTTTATAAGATAAGATAAGATAAGATAAGATAAGATAAACTGTATTGTACACCAAAAATAAAACATTTGACTAAAAAATACACGTACAAAGGGTGGTCTTATCACTAAGAGTGATCTTATTGTTTTATTCATTATTCATAAGGTAATGAAAACAAAAATTTGTATGAAAGAGCGCCCCCTGGCGACAAGCGAGGTGATTTGATATTGTGTCGTACAAATTCTCGTTTTCGAGAGATCGAATGGTGGTTAAAGTCGCAGAAGACGCTTTTATGTGATAAAATCTGCGTAACAGTACCTATACTTACAAATATACGACACAGCATTACACAAACGTTAGGGAAAAAAGAAAGTGTCATTAAAAGTATCTCGACAGCGTTACTCCCGGAACTGTCGCCGCGCATATGGGCAGAATCCTACCACTTCGCCTGTTGCACAATGAAATGAAATGAAACGAAATTATTTTATTTACTTATGAATAGGGTACATGGGGAGATGTTGTGACAACTCTTTGTGTGTTCTGTTGTGAAAATTCGAGAATCTGATGGCTTTGGCCACCCCTATACCTTAATACCTATTTATGCACTATAAGTTTCTTTCGCATTTCTGTGTTTCGGTTTTTTGAAAGGTACACACGCCTGCACATCAACCCACAACAAACTGTCAAATTTTCTCAATAGACTTTGAACCTTATAACATAGTTATACTTATGGTTGAAAATGTATTGGAGAAATTTGACAGTTATGCAGGCGTCTGTACAAGAGTGCGAAGCTTCAGGATTGGTAATAAGTGGTGGCAATTGGTGCAAACGCAATGTGGCTACGGAGGCTACTCACCATGGACCATTGCTTATTCGACGGGTCAATATCTTGAAAAAAAATGTCAAACCCAATGATTAATATTGTTCAGATGATGCGGCGGGGATACATGTTGCTAACGAAGTAACTCAAAAATATAGTAGTACCTATGCCTGATAAAGTTAAAACTATATCAAAAAGTAAAAATTGATAGTTTATTATAGATCCTTTTTAAAAAAGTAATCAGTGTGCGATTGGCCAATACCGCCAAACTGTGAAGAAACACCATCTCACGTAATTACCACGTTAACTACAAACCAATAAGTAAACAGGGGCGCGTTGTGCGCGCGCGCCGGATGTCATAAACACCGCGAGCTGCGCCATTAGCGGACCACCGGCGGCCGGCCGCTGGGCGTTGATGAACCTTACACTTGCCTGCTATGGCTATGTTTTTGGCAAATAAACTAACAGTTGACACACTGACCTAATTATAATCATATGACACCTTTCGTATAACCTATCGGGTGCAGTATACATTTTAAAGTCGTGAATTAGCCAAGCTAGCTAGCTTTACCCAATCTTATGTAAGGCTGACTATATAACACGTAAAACTTACTAAATGCGTTTTTATTGAAAGATTTTACTTTTGTAGGCGAGAAACCTGAAGGGTATCTCCCATGCCATGTAATCGAAACTTCCTCAGAGAGCGAGAGAGAGAGAGAGAGGCTGATTGCGTGATCGCAAGCGTGTCCCCTACTAGGATCTCCGAGGGGTTCGGATCGGGTCGAGCTAACACTTGCCAACTGTGACCATCTTGTCGGCAATGTTACTACTAGTCGACAGACTCAGTGTGACCCAATCTTACGTAACGTAAGACTAGCTCAATGGAAACTTGTCTTCATAAGACCCAATGCCGAAGACGTCGCACGAGATAAACAGTCCTCGTAAAGACCAGTTCCTCTAGTTCGGTCGCTCTTGACTTTAATTTCACGTTTGGTTTATGGGTTACTTACTTAATTTTTTTTCATTATTTTCAAATAGCAACTGACCAGTCAAAATCAAGCAGAAAACAGGTGAGTTTCACCATACACGAAATACATTGCAGTTGTGCATAACATGCATCAACATGTAACATGTAATGTTGTGACCTAAAATAAAGATAATGCAGTAACAAATTCATTTACAAGGCGTAATACGCGTCTTGTAAAAGGCTAATTTAAAATACACACATGCCTCGTTGAAATAGACATGCTAATTCATAATGCGATTCTGCAACTGAGCCAGTCGGCAGTCGCCCCCTGAATCACGCCGGCAGGCAGCGGCGACAGCAGACAGCCATTAAGGCGCGACACTCGTCCGCTCCAAACCAATGAATAGCAATTGTTTCAATCAGCCTGCGCGCACCATTCGCTCAGGTGCTCGATGTGGGTGAGCTGCACTGAGTACACCACGCAGATGCGACACTGCTCATTCGCTTTGACGAAGCTGTACTTCTCTGACTAACTCCCTTAGTCCCTATTGTGTACTCTATTTAGGAGATTATAATTAAATACCTGTGCTGCTGCTAATGGTAGGTTGCTGGGTAGGCGTATGGTGTGATCACTTCCACTCACCTCAACGCTCGGCTGACAGGTGACGCGGGCGGTTTTATCCCTCAAGGCTATGTATTTAATAAACGTCACCGGACATAACAGTCACCAAATCTGATAAAATAAAAATGGGTGATGAGGAGAGGAGGTGGTCGTTTTCGTAATCAAACTAATGGAAAGAGCAACCAGGTATGAACTAATCCAATCATTGACATTTGAGTAGGTTCATATGCATAGGTAGTAAGCAGGCCCAATAAACATCGGTGCCTTGTCAGGGAACCATGCCTCAAAACAAAACTATTAGCAAATAACTTGTGTAGGACATATGGAGAAAAGCGGAGTCAACGAAGCACCTACTGTGCGACTGCGTGATAGCTAGAAAAACAATGGGACTCCTGCGATCAATCAGCCTATCCGAAACCAAAAGACTCTTCGCTCTCAAAGGCTTTGCCAAACTTATGGCATCATTAGCATGGGGTTACATAAAAGATCCCGTTGGGTCCCCGCAGGCCCCACTAAGATAAGATAAGAAGTTTAAGTTGTTAAGCACGACTTAAAGGGGTGTCCAAGCTAGCTGGGCGTTGCTCTATGCCCGCCGCGGCGACAATGGCTGTGTTTGCAATCCGGTGCGCGGGCGCCGGCGTGGGCGCATGCGGGCGCGCACTCCTACACGCGCCGCCGCCACCGCATTGTAAGCGCACGCTATATTCGTTGTGGAATTCTGCTAGCTAAGCTAAGGATAGCATTGAGACTGCTATATCGAGAAATGTTTTGCGTAGGTGCAGTTGCGGTTTATCTATGAACATACTGCTTTGTTGATTTCGATGACATCGATAAAACAGAACTCAATAACAAGAAAAATATTATGTACCATTTCTGAACGTTAAATAATTATTTTGTAGGAGATTATTGGTCGGTTATTTTCAGTGGGTACAATGTGAAATTGAAACTGGTACTGCCAAATCAGAAGTGGCTCTGATTTGACAGCGGGCTTACTCCTTGACCATAGAGACGGTTATAAAAGTCGTTAATAATAATGAAAACCACAATGCGTTTTTAATATTACATGACACGTGTAAAGTCTAACAATAGTAGCCAATCCAGGAAGCTTGCACTCATGCATTTAGTTGTCCACCGTTTAGAATCGAACCGATGAGGTGCCGATACTAGCGACGCTGGCTGCATGCCGATGCCGCTCCGGCATGCGGCGGCATGACGCGGCTGGTCGCGGCGACAAGGACGCATTCCCACTGGCTTCTCGTTTAACAATTGACAGATTAACTTGAATAACAAGTGGTTTGAAGAAGTAACCAGCCGTGTACCTCTTGTGATTCTTCGAATGTTAGCGCGTTGGATTATATTATTTAGCAAATTAAATATAGGTTTTATTTAAAGCTTAAGGGTAAGATTACTAAATGTCATCACAGGTGTAGCGTTTCCCATAGTGAAATTAAAAAGTAAAACATTTTGACAACGCAGTATCGATCTGCCTCCATCATACGTTGAGTGACGTTGAAGCCGAAGATGGAAACGCACTTCAAACTTAATCCTCAACTAATGAGGGACTGGTTTACTACAACTTTAAACACAACAATGCAACTAATAAGTTGTTGTTTTGGCGACAAACTTATATAAAAATAATATAAAAAGGTCTAATGGTTACTGCTAACCAAGCGGACTTAAAAGCTCTACCTATCCTATACCCACTAAACCGAGTACTATGTACCCCCCTCGCAGGAAATGGAACCTGAAAACTCTAGGTCGTAATACATATATGTCTAACCACGAGATCAAGGAAGCGATAAATTATATGTATCCACGTGGAAAGTATGTAAGTAGTTGTAAACAGACAAATAGTACATACAGCGAGGAAGCACTATCTGCCAAAATTCACCGGGGTCAAACCACTAACGGTCGCTTCGGCAGTCGGTCGTGAATACGGCCTATTTGTGAGCGAACGTCGCGCGACGTTTCAAGCGATGGAGTTGACGCGGGGCGCTGCGTGGGCGCACTCTCAGCCTGCTAATGAGTTATGGCTCGTACTTCAAGGCTGCATGCCAACCTACACTAGACTTTTATAAGATTCTGCCTACTTGGAAGTATATATGATATACTTAATCTTGTCACATAATCACATTAGTTACAGCTAAGTAGACATTGACATTAGCCTGTAAGAATAGTTGTGTATTAAAAAAAAATAAATAAATAAATAAAGTTGAGGTTGAAGCTTATTTTATATTTAGCAAGTAAATCCACATTTATAAAGTAAAGAAGTATTGTATAAATTGTAATGCACCATCAGTAGAAGAAATCAGGAATACTATAATGTTTTTATAAATATGATATTACGCGGGTCAACATATGCATATGCTTATTTAAAAGAAAATATGTTGATAGGCTGCTGCTTAATTCCATCGCAATATTGCTACTTTTGTAACGTACCATCACGGCACCTTCCAGTTCAATTGTTGTAAGGAGGCAATTTCGGTGGCAAACAACGCGGCAGGCGACGAGACGTCGTCGGCGTCGCGCGACGCCCAGCTGCGCAAACAGCGATCAAACGCCGACGGGTGCCCGTGAAGTCACGTGAAGCGGAGCGGCCCTATTGCTAGCTGGTATTCTCTAATGTCTTTAACGATTTTAGATGAAAGTGTCAACATTAATTTATAAAGTTTATTTCTTTGAATGTAAAATATTTCATCATATTGAATGAATCCGTATTCTTCAATCAATTACGACAAGAACCCCTCCCGCTTGTATTTGCAGTCACCGATGCCTTTTTCCACACCCCTGCTCTTACAATTTTACTTTACATTCTTAATATCCTGAATTCCTGACAATACCGGACGCTACGGTACGACGCGACGCGGGAGGACATGACAACGGCAGCGCGTCGCGCGACGTCGCGCGACGCGACTGCCTGCCGGGACGTCGCTCGTCGTCGTCGTGGTGACGCGGCAAAACCTCTGATAACAACATTATGTTGCAATATTGTATAGGAAATTGAAAATCACTCGCAGTCACTTTATGCTGTGGCTTTGGCGATGCCGTAAAATAAAATGAAAAGTTTTGTCAAAGAAAGGAGTGTCGACAGAGTGCCTAGGAGTTTACTTACCATTCAATCTCGTTAACGAAAAGCTGCGATTGATAGTGACAAACGAGGTGAGTTAAAATGTTGCCATACTAATTATCGTTTTCGTTAACGTAATCGAATAGTTAATCACGCGCTTAAAACACTGTTGTCACAGTATTCAGTGTGCTTTGCGGCTCCGTCCACAAAATAAAAAGACCCAGAAAGTAAGCTTAATGCATACCGCGCTCGAGCACCACGCAGAGACCCTTTAGCGGACCCCGCGTGTCGGAACAGTCGGAGTCCGTGTCCGCGAGAGGTTGTCTATGTGTGCGTTGCTCGAGCGCGTTTGTATGAACTTTGCCTTCTGCTCCTTATTTGGTGATCGGTGGCTCCGCCCGCGGCTCCGCGCGCGCCGCGGCCTGCTCGCCGAATTATCCACGCTGCAGTTATTAAGTTACCGAAACTGCGCAGGGGTGACACTCACTAATGGAGTGTTCAATCCATTACTTTACTATATAACTTTGTTTGTCTTGGATAGTGTGTATTGCCTGGCATGTGAATGGTTTTAAGGTTTACAAAGGAAGAGGCAAAGTTTGACATGTCAAACTAAACCGAATATGTCCCAGTCAATATTTTCGATCAGCCATAAGTTCAAGTACTTTTAACTACGCCAATTCTGATTTTCAGGATTTTGCCTAGAAACTAAGGAGATAGCGACATCCCATTACGTATTTCTGACGCTAATCTGCATTCCAGTCTTGACCTTGAGTGTAAGATCTAGTGAAATTAAAATCATTAGAAAAAAACTTCAGGGTCTGGTCGATAACGCGCGTATGGTCACTTGGTAGACAAGCGCAAGCTTATATCATTCATGAAAAATAAAAAGTCCAACCTTGACATGTTGTTGGCTACAGCTTGGCTCGGCCCTGGCCGCCGTTCGCACGACTGTTGCAGAAACATGATCGGTCACAATTGGTAGCACTTCACTCCCCTCGACCCCAGCACTTAGCACCCATGCCGCGATCTTCGAGTTTCAGCAAATACGATCCGAACGATAAACAATGGTGACGCTCCGTGACGTCACTGACGGGCATTTGGCCCTGTTGTGACGTCATCTGCCTGTCAGTTGGTTCCGCCAACCACCGAGGGAAGAGGGTAAATATTAATTGCTTGTAATTGGGAGCAAATGTGCGATCACTTTACTTGACAAACGAATTAAGGCATTTCATTGGACAAATATTGTTTGACAACTCTCGTTTGAGTCGGTGTAATGTTATTTCCAAGTTATCAAATGTCTAACACTGTTCGTAACGAAATATGTTTGCCTAGTTTATATAATTTATTTGAAATGTGCACTCGTCCTTTTTTTGGGAAAAATGGGCTATGTTTACTAAAGTGAAAATCTTTCAGCAACCTTCATAACTAGTTTAATTGTGTTATGCTCTATACGAATATAGTTAACATACCAATTTAATATGCAAAGGTGTTATAAAGTATACGCTAAAATATGAAAGTAAGTGTTAAGAAACTAACTAATTATCACGATTGGAGGTATGGGCGACCCCTGGCGCTGGGATTTCAGTGCACTCAGTGAAAGGTAAAAAGAGTAACAATCCTAATTAACAATTATATCTATAACCTACTATATTATCAATCATGATTTAATTAATTGTACCATTATTTGTAATGTCTTTTGCTAGTCTGGTGGAAGATATTTCAGACTAAAATAAGCCGCTCTCTTGTACTAGTAAAAAAAATTATAAACCTTTTTTGTAACGCTTATATGAGTGTTCATGAACTTGTTCAAATTAATAAGTACTTTATTTTTTAATTACCAAAGTAAGTAGCATTGTCATGCAATGCAACGCTTTGTTTGCCAGTTTGTAATTGAAAAATGCTACAGCCTCAGACCATCTGAGGCTTACAGCACCGTTCCTGCGCCCACGCACGTATTGTTGACGCAATATATATTTGCACACATTATTTGTATTCCTTTTAAGCAGGCGCTAATGTGTTCACCTAAGAATCGTTTTGCTATATTTCACAACTGAATCGCCTCGTGTTGTTGGTATTGTTTCAACAAAGTGAATATTTGCATGGAAAACGGACACAAAAGGATTGCTTTGCTTTAATCATACAGAATGTATCATGCCAGGATCAGGAGCGCGTTAAATTGTCTCGTGACTCACGCAACACATCTTAAATTCAGCTTATTTATTGTTTTAATTACCAGAACTTAAACAAATTTTGGACTAGGATTAAATTTGCTAAAATGACTTATAAACATAGGTACGTACTATGTAAATAAAAGAAATTGTTAAGTGCAATTGATAGTGTTTTTACAATCACTACTATAACATGTACAGACGCCTGCACATCAACCTATCCAAAACTGTCAAATTTCTTCAAAACATTCTCAACCATATTGCTTAGTACTAAAGGTCAAAGTCTATCGAGGACAGTTTGTGGTAGGTTGATGTGCAGGCGTGTGTACGTTTTTTTCTTAATTTTATGTGTTTTACTTTCTCGTGCGGACCTACTTGTAAAAGTGTAATCCAAAATACAAACGTATACTTTTACATAGAGGAATAGCTTCCCAATGTTTACGATTGTCCACGAGGAAACTTAAGCTTCATTGTCTATAAGAAGCCTGAGTAAAGTGCTGGTGAGCAAACGCCGTGTAACGGTTCGTTAACGCAAACGGTAGGAAGAGCTTTGTTCTCAACGCGCCACATTACGCAACACAGCGAAGGAATTCGCAAACACAGCTGCAAGCACTTCATATAACCGGCCTGCACTATTACTTTTCCAAACATTAAGAGTCACTGCGTTTACTGTCAAAAGTATCGCTTTTCTCCACAACGAGCGTGCACAAAAGTAGCGCTTCATTGTCTTCTCACCTGATGATTAGTCACGCTAAGGCCAAGTGGCAACGCACTTCACCGAGTGTCCTTTAACTACTGAGTGTCAAGTGCGAGTTTCATTCGCAATTCGATCACGTTAACGAAAACGAGAATTTGTAATGGCAAAATGTTAACTCTTCTCGTATGCCGCCAGGAGGCGCTGCTTCAATGCTGTACTAAGTTTCGTTTTCGTAAACGTAATCGAATGAATACGGGTAGTAAAGAAAACTCACACTAGGCACCCTGAACTGAACTGACTATTGAACAACTATTCGAATAACGAACAATGTTCGAACTACGAACAACTGACTATCTCGTGTCTCTAACTGTTACATAACGATCGTCGTTAAATATTCATAAAATTTTATAAAATACAGTGAAAAAATTAAACGCCCACCCGACCCAGCCAGGAATCGAACCTGGGTCTTCCGCAATCCGGGCGGCTGCACTGACCGCTATGCTACTGGGAAGGCTGACGTAAGCGCTGAATTTTGTCACTGCTATTTTAATGTTTTTGAGTGCTTTTAAGCAGGCACTAGCGCCATCTATCCAAACGGTTGTTGCAACCGATGGCCATGCAGATTCATCTTTGCAGATGAAATACCACAAATTTGATAACACAACGCTATAGTAAATTTTACTTTTTTTTTTTTTTTTTTAAGTGCTAATTGCTGCACTGAAGCTAAATTAAATATTCATAAAATTTTATAAAATACAGCGAAAAAATTAAACGCCCACCCGACCCAGCCAGGAATCGAACCTGGGTCTTCCGCAATCCGGGCGGCTGCACTGACCGCTATGCTACCGGGAAGGCTGACGTAAGCGCTGAATTTTGTCATTGCTATTTTAATGTTTTTGAGTGCTTTTAAGCAGGCACTAGCGCCATCTATCCAAACGGTTGTTGCAACCGATGGCCATGCAGATTCATCTTTGCAGATGAAATACCACAAATTTGATAACACAACGCTATAGTAAATTTTACTTCGTCGTAATCGTCGTTGAAGTGACAATGCCTTCTAACTCGAACTAGAGGAGCTCGATGGCGCAGTGAATAACGCGCTCTGTCTGCGATTGCTGACGTTAAGCAACTTTCGCATAGGCCGGTCATCGGATGGGTGACCAAAAATTTATTATCTCGAGCTCCTCCTGCTTCGGAAGGCACGTAAAGCAGTTGGTCTCAGCTGCATTAGCAGTCGTTAACAACCACCGCACCGCACTGGGCCCGCGTGGTGGTTTATGGCCCGTTTTCTCTACCCATTAATAGGAAAGGCTCATGCCCCAGCTGTGGGGTCATATAATACTGGTGACACACCATCTAACTAACATTCTTTGCTTTAAACTGAAAGTAAGTTTTACATATAAACACAACTACCTATTTTTACACCGTAATTCATTTTAAAATAGGTTTCTTCACGTTTGTGGAAATACCTTATAACTTCAATAGTAACTCTCTACAAAATGATTTTACGGTAGGTAACATCTCTTGACCACAGCTTGCGTTTCTCTACAGTTAAGAGGATAAAATGGCGGTAGGTAGCTAGGCTATAAGAACAAGTAGCAATGAAAAATACGACAAAAATATGTGACTGTAAAAATATGACTGAAGTACCTACTCGTTGGTTGTAAAGTAAAACGACAGTGCGACGTGATTTCATACGCTAGGTAGCTCCTATTTAAAGTTATTTTAAATAAAATCTGCTTAGTGCTGTGAAGAACACGTGGGCGGGTATGAACTCTACGGATTATCTTTTCAGTACTTGATGCTAATGCTATTTTAAGATCTAAAACACGCTTAAAAAGTGTTTAACACCGGAACGTCAACACAAAAAGAAGTTTAAAAAATCAGCTAATAAGTTATGCACGTATGTTTGTTATCTGGGTCCAAGAAAATTATGCTTGAGCAGTATTATTCGACTTTGCCTTCACTAGCATGGTGGAAGCCAACACATTTCGTCGCTGGGTAGTTACTATCCCTAAGCCCCGGATGCCCCGGAGGACCGGGCTCAACCGGGCTTAAGCTAAGACGGGGCCAGCCCTGGAATACTGAACAACACGTGAAAAGGTGTCGGTGTGATGCTATTTGGCTAGGTATATAAATATTGTTATCGTGTAATTTCAACTACTAATTGCATTAACTATTGTTTACATTAACTATTATTTAAGAATTTATACATAATAAAGGAGTAAAAGCTTTCCTCTCCATATCATCATTATCAACATCAGCTCATTCTATGTCCCCACTGCTGGGGCACGAGCCTTCCCTATGGATGGATAGGGAGAACGGGCCATAAACCACCACGCGGGCCCAGTGCGGATTGGTGGTTGTTAACGACTGCTATTGCAGCCGGGACCAACGGCTTTACGTGCCTTCCGAAGCACTGAGGAGCTCGAGATGATAAATTTTTGGGCACCCATCCAATGACCGGCCTTTGCGAAAGTTGCTTAACTTCGGTACTCGCAGATCGGACGCGTTAACCACTGCGCCATCGAGCTCCAAATATTATAATCTTATTAATTGCTGAGCTCTTCTCAGGGTCTACAATGTAGTACTTATTGTAATTTTACCCACTATCTTCTTACCATTGCAGAATAAATAAATAATTGAGTATCGAGTACCTATATGATATTATGAGCAATTTATTAATATATTTTGGTATAATTAAATTATTTAGGAATAATAAGCTTATTGCTTGAGTAAGCTTTCCTAGAAGCAGGACGCAGTATAGGCCGGCTAATTAAAAAATAATGAGGCGTGATTATATGTATGTATGTATGTATGTATGTAATTAAAGAAAGCTGTTTATGTAGTTCCCACTTATACGACCACATCAAATTTTCATTCCACCTTAGGTTGGCTGGAAAACATTTTTTTAGGAGATAGGTGCACCATTGTTTCTTTGTTTTCGTATATATATATTTATATGCTAGGTATATAGAATATCCTAAAGCTGTCATTAATTTGTGGTGTATCCAACATAAGATCCACTCATTCATGTTGTATTAGAGCTCAATCTGCCTTGGTTGAGTCACGGATCGATTGCATGGTGGGTCATGTTATCTGTGGTACAGATCACCTATGGCTGCGATCGTCGTTACATTCTTGAGGTAGGTACGGCGGGCGGTGCGGCGCACGGTAGACCCATTAGCCTGCTAACTCATTAGGGGCGATAAGATTACTGCTAGCTGACAAATGGCCAATTCAGTTTCTAGCCCAGGTACTCACGTGAACACCTGCATCGACGTGTTAAGTACCTCTGTGTATAGTCAACGTGAAAAATTATTAAACAAACACAAGTAGTCAAATGTCTTGGCATTTAAGAAAAACTAATCTTATTGACATATTAAACTAATTTTACGGACCTAATCGCGTTTATTTTTTGACGTTTTGAATTCTTTGCATTCTTTTGTTTCATTTCAATTTGCAGTGTTCGCGTAAACTTTAGAAAACAATATCTGTTACACTTCTTCCAATTTGATGCTATCTGTGCTAGGCTAGAGCAGCTGCGTACAACATTTGAGTGCCATGCTGGTAGGCACGTGAGTGACAATATTTTTGAGACACAAAAATAGTTATTAACGCAATGTGTAAATTTGTACAAAGAGTTTAATTTATTTCGATCAAGAATATTTTTACACACATGAGCAATTGGAAGTAACATGATAATTTTTACTCCTCCCCGATTACAGTCACATTTATATTTCACTTAACGACCTGTGAAGCTGTTAAAGCGTTCAATAAAAGCTTTTACAATGCTAAACCCAGATAAAGCGCACATGTGACAGCCAGGCGGACGGACGTCCCACAGTAAATCCGTCGGCGGGCCTCGCGGGCGCAACGTGCCCGGCCACAGTACACACAGATCAGTGAGGCATCTTCACATAACGGTGCGCAAGTGGCACCGTTATGTGAAGATGCCTCACTGATACCGCCTAAAGAACTCGATTCTCTTCTCCATGGCTAAGATTCAGATCATCTCGCAAAAATCTGCCCAACAAATTTAGATATTACGTAAATACCATTTCGTTAATTTTCTGCCTCGTCCACCGTATCTGACAAGATGGGAATCAAAGCCATTTGAGTTACCAATCTCCCATACAGGAAAGCGGAGCAAATAACGAAGTGAGAAAACCTACCAAACTTGACGCATTACATACAGCCACTATGGTTGAAGAAATTATCAACTATTTAAAAGTTTTCGTTAAAGGTTGCCAGTTGCAGCAACGATTAACGGTTGCCGCGATTCTAAATAAATAAACTTTTCAAATCCATAGTCAACAGTCAGTGCTTGCCAGTTAGGGAAACCAGCAACTTGTCGCAACTAGTACATTAACAGTTGCTGGTTGCAGCAACAGAAAACTGTTGTCGATCATCGAAACTCGCATCTAGAATTGCTATGTCTGCGCAGTTTCTTTAGGTTATATGGAAACAGCTAGTGCTAATTGACCGTTGCCCAGATCAAAATTATATACATATATACGCACCGGGCTTCGGGCAGTTTGTACGGGGTTATTACGAAAGGAATAAGGATCCTAAAGTCTTAAAAATATAGTATGACTATTTGTAACGATCTCTCCGCCAGCGCGGGGCGCCGCCGGCGCCGCCCGCCGCCAGGGGACATTATTCAGTCTTACAGAGAGCGGGAGGCTACCTACCTACTATCTTGGTTTTACTGTGGCCTGACAAATCGATGCGTGCGCGCATAAACACGTCAGCAGCGGTGACACTGCTGCGCACAGGAATAAATCTTTGTGAAGCTTGTGGTTTGTCTCTGCACTGTGGTATGCAGATGGCTCACAAATTACTTATAAACTTCAAGTTTTGTAGTGATGTGGCGCGGGTGCTTGAGACACCTGTGACGCAAAGGTTACCAGAGAGTAAAGCAGACACCCTTTTACCCGCTTACTTATAAACGGATATAAGCTTCGAATAGTTTTCCGTGTTTTGACTCTTTCACTCTAACTTAAATGAAATATCTATTCTAAGCTTTTACGAGTACTCTGTAAGTTAGTAAGGCCCTTATAGTTTTGTCATATTAGTCCAATCGCTCGTATGTAAGTCACAGCATCTTTACTCGCCGCCTTTTAGTGCTATAAATTTTATATAAATAGTTTTATAAATTTTATAGCACTAAAAGTCGTTAGCTGGAGATATCCATAATTGCAATAAACTAACGATATATTTATCTCAAACACAACATTTAGCATACCCAACATGTCACGGCCTGCGAC
The DNA here is from genome assembly GCA_949315975.1 of Eudonia truncicolella. NCBI lineage: Eukaryota > Metazoa > Arthropoda > Insecta > Lepidoptera > Crambidae > Eudonia > Eudonia truncicolella. The sequence goes on along the minus strand of OX438837.1, from coordinate 17,348,742 downwards.
TTCGTACGCCAGAACACCTATCCTTAGACCGAAGAAGAAAAAACTGTTTCTGCCTTATTTAAAAACTACAAAATTAAACGAAGGCTTTACAGATGGTCGTGAAAATTTCGTTATTAGTTAGTCAGTGAGTATTTAAACATACTGTGTACCTATAAAGGCTACAGTCACATACGAATAGTGCTGTTAGAACTGTTCTGTCATGAACAGCTGTGTGAACTGTAGGATAACGACATCGCATTAGTGTAATTACATGTTTTGTAAGCAAATGTGATTGGTAAACATTAAATAAAATAACATGTTACACAGTGAGCAACAAAAGTACTAAATAATCTAACAAGTACTTGTCAGCTTCTAGTACTAAAGATATTACGACATGGTGCTAAAGTGGTCAGTGCCTTTCGTTACTGACTGTACCAAGTGCTCATGAAGTTATGAGTGTGCACTATCTATTATCCCGGAGGTACTTGCAGCTCTACGTTTTGTTACTTGTCAGTATTTATTTACCCGATATGCCTTTGAGTACCCGATATTTCGGCATACCTGCACGTGCCATAATCACAGGGATTTAGGTATACAGACGCCTGCTCTAAAATAAATCTGATCCCGTAGATATCAGTTCTTGGGGAACCGAACGGAGTAACTCCATCAAACCACCATTCGTATTTGGTGGTCGTTGATGTAGGTTTTAAATTTTTATATATATCTTTGTTTTCTCGTGTAAAATGTAGTGATGTGTATTTGTTCTTGCTTTGTGTATGGTTGCGCTCCCTCCCACACTAAGGTGTTCGCGGAAGACCAGCGTCAGGTTCTCCTATAATCTAGGAAGCCTGACATCATGCTGAGCGGGCACCTTTTAGTGACACTTACATAGTGTTAAAATTTTATGTAGTAATGTCATTTATGTTGTGTCTCTAATAATTGTTTTCTATTCTATTCTACCATAAATTGTCAAATTTTCTCAATAGACTTTGAACTTTACGTATATGGCATATAGTTAAACACTTATTGAAGAAATTTGACAGTTTTGGATAGTCTGATGTGCAATCTAGCTGTCTGCACCTACCGAAGTTACTGCGGAGATTAATGAGCGCTAAAAATGATCTACCTTCTTTTTTAGCCGGTTTCCTTTAATTTGTCCTTTAATTTTTTATTATTTCAAACAATACCAATTAAAAGATAAAATGGATAAAAAAACTACTTAGTAACTAAGCGTCGTCACACAAAATACCAATTCGTATTCACTGCACAAGTATGTAGGTTGGTGTTAGCAAATCAAGTTGAAAACTACTCAACATGTCAGCCGTTGTTGCAGCAAAAAACGTAGCAAAACCTATGCATAGCAATCACTTGGTAAAAATAATTGTATTTGCTCTGGCTCGTGTGAGCTCGCCGACAGTGACCTTTCGAATGACCTCCCACGATCGCAAGAAAAAACTATACCACGAATTGGATTTTACAACCGATTAATCATTTCTTATTGAAACTATAACGAGTGTTATAATTTGTTAACATAAATTATTTACGACGAACATTTGTTTAATTAACAAACGAAGGTCGAAGTGTATCCTCACTAAGCTACTTCTGTTATGTCAGCATCACGATCTCAAGATCATCATTAAATAAGATTTTTCATATTAGTAAGGTTCAAAATAAACCAGTGTTGAAACCTTTTAGTTATTATGATAACTGAGTCTTTCAAGTTTACCTAATGTAATGTCTGCCAAAAATTACAATAACATGTAATTTACCAGCATTTACCAATATATTTTAAGCGTATTGGCTTATTTCTTTATTAGGTACTATTATATGATTTGTACAGAGCGCTGTGCAGGCTGCACATAGTGTATCTGAGGCGTAATGGAATGAAATGAAATATATTAGGAGCTCAATGGCGCTGTGGTTAACGCGCCCGGTCAACGATTGCTAAGGTTAAGCAACTTTCGCATCCGGTCGCCGAATAAATCAAAATCGATAAATTAAAATCGCCGGTCATCGGATGGGTGACCAAAATTTGTAATCTCGAGCTCCTCCGTGCTTCGGAAGGCACGTAAAGCCGTTGGTCCCGGCTGCATTAGCAGTCGTTAACAATCACCAATCCGCACTGGGCCCGCGTGGTGGTTAATGGCCCGTTCTCCCTATCCTTCCATAGGGAAGCTGGGCTCGTGGCCCAGCAGTGGGGACGTAAAATGAGCTGACGATTTATTTATTTATTTATTTTTGGCACGGTAACAAAATACAAATCAAAACATACAATTTTTTTACATACAATGATATTTCTAAATTTGCATTTCAGTAACAACCGAGCACAACATTCAATTTAAATATATTTAAAAAAAAATATAAAGAGGTACCATTCTTAATTCACAGTCTTATTTCATAGTAAGAAGCAAGCCAATACTTTCTGAACATTTGGTTAAATTTTCGACACATCCGTATCAATGGGCTATGATGTGATACATTGTTTCTAGCTAAAGGTACATAAAAAAGAAATTGTCTACGGTTGGATTTGGATGAAAATCTCAATGATGAAGATGATGATGATGATGAAATATTTATTTGGTATGGAGACATGGTATACAATTTGGTATTCCTTTTTTATAGTGCTTTTTTAAAGTGTTATATGACTACTTTGACAACAGCAGCGTAAGCAGAACGCAGGCCAATATACTTAAATGCCATATCCCTATATGTATATCTCTCCTATGCCTATCAGTAGGTATGCTAACTAAAAGTTTTTGCGTTTGAGTCGATTCATTGTTTTTCTAAGAAGCATGCGCTTTGATTATTCACAAGATTTAAGGCGTAAGAATCTATAGAACTGACACCTTAACAATTAACGAATAAAAAAGTCTCAATTCAAAAAACAATGTTTTGACAAATTTAATTGTAGGTATAGCAGAAACTGTTTTCCTATATTTCATTTTACAGTTAAATTTGTATTCATCGGTGTTTCTGTATTTATCTTCACCTATTAATTGTCTAATAGACACCTTTACTGCCGGCTTCCTTTTGTGTGTGTTTTGGTAAAACGTATGTTTCGCAACCCTCGTTTGTTCAACGTTCCACTATCCAACAATAACGTTTCTCAAAACAACCCACTTTATCGTATGTGCGATGTCTATAACAGTGTGTGCACTGAGCTGGATATTTTTCATCAGAGTGCTAATTGCTTTAGGAATAACTTGTTTAAAATTACTTTTTTTAATTACTTTACTGTTGATGATGTACTTTATTTTTTATTTGAATGCCGTGCACTAATATTTAGGTTAACAAATTTGGAAAGAACTCAAAATCTATATGTATGACCAATTGAATGTTACAGTTTGTTATCTGTTTTTGTACCTATCAAAAAAATAAATAAATGTTTGTAATTCTTTATGCAACGTTTTGTATTATAAAACAAAAACGGCCGCTCTATAAAATCGCAATGCGCTGGCGCAAAATATCGTAAAATATTTTGACAGCGCATATGTTTTATAAGCGATCGGTGCTTATATTTAATATGGTGATGTTGATTCACTAAAAAACTATTTACAATTTACAGTGAATGTAGACTCTATGACTTCTGCTCAAGATTTACTTTTGCCAAAGTTGCAGTTGGATGAGAACAAGTGCACATATTCCCGGTTAGTGTTTGTCTGTGGTCTCATAAATCGCTCCGTGGCAGCCCTGGCGTCGTGTCTACTGTACAACCCTGGAATGCACCTGATAATGATAATTAATAGATAATAGGTAAATAACAGCGCAATATATTGTTGATATTGTTGTCACGTTGACGTAGCGTAGGTACTGCCTTTTTTTTATACTACGATTTCTATGATATACGTGGGACACTCAGAAAGTTTTGAGAAACTAAAAAACTAACTTCTATCGATAAAATATTTTATTTAAATCTTTTCAAAGAACTCTTCACCAGCCTCTATACAAAGTTTCATGCGTCTAAACCAATTTTCGAAACATTTTTTCCAGTCCGCCGCAGACACCTCTTCCACGGTTTCACGAACGCTGCTAGCGCGTCTTCCGGCGATCAAAACTGTATCCCTTTCAGCTGATTTTTTATTTTAGGGAATAAAAAGAAGTCACACGGTGCCAGATCAAAACTGTAAGGAAGAGTGACCCAATACTCTGCCCGGTGTGGTGTCCAGGAAGTCCCTCGTTTTGAGCGCTGAGTGCGCGGGCGCGTTATCATGGTGAAGCAGAACCCCGCGGAGCCGAGCCCGGTGTTCGGTCGCTTGTTACTCATTGCAGACAATACTTCTAGCGGGCATTTTGTGGTATACCATTCGGCGTTGATGCTGCTTTGGTCTCGTAATGGAATTTAAACCAGATACCCCGTCAAAGTGAAGAAACTAGCGATCAAAATTTTCCCTGCGCTTCTCGGTCGCTTCACTTTCGTAGGCGTTGGTTCGTTTTGAAACAGCCAAACTGTCGACCGACGCTTTGTTTCTGGATCATATTGATAAATCCAGGATTCGTCATCTGTCACAATGTCGTAAACGCGCCGAGACGAGCCTGCTTCAAAAATCATATCATGGCACCACTCCACTCGGACCTGCTTCTGAGCTTCGGTGAGGTTGTGCGGCACCCAGCGCGAAACTATCCTCCTCACGCGAAGGTGCTCGAATAGAATCTTGTGAACGCTTCCCGAACTTCCCAATCTGCAGTGTATGCTGAATCTCTTCGTATGTAATTCGCCTGTTTTCTTGAATTTTTTTTTTTACTGCCAGCACACTTTCTTCCGTGACAACATGACTGACGTGATCAAACGACTCATCAGGTTTTAGGCCACATTTAAAATCGTAGAAAATTATCGCACGAAAATGAGACACGATAATTTAATTTGGCTCTCGAAAAAATGTGGAGGGAAATTCAAAATTCGAACAATGGTATATTTACTTTTAAATAATCAAATTCTTCAAAATAATTACAAGTGACCAGTGCCATATACATAAAAACTTTTTTTCGCAAAACTTTCTGAGTGGCGTGGTATATTTACCGTGGTGATCTATATACATATAATGACTTGTCCTGACTGACTGAGTCATCATCGCCGAGCCTAAACCGCTAAAGCTAAAGCTAATAAAATTTGAACTGTAGGTTAATTAAGTGAGTTAACCAGCCACTAAGAAAGGATTTTACGGAAATCACACAATAAGAGGGTCAAATATGGGGTGAAATTTGTTTGAAAGTCCGTCAGTTTTGAAGTTAAATACATGAAAATTGGTATTTGGGTTCTTAAAAAGAATTAAAGAATGACGTGTCTCAGGAATTTTGTTTATTTTTCTTAAAATGAGTAAAAAAGGGAAAAAGGTTTTTTTAGGGAAGTCGTTATTTTTAAAGTAATAACTATCAAAATGAATATTTTAATCGATCTTTAGAATTTTCAACAAAAATAAAGAACGACGTGTTACAGCATTTTCGAAAAACCTCCCCTGGAGAGGTGAAATAGGGGTGGAAAGTTTGTATGGAAATCTTTCATTCCTTAAATTTCGATATTTGGCCTGGTTAGAAACTACGAAGTTTCAGAATTTTTGGAAAACGATCCCTTAAGTGGAAGATAAAAAATTAAATTAAATTAAAATTAATCCAAAATTAGTTATACAGAGTGATCTATTACGCGGTTTTGTGTTACACTTTTTACTAATTCTAGCTCGCATGGATGGGCTTTTATGATACAAAATGAAAAAAATAATGTTGAAATGACGTGAAATGTTTACCCTTATTAATTATACCCTTATGATATGTACCTTTAATAAGTTTGGCTTTTATTACGAATAAACACAAGTCACGTAGCCCACGTGAGCAAAGTCGCGAACAAAAAGCTAGTATCGAGTAAAGCGTAAGATTTTCTTTTTAAATCCATAGTTATCAAACTATAACTGTTAAGAGTTAGTATAAATACTACCATGATGATCGTGATGTGTACAGACCAAAACTGTCAAATTTCTTCAATATATTTTAACCATATGCTTAAGGAATAAAGTTCAAATTCTATTGAAGAAATTTGACAGTTTGTGGTAGGTTGCTGTGCTGGCGTGTGTACATAATATGTATATTAAATATATATATTTGAAAATAAAGTGTTTCAAATTTTGTAATTACAATCATTAAATATTACTAATAAGTAAGGGACGTTTACTTACTGAACCTAATAATGCTTAAAAGAAAACCCTTCATTGAACAAATCCCTTATTCGCAAAAACTATTAATGCATTATTTAGGTAAAATATATATTGTTTTGTCAACTTCACACAAACGTCTCTTTGAATTTGAGAAAAAGAGACATAACAATGTATAACTAAATAATTCTTAAATAGTTTTTATGAATAAGGGGGCTAATGTGTAAAAAATGTTATAATGTTAATGCGAATAATTGCTACTGGATCTACTCGCGTTCATTGTACATGCCTGCACATCGGACTACCACAAATTGTCTTGAATAAACTTTGAACTTTATGGAGATGTCCTATGTTCGCAATAAAAGTAATCTCTGTATACTGGTCCAATTCCGCTACGTTCCTTGCGAGTGACATAGACAGACATATTTAATTTTGGTTATGAGTTTCTATTAAAATCTCATATTCACGCGGACGGAATCGCGGGTAAAGTGCTAGTGAATGATAAGATATGATGAAGATATATATATAACCTTATCCTCTTTATTAATAGTATAGAATAGACTAATGACGTTTCAAACCTTTTGCAGGGTCCGTGGCCACAGGGGGACTTAACGTTTAATTGCAATGTGTAGCTCGCGATAACTTTAGAAAACAGTATGAATGATAGAATTATAAATATAAAGCTCTTAACACCGCAAACAATCGCAGGATCCACCCCAGGCTCGCTGGCTTACTCATTAGTTTTATGAAAAAAAAACTAACTTGTCTACGAACAAAGACACAACACAAGCACAACACAAGGACTACTACAGAAGGTAAGCTTCATACAAACGCACGAGCAACGCGCACAAACCTCTCACGGACGCGGAATCGAACCTGCTCGCAAACGAGCCTGCTCGTTTGCTACCTTATGGATCACCTGTGGGTCACCTGATGGAAAGTAATCACCACCGCCCATGGGTGTTCATGGGCCGTGGTGATTACTTTCCATCAGGCAAAGCCAAAGTAATCGCAGATCGCCAGCCTTGAAGAAGGAGTTGGAGTAGGAATCGTACGTAACAGCTGTGCTCGGACTAGTCTGAGATGGCCCAAGATTTATAATAAATTACCGATCGAATTACAAACTGAACCAAACTTCAAAGTTTTTAATACATAATTAAAAAAGTTTTTACACTGTATTGGAATACTTAACCCTGCGATATGTTGATTTGTGATTACGTTTGGCGATCTGGGTAATATAATATAATTTAATACAATTTATTGCTTTATTATACAATTTAATTCATAATATAATTTAAGCTTTAATAACACTTTAATATAAATATATATATTTTTATAACATATTGGATTATATAGTTAATATAGGTATAACATTGTAAACACCATCTATGTACCACTAAGTTTGCAAATAAAAGTGTGAGTTTGAGTTTGAGTTCGTACCCGTGGGGTATATGAGTTGCTCGAGCGCGGTATGCGTTAAGCTCACCTTCTGGCGTGTCCTTATCTGTGCCACACGAGAGCAGCATGCGGACATAAACGCAACCCGCTGAATGGGCTCTTTATTTAAAACTATAAATTTCAGCAACAACTCTTGTCTCCCATCTCCTCGTCTGTAGATACACATTGGATTTTATGCTTTAACGTTAACTTGTTAGGGTTTATTGTTATGACAAGCGTAGTTGTTTGCGAGATGAAACCTTATCAATATAGGTGTGGCTGTCTCGTAAATCGCTGATGAATTGATATGCGGACCACCAACATCGAAGTGCTATTCATGCTCGTTTCAATAAGTTACTGCTGATAATAAAGTGTACCTACTGTAGATGTAATAAGAGAACGCGATCGTAACATTCATTAACTAACTTCTGGAATAAATAAAGATATGAATAGAAATTGTTATTCCTTAAGAAGAAGAAAAAACAAGTTGTCGTTTTGTGACTTTTATGCCAAAGTTGACTTAATGCTCTTTGTATATCTTTATTTATTGCAAACCGAACTAGTTACAAACTAGAAAGTTTGTCTTTTTCGTTGCGTTCGATAAGAGGTCTCAATGGTTGAGTAAATATTTCCTATCACTAAGTTTGAAGTAGGTACGGTATCAGTTCCATTCGGCCATTTTTCAACATAGAATAGGATATTCTATGTCAAAGAACATAACAATAATGTATGTTATAAGAAAAATATGTTATCTAATTGTCACCATAACATAAATGTTTGTAGCATTGTTGTGTTCCGGCAGCTAGAGATAAGATAACCAGTAGCTCACTAGTTGAGGATCCGGGGTGAAGTGCGCTTCCATCATTGGCCTTATAATCACTTAACATCAGGTGAGATCAAGGCACTGTGCTTACCCGTTAATATAAAAAAAATCATAACAATAACACAACACCACCACATTTAACGCCTCGGTGGCTGAGTGGCAAGGCGCTCGGCCCGTTACCCGAAGGTCCCGGGTTCAAATCCCAGGCCGGGCGATGTGTGTTCCGGATTTTTCGATGCAAAGCCCGGGTTTGTGATAATCAACCCGCAACAAGCATGGTGATTAAGCCAATATCTATCAACTGCAGTGATGTCTTGATTTCAATGATAGTGGCATTTGCCTGAGCAATACCACCAATGCTGGCAGTGGGACTGTCATAGGCAATTTTTACCATATTATGATTTAAGTAAACCTAAGCTTATACCAGGAATTTTTACATCTTTAAAACTTTAAACCAATGCAATAAATCATCGTCCAATTAAGCGGTGCACTTGTACTCGTACATAGCAGACCAGCTGTCTTGTCTATATTCGTACAAGCGCTAATGTATGCAAACGGAGCCGTTATATCCTAAGCTCGGGAGCAGGCCCTTAATAAGGTGTCGGTTCAACCGGCTGCTGTCACCTTATACGCTAGCAGTGAGTTTTTCGAGAGTGCCATCAAACGCAGGGCTGGCACGCTGCAACTTATATAACAAAAAAAATTGGTTGCCTGTAAAGTCGATATACGGGCGAAAGTTTTACGTGACAACGACTTTGAGTGGTAAAATAATTTTAATGTGAATATTCATTCGTATAGTAGGAAGAAGGATGAAATAATAGTAACAAATTAAAACATTTATTTATACAAAGAATTATATTTAAAACATTAATTTATACAAAGAATCTCGCACGGAACGGGCTAACTGTGCTCGAGTGGAAGGGACGCGTGCCTTTCACTTTTTATGTCTGTCTCTCTCGCTCTTAGGCGGGCTAACCATGCCCGAGTGGAAGGGACGCGTGCCTCTCACTCGCTCTCATTGTGAGCGCATAACGTGAGCGGAGCGTAACGCAGTTTCTTGAAGTGTCACCCGGCAAACCAATTTATAAGACGTTGTCACGTCAAAACAAAAAAAAACAAAACAAAAGAGTTTAAGGTTTACGTACATAAAAACATAACATACTCTCACGTCCCTCACCTAAACCGGACTAGACAGAGCATGAAATCAGCAATTTTGAGTAAACTTGCCGTTAGTGACAAGCTAAACATTATTTTCACGTCCCAGACCAGCATGGGTTTGATGTCATCTAGATGACAACTGGATTTTGCCTATTTATCTAATCAAATGTCCTCGTCATTCGTACCACGTGAGCAAGTACAAATTATGAAAACCACTTGCTGCAGAACTGCAATGGTCAACCATTTTGTTCTAGATTTTTTTTTCTAATTGGCAAAATCAGTCTACACTTTAGGCTCGTTTTAAAATAGAAGTGTCAAGGGTCTGGTGGTTTAGTTTAGTAGAATGCGGGCCTAGATTCGCGTTTTCTAAAGTTTGGGGTCACTATCATTAATGTGGATATTTAAGTATTCGAATTTCCTAAGTTATGGTGTTTTAACAAACTTTAACAAACAAGCTTTTGAAATGAAACAACTTTTACAGATCTACTCGCGTTTATTTAACACATTACTACAAAGGGATTGAAGCGTCAGGATAAACATTTATTAAAGTAATGTGTAAAATAAACGCGAGTAGATCCGTAAAAGTTGTTTCATTTCAATGTGTAGCGTTCGCGTAAAATTAACACGCTTTTAACAAACTTGTTATTAAAAGTTTTCATTCAATTTACTGTACTAATCAATATTCTAGTTAGCGTCATCCCTATTGCCTAAACAGGAACCTGCCGTTGTAAGCCGAGCCACCGTCGGGTTCCGCGTACCACCTCGCGAGGTGCATAACAACCTGACGCTACCGGGTATGCTCTATCTCTTTCACATAAAGTGCTTAATCGCTCATAATCATAATGAGAATGTCCGAGACATCCTTCGCTCGTACCATCTCTGCTTAGCTGTACTACTGGAGCTTTATTAAAATTCACACCGATAATTATTGTAAATTAAAACCTTGATACGGCTGAGCCTTTAGCGTGTAACATTTAAGGTTGAGTTTCGTTTAACATGTGGCAACATTAAGATAATTTATTAATTGCCGACGATTCCTCGCACCATCTGCGCGAATAGCGCCTACACAATTAAATGGTGTTGTTTATTAATTCATATCCGAGTGGGACGGTGGTGTTTAATGAAGTAGTATTTAAGTAAAACAAAAACAAATGGTTTTGAATATTCCGTCGCATAGCGGCACATTATCATTTTGTATTTAAAGTGGATAGACAGGGTTTGCTGTTTGCTAAGAAAATACAGCTCCTTCTCCAAGAATAGAAATAGATTGTGTAATAAATTTCTTATATACTCTTAGCTCTGTGACGCAAAGTCTAGCACGTTTCGGTTACAATCGAGCCAGTTAAACAACCTTTGCAATGCTGGCTCACCGGATGGGTGACCAAATTTAAATAGGTACTTGAGGTTCTGCATGTTTCGGAAGGTTTTTATTGTTTTAGTAAGCTGTTAACTCGCACACTGACCTCCATTAAGCCTGTGTTTATTCCCGCCGTACCCGACCGTGGGGAGATCGAGATCCCATCATGCCACATTGTCTATGTCAGGCCTGAGACGTCACGAGGAAGTGACGTGCCGATAACGGTGAACAAGGGAATGGTTATATGTCTATTCTACCCACTATGAATATCGACTTTGCATGTATTTATTAGTAAGCAGGATCACAGATAATAAAACGTTATCTAAGCAGAAATAACTCGATCTCTTTTGATGCAGCGCTGTCGTTTCTTGCGAAGCCCTCAAGAAAACTGCCAATAAAATCGCTGCCTCCTTGTGGGTGCGAAACAATGTACCTACTCATGAGCCTCGCAGCAAACACATACGTCATGCCAACTAATATATTCCCCCCATGTTTCAATAAACCCGCTATGAGAGACGCATTTTCATAGAAATCACTATTCCCTAAGAAATAGTAGGTATTCCTTTTGCCAAATATTTGTTATTGTTTCACCTGTTTTTCTCTGAGGGACGTTGTTGGCGGCGTTGAAGAGATGTTTAGGTAGTGCTTTGTGGTACGTAGATGTTGCTCTGATAATATACCTGTATCGGTTGTAAGTATTCCCATTTCTTTATTTATTTAATCTGATTGTGTTATAAGCGTTAGCCATCAAGGTATCTCCTTTTCCCTCATTACTTTTGCTGCGAGTATTTCCACCTACTCCTTCGCTGTTTCAGGCGTAGAATATGCATTAATAGGTACTTAAGTTTTAGCTATGTTCAAACAAAACAGTTTCAAACCTTCGGAGATGCTATTTCTTGATTTACCTAGACGGTAGGCATCACTGTTCTCTTCAGTTGCTATGAATACAGTAAGTAGATTTAGAACATATTATTTATTTTTAGAAAATACTTCTTCATAATTATGGTGGTTAGTTTACAGCTATCTTCATTTACCTTCCCCTTTGCCAATCATAATCTTCCATTTTCCTTGATCAGCCGGCATCTTAAGATTTACTACTTTCTTTGCGGTATCCTCTTTCACGCCATCCGTTTATCGTTTATTCGGTCTTTTTCCACATAGCATTCACGTTCATGAAGGATATGTCTAATCAGATTAGTGTAAGTTCAACGACATGTCTAGCGCTTGTATACAATGCCCACAAGCGGAGCTTACAGTGATTTAGAATAAACACGTTTATCTCCACCGGGGGGGCGATAGCTGCTATCGCGGAATACCCGGATATGGCGAAAAAAGGGCGAACAACCAAGTAAGAGTCAACAAGTTGACACGGCGACGGACGGACGGACGGACGGCTCGATAATCTTTAAATGGTGCCCACAAAAAATGGCCACTACAGCGTTTGTTTGCTGCGATCAGAGATGCCTTTTTTAGGTTCATAGAATCGTCATTTGTTTTCGTTTATTTATTTCAAGAAAGAATTATAGGGAAATATCTTCTATAAGTGAAGATCAATAATAAATATGTTTACTGACTCCCTCTAAAGCTATCTACGTGTTTTATTCAATATTGCAATTTTCCGTAATCACAAGTATTGAATATAAAAATAATTAAACCTTATAATGATAATGAATTTACCTTACTAACAACACGGTTTAACTTCTTAAACTATCGTGGTTTGAGTAATTATTATTAACACTAAAGTACTTAAAAGCTTTAAAAAGTTAAGCTTTTAAAAGTTTAAGTTTTAAAAGCGCATGATTCGCCTTTTAAATAATTATCTTAATAATGTTACAGGAAACTAAATCACGTCACATTATCGTTGGAAAAATAACTATATACCTATCTCAAATTTAGATAAAAAAACACCGGCCAACAACAGCTCTGCAAACTAGAACGGTTGAATAAAACTAGTTTTTATTGTTAATTATTTTACAATCGACTCAAATTCAAGTGTCTAACGTCTGTCTAAATATTATTTTACACTAGTTGACTTCGTACCGCTTTGACAGTTTCCATGACAACAAAACAAACAAATCATTTGGTATTAGAAAATTAAATTGTCGTTTTTAATATTTTCCGTTACTTATTATTTATGTTTCTCACCGCTTAAACCTTCCCTTAATTTCCACAAATATTTCAAAATCAAAATTAGCCAAATCGGTCCAGCAATTCTCGAGTTTTAGCGAGACAAACGAACAGCAATTGATTTATATATATTATATATATATGATTTGAATAATTAAACAACAGAAAAACAAGCTTCCACGAAGCTCAGGCCCGTGTTAATAATAGCCATATTGAATGCTAACGAGGTAACGATCTGGTTCGAGATTGCGGACACAAAAAATAAAGGTGTTTCTGCTCCAGGTAAGGCCGCTGTCAAATGTTTTGACATTGTAAAGGATTATTACAGACGCGATTGTTCTTCAACAATGCGGTTTGACATTTTTTGTTGGGATTTCGATAGAAATGAGATAATCGCATGAGACGACTGTGACATTAGGAAACGGTTGGACGTGCGAGACGTGTTGATTTATTAATAGCTGGCAAACATTTCGAATATATTACTTTGTCTAATACGGAAGTGTTAGTTATATGTAATACGTGATTACTCTTTTCTAAATGTATAATTCTTCAATACGTACAACACTGAACTTCTCCTAAACGTTTACAAAAAAAACGGCTGTACTGGTATTAACGTAGGTAATTGAACCTACTTGGTAATTGTACTGCTACCTGCATCATGGGACACAGGTGTTCTTAAGCGGACAAAGTCGCGAGCGAGCCTTTAGTATGAACCACCCTAATTTTTATTGATCTGCGATATCCTTTTAAGCACAAATAACATTTTTATATAAAATATTTGTAAAAATAACTGGAACATGACGACTCAATATCTCTATTTTCCATAAATGACACATCTTTCGATTTTCTTACAAAATCTGCTTATTGCCAATGACAACCATCAGTTGTTAAACAAACAAGTGGGCCCGTAAATAATAGTAAACTTTCAATCAACGGCCACCGACAAATTACGTGGTGATTCGCCCACAATGAGCGGTTTTTATAGGCGTTCCTTAAGTGCCGTGAGCGTGCCGGCCTGCCCCCGGGTAGGGTCGCCAGGTTTTCTCGCCCAGGGACGGATATCTGGCGAAAATATTTATTAAAATACTTAAATATTAAATAAGGTTTCTAAAGTCAACGCAAGCACTAATCATTGAAATAAAACAGTGTCTTATTATACAGGTTACAGAGTGACTAACTGCCCGTGACCACACATCGATGTATTCTAGAAGATATATACTCTTTGATATCTGTAAAAAGGGACTTTTTCTAATTCTCATTGTCTTGGTGCATAAATAAAAAAAGCTTGAAAACAGTTAACTAGATTTTATATTAAATATTTTATCTTTCTGAGCACCTGCTCATACATCCTCTAAATATAGATTTTATAATCTCCCGATGTTCGATCTTTCTAAAAAATTGCAAAATACGAATTAAAAGATAACAGTAAATTTAAGCTTAAAATTAAATAAAATAAATGTTTAACGCACTGATTCCTAAATGCTAAACTTGGGATGTGCTTAAAATGACATTGTTTTTTAAGTAAACCGGACTGTCCATGACCACCGAGACTCGTGGAAGCCCTAGTGATGGCCATTAGTGCTAATTTTATTGAGGCCGGCCGCCGGCGAGGTGTGAGCCAGCTTTGTATTTACATTACTAATCACTTGATTAGAGGCCGAGCGCCGGCGCAATCGCCGTTACTGTTGTACCAATTAATTAAACTTTATTGGGATGAAATCAGGTATCAATCGAGACTCAAATGTGATCGTTGCTTTGTTACAGATCTGCGGCTTGATCATCACGATTCTTCACAAGTAAGTTTAAAGGCCTATTTTAAGCAATTATTGTATTGTTTTTCTCTGTACAAATATTACTAAATCTAGCGTTAAACTAAACTTCTTGACGGTTTAATTAATGGTCCATGTTTTAAGAGACTGATGGTGCCTGAAGTAGGTTTGAAAAGAGAACCTGTAATTGCGATTACAGGTTCTCTTTTCAAACCTACTTCATACAACATACTACCAAACGAATCTTAAAACTACATTCAATGTTAGAACTATGTCAATGATCCAAACCGTAGAATGCAACCAGAAACTAGCTACGTACTACGTAAATGCGACTTGAGTTGAACAAACAAGTTGATCTGAACCACAGAGTAAAGGAACACAAAGCGATACTAATTAATTAATTGTAACTTTTGTTAATTTACAACGGTGAAGCATTTTTGCACCTTTAGCTTGCTAAGATAACATGTTGGGAAACTTATATCAAACTCCACTACAAGCGAAACTAAATAGCTAAAATATTAACCCCTTACAGCAAGACCCAAGACACGCTTAAACCCTCCAACATCATATTATAGATAGTTAGATCTCTGTCTTACAAACTAGGCTGTACATTTGTCATTCTCTACTTTCAGCAATAACCCATCCATAGGTTCCTTCTCGCGATTAGTACCACCGTCCGTAATATCAGGGCGACGTATTCTGTATATCGAGAGCAGGCAACAGCTGATAGGCGGCCCATAGACAAGCAGGCGCGGATTAGGCGTAGACAACTCTTTTATTTATTTCTTAAGAGTAAGCACTGCGCCTACATCTCACCTGTGTTAAGGCCGAAGGTGGAAGTGCACTTTACCCGAAATATTCATCTACTGAAGAACTGGCTATCTTATTATCTTTCGGCTGCAACAATAACTCTTAACATTGACGTTATGGCGACATGTTTAGATAAGATGGTGGTAGCTAGCCAGGTGGCTTTAAAACAAGCCCTACCACCACCCAAACAGTACTGACGAACTGATTACTGAAAATTTGTACGAATACTGAGTTATAATACTTATAATCGATATTTTTTGACGTCTCAGAATAGTTTAAGTCGAGAAAAACAGTCTTCTTCTTCGTGCCCTGGTCCCTAGGGGTCGGCGAAATATATCCGTTTCCAATTGCTTTTCCATTCTTAATTTTTGCTAATGTTACGGCTGGCCGTCTGCCTGACACCAACCCTCCTTGGCAATTCCAATGGTGGTTTACCCGCCACCGCGCGGGTGACCCAGGTTGCTTTTCGATATGCACGGATTCTTAAACTCTTTTAGTGGCCTTTTAGGACACCCCCGGGCAGACATTATCATCTCAGCCAAAAGACGTCCACTGCTGGACAAGGCCTCCCCTATAGATCTCCACAACGACCGGTTTTGTGCTTCTCGCATCCAGTGACCTTTACCAGATCGTCGGTCCACCTTGTTGAAGGCCTGTCCACACTGCGCTTTCCGGTACGCGGTCGCCACTCGAGAACTGTTCCACCCCAGCGGCTCTGCGAGCCATGTGCCCGGGCAGACATGGGTTGGTGCTATTCGTCTGACACCATACGGACTAAGTAGAGAAGAACAGAGGGAGAGCGAGAAAATCCAGATTGTACATTTTTGTTCACCTATCCGATGACCGACCTCTGCGCAATTTTCTTAACTTCAGTGACTTGCCATCAACAAATTCTAAGAGGCAAAAGCAACAGTATCTTCTGCGGAAACCGTTACTCTGTGTCTCCCCCGAGGCGTATCAGTCGGTCGATCGGTCCGCAGCGGGACGTGAGATGGGATCAGGCAGCTCTCCCCGGTGACCGCTGGGACCAGATGGTCGGGTATTTAGCTGTCGGAGCCAAGGCTTGCTCCGTGCTCGCTACCAAATTAAATTATAACGATCGAATAGTTATTACGTTTACAATAATTGAACATAGTTGTGCGTTAGCTTTTATCTATTAGTAAAAATTTCAAACAATTAAGTCGAATTAGCGTACCCTTACTACTTATTAACAATTTTTTACTAAGCTCAAGTCAAGCTAACGTCAAGCATAGGCGCGAAAATACGTGCAGTACGCGAACATTCCATAAAGAGGCCCTACCAATACATCAGATTTGATTAACCACAAATACTCGGTAGAGAACAACGATTCATCCCTAGGATGATACACGAGGCTATTAAAATTAAAAAAAACATCCTAATTTCAATAGAGAAGATGGTTGGAATCTACCACCAGCCTGGGATCCCATCATACAAAATATTAAATCCCAGCCCCAACACCATACTGCCAGACCAAAAGAGCTCTTTCTGCGTAAAACGGAACGCACCTGATTTTTAAATGGGGGTATACAATCTACGAACTAATTATGAGACGACCAACATCTCAGTCTCCCTGTGACCACGGACCCCGCAAAGGGTTCGGAACGTCAGGATAAACATTAAATAAGTAATGTGTAAAATAAACGCGAGTAGATCCGTAAAAGTTTCATTACAATGTGTAGTGTTCGTGTAATATCTATCAATGACAAACACTCGCTTACATGTTCATACATTCCCGAAGTAACATAAAGTGGCTTTCCCAGAATTCGCTATTTTTATTTGAAAGAAAGAATGGTAACACTTATTTGAATTTTATTTACTTTGGAAACGCATAAAATGTAGGTTTACATTTCAATTTTGAAACCTCCATACTAAACTTACACAGTAATCGATGGCACGGTGGTTTTGACTATGGAAGCGACTACTTCACTCTTTTGAAATGGCTTCAAATGGATGGACATAAATAATCATTTGTTATGTCGCGATAATACTGACTATTACCGATAGAGGGTAATCCGGGCCTTGCATCCAGGTGGTAATGACCTCAGATAGTATAACAAATAAGAGATATAAATGACTTCTTATTCTTATAATTGTATGGCTTTAACATAATATGTTTTATGCGGGTGTGTTAGGCGAATGGCAAGAAAGTCAGACAACTTTGCAGGTTGAATTTAAAAAAGAAACACATAAATTTATGCAGGCAGGTATAAGAAATATTTAAAAAATATACAAATCAATAAGGTTACACTATTAAATTCACAGTACTTACAGATACATTGTACATATCTTGTATTATTTATTAACATTTTTAAATTGTTAAGCCATTAAAACAAAAACCTCCGATAGGAAATGGCACATGAAGAAGAAGAAGCCATTAAAAATTGTTGAAACGACGCTTAAAGTTGACCACACAAACTGTTCGACAGAACTTTTAACGTGTAGCTTGGTACTACGAAAACATATTTAGTAGTTAATTAAAAATAAATAAATAAAAATACGAAAGAAATAAAGTTATCAAAATATACGTAACTTTCGTTGTATTCTTATAATTTCTATTCAATAAATTTTACTTTTTATTTTCAAGTGCTAAAAACTAAAATAAAAAGTAAAATTTATTTACTATAGCGTGGTGTTATCAAATTTGTGGTATTTCATCTGCAAAGGTGAATCTGCATGGCCATCGGTTGCAACGACCGTTGGATAGATGGCACTGTGCCGCTATTAGCACTCAAAAATTAAAAAGCAGTGACAAAATTCAGCGCTTACGTCAGCCTTCCCGGTAGCATAGCGGTCAGTGCAGCCGCCCGGATTGCGGAAGACCCAGGTTCGATTCCTGGCTGGGTCCGGTGGGCGTTTAATATTTTCACTGTATTTTATAAATTGTATAAATATTCTCTTCAATAATTTAGTATTTATTCGTAATCGTATCATTGACACTGTCTCAGTCAACATACAAAAAGACAGTTGGACAAATCCCTGCGCATCATTGTCAGAGACCGCCAAGATGTCAAATGTATTATCTCCGCAGCATCGTTGTACCGGGCCGCTTCCCCGTGACTTCGAGGCTCTGAGAGAGCTTGACCAAAGCTGATTAAGTCCTCGAACCGAATTTCCTTATAATTTGTGAACCGACGTATTGACGACGAGCGCGCAATGTGTGAAGTGCATGGTACATCATTGTGTTGCTTTTAAATCCTTATTACTTATGAAAATTGCTTCTCCTTTATTTGGCCTGAAGATAAGTGACGATAAGTACACTTCACCCAGAATCGTCAACTACAGAGGAACAGGCCCATATCTCTCAACTGACGGAACACAATAACAGTGTTATGGCGACAAACTTATGGTAGGAGCTAGTCAGGGCAGACTTAAATAGTCCCTAGCACCAACCAAACTGAGTGCTTAGCTAAAATAATATGTAAAGTCCATGCTGGGAATCAAATCTAGGACCATTCGGTCTGAAACCGGTTGTCTCACAACTAGAACACAGAGGCGGATTTAAAACTTAAATATTTTATGTAGTTTAACACCACAACGTAAAGATTTTAAATCCGACAAGCCGTAATTCCGTGTAGCCGTGTTGGTATTACGATTCATCGCAGGCATCGATTTGTAGCCGATAAGGATGGCTCTCGATTCCTATCCGAGCAGTAATCGGATTTACGGGGCTGTCGTCGCATGTGATTTCATTTATCTTATTGTGTCCTATGGAAGCTGCACGTAATGCTCACGCGTTATCGCTGATTCCCAAGCATCTAATTATATTACTACGTACTTAAGTTGTGACAATGAAATTGGAAACATAAAAAGGAAAAGCCTTTATTTGATTTTATTATGTTGGAGTTTTAAGCTTAATACACTTAGTATTAATTCCGGAAGGTGTAGAGTAGATGGGCAATAAGTCTATGGGACACACTTATTCTAAGTTCTTTAAACTCCGAAAGTGTAATCATTAACATTCCTTTTTTCTAAGTATGTTACCTTGATACCGAAAATATAAAATATGATTAACCGAAGCTATAAGCACTGATTATGCTAATAGCGTATCGTTACCTTTCATTCTTACCTTAATTAGTAAATATGTGATAGTAATTGGTTACACTTACTTACAACACATTTCGCAACATTGTAATTTAATAGTCAACACTATGAGATTGCTGCTCCCGGCTTACCTGTGCAGATAGGAGGCCATTAAGGGCGTTGCCACCGTTAAAACTTAGGTGATAAGTGCGTGGAGCCGCCTAACTGCACTTAAACTCTTTATCGGGACTTGCGCCGAGTTTGGACGGGACTTGCGCGGGATAACTTGTACGTGACGATGCGAGGCAACTAGCGCAATGTAACAACGATTACATCGGTACAAGTTTGAACATCGCTAAGACACATTCATGTTTGAATTTTGCCATACCTATATAGGTGCTGTTTAAAGTTTACGCGAACACTACACATGAAATAAACAGTTTTTACGAATTAACTCGCATTTTTTCCATGATATCATTATTTGAACTGAACACGAATATGTAATAAAATAGCCACTGACAGTAGATGCCCTGTCTATGGACGTGCGCGAGTGTGATAGCAAACATTATATTGTTGTGGGACAGATGACCAAAAGCTCCCCTTCAAAGAACTCCTGAACAACTATCAAAAATAATATTTTATGTAAATTTTCAGTTTTCCGTCTAGCAAATCCATAGAAAGTACGAGGACGCAGCTCCCTAAGACGGCCGAGTGGCCTGGTTAGCCGTTAGCCGGGCTGGACCGCAGCCAGCGCTATTGTCGCGGTGGCCATTCCGTGAACAAAGCCCCGCCATCTTGTTCAGTTGCTTTGTGCGCGTGATAGATGTTTTGGGATTGTTCACCTTGTTGAAGGAAGCACTGATATAATGCAGTTTAGGATATTTTATGAGAAAACTTCTGAAACTCCATATTATAGTTTTCTTAGGTAGCTGTAGGCATGTTTTGATTTGTTTTACTATACCTACCTACATGACAAACTTTATGGTTCTGTTCTTAAATTAATTTTACAAATTATTACTTTTGAACATTTTTCAAGTACTTACATATTAATTAAGTTTAATTATTAATAATGAACATGTAAGCTGTTTTTGCATGATCTCTTTTTGAAATGTCAAACGTTTCATCTTATAATAAGAAATTAAAAAAAGTTTTTCTAAAAAATCATCACAGAACACAAAAACGCTCTTGAAATGAGGTTTGGATAAATTGGCTGTATTAGTCTCCGGTCCGCTGACCTGAAATGGGAAACGAATCCAATATATTCTTCCACCGAAACCATTCATGCCGTTATTGTCAATTTCCAGTATTTTAAATAGACCGAAAGTAAATGAACACAAATTACTTAGCACGTGCGGACGTGAAATCGGAGCAGGCGTTGTTTAATGCACGCGTAGGGCTGCCACATGTCCGAGTTGTACGCACTCGATTATGGGCTATTCTTAGTTAAACAATTTATTTATTAATTAGCTGTTTTCATCATCAGTAGCGGTTTTTGTAAGCTACAAAAAAGATTACGTATGCAAATATGTTTAAGCTTGTCAAATAATCTAATACTTACTATCCGAAACAGTTCTGCTTTTCAAGCTTTTGGCCTTCAAAGACATTGTCAAACTCATAACATTATTGTAAGTTTACGCAAACATTACAAATTGAAATGATTTCAATTCAATTATAGCAGTAATTTTCACTAAGGAAAGAAAAGTGAAAGTATTGGGTTGCACAAAAGATTCCAACCATTGTCGAGGTGGTACTTGGAGAGGAAACCTAAACGAAAATGATTGTTCGTGCTTACAAGGATGAACCATAAGCCTAATGAAGCTTGAAAAACTTTTCCTCGCGCCATATGGAGCGGGCAGCCCTACGCAGGACCATTAGCCGCGTTTATTTCGATCCAGCGACGGGGATGATGTTTACCTCCGCCGGGTCTGTTGTAATGATCAGCTCCGAATGTTGCCAATACGTCAAGTTTACGCCTCGTCACCGGAGTTTACGACCGATCAATTAAGTTCAACTTTTTAACGAGAGTCATTGTTTTAATGTGTGTTTCCTTAACACCTACGTGCTTCGGGTCTGTATTCTCATAGCTGGGAGTTTTGACCTCTTTCAGGTAGCACTTTCTTCCGGATTTTTGTTTGTTCTTCTATTTCTTTTGGTCTTCTGTGACTGACATCCTGCCAGCTCTGACTTCTATTTATGTTTTCCTCATTCTTCAAGCATTAACTTTTGGTATATTTTTCGCTTTAACATTGACACTAACACACAAAATGTTTCTTTTAAATGTTTTAGTGTTTGTGTTTATTAGATTCTTCAACCGTTCGTTTGATAGCATCAACTTTCTGAATGTTCCACTAATCCTGTCCAATTAAGACACCCCCTCTGGGCGGGTGCCCTGATTGAGTCGCTGCTGTCTGGGCGAGGTGTTATTGTTATTAATTACTTATTTATTGGAATCACCGCGTACGCGTACATGCGTGGTGGGAGCATGTTGTGTATCAACTAGCGGACGTGGTAACTTGTGGATATATTTGGTTTCTTCTTCTGAGTTTACTGGCATCTATGCTGAAATATTTATAAAAGCAAGTAGGACAGATCAATATGTTTTATAAGTACTACGTTGTTTATATAAGTGATAAAAATAATAAACTGAGAAATAAGTGTCTTGTCTTCACTGCTTTTGATTAACAGTTCACTAAAACAACGCAACGATTCAGATACTATAAGTAGTACCTTTAGCTCAATGTTATATCTCGTTATAATTGCGTGCGCACGCGCACGCGCACGCATTGAACAACGACGCAGCTATCTCAGGACTTATTTACTTACTTACTTAAGTAATTTATTCATAATATTTTATCTTAGTATGTTTATCTTATGATGTCGTATGTTTTCGATACTATATACTATAAAAACATTGGAAAATATAAAGTCAATAATTTAGGATAACGATTTAACCGTGTACACAAGTAGCTCTCCAGCTAACAAGTTGTTTGGATGAAATGGTTTTAAAGGCTATCTTGTCGCCTTTTGTAACTTTTTAATTATTGTATGTTCAATCTAAATGAAACAACTTTTACGGATCTACTCGCGTTTATTTTACACATTAGTTTTAATTAATATTCATCCTGACGTTTCCGTAAAAGTTGTTTAATTTCAATGTGTAGTGTTCGCGTAAACTTTACAAAACAATATTCAATCTAAATGTTCATGCTGTTGCAATAAAAGTGTTATCTATCTACCTAACCTACTAGGCCCGGTATTTTTCTAACCGGATATTGAGATTCCGCTGCGACTCAAGCCAGCCCATTGCTAAGCGCGTCGCCTCTTCCAATTGATATAAATAACATTTTGACAAGGTTGCTCCGTGGCTCCGATAAATAACGTAATGGCCGCAGATTGGCCGACGGCTGATAGCGAAGGAACCATCACACCAGGACCTTATTGTATTGAATAAGAATAATCATCTTCGATCACGCGAATAAAGTAATTACAATAAAAATAAATTTATAATAATATCGCATTTAAAAGAATAATAAGTGGCAGATATAAACTTGAGGGGTTTTTTATAATAAATCGTTAACGCCATATTAAACGCCACATAAATTAATGAATAATTGAGACTCAAAACAAAACATTTTTTTTTTATTTATAACAGTAAGCAAAATATACATCAAAATAATATAACTTATAACCCCCGTGTGGTGCCGGGGATAAAGAATTGCACCACCCCATCTCTTCCCGTGGGTGTCATAGAAGGTGACTATGGGACCATTCCAGAGGATGTGATTATTCTTACCTTACTGCGATCGCCAACCCGCCTGCCAAGCGTGGCGATTATGGCAAATTCCCCTCAAAATGAGGTTATTGATTTATCCTTGGCCTTTGTCCAGCAGTGGACGTCTATTTGGCTGAGATGATGATGAACTTATAACCAGGGAAAGGTTAAAATTGTCACAAATTGAAATGAAACCACTGTTACGGATCTACTCGCGTTTATTTTACACATTGACACTAAAGTTATACTATGTGCTTATTCAACTATTTTATTATTTAACGGGATTACTATTATGTTTTACATAATTTTTGAGTTACAGATATTTCAGCACAGTCGCATGCGCCATGATCACGGATTTTGTTACTGCGAATTATGAACAGTAGAAACGATCTCCCTCCCTCTCTCTCCCTCTTCATCTCCCCTCTTCATAGTAGTTCTTTGCGCTCTACACTCGTACCACTGCTTTCTTAAGCCACTCTTTACTTAAACTGAATCTTGTTAAAAAATACTATAAAATGAACATGATACTTTATAGAGCTGAGCATAGTTATAAACAGCCTCTATCTCTTCATTATAACGTCAGAGCGATTAAATAAATAAATAAATATGAGACAACATCACATACATTGTTCTGACCCCAAGGTAAGTAGCTAAAGCACTCGTTTCATGAAAATCGGAAACAACGACGGTACCACAACCATACACAGATCCGATACAATATCGAAAAGTTCGTTTTCGACATTGTCCCGACCGGGAATCGAAACCGGGACCTCAGAGCGCCCAAAGTCGTGCCGCAAGCCACTCGGCTACGGAGGTCGTCAGATTCACACGGTAATCCTTAAATCGGTCCACTCGTGTTTCAACAAAGGGTTTTTATTGCACCACATATACATACAGACGCGCGTGTGTCGCTCAACAGTAAATCCGTCGTAAGCCACTTAAGATCCCTGAACAGAAACAAAAATGGTAGAGCGTCTCCGGTGCGGAATATAAATCAGGCTTGCGAGGATTCCAACTATCGATTGAGTAGTGCCCGGCTCCGCGCCACTGGCTCGCCGATTGGTTGTGAACTCCCCCTTGGGGATAGAAGGGTTATTTTGTTGCAAAGAGATTGTATGCAATGTGTAAGCCAGCGGAGAAACCGGTGGTTACTCTCTTCATGAATGAGGAGCATAACACATTGGACTTAAATGTTTGCAATATTGCACAGTTACCTCCTATTTGTACGTTATGTCTTGTTTTCTTAAGTTTAACCGAACTCATAGAAGTATGGGTGATGAGTGCGAAATTTATTGAAATCTGCAACCCACCTCGCTTTTCACCAGAAGACCCTGCTTCAACGCTATACAAATTCGCGTTCTTGTTAACATGATCGCAGGGACGAATAAAAGACGCACACAGCATTCTGTCAGTGTGACTCCCTGTGACCACGGACCCTGCAAAAGGACCATGACGTCATCGCGTCACAAAAAAATAATGTAAAATAAACAAGAACGGATTTACCGTTTAAAGAGAAGACACATTTTAAAGTTATTTCAATGTATTTGGCAAACAAACCAGTTGTGCCTTTTGTACAAGACACAGGTACGGTCTTGCATGGAGTATGACTCGCACATCTGGGACGGTTCCGCAAAGTACCTTCTCGATCAGGTGGGATGGAGTCATCTGCCGAGCTATCTATAAAAAAAAAACAATGTTTTAGCACAATTAATGAAGTCGAACCTAGTTTTTGATTCTAGATTTCATTACTGTTTTATGTAAAATTGAACTTCACGTTTATTAGAATAATGTGGCGGTTACCTTTTTAGCTAGATTTGATAGTCTAGACTAGATAAATTAAGAGCTCGCGACTGTACTCACAAAGAGATTCAGGCTCACCGTGGCTGTTTCCGAGACTGGGCAAAATTCTAAAATTAATACAATATTTCAGAGAAAATTAAGACAAATATTCATACAATGTACCTATTCACACTATTTACAAAAATAAAGTAAACATTATTCAATATTCTGCCGAGTGACGAGTTTCCGATTGTTTAGATGTTACTGGAAGGAACGCCCTATTACTTATAAATCTCAGCTACGTTATACGTGAAACCGTAAATCAGCGACCGAACAGAAGTACTTGCCTCGCCTAGAAGTTCTGAAAGCTATCCTTACTTATCGGTCTCCAAGGTCGAGCACTTAGTTGTATTTCCTTGTTGATACAATTTGGACACGCACAAATAATTAGGTGCCTAATAAAAGAAAACTGCTGAATGCCACGTTTCCTAACCATAACACTAGATTCATGATGATTCATTGAACTTGGATCTATAGAACTACATACACTATATACATTTACAGTTTAGTTAGTTACTGCTACATGTTTCAACAGTCATTCATCATCATCATCATGTTCGACGCAAACAACCCAACGAACAAACAAATCATTTTAAGTTCGACAAATTATTTTTTAGATTTCATTGAAATTTTACTTGATGACAGCCGGGAAGGTGGTTCTTTTTTTTGGGGAGAGTTTGCCGATTGCCTCAGAGGGCATTTTCAGCTTCACCGGGCTTTTTTGGGGGCAGCGAGAAACTTAAAGGGTTTCTCAATCCGTGTGTGTGTGTGTAACTAAACCATGCTTTTCATGAACATCGCAGTCACTGGAACGTAGTCTTAGGAGACTACAACGCCAAGATAGGGACCAAATTGGATAGCGATTATATACAGGGCCCCCATGGTCTCGGTGATCGGGACAAACGGGGTGGCCGTCTCATCCAATACGCGTTTGGTCAAAGCTTACGAATCTGCAACTCTTTCGTCTTCAAAAAACCTGAACGGCGCTGGACTTGGATTTCTCCCGATAACCGAACCAAAAACGAAATAGATTTTATTCTCGCGTCAAACAACCTGTATATAAAAAATGTTCAAGCATTAAATAAATTTAAATTCAGTTCTGACCATAGACCAATTAGTTTTAAAAATAACATTTGATCAAAATTTGCATCGGCAGAAGATCATCACTAGAAACATCAAAAAATTAATCCAAGCATACATCTATCTGGGCCAAAAAGTTTCCTTTCAGGCACGACAAGACAAGGACTGAAAATGCCTAAAGGAGCTATTGGTCTATGAAAGAACTGATAAAAGGGCACCTCCCCATGTCACACAAGCGAAAATTGATGGACATGTGTATTCTTCCCATCCTGACATATGGCGCACAAACTTGGTCCTTAACCAACATCCAAAAGTCTAGGCTCAGGGTTTGCCAACGTGCTATGGAACGTAGCATATTAGGTGTCAAGCGAACGGATCGAATCCGAAACACCGAGCTGCGCTCCCAAACACAAATCAGCTCTGAAAGTAGCTCAGCTGAAATGGGATTGGGCTGGTCATGTCTGCCGCATGCCAGAATTGTCATGGGCCAAGTTGGCAACATTTTGGAAGCCAAACACAACACGGAGGCGTCGCGGTAGACCGAAAAGGAGATGGCGGGACGAACTGGATGAATTTAACCAATGTTGGAATCAAATAGCTAAGGACCGCAATGGGGGGAAGAAATGGAGGGAGGCCTTTGCCCAGCAGTGGGAATCATAATAATAATTATATATGTTACGGGTAAGCACAGTGCCTTGATCTCACCTGATGATAAGTGATGATAAGGTCAACGATGGAAGCGAACTTCAACCGGGATCCTCAACTAGTGAGGCACTGACTATCTTACCTCTAGCTACCGAACACAACAATACTACAAACATTGATGTTATGGCGACATATTTAGATAAGATGGTGGTAGCTAGCCAGGCGGACAAACAAGCCCTACCACCAACCAAACCGAGTACATATACATGTACCCCCCGCTGGGAATCGAACCTCGGGGACCTCTGGGCCTAAACCGGTGGTCTTATCCACTAGAACACAGAGGCGGTTCATCAGCAGTTCATCCTGTATCATTTAGAATCTTCATTTGCAGTACTTACTACATATGAAAAGTTAAATGTATAGTGTAATACTCCACCCCTCTCCGCTTTCTTTAATTCAAATAAATACTTTGTATCGAACCCGGGCGCCTAAGACTTTTGTACTAAATGGCTATAAAAATAATACATCACATTACAATCCCATTGTCCTTTAATAGGTCCTCAGCCATTGTACGAGTTCACTGATGTGTACACTATGAAACAGGTGAAACTGTAGTGGTTTCCTCTTAACTGAAAAGTACCTGTAAATATATTCATCGTTTTCTGTATTTCCTGCGAACATTATACATTGAAATGAAACCATTTGTACGGATCTTCTCGCCTTTATTTTATATATTAATTAAGTCTCGGGTTTCAAACCCTTGGCAGGGTACAAAGTGTTTGAAGATACAAGATAGTATTTTAATTTATCTATCTATATTACCTGCGTGTTTGCTTTCCTCTGAAATTTGACAGTTCCAAAGAATTTACTAAATAAATATTTTAACAACAACCAAAAATGGATGTCAAAAAACATCTACTAACCATATCTGTAATTGAAAAGCTTCTTTTAGTTTGTCACAGTTAACGCTTACCGTGTTTTAAATTTGACCATTTAAATAAATTTCAAATTCACAGACACATAGTTTTTATTTTAAATCATCTCGAATTAGTTTTGAAACAGTTTATTGTCTTACAAAGTTTAATTGTCCCCACGCTTACCTGTTGGCAAACCCTGCCCTGCCTACGACAGTCAAACGCATTATAACTAATAGAACCAGTCAATTCTCGCCATAAGTAAATTATTTTAAATAACCATAAAAAATTATGTCCCATAATCGTTCCAAACCCACGCGGCCTATCGAGTGTCGATGCTATCGCTGGATCGATGAGCACTGCCAGAGATAGTTCGGGTTTCATATTTCGGCCTTAAACTTTCATTACTTTACTTTCAACCTTTAGAAACTACGACACAAGCCCTCGTCGCTACAACCATTGCGGCGTTCGTACGTTGATGTATAAAATGAGCTAGCTTGAACGCAGCAAGGGATTGAAAATACATTTAATAATCTCATTTCAAAGTCATTATTTGGTGGCCATAAATGTTTTTTTGGTGTGCAGTTACATTTGTCAGCGCACTGTCGCTATATATCAGCCGATAGCATCTGACACTGCTTGGATGGCTTGGACATCGCTTATTAATATTTTTGTGGTCGTTCAATGACGTCTCTGGTGGCGGAAGAATGCGTTTTTTGTTTATATTGATCGGCTTTTGAGCAATAAGGCGTAGTTATAATATGTTTTAGAACAGTTAAATATCTGTGTGCTCAGTAGAGCATGAAGGCACCATAAGTAACGTGTTAGGTCAGGGCGAGTTGTACCCATTGTGTTGCAAATATCTAAAGCTGCGGTGGCCGTTTACCATCTGGCGGACCGAATGCTTGTTTACCGACCAAATCTAAAAAAAAAAACAATTTTTTTAATGAGCTACAAATATTCGGTTAAGTTACAAAAAGGCTGAGGTGTTGGTAAGTCGACTAAAAACATTAGAAAACAATATATCCACAATTTACAAAAAATTAAACAGTGAGTGTTTTAAAGGAGATAAAGGAATTATTAACTCATCTGAAAGCGAAATCATTCTCATCATCAAATTCTTTATAACAGACAACATTATATTAGTGGCACCAGTATTCGACAGGAACCAAAGATTGAATTTTGTTTTCTTTAAATCTTAAAACACAAAATTTGACTTTAGCGACGATGGAATACGGTCGGTATTCCAAAAAAAAGGCAGGTAAAAAGGCAGTTCGTACATTTATTGAGATTAGATTAATTAAAGAATAAGTTACAAACCCTCAAGACACGGCAGTTCGCCTTATCACAAACAACTAAAGTGGCATGACAGTGACATCACACGATGTTGAAACTCAAGTAGTTCGATTGTGTCAGTAGTAGGTACCTTGATTAGCCTAGTAGGCAACCCCTAATTAGGGCGGGCGGCGAGCGTGGCTCACGAGGCTCGCCGCTGCTCAATTAAGCCGCATATTAATGAGCAATGAGCCTCCGGTGGCTTCTAATTACACCTCCAGCCATAATCGTGATCTAGTCGTACCAACTAAAGGAATGATATAGCATACTTGAAAGTACATAGTCGAAACAATCATGAGTGACGGGTAAACACGCATCGAGTAACCTGAGTGCCGAGTGTCAGTTCTGTTTACTATCCTTATTCATTCGATCACGTTTACGATAACGAAAATTTGTATGGCAAAATGTTAACTTTTCTCGTATGGCACCAGGAGGCGACAATGCCATACTAATTTTCGTTTTCGTTAACGTATTCGAATGTCAAATGAAACTCGCACCATGTTTTATAAATGCAATGTAGGGTAGCACCAGTGATCGATGCTTTAAGCCCAGCGTTCGACACTTGCCATCATCATCATCATCAGCGCATTTTATGTCCCCACTGCTGAGGCACGAGCCTTGACTATGGATGGATAGGGAGAACGGGCCATAAACCACCACGCGGGCCCAGCGCGGTGCGGTGCGGTGGTTGTTAACGACTGCGAAGGCAGCCGGGAAGGCAACGGCTTTACGTGACTTCCGAAACACGGAGGAGCTCGAGATGATACATTTTTGGACACCCATCCGATGACCGGCCTTTGCGGAAGTTATTTAACCTCAGCACTCGCAGACTAGGCACGTTAGCCATTGCGCCATCGAACTCCTCGACGCCAGTCCTAGTCGCCATAAAAAAAATAGAATTTCATTAAAAAAAATCAATCTTTGGTTCCTGTCGAATACTGGTGCCACTAATATAATGTTGTCTGTTATAAGGAATTTGATGATGAGAATGATTTCGCTTTCAGATGAGTTAATAATTCCTTTATCTCCATTAAATAATAATTTAAAGGAGCATTTCTCGAGTTCTTAGCGCCTATAAAACCGATTGGTAAGAGACCGAAAAATGTCTATAGCTAGCTATGTATGGAAAGATTTGAAGGAAACCTTTGCCAATCGGTGGGACCAAATAGGTGAAATAAACGCTTACTCCCGTATTAATAAACAAAGTGTAAGCTTGGAGTAATTATTCCGTGTTTTGTTCCCGTCATGTAAACTTCATTTCATATTAGAGTAAAAGAGACAAAACACGGAATAACTTCTGCAAGCTTACACTTTATTTATTTATATGGGGGTTAATGCCCAAATATCGTAAGCCTATCGTATCGCCTAAGCCGACTAAAAATTAATGACTTTGTTTCTACAACAAACAAATTTCGTAGGCTAATGTTCCCTAATGCTACACGTAGAAACTGCTGAATGAATTTAAATAGTGTTGGTCATAGTGTTGGTTTTTGCGTGCGAGTTGTAGTTAGTGTCCAAGTTGAGGCATGACAGACTAGGATAATACATGCAAATGACTAATTTGTAGGCAATCAATTGATTCGATCAGCGTCGCAAGCAGGCTGGCGCTGGCGCTATTATCTGGAGGCTTATTACGGTAGACATCGTAGTATAAAGCAAGCAACTACGCTTCGAAAATACGCAACGGTCGGTGGACGAATGACAAAACGCTCAGCCCGGTAGCTGAAGGTTCAGACTTTATACCCAGGTCGGGCAAAGTTTTTGTGATCAAGTAAGGAAGGCAAGCGTCGTCGTGATTGATCCATCACTCATTCATTGTAGCGATGACTTGATTTCAATGATCAAGACCTTTGCCTAGCGGTGGGAGGGTAAATATCGACTAATAAATTACTTTTACATAATACCTAAAGTATAACCACAAGTTAATGGCTGCTATCATATAAAAAAGGGGTACTTTGACTATGTTGCTATGTTAGAAGTGGCACAAATTCGATGTTTAGTATTTGACCATGTATTTTGATACGTCAACAGAGATTGAATAGTATCGATATGCTATCAAGCCTATCGTAATAGCCCCCCGAGCCGGTAGCATAGTTATCTGTAAGGAATTATGCTGGCGCCGCTTTCTATATCATTAATTGTAGATTTGGTTCACAAGAAATTCCATATTAGGTATTTCATAAGATTATAAACAGACATTAAAACTGAAGCTGATAAACAAGCCCTGGATGAAGGCGATTTCTAATTTCTTAAAATTATGTTTTCAATTTTATAAAACTCATTTCATACCTTATATTTTAAGTTTGTATGAGTTTAAGTTTTTTTTTGTATAATCAGTTTTATTGATAGTGTTAGTACCAACATACTGTAAACGGGACGACAGTTGTCTTTCTTAAATGCCAAACTGTATTCCACCATCGTTGCATCGATCAATTTGCTACTGATGCACCAGTTTGTACTGCGTCTTTCTAAACGGTTAATACAAGACTACTGATAAACACCAATTGGTCATATAATGTTTGTGTTGATCGGTTAAAAGCAAAGTTGTCAATGATACATCCGGCCGGCGGCGACGCCATATTCCGCTGACCTGACGCGGGCCCCAGATAGCGCATAGCGCAACACACGTCATGCTGAATTAATTATTAGCAAAACCATATCTGCACGCGACACGCAGGTCAATCGATCATCGATAGCCGTTCTACGAATTTAACCAAACTTGATAAACAACTGTAACGATTTTTCTCAAAGAACATCATAAAACGTGATAAATTAATTCACAAGTTTTTCTATGAGATTTCGTCAAGAACCAATTTCAAACTCTAAACTTTCCGAGCAACAGAAAATTACAACATCTTTGTTAGCGAACTCAAAATTTATCAGTCTATCGGAAATCGAGCGTGAGTGCTTTAAACGTCTCAGTACGCGACGATTATTCGAGCCATTACTTTCCATTCAACGATCGCCCATTCAAACTTAAACGTTTAACTGTTAAACTTTAACTATTAAGTCATTAATCTAGAAATTCTCCGAAGTCTCGGCCACGGCGGCGCAGCGGCCATTTCGCGTTTCCGCGCCGTCAAAATGGCGGAGCGAAAACAAAACGCGGCGCACGTGCGTCGTTAAATCGGGAATTTCCTGAAGCGCTTGTTTACAAATAATAATTCGCCGAGCTTTGATTCGATGCAGAGCTACGTAAACAGAATTAAGCCAGCGCTCTGTCCCCGAATCCTTTTTGATATCGCAGTGTCAATATTATGAACCTGGCGACGTGCTTTCAGCGCATTGGGAGTTCGCAACTATTCCCCCAAATACGGATGTCGACGGAAGCATTAGCGAGCACACGATTCCTGATATAATATTGTATCAACACATCGCCACAGAATTTATATCTTTATTTTGTGCAAACGTACTGTAATAGTTACAACATCATTGCATCAGTGAGTAGTTTTTAGTAATATTAATTCCGCTGTTAAACACTGTTTACCAAAACTTTTCCAAAGAAGTACGAAATATTGCACGAACATTATGTAAAGCATAAAAATTCCTTAACATTAGTCAGCTTTTCATAATTTTATTCCATTGTCAATAAGAATTATACATATAAACACGATCCTTATTATTCACACAGCACGTCGGAACATGAATTTGCAAATGGAATATATGGGCCCCAAGCGCGAGCCCAGAGGAACACCATCGGATCCAAATAAATACAAATATGTTTTGTTGGATTGTGGGAATTGATATTTATGGTGGTAAAAAAGGCACCCCGCAGCGGGCAGCTGGGAACGAGAAAAAATGGAGGGCCCGGGCCGAGCATGTTGAGGCAACACCGGGTGGGAACGGAAATCACATTGGGGAGACGTGCGCCAATTATGAGGTATCGAAAGTGATAATGAGCATTGTGAATTGTGACGATTGTGAATTAAAAGATAATATAAATATTTTGACAAGCTTGATTTAAATATTTTAAATATCATAGCATTGGGAAATGGAAAAGAAATAAAAAAATAAAAATTAAACTTTTGAAAAAATCGTCAATGTCTCGGTATCTTCGTTGCAGCTCGAATATTGACCGGTCGCTGGTTCGCGAGCCACCTAGAGCAATAGCTTCTTAAAGTATTATGTTTTTTCTTACACGATTATGTTAAATTCGTGAAAAGTTTCTCATTAATTATAACTATCGGTTTTTCACCGACACTTAGAACTGCGTCTTCAGCTAATTATGAAGTTAAATTAGAAATATACGTATTTGGGTATGAAAGCATAATTCTACCGGAACGTTAATTAAGTGTTACAGGCAAAAAGTTCCGTTTCTCTGGATATTTGAATGCTTTGATTCCGGCCCGACCCAACTTCACTTAATTGGAACCAAGTTTTTGTCAGTTCAACTTGATTTTACGTAACCTAGAACACTTTAGACGGAGACCAACTATGCTGAACGGAAACTATGGAGTTAATGAAGAAGCTTTTTGGTTTGAAACTATGAATTGAACATGGCTGTGGAGTATAGAAGTATAGAAGTACCTACGTAGAATATTAATAACTTATAAAATTATAGTATTTTATTTATTTATTAATTTATTTATTTACATACTTACAACTATCATTACAGGATACCTTTTCCTAATGCGATAGTGTAGATACTCACTTTAAATGATGAGAAAATCAATCAGTCAGTGGAATTTTTAGTTACTCTAATTTTGATTTAAAACAAAATATTTACCAATGAGAGGTCCCTCTCGCTGTGTCTTTTTGCGTGTCCATGGTTACATAATATATTTATGTAATTAAAATAAATCTATACGAGGAATATTAAAGACTTTAATTTCATTGTAAAAATGATAAATAATAAAGGTAGTATTGCTGAAACCACCTTAAAACACTTATATTTAAACACTATAAATTCTGAACTTTCAAACAATTCCAAAAATTCCTATATCATATAATAATAAAGATCGTTTGTTCTAAAATTCCGAAAAGCCATTAATGCAAGCAGTGCATAATAAAGATTATTTATAGCTTAAATCTTACCTACGCTCTAGGAACAGGATAAATCAGAAAGTTGGTTTGTTTGTTCTCGCCCGGCGCGGCGCGGCGCTGCGCGAATTACACTAAATCCCATTTATGCTTTTAAGTATAATAAATATATAAACTTTATAAAACACATAAGTGCATACTTTTTACTTAGATGATTTTTTTATTATTTTATCTATTTATGAACATAGAATCTATAGCACTAAACTAAGTTAGGTATTACATTGTATACTTAATCTACTGCTAATTACAGCCCTACTTTGTAAAACTATATATTTAACTAGCTGACCGCCTTCGTACCGCTTTGACAGTTTCCATGACAACAAAACAAACAAATAATTCGTTCGCTTAAGTACACCCATAACCCATGATGGACCCCTATAGCAGCGCCACCTATAGCAGGTCCAAATGTAAATCTAAACCATTCTCGAATCCACTTGAACACACACAAATAATTTCATCTAAATCGGTCCAGCCGTTTAGATGGAGTTCAATAACATAAACACGCACAGAAGATTTATATATATAAAGATATGTCGCATAAGCGAATTAGAAAACAAAATAGACACAATAATTTAAAAATGTCAAAAACAATTTAAAAAAAAACATTTAAAAGGGCAGGATTCTATGTAAAACAATAATTACTTTTTAATATCATTATCAAGTCATCACCAGCTCATCTTATGTCCCCACTGCTGGGGCACGAGCCTTCCCTATGGATGCTCAATCCAAATGATTGTCAACATACATGGAGCTTTTACGATAAACATTTAACTTGTTGACTGATATAGATGCCGTTATAAATTAAACCTTAAGTACCTTAAGTACCTGCTTTAACATTTAATCCAATTAAAAATATATAATACTGCATCAGGAAAATTTTCTTCGTGAGGGCAACCATTTCTGTTAGTAGTCTTGATTGTCTCCCGAACAGATTTCACAATAACTAGGTTATATGGGAAACTAAAAGGCGGGCGGTTCATCGAAGAGATGTTACGGTTAAATGAGAGATTTTATGGTTCAATTCCCGTTTTCGTAAACTAACGAGCCCACCACAATCATAACACAAGAGCCCTTAGGACATTAGAAAGGTCAGTGCTCATGGCGTTCGGTCAAGAAACTTACTATAGCAATTTGCAAAATGATTTCAGATTTGTGATAAAACAAGCCAATAAATACCGTTGTTTGTTCACAGATCATATCAGTATTTCTGCAATTGTGAGTACATGTATCTCGCAATGCACCTTATTTATACTGCGATAAAACATGACTTGCGAAATATATTGTGCCAGATATCTCTATATTTATAACACCATGTTTTGTGTCTAACTATACTATTTTTCCAAGTACTTGGCCCCGCTCTCGCCTAGTATCTAGTAGTTATAGAAAATAATTTCTAGAATTAAAAAAAAAGAAGGTAAAAAAAATAACTTGTGTATTTCCTAATTAAATAAAATGCCTAGACTGTCAATAAAAATAGCTAACATAGCATCAGTTTTATGAAAAATAACACGAAACTCAAAATACAGCCCTGTGGCATTCCCTTACTCTTAACAGATAAGGCAAAACAGTAAGAAGAGTAGCACCGTGACTCGAGGACAATATTGTACAATCGGATAACCAAACCCGCATTTTGAACGCTCGATTAACTAAAAACCCGGACAATGGGTGAACGGTCGATGCAAAGGCGCGGGCGGGCGCGAGCGCGGGGGCGGGGGCGTTGTGACAACCAAAACAAACAGGCACGGACGACATCTCTGGTCCTAACCAAACGCTGGGAATTATACATTTTGAATGCTACAAATGTGTGCAGTGCTACCACGCTGCATGTCGAATGTTGTAAGAATTCCAAGATGTCACTTTTTTCAAGGATACACTGCCACTAGCTACTACGTGCAAGTCGTGCAACTAAGGTGAATCTCACTATAAGATTTTGTAATCCTTAAGCTCACAACAAGTTTTATAAAACTACGATTTAATCATTAATTTTATTAACTTAATTTACAATGTAAAAACGCAAACTCTTTTTATCGCATACCTTTTTAAAATACAATATGTTTCGGCCGAGTTGGTAGGTGTGTAAAAGTGAAGTTACACTTTTGTACTTTTGACTTTGAATGTAGTTATTTGCTTTAGTTAACCGCAGCACCAGAGATAAGGCAAATCATGAAATCTTTCATTGAAGCGCCTCTTTTATCAAAAAAGGACTAAAATGCTTGTATCCATTATTAAATAAACTAAAGTACTATGCTGTCTCATTTTTGTGGATAAAGACAGACAGAGACAGGATCAGGAAGAATTGGCGTGAAACCCAGTTCTAACATTAGTTGAGCTACTGCATTCACGGGGTATATTAACTCTGTGGCTCAACTCTCTCTCTCTCTCTGGTAACCAGGACTTGATTAATTTGCTCACACCGTGCCTACTGAGAGTTTATTTGACAGCGCCTCCTGGTGGCACAGGAAGAGTTTAAATGTTGCCAACATATTCTAGTTTTTGTTATCGTGAAAGCACCCTGTATACTTGTATAGCTTTCGGTCAATGTAATTCGTATAGCAATTGTAGAACGATTCCAGATTTGTGATAATAAAAAGCCAACATATATCATTGTTTGTTCACAGATCATATCAGTGTTTCTGCGCGGCTTCCACGCTGTGAGTACACGCATCTCGCAGTGCACCTTGTACCGCGATAAAATATTACTTGCGAAACATAATGTGGCAGATATCGTACAATTTATAACGGCATGTTCTGTTTGTGTACATTTTGTTTGTAGTTTCAGTACTGTTAGATGAAAGCATAACCTCACTACCACCATATTATCTGAGTCTGTCATGTTACAACAGCAATGTTAGAAGACATTGCTGTGTTCCGACAGTTATATACATATGTAAGATAGCCAGTTCCTCCGTGGTTGAGGATTTCAGATAATAGCGTCTATCTTCGACTTTACCGTCTGTTAGTGTCAGAGGAAATAAAATGGAGGATATATTATTATTTTGTAGATGCAAATAAGTGTAACTATAAGTTTATTAATGACGATGTATAATATTAATGATAGGTATTCTAAACATAACTGTTTATACCTGGAAAATGGAAGTAACATACTCGTACAATAATATTAATCAATGATATCGAACCATTAGTACCACTCCAATACAGGATGACAATCGTTTCCCGAAGGGCGTTGGCGCTCGAGATGTTTAGTTTTACAAATAGCTGCGCCTGCGCACCACCTACCCCACCGCACGCGCTGTCACACCGCTGTTATAAATTATAATACAAGGAATGTCGAGATGTGAATGATTGCTGCCTTTATCGGCATTATTGTATTTTATCCAAAATGCCTAAGTCAAATGAATGGATGTCTAAAAAGGCTAGTTTTGATATTTCATCTATTTCATCTATTTCATCTTCTCAACCGGATACATCAAAAAACGTAAGCGTTTTGCAAGCTTTTTATCGTAATAAAGTATCATATTAGTTTAACGGACGGACGGACGATAGTAACGTGTTTTAAACATATATAAAATCATTACACACAATCTGCCTCAACAGAAAGTAAAATCTTACAGCATAATTACTGACCATTGTAAACAAAATGTGACATTGTGTGAATCTTAATTCCCAAATTCAATAAATATAAATCACGTCAATCACTAATTAGTAATTAATCCATCTAATATCGCCAATGCCACTTGGGATTCCTAACAGGTATTGGACCATAAACCTGTCGAAGTTCACGCCGTCGCCAGCATCGTAACGACCTCCAATAACTATACCGTACAAGTTTTATATAGATTAGAATCTGCATGCATAATGTCCGTAAAACTGCGGAGGTGAGCCGCGAGCGCACCCGTATGCCCACGCGCACCTTCGTCCCAACCCACAGCCAAGCAAGCACACTTCAAAAACTGTTATCGACAACAAATTCAACCTTATTACGTACCAACATATAAGAAAAAAGAAAGCATTCTTAAGATTGTCAAGGAACCGCATAACAAAGATGATTCCGACAATACGAATGTTAATTTTCAACTTTACTGTCCTGTAAAAAGGCAAGATTGGTAGTAAAACGCTCCGTGGTTAGTAATGTAAACTAAAACGAACAGACACCATTCACGTCCTGTCGGAACATAAACATTGCGTTAAATAAATCATTTGGGGGCATGTTTTGTGACGTCTGTATTTTTAGACGGTCGCGGACGGTTGTCATAGTTTGTTTTATGAGTTAGTAAAAATGTGTTCATTACGACTACCTTTGCGGGATGATGGCCGGAGGACACACGGTCACACTAACCAAACCTAGGTACTTGTAAGTGAGTGGTGCGCTCTTTAGAAATGATTCAGTCAGCAATTACCTACTGATATTCGTGTAGAAAATTATTAGGTATCTTAAAAGGGTTTCATCGAAGGGCAGAGTCCGTCACTTGTTTTATTTTATTTGACATCTAAGTAGTTGCTAAACATATCAGAGAACTGGCAGAAACAAATAAACCCTCCTTTTACAACAGTAAATAGGGACCTGACTGTAATTCTCACCTCGACGACGTGTCTCCGTGGATCTGGTTTCGACGATTAACTCCCCACGCCTACTTAAAATAGCCTGGAGCGTATAAAATAGCGCATATCGTAAAACGAGCTTATACAAACCAACCGCAGCCACACGCCACGCGGCGCCGTTTTTTGTCTAGCCCTCACACTCATTTCTTCCTTTTTTAGGATTCCCTGCACGAATAAAAATAAGAAAAAGTGCTTGTGGTACACATTCGTTGTCCAAATGTTGCGTGTCTAGTAGTTTTAAAAGTTAGCAAAATCTTTTAATTTATCCTAGAACTAGCTGTCGTTTCTATAACAACAAAACAAACAAATTCCCAACATCAAATCCAAAACCTAAATAGTAAATTGTGGAACCAAATATAGAGAAAAGGTATGAGTTTCATTCCCGCGGGAATATCGGTAAAAACTATCCTATGTGTTAATCTAGGTTATAAACTATCTGTATGCCGAATTTCATCCGAAAATCCATCCATCCGTTGCAGCGTGAAGAAGCAACAAATATACACACATACACACAAACTTTCGCATTTATAATATTAGTGTGATAGATCCTAGATACTGTTGATTGTTTTTGTTTTTGGAATAGGACCATTAAGTCCAGAGATCATCCTCCTCAAACAATTAATAAACAAAGTCACAAATTTTACCTCTTTATTAATATTTAGCAATTAGCAATTAGAGTTCGCATTAGCAAAGATAAAGTACCAATTATTCCCAATGTCTCAAATAAACTTGGAAGGGAAAGGTCTTTAGTTTTCAAATGTAGTTTTAAGCAGTTTTCTTGCGCGACGACTCCGCTTTTTGGCAACGCCTGGAATGGCAGCCGTTAGATGGCGACACTCGATAGTAGATGCAAAACCGGATTGATAGTGCTGCCCCGCGCGTACGGGGACGTTTATTGCCGTCCGGGGACGAGAGTTATGGCCACCACTCGCAGAAAGTTCGCCTTAAAATTACTTTATTGGCACCACTCCAGAGGAAGCCGCCGTATCTGTGAGATATTAATTCATTCATTGCTCAGCCGAAAACATCATATTTTCCCGATTGTGGCATATGTCGACGCCGGCGGTGGTTGTAAATCTGAGGGTGCGGATGGAAATTATATTGGACACGGTTCAGTATAAAATGTTGATTGATACTGCAATACACTACTTGCTGTACTGCAAAGCACTTCACGAGGAAAGCCTACGGTCCATACTTGAGAGCATTAAAAAGGCATAGAACAAGAATATAAAAATTTCCCTCCCCTACTTGCGGGAGCATTACACATTGTCGTAAAAATAAAAATAAATCGTTATTCCTTTTTCTTAAATTCTACAATGATTCATCTACACTGAGAATACGTTAAAGACGATAAACTTTCAAGATTTGTATAGACGAGCTATCCAAATGGCCAACATTACGACTACATCAATGCATTCCTTAACAATGACTGAGTGTTACAAGTCTGCTCCAAAATAAAGGCATTTCCAGTAAATTTGCAAAAAAACTGGCTGTTGTGTAAACATCCGAGGAGTTGGGCCCGCGTCGGATGCCACGCAGCTTTTTACATCGCTTTAGCGAAGATTTATTGCCAGTGACAAAGTCAATTTTATGGCGCGATGCAGAGATAGGGCACGCCAGCGCCTTTGTGGTGCTATTTGACGAGGCTTTAGCTCAGATTGTCCTTGAGTAAACATTTTACCTGGCGTGATGGATCGCTTCCGCAGACTGCATTGTCCACTCTGACAATTCAATTTGGAGTGATTTCGCCGCGAAATTGATGTTACATAACTTCTCTTGTGGTCGACTATACACTAAAAGCAACGATAAGATTTGATTCATATAGCTATAATGTATTTATGTATTACATGGTTCCGCAGAAAATATGTCTGCTATTAAGTACCTAGTGATTAACTTTTACCAATCTCAAGAAACATTGATACGTAATGGAAGTTCAATTTTTACCTAGTGATGTATTACAGATTACCAAAATAAACACGTCCCATATAAAAATAGAACTAATATTAATGTCAATGCGAATTTAAATACATAAAGAATTCATCGTCAGTACTTATTACGGTTTAATAGCTATTGAGCGACACAAACACATCGGCGTTCAGCGCTAAATCCCAAAAGCTGATATATAGAATGCAGTCCGCCTCTTCGTTGTAACAATTAGCTTAACAAACTAGCGTCGTATAAACGCGACAAGTGAGAGATACCTCTGGGTATCAGTAATTAATATG
Organism: Eudonia truncicolella; assembly: GCA_949315975.1. Classification (NCBI taxonomy): domain Eukaryota; kingdom Metazoa; phylum Arthropoda; class Insecta; order Lepidoptera; family Crambidae; genus Eudonia; species Eudonia truncicolella. The sequence continues at coordinate 17,307,691 of OX438837.1, read as the reverse complement.
TCAGCAGCGAGCCCTCGAAAGCGAACAGTTCAAGGAAACGCACCAACAGAACTAATATTATCACTGGGAATATCTCACGTGCTTGCTACCGGTTCTCGGAATGGATTTTTTATTTCTGTCGCCTTAATCCCGTCACTTTTTTTTAACACTTTTATACAGTCTTTCCCAGTTCTTGCCTTTCTTTGGTGTTTGGTTACTTGCACCTGTATACATCTGAATGTGAACATTCATATTTTGTACAAAGTTAGCGTAGAACTTGTATGGCGCAATTTAAAAAATATATTATATATTCAAGGCTTGCAGTATAATATATAAAAGTTTCTTTTTAAAAAAGTAGTCAAAAGAAGAACAAAATGTTGGTCATACAAATAAAAGCATTTTCCTGTATAGGCTTGCCACTGGCTACAAAAGCACTCGTTCTTATTGTTATTAAATAACAGATATTAATGCGTTCGTTGACAGAGTAATGTGGTCTAGGCCTGCAGCGCCGGGTTACTCGCGCGCTTATAAAAACCGAAACAGGCGTCTGATCCAGGCTTAATGTTAACTTTGATTAATGGCTCGTTATTTTTGGCGTCGTGCGTCGCGACACTCGCTTCAAGCCTCGGTGTTCCCATCCATCTCGCGTAATGACGAGATGCCCTGATAGGGACAGTTTAGTGTGCGCTAAAACGCATGGCGCCTGCCTCTTAGGACTAACGAGCTGAAACTCTCGCGTTTTATTTGAAAAAAAAAGAAAGAACAAACACGCGTACCAGTGTCTCACTCAAGATATTTGTCGCAATCCGGTTTCATCCAATTACGGATTCGGGAGCTCACGAACGAGCCACATTCGATTCGAATCTGTCACGAATTTCGCGACTTGTCCGTTTTAAATGAGAATTCGATAAGTGAGAAACACTCGGACCTGGCTTAATTGAACTTGCATTTCGTTCGCATTCAATTGGGTATCGTAGTGTGTTTAAAAACGATTTACGGGACGCCTGCTCGCCGGGTATGTAATGGTAGATTTTAATTAAATAGTTGTTCGTTAAAAGTTCAATCAATCGTTCAGGATACAATCGCTCGTATCGCTTGTAACGCTTCCATCTCGCTTCATTCCTTGTGAGTTTTGAGAGGAGCGACGCCATTATTTCACCGTGCGACAGCGCTTCGTACGGCCGTCGGACGTAGGTGGTCCCTATCTGGAGTCCGGCTGCCTAAGTCAACATCTCTCGCTGTGCTTTTGTTGTCACTACACCATTGTGAGCGAATGCAGAGACCTCCAACACGGAGCCACCGCAGCGAGATCTTGGAATCACGTCTGGTGCTCCCATATTAAAAAGCGCTCTTTGAATGCCTCAATAAAGATCTGTTTTCGCAAGATTAGTGGCGCTCGCTGCCGGCCGGTTTTTACGACTCCATTACAAAATACATGGCCGGGGGTCGCCGCCTCAGCTGCCGCGTCAAGTATCATATTGTTTGCATTATTAAGCTCTTCCTCGCCATATTTGAATTTATATTGACGATTTATTCCGGCTTTCGAATGTTCTGCCTACGCGGTGCCGCGTTTATGGGAGTGCGCTCTCAAAGCCTGTTATTGTCCGGCAAATCGTTTAGATAGCACTTCAATGCTGCTAAGTTTACATGACAGTTTCGGTGTTAGGAAATTTAAATTGCGGCTTGTCTGCTTTGATTCGAATATTTGTAATAATAAATATAAATTACGGATACTAATGCCTCGGTATTAAATAGCATTGACCCATTTTGTTAGACACTTTAATATTGTCAAGCAAAGTTGTTTTACTACCAACGAGCGAGCTAAGAGTATAATTAAGGGTACTTACAAAGGCAACGTTAATAAAAATGGTTTATTAGCCTTTGAGAAGTGTGGGAATTGCAGCTGGGTACATCAAAATGCGTTACGCAAAATTGAATATGGAAAGGAGCTTTTACACAATTGTACTTGTATCAACAGTGAATGACAATCAGAACGCCATTTAAATCATAATGAACACCTTTTTAAAGGTACCCGAATTGACGCACCGCACCGGGCCGGCCGCAGCGGCACCGCCGCGCCCGCCCGCGCCGGCCCGTCACGCGCGCACACACGCGCGGAATACTAATTATCCCCATCCGAGTGAATTATCCATCCATCGGCTGCATACCAAGTGATCACCACGCCACCGAGACCCCTCGAAACACCTCTGGCAAAACTTCACTCCAAAGAAGGGGAACTACAGGGTGGCTCTCGCTGGCCTGGTCCGTGATTCAATGCAACAGGGCTTCACAAAATTGTTGCTATTATGCAAAAGTGAATGAAGTAATCGTTCGTGAGTAATTGTTATTGGAAAAGAATTTATGTGTTTTCAAAATAAATAGTTGTAACGCAAAATTATTATTTGATCAGCAGAATTATACAATCGGCATAAGAAATCCTTACTGTTGGTAAGGTTAAGTAATTTATTTTTTTAGCAGCGTAGCGAGGGAGGAAGGGGGAAGGGGGAGGAAGGGGGAAGGGGGAGGAAGGGGGAAGGGGGAGGAAGGGGGAAGGGGGAGGAAGGGGAAGGGGGGAGCAGCATAAGACTGCTGTTCAGAATTATATAAATTGCAGACTGATTTAGAAATTGCATCGTTTCATTGCATTGCATTGCATTGTTTCTCCTGCATGTGCATACTTTTTGCGGGCGGGAGGGCGGTGCATGCGTGCTGCATCCAAGCTGGATAAACGAGTGATTTAGCGGAATTAACACTACATATTATTATTTAAATTTCAATTTTTTTGTAGCATGGATTTCCGTTTAAATAACACCCATTGTTATTATGTGTTTGGTTAGTTTGGTGAATGGCGATCGAGAATGCGCTTTGCAATAATACACCGATACTTTAAACTATTATTATTACATAATAATAATACATTGTTACTCTTGAACAAATATTTTAAGTTTTTAAATTTACGTATGAAAGCAGCACTTTTAATGTAAAAGTAGCGAATGTGTAAAGATAATAAGAAATTAACATTTTTACATGAGAAAATTGTTTGTCACAAAAAATTAGTTTAATATTTGTACGGTTTAAAAAACATATCTAGTAAATAGAAGAAACTAATGTATATCGAATAAGCAAGTCGTGCTCAAGTATATCTCATTCAAATTACATTCAAGCACAAACTGGAATGAATTCAATATTCAAAGGAGATCAAGAGAGATCCTATTTAGCAATATGTCAAACATTCCAATCAATTAGGAATCTGTTCTGCAAATTGACTTATGCCCCGACAGGCATGTCACGGAACTGTGTCGATTTCATTATAAATAATTCATACTCAATAATAAACGTATTCCTAATTGTGGGCCATAAATAACTCCACATTATGATGCATCAAATGAATTTTAAGTGCGTCGAGCCTCATTTTATGTTCGAACGCCTATCTAAGTGTTTATTTTATAGCCATTTCTAATCTGTGGGATGGTGTATATTACGGAGTCAATAGAAACTAATGGTGCATCCACACCAGCCGAGCAACCGGCGCGTCTTTAAATACTTCATTATTAAAACTCAGTAATCGTTTTCTAATTAACTGCCTAACGTTAAAACTAACTACGTGTATTGCAAGTATGGATTCTTTGAAATAGTAATGTTGAATGCACATCACAATGCTATATTTAAATTAAAATTATAAAATCAACGTGCTCTTTCAAATGGGTTGTGCGACTGTTTTATCACTTGGATTGTAAAAGGTCGTGGGTTCCAGTTTCACTTGAGGCCTTCGATCGATCGATCGATGAATTGCTTGAGGCAAAAGCTTTTTTCAAATGTTTATATCATGTTCGATAAACATATTTGACAGTATTTTTGTTTTTCTATCTCCAAAGCAACTTGCGTACGCTTCGACACTCTGTAAAACGCGCATTAACTAGTTGTTGTTTTTGCTGAGAGCATTGTCTGCAAGCGCCATAATCTCATGGCAGTGTCTGGTAGTGGTGAACTAACTCGAGTTCCTAATGGTTGGCAGCGCTTAGAATATTATACGTTTTATACGTAAATTTATAGCTCAGAAATGGTTATAGTCCTATTTTATTGGTTTACAAATCGTTCTAAGTGTCGTAAAACCTGGATATGAGTTATGGACTCCTGTTCTATATGAAATATAAAGTATTCGTCCGACGCAAACTTTGGTTTTGCTACAACGGCGGGCGTAAAGTTCGATCTTTCGTGAAAAACCGAAGACATGCATGTATTTGTAGCAAATCAAATCATTTATTTGCATGTCACATGTTTCAGTACATACATGAATTATGTATTTGTGTATATATGTTCTATCCATTATCCGTAACCGATATCGACGGTATTAAAGTCGCTAAATGTGTTTAATGAACTTATATACAAACGTTTCGTACATCACTGTCGCATTTATAATATAAGTCATTAAAATTACTAGCACTTTGCCCGCGACTTCGCCCGCGTTCATTTCGTATTTTCCGTACAAAAATGAATACCTAATTTTTTTATCAAAATAAAATATAGCCTATGATAAAATGTTTTTCTTTTGTTTATATAATTTTCACGCAAATTTTGTTGCGAAACAAATTACAAAAACACAAATGTTGTAAAAATTTCCACGAGCAGGATTTGAACCTGCACCCTTCTGACATACCGGGTCAGGTGCTCTTCCAATTGAGCTATCGTGGTTCTAACCAGCCCGCCGAAATTATTCAACACTATTTACTTTTTACTTTGAAAGCCAAATTTTTACAAATACTAAAGATCAGTTAAGAAGTAGGCAAGCTATTCATAAAATGTTTTTGTTTTTTTTATAAAATTTTAACTGAAACGTATGATAACGTAAAAGCAAAACACGACAATAACTCTGAGAATAACAATTTAATATATTATATATATCTGTTTGGCATTTATAAGATGACAAAGGTGACTGTCTTTCTTTTATTTTAAAAACAATAGAAACATGTAAAAACATACAAAAAAATAAGTAAAAAGGTTGGTTGGTCGGTCGGCAACATGGCCCCAAGCGGTGTGGAACACCAATTAACAATTTAATGGTACTAGCTTGCGGACCGGCCGACGCAGCACACCCCCTTTAGTTGCAATATTCACTACGCGGACAATATTATCCCTACCCGGAAATAATTCGGTGACTCGTCCAATAGGCCAGCAGTTTCTCGGTAGATTGCCGTCCGCGACCAGCACAACATCACCCGATTTTAACTCTTCATGAGGTGTAACCGATTTTCGTGGTATCAAGAGTGGCAAGTATTCTTTAGTCCACCGTTGCCAAAAATGTTCTGCAAGTCTTTGGGCCTTTCGCCAGTCTGCGCGTCGTGATAAATCAGCTTCGTCAAATTCTCGAAGACTCTGGTCATGGCTTGAGGTGCCAATCAGGAAGTTGAAGGGCGTTAGTGCTTGTTGGCTGTCCTCGTCCACGGACACGTGGGTGAGTGGTCGGGAATTGACTATAGCTTCTACTTCTGCGAGTAATGTGTTCAGGACCTCCACTCGCGGTGATCGATCTTTTAGGGTGATCTTGAGTGCAGTCTTCACACTGCGTATCAGACGCTCCCAACAGCCACCCATAAATGGAGCCGACGGTGGGATAAACTTCCACCTTATTCCTCTATTTGCCGAGAAGTCATACAGCTCATGTAGCATATTCGAAGCGCCAACAAAAGCCGTTCCGTTGTCAGAGTAGACGCATGTGGGACAGCCACGTCGTGCTATGAATCGTCGTAGAGCCAGCAAGGCTGAGTCTGTTGATAGCGATTCTACTACTTCGATGTGAATAGCTCTGACTGTCAGACAGGTGAATAGTGCTACCCAGTGTTTCATGGATCGTCGCCCTGATGTGACGTTCAACGGGCCAAAATAGTCGACACCGACAAAAGTGAAGGGACGAACGTGATGAGCCATCCTGGCTTCAGGTAAGTCTCCGATCGGTGGTACCTGTGGCTTAGCCTTCGTATTCCGGCAGAGCTGACAATGTTTCGCCACACTTTTCACAGATGGTCTCACCCCAATGATGTAGAAACGTTGTCGTAATTCGTTCACCACAAGTTCATTGTTGCCGTGGGCAAATTTGACGTGGTAGGAGTCGATTAGTAGGCGAGTGAGCGGGTGCTTTCCATCCAAAACAGCTGGCCGTGGATCAATGGCAGTGGATGCTCCCGTGCGGCCGGATAACCGTAATAGCCTATCATCTCCTATTGTCAACGACAAGTTTTTAAGTCTACTCTCTTTAGAAACGGGGCGTGCAGCGTCAACAGTAAAATATTCATCATTGAAAGAATCTAATTGTATACGCAAAAAGGCATGGCGCTCTGCTGAAGAGATAAAAGCGACATCTAAAACTGCTAAACTACATTGCGGAAATTTAGGATTTTGAGACAAATGGCGAAGTTTCGAGGCACACTGGTGAGCCCGCGCGGTAGCACGAATAAACCGTAACCAAACACTGAAGCGGCTGTAGTCAGCAATCACAGGTGATGGTAAGTCACGTGGCTGAGTCAATGTCAAACCCACCAAGTCTTTGTTTGTTCTATATTCCTCAGGCGTTGGTGCGTTGACAGTTGTAGGTTCACAGGGCCATTCGGCTGGTAGTTGGTGCAAGAATGATGGCCCGGTAAACCATCGAGAGTTTCTGGTAAATTCATCTTTGAACCTGGTTGCGTCGTCCGCGACATTCAAGGATGAAGGTACGTACTTCCAATCGGAAACATTGGTGATCTCGCGAATTTCACAAACCCTATGAGCGACAAAGGATTTAAAAGTGCTTGGGTCAGAGCGTAGCCATTTGAGTACCGTTTGAGAATCTGACCAGAAAAATATCCTTTCTGGCTTTCGTTTGTGAGATTCTACAATAAATACAGATAAGCGAGCAGCAATTAGAGCTGCCTGAAGCTCCAGCCTTGGAATAGTCATAGGCTTCAAGGGAGCAACGCGAGCTTTACCACTGATTAATGAGACTTGTATGTTTCCGTTTGGACACATAAAGCGCCAGTAAGCGACGCAACTGTATGCTTGCTCGCTCGCGTCTGCGAAAACATGTAATTGCACTGTTTTTATAGGGTCGTTTAAAGTGGCATAACAACGGGGTACACAATTGTTCAAAATTTTGAGTAAGCTTGTGAACCAGTCTCTCCACTTTTCTACGAATTGTTTGGGTAATAATTCATCCCAAGATGTAGCAAGTTTCCAAGTCTTTTGGAATAGAACACGACCTTTTATAACCGCGGGAGTAAGCAGGCCTAAAGGGTCGTAAATTTTCATAAGGTTTGAAAGGACAACGCGCTTAGTTAATTTCGCTGGTATTTTATCAAAATCAATATGCGGAAAAGACAGTGTGTCGTTAGCAATGTTCCGGGAAACTCCTAAGACGCGTGTCGAAGGTCGTGAGTCTGAACCTACATTTATTTTTGTGGCCCCAACAGCGCAAAGATCGGTAGGTAGCATGTTAAGAGCCTTTGCGGAATTCGATACCCAAGACCTCATTTCAAATTTGGCTGAGGCTAATACCGAGACAATATCTGAGGATAAAAGTGCGGCTTCTTCATCATTATCACAACTACCTAAGTAATCGTCCATGTATGTGTCCCGAATAATAGCTGCTGCAGCTTTCGGGTGTGATCGCTGATGTTCGGTGGCGATCTTATTTTTAAGGTACAAGGCCGTAAACGGACTACACACTGCACCGAACATCATAGATGACATGCGATATTCCTGGATAGGTTGTGTAGGGTCATCGCGCCATAAAAAACGCTGAGCGTCACGGTCTTCTGGTCTGATTTTTACTTGTGGAAACATTTCCCGGATATCAGCCGAAAGAGCTACACGGCCTTCTCTGAATCGCATCAAAATGGCTAACAAGGATTGGAGAAGATCGGGCCCGGGCAGTAAAAGGGAATTTAAACTTACACCTTCGCACCTGGCGGCGGCATCACAGACAATCCTAAGTTTCCTCTTTTGTGGATGTACTACTCCAAAATGCGGTAAATACCATGATATACCGGAAGGGGTGGCAGTGCACAATTCTGCATAACCCTTATCAAGCATGGCTTGAATATTTTGTTTATACTTACTAGCGTAGTCGGAGTCTTTAATCATCTTAGATTCCAAAGTTCTAAAACGGCGTAAAGCGAGTGGGCGGCTATCGGGGACCTGTTCGATATTGTCACGCCACAGTAGTCCTGTCTGGAATCGCCCAGATGGTAGACGCCTAGTAGTCTCCTCTAGCAATTTTAAGGCTCTTTGGTCCTCAACAGAGCGGAAATCCCTTTTTTCTATACCTATAGAGTCTAAACTATAATAGTCTTTGATGAGGATATCTAAAGTACGACTGTCCCCTAGACTATCTTCTTCGATCTCTATAATAGCATGGTTCACGAAGTCGACAGGTTTGGGCATGGTTGAAGTAGAGCCGTATAGAACCCAACCTAACGGAGTCAAAGACGCTGCTGGTTGCGATAGCCTACCGCACCGTATAGTTTTTGAAAAGGTAAGGTGCCAATTATCAATCCCAAGCAGAAGCATAGGTTTCGCGTTCTCGTAGCACAAAACATCAGCAAGATCGCGTAAATAATCGCAGTTTTTTATTTGCTCTGACCGAATACATTGATTTGCAATAGTCAAATTTGGAATAGACCTCGCTACAATATTGTATGTGTTGTGAGTTTCTACACTGTAGCAGCCTTTGACTTGAATGTTTACGAAATTGACCTCTATATTTTTACCAAGACCGCCGATACACTCAACTTGAATTTGTTTTTTAGGCCCGGTAGCACCTATCAGATCAGCTACAGATTTATCAATAAATGAGGCTGTAGACCCATCGTCAAGCAGCGCATAGGTATCGAAACTAGCTTTAGGACCGGTAATAGTGACAGGGAGAACCTTTAATAGGGACCTTTGGATTGACATTGGGTTAGCGGAGGCACTATGAGATACAATAGCAGTCGTTACCTCAGCAGTCGGTACCTCCTCGGACTGAGGCTCATCGTGTTCATCTATGTCGACATGGGCAGCGATTTCTACCGTAGGTCGATGGAGCAAAGTATTATGTCTCCGACTGTACTTACATCCGGCGACTTCGCAATGTTTCCTGCAAGCTAAATATTTATGTGAACCTTTAGATAAACATCTGTAACAGACCTTATTTTCGGTAACCCATTGCCAGCGTTCGTCGATAGGTAATGAAATAAACTTTTCACATTCATGGACATCGTGTGTACCTGTCTTACAATATCTACATGTTGTCAGACTCTTTGGTTTCGTTGACAGTGTCGTATAAAAAACTTTTGCGGGTTGCTTAGTAGCGACATTTGTTTTGACAACCTGCGAATTATTTGTTGTGACAGTTTTTCCGTAAAAAATTTCCGAATAGAATGTACAATATTTTGCTAGCCGTTTGGATTCATTATCTAAAATGTCTGCTAATAGTTCTAGCTTGTGTTTGTTAGAGACATCGTTCGAAGACGCAAAGTCAGACCATCTATAACGTAATAGAGGAGTTAATTTTCCTATGATTGTATTGACAAGTTCGGGAGAGGCCAGATACTCCGGCCTATGCAGCTCTCTGATGACCTCGACGCAATTTCGAAGTCGGCACGCGAAGATATTAAGGTCTTTCAGAGACTCGTGAAGCGGCAACCTGGCTAAGGATCTAATGGACGAGAGTTGGTGTAGGATGATGGATTCCGGCTGGCCAAAGCGACTCTCCAGGGAACTCATTATCTGTGCTGGATGCGCGGCAGTCATGAGGAGAGCAGACACAGATTCCTTGGCGGCTCCACACAACGCAGTATCAAGTCTGGCTAAGTTTTCTTCTGGACTGAATCTAGCTTCTGAACGCGAGTATGTCTTCTTGAACATGAGCCAACTGGAGATGCTACCATCGTACAAAGGAAGTTTAATACTCACCTGTTTATTCTTGCTTCCAAGATCTGCAATAACTTCAGCCAGTTTAATAAAAGAGTCTTGTGTCTGTACAGTATTAATCGTTTTATTTCTGTTGTCAATATTACAATTCGTGGATGCGAATTTATTGTGGTGTGTGCCTAATATGTGTGTAGTGTTAATTTTGTCGTTGGACTGTAGGTACCGGTCTCCACGCGGCGCATTGGCGCTCGTAGAGGCGACGGCGACATTTTTTACAGTTCCCGCAGTAGGTACATCACCAAACTCTGAATTACTGCAAGGGAATAGTTCATTATTGTCACACATATTATTGAAACGTATGATAACGTAAAAGCAAAACACGACAATAACTCTGAGAATAACAATTCAATATATAATATATATCTGTTTGGCATTTATAAGATGACAAAGGTGACTGTCTTTCTTTTATTTTAAAAACAATAGAAACATGTAAAAACATACAAAAAAATAAGTAAAAAGGTTGGTTGGTCGGTCGGCAACATTAACGCAAATAAAAAAATATTATGATCGGGTGTTAATGACGGTAGTTGTTGACATTGAATGGGTGCCTTTGGCTTTCAAAGTAAAAAGTAAATAGTGTTGAATAATTTCGGCGGCTTTGCGGCGGCGGTGGAAATTTTTTCAACCTTTGTGTTTTTGTAATAGCCTATGATGTTACCCGCAAGGACTGTATCATTACAGCGGTGAAAGAAATTTTTGGAATTGTACCAGTAGTTCCAAAGGTTACTCCTCAGACAAACAAAGTCACAAACATTACCTCTTAATACGAGGATAAATAAATACCTCCATTTCTATAGAGTTAGTCGCCATCAAATTAACTGTGCACTTTACCATGTAGATATGTAGTTTCCACAAATTCTTTTACTCCACGTAAATCCCATCAGAATGGATAGTGACAGTTTCCATCTTCGCGCACCTAAATCTGACTTAAACATATTGAAAATAAGTGTTCCGTGAAAATACGTAAAATAACAGAAAAGAGGATTACGCGCTCGTAAGCTCGCGGTGGGGCGCGCGGGCGGTGGGGCGCGCGGGCGGTGGGGAATAACTGGGACTCTATGTATTACAGCCAATCCTTTATTAATTGGCCCATGTAGGAGATTCTGTTTCGTCACGAAGTGGATTCTTGAGGTTTAAATTCTGTTCATAATTCCATTGTTAACTTTTAAATTGTTATTTGCATTTATATATAGCGCTATATTTATTTGATACTAATGCTATTTTCTCCGTGCTTCGGAAGGCATTAGCATCTACAGGGAAGCCTCGTTCGTAGCCCAGCAGTGGTGCTAGAATACGGCTACATAACAAAAGCTGGTAAGGATGATGGTGATGACTATATTTGACTATTTCCTTCTTTGGGTTCCAGAACCTTTTTTTTTTTTTGGAGAGAGATTGCTGATTGCCGCTGCGGCATTTTCAGCTTCACCGGGCTTTTTGGGGGCGGCGAGGAACGTAAAGGGTCCCTCAAGCCGTGTGAAACGAATCACCTTCAGAGGTTATCTAGAGGGAACGGCATCGCGCACAAGTGCGCGTCCCCGTGCCCTACTAGATTCTCCGAAGGGTTCGGATCGGATCGGGTTCCAGAACCACTTGATGCAGTGGTCTCTTGTTTCCAAAATGTTGTTTTTTTTTAATATATTAACGGGTAAGCACTGTGCCTTGATCTCACCTGATGTTAAATGATGATAAGGCCAATGATGGAAGCGCACTTCACCCGGGTTCCTCAACTAGTGAGGTACTGGCTATCTTATCTCTAGCTGCCGGATGACAACAATGCTACAAACATTGATGTTATGGCGACATATTTAGATAAGATGGTGAAAGCTAGCCAGGCGGACAAACAAGCCCTACCACCAACCAAACCGAGTACACAAACATGTACCCCCCGCTGGGAATCGAACCCGGGACCTCTGGGTCTAAACCGGTGGTCTTAGCCACTAGACCACAGAGGCGGTTGATTCAGCCTAGGCTGTTGTAGCATTTAGCTTTTATGAATGTCACTACGCCATCGTTTCCTGAGTCTACAAGGCTGGACTGGAACTGAGAAGAACTGGTACGAAACTCGGAAAAGGCATTTCTTTTATCACTTTCTTTTAGAGCGTCGATCGTCGGTCGAGTATTGAATCATAGGACACTCCATTCATACCATTCTAGGCCCTTTAGGTTTGGGCGCAGTGTCATAGGTCTATATACTATTGTTTGTACAGTATCAAATTTTTGAACTAAGTACAAAGTCCCGCATGTAGCGACAGCTATGCCCTCTGTAAACGGCAGCGGAGCGCGGCCAGTTAGCTGGGTGTTTGCGCGCGCGCATGTTTACCCGCCTGCCGGTTTGTCCGCGCCGTGTGCGCAGGCGCCGCGACTCAACTGATTAAACAAACACGCTCTTGTTGGCACAACTACCAGCAACTATTAAGTAACTAATATTTTTTTTATTATAGATACATTTGAGTTCACACATTCTCTTATTTCAATTTAATAATTTGTTCGTTTTTAAAAAAGTATTTTCTAAACACAATACTGATGAAATTGAAATCAGTATTATTTTTAAAAAAAACCTTTTACTTTGTGAAATTTTTCGTGTTCGCGTGAAGTTACGGTGTAGGTTACAGCTCTTCTAAAGTTACGGTGTAGGTTACAGCTCTCCTAAAGTTACGGTGTAGGTTACAGCTCTCCTAAAGTTACGGTGTAGGTTACAGCTCTCCTGAAGTTAGGGTGTTATAGTGATTTTGTTCTGTTTCTTCTTCTTCTTCTTCTTCTTCTCTCTCTTCTTGTTCTTGAACTTTTGTTTTTGACATGTCAGTTCCATCGAACCATATTAATTAGAGTAACAATGATTACCTTAATCCTATTTGTATTTAGAGGCGAGCTCGTAGAGCATCATACCGGAACTCGAATATGGTTTCGCCAGAATGCTCTGTAATATGTCATCATCTAGAGGCCTTTGTCGCAGTTTATTGTCGATATACAACGTGTAACAGAAAGGTGTGGTCAAAATGAAAAGATCCAAAGTGTATCCGATCTAGATCTTGTATGCAGAGTTACTAAGTCATGATTATTAACTTCAATTTGTTAAGCAATGTTTAATGAAATATTTCAATTGTGACGTCACATCAAAATAAACATGTCTCAGCCCTAGTGGATTAGTAACCTACATTCATGATCGCTGCTGCTTGCTTATGCGCGCTTGACGCCTGACTTCACTAATATAAATATTTAATTTAAAATTGCATGATTAATTAAAATTAATAATTATGTCTAGTAACATCACAAACAAGATCTACATTGGATCTTTTCATTTTGACCACACCTTTCTGTTAGAAGTTGTATAGTGCTTACTTTCGTTTTACTTACCTACTACGAAGTATCGTGAACGTCATTTTAGTATTAATCATCATCATCTCAGCTAAAAGACGTCCACTGCTGGACAAAGGCTAGAAAGATGTCACAGAAAGCCGTTCCTACTACCGATCTCCAATTTACCCGTAACATGTACCCAATTTGTACGAATTAAAATCTATGACGTTATGTCATGTCAATTGATAATACTAGTAGGTATCGTATCTCTATGCAGCGTGCGCGCGCGCCGATCCATAACGCCGGACATCAGAATGCCACCTCAGCCCGACACGACGGCCGCCATGCATAATTCATCAAGTTTTTTCGATAGTCAATGCAGTAAATGCGTCTTTAGTTACAAATGGCGAATGTACAATGTCATGTGGCCATGTTTTTTGTCAATCCAAAAAAGTGTGGAAGGCTTCCCACGGACGGCGTTTGAACACGCTGATGATTCGGGTCAGGTGCCCTCCTGTTTAGATCTGTTAAACTTTGTAACCTAAAGTGAACACCCCGCCCGATCCTCTGAATGCCACTACACATTTACAGAATACACTAAACATACACACTAGTTTACGCCCAAGACACCGTCCTCGTAGAACAAGGGTACGAAGAACCGGTTCACACGCGCTCTATACCAGGTACAGACATGTACCTGGGCGCTTTTCTCCATCACCACGACCCGGTCAACCCGAGCCGAGGTCCGAGCCTTTAGAGGCGCCCTCGGGTTGTTCCGCTCCCCGATCCGATCCGAACCCTTCGGAGAATCTAGTTGGACACGAGGACGCGCACTAGTGCGCGGTGCCGTTCCCTCTAGAAAACCTAGGAATCCTTTAAGTTTCTCGCCGCCCCCCATACAAGCCCGGTGAAGCTGAAAAGGCCGTCTGAGGCAATCAGCAAACTCTCCAAAAAAATAATAATAATAAAGTGAGCATTTTCTTAATCAATAATTGGGTAGCAATATTTTTTTTTAAATATTATAAGTAGTTGTTATTGTAGAAGGCTTCGAATTCTAGGGCTTTTGTTCTGTCATTATCAGGATCTAACCGAAACTTTGTACATGTCTTGTGTAACGTGTGTTTAAACGTAATTTTTATGTCCAATAAAGGATTAACCCTACTAATATTATAAACGCGAAAGTTTGTAAGTATGGATGGATGTTTGTTACACTTTCACGTAAAAACTACTGAATGGATTTTAGTGAAACTTTCCTCATATACAGACCATGACCCAGACCAGCATATAGCTTTTTTTATGCTGTAGTCTTCGCGAACGAAGTCGCGGGCAACAACTAGTAAATAAATAAAACTGGTTGAAATTGAAGGTAAAAAGGTTTTATAGGTTACGTGTAAGCAACACATTATGAACATGTCTCTGTCCTATTGATTTTCCACAGAAGGTAGGTGCTGTTACTGCTTTTTTTGCCACTTATATAGACTTATGTTTTAAACATAAAACCGTAAGAAATTCATGTTTTCTATAACGCCAACAACAATCATGTTTAATCCAACACAACGATTTACGACAGCATTCCCATAATCCAAAAATAGCTAGAAATTATAATAATGAAAGAGACGCATAAAAATATGTATTAGCATTCATGTCCGTCCATAGCAAGAGCCAATCCTGTTTCAAATTATCCAATTTGCAAATACATGAACAACGGGCGGAATGGCGAATATATTATGCATACGTACCTAGAATCGCAATGCGGCCAACATATTAAACTTTTATTTTATGGACGTATTATTCTTTAATACTTCCGTTGAGTGTGGTGCCTATCCAAATATCCTGTCAATGATTTCGTGAAAAAATTAAGCTATTAAGATTCGCGGTGGATTACCTACAAATATTACTTAAAAAACATACAAATATATCAGCTATACATATAAAAGTAATATACTGCGCTCTGATTGACTTCCATAACGCGATTTCAAGAAATATAAATCCTTACCAATCTAGAAATTTGGCAGGTTCATTAGATGGTTTAGACATCCGCTAAGAAAAGGTTTTCTATTTTGTTCGTTTGAAAACGAAACGAAAATGAAACAGGGACTAAGTTGCGGCGGTCGCTAGTAAAAATAAAATAAAAAGTATGATTTTTTTTTTCTCTTTATCACAGTACTTAATCGATAAAGCTATGTCAACGAAGTTTTACACATATCGATTGTTATACGAAATGGAGGATGTTGAAGACGAGTACTATAGCTCTTCTGTGGTTAGTAAAAAACAATACCGGTATAGTATTAGTAAAACCAAGGAATTTTGACAAATAGCTTGTATACGAATGATAATTTTAAAATCGAAGCATCGATTAATTGGCGTCGCGTATAATTCCTATGCCGCGGGATCACAGCGGGCCGCGCCATTACGATAAATTACAGCCGTGGCCGATCGCAGAACACATTAATACTTAAAAAGGTGTAAATTTAATCAGCATTAACATAGTCACCAACTAACTATACACAAACACGCCTTAAACAGAAATACATGCTACATATTTCGAATTTACATGGAAATAGTCATTATGTGTTTCTTCACACGGTTTTTCGCAAAAATTCTACATTATAATCCTTTTATAGTAAGTATACCGCAGTTCTTGGTAATTGTATAAAATCAGCTGTCATTGTAGACAGTGCGAATAATATAGGCATAAGAAATTGTACTAAATAATATTTTTATGTTATTGGGCTGGTATACCAGCATATGGCTCGCTCGATGGAATGCAGCCACCTTAGCCCATGGATACTTCCATTATCAGGGGCTTTTATGCTATAATTCTTAAGATTCTATATGCCCTGTCATTTCCCTGGCTCTATTTCCCCTAAAAACCACAAGCAGCAATCCCAAATGATACTGATTCGCGGTAGAATTAGATTTAACACACATTTAAATTATTACCGTGGTTCTTCAAACTCTGATAAAACTTAATTAGAATGTTATGAAAAGTGGACATTACTTCTATAATTAAACAGACTTTAGACACATCGTAGTCTTTAAAGGTGACCTGTGGATAAAATCAATGTTACATCTGCAGCACACTTGTCATGGTTTGGTAAATCACGAGTAAAGATACCAATCCCCAAAGACGTACACTAACTCGCTTACAATCGAGATCAGCCTAATGTCAATATATCCAACAAAAGCTATTTCACGCTAGACCTCTCCGCCGAATCACATACAATGAAATTGGTTAAAGCTCTTTCCTCGTTTACTATTGAGCATTCTGTGCCATCACATATTATCCTATCCATCCTAGTTGAGTATTCATCATCATCGTCGTCATCATCATCAGCCTATACGCCCCAATGCTGGGCTCAGATCTTTCCTCGTGAACAGTAGCAACGACATACTATTCTCATGAGATCATGCTTTGAGCTACCACGTTGACCCATGCATGTTGGTGGGTCTCAACAATACGATACGATAACCATCTTACGATTAAAACTATGATGGATTAACGGGCCTTCTGTAGTACGGAGGCGCTTGAGATGTTTTAATTTGTTCACCTATCTTATTACTTAACATTGCGAATGTTGCTTAACTTTCAAGTTCGCAACATGAATGCACTAGCCGCTGTGCTATCGAGCTAATTAAAATCAAATCTTAAACTAAAGAAAATTCCTTAACTGAAATCTGAT
This sequence comes from Eudonia truncicolella, assembly GCA_949315975.1. Classification (NCBI taxonomy): domain Eukaryota; kingdom Metazoa; phylum Arthropoda; class Insecta; order Lepidoptera; family Crambidae; genus Eudonia; species Eudonia truncicolella. The sequence continues at coordinate 17,290,787 of OX438837.1, read as the reverse complement.
GATAGTGTCTATGTCTCTAGATATTGTGTCGCCTCGTATGGCATACCATGGCATAGCATACCATCAGCAAGCAGCAACTGTTGATGCGTCTGTACTGTTTCTTGTTAGTAATAATCATTCGCGTTCCAGCCGGTAGGTATGCGTCAAGGTTGTCACTCATCAGTTCAGCAGAAATAGGGTGACTGATGCTGCGTTGTTTTCACGCTGCATCAGTTGTTTTCGCGTTTGGACTCCACTTCCAATTAAGATCAGGTGGAAAGATTCATTTGCCGTGCAATCTATAAAATAACATGATTCGATAAGGAAATAATAAAACAATTTCATTGTGCTCACATGTAGGTACCTACATAGACACTTTGTAAAGTTTATTGCGTTTTTTTTCTCAGCAGAAGGTCTCCCAACGTTTATATTTTATTGTCACAAGAAACTATTTAGTAGACTTTCAACATTAAGAAATGAGGTTAATGTAAACGAGCATGTTTATATTACAAAGTAATCTAGGGACAGCTGTTTATAGTTACAAGAAATAGGATCTGTGAGCCCTGCAATGCAATACAAAACGCAGCGTTGCGCGTTGGCGTGAAAATGTAGAGACAAAACAATTAACTCGCTCCGTGCCTACTAGCGACCGAGCCGCGTAGGAAGCGAATAAAAATAGACGATTAACATATCGAGTCCTCGTAAACAGTCGAGAAAGCGAATGCGATGCAACGGGTATCGATTACAATCGGCGCGCGCGCATGCCTCCCGCTGCGCGCTGGGGCCATGGCGCTGGCGGTATGGCGGGGCGACCATCGCTATGTGTGTTTTATTAATTAGTACTTCATTTCATTTATATTAAACTTGACGACGTCATTGTCAAAATCACAGTGTACAAGAATTAATATTCAACTCAAGCATAGTACTAGCTATAAATATTAATTTCCGTATATTTGTTCACCATATATATAAAATTTACATTTTCGCAAAAACAATAGTAGTTCCATAAATCTATTTAACTAATTGATATGATGTTATAGTGCCAACAAAAATAAAGAAAACAATATAATAATTGAAATATAATCTGCCATCAACATGTCGCGCCGCTGTGTCTCAATGCCATTACCATTCTCTCGACCAAAATCATCGAACATAAATACCATTCTCGTTATTTATGGGGATATTACTTAAACAAATAAATTAAATTGTTATTCGCCGCCGCTCGCCGGCCGATGGCCATCGGATCGTTAAATAATTCAATTTGATATAATATTTATTAACATATTCCGTACAGAACCCAGGCCGTGGGACGCTTGGGTGATACACAGGTTCATGGATGACAACATTTTTTCTTAGCGTGAAGCATGCTCCATGACGAATTTTTGTACCTATTTTATTGGAATGTCTCCGTACACTAAGAGAAGGAAGGACTCTTATTTACTGATGTATCCTCTATAGCGTAGGTGACATAATGATAAAATAGTAAAACTCAGAATCAAAGAAATAATGGTTCAAAATTCAGTGCGACACCTACCGTGTCACTAAACTCAATAGTTCGTAAAATGAGTTTAATGATTAACCATATAAATAGAAAAATAAATTACCAATTTAACATAAACAATAATAAAACACGTCGCAGTCGTGTGTTCGTCTCTTTACATGAACATGTCGAACGTGTAAAAAGTAAAATGACAAAGAAAACTTACAGGGCGTAAGCAGAAGTTTCAACCGAAGCCGGCCCCGACTGACGTACATACTCTCATACATACATATGTATGTACGTTCTCTCAATTTAAAATGTAAATTTGTCATGCTTAGGCACAACCCTCATTGTCACCACTTGTCACTCAGGACAGGATTAAGCGAGTACCACTCACGTCCGACTGATCTCCAGCAAGAGTGGCATCCACATCTGAAATAATAACGATTAAACGATTAGGACCTGTTTGTTTACTTTTGTTTTTCTACTCTGTTCAAAATTTTTTTTTTGTGTTTGAATACTGTCCTTTAACGATTTTAAAAACGCACTATTGGACATGCAGCTTAGATCAGTTACAGTGAAAACATTCAGATCTTGTATTATAAAATCACAATTTTCTATTCATTTCATAAAATCATTGTCTATTTACGCGACCGGGCTTATTGTTTCTTTTCAAATTGTTTATATCAAGTGGAGTCGAAGTGGTTGTCATGATCTAAATTGGTCGACCCAATCATCATCATCGTCATCAAAAAATAAGTAAGACAAATAAATTCAGTTTTTTAAAGTTTACAAAGAAGGGTAATTTTAAAAATTATTTCTTAAAATAATAAAGTAATGCTAACGCATTCGGCATTCATTACTATTTTCTTTGCATAAGAAACTATCATATACGTTAATTAAAAAAAAACTAGTTTCTTAAACTTTATTTATAAAATATAAATTAAAAAAGGTAGTAAAAATATTTGTTCGCTATTCAGTTAGATGCACCACGGCAAGCACTTACGTAAAAGGCTTCTAGACCTCAACTCGGGCTAGATAACCGATATGTGATCGCGTGCTTATCCACACTTTAGTGGAGCCGTTGACTACTTATTAAGAGTTAGCGCCACGTGGGTGTCTGATTTAATCGCCAGGTTCTTGGCAAATACGGGTAATTGGCCCCGCCGTCTGCGCAACCAGCAACCGAAGCTGTACCACGAGTACACGCTACCAATACTCGCTAGCGTCAGCAAACATGACTTGCGCACCAAACTAACTAGATATATTGAACCTACTAATACAGGTTGTCGTTTAGCGACAGAATTAAGGTGATCATTATCACCTTAATTGCCGTAGCACCTTTGTGCTACGGCAATAAAAATAACTAGCTAGAAAAAGCTTGATACCATCGCTAGTAAGAGTATCAGCAAACTCGTAGTAGCGCTACCAGCAACTATCAGTTCCGAACCAAATTTATACGAGAAATGTGTTAATAGTAACCCAGCCTGCGCGTTAGTCATCTAAATTGACGTGGCTGCTGCGTGATTGAGCTGGCCCGATAGATAATATGAGACAGATGTGGAATTCGTACTATTAAACATAGTAGTACTCTTATTTATTTGTCACTGGTAAATTAAATCAATAGAAGACGTCGTTAGTGAAAAAAAATGCTATTATTTGAGTTCGATAATTTATTTGATGTCTCCTTGACGATCAAGATAAAAATAAATCGAACAAGAAAAAGTTTCGTTAGATGGAAATGAAAAGATTAAGTTAACGGTTCTAAGCGTCATGATAAAATAATATGTAAAATAAAGGCGAGTTAATCCTTTAAAGTGTTTCATTTTAGAAATAAATAACTTTCGGAAATGTAATTAGCAGCACACCTAAGTTACCCGACCGTGAATGTGAATGAGATATGTCTCAGATCAGCATGAGAGGCGCGTGAGCAGATTAGGTCGAATGCTAATGCTGTCGCCGCGCGGCGTTGCGCAAGAGTCGACCCGCGCTCGCGCCATCGTCGTCGGTCACATCACTACTGACCATCAATTGTATAATAATAATGATAATTTTGTTTGCCAGAATACAGTTTAAAATTAGCGACCGGTTTGTTCTAAGTTTTTATCGTTTTTATTTATAACTTGTGAGAAACACACTGAGTTATTTTTTTGATTTATTTTCTAATGAATTCCTCTAGAAGTATTATGTAAGATTTCACGTAAACACAACATTTATCAAAGAATTTTAAAAACACCAAAATAAAATATTTAAATTAATTACACCTATTAATAAAAGACATGTCATGACAAAATGGCTGTGTGCTGCATTCTAACTGGTTTTACCTAAGCGTGAAGTTCTTTTAGATCGTATGCTTCGATCAACTGTAACTAATTAATTTTGAGTTTACATTATTCATCAAATTTAGACCTAAAACTTAAAGTACAATCAACAAGAATTCTTGTTGATTGTACTATAAATTTTAGGTCTAAATTCATCACATCACATCACATGTCATCACATGTGAGCATAATGATAAGTGTACCAATATAGCTTTAGCCAATTAGTTTTACTTTCCTACGTTCCATTTGTTTGTACTCTGCTCTTCTGGCCTTCGGTTACACATTCCATTTTTATTGTTATCTTCTTCATTAAACGTCAGCCTGCGCCCGAAGGCTGCGGTGGCCATTACCGCAGGCGAAGCGTCAGGTAACCAATGGCTGGTTCGATTCTCGGCCGTGCTCACGAATATCCAGTTACAGACAACGTGATACTGTAGAATTGTTGTTTTTATTTTATCTGGGGACGCTGTCACATGTAATAGTAGATGTTTCGTCTAACGCTGCTGTGGCTTGTCATAAACAAAAAAAAATGAAATGCTAACGTTGCGTTGAAACCGAGACTCTCGCTTGGGAGTTTTTGGAAGGAAAGTTTTCTCCTTTTATTGCCTTCGAGTTGATATTAATTACTTTCGTATGCAAAATTTGAATAATGCCGCGGAAAGTTACTTCGTTTGAATTTTTTATGTTAACCGTCGTCGGAGCGGTGCGCAATTTAACATTTAGCAAAAATATCTCTAGTCAAGAATAATCTGAAATGAATATAAAAATGTATAAGCAAACGTGAAGCATGCGCTAATTATACTTATCGTCATCAAGCACAAAAGCATATTAACTTTACTTCACCAAATGATTAAATACTTAAATAAAATCTTTATAATTTTGCATCAATCATGGTTTTTAAGATGGCGAATAAGTTGTACAATCATGTTGCACCAAGTTACCACTGACATGACATGAATACTCGTAGAATGTTTTTTTTTTGTTTATTGTTTTACGGCTCCGGGTGAAATCCATCAAGCCTATTCGTTCGTTCTATCTTCTTAGGTAATACATATATAAAGAATATGGAAAAGAAGAAATGGGAAGTGAGAAATAATATACCTCCCCAACCCCTCGAGTATCTCAGTAAAGATGTGGGGCTTTACTAAGTCCTCACGCAGACTTCTTGAGAGAATTTGAAAAGTGACGTTGCACTGTTTTGTTTCATTTGCCAAGACTCATGCACACTCACAAACACTTAACGGTTAATAATCCACCATTATTTTACATTAATATTCGACATAACACAAATTTTAGAAAATAAAACAAAACCGCAGACATGACTCTTCACTTTCCCGCCAAGAAGTCACTCATAGAATGATTAGCAATTTGACATTTTCTTTTTTTCTTTTTTCTTTTTTAATTTATTTTCTCAACAAAAATGTTTACAATGATATTTTGTGCAATACTCTGCCAAACCGTAAAACGGTTTGTCGGAGGTTTTGAAAATAGTAAAGTAGAGGATATAGCCTATCACACTATATCACTGCTAGGCGAAGGCCTCTCGTAGGTATCTCCCACCTAGGTATTGACTTAATTAATCACCACACTACGGATTTGGCACTGAAACACACTTTGCCTGACCTGAGAATTAAACCCAGGACCTCCGGTTATTGAGTCAAGCCAACCGCTTTGCCACTCCACCACGACAGTGCCTTGACCAGTAATTACATTAAACAAATATTATTGCCAAAGACATCCCTCATCCAAGGGCTATCCAAGAGCTATACTCATCCAAGATCGATCCACCCACTAGCCCATCACAGCCCCGCCCCCGCACATTTCAGAGATGTTAGCGAAACGATTATCTAATGCTCGCATCAGGTCTCCTGCAACAATGGCCGCCGTTAAACAACGTCGTAACCGTATTAGCAGATGTAAACGTTCACATCATGGCGCCTCACACTGGAGCTAGTTGATTGAATAGCGAACACCAAAAGGATACACGCAGAAGGGTGGTTAAGGAGTCTAGCTCAGTTTTAATAAATACATAACTGCCATTTCTTTATATAAAATAGGTATTATGTATCTCATTAACTCTCACACCGGCTACCGGGATGAAAAGTCAAAAAGGGATAAAATTATATGTCCTCCTCCATGACCCGGATGGAATGAGTGAAAAATCCAATTTCAATCAGCCGTTCTCAAGTGACGTACTAACCATCGAATAGCATTTCATTTTTATTCTTATATATTATTATAGTCCTGTTAACAGCTATGCGCTTGTGGTATATGTTTTGGTTCACTTCAGTAGTCGGGGGCATGGGGATTGAGCAACGATCTCTCGCATTCAACCCAAATCTATCCGTTTGACCGACGCTTAAAGAAGGTTGCCCAGTTCAGTGTTAAGACGTTCAGCATTCGCATTCAGAAGCAAACCTTCTGCGCTCCTATTGAGAGCCATCGTCCCTTAGTTTAATACCCTTATCTCGGAAATATCTTATTATGGCAACACCACTCGTGGGCATTGTGTCGCTGGTTGTGTTGCCATACCTGCACTAATCCGTCGCGTCACACGGACGGACACACGATCGCGCTGCTCTACGGCAACCCTTTTCAGGTTAAGTAGCTCTTCCTGTGATAGCAGCGCCACTACGTTAACAGGTTAACGAAAGGATAAATATTTTATCGTTTAACACTCTGGTCACGACTTATTATGAGTGAGAAAATGGCCCTCTAATAACCACTAACACTAGAAAACTGGCTGTTCTCCTACAGTCATTGATGAACACTTACAATGATTTTTATGATCTTTGTGCTCGTTCCGTAAGTTAAGTTGATTTGCATGCAGTGCCATTTTATAGTTATTAAGTCTACCTTTGTGCTAACTTCACACTCTACAATGAAAATTTAATAAATAGAAAAATAGTGTCGCGTTAGGGCAGCAGTGGACGCCAGCCCACCCCTTAGCCCTTTCACGCGGCTTAATCCCCCGCGCGGCAGAGCAGGGTTCCAGACACGGCCCGAGGTCTCAATAGGGATTAAGAGCTGAATCATAGGAATGAATGGCCCAAGTGCCACGGACTGGCTGCTGGGATTTATCGGGACCGACCTGAACTTGTAATAGAAACGACACAAATTGCAATTGGCAGTAATGTTATTGAACCGAGAAAGAAGGAACAGCTGATCATCGTCAAGGAATAGCTAGGTTTCAAATATTGGTAAAATTGTTTTTTACCTTTCTAAGGCAGTGGCGGCTAGGTTGCCACCAAATATTGAACCCTATGCGTTATTAACAAGATTGAAACGCAATTAAAAAATTACAAATGTATTGCTCATGTGTTTAGTGCTCGATGTTGTGTGAAATCTTCAGTAAGCTGAGAAAAACCCAAAGAAGAAGAGTTGGACGACAATAATCTAAACTCTAAAAAGGATCATTACTTTCTTATTAACACTAATTATCGTAAAGGTGAAAATCCTAATGCCTTGTTGATATGCTGTTTACAAAAAAAAATACTAATTTCAAAATTGATGTTTTTTTTTTTAATAATTAATCACAATGAAATGAAACAACTTTTACGGATCTACTCGCGTTTATTTTACACATTAGTTTTAATTAATGTTTATCCTGACGTTTCGAAGCCTTTGCAGGGGAAACGTCAGGATAAACATTAATTAAAACTAATGTGTAAAATAAACGCGAGTAGATCCGTAAAAGTTGTTTCATTTCAATGTGTAGTGTTCGCGTAAACTTTAGAAAACAATAATTAATCACAAGTTTACTAAATCACAATAAAGTTTTTAATTACCTATTGAAGAAGACACTGCCGTCACAAGACACTTGGTTTAAAAAATGGCGATATAAAAAATTAAATACACAATGAAGTATAAGTCCAAAAGCCTTACACCTCTCCACGTCTGATCCACTAAAGGTCCGATTCCACTATATGCAGGTAGTAGTTTATCGTTCAATGATTGAATACAATATAAAGATTTACAACTAGCCTTTTCTAAGCAGACCGTATAGGTCACCGCAGCCCGCATCCCAAGGACCAGCACCGTTACTTGAGTTTTTTTACGTTTTAAGGCTATTGTCTTGTGGGTGCGTATTTTTGCATACAAATTCAAGGCTGTCTCGAACCGGGATTTCGGCAGGTTGTATATAAGAGGTTGTGTTGTCTTTTTGAAATATCAACGGTATGCTTACTTCTGTGTAAAGAATGAGCGACTTTGTTAACCATAACGTCCGTAACAGACTAAAATTTAAATTTAAGAAAGTATTTTTTTTTAAAAGCAGTTAGGTAGGTATTTTATTTCATCATCATCCGCCTATACTAGTCCACTGCTGGACATAGGCCTCTCTCTAAGTGCACGCTACCGAACACGTTTATTATTACACCCTTTATTTATTTTCTTTCTTAAAACTAATTTTTTACAATATTTTAATATAAAAACAATAAAACATTATAAAACCTAATTCTAGAGTACCGCCAGCAGCGGGGCAGGGCCCAAGCTACCGGTGGTCAGGGCTGCAGAGTGAGGAACCTCCTGACAATACGTGCCGTGTCAAGGAGTACCTGCTGCTTTCTGAATCTTACCCTTGATCCAACTACAACTATATTACTGCTATAATTTAAATATTAAATTTATTCTTAAAATAAAGATCGTTGTTAACACGCTATTGGCATACAAAAATAGTCTTGTTAATCCATCCTGAATGCTAATACGAATATGTATTAGTTAGGTATAGGTTCACGTCAGTAGTCTGACTAAGCTTTAATTAAACCCGAGAATCTATCCGTCCAGATACTAACAGGCTACGTTTAATTATTTCCATACAATAATATTTTACGTTACAACCGAAATTTCTTAACAAAGATTAAAAATAGCATCTAAAACGTATATCATTATCTGTGATAGATAATAATAATTTAACTGTAAATTATATCCAGTAAGCAATGTTACCACAAAACAACGCGTTTGACACAGAAATAGGCTCCAACAGCCAATTAGGTGTCGTTAACAAATAACATATCAAATGGTATGCCCGCGAACAACGGCGGTAACTCACGCACCTCAAACTGTTAACGGATTATTGCGACCGCACTGTCCATAAATAACCATTAGTTAACGTCGGGCTGGCGTTATAACGCGTTACTGCTGTTTAATATGCGTCGGATTAATCTGAACAACTTTTCCCGTCAGTAGTTTCAACGCGATTGAATTTTCCTTAGGCCTGATTTTTCAATTCTCAGATAAGTTTTATCTAACGAATAACATTGTCATTGTGTGAAAATGTACGCAAAAACAGACACATGTATGCAGAAACAAGTTTACAAATAAGTCATCGTCATCATCAACCTATAAACGTCCCACAGATGGGTTGAGGCCTTCCCACGTGAAAGCACGTGGAAAGGTCATTCCATAAAAAAAACACGCTGACTGAGTGCGGGCTGTGCGGGTACACAGTCACAGAAGAGATTAGTGAGTTTTACGAGTGCTAATCTCACTACAATAACGAAGACCTGTTAAACGTTCCAAAGCACAGACACCAAACAATGAGACCCCAGAACGAAAGATTAGTGCATACGTAGTGGCACAGAGGGAGCTCAATATATATTAGTTCGATAAGTTTAAAGTTGATCACACTTCCGGTGAAGCGTCATTACTCATTGCGAAAGTTTCTTAACTTTGAAAATCGACACGCTGCGCCTTTTAGCTTTTCTTACATAATACCTACTATTACCTACTTATAAATTGATAACGGTACGGCACAATTTGCTTTAAATCCTAAATTGTTGGAAAAAAATCAAATATTTTCTGTAGAGTGAAATCTGTTTGATTTTTTATGTACACACGCCTGCACATCAGACTACCACAAGCTGTCAAATTTCCTCAATAGACTTTGAACTTTAAACCTAAGTTATATGGTTGAAAATGTATTAAATAAATTTGACAGTTTTGGATAGGTTGATGTGCAGGCGTCTGTACTAAGCACAACAGAATGAAACTCACACCTGCTCGCCTTCACTTATGCCCTATTTCTAGGACAATGAACAATATGATCGAGGCTGCTCTCGAATAAGTAATTTAGGTATTTAGGTAGTTTAGGTATTTTTCTTAGATGTTCTTCAAATATAATAAATACTATAAAGTAACGCAATAGTGGGTAATAAATAAACTTTAGTCACATTTATTATTGTACTAATTATATAAATACTTGATAAACTCTTTCCGTCCACAATGGGTTCATTAATACGAAGTTTACTATAATACTTACTTACAACAAATAATATGCTGATATCGTATTCAGTAATGTGTATGTGTGTGTAAGCTATTCGTCGAATATATTAACATTAAGTTAAGCCATTAATGTTTTGTTTTGATTACCAAGTTCGTATCATTCGTTCATTTCACATTTTATTTTCTTAATTTAAGATTAGCGAACCGATCGAAGCTTTGTAGAGACCGTTCGTTCGTAGATTACGGTTTAGTGCGTTCAATTGTATATTGCGAGAAAGACAATAATATCGTTATTTTATCATGGCAATCACGTATCGATTTAAATGAAAGGTGACCTGACGGGATATTAGTCGTAGCGTCACAAGTTCACAGCTTCTACATTTAAAAATAGATAAATATGACTTACAGGTATAACTTTACGCAAATTTTATTGTGAACAAATCACAACTTGGAAAAGTATAGAAAAAAATCCAAGAGCGGGATTTGAACCCGAATAAATTACTTAGTCTGTGCTGCGGGTTCGAAACCCACTCGAGGAATTTTTTTTAAACTTTTCCAAAAAAGAACACATGCTAGCTATATAAGAATACATAATGTTCTGTATTTGTCGTGTACCCTGTTTGTTGCAAATAAATATTTTTATATTTTTTGTATTTCGTATAGGAACGCTGAATAAATGAAAAAAATGTTTTGATCTTGTAGTACAATAGACAATTATATCATTATTTCACTATGCACTTAATATCTACAGATAATTGACTTTAGTTATATTTTAAGTCTTACTACCTAGGTACATCAGTAAGTAAGAACTAAAATTGAAAGTCATTAGATGAAAGTATAGGTATACGCTTGATTCCATTAAATATTATAAAGGTGAATAATTCATTGACTTACCTACATAGCTCAAACTGCTCAAAGCAACGCTCTATTTTCCTTAGAGAATAATCATAGCGTTTATGAAAAGGGAAAACTGCTTAAGCTCCAAAAGGGCATTCGCATTTTAAAATTTAAACTTTAAAATTAATTTCCGTCATGGCGCTTCAGCAGTTTTCCTTTTCCACAGACGGACGAAAGTATAAAAATGAATGTTTCTATGTTTCTCCCGCATGCGCATGGAAAAACCATCACGAAGACGATACGAATACACACTCACGCGAGTGAAGTCGTGCAGGGTGCCTAGAGTGAGTTTTGTTTACTATCAGTATTCGTTCGATTGCGTTTATGAAAACAAAAATTAGTGTGGCATTGAAGCAGCGCTTCCTAGCGACATACGACAAGAGTTAAAATTTTGCCATACAAATTCTCGCTGATCGAATTGCGAATGAAACTCGCACTTGGCACCCAGATCGTCAGCGTACGATGGGAGTTCTAAATACTGTAGAATACTTGGTGTTATGGTCAGTTAAAAAAAAGATTTGATCGTAAATACTCCATATTTGGTAAGAGTCAGCACTCGGCAAAGAATAAAAGTGTGTCTCCAGCTTATTGTTTCACATTTTTTTTGGTATTTTCGCGTCCTATCTAACCATCTCGGCTATCCATTATCAGTAATTGATATAAAGCTCTCCCGGCGTAGACAATAAATCAACTTTATCTGTCTTTATCGCGTCTTTGTTTATGGTCGTGCGTCGTCTGTCATGCCACGTCTTGTTTACGCCCTCAGCACCGAAAGCGCTGTTAATTAATTATTTATTAAGTAATGTAGGTTTAATAACCGCCTATTATTGTAAAGTCATTCATAAGATAAAGAAGTCCATTATATTTCTTTTTTTTTTATAATTAGACATTAGTGTTTATATATCGCTCGATCTCAAGTCTTTTAAAACAATTCTTATAAGTTTTTATTATTATCATACTTATCATTTTAAATGAATAGGTACTGACGATCTGTCAAAATGTTAATAATGGTATTAAATAGGTAAGTACTATCTAAAACTATGAATATTACTGTAGGTACCTATATGATTTAGAAAAAGTCTACGCTCTGTAGGTGGGTACCTACCAAATTGGTTTCTTGCTTGTATATAGGTACAGTTGTTAAAGCAACAACGGTCTTAAACTTACATTATTATTTATGAGAGGTACTCATAAGTATACCTACCTATAAAATGAATAAATACGTATGATGCTAAGAAAGTTCCATTACAAAAACCTTCAAAATAATGACCGTCTCACGCTGATGAGTATCATCAAAGGCCCTTTACACGGTCGTCCAGAGCGAAAGATTTCCTTTACTCATCGGAGAAAACGACGCGCGAAAATGAGCTGAACTCCCACTCCCACTCGATCGACCGCGCGATAGACGCCGGCTTTAATCGATTCCTATCCGCAATTACAAACCCTATCCGAAATTAAATAGATTTTTACATCTACCCTACCAGTTACCATGAGCGAAGGAAATTTTCCGTTTTCGGCACGCTCAAGAAATGCAATGTACACATTAATTTCCGTCACATTATCGGCAAATAGAAGTGGAAATTTAAAAATGCCAAAGTAGATTTTGTTAAATTGATTCCGGTGGATGTCGAAGGAAACTCGGCGAATCGGAGAGTAAACGTTTGACGGGAATAATTTGAAAACGTTTTCCTAATTTATAAGAAGGCGGGCGAGAGATTTGCCATCGTAATTATTTCAGCGCCCCTGCCGGAAAACTCCACATACGAAGGGAAGGGCGCGTACCGCCATCTATCGGCAGAGACTGTTACCCAATATGACATGTTGTCCCCCCGTGCGCCCCGCACTCGCCGCCGCTCGCTCGCCGCGTCGTCGTCGCGTCGTTCATTCACTCAGTCACTCCCCGCTAGCCGATGCGAACACGCGCGTGTGACGGATTGTGCTGTAGACGCCGAAAATATTGTTACAAACATTCGCTCAGCTGATCAGTGACAAAATTACTTTACGCAGTGACTCATAAAACAAAACACCGGTTCGCGCAGATCATGAGTTCGATCGTGGCAAACCTAAACCAGACGACTATTGAAAATATCTCGAGTCGAATGTAAAAATATACGCGTCACAGAGAACCGTTCTACCGCGTGTGACTGATCGATATTTTAATGATAACATGGATTCAATTAGGTGTTGTTTAAGAAGACAGTGAGATATAGTGGCGAGTTTGTTCAGTGAGTGTCTTCGTCTATTTCGTGGAAAGCGGTGAGTAAACATTTGATTGAACTTGTAATTTATTTAGGTAGGTATGCATTCTTGAACTTAAGTATGTTTTGAGTCGAGAAATAATGTAAATAAATTAAAGTTCACAGCAAATTTTGAGTGTTAATGTAAATGAGACAAATGCGAATAAATAAAGGCGGTTGTTGGTCCGCCGTGCCGCCGGCGGCGCCGTCGTCGCTGATGTTTAGACACCTGTAATATTATTATTTCGTTGTAGAAAGCTAGAACTCTAAACATTAACAATTACTTACCGACAACATTCATTAATTTCACGCTGGATTACTATGATAATCCTTCCAGCCAGTCTTTGAGATAAACAATCGCAATGTTCCTTGATGATAACGAAATGGCTAATTTTGAAGGTGCATTATTATTATTAACTATTAACTATGTGTGAAAAAACTACCAAGTTAATTTTTAAACACAGTAGAATATTTTTCATGTGAAGAAACAACAAGTAAACAATTGTCTTTTCTTTATTTACATCGCAACGAAGGAAAGAATCGACGTATTTTTGCGCCCATGGGTCCGAGGTGCCTGGCAACTTTTTATCCTGGTCAAAATGTTTAAGAACATTATCAATATCCTACGTAGGTACCTACTAGGGCTAAGCAATATCACAATGCTTTAAACCATGTGCGAGATTTCGTTAAATACCTACTTATCCAACAGCAACATTAATAATGCCCTTCCATTACTGGAATATGTAAGAACTTGTCAACAAAACCTAGGTTTGTTTAAGCCCTAATAGAGTATCTATACCTACTCTGGTGCGGATCGCCTATTCAGTAGGTACCTACTGTAAGGAGGTTATATGCAGCTCATATTAAAAGTTAGTTTATTGTATTTGTATGTAAGCCTCTTTAGTCCGAATGAATATTTGAATCATCGAACAGGTAAAGTTAAAAAGGTTTGCAACGGTTTGACACAGTCGTGGACAGTGGTAGACAGACTAGGCAGCTCGGCTAAGAGCCGAGGTGCTCTGAGATCTATTTAATCTAATGTAATGTTTCTATGATAATTCACAAAGTTAAGTGCAACGATTGTTCTCATTTTATATCCTAGTAGGGTTCCCTATGTATTGGGAGCCTTACAGTACCGACCTAACTCCGCACTCGCAGACGATTCCTGTCGATGCACTTTCTCATTTGCAAGTTGTAAATAGCGGCGACGTCACCGGCCGCTGAGTCACGTGTTTATTTACGAGCACCATCTCGCCATCTCCCCGAGGAGGCGCCCGCCGCCAACTCCTCGCGAATCTATTCCCATCAGCGCACATGCTCCGCGCACTATTCGGGCTTGACAGAGAAGCGACTGCTATTATACACAGCCCAATCAAAATAGGTTCCTATCTAGGTACCTACTATAATGTTAACATTAAAGACGCGTCTGCAAAATGTTAAGTGGTACATCTCTGGATTATCCTAAGATATTTCCTGACAAAACAGCTTTTTCCGACACTGCGCTGCGCAGCGCGTACACATCTCCACAGACAGACATAAAATCGTAATGATTGTTAAAAGAAAAGCGCAATCCGTCATAAAACCCTAACTCAACATCACATAACTCCGTGCAAGCAGAGCTTTGAGTATGTTTACGATAATCAATACATCGCCCATCGGATTGTTTGTATTCGCGATGCGGCGTGGGTGCGAGATGGTGGAAACATCTCATAAAGCAGTCTAATCGTACACATAACAGTGTAAACACACCTAAAAACTCGTGTCGAAACCGTTAAACACTGTTTCACATTTCGTAACACTTCTAATTACAGGTAAAACGCATTAAATATAATTAGTACTTATTTAAACGGATATAAAAGCTCCGAGGCGCGGGTTCGACGGCCGGCTGGGCAAACAGCGCGGATCGCACTCGGTTCACGCGACCACAATGCGCTGTTTGTTTCTGAGCCTCAAAAGTTTGAGTTCGCATTAATTACCATCGGATTACACGCTCCTCGGTGTACCGGTTTGTTTAGCGTTGTCTGCAGGGCGGAGAGTCCCACCACGTAGCATAGGTTGTTTCCGCCTGTTCTTTCAACAAAATATCAAGTGGCATGTATGTTTGTTTATACCGTACGTATAACCAATGTTGTATCTCTATCTTCCTATGTTTTAATTTTCTTGTTGATTGATCAGATCTATTACAAAAAAAAAACTAAACGTTAATTACTTTCGACACTATATATCTCAAATGTACGTGTTGGCCTGTTCAATCGCTCGTTGCACTTAGCATTAAGCTTTACTAAAAATCATTATTATTGCGACTCAGTGGCCCTGCTCCCAAGCCCAGCCTCAACACCCACCTACGACTTGAACTAGGAAGCTAAATAAGAAACAAAGCATCTTCGTATCACGGACGAGCACTGGTCTGCAAGGTGACGCAGAACCACCACAAGAGTTTTTAATTACTAACAATTAAAATGAGCGTAATAACTTTAATTTAGAATCAGTAGGTATTTTGTTAGCCAACAAGGCTGCTTTTAACGCAGTCTCCACTACAACTTGAACCAAGGATCTTCGCATCATAAGTGTATTAGGTATATATATATATTGACGGAAACCGGGCGGCAAGGTGACGCAGGACGTTTTAATTATCCTACTACTATTATAAAGGCGTAAATGATAAAAACGTACCTATTAAGTTTTATTTGAAATCAGTAGTCATGTTATGAATTATGATGTTACCCAATAGCACTGCTCCCAACTTAGTTTCCAGAACTAAAACTGAACAAACCGTCTTTCGCATCAGTTACGGAGGGAAACCGGGCCACAATTTGATGCAGTCCGTTTTCATTTTTATTTATTTACTTACTAACAATTACAAGCTAGTGTATCTTTATTTAAAATCACTAGTCTTGTGAGCCGGTAATGCTGCTCCCAGCTCAGTTTCCAAATACAACTTGTACGAGGAAACTAGGAAAACAAAGCGTCTTCGCATCATACCTATACGGAGGGACACCGGGCCACAAGGTGACGCAGGACGTTTAACCATTAACTATGAACAATGTAAACGAGCGGTGCACGCCCGCTGCGCTACCGTCCGTCCGTCGCCGGCCCGCCATTTATCAAATTATTTATATATGCGCGGCCGGCCCACCCATAGCTCGACCGACTATCCCTTCCGCGGACCTTTCAATGCTCCCTGCAAGGTTACTGGAACCGCTGCACACTTAAGGACAGAGTCAGATGTCTTAAGGTTACGACAAAAAAAAACCCTCACAAAAAAGGATTACCCACTCTTTCGACTGTCCTAATCTTTAATCCAAAATCAGATTCGTTGTAGCAAATTTTTTTTGATAAGAGAATCAATTTGATCCGATTACGGCGCTGCGTCGCTGTAGCAGATATTAATTTTCTGATTAGATGACTCCATATATAAATTAATTTGACGGGTAATCTGGATGCCTTGAATAGCAATTGTTGTGCGAAATAAAATCCGCCAGGCTAATACTGTTCGTAATGAATGATTCATGTATTATTACAGAACCGATCGGTGCTAGGTATACATGTATTTGATATGCTACTAATGTATGATAGGTAGCTTTGTCTTTGTCAAGAGTGTTTGGTTAGCATCAGCGCTGTCTATGCATAAGCGGCCAGTTACGATAAGTTTGTTATTATTAGAGACAAGTGGCCGTTCGACCGCTGTGCACGTGTTCCGTGCACTACACAATGGATGTTTATTAAATATTAGACTTGTTAATTGTGATTTAATGAGCGGCTACTCTCAAAACTCCATTCCCTGTGCTCAGAGTCCAGTAGCATACAGTGAAAGTTGCCGTAAGTTTTGTATTATATATTTATATCGTAGGCAGTGATCAAAGTTATGGATAGTCTTTCTGACAATGCATACCAACCTGCATTGATCCAGCGTGGTGAGCTATGGGCCGATTTATTCATGTGTTATTGTTCATTGAGAAGGCTGGAGCCCAGCAGTGCGAAGTTTAAAGACTGTTGATGATAATGATGACACAAGAAGAGCTGGTAAAACTAGTATTATATTAATAGTTCGTATTTGTTGATCCTGAAAAGAAATCAATAGTCCATGACTGACGCTATTGACACGGTAAATGTAAGTAGGTAGCTGTTCGTAGTGTAATTTTAAAGTGATTCCTAATTGCACGCTCATTTCATGTTTGAGTGTAGATGCTTCTATGGAGTTATTTTTGACTTCAATTATGTGAAGAATCAAAATCACATTTATTTATCTGACATTAATTGATGTGTAGTGATTAGCCCAAGATTACTGCTGGTAATTCGCGGATTTAGACTGCAGCACAGTGACATATATTTTATTCAAAACACACAATGTTGTTATAGTGGCTTAATTATAAGTCCAATGACTTGTACCTAGTGAAGTTATTAAAACTGTAAATTAAAATTTTACGCACTTACGAGGGCTGATTGATAAGTTACCGAAACGACAAAGAAAAACTTTAAAAATCTATTTAAAATAAATTGATTTCTCAACGTAGTTTCCTTCTAACTCGATGCATTTAGTCCAGCGCTTCTTCAATGCCTTTACACCAGTTTGATAAAATGTTTTCTCCAACCCTTCAAAATACTCGGCTACGGCAACAATGATTTCATCATTTGATGAAAGTCTCTGGCCACCTAACCATTTCTTCAGGTTTGGGAATAGGGTGGGTGCGGTAGCAATTCGAACCGCAATTCATGGAGTTTGGCAACTGCAACCATTGACGTGTGTACAGGTGCGTTGCCATGGTGGAACAAACAGCCCTGGTATTAAACTCGACAAACCACTTCAAATACTATGCGCGTAATAAAGAAAGTAATAATAATTATACATACTTATATCTATAATTTAATCACTCTTCCTAGTCAGTTGACTAGGAAGAGTGATTAAATTGTAGATAAGTATATATACATAACAAGTTTGTTTTGTTGATACTGGGTAATAAACATATAAATAAACTGCAATGGCCTCTACAAATGAGTTTTACAAACAGAAGCGCTTGTAAACTCTTGAGACTTGTAATGATAATCGGCCATGCAAGTTGGAGAATATTGGTGACGCGCGCTATCGAGAGATAACAGCAATACCAATATATCATCCAGGGCCCTATTACGAATATCGATTCGTCGTAACGTAAGTAGTCAGTCCACTTCGCCACACTGTTTTCCACATACTACAAAAGTTCTGTCATCAATTGTAAACTAGCTTTTAGCATTATGTTTCTACCGTCATCTGAGTTGAATGCCCCGAATATGAAGGTATTGGGCCATACTTACGTGACGTCAGCACCTTCGAAACCTTCGCAGATTGTTCGATCAGCTTCGGTCACTACGTTTTAAAGCATAACACTTAAGTTTCTCGTCACTCATAAATCCTAGTTAAAGGCTACACAGTAAGACAACAGAAAATTCTTTTCTTTGTGGTCTGAGATCTAGAAGCTTCGGTTTTCGTAATAGGTCCTTGTTACTCATTGTAATTAAACTGCTGCTATGTGTGTGGGCCGGGTTTCATCGAGGAGGCGGCGTGTGCATGTGTGTTTCTATTAGCTATTACTGGAACAAGCGCTACATGACACATGCTTCTTGATTCTTGGTGAGGCAGGATCGGAAGGAAGGCTCTTCCGGCGGGCGCCCGCTGTAAGGTAGGTAGAGAAATGTCTTCCTACGCACCTAGATCGAATCTAAATGTTGCATCAGATCTCTGATACAAAATATACTTAATTAGCCTTAATCACAAAAACACAAATGTTGAAAAAAAATCCACGAGCAGGATTTGAACTTGCACCCTTCTGACATACCGGGTCAGGTGCTCTGCCAATTGAGCTATCGTGGTTCTAACCAGTCTGCCGAAATTATTCAACACTATTTACTTTTTTACTTTGAAAGCCAAAGGCGCCATCAATGTCAACAACTACCGTCATTAACATCTGATCATAATATTTTTACAAATACTAAAGATCAGTTAAGAAGTAGGCAAGCTATTTATAAATACTTATAACTTTTACCGATCATCATGAAGTCCGTCGGGTCAGCTAGTTAAAGAATGGATATGTAATAATAGTCATTAATTAAAAACATGCCTATGTTACGCTAGGGACTATTAACAATAATTCAACCATATTTTTTGAATAATATTAAATTTAATTCACTTAAGGTTTTGCGCTGGCTTACTTACTTACTTCTAGCCAAATCCCAATAAGTAAGTAGGCTATACATTCGTATCAAATTTTCAGCAGCAAATATTTCGCCGCGATTTGATATCGTCCCCGTTATCAGCTCTTATCACACAATCTGGTTACACACTATACCTTGTAACTATAGTTATTACAACTTCATGATATGTTTTTTGACAAAACTATGGGTTCGGTAATCTCGGACGAAGCCATTTATCATTCAGCCTGTGATAATAGCTAATCATGGAGTAGTAAACCTGATTTGTGATTTAGTTCTGTGAGCGTATTAGTATCAGTGTATCTTGATCGATCAATGTTTTGTTAAAAAACTTCCTTAAAATTTCAAACGATAACAATTCATCCACATTAATCCATCAATATTATAACATAAATAACGATTTTTTGATAGGCTCCCCCGCCGCATACAATTACATCCATCACGGATCGATCCCACTGTTTAGCATACTAATAAACTGCCATCGAAATTCAGCAAACCAACGCGTACAAATATACTTCACGATTTTTCACCATGATACTTTCGTTTTGGAGCTATTAAAATCGTGATGCGTTTCCACTGCCCACTTCAATATCACCCCTGCGCTGTAGCTTTTATAGTTCAGTTTTGTTTGTTTGTAAATTAGCTCTGGATCGATTATTTGAACAAACAGGGCCAGTAATAAATCATCGGGCGTTACCTGCGGCGGGTCGATGGAAAAAGCCCCGCTTGAAACAAAGGGGACGTGACATTTCTAACGCTGCGGAATTCCAATCAATCGCTTGGCGGAGAGTTGTATGAAATGCGATCCAGAGAACGTTCTTCGCATTTCTTGTTTTTACCTTAAGAAAAATAAGATGTTTCAGGTACC
This sequence comes from Eudonia truncicolella, assembly GCA_949315975.1. Lineage (NCBI taxonomy): Eukaryota > Metazoa > Arthropoda > Insecta > Lepidoptera > Crambidae > Eudonia > Eudonia truncicolella. Next base: position 17,270,597 of record OX438837.1, on the reverse strand, counting down.
AAACTATTAAGGCCTCCCGTGCATAACGACCTACACATTTATTTATTTATTTTTGACTAGGTACTACACATTTTACAATTTAATGTTTGATATGTCATAGGTTCTTAAATGAATTCCTACATCTGTACTAACTAATAGATAATGTTATTTTTTTTATTTATTAAATTTTACAAAGGTACTAAATATTAATCTATTGATAGAAGCATGTGATAAAAACCAATATTGGTTTGTCCACACACCGGCATTCACCGCCTTACGCTCACAATATACAAAAAGAAAAAATAACAGGTATTGGAATAGTCAAACAATGTGGACATTACAATCCACCCACAACAGGGCTAACATTTTACGTGAGGTTCGCACAGCCCAGCGCTGCGCTTGTTAACCACACACGCAATAATTTGTGTTATCACACGGGGTGGCTTGTGATGCTTCATTTATGAATAAACACTGATCTGTGGTAGAGGTAAATATGTATAAATGCTTAAAACATTTACATCTACAAACAGGTAGGCAACTATTATAAAGCATTTGAACATAATTGTGGCAAACTATCGGTTTTTTTTTTAAATTAGGTATAACCTGTAAATCTGGAAAAACAAAGGTTAGGCTGCTGTTATAAACTCTGTTGATTCCAACATTTGGAACAATTTCTGTTTTAAACATTTGCTGGTTCCATCATCATTATCAGTCTATTTATAAACGTATCATTGCTGAACTCTGACCTTGCAAATCTTGGGGAAATCAGACCATAATAACCTACCAAGCTCGCGCTGCAATCCGGGTTGGTGAGTTACTTTCAAGTTAAGAAACGGATCATAATAGATTTTTAAAAAAACGTTATTTGAAGCAGATCGATCATGAACGAATATTTTCATGTGACCCAATACATGTGACCTATTTATCAGTCAGCCCATATAAGGTGGCGGTGCTGCTTTACGAAATGGCGGCACGACATCGTATCTACAACCTACGACATCGCGCAGCTTTGTCCACTCGCTTTCGACCGGGACCGTTACCTACCTGCATTGTCGAACATTCCGCGAAGGATAGACGCAACAATGCCGCCCCGAGCCGGCACGATTCGCAAACGACTGCAGCACAAAACCACGATTGTTTCAAACTCTTGACTATCTGCAAATTGCTCCCCTCATTTAAAGAGATATTGTGCTTACACCATTTTGTTCTAACGCAGCCATATAATTTTATGGAGGTCCACACTCCACAGAATGGAGTGAATGCGGCAATAAAATTGAATTATCGCGAATTTGGGAGTTATTGGCCGTATTGCCTCGTCATTTGTCCTGTTAAGTGCCCGCCGAAAGCAATTAACCAAACAAATAGCGTATGATGTAAATCGTTTCATCTCCGCTCTCATATACGGGCGAGCTGTTAACGAACTAGTAATTAATTACCTCCATTACTAAAATATTTAGTTCTTTTATCCTACATTCATAAAATGCTATTTTATAAACCATTGTTTTCCCGCTACAAGCAAAGCCTTCGCTTTCTTTCTTCCATTTTTATCTATCTTGAGCTATTTCGGGTCATTCCTTTGTGTTAAACATAGATAAAATTAAGACGAAATAACAATTATTTCAAAAAATCATAATTTTAATAAAGATCCCAAGCGGTTAATTTATTTGTAAAAAATCGTGTCCTCTCTCTAAGATAAGAAGTAATCATCGTAGTTGGTTCACCTAATTACTGGCTATAGTTAATGTCTTCGGAACTACAAAGTAAGGCGTCTGATCCAAAATTGTCGTTTGATAAGAATTTAGAGCACAAATTAGCATTTTAAAAGAGTAATGGACTATTCCTGTTTCCTGTAGGAATGTCTACCTACATACTTAGCTCTATGTAGGACGGGGCTTGGATCAATCGACGGCTGGCAACTTGTCAAATAAAATCTATAACATTATCTATCTGAACGTGATAGTATTTAAGACCTTTGCATCGCAAAAGATGTTGCTTCCTGCAGAAATAACAGTTTTACTTCAAACCACTGGTGAACACAAACACACTGATTGACATAGCGATTTACTGAATTGCATCAGTAAATCGCTGCTTCTTACTGATTTGATTAGCAAGCTAAACTTTTGACGAATATCTCGCTGCCCACTTCTACAAGTCTACAAGTCTCAACCCTGTCAAAGCGCCGAAGTTCGTTTTGTGAAGCGGAAAATTGGCAGAAACAAGTTAAAACATTGACCCGAGATTGCGTTACGTCAAATTAATGGCGTCCTGCAAACAGTCTCAGATCAGAGTGTTAACTTACAAATCGTATCGAAAGTCAGTTAAGCCTTCAATTTAACTTTGATGACGCCAACTTTCCAGTCCCATCGGAATGATACTACTTCTAAATCAGATATCTTGATACTTGAGTGTTTATGACTGCAACATAAAATTGAAGCTTTTGAACATAAATTTGTGGGCTGTTAGTTCTGTTGGCTGTGGTATGTGACCAAGTGGCATAATTTAATTTCATCTGTTCTGCATTGAAACGCTTCGCATACATGCGCGATGCATTCGATAACTCATTAACTCAACTATTTTTAATTTTTTTTGGAGAGATTGCTGATTGCCTCAGACGGCATTTTCAGCTTCACCGGGCTTGTTTGGGGGCGGCGAGAAACGTAAAGGGGTGGGAAACGAATCACCTTCGGAGGTTTTCTAGAGGGAACGGCATCGCGCACTAGTGCGCGTCCCCGTGCCCTACTAGACTCCCCGAAGAGTTCGGATAGGATCGGGCTTAGCTCAACTAGCTGCCTGTTGTTTGTTTAATAGTTTTGCCGTATTACATTTGACATATGTATCCGATGATGATTCCGTAACTATAAACGTTTTGTGTTCTGTTTTATTATTTATTGTTATAGGAAAATTTAATTATACTTTAATCGCACTTATATACTTAGATAGATATTTGATTTTGCGCTAATCAAAATTTCATCCAGCATAATTTCCCTATCATCATGTTCCATTATTTCTACTTCATCCACAATTTTATAATAGCGATAATGGTTTTTCAAAATAACGTATAAAATAAATGTTAGAAAAACATATTTTTAAAGCAGTCTAGATGTGTCACTTCTTAAAAATAGTTAAGTTACACTGTTTTCTTTGTCAGTTGTTACAGATTTATTCATGGTTCTAATATTAATGGGCGATAGAACGTATCGCCTTTTATGTAATTTAATGCTAAGTTAACTATTACAAGGCGAACGACAAAGCCTTTAACGCCTTATATTCTCGCAACGCGTCGTAGGCACGCCGGCCCGGCCCATAACTCTAAATGTGGATTTTAGCTCTTGCGTTTATGACTTAGTGCCATTGAACAATATTCTTTGAAGTGCGTTGAACCTAAGAACGACAATAACCTGCACGAAAACTGCGTTTCCTTTATCAATTACCTAGAAAAAGTTATTATAATTGATAAACGATATTTTCATAATATTTTTGTGTCAAAGTAGACGAGTTTACTATAGAAAATTGTTCGAGTCGTAAAACTAGGTGCCGTTTATTAGCTAAAATAATAATATTAGGATTTATTGTCTCGATTCATTGTCAAAGACACGTTCCTATGGCTTTTAGGCTACAAAAGTTTGACAGCTTCTATAAAAAAAGTTAAGTTTGCTGTTGTTATTAAATTTAAACAAAAAAAACCTATAACATAACAAGGGTAATTCTAGTTTAAGTGTCAAAAGGCTCTATTTAAGTTAGAGCATGCATCCTCGAATGTTCAAGTTTAGTGTCATTTCAATAAATTATTATAAAATGTAACATTCATGAATGGACCAAATACCTACTACTCGTACGTATTACTAGTAGTAGTAGACGTGGGCTTGCAAGCAGCGGCTGCGACAGTGGCCCGTTGTGATGGCACAAACAGATCACGTAACAGGAGCGATTGAGATTAGGCCGCTAATGAGCGTCGCGCGTCACCGGCCGCCATGCCGGCCGCCGCCGCCCTGCCGATAGGCGACATCGACAGTCCCGCCCCGCGCCGACGTGCCTGGCAACCAACTGTACAGTGAAGACCAGCGCTGAGATTTTAGGTACGACTAGTGGAGAAGGATTTTAAAGTCTTGAGAAAATCGCACTCCGACCTTCTTGAATTGTTCACAATCGTGTGACCAAACCAAACTGACTAGTCTACCAGTTTCAGGAAAGACTTGTCTTTCTATCGCTATAAACTATTTTATTTGTTTTGGTAACACTCAGACAAATGAAAGGGACGCAAAATAATAATTAATTACAAAATGTAAGATCGCGTTTTCAAAAATAATATGTATTAGACGTTGAAGCACTTTTTATGTCGACGGTACAAGTTGAAAACAATAGAAAAAATAAATAAAATGTGATAAAATTTATCGAAATCGGGGTTTTCCGCCACGAATGACTGGGAGATCGGGGTCGTCGGGGCATAACCCGCGTTTTGCTTCAATTGTTTATTGTAAGTAATTGTGAGTAATTGTGACGCACAGATATTACCTACATTGTCATAATAAACAAAAATAGAGCATGCATAACGAAACGTTAGGAGGATTACAACACGACACATACCTATTGAATTGTAACATATTTAACGTAACATTAGCCAAAGGAACTGGCTATATAACAATAATGTCAACAATGTATGGCGACAGACTTAGATAGGATGATGGTAGCTAGCCAGGTAGACTAAGAACAAGCTTTACTACCACCCAAACCGTTCACCTATGGGTGCTGAAACTAGAAGTGTGCTTTTAGTTAGACCGTAGAAGCTGTTGAATATTGTAGGGAGAGGTTTAGTACTAAATCAAATTTTAAACGGCATCATCGTTTAGCTTACCAAAACAACTCTCATTAGTACTTTATTAATTTAGGCAACTTCCTATTTTTATGATGACTCGTTTAAAAAGGTAAGAAAAACGAGCGCAGATTATAAGGCCGGCGCAGCGGGGAAGTTTAACAATATCGCGGGCCGGCCCCCGGGCGCAAAGAAACAATTTAAGTCGCCGCCGACCGGCAGGATAACTTTGGGGCTCCACGTAGCTACTTTTTGCGAAGCCCTTCTTTTCAACGATTTTCATGGAGCCGAAGTTTGGAGCTTAAGGTGTTTTCAAAGAACTCCGTTGTCACGTAAAATAACCACTTTGTTACAGGTACCTTGAGCCCTCTTTTAAGTCTTTGCCCTTGATTTTTCTCTCGTTATGATTGAATGCAAAGCTTAATAACAATTTTCATTACATTATAATTAAATATGTCTAGGTATATACGTGCTAGAAAAAAATAATTAGTCATGTTAATTTACATTACAACATTACTTTTATTAGGATCTTAACTCCTAATAGCTGGCTCTTAATTCGTTTCCCCTTTTGATATCAAAACTATTCGATGTAATAGCCGCCGTCAATCATAAACGTACAAACATGCAAAAGCAGGCAAAACACAGCGGTACTCGATGTTTATGTTGACGTGAGCGCTGTCCGGCTCACCCGCCGAAGTGCGTCCGCCTCCGGACACCTGTCCGAGCCAGCTCTGTCTGAAGTTGATGAATCGCTGAATCTCGCGCTAATGATCTTTGACTTTATACCGCACAACAACAACTCTTTCTTATTCAGTATATATTGTGGGGTTTAAATGTCGGTTTAAGAAACATTTTTTCTACAACAATAACAAAAATTAATTTGTTATTTGGCACATAAATAACGTTAATTTTGTGACCAATAAAAAAATATAAACTTTCTAAACAGAACTAATCTATCATTAAAAATATAATATCAATAAATGCCAATTTTACCGATGGAAACTGGAAAATCTTTAATAGGAAAATTTTATTCGAAGTTGTAGCTTTTTTATAGATCTGGTATTGAAGGAATGTCAGACAATTCCTGGAAATTATAATATTTTTGCAAAAGCTCTTATTCAAAGCACTGATGTTACAACCTAAATTTATTTATCAATATACAGCACCCCCCACTCCTCAGCACGCCGGCCGCCCGGCTCGGTCCTGCTGCGCTGATATATTCTGAAGCTTTCTAACTTTGCATTTCTTTGCTGACCACCTGCGTGATAGGTCGGCCTATCACGCTTTGTCCTCATCTAGGTCACTGCTTTGACCGCTTTTCCTCGCATCGGCAACCTGTCAACGACGTAAATTAATTACTAGACGACACCTCGATTTGTGAACATTCTTGCTGCGAGGCTGATCCTTACTAGCGCTGGCATAAGGTCGAAAATACGTAGCGCCAGACCGCAAATTAACAGAATCTATAAAATATATAAAAAAAAGATATTGGTTTTAGTTATCAAAATATGCAGCTACTAAATTACGAATATTGATGTTATCAATATATTTGAGTGGTTTCCAAGCATATGAATTAAGCAATTTTGTTGTAATTTCAACAATAGGGATTTTTTAGTGGTGTTTTCGAAAATATTTATGATCAAGTCAAAACTATACAGTCGTGTATTTGAGCAAGCAAATTCAAGATAAAGACATGAATGTACCTAATCAACATTTCAGATTCGAAGTCACATAATATAGTCATTTATTTATTTATTTATTTATTTATTCAAATGATCACCAACATATTTAACATCATTGATATCGTAAACAAAACATTTCAAAAATAGATTTTAGCTTAATGTCAACATAATTATAGGTGAAGACTGCATGCAATTACGTGAATAGGATTAACAAAAAAAAAATAGTACCTCCGTAATTATGATAAAAAGGGAATTGAATTAAATATTAAATATTAAATATTACAACATTTTTTCAGTGTGCCTTAACTAAATCACAAGAGCTACTTGTAGCCTAAACTGAATAAATTTTAAATAAAAGTATGTCAGTGTAAGAAAAACTAGACTTCTTCAACTATAATTCTTCTACACTTTATCAACCAGGTACCTAAGTGACTCGGTACACTAGATGCTGCACTAGATATTTATTTCATCATCATCATCATCATCAGATCATTTTTGTCCGCACTGGTGGGCACGGACCTTCACCATAGGATGGATATTGGGTAGGGAGAACGGGCCATAAACCACAACGCGATCCGTGTGCAGATTGATGATGGTTGTCAACGTCTGGTAATACAGCCGGGATCAACGGCTTCGAGAAGCTAGAGATGATAAATTTTTGGTCACCCATCCGATAACCGACCTTTTCGAAGGTTGCTTAACCTTAGCAATCGCAGACCGGGCGCGGTATCACTGCGTCGTAGAACTCCACTATGTACTATATTTATTTGGAAAGACTTAATTTTGTACCAATTCTCAATGCTGCAACTTATGCTGAGAGGAGTCCAGTTCGTCGTAGCTTTTTAATTTGAATATTTTGTATTAGTTTTATTGTTAGAACCTAAGCCTGCTACGCCGAATATTTTTTTTTGAATTTGAATTTTGAATTTGAATTCATCTTTTCAGTGAGACTACACGGAAACATTTGTCAGACAGCTCTGGCTCTGCAATTTGAACCGGAACAATCAATTTAAAAGCTAATGCTAATATTGGGCATCAATGCAAAGCTTGATTCATCGATAAGCCTACACGTGGAGCGGTCGCTAATGGCTTTATTGTGATGGGCCGCCGGCCGACGAGCCGTGGCCAGCACAATGCCGATCGGGCCCTCGTAAAAACGACGTAAAACGCGCCAAATCAACCCGGGCCGCACAAACGGTGCGCAAATACTACTAACAAATGCCATTTATTAGCTTAGACCAGAATAATGCTGCACGCAAATTCGACGTATTTAGAGCGACATGAGTTTTTGCGTTTCATAAATTTTAAGTAGGCTTTGTGCTTGCAATATGTCACTGCACTCGTAATGTGAGATTACCTTACATATTTTTTAACGCTAAGCGTGTGGCGCCTGGTTCAATCGGTGGAGAATATGTAGTTTATAAATACATGAAAAGATTAATATATTACTGACTTAGTAAAAATCTCCAACAGTAACTAGTGGGTGTACCAGTAACAAACCGATTAAGCGACATTTTGAAAGTAATTTTGATGTTGTGACTCAATTATTACAACAATCATTGCAAAAAAAGATTAACGTTAGTCATCCTTGTCTACCATAGAATCACATGATGACAAGGACTGGCTACATAGCTTATTCAGACTTTCTTAATAACTGTTAGGTTTCTTTCATTTAAAAATGAATGTGAAAAGTCGCAGTGTTCCTATAGTTGACCAGATTGTACCAGCAATAGACCAGACACTGTGCCAATAGTGAACCAGTAAACAAAACGATTGCTTTTATTGAAGAAAATTTTTATTATTAATACTAACAAGTGTTGTACACACGCCTGCGCATCAACCTACCACAAACTGTCCAATCTTCAATAGACTTTGAACTTTATGCCCTGAGTATATGGATGAGAATGTATTGAAGAAATTTGACAGTTTTGGATAGGTCGATGTGCAGGCGTCTGTACTTGACAATATCATCAAAACTTTACATCAGTCTACAAGTTTCAAGTAATACTTAACTAGATAACTTGCAATAAAATATTTACGAATTAACATGAATCAAAAAATATAAAACAAATCAAAATAAAAAGAAAAAAATGTAAGTAGGTACTTATAAAAAAATTAAAAAAGAATTAAACTTTTAGCATAGTTAAGACATCTTCCTCACTATAATTGAAAAACGTTCTTTTCGGCGGCATTGTGTCTGTAAAAAAATGTAGGTGGTCAATTACTGGAACAAAACTCGTAGTATATAGATAATTAAACCACTGATCTACAACAGGCACATTGTCGATATTTTGAGAGGTTTTTATAATAATTGATTGCAGTATAATAAGTAAATACAAATGTAAAAGAAAAAATAAACAAATTATCAAAAAGCTAAATCTTAACTTAATTGTAGACCAAATGGAATATTACTGGAAAATCATTGAATTCGTGTTCCATTAGTTTACCAATGACAACTATTTATTTACATTAGCATTTTCTGATGAAATAAGACGTAATATTATTGCTTTTCACATCACATTAATGCAGTTAACTGGAAAATAAGTTACAATGATTGATATAAACAAAGATTTAAAAGGATTCAAAAACTTACCGTCGACGTGTCGGTCGCTTACTAATACTATGGCCGCCCGGAACGAAGTGAACGATTTTCGTTTCGAATCATGCGTTTTTACTGATGTAGATGGCGTGCTTTTATTTTTAAATGAATGACTGATAGAAGTACGGCAGTGCTACCAAACGTTAAAAAGTGGCGGGAAATTTGACAGAAGGTTAATATTTTCATGTGAAGTTAGAAATGTTGTACTACTGGTTCAACAAATTGATGATAATTGAAATGATAATAATAATGTCATTAAAGAGAAAACCGGCTTAAGCTGAGAAAAAAAAACTTACAAATAATATGTTTTTGATTTGTTTATAAAATTTTAACGCAAATTTTGTTGCGAAACAAATTACAAAAACACAATGTTGAAAATGTTTCAACGAGCAGGATTTGAACCCGCACCCTTTTGTCATACCGGGTCAGGTGCTCTTCCAATTGAGCTATCGTGGTTCTAACCAGCCCGCCGAAATTATTCAACACTTTTTACTTTTTTCAATTCAATGTCAACAACTACCGTCATTAACATCTGAATTGGCGCCTTTGGCTTTCAAAGTAAAAAAAGTAAATAGTGTTGAATAATTTCGGCGGGCTGGTTAGAACCACGATAGCTCAATTGGAAGAGCACCTGACCCGGTATGTCAAAAGAGTGCGGGTTCAAATCCTGCTCGTGGAAACTTTTTCAACATTGTGTTTCTGTAATTTACAAATAATAGTTAAAAAATATTTTTCTCCACAATTTTAAGTAGTTATTAAAATTATACTGTATTTTATAAATCTTTGATTGATTTATTGTCTTGATAGTTGTAAAAACGTGTCCGCTGCAATAATAACTGAAGATGCTGCGTTTCTTTAACTATCAACAAAAAATGTCGTTAGTGAAGAGCAATGTGGAAATAAAGAAGTGCCTACTATTGGTGATATTATACGAGACTGTGCTTAAGTGAGAACCGAGCTATAGTCCCCGCCCGATCTTCTAAATGCCACTACACATTTACAGAATACACTAAACATGCACACTAGTTTAGGCCCAAGACCCTGGGAATCTAGTAGGGCACGGGGACGCGCACTAGTGCGCGTTGCCGTTCCCTCTAGAAAACCTCCGAAGGTGATTCGTTTCACACGGCTTGAGGGACCCTTTACGTTCCTCACCGCCCCCAAACAAGCCCGGTGAAGCTGAAAATGCCGTCTGAGGCAAACAGCAATCTCTCCAAAAATAAAACCGAGCTAGAGTTAATTTATGGATGTAATCAGCGCTCAGTCATCAAATTGTGCGACAAGCCGACATTACATAGCTTGTCCGAACTTATGTAAAGTTCCGAAGCTGCGAACGAGCATCGCAGGAAGCGCTTCGCACCGACTAACTCTGTTGTGCGGTTATGTCGATATCGATATTTTTAGCGCGACACTAGCGGAGCGATTTAACTAGCCGCCAGATGTTTCATCGATGTAGATTTTAATGATTAACAATTTTTACGTACGGTCTTCAATCATTTTCATCAAAGGTAACTAACTAACGCTACTTACTTATTAATGACATTCTGAAAAAATGCAACTTCATACCGAGTACATGGTGTAGTTTACTCTGAAGTTAAGCCGAATCATTTAAGAGATATGATAAACGATTTAACAAAAAAGGATCCTGTAAAAAGGGGTACTTTGAAAGATCACCACTCAGCTAAGAAGCATCGCTAATTTTTATTTTTTATTTTCCGATTAAAAGACTGACGCTTATTTTGCAGTAAAATCAAATAGTTGATCGCTTGTTTTGCATACTCGCAGACTCCTTCTAGTTTCAATAACTGGTTGCACCGCACCAGCAACACGAGATAGCTGTTGTAGGCATCTTTCGCTGTTTTATGACCTGCGGCAGATACACAATACGCAATGCTGTATAGAAAATATTTATACATAATTTTGTAAACTGGGACCACGTGTTTAGTAGGAAAATTTTGCAGATCTTATGAAAGGAGAATACAAAAAACAGTTTCTAGAATACTGTGTTAAAATTGTTGCTATAGTTAAAAATAGAAACAAGAATTAAATTAAGTACTAGATATAAAAAAAAGGAATGACGCATATACCTGAATATATATGTATATGTATATATATGTGCTCAATTTCCAATAGGAAATAAGTATAAAATGTATTAGAATAAGATAAGTAACAATGATGAAAACCACCACTAGAAATAAGCAAACGTATAGTATAAGAACTAAAATTGTAATAATATAGCATAAATAAAACCTGTGCCGTAATAGCGTTAGAGTAAGAAAATGTAATAGCTATATTAGTAACATAGAAAAATTGTTATAATAAAATACAGGCTGACAAAACCTTAGTTTTACATATAAGAACGAAATTAGACAGCATAGCATAGGATTTAAATGCGGAACACCCACCCAAGGAATTAATGGTGAAGTATGAAATGATGATGTAGTACGCAGAATAAAAGAAATTGCGGGAGGAATAGAAGTGAGATGCACAAAAAAGAGAATTAGCAAACATAGGCTTCGGCGGCTTAAGTTGAAGGGGTTAGAATTTAAAACAACTGGGATCACGGTACTCATTTGATTTTAATTAAAGCTATATAATTATGATAATTTTATACATAACCCTTAAATGACAGCTCGGCCGTATGCTCTAACATTATGCAAAACTATAATTTTCGTATCCCACTGAGCGGCTAATTCCAGAATACAACTTACCAAAACCCAACGTTATCGAGTCCCAAAAATCAACCTTCAGTCAATGCAGTAACTGCTAATATAGCGTAGCTCCCTCCCTTGCTTGTGACTTCAGTATTTTATTTGCAAATTTGCGGTTAAAATCCCAAGGGCGTATTTTAAAACGAATCGTGCCTAGGACACTTGCCGTGATAGCGTGCACTAGGGTAACTCGTATTTATCACATACATTTTCAAACAAATAAAACTAGCAGCGTACCAATTGAATTTACACGAGTGTTATTAAAAGCTGTACTGTAGGCGTGCTGTTGGCGGGACGCGTAAAGTTCTCGTATCGATTGCGTACATTAGCCCGCGTGCAACGGTTACAGTTGCTGTAGGAAAGGTATTTTCATTAGCGGACAGATCGAGCGGAAGCGGTGTGGGGCGCGAGCGCGAGCGGTGAGCAGCGCGTGTGGCGTCTGCGATTGAACACTGATGCGGTGTACCTTTGTACTGAATCCATTGCGATATGCTCCCAGCTGTATTAGTTAGGCGTTAGTCTAAGGCTCTTAGCATAATCTTTCTCTAAAGCTCCACCAAGTACTCCTAGGATCAAAGCTGGTGAATCCCCCGTCATATAATAAGATTTTAATGTTCTCAAGTGAATTGAGGTATGCGGTGAGATGTTAAGACGTCGTTAATGTTTGGGCACAAACCCTATCGCAGTTTTTCTACTTATTATTTCTGCCGCCAAACACATGTTCTGCATTCTAGTATATTGCAAACAGGAATGATAACTAAAGCTTACGCTCATCATCAGGCGGACCGTGTGTTTATTTGCCGACTTACTTAATAAAAAAAGAAGTTAAATAAAAACATTATGTATAATATTATTGTAAAATGTAACATTTTTCTGTGGCCGACACCATTTCCTCTCTCTCGCGTAAAATCTTCGGTGTATATGCTTTCGAACAGTCTGGCGTGGTGCCAGGCCAGGCCATCGGGCGTCAACCTCACACAAATACATGCCGATAGCGAGCTGATGTCTGCCGACCCATGCTTTATGACACGCAACGGGCGAATATTCTTGCCAATTGTAGTTTATGGCAGCGAAAGATTGGCGCATGAACTTTCATTACTTCATTAAATTATAAGCAAGTCAATTTGGTTGTGTACTTACCGCAAATTTTATTTGTAAAGATTAATGTAATTACTTTTTGCTATTCTTACCCTTTCTTTGCAATAAATGAGCTAAGAACTTTATTATCATGTCTGTGAAATTCTGTAGAGTGTATGTAGTGTAGAACTCTGTTTATAGTAGCCAGAAGTGCCTGACTACAACGGGAGGCCTACACTTTTACTCAGAAAAATAGATAACACCAAATGTTATATACAATCGACCGTGTAACTTTTCTACTGACTTAGATTAGATCGTAATAACAGGGTCCAAGAAACGGTCAACCAAACCGCTAAACTGTACTCAATAACTCAATCATAGGCGGTCTGTAACTTGTTAATAGGCTGTCGGAGGAAGGGAGTGCGTAACTCCGCGCCGTCCTTTGCGACTAGTTCCGTGGTTAGCTCATACTCGTAAGAAACTTAAAACCTAAGAAAGAGTGGTATATCTTCAATAAAACTGCTATAATTAATTAATTAGGTTGTTTTAATTCAGTGCACTTGTTCACGTTCACTTAGGTAGTACAAGAGATTGAGAGCGACACGGCGATATATTTTCTATAGACTCAGAAATACTACACTGAGTTTAACAAAATTGTTATTAAATGTGGTTGAATATTGTTAATATTGTTTTCTGGAGGCTATTGACTGACAAAAACAAAATCAAACGGTTGCAAATTAAGTCAAACTGGCAATGAGCAATGGCTGCTTTTGCGAGTACTCTGCATAAGGCTGTCTAATTCAATAAGTAATCGAACATCATCGGAATCTGAAATGTCAATTGATGCATTGTTGGAGGGCTGTCGCGGGGGGCAACCGGTCCCTCCCATACATCCATCCATAAGCACAATCGCAATCTAGCTGCACCGACTATTACAGTTTCCAGTCAACCGGAATAAACGTGCGCCCATAATAACCGCTCCCGTGGTCCCACTGCTGGCGACGAGCGGGACTTTTAATTAATGATGAATGAATGATGAAATGAAATTATGAATGTTCACTCCAATGTTCTCAAAAAAAGACAAGATATCAAGCAAAATCTGTAAACCTGCAGACATCGATGATTTTCTTATTTTTTAATGTTATTTTGCATTCACCAAGCTATATTTATCGCTGTCTTTTATAAAGTGCTATTTTAGTTCGATGTTGTTTTTATTTATTAAGCTGCTAGTCAAGCTTCGGTCACGCATGTCTACGACCGATCGCTAAATTCATAAAAAATATGTTTATGCATACCACGGATCTAATCTCTAAATCTTTCATTTAATTATGGAAGTAGACCACTATTGCGGAACTAAGTTAAATAAAAGGAGACATAAATTGATTGAGATAGAACTATTCACGCATACGTACGATACGACTCCTTAAGAGAAACTGTTGCTTCTATGATCTCAAAATCAAATTTGATAATTAATATTCATTATTTTTTCTGTAGTTGAAATTAGAAAGCATATAAGAAAGTGAATAGAAGTATATATGACAAGAGTTTTTTGGTTATGTGCGTTTAAATATATGGTAATGGTAATGAAACAATGTAAGTAAGACTAAATTGCGTAAATGGTTAATTGAGCACGAATTCTGTAATCTCAAGGAGTTTTTTGACATTAAATAATTATATTGTGTTAATTTAATTATTATTGATTTGTTGTTGTTAAGATTTGGTAGAATTGTTTTTTTTAATGTAGGTAATTATTTTTTTTATTTTTATTTTAATGAAAATTGATTTGATGTGGTGATTATTAGGTCAGTTAGGTAAGGCGACACGTCTTTATGTTTGCATGCCAGTTGTAACTTGGTGAAACATGATTGTACTCTTATTAATATTATTGTCATCTTATAGACCATGTTTGAGGCAAATAAAGAATTTATTTATTTATTTTATTTTATAAATAAAAAAATGCCAAGTGTTGTTAATGTTAACTGTCAATTGACATAATGCTTAATTAATTCGTTTTACTACAATTAATTATTATTGAAATTCGCGTAAACTGGTACCGCACCGTCCAGGACATAACGCGCCTAGCACGAAATACCGGGAACACCGGCTTTAGTTTTACGATTAGCTGCTTTGTTTGTTTACAGGGCCGGCGCGCTGTTGCACCGATATTATTCCTGTAGTCCTCCTGTAGAAAGAAACGCATTACCTACCCAGGGCTGCCATCAACCGATAATATTAGCATTTCGGACGTAAAAAAAGAGTATTCTCATCTTAGAATTCTAAGTAATTTCTTTATTATCTATCTAAATCTAAATAAATTTACTACAAAACTAATGCTAAGGCTTAAGTTCCTAGAAACTTACTCAGATCGATGACATCTAGTGATGTCTAACAGCCTGCCCCACAGTGGAACTAACTTTTTCCAAATTCTGGTGACTTCTTAGGAGCGACAATTCGAGAATTACAATTAGAACTTACAATTTCCTATAAGACGTGTGTTATTGAGTTTCCTTTTATCCGTATGTGTATTCCGTTTATCTTCTAGTTGTCGTGTCTTTTGTTTTTATTTCTCGCTAACTCACCTTTGTGTGTCCATATTAGTAGTGTAAGCACCTTTACTGATATTGTTGAAGAAAGTGTGTTATCTTACCTTCACATCAAAACGTAGCAATAGATTTTTCTTTAAGAGTGTCAAATGCTAAATCCTCGGGAACTCAGGCTGTCCCAGATCACCCAGGCGGTACGTGAGGGCAGGTACCTACTGGAGTTTTAGTGGGAATGCTCCTTGTGAGTATGGGCACAATGTATGGGTTGGTTTGGGGGAGACCATCGTAACATATCGACTGCTCGGACAAGCCGCAAAAGTCGTATCAATAATATTAAAGTAGTTGAGGATTAGGGGTGAAGGAAGTGCGCTTATACCTTCGGCATTTACATCTCTTAACATCAGGTGAAATGAAGGCGAAGTGCTTACCCGTAAAATATATAAAAAAAACAATATTTTATTATTTAATTACAATGCTTTAAGTAGTCATTTCACACTGACGTAATACCGCTGACTTACAGCGTAGATAACAAATTACATATAGAAAAATTCAGCGTGTCTTCTGGGGTCTCGGTAGCTCAGCGGTCAGATCATTAGACCGGTTTTCCAAAGATCGTGCGTTTAATTCCCACTCGAGCTTCCTCAGAATGGTTGATTTCTTGTTTAAAAAAAATATCTTGTAAAAAAGAAATAACTAGAATAGCTGAGATGCACACCCCTGACGCAATGTGGATTGTGGAGTGCAGCCCGCCACGCGCCTGCGACTGCGCATTGTCGGCCAGCGCCCACCTCTTGAAGGTCCCGGCTTCAGCCACAAATTACTTAGCTTGAACTCAATCCGATTCATAATGGCGCTTCCTACATTATTTATATGAGCTTAACTTGCCACTATACGGTTCAATCAAGTTATTACGTTTGCGAATATATGTTAGTTCAGATTTGGGTATTCTGTAATTGTATCGTTATATTAAAGTGGCGAATGAGAAACCATGTAATAAATACAAAATTCTATGTTATTATAGTTAATATTGTTTACTGCTCTGTACAAGCATGATCAGGTCCTTCTTTATCATTGGGCACTCTGGGCAAGTGCCCAGGGCCCCGCAATCGATGGGGCCCCCTTGCTCCTGCCAGATCACTGACCGATATTACCGATAATCAAATTTGTTTTGCGAAACAAGAATTACTAACTTAATGACATTTTTGCTTTTTAATTCAAATAAACCAGAGGCCTAAATAAAAATACCAGATGAATAAATCTAGAATTTTGCTTATCTACTCCTTTTGCCTGTTTTATTAAAATCTAGCATAGCATAAGGACCCCATTATCCTAAAGTGCCCAGGGCCTCCAATAGGGTTAAAGACGGCCCTGCGCATGATGCGCTTTCGTACAGACAGCTTACGCTTGCTAATCTGTCAGTCGTTGGCAATTTTGATAATTGATGCTGTGCCAATAAACTACCATCACAAATTATCTGCATTTTTCTTATCCGCCACACATCAAGCTTCAGGGCTATATCACGAATGATATTGACTCGTCGAAAACTTATAATCTTCAACGTTTGCACTCTCGCTGCCACCACCGCCCCACCACGTAAGCATACAGTAATCATTCCGTACTTCAGTCCTGTGTGATTACAATTTTTGACAAAATCTTGTAGGTTTCTAACGATGCAGAGATGAACAAAACTACAAGTTAGATATACCGTTAACTTAAAGTATTTAGTAGTAGTAGTAGTAGTAGTAGTAGTAGTAGTAGTAGTAGTAGTAGTAGTAGTAGTAGTAGTAGTAGTATAAAGTATTTAGTAAGCGGATCCATAGGTCGCTGGTTCATATCCGGCTCGAAGGACCATTAATTATGTACGGTCTGTTAACCTTACATAAAGGGATTGTTACCGATGTTTGATAAAATGATAAGAAGGTGTTGCTTCAGTGAGTAATTTATTGGCACTGTTTCACGTTACATATCGATACGTAAATCGGGCAGCGCACAGCGCTTACGCCGACGTCAGCCTAATATGTAAACATACAAAATTGTACGGGTTTGCTCGTACAAGGTAAGTATAGTATGCAATGACAAACTTAGACTTGTCTCAACTATCTTCATATTGACAGTCTTTCAGACATTTTTATGAGGACAATACGTAAAGAAAGCAACACCTATTTAGGTTTCCTCACGACTCGCACTCGCGGCGCGTTAGTTGATCATCACTCTATATTTACCGGCACACGTTGCGTTTAAAATAAACAAACCAACCTTTTTAACTTCCATTTAAGGTGTACAAAAGTGCAATGAACTTTAAAAGGGAAAATCTAAGCAAAATAAAGATGATAACGTTTAAAATATTAAAGTTGTAAATAAACAGAAATACTGATGAATGCCTGACCCATGTCACCTGTGAAATTATCAGGCATCGTTTAATCGTAGCTATAAACTCGACAATAGAGCAGTAAATCCATTTACGTATACGTATGTAATGACGAGCGATGGGGAGATAACGGCCTCAGATTTCAGGAGGTCCGCATATATTTGCATGTCAACGTCTCCAAACTTAAACTAGTTTGATGTCCATTGAAGTAGCGGAGCCGATTAGAATGCGCTTTATCGACATTCTGTGGCTCTGGTTTAACGCAGATTGAACCACTAACTTGAACGTGTCGTATCTTTTCTACCATGTTTCTGTTAAGGGCAGCTCTCCCTGGGGCCATTTTCTTTTCTACCATGTTTCTGTTAAGGGCAGCTCTTCCTAAGGCCATTTTCTTTTCTACCATGTTTCTGTTAAGGGCAGCTCTCCCTAAGGCCATTTTCTTTTCTACCATGTTTCTGTTAAAGGCAGCTCTCCCTAAGGCCATTTTCTTTTCTACCATGTTTCTGTTAAGGGCAGCTCTCCCTAAGGCCATTTTCTTTTCTACCATGTTTCTGTTAAGGGCAGCTCTCCCTAAGGCCATTTTCTTTTCTACCATGTTTCTGTTAAAGGCAGCTCTCCCTAAGGCCATTTTCTTTTCTACCATGTTTCTGTTAAAGGCAGCTCTCCCTAAGGCCATTTTCTTTTCTACCATGTTTCTGTTAAAGGCAGCTCTCCCTAAGGCCATTTTCTTTTCTACCATGTTTCTGTTAAGGGCAGCTCTTCCTAAGGCCATTTTCTTTTCTACCATGTTTCTTTTAAGGGTAGCTCTTCCTAAGGCCTTTTTTTTTCAACCATGTTTCTGTAAAGGGCAGCTCTTCCTAAGGCCATTTACTGTCTGCCATGCCTAGTGGTAGGAAAGCATATGCTCAGAATCTGTTTATTACTAATCTATTTTTGTCGCTAAGTATCATTCGATCCAGTGAAGTTTCAGGCCATATAGATACAAGAACTAAAGCTTTCAAAGACTGCTGCGTGTTATACTCTTGATGTTACCAGCTAAGCTAGCTAAGTAAGCTGCTGTGACCGCTTTTCGTGAAGCGGGTCGTATGCTAGTTCGACGGCTCAGTTTGAATGACTGATTGAGTGAACGTATTTTTTTCTTTTCTCCCAGATGCGGTAACCGCTCCAGCAGCATGTGGGTGCTAGCGGCGCTGGCGCTGGCGGCGGCGGCGGGGGCACGCGCCGCGCAGCCGCGCTGCGAGGAGATCACCATCCCCATGTGCCGCGGCATCGCTTACAACATGACCTCCTTCCCCAATGCGCTGGACCACGACACACAGGAGGAGGCGGGCTTGGAGGTGACCTACCTTCCAGTTATATCATATGTCCTTTGGGTTCCAGAACTCATAGGTGGACATAATACTGAACCGGGTCAGAGACGGTTTTGCTTGCTTCATCTGCAATTTCCAATTTGTGAGGAAGTAGAGGAACCAACCGTATTTCTTACTGTTAGACACAACAACGATGCAGCTCATTTGGTAGCAAACCAGGCGCGCTTAGAACAAGTCCTACCACTGCTGTTGCTGTTACGTTACGTTACGTTACGTTACTCCTACTACCTATTAAAGAAGAATTCAACTGATTAATAGGGTTCGAATTCACCAAAATTTCTTAATTTAAACTTTATGAGTATTATTTCCATTTTGATTAACCAAGTGGTCGTATCTCCATTTTAGGTGCATCAGTACTGGCCCTTGGTCGAGATCAAGTGCTCAGTGGACCTGAAGTTCTTCCTCTGCTCGGTGTACACGCCGATCTGCATCGAGGAGTACGAGGAGCCGCTGCCGGCGTGCCGCAGCGTGTGCGAGCGCGCGCGCGCCGGCTGCGCGCCGCTCATGCAGAAGTACGGGTTCCAGTGGCCCGAGCGGATGGCCTGCGAGCGCCTGCCGCGGCTCGGCGACCCCGCGCGTCTCTGCATGGAGGAGCCCGACCGCGAGCCCGAGCCGGAGCCGCCGCGCCCGCCCCGCAGACCCCACCAACGATGCAAGGTAAACACATGTTCTTGGAAAGTGTTACTTCTTCTACCTATATATCATTGGTTCCTCGAAGCTGTTGCCATCGATCGTACGTAATATGAGGAGTACCTACCTACCAACTGTTAAATTTAAGAAAGTGCGTTAAAATTATTTTACGTTACTGTTACGATAATTTAATGTATCAATGAAATATTTTCAGGATCCAAAAAACTGCGAGGGAGGCGTTGTGGCGGGCGGCGGCGCGGCGCCGGCGGGCGGGGCGGGCGCGGGGGCGGGGGCGGGGGCGGCGGGCGGCGGCGCGGACGCGTGCGCGGCGTGCTCGTGCCGGCCGCCGCTGGTGGCGCGCGCGGGCAACGCCAGCAGCCCCGGCCTGCCGCCCGGCTGCGCGCTGCCGTGCCGCGGCGCCTTCTTCACGCAGGAGGAGAAGGACTTCGCCGCCGTCTGGATCGCGCTGTGGAGCGGCCTGTGCGCCGCCTCCACGCTCATGACGCTCACCACGTTCCTGATCGACTCGCAGCGGTTCAAGTACCCGGAGCGGCCAATCGTGTACCTGTCCGCGTGCTACTTCATGGTGGCGCTCGGCTACCTGGCGCGCCTGGCGCTCGGCCACGACGAGGTGGCGTGCGACGGGCCCGCGCTGCGCACCTCCGCCGACGGCCCGAGCGCCTGCACGCTCGTTTTCATCCTCGTGTACTTCTTCGGCATGGCGTCGTCGATCTGGTGGGTGGTGCTGTCGTTCGCGTGGTTCCTCGCCGCCGGCCTCAAGTGGGGTAACGAGGCGATCGCCGGGCACGCGCAGTACTACCACCTGGCGGCGTGGCTGATCCCCGCCGCCAAGACCGTGGCCGTGCTGCTGGCGGGCGCCGTGGACGGCGACCCGGTGGCGGGCGTCTGCTACGTCGGCAACACGGACGCCGACAACCTCAAGCGGTACGTGCTCGCGCCGCTCGTCGTGTACTTCGCGCTCGGCGCGACGTTCCTGCTCGCCGGGTTCGTGTCGCTGTTCCGCATCCGGTCGGTGATCAAGCGGCAGGGCGGCATCGGCGCCGGCTCGAAGGCGGACAAGCTGGAGAAGCTGATGATCCGCATCGGCGTGTTCAGCGTGCTGTACGCGGTGCCGGCGGGCGTGGTGCTGGGGTGCCTGGCGTACGAGGCGGGCGCGCGCGGCGCGTGGCTGCGGCGCGTGGCGTGCGGCGCGCGCTGCGGCCCGCGCCCGCTCTACCCCGCGCTCATGCTGCGCTACTTCATGGCGCTGGCCGTGGGCATCACGTCGGGCGTGTGGATCTGGTCGGGCAAGACGCTGGACTCGTGGCGGCGCGTGTGGCGCGGCGCGCGCCCGCCGCCGCCCGCCCAGCGCGCGCTCGTCAAGGGCGCCGTCTGACCCGCGCCCCCGCCCCCGCCCCCGCCGCCGCCCCCGCCCGCCCCCGCGCCCCCGCCGCCGCACCCCGCGTCGGCCCGCTCGGCGCCGCCGCTGTCGGACTACGGGCCGGTGTAAGCGATGCTCCGCGACGGGGCGGGGCGGCGGCCGGCCGACGGGGCCGACGGAGACGACGCAGGCGACGACGAAACCCGGCTCTGACCGCGGTCGACCATGCGGGGAACGATGACGAACCCCTTTCAGTGTTCTCGGAGTGTTCCTTCGATTGCGACTCCTCCTATATTAAATCGTACGTAAACGCGATATAGCGGACCGGAAGGACGGGGGGAATCACGTGAATCTAAATAGAGACTATAAAATTGTGAAACGAATTGGATGTAGTGGATCGGATGTTTACGCCGCGCGCAGTCTAGTCCTAGCGTATAACGGGCGCGCGGCCAGCCATATACGTAACTAGTGTAAGCCCGCGGAGCCCGCGCGCTTCGGTAGACGTGATAGTGTATTATATTCGCAATGCTGAATTACATTCGACGTACGATTTTGATACTGTGATTCGTTTAACCTGTATATCGACTACTTAAGCAGAAATCTGTAAATAGCGCCATCTATTGTTAGTATCGTAATGATTTTTCTAAGTAGGTATACCCTTCGTTGAACTGCCCGATCTACAGACTAACACTTGTATATGCTTTAACTTCCCACTTGTAAAACGGTAAACGAATTCGAGTGAGAGCTCTCCTCTTGACTTCGTATCCCTCGAGTTGGTTTCCCGCTTTGTGATGATACTTTAGGGTGTCTCCGAGCATTTAAACGAACGTACAAACCGAAATAATTAAACTTATGAACATGCCTGCCAGTTTTTCGCTGCCGTTTTGCAGGAGGCGTTCCATTTTCAAATTGATATTACGAGTGTGTATATTGTATCGCTGAAGTATATAATAAGTAATGAAAGTAAGGATCTCAACAAATACTAGATTTCTGTACTATTTTTGAGGTCGTTTAGCGCCCTGTAATATATTAGCGATTTTTAAATGTGACTATGGGATTCCGTAGAAGCGGAGTGCTCGAGACTGTTCTTGATTGACGTTGTATTTATTGATAGCTATATATTGATTTTTAATCGACCATACAGATATCTGTTCGTTAAAGTTTTTTCTTAACAGTTCCGCTCAATGTTTTGACAAAATCCTAGATAATTAGCGAGCATGTACGTGCAATTGTATGTAATATTGTAAATTGTTTATTTATGGATACACGAGATGATCGTAAAGAGCCCGCGGCGCCGCGGCGGCCGCGACGGCACATTATGTAATTTATTTTATATCTAACTGTAGATAATGATTAAAATGACTTTTTATGTACAAAACTGTCAATTTTATTTCCTTGTATTACTTAGGTCAAACCAAAAATTTTATTAGTCACTGAACCAACTTCCAAAAATAGGAGATAAACAAGGAAAGAAATTAAGCAAATAGTGTCGATATCTCTAATCTTTGATGCACAAATGAGTTCCAATAACGATATAAAACCACAATTAATAATCTAGCGTGATACAAAAAAACAAAACAAAATTAACAGCGCCATCAGCAATGCGTAGTTTAAAGGCCTTTATTTTTGAAATGGTAGTGAATTATTTATGTCCCTACATAGACAATAGACTTAAAGAAGACAACGACGTACTCGTAAGTACGATGTTTTTATAAAGGCGGAAAATATAGAAAAAAAAAATACTTTATTTTTCTTACAGTAAAATTTATACTAATTTTGTAAATAAAATAGAGAAAGTTCTGCAAAATCATGAGGACACAGACCATATAGCCTCTGTGTCCGTGGTCGAAGGCGGTAATCAATAAAATATTTGTAATGCTTACTCGATAGCGATACAAATACGATTAGACTTTATGAACACAGTCTGCCCTGCCTCATACAAATAACAGGACCATACACCGGGACCTCCTTGTATTCTTATTTGCGTTTCCTTCAGAGTTTCATGAGTACCTAGTAACCTAGAAAAAATATATCATAAACAATTAAAAAACCAGTGTCAGTCTATTATGTTTATTTAAATACAAACTAAAAGCACTATAATTATTAAATACTAGTTATTGCTATTTTGAACTATTATCTCTCATTTATCATTGCTCATCGAAAATTATAAAAAATAGATTTACAATTCATATCGCAGTAACGAAATGTCTTAAAGTTTATCGGTACTTACCAATAGGTAGGTATATAATGAAAGTACATAATATGGAGTTAGTAGCGGCCTGCTATCATAGCTACCTACCGCCATGCCACATGGAAATAGTACAGTACATTCTAAATGATTTTTTTTTACTTTCAATCAAAACATCTTATCAAATTACATTTTTATCACATTATATAAGTTACGTATGTCGTTGAGACTGGACATTATATAAACGTTTAAATATTAAATCTAGTCTTAATAATAAAGTAGGTAGACACCTCCTCCGTAATGTGATTACACAACTACCGCCAAAAATGAAAAAAAAAACTTTTTTTTTAATTAGGTACTACTTATTGTAAATGTAACCGCTTACACAACTTTGTATGGCAAAATTTGTATTGCACAAAATTTATATACCCTAATAATTGTTACGATTAATTACACAACCACGCAAAGTAGAATCCTATTTAAAACTACTTAAATGTATGAGATTACTCGAAAAAGACATTATAAAAATATCAACAGGCCAAGATTTCACTAGATCTAAAAATGTATAGGCGCCCGACGCTTTTCTGCTAAAATTGCATTAAGTATTTACGTATTCGTTTCCATTATAAATACTTAATTAGCTTATGTTAAAAAAGATTTTTTCATCTCTTCTAAATACTTACATTGTTATTATTTAGGGTATCAAGTCATTTATGTTTTTCACAATCGCATTAAGTCAAAAACTACAGAGACGAACTCGCAAAAATATGAATTTGTTATAATTTGAAATTTACAGTACCAGTATTTCATTTAAGAATAAGTAGACAATGTTTACTGTTGTAGATGACTGTTTCATAATCATATTGAATTGTCAATAATAAATCATATTGACTTGGTAATATGATTGCATATTAAGATTAAAGCAGCGCTGCCTACTGACTAATTATTGAAATCAATGGTTTGATCGACTTCAACCCTATCCAATATTTTAAAAACACGTATAGGTCTAGCTAGCCAGACGTTGAGTATGTTGTGTGTATGCCATCTTTACAGAAGGCTGTCTGTGAAGTAAATCCTGTACAATCATCATTCTATTTAATTTCTTTTCTGTTAGCGTAATGCCACTTGTCTAGGGGGGCAGAAACCATTAAATCAGAGTACTCACTCACATGTCAATCTACAGAGTGCCTAATGTGAGTTTTAATCACCATTTACGAGACAATATTATTGTTATTTGTTTTGTAATTGTAACTATTACACGAAGTTACACAAGGTTGTCGCTAGGCAGCGCTGCATCGGTCCAATACAAATTGTGAGACTTTACTTACTAGGATGTGAAAAAAGATCTTGTATGGACTGCCTAAAGCGAGTTTGATTACCAATTGATCACTTTAATGACATCGTGAGTTTGTATGGAAAAGTTATAACTTACCTCATTTGTCACCAGGTGGCGCTGCTTCAATGTGATCTTATGTTGAATAAAACTTATAGGCATTCAGTGGTAAAGTACAATACATAATGGTACAGTACGTACGTAGGGTCGTGGCACCCAGTGTTTGACATACCAACCTACAACCATTAAACAAAGGGGTCAGCAACGCAGATTTTTGCCTTTAACAACATTAGAATACAGACCGCCTGCCTAGCAGTGTCATCCAGTAACATTTCAATCAAATTCTATTTTGTTTTTGGCGATAGAAAAACTGATTTCGACCACTGGTGGTGGCCGCTACAATAAATGCTTATTAGAAATTAAAATGAAACTTCAATCAGAACTAAATCACAGCCACAATAGTTGATCAGGCGCGCAGTCACGGCGGTCAGCTGCCCGCCACGCCGGCGCTGCAGCCGTAGTACAGCGCGGCGTAGGGCTCCGCGCCCGCTCCCCCCAGCTCCGCCCCACCACCCGCGTACTCCGCGAAGCTCGGGCTCAGGTACTGGCTGTGCAGGCTGAGCTCGTGCTCGTGCGGCTGGCCGGCCAACTGCTGCGGGTAGTACTGTCCCTCAGGGGGTACACTCTGGCTGTTATCTATTTCCATGCCTTTCTGCATGTCCGGCTGTATAGGTGGGATGCCCTGGAATATAATGTGCTTACTTATTGATGCTTCCAATATCGATTTTTTTCAATGAGATAAAACACTTGAACATCAAGTCTCTTTGAGTAAAAATAATGCACACCACCAGTATGATACACACCATCAGCCTATACTAGTCCACTTCTGGACATATGGATCCGCGGCTACTCTCATCCAGCTCTTGCCAGCCACCTTGCGGAGATCGTCGCTCCACCTAGTCTGAGGGCGTCCTACGCTACGTTTGCCGATACGCGGTCTCCACTCGAGAACTCGTTTACCTCAACGGTTGTCGATTCTGCGGCTAATGTGACCGGCCCACTGCCACTTCAGCTTGCTGATCCAATGGGCAAGGTGGCGACGATCCCGCAAAGTGGCTGGTAAGAGCTGGATGAGAGGAGCCGCGGATCGTGCTCAGTGGCGTGCACTTGGAGAGGCCAATGTTCAACGGTGTACTTACTCTGATCATTAATTACGATTTTGCAAGACAAACCTACCTGTGCCTGGTATTTGCACCTCTTGAACCGGCCGTAGAGCGACGAGTATGGCAGGTTGAAGTGGATGGCGGCCTGGTTTATGGACATCTGGCCAACCCTGCGACATAAAGAACCGTGTAAGGAAACACCATTGGAGAGACATACAGTTCACCTCGTATGTCACCAAGAGGCAATGCTTCAGTACCATAAAAAATCTCTCTTTAATTATCGGCCTAAAATCGTCTCACTGCTGGGCACGGTCTACCTGAACCGCTGACCGATGCGATGCGGTGGACCGACGACTTGAAGATGGCGGACGGTGGATGGATGCGGTCTGCGCAGGACCGGTATGGTTGGCGATCTTTAGTGTCCCCTTACGTTCCGCAGTAAACGGAATAGGTTGAAGAAAATACTGTTTACTTGAGAAACTTAATAGACATATAAACTGACCTGACGGCTTCTAGTGCTTCTCCCATCGCGCCTTCCGACCACGGCGTAGGGTTGGACCGGGACAGTTCAATGCCCTCTCGTTTACATCGCCCGTACAATGTGCCTGCAGCGATTAAAGCACATTTTACAAGAACAAATCAGTCGAGTTTTTCAGACGCTCGTCCTTACTCTCCTCTGATGGTAAGTTAAAGTGAGGCCAAAGGCGAAAGCGCTCTCTACTGAGGAACAGGCTATCTTATCTCTAACTGTCAAAACACAACAATGCTATAATGCTACCAACATTGTTATTATGGCGACAG
This sequence comes from Eudonia truncicolella, assembly GCA_949315975.1. Classification (NCBI taxonomy): domain Eukaryota; kingdom Metazoa; phylum Arthropoda; class Insecta; order Lepidoptera; family Crambidae; genus Eudonia; species Eudonia truncicolella. Next base: position 17,243,962 of record OX438837.1, on the reverse strand, counting down.
ACTTAGATAAAGTGGTAGTAGCTAGCCACGCTGAATTTTAACAACAATAAAGGTTTTGATTTTGTCAGGTTTGGTCCAAGATTTGTCGCAAACGAACACATGCGAGATCAGAACTACTTTACATGTGGCTGGGCGTCTTTGATGAATGTATTGGTCTCGATTGAAGACCGAGTCTGGTACTTCAATCCGCATAATGATTTTTCAGCTCTCAACATCTGTCAACGTCTGGCAAACCACCAAGTTTCTGGCTAGCTAACAGCAAATCCTCTCTAAAAGGAAATTTATGACGGCGGCCTTTGTCCAAGAACTAAATCAAAAACTATTTACCGCTAAAGGTTGAGAACTTCGCCCTTATTAATGTCGGCAAAGGCTAAGGAAGCAGCAGCATACTACTGACCGGTGGGGATGCCGTACTGCGAGGCGGCGCGCTGCACGCTGCAGGCGCCGCAGCGGATGGAGGCGAGCGCGCGCTCCAGGTCGGCGCGGCGCCACGCCGTCGGGGCCGCGTTGAACGGCGCCGCCAGCCGGATGCCCTCGCGCCGCGCGATCTTGTACAGCGTGCTGCTCGGGATGCCTGCGCCCGGCAACGTACACTCGTCACTTATGCCAAGGCATGATCAACTCGAGTCGAGTTTCTATCTTTTACATGGTTTTCCGCTCTCCTCGCAGAGTCTACTTGCAGACGGGGACAAGCTTGCGTTACTTATGCCTTTTCAGATATCTTCCGAGTGTCGTTCGGTCACTACAGCTTAAGTTACATAAGTTTTTCGCCGCCTATAAAATCCAAGAAAGCAAAGGCCACAGAGACAAACGAGATCTCTTTCCAGAAAAAACATATTACTTACTTTCTTCGATCACTTACTTCATAAATAAATCAATTAGAAATTTGTAAAAAGAACGATAGGTAAGTGGTTAAGAGCAGACTTTAATTATTTATAAAAGGGTGTTATTTAACGGTAAACAAAGTATTCGTATTTTTGTTAGCAAAAAAATGCTAGTTGGGCAGCAACTTATGTCATAAGTCATACGTCTTATGTCATACTTATGTCATAACCATAGTCAGCAAATATTTCTTAATCAGTCTGCAACTTATATCATTCTGAACAGCAGTCTTATGCCGCTCCCCCCTTCCGTGACTGGGCCTCGCTACGCTGTGCTTCGCTCGGGAAAAAAAATAACTTTACCTAACCAACAGTAAGGATTTCTTATGCTGACCGATTGAATAATTCTGCTGACAAAATATTAATTTGTAGTACAAATAAATTATTTCCCTTTATAAAATTCAGTGAAAAAAATTAAATGCCTACCAGACCCAGCCAGGAATCGAACATGGGTCTTCCGCAATCCGGGCGGCTGCACTGACCATCATGCTTCCGGGAAGGCTGACGTACCTAAGCACTGAATTTTTTGACTGCTTTTTGATATTTATTTTTTTGACTGCTTTTTAGCGGCAGAGTGCCATATATCCAACGGGTATTGCAACCGACGCACTCTGCCGATGCCGCTAAAAAGAAGTTAAAAAAAAACGAAAAGCAGTGTAAAAATTCAGTGCTTACGTCAGCCTTCCCGGTAGCATAATGGTCAGTGCAGCCGCCCGGATTGCGGAAGACCCAGGTTCGATTCCTGGCTGGGTCGGGTAGGCATTTAATTTTTTTCACTGTATATTATAAATAATTGATTCAGCTTCAGTGCTGTAATTAGCACTTAAAAATAAAAAGTAAAATTTAGGAGGCTTTAGTTTTAGCATGTTTTAGTAATTTACCCACACATATATCGTCTGGTTACTGGTAAAACATGATAAATACATATTTTATCAAAAATGGGTTATGAATTCAGTTATATGTAATTTTCGACGCTCTATCTACTGGTAAAATCGAAATAAACGCTAAGACCGTTCAACGCAAAGATAAGTAAGTTTAAAATATGGTAAATAGCAAGAAATACTATCACTCGGTCAATAATATTAATTTATTGATAAATTCTCCGCAAGTCAAAAAAAAATTAAATACATTTATTGGCACACACTACAAAATTACACGATATTTACAATAACAATACAAAACAAAAACAAAAGACAAAGTGTGGCCAACTAGGCCCCAGCCTCAGCGCGTGCTACAGCGACCTGGAGCCGCTGCAAGTGATGGTGCATTCAATTAACACAGTTATAGTAGAATGTTTAATCTATTAATAGGCATGTAAAATTTCGCAACAATTCAATTTAACGATAGTCAAAGTTCAACTTGAACTTTCAAACCTTATTATCTCAATTCAACGAAATGTACACTTATTATACTTTACCAGTAAGCAGACGATATATAAATCTATGCAAAACTTCTAATAGGTATTATTTCAGTATCTGCAGCATTCTGTAGCATTAAAAACCATTCCACAGACAGACACAAAGAGTACGTCGTCAAAGCACCTACTCACCATACGCCTTGCTAGCCTTGTTGGCGGAGATGGCGCCGGCCCGCAGCGCGTGCAGCGCGCCGCGCAGGTCGGCCTCGCTCCACGACTTGGCGGCGCCCTCCTTCTTGGGCGTGTCGATGCCCAGCCGGTGCGCGCGCTGCCACAGCGTCGTCGACGGAATGCCGTACATCGCCGACGCCTGGGTCATAATAAAACTTGATTTCACCACATCACCAGTCATCAGTATGTCCCCAATGCTTCAAGGCACGAGCCTTCCCTAGGCATGGGAACACCACTGGGATAACGGGCCTTAAACTACTACGGGATGGTTTTATTTAACGAATGCAGCCGGGACCAACGGCATTACGTGCCTTTCGGAGTACAAAACCCGAACGCTTTTACCACTACGTCATCCAATTCAATCCTGATAAACTCAGACTCATGTGGTCAGAGATCATATTATTACACACATTGCCACAAACCGTTGTGATCAAATATTATTCAAAATTCAAAATCGTTTATTCAGTGTAGGCTACAAGTAGCTCTTGTGAACTTGTTACTATGCCATCGGTTCGTAAGTCTACTCTGGGCGGGAGATCTTGTACTGAGAAGAACCGGCAAGAAACTCCGCAAGTGTCCAGCTCTTATCTCCCTTACAGCGTCAAAAATATTGGAAAATGCTCTATCATAGCAGGACACTTTCCATTACAAATAAACACAAAAAATATAGAAGATAACCACAACATGTAAATAAAACAAAATAAAAAAATCTAAGTTAACAAATTTACATCAGGTAAAAGTTTCAATTTCCACAATGTCATACAGTACCACTACAGTACTCTAGTGGTACTGTATGACTGCTACACGTACACTAGTTTTCGCATTGTGTTCTTTCTGTGTTTGCCACAAATCGTTGTGCTCGACATACAACGGAACAGTCCACAAAGCGTTGTGGTTTCTACAAAAAATCTGCTTAGCGAAATTCGTGTTATGATGGCACTTACAAAATTAATCTTTAGGTAAGCGTTTTCACTGAGCGGATGTGTTAATAAACCACAACGCTTTGTAGACTAGTATTCGTTTAATGAGGTATTTGTTCTTTTAACATCACTTAATAAATAATAAACAAAATAAATATGAACAGTGTTGCCCCAAAGTCGTACCTTAGTAAGGCTCATGTTGTGCTTCCTCAAGGCCTCCAACGCGTTGTCCATGTCGCGCTGATTCCAGCTCTTGGGGCTGCTGCGCGTGTGGCCGGGCTCCGGCTGGCTGCACGAGTCGTTCGTGTCCTCGCCACTGAACTGATGTTCTGCAAAAATAACTGCATATTTGACCACGTGAAGAAAAAAAAGAGGGATTATTTTGTGAACTAGGCTCGAATTTCGACAACTGGGCAACCGCTTGTTGTGATAATTATGTTTCAAAGGCATTACTATTGATAACTCTATTTATATAAAAGTTTAGGAAGGTATAAAACTTTATAAAAATATCAGCACGCAAGCATACATGTCTGCGTATTTTCACCGAGCTATTAAAGCTCGTAAAAATGTATTTAATATATTTAACAAGCAAGAGTCTGACTCTTGTTATGAAAACAACTATATAAAAAACAATTTTAAACTCGTAAAAACCGTAAAATCCGTATACTCGTAAAAACCGGACTAACATAAAAAATAACAGCAAAAGAAAAAAACAAGCTCTACGATCCCAGAATTCAATTTGAGCAATGTTGAATGGAACGTCAAATATTTCCTTGTCCGATACCTATACTTAATAAATTCTTTTCAGGGTTTTTTCTTTGCAGTTATTTTTTATGTTAGTCCGGTTTTTAAGAGTATATAATTGTTTTTATATAGTTGTTTTAGCAGTCGGGTTTTTTGTTTTATTTTAATAATTTGGTTTATTTCAAACTTTTTACTTTTTATAATTTTTTGTTTTGTTTATTTTGAACGCAAATGGAATGGAATGGGCGCCTTTGGCTTTCAAAGTAAAAAGTAAATAGTGTTGATAAATTTCGGTGGGCTGGTTAGAACCACGATAGCTTAATTGGGAGAGCACCTGACCCGGCATGTCAGAACGGTGCAGGTTCAAATCCTGCTCGTGGAAATTTTTTCAACATTTGTGCATTTGTGATTTTGACTTTTTTTTTTATTTAGTATATCCGGATTTTTAATAGCCTATGTCACTCCCACAGTCAAAACAAATCTAACGGCAACTCATATGTTAAAATCCACCATGCCGTTTGGGCTGTATAGGGCGTGCCAAAGAAATAGACATACATACATACACTTGAAAAACATAACCCTCCTTTTGACGCAGTCGGGTAAAATGAGTTGGTGTTTTACCATTTAATAGAAATAAAACTTGATAGTGACTACAAAAACACAATGTTGAAAAAATTTCCACGAGCAGGGTTTGAACCTGCACCCTTCTGACATACCATTCATTCATTCATTGATAGTGACTGTGAATTCGCGAGGGTTAAGATTTTCCCATCATCATCATGATCATCTGATGATGATGATGATGAAGCTGATGCCTACACTAGTCCACTGCTGATGCTGGGCATATGCCTCTCCAAGTGCACGCCACTGAGCACGACTTCCCTTTGTGCACTTTCCCATATTTACTAAATAATAGGTGATATAGGTATAGGGCCTGTGATAGATCTTGTAATAGGTCAGTAGCGGAGCTTGTTTAGTCTGACTCACCCCCTTCAGACAACGGCTCGTCCTTTACAGCCATTAGCGGCATAAAGTCCGATGAGTCAGGCACTTCGGTGGAGCTGAGCATTGCGATATGTCGGTCTAGCAACGTCGAGCACTGTCAACATAAAAATATATTTTTAAACACGATATTTATAAGGAAATCATTTTAATTTATAAAGCTATTACAGGAATACCCTGAGTCCGCTCTGTTAAATTCCACAAACAATTTGGTTGTGTAATTAAACTTTAATCTGAACGTTATTATAAGCCATATTTAGTATTTTTTAAATTAAGTTTTTTAAGAATATTCCAGAGGCATGGGTATTATTGAAGAATATGAGACACCACGCTGTGGGTACAGTCAACAACGAAAGTCACTGAACATTTTAGTACCCACTTTGGCAAAGCAACTAAAGAATGCTACAGTGCTTGTAATTTTCTACATCACGGTATTTAAGTATTCAGCGACTAGTAACTACCTACCTAGTACCGTCTTAGACTTAGTACCGTGTCATACTAACTCTAATAGGTAGAGAGGTTGACAAGCTTCTGTTCGATTCCTACTTGTTTTGACAAAGTACTAAAGTGTTGAGCGGCTTATGTTGGCTGTTCTTGTTGCCAGCTGACCGTGGCGTTGCTGGGCGGTGCGGGCTGCAGATTCTCGAGCATGACGGCGGGCGGCGCCTCCGCCGGCTCCTGCTTCACGCACACCGGCGTGGCGGCGGGGCCCGCCGGCGCGGGCGGCGCTAGCTCCTCCAACCCTGACTGCGACGAAAACATCATGGGTGGAAACACGAAGTGTTGGGCGCAAGTCTACTCAGCTCACAGATAAAAAATAACGTACATGGAAAGATCGGACCACCATAACCCACCAGGGCACACATAGTCAAAGTCGGTCAAAAAACTACTTTTACGGATCTACTCGCTTTTATTTTATACATTAGTTTTATTTAATGTAAGAACTTCGCTGGCTGTATGTAATTATCTTCGATCAACAAGGTAATGACTGAATTTTTATCTTGTTCCGGCCTTTTTAGTTGATTTTTTATTTACTTATTATTTTTAAAGCAGGCGGGTTTTATTTTTTTTTTTACAAAAATTTAAACAAACACTACATTGAAATGTGTTCGTACACGCCACGGACTTTGTAAAGGGTTCGAAACAAACGAAAAATAAACTTGAAAATAAACGATAGTAGATTCGTAAGAAGTGTTTCATGACATCAATCATCAATCATCATGTCGAGGATAATCGATGAAATATCACATTACTGGGCACTGAATGCGACAAGTGATGCAAATGCTGACACGGGTGCAATTTTTTAATCGGTGACTATTTCCCACGCGTGATATCAATTACGAGTGTGCCTTTTCAAAGTTATTCAAAGACATTGGTAACAAATTTCTAACCACTAGTAAAATTACGAACGTATATTCTTCTTTTAAATTATATTCTATTCTATTCTATTCTTATATCATCCTACTGATTTTGTAGTTAAAAATGACAAATCATGAAATACACTATAAAGTATAAAATAATTGGTCACTAAGATTATATAGAATTTTTGGTGTAAACAATAAGTTACCAGCAAAGGGATTTAAAATAGTAGTTAGTTAAATGTCTTTGGTTACCAGCTACTAGTAATTGATATCATAGCGTGAGAATTAGTCACCGGTTCAATAATCGCCCCCTGAACTAAGATAATAGGTTAATCTGAGCATTCACTCTAGGACCGTTTATAGGTAGAGGCAGCAAGATCCATTTGTCATTCGTATTACCTGTAAGTGTCGCAAAAGGCGCGTCGGATCGTCCTCTGCAGGTTGGCAATCATCTTCCAATTTGACTGGACAATGACCCAGCGACGGGAGCTGATGGAATTATAGATAAAATTAAATAACATCTAAAATATATTGTAGTGGCAGACTGGCAGCAGCGCTCGACACAACAGTAACCCCAGTGTTCGATCGGCTTTCGAATACATTTAGGTGGCCCCCGAAATATATAAGTTCTTAAACAACATAGTACCTATCTACATATACCCACCCGAAATTTGCTTAAAATATCAACTTGTTAACACGTAGGTATTTGGGATAAATATTGGTCCTACAACAGACCTGGACCTGTAGAGAAAGAAAACAATGTTTTTTGTAGAAGTATTATATATAAGTCATATACTTAGGTATAAATAGATATACCTAACTAGAGGAATTGTTCCGTTATGTTAATTAAAGAACCCCGTCATGCGACGGATCCTGACCTGCGACATTCGACATTCCTGTCTCTATAGGTCTATATTCTTTTTATTTCAGTAACACTTTCTACGACGACAAACAAAAGTTGTTATCTAACTGTCTACTAAGTTTGTACAAGCAACGCAAGCAAAATAAACACAAAATACTACCAAATCAGGTGACATCAAGGCACTGCGCTAATGCGCTTGTTACGGAAGACTAGTGAATTGAGGGAAAACTAGGACTTCGGGATAATTAGGGAGAAAAACACCATTTAGCACAAGTAGATGAAGACAAAAGCTTTTAATAATAAAAAACGTCAAAAAGACATATAAAATACAAGAAAACCATAAAGTAAATACAAAAAGATCTTAAGCCTAAGGCGAAATTGCAGAATTGTCTAATGTTAGTGAATGGCACTGGGTTCCAACTCAATTGAACATAGCCGACGATGCGACACGTTTGAGCAAAGATCCATTCAGTTCAGAGTCACGTTGGTTCGTAGGCTCAGACTTTCTACGTTCTGGTCAATGGCCAACTGAGCCTGTCATTTGCATACCAGTGAATAGTAAGTCTGAGTTGAAACCAAAACATAGAGTTCATTGTCATGCAACTGTTGAAGAACCATTTTCTCCATTAGCTCCTGTAGCGGCCAATCCTCATCGCATTAGTAAATGGCTTTGTTTAGTTCGAGCCACCGCATTAGCTCATTTATTTATTAGAAAGCTTCTTGTAGCACGTAGAGGAGTAGGTGATACGAGACTCTCTCCAAATGACCTGACAGCGCACGATTTGCATGAAGCAGAAAGGCACATCTTATGGCAAAGCCAAATAGACAGCTTCAAAGCAGAGATCGCTTGCATAGTCAAGAAAGCATCACTTCCCCGAGGAAACCGATTGTGTAGACTGTCTCCCACCATTAATGAAGACCACCTGCTTCGTTTGTCCGGACGCACCGCAGCTGCTGCTATCGTTCCATCGCCAGCCAAATCCCCAATCATCCTTGATGGCAAACATCCAGCCGTACGATTGCTCGTCCATAAATTTCACCAGAGAGCTGCACACGCCAACACCGAGACAGTAGTGAATGAGCTCCGTCAATCTTACTGGATATTCAGCCTTAGAAGCACAGTACGTTCAGTGGCTCACCATTGCTTGTTTTGCAAACAAAGAAAAGCGAAACCGTTTAACCCCCCAATTGGACAGCTCCCTCACGCAAGACTCGCACATCATGAGCGGCCATTCTTGTACACCGGACTGGATTACTTTGGCCCCATTCAAGTCACAATAGGCCGAAGACATGAGAAGCGATATGTTGCTCTGTATACGTGCCTGGTCATAAGAGCAGTTCATCTGGAGATGGTTGACAGCTTGTCAACAGATGCAGCTATGATGAGTTTAAGAAGTTACAAAAACATGAAAAAATGAGTTTAAGAAGGTTTATTGCTCGTCGGGGAGCACCCCGTGAAATTTACTCCGACAACGGAACAGCTTTCGTCGGCCTGAGCAGGGAGCTTAAGAAACTTTACGGGGAGCAAATATCAACCTTTGCTGCAAACCAGCTCATTCATTGGAGATTTATTCCACCTGCAGCCCCATTTATGGGAGGGGCCTGGGAACGGCTCGTCCGTAGCGTAAAAAGCGCTCTCAAGGTTACCCTTAAATCGAGATCACCTACTGTAGAAGTCTTGCAGACTCTTCTTTTGGAGGCGGAGGCGATAGTAAACAGCAGACCCCTCACGCACGTTTCTCCTGACCCCGACTATCCAGAAGCCCTCACTCCATTTCACCTGTTAATTGGGACTTCTTCAGGAAGCAACTTGGTCGTTCAGACCGAAGAGGGCGACTTGTGTGGGTGAGTGAAATGGAGAAAAGCCGCCAGAATGGCCGATAATTTTTGGAAGAGATGGGTAAATGAATATTTACCTCTTGTGAATGTTCCAAGACTACAAGGTCAGAAGCCAAATCTTAAGGTGGGGGACATAGTCTTAATTGCAGATAGCAACCTGCCTCGAGGAATGTGGCCAAAAGGGCGAATAACCTCGGTACACTGTGGCAAGGATGGTGTGGCCATGGTCGCCGAGATATGCACCTCTGCAGGACTTTTTAAAAGACCTCTGAAGAAAATCGTGCGCTGTCAGGTCATTTGGAAAGAGTCTCGTATCACCTACTCCTCTACGTGCTACAAGAAGCTTTCTAATAAATAAATGAGCTAATGCGGTGGAAGGCGTTCACCTACTGTAGAAGTCTTGCAGACTCTTCTTTTGGAGGCGGAGGCGATAGTAAACAGCAGAGATTCCAGAGGAAAGAGATGATGGTTCCACGGCAACTTTCATTGATTCTCGGTTATGTGAACAAATCGGTGTAATTGGACCCGAGTCCCTTGTTCAGCTTGATTGCGTCAGTGGATTAAACAAAAAGGTCAAAGTCCAAAACGTGGACTTTAACATAAAGGGTCGTAATTGCACCGACACATTTAAAATAAAAAATGCTAGATCAATTAGTGACCTAGGGTTGTCTAAGCAAACAGTCAATGTTAAAAACATTAAGGAGTATCCTCATTTACAAGATTTAGTCCCTATTCTTTGTTACGAGGATATTAAGCCGAGAATAATTATCGGAGTTGACAATTGGCACCTGTTGATTTCTAAAGCAATCAGGAAAGGCACAAAGTCGCAGCCGGTTAATAAAAACTAATTTAGGCTGGGTACTATTTGGTTTTGACTCAAGCAAGACCAAACCCGTCGATTTAGTCAACCACATCAGATTTTCTCACAAAGCAGATTCTGAACTCGGTCAAATAAACTCCCTAATACAAAATTACTATAAGTTAGATTCTTTAGGCATCAACAAGAAAGATCGCCTTAGTAACAACGATGCTAAGGCTGTAACTATTCTTGAAGAGACAACCCGTCGTTTGCCCAACGGTAGATTTGAAGTAGGCCTTCCATGGAAAGACGACATCTCTCAAATTCCCGACAGTTTTGGGCTTGCGTTGTCGAGATTTAAGAGTTTAGAAAGAAAGATGGCCCGGGAGCCAACTTACGCGGAACAATATAAATTAAACATTCAAGCTACCCTTGACAAAAAATATGCCGAGGGGCCCGTCAGTGTAAATTGCGGAACCTCGAAATGTTGGTATCTACCACACTTCGGTGTCACCAATCCCAATAAACCTGGGAAACTTCGTATCGTACACGACGCGGCGGCGAAGTCTAACGGGGTTAGTTTAAATTCTATGTTGTTGACTGGTCCGGACCTTCTAAATTCTATATTGGATTTACTTTTTCGTTTTCGTGAGGGCAGAGTTGGGCTCTCTGCAGACATTAGAGAGATGTTCCCTCAAATTAAAATACGTGAAGAGGATAGGGATGCCCAACGTTTCATATGGAGGAACTCGCCTAACGAACCGGTTCAAGTTTTCAGAATGTCATCCATGATTTTTGGAGCGGCTTCTAGTCCTTTTTCAGCCCAATTCATAAGAAATAAAAACGCCTTAGAATTTCAAAGTCAATTTCCTGAGGCTGTGGACGCTATCCTCAACGATCATTACATGGATGATTGCATAGCGTCTACACCTTCAGATATTGTAGCAATTCACAAAAAAGCACATTATGAGATGAGATCTTGGGTATCCAATGATCTAAAAGCCCTTTCTCTCATCCCAAAAGAGCTTTTACTAGATCCATCTTTAGCTAATGTTAATGTAGATTTGGGTAAAGTTGCAAATTCAGTAAGAACCTTGGGTCTGGTTTGACAGCCCGCCGAGGATTTGTTCATTTTTAAAGTTAAAAGCTTCATTGAAAAAGTTGTTTCGAACAAATGTACAAAGCGTGAGGTTCTCTTTCTAATGATGAGTGTTTTTGATCCATTAGGACTGTTAGCGCCACTGACCATTAGAGCTAGAATAATGTTCCAAAATATTTGACGTAAATCACTCGATTGGGATCATCAACTCGCACAGGAAAATACCGCTGCGTGGAAGGAATGGCACAATGTTTGTGTAAATTCCCTAAGCAATTTGAAAATTCCAACGGTACAACCTCAGCGATTTTGACGATACTCGCCTTGAAAGAGAACTTCACTTATTTTGTGATGCCAGTGAGTGTGCGTATGCTGCTGTAGCATTTTGGCGATTAATTTTCCCTGATGGAACTATCAGTGTTGCGCTTATAGGTAGCAAAGTTCGTGTAGCCCCATTAAAACCAGCCTCCATTCCACGGCTTGAGTTGCAAGGCGCCTTAGTAGCTGCTAGGTTAGCAGAGACCATTTGCAACGCCCACAAGTTGAAGCCAAGCAAAAGGTTTTTAATAATAAAAAACGTCAAAAAGACATACAAAATACAAGAAAACCATAAAGTAAATACAAAAAGATCTTAAGCCTAGTAGCCAGTTGGCAACAGCGCTCTTACCCGTTAAATATTTAAAAAAATATATAAAAAAATGTTCCGGTTACATCACAAAACATAGACACTGCAGAAGGTAAGCTTCATACAAACGCGTTTGAACAACGCACGCATGGATAGGTAACCTCTCACTCACGCACGAGTCACGACAAAACGGACACGGTATCTCGCAACAGCTGCGCTCACACTGGTTCGAGCCACAAAGTATTTGAGTTGAGTTGAGGTTCCGTGTCCATCAGCGGAGGGTCTATGCGTGCGTGCTCGAGCGCGGGATGTATCAAAGTGTACCTTCTGCTAGTCTCCTTATTTTATGGTATCACAAAGCGTCGTCATCGCGCGTCGGTAGCCGAACGGATAGATGCTTGTGTTGATATAGAGAAATGTGGTTCTATCTTCGATAAATTTCCGACGAATATTTACCGTGCTTCCGACGTGAACCCGCGTACTTTTTCTTTTAGTAGTATAGGTAGGTATTAGGTAGGTACCCTACAAACGAAGAGCAAACGACTACAAGTAGTGATTGAACTCACTTGACCAGTGAAGTAGCGATGCGACTGCTGAGAATGCTGTGGGTGTTGGGAGTCGCTGCCCTCTCCGTCGGACGGCGGCTCGCTCTTGACGCGCGCGCCGCGGCCCGGCATGCTGCACCGCACCACACCACGCCACCACGAGCGCACCGCGCGCCACGCACTACCACCCCGCCATACCACCGCACGCCGCACGTGCCACTTCAACACAACCGAAAAAACATCAACTTTTTACAAACTTTACAACTTAAACCCTTACTACGCGAAACAACACACCGGGACTCCATTTCCACAGAGGAGTATCGCGCATCGAACACCTACATTTATATGTAGGTTTACATAGGCAATTAGACAAAAGGAAGCGAGCTTTATTGAATTTTTTCTCGATTGGTGCACAAATGAAGAGTGCAAAGTTGGTCCTCTCGCTCTGTCCGCGAACCAGACCGTCTCTCGAGGTTTTTTAATTCCGTTTGTTTTGCGCCCGTCGCCCGATACTACACAACCATAAGCGATACATATACCATCTATGCGTTCGGTAAAGTTCAACCAAAAGTTTAGATAGTGTTCCGCGTGGTCCCGCGTAAATATCTAATTCAAAACTTTATCGTCACGGGCGCACGTGGCGGAGACAGGACAATCGACTCTAAAATGAGCTAGCTAGAGTGTACAATGTGCACGTCACCTGTCGGAGGTGGAGCGTAGTGGTGGATATGAGTTATGTCGCGCGTTAACCCTTCCGCGAGTCTCATGTTGCCGCTTCGGCAGCAGCGGGCGCACGTCTGCGCGGGTCCGGCGCCCGCGAGCGGCCGAATACACTTTCACCGTCTTCCCGACGCGAAGGACGGTGCAAAACGGGCGCCGATAAACACGAGGGAAACGAAACCGACGAAGACGAGAGCGCGAAATTCACTCACTCACCTAGTCGGTCAGCGGAGGGCGCCGCAAGCACTCGCGCCCACACATGCACCGCTGCACGGTGACCTTCGGGATACGATGAGATGTCGCAAATGAAAGTGAATTCGGCACACACCCGCCCGAGTCTGCGTCGCTGCGTGGCGCATGTTTAGGAGGTGCAGGGCGGGCGCGTGCTGATTTTTTTCCGCGCCGAAGAAATAAAAACAAACGCCTTTTTGCCGGGAACCGGCCGCGCGCCGGCGGCACCCTCCTCCTCCTGCCAAAGAATACATTGGAATTCGAAACGAGTTTGCGAGATAGCATTTTGCGAATTGATTTCGTAGGCGAAAATGGGATAATTGTCGAGCGTTGTTCACAAAGAATTCTTCATAAAAATTAGGAAGTGGCTAAGTACGATTGGGGGGGTAGGTGCAGTATACGTATAGCGTGCCGGGGGCGAGGGTGGCGCCGACCGGCCGGCGCCCCGCGCGGCGCCTTCTCTCTCCGCTCCGATTGATTTTTATTACAAGAATTTCGCTGGTGGTTTTTTTTTGTTTCCCGCACATCGAAAGCCAACCGACGCACACAGCGACAGTCGTATAATTCGTTTGTACGGACTTACTAATGCTATTGATTTTTATAACGAAGAGAACTCCCAAAGGGAAACGGAGGCTTTATTCCTCTTAGCGAAATAGTATTTGGAAGGCATTTGGAAACTTTTAGAAACTTTTGCCGCCATGATGTTTTCATTACAATGCAACGATATTTAGTTGTTACACAATGGTTAGATTACCTTTATGAACTATTCTGGCTCACTCAACTTGGCGTTTTGTGGGTAGTCTTAAAACTTGCGGTTTTAAATTAACAGTTTACTAATTAAGAACTTTATGTAAGATTTCAAAATCGAACCTGTGGGGCGGACCACTCTGAGTCCGGGACTAGTACACCATATAGCAGCACTTATATTAACAGCTCGTTGGATTTCCATTTATCCGCGATTTTAGTTTTATGATAGTTTTTGCAAATTTACTAAACGCAAGTAAGATAAGATAACATATGCGAATATTTTAAATATATATTTTACGGGTAAGCACATTGCCTTGATCTCACCTGATGTTAAGTGATGATAAGGCCAATGATGGAAGCGCACTTCACTAGGGATCCTCCACTAGTGAGGCACTGGCTATATATTATCTCTAGCTGCCGGAACACAACAATGCTACAAACATTGATGTTTTGGCGACATAAGATAAGATGGTGGTAGCTAGCCGAGGGGACAAATAAGTCCTACCATCGACCAAACCGAGTACACAAACATGTATCGCTGGGAATCGAACCCGGGACCTCTGGGTCTAAACCGGTGGTCTTAACCACTAGCCCACAGAGGCGGTTACTAGGTTAGAGGAGGTATACTAAGTAAATACTTCCTCCATGGTCCACGTCTTAAAGGGCCCAGGTTTGCACTATATATTGATGAATGATGAATCGGAGTGATTTACGGCAAAAACTTTAAAGTATGGCGGCGGTACAAGGAAAATCAAGTAAAGTACTCAAGTAAAGACGAAGTGAAAGTGCTGAAAAGCAGGAATGAATATCTTGAAACTTACTATAGTAACATAAAACAGAATAAAGAAACTTTTACATCTACGACTGAGATAAGTAACCAATCCGAATCGTATGCAAAAGTGAGTGCGAAAAATCTAACGAAGGTAGACGCAATTAAAAAACCGGGTGGGGCCACAAAACAGGTGATTTCATCAGTGAGTGAGGAGCGGCGAGTAGTGGAAAAAATGTATATAGAAAATACAATAAAAATAACGGAAAGAACAGAAGCTATAAAAAATTACTTGGATGAGAATAACTGGAACGAAGGGAGAAGGAGAAGAAGCAGATTTCCCAATAACGAGGTGAAAAGAGGTGGAAATGTGATTTCAATAGAAGTTCAAGGCACAGAGGGTAAAAAATACCTGCATGTGTGGCGTTTAAAAACAGAAACGACTGTGGAAAACCTAAAAGCCTACGTAAAAAAGGTATGTGGTACAGAATGTCCCGTGAAAGTGGAGAAAATAAAGCACAAGACTGCGAGGGACTATGCTTAATTTAAAATAGGAGTTCCCGAAAATGTTTACGTCAAATTATGTGAGCCGGACGTTTGGCCAATTAGCGTTGAATTTTGCGAATGGATCTGGTTTCGCAAGTCAAGCGTCAAAAAGAAAACATCCATTTAAATGAATTGAAATATACTATCAGAATGTCAGAGATAGGTTTAGGTTTAAAGATTTTTATTCTCATACGAAATTACATTTCACTTATATGAGATATAAACAATACATAAATTACAGTATACAAATTGTCACTCTGTGGAACTCGTTGCGATATGCAGTTTAAGTTTATTTTTAAACACATATACTATAGTCATCATAGTCTCACAAGTTCTCACTTCATCTGGTAACCTATTAAACAGTCTTTTTCCCATATTTAGTCCTAGGTGTAATTAATTTGAGTTTGTTTTTGTGTCGTAGATTATGCGTATATTTTATATATAATTGTTTATTTGATTTAATACTCTTTGTAATTTTTTTTATTATAATGCATGTTGTATGTTTATGTAGTTGGGATAGGTTCATTAGTTTAGTTTTATCGTACAATTGTTTAATTGGGTAAGAAATGGATAATGGAACAATGTCTTTATTATTTTATTTTGGGTTCTCTGTAGCGACTTTAGGTTAGTTGGTGCGGCTGATCCCCAGAATTCAATTAGGTATTCTAAATGAGATTTTATTAATGAATTGTACTTGGTTGGTTTTACTTTTTTTGGTATGCAGTGTGCTATTTTACGAAGTGCAGTCCCACTACAGATATTAATTTAGATTTGACGTGCTCAATGTGTGGCCTCCAAGTTTAGTTTGTCATCAATCAGCACCCTAAGTATTTTTCTTGATATTATTATGATCTTTGAATAGGTTCATTATTTATTTTAAGTGGTTCGAAGTCGGGAATTTCGGCTAGTATCATGTCATGTATCATGGCTTTTTTCAAATCAATGAATATACCCAGTGCAATATTCTTTTTGTCAATATATGCGTTTTAATTTTGCAGTTCTTCGCACAAAGCTAGAAGATTTTTATGCAGGGGTAGCGTCTTCGACTTCAGATTTATATGCGATTACCGAAACCAGCTGAAATGAATCAATTAAAGACGCCGAAATAATACCGCCAGGCTATAATAGTGTGGTGTGATCGAGCGGACGGGCCCAAGCATGGCGGCTTGTTTCTCGTGGCCACACCGGCTATCGAGCTGCGGAGAGTACCTACGCCCCGACTTACTTTAATGACTTACTGGAGGATATCAGAAATTCAAGCTGCTTACTTTTCGCTGATGATTAATTGATGATAATATTTTTGCCAATCAGAAGCACGACTGACTGTGAGAGATTCCGCTGGCCGCGACTGCTGGCCGTGCCGCTCGGCCGCACCAACCTGCCGGGCAAGACGCCGCTGACGCATGCACTGATCGCCCTAAACCGAATTGAAAACAAAACTAACTTGTTCTACTGTTCTCTGAATGGTCCCTATTGTCCCTATCTACTGACCCTGATAGGTAGGGTATGGCAGCTGGAACTACGGGCCCCTTGCCGGTTATGCCTTCGCGGGCGTGTCCGGCAGGTCCCGGACATGAGAAGTGGGAATGTTCGTCTGCCTGGTTGAGGTCTGGCCAGGCTTCCATTTCGTGCACAGCGAGCGGATCCGAGTAGCGGTCTAGTGTGGGGCCTGAAGCGAAAGGATCTGCGGGGCACGTGAGTTGTCCATAGTTGGTTGTTCTGCTTGGTGGTTTTCATTAAGTAGGCTTCCAACATCTCCGGTACTAGTCTGGATAACTAGTAGAGGCGCCCGCTAGATGCCATGCCTCCGGTTGAATCAGCCGCGTAGGATTTTGGAACTGATGAGGTGCCTGGATGGATACTGAGAAGTGAGAGGGCTTACAACTCCGCCACCAAAGAGGACATTTGGTAGTCGGCTTTAGAGTTGACGACCCGAGCAGTGGAACTGCGAGTAGTGCTTATGGTGCAACGAGAAGTGAGCGAGCTTACAGCTCCGGTAACCTATCTGGATATTAGGTAGTGGACTATACGTGTCCACGGAGCAACTCGCTCGAGACACTAGTCTTAAAAGTACCGGATGAAGAATGCGCTTCGGCGCGTCCTGATTCGGCGTTATGACCTGACGTAGCTGGTCCCATGTGCTTGCGTATGGATAATCTGACACTACTTTTGTAACCGCTAGGTTGGTAAGGGGTGTCAGTATAAACTTTAAAGTCGTATGTAGCGGGATTGCTAAGTTATGATAATATAATATTTATAAAATACAGTGAAAAAATTAAACGCCCACCCGACCCAGCCAGGAATCGAACCTGGGTCTTCCGCAATCCGGGCGGCTGCACTGACCGCTATGCTACCGGGAAGGCTGACGTAAGCGCTGAATTTTGTCACTGCTTTTTAATAATTATAGCGTTGTAACGTGTTATCAAATTTGTGGTATTTCATCTGCAAAGGTGAATCTGCATGGCCATCGGTTGCAACAACCGTTGGATGGATGGCGCACTGTGCCGCTATTAGCACTCAAAAATTAAAAAGCTGTGACAAAATTCAGCGCTTACGTCAGCCTTCCCGGTAGCAAAGCGGCCAGTGCAGCCGCCCGGATTGCGGAAAACCCAGGTTCGATACCTGGCTGGGTCGGGTGGGCGTTTTTTATTTTTGTCACTGTATTTTATAAATTTTATAAATATTTAATTTAGCTTCAGTGCAGCAATCAGCACTTGAAAATAAAAAGTAAAATTTATGATAATATGTAGTTAGTTACACTATTGCATTAGGTTAATGTTTCCTGTAAAAATAGTTGTAAGAGTGGAAATAAGTAAATCTATATATATAAAAATGAAACCCGTTTTCCGTTGTCACGACATAACATGAAAACGGCTTGACAGATTTGGCTGATTTCTTTTTTGTTGTGTTTGATGAAGGCTGAGGAAGGTTCTTATGCAGAGAAAAAACGTAAAAAAAATACGAGAAAAAAAATTATAAACAACAATTTTCTTTTTCCATACAAACCACTGTCTCTGGACCGATTTTAAAAATTCTTTCACCATTAGAATGCCACATTAGCGCTGAGTAACATAGGCTATATATATAAAAAAAATGTCCACCCGTGCGAAGCAGGGACGGGCCGCTAGTAAATAAATAAAAATTGTAGTTATTTGTGTGTACTGATAAAAAGCATAATGTTAAGAGTAATACTAATCAGATTCGCCTCCACTGACGATTGTTTAGAGAACATAAATTGTTTGAACACGTTTGGTATGTCAGAAGGGTGCATGTTCTAATCCTGCTCGTGGAGTTTTTTTTCAACATTTGTGTTTTTTTAATTTGTTTGAACACCCTAAAATGAGGGACCGCGATAATACCACACGTTGGTTAAAGGAAGACCTTGAACGTATAAAGAGATCGTTTAGGGAGCATGAGTCATGCCATGCTTTGATAATTTGATAATATTTGATAATTAGATTTATTGTGCATAGAACACAGGGACATTTTATTGCAAGCAAAACCAGATCTTATAGCTAATATGAGTATAGTTTCACTGGATCCCACCTTTACAGGCGTTACACAAAAAAAAACACACACACAATAATTCTCTAAGAATTAAATTAATATTAATAATTAATTGGCGGGATATCAAAGAAGGAAGCCCTGCAATCCGTATTAGATCTGAAGAAGACTTTGATGGCCTCAGCAGACCAGGAAACCCAGTGGAACCACAACCTATACAAACGGTATTCTCAGTAAGCCAATCACTTAATCACACAATTATATATGTCAGTTTCATGCTTAATTATTGAATTATGTTTTTTGTCAGTGGTCACTATTATTGATATGTCATCCGCGTAAAGAATATGTTTATGGTCAGTTGATTCACTTATATCATTAGGGTCTTTTTTAAATATATATTATCTTACAATTAAACAAAGAATAAGGTCCGGATAGTTATTCCGTGTTTTTTTCCTGTCAGATAAGCGTCATTTAAAATCAGAGTAAAAGAGACAAAACACGGAATAACTATTCAGAACTTATTCTTTGTTTATTTGTAAGGCACTTAATGTATAAAATGAATAGAATGGGTCCTAAAATGCTTCCTTGTGGAACTCCAAATTTATTTTCGCAATAGTCCGACTTAAGGTGTACCATTTCTTTGTTTATCACACTGCTAATGGAAACACACTGCCTCCGATTTGTTAAATAGAAAATAAGCCATTGAGTAGAATACCCCTAAGTCCGGATGATTCTAGTTTTTTTAATAGGATATCATGCGAAATACAGTCAAATGCCTTGGTTAGATCAAAAAACAACCCCGTGTCAAACGATTATTATTTAAATGAGTCAGTATTGTGCTTAAAAGATCATAAATAGCTAAACCAGTTGACTTGTTCTTTTTTAATCCATATTGTTTTGCTTTTTATTATTTTATAATTGTGACAAAAATCGTTTAATCTCCAGTGCATACATTTCGGAAACACTTTTGAGAAAATGGGCACAAGACTAACTGCTTGACTGACCCTTATATTCAAGTTACTGAAATCAAGTCAAGTAAAAGCAAACCCTAATTATTTTAGTTTGTAGTTTTTTGAAAATTACGTCTTAAAGATTCGAATGTAATTACGTTATTATTACAGTATTTTTATTTGTGTAATAACGACTTAACAGTCATGTAAAAATTAATTACTTTGAAACAAGGTTCCAGAATCGAAACTTGTGGAACACCAAATGTAATGAGGTCGTAAGCACTTTATCAATTTTAACACCCTTTCTTTATACTTTATTTTCAAATAAAATAATACTATTCGCTGCCAGAAAAGCAATCTGAAACATTAGGTAAACGTGAGGTAAACAGTGTTATATTAATAGAAAAAAAAACGTTAAATATTTATAAAATACAGTGAAAAAATTTAATGTCTACCCGACCAAGCCAGGAATCAAACCTGGGTCCTGGGTCCAAAACCGTTCTACTAATCTTATACTAAATGTATGGGAGTGTTAAATGTCAAAATTTTGGATACTTCTCGTTTGATTTTTAAAAAGTTATTGATGCCATTTTACTCATTAGATAACGTACTTTCGTTATCAGTTTTAAGTTTTTTAATATCTCTCATAGTTTTGGAGTAATCGCCTGTGCACACTTAACGATTACACCCTGTATATATATATCGATGACTAGAACCTTTACTTTTCTTTATTAGTAAGTACTAAGGTACTTATTAGTTTTGTGTGTGATTTGGCATAGGTAATGATGCCGCATAGGTAATAAAAATCAGATGGAGAAGATGCGCCGAAAGCAAAAGATTGTGAATAATATTATGTCTCTGTAACATTACATTTTGTGCAAAATTGGTCGAATTTCGACCCTCGGGCGATTACTAGTCTATATTAATGACATTCACATCTCATACAGTTGAGAATGTTAAGATATATCTACCTACTAACTACCTACTCGTATTTTGCTAACAACAACACATAATAAAATTAATAGCAACAACTTATTGACTCACTACAGTCATCAGAGTCACGGGACTCACGGGTCACACTACTCCTCAGTGTGTGTTCGTTCATTTTTCCCGCTCAAAAGCACTGAATGGAGCACGGACAGTAATAAAGTAGTTGCAATACAAAATGTTTGCTGAAGATGGCGCTGTCTGCCAAACAACGCGAACGTATTGTGATGTTTATATAAACTATTATTTAAAATAAAACTTGATCTACGTATTTTAATTATTTATTTCCTACACTAATTAAACAATAAATGTTGTTATAACAGTTACGAATTATATTTCTCAAGCTTTCTAATTATTTACTAATGGCAACATTCTTTGAGCTTATTTTGGGTCACTCGCGTCGCTTCCACCAACTTGTACTTCGTTTGGATTTTTATAGAGGTGCCTTTCTCTAAACTTGCAACATAGCATAGTTTAGTTTTAGTTCAGTGTTTTCAATCAAGAAAGCTGGCGGGTGTGCAAAAGTGTTAAAATTCATGTGGCAGTGTTGTATTTCTAACAAACTACGTTTAATAACGTAACCATACAATAAAATAGTTAATGAAATAGTCAAGGTAAGTGCTTCACATTTTGTGTGTGGTATTGCGAACGTGATAAGGGCTAACTTATTGTTACGAGTTTTCATCTTGAAAATTTCCACTCGTGAACTTTCAAAGTGAAGTTTCGGAGAAGTTCTTTGTTGACTTTAAACTTTTTCGAAGTTTCCCGTATCGAGGGAACGATGAACTTAAACCAACAACAAGTGTCTTGAAAAGTTATCCCAGAAAAAAGTAAAACTTAGAATTTTCGTCGCCATTTTATTTTTTGTCGCACTGGAAAAGCGGCCATTTTCTTTGTGCCGCGTCGCTTAGGACGAGACGAGACGTATGTGGTCCACAAAGTTAAATTAGTTAAGTTGGTGCGTGATCTCATCTTATGAAGTGATTCGGTGAGATAATTTACGCAGTCGCAGGATAACGTACAATGATATGTTTGTGTGGTCTTTGTGAAGTTTTCCCGATGGCCTAGTTACTGCGTGGTGTTTATTAGGTTTGTTGTTCGTGTGTTGATCTCGTGCTTTGGTGTCGTAGGGCTGCGGGCGCGGCGAGTGGCAACATCATGGATGACGATCAACAGTTCTGCTTGCGGTGGAACAACCACCAGTCGACGCTGGTGTCTGTATTCGACACCCTGTTGGAAAAAGGCATTCACGTGGACTGCACCCTGGCAGCGGAAGGGCAGACGCTCAAGGCACATAAAGTAGTCCTGTCAGCGTGCAGTCCGTATTTCGAGGTTGGTATCTACCTAATTCGCCCGCGACGCAATGTAGGTCAATTGCTATCGTGTTTAAGTTACTTACAGCACAGTTGTGCTCTAATAAACACTCCAGTTGTTTCATTCTAGCTTTCATGCGTTAGCAATTAATTTAGAATATTGATGCATAGATGAGTTGGCAACTGAAAGTTGTTTCTACTACTTTCCTTAATGTTTGACATTCGAAACAACAATTAAATATCTGATCATTAAATAAATGACAGTCTTACAAAGTAATTGGAATTTCAATTTTGTGCCTAATTGAATTTTTGATTCATTTCTAATGTCATCATTAGTAAAGCTGCTTACAATTGTTTCAAAATAGTTAATATACACAACATTCTCATTGCCAATAGTAGTAGTAAATAGATCCATATTTTATTTACAAACTTCTAGTGTAAACAACTATAGAAACTGCTCATTAACAATAACATGAGTACACTTTCTTTTCAGAACGTACTATCACAGCAATATGATAAGCACCCAATAATAATACTAAAAGATGTAAAATATGCGGAGTTGAGAGCTATGATGGACTACATGTACCGCGGGGAGGTGAACATATCTCAGGACCAGCTGGCCGCTTTACTAAAGGCAGCTGAGTCGCTGCAGATCAAAGGCCTGTCCGACAACAAGCCGTCCCGGCCGCCCTCGCGCCCCGCAGCGCCTCCGCACCCGCCGCGCCCCGCCTCGCCCGCACACCCGCCACAGGTTTGTGTTCATCTATCATCACCTTGTTACCTATTTTCATTTTTAAAGGAATGTACATTTTAAGATTGCTCCCTTACAATACTATAAGACAGCTTGGACCAACAGCTACAAAAATATGTCAAATGCACACACTACCTCATGAACATGTTTTCAGGTAATTACACACTCAAAGCACAACTGAGGAGCAAAAGGTCTGTTCAAAAGGAGATAACTCCACCATAAAGGAATTTTCAGAAAACACAAACTGATATCATGCTGAGTTTAGCTTATAGTTTTTTCTTTTGAAAAGTGGTAGGTAGGTATTACCACAATAGATCAGAAGAAAGTAAAAAAAATATTTTATTTATAGTTATTTTTACTAATTTTTGAAGTTTTTAAATATCGCCTTTTGATTAGAATTTTAGATTACAACTCTTTTTGTTCAAGAAGCTTTGTAAATATCTCTTTTTTTTAAATAATGCCGCCTCTGTGGTCTAGTGGCTGAGACCACCGGTTTAGACCCAGAGGTCCTGGGTTCGATTCTCAGCGGAGGTACATGTTTGTGTACTCGGTTTGGTTGGTGGTAGGGCTTGTTTGTCTGCCTGGCTAGCTACCACCATCTTATCTAAATATGTCGCCATAACATCAATGTTTGTAGCATTGTTGTGTTCCGGCAGCTAGAGATAGCCTCACGGTGAAGTACGCTTCCATCATTGGCCTTATCATCACTTAACATCAGGTGAGATCAAGGCACTGTGCTTACCCGTAAATAAAAAAAATGCATTAAATCAATCTATTAATTTTGTGTAAAATTACTGAAATAAAACATTATTGACAACTATTTTTTTATATGTAAAAGACACTCTAATCTGCCCCACATCAGGCTCAAGACAAACAGATCTTCATCGTGGTGTTGTTCAGTTTCATCAGCTTTCGTCTTCTTTTTGTAGACATCAATTTTTTCTTTGTTTTTTTCTAAAACCAGCATTCAACTGACCTATTGTGTCCATTTTAGAATATAATTTTAACGAAAAATATATTTTTTTTCAAGCAAAAACCGATTACGCATTTACATTCAAATTTGATCTTAATTTTTATATAAGGATGCACGGATTGTATCCTGCAATGAAAAGTTTAAAAAGATAGAATGTGAGTTTGGATTGGCATTGACAGATTTCGGCCGCTCTTCAATATTTTAAAAATTTATGAAACAATGTTTATTTAAATGTATTTTTTATGCATAATTAAAAAAAATATTAGCATTCTGCACTCCTTCTCTATAAACTATTAAGTGTGCGAAATTTCATACTTTTCGCGCAATTTTCGTAAAAAAATGTGTACAAAGTTTTTGCTTCACTTATTAATTAATCAATCAATTTCTTGTAAAATGGCTCTCGCTACGATTTAGCCAGTGTCTAGTTTTAGGGCAACTTATTAGTGTTTATATAGAGATTAAAATTCGACTTCTTTGACAGATTAAAGAACAACAACAACAACTTTTGTTTATGGCAACCGGGTCACTTTTAGGTTAGCAACCATTACTGCCAATGACTCCTGAAAACAGCACAGTGTATGTCGTGGATGACCGGTTATAAAAATGGGTCCAAAACTTTGTCTGACGTACAGTGTGGTTTTGATGTGCACGCTGAAATAAACGGACACAAGACATTTAGACATCACAAAACAGTACAAAACATACAGACAATACATAACTGTTGTGTATGCGTCATGGCGCGGCTGCGTCCCGCCCCTCCACCTGTCACCGAAAATGTGCAACGTCCTTGACGTCCTTGTCCTTGACGACTTGAAAGAAAAAGAACAAAAGCGTGGGCCAGCAATCGATTACAGTTTAATTTTTTGAGACGTTTCTTTATGTTTTTTTCCACGTTGTTGTTGGCACTGGAAACAAGTCTTTTGAACCTTGTTTGACATTACAAAACGATTAAAAAGATAATAATTGAAATTGTTTGAAACATTTTATTGCATATCCTCAAATGTACTGGACATACCATTTACTCAATAAGAATACAATTCATTCAGTCAAGATCAATTTGACAGCAACTAGGAAAAACAACATAAAAGATACATAAAAAACATTCTTTTTATTTCATCATATTAATCTTTAGACATTCATTAGCTGTTTGTAACTCAACAATGTGAATCATTATAAACTTTAATAAATTTAATTCAATAATTTCAATATTGATATATACTGTCAAAGTTCTAAGACAGCTTAAGTAAAAATTGGTAATTTAAGTTAGGCATGTTATTAGATAGAAATCGAAATATGCACCTTGTGACCAAATGAAAAACGATGCTTAGAGCCAATTGCAACATTTTATTTTGTCAACAAAGTTTTACAACAAACCTTTTTAGTTGCGCTATATGTTAGAACTTAAGCTACAATAATAGGTACTTTTACAATGTGTCTTTGATCTGAACTGATCTTATGGTTTATATGAAAATTATTGTGTATATAGGTAACTTTTAAATTTACATACAGCAGCAAAATTAGTATTTGTTTTGTTTTTGTAGTAGCCCTAGTAGTGTGATATTTCATAGTCTCACAGAAAGTAAAGGTGCAGAAAAAGAATTTAAAAAAGTAGTAGAGCCATTTTGAAACAAAGTTAAGAAATTAAAACTTAAAGCTCACACTTGCCACTGTAGTTTCAATGCAAATTAGATTATTGGAGCAAGAGCCTACCTCTTCAAACGCTTGCCAGCAGTGTCATTTATCGGCACAATTGTCAACAGGTCAGAGATGGTAGTATAGACAGTCGCGAAGGGTCCATGAGCCCGACGCGCCGCCGAAAGAAAGCGCGTCGCGTGTCCGTCGACGTGACGCCCGCGCCCGTGCAGCCCGCGCCGCCGCCCGCGCCGCCCGTCGAGCCCGCGGGCAACGGCGACGAGCCCGCCTGCAAGGAGGAACTGCCCCGCGACGGCGTCGAGGATCTCACTCTGGACGAGGAACCGGACGAACAGCCGGTTGCGGGCCACAACGACGTCGTACGCAGTAAGTTGAGTTTTTTATCTTGTAGATTTTTAGGGATGATTGCAGCAGATAAAGACAATAAACAAACAATAAGGTTCAAATAGTCATTCTTTGCTTTGTCTCTTTTACTCTAATATGAAATGACGTTTACATGACAGGAACAAAACACGGAATTATTTGAAACTTAATCTTTGTTTATTTGTAAGGCGGTAAATATTTTTTCATAATGCGTCTTAAATCTTCAGCTCGTTTTAAGTGTTTTCCCTTTCTTCTTTAAATTTTTCTTGCTCTTGGTCGCACAATTCCTAATTTTATTATTAAATGTGATGCATACCACCTACTGCAAGTATCTTAATGTCGTGCACCTTAAATTAAAACTACTACAAAATATATGTCTCAATGTAGCATATGAGACTGGAGATTTTGCGTCTCCATAAACTTCTTTGAATTTTTTTATATACAACTCATATATTTTTTTAATGGTCATTCCTAACTTGAGACATTGAGAATTTGAGACCCACTGTTTTATTCTCGCCTAGCAAATATAATTTATCAAAAACGATCCAAGCGTTCAGAGTCTTTATTATGATATAATATTATTAACCATATATGTGGGATGGTGTTAGACTTAATTATTAGTGTTAATAAAATATTAACATAATATAAATATAAAAGAAAAATAGTAAATGTTACAAAAAGATAATATTCAAATAAATAAATAAAATTAATGTTAAGTTTAGGATCTATAGATCAATGTCAAATTAGTTCCGTAGATCATCAACAGATGGCACTGTACCCAAGCTGAATCGCGCTATTAACATTTTTCACGGAATGTATAAGGCGAGAATTTGTATTTGATAATTTAGCTATCCAATAAACCTGTCGTGTACTAGTATTTGGTTTTTTATTCTATTTGCTAATACACACTCGTTGCGACCTTGACCAGGGTTTAACAGATGATAACCTGCATCAAAAATAGGTCAAACCATTTAATTTTGCTTTAAGTTTTATTGCTAAGAGGAAATATAGACCCTAACGGCCATTTCGGTATATACAACTCATGGGTTGGATCCTTTTTGCTAAACTACGTCCAATTAAGGCATCTTAAACTAATGTCCAGTACCTGCTTTTAAGCTAAATTGCAGCCGGTTTCAGGAGACACTGCTTTTTCTTAAAATAGCTATTTATTTAAAATGTCAATGTTAAACTAAACAATGAATATGTAGCCTGTGTGTGACAGAGGGTGTGTGTGTGTACTCATTTTAAAAGTGTCTCAATATCATCATAACGTTTAAGTTGCAACCATTTCATCAGTAGTCTTTGCAGTCATAATACTGTTTATCATATACATATACAGTGGTAGACATATAATTAGAAACACTACATACCAACGGAACTTAACATTATACAAGATATTTGACCCTAATACTTTTTAATTGGAAATGAAACAACAAATAGCATAAAATATGTTCAATACTTATCATTTATTAGAAAAAACTACAAAATATCAACTAAACAAGTACCGATTCAATATTAAATTTCATACAAACAACTAAATGAGTTTTTTGAATGAGAAAAAATACAAAAAAAATAAAAGATAAATAATTTATAGGTTTAATTATTGAGCATTATATAATTTAGGTAATAGATACTGTGTATAGGCTACTAAAACTTATAATTAATATTTTGTTGCGTATCCTTTATTATCAATCACAGCTCTACAACGACTTGGCATTGATTCAAGCATTTTCATACATTTTTCTAATGGGATTGAATTCCATGCTTCAACAAAAGCTTCATACAGTATGTTGTGACTGGAGTTAAGTTTGTTTGAGACTTTCTTTTTACGACATGCCACAGATTTTCTATGGGATTTAAATCAGGGCTATTTGCAGGCCAGTCTAAGAAGGAAATAAGCTGTTCTCTAAGAAAATATTTTACACTGTTGGCGGTGTGTTTAGGGTAATCATGCTGAAAGATCAGGTTACAGGCAAATTGTCGTCAGAGTAGGGAATCATTATCTCTTCTAAGATGTTTTTGTACTGCAGTTTATCCATTTTACCTTCAATCTTTTGAACGGGTCCAACTCCACATCCGGAAAAACATCCCTATACCTTGATATCGCCGCCACCGTGCTTGACTATGCTTCTAGTGTATTTTTAGTTAAAAGCAAGGTTTATTGGACGTCTAACGTAGCAGTCTGAATTTACCATGTTTATTTTAGTTTCATCTGAGATTATGATTTTTTTCCAATCTCGCACCGTCCAATTGACATACTTTTTAGCGAATAATAATCGCTTCTCTCTTCTGTTGCTTGGTAAGAAGCGGTACCTTTCGAGAAACCCTCCCAAACAATTTTGCTTCCACTAATCTACGGCGTACCAGTCTTGACGAGACGTTTCTATGGTCATCAATAAAAACTTAATTTTTAATCTGGTTAGAACCTTTAAATGGGTCTTGTTTAGCCATACGTACGATTAGCATATCTTCTCTGGTCAAAGTTTTCTTCGGTCGAGCCTTTCTAAGAACATTTTCAATAGTTCCATGTTTTTATAATGGTCATTAGCATTAAAAACTTTCTTTACGGACATTTTAAATGATCAGCTATTTTCCTGTACGTCCATTTTTGGTCGGTGTGCAAATTATCATTTATTTACCTAGTTGACGCGTCACAACTTTTATTTTTTTCAATTCCAATTTGATGTTCAATTGCCGCCAAAAAGATAGAAATAGCTAAGAAAGAAGTTTTATTTTTTCAATTTCAAAAATAGAGTGTGCCCAAGCGGCCAGTAACAGAAAATAAGTTATGTATGCTTTAAACTCTTTTTATGAATGAAGTTTAGATAGTTTTGTTTTTTTTTATTGTATTTTATGAGTATTCTAATTGAGTGGCTATATTGTTGCATGATTATTAAATATTAAATTATAAAGCCTCCATCATTGAAAACTAGTCTGCTAAAATTGGTGGTATGGGAATGGACAATTAACATAATTCATTTTAATTTATGTAATTAATTTATAATAAATATTATTAACGGGATTATTACCATGTATTTTGTTGTGTTTGAGCATCCTATATTTCGACACAGTTGCATAAAAACAAAAAACATGGTAATAATCCCGTTAATAATATTTATTATAATGTAAGTGACCATGATAGTTTAAAATGTTTTATGTAATTTATTTCTTAATTTCTGACATTAATTAAAATATATCTATACATATAATAAAGCTAAAAGAGGGTCGAAAGTCTGTACATGGAAGATATATGAAAAAAAGTTTGCTGGGGATACTTAGAGTCGATAACAGAACACGTTCCAACAGTTTTTAGAAGTTTTGTCTGTTTATTTGACCGCGCATCACGTGAAAATAGCTGAACGGATTTTTATGTATCTTTGCACATAGACAGACCGTGACCCGGACTAGGACGTATAGGATACTTTATATTCCGGTAACAGGTTCCTGTGGGATAGTGTAGTCTTTGCGGACGACAACTAGTTTATAATATATGTTTACATAGGTTAAAAATGCAGGTTTCTTGTCGGTATTTTGCACTTCGGCATTATTTTGTGTGTATTCGTTTTGCCTAAATGTAATTTTAGTTAATTTGGGTTTAGTGAGAAATTTGCAAGACTTTTACATTACAATTATTAATTTTTCAAATTCATCATCTTTTTCTTGCTAAGATCGACTATTAGACATAGAGTTTGTGTTGTCCAATTATCAATTGTACTACAAGCCCATACAATCCATCAAGCAACTGGAATGCGCATGCGCACGTTATAGCGATAGACACATTAGACGCTATGTTACTACATATCACAACCGACACTATACTGCCATCAATAACCATGTATTTAAGGAACAAATTGTTTATTCTTTTGCAACAGAGATTGCACAATAATGGGAAGTGTGGAAAAGTAAGAGAAACAGTTTCCAATGTTAACAATTTATTATCATTATTGTATGAACGAGGTAGGGCAGAGGTAGATACGCAACTATACAGACTAGTAGCAAATGGTAATGGGGGTGTAAGTGACAGGTATACCTGTCACTTACACCCCCATACCTGTACCATACCATACCATATACCATACCTGTGGATATAAAATATAAGATAAAATGAAATAGGCTGTAACCATCACCAAAGTATTTTTAGGACAAAAGAAAAGAAGCATTAGCTCCAAAACTCAACAAAGTTGAATGGAGTAGAAAGGCATAAGCTCCCTAAAAGTTTGTGTTGGTTAAAAGTAAAAAGACATAAAAATTCAATTTCTTGTAAAATGGCTCTCGCTACGATTTAGCCAGTGTCTAGTTTTAGGGCAACTTATTACTGTTTTAAATAAAATATAAGTGAATTTTAACAAGAAAAAATCAACCAGTAAAGTTTTATCTATCATGCATGTCTGATATTTATTTGCAGTCGCAAATGTGTTTTTCTCAAACAATGTTTTGTAGTAAACCCATAATGTTTTTTACAAAATGTTATCACAATATGGTATTTACTGCAATGAAAATATAGATCAAACTATTGTTAACTTTACAGTAAACATTTTTTAAACCAATTTAGCCAGCACATAATTTTTATATAAGTATGATTTTTATTAAAAATCATTAATAAAATAATTATTTTTTTATGATTGACCACGTGATCGAAAATGCATGGGATTTGGCTGAATCTGAAGTGACGTCACCTACTTGTTTACAGTAAATGTTACTCGAAGTTTTCTATGGTGTGATTTGACAGCTAAAAGTTTGTTTACAAGGTGGTGACGTCAAGCCTGTCAAATACCCTATTATGTATTTATATTAACATACCCATGTTTTGTCGGCGATTTGTTAATAACATTATCGTCTGGATTAGAGCATACATATAAGAAGGATCGTCCATTGAGTATGCAACTAGTTTTTAACCATCCGCATCCACCAGAAAGTATCATAAGTAACTGAACATGTATAACAAACAACAGCTAAAGCTGTTGCTTAAATCACTACCGATACCGCTACAAATAAAAAAACAGTGTAGCGATGTTGTTAAAATATGTTTTTGCAGCATATTGTTCTGTTGCAGATTTTCAATGGCACATGGAACGATCTCAAGATGAAATCATGAACTCTAACGACAGCGCCCGAGACTCGCAAGGTAAGCTGCACACTTGCTCCCGGCCCGCCCGGCGGCACCCCGCTCATACAAACATCTTGTGTTGTTCCACGCACATAGACTATTTGCCGATTACAAAACAACCCAAGATGTTGAATGGGACACAAAATTGATATCTAGAACAGTAAACTTTTTCACATTGAACTGAGTAATAAGTGAGTTCGAAATAAGTCTAAAGTAAAAAGTTACAAGTAATTTAAAAGTTTGTTGTTCTAGACATACAAGGAACGGATGAAATGCGCAATGTCTTCCCATAATTTGAACTATAAAACAGTCATTGCTTGAAATACTCTATTTATCTTGTTATATATAAATATTATATTTCACAACAGCGGATACGAGAGTGCTAGTGTTTTCACATGTGAAACTTCAACTTTATAATAGTATCTTATATTAATATTATAAACTACTAATCTTACAATATTCTTGTACCACTTTAAATTTATATGAATATTTCAGTGCAACAGGTAAAGGTTTTGGTAAAATGGTTTTTCAAATGTTTGTAGCCTTTTTCTTATGAAAAAGGTGAGGTATTTGAGAAGGTAAGTACATTTTCATGATATTATCAATATAACCGTAGAATATTTGTACATGTGTTATGTGGCTTATGTTTGTGTTATGGGGTCTAGGCGTAGTCGTACTTCATGCATGCTTTATTTATAACTTAGTAGTTAGCGAGCCTTAAGATGAACATGGTAGAATGATGAAGTGATGACAAGTGCTTATAATATTATGTTGTGTTCTAACCCTGAAGTGGAATGGCTTGCACTTACATTGGTAAGTAAAAGTTAACATTTATACTACTTATTCATTTCTATGACATTATTAATTTAATATCTATTTTAACAATATGTAGAGGTAGACCACCTTTTATTTGCACAAAACCTCGCTCCCCAAATATCGCAAGTTATTTCTTATTGAGAAGATTTCCGGCTAAGTAAACAAATGCTAAATATCGCGAAGTAGCACAATTTTGTGATTTTTTCCTAAATGTCTGTTTATAGAAGATTTATGGATTGTGATACGCACTGCAGCTGGCGAATCAAGCAAGGTAAATAAGAATTATTTTTACTAATACACATAGTTTGTTGGTTATATGGCTTATTTATCTATTATTTATTATTTCTTTTTATTTGCATTCACATGTGATTTCACGGCAGATATCCTTTCTTAGCAGTTCATTTGTTAAATATTTTTGACAAATATGCATGTTATGGCAATTACAAACTGTCAAAATTATTGGAAGCATGTGAATTATACCCTACATAATCACTGCCCATGCGCATTTCATTTACATCGCGTTGCAGGATTGACATAAATATTTAACGTTTTAGTGATGACGAGGTAAACAGTATGTTGAAATAAAGTAATTTCAAAGGTA
Source organism: Eudonia truncicolella (assembly GCA_949315975.1). Classification (NCBI taxonomy): domain Eukaryota; kingdom Metazoa; phylum Arthropoda; class Insecta; order Lepidoptera; family Crambidae; genus Eudonia; species Eudonia truncicolella. Next base: position 17,211,669 of record OX438837.1, on the reverse strand, counting down.
GGTAACTCAAAACATGGCGGCCCGATTAATTTTCTTCCATTAGCATGACCAATCACTGCTTTATTTATTTATGGCAATTCATTTCACAACCTGAACTAATGGCTATAAAATTGTAACAGATTCATAAAACAGTATTGTTGAACTACTTTTGTGAATAATATTCAGATTTCATGTTTTTTTTCATGTCACTAATGCTTTATATTTTATTTATTGTCGCTTTCAATGTTTTCCCCTTCCAGAACCACCCATAGATCTATTAAGCACCATGATTTTTGCAAAAACTCCTTTTCCATTAACCCGGGGATTCTTCAAAACTGAAACTAATACTTTAAACGCTATTAACGACAGCGCTAGAAGTGGACGTAAAGGAAAGAAAACTATCAAAAAGGTGTTAAGAAAAAAAATCGTCAAGGGCTCTAAGAAATTAATAAGGAAACTCGATTTAGGAGTGTCTAGTAGCTGTCAGAAGCTATCTGGTGATCACGACAAAAAATATATCTGTTCCATATGCAAGAAAAAGCAGTATAAGTACAGAAGAAACAAGTTGAGACATGAGAAATACGAGTGCGTCACCGGCCCCCAGTTTGTGTGTGACGACTGCGGTAAAAAGTACTCGCAAAAAAAAACTTTAACTTCACATATGGCTCTAAAGCATCCCAACTGGGTTAAAGAGATCCAGGCTAGTGTTAAAACACACAGAGCTGCGCCAAAGACAAATTGACGTTTTTTATATTGTTTTTATATTGATTTTTGTTATTTTCATTTTTTATATACCGTTACGCCGATAATCTTTATTTATCATTATGCGTTTAATAAAAGTCTATTCTTGTTTAAGTCTCAGAAAAGAGAAAAAAACTCAGTTTTGATAGCTTACCACTTTTCTAGTTTTAGTAACTAAAGTTATCTATTTTGATCTCGTGCCAAATCATGGCTTTTGCTACTGAGATTGATTAACACGGCTGTTAAAAGCTTTTAGCTATAGCTACACTTAATTGTTAATTATCTTGTTGATTAGTTTTAAACATACCTTTTGTTTTGTTTTTTTTTTATTACGGGGCTACTGCTAGACAAATTAGAAAAATTAATAGTTTTTGTTGTTTATCTTTTATTTACTTTGAATATACTTTATTTTGATATTATTATTGGTTTTTATTTTTCGTATTAACAAATCACATGTGAAATCATACATCTGGCCTACATTAATAGACACTCGTATTCCGAACAGCGTTCACGTATGTAACGGTCGTTCGAAATACCAGCTATCTCTCAAAATCAGTATAATAATATATTTTTTATTATTTTTTCTTAAAAAAAAGTACACCACTAATTTTCCATTTCAGGTTCCAAAACTTCGCCGCTTCCTAAAATCGTGACACGGAGTAGTCAGCTGCTCCTCGAGGAGCCGCCGTCGAAGACGTTCGCCATACTAAAGAACGTGAAGGCGCCGAACCCCGCGCAGGAGGAGAGCAAGGAGAACTCGAAGCGGCCGCCCGAGCCGCCGTCCAAGCCCGCCTCCGACGCCGACGACTCCAAGTCCGACTCCAAGTACAACATCTTCCCCGGCGACGGTAGCGCCACGTTCGGCAAGCGCAAGTCCGAGAAGGGCTACAAGTGCCTTAACTGCGAGCGCTGCTACAATGCGCGCCGCAACCTCGTGCGCCACGTGACGCTGGAGTGCGGCCGCGAGCCGCAGTACAAGTGCCCGCACTGCGCCTGCTCCAAGCACCGCCGCAACGAGCTCAAGAACCACATCAACAAGAAGCACCCGCACGCGCTCGGGATCAAGTGAACCGCGCCGCCCGTCGCGGGACCGCTCTCTCACACTCAGTGCTTTACGCTAGTGCCTTACGATTCCTCGATCTTCCTTTTAGATAATTAAATTCATACATTTTATATGAGCCTTGTATACTTATTGTATCGATGGTAACACGTTGATATTGGATATTTTTAATTATTAAACTACTCTTAAACTCAGATCGGTCTTTCATTTCGCCGTCCGACCCCGCCTCCTAAACTTATGGGAAGATAAGTCCGAGTTCGATCGTTTGGATTGTGCATGTCTGCATGAATTTTAGAAGCTTCGCCTTTTATGATTTCTAACAGAGATAATTTTAATATATTTTTTTAATTATCGTAACGCATTTCTTTGGTTCCTTAATTTTACTCTAGCCTTCGGTAGTATTAACAGAGACTCCATAGTAGTTCCGCTTGACTTATTATTTGCGATACGTTGAATGTGTTGTATTGCAGAGGCGCTGCCGACGGCGCTGCTGTCGCTGCTCTCGGCGAGCGCGCAGGCGCAGGCGCAGCGCTCGGCGTCGCTCGCGGCGCTCGTGCCACCCTGCATCCAGGTCAGCGGCGTACTCAAGCCCGAGCTCAAGGCGCATCTGCTGCAGCAGGCCTTCCTGCAAAACAACAACTCTCTCGCCGAGTACAAGGGCAAAGAGGACGAATCCGACGCCGAGTACGACGACACCGACGACATCGTGCTGCCCGACGAGCCCGACGGCTTCTACGAGCAGACCTTCGTGAAGCGCGAGGCGGGCGAGGACGCGAGCCGCCAGTTCGAGTGCCGCCACTGCGGCAAGAAGTACCGCTGGAAGTCTACGCTGCGCCGCCACGAGAACGTGGAGTGCGGCGGCAAGGCGCCCGCGCACCAGTGCCCCTACTGCTCGTACAAGGCCAAGCAGCGGGGCAACCTCGGCGTGCACATCCGCAAGCACCACAACCACGAGTGGTTCCTCTACGCCAACAACCGGGTCAGGCGGAACAAGAAGACCTCCGTTTAGATTTAAACGAAACTTTACACCAAAGTAGATACCTAACCAAAACGGTCCTGCAATAATTTTATTATTTATATTTACGATTATTTTCCTTTTTTGTTGAAAACTTTTTAATATACACTAAAATATTAGTTTTAATGTGCACATTCCCTGACGGCGTTTGCGCTGATTTGTTGATTTTGTTTTATAGTTTATTGTCGTAGTTAAGACTGACCCTGAGTATTTTATTCGAAGGAATATGACCTAAGGTCGACTATTTTAAGAGTAGATAGTTTACATTATATGAATTCGACAATTCCGACATTGAACGACAGACAAAGAACTATACTTACGTGAAGCGAGTACCAAATTATATTAATGTTATTTATGAAGTAGATACATTTTATCGCAACTATCTCGAATTTGTTTAGTGTTAATAACATATCATTCCTTCAAAGGATCGTATTCCAAAATTTGTTATATTTAGTGCAATGATATTAAGACATTTAGTTGATATTCTTATACGCCTGTCTAGACGGGTAGTACGTTATTATTTAATTATTATCTTCCACGGGTAGAAAATTCATTATATTACTAATATGTTCTTGTTTTCACTGTCTTTCTTGATTGTTTATTTAGATTATTTGTTTAAGTTATTGTCTATTTGATAATTTATTCTGATTTCTTGTTTTCTTCCATTACTAGTTAAAAGTGAGGGACCATTTACATTGTCTTCCTGACATTTGATAGCAAATCCAAAGTTTTATTTTTTTCAAGTTGCTCGTTATCTAGGCTAGAAATGTTAAGGAACTAATGTTCCATTTTGATACCTTAATTTTATGTAACGCTAAATTGCAGATAACAAATGTCTATTTTGGTTGGTTACATATATTTAAGGTATCGGTTATTAGGTAAATTATAAAAGCTCATTATGTGCCTACAATGTTACCTGTAGATGTATTTATTGCGTGTTTAGAGATATTATCATGTTATTCGGTTTATATTTCAAAGAACTGGGATAAAAGAAATGTGTTCAAAATTTTCAAAGATACTATCTCGATATTAACTGATATTTAATAGCAATATTCCAAGTTCAATTAGCAGTTGACACTGTTGATATTTTTTGTTAAACTAGGTAAACAAAGCTATTTGACCAAAGTCAGTATTAGTTTATTAACGTGATGGTGAGATGTAAAGTGCGTTACTTGTTGGAGCATTCGAGTCATTGCTAAGCATAGATAAATGTTTTGATATGCAATATTCCCATCATATCATGTCTTCACGGTATGTGGTACTGATGTATGAATTTAGGGTTAACATTTTGATGTTATGTCGTTTACATTGTTTGTTAATGTTATTGAGAATTAGCTGTCAAATTATGTAGTGTGATTTTTATATGAATATATTGGGGTTTACTTGGTAGAAAAGTTTAATCAAATATAGCTATAGTTATAACATACCTTCGACTTTTTTTCAACTCCTTGTACCCTTAAATCCTGATTTATTATTTTGGTCTTGAGCCTCTTGGTGAGTCCAGATTTTGTTATGCCAGTTATTATTGTTTGTTAACAATGCATGTGTGCATGAACTACGTTTACTCCAAACCCACAGCTCTCATTTTCAACTTGCGCATGTCGCAGATTTGATTTTTCTTTTCTTTTTTCGTTCATACTAATAAAATTAATAATTTCAGGTAGACAAGAAAACCCATGGGTCGGGAGACTACATAATAAATAACAAATGTTTTTCAATCAATATACAAAGCAGTGACTAAAATTTTTGATATAGTACAAACACCAAATATCAAATTGTTTATATTTTTCGAAAATATTTAAAACAATCACTGTTCTTAATTATTGTTCAAGATACTGTTAAAAAAATAACGAGCCTGTTAAAAAGGCGGCATTCGAATCGTGACACAATAAATATTATTATTTTCCTTTGTTCTTTTTTTTTCTTTTTCCTTGCAAGCTTTGATCACAGCACTCGGTGGATATTCACAGTAGAATATGTATCTATTCTAGTATGTATTAGTATGTATCACAATATGTGCATTTATTTAGTATATTTTGTATGACGTATATAACATGTATCTCACTAAGTATCGCTTGTAACCGTCGTTAACCTCACGGGAATGTTGAATGTTGCGTTCGTGTGCGCGTGCGAGTGCGGCCACTTGATGACCTTTGTCGGGCTTTCAGGGGGAGGTTGTGCGCCGGAGGACGTCTCTTTCACTAGGATCGGAGGGCTGTCGTGGGAGCAGTGGTCGGCGCGCCTGGCGCTGCCGCTGGTGGCGGGGCTGCGGCCGCCGGGCGCGCCGGGTGAGCCCAGCTTCCCGTGCCCCGACTGCGGCCGCGTCTATAAGCTCAAGTCCTCGCTGCGCAACCACCAGAAGTGGGAGTGCGGCAAGGAGCCGCAGTTCCAGTGCCCCTACTGCGTGTACCGCGCCAAGCAGAAGATGCACATCGCTCGCCACATGGAGCGCATGCACCGCGAGGTGCAGCTCAAGCCCGAGCCTTACATGAAGCAGGACAACGTGGACGCCTGCACGTAGGCCGCCCGCCTCGCCAGCGCAGCCACCTCTTAGTCACTTTTTAATACTCCCTATTTGTAAAATAACGAAAGCCGAAAATTGCGTTCACGTATCGACACGTTTCCCGATCGGCCTGTCGAGATGTAGTGGTGTAAAGATAAATGTTACTATTTTTAATGTTTCTCGTTACGACTTTTTGAAAAATCATAAAGATCAAAATTATACATATTTTTGTAAAATTTCTATCGATTCCCGAGTTTATTCCGATTGTGATAAATGTGATGAAATCTCTTTTGTGATAGTGGCATCGGACTGTCACGTTAGATGTAAAGCCTTCTCTGAGGTCACAAGTAGTGCCTTGATTGTTACCTACTCGATCCTAATTATTTAATAGACACCCAGAAGTGAAAATCTATAGATATTTTAATCTTGACGAATTATAGCTAGTATTTTCACACTAGTTACAGTTAAATTGGAACAGTGTCAGAGCTGTTGCATTTATCCAGTAAGTTCAAAGTGATTTGTATAGTTACGCTTTTACATTGTATATCATTATTTTGTACAGAACAGCATTTATTGTAATCTATCATTCCTGGTTTATATTTGTAAGGTTTGAGATTTTTAAGTACAATTTGTTTTGGTTAAGATTGTTACCAGTTGCAGTTACTCTCCTAATTATTTCTTACACATTTATTAGAGGAGAGGTTTGTTTCACGCACCAGTAGTAGGTTAGGTTAAATAAATTCAAAATATTTTATCCGTGGAAAAGATCACATCAACCACTAGTTCATAAATAATTATAAAATAAAAAAACCGTTAAATTATGTTCGTACTCGTTAGGGTGTAAATTACGTGAAAGCAGAACTAAGTGTTTAAGTTTTATCTTGTATATCATAGTTATAGTTGCAAATGATGCTATTTTCGCTTAGGTAGCAAGCTCTAGTTCTTTGCCATAATGCATGTTCCCTTATATAATTGTAATACTCATATAAGTTAATTTTTTTATTCAGTTATTTTTAGATCTCTTTACATCTTATGCATTTATTTTATTTTAAATGTTAGGCTTAAATACTATAAAATCCCGGAATAATTGGGTGGAAGCGGATTTTGTTCCTTGTGTAGTGTCTCGTTTTAGTTTTCAGTGTATCGGGGGCCAATTACTAGTGTTTAACGCGACGAAATGATTCGCACAAGTGCCTACATAAAATAAGAATTATGTTGTTAAACACAAGACACTGCCATTACATTATTTTATGATAAATGGATATATCATGCACAATCGTACTATGTTTGAGAAGTTAAAATTTTCTTCAAATAGTTTTTAAGTATTTTATATACATTACCATTTAGAAATTATAAGATTAGAGATGGTTCGTGTCACGAAAAATCACACCACCACACTTTGGCACTCCTAGCGCAAACTGTTAATTACTAGCTAAAAATACTACTAAAATATAGGTATTAAAGTGGTGGTGTGATTTTACTGACGCCTTGCCGAATTAGGTAATTTATCCGCTCGAGTTACCATCATGCAATCAATATGTAAAGCTCATAAAGTACAACCAATTAAGTCAGTATAAAACTAAGTGCCTTCAAAACTTTAGTCATTAGGTTTTAAAATGTTCCCCGATTTGTCAAAAAATTGGTTGAAACAAATACTTAGTTAACATATTGCAAAATTTCTAGGTTGTGATTTTTAACAGTAGGAAAAGTTACCCTAGTAACAACAGGATTATCACTAAGTATACTAATATAAAAAAATATTTTGTAAACTTTACAATGAGTTTTCAGTAGATATATAAATTCAAATTGTAGCCTAACCTGTGGTAAGTAATGGATCCCCAAAACCTTAATAATTTTTGTTAGCAGTTGACAGATCCCACACTCGATTTATTAATGTATCGTTATACCGCAACAGTATGAATACATATTTTATCGAAATGACGTTCCAAGTGATGTTAAAAGAGACCTAGTTATTAGTAAGAATTGCTGCCTAGAATATTTGTATTTATTGTAGATATCCCATGTCTGTCAGTGGGTCAAAGTTACAGTGATTAAATATGCATTTGATTGTATTTTTATAACCTTTTTGTATTTTAATAAAGTTGCTATTCTTATATAATTTTGTTTTTATATAAAGCTATTACCGTAAAACTTTATATATATAACCTAATCTAAAGGGGTTCCGTAAAAAATAAATTATTGGGGACGGTCTTATTATAATTAAAATCAACTTGACAATAAAGAATTGGTTATCCAAATAATTTCCGCATGCTAAAACAAATATAAACTAACAAACTATTAAATAAGGTGGATTAACAATAATATATTATTATGTAAATTTTACGCGGATGTTCTGTGTACAGCATCAATATTTATATTTTATTGATAGGATCATTGCATGAAACGTTAAATAGTTACAATATTTAGATATAGATTAATAACTGTAGTCAATTTACCAAGCAAATTAATGGGAGACATGGTGCATTATCCTCTGCTTCAATGTTCGCACAAATTTTCCTTTTTATAAGGCGGCTTGGCTTCACATAGTATGGTGGTAGCTTAGTATTATTTGCACGTATTTATTTTTCTTTGCGTTTTAATTTCAGTTGCACAGTTTTACACTCCTTATATATTGGGTTATGGGAACCCGGGTTTGAGCAGCGGTAAGGCCGGGTGGACACTGTATGAATGCGTGGATTGCGGGAACAAATACAAGCACAAGGGGTCTCTGCAGCGGCACATAAAGTATGAGTGCAGAAAACAGCCCAGTTTCAAGTGCCCTTACTGTGTGTACCGAGCCTATCAGAAGCATAATCTGTTGTTGCACGAACGTCATCTACACAAAGACTTGCCGGAGAAAGTGGACTTCGTGTCAGAATGACCCACCGCGTAGTCAATGTTAGTAATCATTTCAAAGAGTGTTACTTATCACTAATATAGCGTTTGAACAAGAATATGCGTACTAACAACGATAATAGTTTAAAGCCCCCCTTTCTTGCTTGAAAAAGCAAAATAACATTTTGGAAAGCAACTATCTACCTATTACAGCTCGGCCCAGTAAATTTACACTAAATTGCCAAACTTAAAATTAAAATGCATACATTAGCACGTCACTCCCAAGTATTCATACTTTGGTAATAGTAATGTTTTTTGGTAAAACATAATGGTAATAGAAAGACACAAATAGCACAGGTTCTTTTGCTTTGCTTTGTCACAAAAACTAATATTGCATGATAATTTGTTTGTAACGAGGGGTGATGAATATTTATTGATAAATATTAATTATTAACATTATTTCTGTTACAGCAATTATAATGCACTGAAAATACTTCAGTGGTAGACCTCATACTTATATGAAGAAGACTTCAATGATCCAGACAAGATATTGGATAGAAACCGTTTTTCTCCAATAATAAGAAGTAAAATATGGTATTACTAATTACTTTCCGATTGTCTCGTTTGGGTATATTTTGTTTCGTTACTGGGTGAATCTGAAGAACCGTAATAATAACTCATATGACGTAGCGAGATTTAGACTAACAATAAAATTTGCAGGCGATCATAAAGCAATGTTCACTATGCATGGAGGGGAACTAATTAAACTGCAAGATTTCCTTATTGGTTAACCTTACATTAGGTAGCACAACCTTAAGACATGTAAACGCCACAAAATATAGTATATTATGTACCTAAAAAGTTGTTGCCAACATGGTCTACATGTAGCGATGAGCTAACTTTTTAAGTATTTCTGTTTAGTATTTATAAAGTTTTAAGTGTGCGTAGGTGTCTTTCGCGCGTTTGTCGATGAAGTTGTATAAGCGATCTAGTCTGTCGCACAAGAAAGTCGGCAGACAAAAGACCGTCGTCTGCGCACTCCCTTAAAACCCGACTATAAGTTCTTCAGTACTTAGTTGCATAATAAAATATAAAATGTTGTAAGTTTGGTAGGTAGGTACACACGGCGGGAGATCAACCTACCCAAAACTGTCAAACTTCTACAATCAATTTTGAACTTTATGGTTTGGTTATAAGGATCAATATTCATTGGAGAAATTTGACAGGTTTGGGTAGGTTGATCTGCCGCCGTGTGTACATCACGAATTATCTTTAAAAAATATTTTTAACTAGTGGGAACTTAAACTATAATATTTAATAAAAATAATTCGACTGTAAATTATTAGGTTTTATAAATCTCAATACTTATATAGTTTACTTTTTTTTATGCTTTGGAAACTAAGATCATATAAGAAAATAATTAATTGGGTTTTTTTATTAACAACAAGACCAGGCGAGCGATTAACTATATTGTTTCAAGTTTATTTTAAACACGCGCTACATCTTCAGAAATTCTATTAATTTGACGATAACCATTAGATAACAAAATGTAGTTTAATGTTATAAAATATTGCTTTTAGTGTCACTAAGCAAGTATTTGCTAGTCTAGACCTCGCATTTCAAAGTAACTAATGTATTATTCCCTCGCTAAAAGCTATATTATTTCGGAAAATCGATGTAAAATATAAAACTAAATAAATAAGTGCAATTTTATAATTTATGTTCAGGGGATCGGATTTTATTGTATTTATTTATTAATCAGTAAGTTATATATGTCCCTACTGTTTGACAGTAATGTTCTGTTGTTAGTAGTCTTCACTTTTTGTTGGTCTTTCGAACCCGAAACTTTTTAAAATACTGACTGGGTAAAATTTGTGTCTAAAATAACGACGCCATAGTTCTAAGTAAATTCATGCTTTAGAGGTGAATGTCATGTTTTATTTTATATTTACCCAGTAATGTACCCGGATGATGATTATAACCCAAAGACAAGTATTACCCTCTTACAAATAAACAAAGAATAAGGTCCAAATAGTTATTCCGTGTTTTGTTTCTCATCATCATTTTTGTCATGTAAATGTCATTTCAAATTACAGTAAAGAGACAGAACTCGGAATAACTATTCGGACCTTATTCTTTGTTTATTTGTAAGGCCCTTTGAGATTAAAATATTTGACCACATTACATAAATTCATATTTTGCATGTAAGTGATATAACATTTGACCCAGTATTTGTTGATGTAAATCTATATTTAAGATCTTGAATATTATTATTAAATAGCAATACTACTTGAAAGAAAAGTTAATAAAGACAATATTAACAACTATCAACTAAAAAAGGCTAAAATGTAGTGATTGTTTTACCATAACATGCTTTTCTTGTTTTGAAAACAAAGCAGGAACTATGGATATAATTTAGTATTTTCAAAGAATAAAGCCTCAGCATTATACCTGTGTAAAGTGGCAGCTATAATAAACACAAATTTATTTATGTTAAATTTTTTTTTATTTAACAAAAATAAGTAAGTATAGTCTTGCGTAAGACAGTTATGTTTTCGATTATTTTATGCTTACATGTAGCAGCATAATTAAATTCAATTAAGTAATAATATTGTTATATTTTCTTGTTCTTGTTATTAATGTTTTAGTGTGTGTTCCTTGTTACCAAAGATATACATAATAACTGTACATTTTTTGCCATACTTTATAATGTTTGTATTATGGACACAGTATTCCTGTTAAATTGTATATTTTTTGCATTTGTTACTGTTATCTAAGTTACCTTTAAAGTGCAAATTTTAAATTCTGCAATATAATAAACCAAAGAATCTTCCAGTCGATTCTTAGCTGTACTGAACTAAGTGCCTTATTAAGTAAAGTAAAGTTATCATTATATTGTTGTGTAAGTATGATTATTTTATAGCGGATATGATAACTGTTTATAATATTTTTTTAAATAGTTTGAATTGTTGAAATTTCATAGAAAATTATATTAACTCAGTTTTGATTGATAAAGAAAGGAATAAATTTTATTAAGTACCTAGGTGTAGGTTTTAGTCAATAATTGTTACGTACCTAACTAAAAACTAAAATTTACAGACCCACCATCATCATAGTTAAGATTTCTAAAATTGTTGATAGGTTAAAACTTTATTAGTATTATTTTTACCTAATCAAAAATGTTTATGATTATGCCAAAACGTAATTAAACACAATATCTAAAACTGCTCTGTCCGCCTTTAAACAATGGGAGCAATATTATCTGTAGCCACACTAATAAGGATTTTACATTCAGTTAAATGTAGACAATAGTGTCTTGTATTCTCATGGCTTGATAAAAATGTATTGTGATCACTAATTCATGTTTTTGGTGAAATTCCACGTACTTTGGTGGTATTCGATAAAATTGAGTTACAAAACCACGGCATTACTAAGAACATCGGGCATTTCATACGTTGCAGGTCGACGAACGAACGAACCTCGGATTATTTTCATTGTGGAACTTGATTTGCTTACAATTCTACATTAAGAAAATTCCTATCAATATATTGATACTTTGTTAGTTGCTAAAAAAACTATATTTTTTTAAATTTACCTACTGTACATGCTCCTTTTGATAGGCGGCAGAACACTCCAAAGCTGCTATATACAAACTTGAAATGAAGGGAGTTCTCATTTTTGTTTTAAGAAAAACTTAAGGTCAGGCTTACATGGGTAGTTTATTATTTCTGAAGGTCTTTTGCTGTCGCCCGCATAAGCCCTTCAGGCTTCACAGTGTCACTGGATGCTAATGAAAGGTGAGAATTGATGGATCTCTTAAATCTATCAGATTTCAGAAATTTCTGTGATTGTCACATTTGTAAAACCCTGCCGACGCCGCATATTTGGGATATTCTGCTTTCGAACAAATAATTAAACAATACACTGTTTATGGAGATTGTTATTATAGGCGATCACAATCAATGTTAGAAATAACGCGGTCGCTCATTTAAATTGTAATTGCTGAATCAAAATAATTACAGAGTTAATAATAAATGGGGACTACGTAGCACGTTACCAACCGTCATAAATTGGCAGGTAAAGAATGACAAAATAAAATAGCACTAATTAAATGGGTACCCTTAAAATAATATAGTTACGCATAACTAGATTATATTTTTGTTTTTCAGTGAAATGGAGTGTGTTTGGTTTGTTCTTTTTTAAACAAGATTTATGCATGCGAATAAATGTTCTCAATTTCTTATAATTTGGTTTATCTATTTACCACCTCAATAACCTAAGTACCTACATACCTTACCTACACGACTTGTAGGTTGAAGAATTTAGTGCAAAAAAAAATCCTTGAAGGTTACAAAACTTTGCCAATATACATATTAAAAAGAAGACTTCTGCATTATTTTTATCTACTTGGCCGTAATCTGCTAATTCAGGCTTTAGCATCCACTGATGGAAATAATTTCATTGTTGCAGGTGATGTGGATTTCTTTAAAACAATGATGCAAAACATGTTGCCGGTTGTACCAATGAAGACAAAAAACTATTGGTCGCATTACGACATGTCGTACGAATGTGAGAAATGCAAGAGGAAATATAGACACAAAAGCACTTACAGAAGGCACGTCACTTATGAATGTGGCAAAGAGCCTATGTTCAGATGTCCTTTCCTCGACTGCACATACAAGGCCTATCAGAAAACGCATACTGACGCACACATCAAGACCAAACATAAAATAATGACATTAGAATACAAGCTATGATGCACGGAGATAAATAATTATAATTATTGAAATTGTGATATTAAAGTTAATTGTCTTAATTACTTAACTCTTTTATTATAATATAGACTGCCAAGTTTTGTTTTTTCAGTTGGTAGAATTAGGTCCTAATTTATACCTAGTAGCTACATAACCATACCTAATACACAGTCAGGTCATAAATTCTGTCACATGTTTAATATAAAATAATTGAGACAAGTTTATTCATTATGTAACCATTTATATACCAAAATGAACTTAACAAAACATAAATTCTTATGACAAAAGTGCCGGATGAAGTCGATTTCACGCGCCGCCAGCCAGTCTTGTCTTCGCTCTTCGCTCTATGAGCTGGCGCCGAATCTTGTTGGAATACCCAGTGCCTGTTATTGAACATGGTATGAGAAACAGGTTCCACAAGGTTCGTCAGGACTGTATTTTGATACAAAACTGCATTCGTTTTTACACCTTTCTCACAAAAATGTACCTCTGTTAAGCCCCAATAAGAAACTCCCAACCATACCATGAGCGAGGATGGAAAATCGTCTCGGTCTCGTTGGACACGCGGAATACGGTTGCTCGCTTCTTCACTACTGTGTGCATAGACCTTATCATTTTGTTTGTTGTAGCTCTCTTCTACGGCAAAAATTTTTTCATCCGAAAAAAGAATTTCCCGATATTTTTTTCCCGCGTACCGCTTCAACAAAGCTCGGCATCTCTTCAGTCTCAGGTCCATTAGACGAGCATTCAAACGATGTCCTGTTTTTCTTCGATATGCCCGAAGCCCTAAGCCTAACCCCATCTGAAGGGCCAACAGTTTCTGCTTACGTTTGGGATTTCTTTGAATTCGCGCCTTCACAGCTTTTATCACTGCTGGAGTCCTAACAGACCGAGGGCGACCACTTCTTGACCTGTCATCTACACTAGAGTCTTCATTGTATCGTTTGATGGTACGATAAACGAATCTTTTGGTTAAATTCAAATTTTTCAGTATGTCAAAAATTTGAATTGGCGCGTAACCGCAACGATGCAACGCAATAACTGCAACACGGTCTTCTTTAAGCGTCCACTCCATATTTAAAAATGAGTAAAATTCTAAAAAGTATTCATTTTTATTTTCATGAACAATTCGAAATTCGAATTCAATAAACTTTTTTGTGGCCAGCATTCTAAAAGAAAAGTTTTTACTGTGTGACAATACTTATGACCCTGGCTGTGTAGTAATAACTTTAGGTACATAAAAATCTCGTATTATGAATTTCTCTAATTTGGGAAGTTATCCCTGCCTTGCCTTCTCAAATCAAACCGAACCCCTTTTATTTTTCCGTTGTGAAAATCTTCCTTGTCACTTCGTCATCCTACAATGTGGGTCAGAGGTGTCTAGGAATCATTGACTCGCCGTTCCCTTTTCCCTTTCACGTGTGGAATCTGCTATCATACTCTCTGGACCGGGTTATAGCTAGGACCCGGGAGGTGTGGTGTGGCTCATTTTGGCACAGCCACCATCACCAACCCGAAATCTGAGTTTACAGATAATTAGTGGGAATTAGTGGATAAATCTCAGAATTAGTGGGAGGAATTGGTGGAAAAGTTATAAGGGATACAAGGTGGCCGTGCCAAAATGAGACTCATTTTGAAACCACGGGTATCTCAGAATTAGTGGGAGCTTCTATGAAAAGTTATATACATTTTTCATTTTCCCATAGTAGATGTACAATCGCGTACATGAAGCTTATTGATAATTTTAATTAACAACTTAAAATTGAAAGGTATAAAGAGTATAGGTAAGAATCTAGTTATATAGAGTGCAAGTAAGTAAATGAGAGAGAGAATCGGATACATGTATGTACATGACATTAATTTAATGTCGGGAACCAAAAAAATGTAAACTAGTTAGTATATAAATGCATTTCTTTAAAAATATAAAAAGACTCATTTGAATGCTTAATTATTAATTAATATTTTTTAATTTTTAATTATTTTAGGGCTTCCATCTTACCTACTTCGCCGGGTTCACTAACCAACATCTGTAGCATATCTGCTGGGGGTGGCCTTCATCGCCAAAGCCCTCTTTTAGTCTCCATTTATGACAGGCAGGAGATACCGTATCCTTATTTTTAGCCCAGGACTACAGAATAAGATACTAACTTACGATTGATTGCCTATGACTAGTTAAGTGTTGCATTTGTGATGTACCTGTAATATATTTAAATAAAGCCTTTACACTAAGTATTTTTATTAGTATTCCTATTTTGTTTAACTTCTCGTAACGTTATAACTCTCCATGAAACTTTTATAAACGTTGGATAGTGATAGTTGCGTGGATATAAATATATTGTGGATTATAATTAAGGATTTAAAATTTTGCTTATAACACAAGAGACAACGGTATAACAACACACTTTTAAAATGGCTTGTATATCTATCAGGCTAATAAATGTTATCTGGGGATTAAAAAATCGAAAAATCTGTTAATACATTTTTTAAGCATTTAATGGCGCCTTTTTTATCGATACAGAATCAAACATACGTACACACATATCAATGTTTCGTCGTTCATTCACAATTTAATTAATTCAAGTAATAACTAAATGCTTATGTGCGCGACTGCACATATTGTTTTTCTATGGAAAAAAGAAGTTGCTATAACTTGTGCACCGGACTTCTTGGCGGGAAAGTAAAGAGTCATGTCTGCGGTTTTGTTTTATTATCAAAAATTTGTGTTATGTCGAATATTAATGTGAAATAATGGTGGATTATTAACCGTTAAGTGTTCGTAAGTGTGCATGAGTGTTGGCAAATGAAACAAAACAGTGCAACTTTACTTTTCAAATTCTCTCAAGAAGTCCGCCGAGTAATTAGTAAAGCCCCACATCTTTACTGAGATACTCGAGTAGTTGGGGGTATATCATTTCTCACTTCTCATTTTTATTATCATTCATCATCATACTGACTGGAAGGAAATATTGTATATTTATGTATTACTTGTAAGAAAAATTACTTTGACACTGGCTAAATGTGCTAATCGCACGAAGCCATCAACTAAAAGAAAGAACTTTTGAACCATGGCCCCACTAATTCTGAGATTTATCCACTAATTATCCACTAATTATTGGTGTAATCAGATCTTCGCTACGACCCGTGGTTTCAGAGATACAAGGTGGCCGTGCCAAAATGAGCGCTCATTTTAGTGGGAATTAGTGGATAAATCTCAGAATTAGTGGGGCCATGGTTCAAAAGTTATAAGGGATACAAGGTGGTGCAATAGAGTCATTTGCCGTGCTACGTATAAAAAAAAATGGCATAAGAGAACAAAGTTCAATTTTTTAAATTTTTTTATTACTTTCACTCAAGTGGCAAAAAAAAATTAAGTAATAGTACTGAAACTTTTTTCATAAATACTTGATATCGTACTGAGCTGAAAATAAATCGTCAGCTGCATCGTGGAGGGGGGACTATGCGTCAGCTGCTCGCATGAACTTGTAAAAAAATACGTAAAATAAAGTTATAGTACGCCGGATGACATTTGACTAGGCGATTGTTTAAATTAAATTTAAAAGTACGAAAACAACAATCGGCTGCATCTGTAGCGGTGGAAAGACCGTCAACTGACGCAGTAGATACAGATTATTCGAGCAATGCACAGTATCTTTCAGGGTCCAGCTGACATAACTCCCATACCCGCACCCAGCAGCTGACTGATAGTTTTCGCCCAGAATAGTGACAATTAAATGATAATAATCACGGGAAGTATAAAATAATATCGCATGTGTAAAATAATACCGTACGAAAACATATTGTGTTTTTCTTGTTTTATTTTAAACCTACGAAGGAAATGCTATAAAATAATAATTAGTGTGAAAGTAATAAAAAAATTTTATTCACTTATGACTATTTTGTTTTATACGTAGCACGGCAAATGATTCCATTTCACCTGATGTTAAGTGAATATAGAATCCAGATGCGACGACAACTAGTGCAGCGTGAAAACAACGCAGCATCAGTTACCCTCACTCTGCCGGCCCACAAGGTGCCTCTTCACGCCTCGTTTGAAGGACCCCATGTCATAGGAAAGAGGGTAAACGTGTGCTGGTAGACTATTCTATCTTTTGGAAGTGCGACAAAGAAACGAGTCACCAAATTTCTTTGTGCGCGATGGAATGTTCGAGACAGTACATAGGTGACTCCGGAGAGCAGCACGCATACTCCTATGGACCTATCCTCCTATCCTATCTCGCCGCCCTTTAAAAAAAGTCCATTGACCTTGTTAAAAGGCCGCGGGTAGTGCCACCAGTGCCCGACACTAAGCCCTGTGTTTGACACAATGTTCATTGTCATCATTATCATCAGCCAAACTATTCTATGTTTTGGAGGTGCGACAAAGAAACGAGTCATCAAATTAATTCTTAGTGCGCGATGGAATATTTGAGACCGTGAAGCGGTGACTCCGGAGAGCAGCACGTGTACTCCTATTCCTATGGAGGAAGGGAGAAGGTGGGATGTGGTCTGGCATGGCGAGTGCTCTGACGAGCTCTTCAGCTCTTCTTCTATCTCATCAGCAACTGTAGTCGCGCTAGCTGTTAGGTCCTTCCCACTGAAACACGCTGCCTCCAAGGGACGGATGCAATATAGTCCCAATCTGCCGACGAGTAATGCCAAATCTGACGTTTAGATACCGCTGATGGCGGTAGCAGAGCCAGACAGAGGCATGTTGCTGGATACCAAGCAGTGATCCGAAGAGCGCGCAGACAGCGACAGCAAACGTCTGTCCGAACAAACAAGCAAACTCCGGCTTTGGCTTTAAAGGATTCTTCAAGCACAAAGCCGGGATAGTGCAGGTAGGTGGTGTCAACCGGACAGATTATTTGCGTTTCCGTCAAGAATAACATTGCTGGCCGTGCCGTATCAAGATGGTGGTGTACGGCATTGAGGTTTGCATGGAGTCCGCGGATGTTAGCGAACTCGACCTCAAACGGTATGGTTGTGGCGGGGGTGTGCACCGCTGTAGGACCAGTTTTTACATGACATGACATGACATGACAATCAAACATGTCTTTTTTGCAATGCGGTTTGCGTAGGTCAAGGTGAAATGATAATAAATATGTAATCTGCATCTTACTTGTTCATTTCCTAATTTATTTTGATTGTGTTAAATATTATAAGTTATTAATTGGACTCAGGCATATTAAAATGTAATTATGTAGGTATAATTTCATATAATTTTAAATGTAAAATATTATTAATGAGCCTGCCTGCCAGTCCTAAGCCTGGAAAAAGTATGATGGGAAGTTCGTTTCCACCGCTCACAAACTGAACCGTCGTCGTCGCGTCGATTAGCAAGCGACAAGAACGTTGTCTAAACAGTTTATTCTGAAAGTCGTTTAATGAAAATTTATTTAAATGAACCACGACAACAAAACTACTTTGTTTTTCACAGTTTCTTGTTCAGTTCCATATTCTTCGAAAAAAACCTGTTTTTTCAACTCGCACGCACACGCAGATGCTGTTTTGAAATTTTAGGGGGACAAGCTGAGGTAGCCCGAAGGTATATTATATGGGGCTCAAATATGTGTTTAAAAGGAAACAGCAATGCTCCAATATTTTTAATCTTTACTGCGTCAGCTGACGGCCTTTCCACCGCTACACACTTGTTGTGTTGTGTTGAGTTGTTGTGTTGATTGTTGTTTTCGTACTTTTAATAATATTAACAATCGTTTAGCTAAATTTCATCCAGCGCACTATAACGTGAGCAGCTGACGCATAGGCCCCCCTCCACGATGCAGCTGACGATTTTTTTTCAGCTCAGTATGATTTCAATTATTAATCAAAAAAAGTTTCAGCCGGCTTACTATTACAAATTTTTTTTTTTACCACTTTCGGAACCTCCCACACGCTCATCGCGGGTGCGCCAGCTGACGCTTGGTTCACTTATTAGTAATACGAGATCTGTTGATAAAGATGGCAATCGATTGGCGTAAAAACACAACCTAAAATGCAACGCTACCTCCCGGACCATAAGGGATAAATAAATTTATTCATCGTCACTTAAATTAGAAAAGCAGTCTCAACCTACTATAGGGAAGATTCGTCTGTTCGTCGTCCACGTCCCGTTCCCGTCCATTTGACTACATTCACAGAAAACCACGTTTAATAGCAATAACGACACACTTTCAAAAATTATCTTTAATCTACGTTTTCTACGTCCTTAATCTATACTAATATTATAAAGAGGAAAGCTTTGTATTTTTGCATGTTTGCAACGAATTTGGTTGTGTGCCGGAATCTTGGAGAGATGCTAATGTGCAACCGGTTCCGAAAAAAGGAGATCGGTCAGATCCGACTAACTACCGCCCAATACCGTTACTTCAGTTTTGTGTAAAGTCTTGGAGCGGACTTTAAACAAACAGCTTATCCGCTACCTTGAAGAACACCCCTTAATTCACGATCGCCAATACTGGTTTCGGCCGAAACGGTCAACGGGTGATCTTCTAGCGTTCGTTACACATCTCTGGGGTGAGGCATATTGACATAGCCAAGGCTTTTGATCGGGTCTGGCACAAAGCCCTTCTCTCCAAGCTCCCGGCATACGGTCTGCCTGCTCAATTCTGCAACTGGGTCGCTGGTTTCCTACATGAGCGTAGAATCCGAGTACTCTCAGACGGATGCGCTTCGTGGTTCATGTCAGTGAATGCCGCTGTCCCTCAGGGGTCCATTATATCCCCCACGCTGTTCCTTCTGCATATCAATGATATGCTTCCACTTGGAAATATTCATTGTTATGCAGATGATAGAACAGTGAACGGTGGGTAGTCCTAAATAAAAAGAAATAAATTTTCACCCACACAAGTGGGTGAAAATGTCACCCGGGAAAAAGTGGAAGAAAACGGGTTATAACCGGGCTACGGGCTATCGATAGTATTATTGCTCGCGAAGAATTAAACTATCGATACTGTCGATTAAATTTGCAAAAAAAGTATTGATATTATCGATAGTCTGCCAATTTGCAATAGTATTGGGTTTGCTTTTATTTTATTATATTTGCAAAAATACTGTCGATCGTATCGATACTATCGATAGTACTGTTGCAAATAAAAATCGATACTATCGATAGTTTGTTATTTACGAACAACAATAGTATTGCCTGGTTCTGTGCTATCGATAGTATCGCTACTATCGATCGGCCACACTAATGATAAGTATTAATGTTTTTTGAACTTAATAAGCAGCATTAAATGTTTTGTAACTTCTTGTCTTGGTGAAAGTTTGCAATTTCGTTTTAGCAGTTTGTATACCTAGCTACAAGCTTTCATGAGTTGCCAAATGAAACAAGACAGGAACTATCTAATGAATCTAATGATCGAGGTATAAATTATTACGTCCCAAATTTTACTAAAACACCGTGATTGGATATATCGATCTTCAATCACGGTTTATCATCTCAGCCAAAAGAGGTCTACTACTGGAGAAAGACCTCCATTATGGATCTTCACGAACGGTTTCAAGCTGCTCTCATCCAGCGACTACCCAGAACCTTTCCATTTAAACCCACTCTTAAATAAATCATCAACTCAAAATAACAACTTTATCATCACTAACAATAAATATTAAGCTGTACGGTTTAGACTCTTGCTTTTCCAAAATAAGACAAAATGTCATAAAGTTAAAAAAATAGATCAGCTGCTAACTAGGTAGGACTTCTTGGCGGGAAAGTGAAGAGTCATGTATATAATGTGAAATAATGATGGATTATTAACCGTTAAGTGTTCGTGAGTGTGCATGAGTGTTGGCAAATCAAGACATCTGCGTGAGGACTTAGTAAAGCCCCACATCTTTACTGTAATACTCGAGGGGTTGGGGGGTCTATCATTTCTCTCCTCTCATTTCTATTATCATTCATCATCTTCATACAGGAAACAAGACAGGAGAAGTAACAAAGAAGTAACTAATAAAATTAAGAAATTAATGCCATGGCAGCATGTTCTATGACCTTAGCCAGTTCCTCAGGGAACGAACTACACTTTTTAAAAAAAAGTAACTAGGTAGGTAGGTATCAATTTTTGCAGACGGCTCGATCGAAGCCATTAAAAAAAAAATTTTTGCAGCACAAGCACCAAACCGAACCAAAATATTTGAATCTGCTATCTAATTCGGGTTTCACCAAAATGATTTTTTAATATAAAAACTACAAATTAACATAATCAATATGAACCGCCTTATATTCACTAATAGGTATGGTATGAATACCTTTAGAAACAATTTTATTTTATGTTTATCTCCACGGAAAGAAACACCGAAGGTAGTACAAAATGTTAATAACCGAGGATTTCACGATCAAAAAAAGAATATTCGATCAACTCTCAACTATATGATAGCTCTCGGAGTTATGACTGTAGGTTTAAGTTACGCTGCAGTTCCACTGTATCGAATATTTTGTCAAGTAAGTAAAAATAACCTTAAATTAAAATAGTTTACCTAGTTCAATTTCTTATACAGATCATCATTTGAGTTTTGTGTAGAACGGCTCATCAACGGAATTTGAAACACACGAAGACCAGTTATCCATACTAATTAACTTATTAATAAAAGTATCTACCTGAAGAGTAACATATAAAATATACTGTTTAACCAAATTATTATTTCGTGCCATTCAGGCTTACAGCTACGGAGGCACAACAAGTCAAGTGGAATCAAATGAGACAGTGAGCAACATGAAAGCAGTTAGGGCAAAGCCAATCAAGATCAAATTTAATGCAGACGTTGCTTCCTCCATGCAGTGGAACTTCAAGCCTCAACAAATGGATATCACAGTAAGGGACTGCTCAGAAAATATTAATATTTATTTATAAAAGACCATTAAATAATTAGGAAAAATGCTGCAGAACATGGAGATTACATCTTCCATAATCATATAACTTAGAAAGTTTATGTTATGGTGATTGATACAATGGCTCAGTGACCCAAAGAAGATCTTGGCCTCTGTCACCAAAACATGCCACTCTTATCTGTCTTTGTGCTGTAAGATGCCAGCCTTCGTTCTAATTTCATTGCGACTCAGAATACTGTTTTGTTATTTAAGGTGGTGCCAGGTGAGACAGCTCTGGCCTTCTACACTGCTTGCAACCCAACAGAGAAGACAGTGACTGGTATCAGCACATACAATGTGATACCATTTGAGGCGGGTCAGTATTTCAACAAGATCCAGTGCTTCTGCTTTGAGGAGCAGCAGCTCAATCCATATGAACAGGTAAGAATTGGATCTTGATATCTATGTATGAGTAATGTATTGCTCTGAATGCTTTTTAGATTAATAACTTATTATTTTTAATGAAAAAGTTTTTTTCATTGCCTATCTATTGGATGGCTTGACAAGAGACAATGCAATTTGTGTCCAGAAACCATAGCAGAAATAATTATTAACTTTATAATCTTCAATAAATAATGTAACTAGACAAAGGACCAAAACAAAAATCCATCTCGAAAGTCGTCCTGTTCCATTTAAATATTGAATAACAAAATCTGAAAAAAAAACATTGGATAGCATCAATCAACAACTTCAGCTTATTGCAAACCTTAAATCTTAAACGTAAATATTAAATAAGGTTGCAAAATATTTGTACTAAATATTTACTTTCATCGCCACAATAAGTCATTGTGTTGTGGCCCGTGACCCCAAAGTCCTTTTTTTTACCGCCATTTTCTCATAATCACTTCAAACCTACTTACATGCACTCTTCGTTAGGACGGCAGTTACTGCTGCACTAATGAAGAGTACAACAACTCGAATTTGCCACTTCCGAGAAAAACGCGCTCAAAATTTTGAACTATGTTTTTCGTGTATCTCATGAACTACTGAACGTATCTACATAAAACTTGTACCAATTGAAAGAAGCATAAATAAAGAGCCAGTTCTAAATATACTTAAATTGAATATATGAAGCTTATAGCCTGAAATCGTGGAAATAGTGTTCATAATTAATGTTCAAATGATCAACCTATCATTACTAGTCATAAATACCTTAACTTTCTACATTACTTATTATATTTAGCAAACCTACATATTGCAAACACTTACATAAATAATTTCAATATTTTCTAACGATAAATACAATAACAATGTAGTTATTGCATTTATCGTTAGAAAAACCTGTGTGAACTAGTTGGTAATATGCATAGTTCAAAACTGATGACACCACAAGTATGATTATTGTATTATTGATTAGTAAAATTGTAATGATGTTATTGTATTATTGCTTACTGAAAAAACAGGTTCCTGAAGGATTCATGAAAAGTTACTTAGAGAGAGTTATTATACGTCTCGATTCCCTGAATCTGATATAATAACTTAAAATCAACCAAAATCGAGTTATTGTACTTATCGTTAGCGCGGCAGCGTACCGTGCAGACGTTGTGAGCAGCAGAGTGCACTGTTCACTACACCATAGCTATTGTAATATTATATTTTTCAGGTGGACATGCCAGTATTTTTCTACATTGATCCAGAGTTTATAGACGATCCTAGGATGGAGTTTATAAACGAAATAGTACTTTCCTACACATTCTTTGAAGCCAAAGAAGGCATGAAGTTGCCTGTTCCTACTTATGTGAGGCAGTGAAGTGTAGTTCTGAACACTATTTGGTGCAGATAAATGTTTTTAGTGAGTAGTTTTGTTATTGTGACGATTCATTATGTGACGATATCTTGTTAAGTTTGCAACTTTAATTATATAGTATTTTTTATTGATTCCTCTCATTTTTATTACCTTTGCAATGCATTACCCGATATCGAAAGTTCTAAAATAATTCTGTCTCTTTCAAAATCCGTATTACCTACATAAAATCCTTCTTACTGTCTAAATTTTAACTCTTAGAGGAGATTATTTATGCGTAGGTAGTAAGGCAACAAAAAAGTAGTGTTTGTGGTGTGACGAGTTCACTGCAGCCATTCGCTATAGGCGGGTTCACACCTGCGCACGTGCACGAACTTTACGGTTCACGTGCATCCGAGGTCGTCCCGTGCAAATTCATAAAGCAGCGCTTTATGAATTTATATTATTATATTATTTTATATTATATTTATTTATGATACCTTTGGACATGTTCGCAAGTAATTAGCGAATAGTTCGCGTGCAAGTTATAATGTCCTCGTGCGGTTCGCGTGTATCTTAGGCTTGTTTCACATTGGTTTCACACGTACCACAACCACAACACGTGGGCATCCTAATTTCCACATGAACACCTAATTTTATTATGAAATTAATAGTTGAATTCACACGGGCCACCTTTTGCCGTTATTATTGATCGCGTGTTTGATACGGAATACATCACAGCCATGTCGCAACCCTAACGCAACCATCAGCGACAACGGAACCACATCCACATTATGTAGGTACAACGCAACCGCAAGAAGCCGCAGCGACACTATTCACAGTTCACTCGTAACCACAGCTTGACCACCTTTTGTCGCGACGGTGTGGTGTGGTTGTAGTACGTGTGAAACAAGGTTAGTCTACTACTAGTGTTGGGTAAAAAGGACACAAACATGTACCGCGCTGGGAATCGAACCCGGGACCACTGGGTCTAAACCGGTTGTCTTAACCACTAGACACAGGCGGATAGCCATTCTCTCCTAACCTTCCGATGTAAGATTACGGGTAAAGGGGGTCAATGCTACAAATGAAACGAACAACGTTGTATTGCGTGTTTATGTGGGTGAGGATCGGTCCTAGGCCTTGATGGCGGCGGTGACGGGGTACCCGCGGCGCAGGCCCATGCACTGGTCGCGGTCGATGAACAGCGTGGTGGCCTTGTTGCGCAGGTCGGCCTCCAGGCCGGCGCGCACGCCCAGCAGCGTCTGGTGCGTGCCCTCCGCCGTCGCGATCTTCGAGCGCAGCGTCTCCATGGCCTCTTGCAGGTCGCAAACTTCTTTTACCAGTCTGTGTACATGATTCAACAACATTTATTCAATTTTACGTTTTATTTTTAAGTGCTAATTGCTGCACTGAAGCTGAATTAAATATTTATAAAATACAGTGAAAAAATTAAATGCCTACCCGACCCAGCCAGGAATCGAACCTGGGTTTTCCGCAATCCGGGTGGCTGCACTGACCATTATGCTACCGAGAAGGCGTAAGCACTGACTTTAGCGCCTTTGCCTTACCTTTGCCTTTTTAGCGCTAATTTAAAAAGCACTGAAAAAATTCAGTGCTTACGTCAGCCTTCCCGGTAGCATAATGGTCAGTGCAGCCGTCCGGATTGCGGAAGATCCAGGTTTTAATTTTTTCACTGTATTTTATAAATAATTAACATTTATTAAGTCCTTTAGTGTTCATTTAAAACACTTATACATAGAAACACACGTCACACAAGACATATAGAAAGCTGAGCTTATCTCTAAAAGAGATCTCTTCCAGCCAATCCTAGCTGTTGTGGTGTGAAAAGGAAGTCTGGGATTGATGTAAAATTGATGTGAGATTGGAAGAAGCTAGAGGTTTTAAACAAACATTGGTACGTGCTGTAGTGTGCCTGCGTTTACGTATTTGTTGGCGTTTATTTATTTCGTAACGTATCTATTGATAAAAATATTGGCAATCCTAAGCAAAACAAATAAATATAATTGGCAAGTGACGTTTTATAAATATTTTAATATGGCTGGTTCTTTTTAACTATACTTTTTAGAGCATCCGCAAACAAGGTTAACTTTCACCACCACACATTTAGCACACCTCGTGGCACAGGTATGACCCCTGCCAATTTCTTTACGAGAGAAACGTGTCTAAAGGGACCACTGTGGCGGATCGTTAACATAACAACTCAGAGTTCTTGGGATCCCGCCCAATCAGTAGACGGGTCCCCTGGATTTTTAGTGGATAGGCTATAATAATGGCTAACCCCATATACCCCACGCAAAGTTAGAGCCCCGCGGGATGATTCAGATCCGAATTTTGACGTGACAACGTCTTATAAATTGGTTTGCCGGGTGACACTTCAAGAAACTGCGTTACGCTCCGCTCACGTTATGCGCTCACAATGAGAGCGAGTGAGAGGCACGCGTCCCTTCCACTCGGGCATGGTTAGCCCGCCTAAGAGCGAGAGAGACAGACATAGACATATAAATACGTATGTATGTGTAAAGGTAAAAATAAAATTTTGTTAATATGAAATTCAGTGCGAGATTCTTTGTATAAATTAATGTTTTAAATATAATTCTTTGTATAAATAAATGTTTTAATTTGTTACTATTATTTCATCCTTCTTCCTACTATACGAATGAATATTCACATTAAAATTATTTTACCACTCAAAGTCGTTGTCACGTAAAACTTTCGCCCGTATATCGACTTTACAGGCAACCAATTTTTTGTTTTTTTTTTAATATCTTACGGGTAAGCATTAATGTTTTGGCGACATATTTAGATAAGATGGTGGTAGCTAGCCAAGCGGACAAACAAGTCTTACCACCAACCAAACCGAGTACACAAACATGTACCCCCGTTGGGATTCGAACTCGGGACGTCTGGGTCTAAATCGGTGACCTTAACCACAAGGCCACAGAGTCGGTTAAAATTACAAAAAAGCACCTGTTCTGTGCCTCGTCGCGGCACTTCTCGAGGTGCGGGCGGTTGGTGCGCGCCTGCAGGCGGGTGTGCGCCACCTTCATGGGCTGCAGCTTGTCCTCGATGGCCTTGTTCAGCAGCTCCAGCGTCTTCTCCACGTCGAAGATCTCCTGCTGGATCTGACCACAGCAAAACAAGGGCTACTTAATACGGACCAACTGACAATATAAAGAGTTCTGTTACCAAGCTACGAAGCCCAATTGCTTCGTCATCATGTCCGATCACGAACTGGGTACAGTCCATCCCTCGTGAAAATGTCACCTACTGGCCTTCTGCCTATTAGTAAGATTTGGATCAACGGCTTATTATGTCGGTGGCGGCTTATTGTCTTCTGAAGCAGAGAGGAGGGGATCATGATCCGGCATTGCTATAGTCGTTTAATTTGCAAGATTGCAATCTGGCTTGGTAGGATTTGCCCAGGATCCAGCTATAAAGATCTAGTTAAAATACAGGGTTCAACAGAACTGAAGTTGAAGACATTGCGCCCTTGGTAAGTATCGCAAGCGTACAATGGTACATGCGCCGCGGTGGCCAATTCCACCAGGTGTACCCTACGCTCATTTGCTCGGGTATCATACAAAAGGTATACGTGACGTGACGAAGTACGGACCTTGTGCAAGTGCAGCTGCAGCTTGTTCTTGATCTCGATGGTCTCGGCGACGCGGCGCGTGAACGCGCTGTTGGTGTTGCTCCACTGGTCCCAGATCTGTGTCGCCGACACGTTGATCAGGTTATCCGTGTCTGCAACCGACCATTTAAGACTTAGGTTTGTTTTTGCATCATCAACCTTTTTATGGTCTATCCGCGGTATGATCGAACATAATGACACGACCACTTCGAAGATTTCGAGACAGCTTGGTCCCACTTTAAGTAAAGACATTTTGACAAAAATTGCATAAAAAGTACACGTACACAGTACAAAGGACGGTCTTATCACTAAGAGTGATTTCTTTCAGACAACCTTTGGTTAAGTCAACTAAGATAAGTAGGTGACGGCAATGTAGGTAACGTTATCTAGAAAAAAGTATCTTTGGGTACTTCTTTCGTTACCTAATGCGCCAATCCGCGTAGAGCGGTTAGTAAATTAACGGAGTTAGTCACCGATGCCAACTATATAATTTGTTAAATCTAAAGTCCCAGTCAACCATTATTACTAGGACTATAAACCTTTCTCTTTCCTAATCTTTCTTTCTAAAAAAATTTATCTCTTCAATAATCATGAAATCGTTGACTTGGGGGATAAAGGATGGCCTCCTTTATCCCCTGCTAACAACCGTGGTGAGTGCGCGGGCGGGTACCCGAGAGCATCTGCGTGGCCTTGGCGCGCTCGGACTGCGAGCGCTGCAGCGTGGCGGCGGACGCGGCCGCCCAGCGCGCCGTGTCGCACACGGTGGGGTCGTAGCGCTCGATGCCCGCGTAGAATTGCAGGCCCTGCGTTAAACAGACGATGCTACCATTTTTATTGGAAGAGTGGGAGAGTTGGAAACAGAAGGGATGGAATTAGACATTTTTAGGGAGCGATGCGAAAGAGCCTACGCAAGTAGCGCCTCAAGAAGTAAGAAGCCAGAAGATCCTCACCAAAAAACATCTTCCGAGATTCGGTTCCTATGCCGCAAGGTGCGCAGGAGCATGGGCCGGTGGCGGTACCCTTTTTATTATGGAGAATTTGCTGAAGGCACCACGGTTCGACAGGAACAGTGATCGCAATTTTTTCCTTTAATCGTTAACAATAGGGGCCAGCCCTGATTTAAGTCAACAATGAAATACAGACCATCTGCTCTTAACTGCTTCTAACTGTCATTCTGTAAAATTTCAATGTAAATCTGTATATGAGATGAGATACGATGAAAATACCTACAAATTAGGACATACGGAGCCAAAACGTGGACAATTTAAAGTCGATCAGCGAGCTATGGCAAGGGCTATGCTCGAAGTTTCTCTGAAGGATCGACTTAGTTAGGAATGAATGATCCGACAGAGAACGAAGGTAATCGACATAGCCCATCGGATCAGCAAGCTGAAGTAACAGTGGGCCGGTCATATTAATAGTCGCAGAACCGACACCCGTTAGGGTAAACGAGTTCTCGAGTGGAGACCGCGTATCGGCAAACGTAGTGTAGGACGCCTTCAGATTAAGTGGAGCGGTGATCTTCGCAAGGTGGCTGGCAAGAGCTGGATGGGAGTAGTCGCGGATCGTGCTCAGTGGCGTGTAACTACTTGGAGAGATCTATGTCCAGCAGTGGACTAATATAGGCTGATGATAATGATGACAATGAACATTGTGTCAAACACAGGGCTTAGTGTCGGGCACTGGCGCCACTACCCGCGGCCTTTTAACAAGGTCAATGGACTTTTTTTTAAAGGGCGGCGAGATAGGATAGGACGATAGGTCCATAGAAGTACGCGTGCTGCTCTCCAGAGTCACCCCTGTACTGTCTCGAACATTCCATCGCGCACAAAGAAATTTGGCGACTCGTTTCTTTGTCGCATTACCAAAAAATGGAATAGTCTACCAGCACACGTTTTCCCTCCTGCCTATGACATGGGGTCCTTCAAACGAGGCGTGAAGAGGCACCTCGTGGGCCGGTAGGGTGAGGGTGACTGATGCTGCGTTGTTTTCACGCTGCACCAGGAGTCCTTGCGTCTGGACTCCATTTCCACTTAACATCAAGTGGAGTGGAGTTATTTGCCGAGCTACGTATAAAAAAAAACTGAAGCCGTGTGATTGAATACCCTCAAAGGTTTTCAGGCGCAGAGAGTACATGCACGCACTAAGCATATGCTCGTTCCCTACTAGATTCTCAGAGGATTCGGACCGGATTGGGAGCGGAACAACCCGAGGGCACCCCTAAAGCTAGGACCTCGGTTCGAGTTGACCGGGTCTGGGGGGTAGGTACAAGCGCCCAGATGCTACATGTCTGTAGCTGGTATAATGGTAAAAATATGATTGTCTAAATCTATGTCTATATTTTTGTTTAGTAAATAGCTCTAGCTCCGACTCGAAGGACCAATAATTGTACTTAAAGTTAAGTTATAAACATGTGTCATCTCATATCTCTAGATAAATAAATAATGTATAGAAATGATTCCACGACTTGAGATAATTTGAACTGTGTAGGTAATCGTACCTACAGTGAAAAAATTAAATGCCTAGCAAATATAGCAATTAGCACTTAAAAATAAAAAGTTAAATTCACACGTAGTATGATGGATGCTATGATTTAAATGATAGCAAGAAACAGCCAGCCAACCTTGGAGAAGTTGTTGAGCTGGTGGCACATGGAGTCGATGCCGAGCGCGTATTCCTTGTTGCGCATGTCCGTCTCCAGCTCGTGCTGCGTCGCGCGGCAGTTCTTGGCCTGCGCCCGAACCTGCCCACGACCATTCAATTAAAATAACGTTACCAAGAATAAGCTTCGAATAGTTATTCCGTGTTGTGTTCCTGTAAATGTAATTTCAAAAGAGTAAAAGAGAGAGAGATAGAGAGAAATAAAAAATAAATGAGCCTTACAGTAAGTAGTTCGCATAAGATGTGTAACACTTGACATCTCACCTTTTGAAATCAATATTACAAGAGAAAATAGAATTAACAATTTTTTTTTCTTTTTTCCCTTTTTTTTCTTTTTTCATTTCGCTAGCAAACTAGCAAAAATAAGGAGACTGCTGATGGTAAGCTTCATACAAATGCATGCTACTGTTACTGTTACTTTTCCTACGAAATCACTCCCACATTATTATATCTATAGAAGGCGAGCGGATCACACTGTTAGGGTACTTCCGTCCTATTTACGAAATCATTACCCGCAAATTGTTTGTATATACAACCTGGAAAAAAATAAGCAATAAAATTTGAGCAGCCTACATGTTTGGTGATAACTGTTGTTTTCACAAGTAATAGGTAGCTGAGAAATTTATATTTTTTAGACAAAAACGGCGGGCGCGGGGGTACAAGCGTGCCACGTGTCAACTCTTACGTCACTGCGCTTGCGCTTGTTAATCAATAACAAAATAGGGTTGTACAAAATGTTAACATTTACACTTAACCCTTAGTTACTCGCACGAAGGAAATTACACAATTACTCGCACGGGGTCCAACCCACTGACCCCAATTTATTTTGAAGATTACTAATTAGCTAATGAGGAATGGAGTGCTCATTGCACGCGAATTTAGTGCATTTTATGCATTTTTGGCACATTTCAGTCAATGATTCTAGCGCAATTATTGCACCGTCTTCTCTTGGCTGATGATGGGGAATCAAAGTTTGTTTTGTTTGCCACTAAAATGTTATCTTTAGGTCGAATTAGGAAGCTATTGTAGGTGGGAGCACTTCCCGACAGACCGAAGTTTAAATTTTTGGCGAGTAAAGTGGCGTTGTACACCATACGAGTAGTTAAGGATTTGGTAGAAAAATTTGAAAACATTTTTTACCACATTTAATGGTAATATTTAAGCAATGAAATCTTTACAGGGTATATGTATGTGCGCACCCTTAAATGTAATTGCTCATTTTTTTACAGATTGTATAGAAGGCGAGCGAAAAGATGTTACACATTAATAACTATTCGAAGCTTATTCACTGTTTATTTGTAAGGCACTAAGGCTTTAGCCACGAGTGCGAACGCCTTGCAATGCAGCTTGTGAATTTCCATTTCATTGCGCGCTATTCAAGTCTTAATCAACGGAAATAGAAAGAACGCAATAAATACTAAGACGCTCGTGATACGTCCCTCTTTCCATGTCTTAAGATCCGTAATACAACTAAACTAAGAGGAAGGGCAGGACTTCGTCTTGACTTATACTATAAGAAACCCTCTACGTTCATGTTCGTATAGGTAAGTGTCATGTTTAATTATACCTTTTCCAGCATCATTCTGAATTTGTCCTGACACTCTCGAAGTATGGCAACTTCTTTCAACAAGGATTGCTCGACAGTGTCATGCACCTGCTCCAAACCTGATCACAATTAAATTTATTAATATTTAATTAAACATTTTGATTTGTGATGGAAGCCCTTCTACGATAAGAGGGCATTTTCGAACAAAACTTTCGCTATAGAAGAAAGTCCGAAAAGAAAAATGCCTTGACTTATAAGTACTTATACTTATAATGTTTTCTGGCCCGTCCTTCTAAGCTCAAGGTTTCCCGCCTTAGACTCACGAACCGATGGCGTTGTTAATAAGACCTCAATTGTAACCGAACATTAATGTATGAGAGGCCTATGCCCAGCAGTGGACTAATATAGGCTGATTTTTTGGGCTTCATTTCAGCTGATGTTGAGTGATGATAAGGCCAAAGGTGGAAGCGCACTTCATCCGGAATCTTCAACTAGTGAGACATTGGCTATCTTGTGTCTAGCTGCCGAAACACAACAAGTCCTCTCTCTCCCCCCTCCCCCCGCTGGGAATCGAACCCGGGACCTCTGGGTCTTAACCGGTGCCTCTGGGTCTTAACCGGTGGTCGTCACCACTAGACCGCAGAAGCGATTACAACCTTAACCGAATATCATAGCCTTCATCATCTCAACCAAAAGACGTCTACTGCTTAACGGCTGAAGGCCTCCCCCAAGAATCTTCACAACGACCGGTTTTGTGCTGCCCGCGACTTTCACCAGATCGTCCACCTTGTTAGAAGCATCGAATATAAAGAGAAAAGATTCAAATGTTTCCTACCCTGCCTCTTCTCCCGGTGGTACAGGCACTCCTGCACGATGTGCAGCGGGCCCTCGATGCCGGCGATGGCGCGCTCCAGCTGCCGGCGCGTGTCGTTCAGCTTCTCGCACGTCGACACCAGGCGTTCCATCTCTATCGATACCTTTACACGTACAGAAAATGTTAGACAACATGACATGACGCTCACGCATCAGCGCATTGAGCTGCTAGTGTGTTCTCCCCTTCAAATTATAATAATTATAACATCGCACACATAGCCCGGGTTTGCGATCACTAACCCGCATTTGGCAAGCGTGGGTGATTTAGCCAATACCCATTAAATTGTAGCGATGATTTCAATGATGGAGGCCTTTGCCCAGCAGTGGGACTGTATGTAGGCTATTTACTTACTTACTTATACATTGCTCTGGCTCCAAAAACAGTAGCTTAATTAGCACTTTTGTTTTGGACATCAGGAACAACGCCGTCGTTGTTCCTGATTTCCATAACACCACAACCACCCAGTCCCGAGAAAATATAGATAAAGTCAGTATTTCTACATTGACCAGCCCGGGAATCGAACGCGGGACTTTGGATATGCGAGCCACTCGACTACGGAGGTCGTCAAGATAGTCATTGCCAAAAACATTATCTCATTAAGTGTTTTGCCTAAGACTATGGCAATACTTCTTGGCAAATTCGTACCCCCTCTAAATCGTGTATAAACATTGGCATTGTTTAAGCCCATAATTTACCTCATTCCGCCAAAATGTAGTATCGGTAATTCGTTCACCAATCCTCCTGCCAGAGTCTCTTTGGCCTTGGGTGCCGATTTCATCAGTTTCCCTTGTAATTTAAACAAAACAATACGATAAATAATAAGAAGTTTAACATTAATATAATAGAATTTATTTTAAGTCGCGGAATCATCGATACATTATTTATCTGGAGGTATAAAATGATTGTAACTTAATTGTAAGTCCTTCGAGCCAGATGTTTAGTTTAGCGCGTGAGTGGTGGTGCGACGTAATAAATATATTCCCTACCTCAACATGCGCATGATGTCGTTCCTGACGCGCTCCGAGAAGTTCCTCTTGGCATCAGACTCGTTGTAGTTCTTGATGCTGTTCTGGTTCCACTCGTATTGCGTGTAGCGCGTGTAAAGCGCGGCGCGCGCGGCGTGCTCGGGGCTGCGGTCGAACCCCGTCACCAGGTTGGGAAATCGGAGGGGCTCCGCCGCCATGCCAGACGGCGTGTAGCACGGGTCCACCATGGTGTTGGTTATTGGTTGGGATGGCCTGCCAAAACATTTTATTTGTTATTGTTTGTTAAGTTGTGCCTATACATAGCCTCCAGGTTTTATCGCTAAACTCTCGAACATTTTATCGTGAACGCGTTGAAAGCAGCCATAGGTTCTGTTATCAACCTGGAACACCACCTGCTGGGCTGGTGACTTGTATATTACTAAACCAAGTGAACGCTTTTTTCATGAACAGAACTTATTACTGGCCGCTTATGGCCTTTACAGTATACCCGGGTTTATGAGTTCGATGGGGAACCGGGTTTGAATAGGGTTTCTCAAGGTAGGCAGCACGTGTCGCCGGCCTTGTGCCGCCGAGTGGAGCGGTCGGTTTAGGCACCTGGTGGCAAGAGGCGCCAAAATGCCAAATGCGAAAATCCACATATACGATCGGATAGGCTATGTGAAAGCGTCGACCAAAAGGCGCCAAAATACAATCTTGGCCTACCTAAGGCTGAAGCTAAGCCCGCGTGTCCCAAATCTTATTAGATTTTCCGGAGCATTGTCGGATAATGATTATAAACCTACATAGGCGTGACTTCGATCTCCTCGTAGCCCATGATGGGTCTCCAGGGGTGCTTCTTCGGCGAGTGGAAGCAGTAGCCCACCTGAGGAGGTACGCTCGGTGCTCCCGCGGTATCCTTCACAGGGCTCCATTGTTGCAATTGCTAACATGAAAAAATAATTGTAAAGTGTATGGTTCGTAAAAACAGTTCATTTGCATATCGTGTCTTATGGATGATAGTCAGCCAGTCATGTTTAAAGCATGAACAAAGGTAAGATTTATCTTCTGATAATTCTCTTAACCCTTCTGGTTCAAGCTATCTTTATTACTACTTAATTTATAAATGAAATATGTATTAACCGTGCACATAGACACTTCCTTAGCCATTTTGAAAGATTACACTGTTTCTGATCATAAAAAATTTATTAAATCAAAAAATAAAATAATTAATGTTTCAAATAGTTCATTACGATTTTGAAAGTAAATAATAAAATGACAAAATGTCATGTAAAGAAAAATAATGGTTCAAAGTTTTATTTCCATAAAAAGTTTTACATACCTACTTATTATTATTTCTGTGTTGAAAAGAGGAAACGGTTGGTGAGACAATTTTAGAAAAGGGAAATATTTCTGTATTTGAGATAGCATTATTATCGTCCGTCTTTTAAGTAGCTGTCTAGCATCATTTAAAATAAGTACAAATTAGTCTGTATGAGCGAGATCCCTGTGCCTGTCAGAAATGGAGGTGATTAAGACTAAAAAATAACTGTCAAGTGTCAAGTTGACAGATTTAAAAGTTGTAAAAAAAACTTGCTGTGCTACTGGGCAGATATTATCGCTATTAACTATTTACTTAAGCTATAAATAATTAACTGTATTGCATTTTAATATATTTATAAATATGAGCGGTATTCCAGAAAACGCCCCTCAACGTAAGTCCCTACAGTTAGTGATAATTCGATTTTTTCAATGTAATATAAACCACAACTTTGTTTTCAAATAGAATATTTTATTTCATTTTCTAGATTGTCCTGGCACTGAAAGTCAAGATGCTGGAAAAGTCTCAGCATGTGCTGGCTGCCCGAACCAGAACGTCTGTGCCTCTGGTGAGCGTTAAACATTATTTACTTTTAGCTCTTTTTAGGTTGTATGATGAATTAGCTAAAAATTCAAGAGCAACAGATTTATTTTACCTATAATGTAAATACCAAAGTAAGGAAAATAGTTTCTTTCCAACCATTTCCTCTATTTTTTAATATTAATAAATAAGTCTTGATGCAATATTGTTTTACTATTATTATCATCTGTATCTAAAGGTGCAGCCAGTGCTCCAGACCCAGCCATAGAAATAATAAAGAGTAGACTGTCCAATGTGAAGCACAAGATCTTGATCCTGTCAGGCAAGGGAGGGGTGGGCAAGAGCACTGTCACCTCCCTGCTAGGTCATGCACTGGCCGCTAGGAGTCCTGACATCAATGTAAGCACTTATGTATTTTATGAAGCATTACAATAAAAAAGTGATGCAATTTCCATGTATTCTTATGATAGCTTAGTCAGTTTTTGATGATGATGTAGATACCTATTCATAGTAGGTAAGGAGTAGTTACAACTGGTCAACTGGTCAATAGACCCGCAGCCCATTATGGTACATAACAAATTGATTTAACCATTATTTTATTTACTTGACAGTGAACCTGTTGAAACGAGATTATGTCATTTTTTTACTTTTTGATTTTTTTGATTTGACATGAATTTTTAGAGAGACCCATATTCTTAAGGTCTATGTATTATTTATTTGTATTTTATTAATAAGTCATGCAGTTCAGATGTATTAAACAATGCTATTGTTACAAATTATTGTCACATATTAAGTAATTATTGACTCCAGTCTGTCACAAAGTGCAGAAAATAATCTATTATTAGATGCCCTATGTGAACAAAATCATTAGGATCTCAATTACAATCAATTCCAGAACACCACTTTTGTATGTAGTAAGGCTTCATTAGATTGCCTGATGTATTAGGATAATGTTGTATGTATTCATGACATTGCTACTTATCAGGTTATCACAATATAGCTTAACACAAGCATAACTTACATCAGACAACAAGTTTTTTCATGCCTAAGTACTTAGGCATGATGTAGTACTACATGATGTAATAATTTTGTCAAGTTATATGTTGTTTTTAACATTTATTTTTTATTTGGAACTTTCATTACACAGCAGTGACAACGCATAGTTTATTTACGATTTATTTAATGGTTAATTAGTTTCTTCACTATTTTTTTTTAATAATTATGTTATTATTCTTTTTAAAAATTGCAAAGTTCTGTATTAAGCGCAACAGGCTGGATTTGGAGTTTAAAAACAACCTATACTTATACTTTTTTTACTATTTTTTTTTTACTTTTCGCACTTTCGCCACAGTTTATGTACCTAGCTTGTAATGTTTCGGAACCTTCTACATCGTTAAATTAGTTTAAAACTTTACCCTGTTATATCTGGACCTCCTTTCGTACGCGTTGCCGAACTCCATCGTAGTAAGGCAAGAATAAATAAAAACAATGGTCAAAACAGCGCGTATCGATTACGGGTGGCGGTGGCGGGCGGCTGCGAATTCGCGATCTTGCGGTCGAGCCGTCGCGGGCTGGCACCCGGCCTTGGCGCCAATATAGGTCGTGTTTGTAGTTACATGATGGAATGCGCCAGCACCGTGACATGCTATTCAAACGGGATTCTATTAATAACGATATTTGTAAAAAAAATGCTAAGGCACGCGCTTTTTAAATAATATTACCTTTTGTAATTACCTATGAGTACCTTATGAAATTCCCTGAACTGAAATGAAACCTTAAACTGCCGATCTTATAGGTGAAACTCCCAGTTTTCGCTTGCCTATTTGAAGCTTACCTACTTTGCATGGAACTGTGGAATAACCAATGTTTCAGTTACATAAATTGGTCAATTGGAAATCACAGAGAGAGAATACGGGTTTTTTCAACAATTCAGTGCCACCTAGAGTCGAACTTGGGAAATCACTAGCGTCAAGTTAGCAGCCTCACCCCGGAATTAGATGGTTTCGACTACGTCAAAAAATTGTGTATAAATAGTGACGTATAGCACATAAATAGTGATACTATGGTTCAAAAGATATTTGAGTATCTCGGTGAGGCGCTAACTTGACGTCAAGATAGCAGGAGCCTTAAGAAATACAGTTTGTATCACTGTGATTTATATGTCAAAAAACTGTGCATAAATAGTGAGTCGTATACGCAAAATTTCAATAATAGTACTTCATTACAAGCCGAGATATTACGGTCTTTAAGTGGGCTGTAGTTTAGTTTGAATTTTTTTTTTAAATTTTATGGTTGAAAATGTATTGAAGAAATTTGACAGTTTTGGATAGGTTGATGTGCAGGCGTCTGTACAATCGTGCACAATTTTATTTATAGACGTAAGGTGCCGCTAGCTTGACGTCAAGTTAGCAGCCCACCAAGATACTCAAATATCTTTTGAACCTCAGTATCACTATTTATATGCTATACGTCGCTATTTAATACTATTTATTAAACTACGACTACGACTACGACTACGTCAAAAAATTGTGTTTTTGACGTAGTCAAAACCATCTAATTCCGTAATGAGGCTGCTAACTTGACGCTAGTCATAACTAGCGCAGACGCTACTGTGCTACAGATAAGAAGCACATACAAGTGCGCTTCTTTAGTGATGATAACGCATTGCGCATGCGGTTTGCAAATCGTGTGAATTCGCAGTTCCTTAGCGATGCGCCCGTTCACGCTGCGGAGAAGCTCGCAGTAGTGGTGAAATTGTTTCGTGCGGACTCTTCTTAAGCGATGCGCGCGCCGTCACTAAAGACCACGGACTGTGCTAAAGACACACGCTCGAGCATTTTGCGACGCGGCAAGCGAGCGGTTTCCAGTTCATTGCGCGTCATACAACGGTAGTCTTGTACGCAATGGAATCGCTTGCCGCGCCGTGAACCGCCCGCGGTCGAGGCCTATCAGTGAGTAAGTACAGTGAGTGGGATGGTGGCAGGTGGGCATCCTGGACGCAGACATCTGCGGGCCCAGCCAGCCGCGCGTGCTGGGCGTGCGCAACGAGCAGGTGCACCACTCCGGCTCCGGGTGGTCGCCAGTCGTGAGTCACCAACGTTTTTTTGATACCTTATATTTAATGTACTATATGTTAACCCATGT
Organism: Eudonia truncicolella; assembly: GCA_949315975.1. Taxonomy (NCBI): domain Eukaryota; kingdom Metazoa; phylum Arthropoda; class Insecta; order Lepidoptera; family Crambidae; genus Eudonia; species Eudonia truncicolella. Next base: position 17,173,493 of record OX438837.1, on the reverse strand, counting down.
TATCCCATCCATAATTTATTATTTTCTAAAGTTTACACGAATACTACACATTGAAATGAAACTCAGTATACAAAGTTTTCTGCGATCCCATATAGCTTGTTTTATCTAAAATAACAGAGCAATAAAATGTATGTACTCAATGTTTGATATTCTTTTAGATTCCCGCATGTGAGTAATTTCGTATTTTATTTACAGTATATATCTGACAACCTATCCCTGATGTCCATCGGGTTCTTACTAGGCAGCCCCGACGACGCGGTCATATGGCGCGGCCCTAAGAAGAACGGTAATTGACATTGAAACTGAAATAGGTAGTTGTTTTAGTTGTACAGTTAAATTTTCTTTATTTTGCAGGAATGATCAAACAGTTCTTAAGTGAAGTGGACTGGGGAGATTTAGACTACTTGTTAATTGACACACCGCCAGGTAAGTTATTAAATAAGCTATTAGCTAAAGTATATAAGATTGTAGTATATGTTTTATATAATTTGTTCCAATCCCATCATGTCTGTGAAAGACACAAGGGCGCATCCATTAATTACGTGAGGCATTCAAGGGGGGGAGGGGGTCGAGTTCAATTTCATCTAATCTCACTTTGGGGTCTCGGCAAATATCACGTAATTTTTTCTCCGCTAGAAACAGGAAAAAGTTACGAGAAAATAGTTTTAAATTGAGTAAAATATGATTCTTTACTAAAATATGGCCAAACCGTACACAAATTATTGAACGAGATTTTGCGATTGCCAGAAATTACACAGTAGCTTGTCGTTTGTTTAATTACGCGCGACTGCCAGCCGAACGCGCGACTCGACGAACGTTACAGCCAGAGCGTACGAGAGCGCGGCAATTTCATACAAGCGCTCTGAAACGCACGCACACAAGCTCGTAGTTCATCTAGGTACATTAGCATTGCGTTCACTCTGTTACATGTTAAAATTTACAAAGCAAAACGACCCAAGTATCTGAAGTTTGAGTGTTTTGGCTTGATACGATGCCTACTTTGATAGGCACTTCCGACGAGCACCTGTCGTGCGTGCAGTACCTGCTGGGGGCGGGGTTGTCGGGCGCGGTGGTTGTGGCGACGCCGCAGGAGGGCGCGCTGCTGGCCGTGCGCCGGCAGCTCGGCTTCTGCGGCAAGCTCGGCGTTCGCGTGCTGGGCGTGCTCGAGAACATGGCGCTCTTCGTGTGCCCCAACTGCAAGGTATGAGCCTTGTGAAGATATGTTATTGTGCCTGTAGTCTCCTGTTCAACAATCTCATTCTTCACCTTTTTCCGTTTTGGTAACTGAAATGGTCTCTTTTATAATCTTACAACTCTACCACTAGAGGCGCGCCCATTAGCACAGTAACGTCAATGTAAAACTGAGTCACAGCATGCTTGTTTTTGGTAATATTTTGAAATATCTATTTGTGCTCTGCCTATAATGTGTTACCTTACCTCCCTTACCTTAACTTTCGGCACATAATACTATACGTAGGTATCAGTGTGAGTTATGGCAGTAACAGTATCGCAAACAGTTTGTTCATTAAAGGCTCTCGTACGTTATGTCGGGCCGGACCGCACGCATTCAAAATCCGCGGCGGAGTATGCAGGCCGCTGCGCCCCCGGCGGCATAGTGTGCGATAGTTCATATAAAATACATACGAGTGAGTTGAGCGGATTTTTGCGCTGCGGCCCGACATAATGTGCGCGTACCTTTAAACGTAAGTTTTAAAAGTATTTTCTCCATCAACAAATAAATTTGTAAAAGACGACTGTGTTCTAGTAAGATAAAAAATATTTATATCAACTAATTATTTGTTACTTCTTGTGTCATTAAATTTAATAATATAAGTTTATTTTACAAATAATGTAACAAATTATTTAAAAGGGTAAAAGCGAGGCGCTTCTAGCCGCTTCTAGCCGCTCCTGCTCCACAAACAATAGGGCTCCGCAGAATATCAGCGTTGCAGGTGATGTTCTTGCTGCAACATGTGCTGACTGGGGTCCTTTTCAGTTTCTCTTCTTTATTTTATATTTTAGTTTTGTTTATTACTTGCTTTAATTTGAAACTGAATTAATATTTCGCTTTGATATGATTTGATTTGATTGATGGTGCTCGTCGCCCTTAGAGCCGCAGCGAGATCTTCCCGGCGCGCACGGGCGGCGCGGCGGCCATGTGCGCGGACGGCGGCGTGCCGCTGCTGGGCAGTTTGCCGTTGGACCCGGTGCTGGCGCGCTGCTGCGACCAGGGCCTGGACTTCCTGCAGGAGCTGCCCGACTCGCCTGCCGTCCTAGCGCTCAAGGACATCGTCGACAGTAAGTTTTTTTTTTTTTTTTTTACTTTAGTTGATGGCTTCGTGCACATTTAGCCAGTGTCAAAGTAATTTTAATATTACAAGTTATATAAATAAAGAACATGTCTTTGTTAATATATTAGGATGATGATGAATGATAATAGAAATGGGAAGTGAGAAATGATATACCCCCAACCCCTTGAGTACCTCAGTAAAGCTGTGGAGCTTTGCTAAGACCTCACGCAGACTTCTTGATAGAATTTGAAAAGTGACGTTGCATTGTTTTGTTTTATTTGACAACACTCATGCACACACGTTCACGAACACTTAACAGTTAATCCAGCATTGTTTCACATTAATATTCGTCATAGCACAAAATAAAACAAAACCGCAGACATGTCTGCGCGTATATTGGCGCATATAAGCGAATATTACAAATGTATTCGTTCACACGCGCGTGAGAGTCCCACCAGTATGCCGTTTAAAATTCTAAAGCAGAACTTAGCATTGAAGTAAAGATTAGACTTGCTGCGTATGACCAAATATTACAAGAGCCTTGCATAAGCAACAGCTGACGTAAATCCATTACCATTTAGGTAAAAATAACCAGGGACAACGTCTCCTGTGAATGTTGGTCTAACATTAGCTAAGCAATCAGATTGATAAAATTAAATAGTAATACATTTTCTTTATTGGTTTCTCTTTCCAGAAGTTGTATCAGCTTGTGAAGATGGTTCAAGTTGAAGCTGAATTGAAAAAATTAAATGCACATCAGTATAAAAATGATGATCTACAAAAAATACCACAGTGACAGCGCAGCCTTACTTAATATTAAGAAGCACAAAATAATTATTATTCTTTTTTATTATTCAAATGTTATTTATTATAGTTATGAAATGTGAATATTTGTTTTTAGAGCCGTTACTTATACATTTCAAATTTATATTGGTTTGAAAAATATTGAAGTTTGTATGGGATGCCGAGATGTATATAGGCTCTTAAATAATAAATAATTTAAAATATGCTTTTTGTTATTTTTGTTTGTTTCTTGAAAGGTTTCATCAAAGGACACTATTGCTCCTATCTATCGTTATATTAATAGGCGCTGCAGACCTAGTAACGCTATACAAAGGCGATGGAGGTACTACGCATTCACATCAACCTGTCCAATACTGTGTATACTATACTTAAAGTCAAAGTATATTGAGGAAATTGGACAGTTTGTGTTACAGCCCATTCTCACATGGTCTCCGTTTTACTGGTCCGTTTTATCGGATACGTTTTTTTTTTTCATTGATGAATGATGACTTATGGAGTTGTATGAGCGACTTCATACATGACACAGTATTCTGTATACAGTAAAAAATATCGGTCCGATAAATTATGACATTACGTTTTGTCATCAAATAAGTACTGGATGACAGAACATTAACAATATTACGTATCCGTACAACTTTACCGGATACATACTGTCACAACACGACAACGGCAACGTCCATCCTTGTACAGAAGCGGTGATATACTGCGAGTGCGAATTTGCTTTGTGAACATCGCATCCAGTAACGACGGATACGTTGAACGTAATACGGGGCCTATGTGTGAACAGAGCATACTTGTTTGTCGTATCCATTAAAAAGGCTACTGTAAATACGGAGACCATGTGTTAACGCTGTTAGTCTGATGTGCAGGCGTCTTAGAAGGTTAAACCATTTAATGCCCTAAGGCAGGCGTGTACTACGTGATAATGATCACAGAGCTTTGAATACTGTTAAACCATTTATAGAAATAACGTTACTTTACGTACCCTGGAAGCATAAGAACGAGTTTAATTACTAACTTAAATAGACTTACTACAAATTAAGTAGAGCAATTGAAACAAAATTAGTAATTTACGACAATATTGTTATTTTTGTATACCAATGGAACAGATTGCTGCTTTTTAATTTTGTTTCGGAACGCGTCTTATTAAAAAGTTAAATGTCACCTCAATCACTGTCAAACGTCAGACTTCTTGGCGGGAAAGTGAAGAGTCATGTCTGCGGTTTTGTTTTATTTTCTAAAATTTGTATGTCGAATATTAATTTGAAATAATGGTGATTATTAACCGTTAAGTGTTCGTGAGTGTACATGAGTGTTGACAAATGAAACAAAACAGTGCAACGTTACTTTTCAAATTCTCACAAGAAGTCTGCGTGAGGACTTAGTGAAGCCTCACATCTTTACTGAGATACTCGAAGGGTTGGGGGGGTAATATCATTTCTCACTTCCCCTTTCTATTATCATTCATCATCATCAATATTGTTTATTTATGTATTACATAATAATATGAAGATAGAACGAATGAATAGGCTTGATGGATTTTATCCGGAGCCGTAAAACAATAAACAAAAAAAAAACGTCAAATGTCACTTTAGTACTTTACTCGTATGAATGACATGTGACAGCCCGTGCCGTGCACTAAATATTAGAAAGAATAGGTTGTGAAACCGGCAAAAATACTTAGAATTTACGTATTTAGATCCTCTCCTCTCCGTAAATCAGCTCTCTATTTCTATTGAAATTTGAGTTCTAATAGAAAATAATGAATAGTAATTAAAACGTTCGGGATTATTTTATGTTTCATCATAATTTGTGGTTTTTACGGCAACTGTTATCAATGAAAAATGCCTTCACACCGGTCAGACGACGACGACAAACCCTGTCGTGCATGCTCTGACTTCAAAACCTGGGCCAAGATGCAGAACAAAACCACATTGAACATACCAATCAAAGCGGTAAGGTTATGTTTATCATTATTGCTCAGTTACATCATTCAGTTCATAACATTTGTTAAGAACTAGCTTAGCTTATTTAAGCTAGTTTCTACTAAAGTTACAAAAAACTTTTTTATCAATAAATTTGCTATATTTTCTCCAAACAAGTTAGTAAATATAAATTTTAAAAGATGACAAAAGATTAAGGATTACCGTGCTATGAAACTCTATATTATATTAGGGTACAGATTTTAAATATGCAGCAAATGATTGCATGCATTTATGTGCAAGTGTTTTGTCGAAATCAACACAGTAGCTGTAAACAAGATACAACACAGTAGCTGTAAACAAGATAGTTCATAACATTAATGATAATTTCAATTTTCAACTAATATTTTATGGCCTGTTAGTATTTGTTTGTGAATGCGGTGTTATAAAGGAATAAGTTGTTTTTCTTTAGCAAATCTTATTACTTTGTCATGGTCAAATAGTTAAATTTATTGTACCTTCTCAAAATATAATTTCTTAAGCTAGTAAACATAATTAATTAATTAATAATAATTTTATGTGTCATCTTTTCACTTTCTAGTCAGCTGCAAAGCCAGTAGACTGCCCTCTTGATAAGGACGAGCTGGGCCGGTCGACATGGGGCTTCTTGCATTCCATGGTGTCATACTATCCTGAAAAGCCTTCTAAAAAAAAGACTGAGGAAATGTCAAAGTTCTTTCAAGTTTTTGCACAGTTTTATCCTTGTGAACCATGCGCTATAGATTTTCAAGAAGAGTAAGTTAGACTTCTATAATTTTTCTACTTCATATGAAGTCATCATCACTTAGCAATATTCAAAACTTAATATTAATAAATTTAAAATCACCATTAAAGAAAAGACAGCATGGGTTTAAAATGCTCCAATCACTCCAACAGGTATTTTTAATTTAAAATATTGTTGATATTTTAAATTTGTATAACTTGGTAGCAACATATAATTTTGTAAATGTCGTACTTATATTAAAGCTGTGGAGTTTGTTTCCACACTATTTATGTCGTCCAGCCATTTGCACCACCAGTGACCAGGCCATACAAAGGACTTCATTACTTTATTACTCAATAATTTCAAAAGTCTACAGTTAACGCTTTATTTAACTTTATGAGAAAGCATTCTACATTAACTTATACCGTTAATGTAATATTTTTTTTCTTTATTGCAGCATTAAAAAGCACCCACCAAAGACAGAATCAAGAGCGCACCTATCTAAATGGCTGTGTGACCGGCATAACACTGTAAATGTAAAATTAGGTAAACCTACTTTTGACTGCAGCAAAGTCAATGAGCGATGGCGAGATGGCTGGCTAGACGGTTCTTGTGATTAACGTTAAGCCTTTCACAGTATAAATGTCAAACATTTGCACCATTTAAAATAATGTTGCTTTATACATGCCATACAGACTATTGATAAGGGCAACTGGTTAATATCCTAAACATTTGCCAACCTACAGGCTATGCTTGATTTATGAAATGTTTGGTGTATACACAAAAAGTCTGACAGCATTTGTTACTGTGGAAGTATTAATAAAAAATAGTGGTTAAAGCCATGAATTTGTGCCTGGCTTAGTTTGTCATAAGTAATCCTTTTTGTTTGAGTAGTTTTTCCAAGGAAGCTCTGTGAATAGTCCTATTGTTACAAGACAAAGATATTATTTACCAAGGGAACTGCCCTGTCTACTACAATGTCTTCATGTGAATGTTTTTATAGTATTTGTATATTCTGTGTATATTGTAGTTGAATATAAAAGTGTACATCATTTGAATTTGTGAAAGTTTTAATAAATGTTACTCTATTGAGATGATTTATTGTTGATATTATTGTTATTGACTTCTTAAAAAAGAAACACATACACTTTCTTCTAATTCATTTATACAAAAAGTTAAAAAGTAAAAACAGTTTAGAATCACATTTTTAGTACAAAAAAAGTGTCGTAGCCACGAGAATAACAAATCTTTCTTAAAAAATGCTAGTGTTTGGTAGTCTTTTCTTCACGCCAAAACGGAGCAACGGAAGTATTATTTTGCACCAAGATAGTTGAGTAGTCTGAGGATACTGCTACGACTTTTTATTTAGGGCAAACATAAATCCATTGAAAAAATTAAAACTTGCATCACTTACATATAAATAAACTTCGCCGCGTACAAAATTACACACCGAAAATTGTGTTTTTGAATTTGTTCAGTTTTTGTAGATTCTCGTGGAACTAACTTACGCCTTAAAATTATTATTTATTGTGATGTAACTTCCAATTTGCTTCTTACATTCGAATTACTATAAAAGATACAAGTACAAAAAATTACTTTCAAACCGCTTTTCCTACATGCATATATTCATGTCTGTTTCTAAAGGCTTAAATCAGTTTATTAAATGGTTAAACCACTCAAAGATATTGTCGAAATTTCAACAAAGCACTTCAAAATAGAGAGGCTAATTCGAAAATACTTAGGTGCCCCTAACAATTCCCTTTGGGCATGATGAGGAAGTGTTTCCATGAATTAATCTTTCGATATGTCAAATAGATCCTCACAAAAATGATTATTAAGACCCAAGAGTGAATAACATAACTCGTTACTATTTCACAAAAATAGTAATTTAAAAATCTGCAACATATTCAATTTCGATTGTGTCCTACCTCATATGATATGCGTTATATCTAAATTAAGTACAGAAACAAAGCCTGTATTATAAAATTTTGACTTTATAGAATATTTATTATCAAATTTCGTTATCGTAATAACAAGTGAAAGATTTTTAGTACAACCGGCTGAACTTATTTACATACAAGTACCTACCTATCTACGTCTAGGACGTTACAAGTCACAAGGTTTTCCTTAAAGGCAGAGTAAAAAGACACTAAGCACATACTATACTTTTAAAGTTACATAACTATGAATGTATCCTAAGTAATCCTAGCGGCACGAAGATTCTTGCAGGCTCCTGCGCGTCTTAATGCTAACATAGTCAATGACAGTCGGGGAGTGTCTGAGATCAGATCACTGTTTGTTTTGCTCTCATAAGAACTCCATCTCCCGCTCTATGCCAACAAACTTCAATTGCTCCGTCGGACCATATCTGTAAAGAAGTAGAAAATTATACTTTATATGTTACTAGCGGCCCGTCCCGGCTTCCAACGGGTGGACATTTATTTTTTAATATAGCCTATGTTACTCAGCGGTAATGTAGCATTCTAATGGTGAAAGAATTTTTTAAATCGGTCCGGTAGTTTTTGAGTTTATTCGTTGCAAACATACAAAAATACAAAGCTTTCCTCTTTATAATATTAGTATAGATATTTTACTTTTGAAATAGCTAATAGTATTATTTTAAATGTACGCAATAATAGTATTGATTTAAAACTGTAATAAACCATTTTCGTGCATAATGGATGTTTCAGGCGCACTACTTAGTTAGGCTATGGAGACTGCATATACGATCTGATCCGATCGCACTAATATTCTAAAGAGGAAAACTTTGCTATTTTCCGTTTGTTTCAAAAAATGCACTCACCGATACAATACTACATTATATTCTAGTATATTATATATTTATGTTCAAACTACTTTCTTAAAGAGACGGGCTAGCATATATCAAACATGCTAGTCCGTCTCTTATCTTAGCCGGAGGTTTCCCTCCTATATTAGTACTTCGACCCATTGGGATCTTTTGTGCAAAATGTTAGGCCATAGTCGTGAGGGGTACCTGTAGCGCAACCCCACGAGCCGGTCAACCCGAGCCGAGGTCCTAGCCCCCTCGTCCCCCTAGTCCGAGGCTCCTCGGAGAATCTAGTAAGGAGCGGAGGTACTAGTGCATGATGCCGTTCCTTCTAGAAAACCTCTGATGGTCTTTCGTTTCACACGACTTGAGGATCCCTTTAAGTTTCTCGCCGCCCGCCCCCAAAAAAGTCTGGCGACTATAAAATGCCGCCTGGCAGCAAACTCTCCAAAAAATGTAGGACCATCTTAACTGTTTCATGTTGTCTAACCCATACAATAACGTCTAAAAATTAACTTTACGGCAGATATTCGCAAGCAAAGCCTGTTTAATCAGGCGTTTCGACAAAGATAGGGAAGGTAGCAATCTTTAAACATGATTCAACATTTTAAACCTAATTAACGGTCAATTAAATCAATCAGTTAACTCTTCTAAAACAAAAGGTACCTGTAGTCGAAGAACAGTTCCTCGCCGGGCTGGATGGCGCGCTTGGCGAAGATGCCGATGCGGTGGTCGCCGTTCACCATCATCACCTTGGCGTAGCAGTTGGGGTTGATGGAGTGGTTCGCGAACCGGATCTTGTTGCCCTTGCGCGTCGCGTCCACAACAAAGTCTGGGGGCATTAAATAAAAAAAACATTTGTTCACGTCAAATATAGATGTTAGTAACGTAAAAGTAAGTAGTGTATATGTATGTGTGTATATATGTATGTAATAAATTACTACTGTACACTTTTTTTATTTCAACGCCTCCATCTTATTTATTATCAATCCTCTCCATCCCTAGGTTGCCTGGAAGATATCGCTTTTAGTGATAAGGCCGCCCTTTGTACGACTCCCAATTTTTATTTTTCATTTCTTTGTTAGCATGTACCTATGTATTCATAAAATTTTATAAAATACAGTGAAAAAATTAAACGCCTACCCGACCCAGCCAGGAATCGAACCTGGGTCTTCCGCAATCCGGGCGGCTGCACTGACCGCTATGCTACCGGGAAGGCTGACATAAGCGCTGAATTTCATCTTTGCAGATGAAATACCACAAATTTGATAACACCACGCTATAGTAAATTTTAAGTTTAAATTTAAATTTTTATTTTATAAAATTTTATGAATATTTAATTTAGCTTCAGTGCAGCAATTAGCACTTGAAAATAAAAAAGTAAAATGTACCTATGTGTTTTTATTTTTATGTGTACAATAAAGTATTTTATTCTATTCTATTCTATTCTAATGCAGCCGGACCAACGGCTTTACGTGCCTTCCGAAGCATGGAGGGGCGAGAGATGATACATTTTTGGTCACTCATCCAATACAATTTTTTTTTTTACAATTCATTTATTTATCTCGAGCATCAATGGCTCATTTGGGTTAGTTACAATAAATACCTTATCCTATGTTAGTAAAATTAACAATTTTAATAAAATTAAACGCAAATACAAAATTGATAAATACATTATAAATTAAATTTTCAATCCAATGACCCGCCTTTGCGAAAGTTACTTTCCGGGCGAGCTAACTACTGTACTAACTATCATATAGATAAAAATGAATGTGTACATTCAGGAACATTAACATGTATACACTTTATACTACTTTTGACTCTTATTCCATTGTTTTAGGAGTTACATTGTGTACATGTTAACGCTCGCGACTGTACTGTATGCTGAATACAGACCGTTGTTGAGGTTGAACAGGAACGAGCACATGTACTTGTCGTAGACCTTCCCGCGGCGGTCGGCCTCGTCCTGCGAGATGATCTCGCCGCAGTACTCGGAGATGAACTCGTTCTTGGCGGCCGCCTCCTTCAGGAAGATGCCCCAGCCGGCCACGTCGCTCGGCGCCAGCAGCAGGTGCTTGTGCAGGCCCCTGCTAACATGTCCACAATCAATATTTAAAACGAAAACACAAAGTCTTCATTGCCTACTCGATATAGACTTTTAAACTTTGGCGTTCCATTGTTAACAAAGAAATTTAAACTGAGATTAACGCAAACTAATTAGTAAAAGGTTTCATACCTTCTTTTTACCCAAAAACCTTTAGATCTGTACCATACCAACATGATGCAATAAATAATTATGACTATATATCTATATATAAAGAATGTATGAAACCTTTTACTAATTAGAAGTTAATCCCCGTTTAAATTTCTTTGTTATCTACTCAGTATAGGTTTTCCAAAATGTTGAAATACCCAAATATGTAAATAATAATAATAATAAATATGTTGGAATTGGCTCGCTTGAAACACTCGTTTTGCATTAATAAATAAGATAAATAGGTATTACATAAAATACAAAAAGATGTAGGGCAGTGGCACCGGTGTTCGACAGGAACCAGTTTTTTTCCTTTAATCATTAAAAATGGGGGCCAACAACTGATTTTAGACTTTAGCAACCATTAAATACAGACCACCTGCTTCCTAGTTGACATGCGTAAAATTTTAATGATAATGTATGTTATTTTTGGTGACAAAAAATGTGTTTAAAGCCCCTATGGGAAAAAGGACAGAAAAATTTTGATTTAAAAATCGATTACTGATAACCCCCTTTTTTAGTCTTATTCGATTAAGGACACGCAAAGGAACAATTTAGGTCATATAAACTTTTTTCGAAAAGTAAGTACATTTTACAGAGTTACTTATAACAATTTATTTTTATGGTTTTTTTAAACTCTAAACTGTTAAGTCCTTGAAAAAAGGTTTTTTTTTTTCAAACATTTTTTTAATGTTTTTTGGGCTGCTTATACTGCCCCTAAGATGACACTCTGACCCTGGTGCCACTGTAAACAAATGACGAAAATTGTAATATTAGGGGTTAAAGTATGAAATTGCCGATTTGTACTGAAAATTGAAATTCGTTTTTTTTTAAAATTTAATATATTTATTTAATCAAAATAATTACCATTATTATCGATACATTGCTGCCTTCTAATAGGAAGGTCATTTATGCCTGTGCGATAGAACTCTCGTGATCCAGATTCGACAAACTGTGTGAAAGCATTTTGTACTGCCTCCTGAGAAGAAAACGTTTTATCACGTAGAAAATTGTCCAAATCACGAAAAAAATGGTAGTCCGTTGGAGCGAGGTCTGGCGAATACGGAGGGTGACGAATGGTTTCTAATTGCAGTTCCTGTAGAATTAAAACGGTATGAGGTCTCGCGTTATCATGGAGCAATAATGGTGAAGATCGATTCATGAGTCGGGGCTTGTATCACTGCTAGTTTTGCTATCATTGTTTGAAGTTCGGCACAGTAGACATCTGCCGTTATTGCTTGACCAGATCGGAGAAAGCTATAGTGAATAACACAATGCTGAGAATCAAAAAGTTACCATTACCTTTTTATTGGTAAGCTTTGCTTTAGGACACTGTTGCGGCGTTTGACCTGGGGTCAGCCATTGCATTTTTCGCTTACGGTTATCGTAAAGAATCCACTTTTCATCACATGTCACAATTCGATCCAATATTCCTTCATTTCTGTATCGATTCAACAAGGCAACACAAGTTTCAACACGCGTTTCTTTCTGTAGATCAGTCAAATCATGAGGCACCCATTTCTCATATTTTTTTATTTTACTGATTTGACGCAAATGGGTCAATATTGTTGGTAGGGTAACGTTAAACCATGCCGCTAATTCCTGGGTAGTTTGGCTCGGATCGGCTTCCACCATCTCTTTCAATTCATTGTTCTGTGGGCGGTCTTCCACGTGGTTCGTTCTTCAAATCAAAGTTTCCATCACGAAAGCGTTTAAACCAAAATCGCACGGTGCGTTCATTAGCAGTCCCCTCTCCAAACGCAACATTGATATTGCGAGCTGTTTCTTTTCTCTAATTTTCGAAGTATCCATCTTTCTTGTCTAAGCTGAATAAAAAAACAACTGAAAGTCGATAATCGAATGTTGCACATTTGTTAAAAGAAGAACTTCATAGGCACCATGTGAAAAAAGTTTCACTCAAAAATCTCAAACCACGAAGGTTCTATGTCAATTCGAAGTACCTAATACAATAAAACGGCAATTTCATACTTTAACCCCTATTACATTAGTAGGAAAAGACGATCTGTTGCTTAAGCATTGTTGCGTTGCAGCAGTAAGCAGGCTGGTGCTCGGGCAGCGGGCTGGCTGGGGAGTGGGCGGACTCACCGCTGCACGGAGACGTTGCGGCAGTAGGCGGGCTGGTGCTGGGGCAGCGGGCTGGCTGGGGAGTGGGCGGACTCACCGCTGCACGGAGACGTTGTGGCAGTAGGCGGGCTGGTGCTGGGGCAGCGGGCTGGCTGGGGAGTGGGCGGACTCACCGCTGCACGGAGACGTTGCGGCAGTAGGCGGGCTGGTGCTGGGGCAGCGGGCTGGCTGGGGAGTGGGCGGACTCACCGCTGCACGGAGACGTTGTGGCAGTAGGCGGGCTGGTGCTGGGGCAGCGGGCTGGCTGGGGAGTGGGCGGACTCACCGCTGCACGGAGACGTTGCGGCAGTAGGCGGGCTGGTGCTGGGGCAGCGGGCTGGCTGGGGAGTGGGCGGACTCACCGCTGCACGGAGACGTTGCGGCAGTAGGCGGGCTGGTGCTCGGGCAGCGGGCTGGCTGGGGAGTGGGCGGACTCACCGCTGCACGGAGACGTTGCGGCAGTAGGCGGGCTGGTGCTGGGGCAGCGGGCTGGCTGGGGAGTGGGCGGACTCACCGCTGCACGGAGACGTTGCGGCAGTAGGCGGGCTGGTGCTGGGGCAGCGGGCTGGCTGGGGAGTGGGCGGACTCACCGCTGCACGGAGACGTTGCGGCAGTAGGCGGGCTGGTGCTGGGGCAGCGGGCTGGCTGGGGAGTGGGCGGACTCACCGCTGCACGGAGACGTTGCGGCAGTAGGCGGGCTGGTGCTGGGGCAGCGGGCTGGCTGGGGAGTGGGCGGACTCACCGCTGCACGGAGACGTTGCGGCAGTAGGCGGGCTGGTGCTGGGGCAGCGGGCTGGCTGGGGAGTGGGCGGACTCACCGCTGCACGGAGACGTTGCGGCAGTAGGCGGGCTGGTGCTGGGGCAGCGGGCTGGCTGGGGAGTGGGCGGACTCACCGCTGCACGGAGACGTTGCGGCAGTAGGCGGGCTGGTGCTGGGGCAGCGGGCTGGCTGGGGAGTGGGCGGACTCACCGCTGCACGGAGACGTTGCGGCAGTAGGCGGGCTGGTGCTGGGGCAGCGGGCTGGCTGGGGAGTGGGCGGACTCACCGCTGCACGGAGACGTTGCGGCAGTAGGCGGGCTGGTGCTGGGGCAGCGGGCTGGCTGGGGAGTGGGCGGACTCACCGCTGCACGGAGACGTTGCGGCAGTAGGCGGGCTGGTGCTGGGGCAGCGGGCTGGCTGGGGAGTGGGCGGACTCACCGCTGCACGGAGACGTTGCGGCAGTAGGCGGGCTGGTGCTGGGGCAGCGGGCTGGCTGGGGAGTGGGCGGACTCACCGCTGCACGGAGACGTTGCGGCAGTAGGCGGGCTGGTGCTGGGGCAGCGGGCTGGCTGGGGAGTGGGCGGACTCACCGCTGCACGGAGACGTTGCGGCAGTAGGCGGGCTGGTGCTGGGGCAGCGGGCTGGCTGGGGAGTGGGCGGACTCACCGCTGCACGGAGACGTTGCGGCAGTAGGCGGGCTGGTGCTGGGGCAGCGGGCTGGCTGGGGAGTGGGCGGACTCACCGCTGCACGGAGACGTTGCGGCAGTAGGCGGGCTGGTGCTGGGGCAGCGGGCTGGCTGGGGAGTGGGCGGACTCACCGCTGCACGGAGACGTTGCGGCAGTAGGCGGGCTGGTGCTGGGGCAGCGGGCTGGCTGGGGAGTGGGCGGACTCACCGCTGCACGGAGACGTTGCGGCAGTAGGCGGGCTGGTGCTGGGGCAGCGGGCTGGCTGGGGAGTGGGCGGACTCACCGCTGCACGGAGACGTTGCGGCAGTAGGCGGGCTGGTGCTTGGGCAGCGCGGGCGCGTCGGCGCCGCAGGCGGTGCAGAGGTCGGGGTCGCACTCGCGCACGCCGAGGTAGCACGGGCACTGCTTGGTGTTGCACTGCGCCTTGCAGCGGCAGCCCGGGAACCGGTTCTGGCCTGCCCGCGCCAACACGCAACAACTTAACAACTTAAACAGCACTATCCGAGTATCTTACGTTCGACCGAGTTAGCGTAGGCTAGCATTTGTATGGCAACCAAGCAGGTTACGCAATATCATTGCTCAAATTGGCAAAATGACAAAATGGCTTTTTCATACGAATGGTAGTACATTTTACTCTGTTCGAATAATGAAATAAATGATAATAAAATGTACATAATGTCAACATAAATAAAGTAACGCAGCAAATAAATTTCCGAGAAAACGATTGACTGCTTTATGATATGCACGCCGTATCAGCATCGTCAATCGGGTAAATATTTCGCATATACACTACCAATCTACCATTGATATTGGAGAAATTCAGTAACATCTGGAAGTGTTCAGAGACGTAGCATGGCAGGAGAGGCCTATGCCCTGCAGTCGACGAACACAAACTGCTTGCTTGTATGACGATGATGCTACTAGTCAGAGATGGCACAACATGTTACACGTAAATAGGTATAAACAAGACATGGCTTCACTCACAGTCGCTGCTGCACTGGCAGAACTTCTCGCAGAAGTTCTGCGACTGCAGACACGGGCACAGGCTGTCGCACGGCTGGTTGGGGTGATCGCACGGCGTGTAGTTGTACCTGCGCGACCACAGGGAGTACTCAGCTAGTGCCATCTTCAGTATGAAGAATACTGTAGTTTGGAGGATCAGTACACGACACTCAATACCTTCTCAATAATTTTATTGCAAAACCATAATGACAATACATTATGGCCCAAACCAAAAGTTTTGTAACAAAATTCAACACTAAGGCGATTTCTGTGCAGGGAAACGCAATTTTTATTATAGTAAGGTTGGCAAATGACTTTTTTCTGCCTGACGTCAAGCAAAAGCAGAGGCCAGATGCGAAGACAACTAGGGGAGCAAGATTGTGGTAAGGGTAGGCAAGGTGACTTAGCTACGGTCGCCCCAGGCCGTTGACCCTATAGCCGACCACCCACGTACCTCTCCTTTGAGAGGAGCTGGGTTGGGGAGCGTTAGGGAAGTAGAGGATGAGGTGCGGGCTGCAAGTCCAAGGTCCACCTCTCCTTTTCGGCCTAAACCGTTAATGAGAGCGCCGGACGGGCGGTTTATAAAAAACCCCCACTAAACCATGATCGGAAATCCTGCAAAGGGTGTATGTGGCCTTCTAGCAAGCGGATCACTATCCAAGACAGAAGCCGCGCCAACCACACATCAGGCTGATTTTTATTTTTTTTGAGAGATTGCTGATTGTCTCTACGGCATTTTCAGCTTCACCGGGCTTTTTTGGGGGCGGCGAGGAACGTAAAGGGTCCAAGCCGTGTGAATCGAATCACCTTCGGAGGTTTTCTAGAGGGAACGGCATCGCGCATTAGTGCGCGTCCCCGTGCCCTACTAGATTCTCCGAAGGGTTCGGATCGGATCGGGGTCAGGCTGATTGCAGGTCCAGGGTTTTAGTGGGTCGGCCACGTTCTTTGGTCACCCCCACATTAAAATCGGATGCGAGGTTTTCCCCTGGGTTACAAAAAAAATGTACTTTGTAGGTAAGGCGAGGACGGCTAGCGGCTAGGTCCGCACCTTACCTACCCGCAAGATGCTCTTCATTCCTCCATGTTTGGAAGGCATTAATGCCGAGGCGGCCAAAACGTAAAGAATGGTAAGCTGGAGTGCTATTTTTCCAAAGCTTAAGCTTCAACTGGCCCAGGAGTCCACCTGCCAGAGCCGGGCGGTACTCACACGTGGTGCGCGGCGGAGTCCTTCTTGAGCTGTATCTTGCGGCAGTGCACGGACCACAGGCGGTGCTTCTTCTTCTTCTTGCGCGGCGGCGTCAGCTCCGCCTCCACGCGACACTCTTCCTGGCCCGTGTTGATCCAGTACGTGTACACCTAGGGCACGTCATTTCACCTCTAATCATACTATTTAACTCGCTATTTTTACCAGTACCCTAGATGTTGCTCGGCGGCAGAAATAGTCGGGGTGGTCGAAGTGCAGTCGGATTCTGGCCAGAATCCATTTAGAAATATTTTACTTTTGTTTAAAATTCCTTATAGTTATACCTAGTATTTTTATATTATATTTACGAATCAACAAACGCGATTAGATTCGTAAGAGGTGTTTTTAATGAACATTTATTTGCATTGAAAGTCTTACCGTATCCGCCGCCAGTCGATTAAATACTGTTTTCAAGCTGCTTATGGCGCGGACTATAATTAATTTATATAATAGTAATAAATAAATAAAAATAAAAATATTTTATAACAGACTTTACATCCATATTTTATTATTGTATTAGTAAAAATTTTTCTTAAAGTATATTAGTTGGTTAGTGTGGATAAATATTATTTTAAAACAAAATTATTTTATTTGGCCAGTTACTATTTCTATCGTGTTGTTGGATAGAACAGTCAGGACGAGCAGTAATTGTTTTCAGAATGCTGTTGCTGCTTGTAATTGTAATCTATTAAAAAAATAAATAGAATAATCCGGTTACCTGCTGGCAGGTCTTGGAGAGCATGACCTGCGCGATGGCGCAGTAGTTGGAGGGGAAGACCTTGTGCAGCGCGCGGAACAGCGACTGGTCCGAGCCCGCCCACTCCGACTCGGCGCCGCCCACCGTCAGGCCTGCGCGCAAACCCCACTCACTCACTCATTCTAACATACCGATCTGTACCAATAACGTATCACTTCAGAGCCCTGTGCTTACAATGTACCGCGACTGGAATACCTTAAGCGGCGCGGACGGTGTACCTGACATTCACAGTACCTCACTCATGAGATTCAATTCAAGTCTCACTTGATTAAAATTTTTAGTTTAACGTAAACAGTATTTATATTATATCGTTTGTGGAATTATGACGTACCATTGTTTCAGTTGTATTGTGTAATCGTTTCATCATGGTTTTGTTGTAATTCTGTTTTGTGTAGGTTAAGTAATAAAATAAAAATAAAAATAAATAATTATAAATGCGATAGTAGCTGTCTGTCTGTCTGTTACGCTTTCACGCCTAAAACACAAAACCAATCTTGGTTTTGCATGCGTGCGTGCGTGCGTGCATATTTATCTTCTCTTAGAAATGTTATTTTTGAACAAGTGATTGACAATTTACAAATTGTGATTTATAAAAAAAAAACATAATAAGGTGGGACAAAAGTAATGTCATATTTTTTTATATGTTACGGGTAAGCACAGTGCCTTGATCTCACCTGACGATAAGTGATGATAAGGCCAATGATGGAAGCGAACATCACCCGGGATCCTCAACTAGTGAGGCACTGGCTGCTGGCTTATCTCTAGCTGCCGGAACACAACAATGCTACAAACATTGATGTTATGGCGACATATATAGATAAGATGGTGGTAGCTAGCCAGGCGGACAAACAAGCCCTACCACCAACCAAACCGAGTACACAAACATGTGCCCCCCGCTGGGAATCGAACCCGGGACCTCAGGGTCTAAACCGGTGGTTTTAGCCACTAGACCACAGAGGCGGTCATATTTGCTTTGTGGTTGACATTTTTGGTAGAAACTTTGGGCTTTGTTTTTACAAAAAGCTGAAGTATTTATTATAAAATTGATAACATCAAGTACAAATAAATATATAGGTTAGGTACCACCTCCTGAGTTCATGCACATTGTTTTGCTCGTTTTCGTAGCCAAAATCATAATAAGCCCATTTCCCCTTAAGTGGTTGTGTGAACAAACAAAATTTGCGTTTCTGGGGCACGACAGAGTATCCACAGGAAATGCGCGAAGAGCCATCGCATCTCAAGTGACCGTTTGTTGCGGCATTTGCAGTGAAAAAGTGATTGGCACCTCAAAATGTCATAAAACTAGAACATATATGTGCACCAGTTAGCAGGATATGTGATAATTTAGCCACCTGCTTCGGATTCAAACTCACTATACACAGTCAGGTCATAAGTATTGTCACACAGTAAAAACTTTTCTTTTAGAATGCTGGCCACAAAAAAAGTTTATTGAATTCGAATTTCGAATTGTTCATGAAAATAAAAATGTATACTTTTTAGAATTTTACTCATTTTTAAATATGGAGTGGACGCTTATAGAAGACCGTGTTGCAGTTATTGCGTTGCATCGTTGCGGTTACGCGCCAATTCAAATTTTTGACATACTGAAAAATTTGAATTTAAACAAAAGATTCGTTTATCGTACCATAAAACGATACAATGAAGACTCTAGTGTAGATGACAGGTCAAGAAGTGGTCGCCTTCGGGCTGTTAGGACTCCAGCAGTGATAAAAGCTGTGAAGGCGCGAATTCACCCCAATTTGGAGTCACTCAAGACATCCTTGATTAAGGCAGCCGCCGATACTGACATGGACGTCGTTCGTGCTGCGATAGACGACTGGCCGCGCAGATTGAAGGCCTGTATTCAAAATCACGGAGGTCATTTTGAATAAACTTTATTGTCATAAGCATCTATGTTTTGTTAAGTTCATTTTGGTATATAAATGGTTACATAATGAATAAACTTGTCTCAATTATTTTATATTAAACATGTGACAGAATTTATGACCTGACTGTGTATTTGTATCACCTTTAATAAAATTTATTAACTGCCATAAAAGGACTGAGCACAAATCCTTACTTTGGTAGGACTTTATTTCGATGTCATTGTTATTTTTTGTATGAGTGTTTTAAAAACGAGTATGGTGGTTGTATATCGGGTCAAGTCGGTGTATATCTTACCGAGCGCGTTGTAGGGCGGTTCGGAGAGCAACTTGCCGTTGGTGCTCCAGTTGCTGTTGCTTGAGTTGCTGTTGCTTCCTGAAGAAGACAATATAATTATTATTAACCGTTAAAAAAGTTTTTTCATTAATCAAACACATTTGTTTTGAATAACTTAAATATTTTTTTGTGCCTATTTTTTTAAGAAACGGTAAAGAAATTAATCATGTTTTATACATAAACTAGCGGCCCGCTCGCGACTAGAACCTAAAGCAGCGCCACCTACCGGGTCCAATTATATGTATGTATTATACATATAAACGTTCCTCTTAAATCACTCTATCTATTAAAAAAACCTCATCAAAATCCGTTGCGTAGTTATAAAGATCTAAGCATACATAGGAACAGACAGACAGCGGGAAGCGACTTTGTTTTATACTATGTAGTGATACGGTTTACTTTCGGCTACTACTAATAACTTGATTCAATTAGTAATAAAGTTAATTCTATAAACAAAAACAACTATAAAACCTCAATAATGAGGTGAATCAATTTTGATGTTGATGACGTAGCTGTCGACATTGAATAGGGCTCCATCGGCTTACAGAGTGAGAATAGGTAGTGTTGATTAATTTCGGCGAGTTGGATTGAGCCACGATAGCATAGTTGGTAGTGCACCTGACCCGGTATGTCATGGGGTGCGGGTTCGAATTCCGCTCGTGGAGTTTTTTCAACACTTTATCTTTTTTTTTCAATTTTAATAAATTTTATTACAATAAAGCAATCTACAAGTTTAGTATACTCATCGTACTAGCACGCACACCGAATTGCAATTTAGTGTCTTAACACCTAGCGAATAGTTCTAAACATAACATTAACATTTCGACCTTTCTGAAAGCGGTTGGAGTCGTTGCTGTCCTCGGAGGAGGCGTCGTTGGGCGAGTCGAGCGCGGAGGGCTTGGCCTTGTCGTCGTCGCCCGCCGCCGCCGCCTTCTCGCGCGCCAGCTTCTCGCGCATGCCCTCCTGCGCACACGCATTCACGTCAACAACCATTTGCTTTTTCCACATAATATTAACACCTCCATGGCCTAGCAGCATAAGGCCAGCCGCACTTTGAATGCGTTTTGGTACGAATTGGACTCGTGCGGACACGTACGATCCTCCGTTTACTATTGGGGATGTATCGTGCGTATTCGTACGAGTCACATTCGTACAAAAACGCACCTAAAGTGCGGCTGGCCTTACAATACACGACTACCGGTGCTGTCATTCATTACTCATTGTATTATCTTAGCCTAGATGTTTTTTTACACACTGGAAACTTTTTTTTACAGCACACCGGAAAGTGAAAGCCGGAAAAAGAAAGCGCACTTCACCCAAAATCCTCAAAACTGAGTAGTAATGAAGAGTTGGCTAACTTTTCTGTTACTGTCGGTATACAAAGCCATCTTAATATTGTTATTACGGCGACAAACTTAAATAATGGTGGTAGCTAAGTCCGTCCAAACTAACCAAACTGAGCACCTCTCTCTGGGTGTTTTGCTATAGCATAACTATTCAATAATTGCATTGCGTGTGCCGAATAAATGATAATTCTATTCTATTACCACAAACTGTCCTTACTCTGTTTTCTAGTCTGGTCAGAAGTGGTTTGGAATATTGCTGCCCAATATGGGCACCTTACTATAAAGTCCACATGGAAAATATTGAGAGGGTTCAGAAGCGATGCATGAGGTATCTAAACCGCAAACATAACCTTGGTCGCACGCTCGGCAGTTACAATGCAAGGTTGTCTAAATTTAGTGTGCTTCCTTTGAGTGCTCGTCGGGAGAGATACGACCTACTATGCCTTCACAAAATATTGCACTCCTCCATTGATGCTCCATCACTGAACTTTAACACTACATATAGAATGCGTTTTCCGAGCACTTTTGCAATACGTGTATTCAGAAACAACACGTCATACTATAACCCCTTAGTTAGAATGTGTCGAGTTTTTAATGATTTGTCACGCTTTGATAGGGATGTGGACGTTTTAAGTAGGTTTCCTCAATTTAAAAAAATGCTCACTGATGTAATGAAGGCCAAATGTTTCTCAACCTCCTCCTCCGACTGTCCGGTGGAGCGGAGTCAGTCAGTTAGATAGACACCCACCTTACTCCGTTTACTATTGTAAGTGTTAATGTCCTTACATTGTTTAATCTTTTTTGTATTATTGTTTTTTTATATTGTTTTAACTATAACTTCATTTAGGACCAGCATTGTTTCGTTTCAAATTATACCCAAAATGTCATGCTGTGTACACTCCTTTTGGATTACCGTCTAGCTAGTAAGGTTAACCAAATATGTTACTGTACTCATGCATTGATTGTAATCTGTTTGTGTACCTATAGAAATAAATAAATAAATAAATATTCTAAATAGACTCTAAAATAGTATAAAATATAATTAACCAAGCGCACACTCGGGTGATCGATCGAGTAAAATTGAATCATGGATTGATCAGCAATTGAATTTTTCCAAGATGTACTCACCAGCAGCATATAGCAGTTGGATCCGCAGGGCTCCGAGAAGGCCTTGAGGTCGGGCCCCTTGCGCTTGGTGAGGTTGGGCCCGGGGTGGCACGCCTGCAGCCCTGCGCACGCAACCTCACTGTACACTCGGCAGCGGGCAAACACACACGAAGCCGAAACGAAACGTAGCGTGATGCGGAACTATTCTTTATAATAAAATGATTTAGCTATTTTTCGTTTTGATATAAGACTTGAGAGGCTATTTTATTTCTTTCCGATATTGCGTCGCACTATGTATCCTTTAGTAGAACAGTTAGAATGCCCTATGCCATAATTAAGCTACCGAAGTTCGGCGTGTTTTAACTTAGTGAAATACCCACGAAAACACGACATTATCGGTCTTATGTGTTGTTGGTAATTTTGAAAGCAATGCCTGTGTAATCAATCTGATCGCATATTGATATCCTACACTAGGATATCGGTACGAGACATGTATAATAAAAAATAGTAAATAGTGAAGGCAACATCCAAAAAAGTGTTTTACTTTCCGGTAAAAATCGGCTAAGAACCTAGCCAAATTAATTTCGGGTGAATATGCATTTAACAAACAGTCATGATGACGTAAACAATATAATGACAGCATAGTGCGACACGATTTCGTAATTTAAAAGCGGTACTATGACAATGTTTTTGTATTTCATTATATAGTAATAACATCGATATTTGCAGCAGTAACAGATTAAGCTGCAGTGGGAATATTACTGTACATGTTATTATAAAGATATGAAATAGCAGTACAATTATTATGTTGATAGAAAACAATGGGAAAAATAATCAAGAGAATGACATAGATGAATTAAGAAAGTTGTAGAAACAGTAAGTAGAGTAAGCATGTGAGATAAAAACTTATTTTTGTATGACAACAAGCAATCATAATCAGGGCTCTGGACCGGTTAACAAATAGCGGTTAATATCGTTCTTTGAACCGGTATAATTCAGTTCATTGATTAACCGGTTAATTAAATAAACGGTTCCAACCATACCGAAAAAATGTTGGTTACAGAGAACGGAATTTTAAAGCTCGGGTTAAACCGATACTTGGCACTGATTTAACCGGTTAATCTCATAATTATGCACTCCTTAACTCAGCCAGGCGCAGCTGCCCCGCTCACCGGCGGCGACCGCTCATCGCGAGATGATGCGAGAGCCTCATTAGTTTCAATTTTTTTACACAAAACACAACAGATGGCTTTGTAAATTGTTTGGAATTAAAATTAACCGGTTAATTTCGGTTAACGGTTAATAGCAAAATAATAAAAAAGTTATTAATTTAACCGGTTAATTACCGGTAACCGAAACCTCACCCGTACTTATACCATTCCGATATGGGGACAACGACCCAAACCGGTTAATAAATTGAACCGGTTTCCGAGCCCTAATCATAATGAGTAGATTTTAAAATAACTAATAAAACAAAAGATATAATGAACTATAAAATTACATGATATAATGTATATTACTAGGTAAATAATACTGAGCACGCTAAAACAGATGTATACATGAGTAAATAAAAAATGGCGGTGGCTTGAATGTAACGGCCTTACCTGCCGTGTGGCTTCCTGTCAGCCCAACAAATAAGAAAGGCTAGTCAACTTCATACATACTTATTTAATATACAATACTTAAACTATGCTTATAAAGCCAAAAATACATATAGAATTAATTCCCCAGATAAAAACTTTAACATTCATTACATTTTACAAATCGATGAACTCTGTGAGTTTTCGTATATGAAAGTGCGTTCAACTCAGACCTATATTAACATAGATCACGCAAGTACACCTACTTCACACGCTTCAAATAAGCCCATCTGTGCTCAACTGACCGCTGCTTATATTCAATTTCTTGTAAAATGGCTCTCGCTACGATTTAGCCAGTGTCTGGTTTTAGGGCAACTTATTAGTGTTTTGATTTAGTCCACGATCGACATTTACCCAGGGAGACATCTGTCAAAAACACGAAAAATGCCACAATGTCCTGTTATAAATTGTAAAAACACTTCATCTGTAAGTAGCCAATAAGTAGAACACGATGCCCTCCGCCGGAAAGTAATTTTATGATACAAATATTCGTAATTAATTTTAAATGATTTATTTTGATTTTGACAGTTTTGAGAAAATCTAGTGTATCTCGCATTTTCTTCATACATTGCGGCTTTACTTAGATCTATACATGTGGCTAGTGTATTGTGTAAACGGGCAATGAGCATCAAACTATCGTTTTATACGTACTTCGCGTCAGTTTCGAGGCACAGTCGCTTTTGTCATTTTTCTGTCAGATTTTCTAATTAGTGCCGTTTAATGAGTTTACTCTATAAAACGTCTATTCGATTCTAATCGCTTACGAAATTATAATGATTGGAAAGAAATTATATTTTGAAAGTAATTGAAAATCTCTAAGAGAGGGCTTTTTTAAACCCTCCACAAAACTGTTACCTCCACAAAATGATACCTATCCAAAAATTCTAGCGACTTTTATTCACACCAATGCAGTTTAAATATTTAGGAATAAAAATCGAAATAAAAATAAGATACATTAGGGTACATACGCACTGAGCGGCTAGCACCAACAGCCGTCCAGCTGGCCGCGCTTAAAAATATGTTCAAAAACAGTTTTCATACGCACTGTGATGCGGCTGCCGACCAACCGCTCCGGTCGCTTGGAGCGCAGCCAGCGGCCCAACTGACGGTCAGCCGGACGGTTGCTATACGTACGCACCACGCGGTCAGTTCCGTTTGCAGTTGCCCACCATTGACGGAGCACGTGTACCAACTAATTCTCAGCTATGAATTTCGATACAGAACGGTTCATATTTCTTCAAATTATTTCAGACTCACTCTATAGCGTATCTAAAACACTTATAGTCATACTTTTAAAGCTGTTCGAAAAATATATCAAAATACTTGCTCACTCATTACTCATCTCGTATTTGCAAATAAGGATGCACCCAGAACCTTTATCTCTGTTTCTTTTTCTTTAAAAAACGCGAGTAAATATAATTGGAATCCTTCTTGGAAATGGTTCGATCAATCCGCAAACCACGGTTTCTATACGCATGTTCCGGTTGCGGTTACGGCTAGCCGCCATCCGGTCTACTATTACTATTGCTATTGATTATTTCCTAATAAGATTTGAATAATAAAATAAAACTTCTTAATAAGAAAATTCATATTTGCTTTGCTTTCAATATAAATCGATTCGGCGCGCAAGGTGGTTTTCATCACTAAATAGCACTTGTCAAATCATAGTATGTCAAAAAAATGTGGCACGCATGGTTTTTCATACAAATCTTGAAACATGCGTCGTCTATCTAGATATTTGGTCTGTGGTTCAACTAGAATCGATTCCTAGGCAATCAAAAGTCTATGAGAAATGCTCCATTTTTTACGACATACTAAGCTAACATTTATACACAAATATAGAGATACTTCCTACTTTTTCCATTTTGTCTTTGTAGGGCCTGCCTGACTTGTTGATTGTGATTTTTCGTGCTAACCAATTAATTTAACTCTTCCTTATCCCTAATAATACAGTTGCCGTAGCTTCACGATATTTTTTAAGGGAAAGTATCTTGTTGTTTCTTGTTTAATTCTACTCCTATCTCCTCACAATTACACAGTAAGTACTGCATGGGCTGAGTTTATTCTGTCTATAGCATCCCATATTTAATATTGGACTTAAATTATCAAAATTGGTCACCACAGTGCGTTTATAACTTTTGTTAGTTGTATTTGGTTTGTTAGAAGGTTAATTTTTGAATATAACTACAATAATCATATTATTATCATATGTAATTTAAGTCGTTATTTATTGAAGTTTCTGTTAGACTTGTACTGTTTAATGTAATGTATATGGCAACTTTATAAGTTTACGACACAAAAAAAACGTTTAGAGCTCACATACATTTTTGCCCGAAGTAAGGTTTTTTTTTCTTCTTATCCAAATTCATAACTAATACATCCGGGTTTTTGTTACATAGTGTCTACAGGGTGTTACGAAAAGTACTTCGGAGCCTTAAACCGCACATCTATAGTATTTTAAAGGAATTTAAGTTTTTTTAATATAAAAACCTGCTGTCTGTTACGCCCGCAGAATTGGCGCGCGTGCGGGCGCGTGCAGATATGCGTCTAGTTAAAAAAATACGTAAAATGTTTAACATAGTACTAAATTTTTGTTGTCATACTATGTACACTTCTCTTACAATCTGGTTTGTGATCTTTGAAACTGAAAATGTTATTTTAACCTATTAACAGATTAAGTATTTAAAAAAAAATACTTAATCTGTGCTTGTTTGACGAATTTTACTGGCATATGACTTACATTATATGACTCCAAAGTACTTTCCCTAACACGTGCCCCATCTGTCTGAGTTTGAGCCAGCTGGCCTTTTCGAAGTCGTACTCACTGTGCAAGAAGCAGTCGTACTTGAAGCAGCGGCGGCAGAACAGCGTGTGGAAGGAGTGCATGGTCTGCTCGCGCGACACGGACTCGGCCAGCGGCCCGTCGATGTTGGGCGTGCACTCGGGCGGCAGCGCGTTCGGGTCGCTGCGGGACGTCAGCTCGATGTACCTGCGCCACGAAAAACCAACGAAAACCTGGATTCAAATTCTTTATTTGGGTTCTTATCTTATCTTATCTTAGTGGGGCCAGCCGAGGTTTCCCTCTTGCAGTAACACTTCGACCCATCGGGATATTTTGTGACCTGTGTGATTTGGGTTATGTGAATACAATAAAAATATGAATAAATGGTACAGGTCGTCCTTTCATATTTTACCCTTATTGGATATGCAAAAACACTTAATTCAAAGACAATTAATCTATATAAATAAAAATGAATCGCTAAATGTGTTGCTAATCGCAAAACTCGAGAACAGCTGAACCGATTTGGCTGATTTCTTTTTTGTTGAAGTCTAGGGAAGGTTCTTATGGAGAAAAACGTAAAAAATACGAGGAAAATAGTACAAACAACAATTCTTTTTCCATACAAACCACTCTCTATTGGACCGATTTAAAAAAATATTTCACCATTAACGCTGACTAACATAAGCTATATCAAAAAAAAAAAAGCCCACCCGTGCGAAGCAGGGACGGGCCGCTAGTTGGAAATAATTTAAAATAGAAAATTTCTTAATGTTGAATGTCAAACTAAACATTAATTAAATGTAAGTAATGTAAATCAAAGTATCAAATTAAAATAATAATAATAATAGAGTAGTTCCATTATCACCAGCTCATTTTCATATCCCCACTCCTGGGGCACGAGCCCACCCTACAGGATTTTTAAGCCTAGTAGTCTTTGATTAGCATTCAAAATTGTCCGTGGATTAGGTACTCGAGAGTTTATTCCCAGACGATGCAGATACGCAATACTTTCCTCTTACATTCTGCGAGCAGCCCGAACACTTCCACCACTAAGCAAATAACAGCGCACCATTTCATAATACTCGCGAGTAGTGAAATGATTGCTATCAAACATTGTACGCGGCGCGATCGCAGTCGTAGTTGCCGTGAGCGAGATAAAAATAACACAAGCAAACTCGACTCTTGCGCAAACGTGAGTGGGGCGCGGGGGTGGATGCACCCTCTACGCGGCGGGTGGCGACGGCGGGCGCCGGCGCGGGCGGTGGGGGAAGGGTAGAGGCATAAGAATAAACAATAACACAGTACGGGCTCAAGGTCGCGATATGTGAGTACTTGTTAAACAGTATGCTCAGTCGGGCTGTCACGGCCGGCGCGGCGTACCCGCACGCGCGTTTGCCTGCTTGTGCGTTCCGTACGATTTTGGAAATTAATTACAATGGCGCCAAGTTATTGTTGTGTGTTTGGTTCTACAAACAATTCAA
This sequence comes from Eudonia truncicolella, assembly GCA_949315975.1. Taxonomy (NCBI): domain Eukaryota; kingdom Metazoa; phylum Arthropoda; class Insecta; order Lepidoptera; family Crambidae; genus Eudonia; species Eudonia truncicolella. The sequence goes on along the minus strand of OX438837.1, from coordinate 17,145,522 downwards.
AAACGATGCCACACTTAAGTTTTTTTAGTTTGCCCAAAGATGATGATAGTTTTACGACTTTTACGTGAGCCTGTATCTTTGTTATTATTTATTCTTATGCCTGTATGTGTTTTATTTTATATTTGTAGGTAAGTAAGTAATACTTACTTAAATAGCTTTATTTGGTATGGTACTTGTCTAAATTCTAAATTACTAGTTTCTCACTTCGAACACATCGCAAATCGTCTTAGTCGCAAAATGTCTAAAATCTAAATTACTAGTTTCACACTTCGTACACACCGCAAATCGTCTTAGTCGAATGATATAAAAAATTATGCGCACACTTAAAAAATTATCCTGTATATGGAAACACTACAGCGAGAGCAGACCATAAACCACCACCCAGGTGCGGTGGTTGTTAACGACTGCTAATGCAGCCGGGACCGACGATGGTTTTACGTGCCTTACGAAACACGGAATGTCGGGGGTTATAAGGTCAACAGTAAAAACAATAAAATAAAAGTAAAAAAATCTGTACAAAAAAGCGTAGATATTAGGACTTCTTTACAATTAAAACTAAAACGGACTGGATCATGCAGTCTTCTGACAAATATTAGATTGCTTGTTAGCAATAAGGCCACCTATTTTGTACTATATCTTTTCATCAATTTGTCTGTATCTGTTTTTTTTATGTTCAAATGAAAAGTATTTCCTCATGCATCTCGAGATGAGACACTTCAGCTTAACTACAAAGACCAGTGTCTTGTCAGCTAGCCAGTTAGCTAGCAAAAGCTAAACTAGTGTCTTTATATTATTAACAATAATTACATGTAAATAATATTAAAACACTTATGATAGCAACATAAGTATTTTTGTTTATAGAAAAATTTCTGTAGGTAGGTACTTTGAAAAACTATATGCAAAAGCCCTTGCAAAAAAAGCTAGCTTTTAATTTTTTTCGCGGCCACTTTTAAAACATAGAATTTCGATTAGGATATAATTCATTGAATAAAACTTGTTATGGGTACTTTGCCCTAAACTCAGTCTGAACTGAGATAAGAAGCCTAAACCTAAAAAAAATGCATTTTTGCTGGTTACTTATTTTGTATTTGGTAACATAATTTTTATATTGTATTTTCATGTATGTTTATTGTGACTAAAATAAGTGTATATTACTAACATTATGAATGTGTTCATACAATAATAATTATTTATTTAAATAAGTATTTAAAATAAAAATGTACACTTTGACTATTTTATGATCGTTCATTTGATTTGATGAATGAGCGCGCGGTATTGCATTACTCTTAGTGTCAATTAAATAAAATTCAATTTTCATTAGAAATAATTATTCTTTATTGTGAAAAATCATTTCAAATAATACCTGACCCATTTTCTAAGGTGAGATGAAGATGAAGAGATGAGATGTCAATTTATATGACCAACAAGTAGTATTAGAGCAAGTACAAAAGTCCTAAGCACATTGCAGTTTTTAAAAGTTTAGGACTCTGACTGAGTTTAGAAGAATGTCTGCATAACAATTTTTACAAGATATAATAAATCCTAATCGAAATTCAGCAACTTATTACTGGTTGCGAGAAAAAAAAGGCAAACTATCCCCATACGTAATGGTCATTGTCTTTTGGTCTTTGTTCCTGAACTTTAGTGTATCTGGTACAAGAGCGAATGAGTGCATTGAAAAAATCAAGATAAAAGTTAGCTCTACTCACTTTTCTCTCAGCTCTTGAGCTGTGCCCTTGTCTGGGAACTGGGTGCCTATTGCTTGAAATATTGTGAATATGGGGAACTGCTTCTCGTGGATTAACTCCTTATCACCCTCCTTACTCTCCTCCTTAGAATCCTTTGCTTTATCTTTGCTCTCTTTGTCTTTTACATCTTTACTTGCTTCTTTCTGAAATTGTAATATTACAAAAGATAACAACTCATATAAAAAAGACAATTAATTTAGTGTTTGCTACTGTTCCCTAAGCTACAATAAGTTTAACAATATAACATTAGTAATTGTATATTAAGTCAATAACACAAACATCTTTCTCTTCTTTGGCGTTGATTGCCTCCCGGTCTCTCCTCTCCTCCGCAACCTCGTCCTTAGTCTGGTAGGTCATCAGAGCATGAACCAAGTCAACAAACAAGTGGTCATCTATGAAGCCCCCTTCTTTGTCTCCTGCGACAAAAAGTAGGAATATGAATAACATTTTTTAATTTGTACTTCTAGATAGGCCATATCAATATAAAAAAAGATATTACACATTAACTTTGTTAATTGTAAATAGCAGTAACATGTTTCAGTTACTATATTGCCTATCTAGAAATACCCAGAGATACTGTACATAGTAAACTTTCAATACTTCTTTTAGTTAAGAAACTGTAAGTAATAAATTGATCATTAGATGAATCATTCATGATCCATGTTTAAAAATGTTACAAAAGGTTCAAAGATTTTTTAAGTTAAGTATATTACTTACAAGATAATATCTATTTCGTTTTGTTTTTGTTGTAGGTCAAATATATTATTGTCGACAACTATACACAAGTTTATACATTCAGCTAACTAATTTGACCAACATGGGTTGTGAAGTCAAAGCGCGAAAAGCGTGACAATGTGAGAGCAAAGCCTATGAGGTGCTCCGAAAAGATCTTTCAAACCAAATTAGAAGATTGCTGAATACTCAATACAATATTCTTATGTTGATACAATTTCCATACTCATTTCTTCTTTAACAACAATTATGACAAGAAAATTTAACATAATTTTCTTCTAATTTGATTAAAAAATGATAAGATTTAAATAACAAAACCTATTCTTAATATTACATAAATTTTAAGGTGTTTTAAAATTTTCAAAACCTGGAAGCATAGATGTGTGCACCACACACCAATGTAGTTATTTTCATGTAAAAACACTTGTGGACAGAGATGTTACAATCTCACATGACTTAAAAATGAGAAAAAGATATAAAATTAAACAGAATTACTATCCACCAGTATTTTACTAAGTTTAATGGTCATAGTTATCCATCAATATAACTTTTTTATAAGCTATAAACTTTCTCTTTAATTTATTAATTCATTTTATGAGCCATAAATTTCAAGAAAAAGAATTGTAATAAATATCTTATAAGTATGGACTACAATTATCAAAATTCTTTCATTATGTAGAATGAGCAAATGGCTCACAAGATAATTAAAAACCTATGCTTGCTCTGTCCACAAGCAGAAAAGAGATATGAAGGAAGCCGATGTACCATGCACTTTCCCGTCGTAGTTCTTTATGAGCTCCTCGATGAATGTACCGTCCTGGTCCAGCACTTCGTCGCCCATGTACGGAATGTTGTGCAAAACAGTCTCATCTTCCACCATGAAGTTCTTTTGAGTTGGAGCCCAGGTATACATAGTTGGAATAGGATTCACAGAATTGAAGATCCGTATAGAAACTTGCTGGATTGTCACTACACCCGACACTGGAAATTAGTCAAAATACAATTTACACTACTTATTATACTATTTAATACTTATTTATTTAACGATATAGTCAAGATCTATAATTTTACCGTCAGTACAAGTGACTTCAGCTCGCTTCATGAGGCCCTCATGGTTAGGACTAGGACCAGGTGGGGGCCAGAAAGGCTTTTTCCCGCGATTTACAGTTTCTGTTTCGCGATTTTCAATCGCCTCCGACATAATCCTTAAATTCCTCGCCCATGCTACCTTCACCTCGTCTGCACGTTTGAAACGCTGTAAAAAAATATACTCATTACAAATCAGATTTTTTAGGAAAATGTCTAAGAGTGAAAGATAATACACCATTACCTTTACTTGTCGAAGTCTCACATATTCCGATTTTACTCGCTTCTTCCATTCTGCCGTTACTTTAGACTTACTCATATCATTAGCTAGGAAATAATTAAATTAATGTAAAATAATGCCACAACCAAGCCGGTGCGGAAGCAGTTAAATTTTTTCAATGAAAATTGAAAATTAACAAACGCAACGACAACGAATTATTATACATACACACCACACACGAATGCACAGAACACAATTACTCCTAGCGGAGCACGAATGCCACAATTGCGATATATCGGAATCTCGATACAGCAAACAGCACTATACGATACATCGATATTTCATACAATATTACGGCTTTTTTTTGACCCTGGGGAAAATCTGCTCGCAGATTCCGTAGATCTGGGGATGGCCTTGTCCTTTTCTAAAAAGGATTAAGACTGACCCAGTAAAAACCCATGGGGTTCGCCTTTGGCCTTTAAAAGGGCCTTGAAGGCTACCGGAGATATTACGGCCATACGGTACGCATCTATATATCGTATTCCTACAAAAATATCGCATCCACGTATCGCATATTTAGTTTGTTTATAATAAGACTATTATGTATCGCATAACACCGCACCGTCCCTAAATCATAACATTAGATATCATTAATATAATGTGGTTAATGTGTATTACTTAAACAAACTTGTATTGTAACAGAGAACTGTACGACTTTGTGTTTAGCTTTGTAGGTATATTTAGATTAATTTAAATCATTGTAAGTAGGTACCGACAACTTTTTTTGGATCAAAACTTCAAGGTACTTTGTTTTGTGTGTTTTCTTTCTGTCAGTAACATTGAGTAACATTGACACACGTTTTATTATGGCACCGGTAGTAAAGTCGAATGTTTGAGATAATTTTATTAAAACAGATAACGGCGGGAAGTGTAAAATGTGCCATGTATTTGTTAAAACTAAAAATAATAGTACGAATTTGCAAACGAAATTGAAAATTATGTATTTTATAACGTTATAAAGATGCACTAGATTGCAGTAATACTTCCAATTCAGCATCACCAGCATTTAGAAAAACATCGCATATAATAGTATGTACCGATACAAAAGAAACGATAATGTCGTGTATCGATACAAACGCATGCGATACATTACGAATACGATACGATATATCGAAACAAAATACTTTTTAGGCATCCCTATGGTACACATGCATTTTTTTTTAAATTGTTTTACGGCTCCGGATGAAATAACGTGGTAAAATTACATCATGGGTGGCAAATCTTTGCGAAAGTGTGAAAGTGGTGTTCAAAGAGTGAAAATTTAATTAAGGATATATTTTTGGCTAGATTCCCGCTTGACCCAAACAAGTAAGTTTTGTAGTGTATTCCAAGTTTTAAGTCAATTTGAGTATAACATTGTTAATAATAGTGGTAATATCGGTAAATATATGTGTCTAAGTCACAATTAGAAGAAAATTTGGGCTATTTTTCAATTGCAATAACCTTAATATTGTCCTGGTGCTGTGCTCGAGTTATCGATACTTTTTATTTATTTTAGATGTCGAATATGTCTCTGAACTCACATATATCGATAATCCTAGCCAAGCTGTCCAAGCGTTTGTCTTCCTTTCGGCTTTCGAGTTATGAAAGTAAATGTGAAGAGATCTGGGTTTGCGTCGAAATAAGAATGAATAATAGGTTAGAAAAACTCATTATATGTGGTGTTTACCTTCCATCACCGATACAAGGTCACATTCTGGATCATTATTTAGATAATGCGAATCATGTTTTAGAAAATGTAGATAAAATATTAATAGTGGGCGATTTTAACTTGGGCGGTAGGACTGCGTCAATTGGGTCAACGCTTGATGCAACAAATAATAAACATAGTTTACTCGAGCAAAAGCTCATAGATTTCATTTCATTAAATAGACTGGACCAATATAATGGTATTAAGAATGAAAAAAACAGAATTTTTGATCTCGCCCTGTCAAATATTTCAGTTAACAGCTTAAGCCTTTGTGTTTCACCCCTAACCAAAATTGATAGCCATCATCCACCACTGGAGTTCGAATTGAACTGCGACACTGACCCGAATACTTTACATATTAACCAAAAGCCTAGATATAAGTTTTATAAAGCGGATTACTGTAAAATTATAGACGAATTAAAATCAGTATCGTGGGATAAAAAACTCGCAGAAAGTTCTAATGTTGATGCAATGGTTAAAGTATTTTACAGTATTATAAATACGACTATTGAGAAATATGTACCAAAATCTAAACATTCTACGCACAAATATCCAACATGGTATAGAAAGGATCTGATTCGTTTGTTACGGGAGAAGAATAAATAACGTAAACTTTTTTTAAAGTAATCATGTAATCATGTTTAAAAATTACACATATTAATTACAAAAGTTAGGGACAAAGGTTTGTAATCTCTTTGCTTCTTGTTTCTCTTCGGTTTATGATACAAATAGTGGTCTTGCTGCGTCACGACAAACGGTTTGTCCAACTCAACTACTTTCGACTACAATTGTGAACAAACACTGAGTAATTTTTCTTTTAAAATGGAAACGGTTGAAAAAGTTTTAAAAAGACTTGACCCCAGTAAGGGTGCTGGGCCTGATGCATATCCCTTTTAATTTTAGTCACTACATCATCTTTCAAACCACATCTTTCTTTCACGATCTGATTTCTAATAAAAAATAGCACTGTGAATACAGAAAATCTCACTTTTTTACAGGTTGCTGTAAATAACCCTGTTTATAAATACATACTTACTCTTCGTGAATGGTAGAAGTATATAATATTGACTTCATATAGAAAATTAACGCCAATGCGAATAAAATTTTGCAAGTTCATAGTACAGCAAAGTACTTAATTAAAGGGTTATAAGAATTTTCCTTTTCATTGTTGTTCAAAGTATATTTTTTACAATGAAGAAGTTAATGTTGTTTTTTTGTTGCTGAATAAATAACTTGATTCTTACCCTTTTTTATTAAAAAAAAACAAGCCATAATGCATTCACAGCATGCCATCAGGAGAAAAATTCTAGATTATTTTTAGACAAATATGTATTTTGCTGGCATGTTGTGTTGGGATTTATTGCCTGCTTTTATTTCCAACGTATGAAATATTTGAAGTTAATGAGTATAGACGCCACGAAGAATTTTTTATCGATATCGATATCATGCCCAGTTGGTAAGGTACTTCACTATTCTTTTGACATTTCCTGTTTGTGTTGGTAGTACGATTTTATTTATTAGGTTGGTAGAAACTACGTTCATAAGTTGTGAAAAAGGCTAGTTAGAAAGTGCCACAAAGTACTTTCTTAACGCGTCACGTTAACCACTGCACCATTGAGCTCCTCAGATATAAATAAAATATAATGAAATATTTTTTACCATGCATGAAGCGTGATGAATGGTATAATGTTTCGCTTCATTCGAGTAGAAAATCATGGTAGAAAAATGTAGAACATGAAGCTGTAGATAGAAAGGCCCCAGTACACAATGGCGTATCCTGGCCCACTTCAGGCGATCGCCTTTGTGTACAGGGCGTAATGGTTTATAGTGACGGACAATTGTCAATCGTGATTCGTGGCGCGCAATCGGGATGTTGTCGGTTTTTTGGGCACACTTCAAAGGGAAATGTGAAATATTGGTGGATTATTAACCGTTAAGAGTTCATGAGTGTGCATGAGTGTTGGCAAATGAAACAAAACAGTGCAGCGTCACTTTTCAAATTCTCTCAAGAAGTCTGCGTGTAACTTAGTAAAGCCCCACATCTTTACTGAGATGCTCGAGGGGTTGAGGGGTATCCACGTGATCGTGGCCTATAGTTGTTCATGGCAAAGCATGGCCCATTACAGGCCATTGTGTACTGGAGCCTTTAGGTTATCTATACATGGTTATTAGAAATGTTTAAATCATGGTAAGCCCGGTCTGAGAATCCAGACATCCCGGTTTCGATTACAGCGGAGGGTACATTGTATTCGGTTGGTTGGTGAAAGGGCTTGTTATAAGTCCGCCTAGCTAGCTACAACCACCTTATCTAAGGCTGTCGTCACACAATGTTTAATCCAAGGTTGGTAGGTCAACATGATGCCGACGTAGGGAAACACGTAATGAAATTAACCAGTGAATATAATAATAATGAAATTAACCCTAGTTATTGTGCACATATGTACGACACACCATCCAATCGGGTCTCTCCGAGGACGGAGATTCGTAGGTAAAAAACTGTTCTCTGAAATGTTTACAATTACTCTCTACAGTTGATAAGAACGGCCATTTTGTTAACACCGGCAATTAACTGAAATCTGTCTTACTCTCAAAAAAGCTGACCGCTAGGGCAGCTTAATTACTTTTGAAATCTTAAAAAGCTGTTAATCTAAAATTATACATTTTTAAGGAAAAGTTCTTAGACCAAAGTTATTCATTATCATGTATACTTTACCCTCCTTTTGGCTCAGTACCCCCGTTCCGACTGACGTTGTATAGTGAAGAGAAATACTATGCTGTTGTTTTCAATTATTTATATCGATAATAAAGTCGATACAGTTACCACATTACCTCAAACATGACGTCACAATATCTTGTGACAACCTTCGAAATTACGAAATAAAAGGGTCAATTAACTTATCTCTTTCTATTTCTATTAAAATAGTACGAACAGATGTATTTGATTTGCTATTTAGTACGGTTTCTATAGATTTAGTTATTGTTCTGAGTACCTCTAATTATGGTACCTATAGCTTTAGTTATTATTCTGAGACCGGTTCTACGTATGATGTAGAATGTCATTCACAGATAATAATGATATTCATAATTTCATCAAGCCATTAAAAAAGAAAAAATCTTTATAAATTCTGTATTTTTGTCATACAATGGTCACACCATGCTCGTGCTCTATGGGTCATACTCTCTGAGTACGTCATACTGGAAAGCCCCACATCTTTACTGAGATACTCGAGGGTTTGAGGGGTCTATCATTTCTCACTTCTCATTTCTATTATCATTCATCATCATTATCTAAAGGAAACAAGACAGGAGAAAAACATATAAATTAAGTTTTCGACTGAAGGACTAGTATCCATGGTCATGAATAAATTAAAAAAAAAATGGGTCATACTGGTCACACTGCCTGCTTCGAATTTTGCTTTGTCTATGCAATTTGTAAAGCGAATGTGTTCGCTGCCATTTTCTTTTGGAAGTAGTTTGGGATAAAAGTAATTACAGAAAAGGTGAGCATACAGAGAAAGGTATTTTTAAACCCATAGATGTGATGTTATAAGCTTCATTATATACGCATGCTTTGTTATCATATTTCGTCCGTAAAATAGGCACGGATTACGTAATTTTGTTGTTCTTCGTCATACATTTACTTACCACGAAACATGAAAAACATTATGTCAAAGTGCGTTTCACGAGCGCGGAAAGTAGAATTGCTGTCTACACCGAAAAGTTGTTCTGTTCGTAGGTGTGTGCGTACCTACATACTGCCGCAGGTTATGCGAGGAGGCTCATTTAAGTATGTCCTCGTATGGCGCGGGTGGTACATGGGATGGCGGCCCGCCGGGCGCTGAGGCAGAGTACGGGCCGCCGCAGCCGCCGCCGCCACCGCCGCCGCCGCCGCCCGCGTGTGCTCTTCCCAGCACCGACCCTTGGACTGGGGTCAGCTACACGCACTACGCGCCTCACGGCTACGACTACCAAGCTTATAGTGCCAATTATGGTTATAGCTACGACCAAAGTTACTATCAACAGCGTCCCGACGGAGCTTACTATGGAAAGTACCCTGATGCTAGGCAGCCTTATACAACTCAAGTGAGTTACGATTATTCGCAGCGTCGTGAGCGCACGCGCTCTCCGGTTGAGTCTAGCAGTTATGAGCAAAGAAAGTCTTACAGATCAAAGTCAAGAAGTGGCTCTCCCTATGAGAAAAAAGAGAGTGCATACTCAAGAAAAAGGGACTGCAGCTATGAAGAAGGCAGTAGACGTCATAGATCACGAAGTAGATCAGACAGATCCAGGACAAAATATTCTTCCAGCTCTAGTTCCAGATCTAGGTCTTACTCCCGAGAAAAGCTAAAAGATGATAAGAAAAAAAAGAGATCTGTCTCAACTGATTCTTCAGTTTCAAGTGGATCTTATAAGAAAAAAAGTAGCAGAAGTCATAATCGTTCAATGTCTCCTACTAAAAATAGAAGTAGATCTAGAGATAGATCAAGAACTCCTAGTGTAAAGGGTTCTCATAGCAAATCTCCAAGACTGAAAGAAAAGAGAGACAGAAAAAAGTCAATAATTCATTCCAAAAAGGGATCCAAAAATAAAGAAAAAAAACAAAATAGAGATTCAACTACTCCACCACGAAAATATAGTGATGGGACACCTCCACAAAAAGGGAACAGCAAATCGAATAGGTCCTCTTTAACTCCACCTAAAAGCTACAAAAGATTTGACAAATCGGATACACCTACTAAAAGCTCTAAATACAAAAATCATAGCCCAGGAACCCCACCTAAAAAGAGGAAAGATAATTCATTGACACCACCAAGGTGTTATGCTCGAACTTGCTCATCATCGAGTTCAAAGTCTCGGTCTAGATCTCATACTCCCAAGCGCAAAGTTTTGCGATCCCCTAAATCTAGAAACTCCAGATCTCGTTCGCACTCATCTAGCAGGTCATCAAAATCATCAAAATCCTCACAATCCAAATCAAAACGTAGAAATAACCGTATGACCAAGCATAAATCACGATCAAAGAGTCGAACAAGACATACATCCAAGACTCGGCGTCAAACAAAGTCGAAAGGACGTCGCTCCCACAGTTCCAAAGACTCAAAATCTAGGTCGTGCTCCCGTGGCTCTGCACCTCGCGGTCAAAGCAGAACTCCAAGTGAAGATGAACGTCGTGGACAATTCACAGTAGCTGATAGAAAACGATTTTGGAAACTCCACAAAAGAACGCAAGAGGAAAAGGATAGAGATAGATCCCCACTCAAAGAAGTTAAGCCTCCTCCAGGTGCAGTGGAGTCTACCCAATTTGATGACATTGAGTATGGGGTTCCACCTGAAGTGGAAGGTCCCAATTTTCATGAGCTTCTGCCTCACATTGATCAAGTACTGCCTGGTACTTCCACATCAAAGTCCAGAGCCGTACCTATTCCTATTAAGAACGACGGTAGCTTCTTGGAAATGTTTAAAAAGATGCAAGAACAAACTAAAAAAGTTGAAGAAAAGAAACCAGAGATCAAAAAACCACTTTTGCCATTTATCGGTAAACGTCGTGGTGGACGCGTGCTAAAGACTGGCTTGGTTAAAAAAGCAAAGGCAATTGACGAGCAAACTGTCGACAGCACTCCAAAGGATGCTTGGTCACTTTACATGCAAGAAGTCAAAAAGTACAGAGAAACCTCGTGCGAGGAAGAAAGAAAGACAAGACCACTTGTAAAATGATTAATAATAATGACATAAGACTCTCGTAAAATAGCAATAAGAACTAGTTAAGATTTTTATTGTGACCTCTAAAAATGTAATTAAAAGTTATTAATAACAACATTTGTATTTTATTGTAAGTTGTGTTTATTGCAATCATTATGTAGAATGTTTCGTTTATTTTTACTGTGAAACAGGATTTCTGATTAATAAAGGAATTATGAAAATGAATGTTGCTTTGTGTTTCTTTACAGCAAAATGCCCGAGATGATCAAATCGCCCGCCGACATCAAAACTGCTCCTTTCGACCCGCGGTTCCCTAATCAGAACCAAACCAGGTAATGCTGAACTTATTCATAGCAGAACAAGAGCTGCCACCAGAAGAGGCCTGCCTGCAGTCAATGTTGAATATTAGTATCAGTATATAGACTGCTTATATTCCAGACAAAAGATTTTAGGAAGCTAATGTATTGGATCGATATATGTTTGATTTATTGATTTGGTAGTTGACAAAAACATGGTAGGCGACGGAGACTAATAGGTATTAATTAAACTAATGACCTGATATAAAAGTCGAGGTTAATGTTAGGGGTACAGTGTAAATAAATTGCTATCTTAAAAGTAAATTGAAAAAAAAAAATCATTCTAGAAGGGATTCAATTTGGGGACCCAAGTCTGGAATATAGCTAATCTAAACGCGTAGCGATTTGTAGGTTGGTAGTTACATACATTTCGCTACATTACGAGTATTATTGAAGATCCCTGCATTTGCAGACTTTAAAAATTCATGACTACAACCAATTGGATATATTTATAATCTAATTTCTTTGAAAGTAAATATACACGTCGCGTCGTTGATACGATACCACGTGTGAAAGATAGATACACACGTACATTTTGTAATTATTGTTGTCTATGTCTGTGTAGCAGATTTTCTATACGCGTCATCTGTGTCGATATTTCAGGCACTGCTACCAGAGCTACCTGGACTTCCACCGGTGCCAGAAGGTGCGCGGTGAAAAGTACGAGCCATGCACTTACTTCAAGAGGGTTTATAGGTGACGAAACTTTTCTGTTTAGTCTCTCTTGCACGACGTTTTTCAAACAATCTATCGCAGTGGCACACTGACTAACACATTGTCCGGCATCAGTTTTCGCCGCCAAGAAATAACAAAATTTCGCCTCGGTGACAGAGTGGTCAAGCGCTCGGCCCGATACCCGGTTCAATTCCAGGTTGGACCAAGTGTGTTTTGGATTTTCGATGCATAGCCCGGGTTGTGATTACCAACCCACATTTGGCAAGCGTGGTGATTAAGCCAATACCCGTCAATTGTAGCGATGACTTGATTTCATTGACGAAGGCCCAGCAGCGGGACAGTTATAGGCTATTTACTTTACTTTACATTGAAATTCTACGCGATGACGGCTAGGAAGCAGGCGGTCTTTCAATTGTTACTAAACTGAAAAATTTGTTGAGTTCTCCTATTTCTAATGAGGACCTATGTCCTATAAGGACAAAAATGTCGATTCGGGTTCCTGTCAAACACTAGTTGGTAGTTACAAAGTGTAATTGGTTTACCAATGAGTACCTCATGATAGAATGTCACAGCACTATTATTTCAATAGCGTCTCGTACACGATCGCAAACTGGTACTAACATTACAAACAGTTTGTGATTTGTTGCCTCGTAATACAGATAAGCTTGGTCTAGACTAGACTATACCTCCACAAAAATACAAGTCCTATACAAGTCCTTACTTGCAATAAATCTTTTTATTGTAACAGTTTTGTCAGTGACGACCTTCCGACGTTGAACAATCGCTAATACTACGGTGTATGTGTATGAAGTGTTTAACATTTATGAAGGAAAGAACGTAATCTTCCCTTTTGCTAGGAAGTTGGGTAGTGTTGCTAAGTCTTTATTGTTGACTATAGCAACACTATCATGCTTCTCTCGACTCTGCCAAACAGTGATAAAGTTATTGTATCGATACTATCAATAGTACCTAGCTATGGAGACAGTACCTCACCCCATCCGTAGTTAAAATGCAATTGACCTAGCCCGTCGTCGGACAGTGGCGAAATGGGAGCGAAAATAAATAGTCCATTATTTACAGGTCTAATGACAATTCCTCACATAAGATATTCCGTCGCCCCCTGATGGTCGAAATGATCAAAAATTGTAAAATATTTTTTTTTTAACTTTCTCACGCAAGTATTTATTAAATAAAGCTTGTTATGGCACAGAATACATAATAGTTAAGGTACAGGTTGATGTCATTGCTATTGGTTTTTGAAGGCGTAATTTATGTGGTATCATTTACAATGTACAAAATTCAAAAGTCAAAATTCAAAATCATTTATTCAGTTTAGGCTACAAGTAGCTCTTGTGAATGTCACTATGCCATCGGTTCGTAAGTCTACTCTGGGCGGGAGATCTTGTACTGAGAAGAACCGGCAAGAAACTCAGCAAGTGTCCAGCTCTTTTCTCCCTTACAGCGTCAAAAATATTGGAAAATGCCCTATCATAGCAGGACACTTTCCATTACAAATAAACATAAAAATTATAGAAGACAACCACAACATGTAAATAAAAAACAAAAATATCACAAAATAAAAATTTAAAAAAAAAAAAAACTAAGTTAACAAATTTACATCAGGCAAAAGTTTCAATTTCCACAATGTCATACAGTACCACTACAGTACTCAAAAAAAAAAATTGGTTAAGATAAACCAAGTCAAACTACAGTAAATAATATTAAAAATAAGATAAGTATGCAAGAGCAGACCAGCCTCCACAGGCAGCACCCGTTCACGAGTATGACATATGAATCAGCCATCGCTTCGCTCAACCATATTTTAGGGAACGTAACGACCCGACGCACACGCCACCACCGCAGAGACAAATAAAGAGAGCATGACATACTCAAGATACTCTAAATAAAAACTTAATGATCTATTTAACGCAACGCTGTTTGTTATCTGTAGGACACTGCTGATAAAGGCTATCATATCAGTATAAAAATTATATAAATTAATTTTATTATATTAATTCAAATAGAGTATATGTTTTTCATTATAACCAAGCTGTTTTATCATCTAAATATTCTTTGACTGTATAATAACCTTTTAAAAGTAATATAGATTTCACATGTTTTTTAAACTTATCTAAAGGTAAATCTAGTACAGTACTTGGTATTTTATTGTAATAGTGTATACCTTGCCCCAAGAAAGAACCAAGAACCTTCTGTAACCTGAACAGTGGCATTACAAGTTTTGTCTTATTCCTAGTATTGAAATTGTGTACGTCACCATGTTTAGTATAGGAGTTGATATTGCAACGTACAAAAACTATACAATTATAAGTATATTGAGATGCAACTGTCAGGACACCAATCTCCTTAAAAAGATTTCTTAAGGAAGTTCGTGATCCGAGTCTATAGATTGTTCTTATTGCTCGTTTCTGTAAAATGAATATAGTTTCAATATCAGCCGCTGTTCCCCACAGTAGGACGCCATACGACATGACACTGTGAAAATAACTAAAATAGATCATTCTAGCAGTTTCAACGTCTGTTAACTGCCTAATTTTTCTAATGGCATAAGCAGCAGAGCTGAGTTTACCGGCCAATTTCGATATATGAGGATTCCATTGAAGCTTTGAGTCAAGGGTTATGCCTAAAAAGACTGTAGAATCTACCAAATCTAATTGATCACCGTTTATTTTAATATCGGTTGGTTCATATTTGACATTTGGTAATATAAATTTAATACATTTTGTTTTCTTAGCGTTAAGCTGTAAATTATTAATGGTAAACCAACGGAGTACCTCTGAAAGAGCTTTATTTACATTTTCATAATTAGTCCTACACCTAGTTACATTAAAAATGAGTGAAGTATCATCTGCAAATAATACAATTTCACAAAAGTTCTCTACAAAGAATGGCAAGTCATTAATATAAATCAAGAAAAGGAAAGGACCAAGAATCGACCCTTGTGGAACTCCCATTTTTACATGTGAACCAGATGATTTAGTACCATTTATATCAACAGTTTGTGTTCTAGAGCTGAGATATGACTGTATTAAATTTAGTGCAAAATCTTTGAGACCGTAATAATGAAGCTTCATCACCAGAGTCCGGTGCTCAACGCAATCGAAAGCCTTGGACAAGTCGCAAAAAACACCAAGAGCGTTTTGAGACTTCTCCCAGGCATCAAATATATGTTTTATTAGAGCAACACCTGCATCAGTAGTAGAACGACCCTTAGTAAAGCCATATTGCTTACTATGTAAAAGGTTGTTTGTGTTAAAAAATGACATCAACTGTTCGAGTATGATTTTTTCATAAATTTTACTTAGCGCTGGTAATATTGAAATGGGCCGATAGTTACTGGGATCTTCTTTGTTCCCTGATTTGAATAAAGGTATAACTTTACTAAACTTCATAAGATCAGGAAAGATTCCTTTATCGACACAGTTATTAAAAATTTCAGCAAGATACGGTGCAATAGAATGAATAATATTCTTAATTACTTTAATAGATATACCCCACAAATCACTCGTGTTTTTCATTTTAAGTGATTTAAATGTTTTAATAATATTCATTGAATCAATGTATTTAAATTGAAAGGAAAGATTACATTTTGGTACATATTTTTGGAGTAAAGTTTGTGCAGCTTCTGGTGATGAATCTAAATTTGACGTTGTTATTACAGGTATATTTACAAAAAAATCATCAAAAATATTAGCAATTTGTGAATCTGAATTGACTAAGTTGTCGTTTACTTTTAAAGTGAAAGTATTATCCCGTGGTTTAAATTTACCTGTTTCACGGTTTATAATGTCCCAAGTGGCTTTAATTTTATTGTTAGACTTTTTAATTTTTTCTTTAAGGTAATTAGATTTTGCTACTGTGCACACTTTTTTAAACATTTTCGAATAATTCTTTACATATTGCGTAAAATTAACATTTTGGTTATATTGTTTTAAACTATATAAATCATATAATTTATTTCTACTCTTATATATACCAGTTGTGGCCCAGTCACAGAACTTAAGTTTATGAGTAATTTTTATTGTTTTTGGTGTAAACACATGGTTGTATTCGGTCTTAATTAAATTAAATACAAATAGGTATTTTACTTGTCATCTCAGTACCATCACACGCTATCAATTTTAAGATGTTTACCTATACAGGGTGTCCAGTAAATATTGGATAACGATAAGGTTTTTGAAATAAACTTTTTTTTTCTCTCTTTAGAAAATTTACCTTTTTTAACACTGCATGTCATGGCCATTTCTACAAATTATAATATTTTCTTGTGATTTTTTTTCTACTAGTCACAGATACCTGATTAATCAAAAGAATGCTTTATTTGTGCCCAGAACAAAGAGGAAGTTTAGGTAGAAAATATCTTTTGTAAAGTTTCATATTCATAAGAAATTATGGACTTCACACTTTTATAGCCTCGAAAACCGTGCTACGTTTACTAAATCATAATTTTGCCATACATATCAGAGCAATCGGACCTATTGATATATGAAAGATTATCCATTATTTACTGGACACCTGTATATAAATAAGTGGTTCAATAAGTTTTTCTCTCGTTTTACAGGTCTCTCTGCCCCAATGAGTGGGTTGACCAGTGGGACACGCAGCGCGCTGAAGGCACTTTCGCGGGCAAAATCTAGACGTATTACTTCCACTGCTGTGAATTGTTATTTAATTATGAGAAGACAAAGATATTTTAATTTTACTTAGGTCATTCTGGATGCTTTAGCAAAATAAATGAGTTGATTCGAATAATTTGTTACTATTTAGTTTAATCTGTGCCTTTCTATGCTGCCTTGCCAATTTAAAACGCAGTAAGAAAGGTTAGACATCTTTTGAGTAAATGGCGTCTGTTTGTTTTTTTTAAATACTGGCGTTATTTTGAAGTTTTAAAGAAATGTTTTACTGTTATTGTATTGCTTGATATGCATAGTTTCACAAAAAATATGAAGTAATATTTCTTCTTTCGAAACTGGTTTCAATAAAAGAAGGTAGCCAAGTGGCAATACGCTCGGCCCGATACCCAAAAGAACCGGGTTGAATTTTCAGATCGGGGAACAAATAAATACTCTAAAAATAATTAAGCTAAGATTCTGACGAAAACGGAATTCCTCTTTCGACAGAAATATGTCAAAAGAGGAATTCCGTTTTCGTCGGAAAAAAACAGCCTAACGAATTTTTCCGAGATCGTGTTTCGATTTTTTCAATGCATAGCCAGGGTTTGTGATCACGCTCGACCCCGCATTTGGACCGGTGTTTAAGCCACCATCAATTAGTATATATAGACGATATATAGTGACGACTTGATTTTTCAATAATGGCAGTCTTTACCCAGCATAGGAATAGTCATAGGCTAATTAGGTACTTGATCTTTAACTGGCATGGCATTGGGTGCCTAGTAAGTTTCATTTGACATTCGATCTCGTTAATGAAAACGCAAATTAGTATGGCATTGGAGCAGCGCTTCCTTGCGTAAAGCTGAAAATGCTTCGAGAGGCAATCACTCAAAAAAAAAAGAAAAATATAATTTTGTTACCTATAGAAATTCTCGTATTCGTTAATGTGATCGAATGGCGAATAAATCAGACGCATAGTACATACGCCTGCACATCAACCTACCACAAACTGTCCAACAATAGCTTTTGAATTTTATTAGGTATATGGTTGAAAATGTATTGAAGAAATTTGACAGTTTTGGATAGGTCGATGTGCAGGCGTCTGTACCAGATACGCAAATTACCTTATAACGCGGATGGCCAGAAGTGCATTTCGCATAATACCAGATAAACTCGCTCTAGGCAACCAGTTTGTACCACCGCATTAATATTACTATTATTAATTTGTAAAATTAATATTAAGTATATTCAATTATAGTAATAAAAAGTAAGATTTGAAGCTATTTGGACAATCGGCTTTAACTAATTTAGGGCACCTAACAAAAATCTACGAAGTGGCCGTAATTTTAATAAATCTCACTTTACGCTTCCTAAAAATAGTTGCTACAATTGACTGCGTGAAAGAAACAAAAAGTATTATAAACGAAACTTTATTGTCATGCTGGTAGCCAGCGTGTGGTGTTATATGGGACCGGGAAAGGCGCCCTTGTCGCGCAGATCGTTCCACTGCGAGATCCACGCGTTGGGGCAGATGGTCTCGAAGTAGCGCTTGAACAGCTTGCAGTCGTCGACCTCGCCCAGCAGCCGCGTGCACTTGTAGTAGTCGCAGTAATTGTCGTAGCACGCCCTACAATATAACTCTAGCTGTTTAGAGTAATGGCAATGGCACCCAGTGTTGGACAACCAACCTTAATTATTTATTCACCATAGCCCATCTCAGCCAAAAGACGTTTACTGCTGGACGAAGGCCTCCTCCAAGGCTTTCTATTTTTTTTTTTACAAGCTTTTATTTAGTTTCACCTGTCCCGATGGTTTGTCTGTGATCAAATCTTGCAAGTTATTTTCTTATAAATATAAGAAAAGTATTTTTATAAGACATTCGATCATGTTGACAATGAAAATGAGAATTTATAAAGCAAAAATATAATAACTCTCTTTTACTTTCACCAGGAAGCGCTGCTTCAACGCCATACAAATTCTTTCACATTCGTTAACGCGATCGAATAACAAATAAATGTCGCACTAGGCACCTTGTGGTCTAGTTTAACCAACACCGGCCTTAAACCCATGAGGTCCCGAGTCCGAGTGCAGCTGGTGAAGCATATTATATTACTTTGTTTGGTTGATGGTAGACCTTGTTCTAGTACGTTTGGCTACTACCACCTTATATATGTCTGTCACCATGGCGATCATCAAAACGTAGATTATAATAGCATTGGGTCAGAGTGTTGTGTTCCGGACTTCCGGTAGAGATAAGTAGCCAGTTCCTCATTGTTTGAGAGGATTCCGGGTAAAGTGCGCTTCCATTTACAAGCGGTCGCCGTAATATCAAATTCTGATTACAATAATAGATCATAATAAAGTTTTCTCGTACAGATTTTCATGACAAATACTTCGTTATAATTAATTCATATTTTTTTATACATACTTCGTTTGGTTAGTAAATGGGTATCGTGGATCTATTCGCAGCGTTCTGAATTCTTGATCACACATTTTGAATTATATAATATCAAATTTTCGGTAAAGCTGTTAGTAAAAATAGTAGTAGTAGAAAAATCAGGTAATTGTCAATGTGACAAATTAAAAGAAAACAAAAAAAAATTTGTTTGTAATTTTTATTACCTAATCTATATGCACGAATATATACAAACTTTTTGATAAATTCCATCAAATAAATCATCAAGTAAACAGTAAATATTGTTTTTACAGTACCTAAAGTACAACAAACAACTCATAATTACAACTTAAATACTTACAAATATTGCCAATTTATTTTGTTACATATTACAGTAACTAATTATTAAACGTTTATCATATAACAAAATAAAAGGTAGGTAGTACACAACTACACCTACAAACTGGAAGCGGTAAGTCTCCATATTCCATAACAAATTGTTAATACTATAATAAAATTTACATTATAATCGCTTAAATTGAGTCCCATACTTGCTATTTCGTAATTTTTTTGTACTACTGGTCTAGCATTTATTGCATGTTATTGATGAAAACTATTTTAAAATTGATATGTACCTACTATTTTCTTTTTATTTTTAAGTGCTAATTGCTGTACTGGAAGCTGAATTAAATATTTAAAAAATACAGTGAAAAAATTAAATACCTACCCGACCCTACTATTTTCTTTCTCTTAAATTAGTAGAGATCTCGTTTCAGATAACGTTTGATGAATGTTACGATGATAAGAGGTTACATGTTCCGCCTTTTAAAACTAGTTTTGTTGAACTGTTGCTATTTTATAACTTACTAGCTGACCCGGCGGACTTCGTACCGCTTTGACAGTTTCCATGACAACAAAACAAACAAATAATTTTGTATTGGAAAATTAAATTGTCGCTTTTAGTATTTTCCGTTACATAACGGTAAGAAACACCGTTTAAACCTTCCCTGAGCTTCCACAAATATTTCAAAATTAAAATTAGCCAAATCGGTCCAGCCATTCTCGAGTTTTAGCGACTCAAACGAACAGCAATTAATTTTTATATATATAGATAGATAACAGGTAAAACCCTATCAATGAAGAGCTATTACTATCAGACTGTGTCCTACTGAAGATTTGAGATTTTAGCCTACTTAGAAAGACGGCGGCGATGGCTTAAAGCAGTGTAAGAAATAGAAATAGAAATATCATTAATTGCCAATAATGTGTCGCGGTTAACATGAAAACGAGACAGTTTTCACAACTGCAATAACAGTAATATTGCTGAAGAGTTCTATGGCGCAATGGTTAACGTGCTCAGTTTAGGATTGTTAAATATAAGCAACTTTCGCAAAGGCCGCCGGTCATCAGATGGGTGACCAAAATGTCTTCGTCTCTCGCTCCTCCGTGCTTCGCCCGCGTGTTGGTTTATGGCCCGTTTGTCCTGTGGTTTTTCTATACATAAGGAAGGCTAGTGCCCCAGCAGTGGGGGCATAAAATGAGCTGGTAGTGATGACGGTGTAAGTATTGCTATACGAGCTTATGGTAAGGCTTTGGTCGTTGGTAGATGAAGTATGTGGTCTAGATTTCCATGGTAAGCCCTTGGTGTCCCCTGTTGATAGGAAGAACTAGTTTACAGAGCCACGATAGCAGAATTAGTAGTGCACCTGATGGTGCATGCCATGGAGTGCGGGTTCCAATCTAGCTCGTGGAAATTTTTTCAACACTTTTCAAAATCTCAAATGACTCCACCTGATGTGAAGTGGAAATGGAGTCCACATACGATGACAACTGGTGCAGCGTGAAAACGACGCAGCATGAGTCACCGTCACCACAGTTTATATATAAAAGCTTCGTCTGCGTCTTCACTCATCGTTCGAAAGACTCTGAAAGGAAGGTTGATAACTTGTATTTACGGGAAACTTTTTAGTTCAGGTATAGTTCCGTTACAATTTGTAAACTCTACCATTTTTTTGTAGCTATAATATTTTATCACGGTGGCCGAGTGGCAAAGCGCTCGGCTCGATACTCGAAGGTCCCGGGTTCAATTCCCAGGTCGGGCAAAGTGTGTTTCGGATTTATTCGGTGTATATCCCGGGTTCGTGATCCTGATCACCAACCCGAATTTGGCAAGCGTGGTGATCAAGCCAATACCCGTCAACTGTTGTAGATGACTCGATTTCAACGATGGAGGCTTTCGCCCAGCAGTGGGACAGTTATAGGCTATTTATTTATTCATGCTATTTAATTTATAAAATATGAATTTTATTTTAATTTTCTTAAGCTTTTTTAGAATATCAAGGCGAAAAAAGAGAAGAGAAGGCGTTAAGAGAGCCATACCTCTATTGCCTATATTGCCTATATTGATAGATTAATAGAGCAATACCTCTATTACAATATAGGCATTTGAAGCCACATACCTACTAAATTTACTTTGTAGTGATATTTAGTATGTTGACTGTGGTGTGCAATTTTTTTTTTTTGAGAGAGATTGCTGATTGCCTCAGACGGCATGTTTAGCTTCATCGGGTTTGTTTGGGGGCGGCGAGGAACGTAAAGGGTCCCTCAAGCCGTGTGAAACGAATCACCTTCGGAGGTTTTCTAGAGGGAACGGCATCGCGCACTAGTGCGCGTCCCCGAGCCCTACTAGATTGTCCGAAGGGTTCGGATCGGATCGGAGTGTGCAATAAAGCGAGTAACTCACTGGGCGGCTAGTAGTCGCCGGCGCGCTGGGGGGCGGGGGCGGGGGCGGGGGCGGCGGGGGCGGGGGCGGCGAGCTGCAGCTGGCGGTGCAGCAGGCCGAGGCACTGCAGCAGGCACTGCGTGCTGCCCGCCGACGTCGCCTGCGCGCGCGGCAAACTCACATACTTACTGTGCCTAACCAGCCGCTTTTTTAACAGAGTGCCTAGTCTGAGTTTTATTTACTACTAGCCTTCGATCAATAATGTACTAGATAAAGGAAATAAATTGCATCTCGAAAGTGATCTTGTTTGCTTATACCTTACGATATATTTAAATTTCGAGTAACAAAATCTAAAAAAACATATTACACAGCGCCATCGCCAGTTCGCTGAGAGACTGCGAAGCGAGCGCACGTTATAGCTTGTAAATGTGTTCAACGGTAAACCCGAGTTACAAATAAACAGGGAAACGACGGACGGTGGTGACTAAAAAGTCAGCCACCGTCGTTTCCCTGTTAGAACCCCATAGTGAGCGTTCCCCCGCTTATAAATTAAGGTTGTAAAATATTATTATTATATTTGTAGGTACTTAATATTTTTTATCATCGCCACCAACGTCATTGTACCTCCGTGGCCCCAAAGTAGCCTACCGTTTTTCAAGCGCTCATCAGCAATCAAGTACACACGGCGGCAGATCAAGCTACCCAAACCTGTCAAATTTCTCCAATGAATATTGATCCTTATAACCAAACCTGTAAAGTTCAAAATTGATTGTAGAAATTTGACAGTTTTAGATAGGTTGATCTGCCACCGTGTGTACATTGTTAATCGAAGCTACTAGCTGACCCGGCGGACTTCATACCGCTTTAATTAAGTTTCTATGACAACAAAACAAACAAATAGTTCACGCGTGAAAGCGTATCAAACAAACTAATAAACTCACTTTTTTTTAAAATAATAAGTTTCCCATGTCTTTAATTAAACTCTTGAGAATAAGTGTACAAAATTTCATAATGATCGATTGAGTAGTTTACTTTGGACTTCTTGGCGGGAAAGTGAAGAGTCATGTCTGCGGTTTTGTTTTATTTTCTAAAATTTGTGTTATGTCGAATATTAATGTGAAATAATGGTGGATTATTAACCGTTAAGTGTTCGTGAGTGTGCATGAGTGTTGGCAAATGAAACAAAACAGTGTAACGTCACTTTTCAAATTCTTTCAAGAAGTCTGCGTGAGGACTTAGTAAAGCCCCACATCTTTACTGAGATACTCGAGGGGTTGGGGGGTATATCATTTCTCATTTCATTTTTATTATCATTCATCATCATCATACTGACTGGAAGGAAATATTGTATATTTATGTATTACTTGTAAGAAAAATTACTTTGACACTGGCTAAATGTGCTAATCGCACGAAGCCATCAACTAAAAGAAAGAAAGAGTAGTTTACTTACACGTGAAAGTGTATCAAACAAACAAACTCACTTTCATATTTATAATAATATTAGTTAGTATTGGCATTCATTCGATTACGTGTACGAAAACGAAAATTTGTATAGTAAAATGATAACCTTCTTGTATGTCGCCAGGAGGCGCTGCTTCAATGCCATACTAATTTCGTTAACAAAGATCGAGTGTCAAATTAAACTCGCACTAGGCACCCAGTATTGTAGCGGTTTTATTAATGTTGTGGACATAAAACGCGTGTATCGACGTTATCACAATTGCAATAACATTGCAGTAATACTACTTTATGAGTTCATAGTAAGACCAATGGAGTAGGAATACAGACAGTGTTTGAGCATGGTGAATAATAAGTTTTTATGCGAAAAATCTATGTATTTTTTAGTTCAATCAAAATTGTTAGCAGCGTTAGCCAAAAGCTTAAATTAAAAACATATATAGATGCCAACATACGGGTGTCCCAGGATACCTGTACCAGCGAAGGTCTGTGGTCAAGAGACACTAATACCTATCGATTGAACGGCATGTATATTCTACGATAGTTTTCGAGAAATATTCTTTTTTAGATTAAAACTCCGATTTTCATAAATTATAGACGGTTTTGTTTATAACGGTTTTTATGTGTGATGTTTCTTTAATATTTTTTTGTTTGTCATTATTATGGCTAGAATGTGTTTTCATTTAAAAACATAAAACACCGAAATTCTAACTACTGGTGGATCAGTAATCGTGAAAATGTATGAAAAGTCATTTTAAATACATAAATAAATTTCACTACAATTGCCAGTATCAACTTTGAACTTCGTTTTCGCGTAAAAATGTCCTATAAAGTACCAACTTTTTTATCTTATTTTGAGAGCTGATGAGCCCATACAGTTTTTAAAATTACTTACAAGTCATACAGTCAGGGTTAAGTGTTTTTTTTAAGTTGAAATGAAATGTAATTTTCTCTCGAACAAAAACTTTAATCTTGTCATCAATTTCTGATCTACCAGTAGTTAGAACTTGGGTGTTTTGTTTTTAAAAATGAACACACATTCTAGCCTTAATACTGACAAAAAGAAATCTTAAAGAAACATCACACAGAAAAAGTTATAAACAAAACCGTCTATTATTTATGAAAATCGGAGTTTTAATCGAAAAAAAATCAAATCTCGGAAACTACAAAATATTGTGGAACATACATGGCGTTCAATCGATAGGGATTAGTGTCACTTGACCATAGACCTTTGCTGGTACAGGTATCCTGGGACACCCTGTATATTTGATTGTTATTAATGATGTAACTATAAAAAGAAAGTACCAGACTAGCCTACACACCACAATGGGTTGAAGTAAATAATAAAAACGAATTTATTTGTTACTGATATTTAAATAGATAGATATTAAAAAAAAATTTAAACCTACCTTCAATAGTAGCAAATCAGGATCTGTGTGAGGGAAGGGGGAATCTGAAGATTCTATACACCTAGCTAGTGCTGCATCACTGAAAACGAAAAGATAAATATTTAAATTTACTTTTTGGTAAGTACCTTATCTATTTCAAG
The DNA here is from genome assembly GCA_949315975.1 of Eudonia truncicolella. Taxonomy (NCBI): domain Eukaryota; kingdom Metazoa; phylum Arthropoda; class Insecta; order Lepidoptera; family Crambidae; genus Eudonia; species Eudonia truncicolella. Next base: position 17,120,500 of record OX438837.1, on the reverse strand, counting down.
AATGTTTACGTTACGACGCATTTCAATGCAACGAGAAGTTTCTCTGGCATGTCCAAAGTATTATTAGTCCACCCCACTTATCTAAAAACTTTGTTCAGTATTGGTTATTAGTGGTTAACTCAACGATTAGAATGAACTGATTTAACATAAGCATATTTCCTAGTTTTCTACAAATCTTGAAATAAATATTAAATACTAAAGGTACCTCAGTTCAGTTGCTTGTAGCTGTTGCCTGGCTGAAGCCATTGCATCATATACTGCTAATTGTTCTCTTGGTTGCAATGGCGGATTGGCTCCCATCGCCTGGAAAAGTTAATACACAAAATAACAGAATTATTTTTATTGTATCAATTAAATTTATTTATCTTTGAACATAACCATTTGTGTAGGAAATACATACATTATTTTTGCACTGTATAATGAGAATAAAAACTGTTTTGAATGCTTCTTTATGCTATGATCATTTTCTTTTTTTTTTCCTTCTTGTAGGCACTTTGGCTTCATCTCACCTGATGTTAAGTGATGATGAGGCAGAATAAGGAAGTGCAATTTACCCAGAATCCTCAACTGAGTACCGAGGCACTGAGGCATATATTTTAAAAGTAAGTGGTTGACATAATTATATTAACAATATCTTAATTTTAGATAGATCCATTCAAAATGTTAATAAAATCTTAATCAACATTGTCTAAATTCTATAGTTGATATATAATGTCCCAACTCCCAACAAACATTTGATAAGTTGCCACAACATGCCAATTATAACATTTGGTTCAGCGCTAGGGATTACTATTGTTTGGCCAATAAACGTTTCCCAAAATATCACATCGCAATCTATTTTTCATTTCGCAAATAACACATTTGTCAAAACAACTTATTGCAAATTTTTAGTTAGCAAATCTCTTTTTTGGCATATTATTGTTTAACAAATAATAGTTTGGTCATGTTTCATTTAGCACAACTTACTCTTCCCAAAATATTGCATTGCATACGATTTACAAAATAATTTTTAAAATCCTTTTTATCGAAATTTCCAAATGATTAATTTTAACAATAGAGGCGATCTAGCGCTCGGCGGCCGCTGCCGCGACACGCTCACTTCGCTCGCTCCTGTCGCTCGTCTTCGCGCGTTAATGGTCACTGTTCTAACCTATCCTAACTCAGATGATTTAACTGGTGACAATTTGAGCAAATATTTTTATGGAATATAATATTTTCCAAAATAAAACATTAACATTTGAAGTAAAATTTTGCTGAATGATAATTGGACCAAATGAATCATGTGCGAAATGTACAGTTGCTTAAGGTTCATTTGGAAATTAAAACTTAGGTGATAAGTTTTTGGGGAAGTGAAATTTGACGAAAAATAATTTTGCCAAAGGGAGGAATACCTCCGGGTTGGTCGTAAATATGTCGCCATCACGTTGACACAACCGAGAATAGGCCCATTATATACGAATCAGTGTCGTGATAGAGTCACGTAAGAGTCGAATAAGTTGTATAGTTGTAGTGTAGTGGTCATATAGATAAATTTTACTTCTTTATTTTCAAGTGCTAATTGCTGCATTGAATCTAAATTAAATATTTATAAAATTTATAAAATACAGTGAAAAAATTAAACGCCCACCCGACCCAGCCAGGAGTAGAACCTGGGTCTTCCGTAATCCGGGCGGCTGCACTGACCTTCAGCCTTCCCGGTAGCATAGCGGTCAGTGCAGCCGAAATAAAAAAGTAAAATTTACTATAGCGTTGTGTTATCAAATTTGTGGTATTTCATCTGCAAAGATGAATCTACATGGCCAACGACCGTTGGATAGATGGCGCTCGTTCCGCTAAAAAGCACTCAAAAACATTAAAATAGCAGTGACAAAATTCAGCGCTTACTACAACGCTACTTACATCATCAACATCATCAACATCATCATCAACTTACTGGACGGAGGTAAGCCGGTAGACGTAATATACACGGACTACAGCAAATGTTTCGATAGGATTGATCAAATTGTGATTAATTTAAAAACTGGCTAATGTTGGAATATGTGGCGACCTCTTAAGGTGGTTTATATCATATATAAACCACAGATCACGCTGTAATTATAAATAATCATTTCTAGCTGGGTTACGGTGCCTAAAGGGGTGCCACAAGGCTCTCTTCTAGGTCCTACAATCTTTTTAATATTTATTAATAATATCGAAGCATGTTTCCATCCAAAGCTACATTGACTAGCTGCATTGACCCACTCTGCATGGAACTTTTTTTTTATACAAAGATAGAAAAGAATATGGTAGTGGTAAAATTGATAAATTTTTATACACTAATAGGACATTCAGTCATTAAATAGTAGTATTAAAGTGTTAAGAATTGACTTAAAATCGTATAAGAGTGCAATTTTTCACTTTTACCCGATCGTCATGTAAAAGTAGCTCTCGCGACTCTAATACAATTAATGTCCGTGTAAAAGTCGTATAGACTAAGAAGACAATACTGGTTAAACTTTTAAAAGTTTTTTAACAGTCATATACAACAGTTGTATAAAAGTTTATACGAAATCTATATACAACTACAAGTTGTATAAATATAAGTGGAACTAAGTCATATTACACGCTACAATTACTTCAATACGATGTTTAAAGCATATTGAGTCATGTACTTTTTACTTATATGACTAAAATGTTTGTTGGGGTGATTACCTTGGTGTGTATTTCAGCAATGGCTCTCAAGCTATTGACCCATTCCTGCCTTGCTCGAGCATCAGTAGCCCTCAGTTTAAGCATGTCTCCAGACGCACAGTTGATGGTGAAGGTCCGAGAGTCCTCATCACTGGGGCATACCACAGCTGCTGCTAAATGTGCCTATAAAACAACAAGAAATATGTTAAGGCCTCCTGACACTTGGACAATAGACACAGTCAATAGTAATATAATATTTATTTTTATTTTTTATTTATTAGCCTTAAACAAATCAGATGCAATTTACAAATACAAAATTAAGCAGTAATTTTACACAATAACAACTTTAGCATCCTTGTGCCCTTCAGCAAAGGCCTCCCTCAGCCGTCTCCATTCTCTTTTCTAGGAAGTCATCCTTGTCCATGTTTTGCCAGCCATGTCTACAATTTCGTCTTCCCAGCGTCTGTAAGGTCTTCCTCTATTTCTTTTCCAATCTCTGGGGTACCATGTGGTGTGGTTTTACTCCATTTGCCAGAGCCCCTCATTGTTTCACCAGCCCATTTCCATTTTAGATGTTTCACTTTAAAAGTAACATTGAGTACCATGGTTTGCTCTCATAGTTTCTAATTTCGGATTTTATCAATTCTTCTCTTCCTGATCATGCTTCTTTCCATTGCTCTTTGAGCAATCTCAAGTTTCTTGCTGTGATCTCTTGTGAGAGCCCAAGTTTGACAGCCATAGGTCAATATTGGTAGAATGCATATGTTAAACAGCTTGCTTTTTATCCTTATATTGGTGTTTTGGTCTTTCATTACTTCTTTGAACAACCAGTAAGACCAGTAAGAGGAACAATGGAAAAGATCGTCTGTCATACCGATACATAAAAAGACAACAAAAGTAATATAAGCAACTATAGACTGATAAGCTTACTACCAAATCTTTACAAAATCTTCTTGAAGATCATTCTGAGTCGTATCACCATTACTCTTGACCAGTGGTTCCTAACCTTTTTGAGATCATTACCCCTGAAAATTGTACAAACCCTTCGTCTTTACCCCTTCATGAAAAGAAACAAATTAAATGTATCAACATTTATTAACAAAAAAATTTACCTTAAGTAAAAAAAAGTAAATGTGATGGTTGGTACTGCTAAGGTTTTTAAAGTCTGGCTTCGTCTCCGCCAGGGCTCATCTCAAGTCGTGTTCAACATTCAGACTGTTCCTTACTTAGTTTTCATGGCCATCATTAATCTAAAACCCAAGCAACTTTTGTCTAAAACGTTGATAGCTCGTAGTTTCCACTGTGTGGCGCCGCGCTAAATAGCAAGACATTTTGATCATTACACCTCAGGAAAGACGATTTTACCCCCAAGGGGGTTATTACCGCCAGGTTAGGAACCACTGCTTAGACGAAAACCAACCGAAAAAACAGGCCGGATTCAGAAGCAATTACTCGACATATCCACATAGTCAAACAGATAATAGAAAAAAGTAAAGAATATAACAGAACTTTCTTTTGCTGTTTTGTAGACTACTGCAAAGCATTTGATTCGTTCAACCATGTAAAAATCTGGGAAGCTCAAAGAAACCAAGGCATCAACCACGAGTACATAAGAATAATTAAAAAATTCTACACCGGTGCTACAGTGAAAATAAAACTTGAAAGAGGAGAGGCCATAAAAATTCAAAGAGGAGTAAGACAGGGTGACTCCCTGTCACTAAAACTGTTTTCAGCAGTCCTTGAAGAGGCCTTCCACAAGCTTGAGTGGGATCAACTAGGACTTAACATAAATGGAGAAATGCTTTCGCATCTCAGATTCGCTGATGACCTAGCAATGGCCATATCCACAGAAGATCTATAAAAAATGCTGATAGACTGTTGGTCTAATGATGAACACCGGAAAAACAAAAGCCATGACAAACAGTGACACTAGTACAGCAATTATATTAAATACCAACATAATTGAATATGTAGCAGAATACCTATATTTGGGACATATAATATTACATATAATATAATATTTAAGACATCTTAAATCTGAAAAGTTTTCTTAACCTCCATTGTCACAGGAAATCTAGACACAATAGAAAAACAATGCTCACTGGACTGGACTTGGTATTGAGTCATCAGTCATCAGGACGAGAGTTAATATACAAATCAATTCTATCATTAAAGTACTAGTTCAGTGTACTTTGTTTACAGATAATGTTTTAGCGAAAAGAAGAGATAAAAATACTTAAAATATAAATACAAACCAATGAAACTTATATTTATATTAAATTTGAGACTAAACTAAGAGTACCTCTCCTCTAGCCGGTTGTCCAGGTGGAATAGTATCTCCTGGGCCATCGAATAGGTAGTAGGATAGTACACCGGTCTCAGGGTCCACTGCAAACCATCGCTGCTGCCAACCTTTCATGACATTAGTATATTTATATAATTGCCCAGACAAAGGCCTATGAGATCCTAGACCAGTAGCTTTTATCATTTTGCTGTGAATAATATTATAGTTGCTTGCAGAAAAGTAAATAAATAATATTAAACACCTCTCACGAAAATTCTTTCATAGTGACAAAATATGTATGACAATTAGCGATGAGCGTTATTCAACTTAGATAGTTATCCAATTATCTATTTGGCTGAACAACGATCACTAGTTATCCAACGACAAAAAAAACTATTTTCCCACAACGCTCTAAACTTCTCTATCCGAGCGAATATGCACTTTATGTAAACGAGGAAACGATAGATGGATTGTTTACGCATGGGCGAATGAACAAAACTATTTATGACATTTGCATAAGTGTGATTATTCATATTTCACTGGCAATATAGCAATAAAGACTGTCCTAAGCCTGGTAAAGTACGAAGGAAAGGCAACAACTCAAACGTAACAACATAAAATGTTAATATTCATACAGTTCGACGACGTTGTGAAAATAGATAGTTGTCAAAAAATTATAGTTTTAATAACGTTATTTACAAACGGATAACGTTTTCGTTTCGCGATTTCTTAAAACGATAACGACACATCGCTAATAACAATGACAGACTTGACAGATAATAATGCTCTGAGTATATGTGTTTCAGTACTCAGAGTAATAATGAGACTTCATCTTTACTGAGATACTCAAGGGATTGGGGGGTAATATTATTTCTTACTTCCCATTTCTATTATCATTAATCGTCATCATACAGGAAACAAGACAGGAGAAGTAACAAAGAAATAATTAATGAAATTAAGAAACTAATGCCATGGCAGCATGGTCTATGACCTTAGCCGGTTCCTCAGGGAACAAACTACACTTAAAAAAAAAAGTTGTTTTGTTTACCTTGTCTCCGTGTGTTTGTCTTGTCTATCGCTCAGAGTCAGACAGTATCTCTACCTAGTTTGAGAGTCAGACTAAAACGTAGGTAGTGATTACTCTTGCTCAGTGAGTCAGGCCTGACAGATTATTTAAGTAAAGGTATTCTACCTACCTATGTATTCTATCGAATTGATGTCGTTAAACTTAGTTAATCAATTAAATTAACCTGTAATTATTCTTGCTCCCTAGTTCTTTGATAATATCAGAAGAGCTTATAACCAACTCCATGTAAATATTATGTTAATACTAGACTAGGTATTTTATTTTGTAATAATTAACACTTGTCAACAAAGAACAAACGGCGCACGGCGGTCGGCAAGTCGTAACTCGTCCCGAGACTGCATTGCATTTGTGCAAGATGGTTTTCAAGCTAGTCCGTGCAGATTCTGTGGAACCATGCAAGATACAGCTTACTGCTGGGAGACATATGATTGGTAGGGGTAAATTTCTAAATGTAAGTACTCACTTCTATTCTACAAAACTCCACCAAACCAAAGTAGGTTTATCACCTACAGCTTACAGATTAATATGCTTTAAAGTTAAGAAACAGTGCCCTGTATTAAACTACTAATATATATTTTTTTCCAAATTGTGCTCTTACAAGAGGATTTAACTGTGTGTAAAATCTTGTGATAACTTTATTTATTGTGTGGCCTCGTGATTAAGACCACCGGTCTCTATCCCAAAGGATGTACAGTTAGGGTTGCCATCCGTCTGGGTTTCCCCGGATTTGCGGGCGTCCGGGAAACGTCCGGAAAACCTTGGGCCCGTCACGTCGCTCGACGGCCAACCAACACTTTTCCACAAGCTGAGAGAAAATCTGAATCCAAACATAGTCTGTGTGGAATGCTCTGCACATATCATTAACAATGCAGTGCACCACGGATGTGATTTACTGCCAGTAGACGCTGAATCCGTCATCTTAAAAATTTATAATTTTTTTGCCACAAGCTCTTAAGGAATTCTGTGACATAGCTGAGGTAGAATATAAACAGCTCCTGTATCATTCCAAGACACGCTGGCTAAGCCTGTTTCCAGCTATCGAGCGACTTCTAAAGCTCAACCCTTTAAAAATTATTTTGAAAGCTTAGATAGGCCACCTGTTTTAATTAAAAAGTTTTTGAAAATCCTCTCTCGGTGGCATACTTGTTTTTCATACACTCAATCATGCACACCATTCACTCAACAGAGAAATTGGAGAGAAGTGATAATTCAGTCCTTGAAACCAGAACCATACTTGAGTCCATCACAAAAAGCTTAGATGACCGAATTAAGGAAAGTTTTGTGCCATTGAATGTTCAGAGTAATTCAGAGTAGTTCAGAGAATAAATAAAGAAGATGAAAACACCAAAAAACAATTTAAGAAATGCTTGCTAGATGTCTACAAGGAAATTCAAACGTACATTGAAGAATGGAACTGCTAATGCTACTGTTACTGTTTTCAATGCTACTATGCCCTTGTGTTAATTTACCATGTTTTGTTTTAAGCCAAATTTTATTCAAAATAAAAGAGTGTGGCTCATTTTGGCACGGCCACCATCACCAACCCGAAATCTGAGTTTACAGATAATTAGTGGGAATTAGTGGATAAATCTCAGAATTAGTGGGGCCATGGTTCAAAAGTTATAAGGGATACAAGGTGGCCGTGCCAAAATGAGGCCCATTTTGGCACGGCCACCTTGTATCTCTGAAACCACGAGTCGTAGCGAAGATCTGATTACACCAATAATTAGTGGATAATTAGTGGGAATAAACGTAAATAAAAATAAATATAAAAAGGATAAAACGTTAATCTGTTGGGATAAAATAAGTTTAGAGGCATTCGACCAATGTAAAAAGTCTTTAGAGAATGCGATTACTTTAGCACACCCTAAAACAAATGTGCAGTATACGCTGACTACAGACGCAAGCGACACCTGTGTCGGAGCTTGTTTAGAGCAAATAATAGACGGAAAATCAGAACCGTTAGGATTTTTTTCTAAAAAGTTATCAGAAACACAACAAAAGTACTGTACATACGATAAAGAATTAACAGCCATTTATTTAGCTATAGTGCATTTTAGAAGTTTAGTAGAGGGACAAAACCTAACTATTTATACAGATCATAAGCCATTAATTTATGCATTCACAAAAATAGGAGGCAATAAGGAATTAGCTCGACGAACTCGGCAGTTACTTTTTATTAGCGAATTCACCAGCGAAATAAGGTACATTGTCGGTTCCAACAATGTAGTTGCAGACGCGTTATCGCGCGTAGAGTCGATAATTTGCCCTACAGCTATAGATTACGAGGAATTAGCTTATGAACAGGAAAAAGAACAACCATTTAATTTTAGTACACAGAACAAAGGTTTAGAGTTTCAACACATTGGTATACCAAACTGTAACAAAGCAGTCTATTGTGAAGTTTCTACTAAGTACGCCAGACCTTATGTACCTACCAAGTTTAGGGAAATAGTTTTCAATAGCGTACATAGCATTAGCCATCCAGGTGTGCGTACAACCAGAAAGTTAATTACACAAAAATTTTTTTGGCCTGGAATGAATAAAGAGATCAACACATTGACTAAGAGTTGTATAGCATGTCAAAAAACTAAAATAAATAGACACACTGTATCTAAGATAGGTAAATTTCCACCTAGTAGTAGATTTGATCATATTCATACAGATCTAGTAGGACCGTTACCAACGTCGAAGTATGGCCATCGGTATTTAGTTACCATAATAGATCGTTTCACAAACTGGGTAGAGTGTATTCCCGTTTCAGATATTTCAGCGGAAACTGTATCTAGAACCATTTTGAGTGAGTGGATTTGTAGATTTGGTTGTCCTAGTAAAATCACTACAGACCAAGGCAGGCAATATGAAAGCGATTTGTTTAATGAATTAATGAAATTATTAGGTGTACAACGAATTCGCACGACGCCTTACCACCCGCAGAGCAACGGATTAATAGAGAGGTGGCATCGTACTCTTAAAACTGCATTAACTACGAAATTAACGCAAGGTTCAGATTGGGTAGATGAGCTACCAATGGTTATGTTAGGTTTGCGTGCAGCGTTTAGAACTGATACTGGAATTAGTGCAGCGGAAATGGTATACGGACAGACAATCAGATTGCCAGCAGAATTTTTTCGTGATGAACCAAGTTCAGGTTAAGGTATTCATGATTTTATGAAGAATTTACGTGATACGATACATAAACTCAGTCCTCAAGCACGGGAAAGAAGTAATTCTAGAAATATATTTGTTAGTAAAGAATTAAAGTCGTGTACGCATGTTTTCATCAGAAAAGATATGTTTAAAAAATCATTAAGTCCTATTTATGATGGCCCCTACCATGTGTTAAGTAGAAACGATAAAATTTTCAAGGTTGACTTAGGAAATAGAATAATAGATATATCAATTGACAGGTTAAAACCAGCATATAGCATAAACCATGATAGTTCCAGTGTAATTTCGGATACAGTAACAAATAATAGTAGTAAACTCACGAGTCAAAGTGAGAATCGAGTGACTCGCACCACGCGTAGTGGGCGCGTCACAAGATTACCAGTAAGATTTGCTGACCAGTGAATGAGTACCAAAAGTAAGTCAAAGGTTAACGAGCTAATATTGCATTTTACGTTGTCACATAAATTAATTTATATCATTCTGAAACACTGTAATGAGCACTAGACTCATACTGAATTTTTATATTTTTTGTAAAACAGAATCTTTTATCATAAAAATGGGAAAGTCTTACAGTAAACAAGAGGAAATAATAATTGCACAAACAGGAGCAAACAATGCAGGCTATTCCTCATTGGAGAATCACATAAACTATACTGGATTACTTACAATAGCGATAACTGTATTGATAACATCAGTTATTATTATATGGATTTGTACGACATGTCAAAAGAAAATGAAAAACTGGTTTAAAATGGAAGTAACTAATGCTGTGAATCAAGCTCATGCCGCCCAAGTGTAAAATTGTTTTAAGAGGTAATTTAATTTCAATTATTATGTACTACAAACGTACTTGCATAACATAGTCTTACTGTGTGTATTTTTACTGTATAATTTGGCTATTTTTAGACACTCTTCGTGGCGTTGGCTAAGGGAATGCTGCCGAGTACCAAGTATTGTTAATTATTGTTTATAGCAGGGCATGTTCCTTAGTCAACTACCCTTAGTATAGGAGTTAGTATATGTTTTTTTAGGGAAAACATTTTATGCACTTTCTTAAAGTAAGTTAAATGAAGAGTAATGAAGATTATTTGAATTTAAATGTAGATGGTTAGTAAAATATATTGTTGGAATATTTCAAAATTAAATTGGGTTCAATAAAATTAAACAAGTTTATAACTTTGTATTTTGTATTTAGAATTATTAGGTACATAGTATGAACATTGTGTAACTGTCGTCAAGTTGATATCGGAGCGCGCAAGCAGGCCAGCGCGTTGCGCGGTGTCAGCGCATTCCTGTGTGCCTCGCGCGCACCAAGTTTGTACTTTTAAAATTTTGTGTAATGAAGTGTTATAGTTATATATAAAACAAAATTTTTTTGTAAGAGGGGGATGATTGTGGGGTCGCGATAACGAAATACGTAGAAACGATAATGCATTGTTAGCAGAAACCTTCCATCGCGACTCGGGCCCCGCAGTCAGTCCGCTCCACCTGAAGGCAATGTACGTTTATAGAAACACGCGAAATATATTCGGTTTACAATAATCGACTATTTATTACGTCACCACCATCCGCACCCTTATTCCCTAAATAGTGGATAAATCTCAGAATTAGTGGGGCCATGGTTCAAAAGTTATAGCAACTTCTTTTTTCCATACAAAAACAACAAGTGCAGTCGCGCACATAAGCATTTAGTTATTACTTGAATTAATTAAATTGTGAATGAACGATGAAACTTTGATATGTGTGTACGGCCACCTTGTATCCCTTATAACTTTTGAACCATGGCCCCACTAATTCTGAGATTTATCCACAAATTCCCACTAATTATCCACTAATTATCTGTAAACTCAGATTTCGGGTTGGTGATGGTGGCCGTGCCAAAATGAGCCACACAATAAAAGATTAGTCAAAACTCTTTGCAATTCATTTTACTTTTAATGATTCTTTTTTTACTAAATAATACATTTAATAAATTAATTTGCAGTGCAATGACAAAAGAGTATCTAGAAACCATGGTGAACTGGAAGTGACTCAAGATACAGTTATTGTCAAAGCTGTAAGTATCAATTTAACATTAGCACGAATTGTTTCTCTTAATTAAAATTAATTTTCATATGTGTAATTTTTCAGATGCACATAAATCCATGTTTTGTTTTAAAGAAGGGAACTGATGAAACACAAATACTGAAACAGGATTGTGCACAACATATTGGCAATGGTGACCGTATTGGTCTTCTCCCAGACTCGTACTGGTATGAGCTGTTACAATGTACTATTGCTGATGACAACCAACCACAAGACTTAGCCAATGCTGAAATAAACTCAGATGCTGATAGTGCGGTAACAGAACCATTTGAACTTGAAAATATAGATGCTTATCAAGAAAATTTAAATCCAAATGAAAATGACATAATTGATAGCTCTAATTCACCTTCATTGTTACGTAAGTATTTACCTGTTTTAATATTATTTTGAGTAATTAAAAGAGTTTTTTTTTTTTTGTTTATGATTGCATGAAAAAATATTATATTATAATTTTTATTGTTAATTTTCATTTATAGCTGTACCAGAAGACCGAGACACAGCAAGTGCTGATAAGGAAGGTTCACCACACTCACAATCTTCAAATAAAAGGTTTCTTAACTCAGACAATGAAGATTCTTGCTCTGCTGTTAAAAAGCCCAAAATAAAACTGATTGTAAAAGAAGAATCTTCAACCTCAGCAGAACCTGTAGTTATGCAAGCATCAAGCGATGAACAGGATTTGACAAACAATGATAATCAAGAATCAAGTGATGGACAGGGTTTGTTAAACTCTGTTAAGCAAGAGCCAAATGATGGACAGAATTTGACAAACTCTGTTAAACAAGAACCTAATGATGGAAAGGATTTAAAGAACTCAGCGGCAGGGCCTAGCAATGACCAAGCAGTAAGTTATTCTTCATAACCCTTTATTGGGCACAGCATGTTAATTATTTTTCAGGCGTGCATCTCTTTATGTTAAAGGAACTTGGCTGAAACTGTAAACATTATTATCTGTATATATAAATGAGTTTGGTTGTTATTTATTTATTTATTTATTATCTTTTCATTTACAGGGCACATCAGGTACAAATGACAACAGCACAGCGGCTTCGCCAGCCAAACCTGCATTGAAGAGGGAAAGGTGTATGTATGGTGTAAACTGCTATAGGTAAGCCACAAACATCTGTCTAAGGATTTTTTTTATTGGATTATTCTGATATTTATGTGTGCCTTCGCTTGATCCATATTGAGACATCGTATTTATTTAGTACCTATCTCTATAGTAATACATACTCCTCAGGCGTGTTGCGTCACAATGCGACACTTGCTTAACCACTTGAGTGTAGAGCAGTCGTAATACCTTATAGAGACAGCTGGACTAAAGAATTTTTTTTTTATTTAAGTTTTTTTTACAAACAATAATAATTTTTTCACTTTTTAACTATATTTAATAATTTAATTGGTACCATTGTCCGTTTTCCTCTCAGCATAGGCCTCCCCCAAAGCCCTCTACTTATCTATTTCGAGCGGTTTGTGCACACACCAGCTATTGTTTTGAAGTCATCGGTCAACTCTTTCTTGGTCTACCTCTTTTTCTCCAACCATCTCGTGAGAACCACTCTGTGACTTTTTGTGACCACTTATTCCTGGAGTCTCTAACGAGGTGTCTCATTATCAGTGGTCGGCGTAGGTAGTGCTATTTCACGAGATTCGTCGATCGTGGCAGAACGTGGACATACCCTCACATCTCAAAATCCCGGGATTGTAAAAATCACCTTTACTCAAATATTGCCTTCATTTAATTTATGTAAATTTAATGTAGGCCATATAAAACCGCACTCTAAAAATGTCACCATATTTTTAACTAAATAAATAAATAAATAATAAATAAATAAAAGTTTTTATTGCAAAAAAGTAATAAATTACAGAAGTCTTGATTAATGGCGACTGCTGCACAAAGCATGCTGCTTGATTCGCAGTAGTCAAAAAAAAACGTAACAAATAATAAAAAGTTTCAAAGGGCGACACTGGTCGAACTACAGATCACTTATACTATTCTTATACTATAATGGAATCGTTATTTTTTTTTTTTTTGAGCGTATCTACTTTTACATTATATTTTTTTTTTTTTTTAATTAATAAAATTTAAGTGAAAAACCAAAAATAGAAAAAAAAAATAAAAAAGAGATTTTGTGTGTGTGTGTGTGTGTGTGTGCGTATGTGTGTGTTCGTATGCGTGTGTGTGCGTGTGTTAGTGTATGATTATGAAGTGAGTATGCGGTGTGTGTTTGAGTGATGTGGGGGATATTTAGGTACTCTTTAGAAGGTCTTCTGTCTTCTTATAGTCCAGATTAGCTAACCAGGGTTCGACAATATTCTTAGCCTTATACATGGATGCTCTCTTAATATCAATAACTCGACAAACGGTATTGTAAAGTTGCGGCAGAAGAAAATGTGGATGGTGTTTAGCAAAAGTTGTACGGGCTGCCGGGACTTGCACTTTGTATACACGTTTCCTGAGAAGTTGTTCGTAGGAAAAAGATGCTAGGGCCGTTTTGTGAGAGGCCATTACAGCTCGAAGTATGAACAGCTGTCGGACTCTCAGAACGCCGCATTCTTTGTAAAGGAGATCAGTGTTGAAACGGAAGGGTTTACGAAAGATTATTTTAAGGACTAAACGTTGGGCTCTTTCTAATTCGATTAGAAAAGATTTCATCATCCCACCCCAAGCCATGATGCAGTATATAAGAAGTGACTGGCAAAGAGCTTTGTAGACTGCAATTAGCGTGTCCTTTGTTGCCGACTCCCTGAGGGCCTTCATGACGTAAGCCGTTTTTCGAACACGGGCCGATAGTGCCGAGATATGTTGCCGATATGACATTCGTTCGTCCAACACTACACCGAGGTACTTGATTCCCTCAGTGCGGCTCACTTGTAGACAGTCGCAGGAGGATGGTTTTTGTGGTGCGAGGTCGCAATTGTGGAGTCTTAAAATCATTGTTGACGGGGGCCGCGAAGCTCTAGTTTTGTGAAACGCTACATACTTAGTCTTATCTACATTTAGTGTAAGAAGGTTTCTTTTTAGCCAGTTTGTAACTCCAACTATTCCCCTCTCTGCTGCTGCGTAAGTGTCCTTCCATGTAGGGCCTTGGAATAGTATGACGGCGTCGTCTGCATAACAAACCGAGCTAGCTTCGTCCAATGGAAGGATTGACAAGTCAGCCAGGTAGACCAGAAAAAGTGTTGGGCCAAGAATGCTTCCCTGAGGAACACCGAAATCTACCGGAATCTCGTCGCTGACTTCTAAACCCACTCTCGTTCGCTGTCTGCGGTCGGTCAGGTAACTTTTGAACCATTCCAGGCACACTCCACGAAAACCAAAGCGGTCTAGTTTTTGCAAAAGAATCGGGATCGACACCGTATCGAATGCCTTGGCGAGGTCTATAAAAACTCCCAGGCAGTGTATGTTTTTGTCTAGAGCCTGAGACACGATGTTGCTTACCGCAGATACTGCATCTTCCGTAGATTTACCACGTCTGAAGCCAAACTGTGTAGATGGAAGGAGCTCGTTTTGCTCGAGGTAGGTGACCATTCTTTTATTTACCACTTTCTCCAATAGCTTTGAGAAGATAGGAAGTAGAGATATTGGACGATAGTTGGAAGGAGTATCTTTCTTACCACCTTTGTGAATAGGGGTTATTAAGGCAGTTTTCCAACTTTCCGGGAATATGCCAGATGAGAGGCTGAGATTGAAAATGTGTGTCAAGGGCTTCAGTATAAATTCCTTGATCTGTTTGACAAGGTTTGGTGGGCATTTGTCGATTCCAGGAGAGCTATCCGGCTTCAGGTCTGTGATGAGTCTGTCCAGTTCCTCTTCATTGGTTGGTGTGATATAAAAGGACCCCGGCGATGGGGTCTGCACCTTGATTTTAGCAGCAAGTGACTCCTGCGTGGAAGAGAGTTCAGTAAGGGTTTTACCAGCAAGATTTTTGCCAACGTTTGCGAAGTATTCGTTGCAGTAGTTAAGCGATGATATAGGATCAGTCTTAATTGTACATAGTTCTGAATTAGTGCTAGGAGTCTTGTTTAAGTGGCATATATCTTTGATGGCTTTCCAAAGTTTTCTAGTGTTGTTTTTGTTGGTAGTTAATATATTGTTTTCGTATTCTGTTCGAATTTTACGGAGTAAACCGTTTAAAAAGTTTCTATATCTTTTGTATATTAATAGGGCTATTTCGCATTTTGGGTTTTTTCTAGCTTGGAGATGAAGTTTATCTCTGTGCTTTTGGCATCTGATTAATCCAGGTGTTATCCAAGGTTTTAGATTAAATTTTGATCGGCTAATTACAACTTCTTTAGTATTTTTGTTGATGGCTTTCTCGACAATTTTATTGAGAGTGGATGTGGCTCTATTTACTTCTTGACAATTTTCTACTGAAGCCCAGTCTGCCGCTTTGACGTCATCTATTATAGCCTGGTAGTCTAATTTAAGTTTAGAACGTTTTACAACAGGCTTGGCCTTTACTATGCTTGAAGCTATTACGCAAAAATCGTGATCTGAGGTGCCTGACAAACAAACCATACCTAGTGTATTTTTTATACTTTTTACAAAGCAGTGGTCTAGGCAGGCTTTATCTCTTGTGGGTTTTGTTATTGCAGGTAGCAGTTGATGTTGCGCAAGCAGGGACATGTAGTCCGCAGTATGTGCACTTAAGGGTTCGGAAATAATATCAAGATTTATGTCGCCTGTGAGAAAGATGTACTTTTTTCTGTGGGCACTATGCAAAATGCAGTCGAGAGAGGTTAGAAAGTTGAGCGGGTCAGTGAACGAAGGAGAACGGTAGATACCCAGCACCAGTACTTCCGAACCTATGCTAATCTCTAAACAATTACAGTCTTCGCAAGAAGACTCTACTGTCGTTACGTTCAAGCTGTCCCTGGCATATGCAATCACACCTCCACTTTTGTTTATATACTTATGCGTTCGAAAGGCAATGTACCCGGGTAGTTGAGGTATTATTGTGTTTTCTTGTAACCAACACTCCGTTAGAATAATCAAATCTAAGTCTATATTAAGGCGTTTGAGAGATATCAGAAAGGCGTTGAAGTTATGTTGGACGCTTCTGATATTATATGTAAGAAGTTTAAAATTTTGACCTGGAGGTAGGAATTTATTACAAACGTCAACGCTATCGAGCGAAAGGCAGTCTACTGAAAGTGTTTCTTCGATATCAAAAGTGAGGTTGTTCATGTAAAGTATATTATTAACGTAGTATAATAGTTGTAACTTACTTGTACGTTCGTTTTGAGACTGCGTTTGCCCGATGCTGTCTGGCTGTCTTCGATGACACTTCCCCTTGTGTGTAGTGATGGTGTGTGTATATACGTGAAAAAGTGAAAGTGTGAGTGGGTGATAGTGTAAGTAAAATTATGATTGAGTTGTGCTGTGAGTAAATAGAACAATTTTTCAGTTAAGTCCTTCAGGCTTGGCAACAAACAACAAATTATGTAAAACATTGATAAAGGATTAACACCTAAATTAAGGCTCTGCATGGTCGTTGTCTTCATCTGGATGTTTTGCAGGTCCAACTCTTTGATCCAAGTCCAGTAAATTGAAGATACGAATAGCAGGTTTACCATCGGCTTTCCTGACGAAAATTCCGCCGTTCCGGACCCAACAGTATCGGAATTCGTAATCTTTTGATCGAACCCTGACGTCTCGAAACAACTGCCGATTCACCTTAGTCAGACGCTCATTGAAGAATACAGGTGTAATCTGGCCGTCGACTAGATGTTCCGATGTCAAGCGCCTCATTTTTGCCGATCTAATCAATTCATCTCGTTTCACCTTTCTTGTTAGTTTTACTACTATAGCGCGTGGGGCTTCGTTCTGCGGGGATTTTTTTGTTGTTTTAGGAGATTTGGGGCCAACTCGGGTTACTTCGTCAATGTCGGATTCGGTGAGCTCGACTCCGATCTTTTTAGAAGCAGTTAACAGAATGTGACTTAGGTTTTCACCGTTTGCTTCCGCCACTCCCGAAATTTCCAAATCCTTTCTCAAGCCGATTTGTTGTTGTGACGCTAACTGTTGCTGAAGTTGTTCGACAGAGTATTTAAGGCTGCTGATTTCCATTTTAGCATTTCGTAGTTGCTGAGAATATTCTTTTACCGTTTCACTTAGCGTATCAGAAATAGTGGACACTTGGAGCTTAATCTCAGTGTTTTGTTGCTTTACATCTGTCACCTCTTGCCTTAGAAGTCTTAGTTCGGCTATGAGCTCTGACAGATCTGTGTTTTGCGGCTTGTCAACTTCAACCATGGCCTTTGCTGTACGAGATTTACCACCGCGTGTCGTGTTGACGTTCTCAGATGCTTTAGTATAGGTGTCGTTAAGGTGGGTACTCAGAAGACTTCGAACTGGTGTGGAAGTATTGTCTCCTCTAGGTAGCGAAGACTTACAGGAGGGACACAGCCAGTCGTTTTTTTGTTTCGCGGCGTGTTCGTCGTAAACTTCCTTAGAGATGTTGATGCATAGTAAGTCAAAGCTTTTAGTACATCGGGAGCACTCCATGTAATAGAGATCTCGAATATAATTACCGCATCCCGCGCAATTTGTACTCCTTTTGCTTGCTTCTGTTGCTGCTGTATTAAATGTCCAAATAGCGCGCGTGTGAGCGGTCTTTCAATTAAATGTCCGAAAAGCACGCGTGTGAGCGGTCCTTCAGTGTGCGGAACGCTTGGTGGGGCAAAGACAAGGTCACCGCTCGCTGCAGCGGGCGCGATGCGTAGCGTAAAACAAAAACGGACGACCGTTGATCAAAAACCTTTAAAATGTTTCCACCTGCAACTTTGCTGTCACCGAGAGTTTTACGAAACTGTTTTCACTGTCGTGTAGCTTGGGTTTTTCTCTTTCCAACTGTGTATGGTACAACTTTCAGTGCGGCGTTTGAGTATGATAGCTGATTTTATAATCGCGGAGGGAACTGTAACGTGACTGCTTTCAACCGGTGCCGCGCGGCCACTCAATAAATACTTACACTATAAATAAATACTTACCTTGTTAGCAATAAGAGAACAGCAGTTTCATAAAAACAATTTTGTTGCTATAAGCGTTACGACCAACTAGTAATACTACACTGTTTTAAATCTGTAGTGATTTCTATATGTCTATACTATTTCTTGACAACAGGTCGAATTGTCTAAATGTATACTAATACTAGTTTTTTGACACGGCTTTACCCGCGTTGTACTCTCTAAGAAAACAAACTTGATTCGGATTTAATATACAAGCATCGACATGTTGCGATGTAATCACTCGTGCAATAGAGACATGCTACTGTCTTTTTTTTTAGAATAGTGCATTTAACAATCTCAAAAACCGGGGCATGTCCATGTTAATATATACATTTGTGGCCATTCACCCCATATGGCACTACCTACGCCGACCACTTTAATATGAGACCATCGCCGAAATCCGGCTCCACCCTAAGACCCGACCATGCTTACCATTTCAAAAAATCCCCTGGATCGATGTTAATACCCAAAGACTTCAAAAAATCCCCTGGATCGATGTTAATACCCAAAGACGCTAGTTATGTCAAAAATAAAAAATAAAAATATGCACCATGCATAGGCGTATCCATACTAATTACGTCGTACTTAGGCAGAGGCCCATATTTTTCGTATTTGTAAGCTTGTAACTTTTTATATGAAGGAGTATTAGTGTTCTTTTGTTTGTTATTAAAAGCATATTTCATGTACTTTTAGAATATTAGTTCATTGTTTCATGTTTTGGCTTAGTTTTTTTCTAAAGAGCGTAGTTTCAAATTTCAAATTACACTTAACATCAGGTGGTGTAGAGTCATTTCCCGTGCTAAGTATAAAAAAAATGTCATTCTTCCCACGGCCAAAGCGAAGGGTTTGATGTTTTACCTATTGTTACAAATAAACTCAGTGTTGTTGTGCCCTAATTGAAAAGCTTTATTTAAACATAAAATAAACTTTCTAAAAATAGGTAAGTTCGCTATCCCGTGTCAATATGGCGTTCGTATTGCAGACGCAACCCGCAGCACAAGGCGCAGTTCAGCCACCCCTGCGACGCGGACTGGGGCGCGGGCGCGCGCGGCGAGTGCCCGTGGGGCGCGGCGTGCCGGCGCCGCGACGCGCGCCACTGGCGGGACCACGACCACCCGCCCGGCGCCGCGCCGCACCACCCAGGTACCTACGCACGCGACGCGCGCCACTGGCGGGACCACGACCACCCGCCCGGCGCCGCGCCGCACCACCCAGGTACCTACGCACGCGACGCGCGCCACTGGCGGGACCACGACCACCCGCCCGGCGCCGCGCCGCACCACCCAGGTACCTACGCACGCGACGCGCGCCACTGGCGGGACCACGACCACCCGCCCGGCGCCGCGCCGCACCACCCAGGTACCTACGCACGCGACGCGCGCCACTGGCGGGACCACGACCACCCGCCCGGCGCCGCGCCGCACCACCCAGGTACCTACGCACGCGACGCGCGCCACTGGCGGGACCACGACCACCCGCCCGGCGCCGCGCCGCACCACCCAGGTACCTACGCACGCGACGCGCGCCACTGGCGGGACCACGACCACCCGCCCGGCGCCGCGCCGCACCACCCAGGTACCTACGCACGCGACGCGCGCCACTGGCGGGACCACGACCACCCGCCCGGCGCCGCGCCGCACCACCCAGGTACCTACGCACGCGACGCGCGCCACTGGCGGGACCACGACCACCCGCCCGGCGCCGCGCCGCACCACCCAGGTACCTACGCACGCGACGCGCGCCACTGGCGGGACCACGACCACCCGCCCGGCGCCGCGCCGCACCACCCAGGTACCTACGCACGCGACGCGCGCCACTGGCGGGACCACGACCACCCGCCCGGCGCCGCGCCGCACCACCCAGGTACCTACGCACGCGACGCGCGCCACTGGCGGGACCACGACCACCCGCCCGGCGCCGCGCCGCACCACCCAGGTACCTACGCACGCGACGCGCGCCACTGGCGGGACCACGACCACCCGCCCGGCGCCGCGCCGCACCACCCAGGTACCTACGCACGCGACGCGCGCCACTGGCGGGACCACGACCACCCGCCCGGCGCCGCGCCGCACCACCCAGGTACCTACGCACGCGACGCGCGCCACTGGCGGGACCACGACCACCCGCCCGGCGCCGCGCCGCACCACCCAGGTACCTACGCACGCGACGCGCGCCACTGGCGGGACCACGACCACCCGCCCGGCGCCGCGCCGCACCACCCAGGTACCTACGCACGCGACGCGCGCCACTGGCGGGACCACGACCACCCGCCCGGCGCCGCGCCGCACCACCCAGGTACCTACGCACGCGACGCGCGCCACTGGCGGGACCACGACCACCCGCCCGGCGCCGCGCCGCACCACCCAGGTACCTACGGACGCGACACGCGCCACGCAGAAGCGTGTACCGCGTGCTCTTGGGTGCATTGCAGGGTTAAGGCGCATAACGGCGATGCTCTAAATGGCATGGACAGTGACCACCCGCCCGGCGTGCGGCAGCCCGTGGCACACAATCCAGGTATGGACGCTGCACATCAGACTGACACAAACTGTGAAATTTCCTCAAAACGTTATGTCTTAGACATAAAGTTGAACATTTGTAAAAGAAATTTGTCAGTTTTGGATAGTATGATGTGCAGGCCGCGGGCTCAGCCGTTCGAGTGCTTTGCCTATAATAACAAATGCTCTAAATGGCATGTGAGACTGCAAATGGCCTATTATCTAAATAGCTTATTCTATGCAATTTAGAGAATTTGCGATATACGTGAGATGACCTACATTTGATTTGTTTAAATTCATAATTTATATTACATTCGACTCGATCCACCGCGACTCGTTAATTAGCGTTGTACGTTTTTTACGCAATAAAATTTTATTTATTCTTAGTTATTCAATTTTATCCTTCATACCTTCTAGTGTGGCCATTCAACCTATACATCAAATTGGTCCTTCGAGCAGGATTTGAACCAGCGATCATCAGATGTTGCATTTGTCACTGTTAGAATTGGCCATTTGTAGACTCATCCATCATAGTTATGCCAATTTGAGAATTTGCCATTCTGTGCCTAAGTGTCTTTTTTGCGTAGACGTTTGGTAAATGAATGCGCAGTGCAGACGCCGCGCCGCGACAACGCCACGTATACGCCGCGTAAACGCTGTTCGTGTCGTTCATGCTTGCACATCAGCATACCATAAACTGTCGAATCCTCAATAGAATTTGAACTTTATATACAATGGCACCTACGCTTCATATGCTAGTGTGAAAGGGGCTCTTATAACTTACCTATTTATAGTCCCTTCACACTAGCGTGTATTTATACATATTATTATTATCTGTGATGCTAGTCACAGAATTAACTCCAAACTTATTTTCCTACTATGGACTACTGTTAAAAAAGGAAAATCGTTTACTGTGGGATTTCTTCACGACCCTAAAATCTCACGTTTTATTTGTATGTAAAAGTAAACTAGATTTTTCTCACAGCAGGTATGCGAGTCGTCCAAAGAAACGGCAACACATTCTACATAAACGCACACACTGTGAACTTCTATGATGAACACTTTGAAGCAGTGGATTTGGATGAAGACAGCGTGGATTTTGATGAAGACAGCGTGGATTTTGATTATGAATTTTAATGTTACCACAGAAGCTCGGCTTTTGTTAGTTTTCGTTGCTTTATTTTGGATGTGATAAGGGCGTTAAAAAAGTTGAATGTTTAGTGAAGATATTGTTTATAGGAAAAAAGGGAAGGAAGCCAACAAAGAGAATAAGCCGCAGTGATAATGACGACGACGATGATGATGATGATAGTGATGAAGAAACTCCGCCACTAATCTTGCAAAAAAAGCGGACCAGAAAGACAAGACAAGTGAACTGCAATGAATCCGATTCGCACGAAGAAGAAGACCCGTATGGCACCGACGACGACGGTGATTCAGAATGGCAGCCGGTTGACCAATAATGAAAATTAATATTAAGCTAAATTGATCTACAATTTATACTATTTATTCTAATTATGTCACCCATCTACAATATGTTTACACTAATTATGTTTCGTGAAATGCCCTTACAAGATTGGGATTGTTTAAACTAGTGTTATTGTGATATAAACCATGCATTAACATATTTTTATTAGAAGTTCAAAGTAGTTTTTATTCAATAATATCCCTCATCATCAGAATGATTGTTGATTGGATCCTCCCAGTCGTTGGGGGTAGGGGCAGGCAATATTAGGGTGGCGGGAGCTTCTCCGCCGCGCACCCTCAGAGCGTACACTGCCAGTTCCACTTTAGCGACGTTGCTGCGTGTCACGTTGATTTTCCTGGCTAACTCTTTGCCCATTCCAAACAGTCCTGAAAATGACATAGGTACATGGTATAAAATTTGTTAATATACTATGCGAGAGACACCGTTGTGTGCGCCAATTAAGTAATTAGTCATCTATCACGTGTTGCAAAGTATTTTAAGCCTCTAAGATGGGAAGAAATTTTGCTGTGATGTTTTTAAATTTTTGTACTGTACAAGTATAGGTAAAATTGTATACAATCAAAAGGTATAATAATACTTAGAGCATGGAGTTTGATACCAGAGATATAAAAGTGTGACAGACAACACATTTTACTTCAATATTATAAAAACCTCCATAACCTTAGACAATACATGAAATTGCTATGAGAGTGAAGAATTCCCGTATTTACTTAAAAACAAACAAAAAATGGGAATATTTACTATGATATAAAGAAAATCAGGTGGAGTAATCATGCTGGATACGTATATTAAAAATACCCACCTAAGAAGCCAGTGTATAGATCTCTAACGTTTTGACAAGATTGGAAACATGCATCGCTGTCTCCACTTGAAATGCTGTTGATTGCCTTTCTCATGAGCTCCCCAGTCAGATCTGCCAGCCCTAACATATAATCAATATGTGGAAGCATTGTCACCACTGATCTCTCAACTTCACTATCTTCAGCACCTTTTATTGAATACTGAAACTCTTTTTTAACATCTGCAAAGGTTATGATAACTCCTTTCTCCATTAGAGAACAGAATGTTTTTGCTTCAATAAATTCCTGAAATCCAGCTGTCACAGCCCTTGAATGCAAATATGCAGGACTATTTTCTAATTCCAGGCCAATACTTTTGATAGGTCCTTGAATGAGAGCATCCAGTCTCTTATTAGCTTCTGTAACAGCGTTCTCTGCTGCTTCTTTACTATAAATTAAAAAAATACATGAATTCTAATTAAAGTAACTAAATGCGATAAATTCAACTTTAATCATTAATGTTTGTGCACACCACAGTATAAATTGATGTTGCAATATTGTAGCATGTGGTTTAAAATTAAAATAAATAATTATTTAAAAAAGACTAGTACAACCAAGCCAAGAATTTTTAGCTGCGCTATGGGTAAGTGCATATTGGTGCTCCCCCTGATCAACTGCTTAAGCTATGGTCACTATGATACATTCTTGTCCTCAAGTCTAAATTAAATTTATTGGGAATATTCAATAAATTCCGAACACTCGTAATATAGTTTGCTATCCAATCGCGCCATGTTGCCGCAGACGCCAAGATTCGCGACATCATTCCTCATATTTAGGTTAAAGTAAAATTAATTTGTCAGGCATCTCAATGCTTGGCCCAGTCTGCTTTAATTAAGTTACCAACTACATGTGGCCTATGTCGCGGGCTGTGGTCGCGGGTGACGAAACGTCTGAAGCTGGAGTTGGGTGGGATGCCTAATTGAAATATCTATCTTATACTGCAGTACATGTTTAGAAAACTCACGTTATAGCCGAGTGTAACAAAAATATGATACGTTTGCTTTCAATGGTGATGTCTCGTGAAAGCTTTACCAGCCTTTCGTGCCGGTCCTGCCGGTTGTTAAGCTGGCAGGCAGCTGCTTTGAACATCGACAAGACTGGGCTGTCCGCGGGCAACGAGAGAGCAGTCTCCCGCGCTACGGATGATAGGGTAGGCTGTTTGCGGTTGCGGTTGCCGTGATGTCTTCCTATAAAGTAAGGAAAACAAAAAGGTAAATTGCGGGTAAGGTAAGTAGACATTAAAAATGGATGAAACTTACCTCTGCCAGACATTTTCGTGACTTGTACAAATTAACGAGAAAAGATATAATACCTATATAATTAGTAGTTAGGTAGTATTACTCTAAAAATTCTCCCTTAACGTTAGATCGTTTTCTAGGATATAAGTTAGGTTGTACCTACCTACAAGTACCTACCTACTAGTACCTACTCTGATACCTACATACATTGTAAGATAAACCAAAACAATATATTTTTTTTAAAACTTCTATTTAAATAAGGCAAAGAAGTTACGCTTATACAGTTAAGCCTCAAGCTCTCCATATGTTTTTATTTTAATTAATTAAAGTGTTAAACTGCGTTAATGGTAGTATGGGTATGGGCTAATAATAAATAAGGACTGACAATCGGCATACTGTAATGCGTATCATGGAAATGCATCAAAAATAGGCCACCGACCTAGATGGGGCACTTTGATCAACGATGGCCATAAAAAAATTTAACTTAAGAATTGCATTAATACTCTCTTATATATACATATTGTAGCTGCAAGACAATCATGTTTCAGTATATACAATTTTCTTTATGTCGCCAGCGTTGTCCGACCGCGATCTCCGCCCCCTACCGTCATCTTAAGTAAATAAGAATTATTTATTTGTATTTATGTCACTAGTTGTAACACTATAAAACTCACTATACCTATGTCCGTGATAAAATTATACTTTAGCAGCTAAGGTTTTACTAAAATATACATTCTACAATCGGTCTTCAATCTAAGCTTGTGTAATATTTACCGCAAATACCCACTAGCTAAAATATAATAGACCTACCGTTTAACTAGTGGTTTTAGTTGGTAGGCCCCTCCTCCTCCCGAATCCCTGTCAAGGTCCTCGAGTCTGGGCAGGAAGGCGGGAGCTGAAAAGGAGAACCCCACATAACCATCTGCGCCCCTTCGGGCGCGGTGGTACTCGGGCGACGAGTTTTCCACTGTCATATAAAAAGGCCGCTGAGAATCGAACCCGGGACTTCTGGATCTGAGACCGGTGGTCTAAACCACTAGACCACAGAGGCGGTTGTTTTGTTTCCGGTTGTTTTTCATTCGATGATTCATCGATTCTTTATTTTTTCTGGTTACAGTCAGTAGGTGTACGAGTACATCTATCAGACTATCACCCATTGACTTTAACCCAATAAAAATGCATGTGTAACACACATTGTGGTATGTATACAGTATGCCTAAAGGGACACCTTTTAATAATATATTTTAGTTATTATGTTATATTTATTAAGGTTTTTAGTTTTAGGTTCTTTGTATTAGTAAATTGTCTTAATGTAAATAAATATGTATATATTTTTACGAATAATATTATAGCCTTCGCAAGTTCATATAACGACGTAGTAATAACGAAAACGAAATTTTTTTATATGGTAGAATTACATCTCGCGATTGAATGCTTGGTTGATTATGATGGATTGATTGGACGTATTGACGAATTGAGGGATTGACGGACTGACGGAATGACAGCTCAATGTATTGAGGTATTGACTGATTGACGGACTATCCGATTGACCGATTGACGGATTAACCGACTGACGGAATTGACGGAATACCGTATAGACGGATAGACTGATAAATATACGTATTGAGTTATTGATGAATTAACAGATTGTTCGACAGCTAATGGCACAACCCAACTGATCGACTGACTAATCGTCCAAATGGACGACCGACTTATCCCGGCGGTGTCTGTACTCAGTCATTTGGATTGACAAGTTGATTGATTGATCAATTGCCCAATTTATGGATGGAACGATTGACGGATTGCTATTGACCAATTGATGAATTGATTGATTCTTTGACCGATTGATGAATTTACTGATTCAACGACCGACTGGTCGACTGATTAAATGACGGTTTCACGGATTGACCAAATGATTGACTAACGTGTCGATCACTCGGTCGTTTAGTCGCTCGATCAGTTGGGTCATCACCCAGTCAATTAGACAGTCAATTAGTTAATCTGTCAATTAATCAATAGGTCAATTAACCATTAGGTCAATCCATCAAATGGTCAAAATATCAATTGGTCACCTATCAATTGGTAATACCATCAATTGGTCAATTCATCAATCCGTCAATCGGTCAAGTAATCAACACATCAATTTCAATTGGTCATTCCATCCAACCGTCATTCAGTCGATCAACCAGTCAATTCATGAATTTGTCAATAATTTAGCAATATATCAATTAGTCAAAACATCAATTGGTCAAACTGCATGGGCAGGGCACAATGCTCGCAGGACTGATGGCCGCTGGGGCGGAATAGTCCTTGAGTGGCGACAGCGCACCGGAAAACGCAGTGTGGGCAGGCCTCCAACAAAGTGGACCGACGACGATCTGGTGAAAGTCGCGGGAAGCCGACGGATGCGAGCAGCACAAAACCGGTCGCTGTGGAGATTCTTGGGGGAGGCTTTTGTCCAGCAGTTGATGTCTTTTGGCTGAGATGATGATGATGATGATGATGATGATGATGTATTAATAGACATTTTATAAAATTTTAAAAATTTGTCCGGATTTGTTTCAGAATTGAATGTTTAGTATTATGGAACCGTCTTTTTAGTAATCTCTTCGAAAGTATAGGATGTACCCAAAATTATCTATTTCTTCTTCTTTTTCTGTACTTCAAGTATAAAATAATACATCGCAATCTCTTGATATTCATAGCGTGTACGTCCTTGTACGTCCCTACAGTTTTAACGACAGAATGATCGAAGATGTGCGTCGTGCGTGTGAAAAATCCGCGACGGACTTTATGCGCGTTAAGTGAACCGCAAACTCGATCGCACAAAAAGTCTGTCCTCTGCGCTGCACCTTGACATCTCACTTTTTGAAATCATTTACAATAGAAAATAGATTATTGAAATAACAATGATGTATATATGTTTCTCTTATTTTCATTTTTTTATTTTTTATTTTGCTAGCAAACTCGCAAACGAACTAATAACAGATATTTAAAAATTTCATACACTGGCTTACTTCAAAAATAAGGAGACTGCTGTAGGTAAGCTTCAGTCTCATTGTTACTGTTACTGTTACATTTTCGACAAAATAAGCAGACTGCTGAAGGTA
Organism: Eudonia truncicolella; assembly: GCA_949315975.1. Taxonomy (NCBI): domain Eukaryota; kingdom Metazoa; phylum Arthropoda; class Insecta; order Lepidoptera; family Crambidae; genus Eudonia; species Eudonia truncicolella. The sequence goes on along the minus strand of OX438837.1, from coordinate 17,093,015 downwards.
AGCTTCATACAAATGCATCATATCATATATATCATATATATTTCAAAATTCAAAATCATTTATTCAGTTTAGGCTACAAGTAGCTCTTGTGAATGTCACTATGCCATCGGTTCGTAAGTCTACTCTGGGCGGGAGATCTTGTACTGAGAAGAAACGGCAAGAAACTCAGCAAGTGTCCAGCTCTTTTCTCCCTTACAGCGTCAAAAATATTGGAAAATGCCCTATCATAGCAGGACACTTTCCATTATAAATAAACACAAAATTATAGAAGACAACGACAACATGTAAATAAAAAAAAATATCACAAAATAAAAAAAAAAAAAAGTTAACACATCAGGTAAAAGTTTCAATTTCCACAATGTCATACAGTACCACTACAGTACTCTAAAAAAAAAATGGTTAAGAAAAACCAAGTCAAACTACAGTAAATAATATTAAAAATAAGATAAGTATGCAAGAGCAGACCAGCCTCCACAGGCAGCACCCGTTCACGAGTATGACATATGAATCAGCTATCGCTCAACCATATTTTAGGGAACGTAACGACCCGACGCACACGCCACCACCGCAGAGACAAATAAAGAGAGCATGACACACTCAAGATACTCTAAATAAAAACTTAATGATCTATTTAACGCAACGCTGTTTGTTATCTGTAGGACACTGCTGATAAAGGCTATCATATCAGTATAAAAATTACATAAATTAATTTTATTATATTAATTCAAATAGAGTATGTGTTTTTCGTTATTGATTTCAGCATGATCGTGATGCCAGCGTACACACTAAAAAGGGTCTATATTTCTTAAATTAAAGAGACACTAATAATTTTATATTTGCAGTAATTACGCACTAATTTCGCACCTAAAGAGGGCATAACAACAAACGTGAATCAGACCATATTGTGTCAGTGCCAGCTTAGCGGACACACCTTTACTTGCTATGGAGATTTCACGGGCAGACATTTCTTTTTTATATGGCCTATTAAATTTTTTACTTTTTATTTTCAAGTGCTAATTGCTGCACTGAAGCTAAATTAAATATTTATAAAACTTGATAAAATACAGTAAAAAAATTAAACGCCCACCCAGGAAACGGCTGGCTGGGTCGGGGGGGCGTTTAATTTTTTCACTGTATTTTATAAAATTTTATAAATATTTATATAGCCTATGTTACTCAGCGCTAATCTTGGACGAATTAACCACTGGACGCGACACGCTTGAACAATTATATGAAATCTGATTCAACCAATATTATGTCAGACTTGTGCGTGCTAGTGCTGTTCCGTAAATAGATGTCGATGAACGATTGGATAAATGAACAACAAGAATCACTACCATATATCGAACAACTAGATTTTGTGTATATAGAAACAAATTTTTTTTGGGCAAGATAAAATAAATAAGTGTTTTTTTATATATTTTAGCGTTTTATTAACGCTTAAATATACTTAAGTAAAATTTAAACACTGAAAAAAAAAAAAAAGACGACAACCTCAGGCGGGAATCGAACCACGCACCTTCCGCATTCCGGGCGGCTGCCTTAACCACTTGGCTACCGAGGTCTGGCTTTCACCCGTCGAAATTTTTCAGTGCTTGATGCTTATGTTTTTTTTTTTTTTTTTTTTTTAGTCAACATTGCTTCATCAATCTTAGAAGTTTTCACCTCTGAGATCCGAAAGAAATATTTTTACAAATATTTGAACATTCGGTTAAGATGAAGCTGCGTTATAGATAAGTGTTTTTTTTATATATTTTAGCGTTTTATTAACGCTTAAATATACTTAAGTAAAATTTAAACACTGAAAAAAAAAAGACGACAACCTCAGGCGGGAATCGAACCACGCACCTTCCGCATTCCGGGCGGCTGCCTTAACCACTTGGCTACCGAGGTCTGGCTTTCACCCGTCGAAATTTTGCAGTGCTTGATGCTTATGTTTTTTTTTTTTTTTTTTTAGTCAACATTGCTTCATCAATCTTAGAAGTTTTCACCTCTGAGAAACCTCTGAAACGCTAAAATATATAAAAAAACACTTATCTATAACGCAGCTTCATTTTAACCGAATGTTCAAATATTTGTAAAAATATTTCTTTCGGATCTCAGAGGTGAAAACTTCTAAGATTGATGAAGCAATGTTGACTAAAAAAAAAAAAAAAAAAAACATAAGCATCAAGCACTGAAAAATTTCGACGGGTGAAAGCCAGACCTCGGTAGCCAAGTGGTTAAGGCAGCCGCCCGGAATGCGGAAGGTGCGTGGTTCGATTCCCGCCTGAGGTTGTCGTCTTTTTTTTTCAGTGTTTAAATTTTACTTAAGTATATTTAAGCGTTAATAAAACGCTAAAATATATAAAAAAACACTTATCTATAACGCAGCTTCATCTTAACCGAATGTTCAAATATTTGTAAAAATATTTCTTTCGGATCTCAGAGGTGAAAACTTCTAAGATTGATGAAGCAATGTTGACTAAAAAAAAAAAAAAAAAAAAAAACATAAGCATCAAGCACTGAAAAATTTCGACGGGTGAAAGCCAGACCTCGGTAGCCAAGTGGTTAAGGCAGCCGCCCGGAATGCGGAAGGTGCGTGGTTCGATTCCCGCCTGAGGTTGTCGTCTTTTTTTCAGTGTTTAAATTTTACTTAAGATAAAATAAATAATATTTTAGTTGCATTTCAGTAAAAATATTGAAAGTACGAGTATATTAATAATGTCGTAAAGCGATGCAAACGTATATATAAAGGAGGTAGTAAAGGCATTACAAAAATCAAATGTAAATGATATTATGACAAATTATTGGCTTTTATTATGTATAAGTTTTTTTAAATGTGTTTTTTTGAATCTTTTTTTACCGTATTCTTTCTAATAAATGCGATTCGTAAATTTAAATATGCTTGAGCCTTGCTTAGTTCTTCCAGATGATTTACATTGTCATTCTCGTTTCTGTGGAAAGAAATATTGTAAACAAGCTGATGCTGATGCATTATCGCGCAAACTTGGGGAAGTAACAAGTCTGTTGTATACTCTTTTTAGAGTTTGTTATTCACGATGCCCTTTCTGAGCTCAAGTTCACAACGATTGCAAATGGTAATTATGTCTTCAGATGGATAAACCAATTTACCTTTATCTTTTTGACTGATAAGACTGGATTGATCACCTCCATATTGCGACAAGAGTGCCGATACGCTTGTGTCACACTTTACTTTTTTAATAAGTTTATGAGCGACAAATCCAGCTATATAATGTACTACTTTTGTACCAAATGGTGAAAGATAGGTCATAAGGGCATCATCAAGAGATATTTCATCGTCTCTGTTGCTGGGCAACTCAATAATTTCACGGTCACAATTTTGTCTTGCAGTGGTTTTATTTATTCTGTCCACAGGTGAAGTTGAGGAACAATTTAATATTGAAATATTTTCTAAAGGGATGCAATTGGAGCTTCATTTGTAGCTTTTTCAGTGTTTACCGAAGAATTACTTAGTATTACTTGCTGCTGAAAATAGTCATTATTTTAAAACATTCCGCTATGTTGCAAAAGTCACCAATAATCAGTCAGTAAATTTACAAAATAAATGTTCTATTCGAATTTGAATTAGTGCGGATTCAACGCGAGTAATGTTTATACTGGAATAAATGGCCGCAGTAACTGTCAAATTCATACAGCAACTGTCGAAGATCTTTCAACTGACGGCATTTACTCAAAGTATAAAATTTACTCGCGTTTGGTCGAATCCACCCTTAATCATACAACATTACTTACAAATTGAGGTAAATGCAATGTAGGAAGAGCATCTTTACACAGTTATTTCTGCTTTTTAGCATTTTCGTTGTAACTCTCTGGTTTAAAATGTATACTGCATATTCTATGGTTTTTAGTTGGTATCCATGTCTCCTGTCTGCAAACTGCTTCTACCCACTTTATTATTCGTGGCGGGTCTGTTGGGAATCTAAAAATGCGCCAAATAATAAGAGATAATGAAATGGCGTATTAATAAATAAAAACTTGAATTATAAAATAGATAACATTTTAAAAATCGATTACATTTTCTAATATCATTTTGTAAAGTAAATAAGTCCACAATTAATTAACTCATTCATATCGATATATTTCTATCGATAATGGTAATCTCTAATTGATGTCAAATGTGGTGAACGAATGAATTATTGGCAGATATAATCCGACTAGTTACAATAGAACATTTTTTTCGTTTCGTCGCATTCTATAGAGAGTATTTTTAAATTATGCGTATTATTAGGACAATTTAATATCAAGTTTAATTGATTTTAAAAAAAATAACGACTGAAATAAATCAAAACTGTACTTACGAGTGAAAAGAAACATTAGGTGTTCGATCACTATAGTTTTTACAGAATAAAACAGCATATTTCGTAATTTTTGGTCGTTTTTTGGTAGATGATTTTCTGACCGACGTTCAAATGATACTGACAGTGCGATGTCATTAACCGAGGCTAAAGTGCTCGGTTCGTGGCGAAATGTTTGTAGGCGAGAATCACAGAGTGTCGCGTCCCGTGGTTAATTCGTCCAAGGCACTAATGTAGCATTCTAATGGTAAAATATTTTTTTAAATCGGTTCAGTAGTTTTTGAGTTTATTCGTTGCAAACATAAAAAAAACACAAAGCTTTCCTCTGTATAATATTAGTATAGATTGGTCCATGATCACCTAAATAAACAAAATAAGCCGTTTTGTCGACACAACACACAACAACACGATACGGTTTATCTCACATTTGTTGGTATACATATCGCGTATGCTGCCATAACAATTAACGATCAAGATAGCGTACACTGACTGACCGTATCTTTAAAAACAACTGTAGACCTGTAGACTCTAATCAATGAATTATTTTGCCTTTCCTTGAAAAATCTTGAAAGAAATAAACAAGTTAACAACTGTCTGACAGAATCTGTCAACTTTATAGTCAAATCAGTGCAATGTTACTTTTCAAATTCTTACAAGAAGTCTGCGTGAGGACTTAGTAAAGCCCCAAATCTTTACTGAGATACTCGAGGGGTTGGGGGGTAATATCATTTCTCACTTCCCATTTCTATTATCATTCATCATCATCAATATTGTTTATTTATGTATTACAATGAAATTAAGAAACTAATGACATGGCAGCATGGTCTATGACCTTAGCCGGTTCCTTAAGGAACGAACTAAACTTAAAAAAAAAAATTATAGTCGATCTAAAAAATCATCAACTAGCTTTTTGCTTTGCGTTGATCGGCGGTCTGCACTACATTTTGTAAACAGCAGGTACTATCAAACTCACCCATTAGTTAATTGCCACTACAAAATTCTTGTAAAATGTCATCAATATAATCTAAAAAAGCTGACTGACTAATCATTTATGGAGTTTTATAGCTACAAACTTGAGATTTGACAAATACCTAGGTTCCAAAGCTGTACATATCGCTAAGAAAGGATGGTTATAAATTCCCTGAAGTTAACGAGATTCTCTAATCACGTAGGCGAGGTGGAGGACAATAATATGTAGTATAAATACAATAAAATATTTTTCAGAGTTCGCGTTGACTGCCCAGAGTCCGCGAAGATCGACCATCGTTATCGCTAAAACGGGCGTGACTGTAAGTTTGTTTTATTAAAATTACAGGTAAATCTAAACTTCTTATAAATGGCTTCATAAGTTCCGGTTAGAAGTAAATTGTTTGTATAAATCGATTTATTATTTCAGGGACTGTGAAAATAATGGCACAAACTCTTACTTTCGGTGACTCATGCGCCCCGATAACATGCCATGCGTGGAATAAGGATAGAACTCGTAAGTTTCTATTAATAATAATAATTAGGTAGTTTGTAGGTATCAATTGTAGGTTTTTAAGTATTAATAATAAAACATTTGAGAATAAATTATATTTTTACTTTTCCAGAAATTGCCTTCTCTCCAAACAATAATGAAGTCCACATTTATCAAAAAGAAGGCAGTGAGTGGAAACAAACCAATAATTTGGTTGAGCACGACTTAAGGGTCATGGGCATAGACTGGGCTCCAAACACTAACCGAATTGTCACTTGCGCTGTTGATCGTAATGCCTATGTCTGGACCCAAGGTGATGATGGTAAATGGACAACTACTCTTGTACTGTTGCGAATCAACCGAGCTGCCACATGTGTTAAATGGTCACCGATGGAGAACAAGTTTGCTGTTGGTTCTGGAGCAAGGCTCATTTCAATTTGCTACTTTGAGAAAGAAAATAACTGGTGGGTGTCCAAGCACATCAAGAAACCTATTCGCTCAACGGTCACTACTCTAGACTGGCATCCAAATAACATGCTCCTAGTGGCAGGGTCTGCTGACTTTAAGGTCAGAGTATTCTCAGCCTACATAAAAGACATAGAAGATCAACCTGGACCAAATGTGTGGGGCACAAAGTTGCCACTGGGCCAACTTTTGGCTGAATTCCCTAACTCACCATCTGGTGGTGGCTGGGTGCATAGTGTCTCTTTCTCTGCTGATGGTAACAAAGTTGCTTGGGTTGGTCATGACAGCTCCATCAATGTCGCTGATGCTACTCTAGGCAAAGCCGTTATCAAACTAAAGACTGAATATCTGCCATTCTTGGGTTGTAATTGGATCAGCAACAATTCCCTTGTTGTGGCAGGACATAGCTGCATTCCATTACTGTATTGTCTTGAAGACAATGAGATTAAGTTTGTAGCTAAACTAGATAATACTCAAAGGAAGGAGTCTGGAGGATTGTCTGCTATGAAAAAGTTCCAGTCTCTCGATAGACAAGCTCGCATTGAAACTAATGACACCTTGCTGGATTCCATTCATCAGAATGCTATCACTACTATCAGCCTTTACAAAGGAACAAAGGCAAATGCTGTCAAGTTCAGTACTTCTGGACTGGATGGTCAACTTGTTATTTGGGATTTGGAATCCTTGGAGAGGAGCATTGAAGGGCTGAGGATTGTGTAATCAGAACAGAATTATGTATGATTTTTCTTTATTAGGAATAATATAGTCAGTTGCGTGCGAGTTCTGAAGTCACTCAATGGAATAGTAAGGAATAACAATTTTAAAAGCTGTGGAAATGAAATTGCAATCACAGTTTGATCAGTCTAGCTGGAAATAAATCGGTTAGTAAGCAATTGCGGTGAGTGATTTCAGCTCCCCAAACAATAAAAATCTTTCAAATATACAGAATAAACTATAATTTATAGATATAACTTCTATGCTTTTTTATACAATTATAATTTTAACTGTTGATAATAAAATAATAAGTTATTATATAAATTAAACATAAGACTACTACACCCTATATTTATATTATAGATCACTTTTAATACTACTGAAGTACTGATTGCTGTCAATATTAAATTAAAATTTAAGAAATCAATTATATGTATTTTATTTCAACATTAACATCAAAAGTCATACTTTAACCTACAAAACTATAAGGCCATTTTGTATTAAAAATAACAGCATGCTATTGTGTATTGGAAACAATGTTGAAGACTGGTCCAATGCGTATGAACACCCGGCGCAGCACAGAGCGCAGCTCGGGCTTCAGGTCGAAGCATGTGATCTCACACAGCAGTGGGTAGTAGCTCGAAACGTGCGCAGCGAACTGTCAACAACATATTGCGTTACAAAAGTACATTCGAAAATAGAAGATTAAAATTATCACATAGCACCATGAGAAGCATCATACTCACTCTTTCATCTGGCATTTTAAGTATTCTTGTGAGAATCAGTAGCAGGATAGATGTCCATGCGTCTCTATGGGCTTCATTTGTCACCCCAGCGAAATATTCTAAGGCCTCACAACAAATAGTGATCAGACTCTTTTGCACAGCAAGCCAATGATCTCTTCGCGCCTCGTCGCTGTACATTTTGAACAGTATCCGAAGGACGCATGCCAGCGATTGCGTTTCTTGTTTCAGCATGTTCGGTTTCACGGAACCTTTGAAATTGGCCTTCCACAGGACATTTCTTTGGGCATTATTAGTATTGAAGGTTTTTGCAAAGCGGTGACTGCACATTAAACATTCAACGAGTCGTAGCAGATGAGGCGAACTCAATAACCTGTACATGCCTTGCTCTTCACGCTGGCATTCTTGCTCAGTGCCTGGAGTACCACCAGTCAATTCAGCCGCAGCGAGCGCTAATGTTTCTGCGTCTTCTTTCCGAGATGTCGCCGGATAGAAAACAATGTTGTCGATGGTTTGAATTAATTCCAACTGTACGACGCACTTGATTAGTAGACTGTTAAAAACGCGATTGGAAGACTTGATTTCATCGCCACCTTGTGGTTTTTTCAATATGCCATGTCGTACATGTGTAGTCTCTCCATCATCGTTTTCATCAGGCTTCCACGTGAGAAGTGTTGTAGGAAGAGTGCTGTTAAAAATGTCCAACATAATTTGGCATGTCTTGCTCCATGTGTCGTCATTGAATTTTGTTCCGTTAGAAATGACTAGATTTTCTAAACAGTTAGTGCCGGATCTCGCAAGTTGCTCGTTGTCCTGTTGAACGCACCAATGTAGCTGCGCATAAAGTTGTTCCAGCAAAAGAGAGCCAAGAATGTCAAAATATTGCGTGAAGACGTCTACTATTGCGTACAAGGCGTGATTACAAGTGGTAGTCATCCACTCATTTTTCTCCAACTGATGTTCAGGTAACTTCATATTGTCAAAAATTCTGAATAATATATTGAATAAGTCTCTCCACCAATGGGGACGGAATGAATCGCCGTGAGTTTTTATAATTTCGAAAAGGACTGTAAGACCTCTGGTGCGCACGTCTAGTTTGCAGCGGCTTACCACGCAAGACAGTGAGAAGAGCAGTGGAAACCATCCACGAAGCCACACCCTGTCTACTTCGGGAGCCCCAGGTTCGCCCTCGAGTCCTGCGTGTTCAGCAAACAGTTGTGGAGATGCACCAACGGCTGAAGCGCAGGATCGTACCAATCTTATGGCTTCCATGGACGTGTCAGGAAATTTTGCGTTACAAGCGAATTCGGACAAACATTTTACAGCGTCTTGGAATGAATCTATCATTGCAGGGAATTGTTTCTCGTACAATTCTGTTATAACTTTGCCTGTCGTCTGGAATGCTAAGTCAACTATAGCTTCGTCTTGATCACTAGCTGCTAAGTGAAACACAGAAAATATATTTTTCCAACCAGATTTAATGTTGGGAGCCTGTGAATTAACCATTTGTGCAATGCATCTTACGACCATGTCTCTTATTGTTGGTGAATTGTTCTTTTTCATGATGTGTTCAAATGGTCGTAAAAAGTCCTTTTGGAATTTAAAGTTCGCAAATTCACCCTTTTCTATGAACTTCATAGAAAGCTGCCTCAATGAATCGACTGCAAAGAACGCAATATCTTCATTATTACTACAGCCCACTTTATTGAAATGGTCACCAAGCACCTGCCATATTCTCGACCACTGTAACCTAATACGTCCCATGTTGTAGTAAGAAATTTCAACAATTTTTTGAAGAGAGAAAATTCGTGGATTTGATGCATGACTCAACTCATCAAGTGAAACTTGACATAGCGCCTTAACAAAATCAACAATTGCATCACCATCGAGTTTCGTAGAACCAGTAAATATTCTATCTACTGCAACTACAACACTCTGCGAGCTTGTTTCACCAAAATGTTCCTTGACGCTTGGATCTAAAGCCATTAAGCTGAATTTTAATGAATCTGGCTGAGGTTTAATACCAGATCCAGACAAATATTGTGGTCGAACTCCTGTCCCGATAAGTTGTGCTAATTCTAATTGGGAAATGCACTTCACGACATCTAGCCAACTTGAACCTAAATAATTCCCATCAGTGTGAGCCACAGTAATCAGCGTTTTAATGGTGTCAATGTTTTTGGCCTTCATTTCTGTTATAGGCGAGTTTGCTGTAAGTAGTGTAAATCGGGCCAAAGCCTGAACATAGGCATCTCTCTCCAGAGACATGTGAAATATACATGCAATTCTGACTGCACATCGAATACCATCCAAACACAAAGTTGCTATTTCAGGATCGTCGCAGTCTTGTAAACCTACTGAAAAGGCTGCAAGGAAGGGAGTCCAAGCCATTTTAAACATTGGTCGTACGTGTTCGACGTGTTTTGCAGTAGTGAACGGTGTTTGAACGTGGGACACTGACTCCATTAAATTTTTAGCTGCTGTCGAGATTTGTTCCATTTCCATATTCCAAACGAGTTTTCTCTTTTTCTCATTTGCAATCATGTGTTTACCCGGTTTAGAGATATTTTTCATTTTTATCTCGTGGCCAGCGATTTCGTCATAAATCTGAGACAAATACTCACGCGGTAGGTCGCTATTGTCGCTAATGCCGCTATTCAACTTAATGTATTGTTCTTTTGTCATTTTATTCTTGACTTGTGGAGAATGCAGATCTGTTGTTAGCATTATAATGGAAAATGCTAATACATACACTGTATCTGCGCTAGTAAATAGTGTATTGGTTGGATTACATTCGCAGTATCTAGCTGCAAACTTCTCCATAAGCCTGTCAATCTTTTGTGCTTCACCAGGTAGACGAAATCCTTCTAAGAAATAACGCAAAGCAGCAACAATATCCATATCAGAGAAATTCATACCATCAATGTAAGCATACATAACTTCTTTGGAGTGGTCATCGTTTTCACCTAAGTACTCTCCAATAAAAGTTTTATCAAGCCTCTCGTCCGTTAACAACCACTCCGCAATTTCTTTTGTAGAAGTACCCAGTAAACTCTGCTCTTGCAAGAATGCCACCCCCTTCTTAGGTTTCCTATTAAAGAGTTCAATTCCAGTTTCCCAAACTTCTTTTTGTTGTTTTAAGACTTCAAATTGCTCAGGCGAATCTAGAGTCTCCCTGTTACCTACATTACTAGATCCTGTTGAAATCAAACTCAAGCTTGATCCACCATGGGACTTCATACTATGATGGTCATTATCGTCTTTTGCAGGTCTTTCACCTAATGTGGTTTGCAAGTTTGGATTTATGTAAAGTTCTTTGCTCCATTCGACCATACATTTAAGAATGGAAACTAAACATTCAAGACCTCTAATACGCATAGATTTTTCTTGATTTGGTGTGGCGCCTAATTCAAGAGCTTGCCTTCCTTGTGCAATCTTTGAAACATCGTTAACCAATCTTTGGAATAGATTTGCAGCAGACAAATCACAATCGTAGTTAACATAAATGTCTACTACACTTTGGGCATCTCCACAAATTCTAGTCAATGCCTGTATAACCATCCATTTATGCTCAAAAGATGAACTTGATGTCTCCAGAATGTTCATAAAGATTTCTTTGAAAAATACTTCAATTTGCTTTTTAAGATGAACTTTGAATTTCTGCAAGAGGGCTAAGAAAATAGCCAAGGAAAGTTCAAAGACCTCAGGTACAGAACTGACACCATTTTTAGACAAAGCTACACAGAGGTATTGTTTAATAGCTGTGATAAACATTTCATTGTTTCTAAAAACAGGGCCAGCATTTTGTAAGATAGACAAAAGTAAATGCAAAGAAAGAATCTTGGACCTAAGTTCGTGAGATTTAGGATCTGGTGTCCCTTCTGGTAGAGGTTTCATTGATAATTTGCACAAGGCCCTGAAAACTAAGAATGCATCTTTTTGTAGCACATGGGTAAATTTTGCTGTAACTGAATTATCATTCTCAGATGCAACATCAACACTTTCTTGTGAAGGAATTCTTGTAATTGTAGGTTCATTGCCAGGTTGGCCATTGCTTTCTTGTGAAACACTCCCACTGTCTAGAGAATCAGTTGGATTTTCATTATTTTCAGGGAGGTTATGACTTAGATCTACACCATTCTTTTTAGAAGCAATAGTAATTGCATTATCTATAACTGAATCAACAATCTGCTTAGCAATCAGTTTAGCTTCAAAAAGTTTATCTCCAATTGATGTATGCTCTTCTTGTATTGGAGTGCTTTCATCTTTTTCATTATCAGTGACATGATTAACATGTGCATCTTCACTGACAATGTTACCATTGGACATCTTATGGTGAACTTCAATTGGACTGTTTTCAGTTTCCAATGCTTGATTTTCCATTTTGGTGAATATAACATTAAGCATTTGAGTTAATGTTGCTCTTGCTGTTGTTTGATTAATAAGGTTTTTGCTAGCCAGATAGATGTTGTAACATGTTCTGACAGCAAGCAATACTGTACCTTCATGAACCTCTACATGTTGGCTGGTAATGACAGTAAGAAGTGCTTTAATAATTTGCAACTGGACCCCTTCGTCTGTTTGTGGGCCTGTGAAACAACTGCAAATGGTTTCAACTATTCTATCTATCAAAAGCTTTCTGGGTGTTGTTGAATCTGGAATGTTTCCTGTTAGGTGGCCATAAGCAATTAGTTTTTGTAAACAATCTAGAGCTGTCACCACTATCCTGGCTGCTTTACTTTGACATGCCAGTTCAAAGGGCAGGAAGTATTTTTCCGCTGTGATGATGTTGGATGCATCATTTTTTGGTAATGGAAGTGTCCCAGAAGTTGGATTCTCAGGTGATTCAATCTGACCTCCATTTTTTAGTTCAGCCTTAATTTCCTCTGTAAAATAAATATATTTATGTAAGTAGTTTGTAATAAAAAAGGTTCTATGCTCAATCAGTGTCAAAAAATAAATGATGCAATAAATTTGAAGTCATGATTACACAATTAACAGAAGTTATTGAGTACTTTAGATAAAAAATGTGAAAACAACTCATAATCATCAAGTACTAATTCCATATTGTATAATGAGGGCTTGTAATTTACAATTTGCTAGTGGCTGTGATAAGACAGCAGCTAGGTAGGTAAGTTTATGTCATTGTTACTTTCGAATTCAAGGTTAAACTACAATCACATTCTAACACTACAACTTACACATCGTATCCACTACACCACAATTTAACCTAATTAGCGGTAACAAAATACGTGTGTTGTACATATAATACAAAACGGTGCGATGTTAAAGTGGCGTACAAAGTATTCTTACCTAGAGCCACCTCACAGGACTTTTTCAACTGGCTGTGATAAGACCTTTTGATGTCTTTATCTGTTAATATCTTCTCTAAGGCTCTGACTATAAACATTTCTTTAGTTTTTAAATTGGTTTGCATCATTATATTTAGAGAAATCACTCCATTCGTCCCAATCGGAGAAGACTTTATTTGCGTAGTTTAGTAGTCATTTAGAGCTGTAGCTGAGGCACTGTCGTATTGTTTTCGTAGATTTAATTTTTGATAAATAACAACACTCAAATGTAACATCACAAAAGTCAGGACAATCAATGGTTTTAGGAAATCATTTCTGCGAGACGGGGATTTCAGGATTCACTCACACCTCATCACAAACATGTCAATATAAAAGATGCGTTCTTATTTATTAAACTAGAGACATCATAACTTAGAAATATTACCGTCAACCAATTATAATAATGTATGTACTATACTTTCAGCTAAACACAATTTAGAATTATAAAATATTATTTTGGGATCACAATATGTCCCTTCTTTACTCTTCACTTTTTCGTCAAGAAGGTTTTTCTTTTAGTTCGTTATTAATAAGAGGTGCGTTCATGTTTAACAAAACTTAGCATAAATATTTTTTTCTCGCTCGTAGTTTGTCTATGGGTTCGTGTGAGTGATAACATTTACATTCTCTTTGCGTGTCGATACACACACAACCATAGTTTACTTTTCTCTTGTCTCTGTCATGTCATTGATTTTTTATTTTATTGGCATTTTGTCAGGTTGTTTGTTATTTTCTTGAAATATCGATTAATATAAGTGGTATTTTTTAATTCCTACGCGTTTACTAATAACCAACAAAATTGCTTCCACAATGACAGTAACGCGGGTGGCGGAATCCCGCACAGAATTTAAGTTAAAAAGTCTTCCTGAAGACGCTATATCCAGCGTAAAATTTGCACCGAAATCCAGTCAATTTCTTCTTGTATCCTCTTGGGACTGTTCTGTTAGGTTATACGACGTACTTTCCAACAGCGAGCGACATAAATACAGTCATGAATTGCCTGTATTTGACGTGTGCTTTAGGGTTAGAATTTTCTTTTTTGGTACTAAATTTGAATAATATTTCCCTACACCATACTATATTCATAACGTTGTTTAATTGCAGGATGCGGTTCACTCTTACAGTGGTGGCCTGGATCAAACATTGAAAATGTATGACTTGAATGCAAGTTTAGAGACTGTATTAGGTGAGCATAAAGGCGCAATCCGATGTGTTGAATTCGCAAACGAGGTGAATGCTGTGTTGACTGGCAGCTGGGACGGGACGGTTAAGATGTGGGACAGCAGGGTGCCTAATTGTGTTGGCACATATAATCAAGGAAACGAACGGGTAATTCACCACATGTTTACCTATCATGACATTTTATGTGACTAAACTAAGTATATCTTTTTATAAACAACATAAAAACTTTTATTCTTAGTACAGGCTACTCATAAAATATTGGTGTATTTTTGTAATCCGTCATTATATTCTTAAATATTTTTATTAAACAGAAGCAAACTTAAGAAAACTTAAGAAATTGTATTTAATGAAAGAATATATTATATATTTTGGGTCCAGGTGTAAAAACAAACACAATTTTTTTTCACAAAATGCCAAAAAACATAACTAACGAAAAGAGATTAAATTTTTTGATTTTTTATTATAATTTTTTGTATGGAGCTAGTTTTTTGTTGTCTAACAAAAAAAAACGTGACCTACATCAAAAAGTGAAAAATTTTACAAGTCCTAGCTCCATACAAAACATGATCGAAAAATCGGCTAAGTCTCCACTCTTTGCTACACTCTAACCATATTTTTAGTTATATATAAATACTGTCAACAAATCATACACCTGGGCTCAGTAAATATTAGGCTTCTTTGTTTCCAGGTATATACAATGAGCATAGTAGGTGAGAAGTTTGTTGTGGGCACATCCGGACGCAAGATCTTTGTATGGGATGTCCGTAACATGGGCCACGTAAACCAGCGAAGAGAATCTTCTCTGAAATATCAGACACGCTGCATCCGAGTGTTCCCCAATAAGCAAGGCTATGTACTGAGCTCGATCGAAGGTCGAGTGGCTGTTGAGTATTTGGACAGCAACCCTGAGGTGCAGAAAAAGAAGTATGCCTTTAAGTGTCACCGTATCAAAGATGGTGGTAAGTTCTGAACTTTAGTTTTATAATCTGCATGTATATTATTACTTTTGAACCTATTTGAAACAATGACATAACTAATGGAACAAAGTAAAATAGATTATGTTGTAAGTTTGCATGGGTCAGGAGAGCCACAATAGCCTCTTGGTACTAGTATAATCGGTATGTCAGAAGGTGTAAGTTCAAAACCCACTTGATAATTATTTTTCCTAATTTGATATTTTTTTTTCAGGTCTAGAAAAGATCTACCCAGTTAATGCAATAAGTTTTCATTCTGTTTATAACACGTTTGCTACTGGTGGCTCTGATGGTTATGTCAACATTTGGGATGGATTCAACAAGAAGAGACTATGCCAATTTCATAGATATAATACAGCGGTGTCGTCTCTCAGCTTCTCGCACGATGGCACAGCCTTAGCTATTGCATGCTCACAACTCGATGAGACCCAAATAGAAGAGCCAAAACCAGAGGACACTATTTATATAAGATATGTAACGGATCAGGAAACCAAACCGAAATGAGCTGGAGAAATAGCCCGATAGATGCAGCAGCGGATTGCGTGTTTGCAAAACTAAATAAGACTACTTCCATTTAAAAGCTGACTTGATATTGTTTTCTAAAGTTTACATGAGCGCTTCACCTTTAAAATAAACCTTTTTACGTACTTGCGATGTTACATATTATATTATTCTGACGGTTTAAAGCCTTATTATCAGGGTGGCCTTAAAATAATATGTAATATGAAAGGCCAGTAGATTCATAAAAAGTGTTTCAATTGTCATGAACCTATGTGTATTTATTGAAAACAATTAATTTATATTGACATTCACCTACTGTCAGTAGTGATCTAATGAAAGAGGATTTTGAATAATGTTTTAATTATAGTGTTCATCTATTGGGCGAAATGTAACATTTAATAGAAAAGTTCACTCTTCAAATAGCTGTTATGTTTAAGTGACGAATTAATAAATAAGTTTTTAAATAAAATATATTTATAGTCTCATTTTCTTCAAAGTATATTCTATTCTATTACATGCCTTAACTAAGTACAGAGGCCGAACTATAGCCTATAGCTTTCGATATTGCTTTCATAGGCGGTACGAAATGATAAGATGACGTCATAAACTGTACACGTAGCCAAAGCAATCGGTTAGGCGGTCGGGCCCCATTTCCATGGCAGAGCTCGACAGGCGCAATCCACACGGACAATCCACGGTGGTATTGCCACATAAAAAAATATCAGGCTATACCGCACTATGGCGACCCTATCCGGATTGGTGGGATTCAGCGGCTACCATCTTATGACAACAATGGAGACCAACGGCTAAACGTGCCTTCTGAAGCACGAAGGAGTTCGAGATATGTTAATTCCATCACCCATCCGGTGACCGGCAATTTAGGAAGTTGCTTTATCTGCAATAACGCACGCAACCCGTTCGTAGTTGTACACCCTGAGTGGTACAGTAGGTACTTAGCCTAATATGTAGGGTACAAATTTGCTAAGTGGTGGTGGCCTTTCATTTCGCCTATAAAGCGTGTTGTGATAACATTAATAGGTATTATGTTTTGAAATAGAAATATATTCAAGCTATGGCACTCCATTGTGAAAATCCCCAAGTGGACTTCTGTGCTCTCTGTTCTCCAAGACGACCTCCGTAGCCGAGTGGCTTGCACGCCGGACATTGGGCGGCGCTAACTCTGAGGTCCCGGGTTCGATTCGGTTCGAGTGCTTTAGCTACTTACCTTGGGATCAGAACAATGTATGTGATGTTGTGTCATATATATATATATATATATATATATATATATATATATATATATATATATTTTTTTTTACATTAAACAGATTAATACATAAATTTTATATTACGGGACTCCTGCTCATAAACTTTAAAACAATGTCATATCTCACACTCCTCCATGCGCGCAATGTGCTTAAAAAGGGGCACGAAGATTAATATTTATGTAATTTTGTGATTCTCACCTGATGGTAAGTCCGAACTACTGAGAAACGTGGCTATCTTATCTTTAACTGTCGAAAAAGCAATGCTAACATTGATGTTATGCCGACAGACTTAATTAGGTATATAGTATGGTGTATGGTAACGACATTACGAGTGTGTAAGTGCTGATTATAAGGCTGCAAAAAGATTGCTCTCATAATTGAATAAAAGGGTTTTGTTTCAGTTGGTTTAGCTAATAGCACATAGTAGGTATACTTAGAGTGAAGTTAAATCTACTCATTAGCGAAATCGCAGTGTAATGAGAAAGCAGAGTAGAAAACTAAAAGGTACCTAAACATAGGCATTAATTTAACAAACAATTATCATTAAAATAAATATTTTTATTGTGTAGGAAAATCAAAATGACCTTATATCTTCACATTGACCTTATACACACAGACTAGCTGCGCGTATAACATAACATTGAATACGTATGTGCCTGATTCATTAGTGTAAGCAACGTTTCACACTACAATCTATTTGCATCGATTTCACAAATATTAAAATATGTGAAACCCAACACGGCATGTAATGAAACTCCCAGGTTCGTGCATTCAAGTTTAAATTTTGCGTGCCATATAAAGCAAGCTGAATATTAAAAGGCACATTCTAAACGTTAAAATTAACACATTGGCGAATACACAAGGAAAGCATCCTTGCATACCGCAATTAAATTTAAGAGCGTTCTCTGATCTCCGGAACGCATCTTGTAGCACACAACCGCCTTATTTGGAACAACTAAGGTGTACATTCTTGTTTTAGCACGTGTTTAAAAGTTTGCCGCTTCGGGAGTGCTGGCTGGTCCAAATTGGCGAACAAATAAAGCTAATGTTTGCGACCACCTCCAGGCCAGGCTCTAGGTGTAAAGACCTGTTGAGACGGGCGAGAATAATGGCATTATGTTTGCGCAGTTTAGGCTGCGCTGCTAATTATTGTATTAGGTGGCTACTCTCTAATTTAGGAAGCAATTCTTGCTAAGATGGCGGATGTTTAACAATTTTCTGTTTGTCTCAAATATGGGATTGTTTTCCTAGCTGTTCATATTATGATAAATTTTAGTAGTTATACGTATCTTATTGAATTATGGTAAAGAAATGTAAGTACAGTTAATAGAAAGTTAGGTAAGGTAGTTAAAGAAAACAGATGTTTGAAATAAGTGTTAAGTACAGACACTTACGTACACTTATGTGAAAAAAAAATTAACCGGGTGCCTAGTGTGAGTATTGTTTACTACCGTTTTCATTCGATTATCTACGTTTACGAAAACGAAAATTTGTATGGCAAAATTTTAACTCTTCTCGTTTATCTTTTTTTTGGAGAGAGATCGCTGATTGCCTCAGACGGCATTTTCAGCTTCACCGGGCTTTTTTGGAGGCGGCGAGGAACGTAAAGGGTCCCTCAAGCCGTGTGAAACGAATCACATTCGGAGGTTTTCTAGAGGGAACGGCATCGCGCACTAGTGCGCGTCTAGTAGGGCTACTAGATTCTCCGAAGGGTTTGGATCGGATCGGGAACTCTTCTCGTATGTCGGCAAGAGGCGCTGCTTCAAAGATATAATTTTCGTTTTCGTTAACGTGATCGAATATCAAATGAAACTCAAACTAGGCACCCTGTAACTTCAATGAAACTAAATAGTTATACGAGTAGGTACCTAGACGTTACGAAAGTCTAGGATGAACTATAAATATATCATTAATAGTTTCAAATAAGGTATTATAAAATAAGAATTAAATTAGATAATTTATCATACATTGTATTTTATTATTAAATAATAGAAAATAAATTATATCTAATCTATGCCGAGATTGTACTGTTCATCGACTTCTATCTTCCTCTATAGGCAGGTACTCCATTTAGTCACAAAACCGTCTTCGCATACAACTTGCAATAGGTATGTCGCAAGAAAGTACGACATGCTAAATTACTAATTGGAGGGTAAATACGCTAAACGTCGGCCCCCTTACAGATTTTCTAACGTTAGATCGTTCTAGCCCCATCAGTTGCAATGAAAGGATAGCTTGTGATGCGGTTTTAGAAAGCTTGAAAATCTACTTAATGTTTATTAGGCACAAGATTGACTTGTCTACTAAAAGAAAAAAGTATTAAGGTTTAAATGCGTCAAGAACGAAAAAACCCTAAAGTCGGTCATTCGCTCGGCCCATATGGTCGGCCATACGGCCCATATGGTCGGTCGCGTTTTTCCCAAATGTCGGCCGGGTACAGGCTAGACGTTTAGCGTCTTTACCCTACCTAAATATGATGACTTCGCATTGTGTTATGTGTTGGAGATTTAACTTTTTCAATATTCGCCCGTTAGGTTTAGGCCCGTATGCAATTTCTTGACTGCCAGTGCTTTTTTTAATTCCTTATGGGTAAGCAATATGGTCTTCATCTCACCTGATGGTAGGTGATGACAAGGCTGAAGGTAGAGGCGAATCACACGGTATCCTCAACTACTGAGAAACTGGCTGTATAGTGCGAGTTTAATTTGCCATTCGATCACATTAACGAAAACGGGAATTTGTAAAGTCTTGAAGCAGCAGAAGTAGAAAACGAGGAGACTTAATATTTTTAATCGGTTTTATTTAGCTTGCCCTGTTTATTTATTTATTTTGGTCAAATCGAGTAATTGAAATTTGTTTGTTTGGGTTTCTAGTAATTGAAATGTGACCCCTGATTGAGCTGAAATTTTGCACACATGTGTAAATCGTATCACAATGCAAAATTATTATGACATGAAGCTGATCTGATGGTGGAACCGGAAGGTGGCCACAGGAACTTGGTAGTTAAACGACACACCCTCATCGAGTTTTAACTCGTTTGATCCGTCTTGACGAGTACTTTAATGCTAGATGGCAACCAGGGTCTGATGATGGAGCTGGAAGATGGCCATAGGAACTCGGTAATTAAAGGACACAACCCTATCGAGTTTGGGCTCGTATGATTCGTCTTGACGATTACTTTGGTGCTAGATGGTAACCAAGGTCTGATGATGGAGCTGGAAGATGGCCATAGGAACTCGGGAAAATAAGTTTGTTCGTTCGTTCGTTCGTTCGTTCGTTCGTTCGTTCGTTCGTTCGTTCGTTCCGTTTGTTATAAATGTGGATTCTGTCTTTGATTAGATGGATTAGATGGATGACCCAATGCCAAGGTGAGCACGTGCCGAGGGCTGAATTGTATGAGGGTGTATAAACATGTCACACATCACCATTTCCTCAATATATGTGTATCAAATGAAAGGGCTTGATTAATAGAATTGTTCTTTATGAAAATAAAATAAAAAATTAAAAACTAAAAACTAAAAATCGTGTGAAATGTCTATCAAGTCAACCGCTATATCATAATAAAGAATGCTATTTACATTACAAAACACAAATGCTGAAAAAATTTCCACGATCAGGATTTGAACCTGCACCCTTCTGACATACCGGGTCAGGTGCTCTTCCAATTGAACTATCGTGGTTCTAACCAGCCCGGCCGAAATTATTCAACACTATTTACTTTTTACTTTGAAAGCCAAAGGCACCGATTCAATGTCAACAACTACCGTCATTAACACCCGATCATAATATTTTTACAAATACTAAAGATCAGTTAAGAAGTAGGCAAGCTATTTATAAAATGTTTTTGTTTCGTTTATATAATTTTAACGCAAATTTTGTTGCGAAACAAATTACAAAAACACATATGCTGAAAAAATTTCCACGAGCAGGATTTGAACCTTCACCCTTCTGACATACCGGGTCAGGTGCTCTTCCAATTGAGTTATCGTGGTTCTAACCAACAACAAAACTTCGCAACAAAATTTGTGTTAAAATTATATAAACAAATCAAAAACATTTTATGCTATTTACATATTTACGCAGGTTACGTGCGCCCAACGATTTTATTTTTTACCTGTACCTGTACCTAGGACCTATCGTATTATTTTTTAGCTTTTAGTTCAATTTCCAATAAAACCGTTAAGGTTAAACATTTTTTTACTCATTTGTCGGGACACGACAATGCTATTATTACCACTGATGTTATAGTGACATATATAGATAAGAGGGTGGTAGTTAGCCAGGCGGACTTAAACTTAAAACAAGTTCTACCACCAACCATACCGACTACACATGTGCCTCCCGCTGAAAATCGAACCTGACACCTCTTGTTCTGAGACCGGTGGTCTTAACCACTAGACCACAGAGGCGATTCTAATTAATTCGGCACACGGCGCGGACCCCGGCGTACGGTACCGTGGATTCGTTTATCTATCCCCAGGTCGCGGAGCCCGCGGCAGTAGAACGTAATTTGACGCGTAACGTTTGCGTCGATTAAAGTTGACAAGTTGGTTTCACAGGTGGCGCTTCTTCGATCCCATTTATATCTAAAAGTATTATTAAAAATTAATTGCCACATGTATGTCAGATCATCGCTTTAGGACGGCTCGACCGCTTTGGCTGATTTATTTTTTGTTGTGTTTGTAATTGTCGCATTGAAATCGCAGAGTAATGAGATCGCAGAGTAGAAAACTAAAAGGTACCTAAACATAGGCATTAATTTAACAAACAATTATCATTAAAATAAATATTTTTATTGTGTAGGATATAATGACCTTATATCTTCACATTGACCTTATACACACAGACTAGCTGCGCGTATAACATAACATTGAATACGTATGTGCCTGATTCATTAGTGTAAGCAACGTTTCACACTACAATCTATTTGCATCGATTTCACAAATATTAAAATATGTGAAACCCAACACGGCATGTAATGAAACTCCCAGGTTCGTGCATTCAAGTTTAAATTTTGCGTGCCATATAAAGCAAGCTGAATATTAAAAGGCACATTCTAAACGTTAAAATTAACACATTGGCGAATACACAAGGAAAGCATCCTTGCATACCGCAATTAAATTTAAGAGCGTTCTCTGATCTCCGGAACGCATCTTGTAGCACACAACCGCCTTATTTGGAACAACTAAGGTGTACATTCTTGTTTTAGCACGTGTTTAAAAGTTTGCCGCTTCGGGAGTGCTGGCTGGTCCAAATTGGCGAACAAATAAAGCTAATGTTTGCGACCACCTCCAGGCCAGGCTCTAGGTGTAAAGACCTGTTGAGACGGGCGAGAATAATGGCATTATGTTTGCGCAGTTTAGGCTGCGCTGCTAATTATTGTATTAGGTGGCTACTCTCTAATTTAGGAAGCAATTCTTGCTAAGATGGCGGATGTTTAACAATTTTCTGTTTGTCTCAAATATGGGATTGTTTTCCTAGCTGTTCATATTATGATAAATTTTAGTAGTTATACGTATCTTATTGAATTATGGTAAAGAAATGTAAGTACAGTTAATAGAAAGTTAGGTAAGGTAGTTAAAGAAAACAGATGTTTGAAATAAGTGTTAAGTACAGACACTTACGTACACTTATGTGAAAAAAAAATTAACCGGGTGCCTAGTGTGAGTATTGTTTACTACCGTTTTCATTCGATTATCTACGTTTACGAAAACGAAA
Source organism: Eudonia truncicolella (assembly GCA_949315975.1). Classification (NCBI taxonomy): domain Eukaryota; kingdom Metazoa; phylum Arthropoda; class Insecta; order Lepidoptera; family Crambidae; genus Eudonia; species Eudonia truncicolella. Next base: position 17,070,321 of record OX438837.1, on the reverse strand, counting down.
ATTTGTATGGCAAAATTTTAACTCTTCTCGTTTATCTTTTTTTTGGAGAGAGATCGCTGATTGCCTCAGACGGCATTTTCAGCTTCACCGGGCTTTTTTGGAGGCGGCGAGGAACGTAAAGGGTCCCTCAAGCCGTGTGAAACGAATCACATTCGGAGGTTTTCTAGAGGGAACGGCATCGCGCACTAGTGCGCGTCTAGTAGGGCTACTAGATTCTCCGAAGGGTTTGGATCGGATCGGGAACTCTTCTCGTATGTCGGCAAGAGGCGCTGCTTCAAAGATATAATTTTCGTTTTCGTTAACGTGATCGAATATCAAATGAAACTCAAACTAGGCACCCTGTAACTTCAATGAAACTAAATAGTTATACGAGTAGGTACCTAGACGTTACGAAAGTCTAGGATGAACTATAAATATATCATTAATAGTTTCAAATAAGGTATTATAAAATAAGAATTAAATTAGATAATTTATCATACATTGTATTTTATTATTAAATAATAGAAAATAAATTATATCTAATCTATGCCGAGATTGTACTGTTCATCGACTTCTATCTTCCTCTATAGGCAGGTACTCCATTTAGTCACAAAACCGTCTTCGCATACAACTTGCAATAGGTATGTCGCAAGAAAGTACGACATGCTAAATTACTAATTGGAGGGTAAATACGCTAAACGTCGGCCCCCTTACAGATTTTCTAACGTTAGATCGTTCTAGCCCCATCAGTTGCAATGAAAGGATAGCTTGTGATGCGGTTTTAGAAAGCTTGAAAATCTACTTAATGTTTATTAGGCACAAGATTGACTTGTCTACTAAAAGAAAAAAGTATTAAGGTTTAAATGCGTCAAGAACGAAAAAACCCTAAAGTCGGTCATTCGCTCGGCCCATATGGTCGGCCATACGGCCCATATGGTCGGTCGCGTTTTTCCCAAATGTCGGCCGGGTACAGGCTAGACGTTTAGCGTCTTTACCCTACCTAAATATGATGACTTCGCATTGTGTTATGTGTTGGAGATTTAACTTTTTCAATATTCGCCCGTTAGGTTTAGGCCCGTATGCAATTTCTTGACTGCCAGTGCTTTTTTTAATTCCTTATGGGTAAGCAATATGGTCTTCATCTCACCTGATGGTAGGTGATGACAAGGCTGAAGGTAGAGGCGAATCACACGGTATCCTCAACTACTGAGAAACTGGCTGTATAGTGCGAGTTTAATTTGCCATTCGATCACATTAACGAAAACGGGAATTTGTAAAGTCTTGAAGCAGCAGAAGTAGAAAACGAGGAGACTTAATATTTTTAATCGGTTTTATTTAGCTTGCCCTGTTTATTTATTTATTTTGGTCAAATCGAGTAATTGAAATTTGTTTGTTTGGGTTTCTAGTAATTGAAATGTGACCCCTGATTGAGCTGAAATTTTGCACACATGTGTAAATCGTATCACAATGCAAAATTATTATGACATGAAGCTGATCTGATGGTGGAACCGGAAGGTGGCCACAGGAACTTGGTAGTTAAACGACACACCCTCATCGAGTTTTAACTCGTTTGATCCGTCTTGACGAGTACTTTAATGCTAGATGGCAACCAGGGTCTGATGATGGAGCTGGAAGATGGCCATAGGAACTCGGTAATTAAAGGACACAACCCTATCGAGTTTGGGCTCGTATGATTCGTCTTGACGATTACTTTGGTGCTAGATGGTAACCAAGGTCTGATGATGGAGCTGGAAGATGGCCATAGGAACTCGGGAAAATAAGTTTGTTCGTTCGTTCGTTCGTTCGTTCGTTCGTTCGTTCGTTCGTTCGTTCGTTCCGTTTGTTATAAATGTGGATTCTGTCTTTGATTAGATGGATTAGATGGATGACCCAATGCCAAGGTGAGCACGTGCCGAGGGCTGAATTGTATGAGGGTGTATAAACATGTCACACATCACCATTTCCTCAATATATGTGTATCAAATGAAAGGGCTTGATTAATAGAATTGTTCTTTATGAAAATAAAATAAAAAATTAAAAACTAAAAACTAAAAATCGTGTGAAATGTCTATCAAGTCAACCGCTATATCATAATAAAGAATGCTATTTACATTACAAAACACAAATGCTGAAAAAATTTCCACGATCAGGATTTGAACCTGCACCCTTCTGACATACCGGGTCAGGTGCTCTTCCAATTGAACTATCGTGGTTCTAACCAGCCCGGCCGAAATTATTCAACACTATTTACTTTTTACTTTGAAAGCCAAAGGCACCGATTCAATGTCAACAACTACCGTCATTAACACCCGATCATAATATTTTTACAAATACTAAAGATCAGTTAAGAAGTAGGCAAGCTATTTATAAAATGTTTTTGTTTCGTTTATATAATTTTAACGCAAATTTTGTTGCGAAACAAATTACAAAAACACATATGCTGAAAAAATTTCCACGAGCAGGATTTGAACCTTCACCCTTCTGACATACCGGGTCAGGTGCTCTTCCAATTGAGTTATCGTGGTTCTAACCAACAACAAAACTTCGCAACAAAATTTGTGTTAAAATTATATAAACAAATCAAAAACATTTTATGCTATTTACATATTTACGCAGGTTACGTGCGCCCAACGATTTTATTTTTTACCTGTACCTGTACCTAGGACCTATCGTATTATTTTTTAGCTTTTAGTTCAATTTCCAATAAAACCGTTAAGGTTAAACATTTTTTTACTCATTTGTCGGGACACGACAATGCTATTATTACCACTGATGTTATAGTGACATATATAGATAAGAGGGTGGTAGTTAGCCAGGCGGACTTAAACTTAAAACAAGTTCTACCACCAACCATACCGACTACACATGTGCCTCCCGCTGAAAATCGAACCTGACACCTCTTGTTCTGAGACCGGTGGTCTTAACCACTAGACCACAGAGGCGATTCTAATTAATTCGGCACACGGCGCGGACCCCGGCGTACGGTACCGTGGATTCGTTTATCTATCCCCAGGTCGCGGAGCCCGCGGCAGTAGAACGTAATTTGACGCGTAACGTTTGCGTCGATTAAAGTTGACAAGTTGGTTTCACAGGTGGCGCTTCTTCGATCCCATTTATATCTAAAAGTATTATTAAAAATTAATTGCCACATGTATGTCAGATCATCGCTTTAGGACGGCTCGACCGCTTTGGCTGATTTATTTTTTGTTGTGTTTGTAATTGTCGCATTGAAATCGCAGAGTAATGAGATCGCAGAGTAGAAAACTAAAAGGTACCTAAACATAGGCATTAATTTAACAAACAATTATCATTAAAATAAATATTTTTATTGTGTAGGATATAATGACCTTATATCTTCACATTGACCTTATACACACAGACTAGCTGCGCGTATAACATAACATTGAATACGTATGTGCCTGATTCATTAGTGTAAGCAACGTTTCACACTACAATCTATTTGCATCGATTTCACAAATATTAAAATATGTGAAACCCAACACGGCATGTAATGAAACTCCCAGGTTCGTGCATTCAAGTTTAAATTTTGCGTGCCATATAAAGCAAGCTGAATATTAAAAGGCACATTCTAAACGTTAAAATTAACACATTGGCGAATACACAAGGAAAGCATCCTTGCATACCGCAATTAAATTTAAGAGCGTTCTCTGATCTCCGGAACGCATCTTGTAGCACACAACCGCCTTATTTGGAACAACTAAGGTGTACATTCTTGTTTTAGCACGTGTTTAAAAGTTTGCCGCTTCGGGAGTGCTGGCTGGTCCAAATTGGCGAACAAATAAAGCTAATGTTTGCGACCACCTCCAGGCCAGGCTCTAGGTGTAAAGACCTGTTGAGACGGGCGAGAATAATGGCATTATGTTTGCGCAGTTTAGGCTGCGCTGCTAATTATTGTATTAGGTGGCTACTCTCTAATTTAGGAAGCAATTCTTGCTAAGATGGCGGATGTTTAACAATTTTCTGTTTGTCTCAAATATGGGATTGTTTTCCTAGCTGTTCATATTATGATAAATTTTAGTAGTTATACGTATCTTATTGAATTATGGTAAAGAAATGTAAGTACAGTTAATAGAAAGTTAGGTAAGGTAGTTAAAGAAAACAGATGTTTGAAATAAGTGTTAAGTACAGACACTTACGTACACTTATGTGAAAAAAAAATTAACCGGGTGCCTAGTGTGAGTATTGTTTACTACCGTTTTCATTCGATTATCTACGTTTACGAAAACGAAAATTTGTATGGCAAAATTTTAACTCTTCTCGTTTATCTTTTTTTTGGAGAGAGATCGCTGATTGCCTCAGACGGCATTTTCAGCTTCACCGGGCTTTTTTGGAGGCGGCGAGGAACGTAAAGGGTCCCTCAAGCCGTGTGAAACGAATCACATTCGGAGGTTTTCTAGAGGGAACGGCATCGCGCACTAGTGCGCGTCTAGTAGGGCTACTAGATTCTCCGAAGGGTTTGGATCGGATCGGGAACTCTTCTCGTATGTCGGCAAGAGGCGCTGCTTCAAAGATATAATTTTCGTTTTCGTTAACGTGATCGAATATCAAATGAAACTCAAACTAGGCACCCTGTAACTTCAATGAAACTAAATAGTTATACGAGTAGGTACCTAGACGTTACGAAAGTCTAGGATGAACTATAAATATATCATTAATAGTTTCAAATAAGGTATTATAAAATAAGAATTAAATTAGATAATTTATCATACATTGTATTTTATTATTAAATAATAGAAAATAAATTATATCTAATCTATGCCGAGATTGTACTGTTCATCGACTTCTATCTTCCTCTATAGGCAGGTACTCCATTTAGTCACAAAACCGTCTTCGCATACAACTTGCAATAGGTATGTCGCAAGAAAGTACGACATGCTAAATTACTAATTGGAGGGTAAATACGCTAAACGTCGGCCCCCTTACAGATTTTCTAACGTTAGATCGTTCTAGCCCCATCAGTTGCAATGAAAGGATAGCTTGTGATGCGGTTTTAGAAAGCTTGAAAATCTACTTAATGTTTATTAGGCACAAGATTGACTTGTCTACTAAAAGAAAAAAGTATTAAGGTTTAAATGCGTCAAGAACGAAAAAACCCTAAAGTCGGTCATTCGCTCGGCCCATATGGTCGGCCATACGGCCCATATGGTCGGTCGCGTTTTTCCCAAATGTCGGCCGGGTACAGGCTAGACGTTTAGCGTCTTTACCCTACCTAAATATGATGACTTCGCATTGTGTTATGTGTTGGAGATTTAACTTTTTCAATATTCGCCCGTTAGGTTTAGGCCCGTATGCAATTTCTTGACTGCCAGTGCTTTTTTTAATTCCTTATGGGTAAGCAATATGGTCTTCATCTCACCTGATGGTAGGTGATGACAAGGCTGAAGGTAGAGGCGAATCACACGGTATCCTCAACTACTGAGAAACTGGCTGTATAGTGCGAGTTTAATTTGCCATTCGATCACATTAACGAAAACGGGAATTTGTAAAGTCTTGAAGCAGCAGAAGTAGAAAACGAGGAGACTTAATATTTTTAATCGGTTTTATTTAGCTTGCCCTGTTTATTTATTTATTTTGGTCAAATCGAGTAATTGAAATTTGTTTGTTTGGGTTTCTAGTAATTGAAATGTGACCCCTGATTGAGCTGAAATTTTGCACACATGTGTAAATCGTATCACAATGCAAAATTATTATGACATGAAGCTGATCTGATGGTGGAACCGGAAGGTGGCCACAGGAACTTGGTAGTTAAACGACACACCCTCATCGAGTTTTAACTCGTTTGATCCGTCTTGACGAGTACTTTAATGCTAGATGGCAACCAGGGTCTGATGATGGAGCTGGAAGATGGCCATAGGAACTCGGTAATTAAAGGACACAACCCTATCGAGTTTGGGCTCGTATGATTCGTCTTGACGATTACTTTGGTGCTAGATGGTAACCAAGGTCTGATGATGGAGCTGGAAGATGGCCATAGGAACTCGGGAAAATAAGTTTGTTCGTTCGTTCGTTCGTTCGTTCGTTCGTTCGTTCGTTCGTTCGTTCGTTCCGTTTGTTATAAATGTGGATTCTGTCTTTGATTAGATGGATTAGATGGATGACCCAATGCCAAGGTGAGCACGTGCCGAGGGCTGAATTGTATGAGGGTGTATAAACATGTCACACATCACCATTTCCTCAATATATGTGTATCAAATGAAAGGGCTTGATTAATAGAATTGTTCTTTATGAAAATAAAATAAAAAATTAAAAACTAAAAACTAAAAATCGTGTGAAATGTCTATCAAGTCAACCGCTATATCATAATAAAGAATGCTATTTACATTACAAAACACAAATGCTGAAAAAATTTCCACGATCAGGATTTGAACCTGCACCCTTCTGACATACCGGGTCAGGTGCTCTTCCAATTGAACTATCGTGGTTCTAACCAGCCCGGCCGAAATTATTCAACACTATTTACTTTTTACTTTGAAAGCCAAAGGCACCGATTCAATGTCAACAACTACCGTCATTAACACCCGATCATAATATTTTTACAAATACTAAAGATCAGTTAAGAAGTAGGCAAGCTATTTATAAAATGTTTTTGTTTCGTTTATATAATTTTAACGCAAATTTTGTTGCGAAACAAATTACAAAAACACATATGCTGAAAAAATTTCCACGAGCAGGATTTGAACCTTCACCCTTCTGACATACCGGGTCAGGTGCTCTTCCAATTGAGTTATCGTGGTTCTAACCAACAACAAAACTTCGCAACAAAATTTGTGTTAAAATTATATAAACAAATCAAAAACATTTTATGCTATTTACATATTTACGCAGGTTACGTGCGCCCAACGATTTTATTTTTTACCTGTACCTGTACCTAGGACCTATCGTATTATTTTTTAGCTTTTAGTTCAATTTCCAATAAAACCGTTAAGGTTAAACATTTTTTTACTCATTTGTCGGGACACGACAATGCTATTATTACCACTGATGTTATAGTGACATATATAGATAAGAGGGTGGTAGTTAGCCAGGCGGACTTAAACTTAAAACAAGTTCTACCACCAACCATACCGATTACACATGTGCCTCCCGCTGAAAATCGAACCTGACACCTCTTGTTCTGAGACCGGTGGTCTTAACCACTAGACCACAGAGGCGATTCTAATTAATTCGGCACACGGCGCGGACCCCGGCGTACGGTACCGTGGATTCGTTTATCTATCCCCAGGTCGCGGAGCCCGCGGCAGTAGAACGTAATTTGACGCGTAACGTTTGCGTCGATTAAAGTTGACAAGTTGGTTTCACAGGTGGCGCTTCTTCGATCCCATTTATATCTAAAAGTATTATTAAAAATTAATTGCCACATGTATGTCAGATCATCGCTTTAGGACGGCTCGACCGCTTTGGCTGATTTATTTTTTGTTGTGTTTGTAATTGTCGGGACAAGGTCTGTATTAAAAAAAGTTATCGAGCTGGTAAAACTATCACGGGATACGGGTGTTCACTTAAGCGGACGAAGACGCGAGGGGGCCACTACATTATAAAAATAGATAATAAAACTTGCAAACAGCAGTTGGACCGTAAATACGGAACGGACGAGCGTGCAGCGAAACGTTTAAATATTATTCAATTCAATTTAATTTATTTCTAGCATTAAGGGCCCATTTGTGTTAGTAACAATTCTTAACTTGTACTATTTAGCCGTATAGTTTTAAGAATAACGCCGTAAACGCTATTACAGAAACCACATCTATTCAAGACAAGTCTGTGCGTTCAAGTTCATATTGTAGCGATGCGATGGTGACAACGTCTTGCCCCACACAACATGCGAGACCACATGACTACGACATAAGCGTTTGACTACGATTACGCTACATTGGCTGCTACAATTGGATTCTTACTGCGTGCAAAGGTTTAATAATAATATTGGTTGTTACTAGTAATGAACATTACCGATATACCTACCTGAGCATCAAGTCATCACTACAATTGATGGGTATTGGCTTACTCACCACGCTTGCCAAGTTCATGGTGATCACAAACCCAGGCTATGTATCTAAAACTCCGAAACACACTTTGCCCCACCTGGGAGTTCAACCCGAGACCTTCGGGTATCGGGCCGAGCGCTTTGCCACTCGGCCACCGATTCTTTACCTGAGTATGATTTATATAAAAGATGAACATAGAGAAAAGGCATGACCTCGATTTTAGAAAAAAAGAAGAAATCATTTTGGTAATTTGGAAGATATTTTCGTTGACCTTGAAAATAACGTATTAAATGAACAAAAAATAAAGCCGATATTACCCTGTTGTTGTCGTTTGTCGTTTAGTGATCGTTGTATTGATTATGCTCGCAGTTGAGTGGCTTATTTTAATTTAATTTAATTTTCTATTTAATTTAGATATGTATTACTTGTTGTTGAAGCTAGAGGGTAACTTTGGATTGATTACATGAGTACACATTTTCCTACTAACTTATTTTATCTTATTATACACAGCTAGGCAACTGATGTTTTCCATTTCGTTATCTCGATAGGTCATCACAGGGCAGAGTCATTTATTTTATTTTATTTACCTAAGCTGAAGTTTGTCTATAAATGCTTAAGCCCGTTCGCTCGCAGCGTTACGTGCTAGGGCGGCGCGCGCGCGTGGGCGGGCGACCTGTGACTCCTGCGCAGACTGACAACCGCTGTCCCCCTCTAACAACCTGTCCGCTTCTATAATCTTGGGAAATCGCGATCTTCTCCACGTAAGATACGCTCACATGCAATCGATTTGGAAGATCATTATGTTGCTAAACGAAGTTTGGGTATAACATTTTCTCTTTTGCATTGTTATTGGATTATTTGGAATTGGAACTATGAGAATTGAGATATTTTTAATTTTATAAACATATTATCATATCTAACACATGGGTTTGTTGAAGATAATAATTGGTCTCAGTCTCTGGGGTTAATTAATAATACTATATCTATTTCTTGTTCCGTGTTTTACCATCCTGCTCCTCACGTCGTTGCTATTTACACGCTTCACCAGGAACTACTTTTCGGATGGAACCTTTAAGATAAACGTTTACGTTTGAAACGAAAACCGGCATCACCATTGAAGAGGTTAATGAAACCACATCACACATTTCGGTCACACGACATATTAAGTGAATCCAACTGTCCTCAGATATCGAGATTTTATTGAAGGGCAATTTATATCATATTAGCACTGCTTCTGTCTGTTTGTGTTTCCCACATGGCGGGAGGTGGGCGAACAATGGCTTTATTGCAGTCTCTATTAAAGCAATGGATTCGACAACTGGACGCTGGTCTTACAACACACGTTTATTGAGGAACGAATGGGTGACCAGTGACCACATCTCACATTAGCAGTCGCCCATTGTGTTAAAGTTCGGAGAGAATCTCATGTCACATTATTAAGGTGTAAAATGTTGAACAGGTGTTTGTAACGGGACTATATGTTTGATATGGAATTTTTTGTTATCTTGTATGTGGTTCGAAGTGCGACTGAGCCGGTAAACAAGCTTATAAATCCGCCTCAGAGTTAATAGACGTTTTAGTCGGTCTCAATTTATTTATGTGTTATAGTAGATCCTAATTGTGCCTCCATGGCAGTAGGTAATATGATTATCTTTATATATATAAATCTTCTGTGCGTGTGTATGTCACTATGTATGAACTCCTTCTAAACGGCTGGACCGAATTGGATGAAATTTTCTGTGTATGTTAGTGGATTCGAGAATGGTATGGATTTACAATTGGACCCGGTAGGTGGCGCTGCTATACGGGTCCATCGTGGGATACGGGTGTTCTTAAGCGGACGAATGATTAGTTTTGTTTTGTTGTCATGGAAACTGTCAAAGTAGTACGAAGTCCACCGGTCAGCTAGTGGTTAAATGAAATGTTACAAATTTTGTTGCGAAAAAATTACAATTTGAAAAAAATAACAAAGTGTTGAAAAGAAATATACGAGCGGGATTCAAACCCACACCCTATGACATGCCGGGTCAGGTGCACTACTAGCTATGCTATCGTGTCTCCATCCAACTCGCCGAAATTAATTAACTCTATGTACTCTTACACTGTAGCCAAGCCAAGCTAAGCTCTTTGGCTTACAGAGTAACTTGGTCTTACTTTGTCTATTTTCTTTTTTCAAATAGTAGGTAATATATCTTTACTGGACCCCAAATCCTTCAATATAGAACACAGTTTATATTCAGATCTAGGATTTAAATGTGGTTAGGTAATCAGTATGATACTATTGGCAACTTAGTTGTCTATAGTATGACGACGGTTCACAGTAACGGTTACAGCTGTGTGTTCGGTTTCCTTAGTAACGATTTTTGTAGTTATTTTTTCCTATCTTTTGGGAGTATGCAAGTTATTGTTAACATAACCTATTATATTAACAATAAAATGCATGTAATTAGCACCGTTTCACGTTGCTAATTACATGCATTTGAATTCACACATTTGTTTTACACTAACTGTAAAACGGCGATGATAAAGTCCAGCGACGCTAAGAATGCCCAGTGGTAATCAACAAACTCTTTTCAATAACAAAAAAATATATAATTATTTAATTCAGCTTTAGTGCAGCAATTAGCACTTAACAATAAAAAAAATATGTAAAGAGTGGCCTTTGCAAAGGCTCCTGGGTTCCTGTTAAACACGGCATCAAACCTTCATGGCCGTAATTGTCCAATGATTTAGCTCAAACAGTTGCACCTCGAGTCAAACTGACGGTAATGCGCAGCGGAATACGGTCCGCGGCTGATCTCTAACGCGCCGGGCAATGGAGGCAATGGCCGAAGGCTCTAATGAACGGTCGGGTGCTGGCAGCTCTTCATTACTTCCACATTAACACTGCCAGAATTACACTTGTCAATTATGATGTTAGACGATACATAGGGTCTTGTGGCACCAGTGTTCAACAGGAACTAGTGAGATAAGATAAGATAAGATAAGATAAGATTTTTCTTTATTAATTAGAAATAGGGGTCAGCAAACGTTTTTGCTGTCATCTGTCATTTAGTAAACAATACGTGTCCACGGGGCAACTCGCTCGAGACACTAGTCGTAAGAGTTCTGAATGAAGAATGCGCTTTGGCGCGTCCTGATCTGGCGTTATGACCTGCCCCCCGACCGCCTAACTCGATCGCTTTCGATCGCTTTGGAGGCGAGGCGAGGAGGAGGCGTCATCTTGTCCATTCGAAAGCAATATTTTATTTAGACAACATCATATACATTGTTCTGTTCCCAAGGTATGTAGCTAAAGCACTCGTTTCATGGAAATCAGAAACAACGACGGTACCACAACCACCCAGACCCGACACAATATCGAAAAGTTAGTTTTCGACATTGACCCGACCGGGAATCGAACCCGGGACCTCAGAGTTAGCGCCGCCTAAAGTCCGGCGTGCAAGCCACTCGGCTAAGGAGGTCGAAAGCAATATCGATAGCTATAGGCTATCCATATTGCTTTCGAAATGACTAAAAGCCTTTGACATTGTTGATAATGACAGACTGTTGCAGAAACTGTCAATAATGGGTTTTACTCCAAAGCTTTTAAGTTCCTTTGCAAGTTATCTCAAGGATCAGTGTCAGTTTGTCAGGTTTTAAGGGAACGAGACTGAAAACTACTATACGAGATCAGGGGTGAGCCAAGGAAGTACTCTGGGTCCAACCATCTTTTTAATAATGATCAACGGCTTGCCACATATTGTCCGATCCGCTGAGTGTCTCTTATTCGCAGATAACCTCAAACCAGACGCAGACGCTCTGCAGAGAGATATAAACGCCGTGGCCGAGGCCGCCGTGGAGCACGGGTAAGGCCGGCCTCTCCAAGTGCACGCCACCGAGCACGATCCACGGCTGCTCTCATCCAGCTCTTGCCAGCCACCTTGTATTATACTTAAACTTATTTATTATGTTACCTAACAAATCACATATTACACTACGTTTACTTGTAGAGAATAGAGTCTGGACACCAAGTAGTCTGCATTAAAGTGATTATGCTGAGCAATGCGGTGAATTGCTATCATTATGACAAGACTAAAAGTGCCGCAATGAACACAGCGCTACGTGATTGCAAAATGACTCTGGGTGACGTACCATTTAACTTAACCTTTGCTTACTTAGTATACATACAGTTGCGTTAAAGTTGCACCTAAGTAATTAACATGTAAATTATTAACTAATTCATACATAGGTACTCGTTTTTCTCTCTTCTAAATTACATGTCACCTGAACAATTGTGCTTAATCAAAGGTTTATATCGGGGATTAACGGTGTGTCGTACATAATTCCAACACGACCCGCAGACTTAGATATTACCGAAAAAGCAACCAGGGGGCCTACCGCCTAACTCTATCGCTCGCTATAGCCTATAGCTTTCGATATTGCTTTTATATCGCTTTCGAAATGACAAGATAACGCCATAAACTATAGAGCGCGATAGCGAGAGCGATGGCGATAGAGTTAGGCGGTTGGGGGGCTGTAGTTAATTATACAATTGAAAGGCGACTGCTCTAGTTGCGGTTAATAAATTGGTATTACGGACACAGATCGCTCAATGTATGTAAATTATTACATATATTGTAATCGCACTACGCGAGCCACCATTGGTGATTGGTTGGATTGGTTAATTGGTGGGTTTTTTCGGTAATAAGCCTGCCGGTCAAAGGTTCTACTCTAGTCTAGATCCTGTAGGTCTTGGAACGGTGGTTGCACCACTAGATTATGAGAAAATTACCTATATCTATACCGGTACAATTTATGGGCAATGGCTTAATCACCACACCTGCCAAATGCCGGTTGGTAATCGCAAACCCGGGCTATGCATCTAAAAATACGAAACACACTTTGCCCGACCTGGAAATTGAACCCGCATTCATTTCTACTAGTAACTAGACTGTAAAGGTAGTTAAATTGTTTTCAAATTTCAAAGATCCTAGTTAGTCCCTAGTTAGAACGTGTGCTAATCTTATTCTAATTACTAGCTCTTATTAATATTCTAATTAGTAACTTTTATTCTAATTACAAAAACTGCTCGTGGAAATTTTTTCAACATTGTGTTTTTGTAATTTGTTTCGCAACAAAATTTGCGTTAAAATTATATAAACAAAATAAAAACATTTTATTCTAATTGTCAAATCATGCCGTCACAACTTTATATTAAGTATTAAATTGATGATGATGAAGAACAAAATAATGCCTCGATGTCTGCACTGTCGTGACAGGTGCCTCTTGACCGACTTCTCAAATGATGCTCAAATTTGAGGAGATTTTAATGTTAATTTGTAAGAAACATTTAGAATCACACGGTACATCGATTAGCTTTTTTTAAATTTACGAAGATTTATTAAGACTTTGTTATTGGGTGCTGGTCTTTAAGCGTTGCTTTTATAGAAAGCTAGATCTCAATATAATACTAACATAAAACTATATTTTTCAGAATTAGAAAATATTTATTTTTTAACAAAGTAGGTTTTTTAACATTTGTGACTGTTTTATTTTTATTTTTAAGTGCTAATTAGCTTAAGTGCAGCAACACTTAAGCTGAGTTCAATATTACAAAAACACAGATGTTTGTTCTTGGTTCGTTCGTGGTTCTAACCACGATAGCTCAATTGAAAGAGTACCTGACCCGGTATGTCAGAAGAGTGCAGGTTCAAATCCTGCTCGTGGAAATTTTTTTTCAACATTTGTGTTTTTGTAATTTGTTTCGCAACAAAATTTGCGTTAAAATTATATAAACAAAACAAAAACATTTTATAAATAGCTTGCCTATTTCTTAACTGATCTTTAGTATTTGTAAAAATATTATTATCGGGTGTTAATGACGGTAGTTGTTGACATTGAATGGGTGCCTTTGGCTTTCAAAGTAAAAAGTAAATAGTGTTGAATAATTTCGGCGGGCTGGTTAGAACCACGATAGCTCAATTGAAAGAGCACCTGACCCGGTATGTCAGAAGGGCGCAGGTTCAAATCCTGCTCGTGGAAATATTTCAACATTTGTGTTTTTGTAATTTGTTTCGCAACAAAATTTGCGTTATAATTATATAAACAAAACAAAAACATTGAGTTAAATATTTATAAAATATAGTAAAAAATTAAATGATTGATACTGATGTCATTGCCAGAGAAATAAATGGCGTGTGTTTCGATGAGAAAATGACCATTGCCTTTCCAGTGAGTTTCACTCAGTCCGCAGATATTCAAATTACATCGGGTTATCTCCATTTCTAAGATCTTCAACTTCCCAGGCTGTAAGACCGCGAACATTCCACGTACTTATCTTCTGGATTTGTCGCATCTTAGCAGAGATTCCAGTAGCATAGTTTCCATGCGATGCCTGGTTTCCTACATCCGCGTGGCCGGTATCTAACTTCCCACCGCCTGGCTCGGACACAGAACGGCGCCGCGTCGGTTGCTAAGCGGCTCGCATGGCCATCTCGATATCTTTGGTTTTACTTCCATAACGACTTTCTTGGGAAAATAGTGTAGTGGTTTCCCCTTGCCTTACTGCAACAGGTCTTTTTGGAGTGATTTAAACCCCAAGGTCACTGAAACCTCTTCCAGCCGGATACGGATCCGGCCGGGCGTATGGTTTTACCGCCATTGCTCGGTCGCCAGAGCCTCGTTCGTTATCTAGCAGGGAGAACCACGGCGTACAGGTGAGGTTGACAATAGGGTCGGGTATAGTTCTTATTCCCTTTCTCCCCTTTCATATGTTACCTCTCTTGGTTACAGATAACTAAATACCTATGGCCGTTGGATGGTTTGAGTGATAAATGGCCGCAGGTACAGTCGCCGCGCATAACGTCCAGTCATGCGGCCTGGGAATCGCACTTATTACTCAGACTCGTTCTCGACGCCACTCGAACATCTGAAACACTGCGATGTGTTGAATCAGCCACTCCTTGGTAGGGGCCGCTGTCCACTGACTAAGCGGAATAGTAGAGCGATAATATTGGATAATATATATTGGATAATAGGGGTTTAGTGGAAAAAAGTTGTATTTTATATAATAGTAGTACACTTCTTTCTTTGTATGAGACCATAAATAACAATAATTACAAAAAAAAAAGATTTTAATAATTACTTTCTTTGATATTAGCTCCGATTGTTATAATAAGTAAGATTTTCCTTTTGTTTTCGTAATACATACTACTAAATACTACTAAATGTTTAACTTATTACCTAATAGTAGTAATAGTAATAGTAATAGTAATAGTAGGCATAATAATAATTACCTAATTATTATTATGCCTACACTTCTCGTCGGTTACAGTCTGGTTTGTGATTGTTTTTACTTTGTATGCTGTCTTGTTATTGGCTTTAATCTGTATGTATATAATTATTAAATATTAATAATTAAATAGAAAACGAGAATTTGTATGAAAATAAATTTAACTCTTCTCGTATGTCGCCAGGAGTCGCTGCTTCAATGCCATACTAATTTGCGTTTTCGTAAACGTAATCGAACGAATACGGATAGTAAACAAAACTCGCACTAGGCACCCTGAAGTGTTGCAAGCATACTAGATTCTCTATGACCTCCGTCATATAGTTCGATTTCAGATCGAGAGAGATGACTGTGTCAGTGGACACACCGCCTAATCTATTCTCGGCGATCGAACTTTCTCAGCGGTCTAGTGTGCTTCAAATTGTGAATTTTTAATGATCACTTCAAAGCCAAATAGAAAAACACTGATGCCTTTGAGACACGAATTGTTTTATTTAATATCTTTAAGTCACATTGAGATTACTCGGAAGAAGACACTGCTCCAGAGTGTGGCCTCAATAATCACAGTCGATTCTTTTGTTTAAACTTCAAATTTCTATCGGGGAAAGGTTCTTTTTAAAAAAATGATTTTATGAAATATCTACACGCTTATATATTACCTAAATTAAAAGTGAAATTAAATTATAGTTAGGTACATATAACTTTATGCAAATATTGTTGCGAACAAATTCAAATTTGAAAATAGTGATGATAAATTTCCTCGAGCGGGATTAGAGCCCGCACCCTAGATCCCGCACGTGCAAATTTTTACGAGGTTACGGTGTGTCAATACTTTACAAATTATACTTTTTTTATTAATCATTGACTGTTACCGTTCTTTTTTTTGTTTGATTTGATTTGTCTTCGCTTTGTCTTCGTCGTGAGACTGTTGATTTACTTGATATTATTTCTTATTTTTTAAAATTATACATTTTACTTTGCGTGACTCTTTCCTTTACAGTCCGTCTACTTCTAGGTACCTCTTTCTCTGAACCTCCATGTCCAGATTAGATAATACCACAAACGATTTCATCAGATCCAACCACAACACACTGCTTCGCTAGTGACACACAATCTCTTTCGTTAAAACTAAAAAAAAACTCGCGAAATGATAGTAGGTATATAACTCACGTCCTGGGTGGGGTAACATATAAAACGGCGACTTAACTACTATTATTTTCTGTTAAAGAGGAACAATAAACCACTTTCTCACATGCAATGACAAATTGCAAGTGAATTAATACTGAGTCGAGTTTGTATGGATAAATCAAATGGTGCGAAGCGCGCAGCAGGCCGCGCTGTCAAAGGTTTGTTGCAAGCGTTATTTTGCTGGCTTTTAAAACCTTATTTTAAAGGTAATAGTGAACAGAATTGCTTGTGTTATAAGCAAAATACATGCGTCAGTTTACCAACATAACTTTACTTTCGTTATAATCTTTATTTCGATATGAATAAGGCTCGATTTCGTCTGTTCGATCGCCAGATATAGCGTTGTGGTGTTAAATATACGTGGTTGCTTGAGGATGTTATTGGTCAGTGTCTTCGCGGGGTGTAGTGATGGGAAACGCTGGATTTATACCAGATTTGGTTTGAATGGGTGCATAAATATCTGCATGCCTCCAATAGCAAATTGTTCGTACCCGCAGTGTTGTTCCTAGGATATGGTACGATTTATATGTGCTTTATTTTATTTGCTATGACGATAATGCTCTAAGTCAATTTGTAGCAATGCCCATTACCTTTCTTTTAAATTAAACATATTAATATACAACGACTTTGATTTTATGAAACTGTATTTGTTGGAGAAGAATTCTGTTTGTAGTGAGTTTTATATACTTATTACTTGCCTTGACTCTTATTTCTATGCTTATCATTTCGCTTCGTAAATTGTATGGAACTATATTTTCTATGTTGTTGTAATTTTTTTTACATAAAATTTAGTATCCCCGTCTCCTATTCCACTGGATTTGTGGTCACTGTGGTGGTTTAGGTTGGAGTATACTTTCAGAGAATTATGATTACAATTAAAGGTATCATTATCATCAGCCACCACCACAGTGGGATCACTGCTGGGCATAGGCCTTCCCTCATGGACAATAGCACAGGGAGAGATAAGGCCACAATTCGTCTTGAGGCCCTAATGCGGGTTGGCGGATATTAACGACTACTAATTAACGATACAAATTACCGAAATGACAGTCTAAAGGTGCGTCCAGACTATATGACAAAACGTTTTATAAATTATGTTTTATTATTGTGGACGATAAGTGTCAATAAAACAATCGTATACTTTTAGTTTTGTAACATGTTATATAGCATTAGTTACATAACAAGTTACTTAATGTGGACTCACCTCTACATGTCTTCTCAAGTCTGTAGGAGTAGGTACAAGATATTTTAATTTGGTCACCTATCCGTTGATTTGACTTAGTTCCTTAACTAGCTTTTTTTTGAGAGAGTTTGCCTATTGCCACTTAGCATACGAGGGCGGCGAGAAGCTTAAAGGGTTGCTCAAGCCGTGTGTAACGAAGCACCGTCAGAGGTTTCTAGAGGGAACGGCATCGCGCACTAGTGCGTGTCCCCGTGCCCTACTACATTCTCCGAGGGGTTCGGGTATGTACCATCGTAAGTAACCCTTAGTCGTCGTAGATACAATTGTTCTCTGATTGATTTTTATATTATAATTAAAATAATTAACTTTTATTTCAGGCGTAGCCCAGAAATCCTTCTTTTAACAAAGAAGAATAAATTCTTCTTTGTTAAAAGAAGGATTTCGTTTTGTTTTGTTTATATAATTTTAACGCAAATTTTGTTGCGAAACAAATTACAAAAACACAAATGTTGAAAATGTTGGATTTGAACCCGCCTCACCTTCTGACAATCCGGGTCAGGCGCCCTATCAATTAGACTGCCAACATTATCTATCTTACTTTGTAAGCTAAATTGATCCTTATACTATAAAAAGTCGATAACTACTTCAAAGACATCCAATCTCAATGTATTTACAAATATTATTTTTATTTACAAATGCAAAGCAAGCTATTCGTATATACAAGACACCGCACGCGACTTCAACCGCCGAAATACTCGTATACCGCAATATCGAATCACAATAAGTAAGTAAGTAAATAGCCTATAACTGTCCCACTGCTGGGCAAAGGCCTCCATTATTGAAATCAAGTCATCACTACAATTGATGGGTATTGACTTAATCACCACACTGCGCTTGCCAAATGCGGGTCGGTGATCACAAACCCAGGCATCGCAATAGCAATAGCGAAATCTTCAATCTTGCTTACGTCATGAAAAGCACTTGCCTGCAAAATTTCAACTGTGTTGCAGTTTGGGCTGTACGTGTTTATTTTTTTCAGACAGTCATGGTCATAGTCAGCACTTCATTTTTATATGTAGTAAGATAGAACGGGCTTTTTTTAATTATCAAGTATCGCACCTTCGATGCAACAAATTCACAAAAAGCCAAAACTGCAAATTTGAGTTAAGTATGCCAGTTAACCATGCCTTTATATTGGAAAACATCTACGCAAGTGTCTCGAATATTTTATAAAGGTTTAAATGTACCTACTAACGTTATTGATCCAGTAATAAGGAAACACATTGCAAAAAATATTTTGCATCACAAATCACAGCAAAGAACTGTCTTTGAATTTGTCTTTTACTTGGTATTATTATAGAGGGAGTCTCCTACCCTACATTTATGCCCCCGTACCATCCCGTACTAATAAACACATAGTATGAGCGTCGAATAGCCATACCATGTTTGTCTCTTAAGAGTAAAATTGAAATAAAGTTTACACTTCGGGTACAGAGCACAGAATATTTATTCCAAGTTTATACTCTGTTTATACCTACAGGTCCATAGAGTTTTTACCTTTTTTACTAGTCTATAGTGCCACATCCCTACGTGCTGTCTGTGGTTAGGGGTGTCGCGCTCGGGGCTGTAGTGGAACATCATCTTTGTTGCCGCCTCCCTAGGCTTATTGTTTTGTTTTAATAAGTTGACAAATTGGTCCGACGACCGCACTAGCGCGGCGGGCGCAACCACCTCATATATGCAATCTTTAATTGGTTATTGCTGATCTCAATGGTTATTCAGTAACGGCATCTGTTATTTACATAGAGGGCCGTTGGTATAATAACTTTATGGTTACTTATTAATATATTTATTGCTGTTATATGTTTTTATTTTATTTTATTTACCTTATTTCGTCCTGCCGCTGGGCAACGGCCTAAAGCCTTTCTTGAACCCAGGCAATTTCATTCCATCCCTCTGTAAAAGCATCGAGATTATAATTGTAAGACTAATATTCCATGTTATCATTTTGTAATACGTTGGGGTTTTTTTAAAGCAAAATATATTATATTTCTTAAATTTTTTCATTATTTAAGGGCCTTACGCAAGCGTGTCCCCGTACCTTACTAGATTCTCCGAGAAAGACTCTACAACTATAGGCCCTTGGCTCGGACCTACTGTATCATTGGGAGCTTGGTCATTGTGAATTGCATTGAGTTCTTTATGTAGCAATTATGGGGCAGGATTCATTGTAGTTTGTCAAAGTAAAGTAGCTTTAATAATAAAGCATATACATATGACGCGGTGGAGCGACGACAATTTTTATGTTATTTTTTTGTTGTAATTTTAGAGGGAAAAAACTTCTTCATTATTCAATATTTATTAATTATTTGTAAACATAAAGTGGCTGGCAGCGGTTGGATAAGAAAAGCCGAAGTTCGGCCTCATCATGATGATGATGATGATATGATATACTTATATACAATAAAATAAAAAAAAAATTCAAAATTCAAAATCATTTATTCAGTTTAGGCTACTATGAATCGGTTCGTAAGTCTACTCTGGGTGGGAGATCTTGTACTGAGAAGAACCGGCAAGAAACTCAGCAAGTGTCCAGCTCTTTTCTCCCTTACAGCGTCAAAAATATTGGAAAATGTCCTGTCATAAAAGGACATTTTCTATCACAAATAAAACACAAAAAAAAAAAAAAGTACAATCACAACATGTAAAAAAAAAATAAAAAAAAAATAAAAAACACAAAGAGAAAAAAATAAAAATATTAGTAGTGATTACAAATACTATAAAAGAGATACCTGCATATTGCATTAGCATAAAATCGTTAATTATAACAAATGGTACCTAACATTTTGTGACCACATGAGTGCAATAAAATATTGAATTTAAATTTATAGATTATAGATTGTATCAATAAAACTATCTTCGAAGCGCAGATTATTTTTACGATTGTGTTCCAAGACAAACAAATGGACAATGTTTTATGTGCTCTATTGTGATGACCTAGTATCATAAGGCGAAGTACACAATAATCAAGTATTTCTTTCAAATATTTTTTAAAATTACGCAAAAGCAGGTTGTCTAGATTGAGGATTGTCGTGGTTAAAGTGTGAAGTCAGTCTTGTTGCTACCCTCAGGTGACACAAAGGTCATGTGCTTACCCATTGCCTAAGTTCAAATGACCGTTACTCATTTACCTAAATATTTAAAGAAAATGTAAAAGCTGAATGTTAAAAAGCCTACACTATTAGGTTTAAAACCACTGTAGGTCTGAAACGTCGGGGATTTTTTTATATGTATATATGGTAACAAAAGTAGTAATAACAATAAATGTTACAAAAACACAATGTTGAAAAAAATTCCACGAGCAGGATTTGAACCTTCACCCTTCTGACATCGGCGGGCTGGTTAGAACCACTATAGCTCAATTGGAAGAGCACCTGACCCGGTATGTCAGAAGGGTGCAGGTTCAAATCCTGCTCGTGGAAATTTTTTCAACATTGTGTTTTTGTAATTTGTTTCGCAACAAAATTTGCGTTAAAATTATATAAAAAAAAACAAAAACATTTTAACAATAAATGTCTGTCAATGGATCATTATTTGCTCAAGCATTTTTTATGCACTATGCTGGCACTAACGGCAAGTTCCTTCCTTTAACATAGCGATATCCCTCTACACTTTATTTGTTCATCTCACCGTGATCGATCCTCATGATAAGTGACGGACGATGAAGCTGAAAGTTGACGTTATGCCCCCAGAGTCTTCAACTACGAAGAAACTGGTTATCCTAAGATACTATGGTGGTAGCTAGCCAGGAAGACATGTAACAAGCCCTACCACCAACCAAAACGAGTACAATAATATGTAGTATACCTCTAAACACGAAAGTTGACACCACGGGTTTGAAGAGAAGCGTTTGAAATATTCTATACAGCTCCTATGTGGAGCTAGCCTAACTCGCGTCATAAACCGAATGATCGTATGACATGTTAGTTCTAATTAGTTTTACGGGTGAAGGACGACGCGATAGCCCCAATAAAATATTAATTCAATTTGCTTGTTCACCGCTCCAACTGACTTTGGGGACGATCTTAGCTGCGGCGCGGCGTCGTAAATACACTTCCTAGATTTACGAAGTGATTGATTGGATTGTTGATTCGAAGTCGTGTTTTGATTCTTTGCGTTGTAAATTAGCTGAGTAAGGGCGGCCATACACAAAATACAGTCTTCTATTTACAAATATACATTGAACCGCTCAAGCAGTCGTATTTTATGTTTAAATAATAGCAAATAAATTATATCTAATCTAAACCGAGATCGTACTGTCCATAGATTTCTGCCTTACTCTTATAGGTAGGTATATACCATTTAGGGTTTACATACACGGGCTACTTGAGCAGTTAGTCAGTGATCAAAATACACGGACCGCTTGAGCAGTCGTAGTGAAGCTGCCATTTCACCGAGCTGCTGACCACCCGGAGAAGTCGCAACGCAACTACTTGAGAGGTTCCATGTTTGTTTGTAAATAGAGGACTACAGTTCACTATGCAGTCACAGCTTGAAGCAGTCGCATGCTGACTGCTTTAAGCCGCCCGTGTACGGCCACCCTCACTCATTTGAAAGACCTAGAATTATGGACACGGTGAAGTAAACGTGTTGTTCTTTTTTTATAAAAAAGATTTGTTTTTTATTTTTTTATTCCGAAATCGAACAAGTTTAGTGCTTTGATTAACATTAAGAATGACAATTGTAGTATAAATCAATAAAGTCCCCGCAAATAATAGACACCATAGTCAAGCGTTTCACAACAGCATCATGATTCCATTGACGTAGCATTCCGTTATTTTTTGAAGAGTTCTCACTAAGTTGTTTGTCGGATCTGCTACGTATAAAATGCGTAGAAGCCGTAAACAAACTCTCGAATTTACGCATTTTACGTATGAAACAAACTGTCACAATTTTAACTTTCACATACCTAAAATGTTTTTGTTTTGTTTATATAACTTTAACGCAAATTTTGTTGCGAAACAAAATACAAAAACACAAATGTTGAAAAAATTGAGCTATCGTGGTTATAACCAGCCCGCCGAAATTAATTGGGAGAGCACCTGACCCGGTATGTCAGAAGGGTGCAGGTTCAAATCCTGCTTGTGGAAATTTTTTCAACATTTGTGTTTTTGTAATTTTATATATCTACTGATTTTTGATATATTATACTGTACTAACTGTCAATGTCATTGTATAGGTAGTTAGTTTCCTTTTAACAGCATATAATATTAAGATGCCGATTCCTTACGGTGGAAGAAACAAGGCCGCGGGGCCAAATCAGTGCACGCACGCCACAATATTCATCATATTTATTTTATTTATTTAAAACTTTTGCATCATATATTACATGGCGGACTTAAGGCCTGAGGCATTCTCTACTAGTCAACCATAGGGTGGTGCTGAAATAACATGGCAGGTGCAATTGGGTGAAGACAACAATTTTAGAAATAAAAATAATATATTATAAAATATATAGGATCTTAGCGAAATTTCGTGTCGGAGGCCAAGATCCACTTCGGGTCTCTGAGCTAGCGCAGTAAGTAAGTAAGTATAAAATTATACGTATCGTACATAAAGCTTACGATTCAAAGCTTACGTTTGTAGTTGATACCGCGAACTGAACTCATAGGTAACAGTTTAGTCACGAGTTTATAAATGATCCCTATGGATGGTCAAACAATGTTGAGCGCTTGTTAGATAAATACAATTAATAATGTTTTAGCACTCCACCGCATCACGATAATATGTATATTTTGACATTTACTTGCTTCGGTCTAAAAGCCAGTATTAATAACTGTCAGATTTTTAAAAAGGTCTCCACATGATATCAAGTTATTGTAACACTCGGTATAAGCAGCAAAAATGTTTCTTTTTTTTTTTCGTTTATTGAAAAACAATTCAATTAAAAAGTTTTTCTGTTTGTTGATACTTGCACCATATCGTCGTATTCACGCGGCTCAATCGAAAAATAATGTTTTTTCATTACATTAACTTCATGAACTACAGAGTTAATATTGTCTTAGCAGTAAGTTTATTTACTTACAGTGTATCGACAACGGCGTTAACCCATTAATCACGAAGTACCGCCTGCGAAGGCTTTTGATAACGAACGTCGAATTTACGAGCAGTTTACATAGTGGCTTACAGTCACTAAACGAGGGTGTTTAGACTCGCTACATTGTTGTGGGTACTGCGAGAGTAGGCTGTTACGCTGGCGGTCGTCTTACCGTTGATATTGTACGCTTTTTTTAACATATTCAAAATAGTCCTGTTATCCCATACTTAAAACTTATACGCTCGTGTTAACCGAGGGAATTCACTGATTGAACTCACTGATTGAACCACGCTTTCTACATTCAACCCTAACATCTAACATCTATCCGTTCTTATTCTTTCATGTAGTAATTAGTCCTCTAAAAGGCTTTACGGTTATGTAATACGTGTCTTCACAATATTAACTAGTAATTTCAATTGTTTTTGGTCATTCCTCGAATGGCAGATACGTACCAATAGTTGTATAGCTTTTAGGCTGCTGTACTGAGACATCCTGGCTTTTGGTCAAGGTTGTTGTCGTAAGATGCGTGGTGGGTTACATCATCATTACATCACATTTTATGTCCCCACTGCTGGGGCACGAGTCTTCCCTATCGACGGGTAGGGAGAACGGGCCATAGATCACCACGTCTGTTTTTAAGGAAAGGTCTGAGTGCGGCCTACTAGTCATTAATGTAGATTTTGTACAGCAAGCTTTGGAAATGGAAGAAAAGCTTGCCTAGTTTTTATTTTAATTGCATGCATGAGCACATGCAAAACCTCTGTTAGACTACTGAAGTGAACACAATTCTAACACAAGCTAATAAGCTTTCTAGAAATGTTAACAGAATTATTATTAATAGGACATTCAATATAACCTTTAAAAACAAATTGCTTTTGGAGATAGGTTATTAAAAAGGTTTTTTTATATCATACGGGTAAGCACTTGGCCTTTATCTCACCTGATGTTAAGTGATGATAAGCCCAAAGGTGGAAGCGCACTTCACCCAGAATCCTCAACTACTGAGGCAGTGGCCTATCTTATCTCTAACTGCTAGAACACAACAATGCTACAAACATTGATGTTCGATGGGAATCGAACCCGGGACCTCTGGGTCTAAACCGGTCGTCTTAACCACTAGACCAGAGAGGCGATAAAAAATCAAAAAGCGAAAATTTAAAATAAAAGGTTGTAATCACTAGCTGTTAGCTACCATAAGCAAACAAAACAAAAATAAATATTTAATGATAATAGTTCATATTTTTTAATATATACTCCCGCTGGGAATCAAACTCTTACCACTAATAGACAAATAAATTTGAAGGGGATTAACGCAAACTGTAATTAGTATACATATCATAGACGCAGACGTTTCGACCGAGTTGCACTAGCCGTCGTGATTCATATCACTAGCCCCATATAGGCGGTTATAATCGCAATCTCCAGTTATAGGAAATAACAATCTCGTAAGTAATGACTACGCATGATGCAGTGCAGCATAAAAGTCGCACGTCAGCTCGAGAGGCAGGCTGCGGCAGTCTTCATTGACGGTAGTCGTCGGCGCCTGTAAAACCATGATTAAGTCTACGATAGCGGTACCGAATAATGAGAATGTCCACATGACAAGCTCTAAAACATAGTTTTCATGGGCATTTGCTTTAGAATTAAACGGGATCAGCTACAATGTATGTAACAAACAAAGCCCGGACGCATATTGTAAGAGGCATGTGAGAGGTATTATATTAGAAGTTTGATCGAACTACAAAATGAGACATTTTATTAATGGATATTAATTTTTTATGTGTCATTTCATTTTAGTCTCACGTTTTGGAGTTCCATGTGTCTGATTTTGATTAAAAGAACTATTGTTTTATATTTTATTTATTTAACAAATTTTTTACTCGTAGCAAGTTACAGTTTTAGATATAACATAACTTACAAAGCATGCGGACAAGGACCAAGCAAACTAACAAGTACCTTTAGCAACTAGGCATTTACCTAAAAACTCAATGAATACAGAAATTAGTTTTAAAGAGTGTTCA
Organism: Eudonia truncicolella; assembly: GCA_949315975.1. Classification (NCBI taxonomy): domain Eukaryota; kingdom Metazoa; phylum Arthropoda; class Insecta; order Lepidoptera; family Crambidae; genus Eudonia; species Eudonia truncicolella. Next base: position 17,044,580 of record OX438837.1, on the reverse strand, counting down.
AACATTTTGACCATGTTTATGGCTATTGCTTCGTAAGTATTCGCTTTCCGTCGCGTTTGTAAATTATAAGCTGGTTTAAATTAATCTCTAGACAGTTACAAGTTATCGATTTGAATTGTACAAATGTTATTTTTAACATATTTTCTGTTGCGTTCCCACAAACGCATTTTCACTGAACACGAGGTTTTTTCCACCATTCCCATTAACTCGAACATAACAAGACCAACTTTTCAACTTCAAGTTAAAGAGATTGTAAATTGTAAGCATTTATAGTGAACGTGGACGCCTTGGGTGGCAACATTACACCAGCCCAACGGGGCCTTTAATAAATTATTTATTACACCTTATTATGTGGATGATAGGACAGAGATTGCGGCGTGCTTCAAGGGGGGTTGGTGTCTTGGTGAAGTGGTGGGTAGAAGTGAGTTTCAGAAAGCATTATGGGTATTGTAAATCTATCGTTTTGCTAATGACACGGGTCATGGATGCGAGGTGCGTGGTCGCATTGCCGGTTTCATTATCCGTTTTAGGGCACCGTGAGAAGCGGTATCGTTAGAAGTAGTAATTGTGGAATGGCTGGTTATGTAGCAGCGTGCCTTCATGCGACAGAAACAACTCCATACGAATTGCTACGCCTGTGACTACAAAATTTCCGTAACTCCATTTGGATACTCATTGAGATGTGCATTATAAACTTTTTTTTGAAAAGGTACCTTTAATTCAAGATCCCGAAAGAGCAGATCAGCCCGCGCTGTCAGCCTCTGGTACTGGCGTGATGTGTGAATCAGCCCTCGTTTTGCTTTGATCATCCCTCCGGAATAACCACAAATATTCGTTGTATGAAACGAACCTATATAATGGAACCTCTCAGGTACTACGATTTGTTCCTTTTTCAGGGTCCGTGGTCACAGGGAGACTGAGGTATTGGTTGTCTCAACTAATTAGTAACTTGTATACCCGCATTTTATTCTAATCTGGTGCGTTCCGTCTTACGCAGAAAAACATTATTGTATCTTTTGGTCTGGCCATATGGTGTTGTGGCTGGGATTTAATAGTTTGTATAATGGGATCATAGTCCGTTGGTAAATTCCAACCATTTATGGTATATTTGGTATTATGCATCTTGCATTTCTTTAAAATATTATTTTAATTCTACCGTAAACTACCGAAAACAGTTTTCGTGTTCATATGGAGTCTGTTTGTTTTTGAAACCTTGTCCCAAAAACTAACATAAAACTTTTATGTATTCCAACTTTCGCATGTCCCAACGCCCAAGTAACCACACGCATTCGTCCCTAGTCATAAGTTCACACGTCCACATAACGGAAGTCTCCGACCACCGGCTTGACCCCTCCATAGTTCCGCCCACGCGGGTCTCCCATAAAACCTTGATCGGCGATCGACATCAAAAATCAATTTTTATATTTCCCTGACGCAGAGGAGTGATTTAGGGCCGCCACTAACGCCCGTTTTGTCGCCACACTTTACAACTTAACGACTGTGAGCTAAGTGACTCCTTGTACAATGAACTCGATCTATTGATAAATTTTTATGTTCGTTTATCAAGAAACTGTGATATATCGATTGATTCGGAAGGTCTTTGAATCGATAAAATCGCAGTAAAATTAATAGGCCGTAATCATAATCCGTTAACAGTTAAGTTTTGAATAATTTTTTTCGCACTACGTGTTCTTTACGCAATTTAGTGCACGAATAATATTATTTGAAACAACCTTTTCTCTTAACTATTATTGATACATGTTATTCTTGGTAACTCTATAAGGTTGAAAAGCTTTATAACGTTTCAAAACGAAGTTGAGACTATAAAGGCGCACCTTGAATTAATTTTAGTTATAGGTAGGTTTCGTTATTTATTAACGTGTATTCGATTTCTGGTTTGCTATAATAATTTGTGAGTTGCGCTCAGAGAAAATGCTGATTTATTTTTATTACAGCCAATAAATAATAAGATATTATTTTTTGTATTGTGAAAGGTCGTTCGGCATGGTACCTTCCATTGTGTTGATCACCTGTCGGTGGAGTGGTCTCTTATGTAATTGGCGTAAGGTCACACTGTTAATGTGACCAACATCATCATCAGCCTATATTAGTGAGAGGACAAGTTAATTTAATTCTGTCAGTGTAAGGAATGAACGAAATAAAATGAATGAATGAAATGACTATCGAATCGTACAACGGTCATCTTCGATCTGAAATAATATCGCCTTTTCGGATGAAAAGTGTATAATCTCAAAATTTACAAATTTTACAGAGGACCATTTTTAAAATTCAACAGTTCATAAAAATGTACTGAATGAAGTTTAGTTAATGCTTCTTTTATAATTTAACAGATTCATCCCTTATCTTTACAATTAACATCATACATAAATGAACACAAATTCACAAACATAGTAATTTAATATATTTTTTGAAAAATAGACATTTTGACTTTTGTTAGTTTCGTAGATAAAATTTGTTTAAAGTTAGGTTTTTAATTTTTAATTTCGGAAATATATTGTTACACTCGAAAAGTTAACACTATATTCATTGTAATTTTATCACGAAAACTATACAATTCCTAAATTATACAATTTCAAAGAGAAGAATATATCGAATGTTTTGTAATTTTTATGAGAAAAACACGATAAAGATAAATTTGATTTTGTATACTATTGATGAAGTTAAAATTTAGTTTTTAAACACTATTAAAGAGAAATGGCGTGTGGACTGCGCCGATGCCTGAGCAATACTGAAGAATCTGAAGATTGTACTGTTTTGACGCGAAAGAGATGTAAAATCCCGCCAATTTAAAACTAACCAATGCCGCTCCAAGCGGAGATTTGTGGAACTATCGTCTTTTGTCACTATTCCAGAGAAAATATAGGTGATTCTGAGGATTTCTGTATACTTAGTTAAGTTTTGTAAAACTTTCGATATCGTATACTTTTGATCCGAAGAGGCGATATTTAAGTGTGTCTGTGACCATGAATCCTGTTACATATGCGTTGGTAGCTTAACGGATAGATGCTCGGGTTCAATTTCCATAGATCCTTCATAGACGACCTCCGTAGTCAAGTGGCTTACACGTTGGACTTTGGGCGGCGCTAACTTCTGAGGTTCCGGGTTTGACTCCCGGTCGCGTCAATGTCAAAAAATGATCTTTTTGATATTGTGTCGGGTCAGGGTGGTCGTTGTTTCTGGTTTCCATAAAACAAGTGCTTTAGCTACTTGGGATCAGAACAATGTTTGTGATGTTGTCTATCTTACTAATATTATAAACGCGAAAGTTTGTAAGTATGGATGGATGTTTGTTACTCTTTCACGTAAAAACTACTGAATGGATTTTAATGAAACTTTCCTCATATACAGACCATGACCCAGACCAGCGTATAGGATATTTTTTTTTACTGTAGTCTTCGCGAACAATGTCGCGGGCAACAACTAGTTGTTTATATATTTTTTCCATATATTAGACAAATGACGTAAATCTGAATTTTTGGGGGTTTAAAACAAACGAATTATTTTGCTTACAGTATCTTTTGGTCGTGCAGATTATTTGGCGGTAAACCCAGTTAAATTCTTTGTTTAATAGAACACGAAGGTCTAAAAGTATATACGCTAACCCATAACCCATTTCTAACACTTTATCTTAATATGGCGGTCTGATAGTTAGTGCTAAGATCCAGCGGAGCCAGCAGCGTCTCAGTTGTTAAGGATTCCGGTGAAGTGCGCTTCCACCTTCGGCTATCAGGTAAGATGAAGGCCAAGTGTTTACCCGTAAGAAATAAAAAAACCTTAAATTGTATATAAGCATCAATAATAATAAAGGTATTGAATGGGTGCCTTTGGCTTTCAAAGTAAAAAGTAAATAGTGTTGAATAATTTCCGCGGGCTGGTTAGAACCACGATAAATTGGAAGATGGATTGGAAGTTCAATTGGAAGAGCACCTGACCCGGTATGTCAGAAGGGTGCAGATTCAAATCCTGCTCGAGGAAATTTTTTCAACATTTTGTGTTTTTGTAATTTGTTTCGCAACAAAATTTGCGTTAAAATTATATAAACAAAACAAAAACCATTTAATAAAGGTATAGTTTAAATATGGTAACCTATCATAACTTCAGTTAAAATGTTATCTTTTTATAATAATGGAAACATTTCCAACAAATTTCAACCTTCAAAATTCAATAAACAACATTTAATTATATGATGATGGCAGAGTGAGTAGACAAAACAAACAACACAATAAGACAATGAAATACAACACATTAAACTTTGACAAAAGACCTCATTTAATTCGGTAAAATCTTTCAATTTGTTATGTAGGCACAGAAATTTTCTTTTAATTCTGATTAATTGATGATAACTGCCGAGGAAACTCTGAGTTATCTCGTTTTATTAAAATCGAAGACAAGCGCGAGTCGGTTATTCAATTAATAACCTCAAAATACGCGTAGAAATCATCGGCGCCCACGCACCGACTCCGTTTATCCCCAAACAACACGGTCGCCATATGTAAATCCGAATGTTGAGAATCATTTTGGAAAACTCAATCCCGATATAAAATACTTTTATAACGCCCGATCCTATTTGTAACGGGTGTTAATTTTGAAAACAGTCGTAAATAATGCGTTAACCGCCTCTCGCGCACTCCACGCGGACCGCTCGACGTCGCTACCGATTTCATGCTAACATACGTCTACTTGCACCGAAAAGTATATTGGACCTTATTACGTTGGAGTAAGAACACGCGAACGGTAACGTTTAGTATTCTTTTCAATATCAATATCGAGTATAACGTGTAAGATAATATGGCGATCATGTACAGACGAACTGTTATGGTTCGGACACGGAATTTGGGCTGGGAATGTTTGAGCATTAACATGCTGTGATGAGCCACACGGAATGACAATTTATTGACTCCTAAATGAGAGTTAATTGAAAGTAATCAATTGATTTATTTATTGGTTACAACTAAAATATTTTTTTAAACGCACAACGGGAAAGCTCTTGGTCCTTGTCTCAGTCGATGGTGAAAGGTGGAATCGTATTTCACCTGGGTGCCTAGTGTACTTAAGTTATGTTTACTATTCGTAATCATTCGATTACGTTAACTTAAACGAAAATTAGTATGGCATTGAAACCTCATTGGCTTCCTGGAGACATACGTGTTAAATTCTCGTTCTCGTAAACGTGATCGAACGGCGAATGAAACTCGCACTAGTCACCCTGGAATTCTCAACGACTAGGGAGTTCCCTGGGGGATGTGGTATTATTTATTTGACGAACTACAAAAAGGGGGAACGCTCTTCTAGTACACGTGTTCCCTCATTCTACAACGTGGGGTTTTATAAACGAGGTATATAAAGCGGCGGCGTCAAGGTATAGACAGCTAGTGAGCCACAACCCTGCTTCAATTGCTCCAATGCTCTTCAAATCTAGTCTCCACTTCTGTCATTTGCCAATTTTTTTTATAAAAAAACTGGCTAATACCTATAACTATCAAATACTACAATGCTACTGACATTGTTGCAACAGTGACAGACCTAGATAAGATGGAGTTCCACCCGAGTTCATTCTGTATTAATTAATACATGTTGGAGAGACTCAATTTTTTACTTAATCTACCGTATAATTCTTAGTTAATAATAATGATATTTCTTGAAGTTGGCTTAACGCTAAACGCGAATCCATTAATAAATATATATAGTTAAGATGGTGATGGCTAGCTAGGCGGGCTTATAACCAGCCCTACCACGAAGGAAAAGAGACACAATGATGCGAGAAATTTACATTAACATATATGTCATAGGTGCACTTATAAGTAACGTAGCAGAACCAACTTCGGAAGCTGCATAATGTTTGGTGGACTATTTGTCTCATCCCTTTCCAGTCGATTATATAAGAATAAGTTACACATTAGGGTTAGGTTACGACGAGGCTATCATGTCTATGAAAGACAAAAATCTCTAAATAAAAAAATGGTTAAAAACCCTAACACCAACCAAACCGATTCCATTCCGGAACATTCGGTCTGTAACTGGCGGACTATGCATTAGACCACAGAAGTGTTTAACACTGTCTTGGATCTATTCTTTGGGATTGTCCTGGATCTATTTTTTGGGATAAGGTCGGGTGAACAGTGTACCAAGTCGCATTATAAGCACCCGTTGCACCTTATAATCGTTGTACCCAGTTACCGGCATTCAAAACGTTTAAAACCGAAGTTTTAATAACGCTAAGGTATTTTTCAAAGTTCTCATGTCAGACCATTTTCAAATGACTTGTTTTTTTATTATAGGATTTAGCCAGAATTCTAGCAATGCCGTGTTCCAATATAATTTTAAAAGTATTTGATCATTTAAGTCTCTCAGCGGCATCAAACACACTCGATTAAGACACTGGCCCAAATAAACGCCCAGAATACCACATACCGTTCGAATTATATTGAAAAAAATATATATTTAGTACTAATTAGCCGATATCAAACAAATTTAAACAGTTCCTAATGAATTTATGGCCTCTATATTTCACCAAGATATTTACACAGCTAATAACCAAAATATTTTTCCATATATCGCGCATAATGTAATGAGATGGGCGCCGCCGCCGCCGCGAGTGGAGAGAAGTCGGGCGCGCGGGCAGGCGGTCAACGTATCATCAACAATTAAGGGACCTCCCATGGATGATGTGAATTTTTATTGTATTTAATATGTATATTGGCGAGTTGGTCGCGTGTCTCTTAATGAGGGAACGTTTGGAAATGCCATCACGTTTGGCAGCATAGTGAGGCAGCTTAAAGTATACAAACTTTAGCGTTTATTCCCTTAATAAAGGTCTTTATTGTTGTTTCTTAACAAAAACAGGAGCAGGGCCTTGATTGTGCTAGTTTAAATGGACCTGGGATTTAATGTGTAAAATGAACGCGAGTAGATCCGTAAAATTTGTTTCATTTCAGAAAAATTTATATTTCCTTCTTTAGTATTATATTTCCGAGCTTAAGAAGGCACTTTAAGCCGTTGACCTTGGTTGTTATCGTAAAATAGCCGTCGTAAAACCAACCAACCCTTTACAGCTAGCATGGTGGTTTATAACCCAATCTCGCCATGAGCTACTGATTATATGAGAAGGTGCAGAGTCTAGCAGTTTATAGGCTGATAATGATTATATATATATTTTTTTTAATTTTGCATTTACTATGCAATATATAGTTACAAGATAAAATTTTACTAGAAAAAAAAAAACGATTCCCATTCGAACTTCCTAAGTCTGGTTGATTTTTTCTAGTATATTTTTTTCTTGTAAATTATAATAATATTTTACCAGAGTTAGTAAGTTAGTGTTTCTTGGTCTACATTGGCATCTTCATTATCATCGCTAGCATCACTGAGCAACTATGCACTTTGCAAACAATCATGTTTTACGAGTGTCAGTGTCTGGAGCCAGCAAATTACTCATTAATTCCGAAATTCTTTGTGTAGCAACCGTTAGAAGCGAGAGCTATAAAAGTGTTCTCTGGTTCTTTTGATTTTGAACGCTGTCACTGCTAAGGTTTGGTTTGTATAGGCCCCTGTCATGTATTTGATGGTGTGGTGATAAGGCAACGTCAATAAATAGTTATGGCTTTTATTACGAAACAAACAATAGAATATAATTATAAAATATTACGTTAATTTCAATAAAATTAACGACACAATGAGGAACTATTGTGTTTATGTTTATTTATAGAGTTAAATTGATTTATTTTTATAAGTTTTAATGATGATTGACGTATAAGAAAACAAATATACGAGTATATCATAAATTATGAACATTCGAAACAAATGCGACCTTAAGGCCAACCTTATTTCTAAGAATGTATAGAAAAAAATCTAAAGATCGTAAAATTTGTTGTAAATTTTCATGTTTTCACGCATTTTTTTATATCAAAGTTATATTATTGTTAAAGTTATTTATTAGAGTTGTTATAAACTAATAAAATAACATTAAAGAGTGTTAAAATGTTTTTAGTGGAAAGAAGTGGTCTCTGCCTACCCCTATGGGAAAGAGGCGTGATTATATGTATGTAAAACGTTTTTGTTTTGTTTATATAATTTTACCGCAAATTTTGTTATGTGTCAGAAGGGTGCAGGTTCAAATCCTGCTCGTGGAATTTTTTTCAACATTTGTATTTTTGTAATTAAAGAGTGTTACTAAATATATAAAAAAACACTATGTCATCATAAATAAATAAATAATAATAAATAAAATTTCCTACACTTACACCAATTATCTAGCCCAAGAGAAGCTTCGTTATGAAACTCGTTAAATGGTTACTATACAACGGATAAACATACTTAAAATACTTAAATACATAATTATTGTACATAGAAAACACCCAGACCCGAGACAATTTAGAAAATTAATAATTTCTAAATTGACCCGACCGGGGATCGAACCCGGGACCTCAGAGATGGTGACACCATGAAAACCGGTGTACAAACACCATAAGTTGCTGCCCAACTAGCATTTTTTTGCTAACAAAAATACGAATACTTTGCTAACCGTTTAAATAACACCCAAACTTAAAACTAACTTAAAAATAAACGAAGTATTTACTACCTTAAAGATCACTTTAAAAGAGTTTCAAATGCAACAAATGTAATATCTTCGTATACTTTAAAAAAAATATAGATCTTGTAAAAATATATTAAAAATACACAATACAAAATGGCACCTTTCAAAAGTATTCAGCGACAATATTAACAAATATTTCTAAAATAGTTATAACTCTTAAACAGATAAGATATATATTCCTACAATATATTTAACCCTTTGTGACTGAGACGATGGTAAACCAATGGAATATTCAAACGTGTTCTGCTTTATATAGTTTTAGAGCTTATTGATAGAAGACTATGATCAAAATGCCAAACAACCGAACTAGCTGGCAAATATGAGTGCAATCACTGCGCAGCGGCCTTAGAGTATCTTAGTGTATCCTCCACACTAGACTTTACGATGCACCATCTCGCAAATGTAACCATTTTTTTTATTCACATAGCGGGACAACTCCGGCTGCACTAATAGAGCCAAAATGTTATATATACATACATATAAAACAAAAAGAAACCGGTAAAGATAGTTGTAAGTAATTATGAATAAATAAATTTATAAAATATACATGTAGTATTGTAAATAGTTTTATAACTGACTAGCGGCTCGCCCCGGATTCGCACGGGTGTACATTTTTTAATTTAAATATTGTCTATGTTACTCACCGCTAATGTAGCATTCTAATGGTGAAATTTTTTTAAATCGGTCTAGTAGTTGTTGAGTTTATTCATTACTAACGTACAAACATACATACATACAAAAATACAAAGGTTTCCTCTTTATAATATTAGTATAGATTTAAACTACAAGTATTGTTTATATAACACAAAATATATAATAATATTTCTATAGAAACCACCCGGGACCCCGGAGCTAGCAGCTACTCGGGCCAGCGTATGAGCATTGCTATCCAACGTGGCAATGCTGCAGCTTACTGGGCACCCACCTGATGGGGATGATTCGGGGCATTTTTTTTATTTATAGTTAGTAGTAGTTGTAGTTTATAGTTTTTATAAGTTTAATTTAAAGTATTTTAATTTACTTGTTATTGCTTTGTTTGTAAATAAAGATGAAGTAAAATTCAAAATAATAAAAGTATTGTTTTCTTAAGTTTACGCGATCACTTACCATTTAATTATAAGAACCACTTTTTACGAATTTGCGTAATTTGCGCTTTATTACATGTCATATACAAATAATTATTATGAACGGCATAAGTGACTATGATAGTTTAAAAAGTAATATTGTCATATAGTAAGCATATAATCGTCCCACTGCTAAGCTCAGGCCGTCCCAATACAACCATATTGTTAGGACATGAGAAATTGGGCTATGACCATGATTAGACCATGATGATAACCTATTGATTGTTACCTAATGTTATTAAAGTAAACGCGACCTCTTCAAATTTAATCCTTTCGAAATCACTAAATATTGATCCCCATACACATAAAACTAAATTAATAACTCGAGGAGCTCGATGGCGCAGTTGTTAACGCGCCGGGTCTGCGAGTGTAGAGGTTAAGCAACTTTCGTAAAGGCCGTTCATCGAATGGGTGACCAAAAAATATCATCTCGAGCTCCGTGCTACGGAAGGCACGTAAAACCGTTGGTCCCGGTTGCATTAGCAGCCTCCCTATCCGTCCGTAGGGAAGGCTCGAGCCCCAGCAGTGGGGACATAAAAACGAGCTGATGATGATGATGACGAATAAGCAACATCTATATTGGCCGTTCAAGGGTTAATAAAATACCACTTCAACTGACGCACAGTATCAAAGAAAAGATGGTCCGACCGAAGTAAGACGTGTGGCCGTACGCGCCATGTGGTGCAGCGGTCGGTTATGATCGCACCACGCGAAGGCTTTATTGCATAAGTGCGAGCCTTGACCCGCGCCTTCTAACTCATTACCGCGCAGGTTCTACGTAAAATAGGCTTTGAATTAGCCACAGGTTGTTGAATTTGACGATCGATCTGTGGGATCTACACTTTGTATACCCTGTTGGTGGACTGCGTGTGTGGTATGGTGATCGTGTCTGTGTGTACAGCATTTTAATTCATTAAAAAAAAGGCATTATAAATTTTTTTAACAAGTAAAATTGTAAAATGTTTTTGTTTTGTTTATATAATTTTGACACTGGCTAAATGTGCTAATCGCACGAAGCCATCAACGAAAGGAAAAAAAAGAAGGATAATTAAAGTAATTATTAAACTTAAAAACTAGATTAACTAGTCAATATTTCGTCTGTAGCTTTGCGGTCAAGAGGTCGTAAAAATATTTTTCTTAATATATAAGATTAACAAAAATATTTATACGACCTACCAAATAGATAGCTGTTATTAGAAGAACATTTACTTGTGTTTTACAGTGGTAGCGCGTTGAAGTCTTTTGTGTGCAGCCGGGCGCGATTCTCTGCGTTGTTTTAAAAACTCTTTATAGGCAAATATTTGACCGCTATCTCGCTTGATGGTAAGTGATGGTGACGGTCTAAGATGTTGTAGCATACTTGCCTTGAAAATGTCCAGGTTGTACGTATCAGGAAACAGATCCGCAGGAAGGGAGTTCCACTCCTTAGCTGTCCGCATCAAAAATGATGAGGCAAAGCGCTTTGTGCGTATAGGCGGTATGTTGACAGCGTAAGGGTGTGATCTCAGTCCCCAGAAGTTAGTTCCCCGAAGAAGGTGAGGAGAAGGTGGAATAAGTTCGTGTAATTCCATCGACTACTCCCCGCAGTGTATCCAATAAAATGCCGAAAGGTTGGCAACCTTGCGTCGATGTTCAAGACTCTGCAGCTTGGATTCGACGAGTTTGGATTTGCCAACGAGCTTTTCACACCTGATGAATGTTGAAAAAGTATTATCATTTCAAAGTATTATCATTATTAAATATTTATAAAATTTTATAAAATACAGTGAAAAAATTAAACGCCCACCCGACCCAGCCAGGAATCGAACCTGGGTCTTCCGTTATCCGGGCGGCTGCACTGACCGCTATGCTACCGGGAAGGCTGACGTAAGCGCTGAATTTTGTCACTGCTTTTTAATGTTTTTAGAGTGCTTTTATAGCAGCACAGCGTCATTCTATCCAACGGTCGTTGCAACCGATGGCCATGCAGATTCATCTTTGCAGATGTAATACCACAAATTTGATAACACAACGCTATAGTAAATTTTTACTTTTTATTTTCAAGTGCTAATTGCTGCACTGAAGCTAAATTAAATATTTATAAAATTTTATAAAATACAGTGAAAAAAAAAAAAAATTAAACGCCCACCCGACCCAGCCAGGAATCGAACCTGGGTATTATCATTATTGTTTTTTTTTGAGAGAGTTTGGTGATGGCTTTGGCTGGCCTGTTCAGCGTCACCGGACTTGAGTTCCCATTGGCGTGCGGCCCGCCGCCCGTCCACCTGCAAATGATGTTGTCGTCGGTGCCTTATAAATCGCTTCGTCGTCAATGCTGCGACACTTTACTACGGGCCCGCATTAGGCCTGAACTCCACAACGCTGATATATAAAAGCATAATTTATTTGTAACTAGTTGTTGCCCGCGACTCCGTTCGCGAAGACTACAGCAAAAAAAAAAAGTATCCTATATACTGGTCTGGGTCATGGTCTGTATATGAGGAAAGTTTCATTAAAATCCATTCAGTAGTTTTTACGTCAAAGAGTAACAAACATCCATTCATACTTACAAACTTTCGCGTTTATAATATTAGTAGGATATGTTTCCTTAGTATTGTCAAATATTTTTTTATAATTTTTAGCATACTAATAGACGCATTCTTGAAGAGTCAATACCTCCTCTTCCTCCGGTTCTGAATCTACTATCGAGATGAATCTAAAAAGAAACTCCAAACCCTTTAAAGAATATTTCATTTTTACTTAATAAACTAAAAAAAAACATAAATTTACTACTGCTACTATTTAAGTTAAAAAATAACAACTTTCATTTAATTTTGGGAAAAGCAAATACCCAGTAAGTATTTGGTTTTCACCAAAATATCTAATCTAATCTTTTAAAATTTAAATATACAGATGCACATGGACGAAAACGTAGACAATTTGTCAAATTCGTGTCTATAGATTAGAGGTGCAATATGTAAATCGTTGGTTCTAAGAAAAAATTGTTTAGGCGCCAAAAGGGTATTCTTGGGAAATTAATTTCCCACCCATTGATTTTTGGCGCTTTAATAGTTTTTCCTTTTCCACCGACGATATATTTATGTATTTCCCCCGCGCGTTTCCTCTTCCCGTGCAGTGTGCGCCAGCCGCCCCGCCCGGCTCCACAGCCTCCAATTAGCCAGCACGCCTACGCATAGCCTCATTTGCATCTCATCTGTTTAATATCCAATCTTTATATGAGCAATTTGGGCTGTCCGTCTTGAATGCAATCATTTCACGGACGACAGCGGTCTCTTTGTCAGAATGGTGTTTTCGAATTAATTATATTGTATTGTTTTCATTAAAATATTTAATTTAAATATGGAACGTGTATGGCTGAGTTTTGAATGCATAATTCTGTTTCATTCCGCTCGAAATTGTCTGAGCGTGGTCTGTCATAAAAAATTTATGTCATTGTCGTGGAAGTTGTGTTGTATTGTATTTGACAAGGATAAAATGTAGCCTATTGCCTATGGCGCTCTTCAGCTATCTCTGTGCAACTCTGACGTAGGTCCGCCTGCACATCAGACTACCACAAACTGTCAGATTTCCTCAATAGACTTTGAACTTTATGTATATGGCATATGGTTTAACATTATATTAAGAAATTTGACAGTTTTGGATAGGTTGGTGTGCAAGCGTCGTCTGTACTTAAAGGAAGGACAAGCACACGGACTTTGAGTTTTATTTATGTAAGGGTTAACAATATGAGTACTTCAAGTTATTGACAAAGATACTATAGTTACTGAAACTTATCTATACTAATATTGTGAAGAGGAAAGCTTTGTATTTTTGTATGTTTGACGAATAAACTCAAAAACTACTGGACCGATTTAAAAAAATCTTTCACCATTAGAATGCTACATTACCGCTGAGTAACATAGGCTATATAAAAAATAAATGTCCACCCGTGCGAAACCGGGACGGGCCGCTAGTCAATTATAAATAACTGGTAATCAGTTGGTTAAATAATGCAATGAAAGCTTTAAAACTATCATATAAAGGGTTTGTAGGAGAACTCAAAGGGTCAAGAAAAGCTCATTAACCAGATAGTTTCTGCAAATACAAAGTAATCTCCCGTTCGAGACTTAGCCTTAGTGACTAAAGTAAATTATATAGTGGTCACTGTAAAAATAACTGTTACTTATTAATTATTTAAAGCTCGTCTAAGCTCCACATCTTTTCTGCAATTAAAAGCTATCATTAGTAAACATGACATTTGATTGAAAGAGTTACAAAAAAATTCAACAAAACGTCGAACGGTGTTTTCCCTAAAAATGTTTACGATCCCAATCGATTACGTCACAATAACTGTAGTTCAAAAAATAACAGAAAGAAATAGTGCGAAAGTAACGGACGCGATTAGCATAATGTAGGCAGTGCCGTCCATTGATACCTCGCCCGCGCCCGCGCCGGTGACGCTGCGCGCGGGTCGCGAGCGCCGCCGGTGACATGCCCGCCGCCGCGGCCTTTCACCTCTTATCAACGACACCTATTATACGTGTTGTCTACGGCCGGACGGCGATTGACTCCGTAAAGTAACGACCCGCGACTGTGTTAAGAATTAATCAATCTCATCACGCGAGACGTGAAGCCAGAAATCTGTGGGGCCGATGTCAAAGTTCACCTTCGTATCGGCCATAACGACGAAATGACGCCAGGAATGTTCCATAGACAAATGTATAATATTGTATGTTAATTCCCATATAAAGCGAGCCCGAGCGCTGAGTATTTGTAATGGCCACAGAGAAATCCCAAATTGTCACTTTAAATAATCGTGTTCATTAGTAAACATTTAAAACACGCATTAGGAACGCTGGGTGCCGGCGCCCGATCGCTATCGCAACACACACAAACATACGATCGTCCTTATCGGCGGGGCGCGCGCGGCGGCCGTGCGAGCGGGACGCGGCGACCGCAGCGCGCCGCGCCAAGGAATAGAGAGGTGAGACTGTGATAGTATCGACGCGAGCGCACGGGTACGTACTAATTAAGGGGGCAACTCTTTTCGATAAATGGCCGGGAGATCCTCTCCGTAGATCTTGCACAATTATTAAGACATTCACTTAATAAGAGCTGGGCGGCGATTTAAAACAATTTAATCGATCCACCTAAAGTTATTAGTCGATTAGTATTTAAATTTGGAACAATGACCGGCGACCCGCCGCGCGGTAATTGGTGATAATTTTTTAATTGATATTGTTGTGGCCCTCGATCGGAGAAATTAATTATATTGGCCTGTGTGCGCGCTCTCGGCGTGCGTGATGCGTTCCGTTCGATTATTACATTATTTTGTTAATTGGTAATGGTTGACATTTGCTGTCTAATTGCTTACTCATCCCGCGCCGTTTGTTTACAACATTATTGAATTATACGCTTTAAAGCACTAGTGGTGGGAACGTTTGTAAATATTTTATAGACTTTTTATTCACTAATAAAAATATATATATTGATTATAATTATAAAACCCAATAATACCATCGTTAAAAATTTCATTTATTGAATATTTACTACCAATAATAATAACCCAGCAGTAAAACAAATAGGTAGGTTTAATCCTTTATGTGAACTTAAACACCTGTACTATTAAGTATTCTGTGCTTAAACTTTCAAATGAAATTTTTAATAAAGTTGCCTTTATATTTTTTACACTAACACAATCTTAAAAACAAAGACATAATGATAATAAAAAACTCAAACGTTCAAAAAATGTGCACTTCAATTTATCTATCAACAATTGTGAACAACAATCTATCGCATCACAAATTGTAAATGTTTCTTCTTAACCAATAGCTTCGTGTAAATAAATGTCAGCGAATTAGACGGCCTCTGTTAATTGTGCTAATTAACAGTTTATGATCTTTGGCGTAAAGTTGACGTTGGTTGGCGCGAAAATGTGCCACGGCCAATATTTTATTTAGGTATCACCAAACGTAAATTAATAGGATGTAGCTTGTAACTTCAGTCGTTACGAGTGAGTGTACCAATGATGTTACAGCGTGCCTATGATAAGGTTATCCATCATTCGATCACGTTAACTTTAATGCATAACGCAACGTCGCGACAGGTTGCAACTCACCTCGTTTGCCCCCGGCCGATCTCAAAATGTCACTACGCATTTGATACACTACCTTCTTCACATTCGCATTCACATTCTTCTCCACAGCAAAAAAATAGACGTCCTGAATGGGTAGTAGGTAAAAAATGTATGGACGATTCAAAAGCACTTTTCTTAAGTATAAAAATTCGCCCTAGAAACTCTCTAAAGGAGTTTCGATTACACGGCTTGAGGTACCCTTTAAGTTTCTCGCTGCCCCCAAAAAAGTCCGGTGGCGCTGAAAAGACTGACTGAGGCAATCGGTAAACTGTTTCCAAATAAAAAAATGTTTTTTAGCCACCGTTTGGAGGCGCTGCTATAATGCTATGCAAATTCTCGTTTTCGTTAACGTGATCGAATGATGAATTTTATTCACATTTACTAGTCGCCGAAAAAGTGCTATTTTAACGTTTCTCTAGCATTAGAAGTGTGCAAATTTGGGAGGCATATAAAATGCTTGCGCGCTGTGCGGTACTATTACAAAAGTAATAGTACCAACCCTGAAGCTGGTCAAGTCAATTATTAATTATAGTTGATTTTAACCTTAACGACTTTCTACAGAAAACACAGAACTTTACTATCACGTAGTCCTGCAATAAAGGTTGTAGAAGTAGTTATAAAGTAAAAACATACAAGCGTTCAGCTCATATAACATCTACTCGTCTGCGAGGACCTCACCGATATGTTTGATTGAAAATGACTATTCCGAATCGATTAGAGTCAGCGAGTAAACGAAACAAGGACAGCCCATGCGATACCTATGTAACGCCGACGATTATTCAGACCAATTAACGATTCATAAATTAACAGTGACCGCGCGCCAGTGTAAATACATATTTTCTCCTCGGTCATTTGTCAAATGTATTTCACGGCATTTTATCATTTTATTGATAGAGATTTAACTATTTCCACGTTGACGAATCAATTTGGCGTAATAGTTCTGATTCGACACTAATGGAACCGAATAAATATTTAATTATCGGCCTTTATGGTGAATGGTAACAAAACCGATCGGAATGGTTTGTTCATGATTTTGATTGGAGTTGGATCGGTGTTTTAGCGCTATCGTCACTCGGTATTGCGTTCGGGTGTTGGGAAACTCGACAGCTTTTGTCAAGAAGGAATTCGCGATTTAATGTGCGATGGTGAGTTTTAAAAATGGAACGTGACGTTGGTTTTTATTTATTTATTCAAATAAACTTTACATTTGGCTTCTTGGCGGGAAAGTGAAAAGTCATGTCAGCGGTTTTGTTTTATTTTCTAAAATTTGTGTTATATCGAATATTAATGTGAAATAATGGTGGATTATTTACCGTTAAGTGTTCTTAAGTGCGCATGAGTGTTGGCAAATTAAACAAAACAGTGCAACTTCACTTTTCAAATTCTCTCAAGAAGTCCGCCCGAGGAATTAGTACTTATTAGCCACATCTTTACTGAGATAGTCGAGGGGTTGGGGGGTATATCATTTCTCATTTCTCATTTCTATTATCATTCATCATCATCATTCTGGAAGAAAATATTGTTAAAATTACTTTGACACTGGCTAAATGTGCTAATCGCACGAAGCCATCAAGCCATCAACTTAACTTTACATTTCATTACAAAAACACAAATGTTGAAAAAACTTCCACGAGCAGGATTTGAACCTGCACCCTTCTGACATACCAAGTCAGGTGGGTCCAGGTCCTTACCAAATCCCCGTGGGTTTGTATGCGAGTTGAGGGTTTGTATACTTGGCGTAAGGGTTGGTGTAAGAGAAGGGTCGTGATCGACCAATACCTGTTTTGTCGAAGGCTGTTCCCGCGTGTGAAACCGCGGGTCGCTGCATAACCTGTGGCGGGCGGGCGAGCTAATGCAAACGTAATCTCGCGCTAATCACAGTTATTACGCGTTTATTATTAGCGCCTACGAGTGGTGGGCGATGCTATTACAATTAGGGTCCTGCGTCGGAATATATTTCAACGTGAAAGTTTTCCGTGTGAATATATATTTTGAATTGACGCCCGGGTTCGAGCTAGTGGTTAGTGACCCTGGCTATAAAACCCATGGTCGCAGGTTCGAATTATGCGTGGAGCAAATTCAATGCATAAACCTTTGTTTGTTCATTTGTATTAATCTTTATTGAGTAGCAATAGCACTGCTCAGTATGAGATTTGTTTTACAATTAGTGAGATAGCTGTAATTATTTTAATTGCCAATTCAGTAACACGGGTGCTATATATTCTGATTGGCATTTATTTTGTTTATTAGGAACATGTATACTTCTTCTTACATAATTAAATTATTATTTAAAAAAAATTAACAGCCCATATTACAACTCGACAATATATTAATATAATTGAAAAATATAAATTGGATAAATATAATTTACCTTTTACAAATGAATTAACACACTTGACAGGTTGTTAAAGTATCAATATAATTTAGTATAATTAAATATGTATTTATACATAGATTTGTCAAAAAATTGCTGTCCTTGTCTCAATCAGTATTACGAATATTTTGTCATAATCATTTATGTGTCCATACTTTATGATAGGCGACAGCCGACTATATTCCAATAAATAATTTATTGCTTGCTAAATTCCGCCCGCGGCTTTGTGCGCATGCGCATGTTACTCTGTCTGTCACTAAAGTCTTTATCGTGTACCCCTTTTCATATTGTAATAGTTCAGAATAAAAAATATATAAAGATTTTTCTTAAGAAATATATTAAAATTTAAAGCAACAAACTATAAAACCGAAGGAAAAATTTAATCTTGTCAGTTTCTATATCAGCTGTCATAATTTGAACCATCTTAAGATCGTCATGCAACGGCCCTCGCTCTATTAAACACTTGATATCGATCTAACAGTTATATACACACAAGTATAGCACACGTTTTTTTCTATATAGAACGTGTCGATATAGTCATCAATCACTTGGCGGTTTGTGTGAAAGGCCGATGAAGACGTTACCCTATAATAACACCTTGCTGTATCGCCGTTTATTAGATCAATAACTTTAATAATGCAAAACGTTTTTAACATGTAATTATACACTAGTAATCGATTATTCGGCCAGCATCAATTAATTGGAGTGCATAATCGACGCTCAGCGACTAATAATTTTTTACTAAACATTACAAAAGTATATTATTGTAAAATGTTAAAAGAAAAAATCAAATACAACCTATTTGTGTTTTGTTTCTTAAAGTTTTTTTACACGTTCTGTCCAAAGAGTTTTCACTCTTGTAATTTAAACTCTTGTTTTAATGGTTTTGAGTTGCCGGTGACGTCAAGATGGCTATCATAATTATTGAATATTGTTATCACCGCATCGGGGGCTCATTAAAAAAGTTTAATCGTAACGATTCGCTTATCGTGCCAACGTTCAGGTTAAATATTTGAGTCGTGTTACTTAACAAATGAGATGTTCCCGTATACTTATGCGAGGTTGCCAAGCTGTTAATGGCCGGCAACTTGGCTGATATGCTTGCTTGAACATTTCCTCTTCGGTTAGCGTTTGTAATTATTAGCCTTATTAGGTGTGCTGAACGGGTTATTATTGTCGATGTGATTGCGCTGCGGTGAGCACGGGCGCGATAAATGTATCGATACAACCCATTATACTTGTATCGACATGGGATGCGTTACGTCACTGCCGCTAATGCGATAAGCGTGCTAGATGTTGTTGGTAATTGAAAGCATGTAAGTAATTTCTTCCTTGCTTGTAGAGTTTGGGTATCATTCAAGGGTTTTTCGTAATAGCTAATTGATTTACTATTATCAGACACAGGTAAGTCAACTTGAAAGATTGATATTAATTAGTACGCTTGTTAAAATACCTAACTACTTTTATGACAAGGTTAGATTTAAACCCAGAACATAACGCAATTGGCCGGTTCAGGTCGCACTTAAAAATGTTTAAATGATTCGCATTTTCATAAGGGTCTCATAGGAATTTCCATAATAACTTTATTTTAAACTTAAACATAAACAATGACACACACAATTGAGGAGCTCGATGGCGAAGTGGATAACGCGCCCGGTCTGCGAGTGCTGCAACTTTCGAAAAGGCCGGTCATCGGATGGGTGACCAAAAATGTATCTTAATAACATTATGCATAGGCATGACGTGGTATAATAATTACATTATTATAACACGTGCCTTCGAAAGGCACGTAAAGCCGTTGGTCCCGGCTGCATTAGCAGGTGTTAACAACCACCGCACCGCACTGGGTCCGCGTGGTGGTTTATGGCCCGTTCTCCCTTTCCATCTCTAGGGAAGGCTCGTGCCCCAGCAGTGGGGACATAAAAATGAGCTGATGATGATGATGATGATGATAAACAAAATGCTATATAAACGGCACCATAAAAAAGCCGCGGGAAATCATAATTACAGCCCATGAATATTCTAAATAAATAGGACACATAAACCATCACGACATTGTGCTATTACAATAAAATATGTATAAAATTTCAATCTCAATATTGGACATGTTAAGCGCGCGCTTAAAACGCCATCGTTTCAACATGGCGTCATTTACTTTTTTTAGGCATTCTGGCACTGGATTCCTGTCATTATAGCCATATATTATCTGTGGGGCGCTCGAGCTCTAATAAAACGTTGGTCACAAATGTTTGAATTAAATTTATAGTATGCTACCTTTTGATAATATTTAATAGAATTAAATTGATGTTAAGGACCGAGGCATTTGTGGTGCGCTGTAATATAGATAGCCGGATAGGGTCGGATCAGTTTTAACTTTAGTTAGGGGCTCGCCTTACCACATTTTTATTGTTATAAATATCATTAGACTGTAATAAATCAAAGATGTTAAGAATATTTTTAATTATTTTTTATGCCTCATGCTCTAGTGCTGGGTGTAAATCTCCCCCAAACCCTCCGCTTCTCTCAATCCAGGGCAGTTTTCCAATATCCAATAATCAATGGATCTATATTTATAGACATCCCGGCTTCGCCATCGACCCAAAAGACAATGATGCGAGGTTTCAAAAAAATATTCATAAATGTCAAATTTGTCGCCTGCGTCAAATACAGACACAAATTTGTCGCCTGCGTCAAATACAGACACATAATTTTAATTGTTTGGAGCACTGATCAGTGCTCCCGCGTACCAAAGGTTAACTAGTGTGTACCTGTAGGCTATTTCTTTCAAATACGTAGGTAGGTAAAACCAGAGAGATACAGCCATATAAACAACAAAACAACACTACTCCTATCATCATCATCTCACCCAATAGGCTAAATTATGATTTTTAAGTGTTTTTTTTTTTTTATATATTTTAGCGTTTTATTAACGCTTAAATATACGTAAGTAAAATTTAAACACTGAAAAAAGACGACAACCTCAGGCGGGAATCTCAGAGGTGAAAACTTCTAAGATTGATGATGCAATGTTGACTAAAAAACATAAGCATCAAGCACTGAAAAATTTCGACGGGTGAAAGCCAGACCTCGGTAGCCAAGTGGTTAAGGCAGCCGCCCGGAATGCGGAAGGTGCGTGGTTCGATTCCCGCCTGAGGTTGTCGTCTTTTTTCAGTGTTTAAATTTTACTTATGATTTTTAATTTACAACGGGAAGTGCTTTGGTCTTCATTTTATGGTAAGTGACGATAAGACCGAAGTGCACTTCATCCGGAATTATCAACCACTGAAGCACTAAGTTTAAGCTGTAACTGTTAACATACAACAATGTGTTGTTATGGCGACAGCTTGGAGAATATGGTAATAGTGTGGGACGGTAACTAGATAAATAAAATAGGCTTAACAATGGGCAAGTGTTTTGAAAATTGGTTTGTTCGAATAGTTTACTCCAGCCTCTGTTTTTCAGTTTATTAGCTCTGTCGATTCGACTAGTTGTCTGGAAGAAATCTATTGTTTTCTGAAGTTTACGCGAACACTACCAATAGAAATGAAATAACTTTTACGGAGCTAATCGCGTTTATTTTACACATTTATTTAAACATATCGTTGATAAATGCATAATAATTAAATGTAAAAATGGTTTTATTTCAACGGAAAAAATATCTTTAAAGGAGTGAAGACGGTCACATTATAACCTTATAATTATTTTACGTTTAATGTATATGTAATAAAAGCATTTTAGCTATCTTTTAAAATACTTATTCAACACTATTGTCGTGTCTATTGATTCAACCCATATTTTGTCGGCTGATTTTGGTGGTCGAACGAGGTATCTGGTGAACGGTAACATAAGGCGGGCCTAACTCCCATAGATGACAAGATATAACAATATCAATAACTTCCTTGTTTGTGAGAGGCAGACGGTCTCTTAACGGGACAAAATTATTGTTATTGCCACCAAACTAATGTAATTATTTTGCCTTATAGAACAGAGCGCTGCTGTGGAGTGTACATTCCAATTATATGTAGGTATAGTTATATATTCATGTTTTTGGAAAACTTACGGAGCAATTGAATAAGACGGATAAAAGTCGATAAACTAAACAGATTAATAAGAATAATATTTTTTTTTAAATATAATTATCTTTGTTATGTATGACGTTGGCGCGCGTATTATAGCTCTCAGTTCAGGGTCCCTAATGCAAATGTTATTTGCCATTCAATCACAAAAACGAGATTTTGTATGGCAAAATTTCAATAATCCTTGATTTTTCTCAAGAGTCACTGCTTCGCTGTTTCAGTGTCATATGAATTCTCGTTTTCGTTAACGTGATCGAATGGCGAATAAAACTCACAATAGGTGGCCATAGAAAACCAGTGCGGGCGGCCAATAGGGTACCTCGATAAATTTTACTGAATTAGGATCTTTTCAGTATTTGCAGTGGTACTTTGAAGTTCTTTAATATATTATTATTATTATATTTATCTAATGTATGTGTATACACACACGCCGGCACATCTACTTATCCTAAACTGTCAAATTTCCTCAATAAATTTTGAACTTTATGTATATGGCATATGATTGAGTTTTGGATAAGTAGATGTGCCGGCGTCTATACTATTCATATACTTTGTAAGGTAATTTATAAATGCTTTTTGTTTATTATTTAAAATAAATAAATATAATTGTACACTTTCTAGTGCTACTCTATTCCCCCTGTCACCGCGTGACGTAGGCTTAGTACTCCGACCATTTCTATGTCTGTAACATAATCAGATATCACCGTCCGTGAACTGTGCACCCAGGGCCGGACTCGGCTCTAATTTATACTGCGCTGCGCCCGCGCATCCCGGCGCAGTGGGACACTTGTTACCGCGATTTATAGGGACGACCGCCCGAAGGGTTTATTGTCTATGCCCGGTAATGTCGCCCGTTACTACGGAGTTTTATTATTTATTAATTGTCTGTGGTTGAAATAAAAAGTTTGTCGCCGATCGTTATGTGTCGTAACCTTTTTTATTGTGGGAGCGGGATGTATGCGCGAGCATGGACGTGTGTATTGTGTCGAGTTAGGCGGTGGGAGTTGCCAGCCCTGATTAGTTTAATTTCTGTATGAGGACATCATCATTACTGTTTTATGGATTCGTCTACTAATATAATCTTTGTTGCAAACTATCATTAAAGTCTGTATCGTAAAGATGTGTTGAAACTAAGTCTTAATTAAATTTAGGTCATTAGAAATGTGTTTCTGCTAGAAGGCTGTGTTGTCAAACTGTACTACAGTTCGGCAGAATGTTAAATTAAATATTTTTTAAACATATTTAGCATATACAAATTAATAAAAAACGTAGCTACTGTTGAGTACCGGGGGCTCCATAATATCGAAAATTCGATTATCGAAGTCCGTCTTTGGTTTAGTGGTCAAATCGCCGATGTCAAACCAGGGGTCCCGGCTTCAAATCCAAGTGGGGTACAATTAGGTTTGTATAAAGTCATAGGAGCGCACTACACCAGGAATCCTTTATATCAAACTGTTGGAACACAGAGCACTGTTCTGTTCATAAACATTGTTTGTATAGCAACATATTTAGATAAGATGGCGGTAGCTAGCCAAGCGGACTTAAAACAAGCAAAGGAAGAGTCTAAAGCAAAACAAGAGTATACACGCACCCCGCTGTAAGTATTTCGTAGTGATGTCCAACCAATCAGATGAATAGTGCAGGATCTCATAACGATTGAAAAATGTACATTTTTAATTACATACCTGTAGTTGAATGCCAACGCCAGGTTGTCGTACAATTTAAAAGATGGCCGCGTAATAGCTGATAGTTGTCATCGACATGGCTCGCCCTTGTTCCGTAATATTTATAGGGATATTTCGGTCTTGGAGAGTGTTTACTTTACCCCAAACGGTCTTTACAACGTCACCGGAAGTTTTTAGGGGCGGCGAAAAACTAAAGGATTCTTCAAGCCGTGTGATCGGAACACTGTCAGGGGGTTTCTAGAGAGAACGGCATAACGTAAGCGTATCCCCGTTCCCTACTAGATAGAGTAGATCAGACTGCACCCGCATGAGTGACATAAACACTTTAACAGCCTCTACGGTATCAGCTTTAAGATCCAGAGGTCCGTTGTTCGATTCCTAGCAAGAGTACATATTCTTGATTTGGTTAGGTTATTGGTTCTTTTAAGATTGTATGGGTAGCTACTACCATTTTATCTAAATCTGTCCTCATAGTAACAATATTTGTAGTTTCCTCAACCGCTATCAATTCCTCAGTAGTTGAGTTCGTTTCGTTATGTTTCATGTGTCAAAATAGTAACTGGTTACTTCGAATACGAGCGGATATCATAGTGTGAGAAATTGTTATTGTCACCGGTTATAAAATCTCACCCGTGATAACGTTTTTCAATGCAAGGCCAAAGCTTAACCTCATCTGACGACCTCCGTAGCCGAGTGGCTTGCTTGGGTTCGACTCCCGGTCGGGTCAATGTCGAAAACGAACTTTTCGATATTGTGTCGGGTCTGGGTGGTTGTGGTACCGTCGTTGTTTCTGATTTCCATGAAACGAGTGCTTTAGCTACTTACCATGGGATCAGAACAATGTATGTGATGTTGTCTAAATATTTAATATTTAAATATTTATTAATTATTTTTTATTTTTTAATTATCTACAAAACTGTTCTTACATGAAGCAGTGTCTCTGCCGCTATGTATACCCAGGAATGGCCCAGGATCACTTTGGTAACTGGACTATTAGGCGGATTAACATAACAGGCCATGGAAGTTTTTCCGACACAGAGCATGCAAGCGCAGAGACTACGTCCCAGTGCTGAGTACTTGATCTAGCGTATGGATAGAGAGCGGGCCGTTACTTTGTACGGTGGCTCAATACGTGTTAGTGACTTTTAACGACTGCCATCTTATTATAACAACAGGGATTAATAGCTACATTAATAACGTGTTCCGTGCTTCTCTCGAGTTATTTATTTTAGTTTGGTCACCTATCCCTGAAATTGATATTATAACATTGAATAAAGCTTATTTGGCTTACAGTGTAAGTGGTTCCATCATATGCAATACAAGCTTAGTAGTAGGGCACCTGCTTGGAATTGTCAGAAAACCATATCGGTCTAAAATACAGTGTCTGTCGGATACAACCAAGTGGTTAGGCAGCTGGCCTGGATCGTCATATGGTTTGAGTTTTAACTATGATATTTTTGCTCTAGTTGTCTATAACATTCCAATTAGGACATGAGATATGTGTTATTGAAACCGCAATCTCTGTATCAATTTCGCGTACTACGTCCCGTCTCATTACGGAGTGATCGCGGCGACGTAATAATGCGAGCTATCCGTCAAACGCGGGCTGCGGGCGGGGCCGCGCTCTAGGGATGTGCACTTCGGAACACTGATAACTGTGTTAATGCTTGACGGCGCAGTAGCTTGCGCGTGTTCTGAATTTGTATATACCTTTTTTTGGAAAGGAATTGCTGTTGGTTGTTTATAGTTTTTACAGTGTCATCATCATCATCATCAGCTCGTTTAATGTCCCCACTGCTGGGGGACGAGCCTTCCCTATGATGGATGGACAGGGAGAATGGGCCATAAACCACCACGCGGGCCCAGTGCGGATTGGTGGTTGTTAACGACTGCTAATGTAGCCGGGACCAACGGCTTTACGTGCCTTCCGAAGCACGGAGGAGTTCGAGATGAAAAATTTTTGGTCACTTATCCGATGACCGGCCTTTGCGAAAGTTGCTTAACCACAGCAATTGCAGACTGGGCACGTTAACCACTGCGCCATTGAGCTCCTCAGAGCTTTTTTACAGTGTAACCTGGTCAAAAAACTTCCAAGGTAATCAAGCCGTAGTGACTGATGAACAATCATCAGAGGGTTTTTAGATTTAACAACTCAACCCCAACACGAGTATTGTATTACTTTCTGGGGTGTCTCAACATTTTGTAAAATCTATATTGAGTAATAAAGTTATTTTTTTATATTTATTTATTTATTTATTTATTTATAGATTGCATCACGCAAGAGTGGCTTCGTTGAGAGAATGCTGCTGCTGCTTCATTGCCATACAAATTTTCGTTTCCGCCAACGTGATCGAATGACAAATCAGACTCCAACTCGGCACGTTTGCCGGGTTCGTTTGCCGGTTAACCTAGTATCATAAAAAGGCGCAGTTTCCCAGCCCTACAGCTAAAGGACACCAGTTTCCCAGGTCGCTGCGCCGGCGGCGACGCGACAGATGACGCTAAATCTGCTTTGTTGTTCGTCACCGAGGTCGGAGGGCAGTGACGTCCATTTGATTTAGCAATTTAACGGCAAAATGTTGTATCAATAATATGGAGAAGAGAAAATGTGGTCGAGATGTCGACAGATGCGCGTACCTGAACTTCAATGTTGGATTTGGTAATGTAATTTTTACAAGTGGTCGCGCAGTAGTCAAATTTCGACCATTAATCATACATAAACTTTATCTATTTGCACTCCTTATCTATATATGATCAATTACTATGCCAAATCTCATACTCCTCTGTCCGCGTTAGAGGGCATTACTTTGGGACATGATATTTGCACCTTCTAAGAATTTATACGGGTCATATTCCTCTTGTGGACATTGTCGGAATCATAATATGTACCTATGTATGTAAATGTATGTAATATGTTTAATATAATTTGCGTAATAGTAATATTCGCTACGCTCCTAACGTTTTGCCTTTTATAAACAGGGGAGGAAACTATATTTGTCCACTGAATTCTATCGTTCTCATCTTATCTGTTTTTAGGCAATTTTAAACTATGTAACATGTAACATTTTCTTTTGTTTGCAGAATTTTCGATATTAACTCGTATATGTGTTATACAATATTAGAGATGTAAGTACACTCTCGCATCTATTTCACATTGATATATTATTTATAAGAGTCCTACATAAGACAGTGAATAAAGTCTGGTTACGGATGATGAATATTATCATAAATCATAATAATGGACTTTTTAACGTAACAAACTGTTCACTTCTGAAATCGACGATCCTTTATGATATACAACAGATGTTTCAAATAAATATCGTTGGTTATAAAAAAAAACATAATTAAGTAATACAAACGCCTAAACGGCAGGTAAAACGAAATGAGGCATTTTCTTTAAAGCAAATCAAATTCAATTCTATTCTATTATAACCTAAAGGAAAATTAAGTTAACAACTCTTAGATACTAAAAACACAATGTTGAAAAAATTTCCACGAACAGGATTTGAACCTGCACCCTTCTGACATACCGGGTCAGGTGTTCTTCCAATTGAGCTATCGTGGTTCTAACCAGCCTGCCGAAATTATTCAACACTATTTACTTTTTTACTTTGAAAGCCAAAGGCGCCAATTCAATGTCAACAACTACCGTCATTAACACCCGATCATAATATTTTTACAAATACTAAAGATCAGTTAAGAAGTAGGCTAGCTATTTATAAAATGTTCTTGTTTTGTTTATATAATTTTAACGCAAATTTTTGTTGCGAAACAAATTACAAAAACACAATGTTGAAAAAATTTCCACGAGCAGGATTTGAACCTGCACCCTTAGATTCGATTATCTTAGATACTAGATACATAATAAACACAGAAATCGACCAGTTAAAACCAAAACCACTACAATTCTACTTTAAGATAACGTTCTCTACATTCTCTACAAACGTACGCCACCTGCCATCTATACGCACTTTTTGAATGTTTTGATAAAATCAACATAATTAACCATTGGCGTTTGCAAATGTTACCAAACAGAAAATGAATTTCACCATAACGCTTTGATCGGATATTATTAGTAACACATAACGATTTCAAACTAAACAAACGCCGTGTATGGGATAACGTTTCATAATATTGTATTTTTTTTTTTAAATAATTTCTGATCTTAATCTTAATACGGAAACATTGTGTACGCTCAATGTACCAAATAATATTGCAAATTTCTTAG
This sequence comes from Eudonia truncicolella, assembly GCA_949315975.1. Lineage (NCBI taxonomy): Eukaryota > Metazoa > Arthropoda > Insecta > Lepidoptera > Crambidae > Eudonia > Eudonia truncicolella. The sequence goes on along the minus strand of OX438837.1, from coordinate 17,016,364 downwards.
TCAGTGAATGTTTTCGTAATTCTTTTGAGAGATAAAGTTTATTTAACCATTTTTTTTGATAGAGCTGCGGAAAAATAGAGGAATATACATTATTTACCGCCTCTGTGGTCTAGTGGCTAAGACCACCGGTTTAGACCCAGATGTCCCGGGTTCGATTTCCAGCGGGGGGTACATGTTTGTGTACTCGGTTTGGTTGGTGGTCCGCCTGGCTAGCTACCACCATCTTATCTAAATATGTCGCCATAACATCAATGTTTGTAGCTTTGTTGTGTTCCGGCAGCTAGAGATAAGATAGCCAGTACCTCACTAGTTGAGGATCTCGGGTGAAGTGCGCTTCCATCGTTGGCCTTATCATCACTTAACATCAGGTGAGATCAAGGCACCGTGCTAACCTGTTAATATAAAAAAAAAATAAAAAATATGCCTACTATCGTAACATAACTTTAAATGAACAACGACGAGTAAAAAGGTTGAGACCGCACAAAGTCTTTCAATAGCTCATTTATGTTTTCAAACTATCCGCTTTATGACATTCTTAACCTGGTTTTGTTGACATTTTCCCTTTTAGAATCTCCGTCGATCTCCGCAATAGATGTTCCATCAAAATGGCTCGCCCAGCATGGTTTGATGGCTGCAAAAATAATGCTCCAATCGATCACGGATACCTAATAAGGAACAATTTGCCCAGAATTTAGAAATAAAATGCTTTTGATATTAGACCTTAGGGGTAATAAAGGCTCCGACATTGTTTAGTCACGAATGTTCACGTTTTGTGCACCTTAATAGACGAGGAATTAGAAAAAAATTTAAAGCTGCACTCGAGACCGCTTGATGACGGTCTACAAGCTACGTTAACAATAGTGCAATGTGAACGTTGGAAATATTATTAAGTGATTGGATTTTATTACAATGGTTGTATGATAAAACAGTCTCAATTAAGTTTAAATTATTATGTTATTTGTTTCTGATGAATCAAAACGATCTCATAGTTTTTTGTTATTTTATTATTTACTGTCAAAATTGGTGATGTAGTTGTAACAATGTTGAGGAGCTCAATTGCGCAGTGGTTAATGCGCTCTGTCTGCGAATGCTGAGGTTAAGCAACTTTTGCAAAGGCCGGTCATCGGATGGATGACCAAAAACGTATCAGCTCGAGCTCTTCTGTGTTTCGGATGGCAAGCAAATCCATGCGCTAATCCGCACTGGGCCCGCGTGGTGATTTATGACCCTTTTCCCCTATCCATAGGGAAGGCTCATGCCCCAACAGTAAAGATGATTTAGCCTCAAAATTACTTTAATACCTAAGTATATTTCATTATTCTCGCAACCATCTTAAGCCAATTTGTTCACCCAACAAAGTAACTGCATTTAAAAATGACTACACAACCAACAAACATGTTCTGTTAATAAATAATCCATAAACTACTCGTGTGTTTAATCGTCATCGGCCAATTAGCCGCTCCGCTGCGATGACAAATGGACGCCATTTCTCACCTCAAAACGAGATCGGTATACATTTCAACACTCGTAACGTATGCCTGCGCGCAGCCTGAACTATAACCCACGTTATTAATGCATGTATTTGGAAGTCAATTATCGATGATACCTCGAAGTCGATAGTTGCGTAAGTAAGCTTTTTCGAAAATTGTGGTACTTGATCCCGCGACCTTTTGTGATTCGGGCGACTGCTCTTCTAGTTGAGCTACTGAGACAATGGTTTCTTCTTACGCTAACAGCTAGCGTTAGTTTTTTAATGTTTAGGAACTACATTTTAGCATCCGGAATGAAAGCTTTTTGAAATAAATTAATCAATCTTCTCGTTTCGTTTTTTTTCGTTTGCACTTCATGAGTAATGACCGAACTCGAGCAATCTTTTTATCACTCGTGTATGATTTATTTCTTAATAAATGCGAACATTACTGATTGACAGATAATATATGACTTAAATTAATATTTATTGCAATTTTTTATGTTGCAAGGTGTATTCGTGAGTTTCGTTGTTATTTCTATATTACGAAACACCATTCAACTTTTTAAAAAAAAGAGATTTGGACGTAAAATTTACCATAGTGTAAATAAAACCATATCTTATTTTTAAAAGTGAGAATGGTATTGATCGTTATAGTTATAACAGTTAATTGTTTATAAACAATTGAGCTAAACTATTATTGATCATTCCAACAGACGCTCACTAAAAAACGAAGCAAATCGTGATTCGATTCTGATTGATTGCGCGAAATGTGTGCCGTGACTAAACATTCGAATAATTCAATCGGGTTAACAACGCTAAACTGATATTTTATACTCACCTAAAGAAATAATAAAATTAGACTTACACCATTTCGGCTCGAACAATTAATGATCCGATATGTGGTTCGAAAAATGAAACGTCGTTGTTTGATAGCTCAATCGATTCTCGAGATACACTTTGCTCATAAATAAAAAGCACATTAAAAAGATAGTGTGATAAACAGTTTGGGTAGTAAGAGTAATGTTAAGGTAACATTCACAGACACCGCTGGTGCCAAGTGATTATGACCTTAAAGTAATTAGAATACAGTCTAACGCATCAGTGAGTTTAATTCAACCAATAAGTAATGTAAATATGGTTCGATACAGAAAATGTTTCCGTGAATTTCCCATAGCTTTAATCGAGTAGTTAATCGATTATGGATAATTTCGCCGTAAAAGTTTCTTTGCCGTAATATCTCGCGTGACCGTCTAAATAAAACACATTTGGTCCTGTTCGGGCATGGACTTTCATATTTTAATTACGAAAATTGGTGTAGTTACGTAACCTGATTTTAAATGTTTTTTTTTGGAGTGAGAATTTTGCTTTAGAAAATATAACCATGTAGCTAAGGCACAACTTATGTTTTTGATCGTTTAAATCAATTATAGCGTTTTCATTAATCTACTAGCAACAATATCTCAGTGTACGTGCCTGCACATCAACCTACCACAAACTGTCAAACCTCAATAGACTTTGAACTTTATGCCTCAAAATTATGGTTGAAAATGTATTGAAGAAATTTGACAGTTTTGGATAGGTTGATGTGCATGCGTCTGTACATTTTTTACAGAAATGGTTCAAGCATTCATTACCTGTAATACGTTTTTAATTATTATTGATTAGTCATACAAATGTCAATTAAAATCGCATACGAGGCATAAATATAAACTAGATTAAGGTTTTCTTGTAGACCACATAATGACATATACATTAACAGCCAAAGCCAATGTTATTCACCGTAACATCCGCACTGGTCATCGCCTTTTTAGAGTAAGGTAACATATTTATAAATTTCGATAGTTAAGTATTAGTAGTATTTTTATGAAGATGTAAAAAAAAGTAAACAAGTATGTAAGGATCGTAGCAAGTGGAAAGAAGTGGTCTCTGCCTACCCCTACGGCAAAGAGGCGTGATTATATGTATGTATGTATATAATATAAATAAGTATTTTTAGGAAGGAATTTGTGTTTTGCTGCCTATAACTTTTGCAGTGAATAGAGTATATTTGCGGTGACAAATTTATGATTCCTTAAGCCGTAAACCTGACCTGACCCGGTATGTCAGAAGGGTGCAGGTTCAAATCCTGCTCGTGGAAATTTTTTCAACATTGTGTTTTTGTAATTTGTATCGCAACAAAATTTGCGTTAAAATGATATAAACAAAACAAAAACATTTTGTGTAGTAGCATTTTGAGGATTGGGCGGGAATCCGTCAAAGCGCTCGTGTGAATACAAGTACGATGTCTTTGGTCAATGCTTGTTTTTATGTGTGTTGTGATGTATCAGGGTATGTAGTAATAAAGGAGGGATGATTAAATTATAGATCGCGACTGGTTCCTACTTATGAGAGGATACATTTCAGCTCAAACGACATTTAAAAAAAATATTAGTAGGAGGCAAACGAGCAGGCGGGTCGCCTGATAGGAAGCAATCACCGCCGCCCATGGACACCCGCAAAACCAGAGGAATCGCAGATGCGTTGCCGGCCTTTAAGGAAGGAATAGGCTTGTTTCTTGAAGATCCCTAAGTCGTAATGGTCCGAAAATACCGCCGCCGAGAGCTGGTTCCACAGCACTGTAGTTCGTGGCGAAAAATTACGTGAGAAACGCACAGTAGTAAACCGCCATCCATCAAAATGGCGAAGATGGAAAGACATCATATATTTTTCACTACTCAAATTAAAACCATCAGTGTCATCAACCAATCCATCAACACAGTTGATGTTGTCAGATAAAACAATTATAACAATAATCGGACGAACTTATCGCCGTCCATACTATTAGCGGCGAAGACATATTTCACGCACTAAATCTTAGATTAACTCCCTGATATGCTGAGATACCGATCGCCGGCGTCTGCGGAGAGGCCCGGGTTCGCGCCGCAGGGAGCCGCGTCCTGTGTTAATAGCGATGTCCTCCATTTGTTTATAAAAGGTTATACATAGTTAATGTTCGAGAAGTACCACTACGTTAACACTGTAGTGCGCTTGCGCTATTTATATCTGCTTACGGTAAAAGTAAACGGAAAGTGATTTCATATTACAATTTTATTAATCATCAGCATTTGTGATTATATACATATAATTTTACGCAAATATTGTTGCGAACAAATTACAATTTGAAAAAAGTCAAAGTGTTGAAAAAATTCCACGAGCGGTATTCTAACCCGCACCACGATAGCATAGTTGGCAGTGCACCTGACCCGGCATGTCATGGCTTGCGTGTTCGACTCCCGCTCGTGGAAATTTTTCAACACTTTGACTTTTTTGTAATTTTTTTTTGTTCGCAACAATATTTGTGTAAAATTATATGTATTTAATCACAAATATAGCTTGCCTAATAAAAAAACTCTTAACTGATCTTCCAATATTTGTAAAAATTTTTACAAAATTGTTGCCGTAGTTGTCGACATTGAATAGGGCTCCTTTGGCTTATAAAGTAAAAATAGATAGTGTTGATTAATTTCGGCGAGTTGGATTGAGCCACGATAGCGTAGTTGGCAGTGCACCTGACTTGCAACACTTTGACTTTTTTCAAAATCAGCATCTAGTTCTAATGCTGGGTTCTGGCCTTCCCATATGTACAATAGCACATGAGGAGATCGGACCATAACCTACCACGCTAGCCCAATGTAGGCTGGTGGGTTTTAACGACCCTTGTTATGTCGATTCCGGTTGTAGTCATATGTGACTACAACCGGAATCGACAGCGTAAATTGCCCCCGGAGTATAGAGTTCGAGATGTATCAATTTAGTCACGTATAATAAAAAAAATATTTATCAATAAACGAAACCAGCTGACATTATATTCCCACGTATTAATATAAAATGAGTTTCAAATAATTATGTTCAAAATACACATTATTTTAGTATTCTTTTCAAAAATTTGTTGTACTCGAGAAAAGTAATTAAGTTGAAAGCACTTTTATTAATTTTAAGACCAACAGACGTATACTTAATCTGCAATAAAAGAACTTGAACTATATTAATACTGTGAAACCCTGCCATACCAAAACGTGTACTAATCTTAAGTCTGGTTTTAATCGGATGCTGTCTAATTGAAATAAACACTTTAACGGATCGACTGGCGTTGATTGACGTCAATGCAATAGGAGACCGGAACAGTAGCTGTTACAATTTGTCATTGTCCATATTAGATTGGACCTCCGTCCGACGGGCATTGATCTGTCCATTTATTACAGTCATAAATAACGTTTTAATTAAATTATGTATATCTTAGTGGGGCCTGCTAAGGTTACCCTCTCACAGTAACACTTCGAGCCATCGGGATCTTTTATAAAATAAAATAATATAAAATGTTTTTGTTTTGTTTATATAATTTTAACGCAAATTTTGTTGCGAAACAAATTACAAAAATACAAATGTTGAAAAAATTTCCACTAGCAGGATTTGAACCTGCACCCTTCTGACATACCGGGTCAGGTGGTCTTCCAATTGAGCTATCGTGCGTTCTAACCAGCCCGCCGAAATTATTCAACACTATTTACTTTTTTACTTTGACAGCCAAGGGCGCCAATTCAATGTCAACAACTACCGTCATTAACATCGGCGGGCTGGTTAGAACCACGATAGCTCAATTGGAAGAGCACCTGATCCGGTATGTCAGAAGTGTGCTGGTTAAAATCCTGCTCGTGGAAATTTTTTCAACATTTGTGTTTTTGTAAAATAATATAATTATAATAAAAATAATACAAAAATGAACTATATCCAACCCGTTCCGTAACAGTTTCCACAAAAGTTACTAACATAAACTTATACTTAAATGTTTATTTGCAAACTGTTTACTATTAATACGTAAAAAGGAAACTTCGTGACCCATTTAAGTAACCATTTAAGTACTGAAGTGTGAGAGATTTGGTATAGTAAAAGCTTATATGGGGAAGGAGTTGAGAAAGATAAATTTATGTTTATTACTAGTTGTTGCCCGCGACTTCGTTCGCGAAGACTCGATAAAATAAAAAAAAGGAAAAAAAAACAAAGTATCCTATATGCGGGTCTGGGTCATGGTCTGTATATGAGGAAAGTTTCATTAAAATCCATTCAGTAGTTTTTACGTGAAAGAATAACAAACATCCATTCATACTTACAAACTTTCGCGTTTATAATAAGTATTAGTATATTATAATGACTACAATTTTTTTAGAGAGTTTGCTGATTGCCTTAAACGGCATTTTTAGCTTCACTGGGCTTTTTTGGGGGCGGCGAGAAACTGAAAGGGTTCCTCAAACCGTTTGAAACGAATCACCGTCAGAGGTTTTCTAAAGAACGGCATCACACACTAGCGCGTGTCCTCGTGCCCTAGTACATTCTCCGAGGGGTTCGGATCGTATCGGGGACTACACTAGATAATAATATTATCCATTTTGTAACTATTATGTCTTTCAAATAATATTTAAATATGTATTAAACCATCTTACAGAAAACCATAAAAATTAATTCTCATCAAACAATCGGGAATGCTTGTTAGTGGATCCAAAATCACATATAAGCGAATCGTAGGTAACATATCCAGTATCGATGCTAATTAGATAATTACCGTGACCCGACCCCTGTCCGTCCGTCCATCCGTTCAAGCCGTTTTGTTACTCTATAATTACATATTTGGAGCACACTCGAAAGATATCTCGCGTCAAGCGGTTTGGCAGTTAGAGGTTGCACCTTTTATCCCGTTTAGACATGTTGTTAGTAAAGTTGGCCTGACGTCTTGTGTGGCGTCCTTCTCAGATCGTGATTAGTTTTTATTGTTTTGATCATGAGTTACATGTTTAAAACAGTTATGAAGCAATGAAACAAACTTCGTCAATAATTCTTTGTCTTATTTTAAATTATGAATTGAAAAAGCCTCAAATGGGCTTTGCATTTAATATTTGATTCTACTTTTACAATCCCAATGGTCGGTCTCTGGATGGGTGTCCTGTCCAAGTGAAATTGAATGCAAAGGAATGTTAGGTGATAGCCAATTTCAGTTTTTTCTCTTTTGAATACTTTTCAAGATTAAATTTTAATTAGATGTTTTTAATATGAACTGTTTAACTGAGTTTTTCTCATTGCGCATGTTGTGATTTTCTGAATGTGTTAGAAAGTACAGTTTTTAAACATTATGTTTGTTTTTTGTCTTGAGTGTAAAGTGTAACTGAGACGTCGAACAACCAAAATATTAAAAAAAACCACAAATGTTGAAAAAATTTCGCCGAGCAGTATTCGAACCTGCACCCTTCTGACATACCGGGTCAGGTGCTCAGATGGTAATGACGGTAGTTGTTGACATTGAATGGGCGCCTTTAGCTTTCAAAGTAAACAGTGTTGAATAATTACAGCGGACTGGTTAGAACCACGATAGCTCAATTGGGAGAGCACCTGACCCGATATGTCAGAAGGGTGCAGGTTCAAATCCTGCTCGGGGAAATTTTTTCAACATTTGTGTTTTTGTAATTTCTTTCGCAACAAAATTTGCGTTAAAATTATATAAACAAAAACAAAAACAATTCAAAATATTTAAATAAAACAGTGGAGTCCTGTCAGGCTGTTAAACTTAAAGCTTTAGAATGTAATGAAGTCTGGTATAACCAACGGTGTTCAATGACTGCACAATGGTAATTATAGAATTACTACTGAGACATTGGCTTTTTGGCGTGTTTATCCATGTAAGTGATAAAAATGTGAAACAGTTTTCAAGAAATCTCTCTTTTCACCACAAAGTGACTAAGAAAGTTTGCGCAAAACTAATTTAAATGTGTTTACCGAGTGGCAACTTGCCGCAAATGATGTGTGTTGAAGCAGAATTGCGACTACTTAGCACCTCCACCGCGATCTCGATTAGCCTTCAAAGCCCAACCAGGTTGCTCGCTAATCTCAACGCGGGATTGAACCCCGACCTTTGCGGTTGACGACCGCCAACGACAATCATTTGCTCCTAAATAACTATTTAACCACTTGAGGAGCTCTTGCGCGTGCAGCTTGCGATCGTGAATAACATTTGTGAATGTTAAGCAACTTTCGCAATGCTTTTTAATAGATTGGTGGCCAAGTTAAAGTAACTTAGTGCTCCTCCATATTTACGAAGGCACGTTTAGAGCCTTTGACCATTTAGATAAACCCTCTATAAAAAAATAAGAATACCTCGGCTCATTCCACAACTCTATAGCAATACTTATTGCCGACATGTTATGAATAAAAACTCTTCGATTTAATCGGAAACCGCATGATATATCATTGTTAGTAACAAATTTACTTAAAACTTTGTTTGTAAAACACAATTAAATCTATACTAATATTATAAAGAGGAAAGCTTTGTATTTTTGTATTTTTGTTTGTAACGAATAAACTCAAAAAACTGGACCGATTTAAAAAAATCTTTCACCATTACAATGCTACATTACCGCTGAGTAACATAGGCTATATAAAAAAGAAATGTCCACCCGTGCGAAGCCGGGACGGGCCGCTAGTCTAAAATAAATTAGAAAAACCAACCTAAACCACCGAGTAGGACCGGACTCCCTTTATCAGACCCACCCAATGCTGCAGAATGGGACAGTCAAACCCCAGCGAGATTGCATTCAGAATACTATTGGCGCTGTTCCTTACCCGCCTCATCAGGGAAGCAGTTCGCTTGCGTATGATCGCGTAAATATCTCAGTGCGCGCATCAACGAACATCCCTGACGCACTAGAAAATAATTAATAAGTTAATGATTTTAAACAAACAATTATGTCATTCCAATCGATCCAGCTAAGATTTCAATCATTAGACATCAACATAAGCGAGAGAGAGAAATGACGATCACGTCATTAATGCGATGTCGTGAGTAAAACCGAATTATGTGTGTTAATAGTAATTTATAAAACTAACAAACGTATTACCATCAGCGCGTGGTTCATTACGGTTTATATGGTGTGTAATAAATGTAAATATGTAATGACGGCCGGCTGGCGCGGCAAAAGCTTACAGAACACGTTCAAATTCAGTTATTTATTACGTAAAATTGATATTTACTGTTGTCATTAATCAAAATGCGGAGTTTCTTGCTAAACGATGGTGATTGGCGCTTGTAATTATTCAATGCATCACACATTATTGAATTAACCTTGTGAATGTTGAAATTTGCGAAACTTTAATTGATCTTCAATGGTGGCGGCTGTGGCGGAGGCAGCTGGTGTGTTAAATGTTTCTTTAGACGTTGGCTGACAAGGTTTCAATTGCGATATGTTGGTCATTATTTTGTTACGCATGTGTGTGTTTTTTTAAACGGATAAGTCCTTGGCCTTTACTCACCTGATGTTAAGTGATGATAAGGCCGAAGGTGGAAGCGTACTTCACCCGGATTCATCAACTACTGAGGCACTGGCTATCTTATCTCTAGCTGCTAGAACACAACAATGACATATTTAGATAAGATGGTGGTAGCTAGCCAGGCGGACACACAAGGTCTACCACCAACCAAACTGAGTACACAAACATGTACTGCTGCTGGGAATCGCACCAGGGACCTTTGGATCTGAGATTGGTGGTCTTAAACAGAGGCGGGTGTATTTACTAGCAGAGTAAAGATGATCAGGAACACTTAGATGAATGGTCCCATGTTGGGTGCCAGATTTATTATTACGACTGAGCCTGCAAACATTTTTTTCTTTCCTCATATTTCATATCCACTAAATGGTAATCGGTCACCGTAGCCAATAAAAGCTTGTGACGTTGTGGGTTAACTTTTGTATTACGTCACTATGCCTAATATATTTACTGGATCTTAAAATTGAAAAGCTAAAAGAATTCAAAACTACCTATATAACAAACAAAAATTATATGGGGGTGGTAGTTATCCAGATGGGTTAAGTACCTATTCATGGGCTTCGTGCCGTAGCATTCTACAAGTGTCCGCTGGTATATGGAGAATTAGATAATATAGTTTGCGTAAAATAAAATAGAAGAAAAAATCAACCAGTCTCACGAAGTTCGAGTAGGAATGGAACCCACGACCTTTGGATTACCGTTCCAATGCTCTGACCGCTGAGCTAACGAGACCGAGGGTTGATATTATCTAGTAAAATTATAAAAAAAAAAATTGAAGCGCCACTTAAGTTTACACACATAATATCTTGTACAGATAATATCGAGAATTAATAATAACAATAAAACCGTTTTTCCTAAAGTGCCTTTCCAACTAGCGAACGCTGACAGTCAGCTCTTCGTATTTATTAATATAATAATTTACAGACACTGTTGACTTCTTCAAGTGAACGCAACCATTTTCAGAATCGTTTAGAACCAATAAATACCGCATGATTTGCTCGGAACGTGATGAGACTGGAACATTGTCTAATTAATTTCAAAATGGCGTCCTTCCCTAAGTTACAACGGCATAGAAATTTATACTAGTTCACTTTTTGTAAGCTTATAACATACTACTAGAAGAATAGTACTACTCAAAAACTTTGAACATTTTATGTAGCGGTTACCAACTGTGATTTAGCTATAAGGTTAAGTATTAAATATTTTATGACTAATGTTTAAAAAATAATTTATTTATGTTGTTTAAATTTTTCCTTTTTAATCTTTTTTAAATTCTTCGGGACTAAAGATTTCGAGATGATTTTTTTTTTAATTTATTGGATCACAATTGTTACATTATTACAATTATGTGGTTTAAATTTATAGTGACATATACTTAATGTACAACTACTTAAGGTGAACTCAGCATGCATTGAGGTACAGACAGTATTTACAGAGTAAGCTACGTATTTCTAAAACTATGTTGTGTAAGGTAAGTGAATTACTGTTTCATTAAAATAAATATGTGTGTGTTTAGTGTATGTTTGCGAGTGATGTCTTAGGTGTGCGTGCATATACAGGTCTATTTATGTGTGTTATGGTATGTGATGTGAATGAATAAATAGAAATAGAAATAGAAAACATTTATTATTAATAATATTTATGTTGCAAAAGTTTAAATAAATAAAAATAAATCAATAAATGTTGACATTATTAGACTGACTGACTACTGATATTATTAGTGAACATATTTTTATTAAAGAAACTCCTACGGTATGGTTTTCTGAAGATGTAGAAAGTGATTTTTTTAAATTTAAAACTATTTGTACTGTGTAATGATTCCGCTTTTGATTCCTCTCGACAAGTGACGATAAGCCCGAAGGTGGAAACGAGTTTTGGCTCTTTCCTATTATTGACGAAAATACTGTTAACATGTTTGTTATGGCGACATATTTAGATAAGATAGAGGTGGCTAGCCAGACGAAATCAAAACAACCTATACTACCAACCAAATCGAGAACAGTATGTGCCCCCGCTGGCTATCAAACCCAGGACCTATGGATCTGTTCAATAACAGTGATCACATGTTCGCGATGCATGATTCCTACCGTAAGCAACGCGCGAGAGACGTAATGCAGTGTCCTAGCAGTTTTAAGGCTGTCCACTGTTTTATTCACATTATAAACAAATAAATAAATAATAAATAAAATTGTTTATTATTAACCGGGTGTTTTTGTAATTAGAAGAGCTACTATGTATATAGGTAAACGTTTTTATATCTGATTTTTCGACCTAGTTGCACTAGTCGTGGTCATGGGGCTGACTCATCTGGCTCATGTTTTGCTTCACATTACCGTACCAGCTGTATGTAGGTACTATTCTACCTGTTGTACTTTGTGTTGCAGTTTGAGCAGAGTACTGATTGCGAAAAGGTAAACGTTGCCATCTTTAAAACAACGCAACCCAATAACTTGTGATGCTGTTGTAATTGATGACGCTGTTTAATTACGAACACAAAACGCATGCTGTTAATAATATAAATACATATTAATATTAATAAACTCAATTACTTTAATGGAATAAATGACACCAATAAATGGCCCAATAAAACACCCGTGCTGGTCAGGACTCTGGCGAGAGCTCGTTGATGTCTTTGGTGTACTGTGTGGTAGGGTAAACCCACCAAAAAGCACGCACTACCAAAAAGTACCACAGTGCTACTAATTGAATAACATGAAATCTGTCAGCAACTACTTGCCTGTGACATAACGTGTGCATGGACTCAATATCCCATGAATGTGGGTTTGCCAATGAGAAACATAGAATTTCGTATATGAACGTACTCTTTGGGGGCTTTTCAATATTTCGACAAATTGTATGTTTATGTTTAGTTAATTTTATAATATTTTTGTAGACTGGCAACAGTTTCGTTCTCTTCCGCTCCCGCGGTCTCTGTGTAACGTCGTCATAAAGTCCTTTGATGTAATCGGGCTTCTTTTATTAATAGTGACCTCAAGAACTTCCCTGCCACACCATACAAACAGTAAGTACAGTCCACTATCGTCTAAACTAGTAATGAATAACAAAGGGTTTTTTATTAACATATGCAATGAAAAGTGTTTCTCTTCTACGAACATTATTGTTTGTATTGCATTTTTTTTTCAATCAGTGCGTCCTACTACGATATACCGGGTAGAAACGGGGACATTCACGATAGGGCTGGTACACCAGTTCAAAGTCGCTCAGCGTGCGCTCCATCGAAATTGGAATGCTCGGGATTTCTCTGGCGGATAGAATCCGCAACGAAGTTATTCAACAGAGTACTAAAGTCACCGACATCATTCGCCGAATCACGGCCTGAAAGTGGAAGTGATCCGGTCATGTCTGCAGAAGAACCGATGATCATTGGAGCAGACATGTCCTAGAGTGGAGACCGCGTTTAGGCAAACGCAGTTTAGGACGCCCTGCGGGGCGATGGACCGACGACTTGAAAAAGATGGTGGGTGGTGGATGGATGCGGTCTGCGCAGGACCGGGATGGTTGGCGCTCTTTAGGGAAGGCTTACGTTCAGCAGTGGACGGCAATATAGGCTGAAGAGAACGTTTATGTACCATTTAATTTCATAAATGTCTCCGTAGTCGAGTTCGCACGCCGGTTTCTGGTGTTGCCATCTCTGAGGTTCCGGTTTCGATTTCCAGTCGGGATAATGTAGAAAATCTATTTTTAACTATTTTTAAAAACGATATTTTTCTATATTTTCTCAGGTCTGTGTGGTTACGGTACCGTGTCGTTGTTCCTGATTTCAATAACACAAGTGCTTTAGCTATTTTCTTTGGAGTCAGAGCAATGTATGTGATGTTGTCTAATATTATTTATAAAAATGCGAGTAGACCCGTAAATGATGCATCGTTTTAATATGTAGTATTCGCGTGAACTGTAGCAAACAGTAATTCCACGTTTTTATCTTTACGTTACGTATTTTACTCAATCGAAGTAAGGTACTTCAAACATTTTGATTAGACGTTATATAAAACTAAACAGGCCAGCATTAACACAAACTCCTATAATAGTAAGTACAGTTATGTAACCGGTATACTTAGAAGATATTGATATCACGAGTTGCTGTAGCTTATGTTGGTAATCCAAATTAAAATAAATAAAACTCACGAATCATATGCCACCATTCTTCCACAAAAGTTACACGACATTAATATTCACCAATAAATCGTCATATCAAAAGACAGCGGGCCTCGATAATATGCGCGGTAATTTTTTGCCGCAATATATAGCGTCCGTTCGCGATACTGCCTTATAAGTGCGCTATGTTTTAAAAATAATGAGGGAACATGCGCGCGCGCCACGGGGCGTGCATAACGACCCCCGCGTACATCACAGCTCGCGTAAGTATGTTTCGTTAATAAGCCTTTTGAGCCATCGCAGTGTGTGAGGTCAGGGCGCTGTCATTGCAGGTGGTAAGGGTTCCATATTGAAATAGGGTGACCCAGACCTGCTAAATAAATTGTTCTTGAAAAAATTGTTCGCACGACCATTTGAAACATCAAATACTCGTACCTATTATTTTCCAGTAAGGTGATGAGAATAAATTCATGGAGGTCTGGAAACGACCCTTGAAATAAAATCTGGTATCATTTTAAAAAACAGAAACGGTCTGAATATTATTACACTGAGATTTTTGGCCGCTTCTTTTTTTTTATGTGAAAGAGAATGTCTGGGGGTTTAAGTTACTCGCGTCCGTAGGTTTACCCTTGAGACCCCACACGTGACCCCTGGGTGGTGCTAAATGAGTGACCCTGTCTGAGTGGTAAAGAAATGGGCCGGCTCGCCCGGCGTAATACCACCCTCTCACAGAATATCGGCATGAAACAATGGCACTCGTTGCTGCATCACTACAATTGGCTTAATCACCACCCTTCTTAAATGCGGTTTGGTTCACAAACCCAAGCTTTGCACTTTGCCCGACGGGGCCTACCGCCTAACTCTATCGCCATCGCTCTGAAAGCAATAACGAAAGCTATAGCCTATAGCTTTCGATATTGCTTTTATATTGCTTTCGAAATGACAAGATGACGCCATAAACTTTAAAGCGCGATGGCGATAGAGTTAGGCGGTCGGGGGGTGTGACAGTAACCAAAAGACACTAAAATTGTGTGTCTAATGTAACAGAAATAGTAGATTATTAAATAAATATTTATCTACATATTCATAGCGACATTGTAAATTTATTTTATAAAATAAAACTACAAAATACAGCTATCCGCCATTATAAGTTGAACACCAATCACATCGGATTACGTCATCTCTATGTACGCCCCGATCGACATGTTACTTTATTTCATACGAACTTCGACTAACCCGCGCTGTTTTATTGTGTTTTTTTTTTGTTGTTATTTTTTTTATTGCAGGCATTTATAGCGTATTTCGTGGCTCCTAGCGATCAGTTATCTAGTTTAGTGTTTTTGGAAGAAAAATCTAGTCATGGAACAAGGATTTACCAAGGCAAATAGCTCTAATTTGCCTAGAGTTGATGTGTAAAATGATTAATGTATACATACAGGACTTGAAATCTGACCTTAAAATTAGATTCTGATTAGATTGTTAAAATTTCACCTTCATTCATTTCACACTTGCTTAGAGTAAAGTCAAAATGATCTTTACAGAAATAAATTGGAGAATTTAGACATACAGCTGATGGATCTCTTCGTGTAGATTACGCCACATTTTCCGCACTGTTTTGTCGTAAACAAATAATTTGTTCGGAGTTTTTATTGATGTACCGCACTGAGGAACTGCACACCACTTATACACTTCGGAATTCATATTATGTAACAAGTAAACCAACGTATTTGTCTTATACGGTCGTAATCTACGAGTAATACCTTTAAACGAGCAATTCTTGTATATATAAATAATCTGAATCTCGGAAACGGCTCCAACGATTTTCATGAAATTTAATATGCAGTAGGTTTTGGGGGCGACAAATCGATCTAGCTAGGTTTCATATTTAGAAAATTTTATAAAAAGAAAATAACGAGCAAATCTCGGTCATCCAGGTACAGGTACTGTTTACGGTTGAGTTACATAGAGGTGACGTCACAAGCAGTTGCCATGACACTAGAAAGCGTTTTAGCGCGAATTTTAAATAAAAAAAAATAAAAGCCTTTTTTACCTAAAAAATCTTAATTTTTCACAAAAGTAATGTAGCTAAATAAAATATTAGATGCATTAGAATCCTTCAAGTATCGTGCCGAGCGCTTTACCACTCAGCCACCGAGGCGTTCTACTTTAATGTGCTTTTAAGGCTTCGTGGGTTTATTCTGATATCGGTTTTACATTTACATTACAATAATGTGAACAAAAACTCGTGATTTGACCACAGGTGTTGTTCCGCAGACGCGCACGAGTCGCCGGCGCGTGCGACGCCGCGGCCGCGACCCGCAGGTCACCGCCACACGACCGGCGAGAGGCGCGTTGCCCAACACCAAGCGCCAACCACTGCCAGTACAACTCCCATGTTAAAGAGGACATATGGAAGTCGACTAGTTACAGTGTAACTGGACGTTGTGTAAGTGGCGAGAAACTGAAAGGTTTCCTCGAGCCTTGTGATCGAAACTCCTCGGACAATCTAGTAGGGGAAACCCCGCTACTAGATTCTCCGAGGCGTTCGAATCAGATCGAGAGCGGAAACACTTGGGTTGACCGGGTCGTGGGGATGGCGGGCAAAACGCAAAACTAGTAACCTGTAATGTAGTGGGTGTGAACTGGGGTCTTCGTACTCTTGGTCTACCAGTAGGTGTCTTGGGTCTATTCTACTGTGCCTGTGTAGTGTATCTGAGTGTGTGGACGACCCGCGGATCACCGCCACACGACTGGCGAGAGGCGCGTTGCCAACCGCTGCTGTACTGAAATAATGAAAATTAGCAAACACATGATAAACAATAGGAATAAAGCAGAAAATTAATCACCAGCTCATTATATATCCCCACTGCTGGGCACGAGCCTTGATGGACTCGCCACAGGGAGAACGGGCCACAAAGCAGCATCACGCGGGCCTATTGCGGTGCGGTGGTTTTTAACGTTTGTGTACGTATTTTACATGTCTTCCGGAGCACACGGAAGAGCTCGAGTTGATAAATTTTGGGTCACCCATCCGAGGACCAGTTTTTACGAAAGTTGTTTAACTTCAGCAATCGTTGACCGATAGCGTTAACCACTGCGATATCGAGCTCTTTATCGAGCGCTTTACAACGTCTACACCGCAAACAGTTTTTTTTTACTTTATTTTTAATTTTAGCTTCATTAGTGAAGGATTCCGCACAATAAGCACGACAAGCGTTTGACAGTAGTGGGTATAATAATAAGTGATGAAATTCCACGCGAATGTCGTTACGTGAAAACCCTACATTCTATTATTACCATAATCACAATTTATCTATCTATTTTCTGCTACTAGCGAAAAAAACTAAACAGTCGAAATCTTAATATTTCCATGATACAATCAGTCGGTCATCAGTGATCATGTTTTTTGTCTTTTATATCGATAATTTATTAATTATTCTCATATTATGTAAATGTATCGTTTCGCCCATATAGACATCGCCTTCTAAAGTTGTAAAACTCTAAACTTACTGCAGTGTATCGGGTTCCAACGAGTTTTCTTCCAAAAATTGGTCTAGAATCCGGTCACATTATAATTTCAAAGCGTAACGTACTATGTTGAACTGAGTCGTTCGAGAACGTTATTTAGTACGGCGGTTCATTCATATATTTTGTCTTGTAACTGTTTGTTTTCGTATATTTTTAAGCGTACATGCCGCGTCTGGTCCTATAAATTAGTGACTTAATTAGTCTAATGTATGCTAGAAAATTAGTCACGGTATTTTGTTAGTAGATAGTCTTTGAAGATAATCTTCATCTTTTTTTTTTATTAACGACTGCTTTGTACTTGTTAACATAAAAGCTTATGTTTAATCATTCATGTGTTGCGTATGTGCCATATCTCTTGTTTTGGTTCCGCACACCATGTTGTTTTCTTACAGCAGTTAAAACAGCTATTGTTTCAAACAAAATAAATTATGATTTATTATTGGTTCGTCCCGAAGTTTCGTCCCACATTCCAAAAGATTCTTGGTTTGTCCCATATCACTATTGAAGTGGTGTTTCGTCCCAAATTACAAGTAGATAGTTAAAAGTAAAGTCAACAAAAAAAGTGTTAATATTTTTTATTTTTTTTAAAACAATATTTCAATAATAAAACAACTCTAAGCATGTTGGCATGAATCATCTTTATTATCCAGTATCACAATCAAAAATCACAGAAATTGTATATTATCATCTTATTATAAATACAGTTTAAATACCTAAGCTACGTACGTGTACAGAACAGTCAATATGTAAGACACTAGGTGATAATTTTAATTACTGAATTTACCGAACATTTAAATGAGAGTATTAAAACAAAGCTTCATCCCAAATTACAAGTACATAGTTAAAAGTAAAGTCATAAAAATTGTGTAAGTACTTAAATAAGTTTTTTCAAACAAATATTCTTTTATAAAACAACAACAGTTTGAAAAATTCTACTATTCCTTATTGTTTCAGTGTGATAGTATCTTTAACAATTTATCATGCTACTAAGTTTTCTTATGTACTGCGGGAAATATTGGAGAAAAACTATCAGTACACCAAAGCACGCCACTTAATAAGTTATATCACTATACTCTATGTATATGGTTCTTGTGTAAAATAATATTGATGCATTGATTTGCTGTAATACGAAACTTATACTTTTTACCAGCCCAGCCCAGAACAGTCAAATAAATCAGTTGATTTATTTGAAAAAGATAATTATCATTTTAGACTGGTAGAAACATTTATAACCACAAACAAAATCGTTAAACTGTTTTTTTAATCAACTATGTATACTACTTTACACGAGATCGTTACGAATACTATGTTAATATAAGTAAACTAATAACTTAGCTGAATAATGTATAAATTATCAAAGAGGTAATCATTTTAAAGGCAAAAAGTATGTAACACGTAAATACTGAAATAATTTAAACAAATTAAATTCCTAATTATAAATGATGAAAAATTAAATATTTCGTAACGTAAACAGCAATTACTAAATCAGAATTATCAAATAATTAATATAAGATATTTTGTCAGATGAAACAATAGTATAAAACGGCAGTCACATTTTTTCCCTTACTTAAAAATAATATTAAACTATATAAAATAACTTACCTATGACAGACTTGATCAACACACTCACTATACACACTTTTAAGGGATTCTGACTGAATGACGAATGACTTGAATGCACTTTGCAAGTGTACATCACGGAAGCTCGTTATACTGATATCGCAAAGTAATGCTATTGGTCAAATGAGTCAACAATAGCAAACAAACAATGGACGCAACATAAAAAAGGGTGGTATTTTACCTGGTCTTCAAAACCAGATTCCAGTGACCGAGACACGACAGGAAGTGTATGCGTATTATTTGCTTAATAAGAGCGGCAAAATAGTAATATTAATATGGTAGATATTCCTATAAAATAGTACGAGTAATTTTTTTCTCGCGGAGAAGACAGACAAGAGTAGTAATTTTAAATGGTTGATTGATGTTAAATATTAAGCAATACTAAACTCTTTATTGCTGATTGTACATACAATAACATTAAAGTAAGTTTGGCGTGTAAAAAAAATATGGACCGTAAAAGGAATATAAAATGGGACGAAACGAGAATAAAATAATTTAAATTATATTTTGGGACGAAAGAATCATATTGATTGGGACGAACCAGGATTTTTTTATGTGGGACGAATCTCAGTGGGACGAACGAAGCATAAATCTAAATTATCAATAAATACGTAGGTATTTATTTAAAAATACCCAAATAGTACCAATTGGTCTTATATTAAAATTGTGTTAAAGTGTTTTGTTCCAGCCCATTTTCAGACAAAACAACCTGTATACTACATATACAGGCTGTATTAGTTGCAAAACTGATCGCTCCAATTGAAGCGAACTCCCGTTCATATCTGCACATGCTCACCATGAGCTATAGCATAATGCTTTTATGAAGCTGTGATGATCCCAGGTCCTCACGACTATGTTCGAGACACAATTGAATGAAGGGTCGCAGGTCGCTGCGCTTAATGGTTCACTCGTGGCCGCCAGATGGCAGGTTTATTAGCGATGCTCTGGTGAAACAAGGACGGGGACACGAGTTATAGCTTGTACCAGCGGAATGAAACTACTGTGCCTGCAGATCTGAATGATGAGTGCACGGAAACATTTGTGTCGGTTTAGCATGGATCGTGCTTAATGCATGCTAATGTATTGCTGAATAGGATAGAATTGTGGTCCCGTCCACAGTTTTTGTGTTGAGAAGTTCACTAATTTGTCATGTCAATAAAAGTATTATCTATCTATCTAAAGCCACTAAAGAGCACGCACTAACAAAGAGTTATGTATGTATGTATGTATGTATGTATGTATGTATGTATATGTGTATGTATGTGTGTATGTATTTATGTATGTTTGCAACGAATAAACTCAGAAACTACTGGACCGATTTAAAAAATTCTTTCACCATTAGAATGCTACATTAGCGCTGAGTAACATAGGCTATATAAAAAAGAAATGTCCACCCGTGCGAAGCCAGGACGGGCCGCTAGTATTAAATATATTAGGTAGCAATGCTGGTCACTTGTTGGCCGTACTTACCACTCCAACACGTACACTTTTTTACATACCTTAACAACAGTATGGAGGACCCCAATTAAAGCGTCGTCGATAGTCTAACTAATGGATATATACTCGGGTTAAATGCTAGAAAACGTGGCTTAATCCTTATACCTAATTATATCCACTGCTTAGCAAAGACCTCCATCATTGAAATCAAGTTATCACTACTGTTGGTAGGTATTAACTTAATCCATAACACTATTTGTTTTTTCACATTTTAATTGAAAATGTATTGAATTAAATATTGTATGATTTGTAATTTTAAATGTCGTTACTTCTAATAAAGCTGTAGGGATTCTTGCGCCCATTCTTCTCCAGAGCTAAAAAATACACGCACTGAATGGGCAGTATGAATGAGTATGTATGTATGAAGAATGAGTAGGTAAAAAAAATGGGCGATTTAAAAGCACTCTTCTTAAGTTTTTTTTTTCCTTTAGTTTATGGCTTCGTGCGATTAGCACATTTAGCCAGTGTCAAAGTAATTTTTCTTACAAGTAAAGGCCTTGAGGAAGGAGTTGGATCTTGAGGACGGAGTAGGAATTGGGAGGGGGGGAAGGATGAGAGATGAGCCCCCGGTTTTTTCACTCACCGGACGAAACACAACAGCAACGAGTGCCATTGTTTCACGCCGATATACTGGCTACTTTGACTATATTGCATAATTACAATAAAAGTAGGTATGAGTCTAAATGGCAAAAGATGATGCCCATGCCCTTGCGTTGTGCCAGTGGTGTCGCGGCATCCAAACGGCCTCATCACACGCGGTGCGGCGCCGGCGTCGAAACGGACTAATGGTGGTGATAAATACACGCGAACAAACAAGCGGGCAGCCTTGCGCGCCCGTGTGGCAGCGGGCCAGGGCTTCCGCGGTGTCTGATTGCTCTTTTTGGAAAGCCGGAGCGGTTACTCATTAAATACTGATTATTAGATTCAATTTATTAGATTTTGTTCTCATCTGATGATAAGTGATGTTAAAGCCGAAGGCGGAAGCGCACCCGCAATCGTCGACTACTGAGAAACTACCACAGCGCTTTAAAAAATATTACTGATTTAAATTAAACTACTTTGACGGATCTACTCGCGTTTATTGTACACATTAATTTGATTTAATGTTTATTCTGACGTTTCGATTCGAACCCTTTGCAGGGTCCGTGGTCGTTGGATGATCGTCTCATAATTAGTTGGTTAATCACGTGCGTTCCGTTTCACGTAGAAAGAGCTAATACTAACTTCTGGTCTGGCAGTATAGTGTTGGGCCTGGGATTTAATGACGAATGAAGCTCGCACTTGGCAGTAGGCACCCATATGTAGCCAACACTTTCACGCTAAAATGTCGCATAGTTTTTACGAGCGTGCGCAACATTCGTAAAGGCTTCTAATTACGTATGCCGCACAAAATGGCCTGTACACAAAATAACGAGCCTGCAGAAGGTTAGCTTCATCCAAACGCGCTCGAGCAACGCACACATATACAACCTCTCACGGACACGGACACTCGAAACAGCTGCGGTCGGACTGTTTTGAGCTGTTCCGAGATCCGTGTATAAGTCATTAGTCATTTATTTCATACAACAATAATATCGTATTTAAGTCAACAAACATTTAAATTATTACACAAAAGTTAAATATTTCAAAATAAATAAAGTAAGGATAATCATTAAGATAAAATGAATTTAAACAAGTCATGCATTAATATTACAACTATTATCGGTCATTGAAATATTCGGCAACTGAGTAAAAACATCTCGGTTTATCTTGAAATTGAATAGAAATGGTTTTCAACTCTATCTATAGGCAAAGCATTGACTAGTTTGATGCCTTGGAATCTTACATAAAGACAACGATCAATTTAGGTATACATAGGTAAAATAACTGTTCTCTACTGTGTTTTCTTTCTACATTTATTAATGCTAGTGGTCGCCCAGTGGTCGAAATTCGACCGTAATTTTATTAAGGCTGCACGGATTGTATCCTAACCAAAGAATATTTTAAAAAGATACAATGTGAGTTTGGATTAGAATGACAGATTTCGGTCGCTCCTCTTAAACTTTTGATATTTTTGAAAAATGTATTAAACAATGTATATGTAATTTAATGATTTTTTTATGCATAATTAAAAAAAATCATTAGCATTTAGCACTTCTTCTCTATATAAACAAAGAATAAGGTCCGAATAGTTATTCCTTGTTTTGTTCCTATCATCTAAGCGTCATTTTAAATTAGAATGAAAGAGACAAAACACGGAATAACTATTCGGAGTTTATTCTTTGTTTATATAGAGAAGGAGTGCTAAATGCTAATGATTTTTTTTAATTATGCATAAAAAAATCATTAAATTACATATACATTGTTTAATACATTTTTCAAAAATTTATTTGTAAGGCTAATGCCTTTCATACTCCTCCGTCCGCGCAATTTTCGTAAAAAGGGGTTCAAAGTTTTTGCTTTACGTATTACGTGAGTATAGATTTGTGAGAGCGTGTGAGGGTCTCTCGTGTGAATTGCTCGATCGCGATATCTATTAAGCTTCCCTTCTGGTTCTCCCTACTTTGTGAGCTATAGCTCGGCGGTTGTTGTGGACCGCGTGTGCCGACGTTACACAAGTCGGAGCGCGGATACCGGCCGAATGGAAGCGGCATAACCGTATCCTACTGTGAAGGAGTCTAATACTGAAATCGTGGTGTCGACTTTTCATGTCGATGTCGAACGGAACTGAGAGAATAGCGGGTTTTTTGTTGTTGTTGTTTTTTGTACAAACAGGGATGTTGAAATAACAATTCAAAAAATTATACTATTTTTAAAACAAGTTCAATTGGTAGTACACGTAGTACACTTTTAGGCTTGTACTTGTTTTGTCAAGTTATTTCTGTCAAATTGTAAGTTAATGTTTATTAATATACATTGTTTATGTTAATTAGAATAGTATTTCCCTTGGTTTGGTATACACATTAACACAACTTCACACAATTGAGGTGTTTGTTTCGGTATTTTTATATAAATGATTTTAGATCACTACAAAACACGAGTTTCTGTAGTTACGATTTTAAACTCAATCGATTGAATAAAATATAAACTTAGTATCGATTTGATAAAGTCAAAGTAAAAGGTATTTATTGCTACGTGTAGATAAAGTTGTTAATAGTATTTACTTAGTGCTAACATCTTAGTCACCTTTAACTTAAATCATGATTGCAGCCCAAAGAACGTTCAGGGATTGAAAAGAAACAAATGGATTTGTTGGTTTCCTGAAGTGCTAATTAATGTTCGTATTGGGAGTGAAAATGTGCAAAAACAATAACCTCGCATTGGTTTCCAATTGATTGATGAATACCCGTAGTAGGTATATTAATTTTCTTCTACCTATAGTAAAACTATATTAATTGATAGAGTAAATATTAATGTTTGCGATCTGCCATCTCCTAACTAAGACTAATTTCATATATCTCAATTGCACCTACCAATGTTATCTCTGCACCACCCTATGGTTGGCTGGTAGAGAATGCCTCAGGCATTAAGTCCGCCATGTAATATTTATGTTGCAAAAGTTTAAATAAATAAATAAATAAATAATTTCACTAGCACTCGTTTCTGGTACTAGGCCCACCTCTACTGTCATGCGCTTAAACAAATTGGTCTCACCGGGAACTTAACCTACCGCCAACTTCCTCGAGTGAACTAGGCTCATCTGATTATTGATACTTTGATAACACTTTCCCTTACTCGTTATTACGGCGTACAAACACAGCTGTAGTATATAATAATTTTGCTCTTGTAGCGTAGCTGCATTCAGTGTCTTTAAGTCATTTGAGGAGATGTGCTGCAGCCACAGGTCAAGGCTGACCGACTACATGCGCCCGCGCATCACTTACCTTCATCCATAACGCCCAGGCCTTGTGTACAAAGGCGCGGTGGCAGCGTCAAATATAGCTGTGGAATAATACTTTGCTCTCGTTTGTGTGCTGCATCCAGTATCTCTAAGTCATTTGAGGAGATGCGCTGCAGCCACAGGTCAAGGCTCGCCGCTCTCGGTCGCCCGCGCACCATTAACACGGAGCCGCAACGCACAACTAAGGCTGCGTTTATGGTAAGGCGGAGCTAGGCGCGAAGCTGAGTGTGGAATCGCCCCCAAATTCCGGATAACCCAAGACTAAATCCCCGCGGAACTGGAGCGAACCGAGGGGAATGTTGGGTTGGTCAAGGTGTTAACGGCCTACCAACCAAAACCCCGGGTTGTTACATCTTCCGCCACCAAGGTCTGGATAGCTGTGCAAGCGACTTTACACAGCCCCTGTGTGCCCTACCGGGAGGCGACATTGGACGCCATGTTGCTCAGATCGAGCCGAACCCGAGCTGTTGTCTTGCTCTTATGGTCATAAACTGGACGACATCAGCAGCGTTCAAGCATAAATTGTGTTGAGCTGTTCTCGATAATGGCAACATTGGGGATAGACATGTAAGCAGACCTACCGCTCACCGCCATCGCTACCGCTGCTACTGTCGTCCAGCGTATGACCTTAGAAGAAGATGTTAGCTCTAACGCGTGATGTCACGCATTCGTCGGCAGCTTCGAACTGGTGCACTGCAGTGTAAGACGTCGCAGTGCGTATTTGTTTAATGATACTGATCTGTCAAACGATCGTACTGGTCGATAGAGAGCGACCACCGCAGCCCATGGATTCTGGAGACACTAAGGATATCACGAGCTTTGAAGACTAGGCTTTGGAGCTTCAGTTATTGTACTTCTAAGTCCTATAACTCTATTAGAACTAGAACCTATTTCTAAACCAACCTTCGTCAATAACATGAATATTGGCTTAATTATCATAAGGTACTCATATAGTTATTATTAAGATTAGTTTGTCTTTTGTCTCTAACATTTATACTTTTTACTATCCTGAGTTCAATCAATACCCGGTATGGTAAGCGAGGAATTCAAACTTTTGTCGAAAATCGAATAGAGCGCTTGACGCTCCGCTGATGCGTATGTGCTCAATATAAATTTTGATAAAGCTCAAACGCTCAACGACAAGTTTATAACATAAGTTACGCTTTAATTAACGAGTGTTGATTCAATGACTTCGAAGTAGTATCGTGTTTAAAGATTTTAAATGTAGTTATTTTGTTTTCGACTGGTAGGACCCGCAGTGAGTGTAATTACTTTATAACGCTTACTGTTTGTGTCTTTGGTCAGTCCTAAGCAGGCAGAGAAGTCAGTGCCGCTATATAACTTATATAGGTATTTAGAGACAGACTTAAAAAAGACAGTGGTATTGGTGTAAGCATAAGTGGACGTGGAAAACACTACCACCTTTCCAAACTGAGCATAATGTACCACCCGCTAGGAATTGAACCTTTGGGACATCTGGGTTTGTTTGGACTGGTGATGTAACCACTATTATTCACTGAACTGGTACTTAAAGTGCTTATAATAAATATCATGTTTTGATAGCATGATCTCATGCATCTATGTGTGAAGGTGTGAGCCCAGGACAGAGTACAAATATTCTTTATTGAATCTTACTATATAGGGTCTCTAGCCAATGCAAAAATAAAAAGGCATAAGATCCGAGTGCATGAATATTTTATTTTGTACGTCTTCATGGAATGCATTCATCACAAACATGTCATCTACGCAGTTTAATCGAGCTAGCTACGTTACATTATATACAAACAGAACTCGCACGCCGTACAACTTGAGTATATATGTTCATTCGTGACTAATTTCACTACTTGAGTACATATAGCGTGTCAAACATTTGAAATATTGAGCAATTTCATAGGAATGCTTGTAAAGTAGAGTATATCTTTCATTAAACACAACAAAATCGTTGACATATTTCA
The DNA here is from genome assembly GCA_949315975.1 of Eudonia truncicolella. Classification (NCBI taxonomy): domain Eukaryota; kingdom Metazoa; phylum Arthropoda; class Insecta; order Lepidoptera; family Crambidae; genus Eudonia; species Eudonia truncicolella. The sequence goes on along the minus strand of OX438837.1, from coordinate 16,989,951 downwards.
TTAAAATAACACAATAAAAGTCAAAGTTGCGATTAATATAAAACTTAGAAGAAACGAAGGCGTCGCCCAGGACGTCGCGATGCACCCGAATATAAAACAATTTAAATCCTCAAACAACACATCAATCAAAATTCTACTAAATGGAATAAATTATATTGAATTAATACAAAATATACGGGCATTTTTTAATAATGGAATGTTGCAAAACCCGGCTGGTTCCATCGTTGAAAAAACCACAAACTAACATTAACCTAGCACTACACTATACAAAATAATTTATTATTTACAATCGATTTGTACATAATCAAAAACCGGGCTTCAAGTACCATTAACATTTTAACTAAACTTAAGTAAAGTTACGTATTTGGATAGACTCTTTCAAGCGATAACAATTCACTAAACAATTTCGAGATAGTCTCTTCGTTCGACCTACTTATTTTAAAATCACAATCCCATTTACTGGCCTTAATAAATTCACTGACGATTTAATGTTCATTGTTTATAATAATAGCACTAGAGCGTCTGTGACGTCAGACTTTGGTGGTGAGGTCTAGAGGATGTAGTTTGATCCTTTTGATTTGTGAATACGCCATGTCCTCATCCTCGCTGGCGGAGCCGGCGGCGCTGGCCGAGTCGCCGTCCTCGTGGTCGGGCGTGATCACCTCGCTGTCGTCGGATCTCCGTCGCGCGGAGCTCGATCGCCCGTCAGACTTCACGGACAAATCCATCGGGTTCTCTTGCAGGGGAGACTCTGATGTTCTTCTTTCAGCGGGGGGTGTGGGTACGAACTCGGCTTCCGAAATTATGTCTTCTTGTGGTGTTGGCGGCGCCGAAGAGCGTTGCTGCTTCAAAATTTCGTCTAAAAAGAATCGTTTTGACGAGTCAGCGTTGTGATCGTCGATTCTTACATCGTTATTGTTTTCTGCGGCCTGCCGTAGAGCTGGGTGATCGAGCAAGTGCCGGGAGTACAGAGGATGGAAACCGGGCGGGAACAGCAACGGGTGGTTAGCGGCGAAGGGGCTGAAGGGGGGCGGTGGCAGGAACGGCGAATGAGGGAAGTGGGGCAAGGAGCCGATATTGGCGAGCGGCATTGGCACGAATGCGTCCCTGGGCGGCGTCAGGGGCCGCTCCGGGGGCCGGGACTGCGTGATCCTTGACTTCTCATCTGACTTGGGAGACGAGCCGCTGCGGTGGGAGTCTGGCGACCCCGAGCAAGGGGGTTTGTAGTCGTCGAGCCCTAGTAACGCTAGTTCTTCTTTCGTCCGCGGTCTTGCGAGGCCTGGGAAGAGGTGAGGTGGAAACGGTGGCGCCATAGGGTGTGGCGAGTGCGGGACCCTCGGGGGCGACCGTGACTGCGCGGCTTGCTGCTGCTCCTGCAGCAGGCAGTGTATCTTGAACCAGTTGGAGCGGCGGCCGTAGCGCGAGCCCGACTTGGACATGCCCACCATGAGGCACTTGCGCAGCCGGCACGCCTTGCACGCGGTCCGGTTCTTCTTGTTGATGACGCACTCGCCGTTGTTCTTGCACTCGGTGATCGAGTTCAGGTTGTTGTACGACCTCCCGAAAAATGACTGGAAACAAAACAAAAGAAATATGTTAAAACAGATTTGTTCAAATCAAATATAACATACAATGGTATTAGGTCGGGGGAGGTCATGAGTGTTTCTTGAACAAAGAGTTATTTTTGTAACAAAAGCGCTTCGTTAAACTACATAATGTAAACAAAAGAAGAGTAAACTAAACTGTTTGTAAAAAGTTAATTGCACCAGTTAATTTATGCTTTGGAAAGCTCGAGTCTCAAAAACTTGTCCGGCAATAACGTTGCAGGATAATAGCTCAAACGTACCATGTTGGGGAGAGAGTCCGTACTTCCATAATACTTATAAGGCTGATTAATAAATACTATAGCAGTAAGATAATGAAACAAAGTCATCATGGAGATTAAAACGAGACTAGTTAGTTGCGCCGTCCCTTGTTTCTACTTGACTGTAATTAAACGGTTACCTTCTCGTTATTGTCCGCGCCGACATTCCAATATGGTTGACTACAGTTTTATGCAAATAGGAATCAACTTTACCTTACGTCGCATTCAGAGGACAGAGTAGGGTAAGCTAAATATGTTGTTTCTGGCGATTGTTTCAATTAACTGGTCTAGATGCCAATTTGCATTGATTGGCGATAATAGAGTTGACTTGTTATGAACAACGATGTTCGGAAGCCGTGTGTTAATCACTAAAGGTATTGACTGTAAGTAAATTTTGAAGTAACTTTATGTAGACTATTTTAATTTGTTATATATTAGCATTTACAATTCTGCAGTCAGACACGAACCTATGGCCTGTTTTTTCCCTCTTTCAATCAGTGTCAGTGTCATGCGTACTCGTTTCTTAATCTGATAGCTAGTTCATTGTCTGGGAGGGTGAAAAGCTCTTCCACTTTCGGCCTTATCGCTAACTACTATCAGGTGTGAGGAACAATATCGGTAAAATAGAGTTTTTTAAGTTATACATAAAAGTTAGTAAAATACTTGTTTGCGCGTCAGTCTATTGACATATGTTTTATGATCCACTGCTTAAGTAACCTATGAATCCACTGTTTAAGCGTTACTTATAAAGATACTTGATTTTTCTAAAATTATATAACTTTAAAATGTTTTTGTTTTGTTTATATAATTTTAACGCAAATTTTGTTGCGAAACAAATTACAAAAACACAATTGTTGAAAAATTTCCACGAGCAGGGTTTGAACCTGCACCCTTCTGACATACCGGGTCAAGTGCTCTCCCAATTGAGCTGTCGTGGTTCTAACCAGCCAACCAGGGTGCAGGTTCAAATCCTGCTCGTGGATTTTTTTTAACATTTGTGTTTTTGTTTTTATATAACTTTGTTTTATCCCAATACCGAAAAAATAGCAAGGCCTGTTTAGGATCTATATTAAACTTACATTGCTAAAGTATATGAAACCACTACTACTCTGATCTATGGCGATTAATGGCATTTCGACCGTTGATTGTTGTGTAAACAGTCATTAAACAAAAAACCATGCATAAAGCTGCGTTTTCCCGAGCAACTGGCCACAGCTGAAGCGGATAAGCCCGATAGTGAAAACCAGCTCGGCGCTCGGGTCGAGACGTCACTCCCGGCGGCGCGGGTTCGGTTCCGGTCTGGTGCCGCCGTTCAACTATGGTTTTGTTTTCGACCGACCTTGGGATTCGGCGATTTGTTTACGTAACCACTTTTCCATTGTTTTGCGATTGTTGGTTTCGTTCGGTTTACAAGGTACAGTTAATAGTTACTTAAGTTGTTGCGCTTTGATTGTAAACGTTGGGTAAGTTATGTACTTTCCTACTTCCGTTCGTATTGAGAGGGATACAAATGTTTGTTTGTAAGAAACTTTAGAGGTTACGTTTCGGGTTAAGATATGCGACAAAATGTGTCTATCAAAACTCTATGTAGCAGCAGCATTGTGACCTTGAAAATCACCGGAAGAGTGACCAAATTAATTTATCTGGTCTTCTTCTGAACTTCGGAGGACATGTGTTTCAAAATAGTTATAATATAAACATACAGCTATATAGCACGAAATATATAATATAATACGAAAACTGCTGCAGATGTGTGAAATCTATGCGGAAACTCACGGGCTTAAGCACAATGCTACAAAGAGTGAGTTAATGGTATTCAAAACTGGTTCAAAAATGTACCAAAACGTACCCATTGTAACTCTTTGTGGTTCATCGTTGAGACGAGTTGAGCATTTTAAATATTTGGGCCACTGGCTAACTGAAGACCTAGATGATAATCTAGATATTGAGAGGGAACGCAGGGCGCTGAGCGTGCGCTGCAATATGTTGGCTCGCAGATTTGCACGGTGTGGGAGACAGGTAAAGCTAACTCTCTTCAAAGTACTGTCAATCTTTCTACACGTGCGGTCTGTGGGTAAACTTTACGCACTGCGCGTTCAATACAATAACGCGTTCAGGATATTGTTTGGGCTGGCGCGATACTGTAGCGCTTCCACTATGTTTGCTGAGGCGCGAACCGATTGCTTTTACGCAATAATGCGCAAGAGAAGCTGGTCGCTGCTAACGCGCGTGCGCGCCAGCCCGAACAAAATGCGCGCGCATGCTGAGCGCTGGGACTCGCCGCTGCTGAAGCGATGGGTGAAATTGCACACGGCAGTCGCGACATCCTATCTTCTATAGGTAAATAATTATGTTTTTCTTGTTTTTTACTAACTCAGGTTAAAATGAAACAACTTTTACGGATCTACTCGCGTTTATTTTACACATTAGTTTTAATTAATGTTTATCCTGACGTTCCTGACGTTCCGTTAATGTCTTCCTGTGACGGACCCTGCAAAAGGTTCGAAACGTCTGGATAAACATTAATTAAAATTAATGTGTAAAATGAACGCGAGTAGATCCGTAAAAGTTGTTTCATTTTAACTTAGGTTAAGTTTCAATGTTACTACTAACACTTATGGATTTTATATTCGAAATAAAAAAAATATTATTATTATTATAGCTATAATAAAATATAAATAAAATAAAATTGTTGTATATACAACAGTCAACACGTTTATAGGCCTAGATATTAACGACGTGTGTATATGTGTACGATAAAGATGTGTTTGAATAAACCGAGGAGCTCGATGGCGCAGTGGCTTACGCGCCCGGTCTGCGAGTGCTAAGCTTAAGCAACTTTCGCAAAGGTTGGTTGACCAAAATGTTATCATCTCGAGCTCCTGCGCGCTTCGGAAGGACCGTAAAGCCGTTGGTCCCGGCTGCATTAACAGTCGTTATCAACCACCGACCCCCAACCTGGGCCCGCGTGGTGGTTTATGGCCCGTTCTCCGTATCCATCCATAGGGAAGATTCGTGCCCCAGCAGTGTGCATTCAGCCAGCTAATTGGGTTATGGATCAATCTCCTTATATGCTATTGTTTATGTGAGGAGGCCAGAGTCAAGCCATAACATAACATAATAGCTAAAAGGTTTAGCAAACTAGTAGCGACAATAGCTTTGATATCTATAATTTTAGTTAGCAAGTAGAGAAAACAACTAAAATCTGTTTAATCACTGGTAGCCAGGTTATGTTTCGCTTCAGGTAATTATATTCGTGTCTCCATAACTTATGGAGGAGCAGCCCGTCCAAACCACTTGCCAAATTGTTTGCAAAGCAGCGCACTATGGATTGAATGGATTACCATTCAATTGAATATTAAACGCGAGCCGTCCTAGATACGAAATGCATTAGATGAGCTTATAAACAGTTTTGACAGCAGCGCTTGTATATAATACTGCCTACTAAATATCGCTATAGCAGGATAGGCATGTTTATGGTAAATATAGGTATAAATCGATTAGTTATCTACACACAAGAGCCTAGAATTACAATTGCCTTACAAGCATTGTTTACATAAGTATTATTTTTTTATTTATTATAATATAGAGTAAAAAAATTATTTACATAATGTGTATGTAGTTTTCTATTCTTGTGGTAGTACGAGAACCAGTTTATCTTATGACCATTTACTTTATTTTCCTTCTTGCTTACCCATAACGTTTAAAAATTAGTATAGGTACACGACTAACTTAACAATATTTTTTTTTCTTATTAAGAGGAATAGCCATTAATGTGTAAACGTGGCTAGCCGAATTGCCGGGCCGAATGCCAATGCGCCGATGCAGTAGCGTCATAGGACAGGCATTTGAACTGAAACAATGCCATCTCCCGACGTGACCTGAATCGCAGAACGGCTTAGGATATATATTTTTGGCACTCGCCAGGTTTTTATAACTGTTAGAATTATAGTAACATATTTTGTTGTTCTCTAACGTATAAAACTGGTTTTTCATATCTCCTAATGTGTAGACGTATTGAGACGTTTATAAGTATAATTATGGTAAAACAATGACAAACGATTAAGTTTTAAAAAATGGATAGGAAGTAATTAACAATAGGTTTGTTACCAAATTAGGTAGAGACCAAGCGTTTCTATGGAAGCAAAAATGGCCTAGATTATATTCTCATTATTGAATTATTGAAAACATTAATTAATACAAACATAAACAACAAAATATAGTCTGACTATGACTCCAATCTGTATTGATCCATTTGAGTAAGTACTTTAATAGTTGACCAAGTTTTGATTTGAATTAATATTAAAAGCTGTACATTTGAGAAACGAGACAAAACTGAACTTAGGTTATTAACATTTTATTAACACTAAAACTAATTACGCGCAAATGTTGACTAACCATGTCCGCAAAATAATTAATATTACAAAATAAGGTTTGCACTAAAGTTAATAGTACCAAGACGGTGCTAGCGCGGTTACGTTTTAAAACAAATTCACAATAATTAAGAGAGTTCGAGATTAACGGCCGCCGTTTAATTAATTGACAATTAAATATACAAACGTCGCATTGGGTATTCGTTGCTGTACAAACAGGCCTGAGTAATTGCTGCATCGCAAGCAGCATCTGCATGATGTTATAATTAATTCTGAACTAAGCTGGGACAAAAAATAGGGAGACCTCAGAAGGTCCGCTTCCTACAAATGCTCGAGCAACGCACACATAGACAACCTCTCACGGCCACGGCATCTCGCAACAGCTGCGCACCTACTGTTTAACCGTATACTTGGCCGTATACTTCCCCGTGTGGTGTCGGGGATAAAGAATTGCACCACCCCATCTCTTCCCGTGGGTGTCGTAGAAGGCGACTATGGGACCAATCCAGAGGATGGGCAGCAGCGTCTCTCGTGTTTATTATTACCTTACTGCGATCGCCAACCTGGCGTGGCGATTATGGCAAATTCCCCTCAAAATGCTGTTCCGATATCCGTGTCCGCGATGGTCTACGTGTGCGTTGCTCGAGCGCGGTATGTATGAAGCTTACCTTCTGTGGTCTCCTCTCACCTTATTCTGTATCTGGAAGTTGTAACTTGGTTTTGTGTATAAATGTCGCCGTATGTTTTAAAAGCGGGCGCTTGTTATCCGTGGCATCAGTTTTCTATGTCGGTAGGGCGGTGGCTGCGCGGCGAGAGTGCTTCCGATTCAAACTCCTCTCGGAGAATCTATGCCCTGATGCTCTCTGAAGATGTTCGGTCGGTATGGACGGGCGACCCCGGTGTTGGATAATCGAGAGAGAGATCCTACTCGTAACAGACCTTGTACTTGTGTATTAACAGTGCAATATTTTATCATTTTCAATAGCTTTACAATCACAAAAAAAAATAAGGCAAACTTTATCATCGAGCTTGTTTACAACATATAAAAAGAAAAATCTTGACACATCAACGCCCAGCTTTAGTATTTGGACCTGCAATTATAGTCAGAGGTTCCCTTTATAATATGGCCAAATTTTTAAAAATTCCTACACGTTTTTGACGACCTCCTTGGTCGAGTGGTTTGTACACCGGTTTTCATGGTGTCGCCATCTCTGAGGTCCCGGGTTCGATCCCCGGTCGGGTCAATTTAGAAATTATTGTTTTTCTAAATTGTCTCGGGTTTGGGTGTTTTCTATGTATAATAAGTATGTATTTAAGTATTTTAAGTATGTTTATCCGTTGTCTAGTAACCATTTTAACGAGTTTCATAACGAAACTTCTCTTGGGCTTGATAATTGGTGTGAGTGTAGGAAGGTTTATTGGACACTGGTGTTTACGAGGTCGCATGCTAGCGCTAGTTTAAGTTAATTACTCCAAACTATTTTGAATAGCTTTTTATGACAAATTGGGTAAGTATGGTAGAGCTTTTTTAAGTCCGCCTGGTTAGCTACCACCATCCTATTGAAGTGTGTCGCTGTAACACCATTGCCAGAAATTGTTATGCTGTGACAAAAAGAGATAATAAACCAGTTCTTCAGTAGGTAACTAAAAGAAGAGATCTGGAAGAGATCTCTTTTAGAGATAAGTCCACCTTTGCTTGCCATTGTTTTTTATTTTTTTATTTATTTGTTATAGGCAGACATTTGGCCACACCTCACCTGATGTTAAGTGACGGTGGTCGAGAATGGAACATGCCTGCCTAGAAATAGCCTATTCACTCTGACCTTGAAGAGGTCCAGATTATACCTTTCAGGGTTTCAGGGATTGTCTATAAACTGTTCTCCGTATATGTGTTTTTGTACAATAAAGAATATAAAAATATCGGGTGAAGTGCTCTTACACCTTACCGTCACCTATCATAATAGTCACCTAATTAGGTAAGATGAAAGCGAAGCGCTTGTTTTTATTGAATATTATCTTATCTTATCTCAGTGGGGCCTGCTGAGGTTTCCCTCTCCCAGTAACACTTCGACCCATCGGGATCTTTTGTTTGTGCAACCCCATCCTTTCACTCTTCCTCCTCTGTAAAGATAGATGCCATATGTTTGGCAACGTCCTTAAGAACGAACAGCCTGAAGTCCTCCGGTTTCGGATAGGCCGATCCCAGGAGTCCCATTTGTTGAATATTAAAAAAAAACTCCTAACCTAGTCATTATTGCGTCAAAACTTTTCTAAAGCACACCCCTTTGTGATTTACTCGACGACACTCAAATAAACGCTTGTTGCGCACGCGCCGGCCGCGTCGTTAACGCGTCAGAATCAGAAGTAAGTAAGCAATAGTCGGGTCTAACCGGAGATAGGCTACCATCGTAAACCCTCATAGCACTGGAGCATTAGCTTTAGGGTTAAGGTGCCTTTCATTGCGATTATAGCAGTATTCTTATTAACTAAAAATCATAGGTAAAAACTTATTTAATTTTATTAAATGTCATCATCACAGGTAGGTTTTGACAACAGCCATCTTCCGGCAAAAACCGGGATCAATAACGGCTTCTCGAAGCAAGCTCGAGATATTTTAATAGATATAGATAGATATATAATAAAAAACACAAATTTTGAAAAAAATTCCACGAGCAGGATTTGAACCTGCACCCTTCTGACATACCGGGTCAGGTGCTTTTCCAATTGAAACTGTTTGTGGAAATTTTTTCAACATTTGTGTTTTTGTAATTTGTTTAGCAACAAAATTTGCGTTAAAATTATATAAACAAAACAAAAACATTTTAAATATATAATACTTTTATTCCAACACTATGAAACATAAACAAAAAAATAACTTAGAAAGTTACAATTTGGCGGTCTTATCGCTTTAAAGCGATTTCTTCCAGACATCCATCCCATGATCTGACATAACAAATGTTGCTTTACTTGTTAGATCGTAACCAGAACGCTGAAGCCATCGAGCTACTCTATTAGAAATGATGATTTTTTAATATTTTTTAATAAAAAAATTGTCAAAGTACGAGTCGTACATACCTTTGGAGAGAGTTGGGAGATAACTTTACCCAGTAGAAGTAAGTAGGTAAATAAAAAAACATATTTTACGTTGAGCCTTTTCATAGTCATCAAATATTATTATATCTTTTTTATATATGTAGTTTTCGATGACAGTGGAATGGTTGATAAGGCGTGTTGCGCACGCGCCGCGCCATTAGCTCATGGAAATAAATCGTCGTTGGGCAAGACGCGCGCCACCTCTGACCCGACCCGGCCGAGGTGCGCTCCGCAACAATACTACAAGTGCATGCGGTTCTCTTCTTCGAGAATAGCCATAGCCTCAATAATATATTTTGTTTAACCGATAAAAGCTGGACTAGAAGTGCCCTGGAGTGAAGACCGCGATTCCACAAACGAAGTCCCTCCGACGAGAAGTATAACTCTAAAGATACTCATTATTTTTATTGTCAAACCATATTGTGTATTAAAAAGATGGTACAGAAATATATAGGCCAAGTTACAAATAAAAAATCCATGGTTACAGGGAGACTGAAGTGTTGGTCGTCACATAATTAGTTGGTAGCTTTTATACCCTTGTACACTTTAAAATTTTCATGTTCCATAGCGGGGATCACCACAAACTAACTAGTAAAAGGTTCCATATCTTCTTTATAACCAAAAAATTAAACCTTTTACTAGTTAGTCTGCGGTAATCCCCGTTTAAATTATTTGTATACCCATATTTTATTTTAACCAAGTGCGTTCCGTTTCACGCAGAAAGAGCTTATTCTATCTTTTGGCCTATTAATGTGTAAAATAAACGCGAGTAGATCCGTAAAAGTAGTTTCATTTCAATGTGTCGTGTTCGCGTAAACTTTAGAGAACAATAATATAATATGAGTTAGTTAAAAGTTTAGTTTGAGAGTTAACTTCAACAGCCATTGAATTAGATTGGCCGCGCCGACGACGCCCGGCCGCCTGGCCCTGGAATCCTGCCGCTCACTTTACTTATTAACAATTATTAATATTTCAATCCGTTTCTAGCATTGATGCGTCGGCTTCGCTTAGTATTCGTGTGATTGATGCGAGGAGGCTTGGCGCGGATATTTGTCAAAATAACAGCCTATAAACACTGCAGTATCGGTCCCTATATTTCTTAACAGTAATTTTAAAGCTGGGTGTATGGCTTAAACTTTTTCGTTAATAGTTTTGCTTTTGCTTTTGTTAAATTTGAAGTGTGTATATTTGATATTTTCAGAAGTAAAAATAAATATAATAATAGAATAGAAGTAAATAGCTTAGAATGGTCCTAATGCTGGGAAAAGGTCTTCATCACTACTATGGGTAATGGTAATATATTCAGAAAAGAAAATTAATTTAATTAAAAATGAACAATAGAAAAACTATTATTATTTTTATTTCAGGTGCAATGCATTTTTTTTTTAATTATTCAAATGTATTTATTTTCAGTTATACCATTGTACCCACGTTGAGCAGCGAACGAACGGTATTAATAATCGCTGTATTGAGCGAAGACGCACCGTGCGCGCGCGCAGGTGAGTGAAAGAACAATAAATTATCAGTCTCAGGCCACGACAACCGCCGTACGAAATATGCGCCTTACCGTTTCTAATGCCAAATATGTATGCTTGAGGCTCTAACTTTATATAAAGGAAATGAAATATTTTATACTTTAATCTGACGTTTTAACTCTTTGCGGAATTAATTTTACAAAGAGACTACCGCATAAGAATTGAGACATCAAAAAAAAAATGTTATAAATATACGTTAATAGCTCTGTATAAAGTGATTCATTTCAATGTGTAGTGTTCACGTTAACTTTAAAATCAAAATATACAAAACGGCTTTAAACTTTAAGACAGCTAATATATGACAAATAGATCATAAAAGTCGTTCTTTTGCAAGGTAACGAAATTTATCATTAAGTTCGTCTTGACATTTCGCACGAACTCTGCATTGTTTACAAGTTGCGATGTGACTTACTGAATTGTGAGAAGGGGAACTTTAAACGCACCACAGACGGAGCCCGCCGAGTATTCTTAGTAAATTAAAGCCTACTTCGCATGAATCGTGTACACTTTTTAGTACAGAAGTGGTGTCAGGATTGTTACGGCCATACGTCTATAGAGCGCTGATTTACTACAGCCATTACGGATACAAGCCATTAGTTAGATTGCTAAAACATTAGCTCAAGGATAAAACTGCATTGTATTTAATAGCAGTATAAAGTTCACCTTTATTACTACGCTCCTCCACTTTTCATATACTCCGCGGAGTAATTACTTGCGCGGTGCTCCACGTTACCGTTTCGCAATACATTTTGAACGTTAATAAATAATTCTTAATATGCCACATTGTGAATGGAGCGCATGCGCATAGTCGCGCCCGCCTAAAGTTAAGGCGACCGACTGCAAAACGGACCACCATAAACTGTCAAATTTTCTCAATAGACTTTGAACTTTATGTCTATGGCATACGTTTGAACATTTATTGAAGAAATTTGACAGTTTTGGATAGTCTGGTGTGCAGACGTTTGTACATACGATTTTTATGGTTCCGTTATTATAATTTATCGGCCATAAATGTGGTGATGGGTTTTAATGGTGCACCACGCATACCAGTTTGCTTAGCGTCGCTGTGAGCCGGCTCGGGTTCATGCCATCAATGTAGTGTAATTAACAAGGACTTATTTATTTATACATGTTTTATTAGGACGTATTAACTACTCGATATCACAAACCGTACGTGCTAAAGGCGAACGGTTGCTTTACGATGATAACTCTTAGACAATATCATTTTCGTGAGCATAAGGAACTTGACAACTGTGCGTCGGTTCTTGATTGGAGTATCAAAATGAAATTGTACACTCTTGTTTTATGTAAAGATAAGACGTAGATGGCTACATATACACATTGCGTTTGAGATCGGAAAAATTTACGGTGTGGCTAATCGTCACCTTGAATCAGTGATCAACTTAATATTTCTACACATAAAACGCTAGCTCGTAGTTACACTTATTAAGAATATCTAAGCACCCGAATAGATGGGAATCTCTTCTTCGGTAAATAGAACAGTATTTATGAGATCCATAATGGTTTTTATACGAAGTCTATTTATTGGCAAACTAGTCAATAATGAGATACCTAGAAATGGAATGTTCGTTTAAACTCGATATTTTTATGTAAGTGAACATGGTACCACTTGCGAGGTTTGAATAGGGATCCAAGAAGATCACTTTTATGTTGATTAAATGTATTTCCGTCAACTTCGAGATGGATTTCAAGAAGTCCCTAAGAAAATTATAATTTACCGAAACCGAAGCTGTTAATTATTATGAGTAGTTATAGGTGCTGGATGGACTTTTTTGATTTCGTTGCCGGATTTGATAGCACATTATTATATTAAAATTAAACGCGTACAAAGATTTTTATTTTTAATGATTACACTTAAACCATCAAAACGAATACATTGCAACAGTCTTTTATGTCTTTTAACAATCAATACTTCAGGTCTTATATGAATCAATTCTTGATTGCTGTGGTCCATGCAATATAAAACAATAAGCTATAATTCTGTTAAATAAAAATATAAAAATACATAACATTATTGCTGCAACTATTTTTCTTTCATTATATTGTGTTTGTATTCTAAAGTTTACGCGAACACTACACATTGAAATGAAACAACTTTTACGGATCTACTCGCGTTTATTTTACAAATTAGTTTTAAATAATGTTTGGGACGACCAACACCTCAGTCTCCCTGTGACCACGGACCCTGCAAAGGGTCCGAAACGTCAGGATAAACATTAATTAAAACTAATGTGTAAAACAAACGCGAGTAGATCCGTAAAAGTTGTTTCATTTCAATATTATTGTGTTTGTTTAAGGTGTGAACATAAAGATTTATATGCCAATTTAAAGTAAATAAAGTATGTATTTTAATGTGTAGTGTTCGCGTAAACTTCAGAAAATTATATGAGTTTAATAATGTTTAAACTTGTATTATTAAATATGCGACCGGGCATTGTATTATATGGAATCGTGTTCCAGATGTGTTTCATCCAACCTTGTCTGGTGTAGAGTGATGTCACTAGCGTTCAAGAACCAGTAATCAACACTATTTTGCTTTAAAAGGGGTCACCAACTGATTTCTGACTTTAGTAACAATTGAATTTACACCACAACTGGTTCCTAACAGTCATCCAGTAAAATTTCAAAGAAATTCTAAATTATTTATTGGCAACGAAAGCTAGTGTCGGACACTGGGTCACTGTGTTGAGCACTGGATGCCGCTACGGTGGGTACTTTTATCTTTAAGGGCAGCAAGTTACCGAATAACTCTGTCCTGCTGCAAAATTGCCATATCCGCTAATATTATATGGTATTTATATATATATATAAAACTAAAACTAAAACTATATATATAAATAGATAGATGTTTATCATTATTATCATTATCATTATATATTTATCATTATTAAACTCTTTTTTTTTTCTAAAACTAGATTTTTACAATAATTTAATATAAAAAACAATAAAACATTATAAAAACCTAATTCTAGAGTACCACCAGCAGCGGGGCAGGGCCCAAGCTACCGGTGTTCAGGGCTGCAGAGTGAGGAACCTCCTGACAATACGTGCCGTGTCAAGGAGTACTGCTTTCTGAATCTGACCCTTGATCCAACCATCAAGCGAGAGCCTCTTAAGAGGCTCTTCGCTATCGAGACCGTTCGCTGGAACGACTATCGGGAAAATAATGGTTGAATCAACATCCCACATGGCGGTCACCTCGTGAGCTAAGTTAAGGTACTTACTGAGCTTGTCCTTCTCGACTTTCACGAGGTTCTCATCATGAGGTATGGTGATATCAACCAGTATTGCCCGGTCCTGTACGTAATGATAGAGCGATCCCAGTAGAGCGTTGCATGACCATTTTCACTATTATTATTATTATTATTTTGCTTAATTTATAAAATACACATCATTCTAGTATGTTTTCATACAATTTATTAGCTCTCTCCGTCCGACGACGAAGACCGCCTAATTGTAACTTAATTTTTTTCTTTTTTTTCCTTCATGTTCATGTTTTATAGAGTTGCAATGAAAGTATTATCTAACTACACGTGCTGCTCTCCGGTGTCACCGCTTCACTGTCACACATATCCCATCGCGCACAAAGAAATTTGGTGACTCGTTTCTTTGTCGCACCTCCAAAAGATGGAATAGTCTACCAGCACATGTTTTCCCTCTTTCCTATGATATGGGGTCCTTCAAACGAGGCGTGAAGAAGCACCTTGTGGGCCGGCAGAGTGAGGTTGACTGATGCTGCGTTGTTTTCACGCTGCACCAGTTGTCTTCGCGTCTGGACTCCATTTCCACTTAACATCAGGTGGTGTGGAGTCATTTGCCGTGCTAAGTATAAAAAAAAAAAAAAAAAAACTATCTATCTATAGCCCTTTTTCTAGCCATAGACTGTAGTTGCAATGGTTGTAAACTTTACTGATAATTACAAAGTAATCGCCATAAAAGAGGGCGCTATACAAATTAGTATCTCATTAACATCCCATATACCGGGCATAAATGATTACGACAACCGCTTTACGGTTTAAATCTAGGGGCAACCCTTGTTGGGAAAATCTTGTGGAATTTAATATAATAAAAAATGGAGCATATAAAAATCTGACAGACATATAATTAAATATTATGCATCTAAAACGGTCACTACTCAGCTCATTCTACTCTGATTATTAATGGTCATGGCATTGATGTGCCAAAGCGCTGGTTTTATGTTGATCCAGTAAGAAAGGGAGGCTTTTAGACAATTAAACATTAAATAAGTTATTTTAAATACCCTTTACAATTAGATATCATTATTTTCTTTATCTGCAATTGCGGTATGTTTTCTATAAGTAACATATTACAAGTATGCATAACATTAACTGTTATTAAAAGATGTACTGCATTCGAGGTTATATGTACAGGTTTTTCCGGTAACAGAGGTCAAGATAGTCGTTCATTTTTCAATATACGAGCCGCCACGGAATCACTTCGTGCGTCTCGCCAAATGCAGTGCGCGATTTTTTCACCTTGACTAATTGTTTTAAAATAACAACGCGACTTTTCAATCAGAGCTAAAATAAAATCATGCGCAAAACAAGCGTGAGAACATTACAGATAACATTTTGAACTTTAATTTTTGACCTTTCTCCGTCGGCAGCATCACCGACAACCACTTCGGAGCTGTTGCGATCTCAAAATGAAACTTCTTCCCGCCTCTATTGCCATAGATAAAAGATTGATGTTGTTTTTTCTTATTTCAAGCTGCCAGTGTTGTTATGTTGGTATTGAAGAATGCGAGCGAGTGTCATCCCGCGTTTGCGTTCGGAAGCGGTGACCT
The DNA here is from genome assembly GCA_949315975.1 of Eudonia truncicolella. Taxonomy (NCBI): domain Eukaryota; kingdom Metazoa; phylum Arthropoda; class Insecta; order Lepidoptera; family Crambidae; genus Eudonia; species Eudonia truncicolella. Next base: position 16,974,258 of record OX438837.1, on the reverse strand, counting down.
GCACACGATACCGATGTTTTGATTGTGGCTGACATTAGAACACAATCGATTATTTGTGTAACGTGACTGGATGTTCGCTCCGATGATTGATTCAGATTTGAATTTGGAACGATTTTTTTGTGGAATGAACTATTTGTTTATTGTTTTCATAATGGATATGTAGGTTTCATTTCGAAGGAGAGTAATAAGAATTTATAATTCCTCAACATACAGTCATATTCGTGTAATCTAAGGTAAATAATATATTACACTCGTTGTGACATAATTTTTCAGATCGATTCTATTTTAAATATTAAAATTATTATATTATTCAAAGGAAATGCTATATTAATACATCACTTAATCATTTACAATTAACGTCAAGACTAAAGGAGGCATACAAGTCACGGCTTACGGTCAGTACTTTTATGGAGAAACCAAGTCAAAACCATTAAACGGAAGACGTCTCGATTAACTGCACAACCAAAACCGTCTGGCGAATATTAAAATTACAATTGGTCCTTAGACACGACGGCAGTGGAGTACAAATTATGCAACTAATCGCACGACATATCGGCCGGACGCGGCGCGGGACGTGGCGGGAATAAAGATCAACGACATGCTCCAATAAGTTGATCGGTGAGCCAAGCGGGGTTGCGTCGACTCGCAACCGTTTCCAAACGGCCTCCGTAAAACAATGACAATCATTAACCAGTTAACCATATCAATAAATTCTCGACCTTACGCACCCGGCATAATCAACTTTAGGGAATGACACGTATTTAGGCATCGTCAACAAACATCACAGGCCCGTACGCGCAGAAGTAAGTGAGTGCAAATTTATTACGATCGCGAGCTTGAATTGAGACTAATCGATTCACCCCGTGAATGGTATTGCAAACAAGCGGGCTATTGTTTCAACGGACGGCGGCGGCCGTAGTGCCAAATCAACCGGCGCGTACTGATCTAATTTTTTAATTAAACCTTTTTATAGCAAGGTCGAATATCTCTTTAAAGTATAATCATTGTTTTAAGTTAATTTAAATTTCCACGTATCAATTTGACGTAACAACCTCGTAGATAGTTTTATTTGAAATATAACAAAGGCATAATTACTTTCGTAATTAATTGCGCGTTATATTAGACGCGGCCATCTTTATCACCCTAGAAAATGTTAATTGCGAACTAATCGTTTTGTTAAATGGCAGCGCTTAAAGCTCGACGCCAATTACGTATGAAATAACAGTCCAATTAATTAACTTACATTAGAGAGGCCGTTAAAGGCGCGACTTTTGTTTTGTGGCGGAGCTATTGGGTTGACAAATTACGGACGGTGGCGGCCCCTTTGCGGCGCGCGCGCACAATGGCGCGAGTCGCGATTGTCCCAGCACAATACCCGATTACACACACAGATAATTCTTTCCAGAAACCTTTAAAAGCAAATTAGAAGCGATGATTTATTACAGGCCAGTGTTACGAAACAAAACGGTTAGGTTTTAACCCGAATATCTTTTTCCGTTGAGCGTTTTCCGTTCGCGTGCGTTACCGCAATTTGAATGTGCTCCAAATTTGAAAATAATTCGTGTCGGACGGTTGTGTGACCGCTGCCGGGCGGAGTTGCGAGACGCCTGCTGCGGCGTCTACGCAAACAAGACGTCGCCATTATCAAACACATCTATATAGTCATCTCGTTATTATATTATGTTACTTCTGATAAACTTACAATCAAAGAGACATGGTTTCTTGGCGTCAGAAAGTTGACCTGACCAGTCGTCAAACTGGCGCCGGCGGAGCTTTCTACCATGGATCTCTATTTGCTCTGCTAACAATTTTAAGGCGTGCAATCAGAAAATATTTTTGATTACCACAATCTCTTTACTTGTTGTCATGTCTTTATATTAACTTCTTCTTAAATACTTAGTTCCCATAACGGTAGTATTATATATTTTATTATAAGTAAAAAAAATAATAAATTAATTATTTATTTTATGGCAAGTGGCGCGTATCAGTGCTTCTCTTATGTCTGACACTGACAGAAGTCTAGCGTCGTGGTATGTAAGCACATAATAGTTGGATATGGAATTTATCTAAATAAATGTTATTCCTTTTTTGTTTATTTAAGAAATATTCAGGGCCATCATTACTCTCATAACTATTTATGTAAATTGCATGGAATAAAATATGATTTTGTATTTTATCTATGACAGTGTCCGGCAGTGTGGTTGTAATCTTTCCGGTCACAGACTATGCAATTAGGCGGACGATATTGGACTAGTGTAACGTGTGATCGACCACACAGTTTTATTGGCGGCGCGTAAGGCTGCGTTTCCACCGGAGCTACGCGAGGTTCCTAAGCAGCGAGCGAGAAATAATCCAAGAACAGATTTACTTTAATAGGAAGACGAGCTCGACGGCGCAGTGGTTAACGCGCCCGGTGTGCGAGGTTAAGCAACTTTCGCAAAAGCCGCTCATCGGATGGAAGACCAATAATTTATCATCTCGAGCTTCTCGTCCGTGCTTCGGAAGGCACGTAAAGCCGTTGATCTCGCCTGCATTAGCAGTCGTTAACAACCACCATCAATCTTTTCTCCTTATCTATCCATAGGGAAGGCTCGTGCCCAGCAGTGGGCACATAAAATATGCTGATGACGATAATGATGATGAGGATTACTTCATTTTACCGCGCTCGAACGATGCAAGAAATATGAAGCGATCCTGTTGGTGGACATCTTACAGATTAAAATTGCAAGTTTCTAAGGCTGATATTATTAATAGCTGAAGTAGACTACATAGGACTTAATAATAATAACTAATAGTCAATTTTACTTTATTTTTATTTTAAAGTGCTAATTGCTGCACTGAAGCTTAATTAAAATTTTATAAAATACATTGAAAAATCTAAACTAATAGACTATTTCGTTATAGTTTTGAACGCATCTGTACCGTACAACAAATCGGGTAAAAACGCAACTAGAATTTAATATTGATTTTTCGGGGAAAATCGCAACTGGAGAATAACGCAACTAACCCTTCTAGAGCACCACCGCTTAGCCACCAAATAAGGAGGCTTCGGAAGATAAGTTTCATACCTCATAACTCTCACTTTTTTTTTTGAGAGAGGTTGCCGATTTTCTTTGGGCATTTTCAGCTTTACCGGGATAGTTTTGGGGACGGCGAGAAACTTAAAGGGCCGTTCCACAAGCCGTGTGAAACGAAGCACCATCAGAGGTTTTCTAGTAGGGCACGGGGACGCGCACTAGTGCGCGATGCCGTTCCCTCTATCAGCAATCTCTCTAAAAAAAGGGGTCTATATGTGCGTTGCTCAAGCCAGGGGGGTGTGTCACTCCGCAGTTTAGGTACGTTCGGCCGGCGTGCCTCCCGGGCAGGCGTATGGCAGTAGGTTGCCGCTCGGCTCGCACGCTCGTCGTCGCGCGTAAAACGAACGACCATTTCTGTGATTGATTGTGATTAGGAACCCTGCGCTTCTGACGTCAAATCGATATCGAGTCAGCGTTGCCTAACGGAATATGAACGCTCGGGTCACACGATAAGTTTCGATTTCGCGTGAAAGTCGTAAGAATAGGCAATTTTTATACCTACATTTGACTTTTGTTAGAGAGTGAGTTGTATACGGTACGGTACGGTACGCGACTACGCAGGTTTACTACCCAAGTGATTTCACTGACCACTGAACGTATATTTACTTTGTGGGGTATTTTTAATACCTAGCTCGGCAAATGACTATACTCTACCTGATGTTAAGTGGTGCAGCGCGAAAACAACGCAGAATCAGTCACCCTCAGTCTGCCGGCCCACAAGGTGCCTCTTCACGTTCGTTTGGAGGACCCTTTTTTTTGACAGTGGAAAGCTCGTCGGCCTAGTACCGTCGCATCCGGGGAGGCGTGAATGGTTATGTGGGGTTCTCCCCTCCAGCTCCCGCCTAACACCCAGACACGAGGGTCACGACAGGGGTTCGGGGCCTACCTACTAAAAACAACTGTACATCCCCTTCACGTGCCGCTAGGATGACTGGGATCACCGGTTTGGCAGACATCAGTGTTCACCCTAGCGGCGGCCCACCAGAGGAAGCACGCCCGAGAATGTTTGATCGTGCTCCAGACGTTCTGTCGTTTGAAGGACCCAATGTCTGTCATAGGAAGGAGGGAAAACGTGTGCTGGTATTAGGTCTCCTTATTATGTGGCTTGGCTGACTTGCACGGCTCTGGTGGAACCGCAGCCTAAGTGAGCAGTATCGCCGGTATCGCGCCCGCCGCGTTACGCAACGCACGGTTCACACGTTTTTGTGGTGGCGACGGCGGCGGACAGACATCAATCTCGGCGGCCATTACCGGTAACTACTGCTTGCGTACTCTTTTCAATCGGACCCTTGATTGTGTCGATTCTAATCTCAAGTCAGATACGTTAACCCAGTTTTAACTTGGAGTTTGACAATTGTTACACTTAGCGAAGCATAGGAGATTTGTTTAAGGAGCCTTTTTCGGTTCAAATCGCACCAGACAAAAGTTACTATAAATGACGAAATTAAATTTTCTTGTGCTAGGAATGCAAATTCATTAATTGTTGTGTCAACATAAACCATGTTTGTATGTCGGATTTTATAGCGCCTTTAAGTTTTCTGCATCCGTCTGGTCGTCTGGAAGAGATCGATAAGGCATTATGTTTGTTGTAAGTATTTTCTCAACGTTAATTTTTCTTGTAGTGCAACGGAAGTGTTATCTATCTATCACTAATATTTTAAAAAATATTCATGCACCTGTTAAAGATGACAAAGATAGCATCAAATACCATTAAGGCAAATAACTCTTATATTCGTGTTACTTATCATTCGACTAAAATAAAAGAAAGTCAAAATAAAAAGAAAAACACACAAAACAATTGACGGCGACGCAACAGCGAGTTCACCGAAGAGCGGAACTTTAGCAACATTATGCCAATCGTAGCAAATCCCTGAATGTCGCAGCCCATTAACTTTAACTGCGGCAGAGGACCTACCCGAAGGCTGGTCATGGTGTTTGGCGTTAGGCAACCGGCGACCAACCGCCGGAAAATGACGCCAGATATCGACACTGCGAACATCTGAGACAATTTAGTTGCGACATTCGGAAAAGTGACGGAATAAGTTCGGCAATTTCGTTCAAAGTATCAAGATGGTTTGTGCCAACGAATGCAGAACAGGCCGAATCTTTTGTTTAAAATAAAGATGAGGCTAGTTTGAAGCAATTTTGTTTAATTTTGTTTAACAATGAAAACTGTATGATCTCGTATATGCAATAACAATCATATAATATGCAATCGAAGTCAAAACCAGTTGAGAAATCGTAATAGATTACAAAATGAAGAAAATAAAAACTTTTTGCATCAGAAAAATAACGGTACCAAAAGAAGTTCTAAGTTACAGTAAAAAAGGAAATTAAAAAGAAAAGCACTTCCATATTCAAAGGTTCGCATCTCCCGCGCTTTATCGGCCGGGGCACAATGCGTGCGCGCGCGCCGATTTGTCTGGCAGGGCTAATTAACGTCGGGCCCGCTGCCGTTTGTATGTAAATGCGACGCGCCCAGTGGTAATTGTTCGCCAGATACGGCCGCGCTGAAGACACTGAAGAAATTTCTCATTGGATTGACTCTGTACGCGCCGTCGGGATTGAGCATTGAATTTGTTTTTATCTAACATTGCAGAAACTTTAGCACGCGTACTAAACATAAAATCTTCGGTATAAAGTCTTTGTGCCTTAAAAATAAACTAACAACAAGCTACGAATAGTTATTCCGTGTTTTGTTCCTGTCACGTAAACGTTGTTTTAATAATAAACTTTAATAATAATAATAAACTTTATTGCACACAAAAGAAAAACAATACAGTCAATTTAAAAAATAAAAATAAATGAAGAGTACAAAATAGGCGGCCTTATTGCTAACAAGCAATCTCTTCCAGGCAACCTTGGGCGAAAAATAATAAAATAAACAAAATAAAAATGGGTGCAAGTAAAAATAAACTAAATAATAATAATAATAATATCAAATAAAGTAATTACAGATAAAAAGGAAATAAATATATAAAACAGAGTTTATGCAATATAAATTAAAAAAATAATAATAATAAATAAATAAATAAACATAGCTAAGGTAAATTTAAAAAATGACTCCGAACCTGACCCTTAAACGACTCCAACGTGCGAGCACTTCTGATGCGCTCAGGCAAAGAATTCCATAACCGGACAGCATGCACAGAAAACGAGTAGGAAACGAAATTAGTGGAATGAAGGGAAGTCACAAGAGCTAGATTAAACTTAAATTAGAGTAAAAGAGACAAAACACGGAATAACTATTAGGACCTTATTCTTTGTTTATTTTTAAGGCACTTTATGTACCTATAAAATGTAGGATATAATAGGGCTACTAAGTTAAATTATTAATTTACTTTTTACGTCTCTGTTTTATGAGTGAGTCCTATTTATTTTGCAAAAGTATACATGTTGGTTTGTTTGTTCATCAATAACGCTGAAACGGCCGAACGGATTTAGCTGAAATTAGGTCAACAGGTGTAGTATATTCTAGATTAACATATAGAACTTTTTACTTCCCAAAACAAATTCATTCACAGGCAGAAGCTAAAAGATTCGCAAGCAGTATCTAAGGTTAATACCTTGCGCTGGTCAGTTCAGTACCAATTCTACCAGGTCCAGTACAATCGGGGTCAGCCTACCCGAGGGTGTTACGTCCATGTCTAACGCTGGACAATGTCGGTTCAGCCTGCATCCTGGTTGCGTAACCCATTGTCGATCGGTTCCACTTGCTCTAACCGTGTTGAGTCATGTAGAGCGATACGGGAAATCGGTTTGAGACATTCTCAACTAAAGAATTGTCATTGACAACTGCTTGTAACTGACACTTGCACAATGTAACAATTTACACCGTAGTTATTGTTACAATTACAGTGGACTGCTAGGAGATCTTTTAACATCATAAAGATTCAAGAAACATCTCACGGCTAGGATCAATCCTTTGTAAATGGAGATATTGGGTCATAATCTACCACCCACGATATCCTATATTTGACGGCAGGTACTCCAGTATTTGTTAGCTTATAACAAAACAGTGTAAACAACATAACCGTTGTAAAGATGAAAGTTAAATAGTTCGTTATACCAATCAAGTTTCGTGCCATATCTAATCCAGATTCAACCGAGTATTGTATATGTTGGATTAGCCAAAGGATATCATGCAATATATAAATAAAAAATCGATTCTACTGCCTGTAAAATATAACGGAACGCAGCGCGTGATGATCGAGTTATTCGAGTGGATCTCCCGGACACACCGCCGATATCTACGCACGCGCAAGTGTTATGTGTAACTTTCTTTACCTCTATTGATTTAGTCATAAGGTTTATTTTGCTTTAACTTATAAGTACACTTTAGTCGGTATTGTAAAGGATAGGTATAGTACGAATCGGAATGAAACTAATTATCGCAATCGGCTGATCGCGGAAATCCATAGTTATTTACAGTGGCATTTGTTTTACATATTATGTTAGTGGAATATATTAAGGGCTTGAAAACGAATTTAGACATGAAACCGTAAGACCTACTGAAAGTTTTTACAACTGAAACTTGAATATTTTTATTATATTAATTACTATTGTATATCTATGTTGTGTATGTATGCTACTTTCTACTTTTTACTCGTGCTGTTTCCAACTTATTTAAATTTGTAGTATATAAGACTTAATAGATATAATAATTCATAAAACTTTTCTTTAAAAACAGATATAAAGATCTCTCTTACCTTGCACCCTTCACATGTGAATGCGCCGAAGTGAAAGCCGGCCGCCGGCTCTCCGCACACTTTGCACTTTTGGTTCATCTGAAGAAAAAAGGAAAAACATATATAAGTACAAAAATATACTTTAAAATAGTTGTAAATTCAATTAGTTAAATTTTTTTACCAAAAAACTATCACGTAATGTTTTTTTAAAGAATTATTAGTTTTTATAAAAGAAAATCACAATGAAATGTTTATTTGTAAGCGCGTGCGCCAATATAGTTGCTCTTATCGTCGCAAGCTAGCGACAGAAAACTCGGCACAGAAACCCAATTTAACGTTAATACAGCATGACCGAGATCTACCATTTTCCAATCAGTCATTTGCTTGTTAATTTCGAGGACCATGGCGCATGTTATTGGTTCCATTCGCGATAAATCGTTTTGTGTATCGATTAATATAGTTACGATGTATCGATTAGTAACTATTCCAACGCAACCGTGATGGTCAATGCGGACGTTCTATTTTCAATTACTTTTCTATTATAGTTATGAAACTACTACTATTTTGGTAAATTTAAAAAGTTTGTACAGAAACCCGTTGCCCTTTTAAAAATGCGTTTTCATATTAAGAACGCCAAAACAAATGATTGTTTTGGCGTTCTTAATATGAAAACAAATGATTGTTTTGGCGTTCTTAATATGAAAACGCATTTTTAAAAGGGCAACGGGTTTCTGTACAAACTTTTTAAATTTACCAAAAAGTTTATATGTGTCACGGGCTTAGATAGTAGAAGCACATGAGTGCACATGATATTCATTACTCATGTAGTATTTAGAAGAGGTTTTGATTATACGTCCTTAATCAAAAACCTCCTTTTTGGACATTTTAATTATCCTGCTCCGTATAAATAACTGCCTAGCCACTCGTCTTAACACTTAAATAAGACAAAGGTTGTCATAAACTAGAGCTGTTCAGTATACATTTTGTAAAAGCTTTGTATGTATTGCATTCGGATTGCTGCTGATAGCAAATTTCTTACAAAGTCATCTAACATTAGATATATTATTCATTGTGGCTACAATTCGGAACAAATCTGTCAAATACTCTCTACTGCACTGTGCCGGTAGCGAGCCGAACGCATTAAATATTAATATGACATTTATACTAATACATTTTAATAGCTGTAACCTGATGTAGCCTAACAAATAACTTGGTTTTAGGCAATTTATTGTAATCCGATGAGTTATTGATACGTTTCATGTTATGAAGATGATTTGTCATGGATTTTTTTAAAAACGGTATTTACGAGTCCCTAAATCATGGATAACGAGTTAATGTATACCTAGCTTGATAAAACTATATAATACGCATAACATTTATAAACGTTGTTCATTAAAAAAAATGTTGCCGATTTATGGTTCTATTACGCTAATATTTTGTTTTTGATGACTAATGATAATGACACAAAAATATTGATAAACGACTTTAATAAACACCTACTTAGTTTGAAAAAAAAAGGACAAAATAAAAAAATATTTCACAATGACCTTTTGATATATTTAAGTGAGATACACTAAAATGTCTTTGTTTTGTTTATATAATTTTAACGAAAATTTTGTTGCGAAACAAATTACAAAAACACAATGTTGAAAAAATAAAAAAAATGCAGGGTGCAGGTTCAAATCTTGCTCGTGGAAATTTTTTCAATTTTTGAAATAATCAATGTTTTTGAAATACACTAACTTTAAACTTAAAATAATGTTATTCGAACATACTTGGTCGTGGTAATACGAAACGGTTTCCTCAGCGCAGCACCCTAAAAGGCCAGAATTATGAATGCAACATCATACGTTATGAAAAGTCAGCGTTGCTCATTACGAGTCCCAGTTTAATATGCAAATGTGCGCGCGCGCCTGTTCATCAGACCGATAGCGATCGGGGATTGTATCGGCATGAGATAGGTCAGCAGTTTTTGGAGTTTACACTGTTTTAATTACACATATTTAATGTCGATACAAGGCAAATGTTTTGTTCTTTTATTTTTAAAGTCCGAAGTGCATTTTTTTTAAGTTATCGTTTAGTATTTTTTGCTGGTAAAAAGGCTTTTGGGGTCATAACTGCAGTCCGAACGCCCCCTTGCAAATAATATAATTATTGAGTTACTTCTCTATTTCAATACTCTCAATTTAAATACTCTACTCAATAATATTTTTATTGAGTTACTACTTTGAGACCATATGTGAAACAAAACTACGTCAAATGTCAGTAACCGTTCAAAAAAAGTAGCAGAAACTGAACCTTTTATATGAAGCACGTTTGAATTTTTTTTTGTTTTTGCATCGTCAATAAAATCTAAAACGGATATGAAATTTTAAAGCTCGTGTTTGCAATTTTGCTTTTTCGTATATTACTTTAATTTATAGTAGATGATTAATTGGATCACATATTATTTTCACATTTAAGAATTTACTAGCAGAACTTGAATCAGGCAACCGTGATTCCAAAGTCATTAAAATAACTATATGACTAGATGTATGGCAATACATAAACCCTAAAACATAAAGAGAAAAAATATAAACCAACAATTGTCTAGCCGACGACGCGACGCACTGGCCAGCAAGATACGGTTCGTACTAGATTAAAAAACAAAATAGGATAGTATCTGCACGGAGGTAGTATTGCTATCTGTCCCCGGCCGAGTCGCGGGTAATCGTTTATCAGCGAGCGCTCGGATCAGTCGCGCGCGCAGGTGCGCCTCGCCTAGTGACATCTCCGTGCGCGCTCCCATGCGAACGCGTATTTTGTAATAGTACAGGCTGATCAAAGCAGAATTAATAGCGAATTACTAGCTTCCGCTCTACACCGGTCTGTTGCAAACATTTTTATGGCGTGACGCTGAGAGCATTGTATTTAGATGGGGACAAAAGTATCAAGTTATTATATTATCAAGTTTAAGACATTTAGTTTTAAAGATAGAGCTTTCCATTGATAAAATGTTTTTTGGGTTAGTAGTTTTTAAAATGATTTTTGTTATATAAAACATATATTTCTTAATAATATTAGTGTTGATTGTTTCAAAGAATATTAAATTAGCTTCAAGCTGTACATTAATGTTGGAACATTTGAAAATAGGATTGTGTAGGTGTGTAAGTAGGTAGCTGATTTCTGTGGAGTTAGACTTTTATATGTATGACTCTGGCTCTTTAGATCAACATATTTATTTATTTAACAGCCGGGGTTTTTTCATATTTCCTTTATCTCCTCTCAGAATACACAAAAATAAGATAGCCACACAAACTTAGTAAAAACCCTATCGGTAACCAGATTATGCGCGAATGGCAAACGCATTTAGCAAGTGCGCCGCCCGCGGGCCGAGTATATCACCCAGCGGGTCCGCTTATCGCGCCGCTCATCAGCCCGCGCGCGCCCTAAATTAGATCCGACACGATTCCGTACAAGCTCGCCGTTGTTTTTAAAGAGGGACAATGTCGCCAATGATTTGTCGTTTTTATGATATCGCTGGGGCGCGGTAGGTTTTGTTTTTATTTGGTTCTCTTTGTAAGGTTGCCAACTTTTGAAAGCGTTATTAGTATTTTTTCAAATCAAATCCAATCCAATAATTTATTGCAGTAATTCACCGGAAGGTGGTAGAATGTTATATATAATTATTATTGAATATAACGGTATTTCAGAGAAGAGTTGACCAAAATAAATACTTATGACGTAATGCAACACATGTGAACATAGCAAAACGAAAACGTGCGTTAGTGGAAACTGTGTTACAGGTCAAGTGAGTTAAAATTATAATTTTTAAATACGTAGGTCATGTAATCTAAGACATTGTCACATCATCGGCCTATACACACAGCTGGACATAGGCATCTCCAAGTGCACGCCACTGAGCACTATCCACGGCTACTCTCATCCATTGTCTATTTCAAAATTATTGTAAGTTGTCACCGTTTGTACATTTATCTACAAATCTCGGGTAAAGTGAGTGACCTTAAAATTCTATTTGTTTTAAAGAATATGTATAGATAATTTTAAATTTTGTGACTTTGGTTTTATGACTTGTCATGTCAGTGAGAATTTTAAATGTTATTTTCTAGAAATAAAGCTATTATATCGCTCGGCAGCCCTACCCTTACGGTACAGTGTGTAAGTCGTTTACTGAAGTTGTTATGTGTTCGGTTTACGTTTAATATCCTTGTAATTGAGAACGGTTTATCGTTATATCAATAAACGGCTTTCGCAATTTTAATTGTAATTATTTTTAGATATATACGTATTTTTCAAGACTGCTATTTTAAATTTTTTTTATATCTTTTTATCAATTTCACGTTATAATGACGTAACTAACTTATGATTGTTTCAATCACTTTTATCCTTAGTTAGTTATTCACTTACTACCTTTATAGGGCTCTGTCCATATATTGGACACCATAATTTTGACTTTCGAAAACCAATGGAAAATTTCAGCATGCTCTGCCCGTTAAAGGGTTAAAGTAGGCTTTGGCCTTCGATACAAGTCGACGCAACTTGCTATCTGTAATCCAACAAACTTAAATGTTGCACTAACTTATAATATCGTCGAGAAGTTCCCATGATAAATATCCCTACCTTATCAAACCGCGAACGTTTGACATTCAATTAAACACTTCCTGGGATTCTTATGACACCACATATTTATAATGAACATAAGTTCGAACTAAACACGGACGCTCCACGAACACACATATCTCCTTTGGCATGTAGATTGTAAGATTTCTTCGAGTCACTTACGGGCTCTATCGATGTCGACATATTCACATTTTTCCCACGGACACAGAATCTTCCGCATTTGATTAAAGAAATTAACATGATACTTTTTAATATTGAAGTTTATTGTTCAATTCGTATCGAGGTCAATGATCTTTTATGCAAAACCCTCAGACGCGTCGAGCGGTGTATCCGAGCATGTAACACGACTCAACAGATCGATTTTCGTTTCTTATGACTTAATTAATTTGTCAGACGCAGTTCCCTTTTTAGCAATGCCTTGAGCTAAACTAATTTATACTTTGAACGAAACGTTTACAGTACGAATTCCCTTGAGCAACTGTCCGCCGGTCAGGCATCTCACCCGAAAGCTTATGACAAGGTACGGGACCCAAAAAATGGCAGACTCTGAAAGGTTGTCACTCGTTGCCAATAAGTTATCTACAAGGTATCTCGACGTATAATTATAGCATACTTCTCGAGATGATTAAGAGTGGCAGTCGGAGATTTGGAATGCATTTATTCAAATTCAATTTGTAAAATCATGAATATATTACACGAATTTTAGATTAAAAAAAAAACATTTTTATAACTCCTAAAACTCAAACTGAGATATAAGGTGTCTTTTTACCCATTGCCTCTACAAGTAAATAATGTAATCAAAGCTTTAGTTATAATTTTGAGGGTAATATGACTATAGCCACAAAACATATAGCCACATGGTCTGTGACCATAGCCAAGCAGTGTTACATTTATAACGATGACGACTTCATTTTACTGTAAAACACAAATTTCTTTAAAACACCAGCCCAGTTCGGATGCCTGACGGTTGTTCGACGACACTGTCCGTACAACAATCATAGGCTTAGCTTGTTAGTCGCAAATCGAGCGTCTCAGGCGTGTGAAGCCGCCGCCGCCGCCGCCGCCGCCGCCCTGTCATTTGCCTGCCGTCCCGTGGGAACTGCGCTCCAAGGCCACATGTCACGGCTGCCCTACACACTTTCTGATATGCACCACTAGTCGGTTTGACGAAGGTTTTAATATCAGACAACATCACATAAATTGTTCTGATACCAAGGTAAGTAGCTAAAGCACTGGTATTATGGAAGTCATAACGACGGCACCACAACCATCCAGACCCGACACAATATCGAAAAGTTTGTTTTCGACTTTGAACTGACTGGGAATCGAACCTGGGACCTCAGAGTTAGCGCCGCCCAAAGTCCGGAGTGCAAGCCACTCGGCTACGGAGGTCGTCAATCTTCTAATGTCACTAAGTTTTATTTATTTACAAGTTTATGTACACACATAAGAGGGTAACAAAATAAGCTATACGGGTGAATGTAGTACAAGTTATACATTTTGGAAAAGCTTTGAAACGTTATTCATTGTATTTGATTACGCACCCTATCTGATATACCGGGTCAAGTGTACTACCAACTGTGCCACCGTGGCTCTGTCCAACCCGTCGTAATTTATCATAAACTAACAGCTTAAGTTGTCGATTTTGAATAGGCTCTTTTGGCTCACAAAGTAGGTAGTGTATTATTCTTTGTCCATACCAACATTTAAAATTACATGAGACGATGGCTAAAACTAACAGATACAGTTTTCAAAATTTTTCCGAACTGTATTTTAACCAGGGATATTTACCAGTAATAATAAAATATTTTTAATAATCAAAGTTATTTTACTGGTTTTGCTTTCTCACTCCTTTCAACGGGTTGCTTAATCCAATCGTATGTCTTTTAATATGCTATGTTCGCAATATTATGAATAAGAGCGAGCTAGGCCGCCGCGTCCAGACGTGCGTTCGGCGAGACGTCACAACAGCGCAAGCGCATATCATATTATCAGATTCCTGTTAAATGTCAGTGCAGGTAATCCTAACTTAATTTGTAAGGTATTAAACGAACTGGCTTTATACAAGAATACGATGAGTGTATAACTTTGTCAGATTAAGGTAGGTAGGTAGATAGGAAGACATAACATTTTATTGTTTTACTTGGTTTGCCATAATTGACACTGTTATAAAATTACTAACCTTGCTACTAGATGCGCTTTGCCCTCCTTTCATGAACCAAATTGTATGTTAGGTAAGTACTTATTGGCTTTTATAAGTAGTTATTAGATTCTAGAATCTGTAACCATCATTGTGTATGTTTTAGCATCACGAACATAACGGTTTGCTAGAAATAAACTTTCAAGTTGACATGTAATGCAATTTGTTACAGAATCTATATTGTACGACGCTTTATTTTTTACGAGAGGATTTATCGATGTATTAAATATTCAATTAACGACAGCTGTCGTAAGTATACATGACTAAGTAGGACCATTTCATTCATTCATTTTCGTATTTTTTCATGTGTTTTTAGCTCTATTTTTTAATTATCTACTAAGCACGCAGGAGCTCGAGATATTTTGCTTTGGTCACCCAACCGGTGGCCGGGCATTGCGATATCGTGCCAACCGCAGCGCAATGAAGCTCCATTTTTTTGTATAATTATTTTATTTACAACGGAGAATAGCTTAGTCTTCATCTCATGATATGGCAGAAGAATGAATCGTTCTTCATCCGCAATTGTCAATTAGTAGACGCTGTAGAGTCAGCTCGGACTTTGTATCTAGAGCACACACACTCGCTGTTTTCAGCGGACGCTACAACACTTTTCTAAAAAAACCGACAGTTAAAAAGTGCTTATCAATAAAAATTATTTGATTAAAGTAATTTCCATCCCTGGTTAAGTTAAAGCGAGCCTTCAAACAGAAACAATTTTAAGGAAAAAATCGACTTTGAGTCTTTAAATTTGACTACAACAAAACAGCCATCGATGATTGAACGTTCGATTTGCGGGATAGGCCACCGGGTTACAATAGAAAAGTCGAGCGAAACCATAATGCGGGCCGCATGCTCGCGAGTTCTCACAGCGGCGTAAGTGAGCGCGACCAATGCGTAATGCGCGGGCACACTCCGACTCTGCGTTTCAATGCAAAACGCAAAGAGCGCGCCAGCGCAATGTACGAGACATTCTATAGCTAACTCAAAAAAAATTACTTTTTTACACGGGTCAAATAGTGTTATTGGTATGACATGACTTGACTGGGTTGTTACAAGGTGTAGACTCAAACTCAAACTCAAAAAAACATTTGTAAACAAGTGATGTATAAATCGTGTATACATGACTGTGATAATGTCATTTGTCCTATTACTTAGTCCCTCAATGTCGCTTGAGGCATTTTTCTCTCTCTGTATCTATCCAATCTGTAGCGAGAAGATTTAAAAAAAGCTTTAGAGCAAACTTTCTTTTACCAATTCGATAATATTTTTGAGTTTAATTTAAGTATATACACAATTGTATTGCTGAATGCAGGTTCAGAAAGGAAGACTATGCCTCAATCATCAAATGGTCAGTACGAAGATTTTTAGCTTACCTTCCAAAAACTTTATACAATTATAAAAATAGATCGCTTCAAAATACTTTTAACAAGGTATTTTATTTTTTCCCCTAATAATAGATCTCTGATATTGCATCACAGGACAAATTAACTACATTTTCACCGAAACACAAATATCAATCAAAAACAGATCCATCACGTCGTCTTCTCTGGAAGTAATTGTGCGCCGACTGTACCGGAGCAAACTGTTGATTTCGTTTTGATCGTTGTTAATTTGTTATGCTCTGTCGCTTTAACCATATCACACATTTTATACTTAGCTCAAAAACTTCTATGCAAAATTCAACTTTATTTCTTTCACACTAAGATCTATCGTCAGATGGTGATTGTAAGCTTTTTCTATTGAAATATTGTCCCATTGGATAGGATTATTATACATTACTTTGATGTTTTTCTAGCAGTGAGCTGAGTATGTAGATTATGTTTTATCCTCTGATCTAATTATAATAAATAAGTGGGTTTGTGTGTTTTATTTTATTACTGAGGGAACAGTAGATTTTATTATTTATAGTACAAACGAGCATAAAAACGGAGAAGAGAAAAGTTAAAAATACTATTGACAAGTGATCAATCAGTTTATCTATCTTACTACAAAAGTACTCCATCATGTAAAAAATATGACCGCGTATAACAAAATAATATTTAACACAAATTATAATAAGGTATTCTTTTGTAAGCGCTAACATAGTAACAATATTTCCTATAAACTCTTAACTAGAAGGTCATACGAATCAAATTGAATTATCACTGTGAAATCCGAATAACAGGTATGCATCAAAATTGTCACTCATTACGGAGCCTAGAGGCGTCTGCGGTGATATCCCGGAGCAATAAATATCAGTCGCTGTCCCTGTCACTCTCGACCTCGGCCCAGCACGTCTGACGCGGGCGCAGGCAAGTGCTCTAACTCTATCGATATCTATATGTCGATACTTCGCATTTATTCTGAAGGAGGTTACTAATGAAATTTGAGGATATTTCTAACCCTGGTATATTTATACATGTTCCCTTCTATTTTGTCTTCTTAAATTTAGATAAAATTAAAAAATTAAATCTAAATGAAACACAGTCATAATATCATATTCTTTTATTTTGATTGAACATCGTTAGATTGTAACTGCTAATCATTTATAATTACTCATTATAAGTGCTAACTGTTGTCTACATGTAACTAATACAGTAATTGATTCACAATATTCTATTTCAATTCTATAGCATAAGAACTCTAATACATAACATAATTAATAACTTATTACGCTATTCAAGACGAAGCTAAACTATAAAGTTTTAACAACTTATAATAAGTATGCAAAGGGTTAATCCCATTTAATTTTATAATTGATACTACTCCTGCTCATGCTGTCGTTCCTTATGTAGCTAACTCTGATATATATTTAATCAATTCATATACATATATGATCTATATAAATCGACATAAGATATAAGATAAACCGACGCGTAGACCTCACTAGCGCCAACACCGTCGGCACATCTCCGTCATTACGCTCTATGGGAACTATCAGTGACCCGCGACCTCGCGAAACACTGATTCCTCTCCGACTCACTTCGACGAACATGCGCCACATATTCCTCATTTTCGCATCAGAATACGATGTTCTGATGCGAAATCTTCTATTGTTAGAGAACTGGTAAACTAAACAGGGACTGTTCAGAAAATCTGTATTACCAGTAACATACCAGTTGTGTATCTAGTAGAGAGTAAAGAGTGTCGACGAAAAAGGATCTCACTAAACAAAGGCCAATTACAAAAATAAAAACTAACAACACTTTCTATCTACACTTTAAAGGCCACACTACAGTGCTGTGGAACCAGCTCTCAGCGGCGGTATTTCCGGACCATTACGACTTAGGGATCTTCAAGAAACCAATTCCTTCCTTATAGGCCGGCAACGCATCTGCGATTCCTCTGGGTTTGCGGGTGTCCAAGGGCGGCGGTGATTGCTTCCCATCAGGTGACCCGCCTGCTCGTTTACCTCCTTCTAATATAATAATATAATATAATATGTATGTATAAAAGATTACCTAGGTAATTTTTGAAACGAAACTTTATCACTAAGAGCCACAACCATCATCATCAGTCTACAGATGCTCCCATGATTAGTCTCCACGTGGATTTCAGCTCGTACAGAAAAATTGTATGCCTATAAATTCATCAATGAAATGATAATGAAAATACTCTTTAATGTACACCATATTATAAAAGACATAAAGAAAACAATAAAAATAAATAAATAATAAATAAATAAATATAAATATGAGATAACATCACATAAGTACATTGTTCTGATCCCAAGGTAAGTAGCTAAAGCACTCGTTTCATGGAAATCAGAAACAACGACGGTACCACAACCACCCAGACCCGACACAATATCGAAAAGTTCGTTTTCGACATTGACCCGACCGGGAATCGAACCCGGGACCTCAGGAGTTAGCGCCGCCCAAAGTCCGGCGTGCAAGCCACTCGGCTACGGAGGTCGTCAAAATAACCATACAAATGGAATGAAATGAAATCATCCATCAATCCCGTGAAACAAAATATAAGTATGAGCGCTACAACCTTGCAACCTTCAGGAAAACATTTAGATAGATAGATACAATACTATAAAACAAACAAAAAATAATAAAATCACAAAGTTACAATTTGGCGGTCTTATCGCATTCAAACGATATCTTCCAGACAACCATTCGGATGGAGAGCTAATTAGCTATTAATAATAATGATAAATATATAGGTACCTAATGATAATGATAATAAACATAATAGATAGTCTCAGGTAGGAAAGTAGTGGATATTATGGCAGTTTTGCAGCAGCACAGAAATCAAATGCTTCATCAAAGGGTCGTACTCCATATTACGAAGTTAACGTTAACCATACATCTGTAACATATTGTGTTTACGAAGTTGGGTAACCCGAGTTCGTTCAATGTTCAAATGTTCGTACGTTGGAACATCGCGACCGTTTGCACCTGCCACTGCCAGCCAGTTTGCATAGAGTGCCTATATTATTAACTAAACAATAATCGGAGGCCATTACACGTTAGGGAGTCTGCAAGATAAACGTTGTCACACTGAGTGGCTATACAACTAAATTGAAGAATTCTTTGCCATAGTGCAGGATAACACACTGTATTACATTTTTAATTGAAGCTATACATTCATTATCACCAAGTCTGGCAACCCTAGCCACTGTAAACACTGCGCAATAATTTTAAAATCTTTCATCAAACCTCAGTTTTAATACGTGAATAGTGAAGTGTCACACAAAATTGAGCTGTGATATAGTTATTGTAAGATATTTCCGGCTGATAAAACTACTAAACACTAAGAGCCTTACAAATAAACAAAGAATAAGATCCGAATAGTTATTCCGTGTTTTGTCTCTTTTACTCTAATTTGATGTGACGTTTACATGACAGGAAAAAAACACGGAATAACTATTCGGACCTTATTCTTTGTTTATTTGTAAGGCACTTACCCCCTTACACTAAACTAAAGATAAATAATAAATATCACCAGTATAATTATCAAGCGATAGGCTGATGGAGTGGAAGTGTCCAGGCGTGCATGATAACCCACGATAGTTTAATATACTGAGCATCACACTAAAATCATTCTCCAATCGTTCTTACTCTCTGCCTCGTTTCTTCAATCACATCACTAGTTCATTTTATATCCCCACTGATGGGGCACGGGCCTTCCTTTTGAAAGGATAAAAAGAACGGGCATTAACTATCACGCGGGCCCGACTGCTAATGCAGCCGGGACGTACGGCTTTACGTACCTTCCGAAGCACGGAATTCGGTCACTCATCCGATGACTAGCCTTTGCGAAAGTGGCTTAGCCTTAACAATCGTAGACCGGGCGCGTTAACCACTGCCCCAATAAAATTGAAATCGGTTTTCAGTCCTTCACTTGCCTTTAATCGCAGCCGTTTTATTATAATTAACAACATAGTAAAGTACAAAGTTATAAACAAATTATACTTGAAGTAAGTAGCGAATAATCTTGCTTAACGATTAGTACTGCCATCGTATTGACTGTGTTGAACAGATCCAATTAAAATGACGTCCAATTAATAGTAGTGCAACGCTAATTGGAGGGTCATTAACGCCTAGCTATCTGTTAGTGTTAATAATGAAGACTTAATGACGGATGGTTAATGGCTAATGACAATGCGTGGAGAAGAGAAAGGTTCATAGGTATGTGCGAGTACCTACAATGTTTCTACTTGTTTTTTTTTAAATAAGTGAACCGTTTTTATGGTTGGTTTATTTTGTGTCGTTTTGTGTGTAATAAATAATAAATAAATAAATAAAACTTTCCTACACTCACACCAATTATCTAGCCCAAGAGAAGCTTCCTCGTTAAATGGTTACTACAACGGATAAACATACTTAAAATACTTAAATACATACTTATTATATAAAGAAAACACCCAGACCCGAGACAATTTAGAAAATAATAATTTTTAAATTGACCCGACCGGGGATCGAACCCGGGACCTCAGAGATGGCGACACCATGAAAACCGGTGTACAAACCACTCGACCAAGGAGGTCGTCAACGCACTAATTATGGAATCGACCGACTATCTTGTGATAAAATTTTCTATATTCCGTATTATTATAATACATTTTGGTTTTTTTGCAATATATTTTTTAACTTAAAAGCTTTTTATTTCATAGAATTCTACTATTAACACCGAAACTGGAACTGTAGATGTTGGTGAATGCATGAAAAATTATATTAATGGTAAAAAGTTTACTCATCAACCTTCATATTTAATTTATTAAATAGATAGCTAAATGCGAAGTTTAAACTAGGTTTACTTAAACATGCCAATATCTGACCAGTGGTCCAGTACCCAGTAATATTAAATAATCTAATAAAAATATTTCTACTAATAATAAAAAATATTACAATCGATGTGCTGTAAATACTGTTAATGTACACAAACAATACGAGATCGATATCACCGACCACGTGTTAGCGTTACGTTAAGCGCCGCGTAATGCGGGGGCGGTGGTTACATGCTCAATTTAACCGCTCGGTTTCGGGTTCACAGCCCGTGACGCAACAGGTTACTCGTTAACGCCGTTTAATGCGACCGGCGTTGTTTACGTTTTAAAAGGTGTTTTTTAAACAGATGTGAGATGTTAAGTGCAACTTGTTGTGATATATTGCTGTCAATTTTTTTTGTACATATTCAGGAAATTTGGTGTGTTAAAATGAAAATAAAAATAATTTATTGAAATTCCTTTCGAATCCGTGCAGCCGTACCGGCATGATGGAAGAACAAACAAACATATATAATTTCACATTCATAATTAGCAGGATTAATTCTAAATAGTAATTAACATTTAATACTCTTATTAAGGCGAATGAAGCTGAACTATAAAGGCTACAAGAATGCATTAAAACTCGACTTCTGTACAGTTTAAATACATAAGCTTATATAGATAATTATATAACCTCGCGTATGTGGCAGCGGCGTCCATAATTCCATACAAATGAATGTAATTAATACTACTTAAGTTATAGCACAAATGCAAAATTACTGGGTGGACGACGGCCAGCTCATTATTTTAAGGTTTAAGAGATGTCATCTGATGTTTTGATCTGTTTACTTATTGGTTTAAAATAGAGGATGAACGGAATAACAGTATTTTTAGATCTGAACTAAGTCTAGCATTTTAACTAAGGTATTTTAAAACATTAATAACGGTTAACTTACTTACATCTTGCATGCGTAAAAAACTATTCAGCAAAAACCAACAGTAAAAAAGGCATGTGCATTTTTAAACAAAATAGACCCTTTTCAATCGATTGTCATTCGATTTCACATTTGATCTTAAAGGATTCCGTTAGTAGATCCATTATCGATCACTACGGATGATTTATTATGGCTAATTGATATAATTCATACGGCGAGCCCCCGGGACGTCCGCGCTCCGAGGTTTGTCACCCTGACATGCACTTTTGTGACAGTCCGTGACAAATTGTTGTGACAAAATATTTCAACAGTTGCGTCAATTTCTAACCCACCATACGCCATTTTAACGAAATCTGTCGAACAAGTCCACGCATCCCGTCGCCTTTGAATCAATTTAAAATTACAATTTTATTTTTAAAAATGGAATCTATTATCGAGCGAACGGGCGACGTTACGCTTCATCATCCGACATGTGTAACGTAGGAACGAATGACTACGCATTCTTTATTTAAATTTCTCAAACATGAATGAATGGATTCGCATTCAAGTATTTGTATTCTTGTACAATAAATCGATTTGGTCGATGATTAGACGTTTTGGTATTTCGTATACGGACGCTTTTGCTCGTTGTAATTTATATTCCAGTAAATTATGTTCACGTGTGCATATGTTAACAATTTATTGGACGTTACATTGTATAAAATATGCTTGTAAGTAATACTGATAAATCAATTTTAATTAGATAGGTATGAGCTCTGAAAAGATAGCAATCTACGTATAGATTTACTACAAAAAGACTCATATACAGTTTGTAAATTGCTATCTGTCATACGTCACTCGTATGAAAGTAACGATTGTCTACGCTATTGGTTCTGTTGAAATCGATTGCTGTCTCTAGTTTAATTTGTAGTCAATCGTTTGACAAAAGTAAAAGAAAAAAAGTGGTATTAGTAACGGATTTTAAATAATGTAGTGGATTAGAGGCGACTCGACCTCTGATCTGACCGACAGGTCGACCGATGACTGGCCAATACCCCCGCATAATGGTATTGTGATGGCACGCTATCACTGGACCTTTTTTTTCGTTTAATACCATGTATTGTTTATTGTAAGCTACACTTGGCACTCTATTCTTCAGTCCGTGACCGATGATACTTCTCTAATTTATAGTTCGATATTTGAATTGAAGTAGGTACTTATTCGTTTGTTTTACTTTTGTCTGTGGTAATTTTGCGAATTAATTTTTTACTATCGCTTTGAATAGACTTGATTTTCATGACAGACTTGTAGCAGGCGATGATTATAGTCACTTCTTGAATGAAACAATAATTAAGGCGAGCTCGATGGCGTAGAAGCTAGCGTGTTCGGTTAGCGATTCTGCAAATTAAACAGCTTTAGCAAAACCAGATGGGTGACAAAAATAAAAATATGTCGCACGATAAGGAATCATAGATCGTAGGAAGATGGCAGTCGTTAAATCCCACCAAACGGCATTGGGTGTGAGTTATGGCTCTCCCATGTGGCTATTGGTTCTTCTGGAAACACCTAGCAGTGGGACGAATAGAGGCTGATGATTATGATGATGATAAAGATGACTACCTAATCATTATTTCACAAATAACATTGTACAAAAATGGTGTAAATATTAAAAATGAACGTGGTTACTTAAAAATGTTTTAAAATAAAGGTATGGTGTGTTTTAACAAAAGTGTTTCACGTCGTCAGTTTGTACTCATGATCCAAGCCGCGTGCGCATCATATTTATATGTATCAACACGAGGCCTTAACGCAGTCAAAAACAATGCCTTATTTGCATGAATTGTTGTGATGTGATAAGACCGCTCACAACTGATTTCCTAGCGATGTGACTCGGTAATATTAATATTAAACCATGTAAGTATGGCTTCACCACCTCCTTGATTTAAGTCATGCAGACAGAGAGACAAGGATTTATCAAGCAATTGGTTTACTGGCCGCTTGCTTGATTTACCGACATTTCGTTAACGTTTTTAATTATTTTAAAAATATAATATATAAAATTAATAAAAAAATATATTGAAAACACAATTAACAATGTCAACCAAAATTCTAAAGTCTTGTACCTAAGTGAAACCAACTGCCTTGCTAGCTAATAGCTGTATGTAGTATTAATAAATAATTCAAATCTGTTTTGTAAAAATACATTCCTTCAAGGCCTATTAGTTAGACCAATTAGTTAAAAGCATTAATGTAATTGGCGTTGAACTTAAATAGCTAGATTTATTATTAATGTAAAAATATATATTTGCATATATACAGCGTGTCAAATAACCAAGTCGTCTCAATATTTGCATTACATTGCTGACCGGAAAAACTTAAAAAAATAATTACGCTTAATTATTGAAAGTATTGGTTAAAATTTATTACTGTACCTCTTAATACTGCTTAAATCTATCGTATGTTAAAATTTACGATCGTATGGAATACGCACGCTGTATACATACGTATATACAGTTACGCATATAGACATGTAGGTACAATTCAGAAAATCGGGTTACAAAGTGTTCCAGTTAAAGTGAGCATGTTGCATTGTAAATTCAATAATCAAATAGTGAGTACCAGTGTATTGCCCAAAAGCCCATGAATATGTATTAGTTCGCAGCATGAAGCCGTCAGGGGCGTGGTCGACATTGTCACGGCTCACAATGGCTCCTGGATCGATTTTATGAATACAATGATCGATACCTACGCGAGAATCGACTCGCATGCTCATATGAACGTCACTAATTAGACTGCAGTTATTCTAGGTCACGGTATCACCATAAATATGATACCAATTGACTATCGAAATCGAAATTTTAAGCATCGTGCTCATACGACTACGATAAATTTTCAACAAAATATCTTTCTATCTATCTGTTTATTGCAGCCCTTGTAGCGCCCGTCTTCGGATATAGGCCTCGTCTCTGCTTCTCCACTCTTGACGGTAAAAAAAATTATACACATCTTTACTAATATTATATAGAGGAAAGCTTTGTATTTATTTATTTTTAACAAACTCAAAACTACCGGACCGATTTAAAAAATTCTTTCACCATTAGAATGCTACATTAGCGCTGAGTAACATAAGGCTATATTAAAAGAAGAAATGCCCACCCGTGCGCTAGGAGGGGCCGCTAGTATTAAATATATACACATATTTGACGACCTCCGTAGCCGAGTGGCTTTCTTGTCTTTGTGGTAACTTTAGAAAACAATATTCAAATTATTTTTCAGCTGTTCTTAATTTACATCAGAAGTTTAAAACGTTTACGTTTAAAGCATTTAAAAACGTTAAAGTTATCTCTATTCGTCAGGTATGTACCTACTATGATATTTTTTATTTCTAAATGTTAGCAATAAAACATTTTGCAAACAACTTCCTAACAGTGCCCACCCAGATTTAAGCGCCAAAACATAAAAAAAAACTTGCGAATAGTAAAACAATTTGCATTAAAAAAGTCGAACAATAACTAATTGCGCTCGGGAATAACGAAACGGCAACATGTTTTTTTTCCTTTTCGTTTTTTAATGGCGGCACATGAAAGCGGCAAAGGCGCGCCGAAACAAAAGGAGTCGTAAAAGCAGAAAATCAGGATCTATTCGCAGAAAAGAAATTTGCGCAAAGCTACGTGTACTGTTATGAATCGATTTTATTAGCTTTTAAAATTAACAATGGCGATAGAATAATATCACAGAACAATTGGTGTAGTGTTCCTACTTTTAAACATGTTTTGTTTAACTGTTTTTTAACGCTGCGTTAATGACAAGGTAAGCTTATAAAACAGTATAATTTAAGCTCGTAACGAGTTTTTATTCGCAACAGGCAATTCATGAAATGTGTTTTTTTTTGTTTTACATCTGGCTATTTATCGGTAGGTGTTAACTTATTGGGTGTTCCAATCTAGAGGTAACTGAACATTAGCTATGATAGTAATTGTAGATACAAAAAGTAGATTCTAATTCGGTAACAAAGTAGGTTAAAAGGTGTGTTCAACACGTCTAGGTGGCGAGTGTCGCGCGCGCGCGGAATGCTCGCGATCGATTGGCCGCGCGCGCCCCGCCTCGCGTTACGTAACCAAAGGCATGACTGTTACAGATACCGTGTTACATAAATACACATCTGTGATACTATCTATCCAATACACATATAGAGCATGGACTTAGCGAACGTCAAACGCGACGAAAGAGGATTGCATGCGTCATGCTCTTTGGTTAATTGTTTTTTAACGTGGCGACTTTCTTTTGTCTTCATTTATTTTTCTGATTTTGAATTTAGAAACGAAGATTCGATTTTTAAATTATTCCTTGCACGGTTTGTCATAGCGAAACATGGGTTGCTGCTGTTCCAGGAAAAAGATGTTTCCCGTAAAGCATGGTCGGTTGGACGTGAAAAAGTGATTGAATATGAATTGTAAAATAAGCATGCGACAAATCGGGACCGACAGACGCTTTTACAGAGAGATTGATCTCCGCCACGGAACCAATCTCTAAATAAAGTGGTAACATTTTTGTGCTATGAATATTTTATAGCAACGGATATTGGAATCTGACACTTATTGTGCTGACGTAAAACTCAAAGTAAAGCGCCGTGTGGTGGTTAGCATCGCCAAGTTTCCAACAATTTGCACATTTGTGCAAAAAGTTACAAACATACCTACATAAACAGAAGTGGATCCAAGCAGGAAATCAAATTGCAGAAGGTATAGAAATAGATCTCGATCTAGATCAGACGGCGCCGACGCAATAACTCATAGATCTATTCACCGGCGATCGATGGATCAATATGGATGAAGCGCATGCGCATTCAAGTGTCACAACCAGCGTCCGCGCAGCGATCGCTGGATTGATAACAACTTTGTCGGCTCTCATAAATTTATTGGATTAGATTTTTTTCTCCCACTTTTAACACCTCACTTCTTACTTGTTTGTTCTTATAACATTAAGATTTATAGCTTGTTGTCAATTGTAATTATTATACGATCTATGGCATTCCAATAAAAAAGTTGATAAATTATTAGTTATATGTCATCAAAATATTAGTATAATTTTTACAATCATATTTCGGCGTCGACCGAATTTGACATTGAAATGATGTTGGACGGCGTCGCTTCGAGTGGCTATATAATGCCTTGATGAGTATAACTTCGACATTTCGTAAAGTATCGTCGCAAAATGGCTCGCCGGCCGTGCCCGACCTTGTCCGTCTGTCCATCCTTCGGCCTTCCACCTAATAACGACTAATCATATTCGTATTATGTCTCAAGCGATGGTGTGTTGACGGTTAGAACTTTGCAAATGCGTTTGCATAAATTGACGAGCCAATATTGATGTCTATATTTTTATTGAATGTAAATGAAACAGCGGTGTTTTAAAATTCGCCATGATTAATATCGTAGAGGTTTTAGGAGTCATTAGAATTCACTTTAGAAATGTATGGATGGATGGATGGATGGATATGGATATGGCATGGATAAATAAAAACTAATAAAAAAAAAGCAGATTTAAAAATTTAAAAAATAGTTATCCTATAATAGAGCTTTTGAAATTATATCTGTTGTAGTTACCTATGGTATCTATACATACTTATTTTTTAATATCTTACGGGTGTTTGTTTGGATTTTTTGGTGCATGGCCCAGGTTTGTGATCAACAGCGTGATGATTAAGCCATTGACCATAAATTTTTTTTGGGTTGGAGAGAGTTTGCTGATTGCCTCGAACGGCATTTTCAGCTTCACCGGGCTTGTTTGGGGGCGGCGAGAAACTTAAAGGGTTCCTCAAGCCGTGTGAAACGAATCACCTTCGGAGGTTTTTTAGAGGGAACGGTATCGCGCACTAGTGCGTGTCCCCGTGCCCTACTAGATTCTCCGAAGGGTTTGGATCGGATCGGGGTTCGGATCGGATTGGTGACCATCAGTTGTAGCGATGACTTGTATAGGTTATTTATCATCATCATCACCTCAGCCAAAAAGATGTCCACTACTGGACAAAGGCCTCCCTCAAGGATAAATCAGTAACCTCATTTTGAGGGGAATTTGCCATAATCGCCACGCTTGGCAGGCGGGTTGGCGATCGCAGTAAGGTAAGAATAATCACAGAGAGACGCTGCTGCCCATCCTCTAGAATGGTCCCATAGTCGCCTTCTACGACACCCACGGGAGGAGATGGGGTGGTGCAATTCTTTATCCCCGGCACCACACGGGGACTTACTTTACTTAGGTTATCTACTTTCCGCCTGAGGTTGTCGTCTTTTTTCAGTGTTTAAATTTTACTTAAGTATATTTAAGCGTTAATAAAAAGCGTTAAAAAAAAAAAAAAACACTTATCTACTTTACTAATAATTACATCATGAACTGTGTCATTATTTTATAGTTTTGGTTCTGGCCGTACTATGGTGAATACATGTTTCAAAATGAATGTGTAAAATAAGGCACAGGTGGGATGCAACTGTTGCACAAGTGTTTCCGATCAGTTCGGCAGCCATCATGCCTCCGTCCGTCCGGGATGATGCAAATGTTAGATTGTATTTTTGTTTGTGAATAAAGGGTGTTGACATAAAGATTTTATTTTCTAACATGGGCACATTATACTTTTAACTAATATAAAATATAGAATTATACTTATATATAATGTAGATATTTAACTACCTAAAACACATTCCTGACAGGGGCACTCATGTTTTCCAAATTCGTTTTTTTTTAAATACACATACATGATTACATAATATTGTTATAAAATCACGAAATATATATCCTTTCGCTTCGTCACGTATAAATGTAAGTGTGTTTAAATTTATAAACACCTAAGAACATTCACGTGTCTGGTTTATTTGATTTGTTATTGTTTCTGCTGACATTGTAATTGTTTGGCAATGGAAAATAAAGTTGTCTTTATAGAAATTTTGTAGTTTGAAGTTAGGATGGAGAGAGGAGGAGTCAGTATTGTCAAAACGCATACAGCCTGTATGTGTATGACAAAAGCAGTCACGGTTCGTACCCTCGGATGTGAGGCAACGGCGGACGGTCGCGGCCTTCCCGAGGACGTCTGTGCCAATAACACGGACATTTACCCTACTTCCTTTGGTCCTACAGATTAGCAGGTTGAAATATGTGTTGGGGGCAGTGGGCTGTAAACTCCCACTAATATTGAACTTTATTCGATTGAGATAAGATTACAAATAAATAAAGTTAAAACATATTCTGCCTTATAAAGGGATAACTTATAATTGATATAAAAAGAAAAAGAGTTCTCATATCTTTTTCAAATTAAAGCCGTGGCAGTGTTTTAAACGTTGTGCACAATGTCTATTTTATCATTCTTAGACCTTAGTACTAAGCTAAGTAACTACTTCTATCTCTAATTGGTTATCTAAATAAAATTGTCTTGATCTCCTACACCATAAACTTACATAACTTAGGCGTAGTGACTTGCATAAGAACTCATATTTTTAGCATAAAATTCATAAAAAACCGAGCGAGCCTTACAGTAGTCGCATATGAAGTGTAACATTTGACATCTCACCTAGTAACAAGCAATTTTAAAATTATATTCTGAAAAAAATGGGTCAGGCATTACATCATTGCAGTAAATACTCATTAGAAGACATTTGACATATCCTAATGACCTTTGATAGTCAAATGACACAATATGTCACATATAATAATTATATGCCTTGTTCATAATCGCGCGCTTGCGCGCTTCCCCAACTTCCTGTCACACTGTTACACCTACTTCCGTCACATTTCACGAAATCACTCCCACAATTGTGTATATAGAAAGCGAGCGGAAAGATGTAACACATCAAAAATAGTCAACGAGATAGCATATAGTCCGACCTTGTGCACCTGTCCATTTCATATCAACAGGCTGCTAGTTTAATTTTTTTAGTTCGCTATAAAAATCCTCTTCTGCCATAGTCAACAGCATAAGTTATTCAGTGACCGCACGAAAATTCCGCAATAAACCTTCGTCCTCCCAGACGCTAACTGATCTGTGCAAATGTCTAATGAATTCTCTTTAATTCCGAATCAAAATTACTATTACTTCAACTAGTGTGCTTAGGGTTACACGAGTCAGACTTTCTAGTGCATCGCGTTGCTGACTTCCAACTCCTTTATAGTGTGGAGGGTAAAGTTTATATTCGCTTGACACTTTTACTTTAGGTCTTGGCGAATTTTTGAATGCGGTCGTGCGGTAATGAATTTTGTTACCTGAGTTATAAAGTAGGTTTTCGTTTGTGTTGATCAGGTTTCAAGGGCCGAAGCTACTAAATGGTACTAAGGCGCTTTCTGCGCAGGCACAGGTCGCGGGATGAGCTCAACCTTTCACGCGGGTTCGATCCACAGTGGGCGCGTCTCGTGTTTTATGCTTTTATTGTTTTAGTGGAAATGCTACGGTGAATATTTGTTTCTATTGGTACACGAGAGTTGATACAGGCTGGCTGTTTTGTTATGTTAAGGGCACACAGCAAAAGGCGAACTTAATATCCTAAGGAGTTCAGATATGGTAACTGTTTACATAGAATTATAACGACTTTATAAAAAGACAAAACTGTTTGGTTTTTTTAACCATGTATTTTGACAGGTGAACGATATACGATATTCACTCGCAGGGCCACTGGTGCCCCTTGGTACGTACGGAACGCTGACCTGCACAAAGATTTGGAACTTCCAACGATGCAACAGCATCTCCGTACAGTCTCCGTACAGCGATTCTTCAAAGCTTCGGAGAATCACTCAAACTCTGTTATTCAAAAGGCAGTGGACTAGAGTCCCGAGCTTCCATTCGACCCTCATTTCCGTAGGCCCTAACATGCATTATCGAATCCCCCAAACCAACTATCATGTGACCTGGATTGCCTACTTGCGGCACAGGGCACACCGTAGCTTAGTTAAGTCAGTCGACATTGGCAGCATCACTGCAGATTGAGAGCGCCCAACAAAAAAAAATACAGTTTGCATTATAAAATTTAATTTGTTTTATTTTTTTTTGTTATTTTAGACATATAAATTTTATTTAAACTTTAAGTTTTAAAAATATATTTTTTATTTATTAATAATATAAAAGAACATCTGAAGCATGCACCCGTGCCGCCACTGTGGCACAGCCCGCGGCCGGTATTCTTCGCATTTCTCTCATCTCGGCGCGGTGTTGCTAGCATTTATTGAAATGCTGCTCCACGGATTGTATGTTAATTTTTACAGCGGCAACACCGTTGGACCACATTCGTCCTTTCAATGGATATTATGATGTAATTTCTAACCTATTTATTAATCCCTATTGTGGGTAAACCAGATCTTTGTAACGGAGCATTGGATTGCACCTTATTTTCATTAGAGCCGTTGTTTTGACTTTTTTAATAGCATTTTAATGATGGGTTTTGAGAAGCAGGAGAGAGAGGTCAAAAGCCTTCCCGTGCGTGAATATCTACTCAAGTTCAATATGAACCCAAGCTGAAGTCCTCTTCTTAACAAGCGCCCTCGAAGAATCTGGTAAAGGACAGCTTCGTTTGGATTTTTTAGTCACATTGTGTTGAGCGACCTTTATACCACTGTCCAACCATAAAAATTTAATATCAAAATAAAAAATGCCATTTTCCCCCAACATTTTAAATCATTGATGCTAGATTATTATGTCTTTAGCATTTACATTGAACCATAAATAATGGACATCACATTATCAAACACTGTTAGACAAACTAATAAACAAATAAATCACTAATACAGCCATCGTACTTTACGACTGAATTACAGGTTGACAACTTTAATAATATGTAATTGCATGGCAAAATCCCTACGAAAATCTCTTGCAATATGCAGAAATTGTAAACGCATAAACTATTGGCTGTTTATATGGTGACAGTGTAATAATACTCTTTGGAGTTGCTCGCGAGCTTTTAGCGACTTTATTAAAAGGGTCAGGCAATTGAGGTGACAGCCTATTCAGTATATATAGCTGCTGCAACCCTGGCTCATCTATCAAACAACATTTTATAGCAGTTTCGTGTTGCGATTTCGCAGATATATAAAAGCTAATGGCGTGTCAGAGCAAGTAAGCAATAGGTATGGCTAATATTATTACGGCTGTAATTTTGATAAATAACGGCTAATAATTTAATAAGTAATATTCGGAAAAATTTTGAAAAGTTTTCACAAGCTGGTGTTGGATCCGCACCCTCTGAGAAAATAAGTCAGGAGCATTTTGGCTATTCGAGAAATTTAGATGCAACAAAAATATGCGTTGTGTAATTCACCCATATTTACCCAAACTTTTTGGTCCCAGGTGCGATATCATTGTGCTCTGTTGGTACTAAGACTTGTTCCAAGTCTGCCTTGCCCTACCGCCACCACATCACTTTTTTGAGACTATTGAGACAACAACAGCCATACTTAACTTCTAATTTGATAATCTTACTAAGGCTAAACATAATCGGCTAAAAAGTTGTCCACAGAAAAATTATAACAAAAACGCCCATAGAGGCAACTACGTATATTATGCTGAGCTTACATTTAAATAAAAATTATCCTATTAAAAGCAAACCGTCACTAGCAGTATTGAATATTAAGGCAACCATAATATCAGTACATGCTTAATAATATGATATAATATAATTAATATTGAAGCCAAACACAACACGGATGCGTAGGCGCCGCGGTAGACCGAGAAATAGATGGCGGGACGAACTGGATGAATTTAACCAAAATTGAAATCAAATAGCTAAGGACCGCAATGGGTGGAAGAAATGGAAGGAGGCCTATTTTACAAAACACACAATATTCTTTTTAGCTTGATAATCGTCACACTAATATCTCTATTCCATGTTCAAAAGCGAAACAACCACGAACCGGTACCCTTTAAATTTTCATATATATCAGTGGGGCTGCACGCGGGCCGCTACAAAATAATTGGCCAAAGGATTTACAATAAGTGCGCGTGAGTCGCGACCCCGCGCGCGCGTAAACTAGACGTAATGCCACGCATGGTAATGCAATCTGACGTCATAAACTACGATGCGAACCCGACTCCACTGTACACTAAGGCCGTGCTGTTATCGTTGCTTGTCATATCAATAATTATAACGATTATAAAATTTTGAGTCTGGTTGTCAAACATTTAGGAGATCGATGGCGCAGTGGTTAAGGCGCCCGGTCTACGATTGCTGGGGTTAAACAACTATCGCAAAAGGCCGGTCACCGGATGAGTGATCAAAAATGTATCAACTCGCGCTCTTCCGTGCGTCGTAACGTTAGCCACGTAAAGCCGTTGGTCCCAGCTGCATTAGCAGTCGTTAACAAACACCAATCCGCAACTCGGAACGCGTGGTGCTTTATGGCCCGTTGTCCCTATCCATCCACAAGGCTCGTGTCCCAGCAGTGGGGGCATAAAATTAGCTGCTGATGGTGGCAACAAAATGTTACTAGGTACTAACTTTTCAATTGCTAATAACACTCCTAGCATCACTAAATCACCTCAACATCATGAACATCAATAAAGCTCTGAATTGAAATTCTTTGCTTTATAAATAGCTTTTGTGGAAGAGTGCGCTCCGAGAATCACTCAAACCCTCTTATTCTAAAGGCAGCGGACTATAGTTCCGATCAACCTAGAATCACACATTTCCGTAGACCGAAACACGCGTTATCGGACCCGCCGAATCAGTTGTCGCGGGACCTGGACCGCCTAACAGCGGGACAGGATCTCCAGACTAGTTAAGTCAGCGGACATAGGCAGCTTCACTGCAGTATAAAGCGGGTCCCACTTGTGGGCGCGCCGCGTTTTTCCTTTTTAACGGCGATTCTTTCTGAGTAACGCCAACCGCGCCTCTCGACCTTCGGGGGGCGTGCGTTCCGGCAGCCTTCGCCTAAAGGCGAACCCCAGGGTTTTTTACCGGATCTGTCTTAATCCTTTTTTAGAAAAAGGACAAGGCAATCCCCGGATCCAAGGAATCTACGTGCAGTTTTTTCCTGGGCAAAAAAAAAAAAAAAAATAGTGCGCTGTCGTAGCGGCTATTGGATAAGGTTGCGTTCTTCGGAAGGCACGTTGAGCCGTTGAAACCCACTAACCCGCAATGGTACACGGTATTTATGGCTCTGTTATGTTATTTATTCATTTATTCTTGTGTTGTACATTTAACAGCGAAAACAAAAGACAAATTGGCAAAATCTAGATGTTCGGACGAATATCTTGTCTCGCAGACTCAGACTAGGATTCCCTTACGGCCGGGCGGCGCCTTTCAACTTCGTAATGGTTAACTGAAGTGACATCCTGGTGACACTCGCACACTTTATCGCTACTAACGTGGCTCATGGTGATGGGAGACGCGGGCGGGTCCGCGACACACGATATTTCGTTAATAGCGATGTTGTGAGCTATTCCCTAATACATGCAAATTGTCTCCTTACATATACGACTCATTGATAAGAAGATTGAATAACATTATATTCTTTAGTCAGAAAAAAATTTACAATAAAATTAAATTATCTAAAAAAATTATCTATAAAAACGGCAAAAAAATCATTGTTGTTGTATGGGAGCCCCTTTATTTTATTTATTTTATTTGTTGTTATAGCGGCAACAGAAATACATCATCTGTGAAAATTTCAACTGTCTAACTATCACGGTTCATGAGATACAGCCTGGTGACAAACGGACGGACGGACGGACGGACGGATGGACGGACGATGATAATGGTGATGAATGTGACCATGACAGTTCAAAAAGTTCTATTGTCATACTGTTATTTCCAGACCACTATAGAATGGCATACCGCTCACTCATTACCCTGTCCAAACACATAAGCCAATCAAACAAAATTTTAAAACTAATTAAAGTTGCTTATCCATGACCTATCAAAAGTAGGAAACAATGTCCCGCTCATCGTTCGTCACTTGCGATCCAAAGCCCAATTGTCGGCAGCCTAGTGTTCGAACTTTACAATTGAACGTCCAATCCCGCACACTCCTAATAGGTTGTGCGTGTAATTGGAACTGACTATGTTAAAGCCTTATAAACCTCTGGTTTTTTTTCTCTGGATCACTTATTTCGAACTTAACAACGAGCAAAAACAATGGCGAAAGACCTCAACATACCAAAGCCTTTAAACGGCCGCGCTACCACGACTCCAATGCCACAAAAAAGAAAAAAAGTTGATCCCATAAAATGGCGACGAAAAATTATAACCCTAAACCCGCATTGTACACTAATTCTTAACGATCCACGCGTCAATTGTTTATTTTTGTTTATTTCAAATTTCATCGCGATATTATTAAGTTTATTGCGATTACGATCTCGAGAATTCATTTTTGACGTTTTTATTCGTATTTATGAGATTCCATACGGCGAAGTCAGCCTTGCCATGCGGACGAAACAAAATTTGCAACCATAACACTTCCAAATACGGTAGATTATGGAATGACACAGAACTTTGACACGGGTTAAATAAATTGTGGAGAAGTGACGTCGTGTGACCGCTCTAAGATTTTATTATGAAAAAAAATGATATTTTATTTTTCGAATTGGCCTGCTAACGCTCGCAGCGGGCGGTTGTAAGCCTTTTCTAAATTTGTGCCTTAAGTACATTCCACAAAGTATGGTTTTCGATTAAAAGCTTAACTAAGGTTTCCGAGGAATCGCATCCCGTGCGTTTTACTTCTCAGCTGGACGTTGATTTAATCTAGGCTGTAGACTCCGTATTTACTATAGCACTGAAAATTGTTTGAATAAATTCTGAATATTAATATTCGAATATTGAATGTGTAAATGACGGTGGAGTAAGTGTTAATATCTTTGTTAAAAGGCATACTTTTGAATAAATATAACGGAGTGAGTCATATATAATACATATAAGTTTTTTTTAATGTTACTAAACATGTTAATACCATATTCATATAAATGTTATTTTTCGCCATAATAATTAAGGCACACAAGAAGTAACGCTGACACGGAACATTCAAATCCGGAATCGGAGAGGCGCTAAATATGAATCTTAATATATATTAATAAAGTAATTCCGATACAATCTATTATATTTTTTAATCGATTGCAATTTTAATCTCAATGTTTAAATCGCATAAATTCTATATGTAATCGTTTTTTTATTGAAATAATGTGACATCTTTTTTAAAAACCGTTTAAGTATGTGAACGATTATGTATGTATTGGGACAAAATCAAAATAAAAATTGTTGTCGCTGATTGAATCGTCAAATGTATGCTCTGTTGGTTGCTAATTGGAAGTCCGTATTATTTCATATACGCAAATTAAAATATAGCATTTATTACTATAGCTGGTACCGTGAACGGGTAAAATGAGCTTAGAAACTTGTAGATACCATCACTGTGCCAATGACATGTCGTAAACATGGTATGAAATTAAAAACGCCACGATAGTGATCGTCGGATCGACAGTCCGGGGAATAATACCACATGTTTATGGCTTGATACCATCTTTATAACAGTGGTCTATGGCGCTTAAGTAGTCAGCCCATAGTTTTTCTAGCTTACCGCTAAGTATAGAATATCGATCTTGTCTAAATAAAGAGGGCGTCAACTTCTTTTTGAATTCCATAATATTTCTGTTATCTCTTTGTTTTTTTAACGGAACCTGTATTATTGAAAACTGGTCGTGTCGAGACCAACGGCTACGATTATAAGGAAAGATGGCTCTTACTTCTTCTAGATAGGGGCACACATTTAATTGCAAATATAGTACTTACATTGAAATAATATCTGAAATACTTGACTCGAAAATGGGCAAAAGAGTTTGTGTTGTAGATTGGGTCGAAAAATTTGTGGGGAACCAGCATTAGCCTATAAAGATCCTACATTTGGGGTTTAGGTAGTTCCGATAGAATAGTGATGTCATAACCTTTTTTTTATCACTACCATGCTGGCCTAATGCGGGTTGGTGGGGTTTAACAACTTCTATCTTTCTTCAAATATCAGAAACAAAGAGTGAACATGCCTTTCTAAGCACGGAGGTGCTCTACATAACTAATTTTGGTCACCCATCCGATAATCTAACATTGCGAAAGTTGATTAACTTTTAGGATCGCAATGTATGTGTCAGTGTGACAGTTGCTGCGTCATAATAAAACTCTTAGGGATTATAATAGGAAACTAACAAACTTATTCAAGTGAACCAATATCGCCATATATATTATTACAGACTGTTAGTATCTCGAGTAAATAAAACTTGACAGTAATAGACTAATCTAACAATCAACAACACCTTAATGTCCTACACCACGTAGCGACGCAACAGCAGAAACGGGCAATCCGCAAAACGCCTGGGAAACCGCGTTCGCTGCAAGCGATTCGTGCTATGTAATGACGCACGACCACGCGGCTAATGCGACGGCGTATGGGAAACTAAAGCAATGTAATTGGGACTTCTGGAACTATTAGCCCACGGTGTTGACTCACGATAACTGTTTGGCCTAAACAATCCTTTCATCTAGGTGCCGCGTTTGAACGATTGAAATGGGCAAAGCGCAACTTCATTTCGCACAAGACCAGCCAACTGCATGTAGCTTTCGATAAGAAATCTAGCAAAATACAAGACTTAGATAATCTGCTGCTTTCCTAAACGATTTGACGTTTTTTTGCGCTGATACAGAGAAAATCCTATTTCTTGTAATCATAACTTATGTTTGTCCTTATAGACTAAATTTACTCTAATGACCGTAATAAATAACTTTGATAAACTGTGGCTTACATGTCTTTTTATTGTACAAAACTTATCTAATGTCTCAAATTAGTTTAATCTAAGAACAATAGTATTAACAAATTTTAATAATAATAAATAAATTACAAAATAGGTTCAATAGTAATATTATAAGAGCTATTCAGTACTGAATAAGGCAATAAAATAAAACTGGAATCTTTTAGTGCTCTTACGATGTTACTCTGGTTTTATTACTTAGAGAAAAAGTTATATATTAAAATAGCTCTATAAAGGTTATAATTTAACGGTATTTACTTAAATTCTAATTTACTTTAGCCATTTCCACCATAACCATAATCTTACTAATTAACAGCGACACTTGGATACTGAGCTGAACAATTAATTACTTTGAATTAATTTCCAACTAGCATCAGTACTTAAGTTTAGGTTTAAACTTAATAGTTTAGGCTTAACGCCAGCTATCGGCGTCCGGACATATTATAACTCAAGATAAGACCTATAAAGGTATTAATGGGGTGCTTAAAGCGACCAGTTTTGACCGCTCAGTAATTAAAACTAAAGCCTGGAATTATACCAGTTTATAGTTCTGTGCGAAACATCGCTGCGCTAAGGTTCTCAAATAGAATGTAGAGTTTTTAATATTTATATTCGTATTTTCTATTATTTTACACACTTATTTCGATTGCAATGATACTTTGGTTGTTATTATTATTATGCACACGCCTGCGAAGGTTTAAGTCTGTAAACCATCACAGGATACGCGGGGTTACACGTTTGACCCGCGATCGGGCTGTATTTTTTATTAAAATGTTGCAGACATTACATTTTATTATAGAAATAGTATCTTCCTATTAAAGCAAGAAAGTTATTGTGTTTGAAGTCAGTCAATTAGAGCTATGTAGGTTAGCTTTTAGTGTACCTATCTATAGTTAGAGAGAATAAGTAATGGAAATTAATGATTATATTGAGTGAAGGTCGACTATTAATTGTTGCGTTTAGAGGGGCAGTAACGAAATTACCTTTTTTAAATTTATAACATACATAGTTTGCAAATAAATATAAAACAAACGTTTCAATTAAATTTTAGACGCAAAAAATTTTTTGTCGATTTAATACATCTAAATGTATAGTAGTAAATAAATCACTTCCATATAGGAAATTCTGTTGCTAAGTGATCAGACTCTACACAGCACAATTGGGAGCTGCTCAAAATATCTGATGCAATGTGAGTCTATCAACACTATGTCTTTCTGTATATGTTCAAAAAACCACCCAAAATAAAAACATTACTTTAATTTAATTACTTTAAATACTTCTGTTAGTAAAACAATCCTCTTTACAACAAGAAGTAGTAGACATTAACGTTTCATGACACAACTGAGTTTATTGTCACTTAATTAACAGCACGAGCTATTTGCACCATTAACGTCCTGATAATTGGTGGAGCAACAACAATGCTAGCACGCTCCAGTTTACCGCAATCATCTAGCTAGATCTTCATAAATCACGGCCAATTGGTATTCGCTTAATAACGACATTACCATTGTTTAATGTCGCACGCAGCGAACTGGCAATCATGTTTTCAGATCATTGCTGAGTTTCAATGAGATACAATGAATTAATTGGGAAAACGTTGAATTATACGTATAAGATATAGCGGAATAGTCCCGCAGACTTCCATTCCACACCACAGCTAGAGTTGGCTGGAAGAGATCTCTTCTAGAGATAAGCTCACCTTTGTATATGTTTTGTGTAACTTCTGTTTTAATGTGTTTCATATGTACAATAAAGGATTTGATAATATAAAATAAATATATTAGCTAATATTTATTTCAAACCTTGTTATATGGTGCATGCTATTTGAGTCCCTGAGTCATCCATCACCTCAATAAAGGTAGGTTGGTTCCGTGTTTTTTTTTGTGGTTATACCTTGCTGTAGGTACTATTAATGAAATTGTGATCATAAACACTTTTTAATGTATTAGACAAATAAATAATTAATAAATGTATTATTTTCGTTTATTTTCTGAGTTATTAGGAGTTTTATCGTTATAGAGGCATGGTCTTTATTTTACGAACACACATTAAATTCTCGTCAGTCTATGACATGAAAATAAAAACAAAAATATAACACACTAAACTTCAACATCGTCCTTTTTAGCAATAAAAATTTCATTATGTTTTATTTTAATTTTATTTTATTTAGTGGAAAGAAGTGGTCTTTGCCTACCCCTACGGGAAAGAGGCGTGATTATATGTATGTAAGTATGTATGTACAATTTCATTATTAATTGAAACAAACACAAAACCTTATTACGTGATAACCAACAAAAAGTATGATAACCAACACACACGACACGACAGCAACAAAGGTCCCATAAATAATATTATCGTCAATAACGGCTGGCGCACGCGTGGGCGGCAACTCCGTGGGAACCTCCGATTCCTACCATTCCTGCCTATTAGCAATTCATAGATCCCAGATTGGGACTCGGAGTCTCACTGAATCAGGATAGTGGGCTGACGGTTCTTACTTCCAGATTTCCTATGACCGTGTTTTATACATAAACGTACACTCGAAAACTTTTGCTTTTGGGCTAGTCAGAGGTTTTGAGAGCTTAGTGTTGGCATATAACCTTTACAGCGTCTCCAGACTTGCTTGGGGGAGAGAAATTGGTAGTCAGTAGTAGAGAGTAGAGTGTGTTCAATCTAATAAATGTTTGCTCTAAGAGTAGTCATAGTCAACTATTTACGCCTGACAACTATAGGCGGAGTAGAAAGCACAAATTATTTTTTGTGCCCGCGAGCCGTACCGCTGCGCGCCGCTATTCACCAACCTCCCGCACACTTGCCGCGCTTAACGCTCTCCTTGAGGCCAACCCTACTTGTGATGTGTTCGCGGACGGATGGGTGGAAATATTATCTGAATGCCTGAGATTCTGTAAGAGGGATGCATAAATGTACTATTCAATTGTGTACGTAATTTATCATTTTATTCAATTTTAATCACAACTGTTTTGTTTTATTTTATAATATTTTTAATTCTAATTTGTAATTTAAATAGATTAATTAATGTAATTGGTGATATAACTGTGTTAATTAATTAAATAAATAAATAGTCACAGAAAGGACAGTGCCGTGTAGCCGTACATACAAGATAAAGGGTCTATATCAAACTCAACTATAATTGTTTTTGTTTTTATTTAAAGCGCAGTATAACAAATAATTATTACCCACTCGACTCAACTTTCAACATAAAAGCTGTTTAACGACTTTCGTTGTTGACTGTACAAATAATCCATTAACAAAAACGGATAAAATTGTAAAAGTATTTTTAGCAATACTTGTAAATAAGGCTAACAAAGGTTGTATTCTCAGTACAAGGTCTCCCGCCTAGAGTAAACTTACGAACCGATGGCATAGTGACATTCATAAGAGCTATTTGTAGCCTAAACTGAATAAATGATTTTGAAGTCTCTCTCAAATTTCTCCAGATGTCGCGTCATTAGACAGACTCTCACCATCTTTCGTATAGAAGTCGGGATCTCAAAAAATATCATCCAAAATTAAGTTTAAGAAGGGAATAACGTGGCGTGCCCATTATACGGAGTAAGTGTATCGCGTCAGCTGCTCGGACGTAGCAACCTTATTAAAGACAATTCCAGCCATTCCAACTTGCATACAATTTATTTGTAGTATAATCTCTATATTTTAGGATCAGAGGTCAATTTACAAAAATGACAACGCGAAAGGGTCACGACAGAGACGGCTATATAAATTAGAGTTAGCGCGAGAAAGATGCAACACACACCGTGGCAAACGCCCGGGGCGCCGCGATATCCACAATGATGATATTACTATAAGATGGGCCTTAATTCTGACACCTAACATATCATTTCGTTTTTATCACCTCTATTTTGATGGGGTTAACGTTGCAATTGGCGCGTGCGTTCTCGCGGCGGCAAAGGCATCGTGGGTACGCGGCTTTGGTTTATTACGTGTTGGACAAAATGAGGTTATTAAAGTTCTTGTAATAAGGTGTTTGCTCCGTACGACCGTAAGTATTGATTTAAACATGTTCGATGTTAACGTTTAGTGCTAAAGCTAAAATGTCTTGTGATGACCTAAATTATTGGTATATCTATAGTGGTAACCACAATTAAAGCGGTAGTGCTCTGGATTTTTTTTTGCTTTGAAATCCATTGATATTGCTGAGTATAGTAAAAAGGGAACAAAAAGTAGGTGAACAATAGATAAATAAGAAGTTTTCTTGTTAAAAAAGTACTATTTTAGCAAAGGACGTCGTCACTTGCCAAAATTACGATGCCCTATATAATCTACATAGCCTCTCTCTTGTATAGAGTACCGAATAACAACGTCGACCACAACCTCGGTGGCCATGCGGCAAAGCACAAATGCTTAGTGCCGGATTGTGACCAACAATCTACATATGGCAAGAGTGTTGATTATGCTTATTGTAACGATGACTTGATTTCAATAATTAAGCATATGCCCAACAATAGGACTTACTTTAAATTTAACGTCGCCTACAACCAGGCATGATTAATGATAATATAAAAAACTTATGTACAGAAAATAATTATAAATTGTTTCAATAAAATTTCATTTGCTCTAATGAATTTACGATGATCATCGCTTATAAAAGGCAATTAACGGCAAAGCAAACACAGCAAGTAATGAAGGTGAGCTTTTCGTTAATGTGTAATTAAAACTGGTCTATAATCGCCCGTAATAGACCAAACAGAGACATTACGAGCCGCCCTGAGCGGCGCGCGCGCAGACGCGTACAGACGCTGGAAGGGACTATCGTGTTTAAGTGTTGAAATTATAACTATTTGATTTTTTTACAAAAAAAGACAACAAGAACGTAATTTAACAGAATACATAATTTTTACTCCCTATTATTATTTATTTATTTAAAGTATTATTATTATTAAGGTATTTCTATGCCTTTACAGGGGGCTACATTTTGACGATCTCCTTGGTCGAGTGGTTTGTACACCGGTTTTCATGGTGTCGTCATCTCTGAGGTCCCGGGTTCGATCTCGGTCGGGTCAATTTAGAAATTATTGTTTTTCTAAATTGTCTCGGGTCTGGGTGTTTTCAATGTATAATAAGTATGTATTTAAGTATTTTAAGTATGTTTATTCGTTGTCTAGTAACCACTTAACGAGTTTCATAACGAAGCTTCTCTTGGGCTAGATAATTGGTGTGAGTGTAGGAAAGTTTATTTATATTTATTTTATTTACATTGTGTATTTTAAATACCTTTTGAATCTACCTTTGCAATTATTATGTACACCAATGTAGCATGTTAAAAATATTTAATTTATTTAATTTATAATTTGATAAAGTTCCATTTCAACAGTTCCAACAGTTAGGGGTAAGATAGACAGTTCTTCAGTTGAGAATTCCGGGAGAAATGCGTAGTCATTCTTGGCCTTACGATCATAGGTGATAAAGGCCAAGCGCTCCCCCTTTTTAAACCAATTATAAAAAAACCGGACAAGTGCGAGTCGGACTCGCCCACCGAGGGTTCCGTGCAAATTTATGGGTACGTATTATATAGTTCAGGAATCGAGTCTCGAACTTTTCCCGACTGTTAGATACTACATACAACAAAGTTATTAGGTAGCTATACATATAAAAAAGGGAAAAGGTATTTCTTTTTTCATTCTGCGTCATAAATCGAAAACATTACACACATCAAAATAATAATTAAAAATCTGTTTAAGCTTATGCAAATGAAGCCCTTTCATACGATACCCCACATGACACGGTTAACTTACTTCAAAATTTGGACCCCCGTTCCTTGCATAAAGACCCTGTTTTTTGTGATTTAATTAAATATGTATAGTTTTCAGACTTTACCCTGTACTTGTAGTATAATACGATATTACTTGCCAAACTTCATAGTTCTAGGTCAACGGAAAGTACCCTATGAATTTTGATTTCTTTGTGCACTCTCAAAGGAAATATTCCTTTTTTGCGACATAAACGGCCGTATCTATTTTGTTCGTTAACTTAGAAGTTTGATTTTTTCACAGCTTCAAGGGACCGCAGATCTGATTATATAGTTTTAATTTCAACTCGACACCTCCACGTGTTCCTGAGATAAAGGGTCTTGGCAGACAGACAGACAGACAGACGGCATATATGCAGGCCGTCATGAATGGGTGCGCTTGTTCACCGTGCTTGTTCCACGGTGAGGAGCGCTCTCATTATTTTGAACTGAATCGGTTGCTCACCATCAGGCAGGACGTGATCACTATGACGAGTCAATATTAAAAAAAAAGACAGACAGACGGACAACAAAGTGATAATATAAGGGTTCCGTTTTTTCATTTTGAGGTACGGAACCCTAAAAACCAAATTATTATTGAAAATTGCTTTTTTAATCTTTTAAAGAAACTACTGGTTTATTAGCAGGTTTCTTATATAAAACAAAAACAATATATAAATAGACTTAAATATGTGATGATGACTTTCATGTTTAGGTAAAAAAAAGTTTTATACACGACGTTGAACATTATGCAGTAGAATTCTTCAGCTGTTTGCATTTAACGTTACATTATTAGCAACACTTGGAGTTATTTTGAAAGATCCATCCATGAATTTATTAATTTGTACATACTTGCGTATGAATTGACAAAATTTTGAACCAACAAAGCACAGCAATTAAGAAAAGATGAAAACATTACTTTTAGAGCTCATTAATATTCTCTATTGAATTTAATAAATTTT
Organism: Eudonia truncicolella; assembly: GCA_949315975.1. Classification (NCBI taxonomy): domain Eukaryota; kingdom Metazoa; phylum Arthropoda; class Insecta; order Lepidoptera; family Crambidae; genus Eudonia; species Eudonia truncicolella. The sequence goes on along the minus strand of OX438837.1, from coordinate 16,930,074 downwards.
TTTACGGATCTACAAGCAAACCCTAGTAGATCAATAAAAATTTATTCACATCCGTTTATTTTTCAGTCTCCCTGTGACGAAAAAATAGCAAAAAAAGAAAATGTGTCAAATAGTGAAAAGATCCGTAAACATTCGTGTAAGTTATAAAGTAAGTTTTTTTTTTATACTTAGCACGGCAAATGACTCCACACCACCTGATGTTAAGTGGAAATGGAGTCCAGACGCGAAGACAACTGGTGCAGCGTGAAAACAACGCAGCATCAGTCAACTTCACTCTGCCGGCCCACAAGGTGCTTCTTCACGCCTCGTTTGAAGGACCCCATATCATAGGAAAGAGGGAAAACATGTGCTGGCAGACTATTCCATCTTTTGGAGGTGCGACAAAGAAACGAGTCACCAAATTTCTTTGTGCGCGATGGGCACAGTGTGACAGTGAAGCGATGACACCGGAGAGCAGCAAAAAAAAAAAAAGTAAGTAAAGCTCTCAAGCCTGAAGTACACTCCGAGGTACGTTCCAAGCACGCTCGCTCCCTCCCCGGACGTCGTACAAGGACCAGTTCATTTGTGTCCGCTGATATTAAATTACGAGGTGCCCCGGGTCAAAAGCAAATGTATACTATTACATCTTGATTGCAGTTTAACCTTTAGTTAATTATAACTGTTTGGGTGAATCCGTTTACTTTTTGTCTACATCAGTAAATTCTACTTTCGAAATCGTTATGTATAAACTATTGTTTTATTTTAGTTTTATGTCATATTAAAGAGTGTTATGAGTTTTTAACGAGCCAGGGAAAAAGGGTTTTTGGTGGTTTGTATTTTAGCGAATATTTATAAAATGTTTTTGTTTTGTTTATATATAGTTTTAACGCAAATTTTGTTGCGATACAAATTACAAAAACACAAATGTTGAATAAATTTCCACGAGCAGGATTTGAACCTGCACCCTTCTGACATACCGGGTCAGGTGCTCTTCCAATTGAGCTATCGTGGTTCTAACCAGCCCGCCGAAATTATTCTTTTTTACTTTGAAAGCCAAAGGCGCCAATTCAATGTCAACAACTACCGTCATTAACATTATATTTATGTTAAATAATCTTCATGAAATTTCCTGAGTGTTGACAAACGCATCAGTGCAACGTAAGGTTTAAAATTCACTCGAGTACCTAGTCATGTGAGGTCTCCTAATCCTTCATCTATCTCGCGAACTTTGACATAGGCTAAGTGCAAACCGCACAAATCTTTTATAAAAAGAAAACGAGTGATATCACATTGAAAAGTGAGTATTGTAATCGATCAATGATTCCACGGTTTACGAATGAATGATTTAAAGAAACAAATTGTTGAATGAGTCGAAGCCGTTTCACATAATAATATTATTATTATCTTACGTAACTTTTTTTCGACTGAGTCAGAAAAAAAAACTCTTCTGACTGATGGTAAGCTTAAATATTAATAGTTAAATTATTTTTCCTAGCACTGCAGATTTGATTGGTTAAAATAGGGTAACTAATAGGGTACTTACGCCATTTTCGACAACGATGTAAAAACCGACATTGCAATTTGTTATATTTGGCGAGGCGTCTTCTTTACATCGCCATCCGGGAACGCGATGGCAGCGCTAGAGCCTCCACGTTTATGGCGTTACGACTCCCATTAATGTACAATTATCTTTGCTAATAGAGAAAATGCGATATTTTATTGTGCCAAACGTAATTTGCCGTAAACTGTGGAATCCGATGTTGCAACGGGACTCGGACGTGTCCGATCGCCTTCACACTTCGTCTGGCGACCGTAAAACCGATCGCATCGATAAAATTCGATACCGAATCGATAATCGATAATCGATATGCGAAAAATTCTCACACATCTTCTGGTTTGTACGTGCGTTTAGATGTTCAACGTTCCCTTATGCTTTCCAACTTTTTAGACTATCATGATCACAAACGGTAGAGGAATAACAGGATTTGTTGTAGAGAGCCGAAACCGAAGATAAAAACACGAAAACGTGAAACGAAATAATCTCGCTAATAATTACTTCAAAAATAAAATTAAAAAAATGATAAATAAGGTGTCTTACACTTATTTAGGAAAAATGGTAATCCTTAATAAACGATTTTGATTTGATTTGGCTTACTGTTTTTTTGACATTTTTAGTATATTTAAATAAAATATATTGAAATTGCAAAATTAACACCCTGGATATCAGCGTTGAGACAAATCATAAACAGATGTTATACAATATTACTTTATAACTTATACTGCACCAATCTTTGCATGCTGTTACAAATAAAGGCGAGTTGCTTCGCATATTTTATTTGTGAAAAAAAAGCAGCATGCTGAACTAGCGTGCAGGCGCAAAACAATTGAAACATAATTCTATCGCTGACCCTTGGTCCGGCCCTTCCTCTCGCAGTTAATAACTAACTTCGACTTAGCTTTAATATTTAGTCCATTTTGCATTTGAGTTTTAGTATTACTTTTAGGAACAATAGATTGTGCTAGAATACAATATCTACACGTAGATTGGTTTTTTTCAACAGGTGGTGTTATAAAATTATAATTTTGATTGTAATAGCTCATTATATATATGAGAACTAGCCAAGTTTAGCCTTAGGCTTTGAACTTGGCACCCATTTAGATCATTAGTCGTTGAAGTCAACAACCAAGGCATATATCATAATGTTGTGAACTTTGCTCTCATTTCACATTTATGTTTTGATGGGATTAATTTAAAACGAAGTCCGTTGCAGCAGTAAGTGTTGCTAACAAATGCTGTTATACTACAAATTGCATTAAATATTTATTTTATATTTTAAATCTGGCCTTGTCTAAAGTACCTACACTTACAGTGTGATCACACTCAATGTGATGTGATGTATTGTTAGCTTCTATACATGCAGACGCTGTTTTTATTGCGATCGTTTTGATAATAACCAGATGCTGTTAACAACAAAAAAGACTCGTAAAAATAATCATGTTATTTCATGAAGCACTTTTAAAATACCCATGACCTATTTTGCAGGTAGGTATTTGTAAAACAACTCATTCATACTTACCCCCCATGTTGCTGCGTGTAAATCTTTGCGGACAAATCCAAACACATACCTGTCAAAAATAAAGGAAAAACGTCAGTATTTGCTACAGTACAGTAAGTTAAACAATTAACCCAATAATTTAATCTGCGACCAATGCTTTTAAGTCTGTTTTGTCAGTTCAAATAATAAAAGAATTTAGACAATTCAATTGTCTTTTCAAAAATGTCTTTACCCACAAGATTTATGGTGGTTCAGATTTGTAAGCTTATCTTCAATTTTGGGGTTTTGGGGTAGCAATGATGGGATTAAAATGCCTTTTTATTTTTCGAAGAAATATACTTTGCCTTCGTGTCTTTTTCCCGTTAAGTTGTAATGAATGGAAGTGCTTAAGAAGTTGCTGATAAAATTGTATCGTTATATTTGTTTATCTGTAGATAAACCTGATTTTTGGATGTGGGAAAACCTAAGCCAAGTTTCAAAATCTTATGTAGTTTTGTTAAATAATTTAATTATTTTGTTTTATTCTAACAGTTAGAGACTCATTAGTTGGTGATGATGATGATGATGATGATGAAGACTGATAATAAACAGTATTTTTTGTTATATTCATAATGTTTTTTCATATTCATTATTTTCCCACTGGAGGCCTTTACCTTGTAGTGGGAAAGTAATGTTTAGTAATAATATTGTTTGGCTACACGTACTTTTACAGAAGTAGTGTTTCTTTTTGTGTTCTTTAACATCATTCGTTAGCATTATTTACCGGTGTGTAAATTGTTTTCATATTATTTCCATTCTCCAGTGTTAACAATTGTGTAAATATTAAAAAATGATTTCTAGTATTCACTTCAAGTTAGCCAGCGTACTCGTAAACTTGTACGGAAACGCTAAACAACTTTTATTTTTATTAGATCTATTGACACATCTATTAGGTCATACGTCCACTCGACTCTGTAACCGATAATCGCCGAGCAAACATACCTAGCGAAAGTTAGAGTTTCCAAATTAGCACTCGCGATGAATGGAGATTGATTGTGGACGACATATTTAAACTTATTTGTGTTTGCTATGTCGAAGAAGTTTGTAAGTACAATTTGAAGTATGCCCTATTCTTTCGATGTATTGACCTACGACTGATTAGTGGCAAAGTGAGCAAGTTTAAAAAAAAACGCTTGTTACGTTTTTGTTGTTGTAAAAGTGCCATCTAACTTAGTGTCTAAAGCGTGTTCATAATAAGGTCGCAATTGTTTGCAACTCTCATTTCAGTTTTACTATAAATTGCATTCAATATTCATATTTATTTTATATTTTAAATCTGGTCTTGTCTAAAGCACACACACACATTGATCTCCATTATATACATTATTTATTTATTTATTCATTTGATATTTAATTTTTTTTTTAGACTTTGAAATCAAAAGAAGGATGCCAAATGAGGAAAAAGCATAAAAAACTTTAAAAAATAAAATAGTGTTTATACCGAAACAGTACTTTTACACAAACATTTTCTAGTAAAGGTATCAACATCATCAGGTTATCAACAACCCACTGCAGCACAATTTTGTTGGCGTAACAACAATGTTAGTTGTGTTGTTGTTTTGATAACACAAGAATACTCTGCAGTAGTTGAATACCTATATCTAGCTAGAATTAAAGACTTAGACTATCCTGCTGCTTAAAAATAGAATTAGAATATAATGTTTATTATCGTATAAGATTCACATTATGCCAACTAAACATATAAACGGCGTTTGATTGGCTTTTTGTCAATCCCATACGTTCGTCATTTCTTTCTACTGGCCCTCCATGTCCCATATGTTTAGGACGGGCTGTTCCTAAGTCGTTGAATATTTCAGGTAAAGTGCGCTTGCCTTATCATCACTCACCATCAAGTGAAGTCACTTCTAGATTTATCCCGTTGTAGTATAAAAAAAATCAAGTCGCCCAGCAAACCCGCCCAGGCGTGGACACCCACGCACAAAGGCTCTAACAGCTTAAGTGCTGTGTTAATACGGGCACAATGCGCGCGCCGGCGCACTCCGCAACAACCGGACAAAAGGCCGTCGGAGTTATGGCTGCGTTAATAGACCGTGTGGTGGAATGTGTGGAGTAGGGGTTGACGGTGAGGGACCAGTGACTCGTAAGGTTCAATGACAATTTTCTGATTTTTCTTTATAGACTTTTTCATTTTTCTTTCAAGATCGTTAGCTTAGCGGCTAACGCGTTTCGGCTGCGATCTTATAAATTAAGAAACGAACACATACCCACCAGATGGGTGACCAAACTAAAATATCTCGAGCTAATCCATGTTTCGTAAGGCACATTAAGCCGTTGGTTCCGGTTGTGTGGTAAGATCGCAGTTGTTGAAAACTGTTTTAAAATTAACCGTTTTCTAAATTACTAGCGGCCCGTCCCGGCTTCGCACGGGTGGACATTTTTTTTTTATATAGCCTATGTTACTCCGCGCTAATGTAGCATTGTAATGCTGAAAGATATTTTTAAATCGGTCCAGTAGTTTTTGAGTTTATTCGTCAAACATACAAAAATGCAAAAATACAAAGCTTTCCTCTTTATAATATTAGTATAAGATTTTTATACGGGTACTTTGCTTACACATAATTTGATGTTAGGCCGTAAGGCCGCACTTCATCCGAAATACTTAACTACTAAGGAAGGCTATCTTATCTCTAACTATCGGTCCCTAACTAAAGTGACACGATAACATTTTACCAAAAAAAAATCAAACAGCCTCAAGAAGCTCGAGTGGGCATCGAACCCACGACCTTTGGATAACTCTGACCGGTGAGCTACCGAGGCCCCAGAAGACTCGTTGAATTTTTCTAGTAGTTTGTTATTTACGCGGTATGCCAGCAGTATTACTGAATGTTCAGGCCTACAGCTAGACCGCTTAACTGAGTCCTCGCCTGCGTACGAGCGTTTTGCGACGCGGCGAACGGTTTCTAGTTCATTGCGTTATTTCTATAACCGTTGACTGCCGTTGTATAGCGCGCAATGAACTAGAAATCCGTTCGCCGCGTCGCAAAACGCTCGTACTCGTGGCAGAGGCCCTACGTACCTCCCGCCCCGCGTACCTGACGCAGGCGAGGACTCAGTTAAGTGGTCTAACTATAACTAAAGTCTTAGGACCGGTAATGCATACCTAAGATATTTAGGTGATCGCTAATCATCAAAGAAACAGTTAGCTTCTTTACAGGTTTAAGTTAGTTCTAAAACATATCAAGAACGTTTTTGCTTTTGTTATCACCAAATAACACGTCCTCAACAAGGTCGTTTCAATAGCAACAGATGTAACGACCGATAATGGTCTTGCAAACAGAGCGGCGTTCGCTGCGTGCGCGCGGCGGGCGAAAGTCGACGCGTTTCCAAATTAGCGCGCCCAAGTGCGTCTGATAGCACGAATTAGCGGGTCTCGGGGACCGCACAGGGCTGGCTACGATGCGCGATTGAATAAATTAAAATAGGTAGAAAAAAAAATCTAGGTATCTCGGGGTCTCGGTAACTCAGCGGACTCCAAGGGTCGTGGGTTCGATCCCCACTCGAGCTTCCGTAAATTTTTTATCTTGTAATAAAAAATATATTTTGTAACTGCATACAGCATTGTGTGTTCAGTAATTAAAATAATAAAAATAAATTAAAAAACTTTAAAATAAAAACTGTGCTGTAGAGTTCGGACGCATAGTTGTAAATAGTGATTGTTACACCGCTTGGCAAAGACCTATTATAAATTATAATAAAAAAAACTTACCCCCAGATTTCAATCTCAAATAAAATCTTAAAAATATTGAGTGTCTATTCCAAACTAGACTTGAAAGGTGTCCGGAAACAACCTTTAAACTTATCTAAGGAAGCTTTCCAGTATCAAATTGTGCTATGAAGATGACGTGTGACCATTAATAATAATAGTGAAAAAATATTGAATATAGAAAAAAGACAAAGTGTCGAAAAATTTCCACGATAACATTTGGTAGTGCACCTGACCCGGCATGTCATGAGGTGCGGGTTCGAATCCCGCTCGTGCTTTTTTTCTCTCTACACTTTGTCTTTTTTCAATTAGTAATTTGTTCGCAACAATATTTGCGTAAAATTATATGCAAATAATCATAATAGTAAACTATTTTCAAAATTATAATTTGTTTGCAATAAAGCTTATGCATATTACAAGTGTATAGCTATATATAAACTTTGCTAGTACGAACAAAGTTGTTTCCACTGCTAGTTTACCGCGACATCCCTAGAGTGCGTTAGCGGCTCGCTTCATAAGGTGTCCTGACCCATTGTTAACACCCACTTGTGCTCCACTGAAAGAAACTGGTGCGGGCCTTTAAGACCGAACGCCGCAATTAAATGGTTTGAACGTAAGCGAGTGTTTAACCCGTAGGTGATGTGCACGGCTCACTTTGAACTTTATACCGATTGGCTTTTAAAAATAAAAAGTTTTTCCGTCTATGGGACGTGCTAAGGCTGGGGCCTAGTTGGCCACACTTTGTCTTTTGTTTCTGTTTTGTATTGTTATAGTGAACACCGTGTTATTTTGTAGTGTGTGCCAATGAATGTATTTCATTTAATTTTCAATGGAATGTTAAAATAGGCATTTATGTGGACTGATAATATTTTTGTAGCAACACTATAAAAATGTGTTACTCGGCGGTCTTATGGCTTTAAAGATTTAATTAAAGGCTTTGCTGTGGAGTTTCTTCGCTACAGCTTAAAAATAGACATCCTGAATGGGTACTGGGTAAAATAATGTTAGGACGATTCAAATGCACTTTTTTAAAGTTAATTGAATAGAAAAAAAAATTACTTTGACTTTGACTTTGAATTTCGCGACTTTGCGATTTCTTCCAGACAATCAGATTTATAGACATACTAGAAAGAGGTTAGCATTGCATTTCAACACAACTTTTGTTGCCCATTTTTTAATTGGTAGCTAACATTGTTTTTCGTGGATCGTGCTCAGTGGCGTGCACTTAAAGAGGCTTATGTCCAGCAGTGGACTAGTATAGGCTGATGATAAATGTGATGAATGTTCTTAGTTGTACATAGTAAATAAGTAACATAATGCAGTCCAATGAAGAAGAATTTAATTAATAATCGCTTACACTTTCCTTCCTTAGAATTTCATGCCAATAGCTGACTATTTTCCCAGCAAGAAAATAAAAACTAAATAGACAGCTTACCTGCATAGTCATGATTAAGGGTAGATAAACCACTTCATAATGTCACGAGTAGCCAACATATTATTATGATCGTGTTTCATTAAGTTCGTTACCGCAATCGCTGTTAGGTCACCAAGCGTTAGAAATTAACCTTTAGAACCGATATTGTACTATCGTAATCATATAACAAAACACATATTTACATACACTGACCCGCGAATTACCTCCCCGCTATCTTAAGATCGATCTTGAAACAATAACCTTTATGATCTGTGTGAAATTCAAGCCAAGCATCACACTTGAGATGTGAGATAAATTTTATAGCTTTGGTCCGACCTCGCTTGTTCGTTTGTTAACTATTGAATATTGACCTCATTCAACTACGACATTAAACTTATTCTAATCGGTGTGCTTTATTGAATGAGCTTCGTAGTGGGTGCCTAGTGCAAGTAATATTTGCCATTTAATTACCGAGATCAAGTTAACGCAATCCTGCGCTCTGAATGAGGAGCTCGATGGCGCAATGGTCCGCGCCCGGTCTGCAAGTGCTGAGGTTAAGCAACTTTTGCAAAAGCCAGTCATCGGATGGGTGACCAAAAATGTATCATCTCGACCTTTTCCGTGCTTGGGAAAGCACGTAAAGCCGTTGGTCCCGGCTGCATTAGCAGTCATTAACGACCACCAGTGGGCCCGCGTGGTGGTTTATGGTCCTCTTTCTATCCGTAGGGAAAGCTCGTGCTTGGATACATAAAATGAGCTGATGATGATGATGATGAAACGAATGCAAATAAACCAAGCGCTATAGTCACCCTGCTGTCAACGTATACAATATAACACAAACGACACAAACTATTGTATCAATTGCACTTTCTTTGGATATTCGATCCAGTGAAGGGTATACAGGCATAAGGACTGATGCGTCATTTTTCTGATTTTTTTAAATTAACTAGCTGACCGGCGGACTTCGTACCGCTTTGACAGTTTCCATGACAACAAAACAAATAAATCATTCATCCGCTTAAGAACACCCGTATCCCATGATGGACCGTTAAAGCAGCGCCACCTACCGGGTCCAATTGTAAATATAAACCATTCTCGTATCCACTTGAACACACACAAAAAATGTCATCCAAATCGGTCCAACACACGCACAAAAGATTTATATATCTATAGATAGCTAAATGTGTTGCTAATCGCAAAACTCGAGAACGGCTGAACCGATTTGGCTGATTTCTTTTTTGTAGTGTATGATGAAGTCTGAGGAAGGTTCTTATGGAGAGAAAAAACGTAAATAATACGAGGAAAATACACTCGGCGTCAAAAAAATCGCACCTTTTAAAAATCATCTTTAAAAATTCTTAAACCTTATGTAGAGGATAGTGTTGGGTATCATTAGAAAGGTAACAAAAAGGAGTATCAAAAAACAATTAAATTTAACTTTCTGTTTAATTATAATTATACAAACAACATTAAAATTAATAAAATAATAAAAATCCTTAATTAAGTCCTAATTAACAACAGATAATTTACAAAGAAAAATGTACAAAAAGTGTCTTAAAATTAACTTAAAATCTAGTGTTACCCCCCCTTGCCCTGATCACGGCTTCCATACGGTCCCTCATGGACCTCACCAACTTCAGGAGCTCTTCTTGAGGGATAAGCCCCCATTCTTCAATCACCGCGTCTTGAAGCTCCTGTAGAGTCGAAGGAGCTGGATCCCGAGATCGAACCTTACGTTTAAGATGGTCCCAGAGGTGCTCTATAGGATTCAGATCCGGACTTCGCGCTGGCCACTGCATCACAGAGATTTGGGACCTCTGCAAGAAGTCGCTCACGATGCCTGCAGTGTGAGCGCGAGCGTTGTCGTGCATTAATGTGAACCCCTCGCCAAAAGATTCGGCAAAGGGGACCACATGCACTTCCAGGACCTCAGTGACATAGCGGCGAGCAGTCAGCGACCCTTGTCCGCGAGCACCTCCAGTCCGGGAGACGCAGACAAGGTCGGTTTTGCCGGCAGCAGACATACCGCCCCAGAACATGCAGGATCCGCCACCATATTCCACCGTCTCCTGGATGCAGGCTTGGGCGAAACGTTCACCCTGCCTCCGGTATACTCTTCTCCGTCGGTCGTTGCAGAAAAGACACACTCGCGTCTCGTCTGAGAAGAGAACAGCTCTCCACTGCTCAAGGGTCCAATCGACGTGGTCACGAGCAAACTGCAAGCGGGCTCGCCGATGCGCTGCAGTCAATTTTGGACCCGTAGCAGCTCTGTGGGCCGCTATCTTCTTCTCCTTCAATCTTCTTCTAACCGTAGATACGCTTACGGTGCGTCTGCGAACTGCCTGGAGCTGCTGTTGCAACTCAACAGCGTTGGAGAAACGATTTCTCAAAGAGTTCGACACAACGAACCGGTCGTCTCTTTCCGAAGTGCAGCGACGTCTACCCGAACCGTGTCTGCGGATATAGCCACCGGTCTCTATGAAGCGCTGGTACACTCTTCGAACGGAATAACGGCTCAGGTTCAGTTGCCGGGCGACATCACACTGCCGCACCCCTGATTGCAGTAGTGCAACCACTTGAGCGGCTTTATCAGCTGTGGTATCCATCAAAATCTGTGCGTGTGTCCTCTTCAACGGTTGAATAGCGAATGACCCACATTGAACCCGTGTTGACCGTTTTATACCCACAAAGGAAGCGCAACTAGCAACTCTCACGGGTAGCAAAATTTGCATCGAATTTTTGTGACACTTTATTTGTTGCATTAGGTTTTATTTGATAATGAAAAGTAATGTTTTTTATTAAGTTAATTAAGTAACCTTGTAAATAAAATCATAATTAATGCGACTGCATGTGCATATCAAGAGTAAATGACATTTGAAAGTGATTTTCTAAGAGGTGCGATTTTTTTGACGCCGAGTGTAGTAAAAACAAAAATTTTCTTTTCCCATACAAACCACTTTCTACTGGACCGATTAAAAAAAATTTTTCATCATTAGAATGCTACATTAGCGCTGTGGCAGCATACGCTATAAAAAAAATGTCCACCCGTGCGGAGGAGAAGGGACGGGCCGCTAGTATAATATAAAGATGATCGTAACCTTTGTTCGTAATTAATACAATAAAGTAGGTAAACAATTAGTACAATAAAGTGCGTAAATTATGCGAACTAAGAAAGGATTTGTTACTATTTTAGTACCTAAGTGAGAAAACGATCTATATACACAAAAAGGTCACTTTACAAAGTGTCACATAGCCGAGTTAACACACGCTCTCGACCCGGGGGTCGTGTGGCCACAAAACTGCGGTAATAGCGGCGGGGCTATCGGCGCCGGCGCATCGGCGCGCCGATAATAGCCGGGGTTGTGGGCCCCGATCCCAGATACCACAGTTGTACACAACACGGCGCGACATAGCCGGATTGTGAATATTTTTGTCGATTTACACAACATTTGAAATGTTGCGATGAAGTAAACGTGATTAGAGCTGTATAAAATGTTTGAATTTACTTTTAAAAAAAAAAACCGGCCAAGTGTGAGTCAGACACGCGCACGCAAGAGTTCCGTACCATTATATATAAAAAACGGCAAAAAAAACATGTCTGTTGTATGGGAGCTCCCTTAAATATTTATTTTATTCTGTATTTTAGTACAGTAACAGTAACAACTGTCTATCACGGTTCATGAGATACAGCCTGTTGACAGACGGACAGACAAACAGACGGACGGACAGCGGAGTCTTAGTAATAGGGTTCCCGTTTTACCCTTTGGGTACGGAACCCTAAAAACGATAACATTTAAAATGTAAAGATGGATTTATATGAGATCGATCTACTGTTGGCCGGCTAGCGAGGCACAGTCCTGATTCACTAGCTGTCCTCGCACCTGGGCTCTGCTTGCTCAACATCAGGCAAAGCAGAGTCATTTGCCAACCTTTTATAAAAAAAAAGAACTAACCTGCAGTGTAACAATTAAAAATCTCTTTCTTTTAAATTCAATTTATAGGAAGCTCTGAGATGTCGTGTATTCCTATTATAGTATTTTTTTCCTTTTGTTGATGGCTTCGTGCGATTAGCACATTTAGCTAGTGTCAAAGTAATTTTTCTTACAAGTAATATATTAATAAACAGTATTTCCTTGCTGTATGATGATGAATAGAATTGAGAAGTGACCCCCAACCCCTCGAGTATCTCAGTAAAGATGTGCTTTACTAAGTCCTCCGGCGGACTTCTTGAGAGAATTTGAAAAGTGACGTTGCACTGTTGCCAACACTCTTGCACACTCACAAACACTCAACGGTTAATAATCCACGATTATTTCACATTAATATTCGACTTACAAATTTTAGAAAATAAAACAAAACCGTAGACATGACTCTTCACTTTCCCGCCAAGAAGTCGTGTATTCCTTTAGTTTGTGTGTTCTAACTAGCGTTAGTTATTATTCTGAGGTTCTAACGAGATTTTTCTTTTTTTTTTACTTTTTTCGAGTAACAGACTAACTAAAAAAAATATTTCCCATAGAGTAAAAACATAATATGAAAAAATAATTAAGTCAAACATTCGTACTAGAGTTACAGATGCTTACACGTTTATTTTGTGTTTATTTTTCCATTTTATTTAGCAGACATACCAAAGAACAAATTCTGCGCGGTTGAGGACCAACATTACAGATACCGAAACAGTGATTTTCTTTTTAATTCCTCAGTTAGCTCCCACCTTCTCCACCCAGATGTTTCGCAGTTGGCCACGTAACATAACAACCGTGACATTTATAAACACAGCCTCTTTTGTAAGCAATTAAGGATTCCCATCGATAACCCGATTGCGATACACCAATCATCTGTGCACATACCGTGATTGCGATATCGATATAATTATTCGATTATTGGACACACAATTTCACGGTTTTGATTTTTCTTGGTTGGACGTTACACGCGATAGTGATGTTCTGGTATTTAACTTTGGTTTGCTGTATCACTTTTTGTTTGAATAACGGTTTTATTTTATATTCATTTTTAATTAATGTGAAATATTTCTACCGAAAGATTTGTAGTTAAAGGATATAATTTCTTTATTATATAAAAAGTCAAATCTGTGTTTTCCTAATCAATTTATATGTAGAGTCAGAGCAGTGTAAGTTTTTTTGGTTGTATAAAACAGAATATTGTTATCCTAAACAAAAATGTAAACGGACATCTAAAAAACCTACAAAGCCCTGTCAATAAAGATAAAAAATATGAGATTCTAATTTCAAACTGCTTCGAGTGTTATGAAAATCTTACCTGCAACGCTTGATAAGCTACACACTGCCAAGCTAGAAGTCAATATTGGCAGAGCACACGAACCAACACGTTTTTAACACCAATCCGATGCTGCAGCCACTAATGACAACCAATCATGGCCCCGCTTACCTCATTAGATCTTATTAACTGTTACCGTGTATGAGTCAATATGCTCTCAACATCGGAACAACTACATTTTTATTTTACAATAAAAGAACGTTAGCGAAATTGAACTTTGTAGTGCACAGGTTATGTCGCATTTTTCAATGGTTTAAAAAAGGTTGTTTCAAGGGTAAAAAATTAATTCTGAACAATTTTCGGATGCGCTACCGTATTGCTTAGTTAAATAAGGTCATTTGGGGCCATTAGTGTTTTTTGATTTAAAAAAAGATTGATGAGAAATATAATACCCAGTGTTATATTACTATTAAGGGGTCGTTTTTTCATTTATGAGATTCTATTTTAAACTTGATTCGGTGACGCAAATCGACGAACTAAGTGACTAAGCAAGGAAGATGGCATGCAACTTTGAGGCGTTTGAGATACGAGTAACAACAATAATTTATTTGGGATCAGGTCACTGTGAAAACGCTTTGTTTACGCGACTGTAACGCATATTTAGACGAATAGACACATGTTACTTTAACATTCCACATAATAAATTTAGGGAGATTCAATAATTATTTAAGGATGTATTTGACCTCTTTTGGACGTCACTGTGCTTTCGGTTCACAAATATACCTACGACCTTTTAATGCAAACCAATTAAAATTTTTTTATGTAAATTACCTACACTAAGACTACCACAATAATAAATATAACATTTTAAAAACCCTTTTTATCTAAGAAACATTTGACTACTAACCCCCTTATTCATAAAAATTATTTGAGCATTATTTAGTTAAATATTGTTTTGTCAACGTCACATTCAAACGTCATTTTGAATTTGGGAAAAAGAGACAAAACAATGATTAACTAAATAATGCTTAAATAGTTTTTATGAATAAGGTGGTAAGTATTTAAAAAATCAGGCTTTAATTTGTTTGGTCGCAATACTACTACTGGCAGCTTTTTTTTCTCATGCTCTAACTTAAAAACCACTTACAATTGTTTTTTTTTTGTCTTTTAATCGTCAATATAATTTAACGCTCTGGCATAGAGTTTTTATTGTATTACATATGATTCTTGTCTTGTACGGTTATTAAAGAAGGCTAAGTCCCAGTGAGGTCAACACAACGATCTTCATTCGTTTCAATAACACGAAGCTCAAACAAAAGCTTCTGTTTGCGCTACCAATACCGAAATCCATGATTGAGCCTGTACGTGCCATGTTGGTTTCGTAATGAGAGTATTTGTTTTGCGCTATTTGGTCGAATAATTAGTGTAACTTCATTGTTGAGGCGGATCTCGATAATAGGTCGTTTAAAGCACGCGCTGTTATCGTGGCTTTGTACGGCAGGGTTGTCGAAGGTCAGAAATGTTACTATGATGTAACTACTACTGTATCATCGTCGTCAGACTTATTTTTACCTGAAGCATTATTTGTAATTCCGGACTCTTGAAAGTTTTAAAAAGTTTTAAAATATAGTATGTTTTGGTAACGACTGACTTTTTTTTAAAAATATCGTTACTTTTATTAAAGCTGGTGGCAGTTTCGCCCATTTTTCTCCACAGCTAAAAAATAAACGTCGTGAATGGGTAGTAGGTAAAAAATATTAAGTTTATTTGAATAAAAAAAAAAACTTTGACTTTGACTTTAAGACTATAATAATTCCACTGCTGGGTTCTTGCCATCTGTATGGGAATTATTAAATTTATAACTGACGACATCTTTATATATGAAATGAGAAGCAAAGCAAATCGAATTCCTAATTTTTTTTTGAGTCCGGTAATGATTTGCGCGAGCTCCATACTGATTATTTTAGGCCAAGACTTACTTTGGGTCGACGAGCCAACAATTGTTAGTGAAATGTATGTAACAAGTAAGTTACACATTTTTTAAAGTCAAAAGTGTCTTTATATTTATGTTTGTGTATGTTCGATTATGTGGGAAGGATGTCTGCTCGTGTTCGTTTGCTTCGAGACTAAAATAATAATAATATTTTTTTATTTGGTACAATAAAAATGATACGTTAATGCTGCGGTTAGTTGTAAAAACTGTCGCAGCATCAACGCCCGTCTCTGGTGATAATAGTGATCGCGTTCCAATAAACTACTCAACAAACAACAACCAACACGATCACGTATAAAAATACTTACACCAATACTTCTAATTGTGTGAAGTTGTGTTAATGTGCACTAATGTGCGTCGATAAAATAGTTGCATTATTATAGTGGCAGAAAACACATAATAAACACAATAATAAAGATCATTTAAGATAACAGACTTAACAGACTTTTAGACAGCGCTGCTTAGTGATAAACTCGAGTAACCACTTAACTGCTTCTATAGCATGTATAACTTAGGGCCAATTTCACCGTCCCGAATAGAAACCGAGTTTAATAAAACCTGGTTTCGACTAATCGAGTTCAAAGCTTAGTCTTGATCGCGGTTCACGTCGCACCGATTTCACCGGCTTCGTTTTGATCCCGTTTTTTAAAACTTAGTTTAGCTCTGACAAAGAATGAATGAACGAATGACATGTCATCGACTAAACGTTTTTTTATTTTTTATTTTTGTTCTGGCTTGGAACTAAACGAATTGCCTTAAAAGAAATTATTCCTTCTTCTTAGATTAGGCATTTATATAGGTACCTATGTTAAGCAAATAATGCTAGTGGTGTGCTTTACAACATTTTGGTATTGTAGTACTTACCTACTGTTTAATATTACTTAGGTACTACTATTTATTTATTAGTTTGATTTTAATATGTTCTGACAGACACCAAAAAAAGGGAATTTAACTAAGCGTAAGCTCTTATTTTTAGTAAATAATACAAGTTTAATTCAGCTTCTCAAAACATGAGGCCAGTTTACAGATGTAACTATAAACTAGATATCATACCAAGAAAATGTAGTTCTAATAAACACATAACAATAGCGAAATTCACCACACAACAAAACAAAGTGTATCTTGCAATGCATCAAGAGTGTCGAAGTGTTCTTCTCTCTCGCGTATCCATCTGGAGCGACGTACAATAAACTCATCCTCATTAAAATTTTCGTCAAAAGCTAGTGCCAGGGCTCTTTTCATCTTTGTTTTATATCGCTAACAAAATGATTATTTCTTTCTTTAAAAATAAATAAACAAACCAATCTCCCGTACTCCACACAATCGTGACAATGACAGGCAAACAGCTTTAAACGCGTTTAGCTAAGCTAAACGTCGAAAATCGGCCGTTCAGAAACTGAACCAAGTTCAACTTGAACGACGTTTAGTTTATGCCGGTGAAACGCAACCTTGAGAGCGAAACTCAGTTTAGCGCGTAAACTCAGTTTAACTCGAATTGATCGCGTTTAATTTCACCGGTGAAATTGGCCCTTAGTCGGACAGTGAATAAAACTTGCAGTAGACAAAGATCAAAGGCGGATGCGACGACGCCGATGCGCGGTCGCACCGCGAACGGAAATTTATGCGATGATTCTTGCCAAAGTTCACTTCTGTTTTGGCATTGTGTCTGTGTCCAATGTGCAAACGTTTAATGCTACCTCAACTAAATACTGTGTGACCTATTGACAAGAGTAGGAATAGAAAGTAAATAAGGAATAGTTTCTTTTTATTTGCATAGTTTGAGTACAGCAACTAACGAGTTTCCAACAAGTAGATGGTTAGGGCATGTATCCGGATCTATTCCCATCGAACGCCACAATGTAATACCATTGGTATTTCTTTTTATTCATATTTATTTTGTATTCCCAACGAATACTATTTTTTAAAACTAGCAAATTTATTGACCAATACCAAAACATGAAATTAAGTAATGTCAACAGAGTTTTGATGTTGTTATTCATTATTAAACTCATAGACTGTAAGTAAAACCAATAACAATAGATATGATTATTACTAAGTGCTTAACTGTCTATTAGCTATTCAAAATCAAAGTCAAATCATTTATTCAATCTAAGCCTTCACAGGACTGCACTTATTGACGTCAAAATAATAAAATTCGAATAATAATAAAAACCAAAAAAATAGTTTTAACTAAACTGCTGAATCTACCACCCGCCGCCGCCGGTTCGGATTTTGGGAGAGCCTTCGAGTAAAAAGAGCTGGCAAGAAACTCAGCAGGCTTGTTTTTTCTCTCTATCTTTTCTACCAAATTACGATCATGTAATATATACAAATTAAGTACAATTTTGTACTCATTAAGAATAATATTCAAGCCAGTGCCTATAGGCACTTTATAGGCTATAGGCCTTTACTTTTAGGATTTTATAAAATACAATACAATATTGTATTTGTGACTGCAGTATAAATAGCCTATAGTACTATTTGACTGCTGGGTAAAGGCACCCATCATTGAAATCAAGTCATCGCTACAACTGATGGGTATTGGCTTAAAAGTATAAAATATGACAACCTCTAAAATATCATCTTCTGCATGATTAATGCAACTGGCAACTAAAATTTTTCTTTATAAAAAGAAAACAATTAAACAATATAGTCTTTGAAACCGTAACGTCCCTGCAAATGGAATCATGAGATCAAAGTCGTCTCTCTAAAATGACGTTACCCTTTACGTTTCGCAATACTCGTAGATGCGCTCCGCGTTGCGATGTTCGCGAATAATTAGATCACGCAAGTACGGCGTTACGTGATAAGTCACAGTGTTGCGATCGCGTGACCTCCGCGCTAATCACTGCTATTTTGGATCTGTGATTTTGGCACGCCAAGGGAACGTGATGGTGCAGTACTGAGTCTGTTTTAAAGTAACAAATTGCCTGCAACTGTACGTTAGACATTTGTTAGTTGCGCACAGAAAACAACTTTTTTACACTTTTATTGTTTTGTAGTACTTATAAAGCTCTTATAAATAGTAAATAGTTATGCCCTTGATCTCAGATATTTGTAAATTTGTAATAGCTACCTAGATTTAAGTAAATTTTTATTCTAATTCTAATTTTGCCTTATGTAAGACCTTAATTTTGTGTATATGACAGCTTAACTAACAACTAAACTAAACGAGCTTAATAAACTATTTTTTTTAAAACTTATTATATTAATAATAAATTAAAAAAAAATAGTTTATGACCTTCATATCAAGGCTGAAGCTGAAAGTGCATTTCACCTGAACCCTCAACTACTGTGGAACTGGCAATCTTATCTATAACTGCCGGAATATTACAATTAAATACTTTTAGAAAGGTTGTAGAAACATACTTAGTTTAAAAAAAAAGACTAAATTATATTGCGTAAAATTATATATAATTACTTAGATGTTATAGAAGTAACTAGCCAGGTGGAATTAAAACAAGACCAATCACCGACCAAACCAATCTAACGAAGCTAACCACTAGACCACATGGTTATTGTAACAAAATGCATTGTTTACACTGTTACCTAATCGCGCGATAACACATTATGCAGTTACTCTAGTGGAAAACAAGCGTTCACGGCTAAAAGTGAAAAAAAAATGCACGCCCCATTTCCCACGGGCGTAAGCGATACTGCGCTCTACAAAACATACGCGAGTCATAAACGGTAGCGATTTTCTTAAAGTCACGAAATGATGGCTTAGACTTCGCTGTACTCTTCCTTTCGCTCTTGGAAATGAATTTAAGACAAGTGTATATCAAATTTGTTTACATGATTTCTCTATATTATTCCATATTAAATAAATCAATCAGGTTGACCTTTTTAATGGGTGTTCTAGGTTAATGGTGTTATACCTCAATTAACAGTGACTTATACCACCGTTAACTTAGAACACCACGTTTAAGAGGTCTATGATTGATTTATATTGTTTTAACTTCGTGTGGTGTTGTTGTAAACCTATAAGAAAGTTACTTCTTGTTTTATAAATAAATAAAAACAGTACACAGTAGATGCTATGAACGCCGTCATTTTTATATGTAAATACTCGTATTTAAAAAATATATGTTACAAATAATTATGACGAGCTTGGGGTATAAGGCCCCATACTAATAAACGGAGTTTATGCTTCGTATAGTTATTCCGTGTTCGTCTCTTTTACCAAATAAAATTTACATGAGCGCTCTGTTTATAATAAAAGCCCATTATGTATAAATTAAAAGTTAAATATATATCATTTCACTATACAAGCGTTTAGTAAATAGCCTTTAACTGTCCCACTGCTGGGTAAATGCCTCCATCATTGAAATGAAGTCATCTCTACAATTGATGGGTAATAGTATTTAACTATACTTAAATTATTAAATAAACTGCTTTTGTAAATTTCACTGGTGTTTCAACAACATAACTCGCTTTAGCCTGCGCTTTGCGGCGGGCCGTGATCTTGCCCGAGTGCCGCGTAATTAAGTGCGCCAGTTGAGCGGCGCGTGCGCAGTGACGTCACGCCATTGTCGCGATGACGTCACTTTATTATCGCGCCGTAATTGGGCCGCTTTACGCGAGTGCGATACCTTTCAACAACAAGTGTTGGAGTAAAAAATTGATAAGTTTTGTTGATGTATAAATTTTAAAAAAGCACATTTTGTTTCGCAACAAAATTTGCGTTAAAATTGTATAAACAATACAAAAACGTTTTGTATAAATTTTATATAAAAGGTTTAATTTTTTTTTTGCATATTTTGTTTGGAAATGTTAAATAATTACTCTCTAGGATGATCGTGTGTGTAGTGGACAGTGTAGTGTCACCAATTTTTGAATGTTTATATAATTATAATATCTGAATTATTAGTTTCATATTATAGTTATATCGCCATCATAAGCTATGCTTAGAATGGACTATGTTAAACTGTTGTTGTAGTTGGATACACGGCAAAAAAATCAAGCCACCGCCGTTTTTACACTTTCTTGTCACTCGTATGTATCATTTCTTTATTTAACTTCAATAAAAACTATATGAGAGTCTCAACTTATGAACCGGCTACCTGACACATAATAGGAAAAGGCGAAAATGGCGCTAACAGTTATAACATGTGCGCCACCGTCCAGGCCCCTATTAAGCCCAGTGTAAAACTTTATAGTCAATCAGCTGTAATGCCAACGCTACCTTTCAGAACGATGGGCCCAGAAATGGAACATCCATTACGAACTGCGACCCCATCACAGTTTAATAGTCCTAAACTAAATGAAGAAATTTTACGTTGCACCATCAATCGAATTCCACAATTAAGGAGTTAATGAACAATAAATAGAAATCATTGATTCACCGCGCCTGCACCGGCAATCTCCGCGGACTGACAGCACAATGCTTCAGGTGTTATTTGTGAAAATCAATCTCGACGGCGACGCGGCCGGCGCGGCGATAAAATTGAAATTCAATAGTAAATGTCACTCGAGTTATTGCTACTTATTACTTGGGGCTTTTAGTGCGCGCGACGCGCCGGCGATTCGGCCTGAAGACTACGGTGCACATGCATACAATAAACATGGCATCACAGCAGCGGTATTTTATTTTATCGCGCAAAACGGAACGTGAAAAACAAATATTGTAAAATGTTAATTCTTTACTTTACACATAGTAACTGTGTAGACTGAGTTTTGTTAAGAATATAGGTATATATAGCTCGTTGGCGCAGTGGTAGGCAACTTGGGCTGCGATTGTCGAAGTTCAGAATCTGGCAAAATCCTACCACCAGACTTTAAGTAAAGTTATATAATTCAAATGAAACAACTTTTACGGATCTACTCGCGTTTATTTTACACATTAGTTTTAATTAATGTTTATCCTGACGTTTCGAACCCTTTGCAGGGTCCGTGGTCACAGGGAGACTGAGGTGTTGGTCGTCTCATAATTAGTTAGTAGCTTGTATACCCTCATTTAAATTAATCAGGTGCATTCAGGTGGTTCTTTAGAAAACAATAAAGTTATATAAGTTTGCTTTTCTACACATTACCTATATGATTCAAAAGAAATGCAATGAATGTTTTTTTAGATTACTGTTTGGTATTACATCTGTGTGTTATTGTTTTCTAAAGTCTGTGCGAACAAAAACGCTTTATATGAATCTTCTCCCGATTATACTATCCCTAGTTTTCGTGGTCACAGGCAAAGTCAAACCTCCAAAAGGGTTTGATAAAATAATATGTAAAATAGAAACGAGTAGATAAGGCCGTATTTAAGGCTGTTCAATTCAATCGTCTGTTATAAAAAGATTTGTCATCCACAGACCTAGCGGCGCCCGAATACATGAGTGATCGTTGTGGAGACGCAAGCGCAACACAATCAGAATAGCAGGTAGATAGTAGCGTGTAACGGTGACCGCTGGCTGGCGACCATTTCACGTCCATACGTCCATACGTCCATCCGATAATGAACCAGGAAAGGTACTTCACGCGTGTACGGCAACGGAGATATTGGAATTGTTTTATTCTGTTGTAATGTTCAAATAGAATGCTTATTGCCTTCCTTATGTCGAAGGTATTGCGGAAAATAGTAAAGGCGAACAAAGAGAAGAGGTATATAAACTGACAGCTTTAAGTACTCACGCGTTAGAGTTTTATGGCGTTTCTGATACGAACTTTGAGTTCACGATGCGATTCCATTTTGTTGAATGGACATTACAACAATTTAATTACAACTTATTGTGTGTGTTGATTATAAAGTTTACTGTTATTGTGTCGTGTGGTTGTTACAAAGAAGAAAACATTGATATCCGGTTCACTTTTGGTAAATCTCGGTCATAAGTCCTTGAGAGTGATAGAACAAACACTCATCTGAAAGAGCGTTGCCCAAACGCCGAACAACAAGTAGGACTCTCGCTCTTCGCTTTCGACAAATAAAAAGAACGTAGCGTAATAACAAGCCTGTCATCGGCTACACTGACAAATTAAATATCAACACATTTATTTTTAATCTGTGAAATCTGCTGTTGAAATGCTTCTTAAGCGTTCAGCTTTAGAGTTCAGGTTGTTTGATGAGTTGACGTGCGAGGATGGGCACCGTCAAATTTTGCCAGAACA
Organism: Eudonia truncicolella; assembly: GCA_949315975.1. NCBI lineage: Eukaryota > Metazoa > Arthropoda > Insecta > Lepidoptera > Crambidae > Eudonia > Eudonia truncicolella. The sequence goes on along the minus strand of OX438837.1, from coordinate 16,907,533 downwards.
TAATTAGAGATCGGCCGGTGACTTGGGGTCATGCGAACAGAACGATAGAAACCGAGTACCTACTCGCTGTTGTAATGTTTGGTCCAAGGTGTAAGCTACAAGCGTTATGCGTTTAGAATGAACGTACGAAGTGTTATTTAAAAGTCTATAAAATCTACACTGAAAGGTATTTTATCAAATAGCGTATAACTGTCCCACTGCCAGCAGTAGACCTTTGATGAAATGATGGAGGCCTTTACCCACCATTTAAATCAAGACATCACTCGTCATCACAATTGATGGGTTATGGTTAAAACTAAAATTATAACAAAATTCTACATATTTACAAGTTTAAATTTCTCTAGGTATTAAGTTGGACAAACTTTTACTAACAGTGATAAAATCTTAAAGTTATTTTTTATTGAAGCTGTATGTTATTTAAACTACTATATACGCAATGAAACAGGTACAACATATACAACGGTCGTCTCTCGGCTATATCTTTAGACTTGCACCACACAATAATAAGCTTCGTTTACCGCTAATTAAAATTAATAGTAGTTAACCGAATGTCTGTAATTAATTATTTATAAAACGTTTACAGTCTAGGGATGCTGCACATAAAAGACATTGTCTATGATAAGACAGCATGTGTTATATTAGTGACTAAGTTACTAAGTTATAAGAAATTGATTTATTAAGAAATCTTAAGTTAATAGAAAGGATTTTTTTCTGTATAGCATGTGCTACGTTATCGTAGACAACCTTATAGTGAAACGTCCATTGTGTTGGGAAGCTGTGAAATTAATTAATTTTTCTTACTAATAGATCGGTAGTTACTTTTGCACTTCATGATGATCTATTGACAATAGATTTATTGATTCTGTTATTGATCTGTCTGCTTTCTTTTACGCTTTTGTTTATTTCTTTTCACGTGTTGTAAAGTAGTTAGTTATGTTAGGTAGTATATAGGTAGTAGGTGTTGATTAAAACTTTAATAGAAATAAATGCTTTTTGACATCCATAATTATACCTTTGTTTCCATACGATATTTTAGATGGTAGGTATACGAGTATTTAGGTTTCATAAGAGCGATCGGTAATGTTTTTGAGTGCCTAGCAAGTGCATACATACTTTTATGAAACCTTGAATCTGTTATTAATTAAGTTTTTCATCTTTAATACGTTACGTTTATAATAAATCAGTGAAACTAATACGAAAGTATATTTGAAAAAAATATTACTTATATTAAATAACGCGTTTGCTTTGTTGTTTCACTTATTTTTTATACTATTCGGGTTCGAATTAAATCAGATAATCAGATTTTATTTACTAACTAGAGATAGATAAAAACTGGCATGGTATTAAAAACCAATTTACTGTTTAGCTATTGAAAAAAGGACAACCTAATGGTATTTTTACAAACATGCCTGTTTTTATTTTAGCAGGCTGTAGGAAATGTTCAAAGTAAAAAGTCCTTATAACTTCTCGAGTCAAGAGTCAAGCAAACAAGTTGTTTCCTTCGCTCGTAAGTCTCAGTTCGGAACGCTAAGTCTCCCCAATACTTCGGAACATCACGAAAATCGAATGCAGTTACACGGGACGCGATGTCGCCGGCATTGTGGTACTGTTGCCTCCACAAGGTTGGTAAGCCTTACAATATAATAAATATACAATGTAGAAAATATGGAATAAAATCATAAAAGTACTAATCTCATGTAAAATAGTTCCAAGTAAATATCACTCGGCTATGCCGTACTGTAAATCGAACTTGGCAAACGGACCTGGCGCGCTTACCACTCGAATACACCTTGTTAATATTACCTACGAGTACGAGTAAGCACGGGCTTAATCTCACCAGATGTTAAGTGACGATAAGGCCGAAGGTGGAAGTGCACCTCACCCGGAACCCTCTACTACTGAGGCACTGGCTGTCTTATCTCTAGCTGCCGGAACACAACAATGCTACAACAAACATTGATGTCATGGTGACAGATTTAAGATAAGACGGTGGTAGCTAGCCAGGCTGACAAACATGTGCCCTCAGATAGGAATCGTCCCGGAGCCGCTGGGTCTGAGACCGGTGGTCTTAACCGCTAGACCACAGAGGCGGTTAAACCTGTCATCAATGTACTGTCAATTAAGTCATTCAGGCAGGCACCAACACCTCTATACAAATAATTAAATTATTTATGTTTGTTTTGATAATGTGCTCAAGACAAACTTTTTTATCTTTTTAATCGTATGTTAATAATACTTGTTGAAATTTCTAAGAACACTTTTGCGAACCGTACAGACGCCAGCACGTCAACCTACCACAAACTGTCAAATTTCCTCAATAGACTTTGAACTTTATGTATACGGTTTAAGGTTGACAATGTATTGAAGAAATTTGACAGTTTTGGGAAGGTTGACGTGCAGGCGTGTGTACAATCAAGTCTGGCTTTGGCTTACGCTCACGATCGCCGAATGAAGCTGTAGGACGCTACGGTACACACAGAACCCTGTTATATAGGGACCTTGTGGTACTTGCTTTTGCGATCTATGGCTAAATTGTGAATTATATCAAATAATTTAAAAAGCAGCTGGATCAATGGTTTGATGCATAAGATAGGTTTAAAGATCTTTATTTTCATACGAAATTACATTTCACTTATATGAGATATAAACAATACATAAATTACAGATACAAATTGTCACTCTGTGGTACTCGTTGCGATATGCAGTTTAAGTTTATTTTTAAACATATGTCATAGTCTCACAAGTTCTCACTTCATCTGATAACTAACCTATGAAACAGCTGTGCTCCCTCAAACAGAATTGTCTTTTTCCCATATTTAGTCCTAGGTGTAATTAATTTGAGTTTGTTTTGTGTCGGAGATTAAGCGCATATTTTTTATATCTAACTGTATATTTGATTTAATACTCTTTGTAATTTTTTTTTTATTAGAATGCATGTATATTTATGTAGTTGGGATAGGTTCATTAGTTTAGTTTTATCGTACAATTGTTTAGTTGGGTAAGTAATGGATAATGGTACAATGTCTTTATTATTTTATTTTGGGTTCTCTGTAGCGACTTTAGGTTAGTTGGTGCGGCTGATCCCTAAATTTTAATTAGGTATTCTAAATGTGATTTTATTAATGAATTGTATATAATAGGTATTACTTTTTTTGGTATGCAGTGTGCTATTTTACGAAGTGCTCCAAGTACAGATTTTAATTTAGATTTGACGTGCTCAATGTATGGCCTCCAAGTTAGTTTGTCATCAATCAGCAACCCTAAGTATTTTTCTTAAGATCAAAGTACTATAACAAGAATGTTTGTAACATTGTTCCGGGTGCGCTTTATATATCTATACCTATATATCATCAGATGAGATAAAGCCGAACGCTTACCGGTTTGTTTTTTATTGAAAAAGTGCAACAAACACAAATACATTACCTATTTTTTAATGATTTGTGAGTTTGTGTGGCAATCAGCGGCTACACAGTTCATAACGGCAGGTGAAGTTTCGAAAAACGTTTCTAACCACCGGCATGGAACTCTTTTCAGTATTTACTAATTACCTGCAAATTAGTAAGCACCATTGCTCGCTTTTGGACAGTTAGGATGTCGCAATTGTGACCATTGTCGCAATCGCATTGTGAGTTCAGTTCGGTGGGCAAATGGGGAAATATTATTATAGTTTTAGTAATCATTTTGTGAACGTTTAAGCATTAAGCCTTCCCTACGGATGGAATCACCGCAGAGAGAACGGGAGATAAACCACCACACGAGCACATAGCGGATTGGTGGTTGTTAATGACAGCAAATAAAATTGGTCACCCATCTCATGACCGGCGAAAGAATTTAAGCAATCGCAGACCAAGCGTGTTAACCACTTCGCCATCGAGCTCCTCCGATATTATTATCGTAAACCATTTCAGTATTTAAGTGGCACCTCGTGTGGTTCATTGTACTGTGAAGATCCAACAACAAACTACGCAAGAACATTTCTTTTGTTCCTTACTTTTACAAAGTTAAATTTTTTTTTTTTTTAAATATACTACGGTTGCTGCTGCAAAGCCTAGGTAGGCTAAATTGGTGTCTAGACCTACCTGTGTACAAAGATGTGAACTACTCAAAAAGGCATTTTAGGAGACCGGACAAAATAATAAATCATCTTTTTAATACTCTCTTCCTTCCCACGTTTAATTGAGATATTATCCTTTAAACTCTGAATTAGCGAATATCTTTATAACTAACTAATCTGAACCATGTAATTTTTATATTGATAACAATCTTTAACATTGATCAAAAGATAATGTTGTAACAGTGAACATATATATTCGTTTTACAAATCAGGATTCAAACAACTTTGGAGACGTGGTTCATAACGCCAGTTACTAATAACAATTTTAATAAATCTAAAAAAAAACTGGCAATATCGGAAAACGTTGACATCCTAATAATTTCTTAAGTTACATCTCCGAAGATATCTAATTTACGACCGTTTCCACGTCGGTAGATCTTGAAGAAAAAGAGTCGGTCGTGCCCACACATTTATTATGCGAGTATTCTTATTTTATGACAGGCAACACTCCTTTTCCGATAACATAAAAAATTTGTAACTGGAACACGGGTTGAAGCGAAATGATTGGTCGCATAGCCTTCCATATTAGGTATATAAAGCACATTAATTAAGCCAAATGAGAAGAGGCGAACTAAGACGCTTTATTACTGTTGCATGCAAATACCGACTTTAAGTCTTTGGATACAGAATTTTTTTTTAAGTACACCTCTATCTCTCGATCTATTTAAATGATCCGCTTAAGACAACAATAAATGCCATTTCCAGAGTGTTTGATTTCTACGAATTTATAAAGCATTAATTATACGGATTTTAAACGTATCCTGTATGCAAGGTGGATTTACTTTTTACATTTACAAATAGAATTTAATTGTAACTGTAACTGTAAGGTAGTTTAATGACTGCTTATAAAAAAATACTTTAAGCTAAATGTGATATCTTTTGGCATTAGATATTTTAATTGTTACCTTTCTTATTTCTATAATATCTTGTCCTCTCTTAGAATTATTGATCAAAACAATACTCTATAAAATTTTTCTCTTAAAAGCTGAACATTTCTAATATATAGTTTATAAGGTAACTCTAATGTCTAAAAGGAGAAAGAAGCTCGATGGCGCAGTGGTTAACGCGCCCGGTCTGCGAGTGCTGAAGTTAAGCAACTTTCGCAAAGGCCAGTCATCGGATGGGTGACCAAAAATGTATCATCTCGAGTCCTCCGTGCTTCGGAAGGCACGTAAAACCGTTGGTTCCGTGGTTAACAACCACCAATCCGCACTGGGCCTGCGTGGTGGTTTGTGGCCCGTTCTCCCTATCTATGCATAGGGAAGGCTCGTGCCCCAGCAGTGGGGACATAAAAATGAGCTGATGATGAATGTCTAAAAGAATCTGTTATTTAATAAGGAGCGTAGAATAGTCGCTTATTTGCTAAAACATTGCGACAGGCAGTTTGTTATATGTCAATCCTATCTAAAAAGAAAGGTCATATTTAATGTCATTTTGGTATTAATTTATCATTGTGATTTGGGAGAATTTTTGTTATGTGACATATGAAATAATGTCTTAAAGAAAAAAAAAACGCTTTATTTTTCGATAAAAACTTGTTGACAGTTTATTGCACAACTATGCAATACTATGATATATTGTTGAGTATTTTTCTAATTTATCGTGTGAGATTATGCGATCGATATTTTTGTTTCTTTTTATTTTAAGTATAAAAGCAATCATTGCCGTGTACAAACGAAAACTTACGTGTATATTGTAAATATCGTTACTTATGTAAAGATGTGCAGTTTCCTGCGCCACAGCCGTTATGGACGAGTTAAAAGTACTTTTTTACAAGAATAGATATTTTTAATTTTGACATTATAAAATAATACAAACATTACAATGTGGTGGTTTGGGAGTTTTTGCACTTATAAGTGCTTGCTTATATGTATATAGTATAATGCTACAATTCGGCGTTGTTTTGACAATGTCCTGTTTTACCTTCAATTATTCATATAAAACATATTTTAACATTACGCGTCTCTCCTCTCATAAGTTCTTTTTTACGAATGTTATTTTACTTTACATTTATAATTAAAAAATTGATCTGTTACAGCATAGTTACACATGTTAGTTTTCCTTTTTATAAATACAAGGCTAATAATATACATCAGTGCATCACCAGCGATGTCTTATAGATCTGAATGCCTCTATAAGTATTTCGTATAAACTCTTAGATAACGTCACTAAATGAAAATTTGTATGTCTTTGAAGTAGCGCCCTCTGGTGATAAACGAGTTGAGTTAGAAGTTTGCCATACAATACTTGTTCTTATCAACAATGAAATGTTAATAAACTTGCACTAGGTAATTTAAAATGTGGTCTCTTTATATGGGTCTCTAACATATGATAAAAAATTCACTTATCTTTTGCCATGCCAAGAAAAAATTGTTAATACGAGTTAGCAGTCTACATAAAACCTTCGGTCTTAAAGAAGTTATAGAAGTGATCTTAAACATATTCCGAACTCGGATGGTTCAATAAATCGGTGGTTTCACCTCGTCGACGCCGGGTGTGCCTTGGCACGGGCCGCGAATTTCTCCGATAGGGTAAAGCCTCCAAAGAGTTATTACACTGCCAAAGAGTTCGTCAAGGATTGGCAGACACACATCCGAGGAATTAATAAGTCCTACGTACAACCTTATTAGATTCGATTGACACAATCACAAGCAAATGATAGGCTAAGATAGAGGAGTTCGATCTTGCAGTAGGCAGTAGTTTACAGGCTACATCAGCAATCGTTGACTAATGTTAAATGGACTGTAGCTGCGGCACTGCGTACACTTTCTAAGTGCCTGTTCTTCGGTGACGTTACCCTACGTCTTGTAGTTCAATACGTTATGTCCTTTCTCAACTTCTATCAGTATTACTTTTATTAGATTTTAAACAGGCACAGTTGTTAAGTGACTATATAATATAAAAACACAAAATATTGTATTTTCTTGTCATACAATATATGTAATTATTAGTACCACCGGAAAGATTTGCAACACACTAATTACAAGAATTGTTCGAACTGTCAAATCATGAATATAATTATTCCCGAACGGAGAAACACTTGACCTTAATTTCATCTGATTGGTGAGTTTTAATCAAAGGACCTAAGGCTCTCGAACTGGTGGTGGAACCACTAGACTTTAAACGGTTTACTACTTGTCACAAATCACTACATATAACCACAGGTAAAATAACACTTAACTTCGTAAACGAGTATTGCCCAGTGGTCCCTAACGGTTATTCACTAAATATATTCTATGAATATTAATATTATTAGGAGAAGTATGTCTTTTTGTCTTTCTTTTTAAGTCTTTTATTCTTTATTCTTTATTCTTCTTTATTTTTTAAGTATTACAGATTTGCTATTTAGATGTTTTGTAGGAGCAGAGCCGGACTAAGTCATATATAGGCCCTTATGCACTGCATGTGCATATATTCTAGGTTTAGCAAGAAAAAAATTGTCTTCTGTCTAAAGGGCCTCAAACGTCACGGGGCCCATAGGCACGTGCTTTTTTGCCTTTAGGTTAATCCGGTACTGCTTAAGAGTCTTAAGCAAGTTACTTAGTAAGACTCCTAAAGAAACTTCAAACGTTTGATCGGTAATTACGACTTGAGGAGTCACCGTCTATTAACCCGGTTACAATTTACCTATATTCAGCAGACGTAAATTATTTTAAAAGTATATTTATTTAAAACTTTTGACTATGACACTGTAAATAAAGAAACAGAGAGCGAGAAAGGTCCTAACATCTCCTTTCTCGACCTTTGACACGTCGATAATGACAAATAACTCGTTGTCTAACCTCTCATTGTTGAGAGCCATACGTGCCCAGCTAATTGCAGCCAAAATTACCCCAAAACGATGTATTTGCACGTTTATCAGTAGCCAATTCATTGGACAATCGCGATTGTCTATTGTCGCCCGGCCGCGTAAGGCTCCGTGGGAAAGGTTCGCACGCCGCTATAATTGTTCTTTTTATCTGCCTTTTTATAAACCACTCATAATAAACATAATGGTTGGATTGTTCAATTGAAATTCGATTCTAAAATGGGGTCAGTATGTTTGGTTTTTTATATGTAATTTTAATTGGTTATTGTTTTTATTTGTTGTTCGTTTTACTGTGTGTAACAGTTTATGGTTTTGTTAACGTTTATTTGTATTCTATAGACTGAACACATAACACATTATAGTTGTGCCTGTTGATTTAAAAGAATTGTGATCTGTTACTAATGTCAGTCACTAAAATACTTGCTCCATACTACTAGGATTTGAACACGGCACTATTTGGAGTGTTAGACACTGTCCATTACTACGTTACGGTCTTTAAAAGGCTTCTTAATTATTTATTTATTTATTTTATTTATTTTATAAAATATACCATCGACAATGTTATTAAAATTTGAATTTGAATTTTTGAATTTGAATTTGAATTTGAATTTACAGGCGCATACAGCAACATGTTCACTATCATTAGACTAATTATTAACGGATTCTCGTAAATGATACTAAAATAATCGAGATGTCTTTTGTAGTACTTTGAGAAGGTATTCAATATTCGGGCACTACATGCGCCACGATCATGGATGCACTGGAATATCGGATACTTAAAGACAACAAAAAGCATGGTAATAATCTCGTTCATATTAACTGTCAACGCTTAATATGAATAATTTTAAATTAAATATCGACACTCACTTGTTAATAACTGTTTTATCAAATAAGTTAGCATTAATACCGTAGTATTTGTACTCCTTTAAGTAAATCTGTCAACTTTCATATACTATGTCACTAACTCAAAAAATACATATTGATTGACAACTGCAAGTTTTTAAAAAGCATATAGGTAGGTACAAACATACCTCATTGGTAACGGTCAATTCGACACAAATTAAACTCGTTGCTTTGATTAACGACTAAAGACAATAAACTTAGTTTGGCAAACAGAATAATGGAATGCAAACAGTGTAAACTTGTTAGGTTTAATACGCAAGATTCAGTAGCTTGGGTGTGATTTTTGAATCTTAATTCTCACACTATGATATCACTTACGAGAGCTCACTGTATTTAAGGTTTCCTTTGAAATTGTCTTACGGCATGTACCATACTAAATAAATGAATTGAAAATAACACAAAACTGTATAGGTTATGTATAGTGCTTTGTGTGTTTTTGTAACTTTGTAACGTGCGACTTTTGGTCGTAATTCTAAAACGACGATATGTACGTTGTTTTCATAAAATTTGAATCGTACATATACCTACTCATTAAACATAGTGCAAGGTGTGCGTGCGTAGACCAGAGTATGACTAATATGACTATGTGTATTGAAAGTATTAAAAATCATTGCGCTGATTCACAATTTTTGTTCACATGACATTTAATTGAGATCTGACTTCGAGTTCCGATACGGTTCTTTCGCTATATTAAACAAGATATAGGAACCCGTTTCTACAAAACGTAAAGCTATCAATATAAATTTTGATTGAAAATAATTTCTCATGGCGCTCAGTAATGAATACCTATGTTAACTGTGAACCACGCCTTAACAAACTTATGACAAAGTAATCAACACCACCAAAGTCAACGCTAATTATATCTACAATTAGCAGTTAAAATTAATAACAAAGAAGATCGATTACCTATTTTAATTCTATTCAATTTTAATTTAATTTAGTGAATTTAACTAATTTAAATCGCATGTTTAAAAAAATAATTTCAAGATTTATTCGTAAATTAAAATAAAGTTTTTAAACAGTATCGTAAATATGTAGTAGAATATCTACATTACAATAGAAAATAATTTAAATTGAATTTAATTAAACTTTGTAAAAACAACGCTCGAGAAATTAACTGAAACGCACTCGTTGATGTCTTTTGTAGGGAGCGCTCCAGAATACCCACACAACATTCACATAACCAGATATTAAATATTTTTATATCAACACTATTCACTTAAATGACGATGAGGATACATTTTAATAAGCAGTTTACAGTTCACAAGTAAAATTACACACAAATACAAACTCATCGACAAACAACCAGCCCACTCACCTTTAATTCTTTGGTGTGAAATCAGGGTGGTACTCGACTCCCGAGGAAAATCCCACAGACACTTCACAAAGTATTTATTTCAAAAGTAAAGATAATTTGTTAAGTCAATAAATTTCACCAGGTCAGCGCACATGCGCCTCAGTTACGCAAAGTAACGAAATGTCACGATCCAGTCACTTTCGTTGCAAACAGTCATCAATTTTACAGGGGTGTCCTAACTGCAGAACGCAAACTGAAAAGCACTCAGTACCCTAATCCACTACAATTGAATAAAAAGTCCAATTAACTAAAAATAATAAAAAAAAAATCAGGTTAAAAAATACGAATTCGCACTTTTGGCATTTTCAGCGATAATAAATTCGCGCCGATTCCATTTTCGAATGATCAATTGGTCGGACGCGATCCGCGTGCTGCTTAGTCGGCGCGGGCGCACGAATGCGCTCGGAGGAGGACTCGGCGCTTCCACGGCTAGGGGGCGTGGCTTATTCTAACGCAACATCTAAGACTACTGCCGTCTCTCTCACTCCTTCAACCCCAGTTGTACAGCCGTCTCGCTCTCTAATGGCGCGGTGCGATACTTGGTGGGACAGTTGAACTTTGCCACTGCGCCTGCGATTAATAAAATGATACGACGTTATAGATCGGCCGATTATCGTAACTCTATAGTTTGGAGTGCTTTTTGTTTTACGCATAATTTTTAGATGTCGCGAAGGTAACTGATACGGATTCCGATGTGGGCAGCGTTAGATTACAATAAATTGTTGATGGCTCTGTCGTTGTTCATAACAAGTGCGATTAGTATTGTAGATAACTATGACGGACTTGTGTGTGAACAATAAAAACATTTTTCTTGATGATTGTAGAAAATTAACAATTTAGCTATTTATATATTTAATTTTTAATTTATTTATAATTTTATTTAATTTCACATTTATTTATTTTATTGTCACTTTGTAAGGTTTATCAATTTCTTTAATAATATTACTTTAATAATATTAATATTTAGTACCTAATCTCTATAACATTTGTAATCTCACAAACAACGTTTGTAGCATTCTTGTGTCCCGACTCCCGACAGAGATTCGTTAATAGTGTACATCACTATGTTTAAATAGTTTGCATTGCACATTGATTTTCACAATTTATTAGGCTCTCCATCCGACTGGCCACAAAGGCAAATCAATATTTTTTTGAATAATTTGATTTTTTTGCGAAATGTCCATTTTTACGGCGTTGCTATAAAAGTATAATCTATCTATTTACTACCATCACATCGTATTTTATTTGAAAAACACCATAAATCATGCATAAAAGTAAGATAATAATATTCAACCTTAAAACGTGTGATATGAGGACAATGACGGAAATCTATAAATGCGTATTAAATGGCCTGCGTGGCTGTGAACAAATACCGATTTAGAGGACGTCGTCTACGATAGCTTGGCACAGGCAGTGAACGATATTACTTTGAAACTTAACTATTTAGAAGTAGGTATCTCCCTGTAACCCCGTATAGGGTTCTACATGCTAACATAAAATAATAATGTTAAAATTAAACACAAGGAAATTCATGAAAAGTATTTAATTTTAAATTGTTTTTTTAAAGGTATATTGATGATGGCCTCGAACGGCCTTTTCAGCGTCACCGGACTTTAAGTAGGTAACTTATAATTTATAATAGGTTAACTTATAATTTATAATAGGTTAACTTATAATTTATAATAGGTTAACTTATAGTTTATTATAGGTTAACTTATAATTTTGAAAAAGTGGTGATAAAACTTTTATTTTGGCACATTTAGTAAGGTACAAGTTAACATACAGTTCTGAAAAAAGTACACACGCCATCGCACGCACATCAGACTACCACAAACTGTCAAATTGCCTCAATAGAATTTGAACTTTATGTAAATTGCGTATGGTAACATTTATTGAAGAATTTTGACAGTTTTGGATAGGTTGATGTGCAAGCGTGTGTAGTCTTTTTACACTATCTTTATTTAAATTATTTTTGTTTAATATATCGAATTGTAATCTTCATATTCGGTAAACATTTTAGTATTTTTAGTAAATTAAGAAAAAGTCCTAATAACCTAACTGCCGCTTTTCGCCATGTCTGAAAAGCACGTGCCATCTTATTACATACAACACCGATTGCGTTCACATTCATGCAAATAGTAAAATCACGACTTTGTATGCATATAATAATATGTTGTTAGTAAGAATAAAATAATACTTCTGACCGCATGTGTGCATTATGTTAACATAACTGAGTACAAATTGAATCTATCACAAGATTAACACAATGCGAGAAATATTATATCATACTATTAGTATAAAGAGGAAAGCTTTGTATTTTTGTATTTTTTTTTGTAACGAGTAAACTCAAAAACTACTGGACCGATTCAAAAAATCTTTCACCATTAGAATGCTACATTAGCGCTGAGTAATAATCTATATTTAAGAGGAGCTAGGAGCAACTTGCGGAGAGGACCGATGGGTGACCAACACATTTTTCATCTCAAGCTCTTCCGTGCTTTAGAAGGCAACCGTAGCCGCTGGTCCCAGCTGCATTAACAGTCGTTAACAACCACAAATCTGAACTGGGCCCGCGTTGTGCTTTATGGCTCGTTCTCCCTGTGGTATTTCCATCCATAGCGTAGGCTCGTGCACCAGCAGTAGGGACATAAAAATGAATTGATGATGATGAGAAATACTGTTATTGCTAAGAGCTAAATGTGTCAATGTGCTTAACAACTTAATAATCTAGGTAAATGATACGTACTAAACACTTATAATCAATAAGTACTCTTAACTGTCATTGTATTACCAAAAATTTAAAACAATCGCTCATCGAAAAATAATGTATTCTCATTCATCATCATCATCAGCTCATTATATGTCCCCACTGCTGGGGCACGAGGCTTTTTCCTATGGATGGATATGGAGAACGGGCCATAAACGCCACCACGTGGATGCAGTGTGGGTTCGTGGTTGTTAACGACTGCTAATGCAGCCGGAACCAACAGCTTTACGTGCCTTCCGAAAGCGAACGTGCACGGAGGAGCTCGAGAAGATTTATTTTTGGTCACCCATCCGATGACCGGACATTGAGAAAGCACTCGCAGACTCGCAGATCGAGCTCCTTAATATTATCTTTAATTCTTATTAAATAAAATGATGTAGTTTCCTAAAGCACTTACAAACAAGAAAAATACAAATCAAGTTAAGACAAAAATAGTAAAACCTAAGCTAATGCCACACATAAAATGACATTTACCCCCTATTACAACAATTTATTTTTGTAACAAACTTAACCCTTTTGCTGCCCCATGAATCAAATACGATATATAACAATTTATTTTCTAATGTTGTAATGGGGCTGCTTACTTGTAAAAGTAAGCAAAAACATAAAATCCTAACACAGTCACGAGTACAAATGTGTTGCACAATTAGTTTGCAACTCGACGAAAGGTTGAGTAATTAACAGTAACATCGCAATGTGCTCAACCATTTCTTTAAAGCGAGCCCATCTGATACAGTTTACAATCAATAAACAGAACAAGCGGCTATCTCTATTACCGTGTAAACAGTAAAACCAGTTAAAGAAATCCACCCACTTTTTATGAAAAAAGCCATTTAAAAAACTATTATCGACAAAGTGTAAAAAAATTGCAAACAATAAAACTAATGAATTCGTAATTTCGTAGAAAAGAAATTTTGCGCAACACATTGTTTTGTTTTTTGGAGAATGGGTAAGAGTAAGCGTAGTTTGTTTTATTGGACGTTACCGTTTCAACGTAGTTAGTAAGTAGTTATGTGAACTTTTTGTTCGTCCCGTCCCGTTGTAGACCGTTGCTCGGGATCGGGACGTGTGACGTCATTTTTTATTTTTTTTCTATTTAGAACGGGGGCTGAGAACAGTTGGATGTTTGAATTACGTTCTGCTGATCGCGTTTGTCTTCTATTTTGTACAGTTCTAAGTTTCTAGCGTTATCAGAAACGTATCTATTTAGTTATTCGTTTAAATCTATTTGTGGTATAATAGTATAGGTTGCCCTTATTACTACAATATATTTTCTGAAGAACTTAGTATTTCCAAATACATAAAGTTTACGCGAAATGAATTTTCAATTCAAATCTTTTATTCGTGTTTACTTTACTTGTTATTTTTTTTCTGACGTTTTTAACCGTTTACAGGATCCGTGGTTACAGGGAGACTAAAGTTTGGTCGTCCCAAAATTTATTTGAAACACAATTACGTATGTGATAATGATTTTTTTACTAAAACAGAAACTGCTTAAGATTAAACCACAAATACTCGATAGAGAACAACGATTCATCCCTAGGATAATAGGCGAGGCTATTGAAATTAAAAAACATCCTAATTTCAATACAAAGATGGTTGGAATCTACCACCAGCCTGGGATCCCATCATAAAAAATATTAAACCCCAAGACCATACAGCCAGACCAAAAGATGCTGTAAGCTCTTTCTGCGTAAAACGGAACGCACCTGATTAAATTTAAATTAAGGTATACAAGCTACTAACTAATTATGAGACGACCAACACCTCAGTCTCCCTGTGATCACGGACCCTGCAAAGGGTTCGAAACGTCAGGATAAACATTAAATAAGTAATGTGTAAAATAAACGCGAGAAGATCCGTAAATGTTGTTTGATTTCAATGTGTAGTGTTCGCGTGAACTTTAGAAAACAATATGCTTAAGATTAATCAAACCATTTAGGAATCCACGCCTAGATGCCCTATCTATTTATTGAAAAAGAAGATGCATCTCATAATCTTAATTAATTATTAAAAAAAAAACATTATATTTAATCTTTAATAATCAACATGGATGAATGTTACAATGCTCGTCTTAAACTCCTGCACTGAATAGAAACTGTTTTAAAGGACATTGAACTCCACGGAAACTCGATACCGATACAAAGAAAAAAAAAACGAAAAGTAAATCACCGCAACGCGAACGCTTATAAGTAGTTCTTAATAGAGACGACATTCTTACATCCCCCCCGAATAAATCTATTCTGGCCATAAATCCACTTTTTAGATTAGATCTCGTACATCTCAATTTTACAATAAATTTATCGGTCCGAGTGTACCGCGGCGCGTATATTTATTACGGCGACTGTACCTAAATACGTCGTTATCCGAGATAATAGTTAAACGTATTGAGTAACGGTACTTTTCGATATTTATTGGAAAAGTTTTCGGGTAAGGGCGATTGCACTGAAATAATTAAAGGTTCTGTGAATTTTATCACAGAAAATCAATTTAAAAATGCACTGTTTTAATATTAACAATACCTTATGCAAAAGAACGAATCAGCTAATGTACGAACGGTTTCTATATGTATACACTGTTTAGTTCGCACGTTAATATTATTAACCGTTAATTACCATGATACGCAGACGCGACATGACATTATTGACAAATGATGATTAATAATAAATGTCTTTTTAATGTCATATTTTGAGTTGATAATTTAATCATTTTAATTTTGTGAATTTTATTCCACTGGACCCCGAATATACATCCGATAGCTTCTCACGTGAAATTAACACGTTTTGTACGATATCGGCTAAGAGGTTTACTAACGTTTCGACAAATATCAATAGTCACTTTAAAAAAATCCATTTATTATTTTATAATTCAAACAGGAACTTTAAAATGTTTGCTCTTTGTTTTTAATTTTGTTTGCAATATCCGTCAGCCAACACAGCACAATTAAACAGTATTTCCCAAGTATTTCGACAGATGTCTCCGATCGCGTGTTTCAAATAGGTATCAGACGAAATCATCAATAGGTACTGCTGTGACACTAAAAGACTATAAGCTATTTTTTGTTATTTAATACACCTTAAACCTACAAAATTACTTGGAATGCAAAATACTAGATATTTAGAGCTATGTTATTGTTCTCATAGAACGGGGGTTATGGAAAATGAGTTAAAGCCCGATTCAATCCGAACCCCTCGGCGAACTTAGCAGGGGTTCCCTCTAAAATAACTCTGACAGTGTTACGATCACACTGCTTGAGGAACCCTTTAAGTTTCTCGTCATCCCATAACAGTCTGATAACGCTGAAAATGCCGCGTGAAGCAAACAGCAAACTCTCAAAAAAATAATAATAAAGAGTTACAGTATTACAATGCTTAATATTTCGATGATTAACATTTCGTTGTAACGTTAGTAAGCCGAGCAACATACACCACTTTAATCTGACGCACTTATTGGTGGCTGTATTTATGAACAGCGGCGCTGATTAATGGCGTATTATGCGCTACGTGAATGGAAGAGCTGACCTGGGACTCGAAGACTGCGGCGCGTTCCACCGTCTCCATCTAAATTGGGCTGGAGTGTGATTCTTATCAGTTCCCTTTTTATAAGTATTACAGTTAATTTGTTTTTTATAATTTTTTAAGTTTTCTGCATGCGAATCCTTTACTACGCCGTTGGATTTTGCTACTTAATATTTTTGGCGTAACGGCAATATAACCCTTTTTTCTTTGGATACATATCAGTTTACTTTGCGTTGCTTAGTTAGTTACATCGAAGCCACTGCGCCATTGAGCTCTTCATGTAATTATGTTGATTTAAAATCTTCCTGCATATAAAGGGAAAATGTTTTTATGAAACATTATAATAATATGATCTATTTACACGTGATATAGATCTGCTTATATAATTTCAAATTTTATCTTTGTGTTTAATAACCATTCAGCAACGTCACGTCCATGACGAAAAAAAAGTGTTTGTTTTATACTCTCATTCCGAAAATCCCCAACAAGTTCCAAAGCTCGGATGCAAAATAACTGTTTGTGACGACGACTAACGGACACAATGGCAGATTATCATTTAGAAACCGCACGAGATCTTTTATTTTAATAATCCAACAATTACTTAAGTAAAAGTAAAGATACAATTACAATAGCTGTCAAAGCATGCCACATTGTCTCGGTTTGATCTTTATATATGGGGGTTGGTGACTCGAGAAGGGAAGGAGCTGGCGCGACAATAAGATCGGTATTAATTCATCAGTTTGTCTTTGTCTTGATCAACATGCGTGAGAATTTTAAAATACCGAATGGAGCTTCGTAAAATTCAATTATTTTAATTGTCTAACTTATTTGATTTTGTATATTTTACCTGAATTAATTAAGTTAATACTATTTACGAGCGTTAACTTAAATGTAGTTTACGGTGCATGGCATTTTTTTCGTCCATTGCTTAAACGTTTTTTTGGTCAATAAAATCTGTTTTAATAAGCTATTTATAATTCCGCAAAGATGAAGCGTTTGGCATTCATGTCAACTTATGGCTAGTGATAATAAGGCCTACAATACAATTATACGATAAAATAGCTCAAGCA
Source organism: Eudonia truncicolella (assembly GCA_949315975.1). Lineage (NCBI taxonomy): Eukaryota > Metazoa > Arthropoda > Insecta > Lepidoptera > Crambidae > Eudonia > Eudonia truncicolella. The sequence continues at coordinate 16,889,996 of OX438837.1, read as the reverse complement.
ACTTCTTTACTATATATGTTTAAAAATATATATGAAAATAATGTTAAAATTAAAAAGTTAGAACAACAGTGTCGTCTTCAAAGTTTATAAAAGAATATCAATATTTCAAAACTGTCGTTTGCAATAAACCATGACACCACTGCTATAATATACTCTGCATAATGAGTGTTGTGCCTTCACTTTAAGATGTTATTCAACCTGTTGCCCCACAACAACAAAGTTAGCATAGACAGAATGTCATACCTAATTAACGGGCGAATATCGGTGTGACATAAAGCTTTACAAATTGACGCCAATTAAGATGGCCACAAAAAATGCATTGAAATCGCGACTGCGATATGAGTAATATGCAATTCTGAGGAACAATAATGTCTGGGTAACAATTCTGAACTCGAAACTGGTTCGGGAAAACGGCTCATCCAAGACTTTGACTAATTACATCGCATTAGAGCCGAACGATTTAATAGCACCAAATAAAATTGAATAGTTTAAAACGCTTATAAAAATCATACAGGAATTGAGACGTCACTGATAATCTGAGATAAAATATGGTGGCGAACGGCATTATCGAGGTGATCGTGGACGTAAGACCCTTTGATAAATCGGCGACATTTATCTGAATGAGATTGTATCAAAATATTTTAGTCGATCTCGGGATAAGTGTCGGGAGTGTTATGGCGCGGTATTAGAGGTGCAGCCTGCGCGCGGCGGCCGGCGGCCGACGGGCGGTTGGAGCGCGACGTTTCCGAAATACGAGTACAACTAACAATTTAACTAAACTGGAGTAATTTATTACTGTAAAGTTATTAAAATAGAATGAACTATTTGGAAAGAGAAAAGCAAAATAAAACTAATAACTTATGAAAAAAACTTATACTAACTTATTATAGACGGGATTAATACTGTAAAGTTAATAAAATATGGATATTGACTGAATTTAGGAAAAGAAATACGAAAAATTAATCTGATTATTGACAATATTTTAAGTCGCCACATAACAACTTTTTAACACTTTAAGATATTAGACACTGTAAGGTCTATTAATGTTTTATAATTACCAACTTGTTTGTAATACATGACTGTTTGAAGCCAAAAAGAAAAAAAACGAATACCAAATAGTTAGCTAACGTATTGTATGCTTCTCTTATAAGTTAAATAGCTGGAGATTGACGATAATTGTTATCTATGTAAATAAAGAGCTGGGTGAGAGTAGCCGCGGATCGTGCTCGGTGGCGTGCACTTGGAGAGGCCTATGTCCAGCAGTGGACTAGTATAGGCTGATGATGATGTTGATGATGATGTAATAAAAGTTAGAACTAAATTGACGACCTCCTTGGTCGAGTGGTTTGCACACCGGTTTTCATGGTGTCGCCATCTCTGAGGTCCCGGGTCCGACCGGGTGGTCGGGTCAATTTAGAAATTATTGTTTTTCTAAATTGTCTCGGGTCTGGGTGTTTTCTATGTATAATAAGTATGTATTAAGGTATTTTAAGTATGCTTATCCGTTGTCTAGTGACCATTTTAACGAGTTTCATAACGAAGCTTCTCTTGCTAGGTAATGGTATGGTAATGGTAGTGTAGAAAATTTTATTTATTTATTATTTATTTCATTAATATTATAACACTAAAAATATTATAATAACACTAAGAACTGCTTTATTCATTATAGTATTAAGCATCCCCTATCAGTATCTGCACTGTTATAATCCTTTTCATTGTGTTCAATGACTCACTGAATATCACTTAACCGTGAAGACTGTTGTAATGGCTAGCTAATTCCTGATTTTAAGGCCTGCACAATTAATAAATATTTTTTGAAAGTCAAATACTGGATTAGTATCAAAGTATGATCATGTTGACTAAATACAACACGTTGTTAATGTTATGATACGATTGTACGAATATAATGTTTACTGTTTGCTTTGTGTTACGGCTGATTTTTATTTGGCATAAATAGGTAACCGATGTGACTACCCTATCAAATGAAAATTTGATTGCATTTAAAGGGGGTAGCTGTAGTAAGTAAATAGCGTATAACTGTCCCACAGCTGGGCAACTGTCTCCATCATTGATAACAAAGTAAATCACTACAATTGAAGGGCTTAATCACCACGCTTGCCAAAATGCGGGCTAAGCACCTAATACTTAAAACCGAAACACACTTCGCCCGACCTGGGGCGTAACCACGACCTCTTGTAGCAGTATTATTGCATTTGTGAAAACGAGACGAGTGTAGCTGTGAATATACATGCGTCTCTTTTCCACAACTGCGATAATACTGCTTCTAAAGCTCATAGTCAGGGGGCTGGGAATTGAACCCGGGACCTTCGGGTATGCCGAGCCGAGCGCTCTGCCACCGAGCTGTTGTGGTAAAGTAATGAGCCTATATACTGTCTCACTGCTGGACAAAGGCCTACATCATTGAAATCAAGTCATCGTTACAATTGATGGGTATTGGCATTGTAGTAGTAGAAAAAGAAAAATGTTAATAGGACCAAGAGTTAATTACTGAACTGCTCGTCTGCACGCACGCATGCCTTAGAAATCCCACCTATCTCACACACGTTATTGAATAAAATAACGGAATCCATTATCTAAATGAATAATTTAGGAATTGTGCGAAGAAGATTTGCGCGTTTACTCATAATGCGGTAATAACTTGGGATTATCTATCCGCGATAGTGCGTAGTCGTATCTTAGAGTGCGGGTCGCAGGTTCAAGTGCCGGTACAAATAAGAATGCCGACTGTCAGTGGCGCACGGTTACTTGGGATCTGTAATTCAGTGAACTGCCTGCTAAGTGCAAACGCTTGGGTGTTTTACTTATGAAACGAGTTTGCTTGCTTGTTACAGGTTGAGTGGTGGATCTAATGTGGCTGTTCCTCTTTGTGCTAAAAGTATTTAAAATTATGTAAATCTATTTTTGGAATTTTCTCGCGTACAATTTTACATCATGTTTTCTCTTACAATTAAGTTTGTGATTTACTTAAAACACTTTATAACTTAGAAATGTATTGAGACATAATATGTCGAATTAATTAATTATCTTTTTTTTTTATACTTAGCACGGCAAATGACTCCACACCACCTGATGTTAAGTGGAAATGGAGTCCAGACGCGAAGACAACTGGTGCAGCGTGAAAACAACGCAGCATCAGTCAACTTCACTCTGCCGGCCCACAAGGTGCTTCTTCAATCTTCTGTGTTTTGTTCACAAGTCGTTTGAGATAGTCTGTAGAATTCCTCAGAATAAAATTTTAAATAATAAAATTGGTTGGCCAACTAAATGTAACGTACAGGGGGCACATAATTCAAGCAGCTTATTGTCATTGACGACTTCAGTAGCCGAGTGGCTACCACGCCGGACTTTATGCGGCGCTAACTCTGAGGGTTCGATTCCCGGTCGGGTCAATGTCGAAAACGAACTTTTCGATATAGTGTCGGGTCTGGGTGGTTGTGGTACCGTTGTTGTTTCTGATTTCTATAATACGACTGCTTAGGCTACTTACCTTAGGATCAGAACAATGTCTAATATATATTTATCTACTTATTATTTATTGAAGATATTGCAAATACCCATGTAGACCATGTAGTGGGTTTCCAAAATATGTTTAATCCTTTTGCAACCTATACCTATAACCATATAAAATAATAATGACTTCGAGTCATAAAAATATTTATCGAATTAAAAACATCAAATCTCGTCCTATGACTAAATATTATAAATATAAATTCGCTTTAATTGAATCGTTTTTCATCGAAAATCAATCATCACAAATAAACGATCTACTTCCACCACGACGACGATGTGAATTAATCAGTTCTTGATTAAAATCAATATACATACAGATTTATGAAAGTGTCTTAATAGTTTTCAATGGCATGGGAAAGTAATTAACATTCAAATTCATAAACTCATAATTGCGAAATTGTTTTTTTTTTCTAATAACTTAATTTATACCTGGTCTAGTTTCGAGCGTTTCCAAACGATTAATTGTTGAACCAGCCGCGGCATTACTTATAGTAGCTTTGAATAGACCGCTAATTTAAAATGTAATAATCAAATTGTATATTAATATCTAGCAAATGTATTTGATATAGTTGACTGCTGTTTTATAGATATCATTTTGGTTTTATTAGGACTAATTATTGAATCAGGTTTTTTTTGTTACTGATGATATATATTTAATGTCTCTAATTGGATTTGGGATCACGTTTGCTTTTGGCTGGCATAGCACCGTTGTGTTTTGTGGTAAGCGTATGACGATGGTCGTTAGCTTCAACCGAAGTGCCTGTTTGGTAGCGTAGATAAATTAATGTACTGCAAATAACATAAGTTAGCATGATCAGCTTTCTAAAAATGTGAAGAGATACCATCCCAATAGCAATTCTGGCTTAATCATTTGTTTCCTTTTAAACTGATTCATAGTGATGTAACGCCAAATCGCTTATGAAATAGTAAGAGTTGACGGTTGGCTGAAACATTATACACAAATTAAAAACGCGAAACTTGACGCTTGACATCGGTGATACTGTAGCCTCTTTCCTTATGAATATTTTTCAATAAAAACTTCAGCTTTGACTTCAAGATTTTCTTTAAATGCGGAAAAAACACACTATTTTGGCATAACAAGCGTCCAGGGGCTACTGTTGCCGCTTCCCATCAAGCAGGCCGTATACTCCTTAACCGGCTCAATAACGTAAAAAAAACATCATTACCCACCCTTGGCTGCAGCCTCTCCATAGAGTCCTTACCAGTGTCGATAGTGCGTCCACACGCGGATATCCTACGTGCGCAGGCGACAAGGCGCGGCCGGTTCGCACGCGACAATCGTCATTGCGCGCCACTTTTTATTGCCCTCACACTGTTACACAGACAATGCGCTAATGAGTCCAGCACCAGCTGGTGCCATATGCTTGACTTTCGATTTAACAGTGATAGGAATGAGTATGAAGGTAGACTTAGTACATACACTGCAGTGTATTTGTTTATTTACTTTATTTAACACACCATCAATATTTGACGACCTCCGTAGCCGAGTGGCTTGCACGCAAGATTTTGAGCGGCGCTAACTCTGAGGTCCTGGGTTCGATTCTCGGTCAGGTCAATGTCGAAAACCAACTTTTCGATATTGTGTCGGGTCTGGGTGGTTGTGGCACCGTCGTTGTTTCTGATTTTCATGAAACGAGTGCTTTAGCTACTTACCTTGGGATCAGAACAATGTATGTGATGTTGTCTCATATTTATTTATTTATTATTTATAATATCACAATTATTAGAAACAAAAAATAGCACAAACAAAAAAAAAAGGACCGTGTGAATTGTCTTTACAGGTATTTATTAAATAAATAATCTGCTTTACACTTACGTACTTATTTCTTAAGGGAGTTACAAAGTAGAGAATATACAAAGTTACTTAATTAGAAAAAAAAGTAGTATACATACTTCTTTATCTTAGGTGTGGAGAAGCAATTAGCCAAAGTGAGGTTGGCTGGTGAACCCAGCGTTTCTGTTTCATTTACCTACCTTGACATGAAACATGTATAATGCTAAGGACAGTTCTTCTCTTTTATACATAAATAAATAAGTAAAATAAACAAAAATAATCCTTCTCCACCTAGTACATTAAGTGGGGCGAGTCGTTTGCCTATTCTAACATAAAAAATGCTGAAGATGATTCCAGCTACTAAGTACAACATACAACATCTGCATATAATTGATTGATTCCGACCGGTTTACGGCCATGGCGACCTCTTCGACTCCTAGTCGGGTCTGCGCTGATGCGCACGAAGATGACTTACATAGCCAATCTTCGCGGCAAACTCTCGTGCACAATGTGGGCATTTCAGTTTGCCGTTTACAATATTGTAGGTAATGGCTGCGGGTGTACGGGCTTTAAGCTGGTCGCGTTTCACGTCGAGGTCAGCTTGACGCTGCTCCTCGAAATCGCGTACTTGCCGTTGCACATGCCCGCGCCATTCAGACCGTTGTGCTGCCAAATCCTCCCAAAGAGTGTGCTCAATGCTGCATCTCTTCATATGACGCTTCTGAACGTCTTTATACCGGAGGAGTTGTCCGCCGGTTTTCCGCTTGCCCTCCTCAAGTTCAGAATATAAGATGCGCTTCGCCACTCTAAATCTGCATATAAATGCCAGCGCCGGGCTCAGGCCGTCCTACATGACAAGAGCAGGTATATAGAGACATTGGGACATAACACACCGATCCGATCCAAACCTTTCAGCGAGTCTTGCGTCTTGCGTGGCCCCATTTCCTCTAGATACCCTCTGACGGTGTTTCGATCACATGGCTTGTAGAACCCCTGAAGTTTCTCGCTGCCCCCCAAAAAATCGAGTGAGTTACAGTTGCTCCTTCCATGTCATTTTTGCACCACCTCATGGTGTACTGGTAGAACAAAATGCCTCAGGCGTTAAGTCCGCCATGTGATATTTGGTTGCAAATGTTTGACCGGGCTAAGTTTTGGTTATAATGCCTCTTTCACCAGAATGCAGAGTGCCGAGGTCCCATTTTATTCACAATTCGATCACGTTAATGAAAACGAGTGAATTATGTATGGGATTAGGTAAAGCATCTCCTCCTGATGACAAATGAGGAGTATCGCAATGTTGCATTACTAAAATGCTTACGACTTTAGCTTGTTCCATTAACAATTGCATTGTACCGATGAGTTTGTCCACCGCGCTTACTGCTACAGATTGAAATACAAAACGCGCAATTGTCGTATTGCGGGATTCTAAAACTAGGACGTAATGACTGCAAGACCATGTCGGTCAGTTAAGATCCAGGTTCATTGCCGTAAGCCTCACTGCTGAATTAATTACAGATCGCAACTGCATCTGTATTCATTTACCGACATTATAATGACACGGTAGAATACTAATGACTTAGTCGCGAGTCTTCGGATTGCGTTAGTCAGTGAGGCTCGAAGCTGAATCGAAGTAGCAATTATGGCGTATAAAATATATAATACCTATGTATTAGTAATTAAAATAATATTTATTAGTAAATCGGTAAATCAATTGAAACTTGTTTTGTAGTGAGCAAAAAATTAAAGCAATTAGATATATAGTGCGAATGAAAAAGTGTTAAGCATTACGTTTTTCGAATTTGGAAAGTACCTACATGATAACTTTAAGCATTTTACTTTATAATAATTATATCAATAAGTTATTTCATGAAAGCTATAAACAATGATTTGTATTCAAAGAACGATTAATAGATAAAAAATAATTACTAATAATTAAGACATGGACGATGATAATATTTGAAAAAGAGGAGTCATTCGTTTGAAACCCAACCTGCATCAACCTAGAGTGATGGGCTATGGCCCAACAGTGGGCTAATCGTTATTATGGTTTGTACCAGCTTTGTTGCGAAACTACCTATCATCATATCATCATGTGTATTTTTATTTATTTACTGTTATTGGTTTAACCGTTGTAATTAGAAATAAAGAAATGAACAATCTGTATTACGAAGTTCAGAATCAACGATATTTTTTTCGTAAACAAACAACGGCGTCTACACAAGAACATCCATATTACAAGAACCGAATAACGAAATTTGAGATTAGAATCCTCATACGTGAAATGCTAAATAGATTAGACTTAGCAGTGCGTGGTATCTCAACGTGCGATCTAAAGACAAACAGACTAATTTGTGGTATATTTACGAGAGACCGCGCAGCGCAGTGCCCGCTGACTTTTATAACGACGATGGCGGTAGGCGCCGGGTGAACTGCTAGCCACATATTGCGGGGAGTACTGTAAACAACTAGCTGTAAGACTACATAACTGTATTAATGAGGGTATAAGTATTTATCAACGTACATAGGAGAAGGACTAATGGCAAATTAACAGCGAAAAGATGATCTGCATCAAAGGCTTTTACCACCACCTAAGAAACTATAAAATATGGTCAGCTAAGTTTAACAGTTTCCATGTCTCTAAACTCTAAATATATAAATAAATAAATAAATAAATAAATATGAGACAACTTCACATACATTGTTCTGATCCCAAGGTAAGTAGCTAAAGCACTCGTTTCATGGAAATCAGAAACAACGACGGTACCACAACCACCCAGACCCGAAACAATATCGAAAAGTTCGTTTTCGACGTTGACCCGACCGGGTTCAATTCCCGGGACCTCGGGAGTTAGCTTCGCCCAAAGTCTGGCGTGCAAGCCACTCGGCCACGGAGGTCGTCAAATATATATATGTAATTTCTGTTACGCACATATTATTTAGAATGTATAATTAATTGCTGTTGCTTCTATAACTAAATTAATGGGCAAATAAATTGTTAAATATAATAATACACAAAGCCATTTTAGAACATTAAACATTATACGAATTTTAAACTGAATAACTAATTGTTACGACAGCGTTTAGATAAATCGTATTTCATTGTATGATCATACAGAAATAACTGGTATTAAAAAAAATCGCTCGCTCCTTATTCCTAATCTCATTAATTGATCCAGGTTACCACTTCTACCCACTGTTGATACGATAAGATACTGCAAACATAGTTTACCATGGCCCCCAGACATATCCCATTATAACGTACGGAACCAGTGAACCCAACACGGCCCATATAACGTCAAGACTCAGCCGACATAATATTTGAAGTGATCTTTATGCCGCGTACTAGCTTGCGATGAGCTGAGTTCCTGCATAGATGCGATCTCCTTGAACATTGTGCATGTCGTACGCATACGTTCTAAACTTTACGCAACCTCCTTGGAACATCACCGGTCTGTATTAATGTTCATTAACAAAACTCTGGACATTTACGCTGCACCGTTAGGGTAATGTCATTCTAAATTTAAAAATAGGCATGCACTTTCTCCGTGTGATATTAAAGAGCTGCTTTATAAACTACTAGTTTTCGCCCGCGACTTCGTTCGCGAAGAGTACACTATCCCACAGGAACCTGTTACCGGGATAAAAAGTATCCTATGTCCTGGTCCGGGCCATGGTCTGTCTATGTGCAAAGTCTGCATAAAAATCCGTTCAGTCATTTTCACGTGATGCGAGGTCATATAAACAGACAAACAGAAAAATTCTAAAATCTGTTGGAACGTGTTCTGTTATCGATTCTAAGTATCCCCTGCCAACTTTTTTTCGAATATCTTCCATGTACAGACTTTCGACACTCTTTAGCTTTATTGTATATAATAATATGTATAGAGTGAATAAGAGTTGTTTTGGAACCACGCATTGGTTTTAATAATGCAATTACAGCATTCAAATTGGGCAGTTTATTTTTCAACCCTAATCTCCAGTTCTAATCTCTGATCAGTTTATTGCCAAACAAGCTGTTGTGGAGATCCTTGGGGGAGGCCTTTGTCCAGCAGTCAACGTGTTTTGGCTGAGATGATGATGATCTGTTTAGTTTAATCACCTAATCAATTTACTTATTATCAAAACACACACACACGCACCAACCCAAACACTATGTAATTATCTATCTTGATGACTGTGTCTTTATGATTTGTTGTAAAATTAACTAGTATTAAATGGTTGTTCTATATTGCCCGATAGAAGGAGTGGCGTCTGTCCTGATTCCTGACGTTTCAATTAATAATACAAAGTGCAATATAACTATGTAAATATTTTATTTAAAATTAAACTACAATACTAATTGAATAATTACTAAAAATAATAATCATCATCATAGGTTGTTAGTTAACAGAAAAGCAATTACCGTGCAATGACTTGTCTCGCCTTATGATTAATTTATCACAATGGATTGCATTCATCTGCTACTTTTCGCGAACACATTTAACGACGAGCGGTCTCGTCATCACCTCGTGTCATGTTACAAGCTGCCCTGCGACTATGTTTAAATCGATAATTTATTCGAATAGCATCGATACTAACCACATTACGCCCACTACCGCGTTCGAATTGATCCCCAACGACATTTGTCCCGGCACATTCATAAAAAAACGCTTATTATTTATCCTTTATTGAGTTAAACATATACTTTAGATCTCACTTAACCTGTCCGATCACATCTATTACTTACCGAATGATAATATTGATTTCATATAAAAAGCGTGTCTGGTTACCGATTAAAATAAATGTAGTGAAAGCACGGTAAATATCGATATCGATCCGTTTCTCATATTGATCAATAAATTTGATAAATGAAAAGTGATAAATTTAGGTATCCAATAAATAAAACAATGGTTCTTTTCGTTTGCCACAAAAAACATTAACACAATCGCTTCATATAAAGATTAAAGAACCAATACAATATGAGCTCAAAAGCAGGCGAGTAGAGTTTAAAGTCATTTTCAGTGATTTAAATTGTCTTGGCACAGATATATCTAAGCAAAGCCTTTGACAATGTTGACCTTGACGCGCCATAGTTCACACAGTCCCTTCACTGTGAAAATGTGGAAAAAACGCGACAATGGCCGACCCTCACTTATGTCTCTGGACAAGACAATCGATTATAAGTATTCGTATGCACTTTATTGATTATTGTCAAGTAAAGATTGAATTGGGAAACAGGCGTTCCTCGAGGTTTCACTTTATGTTCACTTTTGTATTCGTTGGACATATTGTTTTGTAGTGTTGTACACTGTTTGTCAATGTGATTGTGACGTGATGCTTTATGTTATCAAGTTTTAATATTTAACTTACTACATTTGTTTAACTAAATGACGTGGCTTGTACTGCAATGGCCATTAGATTACTATTGTCTAAAAATAAAAATACTTTCTAGAATCAAACAAAGATTTATTCAAAGATTTTAATTATAAATTGTACCTACTATTTATCATTAAAGGCCTAAACTTTTTTTTATAAAATGGAAAATGTTATCCTTTAATCGTAATAATTACAAATATTTTGTTAAATTCAGAGAATTCAAATAAGTAATATTATTGCTAAATAAACAACAACATGGTATTGAAATAAGGACCAAGTGTGTCACATGTCTGAAACTGATTTATTTATAGATCTTCTGGATATTGCGAGAGGCCACAAAAGATGATTTCGTCACAGTAGAAAACAGATTTCCATCCAGCCACTATATTATGTATCCGACGAGCGGCTGCATGCGAAGACGCGGGTCACGGGGTCAGCGCGGCTCGATAATACCTGCTTTATAAGTTCTGTTGTTATATTAACTTAATATTAAGGATGAGTTGGGTTGTCTGTCTAGATGTTGCCTTTATTTGGTAAGATTTTCAGATATCATCATTAACAGCGGCGTGTAGTTTTCTTATTGTAATTTTAACAATTACTTATTCAATTGACTGTTATAGATTTAAATTTTCTCTAAGGCGTATTTTATTACGTCTAGCAGTAATTACGTCATCATAATCATCATCACTTGTCTATAAACGTACCATAAACGTACGTATTACATCAGTTACTGCTACACCACTAGGCTCCCAAGCCTTCTCACATGTACAATAGGACATTAGGCCATGAGGAGATCAGGCTATAATACACCAAGCTGACCCAATCCTGGTTAGTGTGCATTTACGGCCATCTTACGACAACCACTGAGATCAAGAAGCTCGAAATGTTATTATTTAATTCGGTGAACTGTCATTGAAAATATTGTATTTAGTAAAACGCAGACGCTTTACCTTTGATTTTTTTTACAAGCGGAACCGCGTTGTATCACTAAACTTGACCCATGGGCACCATCTTTTGTTGGTCATAAACTAAATTATTAAAAATAGATTTAGTCTGTAATCTGTAATTTATTGTCACTGTATCTTGTTTGATAGCTTGTCGCAACTGTTCGGTCCCAGAATGGGCCACACCCTTACACCATAAAGTAGGTATCAAGGACAAGATTTATTCAAAAATTCTGGTTGGTTCTGATTAATATAACGTGCTACTTTTGAGGTCACCAATTCCATATCGTCATAGAACAAAAGTCAAATGATGAAATAGACATGATTGTCCAATGAAACCTGGCTATGGGTTTTTTGCTGTCCCTTATGCTTTTTTTTATGTCACAGTGATGAAACTCTATTACATTGTTACAATAACAAGCTCAACAAGATTTTTTTTCAATTCTCCTTTGCTTTTTTAGGGTTCCGTAGTCAACAAGGAACCCTTATAGTTTCGCCATGTCCGTCCGTCTGTCTGTCTGCTGTAATTTGGCATGGATATACATATTAATCACGCCGACCAAGTGGTAAAGTAAAATTTTGAAAAATATTTTTTTTTAGGTTACCTCCCCTACACGTGGAGAGGGGATGTAACTTTTTTAACAAGGGTAAACAAGTAAAAAAAGTTAGAGAAGTGTGGGGGTTGGATAGCAATTTAAAAAATATGGTGGGTTTGTGAAACAGTTTTTTGATTGAGGCATCTGTATGTGAGCTAATACGCTTTAAAGTGCAAAATTTAGTTAGAGTCAAGTGTCCCCCCCCCTGCCAGCCAGGTTGTTTTTGGTTACATGAAAAAATTCACGGAATTTAAAATTAAAATTCAAATTCATTGAAATTCAATTCACAAAAATGTACTTGGCGCAGTACAAATTCCTCATTGGGAACTACTTAAATAACGTTGTCAGGTTTGTGAAACCGGTAGTTTCTACATTTAAGTATATGAGCCATCGTAAATTAAATGTTCATAAAAGCCCTCTTCTCAGAGTCCGCATTATTGCGATGGGCTACGGAATCCTACACTGAGCGTGGCCCGACACACACTTGGCCGGTTTTTTTTAAAAGTTTATCTCGACTTTTGGAACTACATTTCATGTCTATTTAGGCATGGAGGTTACGTATTTGTAGGCAACCCCAATCCGGTTCAGGAAAATTGTAAGACCAGTTATTAATTCATCATTATTACATCATATTACTCCTAATATTGAAGGATAGTGGGTCCCCACTTTTCACTTCTTTTTACTAGCTCACTTATTCCAAATACTAATCTGATTAACTTACCACCACAAAATCTGGTGAGGTAGGAATTTATATAGCAATAACAAAAAGAATTTTGATACCTGGAAAAGGACTTTTGTGCACAAAGACCAAGCCAATATTAAATCCCCACGACGTGTTATCCAATACAGAATTTTAACATATCTCTAGTACAAATTGCAAACTTTAGCTGAAACTTTCACAAGCGCTTCAGCCGGGGTAACGGCCGAACGAGGAAGTCCATAATTGGTGTTAAATCAAACAAGGGTTAAAATTCTGCGTGAATGGAATCTTCGGATCAGAGATGACCGCAGGTTCCGCCGCGATGTTATCGGCCACCTAGCACCAAGCGACACTGAACGATGACGTCTGGATGCGGCATTAGCTGAGATCCTCGATGTGGAGTTGATAAAACACTTCTCATTCTGTTCTGTGACTTATTTTTTTCTTTTGTCACTTTTGCAGCGTCACGGGACATTTTAGGGAGAAACTATGAGGAGCTCGAAGGCGCAGTGGTTGACGCGCCTGGTCTGCGAGTGCTGAGGTTAAGCAACTTTTGCAAAGGCCGGTCATCGGATGGATGACCAAAAGTTTGTCATCTCGAGTTCCTCCGTGCTTCGGACGGCACGTATAGCCGTCCCGGCTGCATTAGCAGTCGTTAACAACCACCAATTGACACTGGGCCCGCGTGATGGTTTATGGCCCGCACTCCCCTATCCATCCATAGGGAAGGCTCGCGCCCCAGCAGTGGGACATAAAATGAGCTGATGATGAGAAACTAGAGGTTACCCAAGCGTAGTAATGGAACATCCTCATAGATTCCATCCTCTTACTGGATTCTCTGAGTCGTTCGGAATGGAATCATAAGCGGAACAACCCGAAGTCGCCTCTAATGCTCAGGACTTCGGCTCAAGTTGACCGATTCGTAGAAAATGAATGTTAGGAAGCAGACATTGGTATAAAGGCAGTAGCCATCAAGACGGTTTTTTGGAACCCTACTAACAACCGAAATGGAAGTTAATTTTAACGCCTGCTCTGCTACTTGAACATAATTAAACAGTCTTCATTAAGATCAAGGAACCAATTTACTAAGTGGTTTATTACAGTAACTACTCCGTCATCGTTTGTTCTGTTTAATTAATATTAAATTAATCGGAAATCTCTCTTCCAATTATAATAGTGCCACTTGTGGTTATAAAAATATGTGATATAGTTTATTCTTTATTAGTTTGAAATAGATTTGTTTTGGGGAATGAGACAATAACCGCAATAACCGGATCCGGTTAATTAAGTCATTGACAAAACAACTGCAAATTATGCATGTGATCGTTAGTTTTTTCTAGATTTATTGCTTTTAGTCTTATGTGTAAAAAACAGTTTTATTTGATGTGAGTTTTTAAATTTAGGCGAATAATGTGAATGAGTCTCATGTCTCCTGTATCAATTTACTATTTAGGCTACAGTCATGAATTTCTATTCACATAAGAACTCCTCGACCGTTCTACTATACGTTATTCATCTTAAAAACAAAAGTACCGCAGCATCTCAAACTCCGGAGCATAAAGTACGAGTACGTTCATAGAAAAATAAATGAATGCCGCATCCACAATGGCGCGTAGCCGCTGCGCGCGTGCGCATAGAATTTAGCGCCGAATCGGCGCGGGCGCAGTAATTGCCGCTTATCTGTGCATTGTTCGCAAACGGGACAAGGCTGCGGCGGCGCAGCGGAAACGCACCTCTATTACTGCTCGCTGCCTAATGATAGCTGCCGTGCGATGTGTCGCAGGACGCGCGGACTTGATGACACACTGGGAGCGGCACACGAGAGTGCCCACTTCCAATTGGGCAAATACATTTAAGGTTAGCAGTTCTTTCTTTGCAATCGATTAATTTTATTTTACAAAGTGCTGTAATAAAAACATGACAATAAAAGCAGTTTACTAATAGAAATCTAAAACATATAACAATGTTTTAGATTAGCTAAGCACTCCGTCTGTATACCTACTTCTAATATTTTTATAGTAGTTGACGACTACTAGTATGATTTGGAAAATATTTCAGTCACATCATTATTTTAATATTTTTTATTGTTAAAGAAATTTAAATTATTGTATATTTAATTTCACCCTCATAATTATTGCTTTTTTCTTAACTTTTTTGAAAGTGTGTCTTTACGGAAGAAAACACATTTTCATGGAGAGTTTAACAAATAAGGAATTGTCATTGTTTTAGATTACCACACGTGTTTTGAATATAAAATATCGGAAGAGAAAAAAACAATACTTTTTAAAATTATTAATTCCTATTTACTGTTAATATGTATATCAAATACAGACCTTGCTAATCATCGTTGTTTATAATATCTACTACCTCACAATACTATCGTCAGTCCACAGCCCTACAGCCTACAGCATAACAAGGCATACATTACTACTTTTTACACTAGCAATGCATACGTTAGGTTTATTATTTCGCACCTTCAACATTTCGTACGCTCGATTCAAATGGTTGGCTGAGCAGCCGTTCACATCTACAGCTCAGCGATACGATCTAGTGTCTGAGGACCCTTTGTTCCGAACAATTATCATTGCCAACCATTATCCAGCCGGATTAATTATTATTATTATTAACAATGTTTTTAGTTCGCACACTTAAAGTGAGGATATGATTTACTTTTTGGCGGACTTTATTAGTATCTATTTATATTAAATGGTATTAACTCGCTATTCGTTATTCATGTAAGCCGCAGGACCAATAGCCGTTGGGGTTGACGTTCTAGAGTGAAGACCGCAACTCGGCAGACGAATGTAAGACGCCCTCCGGGCGGGGTGGAGCGACGATATACGCAGAGTGGCTGGCAGCGGTTGGATGAGAATAGACGAAGATCGGGCTTAGGGGCATGCAATGGGAGAGGCATTTCCAGCAGTGAACTGATGTGAGTTGAATATGATGATTGGGAGTCTGAAGAGCTCGATGGCACAGTGGTTAACGGGCCCGGTCTGCGATGTGCATTTGCAAAAGACTATTAACGGATGGGTAACCAAAAACGTATCGTCTCTGTGTTTCGGAAGGCGCGTAAACCCGGCTGCAGTAGCAGTCGTTAACAACCTCCAATCCGCATTGGGTCTGGTGGTTCGTAGTGGTTTATAGCCCGTTCGTTTATGTTCATCCATAGGGAAGGCTCGTGCCCTAGAAATGGGGACAAAAAATGTGATAATGATGGTTGGAAGTCTTGGCATTCATCTCAACTGATAGCAAGTGGGAGTAATATGGAAGCGTTTATCGTTCGGAGTCCACACCGCTGAGAAATTCGCCGATAACTAGTGCTGTAATGCCCTACAATCCTACCAACATTAAGTAAAGCGACAGACGTAGATAAGGTGGTGGAAGCTAGCCATGTGTACCAAGTTAGTCTTAAAAATATTTTTGAAAATACTTGTTTATAAGAGAGAGAGTAATATACTAGTAAAAGTTTCTTGCGCAATAAAACAAGTTTACATTTTCTTTTCAGAATTTGTCTGGTTTTATGAGCCTCCCCTATGGATCCTTCCACCACGCGGGTCCAGTGCGCATTGGTTATCTTCTATCATCTTATCTAGTGGCTAAAACAACAAAGTTAAGTTAGTATTTGATAGCCAGTTTCTTAGTAGTCTGTCTTTCCGTTACTTAACATTAAATGAAACGAAAGTATTAAGCGTTATAACTTCGGAATGATAGACGCCTCTGGTGGCGCTGTAAAAGCAACAAAAAAAAAATCAAAAAACCAAAAAAAGATAAAACAAACGAAGTACAACATTGATGACCAATAGCAAAGGTCTCACATATTCTTGAGAATAAAAAGTCGGACTCAGAGCCGAGTTACAGTAGTCCATTCACGCTCCGCTCCCTACAAGATACTTCCCTTCCACACTATTGTTCTTAACTCTAAATACGAATAAACACTTTATTATCCAAATAGGCATAGTCGACTTTTAATCGCTCGCCGATTATTGATAAAATGCAAATGCAACTGTTTTTCACACACATTAAAGTTTCAATTCACTTGGATTGAGACATCAACCCTTTAATGACTACGTTTTTATTTATGTTGTTGTTATTAAAAACTTTAACTGATACAAGTTAAAGTTTTAAATTCCAAATCAGATACGACTTGAATGGAAGGATTAAATGTTATTTGAAAGGCATCTTTTTTGTATGGCGCAGATAATATCTTAATATGATTGCGATGAAGGGGGTTGCTCCTAATCTGTAACTGTCCGTCTGTGTCGACGTTTTGTCATTTTTTTTTCCTTTTGACAATCGTAATGGTGACGTTTCGCACCTTTCGCGGGCTTATTTTTGGGGCGTGCGATAACTTCGGCTTTGAATTACACGGTCTTGTTATCCATTTAGTTGTGTCAGATTAAGGGTTTGGTGTATTTTGTTCAAATTTTAAAATTAATGTATCTACTTTAATTTTAAAATTTTGTAGTTTTTGGAAACCATATTTTTTTTAGTACCATTCACAGTTTTACTTGACATTTTACAGTCAGGAGCATTAACATGCAAAGAATGTCACTCTTAATACAATGGAATAAGAGACGAATCTAGTCAAAAGTGTATTCATGTTATTGCTGGTGACTGTACCTTTAAAACGTCTTTTAAAACATTACAGTTTAGCAAAAACTTTTAAATAATTTCAATAATCGAAACACAGTAATAGTTATATTTCTGTGCAAAACTCACGTCGACTCGTTGCTCTGTTTTAAGCTGGATAAGGTACAAAACTTATTATTATAGTTATATAGTGTTATAAGTATGATTATAAGTTTTGTTATAAATATGATTATAACATTTATACGTTTTAAAACAATTTTGGGATACGAATCGCATGCGACATCAAACCACGCGCTTCCAGAATAGCCCCCCAGCAGAGCGGCAGTTTAGTGAATGTCCGTATTATGCGCAAACACGAGCCGAGATACGGATCAGATGCGGGTTCGATTCCTGTGCGTCCCGGCACAATACCGTTCGCCCGACCGTTAAAGTTGCATTGTTTTGGGTTCAGCCGTTGATTTCGCTTCGAACTTGTAAACATTACGTCGAGTATCGTAACGAATATCTAAGGGGAAAGGAATGATGGTTCGCATTTGATAGGAATACTCGTTGGTTTCAATAAGATGAGTAAATGTATACGAATAAAGATTTAATGGGTACTATTTATATCCCTGAATATCATTATATGTCAACAATAAATATATGTTAACAAAAAATGTCATTACATTTATTGTTAAATTAGGTTTAAAACGTGTAATTTCTTTAAAAAATTCTTCTGGTTCTTTTATGACAAAAAAAATAAAAATTTAGACAACATCACATACATTGTTCTGATCCCAAGGTAAGTAGCTAAATCACTCGTTTCATGGAAATCAGAAACAACGACGGTACCATACCCACCCAGACCCGACACAATATCGAAAAGTTCGTTTTCGACATTGACTCGACCGGGAGTCGAACCCGGGGCCTCAGAGTTAGCGCCGCCCAAAGTCTGGCATGCGAGCCACTCGGCTACGGAGGTCGTCAATTAAATAAATAAACCAATATTTTATCTACCCCATATGTGTAAGTACATAAACAAGTCATGTCCTCGCAGCTTTAAACAGCCAATCGTCTATATACCGGGCGCCTCAACCGGTACAGATACTCGGAACAAATTAGCCGCCGACACGCTCGGCTACCGAATTGAATGATAACGGCGCGTGCGCACTACGCGACTGCCTCAGTGCCTAGTATCAGTTTAGAGAATTTGTCGGGCGTTAAAGTAGCGCGTACTCCGAGTTGGCCGTACTAGGCATTAACTAAAACTAATGTGTAAATAAACGCGAGTAGATCCGTAAAAGTTGTTTCATTTCAATGTGTAGTGTTCGCGTAAACTTTAGAAACCAATATATCTTAAACATTTTCATCATTGGCCTATTACTAGTCCACTGCTGGACATGGGCCTCATCTATCTTAAACATAACACATATTAAACATTTATTTGCATGAAACATGGTATAAACGGTTACATTACATAAACGAATATGCTCATGTTTCACTACTAAAATAGCAAATTTTTATAATGTCAGACTATGTTACTGGTAAGCACTTGGCCTTTATCTCACCTGGTGTTTACAGAAGGTAGAAGCGCACTTCACCCAGAATCCTCAACTAGTGAGGCACTGGTTATCCTATCTCTAGCTGCCGGAACACAACAATGCTGCAAACATTGATGTTATGGCGACATATTTAGATAAAATGGTGGTAGCTTACCAGGCGGACAAACAAGCCCTACCAGCAACCGAACCAAGTACACAAACAACATGTACCCCCTGCTGGAAATCGAACCCGGGACCTCTGGGTCTAAACCGGTGGTCTTAACCACTAGACCACAGAGGCGATGATTTTACCCAGGACCGTAGGTATCCACACACTGCAGTCTGCACGGAAAAATGACGAGTATGTTGCCTAATCTCACGGCTGAATAAAGGCTTCCATCGTTAAAATCAAGTCATCGCTAAAATTGTTGGATATCAGCTAAAAGTCTTGATGACTGCCATAAAAACCGGGAACATTCGGCTATAAGTGCCTTTCGAAGTATGGAGGAGCTCGAAATATTTTAGTGCGGTGGCCCATCCGGTTGCTTAGACTTGCGAAAGTTGCTTAACCTGCAAGATCGCAACTACAACGCACCAGCTGCAGCACCATCGATCTATTCACTTAAAAAGTATAAATAGTATATTTGGAACTCCCATTCAAACTACGTTTGCGTAGTGCGTACGCGCACCAAAATAACGAACGAGATTAAGCTTCGGCGCGATCTATCGGCCATTCATTTGCCGTCCAATATACGGACGACTTGACGGAACCCGACCGAACCGCCACAAAAGAATAGTGGGAGCCGACAACACAACCAGCCTAACAAGAACCTTCAACTATCAACCCTTATGTAGAATTATTCGATAGATTAAGTTGAGCAGAGGTCTTGTTGAGGTGGTACTGAAGCCATACGTGATAATACGTATTTGATTCAAACCAATTAGTGATGCTTACGTGCGAATGTATGATTGAGATGTTTTTTTTTATGTAAGTGCTTAGTGAAAACATAGGGTAACTTTCAGACGGGACTTAAATTTTTCCTCATTTTAATGGACGCTATTAGGTAAGTAGGTTTGCTCATTCCTATTGAGTTCTCTTTAATTAAAAATCTATATTTACCACTCCTAACAAGACGACAAGCGTCGATGAGCGCTTATTTTAGAATCGTATTATTAGTCTTATGGACTCTATAAGGTTCTCATAACTTATACAGAGCTGGTGGAGCTGTGGTTGACGCGCCCGGTCTGCGATTGCTGAGGTTAAGCAACTTTCGCAAAGGCCGGTCATCGGGTGGGTGACCAAAAATGTGGCATCTCGAGCTCCTCCGTGCTTCGGAAGGCACGAAAAGTCGTTGATCCGGGTTGCATCAGCAGTCGTTAAAAACCACCGCACCGCACTGGGCCCGCGTGGTGGTTTATGGCCCGTTCTCCCTATTCATCCATAAGGAAAGCTCACAGTGCCCCAGCAGTGGGGACATTAAATGGGCTGATGATGGTGGAGCCGTAAAGGTCTCCTGCAGCTGACAGCAACAATCCGTAAAAAAACATATTTTTTATCATTATAATCATCGTTATCATCAGCTTATCATAGCTTATCATAGTCCACTGCTGGGCATAGGCTTCTCCAAGTGCACGCCACTGGGCACACCCTCGGCTACTCTTTTTCAGCTCTTGCCAGCCACCTTGCGAAGCTCGTCGTTCCATATATTCATGTGTTAGCAAATAAAATATTACTTATCCCGATCAAAACAACAGAATACCCGCTCGTATGTTTCCAGGTGGTGAAATTCAAGCTCGTTACTCATTATTTCGTTATAGATTCACGTATCGGTCGGGGATTTATTTATCTATCTATTCGTACAGTGCCCAGTCATTAACTGTTATGCTCCCATACAAACGGGTTGAATGGGGGCCAATCAATTAAAATTTACTAGTCCAATCATCCAGTGATACAATATTGGCTTTGTGAGTCGAGAGTTTTGTAATTACTTGATATTTGATGGTCATTTCGGATCTATGTAAAGGTGAAGGATTGAACGATTTTGATACTTCTTATTTCTTTGCTGATGCAACTTTCAAGTTCACGTAAGTACCGTACCTAAGATTATCGTTTACACGTCTGGCTGTTGTATGGGTTAGACAGTTTGTGAAATGAAACCAAACAAGCTTCAGTAACGGCTAAATTAAGACGCAAAAAGTGTGTATATGATTGTCATTCAACTGTTTCTAATCCATAGATCCTGAATTTGATACCATGAGCGTATATTGAACTTGGCGCCAATATATATATATATTTTAATCGAGTGTGTGTTCTGTTTTACGCAAACTAAGCTCACGATATCTTTTGATTTGGCAGTAAAGTGCTGGGACAAAGATTATACTATAAATTACAAAAACACAATGTTGAAAAAATTTCCACGAGCAGGATTTGAACCTGCACCCTTCTGACAATATTCTGAAAATATTATGATCAGATGTTAATGACGGTAGTTGTTGACATTGAATTGGCGCTTTTGGCTAGTAAAAAGCTAAGTAAAAAAGTAAATAGTGTTGAATAATTTCGGCGGGCTGGTTAGAACCACGATAGCTCAATTGGAAGAGCACCTGACCCGGTATGTCAGAAGGGTGCAGGTTCAAATCCTGCTCGTGGAAATTTTTTCAACATTGTGTTTTTGTAATTTGTATCGCAACAAAATTTGCGTTAAATTATATAAACAAAACAAAAACATTTTATTATACTATAACATTTTGATTGTATGATAACATCCTATACCGGTGGTCTCGATTTCAAGTGCCTCGCTATTTTAGAATAAACTAAGCCAAGCTATCCAGTAATGTTTGAAATGTAAAGTCTGCCTGCATATCAATACTGAGATACAAGATTACTGCATACGAGAAAACAATATAATTTTATAATAATAAGTGTATAGAAAAAAAATACCTACCTAGAAGAGATAATAAAAAAAAATACGGTTATACAATATTTACTTTGTCACATAATTACAAAGCAATTGTAAACAGAAGCTATATAGGTATTTATCCTTTTCACGCCCAACCGAAGTCAAATAAAACCTTTTTAGTCATGGGTTCCCTTTGACATCTTTATAGGGCTCTAAAAAATGAAAGCCGTTTTAGTCGCGCGCGCATATCCATCACTCTGATCCGATCGAGCCGTGAAGGGATTGCGATGGATCGATCCTATAGCTGTTTATTTATCAATTTGACATACTCGCTGTGTAGTATTGCGAATTTGAAATCGATTCGCGTGAGAATCGAATATGGGAATTGCATGACACATGAATAGTGGAACGGCGAAACGGTTCTACGATGGTATGTTAATCAGACTGTTAGATTTGTTGAATAAATTTAAGAACAAATGATGTTACATAGTTCATTGATACAAAGCGGAATCAGAATTTCTAATCAAATTGACTGCTTGTATTATATTTCATATCTCTTTTGATTTGAGTTGAAAAAAAAGAATATATACTTATTTGCAGAAACATGGTACATTTTTTGTTACTTAATATAATATTTATCGCACTTGCATGTTTAATCGAATCATCGACAAGCAAATTTACAATCGTCATGCCTTAAACTAATGATCATAACATTAAAAATATATGGAGTTGAGGTGTTTTATCTCGAAATGCTAGAACACATGAATGCTACTAACATCATGGTTATGAATAAAGACTAAGATAGTAGAGTGGTAGCTAGCAAGAAGAACTATCCCTTTATCCCAAACCGAGCACAATATTACTGTCCTGGGAATCAAACTTGGCACTCCGATTTGACATTGATATTTTTTGTTTTAACACAATTACGAGTGATCGTATATAACATTATGAAAAAGAGTCATATGGCTCATATGGCTGCTGTCCCACTGCTGGGCATAGGCAAAACGATAAACGATAAGCCGTAGTTAACGATTAGTTTTATAGAAATTAATATAATTTTTTACCTAGAACTGTTGGCTTGGACCTGACCTAGGACTGAAATCATATAGGGGTTAATTTGGTACAAACAACTCATAATCTAGCTCATTTTATGTCCCCAAGGGCAAGGGCATGAACCTTCCCTATGGATGGATAGGGCAAACGGGTCAAAACCACCATGTAGCCGGAACTAACGCTTTTACGTGCCTTCCGAAGCACGGAGGAGCTGATAAATTTTTTGGTCACCCATCCGATGACATTTGCAGACCGAGCGCGGGGAATGTTTTCCTCACCACCAAAACCTACTAGGTACTGAAAAAACGATGTGTTTACAGATACGGCACGCTTTACGACCAGAAATTTATGTGTAAGTTTGAAGAGCGTTAAAGTACTATGGTTTATGTTTAAAGTCGCCTCTCCGTCGACTGCCTGCCGACACAAAATAAACAGACAGCAGAAGGTAAGCCTCATACAAACGCGCTAAGCAACGCACACATAGACAACCTCTCACGAACACGGAATCTCGCATCAGGTGAGTAGAATGTGAAAAAAGCAACCAGTTGTTATTTGTACAATTGCAAAGCGATTGCAAAGTTGCGGTTGATAAATTGGTATTACGGACACAAATTGCTCAATGTATATGTAAACTATTACATACATTTTAATCGCAAATGCACTAAGCGACCGACAATTGAGCGATTTGTGTCCGTAATACCAATTTATCAACCGCGACTAGAGCAGTCGCGTTGCAATTGTACAATTAACAACTGGTTGCTCTTTTCGGTAATAAACGTGCCGTGAGGAGCTCGATGGCGCAGTGGTTAATGCGCCCGGTCTGCGAGTGCTGAGGTTAAGTAACTTTCGCAAAGGCCGGTCATCGGATGGGTGATCAAAAAATTTACCATCTAGAGTTCCTCCGCGCTTCAGAAGGCACGTAAAGTCGTTGGTCCTGGCTGCATTAGCAGTCGTTAATAACCACCGCACCGCACTGGGCCCGCGTGTTGGTTTACGGCCCGTTCTCCCTATCCATCCATAGGGAAGGCTCGTGCCCCAGCAGTGGGGACATAAAAAGAGCTGATGATGATTATGAAGCGTGTCCATCTATGTGTGAGTTGCTTGAGCGTGGTATGCATTAAGCTAACTTCCTGGGGTCTCCTTCCTTGGTGCTGCCGGGTACAATGTGGTGCTCGCGTGTGGCCACGGAGGTTTACAACCTAAGTTATGGGCTTTGTGATTTCACTGACCACTAAATGTGTTGACTTCCACTGAACAGCATGTGGGTTACCGAAGTACTGCTTGGTATGCTCAACTTGCTATTTGTCAACTAAATTGTACATCTATACTAATATTATAAAGTGGAAAGCTTTGTATTTTTGTATTTTTGTTTGTAACGAATAAACTCAAAAACTACTGGACCGATTTTAAAAATTCTTTCACCATTCGAATGCTACATTAGCGCTGAGTAACATAGGCTATGTTAAAAAAGAAATGTCCACCCGTGCGAAGCCGGGACGGGCCGCTAGTAAAAGATACTTACAAAATTATAAAATATTATAACTTGCGTAATTACAATTACTTATAAGCATGTGGACATTTGTAAATGAAATGGGTTAACTCAAATTGTCAACTTATAGTTAGTTAATGTTTGACTGTAAATCTTCCACCGAGCAAATAAATGCAATACAATAAATAAAATAAGATGCAGCGACGGTATCACAAACACACACATTATGTATTAATATATCTAACGAAAAAATATATTTCTTATTGGTTGCTATAAACAAGCGATGCGTTGGAAGACGCCACGTCTTACGTCTGGCATACGGCTTATAGCAATAAATGCTAATTTACTGCAGGTCACAATTCAGACAAAAGTCAGCTTTACGGATATACCTTTATGCTTCATAATATTTCGCAGGTGATTCATGCTTTTAGTAACATTGTTCGTGTGCTATCTATGATTTAACAAAATCATGTTTGGCCATCAAATTATTAACTTCCATTTTGTAATCCAGTTTTAAATGAGTTGTTAAGTTGTTTTCAATAAAAAATTATAAAAAACATTTTTTCTTTACTCTTCAAAAAAGGCTTAAGTTCAAGTTGTATGTAGAAAAACTTAACGAGTTCACACATGAATGGGCCGGACACTTCGCGCGACTTCCTGGTCCCAACAAACGGAGGAACGAACTAGAACTGGGCCCTTTGAAGAAAGCGCGCCACTATGGCTCATTCAACGCTTCAGGTGAAATGTAAAATTGTATGGGTCCAGCAGAATACCAGCGTTGAGGCATTAGCTACAACATTAAGCTGAGCTGGTCAGCTCATTCGGCTTTTGGTGTGTTTGTTTCTGTTTGTTTCTGTTTATTGTTGTTGTAGTTATATTGAATAAGAATAAGAATAATAAATATTTATTGACCCGCACAAAAACCAAATACAAACAGATGAGAAAAATATAAAATAAAATAAAAATAATAATTACAAAAAAAGAACATCATGAAACAAATAACACAATCACACAAAAAAAAAAATACAAGGGAGAAAAAGTAATAAAAATAACTGTGGTGGCAAAGGCCAACGGGTAGCTGTCTCAGCAATGCTTTTGTGGCATACACAGAATGCCACAGAAGAAGAAGAAGAAGGTTTTCAGACAGCTCCCTGAACGTAAGGTGGCGACGTGTGGTGTAATAAAATTACCTACATAAAAATACTAATAAGAAAATTATATACATAAAAATACTTACACTTACATTAGAAAAAATATAAAATGGCTGCATGTTTATTATGCCCTTGCCTTGGCCATTGTCAAACATAATTAAAGAAATAGACTAATAAAAATAAAAAAAAAAATATATATTTATTATATAACTTGGTACATGAAGTACTACAACAAAAACAAAAGAGAAGTTACAACAACAATAACGTTACAATTTATGTGTTTCTCTATTTTTAATATTAATTGCATTACTGTTATCGTCCTCTCGTATGTACATAGAGTCATATGCCATATTTAATCCACACATGAATCTTTTTGCTGCTTTTTTGCTTTTAGATGCTCGCAGACCATTTTGCCACCCGTTAAACCCAACTGAATCGCATCGAGTGTTTCACTACGATTGGCCTTGTTGTATCTGTGGGTTGGAGAAATAATTGTATACCGGAGATTAGACGAAGATAGAGAGACAAGAACATTACGAGGACGATCAGATTTTGTGTTTATCTTGGCCACCTGGCGGCATCCACGAATTTCGATATCGGTTATTGGTACCCGTATAATGAAATTGAAAGACAAACTTAGTCTTGTTATGCTACTTAATGAAAACCTTTTTTAAATCTGTGTTTGCGTTCATACATCTCACGTTTTTAGGATTAAACTTTGTTCGCAATAAAATTACTAACTTGTATAATCTTCATAGAACTTGATCTTTGATGTGTGTAATAATGTTAGGATCAAATGTCGATTAGGTTGTTGTTTGTCAACATATTGGCCTACAATGTTAGTGAATGGTATTTACTAATTGTAAGGTACTTAAAATACAATAAAGAAATCTGATTAGAAATATAAATATTATCATCATCATCATCATCATCAGCTCATTTTTATATTCCCACTGCTGGGGCACGAGCCTTCCCTTGAATGGATAGGGAGAACGGGTCATTAACCACCACGCATGCCCAGTGCGGATTAGTGGTTGTTAACGACCTCTAATGCAGCCGGGAGCAACGGCTTTACGTGCCTCCCGAAGCACGGAGGAGTACGAGATGATACATTTTTGGTCACCCATCCGATGACGGGCCTTTGCAAATGTTGCTTAATCTCAGCACTCGCAGACCGGACGCGTTAACCACTGCGCCGAGCCACTGCATCAAACTCCTCAAAAATATAATATTGACGCTCTATCTATATAAAGAAAGAAGCCCATGACTGTCCCACTGCCGGCCAAAGACCTTCATTATTGAAATCAAGTCACCGCTACATTTTATGGGTAATGGCTTAATCACCACGCTTGTCAAATGCGGGTTGGTGATCATAAACATGGGCTTTGCATCGAAAAAATACGAAACACACATTTGCCCGACCCGGGAAATGAAAACCCGAGACCTTCGGGTAGGTATCGGGCCAAACGCTTTTCCATTCGGCCACCGAGGTGTCTTTCTAAATAAATTTGGTAACATTTTTTCTTCTTCTCACCATATTCTTCACTGCGTTTCGAAATTGGTTTGTCACATACCTGGTCTTTGTATAGAAAAACTCGAAACACACTTTGCCTGACCTGACCTGATAAGTGAACCTAGGTGCTTCGGGTATCGGACAGAGCGCTTCGCAACTCGGCTTAAATGTGTATCTGTCACTTTAGTTTTAGTCTGGGCATCTTCAGAAGACCAGCATCGTAGCATTACTGAATGCTTCGTCATATTCTGAGAAGATGCCCTTTAGTGTCATAATATTGTGATATATGTTCTATTTGTCCCATATGCTGTGATAATGAATAAATGTTTTTCTCGTATACTATTTCTATTTCTATAAGAATACGTCATTGCAGATGTAACTTTGTATTCACAAAGGCGGTTAATTAGTGCCGTTTTTGCGTCATTAAAAGGTGTTCAATGAAACAGTATGAGGAAGGCGAAATAACGCGGCCGCAGTTAATCTGAACTGGTGCAATGTCATCCGTCACGCTCGGAATCGTGTACAGGCGAGGCGACACGGCTTCCACGAGTATTTAAATTAATATAATGTAATATAATAATTTAAGTTTCCCGCCCTGTGTGAAATTACGAATCAATGGCATAGAGCCTTAACTGAATTAATGATTTTGAATTTTGAACATTATTAGCTTGGTTTAGTCCGGCTCTTTTGTGTTTATAGGTGAATGCTCTCTGAGTGCCTAGTGTGAATAAAACTACAGCAAAGTTATCTTAATGTCGTAGAAAAGAACACTCGAAAAAAGTTATTCCACGCACACGTAATTCATTTCATAATTCAGACAACCACTTATCCAATTGAGCTACAGAGAACTGTCACATTTTCCAAGTGTTTTAAATTTATTTTTTGTATATTTCTGCAATTTATTAATATGTAAAAGTATTCACAAGTATTTATATAGAATAGAGTTTTCTTAACTTATTAAGAATTGATTTGTCATTGTGTTTTCTTTTAATTTAACTTTAGGTAACATTGTGCCTAAGTAATCATTTACATCTTTAATAAAAGAAATATATGATAACGTTCAAATTCAAAATTTCAAAATTAAATTCACCAAGAGCCCACGAATAATGTTTTACTTTTTTATTAAATGTATTTGGCACTATAACATTTACCTGTCGCCAGTACCATTAGAGCGCGCTGCCTAACATCTGATAACATCACGAACATGAAGATACGAGAGCGTGCATCCGAGCAAGGTCACCGCGTCTCCTCACCGTGTCGTTACACAGATTTGTGTTACTAGCTTCTGTGCGCGACTGTCCTTGTATATTTACGATTTAATTTTTTTAAGAATGAAATCGATCATAATTTTAACTAAAGAGAATTTATAGCCATCTTATAATTATGTTTGTATTTAATTTAAAAAAAGACTAATTGTTGAAAAAAATCATCAGAGCCACGATAGCATAGTTGGTAGTGCACCTGACCCGGCACGTCATGGGGGGCGAGTTCGAACGCGCTCGTGGAATCTTTATTTGTCTTTTTTCAAATTATAGATATCACTTAATTTTTCTTTTGGAGAGGGTTTGCTTATTTTCTTTTTTTCTGTTATTAAATGTTTATTTTATCATAACGCAAGTGTTATTCATCTAAAATTGCTTAAAACACTTATGTATAGCCGTAGCATTTTTTTTTTCAAATTGTAATTTGTTCTCATCAATATTTGCGTAAAATTATATATATCTATAAACATAAATCTAAAATGTTTACTTTTTATTTTCAAGTGCTAATTGCTGCACTGAAGCTAAATTAAATATTTATAAAATGTTATAAAATACAGTGAAAAAATTAAACGCCCACCCGACCCAGCCAGGAATCGAACCTGGGTCTTCCGCAATCCGGGCGGCTGCACTGACCGCTATGCTACCGGGAAGGCTGACGTAAGCGCTGAATTTTGTCACTGCTTTCTAATGTTGTATCGTGCTTTTGCGGAATTGCGGAAGACCCAAGTTCGATTCCTGGCTTGGTCGGGTGGGCGTTTAATTTTTTCACTGTATTTTATAAATATGTAAATCTAAAAGTTTAAATATTTTATTTATATTTTTCTTGCGTTAACTTACGAACATTCTTATATGCGTTTAAAAATAGTTCGTAAATACCATGGAAGGTTCTTAATTATTAACATCACTGAAGCAAACAAAAACTACGGACTTGTGTGATGACAACGTAATTTTTTATTAGAATGTTTTACAAATCAATTTGGTGTTTGTGTTTGTTAATGACAAGCTAATTGGCCGAATTAAATTCGATTATTGCTTTTAGAACGTTTTTGCACTTTAAGTTTTTGCGACATGATTTAGATGAAACCCATTTTTTATAATTTATGTTTTTAGATTATTAGTTGATCGCTGGTATTTTAAAACTTATTTAGGAGGAGCTCAATGGGGCAATGGTTAACGCGCTCAGTCTGCGATTGTTAAAGTTAAGCAACTATCGCAGAGGCCGGCCATCGGATGGGTGATTAAAAATGTATCACCACCAGCTCCTCCGTGCTTCGAAAGACACGTAAAGCCGTTGGTCCCGGCTGCATTAGCAGTCGTTAACAACCACCAAACCGCAATGGGCCAGCGTGGTGGTTTATGGAAGGCTCTTGTCCCGGCAGTGGGGACATAAAAATGAGCTGATGATGATGATTTTTAAACCACGAAGGTGGCAATTAGAATATGTCCCTCCTGATGGTAAACAGCTCCCACAGCCTATGGAGATTTGCAACGCCGACTCTGTAAAAGCCTTTTTGCGCCCTTTTTAACACGTTGAATGCCGACCTGAAAAGCTGGATTTCATGAGATGGCCAAACAAGACTGACGAACTATTAACTGAGTATCAAAAACAATATGGCGCATCCGCAGGCCACTCCCACCACTTGAAACATAAGTCTATTCCCTAGTGGCCGAAATAAATTCTACAAGCCGTTGCGCTGTGGCCGCTATTCCACAGCTCATACAAATCTATTAGGAGGAATGGCATCAGGGGATCTATTTTTGAATCGCACGTATGACATTGTGTTGTCGCATGCGACTTAAGTGATACTCGTCTTCCAAGTCGCATGACGCCAATATTCCGTATTTTTGAATCGTTCGTTTCCGGTGCTGCCAACATAATACGAAATGTTGGATGTTATCCGACTCCGACCGACTTGACCGACTTGACGACCTTCGTAGCCGAGTGGCTTGCCCGCCGAACTTTGGGCTGCGCTAACTCTGAGGTCCCGGGTTCGATTTCCGGTCGGGTCAATGTCGAAAACGAACTTTTTCGATATTGTGTCGGGTCTGGTTGGTTATGGTACCGTCGTTGTTTCTGATTTCCATGAAACGAGTGCTTTAGCTACTTACCTTGGGATCAGAACAATGTATGTGATGTTGTCTAAATATTTATTTATATATTATATTTATTATTATTTATATTTATCCGTTCCACGCAGAATTTAGAGAAAACCGGTAACAGCCGCAATGAAAACGGAACGTAAAATCCATGTTTCTATTGGCTGTTAAAAAAGACCTTTGCTTTTGAATAGAAAAGACTATTAATGACATAAACAAACGAGTGAAATTCGGTTATTCTATCAATCGCTTTGTGTCACTCGACTGCAACGAGTGGGTGAGGGCACTCGTTGCGGTCGAGTGATTCAAAAATATGGAAAGTAAAATGTCGAACGAAAATCAGTAGAAACTAAGCGCTCGACTCGAGGCGAAGGAATCAAAAATAGAGCCCCAGACGTGTTAAAGAACCCCAAACTCCATGAACTCTTTTGAGAATTCTGAAATTTGTTGTTAGCTGTGGTTGCCTTTCACAGGCGTGCTTGATCTTTTTTGTACTTTGCTGTGATTTTATGTTTCTGATTTATTGAAGTTATATTGCAATTTATTATATTTATAAAAGTTATTATTAGCCTACGGTTGTTTCGTAACATATAAATATATATTTTTTTAATATAGTGTATTTGACAAATGACTTCACTCTTCTCTAGAAGCAGATATAAAGAGAGCTAAGGTTCATTGACACAATTGTGAAATAGCGTTATTGGTTTTATGATTATACCACTTACACAACGTGATAAGCATTGTCTATATACATCCCACTTTCTATTAAAATTCATGATCACATGTTATCAACTTATAGCTTTGTTTCTTTGTTTTGTTATCAAGTATATTGTTATAGTGGCAATAAATAATAATTAATAAACAATAGTATAACAACACGCATGTTGTTAATAGTACAACTCCGCAGTTTAAACCGGTAAATAAGGAAACTACAGATTTAAGGTAAGCGTCACGCATACCGCGCTCGAGCTACGTTCACATAGACGGACGCGGAATCTTGGAACAGTTACGGACTGTTCCGAACTGTTCCGAGATCCCGTCTCCGTGACAGGGTGTGACCTCGTCCGATCTCTAAATGTAATTGTACATTTAGAGAATACATTAAACATTTACACTCGCTTAGGCCCAACACACGGTACTCGTAGAACAAGGGTACGCCGACCCGGTTCACACACGCTCTATATCAGGTACAGACATGTACCTGGGCGCTTCTCTTCACCCCCACGACTTTTTAGCCTTTAGATACGTTTTTGGGTTGCCCTTGGAGAGTATTGATGCCGTTCCCTCTAGGGAACCTCTGACGCCCTCGTTTCACACGGCTTGAAATTTAAATTTCTCGCCGCCCCCGTAAAAGTTCGGTAATGGAATCCAATGATTTTTTATTTTGTGTCTAATTGAACAGTTCGTAGAACAAACAACATCGGCGTTCAGTTTACAAGTATACCGGCCCAAGGTCTCGGCCAAATTAATATAGGTCACAGATAATCTAATGTGAACTTTTTTGTTTGTTGCGACGGACGTGGGAGCACCTTTGTACAATGTGAAAAGAGACACTGGCTAATTTATTACGTTAATTAGTCAAGTTATATAATTTAACGAAGCTCGCACAAGTTTTTTTTTTCTCTGGTTGATGCTATTTCTGATATAGTTTCGGTTTAAGGTCGTTTGTGTTATTACACGCTAATGCAAAGGTCATCATTCAATACATAATAATTTGTCTGGAGTTATGATTTGTGGATTATAAATCTTTTGAAATGTCAAAACATCATTAAAACTGATACGGTGTGTATCCATTCGATTTATATTGAGGCGTCGCTAACAAATTATGCCTCCGCCCGCCGCGCGGTTGAGCGACTCGACATGATAAATAGATAACACTTTTATTGCGATACCAGAAAAAGGTACAAGAGTAAAAACAACTTAGAAAACTAAAAAAAAATTGACTTTAAAGCAATAATTTTTAGAGCAGAGGACTTACGCAATAAAATAGAGGAATTAACAATAAGCAACATTGTTCGCAGTTCTATATTTCATTATAATTAATCGGATAAAACTAGGGTAGACTCGAGTGGATCGCTTATATTAGATCAATTCCACCCGCTTTGTTCTTGTGTGTTCCTGCAATGATGATATACTTATTCACTCGTCAACTACAATTGATCGCACGCCGTCGTTTTTTTGCGATCAGTTACGTTAATTAGCGACATTTCAGTAGCAACTAGTAATTGGTGTTTATGTTTATCAATCAATTGTGACCCTTTTCGTAATCTGTGGAGCTCCACTTTCGGGTGAGCTCGAAAATCGCGTGTTCTTTTTTATTTTGTTGGCAAACATTACTATTATTTAAAAAATTAAATACTGTCACATTTCATACCAGCGATCTTTTTCTTTCACAACAAATATACGATTAAAACTAGGTGCATTGCATTAAGTAATAAAACATAATATAATAATATACATAAAATTGATGGATGTGTTCAAATCTCCAAGAGATACCAATTAGAATGAGATTGTGGAAATTGGTTTCAATGGCGAGCAGTCAAAGCCAGGAAATAACCATAATAGCTACCTGTTTGCAAATTAAAATTGAAGATTAGTTTTTTTTTTGACATTTTATATTTGCCATTTGTAAATATTGTATTGATAATAATATAGTGTAAGACTTGAATTGGAACATGCTTGATAAAAATGACCAACTCTTTAATTTATGTAAACAGTTACAGGTTTTACCGTTTTGAGGTAATTCCCTGTTGGAACAGAAACGTTTTGTTTACTTTTTATTTCACATAGTCAGAAAAAGAGTGGTTGGTCCTTCTGATAAACTCATGTAAACACATGGCACCCTATTCTTAAGTGGTCATCATCTTCAATAGATAGGTATAACTGTACCACTGCTACAGGGTGTACTAAGTTCTTTTCTAGCGGGGTGTACAGGCGCCTGCACATCAACCTATCTAAAACTGTCAAATTTCTTCAATACATTTTCAACCATATACTAAAGGCATATAGTTCAAAGTCTATTGAGGAAATTTGACAGTTTGTGGTAGGTTGATGTGCAGGCGTGTGTACATACACTCGGCGTCAAAAAAATCGCACCTTTTAAAAATCATCTTTAAAAATTCTTAAACCTTATGTAGAGGATAGTGTTGGGTATCATTAGAAAGGTAACAAAAAGGAGTATCAAAAAACAATTAAATTTAACTTTCTGTTTAATTATAATTATACAAACAACATTAAAATTAATAAAATAATAAAAATCCTTAATTAAGTCCTAATTAACAACAGATAATTTACAAAGAAAAATGTACAAAAAGTGTCTTAAAATTAACTTAAAATCTAGTGTTACCCCCCCTTGCCCTGATCACGGCTTCCATACGGTCCCTCATGGACCTCACCAACTTCAGGAGCTCTTCTTGAGGGATAAGCCCCCATTCTTCAATCACCGCGTCTTGGAGCTCCTGTAGAGTCGAAGGAGCTGGATCCCGAGATCGAACCTTACGTTTAAGATGGTCCCAGAGGTGCTCTATAGGATTCAGATCCGGACTTCGCGCTGGCCACTGCATCACAGAGATTTGGGACCTCTGCAAGAAGTCGCTCACGATGCCTGCAGTGTGAGCGCGAGCGTTGTCGTGCATTAATGTGAACCCCTCGCCAAAAGATTCGGCAAAGGGGACCACATGCACTTCCAGGACCTCAGTGACATAGCGGCGAGCAGTCAGCGACCCTTGTCCGCGAGCACCTCCAGTCCGGGAGACGCAGACAAGGTCGGTTTTGCCGGCAGCAGACATACCGCCCCAGAACATGCAGGATCCGCCACCATATTCCACCGTCTCCTGGATGCAGGCTTGGGCGAAACGTTCACCCTGCCTCCGGTATACTCTTCTCCGTCGGTCATTGCAGAAAAGACACACTCGCGTCTCGTCTGAGAAGAGAACAGCTCTCCACTGCTCAAGGGTCCAATCGACGTGGTCACGAGCAAACTGCAAGCGGGCTCGCCGATGCGCTGCAGTCAATTTTGGACCCGTAGCAGCTCTGTGGGCCGCTATCTTCTTCTCCTTCAATCTTCTTCTAACCGTAGATACGCTTACGGTGCGTCTGCGAACTGCCTGGAGCTGCTGTTGCAACTCAACAGCGTTGGAGAAACGATTTCTCAAAGAGTTCGACACAACGAACCGGTCGTCTCTTTCCGAAGTGCAGCGACGTCTACCCGAACCGTGTCTGCGGATATAGCCACCGGTCTCTATGAAGCGCTGGTACACTCTTCGAACGGAATAACGGCTCAGGTTCAGTTGCCGGGCGACATCACACTGCCGCACCCCTGATTGCAGTAGTGCAACCACTTGAGCGGCTTTATCAGCTGTGGTATCCATCAAAATCTGTGCGTGTGTCCTCTTCAACGGTTGAATAGCGAATGACCCACATTGAACCCGTGTTGACCGTTTTATACCCACAAAGGAAGCGCAACTAGCAACTCTCACGGGTAGCAAAATTTGCATCGAATTTTTGTGACACTTTATTTGTTGCATTAGGTTTTATTTGATAATGAAAAGTAATGTTTTTTATTAAGTTAATTAAGTAACCTTGTAAATAAAATCATAATTAATGCGACTGCATGTGCATATCAAGAGTAAATGACATTTGAAAGTGATTTTCTAAGAGGTGCGATTTTTTTGACGCCGAGTGTATATATTGTGCTTGAATGTGTTTATGGTAGGGCTTGTTATTAGTCCACCTTTTAAACTCGACCTCAATTCTCCAGTACTTTGATTTTGATAGGTATTAAGATCAGGCCACTGAAACTTGATTGGGCTGATGGACGTTCTAAATAGCACAATACGATCCCTACACAGTAATAACAGAATCAACGAATCAAATATTTGTGTGCGCAGAATATAATAATATCATCATCATCTCAGTCAAAAAACATCCACTGCTGTACAAAGGCCTCCCCCAAGGATCGTATCCAGTGACTTCCCGCGACCTTTACCAGATCAATAATATTATAATTGAATCCTTTAAACAAGAGGTGAAGAAGCAACTTGCGGGTCGGCAAGATGAGGCCGACTGCTGAGGCACAATCCTTCCTCGCATCTGGACTCTGCTCATGCTTAACATCACGCAGAGCAGAGTCATTTGCAATCTTACTATGAAAAAAAACGAGCGAGCCTTACAGTAGTCGCATATGATGTATAACATTTGACATCTCACCTTAGTAATAAGCAATTTTAACATTATATTGAAATTAAAAAAATGGGTCAGTTATTACATCATTTTATAACTATAAAATAAATGCAGTAAATACTCATTAGAAGACATTTGACGTATCAAAATGACCTTTGATAGACAAATGACACAATATGTCACATATAATAATAATATTTCATGTTCATAATATCGATTTTAAATTTACAAAACGCGCTTGCGCGTTCCCCGACTTCCTGTCACATTGTTACACATACTTCCGTCATATTTCACGAAATCACTCCCACAAATTGTATATATAGAAAGCGAACGGAAAGATGTTACACATCAAAAACATATCACCAAATTTTGATGTTCGCTGAACACTCTCATGCAAGACATTCGTAATTCCACCTATATCATGCCTAAGTGTTGTTACTTAACATTAAGTAAAATGTCTCACCATTGATCTCATTACCGTCCACATGGCCTATAACTTATTCAGCTGCAAGATTGTATGTTAATAGTCTAGATCCAATTATACAGTCGCCAAGGTCGGCGAGACAAAGAGAAGGAACATTGTTACACACTTACAATCGTGAGAAGTTCTCTGGATGTGACATAACGTTCGGTAGCAAAACAATGTACACGTCCTCAGTATACGATGTTTTGGATGTGCTTTGCTAAGCAATTTTCTTTGACAAGAAGACAGGCGTTTTATAACTGCTCGGTCACACGTCGTCTTGCGTTCAGCGAGCGGTTTCTTGTCTATTGCGTTCTTTCTATCGCCGTTGACTAAGACTGCCGTAGTATAATAATAATCATAATAATTTATTAAGTAAAAAGACAACAATGATCCATAATTAAAAAAAAAAGTTAAATATGCAACTATGTGCAAAATTTTGCGTGGTATAATTGATGCCCTTGCATTGCACAACGAGCTGTCCCGATTCTATGTTCCTAGTAAGTACCATCGGAGTAGGAAGCACAAGCTATTTGCTGTGCCAATGTGTAGAACTGTTGCGCGAGCCCGCTCTCCTATCCCGCGTTCCTTGGCTGCGCTTAACGCTCTCCTGGACAGTAGCCCTGATTGTGATTTGTTTGCGGACGGATGGAAGGGAATCTTGCTTGAGTGCTTGTGGTTTTGTGAGAAGATGCATATAAGTTAATGTACCTAGTTCATAATAAACCCTTCATTTGATTAAATTTTAATATATTTAATTATTGTAATTGGTTATGTAACCGTTTTAATTAAATTAAATGAAATAAAAAAAAAATAATAATAATTGTTAGGGACTTAAAACTAATTGTTAGTATTAAATTACAAATTACACTTTCATAAATAACGCGCAATGAACTGGAAATCCGCTCGCCGTATCGCATTACGCTTGTGCTTGTGGTTTAAGCCTTAACCGACACGACCTGACGCTGTACCAATGTTTCGAAGAACACAATAGACGGAAAATCATGCGAAGTTATTTTTTTAGTTCTTAGAATTTAACAAAGTGAGTTTTATACTAGTTTAAAATAGTTAAAAGCTGGGCTTCTTCCTCCAGCGTATAGTAAGTGACAATATGGTTTGACAATAGATGATAGCGTTTTTCAGAATAAGGTATTGGGGACTGACTGTCTAATCTCTGTCGAAGCAAAAAAAAGCTACTAACATTAGTAGCAAGCCAGGCTGACTTAAAAAAAGCCACCAACAGCTGGGACTCGAACACAGGACCTTTGGGTCTGAAAACGGAAATATTTTTTTAATTTATATTTCAGATCTAAAACGCTTGGCGATTATCTCACCTGATGTTGATAAGGCTGCAGGTGAAAGCGCACTTCACTCTCTATTATTATCTATACTGGAATTTGTAAAAGTGCGCATATCTCAGTAGCAACCGTACACAAGCATACTGTCACGGGTATGCGTTGTGGTAGCCATATAATTAGATGTGACTTCGATTTAGTGCGAGGCCTCTTTTTGAGGTCATGTACGAATGTCACATTTCGCAATAATGTAATAAGGCCCATTCTTGTGTTGAGACGTTTTGTGTTGTTTGTGTAAGAGTTTGTAAATTAATCGCTATTGTAGTTCTTGACGACCTTAGCATTGTCAAAAAATGTGCCGCTTTTGTTTAATAGCAGTTTCTGTTATATAACTGTTTAATTCCATTTAGGTATGTTGGGTAAAGTTTTTAAGTGGTCTTAAATATGGTCGCTGAAAGCTTCAGGAATCATTACAATACTACTTAAGAGAAAGGAGGTGTGAGATATATATAGAGATTTTCATAAATTCAGCTTAGTCTAACCTTAAGCATATACCGCTGTCGCCTTAAGCTAAGTGTTTCACAGGGTATTTAATTCAATTTTTTTTTTGGGAAAACTAACAGCTACGAGTATTTTACAAGAATAAACATTTAAATAGCTTCGGAAAACCATTACAGCTCATCACAAATAGAAATAGTTTAGGTGATATATAATGAAGCATAAGCAAAATACACGTAGATATAACTATCTCATTATTATTATATATACAGGGTGTAACATTTAGATCGCTCAGTATGGGTAAGTCTGAAACCATAAGACATACGAAGATCTGTTCTCAGGAACCATCGTGTCGATGTCATCGATTTTAGTAACAAGAAAAACTGCATTCACCCCGGACGTTTTGAAAAATAAAACTAACACTATTTCTATTTAGATATCGATTGTGTAGCTCTTAAGCAGCAAATGTTACTATGAAACATGATGTCAAAAAATAATAAAATGCATTGTTTTCATATCCATTCATTTATTTTAGTAGGTGTTCGAAATGACATCCATTTTTTTCAATACAACATTCAACTCGTTTAGGTGCGTAAAATTGCCTCTATGGTTGTTGTCTTATGGCTCTTTGCTGGCGTCGCAACTTGTTACGTACACTGCTTTTACATATAGCATAGGCTTGCCATTAAGCCATTCCGGAAGTTTTGTTATCTGCGATAATATTATCTATCTATGATTGTAATTAATTACTTATCTATTAATCATACACTAACAATCAATTGAAAAGCCCACTTAGATACAGATACAGAGACGTGATGAACCTCATTTGAAAATGGAACGTCTTGATTTAACTGGCCGAACAGCAAAAAAAAAAGAAAAAAAAATTGGAGTGCCGATGTTTTGGCGGGAACTTAAAATTTTGATTTGATATTTTTAAGTGTTCTCTTGTGTAGTTCGGAAAATGCGTTTTACAAACACTGAGCAGTTAGACTTATTGGAAAGCCTACTTTAAAAATTACAGAAATTGCACCCGTGCACTTGCATATCCGACATGTATTTTATCTACTCACAAAATATTTAAAAATATTGTTCACAATTTGAAGACCCATGGAAGTTTTAAAGAGCCAATTAAGAAAAAAGGAAGATTATGTAATGAAATCATGGAAATGAACGTT
This sequence comes from Eudonia truncicolella, assembly GCA_949315975.1. NCBI lineage: Eukaryota > Metazoa > Arthropoda > Insecta > Lepidoptera > Crambidae > Eudonia > Eudonia truncicolella. The sequence goes on along the minus strand of OX438837.1, from coordinate 16,850,885 downwards.
TTAACCTATTTTGAATCTACACCAGGTGCCTCAACCCGTGACGCAAGTCGTGACATCCCTAAAATCTCACACATGACTATTCCTAGGACTTTTTGGCGGGAAAGTGAAGAATCATGTCTGCGGTTTTGTTTTATTTTCTAAAATTTGTGTTATGTCGAATATTAATGTGAAATATTGGTGGATTATTAACCGTTAAGTGTTCGTGAGTGTGCATAAGTGTTGGTAAATGAAACAAAACAGTGCAACGTCACTTTTCAAATTCTCTCAAGAAGTCTGCGTGAGGATTTAGTAAAGCCCCACATGTTTACTGAGATAATCGAGGGGTTGGGGTATATCATTTCTTACTTCTCATTTCTATTATCATTCATCATCATCATATTGTATATTTTTGTATTACTTGTAAGAAAAATTACTTTGACACTGGCTAAATGTGCTAATCGCACGAAGCCATCAACTAAAAGAAAGAAAAGAAAAGACTATTCCTAAAAAACACAAATACAAGTGCTATAAAAATGGACATTGGGTGCATGGGTGGGACAGGTGATAATATTATACTTGAATTTTGCAATTGGATAAAAGATATGTAGTGTAGTGCAGTCCATAACATAATGGTCCATAACATAATGGTAGCATTATGGTCAGTGCATCCGCTCGGATAGCGGAAGACCCAGGTTCGATTCCTGGCTGGGTCGGGTTGGCATTTTAGATAGATAAGATAGATAGATAGATAGATAGATAAATACTTTATTGCTCACACAAATTAAAACCAAAAACAGGTACATACAAAAAATCTTAAAGCTAGCATGGGCAAAGGCGGTCTTATCGCTTTAAGCGATCTCTTCCAGACAACCTTTGGTTTAGGATCCCAAGAGGGAGATAGAGGAAGTGCGCAAATACAGTAGAATATAATAGAAACACTCGTACACCAGTACATAAAAAGACATACATAATAATAATATATTAATATAAATATAATATATAAATAATAAATACACATACATACATACATACATACATATAACACCAACAATAAAAACCTAAAACATGTTACTAGCACGTGACTGATGCAATAGATGACTGTGCAGTTTAGACTTAAAGGCGGAAAGGGTCTTAGAGTGACGGATTTCAGACGGTAGCTTATTCCAAAGACAAGCAGCTCGGACAGTAAAAGAATCCTTAAAATATCCCGACCGGGTAAAGGGAGGCTTAAGAATGTTATCCGAATTTGACCTTAGATCACGCTTGTGTTCCGCCCCAAGAAATCGGAAACACTCTTTAAGGTAAGAAGGAGTACGAGGATCAAACAGCACGTTAAAAACAAGGATGAGAATATGTTCCTCGCGACGCAACCTAATGGGAAGCCATTCAAGCCTGTTCCTGTATTCAGACACATGGTCGAACTTACGCAAACCGTAGATGAACCTGATGCAGAGATTTTGGAGACGTTGTAGCTTATCAAGTAAGTCCTCATTTAAGTCCACAAGGCAGACATCAGCATAATCCAAGATAGGTAGAAGGAGAGATTGCGCAAGTTCAACTTTGGTCCTCACAGGAAGCAAGTTCTTCCACCTCCTAAGCGACCCAGAGGCAGCAAACACTTTTCGACTCATCTCCGATATTTGTGGAGACCAGGAGAGGGTGCTGTCGAAAAGTACTCCTAGGTTTTTTACCACGTTACCGTAGTTCAATGAGACACCGTTAAACATGAGCGTAGGGATAGACAATTTGTTCACCTTTGCAATTTGTTTAAATCCCCCGATTATGATAGCCTGTGACTTGTCGGGGTTGACCATTAGGCCATGGGCTCGACTCCAATCATATATAATCCCAAGGTCAGCATTAAGGCTTGAAATCATACTCACAATATCATCAACTGAGGCCTGAGAATAGATTTGCAGGTCGTCAGCATACAGGTGGAACTGACATGAAAGGAGTGGAGTGAGGAAATTAATAAAAATCGAAAAAAGGAAAGGAGAAAGGACACCACCCTGGGGCACACCTGCAGTGACATCACAGGCACATGACAATTTGTCATTAGCACGGACATACTGCCGCCGCCCGACCAGGTAGCTACGAAACCACTCTAACACCGTATCTGATACTAGGAGAGATAAGTGTTTTTTATATATTTTAGCGTTTTATTAACGCTTAAATATACTTAAGTAAAATTTAAACACTGAAAAAAGACGACAACCTCAGGCGGGAATCGAACCACGCACCTTCCGCATTCCGGGCGGCTGCCTTAACCACTTGGCTACCGAGGTCTGGCTTTCACCCGTCGAAATTTTTCAGTGCTTGATGCTTATGTTTTTTAGTCAACATTGCTTCATCAATCTTAGAAGTTTTCACCTCTGAGATCCGAAAGAAATATTTTTACAAATATTTGAACATTCGGTTAAGATGAAGCTGCGTTATAGATAAGTGTTTTTTATATATTTTAGCGTTTTATTAACGCTTAAATATACTTAAGTAAAATTTAAACACTGAAAAAAGACGACAACCTCAGGCGGGAATCGAAACACGCACCTTCCGCATTCCGGGCGGCTGCCTTAACCACTTGGCTACCGAGGTCTGGCTTTCACCCGTCGAAATTTTTCAGTGCTTGATGCTTATGTTTTTTAGTCAACATTGCTTCATCAATCTTAGAAGTTTTCACCTCTGAGATCCGAAAGAAATATTTTTACAAATATTTGAACATTCGGTTAAGATGATGCTGCGTTATAGATAAGTGTTTTTTATATATTTTAGCGTTTTATTAACGCTTAAATATACTTAAGTAAAATTTAAACACTGAAAAAAGACGACAACCTCAGGCGGGAATCGAACCACGCACCTTCCGCATTCCGGGCGGCTGCCTTAACCACTTGGCTACCGAGGTCTGGCTTTCACCCGTCGAAATTTTTCAGTATTTAAATTTTACTAGGAGAGATCTCAGCATTGCCAGAAGAATGTCGTAGTCAACTGTGTTGAAGGCATTGGAGAAATCCAAAAGAACTAGCGCTGTCAACTGTTGATTGGACATTCCTAAACGAATATCATCAGAAACTTTAGTTAGCGCGGTTGTCGTACTGTGCCCGGGGCGGAACCCGGATTGGAGAGGACTTAGGATATTGTTAGAATTAACAAAGGCACTGACTTGCTGGAGGACAAGACGCTCTAGGATTTTTGAAAGAAAAGGAAGAATGGATATAGGCCTAAAATGAGAAGGTAAGGAAGGGTTCGAGGTTTTAGGGATGGGTACGATTACTGCCTGGCACCAGCAGCTAGGGAAACTGCCGGTATCGAGCGAGAAGTTAAAAACATGGCAAAGGATAGGGACAAGAATTTCAAATCCTAACAGGATCATCCTCCGGCCAATCCCATCGATGCCTTCAGCATTAGATTTGACTGCCCGAATGTTATCTTCAACTTCACGCTCAGAGACAAGTCTAAAGGAAAAAGCAGGATGCTGTGAGTTAGAAGAGGAAGACAGTGATTGCAGTGAGCTTAGTTTCAAACTATGTGGAATGGAGGAAGGAGCAGAAAAGTGTCGGTTTAAGGAGTCAAGGTCAAGGTTTTTGGAAACAGAGGTCTTAGACTTACCAATACCAAGAGTGTTCAAGAATGACCATACCTTAGCAGGATTACCATTTGCAACAGAGGAATGTATGTGACGACGCTGCGCATCCCTACAAAGCCTACTACACCGATTACGTAGTCTCCTATACTTGGAACGATTCTCATCCGACGGATCCTTCCCAAACCGTGCCTTAGCAGCATTCCGCCTGGCCATAATGACTTTAATGTCATTACTTAGCCAGGGTGCGGGGAGATGCTTAAGCCGAACTGGTCGAAGCGGAGCATGAATGTCAAATATTTGGATCAAGTTAGAGTTGAAAATTTCCATCTTCAGGTCGATAGTTGGGGCATCAAACACCGCATCCCAGTCAATATTGCTAAGGTCAGACATAAAACGATTGGTGTCAACACTGTTGAAGTTACGTTGCATGATCACTCGCGGCTTAGGTTTAGGATAACGGATCTTATAGGATAGGAAAAGAAGGTCGTGGTAGGAAAACGCTTCAGCTGGAAGTTGCCCATGACAACTCACATGATCAAGGGAGGAAACTATTGCAAGATCCAACAAGGAGGGCTGGCAGCCAGGAAAGCGGTGAGTCGCAGTAAGAGGAAGAAAATTAAGACTTGTAGAATCCACAATTGAGCAAAGACGGGTAGACCGAGAATCCTGCTTAAGTAAACAAGTGTTAAAGTCTCCCATAATAATAGTGTGGTCAGCTGTTGGTACCAGTGATTCTAATAAGGATTCAAACTTACCAAAGTAGTCAATATGAAGGTTAGGACAGTAAAACACGCCTAAGAGAATCTTTGAGTGACCCAAAAGGATTTCGATGAAAAGATGCTCAGAAGATTCACAATAAGCAGATGGAGATTTGTGAATATGGTTAAAAGATAAGTGCCCCCTAAGGTAGATGGCTACTCCACCGCCGCCCTTGCCAGTCCTGTCATTGCAAATGAGGTGAAATCCAGGAAGTGCGTAGGAAGTGGAAGGAAGGCAAGGTTTTAGGAATGTTTCCGATACCAGAATGGCATGTATATTCTGGTTACTAGAGAAGGTGGTCAGTAAATCAGAATAATGAGCAGGAATGCTTTGGGCATTTATATGCACTACATTAAAGTTTTTAGAATAAGATGTAAGATTTACTTCAAGTTGTGAGTCAAGAGATTGAGGTAAACTTTGGAAACTACAGTCAGATAAGGAAGAAGCAGAAAGATACTCTGAACCGTCATCCGCACTATTGTCACCATCACCGTAACTTGCTTGTAACATAAGTATTAAAATATAATATAGCTTAATTAAGATAAAATAAGGTAAATATATAATAAATAAAAAATAAATAAATAAATAAAAAAAAAAAATGAAATAAAAATTAATGAGGTTTACCACCCGCCAGCAGTATGGAAGAAAATCGTCCTACATTAATGCTCCTACTAACATTTTGCGAACGCCACTTTAAAGCAGCACAAATAAGAGACGTTGTACATTACAACAAATAGTATAAAACAAAAATAATAATAATAACAAACAAGCACAAACTATAACAAAAGAGAAAACAAAGAATAATCATTTCATACCATTGAAACAATTAATAATACAACACAATAAATATTTAGGTATGAAAAAAAAAAAAAAAAAGAAACAATAATTACAGCGACTATGGATCCAATCTTATTTCCCCTTCAACTGATATTACTACAAGAGATATTATTGAAATTAAAAATAAAAATAAAAACGATTCAAATAAGACCGTATGGGCTTAACCCCTTAGTCACAAACAAATTGAATTAAAAAGCAAAGTCGTATTGTCATATTTTGATAGTGACATTATAGCAAAAATTAAAAACCAAACAAGATTTCATAACATAAGAGATTTGTAAAAGTAATCAGGGTAATTTGATAAACAGTCCAAAATGTGGGTGCGATTGTCAGCGGTTAAGTAAGAGGGTGCTAACTTTGGCTAGAGAAGTTACCCGCAGAAATAAGGAGAAACTCTGCCATGGACTCTAATTTGCGCCTGTTACCGTCTGGAGTCTTGACAAATATTACGCCATCCGCAGTCCAGCAGTTGGAAACACCGAATTTGGCCCTTGCAGCCATAAAAGCTTCATGACGCGTCTTCGTAAGAAACTCGGATAGAGTAATTTTAGTGCCCTTAAGTGCAGTCTTGCCTTTCCACAAAGACGCGCGCACGGTAGCATCGGAGAATTTTACAACTATAGGCCGCGGTTTGCTGCTACCGGGAGCCAGCTTGCCCATGCGATAGCTAGCGGCAATGCTGCTAGCCGACAGATTCTTTTCCTTGCATCTCGGCGAAAGTGTAGCAACAAGTTTAGAGCATGTATCTTCGCCTGTCTGCTCTGGAATCCCATGCACCAGTAACATGTTACTGCGAAAACGCATCTCAATCCTGTCCATACCTCTTCGCAAAGCATCTATCTCGGAGCGAAGTACAGCAAGTCCATTACAGACAAAAGTCTTAAAGGCCAGGAACTCAGTGTTAAGACCAGCGATAGTACTAGGATTCTTACGTGATGAAGACGAAGACGATGCCTGGTTAAGCTCAGCCTGGAATTCTGCCATTTTATTCTCAAACATCTTGGTCATATTATTCAGATTGTCCTCCAATCGCAAGTGATCCATGTTGATGATTAGTTGGTTAATGAAGGAGTGTACACAGAGGAGAAGTTAAACCGCAGGCGAGTAGTACCACTTTATGCTTTAGTGATGTGCATAAAATAAAAATAAACTAATTTACTAATTTAAATTAAAGAAATAAGAGGAGCAAACTGATTTCGTTGTTGACTTGGCAACTACCCCCAGAAGAAAAAAGCATTTTATTTTTTATTGTATGTATGCAGTTTTTCTTGTTACTAATCGATGACATGGTTCCTGAGAACATATCTTCGTATGTCTTATAGTTTCAGACTTTCCCATACTGACCGATCTAAATGTTATACCCTGTATAATAGAAAACGTAAACGTTTACGCGTATCGGCAAACGCAGTGTAGGACGCCTTCAAACTGGATAGAGCGACGATCTTCGCAAGGTGGCTGTCGAGAGCTGGATGAGAGTAGCCGCGGATCGTGCTCAGTGGCGTGCACTTAGAGAGGCCTAGAGTAGTCCAGCAGTGGACTAGTATAGGCTGATGATGATGATGATGATGATTATTATATTTATTCATTCATGCCATTCTTCTTCACAGCTAAAAAATAGACGTCCTGAATGGGTAGTAGGTAAAAAATTCAAATGATTCAAACGCACTTTTCATAAGCGTATTTCAATAAAAAAATTGACATTGACTTTGATATATATAAAATGTTTTATATATGACCTGACCCGGTATGCCAGAAGGGTACAGGTTCAAATCCTACTCGTAGAAATTTTTTCAACATTTGTGTTTTTGTAATTTGATATATGTTTTATTATTTATCTTAATACTACACTACACTACCATGATTAAAATGGTGGTGTTCTGTTAGAGGTGGGAATCCTTCGTTCGATCCACAACCACGTTAGACGCCCAATGTTAAAATCAAATTTATTGTATTTTTTTATAATTACATTTGACAAAAGGAGCTATAGACAATAAATAATAATAGGTAAGATAAAAAATACATGAACAGTATCAGTAAATTCTCTCTGGTTTCGATTAGTAATGAATGGTTTTCATGTCAGAATTATCTGAAACACTAAAATAAATCAACTTTCGTGATGGCAGCACACGTAACGCCATACTGATCTCACGCACTAAATCCACAAACAATTAAGTAACTGCGTTACCGACACCACAATTATACGGAATTAATACAAAAATTGTGAGCGTGGGCGAGCGCGTGTCCATTGTATCTGTTTGGTTAATCGTCGAGATGTGTACGGTTTTTCATTTCAAGATTGTGTTCTGGATGGGTTAATAGGACTTTTGTTTATATGTCAACAGCTCATTCATAGTAATATTTTGAAACTTGAACATCTTAACTTAACGCTGTATAGTTTACTAGCACCCTCAAAAAACAATAAACTTTTCACTGCATTTCTGCCCCCATACTCAAAGATGGCCGTAATCCACTGATCCATTTTAATGACTGCCATCTTATGACAACAACCGGGACTCAGCCCAGCCCGCCTTTCGCACTACGAACTGCATGGTTAACAACGCCATAATTATATTGTTCTAAATGTCGTTACTAGCATGTGCAATTTCTTGCGTTCAAACATTTTAAGACGATTCATCATCATTTAGTGCCATCTTTATTCTGAAGTGGACGAAAGCGCAGTGGACGATTCAAATGATGCTTATTAATTAAGTTGTTGTTGCTAGATAGAAGATCTCAATCAGAACGCGCTAGGTGCTGCGCCATGCACTCACTAATTGCTAAAACGGGTAATCATTAGAGTATTAAGCGAATATACAGAAATATTCTCGTGGTACAGTGGAGACGTACCATCCGTCGCGTGACCACGCCGTTCGCGGCACGTCCGATCGAGTGGCTCAATTAGAGGTGCCGATGTCGATGCCGGTTCGATTCCCGGCCCCCTGCGGTAACCCGCCGTAATTACTGTTTGTTATTCATGAAGCCGAGGTGTTTATGTGATGGCTTTGGTGTACCTTTGCACTGTTGTCTTGAAAGGTTGAGACTGGAAAATCATTTCTTTGTCGCACCACCGCGAAGTGGAATGGTCTCCCAGCACACGTGTTCCCTTCTTATAAAATGGGGTCCTTTTAACGAGGTGTAAAGAAGCAACTTGCAGGTCAATAAAGTGAGGACTACTTCTGGTACATTTGCTGTCTTTGCATCTGGACTCCGCTTCTGCCGAATATCAGGTAGACGAATGATTTTAGTCAGCGCGGCAAATCACTCCATTACCACGTGAAAGCAACGCAGCATCAGTCACCCTCACTTTGCCGGCCCACAAGGTTCTTCAAGGTTCTTCACGCATCGTTTGAAGGACAAGAAATATATAATAAGAAATATATATCATGGTTTATGCTACACACCGCTAGCGGCTTTCACTGTACCACGACAATAAAGACTAATAGTAAAACAGCTTAATAATAGAGATAACTATATTCACACTTCTGTCCAATCGATTGTTTTCACGGTCGCTAATTTGGTGACCGAATTATTCGTTAAGCTATTGTAAAATTTCTCTAAACTTATGTATTGGGAATGGAACCTACTTGGTAGTTTTTATTAAATAAAAATAAAAACTATGAATTTTATACTTTTTTGACAGACTTTTTCCTTTTGACATTTGCTTTTATTTTACTAGACGCTTCTTCTTTTGACATTACATTTAAACGCTGTGTTTAATTTCTGAACCTATATTTCACCTTATATTTTAATACAGTCCACAAAATTATGAAAAGTAAAAAAATCTCAAAAATACCACAACCGGGAATTAAACCTCGAAGGGCTTGCACCTACTGACAATCAGTGCACTAATTTGTCCAATAGCGCGGGTATGCGTCCCGCATATACATGAAAAACTTTTGCCGAAGATTGTATGTACTCATAAAGATATTTATTTTAGAACCCGTCAGAAAGTCAGTTAAGAAAGAACAATTTTATAATTTATACATTTAAAAGAAGAAGAAGTTGTTATGGGTGTCATTGTTCAAAAATAAAATGACACGTGAGAAGCGAACCCACGACCTTTCGTGTGTGCAGTGCAGGGGGTTTTTCAATTGAGCGGCTGGTGACACTGGTTTTGATGTAAATTTTTTCATGTTTCGTATACTATTGTCTGTTCAATATAGCTTGATACCCAAGGCAGGTGTCAAATTGGCATGCCTAGGGTTGAGTAATTGAATCAAATTATAATTCAAGTTATCAATTGAATATCATTATCCTAATGAAGTACTGTTCCTATCTAATGTGCCAATTCAGTTTCTGTTCTAATTTTTAGAAGTTCTGTAAAAACGTCATAAACTCCAAAAAAAAATAAAATGAAGACTAACAAATTAATGAATACAGCTAGGATGAAAATTATGAAGTTAAATTTAATCGATTGGTTATTAAAAATCAATTGAACTTCACTTGGTGTACTATCCCAACACTAGTATTTATTTGTAATGAAATGACCTTGTAAAGGAGTACGTTTATTTTATTGTAATGTTTTAAAATTATGATAAATGTGTGTCATGCGGGAGTTTATTGGTATAAATCTAATCTAACATATAAAATAGAATCACAAAGTAATTGTAGTGTATTAAGTGATGGATTATAAATAATAATGTTTAATATAGTCAAATAATTTCATACGCTTTTACAAAGTCTCGTCTTCGATTTTGTTGACTTCTGTCACAGGTATCAAGCTATAATGAACAAACTATATTAGCTAGCACTGACTGGTTTTTAAGTGTATCTTTACAGTTTTCTTGATTAACACATAGCAATAAGCCAAATAATTGAAAAAAAAAATAAACATTGATAGCCGATTGGCAAAGCGCGCGAGGCCTTTGCCCAGCTGTGGGACAGTCATAGGCTATTTACTTACTTACGTCCAACAATTGCCTGATGTAGGCTAATTTCTTAACTATGTTTTTATAGTCTTTATAGTTGAATAGTTTTAGTATTAGCAATAAAATAATAATATTAATTGTTAATACGAGTTAAGTATTAAGACAACAACAGTCAATTATTAGTTAGTATACATTTTACTTATAATATTATTATTGCCTCAGGTCAGGCATTGCCTCTTCCCGCGCACTTCACATTCTTAATTATACAATTTACTAGACAAAAATAACCAGGTCTTTTTTATTGAAAAGCTAGCTTGACCGTGTAAATTAATTAACAGATGATAACAATTCAATTTTATTATCATTACCGAAATCACGAGCACCCGATCCTTTATCGACACATCGAACGCCTCTTTCGTGTATAGAAAGCAGGTTCGTCCATATTTCATAGAACAAATTGTGGACAGTGTAACACGAGCCGATTTTTACCGTATGGTAATAAGCTTGTTTTAATATAAATAGTTTATGGTCTGTCCATCTTTAAATCGGTCTGGACAATGTGTGGTCCAGTCGATTCTTTGTTTTCTTATATTTTACAAATATTAATGTTATTGTTCTTTTAAGTGTCGTGTTAAGTCCAGTGTTTCAAGGATGTCGTAGATTCTGGTTTTGGAATGTGATTTTCAACTGATTTTAAAAAAAATTTTATATCTTAATTTTGTTTTGTTAATAATTTTAACTTGTCTCTTTTGGTTTGCACAAGTCAAGTTCGTTATTGCATGGAAACCGCTGTAAATATTTAAGATATATTATCTTGCTTTCTTGTTAATATTATTTGCAATTTGCATTTTGTGTCAAATTTTACATTTATCAAAGATATTATTGTTATAAAGATTTGTTGGGTACATTTACCGATACAACACAATTTTGGAATTATGTTTTGGCGTTGACTGAGCCGTCAAACAAGCATACCTTCCGATTTTTCCCTTCACGGGTCTTAAATTGTGCGATTAACGTTATTGTTTTAAGTTTTTGCTTAGAATTTGTTTTTCTTCTTCGTCGTTACACTCTTGGCAGAGTTGTCGTGGTCGTTACTGCAGTAGCCGTCGCCATTTCCCACTGACCGATGCCACCCTTGTGCACGCGTCCAGGGGTTCTCTACTGCATCCTTTTTTGGTCCGTCCATCCATCGGCGATCTAATGCGCGCTACGGTGCTCTAAACTTTGCCCTGGACCACAGACACACCATAGAATTGGTTACTGGATGTATTGCTCTTCAAAGGCGACCACATAAACGTAGACAGGACGCAAGTTGTGATATTTTAACCATATCACAATTTTGATGTTTTTACTCTTACGCTTATTACGTTCAAATAATTATTTTTATTCACATATAGCAAACGTATAGTTGTACAATTATGTAAAGTTTTAACACAATATTGTCAAAACTTCATTGTTATTAAATAAAAAAAAGGAAAAGAAAATTTTACCTAAGTCTATTGCCATAACAACATTGTCAGTCAGACATTGTTTTCTAAAGTTTACGCGAACACTACACATTTAAATGAAACAACTTTTACGGATCTACTTGCGTTTATTTTACACATTGTTTCAAATGAAATCAAAATCATTTATTCAGGTTAGGCTACAAGTAGCTCTTGTGAATGTCATTATGCCATCGGTTCGTAAGTCTACTTTCTTTGTCACAGGGAGACTCTCCCTGTGACCACGGACCCTGCAAAGGGTTCGAAACGTCTGGATAAACATTAATTAAAACTAATGTGTAAAATAAACGCGAGTAGATCCGTAAAAGTTGTTTCATTTCAACATTGTCAGTATCATTGTTAAGTTCAAGCAATTATGAGATCCAACCAGTTCCTCAGTAGTTGAGGATTCTCGGTGAAGTGCGTTTCCACCTTCGGTCCCACCTATCGTAACTTATCATCTGTTGAGTTGAAGGCGAAGGGCTTACCAATGTTGAATAAAAAAAGGTTTAATTATGGTCTGGTCGACATATAAAATGTGATCCATCTAAAAGCACATCGGGAAAACAAACAAAAACAAAGGATGCATCGATACTGATACGATTCGATGTATCTAATTTGTCTGCCTCCTTGTAGCTCGCACTGACAATTAATTTGGACCGATTTAAGCAATCAACACCGCACTAACACTCACCGCTGAGCTAACAACAAATGAGTCTTAATCTTGTTGATTTAAGTCGCAATTCCTATGGTAAATATTTTTTTAAGTGCAGTTTTATGTTTGGCTTATAAAAGGCGTTGTCTCCACAATACTTTTTTTACAATTCGGTTTTATTCCGAACTGTTTGGACATAGTGTTAATGGTAATAATCAATTTGGTCTCGCCGCGTCTTGTAATACGATTCTAGATGCTGACGTCACCGTTGTTTGGTGATGTGTAGATATAAGTTTCATTTCTCGTTGACCTAAAAGCTGTTTTTTTCTATATTATGGGCAAAAAAAAATCTGTTTTACAATGGATGATAAATTCGTTGAGAGGTTCGCTGTCAGTATTGTGAGCAGCGTCATTTTTTTACTTTTTTATTATTTTTTTGATGTGAATCAAAATTGGCAAGTGTTTTGTAAAAAGGAGCTTTTAACAAATAAAAAATTCATCCATTCACAACTACGTCAACACTTTTGGAGCTGTCACTGTAAGAATAGTCAGTAGGTTACGTGCACAAATTATTTCTGTTAGGAATTTCACTAAACTTGTATATGTAAAATGAAAGTCAAAGTTACAATTTATTTATTTTGAGTTATCCATTAACCTATTTGTTTATAGACGATAGAAACACCGAAGAACGAAATAGCCTTTGTTTCTACTTCTCATTACAAGGTTTTCGTCGTAGAGTTTCCATATACATATAGGTGCCATATTTCTTTTTATATACATTTATCTGAAGTGATACATCTGACCTATGAAATTTCTAGACTAGCCCCACGCACTATTAGTATATCGACACATGTCAATGACAATAACGCGGATGTTGGAAAAATGAGACTGCTTTTATGAATTCACTCAAAGTGACTATTTAGCGCTGAGCTTTCTAATCTCACACCTAAATTTTTATTGTCATACAAATATGATATAACCGTTTGGGCGTCGCATTATGAGTTATGACGTACACGCATAAGGTTCCAATTCGTTTGGAGTAATAAAACACCAACATTTTAGTCGCTATTATTTATTGATTTGTTAATAAATTTATGAGTATTCTTCTATACAGATGTTTTATTGGTCACTGTGAAATCAAATAAACATCTATCGTGTATCAAAAATGATTGTCCGTGAGATTAGATTGAGATTGTGTTAGATAGGGCGTGGCAACTCTTGGGCTTGGAAAGTCGGACGCAACCACACAGCGATGTTTTAATTTATATGTTTGTCTTAAAATGATATATGGCTACAGATCCTCTTTTATCGTCTATAAATATTTTGGTGTCAACCACTTATGCGGTATTGGAAGAAACATCGGACGCTTTTCAAATGTTTTTAGATTGTTGGACTCGTAGGGTCTCTTTTACTCCTATTTGCAATGAAGTTTACATGACAGGAACAAAACACGGAATAACTATTCGGACCGTCGTTTTGATGGGCGATCAAAAATGTATCACCTCGAGCTTCGGAAAGCACGTAAAGCCGTTGGTCCCTGCTGCATTACAGGGACCGTTCTTCTTATCCATCCATAGGGCATACCTGGTACTATTATATTATACGCAAATATTAATGCAAATTGACAATAGTTTATAATCGTAGGGCAGTTAGAAGGGGTGCCTGACCCGAATTGTCAAAAGGTGCAAGTTCAAATGCCTTTCATGGAAATTTCTTAAACTTTTCTTGTTTAAAAAATAAATAGTAGAAGTCCCAATAGCGGAACAATTAGAAGCGGGCGATGTCGCGCGGCGTCACGATAGTGATCACGTGATTTACGCGAAGCGCCCGCGCGCACCGATTATATCTCAAGAGCTTTTATGTGCCAGTGAATAGTGTACCTTCTAACGTTGGACAAAGGTGGCGTTTGTCTTTAAGGCGAGAGAAAAGCGTATATTCTCATTACCAAAAGCGTAAGAGCACTTTCCTTGTACTGGTTGTGTGTGTAATTTAAATCTAGCTACGGTTCGCACGCTGATACTTAGGCTCAGGTAGATCAAATAAAATGTTTAGAATTTTTGATGTCATGCTAATAAGTTTCAATGATTTTCATCTACAATACGGAAATAAACGTCTTAGCCTATCCAGACAGATTACAAAAACACAAATATTGAAAAAATTTCCACGATCAGGAATTTAACCTGCACCCTTCTGACACACCGGGTCAGGTGCTCTCCCAATTGAGCTATCGTGCTTCTAAGCCGAAATTATTTAACATTATTTACTTTTTACTTTGAAAGCCAAAGGCGCCCATTCAATGTCAACAACTACCGTCATTAACACCCGATCATAATATTTTTACAAATACTAAAGATCAGTTAAGAAGTAGGCAAAGTATTTATAAAATGTTTTTGTTATGTTTATATAATTTTTAACGCAAATTTTGTTGCGAAACAAATTACAAAAACACTAATATTGAAAAAAATTCCACGAGCAGGATTTGAACCTGCACCCTTCTGACATACCGGGTCAGGTGCTCTCCCAATTGAGCTATCGTGGTTCTAACTAAATTTTTTCAACATTTGTGTTTCTGTAATATGTTTCGCAACAAAATTTGCGTTAAAAATTATATAAACAAAACAAAAACAGACAGTATATGCCTGTGTGGTTAACAATAAATAACGCAATGGTAAATGCGCTCGGTCTGCGATTACTTAAGTTAAGCAACTTTTGCAAAGAGTAGTCATCGGATGGGTGACCAAAAATGTATCTACTGCCTATTTTCCCTTGCAGCTGACTAAGCGACAAGGGTTCCCAAATGCTCGCATATCAAGCGATCGGCCAGCGACCTATCACCGATGTTATATATTCCACCTTGGAGCCCGATATTTCGATTATGCTACAAGTGGCGTCGAGGTCACTCACGGCGAGTTTACCTCAAAATTGGTGATTTGATTTTTTTGAGAGAGTTAGCTGATTACCACTGGGTATTTTTTTGGGTTTAAAGTTCCTCAAGCCAAGTGAAACAAAGAACCATCAGAGGTTTTCTATAGAACGGCATCACGCACTAGTGCTTGTCCCCGCGCTCTGCTAGATTCTCCGAGGGGTTTGGATCGGATCGGATCGAAGGTGATTTTTTTGCTCTGTCTACCTCCTATTGGGAGAAGGACGTGAGAGTATGTATGTTAAATGTACCTGTATGTATGTATGTTTATATGTATGTATGTATTAATAAAAACGACAATTAATTCGCTGCAATAAAGCACGGCGATCAATCAACACGGCCATGTTAACAAGCTGCATTGTTTTCCTAATGTTAATTTTAATTCGTTTTACTGCTTGTCGCACCATAGCTGTAACGTAGTGACTAATCCAAAACCCAACACATATTCCTATCAACGATCATCCCATATACAGACACAAGCATTAAAGGAATTTGAAACTTAACACCTTAGAAATAAGAACGCCAGAGGCTGTAAGCTAAATGCGGTATTAAATAAGAGGTGTTAAAATTCTGCGCATACTTTCGATTTCGTCGTAAATCCTTTGCCAGCGGGGTGATTGGCACCACACTGGCACCAATGGTACTTGCTGCCAACCGCGCAATGTCATTTATGTGACATTTGTAAAATTGTAAGTCACTTTGTAGGGGGAGTACTAAAACTACGGAGCATTGCCATTGTTACGGCAAAGATCCTATTTGAAATGAAATGAAATGAAAATGAAATGAAAAATCATTTGTTCAGTGTCACACAGTAATACTTAAAATAAAATACAAATTAAATAGAATTCAAAATTCAAAGTGACACAAAAAAGATATCCACTCAGCATTTGTTAGAACACCAAAAGTGTCCGGACGCTGATCTTCTGTGGAAACCTAAAAAAGGAGACAACCACCACCAGACAACAACAAACAAGAGATAACTTGCTAACAAAATGTACAGACGCCTGCACATCAACCTACCCAAAAATGTCAAATTTCTTCAATACATTTTCAACCATACAACTTAGTTATTATTAAAAATGTCGACTAAACAATGGTGATAATTAAGATATTAGGTCTGTGCGGGTGGTACCAAGAAAATACTGACACAGCAGAGTCAACCAATTAGCTTCTGCCCTTCCAAAAGATATTGTTTATATTTAATTTTAAAGGATTTAAAGGTGAGGGAATTACGCAGAAGCCACGAAACGCAGCCGTGCTGTGTCTTGGGCAAATGAGCCGCGTGGCTGCCCTCACTTCACGCTGGGAAAACTGAAGTTTGTCATATAGATACGATGGCATTCGTGCCCGCACAACACCAAATTAAAGACAGGCAAAATTAAAGGAACGCCAAGACTCCATAGTCATAAGACTACCCATATTCAGGTACGGGATAACATGAGCCCTACGAGGGATGTGAAAACAATACCGATATTTAGGCTTAATACTTCCAAGAAAATGACATATTATAATGTAAATTAATTACAGGTATAGGTATATGTTATGGGCAAAGGAGGATGGCTTATTACTATACTTCTTTTTTCTGATTCATAACATATAGTGAAATTACCGCATACATTTTCATCTAATAAATATTCTTGAAGACAACTTACACGATTAAAAAAACACTTTAAAAAATTTCGTAATTTCCATCGCTTCTTTCACTAATCTAAGTACGTAGTGGCGTTCTGTCGAAATTATCTGAGGGTTGTAAAACTCAATCCAGTGATTTGAACCCGACTGGATCAGATGTTCAGCAATGGCCGATTTTTGCATATCGTTGTTCTTAACAGCCTTGATGTGCTCCTTAATTCGGCAGACGACTGTCCGTTTTGTTTGGCCAATATAGGAGCTACCGCAGCTGCAACTGTCGCGTGTCTGGAATCCAGTGATTAGTCTTGTTAAAAACTGCAAAAACAACAATAAAGCCATTTCGCTTTCCGATACTGAGAGTGTAGTGTGTCGTGAGCAATTTCGAGTGAGTAGTGACTTAAAAACCGGTGGTACGCGCATCGAGCGCAAAAAGCGACTAAGAAAGAGGGTAGATCGTTTTGTCTGCTCATAAAAAACAAACCCACATTAACTTCAGTAATTCCGTGATCATGGCGCATGCAACTGTGCCGAAATATCGGATACTCACAAATAATAAACATGGTAAGAATCCCGTTAATAATTACTCTATTTTTAACAATTTGTATTACAGTTTGTGTTATTACGTATTCTTTAAATTACAATTATTAAGAGAGATTTGTGTGGAAAAAAGAAGAAAAGGTATCTACGTTAATGTATGAATGTCTTATTATTGTTGTCGAATTTTAATGACAAACCAAACATAAACACAAGTGGAAAGGTAATGTTTAGTCTAATAATTTCTTCATCACCATCTCATTTCGTCCCCTCTGCTGAGGCACCAACCTTCCCTACACACCACGCGGGCCCAGTGCGGATTGGTGGTTGTTAATGACTAGTAACGCAGCCGGGACCAACGGCTTTACGTGCTTTCCGAAGCACGGAGGAGCTCGAAAAAAACCTATCTCAGGTACCAGTCTCTTACATAACGTAATCTATATAAATAAAAATTAATCGCTAAATGTGTTGCTACCGATTTGGCTGATTTCTTCTTTGTTGTGTTTTATTAAGTCTAAGGATGGTTCTTATGGAGAGAAAAAACGTAAAAAATACAAGAAAAATAGTAAAAGCAACAATTTTCTTTTCCCATACAAACCACTTTCTACTAAACCGATTTAAAAAATTCTTTCACCATTAGAATGTTAGCGCTGAGTAACATGGGCTATATAAAATGTCCATTCGTGCAAAGCAGGGACGGGCCACTAGTCATAAATAAAATTGTTACACTTAGACTGAAGGATTTCCATTTAAAAGAAAAATAAATGTATTTATTATTATATTATTATTATTAAGTAACCCCTTCCCTCTCGGCGCCAAATTAAGCGTCAGGAATGGGACACGGGATAATATAATATCTGTACGCCCTACCCTTTAGTCGGGGTGTCTATAAAGATATCCCCAGTATAAAAAACTCAAGAAAGTGTCAAAGGCCACACGTTAAGGAGCCGAGCTGCGAGCTATAGTAAACAAGGCGTAACCTTCACGCTACGCTATGGGATCGTCATCACCTCCTTTCTTTGCCGAGGTCACCAGACAATGGCTGCGATCTGCCCATCCTGGCCTTTTAGTATTTAAAACTAACTTATAGGCGCTACTTCACCCGACAAAGCTTTAATTAAAAACCAACCCAAGCGTCAGAAGGATAAGAATTATACTTCTTTGTAGACGAAAAGGTGGTTGGGGCTTTTAAGGTTCAATAGGACATTCAAATGTGGAATTTGGAGGCCGCATTGTTCGTTGGCTTCGCCCAACAATATTGGATTTGTTCCAAAGCCTGAGCAACAATGCATCTTTGTTGGCCGGCAAGGTTGTACCTTCGCCTTGGTTCGCTTCCGATCGGATTAGATGTTAGACCTTCGGCGGTGACGTGAAATTGGGGTTTCCGTAACACTAGACATTGATTAGATGTCATGTTAAATTATGGATTGTAAGAACCAATGTCGCGATGACAATGGTCTGAAAAATCGGCGTTAAATCGGAGTTTTTGAAAAAAAAAAAAAATGGAATTTATACACTTTCAAACCTTATCGCTATCAATTATGAATAAAACGTATAATGTGTTGAATAATGATTAATTTAATAATAAAATCTGACACGCTGAACCGGAAAATATTTTGTCACTGTTTAACTGCTATTTTAAAATCTTTTTCTATGTAAGAGTGTGTCCTAAAACAGAGCATAAGCTTGGAAAAGATATTCCGTATTTTGTACCTGTAATAAACGCACCTTTGGCACTTTAGCGTCGCCTGCGCACCACCTGCATAGCAATGGTGGCGCTGTCAACGTTGACATTAGTTTTGTAACCATAAGTGGACGATAGCGACACAATCGCGCATGTAAATCGGGGAGCGTGACAACCAATACACGCGTTATTATTTCATATAGTGTTGCTCTAAAAAAAAACCATAAAACCTATGTATGTATGTACCGTTTCACTTTTACAAATACTTTCATCGTTGAAATGAAGTTGTCGCTATGATTAATGGGTATTGAATGTTTTTGTTTTGTTTATATAATTTTATAAAAAACACAAATGCTGAAAAAATTTCCACGAGCAGGATTTGAACCTGCACCTTTCTGACATACCGGGTCAGGTGCTCTTCCTATTGAGCTATCGTGGTCCTAACCAGCCCGCCGAAATTATTCAACACTATTTACTTTTTTACTTTGAAAGCCAAAGGCGCCAATTCAATGTCAACAGCTACCGTCATAAACATCTGATCATAATATTTTTACAAATACCAAAGATCAGTTGAGAAGTAGGCAAGCTATATATAAAATGTTTTTGTTTTGTTTATATAATTTTAACGCAAATTTTTAATGGGTATTGGTTTGATTACAACGTTTGCCAAATGTGGGTTAGTTATCACACAATTATTGATCACCTACTCGAGAATAAAATATTCAAAAGTTGCTCAGTAACCCTGTAATATAGCAATGGAGAAAATTTAGAATAATGTATGAGACATTAAGATGGTCGCAATCCAGTTATATTCGGTCCACCATTAGGCTACATATTTTTTCCTTACTGAGGAGTACTGCAATTAATATTTGGAAGAAAATCTACGCGACCCCCAGCATAGTTCACCCGCGATTCCGCTTCGATCCCGCTGCGATAACGGAACGACAATGCGACGCGGCGCGGCCGCGGCGAGCGCGACGCCACAATGTAAAAAGACCATAATCAAAGTCAAAAGTCATATTTTTTTTAAATTTTAATTAAACTTAAGAACTTTACATTTTGTGTAAAGCCAGTTAGTTACATTTATGGTAGAAACTATATTGGCCGTTGCATTGTGTTATATTTTGTGTACGATAGCGAAGTTCCAAAAGAATAAAATGTATGGGATTGACATAAGCCGCGCTAAATCACGTGGTCAATCTTATGTCAATCCCATACATTTTGTTTTTTTCGAACTTCGCTATCGTTTGTTTTCTTAATGTTACTTTGGCTACCACCACTGTTGCTAAGACTGTTTCTGTCAGAGGTCGTCTATGTGTGCATAGACGACCGCGTTAGTATGAAGCTTACCTTCTGCAGCCTCCTTATTCTGTGGCGACGTGCATCGCTGCTCGTAGATCTATGCTAATTGATCTTATCAGCTTCAACTGAGCTGTGCCTATCTTAACGTGTAACTGACCAGCCCTTCTGGTTTGTATTTGCAATTCAAACTAAGATAATGTCTTTTTTTCTTTTAATTTTTTTTTTCATTTACATTGTATATTTTTATTAAAACCTTAGCATACTGCTCGCTTGATGGAAAGCGACCACCGCAACCAATGGACGCTAGCAATACCAAAACTATAATTTATCCCGTATGTGCAATGATAGAGTTTGAAAAGATGACCGCACGGGCTTAGATGAGATCTCCATTTTGGCCATCTGATAGCTATTACCGCGTTACGAGTGAGAACTGTGAGAGACCACGCGCTGGTGGTCCAGGTCCGTGTTCCAGCCACGTTCATCCACCGGCCACCAACCAGGTGCCGGTTCAGACTGCTCGCTCGCCTGCCGGACACGTGGTGCCTACTGCCACTACCGAACTGTTTGCCCATTTCCCATGTCGCCATCCCTCGCAGTTCGAAACATCGCCTACCTAGTATAAAGCCAATAAAAAATACAGTCCACTATAAATTACAGCATCGCTCGCGCCACTATTTTGTGGTACATATTTTACTTTATGATTAGGGAAAAAAGTATACGACGTCGGGGCTAAAAGCTATATATGGAACTATATAAAACTATATGAATTTATAAGAGCTCAACGCGGTAAGTGAAAGCATATCCTTTAAAACCCTACAGCTCTATATCCTGTAATTGCACAGAATCTAAAAACATATCTCAAATAAAAAAAAAAAGATTACTTAATTTACAATTGAAACAAGAATATACCAATGCAAAAAATCATGAAAGTCTATAGCTTCCCTATTGTATAATAACCAACCCCTTGGGTAGGCGTGATGATTAAGCCAATACCCGTAGTTACTTCAAATCAAATTGTCAAGTCAAGTCAAATCAAAATTGACTTGATATAGACCTCAGTATATTAGCTATTTACTTACTACTACAATACCCACTTAATTAATAACGTGACGTGCGTTAGCTTGTTTTCAGTTTGTTATAAAAAGACGTTATTATTAATATTTATTGTTTCTAATTGTAGCGTTCGCGAGGGCACAGAGTCAAACATGCGTATGCCATTGAATAGGGAGGTCGTTGTATCGACAGACAAATGGCTTATCGACAAACACGCCCATACTTAACTAGTTTAAGTTATAAATTTGTCTTTTTTGATGTAATTAATTACGTGGCTATGTTTGGTTTTTCGAAAACGGTTTTTTGGTAATGGTGGAGTGGCATTCTAAAATATTGTCGGACTCTAAATAAAGAAATATATGATTAAACTGTGAAGCCTGTAACTGTTTTAAAGTCAATAAAGTCAGAATACATTTTAGTCTTACTTTAATTTAGATTAAAAAATATACATATTTGGTTAGTAATTTTATAATCCAGCATTATTTCACATTAGCATTGGACAAAGTAGAAATTTTTGAAAATATGACATAACTGAAAACATCTCTCAACACTTTCCCGAAAAGAACTAAAAAATAAAAAAATATTAGGAAAATTATTATGTAAACGTCAGAGGGCGTAGGTTCAAATCGCGCTCGTGGAAAAATTTTCAACACTTTTCCAAATTGTTATTTTTTTTGCAGTAAAACTTGCATGAAATCATGTAAGAATGAATGAAGTGTATGAAACGAAGGCAGGCAAATTGACCCACTTGCGAGCGCACGAAAGGGCCCGATCTGAATTTCCCGATCCGATTCGAACCTCTTGGAGAATCTATTAGGGAATGGGACACGTCTCGGACACGGACAGAATACCTCTGATGGTGCTTCTTTTCGTACGGCTTGAGGAACCCTTTAAGTTTCTTGCCGCCCCCAAAAAAAGTCCGGTGACGCTGAAATTGCCGTCCGAGGAACTAAGCAATATCTCTCCAAAAAAAAAAACGAAAGCGCAGACCAACAGAACCCATAAAAGCGCTTTGCCATTCGGCCACCGAGGCTATCACAACCAAATTAACCAAGATAAGTATAGTATTTGTTTTAAATTTCCATGTTCGTGATTCTGACCCGCGCCTCTGTCACACCGGGTCAGGTGCACTAATTAATTAGGCTATCGTGGCTCTGTCCGACCTGTGTTCATTTATCAACATTGTCTATTATTACTTTGTAAGTCAAAGGAGTTTTTTTTCAATGTCAACAACTACGTCATAACATCATCTGATCTTAACATTTTGAAGAATATCAAGGATTAGGTAAGAATAGACAAGCAATTGATAAAAAATAATGAAGTGAATTTTGTTGTGAACAAAATAAATTCGGACAAGTATTGAAAATATTTACATAAGAACCCTGACATTTGTTTATTTATTTTTTTATAGAGTACACAACAGACGATAGTCACCATTAGCATTATTATTATAAAATAGCAATTACAATAGAACAGTGCATGACCGACATCCAGAAAACGTACACACAGCAGCACGTACATGCAGATGCGAAAATAATGGAAATAATACATACAAGAAATTAAAAATTAAAAATTATGATGTGTATTTTTATAACTACTTCTTCTTCTCTTCTTCTGCTTGTGCTTCTCCAATCCTTAAGGTGATACACACACACACACACACACACACACACACACATATATATATATATTTATATATAGGTAAGTATATTTGTATCACGGGAGTCATCTCAGAAGGTTTGGACGGTGATAAAAACGTCAACCTGTATATATTTAATATTCTTTATAGGCAAGTATTTGACCGCGATCTCGCCTGATGGTAAGCGATGATACGGCCTAAGATGTAGCATACTTGCCTAGATAATGACTGTTCACCCTTGCCTTGATATCATCTTAATAACATTGGATAGTAAAGATATGATTTTTTTAACAGAAACTGAAACAAACATTTATTGACCACAAACACCAATTTTATATAACACAGAAGATACACGTAAAAAAAATAGATAAGGCAAAAACAAATAAAAGCAAAAAAATAGAAGTTAAATTAGAGCAGGTACACACGCCTGCACATCAACCTACCCAAAACTGACAAATTTCTTCAAATTACATTGGCAACCTTTAGCCTTATACATAAAGTTCAAAGTCTATTGAATAAATTTGACAGTTTGTGGTAGGTTGATGTGCAGGCGTCTGTACGTGCATGTGGCCAATTACGTCCCAGCCTCAGCTTGTGCTGCAACGACAAGCAAGCGGCTGCAGCGCTGGTATTCTGGTGGGACCCAACTTGGCACAAGAGACACATGACAATAATACTACCACTGTAATAAATAATAATAACATACCTTTAATAAATAACTTAACTTATTTGACACAAAGTGTTATATGCAAGGGTTTTATGAAAAATTAATGAATGTAGATATTATAAAATGAAATGCAGCAACTGTCCGTTGCGAAAACCTAAACGTCACTGTCATGAAAAAATAAAAGAAAAAGCAGGTGGAAACATAGGTACAGGGTGAATTATTTAGTTTGGTAATGGAGTTTCACCCGAGTTCTTCCAGTAATAGCACGTGTTGTGAGGCTCCATTTTAATTTCTATCTACCGTACAATTGTACCCTTGCTACTAATAATAAAAAAATATTTGAAATTGGCTAAATGCTAAACGCGAAGCCATTAGTTAAGATAATTAATTAGGTACATGGAATTAAACAAATAAACAATAGTAAATGATGGTTTGTGATTGTTTGCGTATATTTGGTGAAAAACGAAAGGGACACAAGAACTGAAGGTGAGTTGCAGACTTTTGTTCATTTAGTAAGTATTTTTTAAGGCTTTGTTTAAATGTGTGAATTGTTTTTAGGTCACGCACCGGAGGGGGAAGGTCATTCCAGCACCGCGAGGCCGCGAACCTTAAGGATCCGCGAAACATTACTGTACGGTGTTTAGGGTAACAAAAACGCGAGTACAGGCTCTTGAGGGATACTTCTTACTATATTTTGTCCACACCAACTTGTTAAAAAGATAAGGTAACCTTCCCGATCCGAATAAACCAAACAACAATGTGGCAAGATGAAGTCTTTTACGACCTTCCATCTTTATCATGTTTGCTGAATTAAGAACGGGAGTAATGTGTGTTCTGGGTGGGACGTGGAAACAAAAGCGAGCACAAGCGTTCTGCACACGCTGAATGAGCTTGGCGGTTTTGGACAGCAGGCATGGACCATATATTGTGTCACAGTAATTGAGTTTAGATAAGGGACTCACAAAGTTTTATCTTCAGCTCCTCGCCCAAATAGAATCGAATCTTGTATAACAATTTGAGCCGGTAAAAACAATTGCGTGTGCACTCTGCTATGTGACTTTCAAAGTTTAGCCTACTATCCAAAGTCAGTCCCAGATTTCTTGCAGAATCCACACGCTCAACTACTTCCCTATTGATAAATATATTCAGAGAAGTATTACCAAATTTCTGAATACTCCCCCTTGACTCAACAACAGTTTTGATTTCTTTGGGTTAAGGACCAGGCAGTTTGAGTAGCACCAGGATGGGATGTGTTCTAAATCCTCATTAATCTTTGTTGCAGCATTCACGTGATCGCCAGGCCGGTAGGAGTAGAACAGTTGAAGGTCATCTGCATACAAGTGATAGTTAGTAATACTTCTCGTGATATCAGCACTGTACAACGCACAGAGGATCGGTCCCAAGATCGATCCTTACTTATCAATCGACTGGATCACGCTTACTCCCTTCTTCTCCGGCAGTTGCTCTATTACGAGGTCGGAGAGAAGCGCCTCCTGGCCCCGGTCATTGAGCTTTAGTTTCAGCTGCGCGATAGTGCGCTTGAACTCGGCGGACCCGCCGGATCCGGCGTCTGGGTCCCGCTGCTCCAGAGCGCCAAGCCTGCGCTCTACGCTGTCCAGCCGCGCCGTCAGGGACTCACGCAGCAGTGCCATCTCCCTGCGGAACTCCCTCATTTTCGCCATGAAGTCTGCAAGCTCTTTATCCCGGTCCCGGCGCTCCCTTATGTCAACAATGACGGGAAGTGAATCTCGCAGGAGCAAAGTATGCGTCGCAGCGTCAACGGGAGCCGGGGGCGTTACCTCAACTAAACCTTTCACCGGCGTGGTGTCCCCCCTTGCGGACTTTCTTTTTGCAGCAGGGACAGGACCAGTCCCTGCTGGTCGGAGCCTTGTCCGGCAGACTTAAGCGTAATTTATGATATTTTAGGGGGCACAATGAACAGGCGGCGCCCCCCGAGGACATAAATTTATTGCAGGCTGCGCATTTAACCATCTTATATGCAGATTCGTCCACTCGTCGCTAGATGTTGCCACAAATACACGAAGTCAAACCTAGAAAAGTGAGGTGTAGGTAGTAAACCCACAATAAACAAACAAGGGTAAATTTTTTTAAGTGGCAACACTACGGCGGTGTCAAACTCAAATTGCTGACTGTCAATTGAGTATGACAATGCCAATGTTGTTGTTGACAAGAATGTGACAGCTCCCAATTTATTAAATGTACTGGGTAGAAAAATCAGACTTATCTGTTTAGATTTCCTGTGTTTTAAAACGATTTTCTCTTGTATAACGTTGATGCAGCTTGATGTAGACTTGCACAACATAATATAAACACTTTAACTATGATTAAGTATGTATATTAGTAAGTACTGGAAAATAGTATAGAAGCACAGTGTAGACAGTGGAAGGTGTTGCCACAAGCCAACCTACCTATACCTACCTACCTACTATTACCTATATCTATCTATATTTTGTTTAACGATGTCATTGAAAAGGTAAAATAAATAAATAATTTAAACCTACCTCAAAGAACCAGATCGATGATCGATGTTGGTGACATTATCGTAGACAAATCGTAAGATCTGATAAATCGTACCGTATATAAATTTGTAAACTATATTTTTCACAATAATTCTACGCAAAAAATAAAATGACACGAAATGTCATTTGTTTTTCATGTCGTCTTGTGCTAATACATGCTAATTCATAGATGGATATCGATTAGTTATTCGAATATGTTATCTGTCTATTTTATAGATTTCCTTATTGTTTTGCAACAATATACATTTTCATTGTCAACATCTAGAAGTTTGATTAATAAGCAACTGATAAATTGTACTGTATTCAATCTATATACCTATAATGACTTGTCCTGACTGACTGATTCATCATCGCCGAGCCGAAACCGATGAAGCTAATTAGATGAAATTTGGACTGTAGGTTAATTGAGTGACGTAACCAGCCACTAGTTTTGAAGTAAAATACATGGAAATTGGTATGACGTGTTTCAGGAAATTAGTTTATTTTCCTTGGAACGACTAAAAAAGTGTTATTTTTAAAGTAAGAACTATAAAAATAAATAATTAAATCAATCTTTAGATTTTTTTATAAAAAAAAGAATAATAAATAAAATAAAATCTTTATTGAAATACGTTTACATCTATTGTTTACAAAGAGCTCTAAACTAATAATCTAAAATAAATTAGATGCTGTTGTCTGAGCTAGGTAAACCCTGTTTTAAACCCTAGGTAAAAAAAATGAGGTGTTTTTGTATTTTTTAAAAAACTTTCACTAAAGAGATGAAATGAAGAAGGTTGGCAAGTTTGTATGGAAATCTGTCATTATAAAAGTTAAATCCTTCGCTATTTGGAATGGTTTAAAATTATGAAGTGTTTCAGGATTATCCTTATACAGTTATTTTTAATAAGTTTGACTTTTATTAAAAACAATTACAGGTCACGTAGCCCACGTGAGCAAAGCCGCGAGCAAAAGCTAGTTTAACATATTCAGAGATAGGACAAGTTTCCAATAACAATACCACAAACCCAAGTCCAACAATACAAATTTGTCATTATTCTGGTTTTCTGATTCGTCGTAACGAAACGCAGTTTGGTAATGACGACGTGATGTAAGCTTGGTATTAAAAGCAGAGTGGAAACGCATCTTCGTTATTTTTTATGTTAACAAATATGCATGTTATAAGAGGCAAGATAGGGTAAATAAATATTTATTTGCATAAAAACATCGTGGTAAAAAAAAATAATAAGAAAAATTATGTTATACCGAAACAAAGTGGCAGGCAAATATTATTGATTACATTAAATTTAATTTATAGTATACCTTAGTGACAATCACAATAACTAATTCTTCATATCAAAAAAATATTTGATATCATAAAATGTGTGCGACAGTAACCAGTTACGCAAGGCAGTCTTAAATGGATAGCTCTTCATAGATTTCAGATAAAGTAAACTCAATATAAATAATTATATATAGGTTGCTAACACTGACTGTTAGTTTTTGTTTAAAAAATTGTACAGACGACGCCTGCACATCGACCTTTCAGACAGACAGTTTTGTCAAATATTTTTATTAAATGCTAGCTATAGCTTCCACCTTCGAATCAAAGTCTGTGTTGTCTTGGCAACAGATTTTGAAGTACAGACCTGGCACATCAACATATCCAAAACTGACTTTAATGACTTCTGACTACATTAAATGTTCAACCATATGCCTTAACATAACGTTTAAAGTCCGTTATGACAATTTGACAGACTACCACATACCTAGTCTGACGTGCAGGTCTGTACACACGCCTGCACGTCAACCTACCACTAACTGTCAAATTTCCTCAATAGACTTTGAACTTTATGTTTATGGCGTATAGTTGACAGTGTATTGAAGAAATTTGTCAGTTTTGGGTAGGTTGATGTGCTGGCGTGTGTACAGACGCCTGCACATCAACCTATCCAAAACTGTCAAATTTCTTCAATACATTTTCAACCATATATTTAAGGCATAAAGTTCAAAGTCTATTGAATAAATTTGACAGATTGTGGTAGGTTGACGTGCAGGCGTGTGTACATTAAAATATTACTAAAATATTACACACATACAGTTATCATACCTATTGTACGTTACTCCTTGTTTTACACCATCATTTTGTTATGCATCGGAAATTAGTTTTATTCTATACTAATATTATAAACGGAAAGCTTTGTATTTTTGTATGTACGTTTGTAACGAATAAACTCAAAAACTACTGGACCGATTTAAAATATGTTTCACAATTAGAATGCTACAATAGCGCTGAATAACATAGGCTATATTAAAAAAAAAAAATGTCCACCCGTGCGAAACAGGGACGGGCCGCTAGTAACTAATAAAATGTTAAATAAGTCTCATATGGCTGTATACTAAAAACAAACAATTTGATTTCTCCCTACACAAATCTACAGATTGAATTTAGAAATTAATTAAGCAACGTCTCGAATTACCACCCACCAATTAATCGGTGAAAACGAAACGATTTGCACAAAGCAGCCAGGACTCGATTTACACCGCTTTAAATCGATAAAAAATTATTTTCCGATTAACAAATTATTACCGAGGTGGTCTTGTATCGCTGTATCTCCCGGTAGCCGGGTCGAGTATCGAACATGACATCGCTGAATAATATTTAGTGGCAGGATCGGGTTAACCGTGCTGAGAGCACACTACCTAAGCATTCCTCGTCAACGTTTCTCCCTACAGTATAGCTAGCAATCTTCGATATATCGTATTGTCAAAAACTATTCTTACTAACATAGTTCCTTAAATTAGACAATTTAGATACAATTGTGTCAACGGAGACAGGAATATTGAATCATCACCATCATCATCACTAGCTCATTATACGTCCCCACTACTGGGGCACGAGCTTCCCCTATGATTGGACAGGGAGAACGGGCCATAAACCA
The DNA here is from genome assembly GCA_949315975.1 of Eudonia truncicolella. NCBI lineage: Eukaryota > Metazoa > Arthropoda > Insecta > Lepidoptera > Crambidae > Eudonia > Eudonia truncicolella. The sequence goes on along the minus strand of OX438837.1, from coordinate 16,821,831 downwards.
CCACGCGGGTCAAGTTCAGATTGGTGGTTGTTAACGACTGCTAACGCAGCAGAGACCAACGGCTTTACGTAGCTTCCGAAGCACGAAGGAGCTTGAGATGATAATTTTTGGTCACCCTTCCGATGCCTTTGTGAAAGTTGCTTAACCTCAGTACTCGTAGACCGGGCGCGTTAACCACTATGCCATCGAGCTCCTCCAATATTGCAAACTTAAAAACAACAAAAATATTGTAAGAATCTTCCAAGTACTTAAAGTCATGTTTGCAAGTTGTAATCGTTTGAAGCCCATCTGAAACATTGAACCTTTTCTAGACACTGTCGTAATTAAAAATAGAATCTTTAATCGTGTAACGTGTTTTAAATTAAAATAATATAAAGCTTACGTACCCTCCGACTTCCTATGTTGAGCAACTTATCACGTCAATCATTATTCCGTAAGTGAAGTAAAGTAAAGATGTAGCCAAGCTAGCCTTAATACTGACCTACTGGTGGGCATTGGACAAAGGCCGCAAAAATTGAAATCGAGTCATCACTAAAATGTTGTAGGTAAAGTAAAGTTATAAAAATAAACATTTATGATTCTATCACACCGATTTAAACTTTAAAGTAACAAACTAATTGTATAAACAACTAATTAAAAATTACTTGACTTTTGCTTTCAACCATTTACACATAAGCTATTCTATGACCTCATTCGAAAGATCAGAAACTGTAAATCAAGTTCGAGTGTCATACAGTTTCGTTTTTATGGCTAATTCTTTATTTGCGCTACAAAAATGTGGAGATTTACGATATCGCCGCACGCCTGCGCCCGCGCGGTATTTTGCTCCGTGCGGTATGGCTGCGTGTAGGGCTACCAAATGACCAGATTAATAAGGGATAAACATTGTACTAAAATAGCAATCAGTTGAAAAATACACATCTCTTCCAACTAGTCTCATCAATCTAAAGGCTTTTTTTAGAGCCTGGATAATAAACCAATGGTTAAACAACCGCGCACCATTCTCAGATAAAAAGGTCTCGGGTTTGATTGCTAACGTGGGGAACATATTATTGTCGGCTGGGATGGTGGTCAACCTGTTATACGTTCATCAAGTTATAGCTTCCACCTTCGGAACAAAGTCTATTGTTGCATTGACAACAGATTTTAAACGTAACCGCAACGATGCAACGCAATAACTGCAACAAAGCGCCTAATCAAATCAATCAAAGCAACTAATCTTCTTAAAGCGTCCACTCCATATTTAAAAATGAGTAAAATTCTAAAAAGTATACATTTTTATTTTCATGAACAATTCGAAATTAGAATTCAATTAACTTTTTTGTGGCTAGCATTCTAAAAGAAAAGTTTTTACTGTGTGACAATACTTATGACCTGACTGTGTATTTATAGAAAAACAACCAGAGTGTAAGTTATTGATGTTGTCCCTCTTCAGGCGGGCCAACCTTGCGACCCTACCCGCGAAATATGGCGGCCGATGAACGGATACGCACCGCTCGTAACTCCGATCGGATATAAGGGATATCGATCTCGCGGTATGCGACGACGCGACGGACGCCGCGTTATTTACGCCGGCGATTTGGCGCGGATTAGTCGCAGTAACGCGACACTTTCGCGCTCGGCAGCGTTATTGTTTTGTTTTTTATTCTGTTTTTTGTTTTATTTTTTATTTGTAGGTATATTTGCTATCGTTAGTCTGTTGTTTATTTCGGAATTTTGGTTTTTAAATAACTCACGTGTCCATCTATGTTTGTCTGACCTAACTTTTTTAAATGCAAAAACGGCATTAAAAAGTTTTTGTTCATTGGTATGATAATCAACGTTCCTTTAGAAACTTTTTGTGTCTTTGTTTCTGTACTAACCGTCAAATATGGAATAATTTTGTGGCAATAAAATAATTTTACCCTTTATCTTGATCTTAAAAACGGTTGTTTATGATTTAATTATTGTCCTTATATACAAGTGCTATATAGTGAAAGTTCAAGTCTAAATTCTTTTTCAAATAAACATAAGAAAAGTGCTTTTGAATCCAAACGTTTTTTAACCTACTAACCATTCAGGACTTCTATTTTTTAGTTGTGGAAAAGATTAAGCGCAAGCAACTGCACAACATTAATACAAGTATAAAAATCTACTAAAAAAGTACGATGTTACGGTTGTGAAAGCACTGTCAGGAAGTTGGAATAGCTACAAACGCTATTAACTTTTGTTTCAGATTCAGACTCACCGAACGATGTTCGCTAAGTATGACATGAAAATAGTGTAACTCTTACACAAAAATATACCTATATAATTCTAACACTTTGGTAACTGGTAATCTAGTAGAGCGGTATACGGTATGCCGTAAATAGCGCGGTTTACGCGCGACCCGGGTGGTCGAGTTTTGCTTGAGTGACGGCACTATGCAGTACTGCGGCAAGCGTCAGCCCTATCACGCATATGTCGTATATGTCGGCATATGTCGTATCAGCAGTATGAGCTTGGAATAGTTATTCCGTGTTTCGTCTCTTTCACCTTTAACTCTAATTCGAAATGAAGTTTACATGACGGGAACCAACGGTATATTTACAGCTTATACATTGGTTTTTATTTGAAATTTCTAATTATGCATATGTGATGCGTTTTGTTGAGAAACGCAGTATGCGGTAGTTAGGCAAGGCAGTTAAAGATAAGCTTTTTTTAATTAGACTTTGAGTCACAAACATACATGTCCACCATTTATTCAATGTTTATTTATTATTCAAGATAATCATTTTAACGGTCTAGCCTTTAAACGGTCGTAATTACGCTGACCCAATGAGAGATGGATTACGAGAACAGTACGAAAACCAACCAGATCTAAACAGGATGTATTTTAATTTGTACACCCATCCTGATTGCTTGCACATACAACTTGCAAGATCGCTACCTTAACGTGCAAGTCGCTACATTATTGAACTCTATGACAGACCCTTTTTTTGACCACGGAACTTGCAAATGGTTTGAAACATCGGGATTTTTCTTTTATATTTAACGGGTAAGCACTGTGCCTTTACCTCACCTGATGTTAAGAGATGATTAGGCCAATTGAGGGAAGCGCACGTCACCCGGAATCCTCAACTACTGAGGCACTAGCTATCTTATCTCTAGCTGCCGGAACACAACAATGCTACAAACATTGACGTTATGGCGACATATTTAGATAAGATGGTGGTAGCTAGCCAGGCGGACAAACAAGCCCTACCACCAACCAAACCGAGTAAACAAACATGTAACCCCCGCTGGGAATCGAACCCGGGACCTCTGGGTATAACCGGTGGTGGATAAATTAAATTAAATTGTTCGCTTGCTTAAATCTAAGTAAACAATATGAACTCACAGCCGTCTTGCATAGCGCCGTCCTATTGACGTGTCATTGTCGGTGCTATAATTCTGCGATATCGCATTGTTTAGTGTCCCGGCGGCGCCTGCTAAGTGCTTGGTGTTAATCATGACAGGTGCTCTACGGCGCTAGTTTCATTTTAATGATGTTGGCAGTTTTAACATTTAAAACATAAGGTGTTGTAACTTGTTTCATTTATTTGTGTTCAAGTTCCTTGATGAGGTACCAAATTATTTAGTTTCAGACTCCTCAAGCTGCGGAAGGTCATCAATGGTCTTGCCTGCTATCATAAAACAATTTTCGTTTAATTCCATTATTATCATCGGATCAAAATATTAATACTGAATATATAATTAATAAATAATTAAATCAATGAGTACAATGAGTATTTTATTTTAAGTTTTTTTACAGGCACTTGTAAGAAAGAGATTTTTCCAGCAGACCATCACCACAACAGCACACACCAGTTGGTATATTATTTTAATTTAACTTATATTTCTGTTTTTAAGTTTGATGTTTGGGTAAGTGTGTGTGTGGGCAATAAAATGCTCTCATTCTTTATAAAGTTTAGTACCATTTTGACTTGTAAACTAAAACGGCAATTTAACAGTGGCGCCCGATAAAGAATGAGTTCAAGATACGGTTGTAAATTACAAAAAAAAAACGGTCATCAAAGTCGAGGAGTCACTTTAAATCGTCGCGCGCGCAATAAAATCCGATTCATCACGATCCTAATCGTAAATATACTGGACACTTTTAATGCGGACCTATTTTGAACTATTACAAGGGCGTAAAGCTTTAACAATTTCGGCTTGGCATCGTAAAATGTGACAAAGTTACGGTGTCCATATTCTTTTAAATGTCTAGGAACTTTTCACTTTCTTGATCGTCAACATAAACTTAGAGACATGTAGTACGTCTTTAGGTTTATGTAAACTCAAGCTATTTTCTATATGGCCATTGGGGTATGATCTGGAAGTGCTTAAGCCTAGTAGTAGTACGATTATAGGCTAACGTTGCAGATTAATCAATAAAATAATATGCAATATTAAAAAAGATGCAATCTCCTTACATTTGCTATTTATTGTGAGTTCACAATACAAAGCGCTTAACTTTTAATAAACTTATGAGTACTTTCTTATTTATTCAATACGATAGCGTAGTTAGACAAGTTTTGATTATTTCTAGTGATTTTATGCATCTTGTTAAAACTTAACACTAAATGTTAAATTTAGCATTGTGTGAGATCGTGATAAGCTGACTAATTTAGACATGAGCTATTTGTATCATCAGGTCCACGTCCCAATGCTGGGCACGTGTTTCCCACTTATACTAATTAAGAGTACAAGTCATAACCCACCACATAAGACCAATATGAATTCTTAAGAGGTACATCTATTAAATAAATAATAAATAAATAATAAGACAACATCACATACATTGTTCTGATCCCAAGGTAAATAGCTAAAGCACTTGTTTCATGGAAATCAGAAACAACGACGGTACCACAACCACCCAGACCCGACACAATATCGAAAATTTCGTTATTTTCGACATTGGCCCGACCGGGAATCGAACCCGGGACCTCAGAGTTAGCGCCGCCCAAAGTCCGGCGTCCTAGCCACTCGGCTACGGAGGTCGTCAAAGGTATTTGTCTACTATTATAAGAAAGTATTGTCACCCTACCTCTAAAAGCCTGGTCTTCAATCAATAAATTGTCCGAGTTGGTCGGTTTGATTCATTGTGAGTCCGCATCGATTTGATTCGATCTTAACTGTACTCGATAGACGACACTCGCGTGTGGTCTCCCATCAACGTTACGGGAGTTGTGTGAAAGGAAGTGTGAATATTGAAGAAAAATAAAACTTCATTTGAAAATTTGTTTACTTATGTTTATTTTTTTTTATTACGTTTGCCAACGTTGAGTTTTACATGTATTTAAAAGTTGACCAAAATATTATCAGCATTGTTAAGTTTGGGAGAAAATAGGCAGTTCTCTTTAAGTTGAGTATTTTGATTACTTTACACCTTACCACCAGGGAGATGATAAATGTTTTTATGTAAGTAGGATCAGAACCCAATGAAAATAACAATAGGAAAGAAGTTCACTCCACATATTTTAAATCTAATTATCTAAAATTTTTTTTTTAAATTTTTAGTTGTTTCCTTGATATGTTTTGTCAATGAAACTTACGGGTGTGTTTTCAATATTGGTAGTTAACCTAAAGAAAGTACGTCTCGGTTCTTTCTTAAAACTGCCAAAGGAGAATGTACCAACATTAAAATTAACACACATTACCAAATCGTCAGTCCCACGCACACTACATAACGTGCCACAATGGTCTCCTAATATTAACACGAGAACACATGTCATTGTCAAATAATTGTGAATAATGACAGTCCTGGCAATTGCTAGGGTACGCATCACGATTTTAGGCTAAGGTGTTATTGATTCCCTATATTATAATCCAATTGAACTTTCTTCAATACATGATATGTAATGTTCGTAAATTAATATTCAAGCTGAATTTGTAAAGTGGAAAGTGTCAAGGTAGCGGGCAAGAGTTGGATGAGGAAGGTACAAGATCGAAGGAAATGAAGTGCATTAGAAGAGACCTACACTCAACATTGGGATAACGGTTGAGAAAGAGAATAAGAAAACTAGATTTTTATAACAGAAATCAAGCCAACAATATAACGAAGTTTTGTTATGAAACCCTAAGTGGGTTTACTTATCAAAAGGTAATACTTATTAAACGTCACAAAAGGTTTTTATGAAAACTCTCTCTAACTGCCGTACTCAGAGACGTCAATTAAATTTTAATAACAATGAAATGTCTTTCCTTCTCTATTTAGCACTATACATAAGAAAGTGACAGCAAGAAACTTAATTGTCATTAAAACTTAATTGACGTCTCTGAGTACGGCAGTTAGTAACATTTTTAAATATTTGAAATTCAATTAAACCAAAAAGCCCTGCAATAAACTCTGTGATCTATATTGTTTTCTAAAGTTTACGCGACACATTAAAACACACACTTAAATCCTGGCCTGATGTCTGTATCTGTATGTCCCAGTCTCAACACTACATCTCAAAACCAAAAGATACGGTAATCATAAGTTTTCTATAACAACTGATAAATCTGTAGGTATAACAAAAATCCTACTAATATTATAAACGCGAAAGTTTGTAAGTATCGATGGATGTTTGTTACTCTTTCACGTAAAAACTACTGAATGGATTTTAATGAAACTTTCCTCATATACAGACCATGACCAAGACCAGCATACAGGATACATTTTTTTTTACTTTTTTTTTAGTTACATATATTATTATTATTATAACACTAATACGGTTTCAATTATTTTAACATTTGTCTAAAGGACACCCTAAGTCATCGCCTTTGGCATTAAAGCGGCAAGTTCCATCCAAATTACGGACGCAACGGAACAATCGATCAGTCAACACCATTGTAGATCCAAATGGCTGTATTGTTCCGAGAGATCGATCATCGATACCGTTTTTACGGCAACATGGCGCATGATCGATCGCGTTCAGTTGTTAATATTTGGGGCGGAAACGCACTTACCTATTTATCGTTGTTTGCTGACGGTAAACGGAGATTTGAGTTATAGTAGATCACAGTAGATGCATACATACAGTCACGCCTGTCTTCCATAGGGGTAGGCAGATCACTTCTTGCCGCCAGCTACGATCCTTACATATCTATTTCTTTCGCTTTAAAAAAAATAAATGAAATATTTATTTGCTATAAAGCTACAGTAATTTACAATGTTGGGAGATTGAGAGACATGCACTACAACTTACTTCATTGGGTTCTACATACATATTCTCCGGTTTAAGGTACTCTTGAAAAGGCGTTTTTTCAAAATATCCTCGATTTGGTCAAGGAACACGTTAATAACTTATGTTATCGTAGTTGATGTAATAGCATAGAATAGCAGATGGCTGTTTCAGACAGCCTTCATTGGAATTAATTGGTCGTTTGTACAACAATACTATTATTGAAATGAAACAACTTTTACGGATCTACTCGCGTTTATTTTACACATTAGTTTTAATTAATGTTTATCCTGACGTTTCGAACCCTTTGCAGGGTCCGTGGTCACAGGGAGACTAAGAAAATAAGAACTAAGAGAATAAGTTAAGAAAACGCGAGTAGATCCGTAAAAGTTGTTTCATTTCAATGTGTAGTGTTCGCGTAAACTTTAGAAAACAATAAACAAGACTATTAGTTATATCATTAGTAATAGGTGTAAGAGTATAACAAAAAAAAATAGACTATAACAGTGCAAATTAAAAAAGCGTGTACACGCCTACAGATTCTACTGAAAGTGACCGAGTACCTGATCGAGCTAAATGCAATTACAGTATAAGGTATATCTTAATCTTTTTATCAAGTTAGGTGATTTCAATGCACACCCATCAATGAAATCACTCTTATACACAATACATAACTCGCACAATATTCTAACTGACATTAATTATCGATGCGTGATTTTTAGATAAATCAAAAGCATTTGAGTTATTAGTGTCATATTAATGCTATGACTTACGACTTGACTACTACTACTACTTGCACGTTCCATCCAAGATCTTCTCTTTCTCATATCAATGTCTGGGAAACGTAGTGAAGTAGGGAAAATGCCCACTGGTGTAGATATATATTGAGAAACTAGCGATTACTTAATGTGCCTTCCCAAGCACGAACAATATATTTTTTGTTAACTTAAAAGCATTAATCACATTGTCTAACGAAGCTTTTATACGTCAGTTTTGTGTTTTTAGAAGGTATCTTTGTAATAACCATTAGATGCACTTTTTATCACACCTCAGTGGTGCCCAAACATTTGTGAATAAAGGAAAATTATTCAAATTTAAGCTAATACATTCACCGGCGCCTGCGCAGCATGCGTCAAAATGTTTAATAAAAAAAGAGTCCGTCTGTTTGTGTGAAATTTTAAGTCAAATTGACGAATGCCATTGCGTGTCACCTCTTTTTTATGAATATTCAATAGTTTAGTTAGCTGAGTTGGTTTTGGGCTAGTGATGTGGTGCGCAACGTTAGTAATAATATTTAAACTTTTTTTTATTGCAATAAAAAATAAAGCAATTAAACTGTTGTTAAAATAACGTTAAGAAGGTAACATTTTAACGATTTGAACGAATGGATAGGTTAATGCAATTAAAGTATAAGCGAAACCCGTCTTTATATAAAAGAAAAAATAAAAATATATTTGGTTCATAAAACTAAATAAAAAGAAAAACATCACGTATATTACACAAATTTAGAGGTTCCAGAACCAAAAAGGCAACCGCTCAGCATATGTCATGACATAAGGAGATCCCCAGGCCACAACCCTGGTATTCTGCGGAAGCTGTAACTAAAATAAAATTAACTAAAACTAATGAGAAAAGAGGTGGCACCAGAGACGTAAGAAACAATGGCAATACTCAAATATAAAGCTTATAAATACTCAACTCGTATGTGTTAGGGTGTATGTGTAGGTGTGTGTAGAAAAACACGGGAGAACAATAGCAACACATAATAACTGTTAATCGCGTAGCACTACTTTTCATTTACCGGAAATTTGTTCATCGAAAAGAAATTTTTCGAGACGACATTTAAAAACAGCAAAAGATTTGCAGTTTCTTATCGGTGGCGTTAGGTTGTTCCAGCATTTCGTGGCAGAGTATCAAAAACTGCCACGAAAAGCAGCCGTGCTATGCTCTGGACACATTAGGCGTAACGCGATCCTTATTTTGTGCTGAGCAAATCTCAGTTTGAAGAATAAGTCAGTGTTGACGACTCCAAAAAGCAAGGAAGTAAAATGCAATCTTTGTCTTGCGTTCATATTTAAAAGATTGTTGCTGGAGAGATGTGTGATCGTGGAGGGACTGGGAAACAAAACCGCACACAACCATTTTGAATGCGTCGGATTACTATCCTGGTACGTCCCAACATACATCCTCCAATCACAGTATCACAATAATTGAGCTTGGAAACTTGCATGTCCACGTCGATGTAATTGCGGATTCTATATAAAACCTTTAGCCTGTAGAAACAGTTTCTCGTTATTTCCAATATGTATGTCCTTCAAAATGCAAACTCCCATCCATAAGTAGACCCAGATTACGGGCTTCCAACACTCTATCTAAAGATGAGCCCATCATGGTTATATATCGGACTATATCGTACTAGCGGCCTGTCCCGGCTTCGCACGGGTGGGCATATGTTTTTTTAATATAGCGTGTGTTACTCAGGGCTAATGTAGAATTCTAATGGTGAAATAATTTTTTAAATGAGTCCAGTAGTTTTTGAGTTTATTCGTTACAAGCATACAAGAATACTAAGCTTTCCTCTTTATTATAATATTACTAGCTGACCCGGCGGACTTCGTACCGCTTTGACAGTTTCCATGACAACAATACACACAAATCATTTTGTATTGGAAAAATTTCAAAAATGTAAAAAAATTTAGGGGTGGACCACCCTTAACATTTAGGGGGAAGAAAATGTTGTCCGATTCTCCACCCTAGCCGATATGCACGCTAAGATTCACGAAAATCGGTCGAGCCGTTTCAGAGGACTTCAATAACGTACACCGTGACACGAGAATTTTATATATTAGAAGTATGATGTAGTAGATACACACAATAGTTACGCTACGTTGGAATAAATGGATTTATTGATATAAACTACAGATAGGTACTTTATTAGCTTTTAAAAAGTTTCGCAAGCATTTTGCGATTCTAGTGTTGCTCTGAAGCCAAAGTAAAATTCAAAGATAGTCGTCTAATGAACATTATAACCTAAAATGAATAAAAAACACATAAACCAGTAGTAGACTGCAATCCTTGCAATGACTATAAGAAAATCATTTTTGATTTTAACTTAAAATAACAAAACTCGAACATCACTATTTGAACAAACACAGGAACTATGTGCCATAGGTGAAAGGCCAAGTTACATATAAGCCCGTTTCGCTGCGAGAACTTTGGATTTCGTAAAAATGTGTCTGCTCGAGCGAGCTCTTCTGTTTCCTTAGAGCGAGGTCGCCGCTTGAACTGCACTAGAGATTTAGTCACAAGCTGTTGGTTCCGCACACTAACCCTGATCTTACTGGAAACGGTAAGAAAAAAAAAACTTTTTAACCGCCTCTGTGGTGTAGCGGTTAAGATCACCGGTCTCAGACCTAGAGGTGCCGGGTTCGATTCCCAGCTCGGGGTACATGTTGGTCCTCGGTTTGGTTGGGGGTAAGCCTTGTTTTCAGTCCGCCTGACTAGCTACCACCATCTTATCTCAATATATGTGCTCAAAAAGTGCGCTTCCATTTTCGGCCTTATTATCACTTAGGATGAGGTGAGATAAAGTGAACACTTGGTGTGTTTACCCGTTAAGAATAATTAAGAATAAAAAAGTAACAAAACTCGTGATTGATAGCAGCTCCTTTATCTTCAGAGGCTGGCTATCTTGTATCTATCTGCATTATGTTTCTGAAAAATACAGAAAATGACGACCTGCAACGATAATTTTAGAACATTTAACAAACGACACCAATCGTCACCATTTAAAACGAATGACAAAGATATAAGGTAAAATATTATTTAATAAACCTACATTACTGCATAGCCCGGGTTTCCGATCACCAACCCGCATTTGGCAAGCGTGGCGATTAAGCCATTACCCATCAATTGTAGTGATGACTTGATTCCAATGGTGGAGGATTTTGCCCAGCAGTGGGGCAGTTATAGGCTATTAAAAAAACCCTGCATTATGTGACATGTGTGTGTGCTGCAGCAGTGCAAATGGTAAGGTACCAGTGTAACGGTAAGTTCCTGTACTTTCCTCCTCCGTGCTTCGTTATTCTCGTTGCTGAGGGTCGTGACCCCCTTCGCAATATATATGACACTTGATGATAGAGCGCCATCTGGACGTGCAAAGCATCATGCACAGAGGTGTCCAATGCGGTACTGGGTGCCTAGTGTGAGTTTCATTTGACATTTCACATGAATACAGATAGTAAAACCTTACAAAACTTAAAAAACTTACACTAGTTAGGCACTCTGATTACTTTAAGGATCCCCGAATCTGTCGCACCGATGTGTCATCCCGGCCTGTGAACTGTATCTCAGCTTCAGTCTACTTGTGAGACAATGCCTTTTGAAACGTGGAGCGACACATGCTAATCGCCCGTCGCGGGGTTACGCGGGGGTTAGCGTTTTCGAAACACTGAACTTTCAGTTGAAATAATTATTATAGGAACAATGCACACAGTTGGGGCACTGTGAAAGTTATAAAAAAAGAAGTACTAGCGGGATTCAAACTTTTCCGTGGGTCCCAACAACCCAGGATCAATTGTTTGTATGTATTATCAGCGATGCAAGGTTTTTAATAATAATACTAGGCATCTATCTTTACAGTGGTAGAAGAGTGAAAGGATGGGAATGCACAAAAGATCCTGATGAGTCGAAGTGCATCTTCAGAGGGAAACCACAGCATGCCCCACTAAGATAAGATTAGATAAGATAATTAATACTTCTCTTTCTAAATTCTTTTCTTAAGTTACCGTGAACAATACGCATTGAAGCGAAACAACTTACACGAAGCCACTCGTGTTTAAACATTTTCTGAGTGGTAGACCCACGCTGCGTTGCAGCACGAAATGGGCCGGCTCGCCCGGCGTAATACTGGTAATACCACCCTCTCACAGAATATCGGCGTGAAACAATGGCAATTGTTGCTGTTGCGTTTCGTCCGGTGAGTGAAAGTAACGGAGGCCCATCTCTCACCCCTCCCCCCTCCCAATTCCTACTCCCTCCTCAAGATCCAGCTCCTTCATCAAGGCCGGCAACGCATTTGCGATTACTTTGGTTTTGCGTGTGTCCATGGGCGGCGGTGATTACTTTCCATCAGGTGACCCGCCTGCTCGTTTGCCTCCTTTTAACATTAAAAAAATATATTGATTTGTTATTTTGTCCTAAAGTTTTCTAAGCTCAAGTTATAACTACAAAATTGAGTCTAGAATAATCATAAAAATCGGTAAATTCTTGTATAAACTCGTAGATATGCCATAACAGACGCATCGAGTTCAAAAACTCGCAGTCGCAGCTATCCAAGTCCACGAATTTTCAAAAAGGGCTGGAAATACCTAAATTGCATTTAATACCGACATCTTCAGTACATTTCTCACACTGCACCACCGTCATTGTATGCTAATTCGGTACGTGTAATATATTTACGAAAAAAGTCAACTCCGGAGTAGGACATCTTGTGTCTGTGTAGGTTTTTATATTCTTTTGGTTTTGCGTCACGTGAGGCGTGCGACAATTTTCTTTTGTTTTGTTTACGGTAGCTTTTAGTCTGCGTTTGTGGTAGTAGAGTAATGCCACCAAAAATTACACACTACCAAAGAGCTAACGATAAGCATTTCACACACATCCATAGAAATAATAGGTACTAAGTCAATTTTTTTTTAACTCTAGTCATACTAACAATATTTGATATTTCTATGATTCAAATTTATTGTTCACTCACTCAAATGTAGCTAAACTTAATAAAGAGTTTTGACTTCCATCCATAGCTCCGAAAGTGTCGTGAAGGCATTGATCTTGGCTGTTATTGCTCGATTCGCCTTATACTAAAGATCAGACAGTATCGGCCCACGTGTCACCAACCTTTATGTGGCCATCCCACAGGGATGATGCTTTCACAGGTTAATAACTGGCGTTTCTATAGCTTGTTGGGTAGACGGGCGGTTTCAAGACGGCATATAGTAGCGGTAAGGATTACTTAACGCTGAATTACAATCTATGGACGTCCCACTGCTGCTGCCTAAGCCACGCGTTAGCAGCTGCCTCTCAACTAACTTTAAAGTTACATTTTCTTGGAGCCCGTTGCCTTCAAAATATTTTATTTAAATCGCTATTATGAATCAGACAAGGTACAACTGTGTTTAGGTTACTTATGTATCGACTAAAATAATAAATTAATAATTTAACTAGTTAGAAAAGATAAAAAGAACAAATCAAACCGTTAAGCTTTAACTATACAGTAAATATCTAAATAATATGCAGTATATGCTAATCTTTTGCTGAGCCAAATAAGTATGGGCTCTGAGCGTTTCCTTGCATTCGTATGTATTATGGTATCTTTTATTTAGTTCACATAGTTCAAAATTCAATATTCCAAGTTCACATAACATTGTTGTTTATATTATAATTTTTTATCATTTATTTTTGCTCAACTTTAATATGTTTTAATCTAATACAACAAATAAGACGCTCGTCTACAACATTCGTACTTTCACATATCGGGCGCCACGTATCGTAACAGTTCGCGATGGGATCGGACCAGCTATTTCGGGGCGACATAAAACCTAGCGTTACCTACTTTACTGCGTCATTAAACTGTTATATCCACCTGGTATTTACAACCAAGCTTAATGTTAGACAATACCACAATGAAATAATAACAGAGAGCGGAGATCGCGATCCTCCATTCGCAATAGTTCTAACTAACTTCTTCTCCAATGATAAATATTCAATAATAAATAATAATAATAATAATAAATTGAAAAGCAATTTTTTACGTTGGCTTAATAAAATAATTTTTTTTTCAGTTAAACAATACCCACTTGGACTTTAAGGAATCTTGATATTGTAGAATTGAATATTTGTATAGAATGTTATTGATTTAAATTTGATTATATTAGTTCCATGTTTAACATAATTACTAAGATTGATAATTAAATACTACATTTTTAATGACATAAATAATTAATCAATCCAAATTGACACATTGACATATTATTTACTGTACCATAATTTTAAAATAATGTTATTAATGTTCCTAATTTATTGTGCTAATGGATTGTTATTGTTAATACTAATTTTATAAAATATTTGCATGCCTACATTTATAAGGTATAACACTGTTGATTCCATTTAACTGATTAATTATCCACAATCTATGTACATGGTATTAAGCAAATAAAATTTCTATTCTATTCTCGGTACAATGGTTTCCACTGTGAGATTTATACGAAGCCATTTCTTTTATTTTTGGAGTGAAATTGCTTTTAGCCACAAATGACCTTTACAGCGTAACTGGAGGGCGGCGAGAAAAGTAAATGGTTCCAAGCTCAAAATCCCTAAAATCGACGCTGAGTTGGAAACGGATGACAATCAGCAGACAAAGCAGCAATGGTGGTCTAAAAATATTTTAAAGAAATAAAGACAGATTAACAAATGGTTTAATTAGAGTGAAGAAACAAACAAACAAAATGAAAATTCTAAGTCACTTTACTTATAGAACGGCGCAAGAGGCACCCAAATTTTTTTATCTATATAGACATAAACAGTAACCGTGTTTTATTTCGTACAATATTCTTCAACCATTTTAGGGTTCCGTACCTCAAAAGGAAAAAACGGAACCAATATAGGATCACTTTGTTGTCCGTCTGTCTGTCTGTCTGTTTGTCTGTCTGTCTGTATGTTTGTCTGTATGTCTGTCTGTCAAGACCCTTTATTTCGGAAACGCGTAAAGGTATCGAGTTGAAATTAAAACCATATACTCAGGTCTGTGGTCCTTTCCATCTGTGAATAAATCATCCTTCTAAGTTAACGCATTCACTGCCTTGAAATGACAAACAATTGAATATCGATTGTGTCTCCCGGCGCCGTGTATTAGGCAGTGAATGTGTTAACGAAAAAAAAAAGATACGGCCGTTTAATTCGCAAAAAACGTATATTTCGACACTCTCAAGGGAATCAAAATTCATAGGGTACTTGCCATTGACCTAGATCTATGAAGTTTGGCAAGTAATATCGTCTTATATTACAAGTATAGGAAAAAATCTGAAAACTATACATATTTAATTGAATCACAAAAAAACAGGGTCTTTATGCAAGGTACGGGGGTCCAAATTTTGAAGTAAGTTAACCGTGTCATGTGGGGTATCGTATGAAAAGGCTTTATTTGCACAAGCTTAAAAATACTTTAAATTATTTTTATAATGAAGAATGATAAAAGAAATACAAATTTGTACGGAACCCTCGGTGGGCGAGTCCGACTCGCACTTGTCCGGTTTTTTTGTTTATGTTGTAGTTAAAAAAGAAATAAGTTAACGTTTTTGTCGTCGCAAATAAGAAAATATATCACTGTGCATATCTTTTACTGTGCCATTAAAATGCCTTTGTTTCCCAGATACTAGTACAAATGGAAATAACTGTTTTGCTGTTCAGGGTACATTCACTTTATACATTCACAACAACGTCACAATGGTAAATCTATTCGTCAACTTTATGTGACTGACATAATATCATTGTCCAACTGCAAACTCAGAATCTGGTGTAACTATAAACGAAGATGGAGTAGATGCACTGTTGGTATGCTTAACCGCCTCTGTGGTGTAGTGGTTAAGATCACCGACTTCAGACTTAGAGGTCCCGGGTTCGATTCCCAGTTGGGGATACATGTTCGTGTACTCGGTTTGATTGGTGGTACGATTTGTTTGCTCGCCTGGCTAGCTACCAACATTTTTGCCTCAGTAGTGGAGGATCCCGGGTGAAGTGCGCTTCCACCATTGGCCTTATCATCACTTAACATCAGGTGGGATGAAGGCACTGTGCTTACCCGTAAGATATAAAAAGAAAAATAAGCTCTCGTATTTTAAGATAACATAATAATATACTCTATTATATATACTTTAGATCTTTGAAGCTGACATACTAAGTTTGAATTACGCAGTTTCTCATTGTCCGTCCAATCTCTTTTTTTTTTTTTTTTTTGGAGAGAGATTGCTGATTGCCGCTGCGGCATTTTCAGCTTCACCGGGCTTTTTGGGGGCGGCGAGGAACGTAAAGGGTCCCTCAAGCCGTGTGAAACGAATCACCTTCAGAGGTTATCTAGAGGGAACGGCATCGCGCACAAGTGCGCGTCCCCGTGCCCTACTAGATTCTCCGAAGGGTTCGGATCGGATCGGGCGTCCAATCTCGTATACGTATCTGTACTAGACTGGTAGTAGGGTCCTGACTGGCTGGCGACCGCCTTTACACCTATATATGTTGCCAAACATTGTATTGCAAACCCCGTGAATACAACCCAAGACCTCTATGTATAGAACTGGAGGTCTTGTGGTAGACTGTAGCTTAAAATTATTGTCTAACATGATTGTGTTAATACAGACAGATGTTGTAACATAACAAGGGGCCTCGGTAGCTCAGCGGTGAGAGCATTGGACTGGTTATCCAAAGGCCGTGGGTTTGATTCCCACTCGAGCTGGTTGATTTTTTCTAGTAAAATTTTATCTTGTATGTTAAGGATTACATTAAAACCTTTTTCTATATTGTACACGTCAATTAGCCTATCTGTATCTCTTATATACGAACTGCACCGCGCAAATCAGCTGCCAATTCCAAGGCATTTTTAATTGCAGCAACACATCGGCTATTACTACTATGTTATTTACAATTCCGCATACATAATTAGCGCATAATTTAATCTGCAGATCATGTTATCTGCCTAAAGATATATCATAGCTTTATACTATATGTATATGAACATGGTATATCCGTCCGCGCGTCCCGTTTACGACCGCTGGAGTATTACGGCTATGTAAAATAACGTTTTACGGCGCAACGTGCGACAGGCATGCGTGTGCGCACCGTACGGAGTAGGTTGGGCAGACGCGACTGTTTAATTTTGGCAACCTACTTTTATGGGTTGTTAAATTATCCATAAATTTTAGGTGACATAAATTTTCGCAGAAATCTTTAAAATTATTTCTTTTTGGAGAGTTCGCCGATTGCCTCAAACGGCATTTTCAGCTTCACCGGGCTTTTTTGGGAGCGGCGAGAAACTTAAAGGGTTCCTCAAGCCATGTGAAACAAATCACCTTCGGAGGTTTTCTAGAGAAACGGCATCACGCACTAGTGCGTGTCCCCGTGTCCTACTAGATTCTCCTAGGGGTTCGGGTCGGATCGGGGAGTGGAACAACCCGAGGGCGCCTTATAGGTAAAGGCTCGAATCTCAATTCGGGTGGACCGGGCGGGCCATGGTGGTGGGGACAAGCGCCCAGTACCAGAGCGCCCAGGTACATAGAGCGCGTGTGAAGCTGCTCGTCGTACCCTTGTTCTACGAGTACGGTGTCTTGGGCCTGAACTAGTGTGCATGTTTAGTGTATTCTGTAAATGTGTAGTGTCATTTAGAGGATCGGACTCTTAGTAGCGCGGTAGCACAATACCTAAATTTATGTGTAGTATATCTTTCTGTTAGATTTTATCAAACATCCTTTATTACGCAGAGATTTAAATCTCTCTTTATTTATCTTTTTTCCAACAGGAAGACATGGTATAAATGCTTTAAAACAAAAGTTTTTGCTTAGTGGTAAACTACTACACATAGTTTATTTGCCTGATTTGCGTCTGCCCTAATACCTATTCCTCTTGTAATATTGTTGTGTTCAAAGTTCAAAGGGTGTTCAGAGTAAAGTAACCGTTATACCATTGGACAGTTCAGCAAAAGCTTTCGAAGGCCCGCAAATGCGTCAATGAGACCGAGTCATCGCTAGAAGTGGATAAGTATTGACTCAATCACCACGCTTAACAAATACCGGTAGGCGTCACAAATCCCAGTTTGAATCGAAACATCCAAAACACACTTTGTCCGACGTGGGAATTGAACCTTCTCCCACTCGGCCACCGAGACGGACGGCGTAATGTAATAAAATCTTCCTGTAAATTTTGAACCTTTGCTAAAACAGTCGCAAGTTATATCTCTCGATTCAAGGGTACTAAACCTAGCGAAATAAAAGGGCAAAGAGAAGAACGCGCGCGTGAGTGTTGGTGTCATATGTGTCTTTGAGCTGCTACGCTTTATGTATACCGGGTCTATATACCACTACAAAGCTATGTAAATGGAATATCTGTTAGTCAGCAGTGCAATAATCTTTGGTCGCACACCTTTTTGTAACCCTCCAAGCGAGAGGATTCGAAAACGAAGTAGTTTAGGCTGTAAAATGGTGGCAAAAACGCGGCAATGTGCGAAGGGCCCCATTGTGCGCGGACGCTACACTCAACTGTGACTAGAAAATAAGGAGAAAGCAGAAGGTAGGCTTCATTCAAACGCGCTCGGGCAACGCACACATAGACAACCTCTCACGGACGAGGAATCTCGGTCCATCTCAGACCAGTCAGAGTGCAGCTGTCGCGTGATTCCGTATCCGTATATCGTCCGTATATCCGTATATCGTCTACGCCGCGAACTGTCAATACACGGAAACGTCCAGGTGACAGCGCGGGACATAGCGCCAACGTCTCCCGATAAAAAAAATTGTCAAAAAAACATGATACGAGCTTGATGAAGACTAAGAATATCACTGGATGTTACGGCTAATAGCTGAAGTGCGGCTAAACCTAGTTTTAGCCGGCTACAACTAGGTGCACTTATCTTCGTTGTATAGAGCTAGACTTCTGTTGTCTAATAAAAAAAAAAATAACCTTCTAACCTATCACGTGACCTACAGGAGTAGGGCAGCTAGTAGTTCTGTTGTCTATTATATAAAAATACATTTTCTGCACCTAGTTTTAGCCGGTTAAAACTAGGTGTAACCGCTCTTCGGCTATTAGCCGTAACATATACATAATATAATTATTTCAAAGTATATGCTTTAAACCCAGATCTAAATACTCAAAGAAAATGAGAATTGAATAAACAGACCAGTCAGAGTGCATGCAGCTGTCGCGAGATTCCTTAACCGTGAGAGGTTATCTATGTGTGCGTTGGTCGAGCGCGTTTGTAATATATTAATATAATAATAAATAATAATATTTTTTTTTATTTCGAATATAAAATCCATAAGTGTTACATTGAAACTTAACCTAAGTTAGTAAAAAACAAGAAAAACATAATTATCTTAATATAGAAGACGCTAGGATGTCGCGACTGCCGTGTGCAATTTCAACCAGCGCTTCCGCAGCGGCGAGTCCCAGCGCTCAGCAAGCGCGCGCACGATTTTGTTCGGGTTGGCGCGCACGCGCGTTAGCAGCGACCAGCTTCACTTACTTATCTTACCTTCTGGGGTTTCCTTATTTTGTGACTCATATGTGACTAGAAAATATTATTCGGAATTAGAATGAGTTCGTTGGACCGGTCATTTATTATTTATACGACTCGGAGTTCAGTTTAAGACGCCGCTCGGTAATTACACGTTGCTCTCGTAGGCTACGGCTAAGGCTGTAATGTCTGTGGAACTATTTTTAGTTTAACATTAGTATGGAGCCTATGTCCAGCAGTGGACTAGTATAGGCTGATGATGATGATGGTGGTGAATAACTGTTCATCGGATGCTGTGGATTCATTGCTGTAGTCGATGGCTAAAACAATAAAATAATGTTGGTAGGACCTATCTATATACCAACCTAGGTTTATCAAAATCCATTACGTATAAAGTTTGCCACGAAATTTTAGCCCAAAAACTTAAAATATATATTGATGTATATGTCATTTAGAATAGGCGTAAATGGTTATTAGTGTTGGTAACACGTTAGGGATACGAGTAGGTACCTCTGGTGGTTCCCCGATCCGATCCGAACCCTTCGGAGAATCTAGTAGGGCACGGGGACGCGCACTAGTGCGCGATGCCGTTCCCTCTAGAAAACCTCCGAAGGTGATTCGTTTCACACGGCTTGAGGGACCCTTTAAGTTCCTCGCCGCCCCCAAACAAGCCCGGTGAAGCTGAAAATGCCGTCTGAGGCAATCAGCAATCTCTCTCAAAAAAAAAAAAAACCTCTGGTGGTACGGACGTCCATAGCCTACGATAACAGCATATCATAAGATATTTGATTTCCACCTTAGTGGTATAAAAATATTACTAGCGCGGTATATAGTAATAAATTGTAGCGAGATTTGATTTCTATAATAGAAGCATTTGCTTTACTTTACGTTATATACCTACCTATCTGTTTTAGAATGGTATGGCTTATTTAGAAAGAAGGTTTATTTTTATTCTCGTCACCATCTTTGAATCCAAGCGTAAGTCCAGAGGCATAACCTCTTTGCTTATCAACATACTTTTCGTAAGTCCAGAGGCGAAACCTCTTTGCTTTTGAATATATTTTTCGAATTGAGAACACGGGTAACTGACGCCGCGCGTAAGCGGAGCGTGCGGCGGGCGGTCACGGCTTTTACACGGGCACACAGCGGGCGCGGCGGGCAAACATTTGCGGCCAGCGACAAATTTCTTTGTGGGCACTGTCGCCCGACCTCTGTGTGTGGGAATTATTATGTTTGGACTACCACTAAGGTCAGTTGAACTGAATTAATTCGGTGATGCGTTTGTTTTTCAACGCCAGGAGTGTCTTGGGGTAGATAAAACAATGGAAGTACCATTTATATACTTATTTATATACTTAGTAGTACTCATTTATATACTTTAGCTCATATCTTCAAATTCAAATTCAAATTCAAATTTATTTATTGCATGTCACATTGGTGTACACAGATATTAAATAAATAGGTAAATAAGGTGTAAAAAGGTGTAAGGGCATAGCAAACAGAGGGAGTAGCTTATTCACTACTGTATTATAGTTATATGACTAAATAAATTAAAAATTAAAAAAAATTGTAAGTAATAGTACATGTATCGCCCTGTAAAGACATGGCGAATTTTAAGAAGCTGTTACATTATTATGAATTATTATATCTATACCATTATATAATTATATTGAAATTATATTGACATTATAAACATTATATTCTTTGGATTGACACAGTGACTTTCTCTCATTTCGCAAATAACTACAAGAATTCATTAACGTACTCTGCTGATTTTAAAGCCTTTTATTTTTTTACCGGAAAACAAGATAGAGAGAAACAATTATTGTCTTGCACAACATAATAATTACAAGAAAAGGGATACACAGAAAAAAGATCGAAGATTAAAAGATGAAACATTTTCAAAAGCTTTAGCAAAAACATACATACTACATACAATACATACATACAATATGTACCGCGCATTCCCCGTGTGGTGCCGGGGATAAAGAATTGCACCACCCCATCTCCTCCCGTGGGTGTCGTAGAAGGCGACTATGGGACCATTCCAGAGGATGGGCAGCAGCGTCTCTCTGTGATTATTCTCACCTTACTGTGAACGCCAACCCGCTTACCAAGCGTGGCGATTATGGCAAATTCCCCTCAAAACAATTTTATCCTTGAGCGAGGCCCTTGTCCAGCAGTGGACGTCTTTTTGGCTGAGGTGATAATGATGTATGCGCGTCGCCAACGAGTAGCTGTCCAGCAAACGATGCTTTCGAGGCATACAAAATGCCACAGAAGTATTGGTTTTCAGACAGCTCCCGTAATTTCAACGGGACACAGTTACGCTTGTTTATTTAAAATTCACCATATAAACTTACAGCTTGTTCAGCCAACACGCTTATATGCTATATAAACTAATCTAAAAGTAACAAAAATAAGAATTTAAATAAAAAAAAAGAAATAAATAAAAACATATAAAAACACATTGCAAAAATACAGGCAAACATAAAACCTCCATTAAAAATTATAAAACGCCCTTTGTTTATGTATTCAAAATTCAAAATTCAAAAAATTCAAAATTCAAAATTCAAAATCATTTATTCAGTTTAGGCTACAAGTAGCTCTTGTGAATGTCACTATGCCATCGGTTCGTAAGTCTACTCTGGGCGGGAGATCTTGTACTGAGAAGAACCGGCAAGAAACTCAGCAAGTGTCCAGCTCTTTTCTCCCTTACAGCGTCAAAAATATTGGAAAATGCCCTATCATAGCAGGACACTTTCCATTACAAATAAACACAAAATTATAGAAGACAACCACAACATGTAAATAAAAAACAAAAATATCACAAAATAAAATAAAAATAAAAAAAAAAAAAAAAAAAAAACTAAGTTAACAAATTTACATCAGGTAAAAGTTTCAATTTCCACAATGTCAAACAGTACCACTACAGTACTCAAAAAAAAAAAAAATTGGTTAAGAAAAACCAAGTCAAACTACAGTAAATAATATTAAAAATAAGATAAGTATGCAAGAGCAGACCAGCCTCCACAGGCAGCACCCGTTCACGAGTATGACATATGAATCAGCCATCGCTTCGCTCAACCATATTTTAGGGAACGTAACGACCCGACGCACACGCCACCACCGCAGAGACAAATAAAGAGAGCATGACATACTCAAGATACTCTAAATAAAAACTTAATGATCTATTTAACGCAACGCTGTTTGTTATCTGTAGGACACTGCTGATAAAGGCTATCATATCAGTATAAAAATTATATAAATTAATTTTATTATATTAATTCAAATAGAGTATATGTTTTTCATTATAACCAAGCTGTTTTATCATCTAAATATTCTTTGACTGTATAATAACCTTTTAAAAGTAATATAGATTTCACATGTTTTTTAAACTTATCTAAAGGTAAATCTAGTACAGTACTTGGTATTTTATTGTAATAGTGTATACCTTGCCCCAAGAAAGAACCAAGAACCTTCTGTAACCTGAACAGTGGCATTACAAGTTTTGTCTTATTCCTAGTATTGAAATTGTGTACGTCACCATGTTTAGTATAGGAGTTGATATTGCAACGTACAAAAACTATACAATTATAAATATATTGAGATGCAACTGTCAGGACACCAATCTCCTTAAAAAGATTTCTTAAGGAAGTTCGTGATCCGAGTCTATAGATTGTTCTTATTGCTCGTTTCTGTAAAATGAATATAGTTTCAATATCAGCCGCTGTTCCCCACAGTAGGACGCCATACGACATGACACTGTGAAAATAACTAAAATAGACCATTCTAGCAGTTTCAACGTCTGTTAACTGCCTAATTTTTCTAATGGCATAAGCAGCAGAGCTGAGTTTACCGGCCAATTTCGATATATGAGGATTCCATTGAAGCTTTGAGTCAAGGGTTATGCCTAAAAAGACTGTAGAATCTACCAAATCTAATTGATCACCGTTTATTTTAATATCGGTTGGTTCATATTTGACATTTGGTAATATAAATTTAATACATTTTGTTTTCTTAGCGTTAAGCTGTAAATTATTAATAGTAAACCAACGGAGTACCTCTGAAAGAGCTTTATTTACATTTTCATAATTAGTCCTACACCTAGTTACATTAAAAATGAGTGAAGTATCATCTGCAAATAATACAATTTCACAAAAGTTCTCTACAAAGAATGGCAAGTCATTAATATAAATCAAGAAAAGGAAAGGACCAAGAATCGACCCTTGTGGAACTCCCATTTTTACATGTGAACCAGATGATTTAGTACCATTTATATCAACAGTTTGTGTTCTAGAGCTGAGATATGACTGTATTAAATTTAGTGCAAAATCTTTGAGACCGTAATAATGAAGCTTCATCACCAGAGTCCGGTGCTCAACGCAATCGAAAGCCTTGGACAAGTCGCAAAAAACACCAAGAGCGTTTTGAGACTTCTCCCAGGCATCAAATATATGTTTTATTAGAGCAACACCTGCATCAGTAGTAGAACGACCCTTAGTAAAGCCATATTGCTTACTATGTAAAAGGTTGTTTGTGTTAAAATATGACATCAACTGTTCAAGTATGATTTTTTCATAAATTTTACTTAGCGCTGGTAATATTGAAATGGGCCGATAGTTACTGGGATCTTCTTTGTTCCCTGATTTGAATAAAGGTATAACTTTACTAAACTTCATAAGATCAGGAAAGATTCCTTTATCGACACAGTTATTAAAAATTTCAGCAAGATACGGTGCAATAGAATGAATAATATTCTTAATTACTTTAATAGATATACCCCACAAATCACTCGTGTTTTTCATTTTAAGTGATTTAAATGTTTTAATAATATTCATTGAATCAATGTATTTAAATTGAAAGGAAAGATTACTTTTTGGTACATATTTTTGGAGTAAAGTTTGTGCAGCTTCTGGTGATGAATCTAAATTTGACGTTGTTATTACAGGTATATTTACAAAAAAATCATCAAAAATATTAGCAATTTGTGAATCTGAATTGACTAAGTTGTCGTTTACTTTTAAAGTGAAAGTATTATCCCGTGGTTTAAATTTACCTGTTTCACGGTTTATAATGTCCCAAGTGGCTTTAATTTTATTGTTAGACTTTTTAATTTTTTCTTTAAGGTAATTAGATTTTGCTACTGTGCACACTTTTTTAAACATTTTCGAATAATTCTTTACATATTGCGTAAAATTAACATTTTGGTTATATTGTTTTAAACTATATAAATCATATAATTTATTTCTACTCTTATATATACCAGTTGTGGCCCAGTCACAGAACTTAAGTTTATGAGTAATTTTTATTGTTTTTGGTGTAAACACATGGTTGTATTCGGTCTTAATTAAATTAAAAAGATTACTATAAAGTACATCTGGATCATCTTGTACAAAGGGTAATGCATCAATTTTACAAGCTATACTATTTTTGAAACACTCCATTCGCTCTTTTGTAACTGGTTTACAGTTCACTATTTTTGGTTCATCCCTAATATCAAAATCATAGGTCACCTTCAAACCGCAATGGTCAGACGTAAGATTACTAATGAGTGACTTAGAAACAGGGTCATAGTCTGTAAAAATATTATCTAGACAAGTGGCCGAATGTGAAGTTATTCTAGTGGGTTCGAGAAATAGATTTGAAAGATTAAAACATTTAAATAAGGCAAGAAGACGAACACTCGTTGAAGTGTTTTCTAAAATATTTATATTAAAATCTCCACATACTAAAACAAATTTATTTTTTAATTTTAATTTTCTAAGTACATCTTCCATTACTGATTCAAAAATATTAAAATTGGCCGATGGGGGTCGGTATACACACACTATTACAAAACTATTGAACTCCACACACGATAGTTCAATGTTACGCTCCACTGATAGGTCTACAATGTCGTTGCGATTTTTGTATTTAATATTGCTTCTTACTAATATTAGAGAACCGCCGTGAATAGCTGAGCTTCGCACGTACGCGCTTGCTAATTGGAAATTATTTACATGGAATGATGTATCATGACTTCTTAACCAATGCTCAGTTATACAAAATACATGAATTACCTGACTTTTTGCTAATAATTCTAATTCTAAGTCCTTGCCAGCCAAACCCTGAATATTTTGATGTATAATAGTAATGGATGTGGGCTTGGCCTTTGTCTTAGACCTCAGTTTAAACCTGAGGTTGTAACCTTATTACTAGTTGTAAAAGTTGCATTAGTAGAACTACTAATGATTAAGTTATTATTATGAAAAGACTTAGTTATACCACCTATAACTGTATCATGTATATTAAAAGCTAACAAATTAGCTATCTGTGTCCTACATTTCTTAGAAAGATACATCGTATCTGACATCAAACTAAAGTTATTAATAAATTTATTAATATCGAAATATAAAATAGTGTCACTATGACGACAAGTCAAATTAAACAATAATAAATTTAAGTCATAAATGCGCTTGTTTTGTTCCCAGGTTAAATTTGTACAATAGGGAAAAGCGCTAACTATTAACCTGCAATTCGTATCTGATTGCAGTTTAATCAAAATATTAAAATTATTTATAATGTCAATGTATGTATGCTGCCTAACTTCCCGTGCATGTCATAAGAGCCAACTAAGGGACAAGGGATATCACTGATGTTGTCTATTCCATTCCTATCACTGATGATGATATTCCACCTCGGAGCCCTACTATGATTATGCTAAATGTGGCGTCGAGGTCACTAACAGCGAGTTAACTCAAAATTGGTGATTTTGATGCTTTGTCTACCCCTTTTTGCAGAAGGATGTGAGAGTATATAATGTACGAATGTCACAGTACAGTCAACTAGTTTCCGCCTGCGGATTCGCCCACGTCACACGTTGTGTTATTATCAAATTGCAATAACCGTTGGATAGATGGCACACTGCCGCTGAAATGCAGTCAAAAATCAAAAAGCAGTGAAAAAAATTTCAGAGCTTACGTCAGCCTTCCCGGTAGCATAATGGTCAGTGCAGCCGCCCTGATTGCGTAAGGCCCAGGTTCGATTCCTGGCTGGGTCGGGTAGGCATTTAATTTTTTCATTGTATTTTATAAATATTTTAATTCAGCTTCAGTGCAGCAATTAGCACTTCAAAATAAAAAAAAAGTTAAAAGTTCACACGGTTTAATTTTATGTTTTAGTAGTAGTAGTACGTAGTATGTAGTTTTAGTACGTTTTGAATCGGGAAAAATAGTGAAATGAGATAGAACTGTTCACATTTAATACGTACGCAATAACTCACAAAATAGTGACAAAACCATTAGAAAAAATAGGCTAAGCTTTTACCCTTCAACTAAAAACGTTTGTTTTAAAAAAACACTAAGATCACCTACATTTTATCGTCTACGTGACTCTTATCTTGGTATTAATTACAAATCACATTGCAAGCGAAACGAACCTTATTACTAAAGTGTCCAAGTGTTATTTTCGCTTGTATTTTGAGTAGTGGAATATGAATCGTTTAGCTTGCTAGAGCAAATACAGGCTACCGTGCTACTTAATGTATTGTCAATAAAAATTTGTTTGCACAATCCGCTACCGCTCGTGTGCCGCCCTGCCTCTTTATTGGTACAGTGGAGTGCAATAATGTGTCTACAGTTTTCAGTTTGTAGTTTTATTGCAAAGAGATTTCGTTTCTAAAATGTTTTAATATTTCTTAACTTGAATGTAGGAAAATAGTAAGTTTCTTTTATCTATTGAAGCTGCCAAGTTTTTTTTAATAATTAAAATCTTGACAGCCTTAATATGAAATGTCAATGACATTTAATTTCTCATGTTAAAGCTTGAAATACGTATCGTTTTAATTCTGAAAAAGCGTCAAAAATAAAATCACGGGCCGGGAACCTTACTGACTGACGATACGGATAGCAGGTACCGCACCTGCCCCCCAACCGCCTAACTCTATTGACATCGCTCTCGCTATCGCGCTCTATAGTTTATGGTGTCATTTTGTAATTTCTAAAGCGATATGAAAGCATTAAGAAAGCAATATCGAAAGCTATAGTCTATAGCTTTCGATATTGCTTTTATATAGCTTTCGAAATGGCAAGATTACGCCATAAACTATAGAGCGCGATAGCGAGAGCGATATCAATAGAGTTAGGCGGTAGGCCCCCTGGTCCGGTCCCATGATTGTGGAAAAGCCTGAGCCCTGCAGTGGAACGTTTAAAAGCTAAGAAAAATAATGAATCTTATTTTAATTGCGAACCAATTTTAGTTACAAATCTATGAATCAAGTCAGTGTGATGCTAAGCATATGAAGGAAAACTGTTTTAAACTGTATCAAAAAATATTGCTACAACTAACAAAAACATGAGAGTCGTGCAGGATACCAACCGATTTGTGAATATTCATATCGCATAAACATCCCGCCGCGTCCGCACCTACATCATCCCAGTTGAAATCGATTAATATGACTTTAAATCGATTAATACAGATCGTAATCAGAATTGTACCTGCTGGCCGCGGGCCGATAGAATTAAACAAATATCGCTCGCCGAATATAGCGTAATAAATATAATTTATAATGTTTATTCGATTGTTATCGCGGCTCAGATCGCGGAGACGCCCGCGTTCGGCGCTCGCCGGCCCACAGGGTAAGGTTCATACACAGAGACTTTTTTGAAATTGTCACGCGCAGAATAAATATCGTTATTTACATCACCAGTTAATTTTATGTCCCCACTGCTGGTGCTCGAGCCTTCCCTATAGGTGGGTAGGGAGAACGAGCCATAAACTACCACGCAGGCCCAGTAATTATTGGTTGTTGTTAACGACTGCTAATACAGCCAGGACCGCTGGCTTTTGAAAAACTTGCTTATTACACTATGAGAAAGTTAGAGAAGAGAAGAGCAAAAGTAATATGAGGCGAATTGTAGGCTTCCCTACAAGATAAACACAAAATAGGCAAGAGCCTAGACAAACCTAGTTAAGGTATGCGGATTCAAAGCATGCAACGTGGATAACAAAACATGTTATGACTGTCTAAGAAACAATAAGATTGTGTTATTTTCTGAAGCTTATGAAAACACTTTAGGAAACTTAGCAAAAGGTTTGAAATGACAGGATGAAACAATTTGGGTCTTCAAATAAACAGAGAATAAGGTCGGAATAGTTATTCCGTGTTTTGTTCCCATCATGTAAACGTCATTTCAAATTAGAGTAAAATGGACAAAACACGGAATAACTATTCGGAGCTTATTCTCTGTTTATTTGTAAGGGGGTTTGAAATTACATATTGAAATTATTGTCTTTCTAGATAAAACATGAATTTTATTTACTTTTTATCAGACAGTTTCAATCAGCAAAAAGGCTGAAAATGTTTGTCTTACTTCTACATATCGCTGCTCTGTGTTAACTATAAAAGAAATAAAATTGTTAGCGTTACATATGACTTGGGCAGTCTCTCTCAGGTTGTTCAAATATATCTTATCTCGTACTTAAAGAAATTAATAATTAAATACACTAATTTATGAGAGGGGGAGGAGCTCGCCGCCTTCAATACCGTCCACAACCAAAGTCTGTCCACGTTTTAACCTTATGCTTCTACAGCGAAGGAGAAACTCGTTGCCGGCACTACTCGAAGTAAAACATATTATTTTCAATAATTATTACTTTGGATGAGGTTTCACGAAACCAATAAAGGAACCAATAAAAATGTATAACGTGACGTTTTGCAAGATTTTTAAATACTACGAAAAGAAAGATCAAGATATCAGTAACAGTGACTGATTGATTTGATGTTAACTCAACCCGTATAATTATTAAAAATATAATTTAAAAAATGTTAAAATTTAAATTTTGTTCTATCTTCTATACAAAGTAAAAACCATAAACCTTTTTAGCTAGCTCTAATTACCGACGACGCAGCGTTTCCAATATTCCAAAGAAAACGTAGAAGTAATGTAATTTGTACTGCTTTGTATATTCAATTTGAAAAGAAGCGTTTTCTTCTAAGATTGGTAATACCAAGAACAAACACCTTCAAGACTTTTAAACCTGTTATCTTCTTTCTTTCTTTTAGTTGATGGCTTCGTGCGATTAGCACATTTAGCCAGTGTCAAAGTATTTTTTTTTACAAGTAATAAAATATACAATATTTCCTTCCAGTATGATGATAATGAATGATAATAGAAATGAGAAGTGAGAAATGATAGGTCATTACTCGAGTATCTCAGTAAAGATGTGGGGCTTTACTAATTCCTCGGGCGGACTTCTTGAGAGCATTTGAAAAGTGAAGTTGCACTGTTTTGTTTCATTTGCCAACACTCATGCGCACTTACGAACACTTAACGGTTAATAATCCACCATTATTTCACATTAATATGCGACATAATACAAATTTTAGAAATTAAAACAAAACTGCAGACATGACTCTTCACTTTTCCGCCAAAAAGTCCCCATCTGTTATCTTAAACAATTGTATATTACGTTTTTTTTAAATCTAACAGTCTAGTGTATAGATGTCATAGTGCGGATGGGGTAAGCCCGCCCGCATCTCTTGTCAGCTGAGCCTGACCTACAAAATTGGAACACCCATAAAGTAAGCATACATACCGCGCTCGAGCAACGCACGTGTACTCCTATGAAGGAAAGGCGAAGGTGGGATGAGGTCGAAGAGTTCATCATAGCACTCGCCATGGTATAAGCGGTAAAACACGCTGAGTCCTTATGTTGTGGCTGAGCGTTGAAGCGTACGTGGTCACGCCACACGCCTACCCACGAGCTAAGAGTAGCTCATTATAACCCCTAAAATAGAGGACCCATACAAACAGCTTTACAATCCAAATGACTTAACTGCTGCCTTATACGGGTTTGTCTAGTTAATAACTTAATTAGCTGTCTGTATTACTTCTGTACTAATCTGCGCACTTTAGTGTTTTTCCGCAAGTGCCGTTTCCCTCAGCTGCAAGCCTTTTTAGCGGTATTCCCCATAAATCATGTGTCGTAGGAAGGTGCTTAGCTATAAAATGGCTGCTCATGGCTCGGCTATGACACCTGCGTGCATCAGTCAGCGTTGCGTGCGGTCGCGTACGGATGGACCGGGTTATGCAACACTGAACTATTTTAGTAATTAAATAAAGATAATAAGAAACAGAGATACATTAAAAGTTTAACTTAACCAATAAGATAATTCAAGTGTATTACTATTTATATGATACAATTTTTACAGACTTTGACAGCGTTTAATGTATACCAAATTAATTTAGGTTTTTTTTTTTGAGAGAAATTGCTGATTGCCTCTACGGCATTTTCAGCTTCACTGGGCTTTTAATTTAGGTACCATAGGCATACCTTTTTATACCCAACGTTTCGAGTTTTATTTGGAATTATTAAGTCAGTGAACCTCTTAACCTGTGGTAAGATGAATAATTCCAATACATTTTGAACGTTATTATGATTGAGATAATTCAGTTTTATATCAATCATAATAATGGGAATTCAATTAGAATATAGTGGGATATTGACGAATATACTTATTCTCTTAACACGCTTTTAATTTATTATAAAAGAAAGCGACAGCCCTTTTTAAAAAAAAAAACTAAAGGCAACCGATGAAGCATAATTTAATGTTTCCAAGTCAAACATATGCCGACAAAGTAGCTGCGACCAACGGACACACTCATATTTTAAAAGAGATTAAGTTTATTCGTTAGAAGTTTAATTATTCTTTTTATATAACTTTATTATTTAACAAAACTATCACACTGAAATGAAAGAACTTTTACGGATCTACTCGCGTTTATTTTCGCGTAAACTTTAGAAAACAATAAAATTATCACATCTCGCATTACCCATCCACAAGTGTAAAGGTGAGACGCGTTTAGCGACGACAAATGCGCACAGTCGGCAACTGCGCGCGCGCAATGCATCACACCGCAAAACAAATTCCACCCTTACGCGAACATGCGCGCTCTGACATATCGGCGCGCTCACTCTAACTAATGATATTGTTATTGATACCACTAGTCGTACTCCCATATGTTGTTAAGCATAAGGTTCAATTTAAAATGGCTTTTCGTCCGTGACATGTGTGGTCGACGAGATTAAGGATATGGTATTGAGGTCGTATGACCGGGGTAAATAAGTGATAACCATCTGAGTAAGTAATGAACAAAGCAAGTTTTAAGACTATCGAGTATAAACTACTTAAGTAGGTACTAGTCACCTAATGATATCTCAAAAGTTCAGTAGCTGGATTCTACTAGAAAATATCAAACAACCTCAGGATCCTCGAGTGGGTGGGTGGCTCTAATAAATATGATTTCAATAAAAATAATTTATAGCACTTGTATGATAAAGACTAAAACTTGGTAAGAGATTCATATATTTTTATTTTTATTTATTGGTCACCAACATAATGCTATTATGGTTTTGGTACAGATAAGGAAAGCTTAATGTTATTATAATTATATATTATAATATATTATAATATTATCTTTATTTATTTTTTCTCATATAAATTTACATTTTTAAATATTAAACAAAATAAATAAAACATTTAAAAATATAAAAAATAGGGGTCCGCCGGCATCGGGCCCAGGGTCCAAGCTACCGGTGGTTAGAGCTCCAGAGACAGGAACCTCCTCACAATGCGTGCCGTATCGTATTATTATTATAGTTATATCATCTCATATTTTTTTAATTCATACTATAAAACAACTTTTTGACTAACCGAAGCTCAAACGGTTTCGCGCTTGTTTTTTACTGCATCGGTGTTTTTATACAAAATACATCTACGAGATCGTGACACTGAACAGAAAACAGTAAGATTAATAATGTGACAAAACAAATAGTCATCATTACCTATAATCTTATGTATGCTGTACAACACCTAATATTTATATTTAGCTCATAATATGTAAAAAAAAATTAAAATTCAATATTGATACTTCTCAATAACCATATAGATACATAATAATAATAATACTATAACACTCCTGGACACGGCACGCACTGTCAGGAGGTTTCTTTCTCTGCAGCCTTAATCGCCGGTAGCTTGAGTCTGGCTCCGCTGCTGGCGGCGTTCTAGGTTTAATTTTTTATAAATGTTGTATTTTTGTATACTCTTTTAAACTTTCGCGTTCCATAGTTAAACAAAAAAAATTAAACAAGGATTACATGAGCGGGTCAAAGAATATATCGCAGCTGTAAAGAACAGGCAGTCTAATAAAATAAAATAAACTTTTCTACACTCACACAAATTATCTAGCCCAAGAGAAGCTTCGTTATGAAACTCGTTAAATGGTTACTAGACAATGGATAAACATACTTAAATACATACGTATTACTCATAGAAAACACCCAGACCCGACACAATATCGAAAAGTTCGTTTTCGACACACGTTCTCGACCGGGAATCGAACCCGGGACCTCGGAGTTAGCGCCGCCCAAAGTCCGGCGTGCAAGCCACTCGGCTACGGAGGTCGTCAATGACACTATGCTTTTATTTATTTATATAGGTACACTAAAAATACATATACACAACATTTTGAAGCAGTTACATAACAGGGTTGAAGGTTAACATACAATTATTTAAACATAAATAGAAAACAGCGATAAAAATATGAATGAATGAATGTAAATTTTTAGAAAAAAAACGTAACAAATCAAATCGATTGATTACTGTAATCACAATATGCTCTGTACACAATAAAGATATCATACTGTTTCTATCATATTTAACCAATTAACAGTAAATACAATAACATTAAGGTGAAGATGGTGATTAAGCATTACCTACCATTACCTATTAATTGTAGCGATGACTTGATATGACACATATCATTGATTTCAATGATAGAGGCCTTTGCCCAGCAGTGGGACAATTATAGGCTGTTTACTTTACTTTACAATAAAATTTAAATTATATTGATTATAGTATTAAGCGAGTTATGGTGCGTACCAGCTTTAAAGCTAATTTGACAATAACTAATATCATTCATGGCTAAAAGCTGAGCTGCTCATTAATAACACTGACGGCTTAAGTGGCAAATATCGCTCATTTTTCTAAACCTACAATATATTGCGGCACTCAAACCTATGGGTGTTAAATTTGCTAACGTAAGTAGGCATTTTAATAGGAAAGACGTGGAGTGGAGTATGCATAGATTTTTTTGATTACCGGTTTCGCATGAAATCCTGTCTGGATTTATTATATCTATCCAATCTATCAACACTATGAACACAGAAAAAAATTAAATTTTTTAAATGTTTTATTTTATTTTATTGCTCCTGTTGACACACATTTCAGCCGGAAAACTAAACCTCTGATAAATCACTGATGATTATAAAAAACCATGGCTACCTTATTAGAATAATAATCTCCTCTTACTTAATACTTAATTTTTTGTATAAATATAGTTTGTTAAATTAAATTAAGAGCTGTAGATTTTGAAAAAAAAAGAAATAAAAAAGAATGGAATTACAAAATTGTTATTTTTTAAATGTTTTTAACATTGTTATTATTGCGACCAAATAAATACAGATTACAATAAGTTGTGTTCACCAATCTTCCTTTAAAAATAACAGACACCTTGCGAGTTTCAGTAATGCACGGAAAAACAAACAGACCCAAATGTCAAGTTTATTTGATAAACATGAGAAGTGCGGGAACACGAATTAAAACATTTTCAACGAGGACATTCACTCTGTACATAAAAGTAGGTTCCTTTGCATTATTAAGTTTAAATATTTATTTACTAAAAGGTAAGAAAACATTTAAAAACCTTGGAGTTTTTGTAACACATCTCAACCGCTCGCCGTGGTTTAGTGGTTAAAATATACATAATTTAACCAGTCAGACACAGAGGTCCCGTATTTGATTACCAGGGCATGTACAAAATATTAGTGTACTCCGTTTGGTTGGTAATACGGCTTGTTTTTAATTCACCTTACTAGCTACCACCATTCTATCATAGTCTGTCGCCATAACATAACTGTTAGCAACATTGTAGTTGATACAGATGATGCATTGTAATTATGAAATATAATAAAAATGCCTGGTTTATAAAAAAAAAAATGTAATAATTTATATACAAGAAATGCGAAGCCGATCAAAGCGTAAAGCACTAAAGAATGCAACAATTAAATAAAACAATTAAAACGTCAATAGAAAAGTAGGAACCAAAAAACCTAGATGTAACGAAGAGTTTGTAACAGTTGTGTTCTGACAGATATAAGATAGACAGTTCTTGAATGGTTGAGGACTAAATGGTAAAGTGTCCTTCCATCTTCATGAAAATGTTATAGGTACTCCACAGACATCTGTGTGCTGTGATCTAAGATGAATCATCGAGTCCATAACCTGTGCCTAAGTACGTACACCCAAACAGAGATCGGTAAATTCAGATTAGCCCGAGTGTAGCCGATCCACCTACCGCTAAACGCAATATCCGCTGTATCTCGTAAATCTAAGCTGGCTTCAAAGCTTAGGTTTAATTGACACTCGTATAACAATAAATATAAAAGGAAGTAGGAAGCTATTCTATTCTTAGGAGAGCTTCAACAAAATTCGTCTTTGGCATATAAATGTGTTTCATGTTTTTTATTGCAGACTTTATTAACAATTTTGTAATAAAATGGTTAATAAAATGGTTGAACATAGGTGACAACAATATATTTAATATTATAAAATATACTGTTTTTTCTACACTACACTCAATTAAAGTCAAATAATTAATTTAAAATAAGATGAAGAAGAAAGAAGAAAGAAGAAAAAACATTGGAATCACATAACAAAACGCAGACACTAATTGACGTCAAAACTATAATAATTTAATTACCTTTAAAATTAAATTTTAGTTAAAACTGAACTACTGAATAAATTTATTCTGCTACTGAATTCAGTAGCTGGTGGTAGACCACCAGTTTGGATTTTAGCAGAGCCTTCGACCGAGAAGAGCTGGCAATAAACTCAGGAGACCTTTTTATCTGCTTCTCCACCTTTGAAGCCAAGTTATTCTGCCTGTTGTTGATGATCTGGGGCCATTTTTTAAATACATTTATATATTTATATAAGATTCGTCGTAATATTATGTTTTCAGTTAGGTTGGAAAATATGTTTATTCAATAAAAAAAAATTATTTATAACTATCACGCTTACCTACAATAAATTGCAATGTCAATCAATAGCACGCGCGCCGCGTTGGTAATCCGTACTGGTGCGACGGCGACGCGTGCGCAGCGCGGAA
Organism: Eudonia truncicolella; assembly: GCA_949315975.1. Lineage (NCBI taxonomy): Eukaryota > Metazoa > Arthropoda > Insecta > Lepidoptera > Crambidae > Eudonia > Eudonia truncicolella. Next base: position 16,786,177 of record OX438837.1, on the reverse strand, counting down.
AACCCCAATGGCCGCCGCGAATACATTATCAACAATTTAAAAAGAGTTGCGATGGCCGCAGAAAAACATATTGAAAGCACAAAGGAGCAGCCAGTTTTAATAAATTCTATTACGGTTTGGAATTAAGCCCTCGTCATCATCATCGTCAGCCCCTCTCGACCCACTGCTGGGCATAGGCCTATCTTTGCTTGTGCCATTTGCCTCAATCCTGCGCTAGTCTGGGCCACGTGAATTAAGCCAACAATACTTAAATGCAAGTACGAATTCATATATAGTATAGTATTTTACAATTTGTTAGTTCCGCAGACTTGCTGATAACAACACCACATGAAAAAGTTCGTTGGAAGAGAGTCTTTTCCAGAGAGATTTATTTATTGCCTTACTATATTATGGTCTGTGTGACGTGCTTTTGAATGTAATTTCTTACCTCTTTATTGAAAGAATCCTTGTCGTAGCTGGATGGGAAATTCTCGGATGGAAATTAATTTCATAGTTATAATGGTTCGTGTAAGAAATCTCTTCTGGAAGCGAGAAAACAGTGGCGGTAAACTCTGTATTTTTGTTGTTGTGATAATTTATTTGATTATTGTTATATTCTTCACTCTTTTAAATTACGCAATGTAGGTACATGGTAGTTGTTATGAAAATAATTTGATTTAGTTTTTGTACCTCTACGAAAATTTTAAAATATTTTTTAGTTTTACGGAAGAATTAATTGTATAGGACTCTCAAGTCTTATTATCATAATGACAATGTAAGACAACATTTTACTTTATATTTGTTTGCATAAATATGTGTCATCCACAATAGAGTGCACAAAGGTTCACCTGTTTGTTCATTAGTTGTTAAGTTGTGTTATTGATTTTGAGAGCATAGGGGTCTCATTTTGTGTCGCTCGTTATTTTTCGATACCATGACAATTTGAATACTTCTATATATACATACATATCTATAATATGCTACTTATTTACACATAAAATATAACCACTTAAAGAAATGTCCTGCCTATGCACAACGACATTCTACCGATTCAACGTTAGGAGGTTTTCAAAATGTATTGATTGTCATCTGTCATTTAACTTCGCCAATCTGTACTGACCTATACGCCGAGGAGTGTGGTGTCTGCGCACTTGATCCCATCCGAATGTCACAATTGTTCCATGGTGACGTGTTAAAGTGTGATTTTCGAATGGATTTCAGTATTTTCATAGACATTAAATTGTGTAATCCTCTCAGGTTTGAGGTGCCCTTGGTATGAATCTACATAATGAATACCAGCTGATTGATGCTTGTCGTATTTTCCACACGGTTAATCACACGATTATGATATTCGAATATTTAGAAGTAGTACATTATGGTTTCTTAATATTAAGTACAAGATATTTTGTAAATCTTATTTAGGTATATTAAATTTACATACACCCTGTATACATTTTATTTTCTCATATGAGTGTGACAAACAAGTATATCTCATAATGGATATTTATAATTTTACGCAAATTTTATTGCAAGCTAACAACAATTTGGAAAACTGTTAAAAAATCCACAAGCGAGATTCGAAAATATATTTAAGCTGAAAAAAACTATTTTTAAAAGGAAAATTACCTAAGGTGGGCCTCAATCCATACTTAAGCAATCCGGGCGATAAAAAATAGTACTTGAAGGTATTCGTGTTTCTCAATAAAGATGAAACAACGCTGACAAACAGTGTAGTAAAAACAACTTGAAATTTTTTTAAGTGAAATTTTTGTCTCGGTAGCTAATGTGCAAATGGTGTAGTATGTATGTACATGTACAAACTTTTAACATTATACCAACAAGATGAAAAGTAATTAAAGTAACCAGGCGATACTCTCAAGAAATCCATGGCATACCTATATAGAGTCAATTTCGCCAACCTTATAATTCTTTACTTAATTAAACAATTTTGAAAAAATGTTAAGCTAATATTTTATTTTTCAAAATTTTCATCAAGTTATTTGGAACTGAAAAAAGTTTTAACATATTTTCAAATTATATTTTGTTGGCAACTAAAATTGCGTAAAATTATATTATAAATAACTAACTACATTACTACCTACTTGGAATGGCCTATGTCCAGCATCCGGTGTGTAGCTGTCCAGTGTGTAGGCTGATGATGATGATGATGATGAACTACCTACATTTAAGAATATTTGTAAAAAGAGAAGTACAATAAATATTTCATCTCAAGACATATAAGTCGAGAACCTTTTCTTTTGTACAAACATAGTAATTAATTATCTTAATTAATGGCTTCGCGTTTAGCATTTAGCCAATTTCAAGTATTTTTATTATTATTAGTAGTAAGAGTACGGTAGATAGAAATTAAAATGGAGTCTCACAACACGTGTTATTACGGCAAGAACTCGGGTGAAACTCCCAAACATAGTTATACATAATGTGGATGTCGTGTGGTTGGCAAGTCATACATATAGTCATACATATCATACATATATAGTCATACATTGTCAAGATGTTTCGATGGCTCCTGTGCACTTTGCAGGCTGCAGTGAACGCGAAACTGTTGAGTTAGGATAATTTCAATTAAAACCATAATTCCGTGCTTCGGAAGGCAGGCAAAGCTGTTGGTCCCGGCTGCATTAGCAGTTGGCATTGACAACTACCAATCCGCACTGGGTCCGCGTGGTGGTGTATGACCCGTTCTCCCTATCCATCCATAGGGAATGCTCGTGCCCCAACAGTGGGGACATAGAGTGAGCTGATGATGATGATGATGATGATTTATGGAATAAGCTCATTTTAAATAATCACTGTATAATTTTACCGCTTGGCCACGACCTTTGGTGTCTTGCTTGTGTTTCGCTCGTTCTCGTGATTGACGCCTAATTCTGCAAACGTGATGATAAAGCGGAATTATTAGCCGGTCTCTGTGTTACCCGGAAGCTATCATCATCATCATCAGAAGCCTATATTAGTCAACTGATGAACATAGGTCTCTCCATGTGGTTCTTGAGTGGAGACCGGTAGCTATTGTCAGGGGTTATTCAAATTCAAGAGTGAATTTAGTTGTTGGTGAATTGTTACAGCTTGAAGGACACGCGCAAAGTCACAGGTAAAAGAATATTATAATAATTATAGACTTATTCTGTAGCTCATTTACCTATTAACTTGGATACAACTATGTAGTAGGTTCGTATTTTAAGTGGTAGCGTGCACGTACTGTTTGCTAATGAAATGATGCGCAACTCCGTACGGTGGAGAGAACAGACAAACGCTCTCGAGTCGTCTAGGTCAACGGCGCCAAGAACCCATCTTAGCCTATCCTTACTATATCACCAGTAACGTCATCACCACTTCGACAGATTTTTGTCTGTTTACTCAACTCACAAATTTATTGTAATTATACCTGAAATATATAGATAGATAGATACTTAGATAACACACTTTATTGCAACATACATAGAAAACAAATAACAAAAATGTTATTACAGAGATGGGCCAAAGCGATCTTATTGCTTAAAGCGATCTCTTACAGACAACCTTTGAGACATGTCCTATGCCACAAGCTGAAAATGAGAGCTAGTACAGCAACAAGTAATTTGAATTAGTTAAATATGTAATTACATAAAAAAGCAATTCAGTTAACACACTTACACGAAATAAAAATAAAAAATATATAAAAATATATGTTATGTACGATATGAAATACAAAACAAAAGTTGTCGACGTAGGTATACGTATTGTATCCTTAAGTGGGGACAGGCAGGACACGTTGCTAGGCTGATTCCTTAACAATTTTATAGAATGTTGAGACTCTACTTATTATCGTGTCAGCGACATCGACATGATCATATTCGTGCTGATCAGAAAGCTGACACATCAAGAGCCCTCTGGTCAGCCTCGATTATCTTATCTTATCTTAGTGGGGCCTGCCGAGGTTTCCCTCTTGCAGTAACACCTCGACCCATCGGGATCTTTTGTGCAACCCTATCCTTTCACTCTTCCTCCTCTGTAAAGATAGAGGCCATAAGTTTGGCAACGTCTTTAAGAGCGAAGAGCCTGAAGTCCTCCGGTTTCGGATAGGCCGACCCCAGGAGTCCCATTCTTTTCCTAGCCAGAGAGTCGCAGTCACACAGTAGGTGCTGCATCGACTCCGTTTCCTCTCCACACGCCCTACACAAACTATTTGTTGAAAGGTGCATTCTATGAAGCATTTGTTTTGTGGCATAGTGCCCTGTCAAGGCACCGATGGTTAGTCGGGCCTGCCGTCTACCGCCTCCGCATATGAACTTACTCCGTCCTAAGGCGTTTTCGCCAAGGAAGGATTTGGAGTGTTTCATACCCGGCTGCTCCTTCCATTCGATGCCGTGCCTGTTTTCGAAAACAGCCTCGATTAAATCGTCCATAGTGCTAGGTGTAGGGCATAAGGGACAGGTGAGCAGTGTTGCATCGAATGCGGGGAGGCTCCACAATCGCATTTATTGATGCAAGGAATCCACACTTACAAAGGTTCTCCTTGGCGCAACCTACCTGGACCCGCGATTAGGATCTTCCAGAATGTTAAGATCATACGTCAAATGACTACAATGATGACTTTTTTATGTCTGTTAGCTCAAGAAAGGTATTTATGTAATATGTGTCCCGCACGGCTGAAAATAAAGTAGGTATTATAAACAACGATTTGCCAAATGTATCTACATACCTACTTTGTTTATAGGTGAAAACGTGTAATTGGTCTTATTGTATTTATATTTTAATTTATTTTTAAATGTAGCTGTAAGTTTTCCAAAAAAAAGGAAATAAAATAAAATGACTTCAGATGGCTTAATATGAAACAGGGCTTCATTTTTTGCCTATGTTAGGGGGTTGGACCAAGACAGTAGTCTACGGCAGTATTCAATCAAAAACATCTCTCCGTTCGTCTGTATGTTTTAGTATATCACTTAAACCTTTTTCATTATCAATCAGTGATACAAATAAATATTTAAAGTGAATCCAATAGTTATAGTTTCCTGTGAAGACAGGAAGGTTTACTGCCGGTAATAACGCTTGAGTGACTGTTCTTGTTGGATTAGAAGTACACTTAAAATATAACTACGAATGTTCAATAACGTATCGCACTCCTTATCTTAATACAGCTCATAATACCACATACATATACCAAAAACTGTCAAATTTCTTCAATAGACTTTGAACTTTATGCCTAAGTCTTATGGTTGAAAATGTATTGAATAAATTTGACAGTTTTGGATAGGTTGAAGTGCACGCGTCTGTACTTTACGCTTGTAACAAATTGTTATCCATCATGTTTTAGGTAAAGCACGGATTTCATAAATCGATTTACGTAAGCCCCGTGAGTCAGAGCGCGGGTCGCGTTTCATAACTCAGCCTCGTGCCCACGCGCTCCCAACAAGATCAGACGAGCAACAAAAGTAAATTAATCAGTATGACTGACTCACGGTTGATGAGCCTGCGCAGATGTGTGAAGATGTATGAGAGTTGCGCAGGTCGCGAGAGCTTTTTTATTCAAAAAGGAGGCAAGGGAATAGGCGTACTACTACATCGCTGCCATTAGTTCCGCCACCTGAAGGGAAAAAATCATCGTCGTCAATGGACATCTGTGCGTTGCTGCTTACGCGTATAAATTTTTTGGCTACTTTCTTGAAATATTATAATATTGTTTACTAAGCCAGCATTGGAATGAAATCCGTCTGATGGAATCGGGCCACCATACACATAGACGCTTGCGAGACTAATGATGAGTTATCGAAAGATGGCAATCGCTAAATACCTACTTACCATGTTGTTGATATGGTGGCATACCTAATAATTCATGATTCATAATTATTTTATCCACTTCATTTTGCAATTATTAGTTCAAACCTAATTTAAAAGTAGTACTAGTTCTTGTAAAAGTAGTAGTACTATTGTAGGATAGGAACGGGGTAGCGGTACCAGTGTTCATTAGCAATAATTAAAAATAAGGGTCAGAAGTTGATAAATATGAGACAACATCACATACAATGTTCTGATCCCAAGGTAAGTAGCTAAAGCACTCGTTTCATGGAAATCAGAAACAATGACGGTACTACAACCACCCAGACCCGACACAATATCGAAAAGTTCGTTTTCGACATTGACCCGACCGGGAATCGAACCCGGGACCTCAGAGTTAGCGCCGCCCAAAGTCCGGCGTGCAAGCCACTAGGCTACGGAGGTCGTCAATTCGAAGTTAATTTTTTATTTTAGCAATAATTGAATACAGACCTGCTTCCCAGTTGTTAACCAGTGAATTTTTAATAAAATCCTATTTTATTGATGGCGCGGGCGATGCTGTAATTTTTTAGTGGACTGTATTTTTTATTGGCGTTATACTAGGCGAGGTTTCGGCAACGGAAACTGGTGTGTCTATTGCTGGTGCCATAGTGGTATGATAGTTAGCTTAAAAGCAAAACGGCATATTCTATTTTACAGAACGACATAAAACTAAAAGGTCCGTTTTAGTTCGAGCCGAAAACGGCAAATAAGCTTCCTATTTGCATATATTTAAAGTACATATCCAATTAGCCATGTTCCTTCGCACATCCGCGCGGTGTTTAGTGAGTGCGCATCTCTACACCACGTGGGTTCACTGTACACAACGATACGACCACGGTAAGTACGCAACAATAAGACCTCATAAAACAAGGAAAAAGACCGTTGGTGTTGATACACAAATTAAGAGCACTGCTTTGCGTCATGGTTTTCGGATCCACTTAACACAAACATTGACCTTTTACAGCTTTGAGGCAGTTTTGGGTTTACCAGATTATACGTGAAACGAAACGCCACCCGCTTTAAATACTTGACGGTAGCAACTTAAGAATTAATTATGTGACGATGTTGATCCTCAGTCTCCCGGTGACCACGAACCCTGCAGTGAGTTCGAAACGACGTCAGGATAAAATATAAAAAAGAAAATGCAGGCACAATTACCGACAACGGATAGAAAACATACAAATAAAGTTACTTATAGTTAATACATTTATATATATAGGTATATCCGTGCCCACAAACAAAATTGAACAGCATTTGCCCTAAACTTACCTAACTTAACTTAAGAAACCATATCAATAATTCGGACCGAGCTGGAACGATTTCATAGTCGGCGCAATGGCAAGGCTCAGACCATTGACAATGATTATGGTGATGATCTATAACTCCTTCGTTATTCGTACCAGACATGGCATGCCTGCAAGAATCAAGCTTTAATATCGCCAAACCTACTAAATAAGTTTCGTTCCTCGCTCAACAAATGCTGTATTGCCATAACTCTAATTAACTGTTACAGAATTACCTTTCAATGATTAGCACGACTTTAGCTCACACGTTACGTGGTTAACGAAACGCACGTGGGTTCGATTCCGGGGGAGTGAGATCGGTTTCGTATTGTTATCAATCGTTCAAGGTCGCCCCAATGAATGAGTGAACGGATACGCCAGTTCCATCACTCACTTTTGTTTGGGGTTAAGGTTGTGTGGGCATTGATAATTCATTTGTTTTTAATTTATTCATTAGGTCAAGATTGAGTGCTGATTTGTTTTTGAAACTAAAAGTGATGTGGCTGGGATAATGAGTATTGTGATGCCCACCTACGGGGAGCCTACTGTTGCGACTTTGTTAGTCAATCATAATTTGAAGAGCGCGATGGCACATTTTTTAATCTCATCGGTGATCTCGAATTCAAAGCGTCATAATATGAAAAATAAAAAATAAAAAAAAACAATAAAAATCCGCCTGCGTAAAAAATAATAAATAAATAGAAAATCAACTGAAACAATATCAAACATAGTACTTTATACAATTAAAAATATCAATAAGTACTCGTAGTCCTTCGAAATTTTATGCAACGTCATACATAACATGCAGTTGGAAGCATAAAATTTCGAGTCAAATCATTCTCACTTTGTGCGTGCAGGCGGGTTTTTTTTAATTTTTTATTTTATTTATGTCTTTTAAGTTAGACAAATTACTTTATCGGTTCAATTTTTTTTTTTGAGAGAGAATGCTGATTGCCGCTGCGGCGTTTTCAGCTTCACCGGGCTTTTTTGGGGGCGGCGAGGAACGTAAAGGGTCCCTCAAGCCCTGTGAAACGAATCACCTTCAGAGGTTATCTAGAGGGAACGGCATCGCGCACTAGTGCGCGTCCCCGTGCCCTACTAGATTCTCCGAAGGGTTCGGATCGGATCGGGAATCGGTTCAATTCTTTTAAAGAGTTAATTTCATCATATCGACTCTTACGGACTTACGCTCTTACGGTGAAGGAAAACATCCGAGGAAACCTGCATATATATGGAAGAGGAAATTCTGAAGCTTCACATATGTGAAGTCTGCCAATCCGCAGTGGGCACGCGTGGTGGACTGACGCCCGATTGATACTCGTAATTAATATCATACCGTGAGAATTGGTCACCGGTCCAAAATTCTCCCCCCCTGATGTTAAGCAGTTTTCACAATATCAGGACACCAGATAGATATTGAAGAGATGGAACTAGATTTTAGAGGTAAGCCTACCTTCCCCACATAGAGAATAAATAGTCTTTGCCACTATTGCTATATACGAGTAGTAGAGATTTAGGTTTTGTTAAGACCATCCAGGCCCAAATAAAAATAAAATAAATTACGACTAACTAATACCATTACTGCTACTCCATGCTTCGGAACGTACTTCGCATCCGTTGGTCCCGGCTGGCGAGGGATTCAAATCGGATCGGGGAGCGGAACAACCCGAGGGCGCCACTAAAGGCTCGGGTTGACCGGGCCGTGGGGCTGGGGATACGCGCCCAGGTACATGTCTGTACCTGGTAAAGAGCGCGTGTGAACCGGCTCGTGGTACCCTTGTTCTACGAGTACGGTGTCCTGGCCCTAAATTAGTATGCATGTTTAGTGAATTCTGTAAATGTGCAGTGGCATTTAGAGGATCGGGCGGGCGGGCGGTGCAGTGGGGACATAAAATGAAATAATGATGATGATGAAATTACTGCACTTAAATCAAAGGTAAATATACTGCTAAGTAACACTCACTCTCATATTCACCTTATTTGCACAAAAAATCTCATAGCTCTAATTTTCGAGAGCAATCACCCGTAATGTGTTTGTCCGGAGATTGAACTTCGGGTACGAATTGCGAGTTTTAAATCGATTAGCCTAAATCTCTCTTAAACAAACCTGCATTTGGATCAGTTTGTCTATGTCGTAGACATGTATTAAATTTTGTTGTTCATAAAGAATTTTAAGGAGGATCTAAAAATAGGGCCAGTGACAGAAGAGCCTAGAAGCTATTCTTCTTCTTCTTCTTCTTCTTAACAGCCATTTTCAATCGATTCTACATGTGGATGTAGGCCTGCTAAAAAGCTGTTTGAAAATTATTTATAACTATGTTTTCGTCTTCTTTTAACACCATCTTATCATCTAAGTCAGATTTTATAACAAAGTTGTTAGTAGTAGGCAGTTAGAGGAATAGCCGTCTCTGTCTCAGGGCGGATTCACCAACATCCAATTTATACGAGAATAGCTATCGCAGTACTATCCAGTACTTTACCCTTATGATTTAATCTACGGCTAACTTTGGTTTCATTTCACCAGATTAATCTATGGGTAAGTTACTCTCGCATAGTAACTCCGTGACGATGAACGAATGAAACGAACGAAAATATTAACCACCCAGCATAAAAGTACATGCATACCATGCCTGAGCGATGGTGCTGCGTATTTTTAATTAACCAGGGTAATATGTCTGCTTGACGTTTTGAATAACTTCAAATATTCTGTTGTGTTGGTTGTTTGTTGACAGAGAATTTGTAAAGCAATAAGAAGTCAGTAAGAAGAAATAATTCTTTAATACGTACCAGCACGTACATACAACGAGCGCATACCTACCTATTTGTTGCATACTCCAGACGATGCTCAATTTTTGTAAGCAAATTGTACACAGACGCTTTTGACAAACGGAATCTAATATGGCGAAGTCGTAGTCGTCGTTTTCTGCAAAGTACTATGTCCTTTCTTTAAACCATGGTGGGCGATGGCCACAATAATCTTCATCGTCATTAGTCAATAAATTGATTCAAACGTAACGACTTTTGTTAGGTTATCTATAAAATTTGTCCGTGACAGTTATTGTGACGCAACTTAATCTACGAATAACGGCTTACTCGGCCGAAATCGGCGGTATAAGAAATTACTGTAATATAGTAAATTTATCCTTGGGTTAAACGTTGGTGAAATGAAAAGTTCGTTGAGTAATTATCGATTTACACTCGGAATGAGACTTATTCTACCTTGGTGAAATCCGCCCTCAGTCTCATTAATAGATCAAGATTCCAGGTAAAGTGTTCTTTCACTTTCAAATTTATTGTGATAAAGGCCAAGCTTTTCTCTCATAGAGAATATTAAAAAATAAAAAAAATAAAACGTACGTTATTGACAAAAATATAAAACATCCATTTAGTAAATTGTCGGATTCACTGTTTCACCGCAACCATAAATATAGAATTCCATGCGACCGTTCATAAATAAAGTCCCATGGCACAGGTGGTAATGGCTCAGCAAATATTGTCATATCGGTATCGGGATCATGTTCTTCGAAACGAAATTCAACTTTAAAAAATTTGCACGCATTCAATACAGTTTACGGTTTGGTTCTCATATTATGAGTAGGTATTATCCGCAAATATTAAGTTATGCTCTTCAAACATATTGGTTTTATGACGTACTTTTGACGGTAATTCACCGAATATACGGATTTTTCGACGTCCAAATAAAAGAGCATGTAATTCGCATAAGAATATTTTTTTTTTATAGAACTTGGTGTGTTATTATGAAGCTCGATGGCGAAGTGGTTAAATCGCCCGATCTGCGAGTGCTGAGGTTAAGCAACTTTCGCAAAGGCCGGTCATCGGATGGATGACCAAAAATCTATCATCTCGAGCTCCTCCGTGCTTCGGAAGGCACGTAAAGCCGTTGGTCCCGGCTGCATTAGCAGTCGTTAACAAGCACCAACCTGCACTGGACCCGCGTGGTGGTTTATGGCCCGTTCTCCCTATCCATCCATAGGGAAGGCTCGTGCCCCAGCAGTGGGGGCATAAAATGAGCTAGTGACATTCACAAGAGCTACTTGAAGCCTAAACTGAAAAATGATTTTGAAATTTTGAATTTTGAGCTGATGAATTATCAATGTATTCTAGTGATACTTAATTTTGTAGAACCACTTAACTCAACTAGTCCATAAGGCCTGGGTATTCTCAAACTTTATAAAGATATCCATTTAATATGCAGAAACCATTTGGGACCACAGAGCTACCCGCCACTTGGGCAAGCGAATAAGCCTTGCTATCCAACGAGGCAATGCTGCTAGCTTACTGGGTTGGGTACTCTGCCTTATAGGGTTGATCTGGGGCATTTTTTTTAATCTATAATTAGTAGTACTTATAGTTTATATTATAGTTTAGTATTAACTGAATTCCATATCGCCCGGTAATGCGCTTCTTACAACCAGCGGTATTCCGTGTCTATCACCAGGTCATCGGTCCACGTTTTTGAGGATAGCGGGTTCTCATAACTATAACCAGATCATTGGTCCACCTTGTTGGATATATCAGCTTCTAGCGACTATAAGTGTTCCTTGACCCGCCTTGGAATTTTTTGCTTCTCGAAACAATTATCAGGTCTTCGGTCTACTTTGTTGGAGGTAGTAGCTTCCCTTAACTATTACCGTCAGTCCACCTTTTTGGAAGCAGTGTCTTCTAACAACTATTATCACGTAGACGGTCTTCTTTGTTGGAGATAAAGGTTTCAAGTAAATAATACAAAAAAAATATTTACCGCTTCTTTGGTTTAGCTACTGTATTCCCAACGGGGTGTACATATTTGTGTACTCGGTTGAGTAGGGCTTGTTTATCCACCTGACTAGGTAGCACCTTCTAATCTTAATATGTCACTATAACATCATATGAGATGATGGCCAAGTGCCTATATACCCGCAGGTAATAATAAAAAAAAGAAGTTGGTTAGACGTAGTAGCTTCCAAAGAATAGTTACGACCTGATAATATATCGGGTTGTCGGTCTATACCTTTACAAGTAATGGCTTTCTGCTACTATTACGGTAAGGTGGGTTATTGTTTGATCTCCCCTATGTGAGATGGTCTGAATCCAGTGCCGAGACGACGTTTATGAGCTGATGATGAAGATATTGTGTACAATATGTAAGGGTTTGGAAGCCCTTAGCATACGTGATCAGAAAGATGATAATAATAGACAGGTTTATCATTATAGCTTTGTATATGTATTTATTATTTGCTAGTTGGAATATTTACAGTCAAATATCAACTATAACTGGACAATTTGAGTTAACCAATGCCATTTACAAATTCTCCACATATAGACATTGCAGTTGAAGCGTTACTGTTTGCTTACACATCTAGTAACATTAACCTACGTGTCTATGTGTCGACAATTTACATTATTGAAGTTATTTGTAATATTTTCTTCTAAGTAGCAGGTAAATGATGGCAAGTGATTGAATATGCGTGCACAAATAACGATATGTCGAACAGCGCCGGCCGGGACGTGCGGCCGGCCGCGTACGTGATCCCGAATAAGCTGCTGACAATCGGAATGCGTGGAGACACCACTGCCACCACACGTCAGGCGGCGTGAGAGACTATCCTTTATTTACAAAAACGCAAATGTTGAAAAAATTTCCACGAGCAGGATTTGAACCTGCACCCTTCTGACATACCGGGTCAGGTACTTTTCCAATTGAGCTATCGTGGTTCTGACCAGCCCGCCGAAATTGTGGAACACTATTTTACTTTTTTACTTTGAAAGCCAAAGGCGCCCATTCAATGTCAACAACTTAAAATTATATAAACAAAACAAAAACATTTTATAAATAGCTTGCCTACTTCTTAACTGATCTTTAGTATTTGTAAAAATATTATGATCAAATGTTAATGACGGTAGTTGTTGACAATGAATGGGCGCCTTTGGCTTTCAAAGTAAAAAGTAAATAGTGTTGAATAATTTCGGCGGGCTGGTTAGAACCACGATAGCTCAATTGGAAGAGCACCTGACCCGGTATGTCAGAAGGGTGCAGGTTCAAATCCTGCTCGTGGAAATTTTTTCAACATTTTTGTTTTTGTAATTTGTTTCGCAACAAAATTTGCGTTAAAATTATATAAACAAAACAAAAACATTTTATCCTTTATTTACGAGTCTATATTTTTTTATAAGTTAGCGTGGCAAATGACTACACTTCACCTGATATTAAGTGGAAATGGAGTTTAGACGCGATGACAACTGATGCAGTTTGGAAACAGTGTAGCATCAGTCCCCTCACTCTACCGACCCACAAGTTTCATCCACATTCCTGTACTATGAATTTTTAAATCTCAGTGCTATATTGAAAATGTAAGTGGCGATGTAAAAATATATACAAACGCATTAGTGGCATCAGAATCTCTTTCGCTTCGGAATGGTCATAAGAGCAAATATATCTTATATGGATTTGCTAGTTATACCCATTTTCTAACCATTAAGGAGGAAAGGTCAAATGAGCAGAAATAAAGCTAATTGAGAATGCAGAATTCACCGAATAGTTTTTTATTTAATTACCCCACATCTACCCACTGTCAAAATGACCGTCGTCTTTTGATTGTTGATAAAATGGTAATCTTTAAAGTCACCTCCACAAAAACCACAAAACGTAGTGTCCGCAGGTCAGAGCGCGTGCGCAGCGTCGCTGCCGCGCTGGCCGCACGCGCCTTCATATCGATATGAATTTAAATTGGTTTAGCTGTCGATACTTATTTTAAAACTTCTTTAGAACAGGAGCTTTGTATAACTCTCCTTATAAACAGAGTAAAATAAGCTTTAACTGCCGTACTCAGAAAAGTCAATTGAGTTTTAATGACAATTAACTCTCTTGCTGTCACTTTCTTGTGTATAGTGCTAAATAGCGAAGGAAATACATTTAATTGTCATTAAACTTAATTGACGTCTCTGAGTACGGCAGTAAGTATTTATTCCGTGATTTATTTTACACTCTCACTCTGATTTAATCTTAAGTTTACACGACGGGAACAAAACACGGTATATCTATTCCAAGTTTATGCTCTGTTTATTAGTAAAGCCTAAAGAGTAGAAGTTTAGTTAAGATTCGTATGCTGTTGAGAATACTACTATCTCGTTAATAAAGAGATTACGCTCCTCTTATCAACATCAAACATAGCTAATGTTAATGTAATAAAGAGTGTGATTTCAAGTGGTTGTTGAAAAAAGAAGAATGTCATTTATAACTGGATTCAGCCTCGCTTACCTAAAAATTTCTAGCTAAGAATTGGAAACGCCATAGTAGATATATCAAAAGATATAAGGTAAGTTTTTTTTTTAGTTTTTTTTATGCTTAGCCCGGCAAATGACTCCACACCACCTGATGTTAAGTGGAAATGGAGTCCAGACGCGAAGACAACTGGTGCAGCGTGAAAACAACGCAACATCAGTCAACTTCACTCTGCCGGCCCACAAGGTGCTTCTTCACACATCGTTTGAAGGACCCCATATCATAGGAAAGAGGGAAAACGTGTGCTGGTAGACTATTCCATCTTTTGGAGGTGCGACAAAGAATCGAGTCACCAAATTTCTTAGTGCGCGATGGGATATGTGTTACAGTGAAGCGATGACTCCGGAGAGCAGCACGTGTACTCCTATGGAGGAAGGTGGGATATGGTCATGTAATCATTCAGGCCGAAAAACAAAGTTCTGTGTTCTCGATTGAAGGATATAGCTCCACGGAAATAACAGGGCTTAAAAGTATGAGTACTGAAGCTTTGGAGTCAGCTATACGTGCGTGACGCTATTGATGACGCAAGTGTCCATGTACTGCGGTGACTGCTTTCATTAACGGCCGTATGCTTGTCGCTCTAAAATGATGGAATAGTCTACCAGCACACGTTTTCCCTCCTAACTATGACACTGAGTCCTTCAAATTAGGCGTGAAGATGCACCTTGTGGGCTGGCAGGGTGAAGGTGACTGATGCTGCGTTGTTTTATCGCTGCACCATTTGTCTTCGGGTCTGAACTTCATGGAGTAATTTGCCGTCAAAACTAAAAAAAAGGAATCTTTATGAAAGGATACTGTATTTTAATGTAAATACTATATACTCGTAAAAGTTGACATCAATGATATTGATACCGTTGAATCAAATTAAGCTCATGTTACGGCGTACAAAGTCTTCACGGTAAACTAATGACAGCGATGTTATCGACGTGTCACTTTACGCAAACCGATTTCTCTCACGTTTCCTTCACTCACTCTAATATCTTGCTTAATGGTGTGGGAGTCGATGCGTGTTGATTCTCAAGTTTCAAATAATTGGGTGAAATAATTGCCACGCCCACGTGCAGCGCAGAGGCCCAATGATGGACCAATACAAATGGGGACATTGAAAGCGAGCAATAAAACTGTTATTTATAATTTTTTATTTAGATTTGAATTTAAATATTATAAAGAATTTTAAATAATTTTTAGTAAATTTATATTTGTTTAGTCTATTATAGAGACGTATTAGTAGTTGCCAGAAAGTTTGTTTACCAGTTCTAATTTATAAAAATACTTAAAAGATTTTTAATGCGCACGTCATGCACAAGTGTCTGTCAATAAGCTTTTATTTTATTTTCTATGGGCTTAATCCTAACCTTAATTATGGTTAACAAGTAAAACCTTCTGGTGGAATATTTTATTTGTAATTTGTAATGTAACATTTGAATCGGAGAACGACATAGCTTTGACTATGCAAGATCACCATAGGGTTTCTTAGAAGCCTAAGATTTAGCCTAGATTTGACGTTCAAAAATACTTTGTAAAAGTATAAATTAAAAATAATAAAATAATTAGGAATATAAATTTAAAAAGATTTCTATTTGATTTTAAAATTTTACAAACAAACAACCAACTAACTAAAACATCATAAGATAATATATCATTTAAATGTATGTGTACACACGACTTCGGCCGCCAGTGTACGCCTACTAATGATTGTAATCATTATAATTTATGTCTGTGTACTTACTTCTGACGTGTGATCGTCTTGATTATAAGATTATCGCTTCAATAGTACTTGAGATTTATAAATGTTTGGTTATTATTAACTTTTATATGGCCCATTAATTTTGGTAATTAAAAAAGATCTGTTCTATTTTAGTGTTGTGTTGCTTCCTTAGTTTTTAATTATATCAACTGTTATACTTACAAAACTGTTTGTATAAATTAGACATAAGTTTCATAGATTGATTTTTTCGTTTTCATGGTTTCGATATTTTTTTATTTCGTTTTGTTTTTTTTTTAAATACTTTAAAGTGTTCTTGGGAATATTCATGAATGCGTACACAAAATGAAATAGTCAAGGTGTCTATCGTCATTTAAAAAAATGCTTTGTGACTTCCATTTGCGTTTTGCGTTTTGTTTCGACGGTTTAAGGAAGGAGTGACTGTTATTCAATGCTTATAATAAGCCATTGGCGTTCTATCCTATATGTTATAGTCTATACCAAGCCTGGTCCGTTATAGTGTCCTTGTAATGATGCTAAGTGATACTTATCTGGCTGATTATAGCGATATATCTCAATATACCATAATAGCACCTAATAACCTTTCATTTGCACACAAAATGACAGATACAAACCAATTGATACAGAGACAAAGTACAAATAGGCGGCCTTATTGATAACAAGCAATCTCTTACAGGCAGTATTGGGTGATAGATAAATAAAAAGAAAGAGAATAAAAATAGGTGCAGTCATTTAGACTATTTATTGAGATTTACCTATTTACAAATTTTGTAACCCTCAAAGATGCTCTAAAGTAAATAGTTTTTGTAGTACCATTTTAGACTCGCGATTGAAAAAATGCACCAACTTTCGTCGAATCGAATCTGAAATTTTGATATTGTTGAAATTACAACAAAATCACTTTATTTATATGCTTGGAAACCACTCAAATGCATTGATAATAACAATATTCGAAAGTTAGTAGCTGCTTATTTCGATAACTAAAACCAATTATTTTTTAAATATATTATTTACATTCTGTTAATTTGCTGTGTCAATTGCCGCAGGCGCTACGTATTTTCGACCTTATGACAGCGCCAGTAAGGATCAGCCTTTATAAGTGTTCACAAATCGAAGTGTCGTCTTAAAGGCTACCAACAATGAAGCTTAACAGAATTTGATGACGTCACTATATCACCAAAAAGAAACAGTGACACAAACACACATCCTTACCTTCGTGACATAATGGGGCACCCGAAAAAAGAACCGTCCTTTCAAATTACAACCATATGCATAATCACTTGCATACAATACTATGTCACATGCTGGTAGCTACTGAACTACATTTTAATACAAAGGGAATGTAAATGCAGCTCCAATATTATGTTGATGCATTTATTTAAACATCAATTAAAACCAGGTTTAAAGTGTTTAATGTATTCCGATTCCTAGTTATGGAAATAACGTCACCTATGTAAATATATAGTAATTACAGTCATGTGAATATAAAAGTCTTCTAGGGCCGCATCATATTTGTTATCTGGAAAAAAAAAATGTTGAGCTTTCTTACAAAAAAATGCGTCTTAGCGCACGGTTTTGAACGCTTGGTACGGATTGTATGAATGTTATGTTTCAAATTGTCTAAAAAAGTTACGTGAACTCTTAAAATAATTTTCGGAATGAGAATGACAAAGAAAATACAATCTTTCCGTCATTGTGAGTAAGTGTAATGAAACGAGCAAAATTGATTTCAATAATAAAGCGCTTGCCATGCGGCGTGCGCAGGCGCGCGTTAGCACATGTTGTAGAAGTACTAACGCTTTTTTAGCCCTCTCAAGATCATCGCCATTGTGTTTTGCAAACACGCGTCCGGAATTTTTGATGGCGGACTAGGTTTGTGCCCTGGTGGTGACTGAGTATTCCAATGTGTAGCAGAAAATTACTTAATAATTTGTAGTTGTAACGTAACGTTGCTTGACGTTTCGAACACTTTGAAACTTTGCAGAGTCTGTCTGTCTGTAAGAGTAGTCTTAATTAATTTAATAAACTTTATACTTACTTAGTTAAGTTGGTAGACCACGCGAAAGACCTTTAGGCCGACCATATGTGGCTTTCTAATTAGATAAAATGGTCATAAAAAAATTTTTTTTGAAGAAATTTGCTTATTGTCACTGGTCATTTTCAGCTTCACCGGGCTTTTTTGGGGGCGGCGAGAAACTTAAAGGGTTGCTCAAGCCGTGTGAAACGAAGCACCATCAGAGGTTTTCTAGAGGGAACGGCATCATTCATTCGACAGATTCTCTGAGGGGGTTATTTTTGACTAGTTGTTGCCCGCGACTTCGTTCGCGAAGACTAATGTAAAAAAAAAAATGTATCCTATATACTGGTCTGGGTCATGGTCTGTATATGAGGAAAGTTTCATTAAAATCCAGTCAGTAGTTTTTACGTGATAGAAACATCCATCCATACTTACAAACTTTCGCGTTAATAATATTAGTAGGATGTTGCAAAATATTCTGCACGAATCAAATATAAGGTCATCATTGTCATCATCAGCCCGCATTAGTCCACTTCTAGAGAGATACTCTCCTATTACATGCCACTGAGCCCTATCTCAAATGACAAGATACACGAATTTCATTGATTTCCAGTACTATCAGTTCAGTTTTGGTTCAAGCATTAACTCAGACAAACCTACTCCGTTCTCCATATACGTCGATACAAAGTGTTTTGATTGCGAATCTGGTGTTAACAAAACTTTGAATAATCGTCCAGCGATCAAATCTGCATATTACCAGTGTTTGCGTACTATGTTTGTATGATGAAGCGTGCACAGTGTATTGTTCTTACGGGGCAGCCAATGAACTGGGTTTTTATTGCAATATAAGCCCTTATAATGAAACACGATGCATTGTGTTGAGTTTTATCGAAGTGTTGTGATAGTAATCTTATGTTTTTTATTTGTAAGTACTACAACGACATGCGCCTATAAGAGAAACAACAACAACAATAAACAACATACTACATACCACTATGTAGTTGTAACAAATAACATATCCAGACTTTTTTAAAAAGAGCATAGATAGTAACCCTAAATACACATTACGAAATAAAAACAAACTGATTATACCTACCTCTCGACTTAAACTACATTCATCAAGCACACAAACTATGGCTGTAAAGACATACAATAAACTACCAGAACATATAAAAAACATAGACGAGGAAATTGAATTCATTAACAAATTTAAGCAATTACTAATTAGAAAAGCATATTATGATGTTAAGTGGAAATGGAGTCCAGACGCAAGGACAACTGGTGCAGCGTGAAAACAACGCAGCATCAGTCACCCTCACCCTGCCGGTCTACAAGGTGCCTCTTCACGCCTCGTTTGAAGGACCCCATGCCATAGGTAGGAATACTGCTCTGCAGGAGTGACGTGCCTTGAAGAGAGGGGTATGGCGACTTTTTTCCGTGAACGCGCATACCTGTGTTTTCTTGGCATTGAATTCAACCAGTTTATTGGAGCCCCAATTAGATATGAGGTCCAATACCCGATTGAGCTCATTGACAAGATTCACTCGATTCACTTCGGTTTCGACCCGCCCGGCCGCTGGGTGACCGTTATATCCCCCATGCACCGTGCTATCATTTGCATAGCAATTAATATTTCCAAGTGGAAGCTTAACATTGATATGCAGAAGGAACAGCGTGGGGTATAGAACGGACCCTTGAGGAACACCAGCGTTCACTGACATGAACCGCGAAGCACATCCGTCTATGAGCTCTCGGATCCTACGCTCATGTAAGAAGCCAGCCACCCAGTTGCAGAACTAAGCAGGCAGACCGTATGCCGGGAGCTTGGAGAGAAGGGCTTTGTGCCAGACCCGATCAAAAGCCTTGGCTATGTCAAGGCTACCAGCCACCGACTCGCCACGTTTATCAATAGCCTCACCCCAGAGATATGTAACGAACGCTAGAAGATCACCCGTTGACCGTTTCGGCCGAAACCAGTATTGGCGATCGTGAACTAAGGGATGTTCTTTTAGGTAGCGGATAAGCTATTTGCTTAGAATCCGCTCCATGACTTTACATAAAACTGAAGTAACGGCTATTGGGCGGTAAATAGTCGGATCTGACCGATCTTCTTTTTTCGGAACCGGTTGCACTAGCATCTCTCCAAGATTACGGAGTATTTAAGTGATAAATTTTAGAAAAACATATTTGAGTACATTATCTATTTTTTTATTATTATTGTTACTATATTTATTGTAAGTAAAGAAAATAAATTAATTAATACATATTTTGAATTATCTAAGCAGTAGAATACGATTAGATATTAATTTCCTCTCAAAACAATTTGTCGTGCGAAACAATACATCCATTTAACTAATATTATAACAACTTATGTATACTTATGGAGAGCAATAAATGATTGAATTAAATTGAATTGAAAAACAAAGTAACCTTAGATTGTAGGTACATAATTTAGTAAATTAGACATAACACCATGGTACCCGTGTAGGTAGGTATAACAGGATACAGTCTGAACTGTAACGTATTCCCTATTATAAGTACCTATTTACTACAGACATTGTTGAACTTTAGAAAACCACGTTAAACTTATTTTATTTTTATGTTACTTGCTATAAACTTTAAAAAATAAATTAAATATTTAAGATCATTTATTCAGTTTAGGCTTCAAATAGCTCTTATGAACGTCATTATGCCATCGGTTCGTAAGTCTACTCTGGGCGGGAGACCTTGTACTGAGAAGAACCGGTAAGAAACTCAGCAAGTGTCAAGCAGCGTCAACAGCGTCAAAAATATTGAAAAAATGCCCTATCTTACAAGGCCACTTTCCATCACGAATAAACACACAAAAAATAAAGGACAATCACAACACACAACAAAAAAATCTTAGTTTGCAAAAATTTCAATTTTTACAATGTCATACAGTACTAATATAAGTCAATAGAAAAATAAAGTTAAAGTGTACGAGTATAATAATATTTTATTCATTCATTCATTTTCAGGTTTAGTTTGCTTAATATTTTTAATATTTGCAGTTATGTATGTGTAATAGAGTGTAGGGCGCATAGCATAGTGCCTTACATTTTGTCAAATAAATATACTTACTTGTATTATCCAGAGTTAAACGTGGCTTTTGGGATTGAACCATGATTAACAAAACTGATACATGACTAATAAAAAAAAATAGACGTCCTGAATGGGAAAAATGTATGGACGATTCAAAAGCACTTTCCGTACATAAGTTTATTTGAATAATAAATTTTGACTTTGATTTTGACTTTGAATTCCTCGCATTTAACCTAGTATCTCTTCGTATCGTACGGCTACAATCACTTACAAAACGACAAAAAATTAAACCAATAAATAGATATATATTTAATCAAACACAAAGCATCATGCAGGAGTAACAGACAAAGACACATCAATCTTTATATCGACGGCCATTGCGGTGGGTGACAAAGAAAGGCTGGCTCCTTGCCACGAGGGTCGGTTTGTTTAAGGTTATTGGGTCAAGGTTTGACAGACACATTTTAATCCATTGAGTTATAGCGCATAAATTATACGATAGCAAGTGCCCGTTGCGTTTACAACTTTAATACACTAAAATGTTTTTGTTTTGTTTTATATAATTTTAACGCAAATTTTGTTGCTATACAAATTACAAAAACACAATGTTGAAAAAATTTCCACGAGCAGGATTTGAACCTGCACCCTTCTGACATACCGGGTCAGGTGCTCTTCCAATTGAGCTATCGTGGTTCTAACCAGCCCGCCGAAACTATTCAACACTATTTACTTTTTTACTTTGAAAGCCAAAGGCGCCAATTCAATGTCAACAACTACCGTCATTAACATCTGATCATAATATTTTTACAAATACTAAAGATCAGTTAAGAAGTAGGCAAGCTATTTATAAAAATGTTTTTGTTTTGTTTTATATAATTTTAACGCAAATTTTGTTGCTATACAAATTACAAAAACACAATGTTGGAAATTTTTTCAACATTGTGTTTTTGTAATTTAATATACTAGTAAGTAAGGATGTTACGGAGTAAATACTTCTTTTTAGAACTTATACCTTTTCTTCTTTTCTAAGTGTAATTTTCCTTTGTTTTTCATTTTAATTGTCATCGTGGTTGCTGACTTGGTATGTTCTAAGTTATTATTTTATTTTTCTTTAGGTTATAATTGTACGTTTTATTTACCTCTTATGTGTTGGCAAAAGCAGGAACTCCAAGGCGTAGGTAGCCAACTTTTTGATTCCTTTCGTGTAAGCACAAAGCCTTTATTTCATTTTATAATAAGTGATAAAAAGGCTGAAGTTACAAGCGCACTTTACCCGGAATCCTCAACTATTGAGGCACTAGCTATCTTATCTCTAACTGTTGAAACACAATAATGCTACCAACATGTGACGGCGATATAGTTAGTTGAGATGGAGGTAGGTATATAGCCAACCAGTTAAACAGAGTTCAAATAGCTACCGCTGCAGGGAATCCAGATTGAGACCGGTGGTCTTAACCACTAAATTTCAGAGGCAGTTAAAGTTAGGCAAATTTCGCATACCGAATGGGTGACTTAATTAAAATATCTATTTTTTTTCTCAGAGAACTTGCTGGTGGCCTCACCTTTTGGGCGTGACCAGATGTTTATGGGGGCGGTGAGAAATATAAAAGCTTTCTCGAGCCGTCACCGTCAGAAAGTTTCTAGAGGGAATGGCATCATGCAAGTACTAGATTATCCGAAGGGTTCGGATCAGATCGATAAATATCCGTATTGCGTACTACAGAAGGCACGTTAAGCTTTTGGTCACAGATTATGTCAAAACATGGTAGTTGTTAAACCCCATTTGTTCTGATTGGGCAAGCGTAGTAGGTACGTTATTATGACTATGGCCCGATCTCCGTATGTGCTTAAGCTTATGTGCGGAAGCCTGAGCCCAGCTGCGGGACGTTAGTTTTTGTAATTTTTTTGATTTTTTTTTAATTGGTTTTAGGCAGGACTTTGACCACACCTCACCTGATGTTAAGTGACGGTGCGGTCAAGGATGGAACATGCCTGCCTAGAAATAGCCTATTCACTCTGACTTTGAAGAGGTCCAGATTATACCTTTCAGGGAACACACTCGCAGACAGCGCGTTCCATTCCCTATCTGTACGCACTAAGAAAGTTGAACTGAATCGGCTCGTGCGACAAGGCATTACAGCATACTGACATCTAGATAATTAAGAGCACACTGTGTAAGTCGTGCTGTTAAATAAATAAATAAAGAATGTTTATGATGTTCTTAAACCATTTTACCACATGCCAAGTTTAAACATGCAGACAAATCGCCTTAAACCACAGTCCATTTATACTTTTCGCGAATCGCTCCACCCGCTCCGGCCGCATGCCTCATTAATATACACGGCAATAACGCCAGTCCGTCCGTACGTTAATCGTAATTCGAACAGAACACTAAAACTTCCACGTTACGTGCCATGATGTCACACATTCGCGATTCATATTCAAGCGCCGTAGATTTTGTCGGCTTAAGGCATGAGCGGTAGCGATTTGAACGCTTTCGACCGTTGGTTTTGAGTCCTCTTTTCTGATTGTTAAATATGTTTAAAAAAATTACTCACACTTTCTGGTCAAACCGGGTCGATACGAAAGCTTACTTGGTAGTGCACCTAAAATGGTATTTCTGGAGGTGATGGTGTGAGTCCTGCTTATGGCAAAAATGTACTACACGTTATCCGAATTAAAATGTGTTCACATCAATATTTGCGTGATTTTTTAATATTTTTTTAAATTTATTTTGGGTTATTATTTACATAGTAGTATCAAACGAAACAATACAGATTTTTTAGACTAAGAATTAATTATTGTAATTTCTACCTAACAGAGAGCGTCCTTTGCTTTCAATTTGGAATCCGAAGCCTGTAGCACAGTTAACACTACCTCAGGCTTCGGCGTTTCCATATTTTAAATGTTATATTGTATTGTTCTAATAAATATTTATTATTATTATTATTCATCCCTATTGAGACATAGATCGGGAAACGCTAAAAGCTCCCCTCTCGCACCACTCTAGTTCTAAACAGACAAACGGACGACAAATCAATCGCGCACGCGCCACCGGCGACAGGTACGCGCTGACGCAGAATGGCGGCGATAAAGGTTTAAGCACACTGCTGGTCAATTAAATTTTCCAGGTGGTAGTAAATAGCCTATAACTATCCCACTGATGGGCCATCATTGAAATCAAGTCATCACTACAATTGATGGGAAATTGCTTAATCACAACGCTTGCCAAACCCGGGTTATGAATCGAAAAATCCGAATCTCACTTTGCCCGACCTGGGAATTAAACCCGGGTTCTACGAGCCGACTGTTTTGCCACTCGGCTACCGAGCCGCCGCGCCGGGTAGTAGGGGCACAGAACCGACCGACCGGACCGACTGGATGGCAATCACCCTTTTTTTCTATTTTTTCCACTGCATTAAAATTGCATTGCACTACAGCGAGTATGTAGTCTGGGGCAACCCACACCCTAAAACCTTTTCTGCCGCCAGGAGCAGCACTGTTCAAGCCCGGGCTCGACCGCGAAATAAGCGAGGTCATTAATGAGCTCTCTTAACTCGCAACGATAATTTTAATAGTTGACCTCGCTCATTTCGCGGCCGAGCCCGGGCTTGAAGGGTGTCTGACTAGATCTAATGAAAGTTATCAATATTTCGCTATTCTGTACGATTTTGTAGTATTTGCTTACTTATTAGAGATGCAAATTTGATTACCAATTCAAAAAATTACAATCGCACTAGCTCATTTTTTCGCCTTCACTGTTGGGGCACAAGCCTTCCCTAATTTATTGAAATTTTATTTATTATTATTTTAATTATGGATGGGTCAGGGGAACAGCCTATAAACCACCACGCGGGCCCAGTGCGTATTGGTAGTTATTAACGCTGCATTGCTAATGCATCCGGAATCAACTGTTTTACGTGCCTACTGAAGCACGGAAGAGCTCGAGATGAAACATATTTGGTCACCCACCCGATGACCGGCTTTTGCGAACGTTGCTAAGCCTTAGCAATCGCAGACCGGGCTCGTTAACCACTGCGCCATCGAGCTCCTCTTTCACCTACACAATAATACAAAAATACTCTATTTACCCAGCACAATGTGACCAGCCAAAGGTAATACGTTCAAATAGAATCGCCTCCTTTGGCACGTGCTCGCACCGGCCGTAATGGAATGCCCGCCGAATAGCGTCCGCGACGCGCCGCGGAATAACAACTCGGACGATATCGCACACATTCTAATGGCGATCAAAATATATCGCAACTAAATATTAGAAATCGAAATCGTAGAACCTTTAGCGTAAATTATAGAAAACAATATGCAAAACTCAGAATCATCAGCATTTATTTGTGTCTCATAAAATTTTATTTATTTATTTTTATTTCTCGCCACTCACCGTCTGGAGTTTTACGACGTGTTGATCCATCCTATGATGTTTATTTGTTTCTGTTTTTTCTCTCTCAAATCTCGATTTTACAAGCGCAGAGATCAAAGGAGAGAAAGCTGCGAGGTGATTATTATGTTATATGGTATAAAGAGCTTCACTTACCAGTGCTAGTCTTTGCTTTTTAACTGCGGCCATTCTTTCAACTGGTGGTGGCGTATTCCGTTTTTGACACAAAAATATATGAGGAACAACTCCTTTCTTTAACCGCAGATTACTCCTTTCTACATTCCTTTCTGTTTTATTCAATATAATCAACTGTATCTTCCTAAACCTGAAATAAATCATCAAAATTTCGTAAAACCGCAATAGGAATAAGCAAGCTCTTTAGATAATTTTTTATTGAACTTTGTAAACTAGGTTATGTTAGTTTTAGACCGAATCTTCTACTGCTTAATAGCTAATTTACACTAAACTGTACATACATATAGCATACTTACATTAAAATAATCTTTACAACAAATTACAACCGATAATGAAGATCCCTCTGTCCCTTCTCATCATCTTACACCATTTTTTTCGTACTTTCGCATCGCGTGGAATGCGAAAAAACACTTTATCGGGTGTACTAATAATAGTGTTTTTGCACTTCGGTCCCATACAATACTTGTAAGAAGGTTTTTTAACTTCTTCCATGATTTGTATAGCAATTAAAACTGAAAATAAGTATGAAGTAACTGAAACGCTATTGTATACAAACACGGGACACAACCAATGACAATCAAAATAGCGCGCTAAATGGTGGCGTTTTAACGGCTCAAATTTATTCAATGTTTTAAATTTCACTTTGAAAAATAGTTTGTCGATTTTCAAGCCTATTTATATTTTTTGTTATGTTATGAAGATGTAATTGATTAATTTAAGAAATAAAAAAAAATCATTCATATTCCCTATTGAATCCAGGGCTTGCGGCTATCAGCCCGAGCGCTTACTTTATACGGTGACCAAAAAGAAAGAAAGACTATATTTATTTTAAAATTTCTTAAGCATCTAAGAAAACAGCTAAACAAAACGGCATCAACGTTAGAGCTCTCAAAGGTGCTTTAATTTAATTTAACTATTAAATCTAGGGCATTGACTGCTATTCTAAATTAAAACAAAATTTAGATTTCAAAATGTATTCAGCATGTTAGGAAGAACGAAACAAAACAGCATCAACATCAACAGCTCTCATAAGGTGCTATCTGGCCCATTACTTGCTATTCTAAATTCAAACAATATTAAAATTTCAAAATTTCTTCAGCATCTAAGTAAGAGAACAGCGAAACAAAACAGCATCAACATTAGAAGAGCTTTCATAGGTGCTTTAACCGTTTAAAAGGAAACTTCGTCGAGGGCGCCTCGCGCCGCACTCGTGCGCAGATCGCGCGAGATAGCGCGCCTATCAGATGAGATCGCGCCGGATAGCGGCGCATTCCCACGGCCGCGCTCCAAATTGTTCGCCCGCTGATGCGTAGATAAATAAACGCTTTTAGGTACGAGAATCTCTGGAGGAACTTAGATTTTTTTTCTATTGAATTAGTAATTGTTTTTTTCTGTGTGTGTATGTTTTGCGATTTTTAAGTTACGTGGTACGGTTTATGTTACAAAATTGGAAAACGGTTGGTTTATAGGATCATAGGCACTGTAGACTTACGAATCCATGGCGTAGTGACATTCATAGGAACTCAATTATTGAAACTAAACTAAATAAAATAAAGACTTTTGAACAGGACATTAGTTAGTTATTAAGTTAGCTTAGGTATAGGGGACACAAATAAAATAAAAACAGTTCGTATTTCTTCTTTATTAAATTAGCACATCAAATCTGCTAATCAATAAACCCATTAATTTTATTTATTACTACTAAAATAAATATTATAAAAATAAATATAAATTAATTACTAAAATAAAATATAAAAAATACAATGCAGTTTGTTATTAACAAATCAAAACTGACGATACTCATACGATTACCCGTTCAAGCGCATTGGCTTTTAAACGTCGACCTTTCCGTTTTTTTTAGAACAAAACCCGATCGGATATCACAAACGAGATCGATAAAACACGTACCGGGTCGAATCTCGATCGATACCAAACAAAACCCACTAAACTAATTACTGGAATATTGAGCGTTTCAGAGAGAGCAAATCGAATCCAAATCACGCCCAATCGATAATATAAAATCAATAAAATCATTGCCACAATAAAAATAGAATGGACGCCGGCGCTTTTGATGTCGGCCCGCTTTCGGCTCTCTTTGATGTCCTAATAATGAGACGAAATTAAGTCAAAAGCTCTAAGTGTGTGACGAATGGACTTATCAAATTATTTCTTTGAATTGTCGACGACTGCGAGGCGCGCGATACGGTTGTGTGTGGTGTTTATGACGGTGTTAAATTGTTGAGTCGTATCGAGGAAATTCTTGCACTATTCGATGCAACATTGTTGAGATATTTGGTATATTAAAATCATTATATCTGTTATCTGTTAGCATTTATATCTGTTGTAATTATGCGCCTTGGGCAATTCAGTATGCTGAGGAAGCAAAAGAAAACTTGAAATACCTACTTGTATAGTTGTCAGAATCTGAAAAAAAAACATGTTTAATAAATGCATAAATGGAATTTTAACCCGCTCATTCAGTGAGTTTGTGTAAAATTCATATACAATATGTTTTATATTTATTTAGAATATTTTAAATTTTACTTTTTATTTTTAAGTGCTTATTGCTACACGCTGAACTAAAAATTAAATTTATAAAATAAAGTGAAAAAAAAAATGGATTGTCGAAGAACCAGGTCCGATTCCTGGCTGGGTCGGGTAGACATTTTTTTTTTACTGTATTTTATAAATATAGAATATTTTATGTTAGCGGTCTCCTAACAATCCCTCCACGTATTTGGGGGAAACCTTACCCAGCAGTGAGACGAAAAATGTTAATAAAGTAGAATATCTAAATTTATTAAATTGTCACCGTTAAAAATCGCCGCATCTATTTTTAAAGGTACTGAGTTTTAGACAACTTTTACCGAATCATTTGTTTCTTAACTCGTTATAATAAAAATATATAGAAAGTTAACGAGGTTTATCATTTTGAAAATCGCATATTTGTCCATTCTGAGCAACAATACATTTCATATAGGTAACACCGATGCTTTACAGCAGAAACACCGAAGAGGTTGGTAGCCATCATTGCTTGGCTTGCGGTAACCCTATCACCACTATCTATGTGTTGATAAGTAAATAAAGTCCTTATTTTGAAGTTAACACTATGCCTCCATGACTACGCACGCACTAATGAGATGAAAGCGCAGTACGGAAGCTTTCCCGTAATGGATACAAGTAGGTGGCATCACTGCTGACAAAAACATTAGATACGTTAAATAATAATTTTGGTTGAGGGGTTTTGGCTATCTTTAAGTCTTTGAGCTTCAATAACGTGTAACGTATAACAACGTGGTTAATCAATTGTTAGCGACCAGTGGCCGGTCGTTCGACGCTGGAGGGGTTAGAGCATATAGAAATATGGTATGGCTTTAAGAGATCGTTGGCATACCGATTATGGGTAACATTAGTTTGGTATATAAAAAATCAGCTTGGAGAAGACCGTTGGCGCGGCGTTTGGAGTAGCATATACGTAAAATTGGTGAAACAGTTTTTAGTTTAGAATGTATTATTATTTATTTATTTTTCAGTCTACGCTGTCTCATTGCAGGGCGAAGGCGCATTGCTCCTTTGCCTTTTTCCAACATTCTCGGTCTGTAGCTTTCTGGGACCATTCCTTTAAAAATGAGTCTAACTCGTTCCGCCATCTCCGTTTAGAATGCATTATGGTTTTATGAAAAATGTATGTCAAAGTAGCTATCGTGTTAATGTAAAGGTCTTGATAGCTTAGCAACTTTTATAGTCATAGTTATAGTCATAATTATTTAGTAGTGTAGTCATAGTCTTTTGTAACGCCGTGTGACATAATGGGTGACTAAACTTAATTTTGGCGAAATCAAAAGTGTTCCATTTTTGTTAGGCTAGGTACTAGAATACAATTACCCAATTATTTTATTTTGTTACTATTCATCATCACCATCATCATCATCATCAGCCCATTTTATATCCCCACTGCTGGGGCACGAACCTTCCCTATGGATGGATAGGGAGAACGGGCCATAAACCACCGAGCGGGCCCAGTGCGGACCGGTGGTTATTAACGACTGTTAATGCAGCCGAGACCAACGGGCTTTACGTGCCTTCCGAAGCACTGAGGAGCTCGAGATGATAAATTTTTGGTCACCCATCCGATGACCGGCCTTTGTGAGCGTTGCTTAAACCTCCGCACTGGCAGACCGGGCGCGTTAACGACTGCGCCATCGAGCTCCTCACTCCTATTAACCAGGCAATATTTCCGGTGATGAGAAAGGACCGAGATTCTTGCGGCTTCTTTTCAGTACAAAACCTGTAGGGCTTACGAGACCTTAAAGGCTTAAATTAGACGCTCATAAAATAAATGTCAATAATACTTGTTATATTTGAATAAAAACATCTTAATTTTGACTTTAGTCAAACGCATCAGAACATAACGTTCCCAGAAATGCAAAAGACTCATTTTCAATTTGGTTGTCGCTTTAACACCAGTTACCATCACCCATCGCGTAAATTTAATGTCCTTAAATAGCTACGTGGCTAACTGCATAAACTTAGGTTAGGACTGACTGTTTCCCCGCTACTGGTAACGCACTGACAGTTATTTATGGGAGGTCCACCCAGCTGACAGTAGAATGTGCTGTCACTAACACCATAAGGAAGCTTATTTAAAGTTTGCCTCTGTGTGGACACTAGACAGGCACTCGTGTTGGGTATAGACTTAAATAGCTGAACACTTTATAACTTGGTTTTCGTTATTGACTTGTAAGCTATATGACAGCTTGTAACTTGTTGTGATTTTGTTTGAAATCTTAGTGGGGTTTAGTGGAGTGTCAAACGTAAAGAATAGAAAGGCCAAGTTACATGTACTGGGTACGGAGAGTTATGTTTTAAAGTACTGATGGATGTGAAAAAAGCACAATGTATGCGTATGGTAGCAAGTGAAAATCAGTATGTATGCAATTGCATTATTTTTATGGATATTTTGTTTTGCTGTGCTTATGATTACTCTAAAGAAATGGAATGCCAACACAGTTTTTTTTTCTATTTACAATAGAGTATTTTCTTACGATCAAACTTTAAGTTTGGCTGGTGGCTTTTGAATACTAATTTAGACTAATATAAGTACAAAGTATATAATAATCTTTACGTAACATCAGTTTTAAATTTATATACAGGAACTCTTATTATGTACAGGATATATATTATATTCTAGTATATTTGAGTGCTGGTCATGTCATCATTTAATTTAATTTAAATTATGTTATTCAATTTTAAATATTTTTTAATTTGTTATATACCATATACATTCAACTGCATTACTTTTAATTTAATTTGTATGCCTAATGGGCTGATCACAGATGTAATTATCATTTTTGGTTTTATTTTTAGACCTTGTGAATTCTGTGATGTACACGCCTGCACATCAACCTACCCAAAACTGTCAAATTTCTTCAATACATTGTAAACATAAAGTTCAAAGTCTATTGAGGAAAGTCAGTTTGTGGTAGGTTGATGCGCAGGCGTGTGTACAAATAAACATTTAATTTCATTTCATGCATTAAGACAAAGTCATACGAATAAAAACTATTTTCAATTATAATACTCTTGTTTGCAAACAGTTTTTAGTGAATGAAACTCACAACGGTATCATCAATTTTTTTACGGTAACAGTATAATTAAATTTCTGTGGTTGAGAATTTTATTTGATAAGCGATTCCTTCTTCTCCTTATAGTCACATACCAAAATAATAATGTGAATAAATAAAAAGAAAAATGAGAAGAAGGCTATGCGAAAAATTACTTACCTATACAAAATTGTTGTAATAGTTGACTTATACACACTACACAGGCTACACAGCTCGCTCCAACTCATGGCTACGATACACACATTCTATGCCGAATCAGACATGCTGTTCTTGACAAACAGTTCTAGTTGTGTTTGTATGGGAAAACGGTCGACGTGAAATAAAAAGGCTTCCACGCCAGTGGGTGGCAATAGGCTGAACAAAAGTAGTCATCATGGTAATCTCGCATTGACGTCACTACGTTTCAAAATCGCATCTTAATTGAACGATTATTTAGTTCGGTGGGTGCACTCGCGTTGATGTATGATGAATCAACACTCGCTTCATAGATAGTCATTGCAAATGTTAAATGTTAAAATATTTTCTTTAGTTAGTAATTTGGTAAACTCAGAGGCGGGAATAAACTGAAAAAGAAGAGGTTTTTTAGTATTTGCAAATATATCACATCATTCCTATTAACTATAGTAGTTGGCCAACGGATATCGGGATGCAGTTTATCTTGCAAAATTGCAATTTATTCTTCACCACAATTAATAAATTATCTATATAAATAAAAATTAATCGCTAAATGTGTTGCTAATCGCAAAACTCGAGAACAGCTGAACCAATTTGGCTGATTTCTTTTTTGTTGTGTTTGATGAAGTCTGAGGATGATTTTTATGGAGAAAAAAAACGTAAAAAATAACAATTTTCTTTTCCCATACAAACCACTTTCTACTGAACCAATTTAATAAATTCTTTCACCATTAGAATGCTACATTAGCGCTGAGTAACATACGCTATATAAAAAAAAACGTCCACCCGTGCGAAGCCAGGACGGGCCGCTAGTTTCTTAATACAAATTATGTTAATAACACGTACTTACAACAAGAACATCCATACAAAAAGGAAAAGTGACAGAAACTCATTGATGACTCCATTTAGAGTCAGTGTCCAGTGACTGTATTCAAACTATATGTAATCAATATTTTTTTTCTAAAGTGAGTAACAAAACGTCAAGCTAAAATAAAATGTAATACAAACAGTCTAATAACACGTGTACAATATACAATTTAAATGTCCATTTAAATCTCGCTATCCTTATGGCAATGAGCTTAAGCGCATAAATGTGTCATAAAGTAAGAACAAAATTATGGAAGTAGCACATTAATTGTATTAACAGTCTAATGCAACGTAATTAACAAAAACGAAATGTTACCATCAATATAATTTCACTTGGTTTTACTTTTGGCGACCACACCAGTGTCTAATTCACTGTCATCAACGAAAATGCTTGATAAGTAATCGTGTTAGCCGGGTCGGCGGCGCACAGCTCACTCTAATAATGATCAATGATCGGCCTCCGTCGGAAAAATGCCAAATATTCCATACATCACCTCGTACTTTGAATATTGACAGGCGGATGGTGTTTGAGGACTATAGAGCTATGTGTTAATAGACATTTTTACTTGTTTTAATTCTCAATAAGTAGTGGTTTTAATACTGATCATCATGGTGTTTATGTGTGAATCTCTTGTCAATAGAATATATAAATAAATATATAGCTTTCTTCAACTCAAAATTATTAAGTTTTTCATAATTGGTTTAGTTTTTGCATTTTGATATGGTTTCTAACATAATATAGTCATAGACATGGAAGTGTGAATACCATCTCTAATATATAAAATTCTCGTGTCACAGTTTTCGTTGCCATACTCCTCCGAAACGGCTTGACCGATTTTGATGAAATTTTTTGTGCTTATCCGGTATCTATGAGAATCGGCCAACATCTATTTTTCATCCCCCTAAATGTTAAGGGTGGTCCACCCCTAATTTTTTTTTGATTTTTGAAATTTTTCCAATACAAAATGATTTGTTTGTAGTGTTGTCATGGAAACTGTCAAAGCGGTACGAAGTCCGCCGGGGGCAGCTAGTAATATATAATATGCTTAAAAGGATATTATGTAAATATAAATGTATAAGAGACTTCTTACTTCCATGTACCTACATAATATTGTAATTGATGATTATGGTTTATTTGTGAATTATTATTATATATTTTGTTAGTTAATTCTCAATTTAATAAAACTATTGTTTTCAACACGTGAAAATATAATCGTTAATTTTTTTTCATAAACTTATCTTGTCTATAACATTTGAAACTCTATTAATCCTAAACACCGGGTTAGGTCAAAAACGAAAACTTTAAAAAATCGATTGGCGATGTAACACGAGATCACTTTTGATTACTATTTGTAACGTTTATATAAATTCGATTGAATGGCACTGACGCCGTGACTGACGTGCGATATAACGAGTCTATTTTGTCGGTGTGTCGAATGTAGCGGGCGCAACGCGTACTGACCTTAGGCTTAGATTAGGGTGGTAATTAATGAGTACTAGACTTCACAGTGGTGACGTGTTAGTTTTATGTGTTGCAACCAAAACTAATTGATGATTTGTTTCGAAGATTGCGATTTAATGCACTAAATTAAAAATAAATATTTTGTTTTCTACCAGTATTACAGATAACACTTTTAACAGATTTTAGAACATTACGATACTTATTAATAGTATTTGCGTTTATTTTAAATATTATTTAATTAATGAACCCTTTGCATGGTCTGTCACATTATGACTCAGGCGTTAGTTGTCTCATAATCAATTTATAACTTCCTACTGTCAATTATTTTTACTCAGATGCGTTCTGTTATAAACAAAAATAATTTACAGTATCTTTTAGTCTTAGTAGTCATAGCCTTTCAGCAGGAGATGTTAGAGTAAGAACATAGTGCTTTATTCCTGTGGAATAAAGATGTATTAACGATTATGTTATTAGCTTATTAAGGTATGTACATAAAACATATATCAAATTACAACGATGAGGAGTAACTTCTCTCTTACAGCCGTCATGTCACCGTTATTTGTTAGTTCGCATCAATAGCCGTATTGACCATACTCGAACGCAGCCGACAAAGAGTTTGACATCTAGCGACCTTTGTGTAATCGATTCGATGTACACTACTTGCTATTTATCACCCATGCAACCTTCAAAGCAAACATATAAAGTTCATTTTCCAATGAAGTTTCAAGATAATTGTATAGGTATTAATGAAAGATTTGGCGTGATTCCCACGGTTGAACGCCAATATCTGACATACTGATGAAATAATAACTTATGTAATAAACTGATTTCACAATGATAGGTACGTTTGAAGTTATCCTGCTTAATATGCCTCGGTAGCCGCGTGCCTATAGCGCTCAGCAAGAGTCCTGGTTTCGAATCCCAGGTTGGGGTCAACAACTGTATTCCGGATATTCGGTACATACGAGTAGCTCGGGTTTGTGATTTGCATTTGGCGAGTGTGGTGATGAATTAGTACCCAGCCATTAACCATTATTGCCCAGCATTGTGACAGTATAGAGGAAAATTATACTAATTATATTATACAAAGATGATTGCAAACGCTCTATGTCACACATCAATTGTCTTGTTAACCCATCCAGCAAAACTAAAAAGTCTGTTTTAAGTATGGATTCATATTATGGAGTGTAGTGTTATAGAGCTGTGGGGTTTGAATCATGATTTCTCGCATTTAACCCAAGAATCTATCCGTTCGCCAACCGAAGACCTTGTATTAACCTCTTACTTAAATTAGATTTTAGATTGCTTTAAACTTTTGTATTAAAGTTGTTATTTAAAGTTTCCTTTAATCGATAGAGATTATCAGCAGCCTAAAAACGTCCAACTACTGGGGTTCGCCGTTTTGTATTCCCTTTTTCAACGGTAGGAAAATGCATTCCGTATTATAAGGGCCCAAGGAAGACTCAAGGGATATGTATGGGAATCTCACACCTTCGACATAGTATTATGGGGGTTTACCTATTGACGTCACCACTGGCGGGATAAAATTAGTCTCATCGCTTAGTGACCGGGCCAGGAGCAAGACATTTTTCTTATAAACAAAAGCACATGTAAGGGGGCACATGCAGTTTTTTTTATAAAGATCTCGGCAAATGACTCCATCCCACCTGATGTTAAGTGGAAATGGACTCCAGACGCGAAGATAACTGGTGCAGCGTGAAAACAAACGTAGCATCAGTCAACCTCACTCTGCCGGCCCACAAGGTGCTTCTTCACGCAGTTTCGTTAGTTTAAAATATAATTTGTCATTGTGTTGTATTGTGCTGCGTACCCCTTAAAAACTTCTTAGAAAAAAAATGGCAAAATAATTTGCAAATCAGACCTTACATTAGTCCACCAGTCGCCAAGGGACTCCAAAGTCGACCAAAAGCCTAATTCAAATTCGTAACACAAATAAAGGATTTACAAACGATGCTTATGCACCCCGCGGTTTGTGTAGCGTTGTTATTATCACCATGACAGAAGACACTACACATTCCGTATTCTGCGAGACTGTCCCGCATTTGTAATAATATTGATGTGGCACAGCTTTTTGAACAGGAAGAATATATGATGGTGCTGATGTCCTAAAACTAAAAGAAGGAGAGGAAGAAACAGTAAGAATGTAACAACCGCTGGAAATTTTAAGTAAAATAATCTCGCTAATTCGGTATAATTTTTATTTTATGTATGTATTAAGTAAACAAGGCTATGCGAGCAATTCACAAGAGTACATGATATACCATTTATTAGAAGGGCTAGAAAA
This sequence comes from Eudonia truncicolella, assembly GCA_949315975.1. Taxonomy (NCBI): domain Eukaryota; kingdom Metazoa; phylum Arthropoda; class Insecta; order Lepidoptera; family Crambidae; genus Eudonia; species Eudonia truncicolella. The sequence goes on along the minus strand of OX438837.1, from coordinate 16,749,987 downwards.
CAAGGGTATAGCTTTATTATTATGGCTTAAAACTAATCATTGTCATTTTCAGGTGGACAAAATATTTTGCTTATGTTTAAAAAAATACTTTCATTTACATGAAATATCTAATCTAACAAATATATAAGTAACTTTATGTATTAATAATGTGCAGAATTTATTGTTGTTTGTATGTTTATTACCTTACTAACATTACACGTTTCAGTTAATATAACAAATAGATAAAAAAATAGTTATGTAGTTTTTGTTTAAATATTCTCAATCTCTTATTTCAGCTTTCTCGGTGCCTCACCCTTTCCATTTTAATACCGGTCTTATTTTGATTCATAAAGTTAGCTACCCTAACAAAGACAAACGGTCGGCCATGGACAAAAAACTGAGTAGAACAGTTTGATTGTGAAGTCAAAACAGTTTTGTTTCTGGGAAGCTCTACGGGTGTATAGCGAATACTTAATTTTGTCTACTTTTATGTACAGGTTGCTTAAGTTAGCAACATTTAAACATGATAAACCTATATAAAATTCTATTTTAAACTGTTGTTTCCCAGAATTTTTCGACAGTTCATTTTTTTAGGCCGTAACTTTTACGAGCACGAGTCTAGCCACTTGCTTGTACCGAAAATTAAAATAATTTCTTCCGATGGACCACTTTTCAGTATTTGGATACCTGTTGTTATTATGTTCTCTCTGTGACCACGGACCCTGCAAAGGGTGCAAAACGTCAGGATAAACATTAATTAAAACTAATGTGTAAAATAAACGCGAGTATATCCGTAAAAGTTGTTTCATTTTAATACACTTTTGTTTGCAAATAGAGTTGAATTACATAATAGTTACCTTAATGATTTTTAGAAGATGTAACCATGGTAAAGCAAATATTCAGAGACGATTCAAAAGCGCTTCTCTAATAAGTTTACTTAAATAGAGATTCATTTAATTTTATTTATGATATTTTGCGACAAATCAAAATGTTTAAATCTAAATAGTTTCACATAACGGAGTATCTATACGAATTCCATAATGGTACCTCCGTCATAGATATAGTGTCATTGAAAAGACCAATGTTATAGTTATTACGCAACGTGTTTACTGAAAACCAAAATACAAGTCGTACAAACTCGCATCACTCCCACTTTTATACGAGCTCAGAACATTTCTCCAACTTTCAAATTCATATAAAACATTTAACGAACAAACGATTCAATAAATCATCAATTAAATGGTCGTTCAGCTACTTAAACACGCTGTATACACGACCTGTCATCTCAAAACTCCGACTCAGCCCCATGCTGTTAAAAAAAATGACCCATAATGAGTCGTAAATATTCCATAATCTGTCATATGAATGAGTAGCTCCGAGTTGTCACTGGCACGTATAAGTAAACTTTTTTTTATTACACAATAACATTTCCGACCTTATTTCTTGAATAATAAGATGAAATATTCTTTTTTAATGTTCAACCTTAATGCTGAGTAGTAAGAGCTATTGAGTATCGATGACAGACCGGCCTGTTAAAGGATTATGAGGATGAAAGGGATGTCATTTGTTGTGGTCACTGGGTGTTAAGATTTATTGTGTTTGGACAACTCAATTTACTATAACTGTTTCCGATGTTTTTGTGGACTAGGTGGTATGACGTGGCGGCTAGTGTTTTAAGGATTGATGGATAAGTATAACTGTACACACTATACAGCACTATTCGTGCGTTTTTGACCCTGAGGCGTTGCTTAATATCCGGTGACCCGCCATTGCGATAGTATCAATTTGCAAGATCATGTGCGCCATCGTGCTCCTCCAGAACCATGCACCACGGACCACGCACACCGCACTCGCACCACGCACCCTGCACCACACACCTCGCACCCCGTACCCCTCCCCACGCAACCCGTGCCACGTACCCCGCACTCCGTACCTAGTACCCCGCACCATGTACCCCACACCCCGCCCCACGTAATCGCACCGGGCACTCGGCACCACGCACCCCCGCACCCCACACCACGCACCGCACACTTTCACCCCACACGCACCGTCCACTCTCTACACCCCGCACCACGCTCTAACCTCACCTGACCCCACACGCACCGTCTACTCGACAACACACACCACGCACCACGTACCCCGCACTCCGCACCACGCACCCCGCACCGCGCACTCCGCACCACGCACCATCTAGCTTCCCTTCAGGGTTCTGTGTGGAGCCACGGAGTCCCACCATCGATTAAACATGAATGTAAGTCGTCTCATATTATAAGTCCATTTAATTTATCCAGAAACGGTACGCCAACTACGCATCCCGTGTAACTCGATAATACAGTAGCAACATTTTAGCGTTCGCTTTGCAAGTTAAATGTGGCTCCGCTGCTTAAGCGCCGTGTCAATGATAAAATAATTTGTTTTTTAATGTTGTAAAGCGAACTGGAGATAGCTAACTCGACGGAGTTTATTTGTGTAACTAGTCTGTGGTGACAACTTGACAACAACGTTAGATATAATCAAATTATTTAACTGCTGAGAACGGTGTCTAGACGATCATGATACTTGGTCCTGATTTAGGTTTTCTTTTGTCATTATTGAAAGTATTTTTTTAGTACAAGTTAAACTAAACAAAAATTATGATGAAGATGATGATGAATAATAATGGCAATGAATAGTAATAAATGGTATACCCCCCAACCCTTGCCCTTTATCGTTACTGAGACCTCACGCGGACATTGCACTGATTTGTTTCATTTGTCAACACTCATGCACGTTCATTAAAACATAACGGTTAAAAATCCTTCAAAAATCTGTCAATGAAAATCATCTGTTAATGAAAAAAAAACATTATTTTTATATTAACAGATTGACCACCACCCCAATCACAATAAAAATTCTATTGTTTGGTGGTCAAATGGCGTTTAAGGTGATACTATAAAACAACATTTTTTTTTGAAAATTAAATAAAATCGCAGTCTTGACTCTTTTCTTTCCACCAAGAAGTCTGATATTCGCATTTCAGACAGGACATTATGCCGCAAAACAGATACGATCAACGCTCAAAGCATGTAGGTCGTCGTATAAAATTAATATCATCGCGTCTGCATTACACAGTTGACCGCGGAAGTGTAAAAATATAATCTATTTTAAACATTTGTCGTGGCGTTCGCCTCCCTTAGAGCCTGCGTAATGACAGGCTGCGGTCTGTACGGTTTAGCGGTTTGTCTGTTAGTTTGTTACTGTTAAGTTTCTCTTTAGCGTACTGATCTAGGTTGTTGAAAAATTATATTGCTTGAGTAGCATTGGCGACATAATTACGCCTGTTTTTTTAAAATAAAATCAACAATTATATTTGTGCTTCCATGAAAGTCACTGCATCATCGGTTCGTAAGGCTATGGCTGGAGATTTTGTACTGAAAAGAACCGGGAAAAAGCTTTTGACACCGTCTCACTACCAATTCTTCTACACAAGCTAGAAAACATTGGAATCAGGGGAATACCCTTGAACTTGTTAATGAGTTACTTATACGGACGGAAGCAAAGTTCATATTAGAGTGTACGTTAGTCTGGACTTGGAGATCTCATTTGGAGTGCCCCAGGGGAGTGTCTTGGGTCCTACTCTATTCCTCATCATATAAAAGAGCTTACTAGTCTAGTCTCAACCTTGAGGGTGGTAAAATCATCTCTTACGCTGATGCCACTGCAATTGTTTTTAAAGGGTCAACTTGGGAATCAGTTTCCACAGGGCTGGAAATGGGCTTGGCAGAGTTTCTCTATGGTTAAACTCTAATATTTTATTGTCACTAAACACTACTAAAACAAATTATGTATCTTTTACCATTAATAAAAAAAATACAACCGCGACGTGATTTAAAACTAAATATTCACCACTGTGATGTATCTGACACTTTAATTTGCAGTTGCACTGTCATTGAAAGAGTTGATTTAGGAGTGATTTTGGACCAGAGACTATATCGACATCCACATATTGAGTTTGTTAACAATAGAATTCGTAAACTTATTTGGATATTTAAGACACTTGACATGTAACGACAAAAACCTTATTATTGAAATATATATTGCTCTAGCACAGTCTGTAATTACCTACTGCATTTCTATTTGAAGAGGAGCTTTTAAAACCAAGTTTTGGAAGTTGAAAGGGGCCAAATAGGTCTGATTAATGTATTTCAAACCGTACAGATTTTCTACAGATGAACTTTACGAAATGTGCAATTTACTGTCAGTCAGAAAGTTGTACATCTACTTTAAAATTTCATAAGACAATCCAGTTTCATCCTAATGTGTCACCAAAACGGAGAAAAAACAGAGTTGCTGCGACACAATTGCATCAAAACATTTTTTGCGGGTCGACAGTATTTTGCAGTTTCTGCGCACATTTATAATAAATGAGATTAAAAAAAATTTGAAATTTCAAAATTAAAGTTACACTATTGTAAAAAGGCTTTGACACACTGATCGTTTTCTTTAAATTATAGAGATACTGAAACGTTTCTGAGTAACAATTTATAACTTAAATTATAGTTAAGCATATATGATAAAATCGTAATCACAATAAACATTTACATTCCATTTCCATTACATTTATACATGGTTTCCACAAACACTGTACACGCAAAATGGGTAGGTACCTACATGTAATATCAAAAAATATAGTTGCTAAGTTTTTTTCTTTAATAATTTTAACTGTTACAAAATGTTTTTGTTTTGCTATATAATTTTAACGCAAATTTTGTTGCGAAACAAATTACAAAAACAAAATGTTGAAAAAATTTCCACGAGCAGGATTTGAACCTGCACCCTTCTGACATACCGGGTCAGGTGCTCTTCCAATTGAGCTATCGTGGTTCTAACCAGCCCGCCGAAATTATTCAACACTATTTACTTTTTACTTTGAAAGCCAAAGGCACCCATTCAATGTCAACAACTACCGTCATTAACACCCGATCATAATATTCTTACAAATACTAAAGATCAGTTAAGAAGTAGGCAAGCTATTTATGAAATGTTTTTGTTTTGTTTATATAATTTTAACGCAAATTTTGTTTCGAAACAAACTACAAAAACACAAATGTTGAAAAATTTAAAATCAAATCCTGCTCGTGGAAATTTTTTCAACATTTGTGTTTTTGTAATTTAACTGTTACTCTAAAATACTTTAAAAAATTACTTTTATAATTTAATTTTACATAATTTGTAATAGTCTAATAAAAGCTTACTAGTACATATATTACGCAAGAGCGGGGCCTCCTGCAACTCTAGAATTCTAGAATGCCTACTAGGCAGGTTTATAAATGTAATATGACAGACTGAAATAAATATTTTTTGGTTTTGATTTATCATAACGATTAAAATAATAATAACAATCAAGGGTCTGATTCAGAAGGCAGTTCTCCCCGATACAGCACGCATTGTGAGAAGGTTCCTGTCTCTGGAGCCCTAACCACTTAGCTTGGACCCTGGTCCCGATGCCGGCGGACCCCTATTTTTAAAAGTTTTATTTATTTTGTTTTTAGAAAATATTTAAAAATGTAAATTGAATGAATGAATGAAAAAATAAATAAAGACAAAAATATGTATTTATTTCAGAATAACTCCATAGACTAGTAACTTCAATAGACCTTAAACACAATAACAAACAATGTTAGTTACAAGAAAAAGAAAATGCACATTGAACATAAAGCAAAACAAAACAATAACGAGCTTGGCGCACTGGACACCGTTAGAGGACGGTGTGTCGCACCCAATGTTCCAGCAGCGGTGAGTCGCAGCGGTGAGTCCCAGCGGTCAGACAACGCGTAATTTTTAATTTTATAAATGTAAATCTTAATGAAAGCAGCTACGTGGTATAAAACAATCTCGCTATAATAACAATGGTGTGTGTATATTTGTATTCCTATTTTAAATATGTTGGCAAGCTCTTCTCTAAATCGGACGCAAAATAACAATGCTACTGGTTTTGTTGTTATTCCTATGAGGTATGATGGCTACTTCCGCAATGGTCAGGGATGTCGTGTAAATTTCAACTTTTTTTCCGATCAGGCGAAAAAGTTTAACACTGGCATATTAGAAGTTCTATCTACGATTAAGGTACACTCGGCAATTGAAGGTCACCAAAACTAAACTAATAAAAGGCAGAACAGAACACATTCCTTAAGATGTTTACGCTAAGAACTTTACTGCTTTCCTTTCCTCAGTTATAATGTCTATTTTATTGAGAACCGTCTTTTCTAACGCGTACCTGAAGTCATGAGCTCTGTTTAATTTTGTGGATTAGGTTAGGTGCTAATAAAGAGAGTCGATCATTTTAATGTTGTTAACACGTAGGATTTTCCCGTGTGAAGGTATGGTGTCATCAACTTTGACTTTAGACTCAATACAAATGCCTACAAAGAGAAACGACTGTATTGTTTACAAGCCACTTAATATTTAATATTAAATTTAAAATTAACAAATAAGTATATCTATTTATAAAGTACAGTGAAAAAATTAAATGCCTACCTGATCCAGCCAGAAATTGAACCTGGGTCTTCCGCAATCCGGGCGGCACTGACCATAATGCTACCGGGAAGGCTGACGTAAGCGGATTTTTTTCACTGCTTTGATTTTTGCCTGCTTTTTAGTGGCAGTAGCATCTATCCAACGGTTATTGTAACCGATTGGCTATGCAGATTCATCTTTACAAATGAAATACCACAAATATGGTAACACAACGCTATAGTAAATTGCTGCATTTCAGCTGAATTAAATATTTATAAAATACAGTGAAAAAAAAATTAAATGCCTACTTGACCTGGCTCTTTGGTCTGGCCCGGATTGAATATTTAATATATTAATCAATAATATTTAATTCAGCTGAATTGCAGCAATTAGCACTTAAAATAAAATTAGTTTAATACTGTTAATAAACAAATGAAATAACTGTTAATAATTTATTGAACTTAATATATCGGTAAAAATGTTTTCGTTTTAACAATTAATATCGAAACATTTAACTTTAATATTGCTACATGTATTTACATCAATATTAAGATCCTCATCAAAACTGTCGGTTTGTTGATTAATCGTTGATTTAATTAATTCTGTTAAAACCCATGTTTGTAAAAAAACAATGATGGACATTAGAAGGGCAATGTTGACGTCTAGCTTCGTAAACACGATATTATTCTGACATCATGTTGTGGAAGCATGAACTGAATACTTACTATATATGATATGTAAATAGTTGTTATGTGAAATTATTTTCAAAACAAAAAATTTTTGTTTGTTATGTAACTGGATATGTATCAATAAGGCAACGAACAATAGCCAAAGGGGAAGTTAACTAAAATACAAATGTAAAACTAAAACATAAACAATAATAGTTAATTATTGTTTATTTTTAGTTAGTTATTATCCGTTATGGGTATACTGTTGTTTTTAATGTTTCGTAATGTTTTTTATTATGTTTTTGATGCATTATCATCTGCACAATTTGTAGACAGTATTGGAAATAAATGATATTTCTATTTCTATTGCAAGTAACTTCTACATCCAGTGCATATATGTATAGAATTTTAGCATAATAAAGTTTTACAACAATCAAATCATGTTTATAAAAATCAACCCAATTAGCTTTGGTCAAATTAGGAAAAAAGGTATAAAAACGATTCCAATAAAGGTTTTTGTTCGGTGCATCCTGATCGAGCGAAAAAATCAATTTGGCTGACTCGTACCGATTTGAAAAGGATAAACTTTTGTGATTGAGTTTTGGTAAAAAATGGTGCATAGATTGATTAAAGATTGGGTCACTTTGTTTGTTGCACCAATCAGCGTCCATTTAATAGTGTAGTATCTTTTAAGTACAGTAAAATAAACAAAGACAATTGACAGCTTTAAGATGTAGATATTTATCGATACTTAAAATAATTTTGTAAAAGTCATTTTGGCGAATGTCTTATAAGCCCTTTGACATTTTAAGTATCGATATATAAGACTAACTAATGATTTACGACTAACTACTATAAAAATATGTTAATATATAATTGTGTATATTTATTATTTACTGTGTTATAATGTGTATTTATAGTGGAGTGTACGCCACGTCCGTTTCTTCTGCTATGTGCTATCGTTTGTTCACGATTATGCTGAGAGTTCTAACTTGTATTCATAAATAAACGCCAGTGGACCCGTAAAAGGTTTTTCACATCGTATTTCCTAATTAGGGTGTAGATTTGATACCAATTTAGCGGCCATCTTAACCAGCGGGCTTAAAACGAATCGCTCCAGTAATGACGGCGCGTTTAGACCTTTCGAGTCATTTGTAATTTTCGAATCATTATTGTGGACCAGTGGCTACCGATTACCGATTGTCAGTTTTTATGTTGATGTTTTGGATCATTCACGTGTGTCGGGTTAGGCTGGTTTTTTAATGTATTTATTCCTCTATTGGGAAGCGCTAGGTCTTCATCTCGGCAGCTGGCATTTTTAACTGAGCTGGCTATCTTATCTCTTACTGTCAGAGCACAAGTATGCTACAAACGTTGTTGTTATGACGACATGTTTAGATAATGTAATGGTAGCTAATCAAGAAGACTATAAACAAGCTTTTAAAGGTTGTTAATGTAGAGGTATTATTCGGTGCTTTGTATCAAAATTGTGTTTATTTAAAAGCTTTCAAAAAATTATATTACTGCCTACAAGTTATTACAAAAAGTTTTTGCGATAATAATATGTCGACCACCTGTGAATTTGTCCTTACATACGGCACTAATGTTTTTATTTGTCACACCTTTAACTAAAAACTGATGAATTATTATTCTATAATAACCTAATAATTGAGTCAAAGCACCAACGTTCCGGTTTTGCGGACGATTGAAATATTTTGCACATGTTTTTGTGGCTATTTTGAAATTGCGGTCCCGGTTGATACATTAATAATTTCAATGTAGAGCAGACGGTAATGGCGTTCACAATATTTTAAAATAAAGTTTTCCTCATACTTTGTTGTAGCTTCATATTTTATGGATCTCTGATTTTATAGATGTAACTGTTGCACACAATATCCCGATGAGACCAAGTGCTACTGAGAGAAGGAAATCTGGACTGCAATTTGGGAATAGCCACTATAATAAAATAGGACTGCTCGGCAGATCTTACAAAATATAAAGTTATTATTTGGAAGAGAAATTGATAGCAATAAAGCCACTAGAGAACTATAAAAACTCTACTCTTCTTCTACTGGGAGAGGAAAACCTCAGAAGCCCCCACAAAGATTAGATAAATATAAACTTAAAATTTGTTGCTAAGTTCTATTTTCAAGGTTTTCTAGTGATACAAGAAAAGTACTGTCTATCTATCTTCCATCAATTGTAGTGATGACTCAATTTCAATGACGTAGGCCTTTGCTTCTTGGGCACAGTTATAGGCTTTTGACTTTTTTGACTATCTTTTACCTTGTAAAGTAAATTTACATAAAAAAAAAACAATAAAAATTAGAGCGTTACAACAACAATTAATTTTGTAATACAGTTGTTTACAAAAAGCATAGTCTGTTCTCAAAAGCTTCATACTAAAACCAGATGTCATTACACAACAAAGGAGATTTATAGAGATCGCCCCTTCGACGTGAACAAGGTCCATTCGTTTTGGGAACATCGTTGTTTAAGCCTGTTCCATTTATGGTGATTTTGGAGTACAACATACATTTGTTTGAACTGTAACAAATCGAAGTTTAAAAAAGGTTTTATGTTGAAACAATAAACAAGGGACGTTTCAAAAGAGAGTTTTCGTCGTTCGAAAGTTAATTCAGAATAATTGTAATTGCTAATAATAAATGATTAATTTCGTAAAAAAATGTTGTGAAAAGAGTTTTATAATTTGTTTGTAAATTTTAGTATTTATTAAGTTTGTATTTTTAAATGGAAATTGATCTTATTAATATTTTATAGTATTTAACAATAAGTTAAAAGTTTGCCTGGCGGTAGGATTATCACCAGAGTTGGACTGGATGATGATCACCTAAGGGTGGGACACTACAGGTAAGTAGTTAAGTCTGCCACCACGTGGAATTCATCATCATCACCAGCTCATTTTATGTCCTCACTGCTGGAGCACAAGCTTTCCCTTTTTGATAGATAGGATGAACGGGCTACAATCCAAAACATAGGCCCAGTGCGCTGCGGTGCAGTGGTTGTTACCCACTGCTAATGCAGTCAGGACTAATGGCATTAAGTGGCTTCCGAAGCACGGAGGACCTCGAGATGATGCATTTTTGGTCACCCATCAGATAACCGGCTTTTGCAAAAGTTGCTTAACCTTAGCAACTGTATGACATTGTGGAAATTGGAACTTTTACCTGAGGTAAATTTGTTAATTTAGATTTTTAATTTTGTTTTTTTTACATGTGGTCTTCTATATTTTTTTTATTTTTATGTGTTTATTTGTGATGGAAAGTGGCCTGCTAAAATAGGGCATTTTCCAATATTTTTGACGCTGTAAGGGAGAAAAGAGCTGGACACTTGCTGAGTTTCTTGCCGGTTCTTCTCAGTCCAAGATCTCCCGCCCAGAGTAGACTTACGAACCGATGGCATAGTGACATTCATAAGAGCTACTTGTAGCCTAAACTGAATAAATGATTTTTGAATTTGAATTTGAATTTGAATTCAATCGCAGACTGGTCGCGTTTACAACTGCGCCATCGAATAACCAACAAATACTGAATGTTCAGGATCATGCCCGTGATACTCTAGCTGTTACAAACGGGCAGCGGTAATCACTTTTCATAGGTAGTGTTGTAATCTCGTTTGCCGGTGCAGTAGATAATATGACAAGAAATTTAAAAATGTTAAAAAAAACATGTTTATGAGTCGTTCCTGAAAATACCAATAGAGTTGTTGTTAGCAAGGACCAGTGCACATTAGCGCTACAACTCGCGAACATTACTCGGAACGGAACTATCGATCAAGCCGTCGGTCGTCGCCGCTCTGGCTTGACGTAAGCAGTTGCAATTGAACCTGTCAACTGACTGAGCTGGGGGAAATATTCCATCACAAAGCAAATTGATCATACAAACAGATCTAAGAATCCTTGGTTTTGTGAATTTACATAGTTGTTTACGGTCCGAGAATGCGTAAGAATTTTTAATAAAATACCTAATAATATGAAGACAGACAATTTTGTAAAAGAATTTTTTGATAAAAAAATCATAAATTATTTTATTTTAAACATATATTTTGAAATTCGGAAGTATTTATGTAGAGTTCATAGTTTAAGTTCTTAACTAATGTTTTGCATGCTATATTTTAGATTAGCTTAACATGTGGTTCACCCATGTATTTTGTAACATCTTTATACCATGTTAAAAAGCAAACAAATGATTTATTTATTATTATTATTAATGAATTCAAACCAGATACTAAAAAGGCTTATTTTCCTAATATTAAATTAGGTTAAATTGTGTTAGTCACTATGGAAACTATTAGGATGGAAACATATTAAATAAAAAAAAAGCTGATAACTATATGTTTATCACGACTCTACCGAGCGTTATTTCAAGGAAATAATAATGGCGATAGCTTTAATTCACATTAAATCTTGGAGGCGTGCGGCTCTACGATTTTGGCCTTATTAGCATAGACAAAAAACAAGTGAAGTCAATAAAAAAAAACTAGACGCCATGTCACCCATTCAAACATCCCGTGTTCGAAAACGCTTCGAAATTCAAAATTCGAAATCGTACCGCGTCCTGACGTTTCCTCTACGTGCCGTTTCCGGCGGGCGCACGCGCAACTCGAATCTGTAATCACGCGCGCTTTTACATACTTTTTTTTATTTTTTTTATTATTATGCATCCTGTGCTTTGATTGATAGTGGCGAGATAGACTGACGAAGGCACCATTACACGCGTCGCAGGGTTCCATTGATAAATTAGCTTAGTTCTTGGGTCGGCCATTTTGTTTAGCGTGTGCTGACGTGTGCTCGCTACGATTTGTCGTTACAGTTTTGTTTGTTTTTCGAAGCATCCTGATTATGAAAAGTGTACTGCTCTGCGATCGCTATATATATATATGTGATTATTATAAATTGTTTTTGGTTCGGTTGTTAATATACATTTGTAAATTGTATTTGTGTTTGATTTTTTTTTATTATCTACATCTAGTAGATTTTCAGTGGCTTGGGTAAGTTTGGTGCATCGTCGATGTCATTTGGAAATTAGATCTACCCATATTGTTCATTTATATTAAGCACGGTATTTTTACTGCTACAATATTTAAAAAATACTCTATATAACATTTCTATCTTATAAAAACGTACCTACCTGTAAAGATTAAAAAGCAATTTTTACATAGTTAAGGACATCACTTTTAACACCATGATTTGGATCTGAAATAAATACCAGACAAAGTATTTATAACATTGCCTTTAACTTTATCTGCTACTGCTGAAAAATAATAACAGCATTTGTGATCTAGTGGTAAGATCACAGATCACATTTCCCAATTGCATAGTTAATGTTACAATATTTTTCCATCGTAATTGGTAGTGTCGAATCCATTAGTTGTATCGCCGCTCGCTTAAAATGTATCACGTCCGCGATTGGTCGTTGACAGATGACTTCATCATTGAAGCGCGCCCGCGAGCAGCGTGCGCGCATTACCGGCACTACTACTAATACCGTCGACAACCGGCCCGAATGTAATTGCCTTAATCAGAGTGCTCTTGGTAATTGCTGAGGACCTCGATGGAGCAGTAGTTATAGCGCCTGATCCGCGATTGCTAAGGCTAAGTAACTTTCGCTAAGGCCGGTCATCGGATGGGTGACCAAAAACTTATCATCTCGAGCTCCTCCGTACTTCAGAAGGCACGTAAAGCCGTTGGTCTCGGTTTCTTTAGCAGTCGTTAACAATCACCAATCTGCACTGGGCCCGCGTGGTGGTTTATGGCCCGTACTCTCTATCCATCCATAGGGAAGGCTCGTGCCCCAGCAGTGGGGACATATTTGAGCTGATGATGATGAGCTGAGGACCAAACCTTCCATAATAACTCCACAGAGAAAACAGACTATAAATCACCTTACGATCCAATGCGGATTGATGATAGCTTTTTTAAACAGTGTCCTAAAGATAACAAATAGCGTTGCGTTAAACATTTCAATTAGTTTTGAATTACAGTAGCTTGGGTGTGTCATGCTCTCTAAATTGTGTCTGCGGTGGTGGCGTGTGCGTCGGGTCATTACGTTCCCTAAATTATGGTTTAGCGAAGCGATGGAAAATTTGCAAACTTTTTGTGTTTTTATTTGTGATGGAAAGTGTCCTTTTATTATAGGGCATTTTGTAATATTTGTAAGGGAGAAAAGAGCTTGACACTTGCTGAGTTTCTTGCCGGTTTATTCTCAGTACAAGGTCTCCAGACCAGAGTAGACTTGCGAAACGATGGCATAATGACGTTCATGAGAGCTATTTGTAGCCTCAACTGAATAAATAGTTTTGAACTTTGATTTTTTTCAAATTTTGGTGGCTGTGAGCGACTGCTAATATAAAGAATATAATTAACGACTTTACATTAAATCTCAAGTACGTTGGAGTTCGATATGATATATTTTTTGTCAGCTATCCGATGACGATCCGAAATTAGCATAACCTCAGCAATAGCAGACCGAGCGCGTTCACAACTGCGACATCAAGCACCTCATTGTTAATGTTTGAACCTTTTTTCAGGGTAGATAATTGGTACGTATTGCCGACTCCAGTACTTCTAATGCCGGCCGCTTAATTGTATCACGTCCGTGATTGGTCGCTGACAGATGACTTCATCGGTAGAGCGCGCCCGCGCGGTGCGTGCGCGCACTGACGCCGTCGACGACCGGCCCGAATGTATTTGCCTTAATCAGAGTGCTCTTGGTACTATTAAAAGCTAAGGTGAATTAAGGAGGTACCAATTTATTTATGCTCTTAGACTCTATAGAGTGTGTGTGGATATATCTACTCTGGAATTATTATTGAATTAAATACAATGCTAGCGACCCGCTCGCGGCTTTGTCGGCTTGAGTGAAAACTCTGTATCTGACAGCAGCGCCACCTACTAGGTCTAACCATCCAGGAACCCATTGAAATAAACACACAAAATTTCATCCAAATCGGTGTAGCCGTTTAGGAGGAGTTAGGTGACATACACACGTACAGAAGAATTATATTTAAAAAAGATAATATATTTTATTATACGACCGAACGAAACTTTGTCCGCATAAACCGTTATACGTACCGTCATAAATAAGATAAGATAAAATAAGAAAAAATTATATACGAATCGAAAAAGTTTTAGAATATCCCGCGTTATATCTTGCCTTTTTTTTATAGAGATTGCTGATTATCTCAGACGGCATTTTCAGCTTCACCGGGCTTGTTTGGGGGCGGCGAGGAACGTAAAGAGTCCCTCAAGCCTTCGGAGGTTTTCTAGAGGGAACGGCATTGCGCACTAGTGCGCGTCCCCGTGCCCTGCCTACATTATGAAAGGAGCCTACCTGTTATTCCGCGATCTAAGTGCATCAACGAATTCTTTCAGGATGTAAAGATCCGCAAAAAAAGAAATATCGAAAGGTACACACGCCTGCACGTCAACTTACCACAAACTGTTTAATTTCCTCAATACACTTTGAACCTTATGTCTAACCTATATGGTTGAAAATTAATTGAAGAAATTTGCCAGTTATGTATAGGTTGATGTACAAGCGTGTGTACATTGTGGTAACGTAATTTGGATGTTTACGAGAACAACATTGTGGGCTATCGCGTCTACATCTAAGGCTCATCTGAAAATCAGTGTTACAGTTTCTTCAAGCTGCAACTTATACTGAGAGGAGTCCAGTTCGGCGTAGCATTATAATTTCAATTATTATTATATCAGCCATAGCTGTCCAACTCTAGGGCAAAGGCCTCTCATCTCTACACCTTCCGGCCTGCTTCCAACATCATACCATTCAAATGAAACAACTTTTACGGATATACTCGCGTTTATTTTACACAGTCATTAGTTTTAATTAATGTTTATTCTGACGTTTCGAACCCTTTGCAGGATCCGTGTTCACAGGGAGACTCACTACTCATTACTGTTTAAAATAAACGCAAGTAGATCCGTAAAAGTTGTTTCATTTCAATGTGTAGTGTTCGCGTAAACTTTAGAAAACAATATCACATCATTCGTTCATGAGCCCATCAAGGTCGTCATTTTAACTTTAAGTATTAGTGTTATTGTTAGAACCTAAGCACAACTGTGCTACGTCCAATTATTCTTTTGAATTTGAATATACCTACAGACATTCTCGAAATAAAATGGGTGATACAAAACAAACATTTGTTAAAAAAACGTAGTTAGGTATTACAAAAAGGGAAACCAAATATTCAAAGTTCTGTATTCGCATGGCGATTAAAATGACAAATCCCAAACAGTATAATTACATACATAACTCGCAATCACACATACAAAAAAAAATGATTTAATCACCACTTCTGAATCTGATCAATTACCACCAAAGTGTTTTTTTTTTTTTTATATATTTTAGCGTTTTATTAACGCTTAAATATACTTAAGTAAAATTTAAACACTGAAAAAAGACGACAACCTCAGGCGGGAATCGAACCACGCACCTTCCGCAT
This sequence comes from Eudonia truncicolella, assembly GCA_949315975.1. Lineage (NCBI taxonomy): Eukaryota > Metazoa > Arthropoda > Insecta > Lepidoptera > Crambidae > Eudonia > Eudonia truncicolella. The sequence goes on along the minus strand of OX438837.1, from coordinate 16,734,361 downwards.
TCCGGGCGGCTGCCTTAACCACTTGGCTACCGAGGTCTGGCTTTCACCCGTCGAAATTTTTCAGTGCTTGATGCTTATGTTTTTTAGTCAACATTGCTTCATCAATCTTAGAAGTTTTCACCTCTGAGATCCGAAAGAAATATTTTTACAAATATTTGAACATTCGGTTAAGATGAAGCTGCGTTATAGATAAGTGTTTTTTTTTTATATATTTTAGCGTTTTATTAACGCTTAAATTAATTAATTAATTTTAATTACCACCAACTCCAAGTACAACCTCCATTGTAGAACAACGTCTACAGGCGTAAACCGCACCAGAATTGGATTGTAACAACCCAATTCTGATTCCCGACACAGGCCGATCACTATGCCGATCACAAGCGGCCGCTATAGAGGGCACGTTGCTGTAGCAGATATAATGATCTATATACGAGGTGTACACGAGCGGAGAGTCGCCCATTGAATCTTTAATGTGGGAGTGTGGGGGCAAAGATGAAAAAAAAATCAATTTAAGAAATGTAGGTAGAAATCTGGATTATCCTGGTGAGTCGTTTTCGTTTGCTCAATTGGAGTTTTTCAGTAAACTAAAATATTAGATAGCTACAACTAAATGTTTAAGCTTGTAGGAGAAAGTGTTATCAAATAACTTTTTTTTAAATGGCTGTATTTCAAAATCTTAAATTTCATAAAAAAATATTAAAACCATTCAAAGCATTTCACGGAGAACACCATCTAAGTATTTAAGAAATAAAAATTGTGTTTGAATTTAATCGATAAGCACGATAACATAAACCAACTAAAGTAAAGTAAAGAACGTATTGTTACGAATAATAAAAAATAAAAATATATTTAGATAAAAGAATCAATTAAGATAAATAAATTGAAAATTAACAAAGCCGTTATAATAATATCAACAATAAAATATAAAGTAATAATTAAACCGTTTAGTAGAATACTAACTAACACCAGATAAAATAAGTACACACAACGCTTGTGTTTCGTATCTACAACTTTATACTCTTTGTCGATAAATTTAAAAACTTCTATTTAAATGTCCTATCACAAGAGGGAAGATACAATCTTTATATACGGGATTTCCGGCGTCTGCGGCGTATTCTGAGATCGCTAATTTCTAAATAATGTAAGACACGATTAGGAACATGACGATTTTAGTTTGTTCGTGTTCCAGGAAACGTAACTTCGACGCGTGGGCAGGTTATGGCAGTTTCTAAATAATTTTAAAGGTGTTTAAATTTTTTTAGCATTCTAGATAAAACTATTCCTTAAACTTGTTTGCTCTGAATATTTATAAAATATAGTTAGAAAATTAAATGCCTACCTGACCCAGCCAGGAATTGAACCTGGGTCTTCAGCAATCCGGGCGGCTGCACTGACCATTATGCTACCGGGAACGACTGACGTAAGCACTGAATTTTTTCACTGCTTTGATTTTGACTGCTTTTGACTGCTGGGTCGGGTAGGCATTTAATTTTTTCGCTACATTTTGTAAATTTTAATTCATTGAAATACAACGTGAAACGTTTTATACGTATTTTTTGCATTACAGTGCACTTGGGAGGCACTATGACCAGCAGTGAACTGTTAAAGACTGATGATGATGGTGACATTCATACGTCTCTTTTTGACCATGAACCCTGGACCATGGATCTTTTTGAACGTGAGTTTGAAAAAACCGTATTAAAAATAATTCGTATAATAAATGCAAGTAGACAAGCACAGTAAACCTAATTGTATGTGTGTATAATATGATATTAAGTTATATTTATTTATTGTAAGCTCTCGATAACTTAAGCTTAAATCTTAGTGGTTTTTAAAATTATCGCATGTATGTTTTTGTAATAACTATTGGAATGATAAATAAATTAAAAAAACATGTGTTTTTTAAATCTTACGGGTAAGCAAAATGCCTTCATCTCACCTGATGTTAAGTGATGATAAGGCCAATTGGCTTCTGAGGCACTAGCTATCTTGTCTCTAGATGCCAGAACATATTAATGCTACAAACATTGATGTTATGGCGACATAATTTAGATACGATGTTGATAGCTAGCCAGGTGGACAAACACTACCACCAACTAACACAAACCCGGGACTTCTGGGTCTAAAACCGGTGGCCTTAACCACTAGACCACAGAGGTGGTTTCAATTTCAAATCAATCGTTTCATACAAGTTATACTGACAGTTTTCACTGACAGACGTCTCCCATGGGTTTCTATCATACATAGTCACTTTGAACATACTAATACAATTGCCAAAGTGTCACAAATCGCAGATATGCCTGCAAGCCACTTTCTGTACACACTCATTACCACTATGGGCGCATAAAGTCTTAATTGAAACAAACACGTGACCAAAATCGCTCAGCTAATTTACCCCGCACAGGCATAATGAACACTAATTGTCTCGCTACACGTATTGAGGTAGAACAAACTGGGGTTTTCACAGCCCAGCCTTACCACCGACTCCAAAGAGAGTTGCTCCGTTAACTTCCATTTTAATTAACTGAATTTCACTTTAAAAGCATGAGATCTACATCGGCTGTTTAGTATGGCGGGCGTGGTGCGGCGTGCTCGACGATCTACAAGTATAGTTCCCTTCGCATTTGATTTGGATCGGCGCGATCTATTCTAGGAAACGTGTCATGGAGTCGTAGTTTAAACAATGAGTGGTCATAGATTAGGTGCGGATGAGTTGAACAGATACGACTTTTAGAATGTGTAATGTAAATAAAATAACTATTATTAATATTAATAATTACGAGTGTAAACGTTCAATGGCTTCTTAAACACGTGTCAAATCGAAATAAATAGTCAATTTCTTTCGCCCAGACTACGCATATTGATTTGTAAAACTAAATACTTTTAGATATTTTTTGTAAGTATGGTATTTTGTGATAGAAGACGTCTTTTTTAAATAGGCTTATCTACTAAAATGTTGACACTGTAAAAGAAAAAGGATAGGACGGAAACGCTCTTGCCCAGTTTCTTGGTGATTCTAAGTACATAGTCCTATATTTACGAACATAATAAAGAGTTTTGTATTTTGAACACAAGATAAATAGAAGGATTCCGTAACCCAACGGGGAGATGCTCGGGTCGAATACGAGAAACGTGGTTTATTCCCCGTTGCATAATCACAATACAGACGTGAACCCAACTCTTAGCACAAGCTAATTAACTTTCTGGAGGGGTTAAAAAGCTTATTATTATTGTGTTGACAGGGCATTAACAATAATGTTTATTTCGAAAGAAGAAAAATAGGAAAAAAGCAAACACAGAACGAATGTTACACACAAATTGATGACAAACTGCGCGCGCGCTTATTGCCAACGCATTTGCGTTTAAAAGTCACAGAGTGCACGGCCTTACCAACGTGTAATTCAAATAGGTTATGACAAGACGGAACAAGTTTGAATATTTCATTGGTTTTCAAACTTATCTCAGTCGTAAAAGTTCAAAATATTAGGGTTAAGCATTATGCATCAAAAGAATCAAAGCATTAATATATTTTAATTAGTATTATTTTATTTTAGTACGCCAAAACCTTGCGAAAACCTTGTGATTCTCTATTAAACTATCAAAATTTGCGTTAAAATTATATAAACAAAAACAAAAACATTTTATACATAACTCAAGGCAATGTCATCTCTGCGATCTATCAAATTGATCTATAATTGTATTATGGATCATCTGTACGTTGCGCGTGGGCGCCATTGAGGCGTGACCGCGCATATGTATCGATCGTAATCGATTTGTATCATGGAATTAGTATAGTGTGCGGTTACGTAATGTAATTATGTATGTAGGGTGCTTTAAATGGTGCTAAGACAATGGAAGATATTTTGGCAGGAAAGAAGAATGTTAGGTCAAATTTTTTGGGGAACAATAGCTTTATATCGACTACTAAGATTGTTGAAAGGAATAACATTTTAAATAGCCTAAGTGGTTTCTAAGTGCTAGTTGACATAACCTGTGTTAATTGTTAAGTAAAATGTTAAATTAACAAAAAAAAACAGTGGATCTATAATATCTTATAAAGTATAACTATTTAAATTAGCATGGTCACTTGCAATAAAGTAATTATTAACGGGATTCTTACCATGTTTTTTGTTGTTTGAGTACACGATATTTCGGCACAGTTGCATGCGCCATGATCACAGAATTACTGAAGTTAATGCGGGTGGGTTTTTTACAGGCAGACAAAACGATCTACCCTCTTCTTTATTCGTTTTTTGCGCTCGATGCCCGTACCACCGGTTTCTAAGTCACTATTCACTCGAAATTGCTCACGACGCACTACACACACAGTATCGGAACGCGAAACGGCTTTATTGTTGTTTTTGCGGTTGTTAACTGGATTCCAGACACGTGACAGTTTGAATCCTTCTTCACGACTGAAATTTTTGTATTTCGTAATTTCCATCGCTTCTCTCACCAATCTTGGTACGTAGTGGCGTTCTGTCGAAATTATCTGAGGGTTTTTAAACTCAATCCTGTGATTAGGACCCGTCTGGATCAGATGTTCAGCAATAGACGATTTTTGCGTATCGTTGTTCTTGACAGCTTTGTTGTGCTCCTTAATTCGGCAGGCGACTGTACGTTTCATTTGGCCAATATAGGAGCTATCGCAGCTGCAATCAATCTTGTATACACCAGGCTTTTCCAAGGGAAAACTATCTTTCGACGACCGTAAACATTGTGCTACTTTTCAAAAAGGAGTGAAGATAGTATTGATTGAGTATTTATTAGTATGTTTGAGACCTTATCTGTCACTCCCCTCATATACGGCAAATATACTGGTTGCCTGTCTACCTTCTTTTTGTATCCATTCTTCTGTGGAACATGCCGGACATGGACTAATTTATCGTGCAAAGTTTCATCATCGCACAAGTCGTATGCACGTGTCATATAAAGTACCTAATAAATAATTTTGCCCACGTTTTAGTTTGCAATTTTGTCTATTGCCTAGTTCTGTTCCAAAAGGGCTTTAAATAATACCTAAATAACTCTCTGGTTTTAAACAATATTTACTATATTTGCGTTTACAAGAAAACGTAATCTTGTTCTCAATACTGCGATACGTTGAAACTATAACATCACTCAAGCGTAGAGAAACACGAAGACTGATGACGCCGATGGGAACATGACACGTAACAGATGCGAACCCGGACCCCTTAGGTCGTGTACACACATAAACACTTTCACGCAACAAATCCATCTCAGGCGCATTCGCGAAAGTAATTCATCACTTCACTTATACTTTTGAAACTCCAAAGAATAATGTTGTATCTCCTTGTTATGAATATGTAAAACTCAACTTTACTACTTACATTTTTAGATATGGTTTTTAAATGTTTTATTACTAGCTGGTGTTAAAGATTGTGGTGTGAGAAAATCAAGTGGTCTATGTAAAAATATAACCATCATTTATTTGTTTTGTTCAACTCAACACTCATTAGCTTGGTAAGCAATGGGTTTTAAAGTAGCTGGGTTCCGTCTTTATTTTGAATATTTTCATCGTAGGTACCAAAATTACATTTCAGCTTATTTTCTTACACTTTCATTTCAATAGGTTACGTTTGCAATATCAGAAACAATAAACACTTACAGTATTTATAGAATAGGGTCAGTAGATCTAGGTTTTATTAATACGAAGCTCAATAGAAGCGTTCGGTAGCCAAACGGATAGATACTCGGTTTGAAAGCGAGCAAACGTAGATTTATCCCCATAGCTCCTTTAGTTAGATTATTGAATCAATCAATTTTGAATTGTAAAGTAAAGTGTTGTAAAAGTTGAGGATCTTTTTTCAAAACTTTTCCAATTATAAGATATGTTAACAGGACTATGTACACAAGGCCCTGAAAATCAGCGTTGTGGCGTCTAGCTGCAACAACAGCTGAGCTGGTCAACATTTTCGACAATTTAAGTGTTATAAGTTTCTTTAACACCTCGGTGGCCGTGTGGCAAAGGACTTGACCCGATACCCGAAGGTCCCGGGTTCAATTCCCAGGTCGGGCCAAGTGTGTTTCGGATTTATTCGGTGCACAGCCCGGGTTTCTGCTCACCAACCCGCATTTTTAATACCTCTGGGCTCAAAGGTCGTAAAAGACATTTTGGCCAAATTGAGTTTTTCACACAGCTCTACTCAGAATTCAATTTTCTATTGATCTGTCTACTTCTTTTCTCGAAATTCGCAAAAGATATGCCTTTACGACCTATCATATCTGCCACTCTAAATAGAACTTATTGTGAAAATATAGATGTAAGTGACATTTAACTAACTGAACGTAGTCACCTTGGCAGTAAAACAAAAGATTATATACTTATAACTTTTGGGCGTAAAGTGAATATACATTTCCATTTGTTTTATACGACCTTAGGTTTTAAATATTAATACATTTATTATTATTTAAAATTTATTTATAATAGCCCGCAAAAGACCGGGAGCTTATAAAGTCCAAGTTAACTGCTAATACATTCATGCCAATGACGTTATGAAATATAACATTCAAAGACATCAGAGTAGCTACATTAAAAAAATATATGGACCAAATGTTTATTAAATATTCCATGGAAGTCGACGCACAGAGTCATTCTATAACATTAACTGCAAAAACCACAGGAAAAAGGAAGGGGAAGGGACAGTCAAAATGAAAGAAAAGTCAGCGTAACAATGAGTCATTGATTGGTATGGACGCTTTAAAGCAACAGTCGTAGGTTGGCAATAGCTGCGCCTAAGTTTAAGAATCTTATAAATTTATGTGAAAATGGAACCATACCTAAAAGGTTTCATAAAGAATTTAGGGAATTGCCACACAACTCTGAGATCCGCGAGACTGACGTAGAGGATGTAGAAAGTAGTGACAAGTATGATGAAATGATGAGATGAATAAAATAACAATTTTAGTAAATTATATAGGATTGATGTCTTGTTGTTTTAAATAAACGATTTGATTACAAAAAATATAGTTTTATTTGTATGGCGTGTCATGACATTAAATTTTATTAAAGCATGATACTTTAAAATAACATTTACAGATAACATTACAATATCCATTTTAGTTTAAGCTTAATTACTATTTTACTGTTACAAAATACCTCATTGGGTGATCCTTTAACACCAAAAAAATATTGCAGTTTGTCCTGTATTTCTTGATTTAACACACTAATGTATTTGCATAAGATGAAAATTTGTAGGATGTAAAAGTCACTTTTTTGAAATTTTTGGTCGTAAAGGACATCCTATTTCCGTAAATACAGTTCTAGGCTAGTTTTTTTTCACTGCTACAGAAAATAACATACATTCTTAACACTTTCTTCCTAGGTTACATTTTTATAGCTCAAGAAACAAAAAAGTTAGGGACAATATATTATTTTATTTTTCAGTTTTTGCTTCTCTTGTAAAGTCGCATTTTGTCCTTTACGACCTTTGAGCCCAGAGGTGTTTTGGCAAAAGTGATTAAGCCATTACGCATCAATGACTTGATTTCAATGATGGAGGCCTTTGCCCAGCAGTGGGACAGTTATAGGCTATTTACTTTACTTTACTTTAAGTTTATTTCTTTACATATCTTTTTAAAGTTGTTATTACTTTCTTTTATATTTTTAAAAGCTGAATAAACGAGTATTTACTTTTACTGTGCGTTTACAGTACATTATCAATTCTACTGGTTCGTATAGTTGTTTATACTAAGCAAACCTCAGCAAGACAGTTGTTACTCTTTGCTATGTGATGCTAATAATAATAATAATACGATACGGCACGCATTGTGAGGAGGTTCCTGTCTCTGGAGCCCTAACCTCCGGTAGCTAGCTCCGATGCCGGCGGACCCCTATTTTTTTTATAATTTTAAATGTTTTATTTATTTTGTTTTTAGAAAATATTTAAAAATGTAAATTTATATGAGAAAGAATAAATAAAGATAATAATAATATTTTTTTTTATTTGTCCTTCACAAACATTACAAATTTATATGAAGATCTCAAAATAATATGTAACCTAAGATTGCGAAGGACTGGTGGTTTGAAAGGTGTTTGTTTAAAACCTGAACCACAGGTCACCAGGATTGAACTGAAAGGATACAGAATAAGTTAGAGATAAGTAATGAAATTAAGGTGAAGAACGAACTAATAAGATTTGACGTTCCAAAATCTTTTTGCGGAACGCCAAAACAACCAAAGTATCAATTACAAGTTATTCAGTGTCGGACGTGGTTTTAAATAGGCGGCCATTAGCGCTCGTGTGATTTACCCGGCGCGTAAATTTTCTTTTCTGACAGTTTAGTTAGAAGTTTATTTACAATTGTGTATGTTCTCGCATTAGCGGGCGCCTGTTACATCTTCATACATGTCATCGTGGAGGGAGCAGCTTACTCTTTGCCTATACATTGAAATAGCTAAGCGAAATTCGCATTGTTTGATTTTCAGATGGATAGTGCAAGACATGTGCTTATTTGTTTATTTATTGCATGGAATATACAAAAAAATCAATTTGGACTAAGTTGGTAGATAAAACAATTTATTGCGAACACAGGACACAAACAAGGAAAAATTAATACAATGTTGAGCAAAATAGGCCTTAAAGCGATCTCATCCAGACATCATGGCAATTGAGAGGGGTAGCAGCGACAAGCAAAATGAATGACTTGTTAGATTTATTTCAATGTACTTGTTGCTTCTACAATGAAATTTACATTAAATTTGATTCCGTGCTCTGGAAATGGATGGTATCATGTTAAGCATGATGACACTTAGCTACATCTTTGAAGAAAACACAATTATCGCACATACATTTCTAAACGAATTCACTATCAAAAATAACAGATAGCACAAAGCTAAAAAACTGCTAGATCTGCTATTTTTAAATTATATTATGTATTTCAACACAAACAAAACTTAATTCAAATCAACAAACGAAGACATTACAACGTACAAACAATCGTGATCTCAAACAGAATTCGTGACGGGCCGCGCCGCAGAGGTCAAAATAATACAGATTATTACTGTTCGATTAAATTAAGAATCGATACGATCACCGCATCCATTTATTTATCGAATGAAACTCGAGTGTGGATGATCTAATTTTACAAAAGCATGACGAACGTAGATTGCAGAGATAAGGATATTTAGACAGGTAATTGCAGGTAAATGTTTGAGGACAAAAACTTCAAAAGACAACGTAAGTCGTTACGAAGATTACGTTTCGTAGTAAATATGTGTATATTGTAATCAACAAATAGTTATTTACGTCTCTTGATATAATATGGCTATTAGCATGATTTGCTATGCCAAGCGTCGCATTATAAAATAATCTGGATCCGACGTACTTATTTGGATGTATATGCTTGTGGTTATGCTGGCTGTTGGCTATTAAATATATATTTTCAGAATTTATTGAGTTATATTTATTTAATGACAAATAATTGAATCTGTAGCCCTTTTTTACAAGAATGAGACGCGAGCTGAACAACTGAGAGTTTTGGTTAAAAGTCGGATTCAAAAATCTCTAAACCGCGTTTCAGAAGAAAACTATTATTGTGTAATTAGTCTTTAAATGTTGCAACTTCTCGTACTTTTTAACTCTATGGACAATGGCAAGGAAGTGTGAGAAATAGATCATTGAATGTGCCAGACTCGACCTCAAGTTCCTTAATTGTAATTCAGAAGATTTATTACATTATTTATAAGAATGTTATTTATCGATCGACTGCTCATCGTTTCCGCAGATACACAAATGTTATAGATGATGACTGTAATTATTTGTTAATGGCACTGTCTCAAGGTGAACCTGTTTGTTTTTTGCAAATGCATAATTAGATTAGTTCTTTACAAAAGATGTTATAAAATTATTCGATTACACTATTAACTAATGAGTACTAAGAATACGATTAATCGGCAGGATAATTTAAAGTTTTTGTTTACCAGCTGAGAATATTATTTAGGTTTTGCTGTAGGTATTCATGATATTAAATTTATTAACTTTGTTATATATAGTTACTTTGTTTTGAATTCGATTATTGGATTATTCGCCTTAATTAGAGATCAAGTATTGATGAATAGTGAAAAGTCTATGATGTTTATGCGTTTATGCGAGTCTATGCATTTTATGTTATACAATGTATAATCATTATTATTTTGTCCTTTTATTTTTTTAGGACTATCACTAGGCTTAATAGAGTTCACAAAATGGAAGGGATTTCAAACAATTATTGTCAGTACATAAGAAAAGCTCTCTCTTTATTTTATAAAAGTGTTTATGACACGAACTTCACCGTACCAAAAAACTATTACTATGTAACCGAACTATGTAAAAGCCGTACAGACCGATTAATTTAAGATAATATCTCATCAAATTACTTCTTCTTACAACCCAAGCTTCTTATTACTGTTAAAATAAATAGTGAACTCGTGCTCAGAATGTTCTCGGGACATTATTGAATTATAACTTTCGCGATCTTATTTGTTTTACGAAGATTAAGTGATTTTGATACTTTATCTGTTTATTTTTTATTTCCATAAACGAATCTCTTATGATGTTTTGTTTATGATGTCGCAGTAAAGTATTATGCTGTTTGGAAATATTCTTCAACTTTTTATTTTACGCATTTGAATAGCACGTAGGAAATCGTCTAAATGCTATATGAATAGAGATTTATGAACCGGTAGCCAATCAGCAAGCCTGGTTATGAATTCTCAACAGTTGAGGTTTGCGGGTGAAGTACAAGGCAAGCTTGTCGCCACTTAACATCTTATTTAAAAATCAGGCTACTGACAGGTCCATTGAATTAGAGGCATCAGGCCTCGATTCTTAAATTGAATGTCCAACATTTAAATAACCCCCAAATATAAGTACTCATTAACTTATCATCCTATTCACAAACACGCCCATAACCTGAAATGACACACATTAAGTCAAACAATTGAATCAAGTGTCAAAGTGCACGGTCGCACTAAACATCAGTGTGAAGGAAGAGCTGTGCTTTGGTAGTAAAAAATTGAAATATAATAAATCAATTTGGAGGTTATATCCGACGATCGGCGCCTGCGCCGGTTCACGACTGACGTGTTAGGCTGCGCTCATGTTGATTTATTGCAGCAATTTCTAGAAGCTCTATTGAAAAGTGTTTTCTGGATGTTTTTTGTCAATAGACATAATGTCTTTTTGTTTATATTATTAATAATAATAATAAATAATATTGCGTACTTACTATGTACTTAAGCAAAAGTATTAAGGAAATTTTTTTCACTGTTGTTAATTAAACCTGTTTTATGATTTTGCAAAAAAAACTTAGTGTAGGAGTTTTACTTACTTGGACTGGACCTTATATACTATTCAAGAGGTCGTATAAGAGAGTTTTCTATTTCAAATTAAAAGAAAACTGTCAACAACGAAATGCACAGCAATCATCATCATCTCGGCCAATCAACGTATAAGAAGATGCACCGTTTATGACTCTTCTTCTTTAACAGAGAGATTGGTTATGGTTTTTCTTGGCGTGACCACTATGTTATGTGGATGTATGAGTTTGGTTTCTTTGGTGCTGGTCCATTTCTGACAGTAACAGGCGGTTGGGCTATCCAGAATAGTGGGTTAAAGATTGCCATCGTTCAGCGTTAGCTGGGACTAATTGCTAAAACTGCTACGTGCTTTCCAAAACGCGGTTAATTGGTGACCCATCCAGAATCCCGATACTGCGAAAGTTGCTTAGCATGCACTATCGCAAAAACATAAACCGCCACCCCATCGAGTCACCTCCAATCCTCCTCCTTCAGGAGGTTTGAACTAAAACTGCAGGTGAATGCAGTCTTACTTTTCTAAGCAGTGTCGTGTCCGTCTGTCCGATGGGTTTCAAGCGATATTTATTTATTTATTTACACGATCATTAATATGTGATTTATGGCCTGCCCAGCTGGGGTCACAGAGCGCGGAGAATGCCTTTAGGATCGCGACTTTTTAGGGTTCAATTGTGAAATGTCATAAGGAATGAAGAAACGAGAGAACGTTCTAAATGGGTAGTAGTTAAAATAATGTTGATATGAATATTTTTTATTTCAATGTAAAAAATAAGTAACGCTCGCAAGACAAGAAAAGGTAACATACTATCTTAAGACAGATAATAGTCCAGATATATAGTAGGCTAACAGAACATAAACCTTAAAAAAATAAAAAACAACCAAAACATCACAAAAATAGTATGTATGTTTAACATGAACCAGGATTCCCAAAAGTTCCGATATTTCAGGATAAACAATTTGTAAAATAAACGCAATTATAGATCCAGATTTTTTGAGATGTTATAACTTTTTATTTTGCAGAACGGAATTTGACTTGTCCTACTTAGCGGGCCATATCCTAAAAGATGCAAATATTTATCATGTTTCAATCTTTATTTAACCCTAAAATGCGAACTTTAATAAAAATTCTTATGCTTGTGTTTGAAACCAAACGGAACCTTTGCCCGTCAATCCAAATTCCACTCTAATACATTTAGGTGAAAGTTTAGTGGAAAAAAATGCGTTCGGTCCTTTGTTGACTTGTACTCGTGTTTGTTGAATGTTAATCGTGTTAATGGTCCCTGGGTGTTGTTGAAAGATTGTTATCGTCAAATCTCCGATGATTGGTGATCAGACGTCGGATGTATTTGAACTGAAATGAGTTCTGCAACGTCGAAACAAGATCGATGGTGAGCTTAAGAGTTTGTACTGCTTACGAAATTGGTTCAGTAATCTATTACAACATTGCATCTAATAAATAGACCGTCAGTAAAGCTTTACATATTCGTATTTTTTAAATCCAAAACGGGCAGCGTTTGGACTTCCTTATTGTCACATACCATCAACCGATGTTGATTGTAAGTGACAACAAGGCAGGTGGAGACACACTTCATTTAGAGTCCTCAACTATAGAGGTAATGGCTATCTCAACTTCAAGTCAATGTCTGGCCAACTATACAAACCCAGATGCGATTAGCTCAATTTAAATGGTTACAGGTGTTCACCAAAGTCTTCACTTCTTCCACACAACCTGTTACTTCAATCAAATCCAATTATCTTGATTTTAGATAATGACACAGATACTGTGAAAAATTAACAATAACCATAAACAGGTTGTGTTCCAGCAGCAAGATAATATAAGATAGCCGATGCCTAAGTGGTTAAGGATTTCGGGGAAGTGCACTTCCTTCTTATTTACACCTTATTACCTTATCATCATATATCAGGTGAGACGAAGGTCAACTGCTTATCGTAATGGAAACAATTAAATAGTGAGCATCTAGGACAGCTTATAAAATACTAACTGTTCTACACAAATAATGATCTACTGTCTCTGTATTTAACTTGAGTGGTATCAAAATCTTTTTAAAAATCAAATCCTCTTTAAATTTGATGAATCATGAGAGCTAACTGACAAATATAAACTAAAGTTACAAAAACACAAATGTTGGGAGAGCACCTGACCCGGTATGTCAGAAGGGTGCAGGTTCAAATCCTGCTCTTGGAAATTTTTTCAACATTTGTGTTTTTGTAATTTTTTTTCGCAACAAAATTTGCGTTTAAAATTATATGAACAAAACAAAAACATTTTATAAACTAAAGTATTAGTTTAGTAATTCTACGTAGAAATATAGAAAGATATACAATCCTCCTTTGAATAAGTTTTCAACTAATTAACATTTCTACAATTCTAATATATTTACTACACTATGAAACACCACTCCCTTACTCGTGTGTCATAGCTCCATTAATATTTACATGGAAATATCTCAGTCGACACTCTATAATTATTATTATCCTCTCCATCTCTAGGTTGCCTGGAAGATATCGCTTTATCGTGATAAGGCCGCCCTTTGTACGACTCCAATTTTTTTTATTTCTTTATTAACGTGTATGTGTTTTTTTTACGTGTACAATAAAGTATTTTATTCTATTCTATTCTATTCTATTTGGACGTCGTATTGTGCATACACCTTAGAATAATTACGGTATAGAAAGTAAGTCCGCGCGCTCATTTTGAAACACCTTTTTTTGGACCAAATATGGCTCCAATCGCCGAGTTTTCAAGGAACACTACGGAGTTACTGTGCGTGCGTGTCGCCGAGCGCAAGCAGAAGCAAGTAATCTTCACGAAAGTTTGAATCGGTTTAGTGCTTCACTTTTGACAGAGCGCTTGTGTGAAGACTATCTTTCTATACGTATTTATTCTAAGGCACACACATAATTACACAACCAACCAAGCCTTTATTATTCTCGATCAAGTTTCACCAAAGACAAATAGCCCAATAATATGTTAGGGCCGCCCGCTCGAGTGTGTCTCGAGATTATTTCGGGAATTAAGGCGTGTAGTCCAGTTCCTAGTTGCTTCTGAAGGGCCCTTAGATGGCACTTGAGCTGCGCAAACAAAATACATCATGGGTCAACAGATTTGGATGATACACTTTGATGTATGATGCAATGGATGTGGTATTCACTTTTTTAGTTTTTATAATGTGAGTGTTATGTTCGAATTCTTTTCACCATTCGAATGGTTAGTAATACTTGCGTCATTTACTTTGTAGAAGTAAGCTATGTAGCTCAACCAACTCAACTTTGTAGATTTGTGTTTGTTTGTTGAACCTATCAACCCGTAATGGCCCAGCGTATGGGTCCCGTCTCTTCGTGTGCCATTTCACGAAGAGATTGGAAGGCCTGATCTATGCAATAGGACTAATACAAGCAGATGCTCTTTTTCAGAAACGAATTTGCTGTTGACTCGCGATGACCTTTACAGGCTTATATTGATAGTGATGAGCCATTAACGATAATTAATCATTACAAAAATAAAACAATATTATTATGTTTAATTAAAAATATAAAATAAATTCATTTTTTAATTCGTTATGTCGTTTACATGAACCGGTGACTGATCAATATTATCTTTATTATTTTGCATGTTAAATTCTGTCCGCAGTGGACAATAGGTGAATTAATTAAATATCTAAATTATTAAGAAATATTTGCATACCATTTGTCGATAAATATTGTCAATAATTTTACTTAATGCCATATTCAAGAGAATTTCTTAGATCATGTACCAAATAAATTCGGTGGGTACGAGCGTGGGCAATGTTATCTTAGAAAGCAGATTGGAATGCCCGTGTAATACCGGAATGCCATCAATAAACACACAAATTACGTCCAGTTTCGCTTGTTTGGATGCCCTTGCGCATTTTACGGATGTACACTCAACATTGAAAGTTACTGAACTTCTTAATGTCATGGATATCACTAAAAGCACCGTAGTAAACTAGGAATCCTTATCGTTACACACCGCTTATAGTAACCCAATATTCTATCGGAAAAAGAGGCAGATTTGAGCCTCACTTGACTTAATATTTACTCGACAAAAGACGGCTGATACACAATAAACATTGCCCATTGCCCATAGATCTGTGGGCTAGAGCTCTAAAAGCTGCTATCCAGTAGTGACCGCTGTCAACGCATCGCCCGCTAATGTCTTATTACTTCAAAAGTGTGGACAATGGGGTACGTTAAGAAAATATAATTCAAAATTTTTTAGAGCAGCAATACTTGATAATCAAGCTTATAACAACTTGGAATATGAAAACATAGTAATTCCACATACGGGTATGGATTGTAAGTCTGTAAAAATGTACTTCTGAATTAAATTTATATGAGTAATTAAATATTGAGACTTCTTGATATTGTGCCGTCAGCATCGTGTATTTTGCCAAGACGAAACAGTTGTTCGACAGAGGTGATGCCGGTCCACTGCCAGATGTTCTGCAGCCACGATTTCCTCCTTCGCCCTCTGCGTCTTTTCCCTACCACCTTGAAGTAACCTGTCTTAACATTGCTTCGTCGGACAAACGGCTAGTACACAATAAACATAGCTCATACAAAATTCCTGCGAGCCCAACAATGTGATAGAGCGTTGGTCTAGTGACCGCTATCAGCGCATCTCTCGCCGCTGATCTCTTATTGTTCTTCGATGCAAAAGCGTAGACGATGGGGTGGTGGCAATTCATTATATAACTACACGTAAAAGGAATATAGTTTAAAACCATATATAGCAGTACCACTGAAAACTAAACTCACAATCAAGTTAGGATCGGAAAGCCAAAGGACTCAACCACGAGCACGAGCGTCTTGCTACGCGACGCGCATTTCTAGTTCATTGCGCGTTATACATAGTCAATGTTGATAGAAAGAACGCAATCAACTATGAGTCCGTTTACCGCTTCCTGGCCGTGGTCGAGCCAGTAAGCCTCGTCAAAAGACGGCTATAGATAGTGCGCAATAAACATAGCTCATACAAAATTCCTGCGAGCCCAACAATGTGATAGAGCGTTGGTCTAGTGACCGCTATCAGCGCATCTTTCGCCGCTGATCTCTTATTGTTCTTCAATGCAAAAATGTGGACAATGGGGTGGCGGTGGGCCCGCTGACCGCCAGCGGGCGCGCGAACTTACGGCTAGTCCGCCATCACTGGGATAGAATACTATATTACGTTCGAGTAGCAGCGCGGTATTTGAAATTTTGTATAAATGGTAGTGGCACCACTTAGATAGAATACTACGTATTGTTCAATCAATCAATCAATTAATAGATTATAACTATTTATAGTGTGTAGGTACTCATATTTATTTTTTAGATACCCTACTACTTCGTCTCAAACTAGACAAAAGCCTCACAAATCTCTGCATACGAATCTTAGTTTACCATTATTTATTAAAATGTAGTTGTTTTGTTTAAATAATTATAACGCAAATTTTGTTGCGAAACAAATTACTAAAACACAAATGTTGAAAATATTTCCACGAGCAGGATTTGAACCTGCACCCTTCTGACATACCGGGTCAGGTGCTCTTCCAATTGAGCTATCGTGGTTCTAACCAGCCCGCCGAAATTATTCAACACTATTTACTTTTTTACTTTGAAAACCAAAGGCTTTTTTGTAACGGGCTGGTTAGAACCACGATAGCTCAATTGGAAGAGCACCTGATGGTATGGGTGAGTGCCTGACCGGTATGTCAGAAGGGTGCAGATTCAAATCCGGCTCGTGGAAATTTTTTCAACATTTGTGTTTTTGTCATTATTTAATATGCGTATTTTTTTAAAAAATATTTTCAAATTATTAACGTTCGTAAGTATACTTTCTATTCGTGCCTAGATTGGGTGATGAATCTTGCATTTCACTTTATTTCATGATAACGTAACTATTATGACGTCGCACACAATTCGACGCTTTTTGAACAACGACAGCAGTCCGATGCAAAAACACTTACTGTACTGACAAATAACAAAAATGCAGAAGTGACGAAATTTGCTTTTTAGCTAGCGTGGAGACAATCGAGAATGTTACTTTTGTATTGTCCAGAAGATCCTTATCAAACCCCTCTTCAACATCACTCATTTAACTTGTATGTTGACTTGACGACCTCTGTAGCCGAGTGGCTTGCACGCCGGACTTTGGGCGGCGCTAACTCCTGAGGTCCCGGGTTCGATTCCCGGTCGGGTCAATGTCGAAAACGAACTTTTCGATATTGTGTCGGGTCTGGGTGGTTGTGGTACCGTCGCTGTTTCTGATTTCCATGAAACGAGTGCTTTTGCTACTTACCTTGGGATCAGAACAATGTATGTGATGTTGTCTCATATTAAAAAAAAAAAAAAAAAAGTTTCAAAATCTTATTGTATTAAATACTACATACACCATTCTATCCCAATGTCCAGCCGGCTATACCCCGCGAGTCGCCACTCCTGCTTATTGTGTTCACTATTCAAGCTTGTGACTATGCATATCCCTCGCTACATTTATCATGCATTATGTCGGCAATGAATATTCCTCAGTTAACGCAACGCACTAGCTTAATTTATTAATTGTACCTGTGACCTTAAACCTTCGCGGCGATTTATGGGGCAAACCTATTGTGGAACGTTGGGGCATTGTTACTGTGGGGTAATTGGAGGCTTTGGGTAAACTCTCCTCGGACTCGAACGCCTCGGTGGCCGAGTGGCAAAGCGCTCGGGCGGATACCCGAAGGTCCCGGGTTCAATTCCCAGGTCGGGCAAAGTGTGTTTCGAATTGTTCGATGCATACCCGGGCTTGTGATCACCAACCCGCATTTGGCAAGGGTGGTGATTAAAACATTACCCATCAATTATATCATTTTCATTATTATTATTTTGCTTTATTTATAAAATACACATTATTCTAGTATGTTTCCATAATTTCACCTCTGATCTTAAAGTTTATTAGCTCTCGCCATCCGACTGGTTGTCTGGAAGAAATCGCTTGAAAGCGATAAGACCGCCAAATTGTAACTTTGTAATTATTTTTATTTTTTTCTTTTGTTCATGTTTATATTTTTTAGTGTTGCAATAAAAGTATTATTTATAGCGATGACTTCATTTTAATGATGGATGCGTTTGCCCAGCAGTGGGACAGTTATAGTTGTTGTTGAAAATTTCAGTATTTATCTAATTTAGGTACATGGTAAGACACTTACTGGTTGAAGAATTTTAAGTTTATTTTTAGTGTCAATTTAGGTATTTTGTGTTGAACAAGATGGAAGTAGGTATAGTAGGCTAACTAGAAGCTTGACGATTATCGAAGCCTAGCAATCTACATATCTCTCAATAAAGCCTTCAGATGTATATTCCTGCGGACCTCTTTATGCAAATTAAAATATAAATGGTTGCTTGTGGGCCACCATATTGTCCGTTATTGGACGCTGGCCTGATTCAGGGGTACTAAACCTTTCAAGCAAATTTTAGAAATTAAAACTTAATTTAATTTATTAATTAATAAAAGTCATGAAGTTGTACCTACACGTGCTATTCCACATGGTAGTGTGCGATGTATGAGTAACACTGACTTGTTATTAGAGCTATGATAGATAACTGATATATAAATGAAAAAAGAGCAGAGATCAATGGCTTAACTAGTCAATGTACGAAGTAGGTTAAGTCCTTATGGCAATTTACTATGAAAATTAAATGCATTTTACTTATTTACTAAGTTTAAAAGGAAATGGTAAGTAAAGTTAAGAAAATGTTTTCTATTTTCTCTTTTATGAAGGGAGCTTACTATGATACGTTTCTATCCAACAAGAAACTTATGGAATATATCCACTTGCGTTTGTTTTAATATCTTATTATTTTAACGTTAAACCCTATTCAGGGTTCGCGGTCACAATGAGACTGAGGTTTCTACCACCGACCGCTTCGAAGTCTTATAACGTACAAATGCAAAAAAATTGACTTAATAGAACTTAATAGGACTTAATAGAATAGCAGTTGAGTAACTGCTATTCTATTAAAAAAAAAATTCATTTTATTTGCCTAGCGTTGGGACATTAATTATGACTGTGCCTCAGCTTACCCACCCCTGGCGTATAGGATGTGTCGGCGCGCAATATATCGCGCATCGCGGGTCACACGCTGCGACCCGCGCGCATCCCAACTCATTAGTATTACCTATGTCAGCTGCTACGGTATAGAAAGGCAGCTAAATGAGGTGAAAGCCTGTTCATCCCTTCTTAGTATAAAACATTCATTATTTAACCTTACCTTACTTATTGTAACCGGCTCTGTGGTCTAGTGGTTAAGACCTAGAGGTCTCGGGTTCGGCTCCCAGCGAGGGGTACATGTTTTTGTACTCAGTTAGGTTGGTGGTAAGGCTTGTTTGTCCGCCTAGCTTCATCTAATTAATTATGTCGCCATAACATTAATGTTTGTATCATTGTTGTGTTCCGCCAGCTAGAGATAAGATAAACAGTGCCTCTGTAGTTGAGGATTCCGGGTGAAGTGCGCTTCCACCTTCGGCTTTATCTTCACCTACCACCAGGTGAGATGAAAGCCAAGTGCTTACCCGTAAGATATAAAAGACAAGTAGAAGCTAATATTGACTTACTTTTGGGTAGAAATTTTTATCGTTGTACTCAAGTTAAGGCTAATATAGATAGGCTAGACTTTTTATAGATACGCTCGACAAATATGGGTTGTTGGTCACTCAAAGCACCGCTTATCGATATTTATAATATTATAATTTCTAATTATTAGCATAAATTTATCAATTATAATAATTATTCAATCATTGTAAACTGATATTTATATTAATTTAATATTTTACAACCAAATCACTACCGAAATACGGGAACTGCAATCAAATTTTAAAATTCTTTTCGTGTTTTTGTATTAGGGCATCGAATCACCCAACATCAACAATAAATACCTTTAAAATACCTTAATTATGCAATTGTAATAATCGTCAGTAGCAAAAAGTTTTTAACCTATGCGTTCACCTCAGCGGCAGCGCCTGTGTTCCACGGATCCATTCCGCTGCATAGACCTTCTTAGCAGCAATAGTCGCCAGAGCTTTTAGTTTAAGCCCAGCTGTAAATAAGCCGGCCATTGTATTTATGTGTTATGTAATTTGAGCTCGAGAGGACGCCCGATATATAAAGGTGTGCGGACTTATTTAATGCCTCAACTACGCCTAGGCCAAGTGTTTCATCCTAGGTTATTGTGGGCTTAGAGAAGAGGAAATGAGAATGATTAGAAGCGATGTGAGGTTGGCTACGGGCTGGATTTTCAGGCAACATCAGAAAACGACATACGTCTCGTGGGTTCTGTAGAAATTTGATAATTCTTTTACATTTTATAAGTTGTTACACATGAAACAACTTTTACGGATCTACTCGCGTTTATTTTACACATTAGTTTCAATTAATGTTTATCCTGACGTTTCGAACCCTTTGCAGGGTCCGTGGTCACAGGGAGACTGAGGTGTTGGTCGTCTCATAATTAGTTAGTAGCTTGTATACCCTCATTTAAATTTAATCAGGTGCGTTCCGTTTTACGCAGAAAGAGCTTACAGTATCTTTTGGTCTGGCAGTATGGTGTTGGGGCTGGGATTTAATATTCTGTATGATGGGATCCCAGGCTGGTGGTAAAAGATGTTTCATTTCAATGTGTAGTGTTTGCGTAAACTTTAGAAAACAATAAACAAAAGTGTGGTTAAACTTAATACTAACTACTTGTGGTTAAATTCAAAAGCACTTTTCGTAAGTTTATTTGAATAAAAATGTTGACTTTTACTTTGACTTTGGCCGTAGTTGACCTTTACAGCATCACTGGACGTCAAAAGGTTTCTAATGGAAATGGCATCGCAAGCGTGTCCCCGTTCCCTACTAGATTCTCTGAAGGGTTCAGGTTGAATCGGAAAGTAATTCGCAAAGAGATATTGGCAATTTGTTCCAAATTAATTGTGTGTAGATAAAGAGTAAATAATTGATGATTCTGCGGTTTGCGCTTTCGAGTTGCGTTCTATGAAACCTGCAATGTGATTGAATCGTCAGGATATAATAATATCTTAGATATATGCGAGTAGATTCGTATAAAGTGTTTCATTTCGTCACACACTCGTGTCTTAAGAAAAACAAACTCGATATAAACCTCTCGATTCTAAATACACATTTGTCACGGCGCGAGCACCATACAAATTAGTTATGTCGCAATACGCTGAAGTGTCCGTTGGCCGCGAGACTATCTCGAATTTCACTCATTTACATCACAATCGATTATCGACATTCTCGAGAGCTGAACAAACGTGAGCGTGTCTAATTAATTCTCATTTTTCGATGCTTTACGAAACTGTTTGTTTTATAATCGAGAATCGGGATCCGTTAATAGGCACTCGATTTTTATGTAACCGTTATGTTAAAATGGCGTTGTTCGATGGTATCGAATTAGTAGAATAGGGAATGATTTAAGTCGGTAATTAATTTTAAAGAGCTATCATCACGACGAAGGGTGAACATCTTATTTTAGAGGTGTAGCTCATTTATCAGTTTTGTAACTTTTATTACGTTATGCCAACTTTATGTTAAAATAATGTTGTTATCCATGATGCCCACGAGTTTGGTAACTATGTTGGTTTTTGAGAGATTATATATTTGGCAACAATATAGTTATTTATGTATCTCATTTTGTATAGTGCATTTGATTTACAAATATTTGTAAAAAGAAAATCAAAAATATGTTACTATAAATATGTCATTATATTAAATTCACTTCAAGATTTAAGTATACTAATACATTTTTATTTTAACTTTAAGTTTACATTACTGTAAAAAAAAATTCTCCAAATTTAGGCTTACGCATAAAACTTTCCAAAAAAGCACCTGGTCCTGATTATTTTTAAAACGTATCAAGGGTAGGTAATTTTGTAACTTTATTCTTTTTATATTACACTGCAACATAACACCAGCCTCAATAATCATATTAATAAAAATTAACATCGCACAATAATTGACGACCATATTTGATAAAGAATACGATTGAATCTTGATGTATCCAGTATTAATTTAACGCCAATTAGGCGTTTCATCACCCACCTCTGTACAAAATGATTGATGGATACGTTTTATTTTGCAATACAACTGCATAGTCTGGGAAAAAAACCAACAAAGAATATAACATTAGCAATTTTGATAAAAAAAAAATGAAAACGGCCAAAAATTATTGTTTAAATTATTATTACTTTTACATAGACGCCTCGGTGGCCGAGCAAAGCGCTCGTCCGAAGGTTCTCGGTTTCATTCCCAGGTCGAGCAAAGTGTGTTCAGATTTTCCGACGCATAGCCAGGGTTTGTGATTACAACCCGCTTTGGCAAGCGTGGTGATTGAGCCATTACCCATCACGTGCAGTGATGACAGTTATAGGATATTTACAGATGATGATTTGTTATAAAATTTTAATCTTTTAATGAATACCCTTTTTTACAGGAGAAAATATATTGGGCATGCTGCTGCATCCGGAGAGACGCAGATACTAAGAAAGAGTATCTGGTTTTTCATACAACACTAACCTTATTGAAGAAGACTGTAAGCTTAGGGTATTCTATTCTGTGTTTTGTTCCCATCATGTAATTTTCATTTCAAATTCGAGTAAAAGAGACAAAGCACGGAATAACTACTCCAAGCTAGCACTTTGTTTATTAACGTAGTTTGAAGTATTATAACTTTCAATTAAATAAGCTACGACACGTCGTAGAAAAACACGAAGATCTACGAAATGCATGCCATGTGATCGTCATCAAATGAATCAATCTCTGTATTTTTCTTGAAACATAGCCTGCTTTACCATAAAACGAGAGCTAAAGTTAGACAGTGCTTAAAATAGACGCTGTCACTCTTGAGCTAATACTTATAGACAGAGACACAATATTTTAAACACGTATTTAGCCATTGATTAACTTTTAACACTGTTTTGTAGTAAGAAGAAAAAGATTCATTAGAGTTGGCTTATTAGTTTGATATATTACACTTTAAAGTTTGGATGGGAAGCCTCGAGCCGCAAGTAAGTTAACCATTTTAATTGAATCAAACATCCGTTGTACGTATATTTCTACGAACATACCTCCTGTAATCAATTAAAACAGCTCATTTATTCACTGTACATGTAAGGATGTCCAATTACACACAACTTCAGTTGTTTAGAACTAAATAAATACCTTTAACTTCGAAACCGTGATTAATTTAAGACTACAAAACGCTCTCGAGTGACTCGTGTACAAATAAATATAAGGGTCATGTTCACCATAACTCATGAGGACACAAGCGCAAGCGACTATGGGAAAATTGCTTGTAATTAAATCTTCGGTCCAAACAACCGTTCCCGTTATTACCGATAATTAACTTAAACAGTCGCGTGGACAGAGGCCCGCAATTAATACAGCATTCAATATACTAAATTTTTTTAATGGCATAGGTAATCATCTGTGGACAAACGTCTTTATGTACTCACGCATGCACTTCAGACTACCGCAAACTGTCAAATTTCAACCATACGCCGTATGCATAAAGTTTAAAGTCTATTGAGGGAATTAGACACTTTGTGGCAGTCTCGGGTGCAGACGTCTGTACGCTTCACCGGTAAGAAGACATTAAGCGTTTTTTGGCAGGCCATTCGTGCCACGCGTTTTGTTTAAAGCAGAAAGGTGAAAGTGTGCGTGAAACGAAACAATAATATCATTATGCGATTCTTAAATTTGTACAACAGGTATTGACGTCGGTTTCCGATGATTTATCGATACTGAGACCGCGTTCGCGTTAACAGCTTTCGGACAGTTGACGTTAGTGCAGTATGCTTTTTTGTGATATTATTTAGCAATATCATTATCATCATCATCAGTCGATAAACGCCTCACAGCTGGGCTTACTTCCCACATGAGTGGACCAAGCTCAATGAGGGTTAGTGGATGTTAACGACTGCTTTTCAATCAGGACCAACAGTTTAACGTGCCCTCCGAATCAACGAATCAAAGAACATTCGAGTTTCTTTTTTTAATCATGGAATGATGATTATCAAATCCATCTAGAAACCGGTATTTTAAAAGTTGCTTAACAATTATGATCGCAAACTTAACCGTTGCCAATATTGTAAAATAATAAAGAGATATAGAGTATTTTATCAAACTCGCACCGAGTAAAACCCTAAGGGTAACACATCTCGCTTACGTAGACACGAAATGGAATCACTCTAGAGTTTTCACCGGTGCAGATGTGCTTGGTAATAGAAACTTATCATTCGCTAGTCATTATCAGCTCATTTTATGTCCCCACTGCTGGGGCACGAGCCTTGCCTATAGATGGATAGGGAGAACGGGCCATAAACCACCACGCGGGCCCAGTGCGGATTGGTGGTTGTTATCGACTGCTAATGCAGCCGGGACCAACGGCTTTACGTGCTTTCCGAAGCACGGAGAGCTCGAGATGATACATTTTTGATCATCCATCCGATGACCGGCCTTTGCGAAAGTTGAGTATAAGCAACTGCTTAACCTCAATACTTGCAGATCAGGCGCGTTGACTGCTGCGCCATCGAGCTCCTCATCACAAACAATTCGCAAATAATCACGTTCAACTCAACTTTCGGTACTCGACAGCTCATTAGACCGACGCTCATACTAAAAGCGCGGTACTCGCGCGTTGTCATACTACACCGTGGTATTGACTACGATTTTTGTGACTATGCAGATTTGGTGGGAATCGAACTGCGGCATCCGCGCCTCGTACCTATGAGCGATGTGGCTAATCAAGGTGTCAATTAAATTGTGTTAACCGTTCGTAGGATTTAGTCACGCCATTGGATATATTGAGTGTAGCTATTATCGGGACAAAAGCGAAGCGACACAACTTTTCTCTCGTGTTCAATTGCTTTGCACTTTCGCATTATGGGCTTTGGGAACTTTAAGTGTCTCACAATTATTTTCTTTAAAACGTAATACTTACCTACCTTTATAGTAGTTAGTAAAGTTTATATTTCAACACAGTGAAAGTTACGTGATCGATCAGGGTGCCTATTGCGAGTTTCATTCGACATTCGATCACGTTAATGAAAACGAGAATTTGTATGGCAAAATTTTGACTATTTTCGTTTTCCATACACGCTACTTTAATGCCTTACTAATCCTACTAATATTATAAACGCGAAACTTTGTAAGTATGTATATCCATCCACTTTTTGTTTGTTACTCTTTCACGTTAAAACTACTGAATAGATTTTAATGAAACTTTCCTTATATACAGACCATGACCCAGACCAGCATATAGGATACTTTTTTTTTTACTGTAGTCTTCGCGAACGAAGTCGCGGGCAACAATTAGTATTTTATTTATTTATTTATTCATGTTTTTTTACAAGCTAACAGATATTAATATCCAAAGCGCTTACAAGAATAATTAAATTATTATAAATTTTTACAATAAACATTGTAATAATAAATTCTGATTAATAATTACAATAAAGAGAAAAAGAAAAAATAGGAATAATAATAATGTCCAATTGCTATATGTCATTTAAGATTACATATGCCCTAATCCATTGGCAAATAGATCAAGTTCAAAGTGCTGAAGAGCAAGTATGTCTCCGATAACTAAATATAAAGATAATTAAATAAAACCTTAATAATATCGTAAATATACATTTTAACAACGCACAGCTCAATGTAGCGAAGCTAAGTTAGACTTTCATAAACTGTTTCAGAAAAAAATCAACTCTTTAAAACTTCTATTGTCTTAGTATCTGTCTAAGTATTTGCAGTGTTTTTACTTTTCCCAATGTAATAATCAATACACAGGTGTTATACCTAAGAAAAGCCCTGACTCACTCGGTGACCGACTCATTATCGCAAACTTTCATTTATGACGTAAACAACGATAAGAAATGAGATTGATAATTAATGATATTAGGTAGATATAGTGAAAGAGGTATGCAAGAATCGCAGGAAGTGGCAGGAAGTGCCTACCCCTATGGGAGATAGGTGTGACTGTAGGTATGTATGTCACACGTTTTCCAAACTTTCTCAATAGACATATGGTTGAACATTCATTGAAGAAATTTGACAGTTTTGAATGGGTTGATGTGCAGGCGTGTGTACAATAAATAGCCGAATTTTATAAAATTCACACCCGTGTTTAGGCAAAATGAAATAGTCGCTACCACTAGGCATATAAATATACAGGTTGTTCTATACAAAACATCAATATTCTTTCGACCAAAATGTATGGAACAGCTGAATTTTATTTTCGAGTTAAGGAGTTGGTCCAATAGTGAGAGTTGTTCGTTTGTATCACGGTTGTCATCTCAGAAGATTTGGACGGTGATAAAAAAGTCAATCTGTATAAATAAATAGACAAACCGTAGTTTAGCGAAACCATGTTTTGATTAGAATACTGTTTTCTGGAGTGAAACTCTATGCTGTAAACAATAGTAATCATAGCTACCAAGTTAAAATATATAAATATTTATAAAATACTTTTAAGTTAAAGCTTTTGAATTCGAAGAAGGAATAAAAAAAAACAGTCTATTAGGCTCATTTTTATTGTGATATTTTATCTTACTTGATCTTTTGTCAACCTTTAGTCCGATAGAAATGAATATAAATTGATTACCTACACCGTCGTTTGTTAAAGTAAATATTGTACCTATATTGTATTTTAATTCTTTTTCAAGGTCTCAGTAAACCTGCTATGAACATAAAAGGGGATTAAACATATATTTTTTTCTATCAAAATTCTAACATCACACCATTATTGAAATAGAAATGAGTCACTTTTGGTTTCGCTGACATCATAAAAATGGTCGATATGTATCGTCGGCCTGACCTTTGCTATGATAAATAACGGACGGTACGGAGGTCGCGACCAGCTGCAACTAGTACAACAGCGATTTTCATTAAATATTTTAAATATTTTAATAAGAAACTTATTAGTCTCTTTGTTACTATCACGCTAATTGTACTTATTTAATACATGTAGCCAATAACATAGTTAAACGACGTATTGTATTAGATTTTATGCTTTGGAAAACTACAATTTTGTGAGTTCACAAAGGAGTGCATTAAGTTAAATAATTGGTTTAGATGGCTAGCTATACTATACCTTTGAACAGTTTATGAAATGAAATAAAATTAAAATACTTTAAAATAGTTTCGATTTTGCTACATTTGTTTAGGACAGGTAAATAGGTGTCTATTAACCAACTATTTATTTTAGGCTCCTAATAATATTTTGTGTATAAGACTCTTTATATAAACAAGTCGCAGGCCTGAAGAAATTTAAAGTCGCAAATAATAAGCGTTCCTCCCCGCTCGCTGCGTAGCCTCACAATTAATCTTGAATCTAGAAAACAATATCGATATCTATGGGAAGGCGGGCGCAGCGCCGCCCAACACGAATAAATATTTAATTAAACTTATGAGAGCTCGACTTGACTCGTCCGTTCTGGCAACAATGCTCAAAGCTCTTACGTAAGTGTACATCACTAAATGAGGAGCCGGCAGAAAGTAAGCTTCATACAAACGCGTTATAAATTGCATACATAGACAACCTTCACGGACACGGAATATCGCAACATCGTGCGCTCGGAGTTTTTTAGGGTTCCGTAGTCAACAAGGAACCTTTATAGTTTCGCCATGTCCATGTCTGTCTGTCTGTCTCCAGCCTAGCTCATAGACTCTTAATACTAGAAAGCTGTAATTTGGCATGGACATATATATTAATCACGCCGGCAAAGTGGTGAAGTAAAATTAAAAAAAAAATTTTTTTTTGGTTACTACACGTGAAGTGGGGATGTAATTTTTTTTTCTTGTCTACCCCATAGTGTGGGGTGACGTTGGATAGCAATTTCAAAAATATTGCGGGTTTGTATACACAGTTTTTTGATTGAGGCATCCGTTTGTGAACTATTAAGCTTTAAAGTGCAAAATTTTGTTAGAGTCAAGTGTCGTCCCCACTGCCAGCCAAATGGTTGTTTCTGGATACGTGAAAAAATTCACGGTAGTTATATATATGACGAAGTTAAAAGGAAAACTATCACAGCTAAGTAGGTTTTACAAGTTTACGAGTAACAGTCGACCTACTTATAAAATGTATAAATGTATGTAATGTAATGTTCATAAAAGCCCTCTTCTCAGAGTCCGCATTATTGAGATGGGCTACGGAACGGAACCCCACACTGCGCGTGGCCCGACACGCACTCGGTCGGTTACCTACCACCAACCAAACCGAGTAAACAAACATGTAACCCCCGCTGGGAATCGAACCCGGGACCTCTGGGTCTAAACCGGTGGTCTTAACCACTAGACCACAGAGGCGGTTCTACTATGGACTATTCCAAGCGGTTTAAAGGTTCCGTGTCCGTGAGGGTCTACGTGTGCGTTGCTCGAGCGCGGTATGTATGAAGAATACCTTTTGTATTGTCCTTATTTTTTGGTGTACATCCTCTTCTGGTATCGGCGAGACGATTTGAATATATCCCAGGTTTCTATAAGCGTTTCGCCATGCGATTATTGTGATAAATTGTTGGCTTTTGTTTTGTACATAATAAACTTTTAAAATTATAGCGGAGTTCTATTTCGGTTTTAGGATAACTTTTTTTTGTGTTTAGTTTTTGTTGACACAATTGTCAGAAATAATAAATTTGTTTAAAGTCTACGCTGCGTATTTGCTGCTTTCTACCTTAGTTGAAGTTAAAGTCGCATGTTGTTTGTTATTTTTACTTTTGTCACATTTGTAAGGGTTCAAAGTTCAATGTTATCGAACTCCTCCATTATTCGGATAGCAAGTTAAACCCTAATATGACTGTTTCAGACGCTCATCAACTCATATATCAGGTGGGTTTGGCTATCTTCCTATTTACTACTTTCCGTGATAGCCAATCCCAGCAGTGGAACATATATAGCCCAATAACCATCCTTAAAGTAAGTGATTTATATCTAAACTAATATTATAAAGAGGAAACCTTTGTATCTATGTATGTATGTATGTTTGCAACGAATAAACTCAAAACCTACTGGACAGATTTAAAAAAAAATATTTTACCATAAGAATGCTACATTAGCGCTGAGTAACATAGGCTATATTAAAAAAAATGTCCACCCTTGCGAAGCAGGGACGGGCCGCTAGTTATATACACAATATAAATCTAATTAATGTTTAACATTATAGTGATAGTCAACCCCAGCAGTGGGAAATATACGAGTGTAGTCCGAAAACAATGTTTAAAGAAAGTGATATAGGTATATTATTTACATGAATTTACTAATACACAATTATGAAAAATGGATAACGTTCCAAATATTTCATAAACAGATAGCTCCTCATGTTAACAGGAAAATTGACGTGAATGACGTAGCTAAACGTTACAATTGCATCCATATTCGTACATCTTTATAAAAAACACAGTGAGGTCAAGCGGTTTATTTCCTATCGGCGCAGGTTCGGTTCCCAGGGGTGGTGCCCTCATAATTAATACCCGCCCACATCTAGCGCCGCGCCGACCCGAGCCTGCGCAAAATTGTAGGCTCTAGCCTTCGATGCGTGAGATCTTATGAAGGCTTATGAACCATTATATCATGTGGATGTTTAGCTATATTGTCCTAAGTGCAAGGGACTAATTAGAAGACATTGTAAAGAGTGTACAAAAAATAAAATTGGATAAAACTGTTATAGAAAAAGACACATTTGACAACTTACATGTCGAGCAGTGAACATCCAGTCACACATTCATATTCATCATTCTCATCAGCTCATTTTATATTCCCACTGCTGGGGCACGAGTCTTTCCTATGGATGGATAGGGAGAAGATGCCATGAACCACAACGCGGGCCCAGTGCGGATCGGTGGTTGTTAACGACTGATAATGCAGCAAGGACCAACAGCTTTATGTGCCTTCCTAAGAACGGAGTCACACATTAGTGATGTAAAATTTGAAGATCGTGTTTCGTCGCGTTCTTGATACTCAATCAGTGTAGGGAGTCACCTAGGTATCCAGGAAAGGCTTTGAAACTCAACTCTTATGAAGGTGGTAGTCATTCAGAAATAACCTATGTCGATGTCTACAGCGGAGTCTAAGCTAACTGAACTTAGTTTTTCATAAGATAAATATCTTAAGTGCTATTTGTAGAACAGCACTATTTTAATTGTAAAGGTTATCACGTAACTAACTCTACAAAACTTAAAAGGCTTAAAAGGCTTTGTGGATTAAATGGTGAGAAGTTAACGATAACGAATAGTAACTCCTATAATATCCGTTCATAACTCGTACAAGTCAAAGATAATTTCCATTAGGTATGTTATTAGCTCTTATTGAATCAGTAGGGTGTAAGGGGGTATGTACATTCGCATTAAAAACGCCAATAAAGTCGCTTCTGTGGCCGAGTGACTAAGTGATCTGCTAGCTAGCTGGAGGACCTGGGTTCAATTTCCAGGTCGGGCAAAGCGTGTTTTTGATTATTTGAAGCATAGCCCCAGTTTGTGATCACTAACTCGCATTTGGCAAGCGTGGTGATTAAACTGACGTAATAAATTGTGGTCATGACTTAATTTCAATGATTTCAATGATGATGAAGTCTTTGCCTAGCATTAGGACAGTAGGCTATTTATTATCTATGCTAATAATAAAAAGGGGTTAAGTCAAAATCACCTCAATCAGTCAGCATTTTTACACTTTTTCTCCCCATGCGCGCTGTGTGCAGGAGTGTGAGACTGGACACTGTTAAAGTTCATATAAGAATTTATTTATTTATTTATTTATTATTATTATTAGTTACACGGGATGGACCCAATTACATAACTAACATACAGAATATAAAAATTATCATCATTATTATTATTACAATATACACTAATTATAATTAATTATTATTACACAACTATATCAAATTATAAAAACATTTAAACACAGATATAACACATAGGAACGCTATAGAGGACATTTAGTTTCACAGAAACATAAACACTCTGACTGGACAGCTGCCCAGCCATCCACAAATACATCACAGGCAGGTTGCTGACACAGGAGCGCATTGAGGCCGGTATGCATTTGAACGATGGGCGAGTGATCGTGCGTGATAGTGCGTCTTAAGGGTGGCGCAAACAGGCGGCGTTGACGACAAGTGCGGCGACGAACGTAGTTGTCGGAGACATTCAGACGCGATAGTTGTTCAAGGAGCTCGGGGCACTGGATGTCACCACGCAACACTTTAATTGCTACCAGGATTAAGTCCCTGTGACGAAGGCCGAAAGATAAAATTTGTGTTTAATAAATGTGTTACATAACATTGTGTAGACATTGTATATTTTGTGAGTTACGCTCTGAACGACCACTAGTTTGTAGAGTTTCCTTTCAACTTTCCGTAAGGGCCTTAGTACCCATTGCACAGTGCAAAAAACTAATTACATTTGACATGTTACATTGTAAAACCTCCTTAAGCATCCTCCGTATCACGTGTAATTGAAAACCAATACGTTGTTAATGGATTCCAAAGAGAGACCAACGGCAATTAACACAGGGGCAAATTGTAATTAATAATTTAATCTTTGTTAGCATTGAAATAAGCAAAGTGCAGCTGAAGGTGCTATGTCTAATTTACGTTGCATTGAATCCACCAGCTGTTTCATTAATTGTTGTATCGACGTTTATTTTAAGTTAAGTTTCATTCATAGATATTTTTGAAAGAATCTAAGTAATTTTTTTAGTACTTAATTTTTTTATTGCTGTGTTTAAAAGAGCAACTAACAATAAGTAAGATACGCAATGTATAATAATATTATGTAACCGTATTAAGTTAGCAATACACATTTGAAGATAACATTTTACTAGAATAAGCCAACCAATAGCAGGACGAGTGGAAATCGAACCCACGACCCCTAGATTCCCGAATAAATATTTGAATTTTAAAATACTTCTATGTATTTGTTTCTTTTATTTTGATCTTGATTACAATCAGTTTTACTACTACGTGATAAGTCTGAGATAGTCTATCCAGCACTTTGGTGACTCAAAAATAAATTGCGTGACAAAAACAATAGTTCGACTACCGACTTTCTCTATCGGTTAAAGTTATGATATAAGCGTCATTATGAGTGACACATAATTCTTGATTTTACTTGAATACTCATCATCATCATCACTAACTCATTTTATGTCTCCGCTGCTGGGGCACGAGCATTCTCTTTGGATTGATTTCAATCCACACTGGCCCAGTATGGATTGGTGGTTGACAACTGCTAATGCAGCCGCGATCAACGGTTTTACGTGACTTCTGAAGGACGGGATAGCTTAGATATTACTACTCCTATAATACAAATACTTTCAGTGTGTGTGTGTTTATTATGTCATATCTTTATAATCTCAGCTAAAATTCATCTATTTTCTTCCCAACACATCTGTAGTTACACGTTCTGCCTGATACTGCCATCCACGGAAGATCTGGAATCCAGGATTAATACAGGAAAGTCCTAGCTTAGGCTCCAGTCCATCAATTTTTTTTTGTTAATGTTGTATATACTGCCCTTCATTAGTTGTAACACAAGATGTGCAAACTCATACGCAATGCTGCCGCTACCGTGCACAATCTAAGCCCGACCGCAACACTGATTTGCGAAAATAAAACGAGACCGGATTACAGCCGGCGCCGGTTAATGGACTAGTGTTGGGACTCCGATTTATCGAAACGTAAAAGTAAATTAAAAAATGTTTGTCGAGATTTATTCATCCACCATTTTTTAAATATAGTTTTAATTCAATAATACTAAATTGCATAAATAGTTAACTAGTCGTAAAAAGATCACTGAATCAGACTGACTTTTCATCTGACTATTTATTATTCATCATTATCTTCTATTTAAAGTAAGAGTCAGCCTATAAACGAAGTTACAAGCAAAACGTCAAAAAGGATATTTGATGAACTGAACGAGGAACGAGTTTTTTTTTTTTTTAAGTATCTAAACATTTATAACTTAGCACCATATTGTAAATGTTTAAAAATATTTCTTTCTGCAGCAGCAAAAAAGCAGTTTTTGTAAAGTATTGACTGTAAAAGAGATACTCTAAATATTTCTTGCAATTGTTTTGTCTTATGATAATAAGCTAATAATTACCAAAGATATTCCAAAAGATAAGATATTAGTCTATCTTAGGAATGTTTTTAGATTACGATACCCATACTGGTATAAGCTTATGGCACTCATTAATTGTCCTCGTTTTTTGTTTTCTCCAGCGCCAGTTTAATTAATATCTTAGCGGTCAAGCAATTCAATAACTCATTTGTTTTTAGTGCTTAAGACGAATGTCTATCGACATTCATTTTTACCGTGTTGCTCCCATCAC
This sequence comes from Eudonia truncicolella, assembly GCA_949315975.1. Taxonomy (NCBI): domain Eukaryota; kingdom Metazoa; phylum Arthropoda; class Insecta; order Lepidoptera; family Crambidae; genus Eudonia; species Eudonia truncicolella. The sequence goes on along the minus strand of OX438837.1, from coordinate 16,700,659 downwards.
TACACTTCGGGACAATTCCGCCAAGTAATCATTTGTCTACTTGACTAAACTGAATTATATTATTTTTTATTATTATTTAATAATGGCCGCAATAATTGAAGGTTGCCCGGATCGCGGTGGCTTCTGTTCTAACCCGACTCATTGCTGAGCTTATTCGATTCATCGTAGTTAAGGGGCAGCTTTTTATTAAAATAAATTATGTATATTTTTTTTAATAATAATTCATAGAGTCCAGTTTCTTAAATCAATTAACTTATAGTGTAATTTAAAAATGATGTACAATATCTCGTCATAATTTTATTTTAAAACAAAATTTCTCATTTCTACTTAACATCTGGTGAAGTTAAGTAATTTATTTCGTGCAATCTATACAAAAAGCTTCTCATATTATTGATCATTAAAAAAGTGTGTTGCAATATAGCAATGTAGAGGAAAAATATAAAATAAAAGATATATCAGCAGAACCGTCAAATGCCCTAACTTTTCACAAATTTTGATGTTATTTGACTTTGTTGTATAATAGATACCTGAAATCGGAATTTTCAGCAGGTTAATTATACTTTAAGTGAAGATAATAACGAGAATTATATTATTTTAATTTATTTTAGACAATATGCTTATATTTAACAACATTTATGGCTTGTTTTAAGAATTAGGCAAAGCTAAGTCTTATATTCTTAACATGGCCCGATGCGCTTACACCACAATAAGTTATATACTGTTAATCCTGGGGCAGTCTAAAACGAAGCTTATTAAAACTGAATAACAGAAATCAATTTTGAATACCTTATTTTGAAGTACTATTTAGTAGTTAAAATTAATAAGGTCATGTTAGGACACAATTTCTAGCAAAGAATGTGTAGGGTTGTCTCATAAAAAATAAAGAATACAAAACATTAAAATTATAAGTATTTTAAACATTTAATCACTCATTGCAAGCGTTATTCATTAAAATTACAATCAGTCTTACGAAATATAGCTATTGCTTTTAAAGATACTCTTTGCACATTATGACACAGTGTCTTTTTTACTATTCCTATCCTAACCCTGTATTTAGCAAATAAGGCAATATTATCACAATTAAGTCAGTAACTAATAAACGATCAAATAACATAAAATTGTAAATTGTACCATTCACTACAACAACAAATGCAGTAAATACGTCCATAAAGGGGTAATTATATTGCCGTGCATCTACGTTTATGGTAGTTACTTATTATATAATGAAAATATCAATAGAAAAAGGAAAAGTTATAAAATTTGTTTTGTGAATCATAATATTTCAATAAATGTTCGAGAAACAGACACCTGAATTATTTAAATCAAACTTCAATGTACCGCGACGTCCAACTTGTGAATTTGGCAATGTTTTTTTTTTCATCTAGCAAAGTTATTTCAGAGGTATCATCTATTACTGGCCAATTAAATGTACCTTTCGAATTCTTTCTTGAGTGTTTTATAGTAAACATACGCTCTGAATCGATGTACCTACTTAGTTACTAGCCCAATATAATATTTAGTCATCTTTGATGTAGCAAACTGTACAAGAACATATTTACCAACGCCACATATTTCACAATTATCATTTTCTTTTCATTATCTTGTTCTAATTCTTCATTAATTTCGTCCAGGTGGGTCTTGGTGTCACTTACAGATGGAACAAAATATTCATCCCAAGAAGAATCATGAACAGTATACGTTCCTGAGCTCACTGAACTAAGAATTGATCCTAAATTGCTTCTACGTTTTGGAAACTCAACTTCATGTTTATTACAGTTGTCTGAAGCAGTGTCGTCGGTAGATATTCTTTCTACTTGATTGCTCTTACTATTTAGGAGCGCATTTTTGTGCTTTATCTTTATATTGGAGAGAATTCGGGTTTTCGGTATATCTTCATTAACCCATTCCCTGTCCCATGAATCACATATGATACATATCAATTGAAAACCAATTGTTATAATTCTTGGACAGGGAACCGGATAATATTAGTTGCACAAGAAAATATAAAGATTATGATGAAAGCTTACTAAATATCGCCGTAGATCTCGTTGAAAATAAAAATATTACAAAAACATTTTTTTTTTTTTTTTTTTTTTAATAAATAAATATGAGACATCATCACACACATTGTTCTGATCCCAAGGTAAGTAGCTAAAGCACTCGTTTCATGGAAATCAGAAACGACATTATTATATAAACAAAACAAAAACATTTTATAAGAATTTTTACTTCATACGACACCGAAAAAGAAATATAACAAGAAAATACCGGGCCAGAAGTGGGTAAGAAATTTCTTGAAGCGCCACCAAAATATCATAACTGTGTGTTCTACAAATAATACTTATTAAAGAATCTCTTAGAGATCTTTAAGACAAGATATTATATAATAAAACCAAATCCGGTTGGTTCAATTCACAAACTTACATTGGTTTAATACTGTAATTATCCCATGGGCTATGAAAACCACAGATCCTAAAGTCTTAATTGGAGACAACTGACCGTCGCATATGAACATAAATATCCATTGTGTAAAGAGCACAATATAAGATTTATATTCGTGCCACCCAACTCGACGCATCACACTCAGCCTCTCGATGTTTTTTTTTCGGCCCACTGAAAAGAGAATAAAGGAAAATTTTAACTAGCCATAAAGTTCGACACTCCAGCTCAAACACATTAAACAAACAAAACGTTGATAGATGCAACAAACATGACAAAAAGTAAGAATATGATTTGTGGATTTCGTGCTGCTGGGATTGAAACACCCTATTAGTCCAGATGCCGTGTTAAAAGTACATGCCAGGATACCGTAAGCCACAGACAAATGTTACTTATGACGAGACTTTTCTCAATTATTCATTTTCGATAAACATTTACGTTTAACGAATAACCGGACTTTATTTAACTGAAGACCGGTTATTCGTTAAACGTAAATGTTTATCGACATTTACAACCAGATTTGGTGGAATGTTGTGAATACTTTTGTTATGTTTATGGTCAGCTGTATCCATGTATACTTGTCCTTGGTGTACATCAGCATTAACAATTACATTAGTCATAAATTCGTTATCGTCCGTGTCGGATGATAAATCTCGTCTTACGTTTGGTGTGGTATTGTTAAAAGTACCATCTGCAATAGATGTGGACGTTTTTTTTACGTCCTGCAGTTGGGTTTCTGTGGCGATGGTATTTTTCTAAGGATTGTTTCTTTTTGCTGTATTGAGTGTTTTTCGTTTTTTGTTTTCGTGTTCACGAGATCATTGACGCTTACAGATTTTCCAGGCTCTATGATTTTTTTTAAATTTGGTTTTCTTATTTGCCCTTTAGCCGGAGTTCTCAGATCTTTTAAATAATTGAGAAAAGTCTCGTCATAAGTAACATTTGTCTGTGGCTTACGGTATCCTGGCATGTACTTTTAACACGGCATCTGGACTAATAGGGTGTTTCAATCCCAGCAGCACGAAATCCACAAATCATATTCTTACTTTTTGTCATGTTTGTTGCATCTATCAACGTTTTGTTTGTTTAATGTGTTTGAGCTGGAGTGTCGAACTTTATGGCTAGTTAAAATTTTCCTTTATTCTCTTTTCAGTGGGCCGAAAAAAAAACATCGAGAGGCTGAGTGTGATGCGTCGAGTTGGGTGGCACGAATATAAATCTTATATTGTGCTCTTTACACAATGGATATTTATGTTCATATGCGACGGTCAGTTGTCTCCAATTAAGACTTTAGGATCTGTGGTTTTCATAGCCCATGGGATAATTACAGTATTAAACCAATGTAAGTTTGTGAATTGAACCAACCGGATTTGGTTTTATTATATAATATCTTGTCTTAAAGATCTCTAAGAGATTCTTTAATAAGTATTATTTGTAGAACACACAGTTATGATATTTTGGTGGCGCTTCAAGAAATTTCTTACCCACTTCTGGCCCGGTATTTTCTTGTTATATTTCTTTTTCGGTGTCGTATGAAGTAAAAATTCTTATAAAATGTTTTTGTTTTGTTTATATAATAATGTCGTTTCTGATTTCCATGAAACGAGTGCTTTAGCTACTTACCTTGGGATCAGAACAATGTGTGTGATGATGTCTCATATTTATTTATTAAAAAAAAAAAAAAAAAAAAAATGTTTTTGTAATATTTTTATTTTCAACGAGATCTACGGCGATATTTAGTAAGCTTTCATCATAATCTTTATATTTTCTTCATGGCTTACTCATTTTGATATTTCTTTAAACAAAGAGAAAAATAATATAATAACTTATTACTTTTTTTTACATCGACAAATCCAAACATAAAACATTCAATTATTTGTACTTCAGCCAACTCTCGGAAAGCATATTTGTAAACGAAACTTCATCTATTTTTTGTCATAACGAAAAAAAATTATGTTAGTTTAAAATTAATAAACATCTCAAATCAAACTCTGACAAACATTAAACAAATAGATGTAAATATTTGGGCAAGTGTAATAAAAAAGTTATTATTAGGTTAAATATAGGCGATTTGCTTACAAACATTATTTCCGAGTTGTCTGGAATATAAGTAGGAATATACAATATGTAGGTGACGTGTCTTAACTATTAAATATAATAATGAGTGTGTCAACTTCGGCAATTTTTGGTATACTCGTTCTGAAAACATGCCAAGCTTTGCCTAAACCAATATTTTAAAGTAAATATTTGTGTATTTACATCATTAACAGTTACAAATGATCTAACTAAATTTGTTTTGTAGAATTAGTTTGAAACAGGTAAAAACTGAACTCATTTTAATGGCTTACTTTAAAAGTTTACCCACAACTCCAATACCCGCCATAACACACTTTGGTTTGACACACAACTGTCAAAAATCTATGCATGTTAACAACATAACGTAACCAATTTTGTGTTGCGATATAAAAATTCTAATAATGTACAAATGTTTGGGTTGCCTGATGAATAAATTAAAAAAGATATAACTTTTTTTCCATAATAGGCAAACATTGGGCACGAAACAAAATAATTAGGGCATCGGAGTATGCTTGAAATCCAGATGCATATTTAAGGATTTCAATGGTTTTTCTGTAGTAAATAATTAAAATATAAATTCGCAAAACAATGTCATCAGCGTTATTGTGTTACATTAGTCGAAGGTACCTGGTAAAGTGTGCTTTTCAACCTTTTGCTCACCAGTTAACATTAAGTGTTAAAAGAAACAAAACATTTTTCTGTGAAAATTTAAAAAAAAAACACATTGGCCCAGTAGTAGGTATTCCCCTTAACACATCGTTATTAGATTACGAATGGGAACTCATACGGTGATCGTGATGGCCGGCCGGTTCGCACGATACACACTGACGTGACTCCCAACTCAATTACCCCCTGATTTGATACAACGACAATCTATTTGTTTGACTGATGAATTTCCGTTGCAATAAACAGCAATGTTAGTATTGGAGTTGACCTAAGATAGTTCGCTGGTACCTAGCAAAATAGTACAGCTATACTAGGGTTCCTACATGTAACCGGTCTCAATGACTGTATCAATGACTGCATCAGTGTCCCAGTTTCAAGAATACAAGTCTAGCACCTAGTAAAATAAGTGTAAATTTTAATAAATACCCTATATCTGTCCCACTGCTGGGCAAAGGCTTTCATCATTGATACCGAAAATTTGTGTCATCATAATCATCAGCTCATTTTATGTCCCCACTGCTGGGGCACGATCCTTCCCTATAGATGGATAGGGAGAACGGGCCATAAGCCACCACGCGGGCCCAGTGCGGATTGGTGGTTGTTAACTACTGCTAATGCAGCCGGGACCAACGGCTTTACGTGCCTTCCGAAGCACGGAGGAGCTCGAGATGATAAATGTTTGGTCACCCATCCGATGACCGGCCTTTGCGAAAGTGGCTTAACCTCGGCACTCGCAGACCGGGCGCGTTAACCACTGCGCCATCGAGCTCGTCAAAATTTTTGTACTCAAATTTAAATCATTTACCATAGTGCCATAGCTGATGTTCATATATCCATTCACTAACCAGATCCCCATATTGTATGCTATTTTACTTTATGTTATTTCAGTGATATAAAAATGAAAATTGTTTTATTTTTTACTTTGCTGTTAAAACGTCTTAAACATTGGGTTGGATTCTTCTGTTAAGCAAAGCATTTAATTGTTTTATTAGATTCCACTCCTCCATATCTTAATTTCTTACTCATGTCCAGGTTTTTTTTTAACTTAGACGATTCCGTATACCTACATTGATACCACCAATAATTTATTGAAAAAAAAAATGGAAAATGTTTTGGTGCTGGTCTGTACTACATAAACAAAATTGTGTCTTAAACCATAATATGTATCTAAACCTACCTGCCAACTCTTATCCCAAATCAGACCTTACACGTTTACATACGTAATGATCCCTCATTTTCCATCAGACTTAAAACGCAGCCATTAAAAACAATAAGCGACCGTCGGATCGCCAGTAATAACTGTTTTTAAATTGATTTAAAATTTCACAGACCATTACTTAGCGCTGTGAGCGGCGCGCGGTATTAGCAAAGGAAGGGATGGCGCGAATATTTTTTTGAAGAATCAAACTTCTTGTGGGAGTATTTAATAAACGCGACAATGACAGGTCACAGGCGACAGGTGACAATCCGACAATTTGACAATATTTTGTTTAATAAAAATGATCACTGACAAATATGTCACGGTGGAAAATCTACAAATTTGTCGTCTTGTTGTGACAATTTGACATATTTCTGTTTAATAAATAATTTCCCTTGACAGGCGACAGGTGACAATTTGTCCGGAAAAACTTGTAAAATTTGTTTTATTAAACACTAAATTGTCATGGCAGGCATATTTGTCAATTTGTCAGAGATTTTCGACACGCTTTTCATCCAATGTCAACGCTGTTCGGCAGTTAAATTAGTACGATTAGTTTAAAAAAAATAGTGTTAACATCGTCGACGGATAACAGTGAAGATGAATAATTAGTGCAAACTGTACGACGAAGACGTCGCATATTTAAACCAAGAATAAACTTTACTTTCAATGTAATTGATGGAAAATTCATATAACGGTTTCGAGTGTCTAAAACTACCGTTGAATACTTAAGTCTTTAATCGCCGTGGTGGTCACCGGTGACCGACAAACAATAAATTTTCTATTGTGTCTGGTTTTGCGGCAGTCAACGTGTTAATAAATAAAATTGGACAGCAACTTCAAGACACAACAAGGAGGAATATGCCACTTACACCACTTCAACAAATTGTGTGCGTATTACATTGGATGGGATGTGGGTCACAATATCATAAAGTAGTAATAAATGCAATAGTTTTATTCTGCTTTGTTAAGTCTACACAGAACGCTACACGTTGAAGTTTAACACTTTCTATTTAGATTTACGAATTTTACTAGCGTTAAGTGTACATATTATTATTATATTATACCAGCCATAGCTGTCCTAGTCCTGGGTAAAGGCCTCCCATATTTTTTGGGGTGTACATATTATGCCAAAGTTTTGTTGACTTATTGTTATCGCAAAATTACTTTTTTTTTAAATTTTGTCTCGTTATAGTGACCACATCCTGCCTGATGGTAAGCAGCCGATACAGTCCAAGATAATACATGCCGTTTCACGCCCCGCTTAAAAGACCCGGGACTATAAGCACATCTTGCTTTAATAAAATTTTACTAGAAAAAATCAAAGCTCGAGTGGGCATCGATTAAATATCATCGCATAATCAATGTCCACCTTAGCTTCCTGTGGTTCGTTGATTTTTTCTAGTAAAATTTTATGTTATCTATGTATAGCATTGCAAAATACTATTGACGTGTTCTGGTAAAAATTTATAGTCGACGTGATTTGTCATAACGATCTTTATCGTAGTATTACAACAACTGATTTAACCAAACTTTCTAAGCATTTCCAGGATATGAAGCCTCCTATGGAGACGGTTGAGTCCACATCAGGCCACTGTTTATCCCACCCCTGCGTCGACCTTTACCCTCCGCCCCGCGCTTCCGATGTTCCTTTATGCATTATCATTACTTGAATTAGTATTATTTGTTACGGGCTTGCGCATGCGCGTTGGAAATTTCGTTATTTATGGCTTACTCGGTGTTAGTGGCAGGTCTTGATGAGAGGTGAAACTGCACAACGTTATAAGTTAAAGCTGTGTTGTTTTTCTTGATAGAAATAAATATTTATAAATTTATTTCTTGATTACTTACTTATTTGCATGAGTGAACATACTTTGGAAACGAAAAAAATTGTAGTATCTATATGCTAAAAGAAAAGTAATAGCAGCTAAAGCTAGCATAGTTACTTTAGTAGAGGAAATATAAAATATATCGAAATAGTTATCAAGACTGAGGTAAAGTTGCCAGCATTTTTGGGTCCGTTCCCATGAGCCCACAGTTGGAGGACATCTTTTATTAATAGGTATACATTTTGTTTTGTTATTTAATATTTTATGTCTGGATTTATGTGTAAAATAAACGCGAGTAGATGCGTAAAAGTTGTTTTATTTCAATGTGTAGTGTTCGCGTAAACTGTAGAAAACAATATATTTTTATGTCTCTTCAACAAAATTTTTTACGTAAGTAAAACCAAGACTGTGTTATGTGAAAAAATTTCGTTTTTGAGATTGATATTAGGAATATAAATTTTCATATGAGCTATTGTTACATTGGACCCTATGTATATGTCGTAGCCATACCTTAGATTTGCTCATCTCACGAAATGCTCGAGAATTTCATGAAATGGTTGCATTTAATGAAATGTTTCACTGTCTATTGGCCACACCATGATGTGGTTTGGGCAGATCAATGATAAAAAATCGTTTCTCGATATGAACAGCTAAACGCGCGGTAAATTTATAATATGGTCCAACTTTAGTGATCACATCGTAAAATATTTCCATTACCCACCGTTAGAGGCGCTGATATCGTTTACTTTTTGTGTCGATACAATTGATTTGTACAATCTTATGCCGCCACGGGAGGGGGGACCTTCCGTGGCTGGCCCTCGCTACGCAGCGCTTCGCTCGGGATTTTTTTTTTTAACTTAACCTAACCAACATTAAGGATTTCATACATTAATGATATGGCCAAACGTGGAAGGGCATACCATCAAACGTTGACGCTTTAACGATATGATCAGTTTAAGTTTACATTACGTTACGTTACGTTGGTAGTCTCAAAAATAATTTTGACACGCAGCACTTTCTCCAACCAAAGCAATTAGTAATGCAACAAGAACATTGTCAAAGGTCATCAAAGCACTAAAAGAGGTCCGTTCGAAATGTAACACTTCCTTGCACGAAAACAAGTGCGGCATCCATCTCGCGGTCGCCCGCGGCACGATCTATCGTTCTAGATCACTTCGCTGTCAATAGGCGAGTAATTACGGCCTGATTTATACTGACCAATTATTTATTGTCGGTGCTTATTCGCGGCTTAATTGTTGGAGTTGATGTTACTTTGGGATCTTTTTGGGGTTCTTTCAGAGGACTGTTTCGACCTCCTTACAACTTTGTCGTGGTCAAGTTTTTTAATTCACGGTTCGGTGGTTAAATCAGACCCAGAGATCCCGGATTGGATTCCTAGTGACACATAATAATAATAATTATTGTTCTTGGATTGGTTAGTCGTATGGCTAGCTACCATCATTTATCTAAGTATGTCTTATTACTGGCGATCCGACGGTCGCTTATTGTTTTTAATGGCTGCGTTTTAAGTCTGATGGAAAATGAGGGATCATTACGTATGTAAACGTGTAAGGTCTGATTTGGGATAAGAGTTGGCAGGTAGGTTTAGATACATATTATGGTTTAAGACACAATTTTGTTTATGTAGTACAGACCAGCACCAAAACATTTTCCATTTTTTTTTTCAATAAATTATTGGTGGTATCAATGTAGGTATACGGAATCGTCTAAGTTAAAAAAAAACCTGGACATGAGTAAGAAATTAAGATATGGAGGAGTGGAATCTAATAAAACAATTAAATGCTTTGCTTAACAGAAGAATCCAACCCAATGTTTAAGACGTTTTAACAGCAAAGTAAAAAATAAAACAATTTTCATTTTTATATCACTGAAATAACATAAAGTAAAATAGCATACAATATGGGGATCTGGTTAGTGAATGGATATATGAACATCAGCTATGGCACTATGGTAAATGATTTAAATTTGAGTACAAAAATTTTGACGAGCTCGATGGCGCAGTGGTTAACGCGCCCGGTCTGCGAGTGCCGAGGTTAAGCCACTTTCGCAAAGGCCGGTCATCGGATGGGTGACCAAACATTTATCATCTCGAGCTCCTCCGTGCTTCGGAAGGCACGTAAAGCCGTTGGTCCCGGCTGCATTAGCAGTAGTTAACAACCACCAATCCGCACTGGGCCCGCGTGGTGGCTTATGGCCCGTTCTCCCTATCCATCTATAGGGAAGGATCGTGCCCCAGCAGTGGGGACATAAAATGAGCTGATGATTATGATGACACAAATTTTCGGTATCAATGATGAAAGCCTTTGCCCAGCAGTGGGACAGATATAGGGTATTTATTAAAATTTACACTTATTTTACTAGGTGCTAGACTTGTATTCTTGAAACTGGGACACTGATGCAGTCATTGATACAGTCATTGAGACCGGTTACATGTAGGAACCCTAGTATAGCTGTACTATTTTGCTAGGTACCAGCGAACTATCTTAGGTCAACTCCAATACTAACATTGCTGTTTATTGCAACGGAAATTCATCAGTCAAACAAATAGATTGTCGTTGTATCAAATCAGGGGGTAATTGAGTTGGGAGTCACGTCAGTGTGTATCGTGCGAACCGGCCGGCCATCACGATCACCGTATGAGTTCCCATTCGTAATCTAATAACGATGTGTTAAGGGGAATACCTACTACTGGGCCAATGTGTTTTTTTTTTAAATTTTCACAGAAAAATGTTTTGTTTCTTTTAACACTTAATGTTAACTGGTGAGCAAAAGGTTGAAAAGCACACTTTACCAGGTACCTTCGACTAATGTAACACAATAACGCTGATGACATTGTTTTGCGAATTTATATTTTAATTATTTACTACAGAAAAACCATTGAAATCCTTAAATATGCATCTGGATTTCAAGCATACTCCGATGCCCTAATTATTTTGTTTCGTGCCCAATGTTTGCCTATTATGGAAAAAAAGTTATATCTTTTTTAATTTATTCATCAGGCAACCCAAACATTTGTACATTATTAGAATTTTTATATCGCAACACAAAATTGGTTACGTTATGTTGTTAACATGCATAGATTTTTGACAGTTGTGTGTCAAACCAAAGTGTGTTATGGCGGGTATTGGAGTTGTGGGTAAACTTTTAAAGTAAGCCATTAAAATGAGTTCAGTTTTTACCTGTTTCAAACTAATTCTACAAAACAAATTTAGTTAGATCATTTGTAACTGTTAATGATGTAAATACACAAATATTTACTTTAAAATATTGGTTTAGGCAAAGCTTGGCATGTTTTCAGAACGAGTATACCAAAAATTGCCGAAGTTGACACACTCATTATTATATTTAATAGTTAAGACACGTCACCTACATATTGTATATTCCTACTTATATTCCAGACAACTCGGAAATAATGTTTGTAAGCAAATCGCCTATATTTAACCTAATAATAACTTTTTTATTACACTTGCCCAAATATTTACATCTATTTGTTTAATGTTTGTCAGAGTTTGATTTGAGATGTTTATTAATTTTAAACTAACATAATTTTTTTTCGTTATGACAAAAAATAGATGAAGTTTCGTTTACAAATATGCTTTCCGAGAGTTGGCTGAAGTACAAATAATTGAATGTTTTATGTTTGGATTTGTCGATGTAAAAAAAAGTAATAAGTTATTATATTATTTTTCTCTTTGTTTAAAGAAATATCAAAATGAGTAAGCCATGAAGAAAATATAAAGATTATGATGAAAGCTTACTAAATATCGCCGTAGATCTCGTTGAAAATAAAAATATTACAAAAACATTTTTTTTTTTTTTTTTTTTTAATAAATAAATATGAGACATCATCACACACATTGTTCTGATCCCAAGGTAAGTAGCTAAAGCACTCGTTTCATGGAAATCAGAAACGACATTATTATATAAACAAAACAAAAACATTTTATAAGAATTTTTACTTCATACGACACCGAAAAAGAAATATAACAAGAAAATACCGGGCCAGAAGTGGGTAAGAAATTTCTTGAAGCGCCACCAAAATATCATAACTGTGTGTTCTACAAATAATACTTATTAAAGAATCTCTTAGAGATCTTTAAGACAAGATATTATATAATAAAACCAAATCCGGTTGGTTCAATTCACAAACTTACATTGGTTTAATACTGTAATTATCCCATGGGCTATGAAAACCACAGATCCTAAAGTCTTAATTGGAGACAACTGACCGTCGCATATGAACATAAATATCCATTGTGTAAAGAGCACAATATAAGATTTATATTCGTGCCACCCAACTCGACGCATCACACTCAGCCTCTCGATGTTTTTTTTTCGGCCCACTGAAAAGAGAATAAAGGAAAATTTTAACTAGCCATAAAGTTCGACACTCCAGCTCAAACACATTAAACAAACAAAACGTTGATAGATGCAACAAACATGACAAAAAGTAAGAATATGATTTGTGGATTTCGTGCTGCTGGGATTGAAACACCCTATTAGTCCAGATGCCGTGTTAAAAGTACATGCCAGGATACCGTAAGCCACAGACAAATGTTACTTATGACGAGACTTTTCTCAATTATTTAAAAGATCTGAGAACTCCGGCTAAAGGGCAAATAAGAAAACCAAATTTAAAAAAAATCATAGAGCCTGGAAAATCTGTAAGCGTCAATGATCTCGTGAACACGAAAACAAAAAACGAAAAACACTCAATACAGCAAAAAGAAACAATCCTTAGAAAAATACCATCGCCACAGAAACCCAACTGCAGGACGTAAAAAAAACGTCCACATCTATTGCAGATGGTACTTTTAACAATACCACACCAAACGTAAGACGAGATTTATCATCCGACACGGACGATAACGAATTTATGACTAATGTAATTGTTAATGCTGATGTACACCAAGGACAAGTATACATGGATACAGCTGACCATAAACATAACAAAAGTATTCACAACATTCCACCAAATCTGGTTGTAAATGTCGATAAACATTTACGTTTAACGAATAACCGGTCTTCAGTTAAATAAAGTCCGGTTATTCGTTAAACGTAAATGTTTATCGAAAATGAATAATTGAGAAAAGTCTCGTCATAAGTAACATTTGTCTGTGGCTTACGGTATCCTGGCATGTACTTTTAACACGGCATCTGGACTAATAGGGTGTTTCAATCCCAGCAGCACGAAATCCACAAATCATATTCTTACTTTTTGTCATGTTTGTTGCATCTATCAACGTTTTGTTTGTTTAATGTGTTTGAGCTGGAGTGTCGAACTTTATGGCTAGTTAAAATTTTCCTTTATTCTCTTTTCAGTGGGCCGAAAAAAAAACATCGAGAGGCTGAGTGTGATGCGTCGAGTTGGGTGGCACGAATATAAATCTTATATTGTGCTCTTTACACAATGGATATTTATGTTCATATGCGACGGTCAGTTGTCTCCAATTAAGACTTTAGGATCTGTGGTTTTCATAGCCCATGGGATAATTACAGTATTAAACCAATGTAAGTTTGTGAATTGAACCAACCGGATTTGGTTTTATTATATAATATCTTGTCTTAAAGATCTCTAAGAGATTCTTTAATAAGTATTATTTGTAGAACACACAGTTATGATATTTTGGTGGCGCTTCAAGAAATTTCTTACCCACTTCTGGCCCGGTATTTTCTTGTTATATTTCTTTTTCGGTGTCGTATGAAGTAAAAATTCTTATAAAATGTTTTTGTTTTGTTTATATAATAATGTCGTTTCTGATTTCCATGAAACGAGTGCTTTAGCTACTTACCTTGGGATCAGAACAATGTGTGTGATGATGTCTCATATTTATTTATTAAAAAAAAAAAAAAAAAAAAATGTTTTTGTAATATTTTTATTTTCAACGAGATCTACGGCGATATTTAGTAAGCTTTCATCATAATCTTTATATTTTCTTCATGGCTTACTCATTTTGATATTTCTTTAAACAAAGAGAAAAATAATATAATAACTTATTACTTTTTTTTACATCGACAAATCCAAACATAAAACATTCAATTATTTGTACTTCAGCCAACTCTCGGAAAGCATATTTGTAAACGAAACTTCATCTATTTTTTGTCATAACGAAAAAAAATTATGTTAGTTTAAAATTAATAAACATCTCAAATCAAACTCTGACAAACATTAAACAAATAGATGTAAATATTTGGGCAAGTGTAATAAAAAAGTTATTATTAGGTTAAATATAGGCGATTTGCTTACAAACATTATTTCCGAGTTGTCTGGAATATAAGTAGGAATATACAATATGTAGGTGACGTGTCTTAACTATTAAATATAATAATGAGTGTGTCAACTTCGGCAATTTTTGGTATACTCGTTCTGAAAACATGCCAAGCTTTGCCTAAACCAATATTTTAAAGTAAATATTTGTGTATTTACATCATTAACAGTTACAAATGATCTAACTAAATTTGTTTTGTAGAATTAGTTTGAAACAGGTAAAAACTGAACTCATTTTAATGGCTTACTTTAAAAGTTTACCCACAACTCCAATACCCGCCATAACACACTTTGGTTTGACACACAACTGTCAAAAATCTATGCATGTTAACAACATAACGTAACCAATTTTGTGTTGCGATATAAAAATTCTAATAATGTACAAATGTTTGGGTTGCCTGATGAATAAATTAAAAAAGATATAACTTTTTTTCCATAATAGGCAAACATTGGGCACGAAACAAAATAATTAGGGCATCGGAGTATGCTTGAAATCCAGATGCATATTTAAGGATTTCAATGGTTTTTCTGTAGTAAATAATTAAAATATAAATTCGCAAAACAATGTCATCAGCGTTATTGTGTTACATTAGTCGAAGGTACCTGGTAAAGTGTGCTTTTCAACCTTTTGCTCACCAGTTAACATTAAGTGTTAAAAGAAACAAAACATTTTTCTGTGAAAATTTAAAAAAAAAACACATTGGCCCAGTAGTAGGTATTCCCCTTAACACATCGTTATTAGATTACGAATGGGAACTCATACGGTGATCGTGATGGCCGGCCGGTTCGCACGATACACACTGACGTGACTCCCAACTCAATTACCCCCTGATTTGATACAACGACAATCTATTTGTTTGACTGATGAATTTCCGTTGCAATAAACAGCAATGTTAGTATTGGAGTTGACCTAAGATAGTTCGCTGGTACCTAGCAAAATAGTACAGCTATACTAGGGTTCCTACATGTAACCGGTCTCAATGACTGTATCAATGACTGCATCAGTGTCCCAGTTTCAAGAATACAAGTCTAGCACCTAGTAAAATAAGTGTAAATTTTAATAAATACCCTATATCTGTCCCACTGCTGGGCAAAGGCTTTCATCATTGATACCGAAAATTTGTGTCATCATAATCATCAGCTCATTTTATGTCCCCACTGCTGGGGCACGATCCTTCCCTATAGATGGATAGGGAGAACGGGCCATAAGCCACCACGCGGGCCCAGTGCGGATTGGTGGTTGTTAACTACTGCTAATGCAGCCGGGACCAACGGCTTTACGTGCCTTCCGAAGCACGGAGGAGCTCGAGATGATAAATGTTTGGTCACCCATCCGATGACCGGCCTTTGCGAAAGTGGCTTAACCTCGGCACTCGCAGACCGGGCGCGTTAACCACTGCGCCATCGAGCTCGTCAAAATTTTTGTACTCAAATTTAAATCATTTACCATAGTGCCATAGCTGATGTTCATATATCCATTCACTAACCAGATCCCCATATTGTATGCTATTTTACTTTATGTTATTTCAGTGATATAAAAATGAAAATTGTTTTATTTTTTACTTTGCTGTTAAAACGTCTTAAACATTGGGTTGGATTCTTCTGTTAAGCAAAGCATTTAATTGTTTTATTAGATTCCACTCCTCCATATCTTAATTTCTTACTCATGTCCAGGTTTTTTTTTAACTTAGACGATTCCGTATACCTACATTGATACCACCAATAATTTATTGAAAAAAAAAATGGAAAATGTTTTGGTGCTGGTCTGTACTACATAAACAAAATTGTGTCTTAAACCATAATATGTATCTAAACCTACCTGCCAACTCTTATCCCAAATCAGACCTTACACGTTTACATACGTAATGATCCCTCATTTTCCATCAGACTTAAAACGCAGCCATTAAAAACAATAAGCGACCGTCGGATCGCCAGTAATAACTGTTTTTAAATTGATTTAAAATTTCACAGACCATTACTTAGCGCTGTGAGCGGCGCGCGGTATTAGCAAAGGAAGGGATGGCGCGAATATTTTTTTGAAGAATCAAACTTCTTGTGGGAGTATTTAATAAACGCGACAATGACAGGTCACAGGCGACAGGTGACAATCCGACAATTTGACAATATTTTGTTTAATAAAAATGATCACTGACAAATATGTCACGGTGGAAAATCTACAAATTTGTCGTCTTGTTGTGACAATTTGACATATTTCTGTTTAATAAATAATTTCCCTTGACAGGCGACAGGTGACAATTTGTCCGGAAAAACTTGTAAAATTTGTTTTATTAAACACTAAATTGTCATGGCAGGCATATTTGTCAATTTGTCAGAGATTTTCGACACGCTTTTCATCCAATGTCAACGCTGTTCGGCAGTTAAATTAGTACGATTAGTTTAAAAAAAATAGTGTTAACATCGTCGACGGATAACAGTGAAGATGAATAATTAGTGCAAACTGTACGACGAAGACGTCGCATATTTAAACCAAGAATAAACTTTACTTTCAATGTAATTGATGGAAAATTCATATAACGGTTTCGAGTGTCTAAAACTACCGTTGAATACTTAAGTCTTTAATCGCCGTGGTGGTCACCGGTGACCGACAAACAATAAATTTTCTATTGTGTCTGGTTTTGCGGCAGTCAACGTGTTAATAAATAAAATTGGACAGCAACTTCAAGACACAACAAGGAGGAATATGCCACTTACACCACTTCAACAAATTGTGTGCGTATTACATTGGATGGGATGTGGGTCACAATATCATAAAGTAGTAATAAATGCAATAGTTTTATTCTGCTTTGTTAAGTCTACACAGAACGCTACACGTTGAAGTTTAACACTTTCTATTTAGATTTACGAATTTTACTAGCGTTAAGTGTACATATTATTATTATATTATACCAGCCATAGCTGTCCTAGTCCTGGGTAAAGGCCTCCCATATTTTTTGGGGTGTACATATTATGCCAAAGTTTTGTTGACTTATTGTTATCGCAAAATTACTTTTTTTTTAAATTTTGTCTCGTTATAGTGACCACATCCTGCCTGATGGTAAGCAGCCGATACAGTCCAAGATAATACATGCCGTTTCACGCCCCGCTTAAAAGACCCGGGACTATAAGCACATCTTGCTTTAATAAAATTTTACTAGAAAAAATCAAAGCTCGAGTGGGCATCGATTAAATATCATCGCATAATCAATGTCCACCTTAGCTTCCTGTGGTTCGTTGATTTTTTCTAGTAAAATTTTATGTTATCTATGTATAGCATTGCAAAATACTATTGACGTGTTCTGGTAAAAATTTATAGTCGACGTGATTTGTCATAACGATCTTTATCGTAGTATTACAACAACTGATTTAACCAAACTTTCTAAGCATTTCCAGGATATGAAGCCTCCTATGGAGACGGTTGAGTCCACATCAGGCCACTGTTTATCCCACCCCTGCGTCGACCTTTACCCTCCGCCCCGCGCTTCCGATGTTCCTTTATGCATTATCATTACTTGAATTAGTATTATTTGTTACGGGCTTGCGCATGCGCGTTGGAAATTTCGTTATTTATGGCTTACTCGGTGTTAGTGGCAGGTCTTGATGAGAGGTGAAACTGCACAACGTTATAAGTTAAAGCTGTGTTGTTTTTCTTGATAGAAATAAATATTTATAAATTTATTTCTTGATTACTTACTTATTTGCATGAGTGAACATACTTTGGAAACGAAAAAAATTGTAGTATCTATATGCTAAAAGAAAAGTAATAGCAGCTAAAGCTAGCATAGTTACTTTAGTAGAGGAAATATAAAATATATCGAAATAGTTATCAAGACTGAGGTAAAGTTGCCAGCATTTTTGGGTCCGTTCCCATGAGCCCACAGTTGGAGGACATCTTTTATTAATAGGTATACATTTTGTTTTGTTATTTAATATTTTATGTCTGGATTTATGTGTAAAATAAACGCGAGTAGATGCGTAAAAGTTGTTTTATTTCAATGTGTAGTGTTCGCGTAAACTGTAGAAAACAATATATTTTTATGTCTCTTCAACAAAATTTTTTACGTAAGTAAAACCAAGACTGTGTTATGTGAAAAAATTTCGTTTTTGAGATTGATATTAGGAATATAAATTTTCATATGAGCTATTGTTACATTGGACCCTATGTATATGTCGTAGCCATACCTTAGATTTGCTCATCTCACGAAATGCTCGAGAATTTCATGAAATGGTTGCATTTAATGAAATGTTTCACTGTCTATTGGCCACACCATGATGTGGTTTGGGCAGATCAATGATAAAAAATCGTTTCTCGATATGAACAGCTAAACGCGCGGTAAATTTATAATATGGTCCAACTTTAGTGATCACATCGTAAAATATTTCCATTACCCACCGTTAGAGGCGCTGATATCGTTTACTTTTTGTGTCGATACAATTGATTTGTACAATCTTATGCCGCCACGGGAGGGGGGACCTTCCGTGGCTGGCCCTCGCTACGCAGCGCTTCGCTCGGGATTTTTTTTTTTAACTTAACCTAACCAACATTAAGGATTTCATACATTAATGATATGGCCAAACGTGGAAGGGCATACCATCAAACGTTGACGCTTTAACGATATGATCAGTTTAAGTTTACATTACGTTACGTTACGTTGGTAGTCTCAAAAATAATTTTGACACGCAGCACTTTCTCCAACCAAAGCAATTAGTAATGCAACAAGAACATTGTCAAAGGTCATCAAAGCACTAAAAGAGGTCCGTTCGAAATGTAACACTTCCTTGCACGAAAACAAGTGCGGCATCCATCTCGCGGTCGCCCGCGGCACGATCTATCGTTCTAGATCACTTCGCTGTCAATAGGCGAGTAATTACGGCCTGATTTATACTGACCAATTATTTATTGTCGGTGCTTATTCGCGGCTTAATTGTTGGAGTTGATGTTACTTTGGGATCTTTTTGGGGTTCTTTCAGAGGACTGTTTCGACCTCCTTACAACTTTGTCGTGGTCAAGTTTTTTAATTCACGGTTCGGTGGTTAAATCAGACCCAGAGATCCCGGATTGGATTCCTAGTGACACATAATAATAATAATTATTGTTCTTGGATTGGTTAGTCGTATGGCTAGCTACCATCATTTATCTAAGTATGTCTTATTTTTATTTTTATTTTGCTGAAAAATAACTGCGTTATTACAATACATCAATACATGCCGCTATATTCATATTCATTTATTCACTATAAATTTATAACAATAAAAGTAGGTATAAGATGTTTGATACAAATTTACCTTTTCAAGGCATTGTGAAATATTAAACTAATTCTGTAATTAAAATTTAAACTAACTTAGAATTTATTTTCAAAATATTCTTTCATGTTGTGAAAAGAATGAGACTTAAGAGTATTTTTGAGCTTCCTTTCAAATTTACTACCTTTGAGGTACACTAGGCTACACTTTAGTGATCATATAATACGATATTTATTTATTTATTTATGGAGTACACAACAGATGATAGTCAACATTCGCTTAAAATAGCAATTTACAATAGAACAGAGAAAGACCGACATCCTGAAAACGTGTACACACAGCTAATCATGCAGATGCGAAAAAAATGGAAATAATACATAAAAGAAATTTAAAATTAAATATAACTCCATTATGCAGTAAATTGAATTGAAATAAATTTGTATGATTAATTTAATAACATTCAAAATTGTATCCAGATAATAATAATTTAATAAATTGCAATGAGAAAAATAAAATAATATAGGTACACTTATTTAAATTATAGCAAAACATTCATCAAGAAATTATTTTTCTAACCTGGGTTCTAAAATAAATAAATTTTTATATAGCGACTCGGCCTATCTCCGATCTTTTGAAAGTAGTGAGCATGTTTCCTCACAAACCGGCATGATTCAAAAATATAAATAGAAGTTAAACTGTTAAAACTTGGAATTTTGCAAATTACATTCTACATGCTATGTTCACTTCTCTTCTCTCTCACTCCCTTCTTACATTCTATCTTCACTACCTGCTAGAGCTACGATTCTAAGACATCGTTTTGCTAGACACAGCCGGAACATGTAACAATGCCATATCTATCTTTCAATGATACTAGCTTCGTTGTGTTTCTACAGCTACAGATAAGGTTTTCAATTTCTCAGCCACTATGAATGACATAATTAAGTCGATAACGTATACTGCAGATGTTCATCGTTCACTTCTCAACATTTATATAATTAAAAATTAAATAATTAATGAAAAAACTTTGGTCACTCCTCCGGCCGGTGCTCAAGATAGTTTAACTTTTGCAATCGTTGCAAAAAAAAAACGCAAAACCATCGATACGTGCCACCTCCTTATACCAATTTACCCCAATTTTAGAAAACAAAATTACAAACTTGATTTTCCGACTGCCTTTTTCATATTCAGAAGATTCATTTGAATAATTTGGGTACAATTATTTTGTTGTTAAAGATAACGATACAATCTTAGTCCAATTTTTTTCATTAACGGTAAAGATATGTGCTATTTTTGCAAGTTTAAAATTAAAGTAACTTAAAATTTTTTACATCATCGTCATATAGCCGCGGACGATCTAGGGGTTAATATTTACATTATTTTATTTCTTTAAAACACCTAAGTACATTTGTTATAAAGTAACTTTATAGATACGTAAAGCCAAAAAAGTGATGACAATTTCGCCTCCATCAATGAGAATCTTTGTTCCAAGTAACTACATAGATATAGCCAAGAAAATGATGATAAATTTCGCCAAGAATGAAGATTTAATGATGGCAACATTGTCCCATGGTTCAAAGCGCAAAACCTGGAACCTATATAAAGAAAGTCTCGCTCGCGCTTATCCGCCCCGCCCGATCCTCTAAACCCCGCCCGATCCTCTAAATGACAGCACACATTTACAGAATACACTAAACATGCACACCAGTTTAGGCCCAAGACACCGTACTCGTAGAACAAGGGTACGAAGAACCGGTTCACACACGCTCTATACCAGGTACAGACATGTACCTGGTCGGTTCTCTCCTCCTCCACGGCCCGGTCATCCCGAGCCGAGGTCCGTGCCTTTAGAGGCGCCCTCGGGTTGCTCCGCTCCCCGATCCGATCCGAACCCTTCGGAGAATCTAGTAGGGCACGGGGACGCGCACTTGTGCGCGATGCCGTTCCCTCTAGACAACCTCTGAAGGTGATTCGTTTCACACGGCTTGAGGGACCCTTTACGTTCCTCGCCGCCCCCAAAAAGCCCGGTGAAGCTGAAAATGCCGCAGCGGCAATCAGCAATCTCTCTCCAAAAAAAAAAAAAAAAAAAGCGCTTATCCGTTTTTTCCGTAGAAATCGCTACGGACCACCCACAGTTACCATAGCATCTTTAATATTTAGCTGTACGATTTATGGCGCGTCTTTATACTGCCAACACTTATTGCAAATCTGTTTTAAGTATAATTTGCTGTCCAGAGATATGAGGGCACACTGCTCGCAGTCAGTTGTTGCGTTAGACACTTACCATTTTTTTCGTGTCTAAAAACATAATTTTTCAAAAACACAAATGTTAAAAAAATATATTGTTCAGCGCTATGCCACTCGGTCACCGAGGCGATTTAAGAAGGGCATGATGAAAATACGGTATTGAAACGGAACGTAACTTAAAACCATCATCATCATCATCATTAGCCTACACACGTCCACTGCTGGACATAGGCCTCTCCAAGTGTACGCCACCACGATCTGCGGCTACTCTCATCCAGTTCTTGCCAGCCACCTTGCGAAGATCGTCGTTCCACCTAGTCTGAAGGCGTCCAACACTACGTTTACCCATACGCGGTCTTCACTCAAGAACTCGTTTACCCCATCGGTCATCGGTTCGGCGGGCAATATGGCCGGCCCACTGACACTTTAGCATTAAAACCATATCATTTGTGATTGTACCAAATATAGATTTTTTCTATTTTTACTTCTATTTCTATTTAATTTGATTCCATATGCATATTGGCATCGTCGTGGTCGGCCAAGTGTTTACGGGATGTTTACGATGGATGCCTTTATAGAGGGATGGTGGAAAAGCGCCAGGGATCAAGCAAAGCGGAATGGTTTGAAGAAGGCCTTTGCCCAGTACTGAGAGGAAATATAAAAAATCCGGACTAGTGCGAGTCGGACTCGCCCACCGAGGGTTCCGTACAAATTTGTATTTCTTTTATCATTCTTCATTATAAAAATAAATAAAAATCTGTTTAAGCTTGTGTAAATGAAGCCGTTTCATACTATCGTATTTTCTTGTCTATATGCAAGGACCCCGTTCCTTGCATAAATACTCTGTTTTTTTGTAATTTTATTAAATATGTATAGTTGTCAGATTTTTCCCTATACTTGTAGTATAAGACGATATTGCTTGCCAAACTTCATAGTTCTAGGTCAACGGCAAGTACCCTATGAACGGGGCCGTATCTTTTTTTTTCGTTAACTATGATTTTTTCACAGCTTCAAAGGACCGCAGTCCTGAGTATATAATTTTAATTTCAAATCGATACCTTTACGCGTGTTTGAGATAAAGGGTCTTGACTAACAGACAGACAGACAGATAGACAGACAGACAACAAAGAGATCCTATAAGGGTTCCGATTTTTCCTTTTGAGGTACGGCACCCTAAAAACATGGGAAGATCGGGCCATAGGATTAGTGTGTGTTTTAACGATTATTATCTTACGAGAATAACCGCGACCAAAGGTTTAACGAATTTGCTCTAAACATTTTGATTTGGTCAACCATTATGATCCATCAATACAGTGGTTTAACTTAACATCTCATTTTATGTCGCCACTACTGGGGCACAAGCCTTGCCTAAGGATGGATAGGGAGATCGGGCCATAAAACACCACTCAAGCAAGCGGATTGGTGGTTGTCAACGACTGCTAATGTCAATGAGCGGGTTTGGTGATGACTGTATTCAGTGACTTTCGTTGCTGACCTAAGATAACAAATTCGCTATCTGCCGCACCATCAAGCTGTCCGACATATCAATTATGTTGAACTATCTCTACGTGTATCCAATGTTGTGTGATCGCAAAAGCCTGTAGATACCATTTATTCGCTCACTTCTTGCTTTAACCGACAATAAATAAACATGGCTCCCAGCGGTAGCAAAAACAAACTTAGCGGTCGCCTCTTGGATTACCCGCAAAGGTATCGATTGTGTTAATCCAAACAAAAACTCTGGTGTACATGCAACCATGAATGTTTGGTGAACTACCTTGAGAGTCATAACTAATGTTTTTGCATGGTTCTAACGCATATTTTAAAGATAAGACATGATTGTTAGGCACCTAAATAGGTCTACATTTTTTTTTAATTTTTTTTCTTTTATAAAAAAAAATCCTGTGTTTATGTAGGTTCTTGCCGCTTCTTCTCAGTATTAGGTCTCTCCCTGTAGACTTGTAAACTGATGGCGTAGTTACTAAGTTATCGACTTCTATTTGATTTCGGTGATTTTTTAAAACACGGTATGTACGTGAAGGTATAAAATTACATCCTCCCTATGGACACTGCAAAAAAAAATCCGATTTGTTTTTTTTATATTAGAAGGAGGTAAACAAGCAGGCGGGTCACCTGATGGGAAGCAATCACCGCCGTCCATGGTCATCCGCAAAACCATAGGAATCGCAGATGCGTTGCCGGCCTTTAAAACGTTCGTAAAAACTTTTGCAAAATCTTTAAGAATGTTTCAGTACTTTTTAAGACAAATTTACATAAATTTTATTAAACAAAGTAAAATAACCGCAACTAGATCCATACAAAAAAAAATAAAATTATGTGAAATGTTATAAATATTATACACCCAAGCTATAATATCGTCTTGTCCATATATTCGTAGCTCTGCCACCATCTGAACTTCTGCGGTGCATACCTCACATCACAGCTGACGATCACAAACACCCATCGCCGACCGCAAGCGATGCGCCGTCGTAAGCGAATCGGAAAATGTTTACGCCGCGTAATTCGCGGATCGATATGTAAATATCAAAAATGATTGGTTGTAACTTTTTTATGCACTTACTCGCCACGGTATATTCGAAATTCAAAATAATTTATTCAGTTTAGTCGCAAAATAAGGAGACTGTAAACTAAGCTACATATTGCGCTCGGACTGTGTCCGTGAATGGGCCTATGTCTCCTCCTTATTTCATGGTTTGTTTAAAAAAAATAGATCTAATGATTGTCACTAAGCCATCGGTTTATAAGTCTACACAAGGCGGGAGATCTGTACTGCGAAGAACAACGAACTGCGGAAAACTGCAAAGAAGTACGGCAAGAAACTCAGCAAGGGCATTTCTTTTCTCCCATTACTTTGCAGCGTCACATATTGGAAAAATACCACCTTGCCATATACCACCACCATATTTAAAAAAAAATATATTTTACGGGTAAGCACAGTGCTCTGATTTCACCTGATGTAAAGTTATGATAAGGCCAATGATGGAAGCGCACTTCACCCGGGAACCTCAACTAGGCACTGGTTATCTTATTTCTAGCTGTCGGAACACAACAATGCTACAAACTACAACAATATTTTACAACCGTGCTTTGGAAGGCATGTTAAGCCGCTGGTAATCCGCTTTAAGGTTCTAGCTCGATCTTCCCATGTGCTTAGGGTTGTAATTGTCTGTCCATCTAACAAATAAGCTTTATTTTCACATCGTAGCTCTAACGTACGTAAAATAAAATAGGGTCCTTCAAACGAGGCGTGAAGAGATACTAGTGGGCTGGCAGAGTGAAGTTGACTGATGCTGCGTCGTTTTCACGCTGCACCAGTTGTCTTCGCGTCTGGACTCCATTTCTACTTAACATCAGGTAGAGTGGAGTCATTTGATGTGCAATCTATAGCAGAAAATTTGAATTGCCCAATTTGAAGTTGGCCAAAGTCGATGCAACATTTATAGCTGGTCCAACTATGTTGATTACGCCAATTTAAAAACTAAGCAAAGCCTACCTACACGTAAATCAACACAAGCAGATTGAACGTTGTTCTCATAATTTTTCAAATCGATACAGTTACAAAACCACTTATTCCACACAATTTATGGCCAACACGAGAAATCAATTGAAACGATTAATTAATCAGGTTTCCGGTCTCACGAAATTGTAATAATTAATATAATAAAATGTTCTCAATGTAGTTTTTGCCGTTGGAAGTACAAGGAAGAGGCGTGATCGCTGACGTAGGTCAGATTACAACGCGATCAACTATTCTTTTTTGAAGCTCGTTCTTCGAAATGCAGTTAGAAATGTTAGTTTCTTGATCCAGGAATGTACAGCTAGCTAGGTACGTTATTTTAAGCTACTAAATAAATATTTTCTAGCTTTTGTTTAAATGTTCAATGGAAACAAATCAAAATTTTACTTATTTTTTTAAATTTGTGTTTAGAAAGGGGTCGCAAATCTTTTGCTAGGGTACAAAGGGTTTGGTTTTCAATACAACATGACTATTGTAGGTCCCGATTGGGCTTTTACGTGTCTTTATTTTGTGGTTTTACTAAGTAAGTAAGTAAGTAAGTAAGTATTTACCATATTATTTAAATCTGTCGCCAAAATAACAATAACAATAGTAGCATTGTTTTGCTCTAACAATTAAAGTTGAGACATCCAGTTCTTTAGTAGTCTGGGTTCTTTTCTAAAATGCGACAAATTGATATATCTATACTAATATTATAAAGAAAAAAGCTTTGTATTTTTGTATGTTTGCAACGAATAAACTCAAAAACGACTGGACCGATTTACAAAATTCTTTCACGATTATTAGAATGCTACATTAGCGCTGAGTAACATAGGCTATATAAAAAACCGGCCAAGTGCGTGTTTGGCCACGCACAGTGTAGGGTTCCATAGCCCATCTCAATAATGCGGACTCTCAGGAGAGGGCAGATACTACCGGTTTCACACACCTGACAAAGTTATTTAAGTAGTTCCCGATGAGGAATTTGTATTGCGCCAAGTACACTTTATAAGTTGGTCGACTGTTACTCGTAAACTTATAAAGTCAATTTAGCTGTGATAGTTTTATTTTTAACTTCGTCATATATACAACTACCGTGAATTTTTTCACGTATCCTTAAGCAACAATTTGGCTGGCAGGGGAGGGGAACCTTGGCTCTAACAAAATTTTGCACTTTAAAGCTTAATAGTTCACAAACGGATGCCTCAATTAAAAAACTGTTTTCACAAACCCGCTATATTTTTGAAATTTCTATCCAACCTCACGCCACACTATGGGGTAGACAAAAAATAGAGATAACCTAAAAAAAAATATTTTTCAAAATTTTACTTCACCACTTTGTCGGCGTGATTAATTTAAATATCCATGCCAAATTACAGCTTTCTTGTACTAAGAGCCTATGAGCTAGACTGGAGACAGACAGACAGACGGACATGGTGCAACTATAAGGGTTCCTTGTTGACTACGTAACCCTAAAAAGAAATGTCCACCCGTGCGAAGCCCGTGTGAAGAAGATGACTACAAATTTTTATTTGATTCGTATGAAAAGTCTGAATGCAATGGACTTATTCACTAAATGAACAATTGAAATGAAACAACTTTTACGGATCTACTCGCGTTCATTTTACACATTAGTTTTACTTAATGTTTATCCTGACGTTTCGAACCCTTTGCAGGGTCCGTGGTCACAGGGTAGTCTTCCTGTTCCCTGTGTCATTTCAATGTGTACTGTTCGAGAAATTTTAGAAAACAATAAATGAACAATATCGATTTGATCAAGGTTGCTTTTATGATTTCCAAGAGGTTCGATTATTTTTAAGGATATATTTATTAAGTATATATCATTAAGCTACATATCTGAAACATAATATTAATAAGTGAAGTGGTAAAACTGGTATCCTTACTATGCTTCATGATTTCCCGGAATGCGGAGGGCCCTTTAAACATTATATTTAAAGTTCCTTCCAAAAGTTGTTGGTAATTGAAGTAAAAATACAAACAATGTAATTAGAGTTCGCTCATTCAATTAAAACTCTTATTTAATTTCAGCACAAAGTTGATTTTCCTGTGCTCAGATTTCTTTACACATGTCAGAATACCAAAATTGCTTTGCATTTAAACAATAATTAAGCAATCAGCAAACATTTCTTCAAAACGTTGATACAGTTATTCACGACTTGAAAAAATGATGCCATTTTGAGTAAAACAAATTGTTAATGCACTAACAAGCATCTTAAACTACAACGTTAAGAGGATTATACATAACCATGGCCCATTCAAACTCTGAAATTATGTTTTTCCAAGTCTATAGGCCATTTAGGCCAGAAGGAGTATACACAACGAGTTTGTTAGCCGAATATATTATACGTCAAAAACACAAATGTTGAAAAAAAAATAATTTTTTTTCAACCTTTGTGTTTTTGTAATTTGTTTCGCAACAAAATTTGCGTTAAAATTATATAAACAAAACAAAAACATTTTATAAATAGCTTGCCTACTTCTTAACTGATCTTTAGTATTTGTAAAAATATTATGATTAGATGTTAATGACGGTAGTTGTTGACATTGAATTGGCGCCTTTGGCTTTCAAAGTAAAAAAGTAAATAGTGTTGAATAATTTCGGCGGGCTGGTTAGAACCACGATAGCTCAATTGGAAGAGCACCTGACCCGGTATGTCAGAAGGGTGCAGGTTCAAATCCTGCTCGTGGAAATTTTTTTCAACATTTGTGTTTTTGTAATTTGTTTCGCAACAAAATTTGCGTTAAAATTATATAAACAAAACAAAAACATTTTATATTATACGTCGTTTTAACATTATTTTGCCATTGAAACTTCCTATAAAATGTGTTAATGGTTATAATGTGGATTTTATTAAATCGCAGGAGTTTGTAATCCCACTTCATTTACCTACATATTTTTTAAACCATAGTTAAATAATTTGAAAAATATACTTTTAGGTTTGTATTTCACACAGTAATGTGTAAGCACTCTTAAAAAGAGTCTTCACTTCAAAAGCTGCGAGTAACATGGAGACTGTATATTGTTTGGTATCTCCGAATTCGACAATCAAGATAATTACCCATATTTCGATTTCGTATAAATCATTGTATTTTTTTGTAATATTTAAATGTCGTGTATTTACTTTTCGGCTGTCCAGTTTTTAGCACAATGTTGGTGCCTAAAATAAAAACAGGAGGAGCTCGATGGCGCAGACTGTGATTGCTGAAGTTAAGCAACTTTCGCAAAGGCCGATCATCGGATGGGTGACCAAAAAGTTATCATCTCAAGCTCCTCCATTCTTCAGAAGACCCGTAAAGCCGTTGATCCCGGCTGCATCAACAGTCGTAACAAACACCAATCCGCACTTAGCCCACGTTTTTTTTAATGCAAACTGTTTAATCATTTGGTCACCAACCTGCTTGTTGGTAAGCGGGATTTGATCTAAGGTGGTTAAGGTGGTGGTGGTAAATGCTTAGACAGGAAATGCCTATTCTTTCTTGCTTTGAAGAGACCCCAGGTCGTAGTGAACAGGGAACACGTGACCAGGTAGCGCATTCCACTCTTTGGCGGTTCGCGAAAGAAAAGAGTTAGCAAACCGCTTAGTACGGACAGGTGGTATGTCTAAACGTACGGGTGGTAGGCTAACCTGCGTCTAGTACCCCGATGGTAGAAGGGGGCTGGGCGAACGAGATCTTGTAGTTCACTCGCACACTCTCCAAAGTGTATTTTATAAAACACCGATAAACCAGCAACTCTGCGACGGTGACTGAGGCTCTGAAGTTCAGCTGTAGTCAATGTTGAGTCACCTTTGAGCCTCATGGCCCGGTTTTCAATCGAGTCCAAAGTTTCCAGCTGATACCTAGCAGAATCATCCCAAAGATGACTGCAGTATCTATGCATGGACGGATCTGTGCTTTGTATAACTTAAGCAGTTGGTCCTGTGAGAAGTAACGGTTAGCCCTTGAGAGAACGCTTAGTTTTTTAGCACCACTTTTTGCTATGGACTCGATGTACTCGCCAAAATTCAGAGTGGATGACATATTCAGGCCAAGAAGTTGAAGGTGTTGGGTCAATGGCAGATACACTACGGAAAGTTGGAGTCAGCTGGAAAGGACTCCGTTTAGCGGTGAATAAGCACGCTTGCGTTTTGGTAGTGTTAAAACTGACAAGATTGGCATTTCCCCAGTCCGAGACAGCCTGAAGTGCCAGATTTATTCGTTTAACCAGGGACTATCGACAAGACTGGATATCATCTTTGGAGGCCTTTGCATCGGATATGTATCTGCTAGTTTTCGTAGTGTCATCCGCATACCCAATGGTACCAGGCACTAGAAGAACATTAATATGTAAAACAAATAGTTTCGCAGATAACACTGATCCTTGTGGAACTCCGGCATCTACTTCGACTAGGTTGGATGATTGACCATCCACCACGACTCGAATTTTGCGATTCTTGAGGAAGTCAGTGATCCAGATGCAAAGGCCATCAGAGATTCCATATGAGGGAAGCTTACTGATGTAGTGGTTTATGGCCCGCTCTCCCTATCCATCTATAGGGAAGGCTCATGCCCTAGCCGTGGAGACATAAAGTGAAAACATAAATTAAGTGGTACAGTTATTATTATCCATAGTACTTGTAAAGTCACTAACTAAACCTACAAAGTCATTAAATTAACTTTTTTCCAGCTTTTGTTTTATAATAAAGTAGGTATAATAGTAGTAGTAAATCTTCCATTGCATTTCGCTAGCTGACTGCGTATTGTCTCCATTTCCTTTGTAATAATAGATTCATATAGAGCTGATATAACGAAACTATTATGTCTTTATATTTTACATTATAAAATACAAAAGTTGATTGCACTAACTAACATAAATACATAAAAGATTATGCATTTTGATCCCATGGTAGATAAGCGTGACAAAACTAATGAGCTACGTTTTTATTATGACTGGTTGTATATTTTATTTAAAATTCGTGTCGTCATCCAGAGCTGTCGAAAAAATATTTTCAAATCCTGAATTGAAATGAAGCATAATTTAATAACTTCCATTTTCGAAGTGTTTTACCACTCTATTGATATCAACGTTGTACTCCAGACTGTCGAACTGTGCATTTAAATTGATACTTTACCCCCAGCAATATTGAGTTCAAAGTTACCACCCACCAAGTTAGTACGAGAAAAAAAAGTAAACATCACCAGGAGCCTGAGAAGGCAGTTGGGACAAATCGCAAATTTACATATAACAAATACTGAAGTCACGTTTTTAGGTACAAAAATCGTAAGTTTTGAGGTGCACGGACGCGGTTCACGGGCCCTGTGGAAATTGCATTTGTGGCGGGAATTATTTATAATGTAAAGTAAAAATGTTGCGTTGAGTTCGCGAGCCACGGATTCGAGTCTTCAATTGTTTTATTATACACTTTCCCCGTATTAATAAACAAAGTTTGGACGACCTCCTTGGTCGAGTTGTTTGTACACCGGTTTTCATGGTGTCGCCATCTCTGAGGTCCCGGGTTTGATCCCCGGTCGGGTCAATTTAGAAATTCTTGTTTTTCTAAATTGGGTCAATTTAGAAATTCTTGATTTTCGAAATTGTCTCGGGTCTGGGTGTTTTCTATGAATAAGTATGTATTTAAGTATGTTTATCCGTTGTCTAGTAACCATTTAACGAGTTTCATAACGAAGCTTCTCTTGGGCTAGATAATACGTGTGAGTGTAGGAATAAAAAAAAAGAAAAAAAAAAACAAAGTGTAAGCTTGGAGTAGTTACTCCGTGTTTTGTTCCCGTCATGTAAATTCATAGAAGTCTCGGGTTGGATCCTAATGTGAATGAATAATGAACTTTTTGTTTTTAGATTGTTTCTCTCAATTATTTTTACAATGTTATTGTATTATGATTTGTATTGTATTCAGTGTCTTTCTTCAACTACTGAACACATTAATACTAATTTTTATAAAAGGCTAAATAATAATTGAAACAAATCTACACATAATACAAATAAATAAAAACAAGCTTCGAATAGTTATTCTGTGTTTTGTTTCTTTTACTCTAAATTGAAATGACGTTTACATGACAGGAACAAAACACAGAATAAATATTCGGAGCTTATTCTTTGTTTATTTATAAGGCACATAGAGTATTACCTTCTATAGTTTTCAATAATCGACATCTAGTTTACGCAATAAATTCATCAAACATATGAAGTCAGTTAAATTCACAAGTCTGTGAGATGAGCGAGTGTCAGGGCTGAAGTCTAGGGTTCAAACCCCGAGAAAGGCACCGTCAAAATTTGACCTGCGCTGCACAGCAAACAGCAAACTATTACTAATTTATTTGTAAAATGACTGTTGAAAAATTGCATATTATTTTTTGATTTGTATTTCTTCTTATCTTAAAATTGTGTCACTCCCAACTCAGTTAGTTATGTACGTCCAACGAAGGATACCTTGGTTCGAAATAGCAGGTGATGATAAGGCCGAAAGATGAAAGAGCACTTCACCCGGAACCCTCAACTACTGAGGCACTGGTTATCTTATCTATAGCTGCTGGAACATAACAATGCTACAAACATTGATGTTGTAGTGAAATACTTAGATCAGATGGTGGTGGCTAGCCAGGCGGGCAAACAACATCCAATGACATCCATAAGGTATTTTCATCATCGTCACCAGCTGATGTATGTCCCCACTGCCGGGGCACGAGCCCTCCCTATGGATATAAACACCACATGGAGAACTCACCACGCGGGCCTAGTGCGAATTGGTGGTTGTTAATGACTGCTAATGCAGCCGGAACCAACAGCTGTACATGCCTTCGAAGCACGGAGGAGCTCAAGATAAAAAAAAAATGCTTTACTTCAGCAATTGCAGACCGAGCACGTTAACCATTGCGCTATCAAGGGTCTCAAGGTTAACCTAATAGTTATTCTAGAGATCCTTCGATTGCCCTATGGTATTACTTTCGCAAACACAACTGATGTTACAAGAATGGAGGTTTACAATTATTACAATCGTTATTTATTATTTTCGCCGCGAACGTTTGTACATGTAAATTTTCACATGTACATCTAAATAGAGCCATAGTTCACTCGGATGGGTTTATGCGTTAATTGCAAGGCCGGTGTGCATTCGGCCTAATGGCGCGCGCCTATTGTGGATGCGTCAGGTGTGTGAGAAATATTTTGTAATACCACTAGGGGACAGTACACGGGAAGAACCAGTATGCTTACGTTATCGTTCGTCCCTTTCGCGAACTTGTAGAACGAAACTTTGTAGACAATAGAAAAACTTTGACGTTTAACCGCCGCTCTATCGTGTCAAGCCCAAACACTGTACAAGTACCGTGTTAGTTACAGTCTGTTTGATTTATAAACTTTATTGCAAGCACGATAAAAGTTCGAGCAAAAAAACACTGTAAGTCAAATTACAGCGATTGAGTTTGTCTCCGGCACAAATCTATTTGGGCCTTGAGGGCTTGTTTTGTGTCCGCCTGACTAACTGCCACCATCTTATCTAAATATGTCATCCTAACATCAATGTTAGCAGCAATGATATTTTCCGACACTAAGAGCTAAGATAGCCAGTTCCTCAGTAGTTGAGAACCTCCGGGTGAAGTGCGCTTCCGACTACAACCTTATCATCGCCGTCTTTAATCGCCGTGGTGGTCACCGGTGACCGACAAACAATAAATTTTTTATTGTGTCTGGTTTTGCGGCAGTCAACGTGTTAATAAGCATCGGGTGAGAGAAGGCCAAGAGCTTACCCGAAATATTAAACGAGCCCTACACCAACCAAACTAAGTGCTAAAATGTACCTTAATCGACCCTCGAATCTCTAGGTCGAATACCGGTGACCACGGAGGCGGTTGAAATAAATGAAGATACTCGACATAGGTAAACAGTGTTGACAGCGCCTATTGAAAGCTAGGCAAAACCTTCTACCAAATCTACATAAGCATAGGAATCGCAGCTGCTACTTCTTTGTCCGACCTATGGTAACCAATACGATTTCAATACGATGATCTCTATTTGTTCTATGATGGATTAGAGCGATTTATACTCTTAACCCATCAATTTCTTAACTTTTATAAAATTTGACCTATTTAATTTAATTGTATTATTCTTTCTGACATTTAACACATTTTTATTGACTATTTTTTTGTTTTGAATTTATTTTTATACCTGAATGAATATTTTTATTTTATTTTTTTGTTCTGTTTAATTTTATTGAATTGTATTTTATTATTGATTTGAATTTATTTACTTTAATTTTGTATTGTTAATTTAAATTGTATGATTTCTCTGTGTCTTGGACCAAACTGTAAGCAGGCATGTTAATTGAAATATATAAATTAATTAATTAATTAATCAATAAATAAATAAATGGATGAACCACTAGACCGCAGAGCCGGTATAAACAAATAAGTTATCCTACTGCATGCCTCTCCACGAACCGTCCAGGTGTATGAAATATTTTGTAATCTGCGACCTCACGTACGATAGGTCAGGACTAGATATTACGAGTGGAATTCACGCGTTTATTGGGTCTGGGATTAATTGAAATTTAGGTTTACTATAAAGATGTGCGATGTTTTGAAGACTGTTTTTATTATTAAACTTACTCCGTCCTAAGGCGCTTTCGCCTAGGAATGATTTGGAGTGTTTCATACCCGGTTTACGATGTAATCTTTTAAGGCCTTGTTAATGGTACTTGGTGCAAGTGCCGCGAACGGCTCAGGTCCAATAAGCTGGGTGTCTGAGCCCTCCTTGGCAAGTGCATCCGCCATCTCGTTGCCGTGGATTCCCATGTGACCTTAGACCCAGATCAAGCGCACCTTGTTATGTCCACCTAGCTTGTTTAAAGATTTGGTGGTTTCTAGAACAAGGCCAGAGTCGATTCGGTGCGATATGTGTGACATGAGCGCGGCTTGGCTGTCTTTCTGGATGAATATATTGCGCTTCCGCATAGCTAACTCTATATTCTGCTTTGCGCATAGGAGAATTGCGAAGTTTCTGCTTGTTTCTGCTTAAACAGTGACAAATTTTACTATGCTTTGACTATGCTTGAAATGGTTGCTATAGACGACTGCCCCTAAGCCTGACTTAATGTTTGATCTTTCGGTATACCAGATTAAGCTGTCTTTTTCCGGAGATAGTGGTTTCGGGTTTCACCATGGTACCCTCCTTGCCACTGATATCTTCTCTGGACAGTTATTTTACCAGGCCGTCATCAGTGCTTCCGTAATTCTGTCAGCTTCAAACTCTATGTCCAAGGCTGAGTTTAGTTTACAGCTAGGACCTTCCAGCTCCATTATGAGGTCCTTTTTGAAGCCCTCCCAGTTGATAGTAACTGCCAGGAATACTCCTGGGGTTTTTCCTACGCACAGTTTCTATACATTAATTAACACATAGTTCTTGATGCTTATGGCGAGTTTAATTTCAATGTTACTTGAGTTACAAAAATGTGATGATTTTCTGTGTGGCGGGTTTACAATAACCCGTTCTTCTAAACTCGCCACATAGTCAATCTTAGTTTTGTTTATTTTGAAATTTGATTAGAATAAACTTGACTTACTTATAACTTTGATTTTGATGACAATTACTTACTTGAGTTCTAAATGTATTGCTATACATATCGTACATAAGATGCTGTACGTGTATAAAGAAGCAATGAATGTCTAAAACATTTGTTTTTAAATCAATCTTAAAATGTTATAGTCAAGAAGGAATTTGGGTACATTATTTTTAATAAATGATATTTATGTATATATTATATACATTTAAAATGATTTATATTGTACTATCCATTTTAATCATCGCACGTTATTGAACCTACTAATGTTATCTCTGCACCACCTTATGGTTGACTGATAGAAAATGCCTCTGGCACTAAGTCCGTCAAGTAATGAATGTTGCAAAAGTTTAACACTTAACTTTTAAAAAAAATCTTATGGATTAAGTGCAGTGTCTTAATTGTCATTTGACCAAACTTAAAAAAAAAAATTGTGAATGTAAATAACTAGGTATTCGATAGAATATCCTCCTTATAAGACCAGTTAAGACCATTATCGATTAAATTATTTCAATCGATATATTTTAACACTTAAATAGTCATCGTTGCGTTAAAAATGTAAAATCATTAATTTGATAGATAAGAATCGATGAACGTGACGTCTTCGGAGTCATGCTTGTTCGTAACTTGATTAAAGATTGAATCGTTTTTTCTACTAATTAATGTAAGGTCATCGAGTAGGCTTGAAAACTCTTAACAATTACAATACACCACCCACGCACTATTTCAAATCAAATTTAACGATTAATCCATTATGAAGTGACCTTCGCTTCATTTAACTCGGGATGAATTGATTGTTTTGAATCAAAGCGGAACCAAGCTACATTTTAAGATGGCAACTTTTAATTCGTTCATCGTTTTAGGAAAAGGAATTAATTGCTAGTATAAATATTGCTAAAATAAAAAGTGGTTGGTGTAGCGATTTGCGCGTTCGAGTTGCAATTTTTTAAGTTAAACAGCTTGCGCTAGTTACTGTTTTCATATACCGCCACGATCTCATGTGAAAAAGTCTGAAAAGGCCGCTTAAAGCAATCAGAAAACTCTCTTCCATAAAATTGCTTATTGTTAATGTAGGAAGTGGTCGAGATACCAGGTAAACAGCGCTTCCACGTTCGGCCTTATCAACACTTCACCATCAGGTAAGATGATGAACCATGCTGTTGTTGTGTAAGAAAACAGCAATGTTTGTTAGTTACTGTTTGCAAAGCTTAACTATGTCTACTGTACAATAATTACTTTCCAATGAGTACAAAGCGCCAAGGTGATGCCCCGATTAGTGCGTATGACCTGCGAACGTGGGTTTACCCTTGAGTTGATTTAGCTTTTGTTGTTTTCAATTTCAAAATCTATTACAGTTTGAATTAAATAAGATAAAAGGTCTAATTATCGTTGGCTTAACAAACCTTTAAATATAATTAATGGTTTTTTTTAGTCTTACACCTCCAACATAATTGGAGCTCTTTCTAATCTTATCATTCTTTCATTCCAGTTCTATCTTTCAAGCCTCTCGTACTTCCATACTTCATACTAATCTTTCATACTTCGTCCTTTATACTGTATTGGGTGGGATTCCCATCTATGCTTAGCCTACCTTTAATTTCTTTATATTTAATAAGCTAGAGTATCTTATACTACTTATATTCTTATATTAATTGGTTACACCATTTAGATTTGACAAGATCTTTGACGGTAACCGTATATATTTATGGGTTTTATAGTGGTTGATTGTCGAAAGGGCATATTGAAACAGAATCGCAATAAATCAAAAGCATAATAATAATGATTGTCCCATTTTTGAGCTATATAAAGACTCATTAGCTAAATATGTCAGTAAAACTACAAAAAAACAAATGTTGAAAAAATTACCAAGAGCGGGATTTGAACCTGCACCCTTCTGACATACAGGGCAAGGTGCTCTCCCAATTGAGCTATCGTGGTTCTAACCAGTCCACCGAAATTATTCAACACTATTTACTTTTCTATTTTGAAGGCCAAAGGCGCCCATTCAATGTCAACAACTACCGTCATTAACATCTGATCATAATATTTTTATAAATACTAAAGATCAGTTAAATAGTAGGCAAGCTTTTTTTAAAATGTTTTTGCTTGGTTTATATAATTTTAACGCAAATTTTGTTGCGAAACAAATTACAAAACGCAAATGTTGAAAAAATTTCCACGAGCAGGATTTGAACATGCACCATTCTGACATACCGGGTCAGGTGCTCCCCCTATAGATAATCGATCAGTCAATCAGATCCTCAGTAAAACTAGGTCGAAAATATGGCGCCTGAAAAAGAGGGCAATGATTATGCGAATCAATATGCTCTTTTTCCAATTATTAATCTTTAGACCAGCCCTTAACCCGCTGCAATTGGAATAAACTCGACGTTTAACCATATTATTAGTTACGAACAACTTCTATATCGTGATATATTTTTACTTGTCTAACTGCCGTACTCGGAGACGTCAATTAAGTTTTAATGATAATTAAGTATCTTGCTGTCACTTTCTTATGTATAGTGCTAAATAGAGAAGGAAAGACATTTAATTGTCATTAAACTTAATTGACGTCTCTGAGTACGGCAGTAAGACTTTTATTAAGTCGTTGGTAATATGTGATTAATGTGTAATTGTTATCGGCTGTTATCGGCTGATGATGATGATGATGATAAGCTCATTTTATGTCCCCACTGCTGGGGCACGAGCCTTCTCTATGGATGGATAGGGAGAACAGGCTATAAATCACCACGCGGGCCCAGTGCGGATTGGTGGTTGTTAACGACTGCTAATGCAACCAACGGCTTTACGTGCCTTCCGAAGCACGGAGGAGCTCGAGATGATACATTTTTGGTCACCCATTCGATGACCGGCCGGCGGCGAAAGTTGCTTAACCTCGGCACTTGCAGACCGGGCACGTCAACCATTGCTCCATCGAGCTCCCCAAAAAAATGTATACATGTAACGCTCGACAAAATGTATACCAACGTTATAAACAGCAAAACAATCATGTTGAAGCAATCAATATGCTAAATAAATCATAATAATAGAACCTTAAACACCAACGGTCTAAAGCACACGATGTTAATTCAGCACTTCAACAGATTATACCGCCCTTTATTGGTTTATAAAGGCAATAACCAATCATACACAGATTTTGGAATATCAGAAATATAAGATATTTGTACCAATATTGGAAACATGGGAAATAACGGCGCTGACTTATGAGTTAGTATTTTAGTAATATACGCAAAATAATCATGTAGGTATACCTATAACATTTCGTCAAACAAAATCATTTTATATTGCGTTACATTAAAATTTATTTGACATAGTAAAAGAGTTAGATCAAAACTGCCTACTATAAATTTTCTTTGAAATGATGATATCTTTAAACCTTTGTGACTTAAATAACTTATCAACGATTAACCAAAACCCAATGAAGTAATTGTTAAACTAATCAAACTGAATATCTGTAATACTCCCAACAATTAAAACATACTTACAAGTAATCAAATTTGTTTAAAGCCGCACAATATAATAATTTAACATAATTATTTCTATTCATAACAAGGCGAGCATTTAGACGTGTGAGCTTCGATCTATCGATATATCACATTGTCTGAAGTGCAAAATACCATCTCGACGAAACAATTAACTCGTGATCATTGAGTCAGTGAGTCAACGACTTAGCGGTAGGGGTGGCAAGCGTTTGATTTATTAAATACTAGCTTTTTGATCGCGGCTTTGCTCACGTGGGCTGCATGACTTGTGGTTGTTTTAATAAAAGCAAAATTTATTGAAGGTAAATACCATAAGGGTATAATTAATAAGGGCTAGACAACTAAACATGTCACGTCATTTCAACATTAAGTTTTTAATTTTGTATAATTAAAAAGTCCATCTGCATAACTAACTTTGGTCCGTTTTGAAACCTCCTGTACAAATTGTCAACCCCTACTTAAGGGATCGTTTTCGAAAAATCCTGAAACTCTTCGTAATTTCTAATTACGCCAAATACCGAAATTGAAGGAATGACAGATTTCCATACATACTTTCCACCCCTATTTCACCTCTCTAGGGGAGGTTTTTCGAAAAATGCTAAAACCGTCATTCTTTACTTTTGTTGAAAAATCTAAAGATTGATTAAAATATTCATTTTGATAGTTATTACTTTAACAATAACGATTTCCCCAAAAAAATCTTTTTCCCTTTTTTATTCGTTTAAATAAAAATAAACAAAATTCCTGAGACAA
This sequence comes from Eudonia truncicolella, assembly GCA_949315975.1. Classification (NCBI taxonomy): domain Eukaryota; kingdom Metazoa; phylum Arthropoda; class Insecta; order Lepidoptera; family Crambidae; genus Eudonia; species Eudonia truncicolella. The sequence goes on along the minus strand of OX438837.1, from coordinate 16,661,332 downwards.
GTCGTTCTTTAATTCTTTTCTAGAACCCAAATACCAATTTTCATGTATTTAACTTCAAAACTGACTATTTGACCCCCTTAGGGTGTGATTTCCGTAAAATCCTTTCTTAGTGGCTGGTTACGTCACTCAATTAACCTACAGTCCAAATTCTATTTCATAGCTCCAGCGGTTTCGGCACGGCGATGATGACTCAGTCAGTCAGGACAAGTCATTATTATGTATATAGATAAAAAAAAATATACTGAGCTGGCTTACTAAGCTTATGTGGCCACCGCTGAAAATAAATACTTGATCAAGTGAATCACACAAGCGTTGCTGACTCCGAGAATTTAGATCTTAAACTTCTATTAAGTTTTTAAAATATTTTGATGGCACTTATAAAAGATCTTGATTCATAAAATCTTATAGTGGGACTAAAACTTGTTATGTTTGTAAATATATTGTTTTTCTCGAGGTCATTCAAAGAGTTGTTACTTTTTTTTTTTTTGGAGAGAGATTGCTGATTGCCGCTGCGGCATTTTCAGCTTCACCGGGCTTTGGAGTTGTTACTACCTACCTACCTGCCTTTTATTGGATCTTTGAGAGAGCAGCCATGATTTATTCTTGTTATGTTCATGAAATTGAATTTGAACCCCGTTACTCTAATAAAATAAAACTACTACTGAAACCAAATTAAACAGATAACAAATGTTCATTGACTAATTTCATGTCAATGAAAACGTGTTCAATAAAATATTTTATTAAATGTGGTACCAACCCTAACGTGAGCATGTGCGTCTGCACACCTCTCCTGATCACGACTCACACGGTCATGTTCATATCAAAACAATTGTACGGTTCAGGTGTCTGTTTGTTTCAAATACCATGAGCTCATTTATGATATGCGTGTTTTCTATTAGCAGTTTTATTAAAAATTAAATTAAAGTTTCTTAATTCAATATTTAATAAACAGTTATCTAGTATCTTTAAATGTTGTTGTTGTTCTTTTAGTTATCTTTAAATGTTGCACTGCTAATATGCAATTGTGAATATTCTAAGGCGTTCTGCATAAAAAAAATATATCTATATCAAACCTTAAAATATATGTAGTTTGTTTGCATTTCCTTCAAAATTGTTCTCTTCGTCAATCTGTTTATTATACTTTTACCAGCCTATATGCGAGGATGCATCTTCTTCTAAACAATTTAACATACACAAATATTACGCACCACTGTTTAATTTTTAACTACTCGTTTGCAATAAATAACATCTTATCTTATCTTGGTGGGGCGGGGGCCTGCTGAGTTTTCCCTCACCTAGTAGCACTTCAACTCATCGGGATTGTACCTATGTAAGTCAAAGTTATTATATTTTTAAGTAAATAAAGTTTGTTAACAAAACTATTACGTTTAATTACAAATGAAACGCATAAACTCCGACACAAAAACAAACTCGAATTAATTACACCTAGGACTAAATATGGGAAAAAGACAATACTGTTTGAGGGAGCACAGCTGTTACCATAGGTTATCAGATGAAGTGAAAACTTAGTCTCACATGATTAAAAATAAACTTAAACTGCATATCGCAACGAGTACCACAGAGTGACAATTTGTATACTGTAATTTATGTATTGTTTATATCTCATATAAGTGAAATGTAATTTCGTATGAGAATAAAGATCTTTAAACCTAAACCAATTTATGTCAATAAAGACATTTTATGTCTAACAGTTTAACGCAACTTCTTAGTAGATATTGGTATTCTAATCATACCGTTTAAGAGCCAGACTTTTCAGCCTAGTTACACCAGCCGTGTAATTAAATTACTAAAGTGCTAAAAACTCTTTCATAAAACCTCTAAGATTTATAACTGCAGATGTGCCACGTGACTCAACGGAACATCGAACCCGCCAACGCGCAGCCGGCCGCATGGGCGTGCGATACCGGCGCGGGCGCAGTTCGCGCGATACCAGAGATGTCTTATCTAGTTCACAGTTGGCTATGTATCTGTAAGAGGTCTATTCTAAGGTCCGTGTATTAAATGTTCCACTTAACTTACTAATTAGTTTATTTTGCACGCTGTTACATGAAGTGATAAAGATGAAGTGAGCAGTGAACAGCGGTGAGAAAATCTCCTAATCAGCATGTGTCGCGGCATTAGCAAAGCCAGTTGCACTTGTAGGGATTTAGTAATAAAAGAGGATATGATTTTCAAAGACTTTGTGATGGAGCGGTTTTTTTCAGACTGTCATCATCATTATAGATCGTCATTTTCAGGCAGTATCTATAGCCTCCATTAGATTCGTTCAGCCTGAACTTAGTATCTTATTTAGTAACCATTTAACGAGTTTCATAATGAAGCTTCTAGATAATCGGTGTGAGTGTAGGAAAGTTTATTTATTTATTTTATTCATCCCTAACTGCTAAAAGGCGACAACGTTACAAAAATTGTTAAATGGCGACAGTTTTGAATAAAATTGGCTTTAGGAAGTACTAAAGTGTACTTACGTACGTAGTGTACTTCTGTTGATGACTACACCCCTAACAATCCGGAATCTCTGTACTTGATTGGTCTTAGTAGTGGTACCTACTATGCGTTTCAGCAGTTAGGGATAAGATATTAAGTTCAGGTAAATGTCTGCATGGAAAGATAGAGGAGAAAGAAGACACGTCAAATGTCAAAAGTGTTTAACTTCAATGTGTTTAAATTATATTTATCCAGGCTTTCAATGCAAAAGCTGATTAGTTTCAGTTTGAATTCATTAAAGACACGTTTTCTGTTATATAAAACACTTTTTAGAGCTCAGTAGATAATTTATTCACCTATTTAATTCATACCAATTATAATGAAGTCTCTACAAAATTGTACAGCCTAATAACAGCCTACAAATCACAAAGCAGTTGTTTGATTATGAACAGTCTAAACTTGGATTGTAATGAGATCGTGATTTCACTTTATGAGGTATTCCCGGGCCTGCCATTAGGAAGGTGACATTTGCACAGACAATGTAGACTGTGGGATCGCTATCCGGATGATGTCATTGCTGAGATGGAAGAAAAAGCATTTGACATTATATGGAGAATAATAATTATGGCAATAATTAGGAAAATTTACGCAAATTTTGTTGCGAACAAATTACAATTCGAAAAAGTGTCTAAAATGGTCCACGACCTGATTCGAACCCGTAGCCCATGACAAACCGGGTCAGGTGCACTACCAACTATGCTATCATGGCAACCAACCCAACCCAACCAACCAACAAAAATAAGAAATAGGTGTTAAGGCTGTAAGAGTAGATTGTAGCTCGTTGTGTAGCTTGTAAGAGTATATACTATTGATAAGTAAAACCCTTTTAGCTTACAAAGTAATAGTAGATAGTGTTGATAAATATCGGCGAGTTGGACAGAGCCACGATAGCATAGTTGGTATTGCCCTGAATCGGTATTTTTGAACACTTTTTCAAAATTTTTGATGAATAGTTTATTTGGTACTTCATCACACACGCACGCACTATCTTGTACGTACAATGAATAATAGTGGGCATGATGTAATAATAGTAATGTAAAATATTATTTGCTGTATTTGTTTTAAATTACACACCCGAACCGAGTAAACTGTTAGTAAAACTACTTTAAAAAAAAAGTATTTATGCAACATTGCAATTAGCAATATTCGGCACTATTTTATGAAATAAAATATTATTTCCTATTCATCATGAACGTTTAGAAAGTAGTAGTTAACAGTTTTTCATATCAGAAATAAAGTTTTCATTACTAATTTTATTCCCGCGATAAATGATATTTGATTTAAAAGCACATAAACAAGAAACAAAATAAACATTCAAAGTAACTCTTTGCGCACCACGCACATAAAAATTATAAAGATCAATTTACTTTCTTCCGATATGGATCCATAAAAACAAATCGGGTTCACACAAACTCTACAACTCAGTAACCATTAAACTTTATCGCTTATCAAATCAATTTAATAGCAAGCAATTTGAAACTATAGTTTCGACCATCAAAATTGTAAGACCTCACCACTGTAGCATGGTCTGTCTAAGCTCTCTCTTTTAAAAGTTGAACGATGAGTAACATGTGTGATCGGCGGTTATGGGAGGTCATCTAAAATCAGTTTATAACACGCTATCTCTGATTTTGAGAAATAGGCCTTATGTCAAGAAAAATAGATATGTCAATGGTTGGTGCGACGGTAATAAAGTAATCTTTTGTTTTCTGTTTGTATTAATGCGTTCGTTATTCGATTTCTAGAAAGCAAGCCTACTTTTATGATACAATTCTGTGGGTTATCGCTGAGGTTTATTGGTACAGCCGGTACCTCGGGTATTATTAATTGGAGTAATATATCACGGTTGGTTTCTCTCGGGAGATTGTTAGTTTTCGTCATCTCCCGTTTGATGTTTGGCTACGTTAATGTGTGCTTTGGAAGTGCTTTAAGGTGCTTGTCGCAACCGTGCGGTGTTTAAAAAGACATCGTTTACACCTACCATTATGATATTTGAATGAAAGGTTAGTTTTCAAAGTTCAGTCAATTGCAATGGCCCCCACAAATTGTGTACAAAAGTAAATTTTGCTGCTTTTATCTGAGTAAGTTGAATCAAAATGACCCAAAGTTGTGTGGTACGCCGAGGGGATGCTTAAGTTGGACCCCCCTCCCCCCTCCCCCCCTTCGATTCAGGGATTATTTTCTTGTCTCAAATAATGACATATTCCACTTAAAATACAATATTAAAGTAAAATTTTTTAAACACTGAAAAAAGACGACAACCTCAGGCGGGAATCGAACCACGCACCTTCCGCATTCCGGGCGGCTGCCTTAACCACTTGGCTACCGAGGTCTGGCTTTCACCCGTCGAAATTTTTCAGTGCTTGATGCTTATGTTTTTTAGTCAACATTGCTTCATCAATCTTAGAAGTTTTCACCTCTGAGATCCGAAAGAAATATTTTTACAAATATTTGAACATTCGGTTAAGATGAAGCTGCGTTATAGATAAGTGTTTTTTATATATTTTAGCGTTTTATTAACGCTTAAATATACTTAAGTAAAATTTTAAACACTGAAAAAAGACGACAACCTCAGGCGGGAATCGAACCACGCACCTTCCGCATTCCGGGCGGCTGCCTTAACCACTTGACTACCGAGGTCTGGCTTTCACCCGTCGAAATTTTTCAGTGCTTGATGCTTATGTTTTTTAGTCAACATTGCTTCATCAATCTTAGAAGTTTTCACCTCTGAGATCCGAAAGAAATATTTTTACAAATATTTGAACATTCGGTTAAGATGAAGCTGCGTTATAGATAAGTGTTTTTTATATATTTTAGCGTTTTATTAACGCTTAAATATACTTAAGTAAAATTTTAAACACTGAAAAAAGACGACAACCTCAGGCGGGAATCGAACCACGCACCTTCCGCATTCCGGGCGGCTGCCTTAACCACTTGGCTACCGAGGTCTGGCTTTCACCCGTCGAAATTTTTCAGTGCTTGATGCTTATGTTTTTTAGTCAACATTGCTTCATCAATCTTAGAAGTTTTCACCTCTGAGATCCGAAACATAAGCATCAAGCACTGAAAAATTTCGACGGGTGAAAGCCAGACCTCGGTAGCCAAGTGGTTAAGGCAGCCGCCCGGAATGCGGAAGGTGCGTGGTTCGATTCCCGCCTGAGGTTGTCGTCTTTTTTCAGTGTTTAAAATTTTACTTAAGTATATTTAAGCGTTAATAAAACGCTAAAATATATAAAAAACACTTACAATATTAAACTTAAATATTAAATGCATAATAGTAATATTATGCTTACAGTGAGCAGTTGTAAGCAGTAGTGAGCATAAGTATGCTTGCTACAAATATTTAATCAATTCCTGATATGTAGTCTGTCAATTTTAGTAAAGCATTTAACACTAATGGTGTAAAGTACATATTACTTTAAGGTCTTATGGGTACACATAATTCATAACGTCTCTCAAACACAGTATCACTCGGGTACAACAAATGGGTGGATTCTACTCACATACCTAGGAAGAGAGAAGAAGAGGGAAAATCGTACCCTGTGGCTTAATAATTATAGTTAGTCAGTCAGTGCTGTGTCGGTGCACGATTTGTTACAAGGCCTCGTTTAGAACAATGTTAAGAGGTCTTTAAATGATAAAATCAACACAACTGTTTACATAACTACATGTATTGTATATACGGAGTTAGTGTTCAATGTGTTTAGCTTTGGAAATATTTTATGTACCAACGCTCTACAGGGTGTTAAGTGATACCTGTATAATTCCGAATATGGCAGATAGGGTACCGTTCATAGAACCCCGGAAAATATTGAACATCACAAGAAAGCACCACACGGCCGAGATGTTGTTTTGAATGTAATTGTATTGTATGTGTTTGGAGTGTTTGTATTTGTGTCTGTATATGGTTTTTCCTAATTGTTAAACTGGGAGAAACTATATATAGACATAAATTTCATAAATTTCATGTTTAAGTAAATGTTTGTATGTTTATCATTATTATGCGTGGCGGCAGGCTCCGCCAGAATACCAGCGTTGTTGCGACACGCTTCGTTCGCAACAACATAAGCTGAGGCGGGGTCCTGATTGACCTATTGTTGTTGTTTGTTTTTATTTTTATGTATATTAGTGTGTGTGGTCAATAAATGTTTCTCTCTCTCTCTCTCTCTCTCATGTTGAGGCTCTTTGTTACCAAGTAAAACTGTAAAGTGACAACCCTAGGTCAATCTGATACGTTGTTCTTGGTCGTCAACCTTATGGTAAAACATAAACAGAAGTCGAAACATTGCAGTAATGAGCAAAACATTTTAACAAAACAAATTTGAGTAGGTATACGGAAAAGCAAATACATAAATATGATTTTGCATGTTTCCTTTATATTCGGTTGCATGGCTATGTTTCGGGAATATACACCTATTACCAAACATCCGTTATAACTCTATTCTTATAAAATTTCTAAACTTTATTTACTTATTTAGTAAGATTATTTGTTTTACTTAAGGAACTTTTGTTTTTGAATACATGTCAGTTACATCGAACCTTACGAAATAACAATGAACAAAGCTTTTTTTTGAGACATTGCTGATTGCCTCTACGGCATTTTCAGCTTCACCGGGCTTTAGGAACAAAACTTATACCATTTGTGTTTAGAGATTTTTGCCAAGATGCTCAGTAATACGCCATATTCTGAAGAATTTTGTCATAGTCCAGTTTGAGCACTCTAATGAAAATTGTAATGCAACGTAGTTGCTATGTAGTGTGGTGGAGCATGTTTTAAGTCTGCCTCGCTGGTTACCACCATCGTATCTAATTCTGTTGCCATATCAATCGGAAAATGAGATAACAGAATTTGAAATGCGGAAATTTGATAAAATTGAAAAGTTTATAGGTTTTGATGTTAAAGTAGAAGAAATTACCAACAGGTGTTAAGTAGCATTGTCGTGTTACGACAATAAGAGATAAGGTAGCCTCTTTTTGTCGGTGGTTGACGATTTTGGGTGACGTGGACTTCCTTATTATCCTTACTTACTTTAAATGAAACCCAAAAGTAATAATAATAGTAAAATTTATACATATTATATATATTTTTCATAAGAACTTATAAATTAGATAAGCTTTAAATTAATTAAGTAATTAAACTTGACTATTGTAAATTTTTAGATAAGCTTTAAATTAATTAAGTAATTAAACTTGACTATTCAAAATTTTTGCATATTTTTTGTATACATGGTAGAATTAATAAAAGCTATAAAATTATCACCCACAAATTTTAAGACCAACCATATGCCTACCATTAAAATATTTTAACTATTCTAAAGTTTCCCAGTTGTTGGGAAATAAAAAAATCAACATAAACACTGGCTTATTCGTATTTCGGAACCTTTAACTGGAGCCTACTTATTTTAAAGACATGACACTTGTTTCCGTAGTACCCACCGGATATGGTGCATTGTCCGCGACGATGCTATCTTAGCGAGGCGGCCGGGTCGTGCGCAGGAGTGCAGCGTTTTAACACACGCACACACAGTGTGGATATGACGCAGTATTTACGTAAATACTATGGGGTTTGATGTTTTTGTGAAGACCAAATTTTACTGTTCTCTAGTTGTTTAGTTGGTTAGTTAAGTATTCTGTTTTTTTTAAACAAACCAGTGAGGGTTCCGCATTACGGTAGGGGTTGCTAACGTTCATATGGGCACTTTATGTGCCTAAATTGAATATTTTATATGTTTTAAATAAAAGTTTTGAATTAATAATTTTTCATTTAATTTAACGGACTGTTAAATGCGCTAAAATGCCATTAGCGTGTCTAAGAATGGGTTGTACCGCCTTACTTTATCCTTGAGAGTAACCGATATCATCACAAAAGAAAACTTTCGCAACTATTGCAAATATGTTTACTTTTTATTCTCAAGTGATAATTGCTGCACTGAAATTAAATTAAATATTTATAATTTTTTTATAAAATACAGTGAAAAAATTAAACGCAATCCGGGCGGCTGCACTGACCGCTATGCTACCGGGAAGGCCGACGTAAGCGCTGAACTTTGTCACTGCTTTTTAATGTTTTTAGAGTGCTTTTATAGCAGCACAGCGCCATCTATCCAACAGTCGTTGCAACCGATGGCCATGCAGATTCATCTTTGCAGATGAAATACCACAAATTTGATAACACAACGCTATAGCAGTGACAAAGTTCAGCGCTAACGTCAGCCTTCCCGGTAGCATAGCGGTCAGTGCAGCCGCCCGAATTGCGGAAGACTCAGGTTCGATTCCTGGCTGGGTCGGGTGGGCGTTTAATTTTTTCACGGTATTTTATAAAAAATTATAAATATTTTTTGCAAATATGTTAGAGAGAAGGTTAGCAGTGGCTTATCTCATTTAGTTCTTCACTAGTCACTAGTCACTACATCGTGAACTGGGAAAGAGATCAATTTGAGCCGTCGGCGCATGCGCATCTCTCGAACATTGTGCTAGTAACATTACCTTAGCATTATTAGCTTTCTAGTCTATGAAATTTTAAAATACTTGCAGTTTCGGCAAATGATCATTTTAATTATCGCGGTAAATGTCACCACTTCACCAGATTTTACGTAGAAATGGAGCCCAGGCGCATAGACGACTGGCGCAGAGTCAAAAAACGCCTCCTCACTCTAGCGGCGCGTACAGAAAGTTTTGTTAATTAAGCATAATAATAATAAAAAACGATTATGCATTTTAAAGATGGGTTTTTAATCGCCCTTGCTCCCTTTACCAACAATGGTCAAACGATAATATCGCCAGAGGTCCCACTTTCGTTTACCAGCGAAAAGCATACTCGGTTCCTCTCTTTCTCTTTTGCTACCATCATCATATCTAAGATTGTCACTTGTGTTATACTATAACTTACAATTATTTCGTTTTTATATTCGACCTTATCGACTTTCAATCAGGTAAAATTGAGGGAAAACTATTCTACAAATAAAACAATTTGACAGGAAACAAATCGTCTACAATAATCACAAATAATCAATTCTCACGTATCATACAAGTTACAAAGCACCACCGAACCGGACATACCGAAACTTGTACCTATCACTAATGTCACGGATTGCTCGACAAACACAAATTAAAAACGCATCAACAATGCCGCAAATCTATAACGCTACACACCTTTCTAACACCACAATCATCCACAATGACTTCATACTAAAACAGTGAGAAATTACGGGCGACCTACTGCTTCTTAACCGTAACGGACGATCGAAAAGTTCCCAACAATTCGATCTGTTTAATACCACCAAAATAAGGAGAATGCAGATGGTAAGCTTCATACATATCGCGCTCGAGCAACGCACACAAAGACCTTCTCACTTACACTTTTTTTTTCATATTAAGATCGCCAAATGACTCCAACCCACCTGATGGTAAGTGAAAATGGAGTCCAGACGCGAAGATAATTGGTGAAACGTGAAAACAATAATATCGGAATCTTGGAACAGTTCGGAACAGTCCTAGCGCTGCTGGTGCGCGATTCCGTGTTCGTGAAAGGTTGTCTATAAAGACTACAGTAAAAAAAAAAGTAAAAAGAAAGCAAGTATTCTATATGCTGGTCTGGGTCATGGTCTGTATATGAGGAAAGTTTCATTAAAATCCATTCAGTAGTTTTTACGTGAAAGAGTAACAAACATCCATCCATACTTACAAACTTTCGCGTTTATAATATTAGTAGGATTTTACGGGTAAGCACCTTAATATCACCTTTAATATCACCTGATGTTAAACGATGATAAGGCCAATGATGGAAGCGAACTTCACCCGGGATCCTCAACTAGTGAGGCACTGGCTATCTTATCTCTAGCTTCCGTAACACAACAATGCTACAAACATTAATGCCATGGCGACATATTTAGATAAGTTGGGGGAGCTAGCCAGGCGGAAAAACAAGCCCTACCACCAACCAAACCGAGTCCACAAACATGTTCGTCCCGCTGGGAATCTAACCTGGGACCTATGGGTTTAAACCCGTGGGCATAACCACTAGACCACAGAGGCGGTGTGTGCGTTGCTTGAGCTCGTTTATATGAATCTTGCCTTCTGCAGTCTTCTTATTTTTGTGATAATACGTTGTAATGACTCCGCAATCATAGTGGCACCCGAACCGATGGTTGCACATTAAAAAGTCATCATCACCTTGTTTGCGGTGTGAGAAATAGAACCGGAAGGAGGTCAACGGTCATTGTCGCTTCCTTTAGACACACCTGCGGATTTTAGGCACTTCGGCCATGTGCCGTGCGTGCTATTTTTGTTAGCGTGGTTGTATACGACGCTTCGAAATTAACAACTTCAAATTGATTAATTTTAATCAAACAATTTACAACATAACTAATAACTAATAGTCATCTGACGATCCTAATATTTGTACTATCAAGAAGTAGTTTAAGGTCCCACTCTGGAATAATTTATTTTAATCCTTTTTTTTTAATTGCAATAAAATAAATTATTTGGTTTTTTATTTTTCATTAAAAGACTACACACACTAAGGACTAACCGATATTACAACATTTTTATGCAACGTAATCGTATGTTGCTTATAGTAATTAAAACAAGATAAATACTAGTAACCGTAACTACTTTAAACTAATAAATTTTAAACTAAACTACATTTCACAAATAAATACTTTTATTTTATTCTATTCAATCCCCTAAATAAAAAGTCATAAATGTTTTACAAAAAAAAAAAAATAGTTCATTGTATTTATTAGGAACTATTACAATGTTCCTTAGTTAGGAAACTATAATTTTCTAAAAGGCTACAAAGGAAATTATAGTGGGTTACAGGAAAGTAAAATTAACGAAGCGATCAGCGTTTAAAACGCTTTTGTATCCCTGCTCGTATCTGTGGTACAATATTTGCAATTTAATCGTCATTCACGCAATGTATTGCAAGAACAAATAACTCCAAATAGAGCATTTCAAGAAAGTTTCTACTCTAAAAACTGATCTAATCATATTTGGTCACAATAACATAAAAAATATCGTCCAGTATATTGCACACAGTATATAAAACGCGTCACCTGTATCTCTTAACGTGATTCAAATAGTTTTGTTTTTGTATTGTAGTTCTTACGTGAACTTGACTTGACTGTCCAAGTATAAACAAGACTTATCAGCGTTGAATACCTTCGCCTTTTTCTGAACTGTCTCAAGGAAAGCATGCGTTTAGACCCTTTTTGCGGATATCTTGTTAGATCACAGAAGTGTTTTCTGTTGTCAGCCTGTTTACTGTATCTCCACACCTGGCTACATGCAAGTAGTTACGTTAAACGCATCTGTGATATTTTATTATTCTCTATTCAGTTTCTTTGTCAATAATTTTTTTTTTTTATTAATATGGTATTTTTCACATGCTTATGTAAAAGTTGTGGTCTAACAGTATACAAATAGGTTTATATTTTTGGGGCCAAACAAACAATATTGTGGTTCAGCTGCATCCCCCAAGGTTATCACCATCCCTGTTCATTTTGCTGTCATGTAACAGGCTGCATTAGCAGTCGTTACCAACCACCAATCCGCACTGATCCCGCGTGGTGGTATATGACCTGGTATAAAGCTGGTGTCCCGACTGTGGACATAAAATTAACTGGTGATCATTATAAACTACCAAAAATCTAAAACTGTTTGTTTGTTTTTCTTTAACTATTCTCAGATGGTTGCACCTTGTAAGCTGATCCAACATCCAACACGTTCAAACGTAGCGGTCCCCAATTACAGAGCTGCTCTGTCAATCGGGTGTTATGCAATTTTTTGCACAATGACCATTTTCGTTTAATAAGGCGTCGTGAACTTGGCTATCGAGATGCGGTAAGGGCGAGTTTAGAACTGCGAGTGTAAGCTTTTTGCCCTTGGCAATGGCCTTTGCAATTGTTATTTACAATGGTAAAGTATTCTACTAAGTTTAGTAGTTTGGTTTAAAAGATGGAGAAAATGAAATAAGCGTCCAGAGTTTCTTGCCAGCTCTTCCCGGTCGAAGGCTCTCCCAAAATTCGATTCTACTGGTGGTAGATTCAGTAGTTTAGTCTAAACTTTTAGTTTTTTTAAATTAATGTGTTCTTGCATGCTAGAACGCTGGGTGCGCTTGCATAAGATTGGCAATTTTAAGTGATTTTATTTGAATTTTTAAAATTCCTATTTTAATTTTATGGTTTAGTATAATTATACGGACTAACTTTAGTATTTTAAGTTTCGTGTAAGTTTTGTGTAAATGTAGAATAACAAAAAAATTATTGAAAAACGGTTCATTTAAATAAATTTCCAGAATCATACAATCCACAAAAGCTACGTTCAAAAGGCACTAGCAAAGCTTCAGTTTTATTTTATTATACGTTACTTAAATCTGCTAACTGTGTACCCTTAGCACCCAACCGTTCCATAACCCTTCGTGTCGTCATCCTATTTCCAATTCAACAATCGGACGGCACCGCGACTCGTGTTTGCTTAAAGGTTTATTCACAATAACTAACGGTTGTGCTATTGATAAGAAGCTAATAATATTAAATATAATTAATGGGAATTCCTCTGTTGTGCATGTGCACATTTGGCTAATCATTTGTGATTTGTTTATATATTTCCTTTTGCCTCTGTCCCTGTGCTAATTTCTATTTGAATTTTATTTAATAATTACTGAGACAGTAAATTATTTTTATATTATTATAATAAATTAAGTGTTAAGTGTGTGGAAGTAAATTCTATTAATTGAAATGAAACAACTTTTACGGATCTACTCGCGTTTATTTTACACATTAGTTTTAACTAATGTTTATCCTAACGTTTCGAACCCTTTGCAGGGTTCGTGGTCACAGGGAGTCCGTAAAAGGTGTTACATTTTAATGTGTAGTGTTCGCGTAAACTTTAGAAAACAATAAATTCTGTTAAATTCTATATTCGAGAAAGCTGGTTTATTGTCTTCATCACCATCTGTTTGGATACGTCCCCTAGTTGGGCTCAAGCCTTACCCAGGGTAATTAAAATAAACTGATCTTAATTTATTTTATTTTTTACAAATAAAATTGTTTTATCTTTTTAGTTATTTTTAGTTGTTTTCCTTTAACTTTGTGTTAATGAATACATTGATAGCACTTTGAAGGATTTCTGTACTCACCAAGTGGGGCTTAAAATGCATCCAAAGTTAACTCTCTTTGAGAAACGATATTAAGTGTAATTATAATCTATCTATCTATATAAATAAAAATGAATCGCTAAATGTATTGCTAATTGCAAAACTTGAGAACGGCTGAACCGGTTTGGCTGATTTCTTTTTTGCTGTGTTTGATGAAGTCTGAGGAAGGTTCTTATGGAGAGGAAAAAACGTAATAAATACGAGGAAAATAGTAAAAACAACAATTTTATTTTCCCATACAAACCACTCTGTCTCCAGCTGTCTTACATTTGACGTCAATCAAAACAAAACAAAGGCGCTTAAGGATTATATTTGGAAGCCATACCAAGTTGATTATAGGTTGCACGTCATTAATGAAAATAATATAACAAGTTCCCTCAATTCTTTCACCATTAGAATGCTACATTAGCGCTGAGTAACAAGCTATATTTAAAAAAAGTCCACCCGCTAGTTGTGAATAAAAGACATCAACGCGTTTAAATATGAAGTAGCGTTTAATTTTTTATTATTATTTGTTTTGGCAAACGTCATTGTGATCATGATTATGTATTAAAATCTTATTTCAACCTTAAATAATGTTTAAATAATTATGTTTAGTACATGATGATGTAGTTACAAAATAACTAACTGTAAAATAATGTAAAATACTTAAGTAAAAGTGCTTGAGAGACCTAGAACGATGATGACCTAGAATGCACATAGACAGATCTTTCTCTATCTTTATATATGGTTAAATGAACTTACCTGAAGTGAAGTTTTTTTTTATTTTAAAGGTAATACAAACATCAACCATAATTTAGAATGGTGATATCCAGGTAGAATCGAGAGCACATAACTTTAAAATTTACTTAAGCGATGAAATATAATTCTAGATCATCATCTAGAATTATATGTCATCGCTTCAAAATAGTAGGTACTGAACTATCGTCTCGAACTAGACATTAGTCGTCAACGTTTGCCTACACCCAGAAACCATTGCGGAGTGGTCCTTACCCCGGCACGGGTGTCGTGAGCCGATCGCGCGGATCGTGGGACGCCGCTAAAGAGTTATAACTCATGAATGTTTTAATACGGCGACACTTCACGCTCCCGTCGATAATTTATGTCGCGCCGCCCCGAGGCGACCTTTGTGAACGCTTTATTTGCAAAATTTAAAAAGTTTTGCATTGTTCGCGTACTGCATTATTTTGTTTTTCTAAAGTGAACGTGATATTTGACGACTTTTTTTGGACGACCTCCGTTGCCGAGTGGCTTGCACGCCGAACTTTGGGCGGCGCTAACTCTGACGTCCCAGGTTCGATTCCCGGTCGGGTCAATGTAGAAAACGAACTTTTTCGATATTGTGTCGGGTCTGGGCGGTGGTGGTACCGTCGTGGTTTCTGATATCCATAAAACGAGTGCTTTATCTACTTACCTTGGGATCAAAACAATGTATGTGATGTTGTCTAATATATTCAAATAATATAATTTTTTTTTGTTTTTTTTATTTTTATTTTTTATATTTACGGGTAAGCACAGTGCTTTGATCTCACCTGATGTTAAGTGATGATAAGGCCAATGATGGAAGCGCACTTCACCCGGGATCCTCAACTAGTGAGGTACTGGCTATCTTATCTCTAGCTGCCGGAACACAACAATGCTACAAACATTGATGTTATGGCGACATATTTAGATAAGATGGTGGTAGCTAGCCAGGCGGACAAACAAGCCCTACCACCAACCAAACCGAGTACACAAACATGTTCGTCCCGCTGGGAATCGAACCCGGGACCTCTGGGTCTAAACCGGTGGTCTTAGCCACTAGACCACCGAGGCGGTTAAATAATATATGCATCAATGTTAATAGTATTGTGTTCCGGTAGCTAGAGATGAGATAGCCAGTGCCTCAGTAGTTAGGTGTTAGGTGGTCAGTGGTGATGTGCGATTCCACCTTCAGCTTTATCATCACTTTACATCAGGGCTAACATGAAGGCATGTAATGAATGGAGTCTACTCATGATTCATTTGCGTACCTTCATAGAAACCTATCGATTTTTTTATAGAAAGAGACTGCTGTTGCCGTCCAATGGCTTCTAATGGTCTTTACAGAGTAATCAGACACACAGGCGAGAAGGAAAAGGTTCCTCAAGATGTAGCGATCACACGTCCTCTGACGGTTTGAAGGCTATAACAATATCTATAGACTATTAATAAAAAGGTAACGTTGATGGCTTTGTTTGTTTGTTGGGGGTAATCTCTGGAACTACTGGTCCAATTCCAAAAAATCTTTCACTGATAGAATGCTACATCCTTTGAGGGTAATATAGGCTTTATTTTATTTGAAAAAAGAGTTTATTTTCAAATCTTACATCCACGCGGACGAAGTCGTGACTAAAGTGCCCGTAACATATTATAAAAAGAAAGTCGCAAGACAAGAAAAACTTTATTTCAATTAAACTTGGTAGTCTGTATCCAATAAACAAGTCTACTCAAGCGAATTTATGTACGACAAATGTAATTAATTGGATGCGACGCTCTTATTACAGATAGCGAGTGTTAATAAAAACCATTTTATGCCCATTCGAGTTACACAAATCTGGTAGATAGTGTATCGGCCGAACCGTTTTTGAACGCATTACTATTGCTTCATAGATATAATTTTCGCCATTTATATGTGTGACACAGTGCTTGTTAGAATTGCGAATAACAATTTAATAAATTCTTCATCTTTTTTAGACGCCTCGGTAATCGAATGACAAAGCGTGGTCTTTACGCCAACATTTATGAATTGTAGCGATTACTAGATTTCAATGATGAAGGTCTTTGTCACCAGTGGTACAGCTTAGTTATAGGCTAATTACTACTCATATTTTGTAGATTAGACACTTTATCACATTGAGTGTCTAGCGATCTATAGGCAGCCGGACACACACCGTGTGAGAGAGAGAGAGAGACAGAGAGACATTTGTTAACATACAAATTTAATAAAAAAATATAACAAACATAACACAATACAATCAGTTATTATTAAATACTCGATCACTTTAACAATAAAAGTAAAAAAGGAAGAATAATTTATAAACAAAATAACTTGTGTTGCTTTCGTTCGATTACAATAACAGGTATTTGTTGACTTTGAATATGGTAAAAATTGTGAAATTTTCGTTGTTTTAATGGACGGGTATGAGCATATTATTTACATATTTATTATAATGTTATTAATTATTCACCTCGAATGATAATTAAATGATTTTTTTTATATATTACAATAATTATTGCAGTTATTTGTACAAGTATGCTTTTTAAAATGCCATGAAACTTTTTCGCCATTAATAAAACCCGTGTGTCACCTATAAAGGTGCTAGATTATCAGTAGGCTTAGCACGAGAAACTGTTTCGATAGCAGCATTCATGTAAACTCAGAATCATTTAAAACCTTCATTCAACACTCGTATATCGTTAACTTTAGAGTTCAATTTCGCATACAAATATATTTCTAATCGCACACATTAAGTTTGCCCGCTTTCAACGAATAGTTAGTTATTTTTTATACATTTCAGTGGCATCTTTTATCTTTTATGATGTTTTAAACAGGACTCATTATAGGCAATTATAGAGACGATTTTTGTACTTCATATTCTCATTTATTTCTGTATATGATAATATAAGTTATATGATGTACTTATTATTATAATTTTCAAGGAATCGTTGTTAATTTAAATAGTAAAGTGTTGCTAAGATTTATGCAGGTGTTAATGAAGGTGATGCCCTTAGGGCTGGTTCTGGCTTCAGTGATCATTATGTCTATATATGGGTAGGCACTGTGATGAGTAGTAGCAGCGTAGTGGGGTATGGATTTATTGATCTTCACAGTATTTCATGCGGTTGCTGAAGTTAAGCAACTGTCGCTATAAGCTGGTCATCGGATGGGTGACCAAATATGTACCTCCTCTCCAGCTCCTCCGTGCTTCAGAAGGTATGTAAAACCGTTGGACTCGGCTACATTAGCAGTTCCAACCACCACCAATCCGCTCCGCACTGAGCCCGCATGCTGGTTTATGGCCCGTTCTCTCTGTGGTGTTTTAATTCAAAGGGAAAGTACGTGCCACAGCAGTGTCTTATTGTAAAAATTAAAATTAAAATTTTATTTTGTACTTATTAATTTATTTAATTTTCGTGATTTTGCATATATATGTGTAGTAATAGAATCGTTTTATTTATCTGTCTCACATATCTATTAGTGGTAGTAACGATGATTCACTGTCTGATAGTCATACTACAAACTCGCAGATTTAATTTGTTATTTTGTAAAAATTTTTTTTTTATTCACACTCAAGTCAAAAAAGTGTCTTATCAACGAAATGTTTTAACAAATGGGGGCCCACACATTAGGACAATACTAATATCCGTGCCAAGAGAACATAAAGGGTACACTCTGCACCACACGCGGGACCCGGCCAAATTAATGAGCTCTCCCGAGCGACAAGTCGCGTTGCGCACACCTTGTCACCTCCACCGTGTTACAAATGGGCATAAGTATAGATGGTCTGTTCTCGTCCGCCATTATTGTTATGGTAAATAAACTGTGGCTCTGGATCATGTGATGGACGACGTGATAACCAAAAGGTTATGAATGTGGGAGGGTGTAAAGTGGCCGTGGACGATCCCTAGTAACGTGGATTTAAACTATTAGAAAATAAATGGGTATAACGATTACAGCAACTATTCAACCCACAACAGTGTTAATTGTTATTATTAGTGTTAATGTTAATTGTTATTATTTTTGTTACGTATTGTATGTTTATTAGTGTGTTTTGTTATGTGATCCCAATAATTTTTTTTTCTTCTTTCTTATTCAGTGAGGTGTGCCGCTGATTTACTAGTCAGCCCGAGCCCATATAAACTGAGAACATAATCAGGACAAAGAAGAAGATAAACTGTCAGTGCCTCCTTACTGTCAATGGATCGTTTTGCCGGCCTTGTTCGGCAGGATCGTTGCTATAAACTGAAGTAAACAGTGCATTTGTACACGTATTTAAAAAATAAATGTATTACTTTTATCTATGTACTAGTGTGTACAAGAACTTGTAAAATAAAATAATAAAAACATCAATAAGAATAGAGTTTTGTTAAATAGGTCAGGAGTCCTATGTAGAATGATATAGCATCTAATAGTAATATCTATGGATTATATGTTGATTCTGGAAGATGTACTAAGCACAAAAAAACAGAAATGACCCTTCTGTTTTACGTTTTAAAATACGTACAGAACATTTTACATTTAAGTAAAATCTTATACGCCTACGCGAACATACTTCATACTAGGTGTACTCTTTTAATGTAACTTTCAATATAAAATAAAATAAAATGAACAGAGTGCGGCGATTCTTTACGCCTGACCAGTTGTGTCTTTTGTACAAGACACAGGTACGGTCTTGCGTGGAGTATTGTTCGCACATCTGGGACGGTTCCGCAAAGTATCTTCTCGATGCCTTAGACAGATTGCAGCGTCGCGCTGTACGCATTATCGGCAATGCAGAGGTCACTAATACTGCAAACCACTGCATTTGCGTAGAGATATAGCGTCACTCAGCGCCTTCTATCGCTTATATCACGGCGAGTGCTCTGAAGAACTCTTTGACCTTATCCCACCTTCTCTCTTCCTCCATAGAAGTACACGTGCTGCTCTCCGGAGTCATCGCTTCACTGTCACACATATCCCATCGCGCACAAAGAAATTTGGTGACTCGTTTCTTTGTCGCACCTCCAAAAGATGGAATAGTCTACCAGCACACGTTTTCCCTCTTTCCTATGATATGGGGTCCCTCAAACGAGGCGTGAAGAAGCACCTTGTGGGCCGGCAGAGTGAAGTTGACTGATGCTGCGTTGTTTTCACGCTGCACCAGTTGTCTTCGCGTCTGGACTCCATTTCCACTTAACATCAGGTGGTGTGGAGTCATTTGCGGTGCTAAGTATAATATATATCATCATCATCATCATCATCAGCCTACACATGTCCACTGCTGGACATAGGCCTCTCCAAGTGCACGCCACTGACAACGACCCGAGGTTAATCTCATCTAGAAAAAAAAAAATCCTAATATATTTCAAATGTGTTGACGGTAATAAACCTTCCGTCGTTAATGGCTTACGATAAGTTGCCAGGAGATAGCGTTATCGGCGCGCGATTAGCGTGGCCCAGCCCTCCATATCGTGGGATCTCCGCAGCCAACTATGTATTCACGCTAGCCACTCTTCTAGCGAAATAAGCATTTAAAAATATTTAAGACAATTTAAAGCTAACGACTCTTTTAACAAATAATAGTAGGCGAACGTCATGTCTAAGAAGAAAAGAAACCACCAATCCGATCGGGGCCCGCGTGGTGGTTTATGGCCCGTTCTCCCTATCCATTCATAGGGAAGGATCGTGCCCCAATAGTGGGGACATAAATGAGCCGGTGATGATGTCTTAGAAGAAGTAAATTAAAGATGAGTGGAAAAAGCTACACCGACAAGAGCGTGACTTACAAAATAGTTAAAAAAACTCATGACAAATCATATAGTTAAAATTGTATAAAGTGAGTTAATCTTTTTAATATACGTAAACATGTCAACATTGTTATAATGAATAATGTTGAAAACCAGTATGCAAACGAAACGCAACTGTAACGTCAAAATGAAATGTCAATGGCAATAGGGCGGCTGTCGAAGACGGATCGCGAGCGCGTGCGTTTTGGGGTCTGATGGGTTTGAGATTTTTGCAAGGAATAAATGATTCCGTTTAAATCAAAGCCATCGGTGGCTAATTTGCAGATAAATATACGGTACTAGGGCTGATCGGCAGCCCAGATACCTAACATCCCTCGAATTTCGGTAGGCGTTGCGCGGTGCCACTTGGCTTTGCGTTTAGAAATGAATCACCCATTATGGAACTAGTTTTAGTGATTTTGTTACTACTATTCATAATATTATTCGATATTCGGTATGTGTTAAAAACATAATTATCAC
The DNA here is from genome assembly GCA_949315975.1 of Eudonia truncicolella. NCBI lineage: Eukaryota > Metazoa > Arthropoda > Insecta > Lepidoptera > Crambidae > Eudonia > Eudonia truncicolella. The sequence goes on along the minus strand of OX438837.1, from coordinate 16,640,679 downwards.
TAGTAGTAGAAACTAAAAACATTATTTGACGTCTTATTTATTTAAAATCCGTAACAAAATTTATATCTTAACCACTAACTTGATGTTACCTCAAGCAGCTAGTTTACTATGCAGCTAGCAATGGCGCTATACAACGCAGAGCATTCAGCCACCCATTGACAATGATATTATTCCTATAAAGCTTTACTACAAAATCGTGAATGTAACTTATGCTACGTATATATACGTATATATTATTGCATGTTCCCCGGCCGAAGTGGCTCCCGGTAAGGATGGTATCGGGTTTGATTCCCGGTGAATGGGATGTTCCATTCATCGCGCTCACATGCACTCGGGTTTTGTATTATCTGTTTGTGGGTGCTTGGTCCAAGTTATAAGAGTAACTGTTTATAATTTATATGTCACATAAAAGCTGTTGATATAGTTGTAACCTTACAACGTAAGAGTAGATAGTGTTGATTTTAAAAGGGGTGGACAGAGTTGCGATATCTTAATTATTAGTGCACTGGACCCGGTATGCCGAAAGATGCGAGTCCAAATTGCACAAAAAAGGCTGTTTTTTTTCTAAATAAATTTTTTTTATTTAAATTGATTGAAAATTTGCCTAAAATGTTAAAAGCTATATCCATCTTATGATATTTTTTAACGTGCTAATGCAATTGGGAAATTAACTTGCGTAGCGGCTACCGTGTTTCGGTTGCTATCTAGCAAGTTGAGTTAAATAAGCGTATAAATTATTATAGATTAGTTCATTCATCAAACATCATTACTTAGTGTAAAGCACAAACATAACCCAGCCTAAGTAGCAATTAACTTTATATTTTGTATAAATATTGCCGAGTTAAGATAGATAAGTATTTAGTTCTAAAAGTTATAGTCAAATTACTCTTCGTTCTCAGACCGAGAAACCTAAGCGTCAATGTAAAATAATATTAACAAATAACCCGCTGCGTTTTTTTACATTGGACCACCCAATGTTAAAAATAGTATTTAACTATTTGTCTTTTGCCGTTGTTTCATTGGAATTTCTATACTTATATGGGCTTTTATTTAAAGCTTAGTTCGTGAAGGTTTATAACTTACATTCGGAAAACTTTTAATGTTCCATGACTGTTGTTGTCCTAGTGTGGGCCCAGGCCTCCTCACATAAATCAAAACGCATGAGGAGTTTAGACTCTTAACCACAACGATGGCTCAATGTGAGTTCTGAAAATGAAATAGCATCATCATCATCATCATCATCATCATCATCATCTCAGCCAAAATCATCTTGGGGAGGTCTTTGTCCACTGCTGGACAAAGACCTCCCCAAGGATCTCCACAACGATCGGCATGGTGCTACTCGTATCCAGCCGCTTAATGAAATATATTTATTTTAAATTAACTTTTAAAGTAATATTTTTTGAATTTTAGTTTTTTTGCGTATATTTTTCTCTTTGTTTAATTTGATTAAGAATGATTTCAAAGTCCTCATTAATTGGCATTAAATAATTTTCAAATTTACATAATGTCATCTCGAGGGCTTCTGAAGCACGGAGAAGCTCCAGATACTTTAATTTGGTCACCCATCTGGTGAGCCTTCCATACTAAAATTGATTAGAATAAATCTTACTCGTACATAATTGTTGCACTCTTTAGTAAGTGGTTTTATTTAATTATGGATGATTTCAAAGTTCTCATTAATTAGTATTAAACAATTTTTAAATTCACAGAATGTCATCTCGAGGGCTTAACGTGCCTTTTGAAGCACGGAGAAGCTCAAGACACTTTCATTTGGTCACCCATCTGGTGAGCCTTCATTACGAAAATTGATTAACATAAATCTTACCCGTACATAATTGTTGCACTCTTTAGTAAGTGGTACTACCACCATCTTGTTTAAGGCTTTTATTATTAACTATCTTTTATAATTAAAAGATAGTTATTGCGATTCTGCAGATTAGTAAAAGATTGAAATGAAACAACTTTTACTGGTCCACTCGCGTTTATTTTACACATTGGTTTTAATTAATGTTTATCCTGACGTTACGATGATAACCCTTTGCAGGGTCCGTGATCACAGGGAGACTGCAATACGTTAAAAGTTGTTTCATTTCAATGTATAGTGTTCGCGTAAACTTTAGAAGACAATTAGTAAAAGATGACAAGCGCCATCTACGTTTAAAGAAAAGGCATAAATAAATGACAGCTATCGATTATCAAAACCTTAATATACGAAGAAAAACAAGATGGCTGAAGGTCATTAAAGCTGCGAACAGCTTACAAATTAAAATTAAAAAACCTACTACAAAATGTTATTAAGCAAATACATTTATTATTAAATACAGTAATACCTGTGAATAGAGACCACCGATTACAAATTCGCAGAAAGGGTCTGCCACAGTTGATTGAACCAATACTTGATATTGTACAACACAGCGTAAGATATCAAGCTGTCAAAATGCCAACCAACTTCGTTAAAGTCTATTGTTGACCCCAATATATTTCGAAGACAGTTAAAGGACTTCTTGCTGCAAAGTTGCTACTACAACTTGAATGAATTTGTTGGCCAATTATATTAATTTGATATTTTTAACTTAACATTTTTTTCATTTTGTTTATTTAATATATTAACTTATTAATTCAGATTATTATTATAATTTTTTTTTTTTGACTTGTATTATTTTAATTCTGAATTTAATTTTTTAGCATGTTAGAAGGTAGTACTTTGATTATTCTTATTTTATATTTTTGTTAATTTTCAACACAATTGTATTGTTAGGGAATAATTAAACTAAACTAAATAGTCTGTACCCATAGGAGATAACAAACAGACTTGCACAAACCCAGCGTATGAATGGTCGTGACGGACGCGATACCATCGGAGTGGTTCCGCGCCCGGGCTCAGCTCGGTTATTAATAGCCAGCATGAATGGGCATACAGTTGGATCGTGTAATCGTTTGTATAGTACAGTAGACGCCTGCACATCAACTGTAATTTTTTTTCAATACATTAAATAAACACAAATGTTGAAAAAAAATCCACGAGCAGGATTTGAACCTGCACCCTTCTCGGTCAGCGTTCTTCTTTCTCGGGTCAGGTGCTCTCCCAATTGAGCTATCGCGGTTCTAAGCAGCCCACCGAAATTATTCAACACTATTTACTTTTTCACTTTGAAAGCCAAAGGCGCCCATTCAATGTCAACAACTACCGTCATTAACATCCGATCATAATATTTTTACAAATACTAAAGATCAGTTAAGAAGTTAAGTGTTTCGCAACAAAATTTACGTTAAAATTATATAAAGAAAACAAAAACATCTTCAATACATTTTCAATTGAGGAAATTTGACAGTTTGTGGTAGGTCGATGTGCAGGCGTGTGTACCTACCATTGACGCTGACTCTGAAATTGGGTAAGGACTTTATGAGAAGTCTGAAAGTTTTCTTATAGAAGGTACCTAGATGAATTCACTCAGAATTGTAGCTACCATGTCTTTTATGCACTACCATAATATAGTTGGCTGGTAGAAAATGCCTCAGGCATTAAAACCGCCATGTAATATTTTATTGCAAAGGTTTCATCATCATCATCATCATCATCAAAAATTCAAAGCTTTCCTCTTTATAGTACTAGTATGCTAAAGAGGTAATGTTTGTGACTTTGTTTGTGTCTCGGGGCTTATCTTTTTTTTTTTTTTTTTTTTTTTTTATACTTAGCACGGCAAATGACTCCACACCACCTGATGTTAAGTGGAAATGGAGTCCAGAAGTATCTCTGGAAGTACTGGTCCAATGCCAAAAATTCTTTCACTGATAGCAAGCTACATTCCTTGCGGGTAACAAATGTTGTTATATTTTATTAATCTCAAATCAACGCGGATGAAGTCGCGATTAAAGTGCTAGTGAGATATAAATTTAGTCTGAATATGTATGCAACATGCGTACGTACGATACATTGTGTTATGTGTAAACCCATTTTAAGTGTGTATAGGAAACTCTTGTAAACAGCCTAACACCTTACGAGTATATTGAGGCAAATTGAACGGTTCTCTATCCGATCGTAAATGAAAACACCAAAATCTATCCTATACATAGTACCTTAAAGTGCCGTTTTCAATAGATTCTTAGTAACACAATGTATTTTCTTGGTCGTTTAAGTTTTAATGATGTTCTATATCTTTTCGGTGGAGCATCATGAACAATAGTAAATTACTTTAAGCTAGTATGTAAATTGACAAGTAAGTGTTTCAGGAAGATAGCTTAGGGTTGAGTTATGGTCGTATTGATCAATAAAAATATATAAAAAAAAATTAAAAAATAAAAGTATCCTATATGCTGGTCTGGGTCATGGTCTGTATATGAGGAAAGTTTCATTAAAATCTATCCAGTAATTTTTACGTGAAATAGTAACAAATCCATACTTACAAACTTTCGCGTTTACAATATTAATAGGATTTACTGAGAAGATGACCTACAGAACCATACGTCACCATCGTCATCAATAGCTCATTTTATGTCCCCACTGCTGGGGCACGAGTCTTCCCTATGGATGTTTAAGGAGAACGAGCCATAAACCATCACGCGGGCCCAGTGCGGTTTGTTGGTTATTATTATCAACGACTGCTAATGCAGCCGCGACCAACGGCTTTACGTGCCTTCCTAAGCTCGAGATGATAAATTTTTGGTCACCCATCTGATGGCCAGCCTTTGCGAAAGTTGCTTAACCTTAGCAAACGTAGACCGGGTGCATTAACTACTGCGCTATAGAGCTCCTCGATTGTTCGTTCGGTGAGTTTCATATCTGTTTAAAAAAAAATTGTACTTAACATTTTATGTTGTGTGTGATACTTTTCTTATTTTTCTTAAACGATGCCAAGTACGATTTCCAGCTAATGTAATCAACTCCTCCCCCTCCTAGCTGTTTTCGATTAATTTCACACTTAATTCCAATCCTAATATAAGCCACACAAGAGTACTAGTCTCTTGTGGCTTGCTAAACTGAATTTTATTCTAAATATTTTGTCACATGATGATCAGTAAATTTGACCAGCACTTTTATATTTAATAAATGTCTATTTGAACTCACAATACTTTTATAGCATAATTAGTATAATTGTTACTAACGTCCTAATAAAATATTAATTAATTATCTGAAATAAATTTGTATTAATAATATTGTAAGCATGTTTATTTTCTCTACACGCCGGTTTTCTCTGTAATTGCGGGTACACACTCATTGTTATGTGTAGTACAAACAAGATTTAACACCTTAAGAAGAACATATTCAAAATGTAAGCCATAACATAACTAATTCATTTCTATATCTTCATACTCCCAATCATTATTCAACTATTGATATGAATTTCCATAGGCTGTCCGCTGTAAGCTATAGTGTGCTATTAGACCGGGCCGGGGGTTATCGGGCGATTTTGTACGAATAAACTAAGCTATCTAGGCCCTTTCGATGTGTTTCAAGTTCACTTCCATCCGCGCGGAGCTACGAAACATATAACGCGACTTTTTATACAACCTGGCATCTTTAACTAAATAAGTAAGTAATTCTTAATTTTTCTCCACACTCTTAAACATACATCAAAAGATACAGCGTTACCCTGTGTCACAGGCACCAAGATGCCCTTAAGATGTGGTTTGGTTTGATAACCTCATTAAACGTAGAGGTATTTATTTCAGTGAGCTTATGCCCATGACTTCGGTCTCGTCTCGTCTACACTTAGAGAAAAGTTTCACTTACGGAGCACAAATTTTAGCTATTAGTTACACACATTTGGTGAATTAAAACTGAGTTTGACAAGTTCAGTGAGCATTGTAATAGTGTATGCTGTTATGCCCTTCGCCTGCCTAATGCCAGCCTTCGGGCTCGTCCCAAAATTATTCCTTTAGAGCCTTTCTACCATTAATATATTGCTCCGTTTTCAGACGAAGAAAAGCAAAGCAAACAAATTCTAACATATAAATTTTTTTCAACATTGTGTTTTTGTAATTTGTTTCGCAACAAAATTTGCGTTAAAATTATATAAACAAAACAAAAACATTTTATAAATAGCTTGCCTATTTCTTAACTGATCTTTAGTATTTGTAAAAATATTATGATCGGGTTTTAATGACGGTAGTTGTTGACATTGAATGGGTGCATTTGGCTTTCAAAGTAAAAAGTAAATAGTGTTGAATAATTTCGGCGGGCTGGTTAGAACCACGATAGCTCAATTGGAAGAGCACCTGACCCGGTATGTCAGAAGGGTGCAGGTTCAAATCCTGCTCGTGAAAATTTTTTCAACATTGTGTTTTTGTAATATAAAATTTAGCTAGTTAACTTTACAAGTTGCTTAGTAACCCATACTGCCCCACTTATACTTAACCAATGTCTCTTCATATCGGTGTGCAAAGGGTATTGCATAATATATGACCTGGCATAACAAGACTTCAAATACCGTTCGTGAAGAAATTTTTAACACTTTTTCGATTCAATATGTTTTGTTTCAACATTATAATTGCGTGGAAATAAATATTTTTTTATATAACCATACCTACTTCTCCGATGTTAGTAGATCGTTGCGGCATGTATTAGCGATACACCCAGTCCAGCCCACGCGCTGGGAAAGGGCAAAGATGAGCAGTGCCCGCTCACACGCGCTGCGAGCCTCGCCTAGCGAATGCCCGCGCCTTTGTCTACATCTACGTGGTAGGTAATTAAAAGTGTTAGACTTATATAAAACCTTAGAAGAATAAGTATAAATACACATTAATTAAAAAAAAGTAGCTTTAATGTCACTCAAGTATGCGTAAGACTTCTTGGCGGGAAAATGAAGAGTCATGTCTGCGGTTTTGTTTTATTTTTTAAAATTTGTGTTATGTCGAATATTAATGTGAAATAATGGTAGATTATTATTCGTTAAGTGTTCGTGAGTGTGCATAAGTGTTGGTAAATGAAACAAAACAGTGCAACTACTACTTTTCAAATTCTCTTAAGAAGTCCGCCCCGAGGAATTAGTAAAGCCCCACATCTTTACTGAGATACTCGAAGGGTTGGGGGGTATATCATTTCTCACTTCTCATTTTTATTATCATTCATCATCATTCATCATCATACTGACTGGAAGGAAATATTGTATATTTATGTATTACTTGTAAGAAAAATTACTTTGACACTGGCTGAATGTGCTAATCGCACGAAGCCATCAACTAAAAGAAAGAAAAAGTATGCGTTAAACAGTTGATAGGTATATAGGTACAAATAATTGCAAAGGATTGAAAATCAATGAAAAATAGTAAATTACACTGTATCTGCTATTGCAGTGGACTTTTACAGGCTGATGATGATGATGATGTTAATGACGAAGTAACATGGATAAATACGTACGTAAATATTGTCGATGTACCCTTTTTTGGACTAAAAACGCTTTATATTTTTGATAGCATGCAAAGTAAAATTAAATTATGCGTAACAAAAATATTTTTAAATTTTATTTTGCAAACAAATTAATTATAAAATAATAACTAAGTACCCCTATAAAATGTAACTAGGCCTTAAAAAGTTGAATTTGTAATAAAATAAAACATATGTATACCCACTGTTACTATAATTATTGTAAGAATAGACAGAATAATAGGTTACAGTACATTGATTTCGAATATTTGATTACAAACCAGCAGGCACTTTGTACTTAGACTTTTTTGTGAGTGTGCAGTGAAAAGTGCGACAATGAGCGCGCCGTATTCTGTACAACACAAGTCACCAATTAGCATTTCGCATATTTCCTCGAAAGATTGACGTTGCAATTCTACAGAGCACGATTTCACCTATTCTTTCAGACTAAATCCACATCGGTAGGGTTGTCTATGAATTGAAATATATTTTTGATGTGTAACATCTTTCCTCTCGCTGTCTTGCAATTTGTGGAAGTGATTTCGTGAAATGGGACGGAAGTGTGTAACAGGAAGTCGGGGAAGCGCGCAAGCGCGCGCCATTTGATTTGTCGAATGAGCGCGCCGTGGTAGAGTTGGCCGTTGGATGGTACACACGCCTGCTGATGTGCAGGCGTACCTACCACAAACTGTCAAATTTCAGACTTTGAACTTTATGCTTTAAGTATATGGTTAAATATGTATTGAACAAATTTGACAGTTTTGGATAGGTTGATGTGCAGGCGTCTGTACCAACCAATCGGGGAAGCGCGCGCCATTTGATTTGACGAATGAGCGCGCGTTATTGCATCGCAATTTATAAAGTGTAAATCGGACACGTAGCGTGGCGCGAGTCGCCGCTCGAATTATCACCATGAGCGACAAACTCGTGGTTAACGAGCTCCTAGCCTTCCTGTAGCAGAAGTTGGACGTGATGGACGAAGTGAGTGCGGTGCAGATCTGCAAGTCCAGCTTCAGTGAAGGGGACATATCTGAAGCCAAGAAGCTCCTGTTTGGTTTGATGGTGTCTCATCGACGTGACGTGACGCCGAAGAGCCTGCAGGAAATTATTTCGTTGCTGAAAGAGACCGACCTAGACGACGTGCCAACGTTTGTAGCGAGGGACCTGAACAAGCTACCCCCCGTCACGTTCGACCACGTCGTTGTAACCTGCCTGCTAAAGGACACTGTGACCTTGAAGGCGGGCTTGGCAGATGTGATGCTGAAGTACGAGGCATAACAGAATACTATGATTGAGTTGCGCATGATGACGTAGATAGATTGCGCGCACCGCGCGCATTTACTAGGTCAGTCGTCGATGACTCAAAAGTCAATACACGGCGCGGTGCATTCGTCAACGCGCCGCGGCTGAGTTGGGGGGGACGCAAATTTTTTCAACATTTGTGTTTTTGTAATTGGTTTCGCAACAAAGTTTGTGTTAAAATTATATAAAAAAAACAAAAATATTTTATAATACTTCTTAACTGATATTTAGTATTTTTAAAAATATTATGATCGGATCTTGATGACGGTAGTTGTTGACATTGAATGGGCGCCTTTGTCTTTTGGCTTCGGCGGGCTGGTTGGATCCACGATAGCTCAATTGGGAGAGCACCTGACCCGGTGTGTCAGAAAGGTGCAAGTTCAAATCCTGCTCGTGGAAATTTTTTCAACATTTGTGTTTTGTAATTGGTTTCGCAAGCGTTAAAATTTTATAAACAAAACAAAACGTAACATTTAAATTAACAAAAATAATTATTAATTTTAGTAGATAATTATTACAAAAAAAATTAAAACTTAAATACTAACTACCTGCAATCAAAATCTCGTCGTCACTAATTAAAAAATAAATCTTTTAAAAGTTTTTTTAAGTTCCGGTAACCGTTGAGTCATATCATATTGCGTAAATACCAATTTGCGTAACAATTACTAATTAATTAATTAATAACAAAAATTGAGAAAGGTATGCTGAGATGGTTTGCCCATGTCGAGAGAATGGATGAAGAACGATTGACAAAAAAAGTGTATAAGGCGAGTGGAATGAAAGTGTTGGTAGGGGTAGACCTAGGCGGACGTTTCAAGATCAAATCAGGGACATCTTGAAAAGAGGCCAGGTCAAGAGTACCCTAAACCGAAGAGCATGTATGAAGGGAATAATGAAAGTGGACGAAGCGAAACAAGTATGTAAGGATCGTAGCAAGTGGAAAGAAGTGGTCTCTGCCTACCCCTACGGGAAAGAGGCGTGATTATATGTATGTATGTATGTATTACTAATTAACTAAAACAAGATAGCGTAATTATTAATTTACGCAATCTTGTTGCAGTCGTCGCCAGCCCTACAACCGATATTATAGACAGACGTACGAACATCACACACGCCCGTGATTGTTGTGTGATTGATACATCTGATTTCATTTGCTCACGTGAACCGCGGCGCGGGTCGTAGGATCGTGGGAGGCGGTGCGGCCTTCGCCCGTGACCATCATTACTTGACCTGTGTAGTGCTGATTGACAAATTTAATTTAGTATTGCTCGTACTGAGGATAAATTTGATGGATTAATAAATATTAGTGGTTGCCTAGTATCCCAAATTCGACCGTTTCGTAATAAATGCTGCTCACCTGTCCTTATGCCCTACGTCTGTACACACGCGTGTGTACACACGCCAGCACATCAACCTACCACAAACTGTCGAATTTCTTCAATAGAATTTGAACTTTATTCTTTAAGCATATGGTTGAAAACGTATTGAAGAAATCTGACAATTTTGGATAGGTTGATGTGCAGGCGTCTGTACCAAGACAGAACTAAAAAAAATCAATTTTTGAACACGGGCCTTCCATACTTAAATTAAAACTAGAGTTAATGCTATGATTGAGGGTGCTGTAGTGATTTTAATGTAAATAAACAAAACAGAATAAAATGGCAACGCAGATAAGTAGTAAGACGGCCAAAAAATAAATAACCAAATTGTTTGAATAATAATGAAATTATATTTTTAAAGAATTTTTTTTTGTTTAAAAAAAAAATTTTTGCTTAAATCCGTACACACATGGCGTGACAGCTTTTCCCGTGTTTAGTAGACTTCGGTATGTCACTTAAAACTAGATCTCCCGCCCAGAGTAGGCTTACGAACCGATGGCATAGTGACATTCACAAGAGCTACTTGTAGCCTTAACTGAAAAAACAACCTAATTTTAATAGAGAAGATGGTTGGAATCTACCACCAGCCTGAGATCCCATCATACAGAATATTAAATCCCAGCCCCAACACCATACTGCCAGACCAAAAGATACTGTAAGCTCTTTCTGCGTAAAATGGAATGCACCTGATTAAATTTAAATGAGGGTATACAAGCTACTAACTAATTATGAGACGACCAACACCTCAGTCTCTCTGTGACCACGGACCCTGCAAAGGGTTCGAAACGTCAGGATAAACATTAATTAAAACTAATGTGTAAAATAAACGCGAGTAGATCCGTAAAAGTTGTTTCATTTCAATGAATAAATGATTTTGAATTTTGAAAAGTCTGTAAGGGTCCCTACGTGAGCGTGAATTTTGTGCCTCACAGGACTTCTTGAACAAATGCATGTTGTTGTTAACAAAATTACAAATTAAATAATTAAAGTATATGAACTAATATAATACTCTACCACTGCGTGGAAAAGTACTCTGACATTGAAATCAAGTAATCGCTACAATTGATGAGTAAAGTAGGTACCTAACTATACAATATTCGTACCAATATTGCGTACTCAGTAGAGCCGTCAACCCAATGACGAATCATTAAGATTAAGGACATATAGCACTTTACCGGAGATCGTGGTTTTTTGCGTTACTATTATAATTTCAATGGCTTTGTCGACGTTAGAAACATTATCTGTAATAAATGGATGCGGTATATATTTGTTAATGTGTACACCTCTGTTGTCGGGTAGCAAAGCACTCGATGCAATATCTAAAAGTCCTGGGCTCAATTCCAATGACGAAGTGTGTTTCGGATTTTTGGAAAGCGCCGAAATATCGTAAGTATCGGAAACACTGCCCTACTTGAATTGAAGTACCAGGACTTTCGGTCACATGGTCATTGAAGCGCATCATCGTCACTATATCACCAGCTCAATCAATGACAGTAGTGGGGCACGTGCGTTCCCGATAAATAGGGAGAACGGGCCGTAAACCACCACGCGGGCCCGGTGCGGATTGGTTGTTATTAACGACTTCTAATGCAGCCGCAACCAACGGCATTTCGTGCCTTTCAGAGCACGGAGGAGCTCGAAATGATAAACTTTTGGTCACCCATCCGAAGATCAGGCTTTGCGAAAGTAACATAACCTTAGCAATCGCGACCGGGCGTGTTCATCATTGCGTCATCGAACTCATCCTAGGCGTATATATTGTCATCATTCTCATCATCATTCTCAGCCTTCATTCAGTCCGCCATCGGACTAGGCCTCCTCTAAACGCTTTCATTTCTTTCTGCCACCAGTCACTCTTATCATTGGGTATGATTAAACAAGTAGCCGGCCACAACTGTGTGGCTGGCTAAACGTTTTATATCGTGAATTATGCCACGGTCTTCACTCCAGTGTTCTTCTGGGCTAACGGTGGGACCTTGCCACCTTCGGGACTTTATTGTATGAAATAATATTAGTATGTCACCTCCATTTGAAATCGGGCATCGTCGTCCCCGCCCGTCCACCGCAGTCATTAGGCGTCGCGCCGCAATCGGTCACCTTGACTTTTCTCGATCGGTGTAAAATAATTTGACATAATACGCGGCGGCCATTACTGGGCCGTTATTACTTGCAGTCTCGGCTTCATTTGGTTTCCGTTCATTCATTTGTTTTTTGTTGATGGCTTACATCGAAGTCACGGAACGGAATCGCTTGGGAAACCGAGTATTCATTAACAGAGTATAAACGTACCACTATTGGGCTAAGGTCATCCCACTGAAACAAAAAACAAAAGGAGATCAGTCAAACCGCTCAAGTGGGGGTTTGGGTTTTAAAGAGATACCTTACGACTTTTTAATTAGATCACCTTTCCGTTTACACACTATTAGAGAAGAAGCTTAACTGGTAAAATCGAAACAGGAACACGTAAGTCTTTGCTCCAACCAGCTTTTCGGCTGTCCCAATATCAGAATTAACAAAATATGCATTTTAGTACCTTATAAAACTTTTTTCATTCGATATAGTATATATTTTTTTATTGTAATTTGGCATACAAGATGACATACATTTATGTGATGGCAACATTATGTAAAAAAATACAAAAAAAACGTAAAAATAAACTGCATTTTTTAATTTAAAGAAATAATTAAAAGTATTAAATACTATGTGTGTGTGTGCGTGTGTCTAATCATATATTAAGCTTCTTATTGATTTGACTAATTTCATTTTCATTCATGAAACGTTCAATTAAAAATGAAATTAGACTTCTTACTAACTTTTATTATAAATGTTCTAACCGTTTAATTTTGTAACCAACTGCAACAATAATTTGATTAAATTAATTGCTATTATAACGTTGAGTTAAACAGTATTCGTGACATAGGCTGATTTTATTCAGTAAAGAGCAATTTTTGAAATGTTGTAGGTACAAATGCCGGCTTCCCGGTGAATTCAAATAAAAAAGACACAATCTTAACTGTACTACAAACCAACCATTGTATTTTTATTCACTGACTTACTTATTAAGAAATGTTTCAAAGGTAAATTTAACGAAACAAACATATTATAGATATTTTTGTTTCAATTTATCACCGACACCCTAATCATAACACTAAAGCAATTGAAAATAAAATAAAAATTAAACTTTAACTAAAACAAACTATTACAAAATGCGACTCATTATGTTAAAGTATTTAAAATGCTAATAAATAATTAAATTGCTATTCTAAATATTGCAACATTTCAACTCACTAACAATATTATAATTTAATATTGTTTAAATAAAAGAAATGGGCAATTGTCACGTCAACGAGTGTGTGAATTGTGTTATTTAAAAAAAATATGCAAAGACATTTAAATAAAAAAAAAAACGATCATAATTTGTATTAGACTAAAATGATTCGTTGCGCCATATTGCATAATTAGACAATCAAATTAAAGAAGTATTTCATTGAATGTTGAATTTAATATTTTATTTACAAAAAGGTGAGAAGTTCACCGATTTATATCCCGGGATCGATAAGTCACTGGTGACCTTTCAAAATCTATAACACTATGTAAATTATGAGATGTCTCGTTGTAATTATATGGGTGTGGTTTGAACCCGGCTGGATTTTGTTTATTGGGTTCGTAAATGCCGTGGTGTCAGTGAGGTGCGGTAATAGGCCGGGTTTCGTCAAAAAACCAGATCGAGCTTTTTTAGTATTAATATTTAGTATTATTAAAATGGTAAAAAAATAAATGTATTCTAATGATCACTTCGTTACTTGTAAATAATTATGATTATATATTTTTTATTAAACATTATCTTTAAGGAGTGCTTGATAGTCGAGCGACTTTCGATTTAGATTACATTTGACAAATTAAACATCCCATTGCTTGGTCTGAACTTTTTTTTTATTCCACAAACCAATGACTATCCGGTGACGCCGTTGTCTCAAGGGAGAAGCCCAATACCGAGAAGGGTGAGACGGAGGGGGATACCCACTAACCTCAGAGGGACCAAACTCCAATACAGTGAAGGCCGCGGGACCTATCTGTGGGGAATTGAACCGCGGGACTTGGTCTGACCTAATTCAAGTCATGTCAGCAAATATTCAACATTGCGAGTTTTTCTCAGAAAACTGTATCTGTAAGTGCGGTAGGCATATAACACTTGAATAAATTAATGAAACCATTCTACCTTCTGTATTGTATTGTATTCTGGGTGAAGTAGGTGCGCTTCTAGCTTCTGCCTTTGAGATGAAGACTAAGTGCTTTCACGTAATTTGAAAAAAGACAAAATGTTGAAAAGACTCCACGAGCGGGATTTCAACCCGCACCGCCGCGTCAGGTGCACTACCAACTATGATATCGTGGCTCAATCCAACTCGCTGAAACTAATCAACACTACCTACTCTCACTCTGTATGCCAAAGGAGCCCCATTCAATGTCAACAGCTACGTCATCAACATTAACTTACATGTATAAAAAAATCGAGCTTCTTTTTTTAAGTATTTATATTTGAGCATTATAAGTCGCAGCAACACAATAATACTGTTGCAGAACATTTAGAAATCAACACATTCCTTACAATAGTTCACCGATTTTAAGAGCGCGTGGGTGTGCGGTGTGTTATCTAAACTGGTCCACTTCGTTTTATGTGCGCATGCGCATTGTCGACCCGGCGGTGTCGCTGTCAAATGTCAACTGTCAAGTGTCAAAACATTAGCGTTATCAGTGTGGTTTCTTGCGTATAGGGGCCTACTAATATCTCTTGTGATGGTGCTATTAAAACTTTATAGCATGAATGGATGTGACAAGTAGAATGTAACAAACGCAGTATAGGATGTGTGCTTATGTGTGGTGAGGTGTGTGCGATGTCTAATGTGTTTAAAGCACATAGCGCGCATGGAGGAGTGTAAGATTACATATAAGTAGTTAAAATTTATGAGAAAAAGTAGTCCCGACAATAAAAATAATTTATAATTATGTGTGTACTCGTATACATTGTATATACATTATTTTATTTTGCGAATTATACGGTATCGTGAATTACAGTCAAATTTTGACCACTGGGCGACCACTAATACAATATACACTTTCTGTAAATAAAGTTTTTGTTGAAACTGAAAATAGGGCTGTATTGGCGTTCAGTTAGGGAGGTGACTGTAGGCCCCCTAAATTGATAAATGTAGAGTTGTGTATGACTAATTTAATGCGGCTATATTTGATTTGTGAAATTCAATTTATAATTGGTTTAGTACTACTAGTACTAATGCTGAAATGGTGCTTTTACATACATAGATATAATCACGCCTCTTTCCCGTAGGGGTAGGCAGAGACCACTTCTTTCCACTTGCTACGATCCTTACATACTTGTTTCGCTTCGTCCACTTTCATTATACCCTTCATACATGCTCTACGGTTTAGGGTACTCTTGACCTGGCCTTTTTTCAAGACGTCCCTGATTTGGTCACGTCCGCCTAGGTCTACCCCTACCAACACTTTCATTCACACTCGCCTTATACACTTTTTTCGTCAATCGTTCTTCATCCAATCTCTTACAAAACAAACGAACAAATGGTGCTTTTACAAAACTATTATTGTATAGAACATGAATTAACTATTTATTCATAACTTAATGCGCCAACTGTGCCACTTGGTTCACCTGCATGCGTCTCATGGATGTGGCTAGACAGAGGCGTGCATCCATTGTAATTGTAACGGACATCCATTGTCGAAAATATAATCATAATAAGTAATTCAACTTGTGTTGAATTTTTTATTGTATTAATCTTAATCAAATTATTGTATTCCCAGTGTGATTGTATTCTGTTTGTATTAATTTAAATTATATTGTCCATAGTAAACATTTTAATCTTATAATATCACAAATTGTACTTCTTAATTTAATTTATTTCAATAATATAATTTAAAATATATTATGTATGTACTAACATAGCTCTTAAGTCCATTTGTTACTAACCCTATGAGCCCTTGTTGCTTTGATAACGAAATTATTATTATTATTAATTCGAGCAAGGATCAGATGTCGTTAAAACAAGTAAGGTGCTTTTTTTACCTCTATTCTTCTTCACAGCATCCGAAATAGTTAATATATAAAAAATATTTTAAATTTCTTAATTAATTAATTAAGATATTTTGACTCACTTTGAAAATGATAAAAATAATTATAATTATAACCACCTTTGTGAGTTATGACCTAATCTCATGATAAGCAGACAAGCCACAACACAATTGTGTACATGTAGATTGACATTTCTTCATCTTTTTCATTAGCTCATTTTATGTCCCGACTGCTAGGACGCGAGCCTTCCCTATGGATGGTTAGGGAGAACGGGCCACATACAACCACGCGGGCCCAGTGCGGATTGGTGGTTGTTACTGCAAATGCAACCGGGACCAACGGCTTTACGTGCCTTCCGAAGCACGGAGGAGCTCGAGATAATACATTTTTGGTCACTCATCCGATGGCCGGCCTTTGCGAAAGTTGCTTAACCTCAGCACACGCAGACCATGCGCGTCAACCACTGCGCCATCGAGCTCCTCGAGATTGAGATTTAATAACAATAGGTTTATAAAATATTGGTGGCTCCGTTATTTTATAGGCTGTTTCTTTTGTTATAAAAACTACAGAACTCAGAAAACAGTGGGAATTAAAGTCCATTCCAACTACGGGGCCGAGCTTAGCATACGAATTGGGAATTACGCAAGTATACTACAAGATTTACTGCCAAAAGGTTATCAGTATCGATATTAACTAGCATGTTTTATGAGCAGTTATTGTCATTATTGAAAAAAGTTATAGACTATTAAATTATCAACCTTGTGATTTGGACAGTCATGAGAGTGGCAAGTGGCAGCATACCTAATCGCACAATGTTTTCTAATAGGTTGTTCATAAACGAGTAGGAAGCTCAAGTTTTAGGTATAAGATTCTAATCTAGATTGAGTAACTAAAGTTAAAAACATGGAAACAGACATTCAAATCGAAATATTAATTTGCAACACTAAGGGCCTCTTTCGCCATCTACAAGTAAGTTCCCATTAGCGTTTACTTGACAGAGAGTCCATACAAAACTGTCACTTTAACTGCCAAGTATATCCTAATCAGACATTGTGAAACAGGCCCCTATTGTTACAAACAGGTGGAATAAAACGTTATTTTAGCATCTTACAAACTAAACAATCTTCAAATTATTATTATGTAGGTAGTTGGTTTAAAAAAATATGTTTAGTGTTTTAGACAATTTGTAGAAATGGTACGCAGTACCCCTGGTACGCAGTATATTTGTGGTTTAAGTCCGCCTAGCTAGCTACCAATATCATGTCTACATCATCCTTATCATCGTTACCCAATATCTATACCTTATCTTATGTTATTTGTCTCCATAATAACGATGTGAGTAGCATGCTTTTGTTTCCGCAGTGTGAAAAAAACCAGTCCCCCATTAGACAAGGATTCTAGTTAACGTGCGCTTCCATCATCGGCCTTATATGCGCCTAATATCAAGTAAGATTAATGCTAAGCGCTTAAGTATTTAAGCGCTAGGCGCACACATTAAAATTTAAATAAAAACTGTAGACTACAAGCGTTACTTTTTCATATTGTTTATTAATTATAGTTAGTAAACTGCTACCATCGATACAACCATGTTAAACGCTTAAAACGCTTATTACTCTTGACAGAGTTTTCGTAGTCACACATGTCTCCCGGTAGCGTCTCTAACGTACACCGTCCGTCTCTTGCCGAAGCCTGTCTTGCGCATTCGTTCAGTGGCTTTTGGTTTAAAGTCTTGGTTCGGTCTGTCTATAGCAAAGGAAATCGTCTACGTCATCTCCAGCCGTTGACTCGGCCTTGAACCACAAATCACTCCATGGAATCCCGTTCTTTCAGTCGTCTTCATAAAGTGCTTCTTATTAAAATATATACAGGTTTTTATGAACTTGTACGTTGCATTTATATAAATTATAAACGCTAAGTCAGCTACATAAAGCCATTATCAGGAAAATGTATTAACGCGGCGCATCGCTTTGTAACAGTGTTTCCCTAATTTAAGTTCTGCACAAAAACTATGAATAGACAGAATTAAATCGATTTTCTATACAAAACTAATCACGTGTATAACCGATAAACAATGTTGATATTATTATGTAATAATGCGACGTGCCGTGCTGGCAAATGATGATAAATTTATGATATTTTAAAATTAAACCTGCCTTCTGTCACCGGTGTAAGGTTCATATTTGAGTAAGTTAAATGAGCAAGTGTAGGCTTCATATAAGAGGAAAACACTGCCTTTGACCTTCATTACGTTTTTGTGTGCACTAAACATTTAGAGCAAAACTAATGAACGTGTTATGTTGATTTTTGTGCATTGATTTATTTCGAGATTTGTTAGATTTTTATATAGTTGTTTATATAGATTTCCCAGATTTCATTCTTGAGGGGCGTAAGTACATAGTTAGCCTCCGCGACTCGGTCAACTTGAGCCGTGGTCCTAGCCTTTAGAGGCGCCCTCAGGTTGTTATGCTCTCGATTCCGATCCAAACGCCTCGAAAAAATCTAGCAAGGGACAAGGCCACGTCTGATTGATGCCAACCTCTCTTTTAACCGTCTAAGGATGTTTGTTTGATCAAAACCAATTAAAAATGCTGATTTTGATTTTGATTTTTTATTAAGTCCACCTGGCTACCTACTACCCTCATCTCAGTATGTCGCAACAATTTCACGATAACTGCTCCACTTAACAGCTATCAAATAGTTATCAATCATATTTGGTACAATAACACGCATTCCTCCGAACCTGGGCAACAATCGGCTGCTTATCTCGAAGCGCCCCATTCATCCTCAGGCGATATTCCTACGTCCGGTGTGATAATAAAATGGTAACATGGACCACCCATTTGCCGGGACCTTGTTTGACCATAAGCGTATTGGGACTTATGTTGATACGATTGGGTAAGTACCGAAGAAATACCGAAGTCTACAGGGTGGAAATTTTGCTCAAGGTGCCCAGTGTGAATTTTGTTTACTATCCGTATTCGTTCGATCACGTTCACGAATACAAAAATTAGTACGGCATTGAAGCAGCGCCTCCTACATACTACATACGAGAAGAGTTAAAATTTTGCCTTACAAATACTTGTTTTTGTTAACGTTATCGAATGGCGAATGAAACTTCCACTAGGCACCTTGTACACTTTTTGACTTCCTATTAAAGTAGGTAATGTTATGTAATGGCTTGCAAATAAATGAATGAAATGAATGTACGATAAGAAAATGTCCTTATTTTTATTGTTTTTCTCTTTTCTTACAAATATTACATAAAAATATATTATTGTTGTAAAAATGCCATATTTGTTACAGTGAAGAGTGAGTTTAATACGACCTTATATTAAGGTTTATAAAAACGAACGAAAAACGATAAAAAAAAATTGTAAAACATACATTTGTGAAAATAAATTGACATAAAAAGTCAGTTTATTTTACTCAACGGTTTTTCTTTTATTTTTCTTTGACTTTTTAACTATAATCTTGTGTCAGAATTTTTATAAACATACAAAATAGTACAAGCACACCAAAAACCACTGCGATCTGGTGGTGGTGGCGGTTAGTAGGTTTTTCGCAATAAATTGGTAAAGTTGTAAATGGCAATGCTGGAAGGGAGATGAGATGTGGGTTAATATTTTAAAATTACATTAGGTGCCTACCAACTTTTTTTGTCTTGTGTTATGGAAACTCGTGAACTTATACGAGACAGAGAACTGTTCTAATACTCAGTCAAAGTGACAATTAAAATGCGGGCATGTCCACCAGTTTCTCCACAATGCTCCCATGTATATCATTGTAATTGGATTAAACGATTTTTTTCTGTCATTGTTTTCTGCGGCCGTCCATTGTTCCGCTGTTTCGTTTGTTTGTTTGTCCGTACGTTTTTCGATTACAGTAGACAGGTGTTATCAGTATGACACAAATTTATTTATTTTATTTTATTCTATTTTTTTTTAGGTGAATCAGCAGTAACAAAATAAGAGTAGCTAAATTAGTAGTTTAAATTTGTTAGTTTTTGGAGGGTAATGCATATGGTTCTGGAATAGTTTGATAGCGCTATAGCTAACATGTTATGGTTGCGATTTCGCAGCAAGTTTTAAGTCTGTCTCAATTCCGAGTCACTGAAGGGGTCGTCACCCAAATTAAAATATCTCGAGTTCCGTGCTTTGGGTGGCTTGTTAAGCCGTTGTTATCGTAAGATGGCAATCTTGGTTTATGTACCGATCTGCCATAACTGTTTGTGTGGGAAGGACTGAGCCCAGCCGTGAGACGTTCATAAAATTATTATTTTTTTTAATGAAAAAGTCGACAAATTACCCAGCTCTGCCTGGTGGTACCGTACTTCGAAAGGCACGTTAAGCCGTTGATCCCGGCTGCATTAGCAGTCGATAAGAACTACCCATCCGCACTGGGTCGGCGTGGTGGTTTGTGGCCCATTCCGCTTATCCATCCATAAGAAAGGCTCTTGCCCCAGCAGTGGGGACAAAACCTTTGCTGATGATGATGATGACCCGATGTTAAGCAGAGGCGGAGTTTAGATGCGAAAACAGCTAGTGAAGCAAGATAGCTTTACTAGCCATCCTCACGTTGTTGCCGACCCCCAATTTGCATACCTCGTTAAATGGCCTAGATGTTGTAAGAAGAAGGGAACACGTGTTAGCACACGTAGCCTAGCGGAGAGCTTCATATGAGATCATCTCAAAAAGCAATGTTTGCGTACTGCTTCACCGTCGGCTATGCCCCAACTGTGTGCTAATAAGCCCTAATGCGATTCAATAATTCATAGAGATAGTAACACGATCTAAATAGTCCGTGGATGTAATATCACAATGGTTTTGATTTAAGAGCACCTTTGTTCTGACCTTTGTATATTTACATACTAAAATGTAATCGTGGTGCCTCCTTTGCGGTATGATTTATACCTATTTGGAGATAGATTAGAACGCTTATTACATGAGTGAACGTAATTAAGTGAATATGGTTAATAATAAGTTAACAAATTCAAATATTAATGGATGATTTTTTTCTAACTGCCTCTGTGATCTAGTGGTTAAGACCACCGGTTAAGACCCAGTGGGCCCAGGTTCGATTCCCAGCGGGGGGTAAATCTTTGTGTGCTCGGTTTGGTTGGTGGTAGTAATTTGTCCGCCTGGCTAGCTACCACCATCTTTTCTAAATATATGCCATAACATCAATGTTTGTAGCATTGTTGTGTTCGCACTAGTTAAGGTTCCCGGGTGAAGTGCGCTTCTATCATTGGACTTATCATTACTAAACATCAGGTGAGATCAAGGCACCGTGCTTACCCGAAAAATGTAAAAAACCAAAAAAAAGGGGTTATTTTTTTTAATTATATTCATACTTTTATAGGGTAATGGCACCAGTTTTCGTCACTTCCAGTGTTTTACACAGTTTTCGTCGCCAAAACATAACACACATTTTCATAGAAATTTTACGGGATGACAAAATAATTTAAAAAAGGTGGTCTGTATTTAATTGTTGCTAAAGACTAAAATTAGATTCTGGCTTTTAATAATTTAATTTTAAATAAAGTCGATCATTGGTTCCTGTCGATTACTGGTGCCACGCCCTACCCTACATAAAAAGCTTGGTATGATGGCCACATACGAAATTTATTGATAAAAATCCTGTAAAATCTAGTTAACCGCTGGATGGTATAGATCGTTTTCACAAAGAACTTGCGTGGTTGACTAATACACTCATACCTATTTTTGCAGTCAAGTAGCAGTCAAAGTCAGAGTCCAATCGTTTATGCCTTTACAAGCACTTATGGACGTTTAAACTAAGTAAAAAATTCAAGTAATATTAGGCAAAAACTAAGTTTAACTAAATAAACTAAATCTGCTACCAGTTCGAATTTCGGAAGAGCCTTCGACAGAGAAGAGTTGCCTATAAAGTCGGGAGGCTTTTTCTTTATCTCCATTTTTTAAACCAATTTTCTATGATGTAATAATTTTAAAACAAAATTAATACAATTGTGTACTCATTAACAATAGTATATTTGATAATAATATATATTCGAACCAGTGCAGGGCAGACTTATGTCCATATACAGGATATTTTTTTTACCAGTGCGCAAATTTTCTGGTGCGTCTCAGAATCGGTAAGTAAACAAGTATTTCAACTCAATATGTCAAACATTTTTGGACTTTCCATACTTTAGCGAACACTCGATTAGCCTGATTTGTATGAAGAGTCTCAAAATTTTTGACATATTTCAACCCATGTTACTATGAGAAAGTTGTTTACTTACCGATTCTGAGTTGCTCCAGAAAATTTGCGCACTGGTCAAAAAATTATCCTGTACATTTGTCGGCAACATAGTCATTGGCTTTTTTCAGTTCAGTATCTTCCATTACCGTGTTCAACTTCAAGATATAGAATCCGATAACTGAACACACAGTCATAATGACTAAGGCGTCAGGGTCGACAGTTATACTTCTGTTATTAGCAGTATCCCTAGCGGTGACGGCTTATTATTGGGCAGAACATAGACAGAACATTATTGCCAATACAGCGACAATAATACAGATCTTGTAGCTTCTCTTCTCGATTCGATTCTTCTACCGAAGTGTAAAGAAGCAACTTGGGGGTTAGCAAGGTGAATACGGTGATTTCGCATATGGACTCCGATTCTGCTTATAGAGCGAACACAAACGTAGTCATATTAATAACGACCATTGTAAGCTAGATAATGTTAATTCAGACGAATATAGACATTTTCAATAACTCCTTTATTAAATTTAAACATATAACTTACAAAACCGTTGAACTCGTATTAACAAATCAACGTTAACGACAAAAACGAAGTCACGTTGCAAATCTATGTTCTATGTAGTTAACCCAAGTTATAATCTAATCTATTGAAAGAGGTGTTTAACACCCTAAAGCTCGGTGATTGCCAATAGCATAACGTTACACCGACACTAACAATTTGCTAAATTCCCATTAACCCCGAAACTGGGTTGCCACAAGCGTAACCGGCACTTTGTACCGAACCAGCTACCAAATTACATATCGGTGTGGTTAATGAAAGTTTCGGGAACCCGTAAGTACCCTTTACCGATCTTTATAAGGTACAATCTGGTGCGATCAGGGCTTAATAAACGAATTTACGAGGTGCCCCGTGAGCAATTTCGTATAATTTATGAGCGATTTTTGTTGAAAGCAACCTCATTTTTTGGATGATGCTATTTTGTTGTGTTTTGTTTTTTTTAAAGCGCGCCGAATGGTTCGCGACCTCGAGGAATTAGCAGAAAGGGTATTGTTGTTATCTTTTTTATTTGTCTTAGATAGTGAACAGGCAACACCATGGTATAAATCTCACGGAAACGACTCTTGGGAGGATTGTGGTATCTAGTTATAAACCTCATTGGAAATCTGAAAGGAACCCAATAAGCTTTGTGGTTCTTGGCGTGTTCTCCCTATTCATCTAATAGGGAAGGGTGGGTCGTGCAGCAGTAGGGACATAAAAATGTACTGGCGATGATGATGATGATAAATACGTTATAGGTAATTATATTATTTTGAATTTAGCATTCACAGTGCTTTATATAGTTACTTTTTTTTTTCTTTCTTTTAGTTGATGGCTTCGTGCGATTAGCACATTTAGCCAGTGTCAAAGTAATTTTTCTTACAAGTAATACATAAATATACAATATTTCCTTCCAGTCAGTATGATGATGATGAATGATAATAAAAATGAGAAGTGAGAAATGATATACCCCCCAACCCCTCGAGTATCTCAGTAAAGATGTGGGGCTTTACTAAGCCCTCACGCAGACTTCTTGAGAGAATTTGAAATGTGACGTTGCGCTGTTTTGTTTCATTTGCCAACACTCATGCACACTCACGAACACTTAACGGTTAATAATCCACCATTATTTCACATTAATATTCGACATAACACAAATTATAGAAAATAAAACAAAACCGCAGACATGACTGTTCACTTTCCCGCCAAGAAGTCATATAGTTACTTGCTGACCCGGCGGACTTCGTATCGCTTTGACAGTTTCCATGACAACAAAACAAACAAATCATTTTGTTTTTTTTTTTTTTAAGTTAAGTTTGTTCCTTAAGGAACCGGCTAAGGTCATAGACCATGCTGCCATGTCATTAGTTTCTTAATTTCATTGTAATACATAAATAAACAATACTATATTGATGATGATGAATGATAATAGAAATGGGAAGTGAGAAATGATATTACCCCCCAACCCCTCGAGTATCTCAGTAAAGATGTGGGGCTTTACTAAGTCCTCACGCAGACTTCTTGTGAGAATTTGAAAAGTAACATTGCACTGTTTTGTTTCATTTGCCAACACTCATGCACACTCACGAACACTTAACGGTTAATAATCCACCATTATTTCACATTAATATTCGACATAACACAAATTTTAGAAAATAAAACAAAACCGCAGACATGACTCTTCACTTTCCCGCCAAGAAGACCAATCCCAAATCATTTTGTATTAGAAAACAAATGTCAAAAAGAAAAGTCTATCAAAATTTTAATAAAAAAAGTATAAAAAACTACCAAATAGGTCCTATTCCCAACATCAAATCCAAGACCTAAGTAGTAAATTGTGGAACCAAATATAGAGAAAATAACTTTCATTCTATTACTACTATTACACAGACTTTACTATTATGGAAAAGTGTTGACAAAGTAAGTAATAAATATGAAGATCTCGTAGATATAAAATCAACCTTTTTTTTAAAATTGTCATTTGTTCTCAAAAATTTTTTGCGTAAAATTTGGTATATTATACCTATATCCAAAAATAAATGTATAAATTTTACTCTTCCGAATGTTAAAAACGTTGTTAGTGCAATAAAATTAAACGATGAACTTTTGGATCTTGTAGAATCAACGGTATTCTTAGACATTACCTTAGATTCAAAAATATTGTGGAACCCTCATATTAGTACTCTTGCGGGAAGACTCAGTTCCGCTGCTCACGCTATAAGAAAAATTAGACAGCTTACGGATGAAAAAACGGCTCGATTAGTTTATTTTAATTACTTCCACAGTTTTAAGTCTTATGGAATCCTTCTGTGGGGTAAAGCTGCTGACATAGAAACCATTTTTATTTTACAGAAAAGAGCAGTAAGGTCTATTTATAAACTAGTAGCACGCGTGCCTCAGGAGTTGTTTAAAGATATTTGTATTGTAACGGTTGCGTCACAGTTTATTTATACTGTATTCTGTGCGCAAAAACATTTCTTTTTACAGAAAACATTGCGATATACACAATCTTAATACTAGAAGTTAAAATAAACTTGTAATACCGAAAAATAGACTGCAGTAAGTTTATAGATCATTCATGGGACAAAGTGTCACTTATTATAATAAAATCACGAATGATGTTTAATTTTGCCCTTTGAGAAATTTAAGACACACGTTACAATGTAAATGATTATGTTCAAGATGCATGGAATTTACATTCCTCCAATTCTCGCACACTGTATAAACCGTCATTCTATAGTTTTGAAGTAGTACATGCATAGTGCCCAAGTACGTTTTTTTTAGAATAAAGTGTAATGTTAAGTAAATATATAGAGGTAAGCATTATTTGTGGTTCTAGGCTCTTGAAAGTTTTTAATTGTAAATGTTTTAAAGCCATCAAAAATATTATAACAAAACAAAGTCTCGCAATCTACCGTAAAAAGTTGTGAGATCCATGTAATACCAAGTCGGTTAATTTATTCAGGCCTAAGGGACCTTCTGTCTTAAGTTATTGCGTAATTAGCTAACCTAACAACGTCTTATAGTGACCATATCAATATTAAAAATCTTTTATGTTTTAAATAAATAGATTGACTTGGCAATCGCACTAAACAATCTAATTTAATATAACATATGTATTACTTGGGAGGTACGTTGTGTTTCATTGCGGTTTTTTTTACAATTTATGTTTTTTGATGGCATCTCATTTCTTTTTGTAGATAGTCTTACTTTTTTACCTTTCCGGTACCTTCTACTTCTTCAATACCAACAACGGGTTTTCTTAGGCCCGGCGCCCATTATCGGCATCGGTACGACTGAGGATTTTAGGTGGCAAATAGCAATATACTATAACATAATGGCAATAAAGTAGAAATTTCCGTGATATGTGGTCGTAATAACAAAAATACCGCTTCGGTATGCTTGAGGCTGCTGTATCGGCAGCCTTGAGAATGCTTCGGGATGCTTCGGCATCCTTCGGCATCCTTCGGTACGCCGCCGGCGCCGAGGCAACACTCGGGGGATAGCTTGCCCTGCGGGGCGAGGGGAGGCATCTAGCTTGTAACAATTCTGAGGCTGTTATGATGAGAAATACGATATTGAGACGCTTCGGCAAGCTACAGGACGGTGCGGCATCTTTAAGGACGCCTCGTCATCCCTAAGAACGTTGCAGCATGCCAAAGCATGATTGCCGATAGTGTGCGCTTGCATGTAGGATGCCGAAGGATCCTTTTCCTTGCCGATGCCGATAATGGGCGCCGGGCCTTAAAGCCCACTCTCTCTCTCTCTCA
Source organism: Eudonia truncicolella (assembly GCA_949315975.1). Taxonomy (NCBI): domain Eukaryota; kingdom Metazoa; phylum Arthropoda; class Insecta; order Lepidoptera; family Crambidae; genus Eudonia; species Eudonia truncicolella. The sequence continues at coordinate 16,613,993 of OX438837.1, read as the reverse complement.
GCTTTTCTAATTCATTCACTGCAAATGTAACTTTGTTATCCTATATATTTATATGGGATTATTTATGCAGTTGGTGTATCTAGAAAACTTGACCGCAATTGCAAAATATTTTAGTTTTTCCTTGATTTATACACTAAACACTAATTGTAATCTAAATTTGAAGCTTCTATGTCTGCTAGAAGCTAGAAGTTTTGATGATCGGTCAGTCAGTCAGCGAGTGAGTGAGTGACAAAATTAAGAAACTTTGTCTAGTTATAAATCTTAAACTACTGTTTCAAATTGAATGAAATTTGAAATATACCGAGTTTATACAATGCCTGCTTGGTTACTGAAAATTCAGGCTTCTAGTTTTATCCACATCGTAAATGTAAACGTATCGTAAATGTCGTTACTTTTATTAAAGTGGAGTTTCTTGCGCCCATTATTCTGTTTTATCATAGCTGAAAAATAGACGTCCTGAATGGGTAGTCGGTAAAAATTTATGGATGATTTTGATTTGACTTTGACATAGAGATGCTATGTTCAAAAACAGCTAGGTATAGCTAAGTATTTCTCAGCTACATATCAGTGTGTTGAAAGTTTTAACACTAGACACCATAAAATGTTTTTGTTTTAAGTGTTTTTTATATATTTTAGCGTTTTATTAACGCTTAAATATACTTAAGTAAAATTTTAAACACTGAAAAAAGACGACAACCTCAGGCGGGAATCGAACCACGCACCTTCCGCATTCCGGGCGGCTGCCTTAACCACTTGGCTACCGAGGTCTGGCTTTCACCCGTCGAAATTTTTCAGTGCTTGATGCTTATGTTTTTTAGTCAACATTGCTTCATCAATCTTAGAAGTTTTCACCTCTGAAAAAAAAAAAAAAAATTTTACTTATGTTTTTGTTTTGTTTATATAATTTTAACGCAAATTTTTTTGCGAAACAAATTACAAAAACACAAATGTTGAAAAAATTTCCACGAGCAGGATTTGAACCTGCAACCTTCTGACATACCGGGTCAGGTGCTCTTCCAATTGAGCTATCGTGGTTCTAACCAGCCCGCCGAAATTATTCAACACTATTACTTTTTTACTTTGAAAGCCAAAGGCGCCAATTCAATGTCAACAACTACCGTCATTAACATCTGATCATATATTTTTACAAATACTAAAGATCAGTTAAGAAGTAGGCAAGCTATTTATAAAATGTTTTTGTTTTGTTTATATAATTTTAACGCAAATTTTGTTAGACAATTACTAGACACCATATAAAGCTGATTACGACCTCCGTAGCCGAGTGGCTTGCACGCCGGACTTTGAGCGGCGCCAACTCTGAGGTCCCGGGTTCGATTCCCGGTCGGGTCAATGAAAGCAACCTTTTCAATATTGTTTCGGGACTGGGTGGCGGTGGTACAGTCGTGGTTTCTGATTTCCATAAAACGAGTTTTTTAGCTACTTATACCTTGGGATCAGAACATTGTATGTAAAAAAAATCTGTTAAAAAATACTTGACTCCCATTTCCAATACTCTACACCATCACTTGATACTTTCAAAATCTTTTTTGCATATTTCCAATTTGCTCTTGCTATAACTTTTATTGAGTGCTAGTGGTTTTTGCTCACATTAATGTCGTATTAAAATGGAGCGTTTATCAGTGAATACATGCAATTTAGATCATAATGGCGGCCGTGCGATCGTTAACATCGTTGGTCCAAATGAAAAGTATCGGCGAGATGTTATAGTGCTTCGATGAATTATCAATATACATGATTGCCTGTTTGAAAGCCCAATAGTGTCGGTTTATTACTACTTGGTATTGAGTAGATACATCTCTTTAGTTCCCGTACTTCTGCAAGTATAAATTGTGTACTTCAAAGTTGTGTTGTATTCTTCAGCCCATCTTGGGTCGGTTTTTTTTTAAATTTATTTATCATTCCAATAGTTATTACAAAAAACATATATGCGATAACTTTGAAAACCGATTTAAGCTTATGATATCGAGAGTTTACAATAAACAAATATAACTTACATACAATTAGGTCTTATAATAATATATATCCACAAATAGTTCATAAGTAAAGAGTTACAATAAGTCTAGAAAGTGTTTTTTTTTAGTTTAAGTTCGGGCCTCAAGCTTGTACTCTCTTGCCCGGGCTGGTCCACACGGCCGACATCGGTCGGACCGGGTCTGTCTGGGTGGGTTCTTTCTTTAACCATTTTTGTATTTTTTTATGGTTTGTTTTTGTATGTTTTTTTTTCCACGCTGCCTTGCCTCGAGCCGAAGCACCATGGCGGTGCTGGCCGCCTTTTCCTCCCACTGCGAATCCCTCGGCGCGGTCAGCCCCCCGGGTGAGACGGCGGTGACCGAGGCTCTTCAAAGTTCAGCAAGAGTAAGTACAGAGCTTGATGGTGCTGTGCTTAACATGCTCAGTCTGCGATTGCTGAAGTTAAGCAACTTTCACAAAAGCCAGTCATCTGATGGGTGACCAAAGATGTATTATCTCGAGCTCTTTCGTGCCTTGGAAGGCTTGTAAAGCCGTTGGTCCCGGTTGTATTAGCAGTCCAGTCATAAGGAAAGGTCGTGCCCCAGCAGTAGAGACATTCACATGAGGTGGTGATGATGATGGTGATGTAGTACATAATATATTATGTCGGAGACATGGCGCTAGCATCGCTTAGAAACGAGAAAGTATAGTCTATACTTGAGTGTGATCTGTGCAGCCTATGCTCCATGGTGCGCGAAACGTTAACGGCAGTTGGCGCGACAACGGACTGGACCCATTTGAACGGGAGAGGTCGGAGAGTACGCACGCGCAGAACTCACTTCGTTTCTAAAATCCATTTGCATCGGGCAACTGTTTCTAAATAATTTAATTGTGAGGTCAAAATAACATTAAAGTGACTGTAAGGAATACGACTGCCTTTTTATTTTGAAGATCCAAGATGAATTTACTGTGTTATCGACGAATCCGAGTTTGCTCGACCGTCCTACTTACAAACCTTCCCGCCGACATAAACGTTATACATTAATATGACTTATCTTTCATTTCATATCTTTTTATTTTCAATATACCTGGCAATATCATTGCGTTGAGAGATACTAAATTCAAAACGCACATTAAACGTGAATTAATTAGGAAAGTTTATTAATAGGTGGTATTATTGCTTGGAATTATAAAATACGAAATAAATTACAAGTAAAAAATTATGTAAATAAGTAAATAAATAAAATGTTTATAAAATTTGTATAATACAGTGAAAAAATTAAACGCCCACCCGACTTAGCCAGGATTCGAACCTGGGTCTTCCGTCATCGGTTGCAATGACCGTTGGATAGATGGCGCACTGTGCCGCTATTAGCACTCAAAAATTAAACGGCAGTGACAAAATTCAGAGCTTACGACAGCTTTCCCGGTAGCATAGCGGTCAGTGCAGCCGCCCGGATTGCGGAAGACCCAGGGGGCCTACCGCCTAACTCTATCGCTATCGCTCTCGCTATCGCGCTCTATAGTTTATGGCATAATCTTGTCATTTCGAAAGCGATACAAAAGCAATATCGTAAGGTATAGGCTATAGCTTTCGATATTGCTTTCATATTGCTTTCATATCGCTTTCGAAATGACAAGATAACGCCATAAACTATAGAGCGCGATAGCGAGAGCGATGGCGATAGAGTTAGGCGGTCGGGGGGGAGGTTCGATTCCTGGCTGGATCGGGTGGGCGTTTAATCTTTTTACTGTATTTTGTAAATTTTATAAATATTTAATTTAGCTTCAGTGCAGCAATTAGCACTTGAAAATAAAAAGTAAAAATTAAATAAATAAATGGCTTACTAAAATGAAATACATGTAGTTAGGTTGAAATGATAAGAATCAACATCCTTTATTCTAGATATGAATTCTGGTAACACACTACACGTAGAGCGATCAAAACTATTTCAATACATTATATCGACCACTTGCATATTCATTACCCGATAAACTATATCAAATAAATCATCGGTGATGACGACTATTAATCAATTGATTCATCCAATCGGACCGATTCGATCCATCTCTCGACCGTGCGATTCGATTCGGCGCTAACAATCGATTATGGGAGCACTTATGAATAATTTTTGTTTGATTTTGATCGTGTGATTTAGCGGTGTGCTTAAAATTTAATATTTATTCAGTGAAAGTGAATATTTAATGCTTGTATTGTTACTTATGATACACACAAGCATCCGCGATGTATCATTATACCAATGTCATCAGCAGCATCGACTACCCTTATCGATACTTATTTTGTATCTTTATTTTTCGATACCTATTTCTCTATTTTATTGAATGTGGAGTTTACCTTAAAATAATGTTACTCTAAGTTAAGGAATTTGTTGTTTGTGTTATTGTAATAATGTATATTGGTATTGGTAAACCAAAAAATGAATACATATTTTTTTTATTTACGATTATACAATTCCAATAAAGGCTATGCTGCACACAGTGATGCTGATAACCTGGAGTGTCTGATGGTGACAGGGACGATAGAAGAAAAGGAGAAGAAGCCAGAGCTCCAATAAATGGTTGGGTTAAAACCCCAAACATCTGGAACGGCTGAACGTGCCTTCGTAGCCTCATGACAAATATATTGGTCACGCAAGTGATGACTTGGATTTTCGAATATTGCTTAACTTGCAAGATAGATACGGAGTTTATTAACTGAACCTTTTTTATTGAACAACATTAATTCAATACTTACAAAACAAGCCATCATGAACTCCTTCTCCCACAAATATACATTGGCTTGACCTTAGCGTTGTTTCTAAGGACCACATTAACATGCCAATTAACTGTCCTAAATCATACCGAATAGGCAACAGTGTTAGCAGCTGTTACGAACGCAGCAGTATCGCGCTCACAAAAATCGAAGCGAGCGGTCTGCGGCATTGTCTTGCGCCCACGCCGGCTCCAGATAAATTATTAATACTGAATTTGTAATGAATTTATGATTAGCTAACAGTAGAGGGGACAATGCTTTGAACACTTATCATCAACGTTAACATCACCAGCGAATTTGTATGTCCCCACAGCTGAAGCTGGCTTTGTGTTGGTTCGATGATTCTTGGATAATTGTATTGTTAAAGCAGTAAAAATAGCAGTAATAATATGCATATATACAAATATATATATTTAGTCTATTCGTTGGCCGAGTGGCAAAGCGCTCGGCTCGATACCCGAAGGTCCCGGGTTCAATTCCCAGGTCGGGCAAAGTGTATTTCGGAGTTTATCGTTGCAGATCCCGGGTTTGTGATCACCAACCTGCATTTGGCAAGCGTGGTTTTAAAGCCGATACCCATCAATTGTAGTGGTGACTTGATTTTAATGATGGACGCCTTTGCTCAGCAGTGGGGCAGTTATAGGCTACTTTACTTTGTCTGTTGCGATAGATCTTTAGCGTAGAATTTGAATTTATAGTGCAACTATTTACATTATTTTGTCTATTGCGTTAAGAGATCTTTAGCGTAGAATTATTATTAACAGTGCAATTAGCATACATTTTTTACCGCTGACGCAAGTCTCATATTTATGCATGTTTTAGGAATAGTTGTAATGTTAATTCTAAACTCATTATAATTACATAATGAAATGTAATAATTTAATATTTTATTTAATGTGATTTTGGAAATGAAATGAAATGAAATGAAATGAAATGAAATGAAATGAAATGATGAAATGATTATTATTTATTCACGCAAAACAAAGTACATTTTAGCTGGTGGTTAATATTATAATTTTGAACGTCTGTTTTGCCAAACGCAGGGCATGAGAATGTCGAATTACATAAAATTAAAATCAAATTAAAATTAAATTAAATTCATAGAATAATAATTGTGACAAGAGATAAAATAAGAATTAGATATAAAAGTGATAATTTTATGACATAATTGTTAATTTTTTGAAAATTTTTGTATCGTAATATTCTTTAATTGTATAAAAACATTTATCTTTTAACCATATTCTTAACTTTTTTCTAAATATAGGTAAACTAAGCTCTTTTACTGACTGTGGTAACTTATTATAAATTTGTATACAGCTTGAATAACAATTCCTCTTATAATATTGTGTATGCATATTGGGCAACATTAGCTTACCATGGTGTCTCGCTAATCTGTAGGTATTTGAATTTTTAAATTTAAAGATATAAGGGTGCATCTTAACAAAGATACAGCACTCCAATATATACACAGAGGGAAGTGTAAGCAAATTTAGTTTTGGAAATAACTGCCGGCATGATGTCGTTGGCGAGACGTCACATATAGCCCGGATGCATTGTTTCTGCGATATAAAAACTTTGTTTATGTCCGTGGAGTTTCCCCATAGGAGTATACCATACTTAAGATTGGATGCGACATATCCATGATAGGCCATTAAAGCTACGTTTTGGTTTACTTGGATAGTTAACCGCCACAATGCATACGCAAATCTATTTATCTTCTATCTTTTTTTACATGATATTTCCATGAGCATTGATTGTCAATCTCTATTCCTAAAAAAGTGACTTTGATTCCATAATAGGTATATCGTTTATGAGTACAGTTAAATTATTAAATTTTGGTTTGGTGTTATAAAAGTTTATGTATTTAGTTTTATTTATGTTTAGATGTAAATTATTGTTTTTGAGCCAGTTTGAAATATTATTTATAGTAAGATTAATGTCGTTATTATAGTTTAAGTTAGTTTTTCTAGTTATAACAACTGATACATCGTCAGCGAATAAATTACATTGGTGAGTGGTAATATTGGGCAAATCATTTATATAAATAATAAAAAACAATAACTAATGTCATTTAAAATAAATATAATACATATAAAAATAAACGTATTATCCAGTAATTTAAAATAAATGTTAAATATTGTAGTGCCCTAACAGGGTTCATGTCATGCCTATAATGTACCTATAAGTTTTTCACACATTAACTCTATGAGTCTGTAAACAAATAGGCAACCACTAGCTAAGACAGCATCGCAGTTTAATCTTTGCGTCTGTCTAGTGCAGTCGTCGGTTGGTAAGCAGTGTGGCGTACTTAGTCATCTATGACAATGGTCGTATACCGAGCTATCGGCCATTAGCATAATTCGACACAAATTACAGACAACACGTGTGCTATTTGGGACACTGCGGCTTAGGGTATTGGGCTATGAGTAATGTCAAAACAACGAGATACTACGCCTGAAACTTCTTTAGTAAACATGATTTTTAAAACACATTTAGGGTTAATAGTGTTTTCGTGATTCTTTGACAGCGTCAAATTTATTGATGTCAAAAGATTTCGCGAAAACTACACATTTTTTTATATAAATAAAAATATTAGACAACATCACATACATTGTTCTGATCCCAAGGTAAGAAGCGAAAGCACTCGTTTTATGGAAATCGGAAACAACGACGTTACCACAACCACTCAGACCCGACACAATATCGAAAAGTTCGTTTTCGACACCGGGAATCGAACCCGGGACCTCAGAGCTAGCGCCGCCCAAAGTCCGGCATGCAATCCACTCAGCTACGGAGGTCGTCAATTTTACAACATATAAATAAAACAACTTTAGATAACGGCTCTACTCGCGTTTCAAACCCTTTGCAGGATCCGTTGTCTCAGACTGAGGTTGGTGGTCGTCACAATATTGACAAATAACGATCATGTTTTCAGAAACCAATAGTTGTATTTGTTGAGCTTTGTAATTGATAATACGCGACTGTTACGGGAACTGTTATAACATATAAAAGATTGATTGTATTTCATCTTAAGAGTAACGCAAAATTATGTAGTTTGAGTTCTAGATGTTATGAATGGTCAAGTTACTACGACCCTGCAAAGGGTTCGAAACGTCAGGATAAACATTAATTAAAACTAATGTGTTAAATAAACGCGAGTAGATCCGTAAAAGTTGTTTCATTTCAATGTGTAGTGTGCGCGTAAACTTTAGAAAACAATAAATGGTCAAGCTGTTAATTTTTGTCATAAACTCTATTCATTTTACGGGACGCTAAGAACGAATAATAGAATAATAATAAAATTATAGAACAGAGTAAACACGCCCGCACATCAGACTACCACAAACTGTCAAATTTCATCACTTTGGAATGTTAAAAATTTATTGAGGATATTTGACAGTTTTGAATGGGTTGATGTGCAGTCGTCTGTACATTTTTATTACTTAAAGCACAAAGCCGGTCGTTGTGGAGATCCTTGGGGGAGGCCTTTGTCCAGCAGTGGACGTCTTTTGGCTGACATCATGATGATGATGTGTAAATACTAAACCGTAGTAAGAAGTAGCTATGTTCTGATATTAACAAAAACACTGAAATATTCGAAATGCTGAAAATCAATCTCATCCTAATCTACAATTCACCGTGTACCAGCCGATAAACATAACACCATTACTCTAGGACTCGCGGCTGTTGACAAAAATGCCTTTTATAACTTACTGCCGAAGATTTCTATCTGATTCCCTCGAACGGTCGTAATAAATAAAGATTTTTTTCTAATACATCGTGAGCCGAATTCCGTTTATTTATGACTTTGGCTTCAAACAAATCATCGCTTTGTGTATCCCATTCATCTGGATGGCTTATTGGGAAGCGACGAAGTGTTAAAATTTATGTGATTTTATGAACTACAGGGAGCAGACTTTGATGTGCAAGAAGCGATATGCCTTGACGTAGCGTAGTTGTATTATATGATAGAGTGAGCTTTAATTTAAAGGTAATCTTCAATCGATAGGTCGTGCAGGCCTTTGAAAGAACCAATGTAATTATACTACAATTATTTTAGAGCGACAAATAATCCGTTTTGAACTAAGATTACGACGGGATGTGACTAATGGCGAAAGTAATAGCCAAAAACGTAGAAGGTGTCCAATTGTTTTTGTTTTGTATTGTTATTGTGAATATCGTGATATTTTATAATGTGTGCCAATAAATGTATTTCATTTTTTTTTTTTTTTCATTTCAATTTGATCAGAACTACGACTATAATTATGTTAGCCAACGGCGTTTATTAATTAAAATTGTTTTTTATTTCACTTATCCTTTATATATTAACACGTAAGAGTAATCAATTATTGACTTTTTTAAATAAGATGCCTCTTCCAGCAAGGTGTTTATATATCTCCAATAGCAAGTAACGAACTTCATAAATGTCAAAATATTTTTACCCCTCGCCGATTACGGGTTAACTAGGGTGGCAAGCGTTTTGTAGGGCATTTGTTGAATTTTATTTATGTACCATGATGCTTCCACTTTTAAACCATAAAGACTTTCTTGCATTCAATGGTATCCTGACATATTTATGTTTTTCTGTTCGTAAAACCTTATCGTTCGATAATAAACTCTAGCCTGCTTAAAATAGGAGTCATGCTGCATTATTTGAGTGAAACATTACGTTGTAAAACTACATTTTAAGTGTCTATAAATAAAGTTCGGTACAGAAATGTAACAATCGGGCTATTTAAAAAGTCTATTGTAGTTAAGGGCGCGACCAATCTTTGGAGTTATAGATTTGTGCTACTTTTAAATAGGGATGGATAGGTATAAATTAGAGTTTAATATACTTTAGAAAAGTATTGGAAGCGATATAAATTTTAACAACGTCTTATTGTCGAGTACTTAATGTCAGCGTCCGGTTCAATAATGAATAGTTGATATTTATTGCTCTGTAAACATGTAAATCACTTGAGTTTAATTTGAAATCTGTTATTTTATGTGTTAAAATTACGAATAAAAAACTACTTACGAAGGCAATTACACCATTACAAATCAATACAGTAAGTAAAGTTCCGCAGAACCGATTATATGACCATTATATCTTTTGTACCTAAATTCATTAAGAACTAAATATAAGACCAACATATGTCTACACATATAAAAGCCATCGGTTCGTAAGTCTAAGTCTTGAGACTGTAAACTGTCGAGAGCCAGCAAAAAACTCAGCAAAAATTGTATTTTCTCTTCATTTACAGATTTTTTTGTTGTATTGATATTATTCTGTGTCAATGAATTGACATTAAGTGTTTTAATAAGCTATAGGATCACAATAAAACCTAAACTTTAATACTTTTAATAAAGCATCTCTATGCATTGCGAGTTTCAGTCAAAAAATAATAATTAGTGGTTATAACAACTCCATATTAATCCTTCTGAACCACTTTAGGCATTATACTCTAGGTTCTATATAAACCTATTTCAATGACTGCCTAACGAGAGTGCATAAAATAAAATGTGTTGACGTAATGATCACCGAATTTGACGTTCTTATTAATAATACGTCAACCGCAAATATGACTGCGGGCACGATTTCTGAGTAAAACAAACGGACAGGCGCGTTTCAAGAGCATTAGTCACCGAAAGCTCGGGATATGCTAATAAAACAACGAGAGATGTAAATCACATTGGGCCAAGGTTGGAACCAATGATGTGGGACTGTGTATCGCACTGTGTTCTGTAGTAATTTGTGAATAAAAAAAATAAAATGTTTTTGTTTTGTTTATATAATTTTAACGCAAATTTTGTTGAATTGAATTGAATCGCCTTTAGATATCAAAGTAAAAAGTAAATAGTGTTGAATAATTTAGACGGGCTGGTTAGAACCACGATAGCTCAATTGGGAGAGCACCTGACCCGGTATGTCAGAAGGGTGCAGGTTCAAGTGCTGCTCGTGGAAATTTTTTCAACATTTGTGTTTTTGTAATGAAATAAAATTATTACAAAGTCAAAGTCGACATATTTTTGTTTTAATAATCTGTATCTGATATCTTTCATCATCATCAGCTCATTTTGTGCCCCCACTGCTGTGGCACGAGCCTTCCCTTTTAATGAATAGGGAGAACGGGTCATAAACCACCACGCGGGCCCAGTGCGGATTGGTGGTTGTGAACGACTGCTAATGCAGCCGGGACCAACGGTAACGCTCGGGATGATAAATTTTTGGTCACCCATTCGATGACCGGCCTTTGCGAAAGTTGCTTATCCTCAGCACTCGCAGACCGGGCGCGTCAACCGCAGCGCCATCGAGCTCCTCTTCACATCTTTAGTTTAGAAGTAGGGTAAAGCCACCAAAGAGCACGCATTACCAAATAGTACCGCAGTGCTAATAATAATTAATTCTGTTAGCAACTACTTGCCGGTGACATAACGTGTGTATGGAGTCAATGTGGTACGTAGTATTTTTTAATCCCATGAATGTGTGTGTTGCCAATAGGTAAAATAGAGTTTCGTATATGAATACGTACTCTTTGTTAGTGCGTACTCTTTGGTGGCTTTACCCTGTTCTCAACTCCTACTGACAATGTTTCTTCTGTTCCTTCATATTGACTCCGGTTAGTGGATTATTTTTGATAGTGGACCATTTTTGATTCAATTTTGTTTTTAATTAATTTTATATTATATATTAAGTGTGTTCTATTTTTAACGTATAAGGTAGTAGGTAGATAACTCATGTTGTGTATGGTGTTTATGGATTACATATTGTTGAATTCTCATGGCTGTGTAATAACTAATCTGTCTGTGTACCTGTTTTAAATAAATAAACTTATTGGCTTAGTATTTTGAATCGTTAATTAACACACACAGTAGACGTAATTATCATAAGCCTATTAAGGACCCATTAATGAACTCAGGCCTTACGGGTGAATTTCTTAAACATTATAACTTGGACCTCATCAAGGCTATGTTAATGGCATGAATACACTATTTCTAGGTAAGCCTGTTCCACGGGAAGTCACATCTTAACTTACCTTTGGTTAAGATTGTGTACAAATACTTTAATATCGACCAGTAGTACAATATGGGTCAGTCATGCTAAAGCTCAATGCGTTGTTAAGTCAGGTTGGTGGATTTTAACGCTTGCCTGCCTGCTCTTAAAACCAAGACACTTGGTTTAACATTCCTTGAGAAGTAACGAGGAGTTCGAGATACCGATCATAAAAAAAACCGAAAAACAACAAAAACAAGTGCATGATGATGAAAGCATATTTTTTAACGTAGTGATAATTCCACGGATATTTGAGCGCCAAATTGTACTTCGCCGATAACCAGGGTCATAATGACCCTCCTCATACAACAATCATACCTCACTGGCGCTATGGTATTAAATACGGCCCAATAACCACACAACAGGCTGTGTATGTAACACGCCTACGCCGAAATTTGCACTCTACCGCAAATGGTCTTGTTCGAAATGTATTTGCAGGGACACGGTTCACTTGTGATATTTTCATTCAATAATTGCAGCGTACTCTGTTTATTAATGTCCAGTTATTTATATTAATAATAATATTTGAGATTTTAAGCAGTGATCATTGTTACCACGGAACTTAATGGACACAAAGCTTATTAAGCAATAAGTTACTAGAGTTACAAATGTAGAACTCAGTAGCTGAGGATTCCGGTAGAAGTGTGACTCCATACGGCCTTGTCATCACTTTACATGAGATAAGCTTGCCCGTATGGAAAGAAGATATTAAGTTCAGCTGTGCTATTGGTTCATAGCATATAATATGTAGTACATATTGCACTCGCTTAGCTAAGTGCTAGTCCTACCATCCTACCATCTTAGTTAAGTATGTCGCCAAATCAAGAGTTGTACCTACTCGTGGTAGTATTTATTAGTAGTCGCTATAGTTCCTTAGTAGTTCAGGTTTTCTGTTGAAGGTATTATGGTGATTGCGATAATGTCCATGCGTTGTCCTCGCAGCGGGATAACAATGGATCTTCTACATACTAGTATATCTTCAACGCTTAGTCTGGCTTTATTGGCCAGCAAAGCAAATCACAATCACTGCATCAATATTTATTTATACACATATACGAACAATGTATGCCTATTGTGCCACACAAAGGGCAGACATTACATTTTACCTATATCCCACAAAAAATGCGTCTGAAACCAACAACATAGTTTTGTATGACCCCATTGATAAATGCGCAACATAAAAGTCCCCGGCAAAGATTATCTGTGCGCTGGCGCGGCACAAAAACTAACGTAAAACGATACACGCATGCACTAACGAAGCCTCATTGTTGGACGGTACAGATCCTGAGTAAAATCGAACACATATTGTGCTTTGGTTGGCCCAAGTGATAAGAGAGGTGAAACAATGTGTTAAAGTAGTTACATGAAGTAGTTATTTTATAAAACGTTATATTTTTCATTTGTCTGCCTACCTAAGGCAAAAATAATCATAAATTTGGCGTGCGTTTAACAACGGACGATCCGAAGGCATCAAGGTAAGCTGAAGTGAATGTAAATGGTTCTTGATTTAATTTTTTAAAACTGAAATTAAACGGGATTTTAAAATGAACTTCTTTGTTGGTCACAAATCTTTATAGACAAAAGCATATTATGATAAGTACACGCTGGAAATACATAAAGAAAGGATATTCTGTTACTAGGAGTCTACTCTCTTCCTTAAGGGTTAATGTCCAAATAACGGGATTAGCATTATATTATTTGTTTGTTGTTTTTCCTACTCAATATACCCTTGATAATAGCGCAGCAACTGCACCAAAACATCGGATATTTAAAGACATGGTAATAATTACTCTAAATATATCGTTAACCCGCTACTGCTTATACATTAGACCTTCATACAAATCCGAGCAAAATCGAAGTGTTGGCCAACAAAAGGCGCGCTCAATATGAATCGACAATGGCTGGAGGAGCGGGAATTTATCACCTACTGTTTCTTGGCCCGACCGTGTCTAAGCGTCAGCGACAATGAGCTTTTGAGGTGTCGTTTAAGCATTTAGGGCGGTTTATTTGTATGTTGCGGTACGTTTTGTGTTACTACTAAGACGATTTCAGAAGTAGCATTTAATAGTAGCTAGTTTGTAGCTAATGGCTACAGAAACTCGCCAAGTGGTACAATCTGAGTACTTCAGAGCTTTCCGGCAACATCACGGGCCCAAGTAGCCATAATGATAGCCAACCTCCGTTATGAGATGGCACATGAAGAAGAAGAAGTTTGTAGCTTTAACCGTAAAGGCCGGTCATCGGATAGGTGACCCAAAATTTATTATTTTGAGCTTCTCCTTGCTTTGGATGGCACGTAAAGCCGTTGCTCCCCACCAACACCACCAACCCGCAGTTGGCGCGTGGTGGTTTATGATCCGTTCTCCCTGTGATGTTTCCATCCATAGACACGGTTCGAGCCCTAGCTGTGGGCCCATTAAAAATTACCAGTTAATCATGATGTGGTCTCGTGGTTAAGATTACCCACCTCACCTAGAGGTCCCGGGTTCAAATCGCAGCGGGAGGTACTTGGTTGTACTCGGTTTGTTTGGTGGTAGGGCTTATAGTCAAACTGGTTATAGTCAATCATACAACTTTTTATCTAAATATGTCGGCATAACGATAATGTTGGTAGCATTACAAAAACACAATGTTGAAAAAATTTCCACGAGCAGGATTTGAACCTGCACCCTTCTGACATACCGGGTCAGGTGCTCTTCCAATTGAGCTATCGTGGTTCTAACCAGCCCGCCGAAATTATTCAACACTATTTATTTTTTTTACTTTGAAAGCCAAAGGCAAAGGCTGACCCGGTATGTCAGAAGGGTGCAGGTTCAAATCCTGCTCGTGGAAATTCTTTCAACATTGTGTTTTTGTAATTTGTATCGCAACAAAAAATTTGCGTTAAAATTATATAGTTGGTAGCATTGTTATTTTCCGTCAGTTAGCGATAAGATAGTCAGTTCATCAGTGTTTAAGTTTTTATTTATTTATGTAACATTGATTGCGCAGAGGATTCCGAGTTAAGTGTGCTTCGACGTTTGGTCTTTACCAACTTAAACAAAACCCTACCCCATTAACAATTTATTTCTGTAATTAATCTTAGTTGTACGGAGTTTCACAAAACCCGGAGCAACTTATTAATGAATCACGTGAAGTTTAGTTGAAGCAACACATTTTTTGTTACAGTCGACATGTACGACTATTTGATCAAACCAAAACATAAATAATAAGAAATGTTTTTGTTATTTCCCAACAAAAACGAATATGTGCACTATACACCAATAAAATGCATTGAAATTATACAAACCAAGGAAAATGGTTGAGGTAGCGACGACTCCATTAAGACTTCACACCAGCTTAAATCACTTAAATCACTTAAATCACTTAAATCGTGCAGTGACTATCACCGAGTATACTATTTACATAAATACTTTGCGAGGAAATAACAACGGTGTTTTTTTATTTAATTATACATATTTTTTATAATTATACACTTCCAGCTTCTTTTAATACTTCTCCATAATGATAGTGATTTGAGTATGCCGATTTCACTGGAACGTTGTTACCGCATAAACATTTGATCACACTCAGTTACACTACGCATAGTAAATGCCTAAGAAACGGTCCTAGAACAAGCGTACGAAGACCCGGTTCACACGTGCTATATTCCAGGTACATACATGTACCTGGGCGCTCTTCCCCACTCTCTCGACCCCCCCGGTCAACCTCAACTGAGGTCCTAAATTCTTAAAACGCCCTAGGGTTGTACAGCTCTCGATCTCTATCTACTCGTAGAAGGATCTCTTCTCCAAGAAGTTCTGATCGGAGAAGTCCCTTATCTAGTACGGGAAGGGGACACGCACTAGTGCGTCATCATGCCGTTCTCTCTAGAAAATCTCTGACGGTGCTTCGTTTCACACGGTTTGAGAAACCCTTTCAGATTCTCGCCGCCGCCGCCCCCAAAAAAGCCAGGTGAAGCTAAAAATGCACATGTTATCCCCTTCAGAAACCCTCTGAGGATTTTTCAATCACATGGCTTGAGGAACCCTTTAAGTTTCTCGCTGCCTACAGAAAAGTTACGCTGTAAAGTCTATAGGTAACCTTTACAGCAGCCTATATGGCAATCTCTCTCCAAAAAAACCTCACAGCCGACCACATCGTAAATCCACCGCTGTTTTCTCATGAATAACACGTAATTGAGCGATGTTTATCGCCATTGTACGAGGGCAGATGTGTAAACGTAAAAAATTGATCATCACATGATATGGGCGGAGCGTTCCGCGTGACGTCACACCGTTGTATCAGCTGTTGAGAGACTGATTTATTTACACGCTTTCTATTTTCGTTTGTAACAAATGGACTGGTGTTGTGAACTATTGACATTTTGTGTGTTTAACGGGTCGTTTCTTTAGATGACAGTGGGAGATTAGCGGTATCATTACAGATTGGCTAATTTGATCAATGTCTGAGTATATAAATGAAATGAAAAATATTAATTAGAACTAGCACAATTGCATTGTATGCTTATGTAGACAAACTTCAAAGTTGTAAAAATATGTCATAAGGAAATATATTATAAATGCTATATCATAATCATTTTAGTAAACTTTATTATATAGCTAGATTTAGTAAGATCTTTCTAGGTGGACAACAGCACATGGGGAGTTTGGCACTGATAGTCATATGTTTGAACGTGAACCTAAAAGTTTCAATCAACAGATGCAAACACCAGTCAGGAGAGTGGCCGTCAGACGTCAGACAACTGTTAAGTGTCTAGATCATCCTCTTCAGCCCCTATAAATCATAAATATTGATTGCACTTTCATGTTGGTAGGTAGTTATATAGGTGTTTTAAATAAAATTTAGTTCCATTTACGAACCCGGTTAGGGCATAGCAACATAAACCTTTTAAGTATATAAATAAAATAAAAACATTTAAATAAAATAATTTACAGCATAATTAATTATTAATAATTATTATTATTATTAGCTAAAAATAAATAGTAAAAAAAATCATTAAAAAATTCTAGCAAAGTGTGAATAAGGATTGTTTTTAATCGGTTTTTTAATTTGGCTAGACGCTTTCCTTCTTTCATTAACAATGGCAATTTATTATATATTTTTACAAACATTGCAAAAGGGCTAGCATGTACAAATTTAATATTAGTTGTTGGAAGAGCGAGTCTGCTTTTTAAGTAAATTTTGAGGGCGTGAGTAAACAGGGAATTCACTAAAATTATTTTTAACATACGTATAGGATACAACATACCTCCAGGATCTAAACGCAAATGACCGTCTATATATTGTACTGTACGAAGTAGGGCTTACAGCTATCTGGGTTATCAGTGTTTGCTTTTATACTAATACACCTTTTCTGTAAAGACAAGTGGCAGAACGCTAAAAGATCAAAAATTAAATAGAATGATTTTGTACGGGATCGACATAAGTCAAAGGTACTACGTATAAATATCGTATAAGTCGATTCCGTACAATAATCATTATATTATTCAAAATGTTTAAATTTTGTTTTTATAATTTTAACGCAAATTTTGTTGCGAAACAAAAACACAAATGTTGAAAAAATTTCCACGAGCATGATTTGAACTTGCACCTTTCTGACACACCGGGTCAGGTGATCTCCCAATTGAGCTATCGTGGTTCTAACCAGCAGCCCGCCGAAATTATTCAACACTATTTACTTTTTCACTTTGAAAGCCAAAGGCGCCCATTCAATGTCAACAACTACCGTCATTAACATGTGATCATAAATTTTTACAAATACTAAAGATCAGTTAAGAAGTAGGCATGTCATGTCAGAAGGGTGCAGGTACAAATCCTGCTCGTGGAAATTTTTTCATCATTTGCATTCTATTTAATTTCTATTCTAATAGCGTCATGCCACTTGTCTAGGGGGGCAGTTTTTTCTTCTCCTGAAAGATAGATAAGCATCCCCCAATAACTCCAAAATAATCCAAGTTGATCACGTTCGCTGTCCAAGAGAAGGTTGGATAAATAGAAAAAGAACTTTATTTTCATGTAACGATAATTGTATAGTAAATTATGTTTCAAAAGGTTTAGTTCATTTGTTATATTATGAGACTATTTTAGTAGAACACATTCCCAATAATTAATAAGTTGGCAAAACGACTCATATTAGCTTGAGAAGAGCCTCCATCTAAGTCTGTCCTGCGACACTTTGTTGCTTGATGCCAATCCTTCTAGAAACTCTTTGACGGTATTTCCAACAAAAGATTTGAGGAACTCTTTAAGAATTGTTTTCTAAAGTTTACATGAACACAACACATTGCAATGATACCCCTTTTACGGATCTACTTGCAGAGGTGGCCTTACCCATTGCGAGGCTCTTGTCCTTCGTGAAAAGTATGTGATGCGAAAGTAGGTCTGGTTGTTTGGTTAAGGAAATTGTCATGTTTGTGGAGAAATGCTAAAGTTATACAAATAAATAAAATTTGACTTTTAAAATATTTTACATTGTTTATAATATTTTACAAATATTTATACATTGAAAGATTTACAAAATTAACAAATACAGAGATGATACATTTTAAATTTGTTTTTGCGGCGGTTCCTAAGACAAAAATCTTTAATTAAAGCACAATAATCTAACGAATGAGCGAATTTCGAATAGCAAGGGCTGAAAGCCGGTCTTGTGTCATCGAATTCCTCAAATATGTTGTGTTAGGATTCAGATTTTCCATTCCAGCAGTGATGGATGTAGACATAGACTTCGGATTTTTTTACACTTTTTCAGCTTGCTTAATACGTTAAATACTAGGTATAAGAACGTAATATTCAATAACATTGAAAGATATGTACGGTACAGTAACGGTTTTGTAACTCATACTGCAAGCAAAATAATTCCAAGGTGACAAGAGTTGACGAACGAAATGAAACACGGGGTTTCCCCGAGCGCGATAGAGGAGCAGAACATTATGTCCCGACTCCCGAGCTGACCCGAGTGCTATGCGATCAAAACACCGATCTTCAAATGTTTCGAGACGCGACATTCAAATACTACATATTGTTTTTTTTTTTTCAATTTTATTTATTTTAATTTACCGTTATGTAATTAAGGATCAAAATCAACTGTTTTAAATAAAAAAATATAGTTAAAAAAATCTATATTTTTTTAAATTTGCTTGGGTTGTTGCGCGAGGCCCCTGCAAGAGTCAGGCCCCGGGCGATTGCCCTGTTCGCCACCCCCTAAGACCGCCACTGTCTACTTGCATGTGTGGTCGGTGACGATTTGTAAAATAAATGCATGTAGACCCGCAAAAGTGGTTTAATTTCCACCCTTTAAGTTTCGCCACCCCCCAAAAGGGTCCGGTAGCGCTGAAAACGCCAGGCCATCAGGAAACTCTCTAAAAAAATACATTCTACAGCTCCTGCATCTCATCTGCTTCGTCATTCCTAATCGAATCTGATACTTGAAAATAGAACTATGTGTATTTTTAATTCTTATCCCCCAAAAAAACAAATTGCAATAAATTACGAGACAACATCGTCACCTGGTCTGGGGTCGCTGCGACCGCGCGACAAACAGATGGTTGACACAAAGGACCAATATTTGGTAGGCGGTGGCTGTTTAACTGCGGCAGCAAATTATATCGAAGGAATAGTGTGGATGAGGTCTTTTTAACTATTATTTTCAAATATTCCAATATTTTGAAGCTGCAAGGGAGAAAATGGATGCCCTTGCTGAGTTTCTTGCCGGTTCTTCTCAGTACAAGGTCTCCCGCCCAGAAAAGACTTACGAACCGATGTCATAATATCTTTCATAGGAGCTATTTGTAGCATATACTTAACTTTGAATTTTGAATTTTATCTTCGTGATAAAATTTAACTAGAAAAAATTAAATATTTTTTAATAAGAATTAAACAAATTAATTACTATTTTATGTTTACGCTACATATTTTTTTAAAAATTCATTTACATATAATTTTATCCTGACATTTTGAATTGGTTACCCATCAGGTCACCCGATGAAGCGAAAGTTGCTTTATATTCTAAAACCCAACCCTGTACCTGCAAAACCGTTGCGCCACTACGATCTCTGCTTAAAAATTATGGGATGTTAGGTGCAATACTAAATTTATTTTGACTTGTCCACTTACTTCTAATCACTGAAGTGATTCCAACAAATGATATCATATTATGATCTTTGTGTAGCGAACATTAATTTATCTTCGCCGACCACAATGGGAAAGAGAATATTGTTCAAAATATTGACACATTTTTATGAAAACAACGCTTGGGGTATAGTGGACCCCTTACTCTTTCATTGTCCTGTTGACGATTGCTCTGATGGTGTATATTGAAGGTGAAAGCGTTTGCCATTTATAACTAAAACACGAGTTTGTGTTAATATTAAAATACCCTTGCGGAGTCAATTTAAGGACGTCTTTTGACTTACTGAATGAGATGTAGAAAACACAAATAAAATACATTACCAAGCAGAGAAAGAGTTTTTAATATACTGGTATTTTTGTTTTGTATATAATATCTACAAAAATATTCTTCCTGATCATGGGTAACACTATGTAACGCTTACAATCTGGATTTTAAAAACATCTGAGAACAGCACGCGCTTAAAACTCTTGCATAGGTTGTTAGATCTTCGTTCCGCTACAACCTTTGACTTGGCGTACCAATACCGTACCAATTGCACAAAATATTGTCCCAAAAACATTAGCAGATCTTGTCAATGATTGCATTATTGCATTGGACACAGGCTTCGAGTGTTGCCACATTGACGCGTCTGTCAATTGCAAACGATCGCAAGTAATTCGTCAGGGCGCTCCATACTTTTGTTGATTTTTTGTTGTTGTGGCAGTTATGTATTGCTCTCGATATCCTCGGGTTAAATACTTTAAAGTGGGCTTTCAATGATAATTTTAATGGTTTCGCCTGCAATTTTTTTGGCATCTGCTCTTTTGGCGTATTTGGCATCGTGTTTAGGAATTATGCGTCGATAATAAGACGATTGTGTTTTGTTAACTAATTCCTTCTTGTTTTTGCTGACGTCATTTAATTGTGTTTAAAAGGCGTTGCGCATTGATCAGATTTTCCGCTCAGTGTCCTAATCATCATCATCATCATTATCAGCCTACACACGTCCACTGCTGGACATAGGACTCTCCAAGTGCACGCCACTGAGTGTACTACATAATAATTTTTATTTAGTTCTTTGCTAAAAATAAGCATAGTCGGTGTTAACAACTAATTTATAAAAAAAGTTTTGTGCTTGTTTATATCTTAAAAAAAGTAAATTAAACTCTATCACCAGGTAAACCAAGCTATGTAACATAATATAAAGGACCCTGGGTCCTCGGAGTCTATAAGTTATGGTCAAGCCATTCCACCGCAAAGGCAGTTTAAAAATATGAATGAGATGAAAAATAAGGAATCATATGTTTTAAATCTTTATACACAAAATTTGCCATAACATAAAGTATCCCAGAACGCACAATGGAATGCTCCAAAAACGATAAAACCAAATGCGTGCCATACGTTACATTAATCAAAATATGGATCGCAAAAAAACTAAGGCTGTGTGGGCGTCGCGGGCAAGATCGAGCTGTGCTCAAAGTTTATGGCCATAAATAAGAGTAAGAGACTATTTATAAAATATAGTGAAAAAATTAAATGCCTACCCGACCCAACCGGGAACCGAACCTGGGTCTTCCGCAATCCGGGTGGCTGGACTGACCGTTACACTACCGGGAAAACTGACGTAAGCACTGAATTTTTTCACTGCTTTGATTTTAACTGCTTTTTAGCGGCAGTCGTGTCATCTATCCAAAGGATATTGCAACCGATTGCAGATTCATCTTTACATATGAAATACCACAAAATGAATGAACCCTAAAACTTTTCAACGCTTTTAGAGGTCCTCCAAAGGTTTGTTTATTCGTGGCCCACATACTGAACACAAACGTGACAACAAAAAAATATAGCGCGACCTTTTTTTCGGTAACAGAATGAGGTGGCCCAAATTTTTTAAATATATTTTTTGCTTCGTAGTCGTAAATTTACAGCGAAAATGTAGTAATGTACATCTTAGATTCTTTTTCTTTTTAAAATTTAAATGAGGGTACACAAGCTACTAACTAATTATGAGACGACCAACACCTCAGTCTCCCTGTGACCACATAAACATATAATTAAAACTAATGTGTAAAATAAACGCGAGTAGATCCGTTAAAGTTGTTTCATTTCAATCTTATCATATACTTGTCTTATAATATAATTATCTTAAAATATAATCTCTAAAGTTTACGCGAACACTACACTGTTCGCGTAAACTTTAGAAAACTATATTCTTTTTTACCGTTAGTGTGTTTTATAACCAACATAGTTTGGCTTGTAAAAGGTTGAATCTTCTTACCAAAAATATATTATGTTTCCAAATAAAATATTTTAATAAACATAAGGAGACCAGCTTATATTAGGTCTCCACTGCTGGGGCACGAGCTTTTCCTATGGAATGGAAACACCACAGAGGAAAGGCCATAAATCACCACAAAGACCCAGTGCGGCTTGGCGGTTGTTAACGACTGCTAATGCAGCGGGGACCAACGGGGCCACACATTATTGCCGAGATCATACATTTTAGATCACCCATATGATGGCCTTTGCGAATGTTACAACTTCAGTTATCGACAACCGAGCTCTGTGTCGAGTTCCCCCTAACACATATAACACGTACAATCTCAGTGAAAAGCCATAATAATTTAATCACTGAAAATAGAGTAGGTACAAAAGATGGTAATTCATATTAGGGTTCGTCTATTTTGCCAACGCAGGGTATGTGAATAGAGATAATTAAACAAACAAAAAGAAAAAAAGGTAAAAAGTTAGAGAAATAAAATAATTAATTAAGTACCTATACATTAAGGCCAAATAGCCAATTTAATATACGTCACATTATACCAAACAAGATTAAATGATAATAATAATTAAGTACTTATATTGTATTATATTCGTTGTATTAAATTCATTGTATTAAATTACATTATATACTACAATATGTCAATATTACAATTTAGAAAATCTTTAATAGAGTAGAAACATTTTATTTTAAGCCAGTTAGATAGTTTTCTTCTAAAAGTACTTATATTCATTTCGGTTAAGGAGTGAGGTAACTTATTTTATACTACACCTGCTTGGAAAGTACCTTGATACTTTATCAAATTTACGGTAGAAAGTACGTCATTGCACATCGAACAAATATGCGGGGAGAAAACGCATCTGAGCGGGAGAGAAAAGTGTATGAAAATCCATTTCTTACGTGGTTTTTCTTTTTTAATTTTGGGTAAGACTATGCGCCGGTAACCTAAATATCAAAAGCCAAAAAGTTTTTACAGTGAGTTTTTATCTCCAAGTTCGCAAAATGACACTGGCCACTAGCTGTGTGTTGGATGGTGTCGGGCTGGCAGTGCGACCCTGCGGCGGCAGGATAAACAATTTGAAAAAAGAACATGTGATTATTGCAGACGCCATTGGCGCCATTTCCAATTTCAATATAAATTTCAATTAGTAAAGATTTCGTTTTTTATTTTCCTTGTAGGTGTAGTATAAAGCACTATGTATCACTCGAGAGAAACTGCGATTCCCGATCTCAGGTGTTTTAAAGCCCTCGCCTACGGCTCGGGCTTCAAACGACACCCTCGACGGTAATCGGTCACTTTCTCCTCTCGGTGAACAATGTACTAATATATTTTTATAGAACTGGGATAACAATTTCTCTTATATAGTTCTGTCTGCATTTTGGGTAACAACAGCTTTCCACGATATCTTACAATACAAATATACTCGTAGCTATGTATATTCTATGCTATGTATAAAACTAAAGGAGGTAAGTTTTATAGTCAACATTCCGCAGACTCATAAACCAACACGGGGTATAAAGATAACACGAGCGCCAACATTTCATTTCCCAGTAAGTTTGTCATAACACATTGTTTCCAGCTAAAGTAGCTAAGAAATAAAATGTTTACAATTTACATCGTTTATGAGAACGTAAAAGCACGCCGCGTATAAAATGGCTAAATGAAGTGCGACCAAAGACAACGTATGTGCTGTATGTAGGAGATGGTAGACGTCGAAAGAGGATTTAACCTTTTATACATTTGTACATACCTACATACATACTTACTCTATACATGTATATAATATATATATACTTTGATTGAGTATGCTAAATGTGGCTTCGAGGTCAATAACGGGTTTACTAAAAATTGGTGATTTTGACGCTGTCTACCTTCTTTTGGGAGAATGTTTAAGTATAACCTTTTTATATTATATGAAGCCAATATGTGTATAAGACAATGTTCAATACAACTGTGATAAAATATCGAATACTCTATAATAAAAAAAACATGGTAAGACTCCCGTTATTACTCTAATGCAAGTTATCGTGATAGTTTAAAAAAAATAATAACATGTTGACTTGGAAAGTTTATGGACGTGGTCTATAGCATGTTCTATAATAAAGCGCAACCGGGAATTCTTTTTCGAACTCTTCATCGAGCATCTGTAGACGTTCGAGTACATCGGCAACAATGCGGCGAATGTTGATTTCCAAGTGTTCCTGCAAGTATGGTTTATTTATCGGATTTATCTTATCTGATTTATATGGGTTACGTATCATTGTAACTAAAGTTGTATCGGCTATTGTCGAAATAACTGCGGTCGAAATACCTAATGTTTAAAATATCTAAAGATCGTTTCACGTAAGTGTATAAATAACTAATGAACGATTAACCTACAGTTAATATACCTACAGTTGATTTATCTAAGGTTGATTGAAGTAATGGGTACGTATTATAATGCCGGAATTTCATAATACCTTCAACTAAAATCAAAATCAACACACTATAAAATTATCACAATATATACCTATATGTTTACTTTACAATTTCTAGCAATTCTAGCTGCCCTATTCCTGTAGATCACGTGATAGGTTAGAACGTTGAATTTCGAGATAATTTATTTTTATTAGACAACAGAAAAAGTTTCTTTTGGTAATTTTTGCTTTCTTGTATTACTATTGTCTTAAATTTCTAACCTATCACGCGACCTACAGGAGTAGGGCAGCTAGTATCCTCAATCATTTTCTCAATAAAACAACCATTGGCTTAATAAAATGTTAGTTTAATCGTTCATTAGTGCAATTAACTTTAGTTTAATCGAATTTCGTGGCCTGAAAGAAGATGTAGTGACAAAAATTGAGAAAGGTATGCTGAGATGGTTTGGCCATGTCGAGAGAATGGATGAAGAACGATTGACGAAAAAAGTGTATAAGGCGAGTGTGAATGAAAGTGTTGGTAGGGGTAGACCTAGGCGAACGTTTCGAGATCAAATCAGGGACGTCTTGAAAAAAGGCCAGGTCAAGAGTACCCTAAACCGAAGAGCTAGTATGAAGGGAATAATGAAAGAGGACGAAGCGAAACAAGTATGTAAGGATCGTAGCAAGTGGAAAGAAGTGGTCTCTGCCTACCCCTACGGGAAAGAGGCGTGATTATATGTATGTATGTATATGTTAATCGAATTTAGGTGAGTTAAGCAGTAGTTCAGTCGTCCAATATGCGTTATGAACGTATGCCAATCAACCGTAGTTATGTCGACAGTAGTCGATATAACTTTAGTTAAAATGATAAGTAACCTTTATATGCCACCTCCAAAGAAAGTAATCCAAAGCAATGTCAAGTTGTCCAACCCCGAATTAAGCTTATTTTTTTCATTGCCAACCACACTTAAATATTCAGTTAGTTATAGACAAACAAAATTGTTATAAAACCCTGTAAAGTCAGTTTGCCAGTCACGAAGCTAATAAAGTTTTTAATTATCCCTACGTCTCGCATCTCACGCTGATCAGGCGGGTAAAGCTTAAGCATAATGTTAACATGCGACATTAAAGAGGTTACAAAGTTTACCGCTCTTTGTTTCATTGTGGTGTGGTGCAAGTGAGGGCATGAAGCGTTCGGAATAAACCATGCTTGTTATAATAGGTTTGATAAGAACCTACAATCATCATCATCCGGACAAAGGCCTCTTCCAAGGATCCACAACTCCACAACTACCGGTTTTGTCGTTATTTAGAATTTAGAATCAACAATATTTGTACATAATATAAAAGCAGTATTAAAGCTGTGTTTTTGTATTTAGTTTAACAAATATTTTCGGTCATATTAAACTGACAGTATATACAAATAAACTTTAAATGGCCTTTTTTTTATGATACAATTATAAATAGAAGTTATTACAATTACAGTGACTCAAATTGAGGAGCTCGATGGCGTAGTCGTTCACGCGCCCGGTCTGCGTAGGTTAAGCAACTTTCTCAAAGGCCTGTTATCGAATGGGGGACCAAAAATGTATCATCTCGAGCTCCTCCGTGAGCTGATGATGATAATGATGATGACTCAAATTTACATTGCTATATTTATGTTGATGTCGAGAATAAAAATTAACTTGAAAGAGCAGTTGTCTGTATCGCGAAAGCGTGGGTTTATGTCCCGCTACGAGTTTTCTACAGTGTCTCAGTCTCGAGACGAAGGCCAATTGCTTACCCGTATGGAGTAATCCGTATGGAGTATTCCGTTTGGAGTAATCCGTATGGAGTAACCCGTATAGAGTTAAAAAAACCCTTTTCATCATCGTGGCCCAGTTAAACCATTTATATATTTAAACCATTCACAAAAAGCACTTTGTTAATTCTTGCGTAAAATGCGAACAGTTTATAAGTGCTAACTCGTTGCCTGCTGAGTGCTTATGTGTCCTGAGTGCTAATTTAGATTAAAATTATTTATTACAAATATATTTAGTTATTTACATATTGCAATAACAATAATATATTAATCTTAAAGTAAACTTAATTTAAACCCAGCGCAAAGGATCCCGTGACACCGGCAGTGCGCTGTATTACCAAGGAGTCTCTCGAAGGCGATTTCTGAACCGGTGATTAAACTAGGGCACCGCAGTTTGACATTGAATGCTTTTGCTTCCGTGCCCCACAGCCCAGAAGTCTCTCTATCAAATGATATATGTTAGTAAAATAATAATTAAATTAGTTTTAGTATTTCGCTTACAACGTGGGCCAAGCGCCCAGAAGATTTGAGTAGTTTTGTTTTGTCTGTTGCAGTTTCTGCAGTTTGGTTTTACGACCGACGGACGGGAGAGCCTTCCGCTCTAAAAACGCATGTAATTATCCGTGCGTGCGCTTATAAAACGTTAATGACCTCTGTGGGGAAACTTTAGATTATCTTAACGCTATCTGTCGAGACTACGACGGCTGCTAACCTGCTAATTTATTATTTGAACTTTTTGAACAAGTGCCAAAGATAGTCAGTGCTCAGTAGTTGAAGATTCCGCGTGTAGTGCGCTTAGCCTTCAGCCTTATCATTACTTAACATCAGGTGAAATGAAGACTAAGTGCTTACCAGTAAGATATAAAAAAAATATTACAATAATTGTCGCATTATGATATCAATTACAAGTGCTCTCACTTAATGGGATATCCCTCTATTAATGTTGTGGCTATTTTATAATAGCTTTCGATACCTGATGAAATGAACAGAAAGAAAATTAAAAGACGATTACGACGATTACTAAAACGACTTTAAGTAAATTCATAGTAATATTTATTTTTCTAAGCAATTTTACTTTGCATAAAAGCTTTTCAAGTCTTAATTGGGCTTTGAAAATAATATCACTCGTTTTCACGTAAACAATTAAATTATCATTACCTTTTCTGAACTACCTACCTACTATGAAGAAGTATTTTAATAGATGATGCGTGTAATACTATGACAGTTTCGCAAACAAGGATACATGGTTCCATCGTAATTCTAATAAAATTTAACTAACTAAGTATAATAAAACACTGTAATTGTAAATATTTATACAATTTAAACGCCCACCCGACCCAGCTAGGTATTGAACCTGGGTCTTCCGCAACCTGGCCGGTTACACTGACAAAAGCAGTGACAAAATTCAACGCTTATGTCAGCCTTCTCGGTAACATAGCGGTCAGTGCAGCCGCCCGGATTGCGGAAGACCCAGGTTCGATTCCTGGCTGGGTCGGGTGCGCGTCTAATTTTTCATTGTATTTTATAAATTTTGTAAATATTGAATTTAGCTTCAGTGCAGCTCAGTGCAGTTCAGTGCAGTTTAAAAAAAAAGTAAAAATTTACTGTAATAATATTAAAAATGGAAACACATAAGTTTCTATTTTTAATATTATTATCAGAAATAATTTAAGAAAGCTACTAATATAAGTTACTACTCAATGTAGGTAGATATTTATAGATAATATTAATAATAGAAATTTATATGTGAGGCGTTTTTTCAAATTATACATGAAAACTTCAAAACAATTATAAGTAAATACCTACGCTAATTTATTTAATTATGTTAGCTAGTTAACAGAACAATATAATAAATCGGCTATATTTGATGAAATTAATTTGGAAACGCCATATTTTAAACATTTAAAAATTACTGGTGTCTAGTCATACACAAGCTGCGAACTAGTTACTAAACGGCAGCCATCTAATCGCAAGTTGATCGATCGTTCGCGACAACTAGCGCCATCTATCAGCAGCGGCCAGAACTAGCGAGTGACGCGAGCGCACACGCGAGCACTCGCATTTAGCAGCGAGTGATTTATGACGGGACCCCGCGACTACAGTACTGTGGTGATTGGGACTACTTGCGCGGGCAAGCTCTATGGCACACGACGTGGCCTGAGTTAAAAAAGGAAGACTTCAAAGAAAAGCTTCGAGAAGGAAACAAAAGAAGATGGGGAATTCGGTGACAGCCCGCCGTGAAGCTAGGGCTGATTTGTGCTACGCTCTCGGAAAATATAAATATAATTCAAGATCCTCTATCGTTTACCCGGTCGTAATAGTACATTGCACGTGAGGTGACACCACGTAAAAGACAATATTTTACATTAAAATTTATATTATATTCTAATTTCATGAAATTAGTGAAAAAAATCGATATCGCAGTGGTTAATGAGCTTGGTCTGTGATTGCTGAAGTTAAACAACTTTCGGAAAGGCCGGTCATCGGCCTTTCCGGTGACCAACAGTTTATCAACTCGAGCTTCTCCTTGCTTCTAGAGATATTTTATATTTATATTTTTTCAATTTTGTCTTTTTTAACATGCTGTGATTATCCTTTTTATTTTGTGTTTTTATTTGTAATGGAAGTGTCCAAAAGGACTCATAAAAATGATATGCCATTTTCCAACATTTTGACGCTGTAAGGGAGAAAAGCAACGTTGCTGAGTTTCTTGCCAACTCTCAGTACAAGGTCTCCCGCCCAGATTAGACTTACGAACCGATGGCATAATGACATGTTCATAAGAGCAACTTGTAGCCTAAACTGAATACCTAAATGAACTTGAATTTTGAATTTCGGAAGGCCATCACATTCAGTCGCCGAAGATAATGGCACTGAAAAATTTAGAACGGTTTGTAGCTATGTAAATAATGCTAAATAGCATATTATTTCTTTAGTGTATTGTTTATTAGTATTTGTTACTTTTAATTTCAAGATCACCGGTGAGAACTGAAATCGCAACCTTAATTCCTAGACATAGATAATCTTTTTGAAAAAACAGTCAAATCTTGTAAGAAAACATTAATTTAAAAATTTGTAATCGAACTATTATATTTTTAATTTAAGAGAATAGAATAAAGGTTGATCCCTTAAATGCTAATCATTTCTCTAACATGTTGTTTACGTTTATTAATCACAATTAATTAAAATAAATGGAATTAAAAGTCTAAGCAGTTTTATTTTTCTTGTTAGAATAAAAATACATAAACGTAAAGAGATTTTCTTGTTATTATACAAATCAAATTATATCTACAAATATAGTAGATACAGTAAATTTCTTAATATACGTCCTATTTGAGTGAAGAAATCATAACTATATAATTTACAGTAAATCGCCTCTGGATAAATCTTTGACTTTTGTATTTTTATTCAAATAAACTTTTATATAATCAAATCAATTAAATAATTTAAATGCACACTGTTACATGGAGAAGGGTTACAAAAAAAAAGCATAAAGTACCGTCCAAACATTGTTGACCATTCAGTACGTCTATCTTTCAGCTGTGGAGTAAAATGGGCGCACGTAGCAGCACAGCTTTTATAAACCCACCCGATCCTCTAAATGCCACTACACATTTACAGAATACACTAAACATGCACACTAGTTTAGGCCCAAGACACCGTGCTCGTAGAACAAGGGTAGGTACGACGAGCCGGTTCACACGCGCTCTACGCCAAGTGCAGACATGTACCTGGGCGCTTCTCCCCACCACTACGGCCCGGTCAACCCGAGCCGAGGTCCGGGCCTTTAGAGGCGCCCTCGGGTTGTACCGCTCCCCGATCCGATACGAACCCCTGGAAGAATCTAGTAGGGCACGGGGACGCGCACTGGTGCGTAATGCCGTTCCCTCTAGAAAACCTCTGAAGGTATTTCGTTTCACGACGACGACCTCCGTAGCCGAGTGGCTTGCACGACGGACTTTGAGCGGCGGTAACTCTGTGGTCCCAGGTTCGATTCCCGGTCGGGTCAATGTCGAAAACGAACTTTTCGATATTGTGTCGGGTGTGGGTGGTTGTGGTACCGTCGTTGTTTCTGATTTCCATGAAACGAGTGCTTTAGCTACTTACCTTGGGATCAGAACAATGATTGTGATGTTGTCTCATATCTCATATCTTCACACAGCTCACAGCACAAAATGCACAGAGGTAATCAGCAAAGTCTCTCAAAAAAGGCTTTAAAAACTATCGACACTTTAAAAAAAAATAGCGTTACCAAATCATACAATTGTACTAAATAAAGATAACTTATAGTTTTAATACTCTAATTTATATGATTTTAATAATCTTGTAGAAAGGCTTGTTACAGAATTTATCGTTGTTTCAAATAATACACAACATGTTTTAATATAATAAAATATGATTATGACCATCTAGGACATAACTTACAAGCTTTATGACACCTAATTTTATATTAGGTAATGTTAATACGTTGCATGGCTAATTACAATCGCAAAGTAAATATGACATCATTATTTAATTTAATCTTGTTTATTTTCCAAATATAAATATCAGAAAGTTATGAATAATTTTTAATTGAAATTTATATTTGCTAGATATAGGTTGTTTGAAACTTAAAGTATAAAATCCCAAGAGGGATTTTTGTAAAGAAAATCCGTGATCATGTCAATGCTAACTGTCATGGTCATGCTTACACAATGCCAAAATATCGGATAGTTAAAGCCAAAAACAAAACAACTACAATACACACACACACACAACCTTTTTTTTTTTTGAGAGAGATTGCTGTTTGCCGCTGCGGCATTTTCAGCTTCACCGGGCTTTTTTGGGGGCGACGAGGAACGTAAAGGGTCCCTCAAGCCGTGTGAAACGAATCACCTTCAGAGGTTATCTAGAGGGAACGGCATCGCGCACAAGTGCGCGTCCCCGTGCCCTACTAGATTCTCCGAAGGGTTCGGATCGGATCGGGGACACACACAACCCCACATATAACCGCACTAACACTCACACACATAATGCAATTATCTTTGTTTCTTTCCCTTTTTATATACCTAATTGGCATGTTTGGTTCTGCTTTGTATGCTTTAGTACTTAGTACTTACACTGTTGGGATTGGTTTGGGAAAACATTGGCTAATACATTACAATTTATACTAGGGAGCCAAAGTTCCATACATTGTGTAAAATAACTATTGGTACAAATTAATAAATTATTATTATTATATTATAGTTGTTGTAATCACATCGATGATTTTTTCCTATCGATAGCATTCGAAGTGATGACGTGTTGTTCTAAAAGCCAATTAAAAGAGTCTCAACGCCAGATTCGATGCCCAGCGCTATCGATAAAGAAGAATGAAATGTGCCGCTGACAAATTCGAGGTCCTTAATGAAGCGATAGGGAGGCAAGAGGGCCACTACTGTTTTTTTTTTTAATTTTACACTTCAACAAATTACAAAGTTGCTCAGTAATTTATAGCCACTGAATATTTTTATATATTTCTCAGCTGTGCCTCGGTGGTCGAGTGGCAAAGTCCCAGGTCGGACAAAGTGTGTTTTTGATTTTTTCCATACATAGCCCGGGTTTGTAATCTAGCAATCGTGGTCTATTTACATATGTTCTTTATAACTATTATTATTAACTTTAAACTTTATTTTAACCTGTGGGCGTAAAATTAGTTTAACACACATATTTTTTACAGCAGTTTACCATAATTCATTTTTGAACAGAAAATTAAAACAATGAAATAAAAAAGAAAAAGTAAACTAAATACCTATACAAATAGAAAATGTTTGTAGTGTACACTATTACTATTCATCACCATCATCAGATCATTTTATGTCCCCACTGCTGGGGCACGAGCCTTCCCTATGGATGGATAGAGTGAATTTAAGCGTCATGTCTGATTGCATGAGTATTTTTTTTTTAATATTTACGGGTAAGCACAGTGCTTTGATCTCACTTGATGTTAAGTGATGATAAGGCCAATGATGGAAGCGCACTTCACCCGGAATCCTCAACTAGTGAGGCACTGGCTATTTTATCTCTAGCTGCCGGAACACAACAAAGCTACAAACATTGATGTTATGGCGACATATTAAGGTAAGATGGTGGTAGCTAGCCAGGCGGACAAACAAGCCGCACCACCAACCAAACCAAGTAAGACCATTCGGCTCTGGAATTCTTTGCTGGCGCATGTGTTTCCCAGCTCCTATTGTCCCGGGTCTTTTAAGCGGGGCGTGAAACGGCATTTATGCAGGCCGTCATGAATTGGTGCGCTTGTTTTCCTACTTGTTCCACGTGAGGAGCGCTCTCATAATTTTGGACTGCATAGGCTGCTTACCATCAGGCAGGATGTGGTCACTATGACGAGTCAATATAAAAAAAAGAAGACACAAACATGTACCACCCCGCTGGGAATCGAGCCTGGCACATCGGCACATAAACCAATGGTCTTAACCACTAGACCTCAGAGGCGGTTAAAAACTTATGTCGCAAATACTTAAGTTGCAAAGTTTCTTTTGTTGAAAGCCGCATTGACTTTTTATATCCATCTATTATCTTTTTCTCCATACATATTTTAATGTTTTCCTAACGAACAATAACTAAATAAACGAAGGAGGTACAATTAATCTAAATCGTCAGATAAAACAGCAAACGTGTTTTTTAAAATCTATTCGCGTTAACTTACTAATAATTTATATTTTTTATTATCTTATCACTTTGCCCAGCAGTGGGACAGTTATGGGGTGGGACTATTTACTTTTTAATATTAATATACTATGCTAACAATCGTGTTGGGAAGTGCTCACTCCACCAGTGCCCTGTTAATAAAACAGGTGATGACAAAGCGTGAACACTTATAGATAAAAAGAAACTATTTCCAATAAGAAAATCTATCTCCAATAAAATGGTAAGTATATAGTCTCGCGTACCAGAAAGTCTAGTGACATCAAAGAATATAATGCAAATTTGATGTAGTCCCGAAGCGGCGGGCGTTGCTTCAGCCATGCACATATTATGCAAAACGGTCGAGAACATAAAACCGGGCTCATCAAATGTTTCATGGGCGACCTGTGAACTGGCCATTGCGCAACTGTATTTCTCACTGCAAATGTTGACGCAGTAACTTCTATTAACTATTTGTATATTCGCGACTATTGGTGGCAAGAATCTGTTTACAATCAGATTGCATAGCGACCACATCCAGTAAAATAACAAGATATAATTTAAATATAAATATTTAGACAACATCACATACATTGTTCTGATCCCAAGGTAAGTAGCCAAATCACTCGTTTCATGGAAAACAGAAACAACGACGGTACCACAACCACCCAGACCCGACACTGACCCGACCGGGAATCGAACCCGGGACCTCAGAGTTAGCGCCGCCCACAGTCCGACGTGCAAGCCACTCGGCTACGGAGGTCGTCAGATATACAC
The DNA here is from genome assembly GCA_949315975.1 of Eudonia truncicolella. NCBI lineage: Eukaryota > Metazoa > Arthropoda > Insecta > Lepidoptera > Crambidae > Eudonia > Eudonia truncicolella. The sequence goes on along the minus strand of OX438837.1, from coordinate 16,580,175 downwards.
ATACAAGCATACATCAGGAAAGCATGCAAAGGCTGCTGCATTAGCACTCGTTATCAATCACCGATCCGCATTGGGCCTGCGTGATGGCTTTCCATCCGTAGGGAAGGTCCGTGCCCCAGCGCTGGGGGCAAAATTAGCTGGTGATGATAATGATATAATATTAAATCGAGTGAAAAACCAAGACGTAGCAGCAGAAATCTAAGCTTCAAGGACGGCTGTTTTCATTTTCTTAACCTATTGGTAGTAAGATTCCTCCCAGAATTGGAATTGAAAGCAACCGCCGTTAATACTTATTGCTGACACCAAACAGCATTTCGTATGTCACAATATTAGTATAGTATAAGAACTAACCTTTAGGGGACTGCCTAATAGCGGCACAGGATCCACAGACTAGTTAAGTCAGCGGACATAGGCAGCTTCACTGCAGAATAAAGCGCGTCCCACTGGTGGGCACTCCGAGTCCCACTAGTGGGCGCGCCGCGTTTTTCCTTTTAACGGCGACTCTTTCTGAGTAACGCCAACCGCGCCCCTCGACCTTCGGGGGGCGTGCGTTCCGGCAGCCTTCACAGCCTTTTTTAAGGCAAAAGGCGACCCCCAGGTTGTTTTACCGGGTCTGTCTTAATCCTTTTTTTAAAAAAAGGACAAGGCAATCCCCGGATCTACGGAATCTGCGAGCAGATTTTTTCCTGGGTAAACAAAAAAAAAAAAAAAGGCGGCAACGCTAGTTGTTATACACATATTTATACTTTTTTACGCGCTTTGGCTAACCGAAACTGTCGAGTCACAATTTATTTATTTTTTATTTAAAACTTTTGCAACATACATTACATGGCGGACTTAATGCCTGAGGCATTCTCTACCAGTCAACCATAGGGTGGTGCAGAAATAACATGGTAGGTGCATTTGGGTGAAGACAACAATTTTAGAAATAAAAATAATATATTCTAAAACGCACAATATATACCTACATATATACATACATAAAGTCCAAGTGAGTTGATATTTGACGACCTCCGTAGCCGCTTGCACGCCGGACTTTGGGCGGCGCTAACTCTGAGGTCCCGGGTTCGATTCCCGGTCGGGTCAATGTCGAAAAGGAACTTTTCGATATTGTGTCGGGTCGGGGTGGTTGTGATACCGTCGTTGTTTCTGATTTTCTGATATATATATATATATATGTGTGTTATATGTTTCACGTGTTCGTTTTAATACGTTATTATAGTTAGAGTGGTTAGTCAAAAGTCGAAAATTCGATAAGGACCTCAGTGTTTCGGTAGCTCAATTGTAGTTGATTTAAGTAAATAATACTTCTGTTTTTTATATTATGTAATAATATAATAAGTGTATAAGGTGGCAATCAGGCGTATAACCCGCCTAATGGTAAGTGGTTATCGTCGCTTATGGACGTTGGCAACACTAGAGGTATCAATCACACTTCGCCAACCTTTAGTATCATTATAACTATTTATAGTTTTATTAGATATCCAGACACTGTTTAAGTATAATAATTGTTTAAAACATAAACTAATCATAACTTTACTAAACAAAGACAGACGAAAAAAATTAAGTTTAAGATTTTTTAATAATATTGATAACTGGAAAATGATTTATAGCTAGATATACCTACTTAAAATCTTTTATATGACCAACCTTTATTATTCTTTATAAATTACTAACACTTTCACTACAACTTCAATTCCGCTAATTTCGTATTTTTAAAATTAATATTATTTATTAAAATAAAATCTATTACTCACAAGGACTGTATAATTATAACAGTGAAAGATTTTTTGGAATTAGAACAGTAGTTCCGGAGATCACCCTTCTCAAACAAACAAACAAACCAAATCACAAATTTTACCCCCTTATTAATAGTATAGAATTAAGTAGTTGTAATGTTTTAGTTATGTTATAATTATACTATAGAAAAAAAGAAATGAATTTCTACAAAATAGAATCGTTATTATAAAAAACTAAAATTATCTATAAATCAGTACATTACAGATGCCTCGGTGGCCGACTGGCAGAGCGCTCGGCCCGATACCCGACGATCCCGGGTTCAATTCCCAAGTCGGGTTAAGTGTTTTTCTGATTGTTCGATGCATAGCCCGGGTTCGTGATCACCAACCCGCACTTGGCAAGCGTGGTGATAAAACCAATACCTATCAATTGTAGTGATGACTTAATCTCAATGATGAGGCCTTTGCCCAGCCGTGGGATAGTAAATAAGCTATTACATTACAATACTTATAAATAATGTTTCAATATACATTATTCTGGTGTATATATTTGTTCAAGTAGCTTGATGTCACCGTTAATTGTTCTACGCACGCGATGACCCACTTACAGAGAGTACGCATTTATTTAAGTACTGCAATATTAATTTTGTTATGAGTATCGATAACCATAAAATATTTTATAAAGAAATATTTACAATATAATTTAATAAAATGCTTTGTGAGACAGACAGACAGACTTATATAATGAATAATAGACCACTCGACGAAACTCTGTCATACTCAATAACACAACATTTTTTTATTAGATCCCATTATTTTTTATTATAGTAAAATAATTAATGAAATCAGGCGTTACTTTGCAGAAATCCATGGTAAAAAAAATATTGAAAAAATTGTAGTGTTACTTCTTCTAAACAGTGGAATTAATATTACATAGTATTACATATTAATTCCATTCTTTACATTAAATTAGGTAAATTAAACAATTATTAAAAAAAATGTATTGTCGTAAGTATATATATATATACAACAACTGTACATAAAAATAACAGAGCAAGACATATGTAAAATATTACGCAATCTGCAAGTAACGCAGGCGCATATTATTGTCATCGTTGGTATAAATAAGCACAGACGCATTAATTAATCGTCGCTTATCATATGTCACACGTCCCCCCTCGTGGTACAGAAGCCCCCCACTTTTAGGGCAGTCATTGCCCCCCTATAACGGTACAGGCGGGGCCTCCGAGAGACACGCCAATCGCGGCAAATGCTGCGCGCGCTGATCATCTAAGCGAATGATCTAGCACGCTTGTCATTTCGCGACCACCTCATTGGTCGCAGATAAAGCATTCCATCTCGCAACAAATTTGGCGCGATCTAGTTTTCGAGCGCTCGTTTAAACAAGCCGTTAATGTCAGCGTGATTTACAATAGGTTGAACTCTGACCCAGTTATTTTATTCAACTTTTTATATGGTTAATTTTATTCATGCAAATTTTATGGTGTACCTCATTAATATTCCTAGTATAAAAAACTTTATGACCTATGACAATGTACCTTTATAAAAACAAAAGCGAAACACCTTCTGGTTACAAAACCGCAAAGCGTCGCGGCACACCTCTCTAACCGATCAATAAATATCGAAAGAGCAGCCACCTGCGCCGGCGCAGTGAGACCAAACAAATAAATTACCCAAGACGCAGCGACGAGCGAACAAAATAGCTGTGCGCGCAACCATACACTACGTGTTTTATGGACCTATAATGCATTGAGAAAGTAACTGTAAATTTTGAATACGGCCTTCCCACCCGGTGTCCGCGTGCCGACTGACTGATGAGCAAGGCTTAACCTCTGATAATAAGTGAAGGGGACGGGAATAGCGCGCGAGAGCATGCGCGAACGAGACAGCCAATGTATCTTCTTCGGTAATCGTGAAGTGCAAGATGAGTATACAGTCACACACGGACCACATCCGAGTGAGGCTCGGGGACGGTTGAAAAACGAACCGCGCGATTCACGCTGCGCGAACGCAAGGGCGCGTGCGTTCTGTTTTCGAATTTGCGTGTGCGAACTTTTTTCTACAGACTTTTTTCAGAAACTCTTTTGACTTTATTTCTTTAGGCTGTAAGGATATTCGTTTGTGATGTTCCAGTGCTCAAAAATAGTGTTCAGTGTAAAAATGAAAAACAAATTATTGTAGCGGTTGAGTGCGGAACAATTTTTCTTTTCAAAATTTGTGGAAAGTCTGACGAGCCCGTAAGCTGCTGCGGCATTCAAGGTACGTTTATTTTTTTATTACAGTTTTATGTATGCATATAACAGGTGAACGATTGTTACATGAATAATCAAAAACTGTGACATGACCTGCGTCTAGTAACCTTTTTTGCACAAAAGTTATTCGCATGAGATTTTTATTTATTTTTATAATATTATGAATATTTTAGTTCAAATGTTATGTAGGCTTAATCATTGTTCTATAAAGTATGATATCGAAATAAAATTTATTTCAATTGATGCAACATTAAATGTGACTTCGTAGTTGACTACTTAAACGATTTTAACGTTTGTTCGGATGTGTTTCTAAATACTAATTGTCTTACATAAAATATTTATAGTTGTGAATCGGTTAGCTAATCATCACATTCGCAACATCATGACTGATTATTATTTCATTAGATTGCTTATAAAATTATATTAAGTTTTTTAAAATAATATTAATAACTAATAAGTGACCAGTAATTAACCATGATTGAAATATGAACAAGAAATAAAATAAAGAAAACTCTTAATCAAACCTTTTTAATAAAACACGAACATTGTAGTAACGTTAAACTCGTAGATGAACTGTACGTGAATCGTTTTTATTAATAAACTAATGAACGATTATTTCCATAGAATCCGGGTTGGTGTTCTAGTGGTTAGCGACCCTTACTACCAAATCCATAGTTGTGGGTTTAGTATAAACTAGAGGCAGATACTTTTCATGAACCAATGCGTTTGTAACAGAGTTATGAATGTTTTTTTATATGTACTTAAAAAAAAAATATATAAATTTATAATATGTTTATTCGTTATCTAATAGTCATATAAAATAAGCTTATTAAGCTTATAAGCTTAGTTGCTCTTTTTGTTACGTTTTTTTAATTAGCTCAGCATGTCCAACAGCTGGGCACATCAAGCCTCCCTTAACCCTTTCATGGGCAGAGCATGTTGAAATTTTTCATTGGTTTTCGACCTTATGTTAAGGTAGTAAAGTTAAAATTATGGTGTCCAATATATGGACAGAGCCCTATTTAAACGTTTACACACTATTGTTTTCTAAAGTGACACTGATACGTTTGTATTCTCTTAATCAATTATGATCAAGTTATATGTAAAATTAACGCGAGTTGATCCCTATTGTTTCATTCCTTTCACACTAGATAATATCTACCTAATCTATCATCATAAAATATCATCTAGATAGATCTAGTTTAAAAGGGTTACCGGAATATCAGCGCTGTAAAACCAACGAGGCCTTAAGCTTACGCTGAGCCAGTTAACTTTTGTCGCCTTGTGTCGCCTTTTGTTACATGACTTTAAATTGTTTAAGAAATTGTTGTAACAAATTAAAACGAAATATATATAAAAAAAAATTAAGTAAATAAGGAACGAGTACCCTTTATAAAGTTAAAAATAAAAATACTTAAAAGATTCTCAATAATATAGAGAGAGAAAGAAGAGTGTAAGTGGTTCAAATTGATAATTACTAAGTGAGTTCTGCATACTGAATACTTGTCGAAAAGTACAGGACTGAAACCCAATGCCGTTATTATTCGAAGCTGCCGTGAAGGTGGTTCAACGCAAAGTTTACGACAATTAAGAACACTCTGTGGTTACAGTTTCTTCGGAACAGTTTGCTAATAATATCAAGACGTGTTAAAATGTTTCTCCGCTAGTATAATGGCTAATATACTCTTAACATCATCTGTACTGATTAAAACGATATTAAAAATAATTTGCAGTCTCTACAAACAAACCCAATTTGCAAACACCTGTATTTTATCAAAATTTTATTATACAAATTACAAAAACACAATGTTGAAAAAATTTCCACGAGCAGGATTTGAACCTGCACCCTTCTGACATACCGGGTCAGGTGCTCTTCCAATTGAGCTATCGTGGTTCTAACCAGCCCGCCGAAATTATTCAACACTATTTACTTTTTTACTTTGAAAGCCAAAGGCGCCAATTCAATGTCAACAACTACCGTCATTAACATCTGATCATAATATTTTTACAAATACTAAAGATCAGTTAAGAAGTAGGCTAGCTATTTATAAAATGTTTTAAATTTGTTTATATAATTTTAACGCAAATTTTGTTGCGAAACAAATTACAAAAACACAATGTTGAAAAAATTTCCACGAGCAGGATTTGAACCTGCACCCTTCTGACATACCGGGTCAGGTGCTCTTCCAATTGAGCTATCGTGGTTCTAACCAGCCCGCCGAAATTATTCAATTTCAATTTCAATTTTTTCAACATTGTGTTTTTGTAATTTGTTTCGCAACAAAATTTGCGTTAAAATTATATAAACAAATTTAAAACATTTTATTATACACTTTAGTCATAAACTTAACTTAACAATAAAACTTTTTCATTATTCTCAGGTAAACTGAGAATGGTTGTAATATACCTATAACATTTTAAATAGCACATAGATTTAATGTTGCTTTGGAAGGTTGTTTTTTACTTAGAAGACTGCAACAAAAAGCAACACCAAGAAGCTTAGTAGTGAGTCTTTTTTTTACAATACCTACATCTAATTATATTCTAATAGTCCAGTCCAGTCCAGTCCAGTCCAGTCCAGTCCAGTCCAGTCCAGTCGTCCAATGATATATATATATGTATGTGACTGTTTCATAATAATTTGTTGTAACATATTTTTTTCATAAATTATATCTTTCTGCCTTTCTTATTCATATAAATTTGAACTATACCAAATCTCAATGTCCTCTGTGTACGCGATCTGCTTTAAAAGAGGGTTCAACGATTTTTTTTTAATGTCTTTATTTTTTATAGGATAATTCGTGTCCTTCTGGATAGTATATGTTTTATAGTTGTGCCCCGCGGTTTCACCCGCGTTAATTAGCAACGGCAAGGAAAGCTCTCAAAAAATTTTTTCCCGTTTTTGCAACATTTTTCATTGCTGCTCCACTTCTACTAGTTATAGCTTGATTTAATATAGCCTATAGCCTTCCTCAATAAATGAACTATTCAACACAAAATATATTTTTTAATTCGAACCAGTAGTTCCTGAGATTACCGCGTTCAACCAACCAAACAAACAAACTCTTCAGCTTTGTAATATTATAAGTAATAAGTATAGATTAAGCCAAATAGGTCAGTAGATGAGTACAGTACAGTGACGTTAAGTTCAATTTACTATTCACACGTTATGAATCCTATAGGTGTTCATGTCCTTTTAAGGAGTACCACGTTATGACTACTGAGGTTGTTCGTTAAGTAGATGTGAAGTTTCAATTAACAATATCGCAATGTTAACTAAATAAGGCGAGAAATGTAATTGGCGAGAGAAATTGATTGCGCCGTGCACTTTGCAATGATACAATTAAAAGTTTCACGATATATTTTAAAGGTCAATTTTTTTGTAAGTAGTGTAAGTAAGATTCTCTTCGCTCTCGACTCTAAAAAAATTACTAAAATTCAATATTATATTTATACAGGTGATAATGGAAGTTTTAGTTACTGAACCATCCTTGAAGAAATTATAAGGGTTGGTATCGCAAGCCTGTCCTGTTACCTACTTAATTCTTCGGGACGTCCGTGTCGGTTGAGAAACATTGTTTGTTTTAGCGTATATTACCTATATTATTGGTTTTGTGCCATATATGCCAACATTATAAATTATAATGATTATTGTATTTTCAAAATGGTTTAACAACACTATATTATAACTTTTGTACTATCTTTACGCATTTTTATTCTGCTTCAGGCATTTTTATTCCCTAATCACTAATAATAACTCCAAATATATTATTATCATAATCATTAAAGTTATCTTATCTTATCTTTGTAGGACCTGCCGATGTTTGCCTCCCGCAGTAACACTTCGACTTATAAAGATATTTTGTGCAACCCTATCCTTTCACTTCCCCGGTGAAAATGACTGCCATACGTTTGGCAGTTATCTTTGGTCTTCTGGTTTTGGATAGGCTGATACTAGGAGTACCATTTTTTTCCTAACCAGATAGTAACAGTCGTTTAGTAAGTGCTGCATTGACGTTTTCTCACCACAAGCACACAAGGCAATTCTTAAAACATATCGATAACTTCAATCGATACACGTTGCTTCCCAAGAACTTATTCTCGACATATATTCTCTTTTAGCATAAGCATCTCAACACTTATCCTTTTCCAAATACAAATAATGAAAGCGATAAGACGAGAATACGTTTTATAGGCCACTCTGAATAAAATGCTATACTAATTTTTCTTTATCTCGACATGAAGTACAATCGACAGTGTAACAAGTTGAACACTTAAGATTTAGCTTCTATACATGACATTTAATAAATATTATGTGTATCGAAACCGAAGTTAGTAACGTAAAAATCATGTTTCACCACTTATAGATAATTGTCGGATAGCCTAATCAGGTGATAATTACTCTTATATAACAAATGAACAAATTATTATTTTTGAGGTTGTATTAAAGTCCTGGCACTTGTACGAGTATATAAAAATTGTTTACAGAAAAAGTAGTTAATGAGGCATGCAATGTTATCATATCTAAAAATTGTTATTATGTTAATAATTTTAATAATATTTTTTTTGTTATAGTTATAGGTCTCCTGCTTATCTCACATAGGGGTTCTTGCCAATTGCTATGATCTTTTCATACTTGTTTCCCTTTCCCTTTCTCTACATTAGTTAAATTCTTAATTAATACAATTAAACCAAACAATTTACAAAGCTGGCATGACTGATACTGGCAGTGCCTTTAGAATTAATAGACAATATGTATGCTTCACGAGTCACGTGTCTTCTCAGAATAGTACACAAAAACTGAGCTCCCATGGTGGTCTCCCTATTTTAGATAATGTGAAAGATCTGCTGTTTTTGGTATTAAAGTCATTCTCACCGTGAACGCATGTAAGGCTTTATTTGCAAGCGACATGTTCTAGTTGTGGCAACTGTGTAATGCTAATGTAGCCTTTTTTACGGGTGACTTACGAGGGGTGTTCAATAAAAAGTAATAATGGCATATAAACTCCTTGAACAACAAAAAGTGAATACTGGCAGCTAAAGCCCAGACATTTGATAAAATAAAAACTATTGATTTCTTATTGACTTCTTTTGATATTTAAAAAAAGAAGTCATTTAAGTCGTGTCGGAGCGTGGTACCTACGCAAAATAAATAAAATTGAAATTCGCGCCGTAATAAAGTATCTCTGCCTCAAAAAATTTACTACTGAGCAAGTAAATCTAGACTTGAAAGGAACATTAGGGGTTCCTCCGTATTCTACGGTTGCGCGGTGGCGTGCCGAGTTTAAGAGAGGAAGAACTTCAACTAAAGACGACCCGCGCTCGGGCACCCTACGACGGCAGTTACCGAACAAATGATAAAAAAAGTTGAAAAATTGTTTTGGCAGATCGTCGTGTTATACTCTTCATTTTGTAGCTGAAGAACTAAAGATTTCGATTGGAAGTATCCATAGTATTATTATACATAAACATTTGGGCATGAAAAAAGTATCAGCGCGCTGGGTGCCTAGAATGCTTACAGACGAGCATAAACAAACAAGACTGAGGATTTCTCAAATCAATTTGTAATTGTTACAACAATCCTGACCGATTTTTGACTCGCATCATAACTATGGATGAAATATGGCTCCACCATTATGATCCTGAAACGAAACAACAGTCCATGACTTGGAAGAGGCCGTCATCTCCAACGCCTAAGAAGTTTAAAGCATTTCAATCTGCCGGTAAGATTATGGGCTCTCTTTTCTGGGACAGCCAAGGGGTGATAATGATTGAATAACTCAATCATGTAGCTACTAATACGGAGGCCTTATACGCAGAACAGATAAAAAAAGTGCGTCAGGAAATACGCGAAAATCGCCGCGGCAAACTTGCTAAAGTTGTGTTGTTACATACAAGTCCCAAGTTGCGATGACTGCTATCCAAGATGCTGACCTTGCGCCTAGTGATTTCTACCTGTTCCCGCTGTTAAAAGAACAACTGAGAGGTCAAAAATATGGCAATGATGAGGAAGTGATTGCCGCCGTACATGATTTTTTAAGCGATCATATAATAAATATGAAGATAAGATGAAGTTTTTTCAAGAAGGGAATCTTAGGATTAGTTAAACGATATACCAAGTATGTATAAACCTCAAAGGTGATTATGTCGAAAAATAAAATGACAATAAATAATATATAACTGCTTCATACTCATTATCACTTTTTATTGAACACCCCTAGTATCTGTCATGGAACTGTACCGTAGTAGAGCGGTGGTTGTGTAAGACATCTACTTACTTTAATGATGGTTTCATACATTAGATGTTAATGAGATAACAGTTTATACAATTTAGTTGCTATTTAAATAAACTAAACGCAAGTTTATAATTCACTGTGAACATTGTGCCATAGGTATTTTTAGGTCCCCACTGCTGGGGCATTAAAAGCGTCTTGCATATGAATGGAATCACCACAAGACAGAACGGGGCACAAACCACCACTCGGGCCCAACGTAGATTGGTGTTTGTTAACGACTGCTAATGCAGTAGGGGCTTCACGTGCCATCCGAAGCACGAAATAGATATTTTTTTTTATCACCCATCCGATGACCGGCCTTTGCGATAGTTTTCTAGCTTCCGTAATCGCAGATCAAGCGCGTTAACCACTGCGCTATTAAACACGTCGATTTGTTAGTCAGTACGTCTAATCGCTATCAATGGTTATGATCCAGTTCGTCCGGTCTCGGTTTGGGCGTCCACTTCGACTCCCTAATTGTTTTGGCACTAGTGCGCTTAACAGTGGCTAGCGCAGCCAATGCGCGCAACGATGATACGTGATACTTCTTTTTTTTTTGAGCTACTCCCCGCTATTTTTGCAGGACTTATCATTCTGTTTTTTTTTTATTTTTTTATTTTTCTTTGGGCTTTATGAGCTCTACTCATTATATATATTTCTCTTTTGTTTCTTTTCTTTTTTCTTTTCTACAATGTGTCTCTTATATCTAATACATTTTTCTTTTCTTTGTGTTTACACTTTTATTTTGTACTAGTACATGGTACTTTCTTATGTTAAATTTCTTATTTATTTACATATTTCATATCTTATTTTATAACAATTTTTTTACATTTTCTTTTCTCCCCTAAATAAAATCCTGCCACTTAAATGGTCTTGCTTTGCTATTTCTTAAACTAATAGTCCTTATTTCTCATATTTACTTTGTTAACAATATTTTTAGCAAATTCCATAAAGTCTTTTCTTTCTTTTTTATTACTCATAATCTCCTTAAGGGTGTCTTTGCTTAGATTTTTTTCAATTTTCTGCTGCAGAGTGTACCTAAGTTGCGTGTGTATTGGGCAGTCTAATAATATGTGGAAGATGTCCTCGTCCATCGTCGGGTCACAGGCACATGCGGGGCTGTCCCTGTACTTGAATCTGTGCAGGTATGCTTCTCCTTCTTAAGTTGGCACTTTATTTGGGGCCACCACGCATTATCGAAGGCCCCCTCTATATCCAGCGAAATCACGACCATAATCTTCTTCTCGACCAGATTTTGTCGGTTTCGCTGGACCATATCATAGAGGTATCATAGTCTTCGGTACTGCGCTGCGGCATGAAGCCATATTGACATGGGCTCAGTTTGGGCAACACATACCATCTAATTCTTTTAATAAGTAATTTTTCTAAAATTTTTCCTAATATTGCCAGGAGCCCTATTGGCCTATAAGATTTCGGGTGCGTATAATCTTCCTTGTTTGGCTTCCTAAGTAATATAATGGTTGCGACCTTCCAGGGCTTTAGGAAGTGGGAGACCTCCAGGCATTTGTTGTAGATAGCTAGGGATAATGGTGAGTCGGTTTTTATGGCTGCTGCGCATATGTCGGCCGTGAAGCCATCATTAAACGGGGCTTTTTTGGGGTCGAACGAGTTCACCGCTTGAAGAAGTTCAGCCTCCACGAATGGAGGGTCGCAAAGATCATCTTTGTTGCCCTCATTCGCTTCAGCTGCCCTTCTTCTCACTTCTCTGTGGTCCTCGTTCTCTCCCAGTTCAGTATTCTCCGGGTAAAAGCTTTCTGCCATTATGCGCACCGACTCCTTTGGGCTGGTGTTATTGCCATCCCTAGCTATCGGCAGATCTTCATATGCCTTTTTTGTCTTTCCTATCACTCTGTATATGCCCTCCCACATAGTCTTCCTTTCTTGTTTCTCGCACAACTCCTTCCAACTTCTGATCCTGGCCTTTTCCATTTCTTCTTGATATTTTTCTTTTGTCTTGACGTACTGCTCGACGACATAAGCCAAACGGTTTGGCGCTGCCCATTTAATTTTTCTTTTCATCTTATTTTTTTCTTTCTTCATTTTTTATACGTGATACTGAACGGCTGCAACTTTATCAAAAAATTGTAGAATTGTATTGTAGAATGAAGCTGGTAAACGGTTGTTACTAAGAAAGTAAGAAAGTCATTGTAATTTCTGAAAATCAATTACAAAATTTAAAACTATACTGAATGAAAAATATGATTGTTACATATTTAAAAACATATTATAAAGCTGTCAAATGCTTAATTCCATTTGGTCTACAAAAGTTTGCTCTTATGGATTTTACTACGCCATCGATTCGACCATGCGCTGACAATAAGACAAGTGACAGCAAAAAAAAATCAGCAACAGCATTTTTATTTTCTTCTTTTGTTTGTTTTTCATCATCACATATTGGAAAATATATCCCAGTCATAAAATGGCACTTCTATCCATTACAAATCATTACACAAAGCAAATTAAAACCATAAACAACAATAATTTTAACAACAAAAAATGGGTCTCACTACTGTTGCACCCACTGAATTGCAATTGCTATGATTAATACGTGCACTCATTTCGATTAATTGGTACACTAGCCTGCACGTCAACCTACCCAAAACTGTCAAATTTCTTCAATACATTGTCAACCTTAAGCCTTAAACATAAAGTTCAAAGTCTATTGAGGAAATTTGACAGTTTGTGGTAGGTTGATGTGCAGGCGTCTGTACATAATGCAATCTCCATCAGTTTTTTTTTTAACATTTTATTCGGTACCGAGTACTGTTTACTTTGCCCTTTTTTAAGCAAATTGTTGAGGTCGTCAAAGGACGTATGTCGACCATGACTTTTAAAATACCCAACAAAAGACTCTTGACGCTGCACTGTAAGACCGAACATGTAACCCAATTACAGGTATTTTTTCGCCAATGAAAAGTATAATAATATGGTCTTTGGACTGGACTGGACTCGAATGGAGTTTTTAAAAATGTTTATGAAAAAGAAGTGATAAACAAACGAAAGAAAAAATTGAGAATCATATTAAATTAAAATTATGATTCGGTAAAAAAAAATAATGTTATACGTGTTTAGACAACTGTCTAAACACGTATAACATTAATTTTAGTTAGTGTAACTAGACTCACTACTAAAATATAGTATATCTTTTTACTAAGTGTATGTTTACTCGTGATGCATTATTCTAAGGATTATTCATAAATTGTTTAACGTATTAGGTAACTATCGTTTCTATTCGATTAACGGGTATGTAACGTATAAATTCTAGTCTAATTAAGTGGCATTCTGTCATTCAATTTATTTTAATTTATTTTGACATTATATTTGGCTGCATATTTATATTTAGACTTGACATTCATATTTAAAAATTAAATGTTGTATTATTTATATTTATTGTAAACTAAACATTTGCGTGACTAAAATGTTTGCCTGCACATGTATAATCATTTTATTTTTGCCACACACACAATAAACCTAATGCAGTAGCGACTTTTAACATCTCAATAGTAAAAAATAGAAAATAAAAAACATGTCGCTTTTCAGTCACCGTGCGCGCCTTAACTCGCCCAGAACAAAGTAGAAAGTTTCGAAACCTCTAAGGTTTTTACGGCGGGGTGTGTCTGTGGTCGCGCGACGGCCGTTTACACCATTCACGCTTTTAAACGTCACTTTTATTACTGGACGATTCCTGTTACTCGCGAGCTTTGTGTATGCTAGTTCATAATACATTATGTTTACAGTTCCGCTAGTCTCTTGACTTGGCGTTTTTTGCATATGTCTATGTATGCAGTGCCAAACGTTAATCCAGAAAAAACAATGGTCTAACATTTTTAATTTATTACTTACGACCTACAAGGGCTCTCCAGATCGACCAGTGGTCTGAGAAGATAATTGGGAAGGTTGGCGTCTTGACTACGGGTCAATAATAAGCCAGCGGAGTAAGTAAGTAAGTACTTACTAATAAGAACTTAGATTTTATCGCACCAGATGTTAAATGATGTCAAGCTCGAAGGTATAATGCACTTCACCCGGAATCCTCATCTATTCAAAAAAGGGAAATAATTTATTTGTATTACAAAATAAATATTTGGTGAGCAAAATTATTATTTGGTCAGCAGAATTATACAATCGGTCAGCATAAGAAATCCTTACTGTTGGTTAGGTTAAGTTATTTTCTTTTCCCGAGTGAAGCGCAGCGTAGCGAGGTCCAGTCACGGAAGGGGGGAGCGGCATAAGACTGCTGTTCAGAATGATATGAGTTGCAGACTGATTTAGAAATATTTGCTGACCATAAGTTGCTACCCAACTAGCTTTATTGCTGCCCAACTAGTGTTTTTTTTTTGCTAACAAAATTACGAATACTTTGCTAACCGTTTAAATAATACCCTTAAAAAATACGTTTACCTAAACTAAATCAAACAAAACTGCACTATAGTTGAGGAATTGTAAGTTTCTAATGGTTCTCTAATTGCAGTTTATGTTATTGGTATAAAAACTTTGTTTGTTACTTATTTCAAAGTTATATAAATACTTTACCATCCACACCAGCCTTCCTAGACAAGTGGCACAACGCTAATAGAATAGAAATTAAATAAAATGATTATTGTTTGGGATTGGCATAAACGTCATTTATACGTATCATTGACTTATTTATGTCAATCCCATACAATAATAATTCTATTTAATTTCTATTCTACTAGCGGCCCGTCCCGGCTTCGCACGGGTGAACATTTCTTTTTTAAAATAGCCTATGTTACTCAGCGCTAATGCAGCATTCTAATGGTGATTTTGTTTAAAAATCGATCTAGTAGTTTTTGAGTTTATTCGTTGCAAACATACAAAAATACAAAGTTTTCCTCGATGTAATGTTATAGATTAGTATTAGTAAAGATTAGCGTTATGCCTCTTGTCTAGGGGCGCAGCCATAAACGTTGAAGTCTGTCACTGTTCCATTGCGATACAAAAGACATCAACGCAATAACTTCGGATTGGTTTTTTTTAGAATCTTTTTATTAAAACGGCACAAAATATTACATTGAAGTTTTATAACTTCATAATCATTATCATCATCTTCATCATCAGCCTATATTAGTCCACTGATTAAGCCTCGCCAACTGCACGCCACCGAACACGATCCGTGGCTATTCTGACCCATCTCTTGCCTACCACCTTGCGAAAAACGTCAAATAAGTTACAACAAATATACATTTGCAGTCTTCTAACTTCAATCCAAGTTCAGGTTAATAATTGATAAAAGAATAATCAAGTTTGTTCTGTATTAAAATATTTAATTACCAAATAGTAAATATAAAAAATATTAAATTGTTTCATAATAAGTCTTACATATTATTTGCTTACCCATTAATCGGATATGACTATGCAGATTTTAAATAAAACATTTGATCGCACAGCAGTAAGAACCAGATTCACCAATGTAGCCACTTTAATAAGGCGCTTACGCTGGAACTAAGACGTCGGGAAATCACTCGCTGGTGATGTCATCTCAATTTTCTAAATATCAATCTATATTAAAATTTTAAATTGTATATATTCTACAATAGCTATGATATAAATATCCTTAACGATGAAACATAAAGATAAGGAAATTTATTCAAAAGTGAAAACATGATTATAATGAAATGTGTCCACTAATCGTGTTAATACTGTAAATATTTCGTCTTTTTAACTTTCTGAATTATTTCTTTTAAAACATGAAACTGAATCGTTACTTCTTAACTATTATATAAAATAATCAACTGACATATTAAAACGTCTTTTTAGCGCCTCCTCCAGTGGCGTTACTTCACAATAAAATTAAGATATAAATAAATATAAATATTTAAATATTTAGACAACATCACATACATTGTTCTAATCCCAAGGTAAGTAGCTAAAGCACTAGTTTCATGGAAATCAGAAACAACGACGGTACCACAACCACCCAGACCCGACACAATATCGAAAAGTTAGTTTTCGACATTGACCCGACCGGAAATCGAACCCGGGACCTCAGAGTTAGCGCCGCCCAAAGTCCGGCGTGCTAGCCACTTGGCTACGGAGGTCGTCTAAGATACATTTTGTATTATATGCTAATGATAAGAAAAAAACTGTCATAAATTATTAAATTTAAATAGCAAACCATAATTAAACTTGTTAAGGTTCTGTACACGAATTTAATGGTTTCCTTAAATTTATTTTGAAACATTCAGTTAAAACGACAAATTTAGATAAAATTGTGGTAACTAACCAGGCTCATTTAAAACATACCTAACCACAAAATTACTTTGGTTCTCGAACTTGGGACTTCTAAGTCTGAATTTAAGACTGGTGCTCTTACTACAAGACAACAAATGGTGGATTAAAAACTAGAATTTGTCATAAATGTAATAAAATATGTTTTTAAGCTACCCATGATACGATTTATAATAAATATCATACGGTACCCTGATAACCTGTGCAGTGCATATAAAAAATAATTATGTTACTATAAATCTGAAACTGTATCAAATATTTGACATTACTTCTGTGCTCATCTCACGAGTATCCAAAGTAAATATGCTACCGGTGAGTTAGAATCACGTTTTCGTCGTAAAACGTAAAACACAACGATGCCATCTCGTTTGAGTACAATCGAGCAGTGGAGAGCGCGCAGTAGGATTCGTCGACAAAATAGAATTCAAAAAACTATACATAAAAATGCAGCTAGTTGAGTGATTTCATATTTAATAATTATTCTTAGTATTTTAGTTTTATATAATCTAATGTTCACGTATCATGATGGCTAATGATTATTATTATCATATTTTTTATTCGAGTATCAAAGACTCATCATGGTTAGTAACATTGGAACTTAAGAGCTATGTTATCTATCACTTAACGGTGATATACGGCATTTTGTGGAGCATATGTGTTTTGGCATAGCCCTGACAGGCTACAAAAGGAAAAGTGAAATGATAAAGCAAGGAGGTCTAAGCTTAAATATTTTCTATCGTGATTCTTACATTGATTCATAAATAGATGAGATTACAGATTAGCCCATATCGATAACGTTAACGGGACTAGAGACGAGTAGAATCGTTATTTCCACTGTCATTGCTATAAAACAATTAAAATCTTATACCTATGTAGCTACAATTTTTTTTAAGTGTGTCCTATGTGCTCTGGCGCTTATACAAGACCTGCCGGTTTCGGACACACACACACACACACAGAGTTTTCATGTCAGTTTAATGTACTAAGTTTGGTTGGTAGGTAGTGTTTGTTTTAGGTCCATCTGGCTATCCACGACCATATTGTCTAAGTATGTTATCATAACAACAATTTCGTAATCATAACAGTTAAATTCGCAAATATTATGTGTTATTTTAATCACCACAAATGACTTGAGGTGTTTTTTAATGAAAATCTCAATCATCATTCATCATCATCAGCTTATTTTATGTCCCCACTGCTGGAGCAGGAGCCTTCCCTATGGATGGATAGGGAGAACAGGCCATATACCACCACGCGGGCCCAGTACGGATTGGTGGTTGTTAACGACTGCTAATGCAGTCGGGACCAACGGCACCCAAGCCTTCCGAAAGACGGTGGAGTTGGAGATGATAAATTTTTGGTCACCCATCCGATGACCGGCCTTTGTGAAAGTTGCCTAACCTCAGTACTTGCTATATTAGCCACTGCGCTATCGAGCTCCTCAATATCGCCATCGATTGCTTCCAAATACGCATGTGATTTTGTTTATATTGAGGTAACAAGGTAAACATAGTTTCTTATGCACATACCTACTCGTGCCTAGTAAAAAATTATGTTGTCATAACTCTACAATAAAGTATAATAGGAAAAAAAACACTCGATCCCAATCGTGTCCACTTCAGGTGTGTTCACACTCTGACGCATGACGTAAATGTGACGAGACTCGTCAATCGCTAAAGGCCGTAGTTATAGGTGAGAATACAAATCGAGCTCAGTTTTATATCGATTGTTACGATTTAAGCTTGGAGCTTGACGACACAGTGGTATACGTGTTCGTTCTGCTATTGATAAAGTTGTTAGACAGGCCTTGGGAACTTACAACAGAAACTTCACTGTATTTAATAGAAATTTATTATTCAGATACTGAACACTCAATCACTTCTTACGGTAACACAGTACACGACTTCACTCAACGGGCGCTCAGAACAGAATGCCGTGTTCCAACCAACGACCACTGTCAAGTTGTCTCATTACATCGTCAGTGACAGATGACAGGTGTAAACACTTTTATACTAACCGGAAGTAAATGTAGAAACCATAATTATAGTTATAATATCTTATCTTATCTTAGTGGGGCCTGCCGAGGTTTCCCTCTCGCAGTAACACCTCGACCCATCGGGATCTTTTGTGCAACCCCATCCTTCCACTCTTCCTCCTCTGTAAAGATAGAGGCCATAAGTTTGGCAACGTCTTTAAGAGCGAAGAGCCTGAAGTCCTCCGGTTTCGGATAGGCCGACCCCAGGAGTCCCATTCTTTTCCTAGCCAGAGAGTCGCAGTCACACAGTAGGTGCTAGTTATAATAAGTTTGGAACACGGCTAGTAAAACTTAAATGCATGCATGTATTCATTACCGTTTTAAACAATAACAAAAGATTACTAATTACTTTACAACAAATATTTTATTTGCTAACAAAGTTAAGAAACTATCGCAAAGGCCGCTCATCGGATGTGGGTAACCAAAATATTTATCATCTCGAGTTACGCAACCTAACCGCACCGCACCCCTAGGTATTGGCTTTGATTACAGCATCATTAGCAGCCGTTAACAACCACCCATGGGCCCACGTGGTGGTTTATGGCCCGTTCTCCCTGTGGTCTTCCTATTTATAATGTGGGCATGTGCCCAAGCAGTGGACATAAAATGAGCTAGTGAGTATGATACAAACAAAAACATATTTGTAATTATTTATAAATGTAACTAATACAATTTCATTTATGAAACGGCGGCTATATCTTACGATAAAATATCGATTGAAGTTGTTAATCGACTATTCGCTTCGCAACATCCCTAGATGTGACGTAACAACCATATCCGACCCGGATCATGTTCCACCAGATCGCTCGGTTTTTTTCGACAACTAATTAAAATAATCGAGGAAAATGTCGACCGAAATAAATTGAGCTTACGAAATTTCGATCATGAGTCATTGCTCAAAAAATGTTCAAGCATGTTCGAGCCAATATTTAAGTTTGTCTCCGATTTGAGTGTTGACTTGTATGGTTTCAACCTTGTAACCATCCCAGCATAGCGAAGCCGTGCCCTGTACGCCAAGCATTCAATTCAAAAACATTATTTTTTTAGGGTTCCTTACCCAAAGGGTAAAACGGGAACCCTATTACTAAGACTCCACGGTCTGTCCGTCTATCACCAGGCTGTATCTCATGAACCGTGATAGTTAGACTGTTGAAATTTACATGAACAAATACTAAAAAACAGAATAAAATAAATATTGAAGGGGGCTCCCATACAACAGACATGTATTTTTTTGCCGTTTTTTAGATAATGGTACGGAACCATTCGTGCACGAGTCCGACTCGCACTTGGCCGGTTTTTAAAATTGAAAGTTTTGCAATTGACTTTTCTCTGCCTGATGTTAAACAAAGCAGAGTCCAGATGCGAGGACAGCTAGATTGAGCAGGATTGGGCCTCAGTAGCCGGCCTCACGTTGCCGACCCGCAAATTTAAATGTTCCATTAGTAATGTGACCGAGTTGACCCAGTCAGAGTTTGTGCTGCTATCTGCTATAAATATTAATTAAGTACACGCAAAAGTGGTAATAAAAAAGACAAAATGACTAACATAAATATAAAGGTCTACGCAGACCGGGACGGCATGGCAAAGGATTTAAATTTTTACCAATGGACATTCAAACATATCGAAATATAAATAAGACATAATAAATACATACTTCGACGCGGCAAGGCTCTGAAATGCCGCGGTATCTAAGCGGCTATTGAGCGCTGACTGGCGGCAAAATCCTTTGCCATGCCGTCCCGGTCTGCGTGGGCCTTAAAAGTCCTTAAATAAATAAAAAGAACGAAAAAAGTACAACAAAATTATTTTGAAATGTCCTAATTGTTCATTAAACTATCAGGATTTCAGTACAGAAAACAGGTTTTCCCGATTACATGAGAAAAGAGAAGAGATCGCTCTTGAAATTACAGCAAGTTAGGTAGGATACCTAAAATAGCTCTGGCCTACTAACAAGTATTTTTAATACAAGTATATTGATAAATACGATAATGAAAACTTTCTTATAATACAACTACTGCAAATTCAAAACTTGCACGATTTGTTAAGATCTACTCTATCTCTCTATCTAGCTTTCGTTTACAATGTTACAAAAACTTTATCAATGTTAAAACGTTCTGCGTAAATCAGTCGACGTTGAAGGAAAAAAAAGAAAAGAAAATAATTCATATCACACAATTTGCTCGTTAAATCAAACGAGGTGGTGCTCCACAAACTTAATTTTGACGCGGTCAAAAATAAAACTAACTTACATTCGTATTTAATTTAAAGATAAACAATTGAAAATGTGTTCTATTATCAAGGTGATAACGAGAGTGGCTTTCTCCTCAAAGTTCTGTGTAAGTTGGTGGGTCTCGAGCTGTCATCTGAGAGGCGCGCGTGCGCTTTATGACGTGACATGTCGGAGTTTCCAACATTGTGACAGACGAGTTAATTCGAACTGCCCAAGCTCTTCAGCGCGGAGTTTGGGGTCCGGTGGAGAGAACTTATGTTATCTGTGGTATGAATAGGTACTGACTTTTCATTTTGATATCTTCTTATATATGGATATTTTGTTGCAAAATGTAACAATGACTAAATCATAATAAAGCAAAAACTGATGCGTCGTCGGTAGCCGAGCAGGTTAATACAGGGATTAAATACGAAAAATTGTAGTTCAATTCCCCGTTAGACTATTGACGTGAACCCATGCCTAACAAAAATGCACAAATATCCTTTTCCGGTTAACAGGACCGTTACTATAGTTTAAGAAATGCCTCACTAATTAGAGGAAAAGACACGAAGCAAATTCCATAATTTAAAAATGAGTATCACTGTGTTACGTTCTAAACTCAAAAACTAAAATTTCAAAAGATTTCCGTTCCGAATTCCATTCATATAATTTCCATAAAACTTTGCTAAGTTAGTGTGAGTTTCTACAACCATTACAGGATACGGGAGTTCGCGGGGACCAAGTCTCTAATATGTCTTATAATGTTGTTTTCAAATCTACAGTAGTTTGTGAGTTGGATAGCTTTGTTAATGGTTAGTATGATTTATTGTTTTCAAAAGTTTACGCGAACACTACACATTGAAGTAAAACAACTTTTACTGATCTACTCGCGTTTATTTTACACATAACTTTTAATTGACATGCCCTAGAGGGGCCCAACTATTACATCACCAAAAATATTCGCTAGAGAACAAAGATTCATCCCTAAGATGATACGCGAGGCTATTGAAATTTAAAAAAAAAACATTCTTATTTCAATAGAGAAGATGGTTAGAATCTACCACCAGCCTGGGATCCCATCATGCAAAATATTATATCCCAGCCCCAACACCATACTGCCAGACCAAAAGATACTGTAAGCTTAAGTAAAATTTAAAATAAATTTAAAAATTTTACTTAAGTATATTTAAGCGTTAATAAAACGCTAAAATATATAAAAAAAACACTTATACTGTAAGCTGTTTCTGCGTAAAACGGAATGCACCTGATTAAATTTCAATGAGGAAATACAAGCTACTAACTACTAGTAGTTAGTCTGATGAATTGAATTAGTTAATTAATTAATTAATTAATCATCACTTAAGATAATAAGATCATAGAAAAATGTGGAAATTGGTTCATAGCACAATTCTTCTGCCACGCGGATCCGATCTGGTTAGATGTTAATTTTACTACCAACTAATCTGCCTGCTTTCAGAAGCAAGTAGTCCAATATCAAATAGAAGCTTCGCTCTAAATTCCATCAATTAAACGTATTAGATAACTAGCTACGATAATATTAATTGAAATACCAAATAACAGCATAAGTCACGATCAACAAAGTGAAAACATAAATTGTGTACGTTAATGTTTGTGTTTACATATTTCCACTGACCCATTTTACGAAATTAACATTTCTCGTAAAACATGCCCACGCTTGTACTGATAAGGATCACGCTTGACTAGCCGTTGATTAAATTAACAAATTTCTTTTCATCTCCCAGCGAGAATAGATTAAAGGTTGTCGCACACTTACCGACAAATCGCACTCTACTACAGTGTACTCGGTTTGTTTGGTAGTAGAAATTGTTCTTTACCGCATCTGTGGTCTAGTTAAGACCACCGGTTTAGACCCAGAGGTCCCGGGTTCAACTCCCAGCTGGGGGTACATGTTTGTGTACTCGGTTTGGTTGGTGGTAGGGCTTGCTTGCCCGCCTGGTTAGCTACCACCATCTTATCTAAATATGTCGCCATAACAACAATGTTTGTAGCATTGTTGTGTTCCGGCAGCTGGAGATAAGATAGCCAGTGCCTCAGTAGTTGAGGATTTCGAGTGAAGTGCGCTTTCACCTTCGGCCTGATCTTCACTTATCACCAGGTGAGACGAAGGCCGTAAGATAATAATAAAATTTGGTTATCCACTACCAACTTATTAAAGTGTGTTTGTGCGCCTTAACGTTACAAGCATTGTTGCGTTTCAGCAGTTAGATATGAGGTAGCAAATTCCTGCACATTCGACTTAATCTCACTTACCATCAGATGAGTTATAAGGTAAGGCACTTCCCCGTTGCGAAATATAGTTTGCGGTCTTAAAGACGCGTTCGCATCGCCGTAAAAAGTTACAATGTGTCAAGCGAACAGAATTCTAACTGGCTGTAACCGTCATATGTGAGCCGTTCCTAAGGCAGCTATTTATTTAGTCATTGTCGATTCGTGGGTATGGACCTTTTACGATATTTTTATGACGCTGTCAAATTGTTTGAATTCTACCATGTGCCTGTGAATTAGCTGCTAATGAAGCTTATTTATAATGTCGGACAACATGACGTTTAGGATTTAATTTTGTTATCAATTAATTTTTATCTTCTTTGTTGATTGTTTTGCATATAGCTGCACATATGAGCTTTAACAAATCGATGTCTCTAAAAGTAACACGTATTATGTACACACGCCTGCACATCAACCTACCACAAACTGTCAAATTTCCTCAATAGACTTTGAACTTTATGCTTTAACTATATGATTGAAAATGAATTGAAGAAATTTGACAGTTTTGAGTAGGTTGATGGGCAGGCGTCTGTACATAGATTTTCTGTATGGAAGTCTAAAGAGAAAGAGAAGAAATAGCTTTTTAAGGTCAGGTTTGTTTGTTGTCAAATATATTTTATGTGTTCTAGATTTTTTATCAAATAAGTAAGGGACCCTTTATCATGCAACAATACTTTCAAAGAGAATGGGGTACTTGCAGCGTGGCCTCATGGCCCCCATACTTGTTCCAAAAAGTTTCGTCTCAAATAGTTTTCGTGCAATCTTCTGCGTGCTCAAATATTTTACGCAAACACATACATATATTGTAGTTGCCGCATTGTGTTCCCGTGTCAAATAATCCGGTCGCGACGACCCAGATTTAGGTGTAAATTGTCAACATGGGCTGTGACGCGCTTTTGACTCCACATCTCATATTAGTAGGTCGACAATTTCCGCGTTGAAGACCACACACGAATCGGCTGTGTTGAGTTGCGTTACATCGAAATTACTTGCCAATAAATCTCTTTTGACATATTTTGGGATGTCAAATTGTTTAACCCTATTTGGTGATATAGTCTTTTTTGGGAAAGTTTACTGATGTAGACTGCCTTTTTAGCGTAACTGGATTTTAGGGGCGACATAAAACTTAAAACAAAACAAAAAAAACAGCTCAAAACAGTTCGTTGTGGGGATACTTGGGGGAGGTCTTTGTCCAGCAGTGAACTTAAACTTCAGGTTTGTCGGGCCCTCTAAGGAAAGCAAGCGAGTCCAATCTTCTACAGATTCTCCGAGGAGTACTCTCTAAGTCCGAGTGCCTGCATTGAATAAGTTATTTAGTGTTACTAAGTGCTAAATAAAAGGTTAAAAAAAGCTGTGCCTGCAAATTTATCCTCGTGGATATATGTCATATGTGAAATATGTTATCTGTAAGTGGAGCTGGAATTTCGACGGATGCGAGCCTACCGAAATAATGCAATAGTAAAATCTGATATCTTTACGAAAAACAAAGAAAATCTTTACAAATAAAAATAAAGAAGATTTTTTTTAATGAGACTACTTTGTTAGAAAAATGTTAGGATAGATCATTTCTATTTTAATGCATATTGCCGAAACAAAAAAAATAATCTAAAAATCATACAGATTAATTAATTAGTTATTGACCTACATCAGACGTTGTCTATGAAAAATGTATCAATAAATTCGTGAGCTAATGATCTCGAGCTGCTTCGCATATTTTATAAACAATTTAAATATTAGATTAGATGACATCATTTTCGTGTCAGAGGTCGGCAACCTGTTTTGATATTAAAGGATTTAAATGTTAGCGAAAAGGTATTGAGATCGAGAAAAAATTTAAATCCGACGTCTTAATGCGTTTAGAAAATACAGAATCTATTTCAACCTATGACTCTTCTCGCTGTAATTTCAAACGAATGTTTCGAATTCTTTATATATTTATGAATATTTTGATATGATATACCTAAATATCTAGTTTTATTTTTGTAAGACACAGCTTTCTTAATGATATACAAATCAATAAAAAAAATGGTTTACTAATCTCTAATTAATTTAAAAATTCGTCTATGATTATGAATAATATATAAATAATACGACGTTGATTCATAAAAAACAATATTTTATGTATTATTATATCAAATATCACAGAAATTTCTTTTACAACTGAGCTAATAACGTGACATTAATTGGTACTTCCGTAAAAAACAGTCTTTATAGTGACAGAAATTAGCTTGTAATTCAAATTTAGGGATACTATTATTTCTTAAACAAGTATACAGTATGAGAAAACTGAATCTACAAGAGATAGGGAAAATATCTCCAAAGGCACTAGCCAAACTGCATAGAAAACATTTTTACAAAAACGCGCAAAAACTTTTTCAAAGGATGACCACAACTCGTCTCCACTGATCCCCCTTTTGGTGAGTGAGCACACCCCCTCTTTCGTTCTTCTTTTATTGGTTACGGGTTCGGGAGAGAGCCTTTTACAGTGAGCGAAAAAATTATCTTTACTCTTTTCTCCAATATGTATGTATCCTAACAACCGATTTCACATACGTCAAGGAAACTCACTTCTGGTTCGGAGCTCGTAAAATTATTTCCATACGTTTCTAACCGCAATCTTACTTTCTTACAGTCGTAAACTTAGGAAACAACGCTTCATATATTGTCTTGCTTTTCTATGGTGCTTGTTCGAAAGGCCTATTTAATGCTTGCGCTTTCAAAATTTCTTGTAGGACAATCATTATTATTTTACTGGTCTCGTCGTCGCTAATCTGTAAGCCAGCAGATTCGCATGCTTCTATATAAAATAAACCAAAAAATACATTAAAGTTTAGTGGTTTATGTTGGCAATATAATTTTTTAAACATAAGCTTTATCTGTCTATGTAGTTGGGTATGTTTATACTTAGCTATTATGTATTGGTAGCTCGTAGTTACGTTTGCGTCTCATTTATGACCTAGTAAAATGTTACGTTTATTTTGTCATAATTATATTGTATAAAGGCACACTGGGTTAACTTTAATTTTGCGCTTGCTGCAAGAAATTGCCTCCTCCTGTTTTGCCTTTCTTATTTTTTACCCGAATGCAAGGGAAGGGTATTGTTTTTTATGTGGTAAGGTTTTTAATAACCCACAAAGATAACTTATGCTTAGGTTGGAAAAGGGTTCTTTTAAATCTTCGACAAATATGCTAAAAACGTGTTTACATTAGCTAAAAGCCACATCTAGCTAGGTTTGATCTAACTTCGGTTTACTTTGTTATACCACCCTCACCGTCTAAAACAAAATGTCAGTTCATTCTATAAAAACGAGATTTTCTTGAGTGCCTACACTCAACAAATTACAATCTCTGCAACAATTTGAAACACCTTAAATGGTAAAGCTTGGTCTTGGGTACGTCTCCTCTCCGCACTTGCTACGCACGTAAATGGGCACCAGTTAACCGGAGATTAAAGTTTAATCGATGTCGGTGAGAGCCGACGCGGCCGACGGCGACGTGGGGAAATAGTCCGTCCTGACCGCGCCGGGTCACACACTGGCGTTTATGGGAGGGGCGGCCCTAGGGTTAAGGGAGAAGCGTTAACATAGATAGCTAACTGCCTTTAAGCTTAATCCGTCGTCTGCTGTGAATAAAGACACAATAGAATTTTATTTTATTTAGTGCACTGATCAATTCTCGCCACATATGAGCGGTTAACAGCAAAAGTTAAGCAGTTTATTTCCCAATAAAATAATTAAATATTCAGGCCCTGCCAGAATAACAGCGCTACTGTGTCATTCTGAACATCCATGGATGACACAGCAGCTTATGCTGAGACAGGGCCCTTTAACTTCACACTGCCTACCTATTTTATTTTCTGTTCTTTTTTTTTAATAATAATAATAATAATAAACTTTATTGCACACAAAAGAAAAACAATACAGTCAATTTAAAAAATAAAAATAAATAAAGAGTACAAAATAGGCGGCCTTATTGCTAACAAGCAATCTCTTCCAGGCAACCTTGGGCGAAAAATAATAAAATAAACAAAATAAAAATGGGTGCAAGTAAAAATAAACTAAATAATAATAATAATAATAATATCAAATAAAGTAATTACAGATAAAAAGGAAATAAATATATAAAACAGAGTTTATGCAATATAAATTTAAAAAAAAAAAAAAATAATAATAATAAATAAATAAACATAACTAAGGTAAATTTAAAAAATGACTCCGAACCTGACCCTTAAACGACTCCAACGTGCGAGCACTTCTGATGCGCTCAGGCAAAGCATTCCATAACCGGACAGCATGCACAGAAAACGAGTAGGAAACGAAATTAGTGGAATGAAGGGGAGTCACAAGAGCTAGATTAAACGCAGACCGCAAGGTATGGCTTGAGGAAGTCGAACGGAAGGAGAAGCAATTTTGAAGATATGAAGGTGAAGTGGGTAGAAAGAGGACAGTATACAGAAAGGAAAGGACGTGTAAGTCTCTACGCCGGCGAATTGGCAGCCATTTAAGCCGAGCTCGAAAAACCGAGACATGGTCATACTTCCTCAAGTTATAAATAAACCGAATACAGAGATTCTGCAAACGCTCCAGTTTATTAAGAAGTTCCTCCGAAAGATCAGCGTAGCAAACATCAGCATAGTCAATGATGGACAGCAGAAGAGTCTGCGCCAGAGTGATCTTTGTGCCAATCGGTAAGAAGTTACGAAGACGATTGATTGAACTGTACGCAGCAAAGACTCTTCTCCGAACAGCATCAACTTGCGAATGCCAAGTGAGACACTGGTCAAAAACAACACCCAAGTTTCTCACTGTCTTTGAGTATGGTATATTAGTGCCGGCGAAGTTAACAGAAGGAAGAAGTCCAAAATCGATCCTCGAAACAAAATAGGAGCTACCGATGATGATTGTCTGGGTCTTACTTGGATTGACATCGAGACCAAACGATTTGCTCCAGTCCAAGATAACCTCGAGATCCCTGTTAGTAACCTCAACAGCACGAGAAAGGTCTAATAACGGTGCTTGTGTGTAAATTTGGAGATCATCCGCATACAAGTGATAGGAACACGAAAGCTGTTGTGTAATAGAGTTTATAAAGATTGAAAAAAGAAGAGGAGATAATACGCCACCCTGAGGGACACCAGCATTAATATTGCACCACGACGAGAAAGATTCCTCAATACGTATGCGCTGCCGGCGCCCTAGCAGGTAACTTTGAAACCAATCAACCACGGCAGGAGATATGCCAAGAGAACGTAAAACACCGAGGAGAATATCAAAATCTACTGAGTTAAAGGCATTACTAAAATCTAATAATGTCAATATAGTAAGCTGGCGTTTCTCCATACCACGATGAATATCGTCGGTTATTTTAACTAATGCTGAAGTCGTACTATGACCCATACGGAATCCGGATTGAAATGGGTTAAGGAGACTATTTTTGCTCAGGAAAGAAGTGAGTTGACGATGGATAAGCTTTTCAATGACTTTAGACAGGAAAGGTAGTATGGAAATGGGACGGTACTCTGAATACAAGGTAGGATTTGATTTTTTGGGAAGAGGGATAACAGAAGCCTCCTTCCAAGCAGACGGAAACACTCGGGATGCAACTGATGTGTTAAGGATGAAAACTACAATGGGAGTAAGGATATCTAATATAGGAAGGATCATATTACGACTTATTGCATCAGTACCCACAGCATTAGAGCTTATGGAGAGTATAGCTCTCTTAACATCACTGTCCGTAAATTGATCTAAAACAAAGGGAGATAAAACAGGTGCTGGTAAATTAGAAAGACGCTGCAAGGTGGCAGTCTTGTAGTGGACGTCAATAGGTGACGAAGAGGTAAAATGAGAATTGAGAAGATTGATATCTAGATTGTCATTGATGTTAGCGTTCTTAGATTTACCAACCCCGAGAGATTTGAGGAATTTCCACACTTTAGCAGGGTCCTCATTTTGAACAGATTTACAGGTTCTTTTTTTTTCTGCCTGTTCTAATTTTTTTTTTTCGTTTATTGTTGTATTATTGTATAAGTAAGTGTGTAAGTTAATAAAAACTTTTCTATTATATTCTATTCTATTATATTCAATAAGATATTTGTTGCATAAATACTTATTTGCAAGTTTTGAAAGTTTTACAGTGCCTTTTTGGCCAATTTAGTCACCCATCAAATCCGATAGGTTCTAAGTAACTAGAGCAGTAATCCTAGTATAGTAGTACACTGGTAAGTCACCATTAAGAGTGTGTTAGGTGGTCGTTCATCAGGTGATATGGAGGTCAAAAACTTCGGAGTCGTAAAAAACAACAGTTCAAAATTAAAAATCATTTATTCAGTTCAGGCTCCAAATAGCTCATGTGAATGTCGCTATGCCATCAGTATATGTGTAAGCGTAATCATGCTTGGTCGGTCAATTTATTTACTTACCTTTTCATAAGATTTGATTTGTATTTGTTTCAAGATTTATTATTTGAATCATCATGGTAAACTGTGCCGAAATTTCTAATACTCAAAAAAACATGATAAGAATCTTGTCAATACAACATCACATACATTGTTTTGATCCCAAGGTAAGTAGCTGAAGCACTCGTTTCATGGAAATCAGAAACAACGACGGTTCCACAACCACCCAGACCCGACACAATACCGAAAAGTTCGTTTTCGAGATTGAACCGACCGGGAATCGAACCCGGGACCTCAGAGTTAGCGCCGCCCAAAATCCGGCGTGCAAGCCACTCGGCTATGGAGGTCGTCAACTTTAAACATAGAAAGCTTCATTAAAACTGGTTTGTTGGTTTGACGGAGTTAGTTTGTATGTACGAAATGTTTTTTCTGAAAGATTTTTTTTAATATTATTAAAAATGAAAATAAAAAAATGTTTTATTTCATTAAACTTTAATATATTAAAAAACGTAATAGTTAAAATTTAAATAATAAAAAAAAATTGTTTAATATAATTGTTAAATTAAAACTCAACTTGCAACAGCTTGTAACTTGCGCGCCCACCTGACGTCGATCGGAGCGCACTTTTGTTTCGCAAATTAACTGAGCAATGTTGAAAACAATTAGCAATCGCCTAATTAGATGCTACTGCACGAAAGTGCTTCTGATTTAACAGATCTAGCCTCCGCGAACGGTGGGAAAAAAGACAACGAAGCTATATTTCTTGGGCCTTAACGAAGCGGAAAAGGGGGAATGGTCGTGAGGGCTTTAATGAACGACCTGAAAGATATTGAACTTGGACCCGACAAATAATTGAGGATGAAATTGGTGCTTATTGTTCATGTTTTAAAGATGAGTTCGGTTGTCGCTATTTATTAGTGTTTCGAATAGAAAGGCTGTTTGTTTACTCTTACATTTACGGCATCAAGTTATTAGGTAAATTTTACGCCTGTAAAATAATAAGGTAAGATCATTATTGTGACAGGAGTTCGATGGCGAAGTGGTTTAATTGCTGAGGTTAAAAAACTTTCGTATGGGACGGTCATCGCATGGGTGACCAAAAATTTTCGTGCTTTGAAAGGCACGTTAACAGGACGGCCGTCCTGTTTGCATTAGCAGTCGTTAACAACCAATAATCCGCACTGGGCCCGCGTGTTGGTTTATGTCCCGTTCTCCCTATATATGCGGAAGGCTGGTGCCCCATCAATGGGGACATACAATGAGCGGGTGATGATGTGATTTTTGTGACATAGAAAAGAAACAGTGATAAATAAAACTATGAGCAAAACATAAGAATAAGAATATGAAATTATTTATTGACGATTACACAGACATAACAGAAAAAAAAACAATGAATAAGAAAACATTAAAAAATAACAAAAAATACTAATAAAAGTAATAATTATACAACAATAAGGAAGGATGAATGTGTGTGAAGGCCAACTAGGACCCTGCCTCAGTTTTGTGCCGTTGCGGTGCTGAGAAACAAACACCACCACAACGACGCTGGTATTCTGACAGGGCCTATGGTGTGTGATTATAGTATTGTGTGTGTGCGTGTACATAGCGATGATATAATATAAAACATAGTTACATACATATTTAATATAAATGTTGTAAAGGCTTAAAGCCAAACGTTTAATTTATATATTTACATAAATATGTTGTAAGAAATATTATATATATTGAAACACAAAAATAAAAGAATAAGTAAGGCTCGATGCGCTAGATGCCTTCGCTACTCCGGATTTAAAATAAGTTATTATTGAGAATAGTAATGTAAGTGTTATGTAAAACAAGGTATCATCATAACATATCTATCCTTCCAAGCTATGCAAATAGATGGTTACTAATTATATTAATGCAATGTTCACTATTTCTAACTTCCTCAACAATAAAACAGCGTGTGTTCAAGTATCAGATATGGAACCTCTGGTAGACCGGTTGCCGCGATAAAAACTTTTCAATCCTTCCGCAGTCTGACAAAGTCAACAGTTATCGGTAGGCTTATTATCGATCTTTAACCGCCTCTGTGGTCTAGTGATTAAGACCACCGATTTAGACCCAGAGGTCCCGGGTTCGATTCCCAGCGGGGGATACATTTTGTGTACTCGGTTTGGTTGGTTAGGGCTAGTGATGTACAAGGCTTGAAGCCTCCGAGGTCTTTTGTCTAGAGCTCGTTGTCGTTTACAAGGTTCGCCTCGATTGTATGAAGCTCGACGACTCGGGAGTCTTTTTCGGAGCTGGAGCCTTTATGAGAGCTTGAGCCTTTTTAAGAGCTCGTTCGCTCGTTTTTCAGGACTCGAATCTTTTTCAGCGCTTTAGTCTGTGCTCTAGTTGTGATGGACTGCTGATGAATATGGATAAGTAGAGGTAAACCACAATAGCCTAAGCATATACGGTGCGCTTTATGAAATAAGACATTCACCTTTTTTAGTTAATTTTGGAGTCGTCGAACAATCCGTTAATAGAATCGAGCTCTGTAAACGACTCCGAGCCCTAAGTAAAAGAACTCAAGCCTCAGAGCACTCGAGTCTTGTACACCACTAACTATATTATAACTAACAGAGATATTAAAATGATAAACAAAAAGTTGAGCTTTTAATGAAGGCTCGCGTTAATTTTAAGACTCGAGTCCTTTTGATAGCTCGAACTCTTTTGAAGCCTCGAGGCGTGGCTTAGAGAGCTCGCGTCTCGGCTGGGCTCGGGTCTACGAGCCTACCGAGCTCACCGAGCCCTGCTAATTCGCTTCAAGAATTCAAAAGTAGAACTCGACGCCTCGAGGTTTGTACATCACTAGTTAGGGCTTGTTTGTCGGCCTGGCTACCACCATCTTACCTAAATATGTCACCATAGCATCAATGTTTGTAGTATTGTTGTGTTCCGGCAGATAGAGATAAGATAGCCAGTGCCTTGTTGAGTTGAGGATCCCGGGCGAAGTGCTCTTCCATCATTGGCTTATCATCACTTAACATCCGGTGAGATCAAGGCACTGTGCTTACCCGTAAAATATATAAAAAAAAACAGTCGCAATCGTACAATTTACAATTTGCTTCATATTACGGAACGTACAACGCTGCGACAGCGCCACAAGTGAGCGATTGACAAACTAAAAGTGCATGACGGCGCGCTCTAAAATAAACCGATCGATTGTAGCAACCACAACTAGTAGCATTCGCGTTACCACTGCGCAATTAGCAACTGGTTGCCCTTTTTTTCGGTAAGAAGCTTGCCGTTTTGAAGTATTTGCGCGACCCATCACTATAGGTAATAAATTTGTAACTCATTGAAGATAGACTTACGGTTTGTTTTTAATTTTATAGTGCTTAATAGACCAACGCATGTCAGTATTGACTTAAAGTTCAGGGTGTGCTTAAAAAGGTATGACCTATGATAAAAGTGCGATACCTTTGCTAAACAGTTTGCGCATAACTTCATATGAAATAATTATTTAATCAGTAACGCGAATTATTAAGTTTAAACCTGAATACCTACCTACTAATTTTAGCGATGATGTTATTACAATGATGGGGGCCTCTGCCCAGCAGTGGGATATAGGCTACTTACTTTACTTTTGAATCTATTTTTTTTATGTTTATGAAATGATAAAATATTTATTTGTGTCACAAATACGGGAATGGTAGAATTCATATTTTTTTAAATTATTTATTTACAACTTCTGCAAATTTTAAGATTACACGGCGGACTTAATGCCTAAGGCATTCTCTACCAGTCAACCATAAGGTGGTGCAGAAATTACATGGTAAAATTTCTGCACCACCTTATGGTTGACTGGTAGAGAATGCCTTAGGCATTAAGTCCGCCGTGTAAGGTGCAATTCAGAGCTATAAAAATTTGACAAAGTATATATAAAATATAAAATTGTCACTCGTATATAATTTCGTATCGGTAACCGGTCACTGGTAGCTACTGTTAGAAAGCGGTTGACGCGATTGCAATGCAACCTTTTCAATACCTACTTCCTACGTTGGTGCGGTTCTGATGCACCGACTTGTATTTATATGAGGGCCTTTTTATGTAACGACTTGCAGGTCATGCGAAGACCGCCACTTGAAATATCGCGTCGCTTAGTGTCAAAGGGTTTTAACTAAAACGATTACCCGTCTTTACGAGTATATATAAAGTTCACATTTAATATGCGTTTTAGTCCTTTTAAGTAACACTAACGGTTCAAGGGTTCCTATGCGATACTATTATTTAGTACGCATCAACAGCTCTTGCTAATTCTCACGTTAAATTATAATCAGTATCGTCACCAGATCAGTTTTATAGATGGAAACACCACAAGGAAAACGGATCATAAACCACCACCCGGGCCCCATCATCATCAACAGATCAGTTTATGTCCCCACTGCTGGGGCACAGCCTTACCCAAGGGATGGATTTGGAGAAGGGCTGATAGACCACCACGCGGGCCCAGTGCGGATTGGTGGTTGTTAACAACTGCTAATGCAGCCGAGACCAAAGGCTTTACATGCCTTCTTAAGCACGGAGGAGCTCGAGATGATACAGATGATCGAGATGATGATTAACTTCAGCAACCGCAGACCGGGCACGTTAAACACTGCGCCATTGATCATTGGTGGCTATAGTCTTTCAATTTGTTATCGTTCATTATGGGAAGGCCTGGAACCAGATAGAGATTCTATAGACTGATGATAATGATGATTACAAAAACACAAATGTTGAAAAAATTTCCACGAGCAGGATTTGAAGCTTAACTGATCTTTAGTATTTGTAAAAATATTATGACAGTAGTTGTTGACATTGAATTGGCGCCTTTGGCTTTCAAAATAAAAAAGTAAATAGTGTTGAATAATTTCGGCGGGCTGGTTAGAACCACGATAGCTCAATTGGAAGAGCACCTGACCCGGTATGTCAGAAGGGTGCAGGTTCAAATCCTGCTCGTGGAAATTTTTTCAACATTTGTGTTTTTGTAATTTGTTTCGCAACAAAATTTGCGTTAAAATTATATAAACAAAACAAAAACATTTGATAATGATGATGATCTCCATCTCTCCCCGTGAGTGTTGTAGAAGGCGACTAAGAGACCATTCCAGAAGATGGACAGAAGCGTCTACAATTGATTACGTTCACCTTATTGCGATCGCCAACCCTCCTGCCAAGTGTAGTTATTATGATGCACATCACATCCTAAAGGGATGCCTTTGTCCAGCTGTGAACATCTTTTGGCTGAGATGATGGTGATGAGGATGAGAATGATGATGCGTGATCGTGAGAAGATACAATAACAAAGCAATCGCCAATCACTTGTTCAGTAAAGTTTTTTTTTATCACAAATAAGGCTATTTAACTTCTCTATGACAGTTGATCTCGCGTCGTACAGGTCAAACAATTCACTGGTCAGCTTTCAAACCCTAGACCGGCTGCTCGAGAGTTAGTTTAATTGCAACGCTAATACGAGTTTCGTGGCCCTAATGAAGATTCAGACGACCTCTGCGTGCTTTCTATAGCCTTAAGGCTTACTTGAAAGCAAGAGTGACTTATTGATCGACCACTCCATCGGGTCATTACGTTTGGTATTAATATATCTTGTGTCGTTTGGACGATTTGAGGTGAGAGCCTAGAGAGTTACGCTTAATGTATTCTTTTGAAACGTGCTTTTAATATAGAATGACAACTGATTCAATAAAGAGTTTGACAAAGGTAGATTATAAAAACAATTATAACATCTAATGAAAGTGGCAGCCTAGACGTAATCTTTGTGGGAACTATACCATCATCTCTTATAACCTATATAACTATGTTTAGGTTCATTAAAAACCATTAAATACAGCGTAATAAAGTTAATATAAAATTTGTACCTCTTTTAAGATGTGATATCTCGTAAATAAACCCGGTTTAATTTTCAAATAAACATTTTTCAAAATCCTGTCATAGTTTGAGTATACTTTTTGTTTCATAGAATTAGTACCTACTTACATGACTTAGTGTCCATTTTTAACTACGTAATAATATAGTAAAGACAAAAAATGTGAAAAAGTTAAATGAATTAAAAGAATTTTTATCTATCTTTATATATATAAATCTTCTGTGCGTGTGTCACTGAAACCCTTCCAAACGGCTGGACCGATTTGGATAAAATTTTCTGTGTGTGTTCAAGTGGATTCGAGAGTAGTTAGATTTACAATTGGACCCGGTAGGTGGCACTGCAATAGGAGTCCATCATGGGGTACGGGTGTTTTTAAGCGGACGAATCGCGAGCGGGACACTAGTCTATCTATATAAATAAAAATGAATCACTGAAATGTATGTACTCGCATAACCTCCGATCTACTGCACATAATTGGATAACTCTTAGTTTTTGTTTGTTATTGTCAGGACAAAGTTTGTACAGAAGAAAATTTAAAAAAAAAGATATTTTTACTAAAATATGTTTTTTTTAAATATCATGACCACCTAGCACCAAAGTACTCGTCAAGACGAATAATACGAGCCCAAACTCGATGGGGTTGTGTCTTGGTTGGTGAGCATTTAAGGGTTGTGTCGGGAAAAATGAGTGAGTGAATGTGACAGAATGACGTACAGTTCTCAGCCAGCATTTGACAACTTCAAACAGACAATACGTCGGAGTGTGACGTATGTTGCTGTAGTAACGGAGAATAACAAGTATGTCACAGAGCGCTGGTCTGTAAAGATATTTCTCTCACATTAAGATTGGTTTTAATTAGTATTACTGCGTTTCCTTTTAATCCACGTCATCTTTATTCATTTCATTCAGTGATTAAAAGACAGATTATATTTAATATAAAAATGTATCAACGAAATGTTTGTACGCGCTACGAAGTTCGCCGGCTAGTTTGGTATAATATTTATTAGGTCTTTGTTAGGAGAGCGATAATTACAAAATATACAAAAAAAAAACCATTAAATTTATTTCGAAGCTTATATAAGCAAAAAGCACTCCATACACGCTAAGGCCAAAGCACCACACACCCAGATCAATGAACATAAAGACAATAATAAAACTGGAAGTCGGCGCGGTTCATGAAGATCCACCTGAGTCAGTGGGAAGCACTTTCTACATTACAACCTTAGTACGGCCTTGGAAGTAAGAGTGCACAACTTTGTGCCAACACTTTAATGTTACAATAACTATGTTATATATATGTTATAATATGACTAGTTGTCGCCCAGTAATCTAAATTCGACCGTAGTTCACAAAATATACAATGTTTATAGAATGTAATGTAA
Source organism: Eudonia truncicolella (assembly GCA_949315975.1). Classification (NCBI taxonomy): domain Eukaryota; kingdom Metazoa; phylum Arthropoda; class Insecta; order Lepidoptera; family Crambidae; genus Eudonia; species Eudonia truncicolella. The sequence continues at coordinate 16,543,395 of OX438837.1, read as the reverse complement.
CATATAATTATAGATAATATTCTTCGGCAATCCTTCTCCTTATAAACTTTAACTTTTATCTTAAAAAAATCTTTTTGCTTTCTCTTTACGTATTAATATATAGATTAACGGCACTATTACCGTGTTTCTTGTTGTATACGAGAATACGAGATTTCGGCTTAGTCGCCATGATCACGGATGTATTGAAGGACAATCGACCCTCTTATTTGACGACCTCCGTAGCCAGCGCCGGAATTTGGGCGGCGCTAACTCTGAGGTCCCGTGTTCGATTCCCGGTCGGGTCAATGACGAAAACGAACTATATTGTGTCGGGTCTGGGTGGTTGTGGTACCGTCGTTGTTTCTGTTTTCCCTGAAACGAGTGCTTTAGCTACTTACTTTGGGATCAGAACAATGTATGTGATGTTGTCTAATTTTAATATATAATATATTTAATCAACTAATAACTTTATGAAAAGGTTAGATACTTTCAGTAGCTTTTACAGCGTCATCACACTATCTGAAAAATATGTAAAATTTCATCAGCTGGTTTTTATGTTACAACTGCTTCCTATGGAAATAAAGCCTTCCCTATAGATAAAAACAGCACAAAGGGAACGGGCCGTTAACCACGAAGCGAGCTGACTGCAGTGCGGTGGTTGTTAGCGACTGCCAATGCGGCCGGGACCAACGGCTATATATACGCGCTTTCCGAACCATGGGAGAGCTCGAGATAATAAATTTTTGGTCAACCATTTGATGACCGGCCTTTCAAAAGTTGCGACAGCAATTACAGACTGAGCCATCGAGCTCCTTCATTAAATAGCATTAAAATAGCAAGTTATTAAAAGAAATGCTTTGTTCTCCGCCACAACCATCATTTTGTGTTTCATGTGACAGTGTCTGTCTAAGTTCGTATTTCTGGAACTAGTTCAGTTTTTATAACTCCGTCAACGATGTATCCGATATTATCGCGGCTTATTACGCCTATCTCGGGGATCTAAGAATTTAATACTGTAACCAATGAAGCTATTATTGTTGGCTTGCTTTCGTTAAGCACCTTGGTCTTTATAATTAAACGAGAAAAGCAACCATGATTTCAAGATAACAACCACAGTGTAGGTGTTATCAGTACTTTATGTAAGTGCATCTTGTAAACTGTCGTACGCAAGTACAGACGCCTGCACATCAACCTATCCAAAACTGTCAAAGTTCTTGAATACATTTTCAATCATATACCATAATGTATAAAGTTTAAAGTATATTAAGGAAATTTGACAGTTTGAGGGAGTCTGTTTGTAGGCATGTGTTTAATTAAAGATATTTTTAATACGCTATAATACTCTATAATCTATATTAACACAAAGCTTATATCATTTTTCTACTTTACAAACACTGGAGAGCAAGAAGAAGTAAGATTTAAATTGTTTTTGAGAAATTTAGTACATTAGTACCTAATGTAAGCATATTGTAAAAAAAATATTTTAATACATAGTATGCTTAGCAATTTATTTCTATTAATCAAAACTCGTGACCGCAGCACTGTTGAGTCTACATCATAAAAAATGTATAGAGTTTTCTGATAATGAAAAATGAGCTACCGTGTTAGTCAATTGTACTGTGGCACTATTAAGGTATTCACTTCTGTTTCATTTGAAGAGACAACTTCTTCTGAATTTAGTGACCTATCAGATGTACAATAAATTTTCCAATCGAATCGATACTACAGCTCCATTTCGACAGTTGACGAGCAAACTACCATACCAGTTCTTAATTGATTCGAGATAGAATCGATGAAATCAATTTCATTTACATCGACTTCTCTAGGAAACTTTTAAAGCTTTTCTGTGCGTTGAGACTTTGGCGTTTATGTGCTTTGTCATATTAAACGATGACAAACATTTTAATTGGTACTAACATGCTGATAATGAAATTAACGCACTTCATACCGCATTGACAGTTTCTATGACAACAAAACAAACAAATCATTTTGTAATGGAAAATTATAATTGTCAAATCGGTCCAGCCAATAAATAATAAAAATATTATCAACAGTATTTTTTAAAATAACAATTTACGCATACCTTACTACATCAAGAAGAAGCCGCAAGAATTGTTGAAATGTTTTTTCTCCCATTATGTGCAAAGCCACATACATATTTCATTTATAGCAAATAATAAAATTGGACCACAGCTTACCAAACTGGGCCATAGTGGGTCACCGAAACCACAGCTTACCATACCTTTTGACATACCAAAGTGCTCAAAATAAATTAACCCATGTCACCCATTAAGGGTTATTGCAAAAGTTACGAGTCGAAGTTTTTAAATCTAGGCACAGCCGCTAATAAAACCTGAAAATGGGTCAGAGGTTATTGCCCTTAGGCCAGTATACATCGGTCGTAAACATTTTCCTCTCGAACTATCGTGTGCCAGAGATGCGGCTTATAAAAAGCCGAGCTGTAAATTGCCATAAAATTAACATGGAATTACAATTTACATGTCGAAGGTGGAGTAACGAATGAGCATCGGGTGAGCCGAAGATTAGCCACTAAACCAATATAATAACGTTGTTGTATCTGTTTCAATTAAATGTTTTGAGGATGTCTATTTTTAAAGTGTTACGTTAATTTTAATCAATTTACCTGCTAAAAACAAAACGTATTATAAGTTATAGTTTCTTATTAAATTATGATGACGTGTCTAAATTTAATATACATTTTAGTTACTAATGTTATCACATAACTGTACTAGGGGGATGCCTGTTTTAATTAGAATCCTACATATATTGTTAATGCGAAAACTTGTAAGTATGGATAGATGTTTGTTACTCTTTCACGTAAAAACTACTGAATGGATTTTAATTAAACTTTCGTCATATACAGACCATGACCCAGACCAGCATACTTTTTTTTTTTGCTGTAGTCTTCGCGTACGAAGTCGCGGGCAACAACTAGTAAGAAATAAAGCTGAATAATTAACGTAACAGATCAATGACACGCTTGTTATAACCCCACTAATTGATAGAAAGACACGCGTTTCATCTTTTAATGTGGAAATGAATGAATGAATAATACTACTCTGAAGGACAAATTTATGATACCAATGCCAATAAACTAACACTTTGCTAGATACACTAGCAACCGGGCGCGGCTTTGCCCGCGTGCAATTGGTATTAGAAAAGTTATCAGTCAGGATCCAAAAAATATTTATTAAGAAGTAAACTATGGTACTTATGGACATGTAAACTATCACAGTGCAAACAATCATAGTGATCCATTACCCCATTTTGACGCGAAAGATGAACAAACACATTTTTACATTTATCAGATTAACCAGGTACCTTTCCTATAATTAGTTTTATTATAGTTGTCTTGCCCCAAAACATATGCAGAACCACTTATAAACCACAACAGGAAAACCTGTATAAGTACGTATTTTCCACAACACGTGGCAGATCCATATAGTACATGAATACTTTACTTTTATATATTTTATTTATAAAAACAACTTTAGAAACTGATATAATTTTATTCGTATCTTAGCATTCAATACGTGAAGAGATGTACCGTTTACGTAAATCAAACCAGCGATGACTCATTGTTTGAATTCGAATTATTCAAATTCAAATTATTAATTCGAACGCTCATAATCGGATTTGAACAAATCGTGCCCATACCGGTCTAATTTTAAAATCGTTTATCGTTTCTCGATTGTAAGCTGCGGGAAGTTTTTAAAAATAATATTGAAATCTAACGGAAAATAACGATTCAGCTCTGTGACAGCAATAAGCAGGCACCTTATTTAAAGTTACGAGATGACTTTTGAAACAGTATAGACCTCGGAATGTGTGAATCGAGCATTTCTTCCATCAAATACCTTATTAGAAGTTGAATGAGAATTATCGATTATAGATTATTGGGTTCTTATCGATTATTCGTACTGGAATTGTTGTTTTGTGACGTCACGAGACGATGTAGCTAAAACTGTGTCACGCCTACGCGATGGTAATAATGCTTATGTTATGACTACTTGAGATTACCGTGTGGAACTCGGAACGTTCTCGATTATTGTATGATTGCGGAATGTTAATTAGATTGTTAAGCGATTCTCAACCGTATTGCTTTTAAGTAAGACGGGCACGGTAGCACAGATGGGCACAGTAGAACAGCTACAATATACCTACATGCATTTTCGCTTTATTTAATTTATAGAATTATTTAGGGTGATTGTTTTGAATGTATGCAAAACACATGTCATGTGAACCATTCAATAAGTCACATAGAGATCATAATGATCATCATGTCTCGCAGCGATGGCAAGAGACCTGACGGGATGACCATTGGGCCCTACAAGCTCGGCAGGCCGTTTGTGTGGGATGCAACCAGTGCTGACACCGTGGCTCTCTCACATGTACGCGCCACCTCACTTCATGTGAGGGTTGCTGCGGTAAGTGCTGAAAATCGCAAACGGCACAAATACGCAAACCTGGGTCCAAATTATTTATTTGTTCCGTTTGCGGTGGAGACATTGGGTCCATGGCGGCCGGAGGCCAAGCAGCTTGTTAAAGAGTTGAGTGCTCGCCTTATTGAAGCCTCCGGTGACAAGAAGGCTGGCAGCTACCTCTGCCAACGTATCAGCTTGGCAATCCAAAGAGGTAATGTTTTTAATGTAGTTAGTTATGTTATGTTTCTTGTAAGTTAACTCAAAATTATACATAATAATATAAAAATAATGAAGTTATGATTGTGATGATGGTTGCCTTAAAGAAATTTTATCAAGCTGATGAAGGATGTTGTTTTTTGTTGTTGAATGTATTTATATAATTGAATTGAATGTATGTATATATTTTAATGTTGTAAAGTGCACGTACACACAAGGTGCACACGCATCCAATCAATTAATTGAATTGTACAAAAGTATAATCGTTAGACTAGTCTAACTTGTAAGTGTAACTTAGACTACTTGTTAGATCATCTAACATCTAGGTATTAATAGTCCTTATTTACTCGTCCAAAGGTATATGATAGTTAATTACATACATACATCCATTAGGTACCTATAGAAAAGCATGCTTCTAATACTACTTGTAAAGAAACGGTTAAACTTAGCTTTATGTTGCGTTTTATAATACGTTTTAAAGATAAATCGTTCATTCGTCTGGTAAGTGCTAATAACTACTAACTAGCCCACATTAAGTTAAATCCGATAACTGTTGGTTATTAAACTGAAAATGGTTTCGCAGTAGGAATTATCTCGGCCCATACTGCAGCTATAAAATTGCACTAATTCATATATATTACTGGTACGGTTTTATAACAGAGATACCACTGACTTAACTCAGGTACTTATTTTAATGTAAATAGGAATTTAGGAGGCCTATGCCCAGCAGTGGGTGGACACGGGCTGAAAATGATGATGATGACGAAATAGGAATTTGTAGGTAGAACTTAAAACTTTTCGATCGAAAATTATAAGATTGTTTTGGTAACTGTGTTAATTAATACGCATGTAATTTGGAGATAGTTGATATACAATATGTTATTAAAATTTAATTATTATTAATAAAAGTTTTTTTTTTATATTAACGGGTAAGCACAGTGCTTTGATCTCACCTGATGTTAAGTGATAATAAGATCAATGATGGAAGCGCACTTCACCCGGGATCCTCAACTAGTGAGGTACTGGCTATCTTATCTCTAGCTGCCGGAACACAACAATGCTACAAACATTTATGTTATAGCGACATATTTAAATAAGATGGTGAGAACCAAACCGAGTACACAAACTTGTACCCCCCGCTGGGAATCGAACCCGGGACCTCTGGGTCTAAACCGGTGGTCTTAGCCACTAGACCACAGAGGCGGATAAAAATTATTATTAAGTTATTAAGTTATTTATTATTTTGTATTCTAATTAGTTTTAGAATATAAATAATAATATTGTACTTAACTAACTGAACTTACCCGAAGATAAGGCCGAGAATGGAAGCACACCTCACCCGGCATCCCCACTAATGAGGTATTAGCTATCTTATGTCTAACTGACAGAACAAAATAGTTTATAGCACTGCGTAATGACTACAAACTAAGCTTAGACGGTTGTAGTCAGCCAGATCGACTTAAAAAAAGGTAGGGCTTTCACCATCCGAAGCGAAAACAATATATGAACTTCCAGCTGGTATTTAAACCCGCGACGTCTGGGTATAAAACTTTTAGTTAGACCAGGAGACTACAGTAAAAGCCGGACAAAAGAACGTGGGAAGGATCAAGACTCGCAATGATACATTTCTACGCAGATTATAAGCAAATATTAAGCCGAAGAAAAAACCAAATCCACCACACATAACCCTTGAAAGATTGTAAAAAACAAAGATGTCACTTTAATTTACTGATGACGCAAAACACAAAGGATCAAGAAAAAAACAACAACGAAACCGTTCCCATAAACAAAACGCTTGACAGTATTAATCGTAACGTCTGCCCGTATCGCACATCAAAAGTATTGTCTCAGCCCAAATAATTTATTACCCACGTTCGTAGCAAGTACACCGAATTGACTTCTGGTTTGTAAACCGTTGTTGCTTTAAGTGGCGTAATATTCAAATAATGGACTAGACTCCACACCGAAATTGTTCTGTTAAATTAATACGTACCAAAAACTAACCTTAATCCGTAGCCGATAAGGTTTACAAATTCGTACGCCAAACACTGTGTACTTCACATTATTGAGTGATCTGCATTGTTTGAAACTGGTTTCTGGCTCAAGGGGTTGTAAGAAGTGCCACTCTATTATATGTAATATGAATAATTGCATTAATGGCCCGAACTGTATCAGTTATATTTGCTGGGGTCAAAACGATACCAGTTCGAGATTGAAACTTCCGATTGTGTTGTGGCGTGTAGATAAAATCTCTTTGCATAATACTCTGTGGTATATGTACAAATATTAACATGTAAATATTTTGTTTATTATATTGAATAAGACAAATTTGCATAACCATTTTCTTTTTTAATGTTAAAGACCACACACGTTAGCTAATTTGGTAAAATTTAAAAACATTTTTAATTGATCAGAAATGTATAGGTAGTCACGTTAAGATTTTATCAAAAATTAATTGGTGATTGAATTATTATGATGTGACAATTTTACAACTCGCAACACCTTGCGTTAATTTTAAAAATATTGTAATTAATTAAATAACAGTTGACACTTTTGATTTCGGAAATATGGTTTCATAAATCATTAATCATCATCTGCCTCTGTGGTCTAAGATCCAGAGGTCCCGGCTTCAATTCCCAATGTTATTTGATGATAGATCTTTCTTTAGAACTCCTGGCTAGCAACCACATTCGTTACTGTCTGTTGCTATAACAAATATACAAAAAAAATATTTTCCTTTTTATTCCTTTTTAACGCATTAATGTGCCCTCAAAGCACGAAACAGCTCAGTTAAATTAAAATTTGTAACTCATCCGAATGTACAGTATACTAAATATTGCTTAGAGTTCACGATTGCAACTCAAATGCGCTAGACGCTGCGAATGACATTATATAATATTATTAAAACTTTTAAGAAGCGTCGATAGCCGAACGGATAGGATTATTTTCATCATCAGCCCATTTTATGTCCCCACTGCTGGGGCACGAACTTTCCCTATCCTATGATATATATATCATAATGGATGGATAGGGAGAACGTGTCCTAAAGCACCACGCGGGCCCAGTGTGGATTGGTGGTTGTTAACGAGTGCTAATGCAGCCGGGACCAACGGCTTTACGTTCCCCTTCGAAGCACGGAGGAGCTCGAGATGATACATTTTTTGCCACCCATCTGATGACCGGCGTTTGCGAAAGTTGCTTAACCTCAGCACTCGCAGACCGGCGCATTAACCACTGCGCCATCGAGCTCCTCAGATAGGATGTTTGCGTTGAATGCGTGAAACCGTGGCTTAATTCCCAAAGCTCCGTTAGACTGCTGACGTGAACTTATACTTTACACAAGCGAATTAGCTTACTAGGTGGGTTTATAGGACTGTTACTAATAGCTAATGTGTTAATAGTGCATTCATAATAATCTTAAAAAGGAAAAGCTACAGACCCTCCTTGGGTAAAAGCAGGCACTATGTAACCCAAAATAGTTCAATAGCATTTCTCGAAATGTATTGATAACCGCGAAACCGTAACCAAGCGATGATTCTCTCGAGACATTAATTTGACGTATATTTTTTTATGTACAAAATCGATTGATCGCCGTATGACGTCAATTCGATATGGATTTTTGAGAAAAAATGTGACGTACTCAATTTTGTATGGTATGTATATGATTTGTATCGTGTAAAACTTTTTATATAATCAGTGTGCTTTTTATTTAGGTCTTAGTATTATATGTGATTGCTTGCATTGTAATAAAAAGTTAATTTGTAAATAGCTATTATTAGTTTTTTTTTACAACCAATAAATGTACAATTATTTATTCACTTATAAAAGAAGCGAAAGTATTAGAAGAATTAAATGCCCATATATTTCGTTTTATATTTAAGATTCGCGATTAAAAAGTAAAGTAGGTGCTATACCATTATCTTCTAAGTTTATATTTGTTTTTATTGAATTATAGTCTTTTACATTTTACCGTAAATTAAAAAAAAAAAAAAAATATATACTCAGTGCTTTCTTAAGTTATAGTCTTTTTTTCTTTGGTAGTTAGTCCTCGTGGACAAAAATGTAAAAATACATTTTAATCCACTAATAGCACCTGGCAAAAATATCAATAGATGCTGAATGTGGACTAGGCCAGGTGCTATTCGTGCAGTTGCTATTTAGGCGGGTGCTTAAAGTGGATTACCTCGTAAGACTGACTTTGGTTTATTTACAACTTTTATAGAAACCTAGTTTTAAAAGTTCCATAAATCGTATATACGTATGTGTGTTGTGCTTACTTTATGTATTTAATTTTACATTTAGAAACTGTTACAACGTTTATGATGCACATAATCAAAAAATGAGAAAGGGTGTACCGTAAGAAAACGTGACAACTTAATAACAACTATAAATACTCATTAATAAGAAACCTATATCGAGAAGTTACTGAAATATTGCCATAGCGAATTATACATCGTACGGTAGCTAACGAGACGCAGTAATCGACACTTGCGCAACTCGAATTTATTTGGGAAACCTAACATAATGGTAGAACATTTTTTGTGATGGCAACAATGGTGCACAATGCTATTGTAGCGAAGTTTACCAACAAACACATCGACAATGCGACGCGTGATTAATTCTATAAGTGCTCCCTTTTTGTCGTAAGTGGGTTTTGTGTTCTGAATGGGACATTTTTTTTATAAATGTTATTCACAGTTGAACGTAACCGCTGAGAGTAACACGATATGAAGTGTCGCTTTGGTATGTGTTTGCAGAAATCTGCTTTATTAGGTTTTTTTTGGATTAATAAAGAAACTTTTTAAATGTTTTAAACGGACGTGTTATTAATCGGTGCTATCTGAAGCACGATTATGTAGACGCGTTTGTTGCACTCGAGAATATAGGTAAACGATGATAATAAAAAACTTACCAACGGCGATGGCTATTACTTAATTCAAGATTCAGAAAAATACTTCAGTACGAGTACCTAGGTACTATTTAATAATAGTACCTACTCATACTGAAGTATTTTATTACTTAATAGTAACGCTTATCAAGGTACTAAACAATAGATAATATGATACAGAAATATATTTGCAATAAAAATGCTAATATTATAGTTACCAAGAACGAATCAAAACTATCCCACGCACCGATACATTGCAAATTAGTATATGTAGCTTCATCCAATAACCCCTTCTGTAACAATCTCCATCTAACAAAGCTCCATGAAGCAATAATGATAAATAAACATGCATAAGCTGCGATCAACCTACCGATGTAACTTAACCCTTTTAGGTAGATTGAGTTATATGTCATTGTGAAAATAGGAGCATTCGTGACTGATTCAAATCGGATCCAATATATTGCTTTTGTAAGCACGCAGAGAGAATGGTTGATGGATATGCAAACTGCCAGCAACAATCAGAACTGTGCCATAGCCAAATGAAAATATAATGAAATGTTCATTTGTGTGTTTTGTGATTAAAATCTATTTATTATTCCAATTTTCAGTTACATAAACTAAGTAAAACTAAGTCTGAAATAAAAGTTTTTTTTTTATTTTTTTTTATAAATTTTCGATTATAAATATCACTTTTTCTTTCTTTAGTTTTCGTTCGAACGATTATGTAAATTGTATTTTAAATGTAATTTTGTTGTTCTCATGTAAGTGACTATTATGTCTTGAATGAGAATAAATTATCTTTAACATTACTTTTTCTTTCTCTTTTGTCTGCGAGTGTTGAGGTTAAGCAACTTTCGCAGAGGCCGGATGGGTGACCAAAAATATTTCATCTCGAGCTTCTCCGTGCTTCGGAAGGCACGTAAAGGCATTGGTCCTGGCTGCATTAGCAGTTGTTAACAACCACCAATTCGCACTGGGCCCGCGTGGTACTTTATGGCCCGTTTTCCCAATCCATCCATAGTGAAGGCTCGTGCCCCAGCAGTTTGGAGATAAGTGAGCTGATGATGATGAAGATGATTTAAATTAAATCAGGTCTTACTACTTTGAGCGATCGCTGAAAATTAGTATGTGCTATTTGATTTGTTAAATAAACCTCTTAACGTTCATTGCACACATGTACTTGTAATGTATATATTACATATTATCACCAATTCCATCCGAAAGTTCAAGTTTACATTAATGTATGTATGACTTGTGATAGTATAAAACATTATTAAGCCATTTCTTGTACATATTCTTTTTATTAAATATTTATCAAGGGCTTGTGTTTAAACGCCTACCAAAAATGTATCAATTTTACTACCAACAAAATTCGAAACGCTTATAATACGCAAAACGGATAAATGATCACCAAAATGTGTTTCCTAAAATATTATAAAAACAACAACAACAATTTATATTTTTATTTAACGCCTTAAAAATATATGAATACCTTTTAACTGCATTTCAGACCAAAAAGAGTTATATTATTATTGTCACTAAATAGATAATACCAATATTTTATGCCTCGAGTTTCAATTTGGTAGTTTTTGCTTTCTGTTGTCTAATAAAAAAAAAATGGTGATCATTTATCCATTTTGGGAAGCAAAAAGAATATTTGTACAATATATGAAATTATTGTGATGTGTGTTTATTATCTTGGACCATAATATGGTATATTTTAGGACCCTTTATAGAAAGGCATTTAATTTTTTTTTGGAGTCGTTTAATTTATTTAGTATTTAGGCTTAGGGTCTAAAAAATATTTCTGATGAGCGTTTAAATTATACCCTTTATCAAGAACCACATTAGTTAAAATAGCAATAAGGAAGTAATAAAGGACAATTGATATTCCGGGAAAACATGTTTATTGCAAAATACCAAGAACCGTTAAGCTTAAAAACTACATCCAAGAAATATTAGTTAAATGCATCACTTAAACCTATGTACTTGTAGATCTCAAACTCTTTCTTATCAGTTAACATTACTTGATTTGTAGCTGGTTTCATGATAAACTCATGGAAATACGAAGTTATTGGTGGATTATTATAATCTAGGCCATAAGTCGTTCGTAAACATAATAAATGTCGAAAGTAGTACAACATTCAGCAAATAAATAATTCATACATAATTCATTGAATGCATTAAGAATGCAAGCTGAAGTATAAATGTGAAGTAGCAACTGCTCTTTTAAAAATTATGTACAATTTATATGTATAAGAAATATATAAACAAAATGATTTAAAAAAAAAACATGGAAAGATTTCTTCAAAAAAGATCGCATCGTATCTTATTCCAAAACTCTACATGCTTCCGTCAAAAATTGATATCATTAGTCACTTTAAGAATTTGAACGTCAATTGAACAAAAACAGTTGAAACAAATTGAATATTCCCACATGCGAAGGTGAAAATCTGAGGGTAAATACGGGATCAAGCAACATTATAAATGATCATGATAAAGCTATTGAATTTTGAGACTTAAATGTTAAATGTATTAGTGAAGGATTTGTTTAAAAGCAAGTGACTGACGACATGGCAGAAGCTATCAAAGTGTACAATCAAAATGCAGTTGTGTGTGCTTTCGTCAAAGGGACGGTCGATCCGCATGTGTGCTTATTGATTAATGATGTGACTCCTGAACTATTATCACCGGAGAGTGAAGGAAGCGGGACAATTGTTAGGATAATGCAAGGTCGTGACAAAAAAATAAACAAATCTCACCAAGCGGATGAACCAGATTTATTTTTAATGTCACTCTTAACTTGTTGTATTAAGGTTTGAATTGCAGGAAGTGATAATATTTTCTGTTAGCAAAACGCAGTGAACTTTCGGTGCTAATAAAAAGTTGACTAATGATTCTGGTTTGGCATCAAAAATTCATTGTTTTTTTTTCTTGGTAGGGCGACTTGTTTTGTTACACTTAACGCTTTTTACTTCCAGCATATGTTTAATGATATCAGCGACCGTTTCTTTGTACGTGCGCATTTCGTTTTTTTTTGCGTTTTTCTATTTGAATAGGCTGCTTTAAGTATTTGCTGTGCGTGCCGTATGACATATGTTTAGACATTAAAATATTTACTCATCGTATTTTACCAAATTGTAAATCAACCGTTTTGTCTGTGATTCTGCATGTTCATTTTAGAGACCAAAAGTAAATCATCTAAAATTACAAGCTTTAATTATAACTTAGAACACAATCGTAAACATATCGATTCGGTAATCAGTGACACTAGAAAGTGTTTTCCCACATAAATATCACGGATCTCAAAATATTAATACTAGATATTACGTAAACGGCTTAGTTACCACGCCATCTGGTTTAATACTCTCTGTACTAAGTTCACATTCAGATCAAGTGATCAATTTGAATCGATAGAACGCTCCGCGTGAAACCGGATCCGACGATCTGAGTAAGCTTCTTGTTTTATCTTGACGTTTGAAAGGCTATTTTATTAAAATCTGGAGAATATTTTTGGGAGTTATATTATCGTTTTTACTCCATCTATCAAATATTTATAAAATACAGTGAAAAAATTAAACGCCCACCCGACCCAGCCAGGAATCGAACCTGGGTCTTCCGCAATCCGGGCGGCTGCACTGACCGCTGTGCTACCGGGAAGGCTGACGTAAGCGCTGAATTTTGTCACTGCTTTTTGAGTGCTAATAGCGGCACAGTGCCTTCTATCCAACGGTCGTTGCGACCGATGGCCATGCAGATTCACCAACAAACCAACCAACAACTAACATAAGCTTTGTTCTTGCTTATATGCATAATACCTTCAAGAGCTTATAGTTAATAATAATGTTAATAATATTGTCTGTTTTTTTAGCAGCAGGCAGCTTTAGTCACTGCAATATTTTTTTCTATACATGAAGATGACGGTCAATTCATTGTTTTTTTTTTGGTAAGGTCGTCATTATTATTTTTTATTTATTTTTTAAACATATACATAATTATAAATAAGTAACCTAGTTTGAACATGTACCCGACGTCAAGCGTAGGCGCGAAAATAAGTCTGCGGTATGCGAACAACCATTCCATCAGATTTGATAAACCATAAATACTCGCTAGAGAACAACGATTCATCCCTAGGATGATACGCGAGGCTATTGAAATTAAAAAACATCCTAATTTTAATAGAGAAGATGGTTGGAATCTACCACCAGCCTGGGATCCCATCATACAGAATATTAAATCCCAGCCCCAACACCATACTGCCAGACCAAAAGATACTGTAAGCTCTTTCTGCGTAAAACGGAATGCACCTGATTAAATTTAAATGAGGGTATACAAGCTACTAACTAATTATGAGACGACCAACACCTCAGTCCCCCTGTGACCAAGGACCCTGCAAAGGGTTCGAAACGTCAGGATAAACATTAATTAAAACTAATGTGTAAAATAAACGCGAGTAGATCCGTAAAAGTTGTTAGTTCTCGAAAAACCATATTTTAGGTTTGCAATTGATTACTAATCACAATCGGTAGTATACTAGATATACAATTAAAGTGATGTTAGTTTTATTTAGTTAAGTTTGACACACTAACTGTAAAGAAAAATGCAACAGCTGATTGCCATACGATTTCATTCCTTGCCACCTTTTATAAATTTACTAATACACAAGAATATTAAAATTTACTACTGCTTATTCTAACACTTAAGTTATATTGATAATATATATAAAACAAAAAAAAATAACTTATCTAAAATATATTATTAAAAATAGTCCCTTTAGGCAAGGTTCCGAAGATACTGGCAGCGTTCCCCCTTTGAATAGCTAGACTAATTCTTTGTCCGAGGTAGCTGCCAGCTCTTCGGTCTCCTGTGATGTAGACTAACCTTTTTGCTATTTCTTTAAAAAGCTTTATAGCGCTAGGACCCCACGGACCAAGGGTCTCGACACCGAATGGGATAAAATCATATTCGGAGCCTAGACCCCCGTATTTACATGTTTTAGCTTTTTCAGCCGCTTCACAAGCCGCACCAGCTCTATTGTTGGTTCCATGTAGATGGGAAGGGGCCAGCGTGTCTGAACAGGTTGCATCCCATACCAGTACCCGGCCCATTTTCCATGGAATCAAACTCATACCGTCCGGTCTCTTGCCATCGTCTCTTGCAATACCAGTCGGCTCAAGTAGACTTGGCACGTTGACGGTGGCAAGGGACCGGCGTATGATATCGTTAAGTGCGGCATGTCTCGAGAAGCGGCCTGCACTTTTTTGGCATGACAGTCCGTGATGTCCTAGCTTGTCGACATCACTGCCACAGGGACATTTATGAGGAGCGCAGACCGGAACCCCAAGCCGAAGACAGGTAGCGATTCGGAGCGTGTCAGGCTCAAGAAATGTTCCTGTATTTGACGAAGGGTACGCGTGAAGCCAGTAACCGGCCTCATGCGTACCCACGGCCAAAAGCCTAGCACGCGCCGAACCTGTACTACAGCTCAAAAGATTGTTATAAATCAATTTACAGTTTATGTCATCCCAGCTCCTTTGTGAATTTGGAGAAACTGGAAAATTTTGACCTGGGCATGCAATTAAGAAAGCGTTTCTAGCTTCTTCCAAGCCAGTAATCTCAAACTTTGAAGGGGATACCCTTAAAATTTTACTTATGAGATTTGCTGAACTATGGACAGAAGATAGGAAGGCTGGTAAAGCGACACTGGAAATTTTGCGAAACCCTAAACCACCATAACGGATGGGTAGGGATGCTTGAGTCCAAGATTGCTCGTTCAGCTGCATATTAAGAATCGATTCTAAGCTAATTTTGATTAAGTCGTCTACATGTGTCAAAAGATCTGGGTGATTCCAAAAGGAGCAGCAACGCAGCACGTACGTAAATTTTGGGACGAAAAGACAGAATTTTAAGATGCAAAGTGCATAATGTGGACTAATTTCAAAGAGACGGTCAGCAGAATTTTGAAATTTAGTAATTGAATTATTAATATATTCAGAAATAGATTCATCAAAAATTGGAGAACCTAAAAGGAAAAGGGAATTACTGTTAACTATTTTAATATTTGGAGCCAAAATATTAAATTTCTGTTTTATGTCATTTAAATTTAAGTCGCAATTATTTATAAAAAGTTCGCATTTGCTAAAATTAAGCTCCAAACCAATGGCTTCAAATTTATTTTTGATTAAAAAAAGGTCCGAAAACACAGTATCCACATCACCTGCTAGGGCTCCGTCATCCAAATACCAAACGTTGAAATTAGAATTTAAATTTTTGATTATCGGATTAATAGCCAAACTAAAAATTGCAGGCCCAAGGGGATCACCCTGTTGACAACCTACTTCCGAGGACAGTTCATTAGAACGATATAACAATTTTGTTGGGTCAGCGTAACTGAGAAGAAGATAATTGTATATTTCCGGTATATGTTGTTTTATTTCCGTCAACAGGGTATCCCTATTTACCGAATTGAATGCATTTTTGACATCAATTTTGAGCAACACGTCAGGCTGTCCGTAAGTTAGGAAAGAGCGTAGGGCATGGACGGCTGCCTCACACCCTCCTTTTACACCGAAGCCTAACTGTACGGGTTCAAATTCCGAATTTAATTTTGGTAAAATAAGACGAACAGCAATTTTGGAGGCCAGACGTCGTAGTGTTGATCCAACAGCAATTGGTCTCACCCCTCCGTCCTTTTTGGTGAGGGCAATGAGGTTCGCGCCGAAAAGAATGGGAACAATTTCTGGATTGACATTACCGGAATACATAAAGTTGATTAATTTAGTGATCGAATTTACAAGTTGCTCGCCTGCATCACCCACAGAATGCGATGTTAAGTCTTTCAAATGTTGGGGTGAGATTCCATCCAATCCTGCAGCCGAACCTGGTTTAAAAGATAAAATGGCATTCGTTACATCTTTGTTTTGAATTTGAAGGCATGCTTGCCCTGCTGTTGGTGGGTCGAGAAAATATGGGTTTACTGGAGCTGGAGGATGTTTTGTCCGTAAGGCCTGAAGGGTGTCAGGGGTATCTGGTGATAGCACGTCGTTGGAAAACAAAAGGCGAGCGGCACCTTTGAGATCTCCGTCACTGATTTTGTTTTCGATGAGTTTGTTGCGATTAAGAGGGGCATCATGTTTGATTAGAGGTGCGGGAGAAGGCGAGGAGCTTACACCAACGGTTAAAAAGAATTATAAATATTAAAAATCAAACGACATAGGTAGTTCGAGCGATGCTTTCATAGCTCGCCAATATTTATTTATTGGTATACCTCGCGAAAGGCGCGGGCTAACTAACGAACAAGTTTTGTAATGATGTTGTATGTGGTTGTATTAGCGACGCGAGGTAAGAATTATTACGCCGCCGTTCCGATTTAGAGCTGAACGAGTGAACGCGATTGTTATCAACCGATGTAAACAATATTGTAGTGATATCGATAGGGAATCCAAACGGGGATTAAGGCAAATGATGATATATCATGAAAATATTATTATATTATCATCTTACCATCTTTATACCCGCCGTTTCGGCCGAGTTAAACCAGCCATAGTCACGGGCTGACTCTAGAAAAATCTTTTTTTTTTTTTTTTTTTATAACTATGAAACGTGTATAAAAGCGTAGATATCGATAGGGCTTTGGCCCTATTTGGCTACTACTATAATTTTCACGTTCAAATTTAAACAAAGTTTTTTTAACGGGGATTAACGGAAACTACTTAGTGTAGGCCGTGGTCACGGGCTGACCGTGTCACGGCCACGGAGTCACGGCCGGTGCAACTCGTTCGAAACGAGGTAATTGTGCCTATTATAATCTACACTAAGTAATTCACGTTTTTCTGTACAAGTAGGTATTATTTGAAATATGAGCAAATTGAGTTACAATCAATTTAACACAGGCACAGGCAACCTGGTCAACCCGAGCCGAGGTCCTAGCCTCGGAAAATGCCATTTCCTCAAGAAAACCTCTGGTGGTGTTTCGTCTCACACTGCTTGAGGAACCCTTTAGGTTTCTTACCGCAACAAAAAAGTCTGGTGACACTGAAAATGTCGCCTGAGACGATCAGCAAACCCTCTCCAAAAAAACAGGTACAGATAGGCGTTTTATTATTATCATCAAGTCTCACATTCTTGAAATAAAGTCTATTATTGTCTAATTGGTCGTAAAAAGAGTGTCAAATACTCTAAATTCAAATATTGCTGCGGGTACGTATAGTTCTTAAACAAAACTCTGAATAGGAAATGAAATAGGCCACACAACTTATCTCTAGTTAATATATCACTGGGACTGGAAATCGGCATCTTCACACCTGCATACTAACAAGCGGCCGTCCACAGTTCATAAACGTATACAGTACGACAAATCAATTGTATGAAGTATACTCGTATATTTTTGAAGTATGTATTATTATATGAGACGCCTCAGTAACCGAGAGGCAAAACGGTTTGCTCAATATACCGAGGTCTTGGTTTCAAATCCCAATCCCAATCACAACGACGGGTGCTTCGTAATTATCGAAAATACGAAACACACGTCCCGCATTTATCAAGCGTGGTGATTAAACCAATACCCTTAAATTATAGCGTTGACTTCACTTCAATTATGGAGGCCTTTTCCCATCATTGGGACTGTTTAAGCGACTCAAATAAACAAAACACAATTTAAAAAAATCTACAATCCAGAAAGAAAAGTTAAGATACAAAAATAGCTAGTGAAACAGGATTGTGCAGCATTAACCCTTCTTAGCTGGCCGACCTGCAAGTTGCTTCTTCACGCCTCGTTAAAAGGACCTCACGTTGTATGAAGAAGCATACGTGTGGAAGTCCATACTGTTTTCAACCGAGTCGAATAAAATATACCTACTTATCACTACATAGTATAAAACAAAGCCGCTTCCCGCTGTCTGTCTGTCTGTCTCTATGTACGTAGGTATGCTTAGATCTTTAAAACTACGCAACGGATTTTGATGCGGTTTTTTTTTAATAGATATAGTGATTCAAGAGGAAGATTTTTAATAATACATGCATATAATTGGACCCGGTAGGTGGCGCTGCTATAGGGTTCTATAGGATACGGGTGTTTACTCAAGCGGACGAAGTCGCGAGCGGGCCGCTAGTTTTATATATAGTGAGACCATACCACACTTCTCTTTACTATAGCGCCGCTATCATTAAAAGATACGTTCAAATTGATTCATTGCTTTCTAACAATGACGAAAGTTCACATTCCCAAGTTTCGTATATTGGTAAGATAATAAATTAGATGAGAGGAGAGCGATACTGAATTCACTTTTAATTAGTTTTTTTAGTTCCCAAATGTTAAACCGGTTCATCCGATAATGTTGAAAATAGATTACGATTGCGTGTTGTATTCTAATTACTGTGTCCTAATCTTAATTGGCTTAAAAATACAAAATAGTCGAATGGTTGGTGGAAAGCATCATAACATGCCTGTTAAATTTATATGATGTATTTACATATTATTAGATAGGAGAATTAGTTTTGGAAATTTGTAAATGGATGCCAGCAATATGTTTTGAATTTTTCTTTAATTTTAAATAAACATACGATTTATTTGTCAGCATTTGAATTAAGTGGCCATCGATTTATCTGCTGTTATCTATTTAATGTACTATAACTCAATTATGTTTACTCCGATCCTTAATTAAGATGATATTATTTAAAATCTTAATACTTAAAAAAATGAGTAAAATTTATTTAAATGACATGCATTACTTAAAAAGGGGAGGAAACACAAAATTAAAACTAGTTCATTGGCTCGACTGAACTAAAAAATAAGTCACATTATGATATAATACTCATAGATACCTACTTCGTTATGTTACGAAATAAGTATTGTGTATTTAAATGACTTATAGATAGATAGATAAATACTTTGTTGCTCACACAAATTAAAACAAAAAACAGGTACATACATAAAATCTTAAAGCTAGCATGGGCAAAGGCGGTCTTATCGCTTTAAGCGATCTCTTCCAGACAACCTTTGGTTTAGGAACCCAAGAGGGAGATAGAGGAAGTGCGCAAATACAGTAGAATACAATAGAAACATACTCGTATACCAGTACATAAAAAGACATACATAATAATAATATATAAATATAATATATAAATAATAAATACACATACATACATACATATAACACCAACAATAAAAACCTAAAACATGTTACTACTGACTTATGTTTTCTGATTATTTACTATTTAGGGTCAGTATATATTTTTATATATCCTAGGCATTTAATTTTTCGTTCATGAGAATCTGCTATTTCATAACTACCTTCGCTCATGTACAGACGCTTGCACGTCAACCTACCGCAAACTGTCAAATTTCCTCAATAGACTTCGAACTTTACGTCTAAGGTATATGGTTGATACTGTATTGAAGAAATTTGACAGTTTTGGATAGGTTGATGTGCAAGCGTGTGTACTTATAGTACATAGAGATGTCTCTAAACGTTGAAGTTTATATTACTATTATGTTTACTTATTTAGTACATTGTTACTTCTCTTCGTGACGTTTTATAACTAAATAATAGCTTCTAGTTGAGCTTCGGGAAAATCTTTTAACATTAAGCTCCGAGGGATTAAGAGTACTCGTATTCCTAAGATGAAAAGTCAACTATGTGTTAAACTTGAACATATGATACATGTGTACAAATATTTACCCAAATCCGTGTTTTGCATATATAAAATTAGTAAAGAGGTAGGATTTAAACGCAGACTCTATAGCGTAACATTGTGTTAGCAAACAATAATAGCGCCTAGTTAAAATGTTACATATTGTTAACCAGGTCTGATTAACGTAATATAAGCTGCTTAAGGTTGAAATCTAGGCATCTGGGGAAAGGACGCCTGCACATCAAGCTATCCAAAACTGTCAAATTTCTTCAATACATTTTCAACCATATGCCTTAAGCATAAAGTTCAAATTCAATTGAGGAAATTTGACAGTTTGTGGTAGGTTGATGTGCAGGCGTGTGTACTCTGATCTCTGTTTTTATAACTATAGCAGTTAATGTTTCATTTGCATATTTAAATAGACCAACTCTATTGTCGTTAATGTATTAATTAAATCTCTTCTACTTACAGACGGCAGCAGATCAACCTACCACAAAATCTCAAATTTCTTTAATAAATTTTGAACCTTAGCGTTTGGGTAAAAAGATCAATATCGATTAGAGAAAATTGACAGATTTGGATAGGTTGGCGTGAGTATATTTCTTATATGTGACAGTTTAATTCTTACAAAAGCTAAATTATTATAACCAAAAAATATAATATCATCTATGTTTTAATTCTAAGCATTGTGATGGCAACAACAAATCTATTAGATATTTAAGTACTTATACTAAGGAATTATTACCGTATTACTTGTTGTCATTGATCATCAGATATTTCGGCACAGTTGCATGCGCCATGATAATTTTCGTTTCATTCTATAGAATTGATAAGAATTGATATATTTTTTCATCAAAGTCATGATCAAAGTTTTTTTTTAAACTGACACAATCACTGCTAATTCGAATTAATTACATTTTAATGTCAAAGAACGAATAAACAAGCTACCATGTTTTGAGGAAGTAAATAAGAGTTGACCTTTGATAATTCTTAATGTAATAAGTAATAACAGCCGTTATTACGATCTAAGGTTACTCATTAGGCTTCACCGCAAGATTACAATAGACCACAGACGTATAAAAAGCCAAACAAAACCGGAAAAGGAACATTTAAAATGTCCCAAATTTAATCAGCAAGTTTCCCAAGCTCCTTAGCTATAGCGTGCCGAATGAAATCATTTATCAAGTAGGCTCCCGTCCTATAATACATTAAGGTTGCCACACACGTTGTTATAGAAATATATTTTGACACTTAGGTTCTCACCTTTAAGGTTGATTTTTATGATTTGCCTTTTTTATTTGCACAAGTATTGTTTATTATGAAATGTCAACGAAGGACAGATGCGCTTTAAATGTTTATTAATGATACGAAAGTTTAAGTGGAGGTTACAAACGATGCGGTATTGCTTCGTCATCGTATCGCAAAGATGTAATATTTTTTTATATTGTTCTGTTTGTAAAATTACACTTTGAGCATATTAAAGTAAAAGTTTATTTTAGCAAGTAGTACAAAATTTTATAGTTTTATATCTAATACAAACAATATTTCAGAAAACTATTGCAATATAAAAAACGTGTTTTAATTTACAAAATAGAAAGGCAATAAAAGCCGGTATTTATTGTAATTAAGAATTACATAAGATGGTGGTTGCTTTTCAGTCCCCTCCCCCCTTTCGTGGACTATTGAACCTGTTACCGGTGTCTCAGACCAGTGCCACCGGTGGCCTAAACATCACACCACAGAAGCAGTTATGACAAGTCATAATTCATATAATAGGATTTGACAACGCATTCAAGTGTTTCGAGTTATATAGCGACACGAGCTAATCTTCACAGTAGGTATTTTTTGAGACTTTACGAGCGAATATCATTAAATTGGTTAACATTATACACATTTAAGTAAAATTTTACGATCACCAATTTAAGTTATGAAAATCACAAAGACCACCTAGTTGTGACCTAGTTGGGACACTTCTGATTCTAAGTGTATTTATGCATCAAAGAGGTCCGTTGGAACTTAACCTTTATTGCTTGGGATTAAAGAATATGGAGCATAATATAAAATTATAATAAGATGACTAGTACTACGGGTTCGATCGTAAAGTCGCCCTAGTATCGTTGTATGGTAATTTTTTGTACCGCCCGAGTGTCACACCGTGGCGTTTGTTGCTTATAATTAAATGTTGTTTTAATTTGAACTATGCTTACAAGTACGCTTTACAGTTTAACCATTATAGCAGTTTACAAGCTATGGAGGCTTATTCTTGTTTGTGTGTGCATGTGTGTCACTGTTTAATGATATTGGTATAAAAGTATTTAGTATGTAAATTATACTGGAATAACAACCAGCTAAAATTTCTAATTAAAAGAAAATAACAAACAAAATATTTTTTTTAATATTTTAGTAAATCTACTTGTATGGATCTACTCGCGTTTATTTTACACATTGGATTTAGTTTATTTTATCCTAAAGTTTGGAACAGTCTGCGGGGTCCGTTGTCACTGGGAGAATCCCTGTTTAGTTTTCGCGTAAACTTTAGAGAACAATATGTGATTCTTTATTATACATCCTAGGTAAAATATATTGTACTAAACAATTGTAAGCAATTAATGCTTATATTGTGGAAATATTAAAATTTTATTTTTTACGTTTTTTACGCCATTTTGTTACGGTACGGTGTAACAACCTGACAATATCTATTTAAAAACAATAAAGTGTAACTTATATGTACCTCTGAACCGTGTAGGCGTTCCAATATAGAGCGTGTCGTATAAGTATGAAGGTTTCGACAGTTTTATGCCATTTCGAATAAACACAATTAGGAGCTTGAAATGTAGAATGGAATTATAAACTAAATCATTATGGGCATAAAAGTCAGTTCGGGTCGTTTCTGAATTTATAAAAGCCATTAAAACCTCGTTGGGATTGGGAAGACTCGTGGCTTAAGCACGCGCCAGATACACAAAATCACTTGGACAAACGGCTGTAAGCTTTTTATGTATTTGCGTGTTAAAATAAATCAAACATAATCGGCATGGTTAAAATGTGAATGAAATTACTAAATATCTTTAAAGGGTCTTAAAAAAGTCGTTACATTTGTAATTGTATTTAAATTTTCAAATAAATTTAAACGGGGATTAAAACAAACTAATTAAGGTATCATACGCATGTTTTCTAAACCCGAGACGTTTTGATAATTTTCTTTGATTTTAATAAAACGCGAAAACATTAATGTTTACTTTATTTTATTTAAAAAAAACTGTATTATTCAAGCAAATGTTTTATGTCTATTCTTTTATTTCTAACTCTGTTTACGATGTGCTAACAAAGAACACCGATTCTCAAAACTTTCCAATATCAGTCGTCAAAAGGGAATCTAATCAAAAAGTTCCATTTTTATCTTACAAACGTGACAATTTCCAACATCTACCAGGTGAGTTAGGGCCATTCTCGCGTTCACAAGTCAAACCAAATCGTAGGGAAGTGTCACTAAATGCGGTGTAAACATTTTACGCGTGACTACAAATAGGTGCGAATGTTAACAGGAGATCGGTATCATGCGGTGCTGAGCGATAAGCGAAAGCGATTATGTTTATTATTAGTTAATTAGACTGTTGCATATGTTAATAAAACGCTGTAGCGTTTTTAAACTATTATGTGTTACCTACCAATATCACGGTCAAAATTACTTAAAACTTTAATAATACTGTATATTAATGTAATGTGAGTGATAATGTTTAATTTACAATTATTTAATTATTGAATGTGTTTTTCTATTGTATGCCTGTTCTTGCTTTAATGCAATGTAACCTAGCAAACAAATATGTAACAGTAATGCAATAAAGTTTTATTCTATTCTATTCTATTATTCCATTCTATTCTATTCTATATTTCAATATTGGAAGATTTCTTACTTTCCGTAAAGTCCAAAAACCAATCAATATTGAAGATAAATTGCTAATTATCATATCAACAAAATATCTTGAATTTAAATTTTACATTTTTTTTATTACATTCTTAATGCCTACTACATTGATATGAGAGAAGAGGATCTACGTAGGAAGTACATAACAATGATGGTAGTAAAAGACTTCATAAACATGTTTTCTTAACTGTACACGAACACTACACATTGAATCTGTTAATGCAACCTCTGAGAAGGTCAAAGTATATGTAAAATAAACACGAGCATAAAGAGCTTCTAACATTAGTTTCTTTAACTTGGACCACACAGCCGTGGGTGGTTACGAGCGATAGGAATAATATCATCGCCCCATTCGCATAAGAATTGAGACACGACTGGCGATCACCTACGAGTGTGTACGGCTAACAACACCACGAAGGTTCCACATAGGCACACAAAAATCTGGCTTTTTCCTAAGATTCCTAAGACTCTATTGTTTTAAAAAAAAATAGTTTATACTTTGATTCCCAACGGATCCACGACATTAAAAATATAAAACATTTTCTTTTCCAGCGGGTCCATGAGAATGGTACAATCAGTATTAAAAGCTGGGTTATAAAAGGATAGACATAAAATTTATTATGAAATAAATGACAGTGAATAGATGGAACAAGGAGAATAATAAATGAATTTATTTACCTACTAGCTGACTCGACAGACGTTGACCTGTCTGAACTTTACTTATTTTGAGGTACACTTACAGATAGCAGACAAAACAGGTATATAATTATTGCTCATGAACATAGACCAAACATTAATCCTGATGATGTGGACCACCACGCTTGCCAAAATGCAGGTTAACGATCACAAACCCGGGCTATGCATCGAAAAATCCGAAACACACTGTGTTCGACCTTGACATTGAACCCCGGGACTTTCGGGTATCGGGCTGAGCGCTTTGTGTGCGCACGGCACAACCCAAAATAATGTAAAGTTTCAAATAAACTTAATTGATAAGCACTTGAGAATCGATTTATTTTTACTTCCTACCTATTCAAGACGTCTTTGTTTTTTAGTAATCACATTTACAAAAAACAACGAACTGCAAAAAAATACTCGGTGTTTAGTATTAGGCTCTTCTTTTGTCTCTTGTACTTAAGTACTCAATTTTTACTCAAAATTATGACATAAAACTGCGTATATTCGCAGTTAGCACTTCCGGACATCTGCTCTTCTTTGTTGGTGTTAGAGCTTTTTTATCCATCTATACACCTCCAACGTGCGAAAGGTTGTAATAGAGACAGTAATCACTATACCATTGATATTTTTATTATCTTATCAAAATGACAACCTTTGCGTCGTCACTCAGCGTTAATCTTATCTTATCTTTCTTATCACCAGTGATAGAAGTCATCACTTCTTTGTTAGGTAGTAACAACTTAGTTTCCATCTGTAAAGCACAGCTATATAAAAAATATTATTTTAATAAAATTATTTACCGTAAGATAACTTCAGCTACCGAAACAGCTTAACTGAGGATCAGCCAGCTCATATTTCATTATACCGCAGCGCACTCCAATTTATATTATTGATACTGTTCCAACCCAACCTACGAATACTTTTATAAATATACCAGTAAAACTAAGTGAACAGAAGGTCATTTTAAAACTTCTTCCCTATCTCTTTTGTTTATTAAAAATAGGTGCTGGTTTTGAAATAACAATTTTTATAACTATTTAAACTATCATGGTCACTTGCAATAGAGTAAAACAATTTTTATGTTTCATATATTAATAATAAGTAATATCCATTAATAAGTAGTATCCATTTTATAAACAACAATTTTATATTTACAGGTACTTCCATCGGCATCGCTTGACCCAGGTTTTTATTAACACAACCTACTGCTATACTTACATTTGAGTGGCTAACAAAATCTCAAGCCCGTTCGAGGGGTCCGCGTGATAAATGATCAGTAATTGTATCCGTATATTGCAGCGTTGTGAAAAATCACCTCATATTACATGGTGTTGTATCAGCGCGATCTGGTGATATCGATATGTTACAGAATTATGATATAGGGAACAGTGGGTTGATTCGATAAAAACATCAAAAATAAACGAAAGGTAGGATGGCATTTACGGTAATCGATGGTAAGAGACTTTAACACTTGTAAGATAATCTACCTTTATTAAAACCCAATGAAGCTGAAAATGCCTTCTGAGGCAATCAGTAAACTCCCTCAAAAAAAAAACTTTCTTTATGTATCTATATATGTCTATACTAGTTGTTGCCCGCGACTTCGTTCGCGAAGCCTACAATAAAAAAAAAGTTAAAAAAAGTACCCTATATGCTGGTCTGGGTCATGGTCTGTATATGAGGAAAGTTTCATTAAAATCCATTCAGTAGTTTTTACGTGAAACAGTAACAAACATCCATCCATACTTACAAACTTTCGCGTTTATAATATTTGTAGAATTTTGTATATCTGGTATTTTATAGAGGTAATGATTGTGACTTAATTTGTTTGAAGAGAGTTATCTCTGGAAGTACTGGTTCAAAAAAAAAATACGAAATTCACGTGAATGACGTCGCTAGAAAAATGCTAGTTCTAAATAAGGGAACAAAAGAAATAGCATTGGATAAAGATGAATGGAAAATACACTGACAAGAGCGTGTCTCTTAAATTAAAGAAAAATAACATAATAATATATTTGTATTTCTATATTAATAATTTTAGTATAACACAATAGAATTTTAATTGTTAGGCGGCGCGGATCAGCGCTTGTGCATATCAAAGGGAAATACACAAAAATAAACTACCACTGCAACGAAATAAGCACTGTCAAATTTCTTGCGTGTTCTAGTCGGTGAAGTTTAGGCTTAGATTTTAAAATAAAAAAAAATCCAATTATTCTTTTGGACTATCTCTTTTCTCCTGTTTCTTATTCATATGCGAGTATGTACAAGACCCGAATTGATAATGCTACACCGAATATGCAAGTAACGGTGCCCCACAATCATTTAGCACCCGCCAAGAGATATTAAAATCGATTTTCGCGAATCGATCTCTCGTGTAATTGTTCGTAATAACCCTAAAATACCGACAGAGGTGTGGATCTGATACCGTTGGTAACTGGCAGAATGCAGGTGGTCGCGGCTTAAGACGATGAATCGATGATTGCGATTCGATCTCTTTTGACATATTGCAATGTAATATCGATTGTTTTTTTAATTTTTTTTTACCGCCTTTTGTTGTAAGTTTAATAAGTGTCTGTGTCAATCAAAATGTTACACAATTATATTTGAGATCAAATAAAAAGATTTAAAAAAATGGGTAACTTAAGTTGTTTTGTATGTGTCAGTATAGTTAACATTATTTAAAAAAAAATATTTCTACGTTTATACCACAACTAAAAACTGACTTTCTATGCTTCAGTAACATTATATTCAAGTTGGTATACTCGTAGTATTCTGCATATCTCATAACATGAAGTACAAAAACCACTCTTACCACAATAGACATACAGTATATGCAAAACACATAGTGTAACGCATGACGCGGTCGTCGAAAATTTCTCTCGGAAGAACATAAAATATCTCTGCACACGTTGTTTGTCGAAGTCGAATTGCGTATCGACAAATTTGCCGACGACGCCCGCTCGCGCGGCCGTTATAAGTTGGCATTGTTGGCTTTTCACACAGCCTCGTAGACGGTGGAGCTTTGTGGTGGGCAGACGGGCGGGTGGAACGACCGAACTGACGTGAAAATGCACCTGTGACAAATTATTATATGAACTAATTTATTTCATAAGTGTTTTCTATATATTTTAGCGTTTTATTAACGCTTAAATATACTTAAGTAAAATTTAAACACTGAAAAAAGACGACAACCTCAGGCGGGAATCGAACCACGCACCTTCCGCATTCCGGGCGGCTGCCTTAACCACTTGGCTACCGAGGTCTGGCTTTCACCCGTCGAAATTTTTCAGTGCTTGATGCTTATGTTTTTTAGTCAACATTGCTTCATCAATCTTAGAAGTTTTCACCTCTGAGATCCGAAAGAAATATTTTTACAAATATTTGAACATTCAAAAATTTTTAATTTATTTCATAATGTCCTGTCCTTTTTCTCTTTATCTTATCTTATTTGTCGTGTCCTAATTTATCTAAGTAAGGACTGCAATGCCTCTCCTCTCCCAGTAGCACCACGACCCACCTTTTTGCAAACCTTGGCAACTTTTATAACCCCATCCTTCACCCTTCTTCCTCTGTTAAGACGTCTAATAGTAACCAGATCAGTAAACCTAATAACTGTGAAAAATTTTAGTTTTACTCTGACCCAAAAACGCGGAAATAAGTTAAGGTAGGTAGGTAAGAAGTAAACTGATGATATCTCAAAATACTTAAACTAAATTGAGCGAAACAATAAGACTTTTTCGGGATCGCTAAATCACTAAATCTGATCTAAAGTTTGTTTAGCTACAGACTGTTTTAATTGAGTCTGGTTCATTCACCCATTTAATTTACTTTTTTTCTTATCTTGCTAGCTTAAGAATTGTTGCGTGCAAAAGCTAAAAATAAAATTACCGAAAAGTTCAGAAAAGTGCTGCGATATGATGATATGATATGACCTATGTGATAGTAAATAACAGTTCAATACATAATCATATACCAATAAGATTCCAATAATTAAGGTCCACCGTACAACTACAAAACTACAAACAGAAAACGCCCGTCTGCACAAAATCATTTGAATAAAGAACGCGTTTCAACAAACTTTGCATAATGCTGTTCTTGCTATATTGTGTTGACGCGCTACAAGCTTTATAGCTAATCAACTAAGACCTCTAAGTATACTCGAAACATTTCCTTTCAAGGCTCTTTTCTAACTACACACAGAGAGTGAGGTGTTCCAAGCAACACTGGCCGCTAAACCGAACATATGTTAGCTTTTAGAAACAAGATCGTAACGCTGGCGAGTTCCATCCATTGTTTGACATGCCATTACGTGAACGAAATTAGAATGTTCCAATGAACTTTGAGATGTGTCGAAATCTATGGGTCAAGTGAGTCCTGGGGCGTTCAAAATCCGTAATTAATAAGCTTCTTAATTTAATTAAGTATTATTGACAGATCAAATAAGCGTGGATGCAAATACCAAATGTTGCGTGTGCAGAGATCTGTCTGTCAAGTGTGTTTTCAATAATGTTCGATTGATTTTGTAATAACTAGAGTTGACCTGAAGTTGCTGTTCGTATTGTTATATCGTTAGCCGTTTGAACTGAACTTGCAATTATAAATGATTATTAAATTAATGATAATTGCATTATGTGGCCGGTGGTACGGGTAACAAATTAATGAGACGATGATTGCTAAACAATATTTTTTTAAATGATTTTAAGGCGAAATGCCAATCTCATTATTGAGCTACCTTTTTGGCCGTCTTCATTTGTAGTCTTTCCAAATTTTTGTTTGCTGTCAAAGACGTACCTATGTAGTTTCTTATTTATCATATTATTTTAAGGGATGACACTTTTAGTATCTAACACAAAAGTATATAATACTAGCAGCCTATCCCGGCTTCGCACGGGTGGACATTTTTTTTTTAATATAGCCTATGTTATTTAGCGCTAATGTAGCATCCTAATGATGACAGAATTTTTTAAATCGGTTCAGTAGTTTTTGAGTTTATTCGTTACAAACATACAAAAATACAAAACTTTCCTCTTTATAATATTAGTATCGATATATTTTTTGGTAAGGAATATGAAAAGGAGACAGACTAAACATATAATTGAAAGTATGCAAAAATCTAGAGCATTGCGAAGTTCAATAGAGCTCAAAGTGTATCCGAATCTTTTGTGTATTAGGAGAAATATTATTATTTTTAAATAAAGAGATTCAGTATATGTCACAATCTCGAAGTATTCTACTTAGAAAGGTATTTATTATTTACAAAAAAAGAAAATCTAAATTAAACTACTATACATTCAAAACTCATTTCAATCACTAAGATTTAAATATGTGCTAGAGTTCGCTGTTACTCAATGAAATGTTTTAATCTAATTTTAAGTTTTACTACCTCATGCGGTCGCTGCCATCCGACATACTCAGAATCAACGTCTTCAGTTTGTTTTTAAATTCTTTTTTAGAGATTCCCTAAACTCGATATCAAGTTTTTTTTTACTTAAAATTAGACTTTAAATATATATACAGTATAACAACTACTATAAATTAAAATCACCATCAGGCTCAAGTCAAATGGTTGATTTTTAGATTTAAAAAAAAACACTTTAATTTATACATACAGGAAAAATTATATAAAATTTAATATAAACAAAGAATAGTTCTTGGACAGAAAAATGCATGTAGAACTTAAAGATTATTTAAAAAATGGCCACCTAATACATTAATATGCTTGAAGGATTTTAACGAACCCAACCTTCGGTTTTTTACAACTTTGCACTGGCCTAACTAAATTCATGCTAAATACATACATAAATATTCAAATAAATTTTTATTACGTCCACCAAAATGATTTACATATTCACAATTACAAAATTTAACACCAATCCACTTGGTACATTCACAGCATTTTATTAACAGTAGGTAATTAAAATAACAATAATTTTCCAAATACGCCTATAAATTAACTTTGGCTTATTAATAATTTCGGTTGTGACCAATCGGGTGTTTCCGTGAGCGCTCGGCAAACTGCGCGTGCGACGCCGACGTACTTACCCCGGAGCGGTTTTGAGAACTGTAGGCTTATGACGAGAAACAAATTACCCAACGCTCATTAAGCATTGCTACACGCGCTCGTATACTTTTGTAGCGTATCAAGCTCGCCAAGCAATGTACGATAAATTCAGTTTATTACCCGTTTCGATTAAAGAAGCGAAGCATGATTAATGAATTTTCTTATACAAAACATTGCCCCTTTAATTTCTGCCTCCAGGGTAATCGCACTCATTTTGTTGTGTCTTGTAATTAATAAAAAGTATAGGCTTTTTTGCTACGAAGTGCGTTAAGGAAAGTTGCTTTGACAATGTTGACGTATCTATTGTAAGTACTCTTTTCTACAAAAACTATAACTATTTAAATTGATAAATGATAGCTAAAACAAGTGATATTTGAGTTAATATAGTACAGTGCCAGCGTTGATAAGTAAAAAGAAAACAAAAAATCATTCTGTGAAGTTATTGCAAGAAAAAATCAACAACAAATTCGTTGCCCGGTTTTCGAGTTTCATATTAATATGCAATGCCTTTTATACAAATGTTGTTCTTGATATCTTCCTCATACATCATTAAAATCGATTACGACAGATACATTTCGGGGTCCACGAAATTGGTCAGACGAAAAATTATTGTTTCAAAATTTGCATACACGAGAGCGGAACATAACCATTTTTGAAGAGCCTCAAAAGTTACAAATAACGCAGTATACTTTCTTCATTTTTGAGAGATCAACTTGTGCCGGTCTTAAAGGACAATATATCATGTAACTGGTGCATAAAATGCGATTGGACGTTGAACCCAAACGTTAACGGTCCATTTTTCCATTTTCGAGATGAATTTCTAATCAGCACTTTGTGTTTTGTATTTTGTTATACACAACAATTTTGTTTTACAAAAGAAAACTTTTAATATTGTAGTCAACAGACTACAATAGCATTCGGTGTTCTTCCGTAAACCTTAAATATACTGAGACTGATTGATACTTTTTTCAAACTGGTCAGGTTATAAGAAAGCAGGATAGAATTATCAGCCAGTCATCGAAAACTGAAATGGCCAGTAAAGTGTGTAAAAAGTTTTTACTCAAACTATACAAAAAACTAGACGTAATGATACTATGGACATTTTGATACTGTAGACGTAATGACCTATGGACCTTATGCACCGGAAGGAGAAAAAGTAAATACCTATATACTATGAATTTTATAACATAATTAACGATATAATGCACAATATTTTGTAATGTTTTGTCTAACGTTTCTTGATTTTATTTTGATTCATATTCTGGTAATTCCTGCTGTGGTCTAGTAGCTAGACCGGTCTGAGACCTAGAAGGCGATATTGTAACACACACAGATAGGCGGTAGCTTCCCAGACCCTAAACCTTATGTACCGCCAAGAATCGAACTCGTGACTTCTGAGTCTGAGAATGATAGTTGCTAGGATTTTAGGAGTTTTCTGTTAGCGGTAAATGTTGTGATTTTTGTGTAAGAAATAATTTATTGTGTGGATCAAACTAACGATGGCTGGTGGCAATATACCATTTCTAGCCGGTGCTTAGCGCGTAAAAATTACTATCCGCTCTGCGTCACCGTGAAAACTGTAACAATGTAGGTGGTACTACGCCACCACAAAGGAACTGTAACAAACATAACTGTTTGTGAATTTTAAATAGTTCGCTATGTCCACGCTTGTTAGAAATACAATAGGCAACAAGTGACATTCCCGAAACACATTTTATATACTCACGGCCGTATCTCCGCAGGGGTTGCCAGTTTCTGGGAAAAATTACATAAATAAATAATTCAAAAAATAAGCTAACGTAAAAATTATATAACTTATTATATTTCATACACTTAATTCAATTTAAACAGGATATGTAGTAAGTCTTCAGTAAATAACGGAAAAACATTCATCCGACAATTAGTTGCAGTAGTAGTCAGGGTCACTACCACTAACCCATTATTTCTCTGCCATATTTAATCTTAGGTAATATTTATTCCTAAATGGGGAGAACCGCTCATCTCATTCAATATCTTATCATTTTATTTGTGAAAAATCAAATCATTGCTACGACCATTGACGTCATTACTTGTAGATTTGCTTGTTTATAAACTAATCTCATTTCCTACAATACACTGTTAATTTCAAGCGGCATACGGTATCAACAGTAAGCATTTACCAAAATCATACTTTATTAAAAAGATTTTTCATTAAGCGGGATTGAACCCTCTGATTTCTGACAGACCGAGTCAGGTGCACTCCCAATTATGCTATAGTGGCTTTTTTCGAACCATGTATATTAATAACCTTTAGTTCAATAAGAAGAAGCTTTGATTACACGAAAAAAATTGCTACACCCGAAAAGGGTTTTCGCTTAAATTTAAGATTTATAGCAAAAAATTAAAAAGCACTTGTACTGGACATCTTTTTAATTCATTCCACGACACAATCCGAGCGGGCCTGTCACAGTGCAGCGATGGCTCAATTAACTCTCAAGATAATAGGTGACCAATTAAAGCAATTTGTGTTCAGTTATTAAGGTTTTAACAAAACAGTCATCGGTCATTCTCACAAAATCTCACATAAAAAAATAAACGAGAAATAAATTGACGATCCCTATCTGTAATTGAACGGGGTTTAATATAGAGCTTAACGGTTCAGCGAAGTTAAGTGGTTCACCGAGAATTTTTGTTAAAAAATGTTTTAATATTAAACTTAATATTACCATCATCGACAGAACGACTACGGTCTTAAACTCGGCTACGACGTTTGGCGGCAAGCCGTTTGCCTCAAGTGGCATGGCGTGCGATTTCTATGTTTATCGCATTATTTTGTTTGTTAAGTAAGGCTAAGAAGTATGAAGCGCAATATTAATAATAATAATAAGAAATTCGTATGTGTATGTATGTAGTATGTAGGATTGCTTGCCGACTCGCTTGAATTGCAGAAGAAACAAAATAAATTTAATAGAATTAAGCGCTGATCATGATAATATGTTCACCAAATATATAGAACTAACCACCAACTATGTTAAATATGTTTGCTGGAAGCATAAAATAATAAAAAAACATCGTAAACAGATTGTCATTATGGAAGCATACTTAGTAGCGATCTTTAAATAAAACAAAAGAAAAACAATAAATCAATTTCCACATACGAACCTTACCTTATCAAGTGCAATTTATTGATGCCTATCAACTTCCCCACGCATCAACCTTTCCACAAAAGCCGTGCAAAAAACAATTACAAACAAAAAAGGCTGCGCATGCGCATTAATTCAGGAATTCCTCAAGTTTCGAGAGAAAGTGCTGACAACCAAATATTACCACGCCTCACTTGAGAGCTATCAAAAAGTAATTATACGGACACTGTTAACATTTTAACCCCTTAAAAATCCGCGTGAAATCAATGAGAGCTCGTTACCTGCTTGAAAACTGTATCTTGGTTTGTTTAATTTTTAAATTAATTTTGTGCATCAGTTGTTTCGCCCGCCATGCTGTGTGGCGAGTCGTACTTAATTGGACGCCCTCGGTCTTAGTGTCATGATCCTTCAAAAGTTTGAGAGCTCCCTTGCTTTTAATCAATTAAACTAAAAAGATTTTCGGTGTACATCTCAACGGTTGCTCTTGGGCATGCCAAATCAATCTACAATATGATTAGAGCGTGTCCGCGGACAGCAGTGATACGTTTTAAAAAGCTGTCAAATTACATTTTAAATGTAAAATGAATGTTCTGTTACCGTATTACATACTCATTATGCTCTAAATTAAGTGCTAGTAGACAGACACATCGCAATTTTTTTTTAAATTAAATCTTAATAATTTTTCTGTTCTAATGATTAATTTTGTTTTAAGCAACAAGTTAAGGAGCACCATCTATCTTTGACACTTTAATGTTATTATGCATTTCTTTATAATACTTTGTCCATATAATGTGTATTTAGTATATATGTATGTATTAAATTTATATAGCTGTATGTAGGTATATGCATTGTATGTATGATAATTAAGTATTTTTATATTGTGTGTAATATTTCGGAGAACACCATTTACCGCTAGTTTCTTAACTTTTTTGTCCAGTTCAACACATGGTTGCCTGGAAGAAATTGCTCTTTAGCGATAAGGCCGCCATTTGTACTTCTTCTTGTATTGTCCTCTCTAAGTGTTTTGTATGGTGTACAATAAAGAGTATTGGTGTACAATATAGAGAATAATAGACGTCCAGTATTTGAGGATAGAACTGTCCATCCTTCCTACGATCACCCTCCTTGGTTATGCTACACAGCTTCTTATTGCTATTAAAGAAAAATAGCATCGACTCGATGGCCAAATATTTAAGAGCTCGACTCTAAATTTAGAGGGTTGGGTTCCATATCCAGGTCACAATGACTTGATTTCAATGATGGAGGGGATTATCGAGCAGTGAGGTCAGTATATAGGCTAATTCTTTTACTTCGTCATTAGTATATATGCTTTTAAATAACTCTAGGCTACCTACCTAGTATTTTCGTAGCGTTTAAATTTACATATATAGACCATGAACCAAAATATTTATATTATATAAAGCAAATTATAAACAAATTACTTACTAACTAAAACAGCAACGGGTTCCGTAGTGTATGTGAAGAAACTGTGACATACAGAATGATGTGACTTATCTATCTAATTTATTTAGTTTTTTATTTTATTACTAATACTTTCATAAATTAATTTCTATAATATTAAATTAATAACTAAGTATATTATTACTATTTTTACGTATTTATAAATGAGTTTAGTAACTACACGGTGCGTATAAGTATTATATTCTCTTTCTTTTTTATCTAAAAATACAGTTTAAAATTTATGTAAATATATTATTTTTGTTATTTATACATAAAAAGCAAATACGGATACACAACAATAGCTCATTGTGTTAATCTTATGGGCTTCTGTTATGCTTATGTAGTAAATTTGTATAATTTAAACAGGGAAACCTATAATTGGCCATAATCTTTACGTACCTGAAAAATTGTATACGTTTTGTAACGTTGTTGGTTTTCTTAATAAAATAAATAAATAAATAAATAATATATAATATAAATATATATATACCATCGATAGTCATACAGCATTAATCCACATTTGAGCATTACGCAGTAGGCTTTCTCAGATGCTTGCGTAATTAGTCTAGTTGAAGGCATTTACCATGTACGGCGCAGGTATAACTTAT
Organism: Eudonia truncicolella; assembly: GCA_949315975.1. NCBI lineage: Eukaryota > Metazoa > Arthropoda > Insecta > Lepidoptera > Crambidae > Eudonia > Eudonia truncicolella. Next base: position 16,507,377 of record OX438837.1, on the reverse strand, counting down.
GCAGCGCGTCAATCGGGACGTTTGTCTGCTTCAATGCGGCGTGATTGACGGTTAACGTTCTAGCTGGGCTACGGAGAAGGGTTACTGACGTTATTTCAATTTCTACCTAGTCCAGCCATAAGTTCTGTTACAAATGAAAATGCATTTTTTTTAATGAAGTAACGTAATACTACTAAAACTTATATGTACATATTTATTAAAGTGTCAGAAAAAAAACAATATTCTATTCAAAAAGGCCACGGAACGTTGGTTTCAAGCCAGGCTTAGGTAGTTCGTGCCTTGTGACCAGGTGCAGAGTCCTGCTGGAAAGTCCACGGAACATTTTTAAAAAGTGTGTTGCTGAGAGGTTTCACAACACGATCCAAGACTGTCTCTTGATACACTTTGGCTGAAGTTTTCACTCCTTTTTCACAAAAATGTAGCTTTGTGACGCCTTGATAAGACACGCCCCACAAAACCATCACTGACGCAGGATGATGACCAACGTTGTACCTTTCCGACCACTTTAGCAGCTTCATAGAACTGTGAGCGAATATTTTATCATTTTGCTTATTGTAGTGCTCTCCAATCGTGAAATTTTTTTTATCGGTAAAGAGGATATTTCTGTGCCCTTCACCTGCGTATCGCGACAGAAGGCGTTTTGATCGATCCACTCTCTTTAATTGTAAAGATTGATTTAGGGCATGTCCTGTATATCGACGATAAGCACCGAGCTTCAGGTCTTGTTTTATAATACGCGACAGAGTCCTAGCTGGAATCTTCATTTCTGGTCTTCGACAGAGGAATTGTTGTTGTTGTATTTGTTGATAGTATGATATACAAACATACGGCTGATACCAAGCTTTTGAAGTATCTGGAATATGACCGACGGCTCCTTACCCCCTTTGTGCAAGGCGATCACTGCAATCCTATTTCCTTTAACACCCATTTCCATATTGTGATTTGATAATGAACACAAAAAATATTTGAAATGGCGCGAAATCGAAAAAAGTTTTAAAATAATAAACTCGTTTCAAAATAATTAAAAAGTTGAAAAAAAAATAAAAGTTTTTGTGTAACTGTTGTATTTATAGCCAGACTAGTTATTTCTTTGGTTTGTACTAAAACTGCGTTTCTGTACACATACTCGTATACTTGAAGAAGTACGCATGGGTTTCTTTAAAATTGTCGAGATTAGATTTTGTAAAGCGTCAGCAATGAGCGATACTTCTGATGTTGCAATCGTTCATCTATATAAAAAACGAGTGAGCCTTACAGTAGTCGTATATGTGTAACATCTGACATCTCACCTTAGTAATAAGCAATTTTAACATTATATTCTAAAAAAAATGGGTCAGGTATTACATCATTTTACAACTATAAAAAAGATCAAATTTGATACATTTGTTATACCTTGAAAAATGATAAAGTTACTTATAATTTAAAAAAAACACAATGCTTAGTATGATTTTCTAATAAAATAAAAAAATACGGAAACTTTTTTATTAAGCAGTGACAGAAATTAACCTCAAAATTAAAAAAATTATATACTGAAATATTTTATTCGAATAATTATTCATTATTATTTACTTGGATTTTTTAACAATGATCTGCACTTTATTGAGACTTATTATCAACAGTAAATATTTATTAATATAGTTTAAAAGTCTATTACGCACCAAATGGTTAAAATCAATATTATAATAGAAAATATATTTTCTGTTGCAATTTTTTTTTAATTTTCTATAATTGTAACTTGTTGTATTTTGTACCGGATGTTCACTGATAAAACTTATAACTTTCACCTGCCCCCTGACTATGAGCTCTTATAGCAATATTATTGCAGTTGTGGAAAAGAGACGCGAGTATATTCGCCGCTACACGCGTCTCGTTTTCACAACTGCAATAATACTGCTATAAGAGCTCGTGGTTACCCTCCTGGACTCTAAGCTCAGATATTTTTACTTTGATTCTTCCTGCACTTGATACTGAAACACACAGTGATGTAACAAAGTAGCTGCTTGGTGATCTGTCACGCTCTGTTTCGCTCACAACAGACACAGGCGAAACAGACGAATTCTACTTTAGGAACCCTACCAATGGCTTAGATTGGTTGAGTCCCCTCTCAGAAGAAAGTTAGTGATGGATTTCCTAATTATTAGTTATACATGAATATCATACATACATGCTTTTTAAAAGCGTTGAGAGCCGAACAGATTGATGCTCGGGCCGAAGCGAGAAATTATGGTTCTATTCCTATAGCTCCTCGTTAGACTACTGTCGTGAACCCATACTAACACAATCATGTTAGCTTTCTAGGTGGGCTAACAAGTCTGTTATTAATGTGTTAAAATCTTTAAAAAAAAAGTTGATGAGTCTTATAAGTATCTCTCAAATTAAAAAAGAAACTGACAGTATCATGTGATGTTGGTCTCATTTTTTTCTGGTGCACTCTTCGTCTAGATCATGCGCAGGCGGCCTTTACATGGCATAATTGCATATGCAATTTATTGTAAACCAGTAGAGAGGAATTCTGGCCTTCCATTTTTGGATGCGCATGCGCAAAGGTATATCTGTTTTGTCACAGCTGCATTGCTGACTGTGAAATTGAAGCTTGTTATGAATTCACAGTTTTTGCTCGAGCGTTAATCTGTTTGCATTTAATTACTAGATCTTCCCCATTCTTGGGTAATGCATATAATGTTGCCACCGAGAAGATGTCCTTTTTGCGCGTATTTCTAGAATTATGAATGAAACTATGCCGCTGATCGTGTTTTATTTAATCAGTCGACTAATGCCTTTTCAATAATCAACAGTTAGTTGGAATTATGACAAGTCATTTTTTTTAGTGGACATGGAACTGGTGGCTCGTAATCTGTTACACGTGGCAAGCCTATAATTGTTAAAAAACAAAAGTTATTTTCCTAAAAGAGGACGTTAAATTAACTTTTTATGACTTGGAATACAGTACAAACTTCTTTAAGCATAACAAATTATAAACTTTAGATAATCTTAATTGGCGTTTCTTTATTAGGTTTTAAGTACCATTTCGTATAAAAAACAGGTGTTATTCCAAATAAATCAAAGTAGAAGAACTAGTACAAAATTAGGCCTGTTTGATTTTGCTGGTCATTTTGTTCAAATCAATTCTTAATCTTGTTCTGTCTTGTTTGTGTGTCTTTCCTTCACCATTCATTGATTTAATGGGTCAACGTGGTCTCTCCCACAGAGAAAGCTGCAGAGCCCGAGATCTGAGTGCCAAATATTTTTGTAACAAACCGAAGCTAGTCATTTAAATTAATATGATGTAGCGTCAACTCGGACTTTGTATCTAGAGCACACACACTCGCTGTTTCCTCGGTTCGGATTCACCTAGGGTGTGGGGAGAAGCGTTCTGGTACATATTAATTTGTACTTGGTATAGAGCGCCTGTGAACCGGGTCTTCGTACCCTTATTCTACGAGTACGGTATCTTTAACCTAAGCGAGTGAGCATGTGTAGTGTATCACGTCAATGTGTAGTAGCATTTTAAAGATTGGATGGCAAGTTTGTACAAGTGGTCAGAATAACAGTATCGTAACGAAAATTAGCGGTCACCCATAAAATGATTTATTGGCAATTGAAATTTCCGATAAATTAGCTCACACTCTCTCTACTATCAGTGATCGCCATTTAATCTCCCAATATTTCACATTCATATCTCGCGCCAAATATGCGTATAGTAGTCTCGTATCGTGAGATCGCGCACGCCTCTTCATAATTTATCGACACATTTTTATAGCGGAGTTTCGAATGCGTAAATCTTATTGGGGTCGTCAACAGGTGCTTTTATGGAATATGTTTAAAGAAATTTATAGCGTATTTAAATCGTTATTAAAGTGGAAAATGGTATATTGAGATTATCGCCAAGGATTAAAGCGGTGCAGTGGGATTCTGTAATAAAACTTTGTAGTGATAAAACTAGTATTGTCATGGTGATGAAATTGGGGTCGCACAAAGATACCAATTAGGTAGGTATATGGTTTATTTATTATGTCGAAAAATTCCTTCCGAAAACTGTTAAGAGAGTGTTTTTGTAACTATGGTTATATAAAAAAAGTAGTTTTATCTGCGCAAGAATCGTTTACAAGAATTTGATGATATAATATTTCAATGTAATATAGTGTAGAAGTTTTAATATATTTTGTAGGTTTAGCTGGGGCACAAGCCTTTCTTAGATAGTAAGAACGGGCCATAAACCACCAAGCGAGCCCAGTGCAGTATTGGGGTTGTTAAAGAGTGTTAATGCAGCTTGTATCAATGGCTTTAAATGCTTCCGAAACACGGAGGAGCTCGAGTTAATATATTTTGAATATCGCAATCAAATTATTATTCAGTATCGGAAATGTTTGTAGCTTAAAAATCATTTGGTGTAATGTATAAAATGGTTTATTGTGTGTGTAAAGTATGCGTATATAAGTAGATACATAACATATATTATTAAAGTGTTCTTTATTACTTTACTTATAATTAGTCATATTCTGATGACGGCGAACCTCTCGTATGGCTTTTTCTTTAAACAGTAGCTACATTTAATTGTGAAAAATCAAACAAACCGGCAAATAAATAAATTACAATTAACAGAGCTAATAATAATAAATCTGCGATAAGACGTGTTTATTGTAAAAAAGAATTAATAATTTTAATGATAGAAAATGAAAAAAAATCTTTCTGTCCATCCGTAGGGAAGGCTCTTGCCCCAGCAGTGGCGACATAATATGAGCTGATGATGATGAAAATGGGGCAACACATGACAAATACGCGTGACTCTTACGATATGTAATTATTGTATAACTGTTTTGTATTTGTACTCTTAGGTACAATCAAAAGCGTATTGTAACAGCTCCGTTAACTTGTTCACACATAGTTTATATATATATTTTTTTTTATTCTTAGCACGACAAATGACTCCACACCACCTGATGCTAAGTGGAAATGGAGTCCAGACGCGAAGACAACTGGTGCAGCGTGAAAACAATTATATAGGCCAAGATAAAGTATATGATACCTAGGTAACTTAACGATATTTTTACTACTAAAAGATTTGCAATAGTTAACTCTATTTCCTGTCTAATTTAAATACATTTAAGTTAAAAAGTCAAGAGGCAAGTCTCTTAAAAAAAAAGCATTATCGGTGTTTAAACGTCCAAATGCAAGACTCAGGCAAATAGCACCTGGGGAAATTAGCATTTTATTTGAAGCACACCTATGGGTGTGCTTCGTGGAATACCTCATTTCTATAGCAGTTAAATGTTTTAAAATAATATTTTGCAAATTGTCTGTTGAAAGTTCAGATAAAACTTGACTCGTCTAATGATAGAACAGCCCACTTTCTGTTTACAACTGTCCCTGCGTCTGTCTGACGTGAGAATAAGGTTGGAACTAACAAAATGCCCTTACACAGTCCCTACACATCACCCGTGTCAGTGCGTGAGACAATTTCAACTTGCCGTTTTTGAATAGACCAATTGTAAATCTGGCCGGCATGCAAACTCAGTTGCCGGCCAAGTTTAGACTTCGCCTTTTAAGACTCGTGATCCCTGCGTGATGTGGTTGCATTCGTTCTCGTTCCCGTTGCGAATGTCCAACTTTTTATTAGGAGTATTATTGACAGAAACAAAAGAGGTTAGCTACTTTTTGATTTTAATGAAAACGTTTTTGAAGTTCGTGTTTGTAAATAGGAGAATTTATGTTAAACTTCTTTAATTAAGAGGTTCTTAGTTTGAAGTTGATACGGCAAAACACTGCATGCTGTAAAAAGTTTATAGATCCGTCGTTTGTTGAAATTTGATATGTACGATCAATAAGGCCAAGGGATCAAGGTGTTTAAGCGCCATTACGGCCACCGGTGAACAACGAACAAATAAATTATTACTTGTATCTTGTTTTGAAGTAGTCAATGATTTAACACGAGTCTTTATAGGTATATTAATTACAACAGTAAAATCAATCCTAAAGTATGTTTGTGTAGCCATCATAATAATATTATGTAAGCTCATATAATATTCAAATTTAAAAAATAATTATTTCCATAATCACTACTGTCCACTCGCCTTCTGCTTAAGTTATTTCACGTTCGTGCAAAACAATTATTACAAATTGTTCAATTCACTGTAACGTGTGTTAAGCCAGCAAAAACATACAATTTCAAGAAAGCGGAAACCCCATTTTCGACCAGTTTAAAGAGGAATTTTAGTTGAACACCCCAAAGAAGAAACCGCTCTCATCAAAAGAAGCCAGAGACAAAAATATTAAATAACTCGCAATGTCTTTTCTCGTCCTTAATTTGTTCAAAGATCGATTCGGCCCGTCAATGTTGCATTTATAAATTGTCCCGATTTTATCGTGCGCAGATCTCACCAGGAATGATATATCAAAGTCCAAAATTTGGGTTACAATCTTAATAATTTTATCTGATTATCCAACTTCGAGATACGTCAGTTTAATTAAGTAATTTCTGGTCTCCGTTTAAAGTTTAAACATTGTTGATTGTATCACGGGAGTTGGGCAGTGCGCTGCTCTCTCGGCGAAAAAACAAATGATTGCACTTTGTCATGTGTTAACTATACGGTAATCTTTTAGTTTAACGTGCCGCTTGTTAAGACGCGGCTAACTTTACGATTATAATATTTGAAGGAGCTGTTAATTGTCATCGTTATTTGTCGTTAATTATTCGTTAATTGTTGTTAATGTAATTTGTTTGAGATTGGTAGCGTAGAGACACCAGTTTTCGACACTTTACCGCCCGTCATTGGTGACCTATATGTCTATGAGACCGGGTAGTTGAAAGAAATGAAATATTTTTGTCACCCGTTCATCGAATTACAATGGTTTCGAGTAGCTGCCTAATTCCACGCCACCTACCGCCAGTCTACCCCGCGACAGCGACGCGGGCGCACGTCACAGTGTTTTGACGCCAACCCGGTACGTGAGACCGTCCCGATCCGATCCGAACCCTTCGGAGAATCTAGTAGGGCACGGGGACGCGCACTAGTGCGCGATGCCGTTCCCTCTAGAAAACCTCCGATGGTGATTCGTTTGACACGGCTTGAGGGACCCTTTACGTTCCTCACCGCCCCCAAACAAGCCCGGTGAAGCTGAAAATGCCGACTCTCTCAAAAAAAAGAAAGTAAGACCGGCGTAACCAATTAAATAAGTAAAATAGTTATTGTGTATTTATATTATATACACAATATATTACCATTTATGTTATTTTATTGTATGTTTCCAATGTCATAAGACTGACTAAGCCTGATTTTATTGTTAATTAATTAAGATTATTGCTATTTTTTAAATATTTAATGGGCTTCCATACAATAGACATGTTTTTTTGCCGTTTTTATAAATAACTAGCTGACCGGCGGACTTCGTACCGCTTTGACAGTTTCCATGACAACAAAACAAACAAAATGTTGACAGTTTCCATGACAACAAAACCAACAAATCATTCGTCCGCTTAAGAACACACGTATCCCATGATGGACCCCTATAGCAGCGCCACCTACCGGGTCCAATTGTAAATCTCAACCATTCTCGAATCCACTTGAACACAATTAAAAAATATTATCTAAATCGGTCCAGCCGTTTAGAAGGAGTTCAGTGACATACACACGCACAGAAGATTTACATAATATAAGATGGTACGGAACCCTTCGTGCGCGAGTCCGACTCGCACTTGGCCGGTTTTTTATATTGAGATGATAAAAATTACGATCACTGGTGCCTGTTGATTACTGGTGCCACTATCTCCTATTACTTAACTGTGAACAGGTTTATTTTGATGTTAAGGTAGCGGACTATGTATTATAAGGGTTTTATTCTATTTATTCCCTCAATGAAAAGCCACCTTATTACAAATAACGATAATATAGATAGTGTTACTTCCGTTAACATCTTTATAAGCATCATACGAACAATGGAGACTTCATCTCCATATCATCCGTTTACAAACCCTACTCGAGAATTAAATCCAGTTTGTCTATAATTTACAATGTTACCACATTATTTTGCAATACCTTAAGCCCCTTACAAATAAACAAAGAATAAAAAAAAAAAATATAAAAAAAAAAAAAAAAAAAACACTTAACAAAGAATAAGGTCCGAATATTTATTCTGCGTTTTGTTCCTGTCATGTAAGCGTCATTTCAAATATGAGTAAAAGACATCACGTCAGGATAATCATTAATTAAAATGTTTTTGTTTTGTTTATATAATTTTTAACGCAAATTTTGTTGCGAAACAAATTACAAAAACACAAAATGTTGAAATAAAAAATCCTACTCGTGAAAATTTTTTCAACATTTTGTGTTTTTGTAACATTAATTAAAACTAATGTGCAAAATAAACGCGAGTAGATCCGTAAAAGTTGTTTCATTTCAAGAGTAAAAGAGACAAAACACGGTATAACTATTCGAAGCTTATACTTTGTTTATTTGTAAGACCTTAAAAGTATAAACTAAATTCAGTTTTTCATGAAAGGCTAATGTTGTTTATATAAAGTTATTTATCACATATGTAACATTAACATATTTTTTTAAAGATTATATAAACGTTTTTGGAATGTTTTATGTGTTAGTGTGTACTTTTTACTTCATGAATGTTTAATCAAACGCAGAGCAGCTGATTAAGATCCATTGAATATGGATCGTTCGGTACAAAGGTCATAGGATCACATGTGTCTAATCTAAATACATGTAAAGAGGTATTCAATCAATCAATTTCATCTCACTTGATAGTAAGTGACAATAAGGTGGAAGCGAACTTTATGACTAAGCTTATTTATATGTTACTGTAGGGGGAGGGAGGGGGGGGCAGCCCCTGGCAATGCGTTGTTTTGGGTTAGCAACGCATACCTATGACAAATAATTGACAATGAACAAATACAAATGCCACTCCACACTATAGTGTATGTATACGCTTATAAGCCCTGTCAACTCAAAGGTTTCATAGATTTATAGATTTGTAATGTTGGTAGCTGAACGATTAAAAAAAATTTTATTTAATAATACTTAACAAAAACCAATTGAAAAAGAATCTCAAACAAATAACACGAAAAATCAAAAGATTCGCTATACCTCGTTTTAGGGTTAATTACGTAGCAACAGGGCCGCAGTGAACATTCGCATACGAAGATTTCTTTTTGAGAAACAGAAACGCACTAAATTCATTAAGAGTAACTGTCATATCGGGGAGGCAGCGAGCGCACCCGATCCGTCATCGCCGTGCCTTTGAGGCGATTGCGTTCAACACTGCATTCCGAATTTTAGTATCAGTGGTTCTGTACATTTTGCGTCGTTTATTTCTTGACCATACTTACAAGTTTAATTACAGAATATCGTAATGAGGTAGTGATGAATATGTACAGACTTTTTTTGGATGGCTGATGTCTAGGCTTGAATGCATGTTTTATTACAGACAGTACTATAATTAACTAATATAACAATAAACACATAAATTCAAATTCAAATTCAAGATCTTAAACACTTTTATAGGCCTCATATTCTACTGTTCTCAAACGGCGTAGAAATTTTTAAAATTATAGTCGAAAAAAATCAGCAAAAATTTGACAGTTAAAAACAAAACAAAAAATCATACAGAAATGCCAAAAAAGCTTTTAATGCAGCAAGAACATGAGTACAAATCGTGTTAGTTCATTAAATCGGTATCAATTGCCGTCAACGGGTCCACGGTACCCTGCAAGAGCAACAAGACCGCTCGGATATGTTAACAGTGCGCAGTCACGCCACCTTGTTAAGGCTTCGCGGGAACGTGTTATTATTCGACATTTATTTAATTTCAGCACAGAACACGGGGTACGGGCGTTTGTCGAAATCAGTTTAACAAAATACACAATGTTGACACGCGATTGTTGGCGAAAAGTAGAGATTACAACCCGAAAAGGAAGGAACATAATATGTTATGAAAACTGCTCGTGCAACTTTCGAGTTCAACTTTTGTTTCTGTAATATTTACTTTTGTAATGCTAAATATGAAGATCTATGTACAACATGAAGCAAATAAATGGTATGATTATGTCAGCTGATAAGGCTGAAAGGGCTGAGAATATCTTAAACGTGTCGCTATTTTGAGATATTTTTAAATCAAGTATACGTCGTACTTTTGTCATGTGTATGTCATGGAGGTAGCCCTCCCGAATCATACAGTAAGTCTACATTTAGTGTACTGTAGACTTCATCAAAGAACAAGACCTATCATTGACGTGATACCTATTGATGAAAAAATAACCCCCAATCCTAGGGATCCTACCTAGCTTGTCTAGGGAATATTATATGAGAGCAGACCTGTGAATTGTAATTAAAGATAAATCTAAAATATTTTAAGGAGTAAGTAGGATTGCAACACGAGTATGTTACTGTAAAGTATTTACAAAGTAGGTAACGTGGAAACATAAATTATATTACAGTACATATAACAACATTTGTACGGTTAATACGTCAGAAGATTAAGCCTTAGCAACAGTTTTTTAGCAGCTGTTTGAAATATTTTTAATAAAGAAGTAAAAAATCACTGAAATAGTATTTGATGATACACAGTTAAAATATTCAAGTTATCAAAACATGTTTTATTACTGTCAAAATAGATAGGTATTGTATTTTACACAATTATTTTGACTATAATTGATTTGCCATATTAAAAACTCGCCAGACCAAATACCACGCTCGAGCATGAATATTTATTTGTAATTGTGCTCCGAAATGTCATTATACAAAATTGACGACCTTACACACTTCAGACACCTCTTGATTGTTAGGGTTTGTTCACGATTGATTGTGGTTTTTTTTATAATTATGAATATAATTTCTACGCAATTTTTTCCCCCAAATATCACATTGAACATAAGTTTTAAGTATTTTTTACTTAAAACTTATGTTCAAGAGCGGGATTTGAATCTGCGCCCACTAACAATCCGGGTCCGGTGTGCTTCCATTTACGTGGCTCTGTTTAACCCGTGAAAATGTATCAACACTAATCATCAATCCCGTTCGTATTTTTGTAAGACGATGGTTTTTTTTAGTAAAAAGTACGGCTTTCTATCCACCGTAATATACAAAACTTCGTAACAAAAACAGAAAATATTCACTGAAAGCTTCTATATACATTTTGATAATCAAAATCTTAATGACTATGATGGGAGACTGGCAATTGGCAGACATAAGTAATATGATTTAAAGTGTTTTATTTTTGATGTGTAACATCTTTTCGCTCGCCTTCTATAATAAATACAATTTGTGGGAGTGTTTTTTGGTAGAAATATGACGGAAGTAGATCGTAACAGTGTGACATGAAGTCGGAGAAACGCGCAAGTGCGCGCCATTTTGTGAATTTAAAATCAATATTATGAACAAGACGTAATAATTATTATTGTGACATATTTTGTCATCATTTTGGTATGTCAAATGTCTTCTACTGAGTATTTACTGCATTTTGTAAATTTTAAATTGATATTTTGAACAAGACACAAGTTAATAATCAAAGGAACAAGACATATTATTATTATATGTGACATATTGTGTCATCATTTTGATATGTCAAATATCTTCTAATGAGTAAATACTGCATTATCTTTATGATTTGTTAAAAAATATACGTAATTGGTTATTCTATATTCTATTATAATATTGATTTTAAACATTTCGTGTGTAATAGACTTTTATACTATACTAATGAATATTTACTGTTGATAATAAGTCTCAATAAAGTGCAGATCATTGATGAAAAATCCAAGTATGTCAAATGATATTGAGTATTCACTGCATGAAATGAAATGAAATGATTATTTATTCACGCAAAACAAAATAAATTCTCAATTAGCATTCTCTATGATTTGTAAAAAAATACACGTCATTGTTAATTCTATTTTCTATCGTAACATTGATTTCAAAAGTTGATATGTCAAATGTTACACATCGTGATATGCGACTACTGTAAGGCTCGTTAGTTTTTATTTATTTATTATCAGATGCTTACTACGATTACAGTATAGAATCTCTTCGTGTATAACGTTTTTTCTCGTTATCGTATAAACGTTACACACGATTACGCGTGACAATAATATTGTTCATAGATATTGTTGTGAACACAGCTTTATGAACACATCGTGACCACCAATGTTTGCTTAGTTTTTTTGGGAGCCTGCACCCAATTCTTTGGTCCATCGAATTCCACTCGATTATCAAAACACTCGAGCGTCTTCTGGTTTTTGTTGAATCAATTCGGTGCTGCCATTTGATTGCTTACCAACTCGATTCGTATCGATGTGAAATTGCAAAATAACTTTATTTCTATAAGTGCTTATGTAGGTTGTTGTTATAGATTGTTATTTTAGGTAGGTAGGTTCTTGTTAAGAGAAATTTTTTTAAATAGATGATTCAAGTAAAGTCTATCACGGTTTATATAAAGATTTGTGTTGGTAATATGGTAATTTACATTTCCTTTAACGATACCTTTTGGAAATAAAATAAAATTACAAAATGTTTTTGTTTTCTTTATATAATTTTAACGCAGTTTTGTTGCGAAATAAAAAAAAAAACACAAATTTTGAAAAAAAAAATCCTTCTCGTGGAGTTTTTTTCAACATTCGTGTTTTTTTAATAAAATTACAGGAATATACTCGTTATAAATTAGACTAGATGTCCAACTAGATGACTAGAAAACCTAAGAATTAAAAACAGAAAATAACCTTTACCATTGTCCTATTCGATTTAAAAACGATTTCGAGTTTCTTTCGACTTTACCTGACCGTAGTATCACTTTTAGATAATTTAACTATGAATTATGACTTTATTACGTGTGAATATTATGTAAAGGTTAATTCAATGTCGTATGCTAATCGATTGGCTATAGGGTCTCGAAAATTCAAGAATAGTGTTGAAATTACATTCTTATCCACACCTGATTAATCTTCATTTTTAAAAACTGTCATCTGACAAATTTTAACATCTTTATCGGAAAATTAACAAGTAAATAATAAATTTAAAACTTTAAAACTTGTTGTATCGTTTTATGAAGTTATGTTTATTGTTAGAAAATTATTAATTTAATTAAAATGCGTCTTCCGCATATTCAAGGTGTATCAGCTAAATATTAATGAAACAATGATTCAATGAAAAGTTATATTATAATTGTATAATTGTAACCAACTTAAAATCTTCGTTATTCTGGTGCAGTTTTATCAAATTAATAGATAGTGTGAGCGAAATTAATAATGCGTTGCTTAGAGTTTCTAGTTTTAATGCGTAATTTGTGACCTATAAGTGGTTTTGATAATTAAATAAATAAAAATAATGGTTTGTGTTTTCGATTTGTTAACTGTGCACTTTTCATTTAAAAGATATTTTGTATATTCAAACATAGTAACTATAAAAAAATATCGATCAATTTTAATATAAATAATGTTAATCATAGATGTTTATATGGATCAAAAATGTTTACAAAATCACAGTAATGATTCTTGTCCAATTGGACCGTATAGATCAAATCTAAATTACCTATCATTAAGTTATAGTAGCAAGTCGTTCGCAGAAAGAGCAGCAATTAAAAATGAGTCAAGTTCTATAAATCTCACGTAACATTTCCCTATGAGATATAAAATGCCAATCATCGTCGGTGGAATGTTGTCAAGTGTCGTGCGGACCAGGAAAGGGGACAGTTGACATTCACTTACCATTTCTGTTTGTTTATCGCAATAAATACCAGGCCGGCTGGCAGATGACGCAATGTAAAGCGGCCCTAACATTAATACGGTTATAGTTTTTATAACTTATAGGTACACTCATTGAATTATAATATATAGATAGATAGATACAGAGAGTTACAAAAAACTTTTTATACCAGACCGGCTCGCATTGATACAATGTAAAGCGGCCCTAACATTTATACGGTTATAATTGTTATAGTTTATACACTTATTGAATTAAAATATAACAGATAGATACAGAGTTACAAAAAACTTTTTACTTATTCACACTACGCATTAAAATGAAATACTTTATACTAATATTACTCTGGTAAAATTATACATAATATTTGATTTTATCGTGACATTACAAATTTTTCACAAGATCTGTGGTCATAGGGAAACTAAAGATTAAACGCGATTACATTCGTTAAAAGTTTTTCGTTAAATTAGTCGAGTTTGCCTAATATTTAGGACGCTATTATGCACGTATTTATGTTCAAATCTTATTGCAATGTGTCAATTGACAAAAATACTATAAAGTGTAAACTGAACTTTTTTAAATTTTCGGACAATATTTATTTTATTTATTTGCAATATCGTTTGTTTACAGATGAACCAGCAATGCAAAGTTTGCGGGGAACCTGCCGCCGGTTTTCACTTTGGAGCCTTCACGTGCGAGGGATGCAAGGTAAATACATAATACGTCGTATACATAATTCCACCTCGGAACCCTACTTAGTATTTGCTAAATGTCTTTCCTCCTTCCTATGATATAGGGTCTTTCAAACGAACCGTGAAGACCAGTTGTCCTCGCGTCACTACTCACACTGCGGACTCCATTTCCACTTAACATCAGGTGAAGTGGTGTCATTTGCCGTGCAAACATTAAAACAGCGTTTATTTCGACTTGTTAACAAAAGGCTGCAAAATAACCTACATCTAAAAATGTTTGAAATCGATTCAGTAGCCGATTTAGGATAAAACTAGTTACAGGGTGTGCGTTTATAATGTTACACGTTATAATTATAAACTTATAATATTTTATTTCATCAGATTCCCTTCTAGATCTTGGACGTCCTATATCTGATGCAGTATAATTTACTTTAGATGGATACGTAATAACTGCGTCGTGTCGCAGGCAATTTGCTACTCCGAATCAATTTGTGCGTTTTTTGTCGCACTATAATGTCGCCCCATTCAATTTGCCACCTACCGGTCACTTTGCGAAGGAAATGCGACCGTTAAGGGACCACACGTAGATAATTATTACAGTTTTTGTTTTTTTTTTATATTAACGGGTAAGCACAGTGCCTTGATCTCACCTGATGTTAAGTGATGATAAGGCCAATGATGGAAGCGCATTTCACCCGGGATCCTCAACTAGTGAGGTACTGGCTATCTTATCTCTAGCTGCCGGAACACAACAATGCTACAAACATTGATGTTATGGCGACATATTTAGATAAGATGGTGGTAGCGAGCCAGGCGGACAAACAAGCCCTACCACCTACCAAACCGAGTACACAAACATGTACTCCCCACTGGGAATCGAACCCAGGACCTCTAGGTCTGAACCGGTGTTCTTAGCCACTAGACCAAAGAGGCGGTTATTATTAATATGCTATTTGTATGAGCCCTTGCTTGACTCGTACACTAACTTGATTGATGTACTTGAAGGATCATGATAATAACAAGACTCGAAAGTTAAACTCTTGATTTATTGATACGAATGTAAATAATGTGTGCACAATAAGAAAGGCTACTTTGAACTCAATTTGTTATAGTAATATTAATTAATTATAGCTCGCATTGCAATAACGTTAGCTTATTAGAAAACTGTATTTGTACACTAATTATTTATTTATTTTTAGGAAAATTTACAGACAAATAACATAATTATATAGCTTAGATCAATAATGTATAACTATTGTATAAAATAACTATAATAGTTGTTAACATATCCAGAAATCAAGGAACCCCACATATTTTAGTGTTATTTATTATTATCATCTAATAACAGTACTTAGTATTTTAAGTAAAATACCAAAAAAGACTTAAATCAAAAACATACAAAAAATGCTACATAGAATAAAGTTTTTGCAGTATCACGTCAGTCATAATATTTTACAATATTTTTTAGTGTAGGTACTTGACACACTAACTTATGGATGCAAGAACTAGACTGCATTAAGTGAGTTGATGTTGCTTTCGGTTGGTTTACTTTGACGATATTCGCAATAGGTTAGTTCTTACTTTCCAAAATTTAAAGTAGCTTTAAAGTTTTCTGGAACACAACACAACACACGTACACACGCCTGCACATCAACCTACCACAGACTGTCAAATTTCCTCAATGGACTTTGAACTTTATGCCTTAACGACACGGTTGAAAATGTATTGAAGAAATTTGACAGTTTTGGATAGGTTGATGTGCTGGCGTCTGTACACATGCCGATATTTTGACTGCTTGCTTTACTCTTTTCTACTAACACAAAATGTTGACATGCAATGGCGCAGAAGACTTTATTTGTATACCATTTTGTAAGAAATATAATTTTAAGTGATTATTTTGAAGATTAACAACAATTATTTGTCATGGAACTGAGGAATTGAAACTCAGTATTATAAAACTATTTAGTAAAATGTGTAATATATGTAAGTTAAACAAAACTGTTGTACACTGTTGTGTAATTTTATCAGACGATACTACTTCAACTAATATAATATGTACTGTATTTTTATATTCGTGTGAATGGCATTACGTATTTTAATTTTATTTTTTTACATTCATCCACAATGAAAAGTTCTTACGTAACCGTGCCCTTTCCCAATAGCGAATCCCAATGGTAAATTAAATTATTAGCAAATCCAATTATTAACCGTTAATCTCAAAGCGTAAGCCCCGCCCCACAACAATCAGACATAATATATTCCGAGCGATGCCCAATTATCGACCACCTGCAGTCAAGGCAAATGCGGCCATATGTCACCATTTAAAAATACCATAATACTGCCAACATTTACAAAATCATAATTCATTTACAAATTGGACAATATATCATTGACTACAATACGGCGGAGTAGAGTGAATGAGTTTCGGAACGCCGCTACGGATTAGGAACAAATCGAAAGCTATAATTAGGCGTTCGATTTATAACTGCGTTGTTTAAGTATACATTAAATCAAGGTTTATTAGTGAACAGTGGGGTTTACGTGCATTGTAGGTTTGATGAGTGACGAAACTATTTTGGTGATTTATATAAATCAAAAGGTTAGAACACAACTCGTTTGTCGTGATTAAGCCGCTGCATTATGTAATTTGCATTATATAACAAAGTCTACTGATCATATCGTAAATTATCAATATTTTATATCCTATTATATAAAAAAATTAAGCAAAAAAAATCTTATATAACAAAATATTTAATTATATACAAACAATGCTTTGCAAAGTTAATCTTAAAGAACATTGCGCCGTTTGATCCCGGTGGTTACCATGAGATCGAAGTCTAGACAAACTATGAGGATAGTTAGTCAAGACGTCGAGCTTAATTGTACAAAGAGATTAAGCTTGGTCCTTAATAAGGTTGGTATTCTTTGCAAGATTAATTTTCATGATAGTTAATGCGCCTGTGTTATAATTGGGAACACGTCAGTAGTCTATCGCGGCTAGAGTATTTATCACCAACTCGCATTTGGCAAGTGTGCTGAAGCCCCACCAATTGAGCGATGCTTGCACGATGACGCTTTTGTCTAGCAGTGGGGACAGTATACAGGCTAATTACTTACTAATTAAAATTATAACAATTGAACTGAAGATGTCTCGCATTCAACCCGCTCATCTCTCCGTTTGGCAACCGACACGCTTCGAAGCCTTTTACGACGCACAATATTAATTCGTAAACGTAATAATTAGTTAAAATAACATTTCTCTCAGATAACATTTCTTTAACATACACCGCTACACCTCCGCCGCGTTCCTAAATGATTTAATGTTATATCACTAAAACTACTGATTACTTATTTAACATAATTAAGTATTTATTCAAATGACTTTAAAACAAACACACATTTTCGACAATGCGTGGGTGGACCGCCGAGTATGGTGATGTACAACCCTTTTGGAGTACGGTATCGTATTTCTTGGAAAATAAATTAAAAAACTCAATTTAAATGTAAAATGTGGCTCTCTAATTAGGAATAGGCCGTTTGGTTTAAGAACGATACATTGTACAGTCGTCTGCACACCAACCTATGTAAAGCTGACAAATTTCTTAAATAAATGTTCAACCGTATGCCTTAAACATAAAGCTCAAAGTCTATTGAGGTAATTTGCCAGTTTGTGTTAGGATGATGTGCAGACGTGTGTACATAATATATTATTGTTTTCTAAAGTATATAGGGACAATTAACGAGTTTACACTATATCTTCAATACGTCAGTCAAAGCAGTTTCCACTATTGATATAATTTTAAAGGCGGACCTGGGTTTTCTGCTCTCGATATCCAATTCAAACACTCCGGAGAATCTAGGGTTTATTGGTCGCTACGGGTCTCCACCATTTTATAATCGATGATAATTGTGAAGGAAAGACATAAAGTACCTTTCTTTTTTCCCGAAAATATATACACAGTACAGTACAGTGTTTTCTATAATTAAATTAATACATATAGATTCTCAAAAAAATGGGTATCAGACGGTTTAATACACCTCATATTTTGACGACCTGCGTAGCCGAGTGATTTATTTACATTTAAAACAAATATATGCTTATTGAATGCTTATTGCTTAATTTCAATGGTCTTTTAAAATTTCATTAATATTGACATGATGTTCACCACACTTCAATGAACAAGAGGAAAACAAAAACTTAGATCGGTTTTACAAAAGAAAAAACACAGTCATAACAACACTGATTTATAATGATGTTACTTTATAATGACTTCTCGTGACAATTAATAATGTTAGGTCTTTTTTCCATTTATGTATGTATATGTATACATTATGTATCTGGCACAGGATAGCGCATTGTGGGTGTTCGTATGCTGTGCGAATATGTTATAATAACGTTCGATTAACATAATGTTGAAGGCTTAATGTAAAACAAAACACGTAAAAAGAATTCGAATTTTAATAAAACACATAATATAACAAAAATATTACTAATATTTGACGACGCCCTCTCCGTTCCTCTACCGGAGTACACGTGCTGGTCTTAGGAACCACCATCATACTGTACAGGCAATCAGTACTCGTACCAAAAAATTTGGCAAGTCGTTCCTCTGTAAGACCATTTGGCTCTGGAATTCTTCGCTGGCGCATGTGTTTCCCAGCTCCTATAGTCCCGGGTGAAATGGGGCATTTATGAAGGCCGTCATGAATGTCCTGGGTGCGCTTATTACCATGCTTGTTCCACGGTGAGGAGCGCTCTCATTATTTTGGACAACATCGGCTGCTTACCATCAGGCAGGATGTGGGCACTATGACGAATCAATTTAAAAAAGTCCTCCGTAGCCGAGTGTCTTGCACTCCGGACTTTGGGCGGCACTAACTCTGAGGTCCCGGGTTCGATTCCCGGTCGGGTCAATGTCGAAAACGAACTTTTCGATATTGTGTCGGGTCTGGGTGGTTGTGGTACCGTCGGTCGTTGTTTCTGATTTCCATGAAACGAGTGCTTTAGCTACTTACTTTGGGATCAGAACAATGTATGTGATGTTAAGTCATATTTAAAAAAATAACTTTAAATAATGTCATGCATCAATTTCTAATAACAAGCATAAGTTTTAATAGACAGTCAATTAACTGAACTAAGTAGGGTGGGGCACCAGCGCTCGACAGAAGCCAGTGACCGACAGTTTTTTTCCTTTAATCATTAGACATAGGGGTCAGAAACAAAATTTTGAATTTATCAACAATTAAATACAGACCAACTGCTTCTTAGTAGTAAAAATTCAATGAAATTCTATTTATTTAGTGGTTTTTTTTTTTCTATACGTACACAAACAGATTACAATCAATGCTTACAATAACATATTTGGTTCATCTTATTAGCTAGACGGTAATCTAAAACTATGTATACACCATGAGATTTTGTATATAGTTTGAAACGTGTTACAAGAATACCGGTCCTAAATAAAGTAATACTTAAAACTGATACTAAAACTAAAAAAAATAAAAAAATAAAAATGCTATTCTTTTGCAATGAAAACTGGTGCCTCTACGATGCCATTATAAATTAGATAACATTTAATTAAAATCAAAGCTTATTACAAATTTAAAGTAATTTAAAGTGTAATTTGACGACCTCCGTAGCCGTGGCTTGCACGCCGGACTTTGGGCGGGGCTAACTCCTGAGGTCCCGGGTTCGATTTCCGGTCGGGTCAATGTCGAAAAAAAACGAACTTTTCGATATTGTGTCGGGTCTGGGTGGTTGTGGTACCGTCGTTGTTTCTGATTTCCATGAAACAAGTGCTTTAGCTACTTACCTTGGGATCAGAACAATGTATGTGATGTTATCTCATTATTTATATTTAATATAATGTGATAGCGGCTTATTGGTGATTGGTAAACGCTTGTTCTGGTATTCTGCTGTTCCCTCAGTAGTTGAGGATCCCTGGAGAACGTGGCTTACACCATTGGACTTATTGTCACTAACCATCAGCTATGATGACGGCCGAGCATTACCCCAGCAAGGAGTTTAAAAACCTTTCGACATAAATAGCCCTACCGCTCCATTCACGCGTAAATTGATAAGTGCAACATCAAAATAAATACATTAACTTATCAAAATTAATATTATTACATTATAAAAGTGTTCAATGGAGGTACGCGTCGCCGACACGTATGTTCCACATACGAAATTACAAGGAATTTGTGTGAAATTACAACGGGGGTCAGCAATCGAGTTCTCGATTACAGTGCGTTTATCGATAAACGTATAATTTGCTCACTTTTCAATAATCGCCATGGTGATGATACGGTTCGTTCCTATATCGGATTTATTGCTGTTTAAACGGCCCTAAGTGTTGTGTTTCGGTATCTATTGATGCGGTCTATTTTTTCTTTGGTCACGCTACGCTTTCGCAACGTAATTGGTGTGAGGGGACAACCCAGGCTAATGTCCGTTTTCACTGACAACTCATAGATGACCTTAACACCAGTTTTGGTGACAGCTGTTGGAGAGAATCTGTCATCATCTTAATGGGTAAAGTAAACACTCATAGCGAGAATAAATATAAATATATATAAAGCTAACAAATCGGTACATACCATTATGCTTACGACTGATTTAAATGAGTATCTGGAGATAAGGATAGAGATAGACATAGCAAGGTTATACGTAGCTCGAGATAATTAAATTAATTCACTTATCCGATGGTTAAATGAAAAAAACATGAGTAGGTTTATGATTATTTACATATAATTTTACGCAAATATTGTTGCGAACAAATGACAAAAAGACAAGGTGTCGAAAAAATTTCACGAGCGGAATTCGAACCCGCACCCCATGACATGCCGGGTCAGGTGCACTGCCAACTATGCTATCGTGGCTCAATCCAACTCGCCGAAATTAATCAACACTATCTACTTTTATTTACTTTATAAGCCAAAGAAGCCCTATTCAATGTCGACAACTACTTCATCAATATTTTTTCTTTATTTTTTTCAATATGAGTAGGTTTAAAAAATGTTTTTGTTTTGTTTTATATAATTTTAACGCAAATTTTGTTGCGATACAAATTACAAAAATTGGTTTAGACTTAACTTAACAGAAGTAAACGATGATTTATTTAAATTTAATAATAAAATACGTATATCTTGAATAAGAATCAAGAAATAGAGCAAAAAAAGAATAATCAATTTCAAATTAAGAACGTTAAAAATTAAAATTAAAGATGGCTGACGCGTTTTGGTACTATAATGACTTTAATGCGTGTACGCACAATGAATTATTCATCAACATTTTGGCGTTTGCGATCGTTTTTTCGTTGCTTTCAAAAGTTTTTTTGCGGATTTTATTAACAATTTTGCAAATCGTATTAATTTGCTTTATTTTTCCGTAAAATATTTTTGTTTATATAATTTTAACACAAATTTTGTTGTGAAACAAATTACAAAAACGCAAATGTTGAAGAAAAAAATTCCACGAGCAGGATTTGAATCTGCACCTTCTGACATACCGGGTTAGGTGCTCTCCCAATTCTTGGTTCTAACCAGCCCGCCGAAATTATTCAACACTATTTACTTTTTCACTTTAAAAGCCAAAGGCACCCATTTAATGTCAACAACTAACGTCATTAACACACGATCATAATATTTTTACAAATACTAAAGATCAGTTAAGAGGTAGGCAAGCTATTTATAAAATGTTTGTTTTGTTTTTGTTCAAAATTTTTTCAACATTTATGTTTTTGTAATTTGTTTCGCAACAAAATTTGCGTTAAATTTATATAAACAAGACAAAAACATTTTATAAATACATATCGGTATATCAGAAGGGTGCAGGTTCAAATCCTGCTCGTGGAATTTTTTTCAACATTTGTGTTTTTGTAATAAATTTTTCGGTCTTTAGAAAGTGAGGTACTGCTAAGCTTCTTTAAAAAAAACTGAAGTGGATTACGATCATATATTGAAATACTAACATTTTAAGACTCCCAAACTAAGTTACCAAGTTTAGGTATTCTAGCTAGACACACCTCTATGTTGGGAGAATTATAAATATCACCAATTATTGCATTCCTACCAAGCAGCTTGCATAATCTTCCGTAGACGTGTATACTTAGACCGATTTATCACCAGTGCTGACCCTCCTTACGATAAAAGTTGACCAACTTGCCATTAACGGAGCGAATAAAGATCTAAATATGATCACCCATCCTGTACCCCGACATTACGGTAGTATTTTCACATTTAAATAGCAAAACACTAGCTAACGAGCTCGCGCCGCAGCTGCTTACCTACCTAACAAAGAACAGTCTTTAATAAATATACCACAATAACGAGACAGGTTAAGAAATTCTTTTAGCCTCCAGTCAAAAGAGATCAGTCCTCTGCATTAACCGGCCCGTTTACCCTCGTAAGCATAATGAATGAGTTCACATTTTTCGTCATTTATCCGTTCGCGTGCATCAGTGTGGTGTCGGAATTACAATTTTATGAATTCAAACCTACCATCAAGCAACATTAAGGTTAACAGTTTCCTTATGGGACATTTGGTGGGTTCACAAAAATATATTTATGAAATACATTATGTCTCTGAAATGACATGGTGCACAATTGTTCTCATTATTAACAGGCACTTGTTGAAACTGTTCCGGGAGTTTATTGGCCTATTAATGTTTAAGAGATTGTGTGTTATTATAAGTTTTGACTCTGCGGTCTAGTGGTCACACGATGAGTTTCTAAGCCAAGGTTTGATCGTAGTATTTATTTTGAACTAAGTTAGCTTCAAGTATCTTATCTAATAAATCTCCATAAAAACAAGGTTAAGTAGCATTGTTTGTTTCGGCGGTATTTCTATTTTAACTGATTATCTAAATTTCAATCGAAACTATTGACAACAATAAATAAATAATATAAATAAATAAATATTTAGACAACATCACATACATTGTTCTGATCCCAAAGTAAGTAGCTAAAGCACTCGTTTCATGAAATTCAGAAACAACGACGGTACCACAACCACCCAGACCCGACACAATATCGAAAAGTTCGTTTTCGACATTGACCCGACCGGGAATCGAACCCGGGACCTCAGAGTTAGCGCCGCCTAAAGTCCGGCGTGCAAGCCACTCGGCTACGGAGGTCGTCAACAAGGAGGCTATAAACGCATAATACTTTCTCAAGCTATTTGCTAAAACTATTTTTATACGATCTATAAAGGCACTTAAACCAGTATTAATATAAAATTAATTGGTAATGGATTAGACTCGACTTACTAAAACATATAAAGAACATACTAGCACCCAATTGTGACCGATTTATAGCTTCCTGTTAATTTTTTTTGCTCACATGAATTTATTTAGAAAAAGTTTAATTGAGAAGTTTTTCATTTTGAATAATTAATAAATATGTATGATAAAGTTAAAATCAGGTTTGCTTGACATATTTTAATTAAGATATAGGTTTTGTGAATAAGATTGATCATAGTAAAATAATATTAACTTATTTTCTAGGTTTATTACGTTATGGGACAAGTTTTATGTCATTACTAGCTACCACAATCTAATCTGATTCGGACCCCATAATTACTAAAAATAGATTGTATAGAGAGTTCCTAGTTGTTGAATGCTCTCCACTTTTGACCTTATTGTCACAGTAGTAGCTATTGAGAAAAGGTCAAGCGCTTCTTCGCAGTAGAAGAATGACAACCTATCTACATCTTTTATATATTTTGTAAGCCGTAACCGTATTCAATATAAAAAATTACGTCATGGACATCCAGAATAGCCTAATATAATTTATTATCTATATACATATAATGACTTGTCCTGACTGACTGACTCATCATCGCCGTGCCTAAACCGCTGAAGCTAATTAGATAAAATTTGGACTGTAGGTTGATTGAGTGACGTAACCAGCCACTAAGAAAGGATTTTACGGAAATCACACCCTAAAGGGGTCAAATAGGGGGTGAAAGTTTGTATGAAAGTCCGTCAGTTTTGAAGTTAAATACATGAAAATTGGTATTTGGGTTCTTGAAAAGAATTAAAGAATGACCTTGTCTCAGGAATTTTATTTATTTTTGTTTGAATCAGTAAAAAAGGGAAAAAGGTTTTTTGTGGAAAGTTTGTATGGAAGGCTGTCATTCCATAAATTTCGGTATTTGGCCTGGTTAGCAATTACGAAGAGTTTCAGAATTTTTAGAAAACGATCCCTTAAGTAGGGGATGACAATTTGTACAGGAGGTTTCAGAAAGGACCAAAATTAGTTATACAGAGTGATCTTTATTACGCGGTTTTGTGTAACTAATTCTAGCTCGCATGGATGGGCTATTTAATAATACAAAATGAAAAACTTAATGTTGAAATGACGTGACATGTTTAGTTGTCTAGCCCTTATTAATTATACCCTTATGATATATACCTTCAATAAGTTTGGCTGTTATTACGAACAAACACAAGTCATGAAGCCCACGTGAGCAAAGCCGCGAACAAAAGCTAGTAATATATATAATAAAGTCCCACTCGCAATTTCAACCGTTTGTCTGAATTACACCAAACTACAGTGACTACCAACAGGTAAGCCAAAGCCCACATAAACAAATTATTGTTCATATCTAAAATGGATTTGCGAAAGTGTCATACGAAAAAGTGTATTCAATACTAACAATATAATTTGCTACGTCACAGAGTTCAACGACCCTAGCATTATTATCGGACAAACAAATTCGCTGCACCATCAAATCGTATGAAAAACATATTTAAACCCGTCAACTCCAAATTTATACATCGTTAACGGTCTCAACACTTTCATTTCTTTTGTGGCTAGCTAGAGGTGGACAGCGAGTCACAATGTCGATCATTCCGAATCGATTCTGAATCGAGCGTGATTATTTAGAATAAGAATTATAGCAGTAACGGTAGTGGCTTATGATTTCTGAACGCTGATTGGGCCTATTGTTAGATTTGAACGCTCAAATAAAGTGCTCATTAAAGTCGGGAAGTGCGCTTTTCGAATCGCAATGAAAAAAATGCGATTATTCGAGTTAATATCTATTTGGGAGGAAGATATGAAATTTATTCATTTATTATTTAGTTTCTACTATCGTGGCATGGCGAGAGCGCAATATGATTGGTGCAATTTTATCAAAGAGATCTATCAATATTATTTAGGTTAGGTTAGGTTAGTTACACAAATTAATTGGTTGTCGTAATAATTCAAAATATAATACACATCTTCTGATTTATGAACGTATAAACACACCTAAACTTATATGGTATGAAAGTGACTTAAATTGTTTCTATTGGAAAATAATTCAAAAGTCAAAGCACTTAAAAAGTAATCAAAAGAATAGTATTTGTATGTATGGGTGTTAATGGTTCTTAATTAAGTACTCGTTTAAACCCTTTGCAATTAATACTGTAAGATTTAATGTCGCAGTTTACAAGTATTCGCAAAAAAAAAAATGTTGGTACTTCTTTTCAACAGATATACGCCATTCCCTTTTCTACATCCGCTATTCCGTAATCGCCATTTAAACATACAATTTCCACCAAATCCATTATAATTAGCATCAATCTTGAAACATGAATCAACGTTTTTACCCATCGCGTCGCAATGAATCTAATAGGGTCCAAAATGTCAGTTGTGACATCGTCAAAAACGTAACGAACTTGTACGAAAAGCCAATTGACCTATGGAGCACGCAAAAAAGCTGATTAACATTCCGCGCGCGAGCTAGCAATGCTCTTACGACAGAACAACCGTGCTTCTCTAGTCGCGCTGTATCCACAGGCAGGGAATAAGGGTTTTATAGATACGACGACCACGACGACCCTTAAGTTTGAGGTAACCAAAAATACATAATAAGTAACCGTTTTATTCCGGCAACTGTCACCTAAAATTACTTAGGGGTTAGGTACCTTTTACTCAGGCTACTGTCACCAAACAGGGCATGAATTACTTCAAACTTAGGAGGGTATCGTAGGTGAAAATGTGCTTGAGACATACAATGACGTAGCGTGGAGAGTTCTGGCAAAGCCTTCCCTTTTGCTTTTGACAATTTATTTTGTTTTGATTAGAATTACTGAGCAAAGAAAAATTAATCATAATAATAAATTAATATAGAAAGAAATAAAAGACTTTCATACCGTTTGTGGGCTGTTGACAAGCTTTTCAAATACAGCATACATAAGTTAAGTTCCATTATTGATACAAATTTGTAGATGTAAGCGATACCGTTTCATGTTATTATCACTAGTTAACGCCGACGTGCATTAACTTTATTGCATAATATTATCAAGTGTTAAAGATAAATTTCTTATAAATAAAGGTCCATCGAGGCGACGATAATAAATCATCTTTTGAAATCGGAATGATAACAATAAATGAAAAATATAATATGTGGTCTTTTACTTTTAATAACCGACTAAAACATATGGAGTTTATTTTAAACGCCAAAATGAATAAAAAATTACTAAGGCACCATTGCTACCTAGCTTGTGCTAAGTCCTTCGTCCTAAATGAATTAAAATTTACTTTGGCTATTTATATTGCTCGAACGTTTGAACGTCCTATCCCGTGTTGCAGTACACCCCTGCGCAGAATTCCGGGCACATTGTCCGCTTCGAATGGGCAAATTTATGGTGGAATCGCAGCAGGCGACTGTATTGCCACTCTCGCGACTCCCAGACCACCATCAGATCTGAGTTATCGCGGCTTAGCGAGATCTAGAGCTAATTTATACGGTTTATCCCACTTGTTCTTGCTAGTATTATGCTAGTTGTTAAATTACTGACGTTATAAACAGAACTGCTTTTGTTTATGAATGAAAGTTTTGAATTATCAATATAGTTGGTTTGTACTAAGTTGCGAGTTGGATTGTAGAAATTGAAGTATCTGTTTTTGCACTATTTCGATTCCTGTTTGGAGTTTTTAATGTATTTACGTTTCACTATCTACCTATAATGATATTTCGATATATTTATTATTACTCGATTAGAAGAATTTGTGGCACAACTTTTTCTTCGCAAATATTTTCAATTTTGAAATTATGATTAAATTATTTATTTTTAAAAGTTTTGGAATTATATGTCTAGAGACCACAACGAATTTATTAGCGAGAAAACACGTAACCCGTCATGACCACAGTATTTTATAATATCCTCGTAAAAGGAAGTCTTATACCATAATAAAAACCATCTGCCAAATATGGAGTTTGTAGGCTTTAAACCTTAATATTTTACGTTTAGTGAGACAGCCAGTGTTTCACCTTTCGTTCATACATAGAAATGCCTAAAATTATATTAGTGAAGATTAACATATTATTATTCATATATATTGTAAGTCATTTATAATACTCGTATATATGACTATACATATTAGAAAAGCACCTATTAAATAATTATTTGACATATTGCGTACAAAACGCTTTACATATATCCCTCTCTGTTGCACTGTCTTGTAGACAAGAAATACTGAGACAACCAGAATGCATAATGGAGTATACTCTTAATTTAAGCAAAAACTTGCACCAGAAAAACTAAGACCGATGCGGACAGACAGACAGCCGGACAGACAAACCGCTGGGCCGTGATTGACGTAACGCCACCACATGTCCAAACTTTGATCCGATGGTTGAAGCACGAATGAGGTCGGAGCTTCGAGCCAAAAAAAAGGAATCATGAGTTCGATTAATGAATTAAACAAACTGGGTGATATGGTACAGACATATGAAGCCTATACATTATACTATACAAATGTTTATACATTTGTACCTGTTTAAAACCGATAATATTCACAGAATTTATAAAATATTTCATTGAAACCTGTATCAATTTATTCGCCGTCAAATTTTGTAACGATTCTTTCTATAGTTAAGTAGTACCTAAACCGCTCAATAGATGGCGCTAATTAAATATTCCTGAATCGCGGTATCGTGTTGTTTTCTGCCACCCATATATATGATAAACTATTTTTGAATAAATACTAAAGCCCGGTGAAGCTGAAAATGCCGCAGCGGCAATCAGCAATCTCTCTCCAAAAAAAAAAAAAAAAAAATGAATAAATAGTCCCAGCCCGATCCTCTAAATGACAGCACACATTTACAGAATACACTAAACATGCACACCAGTTTAGGCCCAAGACACCGTACTCGTAGAACAAGGGTACGAAGAACTGGTTCACACTCGCTCTACACCAGGTACAGACATGTACCTGGTCGGTTCTCTCCTCCTCCACGGCCCGGTCAACCCGAGCCGAGGTCCGTGCCTTTAGAGGCGCCCTCGGGTTGCTCCGCTCCCCGATCCGATCCGAACCCTTCGGAGAATCTAGTAGGGCACGGGGACGCGCACTTGTGCGCGATGCCGTTCCCTCTAGATAACCTCTGAAGGTGATTCGTTTCACACGGCTTGAGGGACCCTTTACGTTCCTCGCCGCCCCCAAAAAGCCCGGTGAAGCTGAAAATGCCGCAGCGGCAATCAGCAATCTCTCTCAAAAAAAAAAAATAAATGCATAAATAGTAAATTTTCAATAGCAGTGTTCGTGGTTTGATTTCGCAACGCGCAGTGACATACCATAATAGGGAGGTAATAACACCACAGGGAGAACCACCACGCGGGCCCGGTGCGGATTGGTGGACGTTAAGGACTGCTATTGAAGCCGGGCCTGACGACTTTACATGCCTTCCGAAGCACGGAGTAGCTCCAATACAATACAATTTGGTCACACGTCCGGTGACCGAAGTTCGCGGAAGTTTCTTAACTTCAGCAATCGTAGACCTACCGCGTTACCCACTGCTTCATCAAGCTCCTCATACAAAGTAGTTTGCGTTAAGCCCAGTTAAAAACGTTGTTAAAATGGAATGCGAAAGTTTAAAGTTGATACGTATATCAAATGAGAGACTCAACAAACTGGTAATTATCGCACCGTGCCGATGTTAACGAACAAAACAAAACACAACAGATAGGCATCGAGCGTTTAGCCGCAAAATAAGGGACTGCAGAAAGTAAGGTTCAGACATGACAGAATCTCGCAACCGCCCCGAGCGCTGCTGTGGCTAGATTCCGTGTTCGTGAGAGGTTGTCTACGTGTGCGTTGCTGAAGCGCGTCATGTATATGAAGTTTTTTTATTTAGAGAGTTCGCTGATTGTCTCAGACGCCATTTTCAGCGTCACCGGGCTTTTTTGGGAGCTGTGAGAAACTTAAAGGGTTCCTAAAGCCGTGTGATTGAAATACCGTCAGAGGTTTCTATAGAGAATAGCATCACGCGTTCTGTGTTCGTATTCCGTTCCGTACTATTATCCCTGAGGAGTCCGGATCTGATCGGGGATGAAGCTTGCCTTCTGGAGTGTCTTTATTTTGTGGTTTAGCCGCAAGTATGAACAGTGTCGCGGGCGACGTAGCGTGAAATGGCTGCGCACGCGCGTCGCATAAGCCGCGGCGCCCGCGCCGATTGAATAATTAATTTATTAGCTGAATGATGGTCCATTGAGGGGGAAAACTAGTTCTCTTTATTAATTTGAATGAAAAACTGTTTGTTTAGATTCGTCGCTTTAGAGGTGAACGTTCTAAAAGTTTGTTTAGTTTTCTTAATTATAGGTCAATTATAAGTATTAAGTGGATTTATCTAGCTAAGACTAACACTTATTACACATTAATTATCTAATCACCTGTTCAACATTACTTGTAAATTTTGCTGCTACATACATATAGGTAATCATAGTATGTATATTTCATAACTTGTAAATTCGAAGAAAATATTTATATTGATAGTTAATACACAAACTGTTGATGAGTAATAAATGATGAAAATTAATCTTTAGCAGTATTTTTTTAAATTTGTTTTTACAACACCATCGATCGGTGAAAACGAAAGCAAACGAAATAATTAGTGCGTCATCCAACACGTGACCACAGATTGATGTTGGCGAATTTATAACAGAGCTCATTAAACGCTATCTTTGTCTAAACTTATTCATTGGTAATTAACCTTGGCTGTCAATGATGCGACTAGGTTAATGTCAATTTTTACTTTTTTTTTGCGTTTTAAATCCGATGCGTTGTCTAGCAATATAAAAAACAATTGTGATTTTAAATCTTGCGATAAAAAAGTAATGATATTCTACGTATTCTATTTAAGATCTAATCAGATTTCTTATTGTGGAAGTGTGTACAAACGCCTGCACACCAACCTATCCAAAAATGTCAAATTTCTTCAATACATTTTCAACTATACGTCTTAGTAATAAAGTTCAAAGTCTATTAAGGAAATTTGACAGTTTTGTGTACATTAATAACTTTATCTGTGGTAGAATTTGTTATAACAACTCTAGCAATGGCCGGTCATTCAAGTTGAGGCAATTTCGATATTACCAGTTTTTTGGAAATTTGTTTGATTTAACATCCTATACGCTCGCCTCATTGAAACCGCGTGGTATGTTTTTTTTAATACATTAGTCTTATTTTGTTTGTAAGCAGATGATTCTTCATAGAAAGATGACTAATTGTGTCTGTATCTCAGATTCAAATAGCCTATTTTAAAAGAAAGGAAAACTAAAGCTATGATCAGACTGTAATATTTTTATTCGCCGATGACAGTGTGCTTCGTAAAATTAGATTAAAACAACAAATTCCAAAAATAACAACACTATGATCAAATGTTTATCAAACTTACAACATATCCCATATAGCCGACGGCCTTTCTGTAGAAACAAAACCATCGGCATAGTCAAAGTTGGGTGGTCCCATTACCGTGGCAAGGGCTCTTCACTTGTCTATGTCTCGTTTACATATTCCACCTCAGCCGCGCATAAATTGTCATTACGGTAATCATTCGATAAATTCTATTGATAACTGAGCTCACTTCAATCGATTCGTCCATTCCGATTCACGGCTGGATGCCTTTTAACTGGCCACAGTTACAAAATTCTATTTCGACCTTTTTTCACGGACAAATACTAAACGTGTCGCTGTTTACATATTTTATCTATGGTTTTATTGAGGTTTATGGGTCTCTAGTCGTAAATAAAGTTTAGATGACGCCGGGCTATACCCTATCTCTCAATGGTGATTGGGAATAGGCATACATACATTGTGGATTAAGGGAGATCGTTGACGACTATTTATGCCCAGCTTGACTTAGCGCCGCATGTTAATAAGGTAGTGCTTGAATTTATTTAAAAACCTCGTTTGTTTCTACTTTCAAGTTAATAAAATAGGCAATGTTTTTTGAAGCTTGCTGATGTCACCGATGAGAAGGATCAAGTAACAAGATGTTTCGAGATAAAGATCACCGGCATAAATTAATAACAAGAAAGCATCAACCTGCATGGGTGTCGATCAAAACAAATAAAACACGCACGTTATAGATACTGCAGTTGCATGCTGCTACTGCAAACCTAAACCTAGTTGGAATATTAAATTTTGATATAGAGAATCTTCATATGACTATTTGAACTACCATATAAATAAGACGACATTCCACATGATGGCACTCGACACGAGCTAGTAGCATTCAAGTCCACTAAACATGTGGACGCTTCAATCGATAATGACTTCACTTGAATCCAAATTGCGATTAACATTCGTAACGTACGATTCGAACGTCCTCTTACGATCAAAGTTAACCAAATAGCAAGTACATTGACCCAATAAACTACTTGGGGTGTTTACATAACACCTGCGTTAAGGGAATATCAATTTATTTATTTGTAACGCGTGCACTGCCGTCATCTTTAATTATCACACCTTCGCCTTTTGCTTTTAAAGTTTCAACTTTATCTGTTATCGCTTTAAATTCATTTTGATGGTTCGTTGTAAGATAAAGAACGTACTTGTTTGGAGTGGCAATTGTCCATATATATGATGGCGTTTACTCGGATTTGCTCTCTGAATCATCAATTCGATGGCGTACGCAATCTGCGTGTTAACTCGTATAAAGTGATCGAGCTAGTTCTGTTATGGACGCCGATCAAAATGTTAAATATAGTGCGTCGTGACTTCTAACTTGAATTGTGAGCGTTTGAATTTTGCTGATGTGTTGCTTTGTTATTTTGTAATGTGAATAAAAAGTTGTGTTTTCTTAATAGCCAGTAGCTAGTTTTGTTTAGAAAGTAAACGATAGAAATGCAAATATGCAAATTAAATATTTTGTAGTTTTATTGAGATGAACTGATAAAAATGATCAGTGGCTTTCCCAAAATGAGTTGGTCCCAGAATGACTGACGACCTCATTGGTCGAGTGGTTTGTACACCGGTTTTCATGGTGTCGCCATCTCTGAGGTCCCAGGTTCGATCCCCGGTCGGGTCAATTTAGAAATTATTGTTTTTCTAAATGGTCTCGGGTCTGGGTGTTTTCTATGTATAATAAGTATGTATTTAAGTATTTTAAATATGTTTATCCGTTGTCTAGTAACCATTTGACGAGTTTCATAACGAAGCTTCTCTTGGGCTAGATAATTGGTGTGAGTGTAGGAAAGTTTATTTATTATTTGTTAGTTTATTAGTTAGTTATTAGTAAACGTAAGTAAGTAAAGTAAATAGCCAATGACTGTCACATTTCTGGGCAAAGTACTTAACTAATAACTTAATCACCACGCTTGCCAAAATGCGGGTTGGTGATCACAAATCCGGGTTATGAAGCGAAAAATCCCAAAAATTACACTTTGTCCTACCTGGGAATTGAATCCGGGACCTTTGGATATCAGGTTGACCGAGTTGCCACTCGGCCGCCGAGGCGTTTACACCGATTCGGCACCGAGCTAGTTATAACAATTATTTCCGATTCGAAAATAGAATAACAGGTTCAATAGGTTGGTTCAATCTATTAGCGCCTACTACGCCAAAATCTTAATATATAGCTTTAGTTCGTACCTAACATCAGTTACTTTATAATATATCAGCGTTTAAACTTATTTTGGTAAAGTTGTCAGTTTAAAAGTTTAAACATGATCTTGTGCGACTTGCGATATTAAGTTTCAAATCGGAATATACGTCTTGTTTTGCACAATCTTACGAGTCGATTGCGAACCCGATCACATATTCTATTGTTTATACGATAGCATCGACTGCCCGGTTAGCAATGAAATGTTTTTGACTTGGTGACATTGCGGCATACATTTCTAATGCACAATTTATGAGATGGAAGGGATTCAAAAGTTTTTTTGTTTTTATTCATTATGGGTACTTGGCCTTCACGTCTGATTCTAAGAGATGATAGGACGAAATTAGAAGCGCACTTCAGTCGGAATCCTCTACAACTGTGAAATTTGCTTTACGATTCTCTAACAGTCGGAACACAGTTAACACTTTCGTTATGTGACATATTTAGAGAAGATGGTGGTAAATACCCAGGTTTTTTTCAAATATATTTTACGGGTAAGTAAAGTGCCTTGATCACACCTGATGATAAGGCCAATGATGGAAGCGCACTTCACCCGGGATCCTCACCTAGCGAGGCACTTGCATCTTATCTCTAGCTGCCGGAACACAACAACGCTACACACATTGATGTTATGGCGACATATTTAGATAAGATGGTAAGATAGATATGATGGATAACATGGTAAGCTAGCCAGGCGGACAAATAAGCCCTACCACCAACCAAACCGAGTGCCTACACAAAAATGTACCCCCGCTAAACCGGTGGTTTTAAACACTAGACCACAGAGGCGGTTACAGATATACTTAAAACCATATCTAACCGCTGTATAAAACTTGTTGAAAAATTTTCACTCGGACGCCTTAGTTCAACTTTTTGTTCAACTTCTTCTTAGGTGTGGTCTAATTGGGAAAACTACTATTATAGCAACTAACTTGATTACCAATTCCCGAGCAGTTAATAGATAAATAGGACGTTTATTATGACTATTAACACATACATACAAAAAAAACAGGCAAACTAAATAAAATAAACAAATAAGAATTTCTGTGAAACTTCGAAAATATTTTCTGAGGAATATTTTGCGATTTGTTCGCAACAAAATTGGCTTAAATTTTTATTTTTTTATAATTCCTTTATAATTACGCTTATGGTAAAAATGTATGTTCTGCCAAACTGCTGAACAGTTTGTCGGCAGTAGTTCTCATACATTGTTTAGACGACTTAAATTTTGCATACGTTCTAGTCTTACAAAATTAATGTTCATACACCCGGCCGCTGAAAGTAATAAATACTACAGTGTATCTTTTAAAATAAATGATATAACTTATTTATGTATATGTAAGTATATAATAAAATTGTAAAATCAGGTCTAAGCTTATATAATTATGTAATATAAATATTTCCTGATTTACAATGATGACTTGAAGAGCTAATGCTATTAATAGTGCATTATGAGTATAATTCACTTTATGTTATAACTTAAACAAATGCAGTCACACATGTGTGATTCACACAACATTTCCTCAACTCACTTAGCTGAGTAACTTGTGAAGTTTATCTAATTTGTTGGAACATTAGGCAATATATATTTCTAAGAAAACGTGGAATGCACTTGAAGGAAGCCGGATCCACAATTCAAACTAGTTCTTTAAACATAATAGGTAGACACGGTGACTCAGATTGATAAACACGTTAGATACATGTATTTATTGATGAGAATTTTTTATTAGCGCTTTAGCTTTTAATGCCAGTATAAATGGAACAGTATGAAATAATTGCAATAAGGTTGAACACCAATAAAATATAAATAGAACAAACAACGTCAGTCGACAAGCTAAACTGACACTAGGTTTCAAAGTGTATTTATTGCGTGCCTCCAGATTTTTTTATATTATTATGACTGAAACAAATCTTATCTTATCTTATCTTAGTGGGGCCTGCCGAGGTTTCCCTCTCGCAGTAACACCTCGACCCATCGGGATCTTTTGTGCAACCCCATCCTTTCACTCTTCCTCCTCCGCAAAGATAGAGGCCATGAGTTTGGCAACGTCTTTAAGAGCGAAGAGCCTGAAGTCCTCCGGTTTCGGATAGGCCGACCCCAGGAGTCCCATTCTTTTCCTAGCCAGAGAGTCGCAGTCACACAGTAGGTGCTGCATCGACTCCGTTTTCTCTCCACACGCCCTACACAAACTATTTGTTGAAAGGTGCATTCTATGAAGCATTTGTTTTGTGGCATAGTGCCCTGTCAAGGCACCGATGGTTAGTCGGGCCTGCCGTCTACCGCCTCCGCATATGAACTTACTCCGTCCTAAGGCGTTTTCGCCAAGGAAGGATTTGGAGTGTTTCATACCCGGCTGCTCATTCCATTCGATCTGAAACAAATACTCTCCTATGACTATCTAAAGCCCTTCAACTTTAACTATGCATAAAACCATGTTGATACGTTGCTCCACTTCAAAGTAAAGTAAAGAAGGAACAAACCAACAAGCTCTCACATCGATAACTTGCAGCAAACTTGATATCATAAACACAGCTACTCCATTGCCCACAACAACTCAAAACAAATGAACGTAAATTTTGACAAAGAGACACGTCAAACCTACTCCTGTAAATCGTAATTCGATTTGCTCTGCACTTCATAACGCGCCAAATGAAAACTTAACTATAAATGTAGTCCAATAAAGTTGGATGTCGCGTATCAAGGCCCTATTGCACATGTCGTTGTCGATTCGCTACACGGACGAATTAAAATACAATGCCGGTTGCGTATAGACGCGTGTGTGACGTCGGCGCAGTTGAAAGCCATTGGATGGCGATATATCCTTCAATAAATTCGTTACTAGGGCTGCCTCTTGAATAGTTATTGCCTCAATCTGGTTAATTTATCGAAAACCTTTTGACTTTGTTTGAGTGTATAGATTTATGTGATTTGACGTCGAAATGGTATAGAATTTGCTGTGATATGTTCTTCAATGATGTATTGTTTGCTACAGCTATTTATATCAATTAAGTGCACATTTGAATTGAAACAAAATTGCATAGATTACTTGCTTCTCGGTATGGATTAGACACATGTCTTCCTAGACAAAACACAGGCTTTTCAAAGCTAAGACTTTTTGAAACATGTGTCTTAACTAAGGGATTACCTACTAAGAACTTTAACAAAAGTTAAGGGTATGTCTTAAAATGACGAATTTAACTGATATGTACAAAAATAATTAATTTTCATACAAGTACTGGTAGAGTAATCCAAATGAGACAGTACGAGTATAAGGACATTCTTAGAAACTATGTCATCAACCCGATCCGATCCGAACCCTTCGGAGAATCTAGTAGGGCACGGGGACGCGCACTAGTGCGCGATGTCGTTCCCTAATGAAAACCTTCGAAGGTGATTCGTTTCAAATGGCTTGAGGGACCCTTTACGTTCCTCGCCGCCCCCAAACAAGCTCGATGAAGCTGAAAATGCCGCCTGAGGAAATCAGCAGTCTCTCTCAAAAAAAAAAAATGTTGTCAACACAATCAAAAGAGAAAGAAAACCTAAATCAACATAAAGTAAAAGATGCTGTCATTATTTATAAAATAAAAGGTATTTATTGTCTGCTTATATTAATTAAGGCGTTTATTATTAAGTAAGTTTTGTTTTATTAAGTAAGATTTATCAATACGGGGCGGCTTGTCAGTACCTCATAGTTTTTATTGTTGTTGTTATTTTTTTATAATTATGTAAGCTGCTGTCAGCTGTCCTAAATTAATAAACAAAATTATAAAAATATTTATTGATTAATTAATAGTATTGGATTGGACCTACAACAGCCCTACGTATGCGCGTGCGCCTCGCAATTTGTAAGCGGCGCGTCCGCAGCCGTCTCGGAGCGGGCAAACAAGGATCAATCCCGCTCTTATCTAAATTGATGCGCGTCAAAACACTTATTGTGCGGCAATAAGAGCCATATTTGGTTGCGCTAACTTGTCCGCGCACTGTCTTGCAACGGCGAAACGGTAAATTAACGATATTAACGCAAATTAATTAAGGTAAAAAGCAATACCTATAAATATATCTATAATGATTAAATGACGACGTTTATATCCTTTAAATTATTTGGTT
Source organism: Eudonia truncicolella (assembly GCA_949315975.1). Lineage (NCBI taxonomy): Eukaryota > Metazoa > Arthropoda > Insecta > Lepidoptera > Crambidae > Eudonia > Eudonia truncicolella. The sequence continues at coordinate 16,470,009 of OX438837.1, read as the reverse complement.
TTTTTTAACGGAATCCACGAGTTTCAAGTAGGTAATCAAATGTAGATTTGTTCTTTTTGAATGACTCCACTCCACCTGATATTAAATAGAAACAGAGTCCAAACGCAAGGACAACTGGTGCAGCGCGAAAACAACGCAGCATCAGTCACCCTCACCCTGACGGCCCACAAGGTGTCTCTTCACGCCTCGTTTGAAGGACCCCACGTCATAGGAAGGAGGGAAAACGTGTGCTGGTAGACTATTCTATCTTTGAATCAAATCAACTTGCGATTTTTTTTTAATAAAAAAATATCATACTTATATATATATCAGTATAATATGTATACCTATATTATCATTATAATACTTCTGTCCCGGATTTATAGATGACGAAATAGTTATACTTCCTCAAGACGTAGTGGCTTAACGATTTCGGAGGTTAATTGGGGATGTGTATCACGCGACCGTGTCCCAGTTACTAGATTCTCCAAGTCTTTTGTGACGGATGATTTAAAAATTAAAAGATAAAATTTTATTAGAAAAAATCGTCCATCCTCAACTCAAGAAGCTCGAGTGGGAATCGAACCCGTAACCTTAGGATAACTGGTCCAATGCCCCAAAAGACTCTTCTGGTAGTTTGTGATTTACGCTGCGCTCCAGCGGTACTACGTCACTGTGAAGTTATTACCCCATACATATAAAACATTGTGAATTCAAAATTATTTAAAAATTTAAACTGATTACTTTCTTACTTCTTAAGCGAATTAAATACAGTTAGTTATTACTTTTAAATATACATAAAACTTTATAAAATACAGTGAAAAAATTAAACGCCCACCCGACCCAGCCAGGAATCGAACCTGCGCTGAATTTTGTTCAACAAAATTCAGCGCTTACGTCAGCCTTCCCGGTAGCATAGCGGTCAGTGCAGCCGGATTGCGGAAGACCCAGGTTCGATTCCTGGCTGGGTCGGGTGGGCGTTTAATTTTTTTTACTGTATTTTATAAAGTTTTATGAATATTTAATTTAGCTTCAGTGCAGCAATTAGCACTTGAAAAAATAAAAAAAAAAAAAGTAAAAATTTATTACTTTTAATTCACAATAAAGACGTTTCAAAAGCGCCGTACGTAACTGTCATTAAAGGTCTTAGTTTTATCAAAACGTACACGATGTTTAGGACCCTACTTTGTGTCCCTACAAAATCTAACACTGTCCATCTCTTTAATGAGCTTGAATACCAGAATAACGGTGCATTAAGTGGTAAAACGGAGAGGAGTAAACAACGCATCTGTTAGTACAGAGATGTTTGCTCAAGTAATGACTCCGACGAGTGGTTCTAATACGTTGGTAACTTATTATTAGGAACCAAACTGTTATGGGATTTTCCTATGTTAATTTCATTAGCAAACGCAGATACGTCTTCTTTAAAACGAATGTGGCCGGGCAAACAGATTGTTGGACGTATTACATGGACTTTTTGTGTGTGATTTTATAATTTGATGGTATGGTTCTACTTAATAAACGTTACTACGATGCTATTATTACAATGTGCTACTAATGGTTTTACTTCTATATACCTATGTGTAAATAAGCCTATTTATATTTTTATGTAAGCGTAATTTTGTAGAAATACGATCTACTGAGATTGTGTTATGTGATTTATATGCAGGTTGATGCCAAAGTTATTTAATTCGTTTTTACACATAACCAAAACCCAAACCATGATTTGCAATCAATGCAAACAACACAATTTCATTGTCGTTATTATGAGATATTAACATTTAACAATTTATATTTAATTAAAAAAAAAAACTTTCTCTCGTGACTTATCTGGACCAATTTATTCAATACACCCGTCTATCAGACATATATCACCAATCACCATCATAGGTAGGTAAACTTTTCAACTCCGTGGGAATCAAACGCCACAATCAAAGTCGCCAGTTTAAAAAAACTAAATTAACCGGAAACTCACCCGTTGTATTTCAAACGATACCGATACTTCACATATATCGTACCGTGTCTAATCCAAAAAGTATTTATATCGAGGAGATGCAATAAAATACCCTAAAGGCTCACTCCTCAAAACATCAAATTATAACTTAATCAAAAATGCGTCGAAGCAAATTCGCGTGCTCTGTCATGCATGAATCAATCGTTTAATTAACCTATATAATCGCATTAATCGACTATAATGTTTAACAATTAACTTTTATTTGTAATTGGGTAAAAGTCGACGCGGCCCACATCAAAGTAACAAAACTGGATTCAGTTCCGTGTGGTGCCATTGGAGAGTTGCTCTATGATCATCCACTAATTGTGTAATTTAGCAATTTAAACTTTTATCACTAAGAAGGTTATTAGATCCATTCGGTGGATCGATTAAGATCGATTTTATATGGATCTTAACAGTAAAAGCATGTTAAAGGCGATCGATGCCGATTGGTAGCTGGCCTTTGTGAGATAACGTTAGTTTATATTATAAATAAAACTTTTTTTTATTAGTCTATTAAGAATTGATGGAAGAAAAGTTGATGGGCCAGGTGTGTTTAAATGACCTTTAAGTTATTAACAAATGAAAAATATTTTTAAAATGCGGGGTTCAGAATAAAATTTTTCACCATAAAAATCATTTCAATAACGTTTTAAAAACTTTTACGTTATAATTAATTATCAAAATGTATCGAAAACACCAAAGCAATTGTAACACTTGTAGCAAATAACAACTTTCAACATCGACAAAGAAAAATCAATAATACCTAAAAACGGTTAAGTCAGGTGTCAAACGCATTATACTCTCTGGATGACACATAAGATATTAATGACAATGGCGAGTGGCATTTTGTGCCTTATCAAAGACTGCATACCGTTATTGCACTGAAAATATAACTAACCGAATCGCCGAGCGACTTGGCTCCCACGACCTTAGAGCTACATTTTGCTGTGCGCTATCCAATCTTACTTCCTAGTACACGCGAAAACCAACTCTATCTACCTATTATAACAGTCGAGAATCATCCTAGCGGTATCGATATCCATTCAAAAGCACACACACGGATAAAGCAACACCTTCTTCGTTCGATGTGTGAATAGTTACATTGAATGGATTGAGATTGGCGACGCAATTCAATATGCGATCTGGCGTTTTCGATTTTGAGCTCAATTTCCTTTGGTGAAATGGCCGTGTTGACCAGGCGAAATAGTAAAGGAGACCGTATAAAAGTTTTATTGTTTAAAACAGTCTACAGATAATGATCATCAATAAAATAATACAATATCCTGGTTTTACATTTTTATGAAATTGTGGGACATAGCTGCAATGCATATATTTTTTTAACTTCAATAATTATAGACAAAGACAAACAACATGGCCTACTGAAAGGTAAACCTTAGTGTACAAACAACTTATAAAAAAAATGTTAAGTAAAAGCACACGTACGCGAAATAAAAAATCTGCAATTCATAATGCATACCTACAATATTTTTTGATTAAAAAATAGAATTTATTTTATAGGCTTGTACCCTCTCCCCGAGGCTACATTAATACGTAGTGACTGTATGGGAGGTCGCGGACGGCCCGACAGGTGACGTTACGATGTTCTATCGATGCTGTGTGTGTGTGTGTGTATGTGTGTGTATGTGTCAGAGTTGACCGTTTAAGATTGATACACACTGGGACTTCGATTTAAAAGGAAACACTTTATAGTGGGCTTTGGCTGATGTACGATAACGAAAGTATAAGATACTGTTCTATTATTCCATCATTGTATAACTTTGACAAACTGCTATGATTGCCGAATGCTGCATGTTGTCGTAACTAATTCAAGCTTCACGAGCTTACACTAAAGTGGGTAGCTTTTTAAACACAAAAAAGTAAAGTTTGGTTTCTAGCGTGGGAAATTAATTAAACAGCCAGCGTGTTGTCTAAAGCTTTGTGAGCTGAAAGCTAAGAGCATTGTTTATAAAATATAACATATTTAATATTAATAACTTACTTATGCTCAGGTATGTGAGTTAGCTGGTTTTGATCCGATACGAACCCCTCGTAGAATCTAGTAGGGAACAGGGAGACGCTTGCTTGATGACATTCCCTCTAGAAATTCTCTGACGATGTATCGAATGAACTTACGGCTTGAGGAAACTTTTAAGTTTTTCGCCGCCCCTACACAGTTCGGTGACGCTATAAAGGCGATTTGAGGCAACAGCAAAAAATATTTTTCTTGAAACAGCGACTGTTGTGCTCCAGATAAAGAGTCGCTCACGAACGTGACGCTACTTATAGAAACCAAATATTGATCACTCCGAGTGGACCCCCGGCTCAAAGTTTGACAGTGCGCACGAGTGCCAGCTACAGGTGAACGCGTGCTAGTGTGCGTGAGGTCACCGCGCCCGCCTGTGTGCGTGTGTGCTCACAAACCGATCACTTCTTAGGGCTAGCTCACAACACTTTGTGAGGCGAGCTTGTTGTGTTTCTAGTGTTATCTAATTTTGTATTTGGTTACGAACGTAAACCAAGTTTTTTTTTTTTTTAACCAGTAAGAAAACGGCTTGCCTGATGGATACCGCCCATTAAAGCCTATGAACGCTTGTGACACTGAGTTTGTTTCGCGCACGTGTCCCTGAAGTTTCAGTTCTTATATTTCTACACGCCGTAATTTTACTGGATCTATTATCATTTAAACCGGAACACGGCAATGCAAAAAATGCCGCGTAGCAGCAGAATTAGTTGCTAGGGTTAACGCTACCAAGTTGGATTCTAAAAACGATATTGTTGGCACTATACCAAACTACTAAAGAACCCAGAGCTAGCACAGCTACTGGGCCAATGCCGCTAACTTGCTCGGTACTCTGTCTGAAACGGATGATTTGCGTATTTTTTTTAAACGTCTTTTTAGTTTATTTGTAAATAGATTAGTTGTTGTTGTTTATTTCAATTTTGAACTTTATTGTTTCGTTATAAGGATCAATATTCATTAGAGAAATTTGGCAGGTTTGGATAGGTTGATCTGCCGCCGTGTGTATGTAAAATTTATTAATAAAATAAATACTGGTTACATAGAAAAATATCCCTGGTCCTTTAGAAATCATGAGCTACGAGTGTCTACGTGGTCGTGGTGGTCAAGGGCAACTGCTAATCTAAAATAAAAACGAATTGTACGTTTCAACGTTTCTATTCGCCGTGTGCATCCAACCTTACATTGTGACAGCTGAAATGACAGCACGCTATGATTGCGCCTCTTCAAATCGGTGATTGCGAATAGACAACACTGCACACTATTTTTATGTAATTATAATTTTTAGAAACAACGCGTTGATTGGTGTAATGGAGATACGATATTGTTTGTGTAACACTTTCACTTCGGCCCGTTCTCACGATTAAGTTATTTGAGTTAATTTTGGGCCAGTTCTCTTTTTGGATTAGTAATTTCATTGTTACTGTTTACGCGTGTTGAAATGTTGTGTTGGTTTTGAGTGGTTAACTATTGTTGTTAGGTTTGTTTTATTTTTGGGTAGCGTGGATTCACTTTTCATATGCCGGCAACCTTCGCCTAAGTGAGCTATTTTCACTTTCTAATCTCAGTTTATGGCTTGTTGTGACTGATTATAAATAATTAGAGATATCTGTTTTATTTTATTTGATTGTCCATGTTATGTTGTGATACTCATATTAAGCTGTCGTTGTAGTACCAAATAATAATATCTATTGCAGTTATTTATACCGTTTTCTCTTATATGGTCCAGGACTAGATTAAGAATTGTTACAGTTGTGATATTGGTGTTTTTAAGCGTAAATTGAAAAAAAATAACTAAATCAAGTCATAGATGTCATAATTTTAATTCTTACTTTTTGATAAAGAAAAAAAAATGTTGGTCCAATTAAGTTTTGTCCACAATCTTCAAACTCAATTTTGCCTGTTCTTGTGAAAAAAAAATATTTACAAAAATACTTTGACCTTTTTGAACTCATTCAACTCAGTACTTTCTCATTTTAATACTCTACTGTTTTCCCATGTTCACTATACCGATATAGAAACGCTCTAAACGTCGGTTGTAAGATTCTAATACTCTATAATTATACCAAACACGTTCATTAATGTGTTACTTTGTGATTTGCCCGATACAAGACTAATTGAGCCGTCGATGAGATGCGTCGATATGATCGACATGAGAAAAAGTTTTTTTTTTCGCGTGATTGATACATTTCGTCCAATTAAATCGGGTCTTGAGCGTTCGCTTGAGATGTTACGGTACCATTTGGCTCGTTTAATGAAAAGTAACTTTGATCTGTGTAATTATTGAAAGATTGGAACTATTTCTAATGAGGTAAGTTTTGATTGGGGTTATTGTTTTTTTTTTGGTCGTGCTAAAGACGGTTTGAAATGGATATTAAGATATAAATTATTTTATATGTAATTTTTCCTTCAATCTTCAGTTTTTTAGTAAATAAATAAATCGATGAAAAAGACGATCCGGATAAAAGTGTCCTTTACAATTTTAACGTACTAACCCTTTCAAAGGCAATGTCAGTTATATGCCAACAATTGGATATTTAACTTACCACCCAAATACTTAATACCCAGTGTTTTAGTCTGAGCATCTTCGGAAGAGGGGCTCGATGGCGCAGCGGTTAACGCGCCCGGTCTGCGAGTGCCGAGGTTAAGCAACTTTCGCAAAGGCCGGTCGTCGGATGGTTAACCAAAAATTTATCATCTCGAGCTCCTCCGTGCTTCGGAAATCACGTTAAGCCGTTGGTCCCGGTTGCATTAGCAGTCGTTAACAACCACCAATCCGCACTAGACCCGCGTGGTGGTTTATGGCCCGTTCTCCCTATTCATTCATAGGGAAGGCTCGTGCCCCAGTGGGGACATAAATGAGCTGATGATGATGATGATGATGATCTTCGGAAGACCAGCGTCAGTGCTATGACACATGCTGAGAAGCTGATCTTAAATTATGTTTTCTTGTTTAAATGTTATTTTGCGATACTGTATAATTGTTTTTCTATTATATTCTTATCTATTATATTCTAACTTTTTATACCCGCAATAAGATAAAAAATTAACGTTAAATCAGAGTGATCTACGAATCTAGACTAGTATGATTTAGGCATCTTGTATAACTACGTGACCATATTCATTAAGGGTGCCTAGTGCGCTTCGTTCGCCATTCGATCACGTCAACGAAAACGAGAATTTGTGTGGCAAAATTTTAACTCTTCTCATATGTCGTCAGGAGGCGCTGCTTCAATGTCATACTAGTTTTCGTTTTCGTAAACATAATCTAATGAATACGGAAATCTCACTAAGCACCCACTGCTTTGTAAAAGTAATTTAATTTAAAACTTTTCTCTGCTCTAATTTGTAGTTTTTTCGACGGTTTTTTTTTAAAGCGATGGTTGTTGTTTACTTTCCATGGCCTTTACATCGTAACCGGGCTTTTATTGGCAGCAAATAACTAAAAAGGGCGTTCCTTAAGGCGCGCTGATACCACGAAAGCATTTCCCCAGATTCCCCAACAGATTCTGCAAGGCGTTCGGTTCGGAATGTGCTGTGTATGTAATATATTAATTAAATGGCTTAACCAATTTAATCCGGCTTTTTTACTGTTCACGTACTACGAACAGAAGCAGCGTCGGATCCCAATAACTTTCCTCATCCCATTCAATTACATCTGTCTAATTTGTACAGAGGATTAATAACAAAACAAAAAAAAATATAGTAATGATTAACACAGTCGACAATTACCTTCTAATAGAGCCCGTCACTTAACGATGCGGTTGAATCTCGATACATAATTTATCATTTGTATCTGATACGATTGTGATCTAACGGAGTAATGGTCTGGCTACCATGCTGCTACTGAAGCGAAGCCTCGAGCTACGTCTTTAGGGATCCGTGATAATTATTTTATTGTTTTTTTTTTATTTTATTTCGTTTCATTGATAAAAACGATGTACACACGCCTGCACATCAACCTATCCAAAACTGTCAAATTTCTTCAATGCATTTTCTACCATAAATCCTAGACATAAAGTTCAAAGTATAATGAGAAAATTTGACAGTTTGTGGTAGGTTGATGTGCAGGCGTGTGTACCTACTGATATATTAACAACAGCTTATTTTTTGTCCTTACTTCGTAGGCACGAGCCTTCCCTGTGGATTGATAAGGGATTAAGGATTGAATTGCCCGTTCTGGGCAATAAACCACAACGCAGGCCCAGTGCGGATTGGTGGTTGTTAACGACTGCTAATGCAGCCGGGACCAACGGCTTTACATGCCTTCCAGAGGACAAAGAAATAACTTGCATTCAATTGGAGTGTTTGTTAAAAAAATTCATATTGTATTTTCTACGAATGTTATTTAATTATTATAACTTTTACCTATTTGTACGTCGTAGAATTAACAAATGATAATAAAAATACATATACTGCCAAACTGGTAATATCAAAGAAACAATGTGATATCTTCAACATTCTAAGACGTTGGCCATTTTTATTGTGAACCTCATATTTATTTCCATTTAAGTCACACATGGTTTTTATACAAAGTGCTCCGGGACAAATCATAATTACTATAAATTTAAAATTTGGTCTACTTTTAAATGTCCACGCTTATCGAAAAATCTCAGTTGAAGACTGATGGTTGAAATTGGATAAAATAATGCCCGTTATGAATTTCATTTATAACTTTTTTTGCCAAGCATTGAACTAACATTAGAAAACTGAGTTTTTTTTTATAAAATTATTCCAATGACATATGAAAAAGGTCCCATTTATTTTATTTATTTATTTATTTATATATATACACAAGACAAATTACAATTGTTACAAACTTATACAATAAAAATAGTGGTTGTAATCTAAATCGTAATTCAAAAATATGTGTACACCTAAAAACTAAATATGAAAAGTGCTGGACGTTAACATAATTTAAGGTTAATTAGTACAAATTGTAGGTTTTACATGCTAAATATGCAAATAACCGTAGGTTGTGCAAGTTTACACATTCCACATGGTTGGTTGGGAGAAAGGTTTGAACTGAAACTATTTGGTTGTAGCTGATAGTCTGGAGTCCAGACTGACTGACGGGTTTGGAGTAGAGGATATCTTTAAGTGTTCTAATGAAAGATGTAAGTTCAGAAGTAAAGATGTCTAGCTCTATGTTATCTATTGCTAATTCATTATAATGACGAGCCATCCTAACCAGGGGATTGTAATAGGATATATTATTTTTATAAGTCTGTAGGGCAAAAAGATTTGACTTATCTGACCTACGACGTGCGCTATACTTAATATTATAAGTAAATTGGGAAAGTAATTCAGGTGTGTCTAAAATAGAATTAATAATTTTATACAGGAATATTAATTCCAAAATATTTCGACGGGTCTCTAACTTTTGTACATTTAACTTAACTAACCTAATTTCATAATTTGTATTGTATAGATTTGTGTAAATTTTCTGATATTGTTAGATATTAATTAACATCATCATCATTACCAGCTCATTTTTATGTCCCCACTGCTGGGGCACGAGCCTTCCCTATGGATGGATAGGGAGGATAATTATCTTAACAGTGTTGCCAAATTTAATGATGATTTCCAAAGTTTTTGAAAATATTCGACAAAGTCAGCAACTGTCATTTCAAAGATGGCGCACACCGCCACCATTATTCAATCAGGAAATGCACCACAAAAGAGCTTCTACCGTTTGAAGTAACAAAAAAACAGAAAGGTTGCGGGGTTAAAGAGAAAAAAATCAATTCACACCAAACTCTTCACTTCATTAAGTCGGCATCCGTAATGATATCCAATCACCGATAAGACACGCTCGAATTTCAATAGACAAACTGACAAGCCGAAAATATAATAAATGTTTCATATTTTGTATGTGATGGAAACAATTACTGGCGATGGGGATTGGTCCAAGTTGAAATGGGTAGATAATAAAAGTTAAGCAATACCAGAAACAACTTCATTAAAGTTAGAACGCGTTTTCTTTCAACTTTGCGTACTAGAATCTAAACAATAAAAATATTAAAATAATTTGATCCGGCGAGTGGGCCCGCGGGCCCAGCCGCCTGAATACTTTAAATAACACAGCCTTTTTTGAAGTTTTGGCCATGTTCAGCGTCACCAGACTTTTTGGGGACGGCAAGAAACTTTAAGGGTTCCTCAAGCTACATAAACGAAACACCGTCAGAGGTTTTCTAGAGGGAATGGCATCATGGCAGTGCGTGTCCCCGTTCCCTACTAGATTCTCCGAGGGGTTCGGATAACACAGGTTTTAACGCTTTAAAGAGACATAATAATAAAAAGGCGAGATTTTATACATAATAAAATTTATCGCTCCTTTGCCGACTATTCGAACATAACATTGGATGGATTGGATTGGATATTGCATGGCATTCCACAAAAATATACTTGTATACGTCAGTTCAGCGTCTTTTTACTTTCGACTTCTGGCAAATTTTCAATTATTTTGTAAGTGTATATTTTGATATCATCTCATCATCATCATCATCATCATCATAATCATCGGTATGTCAGAAGGGAAAATTTTTCGTGGAAATTTTTTCAACTTTTGTGTTTTTGCGCTAAAATTATATATACAAAACAAATACATTTTATAAAATACCTTGCCTTACTCCTTAACTGATCTTTAGTATTTGTAAAAATATTATGATCGGATGTTAATGACGGTAGTTGTTGACATTGAACGGGCGCCTTTGTCTTTCAAAGTAAAAAAGTAAATAGTGTTGTTAATTTCGGCGGGCTGGTTAGAACCACGATAGGGATTCTAACCAGTATACCAGTATATCAATTGGGAGAGCACCTGACCCGGTTTGTCAGAAGGGTGCAGGTTATCATCTCATCAGTTTATTTTATGTCCCCACTGCTGAGGCACGAGCCTTACCTATGGATGGATAGGGAGAACGGGCCATAAACCATCACGCGGGCCCAGTGCAGAATGGTGGTTGTTAACAACTGCTAATGCAGCCGGGACAAACGGCTGCATTAGCAATATTTTATATATTACAATATTTAATATTTATTGATATAATAATGCCGCTGGATGCAAACAATACAAAACTGGCAGTTGTAAAAATACTTGTGGAAAACCTTTGTCCAGCAGTGGACGTCTTTTGGCTGAGATGACAATGATCAATGACATGATGATTGACATATATTTATATATTCCTATGAAAGATACAAATCATTATTTTCAGGTGTATTTATGGGAATTACTCTCTTATAACTTGGGACACCACTATGATCGAACAATGGCGGGGGTATGTGTGATTGATTTAAAATTTGAAACGAATCATAAAGTGTTGTTTGACGGCCGATATTTATGATCAACCGCGGGAGCTGCTGTGTCCCAAATTCAATTATAAGAACACAATTAACGCACCTACTTGTAACTAGTCTTCTTCTATGTAGCCAACCGTATTATATTTAACTATTAGCCCAAGTTTTTGTAACTAGGTTCCTTCAACAACATTGCCCGTGAGTATTTTGGTTAAATTAAAATAAATCCTATTTCAAAAAAGATTAGTTTTGGTCTTGGCTGGAAACTAACCAAATAGGTAACTAATTATAATTATCAAACAATTAATTATCTTTGTTTTTGTTATTTCTTAACTTAACTGTACGTTATGATAACATTTAAATACTGTTATTTTATATTGAGGTAATTTTTACTTGTGCTATGTAACATTTTACATTATATAATAGAGTATATAAAAGTGGCTGTAATGTCAGTCGGTAACAACCACCATTCCGCACTCGACCCGCGTGGTGGTTTATGGCCCCCTCTCCCTATCCATCCATAGGGAGAGGTTGTACCCCAGCAATGGGAACATAATATATGAGCTCATGATGGTGTACAAACACGGGGAAACCATAAAGAAATAAAACCATTACCGAAAAAAACATCTGCTTAACACAATAAGAGCCTTCTTATTGCCCAGTGGATTTTGTTATGTCCTTGTTTCGTCATTTTGAGTCTACGGCGTACGAACTCAAACGTCTACGCCTTCTGCGTGTTCTAACGCATGGTAAAGCCATTAAGGCTACGGGTGTAGACAGTATTTAGTGTAAAGAATAAAATTGCATTTTTTAAACAACCATAACGTGTAACATATTTATACGTAAGCCATTTCACCGTTCACCTAATAAACAGGCGACGATGTAACTCCACTAGGAAGTTCGTCATTACATAATTACATGCTATGATAATTTTATAATTATAAACAACTGATTTATTAAACTTGCGATATGTTGAGTAACAGCTGCCGAGTTTTATAATTTATCGCAAACAAATGGGTGAATGGGATAGGCAATAATATCTTTATTAGTCTCTCTATTGATGGGTAACTTTCAATCTTAGATAGTTGAGATGGATTTGTATTATTTGTCTATTCCATTCGTTTCACTATATCCGTATTGTCAAAGCTAACTTAACTATTAAATTTATAAATGTTTATCTGACTGTACAAAACATCTTTGATGGTGTCCGAATCACCAGTGAAAAAAATATTGAACTGAAAAAATGTCAACTCGGACAAGGTTTGTTGTGTCCGAGTCGTCATCAGCTCAACTTAACTAACCCCAGACTATTAGTGATAATAGTGATAAAAGACACATTTTTTAATTATTTTATAAGAAGTTAATGATCAAAGAGGTTGCGTTAAGCTTACTACTTTACGTTTTACTACTGTGTAATGTATAAAATATAATTTATTTCAGTTATAGGTACCTGAAATAAGTTTTTGCGAAAACTAGGTTATTTAATTTACTAATTCATTTTGTTGTTTCTTCAATAAATAATTCATCAGAATTCTACTGCAAATTGTCTCTTTTTATTTTTAAATTTCAAACGTAAACAGATGAAAGGCAATAATCGACCGGCATAACAACACCGTTTCACATTCAAAATAGGAATCGAGAATCGGAATAAACAAAAACCGATCTCAATCGTCGTCGCTTGAGTAATCTAATTAAAAATCTGGCGGAGGCGATAGTTCACGCTATCTGCCGTGGGTATCGGCCATTACGGCGGGCTGTGTTCCACATAACCGCGGTCAAAGGTAATGACGGGTTGCAGTCATGAGCGGAGCGGTTAGCGGTTTCGATATTGGTTTGACGGTATCATGAAACATGATGTGGGATCACTAGCCATGTTAGTTGTTGAGGAAACTTTGCAAATAAAATAGTTTTTGATTAGTTTTTGATTAAGATATTATGATGATTTAGTGTAAGAAAGAAACTTGATACTGATTCAATCATACATTTTTTTATAATTATTCAATGAGACGGTTTATGATTTCACTCCACCTAACATATTAGGCAAGTTGAGTTGTTTCACTTACAAACTTTGATAAGTATCAGTCTTGTTGAAAACTAATACTTTTAATGGATATTATTGTGTTTTTTCTTTTCCTTGCTGCATGGAATTTATATAAATAAAACACTGAAATGTATGTACGCATAACTTCCGATCGACTACACAAAATTGGATTTTTTTTTGTGTTTGTTATTGTCAGGACAAGGTTTGTACAGAAGAAAATTTAAAAGAAAAAAAGATATTTTTACCAAAATATGTTTTATTTAAATATCATAATATGATAAGTGAGTGAGTGAATGTGACAGAATGACGTATAGTTCTCCAGCCAGCATTTGACAAATTCAAACGGACAATACGTCATATGACATGGTACGTCATATCATAATGTCAATCAAATAGAATTACCGCTTCTTTTGCAAAAGTAATATCGGTGTTTCGTGTGTTTATAAAATTGTTGTCGATTTTAAAAAATGCCACCTGTCCAATACAAAATGATTTGTTTGTTTTTTTGTCATGGAAACTGTCAAAGCAGTATGAAGTCCGCCGGGTCATCTGGTATTAGATAAATAATTTCAGTGGTTTTATAATATTACTGGATTTGCAATATTGTACTCTAGAAGGGTTAGTACCCAAGTTAGTAAACTAACTAGGTAAAGTACTAACTTAGTAAAGTAAACCCTAGTTAGTTAGTAAACAATGTTGCTTGGCCGCAGAAATATAACTATTTAAGTAGTCTGGTAACCCAGAGTGATAGCTATCCAATCGGTTATCGAATCCGGGACTTATGGGTCTAAGACCTATGGCAATAACCAGTTGACTAATTAGAGGCAGAGAATTTATTAAATGAGAAAAGTATTAAAAAGAGTTCCTTACCACTGTTGTTGACTGAGTTGACTTAAGATGTTTGCACCGTTTCGTAATTTGTGCTACTTTTCGCTCGCTACTCGCTCCTCTCGCCACAGTGCGCCCGGCCAATACCCGCGCACCTTGCTTGAAGCAACCTTTAACAGCATTAAGATAACACCTTACTTATGGTCGCCTTGTGCCGTACTTACGGCGGATTGCTGATATTTGGTGTGGTTTGCATCGGTCGGCAACGGCACATCGCTAAGGCTCTTCAATAAAATAAAAAGTTAAAAAAATAAATTTTATTTTATTTTCAACATTAAAGTTCTTAATTACTTATATCTGATATTGATGGCAAGAATAAAAATGAAATCTTTACCCAAATTATTTTACTAAAGCGTAACTGGGTGTTTTAGGATTGAACAGAACGTAGCTATTATGGTGGTATGATAGTGCGTGTATGATTGTAGTAAGCTAGGCGGATTTAAAATAACTTCCTCTCTTGAGAATCGAACATGGAACCTGTGGAACAATCTGATCTTATCTAACCACAGAGGCAATAAGATTATTATCCTTTTTAATAAGCTGCAATTATTTATGTAGCACCTAAAAACTACATAGTATTTTTTTCTGGATGACCATAGACTCTTTGACTTATCCCACCTTCTCCCTTCCTCCATAGGAGTACGCGTGCTGCTCTCCGGAGTCACCCCTGTACTGTCTCGAACATTCCATCGCGCACAAAGAAATTTGGTGACTCGATTCTATGTCGCACTTCCATAAGATGGAATAGTCTACCAGCACACGTTTCCCTCCTTCCTATGACATGGGGTCTTTTAAACGAGGCGTGAAGAGGCACCTTGTGGGCCGGCAGGGTGAGGGTGATTGATGCTGCATTGTTTTCACGCTGCACTAGTTGTCCTTGCGTCTGGACTCCATTTCCACTTAACATCAGGTGGAGTGGAGTCATTTGTCGAGCTACGTATAAAAAAAAAGAAAAATAAAACGACAAGCGCGAATCGAGCAAGATAAAGTTTTCTTAACTATCATTAATTATAATTACTAATAATTATTGGTGTTCGTATTGCTGGTAGAATAAGACTGCTTTTTGAAACAACCTCAGCAGCTCTTAATAAATTTGTCATAATAAAAAGGAACAGACAAATAAAAACTGCCAGTAGCCAACAAATTTAATTGGAGTTGCTCCAAAAAAAAAGAACGTCCAACCAAACTAATTTAAACGACACCGCATCAATACTCATTGAATGATTTATTACCGACGCGTTTGAAATTAAAAACAAAAAACTTAAGAAATAGAGAAACGAAAACTGAAACGATCTATGTGAAAAGACTTCTTGGTGGGATAGTGAAGAATCTGTGATTTTGCTTTCTCTAAAATTTGTGTTATGTCAAATATTAATGTGAAATAATGGTGCATTTTAATTGTTTGTGAACATGCATTGTTGCATGCAGTGTTGGTTAACAAAACAAAACAGTGCCACCTCACTTTTAAAAATTTATCAAGTTTGCGTAAGATCTCAGTAAAACCCCACATCTTTACTGATACTCAAGGAGTTTGGGGGAATATCATTTATCTCGTAGGCGCAGTGGTTAAAGCGCCCGGTCCGCGAGTGCTAAGGTTAAGCAATTTCCGCAAAGGCCGGTCATTGGATGGGTGACCAAAAATACACCATCCAGAGCTCCTCCGTGCTTCACTGGGCCCGCGTGGTGGTTTATGGCCCGTTCTCCCTATCCATCCATAGGGGAGGCTCTTGATGATGATCATTTATCACAAATCATTTTTATTATCACTCACAATCATTTAATTGATAAACAAAAAAAATATTATAACATTGCTTTGACACTGGTTAAATGCGCTGACCGCACGAAGCCATAAGAAAAAAAAAGAAACAAAAACGAAACGATCTAGGTGAAAAGGTCAAAGACCCACATTCTAATTTCCCAAGTGAACTACTAGAGGTTTCACCGTACCGCACTCCCATTACGCTGTGATAAGAGCCAATAAATTTATCGCTGCAGCACACACTGGCGGTAAATCACGGCAATCTATAAAGCACAATACGACACCACTGTCCGATGACCTGCACAGTAAAAAATGGCCACTATAAGGCGCGATTACGAAATCACATTGCGTTTGGTCCAAATTAATGGTTTGGAGCGGGTGTTGTTAACACAACTATAGAAAATCAATACATTAAATAGGTTAATCCATCGTCTGCCGTGAATAAAGATGCAATAGAATTTTAATTGTTTGGCGACGCTGATCAGCGCTAGCGCACCGCACATAAAGGTTTAATAAGCATATTCGATACTTAAATATATAATTATATTTAATAGTATCAAAATCTTGCATAAAAAGTATTGTGGTTATAAAAAACTATTTAACTTATTTCTTTGTAATAAAATCTTGACAAAAATGATAATTGGAAACCTTAAATGAATAGTTAAATTAATTGAGAGAGAAGTTTCTCATATTTACCGGTTTATAAACAGCGTAAAGATAGATCCGTAGTTTTTCTAGTGGTAGTATTATCTGTAGTGTTAGTTGTAAAATATTATAACAACTACAAATCACTATCTAACACAGGTACTTTAGTTTTAAAAATATATCTAACCGTATAAAAAATCTTTAGAAAATAATTTATTAAAGTTTGCTACTGCTTCTTACTTACACTTAAAAAATAGACACAGAAAAAAGAAATATTTGTTCCTTTTTTCTATAAAACAAAATGTTGAATTAATTAAAACTGAATTTCGTCACGAAACGGAACATTTCGCTGGCATTCAACAAATTCTTTGTCGTCATCCTCCATCACGAATAAAAACGTAATGGCTTTTAATTTAGATATTAATTAGTGCCACTAATGAGACTAATGCGTTAATTAATGGTTATTTAAAACATTTTGTACCATATGCATAGCCATTTAGTGACTGTTAATGGTTAATGCGAACAAAAAAATGGAATATTTGGGATACTAAACCTGTGTTATAAAAAATTTCACGAGCACTACCAATTAAGCTACTGTGGTTTCATCCAACCGTACGTAATACGTAGTTCGTTCTTTATTTGTTTTTTTAAATAGCTCTTGCCTACATCATGGAAGTGACCAGCTTGCAAACATTCAGCATTCTAGGTCCAGTTGTCGACCGTTTTTCAGCCAGTCAGTCAGAACTTCTCTTTAAATATCTGTATTATACATATATAATTAAAAGTAAATAAGATATGGTACTGTACTTTCCTTAAATAAATTTATTACAATGCAACAATGTTGTGCCGAATAAGCATTTTTTATTTATTCAATATTCAATAAATAGTCATATCGTAAATCGCACCGAGACGATTTGCCGAATAAAAAAATTGAATTTAAAAGCCATTGATAATCGTGATTTATTGTTCTCGTGATGGCCCTGGTGGTCGTGTTCCATATTCATAAGAGTAGGATACGCAATTATATCTGTCTGTATTTATTTTAAGAATAACAACTTATAATAAAGGAAAAGAGATTTTTATTATCTCAAAATGACAAGGTCTTAGGGTAGACTTTGCGAATGTTTTTGGGAAATTTAGTTTTGGATTTCTTTGTAAACAGCTTAGTTGAGGTTACAGAAGACACTAAAAATGCACACTAGTTTATAAGGCCCAAGACACCGTACTCGTAGAACAAGGGCACAAAGAACCGGTTCACACTCGCTCTAGGTACAGACATGTACCTGGGCGCTTCTCTCCTCCACCACGGCCCGGTCAACCCGAGCCGAGGTCCAAGTCTTTAGAGGCGCCTTCGGGTTGTTCCGCTCCCCGATCCGATCCGAACCCTTCTGAGAATCTACTAGCGCACGGGGACGCGCACAAGTGCGCGATGCCGTTCCCTCTAGAAAACCTCCGAAGGTGATTCGTTTGCACACGGCTTAAGAGACCTTTTACGTTCCTCGCCACCCCCAATCAAGCCCGGTGAAGCTGAAAATGCCATGTAAGGCAATCAGCAATCTCTCTCAAAAAAAACTAAAATTAATTTCAACTATATGAAGCTTACAAAACCACAAATATTTAAAAAATTCCACGAGCAGGATTTGAACCTGCACCCTTCTGACATACCGGGTCAGGTGCTCTCCCAATTGAGCTATCGTGGTTCTAACGATCCCGCCAAAATTATTTAACACTTTTTACTTTTTTTGCTTTGAAAGCCAAAGGCTGGGCGCCTCAACCCTTCAACAAAATTTGCGTTAAAATTATATAAACAAAACAAAAACAATTTATGTGCTTATAAGCTCCGAAATTTTCTTAAATATGATAATAATACCAACGAGGATAGTCTTCCTTGATAGCTTATTAGATACTTCGAGGCTCTTAAGCTAAAAGCTAGTTGGAATTGCGACTTAACAATATTTTAAAGGATAAACAAATTAAGAACTACCACATGATACAAACATCTTACACTTGTAAAACTTATAAACTGAATTAATACAAAACATAATTTACAAATGACTCCACTCCACCTGATGTTAAGTGGAAATAAAGTCCAGACGCAAGGGCAACTGGTGCAGCGTGAAAACAACGCAGCATCAGTCACCCTCACCCTTTCGGCTCACAAAAGGTATAATTAACAAAAGAATATTAAAGTCGAGAAGAATAGATTGACAGACAAATATACAACCTGGTCGGCGTTTTCACATACTATATTCTAACATGTACCAAGTATGCCACACCAAATATTAATTTACATGTTAATTTGTGTTCAACATTTAAGTCAACATCGCAAACAATATTGGCTACTGTGAGTTTAACGATTCGAATAAAACACGAAACGTTAAGTTCAACATTTTTATTTCCTAATCTCGGTTAAAAGGTTACATTAAATATTTGCCATAGATATTATACATTTTCTAACTTCTCGGAATTTGATGTCATAAAACTATTGAAGCATTTTATTACACGCGCCCATAAAAACTTAAAAGTAGACAATAAAATGCTAAACAACGGTTGTATTTCATACATTTAATTAATTAATCGTTAAAGTTCCGAGGATTATTTTGGAAATTAAGATATTTAAATAAGTTGTTGTAACATGGTAGTCGTTGCAACCCACCAACTCGGTATGGGCAGAATCACGGTAAATTATTCCGCTGCAATGCGTTTGAAATTCAGTTCGAAATATTATGTAAAACGAACGTAAGTAGACGCATACGAAATCGTTTAATTATTTATGTTTACCTTAACTTAAAAAACTATGATTGTGATGAAAGTAAATAGATATGTATGTAAGTTTATTAATAATTTAAACATCGAGTGTTAAAATATAGAAAAAAATTAGGTAAAAGAAACATATTAACTTAATTTAAGACAAAATAAAACAAAAGATGTCCTCCAGCTGTGGGCTCATGGAAACGGTCCCAAGAATGCTGGCAACATTACCTCTTTGGATAGCAAACTTAAGATGAGATAAATAAATAAATAATATAATATATTATAATCAAAAAATAGTGTGACAATAATTTTTATCACAATATATACCTGTATCAGCTAACACAGACCTACCACCATGTCTCACCTAAAAAATCTTGTGCCAAAATGTGATAATGAAAAGTGTGCGCGCGTTGATGTCTTTGTAAGGAACAAGAATGTTTCTTGTTGCCGCCGGATGAACAATGTTAGCAGCATTTGATTGTATTACGGTAGTTAGAGTTAAAATAGCCAGTACTTCGGCGGTTGAAGAGTGTGATTTACGCTTACATCTTCGAACTAACCGTTGTTTACACCTTGCTTTTGCTTGTATAAAGTTTTCTCATTAACTGCACATACATACATACATACATATAATCACGCCTCTTTCCCGTAGGGGTACGCAGAGACCACTTCTTTCCACTTGCTACGATCTTTACATACTTGTTTTGCTTCGTCCACTTTAATTATTCCCTTCATACATGCTCTACGGTTTAGGGTACTCTTGACCTGGCCTTTTTTCAAGACGTCCCTATTTGGTCTCGAAACGTCCGCCTAGGTCTACCCCTACCAACACTTTCATTCACACTCGCCTTATACACTTTTTTCGTCCATTCTCTCGACATGGCCAAACCATCTCAGCATACCTTTCTCAATTTTTGTCACTACATCTTCTTTCAGACCACAACGTTTCCTTATCTCACTATTTCTTATCCTGTCACTCAGTTTAACTCCTATCATACTTCTTAACGCTCTCATCTCAACTGCATTTATTCTGCTTTCATGTTTCTTCTGCCATACCCAACTTAAGTAATAATAATTATATCAGCCTGTTTGTCCTAATGTTGAGGCAAGTCCTAATTACACCTTTCATTACAATCTACGTATTTAAAGAAGAAAAAGAATTAGACTAAATTACTGCATTATAAACCATTTCGTTTTGTTTCTTAAATAACTGTAGCAGTGTGTGGCCAACCAACATTCAACTGTTTATCTTTTATCTTCGGGCATTTGAAATAAAAGTTATAGTTCTGTAAATCCGTATATCCGTATAGGAGAAACGCATGACGACTTCGAAGACATAGAAAAGTTACGTGTTGCCCACGATTTGCATAGATCACGGGGTCATCGACGTAGGCGCTATTGGCCGGGTGGGCCGCCACACACTTGCGACTGCGACACGACTTTTCGAATCAATAATAGTATCGGCATTGTAAAATTGTACTATTGAGTTTTATCGATTGGTTGTGACATGTTTTAGTTCCTTGATTCTTTATTGTATGGGCAATGACTTTAAATCTTGTTCAATGTAGTGTTTGCTTAAAGCTTTATTACTATTTATTAGGCTAATAATATTCTTGATGGCTTAACAAAAATTATGTTATTGTTATGGATTGCCTGACGAATTTTGAATCTTTTAGATAAAATACAGTGATTAATAGTAGTTCATGTACTATTAAAAGTTATATTTATATATTGTAAATGTTATTTGATTTTCAAATGCCTACCATAGACACAAACGCATCAACATATTTTTTTTTGTAATAATTATTTAATTATATGTATTAACAGATGTATTAACTGAATTGGCTTCCTTTGATCTTCGGAATTTCTATAAAATATCGACAAAGATTTATTTAAATCTTATATCCCTTCACTATATAAAATCCAGGATGTTTCAAAATGTTTGTAGGTCGTCGCATCTCTAGTTGAGCGCGTCAACAGTCGATCACTCCAAGGAACAGTTCCAAATATCACTCCGCTTCAGAGCCCGCGTGGGTTTGATGATCTTTAATTACCATTAATAACATTTTACGTTTGATTAATCAACTGAAATGGCGGCGAGAGCGCTTAATTATCAATATAATTATGTTATGATTCAGGTCGCGTTGAAATTTATTGCCACAATATTTCATAAATTTTATTTATTTGTTAGTAAGCTTTCTTAAGGACTTACAGTTGCTTGATAGTTACTCAATAATAACAACAAAATGTCACAACTTTTACAGATTCCAATTAATTACATTTGTAAGGATTGTTTAAATTAGACGTTAATTTTTTTTTCGGTTGTGTACAGTGTCATGCTGTTTTGGTTTTGTCGAATATTGTGTAAGCATTTAATAGGCTGGTATAATTACTGATTTACTTCATAAAGTATTCCCAATGTAATATTTTAATACTGAGTACCTACTTTATTTTTTTGTTTTTACAAAGTGAGGTTAACTGATGCTACGTTTGTTTTCACGCAGCACCAGTTGTCTTTGCGTCTGCACTCCATTTCCACTTAACATCAGGTGGGATGGAGCCATTTGCTGAGCTGTCTATAAATAAAATATGAACCCAGTCAGGCACAGTAGCAATGTTTGGTAGAAGAGAAGGTTTTATTGTGTTGTTGTCAGCTTACTGTTAGCTTACTCTCTAATAAATAGATTAATCTAATAAATAGTTAGCTTACTCTAAAAAAATAAACAAGACAAGTTACATAAAGCAACGAGTTTAAATAAGTGCGCGCAATATATTAGATTAATTGCATTTTAACATCACATGCCATACATCAGAAGTTATTTTGCGTAAGCGGACCGAGGCCGCGTGCCGCTGAGAATCGTTTAGGGTTTAAAACATTAACACTACAAGCGATACATACAAACACATTTCAGATGGAACTAACAAAAAATTTGTTATTTATTATTTTCCTCTTGATATTTCATAGGTATATGTTATTGTCTTTGATTAAACATAATGAACTAATTTTAATTGTGAGCCACTATTATATAACTTGGGATTGGAGCTATCACTGACACTCTCACAGATTAAAAAATAGTGAGCCTTAGTACGACTTAATGTTGCTTGTCTATTGAACTAAAAACGTTTGTTTTAACAAGTTTCTGTCGTGACCTACTTTACAATTTTGTTGATCGCGTCTTTATAAATATTCGTCTTGGTACTATTTTTTTTGTAAACTGTTTATCTCTTTAACTGGTTTTTGTAAAAAAAAACATTATGTTATAAATCTTAATAAATAAAACATAATTATTCACACATTGGCAATTCTTACTAAATAGATAATACATTTATTGCAAAAATATAATTATACGTAGAAAAAATACAAATATTAAAATCTACAAGCTTTTTAAGTATAATCAAAACCGAGGTAACTTTATTAAAATTACGATCAAAATGAAATCACAAAATACTAAAGCCTACATTCTCAGTTTCAACTAACAAAGCCTTAAGTGTTTTGCTTTTGGTACCTGTCCAACAAAACAATATCTAAACAGATTAAAGCCAACCACAGCCTCTCCGTTGTAGTTAAGAGCAACCTCCGCGAACCCAAAGTGATACATCATAACTATCTTGGCCAATTTTATCAGATGAGCGGCATGTCTTCATGAGAATGGCGATGGACAGTAAACAATAGTTCACCGCTGATGATAGACCGGTCGCGAGTGCAAGACGAAGTTCTCACGCCGAGTTACGCCTTGGCGTTAGACTGTGGTTTCATTAACAAGAAAAGCGATTCAACTTAAAGTTTAATTAAAAAAAAAGTGCATTTCATAAATCTTGATATTGACGAATTCATATCTGACGATTGGCTTTTCAAAAAAGCTTTTATGTGAGCTTATTATAGTAATAATAATAATAATAATAAAAAAAAGCAATATGAAAAATAATTTATTGAAATAAAAAAATAACATAAAACACAAAAGTAAAATTACATAAAACTTTTCACTCAGCAATACTAAATATATTGTTGTATTGTACCTAAGGTATTTTATGAAGTATGGTTATGGATTGCTGCAGAATGTAAAATTAAAATAAAACATTTATTAAAAAATCACAGATTTATTTGTTTTTTTATTAACCAAATTATTGAATCATTCTCTTTATAAGTTACTAAACGTTTTTTTGTATCGTTTCAATACGTTATATTTTTTTTTTCTCGGACACGACGAGGAGACTATCGTCATCATCTTCACCATCATATTTTCATAGATAAACGCTATCCGCTCATAACAAAGCAGCTACCAATAACAAAAATGAGTTCCCCGAGGCGATGCGTGCGAGTGGTAGCTCAACGCCATGATCGTTCTGACCTATATCTTTATTTATTCTACTGTTAGCTGGTAATAAACTGTAATCACGAATCCATGGACAGACACTAGATGTAAATGTATTTACATTAAGCCTGATATTGTGAAATAATTTAAGTAGGTTGCTTTTATGATTAATGTTACATAAAGAGTATTAAAGATATCTTTTTCAAACAAACAATTATATAATATAATAATAATAAAATTTATGCACGTAAGTTACACCCATACAAATTTACAATAAAAAAGTATCACATTAACAAAATAAAATAAAAAATCAGAATATGAATCAAAATTACAAATAATAATTAAATCAAAATTAAAAATTAAAATAGAATTTAAAAAAAAATAGCTTTAAATCGAACAATCTAAATTCAATAAAATAATTCTAATAAAACTATTAATTGAATTGAAATAACTTTTACAGATCTACCCGCTTTTCTTTTACAGATTTGATTTTGTTTAAATTTATTTTTACTTCATGTCTGTGAAAGTGGTTTTATTTCAATGTGTAGGTAGTATTCACGTAAACTTTAGATAACAATAAAACTGAAAATAGAAAGATCTAGTAAGTTAATAGAAGCCTAACAAAAACCTATTATTCAACTGGATTAATAGGATTTTTCATAGTCTATAATTCGGATTTTTACAATGTGTTTACAAGTTCGTGGAAAGAGTTATCATTTATTATGCGTAATAAAATAAAATTTACTCTAACAGTAAGTAATACCACGATAACCCACCTGGCCCACATTGTTAGAAGGCTCCAGTTTGAGTCCCATTTCTGAAAACAGTATAATTATTTCTCTATACAAAAAATCGCGTTATAATTGTTATATGTTATATTTATTTATAAGCACTAATCCCTTACTACTTAACCTAAACAACTATTAAACAAATTATTCATTAAGGCTTAGCTCGAATAACGTAAAATTTATGGTATATAAAATCGGTATATAAAGTGACGTCATAAAGAGGGCATTAACTCCTTAAACTTGAACTTCCATTCATCATAACGCTGAGATTACGTCTCCAATAACACGAATGATTTACAGCTCTGTGACAGATATAAATGTATATAAATGTCTTAACGCATTGCGCATATATAATACGTTTAGTTGGACCCAAAATTTCATAGTGGATAGGTAAAAGTTGAGCGGGGCCGTGAGAAAGATCGCTCTGCCCACGCGCCGTATAAAATTCCATGGGTGTTTGTCATTGTTGTGGGATCAGTATGGTTATGGAAATCATGCGGCGACACGATGTTTTAAAAATGTAGTTCTAATCAAATTTGAAAGAGAGTATCGCTCTATGATTCAATCGTCAGTAATTAATGTTGTAGGCACGTTTTAGGTATATTGTAACGGAAAGTTTTAGGACGCATAAGGAATATATACGACATCCGATTATTTGTGCAACATCGCGTCTCCTAAACTGTCTATAAAACCATCTTCAGTAATTAAGTATAACAATCGGAGAGTATTAAGAGTCGGCTACTGAATCGATTTCAGCTATTTTATTTGAGTATTTTTATTTATGAAATAAATTATAGTCACTTCTTTGTTGATTAGACAAATCAAACGAAATTCAAGACATTCTTCAAAGCAAAACAGCTTTCTCTTTGCAAGGGTTGTGGTAATTAAAATAGCTCAACCACTAGATGACAGCATAAATTGCCTTCTGAAATCCATTAAAGCCATCACTCAATATTATCTCCCACACAATAATCACTTATAACTGAACCATCGTGACCTTTCCTAATATCTAATCAATAATTAAAATGCACAATTAACCATACATTCAAATACCCAACTTAATTAATACCGATTTAATATTGCCCAATCGGACACATTAGAATAAATCACTGAAGATTACTTCATTTAGTGAATTAAAGGTATAACCGATGAACTTAACCGTGGCGCCTTTGACTCCGGTGCACCGTCGTAAATATGTTTAAATCACTTTTTACATAAGATCAAGAGGTGGTAGGTTAATTGTAACTCTGTGCCTGATATAATTTAAGTTGATTGTCGACTAATTAAAAAACGTAAATGTCCTCATTACTTTCAGAATTGGTTGCAACATTTAATTATGATTAATCTAAATAAATTTATTCGATACGTTTTATATTTTTACGGTTATTAACTTATTTTATGAGCCCTGAATTTACTGAACATTTTATTTGATATCAATCTTGTTGCAGGTGAATGCGTTATTATTTATGTAGCACCTTTATGGATGACAATTTTGTTAGTGTTGTGCTATAGAATACTCGTAGGAAATGAAATGCCTGAAAAAAAAACTTGAAGTGCACATTAAAAATATCAGAACACCTTAAGATAATTCGCGGTAATAAGCAAATGAACATCTTGCATTATTAAGATCTTATCGGAGAACTTGCCAGTGCAAGATGTGAATGTTTTGCTCACTCTTGTACTCATAATAATATACTCTTTTATCAAAAAAGTGGACTAAACCTGGCTTAAAGCTTAAAGCTTGTCTCACTTTTGTAATAACGTTTTTTTAAACTAGATTCTAGTAGTCCTCCTTTTCGAGTTAAAGCTACATTAGAAATAAATATACATAATAGTTTGATATATATATATATATATATATATATATATATATATATATATATATATATATATATATATATATAATATATTATAGCTTTTTGTTAGCGGCTTAGCTCAAGTGGGCTACATGACTTGTGTTTGTTAGTAATAAAAGCCAAAGTAAGTTTGTTAGCATTAAAGATAAATATCATAAGGGTATAATTAATAAGGGTTAGACAACTAAACATGTCACGTCATTTCAACATTATATTTTTCATTTTGTATCATTAAAAAGCCCATCCATGCGAGCTAGAATTACTAAAAGTGTAACACAAAACCGCGTAATAAAGATCACTCTGTAACTACTTATGGTCCGTTCTGAAACCTCCTGTACAAATCAAAATTAAAGGGGAGATTTTTCAAAAAAGTGCTAAAACACGTCATTCTTTATTTTTTGTTGAAAAATCTAAAGATCGATTAAAATATTAATTTTGATGGTCAATACTTTAAAAATAACGATTTCCCCAAAAAAACCTTTTTCTCCTTTTTTACTCATATAAAGAAAAATTCCTGAGACAAGTCATTTTTTACTTCTTTACAAGAACCCAAATACCGATTTTCATGTATTTAACTTCAAAATCGTGATTTCCGTAAAATCCTTTCTTAGTGGCTGGTAACGTCATTCTTAACCTACAGTCCAAATTTTATCTAATTAAATAAGCTAATTAGTTTCAGCGGTTTAGGCTCGGCGATGATGTATCAGTCAGTCAGGACAAGTCATTATATATATATAAATAAACAACTTTGAAACCATTCTCGCTTAATATTTCTAATTTAATTACACACGGTATCGTTATCGATAATCTTATTCCCTTTTATTACTTAAACATTACTAAGTAGAAGTGATATTGTTTTAGTATCTTTTAGTATGTGGTATGTAATCCAAAACAAAATACTTGAACCGTCTTCAATATTAGTTTTATTAACCGACGTACAGACGCCTGCACATCAACCTACCACAAACTGTCAAATTTCCTCAATAGACTTTGAACTTTATGTTTAAATCTTAAGGTTGACAATGTATTGAAGAAATTTGACAGTTTCACACGCCTGCACATTACCTACCACAAACTGTCAAATTTCCTCAATAGACTTTGAACTTTATAACTAAGTCGTATGGTTGAAATTGTATTGAAGAAATTTGACAGTTTTGGATAGGTTGATGTGCAGGCGTCTGTACGTTAAAATCGAGTTGCAGTGGTTTACTAGACTTAGGATACCAACACTAAAGAGTTTGAGTTAAGTCTCCGCTAAACATTTTATTTACAATGAAATCGGACAGTGTCCGAAATTACCATAATTCTGCGTAACAACATTAAATCTAAATGGGTCACGTACGTCCATCTACTCCGCTCAATTAGAGGGCATATTTTATCTGTAACGCTCCATCCGCGCCCATAAGGAAGACGCATTTATCTTAAATTTCTAATCTTGTGACTCACATACATGCGTTCGCAAAATTACCTTCGTTTATACGGAAATTCTGCAAACCAAATACGGCACAGCGTCCGCGCAGGTCCGACACAATGGACAGACACGACCTTTTCCATCGGACAAGTGACACAATGTCTAAGTTGGAATACGCGAAGAGTCTCGAGGACGTTTCTCGGTATACGGCGGGCTATCGTGCCATAAAATATTATCTGTGGGTGTCGAAATTGTGTCTAGTGTCGTTGACATCTAGATCTGCTGTAGCAATAAAAATGTCCGCGCACAATACAATGATTTATGTAGGGCGTTTTATTTTTCTCGTTAGTTTTAATTACGTAGCAGTTTTACGTATACAATATTTAAGAAACTAAAAACAAATTGTTGCAAAGGGGACCGCGACGTGCGGAGCGATAAACGCAAATTGCAACACAAAAATATTGTTATAATCCCAAATAATGTGACAGATCGTTATTTACTGCTAAAAGTGTACCGGCCACACGACGGCACCGAGAGAAACTGTAGCACAATCACATATATTACGCTCTTGTACGCATTTAATTGGGTAAGAAGAGACCGGAGACCGCTCTCAGCGGGGTAACTTCCAAATTTATTAAAAAAAAATCGCGAAAGACCCCCATTACTTACGTCAAGAGACGCAACAGGATTCGTACCGGACTTACTTAAGCAATATTAAGTGTGAGATACAGCCTTATTCGCGTTGACCCAGATTTTAATACGCCTCGCAGTGCACTTTATGATGACTTTTTGAAAAATGGAATTTTTAATTTCGGGCAGGGACGAATCGAATTGAATGGGCCCAAAGATGATTCTCCTTAACTGTATCGCGTATAAATTGCTATTTCTTATGCGACCTCGAACGGACGGAAGTCTGTCGATATTTTAATCCAAATTAATGCAGGCGTGTACCCGAAATCTTTGTCTTATTTTGCGTAAACGGACTGCCCTTTTTAATTTCGTTTTATTAAAATCGCAATTTTCTCATTTGTTCCAGTCGTTCTTTGGGCGGACGTACAACAACCTCTCCTCGATATCGGAATGCAAGAACAACGGGGAATGCGTCATCAACAAGAAGAACAGAACCGCGTGCAAGGCGTGCCGGTTACGGAAATGCCTGTTAGTCGGTATGTCAAAGTCTGGCTCGAGATATGGGAGGCGATCGAATTGGTTCAAAATCCATTGTTTACTCCAAGAGCAACAGCAACAACACATCCATCAGCTACAAACGAGTAAATCACCACCTAGTTTCAATTCTTCAATCAATCCATCCTTCTTGCCAACAAACCTTTTACCAGCGTCAGCTTTGGCGGAATACTATAAGAACTCTGAGAAGAATCATTTCACAGAAGACGTGACGCGGCAAAGCGTTTCGCCTTCAGATTCTGGTGCGTCCTCAGCTGATCCAGAAGATGACAACAGTTCTAGAAGTACAAGTGGCTTGAGTATCTTTAGACCGACGTCATCACCCTGTAGCGAGAAAGATTCGAGATTACAAGCGATTAGAAATCAAACTAAGGATGTGAGAAAACGAAAGCCTGCCACATTGCCATCGTCCCCTTACGGTCCAATGACGGCTACTCCAAGTTATTCTCCAAGAACTTTACCATATCTGCCAACGCCTATGCAAAGTTTGAGACAGGTGCCATCAGGATTAGCCAATTGGCAAAATCGAAATGGAGGTGATTTGCTCCTTCACTCCCCGGCTGTGGCAGGAGTGGCGATCGAACAGGACCAGCCCATTGATTTATCAATAAAATCCACTGCTGTCTTATTTAGAAGTCCTAAGAACGACGACGTCAGTGACTCAGAACCAGAACTCAGTATTGACTTAAGCGACGACAACGGTAAAGACATGATGAAGAACCCTCTAGATTTATCTCTTGTCCCGAAACGATCAGAAGAAGTGCCAATGACAGGATGAACACAAGGAACAATTCGATAATGTAACCGTGAGTCAATTCAGCCATGTATCTCGTTCTATTTTATGTAAATATTGTAATATTAGTAAAAGACGAGTTTAAAATACTCTGCCATACAGTATTTAAGTAATGTGTACATTCCTTCTTTCTTGATTACCTGATCTGACTACCATAACTTTAGAGTTTGTTTTTATTTCTTTGTACAGTTAAGATAGTGAATTAAAGTCATTTGTTGGTATAATAGTTAAAATAAATTTATTTCTTTGAGAGGCAATCTATGACATCACAAACAATAAATATTGATTGTCAATTAACGTCTCGAAGCATAACAAGGTTTCTTAGTATTAATCAAAAAGCCAGTTGTTAGAACCAAGCCAGTGTATTGTTTTACCAGTTTCTAGGTTATTTATAATGGGATTAACGGCCAGTGAAATGTGAAGCTCAAAATTGAAATGTACAAAATATGTTTAGACGAAAGTATGTATCATAGTTATTGTTAGGTAATATTGCTATGTATGTTACTGTTCTAAGTATTTATTTTCTAGAACATAGGCCAGTTTTGTATTGAGTCACTTTTTATTTAGTTTTGATATTAGTTAAGTAATTAGTTGTCGTTATTTTAATTTAAAAATTAGCGTTATGTTAGCATGCGTGTTACTATTTTGTTGGTTGTTTTAGAGATTTTAAATATTTTAAACATTCCTTTTGAAATGATGCTCATTCCATTACTTAGCTTTATTTTGTAATTAATATTTATCGTCGCAAAATCATGACGTCAGCTTCTAAAGAAGTATTTTATGATTTAATTTGGCCAAGTTAAAACTGTTGTGCCAAGCTTTAGTAGCGGTGGCTTTAGCCTTGTTACGTTATTTGATGATGGCATAATAACATTCTAAGACCTTCCTACTAAAATATGAGGTGCCATTCCAATCCTAGTAATATTGAGATTTCTCGACTTATGAACAATTTTTGTTTAATGATAGAAGTACAATTTATATATGGCTTACAGTGTAGAGATCTTGTTTCTATGTTCGGTGGAGATCTGATCATTATTTTGAAAAGTAAGCCCGCACTGATCTATTGTCAATTCACAATTCACAGTTGTTATTGTCAGTGTGATACGATATTTTTATGTATGTGTTTTTTTACATTTATAAAATAGATCTTAATATATTAAAAAAATAAACATGAGTGCCTTTACAAAATTTTTGCAGTTTTTCTTTTATCATCACACGATTTCCAAAAAAACTAGCAGGTATTTACTTTTTAGTTTTCAATACTAATCACCAAAAACTAGAATACAAAATAGTAATAGTAACAGTATTAATAATAATATATTTTTTTTTTATCATAAGTGTTAGTAACATTGAAACATAACCTAATAGCTTGCCTACTTCTCAACACATCTTTAGTATTTGTAAAAACATTTTGATCGGATGTTAATGACGGTAGTTATTGACATTGAATGGGCACCTTTGGCTTTCAAATTAAAAAAGTAAATAGTGTTAAATATTTTCAGCGGGCTGGTTAGAGCTACGATAGCTCAATTGGGAGAGCACCTGACCCAGTATATCAGAAGGGTGCAGGTTCAACTCCTGCTCGTGGAATTTTTTTCAACATTTGTGTTTTTGTATCATAGCCTAAGTTTGTAAAAAACAAGAAAAACATACATAAGTTTATATTTAGAAGACGCCAGGATGTCGCGACTGCCGTGTGCAATTGTACCCAGTGCTTTGTCTCGTTCCATTTTAAACAAAGTTTTAAACGTGATTTAATCCAAACTTCTTAGTTTATGTAAGTCATTATCATCAGCTCATTTTATGTCCCCACTGCAGCTGGAGCCTTCTCAATGGTTGGGTAGAGAGAACGGGCCATAAACCACCGCGCGGGCTCAGTGCGGATTAGTGGTTGTTAACGGCTGCAAATGTGTTCGATGATTTTCTTTCCTTTCTTTGCGAAAATTGCTTAACTGCACGTTAACCACTGCGCCACTTGTAAGTAAGAAGGCACATTATTATAAGTAGTATAGTTACATTTTTTACCAAATTTTTAAGATAACTCGTAATCACGGCCGGTGCAACTCGGTCGAAACTTCGACGTCGTCGAGTAGATAAAGGTGTGCCTAGATTATCTATATTAAATACAATGCGTAAAATCTAGTTGAAAACTTTATTTAATAAGGTAAATTTTACATACATAGATATTTCATATATACGAATACACACGTGAACACACGCTTCAAACAACTAGTACATTTTACAATTATTTGCTCAACATGTCAAAACGCACATAATAACAAGACGACAAACACGCTTACACAAATACTATGAAAAGCGAGCGACAATGTTAGCCCACGGTATACATTTAAACACTATACATATTCATTTTTAGATCAAACATTTCTCAAGAATTATTCTGTTTAATTTTTAGTTCTATGTGATAGACGCGTCTTCACCGGACACTGGTCCACTTTGCATAAACATATTATGTTAGCCAATTGTGAACTTAAACGTCATCGCGATAAGATTAAGGTTATGACAGATATTGAAATGAAAGTGTGTGACATAATGTGATGTATAATAGAGTTCAAAATTCTGTTGCATAATTCAGTTCAGCGGTGCTACTGTGAACTACTGTTTTGAAAGTCGTCGTCGGTGGCAACCTGCAGTTGACGAGGACATGTCGATTGTATGGTTATTATAATCGCGTCAAATTGAATAATGGCCGCGTATAATCATAGACCTCTTGAATTGAGCATAAATGTTTGGATGATGAGGTCGAAGCGGTTGTGTAAAGAGGAGAGACGTTTCCTGATTTTACAGTTGAAAGGCGAGCGAGTGATATTTTGAAGTAGGTAATTAGATGAAAATTGAGTTGCCGTCTATACTAAATCAGATTAAGGGCCTGTTTCACGATCTACAAGTAAGTTCCCAATAGCGCTTACTTGACAGATAGTCCATACAAAACTGTCACTTTATCTGCCAAGTATCTCCTAATCAGACATTGTGAAACAGGCCCTAAATATAATAAAACATCAATGGGAAGAAACGCAGAATGACTTTTTGAATTGACTTTCCAATTTATTTTTGAAATTCAGTATTTTTTCCCTTTCGGACGAAAGAGCCGTGGGAAAAAACTTGCAGAAAGGCCTCGAGCTCCGCCGTGCTTTTAATCACCTTATGCCGTTGCTCCCGAATGTGGTCGTTAAAACCCACTAACTCGCTTTGGGCCAGCATGGCCATCGTGGTACTTAGAAAATCACCCAATTCAATATTTGTTTTATTCCGTTTACAAAGTATTAACTTTTTCTCCTATTTTCAATAAATTTCATCAATTAGAAGTATATTATATTCTTTATGATACTGCTGTAAGTAATTTGATAAAGTGTTATACTTTGTCCTAAATTATTTGTTGATGACTAGCAGCCCGTCCTGGCGTCGCACGGGTGTACATTTCTTTTTTATATAGCCTATGTTACTCAGCGCTAATGTAGCATTCTAATGGTGAAATATTTTTTTAAATCGGTCCAGTAGTTTTTGAGTTTATCGTTGCAAACATACAAAAATACAAAGCTTTCCTCTTTATAATATTAGTATAGATATGTTTTAATGGACATGGTAGACCGACGATCTGGTGAAGGTCGCGGGAAGCCGCTGGATGCGATCAGCACAAAACCGGTCGTTGTGGAGATCCTTGGGGGAGGCCTTTGTCCAGCAGTGGACGTCTTTTGGCTGACATGACGATATTTCTGTGTCAGTTTAATTTAGGATTTCATTTCTTCTATTTCTCTTTTTTATTTATTTTATTCTTTTGATTTGTTTGCTATATATGCCTACATTTTGTATAAATTATATACATTATCAGTGTTTGATTGCTACCGAAATAAAGGTGATTCACAAAGTTATTGAATCCCAAATGTAAGCAAACAATGCCAACACTTTTTGTGTTTAAAAAAAAATGGTTCACATAAAAACACGATTATTGGTTTTGACACATAAAAGCACTTAAATATTGGACTGTGTTTTTTCTTTGCACGAAATTCATATGTAAGTATGTAGGTAGATGTTACTATAAACATCCCATTAGTGAGCTTAGGCTGTCCCACGTGACCTATATACATAGGCAGTTTGGGACATTTTACCAGTTGCTCTCACATCCTTTCACTCTTCAATTCCATTCAAGCCATTGAGAGTGAAAAGAGCATTTGTCTTCTGGTTTCGGGTAGGCCGATCTCAGTAGTCCCATTATTTTTCTAGTCAGAGAGTCGCAGTCGCCCAGTATAGGTAAGTGCTGCATGTAACATAGTCTACCACGCTGGTCCACAACGGATTTATTGGTTTTAATGACTGCCATCTTACAACCACCGGGACCAACGGCTAAACGTGTCTTCCGTAGCATAAGGACCTTAGAATATTTGTTATTATTATTTTAATGCGCTAATAACACATTATCAAAAGTATTATTAGCTTGTTTTTGTAAATTGGTAATTACCTACTAAAAACTTGTTTATTTTTGGTTAATATTTGACAAGAGACAGATTTTATAGGTAACTAAAATTTAGTACAATTAACCTTAACTAAAACTATTACGAAACTAAAAAATGGCGTCAAAAAATTCCTCCGCGTCGCTGTCGACTGGTAATGTACCCAAGAGACTGGCGGCATTGCCACGTTGTATGGCAATGCTTAGCCTCTGGCCAAGGTAAAAGCCAGCCCTTGGGTCATGGGTAGTGTCAACCAGCCGTTTGGAGATGTCAGTAAATAAAACATGAGCACTTGGACCCCATGGCCCGAGGGTTTCAACCCCAAACGGCTCAAAAATATAATTGCCGATAAGGTTATTATACTTTCGCCGCTTGAGGTTTTCTGCAGCCGCAGCAGCAGCACCAGCAAAGCAAATTTAAATTAAATTTAAATTTTTTTGTAAATGTATCTACTTCTATTAAATCTGTGCAGTTTCCTGCACCCAATCTTCTCCACAGCTAAAAAATAGACGTCCTGAATGGATAGTAGGTAAAAGGATATTTTGAAGATGACGATTTTTGGATTTGAAAGCACTTTTTGAAATGTTTATCTTAATAAAAAAAACTACTTTTTATTGTTACTTTAAGGGTAGTTCATTTGGTGATTCCTCATTGCAAAAGCCAACTAGCAAATATAAAGAGTTGATACAAATATAGTATGAACGGTCTGCACAAAACAATTTTATTAATTGTGATAATTACTCTAGTTTTAATCGAACCTGCGGCGACCAAAAATGCTGTTACACGCTTGTTCGTACAACGTCAGCCTAAAAACGAATGCACACAAACAGTCAGTGGGCTATTAAAAATAATCACCGTTGAGAAACAATAAAATTGTACCGAGAAACGAACTTTAAACACAACCTACTTGCACCAATAAGGTTCTGGTCCAATAAAACCTTAACAGTTTTAATTGATCTTATTATCAACCGTTCTGATTCTGACGCTGACTGTACTATCAAGATGTTTCGCCCAAAATTAATCCTTAAACTTGACGGTGCAAAGTTCAAATTTATCGTTTGCAATGGCACGGACGACATTCGACAAGATTTTTGTCACTCAATTTAATTGGAGTAATGTCGCAGTGCGATGTAACAAATCATTATTTTTTCGGAACGGCCGGCGTCCGGCCGTTTCCCGATACAGCCGAGTGTTTACGCGGGCGAAAAGAAATGTCGCTCGTTAGCGGTATAATGGGAGCTTTGCATTATTGTGAGCCGTACAGTTGCGTTCAAAAGGCGTAATTCTAAAATAATGTTATAATGATACAAGACAGGTTTTTAGTCACTGTTTTAGAAGGCTTTTTCTTGCTAGTCTTAAAGATGAAAAGAATGTATCAGCTGCCTAACTTCCCGTCTTCGATAAATAATGTACTCTCTCATCAGATTCTCGATGAGCGCTTGAAAAACGGTAGGCGACTTTGGGGCCACGGAGCCACAATGACGTTTGAGGCGATGACAGTAAATATTAAGTACATGTATTTTGCAACCTTAATTTAGTCTTTATATTTTAGATTTAAGATTCACAGTAAGCAGAAGTTGTTGATGCTATCGAATGTATTTTTCAGATTTTGTTCTTCGAAATTTAAATGTATAGGTATGAGCAAACATTACCTGTTTCGAGATGCATTTCGTTTAGAATCCTTTATCTAGTACATTATTGATCGAAGCTTCCCGTGCAAGTCGTTAGAGCCGATTGAGGGATAAGGGTTCTAATATACTCGCACATCACGCGATCGGATCGGCTAGCAACCTGGTGATTTCGAACTCTGTCTATCTCTTTTTGGGAAAGTGTTGTGAGAGTATGTATGTAAGTAAGTATTTATGTTTATTTTCAAATTGTTTTCGATTGTAACATATTCTTAGTTCTAATTTTTATGTTAATTTGTCGTGGTCTTTCCATAATAAGGAGGTAATTTTCCAATATTTGTGATGCTTTAAAAGAAATGAAGAATAGTAATGTCCTTGCTTATTTCTAGCACTTCTCAGAACAAGGTGAACCATTGACGTATTGTCTTTCATAAGAGTTATAATAGGAGAGAGCCGAAGATCTGGCTCAGTGGCATGCATTGGAAGGGGCCTAATTCCAGACAACTGATACGACCTATAATGATGAGGTCTATATAATACATTGTGTAACCTTTACGTCCCCGATTGTACCTACAAAATTCCAGTTTACACGGCCGATTTTAACGAGGAAATATATCGCGCTAATTGAGATTGCACCATGAGCAGCCGCCAAAAAAATCGTACCAATACTACCAAAGATGGAGCAGATTTATTGAGACGTCCACGGGATAGACAGGTCGAAATGGGAGCAGCGTTTCAGACTGTTTTTTCGTGGAACGCATGCAACAGTACAATGAGATCGTTTGTACCGGTGACATGTTCGGCAATTCGTACGCTTGGTCCGTTGGTTCGTAACTACGTTTTCGTGCTAGATTAAGGACATAGAACAAAAAAGCATCACAAAAATGGCCACGTTCACTTACACATCTAAATAAATAGACCTACAAAGTGCAAAAACGTTTTCTAGCATCGACCGCTTATTATAAGGTCTACGTTGCCTGCCTAATATAGGTACGCAAATTTTGATGCGGTCAAATTACAATGTAAAAAATTCGGCGAGTTGGATTGAGCCACCTGACCCGGCATGTCATGGGGTGCGGATTCGAATCCAAATCATAGAATTTTTTCAACAATTTGTTTTTTTTTCATAAATTTATTAAAATAATTTTGGAACATAAAGGTCAATTAAGACTGTCAAATATTTGTACTTAATACTGTAATCGTCCTTCCTAATTTGAAATAAGACCACAAAAGTCTATTGGTGGATTAATTTTTCAAACTATTTTTGAAGCGCTTAAGGAACCTAGTAGGTACTCATATTGTTTTCTAAAGTTTACGCGAACACTACACATTGAAAAGAAACAACTTTTACGTTTCGAACCCTTTGCAAGGTCCGTGGTCAGAATAAACATTTAAAACTAATGTGTAAAATAAACGCGAATTGATCCGTAAAAGTTGTTTCTTTTCAATGTGTAGTGTTCGCGTAAACTATAGAAAACAATATGTGATCCAATACGGACTGAAAACAGCCAGTCTCCCTGTGACCACGGACCCTGCAAAGGGTTCGAAACGTCAGGATAAACATTAATTAAAACTAATGTGTAAAATAAACGCGAGTAGATCCGTAAAAGTTGTTTCTTTTGAACCTAGTACTATTGAGTTGATCAAGATTTTTTGTACAAAGTATAAACAAAAATATAAACACGATCGATATAAAAATACCAACCCTCACTGGGCCCGCGTGGTGGTTTATGGCCCGTTCTCCTTCTCTCTATCCATCCATAGGGAAGGCTCGTGCCCCAGCAGTGAGGACATAAAATGAGCCGATGATGATGTTGATGATGATGTTGATATAAAAATACTGTATTCTGTATTGTTTTGGGCAGGGCAGTGTAGCAGTTTAATTCAAAACGCTGTTACTGTTCGCTCATTTTAGGTGAAAGCGAACGCACTTAATTAGAAATAATTTAGGACAGCAAGCAATTAATTAATTCATTATGAGGTACAAGATATCTCAGTAGTCACTACAGATTAAAGAATAGAATAATCCACGGACCGTGCATAGGTTTCAAAACGCCGGAAAACACAATAATTACATAATATAAACGCAAGTAGATCCATATATAATGTTGATGTGTAAGTATGAATTGTTT
Source organism: Eudonia truncicolella (assembly GCA_949315975.1). Lineage (NCBI taxonomy): Eukaryota > Metazoa > Arthropoda > Insecta > Lepidoptera > Crambidae > Eudonia > Eudonia truncicolella. Next base: position 16,432,062 of record OX438837.1, on the reverse strand, counting down.
GGACTTTGTTATTTTTTTGATATTTTTTGTTTATTTGGTCTAAGCAATGATGAAATGTTTTGTTTTAAGTGGATATCGCAATGTGCTACATGCAATTATTACACAAAATATAAATAATGAACGTTCCGAATTGTAAGCAAGCCAGCTCAGTTATGTTGAAAATCAAACGTGAAGTACACTTGGAGACAAATTAATTGTTATCTAAAAAAACATTTAAATTATCAAACATTGTTGCCATTTAGACTAACCTATGTACACTACTATTCTTCACTGTTTACAAAATGTTACTTATCATCACCATAAGCCAAGCGTTTTATAGCTGGGCTCATGCATTATCTTATGAATAAATGAATATGGAGCTATGAAGCCATATCCCACCGCGCTGGCCCTTTTTTTTGGAGAGTGGTTGCTGATTGCCTCAGACGGCAATTTCATCTTCACCGGGCTCTTTTGGGGGCAGCGAGGAACGTAAAGGGCATCGCGCACTAGTGCGCGTCGCCGTGCCCTACTAGATTCTCCGAAGGGTTCGGATCGGATCGGGGAGCGGAACAACTCAAGTGCGCCTCTAAAGGCTCGGACCTCGGCTCGGGTTGACCGGGCCGTGGTGGAGGAGAGAAGCGCCCAGGTACATGTATGTACCTGGTGTAGAGCGCGTGTGAACCGGTTCTTCGTACCCTTGTTCTACGAGTACGGTGTCTTGGACCTAACCTAGTGTGCATGTTTAGTGTATTCTGTAAATGTGTAGTGGCATTTAGATTATCGGGCGGGGAGGCGTTCGCAACTGTTATGGGATCGTCGGGGTCATCTAGGACGTGTCTAGGACGCCTAGATGTGAACCGTCTTGTTGGTGGAAGGCTTCCAACATTATAGTTGGCGGCCGCCACAACAAGCGGGTTAGGGTGGTGAGAGGCGTTATCAAAGTAACGTATGGAAACGTCCTTGATAAAATATTTGATAGTGGGAAGATCAAGATAACGGTGGAGATCTACATTGCGATAGTACCACGGGCAACCCGTGGCACCACGCATGAAAAGGTTTTGGAGGGTTGCTAATAGGAGGGCGCGATATGCGCGAAAACTACACTAGCGTAAGTCATGAGACGGGGTGAATGCAAGCTTTGTAAATTGTCGTCGTATGTCTAAGAGACATTTTACTCCGCCTGCCTATATTGTGGAATAGCCGATCTAAAATGAACGCGGCCCTGTTACGGACGCTTTTAAGATGAGGTGCAAACGACAATCTTCTATCGAGGGTGACACCGTGATATTTCACTTGATTTTCCCAAGGGATAGCACGGTCAAAGAAACGAATAGGAGGGTGACGATCGTCGCTACCCCGAGAAAAATTTTGCCCCGTTTCAATTGCGAAAGAAGCTTAATTTGGTAAATCGCAACCAAAACACGCAAGACGTTGCACCGTCGCATTTCTCAAATTGTTATGAAACAAAGAAGATTAAATAAATTACTTTATTGGTATATTTCTGAAGTCAACTTGCGAATTTTTGGGCCGCGAGTGTGTTTGTCCAGAATAATTACGGGTTTGTCTCGGACTGCGATAAATGTCATATAAAATGCACAACACATAGCTTTTGCGTATGCGCGATGACACGTTATTAAATACTGTGTTATGCTCTTTCATTGGAACCAGCATTTTATGGAAGTATGTTATTTGAAAGTATTTTTTTTAAATAAATGAAAACAGCTAGTGCCATCATTACAGCTTGTTTCTTTCGACTTTTCCATTTCTTGTAGGGTCCAATTATGTTCTATATCGAGGTAGGTCGTAGGCGAAAATACCCTAAGTATGGAGTAAGTTCATATATCGAGGCAGTAGAAGGCAGGCTCGATTAGCCAGCGGTACCTTGACGGGGCACTATGCCATAAAACAAAATTGCTTTACAAAATGCATCTATCAGCAAACAGCTTGTTTAGAGCATGTGAAGAGAAAACGGAGTAAATGCAGCGGTCACTGTGCTACTGTCACTCTCTCATCATCAGCCTATACTAGTCCACTGCTGAACATAGGCCTCTCCAAGTGCACGCCACTGAGCACGATCCGCGGCTACTCTCATCCAGCTCTTGCCATCCACCTTGCGGAGATCGTCGCTCCACCTAGTCTGAGGGCGTCCTACGCTACGTTTGCCGATACGCGGTCTCCACTCGAGAACTCGTTTACCCCAACGGTTGTCGGTTCTGCGGCTAATGTGACCGGCCCACTGCCACTTCAGCTTGCTGATCCGATGGACTATGTCGATTACTTTCGTTCTCCGAAACGTTCGTTTCGTTCGAAACTCCGAGCATAGCCCTTTCCATAGCTCGCTGAGCGACTTTAAATTTGTAAACCAGCCCTACCGTGAGTGTCCACGATTCGGCTCCGTATGTCATGACCGGTACGACGCACTGGTTAAAGACTCTCTGGCTAGAAAAAAATAAGACATTATTTTTCTAGGTTCAGCCTATCCGAAATTAGAATACTTCAGGCTCTTCGCTCTCAAAGACGTTACAACGAAAGAAAAGTAAAAAGATGAGGTTGCAACGAAGGGTTAAACAAAAGATCTCGATGGGTCCTAGTGCTACTGGTAGAGGGATACCTCAGAAGCCCCTACTAAGATAAGATAAGAAAAAATGTCTTATATACTTAGATGTGGTGTTTGACGTTTTTCGTCCAGAGCCATGTAGCTCTATAGCTACCTTCTATGGACAGTTATTAGATTTTTAAGGGTAGGGGGAGGTCTCGTCGAGCTTTACGTGCCTGATCGGGGGAAGAGTCTTTGTTTGTGTGAGACAGCATTTTACCTAGTTCAAAAAAAGCTGCAAACAAAAAAACACCTTCTACGTAAGTATACCATAATAAGTTCAACGTTTTAGTTATCAAATTGTATTCAACACAATGTGGTGCACTTTATACAACAAATATATTTTATCCAATCGGTGTTACCAACCATATAAGACTCGAAGACTGACCCTGATGCCGTAAATTAAATACATATCTTGAAAGTTCACTCGATTCGCAATTGTAACAAGTCGATCGTTTTTATATAGACCGCATAATAAGATCATTAACACTGAAAAATGGCATGATTTAATATAAAGGTGAAGATCGGATGAATCATAATTATGTAGTACTTTAAACAGTTCTGAGATTAATTTTGTAATAGAAAATATTTTGTTTTTGTATTATTGATGCATTTAGCCTTCATCCTACCTGATGTTAACTGATAATAAGGTTAATAATAATGGATGGAAGCAAACATCACTGAGGAACTGATTATGTTTAAAAATATCGGAACACACAATAATGCTGACGTTAAGGTGAGTTTAGATGGTAGCTAGCCAGGCGGCCCTAAAACAAGTCCTACCACCAACCAAACCGAGTACAATCATGTACACCCGCTGGGAGTTGAACCCGGGACCTCTGTGTGTGAGACCGGTAGTCTTAACCATAGACCACAGAGGTTTTTTTTTTGAGAGAGTTTGCTGATGGTAACCGAACTTTACCACAGAGGTAGTTAAAGCTTGTAAGCATTCTTACTAGCTCTAAGCTAAAAGGATATGTAAAACAAACGCGTACAATGCGTTTCACTCCACGTTATTTTAAGCAAAGAGGAACACTATCCGCATTTGCATTTAGATCGCATAAAAATGTTAGCGACTACACCTAAGTCAGCGCATACCTATCTCCCACCAATCAGATAAGCGCATCGGCGCCGGCGCATCCCTACACGCATATCGTGATCCGAGCGCCACCTAGCGACTTATCGCCGAGATTTATGCTGCGCGCCCGAGATGTTTTGTCCTCGCTAATTTTGGACCTAATGGTATGTGGGTGAAAATGGTTTGGTTCTAATATCTCACTTGGACGATCTCTTTATGGAACCTGTTCTTCGTATCAACTCCAAATCTCATAATATCATAAAGAGATAAACTTTCTTTGTTTGCTTGTTGGTTCTAGCACATCTTTCGCTGATAAAACGCTACTATCATCATTATATCACAACCGAAAGATGTTCACGGCTGGACAAAAGCCTCTTCCCAAAAATGATATACAAGCTCTTCGTTTTGTTTTGATAAAACATCACTTAGATACTCGAGGTCCAGGTGATAAATGGCTTTAGTTAAAAATATTGATATTTTGTAAAAAATAATAATGACTTCTACATACCAATAAATAAATATCACCAGACGACAAGTGATAAATAACGAACTGAAAGCGTACTCCATTTATGATCTGACCATCTTATTTCGAACAATATAAACACAACAGCTGCAAACATGGTTCTTATGCCGACCTACTTAGATAGTGTTAGCTGGCCAGACTGTCATAAAATATATATCAAAATATTAACAAAGTAAATGACAGCTGAGCAAATGCGTTACATATGTAATCTCTAATAAGTCTGTGGGTTTCTTAATCAGATATCAAAACGTGTTTGTGAATCAATGTGTTTGCTGGTGATTTTTTTGAACTAGTTGAAATCAGTTCACAAACACTGTGTGGTCAGAGGCGATCCCGCGTTATAAGGGACCTTCTACCCATCCCCCGTACTGCTACTAGAAGCTCGAGGGAAAGTGGTAGTCCTACCCAAGTATGCTATGCCTTCTCTACCACAATGACGGCTCTAAACTATGAACGGTTGATATCAACTTGCCAAAAATACATATATGCAAATTTTAATTTTATAAAATGTCTAAGGAACCTCACTAGGTCATTTTATGTCCCCACTGCTGGGGCATGAGCGATCCCTATGGCATGAAATGAAGATAGATAGAGATAACGGGTCATAAGCCACCACACAGGACCAACTAGGCTTAACATGCCTTCCGAAGCACAGAAGCACCTCGTTTATTACTATTTTAACAAAGTCACAGTACATCTTCTTTGTTTTTTGAATTTTTTATTAATGTTACTAACAAGATAAAATTTTACTAGAAAAAATATATTTTACCTTAAGGGTAGTAACGTCACTGTGACGTAATACCGCTGGCTTGCAGCGTAAACCACAAACTACTAGAAAAATTCAACGAGTCTTCTGGGGTCTCGGTAGCTCAGCGATCAGAGAATTGGACCGGTTATCCAAAGGTCGAGAGTTCGATTCCAACTCGAGCTTCCTGAGACAGGTTAATTTTTTCCAGTAAAATTTTATCTTGTTATAGTACACTAACTTCAATAAATATTTTACAAAATATAAAATAGTTAACTATTTGACAAAAACAAATAAACATAATGTATCTCAAAACTCTGCGTAATAAAAATAGCTCATAAAATTCTACAGTATCTAAAAGGAGCAACTTTATTCACACGCTAAACGAGAAAAAAAACTAGGATTTCATTCGATGCATCGATTTTTAATGATGAGAACTATCGATTTGCATGCTAAATATCAAATAGAATTATACCAACAAACATTTAAATACGAGTAATGGCAGAATTATTTTAATGTTATTAATAAAAATGGTTGAGTACGTATTTGAATATGTGAATTTTTGAAATCCATCGAGTTTATGACTTTCTGTTATGGAATAAGTGCTAAACGGTACAGTGAGAGGGTTAAAGCTTAATTATGACCCACATAAAACTATAAAGTTTATTCTTAAAATGCAACTGAAATCCTGGCATTTGGCATTCATCGTACCTGATATTAATTGATGATAATCTGAAAATCAGCGACGCCTTTAAACGTTTTCATCGAAAACAATCAAACCGCTCCGCCATAACGCTATTCCGAAAAACAACAGCGCAACGATCCCATCGTCGCCAATCCAATCCGTAAACACAAAATGACATGCAAAATTGTAGCAGCTCATTTCAACATTCGTACCAAATAAAATTGGTACCACAACAATGGATAATGACACGTCAAATGTAACACAATCGTCGGTGTAATGATCGCCACAAATACCATCAGAATGTGAAGGACCACTATAATGAGTCCCTTATTTGGTGCGACTAATGTCATGATCTATAGCGATCGATTCTTTTATAATGCTTACATCCGGCTGTCTTTTGGAAGTTCATTTAGATAGTTCGAACTGTAAGATTAATGATAATACGTATAATCAGAGGAGGTCGATAGCAAAGCCACTTGCGAACTTGCAAGTTAAGCAACCTTCGTAGTGTCGGGTCGTCGGATGGGTGACCAAACTAAATATCTTGAGACTGCGAGCTTTGGAAAGAACGTTAAGCCGTTTGTCCACTTCAATTCAATTCGGAGGCAAGACACACTTTGAGCCCCTTTTAGACAGTGACATACTCGTCGTCGGAGTACCACCACGCCCGTGGGGTTTTGTAGGGTTCTCTCCTCCAGCTCCCGCCTCTCTGATCAGGCCCAAGGGTCTTGACGGGAGAAGGAGTGGCCTACCCACTAATATAATGTACCTACGTCTCCTTCACGTGCCACTATATAGGGTGTTAAGACCACCGGTTTGGCAATCACCAGTTGCTATTCACCCTAGCAGCATCACTTTGGGCTCCTGCGCCAAAAGAGTAAGTAAGTAACCCGCAGTAGGCCATAACGTATTACTAATTCTCCTTAAAAGTTGTCAAGAAAATAAATTGCAAGATGAACAAGTACGTAGTAAATAGCCCATAGCTGTCCCACCACTGGGCAAAGGCTCGATTTCAATGATGGCTATTGAAATCAAGTCATCACTACAATTGATGGGCAATGGTTTAATCACCACGCTTGCCAAATGTGGGTTGGTGATCACAAACCCATGCATAGAAATATGAATCGAAAAATTCGAAACACACTTTGCCCGACCTGGGAATTGGACCCAGGACCTTAGGTATCGGGCCAAGCGCTTTGCCACTCGTACAAGTACATACTAAGTACGTATGTAAAGCTTGCATACTTATCTTATTTTTAATATTATTTACTGTAGTTTGATTAACCAATTTTTTTTTTTTAGAGTACTGTAGTGGTACTGTATGACATTGTGGAAATTGAAACTTTTACCTGATGTAAATTTGTTAACTTAGTTTTTTTTATTTTGTGATATTTTTGTTTTTTATTTACATGTTGTGGTTGTCTTCTATAATTTTGTGTTTATTTGTAATGGAAAGTGTCCTGCTATGATAGGGCATTTTCCAATATTTTTGACGCTGTAAGGGAGAAAAGAGCTGGACACTTGCTGAGTTTCTTGCCGGTTCTTCTCAGTACAAGATCTCCCGCCCAGAGTAGACTTACGAACCGATGGCATAGTGACATTCACAAGAGCCACTTGTAGCCTAAACTGAATAAATGATTTTGAATTTTGAATTTTGTTTTTTTTTATTTTCAGAAGCACAGGAGCACCACACAAAGTGCAAAGCTTTTGACACATCTTTTTCCAGTCCAAGGCTAAGCCAATTGATTCATCTAGATTATCATCTTTGAACCACACTGATAGTACACAATTAATAACACTGCTCGCGTATGTACGTACTCGTTGATAATGCGAAGGTGTCCGGAGAGCGATTCAGTGTTTGTTACAAACCCGTTTTAGATCGCGGAAGAGAACTGCGTACGAACGATTAATTATGTGGAGCAAAGAGTATGCTTGTTCGAGATGGTAATTGTAGGAGTGGGGATGCTAGCGGGCCATGATCACGGATCTACTAAAGTTATTGCGGGTGGATTATGAGCAGACAAAACTATCTACCCTCTTCCCGTGATAGTTTAAACAGTTACATTATAAATACACTTACATGAAGATTATTAAAAGCCAGCATAAAACATAGAGACGAAAAGGACTAGGTCTCAGAGGCTACCGAACATGATATAACCTGTGCTATTCTGACATACTCATTTTCCACATCGCAGCCACAGTTCAATAACGACATGGCAGGGTTGATATAATCCTATTATCAAAAGAAAAATCATAATTTCACTGTCGCAAAATTCACCAAGTTTTCTATCCGAAAAATAATCTATTACTTACCAAAAAAGAAAACAGAACTTTTGCAGGCATGAATTTTATTCATCTAAGATAAATAACTAATGTCTACAAAAAATTTAGCAAAACCACAATTTCACTTCACACAATAAGCCACCCTCACCATCTAATCTATGACAAGCAATCATTTCGTGTAAGGCTCAATAAAGACTTCTAATTACGGCACTGTCGTCGCCGCTACGTCTTCATCGCTCGCGTTGACTGATGAGTGCGCTTTGAAGTTCCGCCTCTAATGCACGGTACGGGCAGGCGGGCTCCGATCCTGATGAGAAGATAACATCACGTCACAGGGGGTGTATAAATTACCTTCTTGTATCCTAATAAGTTAACAATTTCTTGAAGAACTGTCTTTGCTGTTTAGTGGTTATTTAGTGGTCAGATAAAAAATGAGTTGGTTGGTGGTGCCGATATGGAGTTTAACATCACATCACATCACATCATAGGAGGAGTACAAGTTACTTTCTGGTTTCTTTTTTACTAACAAGACACCCTTTAACCGCTGCACAGTCATTATTATTATTTATTATTATTATTTATTTACTTTAATTAAAACGGTGTCAAAAAAAGACCAATTACATTAATTAAAGATTACACTAAATAAAATAAGACAATTAAAAAACAGAATAACTCGGCAATAATAAAAAAAAAATTTGATCAATTACATAAATATTCGATAATACAAAACAACAGTAATAGACATAAGTTAAAAAAAAAAATAAAAAAAACTACACACGCACTCACACACTCTCATACCTTTCTCTGTATGTATCTTAACAGAAAACCAATTTGTTGTAATAAGCTTTTTTTTACTTAGACCACCGGTTTTAAATTATAAAGTCCAATGTTTCGAATTTCAGTTGAGGTTTCCGAGTGAAGTGCGCTCCCACCGTCAGTCTTATCATCGCTTAATGAATACTAAGCACTTCTCTGCTATCATCATCATCATCTCAGCCAAAAGACATCTACTGCTGGACAAAGGCCTCCCTCAAGGATCTCCACAACGACCGGTTTTATGCTGCTCGCATCCAGCGGCTTCCCGCGACCTTTACCAGATCTTCGGTCCACCTTGTTGGAGGCCTGCCCATACTGCGCTCCTATCGGCTGTTTCGTTCCGTTTTCATTGATTTGGTGGGAGATGCTATGAGCTTTGTCATTTAATTGGAGTACTTGTAGTACAGACGCATGCACATATACCTAACCAAAACTGTCAAATTACTGCAATACATTTTCAAACGGCATAATAATATAATTTCATAAGGCATAAAGTTCAAAGTCTATTGAGGAAATTTGACAGTTTATGGTAGGTTGACGTGCATGCGGACTTCTTGGCGGGAAAGTGAAGAGTAATGTCTGCGGTTTTGTTTTATTTTCTAAAATTTGTGTCGAATATTAATGTGAAATAATGGTGGATTATTAACCGTTAAGTGTTCGTGAGTGTGCATGAGTGTTGGCAAATTAAACAAAACAGTGCAATGTTACTTTTCAAATTCTCACAAGAAGTCTGCGTGAGGACTTAGTAAAGCCCCACATCTTTACTGAGATACTCGAGGGGTTGGGGGGTAATATCATTTCTCACTTCCCATTTCTATTATCATTCATCATCATCAATATAATATTGTTTATTTATGTATTGCAATGAAATTAAGAAACTAATGACATGGCAGCATGGTCTATGACCTTAGCCGGTTCCTTAAGGAACAAACTAAACTTAAGAAAATGACGTGCATGCGTGTGTACAATGCAATTTTCCGTTCCAGACCGTTGATTTTCCAAATCCAAAGAGGTCAAAGTTATCGCCTAACTACAGGTAGGATAAACGGTTTTATTAGCTACTACCGATTTATTATTGCAACATTTCAATACACCTTATTTTTAAAAACATGCTGAGAACCGTACAACATAAGCATAATATTGACATTTAATGATTTTTATTTCATATAGTAGTATGAGACAAAGCTACAAATTTAAATATTAATGACTCCAGCGGGTGGTATGGCATTTTGGCTCACTCGTTTTATGACTTAGCTAGTAAGCGACCGCTACTTTGTTTGCGAATGAATTTGTTTTTATTGGACCACCTGATTAGTTTATTTTTATATTAGAACGGTGTAGCGCTTGGCCTTCGTGTTATCGGATGGTGAGAGGAGATAAGAATGATAGAAGAGCAGTACTTTCGGAACCTGTAGGCTGACAATGTCTCCTTTTCAATTTACACACTTCCCATAATGTGCACTTTGGCTAAATGACCGCATTTCACAATGTTCTTATTCACGAAAAGTACACTCAATAATCGTACACTCTCCGAAAATGTCTGATTCCCAAAATGTATCTACACTCTCTTTGAATGTAAACCTCAGGTGCGTAAACAAACCTCTTTTTTGTGATAACAGAAAGATAATGGCCACTTATTCTCTAATATACTTCTTCCAAACAAATTTCAATACGATTATAACCTGTCATTCTACCTATCTATCAACAAATGTTTTGTTTTCGCAAATAGCCTATTGCATTTTTTGTGCGAAACCAAAAGGGCCACGACTCGTTGTTGCGAGGCGAATATCGGTATAATTACGGTAAAAGTAATAAAGATGGTTACTCTTTATGGTGATGTATGAACCGCGAGGACTGAGCCGCGAGTGTCACTATTGATTCAAGTAAAACAAACGCTTTACGGGAAAATTGTCATGCGTGTAAAGGTGATATTATCGGAAATGAGATATTTGAAAAAGTTAATGAGTGCAAAACAAATGTTTGGAAAAAATTTTAAATCTGTCCAAGCTATTTATGAGAAAACATTTGAGGAGTTGAGCCAAAAAGGTGGTCCATATGTCCAGAATGTCTGAATTTTTGATGTTTGAGATTAAATTTATAGAGAATAAAGAGATTTTCTTACAAGTTCATACATAATCTATGCGACCTAATATATTAGTGTTTGTGGTCAATAAATATTTCTCTCTCTCTCTCTCTCTCTCTCTCTCTCTCTCTCTCTCTCGTCATTTTATCATCATTCACTATCAGGTTCGATGCAGACGACTCTTAAGTAAAACACATAAGCTTCATAATTGTATTAACCTAATTATACATCCTATAAAGACAAATATTATAAAAAACTGGACTATAAATATTTGACATTCAATAGGCAATTAATCCGAATCGGTAGCATCCATAATTATTCAGAAGATGACATCACTGACCTATATTAGATTTTTTGTAAACGCGTTTTTTTTTTGCGAATTAACCTCAAATGTCAAGTGTGAACAAAAAGGTCGAATTTGTTTTTATTATAATATACGTATGTAACCAAATAAAGGAATGTTGCATTAAACGCAACTGACCGGTTTTTAATTTTGAGAAAAAATCAAAACATCTTTTTTTTTACTTTTGGTGTAAACGTCGCGGAAATCGTCTCGCCTTCCAACAGAATATTTTCAACTTTAGCGCCATCTTTTCTCCCGCGGCCGTCCAATACTAGCTGTTTCATAGACGACCCAGTAGTTGTAATTAGCGTATATACTGTCCCACAGCTGAGCCAAGACTTCCATCATTGAAATCAAGTCATCTCTACAAGAGAGGGTGGTATTACCACTCAGAAAACTTTGTTTGTATGTCGGGGCTAATCTCTGAAACTACTGGTCCAAATCCAAAAAATATTTCACTAATAGAATGCTACATTCCTTACTGGTAACATAGGCTATGTTTATTTTAAAACAGTTTTTAAAAGAGAGTTTTTTTAAAAGTCTAAAATCCACGCGGACGGTGTTGCGAGTAAAGTGCTAGTGGCTCACAATATAGTAGTACAGTACAGTTTAGTATAACTATGGTTACAATTATCTCTTCTTAGGCATACTTCCATTCAAGACAACGTAGTTCCAACTTTAAACCAAGTAAATTATTTTAAAATGCTTTTGTTTTAATTTAATTTTTAATCGTATACATATAAAAAATATTTCATGCTATTTTTAGTCTGTTTGGAAAATGTGATATGCGGAACAATGACTTCTCCCATTGAACCATCATCCATCCGTTGCACCATCATCCATCCGTTGCACCATCATCTCGTGTGATGAAAGGGACAAAAAGACTGAAAACCGCACTTCCTCTAAATTTTCTCTCACTGAACCACCTTCATATAAAGCTAAATACATATAGAGCTGACAAAGTGTCCCAGTGATCGTCGAATGATTACCGACGCTATATATTACTTGAATTACAGCAGTAAGCCTATGGTAGCGAGACAGGTCGTGCTAACACTAGCGGTGCCCTTTGTTAATCGCCGCTCCTGTGTTGCGCGCCATGGGTGATCAACCTTTTTAAAGCACACATTTTAAAAGAGATGAGTTATTTTTTTATTGAAATTCTATAGAGGATTTTTTGTTTGGTTTAGTTTTTAAAGATTTTTGATAGTATGATTGTAGTTAGAAGCCAGTTCGACAGAATAGTGACTTGAGTAAAAAGAAAGATGCAAAGGAAGATTAAGAAGGAGGGTAAATCGTTTTGCTCCAACATGTACACCCGCAGTTACTTTACTATGGCGCATTAAACTATGGATGTGTTGTTTTCCACAACGTATATTATAAATTAACAAAAAAATATATATTTTTAAAAATATTATGATCGGGTGTTAATGACTGTAGTTGTAGACATTGAATCGCCTTTGGCTTTTAAAGTAAAAAAGTAAATAGTGTTAAATAATTTCGGCGGGCTGGTTAGAACCATGATAGCTCAATTGGGAGAGCACCTGACCCGGTATAGAATAGTTCGAATCCTGCTCATTGAAATTTTTTGAACATTTGTATTTTTGTAATTGTTTCGCAACAAAATTTGCGTTAAAATTATATAAACAAAACAAAAACATTTAAAAAAAATATAGTTAAAAACCTTAAAAAGGTAATAAATAAGAACTTTCAATAGTCTGTAATAATGGTGTGTCAGTAAAGGATTACTATTGTTTTCTAAAGTTTACGCGAACACTACACATTGAAATGAAACAACTTTTACGGATCTACTAGCGTTTATTTTACACATTAGTTTTAATTAATGTTTATCCTGACGTTTTGAACCCTTTGCAGGGTCCGTGGTCACAGGGAGACTGAGGTGTTCGTCGTCTCTTAATTAGTTAGTAGCTCGTATACCCTCATTTCGAAAAGTTCGCAACGTCAGGATAAACATTAATTAAAACATTTAAAACTATTAAATTAAAACTATTAAAACAATTAAATTAATGTGTAAAATAAACGCGAGTAGATCCGTAAAAGTTGTTTCATTTCAAGGATTACTATTATCGTTTTTATAATATTAGAAATGGGATAGGTGGTTTTTAAGTGTTACGTAAGAAGGCATTTTCAGTTTCAAACTCAACAAACCTTATTTGAATATAAATATATTATATAAATTATAAATATAATGTAAAGTAACAAAAGGTTGCCAGCCCCTGCTGCTCCCGCGCACCGGCAGTGTTCGTGCGCGAGTTAATTCCCGATAGACCCACCGAGGCTTACACGCAACATTCTAGGGCTACTGCTTTGTATTGAGTTATTAATTATTCAGCCTTTATTAACAGATTAATTAGTATTACAACGGTACGAAATGTTACGACACTGTGAACAGTAGCTGCTGTATCTTTTTATTGCAATTAAGTATGCTTAGAGAGCTTTATTAATTATAAGCTTAAATATTTCGTACTATCTATATACGGACACTACGTAATGAGACAAAAAAGAAGGAATAACGTCCGTCGCTAAGTTTTAAAAAGTAATAGCAGTTACAATTATTTTTAGGTTCCCTTATAAATAAAGGAAATGAAAAAAGATCAAACCCACCAACCACCCATGGCCTGACTCAACCCTCAGGTTATACAGGCCGAAGCGTGGGAGATGCGCGCGGAATGATCTCCACCGCGCGCACTTCTTCACTCCCTACAAATTATGCTTATCTCTGTCCTTTGTACCTGTGGTCCCTCTCCCCTTTCTGGGGCGGACGTACACGAAAACGCCTTCGGTGTCCACCTAGCCGTTCCGTGCCCACCTAGCAGTGGTTCCGCTACTGGCTACTTCTCACAGCGTCTTTTCTTCCCTCTAGGAAGGGAGTCGGGGCACATGGCGACGCATCACGAGGGAAGCGGTGAACGGAAAAGTGACCAAGACGTGACCACAACCACTCTGACAAGAGTGCACGACTACGAAGAAGAGGATGCTTACATAGTTAGTATTATAGCGTTGAGTGGTTGCACAGATTACCCTCTACATCCTGAAAATAAGCGTTGTAGATTTATAAATGTTATCCCATCATCTTATCGGTAGCTCATTTTATGTTACCACTGCTGGGGCACTCAGTCCCTATAGATGGTAACACCACAGAGAAACCGGGCCGTAAACCACTATGCGGGCTCAGTGAATTGGCATTTGTTAATGCAACCGGGACCCAATGACTTCACCTGCCTTCTGAAGCACGTGCTTTCAGGAGCTTGAGATTATACATATTTGGTGACCTATCCAAAACCGGGCTTTGTGAAAGTTGCTTAACTTAAGGAGTCGCAGTCGAAGCGCGTTCACAACTGCACCTAAAACTCCTGTTGAAATGATTAGAAATGTTATATTAATAAAAAATAAATGTTGTCTTAACAAGATTACCTCAAACTATTTATGTTTCTTCTACAATTCACCTTCACACAAAACAGTAATAGTACGGCGTACTGTTGCATATCAAAGTGAATAGCATGTCAACATTTGAAGTGAACCCGGAAACGACGCAACCACGTCATGACATCGAGAGGTCATGCTAAAGAGCATCATCGCTACTGTGCTTACGACAATGTATACAGTATCAAGCTGGGTACTAGCCTAGAGCGCTTTTTAGTTGACATTTCGATTATGGCAACGATGTAAAAGTGAACTGTGTAAAAGGATCTTATCTTTTGTAAAGCAAAGCATAATAAATTGTCTTTGTGGTCTAGTGGCTAAGAACACCGGTCACGGAGTTCCCGAGTTTACCAGCTACCAGTTACCAGCGTGGGGTAGATTGTGTACTCGGTTTGGTTGATGGTAGGGCTTGTTTGTTTGTCCAACTGGTCAGCTACTACCATGATATTTAAATAATTATGTCGCCATAACTGCATTGTTGTGTTCCGGCAGCTAGAGATAAGATAACCAGTGCCTCAGTAGTTGAGGATTCTGGGTGAAATGCGCTCCCACCTTAAGCTTTATCAACACTTATGGTGATGGTGATGGTGACTAGGTGTGGAAGGTCAAGTGCTTCCACGTAAAAAAAAATAGGAAAAAAGCATACCAAGATAATGAACAGCCCAACGACGCGACGACATGAAACCTTAAAATCGACCAATAGGATACTTCCTTTTTCTTACGGTTTAAAATGGAGTAATACTGTTAGTTGATTTCTTCCTTAGCTGTCTCGCACAATATGGCGAAAAACACGTGAAAAAGCAGCCTTTTCGTAACCTAGTCCATTGAGTGTTCAGTTCAGCTCACTCAAATCATTAGGATCCCCGTATCCCGTATAACCGTTCCTCTGGCACACCCGTTTGATGCAATCGTACCTTCTTACGTCGTCCACCGCCATCTTACAAGCGCCGCAAACTAATTCCGCCAGAAATGCCTCGACTCGAATATTTTATCTCCATCGGTTCCTGTTCCCAAAATCATTGTTGAACATTCTGTAATGTCATCGTAACTCGTTCACTTTGTACAGTTCAATGGAATTAACAGTACGAGAATGTGTTTAAAAAAACGTTCGGCCCTATTTGAGGTCTCGTTTTTAGTTTTACTTTAAGGACTGCTAAAACGTTATTTTGTTCCCATTAGGTATGGTTTTTTGGTATAAAAATAATAGTGTTTTTTTAAGTTTTTAAATAATAAGTCATTGAAATATCTTGAATTCGAGTAGTAACAATAACAACAGTACAGCGCAAAAGTAAAGTTAAAAGATATATGTAGGTATTTATATTTTCGGTTAAAGTGTTGTAAGCAGTTGCAAACTTACAGAAATAATAGATTTCATACAAAAAAAACGTAACACTTAAAGTTGTCAACATTGTTTTCTTAACAAAGTACTTAGTATTCTACCTATAATGCCTCAACTCCATAAAACCAACCAACTCCAATTACAATCGTCTCACTGTACTTATCCGCTGTCATTTTTCTTCGCAAATCATGAGCGAAATTGATGACCCCGGCCATCAGATAGCACTAACAAGCGGTAGCAGATCCCACGTGAGATGTGAGCTTATCTGAAAGTGGCGTTCTCGTTTGGGTGCTTTAGAAAGGATGGGTGTGCGTCCAGGTTAAAGTGCAAGCTAATAAGGAGATTTGCATAAGGAAGAAAGGACGTTTGTTATGGCAGAGAGAGAGGTTCCATTTACATAAACATAAAAGCCTTTAGGTATGTTGTTAATGTTGTTTTTGCGAGATATCAGTAAATAATAATAAATGGTGACAGTGACAGGTGTCAGTGGTTGCCGATTATCTCTGATCAATAGAGACGGGAGTATTGATAGTACCGTAAAACGATAGAGGGGTAGGAACCGACTTTATCTGTTCAACTTATACAGCGTGTGTATTCCATACGATCGTAAATTTTAACATACGATAGATTTAAGCAGTATTAAGAGGTACAGAAATAAATTTTAACAAATACTTTCAATAATTAAGCGTAATTATTTTTTTAAGTTTTCCCGGCCAGCAATGTAATGCAAATATTGAGTTGACAATTTTGACAGTTTTATTAAAGTGCTTACGTAGACAACTTGGTTATTTGAATACATTGCGTGCCGAATTCAGTTGTATGAAAAAAAAAATTTTTCTTTTGTTAACTTAATGTACCAATTTACGTTAATTAGGGTCTTATCTAACTGCCCTTACAATATAGGATCGTATGGAATACACACGCTGTATATATTATATACTTACTCAATTATATATATAATTTAAAGCAGGGTTTTCATTGTATGTATTATTTGCAGTTAGATTCGTTTATAAAGTAAACTTGTTGAATTTTTCGGCAATCGATACATTTTAATAAAAGAAATTACCTTGAGGCAGAACTTTCTATGACATGATGACGGCGGGCGACGTCGATAGGTTCGAATTTTTCAACTTACACATATATTTTTCCCTTCGTAAAGGCTGTAGGTGGCATATCCCTTTGACTCGCATTATGAGTTGGGTTCTAAGTTTTAAGCGCGCTTCACCCGGAATCCAATCGTGTTTCAATGCCCCATAGCTTCGTTACACTATTGTCGTGAACCCATACCTATTAACAAGCGTATTAGCTTTTCTGGATGCGTTAACAGGACTATTATGAATGTGTTTATCATCATCATCTCAGCGGAAAGTCATCCACTGCTGGACAAAGGTCACCCCCAAGGATCTCCACAACGACCGGTTTTGTGTTGCTCGCATCCAGCGGCTCCCGCGAGCTTGACCAGATCGTCGGTCCACACTTACAGTCCTGTCTACACAGCGTCTTCCGGTGCGCGAATGTGTCTTTAACTATTATCTTTTATATGATATTTTTTTTTAACTAAGTAAGTAAATAAATACTGCCCCACTGTTGGGCAAAGGTTTCCATAATTGAAATCAAGTCATCGCTACAATTGATGGGTATTGGCTTCATCACCACGCTTGCCTAATGCGGGTTGGTGATCACAAACCCGGGCTATGCTTCAAAAAATCCGGAACACACTTTGCCCAGAACCTTCGGGTATCGGGCCGAGCGCTTTGCCACTCAGCCATCGAGGCGTAACTACTAAGGCACTGGCTATTTTATATGTAACTTTTGGTTCATTACCGTGGTATACATAGCTATAACGGGTGCAAACGAGCGCAAATGAGCTTTCTTCTATTTTTTTAAAAATTAATTATTAACAAAAAACATTTAATTATACCGTGAAACTTATGTAATCACCTTTCATATTAAAATATAAACTTTATTACAGAGTCACCTTAAACGTAATCATAATTAAAGCCATCTATAGTATATAACAACACATTTATGTCGCACAGAATAAAGCGCATTATCGCGCGATACCTTTGAGCCCGGCCCGGATCATCAGTTTTTAAGTTCGGACCTTTAAAGTTCGACCTCCTTACTCCACTTAGGCACGAACGATTAATCTTTTAAGGCAACGAACCCGCCGCGAGTTCCAGATTCAGGTACAAATTGACTTAAATGCGGCCGAAACGCGTTGTAAAAAGTAAATCATCTCGCAATTAGCTGATTAATTGTTTAATTAATTGTGCACTCTTTGGCGACATTGCGTCCGGTTGGTGGAGATATTTTGCGCTGTTTTTTCTTTTCATTTTGGTATTTTGGTCTGGTTAGCTTTTAATTGTGGTGTGGGTGGTGAGATTTAGCGTTTTTCAATATTTAGTCTATAAAAATGCTTAGGTTTAATTTATGGTTTTTATAACTATGTCACAAAAATTACAAAGCATATCGACAAGAATATATATAATATATATATAATTAGCTGAGTGATGACGTCACTTGTTTGCCAGCTACATCATTCCCCCGCCTGCCGGACGCCTATATAAAGCGAACATGGACAGACCGCTGTTTTTTCGCTCGCTGGCGTTCGGACTGTGCACATCGTGTCGACGCGTTTCTAGTTTGTAAAAGATTTTCTTTAAGTTTTTAGTTTGTTGTGTTGAAACTCTGGGTGAGTTATTTTTGGTTCTGTTTTTAGTGAAAATGGTGTTTTGTTAAAGGTTATTTTTGGGAGATTTTGTATTAGGTTATTGGTGGATAGATTAAATTACTAGAAGTTTGTGAATTAGTTCTTTAGAGATTATTTAATAAATGTAACAAGATCTTTGTACTTTATAACTTTGTTTTTATTTTGTGAATTCCTACTTCAGAAGCTAAATTCAGAAGTGGGATAGCTCAAGCACCTATGCCCATTGCTTTGCGCTTAGCCGTTTTGTTTTGATGAAACCTGCATGACACCATTTTTCTAGAAACCGTTTTTCTTTAACTTTTGTGTTATACCTTTTAAATTGCTTGCAAATAATATGTCCGATCAACGGCGGACCATTTCAACCAAGACGCGTCGACGCGACTGCACGAGTAGGTCTCGTTCTCGTAGTCGTTCTCGAAGAGGCAACGATACGCGTAGATCTCGTAGTCGTTCTCATAGACAGGACAGGACGCGTAGGTCTCATAGGCGTTCTCGTGAAATAGAAAATACGCACAGGTCACGTGATCGGTCGCATTCGCGCACACCGTTAACACTGCGGGGTTCACAGGACGGTGGTTCGATTTTACAACAAACTCTTAACACAATTTTGTCGCGATTAGAAACTCTAGAGAACAATAATAGTCCAAATGACTTGGTTAATATGAATCAAAATGAAAACAGTTTGTTAGTGCTCCGGCAGGGTACCGACAGTCGGCGCCACTCAGAGAACCCTTCTAATGCATTTTTAGGACCTGATTCGAACGATATTTTGAACTCCGATTCAATAAGCAAGTCTCCGATTGTTGATACTTCGTCAGTGACTCAGACACCTCAAACTAGTCGTAATGACTTATCGTCACACCACGACCGGGAGGTTGAGGTGCCTGAGTCAACTCGCTTGTTAGCCGAGGCTATTAAATCGATGAGTTCGTCACGATTACAGAACTATTACGTGTCAAACTTCGACCCCGCCATACATGACATTGATGTGTGGTGCGAAGAAGTTAATAGAGCTAGGTTAACCAATAACTGGCAAGATTCAGAGTGTCTGTCACGAGTGTCAAACTGTCTCAGGGGCGACGCGCGTATTTGGCTAAACGAATGGGTGACTAACGACCGCACATGGTCGAATTTTGTGCGTGAATTTAAGCCGTTATGTCCTCGTAAATTGGATTATGCAAACATCCTTTTTGAAGCAATGAATACCAACTCAGACAAATACACCACATACGCCGAATACGCGCGGCGCACACTGTTACGTCTACGAATAGTTAAGGGCATCAGCGCAGAGTTAATGGTTCTTATAGTTATTAGAGGCATTACGGATCCTCAAGTCCGAGCAGCAGCAGCAAATGCTAATTTAACCACAGATGATGTAGTATCGTTTTTATCAATTTATGCAAAGCCTGTCCGCACTAAGCAGGACATACGATTAAATTTGAATTTGAATAAACGACGCCCATTATTAAGCAAAAGCACATGTTTTAGTTGCGGGCAGACTGGGCATAAACTAATACAATGTCCCAAGAGGACTAGATTCGGTTCAAATCAATCGAAGCCCTGGGTTTCTAAGCCGGAAACTAGTACTGGTAGTCCTAGTGGTAATTTGACTTGTAACTTTTGCAAAAAACCAGGACACAGCGAAGATTCCTGTTTTGCCAAAGAGCGATCTCAGTCCCGGAACAAGCGTAACGTCAACCTTTGTTCAGAACCTTTATGACTACCACTCCCAAAGAATAACGACGTCGTTACGGCAGTGGTCCAAGGCATTCCCATCGACGTCCTAATAGATAGTGGCGCTTTGAATGTGTCTCTTGTTTCCTCTAGTGTATTAAAACATTTTTCATATAATAAGAAACCTGCTCATTGTACCTTGAAGGGAATAAGCGACTCATTCGTCAGGGCTGATACGTTAGTAACTTTAACCATCGAGTTTGACGAAATCTCAATAGAAGCAGACTTTGTGGTAATGCCTGGATCGTCCATGTGTTTCCCGATTATAATAGGTACAGACGTCCTCAACCGTGATGGTATTACGTATGTAAGGACTAAGGACAAACAATATCTGACACATACTCTTAAAAAGTCAGCTTTGGTAAATGCCGTCACGATTGAGGAGCCAGTCGCAATTAACACACCACTTCGGGGTCAGGAACGTACGTCTCTTTTGAAAGTTATTCACGAGTTTGCTGAGTTTCTGATTTCTGGAACTGCATCCTCTACGGTTAAAACTGGTAAAATGCATATTAATCTCATAGATAATACTCCGGTGGCCTATCGACCATACAAACTTTCGCACCAAGAAAAACTCAAGGTTAGAGAAATAGTTAGTGATCTCAAAGACAAGGGTATAGTCCGTGAGTCTGGTTCCGAATATGCGAGCCCTATCATTCTTGTTAAAAAGAAGGATGGTAGTGACCGCATGTGTGTGGATTATCGTGCCTTGAACCGACTCACCGTTAGAGATCGGTACCCTTTGCCATTGATCGATGATCATGTTGACAGATTGGGCAATTATAGGTATTTCTCTAGCCTTGACATGGCTACCGGTTTTCATCAGATCCCTCTTGATGAACAGTCCATACACAAGACAGCCTTCGTCACACCGGAAGGTCATTTCGAATATCTTCGAATGCCGTACGGTTTGACGAACAGTCCGATTGTTTATCAGCGGATCATAAACAACACCCTCAGAAAGCACATTGATAAGGGTAACGTCCTTGTGTACGTTGATGACGTACTCCTGATGAGTGATTCGGTGCCGGAAGGCATAAATTTATTGCGTGAAGTGTTACATACACTTACGGAGGCGGGCTTTTCTATTAATCTGCGAAAGTGTACCTTCCTTGCAACCGAAGTTGAGTACCTAGGCCGCCTTGTCAGTCAGGGTCAGGTGAGGCCGAGCCCACGAAAAGTTGAGGCACTAGTTAATGCGCCGGTCCCAAGCAACGTCAAACAAGTTAGGCAGTTTTTAGGACTAGCTGGCTATTTCAGGCGCTACATTCAAAATTATGCAACAGAAACCGCGTGCATATCACGATTAACGAAAAAAGATGTTAAGTTTTGCTGGGGGCCGGAGCAAGAACAAGTTCGTAAAAACATAATTTCCCGACTAACCAAAGAGCCCTTCCTATCGATTTTTGACCCCAAACTTGCCACGGAGCTGCACACTGATGCCAGCAGTAAAGGCTATGGCGCCGTCCTTATGCAGGCCCAAACCGACGGGCAGAAGCGTGTGGTAGCTTACTTTAGCAAGACTGCACAAGGCGCTGAAAGCAGGTATCACTCTTACGAGTTAGAGACTCTGGCGGTCGTGAGAGCATTACAACATTTCCGACACTACCTAATTGGTTTAAAGTTCAAAATCATTACCGATTGCAATGCTCTCAAGTCCACCGAGAAAAAAAAGGACCTGCTTCCACGCGTCGCTAGATGGTGGGTCTATCTCCAGGATTTTACCTTCGACATAGTTTATCGAAAGGGTATCATGATGGCACATGCCGATTTTCTAAGTAGGAATCCACCCCTCCAAGTCTGCCAGATATCACGACCTCGCAACTGGGCACAAATAGCTCAGTCAGCTGACAATGAAACTCAAAATCTTTTGCAACAGCTGCGCGATGGAGGGTTGGACTCTAACAGATATGTTCAGGTAAATGACGTTTTGTATTACCGTTACGAGCGAGTCGGTGAGGAACCAAGGCAGCTATGTTATGTCCCGAGAGGACATAGATTGAGTCTGCTCAGGATCTTCCACGACGAGCACGAACACATTGGTGCTGACAAAACGTTAGATTTGATCCTGAAACATTTCTGGTTTCCCGGACTTCGCCAGTTCGTGGCAAAATATATAAGTCATTGTTTGGTGTGTATATCAAAAAAGCGTGTACCGAGAGCACCACTTCAGCCGATTGCATCTTGGGAAAAACCCACTCTCCCCTTTCACACTTTACACTTAGATGTGTTGGGTCCATTACCCGAGTCGGAAGGATACAAGTTTGTATTATTGATGGTGGACGCCTACACGAAATATACTCTTTTATACGCAATCTACAAGCAGGACGTGAACGAACTAAAACGTACGTTTATGAACGCCATTTCTCTTTTTGGTGTGCCAAAGCTCATAGTAACTGACCGTGGGCGGATGTTCGAAGCAACAGAATTCACTAGATTTTTATCCGACGTTAGTTGTGACATACATTATATAACACCTGAAATGCACAACGCTAACGGTCAGGTGGAAAGGTACGTCAGAACCGTGTTGAATATGATTCGAATAGAAGCCAATCACAAGGGTGCTTCCTGGTCCCAGCAGATGTGGAGACTTCAGCTCGTTTTAAACATTACGAAGCAGAAAACCACTCAAGCTTCGCCGCTGAACCTTCTGGTAGGCATAGATGCCAACACTCCCATCATCCAATCGCTGGTCCGCGATGTAGCCATAGATAGTGTTCAAAATCGAGAGGCATGGCGTGAACTATGCAGAGCACGAGCCACGGATCTGTTAAACAAAAATCAGTCTGCTCAAGATCGCCGTGTCAACCTGCAACGACGCACTCCCAGGAAATTTGCTCAAAATGATTTTGTGTTTGTAATAAAATTTTCCCAGTCGACAGGCAAACTGGACCCTGGTGTGCGGGGGCCCTATAAAGTGGTGCGGTGTCTACCAAGTGATCGCTACGAGTTAAGACTACTGAGCGGATCCTACGGCAAGACCACTCAAGCAGCAGCCCAGTACATGGTACCCTGGCGTGGAGAGTGGTGTCCTGAGACTTGCGCTGCTTTCTTCGAATGTAAGTTAAGCAGGCAGTTACAGTACGGAGTTGTGATTTAGCTTGTCATGGATCATAGTTACTAAAAAAAAAAAAAAAAAAATGTAGACAGGGAAATAAAACTAAAACATCTACAAAAATATAATTAGACAAAGTAGACATAGGGAAATAAAACTAAAACATATAGAAAAATATAATTGGACAAAGTACACATAGGGAAATAAAACTAAAACATATAGAAAAACATAATTAGACAAAGTAAACATAGAGAAATAAAACAAAAAAAAAAATCAATAAATAAAACATCTTTAGCATAGTTATTAGACCCCTAATTAATTAAACGTTAATATAATTAAACAACTGCCGTGACAGGTTAAATCATTAAGACTTAGTTGCAGACGCCTGTCGTGTAGTGTTGTCACAGAATAGATAGGCAGACTCGATGCCTCTGTCTATGCTGCTCATGGAAGCCTGAAGCCTTCACGAGACGTGCGATTCAGTGATGCCTCCGTCTCGATGAAGTTGAGAGACGTGCGATTCAGTGATGCCTCCGTCTCGATGAAGTTGAGAGACGTGCGATTCAGTGATGCCTCCGTCTCGATGAAGTTGAGAGACGTGCGATTCAGTGATGCCTCCGTCTCATTGGTTTGAGAGACGTGCGATTCAGTGATGCCTCCGTCTCATTGGTTTGAGAGACGTGCGATTCAGTGATGCCTCCGTCTCATTGGTTTGAGTGACGCGATTCAGTCATTCAAACTCGATTGTTGTGTGTCCCTGTAAATTCGAGAGGGGACGCCCTCCGTGTCTGAATGTTCACAGAGGCAGTTGCAGGACACGCATCGTGGTCAGAGTCAACAAAAATTGGTAAACTGAGAGCTCTCAGACATGGGTTTTGTCTTTTCTTGATAAAATTACAATGAGTATGTGAGAGATGTATGAAAGAGTTTTGCACAAGTTTGACAATGACTTCGGCAATTTTACCTCTTGTTGTTATTCCAGATAATGAGAGTTCTGACCCTGAGGCAGGTCAGTCTGCAGCGCAACACGAAGCGGACGGAGCTATTGCCGGACCGTCTTCAGCACCACACGACGCCGGTCTGGTGGCACTGCAAGATGCAGAGGGCTCTTCGTAGTCGCCCCAGGACCTCGTCGAGGACGACTCCACGTCAGGAGAGGCCGAATTAGCTGAGTGATGACGTCACTTGTTTGCCAGCTACATCATTCCCCCGCCTGCCGGACGCCTATATAAAGCGAACATGGACAGACCGCTGTTTTTTCGCTCGCTGGCGTTCGGACTGTGCACATCGTGTCGACGCGTTTCTAGTTTGTAAAAGATTTTCTTTAAGTTTTTAGTTTGTTGTGTTGAAACTCTGGGTGAGTTATTTTTGGTTCTGTTTTTAGTGAAAATGGTGTTTTGTTAAAGGTTATTTTTGGGAGATTTTGTATTAGGTTATTGGTGGATAGATTAAATTACTAGAAGTTTGTGAATTAGTTCTTTAGAGATTATTTAATAAATGTAACAAGATCTTTGTACTTTATAACTTTGTTTTTATTTTGTGAATTCCTACTTCAGAAGCTAAATATATATATAGAATATATTATGAGGAATTCAATAGCGCAGTGCGGTCTGCGATTGCTGCGGTAAAGCAACTTTTACAATCAGTGTTAGTTATTAGATGGGTGATCAATTGACCATCTCGTGCTCCTCCGTGCTTCGTACTGGATGGTACGTAAAGCCGTCGGTCCTGACTGCATTAGCAGTTCTTAACAACCACCAATCCACACTGGGCCCGCGTGGTGATTTATGGCCCGTTCTCCCTATCCATAGGGAAGGCTCGTGCCCCAGCAGTGGGAATATAAAATAAGCTGGTGATAATGACGACTATATTCTCTTCTTTTGGTGAAAAAGAAATGAGACAAAATGTAAACTCCCTTAACTTAGACCATTTAATGAAAATTATAATTGCACTACCTCAAAATTGGCCTGTTTTAATTTTACCTCGAAGAAAGAAAAAAGTACTTCTTATAAAATTATTTTTTTCATGAAAGAACTTTTTAAAAGGGCTTATTTGTAATGACCAAAAACTAAAAGAAGATTTCTAAATATTCAGTGAACACTTTCAAATATACCTATTACAAATTCTTGTGAATCATTATCACCGCACACCGACCCCTCCCGATGAGCAATCGCAAACATTCAATTCTCGTTAGGCCCGCAACTGTTATATGTAAATCACCGCACAATCCCGAGCTACCTATATTTTCAGCGGCCTCAATTTGCCTTCCTACAAGAAGCATAAATATCAGCATATATGGACCACTATGGGTACGTGCATTTATTAATTTAGCACAATCCCAGCAGCTCACTTTGAGACCGACAGGTGCTATATAACTTTACGAGGTTCGAACGTCTGCACAATGCGCGCGCGCATCCGCCCGCGACAACAAAAAATTGGAGCATGCAGCGCTCATGAAAATTAATAAGTGTTTCGACAGAACCTTTCGGTAGTCGGTGCCTGTGGTTTCAAGAATTTTTATCGGCAATTTGTCTTCTGGCGAATGATTTTTTAAATTTAACATCTACATAGCCTCTTAACAGGTTATACGTTACAAAGGCTCATTAACTTTTTGAGAGCGCCACGGTAAGAGTTTTAAATTGAAATTCGTACACGTAGCCGTTTCAAAGTTGACCGGGAGGAAGAAGAAAGTTGGCGCACGAAAAAGAGTGATTGTCGATTTCAATTTCTCATCTTCGCGTTTGGAAAAAAAATTAAGAGTAAAAAGGATGGTCCATCCATTTTGCGCGAAATTAAGGTGAAACACCCGAAAACTGGTAGGAAGGCGGGTCATCGCTTCGCCTTATTTGGCGGCCGATCGGGCGGTCGGCATAAATGATTCGAAATTGTTTCCGCGAGCGTACGAGACGGCACAAAAAACACGTGTCACTGCAATAAATCATTCCGAGCTGGCGAGTTGAGTTTACTCGATTAAACGAATCGTTCGATGGCCGATGACGATTACACGCATGTGTTTATAGAGAGAGTTGCGGAGGGGAATGTCGTCGCTTTTTTGTTAAACCTTTACGAAAGTCCCCATTTGAGAACAATGCATTGATAAAGTTTTAAAAGGGTTCGAATGGAGATTATGTTGATTTCGTTTTTAATATTTGGCTCTCAAATCTTTACGGATTATTTTAGAATTATTGTTTTACTCACTTGTTGACTTCTGTTTTCTCATGTACTAATGTTGCTTATTTCGGGCCTAAGCCCAACAGTGGGAGTGCAACGTCTAACGAGATTTGCAGTGCCGGGTTACTATGGATAATCGTTAAAATAATAGTAAATTATAAATCCAACAGCTTTAGAAATTATGTCTTTAATGTAAAACCATAAAACTGTACATCATTACATTAAAATTAACATTATCCATTTAGAACCCTCTAAGATTTTCAGCGGTCGTAAAAAGAGTATCTTATTACAATTTATTATCATATTAATCGATCCCAAGACAATTTTATTAACACTATCGAAGTACCCGTAATAATTTGTAATGCAATTATCCTTAATAATTATCGCCCGGCCCTCGTGGTGGCTTATGGCAAGTTCTCCCTATCCATGCATGGGGAAGGCTTCGTGCCCCAGCAGACCTTTACATGGCGACCCTGCCACGCGTACCTTTACAAGGGACATAAAAAATTTGCTGGTGATCATCCCTAATTCTTAAAAATAATAATGTTAAATTACAATTTATTTTCAGAGGTGTTTTCTATGCTATAACATGAGGTTTTTTAAGAAGCCAGTAAATAGGGCTCACGAAGTCAGTAACGTATCTATACGTTCACCTTTGAGGTACGCTTGGCAGGGTCGCCATGTAAAGGTCTGATAGATTCCCCAACTACAGATGTCCATGGGTGGCGATAATCACTTCACATCAGGTGACTTCCCACCAGGTGACCTTCCCATGAGGTCTTTTCGTACCTATTACAAATATTCTTTCAGTGAACAATAATACCGTAGCTAGGGCGAAGGGGCAGTGCGGGCAGGCCTCCAACAAGGTGGACCGACGATTTGGTGAGTGTCACGGGAAACTGCTGGATGCGAGCAACACAAAGCCGGTCGTTGTGAAGATCCTTGGGGGAAGCCTTTGTCCAGCAGTGGACGTGTTTTGGCTGAGATGATGATGATGATGATGATGAACAATAACCATTGCCGTATCATAACCCATGAACTTGAATTGGGCAAGCTTGGTCTCTCTCCATAAGAAAATACCTGGATATTGATGACGTTTTAAATAATTCATGGTTGACACATCATCATCAGCTCATTTTATGTCCCGACTGCTGGGGCACGAGCCTTCTCTATGGATGGGTAGGGAGTACGGGCCATAAACCACCACGCGGGCCCAGTGCAGATTGGTGGTTGAAACGACTGCTAATTTAGCCGGGACCAACGGCTTTACGTGCCTTCCGAAGCACGGTGGGTCTAGATGATACATTTTTTGTCACCTATCCGATGATCGGCCTTTGCAAAAGTTGCACTCGCAGACCGGGCGCATTAACCACTGCGCCATCGAGCTCCATAATTGACACATTCGTTTATTACTAACTATTTGAATAAGTTTATAATAAACGGTAAAGCTATAGGTAATATACTTAAGGTAGGTACCTCGTTTTTATATTTATTTTATTTTTATTTTATATTATTATCTTTGGAAAACCAAGGTTTACAAAATGTAAATAGGGTTACCAAGTGTAGGCTGTACAGGCTATATATAGGTTGTTCCGCTCTCGATCCGATCCGTAGGTTCTCCTCGGAGAATCTATTAGGAGGCGGGGATAGGTACGCCTGCGTGATGCGATCCCTTCTAGAAACCCTCCGACTTTTTGATGTTTCGATGGCACACGGCTTTTAAGTTAGGTTTTACCAGATCACTGAACGAGTCCATCGAATTTAAACTGAGATACCCTCATTGACTCAAAAATCATAATGTCACTGTGTTGTGTGTGCGTGTTACGAGAACGCCGCGCAGCTTCGTAGACAGCGGTACAGTGTGAGTATGTGCGTGTGTGCGTGACAAATAGTGCAGTGCCGCGCCCGCCGCGGTAAGTAAGTTTCTCGCCGCTTCCAAAATGTCCGGTTACTCTGTAAAAGCCACAGGCGGACAAAAGCAAATTCTCTCTAAAAAACATGTTATATATTATTTTTATTAGTCAGTTTTATTGCATCCAAAATAAACGGTATTGAATCCAAAAAGCTACAATTACTATTCTATTAGCATTCTATTTATCATAATTAAATTTTCCATGCAAAAAAAACAATGTCACAATCAAAAAAACTTCTTAAACTCCAACGGTACCTACACCTTGATGAAAAATTATCATTTAGATGCGCTTATTATCTCCATGCCCTAGTTTCGGAGGAAGAATACAAAAAAAAAAAAACAAAAGAACAAGCGGTCGCAACGACGTCATACCAACCTTACATGGCGTCAGCCCAAAAACGAGCACTCGTAAATAACAAATGCACCCGCTTAAGCTGTGCTGGTGTAAAAAACCATCAGCAATTAAACCAAGTGGTCCCACGGAACGGAACACTGCGTCCATACTTCGGATGCTTCGATCGCGGACAGCGCGCAAATTCGCCGCATTGCACCGTGCACTGCAATGGACGAAATTGAGCCATAAATATTGTGCTACGCGTAATTTTCGATTGTGAAACTGCGTATACGCATTAGCATATCGGTCGCATTGTGGTTCGACTTTAAAAATAAAATTATTCGTCGTTATTTGGGGCGTTGTGTTTTAATTTATGTAACCGCTGTCTGATGTTTTTTGATTTTTTTATAAATGTGTGTTCAATTGTGATGTCATTTTGTTATCTTTGATACATCTTGTTACTTGAATTGAATTTGAATTACTTAAGGACTTAATTCTTTTTGTACCTTCATACATATCACTGAAATCAATCAACAATCTAGTACCAAATTAAGTATTACATATTCAATATTCAAATAACAATTATTGTTAGTTGTAGTGTCCCGATAAGTAAATAAATAAAACACTAGAAAATAGACAAAAAGTACTAATACATTGTAGGTCACCAACATTACCGTTATATCAAAAGACCCATTTCTTTAGAGCTCCTTTTTTATACAGGAGAAAATACTTTACGCATACCTCTGTGCCCGAGAGACGCAGATGGTTATAGGGGACTCTTTCTTAAGGGGGAAGGGGGTATACCCACTAAAGCTCATGCATCTCTCCTCTGTGCCGCCATCGCCAGGACGATCCGGGACCGTTCTTAATAATCACCGGAATTTTCTCCTTAGGAACTACAAACTGATGAAGTAATAAACGGTAACATAATAATAAATAAATAAAAAATCCTTCATTTTCCCACGCGCTAACATTCAAACAGTAGTCACGACGCAGAAGCGCCGTGGGCTTGCGCGCGCACCTCACGCCTCCCTCGCCAAATAGATAAAGACAGAAGGTTCCACCAGTTGACGTGGCTTGCGCGTTTAAGTGACGATCGTGAGAGCTAAGCTACTTGCTTAGTAGCAATGTCGGATTACGCGATGGGTGATCAAATTGTATTATCATGAGCTCCTGTGCTTTGGGGATCGGATCAGCGATCAGTTTTGATCATGGCCCTCAGGTTTCATTCTAGGCGTATTCCATTGAAATATGCATACCTGATGGGAAAAGTAATTTCACCGAATTGCTCAGTGTGTATTAAAGTAGAGGACACACACCATGTAACCCAGTGAGACATCACTTTTCGTTTTAAAAAAAATAACTTTGCTTTTCATTGAAATTTTGATGATTGCTTGATGGCAGCAGCACGGCACTTGGGAAGCAGTTGGTATTAGTTAGTATTCAATTGTTGCTGAATTAAAAAAAAAACCGGCCAATTACGAGTCGGACTCGCGCACGAAGGGTTCCGTACCATCTTTATATATATAAATCTTCTGTGCGTGTGTATGTCACTGAACTCCTTCTAAACGGCTGGACCGATTTGGAAGAAATTTGTGTGTCTGTGTTACAATTGGAACCGGTTGGTGCGGCTTCTATAGGGGTCCATCATGGCATACCTATGGGTGTTTCTAAGCGGACGAATGATTTGTTTGTTTTGTTGTCATGTGAATTGTCAACGTTTTGTTTGTTTTGTTGTCATGGAAACTGTTAAAGCGGTACGAAGTCCGTCGGTCTGTTAGTTATCTATAAAAACGGCAAAAACATCATGTCTGTTGTATGGGATCCCCCTTAAATATTTATTTTAATCGGCTTTTTAGTATTTGTTGTTATAGCAGCAACAGAAATATGTCATCATCATCATCACAGACGGACGGATGGGCGGACGGACAGGCGGAGTCTTAGTAATAGGGTTCCCGTTTTACCCTTTGCGTACGGAACCCTAAAAAGGGTCTATCACTGGTTCGTGGCGAACTCTGATGCCACTACCCTAAGTATGTATTAGAGTTATTAACCTGCGGTAACACCAGCTCGCAGCGCTGGATGTGTGTGTGTCAAGATGACGTGGTAAGCATAATAATAACCGCCTCTGTGGTCTAGTGGCTAAGACCACCGGCTTAGACCCAGAGGTCCCGGGTTCGATTCCCAGCGGGGGGTACATGTTTGTGTACTCGGTTTGGTTGGTGGTAGGGCTTGTTGGTCCGCCTGGCTAGCTACCACCATCTTATCTAAATATGTCGCCATAACAACAATGTTTGTAGCATTGTTGTGTTCCGGCAGCTAGAGATAAGATAGCCAGTACCTCACTAGTTGAGGATCCCGGGTGAAGTGCGCTTCCATCATTGGCCTTATCATCACTTAACATCAGGTGAGTTCAAGGCACTGTGCTTACCCGTAAATATAAAAAAAGAATAAAAACATTTTGGTTGATGTTAGTAACGATTTTGATACTTGAGATTTTTCGGTAATATTTCCCTTGGTTTCGTCGACGGAGATTGATGTATAGAAATTAAATAGCCTAAAACTGTCCCACAGTTGGCCAAAGGCCTCCATCATTGAAATCAAGTCAACATTACCTATCAATTGGGTAATGGCTTAATCACCAAGCTTGCCAGATGCAGGTTGTTGTTCCCAAACCCGGGGTATGCATCGAAAAATCCGATACACACTTTGGCCGACCTGAAAATTTAACCCGGGACCTTCGGGTATAGGGCCAAGCGCTTTACTACTCAACCACCGAGGCGTTATAATTGATAGAGCTCACAATCAAGTAGGCCGTATGAGTTTTTAACAGTTACTAGGCCTCCTTACATTTTAGGGAAACCATATCTTAGGATATATGGTTGAGTGAAGCGATGGCTGATTCTTATGTCATATTCGTGAACGGGTGCCGCCTGTAGAGGCTAGTCTGCTCTTGCACACTTATCTTCTTCTATAGTTTAACTTTGTTTTTTTTTTAGGCAATTTTATCTTTTTTTAGTACTGCATGACATTGCGAAAATTGAAATTGGTAACAGACGTGAATTTGCAAACTTATATTTCTTTCAATTTTGTTTTTTTTTTTAACCATGTTGTGATTGTTCTTTAAATTTAGTGTTTTCATTTGTAACGAAAAGTGTAGTTTTATGATATTGCATTTTCCAATATTCAGTACAAGGTCTCCCACCCAGAGTAAACTTACTAACCGATGGCATAATGACGTTCATAAGAGCTATTTGTAGCCTGAACTGAATTAATGATTTTGAATAAACATACACATATTACATACGCAAACATACACATATTACACTTGTTTACTGATCCGTAAAATAATAACTAAAAATATACACATACCAATTAGTTTCACAAAATAGAGGCAAATACAAAAAATTCAACTTAGAAATTCAAATGATTTAGTGTTACGGCCCCGTAGCACAAATTATGGCAAAAGAAATATTTTATTTGAAGGTGCACAAATTTATAACAAGCTTCCCAAGGACATTAAAGAAACCCAATCAATGATCACATTCAAAAAACTTTTACATAAGTTCAAATAAATACATTTATAATAATAAATAAGTATAAACTCCTACTTTCTTTATTTGAAGTCGATTAAAAAGTTTTAATAAAAAAACTAACCATCATTTGTATTTATTTATGCGTTTCTGTCATCAATTAATTTAAAATAATAATAAAAAAAATATATATATATTAAGTAGTACCTAATTAAAACAATAAGTAAGAGTTTTTAACCGTTAAAATAAAGCCCTTATTTACCTAAAATATCAAAATCTAATTTAAACAGTACAAAAAGAAAAATGAATTAGTCTTAAAGTCTTAATAAATTATTGTATGCAAGCCACATCTAGCAGGGCGCTGAGCGTAGTATGTTTGTACATCAATGTTTTGCTATCACTGCGCCCGATGCCTGAGGCTCGTGTATTTGTTGTGACAATGTTTTTAAAACTACCGTCCAAAAGTACGTATCTCTAAAATATGTATTTTTTGTTTGTTAATTGTGTTGTTCTCATGTAAGTGAATTAATGTATAATTCTTAATGAGAATAAATGTCTTAAACCGTAACGGAACTTTAATTTTAATTAGAAACACCCGATCCTTCTGCAACCGTCTATTTCGTGCGCCGTCCATAGCTTTAATTGATGCGGCCGATATCGGTAATACCTTTTAATAAACACGCGGCTCGCCCGCGGCCTCGCCTGTGAATTGTGTTTTAATTAGAGACGCGGATAGCCTATGATGTACGTTGTGAGGAACACTGAACAGTAGCTGGTGCCTTCCAGAGTACATTACGATTATCAAACTGGTTATGATGAAGACATTGTTTTATCTTTCTCATATTGTGTACCTACTAGTTTCGTTTTAATTTTTGTTTGAACTCTATTAGACACCATGCGACTTGTTTATATATTATTCAGTTATAAAGTTTTATTAGTTTCTTAGTTCGACAATAAAAACCGGGTGCTTGATACAGTTTTTGTTGCCAAAAAATAATAAAGAATTTCATTGTTATTCTACTAGATGACAGTTAGGAAGCGGTAGGTAATCTGTATTTAATTTTCGCTAATTCACATTATTTCTAATGATTGCAGGAAAAGACTGTTAATCACTGGTTCTTGTCGAACACTTTTATTTCTTCTGCTATTTTAATAGTTAGGTATTGACAAAAAACTTAAAATAAAGGATTATTTCATCATTATCATCGTCAGCCTATACTGTCCACTGCTGGACATAGGCTACATAAGTATTATTTAATTAATTGTATATTTGATATTTTTATTTTTATTGTGTTGTCATAATAATATATAGATTTTAATCTGAAAAAAAATCGGAGTAAAATATTAATATTAGGTATTATTATTATTATTCAAAATATGTACTTACAAAAAAATATTGATAATGGAATAAAGTATCCCTTCGAATCTGCAATGCAATGCATATATTTTCAAAATCGTATCGTAAATGTTTTATTTAGAATAATAATTAACAACAATTTAAGTAAGTACCTAACATTTATTGCATATGACTCACTTCCTCGCACAAAGTCCACTATAGTTTGCTCTACCCATTGTAAATTGCATTCCCTTTAAACAAACCTGGGGTCTACCACCACCAAATAAAGCAGCATCGTTATAAACACTAGTCTCAAAACTAGAATTCCCTGTTTCGACTACGTAGTCCAGACGCCAGCGCATCAACCTATCCAAAACTGTTTTCTAAAGTTTACGCGAACACTACACATTGAAATGAAACAACTTTTACGGATCTACTCGCGATTATTTTACACAATACTTTTAATTAATGTTGATCCTGACGCAGGGACCTTTTGCAGGGTCCGTGGTCACAGGGAGACTGAGGTGTTGGTCATCTCATAATTAGTTAGTAGCTAGTATACCCTCATTGAAACATTAAACGTAATATGTAAAATAAAAGCGAGTAGATCCGTAAAAGTTGTTTCATTTCAATGTGTAGTAGTCGCGTAAACTTTAGAAAACAATACATAATTATGGAATTATGGTAGTACAAATATTTTTTTTGGTTTGGTTGTATTTTAGATAAATAACCAATAAATTGAATGTGTAAAATAATCAAAAAATTATTGGTTTTAATTTTTTAATATCCTTTAGCCTACGCTACGGGAGCGAGCGTTGCCTGCGTTGTCGCATTTCCATCTTGACGAAACTGAGGCTTTCAGTTATGTCTGTCAATATAGTATCTGTCGAACTACGTAACTATACAATCTGAGTAAGTATATTCATGACTGAACTGATTTATGTTTATTTATTTATGGTCTTTAAAAGCGGTTGGCTACTACCAGAGGTAGTAGCAGACCTCTCGCAAATCTGCATCCTCCAACTATAACGTAGCACTGGGGCGTAGCGTGTTTGTGGGCAATCCAATCAAATATAAATAGCAGTCGCGAGCTTAATAGAATTCGTATGGGAATCGAACTTGAGGTAGCCGAGAAATTGTTCCTACTTTGATTGTAGCTAGATTTATTGAGAGGCTCTGTAATTTAGTGTAGGTATTATTTTCGAGGACATTTGATGTGGAATATGATAGATTTTGTTATTTGTAAAAATTACTGGTGAAAATTTAGAAACGCCTCAAAATTAGATCGAAGGATCTAGTTCATAAACCACCCAATGTACTAGACATTAAATGTGATGAAAAGAATAATAATTATGGCATAATAATGAAGTTACAAGTAAAAAATGTATACATAAAATAATAAGAAAAAAAAAATAGATATAATTAATAAACTATACTTACATTTATTAAATACGTATCTACTGCTGGTTCGGAAGGTTTGGAATCTTCAGAGATGCTGGCTTCGATTCCTAACGGGTTTAAAAATATTATTGTACTAAATTTAGTTGTTGGTAGGGCTTGTTCTCGGTCCGCTACCGCTACTACAAAATCATTTTAGTCTATCGCTATAAAGAATATTTTTTTTGAGAGTTTGCATTGCCACTGTTCATTTTTAGCTTAACCGGGCTTTACAGAATAGAGGTAAGGCAGTCACTTCCTCAATGTGGTCAGTAATTGTAAAGTAAACGCGTCACCTAAGAAAGGTAACTTACAAAAAAAATGTTTTTGTTTTGTTTATATAATTTTAATGCAAAATTTTGCAGTACATATTTTATCAACATTTGTGTTTTTGTAATTTGTTTCGCAACAAAATTTTGCGTTAAAATTATATAAACAAAACAAAAACATTTTATAAATAGCTTGCCTACTTCTTAACTGATCTTTAGTATTTGTAAAAATATTATGATCGGGTGTTAATGACGGTAGTTGTTGACATTGAATGGGTGCCTTTGGCTTTCAAAGTAAAAAGTAAATAGTGTTGAATAATTTCGGCGGGCTGGTTAGAACCACTATAGCTCAATTGCAAGAGCACCTGACCCGGTATGTCAGAAGGGTGCAGGTTCAAATCCTGCTCGTGGAAATTTTTTCAACATTTGTGTTTTTGTAATTCTAATTACAATAAAAATATAAAATTAAAAATCGGTAATAACAATAAAGAAGCCACGAAACACCTCCAACGTTCACGGTGTAGTTATAACCAAGTTTCCCACATGAAAAGTAGGTTAAATAAATAAAGTGCATACGCTACTGTTTTTTTATGTTTCCATTAACTTTGTAAATTCAATGTAAAACAATACAATATCAACATAATAATATAAAGGATTGTCAGGTGCAGTTAATCGCACCATTCCTGTCGAACGCTTAAAGTATAAAAAAAAACCAGTTGAAGGCATAATTTTGGCTGAATTTTACGACTTTCCGAGCGGCCATAAAGATAAGGTTTTATAGAGAATGTTTAACTAAACGTTTATGATGGATATTGTTTGGATTACTCACTGTTGAGGACGCGATGAATCTTATAAAGCACAGTTTCTTTTTTTTCTTTTAGTTGATGGCTTCGTGCGATTAGCACATTTAGCCAGTGTCAAAGTAATTTTTCTTACAAGTAATACATAAATATACAATATTTCCTTCCAGTCAGTATGATGATGAATGATAATAAAAATGAGAAGTGAGAAATGATATACCCCCCAACCCCTCGAGTATCTCAGTAAAGATGTGGGGCTTAACTAATTCCTCACGCAGACTTCTTGAGAGAATTTGAAAAATGACGTTGCACTGTTTTGTTTCATTAGCCAACACTCATGAACACTCACGAACATTTAACGGTTAATAATCCACCATTATTTCACATTATTATTCGATATAACACAAATTTTAGAAAATAAAACAAAACCGCAGACATGACTCTTCACTTTCCCGCCAAGAAGTCCTTTTCTAAAGTTAAATCGCACGCGTTTTTATTTCTTTAGTTATGGCTCCGTGCGGCTACCATATTTAGCCAGTGTCAAAGTATTTTTGTTACAAATTATATATAAATAAAACAATATTTACTTTGTTAATGAGAACAGAAATCATTAGTTATAAGTGATATCCCCCAACCCCTTGAGTTCCTTTTGTGTTTTTATTTGTAATGAAAAGTGTCCTTTTATGATAGGGCATTTTCCAATGTTTTTGACGCTGTAAGGGAGAAAAGAGCTTGACACTTGCTTAGTTTCTCTTGCTCAGAGTATACTTACGAACCGACGATAGCATAATGACGATCATAAGAGCTATTTGTAGTCTAAACTGAATAAATGATTTTGAATTTTTTAAATTTTGAAGTATCTGTAAAGATGTCGGGGCTTTACTGAGATCTCACGCGGATTTCTTGAGAGAACCTTGAAACCTTACCTTGCCAACACTTTTGGACGTTCACGAATACTTAACGTAAAAAAATCCACTATTATTTTATATTAATATTCGACATAACACATTTTTTTGAAAACAAAACAAACCCGCGTGTCGTGTCTCTTTACTTTCCCGCCAAGAAGTCCTCACTCTCGTTTACTTCACAGATTATATTGTCCTGTGTATCACAGACCCTGCAAAGAGTTGAAGTTTTTACAAATAAAAAAATAATTTTGCCTTTTCATTTTCATTTGTAACGAGATGGTAGGTAGAAGCATGAAGCTGCAGTTATATCAACAGCTTCTTGCTACCATAAACATTTGTTCATAGACTAACTAATACAAAAAAAAGTGAACTTTACTGCGAAAAATATGTTGCAAATATGTCTAAAACAACTACTTTTTAACATTTTCATTGAATATTTAATCTCTCATAATTAAAAAAAAATCGGTTCTCTATCGTCCTGCGCCTTAAGCCGTATCCGCGTTTACGGCTGTCGCTGCGTTTTACGCGTTTCAATTATGGTTTTGATGTGATCTTATCGCCACATTTTTTTGTGTATCTCCTCTTCATTTAACGCATCAACCTTTAAACATGCATAAACCTGCAATTGCAACCATTAAATGAATACATTAACTACAATGTTTGTTAATGTTAATTAAACATTCATTCGTTAAAAGCAATGGAGAGTTAGAACAATTTATTATTTTGTCAACGTGTAAGAGCAACTGTCAACTTGCTTTATGTTTCAAATTATAATGTATTTATTTTTATGTTAAAGCAAAGCAATAAATATTTCACATACTTAATTACTTAAGAATATTTACATTTGATTTGTATTCTACTTTTTCATTTTATATTTGTACTTAAATGTATTTAAACAGTGTATGATTTAGTAACGATATACGCACTACCAATACAATACTGTTGTAACCTAAAATATATCGATATTTGAGATAACAGTACTCACGGTTTAATCTCAAATATCAGTATATTTTAAAGAACAACAGTATCGTATTGGAAGTGCAATATACAGGTATAAAGGATATAAAGATCATTCATTAGCTATCAATTTGCCCTGGGGTAGATGGGGCAAAAATATACCGATTGAAAAATAAATATTAATTATATTATTTTTTTTAAATATAAGTAGGTCACGCTACTTTAAAGTGGATTTTAAAAAAAACTTACGTATTTAATGGTTGTTTTTGGTGTTTTTAGTTTGCTAACAATCTTGATAAAAATAATTTTATTTCAAAATCGGTACATTTTTATTACCCCATCTACCCGAGGGTAATTTGATAGCTAATGATCTTAACTATCACCCCTTAAAGGGTGCTATGTATTTCCAATAACCATATATACTTTTTTTTTAAATGTCGTTACTTCTATAAAAACTAGGCAGTTTACCTGTTAATACACTATTTTTCAATAAATTATTAAAGAAAATTTAATATTATATAACTCTCAATTTTACCACACACCAAGAAGAATGTTACAAAATACCAGAACTCATTACTCATTACAGTCCCAATTACTTAGGAGTGGCAAAAAGTAAATTCCACTATTTATAATATGTATTCAAATTTCCTGCCACACCCGTGGACTACGCATAAAAGATGCATGTTTCAATTACACTAAGAATTATGGCTAAAGTATGATATAAATGCGAACTATTGCGCCTTAACAGGATAACATATTAGTCCAGATAAAAAAAGATTGGATCCTGGGTTAGGAATAGGTTGCTCCTCTTTGGTCCGGCTAGATACACTTAAAATCATAAAAATCAATTCAGAGAGAAAATTCTAAATTAAAAAGGTAAACTTTATTTAAAATATTGTTTTTGGGATTTTTTTAAAAAATGAATTTTTGATATTTATAAATTTTAAGAGCGTATATTTCAAAAATGTGCAACATAATCTACTCAAATCGCTCTTACGTTATCACAAGGGGTTTTAGGTAGGTTTAAGGTATGTATTCAAATTAAAATATTACAGTACAGCTGCCTACTAAAAATAGTAAACAAACTAGACTATCAGTTTTGACAAAACTTTCTTTCAATGAAAATTACCAGCTGAATATGTGAATGTCAGTTTATAGTAAGCAGTTTATAGTTTTTTTTTTACAGAGTTTTTTGACATACAATTGGCATTATGAAGGTGAATTGAAGTGTATAAAACTCCCACACAGCACTTAACCAAACGTGGTAGCAGGCACAACTAGCTATCTACCATAAAAATTGTGAGAAATGAAAATTAACATCTGTTCTTCCGAATGTCCACTCAAGCCACATTGTCATTGACTTTCTGAAAGGTGTTCGACATGGTTGCAATGAGCATGTTCAGTACAACAATCACCGAGATCACTTCAAAAGCTGAAAATAATTTGAGATTTAATTTAATAACTCGTAAGTGAATTCATGAGATAACTTTGAAAGGACTTGCTTTTGTTATTAAATTAATTAAAGAATTAACGATGAATCTAGATATCAAAATTCGTATGAAGCTATAGACATAAGGGTGTCATATGGTAGTGATAGGTAGACAAAAGATCCCTATGGATTAAAATGCTACTGGGAGACGAAACCCCGGGTAGACTCCATAAAGATATGATAAGACAAGAAGGTGGTAGATCACGTTGTCGCGTTGGTACCTAATGTCAAAGTTTGTGGGAGTCGGTATAACAAAGCAGGTGTAAAGTTTCAAGCCGCCGACACTTTGCCGCGATGAATTACAATACACGGTTTGATGAATGGCGTCGACTGAAACAAGGTTGTCACGCGACGTGAAAGCGCATTTTAATGTTGTAAATGTTTCCGTTCTAGAATTACAAAATTAAATCTTGACGCATGATTCACTAGTAAATATTGTTTTAAAATTAATGCGAAAATTGGTATTAAAGTTTTTTATTTTAAAGTTTAATGTAACATACTCAGTAAAGCGCCTTAGCTTCGCCCGCGAAAAATTGTTCAATCTCAAGACTGAATTAATTGCCCACGGGAGTAAATAAAATTTATAATAGAAAGTTTAAAAAACTTTTTCATAAAATTGATAAGTATCATTGACAATGTGCAAAATTTATTATCAACTGGAAATTATTAAGGTCTCCTTTAACTCCTATTCCTTTTTTACTAAAGTTCAGTTTCATATGCTACAAAATTTGATGAAAATTCGCAAGCCTTTAAAGGAGGAAGCATTCTAAGGACGCAATAGGATCCCACCAACCTGATATCAGATCTATTCCACGCATCCAGATCACTCGCGACCAATAAATCAGCCTTCGCCAAATACAGACCAGCTGGCGGCCATGTAAGGCGAGCCGAATGTTACGCGCTCGGAATAACGCACGGTGCATTCCCGACTACGTAAAGTAGCGACCAGTAGCGTTTGCCAAAATTTTTTTTGTCTTAACAAAAATACTATTATGATTTAAACCAAAAAATACGGATCACATTCACTAGCTCATTTTTATGTCCGGGGCACGAGCCTTCTTAATGGATGGATTGAGAGAGAAATTGCGGATATTTCCTGTTTAGTTGGATATGTTACCCCATATTAATTTGCCTTTAAACGTGTCATTGTTGGACTCAGACTGATCCACGTGATTAACAAAGATGGGACCTTACCAAGCACGTAAGCTCAATGCGAGTTTGTGGGTTTAACTGTTGCCATTTTAAATATGCTTTCCAAACACTCATCCAGTGACCACCACCACCACCAACGCAAAAGTTGCTCAAGTTTCAAAATCGCATGCCGAATGCACGCACATGTCGTTTCGCCATTAAATTATCAAAACCTTTCCAGTATATTATGTTGATTAATACAACTAAAAACACACCATCTCACATACCTACAGTTATCCACTTTCAATTCACAATTACACACTTTTTATTATTTTTATTACAATCGCCTTGGTGGCTGAGTAGCAAAGCGCTCGGCTCGATACCTGAAGGTCCTGGGTTCAATTCCCATGTGAAGCAGAGTGTGTTTTGGGATTATTCGATGCATTTGCCCGGGTTTGCGATCACCAATTTGGCAAGTGTGATAAGCCATTACTCATCAATTGTAGTGATGACTTGATTTCAATGATGGAGGCCTTTACGAAAAGGAGAATTTATATGGCATAGACAACATTTTTCGGAATGCGACTGGTTACGTGTTACGTAGTAAGCTTATCGAACAAATTTGTAGGGGCACGTTGGCCAACGGCGATAATGTTCGCTAAGGTGTAGCCGAACACACTATTTATACGGAAGGACAACATTCCATACAGTTCTCTTCGGCTCACCTGAAATGGCACCAACTATTTGTAATAACGTTGTCATTATGACAAATTGTACTTAGTCAGTTTTCATTGGACGCCTAGCTGTTGTTCGCGTTCGATGCGTTAAATGAAAATAGAGTAAATTAAGAAAGTTCTGTGTGTAATGTATAACGATTAAATACTCTAGATGTTGGCATATTAGGTACAGAACATACTATCGAAACTGTCTTTGAGTTCTGCTATGCTGGTATATTGTATATTCTATGATCTCGCCCCTAAATACACAAATTTATGCATCATATTATCACAAGGTTCAATGAAACTAACTAACTTTGATAGTGGGAAGATCAAGATCACGGTGGAGGTCTACATTGCGACAGCACCACGGGCAACCCGTGGCACCACGCATGGAACGGTTTTGGAGGGTTTGTAAGGGAAACAAATAGGAGGGCGCGGTATGCGCGAAAACTACACTAGCGTAAGTCATGACGGGGAGGCAATGCTGGCTCACCCTCCGAAGCATTTTATATAGGGATGAGTCTGCCCTCGTCGCTTCGAAACAAATTCGTTTCTTCAGTCCCATTCCGGGATAGATCTAGTTAAATTGTAGCAAATTGTAGAAGTTTAAAAATAATAATAATATAATTTCAAGCAATTAAAGTTGAACATTGTATTTGCGATTTTTTGTTTAATTCAAGTTTGATCAAATATAGCCATAACCGCTTAATCTCAATCATGTTAATTCGAACGAAAGAATAATATAAAATATCACGCTGTTTGTGTCAGGAACAAACTCATTTATTTAACATTTTAAATATCCGCGTGCAACTATCGCGTCAAAATTGTTTAATATACGACATTGTTAACCCTGTCGTGTTTTATTTAAAGTGTTGTTACTATAAAGAGCGGATAATAAGCCAACGTTTAATTCGCTGGGCGACAGAAACGCAATGGGCCCTGTCAGCTTAATAAATAATGGTTTTTAACCACTTAATTAAGTGGTTCGTTAACGAGCTGCTTTTGTTAAGAGATATGTCAACGTTTTTCTTTGATGGTGTTACTTTCCCGGCTCTATGGTCTCGTGGTTGGATCACTGGTTTCAGAGTCAAAAGTCCTCGTGCTCGATTTCCAAGGAATACGTCTAGATATTGACTTCGAGCAAGTCTATATGGCTAACTATCACTGTTAAATCCGGAGCTACTCGTACCTCCAAAAACGCAATGTTATGTTGTTAACTATTCCAGAAGTAAAAAGTATTGGGCAAAAAAAGTTTGCGATAATTTCCTTTAGGAGGAGGGAATCATTAAGGAGAACGCGTCTGAATGGCTACTACCAGTTGATGCTTTAAACAGCAATATCCTATATCATATGTTGCTATGTAACGACTATAGGAGTTCACGTTTCTAACTCAAATTATTATTTTTTTATTTGCTATCTTGGTGTAGGTACATCATCAGCCTATTCTAGTCCGCTGCTGGACATAGTTCCTCTCCAAGTGCACGCCACTGAGCAGGATCTGCGGCTACTCTCATCCAGCTCTTTACAGGCACGTTGTGAAAATCGTCGCTCCACCTTGTCTGTAGGTGGTGTCTGTATCGGTAATTGGTCAGGTACAATAGACCTTAAAACAAAACATCAGTTCACACAATAATTCTGCAAGGGCACTGCAAATATTTATGCCTAAGCATAATACAGAATGCAATACTAGAATGAATAATATAATAATAATAAGAAAATAATATAAACAGTAAAATATCGAGGCAAAGAGGCATAGCAACCAATGCAAGACTCACTATGTAACCAAACAATTTATATGACTGATGATCCATAAAAGCGAATAATAACTAGACCACCTAAGAAATGGCCTTTCGAGCCTTCCACAGCATCGATAATAAACGAGAATAGAATACAATAATATAATATGCTGTTCATAAGCTCGAAATATTGTGAGCGCGAAATGGCCCTAACACAATGGCACTCTCCTGACAAGAAGTCGGTTAAACCAATTTCCTATTGGATCTTTCTTCACGCGTTTTATTGGATTCGGACTGTTTTGTAGCATGGTTGTAGCATTAGCAAAAAAACTGTTTATTAAACTTTGAGCACTTAAATGGTAAAGTAGGTAACACACGTCTGCACATCACACTACCACCAACTATCAATTTTCCTTAATAGAGTTTGAACTTTATGTACATGGCATATAGTTGAACATTTATTGAAGAAATTTGATAGTTTTGGATAGTTTGATGTGCAGGCGTGAGTACTTAATAATGCGGGTCCAAATCCTGCAATTGGGAAATGTTTGTTTGTCAACTGTCACTTGAAATGGACTAAGGGTGCAATAGATCTTTGGGATCGCTAGTGAAAACGGGTATATTTTCGATATTTAGGTTTGTGATCACCAACCCACATTTGACAAGCGAGGTAATTATGCCAATATTCAGCAACTGTAGCCCTAACTTGATTTCAATGATACTTTTCTTTGTGCTTAAATATTATCAACTCATATAGGAAATTGAAACTCATTGAAACTTGATTTTAAAATAAGGATTCAGAGTTTCTTTGTCACCTCTTCTCAGTTTTATGCACTCCCAGATTTCAAACTGGTGGAACATTTAGTAGTTTAGTTTGAACTAAATTATAGATT
Source organism: Eudonia truncicolella (assembly GCA_949315975.1). Lineage (NCBI taxonomy): Eukaryota > Metazoa > Arthropoda > Insecta > Lepidoptera > Crambidae > Eudonia > Eudonia truncicolella. The sequence goes on along the minus strand of OX438837.1, from coordinate 16,388,024 downwards.
TTAATTATTTGGCAAATTTAATCGTTTTCGAATTTTCAGCTTTACAAAAAGACAATTTAATGGCTTATCGAATGATTAGTCTCACTAATGTGAATTCTGTTTTTTAACGAAAATTAAGTACCTATAATTATATCCTGTGCAACGTGTGTTTACTGGTACCTGTTTAGATAATATTTTTTCTAGTTGTAATGTTATTGAGAAATCAGTAATAAATTTTATAAATTCTGATCACAGTGGTCAGATAGTTAGATTTGAGCACCAATATGATCGTCCTTCAACGAATATTTTGTACAGGCCAGTGACCACTAATCGATTAGACAGATTTAAGAAGAATGTTAATGATAAAGTGTCACAAATACCATGTAACAATTATAATGCGAACATTTTATATGACAACCTATTTGATTTAATCAAAAAAGAGTTTAATAACAACTTTACTCAAAAATTGATCAAAGTAGATAGGACTAAATCTAAATTCAGTGATTGGGCCACAGTTGGCATCTATAGGAGTAGAAATAGGTTGTATCAACTATATAATATAAAGGCAAATTCTAAGGATCCAAGTGTAATTGAATATGTTAAAAATTATTCAAAAATGTTCAAAAAAGTTTGTTCCATAGCAAAGGCTAACTACATTCGGGCAAAGATTGTGAATTCAAAAAATAAAATAAAAGCCACTTGGAACGTCATTAATAAAGAAACTTGTAAAGTAAGGTCTCGTGATCGTATACTTGAACTCAAAGTCGATAATGCTTACATCAATGGTGATACGGAAGTGGCAGGCGCGTTTGAAACATTTTTCTCAAAAATTCCACTCATTACATCAAGTAAATTAAAATCTTCTAAACATCTTGCCCAGATTCTTCTTGTGTCGAGTGTAAAAATATGTAATATTCCATTTAATTTTCACTATATTGATTCCGATATAATAATAAAAGCTTTTAGACAACTTAATATAAAAAAGACTGAGGATCTTTGGGGTATCTCCACTGATATATTAAAATCTATAATATCTTCTATCGCGTCTAATTTAGCAATAATATTTAATAAATGCGTTGATGAAGGTGTATTTCCAGACTTAATGAAGCACAGTAAAATTATACCGTTATTTAAAACAGGCGATAAAAGTGATCCATCTAATTTTCGGCCTATATCCATACTACCGGCTCTTAGTAAAATTTTTGAAAAAGTTATTTTTAATCAATTACTGTCACATTTTACAGATAACCAGTTACTTCATAACAAACAATTCGGTTTTACTAAAGGTAGAAATACAACCGACGCGGGAGTTGCACTCATTAAGCATATTTTCGATGCATGGGAGCAGAAACAGGATGCGATAGGTATCTTTTGTGATTTATCGAAAGCTTTCGACTGTGTCGATCACGAGACTTTATTGTTAAAAATGGAACATTATGGTGTCTCAGACAACTCACTTACCTTATTGAAATCACACCTCACTGGCAGAGTTCAAAAAGTTAATATTAACGGTACCGATTCTTCTGGCGCTCCGTTACTTATGGGGGTGCCCCAGGGTTCAATATTAGGACCTCTTTTATTTCTCATTTACGTAAATGATCTACCTTACTACACCGAAGATCTTTGTGAGATAGTATTATTTGCTGATGACACCTCATTGATTTTTAAAATTGATAGACATAGAGCAATATTTGACGACGTAAGTAATACTCTCTCTCAAATATTACATTGGTTTACCACTAATAATCTGCTGCTTAATGCAAAAAAAACTAAATGTGTTAAATTCACGATGCCCAATGTAAAGCAGGTTAATACCAGTATCACTATGAACGATGAAATAGTTGAAATAGTTAACTCGACAGTTTTCCTGGGTGTTACCTTGGATCACAAATTACAATGGGGTTCTCATATTTCTGCCCTGGCAGGAAGACTTAGCTCAGCTGCCTATGCGGTTAGAAAAATAAGGTCACTTACTGATGTAGAAACGGCAAGATTGGTTTACTTTAGTTACTTTCACAGCGTCATGTCATATGGTATTTTATTGTGGGGCTCAGCGGCTGACATTGAAACCATTTTTGTGTTACAGAAAAGAGCCATTCGAGCTATTTATAGCCTTAAGCCCCGTGATACGCTGAGAGAGTTATTTAAGCAGATAAATATTTTAACTGTAGCTTCACAGTATATTTATGAAAATATCATTTATGTTTATAAAAATTTAGATAAATTCGAAAAAAAAAGTAACACCCATAATTTTAACACAAGAAATAAAAACAAACTTGCCGTTCCAAAACTTAGACTCAATAAGGTCGGTAATTCATTTGTTGGGAAATGTATAAAAATATACAATAAAGTGCCTTTCACTCTAACGGAATTGCCACTACACAAGTTTAAGACAGAAATAAAACAAGGTCTAATGAAAAAAGGCTACTATAAAATTGATGATTATTTTAATGATAATAATGTGTGGTCATCTTAGTCTGCTCGCCTGCACATGTTATTTCACATTGTCAGTAGTTACACTTTTATATTATAAAAGATTTATTAAGATTTATTATACAGTCAAAGAATATTAATTTATATAATTTTTAAACTGATATCATAGCCTTTATCAGCAGTGTCCTACAGTTAACAAACAGCATTGCGTTAAATAGATCATTAGGCTTTTATTTAGAGTATCTTGAGTGTGTCATGCTCTCTTTATTGTCTCTGCGGTGGTGGCGTGTGCGTCGGGTCGTTACGTTCCCTAAAATATGGTTGAGCGAAGCGATGGCTGATTCATATGTCATACTCGTGAACGGGTGCCGCCTGTGGAGGCTGGTCTGCTCTTGCATACTTATCTTATTTTTAATACTTACTATAATTTGACTTTGTTTTTCTTAAACAATTTTTGACTTTTATTAGAGTACTGTAGTGGTACTGTATGACATTGTGGAAATTGGAACTTTTACCTGAGGTAAATTTGTTAATTTAGATTTTTAATTTTGTTTTTTTACATGTGGTCTTCTATATTTTTTTGTGTTTATTTGTGATGGAAAGTGTCCTGCTAAAATAGGGCATTTTCCAATATTTTTGACGCTGTAAGGGAGAAAAGAGCTGGACACTTGCTGAGTTTCTTGCCGGTTCTTCTCAGTCCAAGATCTCCCGCCCAGAGTAGACTTACGAACCGATGGCATAGTGACATTCATAAGAGCTACTTGTAGCCTAAACTGAATAAATGATTTTTGAATTTGAATTTGAATTTGAATTTGGTGATTTATTTGTGCAATAAAGGATTAATTAAAGAAGTTTCTTTACAGATAAAGAAAAACGATTAAAAAAATCTTTAGTTTTTAACTCCATTTCAAAAGATTTTTTCGCAGACCGTACTGGTACACTATGCGAAGCGAAACAGGCGAACAATGACGCGTTATTTACGCTGCACTGTCGGCAGTCAAACTCATATACACGTGATTTTATAGCTGCATTCCACTAATAGAAACCAGTTTACGCTTTACATCGGTCACCTGAAACATTCCGATGTGGCTAATGGATGTACAGTGAAGGGGGTTGGCTTTTTAACACACTTATGAACTTTAACGTTAGTTTATAACAGTAGTCGGCAACAGGCGGACCGCGGAAGGCCGAATCTCAGACCGCCAAATCTTGTTAATTATACCTACATTATTATAATAGTATTTTCATATAACTAGCCCTATATTCATTCTGTTGAAAGCCAAGTAGAAAGAACAATAAAAATTTTTGTTTTTTATTTCAGTCAATTATCAGTTTTTTTTCTGGACCTCGATAACATATTTCAACAGTATCAGGACCCTACTTAAAACAACTTGCCGACCCCTGGTTTATAACTAAGCTGACCGGTGCAACTCGGTGGAAAGTCGAGTATTTATAAAATGAATTTAAATTAAACCACTTTTACGAATCTTCAAGAGGATGGGTGACCGAAAATGTGATAAAATGTGGCTTCGAAAGGCACGTGAAGCCGTTGGTCCCGGCTGCATTAGCAGTTGTTAACAACCGCCAACCCGCACTGGGCCCGCGTGGTGGTTTATAGCCAGTTCTCCCTATCCATCCATAGGGAAGGCTTGAACCCCAGCAGTGGGGACATTTAATAAGCTGATGATTATGACGATGAAGCTTTCACGATCGTAGCCGCTCTATCCACTGTACTAACTACTTAAATGGTTGAAAGTCGACCGTAATTCATAAAATATGTATAATATATATATTTTATCGTTCGGAACTCCTTCTCTATATAAACTTTGAGTACGAGTATACCAAATCTATGCAGTGTGGGCTGGCCTCCAACAAGGTGGACCGACGATCTGGTGAAGGTCGCAAGAAGCCACACAAAACTGGTCGTTGTGGAGATCCTTGGGGGAGGCCTTTGTCTAGCAGTGTACGTCTATTAGAGATGATGATGACGATGATGATAATACCAAATCTCACTCAAGCCCGGAGAAGCTGAAAATGCCGTCTGAGGCACTCAGCAATCTCTCTCCAAAAAAAAAACAAACTTCACACTCCTCCGTGCGCGCAATATGCTTATAAAGGACAGGAAGTTTAGTCATCACATATATTATTATATTGACGATAATGTTTATAATATTATGAACATTAAATATTTATAAAATATAGTGAAAAAATTAAATGCCTACCCTAAATTAAAAAGCAGTGTAAAAATTCAGTGCTTAAGTCAGCCTTCCCGGTAGCATAATGGTCAGTGCAGCTGCCCGGATCGCGGAAGACCCAGGTTCGATTCCTGGCTGGGTCGGGTAGGCATTTAATTTGTTCACTGTATTTTATAAATATTTACTTCAGCTTCAGTGCAGCAATTAGTTCTTCAAAATAAAAGTAATAAAATTTATTATAAATATATTTTTTTAAATATTAATAGCACCATAGCAGTTAATATAATGAACAATTACAGTTTCACCAATGACGATATTACATCAAAATTGTTTTAATTGCGGTCTCATTGCATCGTTGCCGTCGTTACCATTTTAATAATATACTTAAGTACATCGCTTATGTAAACAATAATTGATGTTTCGTAATTAATCGTCGAATTTTAACACGAATGATCGATGAGGGCTCCGTATACTGTGACTGGGGCCATTAAAATGCAATCGGGTATCGCGAACTGCGATTTTAACATAATTTCGTAAGACGCTTCACGAGTTGGATCTTTGTTTGGAATAACTTAAGATCTTTAGAATCGTGCTATCAATACATTAATAACAGTCCTGTTCATCATCGTCATTATCATCAGCTCGTTTTATGTCCACACTGCTGGGGCACGAGCTTTCCCTGTGGATGGATAGGGAGAACGGGCCATTATCCACTACGCGGGCCCAGTGTGGATTGGTGGTTGTTAACGACTGCTAATGCAGCCGGGACCAACGGCTTAACCTGCAACGGCTTGCGTTGCTTAACCTTAGCAATCGCAGACCATCGAGCTCCTCAGTCCTGTTAACCCACCTGAAAGGTGGAATTCTTGCGTTAGTCTAATAAAGCTATGGGGATTGACAACGAATTCCACGATTTTCATTTTACATATTACTAGTTTTTAATCGTCTTAATATTATAGAATAGATTAGAATATTTATTTATTAAAGTGACCAAGATTCATAATATGTTAGTGTTAACTTATTCTATGTTAATTATATGATATTATTTATTTTTAATAAGAACACTTATTAAACCGCTTTTCATTACTGCGCCTTATCAAACGATATGGCGCAGCAATGATTTACGTATCGGCAGACAAGCCAGCTGGCGACCATGCTTAGGATGCTGTTGGTGCTGCCCCGCACCCTAAAATTATTATTGGAAATAAAATAATTATCATTTAGGTATATTTTTTAATAAAATATTTATTAAAGATACCTACAATAAAGCAACTGAATGGAAAAATATTATATATTTCTCCCTTTCTCTCTCTTTCTTTAAGGCCATTTCCATAAAGTATTTCATATTCACCGAAACGTGCTTCACCTCAGTTTTCAGAGCCTATTTTACATTTTGTGACATCACAATGCAATGAAATCTGGGTTATTCTAACAGCGAGATCTTTAACTTCGGTTTTTATAGGGTTGCTTCATGCAATTTAAATTATTTTAATCAAAATATTAATAAAAAAACGACCTATCGCATTTTTCATACTGGTATAGTTTTTTTACAAATTAGTCTGTAAACTGCTGTATGATAAGTTTTTCATGTTAAATTAGTTTGAATGTAAGTATTATAATAAATGACAGAACTAGACAAAAAAATACGAAAACCATAATTTCTATTTGCTTATCATATTAGAATGAACATAAAGGTGCCTCATTTGTTTTTGCGATAAATCATAATATTATTGAAGTATTTTTTATTATACACAAAAATGCGAGTCACGGGATAAACGTATATTGTAATTTTATTTCGTTCCTATTATTTCGTAATTATGATTAACTACTTACTATTTCGTACTTGTTATTTCGTACGCGCTATTTCATACTTGCTTTTTCTAACTTGCAATTTTATAATTGCTATTTCTTACTTTTCCACTGCAGGACAAGGGCCTCCCACTTATTTCTTTCTAGAGCTAGTTTGAGTCTTATTCTTATTCTCATAAAAAAACTCTAATAAATAACTCCTTGGTATGGCAACCCTAACGCCTGCAACCTGTTCACTGTGTTCCGAAGTTGCCTACCGTCGTCGGCGTACTTTTGTGAGCGTTGTCTCCTGTATGATTTGTAACGCTCCCGACTCGGTACGTGAGCTTGGTTTTGGGGTGAGGACTGTCCACAGGAGGTAGCGGTAGCGGATTCACTTTACAGTTTCAGTAAATTGATGTAAAAGTTTTATCGTATTGTTTAACTAAAAACTTTGACGGATGACCCATTAAATGTATAACAGTAAACTGTTTTTTGTAGTAATTTTCTTTCAGGCATGGTTATTACCCTTTTTTTCAGCCCAGCCCATCAAACAGCGTTGGGTCTGTAAGTAGCACAGACGCCAAGCACTCACCCATATTCCGTGTGCGATGGTCTTACCCCATCAGTTGGACATGTATTATATGGCTTGCGTCCAAATTTGTGTATGGCTTATATTTTTCTCCATTAACGAACTGTCAAAGAAACAATAAACATAACAAATTCATCAAAAGAGACAACTCTTTATGATGATTTTTTGTTATTAAGCAGCTAGATCAGCTAACGAATAGATTGACTTCATAACAAGAGTTTGGCACTGGTGTTGGCTATAGAACAAGTGGTGTTGATTATAATGAAAGCAGTGGTTTAAGATATCCCGATTACTTACGACAAATGGCAGTAACATGCCGCTGCACACTTCATTTAACCGCCTTCGTGTAACCTCTGTGGTCTAGTAGTTAAGACCACCGGACTCAGTCCAAAGGGTCTCGATTCGATTCCCAGTAGAGGGTACTTATTTGTGTACTCTGTTTGCTTGGTGCTATGGCTTGTTTGTCCGCCTGGCTATCTACAACCACCTTATCTAAATATGTCGCCATAACATCAATGTTTGTAGCATTGTTGTGTTCCGGCAGCTAGAGATATGATAGCCAGTGCCTCAGTAGTAAGTTGTTTTAGTTAATAATCTCATAACTTAACCGCTCCTCTTGACAATGTAGCCGCAGCAACTCAGCCGCAGCATCTTCGCGAGGTCGAGTACGTGAGCACCCGTCGGCTTGCGGCATTTGTAATGATTCGATTTTGTCGACAGTTTTCACTTTGGCACATGACATAGTCCACCGTAGGTAGGACACGCACCTACTTCATTTGTTTCAAATTTATATATAATTTATATATAACTAGCGGCTCGCCCCGGCTTCGCAGGGGTGTACTTTTTTTAAATATAGCCTATGTTACTCAGCGCTAATGTAGCATTCTAGTCGTGAACGAATTTTTAAATCGGTCCAGTAGTTTTTGAGTTTATTCGTTGCAAGCTATTAGTATAGACTAGCAGCCCGTTCGCGACTTCGTCCGCTCAATGCAACACCTGTATCTCATGATGGTTTAAAAAATCCAAAAACTCTATTCCAGCGCCACCTACCGGGTTCAATTGTAAATCTAAACTATCCAGAGACCCACTCCAACACAAAAATTAAAATGATATTATTACACACTTACAAAATAAATAATACACTTGTATTAAGATATTAATGAATACTTTAAATGTAGGTAGGTAATGTAGGTGGTACAGGGATAATAAAGAGGATTTTTCTTTGTTTTATGTTTTTATTTATTAGTTTTAGCGTTAGCCGTTATATTATTAATATATAGTTACATTTTCTAGATACATTGTGATTTCGAGCCATATGTGTAGCCAACTCTAGGTACAATTTCTGCAAACACACAAAGAAAATTAAAAGTCTAGTTATTAAGTTTAGTTATAAACTATATACTTATTGTTTTTTTTTAAATAAACAACATTGTCTTCGTTTACAACAAAATACTTTTGCATTTTTAATACTTTTTTGAAGAAATTGCAAATGGACCAGTATTTGTAGGGTCGAATCAAACTTACGATTAACTCTTAAAAATGTATTTAAATGCGTCTAACTACCCATTTGACATGACACTTAATCAAATTGTTAAACAATAGTTTCAAAAACTAACATTTTGAGTTTATTGCTAACTTGATAATTTTGTTTTGCTATGTACCGTTCCTGTTATTTTATTATATTTTAGTTGATAAACTTCTAGTCTATTTCCTACAAAATAAATACACATACACATATAATAGTTGTTACATAAGTGCTTGTTTTACTAATTCGTAAATCGTCATCTTTCTGCAGGAGTGTGTGTTGTGCCTTTTATCAAAGTGTTTTTTTTTCAGTTTCGAAATTAATGGTAATTAATTCTCCATTCTCAACTTGTCCTATTTAATCGTTCGTCCTTATTCGAAACACAATGATACGTAAAGAGCAGGGCTCCCGTCATTGAGTACAACTGTGCTCTAGATAACCGAAATACAGTATCTCATTTTACAGACAAATAAATCAGACAAGTTGTTCACCGGCCGTCACTGATCAGAGGTAAAACGCAGCACTTGATAATTGACACCTACCTTGAAATGTGTTTCAAATTTATTTATAAAAAAAGTACGTTGTATATTTTGATAATTAAGTTAGGAAAGTTGTTAATAAGAAAGAAGTACACCAAAGTCTATTTGGTTTCAGATTAAAGAAACTAACTAAATGTCTTAAATCTTTAATCACATTTTCATTTGCTAATTAGTGTGAAAATAAGCATACGCTTTCAACTTAATGGAAGCCTTCAGTCACTTGCAACGCTAGGTGTGCAAGCGTTGCCGCCCAATAGCTTAATAATACTAAACTAATTAAACTAAAACGTTTTAAACCGTATTTGTGTATGTACACACGACTGCACATCAGACAACCACATACTGTCAAATTCCTCAATAGAACTCACTTTGAACTTTATGTAAATGGCAAATGGTTAATTATTTATTGAAGGAATTTTACAGTTTTGGATAGGTTGATGTGCAGGCGTCTATTCGTTATTATTAATAAAAAAACTCGTTCTCTACAACCAAAAAATCTAAAAAACAGACATTTACACTGTTTTACTTCACCCCAGCCGAAGCTTTCTTAACAGCCACCGCGTGTCCCATTTCATGCGAACATTTATCATACAAACTGTAACGCTCATACAATATCATCGGCCCCGCCATAAATAAATACTGTGCGTTCGTAACTCATTCCCACAATCATCTTGGTTTTAAGCTGCGTATGCGCACTGATCGAATTATAATGATAAGATTTGTTAATGTTATACTGCTATTGTTAAAAATTATAAAATATGTATTCGATTACAACAGATAAATTTAAAAGATTTTTTTAAAAAGCAAATGCAAAGTATCTTAAGACATTGTTTTTACTTAGTGCTCTTTAATATTCTGAAATATTGTATTTTAAAATTATGGTGACTTTGAAATACATACCTACATTTAAGGCTATTATTTTAGTTCGCGAAGCAAACCGGGACATCTTACACCAAGAAGTAATCGTTAGAAACATGGCAAGAGCTTTTTTTCTCACGTTTTGTGTTACAATACAAGATAACTAGATCTAATTTTTTTTTTAGTTTATAAGCTAATGTGACAAAATAGTCATTTACAATGCACTATGTATTACGTAAAGTTATGTTCATTTAAGTGATCTTCCACTTTCCACCCTTACTCATAATTTTATTGACATAGAACATTATCCCTCCAACGTCGACCGACCCGGCCACTGGTCAACAATTGATTTAACCATTGTTATACGTTATTGACGCTCAAAGACATAATTAAGTAGTAAACATTCTTCAGTCAGTCAGTCAGTCAGTCAGTCAGTCTTAAAAGTTAACCAATTACAACTTTAAGCCACAGTTAACATAACTGAAACGAGTAAAATAGCTGTTCTTACTCATAATCACTATAAGTCTCTTCTCGTACTACTGGTTACGTAAAAAGACTGTTTTAAAGTCACTTTAAATAATTGTATTTATCGTATACGAACCACCACTTAACACTTGCATTTTCGGGACTGCGCATTGTCGGGACACGTCGGTTCGCGCGTATAAACTTACGCCATTTCTTTTTTGTTTTATTAAGATTTAAAACGCGGTGTGCAAAAAACAAAAAAAGCAACGTTGCATGGTGAAAGTCTGCGTACATATCGTTGTGGTACAGTGTTTATTGTGGGCAAAGTGAACCATTAGTGGTACAGATTTCGATGATTAATCGTATCTATATTGCACCGTGTTCGAAGCTTCAATATTTAATTTGTGATCCTTTCTTTTTTATGTTGGTACTTTATTGTGTTCAGTAATTACCGTATCTGTGGTCTAGGGCAGGGGTCGGCAAACCGCGGCTCGCGAACCTCATGCAGCTTTTTAAAATATATTTGCGGCTGTTTCAATTTCGTAATAAAACAATTTTTTTTTATCTATGTTGACGAGACACAGCTCGCGAGCGACTAAAACCGAGAAAGACTTATTCAAAAAAATTATTATTTAGACAGAATGAAAAGTTGTGGTTTTTTAATAATTATTGTTGTCTTTTTTTGTCGTATTTGGCTCTTTGGGGTAAAAAGTTTGCCGATCCCTGGTCTAGGCAGTGTGATACCAGTGTGTCAGCTCAAAATGCTGATTTGACTCTATCATGTACATGACCGTTTTGTTATTGATAAAACTTGTTCAAAAAATAAACAATTTTTTATTTATGTATTTTTTTTTTTTTTTCAAATATGGGTAGCAAACACCTTCTTATGTTTCTAACAGCAATATTAGGAACATTGTAGTGTGTGTCGACAGAAAGTTTATTTACTTAAAAACCTAATACATTTTTTTTATATTAAAGAAGGAGGCAAACGAGCAGGCGGGTCACCTGATGGAGAGTATAATCACCGCCGCCCATGGACACCCGCAAAACCAGAGGATACGCAGACGCCGGCTATTAAGAAGGAATAGGCTCTTTTCTTGAAGATCTCAAGGTAAACGTAACGGTCCGGAAATACCGCTACATACGTATTATACATAAAATGCTGCTTCAGTCTATAGTCTCTAGAGTTTAGATATACTAGAATATATTTCATTTCAGGCGACACACTGAAAAAATGCACCAACTTTCGTCGAATAGTTAAAGACTATAATTTTACTAACGAATATTAAATTTTGATATAGGTAAGTTCATGTCTTTATCTTGAATTTGTTAGCTCAATTACACGATTGTATAATTTTCATTAGATCATAATTATTTTCAAAAACACATCTAAAAATCACTATTGTTGGAATTACAACGAAATTACTTGATTTATATGCTTGGAAACCACTCAAATATATTGATAACATTAATATTCGTAATTTAGTAGCTGTATATTTTGAAAACTAAAACAATTTTATTTTTTTCCATATTTTAAGGTTGTTTTAATTTCTATGCGGTCTAAACCGTCGCGGGCGCTACCTACTTGGCTACCTACGTATTTTTGAACTTATGACAGCGCCAATAAGGTTCAGCCGTTTTTAATGTTCACAAATCAAGGAGTCGTTTTAATACTAGGTGTAAGTGTTTTACCTTTTGCTTTTTATTCAATATATTTTATCAGTAAAGTGTAAAAAAAAATTTGTTCCACATCAATTACGCCTTACAGAGAAGCAGGAGCGACATATTACTTTTATATCATCTTAAAGCCATTACTAGGGGCACATAAAGTATATCGCGGGCACAGCAAAAAGGAGCCGCTATTTAATATCAGATGGATCATTGGCCGTCACATTACGGTTTGTTTAAAGCGTGTGGAGACGAGCCAACAACGTTATAAGATTTATGCTTTGTTTATGCTATATAATGTACTGTGCAGCATAAAGCTGTATAAGTGACATATAACAGAAAAGCTACTTGTTTTAGTTATTACGCCTTGATCATCTATTAGAATAAAAGTTAACATATATTTAACAAACCGAAATAGCAATTCGATTACTTTAAATTGTAATTTAATTGAAATTTTACAATCATAATGAAATATTCAATTGGAAACGGAAAAAAACTGCTACCTCATATGAATTATTTAGAAACTAAACATGAGGTCTAGATTTAGGTTCAGAGTAAAAGAAGTGTGGAAAAACCAACAGATAACAAAAGAAAAGAACAGTCTATATAGTATCCCACAGCTGGGCATAGGCTCTATCATTGATATCAAATTATCGCTATTTAACGGTATTATAAGTGTTGACTTAATTCCCGCACTTTCCAAAATGCGGGTTGTGATCACAGACACAGGGTAATATGCATCACAAAATTCAAAACACACATTGCCCGTCCTGGGCATAGAATCCAAGACCTCCGAATATCGCGCCATGCACTTTGCCACTTGAAAACCGAAGCTATTAACATGTCAAGATAAAATAAAACAAAATGTGGAATAGAGATTTTCTATTAATTTCAATTACAACTGGCCAGTGTTTAGCGGCGGCATTTCCGCGGAAGATTACCCGTCAACACCACCGGAACACAAGCTAGTGCTTAATATACTAACATAGTTATAAGTTATTTATTAACTAACAAAAATTGTTTTATAATGTAGTATATATGTTAGTATGTAAGGTATTTATTATATGGGCCCCTTTGTGTTTTTACCATCTTGTACATTGTGTTGCCTGAAATAAATAATTTATTATTATTATTATTCTCTTTATTAAATATGTATGTTTAGACATTTTTTTTACAATATTTTATATAAAAACATATTTACAATATTAAATATTATAAAAAACTTAACCTAGGTTGCCACCGGCAGCGGGGATAGACCCAAGCTATCGTTGGTTAGGGCTGCAGAGTGAGGAACCTCCGGTCAATACGTGCCGTGTCAAGGTGTACTGCCTTATTATTATTATTATTTATTCAACTTATTAACACCATCTTGTACCGTGTTGTACTACCTCTATACAGCAACGTGTAACATGGTGTATTGACGCCCTAACAATCGCCATCAGCGACTAATCGTCAGTCGCTGTGTGTGGTCCGTCCGTTTATATGGAACTTTTTACAAACATCCCGGCAGGTAACGTGTCAACATAAATTAAATTCTTATGATGACACAGTGCAATGTTTGTGTTAGCACAAAATTAGGAAACCCCCAGAAGGTAGGCTCGAGCAATGCACACATAGACACCCACGGGCATGGAATCTCGGAAAACCTCAGAAGGTCGAGCGCAGCTGCCCCCTTAGACAAGTGGCAAAATGCTAATAGAAATTAATTAATTAATTAACTTAATTTCCCTGTGTGGTGCCGGGGATAAAGAATTGCACCACCCCATCTCTAGCCGTGGGTGTCGTAAAAGCCGACTAGTGGACCATTCCAGAGGATGGGCAGCAGCATCTCTCTGAGGTTACTCTCCACCTACTGCGATCGCCAACCCGCCTGCCAAGCGTAGCGATTACGGCAAATCATATTCCTTGGGGGAGGCCTTTGTCCAGCTGTGGACGTCTTTTGGCTGAGATGATGATGATGATGATGAATGATGATGGGTCCCCCTCAAGCCATGTGAAACGAATCACCTTCAGAGATTTTCTAGAGGGAACGGCATCGCGCACTAGTGCGCGTCCCCGTGCCCTACTAGATTCTCCGAAGGGTTCGGATCGGATCGGGGAGCGGAACAACCCGAGGGCGCCTCTAAAGGCTCGGATCTCGGCTCGGGACGACCGGGCCGTGGTGGAGGAAAGAAGCGCCCAGTACATGACTGTATCTGGTAAACTAGTGTGAATGTTTAGTGTATTCTGTAAATGTGTTGTGGCATTTAAAGGATCGGGCTGGTTACGGGGTAAGAGGTTACGGAAAGAACTCGGGTGAAACTCAACGCTAATAGAATAGAAATCAGCAAGAATGATTATTGTACGGGTTTGACAATAAGTCAACGATACATGTAAATGACGTGTACGTCAATCCCGTAACAATAATCATTCTATTTGATTTCTATTCTATTAGCGTTTTGCCACTTGTCTAGGGGGGCTGTTGCGAGATTCCGTGTCAGTGACAGGTTGTCTATGTGTGCGTTGCTCGAGCGCTTTTGTATGAAGCGTACCTTCTGCAGTGTCCATAGTTTGTGGTGTTAGCTTGACCGCCGGTAACTAACTACTTAAGTAGCCAATCAATGGTCACAATTTGCTGGACTAATTAGAGCCGTCAGGGTGTAGGATCAGTGGCGTTCGCTTGCATAATTGAACACTGTAGTGAGCTGCCTCTGTTTAATGTTCCGTCTTTGTCAATAATTGATTGTTGCGTTCGCTCCTGTATGTTACATTGTAGTGCAACATAAATTGAATTTCTGTATCAATATTCTTAATAAGAAATGTGGTCGTAGTTGTGTGCAAGCGGTAATGGTTAAAGGTTTGTACTGAGTGAGTGCTCAGTGGAAGTATTATTCTCCATTTGACAGCGTTAGCAATAATTTGTCTAACATTGAAGTAACGCCCCTTGATGTCTTTTAGACTAACGAACCGAGTGACATTTATAAATAGTACTTGTAGCCTAAACTGAATAAATGATTTAGAATCTTGTATTTTGAATTTTGACGAGGGAGGAGAGTAAAAAATCCCATTGTTATAATTCCCGTTTTTGTTATTGTGATCGAATCGCAGTTTGTTTGCAACAAATGAACTTTTTGAGATGACTCTAGCTCTTAGTCTGGACATACAAAATAGTTGACCTTTCACGTTTAAGTGAAAATAAAAATATGTATTACTTAATAGATTGTAGTTATGTAAATGTTAAATTGATTTAAAAAATATGAATTAACTTTATGTGATGACTAGCTCTTTGTCTGGACATAAAAACGTTAAGGCCACCTTTGTAACCCCTCGGCCGAGAATACGAGCTTAATTTTTTAATTAGCACGGTAAATGACTTCATCTGATATTAAATGCAAATGGAGTTCAGACGCGAAAAACACTGGCGCATCGTGAAAACAACTCGGCATCAGTCACGTTCACCATGCTAGCCCACAATGTGCTTCATCACGCCTCGTTTGAAGGACCCCATCTTATTAGAAGGAGGGAGAACGTATGACGCGTCGAGGAATTTCTAGTTCGTCGCGCTATATTAAACAAGTCTTTGTAACGTATAGCAATGGACAGAGAAATCCCTATCTATTACCACCATCACAAGCAAATTTTATGTCCCCACTGCTGGGGTACGAGTCATGCCCATGGATGGATAGGGAGAACTGGCCAGAAACCACCACGCTGACCCATTACGTATTGGTGGTTGTTAACGACTGCTAATGCAGCCTTTTAAACACGGAGAAGCTCGAGATGATACATTTTTGGTCACCCATCCGATGAACGGCCTTTACAAAATTGCTTAACCTTAGCAATCGCGACTGAGCGCACGGTCAGCTTGAAGCAGTCAGGATCATGCGACTGCTTCAAGCTGCGACTGCATAGTGATCTACAGTCTTCTATTTACAAATATACATGGAACCGCTCAACCAGTTGCTTAGTTCACTATGCAGCCAGTGTTGGCCGTCCTAAGGCTAAAAAAATCTAAACCCAACAATATACAGCTCAGCTGTGCTTGTCAGGTGCAGACATAAAGATGGCGTCGTGAGCTGGCCGGCTCATGCGCTGGACCTTTTTATCGGCTCGTTTAATTTGTCTCCTATTTGCCGACTTCTGTGTTAGTGCGCTGCCGCGGTTTGGTACTTGTCCGGCCATCCATACGTATGGTTTTGTTTTTTTTCTTTTTAATTTTTTCCACGAGTTGTGTTTTTTTGTCCAAAATATAAGTATTTGCAGTTTACAGTAAAACAAGTACAGGTAAGCTTTTTCTTAAAAAGAGCTTTCTTCGAGCAAGTCATGGTCATGATACGTTGATATAAAAGCAGAAAGCCAATTAGTTAGGGGAAATAATTTAATTACCATGTATTACAAAATAAATATTTGGTCAGCAAAATTATTATTTGGTCAGCAGAATTATACAATCGGTCAGCATAAGAAATCCTTACTGTTGGTTAGGTTAAGTTAAATTTTTTTTTCCGAGCGAAGCGCAGCGTAGCGAGGTCCAGTCACGAAAGGGGGGAGCGGCATAAGACTGCTGTTCAGAATGATATAAGTTGCAGACTGATTTAGAAATATTGCTGACCATAAGTTGCTGCCCAACTAGCTTTTTTGCTGCCCAACTAGCATTATTTTGCTAACAAAATTACGAATACTTTGCTAACCGTTTTAATAACACCCATTAGTTAGTAATAAATATAATTTATGCGTACCTACCTAGTATATTATTTTAGTGTTGTAGTATAGTTAATGTATATAAGTAATATATTGTGTGGTTTTGTTTTTAAAGGTAATTTTTAAAATATAACATCTCTGCTGCAGCGCTCCTAATGAAATGAAAATGAAATGAAATATTTATTTATCAACAACAAATCAGTTTTAACAATTACAGAGGTTGATTCTCTCCTTTGGAGAGAATAGTAATAATAATAATAATAATATTCTCCCTAATAGTCTCATAAAGTTAAGTCCAGTCCGTGATACTGAACTGACTCCAAAGAACTTGTCGTTATTATAACAATTTACTTATCGAGCTCCCAAAAAAACATGGGGCAAGGCTTCGTTAGAATATAGAAAACATGGTTGTCATAATTATTCTTTAGGACAAAATAGTTGTTTGTTTATTTTATTATGTTTTCTTGTTTCTTGAGACCAACTCTTTGAAGTGGTGAATACTTACAATTCATCTAGGAGGAGGTGTGTATTAAAAACCTACTTCGATATAGAAACTAAAGAATTGTCCATTTCACGACGTACCCACACAGTCCCAGTGGATGGCGAACTACTAAAAATGTATTACCTATACAACTTTTTGCGTTTGCTTTCATTCGATCGCGCGGCATCGTTTGCTCGGTCATTAATTAGGGAAATGTCCACCGGCTGTCTGTACATAGCATTGCCTAGAAGTCTAAAGGGAGCAAACGTGCCGCTGCAGTATAAAAAAAACGACAACAACAATTTGTACCCGTTTCAATATCAATTTATAGTGTATCGACTTTGATGTATTTCGTTTACACCGACGATTAAGTCTATGGCCGCTATTGGAAGACAGTTTAATTGTGGCAGGACTTAAAATCAGCGTGGCGGTGAATATTAATGACTTAATTAGTATTGTTCGCCATTAGTAACTGTAGATGGATGCACTGAAAGGAGTCGCAGGCGCAGGTTGTCAGCCATCTTTTTATTTCGCTTCATACAGTTTTTATTGCTACGCTAATGAGTGGCGAGTCTATTCATCTGCTTTGGAATACCTGGTTTTATGGTGCGCTGTGGGTTTGATACAATGTATGTTGAAACTGTAACACTTATAATGTTAATGAACGTGATGCTATTCGAGATACCTTTATGACGCAAGGTATGTACACACGCCTGCACATCAACCTACTACAAACTGTCAAATTTCCTCAATAGACTTTGAACTTTATGCTGTAAATATATGGTTGCAAATGTATTGAAGAAATTTGACAGTTTTGGATAGGTTGATGTTGCAGGCGTCTGTACTTACACTTCAATCTAATATATAAAATTCTCGTGTCACGGTGTACGTTATTGAACTCCTCTGAAACGGCTCGACCGATTTTCGTGAATCTTAGCGTGCATATCAGCTAGAGTGGAGAATCGGACAACATCTATTTTTCATCCCCCTAAATGTTAAGGGTGGTCCACCCTACCCTTAACATTTTTTCCAATACAAAATGGTTTGTTTGTAGTGTTGTCATGGAAACTGTTAAAGCGGTACGAAGTCCGCCGGGTCAGCTAGTATTGTATAAGAGTTTTATCAGTCTTATATGGCATCGTATCGTAGGGATAGTCAGCTAAGTACTAATGCTGTATCAAATTTTGACGATAGTTTCTACAAATTAATTAACTATATCGCTAACGTTACATGGAAAAAAGTTTATTGTTGCACCCGAAAATAAACCTTGCGAAATAGGTTTAGTCATTAACAGACCAACAATCAACAACACAAAAGATCCCGATGGGTCGAGGTGTTACTGCGAGAGGGAAACCTCGGCAGGCCCCACTAAGATAAGATAAGATAAGATAACAGATCAACTTTGTGCCACTACCATTGACAAGCTCGAAGGCGCAGTGGTTACTGCGCCCGGTTTGCGATTGCTATGAATAAGCAACGTTTGTAAAGGTCGGTGGGTAATGGGTGACCAAACAATTTATCATCTCGACCTCCTCCGGGTTTCAAAAGGAACGTAAAGCCGTTCGACAGCTCGTGTTTCAGCAGTGGGGACACAATAATGAGCTGCTGATAATTGATGTCACATTTCAATAATAAATTAGTTATGAAAAAACTAGACTTTTTTGGGACTAGGTACCGTTTTTTTCATTAAAGAATTAAGAAGATGTTTTTGTTTGAAGATATTAAAAGTATGGAAATAACTTAATACATTTTAAGAATCAATCAATTTTGAAACCGTTTTGTACAGTTGATTCCAAAAACATGATTTTTTAAACAATCTTGTGCGCACTATACCTACATTAAAATAATATTAATAATCTGCATCGCCAACTACGTAAAAGCGAACAATTTGTCGATGTTAACTGTATAAACTTGCGATCTTATCCACCCGATATGTAATTAAAAGTGATCGCAGAATTTTCGCTCAATTGATTTTTACCACTTAAAGAATTGACATCAATTTTGATGCGAATCAATTTTCCAACAGAAATTACAATTTTTACAAGAGTGAAAAATATCATCGACACCTACCGTCACCGGCCAATTTAGTCGAAATTATCTTAAATACCAAGGATGCGCCTTAATTGAAATACGCTTTTAAAGAACAAGACAACACCACGAATTATGTGCATTTTGATGAGGCGAATAATGCTTAAAAATGCGTATTAATTTAAAATTTTAATTTTCGGCAGAGCAAAAAAGCACTTGTACAAAAATACTCGACACTTCATAACGCCATGGCAGTCGCGACCGGGAAACGCGCGTTTTTGTCACAAAATTATTAAATGCCAACATGGAATATAGTCGAAACTGGAATAGCGCATCGGCCATACCGAAAAGTGTTGTCTTATTCAATTTCGGTCTTTCGATTTATTTGTTTTCATTTTTTACAAAGGCCCGGTGAATTTAAATCGCCCTTCCGTTATCTCTTAATTGGACATTAATTTAATGCTTAAATATCGATGCTTCTTGTTTTATTTTAAAGTTTAACTTTCGGCCATTCTCACGATATAGTGATCCATTGTTTTCACAAAAGTTCACTCCAATCGGACACAAATAAAATTGTAATTTGGACACGGTGGGGTTATTAAGGGCTTAATTTTATCACGCCGATGCGATAATAAATAGGTGAGTGTCAAACAGCGCCATAAACAATGTTGTGTGACCGAACCGAAATACGGCCCTTTTAATTTACTTTAATTATTTAAATACAAGGAGTTTCGATGTCAAAATAATGGCGAGCATTTATTTAAAACAACTAATTGAGATAGCACAACTTAATTTTCGTTCCATACTCGTAACGGAGAAAATAATGTAACAGTTGTTGAATCTCCCTTTATACAACGAACGAATAAAATAACCTCTCATCATCATCAGTCTATGATCGTTCCATAGCTGGGCTTAGACCTTCCTCCATGAACAATATCACTTGGAGAAGTTAGACTAAATACCACTTTCCGTATGTCCGATGCGGGTTGGGTGGGTAATAACGATTGCCATCATAGTACAACACCCGGGACCAACACCTTAATGAAAACACGGAAGAACTCAGGATATTACTAAACTTAGGTGACCCGTCATCATTGCAACAGTTGCTTAACATGCAAGATCGCAAACCAAAAGCGTAAGCCGCTTCGCCATCAAATTACAAGTGTTTGTATAAACTTTAAAAAAAAATGAAATCGACAGTTTTTAATAGGATCTATGTTTAGCCATTATAAAACTCAATAGCATAAAATTGGCATGTGGACATCTCAGGCTATGTTTGAGCACTTAAACGGACCTGCAAATCAAATGTTAGCTTTGAAAGTGAATGGATATATGTTTTGGTCTCAACACAATATTGACTTAACCCAAAAATGTAGGTTCTCCGAATAATATTATACGTTGGACGGTACGTGTATATTTTAATAATAAGTTAAGTCTGCTGTTATTATTTACACTTACACATACAAGGTTTGAGAAAATTATGATACTTTTTTACTACTTTCATTTTAAAAGTGACGACTATGCCTTTTGAAAAGAGATTGATGGGAGATTGCCAAGACTCGAGTTCCGTGAAAGATTTGGGGAGACCTATGCCTAGCAGTCGGATGATACAATATGAGATATTTTATTTAATGGTAGAAATAAATAAACATGTAGGCACACGGGTCATATTGTTAAGTTCTTCCATCTTTGCTATACTTACGGCGTGACGTGGGTTAACGGGCGAGGAGAATAGTAGATTGTATCATAAGGGAGTAAAATAATATTTTTATTGTAATATTATTATTTAATAAAATATAGAGTAACAACTAAATTGATATTAATTCGAATATGTGTCCAGTTTTACGTCGTTATTAGAACTGACTGTTGATTTTAGAATTGAGTAGGTACTCCAAAGAGTGGAACGTTGTTTAGTTTTGGCTAAGTACTGGAAGTAGGCCAAAAACACAGATTCTGAAAAATTCTTGGCGCCTCTTGCATTTCTCCGTTCAATAAAATTACCATAGGCTTTCATATATTTCTCCCGCGATTTTGCAGGTTTATTATCCATCACATTTCTTGCGTCAGTTCTAATACTTTAAAGAGTTAATTCTATACTTTCACTGTCACTTGAAGAATTCATTTTTCAAAATAAAACCATAAATTTCTTACAATCCGTGAAAATTGACGAAAACGCGGGCTATAGTTCGCGCGTTTTTAATTTGATTTCTTTTTTTTTCATTCAGCTGGCGCGGCAGCGCGACTTTGGGCCGTCGTACCAGCCAGTCGTTATTCAAACAATATTTGCATTCGATTTCTTTGGCGCTGAACACTAAGATGTTCCAAACTCAAAAAGTGCGCGACAAAGATAATTGCGGCGCACTTAAGAGGATATAAAACCCATTACTGCCCGCTAAAAGTTTATTATGCCAACTACTATAGTCTCCGTTTTTCCAGGATTGACTCTAAATCCGAAGGCTTGATCCCAATCAACGATAAGTCCCAAATTTGCATTGGTGGTCAATATAGCTTCGGAAAGATTGACGAGTGTTGCCTGACAATATATTTGTAAATCGCCTGCAGGTGGTAAGAAGTAGAAAGCCTTTTCGAAATAGAGTTGATGAAGGTTGCAAACAGAAGAGAAGACAATGCGCCACTTTGGGGGACACCAGCCGTTGAGTCACACCATGAAGTTAATTTCTACACAAGACGAACTCGCTGACTTCGCCCGATCAAATAACTTTGAAACCAATCAGTTGCTGTTGGAGATATATTAAGTAAACATAAATTGAGCTGATGATGATATAATATCATTGGTCGAGACTGCCATTGTTTTCTTGTAATCCAAGTATTCCGCAGTTGCACGCGAACGACGTTGGCCGTTATAAATAAAAATATCGTGCTCTGCAAACTCGCAATCCGTATTAACATTTAAAAGCGCAAATATAGCGAAATGTTTTAGGTCAAAAACGTGGTTGCGTTGACGACGACGCTCTCGGATTTCGTGCACAGATACATTTATTGGGTTTCAATTTGAATTTTATGTTTCAGATATTTTACTTTTGGCGCGGTCGCCATATTTCGTGCAGATAAAATTCCCTGCCAAGTTATTTAGGGTCCTGCCGATATCTGATTGTCGGATGTTTTTTTAATATTGTAAATATTTATTAACAACTATACATAATTTTCCAATTAATCAGATGTATGTATGTATGTCGGATGTTTGGTATTCTTTTTGAACAATAATCAAATATTTTTGGCACTAAACTTGTGTAATTTTAAAGCTGGTTATAGGTATTTAGAGAAATGCCTTGTCAGTGCATTTATCGGGTACAAGTAGATTCTACAGTATTATAGCAAGAAATAAACCGCATCATTTTTCAAAATTAAAAAACTTTATATGCCCACAACAAGCGAGGATTCAATTATTCAAATGATCAATTCTTAATTCTGTAAGAAAATAGATTTTATTTTGTGCAACTTATTCAATAACACTGATAATATTATTATCATAGGGCAATGTTATTAGTTGTGTTGTGTTATTAGTTAGATTGCCTAATGTTATTAGGCAATCCAAAGGGGCAACGTTGCCAGCATTCTTGGGATTGTTCCCATGAGCCCACAGTTGGAGGACATCTTTTATTAAAATTAATAGGTCTTTACTTTTTAAATTTCTAATTATTTTTCTCTGTTTTTTTCCAAGTTAAGCTAAGTCGTATTATTAAATTGTTCTTTCATGTCGTTTACTCTTAAATAGGGTATTTTATACCATGTAAGAAAAAATCTAAAAATATGTTTTTACGGTAGATTTTGTAAGAAACAAAGGAGAAATGTTGATTTCTATTCATAAAAATGAAATATAAATTTTATAATTAAATTTGAAAATTATAATTTTTTAATCTATTCTTCAAATCTCTAGAACGCTATTCTCCATATTGGATTCCAACGTGACGTCACTTCGATAGTAAACAAACTAGATTTTTGTTACGCTGCGTGTCATTTATATTTTTTTCAAGTTATTATCACGTTTGTAGAATTTTTAGAAGGTTTTGTAGAAGCAGAAAGTACTAAGCTAGAATAAATACGGTTTGATGGTGGCAAAATTTTTTTCATGCAATTCCGATTTCTCTTCTGCCGAGTTGAGGAATGTTAAAACTTCGGTCACTTCAATGTAAGTACCTACCTGTTGTACCAACTTTTGTTTAACAATAAGCACAACAACAAACCTGGATGGTGTGCAGTTTGGTTTCATTCGAATCCGTAACATGTAACTTAACCTAACCAACAGTAAGGGATTTTTATGCTGACCGATTGTATAATTCTGCTGACCAAATAATAATTTTGCTGACCAAATATTTATTTTGTAATACAAATAAATTATTTCCCTTTATAATAAAACTTATTTACATCAATGTGATATTCACAGAAATGCAGTCTAGTATTTGTGGATAAATGTCTTTGGATCTCTTCATGCCAATTTAACCAAGTATTTCTCATATTTATATTAGTTGGCACTTGAATCCACAACTTTCCCGGCGCTTTTATGCTCGTATTCTTGCATTCAGACACAATACATACACCAATTTTGGGTTATAACTCATTATTAATTTCGAAAAATAGTCTATTTTATTTTATTTGTAAACCAATGTTCGTAAGCGATATTTATTTACTGACGCAGTGATGTCACGAGCCGAAACAGCATGGCGGCTAGCGTTTCCGCGCGAAAATTTAAAATGATAAATTAAAAGTAGTTTTTATGGCAATAATCGGTTTAAAAAAAATCATGTAAAAATTTTAGTGGTTTTATCACTCTAGGAGTCATTTAAAACACTTTTCGAAAAAGGGTGTAATACCCTATTGTTGACATCATAGGGGCTATATTTTGAGAAACTTTAATTACTTTATTTGGATGCTAGCCAGAAACTTTTTAAATATTTTTTTACACATACTTATATAAGTCATTTAGTAAGATCTACAAAGAACTAGATAGTTAATATGTACGGATTATTGATATTCAAAATCTCGCCGGAACATTTCAATGACAAATACATCAATTACACTTTGATGCACGGCCGATGATTGCGAAATCGATTAATTTTAATCAGATCATGTGGTGATATCGTTAACCCGTCAGTGAAATGAGTTTTTTTGCGAAAAATTATGGCGGCGTTAAAATATGATGAATGGTGGTGTCTCGTGAAAGTTTTCAGTAAATTGTTTTTTTTGAGTTCAACGTTTTTTATGTTAAATAATTAAACATACAACACATTGAGGGCTACAATATCGATTACCCTATAAAGTATATATTTTTTTTATATTTTACGGGTAAGCAAAGTGCCTTCATTTTACCTGATGTGACGATAAGGCCAATTGTGCAAGCTCACTTCACCCGGAATCCTCATTTTATTGAGGCACTGGCCATCTTATCTCTAGCTGTCGGAACACAAAAATGCTGCAAACATTGATGTTATAGCGACATATTTAGATAAGACGGTGGTAGCTAGCCAGGCGGACAAACAAGCCCTACCACCAACCAAACCGAGTACACAAACATGTACCCCCCGCTGCGAATCG
This sequence comes from Eudonia truncicolella, assembly GCA_949315975.1. Classification (NCBI taxonomy): domain Eukaryota; kingdom Metazoa; phylum Arthropoda; class Insecta; order Lepidoptera; family Crambidae; genus Eudonia; species Eudonia truncicolella. The sequence continues at coordinate 16,363,243 of OX438837.1, read as the reverse complement.
AACCCGGGTCTGGGTCTAAACCGGTGGTCCTAACCACTATACCACAGAGGCGGTTAAAATGATAATGGAACCACTATTTATTCATAAAAATTACCTCTAAAAATGAGTTTACTTAGATCTCTTTTTAGTCTATTTGATTTACGTATTGGTAAAACAACCGATTTTATTAGGGGATTGGGGGAAGAAAATATTTTATGTAGTTTCTTTAACGGTAGTCCAAATGGTTTGTCCTAAATACGCTTGACCCGTTACCATTAGGTATAAACTATCTCCTGGTGGAAAGCAGATAGCTACTCTTGCAACTCCAAGGGTACCCCGCAAACAACTCCCATCTTGGAGCATCAGTGCTTTTGCCTCCATGCTTTGCAATTGAGTTTGACTTATATAAACTCTTTAGCAGCTGTCAATTTTATTGTTAATAAAAATAGGTTAATGTTTTTCCAGAACTGTTACGTGATGTCATTTAAACGTTTAAGTTAGTTAGTAAGAGTATGTAGGAATTCATTATTGTTGTCAACTTCTCTTTATGACTGGATCCCGTGCACTTCACAAATGCTGCTTTGCGACAGTAATAGGTATTAGGTTGATCGCCATCTAGTTGGATTCTGGGCAGCTGTAGAGCATATTCCGACAGATCTCACCAGAATATCAGCGTTGTTCTGACACTTCTCGTTCTTAACAACGCGAGCTGAGGAAGGGTTCTGACTGACAATTGTATTGTGTTATCATCATCATCAACTCAGCCGAAAGAAGTCCACTGCTGGACAAAGGGTTCCCAAGGGATTTCCATAAAGACTGTTTTTGTGGTGCTCGTATTGACCAGCTACCCACGACCTTCTCCAGATCGTCAGTCCATCTTTTGGGAGACCTGCCCACACTGCCCCATTGTATTGTGTCATGATTTTTTTATTTTTTACTTTTGTTTCAGTGAATGGATCTCTCTCCCTCTCTTTTTTTCTTTTTCTCTCTCAATATCCTACGATGAGACATTGTTTGTTTATTTAATGTCATCGTAATGTCCCACTTGAGAGATATAAGTCTTAAGTTCAGTTTCAGCTATTACTAGTTTAACAAAATATAAAAACTACCTACAAAAAAGATATGTATTTTTAAAAACACTACAAATGCAATCTAATTGTTTACTAAACATTGATTTATCACCATAGCAATAAAGTTGATAATATAATTAACGAAGACTTCAACGACTGCATTCCAACAAAGGAGGTGCATAATTAAAATATCTCAGGTAATTAATGGGGGGGCGCGCGTGAGTTCCGCGACTGATTTAGGTGATAGCCCAGTTAGTCTTACCTGTGCTATAACTACGAACTAACTGGCTCATAGGGAGGTGCCTGTTGACGTGGCAACGTTTAAGTAAAAGAGGATTCATTCAAATTAAACTGTATACCGTGTTTCGAAAAACGCAGTTGTTTTTATATAAATAGGTACCTACAGTTGATAGTACACACGCCTGCACATCAACCTTCAACAAACTGTTAAATTTCCTCAACAGACTTTGAATCTTATGATTAGGAAATATGGTTGAAAATTAATTGAAGAAATTTGACAGTTTTGGATAGGTTGATGTGCAGGCGTCTGTACCAAAAAGTATCCCAATTTATAGATATTGTCTAACAGACTTAGTCTCAAGATTAGTTTTACATCTCTCCAAAGCTCGCAGTATCTCTCAGTTTATCGTCATTCAAGACAATTCAAAGTTTCAATCTCAATTCAAACGTATTAATTCTCTTACAAAATCCGCCTTACGGCCTCCTTATTGTTAAAGTAGTAACAACAGTGTTAGTAGCAATGTTGTGTTGTGCCAGTTAAAATTGCTGGCTGCTCATTGCTTGAGTATTTTGTGTGAAGCACGATACCATCTTACCTTATCATCATTAATCAATAGATGATAACGCTCATGACTGATGACATGTGAGGTGTGTCACCATTATGTGGGACTGGTGACACGCCTAGCGTGCCACGCATAGTTTGTATGGGCCCCTAGTGAAACGTTTATTTGAAAGAGAAGGCAATTAGTTAAAGCCAAGCGCCTTTATTCTTTGTTGTATAAAAAAGTTAAAACATTTTAAAAGGGCACAAAAAAGCAACTTTAAAAAATCGTTATTTTGCTGCATTTTTTTGCTCACCGTACAGCTAATTAATTCCACAGCACGTGTGCAAATAAGTATCGCGCGTGTGCTTCAGGTCATCTAATACAGCTAACGTTTAAGGTTCAAATACTTGTGAAACAATTACTTTATTACTAATAACTAATATCATTTTTTTTTTCTTAATGTTCTCCTTGGCATACAAGCTGTCATCCCAGATTTTCTTATTGCGCTTCGACATTGGACTCTTTTTAAACGTTTAAAGCGCTGTGAATAATGTGTATTTAAAAAAAGAAGTTATTTTAAAATATAGGTAGGTGCCTAATGCCCATTTAATACCTTAAATTTTAGAATAGCAAATAACAAGTAGCGAGTTCAGACTCTCCTTGTGTATGCACGTTTGTTATAGTATTCATCATCATCGTCAGCCATATGACGCCACCTGCTGGGCATAGGCCTCCCCCAAGGATCGCCACAACGATAGGTCCTGCGCTGCCCGCATCCAGCGGCTTCCCGCGACCTTGACCAGATTATCGGTCCACCTTGTAGGGGGCCTGCCCACGGAACGTCGTCCGGTGCGTGGTCGCCAATCGAGAACTTTTTCGCCCCAACGGCCATCGCTTCTCCGCGCTATGTGTCCCGCCCACTGTCACTTCAGCAATCCTCTGAGAGATGTCAGCTGTTTTAGTTCTCCTGCGGATTTCATTATTTCTGATTCGATCGCGCAGGGAAATACCAAACATCGCTCTCTGCATTGCTCGCTGGGTGACTTTGAGCCTTCATGAGACCCATAGTAAAAGACCACGTCTCACTCCCTTAAGTAATCACTGACAACACACAGTATTATTAACATTTAAATAACACTTAATTTAAAGCTGGCATATTATTATTATTATAATTATTATTATTATCATAGAAATACTAAATTAGGATTGGCTAGCTGTTTTCATATCTGCTTTAACATAAGGTAGAGTGGAGACATTTTGTCAACAACAAATATATTATAAAAAAATTATACCTAACTCTTTTGCATCCAGTACTTTTAATGAATAGCCCTAGATCGCGTGCGCTACCCCAGTTTACAAGTCTAGCGTATAAGGCGCATGCCGAAGCGTATTGTTTATTGGTAAGGCGAGGTAACAAATTAATTTGCCGTCGCTACCTGAGAGCGCGCGTTGACATCCTATATTATTAGTTGGGAGACTATTTTAATGCAACCATTAAAATTCATTAGGAAAGTACGGAATTTATTTGGTCGTCAAATTGTCTGGTTGTGACATATCACAACTTACTAACTGTTAAACATATTTAACTGTTAGTAAATTGTTTGCAAGGATAATATTGGAATTAACTTTCCATTTTAAACTGGTTGTCAATTGAAATGAATTACTTAATTTCAACTTAAAACATACTCTGGTATTTACAGTTACATCCCTTTTTGACAAAGTTTTTGCCAAAACCAGATACAGTGTAAAGTTATCTTCAATGAAGATTGATCAACAATACTTATATTATTATTACTTCGATTTCCAGCAAGGGTACATAATATTTATTATGTACCCTTATTATTAACGAATCCTATTATTGGCATAGTGGATTATTTAAGACACTTATTTTTTTGGTTTTCGTTTCCATCATGCGATCAGTCATAAACTATAAGCAGATGAGATGTCTCTTTTTAAATATGTAGGGCGCTACTCACAGCGGGGCCAGCCATTTCGTTTTCAGTCAGTTATTCTGCTGACTATTTTCGTCAAACATATCCTGCCGCTTTTTTAACCGACGAATGGTTTCTGGGAAAATTTGAGACGCAAAAAATTTCGATTAGCAATAATTAACACATTTTATACAAACAATAAATAAATATTATTCCACTAAAAAAAAATTCTGCTTAGTATAGGGTTCAGACTGGCGTTGTAACGAAAAGTTTGTTTTCTTATAGTTAGGTATATGATAGCCAGTTTCTTTTGGCGATTTTTCATCTTATTGGCACTTAAGCTCACTTAGGCTCCCTAAGGTGAGAAGAAAGTATAGCGCTTTCTTGATAATGGGTAAAAAACATTATTACTATAGTCATGTTATGAACTCACGCGACACTGAAGTGTTACATTCCTTCAGCTCAAAAATGCTGTGGGTTTATGATTCATCTACAATCTCTCCGGGGAAGTAGTAATCAAACTTTAAGAGCGTAATCAATGGATAATTTTATCAATAAAAATACCTCAAATCAGGGGCCTGACCCGCCTCTCACATTTAAGTGTTTCTTTATATCTTCCTTTAAAAAAAGCGATGGCATGGGCACCTTGACACTGATAAGCAAAATATTTGTAATAGTATCATTCGATAGCTAACAAGATTACCTATTAGTAGAAGTAGCAAACACACACGGGCCCCATACATTATACGAGAGTAAGGATTGATTTAAGTAAACAAAAAACAGAGGAAAGAAAAGAACTAGGGTAAATTTATTACTCAGTCAGAACCCTGATTTGAGGTATTTTTATCGATAAAATTGTTCATAGATCATGATCTTAAAGTTTCATTAGTACTTCCCCGGATAGATTGTATTATTGTAAAAAATACACTTAAATGTGCAGTTGTAATAATACGCTTGAAATACTTATTATTAATATAATCAGCCACTAATTTTCCACTGCAGGGCAAATTCCTCCCCTCCCTCCTTCCACCTATTGCGCCTTGAAGAGGCACCGATTATGTGGGACTCGCCCGTCCGCCTTTCCACACTCACTGCCAGGGAGAGAGGCTCCAAGTCAGCTGCCAGGACTAAGTCCCGGCTGAGAGGGCGAGACGGAGGGGAATACCCACTAAACCCCTGGGGGCCCACAATCCGAAGCTGAAAGCTGAGGTGGCTGTCACGGTACAGTCCACTGGGGATTAACCACGCGGCGGCCACCCCGTCGCCCGTGTGCCAACCTATGACCGCAAGCGGTCATGCGCCGACACACGGGCAACTACGCGCACGGCACAACACACAACAGCATGCCCACCCTCTAATGGGCACGCAATCCCACAAAGTACATATACAAACAATACATGACAACACACGACAAAGACACAATAGTCCTCCGACCCTTGGGCTTTTGGGGAGGTATGGCCAGATACCCACACCAAAGCCCATCTGCACACGCACTTGCACCAGCAAGCGCCCTACTTTGCGGTCCGGCAGGAGACAAGTCTCCGCACTCCCTACAAAATACACAAAACAAACACGCGCGGCCTTCCACCAGCCCGCCTTACCTTCTTTGGCGACCCGGACCCCGACCCAGACACCGACTCCGACCACGAACCTGACTCCGACTCGGACTCCAACCCCCACAAACACCTACCCGACCCTCGACACTCGGCACTTGATCCTCGACATTCGTAACTCGGAGGCGGAATTCCCCGACAATCCTCGGCGGTGGCCCGGTAGCTTTCTCGGCGGCTTTCCCGTGGACAGCGGTACTAACTCGCCGGTACTCGACCACTACGGTAACCACCCCGGGACTCGGGGTCGGCCGGCCCTCCTCGAGCCCGATACTCGACATTCAACACCCGAGGTCGTACCTACAACGAAATCCCACAAAGGACGGCACTCAGAAGGAGCGCCGCCAAAACTCCTCTCAAAGCTGCTCAGAAGGAGCAGCGAGTTGTGCGGCCCAGAGTAGGCACGCACATAGGAGAGACAGGGCCCCAAAGTGGAGCTCCTGCCTAGCCAGGTGTCCAACTTTCTCTAACAGAGACCGTTGGAACCATTCGACCCAACACTCGACGACGGCACTCGATACTCGACACTCGAAACTCGGAGGCGGAATTCCCCGACAATCCGCGGTGGTGGCCCGGCAGCTTTCGCGGCGGTTTTCCTGTGGAGGGCAGTACTAACTCGCCGTTACTCGTCCACTACGGTTACCTCCCCCGGGACTCGGAGTCGGCCGGCCCTCCTCGAGCCCGACACTCGACGTTCGACACCCGAGGTCGAGTCCTACGCACAAATCCTACAAAGGACGGCACTCAGAAGGAGCGCCGCCAAGACTCATCTCAAAGCTGCTCAGAAGGAGCAGCGAGTTATGCGGCCCAAAGTAGGCAAGCATAGGAGAGGCAGGGCCCCAAAGGGGGCTTCGGCCTTGCCAGGTGTTAGCCGACTGGGTCCAACTTTCTCTAACAGAAACCGTTGGAACCATTCGTTGCCCAGGGTGCACCAACTTGGAGGTCACCTGACTCGCACCCCACCACCTATCTTTATCCTGAGCTAATTCATCCCAAATCTTCAAGTGGGAGTCCAACTCATTTAGCCATCTACGTCAAGGCCTTCCACATTGTCGTTGTCCGCTTGTTGGGACCCTTGATGTGGTAATCCTTGCCCAGAATTAATAATAATTAATCTATACTAATATTATAAAGAGGAAACCTTTGTATTTTTGTATGTATGTTTCTAACGAATAAACTCATAAACTACTGGACCGATTTAAAAAATTCTTTCACCATTAGAATGCCCACATTAGCGCTGAGTAACATAGGCTATATTTAAAAAAAAGTACACCCGTGCGAAGCCGGGGCGTTCCGCTAATAATAATCTAAAACGGTTTTGGATATTTTTTATTGCTATTTTATTGTGTCGGCGACGGGCCTTATCAGCTACATAAAACAACCGAAAGGAATAAACACAATTTAATTGCCCGGTTTTTGCATTATAATTATACAAAAAAGTTTATAAATTAATACTTAAAAAGCTATAAACCAATGTTTTATATGTCATTCTTAACATGTTTACAGCAATAAAAAACTCTTGAGACATTTAGGGTGAATTCTTTACACTTCATTATCAAAAATGACGACATTGAGAGCTTTATGAGCGCTTAAAGTTTTGCGTATCACTCGGGGATCGGTTCAAAATGGCCCCACTTAAGGGGAAGGTTGTAAAGAGATTTATAAAAGCCAAATTATTGAACTTAATTTTAAAATGTTTAGTGTAGGTATAATGTGTGTATAAAATAATAACTATATTTACTATAATAATATAGAATATATTTAAAAAATATCTGACGTTTTAGCGGTGTCAAGCTCCAGTTGTAAATCAGAATAACAATTATGGTAAACAATTAGGTCCATATTACAAGCACAAAATAAGTATGCTTATTTACAGAAAACAATTACAAATTACAATGGATCTTAAATTTCTAATCAATGTTATTTACATACGGGTAGATTATATTCTGAGCCCACAAAGCCTGTACGTATAGATTATTTCGATTATTTGGTTAACTCGAATAATATGTCAGTAGATTAAAGATTAAGATTCTAGTTAGTTTTTTAACTAACACGGCAATTGACTCCTCTCCACCTGATTTTAAGTGGAAATAGAGTCGAGAGAGTAGAGAGAGATAGCGGACACAAGTAGTTGAAGCAGTCATCCTGCGTACAAGGGCGGCATGTCACTGCTGCCCATAGTAGTCACATGGTGACTTAATGATGACCGTAACGTAGACATTAAGTAAGGTTATAAATTAAATCAAGAGTACAGACGCCAGCACATCAACCTATCCAAAACTGTCAAATTTCTTCAATACATTTTCAACCATATCGTTGAGGCATAAAGTTCAAAGTCTATTGAGGAAATTTGACAGTTTGTAGCAGGATGATGTGCAGGCGTGTGTACATAAATTAAAGACTGTATTCCATACCGCAACGACACAAAGCTGAGGCAGGGTCCTAGTTGGCTTTCACACACACTCTTTGTTATATAATTATTATTTTTGTATTAGTCTTAATGTTATTTTTTTTTGTAATGTTCTCATATTCATTGTTTTTTTTTCTGTTATGTCTGTGTGATCGTCAATAAATAATTTCTTTCTTTCTTTCATATTCCTTGTTGGGATAACTCAAACAATGTGACGGTGTATGAATATTTTGGTGAAAGCTGCATTTCTCAGGAAATTAGGTTACTATTTGCTTCTATTTTCAAAGACAGTAGTATCCCGTTAGTAACGGGTGGTATTGCACTTCTAGCTTACTACTTTAGTTCAAGTTACAATAGTTTCGCATGATCCTACGCCGGTATGAACCGGTATACCTCTTAATGCCGAGGCAAATTATATCTTGCTCGCATTTTATTGCTTAAAGTTTATGAGTGCGCAAATAAAGTGTTAAGATTAAGATAATGCCTTTATTTAGTGGCCCTCACGTTGGCAATTTGTATAAACATAGCGTTATATGAAGTCAAATGCGAAACAACTGAGGAACAACGTGTTGCCGATATCGGAATATTGCTACACCATTTAAATGCGCGATAAGAGATAATGGGTTGGAAAAAATTAACAAACATAATATTTGAATGATCACAATTTAAATAGGGTTATGTATAGGTTGTACCCATAACACGAGTAATAAAGGATTCCTCTTCAATGCTGTAATTTAATTCATCATCATCATCACCAAAAGACGTCCACTGCTGAACAACGGCCTCCTCCAAGGAAATCCGCAACGACCGGTTTTGTGCTGTGCTTAAATATCAAATAATTATATTTTACACATACATTCGAAATGAATGACTTGCTTATATTCATAAAATTTTATAAAATACAGTGAAAAAATTAAACGCCCACCCGACCCAGCCAGGAATCGAACCTGGGTCTTCCGCAATCCGGGCGGCTGCACTGACTGCTATGCTACCGGCCTTCCCGGTTTAGCTTCAGTGCAGCAATTAGCACTTGAAAAATAAAAAAGGAAAATTGACTTGATTATGTCAAAGAAATTGAGAAGGAATGTAATTTTTACTTTTGTCTAAACATTGATAAATAATAAAATTTTATTCAGACAATATCAACATAAATTAACATTAAAAGAATGCTGTCTCGTTCTCTTGCTGAAGAAACCAAACACCAAAAACTAGAAGTATTTTTTTACCAATAACTTGTCGACGCCGAAGTAATGTTTTCCAAGTTAGGGTACTTTAAGACAAATAAGAATGCAACAAACGTCATATACTACAGCCAGGTTGAATCATCAGCTAGCCTTCTCTTAGTGGGGCGTGCAGGTTCCTGTCCCAGTAGTACTTCAACCTATCGGGATTTATATGTGCAAAGCTATTATCAGTTACACACGAGAACTAAAATTACCAAAAAAACTAAATACCAAAAATTTGACATAATCAAAAAACAAATTTCAAAATGAAGTTAACGTTCAAAATTGGCCACACCAATTAAAGCGTGTCAAAATAAAGCTACCCACGCCGTAAGAGCCGGCAATTACAATTTTCGTCATGCGGCCAGAAACAGCCAGTGTCCGCAAAAAAACGTATCGGAGACTTTCTTCAACGTTACACCACCGATGATCGCGGCCAAAGGACCGCTCCCACAATTGATTTATTAAGCGCTTTTAAGCGGTCACGCGCTTATGAAATCCTGAGACGCGTCTCGAGATATTGATTCGAAAATTTTTTGGTAGCACGAAATCAAAAGTGAAATAAACGCGAGTAGATCCGTATACATTATTTTAATTTAATGTGATTTGTGTACTCTTGTCTTTAGAAAAGAAAAACACATAATCCCGATAGGTAAATTTATTTATAAAATTAGAAAATATTTCTGATTTTTAAAGGTCAACTATACAACAACAGTTTCTTTACAGTTTTTTGAACACTGAGAGTATTTTGTGAGTTAAGACTCACAAAGTAGACTCAATGGAGCGTTTAGCAGTTCAGCAACTTTCGCAAAGGCCGGTCACCGGATGGAGACATAAAATGTATCATCTTGAGCTCCTCCGTGCTTTTAAGGGCACATAAAGTCATTGGTCCCGGCTTCACTGTACCGAAAGGAGATCAAGAGATCCCATGATCGCTCGCCACCTAGATTAGCAGACCTCATTACTCGATCTGGCATGACTCGAGCTCCTTTAATGTCACCTATAGTGCATAGAGAGCGTTAATTTTCCAAGACCCACCCATATCCATGACCACTGTGCTCAAGTGTGCTCGACAAAGAAGGAAGCACTTACACCCTTTGATCTATGCGGAAAAAATGTTAACTACTCGGAACGCCGACAAAAGCCTGTTTAATTTAAAACGCAATAACAAATTCAATCTCGTGTGTACCGTTCTCGTCCAAATAAGGCGGTCTGAAGATGCCCCCGCGCTATCGGTATGCAGTCGAAAGTACTAATTGAGGTGCCTGCTCCGCGCGAACCGGTGCACTGTGATTTTTTTCAGGTGCCTCCTCAGCTTGATTGCAATTATTCACCTCATGACTTCTAAAACTCTTCAAGTCGATTTTTTAATTTATTTCTTGCAATGCAACAGATACATTTTACAATTATTAGAAATTAAACCGACAATTATAGATTAACACCTTGAACGCAATATGTCCGACAAACAATTGAACTTCTGTTGTGTCTGAGCCTGTCGGCGATCAACCTATTAAGATCCGCAGCTGTTAGTAAGGTGGTCGTAACGTTTTACAACGACAGGGATTAATCCGCTTCTTTGCAATTTGATAGTTTGCACACAAGCATGGACTAATATAAGCGAGTCAGGAGGGCATTATATAGGTAATATATATTTAAAACTTTTATTTATTTAAAAGTGAATTTTTAATAAACATGTGAATTAAAATTTGTCTTGTGCTTTTGAAACATTCGAAACTGGGTTGCCAACAGAATCGAAAAACAATATTTTTTTTCATTCATTCACTCAACAAGAATTTAGTGAATCGGCTTATGAAAACAGAATTAATGGATCGAGTGCTGTGGCTTTGACATTTTGTTTGGTGCTTTGGTAGAATTGTAAATACCAATTTTAATTGTCATCATCATAATCATCAGCCTTTACCTGGCCATGTCTTAAGCATAGACATGAAAAGATCAAAATTTAAACAAGAAACTTAAAAAACTCAAAATTCGGTATCCAGTTTAGGCTACAAATTAGCACTTATGAATTGTATATAAAACATATATTTTAAAACTGCTATAACCCACCACAATGCAGCCCGCATTGCCCATTGTCCTGGATTAAAAGGGTTTGGTTAGTGCTATTCTAATAAATTCATCAATATGAAATTAAATAAAAGTAAATTCAGAAACCATAAAAGTTGCTTTAAGAATTTTTGCTTCAAGTATGATTTTTAAAAACCGTTCTGTTTTGATAGAAACAAAAACTTACACAAAACAGCTTGCTCGTAAATAAGTAGCGCCCTTGCTTCACATTTACCTATTAAACTTTATTTTTGTAACCCTTGAATGTGTGTACATACATGGACCTTTAAATACAAGGCATAATTGTTACAAACTCTACGCTAAATTTATTTACAAATTACAAAGTAAAAAATAACTCTAGTGATTGCACCTCAATATGTCATTTTATTTTCTACGATAGCAATCAAAATTTTGTTAAAAAACAATGTAGTCTAAAATCTTGTCGATCAATGATAAGTACCTATTTGATAAAATATTTATTGTTTGTATTATTATTGTATTACTTTTTCATTTATTTTATTATTAAACTATAAACTGAATTTTTACCTCTGTTCCACAAAAAAGCGACACTAAAAATCAAATAATTGCTGACACGTATTTACATTTTAACCAATACAGTCATGCCGCATACTCAAAACGCGAAGAATCCCAACACATCAAAAACCACGAACAAACCCCAAAAATGATTTACGACGCTCGCCTGCCGATCCGCCATTTTACACTGGCAGTTATTAAACATGCGCATTTACGGACAAAAACGAGATGACCCTATACGAACGCGGTGCACGTAAGTGCTTTTTGAAGGGAAACTTATTAAATTTTATGAGTCCTTTCCATACTTGCCCTGCTCCAATTTTTTTGTGTGTCCGTCCATTTTCGGGATGTTGGCGTAGAGGTGCTGGATGTGGCACGTTATTCTGGAAATAAGTGAGTCGATATCGGTCAACTAAGAAGTTTGTTCTTAATGTTTGTAAAAATAATACGTCTTACTACAACCGTATTCAAAAAGTGCCTTTATTTATTGCTGATTGCCTCAGACGGCATTTTCAGCTTCACCGGGCTTTTTTGGGGGCGGCGAGGAACTTAAAGCGCTCAAGTCGTGTGAAACGAATCACCTTCGGAAGTTTTCTAGAGGGAACGGCATCGCGCACTAGTCCGCGTCCCCGTGCCCTACTAGATTCTCCGAAGGGTTCGGATCGGATCAAAAAAGTGCCGTGTAAAAACCCTTTTATTAAAAAAAAACCCTGTTTCTGTGATGTAGCTCAGCAACAATATGACTGAGACTTTGCTTAAAATGCCACCACACCATCGAATGACCACGACTTTTATTTTAGCCATTTTATATAATCAAAGCTCCCTTCTACCTAGCCAAGTGTCCTCCCCAGTTCCATTTGAGAAACGTAGTCCTAATTCCGACGTCCTGGATTTTAGTCCAACGCCAATTTGGGTAACAACAACTCAACGTTGGAGTCTAATGTCAAACACGGCTCGCTATATGAGTTGAGAGTCATTATGACCTGTACTATTTATCCTTGATGAGTGTCTGTCCACGCCACAGCACTGTAGGTTAAATTTGGGATTACACTTTGGTTAAACTAGAGACAGGTTTCAGGCAGTGTGGAGCAATTTTAAACCGAAACATATCCTATAGCTTCCAGAACTCTATCCGAGTTGTATCCTTTAAAGGTTAATGATGATGAATTTATTAAAACTTATTCAACTACTCAATCATATTTTCAAACCGTCCAAAAAAATTATAATTTATTGCTTTTTTAATACTGCATTCTACTGACAGCATCCAAAATCAAAGCACGATGGAAAGTAGTGAACAAACTTGTGACACACCAACTGTATCCAGATAAGAAGCATCAGGCTCAATAAGATGTTAATCAGACATTTCTAAACATAATAAAACCATGATAACGAAAAACAAATTCTAGATATGCAATGTTTACCGCACAACGCGATAAGCGATAGAACTCAAAGAATTTAGCATAAAAAAGCTCGCCATCATTCATAATGCAATCACATTGCTCTTCAAGACATAACAAGGTACTATCAACTCCACTTACAACTGTTCTCACAGTACAAATTGAAGCTTACTGCATTAGAATAAGTAGGATACAATTCGAAAGTGTAAAACCAAATGTTGTGCCTGAAGTGCTTCCAGAAAAACTAGATCGCTGATTCGCACGGGCGGCGCAGCAGATCTTGATTCTCGTAAAATTTTATGTGTCTTGGACAAAGAGAATTTTGTTAATTAACCATTTTGCCCACAAGTTGCTTTACTCTCCTGTATAGTGATAGATAATGGTGACTTTTTATCTCGCAACTTGAATCTTAACAAGCACTGACTGTATCCAGCATTTTGGGTTGCGGTTTACGGCACACTGTTGTCAGTAACTCTCAAAAGACTGAAAGATAAATGTGCATTCGAAACTAACTGTTTCCGAGCCTTTTAAGTCTTAAGATATTGATACAGTATTCCTTATTTGGACCATTCATAAATTAAGTAAACCAATAAAATTTCTTTCAAGTCAGAAAATGATTCATGGTATTGAAGTTGTAGCTGAAATTATGATATTTCTTGCGATTACATCCTTTGATTTATAACCGTAATAAAATGGAATTGGCGTAACACATGTGATTGGTGTAATATGCATACGTACTTTTTCGATAACTTTATTTAATTTTTACTTTTTATTTTCAAGTGCTAATTGCTTTACTGAAGCTAAATTAAATATTTATAAAATTTTATAAAATATTTTTGAATGTTTAATGTCTTAATGTTTTTGAGTGCTATTTAGCAGTGCAGCCGCCCGGATTGCGGAAGGCCCAAGTTCGATTCCTGGCTGGGTCGGGTGGGCGTTTAATTTTTTCACTGTATTTTATAAAATTTTATATTTTTTTTATTTTATTTTCTTATTAATATTGAAGACCATAGTTTTGTTTTGTCACAAAAGTTTTTAGTGCGTCTTCCGTATTCATTTGACCGGGGATAAAAATTTATTAATATACTAAAGCGGTTTTAGAAACCCGTGGTTGTGGTTGCCACTGCTCTTAAGCCCAGAGGCCTGCCTGATAGAAAGTGGCCACCACAGCCCAGAGACGATTGCAATACCAAAAGGTTTTGCCAAGACTGAAGCTTCACTTCTCATGCTTCTATGCTAATATGCTAATGCTAAATATTCCACTGAGTCTCTTTAAACCAGTATCAGAAATGCAAAACAATGCAGCTTAACGTCAGAAAAATGTATTAGTGAGATCACCATCTAGTCGGTTCTACCACCAAGCACTATAATCCAAGCACTAATCCTCATAAATGACAACGACGCCGACGTGCTCTTCCATTGTCAGTCAATCGTCATATAGCATTAGGTTAGATTTGTGCTTGGATGCGAGTGTGGAGCCTCCCTGCATTCGATGCCGATGGTGTGATGATGTGATTATGTGATGCCCTTGCACCTTGCACCAGATGGTGATGGGGGGAGAGTCCCAGGTAACCATTTGCGTCTGCCTTTCCTTTTCCTTTGTTGTTACAAAAACAACAAAATCAGATCGCGAGCAAAAAGTTGGTTTCCCGGAACAAAATAATCTTCACCGCTGTAAAGCTCAACAAGAGCATGGAATCTGCCCATCGAGCAGTGTAGCAGAAAAAGTGTTTTTTAATTACCCCCCTTTACTCAGGAGGGACTCATTAAACGGCCCGGGGAATGTGAAACTGTGGTGCGCGCGATAAATTTGTTATTTACGAGCGTACGTGATCAGTCGTCATGTAATGTCGTCCGATTGTTTCGTGCGGCTCGGTCTTTATTGAGGACCTACATTCCGATTTGTGTGCGCCGCCATTTTCGACGCTGTTCGCCGCTAGTTTACGGGGTGAACGCATTTTTGCCGGCGATGTGAACTTGTCTTTCTTTTTTTACGGCTTGCATGTATTTTAGATGCCAAAAAAAACATTTTCTTATCCATTCGTTATTAATTACAAGAATTCAATTGATACGTCTGAAAGCTTATAGGTTATTTTGTTTATTTATTTGTAATTGTAAGGCCTAAAACAAAAGCAGTATTATTAACCTATTATTAAATTGCATAACGTGTTTCATTATTAGACTTAGGTTCACGTAAAAGTCTGTTTCTGTATCTCAATGCTGTGAAAACATTGTTTATGTAGATAAAAATACGTATACTATGAACTAATTATCGCGTGGCCACCCGAAATAAAAAGTAATATATGACAATCTCCGACCACAAAATTATATATTTCATATCCATTGCTTAAAAGAGTTCTTTTAAAAACTTTGAATAAACCATAAATGACGTCAGTCACCACAATTAACCCTAATAAACACAATTCCAATAAATTAATTAATAACACTTAATATTTCTCGATAAGTCGTAGTCACAGACCATTCTGTGGTCATATAGTACACCTTCTTCATAGCGATTATGTATTAATAGGTGGCATCGCTTACAGTGCCATAACAACGACAGGCTATGTACAAAGGTTATCTCGGGGTTTGGAGATGAGCCTACTTTCACTAACCAAGCCTTTTTGCTTGCAAGCCTTATTACACATCGGCCACGCGAATTTCAACTCTATACCTTTGAAATAGAAGCTTACTAGCATTTTTATACATTGTTGTTGTTGTATCTGTTTTGTGGTATACTTGTTCTATCAAATCTGAACTTTATTGCATAGCAAGAAGACCTTTGTTTGCTTCAAAATCTTGTTATGAAAATTTAATTTGCATTTCAAATATATACTTTATTGTATACGTTATGGAAAAAAACAATAAGGTTAATAATTGTTAATCTTAATGACTGTCTTGTGTATAGAAAATAATTGGTGATTCGTGTAATTGCAATTATCAATTACTAATGATTATTATTTGAGTCAAGCCGACATCCTCTTATCGACTTGACCTTTGGTTGCGGTAAGTGTTCGAAAGCCGCGTTATATATGTTTAATGATCCATAGTCTGTGAAGACAGTAAGATATTACTAATATTCATAGAAGTACTGAATGTACACACGTCTGCACATCAACCTACCACAAACTGTCAAATTTCCTTTATAGACTTTGAACTTTATGCCTTAATAATATAGTTGGTCCCTTTAAGTGTCTAGGACAGGATTTGATTATAAAATACGTACAAGCTACTTGATCAATGATTCAAATATAAATTAATATAATTTGAATCATGGATCAAGTAGCTTGTGAATTAAATGAAACTCCTACCTCAAGGCCGGCAACGCATCTGCGATTACTTTGGTTTTGGTCCATGGGCGGCAGTGATAACTTTCCATCAGGTGATCCGCCTGCTCGTTTGCCTCCTTTTAACATAAAAGAAAAGTTTTTTTAATAGTAGAAGTTTATAAATTACTATTTTATATTATTTTATTTATTTATTCAACAATGTTTCAACAGCATTTATCTAAACACAAGATACAGAAGATGTTACTTAAACATAAGCCAATTACAGAAACATAATATTATGTTACTAAAAAATGTTGACGTAATTAATGAACGCAGGTAGGTAGTTTAAAAATTAAAAATAGGTAGGTAGATTAAAATTTTGTCGAATGATAACTTACAGAATAGGTGTGAATCTGATTGTGTTGTGTCGATGTGTATTAGTGCGTGTGAGTGTAATATTGTAGTTGGTTTACATGGACGCTCGAATTGATTATGACCGTGGGTTATTAAATGTATACATTCAAATATTTTAAAGGTTCAATTAAAACACTCTTTTAACTTAACTTATACTATTATCTATTATTATACTAGAATCGATATATTTACTCAATAATTTTTTTTAATGATTTATAGAAGAGAACAGTAATAGAACAGAAGCAGGTTTGTTCTGCATTGCTTTGCAACTATTAGACCTTAGGATCCACAAACCGTAATTTGTACCCAATTTGTATAAACGTAGCAAGGCTGCAGTGATCTAAAAAAAATTTAACCATCCACAAACATAATCAAACAAATCGTGTTAATTAATCGTTCATAAAATTAATTGCAGAAATACTCTTCTAAATGTCAAAATGAATAGAGAAAGCCACACCCGACATTCTACGAAGATAATTGAAAATCCGACAGGTATCTCTTACGGAGCCTTGTCCACTGTCTTAATTGTAAGATTTACACATTTTATTTCCCACAGCAAATACCATAGAAAATAGGAAGCACGCCGTTTAGAGCGTGATTTATTTATCAATCAGACAACTATTGCGACCAATTTCAAATATCACAAATACCAAGATAAAACGCAGAAAATATATCAACATCATTGCTACAGTTACAGTTTTCTTTCAAATAACTTTTGTGATTGACTACATGGCAGGCAAAAGTAAGCTTTAAGCTTCAAAGGTTACAGTCGAGAATCAATGATGCAAGATTGGAAAGATAAATCAAGATAGGTATGCTGACGGTTACAATTTAGCAATTTACTTGTCTACATGATCTAGTCCAATTATCGCTTTGGTTTATGGCAGGGGAGGAAGCGATAGCTTTTAATAAAACATATGATTGATTTATGTTTATTAAACATATGTATAAGTGTGTATTGTTGTTGCTTTGTGGTTTGTGCTCCCTCCCACACTTAGGTGTTCGCGGAAGACCAGCGTCAGGTTTTCCTATAAACTAGGAGGCCTGACATCATGCTGAGCGGGCACCTTTTAGTGCCACTTATTTTTTTAATCTGTAATGTAATGATGTGTATTGTTTTCTAAAGTTTACGCGAACACTACGCATTGAAATGAAACAACTTTTACGGATCTACTCGCGTTTATTTTACACATTAGTTTTAATTAATGTTTATCCTGACGTTTCGAACCCTTTGCAGGGTCCGTGGTCACAGGTAGACAGGTAGCAGGTGAGGTGTTGGTCGTCTCATAATTAGTTAGTAGCTTGTATACCCTCATTTAAATTAAATCAGGTGCGTTCCGTTTTACGCAGAAAGAGCTTACAGTATCCTTTGGACTGGCAGTATGGTGTTGGTGGTAGATTCCAACCATCTTCTCTATTAAACGTCAGGATAAACATTAATTAAAACTAATGTGTAAAATAAACGCGAGTAGATCCGTAAAAGTTATTTCATTTCAATTTGTATTGATGTGTGTTGTGTCACTAATAAATGTTTTCTATTTCTATTCTATGATTCCAATGATATGTTTATGTAGAAACTACAAGTAAGTTTTAAAGGAAAGTGCTGCTAATAATGAGAGATTCCACAAAATAATGAAAGTCTTCGATACAGTCTTAGAGCCGCCAAACTAACTCGTTGTCCGGAAAATATAGAAATGGTTTAATTAATTTGTATGTGCTATTGTGGTCTGGAGGGAAGGCCCTTTCTAAGAGCAATGTTCCCTTAAATACGCCCATATTTAAATGTTCTGTTCTCAAGTGGCTGTGACGTATCCAAAAATGAAGGCCTCCAACAAGGTGGTCTGACCTGGTAAACCAACCCAGGAGGCGCTGTGGAAATGGACGTCGTTCGTATGAAATGATGTTGATGTTGATGATGTTGATGGTGGTGGGGGTGATATTGATGATGACAATGGTGATAATGATGAAAAATCACTTATTAGGAAAGTAAAATTAAAATGATATTACATAGTAAATCCTTGTAATAGTTCTACGAGTTATTATCAAATATTGCTTTAAATCATACAAACGCGTTTACATTCAACATGGACCACCGCAAAAAATAATGTATTTACCGGAGGCCGGGCAAAGAAATTAAAGCGGTGTAAACTGGCCATTTATTTACCTACCTCTTGTTTGTAAAATTCGTTACAAATAAAAAGTTAATGCCATTGAATGTCGATGTTTTGTCGGCTGTTAATTTAATGGGCGAACTAGCTAAGCTGTACTAAAATGGTATGTAAATTAGGCTTTTAGAGTGTTTCTTCATTATGTTTGTTCTTGTTGAAATTTCTTATTCTAGGTAATCATTTATTTTCAGTAGCCGTTACTAGACACGTGAATGTGTTAAGCACCTGTGTTTCTCATTACCTCAATATGTAATAATGACTGTATTCCACGACAACCTAGCATTGAACTAACGTTGAGTGTTATAAAACAATTTCCTGTAGTATTTTTCTTCTTCTTTTCGTGTCAACACCATGATTTCTTCCCGACCAAAAAGTTGACGTCAGCAGGTTTGACCAAATCGTCCTGTACTACTGATTATTTGGGAAGGTATGACCTGAGTTCAGCCGTGGGATTATAGTTTGATGATGATAGGGAAAGAGAACTAGAATCTGATAAAAAGTCTACTATTAGCTTGATTTTTGTGTCCATCGTCACCTTTATGTTAGTGTTTTTGAGCTTTTGCCTATGCGGAAACGCGTGTACCAGCTATTTAGATTAGATTAGATTTATTTATTGTGCAAGTAACACAGGAACATTTTATTGCAAACAAAACTAGATCTTAAACGTAAAACAGTACGAGTATAGTTTCACTGGCTCCCACCTTTACAGGCGTTACATTTAGGCTCTCAGTTTCAGACCTAGTCGTTCTTGAGTTTATTTGCCAGCGATGGTAAAATATAATAATTGTAGTTATTTGGATGGTTTGGTTTGTTTGAAGCTGCCTGATTAACTTCTTCTAACATCAGTATTTCATTCTAAAAAAGGTAAAGCAATTAGTTTTTCAGTGGACAAGAGGTTAAGTGCGAATCGTGAAGAAATGGTGTGATTGAAGACTAAGTTTTTGTCTGCGTTTCATATTGCAATGAAAAGTGCAAGGAAATAAATATACAATTCAATGCTAATTGTCCATCACACTTCATCTTATGGTGAAGTCTCATTGTAGGGATAGCTCAACACTCAGGCTGAAAAAGCCGCTGCAGTATGTCACAGAGCGTTCTGTTTGAAACAATGCGTCCACTAAGTCCATCAATTGCCAAACCACCGATCTAATACCGTTAATAACTCCGGCTCGGCTCCACAAAGGCCAGCTACATCACCTGCCGATAGCATCCGAACACGTCCCCAGACCACATAAACATATCACCAGGCTTGTCGGCTATCGGCCAATAGCCGCGCGCATTCCGATCTTTACCCAATGGGACAGTACGCATGTTTCCTTAAGACATCGTCTATTGGAGATAGTATCGGCCGCCGGTGAATAGAGCCTTGCGCCGAGGCATAGGGAAAGTCTAGATGTGAATGTTTGTTAATTCTTAAATTTATATCTTTAAATAAATTTATATCACTAAGAATTCAATTGACAATTCGTGCATTACACTTGAAAAAGACAACTTTAGTAAAAAGGAACATTACATTTTGTGATTTTTTGTATTTTTTTTAATCATGCATAGATGTGTTCTTAGTTAAAAATAATATTTCACTAAAATAACATGAAGATGTCGTATTTCGAAATGTTAACAAAGAAAATAGTAAAAGGTAGATCATAAGGTGTAGTGTCAGGGTTACAAGAAAAAAACATCATTGAAAAAATCAAAGCGGAAGCGACATATTTAAGTTATCACTTTTTCTGTCTAGAAGATAAATAATAAATAGCCCATTTTACCGCCGTCTTTGCTCATCGAATAAGTTCATCCCAGTGGAGCGGCGACTAACAAAAGTTAAGATGATTGCTGATTGACGACTGAATGGCGACTGATGCGCAGACTCCGACGGTGCAAGCGCTCTGATCCGTGCCACTTACTATTATACTATAATATTAGTGAGGCTTAAGAGAAGACCGCTGGTGTATTCAGATTGTGTTGGAGCTTTACCCTTTTCCGCGACAACATGAGTTGAGAACGAAGCCTTTGCAGACATCGTCGTTTACCATTTTCGATCTGGCTTAAAAAACCTTGTAAATGTATTATAGTTTTGAGGTTCATATCTTACAAAATAACGCTAAGGTACCCTCCTTCAAGGTTCCCGCTCAGAAGCTGTCCTGATTACTGTTATCCATGAGACTGGTAGCCAAGTAGGTAGCCCTGAATAAGTTTTTGCCACCAAACACCAATGTCTTGTATTGAACAACATGCAAAGTTACGGGGCGTAGACACATAATAAGTAAGACCTCAAGAACTCGCGGTTTATTTAATATTTCGTTACAACGACATGCGCCATGATCAACGATGTACTTAAGTTGAGGCTGGTTGACATTTATGAGCAAGCAGAAACATCTACCCTTTTTCCTTGAAAGTAGATCCAAACTATAAAACACTGCAATGCAGAGCTAGATCGACACAAGAAATCTCAGATACAGATCAACAATATCGCTGACATAATGGATTCCAATTAATATCACACAGCTCACCATCAACTAGAACACCACATCAATTAATATCACCGTAAAAAGCACCTCACACGCAACCCCATTTGATGAGTTTTAGAATTAATTCCTTGTAGATCTCATTCGAATTGAATCGACACTTCGCACTGCTTAATTCAAACTGCCTTCCCGTCCTTAAAGTGCAAAAAGCGTCGTTCGTCTGTCCATTTCTCGACAGATTGATGATCATTTCAAGTACTTCTTTCACGATTGAGGGGCGATAAGTTTCGTGTGGCCGTTGGGTTTGAAGCGCCATTTTAAAATTCAAACGACGCCATTTTATTGCGCGACTGTAAGTTCGGCATTTGAAATGGCAGCCGTTACTTTTGTATTGTTGACGCTGCTTTAATAATCGGCGGGTTTGAAGTGTCTCTATATGAATAAATTAATGAATAACATTTATTGGTAATACACGACACATACCCAAAGTCACATTAAAAAAAATACAGGAACTAAAAATAGCAACTGAAAAATACTACCTAAGTGTAACTTAAAGTATGTGCCGAGTCAACCAAAGGGCTCCGGACTCAGTTTTTTTTGTTGCAACCAAGGTCACAACACTGATATTCTGCCGAAACCCGTGGAGAAAATGCGCAACGTGGCTCGCGTTTAAAATTTTACTAATAATAACAAACCGCCTGGTACTAAAATCCTATAGTTGTAAATAATAAATATTAAAAGACAAAAATGTGCATAGTGCTGGTATGGAGCATAAACATAATTAGGTGTATTTGAATAAGTAGATATATCACACACTGTATGACCGTAAATACGAACAACAAATAAATAAATTAACAATATGGTCCCTACTATATAAATAAACCACCTCAAGAAAGGCCAACGAGAAAAATAAGTAAATGTAATTAAACTAACAAATAAAATAATATAAAGCAGCTTTTTTTTTTTTTTTGAGAGAGATTGCTGATTGCCGCTACGGCATTTTCAGCTTCACCGGGCTTTTTGGGGGCGGCGAGGAACGTAAAGGGTCCCTCAAGCCGTGTGAAACGAATCACCTTCAGAGGTTATCTAAAGGGAACGGCATCGCGCACAAGTGCGCGTCCCCGTGCCCTACTAGATTCTCCGAAGGGTTCGGATCGGATCGGTATAAAGCAGCTACTAAGTGGATTGTTGAATGTTTAGCAAGTGAGATTTATAAGCACGTTTAAACAAATACTTAGTTTCCAAATCACGCAGCGGGGGTGGTAGATCGTTCCAACACTTAGTAGCTCTATATTTTTTTTTATATTAACGGGTAAGCACAGTGCCTTGATCTCACCTGATGTTAAGTGATGATAAGGCCAACGATGGAAGCGCACTTCACCCGGGATCCTCAACTAGTGAGGCACTGGCTATCTTATCTGTAGCTGCCGGAACACAACAATGCTACAAACATTGATGTAATGGCGATATATTTAGATAAGATGGTGGTAGCTAGCCAGGCGGACAAACAAGCCCTACCACCAACCAAACCGTGTACACAAACATGTACCCCCCGCTGGGAATCGAACCCGGGACCTCTGGGTCTAAACCGGTGGTCTTAGTGGTTCCACTTGACCACAGAGGCGGTTAAAATATTTGAAACTGCCACGGAAAGCAGCAGTTTTGTTCCGGTATTGAGAGAGGGTTGGTGCACGGCCTTACTCTTCGATTAGTAGAACGCCAGGTTAACTTGTCAAACAGGTACTTAGGATATTGTTTCTTAATAATATCAAACAGCATGCAAGCCAGGTTTTTTAGCCAGGTAAAGTTTTTGACGCTCCTTCATTTTTAGGATTTTAAATGTATTCATGTATGGTGTTACATGTGTTCTGGTTCTAACGAAGCAATACCTTGCACATGCATTCTGGACTCTCTGAATAAGACGCTGAGACCTTTCCAGGATGCAGGGGCCATATACAGTAATGGAATAGTTGAACTTAGAGAGTACTAAGCTGTCGCACAATTTCATGCGAAGTTTAATAGCCTCTGTTTAACCGCCTCTGTGGTCTAGTGGCTAAGACCACCGGTTTAGACCCAGAGTTCCCGGGTTCGATTCCCAGCGGGGGGTACATGTTTCTGTACTCGGTTTGTTTGGTGGTAGGGCTTGTTTGTCCGCCTAGCTAGCTACCACCATCTTATCTAAATATGTCGCTATAACATAAATGTTTGTAGCATTGTTGTGTTCTGGCAGCTAGAGATAAGATAGCCAATACCTTACTAGTTGAGGATCCCGGGTGAAGTGCGCTTCCATCATTGGCCTTATCATCACTTAACGTCAGGTGAGATCAAGGCACTGTGCTTACCCGTAAATATAAAAAACAAAATATTTAAAGCCATATCATTTCTGACTTTAAAATAATCGAAATCGAATTGAAAATGTGAATTATGACTTAATTAATATTAGTCGTTAGAGAGAGTACTCCTGAGCGACGGCCGTTCTACACTTTTCCATACCTTTGCATGTTATTCTTACTCATTTACACTTCCCTCAGAAGATTAATTTAAATTATCCTTATCCCACCTTCTCCCTTCCTCCATAGGAGTACACGTGCTGCTCTCCGGTGTCACCGCTTGACTGTCACACATATCCCATCGCGCACAAAGAAATTTGGTGACTCGTTTCTTTGTCGCACCTCCAAAAGATGGAATAGTCTACCAGCACATGTTTTCCCTCTTTCCTATGATATGGGGTCCTTCAAACGAGGCGTGAAGAAGCACCTTGTGGGCCGGCAGAGTGAGGTTGACTGATGCTGCGTTGTTTTCACGCTGCACCAGTTGTCTTCGCGTCTGGACTCCATTTCCACTTAACATCAGGTGGTGTGGAGTCATTTGCCGTGCTAAGTATAAAAAAAAAAAAAAAATTGGAGCTTTTTCAAAAATCCTGCATAACTGAATATTACCAGGACAAAAGAATCAATACATAATAACATACAAAAGCGTACAGCCTTTAAGAAGGTAAAACTAATTTCCGATAGTAGGAATTATATAAATTAAGCTTGCTTCTCAGCACAGAAGTCGAACCGGTACTAAAAACAATACATTTATATTTTAACACCGTCATAACTTTCGTGGGTCCATCTTTCGAGAAGTAATAGCTTACGACCGCGGTTGTCCCGAGCCAAAAACACACTGCGCACATTAAGTAAACGGTTATAGTAATGTTATTGTTATGTTTATGAAACGATAATGCTGTATGTACATTGGCAGTTACTCGATGATACAATGTCGTAAAATGCCAAAACCCGACATAAAGACAAGAGTACAACACTCCGAAATAAGATTTTTCTCGCACATCAATGACACAATATAAGGAGACTGCAGAGAGTGCTGCTTCATACATGTCGCGCTCGAGCAACGCACACATAATAATAATAATAATAATTTATTCAATATCTTTTACAAAATAAAACAAAAGGTACATACAAATTCTTATTAACTAGGAAAAAATACAAATTGTGATGCCTGAACTAGGAAATCCTGTTATTCAGGCGAGAAATTTAAGGCTTAACATTTTAAAATAAGTATAATTATAATTACTTAATAGGTATTTTACATAAGCATTAGGTGAAAAGTGAAATCGAAATATTATTCAAACAAAAGAAAATAGAAGTGTTACCTTATATACTTAGCACCTTTCTTTTGAAATATAAAACAAAATCTATGAAATAAAAATTAATTAAAAATAAATAAGTATATCTACAGTCAACAATTTCTCTGTATCGGCATAGGACATTATTTGCAGGGCATCCTTTTAAGATATCTTAAACTTATTGTAATTAAGGGAATATATTATATAGCGGTAACTCCCGGGTCGATTACCGGTCGGGTCAATGTTGAAAACGAACTTTTCGATATTGTGTCGGGTCTGGGTGGTTGTGGTACCGTCGTTGATTCTGATTTTCATGAAACGAGTGCTTTAGCTACTTACCTTGGGATCAGAACAATGTATGTGATGTTGTCTCCTATATAGATATACATAGACAACCTCCCACGGACACGAATCTTGCAACGATATTGTCTATGTGTGCGTTGCTCGATCGTTTGTATAAAGCTTACCTTCTGCTCTGCAGTCTCCTTATTTCGTGCCAATGATGCAAGTCAAACTTTGCGGCTTTTGAAATTGGGCAATATTGTAATTCATGGATGTGACTTAAGTTTGTGTATGCGGGTCAAACCATATCAGGGTGTAAAGAAGTCGATCGTAAAATTAAACAATATTATCTTCTACATCGATAAAAATAGTGGTCCAAGTGGAGTTATTTTTTAAATTGCTTGTTTTTTTGAATTTTTGTGAATTACACACTGCTTTTAGCTTCCCTTCTAAATGTATTTCGTGTGACATACTGTTCACATAATTATATGAGTATAATTTTTGTATTAAAAAATAAAACCCTAAGATCTAAACGAATTCCCTCTTACTACAAAACAGCTTAAAGTTTTACACAATGGCTAAATACGTGTTTAAAATATTGTGTCTCTGTATAAAAGTATTAGCTAAGAAGTAACGTACTTCGCCTATTCCACAAAATCTAAAGACGAAAGTCTTTAATCAGTGCGTCCTACCGGTCATGACATACGGAGCCGAATCGTGGACACTCACGGTAGGGCTGGTTCACAAATTTAAAGTTGCTCAGCGAGCTATGGAAAGGGCTATGCTCGGAGTTTCTCTGAATGATCGACTTCGGAATGAGGTGATCCGACAGAGAACGAAAGTAATCGACATAGCCCATCGGATCAGCAAGCTGAAGTGGCAGTAGGCCGGTCACATTAGCCGCAGAACCGATAACCGTTGGGGTAAACGAGTTCTCGAGTGGAGACCGCGTATCGGCAAACGTAGCGTAGGACGCCCTCAGACTAGGTGGAGCGACGATCTTCGCAAGGTGGATGGCAAGAGCTGGATGAGAGTAGCCGCGGATCGTGCTCGGTGGCGTGCACTTGGAGAGGCCTATGTCCAGCAGTGGACTAGTATAGGCTGATGATGAAGAAGTAACAGTATCAGTTATAAGCATTATCTAACTTTAGCCATCGTTTTGTAGTAAAGCATATTGAGTCGCTCCGCGGCTTCATTACTACAGTGCCCGTAGCACTATTAGCTGATGTATCACAGATTGTTGCTACATTAGCTTTATCGCTACGAGCCGTAACAGGGTGATGAATAGACTTTAAAAAAAACTATTATAATCTATATATTAATACGTGAAGCAAAAACTTTGTACCCCTTTTTACGATAATTGCGCGGACGGAGGAGTATGAAATTTCGCACACTTATAGATTATATAGAGAAGGATTGCAGAATATTAATACTTTTTTTAAATTAAGCATAAAAAATACATTAAATCAATAAAACAAACATTGTGTAATGTTTGTACATTGTTTGTACTACGATTATTTGACACTCGCTTAAATACACTTTTCAAAAATTTCAAAAATAGAAGAGGAGTGGCCTAAATCTGCAATGCAAATCCAAACTCACATTCTATCTTTTTTTAATTTTTCATTGCTTAGGATACAATCCATGCAGCCTTAATAAAATTACGGTCGAATTTTGACCAAATTATACCCCCTGGTAGGTGAAGGGTCTTGAAACTTGAAGCCATTGAAGACCAGTCATAATCGAAGAATAGATAAATTGCACTCGTTGGTCACGCTATAAAAGCACAAAGATATAATTAACTAACAGTGTACTGGGATAAAATAGGTTAAATAAAGAAAAGAAAAAGGTACCTACTAATAATTTTGTTAAAGGCTAAAAGTTGATTAAATAAAAATCATTATTTACCTACATAATTATGCTAGTATTGTCACTATTGTAAAAAATGCAAGTAGTAAGGTCGCAGGTAAATACTTATTTATTAAATGTGCAAAAATATCAACAAACATTAAAATCTGATACATCAAATCTTCCGCTCTCTGCGTCTACCAAAATATAAGCTTATACAAATTATTACGTACAGTAATATCTATCACAACATAAACTAAGAGCAAATAAGTTTAATAAAAACAATACACCACTTTACAAATTATATAATTTGGCAGCTGCCCAGAACAATGTATCTCGTATAAAATGAGGCTCCTCATAATAATCTCAATTTGGTGTGAAACTCAATTTCGTAAATGTCAATAGCAGTGATTATAAAGAACAGTATTAAATGTATCCAATTTGCATTATCTCATTTTAATTATGCGCCTTTGATAAGTCGGATTTTGTCCCGAGTGGGAAAGGGCAATTCAAAATTATGACCCATATTGTAAGTGAGTTAATAATAAAGAAGTTCTTGGAAAAATTGATGAGAACATAGTAGTTTGAGGTAAAGAGGTGTACACATAACAATATACATTAAAGAAAATCCTTTTAAACTTAAACATAAAGTCAAGTACACAGTCGGTTATTCTAAAATGTCTAAGACTTGAAGATCAAGTCTCTAGTCTCAAACCTAATTTTATTTAAATTCTTCACGAGTTACTTAAATTACTTAAAATGCTACCCTAACAAAAAGTAGTCTAAAAATAAAACTGAGTAGAAACTGATG
This sequence comes from Eudonia truncicolella, assembly GCA_949315975.1. Taxonomy (NCBI): domain Eukaryota; kingdom Metazoa; phylum Arthropoda; class Insecta; order Lepidoptera; family Crambidae; genus Eudonia; species Eudonia truncicolella. The sequence continues at coordinate 16,335,358 of OX438837.1, read as the reverse complement.
ATATCTCTGTTTTTTATATAAAAAAGAAGGCAAGCAAACAGGAAAGTATCATCGCTGCCCATGGACATCTGCAGCATCCGGGGAAGTGTATATGCGTTACCCATTTTGAGAGCCCTATTTAAATGATTCTTAAAGAACTTCATGTTATTGGAAGCGGAACGCAGAAGAAACGAACGGGATACCGCTTTGTTTTGTTTTTGTTTTTATCTTTCTAAAAATAAAAAACATTTGCCTCTAACTAAAACACAGGTATACAGGTGTAACTTCCCAGCTAAATTTAGTTATTATCAAAAATGACACCGCTCACCTTAGGTATAAGCTAAGCTTATAAGTATGCGTTTTGAAATAACAGGACTAGAGTTTAATCGTTTTACTAATGTGCACAATTGCACAGCACTTCGGAAATTGTAAACATTTCGAGCAAATCCATTTCAGGTACAATATTTTAGCCGACAAAGTAAAATAGCCGCTCATTATATAAATCCTTAAGATCGGGAACAACAAATCATTGTCCCCAGCATTATCGCGGTCCATTCAACTGCTAGCAGCCAAAGGAAACTTAAAACAATGTTCATTAAATGAATACCAAAGTAAGCAGTCCAATAATTGCAGGCTCCATTTAGACATTGCATAAAACTATTCAATAGGAACAATTTGTCGGTGCAGCTCTTAAAGCAACTTTAGAAAAGCAGACATTTCCAAAGGTCCGCTTGGATCGCTCTGATACCTCGTTAGTTATCTTGCGCTGCCACTAAATAATTGTAGCAGAATAACTCGTGGGAAACGACACGGACAAATCCGAACCTAATCCTGAAGATAAAAGGGCTCCAATTTGCAATTCTGATGAGTGTGAAGCTGTTAGCGCTGTTAATAAGATTTCTGACTTAGTAGTTGGAAATAGGATCGAATATGAAACGTGGAGCGTCATTTTTTGTACCGACGCTGCTGTAATCGAAATTAAACCTTATAATGGAGATGGGGAGTTTGTAATTGAATAAACAAACGTTGTTAAGGTTTTTGAAGATATTCCGAATGGCACGGAAGCGGGAGCAATTTAACTGTCCACGGACTTTATTTACCAGTGTTGAGTGATATATTTACAGACAAATGTGAAGTTCGAAACAGAAGTACTGTACAAGTGTACCAAATAATTTCTTAAGAATCAATAGGTTTCAAAGATAATATTAAGAACGTTTATGACAAATAATTTGCGGTTTTGTTTTGTTTTCTAAAATTTGTGTTATGTCGAATATTAATGTGAAATAATGGTGGATTATTAACCGTTAAGTGTTCATGAGAGTGCATGAGTGTTGGCAAATGAAACAAAACAGTGCAACGTCAGTTTTCAAATTCTCTCAAGAAGTCTGCGTGAGGACTTATACTGAGATACTCGAGGGGTTAGGGAGTATATCATTTCTCACTTCCCATTTTTATTAATATCATTCATCATCATCATAATGGAAGGAAAATTATTGTATATTTATGTTTTACTTGTAAGATAAATTACTTTGACACTGGTTAAATGTGCTAATCGCACGAAGCTATCAACTAAAGGAAAAAAAAATGTGGTAAATTAACAGTTATGGTAAATAATTATAAAAGATATATAGCAAATCGTTAGTGCATAAAAGATTTAATTCTCTTCACTTCGCACTTTTTTTTTGTAAAATTCGATAAATTGAGTAGATCCTTATTTCAATGTTTTGTGACCGCGTTAAATTGAATATCCTAATAATATTATAAACGCGAAAGTTTGTTAGTATGGATGGATGTTTGTTACTCTTTCACGTAAAAACTAATGAATGGATTTTAACGAAACTTTCCTAATACACAGATCATGACCATATGCTGGTCTGGACCAGCATATAGGATTCTATTTTTTTTTTTACTGTAGTCTCGCGAACGAAATCGCGGGCAACAACTAGTATCACATAAGTTTCAGACAAGCTGATTGCTGAGGGCTCAACTATTATATACTATACTACACTATATATACTATATTGAGTTGACATGAAAACCCGGTACACATACATAGGATTATTCTACTTTATTATTCATAAAATCTTAAACAAAAATTTTGGTAAATAAATGATGTAGTACTTACCATTACCCTTTACAGATTTTTCCGTGTTCAATGACACAGAACAAAACAGTTTTTTTGAGGTAGTTTGTTGATTATCAGGCGGCATTTTCAGCATTTTCGGGCTCCGCAAGCCGTGTGAAACGAAGCACCGCCAGAGGTTTTCTAGAGGGAACGGCATCACGCACAAACTGCGCGTCCCCGCGCCCTACTAGATTCTCCGAGTGGTTCGGATCGGATTGTAACGGAAAACAACCTAAAACCTTAATCCTTTAATTATAAAAGAAATTACATAAATACTTAAGACCCAATCGTGTCTTTAAAGTGGCAGCGAAAACTCCCAGTAATAAATCGTAATCAATATTATAGACATTAATGATACCAATTAAATAATCGTAAAAAAGACGATAGCGATCGGTTACATCCACCGTAATATATTATGGTATTGCGTGCAGTGAGCAATATTATTTATAGCATCGGACCGTATTAGCGTTTCAATAGACAAATATATATGAGGCTAGTGAAAAGGCTGCGACGGGAGTTGATTTCAATGGCAAGAGGTTCTGTATGTCCATAATTGACTTGTTTTAATCTTTGAAAACCATGATTTTGTTATTTTTTGTCACAATTTGTATAATAGTGACTAATTCTCACGCTATGATATCGATTAAGAGTTCTCCTTTTTCTCGTATTCAAAATCACTAGTAACTTATTTTTGACAAGGAAAATTTCGAACGGTATGTATCCTAATAATGCAAAAATAATTATTTTTCATAGTGTTTTTCATGTCACTTTTAATGTCGAGATCACTGGTGAGGTTCAAAAATGTCCCCCTGCTCCACCTTTTCTGAGGGCTAGCACATAGTTAACCCTTAGACTAGGTGGAGTGACGATCTTCGCAAGGTGGCTGGCAAGAGCGGGATGAGAGTAGCCGCGGATCGTGTTCAGTACCAGCAGTTGACAAATAGATTAAGATGATTTTGTATATTGCCAACACCAGCTTATGTGATACTAGTAAATTCTAATGTATCAATAAACATATATTTTTTATTAAGTGGTGATTCAATAATCACCACTTTATAAAATTAATATTCCTATTAACCTTCGCAAAACCTGCCTCATTATTCAACATCTTGGCAAAGGCTAGTCAAGAATAGTTTAAAATTTGAGATTACGTAAAAATACTTAATGATAGCTAGATCACTCAAAGTTAATATTATAAAATGAAAGATGCGGCACAAATCTGACAAAACATACAATTTATCTAAACAGCTGTACGTTAGGAGACACTATAAGACAATTTTATTTTATGTTTTTGACGGAAATAGTAATTTACAAATTATTTTTTAACCGACTTCAAAAAAAAACGATTCTCGAAATATTATATTTTCATTCTTCCCCATCAATTGCAGATGGTTGGACCGATTTGGAAAATTATTTTTTTAGACAACCATAACGCCTTAATCATTTTGTGACTATTGACCAGAGTCAATATTATTCATAGTCATATTCATAGATATTATTGCATCACGTTAAATTAACATTAACAGAAACAGATAAAGGATTCAAAACGTATAGATAAATGGAAAATAAACGCGAGTACATCTGTATTCCATATAAAATATTTTATTTAAATACAGAAGGTACCCAAGTATCTTACAGTAATGATTATTTTGAACGGCCACGTCAGATTATGAAAAAATATAGGGCTATCAATTATTATATTTAAAAGTATAAACTGAGAAACTTTATTACGATGACGAAGCAGTAATTTATGAACAATTCAATTCCAGAATGATTTGGATCAAAGAACTATTGGATACCTATTTATTTATATACAAACAATTACATATTATTATGTTTTACAAAAAGGTACAACATAAACTAATTTAAGCTTTTTCGCGTACCTTGATACGTCGTAATACACATTATTGGACTCGGCACAGTGCCTTGCAATTATTCAAATACAATGACAATAATACTATTAATTCTTAATATTTAAGAAGCTTATAAAAAAACAAAGTGTAAGCTTGGAGTAGTTACTCCGTGTTTTGTCTCTTTTACTCTAATATGAAATGAAGTTTACATGACGGGAACAAAACACGGAGTAACTACTCCAAGCTTACACTTTTTTTATAAATACGGGGGTTAATGTTTTGTTGAAAGCAGGGACTAGCGATTGAATTAAGATCAGAATAATGTGACTATATTGAGCGCTTCAGTGGTAACTCAACGCGACATAAATGTTTTTTTTTGTATCCCCTATCCGGATACCGATTTTTTTTTAATGAGATGTATTTGAAATGAAACAACTTTTACGGATCTACTCGCGTTTATTTTACACATTAGTTTTAATTAATGTGCATCCTGACGTTTCGAACCCTTTGCAGGGTCCGTGGTCACAGGGAGTCTCCATGAAAATCCTTGAATCCTAAAATCCTTGTGGACGGTAAAATGTGTCTGTACGAGTATGTGTTTGTGTGTGTTATATGTGGGTGTGTGAGTAGTGTGTAAAAGTTAAAGAATTATGTGTAGGTGATAGTTTATATTGGGGGAGAAAGGTGCAGTAGCATGTATGGGGTATAGGCTAAGTTAAATGTTTAATGAGGTCCTCTATCTGAAGGTGAGCATTGTGTTTAGCTTGTTTTACTGTAGCTGACTTGGAAGCTGACTTGAAAACAGGTTTTCTAGAGGTGATGGCTCTACGCAAGCGTATTTACTTACTACATTCTCCGAGGTATTCGGTTCGGAACCGAAATACCGAATTGGGTCAGAATGTGACACGAATGTGACATGTGACGGCGATGCGCAATTTGTTTTAGTATATTACAATTACATAGTTCGTAAGATACAATTTTACTAGAAAAAAAAAACCAGTCTCAGGAAGCTCGAGTGGGGGAATCGGACCCACGACCTTTAGATAACCGGTCCAATGCTCTGACTGCTGAGCTACCGAGACCCCAGAAGACTCGTTGAACTCTTCTAGTACTTTGCTATTTACGCTGCGAGCCACATCACGTTACTGTGATGTTACTTCCCTCACAGTCGAAAGAAACACATTTTGCAAGTATTTTGGAGTTGGTCTTTCTGCCAACATTTGTGTTTCATTCTTTTTTCGGTTCCGAACCGAAATACCGAATTGGGTCAGAATGTGACACAACGCGGCGATGAGCAATTTGTTTTAGTATATAACAATTACATAGTTTGTAAGATACAATTTTACTAGAAAAAAAAAAACCAGTCTCAGGAAGCTCGAGTGGGGGAATCGGATCCACGACCTTTAGATAACCGGTCCAATGCTCTGACTGCAGAGCTACCGAGACCCCAGAAGACTCGTTGAACTCTTCTAGTACTTTGCTATTTACGCTGCGAGCCACATCACGTTACTGTGAAATTACTACCCCCACAGTCGAAAGAAACACATTTTGCAAGTATTTTGGAGTTGGTCTTTCTGCCAACATTTGTGTTTCATTCTTTTTTCTGTTTCTTTTCTTTCGAGTGTTTGTATTTGTGTCTGTATATGGTTTTTCCTAATTGTAAAACTGGGAGAAACTATATATAGACATAAATTTCATGTATAATGTAAGTAAATGTTTGTATGTTTTCTATTATTATGTTCTGCACCGCGCACCGGCGGCGGCAGGCTCCTCCAGAATACCAGGGTTGTTGCGGCGCGCTTCGTTCGCAGCAACACAAGCTGAGGCGGGGTCCTGATTGACCTATGTATTGTTGTTTATTTTTATTTTTTATGTAAATTAGGGTGTGTGGTCAATAAACGTTTCTTTCTCTCTCTCTCTCTCTCTCTCTTTCTCTATCTTTCTCTCTCTCCCTCTCTCTATTTAACAATCGATAAAGACGTAGTTCCTTTTAAATATTGTTCTTAGTTCGTGTAAAAACGTATTTAAAAAAAACAACAAATAATATGTCTTATTAGTTTAACATAATGACAGTCTGTTATAATAATTTAAATCCCTTCCAGTCAGATGTTTCAAAAATCAACAAAACCAAGTTTTTTTTCACTGTAGTAGGTACGCCTGTAGGAAACAATCTCACACAGTTAGGACGTAATTAAATCATCACATCGCATCTCAAAAACTTGAAGCTATAACGCCAAACAACTTATACCAGGCTTCTATTTCAAATTGCCTACAAATCCTTCCAGCATTCTACATAATGACATCTCTTTTTATCACTAACCGCGAGACAAGGATGTATTCCTAATAGCGACCAGTAAAAATATGATTCAGTTTTGTATGAAACCTACGTGAGATATGAATTAAATGCCTTATAATAGAGCGTTTTGCCGCGTAATGGGCAGTATATCACTTTAATTGGAATAGTTCTTGTGATAACACATAGGTGATGAAGGGGACGTGAGAAAAACGCATAGTTCGAAGTGTTCCATTCATCTTCGTGTTATGTTGTATGGTACAATTGATAAGTGAATAACGATTAATGGTAAGCAAACTTTTGTAGCGCCATATATCTTCGTTTCAAGAACTTGGACAATTTTGTGTAAGTTACTTTGCGTAATTAAATAATAAAGAGGGCTATGCTTTCGATTTCGCAGCATAATAGGACCAGAAATAAGGATACCCGTAAAAGAACAAAGGCTATCGATATAGCACAAAGAGTTACTAAGCTCAAGTAGCAGTGGGCAGGGCACATCGCTCGCAGGACTGACAGCCCGTTCTGCAGTTTCCTGAAGTTATGCAACTCTCGCGAAAACCGGTTAAAATGTATCATCTCGAGCTCCACCCTGCTTCGAAAGACACATAAAACCGTTGGTCCCAGCTCATTAACAGTCATACTGCACTGGGCTCGCGTGGTTGTTTATGGCCTGTTCTCCCTATCCAACCATAGGAAAGGCTTGTACCCCAGCAATGGGAATAGAAAAAGAGCTGTTTTGATGATGATAATACTAAAGCCCGGTGAAGCTGAAAATGCCGCAGCGGCAATCAGCAATCTCTCTCAAAAAAAAAATGATGATAATATTATTATCAATGCAGAACATCGACAAATAAAAGTAGCGGTGCCTATGGCATTTTAAGGGTGCGCTGACCAAAATAAGCAAAAAGTGTAGTCAGGGTTAAGTTTATATATAATGAAAAAACTTGCGTATTAAATAAACAAAATATATATTTAGTATCAAAGGGAACGTGTTTACAATTAGTCCGACTCATAAATTCATAACACTCTATAGTTTATTCTACAATATCATTTAAAGTTGGGCAAAATACATAAAAACGAGTGGCGGCGTTTAGTTGATATCTTATCGTTTATATAAATCATTATACCTCTTATTATGTCTAAACAATCACCAATTAACTTAATTACAAATCGTAAGTCTCACATTTTCGATTTATCGAGCGGTTTTCTAAATTGTTATTCTTCAAATTAACATGTTAAATTCCCCATACAAAATTAGTATGGCCGCGCGACATGAAATAAATATGGACGAAGACATTTCAAATAAAATATTATGACACTTGTCACTTACGGACGGCGGCACTCCCTTAAATTGCACCACATACAAATTTAAAATAATTTGTACTCCGTCACTCGGTGTCGATGTTAAAGTTTCTTTGAAACAATACGATCCGGGCGTGTCCACAATTAAATTGGTATTAACACCAGCGGGCGAGCGATTAGCAAACGCCACAGATGGATTATAAACGACCGTTTAGCAATGGCGGTTGTAGGCAAGAAGTTTTATTGAAATATTGATTGACGGTATCCTGCAAGTGTTGACGGGTGTTCGAAGATTGTTTGTTGTTTTTATTTTTACCTGATTTTCTCGATTTGATTGAAAGTTTAGGTGTCAAGGCAAAGCACTCGGCATGATAGGCGGAGGTCCCTGGTTCAATTCAGAGGATGTTTGTGGCGAAAGGCGAAATGTGTCTTTAGTATTTTCAGTTAGCTACATTTCATTTGGTTAACCCATTAATAGCCAGAATACGTTAGAATATTTCATTAGCTTTCAATCTTATCTCAATCATATTAAGTGTAATTAAAATGTGGTGGGAATATACATCCGTTTAACTGTGGTTAAATGGTTAACTTTCTATTTGGACCACTTACTACTAAAATGACCACCTAAAATACTTTTTTTGACCACCTCATTTTAAACAGTCCCTAAAGTTGCGTTTACTAAAACAATTTTTAACTGAACATAAATTTAATCCGCTTTACCAAACGGCACATAGCCGATTATTCATAGCGAAAATCCCTCACGCACACTACAATTGAAACAGAATTATTTTAAAGAGACCACCAATAAATATTATTATTATAAAATATGAAAAACAGTAGAACGACCGCGCTCTGCATACGAACGTCCAATCTGATATTAATAAATTCAATGAGTGGTGCTCCTTAATCCGTAACGGAGATGCAAAAAGGAACAACAAAACGAAGGTTTACATTCAAAGGCCTTATATCGCATTTAAAGAGAATAAACTTAAGCCTCCCATGTCGATATCAATAAGCCGGCCCTACTTGAGAGATCAATTTGTAAGAACCTACAGCCTGAGGGAAGTGGTCAAAGAGTAGGCAGGAGAAACGTGAGAGCTGATTATCTTTAACACATTCTACTTAAGCAACGTAATTCAAATTTAATTTAATATTCAATATCAATTTATTCAGTTCAGGCTACAAAAAGTTAGATTTCAATGTCACTGTGCTATCAGTACTGAGAAGAACTGGCAAGAAACTCAGGTAGGTCTTGCTTTTAATGGACTAAGAATTATTTTAAATAACTTTGTTTCTCTTATTTGATGCTGTTTTTAGGGTTTCGTACCCACAGGGACCCTATTACTAAGACTCCGCCGTCCGTCCATCGGTCTGTCTGTCACCAGGCTGTATCTCATGAACCGTGATAGTTGAAATTTTTACAGATGATGTATTTTTGTTACCGCTATAACAACAGAAACTAAAAAACAGAATAAAATCAATATTTAAAGGGGCTCCCATACAGCAAACGTGATTATTTTTGCTCGTTTTTGCTCGATATTGATAACGGCAACAGGTTAGACGTTTACGTTAGACGCTTGAAATATTCACAAAATATTAAATTATATATTCACTTTAAAAATAAAAAAATAAATTAAAATTAAATTTGTATTTAAGGAGGGCTCCCATACTACAAACGTGTTGTTTTCCAATTTTTTTTTTCGGTTTTAATAACGATAACAGCTAGAAACTTGAAATATTTTTAATTTTGTAGATAATGGTCCGGAACCCTTCGTGCGCGAGTCCGACTCGCACTTGGCCGGTTCTTTTTTCTGTAATAAGTGCAAACACAGACAGCATTAGTAACTCTATGTTTTCATGTTTTAGAATAACAGGATGTCCGTTCGTAAGTGGGTTCGAGTCCCGTCTGAGTGCCTAATGCGAGTTTTGTTCATCTATCGATCATTTATATCAATTTAAGAATTTATATGACATAAAGCAGCGCCTCCTGGTGGCTTAATGAAGAGTGTCCATAATTCTTATGATAGCCATTACTTATCATTCTGATCCCCTCAACTAGCCTTTATCACCAGGTCATATCATGTCCCCACTGCCTTCCCTATGGATTGAAACACAACAGAGAGAACAGTCCATAAACCACCAGGCGAGCCCAGTACGGATTGGTGTTTGTTAACGACTGCTAACGCAGGAATGCAGCCTGGACCAACGGCCTTCCGAAGCGCGAAGGAGCTCGGGTTAAAACATTTTTCGTCAACCATCCGATGACCGGCCTTTGCGAAAGTTGCTTAACCTTAGAAAGACCGGGCGTTTAACCAATGCGCCATCGAACTCCTCCAAAAACATTGCTGTTCTATAAAATGTTTTTGTTTTGTTTATATAATTTTAACGCAAATCTTTGTTGCGAAACAAATTACAAAAACACAGTGTTGAAAAAATTTCCGCGAGCAGGATTCGAACCTGCACCCTTCTGACATACCGGGTCAGGTGCTCTTCCAATTGAGCTATCGTGGTTCTAACCAGCCCGCCGAAATTATTCAACACTATTTACTTTTTACTTGGAAAGCCAAAGGCACCCATTCAATATCAACAACTACCGTCATTAACACCCGATCATAATATTTTTACAAATACTAAATATCAGTTAAGAAGTAGGCTAGCTATTTATAACATAACATAAATTTTTTTTCAACATTTATTGTTTTTGTAATTTGTTTCGCAACAAAATTTGCGTTAAAATTATATAAACAAAACAAAAACATTTTGCTGTTCTATGTTTGGTAAGTTTTCCATATTTCTTATGAGAGCCATTACTCATACCGTTCCCTGCAACTGAACTTAGCGTTCGCTAATTAAAAATGTAGACATTGAACGAAATGTCATAAATAAAATCGAGCGAAACCGGCGAGATATAAAACTCATCGGCCGTCCGACATCGCATGTCGTCACGTACAGCCGTGTTTATACCAATATCGGGTTACGAGTTATATCTGTGCGCCCGCATGTACGAGCTTAGGACCTGAAATTATGTTGACAGTGCCAGTCATGTTTACTTATTCTAATTTCTTTCGATGTTGCGAGCGATAGAGACTTAATATACCTACAATAAATTTACAGTTTTATTTTAGGTTTGTGTAATGGCAGTTATAATAAATACGGTTGACTGCTACTCATTGCAATTATTTATTATTATTATCTTTATTGTTATTTTTATGTTTTTATTCTGATTTGATTTTTATCTCATTTTAATAATAATGTGTAATAATTTGAGAGATATAATTTTAATAATTACTAACATAGTCTTAAGATATATCGTTACTTACAAAAATGAATGTCTGTATCTGATTAAATAATACTATTATTATTACATTGGTAGATTTTCTTCTCTCTTTCTGTTTAAGAAAGAGGCATATTATCTTCCTCTACGGGATTTTGCCAAGTATAGGAAGTCAAGTGTGTTAGTATCGTCGTGTGTGCGAAAGTGTTTATTAATGAGTGTGAACTTAATTTATCTACTGGGATTCAGAAGTCAAAAACTTTCGGACAATTCTGCATGTATTAAGAATTGCCGCCTTCTGCATGATGACGTATGTGCGTGGATGAATGTTTAGTGTTTTTAAACTATTATGTAAGGTACGACTCCAGTTGTTGAGACTATTATAGGTACTACTACTACTACTACTTTAGTGACAGTATCGACTCGCCACTGCGTTTTTAGTTCTGTCGCTAAGTCAATGTATTTAGTTATATTTTCTGTGTGCGTTGTGTGTAGGTTGTGAGTGTTTGGGACGGCAATGTCAATTAAGTACACTGCATTGTTAATTTTGTCATGTAAAGTGATGTCTGGTCTATTGCAGTGAATGGTACGCTCTGTCAATATGGTTCTATCCCAGTATATCTTGTATTCTTTAGAGTCTAAAATAGTATGCGGAGTTTTTTTTTGTAATGTGAAGTTTTCTGTTTAATACATTTTAATTTATGTGTTTTTTTATTATTATTATTATATTTATTTATTTTCTTTCTTAAAACTAGATCTTAACAATATTTTAATATAAAAACAATAGAATATTATAAAAATCTAATTCTACAGTACCGCCAGCATTATTATGATTATTATTATTGGTTTCACGGTGAAACTGTGCAATAAAAGATAATTGACTTTGAATTTGTTGATAATATATGTATTTAAAGTAGAATTCGATATATTCATCCCGCGTCATTGATCACCAACCCGCATCTATATTGTAGCAATAGCTTCATTTCATTGATGGAAACCTTAATTAATAAACCCAGCAGTATTTGGTAATACCTGTATAATCCTGTACATAACTGAAAAGCACCAAATGTTCGAGATATTGAGGTTTTGTTACTAAGTAAAACTGTAAAATTACAACCCTTGTTCTTGGTCGTCAATCTCATGGTGTAAAATAAACAGAAGTCGAAACATTTCAGGAATTAACTATAAAATTTAAATAAAATAAATTTGAGATTTTCTATGGACAAGTAAATCAACGTCAATATGATTTAGCATGTTATCACAGATCTTTATATTTGGTTGAATGGCTATGTTTCAATAAAATACACCTATTATCAGACATTCTGTATATGTTTATCACTCCACAGTCAGATTCTGTTCTCATAGATAAGACACCAAACCTGCATCGTCTTAAATCACACAGTCCATAGTATCTCTATTCACATACCATCGACAAACGCGTACCAACGTAATTAAATCACCTTAACAATCCCATAATATATCAAAGCGTAATGATGTACCGGCCAGGTGAGCTGTAAAAATTAAGAGCCTCTTTACACTTCGGTATGCCATACAAACTTAAAAGCTCAATTCTTTCAAACCGATATACTAACTTTAATGAAACTTTCTATCATCATCATTATCTTAACCAAAAGACGTATACTGTTGGACAAAAGCCTTCCGCAAGGATCTCCACAAACACCAGTTTTGTGCTGCTCGCATCCATCGGCTACCCGCGACCTTCACCAATCTTTCTATGCTCAAGGGTAAATACAGAAATGTTGATGGTTAATAGCATAAAAAGTTTGTGTAACTGACATTAGGCAATTTAAAGCCTATGATGGAAATTTTCAAATCGCTTCTAAAGTTAAACGAACGTTTTTTTTTTTCAAATGTTTTCTTTTAACTGTAAACAATCTGTGTTTAATTTCCTTAAGCACAGAAAATTATATTACAATCGGCATATTTGCCTATGGGCTTTAAATACCTCTTGTACCTCTTGTTTCCTCTTGTAATCGAAACATCGTCTAGAGTGGATGGTATCACGTAAGCTTGTCCTTACTTACTTACTTACTGGATTCTCCGAGGAGTTAAGTTCGAATAGAGAGCGGAACAACTTGAGAGCGCCTCTAACTGCTAGCACCTCGGCTCGGGTTGACCGGGTCGTGGGGGTATGGTAGGAAAAAGCACCAAGGTACATGTCTTCGTACTCTTGTTTTACGAGTTCGGTGTATCGAAAAGTGAATTGGTTTAAAAGAATTAGATAGAGCGTTAAAGTTTGTATGGGTCACCTAAATGTGAAAAGCTCTTAACCGGTCATTGTTGGGTTCGCGCGACAAACACTAATGTTTGGTTAGCACGGAATCTTCTAACGGTCGACGGGCGGTTTCGCTATGCGCGCGCGCACGTGTTGAATACAAAATTCGTAATTATATTGTTGGTATATGCTAATTCGGTTAGAGATGCCACTATAGTATTATTGGTATTGTTAATGAAGCGTTCGGCGGTCGGTTAGTAGACTGGTTTCAATATACTCCCGACCTTCCTAATACCACTTACACACTAAATAGCCTAGGTTCAAGACACCGACTCGAACGCCTCGGAGAATCTAGTAGGGAACAAGGAAATGCTTGTGTGATATATAACAAACCCTATAGAAATTATCCGGTGTTGGTACAAAAATGCTACAAATATTGATGTTATGGCGAAATATTTAGATAAGATGGTGGTAACTAGCCAGCCGGACGACCACCAATCAAACCGAGTACACATACATTTACTCCCCGCTGGGAATTAAACCCGGGACCATAATAGGTCTAAGACCGGTGGGCTTCACCTATAGACCACAGAGGCGGTAAGAGCTTTGGTTTCTCAACACAAATTAAACCAGCGTGCCTTCCGAATCTAAAGTGAGTGTATATGGAGTGTGTATATAGAATTATTTTTATGTTTTAATAATTGCACAATATAGGAAGTATCTAAAGGTTATTAAATACGATATCTGTGTGCGATAAATTGTATATTTACATACAAATGCTGCGGCAATGACGAAACCAGCCTAAAGGTGTTAAAATAAAAAAATATTACCTAATTAATTGTCAGTCACAGAAATCTCCACACGTAATTTATACAAAACATCTTTATGACACTGTCACTATAAAACAGATTGCTAACGTTGAAAAATGAAAGAAACATTTCGATTCTATTGTAAACAAGTCAACACTGATTAATAACTTATGGTAATATTGTAAATATATTCTCATAATCGGCATGTTGAATTATTCATAGGCATAATTATGGTGAATTACGAAATTGACGCTTTTAAAGTGAAAAATCTCACTTTAATCAAAATTTTACCCTTGCGGTGCCAAAAGTGCGTAATTGTAGGCGAATTGTAGAGATGCGCGGTAACGAGGTGCCCCTTTTAAGGACACTTTTTTTATTCAAACTACAATCTGTCTGTCACACCGAAATCCGTTTAAAAAGAGTTGGTTTCAAGTCGAAAATTACTTTCATTGAGGGTATAGGCTTTCTGGAGAACGGACGAGGTGTGCTCTTTTGAATACTCTTTTTATTGTAACTACAATCTGTCTATTACACCGAAAACATTTAAAATAGTGATGGTATCTAATTGAAAATAACTTTTATTTAAGGCTTAACATTTTGCTTTGTGGAGAGAGGACTCCCGTAAAGATGTCTTCTATTGAAGAATTTTTAAGCAATAGCTTGTCACACAAAACTAGCATCAATTTAAAAATATATAAATAGCTCATTGCCCTTATGTACCTACAAGATATCCCAAGTTATACAAAACAGAATTAAATAAATTTATGGTGCGTCTTAACTACGCAGGGCATTTAAAAATGACATATTATGTAATTTGTGAAATGTGCTTATAATACTACTACTACGTACTACAACGTACTATTTCTGATGTGTGCGTATTGTCCGACGTGTTTTGGTTTGACCACTTTTGTATCACCCTGACGTGGTATTGAGGCGCTGCGCAAACGTAGACACTTTTGTGTCTTGTGTGGGATACAAGCTACCAGTGAATATGAAATCAGCCCTCTCTGCGCAGACTTAGACACTTTTTGTGTCCAGTTACTTCCACCTGACACTAATCAAAGAGTGTTCGGTGTAGGTAACTGAAAACACAAAGTCGTCAGATGAAGACACAAGCAACATTTAACAAACTTCCTTACAATTCTACTGAGCTGCGCAAACGGACGATGTAATCGGTGTAATAATAATAATAATAATCCATCGTGAAACAGATTCATGAGATGAAAATAAGCAACGAAATGTTACCCCAACCGGCAACTGTATCCAATCGCTGGTACCGGACGCAGCAACTTGGTTTCCTGTGATGGTGTGCTGTGTTGGTAACAAAAAGTGTCTACGTTTGCACAGCGCCTTTAGATACTATGTATTAAACCTGTGATACGTACCGAGAGACTCAATAAATCTATATGGGGGGAGAGGGACGGTCATCAGATCAAAAAATACTATAATCTGTGTAATGTTCAACTACAGCAAATTGATTATCCAAAACATTTTGCATTGTGTAGTGACTCGCACTGTAATAATATTCAGCGCCTACTGGCGTTTGACATTAAGTATACAGACATTGTTTTTTCGGAGGCAGCAGCACACTGACTCTGCGAAGTCGTAAAAGCGGCGATCTGACAAATATAGGAAAAAAAACGGGTTGGAACAAGCATGTTCATGAGGCGCATCGTCAGGCTTAAGTATCAATAATAGCTGTTATAAAAAAAACTAATATATGGGCCTGTATATAATGACGTATTTACCACGTAAAATATTTAAAGGCAAATTGAAATGGTGTTAAAATCACCAAAAGCAAATAAAATGTGACATTTTAGCACTTTTCATAAAAGTAATGATTTTAAAAAATTGATTGAGTGAATTCAATATTAGGCCTGGCTTGCGGGGTGCGGATGAGCCTTTGTCTGTTGCAAATATGTTTGTCCAACATTTTAGAGCAGATTCTCCGCTCGCAGGGGATGATCGATGATGAGATCTGTCGTGACACTGACCTAATTAGTTTTTCCTCGAAACAGGTTCATAAAGTAATCCGAAAAATGACAAAGGGAAAGTCACCGGGTCCTGATAGTCTCAGCATCGAGCACCTACAGCATGCTGGACCGCATTTGTCCAGAGTGCTAGCTATGTTTTTCTCTCTGTGCCTGTGGCACTCTTATCTACCTACGGACCTCATGCGTACAGTTGTTGTTTCTATAATTAAAAATAAAACTGGAGATGTAACGAATGTAACTGACAAGAGTAACTATAGACCAATCTCGCTGGCCACGATAATAGCGAAGGTGTTAAACAGTCTGTTGAACGCTCGCCTCCGCGGTTTCTTGCACCTGTAAGTGCAAGGGTTCTTTGGGTTCAGACCCGAACTGTCGTGTCGACTGAAAGTGCGGTACTGGCATCAAAACACATGGTCCGGTATTACACCGAACGACGAACTCCTGTTTACGCGTCCTATCTTGACCTTTCTCGCGCCTTTGACCTGGTCTCATATGATGTGCTATGGGATAAGCTTAGAGATAGAAACATACCAACGAAACTGCAACAGTGCAACATCTTCCAATAATGGTATCATAATCCAGTGAACTATGTATGGTGGGCAGACATGCTCTCGGATTAATTTAGGTTGGAGTGTAGGGTGAGGCAGGGAGGCCTGACCTCGCCTACGCTCTTCAACCTGTATGTCAATGACCTTATCGGTGCACTCAGCAGCATGAAGGTTGGATGTCGCGTTTATGATGTCAGCGTATATAACATAAGCTATGCGGATGACATGGTGCTGCTGAGTTCATCGGTCAGGGCCCTTAGAGAGAATATCGGTGGTAAATATCCGTCTTATGTACCCAATATTACACTTAACGGTGCTGAACTCAAACGTGTTCATCAGTTAAAGTATCTCGGACATTTTGTAACTGACGACCTTAAGGACGAGGTAGACATTGAGAGGGAACGCAGGGCTCTGGCGGTCCGATGGAACATGGTGGCCCGTAGGTTTGCACAGTGTAGTATTCCAGTAAAGCTATCTCTGTTTAGAGCCTATTGCCAAGTATTCTACATGTGCAGCCTTTGGACCGGCTATACGCAACGGACCCTTAGTGCGTTGCGGATCCAGTACAATAATGTTTTCAGAATATTGAGGGCGCTGCCTTGATCCTGCAGTGTTTCAGGCATGTTTGCGCAAACACAAATTGATGGCTTTAATGCCACTTTGCGTAAGAAAAATGCCTCGTTGCTCTGTAGTCTGCGGGCCAAGTCCATTCTGCGTGTGATAGCGGGACGTTATGATTCCCCCATATAGCTCATTGTGTTCGTAGATGTAGTTCGAACACACAATTAGTGTCAAAGTAGATTTAAGTGTTAAGTGTACCAACATAGATTTTAAGTTCCTTTGTTACTAACAAGATATGAATGTGTACTGGTCCGAAATAAAACTTATTTTATTTTATTTCATTTATTTTTATAATTGTTTTATTTACGTATATGGATCTTGCTTTTTTTTTTGTTAAACCCAAATTTCATGGTAATTTCAGATGTCCTGTTATTAGGACCTGTTATTACGCTTCGGTGTAAACGAGGAATAACATAATTGTACTTGTAGTAGGTGTAAATGTATTTAAAATATGCCGTTTCTTGTTACCGCATTTTGGTATGTTCTTATTAACTCGTTTAAAAATATATATAATGTCACCGAAATATTATTAAAATTAATTGAGTCGGTAAATAACCGAAACTTTAACAGGATTCGAACCTACGTGTTCGTTATAAGTCAAGTTCTTGATCGATTAGCGTAATAAATTAAAACTAACAGCTAACAGCTCAATTTGTATGATGAATTAACTTACGAGTATGACATAATTGAAATTATTTATTTTGCTTTATTTGATAAATTAATTGTATGTGTGGTTTTGAAGTAAGAAAAAAAATCATTTCCTAAATGATTTTCATTTTATTAAGTTTATTTCCATTTTAAGTTTTACTTAACATTTTACAAGCCCCCACACTGGACATTGCCCGACCTGTGGGGAAAAACAAACGATTTTCACATGTTTTTGTGACAAAACAGATATGTAGATAGTTTAAAAAAAGTGTTAAAAGAAAAAAATATATAACGAATTTATTTAGTAGGTAACAACGAAACTTACAATAAAACTGAAAGAGTGTGTAGATAAAATAAATAAGAAAAGTTCCGAACCTGTGCCCAAAAGAAGTGGCTCTTATTTGTTGGTGGTTGGAATTAAATCGCTACGTTTTGTTGTACGAAGACAAAAATAGTTAGGTGTATTTAACTTTTTTATAGTATGTCGTATTATGCAAGACTGATTACCGCTGGAGTAGAAGTATAGGTACTGGATTGCAGACCACGACTCGGCGCGGTGGAGCGACCATACACGCAAAGTGGCTGGACACAGTTGGAAGACAATAACCGACGATCTTCTCAGTGGCATGCTTTAGGTAGAAGAGACCTTATCCAGCAGGAACTCGGTGGCGCAGTGGTTAATGCGCTCGATCTGCGATTGCTAAGGTTCAGCAACTTTCGCAAAGGCCGGTCATCGGATAGGTGACCAAAAATTTTTCTTCTCGAGCTCCTCGGTGCTGTGAAAGGCACGTAAAGCCATTCGAAGCCAGCCTTCAGAAGCACGGAGAAGGTCGAGATGATAGTTTTTGGTCACCCATCCGATGACCGGCGTTTGCGAAAGTTGCTGAACCTTAGCATTCGCTGATCGGGCGCGTAAAGCACTGCACCATCGAGCTCTTCGGTTTATCAGTACCCTTTCCAAAAACAATATCACTAGTTAAATCGAGTGCATCGGAGCATCAAACCTGCACTTACTGTAATAATCGTGTGCACGTACAAATTGTAGCAATAATAAATTTCCGGAAAGCCCATGGGCTTATTACGATTATAACGCGTAATTGAAAATTCGGTTATCGACATCGGTTAAGTGATTTCGTAGAAAATCTTCAGTTCGCAGGACTACCACTCGTTCCACTTGGCCACACATTATAGTGAGTTTATTTTTTAATAACACCCATTTTTTAAATAGAATGCTGTAAAAGGAATTACACATACCTGTAAAATAAGACACATTGGGAGAGCGGTGACGCCCTGATACAGGTATAATTATACTTTCACAACATTGTAAATAGGTACATGGTTTGTTATTGAAATTAAAATTAAATCATTAAATTCGGTATTTTGTAATTCTCATTGACGTATATTTTTCTTACCAGTAAGTATATAGTGCTATATAGGGCTACGCGCCGCAAACCGACAGAGTTGTAATATTACAACTCTGACGGTTTGCGTCGCGTAGCGCGTTTTCTCTGTATATTGAACGCCATTTCCATTGTCATTTAGTAAGACTTTCGTAGCATACTCGTAAATAACAAAAAATCGCTTGCGCGTCGTACCTAAACACTCGTGCTTTTAGCCTAGGCCTAAAGTGTTACAACCTGCAACGCAATTCAATTATCTGAAACACACTTTGCCCGACCTGGGAATTGAACAAGCCCTCCAGATATCTTGGCTCTGGTTGTACCACACAGCCACCGCGGCAAATTACAATTGAACTGTGTTTTACGGCGAAGTTTACACAATACATTTCGTATTAATTACAGATCTATTAAATCTGTGGTATCAACTAAAAAAAAGAAAAGCGCGGTCAAATACAATTCGAAATTCAAAAAGGTAACGCCACACATCACGCCGTAATCGTTCGCCGATTATTCATTCGAAATTTGAAATTGTGCTCTACTGCGGTGGTCTTGGCGCGAATGTGAGGCGTGGCCCACGGTACGAGCCCGCCGTACCGAAGTGTTGTATGAAATTTTCTAGATTAATCGCTCGTACCGGTGGTTACAGATTTGTCGATGCCCGTATTGGGAGGCTGGGGTGTAGTTTTTGTTGGTGCACTTCAAATATTTTGCGCCCGCTGCGTACGTTATATATTTATGATGGCTTATTAAGGTGAACGGTATGCGACCGATCCTTCTTCTAGCTGCTATAAAAACTTGGCGCTTTTAGTACGTAAGTATTTTATGGCAATGGCGATTTGCTTATTTTTTTTAAATGTACATGAATGATCGCTGTTCATCTTGTAATGTCTATATTTGAGTTAATGTTGAAAATTTGTATTTATTTATTTCTATTTAAAAGGAAAAGGATACTGGTTTTCATTTAAATACCAAAATAGCAGTTAGTTTAATTAGCGTATTTTTATCAAAAGTTTTCTTTCAACATATTATATTTGTCGGTATAACCTACTGTAAAAAAAAGCAGTAGCATTCAACTAGATGGCGATTGCGTTGCGTCTTGAAAAGGAACTAGTTTCAATCAAATTCAAATACAAAAACATTTTTTTTTGTTCAAAGTGAACTTTTACAAGTATTTTTTGAACGTCATCCAATTCAAATGACAGGCCATAAAGGTGTAAGTTAAAGATTCAGGGTGGACATCGTGTTCGTACCCTACCCTTTGTTGGTACCCTTGGTGTTGCTAATGTCTTTGCTCTTATTCTTATTGCGATTTACTTTAGGATCTTAGCTGAATATAATCGTTAATTGGTATACACGCCTGCACGTCAACATTATCAACCTTAAGCCTTAAACGTAAAGTTCGAAGTCTATTGAGGAAATTTGACAGTTTGTGGTAGGTTGATGTGCAGGCGTCTGTACTTCCACATCTCATATACGTCTCAGTTTGAGCGACTTTTTTTGACAGCGATTCGCCTAAAAGTTGGATCGTCGACACGACTTCGTTCATTAAATTTATTTGAAATTTGGTACCACGACGGTCTAAACTGACACGCCCTTTACAAATCCTCGTTTTCGTATACAAGAATGCCAATAAAACTTATACTAGGCACTCAGTAACATTATATGTGATTTTTTTACATTTTTTTTATTATAAGCACGCATGCTTCGCAGACTCGCAAGTCTGCTGGCTTACAGCTTGGTCCAAGACCATGTTGTGATTGTTCTTTATATCTTGTGTTTTATTTGTGATGGAAAGTGTCCTTTTGTTAGGGCATTTTCCAATATTTTGACGCTGTAAGGAAGAAAAGAAATGCCCTTGCTGAGTTTCTTGCCGGTTCTTCTCAGTACAAGGTCCCCCGCCCAGAGTAGACTTACTAACCGATGGCATAATATTATCGTACATAAGAGCAGATATAAGCTTTGTAGCTGAATAAATATATGAATAAATAAATAAACTTTCCTACACTCACACCAATTATCTAGCACAAGAGAAGCGTCTTTCTGAAACTCGTTAAAATGGTTTGAATTTAGAATTAAAAATAAACATAGGCAGGTACCACACAACCAAGTCCCACAGTGTAGTCACACAAAATATTGAAACCCTTTAAATCGACTCGGCCGTACAAAATGACCTGTCCAGATCAGTCCGAATTAAAAATCGAACCCATTTGTTTTATCGATGGCTCTCGACTTTTTTTTATCGATGTATAACCTCCGTAGTGTAAATTAATGTTTCGTACACGTTGTAATGAGTTTGTTCGTACCACTGACTGGTTGGTGCGTTTAAGTATAAATATACGTGTTTGGATGAAACAGCACGTTTTCTTGTGTCGTGACCAATGTCGATGTTATTAGTTTTGTAAATGGAAAAAAAAACATAAGTAAATAGTTAAATCGATTTGGAAGAAGTATCGTCCTATGTGATTATATGTATATTATTATGTAGTAAGTCCGCACCTGCAAGGGATGTCAAACATTTGGTGCCTTACAAATAAACAAAGAATTAGCTCCGAATAGTTATTCTTTGTTTATTTTTAAGACTCTTTATGTAGTTGTAATAGACCAACATAATTATATAAATTTTCCTTTGAGCTTTGTTTCATAATAAAAATAAAGAAAATATTAATAACAGGATTTACAGTGTCTACTCAATCTATAACATGCATGCGAATGCCAATTCATGCAGTGATCTGATCACATATCATTCAAACTAAATCAAACATTGCTGTATGGTTGCAAAACTATCAAGATCAGTTCATAATTCCCTCCACTGCTGGGGCACAAGCCTTACCTTTAGATGGAAACAGTACGAGAGAACGGGTCATAAGAGCCTACGCGAGCCCAGTGCAAATTGATGTTTGTTAACGACTGCTAATTCATTCATCATTCCTTTCGACGCGCGAGAGTTCTCGAGCTAATACATTTTTGGCCGCTCATCCGATGACTGGTCTTTGCGAAAGTTGCTTAACCTTAGCAATCGCAGATTGGTGGCGTTAAACACTGCGCCATCGAGCTCCTCGCTCACTGTCATACCTTCTAACTAAACATACAATATAACACAATGCGAATGGTTGTCACATAGAGCTTACTTACTTCAGCTATATACATTTCACTCCCGTTCCACCAACCAGCTACATCAATATTTGAAGTGATAAATCCAATCAAATGCATCTCAATCCGGTACAATAAACCAAATGGAGTACCACAATGTATCTTAAATTAAGCCTGTATCCGTCACTTATTCCATTTAGGTAAATTTTAATAAGTCTACATTCATATCATAACGTTTGCAGTGACCGCATCGATCAGTCTTCAACAATGGACGGTCCTTCCTCTTACGTTAATACGGAATGGTCAATTCTAGGGATGGGGTAAGGATAGGTATCGATATTTTTGGAATCAACAGCTTTCCTTTTTTAAGTTGAGTTTCTTTCCCAATACAAAAGTAGTTTAGGTAAATAGAGCACTAAAAGTAAAACGTTGGAACATTTAAATGTTTAGTTTTGATACACTATGCGAATATATTTTAAAGTTTGTTTTACTGTAATACTTACCTTCTTACACTTTTAGGGTATGTGGTAATGGCGCTTTATATTAATTTAAAAAGATTATACAAATAAAATTATTGAATTTAAAAAACGAACTGTAGATACTCCATTCTTGTCAAGTAGACTTTTAATTTTGCATGAAACATTCAGATTTTTCGATCGCAATTTCGATAGTGAGCAAATAGAAAAAGATGCTAATTGATGTAGGTACTTATTATCTTTAATACTTTTTAGTACAACCTGCAATAGTAACTGTTGATCACTTAGAAATCAATTATGCGGACCACGTATATATGTATTATTAGTCTTAGCTTATTTATATTAACTTACATTTTAAACGTTTGTTTATATCGAAATCATCGACTCTAAGTCGCATCCCTAACCGTCGCACTCATTAAAAATACACACACAAATCAGGGGTCGAAAGGACCCATAACTCGAATGGACTTATGACGTCGCCGACCAATTATACAGAAGACAATCATACCATTAAGTGGCCGCAGCGCCCCATAAAATTGTAATACCTTAACAATTGAAAAATATTACAGGAGAAAGAAAGTTTCATCTAGTTTTCTATACGGGTAAGTTTATTTTAAATTATGTTTAAAGGTGTAAGCTTAAGTTAAGCAAGTAACTTACATAAGGGATCTATGATTACGGTTATATTAAATTTTACTCAAATTTTATAGCGAACAAATTACAATTTGAAAAAAGACAAAATGTTGAAAAAATTCGAGGAATTTTTCAACACTGTCTTTTTTTCAAATAAGGGATCATTTAGATATATAATTGCTATTATTAATTAAAAGATAGGCTCGTAACCGTATAAGATTATGCGGTCATCATACCAAAATGTCAGACGGATCAACAAGCACACAACAAGAGTACAAAATGGCCTCTTCAGTAATTTTTAAATATATTATCACAGTGCCTTAAAAATATTAATTTGTAGCAAACGTAACACCTTCCACTTTTATTGATGTAGGTCCATATGTTATAAATTTATGGCGAAATAAATGAAGTAAATACATATCGGGACGCCTTTGTCCATTAGTGGGCGCCTTTTGGCTTTTAGTGGGTACCTAATCAACACCAAAACATAATTATACTTAAACATCACATTCCCATCGCACTGGGTGCGTAGTGTGAGTTTCATTTGACATTAGATCACTCATGGCACGTCATACATCAAAATTAGTATGGCAATGAAGCAGCGCAGAAGAGTTGAAATTTTGCCATAATAAATTTTCGTTTTCGTAAACGTAATCGAATGAATACGGATAGTAAACAAAACTTACACTAGGTTCTCTGATCCAGCGTGGCGCGAGTTTACCACAGGCGTGATCGATATAGCACATTTTCAATTTAAAATCGTTAACAATCGCTCGTGACCAATCGCGATCTCGTATTCTCGCGGTATTATGAATAAATCGGCAGTTAAGGTATCGTTCGTCATAATGCGAAGTCTTCGCCACAGATAATATCTGGCTGAACAATATAGGTTTCACGACTCGAGCATTTCTCACGCGACGCGACATTGTTACGATAGTTATAAGGATTCCGGTGGTTGGACATAATGTGTAGTTTCAATGTCGTGACTATATCTAGGCTTACACGTGAATTGTTGCTAATAATATGGTCGTCTGTAACTTATGGTCTATTCTAAATGCCTTAAACAAAGTATAAGCTTCGGATAGTTTTTCCATATTTCGCCTCTTTTACTTATGCATGAAATAAAGTTTGCATTTTGCTGGAATCAAATGTCTTACTCGCAATTGCGAGTAAGACATTTGATCTACATATAACACGAAAAATTTTTTATGCCTAGACCATCGATCTAAGTGGAAAACTTTAAAATTGCATTGTGATCTGGTTGTAAAATCACTATTTAAAATTCTTTTGAACTTACTTAAATAAAAATCCTTTTTGTATTACTTAGCGTTGCATCATTTGAACTGAAATACATTTTATAACTGGCATGTACTCATATTATATTATATTATGACCCGTTAGAAAATAAAACAAAATAAAACAAAAACCGCAGACATGGCTCTTCACCTTCCCGCCAAGAACCAGTGGTAATAATTAAAAATACTTTGATCGTTCTTTTTTTTCGAACGAATAATCTAAACGTCAAGTTGACGGTCTATTGCTCTGTGACATTTCTAAGAGTGAAATTCGTTTTTCTATGTTTTTGCTGTTGATTAATGCCGGTAAATTAGTTCATTTTAATTATTTAAATTATTACAAAAAATCGTTTAATAAATTTTAAGGAAGTTTAATTTTTTTTTTTTTTGTTTTGTTTGATTTATTTTTGAATATTTCCACTAAGACTTTGCTCATATATACGATTTATGTTTGGGTCTGAACTTAAAAAATATTAAATAATGCAATTTTAAACTTAAAGTATTTTCATTTTTTTATTAAATTATATAACCAAAGTATTAGCAGTGATTTTAAGTCAGAAATTATTATTATCGTGTCATTTCTTCAAGTACTTATGAGTCTTCTAAGTTAAGAAATCAAATATCTTTAAATTTATAAAAAGTGACTTTGATCGTTCTTTCTCTGTGCTCTTCATTTAATTGACTGTTAAGATCTCAAAGACAGGATCAGACTTAATTGTGAAAATTGTGATATTTAATAACATTAAATTGATATTATTTTCTTCAAAGCCAAACTTGTGAAGGAAAAATTAAGAAAAACAAGATGGACAAAACTTGTTCTGCTTGAACTGGAGGGACAAATCACTGTTTAAATGTTTTTTTTATGAACAAAAATTGTTTTGAATAAAACATCCTGAAATGAGAACATTATTTTTTATTTAAAGAAAAAATATTGTCATTTCTTTTGCATACTTTGTCTTCTAAAACCACAATCATCATCAGCCTATACTAGTCCACTGCTGGACATAGGCCTCTCCAAGTGCACGCCACCGAGCACGATCCGCGGCTACTCTCATCCAGCTCTTGCCAGCCACCTTGCGAAGATCGTCGCTCCACCTAGTCTAAAACCACAATATATTGGAGAAATTATTAATATCGTAAATAACCTAAAACTGTCACTGTCAAACATTATGGTTTTCGTTCAAAATGTGATTTGTCCCTTCAAAACAGCCGTTTTTTGGAGCCTTTGATTTTTATGAACTACTTTGATTGGAGAATTAGAGAAATCATTTTATGAACGAAACTGTAATTATGGACAAAACGTTGTTAGTTTGTACGGTGAGATTTTGAGCAGGTAAACTTATGGAATGGGGTCTCTTGGCGGGAAAGTGAAGAGTCATGTCTGCGGTTTTGTTTTATTTTCTAAAATTTATGTTATGTCGAATATTAAAGTAAAATAATGGTGGATTATTAACCGTTAAGTGTTCGTGAGTGTGCATGAGTGTTGGCAAATGAAACAAAACAGTGCAACGTCACTTTTCAAATTCTCTCAAGAAGTCTGCGTGAGGACTTAGTAAAGCTCCACATATTTACTGAGATACTCGAGGGGTTGGGGGTATATCATTTCTCACTTCTCATTTCTATTATCATTCATCATCATCATACTGGAAGGAAATATTGTTTATTTATATAATAGTTGTAAGAAAAATTACTTTGACACTGGCTAAATGTGCTAATAGCACGAAGCCATCAACTAAAAAAAAACTTATGGAATAAAATACAGTTTTATTGAAAGTAAATATACGAAACTGACAGTCCGTAAGTTATACCACCGTCATTTTATTTACTTCTATTATTAGGTATTTTACTTATTAGTTCATTAAATATAAAATAAAAACATTGTAACAAAAGTATTGTGAAAACATTGAGGAAGAGCGGAGTCTCCTAAAACAGGTATAGTTATACTTAACTGGAGATCTTTGCCATTGTAATAGTTTTGTTATCACTTTGTTACTGAATAAACATTTTTGATTCTTTTGATTTTGATTTTGAAACGATGTGATTTAAAAAAATGGCGAAAATGGCTGTCATAGATATTTTTTTATTTTTTTGTGACAAAACACGGTTTGATTGTTTGCTCTTCTATGTGTGCGTTGCTCGAGCGCGTCATGTATGAAGCTTACCTTCTGCAATCGCCTTATTCTGTAGTAGAGGTGTCCGGCGCCGCCCAAAAACATTATTAACAAGTACATCACCGATTAAAGGTAATTAAATCAACATATTATCTCGCGAGATCTCCAACTGCGCGCTGTTATAAATTCGTAAAGATCTTATCGAAACCATTACGCTTTACCATTCGCACCTTGGAATTATGCCTATTAGCGATAAAAACACACTGCCTTTCCCCCAATAACCGTAAAATGCCTTTTACGAGGACCCCCAAAAGGTTTCTGGTGGTACAATCGGTGTGTTTGGGGTGTGGAAACGGTGATGTTATGCGATGACCTTAAGACGAGAAGATCTTGAAAACAGCAGAGGTCGTAAATGAAGGTGGTTTGTTTATTTATTTAAATAAGTCTACTTACTAGCTATTTACATTAATTTTTAATACAGGACCGAAGGAAGTGGCACAAGTAGGAGGCCTACCTAGTTGTGGGTAAAGACTGCGCTAGAGCTGCGCTAATGATATAATTCACAACAAGTGAAACCAGCTAAATATATAGGTAAACACGGCGCACTTATGAGTAGAGTGCAAGGTAAGATTTAAAATAAAAAATAGATTGACAATAAAAAAATATGAATAAACAACAATTAGGGCCAAAACAAAACATGGATTTGCTGGTAGGTACCCTGTTTTGTAGCATAAAAGTATCGAATAGATAGATGTATGCTACAAAATTGTATAGTGAAAATGCGTGCTGCATTCCTCTATAAATTTCCTCAAATTGAGTTAGCTAAAACAACGAAACACCTTTACCTTATGGTCCAATATTAAAGTTAACTGCACTCGGACCATAACCTACAACATAGTAAAGTCTAAGGTTCAACCACTTGTCTCCGGCCAGCAAAACATAAATCTAAAACCCTATAAAAACAAATTAAGGCCCAACCGCATGCCACGAAGTGACAAAGCAAGGGTCCATCAGCTGAACGCTTCTCCATAAGGCTTCGCTATACTGGGCTAGACCCTTAAATAGTTTAATGGTCCTATTACTGCGAGAAAGGCAATTATTGCCTCGCGAACAATTAGCTAGGATGCGGACGGAGGCGAACATAGCGACGCGTAGAGGCGAGCGCTGCGCTCGCTCGCTTCGGTTTTTATGTGAAAAACGCAAGGAAGATTTATTATGAGAGTGATTAATTAGATTGGTCTCGCGCTCTGGATGGGGAGAATGAGCTCGGAATAGCAATCAGGTGTGAGGTGTAGCGTACGAACTTAATGGACGCTATTTATGTGGCTCCGCGATATGGAAGTATGATTAGCGGTTGCGTTTGTAGGGTTAGCTGATTTAGTTGAAAAGGTGGTGGGGGGAAAGGCTTCTTGAGTTTCCTACCGGCTCTTCTCGGTTAGAGGATCTTCCAAAGACTGAAATGGTGGATTCAGTTGAGTTTTTATCATTAATTGGAAAAGTCGATGTGAAAACTTATATCGAATAAACAATTTGATTTCTATGAACGTCCTATACTACCGGGTTCAGAACTTCCCACATTAATAGTACATGGAAGATCAGGCCATCACAAACTAAGCAGAAACTTGCGCAGGAGGAGCTGGGACTGTGCTTATTCACCTACACCCCAGAAATGTTTTGATAGAAAGGAATAAAAATATACTGTTTCAAGACAATATTTTATATCTAATCTCTGCTACTGCTACTGTTTGCGTATAATACGAAATTTAGAACTAATAAAAGAATATTTTCAACGTAAACACCACACCGCAGTTGAACCCAGATAGCTAAGGATCGTGTGCCCGATACCATCTGACGCGCGTCGTCCAAGATTGACGCGCAATGGCCCGCTCTAGTCGCATTGACAAGGGTGTTAAAGGCACCCGATTGTTCTGGCTCCTCGATATAGTTTCTGCATTAGGTGTTTGCGCTAAGGTATTTCGAAAACGCTTCTTTTTCTGCAACATTGCGGCTGTGGTTGCCGGTGGAACATGGAAGTAGTTCTCTTAATGTGACAGCAGGTGGTGCTTATCTGGTTCGTGTTACGTTTTTAGTTAATACTAGTTGTTGCCCGCGACTTCGTTCGCGAAGATTACAGTAAAAAAAAAAGTATCCTATATGCTGGTATGGGTCATGGTCTGTATATAAGGAAAGTTTCATTAAAATCCATTCAGTAGTTTTAACGTGAAAGAGTAACAAACATCCATCCATACTTACAAACTTTCGCGTTTATAATATTGGTAGGATTTAAATTAAGAAAGCCTCTGCTCTGCAATGGAAAAGGGTTATAGCATAGCATAGCGTTCTTAAACTTAAAATCGGTTTGTAAGTCTAATGCAGGAGATTTTGTAGGTACACACGCCAGCACATCAACCTACCACAAACTGTCAAATTTCTTCAATAGACATTGAACTTTATGCCTCAAGTATATGGTTAAAAATGTATTGCAGAAATTTGTCAGTTTTGGATGGGTCTGTACTGTCTGTACTGTAGTTTGCAGCCCGTTCTCCCTATCCATCCATAAGGACTGCTCATGCCCCAGGTTGGGATTAGAATGAACTGGTGATATAAGACAGTAGAAGGAAAATCGAGCTCATCAACCTTTAGCAGGACACGAAACTAATTCAAGAAGTGTCAAATATTATAGCGAGTATATAGGCGCCATCACAACAGGCGTTTGTAGAATTTTAACTAGCTAGTTAGGGCAACATTGTTCTATGGCACGTGGAATCTTAGCATTTTGTTCGCACCTCGCTTCAAACTCAACCACATTGTCGTTTATTGAGATTCAAGTGGCCTCACCTTTGACTAGTTTTGACTCTTATTCCATTGAATAAAGAGTTATATTGTTAACATGTTAATGCTGTTGACTGTACACGTATTTGGAGTTGTAGGTACTGTTCATATTGTACGCTTTCTTGCTTTCTGTCATTTACTTAGTAGTGGTTGCTAAATAAGTATGGTGGGAGTCGGTTAATATAAGGAAAGGATTTAAGTTTTTTTGGTTTGCTTCGTAAATTATACAAAGATATGAACAATGATAAATGCTAATAAAATACCATGTTTTATGCCAATAATGATTATTATTATTATTATTAAATAATTGATGCTGAAGACAAAAATAATTATCTAAGTAATTTTAATAAGTAAACTATTAAAATGATAAATATAACAATTCAATTATTCAGAAGGTACCTGCATTGACAATATTATCCAAAAGTAATTTTCAATCAATTAAAAAAACAATTTAATAGGTATTTCTAGGTCTACATCTTTTTAAATCATAATTTTTGTTTTAATTGACACACACCGCAAACTGCAAGTATCTAATTATAAAAAAAAACTGGAAAATGGAAATAAATGCGAATGGAAAAAGTTGCTGCCATAAAAACTAGAGCAAAATACAAACCCAGGGACACAACACAACGAAGAAAAAAAAACACAATCGATTGACAGTGGCATTCTCAAAATCTCCATTCACGAAATAAATTCGGATACGGTTACGGATCGGAGTACATAATTTCGTACATTTCACGAACGGGACGATGTCCACCAGTTTTTTGTTTAATACCAAATTGCATTTGTGTTTCATATTCTCAAAAAGCGAATCTACTACTTACACAATAGAGTATATTGTTTTCTTATTTACTCTGTTTTAAGATTGGTTTTTTGCTGTATTTATAGGCTTTTATGCCCTTACACAGTGCCCGATAATACTCATTGAGTGTAAGTTATTTTGTTTCGCTCGAATTTTGGTATGAGTTATGCCATTGTTTCATTAAACTTAAATGGTGTAGTGGTTGATTTAGTACCACTGGTCTGTGAATGGGTTAAGGCTATGTTGGCGTTGATAATTCGTTAAATTATATGAGACAAAATATTGGCCCCTTTAAGCGTCATCATTTTTATATACCACTGGCAAAGTTCTTTGGACATAGTTGCTGAATATCGCGGTCTGAAACAAAGGAGACTTAAATATATACCAGTCAACCTTAATAATAATATCACAGTCTATCTAACCATAATATGGTAGACAGAAAGGTTGGAAGCATTTTGTTCATTAAATATTTTTATCCTGTTAAGCTAGTTTAGTCCTTCCGGAAGTCCTTTGAGGAAAGCTAATTAATACACTTGTATTAGAAATTCATAGTTGAGGTTCAGGTCAGTAGTTTACTAATCTTGTGTTGTATTGGGCAAATATTTGTTGCATTATATTCTAGCATGTGTTCGTTACGCTACTGACGCTTTATAAAAACATTATTTATCAAATAAGTTGTAATAAATAGATACAATGTAAACGATTATGTATCAGTATGAAGATAATAATAATATAGTAATTATATGTAGGTATCATCTCAGCCAAGACGTCCACTGCTGGACAAAGGCCTCCCTCAAGGATAAAATCATTTTGAGGGGAATTTGCCATAATCGCCACGCTTGGCAGGCGTGTTGGCGATCGCAGTAAGGTCAGAATAATCACAGAGAGACGCTGCTGCCCATCCTCTGGAATGGTCCCATAGTCGTCTTCTATGACACCCACGGGAAGAGATGGGGTGGTGCAATTCTTTATCCCCGGCACCACACGGGGATATTATGTAGGTATCATGTAAGTTTAACGACCTTAACCAAACCAACTTTTACTGATGTCGTCATAGGAATATAATTTTTAATTGTATGTTGAGTTCTAGGATTCCGGACGAACCTCAGCGGTTTTTGGTCTGATATGATGCAAAATTATTGTAAATTAATAATTGTAAAATATTATGAAAAAATTAAATGCCCAAAATGCCCGGGAAGGCGGCCGCCCGGATTGCGGAAGACCCAGGTTCGATCCCTGGCTGGGTCGGGTAAGCATTTATTTTATCACTATATTTTAAAATTATTTAATTCAGCTTTAGTGCAGCAATTAGCACTCAAAAATAAAAAATAAAAGCATCTAAACTGTAATAATAAATACTGTTGTTTTTCACAAAACCACTGAAGCGCAGTTAATGCAGACAACACTAAAAATGGATAATTAAAGCAAAATATAGGCACCTAAAGTGCATTGTCGTGTAGACATGCTACACAATTGTTGCGGAAATACTAAGTACCTACCACCTAGTCGTATATAGTGATGTAGTGATACTTTTAGGGTCATCCGTCGACTGTCTTTTGTTTGACCGAGAACCTGGCGAAATACTATTACGTAAACACTGATCCCTTTAACCATGTATATATAATAAGTTATCATAAAATAGCAATAAATAGGCCTCCAAAGAATATTATATAACTTACTCAAAATATTTTAGATGTCTTAATTAATATTAACTTCATTAACTTATTTGGTTGTTAATTACTTATAGTAGTAGTTATTTCGATTTGCATTTTTTTTGTTTATCAATGTAACATTGAATCTTACGTTTTTCAAATGATTAAAGAATAAATTTTAATAAATAGCTCAAAATTATACATAATGATTTTTAAAAAAAAGTTTTTTTCGTTTCTTTGCATTTTCTGAGAACATTTACCATAATAATGTATATTTCTTTTACACCATAAGAAAGTAGAGATAGAAGAAAAAGCCCACCCTTTTTTATAACAGTAGGTAGATATTTAGACGGGAGAATTTTCGATTGAAAATTAGGGTGCTTTTTCGATATTTTTTAGATATAGATATTAAGTCAAAATAAGGTGAAAAAATAGATACTTTAAATCAAAAAAAATACTGTATGTTTGGGACATAAAAATATTAGTTTTCACCAAATTTCGTGAAAAAAAATTGATATTTAATTAAAAAACCAAAAACTTGGTTAATTGAATTTTTCACCTAAATTTTGAGGTTATAAGAAAACAGTGTAAATACAAAAGTTGTAAATCTTTTTATTACCTACAACTTTGCTATTTTTAATTTTTTTTCCATAGGACTTGTATTTTTGCCGGAAATCGAGATAAACCGATTTTTACCATTAAAAACCCAACCCCTTTCACTTCCTGACCTCAGATCACCCGTAAATTATTTTTCTTTCATTTTTGTGATATTCTCTTCCTTTTGCAATGGGTTTCATCTCACTAATTTTATTTTTAGTTTTTACCATTTTCGAAGGCTTTTCAAGGCCCTGGTCTAATCCGGCTGCATTACCTGTAGAGGATTACCAGGGCCCGCGTGGTGCTTTATGGCCCGTTCTCCTTATCCATCCGTATGGAAGGCTCGTGCCCCAGCAGTGGGGACATAATAAGCTGGTGACGATGATACATAAACTTGTCGAATAAGACGTGTCTCTAAAATAGTAAACACTTTACAAAATCTTATTTGTAAAACAATGATATTTATTTGGCAATAACAATAAAATTAACATCAAGATAAAGATCACGTCATGCCCGATGTTTTAGGTAGACAATAATGTGATATGAATGATACATACCAAGACATGTCCAATTTAATTAAAAATACATGGATAGATGTCACATTTGTGACTGCAACCTTCATAATTAACTTACAGCTCGACGTCACCTCGTAAAGTTAATCGATATCAGATCGATTTCCGATTCTCGATTTAAATATGATCGGCGGGTTTCCTTAGTTGGTGAATGGACACATCCCGATTGCTAATGTGATAAGTTTATACTTTTCTCTGCACGCCTGTAGTTATTAATTGAATTTTGGGAAACGTGATTCATATCTCGATGAAATCGATAACCTATATTGTATTCTATATTGCATAATCTGTAAATAAATGTAGAAAAGTAGATATAAAAACAGCCAAAATACGTTATAATAAAAAATAATTTTATAATACATAAATAAAATACAGATTGATAACCTTATAGTATGATGGAAAAGAGTAAACAAAAGTAAATAATTGTATATTTGTATTTTTTCATATTGTAATTTGTTCGCAACAATATTTGCGTAAAATTAAATGTAAGTAATCATAAAATATATAGCTTGGCTAATCTTTAACTGATCTTTCAATATTAGTAAAAATATTAAGATCGGATGTTGATGACGTAGTGGTTAGCATTGAATAAGGCTCCGTTGGCTTATAAAGTAAAAGTATATGATTAGTTTGATTAATTTCAGCGAGTTGGATTGAGCCACGATAGCATAGTTGGCAGTGCACCTGACCCATGGGGTGCAGGCTGGCATCCCACTCGTGGAATTTTTTCAACACTGTCTTTTTTTTTCAAAATGTATAATTGGATTAGTTAATAGATTTAACTACCTAGTATTGGTTTATTCTTAGAATTGAATAGAATAGAAATAAACGTTTATTGGGTACCAGTACATACAAAAAAGAAAATTAAATATAGACCATGAAATAAAACTAAAAAAAATAGACACCAACTTTTGTAGGTACACCAATAGGACTCTGCTCAGTTTGTTTCTTCAATTTACTAATACCTGTATATGTTTTTCATATACTTTACAGATAAGCACAGTGCCTTGATTGAGATCATTAAGTGAGCTTGATGTTAAGCGATGATAAGGCCAATCGGTGAAAGCGAACTTTACCCGGAATCCTCAACTAGTGAGGCACTGGCTAATTTATCTCTAGCTGCCGGAACACAACAATAACACAAACATTGGTGTTATGGTGACATATTTAGATAAGATGGTGGTGGCTAGCTAGGCGGACAGACAAGCCCTACCAACAACAAAACCGAGTACACAATCATGTACCCCCTGTGTCTAAGCCGGTGGTCCTAACCACTAGACCACAAAGGAGGTAAAAAATAGATTTAATAGTTAAGTGTTTTCATTCCTGCATAAGAGTTCAATTATTTTAATCTACCTAAGTATACTCTAGGTTTGATACTGTAAAAGAAATATTTATTCGATCGAACTTCCCCATTGGTAACCCAAAAACGTTCACATAACTGTAAAAACAATTGCACCGTCCAATTTTCTTTGCAATCAATAAAATCGTACATAACAATTTCATCAATCTACCACCTGTGTACCAACTTACCTGCAAGTTTTTTTTAGGAGGAGCTACTTCATTTCTTCGAACAAATAAGGTTCTATTTCGCTTGAAACTTTTGATTTCAGTACGTTTATGTGGCAGTCGATTTTTTTCCGATTCCTCAATAACTTTGTGCAGTCGTACAATCCGCGCTCGTAAATTTCCTCCGATGACAGCTGTCATTAGTGGCGGCCATTACTGCGTCCGATATCCAGTTGATTTCACTTAACTCCCTTATAATTTTGATGCGATTCCAATACGTGACTCTGACACCTTATGTATGGTGGGCGTAGGTTGCAGCTCCGTATATATGATGATGTTTTATTATAGTCAAAGGTTGGGTACGTTTTACGAGGGTAAATCTATTGAGCTTGGTTAACGGAATAGGTAATTGAAAAAGTAATCTTATTGAAAGAAATAAACTAGAACGAGTGTATTTACTACTTTCTTAATTTATTAATTCAGTATATTTTTGAGACATTTGCCCAAGAGTGGGGCAGCTATGGCTGATATAGTAATAATAAGTATATAGTAATTACCTATATCTATACACAAATAAATAAAAAAAGAGACAGATACATACAGGTAGATAGAGATACATGTTTTACATTAATGAAAGTTAGATTCATCTGTTTCACTGTTTACTATTTTTGTCTTCCAGGCATAATCATTTAAACACTAACATTAAATACTTTGTTAAAAATACTCATTATGAAAAATCCATGAGGTACAAAAATATAGCTCCAGATGCAAACAATAAAGTTTAATCTAATTAAGCAATATAAATGGCATTTTAGGAGGTGGTAATATAACACACCCTGTATGTGCCAAAGTATGAACAGGTACCTAATTGAAATTAAAGAGTACCACCGTACCCGCCGATACTGTAATGAGCCGAAACACTCGCTTGAATAACACGTCATAATTTTGCCTAAATTACTGCGATACAGATTTCGGTGCGAAGCGAAGTAAAGAAAGGGTGATTCGGTATGTTCACACTGTGTCTTTTGAGTTGCACCATTTTGGAAGCTGTTTATTGTTGCAAAATGAGAGCAGCATGAATATTTCGTATCAAGAAGTAGCAAGCAGAAGCGTAGTATAGTAAGTAAACGAATTTAGATAAAAACTTTTTTACATTGTCTATCGTTGTTGGTTTCTAGATTTCTAACTTAATTATAAGAAACATTTTGTAATTGTTTAATAATAAAATACATTGCTTAGGTAAATACAACAATCACTTAAAGGTAAACACAACATGCGTTAACGATATTTGAATTACATTTTTTTATACTCTACGGGTAAGCACTCGGCCTTTATCTCATCTGATGTTATGTGATGATAAGGCCGAAGGTGGAAGCGCACTTCACCCAGAATCCTTAACTACTGAGGCACTCGCTATCTTATCTCTAGCTGCCGGAACACAACAATGCTACAACGATTGATGTTATGGCGACATATTTAAATTACATGAAAGAATAAGGAACGAATCACATTATACAAGTGGGAGCGCACCAAACAGATCGTCACCCGTAGGACGGTCATCAAGGCTCATTAAGGTTAATAACAAATTTTGAGCGAATATCGATTTAAATGTATTGATGAAAGTTTCTGATTTCGACCGATTATATTGTATCTTTGCGGCGGTATCGTGTGTAGCACGACATTTAGTTAATCATGCTTATAAACAACCTGAAATGGGAATGCCGTTTCGATTGCAATCTTCATATTTTCTACTGTCTCAATTTTCTTTTTGCTTTAAATTTTTTCTTTAAATATTAAAGAAAAATTTTTTTTTATTCTTTTTCCATATTACACCGTATGTTTAGCAATTTATGATACCGTGTGTTGTCTCTGAAAGTTGTTCTGTTTTCTTGCTTTATAAACATGTAATTTTATAAGAATCCCTTGTCGGACACTTCGGCACTTTAGTAAACAGCTACTTGATCGTTTTTCTTATGGCAAACTTTTTTTATAGATTAATACAATATTTTTACTGACCTCAAGATAACGAGTGAATCGCAATGATATTATCAAGGTAAATTGGTATGAAAAGGTAGGTATGAATACAAAACAATCGCAAAACATGTTTCGAAGTTTTTCGTACGAACTTCTAACACAAGCACACATAAGGTACACATTAGGTACACATACCTATTTTTATTTATGTCATTTTCATTGATTTTTGCTTGTATTAAATTTGATTGACAACTGATTTAAAAGGAAAAACGAATAAACCAGCTAGTGTTTGTAATTTGGCAATTTTGTGACAATAACTTTTTTTTTATATAAGTATCTTACGGGTAAGCACTTGGCCTTCATCCCACCTGATGTGAAGTGATGATGAGGCCGAAGGTGGAAGCGCACTTCACTCTGAATCCTCGACTACAGAGGGACTGGCTATCTTATCTCTAGCTGCCAGAACACAACAATGCTACAAACTTTGATGTTATGGCGACATAATTAAATAAGATGGTGGGCTAGCCAGGCGGACAAACAAGTCCTACCACCAACCAAACCGAGAACACAAACATGTACCCATTTAACCCGGGACCTCTGGGTCTAAGCCAGTGGTCTTAACCACTAGACCACAGAAGCGGTCAAAAACTATATCTAAAAATGGGATTTTGTCCTTCTTCGAAAGCGATTAAGGCCAAAAGGACAAAACTGCGTTCTTTTGTGCGGGACATCTTCGGGCGTTAGTAACATAACAACCTACTTACTCCTATAACATAATTGGCAAGTAATACATTTTAAATTTTAGATCTTTCTCTTTGCTTTAAATTTTTTCTGTAAATTATGAGTGTAACCGCGGATCGTGCTCGGTGGCGTGCCAGCAGTCCAGCAGTGGACTAGTATAGGCTGATGATGATGGAATTTTGTACACAGACCAGCACAACTTAACTAACCTTTTTGGTTAATTATTTCAAACTCATTCGTACATGTACCAGTTACAAGATAATTTTGATATCGCACCTCACATTGAGGCACTGCTTTCGCTATCACAATCTGACAACGTAACTTTGTAATTAACACTGACTTTATGGTCTGTAATTAATGCCTTCCGTTTCATCTGTCGTAAATCAATGTTATGTACTTCTCAATTTGGTAGTGTGGTGAAATTGTGTGGTGGACGCATTTTAGGGTTTATTATGAAGAAAATGTAGTTAATTGAAATGTATTGATACTTATAATAAAGAAAAGTGTTGATTAGTTTTTATACAAGCGAGATTTGAGCCAACGCCCCTAGTATCCTGGATAAACCATTATAAGGTTTCAGAATGGAGACATTCAGCTATTTTAATATATCCTGTGTCTGCTTTTGACTTCTTTGAACTATTTTGTCTAATATCAGAATCAGGACGCTGAGATAAGATTGTGAACGTTAAAATACATTTTAAATTTATTTAACGACTATGTTTTACACATATTTTCTTTCAATAAACTCTCTATTATGTTGTAAAAGACGTGGTTTAAAAAAGCAAAGTCTCTCTCCTAATCTTTGTAATTTAAAGTAGCTTTAGTGACGGGTTATGGCCCATACTTTCTATGTCCTCATTATCTGTATGATCTTCTACATAGCCATATTACAAACACGCTGAGCAACGGCCCTTTTGAAATACTGCGGCATACACATATTTTTATATTTTTTAATAAGTTACTCTGTCAGGAAATTATGTTTGTTTTTAGTTTAATTACCTATTGTTATTGTTTTCTAAAGTTTACGCGAACACTACACATTGAAATCCGTGTCTCCCTGCGACCACGGACCCTGCAAAGGTTTCGAAACGTCAGGATAAACATTAATTATAACTAATGTGTAAAATAAACGCGAGTACATCCGTAAAAGGTGTTTCATTTACCTATTGTTATTTTACGATTATATATTGCGTGTCTGTGTCTAAAGTGTCCAAATAAAGATTGTATCTATCTACATATAGACTTTATTGAGAAAGATCTACAGCCTGAGTGCTAAATACGAGTTTTATTCACTATTCGACATTGGTCACGATAACTTACTACAATTTTAATTTGTTTTAGTCAAATTATTATATAATGAAAAATGAAAATAACTTGTTTTATTATAACTTATAATAAAACAAGTAATTTTAATTTTTTTTTAAGCGAGACTATTAATTCGTCTGTAATAGCAAATTATCTTACCGATGGTAAAGTTATCAGCACTTGGGACCGTTTCGTAAATCGATTACCATGTCGACTTAAATAGGAGATTTTTAACTATACTATTATCACTTACTAACTACGTCAGCCAATTATGATCGACTTACACAATGTCTCTTTAAATGCATACCGCAAATCTATTTGGAACCATCTTCCTGGCCCTTTGTCTTCATGTTTTATGTCTTTGATGTCCCTTTTAATAACTGAGTTCAAAGTTTTTTTCTTTTTTTCCTTTAATTAATGTGTGTTTTATGTGTATGTTTGTAAATATTTCTAGCCCTTTGTTATTAGTGTTTTTTATTGTCTTT
Source organism: Eudonia truncicolella (assembly GCA_949315975.1). NCBI lineage: Eukaryota > Metazoa > Arthropoda > Insecta > Lepidoptera > Crambidae > Eudonia > Eudonia truncicolella. Next base: position 16,296,202 of record OX438837.1, on the reverse strand, counting down.
ATTTCTAAACATGCTTTGTTTACCTCTAATTAGTTGTTTCACTTAGTAGTATAAATAATAAATTATTACTAAAACATTTGATTCATTTTTTTTCATGATTCGTTAACAAAAAATAACTCAATTTATAGTATTTTATAACTCTTATGGTTAAACGTTCCTACCACCCAACTAGCTTTGACTACGTAAGTTTATCTCAAGCTATTACTTTATACTAACAAATGTGTATAAAAAAATCATCATTATAAAAGACCAACCTTAGATTCAATTAAAAAGGATGATGAATGATATTAAAAAAACACTTGTAAAAACTGTGGCTTCCGTAATGCTCTACTTAATGATTAATGATATTCGAATGCCCAAATTAATGATAAATGATTACGAAATGATTGTAATTACGAGGAACTGGGTGTTCACATTGCGCGATTTCATACGTATAAAATTATTTTATTATAATGAATCTTTTATAATCCTAACTCGAAGTAGTGCGGAAACTATGTATGAACTTTAACCTTTTCCTTATTTTTTTTGTCTAATAATAATTTGTTATGTTCTATAAAAACTTGACCTTTCCATTTCAAATTTTTTATGAGTTGTTAATCTCAAAATTATGGAAGCGTCACTTTGTATTGTGTATCAATAATGATTTATCTTTCAAATATATTAAACGACACAATCATCTCGTAATATTCATATTTATATTTTCTTAATCACTATAATTTGTAACATAGGTATGAAACGTACAAGTTGTACTTTTTTAATATTAGTACAAATTGAATATTTGTGATTTTCATGTCGATAGTCTTTAAATGTTACGCGATAATGTCTTAGCGGTTTGGTAAAAAGCTTAGATTATATATGGTAAAAGTAAGTGACTATAATTGAAGATAGATACTTCGAAATATAATCTATATACATATAATGACTTGTCCTGACTGGTGTCAAATAGGGGGTGAAAGTTTGTATGCAAGTCCTAGTCCTAGTTTTAATAATGCTATACCTTTATAATATAACATATTATATACGGTACACTATTTTGAAGCCTCTATCTTTATTTCATATCGATCTTCTTCATCCTTCGGTTGCCTAGAAAATATCACTTTTAGTGATAAGGCCGCCATTGATGGTTATCATGAAAACCTACAAACTCACTAATAGGGTCATAAAGTAATCTTTTCACGTATTCATATCATCATCATCATCATCATCAGCCCCTATCGACCCATTGCTGCGCATAGGCCTCTCTTTGCTTGTGCCATTCGCCTCGATACTGCGCTAGTCTGGGCCACGTGACATTAATATGAAAGTATAAATGCAGCCAGTAAGCCAATGAGAACGGAGATCGATTAAAATAATTAATAGTTTGTTTTTTGTAAGTTTTCTTTCTCTATAACTTTGCCAACATCAATTAAAAACTTATTTGTACAACAGTATCGAGACGGTAGCCACATTAACATAGGTACCATTTTTTTCGTACTAACTATAATAGCTTTTTTGCAATTTTTTTCTGCTCGGCATATAGCTCGATTACTCCATGTTCATGAAAGGTTTGATCCCAGCAGTGAGATCTCTAGTAGGGCAGGGGGACACGCACTAATGCGTGATGCCGTTCCCTCTAGAAAACCTCCAAAGGTGATTCGTTTCACACGGCTTGAGGAGAGATAAGAGAACCCTTTAAGTTCCTCGCCGCCCCCAAAAAAGCTCGGTGAAGCTGAAAATACGACTGAGGCAATCAGAAAACTCTCTCTAAAAAGTGTGAGATTATAAAATGTAAATGATAATATTAAAACAAAATCTCAATGAGATTGAGATAAGTGATTTAATCTGTTGTGACAAAATTAACTGGTACTATGAATTTTAATGAAGGAAAATTAATTCAACAGCTCAAGAATTTTGTGATCAGAATCCCGGATACGAAGTCTACTATAATAGTATAAGACAAAAAATAATATCAGAAACAATGACGGTACCACAACCACCCAGACACGTCACAATATCGAAAAACGAACTTTTAGATATTGACAATAATTACTATTATTTCTACTGAAATCAAACATCTTTTCCAGTATTATTTCACATAATATTTTATTTTACGTTTCGAACCTTTTGCAGAAACTTCTGCATACTAATTTGTAACGCATACCATCTTTTATTTTCATCGGGTGCGTTCTGTTTTACGCAAAATGAGCTGTACTTACAGTACATAAACAAAACACGATCTTCACATAAATTTTCAAGAAAGAGAAGAAAAACTTCTAGCGCAATCGTCTCGATGCCCATATTAATTAGCTAAGCGAGTCCGCTCCGTGTACTTACTAAATACTTTGATTTATTGCTGCTATATAATGTCGTCTGCTGAATATTTAACTTTACCATTTTCGCTGTTACGATAACCAATTACAGGTGGTCCAGTTTTTATTACTTAATTTTCGATTCATTGATTATTTATTTAAACCTGTATAGCGCCATGCTTGAGACAACTTCCTCGTATTGGTAAGATGATAGTGATAGGTTTCTTTTATGATAACTGTGAACCTTTTTAAAGTAAAGGTGTGCATTTGTATTAATATTGTCATAAAATATTATATAGTTTCCCAAAAATAAAACGTATAAAAACACTTTTACTTATTTTTTTTATACCTTGCGGGTAAGTACTTGGCTTTCAACTCACCTGATGTTAAGGGATGATACTCGTGAGGCCGAATGTGGAAGCGCACCTCACCCGGAATCCTCAATTACAGAGGCACTGACTATCTCATCTCTAGCTGCCGTAACACAACAATGCTACAAACATTGATGTTATGGCGACATATTTAGATAAGATGGTGGTAGCTAGCCAGGTGGACAAACAAGCCCTACCACCAACCAAAGGAGTACACAAACATGTAATGCTGGAATCGAACCTGGGACCTCTGGGGCCAAACCGGTGGTCTTAACCACTAGACCACGAAGGCGGTAATATCAAGAAGATTATTAAGATTCCGTTGCGGGGTACATCTCACCTATGACGGGGGATGACAAGGGCGAACAGTGCAATTCACCCGGAATCCTCAAATATTGAGGAATTAGCAACAACAACAACAATTCTACTAACATTTTTGTTATGGTGACTTTTAGGTTCCTCAAGCCGGAGTAACCGAAAATACCTTAGAGATTTTCTAAACTGGCTGGCATCACGCACACCATAATAGATTCTCCGAGATGTTTGAGTCTGAAGATGAGAGTTCCGAGGCTCTAAAGGCTTGAACCCTTATTAACGTGATCGTCTCGTGAGCACTATTGAGATAATCTTGACTCATTGTTATGTGTACATTTAAAAAAACAAAGATGTAAATAGTACTCTCAAAGGTCAACAAAGTATTGAATCAGATAGTTGTCGATCGACGTGTACGATCACTTAATTGATTACGAAAGTAAACAGGTTGTGGAACAGCCCTTGATCTAGACTTTGACCTGTGAACAGTTTCGAGTAACATCGATTTACGACCGCCGGGCATAGACAAAATGGATGCGGTAAAAACGAGGCAATCCCAGTGTTTCCCATGATTTACATCAAATGTGCGGTGTTTGGTATTGTGCGTTGGTGTTTGTTAACGTCTGCTAATGCAGTTGGAACCAAGGGCTTTACATGCTTCCCAAAACACGGGGTGCTCGAAATGATACGTTTTTGGTCTGCCATTCGATGACCGGTGTTTGTTAAATTAGCAATCGCAGACCAGCGTTAACCACTGCACCATGGACCTCCCCCAAGCCTAGAATAATGCTACTGCTGGAATTTTGACTACAACCAGTGGAGTAGTCGTTGCTCCGAAACCAGAGGTTCTTTAGAAAACTTTTACAGCCAGCTATACGCTTCTCATGCCTCTCAACCTGATCCCGAAAATGACTACACCAGAGCCACATTGAGCCGCTACTTTACCGAAGACTTTCCTGAAGTCAGCCTGAGCGAAATGAGATGGCTTTTAAACAGCTTAAAAACGGAAAAGCCCCTGGCGAAGACGGTATTACATCTGAGCTCTTTAAAGCAGGCGGTAAACCTGTTTAACACCTGTTTAACTCCAAAACATCTTTAACACCGTTCTCTTCGATGGGAGAACTCCGGAGGCGTGGAGTAGGAGTGTCGTCGTGAAAGAATTTCAACCTCTGGAGCATGCCGGGTTTCGAGGAGGATATGCCACCATCTTCACAGTGAGTCAGATTATACAGAAGACCGAGAAGTATAATCGACCCCTGTGGTTAGCATTTGTGAAAGGCACCAGCAGACTAAGCATATCCCCTTGCATCGTGGTGTGAAACAAGGGGATGTTATATCCCTTAAATTGTCCACAAATGCTTTGCAAGATATGTTTAAGGCGCTAAACTGGAAAGGACGTGAGATTAACATCAACGGTGAATGCATCTCACACTTACGATTTGCGGACGACATTGTTGTCGTGGCCGAAACGTTGCAGGATTTAGAATACATGCTGAACGGCCTAGCTGATTCTTCTCTATGCATCGGTCTCCGGATGAACTTGGACAAAACCAAGATTATGGTAAACGAACATGCCATTCCGGGACCGATTGCAAATCAAGGCAGTACTCGAAGTTGTTAAGGAGTATGTCTACCTCGGGCAAACTCTGCAGTTAAGTAGAAAAAACTCCGAGAAAGAGGCCAAAAAAAGGATACAGCTAGGCTGGGAAGCATATGGGTAATTACGTCGGGTCTTTACGTCGCCTATTCCAAGTTGAGTCTAAAATCGAAAGTCTTCAATCAATGCGTCCTACCCGTCATGGCATACGGAGCCGAAACGTGGACACTCACGGTAGGACTGGTCCACAAATTTAAAGTCGCTCAGCGAGCTATGGAAAGAGCTATGCTTGGAGTTTCTCTGAGGGATCGGATCCGGAACGACGTGATCCAACAGAGAACCAAAGTCGTCGACATAGTCCACAGGATTAGCACGCTGAAGTGGCAGTGGGCCGGCTATATTAGCCACCGATAACCGATGGGATAAACGAGTTCTTGAGTGGAGACTGCGTATCGGCAAACGTAGTGTAGGACGCCCTCAGACTAGGTGGAACGACGATCTCCGCAAGGTGGCTGGCAAGAGCTGGATGAGAGTAGCCGCGGATCGTGCTCAGTGGCGTGCACTTGGAGAGGCCTATGTCCAGCAATGAACGTGTGCGCCTACACAGCCTTAATGATGATGATGATGATGATGATGGACTTTTGCCTCGCTCATTTGCCTCCTTTTAACATAAAAAAAACTGTAAATATAATATTATAGATACTAATCTATAAGTATATATAAATATGTGTGTGCATGTATGCTCTATAATTATATTATATATTTATGTATACCAAGTACCTACACATAATTATACCCATTATTTTTATATTGTTTTACGAGCATGTTTTTTTATGTTAGTTTATTGTTAGCTTTCACTAATAAGTGCATAGATAGATACTGTAGTGATCGGGACTACTTGATTGGGCGAGCCTACTGGCAGCCGTCGCGTTCTGCGTTTAAACTCATCTTGATTAAGAAGACACGCATAGAAGAAAACAATAGAGGATCGGAGAGCTTCTACGTCAGCCCATCGCTGCGGTAGGGCAATAAATGTTAACTTGAGTTCGTTTTAAAAATACAGTTTATTACTGATCGATTGTTTGTTTCTTTGACTACGTCTGCCCTGTAAAGGAGAACCCCTCAGGCACTACAATACCTACTACCTATAAAATACTATTTTTTTATTAAGTTTAAATTAATATTTTATTGGAAATCAGAAGCGAAAACAGTTTTTTAAAAAGTGATTTATTATGAACTTAAAGTGAAATTACAAATAAATGAATAACGTTAAACGATAATTGCAAAACGACAAGTACCCTTCAATAATAAATCGACAATAACACAAGTTAAATATAACACGAAAAAATAACAGCAATACGTCCTTTCCGATCGATGGCAGCCGTGGAAGTAAGAGCGTCTACTTTTTTTTTTATTTGATAGAGATTGCTGATTACCTCAGACGGCATTTTCAGCTTCACCGGGCTTGTTTGGGGACGGCGAGGAACGTAAAGGGAGAGAGACTCAAGCCGTGTGAAACGAATCACCTTCAGAGGTTTTCTAGAAGGAACGGCATCGCGCACTAGTGCGTGTCCCCGTGCCCTACTAGATTCTCCGGGTTCGGATTGGATCGGAAGAGCGTCTACGCCGCTTGCAATGCCTTATATAGATAAGGCCTGTATCACCCTCTCCACCGCTCATTCCATTTCCAATAATATATTTTGTTACTGTGTTTATTTAATGTTCAATCTCTCCCACTACTTAGAAATGGTTCCACAGAAAACCAGCGCCTTGGCATAATCATGTCATGGCATTAAGCTGCGTGGCAACCAATTGGCCGGCAACTAGTTTCATTTTAATTTAATTTAAGTAATTGTAGCTGTAACAAATGGCTGGTCAATAAAAAAACATCTTTCTTTCTTTCTTTTCAGATAGCCAGGCGGACAAACAAGCTCTACCACCAACCAAACCGAGAACACATACATGTACCACCCGCTGGGAATCGAATCCGAGACTGGTTCTGAGACTGGCAGTCTTAACAACTAGACCGCAGACGCGGTTAATACTGCCAACTATACCTTCTTCCACTTAGGGTGCCTCTCCAACTAGTGACCTACATATTTACCACTACATATATTATACCTAGTCGTTCCTTTTTCTAGTTCCTAACCCACCGGCCGTGAGAAATAGTCCGCCCGCGGACTGACCCCGTCCAGTTTAGGCAATATCGGCGGAATCGGCCCGTATCGCGGCCGCCCGCCATCGCGGATCGCGACTGATTTATTCGCTAAAACCTCTCCGGCGCACGACCCTTCGTGGCGCTGGTTCACGACACCGTTTTTAGATCGTTTGTCATTTTAGGAACATTCGAACGGGCATCGACACTTCGCGCGTTAACCCTGACGTTGCGAAAATGGTACTTCACCCGGAGATAAGAAGACTGGTGTGAAGATAGAGGAGTAGTTGCAAATGTACTGCTGATTGTATTGTACCCGTAGCGTGCTAAAATCGCTGGAGTAATGATAAGATTGTTTGGAGGGCAGGAAATTGTGGCAGTGCGGTATATGTTTTGTTTTTCTTTGTGTTTTTTTATGTTAGTAATAAGTGTAGTTGGTGGAGAATTTAGATGCTCTAAGATCGAGAAAGACGAAGAAGTGGTCTGTAGAAGAAACTATTTGATGACGCTTCTATGTATTGAAATGAACCGCTACCCGACTATTTGCATGGTTTGTTGTCAACTTTGCTTGTTATCATATTTTTGAAGGGTCTGGCTAAAACAATATTTTCAAAATAAACGCGAGTAGGTCCAATCACGATCATAGAAGGTGTGTGTTCGAATTCTGCTAGTATAAATATTTTTCAGCAGTTCGCTGCCTTGAAAAAATCGTGGATTTTAATTTAGTCGCATTGAAATTAATATTTTTTCATCAAGTACACAGTGGCGAGCACGATCTGCGGCTACTCCCATCCAGCTATTGCCAGCAGCTATGTTGGTCGCTCCACCAATTATTTTGAGGACGTTCTACACTATGTTTTCTGAAATGCGGAAAATCATAATAATTTATCTTTACCTAAATGCAATTTTATGAATGAAACCTTTTTGTATGTTCGCAGCACAACTTCCTCATCGCAACGTATACCGGAGCTGCGCAGGAGTGTCACGTACGGCCAAATGTCCACCGTAAATGTTATGGCAGGAGTTAACATTTATGATTGCTAATTTGATCGAGCCCAGATCAGTAGCGTCATAATAAAAGCACCAAACGACACGCGCTTTGGGCTCTCTGCACTTGGCGTAAGGGTAAAGCGACTAGCGATTTAGTTAATTTAATTTATTGAAATAAATAGGAAAATATATTGATAGTAATTAATGTAAACGTTTTAGTAAAGTAATGTTAGTAAGACCAATACCCAACAACATCTACAACAATACCCAACAACAACTACAACAATAGGAACATCAACAACATTAATACAGGCTAACTGTAACTGTAAAAATAAATAATTCTCACGCGGGACTTCCTTGATTGAATTTCTTGAAAGTGTGGGGATGAGAAAACATAGATAATTGGCCAGATAAAGAATTCATTAACTATGTATATTTAAACATAAAGTATAACTTTTATTTTCGCTATCCAGAAACGCTGGAGTTTTTAAAGGATTTTAACCTTTCCTTCATCATCATCATCTCAGTCAAAAGACGTCCACTGCTGGACAAAGGCCTCCCCCAAGGATCTCCACAACGACCGGTTTTGTGCTGCTCGCATCCAGCGGCTTCTCGCGACCTTCACCAGATCGTCGGTCCTTGTTGGAGGCCCACACCCACACACTGCGCTTTCCGATACGCGGTCGCCACTCAAGGACTATTCCGCCCCAGCGGCCATCAGTCCTGCGAGCAATGTGCCCTGCCCACTGCCACTTAAGCTTAACAACTCTTCGGGCTATTTCGGTTACCTTTGTTCTTCTGCGGATCTCCTCATTTCTGATAAGATCACGCAGAGAAACCCCGAGAATAGCCCTCTCCATTGCCCCTTGTGTAACCTTGAGCTTTCTGATAAGGCACATAGTGAGCGACCACGTCTCATTCCCGTGTGTCATCACTGACAACACACACTGGACAAAGACTTTCGTCTTGAGACGCTGCGGTATATCGGATGAAAAGATATTTCGTAGCTTAACGAACGCTGCCCAGCCTAATTGGATTCGTCGATTGATCTCTTTGCTGAAGTTGGACCTACATAGCTGGACCGTTTGTCCCAAAACCTTTCCTTAGTTCACTTTAATTGGCATAAGTTCAGTCAAAAAAACTTTCTCAAAAACCTAACAACAGTTAATTATGTATTCCTTACACATAATTAGGGTTTTTTTTTAGAATAGAAAGTTTATTTAAGTTAGATTATAGGCTTGAATTTTTTATGACTTTCAAACATGAATTGAGTAGCAAAGATATAAAGACGCTTAAGCAGAATATTTAGCGATTTACTACTTAACTGCAGTAGAACATTACATTGATTTACATATGTAAGTAGTGTCTGACTTTATATTATCGCTCCCGCTAGCTCCTGTGCCATGAGCGCAAACGTATGAAAATATAAAATTTTATGTCCTGCTTCGAATTGACCGTTTCAGAAGGAGTAAGTGTTATTGCTTAATTTAAGCATTATCGTATCAATCTCTGATCTTCATGTTGTTACAAAGCACTTTTAGCAGGACCATCATCCTTAAGAAAAGAATATAAAGTCTCTTTATCACGCGAAATCATACCGTAAGTAAATTAAACCTTCATATTGGAATATTATTAAGTAACTTATAAAGTTATAATGTGATGTAATTATTATGACAAATATTATGATTCTGTGTTATGATGGCGAGAGTGTTATAAAAGAACATCGCAACGTCACTTAATTTTCCGATGAGATGACAACCAAACGTTTCTCTGTAGTATCAAAAAAAAACCTCAACTAATTAAATTGATATTTTGTAATAAGTTGTGATATGTGATATGATATATAGTGGTTAGAACACTGGTTTCAAGTCCTAACTTTCCGGGTTCCCAAAAATTTTCAACAAGGGGTGCATAATAAGTTATTCTTTTGGTGGTAAGACTCGTTTTAAGTCCGCCTGGTTACAACTAGAACAACAATATTTGTAGCATAATGTTAAGATGGGAAGAGATAAAATAGCCTGTGACTGTTCTATAGTAGTTGACGATTTCGGGTGAAGTGCACTTCCACCTTCAGTCTTACCATCACTTACCAACAGGTGAGATGATAACTCATTTGATTGAATGGTGTGTGCTTTAGATTAGTCTATCCATCAAAAGTTGGGACCAAAATATATATAAACATATTATTAAATATTTTAATACATCCAATAAAAATTAAAAGTTTCCAGTGTAAAAAATCAACCACGCCCGTCTCATTCATATATCGGTGTCCACTAAATAAACAAGAAGCTATAACCATAAAAATAATATGGACTGCCTAAAGGTATCAATAAATACGAAGGTTCACTCCAAAGTTATAATGATCTGTTCAAATTTGAACCCTATTGTTATGAGGAAAGAATGAAGTTGTTTCGCAAGGTAATTACTGGATGATGATATGCTGCATCAAGGAGTTTATGATGTTATTGTGAACAAACGAGATGTTGCAAATTGTAAATGGATGTTACTCAATCTATCTACATATTAGAGTTTTATGTAGTGTCAACTGTAATATATGAACAATATGTATCAATATGTATGTAAATTGTTCATATACAATATGTATTTCATCCGAATATTTATGATTTAATTGATTGATATATATCTTCATGTCAGAACTTAGGTGCGTGAGCTTTAAATATTTATTTGGAACTATCCTCAGACTTATAATTTTTAAACCAGCTTTTCGGTCTTTCACAAATTATTTTTAGGCGTGCCCACGGCAAACATATTTTAATGTGATAAAATTTAGCTTTCATTAAATATAGTAGCTTCCTTTAGGTATAAGAATTTTTAGAAACGGTTCCGTAGTTTTAACGATTAAATTGTACAAACAAACAAACAAACTTTCCACCATGCCGGCCTATTTTTTACTGCATAAGAGTACATCACGGGTCTGGGGAGACCCATGAGTGTATCTCACCCCTAGCTTTTTCAGTAAGTACTTTATTGTGTAAAGTAAAAGGTAACAGTATGCCAGTCTTATTGCTTACAAAGAGTATCTCTTAATTGTACTTTTTCAAGTGTATATGTTACGGCTAATAGCCGAAGTGTGGCTACACCTAGTTTTAGCCGGCTACAACTAGGTGCAGCCGGCTAAAACTAGGTGTAGCCGCACTTATCTTCGTTGTATAGAGCTAGATTTCTGTTGTCCAATAAAAAGCCAGAGATAAATCGAAAAAATATCAATACGGTAGTCCTCCGAAATTGTATGCCTCCGACCGCATGTTATGACGTGTGATGTTGTATAAAATTAGAAAAGATAAGATTAGAAAAACAATACCCATCCTTTACAGTTGACAAGAGTCGGTTTGCTTTAAACCAAATATGGCTCGGTAAAAATGATAGTTATGTGTAAATAGTAAACTACTATTGCTATTAAAAAAAATCATAAGATTACTTATAGTTCAGCAGTTTATTAAAACTGCAGTACATTTGGTCATGCAACCAAAATTATGGCAGAGAAAGTGTTATGAGATACGTGGTTGTACCAATAAAATATAACAATTGGCCCACGGTGCAGGTTCGGCCGATTCGTTTTCGGCTGCGATTCGATCTGGTGCGATTTACGAGTGAAATCGAACAATAAATATTAGCTGTGTACTCGAATTTCATTTAATGCGAACAATAAATTACTTTAGCCCAATAACGTAATATTGTTTAATGAAATATCTTTCTGACAATGTTGTATGTTTTGATGAAATTGCTAAGGCATATATTTATTTAAAAAACCTTTTATGCGTAATGCGCGCAGTAACTATACATGCATAGCTATTCAATATCTGTTTGTGGTTCTTAAGAACATTCCTAAGAACCACAAACAGCTATAGACACAAGTCTATAGTTCATCATCATCATCATCATCACCAGTCTATACTAGTCCACTGCTGGACATTGCCTCTCCAAGTGCACGCCACCGAGCATGATCCGGCTACTCTCATCCACCTCTTGCTTTTGCTGTTGCTCTTATGTCTATAGTCACATTTTAATTATTACCAAAAAAAACATCACGGAATTAAAATAATCAGAGCTGTAACAATATAGAGCCTCATGAAATCAAATTTTTATTATTATTTTAAAAATATATTTATTCATATAAGCAACGAAAAATTTGCTCGTATGTACATCACTACGCCATAATATCGGTTCGTAAGTCTTCAAGACGAGAGACCTTTTACATTCATTCTGTGTTTGTACTGAGAATAGTGGGCTAGTAACTCAACAAGAGCTTTTCTTTTAAACTTTTCATTCACAGTATCGTAAAAGAATAGAGGAAAAAAAAATATCTGCCTTTTCTCGCTCAAGTTTGTTATTCAAATATTATCCAAATTACAATTTTCTTACAAGAATATTTACGTCAGATTTATAACTGTCTCTTATAATAAATAGATAAATACTGGCTCCAAAAATAAACATTGCATCCCTAAACGAAATGAAGATTACCAAAGAATCTCACAAGATTGACATAGTAGCTGAAACGAAGTGACGTATATCCACTTTTCATTAAGCAAAAAACTTAACTACCCACATTTAATAGGTGTCTCGGTGAAATGCCAAACGTTTCACCAATCCGGCCCTATTAACGTCCGTACCATAGTTTTTATGCCTAAAAACACGGCAAATATGTCGGTTCGTGTGAACTGAGGTGATAAACCGTCTTTTAGCTAACAAGCGCTCAGTTTTTCTTAGTAATTACATACTGGCTGTTAATGGGAGGGAGGTGATTAGAAACAGAGCGTCAAAGCGTCTTGTGGAAGGTAGTCTCTCTCGTTATCTGTACGGGAAGATACTGTTTACTGAAGTTTATTTTATTAAAAATAAGTAATATTAGTCATACTTACAAATAAATCTGAACTAAAATGAAGTTGGGTGGGACTCCTGTCTTGATATAGCAATGACAGGTGGACCACAGCATTGACAGAATGGTGGCCGAGAACTGGCAGGGGTAACGTCGTACGTCTAGTAACAAGGTGGGTTGTCAACACTATCAGCATCATGGGTCACTAGTAGTTGTGACAAGCGCAGGACGCAGGTGGAATGCTTTCCCAACAGACGTGTCACCCTTCCTGTGACATGAGGTGTGGTGCGGGTCGGCAAGGTGAGGACGGCTCTGAGGCACAATTCTACTTCACTAGCTGTCTTCGCATAGGGATTCCATCAGGTGGAGCGGACTTATTTGTTTCATCATCATCAGCTCATTTTATGTCCCCACTGCTGGGCACGAGCCTTCTCATGCCATGGATGGATGGGGAGAACGGGCCATAAACCACCACGCGGGCCCAGTGCGGATTGGTGGTTGTTAACGACTGCTAATGCAGCCGAGACAAACGTCTTAACGTGCCTTCCGAAGCACGGAGGAGCTTGAGATGATAAATTTTTGGTCACCCAACTGATGTCCGGCCTTTGTGAAAGTTGCTTAACTTCAGCAATCGCAGATCGAGCGCGTTAACCACTGCGCCATCGAGCTCCTCTATTTGTAATGGAATGCCTTTACTCAGCTTTAAGGTGTAAACGTTGATGATGAGGATGAGCACACTGAAGTCTTTTTTTTGTACGTCTTTTTCTAAAGCACTTGGCTTTTATCTCACCTGATGTTAAGTGACGATAAGGCAGAAGATGGAAGCGCACTTCACCTGGAACCTTCAACTTCTGAGGCACTGGCTATCTTAACATTGATTTGTATTGGCGACATATTATTTAGACAAGACGGTAGTGGTAGCGAGCCAAACAAGCCCTACCACAAACCAAACCGTGGTACATGTTGTAAGTTTGTGTACCCGCTGTTACTCGAACCCGGGACCTCTGGGTCTTAGACCGGTGGTCGTAACCACTAGACCGCAGAGGCGGTTAAAATCTCACCGTAGTCCCTATCATTAACCACAAGCCACTGATGAGTAGTTATTTCGAAAGTCTATGTGCTGCTGTGTAATTTATTCACATACACAGTTCCTATACACAGTTCTGCAAGTACAACGATATTGAACTCTCCAACTAAACCAGTTGCAGGTCATTGTTACCCGATGAATGGGCATCATGCTACAGTTTAAATATGGTGCACGCTATGCCATATAACGGACACGAATTAAATCAGTTAAGGAACGTGACGCGGCGATATTGGGTCTAGTGACAATGGCGATTGTCTTCTTGACCGACAACTAAATGTGTGGTTTGTTTTTCTCCTTTTATTAACTGGTTGCTGACTTCTTTAATGACTGACATTTGCCGAGCAGGTGTTAGCTAGGGCTTCCAATCCCGCAATCGATCTCGCTGTTTGCGGGAGTCCAATTTTCAATCCCAGATCCCGCATATAAAATTTACAAATAATCTTGTAAGGCAAATAAAACAATTAATAAATCAACATAACTCCATGTTTATTTTAATAATTTGTCTTCGAATTGAATTTTTCGCTGGAAGGCGAAATATTCATCGTCACACAAAGATTTTGAAGCATGTAACCCGCAAATCCCGCGGGATCCCGCGCCTGTAATCTCGCAACACGCGGAAAAAATGAAAAATGACTGAGATTTTGGTATTGCGGGATTGGAAGCACTAGTGTAGCTTGTAGCAAAGCAAAAATAAGTAACGAGGAATCGCTAGGCATTTATCTCAAAATCAAGATGGTAAAGAGCGGTGAGCGGTCCCAGACCGGTGGGGCACTCTGGTAAGGTCCAACTATCTCGCTTCACCGCGCGATCTTGTCCTATCCTCTCAAGATGGCCAGCGAAGTCTTAATTAACTTATTGCCTAATTGTTATTGCTGTTGTAGTTAGACAGGCGAGCATAAAACTAGCCTGTCCACCATGAACCAAACCGAGGATCCACCACCCAGGATCTTTGCGTGCGAGCCCGATAGTGTAGCAATTATGTCATAGGGTTTTACAAATAAAAAAAGGTTAAGCTTCGAATAGTTATTCCGTGTTTCGTTTCTGTCACTACTTTAAAATTACGTTTGCTTATCAGGATCAAAACACGGTTTATTTGGAGCTTATTCTTTGTTTATTTGTGAGGCTCATAGGCTTTCCATCATCTCTTCATTACATAGAATTCTCTCCGCGGTATTTTTGTTTAACGATCCAATTCATCAGCTACCTCAACATGAATTACTTTACGCCTAACAGTGTGAATTGAAATGCACCTTCAATAACTCAAACGGACAGACAGATGGTTCACTGATACAGTTCTGACACGCTCGCGAGCCGTGCTGACGCGGCGTGTTGTCAGTTAATGCTTCTGTTAAGGTCCTGTCTTCTAGGTATAGAAACTGAATTGAATTCGAAGGAAATTATTTTTGTAATATTTTGAATTTTGCATTCTCAATGCTATGTAAAATATGTTGATTTGCATTCGCGCTATATTTATAGCAGCGGTCATATTGCATATACTTATTACAAATAAATAACAACGCCGGCAACGCATCTGCGATTCCTCTGGTTTTGCGTATGTCCATGGGCGGCGGTGATTGCTTCCCATCAGGTTACCCGCCTGCTCGTTTGCCTCCTAATAATAAAAAAAAGAAAAAATATAAAAAAAAATATTTTAAAAATCTGTAAATAAGCGACAAAAGTAGGTACGTATGCGTAAGCGTAAGCTTAGGCCACTTTACGTAAGGTCGTCGACCCGTCCGCTGCGCTCTAATCTACCCATGTACTACGGTCCGTCGTCGTCAGACTAGTCGTATAGTTACAAGATAAAAGTGTTCTTTCGATTGTGAGGATAGTAGGAGGTCAGAGCATTGGACCGGCTATCCAAAGGTCGTGGGTTCGATTCCCACTCGAAGTTCCTGAGGCTGGTTGATTTTTTCTAGTAGATTTTTTTTATCTTGTAAATTATTTTCGATTTTTTTTATACGTAGATCAGCAAATGACTCCACTCCACCTGATGTTAAGTGGGAATGGAGTCCAGACGCAAGGACAACTGGTGCAGTTATTTATGAACAATGTCACCAGGTCATTTTATGGGACGAGCCTTCCATAAAGATGGATAGGGAGAACAGGCTGTAAGCCACCACGCGTGCCCGGTGCGGATTGGTGGTTGTCAACGACTGCTAATGCAGCCGAGGCCATCGGCTTTACGTGCCTTTCGAAGCATGGAAGAGCTCGAGCTGATAAATATCTGGCCACCTATCCGCTGACCGGTCTATGCGAAAGTTGCTTAACCTAGCAATCACAGACCGGGCGTGTTATAACCACAGCGCCGTTATAAATATCTTTCTATCTATTGAAAAAAGTTGTAAACAAGAAAAGTCATGACGATTATTATTATTGACAACTTCATACACTTAACAGGAAATTCTCAATATCTCTTCAATTACATCAGTATTAAATAATGCAACACGCTAGCTCACTGGTCACCGATTTTGTGACTCAATTCACGATATATAGGGTCCCTTTTCATTTGACATCGATTGATGTATTGAGTGCTACAGTTTCAAGTTAGATGCACTGGTGGCAAGTAATTTATTTTCCTGGCTAAGTAAAACTATCTTCAATCCATTATTGGTGTAAGAATAGAACAAGGAGCTGTGGCACATATATAGACTGTGGATATGGTTTCTCTGTAAATTATATTAATCGACCAGCCAGCTAGAATTAATATAGGTAGGTACTTTATATTTAACGTTTCGCATTTAACCAGAAACCTTGGTTTATATTATATCACAGCAACTTTTACTGGCAAACATCATATTTGGTTCACAAAATAAACATATCTCAAAATACATAAAAGATTTATAAATGCCTTTTTTCTTCAATTAATATTCAACCATATGCCATATAAAGTTCAAAGTCCATTGAGGAAACTTGGCAGGTTGTGGTAGTGTGATGTGCTGGCGTATGTACTTCAGAACAATGTACCCGGAAGATGGTAGGTCCACCCTTTGGTACTCCGTTAGCTATGGGAGAAAGGTCTGGAGATCTCATGCTATTGAATTTAAAAGATCTAACATGTCTACAAATAAGAACTGCATCAGTACCCGACTCCACGACCCAGTCGACCCGAGCCGAGGTTTTTACAGGCACCCTTGGGTTGTTCTGCTCTTGATTCCGATTCGAACGCCTCGGAGAAACTAGTAGGGGGACACACTTACAGGATGCCATATCCCCTAGAAATCCTAACTATGGCTTGAAGATCCTTTAGTTTCTCGCCGCCCGCCCTCTAAACTCTGATAACGCTGTAAACGCCTTAGGGGGACAGCAGCAATCACATTCCAAAAGTTAACAAATTAGTATCCAATTTGGTGACGCAGTCGTAAGCAAGCGGTCTGCGTTTGCTAGCAATTTTCGCAAAGTCCGGTCATCGGATGGGTGAACAAAAATATATCTTCTCGAGCACCTCCGTGCTTCGGAAAGCACGTGAAGCCGTTTGTTCCGGCTGCATTAGCAGTCGTTAACAACCACCAATCCGCACTGGGCCCGCGTAGTGGTTTAAGACCCTCTTCTTATACATCCATTCATCATTTGACGACCTCCTTGGTCGAGTGGTTTGTACACCGGTTTTCATTGTGTCGCCATCTTTGAGGTCCCGGGTTCGATCTCCGGTCGGGTCAATTTAGAAATTAGGTATTGTTTTTCTAAAT
The DNA here is from genome assembly GCA_949315975.1 of Eudonia truncicolella. Lineage (NCBI taxonomy): Eukaryota > Metazoa > Arthropoda > Insecta > Lepidoptera > Crambidae > Eudonia > Eudonia truncicolella. Next base: position 16,278,876 of record OX438837.1, on the reverse strand, counting down.
TGTCTCGGGTCTGGGTGTTTTCTATGTATAATAAGTATGTATTTAAGTAATTTAAGTATGTTATCCGTTGTCTAGTAACCATTTAACGAGTTTCATAACGAAGCTTCTCTTGGGCTAGACGATTGGTGTGAGTGTAGGAAATTTCATTTATTTATTTATTATTTTTATAGGGAAAGCTCGTTCCCCAGCGGGGGGGCACTTAAAATGATCTGGTAAGATACAACTATCTCCAACTCTGTCAATAACAAAAAAGCTTCTCCAATCACATGGTCATTGTTACCGTATTCAATGATGACTTACATCAAAAACTAGCAATAAATCATTACCGTAAGACTTAAGGCTTGAACTCGATTAAAATCGGCCATCAGCCATCAGCACAACAAAAATAAGGCCGGTTTCACATGGGAACCTTCGCTCGCAAAAAGCGCGCAAATTGAATCAGCCCAGTAAATTATCTGCAAGCAAATGACTGATACAGTTTGTGCGGAGACGAAGCGGGCCGGTGTCATCAATCATAGGCCGGCTAAGAATCTCACAGAGCGGGCAGTGGTAGTAAATTCTGTTTTGTGGTTCCTGTATTGTTGTTGGTTATCGAAAACGTTGAATTACAGGCTTCGTGTTCTATTGACGCGGTCAGACGAAAGGCAAGAGTTTGTACCATTTGAAAATGGTCACTTATAATTCGGTTTTCCGATAATTAATCTAAAAAAAAATATTTTTATTTTGTGTATTTCAAAATATCAAACTTTTGCTATAATTAATAAATTGAATTCATAAGTTGAGATCACTATTAAGAGCACCTGTATCGTATACAATGGCACTTGTTATTTTGTATTTTTAAGCCCTTTATGGAAATTTAAGTGCTATGCACAATGTGACACCTTTCAATAAAGTTAAAGAACGTGTCACGTAAAAACCCATGTCATTAAATGAGCTATATATATTGTTTTGATACATAATGTTTACTGAAACATTACAATGTCATAGAATTGGCAAAATATAATTTTTTTCAAAAAATTAACAGTGTTGGGTGATTTCACTATGTTATTAATGTTCAAAACAAATTACGCGGTTATAAATTTTACCCAAAAAACGTGGTGTTTTAATTCTCGTTAACATTTCGGAGCCCGGTTTTCCACTTCGCATCTCAACTTAATGCTCCCCGTACATCAAAGACGCGAAGCACAATATATTACGAACTCGTTTGTTTCGGCTGCAAACATCGCTAACGGAAACTTAAGAATTTGTTTTAAAAAGGTTTCACCCATATTTATTTTTTGCATTCTGAACTCTTTTATTGCTACTTCGTAGAAGGCTTAGATAAAAGATAAAAGAGGAAAATGTTTAAATGTTAACTTTCGTAGCCGAATGAAAAGATTTGTAGTTTCTAAGCTATCATAAAATTTTCAAACGACTATTGGGCAGGGCATTAACCTGTCAAGTCATCAGTTTCCATTGTCAATCTTACATGGACGTAGGAATCGTTAGTAGAAACTAACGAAGGAAACTGATTGATTATTAATTTTCCTGGTACCATTTTTTGTTTCATATTTGCCTTGCCATGCTTTCTAAAGCACGCAGCAATTTTATAAACATTTAATTTTTTTTATGTAATTTTCTTACATTCCAGTTCTCTCTATCTTTCCTCTCGCACTTTTATACCACATTCATTCATTCGTCATCTTTCATTTATAGGCAGTGGGTGATCTGCCCTGTTTAGTATCAGTTCTAGTTTTAGTTCTGTTTGAAATGAAATGAAAATACTGTTTATTGTACACCATACAAAGGACTTAGAGAGGACAATACAAGAAGAATTACAAATGGCGGCCTTATCGCTTAAGCAATTTCTTCCAGGCTAGTTCCTTATTGTAAACTTGAACATCTCGGTGACTAAGTGGCAAAGCGCTCTGCCCTGTATCCGGAAGTCCTAGGTTAAATTTCCCAGGTAAAGCTTAGTTTGTTACGGTTCATAATTTTTTCGATGGATATCTCAAATTTACCCGCTAAATAAATTAACCCAGCAATTGTAGCGATGACTTAATTTCTATGGGACCCTTAACTTAGAAGCCGTTTAATTACTTCGCCCCATTATAACCCGTTGAAGTGTAGTATCCGCATTAACAAAACAATAATATGAATACCTCATTTGAAATATCAATGGACGTTAGTTCTTAGGTCGTCTTCAGGTCAAAGCGACCCCTGCCTATGGCAGACAAAAGCTACTTAATCTTAGACATCCACTTGTTGGCAAGTCAAGGGTCACGCGCATAACTCAGACAGCAGCACTGTGCATGTAAATAAGGGCATAATTCAAACCGCACTGGCATACGGCTTACGTCTCCGGAAGGTAAGGTGTTGGAGCGGTACTATTGGCGAATGGGAATGCGGACGGACGAGTATTTTATGTGTGGTTTGGCTTATTGTAACCTCGGTGGTCTATATGACCAGGTGAATAATTAGCAAGAGTTGGAATTTAGTGCTTGCCGTCGTTGAATCAAGGAAGGGTTAGTAATAGGGTATGTAGTGGATAGGCTTCTCCTCCACCCGTCGAGCTTTCCGTAACATAAACTGGGGTAAGACAGCAATTTCCCTAATCAAGAAAAAAGTGTTTATATTCCGCGAAGTGGTACCCTGGTATCTGCTGTGTGTGGAGCTGAAGCCACCCCCATGGTTATGCTGACATGTAATACGTTTCTTTGTGGATTATCCACCTTGCACTCCGTCGAACATTTTGGAGTTGGTGGTATGCTAGGAATCCCCTATTTACCCCGACTTCAAAAAAGGAGGAAGTTCTATAATTCACTGTATGTATTTTTTATGTGTGTTCATCGATTTCTCTGTAAATTGTGGGCTGATTTTCAAATATTTTTATTAATCGAAAGGAAAAGTCCTCGTCCCATTGTCATCAAGTCAGGATCTGATAATGGGATCCCAGGGAAATCGAGGGCAACCCTCAAATTTTATAGGCACGTATTATGTGTTTCATATATTTTTTTCTAAAGCAATTCAAGTATTTTTAGAATATGTAGATGAATGGCAATAGGTACATTAACATTTATGGTAACTTGGAAGAACGTGAACGACCCTGAACCTAACCCAACGCACCTGTAAATATTGGCACCCTTTACTAGAGGTCGATTTTATTTATGCAAAATACAAGAAAATATATCTTTCGTTACTCTGTGTACTATGTACAATTCGCAACAAAATTGTATTGCTACCGACACGGGCACACGACCGAACACGCAAGCCGCTGCGCCATCGAGTTTCTCGAAACAGTTTCATTATCATACAATCCTATCAGTCCCATAAAGTCACAAGAAGTAAATTCGTCAAATGCACCTCTAATATTAACGCTAATCAATAAATCACTGCACCTATTCCATTCATAAATAAATCGATTCAAACGTCATTGCTTCAAAGCGCTTATTAGATGAGTATGGACCTTCCTGCCTGTTTATATTCAATAATAAATCTATTAAAAGGCAGCCCACCCAATATATCAAATTTACTGCAATATCTGTGAATCATATTCAGGCTAATACAGGTTCCATGGATCGGGTCAACCCGCGATCCGATTCGAACCCCACGGAGAATCTAGTAGGGCCGTTCCTAGAAAACCTCCGAAGGTGATTCGTTTCACATGGCTTGAAAAACCCTTTAAGTTATTCGTCGCCCCCAAAAAAGCCCGGTGAAGCAGAAAATGCCGTCTAAAGCAATCGGCAATCTCTCTTCAAAAATAAGGGTCAGAACCCAAGAGCTTGAAGGGTGTCAATTATCAAAAAGGACATCTTCGCACTGTTATTTAAAGCGGAGAGGAAACGCTTCTTTGGTCTAGGGCTTGTTTTTAGTTCTAATCTTATCTTATCTAAATATCCACCATAACATCAATGTTAGTAGCAAATCAAGTGCGCTAACATTATTATATCGGCCTTATCATAACTTTACAAGTGAATTTAAAACCAAGTGCTTACCAGTGAGAAATAAAAATATATGTGTGTGATCCAGGACTGTTGTGATATATGTATTAATAATGATAATTATAAATTACAAAAACACAATGTTGAAAATGTTGTAATTTGTTACGCAACAAAATTTGCGTTAAAATTATATAAACAAATCAAAAACATTTTGATAATTATAAGCTTAATTTTTAAATTAGCAATCCGATAGCGCTACCCACTTTAGTTGGCTAAAACATTTATGCCAATAGTTCCGCCCTTTTATACATACAAAAAAGAAGTATAATTATTATAATAAAAATATTCGATAACTCACAACGCTGATTTCCAATGTCGCTATAAAGTTTCATCTTTTTTTTATTTCCCATAAGTTATTGAAAAAGTGTTAAATTTTATTAAATACCATAACAAATCGCGTAAGTGACCTTTAACGTTAATTGATGTCAATACTTTATAATTTATAGATGATTTGGTTAACACTAATTGGCATATAAAGTTTATAAGAAAATGTATCCGTGTCTCGTAAAAGTCAATTATTGTGATTGTTTTTATGATTTACAGTATTTAATAAACACTGTCGTAAAATTTTAGTGCATTATAAGTCGACAACTTCAATTGCGTTGCATGAGACTCAAATATTTTTATTTTTATTTTTTATAGTTAGCACGGCAAATTACTCCATTCCACCTGATGTTAAGTGTAAATGGAGTCCAGACGCGTGGAGAACACAGCATCCGTTAACCACACGCTACCGGCCCACAAGGTGCTTCTTCACGCCTCGTTTGAAGGACCCCGTATGAAGAGAGGAGGGAAAACGTGTTATATATTTAGAGTTTCTTTAACAATAATAAGCACTAAAGAAGCTATCGATCAGCCGTCAGGCAATAAAGATCACCAATACATTTAAATTAATACTTGACCGGAATAAGTCAAAACAACAAGAACATAGAGAATGCAAAGTTGTCGAAAGTAGAGCAGAGAAGATTATTTACATTAATAACTCACTTTAAGATAGTTATTACAAGGAGATAAAATATCCCTACAAAATATATAAAAATAAACCATTGAAATGACCACTTTTATGGATCTACTCGCTATTATTTTACACATTACTTTTAATTAATGTTTATCCTGACGTTTCGAACCCATTGCAGGGTCCGTGGTCACAGGGAGACTGAGGTGTTGGTCGTCTCATAATTAGTTAGTAGCTTGTATACCCTCATTTAAATATCATCAGGTGCGTTCCGTTTTTTTTTTTATATATTAACGGGTAAGCACAGTGCCTTGATCTCACCTGATGTTAAGTGATGATAAGGCCAATGATGGAAGCGCACTTCACCCGGGATCCTCAACTAGTGAGGTACTGGCTATCTTATCTCTAGCTGCCGGAACACAGCAATGCTACAGATGTTAGACAATGCTCTAATAGTTCTGCATATTCATCAGGCATATCTTGTTCTGCTAGTCGCTTTTTGGTAATTTTAATGCAATCCTGTATTGGTAGGCATGTAAATAAGGACTGCACATCCAAACTAACCATAGGTTCATTGTCAGCGAGATGTAGATCTATGATATCGTTGACAAATTGGTAGGAATCCTTTACATAAGCGGTTGTTGTTACCTCTAAGTGGAGAAAGAATCTTAGCTACATGCCGGGCCAGTCGGTAAGTTGGTCAGGATAAACATTAATTAAGAGTAATGTGTAAAATAAACGCGAGTAGATCCGTAAAAGTTATTTTATTTCAATGTGTAGTGTTCGCGGAAACTTTATAAAACAACATAAAAGTAATCCCCTAAAACAAGAATTTGCATTTAAAGTTGTACGAATTTTATAAAACTATGTTCACACCGCAGTCGTCTTGTTACACGCTTCGATTAAACACAGCATTGTTTATTAAAGCCTCTGGTTTTGGACGATTAATACTCCTCCTTTAAAAGAGTGATATTAAGGACTTATGTGACCGTCACAAGTACAATCGACACCATATCACTGATGGTTATTGTATACTTACCGTAGTGGAATACGGTGGTTGCCAAAGTGTTATGAGGCTTGCGTGCGTAGTACTTTCTTTAAAAAATGGCTTCATGGAAACGAGGGTAGATTAATATGATAATGCGGCGACTATAAAAAGATGATTGGTAACATCGGATTAATGCTTTCAACGGGGTGCTTCGACATGGTTTGCGAGTATTGAGCGATCATCACATATTTTGTATGTATGGTCGTTTCAATATATCATTTTATGGCGAAATTTCGACTTAAAATGTACAATAAAGTTGAGGCCACATGTTGTTAACTAGTTTTTGTTAATCGACCGTCAAGATAATAATTATAAAATGTTCCTTATTTTTTTTTTACTTATACAAAATACACAGAGTTATGTCTAGTTTACTTAGCTTATTAGCAATTAGTGTAGTTACGCTAAATTGACCTTAATAGGTACTGTAAATTTAGCGAAGCTTTGTTTAAAATTCTGAAATTAGTGTATCCCCTAGTATAATTGACAAGTCTAATGCATAGCTGGTACCGAAAATTTGATGTTATAGAGTTAAACCTACTTTGAAATATTGACACTAGGTACCTATTTTGAATGTCATGGATTTCCGCAAAGTAAAGCCTGACTCTATTACCTATCTATACAGTAATATTTTGAGTTAGATGCTAAGGTACTTTTAAGTTGCATATAAATGAAATGGCGTGCCTCCCAACGCATATAAAAACCCGACACAGGAATATTTGATCACCAACCCTGGGAAGCGGTTACAAATTTAACATTTCGAATTTTCGCATGTCGCAATACCACCGCCACGAGTGCATTAGGATTCTAATGCATGTGTGACCGCGCGCATTCCCCATTTGAAATGATAAAACGTCAGTTCGACCGCAAGATTCGCAAGATGCAGCTGTAATTGTTGTCTGTCATTTGTCGCGACTGTCAGCTGTCGGCGACGGTTGACGTTCAATGGGTAGCCATGCTGCCGTTCGATGCTGTTTTGTTTTTGCGGTGAGATGAAACAATCTCGAAACAATCGGGAATTGGGATCGCTTGGGACTGCTCGAATTTCCCGAACTCGAAAAGTTATGAGAGTATGACAATTTTTAGGTCTTCGATTGTTTAAAAGTGACCTTCACCTGTTTTTAGTTCTAAATTAAATTAAATCCTACTAATATTATAAACGCGAAAGTTTGTAAGTATGGATGTATGTTTGTTACTCTTTCACGTAAAAACTACTGAATGGATTTTAATGAAACTTTCCTCATATACAGATCATGACCCAGACCAGCATATAGGATACTTTTTTTTACTTTTTTTTTTACTTTTTTACTATAGTCTTCGCGAACGAAGTCGCGGGCAACAACTAGTACTTACTTTAATACGTACTCTAACGTTCCGAGGTGGATTAGATAACTTCAGTGATGGGTTGCTAGCCAATCGCCTGATGTGTGAGTATCTCGAAACCCTTGTGCCTTAGTCGGCTCTTATAAAATGCACGGGAAGTTAAGCACCTACAATATTTTCACGTCCCAGACCAGATCCATGAGATTAAATACTTTTTTATAATAATATTGAACAGCCTTTCTACATTTTCATTTTTCATTATCCCCAAGTCCCCAACTGACTGCAAATTTCAATGTTTTCCCAAACAATAACCTAATTCCAATCCCATCATCAATAAAATTCTTTATTACATGCATGCCGGTTATAAAAAAAACGCCAATGTTATCTGTGAATGTAAATAAAGTCTAATTTAAAGTCCAATAGTACCTACCATGAGAAATATAATTAGATACAAATGTTATATTATAAAATTTATATACTAACAAATGTTAGTAATATGAACGCACTACATCGTCATTAGCCTATAAACATCCCACTGGTCGGCTCAGACCTTCCCACGTGGCCGATAAAAAAAACCCACTAGGCCCATAACCCATTACACTAGCGCAATGCAAGTTGGTAGGTGTTAACAATCGCTTCTTATGATAACAATAGACAAAAGATCTTATCTTATCTTATTTGGGCTTGCTGAGATTTCCCTCTCGCAGAAGCACTTCGACCCATCGGAATCTTTTGTGCAACCCCATCCTTTCACTTTTCTTTCTCTGCAAAGACAGAGGCTAAGTTTGGAAACGTCGTTAAGAGCGAAGAGCCCTCTGGTTTCGGATATGTCGATCCCAGGAGTCCCATTCTATTTCCTAGCAAGAGACTCGCAGTCACACAGTAGGTACTGCATCAACCCCGTTTGTTCTCCACTTGATCTAAACAAGCTATTCGCTGTGAAGAGCATGTGGAATCAAAGTGTAGACAAAAGATAATCAAGATGAACTACAAAAAAGTTTTAACGCTACCGTTAACTTATTGTCATTTAAAGTGTCAATTCGGACAAATTGGCCGATAATTTGGTGTCCGAGTCATCGCTACGTCTATTTTAGTAATTAAACAAATTTCATTTGCTTATTTTCAAATTGTGCTTAATTTGTTATTTATAAAGTTTATATAATGTAGGTCGGACACCCTTGTCCGGCTGGAAAAGGCTATAGTGACCTTGGGGTTTAAATCACTCCAAAAAGACCTGGTGCAGAAGGCAAGGGGAAACCACTACACTATTTTCCCAAGAAAGTTGTTATCGACCGTAAGTAACGACCACGACCACTCTGCAAAGATAGTAACGACTAAGAAGAAGATTATGTTTATGAAGTCTAAATTGAATTCTATGAAATTACTGTTTCTTTATTCAATATCATTGCCGTTATAACTCAAATAGCAATCTAGCTAAATCAGAAGTACAAACGCAAAATTAACTTATTGAATAAGAAAGCTCCATCCGCAATAACAAGTATTATCATCATCACCATCGTAAAATTTAAACACTGAAAAAAGACGACAACCTCAGGCGGGAATCAAAACTAACACTAACAAACTAAAAAACTAAAAAACACTAACTAAAACTACTAAAAAACATAAGCATCAAGCACTGAAAAATTTCGACGGGTGAAAGCCAGACCTCGGTAGCCAAGTGGTTAAGGCAGCCGCCCGGAATGCGGAAGGTGCGTGGTTCGATTCCCGCCTGAGGTTGTCGTCTTTTTTCAGTGTTTAAATTTTACTTAAGTATATTTAAGCGTTAATAAAACGCTAAAATATATAAAAAACACTTATCATCACCATCGTCATATCAGCTAAAAGACGTCCACCGCTGGACAAAGGGTTCTCCCAAGGATTTCCACAATTACCGTAACAACAAGTATATAATTTACATATTATATATGTAAATATAACGTGGTCACGCCTTTTATAAACGCAGCACTATCAATTAACAAGACCCAAGGCGTTCGGAGGCGGCACCGTCGCCGCTTTGTTAACAATTCACGATTAATTAACATAATTCAAACGGTTGTCCGAGCCTACGAGCCTTCACTATGCACCTGTTAATAATCGTAGCTAATTGTCTTTATTATAATTTAATTACCTCGGGCACACGTTGGCGCGTTAATTATGAATTGATTCATTAGGTGTCATCCATTATATTATTAGCGACAAATTATTTTGTTAATTGTAATTAAATGGACGGTTTGAAGATTGTTATTTGTTTCTTAGCTCTAAGTTTCTAGTGGTGAAGCAATGAGATTGCATCTCGTTTAATTGTAAGTAACGATAAAGCCAAATAAGAACCGCTTTTCACTCTAGGATTTTTTTTATTTTGTATAATAGTGCTACTTACATGCCAGGTGAACAAGCGTTATCACCAATCAAACTAAGTCGCTGTTCAAATTATATATTTCGAAATTTAAAAGGCATTGCGAATGCAAAATAATTATTTAAAAAATATGCGTGTTTCATGTTTTTGAAAACAGTGAAAATTATTTACATAGGTGTACAAGCGGACAGTGGAAAAATAAAACGAAAATTTAAGGTTCAATTGGTAAGACGTTTAACCGCCTATGTGGTCTTGTGGTTAAGATCACTGGTTTAGACCCAGAGGTGCCGGGTTCGAATTTCAGCGGAGGGTTACATGCTTGTGTACTCGGTTATGTTGGTGCAAGGGCTTGTTTGTTCGCCTGGCTAGCTACCACCATCTTTATCTAAATTGTCGCCATAACATCAATGTTTGTAGCATTGTTGTGTTCCGGCAGCTAGAGATAAGTTAGCCCAGGGATGGGGAAATGGCGGCTCGCGGGCCAAGTCCAGCCCGCGACAAGATTCAATCCGGCCCGCGATTGTAACCCATCATCTTACCTTAAATAATCAATAAATTTATTAAAGGAGCTCGATGGCGCAGTGGTTAACGTGCCCGGTCTGCAAGTGTTGAGGTTAAGCAACTTTTGCAAAGTCCGGTCATCGGATGGGTGACCAAAAATGTATCATCTTGAGCTACTCCGTGCTTCGGAGCCCCGTAGCAGTCATTAACGCACCACCGCACAGCACCGCACTGAGCCTGCTTGGTGGTTACGGCCCGTTCTTCCTATCCATCCATAGGGAAGGCTCGTACTGGGGCACGAGCCTTTCCTCATTCCTTCCCTCACGCTGGGGCATGGGGACATAAAATGAGCTAATGATTAATAATACAATTAATTATAGGTACTTGCTTATTTTTGTTATCGGTTTGTCTTAGAATAAATGCTGGCCCGCAGAAATGTTATAATTATTTATGCAGCCCATTTCTTAATCTATTTCCCCACTCCTGACATAGCCAGTATCTCAGTAGTTGAGGATTCCGGGTGAAGTGCGCTTCCACCTTCGGCTAGATAGAGAGATAGATAGCAGGAGTCATGTCATATTTCCAAATTCAAAGAGTTAGAAAGCGTAACAACTTCTTTGAGCACTTCATCTTAACACCGCCTTGTGGCCTTTACACCTATTTATTTACTCTGTTACTGAATTCTGAGATCACAGAATTTATAGCGCCACACGACAGTCATATCTCTCAGCCGTGTCTATTAGAATATTTCTAGCTTAATAGCGGATTCTTATAATGCATGCGGTGGGTGTAATACGCACTCGCGGTTAAACAATTCACCGATTAATATTCACTGGATCTTTTTGAAGCAACGTGTTCATAAGGATTTTTGAAGTTACTTTTTGAGGTTATAATGATTTATTTGTTTTAATTCTACTGATTTGGCAAATCAGCTTACGGTTTACTAAATGAAATGGTAAGTGACTATGGGTATACCATGGTGAAAGTATTCACGTGTTGCTACCCTGCTATCATAAGATTATTTTAGGAGTGCAAAAACCCAATCATTTAAATATAGGGTCAACACAATTTACAGGGACCGTGATCATAGGAAGACCACAGTTAACGTGTGTAATACGCATGTAATAGTTTCCCGTATAGAAAATGAAATACGAAATCGCTGAAACAGTTACTTACTTGTACAAACACAAATTACAAACTGAATTATTGGAATTGGTAGCGGACCGGCGCGGTTTCTCACGCGGCGCTGTCGAAACTAAAGTTGTTTATGTCACTGGCGATACGGTAAGACGCGTCTTTTATAATAACCGAAACTTTGAAAAAGATTCAGTCACATTTTTGGGTATATCGTCTCTATCTAAAAAATATAAAGGCCAAATGTTGCAATGCCGAAAAAAATAAAAAATAAATAGCTAAAACATTTATCAGCGTTATGAGAGTGCACCGAAAAGTCATCTCCCACTCGGTATAATAAGACCCACACAGTTCTTTGCAGCGAAAAAAAGTACGAAATCGCTGAAACGGTTACCGACAAGGTATCAGTGCACCGAACACGAATAAATCAGCAAACACATCGCATAACAAAACACAATAACTGAATTATTGGAATTGGTAGCGGGCCGGCGTGGTTTCTCACGCGCAGCTGTCAAAACTAATGTTGTTTATGTCACTGGCGGGACGGTGAGACGCATCTTTTACAATATTACCGCAGATTGTGGACTCCTATTAGAGTGCTGGCTGACTGGAAACTTGGCATGGCATCTTCTTGGCTACGTGAGAGCCGTATATATCTTCAATATGACGAATTGATGATAAATAGTCAATTAACTCGTTATTGTTCCTCAAATTTGACTAATTGGTCGCACAGCTGAGCGATGGGCTTATGTTGCTATTTATCGTCAGCTCGATCGGTTTTAGTTTTCTAATGACAACAGTTAAGATCAATTACAGTGAGTATAGTAACAACACAGGAAAAACAAATATAAAAAAGTCAATTCTTCTTTCTACATGGTTCATGGAGAAGAAACGAATCATAGAGACTTTTCTCTACTGGTCTTGACCAGTAGCGGAAAGAATTGAGGCTTATGATGTTTTCGTTTTAGTGTATTTAAACCTTTGAGGGAAGTATTATAGTTTCAGGAAAAAAACAAAATTATATTTTCTCTCTTTTCCTCAATACCAAAATTTTTTGCTTGATAGCTCCCGAGATATAGCAATTCTTCTAAGAAATGAAAACGACATACTTACTCGTGTCAACTCACCCAGTGTTTTGTGGAATACATTAGATACGTAACTATACGCTGCATTTGAATGAAGCTAACCACAAACGACAAACTCATCATTAGGGCTCCTGACAAAACGAAAAAGCTAATTTATGAAAAGAGCTTTTACAGTAGTTTAGTAGTTGTACGTTTTGTAGTTTCAATTTTACAAATCACCCATGTAAAGAAAGTAAGTCGTTGATAATGAATATGAATGTATATGAATATGAATTAATACTTACATTAGGTGAGTTTCGGAAATGAATGTTGTCTAAAAATAATTCATGCTTTCTCCCAAGTTTGGAGTTTCAATTCCTGATTACAGCATTTTCTGCATTACTGAAATAACAGAGCATAGACGCATAGAACTGAAGCGTCAAAATTACTTGCTACCTATATTATTATGTGTGAAGCATATGTCATTCCCCTCCCTAAAAATCCAAATCCTTCTTTTTCCCAATATCGTCCTATATCCATACTTCCCATCCTGTCTACACACACAAGCAATCCCCCCGCACACACAAGCAATTATACTCCTTTCTTGCATCCAACTCCCTCTTATGTCCTTTCCAGTCCGGCTTTCGATCTTTCCATCGCACCGTTACGTATTTAGGGGGTACGTATTTAAATGTCTAAAATTAAAAAAATCTAACGTTAAAACACCTCCGGTCAAAATACCTAAAATCAAAATAATACCTACCTAATACCTAAAATCTAAATACCTAATGGTTGTTTCACTTCAATTCAAAATACCTAAAGTTTAAAATTTCAAATGGTTATACTAAAGCTAAAACTTGAAATACCTATGAACAAAGTTCCTAAAATTAGTTTACCTAACAGTTATTTGACCAAAATGAGAAATACCGAACCGACGTCGATGAAAGTATGTAAATAAAAAATCCAAATAAACATAGACAATTTTACCAATCTACCCTCTTTTACGCTCGATCTATTATTTCAAACAAATAGCTAGATTTTAATTTTATACATTATGATACGTACCTTTATTTTACCTATCAATTTCTAGCAATACTAGCTGCCCTACTCCTCTAGGTCACGTGATAGGTTAGAAATTTAAGATAATCGCGAAGCGCAGCGTAGCAGGGCAGTAGGGCGCAGTAGGGCATTTAGTATCCTCGATCATTTTATTGATTTATATTATTATTTGTTCTATTATTATTATTTGTTATCTTTGTTTCGCAACACAAAAAAATAGCGTTAAAATTATATAAACAAACCAAAAACATTTTATAAATAGCTTGCCTACTTCTTAGCTGATCTTTGGTATTTGTAAATATATTATGATCGGGTGTAAATGACGGTAGTTGTTGACATTGAATGGGTGCCTTTGGCTTTCAAAGTAAAAAGTAAATAGTGTTGAATAATTTCGGCGGGCTGGTTGAAATTTTTTCAACATTTGTGTTTTTGTAATTAATAGTACTATGTTCAGACTAATTTTCATTTATTATGTGTAATATTTATGTATGATATGAGGAGCTCGATGGCGCAGTGGTTAATACGCCCGGTCTGCGAGTGCTGAGGTTAAGCAACTTTCGCAAAGGCCGGTCATCGGATGGGTGACCAAAAGTTTATCATCTCGAACTCCTCCGTGCTTCGGAAGGCACGTTAAGCCGTCGGTCCCGGCTGCATTAGCAGTCGCTAACAACCACCAATCCGCACTGGGCTCGCGTGGTGGTTTATGGCCCGTTCTCCCTATCCATCCATAGGGAAGGCTCGTGCCCCAGCAGTGGGGACATAAATGAGCTGATGATGATGTGTATGATATATTTATGTCTATTCACTATTATAAAATTATTTCTGTTAGTATGACTTTTTTATTTGTTTCATTTATTTGTTAGCATTATATAAAATATTAGTATGCTTGTTTGCACTTTTGATGCTTTCACCTACACATAAAGCTCCAATTCCATCTGAGGTTGGCTGGAAGAGATCTCTTTTAGAGATAAGTCCACCTTTATTCACCATTGTTTGTACCTACATTGTTATCTGTTTGTGTGTGTTTTTTTTGTGCAATAAATAATATATTATGAATGGTGTTGCAATCTGAAGACAGTATGTATGTTTTGCTTGCTCAGTCACATAAAAATAATCATAGCAAATAGCCTATAACTGTCCCACTGCTGGGCAAAGGCCTCAATCATTGTGATCAAGTCATCACTCCAATTGATGTGTAATGGCTTAATGCGGGTTGGTGATCACAAACCCGGGCTATGCATCGAAAAATCCGAAACACATTACCCAAACTGGAAATTGAACCCGGGACCTTGGGTATCGGGTCGAGCGCTTTGCTACTCGGTCACCGAGGTGTTAAAAAAACATATGTATATGTATGTATATAGTAATTATCATTTTTCTTTTGTGACGGAACCTTAAACATAATTTATGACACACTCCATCGTAACTAGTAAAATTTTTATTTTGTCTTTTTGTAGGAGACAGCCCGCTGACACACAATATCATATTACCCACACAATTACAAGCGAATTCTCGCAAACGTCCGCCGAAAGGGGCTTTATCAGATTTTCAAGAAGTTGTTCATAAAAAGTCATACGTGACAGTCGGGAGCGCGTGCGTGGAACGTGAACTAGATTCCGTGCGAGGGATGGTGAGTCAGAAACGAAATGACGTCACCTTTAAGGTCTTGACTGAATGAACTTTCTCCACTTTTACAGCAGCACCAAAGACTATTATTTATGTCACCACCATCACCAGCTGATTTTATGTTCCCACAGCTGAGGTATGAGCCATCCATGGTGAACCATGGATGGAAACATCACAGGGAGAATGGAACATACACCACCAGGCGTGGCCAGTGCATATCAGTGGTTGATATGAAAAACTAATGCAGCCTTGACCAGCGGATCAACACGTGCCATCCAAAGTACGGAATATATTAGATCCTTACATATGAAATTGACGTTTTGTATGAAAATTTTTTATAAAACTATATTTTTCATACAAACGTTTTTTTTAATATCTTAGCATCTATTTATGTTAACACTATAAAGAATGTAGAGTAGTGTGTTTGTTTCACTAGCTAAATATAGCAGACATTAAAAAGAAGAAAAATCAAATCCCTTCAAAGCTACAATGAAACAAAAGGTCAATTCCACGAACAAAAAAAAGTCAATTTAAAAAAATGTGATAAAAACACAAAAAGAATAATCATTGCTATTACTGAAGTCTAAGTAACATAGTCCTAATTAATGGTCTTGATTAATATTAACAACCGGTGTTGACTTTTAGAAGTAATACACCTATTATTATGTGAGAATCTATCGTCAATTTCATAGGTAAGGACCCAATACTTAAATAAAACTTTTTCAAGTTGTTTAGACGCTGGCTACTTAGTATAGGCATTCTATCCATATTGTTTTTTAACCAGGCAGTAAGATGTCAACGACGACGCTTATATTCGTGGCCGGTCATGGAGAAACACCTCCACACCTCCTTTGGAAAACTCGATTTATTTTATTTTTGAGTAAATGGCAAGGAATGTTATACGAGTATTTTAGTAACAAAGAGTAGCAGTAGGAATTATTTGGAAGAGTAAACCTGCAGAACAAACGAACAAAGTTGTAAGATATGTATAAATGTTTGTTGAAACTTACAATGGACAAAACACATTCAAATTGTTTAATTCGCATCTATTGGCGTTAACTTGTCAACTTATCGTAAAGTCAACACGACAACTCGTCAACAAGACAAATTAACGTAAAGTCTGACTATCCTTATCGCTCTAACAAAATATTTTATCTAAATAGAATAGTTCAAAAAGTCTTAAAGCTCACAAAGACAAAATAATAATTAAAAAAAAACAAAATTGGTACAACAAAAGCGAAACTAACTTAACCCAGCGTCCTAGCATTGCTAAGCCCTGACTAATAAAGCACTGACAAACGTTGAACGCTCCGCTCGATAACACAACGATATTCAATAGACTACATACAAAATGGAAGCACTTGCCGAGCAATACGAACGGAAGCACAAAAGGCGGCATCATTTTAGTAGCGGCCTCATTAAACGGGAGTTATTAGGTACCACTGAATGGCTCATTAGTCAACCACGTGGAGGCACGTACTCCTATTGTGGTGGAAGCGGTGATGGCATGCGCCGATAATATGAGCGGTGCTGCGACGACGCATTTTAATCCATACTTTTTGTTGTCACCAGTTTGTAAACTTCCTCGCTTCTAGGGTTGGATTGCGGAATTGTCTATCATGTAGGCTTTGGCAATGGGATATACCAAGCTGGACTAGAAGAAACAGTCACGAGCTTTAACATTTGCCAATGTAACTCTTAATAAAATGGAATAACAGTTAAAACTAGGTGTATATATACATTTTAATGCTCATAACTATAGGTAGGTACGATTTTTATTTGTATTTCGATAATAAAAACGAGAATTTTTATGGCATGGTTGTAAGCAGCGCCTCTTTACGAATGAAACGAGCTAAAATCCAGACGTTCAAGGTATCCACAATGGCACGCTAACTATCCGAGGACCCAAATAGCCAATTAGCCACCCAAATAGCCCAAATTGCCAGCACACACTGAGGTTCTCCCAAAAATATCCTCTTGTCAAAGGTAGGGTTGTGGTTGACTAAGTTAGCCTACCCAGAATTCTGACAAAGAGGTCGATTAAGGATCCAGGAACCGGACCAGGACCTCCTGTCCTGGTCATATATGAGAGTTAAAAAATGAATTAAATTTTACTTGAGGACTTTACTACAATTTCCCTACCCTCTTACCCTCGTATTAATAAATAAAGTGTAAGCTTGGAGTAGTAACTCTGTGTTTTGTTCCCGTCAAGTAAACTTCATTTCATATTAGAGTAAAAGAGACAAAACATGAAGTAACTACTCCAAGCTCACACTTTGTTTATTAATAAGCCCCTTAAAGTTTTAGAGTTCCTCATACTCATTCAATTTGCTTCGATCCACTACTCTTATTTTAGTGGGGTTTCCCTCTTCGAGATTTCCCTCCTCGACTATCTTGTCGGCCCATCGGGATCTTTTGTGAAACCCCCATCCTATCACTCTTTTTCATCAGTGAAGATAACTGCCCTAGGCTATGCAACATTTTCGAGGGCGCAGAGTCTTCTAGTTTCACGATCCACTTTCTGCTAAAGTCCAATCACATTTCAGTCGCTTTTTTAACCTTTGTCCTCGCTTGTCTGTCATATTCGTGTTATCAGTTAAAATATTAAATAGTAAATTTTTTTTTGGAGAGAGTTTACTGATTGCTTCAATCGGCATTTACAGCTTTGCCGGGTTTTTTTGGGAGCGAGGAGAAACTTAAAGCCCTACTAGATTCTCCGAAGGGTTCGGATCAGGTCGGAATTAGACAATCTATTTAAAAAGTCGTTCATACATGGTTAATTGCAAAGCGTTAAGCTGGTCTATCAGCGGGCCAATCAGGCGTTTTCCTTTAACCGATTAACCGACTAATTGTGACAATCTTAAAACAACTTTAAGTGGCGATAAAGCCAGCAAAGGCGTCCAAGTGTTGTATGAACCGCATAAAAAAGCAGCCGACATACCGAAAACTGTGGCAGACGTAAAGATCAATTAACGATCTACAATTAGGGCGACGGACTTTCGTAACTTTGATCTCGATTACTGTATAGTAGGGTGTTGTTTTATTATGTGATTGATAGACTAGAAATCACACCACTGTGCGATGGATTTAAGTAAGTTAGTAAGACTAATCGCCTCCGTGGTCTAGTGGTTAAACAAGCCCATTTTTACTCGGTTTGATTGGTTGTTAGGTCCATCTGGAAGGATACCACCATTTTAAGCATGTCTGTTGTCAGAACCACTATATTATGTATAATAATTGGTCATGCGACGCTCTATTGGGATCGCTCTATCATTACGGATAGGACTATTGTCGCCAATAAGCCTGATATCGCGGTGGTCGACCGATCCCAGCGCCGGGCAATACTGGTTGATATCACCCATACCTCATGATGAGAACCTCGTGAAAGCCGTGAAGGACAAGCTCAGTAAGTACCTTGACTTGACTCACGAGGTTACCGCCATGTGGGACGTGGATTCAACTATAATTGTACCGATAGTCGTTAAAAATTTTCTTAAGAAATATATTTAATAAAGAGAATAATAATAAAACATTTATTTCAGATAACAACAGTTCATAGTGTTAGAAATAATAATCTTTGGGCTATGTTACTATTACAAAAAAAAATATATACAACATTGTAATTTAAAATAGGCATAACTTTATTTATTTTAAATTAATCATATAAAGATCGTTTGCCCTAGGGTTTAACAGGGAGGATACCCAGTGCCTCTGCAAGAGACTGTCTGGTCTGCCAGCGAGTGAGCCTATTATGCCTATTATTATTTAATTTTTTTTTCTTCCTTTTTTTTTATACTTAGCACGGCAAATGACTCCACACCACCTGATGTTAAGTATTATGGTATAATTGTTATTATTTTGTTATGTTACAGTTTGATTGCTACGGTCTCCGAGTGGCAATGCGCTCGGCTATATCCGCGATACCGGGTACAATTCCCAGGTCGGGCTAAGTGTGTTTCGGATTTTGAATATCTACCCGGGTTTCTGATCACCAGCCCGCATTCGGCAAGCGTGGTGATTAAGTCAATGCACATTGATCTCTTTATAACTAGCATAGGTATCAGGATTATAGTTGTATAGGTATGTGTAGTTTTTACGCAAATTACAATTTGAAAAAGCGTTGAAAGTTTCCACGAGCGGGATCCGAACCCGCACCCCGTGTACCACGCCGGGTATAATTAGTATATATTGCAAACGACTCTACAGGTTTTGATTGACGACCTCCTTGGTCGAGTGGTTTGTACACTGGTTTTCATGGTGTCGCCATCTCTGAGATCCCGGGTTCGATCCCCGGACGGGTCAATTTAGAAATTATTGTTTTTCTAAATTGTCTCGGGTCTGGGTGTTTTCTATGTATAATAAGAATGTATTTAAGTATTTTAAGTATGTTTATCCGTTGTCTAGTAACCATTTAACGAGTTTCATAACGAAGCTTCTCTTGGGCTAGATAATTGGTGTGAGTGTTTAAAAAAAAAAGAAAAGAAAAGTTATCTCGCTTCCGAACAAGTCACATGAAATATAGCTAGCTGTCTTTCATCATCGCAACACTGTTAGAAATCGCCGCAATAAAACAGGCATGCTGTAAATACCGGCGGTATGCCCACATTGCACGTGCCAAAGCAAATTGGTCCTTATATCACGTGTTAAGTGTTTCAAATTGCTAGCGGAAATGTGTCGTAGCGAACGACTTAGCGAATGGTGTTTAATAGTGATGGGTATAGTGAAATTACTGCTTGTTTAGTTACAAAGTGAGAACCTAAGAATATGAATTCATCATCATCAATTTAGAAACGTCCCATGGCTGGGCATAGGCTTGTTATATGAGATGACGATGGTGATGGTGATACAAACCACCAAAGCTTATTGCGGCTTTGTGGGTTTTAACAACGGCTAACTAACGACAATAGGGACCAACTGTTGAACGACCTATTCCTTTCTAATACCACAAACTAATACCAATGGTATTTGTTTATTAACTTTATTATTTTTTTATTCCTAACGAATACCACTCATAAACGAATCCCAAAATAAATCAAATGGTATGAGATACAGTCAGTAATAAAAATGCTTTTAAATGTGTTTTTAAGTAATATTTATTTAATCAAAATCAGTCTTGTTTTGTTTGTATAACTTTTTTTTTCGAATCCTAAGTTTTAGGTGACCGTTAACCACGTTAGGTGACAATTTTACTCCAACTCCCAAAGGAGATTGTTCTTAAAAATTAACTGCAGAGGAAAACTCATTTTCTAGTAATGAATTGCCTGTATTAGCCCATGAGAACTAAGTTTCATGACGGACACTTCTGAGAAGACAGTTATTTAAATACAAAGGACCGGTTTTGAGGTTATGTTTAGTCTTAAGAAACACTTTTGTGAACGCTTATAAATATTGATATTTTTCTACTACCTATTTGTTAGTTTTAGATTAACCTAGACCTAAAAACTAATCATTAGGGGAGTCATTTTATACGTATAGCAATTTAAGGCCCACGCCTACTCAATTGTCAAGTTCCATTGTTACAAATGATTTTGAAAGTTAATAAATCTATAAGTATTTGGCTATGCTAAACATGTTTAAAAACGTGAATAAAACCGAAATACTAAAATGCTGCGCAACAATAATGTTTTTTGTAATCATCATTTTTTTTTGTAAATTCAAATCTTTGTTTGTCAGTTAGTGATGTTTATCACTAACTGACACATTGACAAACAAAGATGGCGAGTTTGGTGGTAAGGTGGTAAACAAAAATACTTTTAAAAGTCTTTTATTTATTAAACAGTGTCCGCTTAAAATTCTTACTGACAAAATTATTATTAAAATAATTTACAAAATAACGTATTTTTCAAATGTTTGAACATTTTAAGGCGATCATCAACAATCTCCTTTTAGGTGACTCCTAAGCCACGTTATGTGACAGTTTTAATCCGGCTTCTAAGCCGTATGTAACCCCTAAACCACTTTAGGTACCGGCTCCTAAGTATTAAATAACTAAATTTTAAGCCACATTAGGTGACCGACATGAACTAAAACTAAAAGGGGTTACCTAAAACTTACGGGCCGTGTCAGTGGAAACAGGTATAAGAATACTATTATCGTAACTCTACAGGTTTTGACATTGCTATGGTTCAATACGTGTGCCATCTGAAGCCTCCTAGTATGCGGCAATAAACTATCAAACGAACGCTATACATTTCTCGTACAACTTATCCAGAGCAAAACTTTCGCGCGCCACTAAAGAGGTCTCATATTTATCGCTGTAAAAAGGTCCCCCTTTTATAAAAACTTGTGCCTTTTGCAAAAAGGCGGTGAACCGATTTATTTCTCGAGATAGTGTTCATTTAATATGAGCTCATCAATTTTGATGAGGCCGTTCCGATCCTGCAGTCAGGGATTTCGACTCGTGAGCTGTAAGCAGATAAATCGCTCGATTCTTTCAAATTTTTAAAGTAATTTTTTTACGCTTGTGGTTAAGCGCGGAGTGTTGTTTCTTCGGTGTCCTATGCTGATTGGTGAAAGCGGTAATATAGAGATACTAAGGTATTAAACAAGTACCTATATATAACTTTCAGTACCTATATGAATATAAAATAATGATTTTTATCCTAAGATATTTACTTGGGTAACTGATGGACTGATTATTATGATGGATGGTTAAGGTTGCGACCTTGCAAAATATGCATTATGGCATCTCATACAAATTACAAAAGTTTAATGTTTATTAGAGCAATAACTCAATTCTACAATGAAATTAAATTTCTCTGCCTAATGAAAGAAAACGGAGATTTTATTTTAGAAGTTAGTTCATGTTATATAATATAATACATACTATAAAACATACTAATAACTTAAATCATGGTCTAATGGTAAGCAATAAAAACATTGAAACATTGTCAAGAACGGGTGTCAAATCAGGTACAATCATTTATACGTACACATATATTTGATTATATAAAATTTGCAATCCTTACATGACCTTCCAAATCTCTTAGTTCAGCGTATCTCCTCGGGGTTACCGGAGCATACGTAGTGACATTTGCGAACGGACATAAAGGTCGGTCCACATCGAATGGGGTCGAGACCGGTCCATAAACATTTCGATGAATCAACGATAAATTTGTCCCTCATCTCGTTGGTGAATGAACTGGTTTTTTGGGTTTACGGTAAATATGATTTAATAGTCTATTTTGTTTTTAAATGTAACCGGACGGATAGATGCTCGCTTTGAATGCGAGATATCGCAGTTCCATCCCCGTAGCTACTGACTTGAACCCATACCTAAAAACGAGGCATTTGCTTTTCTAGATGTATAAACGGGAATATAATTATTGTGTTTAAAGCTTTTCTGTTAAAAAAAAACTTAAAGTAGACTTTAAAAGATTTAACGAGCCGGAATTACTCTAATTTAAATTATTTAGATTTTTTTTCTTTTTTAAAGCTTTTTTGACTAGTAATAGTCCTGATTTTTATTAATATCATCCTCAGCCATCATTCAGTCCGCCTTACATACGCCTCCTCCAAACGCTTCCACTTCTTTCTGTCGCCAGCTACCCTCATCCAGTTGTGGCCGGCTAGATGTTTAATATCGTCCACCCATCTGAGTGGTGGGCGGCCCCGGCCTCGTGTGTTTTGCCACAGTCACCACTCCAGTGTCCTTCAGGGCCATCGGTGGTAATCCATCCTCGCAATATGTCCCGCCCATCTCCACTTTCGGGACTCTATCAGGTCTACAACGTCTCTCAACTTTGTCTTTCCTAAAAAATGTTTTTGTTTTGTTTATATAATTTTTAACGCAAATTTTGTTGCGAAACAAATAACAAAACACAAATGTTAAAAAATTTTTCAACATTTGTGTTTTTGTAATTTGTCTTTCCTCTGATTCACTTATTTCGTCTTCGATCTAGCACAGTTACACCCAGCATCGCTCTTTCCATTGCTCTCTGCGCGACTCTAAGTTTTCCAGCTGACCTCTTAGTTAGTGTTGTAGTTTCCATTCCATAGATGAAAACGGGCGAGACGCACTGCTTGAAGACTCTGCTTTTCAGGTATTGCGGTATAGTTTTGGGACGCATGATGTTGCCATTTGCACCAAACGCTGCCCAGGCCTGTCCAATCGACTTCTGCTGTCTGATTATCGAGGCCTAAAGTTATTTTGTGGCCTAGGTAGATGACGTGATGATCAACTATTTCTAGCTTCTGGTAGCGCATTCTGTTGTGCATCGGGAATGTCAGTCATTATTTTGGTTTTGGATTTGTTCATTTCCAGTCCAATTTTCTCAGATTCCCTCTGCAAATATGCTACCATAGCGACCATTATCTTCGAGATTGTCTGATATCAGAACGAAGTCGTCAGCAAATCTCAAGCTGTTGAGTCGCTCTCCATCAATGTTAAGGCCTTTTCCGCTCCACTTCAGCTTTTTAAAGATATTTTCAAAAGTTGCGGTAAACAGCTTCGGAGAAATCGTGTCTCCTTGGCGTACGCCTCTGGAAAGCCTAAATGGAGCAGTAAGCTTATATAGGTTGACAGAAGAGGTCCCATTTCGCTAAAGGTGTTTAATAATCTGAATGTAATTATCGTCAACCCTACAATCGGCCAGTGGTCTTTCAACTGCCCATGTTTCAACCGAGTCAAATGCCTTTATGTAGTCTATGTATTGGCTTCCTGTACTCATGGCTCTTCTCTATGATGGTTCGCAGCGTTTAATGATGGTCATTAGTGCCAAACCCTGAACGGAATCCCGCCTGCTCCCTGGGCTGGTAATTGTCAAGCTTCTGGAACAGTCGGTTAACAGTTTTACGGTAAAAAGTTTGTAGACGTGGGATAAAAGACTGATTGGTCGATAATTATCAAGCTTTTTAATATTCCCCTTGTTGTGGAGCAAGACAATGAAAGCTGGATGGTACTCGGCATTCCAAGATGCATTTCGTAAACAGCATCGCCAAGGCTCGCAATAGCGATGTGGAGCTTGTCTTAAGCAATTCTGGCAAACGTTATCTTGACCAGGTGCTCTTTTGTTTTTAACCTGGTTCAACGCTAGTTATTTTAATAATATAGCGCATTAATAATAATCTTTAAAGGAAGTACGAGTATTAGTGTCCATTACAATCTTGATTTTCAAATGTAAGTTGAAATTATATTTTTAAATACAATGTTACATTCAATTAACAAAGTATTTCTTGTGTGTTAAAAATGTGGCGACTATGTAGTCAATTTGTGACCTTATGTTTTTACTGTTTCAAAAATGGCCGTTTAGCACCACTTATAACGCAAGTTTGAGTTATTAGTGTGCTTTCGTGAAAGCGTTCATTTATCACGCGCAAATTGACGCTCTCATAACGAACGAGTGTTTATTGCAATCGTAACAACTAGGGTGGGTCTGAGACAATGACCAAGGGTTCCGTAGATTAAAAATAACTCTTGTTTACCTTAAGAATGGCATCGAACACGAGAATAGAAACTATATATTAATACGTGAAGCAAAAACTTTGTACCTACCCCTTTTTACGAAAATTGCGCGACCGGAGGAGTATAAAATTTCGCACACTAAGTGCCTTACAAATAAGCAATGCATAATGTCCGAATAGTTATTCCGTGTTTTGTCTCTTTTACTCTAATTTAAAATGACGTTTACATGACAGGAGTAAAACACGGAATAACTATTCGGACCTTGTTCTTTGTTTATTTGTAAGGCACTTATTATGCTTAAATAATACATTAATTAAATTAACATTGGCTCATACATTTTTCAAAAAAATTTCAAAAATGGAAGAGGAGCGGCCTAAATCTGTCAATGCCAATCCAAACTCACATTATATCTTTTTTATTTTTCATTACTTAAGATACAATCCGTGTAGCCTTATAAATTAACGGTTGAATTTCGACCACTGGGCGACTACTAGTATAATATAATCCGGAAAACACAATACAACAATATAATTAATACAATTTAATCGCGTCTATGGTCTAGTGGTTAAAACCACCTACTGGTTACAAACCCAGGGGTCCCGCCGGGTTCGATTCGGTTTGGTTGGTAGTAGAGCTTGTTTGTCCGCCTTGTAAGCTACCACCATCTTATCTAAATGTCGCCGTAACATCCATGTTTGTAGCATTTGTGTTCCAGAAGCTAGAGATAAGATAGCCATTGCCTCAGATTGTGAAGGGTGATGTGCGCTTCCACCATTGGTCTTATCATCACTTAACACCAAGTGGGATAAAAGCACTATGCTTATCCGTAAGATATAATGGGTATTTAGTAAGTAAATAGATTATGACTGTCCCACAGCTGGGCCAAGGCCTCAATCATTGAAATTAAGTTACCACTACAATTATGGCTTAATCACCACGCTTGCAAATGCTGATCACGAACCCGGACTATGCATCGAAAAGGCTGAAACAAGCTTTGCCTGTCCTGGGAATGGAACCCGAGACCTTCGGGTAATCGAGCGAGCACTTTACCACTTGGTCACTGAGGCGTATTGAGTATTAACTAAAAAAGGTTTGACATATGGACTTTAACGGTCATTTGAATACAGCCACTGAACCCCAATGTGATCAAAAGAAATCGATATAAAGCATGGACGTGATATTTTAAATCGACATGTCAGACATGTTATTTACATTTTATTTATAACACGTCCGGTGTTAATTTTGTAATAATTGCACAGGGTTGCTTACAAATCAAAATTGTGGTGAGACTACTTAAACTATCGACCTAAAGGAGAAATTTGATTTGTATTCTCCTCAAACATCCTCCTCATAAATCTTAATTCAAGTAAACATTTTAGATCAGCGCTTTTGAATCGTCTCAATATATGTTTCTTACCACCCATTTAGGTCTTTTAGCTGTGCAGAAGAAGGGGCGCAAGAAACTGCCCAGCTTTATTATTATTTAAGTAGCGACATTTACAAAAATATATGCCGTTGCCAAAGTTTACAATGACTTACAAACATTTTACAATAGAATGACCAATTGACTCTATATCTACATGACTCGAACAATGAGTCCAAGACGATATATAAACGGAAATTAGATTATTTGAGTTAATTTAATCACGAGAGCAGTAACGTTAACATGTTTTACTACCGAAAGCGCTTATACAATAATGATTCTTACATAAGCTTAAGTTTAACAGATTTACATTATGCTGTTACTGAAACAACTACAATGAAATCATACACTTTAGGATACAAAGATTTCATTTTTGTACATGTTACAAAACTATTTAGACACGCCCACAGTTGGAGGACATCTTTTAACAGATTTACATTATGCTGTTACTGAAACAACTACAATGAAATCATACACTTTAGGATACAAAGATTTCATTTTTGTACATGTTACAAAACTATTTAGACACGCCCACAGTTGGAGGACATCTTTTATTTAAAGGTCTTTAGTTTTTAATTTTCTAATTATTTGTCTCCGTTTTTTTTTTCAAGTTAAGTTAAGTAAAATTTATTATATTATAAAGAGAAAATCTGATTAAGTATTTTTGTTTTAAGACACTAGTCTACTACTTTACTTTAAGATATTTAGAAAGTTTTTGTTGTTCGTTATTTATTTTTCTTCTTGTTATTTCCCAAGTCCTCAGTTACAGTGACCAGGCGCAGTAATGTCTTTATCAGTAACTGCTTCAGTTTACAGAAGTTTTTAAATCACTCCAAATAGTGAGATTACTCGGAATCACGATGAGTTATTATCGAAATCTTTATTTACATCAGTACTCGAAATAATGTAAGCGATAAATATATTCTCATTGTATGTATGAGTCGCCCCGTACTTTGTGCCAATCTGAAATCTTTGTGAAATGTAAATTGTAATGCGCGTACTAAAATTTTAAAGCTTTTTACTTTGATTTAACACCAATACAAAATGCAATTTAATTATCATTAATTAGTAGTGTGGTTGCACATTGTGAGAGACTGAAGTCTGTTGTGGGTTCAGATTTTGGTCACCCACAATGTGACCATGTTAATCTCTACGAATGATACTTAACTTTCGCAAAAGCCGGTAATCGGACATCAAGAGCTTCTCCGTACTTCAAAAGGTACGTAAAGACATATGACCCGGTTGCATTAGCAGTCGTTAACAACCACAGCTGGCTCACAGGGCTCGCGTGATGGTTTATGGCCCGTTCTCCCTATCCATCCCTAATGCAGTAAAAACATAAAATAAGCCGCAATCACCGGAATCCTCAACCCTTAAGAGTCTGGAGTAGCGGTGGTGGTGGTAGCGTGTCAGGCAGAATCAAAACCTTACCACCAACCACCAACCAACAAAACTGAAATCGACAACAATCGATCGACATTCACAGAAACGTTACACCGGTGCTACGCAGCCGGCATCGGCAGTGTGCGCAATTAATATGAATCGCTTGATCTCGTTTAAACGCTTCCACGAACGCCTGCGCCTGCGCACGGCACCGCCATTACCGCCACTTAATGTCCCCGAACAATCAATTTTGAGACATAAAACTTGAGGTATGACGGCACAGGCAGGCGAATCTGATTTTTTAACTGTATTATGTTTAAGTAGATCATGTTGGGGCGGAGCTAATGTAAGAGTTAAGCAAAACCGCAACCGTGCACCGGTGTCTCTTCAATGCAATAGTGAATCAGGAACGGGGCGAGATTGTAAAACAATACGCATAACTTTTTTGCTAACTAATGCTTCTGGCTATTTTTGCTTCACCATTAAAATGATTCATCATCCATCATCATCGTCATCAGCCCCTCTTGACCCACTGGTCATAGGCCTCTCTTCACCCATTGACCATTCATCAAAAGTGAACAGGTAAATTAAAAGGAAAAACTTTGACGTTGAAGTACTGTTTCTTATGTAAATTATTAGGTAATACAGAATGTTTATTTATGGTTTATTGATATTAAAGGTAACACAAAAAATAAAGCTGACTCTTCATTATCAGCCCATATTAGTCTACTGCGGACATAGATATCTCCAAACATGAATAAAACTACTTAATTTTAAATACTCAATCAATGCTAATGATATTTAAACACCGAAGAACAAACTCTGCAACGCGTTTAAAACTTCAGGCAAACAATATGTACAACAAAATGCAAGTATACTCTTCACTCTTTTAAAGTTTGGGACTTCTGTAAATCTGTTTCGGAATTTAAAAGAGTGAAGAGTATACTTGCCAATAATAAAAAACTTATTCTTGTTACAGATCTACTCGGAAAATATTAGGAAACATTGTAAAAACAACTGAATGCAAAAAATATCTGCCCCCCTCTAGACAAGTGGTAGTTATACCACTTGTCTAGAGGGCGTTAGCGTTAGCTAATGTCCAATTATATGCATGTATTATACATATAAACCTTCCTCTTGAATTACTCTATTTATTAAAAAAACCTCATCAAAATCCGTTGCGTAGTTTTAAAGATCTAAGCATACATAGTGACAAACAGACAGACAGCGGGAAGCGACTTTGTTTTAGACTTGTAGTGATACAAAAGCTTCAATAATATTTTTTAAACAAATAAATAGTTAATGTTATACTGCTATTAGAAGCGAGTGCCGTGACCGAACTATTATAGATCTGCCATAATGCTAATAATTATGTTACTCAAAAACGTTGATAATGCATCAAAATTGAACCAACTCCTACCCAGGAGGATAGAAAACTTGCGGCCAGAAATTCTGAACCTAAATTACAATGTTCCGCCATCATTTTCATAGCAAATTAAGCCGATTCAATCATACCAATAACTTTCAATATAATTCAATTGGAACATGCCGTAATGACCGCTTCCCTACTGAAGCGGATTTTTTATACAAATTCGACATAAGAGTTCGCGGAACGCGATCTCGGATTCAATTTACGATCGAAAAATTCGACTTGTAATTTGAGTTTTCAGAAATTTCTCGGTGAAATTACATGTGTGGATGCGACAAGGCATTAACGGGGTATCGACTCAATGTTTCGAGCTTCCAAAACTAAGTTAATTGCTAAATTGGAGGTTGTAGCTTGTTACAGCGTAGGTACTGAGTTATCATTAAAATAAAATTTAGATGAAACGTGTACCTGAAGTGAACGTGTACGTGTAACTGAGTTTTGGATTTGACAATTATTCTTAATAGTATTCTTGTGTACTAGAATACGCACACAGAACAAACAACGGTGACAGCAAACAAAGGTGGACTTTTTATTTACAGAGATTTATTCAATCCAGTTTAGGGTAGAATAACCCATAACCTATTATCGGACACATTTTCCTAAATCGTTTCTTTGAAAAATCCTTCAAAATAAAATAAATGAATTCTTGCACTTAGTAAGCCGTCCAACCAGATATACTTATAAATATAGCTTCATAATCTTAACTATTACAAATAAAATTTTATAACAGGATGTTGACAACATGAGATAAGTAGTAGGGTTTTTACAAAATTTGCACAAAATATGAACTTATTATGCTCAGTACTTTCGAATCATCCATAAATAAACTATATCACAAGTGGAAGTGGAAGTGGAGTGCGGGTTCAAATACCACAAGTGGAAATTGTTTTCACACTCTTTCTTTTTTTAAAGTATCCATGGCAAACGACACGAGGGGTTCCGTACCATTATCTATAAAAACGGCAAAAAAAAATCATGTCTGTTGTATTGGACCCCCTTAAATATTTATTTTATTCTGTTTTTTAGTATTTGTTGTTAAAGCAGCAACAGAAATACATCATCTGTGAAAATTTCAACTGTCTGACTATCACGGTTCATGAGATACAGCCTGGTGACAGATGGACAGCGGAGTCTTAGTAATAAAATAAGGTTCCCGTTTTACCCTTTGGGTACATAACCCTAAAAACGTGTGCTGGGAGACCATTCTATACTTTTGGTGGTGTGACAAATTTCTTCGTTTATAATGGAATACAAAGTTTTTAAATATTTACATTAATTATTTTAAAAACTTACTCGTTTGCCAATCTGTAAGTCTGAATCTGTATCTCATAGATCAGACAGAGCGCGCAGAGGGGGCGGCGCATAATAAAGTCATAAAAGCAACACCGGTAGCTGCGCGGGCGCATTAATCACGGATTACCAACGCGCATAGATGCAATCGCATTGTCCTGGACCCCCGGCGCGGGCATAGACTAAAAACACTAGTAGGTACTTGTAGCATTTCTTTCTGTTTTTTCATTCGTCTGTGGCACTTTATATTATATAAACTTAGTTAATTCTAATTCTTAGCACAACCAAGTGGGTACTTATTTTCTGACACATAACACAAATACTTTTTTTTAAAAATCGAATATGAACCGAGTACACAAACCCCCGCTGGGAGGAATCGAACCCGGGACCTCTGGTTCTAAACCGGTGGTCTTAACCACTAAACCACAGAGGCGGTTAATGTAGGTAATAAGGTTTACCTGTACGCACGACACCTATATCATAATTTATTTTGAAATGTTTCTTACCAAAGTTGGTTACTGTTTTTTAAACACATAGCACTGTCAGTAATACATATTATGAGATAGAACAAAAAGATCAAATTGATTTAAACAAAAAAAAATTACCTAACATATTTTTTATACAAAGCTGTAAAAACAGTGTAATTTTTTTTAATACTAATTTATTTATGTAAATAATAACACAACATTACAGTATGACACCGATACGCTATGCCGCTAGGCTATACAAAAATCAAGAAATGTTGTTATTCATTCAAAAGAGATTTAGAAGTTAAAAAAAAAACAAAATACCTAATAATAAAAGATGTCTCAGTAAATTTGATGATGTCTGTATAATACCTATCTACTTATAGGTAATAATAATAATAAGAAAGAAAATAAATAAAGAGTATAATAATAAACTTTCCTACAGTCACACCAATTATCTAGCCCAAGAGAAGCTTCGTTATGAAACTCGTTAAATGGTTACTAGACAACGGATAACAATCCTAAAAATACTTAAATACATACTTATTATACATAGAAAACACCCAGACCCGAGACAATAAAAATAACGCTTCTGCCACAATATTCGTAATTAAATAATCTTTGCGCATTATTACGCTAATAATATATGAGGCGATTCGTCTCAGCCGAATAAGAGTGTTGTAATAACTCAGATCGCATTGTGTGCGGCTAACTTACGTGCTTATGCTTACTTGTGCTTGTGCTTACTTATGCTGTAAAAACAGTGTAATTTTTTTTAATACTAATTTATTTATGTAAATAATAACACAACATTACAGTATGACACCGATACGCTATGCCGCTAGGCTATACAAAAATCAAGAAATGTTGTTATTCATTCAAAAGAGATTTAGAAGTTAAAAAAAAAACAAAATACCTAATAATAAAAGATGTCTCAGTAAATTTGATGATGTCTGTATAATACCTATCTACTTATAGGTAATAATAATAATAAGAAAGAAAATAAATAAAGAGTATAATAATAAACTTTCCTACAGTCACACCAATTATCTAGCCCAAGAGAAGCTTCGTTATGAAACTCGTTAAATGGTTACTAGACAACGGATAACAATCCTAAAAATACTTAAATACATACTTATTATACATAGAAAACACCCAGACCCGAGACAATAAAAATAACGCTTCTGCCACAATATTCGTAATTAAATAATCTTTGCGCATTATTACGCTAATAATATATGAGGCGATTCGTCTCAGCCGAATAAGAGTGTTGTAATAACTCAGATCGCATTGTGTGCGGCTAACTTACGACTTCCGGTCACAATACCGGGACAATCGCGCGTTTTCCTTGTTTCATCTTTGCCACAGACGAGATATGGTTGTTCGTATCTGTGAAATACTTTAAGAGATCTACAAGAAAAACAAAAAAAAAATTAAGTTAGGTCCTAGATACAGGTACAGGTAAAAACGATTCTATTTCTTAGCTGTACCTAGGACCTACCAAATTATTTTTTAGCTTTTAGTACAATTTCCAATAAAACAGTTTACTTAAAAAAAATTTTTACTCGTTTTGTTATTTTTAGTTTTTAATTTTTAATTTTTATTTTTATTTTCATAAGAACTATTCTATTAATCAAGCCCTTTCATTTGCTACCCATATTGAGGTAGTGTATGCAGTAGTGATAAAATATGTAAATTATTTTTTAGCTTTTAGTAGAATTTCCAATAAAACAGTTTACTTAAAAAAAATTTTTACTCGTTTTGTTATTTTTAGTTTTTAATTTTTAATTTTTATTTTTATTTTCATTAGAACTATTCTATTAATCAAGCCCTTTCATTTGCTACCCATATTGAGGTAGTGTAGGCAGTAGTGATAAAATATGTAACCCGCCATTAGCATTAGGTACTCGCATTACTGATTTTAGTTATTCCGTAATATTTTAATGAAAATCTATGTTCTTCATTGGCGTCAAAAATGTCAAACACGGATGCTATTACCTTACTGTGAAGGTTAATTAAGTGATTTATTTTATTAATTTTAAATTATATAATTTATTTATACCGGCAAAAATAAATTATATAATGGCCTACGTTACAGCCTAACTCAACTTACGTTTTACAAAAAATCTAAATTATTTATTCAGTTAAGGCTACAAGTAGCTCTTGTGAATGTCACTATGCCATCGGTTCGTAAGTCTACTCTGGGCGGGAGATCTTGTACTGAGAAGAACCGGCAAGAAACTCAGCAAGTGTCCAGCTCTTTTCTCATATACACCGTCAAACATATTGGAAAATGCCCTATCATAGCAGGACACTTTCCATTACAGATAAACACAAAAAATATAGAAGACAACAACAACATGTAAAAAAAACAAAACAAAAAATCTAAGTTAACTAATTTACATCAGGTAAAAGCTTAAATTTCCACAATGTCATATAGTACCACTACAGTATTCTAGTAAAAGTAAAAAATTGTTTATGAAAAACAAAGTCAAACTATCACATATCATATTATTCACTAATAATATTAAAAATAATAAGGTTAAGGTTCTCAAGCCGTAGTAGTTGAACTTCCTCCAAGGGTTTGTAGATGGGATGCCATCGCGCATGCGTGGCCCTACCCCTATACTACATTCTCCCACTATCACCCTGATCACCCTGGATAACCCTACCTATCTTCTTCTTAGAGTGCCTCCCCAACTAGTGAAGGCTAGCAGTCAGCTCTGCATGTTTGGTGCTGACCTTGGCAAGGCGAAAAAGTTCAGTGGCAATCCTTATTCTGCGACCAGGTCTCCTCTTTCCAGCTACTTTTTTCTTAATGATAAGCTGTAAGAGTTCGCAACTGTCGTGCCTAAGCATATGGCCCAGATATGCTAGCACCACGGAACTAGGGCCGGCAGACTAAACCACATAAGTCATGACATCTTTTATTTGTGTTTTGCATACGTCTTATTCATAGAACGATGCGTAGCCTAGCTTAATAACATAAGACAAACAGAAGCGTATATCGCTTAAAAAATGGTTGTCTTTTTCAACTTCTTACTAAGGACTTATTTTTTGATTCCTGTAAAGTTGCCATTTTTGACTTACCTATGTGCTTTAGTCTGCCGGCCCTAGTAGCTGTTATGTGGCTAGCACGAACACTAACCGCGTCTGTTGTCTAGTAGTTAAGACCCCCGCACCGATCTCAGACACAGAGGTCCCGGGTTCAATTCCCAGCACATGTTTGTACTCGGTTTGGTTAGTGGTAGGGCTTGCTTTGAGTCCGCGTGACCAGCTACCACCATCTTATTTAAATATGTGGTCATAAAAATTATGTTGGTAGCATTGTTGTGTTCCAACCAAGTTAAGATAGCCAGTTCGTAAGTGGTTGAGGGTCCAGTTGTAGTGCGCTTCCACTTTCGTCCTTATCATTATTTAACAACGATGAGATGAGGGCCAAGCAATTTCCCGTACAAAATAAAAAAAATATCTGTCGCCCATAGGTACCACATCTGTTAGATACTGATAAACGAAATAGGTGGTCTCACAAAGCAAACTTGTACTGTTCTCCCACCAAAAAAACCTGAGTCAAAGCCCGAATATTAATTATCACGGAATATAGATCAACGGAACGGATACACACCCAAACCGATTATTAAACGAAAACTAATTAATAACGCGAGAACTATGATTAGAATCGATGTGAATGTTCTGCAGTTAAATAGATAATTGTTATAATTAATCTATATTTTGACAAGGGAACTATTTTGAGAGTTCCGCTCGAGGTGAGACGCACGATCGACACCGGAGCGATTTTAGTGAAAGAGGATAAGTAACTGGTAATTAATTTGGTTTGTTATAAGTACTTACTAAATATCTATGTATCTAAAATAGATCTAAGTACATTATATTTTTTATTTATTACCACTCGTGTGATAGATAATTTATTTTAACCTAGTTGTTGTCTTACTGCGGCAACTAGAAGCAGTAATAGCGAAACTTCAGAACGCCTACAAAATAAGAATGAGCAATAATAAAGATCTACATCTATCGAAAGCTATCGGCTAGCTAGCTTTTCTCAAGGTTACTAACTAGGTACCTACCTACCAATATTTCATAGAGTTCGTCAATTGAATGGCTTATATGTTCAGTTAATACATATAAGCCATTCAATTGTCTTGTCATATAATAATTTCTATTTTACCCAAAGTGTTGAACCGACTTATTAAGGTAATTTAAAAGTATAGCGTTTGTCCTCCCTCTTGTGAGCGACTGTTAACAAAACATCGCTGTAACAATACGTTGATCTAACAAGGCGTCGCAGTATAGAAATGTCGTTGAAAGGTTTTCAAAGAAACAAAATTCGATGAAACGGCTTTCGCACTCAAGTAGGTACCTACCTACCTATCTCATTATTATTTGGTATGATTACCTAGCATTTTGGGGTCGGCAAGTTTGATCCATGATATTTGAATAGGCTATATACGGTGTTACCTTGCTATCAGGTAGACCACATGGCAATCTAATAATATTGTTGATTAGTACTAAGGCTTGTTTGTCTGCTAGGCTAGCTGCCACCGTTTTATCTAAATATTGCAATACCATTAATGTATGTAGCATTAAATATTCATAAATTTTTTATAAAATACAGTGAAAAAATTAAACGCCCACGACCCAGCCAGGAATCGAACCTGGGTCTTCCGCAATCCAGGCGGCTGCACTGACCGCTATGCTACCGGGAAGGCTGACGTAAGCGCTGAATTTTGTCACTGCTATTTTAATGTTTTTTGAGTGCTTTTTAGCGGCATTAGCGCCATCTATCCAAATAGTCGTTGCAACCGATGGCCATGCAGATTCATCTTTGCAGATGAAATACCACATATTTGATAATACAACGCTATAGTAAATTTTTATTTTTTTATTTTCAAGTGGTAATTGCTGCACTGAAGCTAAATTAAATATTCTTAAAATTTTTATAATTTTTTTATAAATATGTAGCATTGTTGTATTCCGGCAGCTAGAGATAAGATAGCCAGTGCCTCAGTAGTTGAGGATCCAGGGTAAAGTGCGCTTCCACCATTGGCCTTTATCATCACTTAACATCAGGTGGGATGCAGGCCAAGTACCTACTTATCTACGGATAAGTACTAAGTACTTAGAAGTAAAAAAAGAAGAAAAAAAAGTATTAAAAATCCTTGCACTACAACCAGCCACACCGACTCTCTTAAGTTAAAACAGCTTGGTATTGCACGAACAATACTTACTCCATATTCCGAGGCGGTGCAAGGAAAATAAATCAAGGCGCATACGCGTAGGTGGCCGCAGCCAGCAATTACCAATTAGCCGCGCCTTATATGTTCGAAAATCAAAATTCAAATTCATTTGGTCCGTTGCGCGGCCACGTCTAAAATGGCGTCGTGAAATGGCGTTCCCGCATTTGGTGCAATAATTTTGTATAGATAAGTACTTACCTGCCACGAAAAATTTTAAAGCGTTGATGAATCGATTCCTTGGAGAAGTAGGAAAGTAAGATTCATTTAAATACTCGTTAAAGACAAAACATCAAAATCAAAAATGTTCGCCGTTAGCGACCTTGACGCCACATTTAGCATAATCAAAGTAGGGCTCCAAGGTGGAACAAATAACATCAGTGATAGGTTGCTAGCCGATCTTAGGCGATTAGTCGGCTCATACGACATGCACGAGAAGTTAGGCAGTTGAAACAGTTCTTTTAAGTCCCACACCATTTATGACATAGATAGTTAATTAAGCTAAAAGATAAACAAAGCACTTGCCTTTTTGAACTGAGATGCTATGTCTTCAACTATCATGTTTAGGACTGCATTTACATGGGTGTAAAAATAAAATTGATTTTAGATCTTTTAATTTTCTTTACCCATCAGCTGTAGTGATGACTTGATTTCAATGATGGAGGCCTTTGCCCAGCAGTGGTACAGTTATAGGCTATTAAATTTACTTTACTTTAAAATGTTATTGTTTTGTTTATATTATTTTAACGCAAATTTTGTTGCGAAACAAATTACAAAAACACAAATGTTGAAAAAAATTCCACGAGCAGGATTTGAACCTGCACCCTTCTGACATACCGGGTCAGGTGCTCTTCCAATTGAGCAATCGTGGTTCTAACCAGCCCGCAGAAATTATTCAACACTATTTACTTTTTACTTTGAAAGCCAAAGGCACCCATTCAATGTCAACTACCGTCATTAACACCCGATCATAATATTTTTACAAATACTAAAGATCAGTTAAGAAGTAGGCAAGCTATTTATAAAATGTTATTGTTTTGTTTGTATTATTTTAACGCAAATTTTGTTGCGAAATAAATTACAAAAACACAAATGTTGAAAAAATTTCCACGAGCAGGATTTGAACCTGCACCCTTCTGACATACCGGGTCAGGTGGTCTTCCAATTGAGCAATCGTGGTTCTAACCAGCCCGCAGAAATTATTCAACACTATTTACTTTTTACTTTGAAAGCCAAAGGCACCCATTCAATGTCAACTACCGTCATTAACACCCGATCATAATATTTATAAATAATATTTTTACAAATATTATGATCGGGCAAGCTATTTATAAAATGTTATTGTTTTGTTTAGGTATATTTTTTTTTTCAACATTTGTGTTTTTGTACTTTACTTTACTTTAGATCTTTAATAGTTACCTACTTAAGTTGTTTTATTAGACTGATAACTTTAAACGCCTCTGTGAAAGTGGTTCAACTGCCGGATTACTCCCAGATTCGGAGGACCCGGTAACAATTGTTATACTCAATCTATATAGCAGTTGAAAAGCCTTCTTATAAGTCCGCACTGTGACTCTTATTCACTCACAAAAGCTGCACACTGAAACATTGGATGTCTAAAAATAGAATAAATAAAAATAAAGTTCTCAACAAAAAATAGTTTTAATAAAAGTTTTGAATTTCAAATAAAACCTTTTAGACCATTTAATAAATTCAATCCCTTATACAGTTACACATTTATTTAGTTTCAACGATGTATTTCTACCACATTTATAAATTTATTTATTTATCAACTAAATTATGAGCACACTACACATATTCAATTAATAATGTTTGCAAGAGAAATATGGGTTATCCAATACTAATCTTATGCTGTACGTACCTTAGGATAAAAGGCATGATGACATCCAAAAATTTTAAAATAAAGGCCTTTTAATATCGATTCGAAGATATAATTCGTAATTTTGTAGCTAACTAGAAATATTTTTAGGCAATATATAAAAGAGTCATCAACCCATTTTTGAATTATTATTAAATAGCAAAAGAATTTGCGTAAAATATATATCTATATTGTATAATCTGAGTATAATCAATGAAGTATTTATTGTTTGACGACCTGCTACATAAAATAATCGACAAATTTATTTACATATTTATAAAATACAGTATAATTAATAAGCAGTGACAAAATTCAGCGCTTGCGCCTTCTCGGTAGGATAGCGGTCAGTGCAGCCGCCCGGATTGCGGAAGACCCAGGTTCAATTCCTGGCTGGTTCGGCATGGCGTTTAATTTTTTCATTGTATTTTATAAATTTAATAAATGTTTATATGTAATTTTCTATAACATATTAGCAGTGTCGTCGCCTACTGAGTTTATACAATCTAAAATTTATTTAATAAATAACTTAGCAAAATAATCTTACACTTTCTTATTAAATGCAACTCATTAACAAACTAGTTCATGCATTTTATTTGTCATGATTAGAAGTAAATCTCAAGAATATCACACTTTTGGTTAAGCTTTATTATATAGGTAACACTACAATATCATATATTTTTTATTATATTTACAAAAGTAGAATTTAACATAGGATCCATTGGATTTAATCACCATTAATGTTTAAAATATATTTAAAATAATTAATCTAATTGAACTTTTAATCTTTTAATAATAAATTATATTTAACATAATAAACAAATCATTCAACAAATTCGATACTTAGTTATGTTATGTTTATTTAAAACTATTAAACTTGGTTAACTATTTTGAATTTGCATGTCATATTTATTTACAGTTAAAAGATAAACATGCAATATCAATAAAATACCTATATTGTCGCACCATGGTTTGCAATATAGACATGGAAACATTAAATATCTACATAGATAGGTACCTGATAATCAGGTCATATATAGGAGATTCTTTAATCACTGTAAGTATTTAAAATATTAATTAGGTCTTTATCTGTTTTATTTCACTAATTGCAAAAAGGCATACAGCCCACCAGTTGGTTTACGGTTTTTTTAAAATAATCACATAAAGTTCATTAATTAAAATAAAAATATTTTATTATTATATTTTAAAATGTTGCGGTAGGGGCGATCATATACGTTAGTTTCAGTCAATTCAAAAATCATGTACCTACCAAGACTTTTTTCAAGTAGAATACTCTAAAAAGTTGTTGTGTTGTGATGCTAAAATAGTTCATTGTGGCACAAACAAAATCTAAGTAGATAATATAAATAATTAATGACGAAATAATTTATTTTTTTCGATGAAACAATTTTTTAATTTACCTAATATCAAAATTTCTTGGAAATACCTTAGAAAACATTAAAAAAAATACTGTTTACAGCGATTCTCTCTAACAAAAAGGTTTCTTAGAATTATTTAACTACCTAAGCATAACCTACTAAATCATACAAAAATAATTGTACCTACTAAATACATTATCTAAAAATATACTTGTCATCTATACGATAGGACTATCACGATAGAATAGTTAAATTTGTCGATATCAAACGTTTTAAATATTTCAAAAGACATTCTAATATGGAACTTTATAAAGTGAAATTGCTGTATTTACGATATGAGTAAAATTGATAATATTGGCTATGATTCAATTTGGTATATGTCTAGATTCATAGTTTGTCAGGCGTTTTCACGAAGTAGGTGACGAGAGTTCCTTTGCCTTTGACGTAGGTAGGGCCGCGGCACTCACATGTGTAGCCAGCGTTCATCAACACCCTGAAACGAGAAACTCTCAGTAATAAATTAACTTTTTATATTTAAGTGCTAATTGCTGCACTGAAGTTGAATTAAATAGGTATTTATATTATAACACAGTGAAAAAATTAAATACCTACCTGACCCAGCCAGGAATCGAACCTGGGTCTTCCGCAATCCGGGCGGCTACACGACGACGCTACCGGGAAAGCTACCGGGAAGGTCTGGCTGGGTGGCTAAATCAAATGCCTACCCAACGGTAGGCATTTAACTTTTTCATTGTATTTTATAAATAATAATATATACAACATGTAACAGAAAGGTGGGGTGAAAAAGAAAAGATCCAAAGTGTATCCGATCAATTATTAACTTTGATTTGTCATGTAAGTGTAAATGAAATATTTATATTAGTGAAGTCATGCGCGTCATCCGCGCATAAGCAAGCAGCAGTGATCATGAATGTAAGTACACAGAGCTTACTCAACCACTAGGGTTGTGACTTGTTTATTTTGATGTGACTGCACAATTGAAATATTTTTAATAATTATGTCTTAGTTACTCTGAATACAAAATCTCGATCTTTGGATTTTTTTTAAATTTTTACCACACCTTTCTGTTACACGTTGTATTTGCGTTGTATTTTGCATGGGCTGCGGTGGCGGCT
This sequence comes from Eudonia truncicolella, assembly GCA_949315975.1. Taxonomy (NCBI): domain Eukaryota; kingdom Metazoa; phylum Arthropoda; class Insecta; order Lepidoptera; family Crambidae; genus Eudonia; species Eudonia truncicolella. The sequence continues at coordinate 16,238,795 of OX438837.1, read as the reverse complement.
TTCCATCAGTGTGTATGCTCGTTTGCTGGTCTCGTAAAATAAAATGTAAAAAAATAGTAACACTGTACAGATATTTTTTTACCGCAGCAGTTGAGAATGTGATTAGCAACAGATAAAATGAAGGCTTCCCTAAGCGCGTTTCATGCGATTATTCAAATAAAGCAACAGACTTTGAGATCCTGTTGATATGTTGTATGAATTTCCCCTGTTTGAGCTCTAAAGGCAGCTAAAATCCAATTCCAACATTTAATGCTATCTAAAAAGCCTATTTTGAAGCTTGACCTTGTTCAGGAAGACTAAATAATTATGATCATTATTATCAATGGTATCAGTAGCTAGTAGTAGCTATATGTTAGGATTTGCAGACTAAGATACTTATAATGAAACATTATAACGCCAACGAACAAGATCTTAGCCAGTAGTCAACATAAAACATTTGCTCGCAATTGTTGAGAAGGCGTTTTGCAAAACATAACCTACAGAATGGAGTTCTGCTAAGTATCTATCATTTGCATTTTAATAGAATTGTAATATAAAAGTAAACTAATTTGTACTTCGGAGAATAAAAAGCCATATTTACAATTTACAAATTAGGCAGGTACATGTAATCTACCTAACAGGGGACGGGGAATACTTTTGTGTGATGCCATCCCCTCTAAAAACCCTCTTAGGATGTTTCTCGCAATTGGCACACAGTACTATATCATAATCATCGTTTTCAGCATGTATCTACCCACTCCTCGGGATAGGCCTCCTCCATGTTACGCCATTTCCTTTTGTTTTGAACTGATCGTATCCAGTTTTTTCCAACGACTAGCACTATATCTCTGGTCCATCCATGCGTGAATAAGTGTTGAATTATGATTATCTATACCACTATCAAAATCTGTAGGCTCTGTCTGTACATACAAATTTTGGGATAAATATTCGTTTTATGACTCACTAACACCAATTCTACGAGTTATGAAATTTTTGTCTGTCTGTCTGTTTGTCCGTATGTCCTCATATTAACTCAAGAACGGTTTGACCGATCTTAATAAAAATTTGTATGTAGTAAGAACATGAGATTGTGCAAATGGTAGGCTATAAAAAAATATTAAATTTTATTCACAATTTTTTGCACAGCGAAGCAGGCGGGTGACGGCTAGTGGTTATATAATTTTACGCAAATGTTGTTGCGAATAAATTACAGTTTGAAAAAAAAAGACAAATTGTTGAAAAAAAACCACTAAAACTAATTAATTAATTCCAGCAACTACGCCATCGTGGCTATAGTTGCGCTATAGTTGGTGGTGTACCTGACCCGGCATGTCATGGGGTGCGGGTTCGAATCCCACTCGTTGAATTTTATTCAATAGTTTGTCTTTTTTCAGAATGTTGGTTCGTGTGGAGACTGACTTGGCGGTGGCGTCGGTGACGTGCAGGCGGCCCATGAGGCCGGTGGAGTCCATGCGCGAGGCGACGTTGACGGTGTTGCCCCAGATGTCGTACTGCGGCTTCTGCGCGCCCACCACGCCCGCGATCACCGGCCCGTGGTTCAGACCTAAAGGCATTACGTACATCATCGTCATCATCGGCTCATTTGATGTCCCCACTACTGGGGCACGAGCCTTCCCTATGGATGGATAGAGAGGACGGTCCGTAAACCACCACGCGGGCTCAGTGCGGTGCGGTGGTTATTAAGGACTGCTAATGCAGCCGGGATCAACGGCAAGGCGTGCCTTTTAAGGCATGGAGGAGCTCGAGATGATACATGTTTGGTCACCCATCCGATGACCGACCTTTGCGAAAGTTGCTTAAATTCAGCAATCGCAGACCGAGCGCTTTAAACCCTTGCGTCATCGAGCTCCTTCCACTGTGCCATTGTACTCTTTCAATTAGTACTTTTCTCAAACATGCTTGGAACTAAGTTTCATAGCTATCGGATGGTAAAGAAAATTATAAACTAAGAATAGGGTAAAAGAGTGAAGGGATCGTTAGCGTTGTGGTTGTTGCTTTTGGGTAACGATAGAGCAGGTTAAGCACTATCGCAACCAATTTACCAATTTCTGTAGTTTGTTGCCTGAATTAAATGATTTCTGTTCTATTCTAAGCGACTTTCACAATGCCAGATCACCGAATGGGTGACCGTAGGTACTTTTTAGGTACTGTACGTGTGGTGCCGGGGATAAAGAATTGTACCACCCCATCTTTTCTCGTGAGTGTCGTAGAAGGCGACTATGGGACCATTCCAGGGGATGGGCAGCAGCGTCTCTGTGAGTATTCTTACCTTACTGCGATCGCCAACCCGCCTGCCAAGCGTGGCGATTATGGCAAATTCCCCTCAAAATGATTTTATCCGTAAGGGAGGCCTTTGTCCAGCAGTGGACGTCTTTTTGGCTGAGATGATGATGATGGTGAGGTACTTTTTATTGGTCGTTGACTTAAGTTGATAGTTGACAAAGATATCCCAATGGCTCACCTATTCGCTTTGGACCAGCGTGATGAATTATAGCCCGATCACCCTTTGAATTTTTTTTTGAAATAAATAGATGGCGATGATTCAATAACTCACCTATTCTAAGTTTGAATCTCTGGAATGATTCGCGGTTGATTTGGTCCAAAATCGTCATCAGAGCTAGCGCAAACTCCACTAGTATCGCCACGGTGTGCTCCTCCTTACGATTTGCGTCCTGAAAATATATTTAAATAAAATAAATCATCAAATAATTAAATCCAAACAAAAAACTTTAAAAATATATATATATATATATTTATAATTGATTGATTTCGCAGTTTACACTACTCAAAAAAATATATACATTAAATAGCTTTTAAAAAAAACAGTTAAAAACTCACCAACTGCTCTTCCTTGCCAGGCCTCAACCCAGAAGCTATCATGTACGTGCTGCCGATTGTCTTTATCTTCTCTATGCAGCTAAATTTGGGTTTTAGAAGCAACTGCAAGAATGGAAGGTCTTGTCAGTGCCATATTGTTTAAAATTTACAAGTTGCAAAAATTCAGTTTTTTTTTGTACCATACGGTCAAGCACTCTTGGCCTTCATCTCAGCAGATGTTAAGTGATGATAAGGTCGAAGGTGGAAGCGCACTTCACCCGGAACCCTTAACTAGAGGCGCACTGGCTATTTTATCTCTACCTAGCTGCAGGAACACAACAATGCTAGAAACATTGATGTTATGGCGTCATATTTAAATAAGATGGTGGTAGCTAGTCAGGCGGACAAACAAGCAAACCGAGTCATCATCATCATCATCATCAGCTCATTTTATGTCCCCACTACTGGGGCACGAGCCTTCCTTATGGATGGATAGGGAGATCGGGCCATAAACCACCACGCGGGCCCAGTGCGGATTGGTGGTTGGGACTGCTAATGCAGCCGGGACCAACGGCTTAACGTGCCTTCCGAAGAACGGAGGAGCTCGAGATGATAAATGCTTAACTTCAGCAATCGCAGACCGAGCGCGTTAACCACTGCGCCATCGAGCTCCTCCGAACCTAGTACACAAACATAACCCCCGCTGGTAATCGAACAAGGGGACCTCTGGGTCTGAGACCGGTGGTCTTAACTACTAGACCACAGAGGCGGTTAAAAAGTATTTAGATAAGGTGTTGACAAAAACCCACAGTTGATTTTAATTTTCGCACCTTTTTACAAATAAGATCACTACCAACTGGCGACTAACTAACGACTGGATTCGATTTCAGTAGGGACTGGAGTCATTGTGATAGTAGAGGGATTGGAGAGTCTTCAATGTCTATACATTGAATTGGTATTGAACTGTTCTTTATGGGAGCAGCGCAGAACAGCGCGTTAGACAATGGGCATTGAACTATTATGCCGCTCTCGCTGCTGCTTTGTCACTCGAACCTTGCTTGTGGACTGTTGTCCTTGTTGACTGCTGTCCACCTGCGGTGGATATAAGTGCTGGTGATAGTGATCTCAAAGTCAAAGTCGAAGAAGATGTCCTTGTACAAAAGCAGGCACTCCAGCTCCTGCTCGTTAAGGTCATTCTATTGTAGATGTAAGCACCTAAGCTGCATGTACAGTAAAATGTTTTTGTTTTGTTTATATAACTTTAACGCAAATTTTGTTGCGAAACAAATTACAAAAACACAAATGTTGAAAAAATTCCTACGAGCAGGATTTGAACCTGCACCCTTCAGAGATACCGGATCAGGTGCTCTTCCAATTGAGCTATCGTGGTTCTAACCAGCCCGCCGAAGCTTAATTGGAAGAGCATCAGAAGAGAGCAGGTTCAAATCCTGCTCGTGGAAATTGTTTCAACATTAGTGTTTTTGTAGCGTGTACAGTGTTAGTGACCTTGTCTGAGTCGCAAATGATCCCGTTGAACAGGCGCAGGCATTCGACTCCCTGCTTGTTGACGTAATTCCTGTATGTTAGTAGTATGTACTAGTGGTGAGTGATAGTGACCTTGTCGAAGTCGCAGATGATCTCGTTGAGCAACCTGAGGCACTCGAGCCCCTGCTTGTTGACGTCGGTCTCGTCGTAGAACTCCTTGTAGTTGGGGATGGACGCGAACATCACCGCGATGCACGAGTAGCGCTCGTGGTACAGGTCCTCCTGCGGGCGGGTGCAGCAGTTTAGTTTATTGCCATATAAGTATTTAGTCATTCAGCAATTACTGTAATATGGGCATGTGAAGAGTTCGATGGTACAGGGTTTAACGCGGCCGGTCTGCGATTGCTAAGGTTAATAAACTTTCGCAAAGGCTGGATGACGAAAAGTTTATCATTTCGAGCTCCTACGTGCTTCGTCGTGCACGTAACTAGACGTTTTGGTCCCGGCTGCATTGGCAATCGTTAACATCCATCGCACCGCACTGGGCCCGCGTGGTGTTGCACAGCCCGTTCTCCCTGTGTTTCCATCCATAGGGAAGGCTAGTGCCCCAGCAGTGGGGACATAAATAAAATAAAACAAATAAAAATAAAATTGGGCTGAAGATGATGATGAACCGTTATGTCGGTATTAAGAATAAGAATAATAAACATTTATTGACCTGCACAAAAACAAATACAAACAGATGAGAAAAAAAAATAACAAAAAAAGAAAATAATAAAAAAGGAACATCATGAAACAACTACCTAACAAAATCACAAAAAAAAGGGAAAAAAAAACTATGATGTGCAAGGCCAACGGGTGTTTCAGCAATGCTTTTGTGGCAATACACAGAATATATATGTATTACTGAATTTAGTTTTAAATACTTACACAAGTAAGAAAAAACTTAAAAAAAAATTATCTTTCAAAGCTTATAAAAACGGTTTTTTTAATAATTTCCTTTAAAAGATCTTGGAGTAGAATGACTTCACTGGCGCAATAGCTAAATAGTTCGGGTTTGGAAAGGCAATGTACCTACTCTGTAGTGCTCGAGGCGAAGTACAGTTTTACTATACATGTTATCTAAATGGAGAAAAAAAGTCGTTGTGGATGTAACCATCCCGAAATGCCCGTCACTACCAGTTAGTTAGTAAGAGCTGCATTAAAACGAAGGTGTCCTCACCTCTGAAGCCACAGACGTCAAGAAGTGTTGCGCCACGTGTGCTGGCAATATGTTTTCCAGAAGAATCTGAAAAAAGCAACACTAAGTTGTTTCAAAATTTACAATTTGATAGTAGCATTATTAGAGGCTCCATGGCAAATGGTTTAAAACGTCAGGTCAATTAATTTTAGATAATAATAATAATACAAGGCTAGCAAGTACCTTGACTTGGCTCACGAGGTAACCGCCATGTGGGATGTTGACTCAACAATCATTGTACTGATAGCCGTGTCTGCGAACGGTCTGGTAGCGAAGAGTCTCGACCAAGACCTTAAGAGACTCTCGCTTAATGGTTGGATCAAGGGTCAGATACAGAAGGCGGTACTCTTGGACACGGCGCGGATAGTCCGAAGGTTCCTGTCTCTGCAGCCCTAACCACCGGCAGCTTGAGCCCTGCCCCGTTGCCGGCGGCATCCTAGGCTAGGTTTTTTTACTTTTATATTAATATTATAACAAACCTAGGCTAAGAAATAAAATAAATAAAGATAATAATAATAATATGAGACAACATCACATACATTGTTCTGATCCCAAGGTAAGTAGCTAAAGCACTCGTTTCATGGAAATCAGAAACAACGAAGGTACCACAACCACCCAGACTCGACACAACATCGAAAATATCGTTTTCGACATTGACCCGACCGGGAATCGAACCCGGGACCTCAGAGTTAGCGCCGTCGAAAGTCCGGCGTGCAAGCCACTCGGCTACGGAGGTCGTCAAAAGATAAACAGTTTGTGTAAACCTTGGAAAATAAAATAATACAGATTAGTGAACTATGCAAAAATTCATATTAACTTTACCTAATGGTGATAATTGACGCTGCTGCGATTTGTAGGGGGGCAACTTTCGCAATGCCGACTAAATCAAGGCTTTTTAGAGCACCTCCGTGCTTGAGAAATTACGTTACTCTTTCGGTCCTGCCCCCCGACCGCCTAACCGATTGCTTTGGTTACGTGTATAGTTTATGATGTCATCTTATCATCTAGCTAATAGGTATAGGCATATATCGAAAGCTATAGCCTATAGCTTTCGATATTTCTTTCATAGGCGGTACGAAATGACAAGATGACGTCATAAACTGTACACGTAGCCAAAGCAATCGGTTAGGCGGTCGGGGGGATAGGTAATCTTTAAAACCCGTCAACTTAAATTGGGCTAGTGTACTTTAACTACTATTGCTAGTGGTATTGTTGATGTGGGGCCCCATTGAACCCAGCACTGAAAAGTTCATAGGCCGATGATAAAGATATTCTAGACTCAATAATTTAGTCAAAACTCCCTACCTTATTAATTCCCCTCATGGTTTCCACCTCCTCCTGCTCGAACTTGAGCTTGTCCTTCCAGAGGAAGTCGCTCCGCGAGGTGAACTCGATCTGGCGGTCCATGATGTGCAGCAGCGCGCCCACGAACACCAGCGCCAGCCCCGCGCGCACCGCGTACGGCACCATCGAGAACCTGGCGCGAGCACCGTGCTCATTACGGGACATACGCAACGCGTAACAGAAACGTGTGCTTAAAATGAAAGATCCTAAGTGTATCCGATCTAAATCTTGTATGCAGAGCTACTAAGTCATAATTATTTACTTCAATTTGTTATGCAATTGTAAATTAAATATTTATATTAGTGAAGTCATGCGCGTCATTCGCGCATAGACAAGCAGCAGTGGTCATAAATTTAAGTACACAGAGGTTACTTAACCATTAGGACTGTGACTTGTTTATTAAAATGTGACGTCACAATAAAAATAAACAAATTAAAGTTAATAAATCATAAATATTAATTGCACTTTCATGTAGGTAGTTACATAAGGTGTTTTAAATAAAATGTAGTATTGTATGAAAGTATTTTTATGACGCGAAGGTTTCCGAGTTGGTAAAATTATCACGGAATACGGGTGATAAGAACACCGAGAGTTTTAAGATTATAAATTTGCTATTTTAGGATTTTGCTGGATCACGATAAAAGCGGGAAAAACAAAACTCTTGTATCTGACGTTATATTTTTTAAGGGTATTTAATTCAGCAAAAAGACGTAGGCATAAGAACTGAAGCCACAGGGTCGGCAAACACTTCATACCCTTGATATTTTAAGCGTACATAGGCTGCGGTAGCAGTTATCCAACCGGCAGCAGGTAGCCAGCAGGTTCAGATATAAAAAAGATTCTACATCAAGTGAAATTACATAGAGGTTGAGAGTGTATAGAGGACTAAAGCCTCTGGGTCGGATAACGCTTGATACTCTTGGTCTTACAAGCGTCCAAGGGCTGAGGTGGCTGTTTTCCATCAGACTAGTATGCCTGGACCATGTATAGTCAGGACTGGACAATAATTCCGAGCTTCGGAAGGCGCGTAAAGCTGTTGGTCCCGGCTGCATTATCAGTCGTTACCAATCCGCACTAGGTCCGCGTGGTGGTTTATAGTCCGTTTTCCCTATCTCTCCATAGGAAAAGCTCGTGCATGAAAAGAAGTATATGTCTTACTCAGCGTGGTTGTCCATCATCTGCTCGGCGCAGGCGAACAGCGAGATGTGCGTGAGCAGCGTGGCGGCCGTCAGCAGCAGCTTCAGCACGAACCCCGCGCGCAGGAACACCGAGATGGACGCCAGGCTCAGCACCGAGCTGTACAGGTAGCTCTGGGGGGGAAATGTGCCGTTCGTTCGCAAGATTTTTTTTCGCTGAGCTCGAAAGCGCAGTAGTTAACGCGCCCGCAGCCTTATTATTACCAAAAATAGCAACCAGTTGTCCCGGCAGACCTTGTTCTGCCCTATTTCTCTAAAACAAAGTTGGGTTATACCTATATTATATAAGAAAGGCTCCACAGAGCTAACAATTCTTTTAAACTTTTATGTCGTCATTTATGAAAACGGAGATTGGAAAATAATTAGCAAATTAACAATTGCATAATATTTTGAAAAATAAATTTAATTTTTTTTTTACCAACGGGCATACATTCTTTAAAGTATCTGGATGATACCATAATTTTTCATTTTTTTTAAATTCATATTTGTACTATAAAAAAAATATTTTATGTGGTACGCTGTCTTTAGCGGCAGTGCACCCATGCCGTAATGGCTGCGCGGAGCCCTATTTTCAGCGTTAAATTAAAATTATTAATAATAAAGGTAGAGTTCCGGGAGCTGGAACTTTTTTTGAAAGTTTTCTCCTCTTTAAGGAACTTTATTCAAAATATCGTAAATATTAACAGTTTTTGAGTTATTACTAAAAAACTAAATACCTTTTTTTTATCTTATTTTGTTAATAACAATTGCAATTTTCTACGTGCAGTAAAATCCTCACACTGCATTTTTGTAGAGGTCACTCCGAATCCAATGAGCTTATGCTCCATTGCTCATATTTTTAGGAGCTTTATGTCTATTTTTCACGTTTTTCAACTTGTTGACCGGACTATTATTTGTCTATTTAATCTTTTTAGAAATAAATTTAAAAAACCGTTTTAAATTTACACGAGCGTGGTGCGAACCTGCACCCCATGACATACCGGGTCAGGTGCACTAGCATACTTGGTATGCTATCATTGCAGTAAAATTTTTATATCAGCATAAATATAAGCTATACATATACAATGTAATGTAACACAAATTATACATAAACTTTAACTTTCAGGACTCCTTCTCTATATACACTTTAACAATACCAAATCTCATAATATTGTATTGTAGTTCTCCGTGCGTGCAATGTGCCTATAAAGGGGCACTAAGTTATTTATTCACGATTGCCTATTATTCTTTAATATTGAGATCAGATAGACTGATAACGTAATTGTTAACATTGAACAAGGCTCCTTTGACTAACAAAATGCGAGTAAATAGTATTGATAACGGTCACATAATCACGAAACCCTAATTGGTAACCTGGCACTTGACCCTGTATGTCACAGGGTGAGGGTGATGTCACAGTTTATTTTTTACATTTTTTGTGGGCCGTCATGGTGAGGGTGACTGATGCTGCGTTGTTTTCACGCTGCACCAGTTGTCCTTGCGTCTGGACTCCATTTCCACTTAACATCAGGTGGAGGTCTATTTATTTAAAACCCACGCCAAAGAAGCAACAATATATATTTAGTACCTATCTGAAAAGAAGTACTAAGTAATTACTCACTGGCGTCCTGTCGACATCCGTGAAGAACACCGTGGAATGTATCTGTCCCGAATCGGTGCTGTTCCCCCCCTCCGTGGCGTTGCCTGTCTCCAGGGTCATGTCGCCGACGATTCTGGGCTGAAACTGACCACTCATCATCATTTCCAGTCTAGATAAACGTCACGGTAAGGTCAGGCCCTGCCACATACAATAAGTACAAATACAAATTTACTTAAAATACATAGGTGTGTAACCAATAAAGTTAGGTCAATCGAGAATATCGTAACAATACAAGATACAAAAACACAATGTTGAAAAAATTTCCACGAGCAGGATTTGAACCTGCACCCTTCTGACATACCGGGTCAGGTGCTCTTCCAATTGAGCTATCGTGGTTCTAACTTCTAAATTTTTTCAACATTGTGTTTTTTTGTAATTTGTATTGCAACAAAATTTGCGTTAAAATTATATAAAACAAAACAAAAACATTTAATACAAGATACATTGACTATGGGTCCCACACTAGGAAAAACTGTTTCGTGGGCACCCAATTAAGATAAACAGTATGACGACAGATCAAAATGAATTAGGTGTCCGCATTTAAAGAGTGGTATTGGCACACCAGACATCCCGCCCGTTCCTCTAAATGACAGCACACATTTACAGAATACACTAAACATGCACACCAGTTTAGGCCCAAGACACCGTACTCGTAGAACAAGGGTACGAAGAACCGGTTCACACTCGCTCTACACCAGGTACAGACATGTACCTGGTCGGTTCTCTCCTCCTCCACGGCCCGGTCAACCCGAGCCGAGGTCCGTGCCTTTAGAGGCGCCCTCGGGTTGCTCCGCTCCCCGATCCGATCCGAACCCTTCGGAGAATCTAGTAGGGCACGGGGACGCGCACTTGTGCGCGATGCCGTCCCCTCTAGATAACCTCCGAAGGTGATTCGTTTCACACGGCTTGAGGGACCCTTTACGTTCCTCGCCGCCCCCAAAAAAGCCCGGTGAAGCTGAAAATGCCGCAGCGGCAATCAGCAATCTCTCTCTCAAAAAAAAAAAAACACCAGACATTTAGTACAGCTAATTGGAAGTAAATGATTAATAGCAAAACATATTGGTGCATGCCATCAGTGGCCCCGAGTCTCCTCCGCAAGTGGTTGGAGTCGAGTGGAGCGTTTTAGTGGGTAGGTATGCCCCCTGAGCCCCGTTCAACTTCTCGGAGTTGGGGGGCGGGAAGCAGAGGGAAGAGGCCCACATAGCTCGCGGGTTACCCCAGACCCGTTAGTAAGCCAATTATAATGCCTTAATTAAAAAAACTGCCACATGAGAGACACTGGAGTCGGTCGGAGTTACGGCGATTTCGAAATAACACCCGGGACCAATACTTGACTAGCCTTTCTAAGCAATTTCTGAATATAATGTGTTAAATATTGTAATTAAATACTAATTAATATGTAGTATTTAAATCTTTTTTCTGTTATATTCTCACAGGGTTCATGTATTATTGTTTTGTGTACCATAAATGCTAGTTTAATGTTAGAATAAATATATAATTTATAGCATACCAAGTTGATGACGGAACAAGCTCCAATCAGAAGTACAGATACCAGGAACATGGTTAATCTGATGAAGCGGTTGTTGGTGACCACCTGAAATATCGGTATTGTCAATAAGTATTATGTTGATCTTAAACGAGAAGATAAGATACACCCGATCTGAGATTGCTAAGGTTAAGCAACTTTCGCAAGGGCCAGTCATCGGATGGGTGACCAAAATGTATCATTATATAATTTTTTACGGAGCACCCCGTGCTTCGGAAGGAACGTAAAACCGTTGCTCCTGGTTGCATTAGCAGTCGTTTACAACCACCAATCCGCACTAGACCCGCGCGGTGGTTTAAGGCATGTTCTTTAGAATAGAATAGAATATCGTTTATTGCTTAAACTGTGTACAATTTGCGGTTGAGGATGCAGGTACATTTGAGTTACAACAGTTTAATCAGCTGGTTGTCAATCAGGTGTTGGGTTACCGACCTGCCCCGGCCGGGCGCAGTCGTCGTCGGGCGCGAGCGACAGCGGCAGCATGCCGCGCCGCCGCCCGTCGCACCACGACAGGTATACAAACACCATCAGGGTGATGAAAGTCGGCCCGAACGACGCATACAGGATTATGCCCCTGAAAGAAAACATTATGACTGTTTTAATATATTTCTGTTTTCTAACGATAATTCAGCCAAATATGATTCCGCACCAATCTAGTTACGAAGAGGATATAGGCTGGATTATTTTTTTTTATTTTTAAAGTTGGCAATTCTGCTTTGCCTCGCCATGTCCAGCAAAGACAGCTAGTATAGCAGGATTATGCCATTTAGTCGTTTTATGTCACCCCGCAAAAGGATTCTTTACGCCTTGTTTATAGGAACTTATGTTGTAGGAAAGAGGTTACATGTTCCATTAGAGGTTTAGATTCCAGAGGATAGATAAGAAATTGCAACTTTGAAAAAAGCCGCCAGCAAGACAGATTCCTCCTATAAAACTCATCAAATCTTATTACAGTGGGATTTACTTATTGTACTGCACTTTCCTCTACTTGACTTTTTCTAGATTTTACCTTCTTCAAAACTTCCACATTCTTAAAATAACAAACTGGATTTTCCCTTCAATCTAAATTAAAATGGCCATTTTTAAAAATGAATCTTTCGTTCCATGAACTCACCTCTGCACTGTAAGCAGCTGTATAAAAGCCAGCAGAGTGAACAAAGCCGCCGCACACGCCACATTGTACTTGAACTGTGTGTCGGGCTGCGCGCGGTACTGGCGCTCCTGGGAGCTTCTCTTGAACCAGAGCGTAAGGCGATTCATGCCCTCAGCGTTGTTGCTGGAAACATAAAGCAATCACTTAAAGAGCTGTTGCAACTCCATTTATGTAGATTCCTGGGAAACTGCCCTAATGAGTGGGTTTTTTTTACTGGAGAAAACGTTCTACGGCCACGTCAGCCGCATTGGCCCAGAGTAATGGGCGCAGATCACCACTAGCTGCGGGTTTTATGCCAGGGTGGTAAAAGGTGACCCAGGATAGGAACGAGTGGAGATGTAAAGGGATAAAACATCTTGTAACCACTGCGTCAAGAGAGATGCAGTTGGTTATCGGAAATCTCTTTTTACCTAGCCCTCCAATTATCTATGTTTAAAAATGCAGGTTCATTAATTGCTTCCCTGCCGACAGACAAACAGCAATCTTTTTTGTATGTTTAATATAGGCTATATCTAATTGTAGCATTTGAAAACATACCTGCAGTCACAACACGTCGTCCTTTGTGGTAATAAATTCTGTTCTATCATTGCTAAACTCTGAAACGTAATAAGAGAAATTTGAAAATCTATTTAATACACAAATTCAATATGTTTTAATAGCAACGAGAAAAACTTACGGATATCCCAATATTCTTAGCGAGCGTTGAATCTGTTATGTTGGCAAAAGGCTTGTCCGCTCCCCAACATTCTACATACTTTGTCATTTTGCTCGAAGGACGAGATCGTGTGGGCACTCCGCCAGGAGTTGCTGAAATATCATTAATCCTTAAATATAAAATAATATTAAACAACCTTAGCAGTCCAAAAGATTTTAGAAATTCTGCAAGTACAACAAAACGTGGGAAAACGACATAAATAATTATTACAGATGAGGTGGAAATTAGACATTAACATTATAGTGATACCTAAAATGGTACTCCTATCTCGTTTCATGAGATCTAGACTATTAGAGACTTGATTACACAAAGTATGGTACTATCGTCAAACGTGATCAGTAATTTTGACCAGACACATGCTAACTTTTATTGACAACATTTCAATATTGAACAAAATACACAAAATTGCAAAAGTTAGACATACAAAATGCATAGAGTTCACTTGACTAACTCAGTGATTCCACAGATATTGTGCTTAGCAGCCTTAGAAAAGAAGGGAAAGGTTGTAATGTCTCCGAAGTGGTAGACGATGGAGGAGGTGAATCCTCTGAACGATCCTCTGCATAAAAAAAAACAAAAAGGTCATCAAATGTCCAAGTCTACCTAAAAAGCCTTAAAAAAGATCTGACCAAATATTATTTAATATGTATGCAGTAATTTTTTTATCTTTACAATGTATTGAAAAGTTTATATAATTTTAAATTAATAGTATTCTTAACCATTTTTTTGGAATATCTAACATGAAAACCTAAAATTAGTTCCACTGTAACTACACTTGCAACATTTTAAATTTCTTTATCTAAATTACCTGTTCCCATAATAGGACTAATTGCTCCAATGATAGATCCACTGCGACTCTTAGGTTTGGCACTGACAACAGTACCGTTGCCAATTCCATCTCCAGGGCTAGTTGTCATTCCAGTTTCAAAAGCAACCATCTTCGGACCATCCACCTTCACAGATGCCCGCCTGCTTAGATCTGAAATTAATGGTGTAATCTGGGAATGGGTTGGCAAGTGAAATTATGGATAATAAAAATAAGGTTTTTGACTATTATCTATTCTATGGAACTTAACTAATTATTTATTTATTCTGTTTAAAATTATATATCAACTAGATGAGTAAGGTTGTAAATGTAAACATGAAACTCCAAAACGACAATGAAAACAACTTACTATATCATTAATAAAGACTGACCGTGAAAATTCCGCGGATGTTACTGTTTTGAAGCTAGTTTTAATCTAGAAATCTAGCTTCTTCATCAGCTTATTATATCCATTGCTGGACATTGACCTCTCGTCTTCATTATTATTCATTAACTTTATAAACTGACTAGAGAGCTTACAAACCTCCTGGCCCAGTGGTTCTCATAGACTCCGTCCGCAGCACCTTCGGACCTTCATCGATGAAGCTGTGCTGCGACGGCGCTGGACTGATGCTGTTCTTGGGCCTCGTCGGTGACACGTCCTGATATATTGAGGAGACGATGCTGGCTTTTCGGTCCACTGTGCATACGGATAATCGGCCGTTCTCAGAGATGCCTGGTTTCTGAAACATAGTTTTTCACTTTTAAGCAACTTTGAAGTGAAGAGAGTGTTTGTGCATGACTAATTTTACACATATTAGGTCATTATTACATATGAAATTGGCGTTTTGTAAGGGAGGAACATAAAGTCTTTTTTTTTATAATAATATATTTATTTAGTCAAAGTATGTACCATTGCTATCTATGCACTTTTGCCATCTCATAGGTAGTTCATTGATCCCTTTACTAAAAAAAACCATTAGGACGAGAATCAATGAAATCTTTGAAGGCGCTTTGGACTGCCCCATCGGAGTTGAATTTTTTCCCTTGCAAGAAGTTATCCAAATTTCGAAAAAAATGGTAATCTGTTGGAGCCAGGTCCGGGGAGTACGGTGGATGTCTTAGACATTCCAATTGAAGCTCCTCTAATTTGGCAGCCGTCTGTTGTGCAGTGTGTGGTCTAGCGTTGTCCTGAAGCAGCAGTGGCCTAGAGCGATTGACCAACCTCGGTTGTTTAGCAGCTAGCTTTTCCATCATGGTTTGCAGTTGCTGACAATAGATATCTGCTGTAATCGTCTGGCCAGATTTAAGAAAGCTGTAGTGAACGACACCGGCACTAGTTCACCAAACGCTCACAAGTAACTTTTTTTGAGTCAATTTTCGCTTGGGGCAGGATTTGGCTGGTTCGCCAGGATTCAGCCATTGCGATGAGCGTTTCCGATTATCGTACAGGATCCACTTTTCATCACAGGTAATGATCCGATTTAAAATCCCTTCATTATTGTGCCGGTTGAGTAATGTAACGCAACAGTTGACGCGCGTTTGTCGGTTTGCTGCACTCAATTCATGAGGTACCCACCTTTCAAGCTTTTTCACCTTTCCAATTTGCTTCAAGTGGATTAAAACAGTTTTATCACTAACACCGCAGCCTGCAGCTAACTCGGTCGTGGTTTGCGATGGATCTGCTTCCACAATAGCTTTCAATTCTTCATTAGCAACTTTAGTCTCCGGCCGTCCACGGGGCTTGTTCTGCAGGTCGAAATTTCCAGAACGAAAACGTTGGAACCAAAAACGCACAGTGTTTTCTTTTGCGACACTGCCGCCATACACATCATTAATCCTTCGAGCCGTTTCTGCAGCACTGGTACCACGGTGGAACTCGTACTCGTAAATAACGCGATATTTCAAGTTTTCCATTTTGTAAACTGCGTGACGCAAAGAAAAAACCAAACGAGGACAAAACAAATGAATTACGGTTTTCGAAATACAAATGTATGAATAAATAGCTGTATAAATTTGAAATTGGAATCCCTAACCAAAGTAGAGATATTTGAGATCAAAGTGGCCAGTACGACAAAACGCCAATTTCATATGTAAGGACCTAATATTTTGTTAGGATCAAATAAGAATTTGGAAAAGTGTTGAAACAAATTTCCACGGTACTTGAGTTTACACCCTCTGACACATCCACGACATCATGATTGGGAGTGCACCCTAACCCGATATATCAGAAGGTGCGAGCTCAAATCCCGCTTGTGGAAAATATTTTCAACACTTTCTAAAGATAATAAATTTAAAAACTTATTTCGTATGAACAAGCTCACTTTAGAAGCTTACTTATAAAGTCGTAATTCTACCACCGAAGGAAATTGCTTTTTCTCTTATGCGTGGCGATTTTATTCGTTCCAACAGGATTCTAAAATAACAAGATTGTGGAAATTTACCTAAAAAATATAAATACTTACTGTAATATCATATTGTACTAATACCTATACTTAAAAGAAATTAAGGAAGCACCATTCTTGCTTCGAATAAATTAATCCTTTATTGCACATATAAAACACACATTAAAAACTGACGTTATACAAGACATATACAAAGGTGAGCTTATCTCTAGAAGAGATCTCTTCCAGCCAACCCTAGCTGTGGTGTAAAAGTTTGCGGGACTATTCTACGGACTAATTACTGATACATATACATACTTAAACTATATAACCATAATACTAAATGTATCTAATAAATGTAATAATATAATATAAGAGGCAACCCAGCAGTGGGTCGAGAGGGGTTGATGGTGACGATGATGATGATGATGATGATGGCTTTTTATTGACGTGACAACGTCTTATAAATTGGTTTGCCGGGTGACACTTCAAGAAACTGCGTTACGCTCCGCTCACGTTATGCGCTCACAATGAGAGCGAGTGAGAGGCACGCGTCCCTTCCACTCGGGCATGGTTAGCCCGCCTAAGAGCGAGAGAGACAGACATAAAAAGTGAAAGGTAAATACGTATGTATGTGTAAAGGTAAAAATAAAATTTTGTTAATATGAAATTCAGTGCGAGATTCTTTGTATAAATTAATGTTTTAAATATAATTCTTTGTATAAATAAATGTTTTAATTTGTTACTATTATTTCATCCTTCTTCCTACTATACGAATGAATATTCACATTAAAATTATTTTACCACTCAAAGTCGTTGTCACGTAAAACTTTCGCCCGTATATCGACTTTACAGGCAACCAATTTTTTATTTTAATAATTACAAGCTTACCGGTGTTATTAAAATTGCACCTCACAACAGAACCGATTTAATTAATACAGAAACTACAACTCTCTTCTAAAATATTTTTCCGTTCCAACACGTAGAACTTGTTAAGAAAGCAATCTGGGAACACTTTCATTGAACCATTGGGACAGCTGCAATTAATACTTAAGACTGTAGATACCCTCGAGTCCAATAACAACTGCCATCCTTTCTTTGCCAAAGAACAATTAAGATAAAGAAGGTTTAAGTGAAGATGTTTCAAAGACTCTTGACCTTCAAGTATAAAGTAAGTAGATTTAACTTTTAGTTGTAGTGGTTAAGACTTTCGTTCCCAGACCCAAAGGTCCCGGGTTTGGTTCCCAGCGGGGGTACATGTTTGTGTACTCGGTTTGGTTGGTGGTAGGGCTTGTTTATCCACCTGGCTAGCTACCACCATCTTATTTAAATATGTCTCCAACACCAATGTTTGACGACCTCCTTGGTCGAGTGGTTTGTACACGGTTTTCATGGTGTCGCCATCTCTGAGGTCCCGGGTTCGATCCCCGGTCCGCTCAATTTAGAAATCGTGTCAGGGTGTTTTCTATGTATAATAAGTATGTATTTAAGTATTTTAAGTAGGTTTATCCGTTGTCTAGTAACCATTTAACGAGTTTCATTACGAAGCTTCTCTTGGGCTAGATAATTGGTGTGAGTGTAGGAAAGTTTTTTTTTTTGTAGCAATGTTGTGTTTCGCTACCAGAGGTAAGATAGCCAGTGTCTCAGTAATTGAGGATTTTGGGTGAAGTGCGAATACATACTGTTTAATATAAGAATATTAAAAACATATTCAAGTTATAGTTTTGAAAGACAAAATAGCATTTGTTTTAAACCTTGTTTTGTGTCTGCGTAATTAAATTAGTTACTCTTTGTCAGTTCTGCCCTCAGGGACAATAACATCAAGTTATCAGCGTTGGATCTGAGCAGCCGAATTAGTCAGAGCTTAGCTGCCGACCGTAATTTAATCAAGCCATCAAACTTCTCCTCTTTGATTGCTTGGTGTGACAGGGAAACTTGTATTGTACCTTCCGAATTTGATCTGTAGTGTTGACGCGAGTTCACCGATGATATCAATGTTGTATTCGTATCTCTTGAGGTTTTCACATCTTTATGTTAGTTAGTTAATTTTAGTTAGCTTTTAATTGTATTAAATTGTTTAGATGGCGCAGTGGTTAACGCGCTGCGTCTGCGATTGCTGAAGTTAAGAAACTTTTGCAAAAGCCAGTTATCCGGTGTGTGACCTAAAAATTATCATTTCCTGCTCCACCATGCTCCGGAAGACACGTATAGCCGTTGGTCCCTGCTGGATTAGTTTACAACCGTGGTGGTTTTATGGCCCGTTTTCCCTGTGATGTTCCCATCCATAGAAAAATCTTGTGCCCCAGCAGTGGGGACAAAAAAATTAATGAACATACCTTTGATTACTAATGACTTGAATGTATGTAACACTTGCTAGAGCTCAATGACGCGTTAGGTTCGTGATCTTGCAAGTAAAGCAATTTACGCAATGTCAAATTTTTGCATGGGTGACCAAAAATATATCAATTCGTTTTCCCCCGTGCTTCAGAAGGTACGTAAAGCCGTTAGTCCCGAATGCAGGTTTCAGTACAAGGTCTCCCATCCTGTGTAGACTTACAAGCCGATGGCAAAGTGACATCCATAAGAGCTGTTAGTAGCCTAAACTGGATAAATGATTTTAATGATTTCAATGACGAATTGCATTTTTGCATTAGCAGTCGTCAACAACCACCGCACCGCACTGGGCCTGCGTGGTGGTTTACGGCCCGTTCTCCCTTATCCATCCATTTCTCAATGGATCGTGCCCTAGCAGTGGGGACACATCAAAGAACTGATGATGAAGGACGTTTCAATTTTCACTCATCATTTCACACGCCTGCACGTCAATCTACCACAAACTGTAAAATTTCCTCAATAGTCTTTGAACTTTATGACTAAGTTTGATGGGTGAAAATGTATTGAAGAAGTTTGCCAGTTTCGGATTGGTTGATGTGCAGGCGTCTCAGTACCTACATTGAGAGGATGCAAATAACGTTCCCTTCCCAGCCTAATGTAAATAAGGAAAATATGATTCGTTCCATTAAAGCACTTTAGTAAAATGAAATTATCTCGTGATATCGTGTTAGCAACCTTATGTACAGTCAACAGGAGAAGTAATTTTTTTTTTTTCGGAGAAAGTTTGGCTCAGACGGCATTTTCAGCTTCACTGGGCTTGTTTGGGGGCGGCGAGAAACTTAAAGGGTTCCTCAAGCCGTGTAAAACGAATCACCTTCGGAGGTTTTCTAGAGGGAACGGCATCACGCAACAGTGTGTGTCCCCGTGCCCCACTAGATTCTCCGAGGGGTTCGGTTCGGATTGGGTTCGAATTGGATCGGAAAAGCAAATGATGATTGGTCAATTACCAAAATATAAAATCAGTAGTCAAACTTTTTAAAAGCTTCGATTGCAGTTACATCACGAAACACCTTTTCGGAACCTAGAAAAATCATATACTTTACAAAAACACAAATGTTGAAAAATTTCCACGAGCAGGATTTGAACCTGCACCCTTCTGACTACAGTTAAGAAGTAGGCAAGCTATTTATAAAATGTTTTTATTTTGTTTATATAATTTTAACGCAAATATTGTTACGAAACAAATTATAAAAACACAAATGTTGAATAAATTTCCACGAACAGGAAAGTTTGGCTTTCAAAGTAAAAAAGTAAATAGTGTTGCATAATTTCGGCGGGCTGGTTAGAACCACGATAGCTCAATTGGAAGAGCACCTGACCCGGTATGTCAGAAGGGTGCAGGTTCAAATCCTGCTCGAGGAAATTTTTCAACATTTGTGTTTTTGTAATTTGTTTCGCAACAAAATTTGCGTTAAAATTATAAGTGAAGCTGAAAATGCCGTAGAGGCAATAAGCAATCTCTCTCAAAAAAAAAAAAGGGCTGCTTATATAAATATTTAATTACTGAAGTAGGTAATGTGTTTTGGTTATATCACAAAGAGGTTTTTAGTCAGCGTAATATTCACAGACCTATATAATCAGGTATGTGGTAACACTCGACATCTTCCCTGATTTTGTGGTGGCTCTAATTATAACATACAGAATTACTTAAAATCTCTGTTATCTATTTTTTCTTGCGACATTATTAATGTATTTCAGCATTTTGAGAAGTAACAAAATACAAATTAATAACAGGCTAAAGACAGCCATATTTTATATTACAATTCTAATTTAATTAATATATCTTAATTTTATTAATTGATGTGATGATCATGTGGTGTCTACCTTTAATTAGTTTTTTGTATTTACCTGTTGTTACTTCTACTTTATGTATTATAGTAAATGTGTTAATACAAAAACTGTTGGTAGGCCTTTTAAAATAAATAAATAAAAATAAATAAACAATATTTCTAGCTAAAATGAATGTGTATTATGTGAAAATTTGTAGCCTTAAGTTATTCTAATTACGTTTTTGTTTAATTTGTTATTAATTTAAATTGATTAATTTCATATTAATGTAATCAAATTTTATTTATTTTATTCACTGCATTCAGGCACTGCAGGGCACTTCAGGGCACTTTATTTTAAGACCAATGTGTACGCAACATAGAGCAATAAAAGAATTTGAATTTAATTTAATTTTAAAGTAAGAAGTTCGAAACCTTTTTATTCCTCTAACGTAAATCAATACTTATACGATACGACTTATACGCCAGACGATGAACTGCGCTGATAATTTTGGCCAAACCCATAAAACTCATTCAACCGGCAAAGTAATAAAAGTTGACAAACTGCCCTACTCCGATACAGCGCTAAAAGCATCAATTTCACATAAACAAAATAAAAGCGATTGATCGATTGATCGAATCACCATGTCGTCGTACGGCATTCAAAACCGCGAATGTAAAACATATTCAAAAATATGTTTTTCTCTAAACAATAGTTTTTTTTTTGGAGATACTTTGCTGATTGCCTTCGCCGGCATTTTTGCGTCACCGGACTGTTTTGGGGCGGCGAGAAACTTAAAGGAATCCTCAAGCCGTGTGAAGCGAAGCACCGTCAGAGGTTTTCTAGAGGAAATGGATGGCAACACGCACTAGTGCGTGTCCTCGTTTCCTACTAGATTCTCCGAGACGTTCGGATCGGATCGAGTCTAAACAATAGTCTGCAATCAAATACTGCGCAGGGCAGCTGGAATTGGATGCGGAGAACCGAGATCGGGCTCAGTGGCGCGCCATGGGATTGAGAGAGACCTATGTCCAGCAGTAGACTGCTATAGGTTTATTTGAGTTATGACCAAAAAGCTGCTTATATTAGAAATAGAATATATTTATTCATAACCACTTAATCTAGCTCTATTTTACAACACTGACAAAAAAAAACTAGTGGTAAAGTTATTAGGGAATTTCAACAGAAGTATAACCTCAATGTAATCTTGCGTTTGCATTTAAGTACCGCAAATTCGTCAGTGCCACTATTTAGTAAGGAAAGGAGCACTTACCAAAGTGCGAAAGAGTAAAATGCGTTTAAATTACCGATTTGTTCAGTTAGTAGGTCAGTGGTCACTCCTGTAAAATCCTCCTTTTTCACATTCGCAGTTTTGAATGCCGAACAACCGATATCTTTCTCGATTCGTGTTCATGCAGGGGCCGAGTATATTTCGCTTGCCAGAGCGCAGTTATTCGATGCAAATAAATCGAGTGGCACCATCGATTTGAATATTCGAAATAGGCAATATGCGGATGACGTAGCGACGTGTAGTGTGATTGAGTCGTGTACGCAAAGGCTGATGTTTTCTTTGTAGCGGATATTCACGTTAGGATTCTACTGATACTCGAAATTGTATGTCCCCACTGCTGGGGCACGAGCCTTTCCTATAGAATGGACGGGGTGAACGGGCCACAAACCAACTGGCGGGTCCATTGCATTTGAGGTTGTTAACGACTGCTAATGCAGCCGGGACCAACGGCTTTTCATGCCTTCCGGAGCACGGAGGAGCTCGAGATGATAAAAAATTGGTCACCCATCCGATGACCGGCCTTTGAAAAAATTGCTTAACCTCAGCAATCACAGACCGGGTGCGTTATCCTCTGCGCCAACGAGCTCCTCGCATTATAAGTGGTGTAGTAATCAGAAAAAAAAATGAAACAGACCGAGAAAGTTTAGTTTTTCTAAAATGCTTTTATAGTTTTTTCATATTTTGAAATAGATAAATTTTTGTTATTGACCCGCAAAGCACTTGGCCTGACATCTGGAGGTCCTGGGTTCAATTTCTAGGTCGAGCAAAGAGTGTTTCAGATTTTTCGATGCATAGGTTTGGGTTTGTCATCACCAATCCGCATTAGGCAAGCGTGGCAATTAAACCAATTATGCTTTAGCTTCAATATTGGAGGACTTTTCCCAGCAGTGGGACAGTAGGTATATGCCTAGAAACTACAGGAAAAAATAGTTTTGTCATTAACCGATAAGCAAAAAATTAAAATTCCTAATATCAAATATTTTGAAGTCGATGTAGTTAACTAATTTACTTATCTCTATAGTAGAATATAAAGGCACATCATTATGAATTAATTATTTATAATGTGAAAAAAACAAACTTAATACTAATAAACGTTCTTCACAATTATCCGTAGGGTTGGGAAAAAACACAAAAAAAAAATATATCAGTAAATACACCCAATTATCACTTAAATACAAAATATATAAAACATGTGTAGGTGGTACTAATATTGGCAGTATTACTTCTACAGGGTGTTTGGTAATAATTATATTGTGTATTATCCCGAAACATAGCCATGCAACCAAGTATAAAGAACACCAAGGTAATATGCAAAATAATATTTTTTAACAATTATTTTTCCATCAAAAAACTCAATTTATTTTAAAACATTTTTTTTAAACCATGACTTGTTTGGACCATGAGGTTGACGACTAAGAACACAGTATCAGCTCGATCTAGGGTTACAACTTTGTAATTTGACTAAGTAACAAAAAAATTCAATATCTCGGTCATATGGTGCTTTTCAAATCAAATCAAATCATTTATTGCATTCATGAAGATCTCGATGGCGCAGTGGTTAACGCGCCCGGTCTGCGAGTGCTGTCGTTAAGCAAGGCCGGTCATCGTCATGGGTGACCAAAAATGTATAATCTCGAGCGTCTCGTCGACACGTTAAGCCGTTGGTCCCGGCTGCATTAGCAGTCGTTAACAACCACCAATCCGCACTGGGCCCGCGTGGTGGTTTAAGGCCCGTTCTCCCTATCCATCCATAGGGAAGGCTCGTGCCCCAGCAGTGGGGACATAAAATGAGCTGATGATGATGATGATTCATGTAGTATAAAGGTATGCTCATAATTTTCCGGGGTTCTATTCACTGTACCCTATATGCCATATTCGGGATTATAAAGGTATTAACCAAGCACCTTGTAAATGCACTATGTTCTACTAAATACAAACGTAGTAAAGTTTCAAAATAGGCTACAGTACAGTCTGGCCAACAATGTGCTTTGTAGTAAGTAATTAATTCCTTTGTTTGTGCATTCCGCTGTTTAAACAAGCATAATACAGGTGGGTAGCGTACGGGGTGGAAGCGACGATGTTACACTAGATAATCTTACATACTGTTATATATACATATATATATATATATATATTCTGTATTGCACAAAAAACACACATACTGAGAACAGTTTACAAACAATGGTGAGCAAAGGTGGACTTATCTCTAAAAGAGATCTCTTTCAGACAACCTAAGGTGGAATTGGAGCATCATGTTTAAAAGGAACCGACAAAAGAGCTAACAAAAATATCTCAAATAAAAATAACAATATTAGGTACAATACATGTACTACAATATTATTAAAAACTACATAAAAATACTACATAAATATGAACATATATAATAATAATAATAAACATGGATATTACATGTGCCCATCATTGCGATGACATAAGTGACAGAAAGTGATCCTTGACTTTCTTTTTAAAGGATATAATGGACGAACTATCCTGGATGTCCGTAGGAAGCCAGTTCCATAGCTGCGCTGCCTTGACCGCTTATGAGTTTAAGAGGAAGTTGGTATTTACTTTAGGATTCTCAAGCGCCTTTCTTATACAAGCACGTCTTGAGCGGCAAGGTGGGGGCAGGAGTTGGAAACGGGAACGAAGGTAAGAAGGACATATAGGGTTATACATATTCCTCTACGAATATATACTACATAATACGAGTACATACACACTATCACCACATCTTGACATCACCAGCTAATTTTATGATGCGACACTGAGGCACAAGCCGTCTGTATAGATGGTCCACCACAGTGAGAACGGGACCACAAACCACCACGCGGGCCCAGTGCGGATTGGTGGTTGTTTGCGACCGCTAACGCAGCCGGGACCAACAGCTTTGCGATGCAAGCCTTTACAGCCTTCCGATGCAAGGAGTTCGAGATGATACATATTTGGTCACCCATCTGATGACCGGCTTTTGTGAATGTTGCTGAACCTTATCAATCGCAGAGCGGGCGTCTTAACCACTGCGCCATCGAGCTTCTCCTATTTTATATATATATATAATGTAAAATAGAAAATTATGTCTGATGGTAAGATTGTTTCTAACAGAATTCGACTGAATGGCAAATTATATCTATTTCTGCAGCCTAGCAGTACGTTGTCATGTTCCGGTTAGAAGACGTCCTAAATGGGTGGTAGGTACAATATTTGGAGACGATTCAAAAGCGCATTTATAATAAGTTTACTTGTTTACTTGAATAACATTAATTTCATTCATTCATTTAAGGGAGAGGGAGGGTTAATTTTTTAAAAACCTTTTTTTATTGGATTTAAAAAAAACCTACAAACATACATACATAGATAGCTTAAAACATGTAATCCCCGAGGAGGTAAGCAGAGTCCAAACAGCAACGAGCTACTCGGGCCACGTTTAGTGTGTGGATCATCTCAGCCAAAAAGACGTCCACTGCTGGACAAAGGCCTCCCTCAAGGATAAATTATTTTGAGGGGAATTTGCCATAATCGCCACGCTTGGCAGGCGGGTGGGCGATCGCAGTAAGGTGAAAATAATCACAGAGAGACGCTGCTGCCCATCCTCTGGAATGGTCCCATAGTTGCCTTCTACGACACCCACGGGAAGAGATGGGGTGGTACGATTCTTTATCCCCGGCACCACACGTACAGTACCTAAAAAGTACCTACGGTCATCCATTCGGTGATCTGGCGTTGTGAAAGTCGCTTAGAATAAAATAGAAATCATTTAATTCAGGCAACAAACTACAGATGGTAAATTGGTTGCGATAGTGCACATTATTTTTAAGTTCCAGCGGGGCGACTTTTGAATCGGTGACTAATTCTCACGCTATGATATTAACTACCAGTGCTCATTTTTCTCTCATTCAAAGTCACATGATAACTTATTTTTGACACCGCAATTCTCCAACGGTATAATGTTATAATGAAATTGTAAATAAAATGTCACTTACACTTCGAAAACAATGGCGAGATTGAAAAATCGCCCATTGGCCAACAATAAAAATTATTTTAAATTTAGGTATACCTTCGGTGGGACGATCAAGTAGGTCTCAACCTTGTGGTCAGCCAAGTGCCCTTCCCTGGACCCGCCGTCCCCAGGCTCCACCTCGAACCTATCGCCCAGCTGCATCAGCG
Organism: Eudonia truncicolella; assembly: GCA_949315975.1. Classification (NCBI taxonomy): domain Eukaryota; kingdom Metazoa; phylum Arthropoda; class Insecta; order Lepidoptera; family Crambidae; genus Eudonia; species Eudonia truncicolella. The sequence goes on along the minus strand of OX438837.1, from coordinate 16,212,855 downwards.
TCGCCTTAGTGATGTGAACACGTCTGGATGATAAAAAAATATTATTTATTTAAGCGGAAGATATAGTTTTTAGTGATAAGGCCACCAAATATTTTTTTTAAACGTGTCAGTATTTTGTGTTCAATGAGTATTCTATCTATTCGATGCTATTCTTAACATGAGACATAGATTATAATTGTAACTCTCGTTTAAAGTAACAAAATACATATTTAAAAAAAATTTGTGAAAGCCTGATCACAGACGTGAAACTCGTACAGACCAACGACGACTAAAACGCTGATGCTGATGATTAAAAATATTTTATTTTAGCAGAAAACAAAAACCAACTATGCAATTAACAATTTATTATTTCAAACAGTGTTCGCGTCTGGCCCCAATTGGTAGTAGCTTCCATTGAATAGTCCAAGCTATGTGAGCTATGAAATTCAGACTCCAGACGGACGGACGGGCCGTCAATTATAATAAAAGTTCAATCGCTCAGCGGAAGTCCAATGAACTGCGATGAAAATACAACGAACTGGTACTAATCATGACTGGCAGGCAAAGAGATCAACAATAAAATTAAAATTAAAAGTTTTCATGAAATCCTATAAGGGAATTACCTCGGTGCTTGAGTGACTAAGCGGCAGTTCATTAATCACGTGAGGCCCAAAGGGGGAGGGGGGTCAAAAAAAATCAACAATTATCAGAAGGGGAAGGGGTTTAAGGAGTAAGGGTTTAAGGAGATATCACGTGTATTTATTTTCGAAACCGAAATATATTGTTTTTACAATCTTCCAAAATTGCGTAAAGCATCAGCTTAACGCTAACACCTTTTTCTTTTTCCAATCTAGTCTATGAATACGGAAACTCTTATTGGTTGTAGATTCGCAGTTTTGTTTAAATATTACCGCCAATGCACCACCTATTATCATGGAAGAAAGTCTTGCTAATCCTTGATCCGAAGACAATATCCACTAATTTTTCAATTACATTATGTTTTCTTAAACATGCATGGAAATATTGTCATTATTTTCGAAAAAAGAACACGCGAAGTATCGAATTTACGGACAAAGAAAATCAAATCCATTGCAGGAGCGTTTTTTGAATTTGGAACATTACAACGCTCCAGCAATGTTGAATGAAACGGCGTGCTGGGGTTATTAAATACTCTTTTATCAATCTTGGCATACCAAAGTAAGTCTCTTTGCTTATTACAAATTGCGTTCACGTGGCTGTATAGCCATAAATGCGTTTGCCTTTAAGCACAGATGATAAATAGAAAATTGGCGGCAAAGCTGAAATTTCTTGATTTGACTGTGCTGTTTTCAAGAGTCATTGGCAGTAATGGTTGCTAACCTAAAAGTGACCCGGTTGCCATAAACAAAAGTTGAAGTTGAAGTTATTTACATACCTACTTATTAAATATAAATTTAATAATTAAAATGAGTTCCAACGGTTCAGAGAGTGATATGGAGATTGATTGTACTCCACCAGATTTAAGATCAGAAACCAAATTGGCAATGAAAAACCTGCTTCCAGCGAAGTCAAAAGAAAAGTACATGAAAGTATATGAAAATTTTATGATTTGGAAAAACGAGAAAAAAGTGAACATTTTCTACGAAACAGTATTTTTGGCGTATTTTAATGAGATTGCTAAAACTAAAAGCCGTCTACATTATAGGCAATTTATGCCATGCTGAAAAGTACAGTTCGTGTTAAAAAAGGCAGTAGCTTGAAAAATTATGGAAAAAACTACTTTTCTGATACGACAATCGACCGAATTCAAGTACAAAAAAATACATGTGATCTTAAGTGGGGGGAGGGGCAGTACAAAACCTCGGCTAAGCCCGGTGAAGCTGAAAATGCCGCAGCGGCAATCAGCAATCTCTCTCAAAATAAAAAAAAAACAAAACCTCGTTAAACCTTAACCCTCACAAATTATAAACATTAATAATTATAAAATGTTTTTGTTTTGTTTATATAATTTTAACGCAAATTTTGTTGCGATACAAATTACAAAAATTTTTTCAACATTGTGTTTTTGTAATTTGTATCGCAACAAAATTTGCGTTAAAATTATATAAACAAAACAAAAACATTTTATAAATAGCTTGCCTACTTCTTAACTGATCTTTAGTATTTGTAAAAATATTATGATCAGATGTTAATGACGGTAGTTGTTGACATTGAATTGGCGCCTTTGGCTTTCAAAGTAAAAAAGTAAATAGTGTTGAATAATTTCGGCGGGCTGGTTAGAACCACGATAGCTCAATTGGAAGAGCACCTGACCCGGTATGTCAGAAGGGTGCAGGTTCAAACCCTGCTCGTGGAAATTTTTTCAACATTGTGTTTTTGTAATTAATAATTATATTATTAATTACATTACATTCATTACATTCTATTATTTTATAAACATATGTGAAAAGTAAGATATTATTAATTTATAATTTATGTTATATAAACTAACGAGGTTTTTAGAAAGACAGTGTTTTAATTATAAGCACTAGAAATAGCAATATCAGAATCCCACAAATGGCCCAGGTAATACAAACAATCCGGATAATCGAATCGCGATTGACTTTAGCTTTTAAGCCTGGCACTTTTAACCTTAAAAAATTCGAAGGCACTTTGTGCAGCCATATCTAGAAAATTTGTTTACCTGTTGCTTTCAACTATAAAAGCTTTAAAAGAGTCAGCCGGTGACCACTTCCTCCGGTGAAACGCTGCTAAAACTTTAGGTAGAAAGCAAAAAGACAACAAAAGTCGACTGTAAATCCAGAATATTATTTTAAGCCTTTCAATATGTTATGGCCTAATCTCCCCATGATCTGCTAGTACCATATTAAGCTACTAGCACATGGGGCGATGACTAAGTGTGAATGATTATAACTAAAACTCCCGAATGAGCTACATCAAAATATACACTACGTGGAAATAGCTTAGGAACTGACAAAAGGCAGAACACCCACTGCCCAGAAAAGAAAGATGATGGATGAATGTGAAGTATGTAGCATGAAAGTGCGAGAGGAATAAAAAATAGAACTGGTATGAAAGAGAAATAGATTAAACAAAAAGCTCCGATCATGTTGGAGGAGGTAAGAAAAAAAAAAACTCCCGAACGATGTTTTAATTTTGCCCTTTGAGATATTTAAGACACACGTTAACGAAACACTTTTAAAAAAGGGCTACTACAATGTAAATGATTATGTTCATGATAAGAATGCATGGAACTGACATTCCTGTAATTCTCGCACACTGTATATGTGTAAAGATCTACGCAGACCGGGACGGCATGGCAAAGCACGGCAAAGTATTTTGCCGCCGAGGCATGCCGCGTCACGTCGAAGTGAACGTCGAAGTTTTCGATATATCGTAATTAATTTGTTTGTATGTGACTAGTCTGTATTAATAAATATTAGATAAGGATCAGGTTAATATGAATTTAAACAGCTAGGCTGAAGAAACAAATCACCTCTATTTATTTATAAATCCCATGCAGTGTTTTTTGTAACTTTATTTATTTATAAATCCAGTATTTTTTGTCTAGACCTTGCAAAAACCAAAATTTTATTTACTTATTCGACTCAATTAACTAATTTCTGACTAAACGGTCCCGGGTTTAATTCTCAGCAATCGCAATGTGTATTTAAAACCAGCCCTGTCACCTAACAATCCGATGGTTTAGCCTAGCGCAAAAATGACGTGAAAAGCGGTGTTCCGACAATTGAACTGAGATAGTCAGTTCCTCAGTGATGGGTATCTCTCATCTGATCATCTGATGGTTGTCTCGGGTCTGGGTATTTTCTATGTATAACAAGTATGTATTTAAGTATTTTAAGTATGTTAATCCGTTGTCTAGTAAGGTTTAAAAAAAAATAGCTTACCCAGCGATTCCTCCAGACTCCATGTGGTTCGCGAGCGTGACGTCATCGCTCCAGACGTCGAACTGCCACTTGCGCAGGCCCAGCACGCCGCACAGCACGTTGCCCGTGTGGATACCTATGCGCATGTCCACGTTGAAGCCAGTCGCTTCCCGTACGAACCTGGCACAAATGAAACACAATACATATTAAATGTTATTGTACATATAATACGAATATTGAAACACACGTTTTAAAAAACAAAGAGATAACTCTCTCTTAAAAGATCTCTTCTGAGTTCTGGAAATAATCTTGAACATGACAATAACAATGACAATAAATAAATAGGTCCTAATATAATAATAATAATATTCCGTTCGGATTGGCAAAAACTTGTTGTTCGTCTGAAATTAGATAGGCAGTTGAAAAAACAGATCTTAGACGTCTTGCTTCATGACTTATGCCAGAATCTATACAGTTTCTTATGAAGTCAGAAGGGGTAGCTTATCCCAACTAATATAATTATAATGAACGCGGTTTCATCCTCATCTTCAGCACAAGCCATAGTAATCGAACCTCCTTAGAGGGCTTCTAGAAAGAATGATGATCATGCAAGTCTAGTGTGTCTTCGTCCCAGAATCTCCGAGGCGAATCGAAATCGATAGCAGAACCAACCGAGGGCACCTCTAAATATAAGACTTTGGTTCGGATTGACAGTTGTGGGCAACCCTTAAGAATCTTAAACTACGATCATTGGTTGCAGAACCTAAGTCCTCACCTGATTGCGTCGATCATCTGCAGGCCCATGTTGACGCAGTTGTAGGCGTGGTTAGGCCGCGACACTGGTAGACCCGACACGCAGTAATAGCAGTCACCGAGGATCTTAATGCGCATACATTGATTCTCCTGCGAACAATATAAGGATTTGGTAGAAATTATATTTACTTCTGGAGGAGCTCGATAGCGCAGTGGATAACGTGCCCGGTATGTGATTGCTGTTGTCAAGCAACTGTTAAACCGTTAGTCCTAGCTGCATTAGCAGTCGTTAACAACCACCAATCCGCCCTGGGTCTGAGAGAGAGAGAGAGAGAGAGAGAGAGGGAGGGAGAGAGAGAGATAGAGAGAGAGAGAGAGACATTTATTGACCACACACACTAATATACATAAAAATAAAAACAAACAACAACAATAGGTCAATCAGGACCCCGCCTCAGCTTATGTTGTTGCGAACGAAGCGTGTCGCAACAACGCTGGTATTCTGGCGGAGCCTGCCGCCACCGGCGCGCGGTGCAGAACATAATAATATTAAACAAACAAACATTTACTTACTTAAACCATTTACAGACATAAATACAAAAACTCCTAACACATACAAAACAATTACAATAACCATGTATATTATACAACGTGTAACAGAAAGGTGTGGTTTCACCACCTTTCTGTCACATGTTGTGCCTATACTATGTTGGTAGTACGAGTATATCTAATGAATAACTGTGTTTAGCACATTTTCCTTGTAACCTGAAAGCATTGACGTAATATTATGTCAACGACCACTTATCGTCCGTCACGGTGTCGTTGTCGGCACAATAGCGTTGTGTGCAACTCGCCGCAACACGAGACGACATCCTTTGTGCGCTGTTTGCTCTAGAAATGCACTATTTCATATAAAATTCAACAGTGGACTGATACAAATTATAATGAAGGAAGTTTGAATTGACTAGAATTATATTATATTTTTCTTTCTAACATAGATTAAGTTTTTTTTTAAGCCCTTGCAGGGCTCATGTTGTGAACTTTATACTGAAGCAAGACCACTGTGTTCGTACAACATGATGCAAATAAATATTGTGATTATGATTATATAGAACGTGCAAAGAAAACTTAATGCCCCTTTTTAGAACATTAATTGCGCGTACGGAGGACTGTGAGATTTGGTACACTTATATGTTATATTGAGAAGGAGTCCCGAAAGTTAAAATGTATATATACATGACATTCTATATTTTGTTAACTACGGTCGAAGCTCGATCTTTAGGCTACCAATATTATTATACTCTTTATTTATTTTCTTTCTTAAGACTAGATTTTTACAATATTTAATATAAAAACAATAAAACATTATAAAAACCTAATTCTATAGTACCACCAGCAGCGGGGCAGGGCCCAAGCTACCGGTGGTCAGGGCTGCAGAGTGAGGAACCTCCTGACAATACGTGCCGTGTCAAGGAGTACTGCTTTCTGAATCTGACCCTTGATCCAACCATCAAGCGAGAGCCTCTTAAGATGTTGGTCGAGGCTCTTCGCTATTATTTATTATTATATTAATATATAATAATATATATTACATATATATATATATTATATTGATCCAGCTAGATTAGTCAACTACGTATCAAATCGCTTTAGCAACAAGTTCCCATGATGACGGGCCGTCAAAAGAGAAGAAAGTGTTAATGATGAAATAAATATATACAAAATTTAAAGTATTTTTTATATTCCACAACAGAAGTACTTGGCCTTCGTCTTACTTAATGGTAACGACTGTCATAATTATTATAAAGTCAACCTTAAATTTTCACCGATCCGGTAGACCAACGTTTCAAAAGTTAACTTATCTTGCAATATCACCCGATTGTACCGAACACGTTAGCCACTGCGTCATTGCTCCTCAAAGTATTTTTTCCAGTATCTATAATTTAAACATTGAAAAGTTTGATAATATAATTTATAATTTAATTTTCGATTCGAACAGAGTTGTAGTTGAAAGCGCACCTGACCCGACTCGTCAGAGGGTACGGGTTCGAATCCCGCTCGTGGATTCTTTTAACACTTTTCCTAATTGTAATTTGTCCGCAACAAAATTTTTAGCTTGCCTTATTCCTAACTGATTTTTGATATTTGCAAAAATATGATTGGGTGTGTTGATGTTGTCATTGTAGACATCGAATAAGGCTCCTTTGGCTTACAAAGTAAGAGTAGATAGTGTTGATATAATTAGGCCAGTGGGACAGAGCCACGAGGGGCCCGTTTAGTTACAATCCCGCTCGTGGAATATTTTCAACAATTATCCAAATTTAAAAAAAAATATTTATTTAATTCTGATCCTACGGAATCCTGATTTTTCCCTAAAGTGTTTACAAAGCAAATGTGTACTCCTACAAGCGACTCGAGATGTATTAGCTGTGCGAGATAGCCCGAGATAGCAGCTGTCGATTGTATTGAACGAGGCAAAGAGAAAAATCAGAGCCGTTCAAAAATAAAACGGATGCACCGACTACAAAGTTTAATTTAAATTGTTTCTTGAAACAAAGGAAACTTGCCTACATATATACTGTATATCTTATCTTATGTATATAAAAATCAATTGCTGTTCGTTTGTCTCGCTTAACTCGAGAATGGCTGGACCGATTTGGCTAATTTTGATTTTGAAATATTTGTGGAAGTTCAGGGAAGGTTTAAGCGGTGAGAAACCTAAATAATAAGTATCGGAAAATACTGAAGACGACAATTTAATTTTCCGATACAAAATGTTCCACGATTTGTTTGTTTTGTTGTCATAGAAACTGTCAAAGTGATACGAAGTCCGCCGGGTCAGCTAGTACTATATAATATACTGACTAGCTATACGCTTGACGTTCTATGACTTCTACTACCTATAGGTACCTACTGCTGTGATTACAAATAACATTTTGTGAATAATAGGTAAAATATATTTCCGAATCGGAAAGTGGAATGAACGAATTTCGCAGTGTTAATATAAAAACTATTTGAAAGAATAGGTAGTAACATACACATTGCTAAAATGCGACTGATTATTCGACTACGAGTCGTAGCAGTTCTACGCTCGTAGCAAGACGTAGCTTAATTTGGTAGATCAATATGTGGGTAAGATGGTATATCAAACGTTATTTTAAGAAAAAAAATGCATACTATTATCTTTATTTACTATCCTGGCGTTGCAGCCCCAAGTGAGCGTTGGCCTCTGATACAAGTCGGCGCCACCGGTCCCGGTTCTGAACTGCTCCCTGCCTGTTGTCTACGTGAAGCTTTTGTAGGTCCTTTAGAACTTTAATCTTTAATACAAACATTTACACACTTAATCAACCAACGACCTTAAATTACCTACATCGTACTAAACTCATAAAAAAAATAAGGACGATAGGTACTACGGAAAAATATTTATTTAAACTGCGCACCTGCTGGTCGCGGTCGCGTTACTAACTTCTAGCTCCACTTGACAGCTCCTTGTCACCCTTCAGAAGTCAGAAGTAAATGTCTTTATCATCATCATCATCATCATCACCAGTTCATTTGTATGTCCCCACTGCTGAGGCACGAGCTTTCCCTATATATCCATAAGGAAGGCTCGTGCCTAAGGATTGGGAGAATAAGCCTCAAACCACCACGCAGACCCACGCAGATAGGCACAACATGTGACAGAAAGGTGGTGAAACCACACCTTTCTGTTACACGTTGTATAATATACATGGTTATTTGTGAAGTATAATATCCTCTTAAACTCGAGGTTAGGAGCTTATTCATTCTACATAATAGGATAATGACGGCAGTGTTCGACATCGTCGCCAAAAAAAACATTGTCATTGAACCCTTTATTGTACATTAAAATTACAGTCAAATATATTAAACATTAAAATTACAGTGTAAATGTAATTTTAATGTTTAATATATTTGATATAATGCAATTTATTGCATTGTAAGAAAACATATACAAGGGTGAGCTTATATCTAAAAGAGATCTCTTCCAGCCAACCCTAGCTTTAGTTGGGAAAGAAAGTATGCGGGACCAATTGTCGACCATAACATAAATAAATAGATGAGGAGTGAGTTGATGTTTTTTACCAGTACCAGTACCAGTAGTCATGGCTTTTAGGAAATAAAATGCATGCTGCGTTTCGATTGGGAAACTGAGAGACGATTATAATCATTTCTCTGGCAACCGCGAGTTTTAGTTAGTTATAATTATAAAGTACTCCTAGTTAATTATGTAATACAAGTTTACTACATAACAACATATTTCACAGTAAAAGGGATTGACATTGCACTTTATTATGGTAATTCAAGTTATATAATGCTTTCTAAAGATTTTTATTCGTCCACAACATTTTTGAAGATATAACAATAGCATTTTCCAAGTCGCATCAATCACTTTCAGTCCTCTAAGCTAAGAAGTACGGAACTATCGACGGATCTTGTGCATCATCAATCCATTGCCTCGACAGTCGATGCTTCGAGATAGCCCTTGGTGCGGAACTTTCAATGAACTTTTGCACATTAACGTTTGACATTACATAATCAATTTATTTATTTCTAGGAAAATTTACAGACAAATAACAACTATAGTTAAGGTTAATAAATAGACATAATATGCTATTATCAAATCTACACAATTTTATTAACAATAGTTTTCAGTTAACAAGCTGTGTAGAGTAGGTGAATTACAAAAAATATGTATGTATATTAAAGTACGATACATGTTGTTTTCTAAAGTTTACGCGAACACTACACATTGAAATGAAACAACTTTTACCTATCTACTCGCGTTTATTTTACACATTAGTTTTAATTAATGTTTATCCTGACGTTTCGAACCCTTTGCAGGGTCTCCCTGTGACCACGGACGGATGTGTAAAATAAACGCGAGTAGATCCGTAAAAGTTGTTTCATTTCAATACGATACATGGATTGCACCAAAACTCTTTCATCAAAATTGACGATCATCTCTAACATAGACATCTAGCACAATACTTTGCTAACGTTAAAGTTAAAAAATTTGTATCAAGTTAGCCACATTTTCTATATTAATTTATTTATCCGAACTATTAATTTTTCGCAGTAGCGCCATTGTTTGATAATTTACAAATTACGCTTGGTTATATAAATAAAAATTACTGACATTTGACTGCCATTAACATGAACATTAACCGGGCTAATTTGAGCAGTTATGGTTAACGTTAAAAATGAACGTCATTTTTAACGATTGTGTCATGGTGCAACAATTTTTTTGCAAAACCGTTGATTTGACAGATGATTTGACGATAGTGTTGTATGGTGCAACTCATCCTTAATCTCAACAAATCAATATGTAAAAGACGACTGTCTATATACATACATACATACATAAATATAAAAAGATGGCTAATTTTACCGTGTTCTATTTTAAGAAAAATAATTTATATTAATTAATTTTATTTGTTGCTTTTTGTGTCATAAATAATTAATGTAACTAATTTACAAGAGTAAAAGCAGGGCAATTTTTTCATTAATGCTGCGACATGTGCTGAGTAGGGTCCTTTACAACTTTTATTTAATTTTTGTTTAATTTTTTCATTATTTTTATTTCAAACTGAATAAAATATTTTGATTTGATTTGAATGCCGGTCAGTCGGTCGATTATTCGGTCGATCAGTTGGGCCATCAGTCAGTCGATCTATCAGTCAATTATTTATTTGGTCAATCAATCAATTGGTCAAAACATCAATTGGCTAAACCATCAATTGATCAAATCATTAAGTGGCCAAACAATCAATTGGTTATTTTATCAATTGTTCAATACATTAACTGGTCAATTCATTAATTGGGCAATTCATTAATTGGTCAATCCAATCTGGTCAACCTATCACCTAGATCTGGTAAGTTAAAAGTTTAACTACATGTCAAAACATCGCCTCAGTATCCTAGAGCCCGATATCCGGAGGTCCTGGGTTCAATTCCCAGCACAGGCAAAGTGTGTTTCGTATTTTTCGTTTAGTTTGCCTTCACCAGCTCACATTTGGCTAGCGTGGTAATTGTAAATACTAAAAACAGTATCTATTTATTTATTTATTTATGGAGTACACAACAGATGAAAGTCAACATTCGCTTAAAATAGCAATTTACAATAGAACAGAGCAAGACCGACATCCAGAAAACGTGTACACACAGCTAATCATGCAGATGCGAAAACAAAAATTAAATATAACTCCATTATGCAGTAAATTGAATTGAAATAAATTTGTATAATTAATTTAATAACATTCAAAAATATATCAAGATAATAATAACTTAATAAATTGCAATGAGAAAAATAAAATAATATAGGTACACTTATTTAAATTATAGCAAAACATTCATCAAGAATTTATTTTTCTAACCTGGGTCCTAAAAATGTTATGTTTTAAAGTGTAAATATCGAGCTGTTCGTATAAAGGCACTGTTTCGTTATATTGACGGCACATTCTTACGATGGGGTTAAAAAACGATGTATTATTTTTAAATGTTTGAAGAACAAATATATTTTTTTTACTTCTATTCCGAATCAGTAACTTTGCGTTAAAATTGATAGACTGTAATAGTGTCGGAGAATCAATATAACCATGAACGATTTTGTGCAAATGGAAAAGATCTTGATGCTGGCGTCGTTTATCTAGAGCAACAATGTTATAATGTCGCAACCTGTCTGAATAAGATGTTAGTACCCGGTTAAGTCCACATCTATATCCCAATAGCTTCAAAAATTTCGTTAGTTAGTTTTTGACACAATATAGAATGATTCACTTTATCAAAGCTTTTTTTAAATCGGTGTATTTTGAGTCGACTTGTCCCCCCGAGGCAAAGACTGTACAAATATAATTTTTATATTCAAGTAGATTGGATACCGTTGACCTATGTCTGACAAAACCATGTTGATTCTGTGACATCAGTGACTGAACGTGATGATAAATATGATCGTTAACAAGCTTCTCAAACAACTTGGCTAAACTAGAAAGAATGCTAATAGGCCGGTAATTGGAACAGTCAGTTTTATCTTCAGACTTATGGATAGGCACCACTAGAGCCGTCTTCCATAAAGAACGAAACTTGCCGGATCTCAGAGATTCATTAAACACTAGCATCTGATAAAACTTCAGTAAATCCAAGTAGAGGCATGCAAAGTAATGAAATTACCGTAAGCGACGCTAGACGTTATTGCTATTGTCCGTAACTTAGGCGCTAGGCACTAGGGGTTAAAAGCTTAAAAGGAAATAAAAACCAGCACTATCGTTGGTACTTGAGACAAAAATACATTAACTTAGACGTTAGCTAAAATGATTGCTTTCACTTCGGGGAATTCCTTTGTAAGTGTATAAGAATGGATAGGATGTTGATGAATGAAGAATGAGTGACATTTACGCGAATACTACATATTCATTAAAATCAAACACTTTTCATGAATCTACTAATGATTGGTTGCGCCATGCGTTTACGTAGTAGCTATAATTTATTATTTAAATATTATTATTATTTAAATTCATATTCTTATACGATATAAACAGTGAAATCGTCCAGTAAGGTAAATTAAGGATTAAAACAAACTTATTTTTAACTTTGCCTGCGCAATGGTATTAACATTCACCTTGTTCGTTATTCCCTATCTCCATAATAACACCGTTAACATAAGTAACATACACTTTTAGTTGTAATAAGTGAGAACTGTTTCATGCTCAGTTCGTTCAATCAATAGCTCAAACGGGGGAAATATTTTTAGTAGGCAGATTTATGTAGTGTATAGAATGGCGTGATACCGTAATAGCGCTTCATACAGTTTTGTTCCAAAAGAGCGGTGTTCTTTGTTCGTTGCTTGGACGTCACGTGATTGCGAACACTTGAATTCAAGGAGCTTCATTTATCAAGTTCTGCACGTTCAGCTGCTGTTTGCCTGGTGGCATTGCGTTTGGCAGTGAATTTACATTATGTTGAATAATAGTGATATTTTACCGACGAACAGGCTACAAATACAAACTTATTAGCAACATCACATCATCATCAGCTCATTTTTTATGTCCCACAGCTGAAATACGAGCCTTCTCTATGAAGATGAGCCATTAACCACCGCGCGGGACCGGTGTGGATTAGTGGTTGTTAACGACTACTATTGCAACCGGGATCAACGGCTTTACATGCCTCCCGATGCATGGAGGAGTTTGAGTTGCTATGTTTTGGTCATCCATCCGATTACCGACCTATACGAAAGGTTAACCTCAGCAATTGCGGACCGGGCGCGTTAACCACTGCGCCATCAAGCTTTTCTATTAGCAACGCCGTTCATAAAACATGCAGCAGATCCAGCTCCAACTTTCCAGGCGTACACAGGTCCAACAAGCCCCAGGTACTCGAAACGACCGACGACGCCTGTTTACTATTGCGTTTCGTTGTTTCTCTTTTATATAATCACAGGGGCAAATAGCGTCCGCTTCATAATTTCTAACCGTTGTTATGGGCAAAACTTTTAGTTGCGAATCTCATTAATTACCTATGCTATCGTGCCGCAAAACAATATTTAGTTATTTTTCGAAGTATCGCGCTAAGAAGTTTCCTTTGGCTTTTTTTGTAGAATATAAATCTGTGGCAACGAGTACGAGCATGTTACACACGCCTGCACATCAGACTGCCACTAACTTTCGGATTTCCTCATTAGACTTTGAACTTTTATGTATATGGTTTATGGTCGAACATTTATTGAAGAACTTTGACAGTTTTAAATAGGTTGATGTGTAGGCGTCTATACAATAGTTATTAACTAGTCAATAGTTTGTAGGGTTAAACGCGCACCCAGTGACATACTACACTTAGTTTATAAGCAAAAAAATTCAAAAACAACAACAACAACGAATCTTTAATTTTTTTATAAATATCAAAGACGAAGACCATCAACAGTTGGGATCATAATCTAATCTTTTATCGATGTGTCATATCACCAGGTTCAATAGTTACGGCTAACAAAATCGATATAGATATAGACAAAAAAACAGTGTAAAATGTGTAATTGTTCAGACATAATTAATGCCAAAGTACTTTTTAATTACAATGACTAACAGGGTAGTCATAGTTGTTTATTTCATAAAATTGTCTTACTTATGGAAATGTGTAAAGGAATTTCATGAAATAGTTCTACCAGTCCACTTGCACCCTCGGGGCAATACACGCAGGTTAGCTTATCTATCACTTTTATGTTGTTGATTTTACAACCACTTGTGTATTTAAATTAAATAAATCTCGTTGAAAAATGTCACGAAGAGACAGTTTGTGGTTATCTGATGTCAGGCGTCTGTACATTATTATCATCTAGATCAATGTTTGTACATTATTGTAACTAACAGAGTACCTTTCATGGGCAAACAAATATCCGATGCGCTAATTTAACAAAACATAAGTGACAGAGTTTAGTCAATAGAGTAATGTTCCACAAAGTATTAATATATATTTTTATATCTACGGAATATATATTTTTTGTATAGCCTACTCATGCTGTTCGGTAGTCGAGTGGTAAAGTGCTTGGTCCATTCTAGACTAGTTCAAGCCCTGGGTTCAATTCAAAAGTGTTTTTTGGATTTTTAGACGCATTTGGCCCGGGTTTGTGATCTCCAATTTGGCAATCGCGGAGCTATAACCAATACCCATTGATGTCTATTGCAATGATAGATTGATGCCGTTGCCCAGTATTGGGAAAGTATACTATATAGTATACTTATGTAGATGATATTATCATTTGGCATAATGAGGAAATAAAGATCTATAAAACGAAGTTTATTTAACTATATCTTCGAAGCCAATTAACAGAGTAGCCTCCAGTTTTGCAGAGTAAGTTTGCCCTCCACTTTCTCACGAGCTGTCTATAAAATTGAAGTTTCCCTGGCTGTGACATCCTTTGTAATAGCTGCACGTCCTACTCTATAATATTCTTGTGAACCGGCTTTAGCTTAACTTCAATGTTGACGATATCAACTTATTGTTAACCCATCTGTGTTAAAGTAAAAGTAAGTAGATAATAGTATAAAGAGCCGTTTTCACAAGACCTGCGATAAGGCTCAGAAGCATAATTCAGCTAGATTCGCCTCTGTGGTTTAGTGGTTACCTAACCTAGTTAGCTACTCACCTAGTTAGCTACCACCATCTTATCTAAACATGTCACCATAACATCGATGTGTTCCGGCAGCTAGAGATAAGATAGCAATTGCCACAGTAGTTGAAAATTCCGGGTGAAGTGCGCTTCCACCTTCGGCCTTATCATCACTTAACATCAGGTAAGATAAAGGCCAAGTGCAAACGCGTAAGACATAAAAAGAATTCAGTGTTCTATTTAAAATTAATAAAATTTATGCAAGTCTTATAAAATCTGTGTAACCTTGTATGACTGCCTTGTATCACATGGTAGTTCTAACAAAAACGTAGACTTAATCGACTAGTGACTAACCTGAGCAATTTGATCAAATCTGCCGAACAGTTCGTTCAACGTCTTCACCAGGTCCGAAGCGCTGAGTCTTTCAGAGAGCGGTGTGAAGTTGACGATGTCTGCGTAGAGGATGCTGACGTTGTTGTGTCGCTGCACGTGCATCTCGTGGAACCTGGTCTGCTTGGAGCTGTCAGCGCACGCATCCGCCATCTTGAGCATGATGGATCGCTTCACCTGCAACAAAGGCAACGTTTCATTAAAGACAAAAGAACCAACTCATCACACAGTATGTAGTGGGTAGTATTGAAGCTTTGGTAGCCCAACGGATAGATGCTCGGGTTTTTTTCTCTTCATATTTCTATAGCAGTCCACTGCTGAGCATAAGCTTCCCCTAATGAGCGCCAACCCTCTCGGTTCTGCGCAGCTTTCGCAAGATGTTCGGATTGATTGCGAGAAATCATGGTTCAACCCAAATAGTTCTTTTCGTCAGATTACTATCGTAAACCGGTTCTAACATAAGCATAATAGCTTTCAAGGTGGGTTAACAGGACTGCTATTAATGTGTTAATAAGCACAATAATAACAAATATAAGTCTCCCTGTGACCACGGACCCTGCAAAGGGTTCGAAACGTCAGGATAAACATTAATTAAAACTAATGTGTAAAATAAACGCGAGTAGATCCGTAAAAGTTGTTTCATTTCAACAAATATAAAATAAAATCTATCCAGAATCCAGTTAGATAGACCCCTAATAACTAGAATTAAGTAGAATTTACCCAATTCTGCCGCCAATCAGCATTTTTTTTGCTGTGCGCCGGCAGAATTTATTGTTTTTAAAAATAAAGGAAAGTCTTCTTTGGACAAAATGTGCTATTTCCAATATTTAAGGTAGTTGCCATCCATGTGGCATTCGATCTTTCCACTGTGTATAATCTAAACGTTAAATCAACTCTATCTTTTAAAAACTAAAGTGCTTCGTAATCCTTTTGGCTTTAACAAATCGCCGGAGAATTAAAAGCACGATATCTATATTAAAACACGAATGTTGTTGACATCTCTACTTTGGAGAACCGAAATTATAAATTATGATGACGCCTTTACGCCGAAACTTTTTTGATTTTTGTGCTAATAAAACTTTTGTCGTTCAGTTTGTACGTGCGTTGACAACTTTGCCTATCCTAAAAAAGCCTTCTATCAAGTGATGTTTAATTTCATTAACGCCTACAAAATATGTAGAGCAATGTTTCAGTGGTGCGCTTCTGGATATTTTATTCAAAAAATATTTTTATGTTATTTCTTTACAGTCTCATAGTGTTAAAGCAATATGTTATTTATATCAATTATCAAATATAAATTCAGTTTTTGTAACTTCAGCTTAGACATGATTTTGGTAAGTAAGAACTATCAAAATTCAAAATAGCACTTGATATAAGACTACTTTCGTTTATCAGTAGTTTTCGGACTTGTGACCGTTCGCCATAAAGTTTTAAAACCAACTGCTCTAAGCCGTTCGCAATCCCAGCACTTTCAGTTCTATTTTTAGTTATTATATACCTAAGCGATATACTTATGGAATTTTGAATGTTTGTATTTATTGTAACCTTAATTTTTTAATCTTTTATTTTTTCTTTCGAAATGCTATAACCATTAAAGTACTTAATTATGCATGTCTAGAAAGCTTAAGTTAATTAATAATAAACTTTTAAAAATCTTATGAAATGTGTTATGATGAGTCTTGTTGGTTTATTTATTGCCAGTAAATATTTTCATATAGGTAGTTACACCTATATGGGCCTAAAACCATTCGTACAAAAAACTGATAATCACTTAAGTAAATAACACTGTGGTACATAAATATTTTCAATGACCTGAATATACAGCAAACATTTTCACACAATTTACAGTGATTTCAAGGCGTGAGAAAGTGTGCACACCGATACACTTTCCTTGCTCCACTTCTGAATAACATTCGTCTAGTTATCTGATAAGATTTTTATACTAATTACCTACTTTAGCATTACCTATGCTAAAATAGGTAATTAGTACGTACATTAGTACGAAAATTAAAAGTTCGAATTATTTAGATAACGAAAATATAAAACCTCCAGTTCGCCCTTTTTTACGCACGAGGCTAAAATACCACATTTTGATCGGCAAATCCCGTGCAGCATAAGTGTTTTATGGGGCTGGTGGTCCGTCCGCAACTTCTGCCGCGATAAACAATGAACATCTTTTTCGTTGGCCGTAGGATGTTTTTATAGCGTAACCGTCGTTGTGTGAGCGGCGGGAAACTTAAAGGGTTCCTCAAGCTGTGTGATCGAAATATCTTCAGAGGGTTTCTAGGGGGAATGGCATCACGCCTCTACTATTATTCGAGGCGGATCGAATCGAGAGCGGAACAACCCGAGGGCGCCTCTATGAACTAGGACTTTGGCTCAGCTTCACCGCTTTGTGAGGTGGAGAAAGCGCCCAGCAGGGCTTTGAATACCGTTAAAAAATTGGTATCGATGCTTCTGTCAAACGAAGATACCGGCAAAAAAAGTACCGGTATGCTTGGTATCGTTACCTGGGTGGCATTTCAACCGGTTAATTAACTAACCTCTCCACGCGGATTGGCTAATTGGCGATTAGCTAAGTATTTAACAAAAAAAGTAGCGATACTTTTCTAGATAACGTTACCTGCATTATCGGTACCAAATTGCCATTATAGAAATTACGTTACTTATAGTGAGAATTTGGTAATGGTATCAAGCTCTGGTGGTGGTGGCATATGTGCCACCACCACCAGACGCTATGGCGCTTGTGGTCTTCGTACTCTTGATCTACGAGTACGGTGTCTTGGGCCTGTGTAGCTGTGCCTGTTTGTCCGCCATGTGAATGTGTAGCGGCATTTTGAGGATCGGGCAGTGATTTCATCGCAATCGGATGAATGGTATATATGAACGCATACAGGATAAACAAATAATCATTAATTCTTATCATATATAGAAAATACAAATAAATAAAATACCATATTTTTATTTGTAAAACCCCGTGCAGTATGAGTGTGTTTGAAGTTTACATTTTTCCTGCTTCTGCGTTAATTTAATGCTGAAACAAATTACGATGACGAAGCTCTACCAAGAACATTCAGCAAGAAAGATAAGCGCCCAGCGGACTTGTTGTAATTAATTGGCTTTAGACATGAAAGTTCCTTATCAAAAAATAATCTCAAAACGAGATCGTTCAAGTTTCAACTACTATTTTGTCTCGTGGCCCCCGCACGATCTCAGGTTCGAAGTTCCCCGGTTGGATTTCCAATGAGGTTATTGACGCTCGGTTTGGTTAGTCTAAAGGTTTATTTTGAATCCCACTAGCTTACTACCATCATACTATCTAAATCTGTCGCCATAAAATATAATAGACAATGTAGGCAACAAACCACGTAAAAGATGGTAAATTACAAAGAGGCCCATATAATAGATACTTTACAGACTAACATACTTATAAATAAATTATATATAAATTAAAACTATGCTACAAGTAAAGTCCGGTAGCCGGCCTCGGAACCGCTGGAACACGACATCATATTTCGGTCATTTTGGCATACTATACAGTGGTATGATAGCTAGTTCTTCAATAGTTGAAGATTCGTGAAGTTCGCTTACACCCATGGCCTTGTTGTGGTATACAAAATTTAGTTTTAAATAAACTTTTTTTTATCAGTACCGTTACCATCGTCGATTTTTTATTCGTAAAAGTAAAGTACCCGTTTAACGATGGCTCTATATTATAATAACGATGGTTTTATACACATGGAGAGTGTGTTCTTTTTTTGTAATCACTTTTATCATAATCGTAAAACTAAAGCGTAAACTAATTTGATGCAGCTGTACAAAAAATCAAATAGCGTAGGTAAAGGACTAACCACATTATGAATAATACTAATAATAATAAAACGACATTTATAATCGAAACGGGAAACAACTAACCCATAATGAGTTTAGTAAGCTAATAACATTGTATTTTATGTAAACGAACAAACCTAAGTGGATTTTTGTACGAAAGTCTCATGCATATTACTATAGATATTCATTTTCTTTTTGTTACAACTTATACAGCGGTCAGTTGCAGCTACCAAGATTGTTAAAATTAGGCATTTAATTACTGTTTCATTGTTTGTGTTTACTGACATGTCGTCTTTTGTAATAGCGAATGTTGTGTTGTGAATGTCGAAGACTGTAGTTCACTATGCAGTCGCAGCTTGAAGCAGTCGTATCTTGACCAGCATCATGACTGCTACAATTTGCCCGAGTAGACTAACTTTTTGTATTTTTTTGTAAAATAATAAACCAGCCCGCCGAAATTATTCAACACTATTAAAGTAAACGTGGAAATTTTTTCAACATAGTGTTTTTGTAATTTGTATCGCAACAAAATTTGCGTTAAAATTATATAAACAAAACAAAAACATTTTATAAATAGCTTGCCTACTTCTTAACTGATCTTTACTATTTGTAAAAATATTATGATCAGATGTTAATGACGGTAGTTGTTGACATTGAATTGGCGCCTTTGGCTTTCAAAGTAAAAAAGTAAATAGTGTTGAATAATTTCGGCGGGCTGGTTAGAACCACGATAGCTCAATTGGAAGAGCACCTGACCCGGTATGTCAGAAGGGTGCAGGTTCAAATCCTGCTCGTGGAAATTTTTTCAACATTGTGTTTTTGTAAATAGTCATAAATGAAAATTTATACATAAAAGTGGTATTTTTTTTGTTTTAACACACCTATCCAAAATGGTCAACTTGCCCCAGGGCCGGGCCGGGGTAAGTTGACCTAGTACCTAGGTACATAATAAACCTGTTATAATGGGATTTCAATTCAGCCGCAAAACCAGACACAATAGAAAATTTATTGTTTGTCGGTCACCGGTGACCACCAAGGCGATTAAAGACTTAATAATAAACTTTTATTAATCATATTCATAATCACCTATGGTAACTTTTCAGAACTTAAATGCAGAATGATTTACAAAACTAAATAATATTCTAATAATTAGGAACTAACAATAATCGAATAAAACCTCTTGGCAGGCAGGCGAGAGGAGTTTCTTTTGTCAGTTCTCATATTTCTGTAAAAAAGACGAGTTTCGTAAATCGAATATCCGTTCTCACTGGCGACAACGGAAACGCTCACGTCCGTCGCTTGGCGCTGCCGCTCGGTGGTTCGGTCAGCTCTTTAGAGACGCATCACTGTCACATCAGCGACTCCGGAATGAAGTTATTAACGATTAGTCTACCTACGCCCTATGACAACTAGCCCCGGTCTGCCATACGAAGACTATTGAAGTCCACAAGTTTAAAGTTGCTCAACGGGCTATGCTCGGAGTTCCTCTGATGGATCGAATCCCAAATGAGGAGATTCGTCAGAGAACTAAAGTGATCGACATAGCTCATATGACAAGCTGAAGTGGCGGGGCTGGTCACATCTGTCGCAGAACAGATACCGTTGAGGTCGACGTCCGCCTTAGAAAAAGCCTATGTCCAGCAGTGGACTGAGATAGGCTGATGATGACATATTGTATTGATCTACTTTGCACAATAAATTCTCAATGTAATCCTACTAATATTATAAACGCGAAAGTTTGTAAGTATGGATGGATGTTTGTTACTCTTTCACGTAAAAACTACTGAATGGATATTAACAGGTTCCCTGTCCAAGAATTATAACAATTGGCTTTCAATTGTTATGTATCTTTATGTGATTCATGGGACAGGGAATGGGTTAATGAAACTTTCCTCATATATAGACCATGACCCAGACCAGCATATGGGACACTTATGGGATACTACAGTCTTCGTGAACAAAGTCGCGGGCAACAACTAGTATATATGTTTTGCTGTTTGCTTAGCTTAAAGAAGAGTTAATACGTACTACAAATATCACACAGATCTTAATTCTCTCATTCTGTAAAGATGTTGAAAGTGGTGACACTTTCAATATGTTAGTTAAATCAATAAATGAACATAGTTTTTGGACCTTACAAAATAAATAAATAACATAATATTTATACAATAACTAATAATAGTGCAAAGACTATCATTATCGGCGTTTATGTAAGCACTCATTACTTCGAGTGGTTTTGACGTAGGCACTTCATAATTGTGGATAATGTCCGCCGAAACTCTGACATCACCAATGCAACTACGCAGAAAATATTACGAAATACCAAGGTAATTACAATTATGAATAGCAATTAACTGTAAGTACAGTACTTCGTCTGGGCCTTTCCCAATGGCTGGCTATGGACTAGGATTAGTTTATTGAAATGCGACAGTTTTCACGACATCTACTCGCGTTTATTTCACATAGATTATTATATCCTGACGTTTGTTCGTGGTCACAGCGACTGAGGTGGTCGTCTTAAAGTATAACCCATCTAGAAAGCTTATTGCTTGTGTTAGGTATGGGTTCACGTCGAAGCCCAACGGAGCTATGGAGATTGAACAAAGATTTTTCACATTCATCCTGAGCATTTTGTCTACCGACGCTTCATACATCATTAAATCAAAACTAAATATGTGTATAACTTCCAGTCTCAGTTAGCCCGGATTGTGAAAGGGTGTGACTTTGGTTACCCAGTACCGGAGTTTTCTTGGGATTTTTTTTATTTTTGTGATTTGTGCCAATAGACAGAAGTACCTACAACAAAGTATTAACACATTGACTGCCGAACACTCGGATCCGAGTGTGCGGCATGCGGTACCAGTAGTGCTGCACACTCGGATCCGAGTGATCGTTACGAATATTTTGTTTGGTTTATTACTTGCTGGTACCTCTGGCACACGCGCGTCGTTTCGTACGCACACATAGACATGTAAATAATAATAGTATTAATTTATATTTAATGAATACACACCTAAAACATAAACATTATCAAAAAATAATAGAGTGGCAACGAATTAAAAAAATAATAATAATAGTGTGGCACCTGGCGAGATTTTTATATTAGGCCCTTGGCAGTGAACGTGTTAAGGAAATGACGAAAGGTACCTTCTTGGTTTGTTCAGTTTTCCTGTTACACTAACGGTAGCATTATTGAAGGCTTACTTCAGATATCAGTCAGTGATAAGGTACTAATAAGGCAATCGTATTGCATACTGTCTACTGTCTTCTATAGCCATGTTGAAACAATCATTGTTCTATGATAATAATTATAATAACATGCAAACAAGTTTTTATTAGCCAATCATTTGCATCAGTATAAAATGATAAAGAGGCTTAACAGAAGTATTGATATTTTATTAATAGTTTGCACGGCAAAGGTCCACTTTACCTAATGTGAAATTTCATTTTTATCATCACCAGTTAATTTTTATGTCCCCACTGCTGGGGCACAAGCCTTCCCTATGTATGGATAGGGAGAACGGGCCATGAACCACCACGCGAGCCCAGTGCGGGTTGGTGGTTGTTAACGACTGCTAATGCAGCCGGGACTAACGGTTTTACGCGCCTTCCGAAGCACGGAGGAGCTCGAGATGATACATTGTTGGTCACCCATCCGATGACCTTTGCGAAAGTTGCTTAACCTCAGCACTCGCAGACCAGGCGCGTTAACCACTGCGCCATCGAGCTCCTATGTGAAGTGTGCCGCCCAAAAAATGCCAAAACTGCAGTCACGGTTAAGTTGACATAATTGAAAATACTATCGTATTACATAAACAAAATATATATTTAGTATCAAAGGGAACGTGTTTACAATTAGTCCGATCTATAAATTCATAAGTCACACTATAGTTTTTTTTACAATATCATTTAAAGTTGGGCAAAAATCATGAAAACGGGTGGCGGCGTTTAAGTTGATATCTTACCCCCGTATTAATAAACAAAGTGTAAGCTTGGAGTAGTTACTCCGTGTTTTATTCCCGTCATGTAAACTTCATTTCATATTAGAGTAAAAGAGACAAAACACGGAGTAACTACTCCAAGCTTACACTCTGTTTATTAATAAGCCCTTTATAGTTTATCTAAATTATTGTACCTCTGATTTTGTCTAAACAACTACCAATGTCTAAACCACAAACCGTCCGTCTCACATTTGTTTTTAAAATAACACGTTAAATTTCCCATACAAAATTAGTATGGCCGCGCGGCATTAATTAAATATGGACAAAGACATTTAAATAAAATATATGACACTTATCACTTACGGATGGCGCACCCTTAAGTTAAAATAGAATCAAATGGCGTAGACAACTGATGCAGCTTAAAAACAAGACATTTTCTTAGAGATAGTTTGCTTATTGCCTCAGAGGGCATTTTCAGCGGCGACACCATAAGCGTTCCCCAAACCGTCTGAAACAAAACACTGCCAGAGATTTTCTAGAAGCAATGGCATCACGCACTAGTGCGTGTCCCCGATCTTTACTAGAATATCCGAGGGGTTCAGATTGAATAGGGAAAAACAACGCAGCATCGGTCACCCTCACCCTGACGGCCTATTAGGTGCCTCATCACGCCTCGTTTGAACAGTGCGTGTCGCACCACCAAAACATGGAATGCTCTCCTATATTGTTTTCTAAAGTCTATGAACCCGCGTTATAGAACATATAGTCTGCCGTATGCGAACATGCCCTAGAGGGGCCCAACCATTACATCAAATTTGATAAACCACAAATACTCGCTAGAGATTAACGATTCATCATATATCATAATTTCAATAGAGAAGATGGTTGGAATCTACCACCAGCCTGGGATCTCATCATACACAATTTCAAATCCCTGCCCCAAAACCATATTGTCAGGTCAAAAGATACTGTAAGCTCTTTCTGGTTAGCAACTTGTGAATCGGCAAGGTGAGTACGGCTAGTGAGGCACAATCCTGCTTCACTAGCTGTCTTCGCATCTGTACTCCTTCTGCGTAACACCAGGTAAAAAACATTTGCCAACTACGATGTAAAATAATAACGATAAGGGTGGCACTCTGAAATCAGCGTCGCCTACGTGACAAGTGTCTGGTTTACAAATCCTGAGTACATGGGCTGGTAACCGGTTGGTGTCACTTGTCCACCGACCAGACTATTATGACTGGTTAATGATCACTATTGTTGTTTTGTTACTTTCAAAGCGATTATTATTGGAATTATTATGTTAAATGTTAACAGATTTATGAGACAAATCCGGTTTGAAGGTAAACAAGCTACAGACGTGAAGTTTAAATATATAATCACATAAACTTATGAACTCCACGTTGTATTAACATAGCTTCGTAGTGAGTGGAGCATTGGAAGGTTCCTTTGGAAGCCATTGGCCTTCATTTAAATGGCCTTCATTTTAATGGTGCCTAATTGATGATAAGGCCGAATATAGAAGCGCACTTCATCGAAATTAGTCAACTATTGAGAAGATAAGCAAACTACTGTTGCACTTAGGATCTCTGGGTTTGAAAGACCGATGATCTCACTAGTGGAAGTTAAATATACAATTCACACATATACCCTTATACACATAAACGCCTGACATAACTTTATAGTCTCACGTAAATTGTCCCAGGTCACACAACGAGCATAAATTCGTAAAATGTTAAAAATTAATACTTAGAGAAATTTTAGTTTTTATTTTAATAAGCTGAATTGATAGAATCTCTAATGTGTCATGAATTCGCGTGTATTTAAAAAATGTACTCTTCGCAGAGACACAGGGAGACATGATCAATACGGTTAAAAAATCTGACAAACGTTTTAAAATAAGAATAATAACAACAGCTATTCTTTAGTCTACTATTTTACTACATAGCCGAAATGTGTCACTCGTCAAGTACACTGCGTGACATCATGACTTTACGTAAACTTGACACAAATATGGGTACCGTTAAACACGTTAAACAAACGCATCGGTATTCCATTTATCGAGTGAACCTAATGAACATGTCACGAATCCGTTTTCATAGAATGTTTGAGAAATTTGGTTAAAGGACTCGTATGTAGGGCGCGGTCCACTTACACGGTAACAAATACACTGATGAATTCGCGCTATTTCGAAGTCGGATCTGAAAAAATACAAGCCATCTTTTCAAATACCTACGCTATTAAAAAGTAAGAAAGAAATTAAATTATAAAGCAAGCAGAAAAAATGTCGAAAAGGAACCGAATTTAATGAATCTCTATAAAGTTGTTGAAATTACCGTTACTAAGATCAAAATACTCTTTACCATGACGATTCATCGGTAAATTTAACCACCCCTTGTCATTTGACAAGGGGTGGGGGGGAAGAGGAGATAAGCAAGATTTATTAGTAATATTATGGACCAATTAAAACTCTTAAATAAAATTAATTACTTTACCTAAAATTACAAAATAAAGTAAATATTAACAAAGAACAAAATAGTCAAACAATCTACGATAATGCAAGTAGTTCCGACACGTTTATCTTAAATCAGAATCATCCATCCTACCATAAAGGATGTTTAACTTATTACAAATTTCAACTACTTAGGAATTATGAACGAGATAAATTTCACAAGCGGTGAATAATAATTTAGTCATGGCATAATGTGACAGTTTATAGGGCTCGTTTGAACAAGAAAAAATCTTATATAACATTTAATTTGAGTTTAGAAATGTGAACACCCTGAGAACCAGAATACATGTAAGAGCTTTATTCGCCGTTGATCGATGAAATGCTAAAACACAAATGTGAAAAAAAGAAACGTAGAAATGGACTCGTCAAAAATGGCCGTATTGAGATTTGAGTTTCATTGGGTAGAAAATTGAAAGACAAAGTACTTTTTGATAGAAAAACTATTCTTATCATGTTAACAGATTATTCTTAAAGCAGATTGTAAAAGAAACAGTTCTTCAAAGTCCGCTAATGTACAAAAGGGATAGCATTTTTAGTTTCCTGAAAAGTACCTTATTCTGTCTTACACGGTGTTAGAAATTAAACGACGACACAAAAATAAATAAAACTAGAATGTAACGCCTCGGTGACCGAGTGTAGCATAGCGCTCGGGCCGATACCCGAAGTTCAATTCCTAGGTCGGGCAAAGTGTGTTTCGAATTTTAGATGCATAGTCCGGGTTTGTGAACTCGGAATTTTCTAGCGTGGTGATTAAACCAATGCCTGCCCGTAAATTGTAGCGATGGCTTGATGACTCAGCAGTGGGGTAGTATATTGACTATTGACTTTACTTTAACGTTGTACCGCATTACAAAAACACAAATATTGAAAAAAAAATTTTTCCACGAGCATGATTTGAACCTGCACCCTTCTGACATACCGGGTCAGGTGCTCTCCCAATTGAGCTATCGTGGGTCTAACCAGCCCGCCGAAATTATTCAACACTATTTACTTTTTTTACTTTGAAAGCCAAAGGCGCCCATTCAGTGTCAACAACTACCGTCATTAACATCCTGCTCGTGGATTTTTTTTCAAAATTTGTGTTTTTGTAATTTGTTTCGCAACCAAATTTGCGTTGAAATTATATAAAACAAAAAACATGTACCTCATATAAATGCCATCCAATTCCAGTTTTTATTATCTCGCAACTGTCATTTCCTCAAACAAATTTATCATGTTGACTGCCAAGTCAATATGCCGGATCCGCTCCATAAACCCCCACGTGCAAGTTGTTGGCTATTATAATGTTGATAGTAGGTACTAGATAAGGTGATAAGAGATATTTGATCAGTGATATCCAACCAATGACCCGGTTAGTTATGTTTGTATTGCTTAGGTATATATATTATTTATGCAATTGTCAGCTGTTCTTAACACCACTACACTATCGGTCTTAAACCAAGATGTTGGGGGGTTGGGGGTACTTGTGGTGTGGATAGGTATAGATAGAGCTAGTTACAAAGTAGGTATCTATATAACCAACTTATTTTATGTCTCCACTACAACTGAGGTACGAGCTTTCACCCAATCTGATCCGAAGCCCTCGGAGAATCTAGTAGGGAAAGGGGAGACGCTCTTGTAGGTGATGCCATTACCTTTAGAAAACCTCTGACGGTGCTCTGTTTCACACGGCTTGAGGAACCCTTTAAGTTTCTCGTCACCTCCTAAAAAGCCCGGTGAAGCTGAAAATGCTGTTTGTGTTAATCATAACACAAGCAATAAATCAGCCACGCGGCTTCACTGCGGTTTGGTGGTAAAGTTTGTAAGTATGGATGGATGTTTGTCACTCTTTCACGTAAAAACTATTGAATGGATTTTAATGAAACTTTCCTCATATACAGACCTTGACCCAGACCAGCATAAAGAATACTTTTTTTTACTGTAGTCTTCGCGAACGAAGTCGCGGGCAACAACTAGTAAATAATACTTTTAAAATTAATTAGTAGTTTGAATATTTCATATGATCTTTATAGTTTTGTACCTTTTGTTTGAACGGATAAAAGTGGTTTTAATACCTTAAGAAGACTATAATGACACGGTAATCTCCAAAATTACAACTAATTTCTTTATTTCTTTTAAATTTTAAAGAAATAATGTACATACTTTGTTCCCTATTTCTAGAAACACATTAAAAATGGGGACAATGTCTTGATGGAGAATTTCGTCTAATCAACTCTTATCAGTTACCTTTGCAACTATGTCACGTCAAATGATTATCTAAAAAATAAACATTAAATTCTGATTATTTTTATTACGTGTATAATACAGTCGGAAGCATTTTAAAAGACTATTTGACTTCTACATTCATTTCTAAGTTTACTGTTAGTAGTTTTTGATATAATTAACATGTTGGCTGCCTCAAAACCAGACACAATAGGAATTTAATTGTTTGTCGGTCAGCGATGACCGCAAAGGCGCCCAAAAAACAATTGACAAACAATAAAAATAACGATGTGGCAGATGGTTGTGCTTATAGCTTTTCTATACTTTCAATGGGAGTACATTCTAGTTGTAAACTTATTCATGGTTTTAGAATATTTCAATAGGACATAATTTCAATAACGAATTTTTTTTTTTCCAAGATTACCTTTATACAGTGTGGTGGTAGGCAAAAATTTATGGTCGATTCAAAGTACCTTTCTTAAGTTTATTTGAATAAAAAAAAAGGAGTTTGTTTTTTACTTTATACAAAGTTATAGCTTTTTCCCAGTCCCGGTTTAGGTCTCCAATGTAGAGTTTACGAAGCAATGACTAAGATATAGACTTTCAAAAATAGTCAATGTCAAAATCAAAATACATTGTACCGGGTAAAGCCTTAAAAACTTGACAAGGGCTATTTCTTTCTCCAACAATGCAAGATAAGATACAAAATTACCTAACGAAGGTAGCTGGAAAAACAAAAATATTAACGCACTCTAGTTACTTAAAGGTCTATAAATACCTATTAAAATGTAGTATCTACCGAGTTGCACCAGCCGTCATCACGGGCTGACTGACTCATTGCCACCACTTAACCCTCTTGCGTGCGTGCCTTTGAGGGGGTTACCCTTTGAATACATTCACTATTTATTATAACCGAACGCAAAAATGTAAGTGTTAATTGGTTTTTTTTATAACTTAGTTTGGGTTTCGGTCGATTTTTCCAAAAAGGTTTGTTTGATTGTTTTATGGTGAATTAATCACTTTAAAGATACCGACGTTCCAAAATGATATGTGTGTCATTGTAATAAGTTCTGTTTCAATAGAATATAATATCTATCTAACCATTATTTTTGCAGAATTATGCTAATTAAACTTTTTTTTAAAGTGTAGTATAGTAGTGTATGTATGTATGTATTTAGTTGGGAGTAGAGCAATGAATGCTCAAGTCTGTACCCTAAAATGAAATAACATAATTTTTATAAGATTTTCCAAATCAAAATTTACTTGGAAACTAAAATAGCACTAATAAAACCGGTCAAGTGCGTATCGGGCCACGCGCAGTGTAGGGACACTTGACTCTAACAAAATTTTGCAATTTAAAGCTTAAAATAGCTGACAAACGGATGCCTCAATCAAAAAACTGTTTTCACAAACCCGCTATATTTTTAAAATTACTATTTAAAGACACACTACACTTAGGGGTAAACAAGAAAAAAAATACATCCCCACTTCACGTGTAGGGGAGGTACGGAACCCTTAAAACAACTTGCCACTGATAGGACTCAAGTTTACCTAGTCTGGGCAACTCTTCTAACTGATCTCCTGAGACATAGACTTCCCTAAGCTATTATCTCATTCGTGAAGATTAAGATCAGTGATTGTAGCACAATACCTATAATTATACATATGACTCGCATTTTTAGTCTTGAACGTGTTTGTACCTGATAGAGACGAACTTCAGTTCTAAGGATGTTATACTCTCACATAATACCAAGAACAACTTGAATTCACAAGAAGTGTACAATCACTTATTAACGTCTGATATGTGAGACATCTAAAAAGATTGCATCTTATTATATTATTAGATAAATGATTTCTGTTGTTGTTGAAATGTTGAAAAAATCTCCACGAGCAGGAATTGAACCTGCACCCTTCTGACATACCGGGTCAGGTGCTTTTCCAATTAAGCTATCGTTCAACGTTGTGTTTTTGTAATTTGTATCGCAACAAAATTTGCGTTAAAATTATATAAACAAAACAAAAACATTTTAGATTAAATGTATAAATTAATATTTAAAAATAGAGTTGATAAATATTTAAAATGTAAATTAAGATTTGTGGAGCAGGATACATACAACTATTAGTTGCTTCAACTGTTCGCCTGAGTGACATATCATAATAATAATAATAATTAATAACAATTATTAATTAATTAATTATTTATTATTATTAATTATTAAACTTTTGATTATACCGTTTTTTTTAGTTCCGCATTAAATTATTTATTTCTATTTAACTGATGATAATGCTAAAACACTACTCAATTTTCTCATACATATAAATACATAAAAAGTTAGGTACTAAATCTTCGTAAAATGTGAAGCAAAAATTCATATCGCTACTAACCGATTAACGTCGAAAAGTAAACATAGATGATAAACAAAGATAAAAGGGCGAAACCCCCCTCTGCGCCCACGCCAGTGAATCACCGAGGATTGCCCGAAGCGATGTGTCGTTGTGTGTCCGATCCGACATAAGCGTTTGACGCGTTGACTCGTGCGCACGTATATTATATAACAGCGGGCCTAGGGTAGCTCCTTGTGATACACGGAACTTTTTATCGAACATAGCGGTTTTGTGATTAATAAAATTAAACGTATGCGTGTGCTTGTATTGTTTTAACGTCGCCTGTTTGCATCGGGGTGTGTAAGTGGGTGTGTTGTAACTACTAAGTGCATAGTGAAATTGTTGTTTGTAAAAATGTTCCCGAGGATACAAGGATTGGTAAGTTCCATTTCTAAATATGAATCGTCAATTAAACTCTCGGATTAAATGTTGTTAGTATTTGTAAAGTTGCTAGTATTTGGAACTATGAAGAACGTAATCAATAATTAATTTTATCGCGATTCATAGGAAAATTTTACTTGTTTACATAAATCATAGTACTTAAAAAAACTGTGTTACCAAACATTAACTTGTTGTTATTAAGTAAGTATGTGTTATCAGTTTTTTCCGTGTTTATTGTTATGAGTTGAACGGACAAGTGTTGTGCTTACTTCGTGACCTACAAAACAGTTTTTAGTAACACCTTTGTTTCAAAAATATTGGCCCAGATACGGAACACAGTGGTCGATTCATATAGCCTACATTTTGGTCTCTACTTCTCTAGTGCATTGTAATCACGAACGAAGATGCATAGTGTATAGACGCACAGTAAAGAGACGTCAATCATAAGTACCTACTGTATGTGCAAAGTGTTTAATTATCAACATTTCTAATTGACTTTGTCTTTATTTGTCGTTTTTTCAAGACGACAAAAGTGAAAATGATGGACATTGGTTTAGCAGCTTTACACTTTTTGAAATTAGTTACATTCATCGTATATCATGCTTATTACCTAGTAGTTTTATGAAGATCTGTCAATATAAAAAAGTGGGTTTTTTTAGTAAGTGTGCGTGTAGTGAAGTAGAAATCATTTCTACTTCACTAAATAAACTTGTGTGTATTATGCGACCCAAATGGTTAAACAACGATCGTTGAAATAGTTTCTCTCATCAACTGCAAATGTTTAATTAAGTAATTACTTGATTAATTTTGCACTATGCTAGAGGTCTCGATAAGGTTTCACCTCAATTACGTGCATAAGAAAACACCACGTGCCACCAGTCACGTATTCGAGGACAGGATCCCAAAGGACCAGATTTAAATCTATAAGCTCTATGGTTAAGCCATGGCCGTTACCCCTTTTGGCTATTACATTTAATCATCAACTAATAAATAGTTTTTAATTGAAATGAGTTAAAATTAAAAGTACAGTGCCGAGTTCCTAGCTGCTTCTTCTCGGTACAAGGTCACCACAGAAAGATTTGCGGTACCTTGACGTTTTGTTACGACATTCGAATAAGATCATTATTTATGCATTTGAGTAACCTGAAACAAAGTAAACTGGTTATTACAAACAAATAACTCTCAGACGAACGATGAGTGCTTTAAAAGTATCATACAATGAATAAAGAAAATTTTATTGTCGTTACTTTCTTTGTTAAAACAAAATAATACGGGAACATCTTACAATAACGACAGGTACAAATTGTATTGTGTTCTTATTTCTTTTACAAAGAAAGGCATTTTTTTTGATTACGAAAGTTTTGCTCAAGTGGACTTGCGACAAGTGCTTTTGAGACATCAGACGGACATGTTTGCGGCGCCTTTGAATTAACTTACCTAATTCATTCTCCGAAAAGGGAGACGTTCAGTTAGTCACCATTAATTGAATTGAGTCATAAAGGCATGAGTCAAAACCAACATTGAAGCCAGATGGAACCCTCTCCAATCACTGTTACTCATGGCATGTCCTTAAGTTGATTGTATTGCACTATTGTAAATATATGAGGCGGTGCACGAAGGCGCAGCGGTTAACGCGCCCGGTCTGCAAGTGCTGAGGTTAAGCAACTTTCGCAAAGGCCGGTCATCGGATGGGTGATCAAAAAGTAGCATCTCGATCTTCTCCGTACCTCGGAAGGCACGTAAAGCCGTTGGTCCCGGCTGCATTAGCAGTCATTATCATCCACCAATCCGCATTGGGCCCGCGTGGCCCGTTCTCTATTCATCCATAGGGAAGGCTCGTGCCCCAGCAGTGGGGACATAAAATGAGCTGATGATGATGACTATGAACGAAATATATATTAAAATGAAAACGAAAATATTCTTTATTGTACACCAAACAAAAAAATATAAAGAAGACAATACAAGAAGTACAAATGGCGGCCTTATCGCTAAAAAGCAATTTCTTCCAGGCAACCATTTATTGTACTGGACAAAACCAAGTAAGAAAAGTGCGGTTTATTAAACAAACTTTTTAACTACTTAATGCAGGCGTCCGTTTAAACGACGACGTTTCGACCGAGTTGCACCGGCCGTGGTCACGGGCTGACTTGTTTTATATGGAACGCGAAATTATAAAACTGTGTTTTGACCTCCGTAGCCAAGTGGCTTGCACGCCGCGCCGGACTATGGGCGGCGCTAACTCTGAGGTCCCGGGTTCGATTCCCGGTCGGGTCAATGTCGAAAACGAACTTTTCGATATTGTGTCGGGTCTGGATGGTTGTGGTACAGTCGTTGTTTCTGATTTCCATAGAAAGAGTGCTTTACGTATGTATGTGACGATGTAAAAAAAAACCATATATATGTATTGTTTTCTAAAGTTTACGCGAACACTACACATTGAAACACACACACATTAGTTTTAATTAATGTTTATCCTGACGTTTCGAACCCTTTGCAGGGTCCGTGGTCACAGGGAGGCATTAATTAAAACTAATGTGTAAAATAAACGCGAGTAGATATGTAAAAGTTGTTTAATTTCTTATAATATATAATTTAAATTTAAATTTCTTTAATTTAAATATATATGTATACTTAATTACCTACCTATAACAAAAAATTGATAGATATTATATTGATTCAGTGGTTATGTACATTAAATAGAGACCTAATGGCATTATGCTCTGTCAATACATTACTCGTACATCTAATGAATAAATAAAATGTACTGCTGATCTAAGGAATGTAATCAATTAGTAAGAACATCATTTCGTTACATTTACAGATTTAAAAGAGCTTTGCGAAATAAGTCATTACTTTCGATTTCCAAAATTAAACAGGCATTAGCGCATAGTGGAACACTCATTAACCTTAAAGGAATGCTTAACTAATCGCAAAAGAATGAAGAGATTCAGTCTCAACGTTATTGTGAGTTTAAATAAAATATTTATGAGAACGAGGATAAAGCCGTTTATGGAGCAAAATAAGTATTTAATCCTTCCCTCGTTTCACAGTTCCTCGAGTTGAGGTAAAAGCAAAAAGTTTTTATTCAAGTTACCTTACTTAGCATTTTGGTTCTACCCACGTTCTACCATATCTTAGACGCCCTCTAAAAGCCACACTTGTTATCTTCGTTCTCGTTAACCAGGTCGAAACCTATGGGTAATCCTAGTAAGTTTGAAAAATATTCAACATGTAGATGCCAACTTAGAAAACCAAACCAAACCTTGATTGGTTTTTCGACCACTAAGGTTTGATGCTTGAGTTTTATATGGCTTAAGACATGTCTACTCTCCACTAAAATTCTCAACGTCCCCTTGGTAATCTGTTGTAAAAACATGCAGGGTGCCTAATGCGAGTTTCATTCGATCACGATCACGTTAACGTAAACGAGAATTTGTATGGCAAAATTTTAACTCTTCTAGTAGGTATGTCGCCAGGAGGCGCTGCTTCAATGCCATACTGATTTTTGTTTTCGTAAACGTAATCGAATGAATACGGGTAGTGTGAACAAAGCTCACAATAGGGACCCAGATAATTATACGCACTATCCCATACAAAATAACTAGAACCTTAGGTACTGCCTGACAGATTTTTATCTAGGTCTCGGTATGTAATGTCTTACTTGCACATTTCATTGAGACACAATGACAACTAAATCCCTGTGATATATTTATCTAAAAAGAGTTTTGAATTCAAAACCTTTTGTGTTCTCAACAATTGTTTTACTTTCTTTACGCTGAAAAGAATGTCCTTTATCTCGAATGGGCATTTAAATGTAAAAATGAATACAGCCTTCTTTTGTTATTTAAGAAAAACGTTAAGATATTGTTTCACAAGAAACTTATTACCTAATGGATTTGTTGTGGCAAAATTAAACATCTTATATTTAGCTATATAAAAATTAAAGGTATTTTTGTTACAATCATTACGCACACATGCTGTAACATAGTTCAGTCTATTTTAGGGTTCCGTACCTCAAAAGGAAAAAACGGAACCCTTATAGGATCACTTTGTTGTCCGTCTGTCTGTCTGTCTGTCTGACAAGACCCTTTATCGCGGAAACGCGTGAAGGTATCGAGTTGAAATTAAAACCATATACTCAAACCTTTGAAGCTGTAAAAAAATCAGAAATCTTATTTAACGAAAAAAAAAGATACGGCCGTTTATGTTGCAAAAAACGTATATTTCGACACTCTCAAGGGAATCAAAATTCATATGGTACTTGCCGTCGACCATGAACTATGAAATTTGGCAAGTAATATCGTCTTATACTACAAGTATAGGGGAAAATCTGAAAACTATACATATTTAATTAAATGACAAAAAAACAGGGTCTTTATGCAAGGAACGGTGGTCCAAATTTTGAAGTAAGTTAACAGTGTCATGTGGGGTGTCGTATGAAAGGGCTTCATTTGCACAAGTTTATACAGATTTTTAATTATTTTTTATAGGCTGCCTGCATAAGTCAGGATTACAGAATACCTACCATTACTAATAATCTATCAATAGGTAGGTAACGGTCACACCGTCACACCGTTACCTACCTATTGATAGATTATATTTTGGTTAATTCATTGATATATAATAACAGCCTTCTCGCATCGTCATAGTTTTAAACAATCG
The DNA here is from genome assembly GCA_949315975.1 of Eudonia truncicolella. Classification (NCBI taxonomy): domain Eukaryota; kingdom Metazoa; phylum Arthropoda; class Insecta; order Lepidoptera; family Crambidae; genus Eudonia; species Eudonia truncicolella. The sequence continues at coordinate 16,177,830 of OX438837.1, read as the reverse complement.
GCCTCAAACTCAAGGTCTCAAGTTTAATACCCTGCTGGGATACATGTTAAGGTACTGTTATGTATATAACTCAAGTGGGCTTGGCTTGCAACCACTATCTTATCTCTGTCCCAATAACGACAATTTTAGTGGGGCTGGTGTGTTTCGACATTTAGAGATATGGTGCCCTAGTAATGAAGATTCCGGATAAAGTTCGTTCCTAACTTCGAACTTCTTGTCACGTTATTGTTAGCTGAGATAAAGGCCAAAATATCTCTTTTTTTAATAAAATAAACAACAACATAAAATATATTTGCGCTACAACGCACAATTGCGTAGAGATGGTGCGTCACTCAGCGTGTTTTACCGCTTATACCATGGCGAGTGCTCTGAAGAGCTCTTTGACCTCATCCCACCTTCTCCCTTCCTCCATAGGAGTACACGTGCTGGTCTCCGGAGTCACCGCTTCACGGTCTCAAATATTCCATCGCGCACTATGAAATTTGGTGACTCGTTTCTTTGTCGCACCTCCAAAACATGTAATAGTTTGCCAGCACACGTTTTCCCTCCTTCCTATGACATGGGGTCCTTCAAACGAGGCGTGAAGGGGCACCTTGTGGGCCGGCAGAGTGAGGGTGACTGATGCTGCATTGTTTTCACGCTGCACCAGTTGTCGTCGCATCTGGATTCTATATTCACTTAATATTAGGTGAAATGGAGTCATTTGCCGTGCTACGTATGTATCTACGTTTATAAAAAAAAGTGGTTCCGAAAACGACATCACACAAGATATATTACTCTGTTTTTGCCTTATTCATGTAAAAAAAAAATGTTTTTACCATATTTTGCATCCTCAACATTAATATATATCTCGTATTCTATGACGCATATTATTTGCGAGTTAATCGAAGGCCCCGTTAACCGGTTCGCGGTCGTAAAACACGCAGTTATACGAGTATATACCTAGAATTACAATCTACGACTATAATATGTTACGATCGGCTTCGAAGGGAAGAACGGGTTTCTCACACGATACGGTCGGTGTAGTAACGTCAGATCAATGTTGAAATACATTTGTCTTTGTTTGTATCATTCCATCTATCAACAATCAGAATGGGTGTGTCGTTATATTGAGGACAGGTGATCGAAAAAGGTTTTAGTATGGCTTGTGTGTACAAAGTCAAAATCAAATCATTTAAGCAACATAAATAAGCCTTCACATGCACTTATTTACGGCAAAACTATAAAATCCATATAACTAATAATAAAAAAACTAAAAAAATATTTTAGATTTAACTACTGAATAAAAAAAATAAAAAAATAAAATAAAATAAACTTTCCTACACTCACACCAATTATCTAGCCCAAGAGAAGCTTCGTTATGAAACTCGTTAAATGTGTACTAGACAACGGATAAACATACTTAATTTACTTAAATACATACTAATTATACATAGAAAACACCCAGACCGAGTCAATTTAGAAAAACAATAATTTCTAAATTGACCTGACCGGGGATCGAACCCGGGACCTCAGAGATGGCGGCGACACCATGAAACCGGTGTACAAACCACTCGACCAAGGAGGTCGTCAATTTATCACTAGTTCGGATTTAGGGAGAGCCTTCGACTGAGAAGAGCTGGCAAGAAACTCAGGGGGCTTATTTCTTTTCCTCCATCTTTTCAACCAAACAGCCTGAACTCGTCTTATGTATTGTATTAAATCCTACTAATTTTATAAACGCGAAAGTTTGTAAGTAACAAATAATTAACGCCATTCAAGTCGTACGAGTACCTATCTTTGCCTACTTTCCTCCTACTAACATAACATGTCGTTACCGTTTATGAGTTAACAAGGAAGGAAGTATATATTAAACACTTGCACTTTGCCCGCGACTTCGTCCGAGTTGAGTTCGTAGTTTTCCGTACAAAAATTAATAGTTCAATAATTTTTTTATCAAAATAAAATATAGCCTATGTTACCCGCAAGAACTGTATCATTCTATCAGTAAAAGAACTTTTGGAATTGGTCGTTTTGTTCCAGAGATCCCCTCAAACAAACAACTCACAAACTTTGCCTATTTTAAAAAGGTTTGTTCAGCATCTACTCTGACTATTTACAATCAAAACAATTTCAAAATCGGAAGGAAGGATAGCTAAGCTCCTCTTCCTCTTTTAACCGCCTTCGTGGTCTAATGGTTAAGACCACCGTTCTCTAACCCAGAGGTCCCGGGTTCTATTCCCAGTGGAGGTATTTGTTTGTGTACTAGGTTTGGTTGGTGGTACCTTGATTGTTCGCCAGGCTAGCTACCACCATCTTATCTAAATATGTCGTCATAACTTCAATGTTTATAGCGTTGTTGTGTTCCGGTAGTTTTCATCACTTAACACCAGGTGAGATGAAAGCTAAGCGTAACAATCCTACTATAACTACAATTTGATGTCAATGTTCAGAATTAGACTTTTTATATGTTACACACGAGCTTAATACAATATCCGGCCTACGTGCGGGCATGGCGACGACAAAGGATGCGTGGAACCGCTTCCGCGCCCGCTCCGTGCGCCGGCGCCGATAGCGATGGATATTGGTTACACGATCATTGAATTTCACTGTGAACGTTTTAAATTGTCTATGCGGCCGGTTTTGCTCCGCTTGTCTACTAGGCGTCTGATAGTGTAAGTTTTATTTTTAAGATAATATGCCATTCGATCACGTTAACGAAGACTATGAAGTGTTTGCAGAATACCAGTGCAGCAGGCCCCGCTAGCTGCGTATACTGAGCTGTGCACAGTGGGCATCACATAATAGGGCGCAATTATAATTGTTATTATTTTTGTTACATCATCATCATCATCATCATCATCAGCCCATACACGTCCACTGCTGGACATAGGCCACTCCAAGTGCACGCCACTGAGCACGATCCGCGGTTACTCTCATCTATCGTTTTGTTATGTGATTCCAATCAATGTTTTTTCTTATTTTTCTTCTGATTATGACTATGAAGAACGAGTATTCGTTGGCAAAAATGTAACTCTCATTGTTTGAAACAAGCACTACCCGCATTTTTGCACATTTAATTTTAATATAAATAAATTTTGACGTTTTGAACCCTTTGCAGGGTCTGTGGTCAGTCTCCTCGTTTGTCACCAGGTTACGTTACTTCAATGCCAAATTATAACTTCTCGTTTTCATTTATGTGACTGCGTGGCTAATAAAACTTGCACTAGCCATTTTGTACTCTTTATTGCCTTACAAATAAAAAGAATATAAATTTCGAACAGTTATCATGTGTTAAAACACTCTCTTTCTCTCTTTTGCTCTAATGTGAACTAAAGTTTACATTTATAACGGGAACAAAACACGGAATATTCCAAGGACATTATTTTTTTATTTGTTTCTACAGTATTACTTTTCATACTCTATAACGCAAATTACATAAAAAGTTATAAAATGCTGGACCGCTCGCGACTTCGCCCACGTTAGCACACGGGATTTTTTCTTCTATATACCATAAAGAGAACCACTGTGCAAAAATAAAGTTTCAAGTTCAAATATGCACTACACTTAGTAGATACTTTGAAGTTAACACTTAACAATAACCCAGTTTAACATTACATTATAATATAACAATATAGATTAAAATTATTAGGCATTTTGAGGGATTAACAGGGACCTGTTTATTAATGTGTCCATATTCATAATAATATGAAAACATCAAACTTTAAGCTTATAGTGATCGTTAGGGTAAGCTTATTATAAAATATAGCTAATCTGTTATTAATTAGCCACATTGGATTACAGACATTAGGTACATTATTATCTATGTTTGTATTACGTTGATATTGTCTTGTATCTTAATAAATAAAGTGACTTTAATCAATAGGTTTAGAGTATGAAATATCCATAACATAAATATCGATAATATACTTGTATAATAGTTTGCAAAATAGTTGTCAGTGCAATGAGGTGCTTATAGTAAAGTACTGATATAACGTTTTTTTTTAACACAGATGTTTGTGGTGTTTAAGTTTGAGTTTTGGTCGCTTGAATAAATGAATGAATGAATTAATTCATGAAATAATATTGTTTTATTGAAAAAGCAAAAAGTACCTACTTACAATGCCACTATGACAAACTTTTTTTTTAAATTTACGCAAACATTATCCATTGAAATAATACACTTACAGATAAATATACACGTATTTTTATTTTATTATGGCCACAACACAATCACAATCAATCTTTCTGTGACCACGGACCCTATAAAGGGTTCGAAACGTCAGGAAAAAAAAATAACGCAAGAAAAATTCGTAAAAAAAATGTTTCATATCAAAAACCTCTTTGTTAGCCTCAGCTTCGTGTAACATGCAGATGTATTGATACTTTATAGAGATTATATATCATGCACCTGTTTCGAACTCGGAACACCCACAGGATGCGACTAATTATTGCACGTCGCTTCACCCGCGCGCATGTGACCAGTTTTTGTAACCTCCACACTGTTAATCGAAGCCTCCAAAGCAAAAAGGCTGTATGCTAGATCATAGTTAGTGCATATGCATAGTGTGTCAACTTTGTTCGCATATAAACTTAGTGAGATAGAGTTTCACCCGAGTTCTTTCCGTAACAACACGTGTTGTGAGACTCCATTTTAATTTCTATCTACCGTACAAATTGTAATGGCAATAATAAAAAACACTTGAAAATTGCTAATTAATTAAGATAATTAATTAGTGGGATAGGTTGCGTTAAGAGCTACTATAAACTTTGGTAAAATCATATCTGTTATAATATTTTTGCTTGTATGTTTGTATAAAAGGGAGCTACAATAGTCCTTTGCAAACTAGGTTCTATATTGAATTCTACGCAAGCAAAGCAAACGATAAAGATGATATCATAGATTAAAAATAAAGTTATTTTAATTATATACCATCAGATACGATGAAAGCCAAGAATTTTCCTGTTGAAGGATTTAACAATTATTTGGGAGTAAAATCTCAAACAATTGTTAACAAGATAAAAACTCCGTCATGGCATTTATAACTAGAAACAACTCGTAAGGTCATAGAAGAGCTTTCTAACTTAACCTCCTACTCATGTTCATTCAAAATAAAAGTTTTCGATTGAAAGATTACACTAACGAAGACTATCAATGACCAAGTCACTGACTTCAAAAACATGATAACAAAGATGCTATACTGTAATTCAACCTCAATTGACAGCTGATTTTATAGTATGGCTTCCATGCAACAACTGGTCAGGTTAAGGTAAGGAGTTAATTGTTATAAATATGACAGCTGCAGTACCCGTAGTTCCAAATAAGGTATCGGCAAGATATAATCTGCGATCGTTTTGAAGATAACAATTTAAAATGAATTCTGTTTTCAAACAAATGAACTGTAGATAAAAACAAAAAACGCTGAATAATAAAATAACAATTGAAGTTTTTAAAATGTAAGCTATAACAGTCAGTATTCTTTTGTTTCGGAGCACCAAAACCAGTATATATTATTTTATACAACATCGGGCAAGCGCTTGTTCTGCATCTCAACTGATGATGAGAGACGTTTAGGTCGAATATGGTAGCGTACTTCACCCGGAATCCTCAACCACTGAGGAACTGGCTATTTTTCGTCTAACTGTCGGACACAACAATACTACTAATATTGTTGCTATAGCCAAAGGCTAGATAAAGATGGTGGTACCCACGAAACAAACTTAAATGTAATAGTGGTAACTAGCTAGTCCGACATACAACGAGGCCTACCACCGATCTTAACATGGCCATTAGTAAAAAGTTATATAAACGGATACAAATTTAAACTACAAAACTCCTTATTGTTTTAATACGACTTTCACAAGACCGATTTCTGATTATTACGATAATACAATAAAGCTGTTACAACATACTTTAAGGAAACAGAAAATAAAACAACTTGTGAAGGATCTCTTCGTAAGGCTAAAGTGGAATACAATACCAAGTAAAATAAGTAAGCATTAAATAACTTGCTCAAACGACAACAGGGAAGTTAAACAAAAAGTCAATACAAAACTTAAAGACACATAAGACAAACAAGGAAAAACAAATACGAAAAGCATTCATCAGCTGTACGAGCGCAGACTAAACACTGCATGCTATCTGTACACTGTATTTGCTTTGACTCAATTATCAATGATTCAAATTTGATACAATTTTGGTACAATTTTGATACAAACAGATTTAACAACCATTTAAAAGAAATGCTATCTACAAATTTTGGGAACATACCGTCTACGCAATCTTCCTAATATATATTTTTTAGGTTTTTCTTAGAAATATGTGTGTGAAAAATAAAAGAAATATAAGTCAGTGATACCCACGAATTAAGGTCGTGGTCTCACTTGTTAATACATAAGAAAAAACAGACATCTTCTTGACAAGTTCTTTTGATCGTTAAACCAGGTAAAACTCAGTATGTCCTATCAGCCCAGTCAGATAAAAGACATTTTTTTTTTTAAAACTGTTATTCAATCTGACATTGAAGTGTATATACCATACATTTATTGCACAAACAGTACCTTCGACTTGTTTAAACTCTGCGTACGACTTTGAACTCATTTGACAAAAAAACAAGGAAGTTAGCATAAAACCGAATGCCTTGATCCGACGAGGGCGTTCAGGCGAAAGTAATCGCCTTGGGTAAAATAGATATAGCTAATGCAAAAAGTTGTACAAAATCTGGTACAAAAAATTTTATTTACAATTACATTATTAACTATACCAACGTTATTTTTGGGATTAAAAATTTGCATCACTCTATAATCAATTTAAATTATTAATTCGATATTTCTTACTTAAACTATTAAATAATAATTTTAACTGTATTTGTATTCAAGTGGTTAGATCATCGGAATTACACTTAGAGGTACTTTTAGGACTTAGGGCGAGTGGTGGTGAGGGTTGGCCTTTGCTTTAAGTATGTCTGGCTAGCTACCATTTATTTACAATCTTATCCCAATCTTATCTGAGTATGTCGCCATAATAACAATGTTAGTAAGATTATTGCTCCAATAGTACGAGTAAAAATTATTAGTTCCAGTTCACTGACACCTTTGGCTTGTAGTCTCTAAGACCTAATGCTTACGCGAACAAGTCTTACTAACAACGAAATCGAGTACAATATGTACGCCAGAGTTCAGCCCGGGACTTTTGTGTTTAAGTTTTATGTTCTATAATTTTTAACAAAAAACAAAAACGACCTCAAAAAAAAAAGTTAAGAAATAAATTTACTTAGTACAAAGTAATTCGTATTTTGATAAAGTTAATCAGAAATTATTAAATAAGTATACAAAGAACAGCTCTAAAAAGCAAAAAATAATATTGAAATCATTTTATTGATTACGATATCAGTTTTAAAAAATGTCTATTGAAGTCGGGTGGTTGGTGGTCGGTTGGGGGACAATTTTGTTTCATTTAAACTTTCATAGTTGTTCCATTATCTCCACTTTTTGATTGTAAAAGCCCCACCCGACTTCAATAGACCTTCTTTAAAACTGATATCTAGGTAATTAATAACATGATTTCCATATTATTTCTTGCTTTTTAGAGCTGTTTTTTGTATACTTATTTAATAATTTCTGATTAACTTAATCAAAATACGAATTACTTAGTACTAAATGAATTTATTTTTTATTTTTTATTTTCCTTTTTGAAGACGGATTAGTTTTTTGTTAAAAAATATTTTATTTTACAATTTTTAGTGATGGGTAGACTTAACAAAGGTGCTTCTCGGATGAGGCAACGACGGCCTAGGAAGTAGGTAGTGGTATTCCTATGTAAATCTTATCTTAATTAGGTATTATATTTGTACGAACTGAACATTTTGGCATATTGAACCGTATGAAGTAAGCCCAACAAAAGGTAACTGCTGTAAATCGTTGAAGAATTCCCTCGACTGTCTATGCTCTCCATCATCAGACCTGTAATGGTACTTATAATCCATGTAGGTGAAAAATTCTCACCAATAAAAATAAATTAAGTCCAAAGACAAGGTAGCTACTGTAAAAAGTTGAGGAGTTCCCTTGACTGTTCTTCGTCTTCATCATCAGACCCCTAATGACAGTCACAACCCATCTAGGTGTAAAGTTCTCACCAATACAAATTAATCAAGCCCAAACACCAGGTAATTGCTGTTAATCGTTGAGGAGTTCCCTCGACTGTCTTTCAGCTCCATCATCAGATTGAATCCTGACCTTCATTAAGTAGTAGGGCTTTAAAATACTTAATGAAAAAAATAACAAACGCATTAGTCGCCGCTACGATTTTCGAAGGTTCCCCTCGATTTATTATTATTATTATTTATCCATTTTGGTAAGCGTTTTGAATTTTATTGATAGTAAAATTGATACATTTTTGGTAGGCGTTTAAACACAAGCCGAACATTAATATATTATATGTACTGATTAAAGAACAATCATGTGAAAAAAAGCAACAAAACAATCTCAAGTGGCAACAACTTCATATCAAAAGGCTACTTGTAAGGAATGTTGCTGTTGATCAAGTCTCAGTTTCTTACTAACCTTTTTATGTCCCAGGTCAGGCAGTGTGTTTGATCACAACCCGCATTTACAAGCGTGGTGATTAAACCAATACCCATAATATTTAGCGATGACCTAATTTCAATGATGGGGGCCTTTGCCCAGCAGTGGGATAGTGTATAGGCTAATAAATTACTTATAATTATGATTAATTATAATTTTACGCAAACAACGAGATAAAAAGGCTTATAAAATAAGAGTAGACAGAATTAATAAATTTGCACGGATTGGACAGAGCCACGATCACGATTGCAAAGTTGAAAGTGTACTTGCCCCAGTATGTCATAGGGATCAAATGTGGGTCCAAACCCTTTTCTAAACTTTTATACATTTATTTGTTTAGGGAAGTAAAATCAATGTTCGACAGGAACACGTGATCGTCACTTTTTCCTTTAATCATCAAAAGTATGGTTCAAATACTGTTTTGAAATGAAAACAATTTTTACGGATCTACTCGCATTTATTTTATACATTCGTTTTAATTAACGTTTATCCTGACGTGTCGAACCCTTTGCAGGGGCCGGTCACAGGGAGACTGAGGTGCTGGTCTCATAATTAGTTTGTAGCCTGCCTTTAATTCAATCACGTGCGTTCCGTTTTACGCAGAAAGAGCTTTTGGTCTGGCGATAGGGTGTTGGGGCTGGGACTTTATATTTTGTATGATGGGATTCCAGGCTGGTGGTTAATTCCAACCATTTTCTCTATTAAAATTAGGATGTTTTTTTTAATTTCAATAGTCTCGCGTGTCATCCTAGGGATGAATCGTTGTTCTCTAGCGAGTATTTGAGGTTTATCAAATAAATCTGATGTAATCTACTTTTTAGTTGTTTTTTTACGTTAGCAACAATAGAATAAAAACTACCCGCTTCCAAGCTGATATCTAGTAACATTTCAATTTAATTCTATAATTATATTCATTGGCGACGAAAACTGGGCTTACTGTTTCGAACCGTGCCGCCACTATGATGCTAAATAAATGTCACAGAACAAAATACATTTCTCTTACAAAATAGTACAATTTATTTCTACTGTTGCTAATTATCGAGTGAATGCCAACGGCGTTTGTAAGCATCTTACATAAACTGAAATGCACATACACATCAACAAACTAACGGTTATTAGTAGAGGCGTGGAGATGGCGAAGCGTAAACACGCCGTCTGGGCATTGATGACACATCCGGTGAATCACGGCGTTGTTCCCGAAATACCTCGGCTGTCTGCCGGTGGGTATGTCCAGAGGGGAATTCTAATATTACCCTAATCCTATTCATATAAAATATTAAGTCCGTCGGTATGTTTGAGGAAAAAAAGATAATCTTTATATATATATATATATATATATATATATATACACATATAAATCTTCTGTGCATGTGTATGTCACTGATACAGTAGTGCAGATTTACAATTGGACCCGGTAGGTGGCGCTGCTATAGGGGTCCATCATGGGATACGGGTGTTCTTAAGCGGACGAATGATTTGTTTGTTTGTTGTCATGGAACCTGTCAACGTTTTGTTTGTTTTGTTGTCATGGAAACTGTCAAAGCGGTACGAAGTCCGCCGGTCAGCTGGCTTCGTCCCCACTCTACCCGATCCCATCTCTACCCGATTTAAAATTACCTAACAAAAAATCCCAACTCTACCGGATTTCATTCTTGCTTATAGAAAAAAGTAAGTGTACAGTTGAAACGAAAAATGTCATAATATGTTCCTAACACAATCTGTGATTTTGCATGATAAGTCAATTTTTACAATTTCTTTTTTTTTTGTTATAATAGTGTTATTATTACTTAAGGGCTTTGTTTAAAAATATTATTTTTATTATATTATTTTAAATGTCGATTCTTGTTATTGGTAATAATGGTTTTATATCGTTCAAATGTTCTTAATTCTGGTTGTACTTTTTATCATATCGGGTAGAGTTGGGATTTTTTTGTTAGGTAATTTTAAATCGGGTGGAGATGTGATCGGGTAGAGTGGGGACAAAGCCGGTCAGCTATTACCTATATATTTTTATTATATAGTTCATATTAAACGTGTTATAGCGTTCTAGATTATCTTTCTCTTACTTTTTTACAACTTGTTTCTTCTACCAAATTATCATGGGTCAAAGTATCAACGATCTTTATCAGTAGAAATGATTAACGTATTATTGGAATACCAATAAGGTTGTTAAAGAGTTATTCTTTCTTTTTCTTCTTTTTTATTTCATTAAAATGCCATGTGGTAACAACATAGTTTAAAAGTAGCTAGACCAAAAGATACACAGCTGCGCACAGTACCTACTATGTCATCATAACAACACTGCATACATTACGTAAGAAAAATGTCTATAAATAAAACGTTTGTTTTGCACACAGTTGCACACACTTGCACACATTTGACATAGTTCAATGAAATTAAAAATAAAAACACAACATTAAAAAGGAATATCTTAAGAGTATCTTCGGAACCTTGCCTAAAGGGACTCATTTTAATAATATATTTTAGTTATTATATTATATTTTTTTAAGGTTTTTAATTTTAGGTTCTTTGTATTGGTAAAAGCTAGTTGACGTTTTAATATAATGATTATAGTGCATCATATAAAAAGGAATTAATTTAAATAACATGTGGGTGGTAGCGAATTAAAGGGTTTAGCTTAAACCCTTTAATTTAGCTTATTGATTCCTTCGCTCTAAAAATAGAGCACGAATTTCAGCTTGTGCGTCGCTATAGAAAGGATATGGATATTACCACGTGTTTTGTTGTATGTGAGTATCCGATATTATATGTTAAAATAATTATTCTAACGACCGTGAAAAATTGAAAAGTTTTTAAGTAAACGTATAGTTAATGGCCAGCATTAGGCTGAGTAAAACCTCTTTGTATTGTTTTTCTTATTTCTAACCAAGTAACGAGGTTGTTATTTCTTACATACAAGCAAACGCGTTTCAATTTTTTTTATTAGATACGGTCAGTAGCGCATGTCGTTGAACTCCCTAACGTCATGTCATAACAACATTACTGGTAGTTGACAAGCCCGTCAGGTATTTTAGTAGCTTTGACCTTTCTCACAGTAACTTTTAGTGTTTTTTATAACTAAAGTGTTTATATATTTTACTTAAATCAACGAGTTTAAGACTTTCTGTAGTAGGCTTTTAATCGCATAAATTCAGATGATTTAAATTTTTTATACGAAGTTTGCTCACTGACTAGAGCTCTGTATTTTTTTTAAGCGTCTAAAGTCTTATGAGAATTGGATTATTGGTTTGATAAATATTGAACTAAATAGTAGGCGATAAGTAAATATATTTTTTACCTTCATAATGAAATGTTAATTATAATTATAATTACTCATTAAAATGCTCCAAATGTATATAATAAAACAATGCATAATTGTAATTTGAAACAGTTGTTTCGGTTCGTACAGTTAGCAACAAAAGTCTGTGAACTCTTAATACTTTGTCAAAGCAAGTAATGTATCGAGCAGGCACTTGTCAACCTCTAATGATGTTATTAGGACATGGTACTAAAGTATTGATTGTTTTTATGACCGGACAATTGTCTAGTCATACATTGACATGTACTTCATAAGCGAACGCCACATAATACCAAGAACAGAAAACAAGACATTACCCGACAACTAGGTTTCGATACACTTCCTAACCAAGTAGTACAATCAACAGCGTGTGTGTTCCACAACATTACATTACAAAAGCTATCATATTCCGGTGTAGTAAAACACATATTGGCTGTAGAAGTGTTTAGTTAAATTCTCTATACATTCGCACACGCGAAACGCAGCCGCATTTTCCTCGGTTTATGTAACTATAATCGCTGACGCATTAGGTTTCTTTCCATGTTGGTACAACGCCGCCAGATCAGGTCGAACAAGCGACTCCTTATAACTTATGCATGGTTTATATACAAGTATAGAACATACAACGCGAATAAAAATATATGTTATAATACACTGTACTTAGATATATAGAGCTATAAAATTTCCTCGATAGAAAAATCTCAAAAGTTAGCTCTAAACTAAAGGAAGTCAATGAAATGAATTATTGAAATTAGCTATTGTTTTGGCTATTATGTAACATCTAAATTTTAAATGAATAGCGATTTTCGACGGAGAGCGCTGTTCCATGGTTGTCAGCGCCTTAAGGTTGATAGTAAACGTGCCAAAAGATTTGCTACGTTACAATATTTTATTGTATATTTTTCCAATATAAGCAACTAAAGTGTTTGTTTCCTACTCTTCTCGATACATGACTGCGTCTCGAACCGGTTGGTAGATTAACAGCTATTTAAAAAACAAAACGGAGGTAAAAAAATACTTTTCCTTTTTTAATTATATTGTATCGCGTATGTTAATTGGTTAAATGTTACAATCGGAAAGCTTTTGGCCTTCATCCCGAAGGCCGAAGGTGATTAAGGATGAAGCCAAAGTACCAAACGTGTATCCTCAACAGCTGAACTTTAAATTATCTTATCTCTGAACTGTCGGAATACAACAATGCTGCCATGTTTGTTGTTATGGCGATAGACTTAGCAGACTAAGATAAGATGGTGGAAGTTAGTTAGGCCTTAATCGCGTTATGAGCGAGCATATCGTTCTAGGTTCTCCGGGTTGTTCTGGTTTCACATCGAGAGCGGAAACCCGATGAAATGAAATGATTTTTTTAATTTGCTTTCAAACACAGTATACAGTGAGGATGTTACAGAAAAAGCGAAGATCAAGCGTATTTCGCCAAGTAGTCTGACATACTGGCATAATGGCGCCTCTAATTAAAGAAACAAGATAGGAAATGTAAGCCTTACATTATTTGAAGGTCCTACATCCGCAATCTTGCTAACGCTCATGTTTCTCTATAGGCTAACGAATGGCATCTTTGATGTCCCGTGTTTACTAAAATCGCTGATTCAATGTACCCTTAAAGCTTCCACGAGCATCAAGAAGTAACATCCTTGTAGACCAGCCTTGCAGCCTTGCAACCTTGGTCAGAATGCACCTTTGAATCGTATCATAAGGGAGTTTAATGGTACAGCTAAAACCAAGAGTTTGGACTTGTTCATGAGTGACATTCGCAGCTTTAGGAAGTCTCTCATCTCTTGATATATATTGTATGCGACATAAGTATTTATATTTATTTATTTTTTGCAATTGTTATTTAAATTTTTCATATTTAATATTTACTTCAATTCCCTTTTTATCATAATTATGGAGGTACTATATTTTTTTTTGTTAATCCTATTCACGTAATTGCATGCAGTCTTCACCTATAATTGTGTTGACATTAAGCTAAACTCTATTTTTGAAATGTTTTGTTTACGATATCAATGATGTTAAATATGTTGGTGATCATTTAAATAAATAAACGCTATGTCGCGAATGGCGTTATGTGATGCACAGTATAATTTTAATTATCTCAACAGTACTAGGTAGGTTCTACTAAATGGAACTATTTGTAACACGCATTTAGTTTCTATATTTTAAATGTAATAATCAAAATCAGTGCAGTTGACGGCGTGATGAGGTACTCAGTTTGTTTGGTAGTAAGGCTTCTTTTAATTTCGCTAGGCTCTCTACCTACCAGATTATCTAAATTTGTCTATTTATTTTAATTTAAATTTTAACAATGACAACAATGACTACAGTGACAATGAAAATTACATCAATGTCAATCTGTTAAGCATTGTGGTGTTCCCACAGTACCGGTTTATCGGTAATAAGACCTACCAATTTTTTTGATTCCTTCTTTACAACGAACATTGCCTCACACAAAAACCTTATCGAAATTTTTCTGTGCATGTGTACACATGCAAGGTAATGTAAGGTACCTTAGTAGTAAGGATTCCGTTTTACCTTCCGTTCTATCGTCACTTATAATCAAGTGAGACATATACCAAGTGCTTCCACGTTTAAAATTTGTTCAGGATCAGTTAAGTTTAAGATAACAGCGCTCTCTTCCCGCGATAAAATCTTGATGCTTATCAGGGATATCAAATATTTATACCATATCGATCATAATCCAGGTCAAGTCGCCCACTTTACGACAGATTTTTCTCATAATACTGTCTTATCGTTAACCTACTTAGTGGTAGGGGAATACATCGGCGAAACTTGGCCCGTATTTAAATCACATGTATGAGATTGAACATCTTTGCAAATGAAACATGGGTCGAAATACGGCAAGAAAATTTGGACCTCCGATACTAATGGCAGGCAGGATTGACGTTTTGATTATATTATCTTAGGTACGTGTTCAAAATAAAGTATAACCTCTACTGTCCCACTGCAAGCCATATACGTTTATTGAAATCGAGTCATCACTTTTTTATTTTTTTTTATTTTACGGGTAAGCACAGTGCCTTGATCTCACCTGATGTTAAGTGATGATAAGGCCAATGATGGAAGCGCACTTCAACCGGGATCCTCAACTAGTGAGGTACTGGCTATCTTATCTCTAGCTGCCGGAACACAACAATGCTACAAACATTGATGTTATGGCGACATATTTAGATAAAATAGTGGTAGCTAGCCAGGCGGCCCTACAACCAACCAAACCGAGTACACAAACATGTACCCCCCGCTGGGAATCGAACCCGGGACCTCTGGGTCTAAACCGGTGGTCTTAGCCACTAGACCACAGAGGCGGTTAAAACTGCAACTTATAACAACTGCAAATTATGCAACAATAAGTATACTATGTAAGTAATAACTTATGGGCGTGCAAAGTTATTTGCATACTTCCGTTGATGATATCTGCAAAATGAAATTCATTTACCTAAGTCGCAGTCAATCGTCGTAAATAAAATTATTATGACCACGATAATAAATTGACTAGTGCATGTCAAATTTATTTTATGAAAGCAAGCCGTAAATAAAAACACATTTCTTCGCCACTAATCCTTTTATAGCTGATTTGGAGGTTATAAAATATTACCCAATCAAACGAAAATATCACCAGTAACGCAAGAAAAGATAGTTAATAACAACATATTCAAAATATATGTACAGTACCATATTCAGACTCATAAGTTTTATCGAACTATCGAAGACATGGCTCAAAGAAAACTAATGCGTAGTTATTTTTATCAGAGAACATTGTATACTCATTGTTTATTAAGCACCTCTTATCGCCATCAATTATCGTAGATGACCTGCTTAGTAAGTAAAGACTTGCATAAGCTGGATAAACGAAATGTAGATCAATATTGTATAATATGCGGAGAAAAAAAATCCGTACAACACTCGCTGTACGAGTATGACCACGGTGCGACTGTGCATCTCTGGCTAGGAAATATTAGGACTTCGGAGATCATCCTATCTGAAATCCCGCCCGATCCTCTAAATGCCACTACATATTTACAGAATACACTAAATGCATACTAGTTTAGGCTCGTAGGCACCGTACTCGTAGAACAAGGGTACGACGACCCGGTTCACACGCGCTCTATACCAGGTGCAGACATGACAATGTATCTGGCCGCTTCTCCCCACCCCCACGACACGGTCAACCCGGGCCGAGGTCCAAGCCTTTAGAGACGCGCTAATTAAGTAGTCGACAGCGGATTTGTTTATAAAAATAACTTTATTTACAACAAACAGCGTGAAAGGCTAATACAATATTGGTTTTATTCTGATTTAACACTAGTATTTATATAATAATAATTGCTTATTCTAACTTATATAATGCATGGTCTAACTTATATTATTCGGGTCAATCTTTGTTGCTTACAAAGCGTAATGAGCCCGGGTTGTCAACCTTAACTCCTCCCTCCCTAAGAGAAAAATTATCTGAAGACACTTCTTGTGGTTTAAGAGAATTTTGTTTATGACATAATGTTTTTCTTAGTTTATAATAAATAGCTAGAAACACTATAATAATTATACTTACATAAATAATTATAGTCCAAACACTAATGTTAGTAGTTACGATATAGTCAAACATATAATCAGAATTACTAATAGGATCATTTTTGATCGTGTCCAAAATTTCCCTAATGTTGCTGAAGTCCACACCTCGCAGGTTGACAGGCTTGAATCTTCTATCTTGCTTCTCCACTCGTGGCAGCTGGATCGGCGGCAGGTCGTAGACTGACATTGATGCGTTGCTCATTGGTGTTATAAGTGTGTCACCGAGTTGAGTTTCGCAATAGACATTACGTGACAATATGTATGTACCACGTATTGGGTATCTTCTAGTCTCGTCTTGGCATCTTTCGACGATAAAATCTTCATCTTCTAAATACAGCATCCAATGGTGGTCTGTTATGGGCTGGATCTTCTTCTTCTCGATTTCTATCTCCGTCTGGTGACATAGGCTGAAGTTTGTTTTCGCTAACATGAGCTGTTCTATGCAGGTTTCTACTGGAAATTGCAGGATATTATCTTTCGTGCATAGGTAATTTTCTCTCTCTATTTCCTCACAGGAACTTACCACAGGTTTGTATTTCATCCCTTTCGCTATTAGGTAAGGATATTTAGGAACAATAATGTGTGTTTTATGGGAATTCGGGTTGTATATAGGAACAGGTATAATCTTATAATAAACATATGTGTCTTGGTTAATTAAAGGAATTTCTAAAATAAACACTAATTTATATTCATCCATATATGATTTCATTTCTATATTTTGTTCTAACTTTGCTAAATTCTCAAGATTTGGTTTATAAATTAGTTTTGCATGTTTTTCAATTTCATGGAAGGTATTTAATAGTTCCGTAGAATTTATTATCGACTGGTGTAACGTGTGAAGTTTACTAAAGGCGATTGCTGTTTCTACTTCGTAAATAACCTGATAGAGTGTTCGAAAGTTATTTAAAATCTGATATAGACCATTCATTAGTCTTAAGGATGTAAACATAACTGTTTCGTTGCCAATTATCGAACCTAATCTATTATTATTAAAGTTTACATATTTAACATTAAGGTTTATATCTTTAGTAATATTAACTAATTTATCAAACGCTACGTTCATAAGAGAGATTTTCTTTTCAATATTATGCTCTTTGTTGTTGAGTTTACTAATCTCCGTGTTATATTTTATCGCATCCTCATTATCTAGATTACCAGATATTGCTTTGATCAATGAGCCTATTGGATTTAGTAGACCGCGTTTTACTTTATGGTATGGTAATACTTGTCTTAACTTACTTTTAGTCAAGCTTATAAATGACTCGATCTGAATTGTTAGTGCTAATAACTCATTGCGTGTCTCCGTATACTTATACATAGTTCCCTTAAGCTTATAATATTCATCTACGTTATAATCTAATTGAACTTCTACTGATTTTAAATCTAATGTCTTAATGATACTCCAATGGTCAATCCTCGTCACTGCTGTTCCCATCCGAACTGGTACTATTCCCGGGTTCGGATCTAGTTTCTGTAGGTTCAAGCTGTTTATCTCTGTGACTAGGACCAGCACCATCACGCCGCACCTGTGGAGGCCGTTTAATATTTTTAATCGCTACTCTGGATTTTCTACCTTTTATCTCTACTGGTATTATATTTCTATCAGGTTTTTCTACAACCTTTGCTTCCTCAAATCTCGGTAGATCTTTTGCTTTTCTAGTCCTAGTGTTCTTCATAAAAATTGTATCTCCTACGTCTATCTTTGGTGGTTCAATCCCACCGCGTTTTTCTCTAACTACTACTTTGTCTGACTCTAACTTCTCTTTGACATATTCATATAGGGTTTTTAACCGTTTTCTATGGTCCTGTACCAACTTCTGTAAAAGATTTTTCTCCCTATCCGTGTCAAACATATGACCCGTGTCGGTATGACCAAACACTAACTCGAATGGCGTATACGTAGTAGCGCTATGTATTGTATTATTGTAGGCCATTATAGCATACGTCATAACAGAGCAAGCGTCCTGGTCGCTCCTATCATATTTAGCAATACGGTATATTTCTATAATCGTTGAGTGAAATCTTTCTACTACTGCCATAGACGTCGGATTGTTAGGAGTCCCTATGTGGAGTTCTATTTTATAAAGAGTTAGTAGTTCTTTAAGTAGCTCGTTATTAAATTCGGCACCTGAATCACTATTGATTTTCTTAGGTATTCCGTACAAACTAAAGTATTTTATTAGTGCCCTGACTACCTCGGGTGTACTTCTGTTAGGAATAAATACTGCCTGGGCTAACTTACTAAAAGCATCTACTACAGTTAAATAATATTTACCCTCAATAAATAGTAAGTCTATAAAAACTTCTTGAAACGGTATATCTTGTGTTTGCGTCAACTGAATATGAGGTTTAATAGGTTTTCTTTCATACTTCATCTTCTTGCATTTCTCACATCCGTTAATAATAGCAGTTATAGTCTCTTTCATACTGATCCACCAGTAGTTTCTTCTAAGTTTTGCGAATGTTTCGTTTATACCTCGATGGCATGTCTTGCCTTCGTGATATTTACGAATGATATCTACTTGATCAGTCTCAGAATCTGTTAGGTTGATTACTCGCTCTGTACATTCTACCAAGTTAACTGTGCCCTTTTTATATAATTGAGTTACTATTTTAGTAAAAATAGGTCTAAATAAAATGTCTTCAAAATAAATAAAATATTTATGTTTAAAATCTACGTACTCTTTAAAAAAATCTTTTACGAGGTTTTCTTTGTTCAAAGGCATATGAACTTCTAGAATCCTCTGTTTATTATTGGAAATATCTTTAGCCAAAAACTTATCCATAAACCATTTGTACACTATAATTTGTTTTGGTTTTGTGTCAATGGCATCATTCAATATAGGTATACCTTCGTGTTCTCTATTTGAAATTGAATGGGCTGTGGCACCATCATCAGAGTCTGAGATATCTATTATATCTAACTGTGGATCCCTAGTGCTATACTTAGCCACCTCCTGTTCTAATTCTCCTACTATTTCCTGTAACTTTACATCTTCTGAGTCTACGTTCACTAGTATAGAGTCTAAGTCGTCATCTATAGCGTTTACTCTAATCCTGGACAAAGCATCCGCGTTAGTATTCTGAGGTCCCTTTTTATATCTAATGTCAAAGTTATACTCCTCTAACCTTAAACGCCACCGCGTGAGTTTACTATTAGGCTCTTTTAACGAATACAGCCATGCTAGAGGTCTATGGTCTGTATAAATTGTAAACTTGCTACCATATAAATACGGCCTAAAATGTTTTACCGCCCAGATAACAGCTAGAAGTTCCTTCTCGATAGTGCTATACCTTGTTTCCGTTTCACTTAACGTTCTGCTAGCATACGCTACCGGTTTGTCTGAACCTATTGAACCCTGCGATAACACTGCTCCCAACGCGAAGTTTGAAGCGTCTGTAGTTAGTACAAAGGGTTTTTTAAAGTCTGGGAATTGCAATAACGGTGCGTTTGTTAAAAGTTTCTTGCATGTTTCAAAGCTATTCTTGTATTCATCATTTAACACTATCTTTCGTCCTTTCTTCAAACATGCTGTTAAAGGCCTAGTTATTTTCGCGAAATCCCTAATGAATTTGCGATAGTATCCCACCAGTCCCAAGAAACTTTTAATTTGGGTTACTGTTTCAGGTAATGGGTAGTTAAGTACTGCATCTATTTTGTCATTGTTAGGCTTAAGGCCATCACTAGTAATTGTGTGCCCTAAATAAAGAACCTCTTTACGAAGAAAATGAGACTTATCTAATTGAACTTTTAGATTTGTTTGACGAAATCTATCGAAAACCGCTCTTAATTTTTGTGTATGTTCGGTCAGACTCTTTGAAAATATTATGACGTCATCAAGGTATATTAGACAGTGTATACCTTGAAGGCCTCTTAGTACATTGTCCATTGCTCTTTGAAAAGTAGCAGGCGCTGTCTTCAAACCAAACGGCATTCTATTGAATTCATAATGACCGAACGGTGTGCTAAAGGCTGTTTTAGATCTATCAGTCTCTTTTACTTCGAGCTGATGGTAGCCACTGGCTAAATCCAGGGTCGTAAAATACATGCTCTTTCCTAGCATGTCAAACAAGTCACTAATATTTGGTAAAGGATATTTATCGTCTACCGTAATCTCATTTAGTCGTCTATAGTCGACGACCATTCTCCACTTCTGTTTCCCGGACGCATCTACTTTCTTGGGTACTAAATGTACGGGTGCACTCCAGGGAGAGTGAGATTCCTGGATCACATTGTCCCTTAGCATTTTATCTACTTGGTTCTTTATTTCCGCCGTCTGGGAAGGTGGTAATCTATGAGCCCTAATGAAGACGGGATCCTCATTTGTTGTGCGAATTTCGTGTTTTACTTGATTTGTAAATGACAAGGGTATGTGTTCGCAGTAAAAAATATCCTTATACTCTTTGCATACACTCTCAATCATCTTCCTTTCTTCCTCATTCGTATGGTCTAATCTTAATTTAGAAAGATTTTCTGTTAATAAACTATCTATGTTACTATTTTCCTTAGTATAATTTATTAAACACTCGTTCTTATAGCTATATGGTTCTACATAAAACGGTGACGTCACTGTCAACGTCATACTTTTAGCGTTACAATTTTGAATTACAGTATTCGCGTACCCTTTACTACAACTAACTAATGCGTCGGGCATCCTAACTCCCGCGCTGAACTGTACATGTCCTAAGATACCGTTACCGTCTAATAAGTTGACGGGAAGTTTGACGCGCAATTCACTACGTGCTGGTAACTCGTAGGTTAGTTTCATAGGAGGCGAATATATTATAGGAATTATAGAGCTATTTGTCTGTAACGTCTGGTTTTTCATATCTATTTTAGCGTCTAATTGCTTAAGTAAATCGCTCCCTATTAAACCATCGTATCTACTATCAACACTATAAACATAGAATTTATGTTTCTCGCGACTATTAAAAATATTAGGTAATATGATATTAACTACTTCGCTATGCTTGCTCGATGCATGGGTGCTAACTACTTCGAGTGGCTCGTGTTGCCTGTACTCATTATAATACTTATTTACTTTTTCCGGACTTATGAATGACCTAGTGCTTCCCGTGTCGATCATAAACACGGCTTGTAACTCCGGTATGCGAATATGCGGCAGGTTTAATATTTTATTGTAATTTATAACTATACGTTCCCTGTCGGCGAGGCCATTATGTAAAAATTTTCAACTCTATCGATTGAACCTGACGGGCCCGGTAAATATTCGTTATCCATATTATTTACTCCCGTCTGCTCGTTATGATTTGTATAATTGATTCGTCTTGAACTAGCTGTTCGCATTGTTACGTCAGTGTTTGTATTCGACCCAACATATGGTGAACTGCTCGGGTTACGCGGTGCATTGTCCGCCCAACGCTGACTTTGCACGGCCGTTGCCCGGAACGGCTGTTGTCGCACGTTATTAGAGCCGAATCTGGAATTACGCGATTGCTGCGAGTTGCTAGGAGAAGTGAAATTTGGATTGTTATTATAACTACTGTTATTCAAATTATTGTTATGAAAATTACTGTTAGGATTACTGCTATTAAAATTACTATTAGAATTACTGTTATTGAAATTATTATAAGGTACTCTATTTGGTACGAAGTTTGGCCTCGGCGTTGGTCTATACTGATTACTAAAATTATTATGATTATTATAACGTTGCCCTTTCTTATGTTCGTAGACTGTTTGGAAGTTTTGTTCTTCCAGCACTATTCCTAATGCATCTTCCAGAGTGGCAGCATTTCGCCATCTTACCAACCTAACTAGGTCCTCTGGTAGATTATACAGAAAAACGTTCATAGAGCTATGAGTATATATCTCTATTTGACTATGTCTTATAGTAGGGTCTGTTACTGTTTCATTTATCTTGGCAATAAGTACGCTTCTTAAGTTTTGTATTCTATGACAGAATTCTAAATAACTTTCGCCTCTATATTTTTTAAGTGCTTCTAATTGGAGTACTAGACATTCGACCGTACGAGGGTCCCCGAAATGCTGGTTCAGAAGGGCTCTCAACTCTGTCCAGTTTGTGATATGGTCCCGTTCTCCTATCAGAGCTGCGGCTTCCCCGCCTAATCTACTCGTGACTACGTGGAAAAGGTATTCATTTTGAGACGCACTACCCCCAAACGTTTTCAAAATGTACTCGCATTTCTTTGTGAATAGTGATAATTGCCTAGAGTCCCCTTCAAACACCGGAATGATTTTAATAAGTTCCGCGGGAACACGTACGATACTTTCCATGACGAAAGATACACAAAACACACAAAATAGAAATTACACAACAATTGCAATACAATAAGAAGAAAATAAAGCAAAGCGGCCCTACTTTAAAATGATTATATTTTTAAGAAGTTATTAAAAAAATTACTGCACAAATTTATAAAAATGTAAAAAGTGAATCTCTAATTACCGGTCTTGGCTCTTGACACTGACCGTAATACGATAGGTGACTTTACTTTAATTCAATAATTATTTAAATACTTGCAATTAAAACATTTTTTTTAAAACAGTGTTTTTAAATTAGTAATTAGTTTTTATTTATTTATTATTATTATTATTATTATTATTTTTTTTTCAATGACACAATATGTAAATTATTATAAAAAAGGAACATAAAGGATAAACGAAAGGATAGCGAAAAGTTTTACTCACAGTCCCGCAGTTATTCCCATGATATGGAATATGTACGCCAGCTGCTTCCACTGTCTTTACTCAATAAATTTGTTTGTTCGGTGATCCCGGTTTAATCGTAAGAACGAACGTGGAGTCTATAGAATATCGAGACTTCTAATCGAATTACTAAGTTTCCTACGACCGAGATCCTACCGGCTGCGCCAATTAAGTAGTCGACAGCGGATTTGTTTATAAAAATAACTTTATTTACAACAAACAGCGTGAAAGGCTAATACAATATTGGTTTTATTCTGATTTAACACTAGTATTTATATAATAATAATTGCTTATTCTAACTTATATAATGCATGGTCTAACTTATATTATTCGGGTCAATCTTTGTTGCTTACAAAGCGTAATGAGCCCGGGTTGTCAACCTTAACTCGCTCGGGTTGTTCCGCTCCCCGGTCCTATCCGAACGAAGACCATTTTTTCAACATTTGTGTTTTTGTAATTTGTTTCGCAACAAAATTTGCGTTAAAATTATATAAACAAAACAAAAACATTTTATAAATAGCTTGCCTACTTCTTAACTGATCTTTAGTATTTGTAAAAATATTATGATCGGGTGTTAATGACGGTAGTTGTTGACATTGAATGGGTGCCTTTGGCTTTCAAAGTAAAAAGTAAATAGTGTTGAATAATTTCGGCGGGCTGGTACCAGAACCACGACAGCTCAATTGGAAGAGCACCTGACCCGGTATGTTAGAAGGGTGCAGGTTCAAATCCTGCTCGTGGAAATTTTTTCAACATTTGTGTTATTGTGAAGACCATTCTCTCAAAAAAAATACGAAACTGAGTATCTTTAAAAGTATCATATAGCTCAATGGTTGTTGTTCACATCTATATTTTATTTTTATTTATAAGGACACATTACAGGCAACAGTTAAAAAAAAGTAGCACTTTTTATATGAAAAGCTTATTCCTACACTAAACCATCACCTAAAAGCATGCATCCCTGACATGAGTATAATTTAATGGTTTTACATAATATTGAGATATTAGCTATGTTGGTGCCATAAGGTCGTGAATGTTATATTATTATTTTATTTTAGGTATTTTGTTCAATCAAATTTGGTCCTGAGGCTCTTCTTGAAGACATTTGAACTAGAGGTAAAAATATTTATGTCATGATTAGTTTGAGTCAACTCGTTGTATTGGCGACACATACGAACTCTTAACTAATAATAAAGAGGTTTCCCCAAACAAAGTCACAAAATTTATTTTGTGATCTCTGGACTTACTGGGTCAACTCCTGAAATACATCCTTTGCTGTTAATAGGCATGGATAGCCTAAATTTTATTAAAATACGAATTTAGCCGTTTGCGATTGCTAAGATTAAGCAACTTTCGCAAAGGCCGGTCCTCTGATATGTGACCAAAAAATGTATCATCTCGAGCTCCTCCGCGCTTCGGAAGGCACGTAAAGCCGTTGGTCCCGGCTGCATTAGCAGTCGTTAACAACCACCAATCCGCACTGGGCCCGCGTGGTGGTTTATGGCCCGTTCTCCCTATCCATCTCGTGCCCCAGCAGTGAGGACGGTGATGGTGATGACGAATTTAGCAATACGAAATCAACGTGAACGAAGTCGCGGGCAAACTGCTAGTTCAGTAAAGAGTGTTTACGTGTGTGATTGAGTAAATACGGTAACATTTGTGGGTCACCGACATTAATATCAGTTGGAAATGGTTCATGCTATCGCATTTGAAAAACATTTCATAACTATATTTATGGTATGTTGATTTGGTGATTTGAAATTTAGGTATTGTTTTGTTTTCTTTCCGTAATGGTGTCAAAGACTGAGACGGAACACTTTGTAACAATATGCTTTGGCGTTTTGATTTATTATAGGTAAAAAACTTAACTAAGTCACCTGTTGTATGTAGTTGTGTACAGTTTGCAAAAAAAACGCATAAGCATAATAAATTATATAAATATTTAATACAAGCTAAATAATAATAAATATAATAATAATATATAATATATAATTTAATATTAAATACGAGCTTGACTCAGTTTGGGATACTGCGAGATAACTTAATAACGTTTACATGTACTATTTAAAGCAATAAACTTTATTATTATTATTATTAATAACATACTGTACATTTTTTACCTCAAACACTCTCCATTTCGTCATCCTCATTTTCATCAGTGGACTGTACAGAAGCAATGTCACTGTCATTATCTTCTGAGGAAACTCTTATAATGAAACTCTCCGAAATTGCATCCATTTGTGATTCTTGACATTGATACTTTTGCTCTTCCTTCATTGTATGTAAGCATACATTTTTCCATTCTTCCTGAGTTATTCTACTAATTTTTTCCTTTGCTAAATTTTTAATAGACTCCATATTCATTGAAACGTTTTTTTTGGCAACAAATCCTTTGACTATTCCCCAAATGTTTTCAATCGGATTGAATTGGGGATGATATGGTGGTAAGCGAAGTGCCGTATGTCCGTGTTGACTTAAAATTGTATCAATTTTGTATTCCAGGAATCTTTGCTTATTTTTGAGTACAAGATCGTATAGTTGTGTCTTATACATAGTAGGGGAATGGTCAATATTTCGGTGAGTGAGCCAATCTATCATGAATTGCTTTCGCGAGTTCGAATTCGGTGCCGGATTTTGAAGCGAATTATGGTAACATGCATTATCCAAAACGACAACACTGTTTGGTTTTAGATTTGGTATTAATTGAGTTTCAATGCATTTGGAATAATTGTCGAAATTCATGTTATCATGATAGTCACCGGTTTTTTTATGGGCTTCATATATTAATAATGCGTTTGGAATGAATCCCTCCATTCCGCCTGCATGGACTATTATGAGACGTTTACCCTTTGAAACTGGCTGCTTCATACCGTTAGTACTTCCATCAGACCATGATTTTTGTGTGGAGTGTGATGTGTCAATGTATGTCTCATCAGTGAATACGATCGGCCGCCCTTGTGCACGGTATTCGTTAATTTTGCATAGAAAAATTGATACGTAAATAGCGAATGTCATGTTTTTCCATCAGGAGTCTTCTGTTGTCTTCAGTTTTCTGCCATTTGAACCCCAATAAAGACAGGTGTTTCCTTAATGTAGTTATGCTACCTCGATAATCAATATCATTTTTTAATTTTTCAAGGACCAGTTTTAACGTGGGTGTCTATGAAAATTATGAATTGTTCTCCTTATCACTTCTTGATCGAATTCGTCAACAGCAATGCGTGATTTTCGGTTTGATTTCTTTATGGGTCTTTTAAATTTTTGATTTAAATGCATACTTTCAAATTCTTTTAATGTGTTGAGAACCAGTTTTTTCGGTACACCAGATATTTTAATGACCAATTGTTTTGGTGTTGATAAACAACTTAAGTCTTTATCGCAAACCTCCTTAAAATGTTTGTACATATTACACAAAACTCTTTTCGTTTGAATATACAGTGGTTGTCCTCTACCAATTTCAGGAAATGGTGCCATATTAATTTGCCAAGCTGAATTCAAAATCGAGGTTTTACAATTTGCTCCTGTGGTAAACTGTATTGTTTATTCATGAACGATGCAAAAATACGAAGACAATTACTTGACATTGACAACTATTTATATCTTATCGTGACAATGTAATCATAAGTGGATAGGAATAATCAAACTTGAAAGTTATGCAAATAATGAGTTTGCAAACCATACCATATTTTTCAAATTTGAAAAATAGAATGTCTATTCGCACACATTACTCACACATACAACAGGTGACTTAGTTAAGTTTTTTACCTATAACACATTATGCGTATCAAAATGATAAAGGACTCTACTAGGTATGTAAGCATTTTTTTAGAGGAGATGTATAGAAATGAATATAATTAGCAACTAAAACAAACCTTCATAATATCAAATCCTTTTAAAATTTTCGCTGTTTAAATGAATTTTTTACTAAGTATATTTTGATAATTTTTTTATTATATATTGATATATTTTTTTTTTATGTTTATGAACTAACAATTAGCTTCACATGCGATTGAACATATTGCGTATGTTTTACGTAACCGCCACGTAATCTATGCGGCGTGTATATCCAATCGATTGTTGTAAGACCGATTGAAAAACTGGATCGATCCGACGCATTCAAATCACTAAAGGAGCGGGAAATAATTTTTAATCATTCTTCGAAAACTTGGTTTCGGTACCGTTTCAACCGCCTCTGCGGTTTACTGGCAGGCCACCGGTCTTAAACACAAAGGTTCCGGGTTCAATATTGTACTCGCTTTGTGGGGGTAGGGCTTATAGTATTCCTGTATTCAACATTCAAATCCCAAGTCAAGTTACGATCTGAAACCGAAAAACCACACCACACCCTAAAAAAAACATCAACAACTTCATTCATCAGCCGCGGAAGTTGAGACTGTTGTCGCGGACATATCCGAAACGGTGCGTAAACATAAATCCTCGCCCAAACAGAAGCGGTCCGCGGTCGCGGGCGCGGTCGCGGTCTGCCTGCGCGAACACTTTTTATTGAGAGATCGCTCACTCTTTTCAGCGTTACCGGACTTTTTAGGGGCAGCGAGAAACTTTGAGGGTTCCTCAAGACATGAGATAGAAACACCGTCGAGGGTTTATAGAGGAATGGCATCATGCAAGCGTGTCCACTTTTTCTACTAGATCCTCCGAGGAGTTCCGATGGGACTGGGAGCGGAACAGCCCGAAAGCGCCTTTTAAGGCTCGCAGGCACGTAGTTCACACTAGCGCGGTGACGGTCGTATAAACCGAGGCGGTGGTGCTCAACTTAACGTTTTTCTCTTTATTATACTGTCAGGTCAAGTCACCGTCAATTTTGAAGTACCTGCGTGCGGTCGCGGCTGACAGCCTGTACAGCTGTACACAGCGACCGTGCCTGCGACCGCTGACCGCCTCTCTTTGGTCGAGGCTTTACAATTAAACTCGACTTCGAAACGAAACATTTGAAAATCGTATCTCATTGTCTGCGTTACACCGTTGGAAACTTTTTTGCTGCACCAACTAGTTTACTTGTAACTTTTAGATTGATCGGTCGCTACTATCGGCAAAAAATGCTTGGGACAGCACTAGCAGTGGCTAGTTGGTGACTGTCACCCGAAAGAAACAGTGTTGTTCAAGTGAAGTGCTTTTGTTATTTTTGTATTAGTTCGAAATGAGAAGGAACATTGTGTATTATGATGATAGAGCGTGTTCGGATGTGGATCAATGCTACTATGGAGTTAGGGACTATCAGAGTTTAAGGCGAGAATCCAAAATGGCTTTATTCGGAAGGCCTGTGAGTACTAAATATGGTATAGTTAAATATTTCTTGTACTTTTTTAAGAAACTGAAAGAAATTTCATTCTGAAATTAACGCTGTGAAATGCTTTTTACAAGTTTACTAGCGTAAAGTTTTCAGTGTCTACTGTGACGTCAGGATAAAATAATATTATGTAAAATTGAACGCGAGTCAATTTGTAATAAGTATTGCAACCTTAGAAAACAAAGACATAAATTATGAATATTGAACTTTTGATAAGACCATGGCGGGAATAGGCATTCACTAGGTATATCTAGATCTTCAACCTCATCTTCACTTACCAGCAGGTGAGCATAAGGCCAAACACAGCTTAAGTTATCAAACAAAAAAAAAGAGGATAATTATCCAAACGATAATTTATTACATTCATGAAACTAAATAACTTTTTAAATATACGACAAAGAGGCAAAACGCTTCCCTTAAAACCTTTGTGGTACAAAGAAAAATACGAGATCTAGTATTCTGACATATCTTTGTAATTCTTATACATTTTAATGTACAGACGGCAGCAGATCAACCTACCTTACCTTAACCTTAGTGTTTGGGTATAAAGATCAATATCGATTAGAGAAATTTCACAGTTTTGGATAAGTTGATGTGCAGGCGTGTGTACGTACAAGCCTTATTCACCAATGTCATCAAAACTGCATGGATATTAACCGCTGTGGTGTAGCTTTAAGTCCCAAAAGGGTTCAAAGCTCACGTCCATTTACCTGAACTTTAGTGGAACCTTATTGATTACGGTTACCGACCTACGCTTTAACAAGCTTGATTAGACAATGCAATATCATTTACTATCATTATCGCCAAATTCGTAGAGCTGTAAAAAGGTAAGATGTAAAAAAATAAAAAACGTGTAAAATTAAACTCACTTGACAAATCAAGAACCAGCACTAGATTATTAAATCTAGATCTAGCTGGATTCTGATTGCAATATCATTTTATCTATATCAATATGAATCTATATAAACAACTGATAAAGTACAATAAAATTCGAGCGGGAAAAGCGCTACATTGAGCGCTAATAAAAATAAAATGAAAGTTCTTAATAATACTTTCATCAACAGAACCTCGACTGTAGTTATGCACAAAAACAAGAAACTATTTTTATCTATTGTTTTCCAAAGTTCTTTTTACTTCTTAATTAAGACGAATTTAAATAGTTTTTAAAACAAAGAGAAGAAAGAAGAAAGATTTTATATTTACATTTAGAGAGATTTATCAGATTTGTCGAGTAATTATTATAAATGCATATAATGTTTACTTTCATATTTATCTCAATTTATTGCATTTACCTACTTACAGTATCTCATTCATCTCATCCCTTTTATATGTAACGAAGCATTAACATCTTCATCTACTCACGATCTGGCTTTAAAATTACTTGCATACACGGCTTACATGCGATAATTCTGTGAAACAATATTAGTTTTCTGCTTATATTTACACTTGCTTGCGAAATAATTAGGTACCCAAGGTATCAAAATAGATAATAAAGCATAATTTATTAAGTAGTTATTAAAACAAAAAAATAATTAATTAATTAATAGTTTTGTGTTAAGAAAAGGAATCGTGTCGCATTATCGTAACATAATTTTTGTATTGTTGATGGATTTACGTTTAACTCGACGGTAAGGAAAGTAGAACGGCGGTTACTTCACCGTTTTAAAAGGGTAAATAGAATCATTTCCTGTATTGTGACATGTGCGTTGCGATTGCGGTCTTACAATTCGTTGGGATCGATTGTCGTCCTGAGATTACAGTCGTAAAAACTAACATGGCAGCTGCTTATATTATTTCACTTATGACCCAAATCATACTACACTTACTATAGGGGATAGACCCGAGCTATATGCTGATGATATAGTATCATTGCAAAATTATGCCGACGTCTGACATCTGCCAAAGTTGTTTCAACTGTCTGCCTATCATATAATAATGTAAGATTGAGAGTGTTTATATTAAACAAAACTTTAAAACGCAACTCACGTAGCACATATAATTTGCACGCAAGTGTACGACAGTGTAACTCGTGGTTCAGTAATAGAAGTGCGTCTATCACGCTGTCAATTCATGATTTCGAACCAGAGCGGGGCTTAGCTACTTAGC
Source organism: Eudonia truncicolella (assembly GCA_949315975.1). Lineage (NCBI taxonomy): Eukaryota > Metazoa > Arthropoda > Insecta > Lepidoptera > Crambidae > Eudonia > Eudonia truncicolella. Next base: position 16,147,269 of record OX438837.1, on the reverse strand, counting down.
GTGTGGCGCATGTATGTGCTGAGTGATACCAGCCGATCCGGCTATTGCCAATCATTATCAGTTACCATGCTCATGTGAATCGACCATCTATGAGCATCTAAAGGGACCAAATTAGTAGTGACCAATAAAATGTCACACTTATCATTGTTAAAACAGCCTAAGTCACGACGGAATCCGGTTAATACTGGTTCTGTTGTCAAAATCTTATATATAGAGTATCTGCATATGTCTCGGTATCAATACTAGTGAGTGCTTGATAGTTGAGTGACACAATGTGGTTAGAGGTAATATTTCCGACATTGCTTTGCGTTTTGCTAACAGTTTTTTTTTTGTTTTTAATTATTCGCTTAGTGCACTTTCTCATTAAGCTAGTGTCATAAAAAGGTAAAGTATTGTCTTTGTTAAATAATAGACAAATAATAAGAGTGATGACAGATTATACACTCTTAAACTTTCGCGTTCCGTTTTAATCAAAGGTTTACAACCAGAATTAACGAAAACTACTTTGCAGAGGTACAAAGATACCTTTGTAGACATACGTCTATGATATCTATACAAAGTAGTTTGCGTTAATCCCCGATAAATACCTTTGATGACAGATTGTTGAACGATAGTGGTATAATTCCGAACGCCTTGAGTGTCAGTAAAGATATGGGAAGTGATTCAACGCCGACTTAATTATCCACCAAAACACATGTACTTATAACATTTCCCCTTTTCCTTTTGCACACTTTGCTTTTTCAAACTTTTACCCCCTTACAAATAAACAAAGAATAAGCTTCGAATAGTTATTCCGTGTTTTGTTCCTGTCATGTAAACGTCATTTAAAATTAGAGTAAAAGAGACCCTTAAAGAGACCCTTAGAGAGGATGCAACAAAGTAGAGGTGTTTAATAGTCTAGTCACTCTTAAGTTCGTTGATTTTTGACCCTTTAACGGGCGGTGGCAGATATATTGCCACTATATTTTGAACTTTATACAATTGAGATAAGGTCGAAAACCAATGAAAAATTTAAACATCCTGTGCCCGTTAAAGGGTCAGTGTGTGACTAACAAAACACTTGTAATAAGTGTTCAAAGAATACACTTTTAATAAAGCTATTGGTTGTTATATAGGTATTTGCCGTGATGAGAGACATAATCAACTCGATAAGTGTATCTTTTTAAGTGTAATAGAAATGTAAATCATAATTGACTTACACTTAGTAGTTTAAACTTTTATAAAGATGCAGTGTACACAGCTTAAGTGAATGATCAAAAGGTTATCCAAACACGGTAGCAACAATATATTATTTGAACAGAATACTTTATCGAAATAAAACAACTTTTACGTACCTATTCGTTCTATTGCATTCATTTTACAAATTTGAGTCTTTCGTCTCATAATTAATTTGTAATTTGTAAACTTTAGAAATCAATATTAAGAAAAAAGAAAAAAAAAAATAGAATAAAAATATCTAATGAGCCCTATGTCCAACAGCGGACGTGTATAGGCTGATGACAACGGTGATGACGATGAGATAAAAAATAAATACAATAAAAATAAAAGCTATATATAATGTTCCGTGGCAAACATTGCAACAGAACTTCCTTTTAAATATTATGATATTATTGTTCAAGTTTCTCAAGCAACACGTCTTCGTATACTCGTCACGCTACTCATACTTTTTCATCAAACTAAATAAACACTTCAGTAATATGTTTTTAAAATGGTTGTACTCTGTATAGACGGGAGCGATGCAGCTGTGTTCCTTGCTTGTAACACCAAAATTGCACCTTATGCCCATAATCCGTAAAGTGTTAACTGAAATGATTGTGCAAGGCATCCAAAGGCTATTCAATTATAAACCTTATGTTGTATGGAAAAAATAGCATTGTGATTTAAGTTGTTTGTTACATACGATAAACCTGTCGCAGATCAATGACCTGTGGCCATGTAATGCAAGGATTAAGATTTTTATTATGAAATACGCTACTTGTAGGTTTTTTATTTAGATTTTGTATGCAAATACTCAATATAGCTTAATACTTATTGGCTTTTTAAGAGGAAATTAAAGTAAAATATTTATTGACATTCTAAAAACGGACTCCGAACGCTTCGCACCGTATACTAATATTCCCGAAAAGCAGACTACCAACTTGTTTGTTAAAAAAAATACTTAAATACTTCTTTGTCAACATGTAGTAGAATGTAATAATTAAAAAAAAATACTTACGGCTATTATAAACGAGTTACAACTAGAAAAAAGGTACAAAAGCACACTCGCTCCAATTAAAGAAGTTTTTAACCCACCCAATGTGTTTTATAAGTCAGACTAACCGGCCGGTCGTCGAGGCTCACGCCAGCACCGGGTTAAACCGGTCGATCCGGTTTAGCGCCTTTCACACGTGATGTTCATTTTTTTCGCGGCCCTCCAAAACAAAGGACTCCGCAGACGCAACTAACGCTGCTAATGCAAATCCTTTTGACTTTGGCCCACAACTGTCATGAAGCGGATTATGTTACAAAAAAACATAATGTTTTTTGTATACTTCGAAGTTGTACGGTCGACCGCATACTAGATGTTACAGCAGCATAAGGGCGGCCATCTTTACACTAGATGTGCAATGTGTGCGGTAAGTAGTAGGTATAACATTGTTTACGCGCAATGACTGACTTATCATCGCCGAGCCTGAACCGCTGGAGCTAGTTAGATAAAATTTGGACTGTAGGTTAATTGAACGACGTAACCAGGCACTAAGAAAGGATTTTACGGAAATCACACCCTCAAGTGGTCATATAGGGGGGTGAAAGTTTGTATGAAAGTCCATCAGTTTTGAAGTTAAATACATGAAAATTGGTATTTGGGTTGAAATGAAACAACTTTTACGGGTCTACTCGCGTTTATTTTACACATTAGTTTTAATTAATGTTTATCCTGACGTTTCGAACCCTTTGCAGGGTCCGTGGTCACAGGGAGATTGATCCTGACCCTCTCCCTGTGACTACGCGAGTAGATCCGTAAGAGTTGTTTCATTTCAATGTGTAGTGTTCGCGTAAACTTTAGAAAACAATATGGTATTTGGGTTCTTGAAAAGAATTAAAGAAAGAATTGTCTCAGGAATTTTGTTTATTTTTCTTTAAATGAGTAAAAAAGGGAATAATGTTTTTTTGGGGAAAATTGTTATTTTTAAAGTAATAATAACTATCAAAATGAATATTTTAATCGATCTTTAGATTTTTTAACAAAAATAAAGAATGACGTGTTTTAGCATGTTTCTAAAAACCTCCCCTAGAGAGGTGAAATAGGGGTGGAAAGTTTGTATGGAAATCTGTCATTCCTGAAACTTTTGTATTTGGCGTGGTTAGAAATCATGAAGTGTTTCAGGATTTTTGAAAAATGATTCCTAAAGTTAGGAATGATAATTTGTACAGGAGGTTTCAAAACGGACCAAAATTATTTATACAGACTGATTTTTATTACGTTGTTTTGTGTTAGACACTTTTAATAATTCTAGCTCGCATGGATGGGCTTTTTAATGATAAAAAATGTAAATCTCAATGTTGAAATGACGTGACATGTTTAGTTTTGCTTTTATTACGAATATACACAAGTCGTGTAGTCAACGTGAGCAGAGCCGCGAACAAAAGCTAGTTGTTATATATGACTTATTTCAGATTATACATCGGTATTACCTCAATACTACCTAGTAATAGGTATTATACAAAATCTGTGACTTAAAAACGAATGTTAGTTATTCATACTAATCCATAGAAGTTTTTCTATGGATTAGTAATAATCACTTTATATTGCCAATCGTATGCAAGCGCATCTAATGTTCCAGCATAGGCATTGTTATTGAAGATATTAAAAATAAAAAACAATTGACGCTCAATTTTACTCGGTTTTACTACCTACCTTTTGTTTGTTTAAGCTAAATTTTCTATTAAGTGGTCCTATATCGGATAAAACCACGTTAGCACCCGCCGCGCCGCCTCAATATTATTTACCAGTTTGCGTGGCGGTTGTCTTTGATTGAGCGGTTGTATTTATATATATTCTATTGTATTTTATATGTATCATCAGTTGGCAATCTATAATAAACAATAAAAATACATGTTTAGTTGACATAACTGTTTAACTGCGTAATACTGGAAACTGAAACGTAATGAAAATTGAAACTTTTACCTGATGTAAATTTGTTAACTTATTATTGTTTATTTTTCATTTTGTTTTTTTTTTACATGTTGTGGTTGTCTTCCATATTTTTTTTGTGTTTATTTGTAATGGAAAGTGCTATGATAGGGTATTTTCCACTACTTGTAGCCTAAACTGAATAAATGATTTTGAATTTTGAATTGAATTTTTTGAATAAACTTAAATGAGTGCGTGAGCCTCAGGCTAGCCTTGCTCAAGCACAAAAGCACTTGTGAAGGCGCACACCTTCGTTTAATCGTACATTTACAGTCGTCCGTAATTCGCTGCCTTATTTAGTTAACAATGTTATCGTGTACAGTAAAAAAATGGCCTTTGATCTACTGCACCATTATTACTATTATTATTATAAGTTTGATGTATTAATTTAGACTAAGATTTATGCAGAAAATAAATTTAGTCTTGTGCTCTAACATTCGGGATGGCATTTTATAAAACACTCAACTTACCACAGATTTGAAAAAATACCTTAACTCTTTACTTCTATGTGGTCATTGTCACAATTTACTATTAATTTTTATTCGGCAGTGAATCTAATAAATAAGTACAACAAACAAATGGATTTTATAAAAAAAATATTGCAAAGCATAGCTTTCAATTTAACAAATCCTTTTTAGAAATAAAAAATCTTTTCTAAATAACAAATTTTAATGGTGATTATAATAAAAATCTTAAACGCCCATGTAACCTTGAAAAATTATATCACGAGCGGCAACCGAACGTGCCATCTGTCAAGCTGAACCAGAAGCCCGAACTCGAAACCCACTTGCGAAAAAACAAATGCATTATTAATATATTCAAACTCTTGTTTTTCTTTATCAAATATCAAACATGTGTCATCTCTTTGTTCACAGTTTCATTCAGTGACAGACAAAAGGTCCCACGCAACCGAATGCGGGGAGAACAGTCTCACGATAGTTTCCGAGAAGAAAATAGAAGATGACTCCTCAGATTCATCCAGCAGCGAAAATGTAGAAATTGAAGGTAAGCCAACATATACCTTTATAACATACTAGCGGCTTCCGTCGCGGCTTCGCACGGGTGAACATTTCTTTTTTATATAGCCTATGTTACTCAGCGCTAATGTAGCATTCTAAAGGTGAATTTTTTTTTTAATTGGTCCAATAGTTTTTGAGTTTATTCGTTGCAAACATACAAAAATACAAAGCTTTCCTCTTTATAATATTAGTAAAGATATATATTAAGAGCAGTCCTGTTAACCCACCAGAAAGCAAATATATCATGTGTAAGATAGTTTAAAGGAACGATGGTGATTGAACCACGGTTTCTGTCTAACTATGATATGGGGTCCTTCAAACGAGGCGTGAAGAAGCACCTTGTGGGCCGGCAGAGTGAAGTTGACTGATGCTGCGTTGTTTTCACGCTGCACCAGTTGTCTTCGCGTCTGGACTCCATTTCCACTTAGCATCAGGTGGTGTGGAGTCATTTGCCGTGCTAAGTATAAAAAAAGGCTGATGAAGCCAAGTCAAATTACTTATTAAACATAAGCCTTAACAGGCCCTTATTGACGTCAAAACTATAAAAAAACCTAAAATTTTGTAGTAAACTGCTGAACTAACCTCCAGTTCGGATTTTGGGAGAGACTTCGACCTTGAAGAGCTTGCAACAAAGTCGCTCGTAGTAAAAAAAAAACAAGCGTACATATTCTCACGTCTTCTCCCAAAAAAAAGTAGACAGTGCAACAAAACCACCAATTTTGAGTAAACTGACCTCGACGCTACATTTAGCACAATAAAAGTAGAATTCCCAGTTGGAATAGATAACATCAGTGATGGGTTGCCAATCGCCTGATCTTGGAACCCTTGTACCTTACTCGGCTTTTACGAGATGCACTGCAAGTTAGTTGCTGATAGGTACCATCCTTTTCACGTCCCAGACCAGCATGGGAAAAAATGTAAACAAAATAATAAACGTTATCAACACGTCTGGCTTGCGGCTCCGTAGTTTGTCGATAGAACAATGGCTATTGTTTTAGTGATTATTAGAAAAAAGTTAAAATTGGTTTTCAAAAAACCCAGTCGACAGGTTTTTTTTCTATTGTTAATTACACGTTACATGTGTCAAGGTAAGGTATATTTACAAATGCGACCTATACTCAGAGTAATAAAATAACCTTACAGGGCTTCTTCACGATTTGAGATTGATGGAATTATTTCAACTCTCGATCTTCCTATGTGATAGTTTCTATCTGGGATGGCTTGATCCCAACAAAATCAGATCGTAAGACCATGCTCTCAGAAGAATCGAAAAAACCAAACAAAATTGGTTTTTCTACGTCGTTATTAGAAGTTTCCAAAAGATCTTCCCTATCATAAAACAACCCTGTCTATCACAAAATAACATTAGAATAGATCTAAGAGTATCAAATTCTGCATGACAAACAAAAACCTTACTTATAAAAGTAAGTAGGCAAGTACAAATACGTCTCCACAGTTCGCGAGCATGGCAAATAATACCAGTCATCGGATCACTCAACCAGAATTTAGGAAACGATGCAATCTCATAGTACCAACATCGCCAACACTCCAAAACTCCAAAACAGATACTCCAAAACACCGCAATAGAGCAAAACCAACTACAATGGCACAATATGAGTGAGCTGATACTCCAGTGGTAAAAGGAAAAGTTATGACGGTGTTGCTCCATTGGCACATAACGTCACTCGGCCGGTCTTGCCATCCAGTCTCACAAAATACCCATTACGGGTGTTATTGCTTTGCCATTTGTCAATATTCATAAACTGGTTTTGTATTTCCTTCCAAGTCATACTCGTAACGGGCTGAATGATGCGCCTTGGGAGAGCCCTATGTGCAACAGTGAAATGCTATATGCCATAGGCTGATGATAATAAAAAAGCTAAGACGATTGTTTTACTTGGTGTTGCTGTATTTTCTAATGATTTAAAGACATTATTGAATTGAAATAGATTAAACGTTGCGATCTTAGTGTTTCTACATTTTTCAAGAATGATGTCACTCCAATTTATTCTTTTAAACATATTATACACAGTTCGTCACTCCTTAAATATATATTTGGATGTAATACCTGCTTATGACGTAATCATTAATAATATTTGCCATCAACAATGACGCTCGCCCTCATGAATAATAAAGGTGATAAAATACACTCACTTTCAGTTTCCTATTAATTTCGCTATTCAAACATAAATATTATTTCAAAATGTTAACTTTAGGCTTAATTTCAACCTGTTAACATTTAAATTACAGCTTTAAAGTTAATATTATAATCAGATAAAGTTAACCACACCTATGGAGTGAAGTGTGGCGCACAAACTTAAAATAACATCTACAATAAGATCAAGATTAAAAATTATAGTGAAAATTACGCAAAGCACATTTAGGCATACACCGAAGTCTTATAAATATTCTGCCTTAAACAATTTTAAATAACTGATATAAACATTAAATAAGGTATTATTAAAGTATTTTCAAATTTAATATTTACACTCACTGCTAAATCTAGTTCTTCAAATTTTAACTTCCGACGGTAGTGACTCAACACTCTTGAGAAAACCAATTGCATATCTCTGTCTCGCGTCATCGACCTCAATCGCTTTAGAGAATCTAGATACAGGGAAACGCTTGCGTTATGGCAGCCGCTAGAATACCGCCGAAGATGGTTCAGTCACTACCACAGAACACAGAAGTGGTCACTACGGTTTGAGGATACGTGAGTTTTTGGCCGCCCAAAACCCAGCAAAACTACCCAGATATCTTATCGTCCTCATGTCTGAGGGTCGTGACCACCAATAGTAGCATCGCGGATCAGAGCTCTCCAAGAGGTAATATCCTAGGCAAGACGGATAGCCGTTGCTGTTTAGGGCTGCCAGAATAGCATCCATTGACCAACTAGGCGCTCTTCCTCTACCCAGTTAAAGTCATCAGCAAAATATTTCCAAAAAAACGGTAATCTTTCAGTGTCTTTGGATAACATTTTTGACGTTTCATCAGCTTTGTAAACTGATTGCGAGCTTACAATTTGGAATCATGGCGCGCACAATGTGATAGTCTCATATTACGGGACACGCCGAGTGAATCATGAGCGCTGTACCACAAAAAGGATGTGGAGTGATCCGTGTTGTAAAGTTCATAAAAATTGTCGTGAATAATTCGTAACACTTATTGCCAATCAAGCTATTTAAATTTAATAACGGGTTTTTTGACTTGCTTCTGATATTAAATAAAAGACCTCTAGTATTCCTATGATTCATATTATCTACGGACTTTCGGTTTATGGCTTTTCCCACATAAACTTCCATGGAATTGATTAGGTCATTATCAGATTAACACAGCTCTTGTGACCTGTACTTTCATCATTGAAACGAAGAGGTTCTTGTATAATTTATAAAGTCCTAGATTTTATTGACTTGCTTGTGCTTAGTAATATGTAACACTTTACCGAGAACCCACTTAGTTTTTTTCCTAGATTTCAACATTCTTCAAAAGCATAAATACAATTTATTTTAACAAGGTATTTTTTTGAACGTTAAATCTAAGCATATGACTTCGTCAACCTTACCAGTGTTGTGGAGACCTTGTACTGAGAACAAGCCGCAAGAAACTTGGCAAGGGCTATTTTGTTCTCCGGTACAGTGTTACAAACAATGCAAGTTATTTATTTGTTTATTTATTTAAAACTTTTGCAACGTACATTACAAGGCGGACTTAATGCCTGAGGCATTCTCTACAAGTCAACCATAGGGTGGTGCAGATATAACATGGTAGGTGCAATTGGGTGAAGACAACAATTTTAGGAATAAAAATAATATATTCTATAACGCACAATATATACCTACATATATACAATTTATATTATATACTTATATAAACAAATATAATGTTTTATATTATTACATAAACTACTTTTACGAATATACTACAAAAATAAACGTTAAGTACATAATTTATAAATAGTACGTTACTGAGATGATTCTGCCAAGGATTTATCAATTAAAAGCAGACGGACTTTCTTTTTAAAAGCGTCACGACTCGTAGCGATCCTGATTTCAAGAGGTTATGACTTCTTTAATACATTATTTAGCCTTAAAAGGAACCCTTGGGCACCCCGACCACAATAATGATGTAGTCATATGAGACATCAGTTGACATTGAATTCCAGCAAGGCCTCTCAAGTAATAAAGTTACAGACAAGCTATAATGCTACGTTTTGGCATCACTGTTGCCTTGACACCAATATCATACGAATTTTAGACGCTCATGCGACTTCGTTATATAATATCTTACATCACAGCCTCCTAAATAATTAAATGCTTATTACAAAACTAAGCGAATAGAGTAAACAGCTGTAAATATAAAAGTCAGGATAAAAATAGCCAACGCGTGTTGCCGTAATTTATATCACAGTGAAATGAAGTGCCCTAAAGCTATCAATGTTATCAATCAGTCATACATAAAATGAATGAATCTGACTTTTAATTGAAAATTGCTTAATGTAACTACGCATTGAAGTTGGAAGCCTGCCTGACAAAAGTAGTGACTGCTCGTGACTTCATTCGCAAGGACAACCGTGTCCTGTGGCAATTAAAAGGGCATGAACATAGGCATTTAACATTTTCTCTACTTTGATGATGTCGTAGTTTTAGGCGTATACTACTCATCATCATACAGATTCAAAAGAACAAAAGTTCTATTAGATTTTCAGTGTTTTTATAAAGGAGCTTCCATAATTCCTTGTGAGACCCCATTTGTACTACCAGATCATTTTCCACAAAATATTGCATTGCGCGCCAGTGCTAATTTTTAAAATGCTTAGTAACTATACGAGTAAACTATTTGTTTTGGAAATGTTTTTGTTTTGTTTGTATATAATTTTAACGCAAATTTTTGTTCCGAAACAAATCACAAAAACACAAATTTTGAAAAAATTTCCACGAGCAGGATTTGAACCTGCACCCTTCTGACATACCGGGTCAGGTGCTCTCCCAATTGAGCTATAGTGGTCTCTATCGTGGCCCATTCAATGTCAACAACTACCGTCATTAACATCCGATCATAATATCCTGACCTGGTATGTCAGAAGGCTGCAGGTTCAAATCCTGCTCGTGGAAATTTTTTCAACATTTGTATATTTTTTGGTTCACGGTTTAGTATCACTTACTTTATGAGAAAACTTTCTGCCAAGTTATAATATAAGTTTAGAGTTTCTGATATTTCATTATTAGACAGTTTTTTATCTTTCGATTCTCGTATTTGTTAACGTGATTGAATGGTGTATAGACATGAATGGTATTTCGATTAATCAGAGCTGGCCCGCTTTTTTCCCACCACCCAAAGCCAAACTTCGGAATTCAAACACCAAAAAATGAGCACGAACAATGAGGAAACGGTCTAACTGTTTATAAATAGTGACCACGTTATTTTACGACACAATGTCAAGAGCGTTTTCTTTGGATTCGATACAGTTTCCATTTTTGCTGGGTGTTTGTATTATTGGAGATAACTGTTTTGCTTCGGCTCTGTTTGAAACGGGGGCATGTGGTCTTAAAGCCGGTGCCGTTGGAGCTTTGTGTTGTAAAACCTGTTGACCTGCCGCGATGGGCGATTGCGCTGACGCAACTGTTGGCCAACCTTGACAGTAGGATTGGACGGTGTGAAATAAGCCAGGTTGATACGCAACACAGCGGCTGGCTTTGTGACATTAGTTTCAAATTATCGGTGGGTTAGTTCACCGATGTGCTTACCACATACCAATATTGGAGGAGGTTTTAAGGATAGTTTCTGCAATAGCAAAAACTTATTGATTATGGTTATATATACTTATACGCAAATTTTGTTGCGAACAAAATAAAATTTGAAATAAAAAAACAAAGTGTTGGAAAAAATTCACATGCCTGTGCACCTGACCCGGCAAGTCATGGGGTGCGGGTTCGAATCCCGCTCGAGGAATTTTTCCAAAACTTTGTCTTTTTTCAAAAACTTATTGTGTAAATCATTGGTAGAAAGATGCGGCTTTGAAGTATTTGTATTATTTGGGGAAGATAGGAATTAGTTGATCTCGATCTCTTGATCATATGTGTTGGTGGCTTGAACAACTGCCATCATACAACAAATACCAGCACCAATGGCTTTAAATACTTGTCACACAGAGGAGCTTGTGATATTTTAATATGATCACCCATCCGGTGACAGGATGTTACAAAAATTTACTAACTTACAAGAAAACCGCTGTCCTCCTCAAAATAATTACGTATTATCCAATAATTGCAATTGAAGACATACGCTAATCTCACAATACAGCTGTCACAAACCAGTTTGTAACTAGATGTCAGAAGCCTTTAAACCTTTCACTTTCGTTGTCTGACATAGTTTTAACGATATGGTTGCACAATGCTTGTACTATATTACATTACCGATACATGCGGAGATGCTCAAACGTGTAATTGTATGATAGCCGTTAATTTATTATTTGTTAATCTAGTACAATGATTATGTGGGCCAGCTTCTACTATTAACTATGCCGGTTGCACGCGTTATGATAATAACAAGGAAGCTAAACTTGTAGCATATAATTTAAAAGATAATACTTTTGTGTACGGCACAAGTATATGGATGATAACGTAGCAGGTGTTGCGTTTCGTAGGCACTCTAATACGTGCGCTATGCACTTTATAATAAGTAATGGAGATAGTAAACATAAAACTATACTGCAAATTATAAAACTCGTCCGCGGCTCTTCTTTAATGTACAAATATGTAAAATGAAACACATTATCCGAATCTACTCACGTTTATTTTGGCTTAGCCTGGATATTAGTTTGGTATCGTATTATATTCAAAATAAGACAGGTTGACAAAGTAATTATCAACAAAGTTAAACTTTGACTTTTGACAAATAAAAAGCTGTTTATTATTATATACAGAGCTGCCTATCCCAATATTCCCAACACAACTACGCACGCCTAAAGATAAATCAATGTCGCTATCAATGTATAATGTACCTATCCAGGGAGAGGGAATTGGAGAAATGTCAATCATGTCTTGTATATATACTTATCATAATCCAAGTGACATCACAACCTACGAATTTGATCTTTGAGAGCATTTAAGCTTTTTCTGATAACTCTATTTTTAGGAATAACGTCAAAGACCTGGCTGATAACAACAAATCTTCAATTGGTCCATTAGAATTATCGTGTGTTGATGAAGTGCTATTACAGATAGCAATAGCAATCACAGCGCTCGTTTAATTGGCTTATCGTATTCCAATAATGAGCACAATCATTTTGTTGCTAACTTTAATGTAATGTAGCGCTTGGTCCACCACCAGTCTCAGGCCCAGATAGGGATGCCCTTGGTCACTATCGATCCTGATAGCAAGCGATGATAATGCCAAAGATAAGAGCGAAATTTATCCGGAATCTTCACATACTGAGGAATTGGGATGGCGATATCACCTACCTCTAGCAGTCGGAACAACAGAACCCTACTAATATTGTTACTATGAAGACTAAATAAGAATCCTACTACTATTATAATACTAAATAGATGTGGAGAACCAAACCAATCAAATTGTACAATCTTATATGCAGTCAGCAGTAGAATTCTAAATACTTTAGCACAAAGACAAACCAAATATATAATCTAACAGGCGCTTGTCAACTTATGGTATCTGGAGATGATCCAGCAAATTTTGTATCCCAACTGCTCACGCACGAGCCTTCCCTATGGATGGATAAGGAGAACGGGCCATAAACCACCACGCGGGCCCAGTGCGGATTGGTGGTTGTTAACGACCACTAATGCAGCCAGGGCCAATGGCTTTACGTGCCTTTCGAAGGAGAACACACTGCCACGGAGAATACTTCAAGTATAGCTGTTATGATCGGGACTAAAGTGGCCAGCTGTTCCCGCTGCTGACTGTACCCCGCGCTGGTAATCGAACCCAGTACCTCTGGGTCGGAAACCGGCGGGCGGTGGTATAACCATTAAAGTACAAGGCGGTTAAATTATGGTTCATAACTTTAGAGGGATATCTAATACCTATAAACGAGCAATTCTTGTATATATAATCTGAATCTCGGAAACGGCTTCAGCGATTTTTATGAAATTTAGTATGCAGGGGGTTTCGGGGGCGATAAATCGATCTAGCTAGGTTAAATTTTTAGTTAACATTATAAAATAAAATAACGAGCAAAGCTCTATATGTAAGTATATGTACGTGAAGCGAAAACTTCATGCCCCTTTTTAAGCACATTGCGCTCACGCAGGAGTGTGAGATTTGGTATAGTTGAAGTTTATGATGGGAAATGGAACCCCGATAGATAAAATTTATCTACAAGTACAATATGTGTTACAAGTACATTGTATATTTGTGAGTTACGGTTGAATTTTGACCAATAAGGGACCACTAGTATCCATAATAATGGTATTTCCGTTTGTTTGCAGACAAGTCCTTGGCCTTAGTGGACAGCCCAGCGCTGGTGCAGTCGGCAGAGTCCCACTCAGCCCAGTGCTCTTGCCCGAACTGCGATGAAGTCCTCTCGCGCTTCTCAGAATGCAGCATATGCTTGGAGCCATTACAGGTAAGACCTTTTTTAAGTTTTCATAGCACTTTTATTAAATTTTATTAAATTTAATCATACAGGTAAACAGGTCAGCATTTGACCACAATGTCACCTGATGCCTAGTGCAAGTTTTATTTACCATTCGATCAGAAGATATTCAATATTCAGGAGGTGCTGCTTCATTACCATTATAAATTCTTGCTTTTTTAGCGTGATCTAATGACAAATAAATCTTGGACTACAGTGGAACATGATTTTCTACTAATAGCCTAGATTTTACATGACACAAACACACAAATCAAATTAAAAACGAACTGGCGATGGAAGGACTGAGAAAAAAACAATATTTCTCAATTAAGTAAAGTATTAGGTTTTTTTTATATTACCCCTTTTCAGATCAATACGTGTCGGTATCTTTTTTGGTCTTCCACCAATCCTTTTACAGATGAGCCTGATCTCCCTATGTGCTGATTCCGGAAAAACCTGCGCCCAATACGAGTACTTGGCACTTTAACAACGACACTAGTTGTGTGTATTAATAGATGAATGAAACGAGTTTTAATCACCTGCAACATACATTTATGTATGGCAGAGATAATAATCATTAGCGGTCATTTGCGGTCTGACTTTATTTACCACAACGTCAACATAGTATATAGATATAGATAGGTAGAGTATATAATATACATGTCGATAAGAGCCTCCGCGCCCACAGCATGCTTACACCAACACGGTGCTACTAAATACGGGGCCTGCAGCGGGTAAGCTTCATGTATGACGCGCTTGAGCAACGCACATATAAACCCTCTCTCGGAACGGAATCTCGCAACAGTCTGAGCGCATCTGTTGCGAGATTCCGCGTCCGTGAGAGGTTGCCTACGTGTGCGTTGCTTGAGCGCATTTGTATGAAGCTTACCTTCTACAAGATGAGGAGCCTGCAGTCGGTAAGCTTTCATGTACGACGCGCTCGAGCAACCTCTCACGGAAGCGGAATCTCGCAACAGATGCGCTCAGACTGTTGCGAGCTGTTGCGATATTCCGTGTCCGTCTACGAGTGCGTTGCTTGAGCGCATTTATATGAAGCTTACCTTCTACAAAATAAGGAGCCTGCAGTCGGTAAGCTTCATGTACGACGCGCTCGAGCAACCTCTCACGGTAGCGGAATCTCGCAACAGATGCGCTCAGACTGTTGCGAGCTGTTGTGAGATTCCGTGTCCGTCTACGTGTGCGTTGCTTGAGCGCATTTGTATGAAGCTTACCTTCTACAAAATAAGGAGCCTGCAGTCGGTAAACTTCATGTACGACGCGCTCGAGCAACCTCTCACGGAAGCGGAATCTCGCAACAGATGCGCTCAGACTGTTGCGAGCTGTTGCGATATTCCGTGTCCGTCTACGAGTGCGTTGCTTGAGCGCATTTATATGAAGCTTACCTTCTACAAAATAAGGAGCCTGCAGTCGGTAAGCTTCATGTACGACGCGCTCGAGCAACCTCTCACGGTAGCGGAATCTCGCAACAGATGCGCTCAGACTGTTGCGAGCTGTTGCGAGATTCCGTGTCCGTCTATGTGTGCGTTGCTTGAGTGCATTTGTATGAAGCTTACTTTTTGCAGTCTCCGTATTTTGTGATGACGCTCTCAGCCCACGACTGATCGTTGCAGTAACCTCGCATGCCCATTTCCTATATCGATAGTTGGATTACGTTATGTAAACGATTCACACGGTATGACATCGCATAACAACACGGGTGTGTTGAGGCAAACTTATTCCGCAGTCTAAGGAAATATAAATTATAACTTTATACATAGAAATTTACATTCAACTTCGTCCGCTTCAGTGACCACATGTATCCCATGATAGTTTTTAAAAAATCCTACAACCCTATTGCAGTGCCTCCTTCCGGGTACAATTGTGAATCTAAGCCATGAAGACCCATAAGAGTTTTTGTGTGTTTGAGTTACTACTGCTCAAACACACAACAAGTGTCATTACAATCTATTTATTTATTTATTCATTTATTAGGTATACAAAACAGATACAAATTAAAAAATAACAAAAAAGCATGATAAATCGTATAAGAGCTAAATTCCTATCTAAAACATGTGTACACAACACGATTAATAATAAGCGTCCATGTTAAAGTTTACCTAATCTAAAACTATATACAATTAAAAACTAATGTATACATAGAACGGTGAATTATAAAAATATAACAAACTGAAGACTTATTCTAGTTTAATGTTGACAACTTTATGAAGTTTATTTTTATAATAACAATATTATTTATTTATAAGTGAGAGATGCCGAGCCAAGAATTTCACGGACATTTTTTTTAAATTCATGTATTTTCATGGAAAATATGTCGATGTTGTTACTAAGTGCAACCAGCTCATTGTATAGACGGCACATTCTGACAATGGGATTGTAGTATGATGTATTATTTATAGACATTTAGTACAAAAGTCTTCGGCGCCCGGGTTCGATACAGAAAGCAATTCAGGGGAATCGATTATTAAGTGCAATATTTTAAACAGGTACCGCAAGCGAAATCACACCAAAGCTAATCATTCGAAGTTCGTAAGAATGAAGAGACCTGCCTAAATGAAAGCGATAAGATAGAACTCTTAAACACTAGGTCCAGTCGATGAGAAGTTTCGTGACATACACACTCACAGAGTTACGAGCAGTTATAATTTGAATTTTGCAAGTCAAAACAAAACAAAACAAAATCAGTTCCGCATAAAATTTAAAAACAATCAACAAAATATCATATACAAAGAGTCAAACCGAAAAGGACCCCACTCAGCATATGCTTCAGCATAATAATATACATCACCTGCTACGCTGACATTCCGCGGAGCCCTATTCTGAAAGTTTTAAATTTTATAAGTTCTCTAATACTTTTTCATCAAAACTTATAAAGAGTATTCCAACTTATGTAATCTAATATAAAAAGTAAGTGATGATAGTTCTCTTTATTAGCTGAAATTAAGAGTATGGTATACCTACATTTAAGTAATGACATTTGGTAGCTGTCTACAAAATGATGAATTGATGTCATTCTTATCATTGTAAACAAATTGAATTACAGTGATTAATTGAACTATGTCCACTACGGAAGTAAATTAATTGATAAAATTAATTAGTTGTATAGATATCTGATTATATCATTAATATGTTTTTTATTTGATAGTCACAAAAAAAACTCTCTCTGTATAAATATACAAAGAGCTTTCTCCGAGGATTAATAGCATGCATAATTCATTCATCATCATCATCATCATCATCACCAGCCTGTACTAGTCCACTGTTGGGCCTCTTTTATTCATTCATTCATTCATTATCATCAGCTACATATTTACTAGCTATTGGGCTCAAAGGTTTTCTAAAGGAAATTGCATCACGTAAGCGTCTCCCCGGTTCCTTACTAAATTTTTCAAGGCGCTTTCAAAGGTTAGGACCTCAGCTCAGTTGACCGAGTCGTGCAGCAAAGGCATTTATTTAAATGGCCACCCATCTGTGTATTTACATTGCGCAAAGTCGCTTTATTTAACGATTGTTTCGCGAAAGAGGTAGCTGCGCTAACGACCATTAATTTCTTAAAGAACTTATTTCTTTCCCTCCAAATCTTTCCGCATACATTTCGATCTTTGAAGTCTTTGAAGTGAAAGAGATGTGTGTAAGACACACACATCTCTTTTATGAACCTCGAGACCGTTCATAGATGATTAATAGATAAAAAAGATAGATTATGAAATGTATTGCAGATTCGTTTTAAAGTTAACGTTGATCGGCCGTGCGTAACCGAATAGTTGGGAAACTTGCAGCTTTGTTTTGCGGTAAGTAAAGCAATCGTCCATATTGCTTGGGATCACCACAGACTTTCGTCTTTAGACAAGTTTAGCTTTGTGCCTGTAACCTTCAAACCAGTATAACGTTTATTATATTTGCATTTGGTTACCAATAATAGTTGACAAGTAAGTTATGTTTAATTTGATTTTAACTACAAATTAAAATAAGATTAATACGCTCAATATAAGTCTGTTGTCGTAAGCAGTAACATTACATATGGTATATATATAGTTTTTTTTATAATATCCATATTAGCTCAATGATAGAGAATGCCGCTGACCAACAATAGACAATAAATAAACATCCGGCTACCCAAGCATCGAAAAAGTCGTCGCTTCGCTATCAAGCTACACTATTTGAACACCATGTCTCACATCACATCACATCATCAGCTCATTTTATGTCCCACTGCTGGGACGCGCGCCTACCCTATGGATGAATAGGTAGAACGGACTATTTAAACAATAACGCAGGCCCAGTGCAAATTTGTTGATGGTGGGACCAACGGTTTTGCAGAAGCAGTGTTCAGTTGCGAGGACATCTAGCGGAGCAGATTGGCAGAATATATCTGTATATCTATAAATGAAAATGTTTTTTTTTTGTGTGTGTTCAAGTGGATTCGAGAATAGTTTAGATTTAAAATTCGATTCGGTAGGTGGCCACCATGGGATACGGGTGTTCTTAAGCGTACGAATGATTTGTTTGTTTTGTTGTCATGGAAACTGTCAAAGCGGTACGAAGTCCGCCGCCGGTCAGCTAGTATATATATAAAATATAAGACAACATCACATACATTGTTCTGATCCCAAGATAAGTAGCTAAAGCACTCGTTTCATGGAAATCAGAAACAACGACGGTACCACTACCACCCAGACCCGACACAATATCGAAAAGTTAGTTTTCGACATTGACCCAACCGAACCCGAATCGAACCCGGGACCTCAGAGTTAGCGCCGCCCCAAGTCCGGCGTGCAAGCCACTCGGCTACGGAGGTCGTCATATCATGCATTTTTACTTTACGTCCCTTCCGAAGCTCGGTGGATCTATCTATCTATAGAAGTCACATGTTACCAATTTTACCATTACAGCCAGGGGGCCTACCGCCGAACTCTATCGCTCTCGCTCTCGCTATCGCGCTCTATAGTTTATGGCGTCATCTTGTCATTTCAAAAGCGATATGAAAGCAATATGAAAGCAATATCGAAAGCTAAGGCATATAACTTTCGATAATGCTTTTATATCGCTTTTGAAATGACAAGATGACGCTATAAACTAATAGAGTGCGATAGCGAGAGCGATGGCGATAGAGTTAGGCGGTCGGGGGGCAGGGCCCCGACCGTTTAACTCGATTGCTGTGGCTACGTGTATAGTTTATGACGTCATCTTGTCATCTAGCTAATAGGTATAAGCATTTAACGAAAGCTATAGCCTTATAGCTTTCGATATTGCTTTCATAGGCGGTACTAAATGACAAGATGACGTCATAACTATACACGTAGCCAAAGCAATCGGTTAGGCGGTCGGGGGGCAGGTTTATTTACAAATTAAAAATATTACACGTTTATTGAGTCATAATGACAAGCTCTGTCTTTATAGTACGTCTGACTGGTAGCGAAATAGCACACAACTTTAGCTTACATGTTACTAATAGCGGAAATTGCGGCGTGGTGATGTCCTATAAGACGGGTTGTGCTATAAATAGTTTTTTTCAAGCATGAGGCTTGGTGTGTCTTAATTAATATGCGGGGACTAGAAGCTCATATTAATTACAACAGGATATTGATAAGCAAATATTGACATTACTATAACGTCAACTTACTTTATGATTACTCAAAAAAATTTTAGGCTAATAATTTGTTGAATGTAGCTATACCAGCATAACTGGGTTTATGGGCATCGAGAAACTTAGTACTTTTCTTGAGTAATTTTTTCTTTATTTTTACATGTTGTGCATGTTAATACAATGACGATCTCAAAATAATATAAGACACATAAATACGATGATATATGTTTACTATCCATACGCGATAGAGGCGAGAAGAATTTTAAAAATATTTGACTTCGCTTTTGTAATTTTAATTAATCAGAACATGGACTAAAATTAGTCCATGACCGGACTAAAATTCTGGGCCCTGTCGGGCATACGACATTTAGATCTATAATAATTTTTACAGATTGTCTTTTTAATGCTCTTGTAATGAGTAACTGTTTTAATTTCCCCCAAATTATTTTTCTGTGCAGATCTTTTAATTTTAATTTGAAATTTATTCATGTCTACATTTGACGTTGTGTTTATCCTCTCCAGTGCTGCGGCCCATGCGTCTGCCCGTGGTGCGGAGGAGTGTGGTGCGCAAGGTGCTCAAGGCGAATGTCGCGGTGCGCGTGGTGCAGGGGCTCTCTCCGCGCGCCCGCCACCCCCTGCCTCGCCCTACAGCGGCTGGTCAACGACCTGATGCTGCCGTGCCGGAATTACAGGTAAACTTCATCAACAACTCATTTTATGTCTCCACTGTTGGAGCACTGGCCATGCTGCCATGCCGGAATTATAGGTAAACTTCATCAACAGCTCATTTTATGTCCCCACTGTTTGGGCACTAGACATGCTGCCGTGCCGAAATTATAGATAAACTTCATCACCAGCTCATTTTATGTCCCACTTTTGGGGCACTAGCCATGCTGCAATGCCGGAATTATAGGTAAGCGTTATCACCAGCTCATTTTATGTCTTACTGTTGGGGCATTAGCCATGCTGCCGTGCCGGAATTATAGGTAAACTTCATCACCAGGACATTTTATGTCCACACTGTTGGAGCACTAGCCATGCTGCAATGCCGGAATTATAGGTAAACTTCATCAACTGCTCATTTATGTCCCCAATGTTGGGGCACTAGCCATGCTGCCGTGCAGCAATTACTGGTAAACTTCATCAGCAGCTCATTTTATGTACCCACTGTCGGGGCACTAGCCATGCTGCCTTGCCGGAATTATAGGTTAACTTCATCAACAGCTCATTATATGTCCCACTGTTGGGGCACTAGCCATGCTGCAATGCCAAAATTACATGTAAACTTCATCAACAGCTCATTTTATGACCCCACTGTGATAAAAACGATTAACTTTTACTATTGGACCAACTCCCTAACTCGAAAATAAAATTCAGCTGTTCCATACAAAACATCAACATTCATTCGACCAAAATATAGGGAACCGCTGAATTTTAATTGGTCCAATATTAAGAGTTGTTCGTTTGTATCGCGGGAGTCATCTCAGAAGGTTTGGACGGTGATATAAAAGTCAACCTGTATAATTATTGAACTTTGATATATTTTCCTATTATAAAAATATAACAAACTCTTAGATAATTTAAAGTATTGCTCGCTATATTGGCTCTTTTGTTATTATTCGCACGAACCTAACTGAATCTAGAGCGTCCTCATTATGAATGCTAATATCTAACTGACAAGGAAACTGACGGACAATAACTACGTGTTATGAATAGGCTAGCATGGTAGGAAGCCCATTCCGATAATGGCATCGCTCTGTTATTATCTCGTTTGATATGTCGTCAAAACAAAAAAGTTTTTGTTAAATACCCAATCAATTAAAAAAACGACCAGTGAAAAGTATTTTTAATGTCGTTATAACTAAGGTCGGTAATTTTAAATGGAATCTACTTAAGGCATGCGCCTTCAGTGGATTCCATATTTTAAAACTGTTCGGTTTGTAGTAGGATCTATTCTATGACTAGATAAGATAAGACTGACGTGCCGATCATCATCTAACTATATCGCCGTAATAGCGGTTTCATTGTATTCCCGATAAAGTGCGCCGTCGGTAATTTTTTTTACAAATAGTAACAGTACCAAAGCATAATTATGCATTTTTCAAATTCATAAACAAAACAGACCAACACAGTAGTAGGTTTTTGTTAAATGTCGGTGTTGTTTAAGTATATAGAAGAGCTATTTTCGGTTACGCTTTTTTTTTTGAGAGAGATTGCTGATTCCCGCTGCGGCATTTTCAGCTTCACCTGGCTTTTTTGGGGGCGGCGAGGAACGTAAAGTTTCCCTCAAGCCGTGTGAAACGAATCACCTTCAGAGGTTATCTAGAGGGAACGGCATCGCGCACTAGTGCGCGTCCCCGTGCCTTACTAGATTCTCCGAAGGGTTCGGATCGGATCGGGGTTTTCGGTTTCGCACTCAGGGTGCCTAATATGAGTTTCATTCGACATTCGATCACGTTAACGAAAACGGAAATTAGTATGGCATTGAAGCAGCGCCTCCTGGCGGCAAACGAGAAGAGTTGAAAATTTTGCCATACACATTTTTGTTTTCGTATACGTAATCTAATTAATATGAATATTAAATAAAACTCACACTAGACACTCTGAAAACACGACGATCAACGGACATCGCGATTCCTCAATGGATATTCATAATAGGCGTTCTTACAACAGTTGCATTTCAAATGCAAATTATTTGTAACTACAACAATAAGACAATGAACAAAGGATTTCATTGATCTGATGTGTTATAATTAGATTATCTTAACTGAGTGCTTGCAGTGTGATACAATTAGAATTCGTAATGTAATCAATTTAGGTTTTTTTTTGTACAAAAGATTTTCCATAACAGAGTTTTTGTAAGAAATTCACAAAATTGGCATTGTGTTTGGTTTAGATAAAATCCTTATAGGTCTTTATAAAAGTACTTTGTGTTAGTACCATAAGCAGCACCACTAGCTAGTGCACCAGCAATATCTTTGTCTCGATTACCTATAGTGCCAGAACCCAGGACCATCCTCATCTTGTTGCGCAGTTGATCAGGTTTTAAGGAGCTGGTGGTTTCTAACATTGACATAGACCACTTTCTAGCAGTGGAAGATAAATTGGCTATGCGACCAATATCTACCTCAATGTTACACAGAGTCAAAGTGCAGAAATAATGTGCACCTGCGAGCCTACGACGTTTGGCCAATGACAAATCTAGAAAGAGACAACTACTGGCCGCACGATTGCTTTGTCTACCTCACAGCTTTCCCCCTTATTTAATTCACAGCTTGATATGGGAACGATCGATCTATCTGTCTATATCTCTCTAGATCTGTGGTTTGGAGGTGAGATCAGTGACATAAGCGCAGCTTAGCTATTACTTGCGATGAATGCGTTTCGCATTTTTCACAGCAAGTATTCTTCGCTCATAATAGAATTACGTGAGTTTCCGCTAAACCGATAAACGGTAGAAAATTTTCCCATACTTTGTGTTCACAATCATAGTTATTAGATGGCCGTTCT
Organism: Eudonia truncicolella; assembly: GCA_949315975.1. Taxonomy (NCBI): domain Eukaryota; kingdom Metazoa; phylum Arthropoda; class Insecta; order Lepidoptera; family Crambidae; genus Eudonia; species Eudonia truncicolella. Next base: position 16,124,368 of record OX438837.1, on the reverse strand, counting down.
TGTGTCATACTTAATTTTGAATGCGTCGATATACCAGATTAGGTTTTTCTTTTGTGCCCAGAATTACCTAGACACAAACTTACCTAGTTAGGTAGGTACTTAGTAATATTTTTTTTTTATTATATACCTGCTTTGACTGAATAGTGCTAATGGAAGGTTGCTGGTGATTATATAGCACGGGTTTACCCAGTTTAAGCACCAGCTGCAAAAATCTGATGTTTGTACCTAGAATATAAGTAGGAAAAAAAAAGATTTATTATTATTATTAGTTGGTCACGCGCTCCATCATCACCATCATTTAGTGTCATCTTCTTACTGAAGTTTGGAGATCAGTACAAATAACTTCCTTACGCTTACGCTTACGCTAAGTCGCTACGGAAGTACGCTTACGTCAACCTTATCGGTAGCACAGCGGTCAGTGCAGCCGCCCGGATTGCGGAAGACCCAGCTTCGATTCCTGGCTGGGTCGGGTGGGCGTTTAACTTTTTATTTTAGAAAGCATTTAGCATTAGAAAGCGTGGTGATATTATTTAACACATCAATAATTGTAGCGATGACTTGTTTTTTTTTTTAATAATGGAGTTTTTTTAGCAGCATTTTGACAGTATTTAAGAAAATTTATTTGCTTTACAAAGGAACAGCTTACTTAACATTTATTGAAATGAAACAACTTTTTACGGATCTACTCGCTTTTATTTTACACATTAGTTTTAATTAATTTTACCCTTTGCAGGGTCCGTGGTCACAAGGAGACTGAGGTGTTGGTCGTCTCATAATTAGTTAGTCGCTTGTATACCCTAATTTAAATTTGATCAGGTGCGTTCCGTTTTACACAGAAAGAGCTTACAGTATCTTTTGGTTTGGCAGTATGGTGTTGGGGCTGGGATTTAATATTTTGTATGATGGGATCCCAAGCTGTTGGTAGATTCCAACCATCTTCCCTTTTTAAATTAGGATGATTTTTAATTTCAATAAAAGCGCGCGCGTATCATCCTAGGTATGAATCGTTGTTCTCTAGCGAGTATTTGTGGTTTATGAAATCTGATGTAATTTGGGCCCCTCCAGGGAATGTCCGCATACTGCAGACTTATTTTCGCGTCGGCTACATGTTCTTTAACGCGGGCTCTTACACTTCCCTTTGTTTGCCCGATGTAAGAGAGCCCACAGTCGCAGTACAGTTTGTACACGCATGCATCTTGAAGGGGTATGTTGCACTTGACAGGTCGTAAAAATTGGTTGATCTTCTTCGGCGGCTTGAAGTAAGTGTTAATTGAAGCTCGCTTTAAGATATGTCCAATCTTGCCAGTGACACCTTTCATATATGGAAGTACAGCAGGTTGGCGCTCGACTGTGGTTGGTTTATTGTGTTTTCTGTGACGAAACCTTAACGTTTATTTTCAAATATTTACTTATAAGCTTCTATATCAGCATTAACCTTAGAATAACGTAAAGCAATAGTAGCCATTAATTGAAAGGTAAAAGGAAACATTCCCTCTGATGTTTGCACGGGCATGCTTACTTATAGCTCTCTAAACATTGTCCCTCGGACAATTTCAGCTCCCGTTGGTAATATTGCAAGAGCACACACAGTTCTGGCAGGTGTTAGCTTTAGTCTTTATAGAAATGTATTTGGTCATCATAGTTATGACGTCCGTACCAAATATCGTCTTCTTTCAATCGTCACAAGCGACGACGTATTATATCCAAATACTTGTATCGTGATATATGTCTGTGCAGAAGCTTATTAAATTGTTAAATACTACAGATTACTACTACTAGAGATTTTTCTTACGAGGTGTTTGTATAATTTCTTAGTAGCATTTTTCTCAAAACCTTTGGCAGATTTTAGTATTATATTAAAGTACTATAAGCACCAACCTATCTTGGTCAAACCTCCAGGCGCCAATAAGGTTTTATGTTTCTACCTGATTTTATTATCACATGAATTTATAACACAGTCATTATTTCTTCGTTTTCCATATCAAATCGTAAACTCCTGCAGCATTAAGAACATCATATAACATTACGTGTTTCTCAGGTTTCCAGCATCTGCTCGTAGCTAATTAGAATTTTAATTCATCAACATTAACCATAAAGTCACTTGTGCCTAGTCGGTTGATAACAAATGAAACATTATATTTATATCGCTGTTCAAAACTAAAATTTGAATTCAAATAATTTTCTCTTCATAGTCTTTATTTTAAATATGCCTTGCTTGTTAATTTAGTTTATCAATTAGGTATATAACTTTAACAATTAGTGTTTTGAATCCCAACGTTCATTTTGAAATTAGGATTTTATATATAGTTATCTAAATATTACCCAAAATATACACGCATCTCCACGGGGTGAAGGGGTGTCGATTAAAAGGGGTAACCAAACCCTGTCAATTAAATCCAAAATCACTTAACTATTTGTGCCGCATGATACCAAAGCCAACCCATGTGCGGAATAAAAGGTTTCATCATCTTCTACAAACATTGGGCTCCATTATCTATGCCTAGTCTACACAAGTTGGTTGGTGTTGAACTCAATTCTAAATATAATTTCCTTTTGTCAACAGACGGGGTTGCACAGAACTGCTACTAGCATCCACTCGCGTCAAACATGAAGAGGAATGCAAGTTCGACACCATGACGTGTCCCATCACCGCCAACTGTTGCACCGCGCCCTTCGAAGAGCTGTCAGCCCATCTGCAGTCCGCCCACAACATCATCGCCGTCTACTCGCAGAAAATCAAAATTCTCATCGAGAACTTTCAAACCAAGCTTAAGAAGACCGCCTGCTGCCGGACCAAATACAAAATCATCTTGCTCCATCAAAAGAGCGCGTTTATCATCAAAGTTTGCATATACAACTATCATGTCAGAGTAGAAGTCATGAGGAGAAAGCTCGGTTACATAGCAGATGTTAAGTCGGAGTCTAAGAAAAGCGAGTACTGCGCCCTAATAGAATTCCAAAGCAAAGCTCTGTGTACTAAATCAGCTATTCTCATAGAAAATGAGGCTTATGGCAAAAAAGCTGAAGTGCAATGGAATGATATCATAATGAAATCGGAAAACGATGAAGCTATTACAATTCACGTGAACATCGGCAGATCAGACGCAGAACCTTCTAGAAAAGATTTTGCTGAATCATAACAGTGTAGTATACGCATATATAGGTCTAAATTTGTGTGAATACGGAATTCGTAATCTTGAAGGTGAAACTGATACATCGAATAGTCAAGGTTCTAAGGAGGTTGCTTGCAATGACCTAAGAACAGCATTTAGAAACATTGCACGCAGCAATGTTATCCAGAATGTTGGTAATGATGTGTGGCCAAACGTGACTGATCTAGACTTAATTAACGTTGTAAATTAGTATATAAGATGTGTAAAATTTACAGAATAAATTCTAGTATTTTCATAGAATTTGCATTTTCATTTAGAGAGCTCGACGTGGTATGAATATTAAGTTAAGCAAGGTGCATACATTAACTCTAACTAACTAAGACATAGTACTCAAATGGTAACGTTTAATTTTATATTTTGTGAGTTAAATAGTACCCATAATGTAGTATTTTATAAAACTTATAATTACAAATAGCGTTCTACAGTCCCCGAATTCTATAAATATATATAAATTGAGGAAAATGAAAACTAACAACTCGTACAATGAATGCATTTGGGTGATCATGCATGAATCGATCTTTTTAGGGTTCCGTACCTCAAAAGGAAAAACGGAACTCTTTTATAGGATCACTTTGTTGTCCGTCCGTCCGTCTGTCCGTCCGTCTGTCTGTCTGTCTGTCTGTCTGTCTGTCTGTCTGTCTGTCAAGACCCTTTAAGACTTTAATAAAGATACAACCGTTTATGTCGCAAAAAACGTATATTTCGACACTCTCAAGGGAATCAAAATTCATAGGGTTCTTGCCGTTGACCTAGAACTATGAAGTTTCGCATATAATATCGTCTTAAACTACAAGTATAGGAAAAATCTGAAACTATACATATTTAATTAAATCACAAAAAAACAGAGTCTTTATGCAAGGAATGGGGGTCTAAATTTTGAAGTAGGTTAACCATGTCATGTGGGGTATCGTATGAAAGGGTTGCATTTGCACAAGCTTAAACAGATTTTTAATTATTTTTATAATGTATAGTATTCGATTTATGACGAAGAATAAAAAAAGAAATACCTCTTTCCTTTTTTATGTATATTTTTTTTTATTTATTTACACTAAAACATACAATACTTTTGCATCATAGCACACCAAAAACCAATATATGTATAGGTGCCCAATAACTTTGGTGTACGTAGTACCTAACAGTTTGCACTGTTATGCGTACCTACTTAGTCCTTCATTAATTTTGTAATTAAACACAATCCTAAATAGGTACCTACCTACTTAAGTGTATAATATAAGTGATTGTAGATTTTGGAAAATTAATTTCGGGAAAAGTTCGAGACTCGGTTCCTGAACTATAATAATAATGTACCCATAAATTTGTACGGAACGGTGGGCGAGTCCGACTCGCACTTGTCCGGTTTTTTTCATCATGACATTGAAGTTTGCATGGGAACAGCTATATTTCATGCAATTGGAAATTACCAATCACATGAAACCGTTATCTTTACAGCGTACCATTTAAAAACCCACTAGTATTTGCATTGTTAGTCTTTCGATAAAGCGTCAAAAATATTTGATAACTTGAAGCGAAAATATATCAGTACACCGTTTCATTTCTAGAGCATCAAAAGTATGTAACAATTTGAAGCGAAAATACAAGGACATAAATGTTTTTGTTTTGTTTATACAATTTTAACGCAAATTTTGTTGAACAATTACATACAAAAACACAAATGGTGACAAAATTTCCACGAGCAGGATTTGAACCTTCACCCTTCTGACATACCGGGTCAGGTGCTCTCCCAATTGAGATATGTGGAATATTGAAATGAAAATGTACGAGTATTATGAGGACAATTTGTCCATTTTATGGTAACATAAAATGACGCCTCGGTGGCCGAGTGGCAAAGTGCTCTACCCCGATACCCGAAGGTCCCGGGTTCAATTACCAGGTCGGGCAAAATGTGTTTCGGGATTTTTGCGATGCATAGCCCGGGCTTGTGATCCAACCCGCATTACCCATCAATTGTAGTGATGACTTGATTTCAATGATGGAGGCCTTTGCCCAGCAGTGGGACAGTTATAGTCTATTTACTTACTTTACTTACTATTGTAACATATTTATACTGGTGACTGTACTATCGTCACTGGTGCAGCTTAATTACAAGGCATATAATAATTTCCATTTATCGCACCCCGGAGCGTGCAAGAAAAAGTTTCCTAATAACATTGCGGTCGTTCCCCTCAAAGTCTATTGGAATATCGACAGTGGAGAGGTAAAATGAATGTGCGACCTTTTGGAAATTACAAGGAAGAATATTTCAATTATTTCCATACTAAAATATATTAGGAATTCTATGATGAAACTGTTACTGTTCTTATGAATATGGTTATACTCGTACAATTTTAGACAAATAGTGTTGCGAACTAATTCTAATTTGAAAAAATTGTTGAAAAAGTAGTGCTCAATGCCGCAATCTTTAAAACGTGCTTGGTCTGCGATTTCTAACATTAAGCAACTTTCGCAAAGGCCGGTCACCAGATGGGTTAGAAAGGCACTTAAAGCCGTTGGTCCCGGCTGCATTAGCAGTCGTTGACAACCACCAATTGGCACTGAGCTTCGCGGGATTCGTGGCCACGATAGTATAGTTTGGTAGAGCACCACGAGGTGCGGGTTCTAATAATTCTGCCTGATGGGGATGATTTGGGGCAATTTTTTTATTTATAGATAGTAGTAGAGTTTTTTAACCAACTTCAACAAAAGGAGGAGGTTTCTCAATTCGATCGTATATATAATATTTTTTTTATGTCTGTTCGCAGATAACTTCGTCGTTTATGAACCGATTTTGATGACTCTTTTTTTGTTGGAAAGGAAATATCCCAAGGGTGCTACAATGATAAGGGAACCAGGATCTGATGATGGCATCCCAGAGAAATCGAAGGGAACCTTCGAAAATCGTAGTGGGGACTAGAGCATTTGTTAATTTTTTCATAAGTTTTTTAAAGCACTACTATTTTATGAAGGTCTGGAGTCGATCTGATCATGGAGCTGAAAGACAGTGGAGGTAGCTCCTCAATGATTTACAGCAATTACCTGGTGTTTGGGCCTGATTAATTTGTATTTATGAGAACTTTACACCTAGATGGGTTGTGACTGTCATTAGGGGTCTGATGATGAAAACGAAGGACAGCCAAGGGAACTCCTCAACGTTTTACAGTAGCTACCTTGTGTTTGGACTTATTCATTTCTATTGATGAGAACTTTGCACCCATATGTCACTTATGACATTACAGGTCTGATGATGGAGATCATAGACAGTCGTGAGAATTCTTGAACGATTTACAGCAATTACCCTAAATTGGGCTTACTTCATACGGTTCAATATGCCAAAATGTTCAATTCATAAAAAATAATACCTCATTAAGATTTAAGTTTTACATAGGAACACCACTACCTACAAGACCGTCGTTTCCTCATCCGAGAAGCATTTTTGTTAGGTTTACCCCATCACTAAAAATCGTAAAATAAAATTATTTTATAACAAAAAAAAAAGACTTTCGTAAAACAGGAAAATAAAAAAAGTAAAACAGCTCTAAAAAGCAAGAAATAATATTGAAATCATATTATTAATTACCTAGATGTAGATACGCATATCAGTTTTAAAGAAGGTCTATTGAGGTCGGGTGGGGCTATTACAAAATAAAGTGGAGATAATAGAAAAACTATAAAAGTTTAAATGAAACAAAATTGTCCCCCAGCCGACGACCAACCACCCGATATTTTCCTGTTTTTTGAAGTCGTTTTTTTTTGTATCGTTTTAGTAGTTTAATTATTATCTTGTTATTGTCTTTGTTTGTAAATAAAGTTATTCTTGTTAATATAATATGATGAACTAATATAATTTCTATAAAGCGATGTTTTCCAAGAAATATTTTAGTGTAGGTATATCCGCAAAATATTTACGGAGATCTCTTTTAAATGGAACTCCACCTTATTATCTATTGTGGCCAGAAAGACAATTGAAAACTGTTACAGCCACAAAATAGGCATTTTAATTTGAACATAATAAACAAAAGAAAGCGAATCGAGGATAACGAAAGCGATAACAGAGAGTGAATCATTACTACTATTATTAGGTACTAACACTGCCATTAAAAAATTGTGTTACTCGAACAAAAAGGTTGGTCATGAAACGTTGCCAGTAACGTGTATGGTGACTCACACACAATGACGGATGTCGTTGCGGCGTGCGTCAATGCAACTTTTTTAGGGAACGAAGGATGGGATAAGAATTTAGTAGGGAATTAATTTAATTAATTAATTTAACACACTCACGTGATGCTATTCTCCCTAGGAACCTTCTGGGGATGTTTTGATCACACGGTCAAACCGTGAAAGTTCTCGTAAAACTTTAAGTTACTCGTATGCCCACAAGACGTCCGATTACGCCGAAAAGACATAGGCGGCCCGGCCCACAGCTATCTCTTTACAAAAAAAAAACAACTCGGTATCGATTCAACATCACGTCACGAATGACAAGTCTCACTGACGCAAGTAGCTACGGAAGCAGCTATGTAAAGTCACGTTGACGTAACTGCATGTCGCACCGAGATTCGTCATCGTGTGTAAATCGCCTAATGTGGACAGTAGGACGAAGTAACGGTGGTCCCTTGCTTTGTATGCCGAGCACGCACACTGAAAGTACGCATTGCCAGCGAGGACACGGCTTTCTATGACAAATTGGGAGCTAATTAGGAAACATAAAAATGCTATTATAATAGTATAATCATGGCAACACAAAGAGGCTAGTGTTGCCCGCATTCATGGTACCGTTCCCGTAGTTAAATGACATATTTATTTTAAAAGAATAGTAATTAGCCTATATACAGTCCCACTGCTAGGCGAAGGCCTACATAATCGAAATCAAAGTTCAAGGATAACCATATTTTATACATAGCTTTTCAATTAAAATTAGATGTCTTTGTTTTAATGAATAAATAAAATAAAAATATCTCTATTTACCGACACAAATATTTAAAAAGGTTAATGCAAACTGATTGTATAAGCTGATAAGTCAGTCCGTGACCATGTCAAGTACAACTCGATAAAAATGTCAAACACTTTAAAAGGTGGGCATGCCTAGAATACCAATATAAAAAACTTTGATTATAATGAAACAAAAAAGTTAAATAATAAAATGTTTTTGTTTTGTTTATATAATTTTAACACAAATTTTGTTGCGAAACAAATTACAAAATCCTGCTCGTGGAAATTTTTTCAACATTTGTGTAAGTTAAATAATGTTAAAAAATACAACATTTTTATACTCGCCATTATTGTGTCCGTTTTAAAGTAACCCTGATTTATTATGCTGGTTTTAGATCAATTCATCATCATCATCATCATCAAACAATCACCAAACCCTATAGGAAGACGCAACGTGAAAATGCTACGGACACGCGTGCAAGATTATATCATGCTCGAAAAAGAGAATTCTCTATGTTTCCCTTCTGCGCTATAATCTTTTTTATGTCATTTCTTTTTGTTTTTTCTGTCTAAGTTAGCTGAAAGATGAGAAGTTGTTGCCCGCGACTTCGTTCGCGAAGACTACAGTAAAAAAAAATATCCTATATGCTGGTCTGGGTCATGGTCTGTATATGAGGAAAGTTTCATTAAAATCCATTCAGTAGTTTTTACGTGAAAAAGTATTTTTTTTTTTTTTGAGAGAGATTGCTGATTGCCTCTACGGCATTTTCAGCTTCACCGGGCTTTTTTGGGGGCGGCGAGGAACGTAAAGGGTCCCCAAGCCGTGTGAAACGAATCACCTTCAGAGGTTATCTAGAGGGAACGGCATCGCGCACTAGTGCGCGTCCCCGTGCCTTACTAGATTCTCCGAAGGGTTCGGATCGGATCGGGTGAAAGAGTAACACACATCCATCCATACTTACAAACTTTCGCGTTTATAATATGTATTAGCAGGATAGATAAGATAAGATAAGATAAGATAAATTTTTATTGCCATAAAATTGTGTAAATACATAGCAGGTGTTAAGCATAATTGGGAACAAACAATTTACCCTAGTCGGGCATGCAATTTTTAGTGGGATATGTTACATAGAAACAGCCACTATGCTGTTTTTGTACCGAAATATTCAGTCAAACTGTAGAACGCCTTATCTATAAGCCATCTCTTTAATTTAATTTTAAAACAGCTTAAATTTACTGAGGCTTTTTGATCTGTGGGCAGATGATTGAATATTTGGATTCCGGTTACATAGGCACTCTTGTGATACAGGGCATTGTTAATATTTGGTAAATATAAGTCATATGCATATCTCTTCCGCAAATTACAAATATTTGTGCTTTTACTTTTAAAATACTGGATATTGCTTTTTATAAAAACAGCCATCTCCAACACATATATACCCGTCAGTGTCAAATAACCCTTTTCTCTGAAAACATTTCTCAGAGTCTCATCAGAGTACATACTGTAAAGAGTTCTCAAGCATTTCTTTTGTAATATAAAGGTAGATTTTACATTAACAGAGTTTCCCCAGAAAATAACTCCATAAGTAAGAAGAGGATAAACTTGGCCAAAATAGGCGGCTCTGGCTACTTCTACAGATGATGTTTCCGCAAGTATAGATAGGGCATAGCAGTAGCTCGATATTTTATTATTAATTTTAGTTATGTGCGACTTCCAATTTAAATGCGAGTCAATATTTACACCTAAAAAATTTATTTCATCCACAATTTCGATGATTGACTTGCATTCAGACGTTATATTTAATTTAATTTGATTTGTTTTATAGTTTCTAAATTGTATTACTTTTGTTTTGGAAAGATTTACTGTCAGATTTAATAATTTTAGAAAACGTATGGTTTCATTTAAAGTTTTAATTATTTCTCTTTCAAATTTAATGTTATCATTTTGATTATTGGGTATGAAAATTGTAGCATCATCAGCAAACATGACACATAAGTTGTTTGTGATATTCGGGAGTTCATTCACATATACTAAAAAAAGAAGAGGGCCAAGAATACTTCCCTGTGGTAGACCTAGGAGCATCTCTCTAGGATCAGAATTTACCTGTTTAAATGTTTTTGTTATTTTATCAAAAGTATCTATTTCTGTGTATTGGTCTCTATTTTTAAGGTAGCTTTCCAGTAGTTTTAGTGTTATTCCCCGAACACCTAATTTATCAAGCTGATATAGAAGGGTTTCATGGATTACGCAATCAAATGCCTTAGACATGTCCAGAAACAATCCAACACATGATTTCTTCTTATTCAAAGCTTCCCATATATCTTTTAGTGTTGTAAACATTGCTAAAGTAGTTGATTTTTGTTTCTGAAAACCAAATTGATTTGTGTTTATTAAGTTATTCTTATTGAAAAAGTTTAAAAGTCTGTTATAAATGGTTTTTTCAAAGATCTTTGAAAAACTAGATAGTAGTGCTATAGGCCTGTAGTCCGTTACGTTACATTTACTTCCTTTCTTAAACAATGGTTTTACCTTAGCTCTTTTTAATTCATCGGGAAATACACCCGTTTCAATCATTAGGTTTAGAATATATAGAAGAGGTTTACTGATGTATTCTAGAGAACGTTTTATAACTTCTATTGGAATACTGTCATAGCCGCAGCTCTTTTTATTCTTAAAACTCATGACAATCTTCTTTAATTCAGTTTCATCAACAGGGGTAAGAAACATGCTATTTGAGACTACAGTAGAAGTCCGGTAGTTATTATTCAAAAGAGGGGACAAATTTGCGGTAGTAAAATGGCTATTGAAAATCTCGGCCATATCCTTTACGTCGGTCACTGTACGGTCGCCTATAGTGATCTTATTTATAGTGGGTTTAAAATTGTTTACTGGAGTAGTTAGATTTTTTATTAAATTCCATGTTGCTTTATTTTTATTTGTACTTTTGTTTATTAATGAAATATTAGATATTCGTTTAGCTTTACGCGTTACTGACTTTAAGACTTTACAATATTTTTTATAATATGGGATAAGATATGCTTTATTTTTATTTATAATTTGTTGATGTAAACTTCTTTTTATCTTGCTTGCTCTATATATGCCTTTGGTTTGCCAGTTTCCTTTTCTCTTATATGTTACTCTAATTTTAGTCATAGGTATACATAAGTTGTAAAATAAATTATATAACTTTGAAAATGCAGCGAAAGCCATGTTTACATCATTGTACAAATAAATATCAGAAAAACTTAACTGTGAAATATAATTTATAAATATTTCTATGTATTTATCTATATCTCGCCTATATATATACCAATATTTTTCTATAAAACTTTGACTACATGGCACACATATAAGTTGTCCTGAATGATCAGATAAGCCAAGATGTAATACTTTCGAGCTAAAGGTCTTAAAATTAGTTATGATATTATCAATACAGGTACTTGACTCAGGAGTAATTCTAGTTGGCTCGTTTATTGTGAACTTAACATTATATTTAAGCAAAGTATTTTTTAATATTTTACATTTTGATGTGTTACTATCAAGAATGTTTACATTGAAGTCCCCAGCAATAATAACTTTTTTCTTTACATAGTGTGAACGGAGAGTAATTTTATGTAATAGTTGTTCTAAAGCTCTAATGAATATATCAAAGTTAGAAGTAGGTGTTCTATACAAACAGATGACAACATAGTTCAATTCAGGTAACAGTATTCCACAACATTCGAAGTTTGTTTCCATACATAGTGAGTCAATACATTGCAGTAGTTTAAAGTGAATATTATTCGTAATATATATGCAGACACCTCCCCGAGACTTTGTCCTACAAAAGCATGCAGCCATGGTATATCCAGGTATTTGCAAGGAACTTACATCTCCACACCTCAAGAATGTTTCACTTAGACATAAAATATCAATATTTTGTGATTGTGTGAGTATCTCTAATTGACTTAGCTTGGATCGAACACCCTGTACGTTTTGATGGAAAACAGATAAACCTAAGGTAGTTGAATTTATAGTGTTTGAACCATTTTTGAAACTTTGATTAGATACGAAAGGGCGATTTATTCTGATTTCCATCTGAATGTAGAATTGTTTTATTCAATGCCGGCAAATGACAATAATACTCAGAAATAGCCAATACTAGGTCATCTAAATCTTTTATAATTACTCTGTATCCACCATTTTTTAATTTTCCTGAGTACTTTGAGAACATGTTGTAAGAATAATCAACATTCTTATTTGAGTCTAAGATATAACAATATTTGTGTTTTTTATTGTCCTTATATAACAAATCATTAAATATTTCTATTCTCTTGTTAAAAAGATTTGCGTTAAAACTTAATTTAAAAATTGGGGCACACACTATGACATTTGTATGCTGGACAGTTAACAACTTTTGTCTTAATTGTTGCATTATAATATTATAATTTTTGGATACATTGAAGTCGGTATCACCTAAAAATATTATACAATAGTCATTCAAATCAAAATCTTTGAGTTTACTTTGTAATCCGCTTGACAGTTCATTTATACTTCCTCCTGGCATACGATAATGACATAAGTCATAGTCTCCAAAATGACTTCTCAATATAGTTGATGTTTTGTTGCTTTCGATACCACTTATTAGGCAAAGCTTCGCTTTTAAGTTGTCTCTTATGTTGTCTTCATGGTGATGTGTACGACATGTTGAAAGTTTACTGCTTGTCTCAAGAGGTGGCGTTGTACCAATATTTTTATCTAATTTAGACTCATTGTCATAAGAATCTTCATATTGTGATAGCGACTTATTTTTGGAGTGATTTTTTCTTAAACGTTGTTTTTTACTTTTTGTATGTACCAATGGCGTAGACGTGTGTGATATTTTAATACTTGAATTTAAATTTGTAATATCATCTATGCTCACAGTTTTATATAAATTTATAATTTTTTCTTGATCTTGGGTTTTTTTTTCCAAACTGTTATTTATTTGATTTAACTTCTCAATTTCGTTATTTGCTATTTCTAACTCAGTCCGTAATCTTTGGATTTCACTTTTTAGTTCATCTGTATCCTCTATCGACACATAAGATAATGTCAGATCTGGTACTGACGCTGATATTTTGGTCTTTCGGATGGTAACATATTCGTCTATTTGATCTTCTGACATAATATCGTCTTTTTCTTCGGGTAATATATCAGATAGGTTTCGAGTAGATGTACTTTGTTTTGAGGCTGTATGGCTGTATGTACAAGTGTCACATACGCATTTTTTTCTATTTTCTGGCATCATGAGATAGAACATTTTTTCTCCAATGCTCGTGCAATCTAAATGATAAAATTTTTCGCATTTTGCACAATTTATGAAATCTTTTTTCTTAATTTCTTCATTACATTTATCACATAAAAGCACCATTTTTACTGTTTTCTTTCTTTTAAAATTTTACTAATAAATTATTATTAAAAAAAAAAAAAAAAAATATGCATAAAAATATTTTCAATAAGTCTGTGATTCGATCCGCGGTCCTCTTGATGCAATAGGGCAGCACCAAACCACTGAACCACCCAACGGATAGAACAATTGACGAAAATAATGGTACATATGCTTCGTCAGTGTATTAAATTGTGTTGGAGTCTGTGTTGGCCAATCAAAATGCAAGATGATTGTCACTTTACATTTGAATGCACAAACGGTCTTCACTGATTGTTTACACAACACAATTTATAATGATAAGTAAATTGTCACTGCAGTTCACATTAATTGATGTAAAATAATAGTTTATATTAAACTTTTACGGATTTTTAATGTTTTTACACTTTTATATAAAGTTTTATTGTGAATTTAAACTGGAACACAATTTGCACTTTTCCTTGACGATGAACAGACGAAATGCGTAGCAAACGATAGATGAAGTGAGTTGAGTGATAATTTCGGCAATTACAATAAAAAATACACTAGATCTTTTGAATTACTATTTTTAAAGAAAATTTTAGTACGGAGCTAATGTTTACATGGATAGCAGCGCCATCTGTCATGGCTGTAACGTGTGGATGTAACGTGTGTTTCGATATGTGTTCAAGAATTAATATTGTATTTTTCTGTTATCATGCTGCTGGTTTCAGGACAATTATTAGGGCATAACAAGCCCTATTAAGAACCGTAACGTGACGATGCAACGAACAAGCGTACAAGCTTAACATTCTCGAAGGAGTGCGTTCCCTGTTGCGTGATAATTGTGTTTCAGCCACCCCTGGCGCTGTTGATCGAGCTCGGCTCGACAAAGGAGTAAGTTATGTTTTCCTTGATGGTTGTTACCGCTTTATTTGCTCTCTTAATAACAGAACGCAAAACTTTTAAAGTAAAGACACCTGCTTATTATACAAAACTGTCAAATTTCTTTAGTAAAAGTTCAACCATATTCCTTAGAAATGAAGTTCATAGTCTATTGAGGAAACTTCACAATTTGTGATCGTCTGATGTGTAGACGTGTGTGTGTGTACATAGTCTCAGTAGTTGAGGATCCCGGGTGAAGTGCGCTGCCACCTTCGGCCTTATCATCGCTTAACATCAGGTGAGACGAAGGCCAAGTGCTTTACCGTAAGATGGAAAAAAAAACAAAAAAAGCGTTCGTCCATTAGGTAGTTAGTTTGTATTGATTGACAAGGAAACCTAAAATTATAGTATACTAGCGGCCCGTCCCTGCTTCGCACGGGTGGACCTTTTTTAAATATAGCCTATGTTACTCAGCGCTAATGTAGCATTCTAATAGTGCAAGAATTTTTTAAATCGGTTCAATAGTTTTTGAGTTTATTCGTTACAAACATACATACATACAAAAATACAAAAGATTTAATCTTTATAATATTAGTATAGATAGATTATAGCATGTACTATTATTCGAGCCTAACCCTCTATTTACTTGAAATATATTGTACTGATGCTGCACATTCTCATTGTACAATGAAACATTTTAATTTTTTTTTAATTTGCTTTATTAAACTCTTAGTAAAATGTTATTTTGCTTATATAATTTTAACGCAAATTTTTGTTGCAATACAAATCACAAAAACACAAATGTTGAAATAAAAATCTTGTTGGTTAGAACCACGATAGCTCAGTTGGGAGAGCACCTGACCCGGTATGTCAGAAGAATGCAGGTGCAACTTCTGCTCGTGGAAAAAAAAATGTGATTAACTCTTAGTAATACCACTTACCTCAGCCGCGATGTACGCCGGTATCACCGAGAGCAGCAGCCTCTCCTGCGCTTCCCTCTCGCACTCCAGCTTCACGCGCTGCTCCAGACAAGTCCTAGTGCCAGCGAAGGTGTTCCTGTGCGCTCTCTCTGTGAGGGCTCGGTAGTACACGCCGATGCCTGTGGCGGAGATGAGGAGAGCCAGCTCGCAGACCAGCTGCAAAAGATAGATCGCAAAGAATAAGGTTATAATCATCACCAGCTCATTTCATGTCCCCTCTGCTGGGCAGTTTGCACCAGCTAGTGGAGCTGATCCACAGGGAAGACTCGTTGTGTTCCCTGTGGATGGATAGGGAGAACTGGCCATAAACCACCGCGCGCGAGTCCAGTGCGGATTTGTGGTTTTATAACGACTGCTAATGCAGCCGGGACCAACGGCTTTACGTGCCTTCTGAAGCACGGAGGAGCTCAAGATAATACACTTTAGGTCAACCATCCGATGACCGCCCGAAGCAAAAGTTGCTTAACCTCAGCAATTGCAGGCTGACCGAATGATATGTACAACGTGTAAATGAAATTGCGCAAAACCTGAAATTAGTTGTTCAGAATCGAGAGTAAAACCGATTCCATTAATAAAAAACATGGGTCAGATTTTATAAAATGATATAGTTTCAACTACGCCGCTTTTTAAATTTACTTAACTTTATCGTTTTCTTATTATAGGTGAATGAACACCGAGATACTCACGCGCATGACCCGCCCCCCGACCGCCTAACTCTATCGCTATCACTCTCGCTATCGCGCTCTATAGTTTATGGCGTAATTTTGTCATTTCGAACTGATAGCGATAGAGTTAGGCGGTAGGCCCCCCGGCGGCGGGCGCGAGCCTTGCGGTCAGCGTGTGAAGGAGCAAATAAACTTTGTCATAAGTTGCCAGTCCAAAGCCTTGAAAAAGTATGCTGGAAACATTTGAATCTCATATTTTAAGGTATCTAAAATATAATAGTTGTTTGTTCAGTTCAGTCGACGATCGTAAAAATAAGTTGGGGTGTCTGAGGTTTTAATGCGCTATTTCATCAACACCTTGTATATACTATAACATTCCAGCTTTAAAAATAAAACTTAGAAACACAATACGTAATAGAAAAGTTTAAATTCAACGTTAAAATAAGGACAAACAGATGAACAACGAAAGCTGTCGGTGAAAGGTCGTAAGTTCGATTCGTGCGATTTTGATCATATTGAACTGCCTAGAACTATCAACATTCCCGTCTGTAACTCCATTAGTTGGCATGACGTTATTACCGACACAGTTAGACCATAAATTGGTCGCTTACGGCCGTCCGTCACGAAACTGTAGGGGATGGTGCGAACGCTACGAAGCGTGTAACAAACTTCTAGGTGCCTGATGTGAGTTTTATTCGCCATTATATCGAACACGTTAACAAAAACGAGAGTTTGTATATCCACTTACCGAAGTTTTCAAAATATTTTTTGTAAGGCCAGGTAAGTTTGGGGAGGCCTTTTCCCAGGCGTGGGACAGTTTTAGCTGATATAATAATAATAATTTAAAGTTAGCGCGACTGAGTCGATGTTAATTGGAAATGGTGTCTAAACGCGAAGACAACTGGTGCAGCGTGAAAACAACGCAGGATCAGTCACCATCACCCTGCCGGCCCACAAGGTGCCTCTTCACACCTCGTTTGAAGAACTCTATGGTATAGGAAAGAGGGAAAACGTTTGCTGGTAGACTATTCCATCTTTTGGAGGTGCGACAAAGAAACGGGTCATCAAATTGATTTGTGCGCCATATTGACGAATACGTAAAAAAATTTAGTTTATTTTTTAAAGAATAATTTATTTCAATTGTTATTTTCTATTTACTTAGGTAATTACTTAGTAAATAATTAATACAAAAACAAACCGAGCTAAGTAAAACATATTTGAATGAGAATTTTTCGGGAGTCATTATGTTAATGGTAACGTCTATGAATAACAAAATAGCCATTTATGAGGTTCCGTTTTTCTGAAGCCACTTTTATAAAACGGAATTGTTATTTACCATTCCTTCGCCTTACATTTTATTTATATTTGAACAGACACGTTGCCGTTGGTGTATATTAAGCCTCGTGGCGAAAAAAGTCTAATAAACTTACTACTAGCACATATTTTTTCATGAGCAACCTATTTATACACGTATACAATTTCGTATCGTTAAAGTGATAAAGTACCTCTATTTAAGCTCCTAACTGTTTCATACAAAATAATAACATAGATATACAGTTAGTAGAGATTCCACCCAGGCTTACAAAGCGTTTTGCGTCCGCGTTTTCCTTACGTACCGCAAAGCTGTGGAACTCCTTGCCACAGCCCGTTTTTCCTATCAAAAATAATATTGGGATCTTCAAATCACGTGTGAGTGTTTTGATTTATTACCTCAGTAGTTACTTAAAATTTTATTACAAAAACACAAATGTTGAAAGAATTTCCACGAGCAGGATTTGAATCTGTACACTTCTGACATACCGGGTCAGGTGCTCTCCCAATTGAGCTATCGTGATTCTAACCAGCCCGCCGAAATGATTCAACACTATTTACTTTTTTACTTTGAAAGCCAAAGGCGCCCATTCAATGTCAACAACTACCGTCACTGACATCCTATCTTAATATGTTTACAAGTACTAAAGATCAGTTAAGAAGAAGGCAAGCTCTATAAAAAATGTTTTTTCTTTGTTTATATAATTTTAAATTACAAAAACACAAATGTTGAAAAAATTTTGACAAAAGGTTCCACGAGCAGGATCTGAACCTTGTCAACATTTGTCAAAATTTATTCAACATTTGTGTTTTTGTAATTTGTTTCGCAATAAAATTTGCGTTAAAATTATATAAACAAAGAAAAAACATTTTAAAATTTTATCTTAATATTTTTGTCTTAAAACTTAGATCATAAGTAAATCTCAAACCTTTTCTTATAAAGACCAATCGATCCTTTTTTTTAAAGGTTGGTCGGGTTCGATCAAGCGTACATGATTCTATATCAAAACTTCACGACAAGAAATGCTCATAAAATATTCCAATAAGTTTACAAAGGCGAAATGGCTACAACTTTGCTGTTGTCCCTGCGGACAGCTCAAACATGATTGCAGTAAATGTATTTTACCGTCGGAGTTGTGAATAGAAAATAATTTACGAAGAATTCCTTTTAGCGTGCCCTTGGTACCACGCACGTACCAATCCGGAACAAGTCTCATTATCGCATCGTCACGAAAAACAGACGACGAACGAAACATTTGAACCGCATTGAAAACTTCGTTTGTCATTTATTTCAAACGATGAAAAAAAAAAAATTCTCAATAGCTCTCGTGACCAAGATACACGTCATGCTCAAGGATTTATGAGTACGCTGACTAAAGACTTATTACTTTTCACACAATACTACATAAATATTGTTTCTGTACATGGGGAGATCGGTCCATAATCCACCACGGGCCGTCCGAAGCGAGGAGACTCAACATAATTTTATTTGGTGACCCATTCCGTACCTGGCTTAAGTTTTAACTTGCTAGATTCACATCCAACCATCCATCCACCCAAACGCGAGCCGCTATCGTGCTACATCACGATTCATTTTGACAAATTTTACTGTAAGACAAAAAAAAATAACTTTAGCATCCAAACACCAGCCAGCTTAAGCGCAGACAGAGCTTGTAACAGCCGCATTTGTAACTTAAGCGCCTGCAAATTTGAAGAGGCAACGCTTTACAATTGGAGAGCGTTGCTATCTCCGCGTGACAGGCGCTGTCTTTACTGAAATTACTCGCTTTTACGGCGCGCTGCATGAATGTGACAACTTACAAGAATAATAAAAGTAAATGACATTGCTATGTTTTATATGGACTATGGAACTGAGTGATATATAAACTTCACTTGGGTACCTACTTGATGTTGTAATGTTCACACGCACCACAAACTGTCAAATTTCCTCAATTGACATTCAACATTGTTACTAAGGTATATGGTTGAAAATGTATTTGAAGAAATTTGACAGTTTTGGGTAGGTTGATGTGCAGGCGTGTGTACAACGACACACTTTTAAATAGATGCGTAGTTTTATTTTTTATAAGTTTTTGTAATATGTAAATGTTTTTGTTTTGTTTATATAATTTTAACCCAAATTTTGTTGGGAAACAAATTACAAAAACACAAATGTTGAAAAAATTTCCACGAGCAGGATTTGAACCTGCACCATTCTGACAACCGGGTCAGGTGCTCTCCCAATTGAGCTATCGTGGTTCTAACTAGCCCGCCGAAATTACTCAACACTTTCATATAAATGTTATCGATGTTATTGCGAATGTATAAAAAAATGCTGAATTTTGAATCCGTGGACCCTTTTTCCGTCTCATTTCCGTGTACCGTATTTATGTCAATACAAGACTATATGACTCTACAAATAAAAAAAAAGTTTGCAAATTTTGACGAACAACTTACTTACAAACGAACAGTGCAAGTTATATAAAAGCTTGTAAATACTTTTGAAATTATTCTAGCTACCCATTTTTGTCGTTTGACAGATCTTTTATGGAATTATACCAAACACATAAATCTTAAAATTTAGTCTAGTTTTATTTATAGACTAGCGACCGCCCACGATGTCGTTTGCGTGAGCACCCATATCCGTGATTCAGCAGCAATTTCCAAGAACTTTGCCATATTCCTTGTCTACATTATGAAGAGAACCTCTGTGTATCAGCTGTCTAGCTTCAAGGGGTTAGGTTTTCTAGGTCCTAGGGTACCCAAAGGTAGGCGTTGATGAATCAGGATTTATCTTTTTATAAGTAGGTATTCATAGTTTGTCAAGGTTTTGAGCAGACAATTAAAAATTAACAACTACACCGCTACGCTTCACGCCGCGGAACAGAGCCAACATGTTTAAATAATTAAAAACTGAAAATTTGACGGGTTCCACCTAAGGCGAGTTGTCTTTCCAGTGTATTCAGTTTCGAAATGAATGTAGCATTATGATTTTTTTTTAAAGTGTTTGCAAGTAATTCAATCCACATCATAAAGGAATTATCATTATCACGACTAGCTCATTATTTATGTCACCTTCCAATGCTAGACCACGAGCCCTCCCTATGAATGTATAGGGAGAATGGGCGCTAAACCACCCACGCGGGCTCAGTGCAGATTGGTGGTTGTTAACGAATGCTAATGCAGGGGACCGACGGCTTTACGTGGCTTCTGAAGTACGTAGGAGCTCGAGATGAAAAATGTTTGGTCACCCATCCGACGACCGGTCTTTCCGAAAGCTGCTTAACCTTAGTAATCGAAGACCGATCGCGTTAACCACTGCGCCAAAAAAATAATTTATACTAAAAGCATTTAGATCGAGACCCTTAATTATTCAATTTGTTGAAATGAAACCACTTTAACGGATCTACTCGCGTTTATTTTACACATTAGTTTAATTTAATGTATATCCTGACGTTTCGAACCCTTTGCAGGGTCCGTGGTCACAGGGAGACTGAGGTGTTGATCGTCTCATAATTAGTTAGTAGCTTGTAAACCCTCATTTAAATTTAATCAGGTGCGTTCCGTTTACTCAGAAATAGTTTACAGTATCTCTTGGTCTGGCAGTATGGTGTTGGGGCTGGGATTTAATATTTTGTATGATAGGATCCCAGGCTGGTGGTAGATTCCAACCATCTTCTCTATTAAAGTTAGGATGTTTTTTTAATTTCAATAGCCTCGCGTATTATCCTAGGGATGCATCGTTGTTCTCTAGCGAGTATTTGTGATTTATCAAATCTGATGTAATGGTTGGGCCCCTCAAGGGAATATTCGCATACTGCAGACACATACGCGCACGTCAAGCGTAGGCGCTAATTTAAATGAGGGTATACAAGCTACTAACTAATTATGAGACGACCAACACCTCAGTCTCCCTGTGACCACGGACCCTAAAAAGGGTTCGAAACGTCAGGATAAACATTAATTAAAACTAATGTGTAAAATAACGCGAGTAGATCCGTAAAAGTTGTTTCATTTCAATGTGTAGTGTTCGCGTAAACTTTAGAAAACAATAAACATATCTATAACATAGTTATAAAAAAAAAATATTTTACTTACCCCTACAAATTTCAAACAACTGGCAAACTAACGAAGCATCAAACGTTATCACCAACTGTCTATGTCTACGCTATTTATACGCACATCCTAATCTACCCCGGGAGTTATAAGACCGTCGAACAACGCTCAAACACGTTTTACTATTTTAACGAGATCATTTATAACAAACACCCAACTTGGTAGGTGGCTTAACGCCAATGCTTTTATCATTAATTAAGGGACATTGCAAACTGGGGTTATTTGTTTCGTTCATGCTACAACGAGAATTTGGCGTTCTCTGCCGTTTGATAGTTGTGCCTCGCTTTTGTTTGTAAGCCAACATTATCTTACATTTGAATAGAAGCGAGAGCTTAATAAGTATTGTTGGTTATAATATCTGGGTTGAGCTTTGTCGTTTTGACGGGTTCAATGGAATCGGTGAAAGAGATAAGTACCGAGAGATATCTTCCATGTATAGTTTTATCTGGCGGCGTAGTGGCCGAGTGTCAAAGCGATTGATATCCGGAAGTCCTAGGTTCAATAATCAGGTCGAGCAAAGTATATTTCAGATTAATCGATATAAATTAATAACCACAATTATAAATCCGCTCGCTGTACTCAACGTCAGTACTCGTGGCTGAGGCCCAAGACTCTGTACTTGCATAATTTTCATACCTGCTGGTAGAACAGCCTTTCCTCCACCTCAGACCTGAGTCCTAAGGCCAGGCCCAGGTATGCCAGCGTCAAGATCACCGACATGCCCATGGATATCGCGCGTGCGATCGGCATCATCGTGTGCACCATCTGTAAAAGGGGATTGGTCATCAATATATTGGTAGATAGATAGATATATAGATAATTTATTGCTCACACAAATGAAAACAAATAACCAGTTGTCTGATACAATCGCGACCTATCAAATAGTATCCCTATTTGTCCATCCATATTAAAAATGTGGTTGAAGGTAATTGTTTATTCTGTGGCAGTAGTAAATAGCCTATATCTGTCCCACCATTGGGGAAAAATATCCATTATGGTAACTAAGTAATAGCGACAATTGATAGGTGTGTACTGGCGTAATCACTGCGCTTGCCAAATTGAAAGACACTTTTCCAGACCTGGGAATTGAACCCAGGACCTTCGGGTATAGGGACGAGAGCTCTGCCTATCGGCCACCCAGACAGTTATTTTCGTAATATTTTTTTTTACAAAACTTGACATATTAAACATCCCCGTTAAAATATTGCTCACACTACAGTTATAAAGAGCAGGTACCCTACGAACCCTGCCATACTATCATGACTGAATCCTTACCGTTCAAATTTACCATCGTGTTTCCTTATTGGTTGAGTACCTGACCTGGATAGCCAGAAGCAATGATATTACCGATCGTAGAATTTATATCAACATTATTCTAGGTAAAAAGGTCGCATCGTAATAGAATTGGACTAAAGAATATATATATATTTGTAATAGGTTATTTATCAGTGTAGGCAAGCCTCCAACAAAGTGGACCGACGATCTGGAAAAGTTCGCGTATAGCTGCTGGATGCGAGCAGCACATTACAAAACCGGTCGTGAAGATCCTTGGGGGAAGCCTTTGTCCAGCAGTTGGCGACTTGGTGATGAGATGATGATGATAATGTAGTAGGTTTCTTTTTGAAATAAAAATCATTTTCTAACTAGACATGTACTAGTAACATCCCCCCTCTGGTTAGATGTAAAATGGGCTGACAAGAAAGAAATTGCAATAAGCATCGCACTGCACACTCGTCAATACGAGCGATAAAATGTATCGCTGCAAAATAGTGGTGTCTTTATTGCTGTAATAAAAAAAGTCTTTATCGATATAAAAGTTCACAATGTGCTGATAGAGACCATACAGTCATATAACTTTCAATCCAGTACCACATACGCAACGACAAACCCCTAGCATTTAGCAAAAAATGTGGTTATATTATACTATATTTAATTTTCCGAAGAGCTGGCAGCTACCTCGGACAAAGAATTAGTCTAGCTATTCAAAGGGGGAACGCTGCCAGTATCTTCGGGACCTTGCCTAAAGGGACTCCTTTTAATAATATATTTTAGATAGTTATTATATTATATATATATTTTTTTTTAATTTTTAATAGTGTTTTAATTTCCTACCTCGCTTTTGACCCTGAACTGTGACATACCAGCCCCCCGACCGCCTAACCGATTGCCTTGGCTACGTGTATAATTTATGACGTCATCTTATCATTTCGTACCACCTGTGAAAGCAATATCGAAAGCTATAGGCTATAGCTTTCGATATATGCCTATACCTATTAGCTAGATGGCAAGATAACGTCATAAACTATACACGTAGCCAAAGCAATCGAGTTAGGCGGTCGGGCCCCGGGTCAGGTGCACTAACAATTAGCGATTGCCACTTCGCATCGTTTTGCTGCGCGAGTCCGACTCGCACTTCATCCTAACTTATTATTATTAATGCGAAAGTGAGTCTGTTTGTTTGTTTGTAAGGCTTTCACGCGCAAACTATTCAATCGATCGTCATGAAATTTTGTACATACACATATTCTCAAGAGTATAATCAACGCCTAGGATACTTATTATTAAATAGGTGAGTTTGTTTGATACGCTTTCACGCGTAAACTAAGGTTTTAGATACTAAGGAGTAAGTTGTAAGTTTTTTTTTTATTATAACAATAAATTTAATTTAAAAAAAACTATTTAACGATTTGTTGTTGTTTTGTTGTCATAGAAACTGTCAAAGCGGTACGAAATTCCCCGGTTTGGCTAGTAATCTCTTAATTAATCTTCTCCTTGTTAGGGTCAAACCAAATCACGTTACAGCCAACAAGTGTCACTATAAGTGACACATCAGATCCTCGCGCCCCAACAATGTGGTTCGAGATAAGCCAGGTGGGACGAAATTGGCCACTCATCTCGTTATACGTGACATCGGCTCGGTACAGTGGACGTTATATCTACATTGCACTGTCATTCGTACACAATAATGATTTAACCTTTGTTTATATACATGTCCAAAGGATATAGCAAAGTAATATATAAATCGTCGCTCGCACAACTAACTGACTTATCTCATTAGGGTTCAACAAGGAAAAAGGTCAACAAGGAACCCTTATAGTTTCGCCATGTCCGTATGTCCGTCTGTCTGTCCCGAGTCTAGGTCATAGACTAATAAGACTAGAAAGCTGTAATTTGGCATGGATATACATATTAATGACGCCAACAAAGAAGGGAAATAAAATTATGAAAAATATTTTTTTTTACCTTACCTCCCCTACACGTGAAGTGGGGATGTAATTTTTTTTTCTTGTCTACCTCATAGTGTGGGATGTCGTTAGATAGCAATTTTAAAAATATTGCAGTTTGTGAAAACAGTTTTTTGATTGAGGCATCCGTTTGTGAACTATTAAGCTTTAAAGTGCAAAATTTTGTTAGATAAAGTGGATACGTGAAAAAATTAACGGTAGTAGTATATATGACGAAGTTAAAAGGAAAATTATTACAGCTAAGTAGTCTTTACAAGTTTACGAGTGACAGTTGACCAACTTATAAAATGTACTTGGCGCAGTACAAATTCCTCATTGGGAACTACTTAATTAACGTTGTCAGGTGTGTGAAACCGGTAGTATCTACATTAAATAATTGTTCATAAAAGCTTTCTTCCCAGAATCCGCATAATTGAGATGGGCTAAGGAACCCTACACTGCTTGTGGCCCGACACGCACTTAGCCGGTTTTTTTTAGTATTTTTTCGGTACAGACGGTTTCCAGCTGATAGTCAAACTATCACTGTTAAATGTTTTTGGTTTTGTTTATATAATTTCAACGCAAATTTTGTTGCGAAACAATTACAAAAACAAAAATGTTGAGAAAATTTCCACGAGCAGGATTTGAACCTGCACCCTTCTGACATACCGGGTCAGGTACTCGCCTGATTGAGCTATCGTGGTTCTAACCACTGTAACTTATGGTAGCTTTCTTAACATAGTTTTATATGTGTGCATTGTGTTTAAACAGACCACGAGTAGCTGGAAAACGTCTCTACCGAAAAACTGTCAAAAATGAGATAAGACAGTTCAATAAACGAGCGACGAAATTTGACGAAATTTGCCGATTATTTAAAAGAACTAGCTACTTTCAGGATATGTGTGATATAATTTTACATAAATGTAATTATTCTATATTGAAAATACATATATATAGATGAAGTTGTAAATACATAGGTCCTGAATTCATGAATCAATATCCATATTGGACTTTTAAAAACAAAGCTTAACAAGAGCTCATGGCAAATGGATTTGACACGTTTTTATTTCTCTCATTCCCTATTGCATGGCGCAATCATTGCGACCATTCGAATGTCCGAGTATAACATTTCATTTACGAAACAAGCCAACTCGATTGTAAATCGATTAAGCGTTGTGGGAATTGGGTTTTGAAAATGTTATAAAACTGGTTTAATTCTCTAAGTATAAAACTGATTTTTCACTTATTTTTATGATGTCTCTACTGTTTCTAGAGTCAATGGTTATTGAACTGCATCTATCAAATCGTATAGTCGCAATCGTAATACACTTTACTTGAATGAATTATAAAAAATAAATAAATAAAAAACACTCCGCTGGAAGAAATTTGACTGTGAAATAAGCAGTGCCCTTTTTTATGTTAAAAGGAGGCAAACGAGCAGGCGGGTCACCTGATGGAAAGTAATCACCTCCACTCATGGACACCCAAAACCAAAGTAATCGCAGATGCGTTGCCGGCCTTAAGGAAGGAGTTGGATCTTGAGGGGGGAGGGGGGAGGGGTGAGAGATGGGCCTCCGGTACTTTCACTCACCGGACGAAACACAACAGCAACGATTGTCATTGTTTCACGCCGATATTCTGTGAGAGGGTGGTATTACGCCGGGCGAGCCGGCCCATTTCGTGCTGCAACGCAGCGTGGCTCTACCACTCAGCAGCCCTTGTACTTATCTATTCTTGCTATGTTCTTCTGTTTGTTTGTGTGCACATAAATTATAAATAAATGAATAAATAAACAGAAATGAAAAATATTTTAATGGCGGCTTTATCGCCCAAAAACCATTTTTTTTTCCAGACAATGTTTTGAACTGGACCTCTAAAGTGAAACTTTATAAGTGAATAATTGGTTTCTGAGAAAAAATTAAAGTGATCAATAGAAGGCCAACTAAGTTTACAATTATTATTAGTTTTACCTTCTGCGTGGAGCACGGTGGCGTAGTGGTTTACTCGTTTGGATTGAAGTCTTTCCAGTTCGGCTTTTTTCGCGTTATTTATTCCGGATCCGACAGGAGGGATTATAGTAATCTCGAGCTTCTTAGTGCTTCGGAAGGCACGTCAAGCCGTTGTATCAGGTTGTTGTCGTAAGATAGCGGTCGTTAAAACTCATGTTATATATATATATATATATATTGATATTGTTTTTTTTAAACCACAGTCTGAATACAGTTCAACCGTTTTTTTTTAGCACAATGCTGAAGTGTTTTTCTGTTATCAATGGAAAGTCGGCTAATAACTTTTTGGTTTTAAATTAAGCTATTTACGATTCACCTGAACTTAAGTGCCGAAACCCCCCAGCTATGATAAGCGTGACTCTGCATAATTAGACCTAATTCGCATAATTCGCCCTGGCTTAATAAAACAGAAAGGTGTTGCCCGAACTCACCCCGTTTTAATTAAACTGTAAGTAAGGAAATCTTTTTTTTTTTTTTGCTTTCAAAGCGGTTTCATTTGAAAGTGTACAAGAAATATTTGGTAGATGACTCGATTAAAGTTTGCCAATTTTTTTGTTAGGAAATTAGTTTTTTAAGTTGAAATTTGATCGTTGTTGCGACGGTGAGTGACGATCATTATTGCCGAACAACATTTTGTAATGCTCTGGATGGGTAATTTTTTTTTTTTTTATCGTGCGCATGTTTATGCTATGGTCGATAATTGTAAACGGCAAAACAAATCTATAAAATACTTAATGATAAAAAGAACTAATAGTAAAGAAAAAATATGTAAATAAATAAATAGAGATAATGATATGTTAGCCATGAAATGTTTTGCTAGGTGTAGAAGATTTTAATGTAAACTATTTTACATTAACCTATATTATTAAATTTAATTAATCATAGGTAAGTAGGTACACTAAATCATGGAAAATTTTAGTAAAAATTTTGCAATATTAGAGAGTGCAGAAAACAAACATAATTTTTTTGCTATTTTAAACACTTTACTTTATTTATAACTCATACCGAAATTAACCGCTCGAATATTAATTCGAAAAATGTACTAAAAGGAACACATAACTACTACACTACCAAAAAGAAACAAATACTTTCTGTTATAGCATTAAATGCTTTAGAAGTAGGTAACCACTAAAATACCGTTTTATCTTCCGTGCATTTTTACGCCCAACCAGTCGTTATGAACCTGTTATTAAAAGATGGAAACACATGTGACGCAGGCCTGAAAGCGCTGTCACGTCAACGGTCAAAGTGTTAAAAGAAAAAATATTAAAAGCTAATTTTAAAAAGTATGAAGAATAGTTAAAAGAAAAGATAAGAAATCGAATAAAAAGTTTTTATACGTCAATCAGCACAAAAACATTTAAAAAAGATTTAGCGACAAGGATAATTATTAATTAATTAGAAGTAAATATTAAAGACTATTAAAGTGGTGGGCGGGTTCACGTCTCGTCACCTGATCCGATCCGAACCCTTCGGAGAATCTAGTAGGGCACGGGGACGCGCACTAGTGCGCGATGCCGTTCCCTCTAGAAAACCTCCGAAGGTGATTCGTTTCACACGGCTTGAGGAACCCTTTACGTTCCTCGCCGCCCCCAAACAAGCCCGGTGAAGCTGAAAATGCCTCAGAGGCAATCAGCAACTTCTCTCAAAAAAAAATCTTGTCATGTCAGCTCATCAAACGGTGGAACAAACATACAAAAGGAAAATGATATATATATAAGTAATAAGTCTATTATTGTGCCAAGCTGGGCAAACACCTCCACCATTGAAAATCAAGGCATTGCCTACATTTCATGTCGAATAGATCGAAGCATCGAGAAATTCAAACACACTTTTACCGACCTGAGTATTGAAACTAGGACCTTCGGATATAGAGCCTAGAGTTTTGTTACTCGGACACCCCAAGGCGTTTATTATCGTTTAGCGGCCCATCCCGGCTTTGCACGGGTGGACATTTCTTTCTATATAGCCTATGTTACTCAGCGCTTACGTAGCATTATAATGGTAAAAGATTTTTTTAAATTGGTCCAGTAGTTTTTGAGTTTTATTCGTTGCAATTATACAAAAATACAAAGCTTTCCTCTTTATAATATTTATAGTATAGATAACTTTATAATCTATATAGTATGGTTGTGGTTTGGTTATACTTTGGTTATTGTATACCACTTTAGCTATATGTATTTATTAGTCTATACTTGTGTATCAGAAGGATCGTGTCTGCTATCAGTCTAGAGTGAGTATCGGGTCGAAGAAATGAAACGGTAGTTATGCACAACAGTCAATGTATTTGCACTTAACAAAAGCTATTTTTAGACACTTTGTGTTTACGTAATTATACAATGCGCGCAGGCATCGCAGACGCGCGAGTGCTCAAGGCGAGGATTTAGGGATGACTGGCTAAACGCTAGCCGAGGACGCTTTGCTTACGCACAACTTTATCAACTGTGTCACCACATTATGGATAAAAAAAAAAGAAATTACTGCGACCTCAGTAGGTACCTAACTAAACATAGTTTTGGATAATGTTGTGTACAATTTAAGGCTTTCGGGCTCATACATTTTTCTTGTTTTATTTGTATGTTGTAAATGTATTTTTTAGCCAGTAACCTGTTTTGTTCAACCTATCCAAAACTGTCAAATTTCTTTAATACATTCTCAACCATACGCCTTAAGTATGAAGTTCAAAGTCTATTGAGGAAATTTGACAGTTTGTGGTAGGTTGATGTGCAGGCGTGTTACATACTCAAATAAAAATTAAAAATTAAAATAAAAGAGTGACAAAAACATTTAAGTGACATTAGTCCTTAACTGGGCTCCTATTTGATCCTATTTGAACAATGTCGCGTTAAGTCCAATAAATAATCAGGCGATATTCAGAGGCCTTAAATAACAAAGTTGGAACGACCGACTGATGAGTCGTATTATAAGAGAAAACTTTTCAATTTGCACCAGTAATTAATTTGGGATGGAGTGGAAAAATTTTGTTAATACCTATCACTGGGGACAGAGTTGGACCATCGGAATATCGACGAACGAAGATAACCAATCAAGAGAACCAATTGATATTCCCAATTCAATGATATTAATTAATGATGGAAGCTTCATCAGCATTCAGCTATTATTTAACCTACTATTTAACTTTAGCGTTTTACGCAAACTTTTTCGTATCATGTCAAACTTAAATACAAAAGAAATAATTAAAACGAGACGATACTTTCTTATTCTTTACCAAACCTAATACTTTTCAATTAACTATGACAAAATAAAACCGGAGGTCGGCTGGTCACCCATCCGATGCCAGACCTTTGCGAAAGTTGCTTAACATCAACAGTCGCAGACCGAGCGCGTTTACCGCTGCGCCATCGAGCTTCTACCCTTAATACAATTCTTAATTTATAGTAACCTAAGAAATGGCATTTTGTTATATAGTAGACACGCTAAGTAAACGCCAACGCCCGTTTCGCGGAGGTTATCTGTCATAAATACATTAACAGCCGGAGCGAAAGTTAATCCGGAGTGCATCCTCATGTAATCCGCGGAATGACCGGAGGTCAGCTTACCACCTAAGTGACGTGTGGCCGCTTATAAAGGTCACCAGCATTTGCTGTTTGATGTGACAGAGGCTGAGCTCACCAAGATTACAAAATAAGTAGGGCCTAGAAGGGAAGCTTCATACATACCGTGCTCGAGCAACTCACCCATAGTTCCCGATCCGATCCGAACCCTTCGGAGTATCTAGTAGGGCACGGGGACACGCCTTAGTGCGTGATGCCGTTCCCTCTAGAAAACCTCCGAAGGTGATTTGTTTCACACGGCTTGTTACCCCTAAGTTTCTCGCCGCCCCAAAAATAGCCCGGTGAAGCTGAAAATGCTGTTCGAGGCAATCAGCAATCTCTCTCCAAAAAAAACTCACTCATATATTACCCTTCGCACGACACGGATCTCGCAACAGCTCGGAACATTCCGAGCGCTGCTGTCGCGTGATTAGGTGCCCGTCAGAGGTTGCCTATGTGTGCGTTGTTCGAGCGCGTTTGTGTGAAGCTTGCCTTCTACAGTCTCCTTATTTTGTGCCAAGACTAAGCATTAGAAAAGTAAAGTAACATAATAGTTTTATAGCACATTGACACGGGTTCCCTCTACCTGGCGGAATTTTGTTGTTCCGAATTTTATTTGGCATAACACACTCGGCATAATTTTCTTTAAGCGAATATGTTCAATGCATAAAAATCATTTAGTATAATTATTATTTGGTCGAATGTTTATATGTCCGAATTCCCAATGGCATACTTTTAAGATGGCAGATTTTCACTAGACATAATTTCATTTATCAAAATTTCATTACGCATAATTTTCCCTTAGCATAACACTTATTTAGTGCGACGATTACTCGGTATAATTCCACGATACTACGATGATGGCAGTTTCCCATTTGGAATAATTTCATTAGGCATACTATTTCTAATGAATTTTATGCCATCCGTTGATATGCATAATAATACTGTGACATAAAAATGTTTGCGATAAAGGGTAAATTCTGAAGATTGTGATACATTAGTGACAGAAACGAATCGCTGCAAAACCGACTCCACGTAGTCTTGTCTGCCCTACCCCTAGAGTGTAATTCAAGCCCGCGTAGGCGCGGAGGGGCGAGGCAGCCCGCGAGCTGAGGAGCAGGTGCGGTGGTGAGTGAGAACCATTTGCGACGATAAGCTCGCGTGGGACCGCCAGAGCCCCGCAGCGCCGGAGCCGTGACAGAAACCTTGCATGCTGCATGCTTGCTTGCTGCCTGTTGCTTGCATGCTGCATGCGTGCATGGTGGAGAAAAGATTAGGGTTCAACCATGTTTATTCTATGAATTTTCATAGATGAGTCTTTTACTATACTTTCTTTATTATGGAAATGAAAAGTATGCTAAAAGATGATTCTGAATATAAACTTTCTGCGATATGATAGTTCTGCCTCTTAATTATTATGGATATTAAATATATGCCTAAAGATGATTCTGACTTATAAAATTATAGGTTTTGAATGTATGATTAATGAGTGTGTGCCAAATCATTTTCTGCCAAATGAAGTTTATGCTTTCTGCTGTTATGCGTAATAAAATTATGACATAAAAAGTTGTGCGATAAAAGGTAGACCCCATTGATACTGTCCCACTACTGGGCAATGGCCTTGAAATCAAGTCACCTCTATTTATGGATTTTGGCCTAATGACCACGCTTACTTACCAAATGCAATTTGGTGTTCACGAACCTGTTTTTTTAAATAATTTACCTTAAGTTTCAACAAATATTTATAACACTTTAGCACTTTAGCACCACATAGCATCAAAACTGGGTCTGGCATCTGTCCTTAAAGCAAGTTTTGTAAATATGAAGGTAACATACGCAATACATAGGTTCAATCTCAATTATATTTATAGACTAGGTTCACGAACTTCTTTAAGAAATCTTTTTAAAGAAATTAGTGTCTTGACAGTGGCTTCTCAATTTATTTATAATTGTATAGTTCTTGTACGTTGCAATATCAACTCGTTTACTAAACACGGTGACGTACACAATTTTAATACTAGAAATAAGACAAAACTTGTATTGCCACTGTTCAGGTTTACAGAAGGTGCTTGGTTCTTTCTTGGGGCAAGGTATACACTATTACAATAAAATACCAAATACTGTACTAGATTTACCTTTAGATAAGTTTAAAAAACATGTAAAGTCTTCTCTACCGAAAAGAATATTTAGAAAATAAAACAGCCTGGCTATAATAAAAAACGCATACTTTACTACTTTTTGTAATAAAAAATTATACTGATATGATAGCCTTTATAAACAGTGTCCTACAGATAACAAATAGCATTGCGTTGAACATTTCAATTAGTTTTGATTAAGAGTAGCTTGGGTGTGTCATGCTCTCTTTATTGTCTCTGCGGTGGTGGCGTGTGCGTCTGGCTTGGACGAATTAACCACTGGACGCGACACGCTTGAACAATTATATGAAATCTGATTCAACCAATATTATGTCAGACTAGTGCGTGCTAGTGCTGTTCCGTAAATAGATGTCGATGAACGATTGAATAAATGAACAACAAGAATCACTACCATATATCGAACAACTAGATTTTGTAATATAGAAAAAAATGTTTTCTTGGGCAAGATAAAATAAATAATATTTTAGTTGCATTTTAGTAAAAATATTGAAAGTACGAATATATTGATAATGTCGTAAAACGATGCAAACGTATAGATAAAGGAGGTAGTAAAGGCATTACAAAAATCAAATGTAAATGATATTATAACAAATTATTGGCTTTTATTATGTATAAGTTTTTTTTATATGTGTTTTTTTGAATCTTTTTTTACAATGTTCTTTCTAATAAATGCAATTCGTAAATTTAAATATGCTTGAGCAACAGCCTTGCTTAGTTCTTCCAGATGATTGACATTGTCATTCTCGTTTCTGGGAAAAGAAATATCGTAAACAAGCTGATGCTGATGCATTATCGCGCAAACTTGGGGAAGTAACAAGTCTGTTGTATACTCTTTTTTGAGTTTGTTATTCACGATGCCCTTTCTGAGCTCCTGTCTGCAAACTGCTTCTACCCAATTTATTTTTCGTGACGGTTCTGTTGGGAATCTAAAAATGCGCCAAATAATGAGAGATAATGAAATGGCGTATTAATAAATAAAAACTTAATTATAAAAAGATAACATTTTAAAAATCGATTACATTTTCTAATATCATTTTGTAAAGTAAATAAGTCCACAATTAATTAACTCATTCATATCGATATATTTCTATCGATAATGGTAATCTCTAATTGATGTCAAATGTGGTGAACGAATGAATTATTGGCAGATATAATCCGACTAGTTACAATAGAACAATTTTTTCGTTTCGTCGCATTCTATAGAGAGTATTTTTAAATTATGCGTATTATTAGGACAATATCATATCAAGTTTAATTGATTTTTTTTAAAATAATGACTAAAATAAGTCAAAACTGTATTTACGGGTGAAAAAAAACATTAAGTGTTCGATCGCTATAGTTTTTACAGAATAAAACAGCACATTTCGTAATTTTTGGTCGTTTTTTGGTAGATGATTTTCTGACCGACGTTCAAATGATACTGACAGTGCGATGTCATTAACCGAGGCTAAAGTGCTCGGTTCGTGGCGAAATGTTTGTAGGCGAGAATCACAGAGTGTCGCGTCCCGTGGTTAATTCGTCCAAGGCGTCTGGTCGTTACATTCCCTAAAATGTGGTTGAGCGAAGCGATGGCTGATTCATATGTCCTACTCGTGAACGGGTGCCGCCTGTGGAGGCTGGTCTGCTCTTGCATACTTGTCTTATTTTTATTATTAATACCTAACTATAGTTTAACTTTGTTTTTTTTTCTTCGAAAGGTTTTGACTTTTACTAGTACTGTATGACATTGTAAAAAGTTAAACTGGTAAATGATGTTTTTGCAAATTTAAATATTTAATTAATTTTTTTTTTTTTTTTCATGTTGTGATTGTCCTTATGTTTTGTGTTTTATTTGTGATGGAAAGTGTCCTTTTATGACAGGACATTTTCCAATATTTTTGACGCTGTAAGGGAGAAAAGAGCTGGACACTTGCTGACTTTCTTGCCGGTTCTTCTCAGTACAAGATCTCCCGCCCAGAGTAGACTTACGAACCGATGGCATAATGACATTCATAAGAGATATTTTGTAGCCTAAACTGAATAAATGATTTTGAATTTTGATTTTGAATTGCGTGGTGATAAAATACCCACCAATAGTAGCGATGACGACATTTCAATGACGAAGGCGTATGCCCAGCAGGGGCAGGTAAACTCGTATAACCCGTAACTCGTCAGGTAAACGGCACACTACGACGATGGACTCATCATCATCATCACACCACACTCACTCATTTTATGTCCTCACTGCTGGGGCACGAGCCTTCCCTATGAGTTGAAACACCACCAGGCAAACTTTTTTTTTTTGATAGAGATTGCTAATTGCCTCAGGCGGCATTTTCAGCTTCACCGGGCTTGTTTGGGGGCGGCGAGGAACGTAAAGGGTCTCTCAAGCCGAGTGAAACGAATCACCTTCGGAGGTTTTCTAGAGGGAACGGCATCGCGCACCAGGAAAACAGGTCATAAACCAACATATCATATAGGTCATATAGGTCATATAGGTCATGCGGATAGGTAGTTGGTAATGACTGCTAATGCAGCCTTACTTAAAACTTTATTTACCAGCTTTAAAGCCTTTAATTAGTTAGCAGCGCGCTCACCAGTATCAACGCGAATAGCGGCAGCGGCGCATGATGCGTCGCCATAAGCGTGCCAGCGCCGAGGCTGACCGTGACCAGCACGGAGCCCGCCAGCGCCAGCGCCTCCCATTCCGGCGCAGCGGGGAGCAGCGCGAGCGCCAGAACGATCGACAGCACGAACGCTATCACTGATAGAGACGCTATTGACGTCACCTGCGATGAAATTTTCTGAAACAAAGCAGGTTTTATTTTAATTAGTATTAATTCATGTAATGCAATGTATTGTAGCACATATTTTACAAAAAAAATATCTTTCGGGATTCCTCCGTGCTCGTAATGTGCTTAAAAAGGGATACAAAGTTTTTCAAAGTTCAAAATTCAAACACAATGTTGAAAAAATTTCCACAAGCAGGATTTGAACCTGCACCCTTCTGACATACCGGGTCAGGTGCTCTTCCAATTGAGCTATCGTGGTTCTAACCAGCCCGCCGAAATTATTCAACACTATTTACTTTTTTACTTTGAAAGCCAAAGGCGCCAATTCAATGTCAACAACTACCGTCATTAACATCTGATCATAAGTAGGCTAGCTATTTTGTAAAATGTTTTTGATTTGTTTATATAATTTTGTTTCGCAACAAAATTTGCGTTAAAATTATATAAACAAATCAAAAACAATTCAAAATTCAAATTTTATTTTTTTTCAGTTTAGGCCACAAGTAGCTCTCATGAATGTCACTTTGCCATCGGTTCGTAAGTCAACACAAGGCGGGAGCCCTTGTACTGAAATGAACGGCAAGAAACAAAGCATGGTGCTTTCCTTTTCTCCCTTACAGCGTTAGGATATTGGAAAATGTCCTCTCATCGCAGGATACTTTCCAATACAAATAAGCACACCACACAAAATGTAAAGACAACAATAACGTAAAAAAATAGCAAATTTACATCAGGTACCAGTTTCAATTTCCACATCATACAGTACCACTACAGAACTCTATTAAAGTAAAAAATTGTTTAAGAAAAACAAAGTCAAAATACAGTTAAGGCGACACTTTGAAAAAATACATCAACTTTCATCGAAGGTTGTAGGAGTATGACAAGACCAACGAATCTGAAATTTTGACATAGATAAATAACTTCATGCCTTTGTCTTTAAAAAACCTTGCTCAAAAATCCATAGGGAAGGGTCGTGCCAAGCAGCGGGGACATAAAAATTAACTGTAATTATGGTTTACTTTATCATAGAATTTCATCAACATTTAGTTTAGACTGCTCTATCTTTGTTCAGTTTACTAAGAGGAAACTAAACAATAAAGTGGTTTTATTATATACACATATTACAATGTTCTTTGGAGTGAACTTCGCAACATACAAGACAAACCCCACAGGACTCCAGGTGACGTCCGATATATACGAACCTACGCTCCGCACATATTGCCGAAGTTGTCAGAAGTTTGGTTTAGCTACTTCCACAATAAATAATAATGTTGAATTTTGTAAAGTTTTCGTATATTTATCGAAACACACATTTCGAGAGGCTTATTTGTGTGTGTTGTGTCTTACGTTTCATTTCTTACAATGTAAAATTTGGCTCTTGCTTTTTATAACTGAAATGGGAGAATTGCGGAGGCATATTATTTATTAGGGAAATTGCCAAGTTTTTTTTACTAGCAAAGTAAAATATGAATTAATTAAGGTTTAAAACTTTTGGTCTTTAAATAAACAGCATCCAAAAGCTTTTAAAAAGTATAGCTATACCTACTCAGCAGCAACTTTCACTACAAAACTGTAGTATTTCACAGTTGACGGATCTGTCGCCGGTAATGGTTTGAGTCCCATTTGAGGCAAATGTGTCATTCAAGTGGCATTTTCAGATTCGCTATGAATATATTAGCACAAATGCTTAATAACTTGGCAAACCATAGTATCTCCTATTCCTATTACACAGTACTATATTTATATATATATATATATATATATATACTAGCTGCCCGGCGGACATCGTACCGCTTTGACAGTTTCCATGACAACAAACTAAACAAATCATTCGTCCGCTTAAGAACACCCGTATCCCATGATGGACCTCTATAGCAGCGCCACCTACCGGGTCCAATTCTAAATCTAAACCATTCTCGAATCCACTTGAACACACACAAAAACTACATTTAAATCGGTCCAGCCGTTTAGAAGGAGTTCAGTGACATACACACGCACAGAGGATTTATATATATATAAAGATATATCCTGACCGATTTCGGCCACAGCGACTGTATGCACTGGATAGGCATGTCTTCTTAGTGTGGGCTTCGCTGCTCCGCCCTTTAATCCATCCTCTAGCCCTTTTTTCCAGTACTACGAGTACTAAGAACACTACAAGTACCCTACCTACTAGAACCAGCAGGATTTTCGAGCAGCAGGACGACTAAGGTAAGTACTATGTGTAGCTTATCCTTTGGTAAGATTTAAAAGTAAAATTTAAAATCGGCCATAAGGTGGTCATGAGACACAACCACAAAAAACTTCTTGTTTACAGTAAAACATTTTTTTTTTATTTCAGAAAAACCTACAGCTTTATGAAAACGATTTACCACAACAATAACTATTATTATTAGATATTTATAAAATTTATAAAATACAATGACAAAATTCAGCGCTTACGTTAGGATAGTGTATCTATCGGTTTGGAAATCACCAGTAAGATGTTTTTCACTCGCAAAAAAGAGTTATACTCATACTATAGACTCTATGCTATAAGTATAACCCTTTTTCTAAACAATTAGGGTGGCAATATATCTCCTGCATTTAATGAGAGAGGACTAATTAGTCCCATTGTCCGTCCCCCATATAAACATGGATTTACGCCCCGTTCGTTCCGGCATCGGCAGCGGCTTTTGTTGACGTTTGGTCGGGGTATTACTACGGTGGCTATGGTCTTTGCTATACGTAAACTTACTATTAATTTTAAAATATATATATTTATGTAGGTAAAATAGATTACAATAGAATTGAAATATTAAATTGTCGCTCACACATACATTGACAATTATACACAAATATACAAAATGTGACATTAAAATTTAACACTGTAGAAGGTTGAGAATAACGTATATGAATCAGAAAAGAAATGGTGACAATAATTTATAATTTAAATTAAAAACAATGCAAACAAAAAGAAAATGATATACCTAGTAGCTAATACAAATATAGTCTAGTAGATATACAGCTCCCCTAGACAAGTGGCATAACGCTAATAAAATAGAAATCAAATAGAATGATTATTGCTCAAAATAATAACTAAAGCTTTAGATAATTAATTAATTAACTTAATTAATGGCTTCGCGTTTAGCATTTAGCCAATTTCAAGTGTTTTTTATTACAGTATTAAGGGTACAATTTGTACGGTAGATAGAAATTAAGATGGAGTCTAACAACCCGTGTTATTACGGAATGAACTCGGGTGAAACTCCAGCTTTAGTTAATGCTCTGAGAATTATTGTACGGGATTGACATAAGTCAACGATACTTTTAAATGACGTCTAAGTAAATGCCATACAAGAATCATTCTATTTTATTTTTATTCTAATAACGTTGTGTCACTTGTCTATAGACAACTGCTGTGCACTGAACTATATTCACGTTTCAAGCTAAAACACTTTTATTACGCGAACAACCCATCCATCATCTAACATCATAACACCGATAAGTAGCTTAGTAGATTAGTAGCAGATATGTAGTTAATTTATAATGGTGGATTATTAGGGTTTAAGTTTTTGTAAACGGACATGAATGTTGACAAGTGTAATCAAAAAGAAGTATTGCTATCGCTTACCGCTCGGCCATGATTATTGACGGAAAGAGGATAGACGCAATTTTTTTGTTTGTTTGCGTTCTTTCCATTACCGTCCACTAAGATTGCCGTAGTAAAACGCGCAATGAATTTTAAATTCATTTGCTACGTCGCAAGACACTCGTGATCGTGGCTGAAGTCTTATCTGAAGAATGTCTCTTTTAATTTTTTTATTTGGACTGGGTAAGCATATGATCAACAACATGCCTAATTAAGCAGGATGTGGCCTGAGGTGTTACACACT
Source organism: Eudonia truncicolella (assembly GCA_949315975.1). NCBI lineage: Eukaryota > Metazoa > Arthropoda > Insecta > Lepidoptera > Crambidae > Eudonia > Eudonia truncicolella. The sequence goes on along the minus strand of OX438837.1, from coordinate 16,085,357 downwards.
TACACAGGAAATATTCACTTTTGCCTTAAAGGTAAGTGATTGTTACTAGGTTGCAGTGATCACATGGCAGGCAGCGCATTCCGTTCATAAGCGGGTCACATAAGGAAAGAGCTAGCTTACCAACTTGGTGGCCAAATGGCAAAGCGCTCGACCCAATACTCGGAGGTCCCGCGTTCAATTCCCAGGTCGGTCAAAGTGTGTTTCGTCGATGCATAGCCCGGGTTTGTAATCACCAACCCGCGTTTGGTAAGCGTGATGATTAAGCCATTACCCATCAATTGTAGAGATAACTCGATATAAATGTTGAGACCTTTGCCCAGCCGTGGGACAGTTATGTAGGGCTATTTACTTTACTCTGCCAAACCGCTTGGTACGGCCAGGTGGAAAGTCAACGTACTGGCGGTAGGCCAACCTGCGTCTAGTACCTAGATGGTAGACCGGAGCTGGAGGAAGAAAGTCGTTCAGTTCACTGTCATTGTCACCATCATCATCACCAGGCATTTTACGTCGTAACTGCTGAGGCACGAGCCTTCCCTAAGGATGGATAGGGCGAACGGGCCATAAACCTCAACGCGGGCCCAGTGTGGATTGGTGGTTGTTAACGATTGTTAGTACAGCCGTGGGCCAACTGCTTTAATTCCGCCTTCCAAAGCACGGAGGATCTCGAGATGATACATTTTTGGTCACCCGTCCGATGACCGGTCTTTGCAAAAGTTGCTTAAACAGCAATTGGAGACCAGGCGCGTTCACCACTGCGCCATCGAGCTCCTCATCTGTCATCTCGACTTTGAATATCCGTAGTTGACCCCTTCAGCTCAGGGAGCCCTTAGCCCTTTGTCTTTGAGTGAGTGCGTTTTTTATATCATCAGTGGTTTGGTTAGCTCGTTTATTAGTACAGACTTTTTTTGTTTACTATTTAAATAGTGGAAAAGCCTCAGAATAAAAATTAAAGCTATTATTGTTTTGAGGGAAAAGCGTTCTTTTGATAAGCTCATTAGTTGACATGAGGAAGATTTTCCGTATGTACAAGTTACTTTGTGCTGTAGATATAACTGGAGAGGCCTGTTGTTGAAGCAGCCTTGTAATTCACTTGTTTGGTGAGTGGTATTATTGATTTATAGTCAATAAATCAAATATGCCGATAAATGGGTAAACTAAAATAAAAGTACAATTATTTGTCCAGGTTAAACGTGATAATAATGGTAACGATTAAACGGTTGTTTATTTTTATATGCAAGTGTATTGAGGCACCCTTTCTACACATAGTTTTGATATTTACCATGACAGAACATAAAAACGGGGCTCACGTTATGTAGATTTTAGCTTGTGTTGGTATTAAACGTATTTTCATAACATTACCCTGTTCCGTGAACTGTATGTAATCTACAATATATACCGACTTCTAGGGACCTAGCCATGTGGGCAATACTGGCCGCTATTAATATTTGAAGGACTTCTTGGCGGGAAAGTGAAGAGTCATGTCTGCCGTTTTTATTTTATTTTCTAAAATTTTTGTTAAGTCGAATATTTATGTGAAATAATGGTGGATTATTAACCGTTAAGTGTTCGTGAGTGTGCATGAGTGTTGGCAAATGAAACAACATAGTGCAACGTCACTTTTCAAATTCTCTCAAGAAGTCTGCCCGAGGACTTAGTAAAGCCCCACATCTTTATTGAGATACTTGAGGGGTTGGGGGGTCTATCATTTCTAACTTCTCATTTCTTTTATCATTCATCATCATCATATAGAAAACAAGACAAGAGAAAAACGTTTAAATTAAGTTTTCGACTGAAGCACTAGTATCCATGGTCTTTAATAAATTATAATAAAAATATAATTAATATTTAAATGTCATAATGATGCCGGCTGTCACTCATGTTTAGTTGTCGACTCAAGTTTTTATATTGATAATAATGTCACGTAATACATTATTTTGTTAAGTAAAATGATCCATAAATGTGAAGTGCGTGGTTGTGGAAGTACATGGTATCCAGGTTCTTTGAGTTTCTTCATTATGTGTGGGATTGGGAACGGTAACCTGGTTTTTGAAATAACTACATATGTTTCAACTAAAATATAACTTAAATGTGACCACATGTGACTAAAAAAATTTTAGCTCTTCCGTTTGTCACCCAATTGCTTAGTGCGAGTTTTATCGCGTAAGTGAAAACTAGACTTTGCTCAACTATACGATAACAAAATTAATAAGTAGGTATTATAACTTTTTAAATACGAATCGTATCGAAGTGACATAAAAACAATTGGTATTGCAATATTGAGATCTATAATTCTATTCAAAATTATATTTATTTAAAGGATGGTGGACAAAAATGTACGCGCGGCACACCCACACCTGCCATAGATCCGACTATCTTTGTTTGAAAGCTATTACATCCATGTTTCTCTGTGCTAATGTGCATCAAATTCTATCCCAGGGTTCTCCAGCTATTTAAAGTTGAATATGTGCATCTTTCTGTGCTTTATAAAAACAAGCATAGTAATAAAACCATCCTTTTATTGTTCTTCTTGTCATTTACAAAATGAAACACAATTATAAAACGATTCTTTTATTGTTAAGTAAAATTTGAACACTGAAAAAAGACGACAACCTCAGGCGGGAATCGAACCACGCACCTTCCGCATTCCGGGCGGCTGCCTTAACCACTTGGCTACCGAGGTCTGGCTTTCACCCGTCGAAATTTTTCAGTGCTTGATGCTTATGTTTTTTAGTCAACATTGCTTCATCAATCTTAGAAGTTTTCACCTCTGAGATCCGAAAGAAATATTTTTACAAATATTTGAACATTCGGTTAAGATGAAGCTGCGTTATAGATAAGTGTTTTTTTTATATATTTTATTGTTTATAGGCATGTGGCTCCAAGTAGCTCAAAGAGCGGTAGAGAGGAAGCTGGTAGGTGTTACGCTGAGATACCGTAAAAGAAACCAGTGGCTCAGACAGCAGAGAAAGTCACTGACGTCACAAAGCGTATTGCGAAACTTAAGTGGTGGGTCACGTTGCACGCAAACAGGGATCGTGGTGCAAGGCCGTGATAGAGCGGAGACCGTGGGGCGAGAAACGCCCACAAGGAAGACCCCAGATGCGTTGGTGCGATGATATCAAACGAACAGCTGGCACGAAGTGGATGGAAACTGCCCAAGATCGAAAAAGATGGCAGATACTAAAGGAGGCCTACGCCCTAGCGGTTGAAGATGGCTAAGATGATGATGATGATGAGGCATGTGACAACATAAAACAGTAGGTATTTTTTGATTACGATCTATTATTATTGAGTCTAAGAAGAGAACCGGTCTGTGGATATGTTCTTCGTGTTTCGTGAAGTGCCCGTCGCCCCGAACATGCTCACTATAGTAACTTTTTGCCAATTTCAGTTGATATGTACCCAGAGCAAAAATTATTGGAAACCTTTCTAAGACGGGCAAATCAGCGTTAAGCACTGCCTTAGTCCAAAATACGAAGCGTGTAGTCAGTTGTTAAAGTAGGTATGTAGAACAAGAGAGCGCACAATCACCACGAAGTATCACGAAGGTCTGCATCGAGTAAGAATGGACTGCCTGCAACGCCCGTGCGGGCCGCGGCCGGTTCTGCAAACCGGTTTGTGCGAGCTGCGAGCGCACATCTAGCTAGTCTTTGTCGTGTCTCTAGCTCATGTCGTTCGCTATAAACTCTCATGATTATAGTTATTTATAATATTAAATAACGATACATAGTGAATCATCATCTCATCATCATCATCATCTCAGCCAAAAGACGTCCACTGCTGGACAAAGGCCTCCCCCAAGGAATATGAGGGGTACTTGATACATTAATAATAATAAATTTTAACTTTTTTATTTAAGTGCTTGCTGCACTGAAGCTAAATTAAATATTTATAAAACTACTGTTGTACTAGGTAGGCCCCTCCTTCTCCCGAATCCAGGCATTATATCTAGACAAGTATGCTACATCTTAGGCCACCAACGCACACCATCAGGTGAGATCGCGGTCAAATACTTGAATATAAACAAATAAACCCTGGTGAAACTCTCGAACCCGTAAGAAAAGATGATAGTCGTTAAAACCCACAAATTATGCGTGGTGAGTTACGGCCCAATCTCATATAAGCATGTGCTCCTCTATATCGTTCGTATGGGAAGCCCTTCGAAGAAAGTTTAAGGCCGATGATTTTGATACAAAACGTTATCCGATCCGATCCGAACCCTTCGGAGAATCTAGTAGGGCACGGGGACGCGCACTTGTGCGCGATGCCGTTCCCTCTAGATAACCTCTGAAGGTGATTCGTTTCACACGGCTTGAGGGACCCTTTACGTTCCTCGCCGCCCCCAAAAAGCCCGGTGAAGCTGAAAATGCCGCAGCGGCAATCAGCAATCTCTCTCCAAAAAAAAATACAATATAACACTAATGTAACATTCTAATGGTGAGAGATTTTTTTAAATAGGTCCAGTATTTTTTGAGTTTATTCTTTGCAAACATACAAAAATACAAAACTACAAAAATACAAAGCTTCCCCTATATAATATTAGTATAGAAAAGTTGTAGAGAAGATTTATCACAATACAACATAACGTTTCAACATTAACAATTATCAGTGTCATAACGGAATATAATATGATTTCTTCTGCGCGGTACTCTAGGGAGGTTTACAATAAAGGTTGGGGTTATCGTGTATTCGGACACAATTTTTATAAGTAAAATCTCATCACACATCACACTAAACCGCAGCTGGTTTGTATAGAAATATTTAATGAAAGAGGAATTATCTTCATTGACCACTGATAGATGTATTAAAGGTGGACAATTTAATATTTTCTGTTTTAGATGGTCTTAGAGAGAAATTACTTTTAATAATTATGACTGCTTGCCTAAATATCTAATATATATGCCGCCAAGAGTTTTGTTAGTTAGATCTAATTAATTACATTTCAACGAGTAGTAGATATTGCCTACAAGTGACACATAGGGCCATGGAACGCGCGGTGCTAGGAATATTTTGAGGCGTACAAAACTAACCGATAGGCATGAGTTCGATATATCAAAACGTAACTAAAAACGGATATGAGCCCCATATCATATCATATCGATATGGAAAACTTCATAACCGATATAAGAAAAACTGTAATACCGAATCGAAAACCAAAACTGCATATGAGAACGCGATATGATAAAACGCAAAACTCTATAATATACCGTTTTTGTAACCAATATTTTGGATCCTTATCCAAAGATAACTAAAACCAATGCATAACTACAAATGTTTTGATATTTGCATCTTCCCTTTCTAACTAAGCATAATCTTTATGGTGTAAATGAGACGAAGCCAATATGAATATTGTTAGATTTGACTTTTCATTTTATTGTAATAGTAATAAGACGTAATTTGGAGAAAAGCGATTATCAACCAAAATCGTTTCGTGTGCGTTTCGTTGGGAAAGTGAAATAGGAGTCTAACCGCCTTAAATATAAAGAATATATTTGCGTAAGTATTTGTTGTTGTGTTGTCGATCGTTTTCAGTATTGGTAGCAAACCGTCTCACTGATATCGATATCTGAAAACGGTTTTCGATATCGATATGAAAACTGAATATCGGTTACGTAACCGTTATCATAGAAAACCGAAAACGCCCATGTCTACTAACCGACGACGTAGCAAAGCGCGTAGGCACCCTGAATTGGAGTTAGGCTGGAAATGCCTGCAGACGTGGCCTTGACATGACATGGCGACCAAGATCAGGATATAATAACGAAGAAATTGTTATTATAGAGAGAGGTTTAGGACCTAACCCTAACTCCTAACTCTATCGCTTTCGATCGCTTTGAAGGCGAGGCGAGGTGGAGGCGTCATCTTGTTATTTCGAAAGCAATATGAAAGCAATATCGGAAGCTAAAGCCTATAGCTATCGATATTGCTTTTATATATATTTATGTATTTTATATTGATCGAAAGCGATCGAGTTAGGCGGTCGGCCCCCAGTTCAGATCAGTTTTCTCAGCTCATGGTAATTTTTTCAACACTTTTCAAAAAAAGGTACTTTTAAAAAAACTACCACCGTAATATTACTATTGTCCACCACCACTACCACAGAAAAAAGTTTAAGTGACTGTCAAGGATAACGGTGTTTTAATAGCTTCGTGGGTTCTATTCGCCGCATGCTAAGGTTCTAAACATTTTATATTTTACTTACTTTTTGTAGTGCCGATTATTTTGTTTCGATTTTGGGCATCTTTATCACATTACGTGTGCCCATCCTAAAGAGTTTTTACTATACACTGTATAAGGAAACACACGAAAACTCTCGTACCTATGAGCATCTTAAAAGTATCAGATATCAACGAACAGCCTTTCATCTTTGTGTATTGTTACAGTAGCAAACAGGCTACATGTAGAACACAGTAACAAACATATACAAACGTATACATATACATAAAATATCGCTGAGGATCGTCAGGGTCGACGTAGATGTAAACCAGAATAACAAGCGAAGCATGTTGAAATATCAACTATTTGGTGCTTCATAGAAAGTTGCTAAGTTACCTTGCTTTGATTTAAATTAAATTTCATAGTGGTTTCAAGAATGATAGACTTTGCCCAGCATTGGGACAGCTATATTATATAGGCTAGATTTACTTTTGTTTACTTCATCGTCATCAGCCTATACTAGTCCACTTAATTTACTTTCTATGTTAGAAAATTATAGTGATTTTGTAAGTAGGTAATCAATTTATAATAGCTCCATCCTACTAATATTACAAACGCGAAAGTTTGTAAGTATGGATGGATGTTTGTTACTCTTTCACGTAAAAACTACTGAATGGATTTTAATGAATCTTTCCTCATATACAGACCATGACCCAGACTAGCATATAGGGTACTTTTTTTTTTACTGTAGTCTTCGCGAACGAAGTCGCGGGCAACAACTATTAATCAATTACAAAAGTCTATATCACAGTAATACCAGTAAATAAGGCTCAGATTTTGCTTAATCCAATGACCTTTCCTCAATCGAAATGCCTATGCATGCTAGTTAAGCCTCAATATCCCCTTAAATACCGCAATATGCCTTTTTACGACCGTTCCGAGAAACATTTTTCTGCCAAAATCTTGAATAATACAGCCTGATTCTGTAATGAAAAGCTTACGTGTTTGTCTCTTCAACATAAAACTGATTTAGCTCAGTGACGTCAGATCAAACGCTGGTCAAAGAAAATTGGATTGAAAGTCCTTCGCCCACACATGTGAACTGATCTTTCTTTTGTCTTACTTATCTATATTGTCTTACTTCTTAATAATACTCGCCTGAAATTAAGTCTAACAATAGCGTAGCAGATTAATTCCGCTCATTTTTTTTAAACAAATTAAAGTCCGTATGTAAGTAAATCCGTTTTTTTGCAATACTTAACATTGAAAACAAAGTATTTAAGTAGTTGTGTTTAGCCTGCAAGCAGACGTGTGTACATTCTAATAATATTGCCATCACAGAATGGCTGAAGCTGTTGCGGGTGAATTTTTATGAGCAGACAATTACGACCGTGCCTGCGCCATTGAGCTCCTCAGGCTAAGCTAATAGGCTAAAGATTCGTGTAAAAGACTACATGATAAAATTATAAGTTAACTAGCAGTTTACACTCAAAGTCAATGTCAAAGTCAAATATTTTTTACTCAAATAAACTTTAGAAAAGTGCTTCTCCACAGCTAAAAGATAGACGTACTGAATGGGTAAGTATGTAAAAAAAAATGTTGAACGATTCAAAAGCACTTATTTTAAGTTTATTTGAAAAATATTATTTTGACTTTTGACTTATAAAGACGGTTCGGAAAGAAACGAATCCGTTAAAAAAAACTAGCATATTTCATAATACGCTTCATCGCTGTTCAGTAAAAAGAATAAGCTAGAAATTATGTGAGCATGTTTTGGAGTGACGGAAGGTTACAACCACGTAGGGGACCAGAAAAACCAAAAGCCAGGGCACAAAGGATTCAGAGCGGGCCGCGACAGTCCGGCGGACGAGGGTGGCTCTTCCTAATTACCAAACTATTTTAGGTTGACGTGGACGCTCAGGGAAACCTTTGGATCGCAATACAAGACACTTTAAAATGTTGCGTGACTATAAAAATAAAATTTTAAGCGGAAATGACTCGTCAAACGTCAGGTAATTCAAAAGGTATGCCTATCGTTTGCGTTAATTCTGAGAAACTACGATAGCATTGTTGGTAGTGCACCTGACCCGGCATGTCATAGGGTGCGGATTCGAAACCCGCTCGTGGAATTTTTTCAACACTTTGTCTTTTTTCAAATTGTAATTTGTTCGCAACAATATTTGTGTAAAATTATATGTAAATAATCTGTTTTTTTTTTGTTAAAGTAATTAAAAACTTCTTAACTAAATAATAATATCTATATAATGTAGTTGCAGCATTCAAAACTTCATAAATCCAAAATATTGATATAAACGGGCTTGCAAGTTAAGCAACAAGCACACGAGCACGCACACACACACACACACGTTAAAAAAAACCGCTGCACCATTCTATTGAATTGCTTTGATTGCAACATGGAGGTTCGCCTTCGCGCTTCGTAGCAGCTACGACGCTACGTACACGTTCTGTACACAAGAGCTCAATCAAGCCAACTTGAAGCGACTCCAAGGGGTCGCTGCTAATTCATAAGTACCCGAACAATGCAGCAATAAATTGTTCTTTAACTCTTATGTTTCATCGATAGTCTTTACTTACTATAAATACAAAATTAATAGTAAACACATGTCAATGTTTGTACTTGCAATTATTTAGAACCTTATTACATTGCTTATCTTCTATCTAAATCTAATATATAAAATTCTCGTGTCACAGTGTACGTTATTGAACTCCTCTGAAACGGCTCGACCGGTTTTCGTGAATCTTAGCGTGCATATCGGCTAGGGTGGAGAATCGGACAACATCTATTTTTCATTCCCCTAAATTTTTTTTAGATTTTTGAATTTTTTCCAATACAAAATGTTTTGTTTATAGTGTTGTCATGGAAACTGTCAAAGCGGTACGAAGTCCGCCGGTCAGCTAGTTTGTATATATAAATCTTCTGTGCGTGTGTATGTTACTGAACTCCTTCTAAACGGGTGGACCTATTTGGATGAAATTTTTTGTGTGTGTCCAGTGGATTCGAGAATGGTTTAGGTTTACAATTGGGCCCGGTGGCGCTGCAATAGCAAAAGCGGACGAAGTCGCGAGCGGGCCACTAGTTCTACTATATAAATATGTAGTCTCTGTCTGGACATGCAATTTTACTGACAGATTTTGGGATAAATTATTAATTTTATGACTCACTGACACCAATTCTACGATTTTTAAAATTTTTGTCTGTCTGTCTATCTGTATGTCCTCTTATAAGTCAAGAACGGCTTGACCGATCTTGATGGAGATTTGTATGTAGTAAGAACATGAGATTGTGCAAATGATTGACTATATATGAAATGAAATGAAATGAAAATACTCTTTATTGTACACCATACAAAAGAATGATGTTGGTAAACCTAATAATTATTTTGATTAGCATTGATTGATCCATTATTTTCGCACAGTGAAGCGGGCGGGGGACGGGTTGAGGTATAAAAGTCACAAAGGCCTCTCGCATCGTGATTTTAAATCCTATTTAAATTAAAAGCTTATTATTTCATTATGTCAAGCTTAACTGTTCTGGACGAATATTTTTTACAATTTAAAAAAAATAAAATAAAATAAATCATTTATTTGCTTTTTAACATGGTATAAAGATGTTACAAAATACATGGGTGAACCACATGTTAAGCTAATCTAAAATATATATAAATATATATATAGCATGCAAAACATTAGTTAGGAACTTAAACTATGAGCTCTACATAAATTCCGAATTTCACAATATATGTTTAAAATAAAATAATTTATATTTTTTTATCAAAAAACTCTTGAATATTATAAAAATTATTGTCATTTAACCATTTATACAAATTTCTTCAAATCTTCTTCAAATTTCTTTCTTTTAGAAAAAAAAGTCACGTAAAAAGTATCTAGCGTGTTTGTAATGGCCTTAAGTACCTCCGAAACTTAAGGCCATTTTTATTTAGGCTGTGACCTTTGCTGTAGCTGTATGTTATATTTAATTTGGAACTTATACGTTAAATGTAAAACAGCGATATGTAAAAATAAATAGCTTATAACCTCTCAACTGTCGAAACGCCATATTATGGTACTAACAATTGATTTAACCTTTGTTATACGTTATTGACAGTTGAGCGGATAACTTTCCCACAGCTGGGCAAAGGCCTCCATCATTGAAATCAAGACATCACTACGATTAATGGTTAATGGCTTAATTACAACGCTTGCCAAATGCGGGTTGGTGGTCACATACCCGGGCTATGCATCGAAAGATCCCGGGACCTTCGAGTATCCAGCCTCGGCGTTTATTGATTGAAATAACACAAAAAAGTATATCAAAAATTAAACAAAAATATTTTTTAAATGTTTTTGTTATGTTAAAAAAAAATTCACGAGCAGGATTTGAACCTGCATCCTTCTGACATACCGGGTCAGGTGCTCTTCCAATTGAACTATCGTGGTTCTAACCAGCCCGCCGAAATGGTTCAACACTATTTACTTTTTAACTTTGAAAGCCAAAGGCACCCATACAATGTCAACAACTACCGTCATTAACATCTGATCATAATATTTTTACAAATACTAAAGATCAGTTTATTTATTTTATTTATTTATTTATTAAGGGCAACCAACAAATCTTATACTATTTACATTGTTTAATCTTATTATTTAGGATAAGTGCAGATTCACTTACAGGCTGCCACGACAAGCAAACGTGAGCAAGACTATAAACTACAACTAAGACTATAACTAATTAAATATAATATAAAATATCAGAATTAGGTGCACTAGAGCTACAACTTGAACGAATCCAGTATAGCTCTTTTAAGCCTTTGAGCGCTACAAGACAAAATATCGACATCAGCAGTCCTCCTACGTTAAGAATCAGCAGTTAAGAAGTAGGCAAGCTATATATAAAATGTTTTTGTTTTGTTTATATAATATTAACGGAAATTTTGTTGCGAAACAAATTACAAAAACACAAATGTTGAAAAAATTTCCACGAGCAGGATTTCAAAATATTTTTTATTGGAACTTACAAGATCAAGTTTTACTAGAAAAAATCAACCAGGAAGCTCGAGTGGGAATCGAACCCAATCGAGGTAAAATGCTCTGACCGCTGAGCTACCGAGACCCTTTTCAGCGGTCAGAGCCGCTGCTCTGACCGCCGACCGGTAGTCCAAGGGTCGTGGGTTCGATTTCCACTCGAGCTTCCTGCGACGGGTTCATATATTCTAGTAAAATGTTATCTTGAGACTACATAAAGCATTGTGGATTCGATAATAAAAATATGGAACTTACAAGTCAAATGTAGCACGACGATATGAAATTAGCTTAAAGCGGTGTCACATCCATCAACGCCCACCTCGCGTTCCGAAAGGTAAAATAATTAAATAACTTGTTGGTACTTAAATATGAGTTTATTCATTATGCGGCGCAAAGCTTTATCCGGTATACGATTTAAGGGTTTTCTGTGTGAAATGTTTCGGAAAATTTTGTTCATATCTACCACATAATAATGTATTTGGTATCTACTCTTAGATCTGTTTGTACGTTGTTTTGTTATTGATAGATACCAAATAGATCTCAGTGTCATGTCTCCCGCTCTATGGCGTAGTGACTTCCACAAGTACTAAAGCCTGAATTTGCTGTTGTTATGGGAGTTAAAGTTACTCGAGAAAATAATTGGTATAATTTAAGTAATTTGTTTGTTTGAAAAGTTTACCTTGACGTGTCAAAAGTATCAGTTTTTATATGAGTAGTATCTGGAGGTATAATATCATACTATAGGACATAGGATGCACTATCTTCGCATACTTAGTGCCCTGAAAGCGATGTCCATGTAACACAATAATGCATGCAGTAATCGCGTTACGGCGGGCGCTCAGGCTAGGAGTAATGCCATTACGCTTCCAAGATTAACCTGCCTGCGCTTTGCCGCCTTCGATGAAGTTCATGGGGGTAATTGCATACAATCTTCTATACGTATTAAGAGAAGTCCAGACTAAAGCACTTTCGATATACCACTGAATAATCCGCTGGACTTAGAACGCAGAAATTTTGAAGGTCGGTCCGTTTCATGACGTAGTCAAGAGTTAATAGTCTGAGGATCGTTCCAATTTAGTTGTTTTAAGTTCGCCGTTTTTTACAAGACACGTCTAGCTATTGGTCCTTTTTGTTATAAAAAAATGGCATTGTTAAATACGTTGTACTTAACATAAAATTAAAATAAGAAGGTTTTTATTTTCCAAGAAACTACTTTACAATAAAAAGGTTAATTACATTAATTAATGAAAGGTTACATAACAGTATTGATTTGAGCTTTTGAATTGTCACTCTGACTCACATTACACGAACGACTGTACGCTAACGTAACATGCAGCGCCGACACGAACAGCGCGTGCTTCAGTAGCGCACATTATCGTCACTTTAAAGCTTTTAACTCAAATACTGTCTCTCTCTGATACTCACATTAGCGAGCATGCAACGCGCATACCGCCGTCAACAGCGTGAGACTGCATGCTAGCGTGACGCACAGCGCCGACACAAAAAGCACATGATTCAGTAACACAAATTACTCAAATTTGATAGAACTAATTTAAGTAATCAGAGATATATCTCTCTGATACTTAAATTAGAATGCAACACGCACACTGCAATCAGCAGCGCCACACTGCACGCTAGCGTGACACATAGCGCCGACACGAACAGCGCGTGCTTCAGTAACACGTATTACCGTCACTTTAAAGCTTCCAAATTTAGCGCTGTCTCTGATACTCACATTAGCATGCAACACGCACACCGCCGTCAACAGCGCGAGACTGCACGCTAGCGTGACGCACAGCGCTGACACGAACAGCGCGTGCTTCAGGCGCACGCAGTACCGTCGGTACAGAGCTTCCAACTCGAGCTCTGTACCTTCCTCCTCTGTAACAAGTTAAAAAGAATTTGTAGTTATTTGTTTAAAAATAGTAATAAAAGAATCAGTAAAAAAATCTTAAATATGTTTTTTACTGATGTGTTTTGTGTTATATATATCCTTAATTTAAGATTAAATTATTATCATCATCATCAGCCTACACACGTCCACTGCTGGACATGGGCCTCTCCAAGTGCACGCACTGAGCACGATCCTGGGTGGTGTTCACGTTTTAATTCCCTCTGGTAAATTCAGTGCTCGTGTATTTCAATTTTAGTGGACACGAATAGTCTTTTGATGTAGTGGAAACGTCGAAGCAATTCGTTTCCAATTTATCTTAGCTGGTAGGGGTCGTTACTACGACGTCTGTTGAAACAATTAGACAAATTGAAATGAGTCTGTGTTGATTCGTGTGTGAGCCATTGGACTGGCTCTTAATGGCTATTTGCTTTGTAGACTGCTTTTGATGGCGGCAAAACAATGCACGGAAAAACAAAAGGATTAATATCACGATCTTTAACTATAATGATTTGTACTTAAAGATGGCCTTGGTGGCCGAGTGGCAAAGCGTCCCGGGTTCAACTTTCCAGGTCAAGCAAAGTGTGTTTCGGACTTTTCAATGCATAGGGGTTATGGTAAGTGTTGTAATTAATTAAGCCATCGTTTGTAGCGATTATTTGAAGGTGAAAATTATGGAGGTCTTTGTTCCGCAGTGAGACAGTATATAGGCTATTTACTTTACTTACTTTTTACTTAAAGAATAGAGTGGAATTAAATAAAGAGCGATTATTTTCAGGTCAGGCTTTGAACTCGTGAAATAACGTAAAGAACTTTATGTTCTCGAATACAATAATTCAATAACATTTTACCAAACACTAGTTGACCCGGCGGACTTCGTACCGCTTTGACAGTTTCTATGACAACAAAACAAACAAAGACATCAAATGTTTCACAGCTAGGAACATTTTGTGCTGGAAAATTAAATAGTCGTTTTAGAGTAAAAATATTTTTTTTTTCTTTTAATTTTCTTCTTTACAAACCTTGTCCTGACAAAAAAAAATAATTATTCAATTTTGTGCAGTCGATCGGAAGTTATGCGCGTACATACATTTCAGTGATTCATCTTTTTTATATAGATAGATAGATTGATAGAAAGATAGATAGATAGATAGATAGGTAGATAGATAGATAGATAAGCATTTTTAACCGCCGCAGTGGCCTAGTGGCTAAGACCACTGGTTTAGACCCAGAGGTCCCGGGTTCGATTCCCAGCGTGAGTACATGTTTGTATTCTCGGTTTAGTTGGTGGTAGGGCTTGTTTGTCCGCCTGGCTAGCTACCACCATCTTATCTAAATATCTCGCCATTGTTTCTTAGCATTGTTGTGGTCCGGCATAGACATAAGATAGCCAGTGCCTCAGTATTCCGGGTGAAGTGCGCTTTCACTTTCGGCCTTATCATCACTTAACATCAGATGAGATAAAGGCCAAGTGATTATACCCTTAAGAGAAAAAAGCATCATACTCGTACAGACGCCTGCACATCAACCTATCTAAAACTGTCAAATTTCTTTAATAAATATTCAACCATAATTATGGCTTAGATATAATAGTCTGATGTGCAAGCGTGTGTACAAACGAACACGCGAATTCATTGAGTAAGTCGCGCTATTGAACGGAAAACAGAATAGATACGCACAGTACCATTGTAAGCGTAAAGTGTTACATAATCTGTATTTCGATAACGAACTTGAAGTCGTGAATTCTCAAAAATGTATCAATTACACAATCTTAGATTTTTTTATTTAGGCGTACATGCCAGTCGTATATTAAAGGCATTAAATGCTTTCCTAAGATATCTTTCTATGGATAGATACGCGATAAATAAGTAGTAGGTTTATTTTCGTGCTATAGAAAAGTGTTATTGTTAATTAATTCATTAACTTGTTATGTTTTCAAATTCTAAATAGATAAAGTATAAAATTTTTCTGTTTGCTATTCAGGTGCTCCTTCGTGCTTCGGAAGGCATATAAAGCCGTTGGTCCCGGCTGCATTAGCAGTCGTTACAACCACCGCACCGCACTGGGCCGGCGTGGTGGTTTATGGCCTGCTCTCCCTATCCATCCATAGGGAAGGCTCGTGCCCTGATGATTCAGTCTCCGAACGTCTAAGAATTTTTATTTCTTATTTCCATAATTATTTTAATATAACAATATTTTTATTCCGGAACTAATTCCCACCAACAACCTCATTGAACATTAATTACTTAAGGAGTCTGTTATTACTAGCTTAGCGAACAGCATACATTCATTAAGGAGCTGTAAGAAGCTTAACGCGCATAAACTTTCGAGAGTGAGGTAGGTAGGTACATTAAAATGAAACAACATCCTTTGATACTTAATCAACATTCCTGAATGAATTATCATAATGTCACCTGCTGAGACAACGGTTAATAACTCGGCAACAATGGGTTTTAACACAACAGTAGCACAACCATATAGTTTGAAGGAGGTCTCCTATGTAAATTCAAAAGTCATCTGATCGATTATCCTTTTAACGAACACCATTGACCGATCATTCCATTCAACAAAGCCTCATTACAATGACACTTTAAATACTCGATGTATGGATTGTGTAGCTCGTTAATGTTATGATTATAATAAAATATTTAAGTACCGTAAAGATTAAATTTATATTGTGGTGAAATATTACGTCAACTTAATAGTTTGCCGGTTATAATTGTATTATCGCTGAAACGAAAGATGGTTATTGGTTTTTGTGAATCGTTACATCGAGTATTTAAAATATCGTTGTAATAAGGCATCGTTCAATGGGATGGAGTGGTCCGTGCTTCGGAAGGCACGTAAAGAGCCGTTGGTCCGGGTACATTAGCAGTCGCTAACAACCACCGCACCACACAGGGTGTGGTTATTGGCCCGCTCTCCCTCCACAGGGTCCCTCCCTCCAAGTCTCGTGTCCCAGCAGTGGCGACATAAAGTGAACTGGTGATGGGTGACGGTGATGAATGGAGCAATCGATCGATGGTGTACGTTTAAATGAAAATCGATCAGATGACTCTCGAATTTACATAGGAGACCTGTGCGAAGGATATCCTTGAACCGACAATTCCAGAAATGGTGCCATAACTAGGATAGCGTCTTTGTTCCCGGCGCGACAACTTAATACATGCCCCATTAACAGGCAGATCATAAAAGGCTTCCATTTTGTTTATGACTATATGCAATCATATCATTAAAGATGTGGTTTGTTGTTAGGTTGTTATTGAGTTTCTTCGTAACAATGAATTTAAACTGGCTATCTGAAATATAAAATAGTAGGTACTTCATTTCTAGTTCAAATGGTGAAAAGTACAGTATATTTATAATACGATGTTGATTAGTCCTGAATGCTTTCAACTTATTAACATTGTTTTGCTGAATAAAGCCTTACATTGAGAGGTCCAATGTGTGTTGGTTACATTTAACAACGACCATCTTACGACAACTACCGGGTCCAACGGGCCTTCCGAAGCACGAATGGAACGTTAGACTTCAATCCGTAGAAATTAACATGAATATATCTACCTACTCACAAACAAAATGGAACCCTTTGATAATAATAGTTGTGTTCCGTTAACAGAAAAGTAGAGCAAACGTCACTTTTGAAGATACCATATTTATGTACACACGCCTGCATATCAACCTACCACAAACTGTCAAATTTCCTCAATAGACTTTATGTCTTAGGCACATGGTTAAATATTTATTAAATAAATTTGACAGTTTTGGATAGGTTGATGTGCTGGCGTCTGTACCTGATTGTGCCAGTAACCTCTAGTCACTAGTGGTAATAAAAACATTATAGGATTACGTATTTATTGGGTCACGGTAATTCGTGTGTAGGTTCAATCAAAATATACGAAACGACAACACCCATACAAGAGGCCACCAGCTTCTCAAATAACCACCCTGACCAACATTTTCTGGGCAATCGTGTGGTGAGAGCGTGGAACAAGCTCCCGGAAGAAGTGGTTTCAGCTCCAATCTTGAACCAATTTAAAAACAGACTCGACAATTATATCCTTAGTAGAATAAAAGATATGACCAGTGGTGTAATGCAGAATACAGTTGTCAGTAAAATCGCCTCTGTGGTCTATTGTTTAGAACCAGAGGTCCCAGGTTCGATTCCCAGCGTATATGTTTGTGTACTCGGTTTGGTTGGTGGTAGAGCTTGTTTGCCCGCCTGGCTAGCAACCACCATCTTATCTAAATATGTCGCCATATCAACAATGTTTGTAGCATTGTTGTGTTCCAGCAGCTAGAGATAAGATAGCCAGTGCCTCAGTAGTTGAGGATTCTGGGTGAAGAGCGCTTCCACGTTCGGTCTTATCTTCACTTAACACCAGGTGAGATGAAGACCCACTGATTACCCGTAAGATATTTTAAAAAAGTAGTCACAACTGCCCGCCTGATCATTTGTAACAGTAATAATGAAAATTATAGTTATTGCTACGTGGAGTGATAAAAAATTGTTGTTTTCATCATTCATTTAGGTTACAACCTACAGTTTGGAGTGGAAAATTGACAATTGAGGCTAAAGAGGTGGAGGCTGCTCACTCAAACGCTCAAAGGAGATGATTTTCCCCGCGGATGGATCAGTAATTAACCTGCCTTGAGCAAGATGAGTCTCTTTCGAATCGGAAAACAGTTTAAACTACCACAAAGACGTAAAGTTAACTTAAGATTGCCATTTGTAAGTGCATTTATCCTTTGCTATGTTTATTTTTATTTATTTATTTATTTATTTCTAGGAAGATTTACAGACAAATAACATATAGTTAAGGTTAATAAATAGACATATGCTATTAACAAATCTTCACAATTATGTAAACAATAGTGTTCAATTAACCAGCCGTGGAGACTACTTATTTATTTATTTATTTAAAACTTTTACAACATACATTACATGGCGGACTTAATGCCTGAGGCATTCTCTACCAGTCAACCATTGGTGCAGATATAACATGGTAGGTGCAATTGGGAGAAGACAACAATTTTAGAAATAAAAATAATTTATTCTAAAACGCACAATATTTACCTACATAGGTATATACAATTTATATATATATTTATATACATATATATACATTTATATACATATATAAACAAATATAATGTATTATATTATTACATAAACTACTTTTACAAATATACTACAAAAATAAACGATTAGTAGGTACATAATTTATAAATAGTACGTTACTGAGATGATTCTGCAAAGGATTTATAAAAAAAGAGCATATGGACTTTCTTTCTAAAAGCGTCACCACTCGTAGCCATCCACTACTCGTAGCCAGCCACTACGTTAATAATAGTTGATATGTCACTTTTAAACCAGTTGAACTTAGTTGATATGTCACCAGTTAAAAATGGAAAAATATATTTTTAAACCCACAAACCTACCACCAACCAACTTTGAAACATCATTACCTACATTTTTTCTTTAACATTTGCTCAGAAAAATAACGTGAAATGATATAAAATCGATACCCTTTGTTCATTTAGCGTTCAAACGGAAGCCCCGCAGGCGAGTTGGGTGAATTGGTAGATGCCTTTAAATCGCGTGCTCCCAATATTTCTGCAGCTGTATGTAAAAGAAATAAAACAAACAGCTACGTCTACAGCAAATGACTAGCGGCCCAACCCGGCTTCGCACGGGTGGACATTTCTTTTTTACGAGCCTATGTTACTCAGCGCTAATGTAGCATTCTAATGGTGAAAGAATTTTATAAATCGGTCCAGTAGTTTTTGAGTTTGTTCGTTGCAAACATACAAAAATACAAAACTTTCCTCTTTATAATATTAGTATAGATACAAACATAGTACATGAAATCTTTGCAGTGTTCTGAGGGTGTTTTTATTATTATTTTAAATAAATAGTAATAGTAAAGTAGTAAATAGCCTATAAAATGTCCCAGTGCTGGGCAAAGGCCTTCAGCATTGCAATCAAGTGATCGCTTTAATTATTATATATTAATAGGGTTTTGCCAAATGTGGGTCATCCCAATGGGTGACCAAAATTGTATCATCTCGAGCGCTCCTCCGTGCTTCGGAAGGCACGTAAAGCCGTTGGTACCGGCTGCATTAGCAGTCGTTAACAACCACCAACCCGCACTGGGCCCGCGTGGTGGTTTATGGCCCGTTCTCCGTATCCATACATAGGGAAGGCTCGTGCATCAGCAGTGAGGACTTATTACAGGCTTATTGGCGACAATAGTCCTGTCCGTAATGATAGAGCGATCCCAATAGAGCGTTGCATGAACATTTTCGAGTACTGGCGCAGGTATTGTTATTATTATTTTCTTTATTTATTTTTTCTCATATAAATTTACATTTTTAAATATTAAACACAACAAATAAAACATTTAAAAATAGGGGTCCGCCGGCATCGGGACCAGGATCCAAGCTACCGGTGGTTAGGGCTCCAGAGACAGGAACTCACAATGCGTGCCGTATCGAGGAGAACTGCCTTCTGAATCAGGCCCTTTATCCAGCCGCCTAACGAGAGCCTCATTAGATGTTGATCGAGGCTCTTGGCCATCAGGCCGTTGGCCGTAACAACAATCGGTACGATTACAGCCCAATCCACATTCCACATGTCGACAACCTCGTGTGCTAGTCGAGGTATTTGATTTGTTTCTCTTTCTCAGCTTTCACGAGGTTCTCGTCATGGGGAATGGTGATATCGAAAATCATTATTATTATTAATTACAACCACTTACTACAAATTTTGCTAAGTAATGCCTACATGCATTTTTTATTTTGCAGCCCGCTAACTTATAACAATATAAATATCCTTATTTTACAAGCCTTCAGCGATGATACTTTTTTGAACTTATCCCTACTCCTAAGTATGTAGGCTTTGCTATACTAATTGCCAGTGGGGATCGCCCCGTTCTGCTTATTATTTAAGGTTTAAAAGTAATCCTATTTGCTTTGTCGGCTGTAATCTGCTTTTTTAAGCTACTACAAAGTTTCATTTAATTTCCGTTTCAATATTTAACTAACCTAACTAGTTATCTAACTTGAATTTTGAATTGTTATTATATTACAAAGGAAATTACATTTGTAATTAAATTGTTATTTAATTTAAAGCCATTTTAAACTTCGGTATCTTTTACAAACTTCAAAGCTCTATTTCTTTCAAATCAACTAAGCCAGTTTAATGAAACTTTCTATGCTTATGGATATAGAGATTTTGTCAGTAAAAAAACATTTCAAAAAACGTTTGTACCAATAACTGAATCTATGCAATTTAAAGTCCACTATATATATTTTTTTTTATACTTGGCATGGCAAATGACTCCACACCACCTGATGTTAAGTGGAAATGGAGTCCAGACGCGAAGACAACTGGTGCAGCGTGAAAACAACGTAGCATCAGTCAACTTCACTCTGCCGGCCCACATGGTGCATCTTCACGCCTCGTTTGAAGGACCCCATATCATAGGAAAGAGGGAAAACGTGTGCTGGTAGACTATTCCATCTTTTGGAGGTGCGACAAAGAAACGAGTCACCAAATTTCTTTGTGCGCGATGGGATATGTGTGACAGTGAAGCGATGATGACTCCGGAGAGCAGCACGTGTACTCCTATGGAGGAAGGGAGAAGGTGGGATAAGGTCAAAGAGTTCTTCAGAGCACTCGCCGTGATATAAGCGATAGAAGACGCTGAGTGACGCTATATCTCTACGCAATTGCAGGGGTTCGAGAGTATTAGTGACCTGTGCATTGCCGATAATGCGTACAGCGCGACGCTGCAATCTGTCTAAGGCATCGAGAAAATACTTTGCGGAACCGTCCCAGGTGTGCGTACTCCACGCAAGACCGTACCTGTGTCTTGTACAAAAGACACAACTGGTCAGGCGTAAAGAATCGCCGCACTCTGTTCAGGACACCGAGTTTTCGTGAGGCTGTTTTGATCACGGCTTCGATGTAGTCCGTTTGATTCAGATCGCAGCGAATCGTCATACCGAGCATGTTGATATTGTTCTGAAGGCTTAGAGATGTGCCCTGAAGAGTTGGAAGAGGAAGGAATGGTGACTTTTTGGCCGTAAACGCACATACGACTATAGTAGAGTGAGGTGAAGTGTGGACGCAGTAAACGTCTCTTGGCTCAGGTGATGATGATGATCATGACGATAGTAGAAAGCTTCAAATCACATAAAATCAGTTACGGTTTCATCATCAGTTACTGTATTGGTAGCTTTTGCTAGTATAACGTATATACGTATATTTGTTTCCGTCATAATGCAATCTGCCTGCAAACTGAGAGGAATTATCACAAATATTCACGTAAACCCCAAGACACAGAACTCCATTTATTAGTCCCAATTGCGAATGGAGTATACATGTGAAGCTGGTTACTAACATTTCTATTTATTTGGCTTATTATTGTTTCTAGCGATAACTAGCGGCTGGAACCTTTCATTGATATGTTGACATGATTTAGTTTTTTGTTTTTGTTGTTTCTCTTCTGATTTATTTACTATAGGATACGTTTAACATAAATAGAGATAAACAATGACATTTGCATCTGTATTAAGTGTTAAAATCTCAAAATTCTCATACAAAATGTGACACAGCAGCGGAATATTACTATTTTAATAATTTATTTGTGAGAGATGTTTTGGAAATAGGTATTTATCCATGAAATAAGTGTGGACAGATACCTAGTAATAGTAAGCATGCACTTAAAGTCTGTCTCTCATTTGCTACCTTCATTTTTATAATTTTCATACATCATTTAGCTACCTTTAATCTTATAATTTTCATACACCACCACATAAACACAAATGTTGTTTCATAGTTTCCTGTTCGTCTCTGATTTAAGTTAATTATTAGGTATAAATAAACGGTGTCTTCGGTGTTTATTTAAGAAAAAAAAAAACAAAAATAGCAGATCATAATTAAAGTGCTACTGTATAACAAAAATAAGAGTTTAACAATTAAAAATGCTCAAGTCGGGTATCTACCCGGTATCAAGCGGCTGGTTATCCGCTGGTTTTGGTAACTACCGGCTTACAAGCCGCTGGTTTACAACTATTGAATGGAATCTACTTTGCCGTGGTTAGCTTATGGTGATTGAAAACTATAGTTACACAAAAATGCAATTAACAATGTATAGTGTTAATTCGCTACATCAATCGTTAATCAACGATTTAACGAGTGATGTAGCGGAATTAACGCTACAAATTATTTCCGTTGCATTTTTGTGTGCCATGGATTTCCGCAAAGTAACGCTCGATTCCATCAATTATTAACTGTAGTTACGTTATACTTTATATTTATAGTAGGTATACATATGTACTATTGCTACATCTTATTGTCGACTGTCTAATAAACACATTCTTGTATAATAAAATTCTCGTTCTTTTTAATAACTCAACAGGACAACAATGTATGTTATTAAATTAAACTTAGCTCCAATATGAAGGTTTTGTCTAGACTCGAGTAATTTATCTTTAGACGGCTTATTATGATAAAGCTATATTTGGAGATTTGGTTTTTGTCTGCAAGAACCATTGCAAAAACTGAAATAGGCTAACTAATTACTAACGGCATTATTACCGTGTTTCTTGTCTCGCTTTTATGTAATTTTATTAAATTAATCACACTAATATTATAAATGCGAAAATTTGTGTGTATGTGTTGTTGCTTCTTCACTCTGCAACGGATGGATGGATTTGGATGAAATTTGGCATACAGATAGATTATAACCTGGATTAACACATAGGATAGTTTTTATCCTGATATTACCACGGGAACAAAACTCTTCCTCCGAGCTGGGTGGTATAGCTCGGGGACCGAGGTCCAACGGATGTTAGTTGGAGGTGCTATATATAGCGAAGGAGATGGTGAAACTTCGCTATCGCGATGCTGGCTTCCCATACTGTTTTGTGTTTTATGGCGACGTCGTTGGTATGCGTTTGTGGCACCAGCTATTGACACGGTTGAGAAGGTGTTAGCTTCGTGTCGAATAATATGTGGCGTATACGGTAGGTGACGCCGCCACAGACATATATTTTTTTTAATATAGCCTATGTTACTCAGCGCTAATGTAGCATTCTAATGGTGAAAGATTTTTTAAATCGGTCCCGTACTTTTTCAGTTTATTCGTTACAAACAAAAATACAAAGCCTTCCTCTTTATAATATTAGTATGAAGTATGATAGTATGATTAGTGTGACTTCGTACCGCTTTGACAGTTTCCATGACAACAAAACAAATAAATCATTCCGCTTAAGACCACACGTATCCCATGATGGATGATTTTTTTTAAACTAATAAATTTATTATAATATCTATTGATCATTGCTTACAACATAGGATTCGAGTACCAGGCAGTTCGTTAGTATTAATAAAATTTTAAACGCGATGCACGTTGCCCTTTTCACCACAGGTTTCGTCAGAATATCAGCGTTATGACCTTAAAAAAAACTAAGTCGGAGCCCTTTGGTTGACTCGACACATACTTTAACTTTTACTAAGGTTGTATTTTTAGTTACCGTTTTTTGATGTGATTTTGTGTAGGTATGTGTCGTATAATACCAATAAATGTATACACATATATATATGTATGTATGTATGTATTCATTCAGTCATTCATTCATTCATTGATTTATAAATAAGCAAAGTAAGTAAGCCAAGTAAAGTTATGAAAAAGGACAGCCCCAGATAACTACAAAACAATCGAGCAATGGGATTCGGAAGACATCTTAGAAATTCCTTCCGGAATCGGAATTTGGCGACCGCCGAGACATCAAAGGCATTTCCATTAAAGCAATTTTTTTAAGAATATGTGATTTTTCCTTATTACTTATTCTAGGACGGAGGGACTGATTGGTTTAAATGCCGGTTCGCGAACGGTAGACGCCTGGATGACTATCAAAGTCAAAGTGACAGTCTAATGTTTCTGTCGTTAAGCAGCAGTGTCCTTTAATCCTATGTTCTGTTTTAAGACGTGTTTTTGTTTATAGAATAGAATAGAATAGCAGGCCATTCAATAATGGAACGCTCTCCCCGAAAAAGTCAGACAAGCCCCAAGTAAAATGGTCTTTAAAACAATGGTGTATAAATTGTTTCTACAGGAATCAACACCCACGTAAGAGATTCCCATCATCTTTTCTTCTGTTATGTTTAAGTCTGTATGTAATGCCTATTTTTATTTAAGTTTTTTTTATGCTATGTATATTATATTATTATCACTTCAATTCACTACATAGTATAAAACAAAGTCGCTTCCCGCTGTCCCTATGTATGTATGCTTAGATCTTTTAAACTACGCCACAGATTTTGATGCGGTTTTTTTTAATAGATAGAGTGATTCAAGAGGAAGGTTTATATGTATAAATACATGCATAATATAGTAAAGAAATGCTGATAATTTTAGTAAGCTTACTTTACTTTAATTAACTAGATGGTGTTATGCTTATTTTTCTTATATACCAATATATTTGTGACCAATTACGGTGCATCGATCAATTCGATGCTGACTGTACTTAACGTAGTAAATAGTGACTAACTATTTACTACGTTAAGGCATCGCCATCGTTTTGAAATTCAGTATGTCCACGTGTACGTCTATCTAAAGGCCATTAGGTGTCCCATGTTCGGATTCCGTAATAATAGAATCGGGCGAATGTTTTTTGGTCTCGAAATAAAAGCTATTCCCTTATTTTTGTGGCTCCGTTTAATATTAGAAAAGCTTTGGGTTATTCCGTAGCCAGTATATTGATTAATTACATGCCTTTAAGATTTAAACAGGATTCATTTAATTTAAATAATTCTTTTATAAATATCATTTGTGAGTTCTTTAAAAAAATATATATATACAGACGCGCCATGGCGCTATGGGCGCGATGGCCTAGTGGTAAGTGTGATCGGTCTGCGATTGCTGCTGTTACCTAAGCAAAATTCGCAAAGGTCGGTCGCCGGATGGGTGACCAAAACCTTGTCATCTGGATCACCTCCTTGCTTCAGAAGGCACGTAAAGCCATAAGGTCCGGATGCATCGGCAGTCATTAACAACCTACAATCCGCACTCGGCTCGCGTGGTGATTTACCTATGGCCTATTCTGCTTGTGGTGTTTCCATCCATAGGGAAGACTCATGCCTAGCAGCGGGGACATAAAACGAGCTGGTGTTTGTGACCTGACACGCGCTAGAAGAACTGACAATTGTCTTATAGTCCCTGTATTTTTATACCATAATAGTTGTCGCCCGCGACTTCGTTCGCGAAGACTACACCATCCCACAGGAACCTGTTACCGGGTAAAAAGTATTATATATCTTAGTCCGGGTCAACTTTGCACACAGACAGCTATGTGCAAAGTTTCATCCAAATCCGTTCAGCCATTTTCACGTGATGCGCGGACAAATAAACAGACAAAAATTCTAAAAACTGTTGAAACGTGTTCTGTTATTGATTCTAAGTATCCCCAGCCAACTTTTTTTCGAATATCTTCCATGTACAGACTTTCGACCTTCTTAAGCTTTATTATATGTTTATTACATGTATAGCAGATAAACCCGTATTCAATAGCTTGGCAATAGGTTAATATTACCCATCTGCTTCGTTTATATCATCAGATCATTATAATCTCAGCCAAGAGACATCCACTGCTGGACAAAGGCCTCTCCTAAGGATCTACACAACGATCAATTTTGTGCTGCTCCCATCCAGCGGTCGTGGATCGCCACTCGAGAACTGTTCCACCCCAGCGGCCATCAGTCCTGCGAGCGATGTGCCGTGCTCACTGCCATTTGAGCTTAGCAACTCTTCGGGCTATGGCGGTAGCCTATGTTCTTATTCGGATCTAGCATTATACATATAATATATTTGTATATGTATTCGTATACATTCCCTGGATAAATTGGCATGAGAAACCTGAAGCTAAAGATCAAACAAGCTTCATTGCCGTGATGCTTTGACACCTAAATTGGCGGGCAAGGTGAAAATAGTTAATGTACTGTGTGACATAGGAACCCAACGGTCATTGACCTTGGCATTACTTGGCACAGTACCAGCATGCCCGGCGAAATGTTTCTTAATGTGCATACAACTTAATGCGTTTACGAATAAAGTTGAAAATTAAATGCTTATTTGTTTGGAGTGTGTGTGATTGGCCTTTTTGGCAATTGATGTGGTAAACGTTCCATGAAATATTTGACGTCTCGCTTCCTATTGAACAAACTTCAGATCAGATCAGATAAGCAGATCAAAGGGAAAGATTTTTTCGTCGTCTTCTTAATACATACTGAAGCAAATGCGCTTGCATATTTTTACATAATTATTAAAAGTAATTACTTACAGTTATTATTATTTTTTACTTAGTGAGACTACTTCACACACATTGTTCTGATCCTAAGGTGAGTAGCTAAAGCACTCGTTTCATGGAAATCAGAAACAATGATGGTACCACAACCGACCCAGACCCGACACAATATCGAAAAGTTCGTTTTCGACATTGACCCGACCGGGAATCGAACCCGGGACCTCAGGAGTTAGCGCCGCCCAAAGTCCGGCGTGCAAGCCACTCGGCTACGGAGGTATGTAAATATCGACACACTATTGCCACAAAATTGAGCGCTATCGTAGTAATCTTTTTCTTTTTAGATGTTGTTGTTGACCTTTATATATATTTTGTGTGGTTATTTTTAGTGTCTTTCATGGAATTTTTCAATATAAAAGAGAACATTTATATTGAAAAATTAAATTAACTTTTATATCTACACCTACATGTCCCGCCCTGTAGACTTACGATCCGATGGCGTAGTGACATTCATAAGGGCAAATTTTTATATAGTCTAAATAAAATATGCTGAATTGCTAATTTTTATTTTTTATATAATTGTGTTAAAAACATGCAGTAGAAAGAAGTTTGGATACATGTCTAATAACCCGATTTATAACGTACTAGGATAATACTGGATTATTTTACCCGCTTTTCATCAGGCGGATCGTCTGCCAACTCAGTACAAAAAAAAACAGATTAAAATTCTTGAAAATTCCTGGAAAGGCTGATTTTGCTGTTCACAGCCTTTAGCAGACTAAAAGCTAGCTGTGAACAGAGAAGTAAAAGAGTCGATTAAAATAATGATAACTGAAAATTATTATTTTTGGGATTATCTTATCTTGACGACCTTCGTAACCGAGTGGCTTGCACGCCGGACTTTGGGCGGCGCTAACTCTGAGGCCCCGGGTTCGATTACCGGTCGGGTCAATGTCGAAAACGAACTTTTCGATATTGTGTCGGGTCTGGGTGGTTGTGGTACCGTCGTTGGTTCTGATTTCCATGAAACGAGTGCTTTAGCTACTTACCTTGAGATCAGAACAATGTATGTGATGTTGTCTCAATTCGACATTTGTCTTTGTAATCTCGATCGATATACAATATCCATTATTCTGTTTCTGATAACAGATAACTGAAGTTGTCGTGTGATCAAATATAAGTACCTGTTGTACTTGTATTTTTATTTTTATATTTTTATTAAGATATAGGTACAAAAAATTAAGAATCTTTCAAACAAACAAAGAATAAGCTCCGAATAGTTATTCCGTGTTTTGTCTCTTTTACTCTAATTTGAAATGACGTTTACATGACAGGAACAAAACACGGAATAACTATTCGGACCTTATTCTTTGTTTATTTGTAAGAGGGTAAGTACATTACTTACTACGTTGTATTATTAAAATAAGATTTAATAGTATGGCTTAGAATTAAATGCATCAAACAATTATAGGTTAATATACTGCTTGTCATATGGAAAAAAGAAAACTGCAGCTGTACAATAGGTAAAGTAATAAAGCTATGACTGAACATCATCGCAAATAACCAATTTCATGGCTCAAGAGTCCACACAACGGCACGCGCCAGGATTCTCATCAGCCGTCGCTCAGGTGGAAATATAAATAAAAAGACAATGGCAGAGGATTGTGATGAGAAACCACGCAGGTTGACGACAGGTTAATATAGAATGGTAGGTATTAACAGCTACCAAGTGCGAGTCGAACTGCCGCGTTGAAGGTTTAAAAGTCATTCTAAACAGTCTTACTGCCGTACTCAGAGACGTCAATTAAGTTTTAATGACAATTAAATCACTTGTTGTCACTTTCTTATGTATAGTGCTAGATAGAGAAGGAAAGACATTTAATTGTCATTAAACTTAATTGACGTCTTTGAGTACGGCAGTTAGTGGATTTTAAACCGCCTTAATTCAGTACCTATACGCGTACAAACGTTTTTTTAAATATTTTCTTTTAACTGTCGTTATCTCTGTATTTCTCTTACGCATAGAGTTTAGGCGGACGACCGGGTGTAGCGGGGATACATTGGGAAGGCATATATTCAGCTGAGGACGATGATGATGATGACAGAGAGTTTTACTAAAATCAGCTAATTGATTTTAAATAATTAAAACGTTGGAAAAGCGTAAAGAAACACTGATTGATATATTGTGAGTTTTTTTTTTGAGATACCTACTGTGCTTTTGGCTAGATACTGTGTTCGAACGGCCGGCTCAAACGTAACACACAGTCGGAGGCACGCGCTAAGTAAGAATGGTTTAACTTATCATACGTATGACGTTGCATAAAATTTCAAAGGACTACCGTATTGATACTTTGTATACAGTACCTATGTTTGATATTGTTTCGATTTATTTCGCTGGCTTTATGTAACTATTGAATTTTTGTCTTGTTCCGGCCTTTTTCAGTTGATTTTCTATTTAGGTATTATTTTTTTGCGCAGGCGGGTTAATTGTTTTTTTTTTTTAATTTTATTTTATTTATGTCTTTTTAGCTAGACCGGTTCAGTTCATTTAAAGAGAGTCATGTGGTTGACATAATTATTATAATCGTAGACTGATGATGTATTTGTTTTTTAGTAGTACGGTAAAGATAATCGTGATATACCTTTTTGAAATCCTTGTGTTGAGCTCTCTAATTTGATACCCTATATGTAGTATTCGAAAAGAAATTGTTTTTCACCAAGTCCAATGGCGTCGCACAGCCGCCATTTTTGTTTTTTTTAACGTCACCTATCTAAGAACACTTGGGCAGCTAAGACGAATGTAACGATACCTCAATTATGTAAATCCGTTCAGCGTTTCTGGAGATATGAGGTAATAATGAATACTAGTGGTCGCCCAGTGGTCGAAATTCGACCGTAATATTTTAAGGCCTTATTAAGGCTGCACGGATTGTATCCTAAAAAATGAAAAATGAAAAAAGATAGAATGTGAGTTTGGATTTTGGATTGGCATTGACAGATATCGGCCGCTCCTCTTCCATTTTTGAAATTTATTAATTTAATCTCAAAAGAGTATTAAGCGTGTGTGTCAAATACATGGTAGTGTTTGTAATGTTTGTCTTTATGCATAATTTAAAAAAAAATAACATTCGGATAACCTTCTCTATAGAAACTATAATTGTGCGAAATTTCATACTCCTCCGTCCGCGCAGTTTTCGTAAAAAGGGATACAACATTTTTGCTTCATGTATTAATATATAGATTACATACATACAAGATACGCGCGAAAAACAATACCCTTCCTTTGCAGTCGGGTAAAAAGATACAACTTATCAAAATACATAGCGCAACGGATAAATAGTGTTCCCTCAAACTTTTATAAAAGCGCAGATGTTAGGAGAATCGCGATTTTATTGATGAAGCTATTATAAGCGGCAGCGTCTTATAATAACTTATTAATATTTGGTAAGTTAAAGTCTTAAAGAAAGGAACAGAAAAGGCTTCCTAACTAAGTCTCTTTGATAAAATATTAATTTCACAAACAAACGAGACGGTCATTGAAATTAGATATTTTGATTCCTCAAATGAATGTAAAATTTGAAAGAAGCCTTAATCAAAGTGAACATTTAATTAACGTCCCTTGTAAATGAAAACACAGACAATCCGATAATTGTAACTCTCAGGTCCAAGGAGATAAATGATATCGGTTCTAAAATTATCCGTAATCAGAAGTGAACATCGGCTGTAGAAAATATTATAGTATCAAATGAAGTAAGTAAATGCTATCCATTTAATCTCAACATCCAAGGAGCTGATGGTACAAAGCGATTTTTTTTAGAGGTCCCGGGTTCGATTCCCAGCGGGGGTACATGTTTGTGTGCTCGGTTTGGTTGGTGGTAGGGCTTGTTTGTCCGCCTGGCTAGCTACCACCATCTTATCTAAATATGTCGCCATAACATCAATGTTTGTAGCATTGCTGTGTTCCGGCAGCTAAGAGATAAGATAGCCAGTACCTCACTAGTTGAGGATCCCGGGTGAAGTGCGCTTCCATCATTGGCCTATCATCACTTAATATCAGGTGAGATCAAGGCACTGTGCTTACCCGTTAATATTAAAAAAAAATAAAAAATATCAGCGTTGCAGGTGATGTTCATTTATTTATTTATAGGAAGACCGACAGCTATGACACAACTTAAAAACTTAAAAATAATAACAGAAAGCCAATTATATGTCCTCACTAATAAAAACAGAATTAATAACAATGTGATGCACTTAACAAAAGAAAACACACTCTTAAATTTATTCGTTAAACTACTCAAAAAATAACTGACTCATGAGCCGTTTCACAAGGTCAAAATCTAGTCTTTTAGATAAGGCATTAAAGTTGTTACTCGCACGCCAGATATACGTGTTGTGCCTATAGTTGGAAGAGTAAGGGGGCATATAAAAGCGGGATAACTGAAGGAGCTTAGTGGGCGCTCTGAGAGTGATTTGAGACAGTAGATCTGGGCAGTAAATGGAACCAGAAGCAGCTTTTAGTAGGAACAAAATATCGGCAATTTCACGGCGGTTCTCCATAGGAAGTAGGGGATGTTTTTTGCAGATACCAAGATATTGCGTTGAGTCATACCGTTCTTTGGAACGAAAGCATGAAAACATGAAAAAACCTTTTTTGAACATTTTCAATTCGCGAAATATAAGTTTGGTATCTTGGGTTCCACACTTGAGACGCATACTCGCAAGTTTCTACGAACAAACGTACAGTATAAAATTTTTAAGGTCTTAATCTGAGTAAAGTCTTTAGAGTTACGCATGACAAATCCGAGAGCTTTGGACGCTTTAGATACTATATTGTTGACGTGAACATCAAACAACTACTTGGAGTCGTGGAGTACTCCAAGGTCTGTTCATGCTGCAACATTTGCTGAGTAGGGTCCTTTTCAGTTTCGCTTCTTTAATTTATATTTTATTTTTGTTCATTATCTTAATTTGAAACTGAACATATATTTTAATTTGATTTTGATTTGATATATACGTGAAGAAACAACCATTGTGCCTATTTTTAAGGACATTACCTGCACGGAAGAATGAGAGATTTGGCATACTTCATATGGAGCAGGAGTGTTGAATTTTAATATTAATTAAAGATTGAGGTTGAATTTCATCCACCAAGCGACTACATAAGACAATTAATGCATCGACTGTTTTGAGAGTTTTTTTAACAATTTTATCGAGTTCAAAATACTTTGGAATGTAAACTGTTTATTAATTTGAAATTAAATGAAGTATAAACTGATGAAGAAAAAATAAAAAAATAATAATAATTGAAAAATGTGTCCTAAAACGACTCCACTCAGCATTTGTTGCAGTGAACAAATCGCTGCAACGCTGGTCTTCCGTGGAGACTACGTGAGGTACCTTAGATTATGATATTATTGGTACAACTTCATAAAACTATGATTCATCTTTTCAGCATCGTCAATCAAATCTCTTCAAGGAAGTGGCTTATCTACCTAGATAGAAAAAGATAAAGGTAAATATACCTCTACGATTCATAAAAAAAATCTTTACATTCAAGTACAATATTACAAGATTATTATTTTTTTTTGCAAAATTTTAGCTTGTAACTATGTAGCATTGTGAATGCGAAATTCAAAATAATAAAAATACAATGTTATATCTTTATGTTCCAAAACGGGAAAGCGCTTGGCCTTCACCTCAACTGGTAGTAAGTGACGATAAGGCCGGTGGAAACGCAATTCACCGGGACTCCACAACATTTGAGGAATTCATCCTCAACAATATCAGAACATAACGTTTGTTATGGTGTCAAACTTAGAAAAGCTAGTGGTTGCTAGCCAGGCGGACTTACAAAAGACCCTTTCGCTGGGAATCGAACCCGGTACCCGAGGGTCTGAGACCATGGATGGATGACTAGACGGTTAAGTAAATTCTAATTAGTGAGTGTTGTATGTAGAATACTAAGTTAAAAAAAGTTGACAGTTTTAAATAAATCAGTATAATTATAAAATACAGTGGAAAAATTAAATGTCCCAGCCAGGAAACGAACCTGGGTTTTCCGCGATCCGGGCGGCTGCACTGACCATTAAGCTACCGGGAAGGCTGACGTAAGCACTGATTTTTTTTTACAGCTTTTTAATTTTTGACTGCTTTTTAGCGGCAGAGTGCCATCTATCCAACGGTTATTGCAACCGATGGCTATGCAGATTCATCTTTACAGATGAAATAATGTAATTCAGCTTCAGTGCAGCAATCAGCACTTAAAAATAAAAAAGTAAAATCAGAATAGGTTTGCTTTTCTTAAATGATATTTTTGACCGCCTATGTTTCTCCGATCAATTTGATGTAACATCAAACGTAAGCCTATGTAAACACTCACGTTCAAAATTTTCGTCGTCACTTTCGGCCATCGCTTATTTTTATTCAAACACCAAACACAAAAAACATTGCAGCATAATTTTATTGACCAAATTAACCCACACACACTTGCTACGAGAACAATTATCAATTGGAACGGAAAAACAAAACTTCGAACCCTATTACGCGAAGTTACGGGGTTGGGAGAAGCGAGCGAGCGTCCACCCCTCCCGGCGATCCGACACACACTGAGTTTCCAACGGAAAACTCTTTGGTTGGTTCGAGCAGGATATTTTTTTCTTAATTCGTACATTTTTCAGAGATAAAAAGGTTGGAACACTGCTAGTCATGGTATATAGATAAAGATTTGGCGCTTTGGTATTATCTGTTTAAATATTGAGATTCGAGATAGGTAGCTACGTAAACGTGTTGCCTTGACCGGTTGTTTGTGTTATTTTTTAATTTTGTTGTTACAATCGATTCCGTAATTATGTAAAGTTCAGTCAACTTGTGCGACAATCGTTTAGATGGATTTAAGGCTGTTTAAGTTAAGTTTAATCCTTCGTCGGCTGTGAATACAGATACAATAGAATTTTAATGGTTTAACGCACTGATCAGTGCTCGCCGCATATGAGCGGTTAAGTTAATTTAAGTTTTACCACGTTTTACTTAAATCTTAAGAATATATTTAATTTTGTCTTCTAGTGGCTATATTAAATAAAGGCTGCAGGATGACTTTTGCTTTTACAGTTTTAAACGTCTTTAGATTATGATGACATAAAAAAATAACATTTGCAAAACTAAATTTCTTGTAACGCCTCGGTGGCCGTCTGGCAAAGCGCTCTGCCCGATACCCGAAGGTCTCGGGTTCAATTCCCAGGTTGGGCAAAGTGTGTTTCGGATTTTTCGATGCATACGGGCTATGTATCGAAAATGATCACATAACCCGGGGGTTATGTGATCACCAACCCGCATTAGGCAAGCGTGGTGATTAAGTCAACCTACCCATCAAATGTAGCGATGACTTGATTTCAATGATGGAGACTTTTGCC
Source organism: Eudonia truncicolella (assembly GCA_949315975.1). NCBI lineage: Eukaryota > Metazoa > Arthropoda > Insecta > Lepidoptera > Crambidae > Eudonia > Eudonia truncicolella. The sequence continues at coordinate 16,051,547 of OX438837.1, read as the reverse complement.
CAGCAGCGGGACAGTATATAGGCTATTTACTAAAGTTCTTGTAGTTAATTTATTAGCTTAGTTCGGAATTTTAAAGTAAAAGCAACAACTTTTTTGTTTAATCTATGATTATCCAAAAGTTTCTAAGAAGAGATCAGTTTGTGTGTGTACAAGAACGTGTATAACACTACCTGACCGGCGGACTCCGTACCGCTTTGACAGTTTCCATGACAACAAAACAAACAAATCAATCGTCCGCTTAAGAACACCCGTATCCCATGATGGACCCCTATAGCAGCGCCACCTACCGGAAAATTGTAAATCTAAACTGTTCTCGAATCCACTTGAACACACAAAAAAATTATATATAAAAAGATGTATATTTAAGAACGCCCTTCTAACGTTTTTTTACGATTCTTTGAATATTTAAATATTAAGTTGTATATAATAAAATAAGTTTAGCTTCCTTTTAAACTTTAGAACTGTTTCTTTGTTTAAAAATAATGATTGTAATGTACACATTGTTTTTTAATAAGACAATGGACCTTTTCACAGAAAATAATTAGGCTTAACTATGTAAAGATGGCTTCTGTAGCCCCACGACGGAAATTATTTCGTGTGGGCGTACACGTTCTTTGGGACTATCTTCTCACAACCTAGGAACGACTAAAATGGTTACGAGTAATAACTACTTTGGGTTTTATCAAATTTTACTCGTACATAGGAGAAGCAATATATGAACCAAAAAATACATTTATTACAAATGTTTGCGAACATTTAGAAACTATCTGAAACGACAGAAGATTTTTTAAACTTTTGGTCAAAGCCTCATTGGTCTAGTGACAAGATGCAAGAATCGATTTTCTAAATTCTGAATTCTATACTTTCAGAATTCAACATTTAAAATATTTTTAATATATTCAGTATAAGTTTATTATTTTTTACGTATAAGTATACATATTGGATATTGTTTGCTTTTTTTAGTTTTATTATTAATATTTTTTCTGATACCTACGTCCCACCACCAGTGCGTGTCGTCGTGATGACCTATTTATTGAGACAGCATTTAGTTTTAAGATGATAAGATAGCTTATTTCTTGGTTGGTTGTATATCTTGTTGGTGTCCTATTTCAATAAATAAAAAAAATAGATATAAATAGGGTTTAAATCCTCGGTCAAAGTGGGTTAAGATATTTTCGATAGAGTGATTCATAGAGTGATGATTAAGCCAATACCCATCGAAAACTTTGTGACGAAGGCCTTTGCCAACCAGTGGAACAGTATACCTAAAGACTATTAGGTACCTACCTACTTACTTTTCTGACTTCAATTCAATATATAAAATTATTAGTTAAAAAATGAAAATTCTTTAAAATTTAATTCAGCCAAAGCAGAAGAACTACTTTACGTATAGAAAGTTTGGTTACAAATAATAACATCATCAAAAACACAATAAGTTTAAAGAGGTCCAATCCAAACGATTTTCCAACACTCAATCTAAGTCTATAGTTACATATACTGATCTGAGTGTTAACAAATTTAACTGATTAAAGTGTTAATAGTAGTAGTTATCTCTGGATTACAGCTTTTCAATACGGATCTAATTAAAACAACCTTTTATGTGGATAGGGTATTATCTATGATCAATTTATCTTTCTGAAGAAAAGCTGTCATTTGTAAATGTAGCATGCGAGGTAATCAAATCAAATCAAATTTCGGGTAGTACATAGATAAAACAAATGTTTGGTTGTTTTAAAAGTACTTAATAAATAAGTTAGCTTCAATAAAGATATTTTGACTTTAGCTTTATTTGTAAGCAATAAAACCAAAGAAAACGGATTGTTAGTACTGAAATTGCTTTAGACGTTTGATGAGACTAGGTACGTGTTATTTATATAGACAGTGGATGCGTGGGAGCATTATTCGGTGTACAAACACCACTCGCAAATATCTTACGTTTGTAGTTGGAGAGGAGATGCAATTACCCGAGATCACGTTTAAGGCGAGGCAGTTAAACTTTTATTACATCACTGTTTGTTTCTTGTAATGTATATCTAAGGCGAGATAGTTAGACTTTTGTCATTCTCATACATTACTATTTGTTTCTTGTAATGTATACTTTGTCATGTACATATTGTCCTTATACAACTTTATTTTAATTAAGTTCCGTCTACTTGTAATAATAAACTTTATTTTATAAAAGCTTCTTCTAGCTGTAGAGAGAGAAAATCTTTTTATCTCTACATGCAGATAGAAGGATTTATTTAGTCTCATTAGACGACGAGGAAGCGGTTGGCTTACATTTCACCTGATGCCAAGTGAGGATAAGTGAGGATTAAGGAATAGGAATCTATAACTACTGAGGAACTGGCTACCTTAGGTATATCTAGATTCTCGCTACGTTTACGTGATCGAATGGCGAATAAAACACTAATTACATGCTAAACATTTTTTTATTTGTCAAAAAAAGTAGGTAGGTAGGTAATGAGAGTCAGCGCTTTAGGGGTTTAGCATGAGGTTAGCTACTACTTGACGCTATGGATGAAAAGGGAGAACGGGCTATAGACCACCACGCAGGCCCAGGGCCGATTGGTGGTTGTTAACGACTGCTAATGCAGCCGGGACCAACGGCTGCGACGTGCCTTCCAAAGCACGGAGGAGCTCGAGATGATACATTTTAGTCACTCATCTGATGGCCGGCCTTTGCGAAAGTTGCTTAACCACAGCACGCGCCGACCGGGCGCGTTAACCACTGCGCCACCAAGCTCCTCGCTAGTTTTCATTTAACTGTGTATAGGTGCACCAGTCGTTGGTAAACAATAAGTAAACAATAAGTAAACAAAGGAGCAAGCCTGTACGTACCGAGCATCAAAAATCGAAAAATCTGGATCACACTGCCTAACAGAGGAATTGAACCCAGGATTTCTGGACCGATTTGATCGGAACCCTTCTCGGAGAATGTAGTAGGGAACAGGGATATGCTTGCATGATTCCATTCCCTCTAGAAACCCTCTGACCTCTGACTGGCTTAAGGAATCCTTCAAGTTTTTCGCCGCTCCCAATCAAGTTCGGTGACGCTGTAAAAGCTGCCAGAAGCCATTTCAAAAATAAAGGGTTTACTGTATATCTAGCCGGGATGACCACAGAGGCACTGTTATCATCATCATCATCATCATCTCAGCCACAAGAAGTCCACTGCTGGACAAAGGCCTCCCCCAAGGATCTCCACAACGACCGGTTTTGTGCTGCTTGCATCCAGCGGCTTCCAGCGACCTTCACCAGATCGTCGGTGCACCTTGTAGGAGGCCTGCCCACACTGCGCTTTCCGGTACGCCACTCAAGGACTGTTCCGTCCCAGCGGCCATCAGTCCTGCGAGCAATATGCCCTGCCCACTGCCACTTGAGCTAACCAACTGTTCGGGTTATGTCGGTAACCTTTGTTCTTCTGGGGATCTTCTCATTTCTGATTCGATCACGCAGAGAAACCCCGAGCATAGCCCTCTCCAAACAATAACTTTATTTCAGTAAAAATATGACATGCAGGTTTCAATGTCCTCTCACACGTGATGGTCAAAACAAAACACTTCAGCAGATTCTCTATTTTTACATTTTAATACAAACAAAACAGTAGAAGGTAAAAACTAACAAACAAAGTCTCAGCGTCGGATAGTCTATTCTGGGGATAGTGTTGTTTAAATTTCGGAGTTTTGATTATGTTTAAAGGTAAATGTGTGTAATAATTTATCAGCCCTACTTTTGTGACTAAGGCTCTTCATACATTGGAATATTTTAATGTCCGGCCGTCTTTACACAACATCAGGGAAAAACTTGACCTTCATCAAGTGAAGATAAGCCTTCGGTGGAAGCGTACTTTATCAGAAATTCTTCTCTATCTATATTAATATAAGGAGTAGGTATTGTAACTATAATGTTGTTATTTTAGTCAAAGTCAAAGTTCAAAGTCAAATTTTTTTATTAAAATAAACTTTAGACAAGTGCTTTTTAATTGTCCAATATTGTTTACCTACTACCCATTCAGGACGTCTATTTTTTAGTAGTTCGTATAACACTTGCCTCAACCGGGACTTTAACCCACGGACTTTTGGAATCTGCTCTACAAATGGTGCTATTTTCATTGTTAACCAAGACGACGATGGCGGGACGACCTTGATATCTTCATGAAAGAACGACATGATGTTGCAGGGAACGGAAAGTGTGGAAAAAGTGTGCGGGGTGGCCTTTGCCCAATTATGGCTGACATAATTAATATCATAATAATTGTTTAAAATTTAATTTAATTAATTGTCCATGAAAAAGTTACAGTGTCGAACGTATCAAGTAAGTTAACTTGGATACTCGTATCTCAGCCAGTATTGACGAGTATAGTCACAGTTGTCGAAAAATTGGCGAAATGCTAAATTCTATTTGTTGCGTAAACATCACAAAACAATGTGCTCAATGAAGTTAAACCGTTTGCGAAACGCCTTACCCGCCGTTTACATCCAGATGAGATCTAATCTCGCACCGGCCCCGTCCGTGTTGGCGTTAAATGATAGACGCAAAACGCAAAATTACTTCACCGTTCACCGGTTGAAGATATAGCGGTGGAGATAGCGTGCGAGCGACGGAAATAGCCAATTCAGTGTCAATGTCAACGCGACGATGTATCAATAGGGCAAGATGGGAAAGAAGCTATCTAGCTTTTTTAAATAACCAACTCTGTGGTCTAGTCGTTAATACCACCGGTCTGGGTCTGAGACCCAGATTCCCAGCGGGGGCTACGTGTTTGTGTACTCGGTTTGGTTGGTGGTAGGGCTTGTTTGTCCGCCTGGCTAGCTACCACCATCTTATATAAATATGTCGCCGTAACATCAATGTTTGTAACATTGTTGTGTTCCGGCAGCTAGAGATAAGGTAGCCAGTGCCTCAGTGGTTACATATTACAACAACTAAACCTATGCTAACTATTTTTGAATTAACTACGGTCAAAAGACCTACTGTTTAAGATATAGATATAGATATAAGATACCTAAAAATCGTTTCACAGATTTTTATAATAGCTAATGAACGAAATCCATAAAGGAGAAATCACCTACGATTTATTCAACTACAATTACCCAACCTGAGGTTGATTGTAGTAACGGGCGATTCACCTACTGTTGATTTATGTATGGCCAATATTGGTAGAAAAATGAAGAAATTTTTTAGCGAAATGAAACGAAAAACAACTCGCAAAAAGAAAAGAATAACGTGAAATGAAACGTTTCCTGTCAAAAACGTGTAATGTCATTAGAGAAACGTCATTTACGTAGTAATTAAACTTTTACCTAATCTGTGGTCACACCGCATACAGAACCGAAGTAGTGACAGAACCGAAGCGAGGGACGGGGGTGCTCGGAGTTTGAAGCCCCCCGCCATGAAAAAAGACTAACTAGGTTAGGTCAGGTTAATATGGTGACCAAAAACACGCGAGCCGAGCGAGCGCAGCGAGCGTGCCGCGGCAGCGGCCGGCGAAGCGCCAGAAACGACGTGCGCAGTATCCAGTAATCCAGTGCGCAGTATTAATATACTGTAAGCACTATCCTCGTTTTAGCTAACAAAACGCAGTATTGATAAACAGTAGGCGAGTCGTCCACTAGGTATTTCATGCATATTTGAAACATTCAATATTTTAAAAAACCATTAGATTGATAGTTCGTTAGTGCAATTAATTTTAGCTTAATCAAAATTAAATTACTTAAACTATACTTAAGTCGACCAATATGCGTTATGAACATATGTGAACCGACCGTAGTTAATTCGAAAATAGTTAGAATAGGTTTAGCTGTTATAATATGTAACCGCCTCAGTAGTTGAGGATTCCGGGTGAAGTGCACTTCCACCTTAACACCAGGCGAGATGAAGCCGAGTGCTTACTTGTAAGATTTCAAAAACATCTATTTTTTGTTCTTTGAGTATCCGCCATGATCATGAAAGTACTGCATCGAATGTGATAAATAACAAAACACATAGTAATAATACCGTAAATAATTACTCTAAGAAGCTATTGAAGAAACTTTTTTAGGAATTTGCTCATTGCTCAGCCCAATTGTGAAAGGCGCTTTGGTTTATATAAATAGTATAAAACACAACCCCAAGAAAAATATATATTAAGTATAATAAACTGTATTTTCAGCAATGTTATTGTTTTCGAAATGCAAAAATGTGAAATTAGCTTTATAATTTTTTTTATTTGTTTCTATATTAACCTTTGTTCTAAAGCTACTTATGTACCAACGGGTTCTACAAACAAATTATTGTATAATACAATTTCAAGATACAGTGACAGGTTTTAGGTTAAACCCGTAATCCGTTTGAATCTCACGAGATCCCATCTCGGGGTCGTGTTACGGTGAATGATAGCCAGGGCCGTGGAATCTGAGCGGCGTTGCCAATTTTAGTGTCAAATTGGAAAAAATAACAGAAATCTTAAGGCCGTAAACTCTGTTTATATAATAATAGGTAAGTATCTAAGGCTTGGCTTAGCTTTGCTTGGTAAGCAGGGACAGAGAGCAGCTAAAGAGAGAACCATCGCTTATATGGATAAAAGCTCAATTCGGAAGATCCAATACAAAAGATCACATGTTTGACTAGTCTAGTCTTCGAAACCAGTATGTATGTGACGATCGTAAACGAAACAAAAAAAATGCAAAAACACAAATGTTGAAAAAATTCCACGAGCTTGTTTGAACCTGTACCCTTCTGACATACCGGGTCAGGTGCTCTCCCAGTTGAGCCATCGTGGTTCTAACCAGCCCGCCGAAATTATTCAACACAACTGATCTTTAGTATTTATAAAAATATTATGATCGGATGTTAACGGCTCAACTGGGAGAGCACCTGACCCGGTATGTCAGAAGGGTGCAGGTACAAATCCTGCTCGTGGAAATTTTTTCAACATTTGTGTTTTTATAATTTGTTTCGCAACAAAATTTGTGTTAAAATGATATAGGTAAACGAAACAAAAACATTTAAAAAAAATGCTCATTTATTTCTCTTTAAAAATACGTGAAATTTCAGTAAAGTCCTACATTTTGACTCACTGATACTCAATGAGTTCAGGAGGGAATATATTTAATCATTAAGTATTTCTATTGACACATCTATCAAAACAAATTAAATATTATTAAGCAAACATTAAAAAAAGAGATATAAAGTGTTTCGTTTCTCTCAATGTGCTTTCATAATCTTTAGAAAACACCATTACTGCCACCAGCAGCTCATTTTATGTCCCCACCGCTGGGGCACGAGCATTCCCTATGGGCGGATAGGGGGGAGAACAGGCCATAAACCACCACGCGGGCCCAGTGCGGATTGGTGGTTGTTAACGACCGATGCAGCCGGAACCAACAGGGTTACGCGCCTTCCGAACCCCGGAATGATAATATTAGAAAACTATATTATTATTATTATACTCTTTATTTGTTTTCTTTCTTAGCCTAGGTTTGTTATAATATTAATATAAAAGTAAAATACAAAAGTACATACAAAACATAAAAATATTATAAAAAACCTAGCCTAGGGTGCCGCCGGCAACGGGGCAGGGCTCAAGTTGCCGGTGGTTAGGGCTGCAGAGACAGGAACCTTCGGACTATCCGCGCCGTGTCCAAGAGTACCGCCTTCTGTATCTGGCCCTTGATCCAACCATTAAGCGAGAGTCTCTTAAGGTGTTGGTCGAGACTCTTCGCTACCAGACCGTTCGCAGACACAACTATCGGCACAATGATTGTCGAGTCAACATCCCACATGGCGGTTACCTCGTGAGCCAAGGCAAGCCAAGCCAATTATTATTATTATTATATTATAATATTATTTAATATTATATCAAAGTAATTCCTAAACTGATGAAATTCGTAACTAATCCGTTGAACGCTCGCAAGATATAGATTTATCACTCGCCGCGTCTGTGAATGATAGGCGCGCGGGGTCTGGGCGACCTTGCCCGTTTCAGTGTTAATGTCAATGTGGCGAGATCAGGGTTAATCGGAGCTATTTTAGCGGCGCAGGGGCTATTAGTTATTCTGTGGCAGGAGATACTCTGCTACTTTGTTGTCGAAAATACTACGTTTTCACATGTTGTATTTATTAAATATCAAATACATATATTGTTTGAATTCACAATGCTATAAACACCGTTCTAATTCGTAATATTTAGCCGGTTGTTTCGATATTAGCAAGTTGATAAAACTATTTGATATTTACAAGATAAATCGCTGGATTGCAGCGTAAATCACAAACTACTAGAAAAAATCAACGATCAATCTGGGGCCTGGGTAGCTCAGCGGTCAGAGCATTGGACCGGTTATCCAAAGGTCGTGGGTTCGATTCGCACTCGAGCTTCTTGAGGCTGGTTGATTTCTTCTAGTGAAATTTCACCTTGTAACTATATACACCGTTCTTTTTTCCGTTTTAAGCTTTGTATGGGAGAGTTAGTACGGCAGAACTTTACCTCCTTTCAATTTTGTCACCAGGCGAAGCTGCTGTAATGCCATACAAATTCAAGTTTTCGTTAATGTGATCCAATGGCAAATAAATCTCGCTCTAAGCAAGAAAAAGCAAGCAAAAAAAAATTGTAGAGAGGGTAAGTTAAAGAGTAATTGAAAACTGGATCATTAGGTACCATGTATTTTTCGTCTATGACTTTCCAAATGGCGGCACACTATATCATAATACGCTATGATCACGGATGTACCGAAGTTACGGCAGGTGGAAATTTATGAGCTGACAAAACGATACATGTTTTTCGCACCCGACATACATAAACAACAAACAATGGTTATGGTATTAATCTCGTTTTAACAACTCTAACTAACAACCATGATCGTTTATTTCAAGTTACTAGGCATATCCTAATGAATCGACATAAATATCTATAGATTCATTTAATCTGGCATCACCGGCATCTACGTCACACTTCCTTTGAATATCCATTAATAAATGTTGATGGAGCCATTAATTATTTAACGACGTATTTCCAAATATTTTGCGCTCCATATCCGGCGATAAAATATTTATATATTATGTTTAAAGTTTCCTATAAACTGTAAAATACATAAACACTATATAACTTGACCCTAACCTTAGAAGGTTTGTACTTTTATGTCCCTAACAATGCATCCCATCGCGCACAAAGAACTTTGGTGACTCGTTTCTTTGTCGCACCTCCAAAAGATGGAATAGTCTACCAACACATGTTTTCCCTCTTTCCTATGATATGGGGTCCTTCAAACGAGGCGTGAAGAAGCACCTTGTGGGCCGGCAGAGTGAAGTTGACTGATGCTGCGTTGTTTTCACGCTGCACCAGTCTTCAGTTGTCTTCGCGTCTGGACTCCATTTCCACTTAACATCAGGTGGTGTGGAGTCATTTGCCGTGCTAAGTATAAAAAAAAAACAAAACTAGAATGATAACTTTGTCACCATAAAGAGTTATTCATACAAATACGACTATTTCCATAATAGAGTTTATGACTTCCCTTTACGGTCGATTAATGTACATGTTATATTCTCAATAGACGCAAAAAAAACTTCTAATTGTGTAAAAATAAAGCCAGTAAAATTACTATTACTAGGTTAGGCGAAAGGACTGAGAAGCCTCGGGTTCGATTCCAAGCGGCTTTTCCGTACACAATCGTACATACAACTAGTTCAAATACTCGGTTTGGTGGTTGTTAGAGCTTGTTTTAAGTCCGCCTGGCAAACTTACCACCATTTTATGTAACCACCATCTTATGTACTAGCGTATCAAAAATGTTAGTAGCACTGTTGTGTTCCCACAGACCAAGATATGACATTCAGTTCCTCAGTAATAAAAAAAATCTGGTGTAATGCGCTTTCAGCAAAGCCTTCTCTTCACTTACCATCAAGGAATATTCAGTCCAAGTACTATTCCGTAGTAACAATAAAAAACAAACCGCCCTTAATCCAACAAGTGGTCTACTGCGCTATACAGATCGTAAAAGCCGTTTTGTTCAACTGTGAAAATGAAAACAACACTGTTACCGAACATAGAAAGCGTGACCTTGCTAAAGGCCCATCTTGTGGCGAGAGAGTAATAAACCTAAACTAAGAAACTACAGCCTGTATACACTCACTGTTTTCGAAGTGCGATATATGGTGATCAAAAAAAGTTAATAATTACATTAAAGTTGAAATAAAACAACTTTTACGGATCTACTCGCGTTCCTGCAAAGTATTCGAAACGTCAGGATAAACATTAATTAAAACTAATGTGTAAAATAAACGCGAGTAGATCCGTAAAAGTTGTTTCATTCCAATGTGTAGTGTTCGCGTAAACTTTAGAAAACAATAATATACATTAAAATCGTTAAAAAATACTTTTTTGTTAATAAGAATATAATAGATTTATTTGTTTCTAGCAACAGACAGTGTATCAAAATGCTAAATTACAAATAGACTCAGATAATAGATACATAATATACATACAAATTATATGATTATGTTATTCATGTTTAAATATTTTTATTTATTTTATTTTTGTGTTCACAACCTATAGTTACAAGATAAAAGAATACTAGAAAAAAACCAGTAGTCTCTGGAAAGGTCGAGTGGAAATCGAACCTTGGATTACCTTGGATTATTTAAATCATGTTTAAATGTTATATTTTAGGGTCTTGTAAATATAGCAACTGACCGCAACTTCATCCGTAAAAACAAGCCATGTCCTGTGATTTCGGTTTTCGGAAAATCCCGTCTTATACCTTGTCTTCTTTAAGAAAGAAGTCTGCCTGCTTTTCAGTGTTCTAGGTTCAGCTGTGTGATGTTAATTCTTTTTTAGTGAGGATTCTTTCTTCATATATTAATAATTATATGTCACAATACTTGTCTTGAGACCGTTCATGATCCCACAATTGGAGGACATCTTTTATTTGTAGGTATTTAATTTTTAATTTGTAATGTATTTTCCTTTGTTTTATGTTAATTTGTCTGTTTAGTGTAAAGTGTATAATTAATATATTAGGTCCTTACCTATGAAATTGCCGTTTTGTATGAAGATTTTTAAAAAAGTAACATTTTTCATACAAACGTTTTTTTCAATTTTCTTTATGCATATATTTATGTTAACACTATAAAAATTGTAGAGCAGTGTGTTTGTTTGAGTAGCTAAATATAGCAGACCTTAAAAACAAGTTCCTTCAAAGCTACAATGAAACGAGGAAAATTCCGCTAACAAAAAAATAAGTCAATTTAAAAAAAAAACATTGCTGAAGCCTAAGTAACATAGTCTAATTGAATGTGTATAATAATATTTACAACCGGTATTGAGTTTTTGAAGTAATACACACACTTCTACACTTATTAACGAGTGAGAAAAAAAAGTAAAATTTCATATCTTAACAAAGTAAATTAATCTCCTTTGAAAACTTTCAACACAATAGAAAGTAAATTTGAAACTAAGCTAATTCCAGAGACAGTAGGTTCTTATAAACAAATCAAAACTTGCAATATATTAGTGTGTACAGACGCCAGCACATCAACCTATCCAAAACTGTCTAATTCCTTCAATAAATAACCAACCATATGACGTCTAGGAGGAGGAGCTCGATGGCGCAGTGGATAACGCGCCCGGTCAACGAGTGCTGAGGTTAAGCAACGTTCGCAAAGGCCGGTCATCGGATGGGTGACCAAAAATGTATCATTTCGAGCTCCTATGTGCTTCGGAAGGCACTTAAAGCCGTTGGTACCGGCTGCATTAGCAGTCGTTAACAACCACCAATGGGCCCGCGTGGTGGGTTATGGCCCGTTTTCCCTATCCATCCATAGGGAAAGCACGTGCCCCAGCAGTGGTGACATATATGATGATGATGACATCTACGTGAAGCTCAAAGTCTATTGAGGAAATTTGTCAATTTTGGATAGGTTGATGTGCTGGCATGTGTACAATAACATTTGGAGAGATTCCAAGTATAATTTCAAATCAACAATACTGGCTTAAGAATCAGGAATATTTTTGAAGCTGTACATAATTGCAAAGGCCGAATATAAAGCCGATCATGCATTTACGTATGTCCGAATGCATGGAATGGATCATCGTCATCTGCCTACTCATATAATAAACCTTTAGTCATATCGTTTATTTTTGTTTTTCGTTTTTATTTTTCATTGACATAATAAATGTATGTGGTTGGTTGTAAAACATGAATGTTGTTCTTCAGCTAATACGGCTGGCAGGGCTAATATGGGCTGATGGTGGTGATGAAAACCTTAAAAATGATTTGTTTAAAGTCGAGCGTACAATCGATAATAGTAATACTTCTTACCTCCTTCCTTTTACTGTAGCAACTATTCCGTCACGAATAGAGAAAATTGGTGAATCAGATATTTTTGTGACACCACAAAATAATTGAATTCTTTCCCAACTCACGCACTTCCTCCTTCCTACAACATGGGGTTCATTAAACGAGATGTGGGGAAGCAACTTGCAGATCGGCTAGGTAAAATAAAAAAAAAACAAAATTAAAAAAAATCTAATTTTTTATTCAAAATGAAATTATACAAGTGTATTTTGAATGTCAGTTCAAAGCCATGACTTCGTAAATCCTACGGTGGAGACCTTGTACCGAAAACAAGCCTCAAGAGACTCGGCGAGATCTGTTTCTTTCTCCTGTAGCGTTACATTACAAGATTATTATAAAAAAGTCAATAATTATATCACATTGATAACATTAATTTGCACTATTGTGTATGTACAATTATAACCATACATTTATACCTTTACAGTCTTTTTCATATGTGCTTTAAATTTATGTAAGGGCATTTTCAACAACATTTTGAGGAAGTTTATTATAAAAAGTTACACATTTACCCAAGAACGAGCCAACTGTTTTATGAAGCATGAAAGTTGGGAAGTTTATTCTTATTGCGAGTGTTAAAACTGTGAAGGCCACAATTTTTAACAAATTTATTATAAAAACACAAATGTTGAAAAAAAAATTTCCACGAGCAAAATTTGAACCTGCACCCTTCTGACATACCGGGTCAGGTGCTTTTCCAATTGAGCTATCGTGGTTCTAACCAGCCCGCCGAAATTATTCAACACTATATATGTCAGAAGGGTGCAGGTTCAAATCCTGCTCGTGGAAATTTTTTTTTCAACATCTGTGTTTTTGTAATTTGTTTCGCAACAAAATTTGCGTTAAAATTATATAACAAAACAAAAACATTTTTAAATTTGTTATATTTTATTGTGATACAACAGTTAAAAGTTTTTATTTCCATAAATAACTCTTAAAGTGATTCCCTAGTCTTAAGGTTGTATATTGCGGTTGTATAGTGTCGACGTCTGCTAAGGCACAATCCTGCTCCACTAGCTGTCCTCGCATCAAACAAAAACAAACAAAGTTCTTTATTGCAATCATGTTGTACATAATAAACAGGTGTTAAAGAGATAAAAAAAAAGAAACAAACATGACCCCGCAAGGGCACAGCAATTACATTAAATAAAATTACGGTATATATTATTACTAAAACATACATTACATTATTATTAAAAAATCTTAAAATCTACATTCAATATTTATAGTCACCATAGCACTTAATAATAAAAAAAAAGTAAAATCAATGTCTATAATCTCAATCTGGACTCTGCTTCTGCAACAGCAGGCAGAGCAAAGTCATATGCCAAACCTTCTTTAAAAAAATATAAAATCACAACTACTTTTATCTTTTTATATCTGACACAAACACATTACTTATATTATTATAGCTAGCCCATAAACTTCCAGATTTATAAGTTTTCTATTTATACAATTGCTCAGGAAATATACAAAGCCCACAGTGTCAGATATAAAAGTCTGACATTTGAAATAGAACCGGCGACGCGACGACGACGTCAGCTTAAATTCGCGATAAAAGCAGAATACAGCACGAGTTTTTTGCTGACGCTACGCGAAGGGAAATAAACGCGCCCGCGCCGCCCCAACCACCTGTTGCTAATAAATCTTTATGAGGGCTTTATCGCGGGCATCAAATCGACTTGTTTTGAGTACAGTCAGCAAAAACAAACATGTCAAGCCTGCGTGCGGTACGGTTAAAGCTGGTTGTAATTTCGGAAAGGCATTTGTGCGTTAGAAATTTCTTCGTTTTAATTGATACTAAAAAATAAATGTTCAACCATATGCCATATATATAAAGTTCAAAGTCTATTGAAGAAATTTGACAGATTGTGGTAGTCTGATGAGCAGGCGTGTGTGCCACCTACTGATAGTAGACAAAGTGGACAAAGCGTCGACTGAGTGATTTAATTTGCCATTCGATTACGTTATAGCGTTGACAACTATGAAACAGTGCTCTCTGTGGATCTGCATATAAGCAAAAGGGATGCCAATAGTGCGTGATCCACTGAATTCACGTCAGGAAACTCGAAAAACGCTATTTATTTAAAAATCAGGATGTTTGATATTAAAAAAATAGTGGACAGAGGATGACATGAGCTGCCCGCTACCGTCATCACATCGTTAGTCCACCATGTTGGAGGCCACACTGCGTTTTTCGGTACTCGGTCGCCACTCGAGATCTGATCCGTCCCAGCGGCTATCAGTCCTGCAGTCCTGCGAGCAAAGTGCCCTGCCCACGGCCACTTGAGCTTATCAACTCTTCGAGTTATGTCGGCAACCTTTGTTCTTCTGCGGATAGCATAGCCCTCTCTAATCTCCACTGCTTTTTGGGAGCCTCATAAGAAGGCTATGAGGCCCAGAGTGAGCGACATTATTTCGTCATTATTATAAGTCTATACGTCTATTATTATTATAACATACATTTTTTTTAACGTTGCATGTTGCATACTTTTTATATAAGGTATGCATAAGTGAGCGCATTTCTCAGTTGTCAGCGCCGACAGCGTGTTAATCGTAGCGTTGTGTCGTAGCGTCTGCGCTGCGCATACGTTTATCGAACGGCTACGCAGGAAAACCGCTAGTTTGAAGGAGCTCTAAGGCTGCTACAACAGCCCGTCGATAATCGCGAAGCCGCTGGATGATAGCGGTTGAAAGTGATAGTGATAACTGGATAACTGCTAAATGATAGACTGTCCTGAATGAGTACCTAGTAGGTAAAAAATTTTTAGACGGTTCAAAAGTACTTATTTTTACTTGATGATAAAAAAAAATACTTTGAATTTGATGAGAGTAGCGCTCAACATCTCGTTGCGAAAATCCTTTAGAGAAGCCTATATTAGCAGTGGGTATATTTTATAGAAAAACAGATAATACAAATACTGAACTAGAATAGAATAGAATTAATTGCAAAAACTGTGTACATTTAACTGGTTATTATTTATCACACAGGTATCAACAGGCACCCATAGCTGAATAACATTAAATTTTTAAACATTTTTCTCAATTGATTTTGAAGAACGTAACTTTCGGTTTTATTCGACTTATCTATCTGAATGTTTAAGCGTTCAGTAATATTTGCCTTTGTTGGAGAAATACCTCTTTTAAAATTCCATTTGCTACACGTTCCTGTATTTCCAAGTAAAGAGCCGATTCATAAATTCATTAACATCGTAAATGTAAGCAATACAAACACAAACTTCAATCGGCTATCCTATACCTACCTTACCTTAATTTACCGGGATGAAAACATAAACATCTTTTAGAAGGAAAATATTTCCTCACAAAAACATGTTTTTAATTTACCTTATTGTAGGATGTTGTAGGTAATCCTTTAATTAGTACCGAATTACAACTGAGTGGGCAAACCCTCACCTGCTACACCGGTAATAACCGACCCGATCCGATACGAACCCCCCGGAGAATCTAGTAGGAAACGGGAAAAATCTCTGACGGTGATTTGTTTCACACGGCCTAAGGAACTCTTTAAGTTTATTGCTAACTTACAAAAATCCGGTGACATGAGCAAAATGCCTCAGAAAAAAAAGGTAATAACCGACACATTGAAAAGTACAGTGTAAAGTAGTCGTATTATCACGTCATTCCAATGAACAGACGGCAATTTGGGTTAATCATTGTAAATTGTGGTTGTAAACAACTTCCTGCCGTCGAGCGGCATATAGCCGCGGCTGTCAGGGTGCCAAGCCTCATTTAGATTTTTATAAATAAAAAATTATATCAAGACCATCCTGTCGATACACGGTTGTCTATATCTATGTCCAAACAAGTTACAAGTCAATGTTACTACTGCGTAAATATTATTAGGCTTATTTATTTTCTCGACTGCCTTGCTGGGAATTTGGCCTGATGCGAATTTGACAAATTACTAATTAAGTCAAATATCAATATTAAAATAGTTAATAGATCATTCTGCATTCGAAATATTTTGTTTTGAGTAGCAGTAGCTAAGTAATGCTACAACCCTACCAAGTTCCATGTAAAATATATCACTAGAGGCCCTCTCGCAACCTCGTCCGCTTGAGTGAACACTCGTATAACAGCGCCACCTATACCGGGTCCATTGTGAATTTGTGAATCGAAGCCATCCAGAAACCTTTACAAACACAAAAAAAGTTCATCAAAATCGGTCCATCTTTTAGGAGCAATTCAGTAACATACACACGTGTTGAAGCTGTTCCTCGACCCACCGCATCGCATCGCGTTGCCCGAATGCTTCGTATTCGCTTAGCGTTTTTTTTTTTCCTTTTTTATATTTACAAATTTTTTTTGTTTTTTTTTGTTTTTTCAACATTTGTGTTTTTATAATATATTATGTTTATTAAGTATATTCATATTTTTGTGTAAACTGTATGTAGTTTAATGTGTGGTTGTCTTTATGTTATATAATTATCATATTTTAGTTCCGTGCGCAGTTTGTCTATCTAGCATAAGATAAGACAAACTACTTTCATACTATCCAGCCACCATGGTCTGCTGCAAGAAACCTCTTTTTAGAAATAAGCTTACCTGTACTATTGCGATTCAAAATGTTAACCATTGTATATGTTTATTTGCGTACGAGAACTAATAAATAAATATATAAAGACTAGCCGTCACCCGCCCGCTTCGCAGTGCGTGCGTTTTTTTTTGTTTTTTGTTCTTACTACATACAAATTTTCATCAAGATTTCTTGAGTCATACATACATACATACAAAAATTATATCATACAGATAGACAAAAATTTTAAAAATCGTAGAATTTGTGTCAGTAAGTCATATAACGAATATTTATCCCAAATTTTCCCAAATTCATAAAAATATACATACAGACAGAACCTACAGATTTAAATAGTAGTATATAAAGATAAACCATATTTTTACCCTTGTCCACCGCTTGAGAGCATTTTAATACCTTGTATGGATGATACGGTTCGATGGACGACCTCCGTAGCCAAGTGGCTAGCACGCCGGACTTTGGGCGGCGCTAACTCTGAGGTCTCGGGTTCGATTCCCGGTTAGGTCAATGTTGAGAAACGAACTTTTCGATATTGTGTCTGGTCTGGTTGGTTGTGGTACCGTCATTGCTTCTGATTTCCATAAAACGAGTGCTTAAGCTGCCTTACGTACCTTCTTGGGATCAGAAAAATGTATGTTCTGTTATATCTAATCTAATACAACAATTGCGTACCACCAAGTAAGTAATATTGAGATGACATCAGAGTGTACATCTTTTCTTTCATCATCTTTTTTTTATTGAAGAAAAAGTTACACGCATAAAAAAAAAGTTCTAAGTTGTTACAGTTTTTCATTTTACTTAAACTTTTTATTAGACTGATGACAATAATGATAATTCACTTTCTTTTGTATTTTAAATATTTTTACTACTTGTGTTTTTACAAGTAAGAGTTATAATTTACTCCAAACCTTTTGGTCTAAATATTATTATTATTATCAGCCATTAGTTTCCCACTGCAGGGCAAGGGCCACCCCTCCTTCCCTCCGCCTATCCCTACCCTGAGCGTCCCAATTCTTCAAGTCTAATAGTTCGCAAAATGGTTTTTAATATTCGTGTAAAACATTGGTACAGCAAACCATTTCCGTCGGCATGAGTAGCGATTTAAGAATAAACAACTAGTTGAATAACCATTTATCCTGCAATTTCGCCATAGGAACAGTAACAAAGCGTGTAAATATAAAATCACTGTAGTATCTCCACGGCCATTACTCAGGCAATTGAGTGGGACTCTGCATTCGTATTCAGAGCCAGCGATCATAAAACAATTTCACAGTAGCGTTAACAAGGAAATAGGTGCGATTGTATGAACGGTTATTTGGCGCATCTAGATATTGTAATATGCATGTGAAACATGGACAATGACACAGAAGGACAGGGAGAGACTGGAAGCATTCGGAATGTGGGGCTGGAGATGGATGGAAATGCTCAGCTGGACAGAAATGGACACTAACGAAGAAGTTAGAAACAGTAAGGGAAAAGCGGCTTAAAGTTATTGAAATAAGAAGAGGATGGATAATGGACCACTTATTAAGATACGGCTTAATCATTGCTTTAATTACGCTATACCTTTTATTTGATCATTTATTGAGACTAGTGGTCGCCCAGTGGTCGAAATTCGACCGTAATTTTAGTTTCTTCCGATTCCATTTTTGAAACAATAATTTTTTAAGGCTGCACGGATTGTATCCCAAGCAATCAAAAATTTCAAAAGATAGAATGATTGTTAGTTTGGATTGGCATTGACAGATTTCGGCCTCCATTTCCACTTAACATCAGGTGGGATGGAGTCATTTGCCGAGCTATCTATAAAAATAAAAAATAAAAAATAAATAATTTTCGGAATAATACATATATTACCAAACATCCTGTAGATAGCTTCTGTTTATAGAAATCTGGTAAAAATGGAAACTGGAATATTTTAACGCAATTAATGGCAAGTAAGAAATGGCTACAACCTAAAAGAAACATGCAAATCGGAGATTTAGTGGTTATACAGAATGAAATGAAGATGAAGACTGAAGACCCGGATGAAGGTCATTGACCTTCATCCGGGTTTGGTAAGGGTCGTGAGTTTAAAATAAAAGGAAATATCAAAAGACCGATCGTCAAGTTATATATTTTATCAATAGAACATTTAACCTCAAAAACCGAAGAAAGCGAATCCAATAATGAAAGAGAAAAAACGGAGAAACAAAAACAGAGTAAAATAACAATTAACAAACCAACTCGCTCTCATTTCACTACCTACTACTTATGACGCTTTTTACATCATCGAGCTGCTCTAGCAATATTACGGAAATCGATAAGGGACGATCTTTATATTTTGATCCACTTGCAAAAATGCAACTGATAAGAGATACCTAAGTGGACCCTCGTCGTTAACATGTCACCATTGTTTGAAGGAATTAAAGCATATACCTAAGCTATACTGGATGACGGTCCCGTAAAATTGAAAGAAAAAGTAAATTAATTAAAAGTATGTTAAGAAAAATGAAAAATGCTATGAAAAATGTGTCGAGTGTATGAAAATGTTATCCAGTCGGATTCTGAACAGAACCCTACAGCCACGCCAGGCAGTCTTCATTCCTGTCTCACAGGACAAATTTAGCAACAAAATGTGAAATTCGCGAGTTTTTGCATACTCGTATTAATTTTCCCGTTTGATCTATTTGCGGATGCACACATATGGCTGAGTTACGGGTTGCGATAATATAAATCATAGTGAGTGCGGGGCGTAAGAACGTCGTAAATTACCGAAAGTGCCAGCTGTGATAGTTTTCATCTTGTTTTCATAGGAGGCGGTGAAGCGACCGGAAAGGTGCAACGATATAGTAACTATAGGACACAATGAAAGTGGTGATGGGCAAAAATACAACGCTTCACCAGAGATTGTTGTATTGTCAAAGCACTTAGTGGAGAAGATTGAATGTAAATTTATAGTGTATCGTGTGTGACACCAAGTACTAGTGAGAAATAAAATTATTTCTATATGTAAAAAGCAATATTATTTTCAAATGATCAAATTTTTGGCCTAACGATCCGAGCCGAACCCCTCGGAGAATGTAGTAGGGCACGGGGACACGCACTAGTGCGTGATGCCGTTCACTCTAGAAAACCTCCGAAGGTGATTCGTTTCACACGGCTTGAGGAACCCTTTAAGTTTCTCCGGCCCCCCCCCAAAAAAATACCGGTGAAGCTAAAAATGCCGTCTGCGGCTATCAGCAAACTCTCTCCAAAAAGGATTCTTTAGCCTATTATAAATCATCAGTAGAACAGACAAAAACAAAAGGGTTATTCATTTTACGAGTACGAATCGTAGTTACGATTATATGTACACCTTTTATAATGGCTGGATGTACGGCATAGATGTATAAGAAATGAAGCGACTAAGCGTGCAATACATTAGGACCTTACAAATAAACAGAGAATTCGAAAAGTTATTCCGTGGTTTGTTCCCGTCATGTAAACGTCATTTTCAATTAGAGTAAAAGAAACAAAACACGTAAACACTAAACGAAGCGTATTCTCTGTTTATTTGTAAGACCCTTTTTGCAAGCGTGCATGGGCTGCAGTGCCCACTTTCCATCAGACAGGCTGCTTTTGCTAGCTCGATGACATAAAACAATACCAATACAATAAAACACGATTAGTGGCTACACATTTTCAAAACGGTTGCAGGTATAACTGTTCCTATTCAATATAGACATTTTTACTAGCTTACTATCCTGGCGCTGCACGCTGTCCCAAATGAGTTTTGGTCTTAGACACCGCTGGAGACACGAAGTTCTAAAGGACCTGGAAAAGCTTCATGTACCGGCGGCCGTCGTTACGGGCTGACTGATTAGTATTTATTAATACCTATTTAAATGAAGTTTCTTTAAATAGTATAATGGAACGCGAAAGTTAAAAAATGTCACCATTACCAGCTAATTATATGTCCCCACTGTTGGGGCGCGAGCCTTCCCTATGATAGATAGGAAGAACGTGCGAGTTACTGCTCCATTGAGCTCCTAAAAAGTGTACATACTCGCATATTATATAAGTTTTGTCTTTAAATTCTAAACCGGCAGTCAACAACGCAGGCGCCCTTATTGGCCGTGAACGCGTCCGCCAAGGCTCCATGGAAAACCAACTGTCACTTCCCCGTTCGAAACCGTTTCGAGTTACGAGAATAACGCTCAAGTTCAAGCGACACTTGGCATAGGGCCACGCTACACGCCCGCCCCGGCCGCGACACGGTAATATGCCGTCAGAATTGCAAATATTTTTTGTAAACATTACGTTTGATTGGTGGTTATGGTTTATTGTAGTATGTTACCGTTTTATTTCCAAAATGTTTGCAGTGGTAGGGTATGCATAGTAACCGTGGAAGTTAACAGGCCTTGTACATATTTTTCGCCTCCAATCAGCAGTGAGCTACACAAAATATTTATTGAACGGGCTATATGATGTATGCCTGAATTAAACTACGTTAAATTAATATTTGATTAGGAGAGGTTAAAGTAAATTAACTTTTAGCTCATATAATGTCCCTTCGGACACACCACCTCTAACCGACTATTTAATGTCCCAATGCTGATCAAAGGCCTCCATTATTAAAATTAAATTATCACTGCAATTAATACCCATTAATTGGCTTAATCACCATGCTTGGAAAATCCGACACACACATGTCCAACCTCCGAACATACGGCCCAGCGTTTTACCCTTTTTTATACGTTGCACAGTAAATGACTCCACTTCACCTGATGTTAAGTAGGAACGAAGTCCATACGCGAAGAGAACTGGTGCACCGTGAAAACAATGCAGCGTCAGCCACCCACTGTTTCTGTACTCGGTTTGTTTGGTGGTAGGGCTTGTTTGTCCCCCTGGCTAGCACCCACCATCTTATCTAAATTGTCGCCATAACATAGCATATTTGTGCTCCAGCAGCTAGAGATAAGACAGCCAGTGCCTCAGTAGTTGGAGGATCCCGGGTAAAGTGCGCTTCCACCATTGGTAAGGATAACGCCAATGTTGGAAGCGCACAATCACTTAACATCAGCTGAGATGAAGGCACTGTGCTTACACGTAAGATATAAAAAAACCCACACACCCCACGCTCACAAGGTGTTTCTTCAGGCTTTGTTCAAACTCTCCGCCTACCGAGACGTTTCAAAGAGTATAAAATCTAGTAAAATTACTGGGCATAAAGACATATAATAAGGTCTCTGGTAAATAAACACTGCCTATATGCTAGCAGTACCTAGAAACAGTAAATACAAAATAATTGTTTGAATTATAGCGACGATTTGAAATATATTGAAATAATTTAAAAACAGTGTAATTTCCTACATGGTAAAACGTCTTATATTCCACATTCTGCGCCAACACAATGAGGGATTTAATTTTTTTAAACAATACTTCGAGTGATGTATTTTTAAACGACCTTACTTTGATACGAAATACTTTCTTTGACATGAATTATATTGGAGTGTCGACAAAATGATGAATGCGTTCAAAATATGTATTATTTGTGGGGAAACAACAAAATATTGACGAATGAATACCGGCCATTGACGCACCAATTGGATTATGGGAGCAACACCTGCAATGCTGATTTATTTCGCTAACTTACATTTGACATTTGGTGATTAATCCCTTAAAAATAAGAGTAAAAAAATAATGTAGTGATCACTTCATTTCAATGATAGACGCCTTTTCCCGGCAGAGGGATATTATGCTGTATACTTTAGTATTTCAATACATAATAACTATTCTGTATATTAATAAAAAATACACAGAATATAGAGTAAACAACATACTCGTATACACTCACGCGTGCCAGTTAACATACAATTCCATACACACCAGATGAATATGAAGTTCAGTAAGATTGGTTTACACCAGCGAAGAGTCCCTTCTCTCACGCGTTAACCCATAATTATCTTGTTTTATGTTTAAAAGTTTATTCATCTTATGTTTATCTTAGTTCATGAACACTGCTGGACAAAGTCATTCCGCAAAGATCTCCACAACGAACGGTTTGTGATGCTCGCATCCAGCGGCTATCCGCGACTTTCACCAGATCCTCGGTCCAACTTATTCGAAGCTACCCTACTACACTGCTACTTATCTTCAATGCTATAAAACCTATTTATTATTATCTATCTATTACTGATAAGTTCAGTAAGTATTTTTTGTTTAAATAACATTAATTTCTTATTAAAAAACTAACAGTCACTTACTTATTTATTTATTTTATTTTAGGAAGACCAACAGCTATTATACACAATATATATATATATATATATATATAAACAATTAAATAGCTACGGAAAGCCATTAACAGGTCCTCACAAGTAAAAACCACATAAACTATAGTGATACACAAAATACACATAAAGCCAATTAAATATGACACGCTTACAAAATTATACAAAAATAGGATCCAAGATCCGAAGATCGGAGTTAAAAATACTTTATGTAATACCTACTACTTGAAGTCTTTACTCCAATCTCATAAAATGAAACAACGATTGATAAGATATATTCCGATTTTATTCTTGAACAACTTTTTATTCCACAACCGTTAAATTCATAATGCCCCATATCTGTCAATGTCAGTGTTACCAGTCGACTAAATCACTTGATATAAAGGAACTAGTATTGTACGCGTTTCAGTATAATGCCAATAACAGATACTTGTCACTAAATATACATTATAAATGGTTACCTTCGAACGTTATACAAATTAATAACAATGACATCATAGCTTGAATCTTACATACTGATCAAAGAACATCCGACTTAGACGGCGGCTTCGACGCCTAGCTAGTGTTGAACAGATCAATGTAAATATCAAGCTGCTTCGATAGAGTGTTATAGGAGTTACACGCGCGCCTTATGTAAGAATTTTGCCTAAAGTTCGATGAGGCGGGGGAGATGTATAAGGGGGTTGAACCTAAGGGGCTTCGCTGGAGCTCTGAGGGCGATTTTGGACACAAGCTCAGGACAGTCAATAATACTATTTGCAATTTTCTTAAGGAAGACCAGGTCTGCAATCTGGCGGCGCTTTTCCAAAGGTAAAAGATGGTGCTTCTTACAAAATTCTAAATATTTTACTGATTCATATCGCTCCTTGGTGCGGAAGCAGAGGTACTTAATACATTTTCTTTGAATATTTTCTAAGCGTAATTTATAAGTCTGGTATCTGGGATTCTCCAGTTAACTACGAACAAAAGAGCAATATAAAACCTTAAGTGTTTTAGCTTGAGTATAGTCCCTGGAACTACGCATTATGAAACCAAGGGACCTAGAAGCTTTGGCAATGATACTGTCAATATGAGCATCGAAGAGCAACTAGGAATCATGAAACACACCAAGGTCCCGCACAACAGTAACTCGCCCCAGACCTGATCCCTTAAGCGTGTAGTCAAATTGCACTAGATTTCGCTTCCGGCTAGAAGTAACAATACTACACTTGGATAGGTTGAGGTCCAGCTGGTATTTAGAACAGCAAATATCCAGTGTAATTTAGTCTTCCTGCAAAAGCGCAGCGTCACCGTATGGTGAAATAGGTGCTAGTATTTTCATGTCAATGTTTGTTATGAAATTAACAATTCTATGTGGGTAAGTACTAACTGTCCAGTAGTGAGCAGATGTGTGTGGAATTAGGATAGCTTAACAACCATTTCATACGAATCACTGTCAACATTTTAAAAACTTTATTTTTAATAAATAACAAAGAAATATTGTCGGCTACATACCCTGAGGCGACATTAATTTCTTCCACTTTGTACGACAATAAATTGTAATAAGCCTGTTGCGTCCCCCACTGGAGCACAGCACAGTAGACATTGCTTATTTGTACTGAGACGGGCAGCTAAGATTAAAGGATGTTTGACTTTGCTTCCATTTATTGAATCTAAGATATTACGGGTGTTGTAAATTATGACGCTTGCGCTTTACCTTATTAGAATAATATATTATGTTACATATCTAATATATGAAATAAAGTATATTTCACACTTGCTGAGATACAACAAGTTTATGAACAAAATGAATGATGTTAAATTAATAATGATTATCTCAATGATGAGAATGATAGTGTTGTGCTTGCAATTATTTGCTTTTCAATAAAGATTTTAGCCTAAATTGAAAAAAATCGTTTTTCTACAAACTAACACTCGTAAACCGTATCTTATCTTATCTTATCTTAGTGGGGCCTGCCGAGGTTTCCCTCTCGCAGTAACACCTCGACCCATCGGGATCTTTTGTGCAACCCCATCCTTTCACTCTTCCTCCTCCGCAAAGATAGAGGCCATGAGTTTGGCAACGTCTTTGAGAGCGAAGAGCCTGAAGTCCTCCGGTTTCGGATAGGCCGATCCCAGGAGTCCCATTCTTTTCCTAGCCAGAGAGTCGCAGTCACACAGTAGGTGCTGCATCGACTCCGTTTTCTCTCCACACGCCCTACACAAACTATTTGTTGAAAGGTGCATTCTATGAAGCATTTGTTTTGTGGCATAGTGCCCTGTCAAGGCACCGATGGTTAGTCGGGCCTGCCGTCTACCGCCTCCGCATATGAACTTACTCCGTCCTAAGGCGTTTTCGCCAAGGAAGGATTTGGAGTGTTTCATACCCGGCTGCTCCTTCCATTCGATGCCGTGCCTGTTTTCGATGTAATCTTTAAAGGCCTTGTTAATGGTACTTGGTGCAAGTGCCACGAACGGCTCAGGACCAATGAGCTGGGTCTCCGAGCCTTCCCTGGCAAGCGCATCCGCCATCTCGTTACCGTGGATTCCCATATGGCCTGGGACCCAGATCAATCGCACCTTGTTATGTTTACCTAGCTTGTTTAGAGCTTTTGTGGTTTCTAGAACAAGGCCAGAATCGATTCTGGGCGATATGAGTGACTTGAGCGCAGCCTGGCTGTCACTCAGGATGAATATATTTCGCTTTTCCATAGCTAACTCTATATTCTGCTTTGCGCATAGGAGAATTGCGAAAGTTTCTGCTTGGTAAACAGTAGCAAATTTTCCCATGCTTTGACTATGCTTGAAGTCATTATTATAGACGCCTGCCCCTGTGCCCGACTTCATTTTTGATCCGTCAGTATACCAGATTAGGCTGTCTTTCTCCGGAGACGGTGGCCCTCGTTTCCATTCGTCCCTGGTTGGAACATAAACTTTGAATTTCTTTTCGAACATGAATATGTTGGATATTTTATCGCACCCCATTTCCATGACCCTGTCAGGAATATCACTTGGATCCCATTTTGTGTGTCTGGTCAGAGGTTTAGATTCGTCCCATAGTCCGGCCACCTTTAGTCTATGTAACGCTTTCTTTGCCTCTGTCTCTATCACAATGTGCAGGGGTGAAAGGTCTGTGAGGACTTCCAGCGCTGCCGTTGGAGTGGTTCGAAAGGCACCAGTGATTGCCAGACAAGCTGTTCTCTGAAGTTTGCTAAGAGCATTCTTACAGATCTTCAGCCTGGTTCTGGGCCACCAGACGATGCTGCCATATGTGAGGATCGGTCTCACCATCGTCATGTAGATCCACCTAATGATCTTGGGGTTGAGTCCCCACATCTTGCCATATGTAGACCGACACATGCCAAAGACTCTGTAAGCCTTGGCTACGGTTGTGTCCACATGCTGTTTCCAAGTAAGTTCCTTATCCAGCGTTAAACCTAGATATTTCACTTCTTTGGACCAAGTAAGCCGGGTGCCATAGAGTGTTAGGTTACCCAGTCCCGTAGTGTTTCTCATTCTTGTAAAGGGGATGGCTGTTGTTTTCCCCGGGTTTACAGAGAGGTGATGGTCATTACACCATTCCTCTAGCAGACCCAGGGCACGTTGCATTAACCCCGATACCGTAGAGGGAAATTTCCCACTGACTGAGATGACCAGATCATCCGCATAACCAACCGTATAGAATGGTCCTTTGTTCAACCTTACTACAATTGAATCAACCACAAGGCTCCACAGAAGTGGCGAGAGAACCCCTCCTTGCGGGCATCCCCTGGTTGTTCGTGCAATAAGATTGTCTCCTAGCAGTTCAGAGTTGATAATTCTACCCTTTAACATGCATTCAATCCAATTACAGATCGGTTGTGGCACACCATGGTTCTTGGCTGCAATCTTGATGGATTCAAAGGTAGTGCGATCAAATGCACCTTCGATATCTACGAATGTGCAGACGCAAATCTCTTTGTTTTCCAGCGCAAATTCCGCTCGACTCACCACATGATGAAGAGCAGTTTCTGTTGACTTCCCTGCCTGATATGCACATTGAAGTCCATGGAGTGGGAATCTTTTCAGTGGACCCGCTCTGATATATTTGTCTACCATTTTCTCCAGGGTCTTCAGGAGAAAAGATTGTAGACTTATAGGCCTAAAGGCTTTGGGTTCTTCGTAATCTGGTTTTCCCGTTTTGGGTATGAAGATTACCTTAACACGCCTCCATGTTCTGGGAATGTGTCCAAAAGCTATGCATGCTTTATACAGCCTGCAGAGATGGGGTCCCAGGATGGAGGCGCCCTGCTGTAGTAGAATGGGATAAATGTTGTCAGGTCCTGGCGCTTTGAACGGTTGGAAACTCCCCAAAGCCCATTTAACCTTACATTCATCTACTACCCTTTTCGCTATTATCCAGTCATATTTGGAGGTTCTTCTCTGCTGCTCCTTCCAGCTGACTGGATCATGATCGTCTTGGATGACTTCTGATCCAGGGAAATGAGTGTCGAACATAACCTTCAATGTCTCACTCCCTGTCTCTGTACGTACTCCATCTTCCTTCCTTAACGTGGTTAATGGAATCGCCTTTGTTGTAGAGATAGCCTTGGTTAGTCTCATTGCTTCCGGAACAGATTGAATCTGGTCACAATGTTTCCTCCAGGCAGATCTCTTTGCCTTACGTACCGCACTACTGTACCGCGTTAAGGCCTCCTTGTAGTCGCTAAAGTCGTTCCTTGCTTTCGCTTCATTGAACGCCTGTCGTGTAGCTCTTCTAATTCGAGCCAGTTCCGGGTTCCACCATGGTACCCTCTTTGCCACTGATTTCGTCTCTGGACAGTTATTTTGCCAGGCCGTCATCAGTGCTTCTGTAATTCTGTCAGCTTCAAACTCTATGTCTAAGGCTGAGTTTAGTTTACAGCTAGGACCATCCAGCTCCATTCGGAGGTCCTTTTTGAAGCCCTCCCAGTTAGTGTTCCTAGGGTTCTTCCTACGCACAATTTCTATGGTTTCACCTAGTCTGTACCTAAAGCATATGTAGTTATGATCGGAAAGGGAGACCTCATCCGACACATGCCAGTTTGTGATGTTCCTTACCGCTCTATTGTTAGCAATGGTTATGTCGATCACCTGTGCCCTGCGGGCGTTGAAAAAAGTAGGCTTGCTACCTCTGTTAAGTAATTGCATGGGTGAACTTACCAGATATTCCAGAAGCTTCTCCCCCCTTTCATTGGTGTCTGAGCTGCCCCAAACGACATGATGCGCGTTCGCGTCGCAGCTGATGATGACATCTGAGTTTTCTCGGCTGCCGTAGGTTACCAGATCCCGTATCTGTGGTGATACTGGGTCTGCCTTCTCGTAAGGGAGATAAGCTGACGATAAGATTACCGTTCGCTTAGTCCCCCCCTCCCCTGTGTGGATCCTGACAACTGTCAGATCCCTGCAACAGAACTTGATTAAAGGCATTGCATGTATGCCATTTCTGACATAAATGCAAGTCCTCATATCATTAGTGGAACAGTTGTGAAAAAGAGTACCCGGTGCTCCACCTAAGCCCTTTATCAGTCCCCCATAAAGGTAGGGTTCCTGAATTAGGGCAATATCGAACTTGTTCAATTTAAGCTCGCGTGCCAGAAGGGCAGTTGCAGCCTTACAGTGGTGCAAATTAATCTGTACACACCTTAAGCCCGCCATTTCCGTGTCTAGTTGCCGTCTTCCGAGCCGAGCTCTCCATCCGTGTGCGCTTGCGCGCCCAACGGAGAGGACCCTCCCAGAAGCAGCTCATCTAGGGTGAGCGCCCCCACAACGTCTTCAGATTTTGGGGAGGAGATCCCACCACATTCCATTGGTGTCATCTCCTCTCCAACATCCCCTGCAGCAGCAACAGGAGCACCCAGTACTGGTTGCACCCTCACTGCTGGTGTGCTTTGGGAGCACTCACCCTCAGTCACTCTCGCCACGACTCCATCACCATCGCCTTGGGCATCAACAGGCTCGCCCGTAAGCTTCTCCTCCAGAAGCTTAAAGACGCTCCTGTCGACGCCCGTGTTAAGGCAATAGCCCTCCGCCTTGATGAATGCTGCAGAGGCACCATCCATCAGTATGACCCTCCGTACTGTCAGACCCTCGACCTTAGTGTCGACGATCTTCCAGCCCGAGGTCTTCAAACCGGGATGGCACCTCTGCATCATCCTCAAGACCCTGCCCGTGTCAAGGCGGCTGATGTTTCGGGACTTCCATGCCATCTTTACTGGCTTTGGAAGGTCCTTGGCATCAACCACCCTGAGTAGCACGCCTTCGACGGTAAGGCCGTCCTGAGCTCGAAGCCATTTCGCCGAGCCACTCCCCTCACATGTGAAGAGTATGGCTCCCGACGAAATGCCTCCCATATTGACTATTGGGAGAGGGTCAGGTGTGTCCTCCAGCAGGTCCCAGATGGTTCCTTGGATGGCCACATAGTGACTCTCCCCTAGCATGGTTGCCGGGTAGTCATCAGCAATGATGGCCATCTTAAAGGCACTCACTGCTCCCGCGTAAGACCCGTGAGTCTTAACGCGTTTAGCATCAAGCGCCACCGCCTGGCCCTCATTGCTGACCTCCCTCTGCCGCTTAGAGCGTTCCACCGCAGCCTGCTCATCCTCGGCTCGCTGCTTAATCAGCTTCGCCCTACGCCTGCGGTGGCCCGTCCTGTGACCTGGCGCCTTGCCCTCGCTCACCTTCTCTACATCAGGCCGAGGACCAACCGGTAGGATCCCATCAGGACCCAGTACCAGCAGCCCCGATGGTCCGGCGGTGACGACGGGATGGATCCCACCAGGACCCCCCTCCCGTAGCCCCACCTTTCCACGGCCCTCCATAGGGGATTGCTGGGCTGGTGCTGTAGACTCCCCCCTACCATGCAACGACCTCCCACCTGCTTGGTCTCCTCGCACAAGGGTCGACGGGCTTGGCCCCCTAAGGTTCCCAATCCCACCTGACCCTGGCATAGGTCCCGGCAGTGGATGTCGTGCCGGAGCACCGGACGCCACGCCCTTCCCTCTACGGTTTCTGCCTCGTCCGCTAGGTAGATTCGGTCCCCGAAGGTGTCCGTCTCCACTTTGCTTCGGAGTAGTCCCGGCTGTTAACGCGCCTGCACCCGTAGGGGCACGGCGCGCCTTCGTCCCTTGCGGGACCTCAGTTTCGCCGCACAAAGCAGCACCAAATACTGGCAAATCTCTTGCCCCCCCCAGATACAAGGGGCAGCCTGAGCCCGAAGGCCCAGGGAGGGGTTCTCCGGCTCCACCGGTACCCTCCTGGGGTAAATTTGTTTCCAAAAATGTGCCATTATTGTGTTTTTTAACAGTTTTGGAGTCGAGGTTGTCATCCCTCCGGGACTGGGGTAGGAAATAAGGAATGCGGGAAGGAGTGAAGTTGTGAATAGGATCATGGGAAAAAGGGGTAGGGTATTGGCCCGCCGTGCGGGATATCACTGGCGGGTTAGCCCTCCACTCTTCGCTACTGAGGTCGCAAGGTAGATTAGTGAGTGTGCGATGCTTGCTTAGTGACCACAGCATTGCCCGGGGCGGACGACCCACCACTGGGTGGGTTCGCCGCCTGCCTGTACAGATGGTCGACAGGACAAGCGGCGACGAGGACGTTCGTGATAGGACTTGACGGTAGACGCATATAGCTCAACATCGCACACCTGAGCATACATCAAACCGCCCAACCTCCCCACATCGTAAACCGTATAAAACAATGTCTAGTCTAGCTAAACTTTTCGAATCGTATTTGACGTAACGATAGCGTAGTGTGTAGCTAGATAGTGTGGTATGATGGATGTAATTTATCAGAGTTACTTAATCTCAATAAAGAGTAAAACGGGGACAGCCAATCAAACTCGAGTGTCTTACGAAACCATGCATATACAACCAATTGTAGGCATCCGTTCTTTTGTCCGCAGAACGTTGAGCGAACATTGGAACATTTAGGCCATAGGTTCAGGTCCAGTAGTCGCTTTTCGGATTTTAAATCATTTTCGAAATAAATATAGTAGCTATTAACTCACATCTTATGGTCTTAATATTAACGTAAATAACATTAGCTTTATTACATTTATTAAAGTCGACAGAAATATGGTAATAATCTCGTTAATAACTGTGTCTGTACATGGAAGATATTCGAAAAAAAGTTGGCTGGGGATACTTAGAATCGATAACAGAACACGTTCCAACAGTTTTTAGAATTTTTGTCTATTTGTCTGTTTATCTGTTTGTCTGTTTATTTGACCGCGCATCACGTGACAGACATATAGACACACATATACAGACCATGACCCGGACTAGGACATAAGATACTCAGGTTCAGGTTCAGGAACAGGTTCCTGTGGGATAGTGTAGTCTTCGCGAACGAAGTCGCGGGCGACAACTAGTTTTAAATAATCGTAATGTTGATTACGTATATTTTGATATGATATGATAATGATGATGACGCTGATGGGATGACTCTGAAATCATCTAGAAAAACACAGTAAAGTAGTAAACAATTTTGTTTTCTTATAAAGAAAACATTGTATGTTTGTATGTTTTCTTATTCTTACAACTCATTTATACTAATATTATAAAAATAAAGCTTTGTATTTTTGTTTGTAACGAATAAACTCAAAAACTACTGGACCAGTTCAAACAATTATTTCACCATTAGAATGCTACATTAGCGCTAAGTAACATATCACTACATAGTATAAAACAAAGTCGTTTCCCGCTGGCCCTATGTATGTATGTATGCTTAGATCTTTAAAACTACGCAACGGATTTTGATGCGTTTTTTTTAATAGATAGAGTGATACAAGAGGAAGGTTTATATGTATAAATACACGCATAATATATTAGAGAAACACTGATAATTTTAGAGGTTTCACATTTTTTTGCGCTTACATTGCAACCGCTGGCTGAACCCTACGAGATAGATCAAAATAATGTACTACAGTATCGTACACCTTAAAAAGGTCTACGAAAAAGTCCGGGATGGTATATGTTTATGGTATCTCTTAGGGATAACCCACAATAATAATTTTTTCGTACCACTTGCTCAAAAAAGTGACATTCTATGCCACAAAAAGCGAACATAACAATAGTCATTTTTAATCTGTTAAAAACAGGGAAAGAAAATTGTACTGAATTTCATTCATCCTCTAGGGGGAGAATGTGATTTAAATTTGGAATACTTACCGAAATTTATACTGAACTACATCTGTGTTTACACCATTGAGTTTGTATATAAATACTCAAATCAACTCATCAACAATAAATGTACCAAACAAAAATGTAACTCTCTCTATCAATAATTGGACCAATGTTTCGAATGTTAACTTTTACTTTTAATTGTCATTATATTTAATAAAGGCTTATCTCATATTATTATTGTGTTAATTTTTTCGCAAATGGTACGAAAAGTAGAGTATTTTCCTCGGTGATAAAGGTGTCTTAGTCTTGGGTGAACTTAAATCCCTCGCTACACTCAGGACTCGTCTTTTTAACACCCTCGCTACGCTCGGGAGTAAACTTCGAGTCCTTCGTTACGCTCGCGATTTAAATCGTCACCCGCGGCAGAAGACACTGCTTTATCCCCTTGGTTAATAATCTACTATTTATCTTTTACTTTTTACGAGAAATAATGGCTTATTTACGAAGCGATTTTAAGCAATACAGCATAAATCCTTATCCAATTAAGTACCTTAAATACATTGTGCATTTAATATAGATCAATATGGCCCTTTACAGCATGTAATTTAAATGAATATTTTCGAAGCTATTACAGATTTAAAATGCAGGGCCTTAGCTGTTGCGTGTCAGCATTGCACCCGCGCGAAGCCGGGGCGGGTCGCTAGTGATATATAAAAAAGAAATGTCCACCCATGCAAGCCGGGACGAGCCGCTAGTTCTTAATATAATAGGGGTTAAAGTATGAAATTGCCGTTTTATTGTATTAGGTACTTCGAATTGACATAGAACCTTCGTGGTTTGAGATTTTTGAGTGAAACTTTTTTCACATAGTACCTATGAAGTTCTTCTTTTAACAAATGTGCAACATTCGATTATCGACTTTCAGTTGTTTTTTATTCAGCTTAGACAAGAAAGATGGATACTTCGAAAATTAGAGTAATTTTTGAATACGAGTTCCGACGCGGAACTAACGCGGCAGAAACAGCTCGCAATATCAATGTTGCGTTTGGAGAACTGCTGCTAATGAACGCACCGTGCGATTTTGGTTTAAACGCTTTCGTGATGGAAACTTTGATTTGAAGAACGAACCACGTGGAAGACCGCCCACACAGGTAAATAACAATGAATTGAAAGAGATTGAAAGAGATGGTGGAAGCCGATCCGAGCCAAACTACCCAGGAATTAGCGGCATGGTTTAACGTTACCTTACCAACAATATTGACTCATTTGCGTCAAATCAATAAAATAAAAAAATATGAGAAATGGGTGCCTCATGATTTGACTGATCTGCAGAAAGAAACGCGTGTTGAAACTTGTGTTGTTTTGTTGAATCGATACAGAAATGAAGGAATATTGGATCGAATTGTGACATGTGATGAAAAGTGGATTCTTTACGATAACTGTAAGCGAAAAATGCAATGGCTGACCCCAGGTAAAACGCCGCAACAGTGTCCTAAAGCAAAGCTTACCAATAAAAAAGTAATGGTAACTGTTTGGTGGTCTCAGCATTCACTATAGCTAGCGATCTGGTCAAGCAATAACGGCAGATGTCTACTGTGCCGAACTTCGAACAATGATAGCAAAACTAGCAGTGAAACAGCCCCGACTCATGAATCGATCTTCACCATTATTGCTCCATGATAACGCGAGACCTCATACAGCACGAGAAACCGTTTTAACTCTACAGGAACTGCAATTAGAAACCATTCGTCACCCTCCGTATTCGCCAGACCTTGCTCCAACGGACTACCATTTTTTTCGTGATTCGGACAATTTTCTACGTGATAAAAAGTTTTCTTCTCAGGAGACAGTACAAAATGCTTTCACACAGTTTATCGAATCTAGATCACGAGAGTTCTATCGCAAAGGCATAAATGACCTTCCTATTAGATGGCAGCAATGTATCGATAATAATGGTAATTATTTTGATTAAATAAATATGTTAAATTAAAAAAAAAAGAATTTCAATTTTTCAGTACAAATCGGCAATTTCATACTTTAACCCCTAATATTTCTTCGCACCTTTTATTAGTAGTTTTTAATTTGCATTGACCTTTTGGCAAATATAGTGCACTATTATTTCTCTTCTCTAAACTCGAGTAAATAATAACATTTTAATTAGCTTGGTGACGCAGGGGATTCGTCGTGGATCTGATATGAGCGTAATTGTGTCATGCAATGCTATGCCAGGTCAATGTGGGGCACAAGCTATGTGAGGCGTAATAACGTAAGGGCTCATTCAAATAACTAACATAAAAATAATATATTTTGCATGCATCATACATACGTAAAGTTGTTTCCCTTTGTGAAAAACAATAAAATTATTAACTCTTACAATATTATAACTTATAGTATTTTTAATTATCATCATCATCATCATCATCTCAGCCAAAAGACGTCCACTGCTGGACAAAGGCCTCCCCCAAGGATCTCCACAACGACCAGTTTTGTGCTGCTCGCATCCAGCGGCTTCCCGCGACAATTATATTTAAGTAACTTTAAAAATAATATATTTCTTCAACTTATTTATGTTGTATAAACCGTATTTTTGTATTATATTATTTTAAATTTCGATAGACTAGCAGTGGGCTTTTAGATGAGATAGTAAAACGGCCTTAGAACACAATTCATAGAAACTATACGGATATACGATCCCGGCTGCATTAGCAGTCGTTAACAAACACGAATCTGCGATGGTTTCATGGCCCGTTGTGGTTTATGGTCCGTTCTCCCTATCCATAGGGAAGGCTCGTGCCGCAGCAGTAGGGACATAAAAATGAGCTGATGATGATCAAGATACGGATTATAGAACTAATTAGATAATTAACGAAATCAGGCGATACTTTGCGGAAATCCGTGGTATCCAAAAAGACAATTACATTAATATTTAGTGTTAATTCCACTAACTCAATATTTAGAATAAAGCAGTTTCAACCCGTTCAAATACTAGGAACAGTTAAGCAGTAAGATATATATTTATAGGTGTAAACTGCTTAAGGATTTAACCTAGAATAAGCACGAAGGAATGTCACTGGGTCTTTGGCGTTTAGCGAGAACTAATTAAACTATTCAAGTAACTAGCTACAAGTAAGCTTAAAGGTTTAGAACCATTTCTTGATTAATAAATATAGAGATTTATTGTATATATAATGTTTTATACTGACGTTTCAAAAACGGTGACGGTTTTATTCCGTTTTTTTTTTAGTTAAAATGCCAGGAATGACTGGGGTACGTGAACGGTTACATACATTTTTCTAGTCTTTTATTTAGATTGATTATTTTCGTAGTAACGCATTTAAAATCCGAACAAGTTATGGTTGATTTCGGACGTCGTCGGAACTACACGTGCGTACACGCACGACTAGCTCGCACCTAGCGTGTGCGAGGCACCATTAGTAGTCGGAGGATCGGGATGTATCGTGCGTATTCGTGCGTACGTGTACGTACGAGTCAAATTCGCACGAAAACCCATCTAAAGTGGGGCTGGCCTTACTCCCAGTACTTAAAAAAACATAGGTGCAATGGAGCTCGAGTTCCTCTCAATATTTTCATTTCATTAATAGCACTCTGCCCGTTAAAGGATTTAAAATCGAATTATGCACTCGAAGCGCACGGTGATATGCGTTTTTAACCTTAAATGTTTTTTTTTATAGTATTATTATAACTAAGCGATATATTTGTACTGATAACCTTAAGATACTTATTTGTTCGTTAGTATTCATTTACTTACACTTGGTCCTGTGAGAATCTTTAAGACATTTTTAGAGAGATAGTTTTATCTAAAATTTAATCCTTTGTTTTTTTTTGTTTATATACCTATCTACTGTTATTGTTTTTGTGTTATGTATGATGGTGTGTGTGTGATGAAGTACCAAATAAACTTTTTTATCTATCACACTATATATCCTTTAGCTTATCCTTTGAGCTCTACTTACAAGGAACTAACTCAATAAATTTTGATATATGAGGAACTCAATTCGAGATTAATGTTTTATTTAGTTTTGACGACCTCCGTAGCTACTCAGCTGCACGCCGTGAGTGGCTTGCACGCCGGACTTTGGGCGGCGGTAACTCCTGAGGTCCCGGGTTCGATTCCCGGTCGGGTCAATGTCGAAAACGAACTTTTCGATATTGTGTCGGGTCTGGGTGGTTGTGGTACCGTCGTTGTTTCTGATTTCTATGAAACGAGTGCTTTAGCTACTTACCTAGGGATCAGAACAATGTATGTAAAGTTGTCTAAATTTACCTTAAAAAGGAAGAGATTGGATATACTGTGATATGTAGAAGGAGAGTAGAAAGATTTAAACTTTTTGTCGAATTTGACCGACCACTGGACGACAACTGTTTATAAAAATATACGTTATACAAACCATATGCAAATCCATCTTCTAGTGCACTACCGTCCGTAAGTTTATAAGCCGCGGGTCAATTGGCACCACTTACGGTCACTCGAGGGTTCTGTCGCCGACAGACGTGAAATTGACTTAACAATTTATGGCGAAGGAGACAGACGTAATTGCAGGATTTAGTTTCCTTATTCGACACTTCACATTGAAACTATATTGTCTTGGTCACAAGGAGACTGGGTTCAGTCTTCTATCAGCGGAATGCGAATTCTTTTGCGATGCGCTCACGTCACATTAACGAAATCGAGTATTAGTATGGTAAAATGTTTACTCTCCTCGTTCTTCGCCAAGGAACGCTGCTTCAATGCCATGCAATTTCTCGTTGAAACTCATACTGATCACTCTGAAATGGTTTTTAGATCATTTAAAAAAAAATTTCAGAATTATTTATTCAGTATTGGAGATTACAAAATTTTTAACAGTATTAAGGATCTTCAGTTAAGTACTAAGTACCTGTTTTAGGAGATCCTGCTCTTCCATAACAATGTGGTAACATTTAAATGCTCCAGGGTAAAGAAACTTAGTCTTTATTTTTATATAAAAAATAAAAAGTAAAAGATGTGTGTGTGTGTGTGCGCGCGTGCGTGCGTGCGTGCGTGCGTGCGTGTGTGTGTGTGTGTGTGTGTGTGTGTGTGTGTGTGTGTGAGTGTGTGAGTGTGTGTGTGTGTGAGTGTGTGTGTGTGTGTGTGTGTGTGTGTGTGTGTGTGTGTGTTATGTTTATATATCATGTCAAACTAATAAAAAATAAACGCGAATAAGTCAGTCTTCAGTATTTTAAACAGCCCTAAATATTCCTTTATTTTTGTTACAACATACTTAGATAGAGGAAGTGTCAAAGTTTTTCTCCTAAAGAACTCTTAAAGATACCTACCTAATACCTATTAAAGATATAAAGACAGTTTGAAGATTTCAGGTGAAGTTTTAAAAAGCCAATCTCAGTAACATTTTTAGGATAGTCTACCTAGAACGGTCTAGATAGGTAGGAACCAGTTCGGAACGCAATTATCGAGAAGAAAAAGATGAAGATTTGCAAGAGATTTTCCATAGTGGAATTTTGAAGAGCCGGTAGCCGAACGGATATATGGTCGGGTTGAACGCGAAAAATCATTATTGAATCCCCATAGCTCCGTTAGGCTAAGACTGACGTGATGCCAAGCCTAACCAAGGTTTAAGCTTATTAGGTTAACAGCGCAAACAATATTACAATTGGTTAGTAGACAGTACTAGGTAAGGTATAACTGACTTTACAGGGTCGAGTAGATACAGTGCTTCTATTTTCTTTATGTTTCTCGACAATTATCGCATTTCCGAATATTAATTTCCATGTTCATTAATTTTGGATTTAGCATGTATACAGAACAATGTACTTTTTTGATGTTTTGTTTTGGTTTTTCATGTGAAATATTATCATTAAAAAAAAATAAAAAAATTAAAACCGTTGTACGTTTTTTTTTTTCACTACTCGATTAATAGCGACTCCTGTATATTTTTTGTTTGTGAAAGATTTTGACTGAAGTTCTTATTCCTTCCGTATCTTGAATATAAAATATAGAGCTGTAAAACTAGAAATCGTTAATCAATTACGTTTGACAGGCACGCTAGTATTTCCCCTCATTCTAAAATTAATTAATAACAAGTAAAAGGTGTTGTAACAACTCAATGTAGGTACTCTTAACTGTTAGTAATCCGACGATAGCTGTTATATTATTCCAGTAACGAACGGCGAAGATTATTTATAATTAGCCACTCATGTTTTAACTTGGCAGTTAGTTAAATTGTCTCGTTAACGTAGAATTAGCTGGCGTAAACTTGTTACGTTCTAGTTAAGGAGGCAGAGTATCTCCAAAATGGCTAACTAATTACTACTAACTATTGTATAGTCAGATACAATACAACACTTTAAATAAACCATTATTGGTGATAAAGAAAATAAAACTATGTACAAAATGATCTCTTTAGTCAATATTGAAAAGGTCTTGAAGAACATAAAAGGTCTCATCAATCACCAGCAATATTTTAAAGTCTTGCTGCTGGGGTATGACCCTTCTCTATGGATGGAAACATGGCACGGGCTATAAACCACCACGCGGGCCCAGTAAGGTGGTTGAATCCAGCCGGTACCAACGACTTCACTCTACGTGCCTTCCGAAACACGGATCTCAATGCAAATAGTATGCACAGAATAGCTAATACATTTGTTTAAAAAAAGTATATTTTAAAGATCGTGATATTTTGATTCAGTAGAAACAAACTTAGACATGTAAGTAGTTCCTATATTACTATAATTAGTTATTACTAAGCTCAAGGCTGAATTTAAGATTTAGTATCGAACGGTCCCTACGGTAGCAACCCTTCTAAAAATCGACTCGTACACCATGTGCAACTCGTCTAAATTGCTAATGGTCTAAAATATTATTTTGTCTGTATTGCAGCTAGTTTAAGGTATAATTTCGACTATTGCTGTAACTAATCTAAATATCAACTCGTCTAAATTGCAAGGGGTCTAAAATATTATTTGGTCTGTATTGCAGTTAGTTAATATTTCGGCAACAATACATATATTCTTTACTGACCCTTGGTGGTTTGGAATAAACAAGAATATATTTACAAACATTTACATTTACAAAAAAGTTAAAAAAAAGAATTTTTTTTTTTCGTAAATTTTAAACGTTTTAAAAACAGAATGCACGAGTAGCAAAGACATTGAAATTCCAACGATATTTGCTACAAACTTATTATATTTTTTATTTCTTTATTTTTTATTTCATTCTTTTATTTATACCTAGTATACGAAAAGACCCAGCAAGTACAAAAAAGTGAGCTGGACCTGTTGCAGCGTCAATAGACAATAATATTATCATTTCTGACCAATGCAACTTAGACAAAACACCCTCTTAAGACTGGTTACGAAATAGACAAAATAATATTTTAGACCGCTTGTTATTTAGACAAAACAATATTTTAGACCACTTGTTATTTAGACAAAACACCTTTTATACTGGTTACGAAACAGACAAAATAATATTTAGACCACTTATAATTTAGACGAGTTGCTACCGTAGGCGACTTAAGTTTGCGACCGTTCGATACTAAATCGAATTTAATAACTATTGCCTTTATTAATTTAAATCAACTTACGAGGTACTCGCATGTCAAATTCATTGTAAGGACAGGTGCAAAAAAACTTATTTATAACTTATTTATACCCTGAAAAAAATATTACTAATAAAGTAAAAAATA
Organism: Eudonia truncicolella; assembly: GCA_949315975.1. Classification (NCBI taxonomy): domain Eukaryota; kingdom Metazoa; phylum Arthropoda; class Insecta; order Lepidoptera; family Crambidae; genus Eudonia; species Eudonia truncicolella. The sequence goes on along the minus strand of OX438837.1, from coordinate 16,011,599 downwards.
AATAAACAATATTCTAATAAGATATTAGTTCAAAAGTTCGAAATGTCCAAATTAAATTAAATAATATCAAATGCATCAAATAAACGCAAGTAGATCCGTAAAGTGGTTTCACATTTCAATTAATAAATGAATAACCTAAAATATCCTGTTAAGTTTCAATCCATTCAAATCGTTTGAGAGCTTTCCGGAAATTCTGTTGTCACTGTGTAATTTTTGAAATGTGCACATTTTGTAGTGAAATTTTGCCGTAGCCAGATCACTAACAGATAACCGATATTACCGATAAATATATTTGTTTTGCAAAATAAGAATTACTAACTTATTGACTTTTTTTACTTTTTAATTCAAATAAACCAGGGGCCTTACTGTGGGAACTCTATCTGGCTGCAAATAAATAAAAATACCAGATGAATAAATCGAGAATTTGCTTATCTACTCCTTTTGCCTGTTTTACTAAAATCTAGCATAGCATAAGGACCCCATTATCCGTAAGTGCCCAGGGCCTCCGATAGGTTAAAGACGGCCCTATATGTATGTATGAAGTAAACATTGCCTGAGAGAGATTGTTCAGCTTACATGAGTGTAAACAGTGCCAGCCAGGAGTTCGTCAAACCTACCGTTTGAAGTCAACGGTAGTTTATTTATCGGTGCACTTCAAAGCAGCTGGGTGCGGTGTGTCAAGGTGAAACTCTTCACTCGTCAATTCATAAGATTTATAGATAGATAATTTAAGATAGACCGCTAATGAACTTATTTATCGAATATAGATACAGCTTTAAACAAGTGACGGGTTTGGACATTTTGCAGACTTATTAATAAGTTTCGTCTCCTTCTTCGTAAACCCTTATACCGTTATTCCGAGGGATTTACGGAAAATTGCTCGTATTTGCTCGTGCCAACTTTACTCACAAAAATATATGCCTGCAAAATTTCAACGTTATAGGTCCAACGGTTTGGACTGTGCGATCTTAAATTCTAAGCCAGTCAGGACTTCGAACAAAATTTGTAATTTCAACTTGATAAAGTTGACTAGATCGCTGCCTATCATGAAAACCGGCATACTACAAAGTGTTAAATTTTTCTTTTAAAAAATAAACAAAGAGTAAGGTCTGGATAGTTATTCCGTGTTTTGTTCCTGTCTTGTGAACGTCATTTCAAATTAGAGTAAAAGAGACAAAACACGGAATAACTATTCGGAGCTTATTTTTTGTTTATTTGTAAGACCCATAAATGTTTTGGGCACTGATCTGTGCTCTGTGCTCGCTGCCGCTGAAAAGTTAAGTCTTTAGCAACAATTGAGTAGTTGACTGGTTAGTCAATATAGAAACTTTTTAGCACCTGTCAAAATATTTCTTTTTAATAGAAATTGTACGGGAATAGCAAACTATGACGTCACTATTTTGTTCCGTCAATTGAGTGATAATAATAAGTTTTTTAGGTTACAGAAATTTATGCTTAGGTCAAATAAGAAGTAGGTTATTGTTATAAAGAACTGTTACGTGATTACATTTTTATACGTTTATTGTTCTGGAATTAATTATTGTTGTTGTCAACATCCCTATTGAATACCGACCACCTACTTCCTTGCTGTCATTCCGTTATATCTATACACGAAGACTTTTATCGGTGATCAAGACTTACTGATTCCGACTAAGTAAATGATGGCCATTGCTATAATAATAAAACTTACATGTCAGCGTTCCATTTTTTATTTTTTTGTCTGGGAAGTAAAGTTAATAACTATGAATATTAAAAGCATGGTCATCCTACTCCTCCTTAATACAAATAACACCTCTTCATAAGTACAGGTACAACGATGATAACAAACCTCATTGAAGATTTAAAGTTTTTCATGTTATTAGGTAGTAAACTGTCAACTGGCAGACATCGTTAAAAAAATTGTTTCATACATTTTTCAAAAAATTCAAAAGTGGAAGAGCAGCGGCCGAAATCTGTCAATGCCAATCCAAACTCACATTCTATCTTTTTTAATTTTTCAATACTTAGGATACAATCCGTGCAGCCTTAATAAAATTACGGTCGAATTTCGACCACTGGGCGACCACTAGTTTAAATGAAAATCTATGTAATTTTTTGGCGACGAATACTCTGTCGAACCCTGGGACCTCTGTGGAACCCCTACTTCACTGCTATTTTTAATTGGGAAATAATTTATTTGTATTAAAAAATAAATATTTGGTCAGCAAAATTATTATTTGGTCAGCAGAATTATAATAATCGGTCAGCTTAAGGAATCCTTACTGTTGGTTAGGTAAAGTAATTTTTTTTCCCGAGCCAAGCGCAGCGTAGCGAGGACCACTCTCGGAAGGGGGAGCGGCATAAGACTGCTGTTCAGAATGATATACTCGTAAGTTGCAGACTGATTTAGAAATATTTGCTGACCATAAGTTGCTGCCCAACTAGCTTTTTTGCTGCCCAACTAGCATTTTTTTGCTAACAAAAATACGAATACTTTGCTAACCGTTTAAATAACACCCTTTTTAATTTTTAGTTTGTCCCGAAAAACTTCCGCAAACTATTATTATTTTATTCGTCCGTAATGATCTTCTGCTATTCAATCATCATTCACGATCGTTAAGTCTCGACGTGTTTACATCGCGTGCACACCTGCGGTCATAGTCTGATTAAAATCAAAGAACCGAAAGCCTATTGGATTACAGATAAGCTTATTAACATTAACTGACAGCCTCTGGTTAGCAAAATGCGTTTTATACATACCTGGCAAATCCTTATCCGTCAGATTGTCCATGGTGAGAGAGTTATCCAAACATCAGCACAAAAAAATGTATCACATTCACACTCAAATATAAACAAAACTATGTGTCTCGCAGCGACTGTACCATGTCACCCACACACCAATAAACTGTCCCTAAATCTCCAATTATCACACGTATCACTTTTATAAAGTACGTAATTTTTAAACAACTCTATGTTCGTAGATAGTTACACCAAATCTAAACCGTAATATCGACTTAATTCGCACTCTCAAAAAAAGGAACGTTTAAAAATAAACAGGCAATGGCATTCAAAATACGCGGCAATAAAGTTTCGCGCCGAAACTCATTTTTAGAGCATTGGCGTACGCGTCTTTATGCCACAAGAGTTGATAGCGGACTGTTCTATTTTTACCGGTCTACCAAATGAAAAGATTTATACATATTGTATGTGATTTATTCGCGTATTATGTGCAATTTGTGGCCAGCTATTTTGTGTATTTTGCGAGCTTTAATTGCTTTACACCAATTTGAGATTTGTACCATTTGCTACATAATATATTATCTTCATTAAAAACTGAATAACTTTGAACGACCTACTCGTGCGACAAGTTTATAATGTTTACTTTGAATAGATTAAAGCGTCTATGAAACTATAGTGAATACGATAGATATACCTTGTTACAAATTATGTACCTATGTGGTACTTCCGATAGAGTCTCTGTTTAATAAAAAGTTATGAAATATCTCAATAGTCATTCGGCCCCTAAATTAAACTTTATTGCATTTCCCGTATTTCATGTTACGACCACAACTGGGACTGTAAAATGCAGGAAATCGCGGTTTTTTTAATTTGGTTTCCCATTCTTTAACCCCGCTGCCCATCACCCGATCCGCACGCTTCAAACTGATTAAAAACTACTACTGGTAGAAATAGTAGAACCTAAAGATGGTAGCCATCCAAACTTGTCTTAGTGATGAGTGCGAGCTTTATTCACCATTCTATCACGATAACGAAAACGAAAATTTGTATGGCTTGAAGCAGCGCCATCTGGTGGAAAAAGACGAGAGTAAATTTTTTGCCATAATTATGCTATGATTTTCACAAAAGTTTAAAGTTTGCACTATGGGGGCTTCCATTAGTACTCTGTCGATTGGCTAAAGCAGTTAAGTAGATAACATCCGTGCACGCTCCAAATTTATTAACGCACCCAAACAAATGACAGTTGATAATATACCAGTCAGTTATAGCTCCTTTGAATTAGAACAATGGCAACCCAATGATGTTATTAAATTGTCCCATATTATTTATTAATAGTGTCATTACCTGCTGCTTAAATGTGTTCAATGTGCCACTCATGCCTAATTGATGTTTTTTTCTGTGAGTAGGTCGATGGCGTATCTGATAGGCGTGTTAAACGTTCTTAGCAACGATCGCAAACTATCTTTTACTTTATATTTTATTTATTTATTCAGGAAAACATACAATAATAAAATTTATAAAACAATTTGCAAACAGACCAGAAAGTTCCATTAAATGTAACAAATATTAAGAACATTCGAGTTTGCACAATGAACCCTAACGATCCAAAATGAAAAACAAAGACATAAAAACAATGAAAAGCAATAAATATTAGGTGTTTCTAGCATAATTAGTAGGATAAGGAGTATAATAAAATGTACTTATAGAACGTGAGGAAACCGTAGGGATTTTGAAATTAATTAGTTCTAGTAATGAAGAAGCGTCAATTTTACCGATGATTATTTTGTAAAGAAATGCTTTATCTAAATAGACACGTCTATTTTCTAAAGAGTAAGTATAGTTAACTCGAAAACGTCGCTTACACTCAAGTGCTTAACTTGGCCGGGTAATAGTTAGGCAAAGACTTAGGTGATTCAAAAGTTTAGTGCAAACGGGTGTAAGGCTTTTAGAAAATTATTTTGATTTTCTTTCTATGCGAGCAATATGAACGGAGTATGGAGGGTTCCAGACGACGCATGAAAATTTTAACAAAGATCGAACGAAAGAGTAGCATAGAACCTTATAAGTAAACGGCTGTTTAATGGCCTAGCTAGACGAAGAATCATTCCAAGCTGCTTGTAAGCTCTAGATACAATGTTATCAACGTGCAAGTTGAAATGTAGCTTAGCATCAAGTATTACTCCTCCTTGGTCCCTGATTTATATATGTCGATATATGTCGAGCCGCTATCAGGCTAAGCTCATCTGTGACAATTTTTTCAAAAATTTTAAAAAAATACAGAGCTTTTTTTAATTTTAAATATGGCTTTCACATCTCCTTTACTTGAGATGTTTAGAGATGGGTCTATAATTTTGAATACTATGTTTATCACCTCCTTTAGAAATAGGGGGGATAAGAACTTTTTTCCATACTTCGGGAAAACATCCGTCCTTTAAAGGTTTGAGATGATAGAAATAGGAACAGATAGTTACTTTGCTAATTTTTTTATTACCAATGGGTGCACGCGATCTACACCGGCTCCTTTATTTATATCAACCCGTTCGAGATGTTTTTGAACAAGACTACATGTAATTTATTTCAGAGAAGTTTATAAAGGATTCTGAACAGTTACTAGATCCCTCATTAACGGCAGACGAGTCGATTGGATTGTTAACCGAAACAAACATGGAGTGAAAGTAGTCATTAAAGAGATTATGGTTTCACCATCATCGCTTGATGAAGTATCCCCAAAAGTCATATATGACGGAGTATTGTTAGAACAAAATTTCGATTAATAAAGTCCAAAAATATTTGGGAGCCACTGTAATCTTTTCCTCGGAGAACTTAATATAGTTATTGTAGCATTCAGTCTGTAATTTCTTGTCACGGGATCAAAATAATTTGAATTGTTGATAATCACGAGGGTCTTTATAAATCTTCCACTTAGAGTGAATTTTTAATTTTTCACGGATAACCTTAATGAGTGCTCGGGAATACCAAGGTGGGTGCTTATTTTCGCAGGAGACTTAACGCTTTGTTACATGGACTTCTATCAAACTATGTAAAAATGAATAAAATTTAGTGACAGTCTTTTCCGTATTCATACAAAGTAGAACTTGCCAATCGATACTCATCAGACCCTTACGCATTTCATCAGTCCGCAGCATGAAAAATATATTTAAATTGTTTATTTGGTTCTAAATATGTAGGATGAGAAAGATGAAAAAAAACATCTAGTGCCCTATGGTGAGGGTCCTCGGGGGTAAGTGGAGAAGTACAGGCTAAGACGCACCATTTAGAATTACTTAAGATGAGGTCAAGAATGCGGCCGTTTACGTTACGACAACCGTTATATTGCTTTATATTATACTAGCTGACCCGGCGGACTTCGTACCGCTTTGACAGTTTCCATGACAACAAAACAAACAAATCATTTTTTATTGAAAAATTAAATCGTTTTTAGTACCTTCATATTTTCTGTTACTTATTATTTATGTTTCTCACCGTTCAAGCCTTCCCTGAACATCCACAAATATTTCAAAATCAAAATTAGCCAAATCGGTACAGCCATTCTCGAGTTTTAGCGAGACAAACGAACAGTTTTATTGAAATTCATTCTCATTTGAAGGTTTCTAAGCTTAATCCGTTAAGAAAGAATTTTCCGAAATTCTATACTTACCATTTCAAATTTCGAACTATACGTCCCTATGGGGCCGTGTCCTAAAAGTGCACACCCTCTTTAAGCTTAGACACCTTTGAATGAGGTACTAATATAGTACGGTGACTTTCGAGACATTCCAATTATTTTAAAGATTATTTGCGTTTATAAGTTAGTTCAACCTTTTTTGAATAAAATCGGATTGAGTTTTCAAACATGTGTCGAAATAAAATGTAATTTAAATCAAAAGCACTAAGGAGTACCTATGGATATCAACTTTGAAGCAAATCACCGCCAAAATAACTTTCTACCCCTTTTTGACCCCGTTAGGGAATGAATTTCAATAAAATACGAAACACGTCCTCCATCAATTCTGTTAAAAAAGGTTTATGCAAAAGAAGTACATTGGACCAAGGAATCACGTTGTCCCATAAAAAGTTTGCCCCCCTTTTTCACCCTCTTAGGGGTAGAATTTCGGAAAATCCTTTCTTATCAGATGCCTACGTCATACAAAGAACACACCCTCCAAGTTTCAGGTCTCTACGATTAGCGGTTTAGGCTGTGCGTTGATCCGTCAGTCATTCAGGACAAAGCATTTTATATGTATAGATAAGCTCATGAAGTCAGACAAACACTATATTTCGTGTGGTCGGTAGGTACCTAGGTTGAATGTGTGACTAAAAATTAGGTATTATTACATTCTTATTTTTTAACCCAACCGAACTAATGAAACTATTTCAAGAACCACACCACAGTAGTTCTACTTGTGTGGTAACCTCAGCATCGTGCATCGCTGGGATTTTAACCCGTCACCAACTCTTGTAACAACAGAGAACTCTTGATACAGCGGAGACGTTAGTAGATAGAAGTTAACGCTAGTACCTACCCTAGCTAAGCAATTTGTGAAATCTCATTAAATTAGAAACTATACACCATTATTTGAGGAGCTCCGGAACAAAAGCCGATAAATCCACTTTTCGTATTTTTACAGGAAATACAAAAGAATGATTTACGTAGGAATGATAATTTAGTTTGGTAAACTAATTTAACGTAATTTTAAAAATCTAGTGTTGATAGTATTGTTCAATAATAGTTTTAAATAGTGCAAGTTTTACATTACAATAAAACTTGTATTATTGAGCAGAGACGATGCACAGCATCTGTAAGAGTGCGTCGATTAACTTCCGGTCTAGCTATAATAGTTTCCGTCGACTAAATAATTAAGAGACTTACTTCCGGTTGGCGCCATTTTTAGTCACCTTAGGAGTTGACTGCGTGCAGTGCCTTCATGAAGTCTCTCACCAGGAGGCCTTAATGGGATGCTGTGCATCGTCTCTGCTCAATAATACAAGTTTTATTGTAATGTAAAACTTGCACTATTATCGGCATGTGACGATGCACAGCATCTGTGAGAGACGTGTTTATTAGCTCCTGGTGACTGCCTGATGACGCTATGTGACAGTGGGTCTGCTTGATGCAGAATATTTCTGAAACATATCTTATACACACACCGTAGGTTGCTTCAAATGTAAATGTATAAAATGATTAATACATTATTTTATTTAGTATCATTTATTTACTAAAAAGTCTTTACACAAGTATTCTAACTTAATTTATAGCTTAACGTTTAGTAAATTTGATCAAAATAATTTAAATCAATACAATTATATATAATGTACTAAACATACATAACGACTGTTAGTGCTCACAAAGGTTTTGTTAAATCGGTTGGAAATTGTTGATCAAATTATTACGTGTAGCTGTAATCAAATCTCTGCTTCTAATTTGTCTACAATAAAATTTGGAAAATGTATTTTCACTGCGCCAATTACCTCGTGAAAGTATTTCATCGACAGGTAGGTTGTCCCACCAATTTAAAGACGCCACAGCAGAGCGCATGCTGCCCGGAGATGCCTTGATGCCGGCATCTCTAAATATAGTTTTTATCCAGTTACTAATAAGAGTTCGGGTGGCAGCTTTTACTTCACCCGTGACTGAGATAAAGAGGGCATTGTTGCATTCCGCTGTCCGCCTCTGCTCGCCTAGCTCTAAAATCTTGCGTAACCAATAAACAGGACATATATTGTTATTTGAATTTATCTTTAGTTGCCAACCTGATTGCCTATACGTCGCAGTATCGGTTTTGGAACCAAATATTGGCCATAATATTAAATGATCACCCAAATCTATGAAATGCTCCGGTGATACTCTCAACAATGTCAGGTCATGAACCCGTCGACCCGATGCCAAGAGTAATATACAAGCAAGTCTACGCGAGGCTTCAAAGAGGCTCAGTCGATCAGGTGAATTTATGCTTAACCATGAAATCAGATCTGATGGGTCCCATACTGGAGACTTTTCAGATTTAGGTTGTTCTAGTGAAATTGCTTTCAGGATGTGTTTAATAAAGAAATTTGTATTTAAATTATCTTTAGGTAGACCTAATGTAAGAATAACCGATTTGTGCAATAGAATGGTAGCATAGGACATTTTTTCACTTAAATGCAGAAACGCTAAGTACTTAGATAAAGAGTTACCGTTAGGATGCTTATAATCATAATTTAAGGTCTTACACCATTTTACCCAGCGTAGCCAGGCTGGTTTGTAGGTCTTCAGTGTTGATTCTCTCCAGCTGCGTTTGAGGAGAGATTTTTCGGCTTCAGTCCAGTCTGTTACAGTGACTGCCCACCCCCAATTTTCCATACTAAAAGCTTCATGTCCTGTACTTGAGGAGGTGGTTGTCCCGTGGTCTGATCTATTAGAACGTGATTTAAGTTCCTCACCTTCATGGGTTGGTCTATAGCTCGTCGGCGAAGGTCGGGTAACCAGTAAGTTCGCTTCCAAAGTGGTGCTACTAAGAGGAACGTACCTTCCGCTGTGTTCAGATGATGTAGAACTCTGGGTATTAGTGAGGGGGGCGGGAACACCCACGCTAGTTTGAAGGTCCATTTTCTGCTGAAAGCGTTGCAAAAAACTGCTGAAGAGTCTCTCGAATCTTTCGATACATACGCTGTTACAACATTGGTGTTTTTCGATGCAAAGAGATCTATGGCCGGTACTCCGAACTTCTGAAAAATTTTCGTCCGTGCTTCGGGCAGCAAATGCCATTCTGCTGATCTCTTGCCTCGTGATAAACTGTCTGCAATCTGATTGAACCGTCCGGGAAGGTATTCTGCCGTGAGGATTATTTTCCACTTGTCCAGTAACTGAAATAACCGGTGTGTCAGGTCGAGAAGAGGTTCCGATTGTGTCCCCCCCTCGTTTCGAACATAGGCAACCACAGTTCGATTGTCTGATTGGAGAATTACGTGGCGGTTCTTTAGGAGATGTTTGAAATGTCTTATTGCTGAAATTATTGCAAACATTTCCTTTTGGTTGCAATGCCACCTGGCCTGCTTTTGACTCCACTTGCCTGCTACTGTGTAATCGTCCAGTTGAGCTCCCCAACCGTAATCTGCAGCATCTGTTGTCAAAAAATTTTGGACAGGGATCTCGTGTAAAGGACTCGTCGTGAGACCTTGCTTTGCGATCGAGTGCCACCACTCTAAATCTTGCTTTACTGCTGCCGGTATGACAATCGGCCGTTCTGGAAACTGGTTCAGCTTCCGACAGTGCCTTTGAAGGTGTCGACAGTGAAGTCTTCCTCCTGGAGTTAGAAAACTGGCAAAGTTGAGGGTACCCAGTAAATGCTGACATTCCTTTAGGGTCACAGTAGTCGCTCTGTTCATGCTGGCCGACAAAGCAAGTATGGGTTTTACCTTGTTCTGAGGAAGGGCTTTGAGATTCTTTTTGGTGTTCCATTTGATGCCTAGGTACTCCAGCTCTTGCGTAGGTTTCATTACAGATTTTTCGCGATTGATGGTCCAACCCAGACGCTGTAGCAGCTGCTCTGCGACACTTACTTCCTTCTCTAACAGTGTTCTTGACTGATTGACCAGCAGAAAATCGTCGAGATAGACCAGAACTCTCATACCTTTCTTCCGGAGCAGATGAGCCATCCAGTTGGTTATCGTTGCGAAGTTCTTCGGTGCACATGACAGCCCGAATGGGAGGCTGGTCATCTGGTAGACCTGGGGGGTTAGCTCTGAAGGATTCTGGTAGATCAGGCGCAGGAACCGACGATGACAGTCTGTTATTGGTACATGAAAATAAGCTGATGAGAGGTCTATTTTTACCAGCCAGTCTTGGCTCTGCAGGAATTTTGGTATTTGAAAGTGAGATATCAATTGAAACTTCTTGGGGATTATGTATTGATTGAGGCGCTTGAGGTTGAAAATTGGTCTGTTCGAGCCGTCGTGTTTCTTTCGGAGAAACATTGTCGAAAAGTAGGACATACCCAATTGACCCGGATTTGGTTTTTCGAGGACTTGTTGCTTTAGTAAGGTCTCGATTTCTTTGGTCATTTCCGGCGATTCGCATGTGCTGAAGCGCCGCAGGTTGGTCTGTGTTGGGGGGACAAGCACAGGCCTGGAGGTAAATGGCAGATGCATCCCTGATATCATGTCCAGGATGGCCTGCGGAGCCTGATGCACCTGCCACTGTCTCCGATACGCTTGGAGACAGCCTCCGTAAAATTTGGGTAAGGTTGGGTAGTCATTTGATTTTTTTCTTATCATTTGGTTGACCGTCCTTTCTATTGAACTTCCTGAACTTCGACGCGTTGGTGGTCCTGACATTTGTGGATGTAGGCTCCGCTTTTGCAACCCTTTGCTTAAAGTCTGAACGAAAGGGCTTATTGCTATGAGGTGATTCACGTGAAGGTCCAGCTTTAGGGAATTGCCTTTGATTTACACGCTTGGACTCGCTGTCACCACTAAACCAAGGTCGGATCCACTTGTCAGTACCTCCTGTGCTTTGCATGTATGACCGTAATGCGGTGCTTCCAAATAAATGTTCGGAGCTCGGTGGAATTTTGCGTAAGCCATCCCGTAAATGTTTATTCGGTATTTCCGCCAAGATACGTTCCCGACGAGTTTCAATGCATTCAGCACGTTTACCACAAACAATTTGCATTAAATCTTCACTAGTCTTATGGAACTTGGACTTTGCATTAAACAAGTCAGATATTTTTTCAAAAACGCTAGTAGGAGTAAGTTCTGCGTTGGGTTCGGCCGCCCAGTTAACGAACTCTTGTAGTTGCTGTTTAAAGTAATCGTGTTGAGAGAGCAATGCATTCGATATAGCCGCTAAGGATCGCTCCGTAGAGACCATGTAATCTTTACCCTTTATAAATTGACGAAGTTCGTCATTGACACCAAGTTCCATGAAGCCAGGTTGAGCACAATGAATTTTTAAAACTTCCGAATACCTAACCTCCTTCCAATTAGGACTATCAAACTTTTGCAATTCTTCTAATCTCTTAACTCGAGAGGGGTCAGAGCTGGGCACTTTAGGCTCCTTTAATAAGGTATTTACTGTGCCAATATTCAATACAAGGTTATTTTCTATAATTGCCGCAGGGCGTTGTAAAAGAGATTCTTTTGAAGCAGATTCAGGTAGTTCGTTAATCTTGGTTGGAGGAACGGTGTTCGTATTCGTTAGAAGATTCGTTAACACATTCATTTGATTTAAAAGCGAGTTGAAATGTTCGATATTCAACGTACCTTGTTTATTTCGTTTCACCTTCGGTTCAGAAGATGTGTCCGAACTCGCCCTGCTGCGCTTCCTTCGCGCCTGCCGCTCTGTATTCACAGCTTCATTTTCTTCTGGAGGGTGATCGTTATGCTCGTTATCGACCACCATCATATACATGTCGTTATCACTTGAATTACATTCACTCATTTTTAACCGTTAAAACAAACACTTTAAACGCTATTCTGCTATATGAATAACTAAACTTATTGTTTTAAAATTACTTATAAAAAAAAAAAAAAAAAAAAAAAAACTTTCGGGTTAAAATCGAGCAGAACTTCTGCTTACGATGTTGCTAGCACGAAAGTTGACGACGCTATGAAGGCACTGCACGCAGTCAACTCCTAAGGTGACTAAAAATGGCGCCAACCGGAAGTAAGTCTCTTAATTATTTAGTCGACGGAAACTATTATAGCTAGACCGGAAGTTAATCGACGCACTCTTACAGATGCTGTGCATCGTCACATGCCGATAATTTTTAATTATCGGGTTTTGGTCCGACCATAATGTAATTATCGGGATTTGAACGGCTATATTGCAATTATCGGTTTTTGTTATTTATTTATTATTTCAGTCACAGTGGCATTCCGTTCTTCCACATCCATGATTTTTTTAAATATTATTACTTGAAACTCAACCGGTGCTAAAACTTCTCCTCACTGACATAAAAGAAAACTTTTGACACTTGATTGATAGACGTATGACTGTCTTTTTCTTTTCTTTCTTTTCTTTCTTTTAGTTGATGGCTTCAAGCGATTAGCACATTTAGCCAGTGTCAAAGTAATTTTTCTTACAAGTAATATATAAATATGCAATATTTCCTTCCAGTCAGTATGATGATGAATGATAATAAAAATGGGAAATGATAAACCCCCCTCGAGTATCTCAGTAAAGATGTGGGGCTTTACTAATTCCTCGGCGGACTTCTTGAGAGAATTTGAAAAGTAAAGTTGCACTGTTTTGTTTCATTTGCCAACACTCATGCACACTTACGAACACTTAACGGTTAATAATCCACCATTATTTTACATTAATATTCGACATAACACAAATTTTAGAAAATAAAACAAAACCGCAGACATGACTCTTCACTTTCCCGCCAAGAAATCCCGTATGACTGTCTTAACTGTCATTCAAGTGTTTCTTTCTTTTAGTTGATGCCTTCGTGCGATTAGCACATTTAGCCAGTGTCAAAGTAATTTTTCTTACAAGTAATACATAAATATACAATATGATGATGATGATGAATGGTAATAGAAATTAAGTGAGAAATGATATACCCCCAACCCCTCGAGTATCTCAGTAAAGATGTGGGGCTTTACTAAGTCCTCACGCTGACTTCTTGAGAGAATTTGAAAAGTGACGTTGCACTGTTTTGTTTCATTTACCAACACTTATCCACACTCACAAACACTTAACGGTTAATAATCCACCAATATTTCACATTAATATTCGACATAACACAAATTTTAGAAAATAAAACAAAACCGCAAACATGATTTTTCACTTTCTCGCCAAGAAGTCTCATTCAAGTGTTGCTAAACTATTCCTTCGATAAACTATTGCTACCACAAAACTAGTGTTTTCATACGAAAAAAGTAAAAAGTAAAAGAAAAAACATATTTGTCGGTAAATGGTCCGACCAGAAATAATCTTTAAGAATTTGTATAGGATTTATCGGTAATAGTTCCGAAAAATTAAAATGTCTTAAAAATACATGTATTTGTCGGGTTTAGGTCTGGCTGCCCATCTCTAGAGCCTTATTTAGTTCGTTTTTAACGGGATCTGCTGTGACCTGTGTGATGTACGTTATATATGAGTACTATGGCTAACAGAAAAAAAAAAAAAAATAAAAAAAATAAAAAAAACGGGCATAAAGTGGATTTATCGGCTTTTGTTCCGGAGCTCCTCATTTATTTTAAATCCTTATAATTTCATAATTTTACGAGTAATATCTGAAAAAATATATTTGTTTTCTAATACGCGAACACTGCACAATCAATTACTTACTTAATTACTAATATTAGATATTTGATTTTATCTTGACGTTTCGAATCCCTTACGGGGTTTTGTGACACTATTAAAATCATCATAAAGATCATTATAATATTTATAATTGGCTAACATTTTAGACTACTATTGTTTACTGTTCGAACTGCGTAGAAATTAACCCTTTTACTACAAAACAGTGTTTAAAGTTAAACAATGGCTAAATACCTACGACGTGTTTAAAATATTTTGTTTCTGTCTAATAATATTAGCTAAAAAGAGACAGCATCTGATTCTGTTTTGAGCATTGTCTAACTTTAGCCATCTTCTTTTTCTTCTTCTTCCTCAACCATAACTCACCCATTGTTGGGTTAGGTCTCCTCATGCGAGGGAGCATGAGCCTGATCTTGTGCCACTCGCGTCCATTTCCTTCCCGCCCGTCCTCACCAGGTCATCAGCCCATCTGGCAGGTTGACGTCCGAAACTTCGTTTATTGGTAAAGCAGTAAATGTTTGCTGTAAGCGTAGGTACACACGCCTGCACATCACCACCACAAACTGTCATATTTCCTCAATAGACTTTGAACTTTATGCCTTAACAATATGGTAGAAAATGTATTGAAGAAATTTTACAGTTTTAGATAGGTTGATGTGCAGGCGTCTGTACCTTAAAAATAAATAAATGTTTTAAAAAATATAACCAATTTGTTTGCTGAAAAATCTTAGTTAATAACGTGAAATGACTCTCGTCGTGTCTTCTTGCTAATTGATAATCACACGCATGGCCAGGAATGCCGACGTAATACGTGGTGCCACGTTTTCATTGAAGCGAAATAATTTTTATTGGCATGCATGCCACTTTAATAGCGTTAAGTGGGTGGACGGTGTCATTAAAGTAAGTGTAAGACAACTTTTGCTGACGCTTTGGTATAGGTAATTATTAGAAATCGTCCACAGCTGGACAAAGGCCTTTATTTTCTTTATATTATTTTTAAATATTTTTTTACAAGCATGTAGCACCCAGGAACTTTTAAATCATAAACGGATTAAAAGTTGCAGACTGATAGTTACCTTACATATCTACATACCTTACAGACCTCAAAAAAGTAAGTAAATAAACACACTTATTACTTTTTTGAGTCTGTTACAGACTTACTAGGGACTAATGCATGGTCCTTTGGAATGTATTTTATATATATTAAAATTTTAATAACAGTGCCATCTAGAGGAGTTCTATAGAATTATGCATTTAATGCATCCCGTAATTACAGTATAAAGTCAGTATCAGTCTAAATATTATTATTTTTTGAAACGTCGACTACCGGCTTTTATAGTCGACCATTTTACGTGTTATTTTAAATCCAATCATACAAACATGTTAGATTGTGCTTTGAAGCAGTTTTTTAAATTTTCTTAACATCTGTTAATGTTTACATTCTAAAAATTAAAGACCAGTAAGTATAATTGTTTCACTAGCTAAATATAGCAGACTATAAGTAGAAATTAACAAGTACTTCAAAGGTACAATGAAACAAAAGGTCAATTCAGCTAACTAAAAAAGAGTCAATTTAAAAAAAATTGGGTCATGAATATAAAATAAAAAATATTTTTTATTACATACTAAAGCCTAAATAATATAGTCTTAATGAAATGTCTATAAAAATATTTACAAATGGTATATACACTTATTAATGTGTGAGAAAAAAATCGACAATTTCATAGGTAAAGACCTAATATTTTTTATACCGATTTTGGTTAATCTTTACCAAAATTATCGATACGTTGAAATCATAACGGAACATCCCAACTGCAGAGTGACACCTACCGTGTGGTAGCTGAAACCTAATCGATTTTAATACGCTGTTTGGATTTTCAACGTTAGTTGGCGTTACTAGCGCCCCGGCTCAAAGTTTTTGTATGAAATAGTCTCTAATAGCCGCTCTACTAAATCTCTTTGAATACGCAATGAACTTATTTTAACTACAACAACAACTGTACCTGTAACCTATCTACTGACCCTGATAGTCGCTATCTACTGACCCTGATAGGTAGGGTATGGCAGTTGGGACTACGGGTCCAGCTGTCTATTCAAGAGTACCAAGCGAATTCCGGATCCTAGGCCCCCTGCCGGTTATGCCTTCACGGGCGTCTCCGGCAGGTCCCGGACATGGGTTGGACTTGTGGTGGCTATGTGGTTAGCTGTAGAAATGGGAATGTTCATCTGCCTGGTTGAGGTCTGGCCAGGCTTCCTTTTCGTGCACACGAGTGGGTCCGAGTAGCGGTCTTGGTTGGTTGGGGCCCTGAAGCGAAAGGATCTGCGGGGCATGTGAGTGGTCCAAAGTTGGTTGTTCTGCTCGGTGGTTTTCATTAAGTAAGCTTCCGACATCTCCGGCACTAGTCTGGATAACTGTAGAGGCGCCTGCTAGATACAATGTCTCTGGTAGAATCAGCCGTGTAGGATTTTGGAACTGATGACGTGCCTGGATGGGTACTGAGAAGTGCTTACAACTCCGCCACCAATGCCATTTGGTAGTCGACTTAAGTGTTGACGACCCGAGCAGTGGAACTGCAAGTTGGTCTTTTGGTGCAACGAGAAGTGAGCGAGCTTACAGCTCCGGTAACCTATTTGGATATTAGGTAGCGGACTATACGTGTCTACGGAGCAACTCGCTCGAGACACTAGTCTTAAAAGTACCGGATCAAGAATGCGCTTCGGTGCGTCCAAATCCGGCGTTATGACCTGACCTAAATGGTCCCTTGTGCTTGCGTAAAGATGTCTGACACCTAACTTTATAACCGTAAGGTTGGGGTGGGGGGGTGTCAGTATAAACTTTAAAGTCGTGTGTAGCGGGGCGGGTGTACCTGTAACCTGTAATCTCGCAAATAAAGATATTTGATTTGATTTAATTTATTTTTAATTACGCTTATTAAGTGTGCATGAGTGTTGGCAAATGTAACAAAACAGTGCAACTTCACTTTTCAAATTCTCTTAATAAGTCCGCCCGAGGAATACTCGAGGGGTTGGGGGGTATATCATTTCTCACTTCTCATTTTTATTATCATTCATCATCATTGTACTGGAAGAAAATATTGTATATTTATATATTACTTGTAAGAAAAGTTACTTTGACATTGGCTAAATATGCTAATTGCACAAAGCCATAAACTAAAGAAAAAAATTAATGGCAATATTAAAGCTAGCGTCACTGTCAAAAGTCAATGTGACAATTTTGACACAAACATTTCATAAACTTTTATGAGCACTTGGCGCAATGTTTTGTACCTTATTTATTCGAAAACAGAAAGAATAAATGGAATAAAGTTTAGTTTAAGTGTTAGCGAGTTTAATGAACTTATAGGTTTACTGGTGAGAACCAATTCAAAATGTCTGACGACGAGAAAAACGTGCACAGATTGGAGGGCACGTCTGGTGATGCTCCTGGTGGTTTAATCATCAAAAAGAAAGACACACCGGCAGAATTTCAGTTTGCGAAGCCTTCCTTGTTAGGTTTAGATAAACTAGCCGCAGCGAAGAGGAAGCAAAACCGTCTAATATCTTTCCAAGATGACGCAAACGATGATGACAATACGGAGTCAAAAACTGACACCAGCGGCACTGTAAAGGAACGAAAATATAGAAAGCACAATGAAGAAACTCCAACTTATACTGGTGGCACATCAGAGCAAGCGCGGGAACGCATTATGGAGAGATTGCAATTGTAAAAATATGTTTTATGTATAATAAAAACATTGTGAATGAATTGAGTTTAGTTGTAGCTATTATAAGCGTATAATTATGATGTCGTTTACCATTTTGTTTTGTTAAAATTACAGGAGAGACAAGAAAATGAAAGAGAAGGGTGTACACAACTCTACTCAAGAAGAAAAGAGATCATTGTCAAAGGAGGAAGAAGACAATCGTTACTATTCTCACCGCTACGACCGGGGTGATAGAGACAGGCATTATGATAAACACAAGAGGGAAAGAAAAAGAGATGATTCTGAAAGGAGAGGCAATGAATCGGACAGAAGAGGCGGGGACTCTGACAGAAGAGATAGAAGTAGAAGAGACAGTGAGAGAAGCAGAGATAGCTCAAGAAGAAGTTACTATGAGCCCAGGTTCAAAGACGAACCTCGAACACCCAGGTATAAAGGATTTAAACTACAATAGGAAAGCGCTCTGCTTTCACACCTGATGGTCAGTGACAATCAGACAAAGTTGGAAGTGCACTTTACCCAGCAGTCTTAACTAACTACTGAGAAACTAGCAGGTTTATCACTAACAAACATGCAACTTGTCTGGATTTATAACTATATGATAGTTTTTATTTAAATCTGTTTTTATTACAAAAACACAATGTTGAAAAAATTTCCACGAGCAGGATTTGAACCTGCACCCTTCTGACATACCGGGTCAGGTGCTCCTCCAATTGAGCTATTGTGGTTCTAACCAGCCCGCCGAAATTATTCAACACTATTTACCTGTCTGTTTTTATATTTAATATTAGGAGCTGTGAGTTCTGTTTATAAATAATATATAAAAGTTAAGACATCATAATAAATTAAATAATATATTATATATGGTTGTGACAGGCAGATTGAACTATCACATAATACTAGTTTTTTAAGTAAATGTTATTAACATTTGACTGGTTAGATCACAGACATTTGAGGTATTTAAAAATACATTAAAAGGTTAGTTGTATACCTTTTCAGAGATAATTTAACCCAATCACAGACTAACAACTTAATGATCTCTTAATGTGGTACCCTCATAATCAAGGAGAAAAACTAACTTTGCTTGTAGATTAAACACAACAATAATTATCTAGGAAATTGAGATAAGTATTATATATTTATTACATAATAACGTGATATTTTTTATTTCAGCATTAAAGCATTAAAACCAACTGACAAAACAGCTTGGGATGAAGATGATGATGATCCTAGGGGACCCATACGTAAATCCAGTTGGGACTTCCCAACACCGTTAACCCAAGATGCGGGACCTTCAGACCGTTCCCAGCGCAGTGAGCGGAAGCCCTTAAGAGATTATAGAGGCAGGCTTTACGAGCAAACTGAAAGAGCTACTCCACATAAGTAAGTTGGTTTTCCTTGAGTTCTAGACTTAATTCCAAATGGTAGATCATGATCCTTTTGCACTATAATCAACATTAACATTAGTTTGAAGTACTTAGGTAAAAAAAAACATTTTATAATTTCCTATTTTTTGTGTCTTTTGTGCCTTTATTGAAAACGAATAGTTCAGATGATTACTATCTATTTGTAAAAAATATTGGTGAAACAGTAAAATAATTTATATGTGTTTCAATTAAAATAGTTTAATAATAGTTTAATAGTCGTTTTTAATTTTTTTTTTCTTTTGTACATTGTTAAATATTAACTTTATGTTGCCTGAGTAGCTGAGTGGTAAAAAGCAAATTGTTGATGTGCACCATTTCAAGGAATACAGTTTTATAGTGGCTGAATGTTTACCAGTTATGAAACTGAAAAAATACTGTGTATTGAACATACTTTGTGATTCAGATGATAACAAATCTTTTTAATTATTTCTAGATTTGCCAGCTCAAGACGCGGATTAGATATAGATGACTCAGAGTGGCAGGAGGCAGAGAAAAAACTAGACAGAGCCTGGTACAACATGGGTGAAGGTAAATCTTGCTCTGATTGTGAAATACATACTATCTAGGACTTTTGTGCCTTTGAATAATTAACATTTATTGGTAATAAACAACACATACACAAAGTCACATTTAAAAAAAATATAGGAACTAAAAATAGCAACTAAGAAATACAACCTTTGTGTAACATATAGTATGTGCCGAGTCAACCAAAGGGCTCCGACTCGGTTTTTTTTGTTGCAACCAAAGTCACAACACGGATATTCTGCCGAAACCCGTGGAGAAAACGCGCAACATGCATCACGTTTAAAATTTTACTAATAATAACAAACTGCCTAGTACTAAAATCCTATAGTTGTAAATAATAATTATTAAAAGACAAAAATCTGCATAGTGCTGGTATGGAGCATAAACATAATAGATATATCACACACTGTATGACTGTAAATACGAACAACAAATAAATAAATTAACAATATGGTCCCTACTACATAAATTAACCACAAAAACACAATGTTGAAAAAATTTCCACGAGCAGGATTTGAACCTGCACCCTTCTGACATACTGGGTAAGGTGCTCATCCAATTGAGCTATCGTGGTTCTTTATTTATTTTTTCAACATTGTGTTTTTGTAATTTGTATCGCAACAAAATTTGCGTTAAAATTATATAAACAAAACAAAAACATTTTATAAATAAACTACCTCAAGAAACGCCAACGAGAAAAACAAATAAATGTAATTAAACTAACAAATAAAATAATTCTTTCCTAATCCTTTCATTTCCAATAATTTCTACTTACTTAACTAATTTTAAAAGATAAAACATTCATTTGGTATAAATACAACATTTTGTATCAAGTAAATAAAGTCAAATAAGTAAACAAAACGGTTTATGTGGAAATCCTTGAGAAAGGCCTTTATCCAAGTAGTAGACGTCTTTTGACTAAGATGATGATGTTAATGTTTAATGATGATAGACCTATTTTGCTATTTAATTTTAATTTATTTTTATTAAATTCCGATACCTGGAAATAGATTTACATCTTAGTAGTCTGTACTAACATGAAATTACTCATATTGCTATATTTTATAACAATTCCGACGTCCGCGTATAAAAAAATATGAATCATATTTTTTTTACTACTACTGAATGAAAATGAAAATAAAAGCCTTTATTTCTGACTGTACTTAAAAAAATATAAAAATATACATAACAACGTTCTTACACTATCTTATCTTTAACTTATGTTTTAACTTTATTTTCTTTGTTTTTTGTTCACTAACTTCCGGATCAATGTAATTTCTAGTCCAGGGTTTTCTATGGGTTTTCTATGGTTACCTAAATTGATTAACGACTTTCCGTCAACTTTAAAGAAACAAATTACTGAATCAAATATCAAAAATAAATTAAAAGATAATTTTTTATCATTAATAGTATTTAACCTAACCAAGTAAGCTCATAATATTCAGGAGAAAGATAAACACTTTGTTCAGTTAAAACATAGAAATAGTATACATTTGGAGAATACATAATTATAAATGAAGTATCACAAACCACTCCCCGTGATGACACAAATTATTGCGTGTAGGCTATGCGAACCTCACGCAAAATGTTAGCCCTGTTGTGGGTGGATTGTAATGTCCACATTGTTTGACTATTCCAATACCTGTTATTTTTTCTTTTTGTATATTGTGAGCGTAAGGCGGTGAGTGCCGGTGTGTGGACAAACCAATATTGGTTATTATCACACTGCTTCTATCAATAGATTAATATTAAGTACCTTTGTAAATTTTAATAAATAAATAAATAAATAACTATGGGTCGCGACCCACTGGTGCGAGCGAATATTGAGTGGGCCCTGCCTGTGTAGCGATGTTTTTCTTTGAAAACTTTGTTTGTTATTTGAAAAGTCCTTTTATTTGTATCGTTGGTTACGGTTAAATTTCCTAGAGGTGGGTCCCGAGTTTGTAAACTTGTATTTGATGAGTCGTAGCCCAGACAACTGGGAACCCCTGTTCTGGTCAGTTTGTCTTTGGCAAAGGCCTGCCCTAGGGCTCGCCACAGTGATCTTTCCCTCGTATTTTCTCTCTATGTGGCTGCTACTGCTACTACTCCTACTAAGATGTAAAACTATATCCGGGATTCGATAAAAATATATTAACAACCTTTTGGTGGTTTTAACTACTCTAGCTGCAATACTCAGAGACGTCAATTAAGTTTTAATGATAATTAAATGTCTTCCCTTTTCTATTTAGCACTATACATAAGAAAGTGACAGCAAGAGACTTAATTGTCATTAAAACTTAATTGACGTCTTTGAGTACGGCAGTTAGGCTTGTTTCACACGTACCATAACCACACCACACCGTGTCGCGACAAAAGGTGGTCCAGCTGTGTTAACACGTGAATAGTGTCGCTGCGGCTTCTTGCGGTTGCGTTGTGTTACCTACAAAATGTTTGCGGCTAGTCCGCGGTGTCGCTGGTGGTTGCGTTGTGGTAGCGATATGGCTGCGATGTAGTCGGTATCAAACACGCGGTCAATAATGACGGCAAAATGTGGCCCGTGTGAATTGAACTATTAACTTTCATACAAATTAGCGCCCACCCACGTGTTGTGGTTGTGGTGTAGTTGTGGTACGTGTGAAACAAGTCACAGGCAAACAGCTTTAAACGCGTTTAGCTAAGCTAAACGTCGAAAATCGGCCGTTCAGAAACTGAACCAAGTTCAACTTGAACGACATTTAGTTTATGCCGGTGAAACGCAACCTTGAGAGCGGAACTCAGTTTAGCGCGTAAACTCAGTTTAACTCGAATTGATCGCGTTTAATTTCACCGGTGAAATTGGCCCTTAGTCATTTTAGGCTCCGCTGTTGATGATGTGATGTAATAATTTATTAAATAAATTAGTAAATAAACGTCAACTTATATTTCCGAAAACGCCATTGCCCGCCCATTTCTTAGCTAGGTATTTTGGTCCAGTTCAACACATCTTTGCCTGGAAGAAATTGATTTTTAGCGGTAAGGCCGCCATTTGTACTTTTTCTTGTATTGTCTCTTTATGTCTTTTGTATGATATGAAATGAAAATACACTTTATTGTACACCATAACCATGTAATCATGTAACCATGCGTTGAACTGGACAAAAAAGCTAAGAAATGGGCGGTTAATTGTATGTATGGTATGGTGTTCAATAGTGTATTTTCAATTCATTTCATTTGTAATTGGCCAGGCGAGGCCGACGAGTCGGACCCGTTCGCGGGCACCAGCTCAGAGTACATCGCGCGCAAGGAGGAGCAGATCGTGAAGCGCGCCAACCGCAAGGTGTCCGCGCAGCGCCAGCAGATCGACAAGGACAACGAGCTGTGGGAGCGCAACCGCATGCTCACCAGCGGCGTGGTGCACTCCATCAACGTCAACAACGACTTGGATGAGGTCAGTTTTAACTAGTTTCTTTTGTAAGCTTCTCTTTTTGCACCAATCGCCTCTGTTTTGTTTATCCTTTGAGCAAACTCTAAAATAATGGAAAATGCCCTATCATAGAAGGACACTTTCCATTCCAAAAAAACTCCAAAGTATGAGAGACAACCACAAATTCTAAAAAATAAATAACTAAGTTTGTAAAACATCAGATACACATTATAGACACACCATAATTATAAACTGCCCTACTTCTGGGTAAAAGACACCATTAATCTGTCGTCTACTGTGAATAATAGACACAATAAAATTTCAATTGTTTGTGGGATGGATCTGGCACTAAGCAGACGAAAGGTTAAAATAAAAAAAAACTTTTTTGACTTTTTAACATTTTTGACACATGATTTTCCAATAGGAAGCGCTGCCTCAAAGCATTACAAATTTTCGTTTTCGTTAAAGTGATCGTATGGCGAATAAAACTCGCACTAGGCCCCCTGGCTGCTTTTTAGTGCCTTACAAATAAACAAAGAATATGGTCCGAATAGTTATTCCGTGTTTTGTCTTTTTTACTTTAATTTGAAATGACGTTTACATGACAGGAACAAAACACGGAATAACTATTCTTTGTTTATTTGTAAGGGGCTTAGAGTTTTAGTGCCGATTGCTTATTTTATGTAAAATTTGTATATAGTAACAATGTCATAATAATAATATGTGTTGTGTCACTAATAAATGTTTTCTATTCTACATATACAAGTGCCCTGCCCACGCGCACGCCCAAGCCGCTTATTGTATCAAATCCTGCTAAAGACTGGTCACTGATTTTTTTTCAATATCTGTGATCTGGTAATGGTCGCGGGAAACCGCTGGATGCGTGCAGCACAAAACCGGTCGTTGAGGAGATCCTTGGGGGAGGCCTTTGTCCAGCAGTGGAAGTGTTTCGGCTGAGATGATGATGATGACAAAATGTTGTTTTCAACTATCTTTCTAAAATAATATTTAAGTTATGAAATGGTCATTTAAAAGCACAAGTAAATAAAAAATTGTTTATTTGCTTCTAGTTGTTGTTTGTAATAATTATGCTTTTTAGGAAAGCGTGGACCGCGTACACTTGCTGGTACACAACATAGTGCCGCCGTTCCTGGACGGCAGGATCGTGTTCACCAAGCAGCCGGAGCCTGTCATACCTGTTAGTAGACTTATGAGATACATATAACTTAAATAGATACATACATAAAAAGTTCAATACAGAGAACTCATAATTATTATAAATAAATGCTGAACTGATTATTAAAGTTAATTTGATCATAGACTAGAGTCTATTCTATGGTCTGCTAAACAATGTTTTCTTATTTCTAGAAAAAACACTGAAACATTATTATATTTTATTTGGTGTGTGGCATAGATGTATAAAAATCATCGATGCTATAACTTCGACTGCCTAGAATAATATTATTGTTTCTATTTTCTATCAAGTTATTCTATTCTTCTCGTAGTTACCTATCTATTTCTTAAAGATGCATTGGTAAAGTAAATAAGTACTTTAGAAAGTATTTAAATAAATTCATAATTAAAAATATTTTTAAATCAGTAATTGTTAACCAATTAATACAGTTGTCATAACCTCAAAATACCTGCTAAAAATAATGATTGCTACAAATTCCCGCTTAAAATTATACTGTTTTTTTTTTATAATCCAGATCAATTTTGCTATTGTTTACTACTGATTTCATTAAAGCGCATAGTTTCGCAAAATTAGCCTAACTCCCATAGTAAAATGGTAATTCTCCTTTCTCTTTACTTTCTTTGTAATTATTATAATATATTTCAGGTGAAAGATCCTACATCGGACATAGCGATAAACGCGCGTAAAGGATCTGCGCTAGTCAAAGCGTTCCGGGAGCAAAAGGAGAGACGCAAGGCACAAAAGAAACATTGGAAATTAGAAGGAACCAAACTAGGTATTTCTTTACTGGCCACCCTTATTGTCAAACTAGGTATTGCCCGACCAACCGCGTCGTCGCCCGAATGCGCTAGTACATCGTATTTGCTTAGCGTTTTTTTTACTTTTTTGTTATGTTATATAGCCTAATAGTCTTCAACAAAAACTAGGCTGTCAAATGCAAAAATATTTTTTCAAATCCTACTGGTACTTTTAAAGATTACCGCGCTCAAACAAAAAACAAACTCTTCAGCTTTATTGATAGTATAGTTAGATACAATGAAAATAATAGCTCGTTTTATTGGAAAGAGATAGCTGTTGGCCTTCACAGCGATACCAGACTATCAGGAGCAGCGAAAAATCTAAGGTTCCATAAGTTATAGTGAAGCAACGTCCTCAGGTTTCTAGATGGGATAAATAATAATAATAAATACGATTCTCTCTTCACAATAAGGAGTTACAAAAGGCTTAAAATATACTATTAACAGGTTCACTGTCCAAAACTTATAACAATGGTTAAATCAATTGTTACGGACCATATGTGGTCTGCGGGACAGTGAACCTGTTAAGATACATAGCATCCTATCATTTGTGAGAGGCTGGTGCCTGAAATAGGTTTCATGAGAAACCTGCAAATACCCGACAGTGTAAATAAGCGTCTAGTATCCTTCCGTAACACAGAAGAGCTCAAACTTCGAAAAACACAGTTAGTCGTTAGGTCTGGTTAATTTTGAAAGATAGCAGGCGTTAACTCTCATCACAACCAATACTGAGCTATATTAGGAGCAGTGGACCTTGATGGCGCAGTGGTTAACGCGCCTGGTCTGCGATTGCTAAGGTCAAGCAACTTTTCGTTTCGCAAAGGTCGTCCATCGGATCGGTGACCAAAAACTTATCATCTCGAGCTCCTCCGTGTTTCGGAAGGCACGTCAAGCCGTTGGTCCCGGCTGCTTTAGCAGTCGCTAGCAACCACCAATCCGCACTGGGCCCGTGGTAATTATAGCGTGTTCTTTCCATCCATAGGAAAGGCTCGTGCCCAGCAGTGAGGACATAAAAAAAAATTGCTGGTGATGAGTCGTGGATTATGACCCAAACTCCCTATGAGTATGTGGCAAAGTCTGACTTAAATGGAACGTTTATAGACTGATGATGATGTTGATGATGATGATGTTGTTTCTTCTAGGGAATATTATGGGTATACAGAAAGAGAAAGAGGAAGAGGACGATGGACCGACCAAACAGGCCTACAAGTATGCGGAACATTTGGATAAAGGTAAGATTCTGGTTTTAAGTGAATGGAAAAAATCTTGTTTTATTATTGTCGATCAAAATTTACAAGTAGAATGTGCAATTGTCCAATGAATTATAAAATATATAAATAGTAGTTGTTGTCCGAGACTTCGTTCGCGAAGACTACAGTAAAAAAAAAGTATCCTATATGCTGGTCTGGGTCATGGTCTGTATATGAGGAAAGTTTCATTAAAACCCATTTAGTAGTTTTTACGTGAAAGAGTAACAAACATCCATCCATACTTACAAACTTTCGCGTTTATAATATTAGTAGGATACATAATTATTTTAACAAGTATTGTATGATAGCATAGCTTTAGCTTTTAGCATTTAGCAACATTTTGTAGCTTGGATGAGTCGTATAATAGTGCCTATGATTTATTTGTTTATTTTAGTTTGTCAATTAGAAAAGGCTTACCAACTAAATACATACAGAAAATTAACAAAAACTTCACCTTTTTTCCGAACGTTCGATTGTAACGAATGCAGAAGCCGAAGAGCCCGAGTCTAAATCGGATTTCGTGAAGAAGAAGACGATCGGCGAGCAGCGCCGCTACCTGCCGGTGTTCGCCGTGCGCGAGGAGCTCATGCAAGTCATACGGGAGAACAGCGTTATCATCATAGTTGGTGAGAGCTGGTTTTTATAATCATTCAAAATCATTTATTCAGCTAAAGCTACATATAGCTCTTATGAACGTCATTATGCCATCGGTTTGTAAGTCTAATCTCTGGGCGGGAGACCTTGTACTGAGAAGAACCGGCAAGAAACTCAGCAAGTGTCAAGCTCTTTTCTCCCTTACAGCGTCTAAAATATTAGAAAATATTATAAAAGGACACTTTATGTTTATGACTTTATGATTACCATCATCAGCTGGTGAGGCTCGTAGTAAGGCAGTAAGGCTCGTGCCCCACCGCTGGGGGCACGAGCCGTCCCTGTGGATGGCTAAGGAGAACGGGCCATAAACCACCACGCGGACTAGTATTGGTGGTTGTTAACGACTGCTAATCTAGCCGAGCTCGAGATGATACATTTTTGGTCACCCATGCGATAACAGGCCTTTGCGAATGTTGCTTACTCGCGGGCGCGATAGCCGCTGCGCCATCGAGCTCCTCAAAAAAATGTATCAGCAAACTGAATAATAGAACTTTGGTTCCTGTCAAACACTTTTGCCACTACCCTTAATATTGTATGCGATGTTTATGTTGTATGTTTTACCTTTGGTCAGGCGAGACCGGCAGCGGCAAGACCACCCAGCTGACCCAGTACCTGCACGAGGAGGGCTACAGCCGCCTCGGCATGATCGGCTGCACGCAGCCGCGCCGCGTCGCCGCCATGTCCGTGGCCAAGCGCGTCTCCGACGAGATGCACACCAAGCTGGGTACTGACCCCGTACATGCGACTACTCACGCGAGTGCTCACGCGAGTAGTCATGCGAGTAATCACGCGATTAGTCATGCTAGAAGTGATGGTCATAGTCACGCTAGTAGTCATGTTCATATCATAGTCATGCTAGTAGTAATGTTCATAGTCATGCGAGTAGTCATGTTCATAGTCATGCTAATAGTGATGTTCGTAGTCATGCGAGTAGTCATAGATATGCAATCATATCATTAGTAAATAGCCTATATACTAACCCACTGCTGGGCAAAAAACTTCATCATTAAAATTAAGTAATCGCTGCTATCAAATAATTAATTGATGGGTATTAATCACCTCGCTTTCATCATATCATATATCAGAAAAATAACAATTATATTTAACATGTGAAATGTCATAGAAAGTGTTTTATTTCATTGAGCAAGTAGTGCTCTTGCTATAGTAATACACTAGCAATTATTTTATCAAATTGTCTTGTTTTTTATATTTTGCCAACGTGATAAGAACTTATATTATTATATTCTTTATTGCACAAAAAATCAATGTTCAAACAATGATGAGCAAAAGCAGTTTAAAAAATACTCAAAAAAAATCTATTTAAATAAAATTGTCGTCGGATACCTACCGATGTATGCCTAGGACGCTTAAACTGAAAAGTTAAATTTAAATCATGTCTAAACATTTTTATGTATAATTGAACATGAAAGCTTAAAGTGTATAAAGTTAACTTTACTCATTCCAACAGGTGACGAAGTGGGCTACGCCATTCGCTTCGAGGACTGCACTTCCCCCAACACCGTGATCAAGTATATGACGGATGGCATCCTGCTACGCGAGGGTCTGCGCGAACCAGACCTCGACCACTACTGCGCCGTCATCATGGACGAAGCTCACGAGCGGTCTCTCTCCACCGACATGCTGTTCGGGCTGCTCAGAGAGGTCAGTGCCGCTTCATTTACTCGACTGTCAATATCAATATTCGAAAAGGCCATAATTTATGTCTAATGGTCTTCGAATCGTATGTTTAACAAAAAATATTAGAATAGCTCAAGTGTTTCTACCGCGCCTGTGGTCAATGCTGATGGGCTTTTCAGAGAGGTCAGGAGTAGAATAGCCCGTCTAAACGTCCCGCCATTATTATGTTGTCTTATGTTATATTTGAATAGCCCAAGTGTTTCTCGAATAGTCCGTGTCAACGGTCCTTAAGTCGAATGTCGTCAAAAATGTTTGTTTGAAGTGTATTTACCGCCCTTATGGACAATGCTGTTTGAACTACTGTAAAAGGTCAGTGCCTCTTAGTACACTAACCAGTAGCTGAACACTGTGATCAGTACATGACAAACTGTATTCTTCTACGCGAGGGATTACGTAAACCAGAACTCGACCACTACTGCGCCGCGCCGTCATCATGGACGACGCTCACGAGCGGTCTCGCTCCACCTACATGCTGTTTGGGCTACTCAGAGAGGTCAGTGATAGAATAGCCCGTGTAAATTATCCATATGTTGTACAAAAAATATTTAAATAAATCAAGTATTTTTTTAAGTTTAAGTTAAAAATTTAAGTATGGGTAAATCTAAATAATAATAAATCTTTTGGCCGATTTCGGCTACGGTGACCATTGCTCATCTATAAGTTTAACGGCTCCGTCTGCAATGAGAATTTAATAGCTGTTCATTTACAGCATGTACACACGCCTGCACAAACTGTTTTCTAAAGTTTACGCGAACACTACACATTGAAATGAAACAACTTTTACGGATCTAATCGCGTTTATTTTACACATTAGTTTTAATTAATGTTTATCCTGACGATATTTTCGACTCCTTTCGAACCCTTTGCAGGGTCCGTGGTCACAGGGAGACTGAGGTGTTGGTCGTCTCATAATTAGTTAGTAGCTTGTGTACCCTTATTTAAATTTAATCAGGTGCGTTATGTTTTACGCAGAAAGAGCTTACAGTATCTCTTGGTCTGGCAGTATGGTGTTGGGGTTGGGATTTAATATTTTGTATGATGGGATCCCAGGCTGATGGTAGATTCCAACCATCTTCTTTATTCGCCATATTCTCTAATTAAAACTAATGTGTAAAATAAACGCGAGTAGATCCGTAAAAGTTGTTTCATTTCTACCACAAACTGTCAAATTTTCTCAATGTACTTTGAACTTTATACCTTTACAATATGGTTAAGAATGTATTGAAGAATGTTGACAGTTTTGGATATGTTGAGTGCAGGCGTGTGTACATGCATTTACATGTACATTTACAGCTATTTAATTCTCTCTGCAGACGGAGCTTTACTGCTAAAACAGGATACATAAGTCACCTAAGGGCCCACCGTAAAACTCTGATCCGATCCGAACCCTTCGGAGAATCTAGTAGGGCACGGGGACGCGCACTAGTGCGCGATTCCGTTCCCTCTAGATAACCTCCGAAGGCGATTCGTTTCACACGGCTTGAGGGACCCTTTACGTTCCTCGCCGCCCCCAAAAAAGCCCGGTGAAGCTGAAAATACCGTAGAGGCAATCAGCAATCTCTCTCAAAAAAAAAACAAACCGCAAAACTTATAAATATATTATTATATTCGGCAATATTTTCGTTTCATGCTCATATTCCAACATTACGTTTGAGTATGGTACATGATTGTACATTGATGCGAGATTGCGAGAAGCACAATACCGGTAATTGTGGAGATCCTTGGGGCAGGCCTTTGTCCGGTGGATGTCTTATGGCAGAGATGACGATGATGGTTGAACAAAGTATCGCTCGCATCCCTGTTACATAATTTTAAGGAAATGTAAAAAAAAACTTCATCATAGGTACTTATATGTAATCATTTATTTAAGAAAAAATGCATCTTTATAAATAGAACATTTAACTTACGAGTATAATACTCACAATATTCAACATCAGATTGTCACAAGTAACCGTTATATTAGGTGGTATTACATTATTGATATAATATAAATATTTAACGAAGTACTATCTTTTAAAATCTTTTCCAAATTGGTTAATATCAAATCTTTTATTTTCATATCAAAGTTAACAGTTCTGTAACTGTGTGTCCGAACACTTCATAAAATATTTACTTTTAATCTTTAAAGCGTTACAAAGATTCAGGAAAGTTTAAAACAAATACTGCTTAGCAAAATTACACATATCAATTATTTCAGTTTGCTAAAGCAATTAATAATCTAATTTATGTTTTTTTTTAATTTGTATTTTTTCGTCTTAAAATCTGTTTGTAAATAACTTAAAAAACAGTCTTATTCAATAAGAAAAGTAATACACGTAAGACTAGGGTGTCACTCTCAGACCATAAACAAGATTTCCTCTTAACTATTATCGCTTAAGTTACCATAAATAACGATAACACATTAATATCAATAGATTAGAGCATAACAAAGATTAATGTACGTGCGAAGGGGCGTCTTTATCATTTAGGAATGTTTGATCATAATCCAACTTTAATCCGATCGCGTCTTACCGCATACGAATCAACTCGCAAAAGAGAGACAAAATACTGAAGTGTGCTACTTCTAAATCGAAAGTGTTCATGAAATTCAATAAAGGAACTTGTAACAACTGCTTCTCTATACGAATTTTTGACAATGAAAATTCGACCGTGTTGTAATTCAGACATAGTCTATATTCGCGTTGGTTTGCCAGAAGCAGGCGTAGCAGCTCTGTCCAGCGGTGGACCCGCTGGGCTGTGACCCTCAGACAGACTTCGCCTTCTCCCTGACGTGCGATTGGCTGACCAGCATCACGCCCATGTTCATGCCGATGTTGCCCCACTTGAGCGACTCGCTTATCTGTAACAACAAATTTGTGATAAGACTTTGCCCCAGCCGGGATAACACTGTGACCCGCTTCCGGGGTTGTTCACATGTTAAACGGAGATCTGAATTCGGCGTGAACAGTGTACTGTTCACGGGTTGTATACGATGCAGTAGGGTTGAAGTTAAAGAAATTATCTTATTCAATATAATTTTATTTTAATTAATCTTTTATAGATCTATGTCCTAGTGAACAAAAGAACAGTAATTTGCGTTGAATTAGTTAAAAAAACGTATGTAGGGATATATGATATAAAAATCTAGTTAGTTAAAAAAAGCATGCATTGTGATTAAACAATAATAACAATTGCAATACAAATAATAATAAATAATTTTTAATTATTTAATTAAATATATAAGTTAGCATATCCTTTGTAAAACGACACTGACATATTATTATTACTTCTACTTTATGTCTTTTCCACTTTGTTATACCATAGACAAAGATAAACTCAAGGCAGCATTACCACCAGACTGCTGATATCACGTATTTTATCTGTGCTAAAATGAATATTTGAGATATATAATTTGGCTGTCTGGCATTCTTAATCTTAAAATCTGTGCTGGTAAAAAAGGTGGCAGTTTATTTTCTGATAATCAAGAGAAAGTGTGAGTACAAAGTGTAATATATAACCAAGTTTCTTTGAATACTAAACTAAACTAATTAAGGACAAAAGAACAGATAATGAGATGATAGTATTAACAAACAAAAATCAAGAAACAAAGCACATATAATCCACGACGTTTATTGCGACGAACTATTTAACCAGTTTAAACCACCTCACAGTTTTAAATGGGCGCTTACGATACAGATAATGGCAGTATGTTAATGTATTCGGGATGTAAATATATAGGCAGATTATTATTCGCACCTAAATTATTACGCGTATAAAATGTTGGTTCACTTTGCACACAAAATGACAAAGAAAATATATTTATTACATAGTCCTAATTTTCGATTCCTATTTTTATTTATTTATGATGTACTGTAATACATTTAATTATAAACTGTTTATACACTTATTACTTTTACTATTGTATTGTATTTTCTTTGATTTATTTAAATAGCGATACTTCATTCTCTTCACTTTCGTTTCTAGTATATTCTGCGTAGAGATATCGATATCGCAATTCGTATCGATAACGATAAACTATATTGGTGCGATTATATATTTACAATTGCATTGCAATCTATGCAATCTTCGCAATACCTAAAACTGAATAAACAATAATTCCAATAACTTTCAAGAAGTTGCCGGACTACAATAAAATTGCAAACATAATGCAACTATTTATAAATACGTTTAAACCAAGCTTATCTTTATTGCACATTTAAATTTATGCAAGTGCTTTAACAAATTAAACTATCTTTTGTAAAGACACTTGTTGACACACTAGCAGTTATCCCGACAATTTAATGTTTAAAGTGCTTTCATTATGAATTGCTACAAAAGTATTTTTTTTTTTTCAATTATAATTAATCTAGCCCGACACGTGTGTTCTTGGCCGCAATTTTAATTTCTTTTGTTGTAAACGCTTATCAGAAATCAACGCGGAAGTTGAACGTGACTTTATGTTGTGCCTTCACCGAATTTCTACCAGGAATTCACGTTTTAGTCTCTTTTACGCGTTCTCTCGCCGATTACTTTCGCGTTTGTACTTAACAACTTTTGATCAACCGAAGTGTTTATATGTAGCTTATACGTCGCCGTTTTAAATACATGAAACACAGGTTACAAAAAGGGGCACATTGAATTCCGGTACACTCAAACCAATTGGCGTTTAAAATTCAAATCCTCACCGGTATTGGTAAATGTTGCCAGCCGTTTTGGGTCCATAGCGCCTCCTCGATTATCATCAAAAGATGATAATCATAGGTGTTTTCGACGTCGTTAAGCTGATCTGTAACAGAATTGCTACGTTTGCGATCTCTCGTTTTCGTTTTCGTTTTCGTTGGTCCCAATTGCCTGATGGTGTCCATGCATTAAATTATTCGCCTGATGATAGTTCGCCATGTACCCAGTTTTCAATGCCGCCGTCGCCGTGCTATAGTCCTTTTACTATGCCCCAAAGTCCACATCGAAGTAAACTTAGCACAAATCGCATAGACATTCACAGTAAGCCAAAATGATGAGGCAACTTAAAGAAAATGATTTTGTTGCTCGAACATTAAAACTATCGTTACGAACGAAACAAGTCGTGAGTAAAGACAGCTTTTAAAAAACAGTTTTATGAGAAGGGGCATGCATTTCGAATTGTGAGAAAAATTCCAGAAGCGACATAACAAGTGTATAAAAATACATTCGACGCGAAAGGAAAACCTGTCCGCGATCAAAGAAACCCGTATGACGAGTGTACTTGTGGTTGAAAACAGTTATTGCGGATTCTAGAATTTTCTTTAGAGGAATTCCGATTACGGGGTTTGTGATAGCATGCAATCGAGTGTTCGTTTACCTGTCTCATGCGAGCTTCCTGCGGAGTCTCCCCGTAACGACACCAGTGGACGAAATGCAATGTGTTGTGCCAATTCCTCTCGAACCTTGACTTTGTTGCCATATCCAGCTGCAATCAGGAGAAGCTCCTTAGAAGGTGTTCATCTCCACTGTGTCACGTGTCCACAGTTTCCAAAGAACGAAAGGCCAATGCTTTCACTATCTGAAATGAGAGGTTTCCAATTCTGACGCCAGCCTACGCAACGAATAAAGAACTCTGATGACCGATAGATACAATTGAAATACCTTTGAAGGTAAGGACTATCATGCATTAGTTTGAAAATTCTAAACTATATTAGAGACAGATGTTTGACAGTCTGCTATAAAATTGGAGTTTCTCCATTTAAACAAATTGCACTGTAAGAATAGAATCTGTTGATGTTGATTGTTGATTCGCTAATGGGGACAGCGTTTATTTGCATCGAAATCGAGGCCGTGTGCCATAAGTCTGAAAGCTAGTGTGATAATTCACTTCAATACATACAAGGAGTGTTTATAAATTAATCGGGGTTAATCGGGCTGTTGAAACAACGATACATTTATGATATTGCTCTTGGCAAAGTAGCGTTACAAAATGTATAAGCAAACGTGACTAGAGTTGTAGATATACGAAGGCCGTTGTAGAGTTATGTCACACGGCATTTGAATGTGAAACTTGTTTGGGTGCTGTTGAACCATCTGTGACGTTTCGATAGGTGAATCATTTTTGCATGCAATCTTACAGACTTATAAACTGAACGATGACTCCTAATCGTCATAAATTATGGCATAACGTTACATTAAGATTCGAAACCTCATTGAGAGTTAAACTCATTTCTTTTGGTGAGACTCAACACAACTTCAATGTACTAAAGTGGCCCTACTTTGTAAGTGAATTGGAAACTTTTTCATCGCGCGTCGACGTTTTCGTTGACTATTTACCTTAGCTCTGATATCCTTCTCGCTGTTGGGGGTCTCCTGTTTGTCATCAATGTTATTGATACGTATCACTGAGTCTTTCTTCCAGAAGGCACTCAACGTAGTCTTGATGACACGTTTGCGCACTCCTTTCTGTTGGACTGTGAATATGTCTATCTGTTCCGGGTTCTTTGTTTTTTCTGTTGACAAAATAGATTTATTGTTAGTTAGGTATTACATTTTGCTATCTTAATGCTTAAAATGTTTTAAAATCAAAATTATAAATGCCTATAGCAAATTTGTATAACGACTTAAGGTTTATTAAGTCTACAGTAATCCTTATCTAGTGTGACCAGATTACTACTAAGCCATCGAACGCTCATCATTTCGTAAGGGCTACAAACCGGACGCACGGCTCATTGACGATTCGTCTGCTAGAGTAATTAAAACTAAAACCCGCCGGGTTGTATCGCATGAATTTATTTACAAATCCTATTGTGAACGCTCGACGTGTACGTGCGAACGGTGCCAATCTATTCAGTGCGCTTGCTGGCGCTGAGCGGGGCGTACGCGATCGACGCCCTACTTACGACTCGCTTACGATCCCGCAAGACTCGGCTGTATAAAAAGCATTAGAAATATATTCAGTAACACAATACGAACCTTTACCCTTCTTCCACATGGCGATGGCATACATATGGTAGTCTGCCGACAAAGTTGAGTCGGGAGGCAATGGGTCCTCAGCTCGGACCTCCAGCAAGAAGCCGGACTCGAGAACGGCACATAAGATGTTCTGTTCATCGTGTTTGAACCACTTGGTCTCACGGAGCTTGTGAATAGCCACAGACGAGCCGAAGCGCGGCTTCTTGGGCGCAAACAAAGCCTGTGCTTGGCTCCCGAAACGAGACAGGAGCCCTCTCACTGTCGGCTGCGGCGCTAAGCTCTTCTCCGGCGGCTTGATCTGCTGGAAACTCCGGCAGGTCACGAACCTCGCTTCCATTGAACCCTGTCTCTCTAAATTTCGCAAATCAATTCACCCCCACTCAACTACTATCTGTATTTCAGAGTACTCTCACTTCGAGAAATCGTTGGACACTTTCACAATTTAGTGCGCGTGGTTTTCCCTTTACGGAGCACTGAGTTACACGGTGGCGCGGTAACGATAGACGCGGCGCGCGTGCGGTCGCTCCTATTTATACTGCCCGGGGGTAGGGGGGGGCTGTGGGGGCGCGGGAGGCCCCGCAACACTTGCATGACCCCACTAGAGACGGGCGATGTCGATCATTTACAATATTATTAAACTTGTAGAACTATGTTTCAATAAATTACATTTGTTTGAACCCAATTTTTGAGTCTATTTTTAAAAATTTTTACTTCTGATTTTGTGCTAGGTTACTATTTAAACAGTAAAAGAGGAACGTAGTAAGTTAATTGTCTCATTAACACGAATAAGTATAAAGGTTCTTTAAAGTAAAACTAAAGGTTGAAATAGATTAATAAACTGAAATTAGCCTAGTCATTATTTTCCATGTCCTCATAATGTTCCAGACAATCTTGCAAGTTAAGTAAATTAAAAATATCTCAAATTCCTCCGTACTTGGGAAGGAAAGCTGATTCCGTTTGTTATGGTAAGATAAGAGTCAACTACGAACGACGGCAGGTTATAGCGCGCACTTCCCGTGTGCGTGTGAGAAGGCCTAGAACCAGCAGTAGGAAGTTTATAGCCTGATCTTAAAGACAATTTAAATATAAGCTCTCTTACGTTTGTAAGAAAGCTTATATTTATTCTGTTTTCCTAACTGACCCTGGTTTTCATCGATTGCTATTCGTTATTCTATCGTTGGCACATCCCATCTCTAGCACGTTGCATCGAGCTTGACCTCACTCAAGCTGTCACACCCCCCTCTTTCGCCCCTCCCGCGTCCGCCGGCGGCCCCCCCTTCCCCCCCGCCCTTCCCGCGCACCGTTCCCGCGACACGCCGGCGCCAACCGGCGGCAGGTAGGTGTATTTTTTTTCATTTCAATTTAATCACAAACTGCACCGTAATCTCTGAGCTTGGCCGGCAAAGCTGCGGAATTCAAGTTATACAGCCTCAATGTTACTGACTAATATATTGATATTTATGCAATGTTAAGCAACAATGTTGTTTTCTATTCATCTCCGCTTTATCTTATCAGCGCTATCGCTTTCATTCATCATCGTATAATGGAAAATCTTATAGAAATCTGATCTGATGGTTTTTGTCATCTTGTGCGTCATTTCTGATTAGCCGAGATAAACGGGTATGCACTCAATTTAACAATGATTTTATCGGCACGTACCTACTTCACGGTACTTTCCAACGAAGTGCAATCGTAAAGTTATTGTTTGATACCTTGGTATTTAACTAGTTCCGTTATACTCATTACATTATATGAACATAGACGCTGTCCAAGAATGCATTTAATTGAGAAACAGTTTGTCTGGACTACTAATTAGTATATTATCTCAGTAGTCTAATGTTAAGACCGCCGGGCTCAGATTAAGAGGTCTTCGGTTCGATTTCCAGCACCTGCTAGATACCACCATCTAAAATAAGTTCTGTCGATATTCGACATACCAACATGTAAACAGTATTCATAAAATTTAAAATTGCTTAAAAACAAGTTTTTTATAAAGTTTGAATTGTATTGTCGTGTAAAGGAGAAACATATCAGAATAGGTTTTAAACAAGGTCTTTAACGATCTTAAACTCCTTTTATGTTTCAATAGTGTAAACCGTAATTATCCAAAGTCACAATACACCAAGTAACATTCCTAAGTTTAAGCCACAAAATAAGGAGAGAACAGAAGGTAAGCTAAATACATTTTATTTTTAGGAGAGAGTTTGGTGATTGCCTCGAGACGGCATTTTCAGCTTCACCGGGCTTGTTTGAGGGCGGCGAGAAACTTAAAGGGTTCGTGTGAAACGGATCACCTTCGGAGGTTTTCTAGAGGGAACGGCATCACGCACTAGTGCGTGACCCCGTGCCCTACTAGATTCTCCGAAGGGTTCGGATCGGATCGGGGAATACATACCGCGCTCGAGCAACACATAGACTCACGGACCATCTTAAACGAGCGCAGCTGTTGCAAGATTTCGTGTCCGTGGGAGGTGTCTACCTACACTCAGGGGCACATCTAACCGCCCACCCCGTTATTTTCATACAAACATGCTCACTTTGCGACTCTATACATAAAAATGTGAATACATTTCTGCAAAGATCTGTATGCTAAGGGTTAGGTTAAGCGTACGGCTGTCCAATAAGCATTTTAAAAGTGTACCGAAACCATTGCATTTGTCCATAGAGGCAGAACAATGAATGCTTTATCACATTCCATACAATGTGATATGGCAATAAGTAATGCTGTGCTTAAAAGACGGTTTGGAAACAGGAAAAAAAATTTAAAACTGTTCAAAGAACTAATTGGACAGTCGAACGCTTAACCTAAACATTAGCGTACAGATCTTTGCAGAAATATATTGACATTTTTATGTATAGAGTCGCAAAGTTAACATGTTTGTATAAAAATAACGAGGTGGGCGGTCAGATGTGCCCCTGAGTGTATGTGTGAGCGCGTTCGTATGAAGCTTACTCTCTGCAGCCTCCTTATTTCGTGGTTTAAGCCCAAGGTTGTTCACTCGCACTGCCGATGACGTCATTCACACACGTCTGCGACTCGTAGCTCGTAGGGCGTGAACTCGGCATTAACGTGATTCTGCCAACGAAAGAGCCCTCTCTTTGTTGTTTTCTAAAGTTTAAACGAACCCTAATGACTCCATCCTGATGATAGTGGACTCCCACTGTGAGGCAAAACTTGCAAAGAGTTAGAAAAGTCATAGTTTAGTTACAAAAATGGAAAACACGGCTTCCGGTCTCGGTCACCAAAGTATTTATTGAATACCTACCCCCGGGATCATTGTATCTGACCGGGATAAAAGGTAGTTTAGTGTAGCTTTCAAAGAGACCTTTAACACTCGCGCTCAGTAGGTATTCTTGTTCTACAGATTATTCCTTACAGAAACGTAAATTATAATACATTTTAGCCCTTTATTATAATAATCCTACACTATGTATATAATTGCTTATATTTAACTGTAGACTAATCTATTTGTGTAGATAAACGTGAAAATATCTATGCAAAGTAGTTCATTGAATAGATAAGATATTGAAAGAAACACAAGGTCGGCGTTTGCTTTGTCAGCCCCGTAATTTATGAATGGTGGGCT
Organism: Eudonia truncicolella; assembly: GCA_949315975.1. Taxonomy (NCBI): domain Eukaryota; kingdom Metazoa; phylum Arthropoda; class Insecta; order Lepidoptera; family Crambidae; genus Eudonia; species Eudonia truncicolella. The sequence continues at coordinate 15,972,475 of OX438837.1, read as the reverse complement.
TCAAAGGCAGCACGTGAGAGTGAGGCGCCTCACGCGACCGTTTGCTCTCAATATTACTTTGTGTAAATATGTTTTTACAACAGCCAGCGCCCACAAAGATGGAGTCCGCAGAAAGTGAGCTTCGTACGACCTTAGATTTATAGTTCGTACTAAATTTGTATTAAATAAACAATTTTTGCACGAAACCGGTCGTTGTAAAGATCCTTGGTGGAGACCTTTGTCCAGCATTGGACTTCCTTTAGCTGATATGATAATGATGATGATTAAAACTTAATTTTTTCACGGACACTGAATGTCGCAACAGCTGCGCTCGAACTATTCCGAGCTGTTCCGAGATTCGCGTTCGTGAGAGGGTCTATGTGTGCGTTGCTCGAGCGCGGTATGTATCTATCTATATATATAATAAATCTAAAGAGGGTCGAAAGTCTGTACATGGAAGATATTCGAAAAAAAGTTGGCTGGGGATACTTAGAATCAATAACAGAACACGTTCCAACAGTTTTTAGAATTTTTGTCTGTTTATCTGTTTATTTGACCGCGCATTTTTATGCAAACTTTCCACATAGACAGACCATGACCCGGACTAGGACATAGGATACTTTTTATCCCGGTAACAGATACCTGTGGGATAGTGTAATCTTCGCGAACGAAGCCGCGGGCGACAACTAATTAGTAAATAATATATGAGGCTTACCTCCTTATATTGTGCCGCGCCTTTGAGCATTCTACTATTCACAAATTACCGATTTGACGGCCTCGAGTGGTCGAGTGGCTTGCACTCCGGTTTTCATGGTGTCGCCATCTCTGAGGTCCCGGGTCCCCGGTCGGATCAATTTAGAAATACCTGTTTTTCTAAATTGTTTCGGGTCTGGCGGTTTCTTATGTATAATAAGTATGTATTTAAGTATATTAAGTATGTTTATCCGTTGTCTAGTTAACCATTTATCGGGTTACTTATAGAAGCTTTTCTTGGGGCTAGATAATTGGTGTGAGTGTGGGAAACATTTATTTATTTATTTACTCATTCACTACTTACCATTTACCATTTATTAACAGAATGGATTATGTAAGAATTATGAATGTTAATTATAACATTATGGTCTGTCTATGCTGCAGATTCCGTAGGTTTTTACTTGTAATACGAATTCCTAGAAAGTTTTATTTTTTAATTCATTCATTTAAAAAAATGACATCTCTCAAATTAGCGCACGTGTATCTTATAATTTAACTTAAAGCGAATAAGAAGATATATGTACGTTTTATAAATAGTTTTAAAACTTATCACCTAAAGATAACAATAAGTTCTGTAAAAAAACTTAAATTTTATTAAATGTTTATTGTTTCCCTTTATATTTTGTATATTTATTTTATTTTTTATATTTATTTATTAATTATTTATTATTTTGACACTGTAAAAGAAAGGGAGAAAAGAAATGCCCTTGCTGAGTTTCTTGCCGGTTCTTCTCAGTACAAGGTCTCCCCGCCCTGTAGACTAACAATCAATTGATGATTGATCAATTGTTTAAATATTTAGCAAAGAAGCATATATATATATATACCCTAATTTGAAAATGATGTGTACTTATTTATTAGCAGTTTATCTTACACCTTGAAACGCTGGAGTGTCAGGCACCACCAGGTTCAGAAGAGAGATAGAAAGGAAAGATGTAAACTGGTACAATCAATTTATATCCCAGGGGTGGGTTCCGTCAGACGCTATACAACTCAGTACTGTCGCGCGGTTTTATAAGGGGACTTAGCTTTACAATGCAATACAATGCAATTTACAATAGATTACAATGTAGGTATATGATTCCTGTCTATTTTTAGTAACTAAATAAATAAATAAGATAACAACTTCTCAATTGATAGTTAGTAAAGTTTTAATAAATTTTCGTATATTTGGTGTGATGTGATGTGATCAATTCTCGTGTATTTAATGTGTTGTGTTAGAATAGTGTTTAATATTAGATAGTTGTGTTAGTTAAGAGTAGGTACCTACGCGAATTCGTATTGAAACAGCGCCTCCTGATGACAAACCAGGAGAAAGAAATACATTTTTGCCATACTATTTCTCCTTTTCGTAAATGTAAGTGCATGGCAAAACGTGCACCTGGCACTTTGTGTAAAGTTACTAAAGTAAAAAAAACGAGAGACGGTCTCGATAACATTACATAAGCGTCTGCAGACCGGTTGTTGCTGGGGTTGATGTAATGAACACTTTTTCGCGCGTCTGTTTCTTACCGCCTTGGCCACGAGCCGATGCGACTAGCGACTTTACCTCCATTGTTTTTATTTTTATTTTTGGATAGAGTTAGCTGATGGCCTCTACTGGCCTTTTCGACGTCACCAGATTTGTTTGGAAGCGGCGAGAAACTGAAAGGGTTCCTGTTTGGGTTCCTCCTGAACACCAGCGCTATGGCTCCGGCTGTGTGAGGTCTGCGAGTGCTAAAGTTAAACAACTTTCGCAAAGGCCGGTCATCGGATGGGTGACCAAAAATGTATAATCTCGAGTTCCTCAGTGCTTTGAAAGCCACGTAAATCCGTTGGTCCCGGCTGCATTAGCAGTGTTAACAACCACCGCACCGCACTGGGCCCGCGTAGTGGTTTATGGCCCGTTCTCCCTGTCCATCCATAGGGATGGCTCGTGCCCCAGCAGTGGGGACATTGATGAGCCGATGATGATGCTTGGCGAATTCGCTACACGCGCCGCGGTAGCCCGAATCGTGACGAGCAGTTAGGATATGAGTGGGAAGTGTTGATAATTGAACAACAGATGCGACCGTTGTTTGCTTAACACGTCTTAGATGAACTTTGTGGAATGTTACGAAATGTAAACGTTTAACCGCTCGCCCGCTAGTGTCATGCATGCAACGCTGCAATATTTTTTTTCTAATTCATTGCGTTCTTTCTGTCACCGTTCACTACGACTGTCGTGGTATAGCGCGCAATGAACTAGAAAACCGCTCGTCGCGTCGCAAGACGCTCGTGCTTGTGGTCGACGCCTGGGAAGATTGGAAATTAATTTTGTAAAGTACTTTTTGACAGTATTCGCTGTTTATTGTTTTTAGAAGATCGCATAGGTACCTAACGATTTTCTAGTTTTGGCTACAAATACTCTCATGATTATTAAGGTCATGATGATAAACTGCCAACGGTAAATTATTTCTTACAGATACTATATGATCATGTAAAGTATTGGAATAATAGAGTTAATTGTTATGTGTCATGTGCTAGTGCGACTTTATGATAATGATAAATTAAAAATATTATAAAAATAGAGAATTATGCTTGTATCACATGCGATTCTTGGGACATAGTGAGGGTTCATCATCATCATAATAATTATCCGCCTACACTAGTCCACAGCTGGACATGAGTGAGGGTTAAGATTCCAAAAATAAGCTGTTAAGTTGTGAAAATATTGTAAAAAAGAATGTAGAGTTTAAAGTTTAAAACTTTTTTTACAATATTACAAATATGACAACTGAAATAAAACCCTACACGGACCTACTCGTGTTTATTTAACATGCAAGACCGTCGATCATTGCTCGATGACGAGGCCTAAAGACGACGTTCTTTTGGCGCGATTGAGAACAAAGCGTTTACTTATTATTCAATTCATTTATTTGTCTCGAGCATCAATGGCTCATTTGGGTTAGTTACAATAAATACCTTATCCTATGTTAGTAAAATTAACAATTTCAATAAAATTAAATGCAAATACAAAATTGATAAATAAATTATAAATTATTATTATTATTCTTTTCGCGCGCTACCTGCCGCCCGCCCCGGCCGGCCGCCCTCCGCTGCCCTCCGCTGCCCGACATCTTTGTCATTCTTTTTACACGCTGCGCCCGCCGTATGCAATGTTTCTTTTTATAAAATTACAAACAATATATATATTTTTTGATGTGTAACATCTTTCCTCTCGCTTTCTTGCAATTTGTGGGAGTGATTTCGTGAAATGGGACGGAAGTGTGTGATGTGCAGAGGTCGGAATCTGCCGGTCATTCCAGATCCGCATTCAAGGGTTGATTAGAGAGCCTCTTTTTAAATTTAGATGTGATAATGAAAGAAAACTACTGTAGATAGTCTTTGCTTAGTGTCTCAAAATATTATAGATATTATAGTGAAATTAATTAACTCCTTGCAAAATATAGATATTTTTATTTTCCAAATGAAATGGAATGGAATAGTTGAGCTGACAGACAACTCAAAGAAAGTTCAACATTCCTTCAAATCATGCATGTCATACATGGTTGTATTTATAAAGCTTTTTTTCTGAATTATCTATTTACAGACAATGCAAACTTTTTGCTTAAAAAAGTTCAAGAGCATTTCACTAAAATGTTGTTTCCGATTTCAGTGGTCAATTTGAGTTTTGGTAAATTAATACCCATTTTTTATTTTAAGAGTGTAAGCAAAGTCAATCAATTTCCTTCATACTTCAACTTAAAAAAAAATTAAAAAGGGTCCCCCAATCAACACTTGAATGCGAACCTGGAATAACCTGCAGATTCCGACCTCTGGTGATGTGACATCTTTCCTCTAGGACGGAAGTGTGTAACAGGAAGTCGGGGAAGCGCCCAAGCGCGCGCCATTTGATTTGACGAATGAGCGCGCGGTATTGCATTAGGTACTCTTAGTGTCAATTAAATAAAATACAATTTTCATTAAAAATAATTATTCTTTGTTACGAAAAATCATTTCAAATAATACCTGACCCATTTTTTTTCCAGAATATAATGTTAAAATTGCTTATTACTAAGGTGATATGTAAAATGTCACACATCATATGGGACTACTGTAAGGCTCGCTCGATTTTATTTAATAAATTATGACGATAGATACAACTTACACTTTTAAACCATGTTCAAATTTAATCGAGATTACTAAATCTTCCTTTGATCATGATCCATATAATGGTATTTTATTGAAATGTACGTGTGAAGTATTCAATTCTAACAATTATATTTGTGATCTTTACATTTACACGTGTGCTTATGAAGCGCGAAGTAAGTAGGTAAATGATCACAAAACGTGACATGCTTCGCTTAAACATTGTTTAACCAGTAAATAGCTACTATTGTGTTGCAAAGTTAGAAAGAAAATAAAAAATGGCATTTGTTGAACTGTTTTCTGCGCAAATCCGGTTAGCACTTGATTCGATACCTTTTTTCTAAAACTCCTATTCATGATCAGCATTTAAACGTCAAAAAAATTAAACTCTTCTCTCCCACATGAATTATATATAATACACAGAAAATATAAAAAAAATCCTACAATAAATAAACAAAATATATATAATGCTTATCAATAAATAACTTTTCTCTCGTTCTAAGAAACAAATGCAAAAACCTAGTGCAGCAATACGATTAGCGCTCAACTATCGTCGCGTCTCAAGTATTATTTATGTTGATTAGCTTACCTATACATCAAGTTAAATAATTCGTGGTCGGCCGTTTCTACAACGATAATGAAACGAGTCAACAAGTTGTCGTTCTTCGTTGTCTGCGATACAAATAGCACAAACCCTCTTGTATCGTTTTTGTTGATTGTACTTCGGATAAGTTTCGTGGACCCGTTCCTTGGGAATTCATATATGAAAGTTTAAAAGTATGTTTTAAAATTTCATGGACCCAGTGGGAATAGAAGAACAATAGAATCGGTGGACCTTTGGGAATAAGCCGATTTATCGCCGCGTCAGTCGCTATCTATAACTCTGCGGTAGTTATAAAATCAATCCCGAATTGAGTATCGGCAACCAATGATCGATCTTCTGAGTGGCACATCGAGTCGGAAGTGTAGTGGTCGGCCTCGCGTCTCAACGTTTGCGCCCGGCCTTCGGCGAACATACACTTTTGTCTTTGCTCATTCATCATCTCATCTCAACTTTTTATGTATTTTTCATTGATTTACGTTTGATGTACTCGTAAGAAGCTCTGTGCTCTTGAGGTGTCTGAATCTGATGCTCTTTAACATTTTTTGTTTTTGTTTTAGTACGTTAAATGATTTTTGTTTTCAATAAATACAATGAAACAAACAAAACAAAAAAAATGTTTCGACCATTCATGCCCCTGAAGTAATAAAGTTTTAGTATAAAAGTAGTGGAAACTCTTTTGAATCTTAAATCATGGCTTGAATCTTAACTTGGTTTATCTTGACATTAGAAAATACTATACTTGGTAAAATAATCACGTTTTTTTTTGCTGTCAGTTTCATACATAAATCCTTAGTCGTTTAACGGTTAATAAGGTTTAACGCAAACTCTTTCTAGTGAATGTTAGTTTTTGTACGTTTCTTGTTTGGAACTTTTTTATTTATTTCTTTGTTTTCTATTAACTAGCTTTAGAGCAAGTTCTGACGACACATTCATTTTAACCGCCTCTGTGGTCTAGTGGATAAGACCACCGGTTTAGACCCAGAGGTCCCGGGTTCGATTCCCAGCGGGGGGTACATGTTTGTGTACTCGGTTTGGTTGGTGGTAGGGCTTGTTTGTCCGCCTGGCTAGCTACCACCATCTTATCTAAATATGTCGCCATAACGCCAATGTTTGTAGCATTGTTGTGTTCCGGCAGCTAGAGATAAGATAGCCAGTGCCTCACTAGTTGAGGTTCCCGGGTGAAGTGCGCTTCCATCATTGACCTTATCGTCACTTATCATCAGGTGAGACTAAGGCACTGTGCTTACCCGTTAATATAAAAAATATATATATATATATATAATTGGGTCTTTGTGGGGTATGTATTTGGAACTACAAGAGATAGCTAAATCAATATAAGAAATCATGCCTTCGTTTTAAAGTTATAACAAACAACATAAGAGTATTAATGTGCGTATATAATATGAGATAATCCTTAGCAGTAGGTATATGTGTCGGTATGCTGCTGAGGCATTCCTACTAAAGCACAACACCCGAGCATTCTTATTGTTTTTCTCGTGTTTATCTGTCAGCTGTCAATTCCCTGTCGAGACTTTGAGACAAACATATATACTCGGTATATTCAATTGGAAAAGTACAGTTAGTTTGCTGCGAAGTGCTAACCGTACGGTGTAATTGACCGATACAAGCGATCGTTGTTACCTTGTCTGCGATCAGTTACCCTGTATATATTTTTTCTCATCTTCATCAGTTGATAAACGTCCCATTGCTGAGTTCAGGGGTTCATGTAGCAAGGATGTTTTAAAACGAATTAACATTTTATTTTACTTTTTAACTAACTTTATTTACAACTGGGTTTACAAATAGTGAATCTTTAATAGTACAAACTGAAATTTAAGCCATTTACAGGTTCTCCTAAAGTAACAAAAATTAAGTTGGAAACTGCAAAAAAATCGAATCGTTGAAGATCGCTTTTTATTCACTTAATCATAATGGTTAATTAAATTACTTACTTACTTCGCTGGCTCATGGAATAATAACTGCAGGTAATTGTTTGTTACGTTGCTAAAATAATATATACTTAAACCTTGCAAGATTAAAAACATTAAAATTGACAACAACACAAATGCAGCATGCAAAAATAGTATGATATTAAAGATGATTATAATAAATATAAAGAAATACAATTACAAAAAAGTTTTACATTGAAAATTAAGTCAATTGTACACATTTAGCCCCCGAACTATACTATACATAAATATAATTCTATTCACGATTATATTTGTGAAGTACTATTCATAAAAAAGGAGCAGATTGCCTGAATAGAATCAGCATTTCATTTTATAGATTTCATATTCTTAAGAATTCACAATTCTTTGATATTCGCAATTTACAACACTTCACATAATTTCCCTTTGTGTTCTATTTTGTTATCGCATAGGTATTATTTCATTTTCTCGAAACATCTTGCATCAGTGATCGCATTTGTTTAGATTATTTGTTATCTCTAACAAAATGTATGTATTTGCTTACACACTTATAATAATGCTGCTAACATATTGGACATTTTATATACGTCAACGATATTCATGTCGTAATCATGCAGGAAAATATCTTAACAATATACCTGTCTAAAACTTTTTCCCTGAAACAATCTTGACTTAACTTACTTAAGTAGTAGAATAAAGAGAGATCTGAAACATTAAAATGGCCGTGCAATTTGTTATGCCCTAAAAGAACAAAAATATATCGCATAGGTACCATAACATTTAATTTGGACTTTATTGATGATTAATAATGACTATTGATGACTCAACCATTAAAATGCACCTAATCCTTTCTTATATTGAATACGTATAAGGAAATCTACCAATTTTAAAAGTGTTAAATCCATCCAGGTAATGAAGAAGTTGCCTCCCAAATATTTGACCTTGTTTATCTTATCCAGTAATAAGAAATTAGGGAACTGCAACTTGTCATAATTTAATAAGATATCAGAATGCACGAATATTAAGGTAAAGCTGTCTTGTCTTATTTTCACTGGTTGACGATCCTGCCTCTTGTTGAATACTTTGTGGTAGGGATGTGAAAATCTTTCCATCTTTTATTTTTATTATTTGTTTTTGATTGATAGTGTGACTTTAAATCACGTTTGACGACTTTTGACGACCACTTTTAACAACCTCCGTAGCCGAGTGGCTTGCACGCGGCCTTTCTGGTTCTGGTTCGATACCCGGTCGCTTCAATGTAGGAAACGATCTTTTCGATAATGTATCGGGTCTGGGTGGTTGAGGTACCGTCGTTTCCAATTTCCATAAAACGAGTGCTTTAGCTACTTACCTTGGGATCAGAACGATGTATGAGATATTGTCTAATATAAAAAAAAACACTTTAAAAAGTGTAGCTTGAATTTCTATATGCGAAAACTTACTAAGTGTTAAAAACTTCCTCTGGTATGTGGTTTGTTTTGTCTGGCGTTTTCAGTTGCTGTGTTGTGTCCAAATAGAATTAAATAAATATGTTCGATAATTTCAATGCAGAGATTATACAAAAGCTCGTTTCTTTTAGCACGAAAGAGGATTACCAGAACTGAAGCACATTTGCTAACATCGATTTATTTGTTTAAAACGTAGATTCTATGCAGAAATAGATGTGAGTGGGAGCCATCCAGACGATTACTATGCAGAATATTTTGAGTGGTTTTTATTTTGCACACCGTCGGAACCAAACGGAAATATGATCGGGTCAAAAAGACATCGTGGTTTAAACACCATAAGATCAACAAGACGACGTGAACTCATTCCTCAAAAAAACTTAATTGAAAGAGTTCCTTTAAATTTGGAAAACAAAACAATAGCTCTTATGAGTGTTAGTACGATAACTCATTGGTTCGTAAGTCTATGAGGCGAGAGATCTTTTACTGAGAAGACATCCTATTACAAATAGGCGCACAACAACAACAATGTAAAAAAATTAAATATACATGAAAACTTTTAAATTATTAGCAGGACTTGATGTGTTAATAAAAGCATATAAATAATAATGGTTAAAATATTAAATAACTGATAGTCTCCCTGTTAAGGCGGTATTTTTCGAAGAATATATGCTGCCAGTATTTTATGAGGTGTTTCCAATACTTAAAAACAAAAATCACTCTACAAAGTAGTTAGCTATGTGGCTAAATGGCACATCAAATGCATTTTTGAACCTGCGTATGTACCTGCGTCACACAAGTGTGTTGTTTCATTGAAATGTCTTATTCATTAGGTACCTGTTTTACGATGTGTCATGTGGTCAATGTTGTGGATTACGATTCGACGTATTGGTAACATTGCATTGTAACAAGAGATATTCTATTCGACGATATGTTTCGTATTAGAAATTCTTCATTATCAGGTTGGTCATGATGTATGCTTAGGTATTGTTACACTTCGTACGGATCTACTCGCGTTTACTCGATATATTGTGTATCCTGATAATCGAGATCAGTGTAGGAATTGTCGTTCCAAAATTTTGTTACCGTCAATTTAAATTTATTTGTTAATTTTATATCCAAGCTGTTTTGTTTTACGCAAAATGAGATCATCCAATGTATGGGTCTTGCAAACAGTAGACGCGTAATAAGCGTCTCATTTCAATTTGTAATTTGGCCTTGCCTCGTTAGTGCAATGTGAGCCGAGCTTGACGTAGGTCGCGGCTGCGGAGATCGGTTTCCGAAACGTACCTCGACCAAGGGATGGCGATATTGCGTACGAGTGTTGTATAGTTTGTATTCCCCTTCTTATCGCCCGGTACCTAAGCGTCGGTATAAGGGAGCCTCACATTACGACGCAATCGCTACGGCTTCGCACGGGTGGACATTTCTTTTTTAAATAGCCTATGTTACTCAGCGCTAATGTAGCATTCTAATGGTATAAGAATTTTTTGAATCGGTCCAGTAGTTTTTGAGTTTATTAGTTACAAATATACAAAACAACAAAGCGTTCCTCTTTATAATATTAGTATAGATAACACAAAATAACTTAGCTTACTGTCACAAAATCAATACCTAATCCAAATATCTTCACTTGTTGTTTTTCTTCCTTTTTCCTAACGTTCTACGTTTAAACTCAGGTCACGTCGTGGGCCACAGAGCTGCCCGAAGCAAGGAGTCCCGATCACTACAGTACCTACATATGCGGCGCACGGATATGACATCTTTTCTACTACCCACTGACGCCATGAAGCTACGCCTCCGTGTGCCGGATGTATAGCAATAGTCGCTTTGGGCTGCGTAGAAGGCCATGCGTGAGCCGCCGGTGACACACGCCTGCACATTAACAATTAGACATATGGTTGCATATTTATTAAAGAAATTTGACCAGTTTTGGAGGCGTCTGTACGTAGCGTGGCCGTGGGTCGATGGTTAATCGATCAGTGGTGGAAGACGTCGCCTACATCTTCTTACAAAGCGGAGTAAAGTAGAAGTAAGTAGGGAACCCCCCTAGCACCGCAGTAGAATTGCGCCTTAACCTCAGGCGATCGGCCGGCGGCGTAGGTTCACGTAAGGTAAATTTCCCCCAGTAAGAAATTGTTTTGCCGATTTAAATTATTGTGTCCGTCTGCTTCGTTTTGTTTTCTAATTCGCCTAAGCGACATATTAAATATATAGTTTTACAAAGTAGGGATCTGTAATTGGCAGTAGGTTAAGTATACAATGTAATAACTTAGTTTATAAAGATTCTATGTTCATAAATAAATAAATAAATAAAATAAAAAAAAATTGCCCAGCATTTTTCAAGATAGTGGGCATCCTAATGTAACATAATTTTTGCCCACGTGGGAAGGTCCAGCATTGAAAAACTTTTAACAAACGATAAACAAATATAAGTTTTCATTCATACGGATGAATGTGATAACAGAAAGAGCCAGTGATATTGTTTTCACGTTTTCTAATCTATTGTCGCATGTCTGGTGGGATTATCGATAAGGGAAAGTACTAATACACCAATAAATCATTTAACAATGACTATTGTAAGTGGTAACGATAACATACATTCCTAAAATGTGTGAAATAATTAGAGGGTAGCAAGTTGAAGTTGTCACCTTGTTGAAGCCTCCGGTGATAAGAAGGCTGTTAGCTACCTCTGCCAACCGGGCTTGTTTGGGGGCGGCGAGGAACGTAAAGGGTCCCTCAAGCCGTGTGAAACGAATCACCTTCGGAGGTTTTCTAGAGGGAACGGCATCGCGCACTAGTGCGCGTCCCCGTGCCCTACTAGATTCTCCGAAGGGTTCGGATCGGATCGGGGAGCGGAACAACCGGAGGGCGCCTCTAAAGGCTCGAACCTCGAAAGTCCGGTGAAGCTGAAAATGCCGTCTGAGGCAATTGGCAATCTCTCTCCAAAAAAAAATAAAACCTCTGCCAACGTATTAGCTTGGCTATCCAAAGAGGTAATGTTGCCAGCATTCTTGGGACCGTTCCTATGAGCTGGAGGACATTTTGTTATTTATAGGTTTCATTTTGTCTTTAATTATGTTATGTTTCTTTTGCTTTATTTTTATTTAATGATAAGTTATGTTTCTTTACTGGTATCATTTTTAACCTCTAATTGTCGAATGTTTACAAGCACAGTAATTATTAGAATAAAGGTAATGTGATATCGTCATTGAACTTGAGCGTGCGAGACCGCGTAAGAGAGAGAAAAGTAGAGACACGGCAATATATCTATGTAAAGAGTTATTCAGTGTGTGTTGTAGTTGTTTGCCTCAAAGAAGTACTACCTACCAATTTCAGTCGAAAAAATATATTTGATTGGTCAATATATTAACATTTTCGTCGTTTTACAAAATAGTGCGTGCGTAGTTACAGATACCGTTCGCGGTTCACACTCACCGGCGTTCTGTTGTTGATTAAAATTGTTTTATAGTATAGAGAAAACAATAAAAATAGTTTTGTGAATTTGTGTTAAATAAGACACCATTTTTGGGACTCAAAAGTGCAGCAGTTTTTTTGTTATTATTTTTTAAACGAATATACCGGAAAAGGATAGTGCCGGTAAGCTTGGTATCGTTACCTGGGTGGCATTTTTACCGGTAAATTAACTAACCGCTCCACGCAGATTGGCTACAGCGCAATATTGAACGAAAAATGTAGCGACACTTTTCTAGATAACGTTACCTGAATTACCGGTACCAAATTACGGTAAGAAATAACGTTACTTACCGGTACTTATAGTGGGAGTTTGGTAACAGTATCAAGCCCTGCTTTAAGGGTTTTTTTATTTCAGTTATTTGTTACTGGCTAGTTGGAATCGGTTCAGTAAAATCCGGTGTTAGTAATTCAACAATTATTATAATTCAACGGTCGCACTGCTTATCACCAGTTCGCATATCATAGATAATAGTAAGTAATAGCTGTCTGTTTTCAATTGATTTCAAATCCAACGTCACGTAAGTTTGCTGTAATAATGCTGCTTCGGCGACATTCATAATATAGAAGTCTTTTATAACTTTAATAACATTCTGATTAAAATGTTTTTGTTTTGTTTATATAACTTTAACGCAAATTTTGTTAATGACGGTAGTTGTTGACATTGAATGGGCGCCTTTGGCTTTAAAAGTAAAAAAAGTAAATAGTGTTGAATAATTTCGGCGGTCTGGTTAGAACCACGATAGCTCAATTGGGAGAGCACCTGACCCGGTATGTAAAAGGGTGCAGGTTCAAATCCTGCTCGTGGAAAATTTTTCAACATTGTGTTTTTGTAACATTCTGATTGATTTGTATCATAAAACATTTTTGTTTATATCTTAATGCATTGCATAACCCAATTTTTATGGACGTACATTTAAATATCAATTATTATAAAAAATATTTTCATTGAATATGCGCTGTCACAAGCGAAATGCCTAATCATAATGAAACACACTTTCTTTATTATCTACGTTATAATTGTTTGATTGTTTTGCAACTAAATAAAACCCTTTTAAATTATTGCGTAGCACGATAAACTCCCCTAAACCACAGAATAACTAATCCTAAAGTCCTTCCTCGTGATAGCTTGGCGTTACGTTCAAACGTGTTAGTGAGTTTTACCGACTGCCATTTTACGATTCCAACCAGGACCAACGTCCTGGCGAGTTACTTTAGACAGTCATTTTAGTCACTTTAGACAGACAGACAGACATTTGAATTAGGTCACCCCACCAGTGATTTAGCATTACGATAGTTGCTTAATTTACAAGATCGCATCTCGAACGCCAGCCGCTGAGCTATCGAGCTTCTCTGCCAGTATTTCCTCAATTATTTCTTTGCTCATGGCAAAACTTGAAGTTGTGAAGACAACACACTTAAAAACTAACAACATCATCCCTTCGCCACACACAACCATTGACTTATCATAAACTTTTTCTTTAAAAATATAGTGTTCTTCGCAGTAAAGTAAAGATGTACGTCTTCGTGCTGCAGTTAGAACCAACCTAAAATTTTCATGCCCTCTAAGTCGTGACCATAGTCACGTAAGCTTTTCCAAGCCCGTCCCAAATATTTGCTAAACGAAATCGTACTCAGTTCTTCAAGTAATAAGGCTGCACTGCAACTCGTACTTAACATCATGAATTAATTTATCAGCACAAGGGATGTTATTTTTACTTCCCACTGAATAAATATCACTGTCAGTTTAGCAGTTGGTATTATTCGTAGTTTTAGCAAGAGTAATCATAATATTTTGATGGCCCGCGTTTGTACTCGTAGTCACGCAGCTTTGCGAACAGCTTGACATTTGCTAAAGCAATTTGAACCCAGTTGGCCAGTTGTTAAGGTTTATCTGTCTGGAGGAAGTGGCTACGTGGGGAGCCAGTAATTGATTAACCGTTTTCGAATGGCACCGGCCGTAATAGTTTTGTTGTTATCTTGTACCCTTTTGCCTGCTGCTATGATTCGCAATGGAAAAACACAGTAGTTATACCTTTTTTTGAGGACCTTTGTATCTCACAAATAGCTACAATCAAGAACCTTTATACATTTCGGTATCCCATACAAACTTCAAGTTCTTTTCAATCTTAACCTCTCATTTTCTTTTCAACCAATTGTAATGAAGTTAGCCATGCTTTAAACTTGGACTAATAATTATTAGTCCATGCTTAATGTAAACACAGATATCTAGTAGATAGTAGATAACATTAAAAAAACGTTTATTCAAGCCACAATGACCATGCCAATTACCTCTATGCGTAAATTGATTCATTGAATCTGCGCATTATAATTCACCTATCCGTTGACAAATAAAAGGAAAAGTTGCTTGCAATCACGACTAGACTATAACATGGAACAAACAAGCATACAGAAATATTGAACACACAAAACAGGACGCCCATGAAAAAAGTTATTTTTAATAGTTTTATTGTTTCAATCCTATGATGCGACAAGCAATAGAAAACTGCGAGTAACATACTGCCACCATACTTTGAACTACTTTACTAACGCTAATAGCTAAAACGGCCAGATAATAATTATTAACGTAGACTAATAAGGATCTCTAATAAACTATATAACTTATTTGACACTTTATAATTTTCTTGAGGGATATTCCCTGCTATTACCAAAGAAGTAATCATCATTGCATACGTCCATTGCGCAATGAACACAGCAAGGTCGCTTATAAAGCATAAAGGCGTGTGAGAGTTATAATTATTCTAATAGTTTATCACCTCGTTTGCTCTGTCTCAGTCGTTCGTAGGTAGATCGTTAGTATGACTAATTACGGTGACTCAAGGAGCTGGCGTTCATTTAACATGCTTAAATTATACCTGTATAATCCCGAATATGGCAGATAGGGAACAGGTCGTAGAACCCCGGAAAAATTATAAACATACCAGAAAAGCACCATATGGCCGAGATATTAAGGTTGTTTGTTACAAAGTAAAATTGTAAAGTGACAACCCTTGCTGGACCAAGGGTTGTCTGATACATTGTTCTTGTTCGTCAACCTCATGATCCAAACAAAACAGAAGTCAAAACATGTCAGAGTTGAACAAAAATATTGTAATAAAATAAATATTCGAGTTTTTTTATGGAAAAGTAAAAATTCAAATTTCAAAATTCAAAATCATATATTCAGTTTAGGCTACAAGTAGCTCTTGTGCTATGCTATGCTATGCGGTTCGTAAGTCTACTCTGGGCTATGTAAATCTTCGCATGTTACCACGGTGTTAGTTATACTTGGTTGCATGGCTATGTTTCGGGACTATACACATGTTACCAAACACCTTGTACATTTTAAACAGAACTAATTGCTTTTACTCCGATATGGTCCGAACCCCTCGCAGAATCTAGTGGGGAAAGGAGACACGTTTACGTGATGCCATTCCCTCTAGAAACCCTATGACTTTATGATCACACGGCTTGGAGAACCCTTTAAGTTTTCTCGCTGCCCCCAAAAAGTCCAGTGAGGCAGAGGCCAGCAGCTAACCCTCTCAAAAAAAAATCGCTTTTAAATTAGTTACATGTTATTTTTATCCGGAAATTTCGAAGTCTTTGCAGGACCATTGGCAAAATAGAGATTGAGGTGTTAAAAAATTGATGTTGCATGCTACCGACGCAACGATTAGTTGCGTTTTCTTAACGCAAAATAAGCCTATAGTATATTTAATGTCACAGAGCGGTACTGTGACTAGGTTTTAGTAGCCTTTTACGACAGGAGGTAAATTCCAATAATCTTCTCCATAAAAAATTGGATTCTTTTAAATCTCAATAGCTGCGCGATCATCCTAAGAATAAATGATTAATCTTTATCAAGTTTTTGAGGTTTGTCAAATTTAATGTAGTCATTCGGTGTTTCATCGACATCCATGTTAAGACGGACGAAATTGTCAATGTCATTGTTTTTTAGTTTTTAAGTTTTGTTACAGCTGTTGGTTTTCCTATAATTAAATAGATAATGAAAATTGTAACTAATGATAAAAAAAATGTCGCGACCGTCTAGGTTTGTCCTCTACAACGGCAAAGACGAATGGACGAAGGACACGATATCTTAAAAGCATGTCAAGGCCTCAAACAAAACAAAACAATGCCTGATGTTTCCGCCGGGACTAGTTTCCGTAAACGCGATAGTGCTGACCACTCAAATGTTCTAAGACTTTATTGTCTTGTGTTTGCGTCCTTCGGTTGACTTTGATTGTGTACGGTTGACCTTCGTACTTCGTGCTCGTTTTATGCTCGTAAAATCTTATCGAGCATACCAATTTTGCTTTTCGCGTTGCCTAGGAGATAAATATGTTTCGCTGTAACTTTTTTTTTTACAATTATAAAGGCTTGCATTTGACTACTATCTCACCTGATGGTAAGTAATGAATGTAGCTATATTTTATGTTTTGTGCCATTTGAAAAGCAATTACATAGGTATTCGTGTTTTTTTTTATATGCTCTGTTCGGTAATTTATTGAATATTGAATGTTTACTCTTAAAGGTACTATTTTTATAAACAACATCGTCAGAATCAGACGTCATTTAACTTCATTTAATACCCATAGTTTTTATGTCAAAGATGTGTTTTTGATGTCATTATCAGAGATTTTTTACTTAGGAGAAATCATTGGTAGTTAATAAATATTAATATTAAGTGATGTCTCGCATCAAGATTACGTAACATGCTAGTACATTACAATTGCCTGAATGTGCGTCTATGAAACGGATTTGAATTATTAGAATTACCTATGAGTCGATCTTGGACTTTCCTTCCAACGATTGTGGTACATTATGCTTAGGACATGTTTAGAATCTTAGTCAGTCTTAAATTGTTTGTTATTTACGCAGGTAGAAATAACACAATCGGTGTTAGGTAATCTGTATCCTTTGACAAGTTTTTGCTTCACGGTATGCGGTTGTGACTGTAAACACTTTTTGCTGTGACTTGGATCATGAATCAATGTAGCTAAACTGAAATTGAAAATCTATTTGGCGGCAAAGTTAAATAAAGCTTATTTTTTGTAAAGCTAGAGAAATCTAATCTATAATAACAAAGGCTTTTTTTTAAGATCAGCGTTTTTTGTCCATTAGCTTTTTTGCATGTCTTGTTGCGTCGCGTTGCAGACAAATTTAAGAATTTTAATCTTGTTTGTATTGAACAGGTCACGTGTTACTAAAAAAGATATTGACATCTTGCGGTATGGTTTCACGTTTCACACTTTTTTTCAATCTATCGCCTTGTATGTATGTATTAGCATATATTATAGTCTAATACATATAGTCGATTGATGTTGGTGCGACGGAAAAAAATAAGTGGTACGCTAAGCGAAAATTCATCATAACCAGCCTGTGTCAGTCCAATGCTGGACATAGGCTTCTCCTAATTTCCTCATTCGTGAAAACTCATTATGACATAATCCACCGTTACATAATTACATTAAGGGCCTCTTTCACCATCTACAAGTAAGTTCCCATTCGCGTTTACTTGACAGATAGTCCATACAAAACTGTCACTTTATCTGCCAAGTATCTCCTAATCAGACATTGTGAAACAGGCCCTAAATCGAAGTACAGAACACCTTATACATACAAATTATAAATTAGTTTTGGCCTACAATGGTCACAGACTATCAGAGGTACAGGCACAGATTAAAAAATAGTTTCTACGTGTACAGGGTTTTATAATTAAACTAGCGACCCGCCGCGCCCTGGCGACATGCAACCGCTATGTCCCTGCATTTGAAATCTGTAATATCTTCGAAAATATTCATTTTAATTACATGCTGTAAACGACCATATTGATCTATATTAAATGCACAATGTATTTAAGGTACTTAATTGAATAAGGATTAATGCTGTATTGCTTAAAATCGCTTCGTAAATAAGCCATTATTTTTCGTAAAAAGTAAAAGATAAATTCCCATTCCGGGGCTTTTCTGTAGACCTTTTTAAGGTGTACAATACTGTAGTACATTATTTTGATCTATCTCGTAGGGTTCAGCCAGCGTTTGCAATGTAAACGCAAAAAAATGTAAAACCTCTAAAATTATCAGTGTTTCTCTAATATATTAGGTCATTTACATATGAAATTGGCGTTTTGTAAGGGAGGAACATAAAGTCTTTTTTTTTATAATAATATATTTATTTAATCAAAGTATGTACCATTGCTATCTATGCACTTTTGCCATCTCATAGGTAGTTCATTGATCCCTTTACTAAAAAAACCATTAGGACGAGAATCAATGAAATCTTTGAAGGCGCTTTGGACTGCCCCATCGGAGTTGAATTTTTTCCCTTGCAAGAAGTTATCCAAATTTCGAAAAAAATGGTAATCTGTTGGAGCCAGGTCCGGGGAGTACGGTGGATGTCTTAGACATTCCAATTGAAGCTCCTCTAATTTGGCAGCCGTCTGTTGTGCAGTGTGTGGTCTAGCGTTGTCCTGAAGCAGCAGTGGCCTAGAGCGATTGACCAACCTCGGTTGTTTAGCAGCTAGCTTTTCCATCATGGTTTGCAGTTGCTGACAATCGATATCTGCTGTAATCGTCTGGCCAGATTTAAGAAAGCTGTAGTGAACGACACCGGCACTAGTCCACCAAACGCTCACAAGTAACTTTTTTTGAGTAAATTTTCGCTTGGGGCAGGATTTGGCTGGTTCGCCAGGATTCAGCCATTGCGATGAGCGTTTCCGATTATCGTACAGGATCCACTTTTCATCACAGGTAATGATCCGATTTAAAATCCCTTCATTATTGTGCCGGTTGAGTAATGTAACGCAGCAGTTGACGCGCGTTTGTCGGTTTGCTGCACTCAATTCATGAGGTACCCACCTTTCAAGCTTTTTCACCTTTCCAATTTGCTTCAAGTGGATTAAAACAGTTTTATCACTAACACCGCAGCCTGCAGCTAACTCGGACGTGGTTTGCGATGGATCTGCTTCCACAATAGCTTTCAATTCTTCATTAGCAACTTTAGTCTCCGGCCGTCCACGGGGCTTGTTCTGCAGGTCGAAATTTCCAGAACGAAAACGTTGGAACCAAAAACGCACTGTGTTTTCTTTTGCGACACCGCCGCCATACACATCATTAATCCTTCGAGCCGTTTCTGCAGCACTGGTACCACGGTGGAACTCGTACTCGTAAATAACGCGATATTTCAAGTTTTCCATTTTGTAAACTGCGTGACGCAAAGAAAAAACCAAACGAGGACAAAACAAATGAATTACGGTTTTCGAAATACAAATGTATGAATAAATAGCTGTATAAATTTGAAATTGGAATCCCTAACCAAAGAAGAGATATTTGAGATCAAAGTGGCCAGTACGACAAAACGCCAATTTCATATGTAAGGACCTAATATTATGCGTGTATTTATTCATATAAACCATCCTCTTGAATCAGTCTATCTATTAAAAAAAACGCATCAAAATCCGTTGCGTAGTTTTAAAGATCTAAGCATACATACATACATAGGGCCAGCGAGAAGCGACTTTGTTTTATACTATGTAGTGAAGTGATAAATGCATTATAACTATTTCTTCCACATAACCAAATGTTGCTAGGCACTGTTCTGCTGTTCCACTACGTCCTAAATTATGGCGACGGCAGGCAATATCATAGAAGTTCAACCGCGGCTATTAAACATATTGGTTGTTATCGATCGTCCTTATTACAGAGCGGTCAAGGTTGTTTGGTTCGTTGCGTTCTTATTTTACAGAAATAGTGCCAGTAAATTCTTGGTTGGGATTTGGGACACATTTATTGAAAATGGAGAATCCTTAGTTATAATTATAATTCACGAATGTTTCATTGTGTGAGTGTCGCACTAAGTAATATAGGTGTTTTTAGAGGTTTGATCTTAATTTTTTTATAAAAATACTTAGGATATTGTTTATGACCTTGGCATTGGCTTTATTTAAAAGATAGTTTTATGTTATTAGTGTTTAGAGATGATTTAGGGTGTATGTGCTGGTTAGATCTAGTTTTGGAAGTTTAATTTCTTTTTATCGAGCAACTGTTGCTTTATATCGGTACCCATATATTTTTGTAAACGTTTCTTTTTTTCTTTGTATTCTTTTATTTAGCTATAGGAAATAAAAATTATTGTGAAGAATTATTTAAAACTTACAAACTTACTTTGTGTGGATTTTAAAATTTAAAAAAAAAAGACATCAAATTTGTTTGAATTATCTGAAACAAGTATACAATCTGAATTAATATTATGAATAGGTATCAATGTGTCAGGCATTATGGTGATGCAATGCTCAAATATTTGCCGGCGAATGTTTTCGTCTCCATGCTCCTTCCCCAATGTCCATATTGCAGACGCGGCAAAATGTTTGTACAAATCATGATAAATAGTGATCTATTTGTAAACTTGCCTTAACTGTCACTAGTATTTCGGTGAGAATCACACTGCAATAATAATAATAAGTACCAAATTATATGAAACACCACACTACCAACTGACTGATTAATCACAAAATCTTTTTCACTTCTCATGCTCGTAAAGTTGTTATTTATGTCGAGAGAAGGCTGCATCTGTTACACGTATAATACTTTAAGAGGTGTTATATATATATATAACACCCGGTCGGACTAAGTGGGTTGAAGAGGTAAAGTTTGTGACATTGTTCGTTTGTTTGTTTAAGGAAGGTAATCTCTGGAACTACTGGTCCGATTAAAAAAAAATCATTCACTGACAAATTGCTACATTCCCTGCGGGTGTGCTGCCACAGTGGTATCACGTCGGGGTCACCAATATTACTGAGGGTCTTGCTTAGATTCAGTAATGAATAATGATACACGTGGTTAGTGTTAGTGGCTAGCGCTATGACAAACAATATGAAACTTACAAGCTAAAGTAATACAAACGTGAGAGATCGTGTTGTACTGCACTGTGATTGGCCCGCGTCTTAGTATGGACATTGGTACAACTGCTGTGCTGCCACACGGGTATCATAGGTTTTATTTTAAAAATATTTCTTTTTAAAATCTTTAATCCGCGCGGATGAAGTCGCGAGCAAAGTGCTACTAGTGTTGCATAAAATGATTTTGCGAACTAAATCGGTGGCGTTGTCTGCTCCAGTGGCCAATAGAGATAACGAGCCTCATCAAGACATAATCGAGGCATGATTATGTAACTTGTCCACAATATACGAGTACCTATGACATCGATGGTCGTGGCTCGCTCGCTCAATTGCATATAACAATCTATTGACAACTTAAGTCTTTTAAACGAATCGCTTCCATTTATCACTGACATAATGTTATCAAGCGCGAACACTGATATTTGACTAGTACTTTTCCATGCGAATTAGAATTTGCTTGAAAAACATTTCGACCTTTATTGTTATCTATAAAGGTGAGTTGTAACTGTAAACACTTTCACGAATTTTAATTTTAAATCACAGATATTTAATATTAGATCTTGCGGTTGCGAAGCTATTATGATAGAGTATGGCGACTGGGTTACTTGTTCATCTAATATAATATTGGCTCCTTCAGATTGATTTAACCGGCCGTGCGCTATTTGCCTCCAAATATATACAGTTGAGTATTTGAAGATCACAAGCCTACCTTATGTAATTGTAAAATAAATCAACATTTTTTTCAATAAATAGTCTGCTATTATGACAACAAATTAGCATTTTTGTAGTTTGGCAGGTTTAATTGTTTAATTGGTACTTTGGTGGTTGTAGAGCTGGTTATTTTAACCAACTCTTCCATGGTGAAAGATTTCGGAAGACATACTCTACCATCTTATGATACGATTAATGCCAAGCGCTTCGCAGTTATGTAACAGATAATTGGAATTACTTATCGTATCCCAATATACCTTCAAAGTAACCTATGTTCGTCTAGTTATCTTAAGTTAACTTATTTGGAATCCGTATCAAGTTCTACACTGAGCTAGGAGGCATGCAAATTAAATTTTCTTAATCTGAGCAATTGGTAATCCCCATCCAGTTTTATAAAGTTAATAATAATGCCAACAAGACTTTGTATCTTGTACAGTAATTATAATCGTAGTTACACAATCGGCGCATCTCCAATCGAAATTCAAACTGTTGCATTCTCAATTCCACGCGGAGCTTCCTGGCAAAGATGATTTGTGATTATTAAATTAGCCAAGCCAGTTTGCACTCTGTATACCTACGTTGCGTATTGCATTAGATCAATCATAACCGTAACATTCTACAAGTATTAAATTGCTTTATTCTATTTTCAATTGTTCCCTTAGAGTAAGCATATTACCTTCAATCCTATATGGCAGTTATGCAATATGAACAGCCACATAATATTTGTTTACGCGTACCTAATATACTGTAAGATGAGTCATATCCTTTATGTCTGTCTTCTAATTCAATATCAAGGTTATTAGCAAGAACTTGTTTATATGCTCAATCAAGTAATTTTATTGTGCTACTATATTTACGTAATCTAGGGTTTTTTTAATTTTCTTATCCATTGACACACACACATTAAGGCGCGTCTTAGATAAAAGGCACTTAGCATGTTTATCATGTGCAATGTTTGCATCAACACAGTTTAAATAATTAATTATCTTAATTAATGGCTTCGCGATTAGCATTTAGCCAATTTCAAGTATTTTTATTATTATTAGTAGTAAGAGTACGGTAGATAGAAATTAAAATGGAGTCTCACAACACGTGTTATTACGGCAAGAACTCGGGTGACACTCCACAGTTAAAATAGCTCAATATTGCTATAGCTCCTTTGACTGACGTCAATATGACAGTCTCATGGTTTATTAATCGTTTCAGAACGGAAGTAGGCCAGCAATCGACTGCGTTTCCATAATGTTTTATAGCAAGCAGACTTCCTAGACGCCTTACTGGCACTGATTCGATGTAATCGAATCGATGACGCCGCGTTTGCCCAACGCTGTTTACGTTAAATAGAAAAAATTAATTTAAAAAAAATATTTTTTTTAGGTTATGTGTGGATTAATCTTTTAACTAATTCTTTTCAATGTATATATTTTTATAGAGAAGCTCAATTTGTAACTGCTTGATGAAAATGCATTGTGAAAGTAGGTTAATAATAAACTGCTGATCTTGAAATGCCACTTTCAAAAATTCATATAGTTTTCTTATTACTTTTAAAATTATTGTCTGATTAGAATCTGCCAAAAATAATAATTGAATCGTTAGTTATTTCAGCGCCCCATGGCGATGAAACACTATTTTTAATTAATTTCTAATTAATATTAAAATTATTAATTAGGAATTTTTCTCTTTGGGTCCATTAAACGTTATCTTGTAATTAAAATGTCAATAGTCCTGACGTCTTTTTGACCTAATAGCTTATCTATCTCAAAACACTGTAACTTACGTCCTATTATTCCTGCGTAAATGACAACAATGAATCATGCTACAGAGTAATATTCGTATGTATTTCATTTATTTATGTTGTTAGTACAAGTCTACATGACAACAATGTCATGTCATTTAAATCTCAGTAGCCTCAGTAGAAGTGATTAAGGGTGAAGTGCGCTTCCACCTTCGGCCTTATAATCACGGTTGATAAAGGCCAAGTGCTTACCCGTAAGGTATAAATATACACGAAGACTTTTTATCGGTGATCAGGACCTACTAATTCCGATTAAGTAATAAAATAATAAACTTCCTACACTCACACCAATTATCTAGCCCAAGAGAAGCTTCGTTATGAAACTCGTTAAATGGTTACTAGACAACGGATAAACATACTTAAAATACTTAAATACACACTTATTATACATAGAAAACACCCAGACCCGAGACAATTTAGAAAAACAATAATTTCTAAATTGACCCGACCGGGGACTCGAACCCGGGACCTCTGAGATGGCGACAACATGAAAACCGGTGTACAAACCACTCGTCCAAGGAGGTCGTCACGTAAATGATGGCCATTACAATAATAATAAAACTTACATGTCAGCGTTCCTTTTTTTATTTTTTCTCTCACCTCCTACTTCCTCTTCATAAGTACAGGTACAACGATGATAACAAACCTCATTGAAGATTAACCCCCTTACAAATAAACAAAGAATAAGGTCCGAATAGTTATTTCCGTGTTTTGTCTCTTTTACTCTAACTTGAAATGACGTTTACATGACAGGAACAAAACACGGAATAACTATTCGGACCTTATTTTACTGCACATCAATCTGTCCAACACTGACAAATTTCTTCAATAATGTTCAACCATATGCCAGATGTATAAAGTGCTAAGTCTATTGAAGAAATTTTAACGTTTGACGTTCGTAATCTGATGTGCAGACGTGTGTACGTAAGTAATATTTCTCTAGATTTATTTAAGCGTTACATGTGTTGAGCTGCAATTGGACTAAACTCGTATTAGCAAAAGCAATGCACTCATCAATATATCAATACGGCGATAAGTCTACAAGACAGTAATTTACAACAACTCTTCAAGAAAGTTCTACAGATCACTAATCGGAACAACCAACAGCAACAGTTGCTTTATAAACACAGTAATCAAAGTTCAGTTAGCCTCGTCACAGCTTCTTCAGTTAACGTTCTAGAATGCAACGTATAGTGCATCTGTCGGCGCGCGAGGGGCGTTCGGCCGCTCTCAGCGACACGACAGGGTAGCGGCGGGCGGTGGGAACAGCTTCGGACCCCTGGCCCGCCGCACACCGCGACACTTAGCTTTGCGACAGCTTAGGCACCGGCCGATTTTACCTTTGTGCGGTCACACGAATTAATTGTAACAAATAATATTATAATACTTCAAAATACAGTCCGCTTTTCACTCCAAGATTTGAGATCAACATAATGATCCGGCTCGTAGGACGGTCCGAAGCTGTTTCCACCGCCCGCCGCTACCCCGTCGTGTCGCTGAGAGCGGCCGAACGCCCCTCGCGCGCTGACACATCTATTTTCTTAATGTCTCTCGGCAAACTTCGTGTTACGGCTTTCGTTGGATTTGCTTTTAGTTATAAAATATAGAGTTGTCAGTAGTCAATTGTTACTACTACTTGTATATTTTTTTTTAAATGAGGGTAAATACTATTATTGTGTCATACGTCAGTGATTTACGTTTTATAGTTTTACAGCTCTATATAGTTCACACAAAAACAAAAACAAAACAACAATAAAGTACGTTGTTCTGAATCTACATTGTTCATGATAAATCCAATAACTAATGGACATGGAAATTAATGTTCGGTTGCATTCGGAAGTGCGATGATTATCGAGAGACATTAAGAAAATAGAAGCACTGGTACATACTACGACCGCAAATAGGTATTTATTTCACTACACGCATTTGTGAACGTCAATTGAAATGGCTTACATTTTTGCGTTAGTAATTTGCATACACGTCAATCCTTGCGTGAATTGTTTTTGTAATTACCTTAACCTTTCTTTATCTTTATTTTTTAAGTTCACCAAGTTTTACTGGCAGCTAGCCGAGTGTGGTCGATTTATTTATATCTTTTTTGCACAATATGAAAACAGTACAAAAAACATAAGGCAGACTTAATGACAAATTGTCTTTCCTACCAGTTATAATCATAGAGCTAGGCAGAAATGTTATAGGCGGTGCGGCAAAAACATTTTAACACATAGGTACTTCACCTATGCAGAGCCAACTATTATTGTTTAGAATTAATAATAAAAATAGTTATTTTTAGGAAATTTTTATAGTTTTAAAGGTTTTTTTGACGTGACAACGTCTTATAAATTGGTTTGCCGGGTGACACTTCAAGAAACTGCGTTACGCTCCGCTCACGTTATGCGCTCACAATGAGAGCGAGTGAGAGGCACGCGTCCCTTCCACTCGGGCATGGTTAGCCCGCCTAAGAGCGAGAGAGACAGACATAAAAAGTGAAAGGTAAATACGTATGTATGTGTAAAGGTAAAAATAAAATTTTGTTAATATGAAATTCAGTGCGAGATTCTTTGTATAAATTAATGTTTTAAATATAATTCTTTGTATAAATAAATGTTTTAATTTGTTACTATTATTTCATCCTTCTTCCTACTATACGAATGAATATTCACATTAAAATTATTTTACCACTCAAAGTCGTTGTCACGTAAAACTTTCGCCCGTATATCGACTTTACAGGCAACCAATTTTTATTGAGTTTGAGTCTGTGTCGTATTGTCGTGTTGGTATCTGACTGTTGACTTGACATACTGAGGGCCTAGTGTAAGTTTTGTTTACTATACGTATTCATTCTATTACGTTTACAAAAATTTTAACTCTTCTGGTATGTTGTCGCCAAGGCGCGCCGCTGCTTCAATGCCATACTAATTTTCGTTTTCGTTAACATGATCGAATGTCAATTAAAACCCACACTAGGCACTCTGTTTATAGGTGAATAGAATAGAATAGAATAGAATGATTTATTAACCATATAACTCGGAACGTTATACAAGGCAAGTCCATGATACATCATTACAATACAATAATACATTTTTTTTTTTGCACAAAACAGTAGTTACATACAATAGTTCTATAGTTAGAGTAGTATTGGTAATAGATAAAACAGTGCCGACAATACGTTATATTATAGTTGACACAGGCGCATGTAATATACTCGTGTGTATAGTGAATGAGAATGATTCTATGAGTGAAAGAACAAAAAAAGAAGGTAATACAAGTCATTTAAAATTTACAATAACAGAATTTGAGAAATTTAAGAGCTTCGAAGAGCAAACAATGGTTTTTATTTATTATTATTTATATTTTTTTGAGCAAAAACCGATTTTGTAAAATATAAGATAGGATGTCGATTGACGCAGTTGTTGAAATTCTATAAGGCTCGCTTGGCTTGCAAAGTAACAGTAGATAGTGATGATAGACTTACAAGGGCTGGACAGAGCCAGAGCCACGACAGCATTTAAAAATGCACCCGAACCACGGTCGGTGAAGACAGACCGCCCCGCTTTTTTAAAAAAATAATATTTTAGGTAGATTTAAATACTAGAAATGAGTGTAATTCATGTTACATCTTGGAGATTCATAGCTATCAAACGTTTGAATGTTCTAAGAGGGCTGTTGAATAGATCGAGATTCGAAAATTCTTTAATATACATATTGGGACAGCGGAACAATAACAGTTACGTGTGTAATTTTTCTTGCGGTGGGGTGGTAAAAATGTGGTAACGGAACGTGAGGAACGAAGAGGGAGACGGACCTTGGATAAGAAGTTAATTTTAGATAAAAGGGATGGAGAGTCTATTTCATTATTAAGCAAATTAAAGAGGAATACTAGGTCAAATTGTTTGCGGCAATTACATAAAGATGATATTCGATGATAAGAAAGAGATTCTTCGTATGTAAAGTTAGCACGGTTAGACGGACAGTTCAAGATTTTGATGAATTTTCTTTGAGCCTTCTCAATTCTGCCAATATGATGCGTATAATGTGGGTTCCAGATTACGCATCCAAAATCCAGAACTGATCTTACAAAAGAGAAATAAAGAAGCTTTAATGTAAGGCAGTACAATGCTCTCTCTAAGTCGGAAACGATAGACGTGTTTGCAGACAATGTCATGAAGCTCAAAGCCTGTTTCATTGATGATAAATTGTTTTAAAATGCTTCTTGATCTAGGTTTCTATTAATTCAATCTTAATTTTATGTTTTTTATTTTAACTTTGTTCCCGTTTTTGGTTTTAATGTAAAATTTTGTTTTGTATTTAATTTTTTTTTTAATTGATTTTAATTTAAATTTAAATTTGTTCATAAATTGATTAATTGTTATCGTTTTTTCTCAATTTTGTATAATATTGTGGTCTGTCCTGTTACTCGCTATTTTATTTAAAATTGTAATGGTGTACACTATGTTGGTGCTCGTTTAAATAAATAAATAAATAAATAAATATATTTTTAAAAGGCTTAGTGATTCTGGTAATGAAACCCAGACTCCTGAAGGCTCGACCGATTACAGTTTCAATATGCAAATCAAATTTGACTTGGTGATCCATTTCAATTCCAAAGTCTCGTATGTTATTGGCACGCTTAAGAGAATGATCACTGATAGTATAATTATAAATAATAGGCGATCGTTTCCGTGAGTATGTTATTACGGAACATTTATCAATGTTGAGGAAAAGCTGGTTATAATTACAATATCCAGAAAAGGAATCGAGGTCAGACTAGAGTTTTTGACAATCGTTATGGGTAGTTATTCTTCTATAGACCTTAGCATCGTCAGCATAAAGCAAGTAATTTGTGTTTACAAGAATATTGCCAATATCGTTGATATGAAGCGTAAACAAAACAGATCCCAAGTGAGATCCTTAAGGTACCCCTGAAGGAAATCTTAAGAAATTTCGAACGAAAACCTTTCAAACAAACTATCTGGCTACGATTCCTTATACATGAGTCGGTCCATCTCAGCAAGTTACCGTATTCTAAAAAGCTTGTCAATTAGTAGATCACAATTGATTTTGCCAAAGGCTTTATAATCTATATAAACCAAAATGGATTCATCATCATCATCATCATCATCATCAGCCTATACCAGTCCACTGCTGGACATAGGCCTCTCCAAGTGCACGCCACCGAGCACGATCCGCGGCTAACTCATCCAGCTCTTGCACTCCTCTCATCAAAATGGATTATTGATCGGTAATAAAATAAAATTTATTTTTACAATACAATATTATTATAATATATAAAAAAAAATTTTTGGTGGTTTCTTTACTAACTTTCCTGAACGAGGATTCATTATGAACATAGCCGTGAACTCGTTAATTGAATACCAAACAAAAAATGCTTGATCTTATTTTTGAATTGACTATGGCTAAGTTCAGTAATTGTTAATGGCAATTGATTGTACATAACTGTTCATGTGATGATGATGATGTTCCAATATAAATTAACCAACAAAAGCTCCAAATAAAGAAACTGTAGCTTCTAAGTTTAGGATCTAGTACCTACAATGTATTTGATGTTGCACGATATATGAATTGATAGATAACCTAAAAATTGCGTATTTCAATCGTGAAAACAATGTAAGCTTCATTAATGTGTTGTTCTGATTACATTCTGTACGTCTGACGGTCCAACACATTAGCATTGCAGGATCAATTTGGCACAAACAATAGGTCGGAGCGAATCTAATGGGCAGGTGTTATTTTGGTATGTGACTTCCGTAAACTGGGGTATATAAATGAAATCGTCGCGTGTGCTTTGACTGCGGTAGGTACAGTACCTACTTCTGTTTTCTTAATGTCTCATCATCGCATTTCCGAATGCAACCGAATATTAATTTCCATATCCATTAATTATTAGATTTATTATTTGTAATAATTTAAATTCAGAACAACGTACTTTATTGTTGTTTTGTTTTTGTTTTGCGTGTGGAAGTATATAGAGCTGTAAAACTATTAATCTTAAATCAATTACATTAGACACAATAGTTGTAAAAAGAATAGTCTAAATATCTGTATACTCTATATTTGATAAAAATCCGACGACGACGGCCGAAAGGCGAAGTTTCCCGAGATTAAAAAAATTAAAGACATTTAAAATATAGACGCACTGTATATTATTGTGTTTTCAGTAAAGAAAACACATATGCTCATCTTGTTGCTATTTAAATTGACTTTATGAGAAGCACTTTGCCTTTAGATCTTGAAGTCTTTGGAACTCTTATAACGGTCTCACACTCACTCTACACTGTAGTGTTACTGACCCTAAAAGTGAAAAAGGTAAAAATTAAAAATATCCAAAATATTTTTATTTTTTGTTTATGCATTAACAATGCTATATTAAATTCGGAACAAAAAGTGCCAAACATAACTAACAAAGATTAAGAAATGATGTAATCAACCCAGTACATACGAGTATAATCCATAATACTTACTTGAAAATAAATTAATTTTATTGAATTGAATAACATTTAAAAAAGCTGTTGACTCGAACCCACAAACCGCAATAACTATCGCTGAGCAGTCGCCCTCATCCTAACTAATATTAAAATGCGAAAGTGAGGTTTGTTTGTTTGATACGCTTTCACGCGTAAACTATTATTTAACGATTTGTTTGTTTTATTGTCATAGAAGCTATCAAAGCGGTACGAAGTCCGCTGGGTCAGCTAGTTAATGTATATTATGTACAAAAAGTTGGGCGCTGTGACGTTATTAGCCCCGCCCCTATACTCGTAGGTATGTTGATAACATTATTTCGTGCGATCGTTGTATGATGATCCAGATGACGATCTAATTACGCGGGATCGAAATGAATAACAAAACTAATAATATCTATTAATGGATGAGTGCCTAATTATTATATGTATTGGATATTTTCCGTGTATCAAAAGCTTTGATATTTTTTTTTCAATTATTTTACAATCAGCAAAAACTTTGGGTTAAACTCAATTGATGGTAAGTGACCACAAACCGGTCACTTACGAAGACGGCTTCATCCAGAATCCTCAACTTCTAAAGAACTTTCTTTAACTTTTGATACATAACAATGCTACGATTAGATAAGATGATGGTAGCTAGCCAGTAGCCAGGCTGACTTGAGCCTTGTCCTAGTACCAATTAAACCCAGTACAATGATGTAGGTAAGATAAGGCGATTTCAAAGGCGGAAATGGTTTTTTTTTTTAAATAAATTTAAACATTAAAATCCAAAAACAAAACAAACCGATATAACTTTTTAATGATCACTGAAACCGAATATATAATGATGACGATGCAGATGGCATAGTGACATTTATAAGAGCTAATTTGTAGCCTAAACTGAATAAATGATTTTGAATTTTGAATTTTTGATAGCACGGAAATATCTGATACCTGAAAATCAAAAAATAACATGGTAATAATAGCATTTCATAATAAGTCTAACTCCCTGCCAAAGTTTGAAAACAAACCACATTATCATCGTTAATTTACGATTCATTAACTAATGTACCTAGCAGTCGTGTTATGTTGATCTAAAAATTGTTAATTAAAACATTATTAATTTATCTTATGTTATTATTAGAAATATGTCAAGCACTTGAATGTGTGTAACATTTGATATAGCTTTTTGTTGTTCATTTTAACTCATTATCATCATCATCATCATCATCATCATCATCATCACCAGCATCATCACCAGCTCATTTTATGTCCCCACTGCTGGGGCACGAGCTTTCCGACGGAGAACGGGTCATTAACCACAACGCGGGCCTAGTGACGATGGGTCCAAAGGTCTCGTTTCAATTCTCAGGTTCGGGCCAAAGTGTTGTGTGGATGGAACCAATACCCATCAATAGCAATAATGATTCTATCATAGAAATAGAAATTTGAATTTCATTGGAAACCTGAAACTAAGTACTACCACACCCAACAAATTGAAAATTGACCAGGTTTCTGGCGTCACGTGGTCACCTAGATCATGTTTCACTGCAAATATAGCTCTTATTACAAAGCACTTTGGATGCAGGCCTGCTGCTTTACGACGAGGAGATTCGTGGATTTTGGCAACAACACAAGAATATTTAAAGATCACACCACGTCGCATTCTGGTTGGTGTTTGGTCGCTTGTCAGGTCCTTTATCACAGTTTAATTGTCTGGCGCAGTTGGCAATGCGTGTCCTGCCGCGGTATCAACAGGTGTAATGGGAGGGCCACCTTGATTATTTGAGACCTTGAGGTTAAAGGCCAGACCAAGTGGATAGTTTCACTGAAAAGGGACGAGATCTCTTGGAAGAACTTCTTAAATTACTACATTGTTATCGAGAACATTTGGTAAGGGAACATATTATTCGATTTTCTATATGTAGTGAAAGGTTATTATCATAAGAAAACTAAACTCGTATAGAGTTTAGAGATATGGTCCATGCACAGGTTTCTTGCTTGCGCATAGTTGGTTGATTGATAAAAAATCCCATATTAAGATATTTTACAAACAAAACCCAGTTTGGTCTTGTCTTTCATATGTCTCATAAAGATTTCTAAAGTCGATATTAAATGTAAATTGTAAACGTTGCGTAAAATCTGGCTGAATTGATAAAGAGCTGCCAACTGCACTTTGTGTCCATTGGAATAGCTAAGATGTCTGTAATAAGAGGTATGTATGACGTCCTCCCTCGTGGTTTTAGTGAGTAACATTGTAATATAATATGTTAGGGTGGTTTTAGAGAGTACCTATCTCATCTAAGGTATCGGGGTGATTTTATCGAGATACGTTTCCGCAGTAAGCATTTAATTTGAAAAAACAAGACAAAGTATTGAAGAAAATCCACGAGTGGGATTCGAACCCGCACCTTTTTTCAACACTTTTTCAAATTGTAATTTCTTCGCAACAATATTTACGTAAAATTATATGTAAATAATGAAGCATATAATTACTATAATTAGTGTTAGCGATATAAAAGACAAGTAACATTACTCTTGCATAATTCAAAGAGAAAATTGGAACGAAATATAAATGATTTTAAACAATGTAATTTAAAATCACACAAGTCTAAATCAAAGCATATTTTGCTATCATTGTCAATATTTAATTGAGAAAACCCTGAGATACTATGCGCACCTATTTTATTTTTGCAATTTACGAATTTGTGTGTCAAGGTGACACAAAAGTGACCAACTGAAAGCAGCCTCCATCTTGTTATAAAGGTCACGCTTGAACTTGTAGACCAGTGGACTGGAATTACCTTTATAGCATTCTCCAACCCTATCCTTTTTTTATCCAGGGAATCCTTGTAGATACTGTCACCATAGAAACAGCACAGTAATGGGGCGGCTCTCTCGTTCCCCTTTCCCAAAGCAAAAGCTAACTGGAAAAGAGAGTAGGCATATCTACCCACTAAACTCCTGGGGAATTCGAAACCAATAAGCAGAGCTTACTTGGTGTCCAGGGGATCAAATCAGAAACCCCAGTCCTATCATGACTAAATAATTATGTAAATGAAGATATTGTAACTGTAAAACAGGAAAATACAAATTTCACATGTAGCATGGGATATTTTATGGGAAAGTAAGAAATTACAAATTAGCTTAATGCAAGTTAATGAAGATTTTAAGCAAAAAAAGCAAAGAAGAGGACACAATCTTCTGACACTTTAATTATTGGAAACGTAGGCATGTTATATTTTACAATCAAAAATAAATAAAATTTAACAACAGCCGGGATCAACGGTTTCTTTGCCCTTCCGGAGCACGCAGTAGCTCGAGATAATTAAATTTGTAATTAAGTAAACCAGTTTATGTGTAAAATAAATTAACAATACGTTTCTAATGACAGAAAGTACCAGATATGTTTAAACTAACGGAACGGGGAAATTCCTACGGAATATGTAGACCTGTTTAGAGATAATATGTTGTATGTTATCTCCAAACAAGTCTATTTATAACTAACAACAAATAACACTGGGGTCAGGAACTTTCATAACAACGATGTTTATGTAATTGATATCAATTGAATAACCGACCTTATAATCTCGACAGATGGAATTTAGACTTTAGCTAGTCAGAATAAGGTTATAGTTGCAAAGTTGTGTTCTGCACACGCGTTATGAATAAAGGAAATGTTGACAATACACCAGTGATACGTAATTAATGCAAATAATGTGAAGTCCTTAAGTGTTTCGCAATGATGATAAAAATAGATGTCTCTTATATGTGAATAACGGTCACATCACATGTACCCAGGTCTGTGCGTGGATCTATCTGACTAATTTCATTGTTCTCTTAATAACATTTAACTTGAAAATGCCGTCACATTATAGAAACTTACTTTTCCCAAAAAATATATGGTAAAGATTATATGGTTAAGGTTATAATAATGTAAAAAAAAAATGTTTTTCAAATCAAGAAATATCATAAAAGTATTAAGATTAGGTGCTTGATGTTTGGATAATTATGTTAATTAAGGATATATTACGAATTCGTGTAAAAGCCAAAACATGATTACGACACATTTTCTCGATATAAAATAAATCCAAAGTAGCCTTAGAAAATAAATGCAAAGTAGCCTCGTAGCCTGCTTTAATTTTAAAACGCGCTTTATATCTAAACGGTAATGAATAGATTTATGGGAAATTTTTAAAGAAAGAAATTAATGTTTTCAATACTTTTGTCAGACAGAAAGAAGCGGAAAAATGAGGAATGATGAAAGAAAATAAAGAAGAAAAACACTGTATGCGTTTTTTTTCACTTCACTTCAGTTTTCCTTGCTAGATTAGATGTCCTGCTATAATATAAAGAATGAATTACCTATAGCTTTGAATATAATAGAGCAATCCGTTCGCATTTTAGTAGGTATAATCGTAATTAGGTAGTGAAGTGCCTACTTTATTTATTACAACTACCTACCTACCTACTACCTACCTTCTAATTAGGTAAAAATGCTGTAAATAGGTTAAGAAAATAAAACTTTTATTATTATTAGTACAAAAAAAAATCTATGAGGGGGGTTTGAACCCGCACTTCATGATATAACGTGCACTACCAACTATTACTATGCTATCGTGGCTCTGTCCAATCCGACGTAATTTATCAACGCTATCTGTCTATTTAGTGGTGCACCCGACACGGTATGTATGTCATGGGGTAGTACTAGTACAATTTTTTTCAACACTTTTTTAAATCGTACGTTTTTTGCAACAAAATTTGTGAAAAATAAAATAAAACTATACGAAGTGCGTTCCGTTTTACGCAGAAAGAGCTTACAGTATCTTTTGGTCTGGCAGTATGGTGTTGGGGCTGGGATTTAATATTCTGTATGATGGGATCCCAGGCTGGTGGTAGATTCCAACCATCTTCTCTATTAAAATTAGGATGTTTTTTAATTTCAATAGCAATACCCATCAATAGCAATAATGATTCTATCATAGAAATAGAAATTTGAATTTCATTGGAAACCTGAAACTAAGTACTACCACACCCAACAAATTGAAAATTGACCAGGTTTCTGGCGTCACGTGGTCACCTAGATCATGTTTCACTGCAAATATAGCTCTTATTACAAAGCACTTTGGATGCAGGCCTGCTGCTTTACGACGAGGAGATTCGTGGATTTTGGCAACAACACAAGAATATTTAAAGATCACACCACGTCGCATTCTGGTTGGTGTTTGGTCGCTTGTCAGGTCCTTTATCACAGTTTAATTGTCTGGCGCAGTTGGCAATGCGTGTCCTGCCGCGGTATCAACAGGTGTAATGGGAGGGCCACCTTGATTATTTGAGACCTTGAGGTTAAAGGCCAGACCAAGTGGATAGTTTCACTGAAAAGGGACGAGATCTCTTGGAAGAACTTCTTAAATTACTACATTGTTATCGAGAACATTTGGTAAGGGAACATATTATTCGATTTTCTATATGTAGTGAAAGGTTATTATCATAAGAAAACTAAACTCGTATAGAGTTTAGAGATATGGTCCATGCACAGGTTTCTTGCTTGCGCATAGTTGGTTGATTGATAAAAAATCCCATATTAAGATATTTTACAAACAAAACCCAGTTTGGTCTTGTCTTTCATATGTCTCATAAAGATTTCTAAAGTCGATATTAAATGTAAATTGTAAACGTTGCGTAAAATCTGGCTGAATTGATAAAGAGCTGCCAACTGCACTTTGTGTCCATTGGAATAGCTAAGATGTCTGTAATAAGAGGTATGTATGACGTCCTCCCTCGTGGTTTTAGTGAGTAACATTGTAATATAATATGTTAGGGTGGTTTTAGAGAGTACCTATCTCATCTAAGGTATCGGGGTGATTTTATCGAGATACGTTTCCGCAGTAAGCATTTAATTTGAAAAAACAAGACAAAGTATTGAAGAAAATCCACGAGTGGGATTCGAACCCGCACCTTTTTTCAACACTTTTTCAAATTGTAATTTCTTCGCAACAATATTTACGTAAAATTATATGTAAATAATGAAGCATATAATTACTATAATTAGTGTTAGCGATATAAAAGACAAGTAACATTACTCTTGCATAATTCAAAGAGAAAATTGGAACGAAATATAAATGATTTTAAACAATGTAATTTAAAATCACACAAGTCTAAATCAAAGCATATTTTGCTATCATTGTCAATATTTAATTGAGAAAACCCTGAGATACTATGCGCACCTATTTTATTTTTGCAATTTACGAATTTGTGTGTCAAGGTGACACAAAAGTGACCAACTGAAAGCAGCCTCCATCTTGTTATAAAGGTCACGCTTGAACTTGTAGACCAGTGGACTGGAATTACCTTTATAGCATTCTCCAACCCTATCCTTTTTTTATCCAGGGAATCCTTGTAGATACTGTCACCATAGAAACAGCACAGTAATGGGGCGGCTCTCTCGTTCCCCTTTCCCAAAGCAAAAGCTAACTGGAAAAGAGAGTAGGCATATCTACCCACTAAACTCCTGGGGAATTCGAAACCAATAAGCAGAGCTTACTTGGTGTCCAGGGGATCAAATCAGAAACCCCAGTCCTATCATGACTAAATAATTATGTAAATGAAGATATTGTAACTGTAAAACAGGAAAATACAAATTTCACATGTAGCATGGGATATTTTATGGGAAAGTAAGAAATTACAAATTAGCTTAATGCAAGTTAATGAAGATTTTAAGCAAAAAAAGCAAAGAAGAGGACACAATCTTCTGACACTTTAATTATTGGAAACGTAGGCATGTTATATTTTACAATCAAAAATAAATAAAATTTAACAACAGCCGGGATCAACGGTTTCTTTGCCCTTCCGGAGCACGCAGTAGCTCGAGATAATTAAATTTGTAATTAAGTAAACCAGTTTATGTGTAAAATAAATTAACAATACGTTTCTAATGACAGAAAGTACCAGATATGTTTAAACTAACGGAACGGGGAAATTCCTACGGAATATGTAGACCTGTTTAGAGATAATATGTTGTATGTTATCTCCAAACAAGTCTATTTATAACTAACAACAAATAACACTGGGGTCAGGAACTTTCATAACAACGATGTTTATGTAATTGATATCAATTGAATAACCGACCTTATAATCTCGACAGATGGAATTTAGACTTTAGCTAGTCAGAATAAGGTTATAGTTGCAAAGTTGTGTTCTGCACACGCGTTATGAATAAAGGAAATGTTGACAATACACCAGTGATACGTAATTAATGCAAATAATGTGAAGTCCTTAAGTGTTTCGCAATGATGATAAAAATAGATGTCTCTTATATGTGAATAACGGTCACATCACATGTACCCAGGTCTGTGCGTGGATCTATCTGACTAATTTCATTGTTCTCTTAATAACATTTAACTTGAAAATGCCGTCACATTATAGAAACTTACTTTTCCCAAAAAATATATGGTAAAGATTATATGGTTAAGGTTATAATAATGTAAAAAAAAAATGTTTTTCAAATCAAGAAATATCATAAAAGTATTAAGATTAGGTGCTTGATGTTTGGATAATTATGTTAATTAAGGATATATTACGAATTCGTGTAAAAGCCAAAACATGATTACGACACATTTTCTCGATATAAAATAAATCCAAAGTAGCCTTAGAAAATAAATGCAAAGTAGCCTCGTAGCCTGCTTTAATTTTAAAACGCGCTTTATATCTAAACGGTAATGAATAGATTTATGGGAAATTTTTAAAGAAAGAAATTAATGTTTTCAATACTTTTGTCAGACAGAAAGAAGCGGAAAAATGAGGAATGATGAAAGAAAATAAAGAAGAAAAACACTGTATGCGTTTTTTTTCACTTCACTTCAGTTTTCCTTGCTAGATTAGATGTCCTGCTATAATATAAAGAATGAATTACCTATAGCTTTGAATATAATAGAGCAATCCGTTCGCATTTTAGTAGGTATAATCGTAATTAGGTAGTGAAGTGCCTACTTTATTTATTACAACTACCTACCTACCTACTACCTACCTTCTAATTAGGTAAAAATGCTGTAAATAGGTTAAGAAAATAAAACTTTTATTATTATTAGTACAAAAAAAAATCTATGAGGGGGGTTTGAACCCGCACTTCATGATATAACGTGCACTACCAACTATTACTATGCTATCGTGGCTCTGTCCAATCCGACGTAATTTATCAACGCTATCTGTCTATTTAGTGGTGCACCCGACACGGTATGTATGTCATGGGGTAGTACTAGTACAATTTTTTTCAACACTTTTTTAAATCGTACGTTTTTTGCAACAAAATTTGTGAAAAATAAAATAAAACTATACGAAGTGCGTTCCGTTTTACGCAGAAAGAGCTTACAGTATCTTTTGGTCTGGCAGTATGGTGTTGGGGCTGGGATTTAATATTCTGTATGATGGGATCCCAGGCTGGTGGTAGATTCCAACCATCTTCTCTATTAAAATTAGGATGTTTTTTAATTTCAATAGCCTCGCGTATCATCCTAGGGATGAATCATTCTTCTCTAGCGAGTATTTGTGGTTTATCAAATCTGATGTAATGGTTGGGCCCCTCAAGGAAATGTTCGCATACTGCAGACTTATTTTCGCACCTATGCTTGACGTCGGCTATATGTTCTTTAACACGGGTTCCTACACTTCTCTTTGTATGCCCGATGTAAGAGCGCCCACAGTCGCAGTCCAGTTTGTACACGCCTGCATCTTGAAGGGGTATGTTGCACTTGACAGGTCGTAAAAATAGATCGAGTAGATCCGTAAAAGTTGTTTCATTTCAATGTGTAGTGTTCGCGTAAACTTTAGAAAACAATCTACAAAAAAGTTTGGGGACATATAACTTTAAAATTCCGCCTGCTTTCATTTGGGGACACACGTGGGAACATTTGGAAATAGCCCAAGTAGCACTCGGAGTTCTATAGTAACTAACTAATAGGCATACATTGATACTAAAAGTTTTCTTTTTTTTAGTCTTTATTTATTTGAACGTAAAATACAAAATGTTGAAGACAGCTGTATAAGAGAAAAATAACATGCTATACTGCAGTGGAAACTGCGAGTTGTACTCTTAGTGCAACGAGAAGTGAGCGAGCTTACAGCTCCGGTAACCTATCTGGATATTAGGTAGTGTCCACGGAGCAACTCACTCGAGATAGTATTATGAGTTCCGGATGAAGAATGCGCTTCGGTGCGTCCTGATCTGGCGATATGACCTGACGCAGATGGTCTTCTTAATGACCTGACGGTTAGTGGGGGGTGTCAGTATAAACTTTAGAGTCGTGTGTAGCGGGGTTGCCCTTATGCAGCCCATTTGCGCACAAATTATTATCCTTAAGTTCACAATGCCTGTACATTATCTGAATTAATTAATTAATTACGTTATGTTTGCATGCTGTATGTATTGCTACCCTATTTAAAGCAAATAAACAATTTAAATTTGATTTTAATATGGCGGTATGAAGGTAACAGTGGTATTAAAGCTGGTTAACAGTTCCTTTAGATACTCTCTGTGATTGTTTACACAGACTCAAGTATAAAACGAACCTATTACGCAGCCTAAGAAGTAATTAACGTCCACGACTATTAGGCCTCATAATACTACCATTAGGCCACGTATTATTCAATAAAGATTTATTTTACTACATTTTGAAAATAAATAGTTACATATTAGAAAACCTAAAATAAAAATACCGGCAGCCAAAAAACACTTAAAACATTAATGCTAATTACTTTGTTATGAGGAGTTGATTATACAATCTGTATTTTATGTATTTTAAACTTTATAACATGAATATAATAAACTTAAGGTGAGTGAACCTCAATAAGGGTCTTCAAATGCTTGAAGTTACACTAATTAGCATAACTCCAACCGTGATTGACTGGTTTCGTAGCTATTTGTTTGGACGCCGGCTGCGAATTCGTCTCGATGACGTCTTTTCTAGTTGGTGCAAAACTTCTCCTAGGGTACCGCAGGGTAGCGTTTTATCTCCATTGCTTTTCCGCCCTTTGTATGTGTACTTTTTATGTATTTTATTGTCAGAATTTCTTTTCGTGCAATAATCAATATCTTAACTTATTATTGAGATCTTAACGTATCTGGGGAGAGGACGCACGCACCCTTTTATTTGAGTTTTTAATTGCTCCCCTAACCTCTTCTCTCTAAAGTATAGTAGATAGATAAAGAATATACGAAAATACTGAATAGATATTCTCGGGGTTTCATATATTATGTGTTTGTTTCATAGGGGTATAGAGCGCAGATATTTTTACAGAAGTAACTTTCAACCGTATAACAGGTATTTTGAATTATATTGTAAGAGTGGATCCTTCAGATTTATCATGTGAAAGTATTTCACTCTTTGATTACAATTTTAAAGCCCACGCGGACGGAAACGCGGGGCAAAAGCTGCTTATGTTATAGATTATCTGCATTCCTACAAATACTTTCTTTCTTTCTTTCTTTCATTCGCAGCTTAGATGGCACTTAATTTGCGGAACAAAATTTAAAACAAATTATTTTGCGGTAAGTTATATCTGTCTCTTGTTTGTTTACACACATAATACAAACTGAATAATATGATCCAATGATAAAAGCTAACTCTTGTGACACTAAGCAAAACAATATTCGATTATGCATGATAAATAGATTTATACCTATATAGGTAGATAGCATATGATTGGATTGATGAAACTTTTTCGTCTGAGTAGTTTTTGATATAAACAATCAGACTGATGCGCCTCTTAGTTCGATGTTAACCTTATATGCAATTTTAGAAAACTTTCTGTAAAGAAAACTTCTGTATATTTGTATACTTTAGGTGCCTTACAAATAAACAAAGAATAAGGTCCGAATAGTTATTCCGTGTTTTGTTCCTGACATGTAAATGTCATTTATTTATTTATTTTATATTTATTGCACAATACAATGAAATAAAGTACAAAAGGCGGACTTAATGCCAAATGGCATTCTCTACCAGTCGACCTAAGGGCTAGGCAGAAAAATTGGTAAGCGGTGCGACAAAGAACATAAATGAAACATATACTACATAAATTTATAAGAACTGAAATATACATATTAAGTTTATTAAATTAAGTGATAATAATATAATTACATACCATAAAAAACGTAAATAAAAAATGACTACATGAACATACACATAACAGAAGAAAAGATGATGGGAATCGATCGTGAGTGTTGATTCCTGTAGAAATAGTTTATTTATACACCATTGTTTTAAAGACCATTTTACTTGGAGCTTGTCTGACTTTTTCTGGGATTGCGTTCCATTATTCAATGGCCTGAACCGTGAAGGAATGTGCAACGAATCCTGAATGATGCAAAGGAGTGGCGAGAAGGTGATTATTTGATGAGCGAAGTTGGCGGGCATGAGTAGTGCTAAGGAAACTGAAACTACATTTTAAGTTAGAATGATAATTAGGTTCATTAAGAATAGAAAATAGAGTTGTTAGAATTCTGGACTTACGACGTTGCGGGATGGTCAGCCATTTAAGCTGAAGACGATAGGAAGATATATGGTCGTATTTGCGTAAACCAAAAATAAAGTGTATTGAGTTTAATTGAATTTAGCTTACGCAAAGCTCCGCCCCTTACGATTCTATTATTTTTCGACGTAGCCCCTTAAACCAAATTCTCTATTGTTGAAAGTCATATCGGTTAATTTCTTAAAGACCATACCTTTTGATGTGTAACATCTTTCCTCTCGCTTTCTTGCAATTTGTGAAAGTGATTTCGTGAAATGGGACGAAGTGTGTTATGTGTAACATCTTTCCTCTGGGACGGAAGTGTGTAACGGGAAGTCGGGGAAGCGCGCCATTTGATTTGACGAATGAGCGTGCGGTGGTAGAGTTGGTCGTTGGATGGTACCAACCAATCGGGGAAGCGCGCGCTATTTGATTTGACGAATGAGCGCGCGGTAAGCATTACTCTTAGTGTCATTTAAATAAAATACAATTTTCTTCAAAAATAATTATTCTTTGTTATAAAAAATCATTTAAAATAATACCTGACCCATTTTGAA
This sequence comes from Eudonia truncicolella, assembly GCA_949315975.1. Classification (NCBI taxonomy): domain Eukaryota; kingdom Metazoa; phylum Arthropoda; class Insecta; order Lepidoptera; family Crambidae; genus Eudonia; species Eudonia truncicolella. Next base: position 15,930,254 of record OX438837.1, on the reverse strand, counting down.
CATAATGTTAAAATAGCTTATTACTAAGGTGAGATGTCAAATGTTACACATCATATGCGACTACTGTAAGGCTCGCTCGTTTTTTATATTGCAAATTTTTAGTTTGTGTTACTTATCATTTTGACAGCGAGGGCATTGTTCTAAAGTCTGAAGTTTATGGCTATATATATATCCACATATAACACACACATATAACAAAGAAACAAAGGAAAAATTTGTGTAAAGCAGCTGTCTTACCGGTTCTTTACACTTCATTTGCATGGAGGCATAAGAGCTGAAACTTCATAAAATCCATAGATTAAGGTGGGAAGGCTTGTTTGCTGGCTCAGTAACATTAAAACTAGCGAAACTAGGTTATCTCGATACACGTACGTGCTCTCGTAAACACACGAAACTGCAAAACAATGCATACGATACCTACGACTGATAAGCGAGGGCCACATTCGATTGGACACGCTTCGTTAGATACGGTTTGATAAAAGATAGGTGTCAATGCAACTCACATAGTTACCCATAGGCGTTGTTAAACAACTTAAATGGTAAGTATTGCATAAATGATCCCGATAGATCGAAGTGCTGCTGGGGGGCCCCACTAAGATAAGATAAACTAAGATAACGGTAAGCTTAGATTAAAACAAAAATGGAAGATACAGCATGCTCTTACTTGTAGTCAATCAATATATAGTCCTACCTATAAAGTGTAAATCGAGCAAGCGAGACAGAGCGGTAAGTTTTAACGTCAGCCCGAGGGAGTCGGCGAATAGCGTCTCGTTGACGTCTCGGTCGCTTCGCAACAGACAAGTACGACTGATTCAGACGCTAATGTATGTTTACGCAGATGCTTTTTCTCTTTCACACAAACGACTGAATTGTATTTAAGAGCGATGTAGCATGATGTAGCCTGTTCGCTCGGCAAATTGCGACTGAAGTGAAATTGTGCCCTTAGGGCTAATTTTTGCAGCACACTCACGAGACGCTAGTGCCGTATCTTCCCTTTTTGTTTTAATCTAAGATGGTAAGTAAATAAAATAAACTGTAACATTGCAGTAGTGGGACAATAGCTGTAGAAGTAGGAATGTTCTTCTGTCTGGTTGTGGTCTGGCCAGGCTTTCATGTCGTGCACAGCAAGCGGGTCCTAGTAGCGGTCTAGGTGGGGTCTGTAGCGAAAGGATCTGCGGGGCACGTGAGGTATCCATAGTTGGTTGTTCTGCTCGGTGGTTTTCATTGAGTAGACTTCCAACATCTCCGGCACTAGTCTGGATAACTTGTAGAGGCGCCCGCTAGATGCAATGTCTCCGGTTGAATCAGCCGTGTAGGATTTTGGAACTGATGAGGTGCCTGGATGGGTACTGAGAAGTGAGTGGGCTTACAACTCCGCCACCAATGAGAACGTTTGGTAGCCGACTTTAGAGTTGACGACCCGAGCAGTGTAACTGCAAGTTGTGCATCTAGAGCAACGAGAAGTGAGCGAGCTTACAGCTCCGGTAACCTATCTGGATATTAGGTAGTGGACTATACGTGTCTACGAAGCAACTCGCTCGAGACACTAGTCTTAAAAGTACCGGATGAAGAATGCGCTTCGGCGCGTCCTAATTCGGCGTTATGACCTGACGTAGATGGTCCCATGTGCTTGCGTATGGATGTCTGACACCTACTTTGTAACCGTAAGGTTGGTAGGGGGTGTCAGTATAAACTTTAAAGTCGTGTGTAGCGGGGGTGTCCCACTACATTGCAAGGGCTTCCATCATTGAAATCAAATTATCACTAAAATAGAAAATGGTTTTAAAAACCTAATATATTTTATAATTAAAAACAAATTTGCTTTAACAGACGGGGGTCTGTTAAAGTAACATATTATGCTCCAATCGGAGTCTCGCGCCTCATATCTGTAGTTCGTGGGTCGTTGGAAGTTTGAATCCACGGCCGGAACGAACCGGTTGGAAAATGATTTGTTTTTTTTAATGTTAAAAGGAGGCAAACGAGCAGACGGGTCACCTGATGGAAAGTAAACACCTCCGCTCATGGACACCCAAAACCAAAGTAATCGCAGATGCGTTGCCGGCCTTAAGGAAGGAGTTGGATCTTGAGGGGGGAGTAGGTTTGGGAGGGGGAGGGGTGAGAGATGGGCCTCCGGTACTTTCACTCACCGGACGAAACACAACAGCAACGAGTGAACACCCGTTTTTTTTTTTTTTTTTTTGAGAGAGATTGCTGATTGCCGCTGCGGCATTTTCAGCTTCACCGGGCTTTTTGGGGGCGGCGAGGAACGTAAAGGGTCCCTCATTCTCCGAAGGGTTCGGATCGGATCGGGGAGCGGAGCAACCCGAGGGCGCCTCTAAAGGCACGGACCTCGGCTCGGGTTGACCGGGCCGTGGAGGAGGAGAGAACCGACCAGGTACATGTCTGTACCTGGTGTAGAGCGTGTGTGAACCGGTTCTTCGTACCCTTGTTCTACGAGTACGGTGTCTTGGGCCTAAACTGGTGTGCATGTTTAGTGTATTCTGTAAATGTGTGCTGTCATTTAGAGGATCGGGCGGGGGGGCGTTCGCAACCGTTATGGGATCGTCGGGGTCATCTAGGACGTGCTTAGGACGCCTAGACATGAACCGTTTTGTTGGTGGAAGGCTTCCAACATTATAGTTGGCGGCCGCCACAACAAGCGGGTTAGGGTGGTGGGGGGCGTTATCAAAGTAATGTATGGAAACGTCCTTGATAAAGTCTTTGATAGTGGGAAGATCAAGATCGCGGTGGAGATCTACGTTGCGATAGTACCACGGGCAACCCGTGGCACCACGCATGAATCGGTTTTGCAGCGTTTGTAAACGATACAAATAGGAGGGCGCGCAGTGCGCGAAAACTACGCTAGCGTAAGTCATGACAGGGCGGATGCAAGCTTTGTAAATTGTCGTCTTATGTCTAAGAGACATTTTACTCCGCCTGCCTATAAGGTGGAATAATCGACCTAATATGAACGCGGCCCTGTTACGGACGATTTTAAGGTGAGGCGCAAACGTCATCCTTCTATCGAGGGTGACACCGAGATATTTCACCTGCTTTACCCAAGGGATAGCACGGTCAAATAAACGTATAGGAGGGCGACGATCGTCGTTACCTCGAGAAAAGAACACTGCGGCACTTTTCTCGGGGTTAACTTCAATCCGCCATTTGCGAAACCAAACGCCGAGGTTGTTGGCGGCCTTTTGGAGTCGGTTGGAAACCGCGACTTTATCTCTACCAGTGGAATATAGCGCGGTGTCATCCGCGAATAGAGCTAGCTCTACGCGTGGAGTCTTCGGAATATCGTTTGCGTAAAGCGCAAACAGGATTGGGGAGAGCATGGATCCCTGCGGAACACCGGCTCGAATGGGACGAGGGGCGGAGAGCGTTCCCTCGACGCGGAAGCGAAAGGAACGATCCGACAAATAGTCTCGTAAGATGTGCACGAGTCTGTCTGGCACGCCAAATTGGTAAAGCTTATAAATTAAGCCGTTGTGCCAAACTTTGTCGAACGCTTTCGCAACGTCGAAGAAAAGAGCTCCGGTGCCCTTGGGACGGGCCCTTTTATTGAGGCCGGATAGAATATGCTCCGTGAGGCGGTGCAATTGATGGGTGCACGAGTGTTTGGGGCGAAACCCAAACTGCTCGTCTATGAGGATATTGTTAGAGGACACAAAGTCCTTTAAGCGGGATACTAGAACGCGTTCGTACAGTTTTCCCAGCGATTTGAGAAGACTGATGGGGCGATAACTAGAAGGGGCGTTACGCGGTTTACCGGGTTTATGGATACCTATGACAACCGCATCTTTCCACGCAGCGGGAAAGATTGCGTTTGACATGGCGCTATTGAAGATAGCTACTATTAAAAGGATAAGCTGAGCGGGTAAGATCTTAAGGATCTTATTTGAGATGCCGTCTGCCCCGGGGGCACTACGGGGTTTGAGTCGTCTAATGAGCGTTTGCACCTCATCCTCCGTAACAGGCGGGAGGGTTGCGGGTGGGGGGAGGGACGAGAGTCTATCTACTTCCCTATCGACCATGTCTACATGGTCCTGAGGGACTGGGAGAGTGCTAGGCGAGCATTGAGACTCGAGACTGTCGGCGAGGCATTCGGCTTTCTCGTCGTCGTCAAAGGCGATCGAGTTGTCGGGTTTGTTAAGCGGGGGCATAGAAGTGACTGTATCCGACTTAAAGGCTCTCGCCAGCTTCCAATAAGCTTGGTGAGAGGGCGAGATCTCTTTAAGTAGGCCATCCCAATTCGTACCGCGGAGCTCTTGAATGCGCTCCTTAGCAGCGCGCTGCAAAGAGCGCATACGAACTCGGTTATCCGAAGTGGGATAGGAGTCGTAAGCGCGCGTGGCGGCGTTCTTAGCCCTCAACAGTTGCCTCACATCGTCCGGCAGTTTGAAGCGATGGTCACCCGTCGCAACAACCCGCCGGGACGATTCGCTTATAGCGTTAGTGAGATGACTACTGAGGGCGTCGACCGCGGCCACTGTCTCGTGAGGCGAGACAATGCTATCGGGGATTTGGTTTAGTGACTCACTGGCGGTAGGCTCGAGTAATTTCTCAAGCTTATCCCAGTCAGTCACCACCTTAATAACAGGGGTGGGGTCGGTGGGGGGGCCTAACTGTAAAACCACCGGCCTATGGTCGGAGGAGAGCGCGTGGATCGTTTCTATGGAACGCAACCGTAAGGTTACGTTCCTCAGCAACGCCATATCTAACGGGTTAGGGGAGTAGTTGTCCACTAACGGATAGTGAGTGGCCTCCATAGGCACTACGATATCGAAGAGCATCGACTCAGCGAGTTGGCTCATCACCCGACCGTTACGGTTGGTTGAGTTGCAACTCCACTGAGCGTGTTTGCTATTGGAATCGCCGGCAATAATGACGGCGTTATCCATAGCAAACAGCGCCTCGAGATCGGGTTGCGTGAGAAGCTTATTAGGGGACAGATACGCGGACGCGATAGTGATAGACGGGTGGCCCGTCATGCCTAGCCGACAGACCGATACCTCCATATCGGATAGCTACGGGGGATCGAGCGGGACACAATGAAGCGACCGCTTGTAATAGATAAGAGTGCCGCCACCGCGGCCGACTCTATCATTACGGACAAGGTTGTAGTTAGCCATGCGAGGGTCTCGGATGGATGGTTTTAGGAACGTTTCCTGTACTAGAAAAACGTCGACGGCGTGTTCGGTTAGAAAATCGGACACCTCGTCGCGTTGACTACTGAGACCGTTCGCGTTGAAAAACGCAACCGTTAGAGAGCGGGGCTTAATTCTTTGAGGGGGCGTATTATCCATTTATGATTCTTTAAGAGAGTCAAGAAGGGACGTGATCTTGTCCAACAGGGGACCGTGATCGTTAAAGATTGTCGCTATGATCATAGCGGGACAAGCGTCGGGGGAAGAGGCGGCTTCGCGCAACTTTCTTTCCACCTCCGCGATCTCGTCCTTGTAACGATAAATCTTTACAAGTTCGACAACCGTAGACATGGAAGAGAAGGTTACCGGAAGGGAACCTACAGTCGCGGCAAACGAATGTTGCGCGCGAGCTTTGGGTGACATGACTGCCTTAGGGGCGGGGGTTTGCCGTTTAGGCTTGGTGGGCTGGGCCTTAGGGGCCTTGGTTTTAGTGGCCTTGGCCTTAGGGGCCTTGGCCTTAGGGGCCTTGGCCTTTGGGGCTACGGCCTGAGGGGCCTCGGGAAGGCTTAGCTCCATTGGAGTTTCAGCCGGAGGTGGCGGTGGGACACGAGCCGGGCCAGTCGCGGGAAAGTCGACTAGCGAGTCTGACGCGGGGGCTACCGCCGCGGGCTGGGAAGCCCGCGGAGTGGCCCACGGATTGCGGGGCGGTGGTAAGGGGGCCGCGGGGCGGAGCGAGACTTTCGCGATCTGTGAAGGCGGCGGAGCTCGTGTCGCGGGGTTACGGCGCGGTCCCGACCCGCGGGTTGCGTTACTACGCGGAGCTCTGGGGCAGCCGCGATAATTCGCGGTGTGTCCCAAAGCGCTGCAGTTCACGCAACCGGGCGGGTCGACGGAGACCGGCGCCGGCGCTTTAGGCCTAGAGCACGCTTCCGTGGCGTGGTCGCCCAAGCACTTAACGCACCGGGGGCGGGCAAAGCAGTTACGGGCGGCATGCCCGTAACGTTGGCATTTGTGGCATTGACCAACAATGCCACGCTTGTGGGGGGTCTCAATCGAAAGGCGATCGAAGCCTACGATCGTCTTGACATTGAAAATGGATTTACCCTCGGGGGTATTTTCTAAATTTGCCTTTAGGAGGCTCAACGGAGATTTGTCCTTGCCGAGCATACGGGTCACGTCAAGGACGGGGTAGCCTTGCGACTTAAGGTCGTTAAGGACTATCTTTGGGTCCCAATCCGTGGGAAGGCCGCGGATTACAACTGATAGTACTCGCTCCTCGGGGAGCGAGTACGTGTGGAACGGCACGTTATTAGCGCGTAAAAACGCCGTGCATGAGCGGAAGTCGGCCACGGTAGCGAGCTCTACCTTGACCATCTCTGGGTCACCTTTAGCGCCTTTAATAAGGCGATTCCTTAATGGGATGACATTGTGTCGGGCCTTCAGAGATCGCGAAATCTCATTAAAATTTTTTGTCGTTTGGACAAAAATCGGAGGGATCTTTTTCTCCTTGCGCGGCTGGCTCGGCTCGGGCCTAGGGGAGCAAGGGCGGGAAGAGGGCGCGCTATTCGCTTTAGCGGCCTTAGGCGGAGGGACGGAGGCAGGGGCGGACTTGCGGGTCCGTTTCCCTTTACGGGTGACGGTCTCGAATTCCGAGTCCGATGTAACTACATCGGGATCGGAGTCCGAGACGGGAGGGTTATCCTGTCTCGCATTGGAGGTGGAGGGACAAACCTCCATCTCAAACTCGGGACCGGACGGGGACAAGGGTTGGCCTAACCTAATGATAGGCCTATCAACGGGACACGCGTTGGACGTGGGGGCTAAAGAAGCGGCGGGCGCTTGGGCGGGTTTCGCATAAGGCGAGTAACGCGGGGAGGGCGCGGGGGAGGACTTTTGTATGTTATGCGCGATCTTAAGGACCTGCAACGCCTCGGGGTGATTTTGTCCTATCAAGGACTCGATCACCTCGAGCTCCATCCTAGCGCACGGTCTAAAACCATGCACTAGGATGCGTGTGTAGTGTCAGACCCTCCCCGTCACAGACAGGGAGGCGTGAGTAAGAAAAGGACCTACTGCCTGAATGGCCCTAGGTGTTGTCCTCCGGTGAAAATCAATTCACCGTAGGGTGTGTACCTAAATTGGTTAGTGTTAGAGAATAGTTCTGAGTTGACTAGGAGATCCCCCAAGGCCAACTTTGCCAGAACTCTTCCGGAGTGTTTTCCCCCCAGGAGGGTCAGGAGGGCAGCCGGGTCAGTGCCCCAACTGGCTTCGTTGGCACCGTTAAGTATCCACCAGTTGGCTACTAAGCGTAGTCTTCCAAGACAACTACCGTTGTGAAACAGTGAATGAGCGCTCCCGCAATGAAAATTGCGTCGAGAGCGCTACACGCGACGTACTATGCACCGGAGCCGTACCGGTACACAGTAAAAGGAACCGAGACAAACAAACGGAACGCGACCGAGCGCGCGACAGAGCACGAGCGAGACGTGCGTCCTGCGCGGCGAGCGAAACGAGAATGTTGAACCGGTGGTGAACACCCGTATTAAGAACACCGCTTAAGAACACCCGTATCCCATGATGGTTCCCTATAGTAGCGCCACCTACCGGGTCTACTTGTAAATCTAAACCATTCTCGAATCCACTAGAACACACACACAAAATTTTATCTAAATCGGTCCAGCCGTTTAGAAGGAGTTCAGTGACATACAAGCACAGAAGATTTATATATATAAAGATTATTATTACTGGATCATTAATGTTTATTAAAAAACTTTGTTTGCGATACCACGAAAGTAGACATTCTGAATTGTCCGTTCCCTTTGAGTTGACCGCGATAGTATCAATGACATTTGTGCAAGCTCGGTTCGGTTCCCAGGCCCTTTCGCAACGCACGCACGCCAGACGGGTTTCCATCACCTGCGTCTGCGACAGTAATGCAAGCTATTCTTAGATAGACGTGCTTAGACGACCAGTGTGAGAAAGTTGCAATATATTTACGTATTCTATTATTCCACAACATGGAAGCAATTGGCCTTATTTCCACTTTATGATGATTGGTAACATTAGAACTTCACCTGGTACTCATACATTCCCAGATAAGTCTAATATATATGATATATTTTGTTAATGTAAATTCATTCATTCATTCCATTGTAAATGCAGATTTATTTTTAATTTTTGTTTTTGTTTTGTTTGTCTACCTCTTCTGGGTAATAGCAGAATACCAGTGCTTTGCTTATATACATATGTATTTTTGTGTATAAGCAAAATCAGCCACAGAGCTGTCGCCCTTTTGTGCTTCTGCAGCACATATGTATAAAAATTTCTATTTGTTATTATTATTGTTATTTTTATTAGATTTTTATTTTGTTTTTTTTTATGTGTGTAATGTTACAAATAAAGTGTTTCTATTCTATTCTATTTCTAATTCTGATGTGCTTATACGTAGTCACTGCTTACCAAAAATACAAACCTATTTATTTGACCATGTTAACAAACCAGAAATTAAATCATATTCCTTAATGCGAGATACCTGTCGCAAACATACCAAACATATTAAAAATAATCACAAAACCCGAACCGAAACGCAAATGAACCAGTCATATTTATCTTACATTGCGTTTGTACTTAGTACCCCGCACATTTCAGCCGTACAATCGCAGCTTTGTACCCCGAAGCCACAAGATTTTTGTTTTGCTTGCCTTTTAAATGGTACGCGCCTCCAAGTAGAGCGAGTTAAGGCTTAAATTCCTCACAAGTAACTCGGAACCGGTTGGGCCTAACTGAAGTAAACGACATTGTTAAAACGCACCTTGTCTGCAAATACATTGCCTCCCACTTTTCCGAACACATTTTCAACTGCGTCGTATTTAGAAAGGCCATGTAGATTTTTAAAGCTCCAAATTTAAAATAACCGTTAACAAAGTTGCCGCGTTTTTCTCAGAATATGAATTTGCATAGTTGTAAAGCCAGTTTGTCGACATCAATTTCTCTTGTTTATTTTTATTCAAAGGTCGAACGTGGCAAAAATCACACGAATTCTTTGTCGTCAGCAAGTTTATTTGCGTGTAACTTAAAACGTAAAAAGGAATTTAGATAATTGACTATATTGCTGTTGGGTTTGTTATTCTCAATACCCTGACTTTCATTATCATCTGCGTTTAAGAAGATATAATTTATTGTTTCAGTGACAACTATTTCTAAATCACGTGACGTAAAAGATTGTTACTAAAGCAACGACAAAATGGTTGGTGTTTTTACAATCCCCATTTAAATTAATTATTCTGATCAGCCCTCATGTTTGTGTGACGAAAAACTACGCGTGTAGCATTCGTAAACGTTTGCAGATAAGATTTTCCTCTTAAAACTTGTTTAAACTTATATTATAAATTGCGAAAGTGTATTGGTTGGTCCTACCTCTACGTTCAAAAGCATCTACAGATTCACGAGGGCCCTTAATTGCTATAAACTACTTTTTGTCAAAAACGTCTTTTAAATCTTAAAAAGCTCTTTATAGCTCTTCGTAATAACTACATTCAGTTTATATAATTTATTTTGTTACTCAACTGACTTAATCACGACGTTTTGAAAAGCATCTGGAGATGCGAGTTGGTGATCACAGATAATTAAAAAAAACAAACATTACTGGCATAACCCAAGTGAGTCGTGTCACCATTTATAGACGATGACTGCATCTAGCCCGTTCAGGTTTGTCTGCTTGCCTGCCCTTGTATGGCTTCTCTAGTTGTAGGATTAAAATAACTTTACACTACTCTCTATGGGCATTACGATAGAACACCTTAAGCTTACTCACATTAAAAGGAGTTTACATCTGACGGTTGTTCTAGGCAACCTGAGATTCAATAGTTTTCAAATCAATAATGCAATTCTGATTCAACTTTCAATGCTAACGTACAGCAATCTAATAAGCAACAAACAATATATATGAAAACGTATATTTGACTAGATCTCGTGGCAAGCCTAAACGCTGGCTAATAAAAGAGAACGATCTCATGAAAAAGAAAAAGAGATGTCGTAGACTGGGCTAAGTCGAGAAGATTGTCTAGGAAGGCAAAGCTAGGTTGAGAAGAAGATTCAACAAAATTAATGCGATTTAAAACTTAGAACATAGAAAACGTTATAAAAACAAAATGTTTGAAAACTTTGAAGTTTGTATGATGTTATGTTTGACATCGTCGTGGGGCGTAACCTCTCTTATTTTGAACTTGACCGTATCAATTTCTTATACTAAATTGTTTCTTCTTATATTTGAAACGGCCAAAGTATTTTAATGATTGCTGGCAGTGTGTGTGGCTTGTGTGTGGAATTAAAAATAGAAATAAAACAATGTTAATCTTAACAGCGATTCGAGGCAGATTTAAAAATGCCATAAAAATCTCAGTTGGCGCGAGTGATTGTCGTGTCTGATACTTGTTGCGTGCACTGAACGCTTTGCAAAAATCCCGGACAGATGAAACGCGAAAAACGACAACGTAAAAGCACCAAACAAATTGTTATCGTTGAATTTTAAGATTTTTTCCGATATGTTTAGAGTATTTTTGTGTTTGTTTGTTACCGGCGCCTCTGAGCACGTGGTTCGGTGGCGTACTGCCAGTCACAACACTGAGACCGGCGTTTTATAGGTGTAAAATTTGAAAATTAAATCGTATGAATCACACGTCTCAACGAAATGTTTTGTAGAATTTATTTGGCCGGCACACAACATTAAAATAGAGCAGACAATATTTAAAAAAAAAGTTGACTAAAAGTAACTTCATCATCATTGTCTATAAAATATTTATTCTCATTGTTGTCTTAAAAAGCTCCACTGAACGGCTCAAGCCTCAGGCCTCAGGCCCACATGAACTAAAACATATGGGTAAATTAGGTCAAAGCTGTCAATGCTCTGCCGAAATGCGTTTTGGTGAGTTTTATAACGACTTCCATCTTACAAAAACTACTGGGACCAACGGCTTAACGAGTCTGCCGAAGAACTAAGAAGCTTGATATTCCTATCTTTGTCTGGTCACTCTTCAGTGTCTCGGCATTGCTGAAATTATTTAACTTACAAAATCGAGCACCTACGCGCAAACCGCTGCTGCCCCATCAAGCACGAAATATAACTTATAAAAACTATTAACCTGAAGCTACTTGATAATTATATTTCACTATTCCAGATTAATTTTATATGTTGAAGCCAACCAATTTGTCAGATTGTCAGATAAATAAACGAAAATCTTAAAATGTAAAGGTGACCCTCAATAATTCTAAAGACACAAGTCGGAAGACTTTATTAGACTCCCAAGTAAGCATTATTAAATGTTGGTTGTTAACTTAAAAACAAAAACAAAAGAACAACTGGCCTCCCGCCAAATGTGAGCGCGCGGTCGCGTGCACGCACGCCCGCACGTAGCCGTCGCGTACGCACACCCGGCCACGTACCAGCTCTGCGACATAAACAACTCTAACATAGTAGCTATAAGATCCACTATGACATGTCTATAAATAAAGACATTCGAGCCCGCTGTTGACATGCTCGTTGAAGTGGATCAAGTTAGCTACCTTGAATTTAATTTTCGTACAACCTTGCTTTATCTAGTTCATATACTTAAGTTTGAATTCAAACCAATCTTTATTGTGTGGTAAATGCTGGTATGATAACAATCTTAAATTAAGTACATGTGACGCCTTGCATGAATACTAATGAGATTAGATACCTATTGAGAATTAAGAGACGGATGCAAATAGCTGCAAGTTAATAATAATTGCTTACGTGTATGGCAAAAAATATTTTCGGTGGAAAAGGAAACTGCTTAATAAGCGCCAAAAAGGCATTTGTAGAAAATGTATTTTATTTAAAGTTTAAATTTTAACATTCACTTCCTACTTTCCCAACAAATTAATTTTTGGCGCTTTAACAATTTTCACTTTCCACAGACCACACCGGCGATATTTATTTCATGGCAAATTGCAATCGTAATCTATATGCATAATAATCAAAAACATATGTACACATTAGCTTAATTATTATTAAGTAGCCAATGGCTACAGCTTCATTTGACAGATATAACGTATTGCGCGCCGTCTTCATTGATCATCATTAACGCTTTGCCATAACAGCGCAATGCATGCAGCATTGCACATCTGCAAAATGAAGTTGCTAACACAGTCCTCTTAATCATCTTCAGGGCTTTGAATGATTGAAACACACTGCTTTTTAATCGTTTTATCGTAATTAACAATGTAAGTATGAACTAGTATAAACTCAATAAGAAATACGTTTGTAGCCTACATGACGTTCTGCTTATATTGTTTAAAATGTAATTAAACAAATTCTCATTAAAACAATGGATTTCGTGAGGAAACAACCTCTATTGGGCGGCAGATGATAAAGAGATCACAAAAAACTGTATATATATATACTCCTCCTCATCGGCTTCGATGACGGCGACCCTGACAATTACAACAACAATTTACCTCAACAATTTCTTGCCTTCTAAGATGAGCTCTAATATGACTGGCAAGGCCAAATTTAGCTTTAAAGACTCTACCGCAGTGGTTGCAATAGAGCTGGCCTCATGGGTTGTATGTGTAGAGGTAAGACCGTAAAGATTTTTTTTTTATTTGTCGTTTCGTGTCGAGCGTCTTAACGCGCTTTCTCCTCTTCTCTTAAGTCTTTTAAACCTTTTAAGTATTGACGACTTTCGGCAGGCGAGAGTCGTCCATGCGAAGAACGTGTCCACACCATCTAAGTTGGCGTTGCACGAGCAGGGCTTCCATACCAACCATCCCAGAACGACTCAGAACCTCCATATTTGGAACACGATCTTGCTACTTGATCCTCAAAATGTGTCTTAGACATCTTAGATAGTAAAAGTTTCTTCGCATTTTTAAAGAAAACTTTAAAAAAAAAAATAGTTTATTTACATTTAACTAAAGTATGTAGGTGCCATTTTGTTTGATATCTTGTAGGTAGGGACATGATCCCATTGCTATAGAAATTTTGGGGCTTTTGATCAAAATACCGCGACAAGTGGTTTCGGCAGTCCTCTCGTGATGTTACTGACACTGCCTGACCTGCCTAAAGAATTTTTCGCACGTTCCTTTCGTACGTGATCCACTTTTCATCACCAGTTATCAGCTTCTTCAAAAATGGTTCGGTTTCATTAGGTCGTAATAAAGAATCACAAATGAGTACACGGTTCATTAGGTTTCGTTCAGTGAGCTCGTGAGGTACCCAAATATCGAGTTTTTTTCTGTACCCAGTTTTTTTCAAATGTGCCTAAACTGTTTTGTGGTCAATTCCCAGTTCTTCAGCTACGTCGCAACTACTGATATCCCTTTCCTTTTCAAAAATCGCATCCATTATATCCGTAATAGGGCGACCAGAGCGACGTGCATCTTTGACATCAAAATTTCCGGATTGAAAACGCTTAAACCAAATTTGTGCTACTCTCACAGACACTGCACTAGATCCATAAACATCGCAAATTTTTTTCGCGGCTTGCGTTGCATTTTTACCTTTATTGTAGTAAAATTTTAAAATGTATCCAATTTCTTCATTAGATTCATTTTGACAGTAAGAAAAACAAATGAAAATCACACATTTTCCTAATTTGAATTTGGAATTATCTTCTTTAAAATTTAAACTTTTAATGATACCAAAACCAGCCAGATACTAATAGTGTAGCCAAAGAGATTTTATTACAAGTTCATACATACTATATGCGAAAAGACTTTTTGTTTATATTTGTTTTAAATGAAAGTCCGTTATACTCGTAGGGTACGTAAAGGGTACCTAATAGTAATAAAAATAAATGAACCCTTAAATTTGTCAAGTTTTTTTCAGAGACGCTTTTGCTTGAATTATTTTGCCAATTTTGCCCACTTTTCCGCGCTACTAGGCTGGAAGTGTGTTATTCCACGTGTTATCACCACTTTTCCAAACAACTAGGCTTGAACTTGTTCCACTGCGTCTTAACAAAGGCGTATATTCTTCAACTTTTATTGAACTCACGCTTTACTCGTTCGACTAAAGCAAAATTGGTTAAGCTTTTTTAGCGTTTTATGTGCCAATTATGTGTTTTTTTTATATATACTTAGCACGGCAAATGACTTCACACCACCTGATGTTAAGTGGAAATGGAGTACAGACGCGAAGACAACTGGTGCAGCGTGAAAACAACGCAGCATCAGTCAACTTCACTCTGCCGGCCCACAAGGTGCTTCTTCACGCCTCGTTTGAAGGACCCCATATCATAGGAAAGAGGGAAAACGTGTGCTGGTAGACTATTCCATCTTTTGGAGGTGCGACAAAGAAACGAGTCACCAAATTTCTTTGTGCGCAATGGGATATGTGTGACAGTGAAGCAATGACTCTGGAGAGCAGCACGTGTACTCCTATGGAGGAAGGGAGAAGGTGGGATAAGGTGGGTTAACATTTTTGTCAACTTTTATGATGTTTCTTTGGTCGATTCTATAATTTATATAGGATTCGATATAGGCTTCAAATATTAATCTACATATAGTCTGAAATCATCATAAATTCTTCTATACTTTCAGTATAATAAATAGTTGTTGTATAGAAATACCAGCGAGTATTTTTGTCATTATTATATAAGAAAGTAGTATACTGTTCCCACCCATTTCAAGAATCATATAATTCTAAACTGTTTGTTATATAGCAGTTATATAATACATTGCAAGTACGATGCTTAGTACCTTTATAAATTTTTAGCAAGAGTTTAAGGATATACTGCCTTCCTCGTTCCTACCTACCTTACAATAGGAGTGTACCATTAATTGGGCTTGTTAGCAACAAAATCTGGATCTGTAACAGTGCTTTCAATTCATAATGTGTATCGCATTTATTACTACTGAGACATTGATAACGTCATGAGGAAACGGCCCACTATGTGCCACAGGAAGCAATGCCCATCGCCTGCATTGTACTGTCATTTAGTGACGAGTGCAGTTTACGAGCTTCCTTGTGACATTTAAAGATTCGGTAAGATTGAATCAGATAATAATAATCCTTGACATATTGGAAAACATGATTTAAGGTTTTTAATTTTGGAATGCTGAGCCCCAGATTGTATCAGAAAATAATTTATCGGAATCGAATTGTGCTATTTCAATTAGCTATGATAATTTGCTTCGTAAGGTTGGTTGGATCCGGTTTGTCGTTTGAGAGTCGATAAACCCACAAATCCGCATTAGGCAAGCAATATTAGTTATGGCCCAATGTTCCCATGAGCTTTTGTTCATGTAAAGAGGTCTGTACCCAGTTTGGAACGTTAATAATCTTACAATGAAGATGACGATGATAATATGTAACAGGACAGAAGCTGAAGGTTTTCAAAATAATTCAACACATAAATATACTAAAACTACATCAATTAACCACTTTTTTACTATTCCAAAAGCAATAACCAGCCAAACATGTCATAAAGTTCGAATGAACACGTAAATATGAAACATATCCCAAAATACCGTGGTGTCGACTCCGAAAGGAAGGAAGCTCTATTTATAATTTTAAGCGACGAAGATAATGTGCATTTATGCAATGAACGAATGACCGCTTAGTAGGTCAATTATGAAACTGTTTAAACTGGGGTAGTAGAAGAAAGGCTAATTGTTCCACGTTCGTCTTATGAATATTTCATCGTCCATAAGCAGCAGCGGCACTGAGATGGAAATAAATGTTTCATGGTAATCTTGGCTTAATGTCGAAACAATTTAATACACAGAGCCTTACAAATAAATAGAGAATAAGCTCCTAGAAGTTATTCCGTGTTTTGTTCCCGTTATGTAAACGTCATTTAAAATTAGAGTAAAATTAAAAACTCGGAGTAATTTTTCAAAGCTTATTCTCCATTTATTTTTAAGGCACAAATCGTTACTCTTATTAAAGTCAGAAATACCTCCAAAGCTCTCAAAGTAGACTCTTTTTGCATGTTTTAGTTTCTGTGGGCTTTATTCTGTATTTAAGTCAGATCCAACGCATTGTTAGAATAAAATTTGATATTGTTTTGATAAAATCGCTTAAATACAAACCGCGACCCGCAGCGACCGACGCTTTTAATATCTTGTTTACTTGCCGCATTTCGTTTTCACTCACGTTGGATTTTTCCTAAACATAATTTCTTGGCAAGGTTTCTGCAAAGTGAAACTTGGCAATCTGTGCTCTTAAATCACCATTAACGTTACTCCAAAGTACTCCAAACGTTGCGTTGCTACTATAGTATTTTTAATTACTGTCATGACCTCTAACGAGTTGAATTCTACTTTTTATAATCATATGTAAATTGAAAACGGCATGTGTCTCACACTTTGTGACAAAAACAATCCTAACAAAATTAAAAAATACGTGAACTATTTATATGTAACTGCACTAGTTTCGCAATGTTAATTGCCGCTCGCGTTTAAACACACCTCTTTATAAACAACAGCCAACAAGCCGTTGTCGTTGCAATGCATCCGCGCAATTCTATTAATAGCTTTATCCGAGTCTCGAACGCAGCGCACGACGCATACCGCACAATTATGCACGCGCTTCTAACCGATTATTGTGATTACGAATGATAATAACAACTATTATTCTCCGTATAAACGTATGTTTCACTTAAATTATTATCAGTTTTGTTGAGCTAGTTATTACGTTAATTAAAACAGATTGGACGAACGGTGAGCACGTAGTGTAAGAAGCGAATGTTTACGCTTCTGTTGGCACTGGCGTTTGTGAAATATTAATCTGTTGATTGTCAGTTGACAGACAGTTTTTTTTAGTAAATATCAGATTAGTTTTCGGGATATGTCCCGCACATGTGCCGGCGTAAAAAGCCGGTAAAGAATCTAAATAATAAACACATTATCTTTTAACAGGTCATATTTTACAACACTTTAGTGCTTTACAAATCACTAGCTAATATTAAATCATTATATCAGCCTATAAACATTCCACGGCTGGGCTCCACATTGACAATCTTCCTAAGATTGTCCTATACGACGACGTCTGAACGGGTTTGGTTATAGGGACTTTTCCTTTCGAAACTATCGACTTGACGTGGCATGTGAAGCAAGGAGGAGCTAGAGAAATAATTAAGTTTGATAACCCTTACCGGGGCCTGTACTGGCCCCGGTAAGGGGCCTGTACTGCTTGATCACGAAAATTTCTCAGCTTTTAATAACTAGCCCGAACACAGTAGCCAACGACCTCTTCCGCCCTTAATATACGCCCTTAATACGAACAAACAATTTCATCTGAATCATAACTTCCTGGTGTTCGGTTCCTGCTTCGAAAGCCAAGCGTTCATGTTTCCTTCGCGCCAACACAATGCGGGCATTCTATGCCGTTTTTGCACTTCCATATCGCTCAATGGGCAATTTTCTGCGCGTTGTGTGCCGATAAAAGTCGTAAAATTAACTTCTGTTATCGTTATGTTGTTCACTGACCTACACTTTCTCGATTTAATTCGACTTTAGGAACGAATTAATAGTTTTGGTTATCACTATCATCGATATAATTATTAGTCAGATATCCGTAAAGTACGTTTTTCTGGGTCCGGCCGTTACGCCCTCATTCCGCGAGGCGCTTGGCCGGGACGCCCACGATTTTCAACATTTGTTTGTCCGCGACGCCCTCGGCCGTGATGCCCACGGTTGTAAACAAAAAACTTTTTTTTACTCAAAATTTGAGGAAGTACTGTTGTGATTAGAAGTGTTTTTAATTAAGTATCTTTCAACATGACTTTACGATAATTTTGTGCATCATGTTTCATTTTGTAAGTATTTTACGCTAGTACAACAGTAAGAAAGAGTAAAAAAACATTATAAATACAAATAATAATAATAATACAAATAAATATAAATATTTTTTGTTAAATTTTACCTCTGTGCAAATACCTACTGTATATTATAGTAAAAACCTTGTACACCAGCTGTAACACACCCAGTGAAAACTAAACCAAAAGTATGATCTAGATTTAATTTCATTGAATGAATAGGTATTTCTTGTTTTTTTTTATATTCTCAAAGCCTATATTGATTTGTTAAATTTTTATATTTTACATATTTTATTTTTCCCCGTGTGGTGCCGGGGATAAAGAATTGCACCACCCCATCTCTTCCCGTGGTTGTCGTAGAAGGCGACTATGGGACCATTCCAGAGGATGGGCAGCAGCGTCTCTCTGTGACTTTTCTCACCTTACTGCGATTGCCAACCCGCCTGCCAAGCGTGGCGATTCCCCTCAAAATGATTTTATCCTTGAGGGAGGCCTTTGTCCAGCAGTGGACGTCTTTTTGGCTGAGATGATGATGATGACATATTTTATT
The DNA here is from genome assembly GCA_949315975.1 of Eudonia truncicolella. Taxonomy (NCBI): domain Eukaryota; kingdom Metazoa; phylum Arthropoda; class Insecta; order Lepidoptera; family Crambidae; genus Eudonia; species Eudonia truncicolella. The sequence goes on along the minus strand of OX438837.1, from coordinate 15,911,772 downwards.
TACCTCTAAGTTTATATAAATCTAACTTTACCCGGTAGCTGTACTATTGTAGACTTATGGGTGTCTGAACGATTTTGCATGCCCAAAATATGTAATTACTTATTGATTTTTCAATTTTATTAGTTTGTAGATTTTTATATTCAAAACGATTCAGATTTTTAATATTAACAAAAGATAAACAAAAAGAAAAAAATAAATGATTATACAAACAAAATCAACTAACTTTTATTTCACGTAATATTTCTATACAATTCAACTTACTTATTCATAATTAAACAAAAAAAATACATAGTTCAACTCAGACTAACATAATTTATTATTTTCTTTTAACAATTTTAATCGTAACAGTACTTTCTCAAGAAATTTGTAAAAAAAAATAAAAATCATGAGCGCCGCGGCCGAGGGCGTCGCGGAAAAACAAATTTTAAAATTCGTGGGCGTCCCGGCCGAGCGCCTCGCGGAACGAGGGCGTAACGGCCGGACCCGTTTTTCTACCCACGCTTGCGACTTAAATTCAAAAAATTATACTGCAGCATTAACTACTTATTTTCAGAGTCACCGGACGTTTTAGAGTGCGGCGAGAAATTTAAAGGGATCCTGAATCACCGTCAGAGGTTTTCTAGAGGAAATGGCATCACATATTAGTGCGTGTCCCTGTTTCCTTCTAGATTCTTCGAGGGGTTCGGATCGGATCAGATCGGTCTATTAGAGGGATGCTTTACCACCAAACACGGGTGTATGTATATAAAATATGTAGTAGCAGCGGTAAGTCAGGCTAGATATGTTCGGTGGCTCTTCTAGCAATGGTAGCCTGGAAGAGACAGGGAAACATATATCATAATGAAAATCAGTAACACAATGAATTACTCCCGCAAACTTGCTTTTAACACCGCAGCTAGGTTATCTGGAAAAGATCTCTTTTAGAAATAAGCTCACCTGTTTATATGTCCTGTCGTGTATTTCAATGTTATATTTTGTTTGTGCAATAAAGAATTAATTAATTTAACAGACAAATCAATCTGCGGTATTCGAACACCCGCGTGTGTTGAGAACTAATCATTGGATGTAGTTAAATGATTCGAGTTTCTTAGCTGAACCAATGTTTGACCTGATTCCTGAATTATGTAAGATTTCAATATTGAATGCAACGCAAGTTTCTACTAAATAAAAAATCTATGGAAAGAGTCACAATTTGTTACTGTAAATTTTTATTTATGAAATTTATCTTTAGTTTTATATCTTCGTCGTTGACGGTAACGTAATAAGGTTCATTAGTTCTCGTTTCATATTCCACGAGGGACCCCACGCAGGCCGCTCTTGCAGTTGATTCAATAATAATATCGATTTTACTGCTAAATCTCGGAACACCTAGTCATCTAGTCTAGTCTATCTCTATAGTCTGAACAATTTGATCATAAAATATTGCGTTTCATCTTTCTTACTGCTTGTACTCCTATATGAATCACCTTTGATTCAACACTTGATTAAATAACACTTTAAAACAAAGCAATCGCTATGCAAATATGGAACACTTGAAATCGCAAAAACAAATTGCACGTTGAAATAGTTATAAAATACAATACGGTAATATTTTAATATGGTATTCTAACTTACACCGTCATCATCATCATCATCATCATCGCCAGCTTATAAAGATCCCACTGCTGGGCTCATTCTTTCGACTTGAACTATAGCACATATGAAGATTGAGTCATTTCATCATCATCGCCAGGTTATTAAAATCCACTGCTGGGCACATGCCTTTTGACATGAACTATATACAAGTATAGCACAAGAGGAAATTGAGTCATTAGCTACAATTGTTGAGCTTTAGCGACTGCTGCAACGTATCTTCTCAAGTACGAAATAGCTCGAGATATTTCAATTTGGTCACCCATCTGATGACTTGGTAGTGCGTTAGTTGCTTCACTTGTAAAATTGTAACACTGACATTGACATTCCTAAAACTAAAGTCGGCCCGAATCAATGGATTCTTGAATTGATTTACTCACTACTCCAATGCTAAAAATCACTCCATAAAAATGGTTTATAATACCAGATAATAGACTTTCTGATTTATCTCTATTGTCTCTGACCTACATGCCTATGAATTAATTCACATCTAGCAGAATTCCTAATGAGTTTGAACAGCCGGAACGCCATACATCAATCGCATTAATAACGAGCGACATCGGATACAACGTACGTCACGCCCTCGTATGGCCTCTATTGCTACACTTTAGTGTTGTCCAGTTGTCGTTTATGTTTTATTGATATAGCGATATTGCTAATGTTGCTGTTAGAGCTTTTGGTATAACAAAGTCAACTTTTTTTATAAAGAAAATTTAGTAAGCATAGCTGCACTGCTCGCGGGGAAATGCAAATGGTTATGTGCGACTCTTCTATAACAGGGCTAACCCACTAAAAACTCCTGTTTAATCCCTCAAGTCACGCAGGGTGATCCAAAACCACCATAAGCGATCTCCGAAGTATACTAGCAGCGGCCCGCCAAAGAGAGAATGCTTGAAGACGATTGGGCATTCTTAAGACCACTTGAGGCTGGCGACGGATTCTAAATGCGAATGAAAATTAGGAGCCCATACTACCTCGGCCAAAATTGGCGAGGTAGTATGCCCCCCCCTTTGCCGCGGCAACTCTCATCTATCCCGCTCGCACAATAGAGCATGCGTTCACGCGAGGCTAGCTAGGGTTAATCTAGTGATTATACCACCGATCTGAATGACCAGATGACCCAGATGTACCGGGTTATTTTGACGTACTCCGTTTATTGGTCGCAGGGCTTGTTTGTGGTCCACCTGATTATCATTCAGTAACATAGGGCTCTTGAACATCCCGCTACACACGACTTTAAAGTTTATACTGACACTCCTTACCAACCTAGCGGTTACAAAAGTAGTGTCAGATATCCACAAGCACATGGGACCATCTACGTCAAGCCATAACGCCGGATCAGGACGCACCGAAGCGCATTTTTCATCCGATACTTTTAAGACTAGTGTCTCGAGCGAGTTGCTCCGAGGACACGTATAGTCCACTACCTTATATCCAGATAGGTTACCGGAGCTGTACGGAGCGGAGTGTGTAAGGCTCTTGAACAGTCGATGTAGGTTTTATCGATGTTTAGCCAACACTACTAGCTCGAGACGAAGCACGTGGCTGAAATCGTGGGCGCCGCCGGCGGCGCCGCTGCCGCTTGATCGACGCGCGCACATCCGATACTGTCTCCCGAGATCGATATCGATTTGATACGTGCTGTAGTCAACTTGCTTTTCGCGACACATGGCGATTGGGAGTGGTGGAGTTGTTGCTACATTCTTGCGTGTTGAAAACATGGGTAGAATAAATTTTATTACCTATTGGCTACCCACGACCTTCATCAGATCGTCAGACAGATAATATTTGATCAAAATTCATTTCTACTAGTGAAGCGTAGTAAAGCTTTTCTATTCATTACGAGGTGTATTGTCTGATCTTTGTATTCTTTATCAGAATTTCATGCAAGCGTTTTGAACACGTGGAATGACATTCTCTTATTGCAATTTGGTCTTGGTTAATTAAACCGCATCACAGTAATTTGATGTAGAAAGTGCAAGACTATTATTTATTCTGTGGTACAAGCTCATTCAATATGAATAGCTTCGGTTACGGGAGCGCTGACAACGCCGCCAAACAATTAAAAATTCTATTTGTCTGTGTTCACGACAGTCGACGGATTAATAAGTATAAAAGAAAATATTTTATTGAAATTAAACCACTTTTAAATATATATTTTTTATCAATGTCGTATTCACACACTTAACAGCAGTCTTCTTAACCCATCCAGAAAACAAATATGCTTGTTTTAGGAAGGGATTCACATCAGTAAGATTACTAAGTGTCCCATAGATAACAGATCTAAGATAAAAATCCACGATTTCTCGCATTCAACCCGAGCAACTGATTACTTTATTCTGCTACCGACAACGCTTGTTTGATATAACTTTCATTTTCTGCGGTATTTACAATATTTTTGTGGAGTCTTAAGATTTGTTTGAAGTTTATCAAGATTCAACCTATTTAACTAATGACTCGTCATAAATACGATTCAAGACGTCATAGATAAAGAGTGCAAAGCCAGGAGTGTTCAAATAGGACTCGTAGAAGTGACACTTATGTTAATGCTCGGGATTGTGTGTGACGCCATCACGTTGTTGTCAGAAGACACGCGCTCTTGTTTCAGTCAGCAACATTTCGTTAGGAGCATTTCATGTTATACGAGTATATAATATACTCTTACTTCGCTGATTCAACAACCCGTTCTTCACTTTTTATGCAATCTAAAAGGTGATCTGGAGAGCCCATGTAGGTCTTTCTCTACGAGTCGAATTTTCAATTGACGCATCAGATTGTCCGGCAATCCGTTTCGTACTCTGTCTACGTCATTTTCAAACGTGATAGGATCTAATGAGTAGTCAGGCGCTAAACTGTATCACGGTCGTGTACGTCATTTACGGGTCTCACAGATCAATCTACTTCTGAACCAGCAAGAAATACGTAACAGCAATGGTAAGATAATCAAAAATTATTTGGGCGATTCAAAATACAAATAAGTTTATTTACACTTAAATAACTAAATGGATCGACAACATAATTGATCCGTGCTGTGTAGGGGGAGGCTACGACTCCAGGTCAGCGTAACTATAAATTAAAGCGCAATCGAGACAATGTCAACGAGAACTTGACATGTGAACCTGGCCTTGCTATTGATAAAGGATCTCGAGTCAGACACGCAGAGTTATGGCGTAGTAATGAAACTACAACTTTTTGTCAGTTACGTCCTTACATTGAAAAGTTTAATAAACTTTTTATGACACAGCCATCTAAGTGGAGTCTTGAATATTTTATAAGTCACTCATGTATGCCAACTATCAATAATATGTTTTTTAGTACTGAACACCTAATTTGAAGCAAACTATTTATCTGCTGATGTTGAAGCCCACTTAACCTACATCTACTCTATGAATATAAGAACAACATCTATGCTAATCGAACTCGCATAGAAAAGAAATTCCTTCGCCACAGTTTACAAACGTTCGAGTCAGGGCAACCCTTGCAGACATAACATGATATCACTCAGCCGTATGCCATAGAATAGATCTAGTGTGATATAAAACAAAGCGTTCAGACTCAATCGGAACGCGGCCTTGGCACACAAATGGCGAATATGAGACGTGGCATACGTAACTGGAGAATTATTTAGCCAAACTTGTACTGATATTATGATACGGTCAACTAGTCACTAATATAGACTGGGCATCCTAGTGTGCTCACCCTCACACTCTGTGTAATGTTGTTTTTAAGTACACACGCCTGCTCATCAACCTATCCAAAACTGTCAAATTTCTTCAATACATTTTCAACCATAAGGTATAAAGTTCAGAGTCTATTGAGGAAATTTGACAGTTTGTGGTAGGTTGATGTGCAGGCGTGTGTACACCTTTTCAAACTATTACTGATATATATTTAGATTACTTTCATTACTTATTAATTTTCATATAAGATTTTCCACCTAACCTTAAAGGGGATTGACCATTTTTGCATCGACGTTGGACCAAGTGCTGCCCAACATTGAATCAAAGTGTTCCTTAGACTAATACTAGTCTGTGACCCAAAGCGCTTCAGAATCTATCTGAGGAGTATTGAGAAAAAAAAATCTATTGTATAGGTTGTACATTAACGAAAAATAATAACAAACTCCTTATTTTTAAATTAAAATACCGTATATTATAAACAATGGATTTTATTAATAGAACAACACTTAGCTAAGGATAGTCATTCAATCAATCAATCATATATTCGTTACATAGGTTTACAACATAACAAATGATCCTCTATGTAGGGCTCATGTAAACATAAAAAAAATACCAAATCAATTGTTATTGATTTATCTCAACTCTCGCTGTGATTTTGTCGTACAGATCGACCAACTTAAATTGGAATTGAAAATCGAGACAGCGAGCGATATACAAATCTGCCATTTTCGTATAGAGCTTACAAAAAAAACTTGCTACGAGCGAGACCAGCTAGGTTGAGACCGGACTCGAGAGGTAGATTAACTAAGTAAGATAATAATATTATTTAACGTAAACGACAACGTTATAAAATATATCAAATGTTAAAGCACCAAAAAGTCATAAGATACGTTTTTAGGTACAAAATAACCCCGTGGATGTGTTTTTTTAATATCGCTTCATGCAAGGAAAAAAATAAAAGTATTCCCATGCTTGGGCAGCATTTGGTCCAGACCGGTCAATCTTCTTTCAAAACAATATAACGCTTTCGTGTATAACGTGAATTACCTTTTGTTTATTGAAGTAACTTGGTCTCGCAAGCCGAAGCGAAGCCCGCATTAGCGGGATTAGATTGATTAAACAAGAGTGGGCTTACCACCAATTAAGAGATTAATTGATTAAAGTAAGGCTTAGTGACTGCCTTTGCTTCTGTACAATAATGTGATCGACGTTTATGGTAACAGGATTTTGATTGTGTCATTAACGCAATTGTTATCATCATTATACATTAATAGCGTTATGGTAAGTGATCTAATCAAGTTGCCAATAGCTTGATGATTGCGAATTATATGTGGATAAACTGTTTTTTTTTTTGAGAGAGATTGCTGGTTGCCGCTGCGGCATTTTCAGCTTCACCGGGCTTTTTTGGGGGCGGCAAGGAACGTAAAGGGTCCCTCAAGCCGTGTGAAACGAATCACCTTCAGAGGTTATCTAGAGGGAACGGCATCGCGCACAAGTGCGCGTCCCGTGCCCTACTAGATTCTCCGAAGGGTTCGGATCGGATCGGGGAGCGGAGCAACCCGAGGGCGCCTCTAAAGGCACGGACCTCGGCTCAGGTTGACCGGGCCGTGGAGGAGGAGAGAACCGCCTAGGTACATGTCTGTACCTGGTTTAGAGCGAGTGTGAACCGGTTCTTCGTACCCTTGTTCTACGAGTACGGTGTCTTGGGCCTAAACTGGTGTGCATGTTTAGTGTATTCTGTAAATGTGTGCTGTCATTTAGAGGATCGGGCGGGGTGGATAAACTGATAAAAATAAACTGCAACGATTTGCATTGCTATATTCTGGTTTGAAGGATACAAGCGCTAGGATAGCACTTTGACTAATATTTGGAAGTCACAAAATTTACAATTTTATATCGGAATCGCTTAGTTAGTGCTTAGTTATCAATAATGGATTGACTGCGTTGCTTAAATGCCTGATTAAGTTCAAGACACTGTCTGATTTAACGTAACTAAATTGTAAACATCTCTTCTCGCAATGTTCAATATGTCTTGTTGCAAATGATGCTCTTTTTCAAGTAGGTCTTAAATAAACTTAACAACTATTAGTAGCTTGTAATGGAAGAAGCATATTTATATAGTTAGTGTAGTTACTTGTAATTCTACCACTATAGCACTAGATAGTTGATGTAATTTCGACTTATTTACTTCATTGGCATTTAATATGATTATGATAGCAATTCGATATAGCGTTAGGCAACGCCATTCCGCTTTTAAATTGATATCTGTGACAATATTCAGTTCCGCAATCTGTGTTACCAATGTTGCCATTATTATGTAAATCGATTGCTTTCTTCGAGGAAGTGTTCGTTTTGTCAGATACGCCCAAGCGATCGCCGCCCGGTTATTGTGGGCGTAAGTAATAACCTAGTGTTTGGTTGTGACATATTTGTTATTAGGTTTTGGTACTTAGCAGCGTTTTGTTTCGTATTTATAGATAATTCGAATGATAGACAAAATGGAAGCTTTTTAATGGTAAGCTTGAGCCCGGGTTATGTCGTCAAATAGTATTCGTTAACATAACGAACTCGCATTAGACTATAGCTTGGTTATTATGTCAAACATCATTAACTTCTTTGGCCATATGGGAATGTTTAAATACTAAATATTGCTACTGGTAAACCAAAATGTGTACATGAGTGTGGTAACAAAATATAAAGATCAAATTATGAACAGGCCAGGCATGTAATTTAAGAGAGAAATTATCGTTCTTGATGAACATGGTTGGAGTTATGTTTAGCTTACCAGATCATGTCAATATTCACTTTCTATTTCTACGATGTCAATAATAAAAATGCCTAATTACAAAGATAATGAGTAAACAGAGTATATATACAAAATATCAACAGAAAGCCCACCGACGTGTCGCACCCATATCTCTCCTTTTTAGGGCGCGATTGATCAATGTGGATGCTTTTGTACATCGTGCGCCTGCGCATCCGTTGACGCAGGCCGTGGCGTCATCGAACCCACGTGAGTCTGCCCAAAGTTATATTCACGTAGACTCATATATTATAAGCATTATACGCCCGTCCATTGTATTTCTGAAATGGTTTTCAAAATATTTCATTCACTTGCGTACAAAGTGAGAGCGTTATCACTCAGCTAATAACGGGTGGTCTACATATGTAAATGTTTTTGAAGTTTTTTCTTCTTTCTCGTATGTCGATGTTTATTGCTGAAAGTGGTCAGAGCCGCTGGTTGTTCAGTTTTACGACTGAAATAATATGAAAAGCGTCATTGTGATTTCTTTAGCCATCATAACTCATCTGGACTTTTTTTTTATTAGCAGCAAACATGGTATAAAAGTGTTACATTATTAAAATAAAGTTCATTACTTATCCACTTCATCTCTACTCTCAATTACCTTGAATTTTCAGATTCTGCTTTCAAAAGTTACAGTATAAATGAGATAGTTTTCGTAATATTGTCTTGTGTGCAAAAATTCATGACACTACCTACACTTTCCCCCAAAATCGCTGGCGCTGGTCGTTTGCGTCGACCCACGCGCTCTGTGGATGTAAAACGAATAATAGACGCCTTCCAGAGCAAATCCCATCTACATAACTTCATCAGAGCCCACTGAATTGTTGCAAATTGCTCAGGAAAAAAATCCATTTCGAATCGGATGTTATACTGAATAGTTTATTCCACATTGTGTGTATGTCCACGTTGAGGACTCCACAACATTGTATGTGTTTAACATAAAACATATTATCATTAAATTGTTATTCAATTGAATCTAATTTAAATGGTACCAACACTTTGTAATTTCTTTAATAATACTTACGTATGTCAAAAATTTAATAAAGGGGTTTACGTCTTTCTATTCTTCTTAGTCGGGTAGGTACTCTTGGCAGAATGGTCGTGGTTATGAGTGGGTCCTGGTGAATCACGGCTCTCGCAATGCAATGTGAGAGCAGTTGGTCATCGTGGATTTAGTGAGGGAGGTAATGAAATCTGTCCATTGGGTTTGCGAGCGACCACGGGATCTCTTGCCCTAAACTACAATACCTAAGCTCCAATACTAACGTCTTGTTATAAAGACAAACAATATTTGTTTTTCATTCTTAAAATCTTACATTATAAAACTTGACTTATAGCTTATAATATCTATAAGTCAACACTTTTCTCCAGGAAGCGGTTCAAAGATTTGATTGTCTTGACTTGCCGCTATACTACTAATATTAATTTTTGTTTACTCGTCTGGAATTAGAAACGTATGTACTTTGTAAAGTTCAAAACTTAAAGACAAAATGTGTTACTGTACTAGTTAGTAGATGCGACCAATGTTTTTGTGTGTAGAGTTTATTATAGCGTGAGATAAAAATAGTTCCCACAGGATTGCTTCGTCGATATCAAGAGCGGACCGGCCGCAACACTTTATTTTTAGATTACGTCATTTATGTAATCTGTTTGATACATAAATGACGATAATAATTTTGAGCTAATAGTTTTGAGCATATTTTTTTAGTTCATTATTTTTAATAGTTTATACACAAAAATCAGTGGTAGGATAGGAAACTCCTTAACAAACCTTTTTTCATAATCCATAACATTGCAAAAACCCTAAGCTTTGTCTACGGTTGATTTACTGAAGTAAACTTTTTTTATTTTTTTTTAAAGCATTATTTAAAAATGGCCACATCTCTTTCCTATCGTATTCTTAACTTAATTAAAATTTTAATACTACTTGTTACACTACGGGAACGGAAGTGAATCTCCACTTTTCTCTCATATCAAGACTAGTAAGATAACCTTTCAAGACACGGTTTCGTTTATGACCGTTTGAAATTTAACTTTTACATTTAGCACTCTAGAACAAATATTACACCTTATTAATAAAAACAACATAAATCCAAATAAACAGCACGACCAGAGACAAATTAAAATGTCCGCCGCCTGTCGGACTGTTCGGCCATAAATTAGACTAGAGAGACGCGCGGATTCGTATTCCGACCGTTCGATGGCGGTTAAATTTAAATCTACCGCGTCATCTGCTTGGGGGCGCGGCCGGTCGATCGACGATAGTTGACGTTCTATTTTCGAGTTTTGAGCTCAAGCTCTTGTAGCTTAAAAACTATAGTCTGGTTATAGCAGACTTAGGATGAGTTTTCCTTTGAAGCGGAGCGGAGTGATAATTAACCGAAAATAGAGTTTTTTTTATTGGAGCGGAGCGGCGAAGAGCCGTTAAAATAAAGGGACACTATTGGTTGATATCCACACAGTTCTGCTTCGCTTTGCTTCAAGGAAGTGTCACTCTTACGACCCGTTCCTGTAACTTGTCTTACCCTGGTGCATGGTGGTAAAATTCTGCCAAAAATAAGACAGGCGACCATTTAACATCTGAAACTTGAAATGAAATTTATTGCAAAAACTTACCTATTACATTTTAAGTTCAGTGATTGAAATCACCTAGTAAGCATAAAATGCCTGTAACAAATGACTTCGCTCTTTTTAGCTAATACAATAAAACTTAGACAAACGTAATGCAACTAACCGAAATTATTATACAAATCAATCTTATTCTATTCTGAAATATATATGTATTTATGTGTGTGTGTTTTTTTTATATGTCAAACGACTATTTTATAATAAGAAATCCTTCGTCTCTTTTTTGTAAGCATTGAAAGAAAGTGATAAAACATAGCAATAAAACACATTGACCTTCGTCTGCGAGCAGTAAATCTTCTTAATACGACTTAACATAGGTGTTGATTGATTAAAACAGAGGTGTAATATTACAAGTTCATGTTTGGCAAATTTTCAATAGGAAATCCATCAATATGTATGTCTTAACACAGTGGAAGGAGGCACAAAGTCCGCAATGAATACGCTTTGCTGACGTGGCTTCGCAGATCAGTGGTATCCTCGTGACTAATGACGTCATGTGAGTAGCGTAAATCACGCCGGCTATTTATATCAAAGTTTTTATAGTAAATACCTGTCTTTGTATATTAAATAATACGTAAAGAAAGTAGGTGGTTGACTAATCATCATCATCAGCTCATTTTATGTTCCCACTGCTGGGACACGAGCCTTCCCTATGGATGGATAGGAAGAACGGGCCATAAACCACCACACGGGCCCAGTGCGGGTTGGTGGTTGTTACCGACTGCTAATGCAGCTGGGACCAACGGCTTTACGTGCCTTTCGAAGCACGGAGGAGCTCTAAGTGATAAATTTTTGATTACCCATCCGATGACCGGCCTTTGAGAAAGTTGCTTAACCTCAGCACTTGCAGATCGGACGCGTTAACCACTGCGCCATCGAGCTCCTCTGGTTAATTAATGATTCAGTTCAAATACTACATTATTAACTAAATTTTTATTTTTCAACAACCATTCTTGTTTGTGTGAAATGTGAGAAAGTGCTTTTAATTGCATATCGAATTCGCTGATTATAAGATTCGAATTTTTCACAATTCAATTCACTGTCTACAGTTTTAAACATATCATTGATCCCCAATGCCATTGCCGAAATTGTAAAAGTGGCTATCACGATGATATTTTCTGTCTAGACTGGTATAATGGAATCGTGTCTATTGCAATCGGATTCCTAACATTAACAATAAACTCGGAGAAGGACTCTGCTCTTAACACTCGAGAACTTTCTCCTTTTGTCTTTTGAACAAAATTTATTTTTGGGTGTTATTTAAATGGTTAGTAAAAGTATTCGTATTTTTGTTAGCAAAAAAATGCTAGTTGGGCAGCAAAAAAGCTAGTTGGACAGCAACTTATGGTCAGCAAATATTTCTTAATCAGTCTGCAACTTATACCATTCTGAACAGCAGTCTTATGCCGCTCCCCCCTTCCGTGACTGGCCCTCGGTACGCTGCGCTTCGCTCGGGATTTTTTTTTTAACCTAACCAACAGTAAGGATTTCTTATGCTGACCGATTGTATAATTCTGCTGACCAAATAATGATTTTGCTGACCAAATATTTATTTTGTAATACAATTAAATTATTTCCTTTATGTTTATATTTATGAAAAAAGAAACATACGTCAAAGGCTAAATATAAGATACAAATAGATTTAAGTCTGCCCTTGATTAGGCAAGCATAAGAATTAATGAGTCATTGATTTTGGTAATGCAAATATGAAGCGGTTAGAAGACAGCCTTGAAAAGTATTAATTTATCTTTGTACTCTTCTCATCGGTAATTTAACTATTTACTTCGGTAATCGGTACTTAGAATTACTTCTTAATTATACTCGTAGTATCACAACACATCATACTATATAAATATATATACTAATATACTATTGCCAGACGTATTTACATCAAATATACATTGAATAATCACATTCCTTCTAGTTATTACATAGACATTTCAAAAGAAAAATAAACGGTAATCCTAATAATTCCAAGGCTGCTGAATCCGATTTTCCTAAACCAATTGAATTCGATGCGGCTATTTCAATAATGCAATAAGCTTATATGTCGGTCGTATCGTTTTTTATCACTGATGATGGAAATAAATTGCTCAGTTTGACCGCGTTTTTTAGAAAACTAATGTCGCTATGCGTTTCTTTCTAACACATTACGATTATGTCGTCAAAACACGTTAAATCTCAAAAAAACTTTTTAAAGATTTGCAGTTGTTGTTATCAAAACAATCTTAACATCTTGAGTCTCGCTAGAAACGATAATGATTAAGATCGCTGATAATTATTTTATCAGACTACTATGACAATTACTTTCTGTTCGAGTTGATGCAGCGAAATAACTTTGCCTAAGTACCGAAACCCGCCACAACCAGGACTACTTGTCATCCCGACAGTTTGAAAGCCTTGCCAGACCGCGTGGGCAAACCTGCCGCATGATTTAGAAACTTAATGCAGGTATGCAAATGAAGGCAGACGGGCAGATAAATCTTAAGCCTACTACACGTTGCTGGGGAGAGAATCGAGATATCGTCCAGTTTTCGCAATATGCATCGATACTACCAGTGATACCTACTATGATATGGGGTCCTTCAAACGAGGCGTGAAGAAGCACCTTGTTGGCCGGCAGAGTGAAGTTGACTGATGCTGCGTTGTTTTCACGCTGCACCAGTTGTCTTCGCGTCTGGACTCCATTTCCACTTAGCATCAGGTGGTGTGGAGTCATTTGCCGCGCTAAGTATAAAAAAAAACACCAGTTTATCGATAGCTAAGGTACGATGATTTAGGTACTTGGTTATCCTATAATTTATTCGTCAACTCGTCAACAAATACTACTATGACGAATTTATATAAATAATATAATTTGCAAACATTTTGTTTTCTAGCTTATTTTATTTTATTTATTTTGGTTCTTCAACGTTAAGAACATTTCAACTCAATCGGTTGAAGATATCTGCTTCAAAATTGAGTTGCAAGAGTTCACCCGAAAAAACATACGATGTAATTTAAATAAAAGCTTGCAAAAAATCAATTATAATGTATAAGCTAAATGCTCCAACATTTATATGAATATCCTGTGCTTGCCATTTGTACTGCCCGGATTCGCAAGCGGTTGTCGTATCGTTTAATCATATCAAATTGTAGAAAGAAGAAAGAAAGAAATTAAGCTAAGTCTTGAAGCAAAAATATGCTTTTCGGGATTGTCAGAAAAAAGATTGCCGTGTTAAAAGAGACGCGGACGGTTATCAGCCATCTCCACAATGATTTACTGCTTCCATAGTAATTATCATGAAGTAAGTTGCAGCATAAAATACAGTTGTTTCTCAAACCCTTTATCACAATCTCTTTATTCGAACATTTTATTTTAGCCAGCCACCTTTGTAAATAAACGCTCCAAAAATATACATTCACTTGCCTTGTTTTTTGCAAATTCTTTTATAGTTGTCCAATTTTCTTATTGCCGGGCTTTGTTGTCCAAGTGTAGGTACTTACATAAATTGTTTGAGTACTTGCGTGTTATTTTTTATTCCTTCTGTTGCACAAAGCATGTCTTCAACGTCGTACGGACGTATGGATGGATCTATAAATATATTGAGATAAAGAATATTAATGTTATGACGCTTTCTATATAAATCGGATAAATTTAGTTGTCGTCTGTATTTAACAATGTTTCATTAGAATTGCTAATTATTTTGGACAATATTGAGGTTTGTGTGGGATACCGAATAAAAAGTTTAAGGTAAGTTTGACGGAGTGTGCATTGATGCGTAGGCTGCGTGGGTGTTCTAATGTACAGAGGTTGATTGTGCGAGCCCGATAGAAGCATGGGGGCAAAATTCAATCAATTTGAATTCTTCAATCCGAAGTCGCGTTTAATTTTTTCGCTATAATTTGTATGTACTTACATATGAAGTTCTTAATTGAATTACAGTAATACTTATAAGGCTCCTGTTCACTACTATCATAATCACCATTATTACCATGTTTTTGTTGGCTTTGAGTGTAATTTTGGCACAGCTTCGTGCACCATGATCATGGATGTACAGAAGTCTCTGCTTGTCAATATTTATCAGCAGACAATACGGTCTGCTCTCGACGACGGTACGGTCGGTAGCTTCGACCCTGGTCCCGATGCTGGCAAACTCTTAATTTTTTATATTTTTAAATGTTTTTTATTTTGTTTTAGAAAATATTTAAAAATGTAAATTTATTTATAAAAAAAATAAATATATATAGAATAAATAGATTTTATATATATAATACAAAATACTTATAAATCTATATTAGTAACAATGAGGGTATTCAATATTTATTTATTTAACTGAGACACGGGTCATGTGTACAATGACCCAGTGTCTCAATATTGGATCGTCACAGAGCGGTCTCCAATCGCACTGAGAAGGCTGTTGGTGCAGCAGCGGACCCTCTGTTGCGCATTATGAAATTAATACCAAATGTATCCGTTGGCAGGTGGTGGCCCGCCGCTCCGACCTGAAGCTGATCGTCACGTCCGCTACCATGGACTCCAGCAAGTTTTCCACGTTCTTCGGCAACGTGCCCACCTTCACCATCCCCGGCAGGACTTTCCCAGTGGAGACGTTCTTCGCCAAGAACGTCTGCGAGGATTACGTCGATGGCGCTGTCAAACAGGTGACTGTCGCACTTTTGTTTTTATAAGCTAGTACACTCGACACCGTCTGTCATCATCATGCTACATCTCGTCATCTCAAGAATTTCAGGAATTGACCTAGATAGCTTAGAATTTTTCAGCCTTCCAAGTCAGAAAGTCGACTTTATCAACACTTTGTGAAACTTCTTAAATATTCTTTTCTAAAGTTTACGCGAACACTACACATTGAAATGAAACAACTTTTACGGATCCACTCGCGTTTATTTTACACATTACAAAACCTTTAAGCATGTTAACTGACCGAATAAATGTATAAATAAATAAAAACTAATTAGCTGGCAACATATATATCACGGGGATTATATTTTCAATTTCAACTGTTTTGAAGTTGCTTACCATTGTTCGTACATTGTTAACTGTTTGTGTGTTCTTGCGCAATAAATAAACAATAAGTTTTCACGACATTAACAAAAATAATTTGGAAAAAATATATTCTAAGTGACGTATAAACCCTGGTCTAATTACTAGGTTCTTGTTTAAACGATTTAATGCGCTCTCGAACAATCAAGTGAACATTGTAATTATTGTTTTGCTACCTTTGTAATACGATACTTCCTCCATTTTGAAATCGAGTGCTAAATATAGAATTTCATGCAAGCCATTGAAGGCAATGGTCAAAGGCAAAACAATATTTAGTATGTTTGGTAATACAAAAACACAAATGCCGAAAAAATTTCCATGAGCAGGATTTAAACCTGCACCCTGTTAATGACGGTAGTTGTTGACATTGAATGGGCGCCTTTGGCTTTCAAAGTAAAAAGTAAATAGTGTTGAATAATTTCGGCAGGCTGGTTAGAACCACGATAGCTCAATTGGGAGAGCACCTGACCCGGTATGTTTCACAACAAAATTTGCGTTAAAATTATATAAACAAAACTTAAACATTTTATAAATAGCTTGCCTACTTCTTAAATGATCTTTAGTATTTGTAAAAATATTATGATCGGATGTTAATGACGGTAGTTGTTGACATTAAATGGGCGCCTTTGGCTTTCAAAGTAAAAAGTAAATAGTGTTGAATAATTTCGGCGGGCTGGTTAGAACCACGATAGCTCAATTGGGAGAGCACCTGACCCGGTATGGCAGAAGGGTGCAGGTTCAAATCCTGCTCGTGGATTTTTTTTTGGCATTTGTGTTTTTGTAATTTGTTTCGCAACAAAATTTGCGTTAAAATTATATAAGTAAACAAAACATAAACATTTTATGTTTGGTAATAGATGTATAATTCCGAAACATAGCCATGCAAGTATAAAGAAAAGCGTGTTAATAAGCAAAATCATATTAACGTTTATTTACTGTTCCATACAAAAGCTCAATTTTATTTTATTACATTATTGTTGTTCAACCCTGACATGTTTTGACTTTTTTTTTTGTTACACCACGAGGTTGACGACCAAGAACAATCTATCAGCTGGTCATGCTTTCATTTCATGTCACTTTACAATTTTATTTAGTAACGAATAACTTCAATATATCGGCCACATGGTGCTCTCAGGTATGCCCATAATTATCCAAAGCCTTATGCACGGTACACTATCTGCCATATTCGGGATTATACAGATACTAGTTGTTGCCCGCGACTTCGCGAAGATTACAGAAAAAAAAATTAAGAAAACAAGTATCCTATATGCTGGCCTGGGGAGTTTCATTAATATCCATTTAGTAGTTTTTACGTGAAAGAGTAACAAACATCCATCCATGCTTACAAACTTTCGCGTTTATAATATTAGTAGGATTACCAAACAGCCTGTATACACTTTCAGGGCTACATGCATGTTATATTATACTGTAAATAGTACATAGTTTGTTTTCTAAAGTTGAAGCGAACACTAGTCATTAAAATGAAACGATTTTTATTTTTTATTTTAATTATTAAATTAATGTGTAACGTAAGGGCGAGTAGATTTGTAAAAGTTGTTCTATTTAGTACATATTTTAATTCTTGAGTATACAATCAACTTGTGTTAACCGCTTTAAGCTATATGACATAGACTTGTAAATTATTTTCAATTTGCGTTCTATTGCTAAGATTTGCTTGACGCAACTCAATTAGCATTGTATTATGTAAGTATATCGAACGTTTTTATTTAGCAGAACGGATAATAAGTTTCTTATATTTGATCTACAAACACACTCAAACGTGTAACGACTCTATAATAGACTTTAATACTTGTTTTGCTTTTTTGACGTAAATATCCGAAAAAATATAAATTTTTTAGTAAAAAAAAAAACAAATTAGCGCAAATTAATTTACCTTTAGTGCTGTCTTCATTAAACGTTACAGCTGATTGTCTATTTTTTTTTAATTAAATAATAGGCACAACTATGTACAGTTTGCAACTTAAAACATTGTTGTACGAACGACGCGAACCTTTCATCTGTTTTATACTAAAATAGCATTCCGTTAATTTTGCCTACGTATCTTGTATTGGTTCGGTAACGAAACTGCCAATCCAAGTTGTAAGTATTTGACATTTGATTATACTGTATCATAATTGTATGTGCTTAATAAATAGATATAAGTAATTTGAATTTTGAATTGAATTTGAATTTTGAATTTTGAATTTTAAAGCAATCGGTTAGGCGATCGGGGGGCAGTTGTTTATTGTACGATTGTAACGCGACTGCTCTATAAATCTGATAAATTGGTATTACGGACACAGATCGCTTAATGATCGCTCGTTTAGTGCATTTGCGATTAAAATGTATGTATGTGGAGCGGAACTTAGGAGTCACCGAATGAGACAGAATGATGGATGGACGGCATGGAATGATCGAGGAGAATAGCGTACGACGGTTAAGACGAAAGACGGCTGCTTGTGTTTTAAATTATAAAAGTGTAAAAAAATAAACGTAGATCTCCAAGTCCTGGCTTTTATTGAATGCCACATTTTTTTTTCCACGCAGTTTAAATACCTACATTGAGCGATTTGTGTCCGTAGTAACAATTTATTAACAACTGGTTACTTTTTCCGTAATAAATAAGTCCGCTAATCGTGCCTATGAGATTGCTGCTTGTATACCTGTTCAATGCCTAGCTAGGCTCAATGTAGATGGCATATAGGTACTGGTAATGTCATTTAGAATGTTTATTACAAAACAGCAATTAATCTTTAACAAACATAATGTTTGTTACATTTTTGTATGCCATGCCATGGGTTTTCGCAAAGTGACGCATGTTTCAGTTAATTATTAATAATTATAGTAGCACTATACTCGCGACTCCGCGAGAATTTGAGGTTTAAAAAGAAACCCTTTTTGAAATTAAATACCTATAGACTACGTTACCCGCAAGTTATATAGCTCTCTATCAGTGAAAGATTTTTTGTAATTGGACCAATGGTTCCAGAGATTAGCCCGACATACAAGCAAACAAAGTCACAAACGTTACCTCTTTATTATTAGTATATATATATATATATATACACATATCTACTATTGGTAGGTATATATAAATTTTACACAAGTTTTGTTGCGAAATGATTAGGTACAATTCGGTAAAAGTATTAAAACACTTTTTAAGAGCGAAAGTAGAGCCGCACCTTCTGAATAATAAACACTGCCCGACCGTGGAATCAAACCTTGGATACCCAGATATAGGGTCGATATTGGTAGAATTGGTACCACAGAGGCAATATTGCAATATAGAGAATTTGCTGTTAACTTTTTGAACACTCAGTTTCACTGTTATCTTATCATATCTTATGCACAAGACGGATGCACTTGCCAGTGAGGGCTCGGAGACCCAGCTCATTGGTCCTGAGCCGTTCGTGACACTTGCACCAAGTACCATTAACAAGGCCTTAAAAGATTACATCGAAAACAGGCACGGCATCGAATGGAAAGAGCAGCCGGGTATGAAACACTCCATATCCTTCCTTGGCGAAAACGCCTTAGGACGGAGTAAGTTCATATGCGGAGGCGGTAGACGGCAGGCCCGACTAACCATCGGTGCCTTGACAGGGCACTATGCCACAAAACAAATGCTTCATAGAATGCACCTTTCAACAAATAGTTTGTGTAGGGCGTGTGGAGAGGAAACGGAGTCGATGCAGCACCTACTGTGTGACTGCGACTCTCTGGCTAGGAAAATAATGGGACTCCTGGGGTCGGCCTATCCGAAACCGAAGGACTTCAGGCTCTTCGCCCTTAAGGACGTTGTCAAACTTATGGCATCTATCTTTACAGAGGAAGAAGAGGAACGTGTCATTTTTTGTAACGGAGCCGCTGCACCATTTAGGTATCGTATAGTGTAAATTTTATTTACCATTCGATTACGTTAACGAAAACGAAAATTCGTCTGGAAAATTTTAACGCTCCTCGCTTGTCAAAAGGATGCCTAGTGTGATTTGACACTCGATCACGTTAACGAAAACGAAAACTAGTATGGCTTTGAAGCAGCGCCTCCTGGCGACATACGAGAAGAGTTAATATTTTGCCATACAAATTTTCGTTTTCGTAAACGTAATCAAATTAATTACGGATAGCAATTTCAACTTAAACTAGGCACTCGCGAGGCGCTGCTCCAATGGCATTAAAATTTTCATAAATTAATCAACCAACAATCAAAGTAAACTAATCAACTTTAAGGACAAGTTGGTCGCAGCTTCTGAAGCAGCTCACCTTCAGAGCGATTCAGGGACGGTTCTCGCGACCTTCACGCGGTAGAGGCTTTCGTTGACGTCAGCACAATACAAACTACTGCTTCATTTGCGTCGTTAATTATTATGGTCGCTTATAAACCCTATTCTTGGCATAGTGGATTATTTGAGACACTTAACTTAAAAATTCAAATAGTGAAAAAGGAACACAAATGTTTTCCTTTTGGTATATACAAAAAAAAAAATATAGTTCCACAAAAAAAACTCTGCCAAATATAGGGTTAATAACATGTCGAAACTATTTAAGTATACTTGGGGGTTTTCTAGGGGTAGATTTCATCCCACTTCATCTATGTCTATACTAATATTATAAAGAGGAAAGCTTTGTATTTTTGTATGTTTGCAACGAACAAACTCAAAAACTACTGGACCGATATAAAAAATTATTTCACCATTAGATTGCTACATTAGCGCTTAGTAACATAGGCTATATTAAAAAAAAAAAATGTCCACCCGTGCGAAGCCGGTACGGGCCGCTAGTGTATTTATATAATACATATTAATATATCTCTGTGTCAAAACTCTCATCAGCCCGTTGTTGTTCCGTTGTGTTATGTAGAAAAAACAAACAGACAAACACGCTTTCTATATTAGTTTAGATATTGTTTAAGCTACAAGTCCGCATACAAATATTACACGAGCATTTAGTAATGACGGGAGTTGGTAAACTTTGTATTTCTCAAACTTCCTTAGGACTTCTTCCTTAATCTTAATCTTCGGTGTTACTAAAACACATAGTTATATCACCACGAAAGGAAGGTGAAGCTGCAAAAAAGTACGCACTACCAAAAAGTGTAGGATTGGCAGACATTTATACAGTAAATTAGTAGTACTATGAATACAAAGAATACTTTGTAGTGCGTGTTTTTAGTGGCTTATTTACCTTATGGCTTTATAATGCAAGTACCAGCACTACAAGTCAACTTCCCATTGACGTCATGAGCTACGCATTTGTCTGCTTAAATGTTAGCCCCTTTTGTGATCTTGTTATAGTATTACTTACTAGCTTTAAACCCAGAGGTCCCCCCGATTCACACTCGAAACTTTTTATTTCATACCTACGTGTACATTCCCAGCTGGGATAGATGTTGTGCTCCGGTGTTTTCGGTTTTTCCGGTGGATTTAAAAGTAATGAATGAGTTGCGTTTTAATTAATTAAAATTATTAAAATTATTCCTAACTACTAATTAATTAATTAAAAATTAAGTAAAATGATAAAGTATTATAATTATAAGTATTTACTTATGAATGTAAATAATGCAAAAAAATAATGTTAAATGTTGTTAATGTAAAGAATATTATAAATTCTTTGGGGCAGTCTTCACCTTTGAAATTGAATCGTTTAAAATTTCTGAAGTATCTGATTGGGAAAATTCTATGTTTAGTACTTTTAATTCAAAACATATTTCAGGTTTATTAAGTTGATCAAAATTTGAAATCAATGCCATTTTTATTTATTCTAATGAATTTTAAATGAGTTTTACAAGTTTTGGTATTTGTTATGTAATACACACTGTATACCTAAACACGTTGTATAAGTATTACACCTTGTATAATAAAAATATCATAAAAGTTTTAAATAAGGATTTTTAGATTGGGGTTGTTTAAATTAGAATAATGATACTTTAAAATGATGAATGAGGTGCAGATGGATGAGTGAGTAGCTAGTGAGCGTAATGATTTGGTTTCGATACCTCTGAATCGGACTCGTAGTCCTCGAGTTACCTCGAACTACTCTAACTAAATAATGGATGTATTGTTCAAATCGATATGCTATTAACGGAAACGTATTTTGGGATTATTAAAAATTTACAAATTTTAATGGTTAGGTTCTGAAAAGAAGCGCACGTAAATTAAGTACACGTAAATAAATAAACACAACACAATTATTACTACTAAATTAATCAAACAAAAAAAAATTATGTAGTGATCAAATATGCGGAGGAGTTGCTTTAAAGTTCTCTGATGAGCGTACGTCGTCGTCGTACGGTGATGTCTGCTATCAGCCTCTTCTGGCCTCTTGAAATCGTTTATTTGTTTCCAATTGTCCTGGATCTAGCATATTCGGGCGCCATGTAGCCTGGTGGCCATTAAAACTCAGGAGATCCACAGGCAAATATTTAATGAGTAGTAATTTTAAATGGTTGATTGATGTTAAATATTAAGCAATACTAAACCCTTTATTGCTGATTGTACATACAATAACATTAAAGTAAGTTTGGCATGTAAAAAAAATATGGGCCGTAAAAGGAATATAAAATGGGACGAACCGAGAATAAAATAATTTAAATTATATTTTGGGACGAAAGAATCATATTGATGGGGACGAACCAGGATATTTTTTATGTGAGACGAATCTCAGTGGGACAAACGAAGCATAAATCAAAATTTTATAAATAAGCAGAAAAACCTGTTTGTAGATACAGGTTTTTCACAATTACATTTTAAACAATAATAGCTGCACAATTATTACAAAACAATGTTATTTACTGTTATTATTAGAGTTTGTCTGTTTTATTGTTAGAGTTTTTAATTATGTCTTTAATAAAATTTGATTTTGCTAATATGCACACTTTCTTAAACATTTTAGAATAATTCTTAACATATTCTGTATAACTAAGAGTATGGTTAAATTGTCTTAAATTATATAACTCATACAGTTTTTTTTCTATTATTATATATACCTGTAATTTTTGGCTCATCCTTGATATCAAAATTATAGGTCAACTTTAAACCACAATGGTCAGACGTGAGATTATTAAAAACTGACTTAGAAACATGATCATAGTCTGTAAAAACATTATCAAGACAAGTGGCCGAATGTAAAGTTATTCTAGTAGTTTCGAGAAATAGATTTATTAGATTAAAGCATTTAAATGACGCAGCAAGACCAACACTCATTGAGGAACTTTCTAGAATATTTGTATTAAAATCTCCACATACTATTACAAATTTATTTTTTTAATTTTAATTTTCTAAGTAGGTACGTACCTCCAAAATACCGAATGATGGAGGCCTTTGTTTAACAGTGCTACTAATCATGAAATGTATTTGTGGTTCCAGGCCCTTCAAATCCACTTGCAGCCTGATGAAGGAGACATCCTCATCTTCATGCCGGGGCAGGAGGACATTGAAGTCACTTGCGAGGTAAATTAACAATTTCATCAAAAAAGTATAGTCAGAAGAGAAATTATTTTCAACGAACGCTCACCGAGTTAAACCCAAAAATTACCTCTGTCAGTTCAAAAATAATAACTATTTATTCAGTTTAGGTTACTCTATGAATGTCACACTACGCCATCTGTTGGAGAAATAGCATTTTGTCTCCCTTTCTTTTGCAGCGTCAACTCCACTGGACACTGGGCCCACGTGGTTTATGACCCTTGCTCCCTATCCATCCAGAGGGAAGGCTCGTGCCCCAGCAGTGGGGACATAAAATGAGCTGACCATCGTTTTAGACACTGACGATGACGGTCCGAAATCGATTCCCAGTGGGGGGATCGGGGGTCTGCGTCCTGTTTTTTAAAGTCTTGCTAATATATTTAGAAAACTTTATTAGTAATAACAATATATAACAAATTACAAAAACACAATGTTGAAAAAATTTCCACGAGCAGGATTTGAACCTGCACCCTTCTGACATACCGGGTCAGGTGCTCTTCCAATTGAGCCATCGTGGTTCTAACCAGCCCGCCGAAATTATTATTATTATGATCAGATGTTAATGACGGTAGTTGTTGACATTGAATTGGCGCCTTTGGCTTTCAAAGTAAAAAAGTAAATAGTGTTGAATAATTTCGGCGGGCTGGTTAGAACCACTATGGCTCAATTGGAAGAGCACCTGACCCGGTATGTCAGAAGGGTGCAGGTTCAAATCCTGCTCGTGGAAATTTTTTCAACATTGTGTTTTTGTAATTTGTTTCGCAACAGAATTTGCGTTAAAATTATATAAACAAATTTAAAACATTTTTTTAATATATAACAAAATAATTAAAAATACATCTTACTACTTATAATTTAGTCACAAATAATATGGGTCTCCCATGGTGCCATAATTAAGTAAAGCCTGTGTCGGAAGACACCCAGGTCTCATCCCTGCCATAAGGCACAAGAAAATATAAAAATAGTAATATGAATACTACGAGCGTGTATATAT
Source organism: Eudonia truncicolella (assembly GCA_949315975.1). Taxonomy (NCBI): domain Eukaryota; kingdom Metazoa; phylum Arthropoda; class Insecta; order Lepidoptera; family Crambidae; genus Eudonia; species Eudonia truncicolella. Next base: position 15,887,525 of record OX438837.1, on the reverse strand, counting down.
TTGCGTGCGTGTGTGCGTGCGTGCTTTTGTGTGTGTTTTCTTTTTAATTTATGTTGTGTGTGTTTCTTGTTAGTAAGTATTTACCCGCCATAGGTACTAACCGAGCGTCTAAGCGACCTCGACAGCGCGCCGCCGCTGACGGTGCTGCCTATATACTCGCAGCTGCCGGCCGACTTGCAGGCGAAGATCTTCCAGCGAGCGCCGCCCGGCCAGAGGAAGTGCATCGTCGCCACCAATATCGCGGGTAAACACCATTATTCACACTTTTTTTTAATTGATTGCTTCGTGTGGTTTGCACATTTAGCCAGAGTCATAACAGATTTTTTTATAAGTTATATAAATAGATAATATTTCTTTTGATAATATGATGATGATGAATGATAATAGTAATGAGAAGTGAAAAATTATATACCCCCTCAACCCCTTGAGTATCTCAATAAACATTAGTGCTTTACTAAGCCCTCACGAACTTCTTGCGAAAATTTGAAAGTGAATTTGCACTGTTTTGTTTTATTTGCAAACACTCATGCACGTTCACGATTATTATTGTTCATTATTTTACACTAAACCGAAGAGCATGTATGAAGGGAATAATGAAAGTGGACGAAGCGAAACAAGTATGTAAGGATCGTAGCAAGTGGAAAGAAGTGGTCTCTGCCTACCCCTACGGGAAAGAGGCGTGATTATATGTATGTATGTATGTATTATTTTACACTAGCGGCCCGTCCCTGTTTCGCACGGGTGGACATTTTTTTTATATATCTTAAGTGTGGAAGTGGTTTGTATGGGAAAAAAAATTGTTGTATTCACAATTTTCCTCGTATTTTTTTAGGTTTTTTCTATCCATAAGAACCTTCCTCAGACTTCATCAAGCACAACAAAAGAGAAATCAGCCAAATCGGTTCAGCCGTTCTCGAGTTTTGCGATTAGCAACACATTTAGCGATTTATTTTTATTTATATAGATTAATATTCGTACATAACACAAATATTATAAAATAAACAAAACTGCAGAAATTACTTTTAGGGCCTACTAAAAAACAGAGTATAAGCACAAAATAAGGAAACTGCATAAGCGTGCATATGGTAAGCTTCATTACAAACGCGCTCGAGCAACGCACCGATAGAGAACCCCTCACGGACACGGATCTCGGACATTTCCGAGCTGTTCCTTGTTCCGTTCCGTGTTCCGAGAACTGCTCAAGCGCGGTATGTCAGAAGGTGGGGTCCCACGGCCCGTTTGAAGATTGGCCAGGCCGCACCAGGCCGACTCACGCTGTGGGAACACTCATGCCACGTCTGGCGCGGCCTGCCTTCAAGCCGTGGGACCGGCGATGCCTGGCGCGACCTGGCGCGGAGTGTTTTTGTAGCGGCGACGAGCTATTCCAAAGCCCTGGTTCATTTTCGTAAAGATATAAAAATTCAAATGTTATCTCATTCGTCCACTCCATCATGTGCGCGTACATATCTACGTACGTACGGCCGCAAACGAAATTAAAGAGTGAATAGCGACGCGCACACGCGCCCGTGCAGGTCCCGACAGGTGCCGTCGCGCCGCGTCTTGATATTACCGACTCCCGATGGATCGGACAGTCGACGCCAGGCCACGGCAGGCTTCATCGAATGTGACGATTCCCACGGCCTGTAGGCCTGGTCTGGCGCGATCTGGCCTGGAAAAATCAGACCGTGGGACCGCAGCTTTAAGCTACACTCTGGGTCCCCTTATTTTGTATCAATACGCCGCGGGGCGTGAAGCGGGGCGCGGAGTGGACGCCCGTCACGCCCCGGCGCGTGATCGATTCATACAACGTTCTACGGGTCAGTGTGCCGCGGGCCTCTGTCCGAGAGTGTTTTGTCGTACGGGCATCGCGTGCAACGCTTTAAAAAATACGCACTAAGTCGTGGTGTTCAGTTTTTGATTTCTTTTTACTAAAATAATGGAGAATGAAGTTGGCCCTTCAAGGGCTAAGAGACCGCGTAATAAAACAAATTATAAGCAAGTAGAAATAGAGATGTTTTTGTTTGAACACGAGGACTCCGATGACGGCTTTGCGTTTGATGATGAAGATGAGTCATCTTCAGATGATGATGAACACTGTGAGCCGCCGACTCTTCAGTCACCAATCCATTTTCGAGGTTCACCGAAACGTGAAATCGAGTCGCCTATATCACGTCAAGGTTTTGAAGAAACTAATCGACTATCGACATCAGGGGTGACCTCATCGTGAACACCTACTGGTGAGATGGAAAACTTGGAGTTCACTGAAAGAAATGTTTTCTATGGGCCACATTACGGAGATCCACTGGATTACTTCAATTTCTTCTTTGATGAAGACTTTTTGAAGTATATTTGTGACCAGTCTAACAAACAAGCGGTAAAATTGCTCTTGTCAGAAAAAACTACATAGGAGTCCAGAATTACTCGTTGGAAAAACTTGACTGTGGAGGAATTAAAAATATTTCTAGGCCTGTTATTTCACATGGGCACAATACAGTTGACTCGAGTTCAAGATTATTGGAAGAAGGGCCGATTGTTCGCCATACCGATTTTCAGCGAGCAAATGAGTAGAAATAGGTTTCTTATAATAATGAGATGCCTTCATTTTACTTCGGAGATTAGTAGTGAGGATCCATTGTACAAGATAAGATTCCTAGTGGACTATTTTAATAAAAAGATGGCGGATTGCTACTATCCAGCAAGACAATTAGCACTGGACGAATGCATGATCCTTTGGCAGGGACGCCTAGTTAGGCAGTACATGAAAAACAAAAAGCACAAATATGGCGTAAAATTATATATGTTGACCGAGCCCGATGGCCTTATATTGAAATTTGGAGTGTATGCCGGGAGTAAAGGCGTTGAGGTTACTGGCAAAGAGCATGCTGAAAAACTGGTACTCCATCTCTTGGAAGACTTTTTAGGAAAGGGCCATGAAATTTACATAGACAGCTATTATAACAGCGTTGCCTTAGCCAAAACTCTTTTAGAGAAGAAAACATATTGCACGGGCACTCTCTGTTCCAACCTAAAAAGCAATCCCAAAGAGGTGATGCGTAAGAAACTGAAATGGGCAGAAAATGTATCACGTTTCAATGGAGGGATCCATATCGGGAAATGGAAAGGTAAACGTGATGTAACATACATTACAACACAATACCCAAACTGTCTAACTACGGTCGATAACAAACGTGGCTATGCAAAAGATAAACCTCGAGCAATCGCTAGATACAATGAGGTCATGTCTGGTGTAGATCGACAAGACCAGCTCTTTTCTTTCTACCCGTGTGAGCGTAACGCTGTACGACGCTATCTGAAAATAGCTATTCATACATTTCAATTACTAATCATAAATTCGTATAAAATGTACAACAAGTACTCTGGAAAACCAAATATGAGACTTTATGACTTCCGTCTAACAGTAATAGATAAATTGTTACCACAAAAAACATCAGATGCCTTACAGATGCCACGTAGAGCAAATCCAGTTCACACCATAACGAGGGTCACGGAAAAGGCTCCAAATGGAAGGATCAAACGGAATCATTGCCGCCAGTGCTACAAACAGAGAAAACGCACCGATACGACGTGTGGCACTGCGCTGCTTGTAACGATAAGCCAGGGCTCTGCGTGGAGTGCTTCGACTTATTTCACGCTCAGTTGTAATTTTATATAAGCTTTTGTTTTTACAAAATAAAATTTACTAGAACAGTTTTTTTTTTTCATAGCGTACAAATGCTTAAAATGTTTTTGTTTTGTTTATATAATTTTAGCGCAAATTTTGTTGCGAAACAAATTACAAAAACACAAATGTTGAAAAACTTTCCACGAGCAGGATTTGAACCCGCACCCTTCTGACATACCGGGTCAGGTGCTCTTCCAATTGAGCTATAGTGGTTCTTTTTTTTTGTTAATGATGGTAGTTGTTGACATTGAATGGGCGCCTTTGGCTTTCAAAGTAAAAAAAAGTAAATAGTGTTGAATAATTTCGGCGGGCTGGTTAGAACCACGATAGCTCAATTGGAAGAGCACCTGACCCGGTATGTCAGAAGGGTGCAGGTTCAAATCCTGCTCGTGGAATTTTTTTCAACATTTGTGTTTTTGTACAAATGCTTACGAAGCTTGCCAAGTGCTTACCCGTACTTGCCAAGTGCTTGCCCGTACTTGCCGTAGGTAAGCACATTTGTCCTTCATGTCACCTCATGTTGAGTGACGATAAGGCCGAAGATGGCAGCGCAATTCACCCGGAACCCTCAACTACTGAGGCACTGGCTATCTTATCTCTAGCTGCCGGAACACAATGCTACAAACATTGATGTTATGGCGACATATTTAGATAAGACGATGGTAGCTAGCCAGGCGGACAAACAAGCCCTACCACCAACCAAACCGATTACACAAGCATATACCATGCTGGGAATCGAACCCGAAACCTCTGGGCCTAAACCGGTGGTCTCAACCACTAGACCACAGAGGCAGTTTTATAACTTTAGAGTTTCTAAATTGTGATATTGCATGTTAAAGTTACTATATTGCACTGAATTGTTAAGCGTAATGTGTAATATTATAATAAATAGTACTTTTACTATTTAAAATTTGGCTTACGCTCTTGGGCGTGATGGGCTCCTGAATGTACCCGTCACGCCCCTAGGCGTAAATTTTTATTTACCATTCTTAACCCTCGTATTCCTTTTTAATAAATATGTTTTCCTGTTTAATATTTGTAAATATTTAAAATACTTCCAAAAGATGGAATAGTCTACCAGCACACGATTTCCCTCCTTCCTATGACCTGGGGTCCTTCAAACGAGGCGTGAAGAGAAACCTTGTGGGCCGGCAGGGATGGTGACTGATGCTGCGTTGTTTTCACGCTGCACCAGTTGTCCTTGCGTCTGTACTCCATTTCTACTTATCATCAGGTGGAGTGGAGTCAATTTGTCGAGCTACATATTAAAAAAAAAAAAGAAAAAAGCTAAATAACGCGAAAAAGAAAGTCAAGCTGTAATCTTATTTACTAAATATTTTTTATAAATAAATAAATAAATAAATAAATAATGAATTATTACTATTTTCTCCGTGCTTCGGAAGGCACGTTAAGTCGTTGGTCCCTGCTTTTACCAGTCGTTAACAACCGCCAATCCACACTGGGCCCGCGTGGTGGTTTATGGCCCGTTCCCTATCCATCCATAGGGAAGGCTTGTGCCCCAGCAGTAGGAACATAAGAGAGCTGGTTATTATATTTATTCCGATCAAGCCAATACCCATCAATTGTAGCGATGACTTGATTTCAATTATCGAGACATTTGCCCAGCAGTGGGACAGTATACAGGCTATTGACTTTATTACATTGTTGCCACTCGCAGAGACGTCGCTGACCGTGGACGGCATCATGTACGTAATCGACTGCGGCTACTGCAAGCTGAAGGTGTACAACCCCAGGATAGGCATGGACGCGCTGCAGGTAATACAGTTGTAGACAAAAGGTACACACGACGGCACATCATACTACCACAATCTGTCAAAAGACTTTGAACTTTATATATAGGGCATTATAGTATTTTATTATTATTATACTCTTTATTTATTTTCTTTTTTAAAACTAGATTTTTACAATATTTTAATATAAAAACAATAAAACATTATAAAAACCTAATTCTAGAGTACCGCCAGCAGCGGGGCAGGGCCCAAGCTACCGGTGGTCAGGGCTGCAGAGTGAGGAACCTCCTGACAATACGTGCCGTGTCAAGGAGTACTGCTTTCTGAATCTGACCCTTGATCCAACCATCAAGCAAGAGCCTCTTAAGATGTTGGTCGAGGCTGTTCGCTATCAGACCGTTCGCTGAAACGACTATCGGGACAATAATGGTTGAATCAACATCCCACATGGCGGTCACCTCGTGAGCTAAGGCAAGGTACTTACTGAGCTTGTCCTTCTCGGCTTTCACGAGGTTCTCATCATGAGGTATGGTGATATCAACCAGTATTGCCCGGCGCTGGGATCGGTCGACAACCGCGATATCAGGCTTATTGGCGACAATAGTCCTGTCCGTAATGATAGAGCGATCCTAATAGAGCGTTGCATGACCATTTTTGAGTACGGGCGCAGGTGCGTACTTATAGTACGGCACCTCCGATTCAACAAGGTCATATCCAAGAGCAAGTTGCTGGTGAATTATTCTGGCTGCTTTGTTGTGTTTATTATTATTATTATTAGACAACATCACATACATTGTTCTGATCCCAAGGTAAGTAGCTAAAGCACTCGTTTTATGGAAATCAGAAACATCGACGGCACCACAACCACCCAGACCCGACACAATATTGAAAAGTGTGTTTTCGACATTGACCCGACCGGAAATCGAATCCGGGACTACAGAGTTAGCGCCGCCCAAAGTCCGGCTTGCAAGCCACTCGGCTACGGAGGTCGTTAAAATATATAAATACATGGTTGAACATTTGTTAAAGAAATTTGACAGTTGAAAATAGGTTGATGTGCAGGCGTCCGTACAATTAAGTTTTGAAGTAAGATTTAATAGTTGCGTTAGCCTATGCCGCCACACAAGGAGTCTGAAGAGGCAAGCTTCACACAAACGCGCTCGAGCAACGCACACATAGGCAACCTCTATCGGGCACGGAATTTCACAACAGCAGCTCTCGGACTGTTCCGAGCTGTTCCGAGATCCATGTCCGTGCAAGGGGTCTATGTGGGAGTTGCTCGAGCGCGTTTGTGTGAAGCTTACCTTCTGGGTCCTCCTTATTTTGTAAAGCTGGTACTTTAAATTTAGTTAAGTAGACAATGTGAAATTGGACTTGTGATAATGCAGTCGCACTTTATTTTTCGTTTATTTTATTTTATCAGGAAAATCTACAGCTTTTTTACAAACACATATTATTAATAATATTATTTTTAAGTGTGTTAAAAATGTTAGTAATAATCTTAACATACTTAAAAATAATATTATCAGATTTTGATAAATACTTATAGAACGGTACTAGTTTAATCCAATATTTGCCCTTTGCCCAGATGTGGGACAGACATAATCTATTTGCTTCACTTTACTTATGTAGGCATGCATTAGGTAATATTGGCAGCGGTACTGTTTGATGTCGCTACAAGGATAATGGACGTTTGACCCGGTCCGTAGATCTACCCGGTGAGCCAAGCCAACGCCCGCCAGCGGGCCGGGCGCGCGGGCCGCACCGGGCCGGGCAAGGCCTTCTGCCTCTACACGCAGCGCCAGTACACGCACGAGCTGCTGGCCTCCACCGTGCCCGAGATACAGCGCACCAACCTGGCCAACACCGTGCTGCTGCTCAAGTCTCTGGGAGTTGAGGATCTGCTCGCGTTTCACTTTATGGACCCGCCGCCACAGGTAAGTGTCGCATATAGTGTGTACGAAACATTCTACAGTGTTTTCAGCCGTCTACATATAGATATAACGCAATAACCTGGCCAAAACTGCGCTACTTTTCATGTCGTTGAGCGTCGAGCATTTACTAGCGTTCACGCAGTGTCGCTTGCAGTGGTTACGAATCTCTCTACTGTGCCGTCAGCCGCATGTACGCGGCAAGGCGTTCCATATACTCAGCTCCAGTACACGCACGAGCTCCTGGCCTCCACCGTGCCCGATATACAGCGCACCAACTTGGCTAATAATGTGCTACTGTTGAAATCTCTAGGCGCTGAAGACCTCTCGCATTCTACTTCATAGACCCGCCCCCACAGGCAAATGTCGCTTGTATAGAAGTCTCTTTTGTCTTCTGCTTTGCCCTAGTTTTTTGTCTACTGCGAGATCCAGCGCACCAACTTGGCTAATACCATACAACTTACTGCTCAAGGCGTCGGAAGTCGAAGACCTGATCGCGTTTCACTTCATGGACCCGCCCACACAAGTGAGTATCTCTGGCAGTGAGCACAATAGCGTGTCTTATTTTGCCGGCTACTGTGAGATCCAGCGCTCCTTACTGGCCAATACTGTGCGTGCTACTGCTCAAGTCTCTGGGAGTTGAGAATCTGCTCGCGGTCCACTTTATGGACCCCCCACAGGTAGGTGTCACTTGCAGTGTGTACGAAACATTCTACAGTGTTCAGCCGTCTACGTCCACTAACCTGGCCGACACCGTTAAGTAGTTGAGCGTCGAGGATCTACTAGCATTCACACAGTGTCGCTTGCAGTGACTACAAATCTCTACTGTGCCGTATGTACGCGGCAAGGCGTTCCTCTATACCCGGCTTCAGTGCATGCACGAGCTGCTGACACCACTGTGCACCAACCTGGCTAATTCTCTGGGAGTTGAGGATCTGCTCGCGGTTCACTTCATGGATCCGCCCCCACAAGTGTCGCTTGGAATGTGTATAAAACTCGGCCTTGTCTTAGTATTTTGAGTTCTGTGAGATCCACCGCACCAACCTGGCTAATACCATGCTACTGCTCAAGTCGTTGGGCGTCGAACATCAGCTCGCGTTCCAATTTATGGACCTGCCGCCAGCACAGGTAAGTGCCACTTTATGGACCCACCCCCACCGGTGAGTGTCGCTGGCCGTGTGTACGAAACTTTCTACCGTGTCTGCGTCAGTCGTCTAAAACTTTCTGCTCAAATCTTGAAGATCGGCTCGCGTTCCAATTTATGAGCCGGCTCTTCAAAGTAAGTGCACCAACCTTGCCAATACCGTGCTGCTGCTCAAATACCGGGGTGATGAATTGATAATCTGCTTGCGTTTCACTTTCGAATCCTAAAATCTTCCCCTGGTGAGCCCCGGAAACAGTTTGTAAGAAACTTTCTTCATTAATATCCTTGGTCACAGGAAGACAGGTTTTTAAGATCTTGAGTTTTATGTTTTAGCTATGACTTGAAGGTTCTTCGAAACTATCATAAAATAAAATAAACTCAAAAAAAAACAACATTTGCCTACATTTTAAATGTTTTTCCAACTTCGCCCAGGACACGATACTGAACTCCATGTACCAGCTGTGGATCCTGGGCGCGCTGGACGGCACCGGCGCCCTGACGCCCCTCGGCCGGCAGATGGCGGAGTTCCCGCTGGACCCGCCGCAGTGCCACATGCTGATCGTGTCAGCGGACATGGGGTGCAGCGCGGAGGTCCTCATCATAGGTAAGCGATCTAGGAGACAGACATTTTCTGTCAGTCATTCCTCGTTTCCCTATTTAATACACTTAACACTATTGTTCATTGTAAAATGTGGCCCTTTCGTCCGAGCTTTCGTATATAATTTATAAATGTTGGTCGGCATGGGGTGGCCACCCCCCGTCTTACCATAACCTACTGGCACATTGTAACATTCAAGTTATATTGGAAGTAATAACTATTTTTATGTTTATAGCAAATTAAAAGACAGCTGCAGATTATAATCCTATTAAAATAATCTAATAACGATCAGACAGAATAAATATTACGTGACTTACAAAAAACAAAGAATAAGGTCCGAATAGTTAATCCGTGTTCTGTTCCTGTCATTTAAACGTCACTTAAAATAAGAGTAAAAGAGACAAAACACGGAATAACTATTCAGAGCTTATTCTTTGTTTGTTTGTAAGGCACTTAACCTATAACTTAATGCAACTCAAAATTAGACCAAAAAAGAATATAGTTTCGTCTTCTAAAACAGTATGCCTAAATCAAATATTTTATATTATTATTATTCCATTAAAAGTTACGTCTTACTAGTTATGCCAAAGTAGCTTTTTAAACTATCATAGTCACTTACATTAGAATAAATATTATTAACGGTATTCTTACCATGTTTATCATGTGTGAGTACCCGATATTTCGGCACAGTTGTATGCGCCATGTTCACGGATGCACCGAAGTTATTGCGGGTGGGTGATTATGAGCAGACAAAACGATCTACCCTCTCCCTTAGTCGTTTTTTGCTCTCCATACTCGTACCACCACTGTCTCCTAAGTCACTATTCACCCGAACTTGTTCTCGACACACTACACTGACTGTATCAGATCGCGAAACGGCACTTTTGTTCTTTTTGCGGTCTTTCGGGTACTCAAGCAAAACAAAAACATGGTAATAATCCCGTTAGTAATATTTATTCTGATGCCAAAGTAGGATTCAAATTCATTATCATTTACATATTATATCACATCCACTCAAAGATGTGTTGTGGTCAAAGGTTGCATGACTGGTTGCGCCGCCATCACCACCGATGAAACAGAACAATATTGAGTCTCTTGGATATAATTTAACTAAAGAATGTTCGTCCCATCGCCAGTGTCGATGCTGTCGGTGCCGTCGGTGTTCTACCGGCCGCAGGGTCGCGAGGAGGAGGCCGACTCTGTCAAGGAGAAGTTCCAGGTGCCCGAGTCCGACCACCTCACGTTACTGCATCTGTACAACCAATGGAAGGCTAACAAGTGGGTTTGACTTTAATTTATCATTCGTTCCTTCAATAGCGTCTTAATTTGTGATGTTTTTTAAACTACCTACGTTCCCTAAAATATGGTTGAGCGAAGCGATGGCTGATTCATATGTCATACTCGTGAACGGGTGCTGCCTGTGGAGGCTGGTCTGCTCTTGCATACTTATCTTATTTTTAATATTATTTACTGTAGTTTGACTTGGTTTTTCTTAACCAATTTTTTTTTTTTGAGTACTGTAGTGGTACTGCATGACATTGTGGAAATTGAAACTTTTACCTGATGTAAATTTGTTAACTCAGTTTTTTTTTTTTTTTTTATTTTTTATTTTGTGATATTTTTGTTTTTTATTTACATGTTGTGGTTGTCTTCTATAATTTTGTGTTTATTTGTAATGGAAAGTGTCCTGCTATGATAGGGCATTTTCCAATATTTTTGACGCTGTAAGGGAGAAAAGAGCTGGACACTTGCTGAGTTTCTTGCCGGTTCTTCTCAGTACAAGATCTCCCGCCCAGAGTAGACTTACGAACCGATGGCATAGTGACATTCACAAGAGCTACTTGTAGCCTAAACTGAATAAATGATTTTGAATTTTGAATTGAATTTTGAATTTTGAATTGATTTTGAATTTTGAATTTTTGAATTTTACCTCCAATGTGAAGAGGGGTACGTCTGTCATAGAAATACGTGCCTGCATGTGTGAGCGTGTTCGTGTGTGTATGTGTCTGTCAGTGACAATAATAATAATAAAAATATCGTTTTATAAGATGTCCAAAAGTACTATTGAGAATAGTACCTACTCTTGTAAGTCTTTTTCGGGCTAGATTAAAGCAAAAAACATAGTTTCACGTAAATAAACGCGTTTAACGCTTACACTTTAGCACCTATAGGTATGATTATGGACCTATATCTATAGGTACCTATAGATATTCCAGGCATAACTTTTAAAAAATGCATCTCTTTGGCCAAAATGTAATTCGTAATGATTCGTGATTTGAGTTAGACTTTTGTCCAGCAGTCGGAAAATAAAAAATAACGAGTAGTAATAGTTAATTAATAATAATTTAAACTATCATGGTCACTTGCATTAGAGTAATATTATTAACGGGATTCTTAGCATGTTTATTATATGTGAGTAATTCCGTGATCATGGCGCATGCAACTGTGCCGGAATATCGGGTACTCACAAATAATAAACATGCTAAGAATCCCGTTAATAATTACTCTAATTAATAATAAGCCTAAATGTGGTAGCTTGTCAATAACTTATAGTTATAATTTCAGTTGTTATTTTTTTGATTAGTAAGGTGTTAGCTATTCTTAAATAAATAAATAAAAACCATCGTGCAGATACTCGAGCCAATGGTGCACGGAGCACTTCGTGCACTCCAAGGCGATGCGCAAAGTGCGCGAAGTGCGCCAGCAGCTGCGCGACATCCTGCAGCAGCAGCGGCTGCCGCTGCTGTCGGCCGGCACCGACTGGGACACCGTCAGGAAGTGCATCTGCTCCGGTCAGTACACAGTGTTGAATCAATAATTATTTTGTTTTGATAAACGTAAAGTAACGCCTGATACCATTAATCATCTTCATATAGTATAAAACAAAGTCGCTCCCGCTGTCTGTACGCTTAGATCTTTTAAACTACGCAACGGATCTATAAGTACTTTTCAGCAATATATAGTAGAGTGATTCAAGAAGAAGGTTTATATATAATACATGCATAATACATGTTAATTTTTTAAATTTCTTTATTTTTGTTTTTATAAACTACACTATTACACAACTACACATTAGGCACGCTATCACTTGTCGATTATAGCCGACTGTGACGGTTAAACAGTTAATGGAGTGCCTCCCTAACCTGGTTCCTTACATCCTGCAGCATACTTCCAACAAGCCGCCCGCCTCAAAGGCATCGGCGAATACGTGAACTGCAGGACCGGCATGCCGTGCCACCTGCACCCCACCTCCGCTCTCTTCGGCCTCGGCACCTCGCCCGACTACGTGGTCTACCACGAGCTCATGATGACCACCAAGGAGTATATGCACTGTGTCACTGCGGTCGATGGACGGTGGCTGGCAGAGTTAGGACCTATGTTCTTCTCGCTCAAGGAGACCGGCAAGTGAGTACAAATCTTAGTAAGTTAGTCAATTTGGTTTTATCAGCAATCATCGGCGGAGAGCTAGTTAAACTAGGGGGATCTTGTACCATGTTGTTCTCGTTCAAGAAGACCGACAAGTAAGCACACTGCAATCCTGTATAAGATAGCCAGTTCCATAGTTGCTGAGGAATCTGTCTGTGGCTGGCTAAACTAGGCCCCACTTCGCGCTTCAGGAGACCGGTATGTGGGTTGCGCTGTATTTCTGGACATCTCGCCCGACTACGTGGTCTACCACGAGCTCATGATGATCACCAAGGAGTATATGCACTGTGTTACTGCAGTCGATGGCCGGTGGTTGACGGAGTTAGGGCCTATGTTCTTCTCGCTCAAGGAGCCGGCAAATGAGTACCTAGACCTACTCTACAAATCTCAGTTTGCTTCCTCAAAAGTTTCTTTATCACCAAACTCATCGTTCAATAGCTGGTAGAAGTAACACCAGCAAGTAAGTGCACTGCAATCCTGATTAAGGTAGCCTATTTCTCAGTAGTTTTCACCAACTTAAGCCGGGGTTTAAAGGTGAAGTGCGCTTTCACCTTCGGTCATATTGTCACTTACCATCGGATGTGATGAAGGCCAAACGCTTCCTCGTTATGGAATATAAAAATGTTCTCATTGTGTATGTTATTGTCTTAGCGCGGTGGTCACAAGGGCCATATCAAAGTTAAAGAAATACCATCATCATCATCTCAGCCAAAAGACGTCCACTGCTGGACAAAGGCCTTCCCCAAGGATCTCCACGACGACCGGTTTACCCACGCCCTAGAAAAATATACGTGTATCAAAATATGCTTCGTGCTTTAACACGCCTGTAACCCAGTTGGTCTCAGTTGTAGATGTCAGATAGAAGTCTTTAAAACCCGATTTTCCAGGACCTCCAAGTGCTATGGTTTACCTGAGCTCAGTATATAACAATGGAACGTATGTAATCTATTGTACACGATGATATTGTACAGACGGTTGCAAGTCAACCTACCCAAAACTGACTTTCGAATTTCTTCAATAGACTTTGAACTTTATCTCTATAAGGTCAAACATTTATTGGAGAAAGTCAGTTTTAGACGTACATCTGTCTGTACCACATTCTCGATTTCCAGATCGAACCGCGACAAGCGCAAAGAGGCAGCCGTCCACGTGCAGCGAATGGAAGAGGAGATGAAGCTGGCGGAGGAGAAGATGGCGGAAGAGAGGAAGAAGAGGGACGAGGAGGTGCCCGTGAAGCAGGAGGTGGCCACGCCCGGCCTCGCGTCGCCGCGCGCCGCGCCGCAGCGGCTCGGCCTGTGACAAGGCTCTCACTTTGGAAGACAACATGCTCAACCTCGCTCCAATAGGGTATTTGACCACAATGAAAATATAGATCAAACTGTTGTTAACTTTACAGTAAACCTTTTTTTTAAACCAATTTAGCCAGCACATAATTTTAAAATAAGTATTAATAAATTATTTAAATTTTTATAATTGACGTCATCGAAAACGCACGGGATTTGGCTGAATCTGAAGTGACGTCACCTGCTTGTTTACAGTAAATGTCACTCGAAGTTTTGTATGGTGCGATTTGACAGCTAAAAATTTGTTTACAAGCAGGTGACGTCACGACATCGCGTGACCTGCATGCATCATTTTGGCGGCTATTTTATTCATTTGAATGTTAATGGCGATTTTCGTAAAAAATTAAGGAATTCACAACGAATTAGTCATATTTTTCTAAAACCTGTCAAATACCCTATTGTTGCAGAGGAATTAAATTACCTGCATTTGATACCTGGTATCTATTATTCTATGCCAAACGTTTTCTTTTTAAATGACACGGGGTTCTTCAAAAAAATCTTAAGAGTTACTTAGATCAGTGTTCCCCAAAGTGTGTGCCGCGGCACGCTGGTGTCCCGTGGCCATTAGTTGGTGTGCCTCGGAAAAATAAGGTTATCTCATGAAGTTACATAGACGAATTAAGAAATATACAATATACTAGCACTAACACAGTTTCAAATCACGCGAGCGCGCGATGTTGATTAATATTACTCGAGAATTTACTTTTCATTTATGGTGTAAGGTTTAAGCTCCAAAATTTTCCGTTTTCCTAGATGTACAGACGCATGCACATCAACCTACCACAAACTGTCAAATTTCCCCAATAGACTTTGAACTTTGTGTTTAAGGCTTAAGGTTGACAACGTATTGAAGAAATTTGACAATTTTTGGTCACCTTGAACACAAAAAGTTTGCGGAACACCGATTTAGATGACAATTATTTTTAATGTGTGATATTATGACGTACTTTTAAGTGTTACTACCATTAATATCTACTATATCAACTAGGGCTTTTTGCTCGAGTTAGATAGGTGCCAGGAATTTAATGCAGGTACTTCCAATCCCTGGCAACAATTGGACCAAATCTCCTACAAAGATAGGCAATGTCCTTTCAAAAACTTGGAAAAATGGACTGAGCTTACTTAATCATCATAACCAGTTCGTTTTGTCTCCGTCGCTGGGGCAGAAGCCCTCACAGCCAGTAAAAACACCAAAAAGAGAAATGACTATATTGTTAACTAGTTGTCGCCCGCGACTTCGTTTGCGAAGATTACACTATCCAACAGGAACCTGTTTCCGGGATAAAAAGTATCCTATGTCGTAGTCCGGCTCATAGTCTGTCTATGTGCAGTTTGCATAAAAATCCGTTCAGCCATTTTCACGTGATGCGCGGTCAAATGAACAGACAAACAGACATAATTCTAAAAACTGTTGGAACATGTTCTGATATCGATTCAAAGTATCCCCAGCCAATTTTTTTTTCGAATATCTTTCATGTACAGACTTTCGACCCTCTTTAGCTTTATTATATGTATAGATGCAGCCGGGACCAACTGCTTTACGTGCTTTCCGAAGCACGGAGGAGCTAGATGGTACATTTTTAGACCGGCTTATGCGAAAGTTGCTTAAGCAATCGCAGACCCAGCACGTTAAGCACTGCTTACTTTTTACTCTAACAATATTTACCACTCTTAGAAAGAGTTAAAGCTTCTGTAGGTACGGCCGATGTCTCTCAAGACAGAGTGCAGGATTCGTCCGGTACAGCAAGCTTGTGACGTGGGCCAATCAGAAGTCTAGAAAGAGACAACTAATAGCCGCATGATCGCGTCGCCTCTATCAGTTTTCCGCCTGTGAAGTCACAGCTGATTAGGAAACGCTCAGTCTATCTCTCTATGTTTTTGGAAATTTTCAACCAATGTTTATCAATCGATATGATTTACTTCAAATTCGCACGGAAAGCTCAACCCTCCTAAACTGTTACTGTTACTTCCAATCATGATAAAAAAAGTCTGTATACTGAATTTATAAAATAAAATAAGCAAAATAAAAAAAATAACGTTAACTGCAGCTAAAGAATCTTACTTCCCGTTATTGTTAATATTATATACAAAAGTTTATATTGTTTATATCACGCGACTGGACTTACAATATGATTTCTATAAAAGTTGACTTTACAATAAGGATTGAGAATAAAATCAATGAGATTCGAAACAAAACTTTTATTCAATATAATTAAATGTCAAATAACTTTATAATTATTTTGAACAACTATACAATAAGCTGTTCGGTTACACTACGTAGTAACTGGTGTTCAGTGTTGGCTTATGCTAATATGAGGGAGACAACATATGGTTACTATAGTTCTCATGTCTCTGATAAAATACTTCTCAAAAATGGTAGGACGTTAAATCAAAAATGTTATATTTACAATGTTATACTTGTTGCTAAAGTAACTCAATTTCAACTTGGTCTGTCACTTTCAAGTTAAGCTAAATGGACTTATTGTTTGTTTAAATGGAATATATGGATCAAATAAGTTAGTGTTTATGAATACTAAAAATCTGCTTGAATACACATAACTTCTAATAACCATCTACATTCTGATAATTCAGTTTTTATTTATGTATTTATTACGCCATTAAAATATTCATAGGTATGAGTATTTTGTTACAATAATAACTATAAGTTGCCTACAACATAGTCATAGCGTCTCTCTTTCACAAAATATAATATAATAATCAAGACGCGCAAGTTACTAAAAATATGTCTTTTTATCTCATTCTAATTACAATTTGAACAGAGAAGTAACTTATTGAAAACTACCGCGCCCAGGTACGTCGATTAGCGTCAATTACTACATGAAATTTTTAATTCCAAAAAAGTGCCTACTACATTTGTATTAGAAACTCTTTTACAATAAAATATCAAAGGTGTTAAGTAATCGTTCATGTTAATTGGTATTATTGAGTGCGGCAGTATACGAGACTGATAATTTGATAATAGGGTATGTTCCTTTATTAATCACTACATTGTATAAAACAAAGTCGCTTCCCGCTGTCTGTCTGTCCCTATGTATGCTTAGATCTACTTAGCTTAGAACTACGCAACGGATTTGGATGAGGTTTTTTTTAATAGATAGAGTGATTCAAGAAGGTTTATATGTATAATACATGCATATAATTGGACCCGGTAGGTGGCGCTGCTTTAGGGTTCTATAGGATACGGGTATTCACTCAAGCGGACGAAGTCGCGAGCGGGCCGCTTGTAAGAAAGAAGATATGAAAATATTACCAGTTTTATTCATTGAACCGTCAATCGTGCTAAAAACTATTTTAACTAATATTGTTCGATTACAAACTTCTTTTTAAACATATCAAGAATTCAATTTTCATTATTTTTACTAAAATTAAAAGTTTATTTGTTTTAAACTGTTTTTTAATTATTTATTTTCGACGTTTGACAATTATATGAATAAACACTGGTATATAATGTAGAGTGTATTTGACGTGCAACAAGTTATGTGTTCGTTTTACCAGGCGATAATAAAAATAGATTATGATCATACCCTATTTTCGAAAAATCATCTTAAAATAGTAACGATAATAATGGGCGTGGCATATACATAGCTCCTCTAAAGTTCTCTATTTACAATTTATTCACAACAACCATTTATTCGGCAGGGATCTCAGCCAATGAATGTATCTTTACAACGAGATCTAATAAAAACCTTACATTTAATGATGCAACTTTTCTAATCTCACATTTTAAAAGATATTCCGTTTACTGTATAACAAGATGTCAGTCAAAACATTTAGTCAGTCGGTTCACAACATAATAATTATTTAAAATGTTGTTTGTTTTTTACAAAATAGATATTCCGACATCAAGGATAAAAAAAAATCGCTATGTCAATCCGATCGAAATTAGACCTTATTAACTTGGCACTTACAAAACAAATATTTTTATTTCAATCGTAGTATTAAATAAATCAAACCATTAACTGCCATAAGGTGTTTTTTTGATTTGGCACGGTGTTTATTTAATTTAGTTAACACAGAAAGCCTCATAAAAGACTAGACTGACACCACCAATGAAATTAATTAATATCGAAAAAATAATCTTTATTACAGCTAAAATGTTAACCTATCAAAACTAATGATACAATCGATTTTATGTGACTAAATTAATAACTTCAGTGACATTGATTAAAACTAAATATAAGTTCAGGAAAAAAAATATAGAAGCCACAAGCTGTCTGATCATTACACAAACACCTTTAAGAATAATGTTAACGTTAAATTCAGCAATCATACGTAAATAAGAACACTACTTAGTGAATGAAATAGAAACATTTTACGGATCTACTCGCATTTATTTCACTTAATTTTTTTTAGAAACCATTTCTTAACCCATCGTTGGCCGTAAATACCAGACACAATAGAATTTTATTGTTTGGCGCTTACATGTAAGCGCTCGGCCTACGATGGGTTAATGGCTTCCTATGGTCTTTAAAGCGTAACCGGATTAATAAAATTACTCCGAGAAGAGAAACCAAAACTTGAGAATGTTATCATTTCTCAAGTCACCGTCGGAGATTTTCTACTCTAATATACAGACAAACTCCTGCACATCACCTATCCAAAACAGTCAAATTTCTTCAATAAATGTTCAACCATATGCCATGTGCTTAGAGTTCAAAGTCTATTGAGGAATTTCAACAGTTTGTGGTAGTCTGGTGTGCAGGCGCGTGTGTGTGCGTAACATGTACGGTTGGCAAATGAAACAACAGTGCAACGTCACTTTTCATATTCTCCCAAGAAGTCCGCGCGAGGTCTTAGACCACCAGATCTTACCAGTCTTACCCCAGATCTTTAACGGTTAATAAACTACCATTATTTCACTAAGTAATTCAATTCATTGTATTCTGTAAACACAGACGCCGCAATGGGCTTGAAACGTCATTCTAAAGATGAGTAGGCCCGTAGAAAATGTTTTGATTCACTGTATAGTGTTCTCATAAACTTAAAAAAGAAACAATATATCTTTTTATTTAAAGGAATTGATATTGACGTTTATTTACACGTATTCTATAAACGCAAGTGTAATTAATATAAAGTGTTATATTCCAATGAGTGATTAACTTAAAACACTTATATTAAGTGTTGAAGTATTTTACATTCCTTACATGACGGGTGGTGTTAACGAACTTTGTTATCAGCTATGATTGTATAGCATGTGTGTCGAAACTCTTCTCTTAAAACGAGGTAATTTATTAATTACTTTTGGCTACAGTTTAACGCTTTAGTCATCGCCTACCATTTCGTCATTATAATTTCAGAGCAGTCAAATTAGGTGATTTGTGATGCAACTCAGGGCTTTTTTTAAAGCTTGCAATGTTATCTTATTTATCAGCTTTACAAGAACATAATATAGCCCTTTACTAAGTTCTCTCCCCGTGTAGAAAAGCCCAGCAGTGAGACATTAAGAAATCAGGAATTGCCGTTTTTAACGATGTGTTTTTTTTTTTCAAGTATGTCACTTTAATTAATATCAATCAACCTGTTGTAAAACGAAATGTGTAGGCATTCCCTGCAGCGTCATACTCATATATTTTGAAATGACAGTCATACATTTGTAAGTTCGTGAAAAATTGTCAGCATAATATATTATGTAGTATTAAAAGACAAATAAAAGAGTTAATGGCGATGCTGGGCTGACGTTAACCCAAGTACGCCCCAGTTGGAACTAAGTAACTAAAGTAAACTTCAAAAAATAATTTAGTCTTCAATTAGTCAGTCAGGAGGGAGATTTTTTAATATCGCCGGTGCTTTTGAATTTAAAAGCGATATAAAATACATTCCCTGTGACTAAGCTATGATTTTCATCTTTTTGACAAATTAATGATACATACTTGATTAATTGAATACATAAAGTCCTTCTCCCAATAGTGGGTAGACAGGCATCGAAATCACCAATTTTTAGTATATTTGCCCATAGCGACCTGACCAATTAAGCATAACTAAAGTATATTGATGATAATCTAACTCAATTATCCATTTCAAAATGCAAGAGTATGGTGCTGCGGGATTACGGCCACGAACAAAGTTACTCATTAAAGATATTAGTCATGTGATACGTCAGCTATACGTGTTATAAATCGATATATCAAATTTGTCGATCTACTTAGGCACTGTTATAACAACACGTTGAAAATTCATTGCTTTCTCGCTCGTTCATAGAATTGGGCAGTAATGTTTGTGGATAGTTTCGTTTCATACATTCAGTAATTAATCAGTTCTGTCAATTAAGTCTACTTAACAGTGAAATGATAAGACTAAGGGCCTCTTTCACCATCTACAAGTAAGTTCCCATTCGCGTTTACTTGACAGATAGTCCATACAAAACTGTCACTTTAACTGCCAAGTATCTCCTAATCAGACATTGTGAAACAGGCCCTAAATGGTATGGTACCATGCTTTTAATTTAAATAAGCTTTTTTTTAACTCGAAAAACCAACTAAGATCATCAACTATCTTTGCAATAAGTGTCCAAAATGTGTGTATATATTTATTAGTCGCATTTATACACACCGCATGGCCTGGTCAAAAAAAGATAATTATTTGCAAAAACAAATTAAATCGATCGCAGAAAGAACTTCGTACAATAATTATCTGTAGGTATTAGCATCGCCTGCGCACTAATATATTTTACACAAGTATTCAAGGGTCAATGTACGAAATTCTCCATACTTTATAGTTTCCATGAGATATTCCATTATCGACAGTATCGACACTCGAAAAAAATATCGATAGTGTTATGAACCAATACTATAGCCATAACAATACTGTCGACAACTTTACCGATTGTCTAATGTCAACTATCGACAGGCTACTAACAAGGCAATGTTTCGATAGAGTGTGCGGCAATACCTATTACAATCAAATTTATCGATAGTGTGATAAGCGGCAATACCGTGTATAATTAAATATATCGATAATAATGTGTAACGCGGTAATAATGCCTTTCAAAAAATTCTATTAATATTATCGATAGTGTCGATAGTGTGTGACGTCAATACTATCGATAACGGTTTTCTAATGTATTAATATCGATAAGCTAACAAGGCAATATTGTATCTAAAATCAAAAGTATCCACAAACAGTCACTGCGCCCTAACAGATGTCCAAGCCGTGCTTCTCGATGTACCTTTGGCGCGCTTCTGCGATCATCTGCGCCTTCCGTTCCTGGTAGCCGAGTTGGCGCTGCCTCGCGTTGGTGGGGAAGGTCGTGGGCTGCGAGGGCCCGGGCCGCGGGGGGGGAGACTCCGCGCGGTACGGGGTGATGCCTTCCAGGAAGTTGGTGATTGTTATGTCGACGCTGCGAGTGGACGCTGTAGGGGTGATCAAATTAGGAAGGTTTTTTACAAAAATAAAACCTAGTGTTCGTTGGTAGTTGATCGACATTATTTTAAATAGTTCATTAAAAATAGGAGTCAGCAGCTGATTTTGACTGCGCCTTTACTGGCATCGGGTAAAATTTCGATGAGTTCATACTATTTTTTGGTGACAAAAACTGGCATCTAACACTGGGTTAGAGCTTGTACACAAAACTGCGAATAGCCGCGATGCGAATTCGCAACGCAAAAAACTAATTTGATAGTGTTTCAATCATGCTGAGGATATGTAAAAAGTGAATTGTGAAACCCCAAATATACAATCTCCTAGTGATCTTGAAATTAAACATGACAAAATAATATGTGCTTTGAAAAATTACTTGTAAAATATTTAAGTATTACTACTATTCAACAATTTTCTGAGTCACAATTATCACTGGTCACTATAAACAAACACGACTGAGAACACCTATACATACTGAGATTATACATACCCAAATCTCGCAAGATATCCGCGAGCGGCACGGTCGGCAGAACCTCTTTAACCTGGCGCGCCAGCCGGGACAGCTCGGGCGCCGCCCTACCCGCGGCCCCGCCCCCAGCCGCGGCCCCGCCCCCGGCTGCCCCGCCCCCAAACCCATGAGGCTCCCACCGCGGTGAGCTCCGCGTCGCCCACGCGCGCACTAGCTCCTCCCATCGGTACTCTGTCACTTCCACCTGGAATAATGAGAAATATAATAGGGATGTAACTATTTAGACTGTCATAGTCACTTGCATTAGAGTAATTATTAACGGGACTCTACCATATTTATAGCGTGATTATGGTGCATGCAACTGCGCCGAAATATCGGCTACTTACAAATAATAAACATGGTGAGAATACCGTTAATAATTACCATAATAGGGATTTTGTCAACAATAATAATAAATTCTAGAGCATTAAACATACAAATGCAATCGTGTAAACTGTTACATGATCTTACCATGTTTATAATTTGTGAGTATCCGATAAATCTTTAAAAAAATAACCTATTTTTTCTGTACCCTTAGAGTTATTAATACTATTTAATACATACTCAATTGACGGAACGTTTTTTTTTACTGGGACAGTATGGGAAAATCTGAAATATTAGAAATATTAGAGATACAGTGAATCTGAACAATATTAAACAAATCTGAATTTAAACAATATTAACCTTACATATTTCTTTTGTCTAAGACTACTAGATAATAACACTGTATAATGATCCCAATAACTACATATACTACAAAGTTTAAAGACTAACTTTATAGACTTTTTTTACTTTAATGTCTACAACGAGCATTGAGGTCTTGTTCATGTCACGCTATAGCCCTATTATACTACAGACCGAGGTGGTGAAGTGTTACAATTATTTACCCCAAGACTCGCTGCGAGCGCCTCCCTGATCCTCTGCGAGAATGCGTGGTGGTCGTCGTCATGCCTCTCCATGGGCGGCAGCAGCGTGACGTGGACCACCGTCACCGGCGTCCACAGGAACCAAAGCGCGTCCGACCACGGGAACTTCTCGCGGGTGTCCGTCGGCCGGTGCACCGTCACGTTCGTGAACGGCCGCTCCACAGCTGCAGGGGGGCATTGTCAAACTAATCAAAACTGTCAATTTCTTCAATACAAAATCTATGGTTGATTTTGATTGACTTTGACTTAGGCATAAAGTTCAAAGTCCATTGAGGAAATTTGACAGTTTGTGGTAGGTTGATGTGCAGGCGTGTGGAAATCTCTATATATCTATATATATATAAAATTCTCGTGTCACAATGTTAGTAGTTAATTTTATATGTATATTTGGTAGGTATGAGAATAGGTCGTAAAGTATATTTCGTATCGCTGGGTGATTAGGGTGTCTCTATCCAGAAAAATTATATGACAGAACAACGTTTGCCGGGTCAGCTAGTATATACAATCTGTCCGGGGAAGTAGTATTCAAACTTTAAGAGCGTGATCTATGAACAATTTTATCGATAAAAATCTTCGATCATCTAAACACTAGATACACAATCCCACACTAAATACGCTCAAAAACATGGTTCCAATCCAACTATGCTATACAATCGTAGTTGTCGTACAGATACATTATTTTCGAATAATGCCCCAACCACTTTTGATACTCAACCCTTATGGTCTCCAAAATAGGTTTTAATTTGGACGGCAATACTGGTACTAATGACTTTTTATACGGAACAGAAAAGGGATGTCCGATGCTAGAACATAAGAAGCAATAGGAGTCGCTATCGTTCTTTTAACATTTTTTTTTAGGTTCGTTTGTTTCATTTTTGTACGATAATAGTAATTTATAGGCATGTTATATCAGATACAGTACAGTTTAACTTAAAATAAAACAAGCGTCGAAAAAAATATAAACATTTAGTTGTTGTAAAGTAAAAGTACATAGTGTTGATTTATTTCGGCGAGTTGGATTGAGCCACGATAGCATAGTTGGCAGTGCACCTGACCCGGCATGTCATGGGGTGCGGGTTGGAATCCCGCTCGTGGAATTTTTTTTTTTAACACTTTCTTTTTTTTTTTCAAATTGTAATTTGTTCGTAACAATAAGTATTTGCGTAAAATGATATGTAAATAATCATAAACATTTATTAACAAATTGGTTAAATTTACAAACCAAAAAAATTAATTCTCATCTTTAATTTCCTTGAAATAACTTACTGAAACTATTATATTCCATCTTTTTTTTTCACTCTTTTGGAATTGTTTTGGCACATTTTGACAGCGCATTTAGGCATCATTACGTAAGACGGTCCAATGACTACTGAGAGCAAGGTAAGGCTTGCTCCGTTTGGATTGGAGCATTTGCTGTATCTAGTGTTTAGATGATCGAAGATAAAAACACCTCAAATCAGGGTTCTGACTGAGTAATAAATTTACCCTCGTTCTTTTCTTTCCTCTGTTTTTTACCTAAATGAATCCTTACTCTCTCAAAATGTATGTAATGTATCTCTCTCATAATCTTGTTAGCAATCGAATGATACCAAATATTTGCCTATCAGTGTCAAGGTGCCCATGCCATCGCTTTTTTTAAAGGAAGAGGTAAAGAAAAACTTGTAGGTGAGAGGCGGGTCAGAACCCTGATTAGAGGTATTTTTATCGATAAAATTATCCATTGATTACGCTCTTAAAGTTTGATTACTACTTCCCCGGACAGATTGTATATAAATGTTAGTTGCCACACCGCCGGGTCAGTTAGTAAGTTATATCATTTATAAGAGACACTGTGGTATTACTTTCAGCAGCCGGATGTATTAACAATAATATTGTAAGTCTAGAATGTAAGCTAATATAAGTCAGTTAAACCCTACAATGTACGAGATTTACTGCCGACAAACTGCTCAGCAGTTTGGCAGAACATACATTTTAATCATAAGCGTAAGTAATTATGAAGTAAATCACTAGGTTTGTAAAGTAAATAAATTTAAAAAAAGTTATAAAACAAAGTCGCACCCGACGTTTCGAACGTAAGAAGAAGAAGATGAAGAAGAAGAAGGTAAGAAGGGTTTTCGCCTGAGTTCTTTCTTTATGTAATAACATGTGTTGTGAGACTCTTTTTTTCTGCACAATTCTTCATTATAATAATATAATACCACTTGAAATTGGCTTAATGCTTAAAGCCATTAATTAAGAGAATATATAAGTAAGAAGATAATAACTTACCAAATGTCACCGGCTGAACTCGATTTCCAAGTAGGAACGGCCAATCGTTGAACTTCAACACTCCTTTGCCATTGGTAGGGCCTCCTTCAGGCTGTAGAAGGACCGCCTTGCTCGAACCATCAGTAAAGTGTTGCCTATAAATAACCATAGAATTCAAACACATGCATGATATTTTCTCGAGGTTAGACATATTAGAAAGAAAGAAACAAAAAATATATATTGGTCTTTGCATACAAACTAAAACTAAGACATGAGCTAGACGGCGCAGTGTTTAACGCGCCCGATCTGCGATTGCTGAGGTTAAGCAACTTTCGTATAAGCCGGTCATCGGATAGGTGACCAAAAATGTATAGTCAAGAGCTCCTCCACGTAAAGCCGTTGGTCCTGGCTGCATTACCAAAATTAGTATCAAAAACTTATTTACTGCTGCACTTGCGAGGATTCAATTAATATTTATTATTTATTATTATTTAATGCCTCTGTGGTCGGTGTACGAGTGCCATAGCGCTCGGCCCGATACCCGAAGGTACCGGGTTCAATTCCCAGGTCAGGCAAAAGTGTGTTTTGGATTTTTCAATGCATAAGCCCGGGTTTGTGATCAACCCACATTTGGCAAGCGTGGTGATTAAGCCATTACCCATCAATTGTAATGATGACTTAATTTCAATGATGAAGGCCTTTGCCCAGTAGTGGGACAGCTATAGGCTATTTACTTTTCCTTACTTTACTATTGATTACTAAGGAACTATCAAAAATTTTTCAAGAGACAAAAAAGCTGAATGTAATTCATACTGGTTCACATTGAGAAACTAGGTGTTATGTAATTAGTATTGTTAATTTACATCTTGTGGCATCATCATCGTGTAGCAGTTGGTTAGTTGTTTAATGCAGCGAAAATCTAGTTAATTATTGATACTATTTAAGTGTTGCTATTTTTATTTCAGTAACTTATACTTACTTTCTTACAAATTGTGCAGTATTTCTTATTCCAAGAGTTGATGCAAAAAATGGTGGCACTTTCCATTTCTTTAACTGTAAAAATTTAATAATTTATATAAGTATTTCAAATCTAGAAGAAATCATGAAGTTAATTCTAGTGAAACAGTTACTGTTTAGTGTATTTATCGATCGATCGGTATCGATGCCGATAATCGTAAACAATCGTAATTTTTTTTTCGTGAAAATATTTCGTGTGATAATTGCGCCGGCAACACTAATGACAGCCATCTTTCATATAATTGACGTATGCCTAAATATAATTAGTATTTACAAGCCTATTTATAAAAAAGTATTGTATTTCCTAACTTGGCCCTTAAGTACCTACCTATTTGTTCATCAAACTGTAGATTCGGAAAGATTGTTCTCTAAATCTGGTTTATGCCGTAAGGATAAGTATAAGAAATAGACTGAAACCAGATAATTTAAAAAAAATATGTTTTCTTAAAGAATATAAAATAAATTTATTTTAATTATGATATTTAAGTGGTAAATTGTTTTTAACACGTTGACTGCCGCAAAACCAGACACAATAGAAAATTTATTGTTTGTCGGTCACCGGTGACCACCACGGCGACATTTATATAAATAAATGTCGATTTTACTCAATTGTCTTGTTTTATTAAAAGTAAATAAAATAATCGTTATGCATTCGTTATCGTATTCGCTATTACGATGCATTCGTATCGGTATCGTAATAGACATATCGTTGCATCCCTACTCTAAACCTGATTATATATTAGTCCGAAATATAAATCAGTGATTTATTTATTTATGTTGACTAATACCTAACAATCTTTTATTTTTTGCCTGATTTTAAACAGAAGCAGAATCAAAAGCAAAATTCTACCTAGCCGTCCTCACCTTGTCTACCCGCAAGTTGATTTTACACACTGTGTTCGAACATAGTTGTTACCAGCTTTAGTTACTAACACTGTAGAGTAGACTATACTGTTGTGTTATATTTGTGTTTTTGTAATTTGTTTCGCAACTAAATTTGCGTTAAAATTATATAAACAAAAAACAAAAACATTTTATAAATAGCTTACCTATTTCTTAACTGATCTTTAGTATTTGTAAAAATATTATGATCGGGTGTTAATGACGGTAGTTGTTGACATTGAATGGGTGCCTTTGGCTTTCAAAGTAAAAAGTAAATAGTGTTGAATAATTTCAGCGGGCTGGTTAGAACCACGATAGCTCAATTGGAAGAGCACCTGACCCGGTATGTCAGAAGGGTGCAGGTTCAAATCCTGCTCGAGGAAATTTTTTCAGCATTTGTGTTTTTGTAATTTGTTTCGCAACTAAATTTGCGTTAAAATTATATAAACAAAAAACAAAAACATTCTATACTGTTGTCTTTAATGAAATAACATACATACATATAATCACGCCTCTTTCCCGTAGGGGTAGGCAGAGACCACTTCTTTCCACTTGCTACGATCCTTACATACTTGTTTCGCTTCGTCCACTTTCATTATTCCCTTCATACATGCTCTTCGGTTTAGGGTACTCTTGACCTGGACTTTTTTCAAGACGTCCCTGATTTGATCTCGAAACGTCCGCCTAGGTCTACCCCTACCAACACTTTCATTCACACTCGCCTTATACACTTTTTTCGTCAATCGTTCTTCATCCATTCTCTCGACATGGCCAAACCATCTCAGCATGCCTTTTTCAATTTTTGTCACTACATCTTCTTTCAGACCACAATGTTTCCTTATCTCACTATTTCTTATCCTGTCACTCAGTTTAACTCCTATCATACTTCTTAACACTCTCATCTCTACTGCATTTATTCTGCTTTCATGTTTCTTCTGCCATACCCAACTTTCACTTCCGTACATGAGTGTCGGAACCAACACCCCCCTATGCACAGCCAAACGAGCCTTGTTAGACACCTTCTGACTGTTCATAAAGGAGTGCAAAGCTCCATTCACCATGTTTCCTGCATTCACTCTTCTTTCAATATCACTCTCACACTTTCCATCTCTTGTAAACTTTGAACCCAGATACACAAACTTATTCACCTGTTCAATTTGTTCATCCCCAATCACAATATTGCAGTCTGTCACTGCCTCATCTCTTTCAAACACCATCACTTTCGTCTTCTTTACATTCATCTTCATTCCCTTTCTAACAAAAGCTCCACCCATAGCCGTTACCATCTCCTGCAACTCGTCGGCCGAAGACGCAAGTAGTACTTGGTCATCCGCATAGAGAAAACATTTGACGAGTAACTCATTCATTCTCAACCCACTTTCATTCTCAACCCACTTTCATTCTCTTTTAAATCTGTCAAGCAATTGTTCATGAACAGATTAAACAGCCACAGTGACGCTACACATCCCTGTCTAACACCTTTTTCGATATTAAACCATTCGGTGTATGCCCCGTTTATCCTTACACAAGCACAAGAATCCCTATAAAGAGATTGCAATGCTCGTATAAGGACACTGCTCACACCGTTCATGGACAATGCTGACCACAATTCCTTCCTCACCACTCTATCATAGGCCTTTTCTAGATCTACGAACGCGCAATAGACCTTCTTGTTTTTAGCCAAACACTTTTCGGCTATGCACCGCAAGGAAAAGACCTGATCCGTACATCCCATTCCTTTTCTAAATCCCGCTTGTGCATCCCATACTTTTTCGTCTGTTTCATTCACAACCCTTTCAATCAACACTTTCGCATACACTGAAATAACATGAAATAACATATTATTATATAATATTGCCTTAAAAACTTAACATTGCTATAGCATTCAGAATTCAACAACAAAAAATACAGCACCATTTAGTGTTACACATTGGAACTTGAATTAATTAATGAAATGGTATTGACCACATTCAATAACAAGATACTGGTTTAACAACATAATAATAGCTAAATAAATAAGGATGAATGTAGGTATTAGATAATAAATGTACAGACAACCTGCACATCAACCTATCCAAAACTGTCAAATTTCTTCAATAAATGTTCAACCATATTCCATATATATAAAGTGCAAAGTCTATTGAGGAAATTTGCCAGTTTGTGGTAATCTAACCAAATTATACTGCATTATTTTTGTACAATCCAAAAGTGAAATAGAACTCATGTTAATTTAGTGATCTTTAGATTATATTATGTTAAATCCATGAGTGTGCTTTCTTTCGTTGGCAGTTGCTGGGCTGAATACAGACACACTGACAGCTGTTAAGGCTCAGTTTAGTAAGAATATTTAGAGGAAGTATACTGGTTTTCAGAGGAAATGCCTTGCTCTTTTCACAATTTCTTATTGAAGCCTTCCGACTTGTACAGGGAGACAGGACCTAGGGGAAGAGCCTTATATAGCCATCCGTGTTTCCTCAGACACAATGGTATGCAGCAAAGTGTTTACCACTGTTAATTTTAACAAAAAGGTTATATTATACATACGCTTATAGTGCCCAAGACATGTGAAGCTGCGAGTGAGTCGAGGCACGACACACAATTGGCGATCATCACACTACAGCGAGGGTCTCTACTGCCTTTCACTTTGACATATACACCTGCAAATAGAACCTTCATTATTATTTTTTAATGTCTGGTAGCTCTTGGCCATCATCTTACCTGTTGGTAAGTGATAAAAATGCTGAATCCTCAACCAAAAGTAGCTTGCCCCATTAACTCTTCTTGTCAGAACAAAACAATGCCACCAACACTGTTGTTAAAGTTTCCAACTTAAAAAAACTGGTAGTAGATAGCCAGAATCTAACCCAATATGATCAACTAAAGCAAACGCAATTTGAACTTTTGGGAATCAAACCTTGAACCTCTGCTTTGCAACAATTAAAAACCCCAAAGACAACATTTTCTTATAATTACTTTAATAGATAAGAATAGAAAATATTAAACCTTTTATAAATTCTTTTTTGTTATAAAATAATGTATAAATAATGTTATTAGTAGATAGTGCCATAATCTGGTTTTAAATAACAAAAACATAAGTGCATGACTCAAATTTAGGATTTCAAAACAATAAATAAATTTTAATGCATTTGTTGTTGTTCATAATTTGACTTTTATTGTTAACAACAAATATTAGTTTAACAATTAAACTTTTATTATTGTTATTGTCCAAAACCATCATAATAAAAACCATGCAAAGAACACAAATGAAACTAGGCGGGCGCAGTGACGACATCTGACGATACGTACCAAACGTCCAACATGCAAATGTGGACAAGAGTTGTCTTACAGCCTGGTTGTTGGGTAACAAAATCGACGCAATCCAAAGAATTAATGCTAGGATCGTACGCGTAGCCAATAGCACAAGTCCAAATGGCAAATATAGTATAAATTGTAGAACATTATCGCCAGAGAATCTGAAAATAACGAAACAAGTCCTTAGAATAAACTAGAATGTCTAAACTTGTAAATAGATAAGCTAAAATTAATGTCCACTTTCCCTTAAAACTGCGTGTGTAAAGCAGTCGAAACTTAAGCAATAGCTTTTGGGACTTACCTATCATCGTTGATCAATTTATCCACTGTTAGAGGCATATCAATCATAACATGGAATACACTGTATTTTAATTTTAATGTTGTAAAATTATTAATTAACTTTTTACATCAAAATATAATTGTAAACGTATGACATACCTTCATACATACTATCCTACCCCGTAGACAACATTATGAATGACGTTTTACTTCCTTTTTTTATTTTATTTTTTCTTTTATTTATGTAAAGCAAAAGGATCGAGCCCATGCATATTAGTTACACTAAATTAGACAATAATGATGTGTCAACATTATATAACACTAGTTTGTGTTTCAATATTGAAATGCCCCTGCGGGTCTATTTGTGGACTTTATACCTACCAAATGGATCAATAAAGATTCATGATTATGATTATGATTATATTCTGATTCTGAGCCTTTCTTATACTAGTGTCAAATCAACGTTTGTTTGACGTCATTGACTTGACACTTTTTGACACATTGTTCGCTTAGCCATGACTGAAAGATGTCAAACGAAGTTTAAAGAAAAATTTGATAATACAAATTATATTATTTATGTCGGTGTTTTCTCCGTATCTGTTGCCGTTTTATACTATTACAGGTTTGGTGAATGCATTGTTAAATATGCAAGTGCTCTTATATACAGAATTTCGATAACCAAGTTTTTCGTATTACAGATTTCACTTTGTCGCGGTATCGCTTAGTTATGCTTTGGGATGTGTGGCTTGTTATTATGGGTTGAAGTCGAGCTTTCTACACAAATATGTGCAGCAACAGAAGTCCTTCTTTATCAGAGAGGCAGAGGAAGAGAAAACTGAAAATGCTCCCGCTAAAGTAAGTTTTCTAGCCACCTATGTATGACTTTGTATCATAACAAAAAAACATTTGTATAGATTGCGACCGTGTTATTAAACGTCTTACAAATTGAATAGTTGAATACAATATCAATATAGATAACACTAGCATTAATAATTAAATTAAATATAAAAAATAATATAGGTTTTGTTTGTTTTGTATTATTTATTTAGTTACTGAAATAGGCAATAGCATTTATTACATCTTACTGATTTTTGTAACAAACACTATTAATATATGGGTAAAAGTTAAAGTGTCCTGTTATTACTAAGAATGAGAGCTATTACGTTTTCGATTGACTTATTTATTTTCATTACTAGTTTTAATTATCTTTTTAGGGTTGTGTGACATGTGGATCTGAGGGTTGTGGTCGCCATAACCCTGAAACGCCTGTGGAGCCATGGGTAGGCCTTCAGATACACAAACAGCTCGACCAAGCCATAGAAGATGTAAGTTTAATTCAAATGAGAATATCATGTAGAGTTATTTCTAACCTACTTATGTCTTGATGACTCATAGCTGACAATGACCTCCGCTTCAAACAATTCATCTCTGTCAGCAATCTTTAGCCTTTATTGTACAGAATTGTAATAGTAGGTATATGACATTCTTCAAAACATAATTATTATACTTCTTTTACACATTGATATTCCGTTATGAAAAAAGCAGCAGCTTCCAAATTGCAGATGTAAACTCTTACCCTTGCGTATTCATAGATTCCATGTTCTATTATTCGGGATCCTTTATTCAATCAAACACATTTATTGAATAGTTACGGTACCATAATTTATTACTCTTCTTTTCTTTATAACATTATTTTATCACCCATTTAAATCAATACATATAAATTAAACAACTAATAAAATACAACTTGATCAATACAATCATAAAATAGTGATGAACAATTATTCTTTTGACATGTCTATGAAAATATTCAAAACACATTCTGATCATCCATTACTTTTTATAACTCTTAAACTGAATACCAGCCAGTAACTACCATAGACATAAAATTCTTCTGAATCTATATTCCAACATTCCAAATGTTTGTTTCACAGTTCTACAACACAATATTGGACCAGTTCATTAACACCTGGTACAGCAAGGTCACACTACAGCCGTTCTTTGTCGACGAGCTGCGGTACCAACTCCGATATGCATCAGCTTGTCTTTTAAGGCGAGCTCTAAAGGTGTGTTTAACAAGAAAGTTTTTTTTTTTATAAGGAGGCAAACAAGCAACCGAATCACCACGTGAAACACATGTCGAGTTATCGGTTTTGGGTGTGCATGTTTGCTCGCATTTATTAATCCTTCTATATTTATTTTTGCGGGCGGGAGGGCGGTACTCGCGTACGGCATCCATGCTTGATGATCGAATATTTTAGCAGAATTATCACTACATATTATTTTAATGAGGAGATCGATGGCGCACTGGTTAACGCTCTCGGTTTGCGATTGCTGGGGTTGAGCCACTTTCACAAAGGCCGGTCATCGGATGGGTGACCAAACATTTATTATATCGAGCTCCTTGCTGCTTCAGAAGGCACGTAAAGCCGCTGGTCCCGAGTCCCGACTGCTTTAGCAGTCGTGATCAACCACCAATCGGCACTGCACCAGCCTCGTGATATATGGACGGTTCTCCCTATCCATCCATAGGGAAGGCTCGTGCCCGTAATACATTTTATTTTTTTATTTTTAAGTGCTAATGCTGAATTAAATTATTATAAAATATAGTGAAAAAATTAAATGCCTACCCAACCCAGCCAGGAATCGAACGTGTGTCTTCCGCAATCTGGGCGGCTGCACTGACCATTATGCTACCTTCCCGATTCCTGGCTGGTAATATATAATTATTTTATAATGGTTATTTTAATTGCATCTTTGTGTGCCATGGATTTCCGCAAAGTAACGCCCGATTCCATTAATTAACTTCTAGATCAACTTCTCCCGCTTCATAATGTCGCGGCTCGTGCCGTGCGCGCTCCGTCACTACCACGTGTGCGCGAGCGCTCCGCCCCCGCCCGCGCCCCCGCGTCCGCTGCACCCCGCCGCCGCCAGTAGGGCTGCGGAGATCAAGTACCTGCGCTGCATCACCGATGCAATCATGCCGTACCTGCTGAACAACGTGGAGGTGCAAAGCTCGTGAGTAAACAGCTTTTTCTTTTATAGCTGTACTGTAAATCGTGTAGCTAGCTAGCTAAATAGCTTTTGATTCTAATCTCAGTTACCAATGTTGGCATACGTATTACTGTCACGTACACGAAAATTATCTAAACACCATTGTGGTCAAAAACACCTAAGCATATTGCCAAATATGTCAAATGTGCCAAAATCGTTCGATTCTATAATAAATTACCCGACGATATCATTGCGAATAAACGATTTGACTTGCGTTAATCTCGGTTATAAAACCTAAGTGTATACAGACTATAGTAAGTTGTATAATCGTATTTATTTATTTATTTGATGAGATACACCATCGACAATATCATTTAGCACAGTAACAAATGAAGTTATGTTCTTAAGGACTAGTTATAAAAATATGCTTTTACAGGCGTATAAAAAATTAAGTTGCAACCGTTATTGGTTGCAACTTAATTTTTTAACTTATATTTATATAACTATAACATAAGGTTATAAACTAAAACGAATAGAAGGTATATTAAATAACAATTTAAAATTTAAGTATAATTAATATAACTATTTACACTATCATGGTCACTTGCAATAGAGTTATTATTAACGGTATTCTTAGCATGTTTATTATTTGTGAGTACCCGATATTCCGGCACAGTTGCATGCGCCACGATCACGGATGCACTGATGCACTGATGCAATAATGAATATATTGCAGCGTGTTTCGCATACTGATCCGCGAGATATTCGCGGGCTGGGTCCTGTTGTCGCTGACGGACGTGCTGGCCGACCCGTACGTCCTGAACACGCTCATCATACTGGCCACCGGCGACGAGACCATGGCGCAGCTACCCACCACACCCAACTATAAGGTACAGTCTAAAGTAAATAGCCTATAACTGTCCCACTACACTTCTTAGCGGGTAAGCGAAGAGACATGTCTACGGTATTGTTGTGTAGTCAAATAGGAATATGATATAATGTTGGATTATTCACGTTGTAGTGTTCGTGAACGTGCATGAGTGTTGGCAAATGCAAAAACAATACAGCGCAACGTCGCTTTTCAGATTCTCTCAAGAAGTACGCGTGAGGCCTTAGTAACATTTGTCTCTTATGATTATCAATTTATACTATAACTTGTAAGAAAATTTCTTTGACACTGGCTAATTGTGCGAACGGCACGAAGCCATCAACAAAAAAAAACCGTCCCACTGCTGGGGAAAGACCTCCATTATTGAAATCAAGTCTTCACTACAATTGATGGGTAATGGCTTAACCACCACGCTTGCCAAATGCGGGTTGGTGATCGCAAACCCGGATTTATGCATAGAGAAATCCGATACATTGCCCAACCTAGGAATTGAACCCGAGACCTTCGGCTATCGGGAAGAGCGCTCTGCCACTCGGCCACCGATTGTGTCCTTTGCATCTCCACTCGTCTCTACCCTGAGCCACCTCATAATACTCAGGCAAAACTGACATTAGAAAAACTCGCTTGCTTGCTTTCCAGACTATATGACAAAACGTCAAGTGTTTGCAACATTTTGTAACATTGTTACATAGCATACCGTATATGGCTGTATGTAGGTATATGCATTGTATGTATGATAATTAAGTATTTTTATATTGTGTGTAATATTTCGGAGAACACCATTTACCGCTAGTTTCTTAACTTTTTTGTCCAGTTCAACACATGGTTGCCTGGAAGAAATTGCTCTTTAGCGATAAGGCCGCCATTTGTACTTCTTCTTGTATTGTCCTCTCTAAGTGTTTTGTATGGTGTACAATAAAGAGTATTTACATTTCATAGTTATGTAACTATCTTAATTAGTCATCATAACAGAACAACGGTACTAACATCGATGCTTAACGGCAGACTTAGAGAAAATGGTGCTTGTTTAAAGCCTTTAAGTTTATCCTTTTGGCCACCACCCACACCATAAATGCGACGTCGCGTCGCGTCGGCCAAGAATTCAGTTCAGAGTGAAAATTTGCAACCGGAATAGGGATTCCAAAATTTCGTACCTACTAGGTGCCTAGTGTGGGCTTTGTTTACTATCCGTATTCATTCGATTACGTTTACGAAAACGAAAATTAGTATGGCATTGAAGCAGCGCCTCCTGGCGACATACGAGAAGAGTTAAAATTTTGCTATACAATTTCTCGTTTTCGTTAACGTGATCGAACGGCGAATGAACGAGTACTAGGCACCAAAACTACCACCAGCTACTTTCCCTCGCAGGTGGAGCTCCTGGAGACGTTCGTCCGCCACACGGACTCTGTATACGTGCAGCGCAGCCGGCTGCTCAAGGTGGAGTTGGAGCAGGTGATCGACGACCAGGAATACTTCTACGCGTTCATGCAGTACCTCAAGACCACCAGCAACATCCACCTGCTGCAGTTCTATAAGGATATCAGTGAGTTTCGAGTTTTAGTTAGTTACTTGCCGACTAAGCAACATTTTGGAATGCAAATAAATTTAAGTAGATAGAAATTTATAGGGTTTCGATTCCCAGCGGGTCAGATCAAACCGAACAATTCTTTAGAGCACTCCCCATGATAAAGGCGATAAAATATACAGAGAGACGCAACGTCTCTCCGAATAGTCAGTGGATCGAGCCGACCAGAGGTTACCACGTCGTCGACAACTCGAGCAGCTCTGCGTTGAATGCGGTCAATTGGGAAGAGTTGGTACTGGGGCGCTCCAGCCCATAGATGGGAACAGTATTCCATATGAGGCCTGACCTGTGCTTTGTAAAGTTGTAAGCGATGGGTCGGCGTGAAATACTGTCCCGCTCTATTGGGCACACCCAGCTTTTTCGAAGCTAATTTAGCTTTACCTTCCAAATGACCGCGAAACTGAACGCCACTCGAAATATCGACGCCAAGGATTCCAATGGTCGGTTTTGTATCAAGGGGAGCTCCTTCAAAGTGTAGAGTTACGACAAAGGGATGGTTTGTAGCGCTAAACACGCAAACTTGTGTTTTCGAAGGGTTAAAATGGACTAGGTTAAGTCGGCTCCAAGTCGAGACATGACTTAACATTCCAAAAACACAAATGTTGAAAACATTTCCACGAGCAGGATTTGAACCTGCACCCTTCTGACATACCGGGTCAGGTGCTCTTCCAATTGAGCTATCGTGGTTCTAACCAGCCCGCTGAAATTATTCAACAGTATTTACTTTTTAAAGCGTTAATGTGTGTGTGTGTTAATGGGTGTTAATGACGGTAGTTGTTGACATTGAATGGGTGCCTTTGGCTTTAAAAAGTAAATACTGTTGAATAATTTCAGCGGGCTGGTTAGAACCACGATAGCTCAATTGGAAGAGCACCTGACCCGGTATGTCAGAAGGGTGCAGGTTCAAATCCTGCTCGTGGAAATGTTTTCAACATTTGTGTTTTTGTAATTTGTTTCGCAACAAAATTTGCGTTAAAATTTTATAAACAAAACAAAAACATGACTTAACATGTTCTCAGTGTCAGTCACAAGTTTATTCCGGTTCACGATGACGCTTTCCAGAGAAATATTAGCACGTCTGGTGTAAAGCGTATCCCCAGTACTGTCGTCCGCATAGCAATGAATGCTGTTCTTATGCAACATGTCATTGATATTCAGAAGAAACAGAGTAAGCGACAACACACACACCCCAATTTCTCAGGAAGCCCGTATGATGGAATTTTAAGAATTTTAAGAATTGAAAGAATAGCTCTGTGCCATACCATACCCTGTCGAAGGCTTTCGCTATGTCCAAGATAACTGCCAGCGCCTCCCCTTTCCTCTCGACTGCCTCCGCCCATCGGTGAGTGAGGTAAACTAAAAGATCACCAGCCGAACGACCGCGGCAAAACCATACTGGCGATCGCTTAGTAGCTGATTCTCTTCTAGGTGCCTCAACAGCTGGCAGCTGTAATGGACTCCATTACTTTGGAGAGCAAAGTGCTGATGGCTATAGGCCTGTAGTTGGACGGATCCGAGCGATCGCCTTTTCTGGGAATCGGGTGGACAAGGGCTGTCTTCCAAGAACTCGGGACAAAACCCAAAGAAAAATCATCACTTAACATCAGATGAGATCAAGGCACTGTGCTTAACTGTAAAATATATTTTTTAAAAACCCTTGGGATGAATCGTTGTTCTCTAGCGAGTTCTCTATCAGTAGATCCGTTAAAGTAGTTTCATTTCAATAATTTGTGTACCATTACATAGTGTGTTTTGTGTTTTGACGACCTCCTTGGTCGAGTGGTTTGTACACCGGTTTTCATGGTGTCGCCATCTCTGAGGTCCCGGGTTCGATCCCCGGTCGGGTCAATTTAGAAATTATTGTTTTTCTAAATTGTCTCGGGTGTTTTCTATGTTTAATAAGTATGTATTTTTAAGTATTTTAAGTATGTATATCCGTTGTCTAGTAACCATTTTAACGAGTCATAACGAAGCTTCTCTTGGGTTAGATAATTGGTGCGAGTGTAGGAAATTTTATTGATTTATTTATTTCTTATTTTATTTTATGGATTGGGCGACCATTAGTATTTATTCATATTTATAGTATGTTTATTCTGCTACGCCAGAGCTGTTCCAAACGAAGCTCCTGAACCCGGAGCTCGGTGCAGCGGAGCAGGCCGCGCTGCGGCGCGAGGCGGGCGGCGTGTGCGCGCGCTACCTGTCTGCGCGCAGCCCCCGCCGCGTGCCGCTGGACCCGGCCGTGGCGGGCGAGCTCCTGGAACTGCTCAAGGCACCCGACAGCGTTAAAAGGTACTGTGCTTTAAATTCAATAAAATTCTACCAACACCCTAGCTTTACAATATTATACTAACAAATTTGTAGAATAAATAAAATTTAATCGCCTATTGATACAAAATAATATACAGCACATGCAGGAGAGCGATTTCTGAACCCGTGATAAATTATAACGCTATGATACCAATTGAGTGGTCCTTTTTTCTCTTGTTCAAAGTCATGGGTAACTTATATACCTAATAGTTAAATCGGAAATGATGCAAATATTATTATTACTGAAGCTAATTAATTACATGAAATTTGGATTGTAAGTTAATTGAGTGACGTAACCAGCCACTAAGAAAGGATTTTACGGAAATCATATCCTAACGGGGTTAAATGGGGAGTAAAAGTTTGTATGGAAGTATGTCAGTTTTGAAGCCAAATACCAATTTTCATGTATAAAATATATAAAAATACATGAAAATTGGTATTAGAAAAATTAAAAGACCTTGGTATAATTATGGATTCGGAACTGTCGTTTAATTTCCACGTCGACCATGTATCAGGTTCAGCTTGTCGTAATTGGGTTTTATACTCAGAATCAGTAAACCTTTTAGCAAAATAATTACTCTTAAAATTCTTTATTTTTCATTCGTTCGATCTCTTTTGGATTTTTTGTAGTACTGTATGGAGTCAATGTTATCAAAAACATATAAATAGAATAAAACTTCAAAGAGTGCAAAAGAAATTTTTAAAATCTCAATTTTTGCAATACTATTTATTGTAAGTAATAATGAATATTACAATGACGCCTTGAGTAGATATAAACTGTTAAGCCTTTCTAATAGACGTAAGATGTTTGACATTGTTTTTCTTTTTAAATTCCCTAATTGATTCATCTACGCTTCTTGGCAAGATTTCTATTGCTGTCCGGGGTCGTCGCTCAGTGCGTTCCTCACGTAATGTACCACTTTTAGTTTCTCCACAATTTTCTAAAAATTATACACGTAACTCTTATTTGTATCGTTCCACCAACATATATAATAAAGAGCTCTCCGATCTTGATCTCTTTAATATGTCTTTAAATGTTTTAAAATTAAATTTATATCTTAAGTTAAGTGTTCATAACACTCAATGATATTAAATAATAAATAAAACTAATAATTTCACTAGGTAATACCTCGTAATTACTGTAAGGCGCGTTTTACCATGTTAAGAGTCTATTGTTAATGCTAATATCTAGACTGTTGGTCTTTTAAAAAGGGAAATAATTTATTTGTACTACAAAATAAATATTTGGTCAGTAAAATTATTATTTGGTCAGCAGAAATATACAATCGGTCAGCATAAGAAATCCTTACTGTTGGTTAGGTTAAGTTATTTATTTTTTTCCCGAGCGAAGCGCAGCGTAGCGAGGCCCAGTCACGCAAGGGGGGAGCGGCAGAAGACTGCTGTTCAGAATGATATAAGTTGCAGACTGATTTAGAAATATTCATAAAATTTTATAAAATACAGTGAAAAAATTAAACGCCCACCCGACCCAGCCAGGAATCGAACCTGGGTCTTCCGCAATCCGGGCGGCTGCACTGACCGCTATGCTACCGGGAAGGCTGACGTAAGCGCTGAATTTTTGGTCACTGCTATTTTAATGTTTTTGAGTGCTTTTAAGCAGGCACTAGCGCCATCTATCCAAACGGTTGTTGCAACCGATGGCCATGCAGATTCATCTTTGCAGATGAAATACCACAAATTTGATAACACAACGCTATAGTAAATTTTTCTTTTTTATTTTTTATTTTTTCCCGGTAGCATAGCGGTCAGTGCAGCCGCCCAGTCAGCGCAGTCAGTCAGCCCAGTCAGTGCAGCAGTCAGGATTGCGGAAGACCCAGGTTCGATTCCTGGCTGGGTCGGGTGGGCGTTTAATTTTTTCACTGTATTTTATAAAATTTTATGAATATTTAATTTAGCTTCAGTGCAGCAATTAGCACTTAAAAATAAAAAAGTAAAATTGATTTAGAAATATTTGCTGACCATAAGTTGCTGCCCAACTAGCTTTTTTACTGCCCAACTAGCATTTTTTTGCTAACAAAAATACGAATACTTTGCGTTTATAAAACCGTTTAAATAACACCCTTTTAAAAATAAACATTGTTATAAGAACTAGCTTTGTTAAGTACATGAGTGACATGACTTGCCATAATAAATGAAAAAAAAAACGAATGACAAATGTGAATTTATTACATTTATTTATTTTTTGTTTGTAGACTGCAAACGAGCAGGGCGCTTTATTTGGCAGCGGGGCAAGCCCATTCCATCTTGGAGAAGGTTATGCTACCCAAGTTCTTGCACAGCGAAGAGGTAGTTGAAACTCATATACACTCTCTAGATCATGTCGGTAAAGTATTACAGCTTGGACCTATTGTTCCAGTATTATAAACTAGTCGTCGGCCCCAGGACGCTGCCCGGTTATCAGAAGCAAATGACTAAGAGGTAAGTGATTAACTGCTAAGATTTTTTTAAATAAATTTTGTGAATTAGAATGAATCACTCAATAAGAATCTGTAGTTCTATACGCGCTCAGTAGACCTTTTTTTTGTTCCTATACATGTGTACTTTGTGTATTACTTCAATGTGTGTGTGTTAGTGTGAAATATTGAATATTATATCATTTTAAAATATTTTAATAATATTCTAATACTATTATCTATAAAAAAATTGTATTTTTATTAATTTATGTATTCGTTATTAAGTATGTAAGGATCGTAGCAAGTGGAAAGAAGTGGTCTCTGCCTTTCCCTACGGGAAAGAGGCGTGATTATATGTATGTATGTATGTATGTTATTAAGTAAAAGTTAACGAAGTATGTGTTACTATATGAATCTATAAAAAACATATTATTATATGTGTGTATCGACCGACACACATGATTAATCTTTTTTAATCAACTTTAATACTTTTAAATTCCTAATTTAAAGTTTTACTTTACAGACCTCAAGAGAAACTGCTAATGACAGCTCTTAAGTTAGGTAACAAGCTAAAAGGCGCTCTAAGGTCACAGACCATA
Source organism: Eudonia truncicolella (assembly GCA_949315975.1). Lineage (NCBI taxonomy): Eukaryota > Metazoa > Arthropoda > Insecta > Lepidoptera > Crambidae > Eudonia > Eudonia truncicolella. The sequence goes on along the minus strand of OX438837.1, from coordinate 15,846,311 downwards.
GACGGACAAGTGCTTGAATGCTACACTCACTCTGAAGTGGCGGACGGTGATGGCGAGAACATGGACATCCTGAAGTACTTGGACGCTTTAGCAGCAGAAGACACGTTAAGGGACCAAGACTTGAGCACTTATAAAGTAGTGCTCACCAACGTTGAGACGAGATTGGTGAGTTGTGGTTGATAGTTGTTGGTGTATATTCAGTAAGTTAGCACATTTAGCCGGCGTCAAAAGTAATTTTCTTACATGTTAAATAAATAGACAACTTTTTATTTTGTTATTATGATAATTGATATGAGAGGTGAGAAATTATATCCCCCAATTCCTTGAGTATCTCAGTAAAGATGAGAGACTTTACTTAGGCATTACGCGGACTTCTTAAGTGAAGTTGCACTGTTTCGTAACATTTATTAACACACATTAGTCCGTGTTTTGTCTTTTTTACTCTAATTTGAAACGTTTACATGACGGTAACAAATCGCAGAATTACTATTCCCAGCTTATTCTTTGTTTATTTGTAAGGCACTCGAATGATTAATAAATCCACCATTGTATCCACAGAACAATAAAAAAGGTTAACATTAGTACTAGGACCGCGCGCGCCGGTTCTCACACAGTCATAAAATGTCACCTATTTAGCACACAATGAGAGCGATGCTATCATTGGCTAAAAAACTTCTAGCAAAAGTGGTCTATACTGACCTAATAATACGGTTAATATTACGGTAAAGCACAAGTATGTGTTGCCAGCTGTAATGAACATTTGCACGATGAATTTTGTCAGTTCTAAATACTACATTTCAAGCGTGGACAGTAAGTTCGTTTGTGTGCAAACATTTAAAATGCATGTTTCATTATAAAAATCTGATATCGCACGACGTAATTACGTTAAAACAGTTTTTCAAATTACTGTGCAAAAAAAAATACGCTCTTGGCATCACTGGAATAGTGTTGTGCTTTGTTATTCACAATTCGATATCGATAGTCACGTTATTTGTTTTGGACTGTTGTTGTTGTGTGTTGATAGGAGAATAAAATTATTTATTTATACCATTTGTTAAATACCTATATAAATAAAAATAAATTGCCGCACGTATATATGATTATCACTTGAGAACGGCTCGATCAATTTGGCCGATATTTATTTGTTGTGTTCGTAATGGAAAGTTTTCCAGTGGGCTGATTTTGTAACTCTATCTCAATATGATACATTGCTGCTTTAGTAAGAATCGAATGTAACAACTATCTTACTTAAAGCAGCAATGTAACTGCGATTTCTGTCAGTTTCAATCAGAAGCTGACTGCAACAGAGTTACAAAATCAGTACATCATCAGTAATCAGTAATCAGATGACATTGTTCATTTTGTTTTATCTCAATAGATGGCGTTGACGACAGTATTGGTAAGGTTGCTGTATATAATAATCTGTGGTTCCTATTAAAGTTTTATTCCAGATTGCATCAAAGTTGATTGTTATTCATTATTAGGTACATTAATTGCAGAAAATATTAGGTTTAAAATATTACTTACATATATTATTTTATATTATTATCTAATTGAGTATGTGTTGTAATCTTTGTCTGACAGATATTTTGTAAATTTTTGTATAAATCTATCAAAAGTATCAAAAGTTTCGCAAGCGCCATCTCTTGCTAATTAGAAAATCAATACTGGAAAACTGTCGATTGTCAGTTTTCCAGTATTGTTTTTTCCCATTGTCAAGGATAAGGTTTGTATGTAGAGTAATAAATAAAAATAATAAAAACAGCAGAGAAATATTTTATTGACCTTGGAAAATAATATATTTATTTAATAATTGACGTTTTGTCAGATTTCGAGTCTTCATCAAAAAATGCAGTCTGATGTTGATATAATTTTCTATTATTTTTTTTTTTAATCTACGATGTGGTTTTTTATTATTTATTTTTATTGCTTCCGCGCAGGCAATGAAACCTAAAAAACATGTATGTCTCGGAGATTCGACCAATAGTGTTGTAGTCTTTGTATTTGATAGATTAAATATATTCGATGGCTGAATTCATGTATGACATTATGTCATCTACATTTCTTTCATTTAAAGGCTTTTTAAATCCTTGCTGAAACATGTTACGGGAGTTGTATATGTCAAACAAATTGTTTATTGTTCTGATAAAAAATGTCGTAGGCGCACTGTTGACGAAAGCAGGCAATTGTAACTGCTTGTCACAGAAATTCAATGCGTCTTCTACATTCGCACTGAATATTTGGGTCGCTAGTTTTACCTTAATTTTTTGGTTTGTATAGTTTATGTGCACATTTCGTTACTTATTAGCGAGATTAAATTTTTCAGTTTCTAACTCTTGTAATTAAATTATCTTGTTTCCTTCTCTATCGATGAATGTGTTATACATTTGAAAAGTTTTACGAATCAATCTTACCATATGTGATGGATCTAGAATAGCTACAACTGGATCATTTGTAATAGGATGATTAAATTGGATATTGTTACTTGCGAGAGAGCAACCTAGCTCATGCATCATCGCCACATTGGAAGCACATCCGTCGAATGTGAGCGATACTACTTGTATACCCGTTTCGTGAATTCTTTCCAAGCACTGCTTTACCAGATCTGCGCGCTGGGTTCCAGTGACACCGGCGACAAGAAAGTAAGCAACAGGTATCTTGAAATTAGCATTTATAGCCGTAATTAAAAAAACAAGCGCCTCTTTTGCTTCCGTTATAGCAAATCATTTTCAGTAGAGCTACCAAATTCTACACAACCATGGAGTTTTTATCCGGCACATTCAATGCGTCTCCTGATAGCCATCTCATCCATTGTTAATGCGGCACGTATGGTATAATCAGTAGTTTCAGCTTTAGCTTTGAGTGCTGCAAAGAATTCTGAAGTGAAACCAGGATCTCCATGTACACTTGATTACCATTTTCTGAGAGTACTTGCATGAGGCAAGCAGGTGTGAAAAGTTGCACGCCTGCACATCAACCTACCACAAACTGTCAAATTTTCTCAATAGACTTTGAACTTTATGCTAAGTAATATGGTTGACATTGTATTGAAGAAATTTGACAGTTTTGGATACTACCTTACCTTACCGTTACCTGTACGCAAACTTCTATGTGAGGTATTGCAGAAGATTTCAAATGCCTTTTTTTAGACACATAAGAAGTCATCTTCAGAAAAATCATTTGAGCAAATGCTACTGGTTTCAGTAGGAAACCATTGATCTTTCCTACCAGTTACATTAATCCATTTTTCTTTTAAGTCTGGATTTGTAGGGAAGCTGAAACATACAAATCTTTGCAAATTGACTGTTTCACTATTTATCTTACTTAAAAATTTGCTTAATGTTATGTTATAATTGCATTAAATTGCCACATCATATCAGAGTTCTTGTACACCTACAGTTGGTCTATTCTAAGAATTGAATTCTGACGTTTCACATTTTTCGACCTACACTAACCTTGTCAAAGCGGACACTTGCTATTTAGGATTTTTTTTGTATCGATCGTTGCGTTCACGTCACTAACCTTTGGATTTTGACATGTGTCAGAATTCAATTCTTCTAATAGACACGACGGAGTTTCTCCCGTGTTCTTTTAGCAACAACACGTGTTGTGAGACTCCATTTTAATTCAATCTACCATACAATACTAAATGTACTTTCAAAATATTTACCACTTCAAATTGGCTTAATGCTAAACGCGAAGCCATTATTTAAGTTATAATAATATTAATAATAGACACAACTATAACAACGAACAAAAATACGCATCGATAAAATTATCGATCACATGCAAGCACTATGTCCAAGCCGGACACCGATAGTGGATAAAACATTTCGTGATTATGCCTCGATACACAGTTATTTTTCCAATATTTTTACTTACCTATGAAATGAAATTCCTCTTTTTTCCAGGCTCTCATTTTTACTACGCAAACGACACGTAATAATTGCACAACTCGGCATCTTTTTGTGTTTCGCACCGCAGCTCAGACCGCCACGACACTGTGCAAACACTACGCGGGGGGTTTGAGCAATTTGACGTTCATATGCCCGTCTGTTCATCATTCGTTCATCATTCTAACCTTTTTTATTGTTCTGTGATTGTATCACATTAATATTTGGCATAAAAATATTAGAAAATAATACAAAACCTCAGTCATGACTCTCATATTAAAGAGTCGGACTCTCACAATGAAGAGTCACTTTCCCGCCAAAAGTCCTTTGGGATACTTTATCTACTACTACAAATGATCGATTCGCAACCTTCCCCCTCAGCAAGCGCCTCCCCGCCGCGGAACCGTCCGCGTGTTCACCCTCGCCGTGCACCGCGCGGACAGCGGCCGCGGCGGCCGCGGCGCTCGCTTCTGGACGCTGTGCCGCAGCGAGCATGACTTCCACCTGCTGCGCGCCAAGCTGCACGAGTTCCACGGCGGCAGGCTGCTGCCAGACCTCACGCTGCCGTCGAGAAGGTACGATTACATGTTACAACTTCTAGCAGAAGAAATTACACCAAGTTACGTCGCTTACAAAATATCACGAAAAAAAAAACAATCACTAAATACAATAATTTATTTTTTTTTATTTTTTTTTTTAAATAACTTTGCAACATGATAGCAATAATATTAAGTATTTAGTTTTGTAAAATTCACCCACTCTAACTCATTGATAATTTTATGTTTATTACTCCGCAAATAACACATTTATATGAAACAATGCTATGATATCAATTTACCATATAATGTGTAACTGTCGGTTGTTCCTAAAAATATGTTTTTTTAAATATTGCTAATCATTATTCCAGAGATAACAGCCCAATGGAGACTGTCCGCTACAAATACGAGGACTTCCTCCAGCGTCTCCTCCAAAAAAGTCTGCTGCAGACCAGCGAGCTTCTCCACCTTTTCCTGACGGTGGACGGAGACTTCTCGGTGGTCGTACAAGCGTCCACTATGAACGCGAACAGCAACGACATCGGGAATATCTACCAGTCGGTGGCGCACAAGCTGAGGAAGGAGAAAGGACAGCATTTGGAGAGTTTTCTGAGGAATCTGCTGGTGTCCAGTGATATGGACCGGTATCAAGCATTGTGAGTACAAATTTTAAAAAGTAATTTAAATTTGAATATGTAGCCAAGCATGTAATTAACATACTTACCTTAGCCATTATCTAATTAATGAATGTTACATAAGTGGTTATATATCTTTGCATAATAATATAATAAAAAGCAATCTGTCAAGAAACAACACAAAGTATTTACTAAGTTTACTTATATATTTGTTTGAGCATTGTCATCATTCGATTAATAGTTGCAACTACTTTGCTAAAGCTTTGAATGTCATGTATTTCACATTTCGGTATCCCACACAAACTTCAAAGCTCTAATTCTTTCGATACAGTATGCCTATTTTAATAAAATTGGTTGCCTGTAAAGTCGATATACGGGCGAAAGTTTTACGTGACAACGACTTTGAGTGGTAAAATAATTTTAATGTGAATATTCATTCGTATAGTAGGAAGAAGGATGAAATAATAGTAACAAATTAAAACATTTATTTATACAAAGAATTATATTTAAAACATTAATTTATACAAAGAATCTCGCACTGAATTTCATATTAACAAAATTTTATTTTTACCTTTACACATACATACGTATTTACCTTTCACTTTTTATGTCTGTCTCTCTCGCTCTTAGGCGGGCTAACCATGCCCGAGTGGAAGGGACGCGTGCCTCTCACTCGCTCTCATTGTGAGCGCATAACGTGAGCGGAGCGTAACGCAGTTTCTTGAAGTGTCACCCGGCAAACCAATTTATAAGACGTTGTCACGTCAAAATGTCATGCTTAAGTGGAAATTCAGAGTTCAAAGTTAATAAAACAAATTTAACAAAAAGCATTTGTGTAACTAATTTTATGCGATTTATAGTTCACTAAGGATACTTTAAAATTCTCTTTAAGTTTAATGCTCTTAAGTCCCAACTGACAAGATGTTCTAAATAAAACAACTTTTACGGATCTACTCGCGTTTATTTTACTCGGTTCGAAACGTCAGGATAAAATAAAATTAAAGCAATGTGTAGAAAGTACGCGAGATCCACAAAAAAGTTTTTATATTTAAAAGTGTAGTTTTCGCGTAAACTTTAGAAATCAATACGTTATACTAAATTAGCATCTACTGCCCAGGAAACAAGGTACAGCCCGCGATGTAGAAGAGGCTCAGGAGGTAAGCGAAGACGTTGAATGGAAAGTAGAACACACGCAGCGACCGCGGAACGCTCGAAGCCTGCTCGGCTCGGTGTTCGCGAACAACTTCGATGTGGAACCCGAACTCTACGAGGGGGGTGACTACCAGACGGCCGTGGTTGGGTTCACGCAGTGCGTCATGTTTTTATGTGAGTTTATAGTTTATCTAGTTACATTGCACAAAGGTGAAATAGTAAATGTAGAAACCTATTTACCTAACCTCATTGGCTAGCTTTACTCAATAAAATTGTCTTTAGAATAAATATTCGTTGTCATGTCAGCTTGGTTTTAATAAATAAATAAAAAAAATCTTTTAACGGGCGTATCATGTTAAAATGTATCATTCGTTTTCAACTTTAGTCAACACAATAAAAATAAATCATGGTATCAAATACATAATTTACGAGTTCTATAAAGAGCTTGATTGGAGATAGAAATAAGTATGACGATGTTACATTAAACCTTAACATCTAAAAGAAACATTTTTACAAATATTTAACGATGGTGCAAAGTTAAATAGTTTTGTAAAAGCCGCTAAGCGTTAGAAACTGTTAGTCCGTCGGGGACTGGATTACGGAATACCGCAGGTTCCAATCACACCGCAGCGTAGACAGGAACTTATTTCAAATGTTTCTCATTATTAATATTATTTAGTTTATTTAGACGATGTAGTTGTGGTTTCAGTAGAGAAAGTGGTTTATGCGCAACGGCTACTGACAAGCGTGTTGGGGAGCATTGCGAGCGTGACGAAGCAAGTGATCGACGACGTGTTTGAGGGGTGGCTGCATCGAACCTTAAGCACGCGGTTGGAGCAGAGGAGACTCGCGCATCTCATCCGGCTGGGACATGGTATGCATTTCGGCAGAATTTTAGTTTTGTGACCTTAGATTGCCGCAAAAAAAGAGTTGGAACCTGTTGCCTAAGGTATAGTTTTGTGATTATTCAGTTTCCCTTTTAGTGTCAATGTAACTTGGTGTATGTGTTAAATGGACGTTTACTCATCATTCTAAAAGAAAACACACTATAAAGATTTTACCTTTATGAATAGTAGTTTGTTTTGGGAAGACAAATAGGTAAATAGTTCTATAAGTTAAATAATATTTGTACAGTGTTATGAATATGTTGTGTACAATGGTAAGCTTTCAGCAGCATTTGATTTTCTTTTATGATTTTTTAATTTATTTATGGTTTTATAAAAGTTTTATATTACAGCTGTATATTTTCTGTTAAATGTTATATTGCACTTTCAATTTCGAGATCACTAGTGAGAATCAAAGAACCTTCTGGGAATTGAACCTGGCTAGGACCCTACTCCCGATCCGGTCAACCCGAGCCGAGGTTATCGGGGCGAACGCCTTGCCCCTCTTCCATTGAGGCGTTAAGTAAAATAAAAAGTTCTATTTCTGTCTAGGTCTCCTGTTCGGTAAGAAATCGTCGCTACCCCGCTGCGATCCCGACACTGCGCGAGAAGTTGCGCGCGCGCAGCTGCTAGCGTGCGTGCCCGCCGTCGCCGCGGCCGCCGCGGGCAGCGGGCTAGCGGCCGCCATCGACATTATACAGAAGCCGCAGCTTAACAAGCAAGTACGTACGCACTCGTCATGCATCGCACTTGACAAGTGGCAAGTCTTACCCTTGTACTACAAAACAGTGTGTAAAGTTAAACAATGGCTAACCTGAGTACTTCAGAGCTTTTCCGAGCCTTGACTTGACTTGTTTAAATAGTTTGAAATTGTTAATAAGTAACCTTTATATAACACAGAGAATAACTATTAGTACAATTTAAAAAAAAAAATTTACTAAGAGTTCACTTTATACCATATTTTTTTTATTTTCAAGTGCTAAAATAATAGTTATAAAATTTTATAAAATACAGTGAAAAAATTAAACGCCCACCCGACCCAGCCAGGAATCGAACCTGGGTCTTCCGCAATCCGGGCGGCTGCATTGACCGCTATGCTACCGGGAAGGCTGACGTAAGCGCTGAATTTTATCACTGCTTTTTAATGTTTTTGAGTGCTATTTAGCGGCACTGAGCGCCATCTATCCAACGGTCGTTGCAACCGATAGCCATGCAGATTCACCTTCCCGGTAGCATAGCGGTCAGTGCAGCCGCCCGGATTGCAGAAGACCCAGGTTCGATTCCTGAATCGATCACATGAATACCTTAATGAATATTCCACCTATTATTATATTGTAATGTGATATGCAATATATGATTTGATTTTGAATTTGAGCCGCAACATCACGGTTATAAGTGGCCATAATGATAGCCGACCTCCGGTAGGAAATGGCACATGATGAAGAAGAAGAATAGCTAAATACGTGTTTAAAAGGTCTCTGTCTAAACATATTAGCTAAAAAGTTTAGCATTGTCAACTTAAAAGTTAACTTAAACTTAAAAGTTAGCAACTTTAGCCATCGTTTTGTGGTAAACAGTAAATATTTTATTCCTCAACAGTAGTCGTTGATTTGTCAAGGAGGATTCATGCAGCTGCCACAATACTCCCCTGCCGAGACCGTTTCATGTGCGAAAATTATCCGGATAATGTACTGTTCTATCCATCAATTAATAGCAATCTAAAAAATCAGCCTGCTAAGCAAAGGCCTATATTATTAAATTAATTCGTCGATACAATATAAGTTTTGGCTTCATCACATCATTCTAAGTTTCATGTCCCCACTGCTGTGGCACGAGTCGTCCCTATGGATGGTTGGGAATCGGGCGGATTGGTGGTTGCTAATGACTGCTAATGCAGCCGGGACCAAGGGCTTTACGGGCCTTCCGAAGCACGGAGGAGCTCGAGATGATCAGTTTTTGGTCACCCATCCGACGACCGGCCTTTGCGAAAGTTGCTTAACTTCAGCAGACCAAGCGCGCTTACCACTGTGCCATCAAGTTCCTCGTCTTTTATGAGAAATCTCATAAAAGTGGGTACCCCCTTACCCTATAAGCACCTTAGAAATGCGTTTAGTTATTGCTGTATTGAATAAATTACTATAATCAATCGTCGACAACATTCTCACTGTAATCGATAACAGTGCAAATTCATAATAAAACTTACCAAATAACAATTAAATAATGCATAATTATGTTCTTTGTTACAGTTGGTGTACAATCTATTGGATCTATGCCTTATAGAACTGTTTCCAGAGTTGGGTGAGACAAGCAAACCATCTAGTGAACCAAAGAGTTGATAATTTAAAATGTAACGAAGAGTTGTGTATACCAATAATGTTTTAACTGTATCTCGTTAATAGGTTCTATATACCTTCTATGCGTAGTTGTAAATTTTCGAGTGATCACGACTGTTTTTATGTGTATTCTAAAGAAAATTGTTGACTGCAGAAGGAGTACTTTGTATTTAAATGTAAATATTCTAATGTATTGTAAAGATATTTTTATAGTATTAGTTTTTAATCAATATTCTTTCGTAACACTACTGTGGTGAAGGATATTGAGAGACCATATTGTTGTTAGTTCTTAATTAAATATTTTTATCTATTTACTGGTTTTCAGTATAAAAATACACTAATAAAATATATTTTGATAAGATTTCTTGATTTTTTTACTCTTATTTTGTGAGTTTCTCTCTAATACTAATAACCCCCACAACATCCTACTAAAAAAGCTCTGCTTCTAGCGTTATTTTCCCGAAAAGCGAGTTGGAGGCTGAAGACGGGGAAAGAGCACTCTCAGGAGCCCCGTTACCATAGATTAAGTAATACTTCCCTCATTTCTATCTATAGTCATCTTTTTTTATAGCTTTGCGGTACAGGCATTTAGTCAATTTCAAGTATTGCTGTTATTATAAACTAAGAATATTGTATAGTAGATTTAGTTAAAAATAGAGTCTCACAACACTTGGTATTAAGGTCCCCATTCACGGGCACTCCACTCCGTTACTCCAAATTTAATAAATTTAAAACTAGGCAACGTGGTATCGCTCCGAGTGTTGGGTTTCCACATTCCAAAATCCAATGCGGCGTGGCGTGGCTCCAATGGCCGCAGTCGAACTCTTCGTGATCGCAGAATCGGTATGTGGCGTGGCCCCGTACCACGCTGCGCTGCTCGCGAGTCTTTTTTCACACGTACCCCAACCACAACACGTGGGCCGGCGCTAATTTGTATGAAAATTAACAGTTGAATTCACACTACATATACTGACTACATCGCAGCCACGTTGCAACGCTACCACCAGCGACACCGCGAGCTAGCCGGAGTCGAACTGTCTGTCTGTACGCTAAGCAACCACATGGGCCACTAGCGACAACGCAACCACATCTACATTTTGTAGGTACAACGCAACCGCAAGAAGCCGCAGCGACATTATTCACACGTAACCACAGCTTGCATGACCACCTTTTATCGCGACGACTGACGCGAGTGTGGTGTGGTTGTGGTACGTGTGAAACAAGCCTAAGGGAGCGCGCTCACACGTTCAGGAGTCGAGTCAGCGTCGAGGTGCAGGCGCACAAGCGGCGCGCTGCATTTAAGTTATATTTAAGGTTACATGAATGTGCCCTCCGATCGGATCCGAACCCTTCGGAGAATCTAGTAGGGCACGGGGACGTGCACTAGTGCGCGATGCCGTTCCCTATAGAAAACCCTCCTCTTGAGGGACCCCTTACGTTCCTCGCCACCCCCAAACAAGCACGGTAAAGCAGACAATGCCGTCTGAGGCAATTAGCAATTTCTCTCCATAAAAAAAAAGAATGTCTCATTACTCTCCCTCATTTACTCTAGTCGAGGCAGAGTCGAGATGAAGGCGCGGCGGAGTCGAGGTTTGCCCTTGCCGCAACACCGCCCCGGCACCGCTGCCATTTCGTAATTTCGTTTTGGATTTAGGTAGCTGCCTTTAGAAAAGAAAGCATAGTTGCCCGCGCCTCAATGGAGCCGCGACTTCGCAGTGAACCTCCCTAAACCGACGAGAGAGCGGGCGGCGGAGTAAAGTTCAGTGTTGTGATGTCAGATGTAGCGTGGTAAAAGTCGTCAAAAAATTGGCGCCGAATAGCCGTAATAGTTGATACATAGAAATGAAACCTAATAACAATATGTAGTTTATATTTCCTAACATGGTTGTACTGCAGGAAACCTGATTTGTAGCGAAAATTCGCAAATTTTTATTTTTCGGGATGTTTACTGGCCGCCAATCTTATTTTAGTCACCAGGCAGGACTCTTTGATAGTATTATTATACCTACTTTATATGTGATAGCCTACCTAAATGGCGAAAAGTCGCCTAATCTGGCACAACTGCCAATTAGTGTTGCCATATCTACCAACGTTTTGGTAGAATTACCGTCGGGACTGAGGATCTACTTAGTAAACGCAACAACAATAGAATTTAATATGGTTGACAGAGGACTTGATAAGAACAATGGCTTCCGCTAAATATATCTACCGCTGGCTGCTGTGGAAATCCTTAGTATTGGATGAAACGTGACGTGAGTAGTAAATTGATAAACGTTATCTATTAAGTAAGGTGATGATTTTTTACATTTAATAGTAAATAGTTTAATAGTTAAAATAAAGTAAATAAACAATTACGATTGGCGGCCAGTCGCCTTAGGCTATCCCGAAAAATAAGAAAAAAGCGATTTTTCGCTACAAACTTCTGGTTTCTTGCAGAACAACCATGTTAAAAAATGTAAACTACTTATTTTTATTAGGTTTAATTTTTATGTCAATAAAATATTAAAAAACCTAAATAAATACGAAACATATTTTTTAGTAACATTTTTTAGCTATAACTAAAGCCGCAGCAATATCAAAACGCATGTTACGTTCTGAAGTCAGTTAATTAACATTGATTATGCGACTAAGTGTAAAACGGCATTGATTCTTTTGTTTTGCTTTAACTTTATATGCGTTTTTAATTTTGCCGTGTAGTAACAACAACCACTGCCATGCGTAAGTTTCTGAACTGTCACATCATAAATTCCAAAATGTCAATTTATTTACAGTGGAATTGAAAGTAAAAGGAGATGGGTGTGTTGCTTTTGTTAGATGGACCAAAATAGTTTACTAAATAAATTATGATTAGTTGTTTAGTAGATGTTATTTTTAAATGCCAGTAAAATGAGTAAACTGTAAATTCGTTGTGAGGGTGTTGTTTGTGTTAATATTTGTTATTTTAGTTAAAAATAGAAAAATAATAATAGATCTATTAGTTGAGCGTAATCATGATGATTACATTGTAATTATCAAGAGAAAAACAAAGGCACTACAGTGGGAAAGTTTAAGTGATTAACAGTGATGGCTCCAGCTATAACAGAATATAAAAATCGCGTCTAAATATGCAACTGGTATATGGCGCGGTTGTTTTTTGATACAAAAGCATCGCTATGTCGTCTTCGCCGTGCCAAAAGGACGGAATTCGTCTCAGAGAGGCCTTAGATAACATGCAATTGGCCTATAATCCTATAACGAAGCAGTTACATTTTGTAAGCCCAAAACTTGAGAAACCAGCTGAAGAAACTGTAGACGACATTGATAAATTGTCCAAAAAGAGTAGTTTCAGTGATGAAGGTAACTACTCAATATCAACTTGTGAGAAAAGTGATACTAGTGATTCCCCAAAGAGCACTTTACAGTGGGGTGGTAGTGTCAGTGGCCACAAGCGTGGTAAAGACGGTGGATCGTTTTCGAGCACGGTGTCCAGTCTCTCAGAGTGTTCCCTTGGGTCCAGTGCTTCAAAAGAAGACGAAGTTGGGGATGTGAACGCAGGTGACCAGGCACAGTCGAAGTTGAAGAAGAAAGGCCTTTCCGGTTTCTTTAGCAGGTAGGATTTTGCATTTTTTTGTTTGTTCTCATACTTAGACCATTATTATGTTATGTAGCATGTTTTATAGCAAACTTGCTACCTATCATAGAATAATAAGAGGAATGAAAAACACACAGATATTAAACTATTGAAATTACAATATTTTAATAAAATTAATAATTGCAATAAAAATTCTAATAATAATTTATTCATGACAAAGTAAAATTTATCAAATGTTTTTGTGTAATTTAAAAAATATCAATAACAATGCTAAGTAAACAGACACTTGATTAAATAATGATTACCTACTCGTCCTATTATTGTAGTTATTATCTTATCAAATTGATCACAATGAATAACCACTTAAAGGCAATCACTTCTAAGTGTGGTTAACACTTCAGTTCAATGTCACGGTATATATGAAAGTAATCCAAGGCCAAGAAAATGTAGCATCCTTACATAGTAGGAATCTATTAAAATGTAGCATTCTCAACACTTTCTAAGGTAATTATCACAGATTAATTATAAATAGTATGAGCATTACCCATCAATTGTAGTGAGAACGAGACCTTTGCTCAGCTGTGGGACAGTATATTGGCTATTTAATCAAATACTGATGCTCTCCCGTGTTTAACCCATGGAGCGCAAAGTGTTCTAGTGGTATAAAACATTGCATATCAGTTTGACCTGACGTATCGCTCGTTAGGCAGGTCAAACTGATACCTATGCTGTGTTCTACCACTAGAACACTTTGCGCTCCACGGGTTAACTTCCTGACCTCCCTCGTAACTACTCATAGTACATTAAAAAAATATATTATTATATTAGTCCTTATTGCGGTGAAAATACCTTAGAGCGACCTCAGCTTTTGCCCGCCAAACAAACTATTTTTTATTTTGTATTTTTTCATATACTAGGGTTTTTATTTACAATATAAAAATTTTACAGTGTCATTAAAAAAAGTACCTGGAATAGTCAGGAGGTTAAGACATTTTCCAGCTTTTTACATGCTTAAGGGTAAATAAAGATATTTCATAAAAAATATTTATTTTATTTTTTAAATATACAGTGGTTGTTATTTTTATAACAACAACATACAAATTAACAAATATAATTAATTACTAATTTTGTCCATACTTGTCAGCCTTAATGCCGGCCAAGTCACAGGACATTTTGAATAGTTTCTTTTGATGCTCTTCATTCTTTGAGAATCTATTACTTATACCTTCTGTACAATTACTTATGTATAAACCTCCTTTCTTTTCCAAATTCTCGTTGAAACAAGCATAGTGTATAGAAACTGCTCCCTTAGCTGGAGTTTTGAAGAACATCTTCATTGCCCACGGGAATAATCGTCTGAATAACGTTCCCTCAAATAGATCAGTGTTTACAATTCCCGGGTGGACAGCATAACACTTTACTTTGCAGCTTTCTTCCTCAAGCAGTTTATTTATGTATCTGGCACTCATTAACTGAAACAAAAAAAAATATTATTAAACTTCACGTTACAAATAGGTATTAAAAGGCTAGTGTCAAATAATTTAGTTTTACCTGTGCTAGTTTAGATTGAGCATAAGCTGCTGAAGTATCATAGTGATGTTTCATATTTATGTCTTCAAAAAATATCTTGCCCGGGTAATGAGCACATGAAGTAACATTTACTATTCTAGATGATTCCCCAATTGAACCACCATTTTTTAGAGCTGGCAATAACAAATGTGTCAAGTAAAAGTGGCTTAGATGGTTAACAGCCAACTGAGTTTCCACATCATCTTCGGTAAGCTTATAATCTCCAAACATTATTCCTGCATTGTTGACCAAAATGTGAATGGTGGGGTATTCTTTCAGAACGCTTGTTGCAAACTCCCTGACAGATTTCAGAGACTGTAAGTCCAATTGAAATGCTTTTAAATTCTGTCCATTCTCCATAGATTCAGCCAACTTTCTAGCAAGTTCAGGTTTCCGTATGCCCATGACCACAGTCATGTTTGCTTTCAGTAGGCCCCTTACTACTTCGGTGCCGATGCCGCGCGCCCCTCCAGTGATAACGGCGATTTTCCTATTCGCGTCTGGCAACTCTATCTTGTTTCTTCTGACGTTCACCCAATCGTCGATCAAGCCGCCGACTCCCGCCCCCTGCATATCGAGCGTGTATCTCAGCTCGCTCAGTATGTGTTTGAGGGGTTTGTGCCTGTTGATGTACCAATAAAGAGCCGCCGCTGTAGTCAACACTGCCACGGACGCGATCGCGAGTGACATTGCGAGGTTATGTTTTCGTCCGCTCCACGCAGCGCGGCTTGAACACTGACGATGCCTGCTTTCACTCTATTGGAAATCCTCAACGCTTTCTCTCGCTATGCTGTTTGTATACTCGTAGTACCGTTAGTCCTGAGGTCGACACTGTCTATGTATATGTCAAATACCAGACGTTTGTTTTTTTTTATTAACTGATGATACGCTTGATCCGCAAGCGGGTTATCGAAGTTCAGCCTTGTGGATAACTAAAGCGCAATGTAATAATATCAATTCTTGATTTGACGAAAACATGACTTTAAAATGATAACTAGGTGGCTACGCATGAATAATACACTTATTATAGGTTGTCAAGTGGCATTGCCGTTGGCTTCAGGGGCCGTAGCGTCACGCTGCACGGAACAATTATGTTTTCGGTCCTTCTTGTTATCGCTCAGCAACTCGCAGAACAAGCACGTTGGCTGGCTGACTGGTTAGTTGGTTGTAACTCAGAATATAATGCATTACTCGCTCAAGGTTAATGCTAAAGCTATGACGGCGGCCCCAGGCAGTGCTGAGTTTGTACACAAACAATAAACCTTCCAGGAAAAATATGCCGGCTGTTTGCCGGGCGCATGCGTCGTACGCGCTGGTATTTTACTGGTGTCATTTAGTTCTAATTATGGCAACACCACGTCATTCGGAATTAATGTAGGTACTTACTATTATGAATTACGATAACGTTGTAGCCATGGAATTGTTGCACTCTCGTTGAAATTGGCGTCATACCAATTTCATTTATTTATTATTTACCAATTATTCCAGCTTTTTTTTTTGAGACCTTAGCTGATGGCTGATAGGATAACACAATACCTTTATGGCCTAACCTGAATCGAGCTTGCTCAAACGACGAATATGCTAATCTAGTGCGAGTTTCATTCGCCATTCGATCACTTTAACAAAAACGAGAATGTGAATGACAAAATGTTAACTCTTCTCGTGTGTAGCCGGGGGCCCGACCACCTAACCGATTGCTTTGGCTACGTGTATAGTTTATGACGTCATCTTGTCATCTAGCTAATAGGTGTAGGGATATATCGAAAGCTATATAGCCTATAAGCTTTCGATATTGCTTTCATAGGCGGTACGAAATGACAAGCTGCTTCAATGCCATACCAATTTTCTTTTTCCGAAACGTAATCAAATAAATACGGATAGTAAAAAACTCACACAAGGCACCCTGTTGTTGTAAAGAATCAAAGTTACGCTATGTGTATCGGAATTTTATTCGAATTGATCGAACCTCTAAATAGCTCGTTCCCTCTCAGAGTTTTATTAAGGGTCTTTGAACTGGCTGCAGCTGCGGCGATGCGTGGCGTGTCGTCTCCTAACATCGCTCGACTAAAGTTATTGTGACGTGACGTCACCGTTCGTCTCAGAACCGATACGCATTGCTATCGACATTCCTATTCATTGAACAAACATTACGGATGGTAATCGCAACATTATCGACTTCTGAGGTTGTTCCATTACATAATGACGAATTTGCAAACGATAATGCTCGCACACAGACCAACGTGTAATTGTTGGAATTTTTACATGACTTATACGTCAGCTGATTACACGTTCTGATTACCTATTCTTTTATTCGCTATCTTGTGTTACCTTGTCTCTATCTTTATCGTCTATAATTTCATAGCAACCAGTGTTGCTATGAAATTATAAGTTCGTTTAAGAGTTGTCCAGTATTTAGGTTAACAAAATTTTATGCATTGTATAATTTAGCATAATCAATTATTACTTTATTTGAGAAGTTCACATTAGAGTTCTTTGGTAGATAAGTATAGGAATAAAGATTTAAATAATTTATATGCTTTCATGTTGTTCTACCTACGAGTCCTACATACAACTAAATAATATAACACCAACAATGGCCAACATTTTTTGTAATTATTTATATTGCAAATTAACAATATGTATTTATTTAGCTTTTCATTTTTATTTTCACACACTTACCATTTTACAATAGGTTTAACCAATTCAAAGTACCGCAGACCACAACATAATATGGTAGTTTAACAGTTATTGATTTAACCATTGTTTTGATAGGTAGTGAATTTGTTAATTTTAACCTTCACCAGCTCAAAAATAGCTCATTTCACTCGCAACACCTCTACACAACCACTGAGGAACCGGCTATCTAATGATTACCTATTACAACAACAATCTCATCTAATCTCCAAAGTTATTTTTTAACAGACATAGGTATTAGTGGGTACAAAACAATGCTACTAGACAGGGTGTAACATTTAGATCGATCAGTATGGGAACCACGTCATCGATTTTAATAACAAGAAAAACTGCATTCATACATTTTAAAAAAACTTGTACTCAGCTCGGGAATCGAACCCGGACGTTATGAAAAATAAAACGAACACTATTTCCATTTAGATATCGATTGTGTAGTTCTGAAGCAGCAAATGTTATTATGAAACATGATGTCTAAAATTAATAAAATGCATTGTTTTCATATCCTTTCATATGTGAAGGTATGTATGTATACATACATACATACCTTCAGAAATACCTACGGAAAAAAAGTAGAAGTCATTTCGAACACTTACTAAAATAAATGTTACTTTTTTATTTTCAAGTGCTAATTGCTGCACTGAAGCTAAATTAAATATTCATAACTTTTTTATAAAAAACAGTGAAAAAATTAAACGCCCACCCGACCCAGCCAGGAATCGAACCTGGGTCTTCCGCAATCCGGGCGGCTGCACTGACCGCTATGCTACCGGGAAGGCTGACGTAAGCGCTGAATTTTGTCACTGCTATTTTAATGTTTTTGAGTGCTTTTTAGCGGCACTAGCGCCATCTATTCAAACGGTCGTTGCAACCAATGGCCATGCAGATTCATCTTTGCAGATGAAATACCACAAATTTGATAACACAACGCTATAGTAAATTTTACTTTTTTCATTTTCAAGTGCTAATTGCTGCACTGAAGCTAAATTAAATATTCATATTTTTTTTATAAAATACAGTGAAAAAATTAAACGCCCACCCGACCCAGCCAGGAATCGAACCTGAAATGTTGTTTTAATTTACGTCAGTCAGACTAGTTTCTTAGAATCCGGCGGCGTTCACATCAAAACAACTCAATAACCAGAATACGTAATTGCAACCAATAAGTAACTTACTGCTGAGCGCTGCGTAATGCTAATAATAGCATTTTAATCACCATCGCGTCAGGTCAGGGTAGAATCTGCTTACCTTTGCTGGTTTACCCGCCTTTGTGGTCTAGTTGTTAAGACCACCGGTTTAGACCCCGAGGTTCCGGGCTCGATTCCCAGCGGGGGGGTACATGTTTCTGTACTCAGTATGGTTGGTTGGTGGTAGCTTGTTTGTCCGCCTGGATAGCTACCACCATCTCATCTGAATACTAGCGGCCCGTCCCGGCTTAGCACAGGTGGACATTTCTTTTTTAATATAGCCTTTACTCAGCGCTAATGTAGCATTCTAATGGTGAAAGAATTTTTTAAATCGGTTTAGTAGTTTTTGAGTTTATTCGTTACAAACAAAAATACAAAGCTAACCTCTTTATAATACTAGTATAGATGTCGCTATAACATCAATGTTTATAGCATTGTTGTGTTCCAGCAGCTAGAGATAAGACAGCCAGTGCGTTAGTAGTTGAGGGTTCCGGGAAGTGCGCTTTCATCTTGGGTCTTATCATCACTTAACATCAAGTGAGATGGGGGAGAAGTGCTTACCCGTAAGGCGTAAAAAAACCATGGCAGGCCCTGAGTGACTTGCTGCAGGTCTCGGAGTCCCGCACACAGCGGTAGAAGGGTACTCTAGTCTAGGGCTTATAGTTGGTCGGCCATGCCATCAAACTCAACTACATACCACGCGGCATGATTCGGTAGCAAATTTCCCCCAGACAAAAAATAATGGAAGAATCTTCTAATGCCCATTTTCACCAATGACCCCTAAGTTTTAGATAACCCCTAAACCATTTTAGGTGACGGTTTTGTTCCAACAACTGTCACCTAACATGGCTTAGGGGTCACCTAAAACTCAGGGGTCAATGGTGAAATCAGGCATCAGTGTTTTAAATTTCCTCAAACATGTCTCAATTAACTGATACTATGTGACATTTTTTGCATAGTCCAGTGTTCAAAATACTACAGAAAGCAGGAAACCTCGAAAGAACCACCACTTCATCTCTGTCCTGCCACGATGTTGTACCTACTATGTAAACTGATCTTCCTAATCTTCCTATTTCCGCACCAGAAAAGATATACAACCATTTTTACTTCGTTGAGTCAACCTCAGGCCTAGCTTTTCAGTAGGCACAAGATTTATTTGAGCTTTTAACTTTCTACGGAATAGAGTTTTATGGCTTTGAAGCGGCGCTTTGCCTTCTGGTAATAAACGGGGAGAGTAAATAATTTTGCCATACAAATAGTAATTTTCGTTATTGTGATCGAGTGGCAAAACAAAATGTACAAAGGTACCTACCGGTGAAAGTTTAGTATACTTATGCTTTGTCATAAAATAATCAAAAAGCACTTTTCCGCTAAAATGTACAAAACATCAAAATTGTTTCTACATGATTTCAACTGTCTTCATTTTTTTTGACGTTTTTGAACGAAGAATTGTCTCATCTACGTAATCTGTAAAATGTCAATATACGACAAAATCGTATATAAGTGATTAATCAAAAATATTTTTTGCTAGATAACCATATGTTTCCTCACAAAATTAATATGTTCAATAGAATCTCTGATTTTTTTTACAATAACGTGGCAACCTCGCTTTATACAAATTCTCGCAGAAGTTCACTAAACTCAATCCATTTTATTGATACTGTCTATTTATAAATATTATACTTCTTTTCGCTACTAAAATATTAGTGGTGGACACTAATATACCTTTTAACATATTATATTAACGAATTTGACGATAACTTATTGGTTCGTTTACGCTTAATATTTACTAACATCTGTTTGGATTATGTATGTATATTGGGTTCTTTTGTGCAAAAACCTTAGTAAATGACGCTTATTCTCGTTCTTGATATTTTTTTTATTGGGTAGCTGACTGTGTTACACCATTGCATTACGCTATAGCAAGCACCCTATTACCAGGCAAGCGTGGCTAGCTACACTCACTGCACTCGCACAATAGCCAATCCCCCACACCCGACACTTGACCGGGAAACCAGTTCCATCGGCAACTGGCACCCGCGCCCGCACGACCGACGCCCTCGCCAACAAACTTGACCTTGGACCACGAACTTAGCAATCCCATGCTGCTTTCCTATCCCTTATTTCATAAAACAGCGGAACTAATGCCGCAATGGTTGGACCGCTTTGAGATGCGACCGTCCAGTTTTTTGTCGAGCCTTTTCTTTTGTACAGGTTGAGGTCTTGAATGCACAAAGGTGCATTTATTTCTGAATTGTCTTGGTGACAACGTAAATAACACGTTTTGTAGTAACTTATTATTTTTGTTAGTAGACTTTTCTTTTCTTTTATAGTTTTAGTCGATGGATGCAAGTCATGTTAAATATGTGACAGAGTTGGCTTACGCTGACATCTTAAACCCAACCATCTGCACTATGCATGCGAGCTTACAGACGTGTAAAAAGTATTGAAAAAACGTTTACCAGTTTCCTGAGAAGCGCATCAGTTTTTGTTGGGCTTCGTCGAGAGGAAAAATTAGTCAAGGGCAAAACACAAGAGTCAAGACTCTTTTTTAATCGTCTCGTCTTTTTAAATACTCTAAGAAGTTGCTTGTGATTTATTTATTATGTGCTTAATCTGTTCATATTCACCATTTAATATTGTATTTTCTTGACGTTTGACCAAACTTCTGTCTCCCTGTGACTACATCAAACGATTCCAAAACTCAAACGTAATCAATCAACTAGTTGAAACAATACTATTTGGTTGGGCCACACTAGTAGCACAGAGTAAGGAGGACCCAGAAAGTAAGCTTATGCCTGATTTCAACATTGACCCCCAAGTTTTAGGTGTCCCCTAAGCCAATGGCTTAGGGGTCAATGGTGAAATCAGGCATTAATCTTTTATCTCCCAGTGACTCCATATGGAGCCATAGAACAATTAATTTCTATTGTGCCTGGTTTTATGGATAACGAGAGGTTAATACATACCGCGCTCGAGCAACTCACTCATAAGACCCCTTGCACGGACACGGATCTCGGACGGCGGCGGCGGAACAGTCTGAGCGCATCTGTTACGAGATTCCGTGCCCGTGAGAGGTTGTCAATATGTGCGTTGCTCGAACGCGTCCTGCTGTCTCCTTATTTTGTGCTAGTAGCGCGTAGTAATTACCATTAATAACGCCAGCAGCGGTACAGTTATTGTCGCGTCCGAATGTCGCCTTGAGTGGGTCGGTAATGTCATTGCTTTCGTCAATGATCGCGTCAGCAGCTACCCAAGGTTCTCCACATTCGTGCTAGTCGATTTTTACTTCGCGAATGACGTCATTCCTTCACGAATTTGCACGTTGTTCAACGTTGCTATCTAGTTTTGCTATTTATAATATTGTTCTTAGGTAATAGCACAGAATAACTATTAGTACTGTAATAGTGAATGTTTTCTTAATTTGGCAAAAGTACCACTTTCCTCCGGGCTTCGGAAGGCACTTAAAGCTATGGTCGCTGCATTAGCAGTAGTTAACAACCTCCAATCCGCACTGGGCCCTCTCTCTCTCTCTCTCTCTCTCTCTCTCTTCTCTCTCTCTTCTCACTATCGCGTCCATAGGGAAGAGGTACCACAGCTGTGGTACAAATGAGCTGGTGAACTAAACTGTGACCCAGTTTGCTACAGAAGGCATGTTAATTAAGCATTATCTCTTCAGTGATTAAGCCCTTGGTCCCGCTAACAGTCGTAATCATAAATGGTACTCGTTAAAACCCACTAAGCCAGCGTGTTGGGATATCACGGTCTATTAGTTTATGTGGGAAGGCCCAGCTGTGGGACATTAGTAAGCTGATAATGACTGATGACATAGCAGATTAGAATTCTTGCTCGATCTCAGGGAGACTTTTACACCGTATAAACAGTTCGAAAAGTTTGATAAGTTTTGCATTTCAATGTGAAAACATAGTACGTCGTAGGTAGTCGTCAAGTCGTTACATTATTGTTTATTGTAAAACCACAACACACTATTATAAGTGTATCGTACCTATGTACAAACGGCAGCAGATCAATCTACCACAAAATGTCAAATTTCTTTAATAAATTTTAAACCCCTTAGTTTTGGAGTATCAATATCGATTAGAGAAACTTGACAGTTTTGGATAGGTTGATGTGCAGGCGTGTGTACCTTGAATTTTGTTAAATAAATGAAGTATGATATGGAAAGGTCATATTTCGTTTTGTCCAACAATCGTATCGTATTTGCTATTGCTTCACTGATTTTAATGCACAGATATCGGTTTTCAATACAATCACGTGTTCTTTCGTGTTTTTATCTGAAGTGTAAACTACACCTAGAGTTATAGGTTATTCTTTCTATTCATTGCGACTGTCTTATGTTAGTGTTTTTGGTACAACCGTAATTGGTCTATTGTTGATTTGCGTATGACTAATGCGTATCGCCTAGTCTCAATTGACTTCCTTTGTGCATGACATCGCCTTTTATGGATTTTGCATTCAGATTCCAATACATGAGCTGATTACGTCAACTCTTATTCATCGATGGTATTTTTAGGATGTGAATGCACAATGACAAAACCGTCGTTGTGGAGATCCTTGGGGGAGGCCTTTGTCCAGCAGTGGACGTCTTTTGGCGGAGATGATGATGATGATGATGATGAAAGCACAATTGTGTTGTGCCGTTGTTATCCCACTATATCCTACTAATATTATAAACGCGAAAGTTTGTAAGTATGGATGGATGTTTGTTACTCTTTCACGTAAAAACTACTGAATGGATTTTAATGAAACTTTCCTCATATACAGACCATGACCCAGACCAGCATATAGGATACTTCTTTTTTTTTACTGTAGTCTTCGCGAACGAAGTCGCGGGCATCAACTAGTAATATAATAATATTACAAATGCGAAAGTTTATGTTTATTTGTTGCTTCTTCAAGGTGCAACGGATGGATGGATTTGGATGAAATTCGGCATACAGATAGTTTATAACCTGGATAGTTTTTATTCCGATATAGAAACTGTCAAAGCGGTACAAAGTCCGCCGGGTCAACTAGTCACACTAATATTATAAATGCGAAAGTTTGTGTGTATGCGTGTATATTTGTTGCTTCTTCACGCTGCAACGGATGGATGGATTTGGATGAAATTCGGATGTTGCGAATAGAACCTATTTGGTGGTTTCTTATACTTTTTTATTGAAATTTGACTTTTTCTTTTTGACATTTGTTTTCCAATACAAAATGATTTGTTTGTTTTGTTGTCATGGAAACATTCAAAGCGGTACGAAGTCCGCCGGGTCTTTAAATGATTGTTTAAGTTAATAACAAACTTATAGAGAAAACATATCTTATTATATCATCTATCTAAAACTTTTTGTTATTGAACACCTAACAAAGCAATTTGCATCGTATTTATGGCTATACTGTAATTAATGGCTGCTACGACACACTTAAAATTAACATTTAATATGTATGAAAATGATGAAATATACCTAATTACAATACTTTTTAAAGAAACATTCTTTCAAATTGTGTTATACTCTGTGACTCTGTTGGTATCTATGAGTAATGTAGTCACTGACTCACTCACCAAGGCAATTGGAGCAAAACAAATATTGTTATGACAACGGCGTCTTTTTATAACACCAATGTTGTATTTTAGTGTCACCAATACCAATGTGTTATGTATGACTTGCGGTACAGAGCGACTGGTAAACTTATTACCTACCTACTTGTGTAGTTGTGAAGTTATGATAACTTTATAAATGAGTAGCGGCCCGTCCCGGCTTCGCACGCATATGAATTGGATTTTATATTAAGTATAATATGTTTTAAGTATTATACAAAAATACTGTTATCGTAAATGAATGTTATACTAAATGTTCTTATACTAGATAAACATAAATGTTTTCATTATCATATAATGTACTTAAATATTATATAGAACGGCTGTTATATTACTTAAAAAATTTAAGCTCAATCGTTTGTTATACGTTTCAAAGTTATGTATTTTAAAATTATATCGTTCCATCATTATATGATATATTGTTATATTAAACATTTCACACCCGTTTAGAAGGATTTCAGTGACATACACACGCACAGAAGATTTATTTTATAAATATTTAATAGTTGTTTTACGATTACAGCCTAATATAGGCTTTACTTGTTACGTTGTCGATGCCGTTATAAATTACCCTTTTTATGGACATACTATGTAAGGTTGTCTAAATACCTTGCTTAATGTGTAAAATAATGACATACTTAATTAAAGTAGTTACTTATTTTGCAATTTAGTTACTTATTATTATGCTTTTGTAAGTTATGCCAGTGTGTCAATGCAATTTTATCCTTATCTAAAACAAGAAATCTTCTTAACTAGGTAGGTACTATAGGTACTATTTATAGAGAGAAATCCTTCAGAACCGTTTCATTATTCAAGCCTTGTATTTGGCATATTTGCTACCCTACTTAATAGATTTTTGTGAGCTCCTTTATAGGTACCTGCTTTCCCAATACCTACAAATCGATACTATGTACGGCCAAAGTGCAAAGTCATAACTTTTGCATCTCCAAGCTATAATTTTGCTATTTGGCCTTTATTATACATCGAAATGGGAGAGTTAAAGGAAATACTCCGTTTAGAGTTGTGTGGTGGACGGAGAAAAGGGGATGGTGTTGGCAGAAACGGATATACAATTTCCGACGCATAACAACTAGACGAGCATGTCAGTAGGTCAAGGGTAGAAGATAATATACGAAATTACGGAAAGCACGGGCTATTTTACGATCTTGTCTTTGGAAAAGCCGAGTGTGGCTGTAAGAGTTTTTTTTTTCAATTGATGACGATAGCTAAAACGGGTATTTAACTATTTAAATGGCATTGAGGCACCGCTTTCTGGTTCCTGTTGGCAAAACGATGTGAGGAGCAATTTTGCCATTATCATCATCTGAGGCAAAAGACGTCCACTGCTGGACAAAGGCCTCCCCCAGGGATCTCCACAACGACCGGCTTTGTGCAGCTCGCATCCGTGGGCTTCCCGTAACCTTTACCAGATCGTCGGTCGGCATTTTTTTTGCCATATGAAGTCTGAAACCAGACTGATGGCGTAGTTATAAAAAAACAATTGCCTGCAAGTAAAGGTCTTAGGTTGCCTGATAAAGGTGACTGTTGTTGTTTTTTTTTAGTTTAAGTGACAATCTTTAAATTTTATTTTTATTGATTGTGGTAAATTCATATTTTATCAATGTTCATATTTATCAGTGTCAAGCACAAAGCCCTTTACTATGTGTTTTGCTATACCATTGTGTTTACCTGCTTGACAACATTTAAGAATATCAGCATCCGTCTATTTAGAAGTAAGATAATATGGAAAACACGTTTTAAAAGCAAAATACGGACTTAAAATAATAAAAATTTAATGGCCTGAATAAGTACATCTATGTGAATGTTTAACTAGTGTAGGTACCTAGTTTGCGTGAAATTCCGACATGTGTATGTGTGTATTGAATGGCAATTATGACAACTTGTTTCTTTCTTGTAACCTTTTTGTGCTCAAAAATTATATCAAACTATATATAGCTAATCCAGCGGGCTTCGTTATGAAGCTGTAGATATAACTTCGTACCACTTTGACGGTTTCTATGACAAGAAAACAAACAAATCGTGGAACATTTTGTATTGGAAAATTAAAATGTAAAAATCATTAATAAAAATAATAATAATAATAATAAGTAATTTATTTTTAAAATGAAACAACTTTTACGGATCTACTCGCGTTTATTTAGAGAACAACGATTCATCCCTAGGATGATACGCGAGGCTATTGAAATTAAAAAAAACATCCTAATTTTAATAGAGAAGATGGTTGGAATCTACCACCAGCCTGGGATCCCATCATACAGAATATTAAATCCCAGCCCCAACACCATACTGCCAGACCAAAACCCCGAAAAGACCCTGCAAAGAGTTCGAAACGTCAGGATAAACATTAATTAAAACTAATGTGTAAAATAAACGCGAGTAGATCCGTAAAAGTTGTTTCATTTCAATGTGTAGTGTTCGCGTAAACTTTAAAAAACAATTTATTTTTAATTTTAATTATTTATTTTTGTCGTTTTTAGTATTTTCCGTTACTTAGTTATTATTTATGTTTCTTCGACTCTAAATCTCCGAGACACCTTAAGTACGAGATAAAGTTAATGTTTTTGTATAAGAATATTCCTCTTGGTTAATAGGTATTGGAGGGCTCACCCAAATCGCCTTATCGTCTGTTATTTATTATCAACATTATCTGTTTCGTAAATATCTATACGTTTGAGTTATTGCGACACACTCAGAGGAGTGTTAACTTTGGTTGGTGAGGTGTTTGTGCTGTCTAACTATAACATGGTTCTGTTTAATAATTTTGTTTTAATAATCAGGTGTTGGAAATATATACCAACCAGATGACACTGCAAATCTGATTCTCTATGGAAACTATTATTCTTGGTCGCTTTTGTATTTATCCATTATTTGTGTCGTATGTCATCATCATCAATTTGTATTATCCAAAATAAAATTCAAAATCAAAATCGACATAATTATCCAAGTCGTAAAGATTTCAACACACTTTTATATATCTCTAAAATCAGAAAAAACATGCGCTCTTCAGATATGTGTAGAGCCTTAGATTAATCTAAGAGCATAAGTGTAGAGTATAATAATATCAGCTGTCAAAAACACATTTTTGGTAATTAAACAAAATGGCATTTTCTGTTTATTAAAAACCCTTAAAATTTTAATACACACTTGCTTTCTGTATGTTATTAACTCGACATAACCATATCAATACAATAGCGGATTACGGTGAAATCAAATTGGCAGTGAAAGTGGCTATAAAGTACATACATAAATACATACGCAGCCGTTAATCTGCGGAAGTTACGAACGATTTTTTGTGTACTCTGTGAAATAATGGGTGTTTGTTGTGGAGGAGCTCGATGGCGCATGGCGCAGTGGTTAACGCGCCCGGTTTGCGATTGCTAAAGTTAACAGGTTCACTGTCCAAAACTATAACAATGGTTAAATCAATTGTTACGGACCATATGTAGTTTGCGGGACAGTGAACCTGTTAAGCAACTTTCGCTAAGACCAGTCATCGGGTTGCTGACCAAAAATGTATTATCACGAGCTCTTCCGTGTTCCAGAGTTGGTCCCGGCTGCATTAGGAGTCGATAACATCCACTAATCCGCACTGGGCACGCCTGGTGGTTTATGGCCCGTTCTCTCTATCCATCCATAGGGTAATATTGTGCCCCAGCAGTGGGGACATAAAATAAGCTGGTGATGCCTTGTGGATGGCTGCATGAATCGACAAACGTTTCACATTCATATTTAAAATGATACATGTGCCTTACAAATAAACAGAGTATAAGCTATGAATACTTATTATCTAACGTGTTTTATTTCTTTTAGTCTAATCAAAATGAAGTTTATATTGACGGAAACAAAACACGGAATATCTTTTCCAAGCTTATTCTTTGTTTATTTCATTGGCTCATTATGTTCATTAGAACTTTTAAGTTCCCTAGCATAAAAAAAGGAATGACACTGAACTTTTGTACTTTGAGGCGCCTAGCGACTTCAGGATGGCAAGTGCGAGTTTCATTCGCCATTCTAAGTTAACGAAAACGAGAATTTGTATGGCAGAGTTTTAACTCCTCTCGTATGTCGCCAGGAGGCGCTGCTTTAATGCCATATTAATGTTCGTTTCCGTAAACGTAATCGAATGAATACGGATAGTAAACAAAACTCACACCAGGGGGCCTACCGCCTAACTCTATCGCTATCGCTCTCGCTATCGCGCTCTATAGTTTATGGCGTAATCTTGTCATTTCGAAAGCGATACAATAGCAATATCGTAAGTTATAGGCTATAGCTTTCGATATTACTTTCATATTGCTTTCATATCGCTTTCGAAATGACAAGATAACGCCATAAACTATAGAGCGCGATAGCGAGAGCGATGGCGATATAGTTAGGCGGTTGGGGGGCAGGGCACTCTGGTGAAATTATAATGACACTACTTAATGTATTATGCGTGCGTCTTCCATTGCTAACCGTACACTATTCTTAATTAGTGTTGCACACAATATAATCTAAGGGACACGTGCAAAGATAATAATTGATGATAATTATCTTACAGAAGATTTTTAATTTTCATTCCATGATTTGATCAAGGATTTTCCTCATTTACTCTTAATCCAATCGATGTATTTGCAATAACACCATCGTCATCATAGTGATTTTCTAAGTATTGCTATGTAAGTGCATGTCTGTGCCGATGCTGTCTACTGTCGATGTTGGTTAGTGAATTGACCACTTATCTCCATCTGCCATCAATCCATTTGTTGCGAGTACGCTGCAGGGTAAAGGTACCAGTTGGTGGCCGACTCCACGCACCAGCAGCAGACGATGTGTCGTGTTCGTCGCGACACTACTGGTTTCTATGTATTTTTATGAAATGCCCTCCGCAACGACGACACGTCGTCTGCTGCTGCTGCGTGGAGTCGGCTACCTACTGGTGCCTTTAACTCACAAAATAAGGAGACCGCAGAACGCACACATAGGCCCTCAATCTCGGAACAACCCGAGCGCACAGTCACAGGTGTGGGTGCCTAGTATGGGTTTTGTTTACTATTCCGTATTCATTCGATTACGTTTACGAAAACGAAAATTAGTAGGTATGGCACTGAAGCAGCGCCTCCTGGCGACATACGAGAGGAGTTAAACACTTTGCTATACAAATTCTCGTTTTCGTTAACGTGATCTGCCCCCCGACCGCCTAACTCGATTGCTTTCGATTGCTTTGGCTACGTGTATAGTTTATGACATCATCTTGTCATTTAGCTATATGACGTTTAGCTTTATGACGTCATCTTGGCTATAGCTTTCGATATTGCTTTTATAGGCGGTACGAAATGACAAGATGACGTCATAAACTTTACACGTAGCCAAAGCAATCGAAAGCAATCGAGTTAGGCGGTCGGCCCCCGAATGACGAATGAAACTCGCTCTTGGCACCGTCACAGTGCGAAACTCCGTGTCCGTGATATGTTGTCTATGTGTGCGTAGCGTTGCCCGAGCGTGTTTGTATGAAGCTTACTTTCTGCAGTCTCAGTGTACGCTGTGCGCATTGCAACTCGTTAGAAAGAACTTGTAGCTTCCACGAGATAAGCATATACATATGTACAGCTCTTTCTTTAACACTACCGATGTAAAAGTTCTTGCTTTGTAGTTTGTCAAGAACAATAATATTTACAATTAGGGTTTGTTCAGACCGAAACGTGTAAGCTAATGAAGAAATGAATAAATAAACAAATGAAAGCAACATTGAAATAAAAATGAAATGTCAATGGTGATTTATGTGCAAAGTGGCTACTAGCACAGAATACATCTAACTCTACTATATTTCGGCTAAATACCTACCTACTTACTAACGCCCTCTGCGGTTTCCTCCCTATAACACCCGAAATGCCGTGGGAATTTGATCCTTTATCTGCCTACGCTACCTTAAGGGACCTATCTGTTAAATTTCAAGTTAATTTTTCCTGAGATTTTATTATTAGTCAGTCAGTGTGTTATTAGTTTTTAGCTTATAATAAAGAGATTAGAGATAAGTAATTTCGTCACGGAATGATTTTTTTTATTTATAGGCATTTGTGTACTTACAATAGATTAGATATTTTTTGTTCTTCTACCTATTACAATACAACTAGGATAGCATATGTTGTGGATGCTTTTAAATCAACCTTGAACCAAGAGCAGCTGTTCTTTGCAGTCCTTTAATATATCTATACATTATTACAAAAACAGAAAAGTTAAAAAAAATTTTTTTTTTGTATTTTGTTATTTGTAAAAATATTATGATCGGATGTTGGTGACGGTAGTTGTTGACATTAAATGGGCCATTTGGCATTCAAAGTAAAAAAAGTAAACAGTGTTGAATAATTTCGACCGGCTGGTTAGAACCACGATAGCTCAATTGGAAGAGCACCTGACCCGGTATGTCAGAAGAGTGCAGGTTCAAATCCTGCTCGTGGAAATTTTTTCAACATTTGTGTTTTTGTAATTTGTTTCGCAACAAAATTTGCGTTAAAATTATTTAAACAAAACAAAAACATTCTATCTATACATATAATAAAGCTAAAGAGGATCGAAAGTCTGTACGTGTACATGTATGGAAGATTTTCGAAAAAAAGTTGGCTGTGGATACTTAGAATCGATAAAAGAACACATTCCAACAGTTTTTAGAATTTTTGTCTGTTTGTCTGTTTATTTGACCGCGTATCACGTGAAAATGGCTGAACGGATTGTTATGCAAACTTTGCACATAGACAGACCATGACCCGGACTGAGACATAGGATACTTTTTATCCCGGTAACGGGTTCCTGTGGGATAGTGACTTCGCAAACGAAGTCACGGGCGACAACTAGTCCTCAAATAAAGTGCATGTTCATATACTACTCAAAACAAAATAAGGGCCACGAGGTATTTTGTCTGTACCATGAAAATAATAAAACCAATATTAATTTTTTTGTCTCCATAACGAAAACTAATGTTGTTTTTACCGTGTAGACCAATAAATTTATTCCAATAATAATGATTAAAAAGTTTATTTGCTTTTGAAAGAAAAAACACATTTAAGGTTAAAAATAAAAACAATGTAAAGTTACTGAAAACAAAAGAAAATACTCCATGCTCATCTTTTAGTAACGGGTATGCCCTCCTCGTTTCGTTACGCACTCCTGAAGCCTGGAGTGCATGCTCTCAATCAAATGCCTGACATTTTCCATTGGAATCTCTTCTCAGGCCCTTTTAACAGCGTTGATGAGTTGCTGTTGATTGTGGATTTCCTGATCACCGTCTCTAACTCTTCGTTTCAACTGATCCCACATGTGCTCTATTGGATTTAAGTCCGGACTGTTCGCCGGCCACGGCAAGACTTGAATTTGAGACGCTTCCAGTACAAACCGAGTCGCTTGAGCCGTGTGTGCACGAGCATTGTCTTGCATCAAGATGAATCCAGGACCCGCTCGCTGGGCAAATGGGATCACATGTGGTCTGACGACTTCCTCAATATACCGCTGAGCAGTAACAGTACCCTCATTTAAAATAGCGAGCTCAGTTTTGCCGTGTAAGCTTATCCCGCCCCAAATCATTACATTTGGACCACCAAAACGATCGACTTCATGGATGCAGGCTTCTGAAAATCTCTCGCAGCGTCTTCTCCATACTCTAATACGCCGATCGTCGTTAAACAATTTAACTTTGCATTCGTCTGTGAAGAGCACCATGCCCCATTGGTTTATGTCCCAGTCCAAATGTTGACGGGAAAATCTTAAACGATTTGCACGATGATTTCTGGTTAATGGAATACGGACAACTCGCCTTCTTGATGCCTGCTGGTCTTCATGCAATCGATTACGAATAGTTTGGTCACTGACACGAGTACCCGTTGTGAGCCGTAAACGATTTTGCAGCTTGCGGGCCGTCGTTGTGCGATCTCGGCGCGCACTTAATCGAATGTAACGATCCTCTTGAGCTGTTGTAATGCGAACTCTGCCCGAACCAGGTCTTCTTCTAACACTGCCGGTCTCTTGGAAACGATTCCATAGATTTTGAATAGCTCTTCGAGAAAATCCCAATTGCAAACCCACAGATCGCTGCGAATGACCTTCTTCAATCATTGTAATGGCTCTGGTTGCTGTCAGCGAGTCCATATGACGCCTGCGTGCTTGTGGCATATTGCAAAAGATGTTTCTGACTCGAGATATCAATGAACTCTGATAATTTCTAATAAACTAAGAAGCTAAGGAAAGCAAACCGTCAAAGAAAATGGAATCAAAATTTTCAAAAATAATTTTAAATCAAATTTTATTTAAAATTGTTGCCAGCATTAGATGAATACTACAATATTAAAAAGTTTAGGTATCAAAGAGTTTGTATACTCAATATTTTACTACTTTCAATATGTAAATGTTTAATAATTTACACCAAAATGAAAAAATACCTCGTGGCCCTTATTTTGTTTTGAGTAGTATACTTCATGTTGTTAATATTCATGAGTTAATTATTATGTCTTCAACGCCTTTGTGCCTTACAAATAAACAAAGAATAAGGTCCGAATAGTTATTCCGTATTTTGTTCCTGTCATTTATACGTCATTTTAAATTATTGTAAAAGAGACAAAACACGGTATAACTATTCGGACCTTATTCTTTTGCTTATTTGTAAGGCGCATAAAGTATAAATAAATTTTGCAGTTTATCCTTCGTATGATGGACTCGGTGTACCAATAAACGTCTACCTGGGACGCCTTTATGTACGATTTGGAATACCTTTATATCTTTTATGACCATATTTGCTCGAGACAAGACTAGACCGTAGGATGTAGGATGCTTATCGTCAGCTTTTACACATCTTATCTCTTGGCAAGAAGAGTACAATATGTTTCTTATAGGATTCTAGAAATGTTAAGGATCCCCCTTCTCAACATTTCATAACTTGATTTCGCAATTTTTTAGATATCGTAATGTACACTTTTCACGCGAAGAGGTGATTTAAGGCCTTACTAATAGGCAGAGTACATAAAAGCTTATAATAGATATTCAGCCTTTTGTGTAAACTTAATTTCAAAACAGTAAAAAAGAAGAGTAAAAAAGACAACACGGAATACTAAAAGCTATTCGAAGCTTATACTTTGTCTACGAGTATTAGAACGGGATATAGTTTTTTTTTTAATACCCGATCCTATACGAACCCCTCGGAGAATCTAATAGAGCACGGAGACACGCACTAGCGCGTGATGCCGTTCCCTCTAGAAAACCTCTGACGGTGATTCGTTTCACACGGCTTGTTTGGACACCCTTTAAGTTTCTCGCCACCCCCAAAAAAGCCAGGTGAAGCTGAAAATGCCCAGTCAGTGGCAATATGCAAACTCACTTTTGAAAAAAATCTTTTTAAATTCGTCAATGCATGCATCAGTGCATCAGTGAGCTCGCCGTGTCTCGTGTACAGTCGGCATTAGAATATTGACGGAGCGTGACGATGCCAGGACATTCCTCTGCGTATCTTTAGTAATGTTGTTTTGAAGCCTTTGAAATAACGCGCCAGTCAAAACCGATTTGTGGTATCAATGAACCTAGTGGTATTTGGTTGACTTCTCTTATTAGGACAAACTTAATGTCATGTCGTCGTCATTAAAACTGTTTGCGTGGAGCGGAAATGGTGCGAACTTTGAATAAATTACTGAATCAAAAAATATTAAATAATAGTTTATTGCGGATAAACAAACGGATTATCGATTATACAGGTTAATTAATCACACGAGGAGGATGAGTCTAATTCTTAATGATCAAGGTAAATAAAACTTCAAAAAAAAATTTAAATGCGATATAAGTCATAGCTCCTATTTTTATGAACCCTTTGGATGACAATGGCAATTAGATGCTATTATAAATTTTTACTTTTTATTTGTAAGTGCTAATTACTACACTGAAGCTAAATTAAAGTATTAGTGGGCGTTTAATTTTTTCACTGTATTTTATAAATTTTATAAATATGCTATTATAAAATTAACCTTACCCACTTGCATTAAGATTGTAAAGCAATCCAGTGTCATGTCGACTTGTCTTAAACCTTGTTTTAAAACTTGTCTTACGTGGTAGAGTAGCCCAAGCATGTAAGAAAGGAAGTATTAGAAATGTCTTTTGTTAAGTTAATGAATGTAGTTTCTTTATCTTTTATCCGTGAATCTATATATTAATACGTTAAGCAAATTTGCGAAAATTGCGCGGACGGAGGAGTATGAAATTTAGAGAAGGAGTACAGAATGCAATTTTTTTTTATGCATAAATAATACATTAACTCAAATAAACATTGATTCGTTTTTCAAAAATTTCAAAAATGGTAAAGGAGCGGCCTAAATCTGTCAATGCCAATCCAAACTCACATTCTGTCTTCTTTAATTTTTCATTGCTTAGGATACAATCCGTGCAGCCGACTGTCGAATTTCGACCACTGGGCGACCACTAACTAGTTCTTAGTAAATGGTTCATTGCTACATTATCCAGTAGACCTTCGCAAAGATTGCGAGTAGATATACTCTCTAGGAGAATAAACTTTGCATCTAGCCCGGACTTATTGTACCGCTCTGACATTACTGAATTGATAAGGTCGACTGAATGTCGAACAAATGGTCGTGTTTGTAATGTTAAATGGTGCCAATTTAGCTCTATTGAGGTAATCGAGACGTCCTTAAATGAGTGAACCGGTTCGCTTAGCGTTTATAACAAATGGTGGGTCTCAAGAGATTGTTTTGCATAGTTTTTCATAGGATTCAAACAAACAGGCAGAGTTTTCTGTTGTAATGTAAGTTTTGTCTTTTTCGCTTTTTTCTGTGTTATTGAACTGGTATGGTTTACCAGTTCCTACGGCGTGCCTGGTGGAAAACAGATATCGCATAGTCCTTGGACGCTTCCAACACTAAGGGTAGCACGTGCACGTTGTGAAACTTCAGTTCCTATAGTTTTATGCTCCGTAATTTTACAGGATCTAGCAAACCCTTCAAACCAGGAATATGAACAATAGCAGAAAAAAGTATTTGGGTGGTGGCTTCGCTAAGATCCCGTTGTATTCAAAGCAGAATCCTACGTAATGTCAAATACAAAACACTACTTATACGGTATGATAAAGATAAAGTTTTTAAGTCTAATGTCCATTCTAAACGATGAAATAAATATGTCAATGATTCCATGACGCACGGATATTTCCCGATCGATGTATGTAGTAAATAATGTAAACATAGCGAAGAATGAAATTGGACTTTTCACTTCATGGTCGCCGGTCGAAGTTAGGTATACTTTGACGAAAACTTACTGTACGAAAGGTATCTTGCAAGTGCCATTAATGTTTAGACTCTTTAGAAATTGGGCTACCTAAAAAATGTTTTGTTTTAAAATAAAAGAAAGTGATTAGGTTTTTAGCAGGTTCACTGTCCAAACGAAATAACAAAGGTTAAATCAATTGTTATGTGCCATGTTATGTGGTTTGTGTTTTATTTTTGTTTAGTTTTGTTTTTATTTTTTGTTATATTCAAGGAGGTTGGTAATAGGTATCTGTGGATGGAATAATTAAAAGTTTTTTATTCGCGTAATAAGAATAACGATAGGCGTCGACGCTAGACTCAATATTTATTGTTAACTATCTATTTAAATTATTCTTAAAATTTAGATTACGGAATGCACATCTTAAAATTTGCATTTTTTAAGAATTAACGTAATACGAGATTATATTATGCAAATGATTATACTTACTCAAGATTAAATAATAAACTAAGCGTAACTCTTAATAAGATGTACATTTCTAAATGCGATAATTTTATGAAATTTTGTTTTTTAATTGTTGTGAAACGTTAAGAAAACGACATGCCGCCTTTCCTAAAACCAACAAGTTTTATGTAACTGTATTCAGAATAATTTCGACTGTTATTTATTAACGTAATAAACTTATCTTTAGGTCACGAGATAATTTTATAAGGCGACCAAGTAATAATATATTCTTGAAGTTTCGAGGTTGTTCCCAAAGAGTTATTGTACTTTGAAAATATACTCGATTTCACAATACGCATACTGTACTGGTACACTATGTTCACATACTGTGCGCGTACCTAGTCGAAACTCGTTACCTAATCATCTCACATTCTTTCTTGGCTTTCTTGATTACGACACAAACTATTGTGCGTGCTTTAGCGACATAATTTAAGCAAATTTTTAATTATTATTGCTCTCACTTTCGAGTGCTGCATATCGGTTTAATGATCAAAGTTACTTTACTATGACATCATTTTTTCTAGCGTGTTTCCAATCTACCCAGTTTTTGTCTAGCGTGTGCCCAAAATTGTCAAGCATGTCCCCAAATTGTCTAGCATGTCCCCAATTTTGTCTAGACTGTGCGTAACATTTACTAGCGGGTACTGAAAGGACAGTGGGCAGCCAAGTAATCAAATTCTATTACATTATTATATTTATTAACTGGCATAATATGTTTAAATAGGAATGTAATATGTGACGATGTCAGTAAAGAAAACTACTTTTCCAATGTATTCTAGAGACTAAAAATTGTTTATTGCTTGACTAAGGGCAAAAGGCAATAGCCCGATATTTTCAAAATTCCTTGTAGGTTGAGTAAAATTTCAAGAAGCTCCTAAAAAATTTCTTTACTTTGTCGTAGGATGTTAAGTTGTTTATTTATTATAAAACATGTTACTCTGTCTATATATAGATATTTTTTTTTACAATACTTACCTCTTATTTATATGCGTAATAAATATATCCACACTATTCTATACAATTTGATCAATAGAGTTTTATACTGATGTTGTGGCATCTGTTTTTCAGTATCATTGTGGAGTTATGTAAATGCGTGTGTTTCGTTAGTGCCGTCTGTTATCACTGTTATTTTCATATATTTATTAAACGATTGGCACGTCGCGAGAATGTGGTAGACCGCTAATACCATGTGTTCAAATACAATGTAAGTGTCAATTTAATTAAACGCTTGCCCTGTTATTCCAAGACGTGGACTAAGAGATTTTTTTTTCTTATGCCATGATTTTGATGATCACGATT
Source organism: Eudonia truncicolella (assembly GCA_949315975.1). Lineage (NCBI taxonomy): Eukaryota > Metazoa > Arthropoda > Insecta > Lepidoptera > Crambidae > Eudonia > Eudonia truncicolella. The sequence continues at coordinate 15,809,205 of OX438837.1, read as the reverse complement.
GGGTCATAAAGGTTATTATATTTTTTCCTTCTCGAATGCTGGGAAAAGATCTGAGTTGTCTCCTTCTTATGTTTTAGAAATAACAAGTTCAAGTATAATGCATATAAGTACGTGTGTGTTTCGTGAATATCGTATTTAATGTGTTCAAAAATAATTGGTTTATTCATCGTCATATTCCTCGCGTAGTCGTTTTATTTCCTAATATGTCGTCAGTCTGCTTTTAAGAGGGCACTGGCTTTTGATCACAGATATATTCCATATGTTAAGTGGAATGGTAACCAATTACAGTTAACGATACAACGATATATTCTTTTAGTGCGAGCTGTCAAAGTGACGAGTTTAAAAATAGGTGTCTCTAATTGGAATAGTTCTTTATTATTCTAGATCCTATCCAGTGTGCTTTTTAAAACTATGAAAGAATTGGTGACATAGGTTTATTAAATCAGTTATGACCAAAGCGATCTAGCTCGTTCAAAATGCTTTCTTGTTCCTTCTTAGTTAGAGTAAATATTGTGTTGTAACGTTTGCTTCCCCTTTGTGCAAAGTTCGGACGCGGAGGGGGGAAAAGAACGCAAATAGGTCTTGGCTGCAAGTATCCCGGATTGTACGTTTGTACGCGAGGCCACGCACTAGTGGCGTGCCTTGTTTATTTATGTCATTATCATTATCATGCTACGTGCTATCAGCCATTCCGGTGTTTTTTTTAACATTCCTGTCTGACCGATTAAACAGTGCACTACAGTGCTCACTTCCGCTTATGATGTTACAATCGTTTCCAGATAGGAAATTCACCATTTGCTCTATTTTTTACATTACTTTTCGCGTGGCGTGGGTGCTGTTGAACCACCGTTTGTTGTTCTAATGACGTTGTGTATGACCTTCTGTTTTAGCCTTCTGTTTTAGTGGTTGTATTGAAATCCGAAACCATTTTTACTTCTAGCGTTGCAACACTCAGGCATTTACTGTCTATTGCTCGAGTTACTGGATCAGGTTGTGTTTTTTGTGTAGATATTATTATATTTAGTATACTCATAGTGAAATATAATGGGAAATAATTTATTTGTATTACAAAATAAATATTTGGTCAGCAGAATTATACAATCGGTTAGCATAAGAAATCCTTACTGTTGGTTAGGTTGAGCAAATTTTTTTTTCCCGAGCGAAGCGCAGCGTATTGAGGGCCAGTCAAAGAATGGGGGAGCGGCATAAGACTGCTGTTCAGAAATGGTATAAGTTGCAGACTGATTTAGAAATATTTGCTGACCATAAGTTGCTGCCCAACGAGTTTTTTTGATGCCCAACTAGCATTTTTTTTGCTAACAAAAATACGAATACTTTGCTAACCGTTTAAATAACACCCAAATATAATGTTTCAGCATCTAAGTAATTTTTTATGTGTAGCTAGTCTTTTTGTATTGATGATTTTGATTTCATCATAAGTTTTATGCGTAGCTGTGTGTGTCAAATCAGCTGAAAGGAGCCCTTTTAAGCGACAAGCTGTAGTTTGTATTCAATTTTTACCATATTCTTAGTATATTTTGTGTATTAAAGTTGATCTATTTAGTGAATCCGAACTGTGTCTGTGGTCACTTGCGAATTGATCTATTACTTTTTCTTCCGAAGCACCTTTAACTGGCCTTGACATTAGATATTACTGTAATACAAAAAAACGTATAATTAATACCGCGATAACTTTCGGCCTTGACTCAGCAAATATTTCGTTTCATTATTTAACCGGTGGTTAATCACTTGGTGGTGGTGGCTCACTTAGGTTGATTTAACGGTTTTGGCCAACACCTAACTTTATTAAAAAGTTATTATTTGTTGCCGGTGAAATGTTATTCGTTTTTAGTAATTTCATTATGAAGTTTAGTTATTACTGAAATTACGAAATAATTGAAAACTGTTCTGTTAAGTTGCTTTCAAATCTACTGATACAAATCAGTGAAAGTCACACTGCTCTAAAACTTAAGTTTTTTTTTATCTATGATTGAAATCCGTAACGATTATGATTTGGAAATTCCGACTTAACAGAAACATAAGTTATCGTAAATTTTGAGTCATTTACGTATACAAAGGCCTTCCCCAATAATGGGATCATTAAACCGATATCATTTTTGTTATGTCAATGATAAGCTAACGTGACATTGTAATCGAGGTACACGGTTCCAAAACTTTTGATAAATTGAAGAGTGTTGTAAACATAATATAACGGAATCGATTATTGTTCATTCATTCCACTCAATAGTTTTGTGTTTACTTTGGTTTATTGGAGTATTCTAAACACATTAAGGCCATCATCATTTGCCTTTAGATCACTTTCTCGAAAATGAGAATTTTTAGGGAAAAAGTTTTAGTCTCTTTGTTTTGTCACCAGGAGGTGCGCTTCAATGCCATATACGAGTTCTCGTTGTCGTTAATGTGATCGAGTAGCAAATAAAACAGCAAACAAACAATGAAATTCGATTAAAACTAAACTAATCACCCAGTTAGCTATATCCTCTTTCATCGTTGATGTGGCAATCTGAGCTCTGCCACCTATTGTCAAGATAAAAATTTGCATGAACTATTAAGTCTTTCGTCTCCACTCACGTCTCCTTGCGTCAGACCTTGCTTTTCTCACGGCGGTGACGTCGGTCGTTCGTGTCGTCGTCCGTCCGAATCTTGTCCTCTTGCCGGAGGTTGTGCAAAGCGTTTCAAAACGGCAAGCTGTCATGGTTGTTACGTACAGTATGCAAACACAAATTGTAGGCTGTTCGAATTTTCGAAATATATGATTTCAATTTTTCTGCAAGCCTCATTTTGAAAATCCAGCTAAAGAATCAGAGCTCACCCCCACGTTCTTGATATCTGGAAGCACACAAACAACGCGGGCTTCGCGTTATTTCCTTCCGCGGACTTGCAGGATGAAGAACGGACTCTCTCCTGAGATGTTTACCGTACGCTATCACATGAGGTTATTCAAGAAGCGTGTAATTAGGGCTTTTAAAGTCGGTAACGCATATGCAGGCCTCAGGTGCTGCAGATGTCCATGGGTGGCGGAAGTGGTCATTTTATAATTTTTTTTTGTCATAACTTATTCAGCATCAGCCTTTAATTATTCAATACTGGGCTCACACAAAAAAGTATAACACCGCGCATAGGGTGATCGGGATATAACCAATCACGCTGACCTAAAGCTTATTTTACAAGTTGAGAATCTTTAAGTATAGTAGGAATATCACCATCATCATCATCACCCGCTCATTTTGTTTCCCCGCTGCTGGCGCACGAGCCTTCCCCACAGATAGTAAACTCCCACGCGGGCCCAGTAATGTTATTATTATTATTAAATCAGCCATAGCTGTCCCATTCCTGGGCAAAGGCAGTAATATAATCTAGTTTTATTAACTAACACTATTGCGAAATCTAGTTAGTACCATAAGCCATTCATATGCTCAGCATAGCAGTTTGCGCCATATGCCCACATCCACATCATATCCGGCAATCCACACGTAACTCTGTGTTGGACACTTTTCGAATATTCCACTTCGCATTTAATATTCTGCTTATGAAAACAGTTATGGTTGAAGTTTCGCAAAAACTTTTCATATGCGGTATGTAGTGGCGGGTAAGTAATACCTATGTATGTACACTATTTCCTATTATAAAATCGTAAGCCAAACTAAATAAATAAATAGAGATGTGAAGAAATAACTTGCTGGTCAGCAAGGTAGCGAGGCACAACCCTGCTCCGGGACTCTGCTTAACATCTCAGGCAAAGCGGAGTCTTATACCAACTCTTCTCTCAAATTCCATGATAATAAAAATAAAAAAAACTCTTCCGTATAAGTAGAGTTGCCATACGTCCCGTATATACGGGACTGTCACCGTATTTGACCGTCCCGTCCCGTATTACTACATCCGTATTTCAACAAATTCAAGATTTTTTTGATGGTCCTATCAGTGAAACGTATTTTTGCTTCTTGCATTCGCAGCCCAATACGTTTGAACCTCAAATAAGAAAAGTGAAAAATCTAAGATCTAAGTGAAGTCCGTATTACAAGAAGCAAAGCAAATTATGATGGAGAGATACGGTTGAGATTACTATGTACACATGCATGCTATGTATGGTGTAGTCGAAAGGCCGCGTGTCGGGTTAGGGCGTCGGAGGAGAAAATGTCCCGTATTAGTTCCTAGAAGTTATGGCAACCCTACGTATAAGAAATATAACTAGTAAAGCTTATGTAATTGGTTCACGTTAATACTTCTGCGTACTGATTTGGACCATTTGCACGTTGATCGGTAATTGTTGCATCACTTATTCCTTTTGCTTCGGCATAATTTATTTCTTTTGAGATAGTTCTTCATATTACGTTTCCCGTTTGAGTAACAAGCCATCTTAGTTTTACGGTTCAGTGAACAGATTACCACTGGTGATTGCTAGTGGGAGCTACGTGTATAAATTTATCATCTACCTATTTGGTTTGTGAAACCTACCTTTACACATATACTACTCAAAACAAAATAAGGGCCACGAGGTATTTTTTAATTTTGGTGTAAATTATTAAACATTTACATATTGAAAGTAGTAAAATATTGAGTATACAAACTCTTTGATACCTAAACTTTTTAATATTGTAGTATTCATCTAATGCTGGCAACAATTTTAAATAAAATTTGATTTAAAATTATTTTTGAAAATTTTGATTCCATTTTCTTTGACGTTTTGCTTTCCTTAGCTTCTTGATTTATTAGAAATTATCAGAGTTCATTGATATCTCGAGTCAGAAACATCTTTTGCAATATGCCACAAGCACGCAGGCGTCATATGGACTCGCTGACAGCAACCAGAGCCGTTACAATGATTGAAGAAGGTCATTCGCAGCGATCTGTGGGTTTGCAATTGGGATTTTCTCGAAGAGCTATTCAAAATCTATGGAATCGTTTCCAAGAGACCGGCAGTGTTAGAAGAAGACCTGGTTCGGGCAGAGTTCGCATTACAACAGCTCAAGAGGATCGTTACATTCGATTAAGTGCGCGCCGAGATCGCACAACGACGGCCCGCAAGCTGCAAAATCGTTTACGGCTCACAACGGGTACTCGTGTCAGTGACCAAACTATTCGTAATCGATTGCATGAAGACCAGCAGGCATCAAGAAGGCGAGTTGTCCGTATTCCATTAACCACAAATCATCGTGCAAATCGTTTAAGATTTTCCCGTCAACATTTGGACTGGGACATAAACCAATGGGGCATGGTGCTCTTCACAGACGAATGCAAAGTTAATTTTTTTAACGACGATCGGCGTATTAGAGTATGGAGAAGACGCGGCGAGAGATTTTCAGAAGCCTGCATCCATGAAGTCGATCGTTTTGGTGGTCCAAATGTAATGATTTGGGGCGGGATAAGCTTACACGGCAAAACTGAGCTCGCTATTTTAAATGAGGGTACTGTTACTGCTCAGCGGTATATTGAGGAAGTCGTCAGACCACATGTGATCCCATTTGCCCAGCGAGCGGGTCCTGGATTCATCTTGATGCAAGACAATGCTCGTGCACACACGGCTCAAGCGACTCGGTTTGTACTGGAAGCGTCTCAAATTCAAGTCTTGCCGTGGCCGGCGAACAGTCCGGACTTAAATCCAATAGAGCACATGTGGGATCAGTTGAAACGAAGAGTTAGAGACGGTGATCAGGAAATCCACAACCAACAGCAACTCATCAACGCTGTTAAAAGGGCCTGGGAAGAGATTCCAATGGAAAATGTCAGGCATTTGATTGAGAGCATGCACTCCAGGCTTCAGGAGTGCGTAACGAAACGAGGGGGGCATACCCGTTACTAAAAGATGAGCATGGAGTATTTTCTTTTGTTTTCAGTAACTTTACATTGTTTTTATTTTTAACCTTAAATGTGTTTTTTCTTTCAAAAGCAAATAAACTTTTTAATCATTATTATTGGAATAAATTTATTGGTCTACACGGTAAAAACAACATTAGTTTTCGTTATGGAGACAAAAAAATTAATATTGGTTTTATTATTTTCATGGTACAGACAAAATACCTCGTGGCCCTTATTTTGTTTTGAGTAGTATATATAGGTTATTAATGTATGAAATACTTGTGACGATTCAAAACCGATGTTTCTTTAAAAAAATAACAATGTGCATGTCGTTTGTGGGAAATGAGAAGTTTGAGGTTAAGCCCTTTCTGGGTTTCTTGCGGCTTCTTTTGATTGCAAGGTATCCTCTAATCATAAGAAAAAAGTATCAAACCTTTCTTCACCATAATAATACAATATCCAATAACTGTTTACGGAATGTGCTTGTAAAAACCAACGCACCGCATTAATACACAAAGCGAAGCGTTCCAAATCTAAAGCACAAATTCTTCAACTGCCTGAACAATGCAGGCATTGGAATCATCTTTTATTTATAGCTTTTTTTTTGTTGTTTGTGGAACGGTTTGCGGCGGAAAAAAATAGCGACGAACGACGGCTCAGTGAAATTCTATCATTGGAATTATCCGAAGGTACACCTTAAGTGTATTAGGCTAAGAACCGAAAGTTCATTATCGGGTAATTGGATCAGTGCCTTCAATGTCAACAAGGCATTTGTTAAGGTTGACCAAATAAGATATCTAACTCAATCAAGTCTACCTGATGATGTTATTTGGAGTAAATTGAGGATCTCGTTCTCAACGTATTGGGTGGAAATGAAAGTAACTATCTGGAAATCCTATTAGGAAGGTCTGGTTTTTTTCCCTGAAGGTGTTCTCGTGCGAAAGTTGTTAGTTGATTCTGGTCCAAAGAATTTTTTAAAATTTATTTACAACGTATTGGTGGGCGAGTGAGGCAGTTTGGCTATCTTTAAAGTTATTTAATCTTATTGAAATAGTCCTTGCAATAGTAGGAACTATTGCAAGGACTATTTCAGCATGTTACAAAATAATTGAGAGTCGCTCAACATCTTAGTTCTCTTGGCATATGGTTCGAAACTAAGAAGCTGTCATGCTAGACTATTAATTATGTGATACAAACCCAAGCAGATCTAAATACCCCTATTTTGCTTTCTATTCTATTATAAATTAACCTTTGAAATTTAGAACACATATTAATATGTAACACGCCTCTTTTTAACAGTCTATACTTAAGTGTATACATATAATGGTAAAATGTATTGTCATTCCTGATTCCTGACAGATAATTTTAGTAAAAGTTTGTATTAAGCAAAATTTTATTTTATTCAAAGATGGATCGATTGAGTTTCTTGCCGGGCTCTTCTCTATACAAGACTGCATTCCAAACCAGTTGTGGTAGAAGCACTAATATTTATTTATATTTCCTATTGTCTCTTGTCTGTGTTAAGATAAATGTTTTTTCTTCTACAACTACTTCTTATTCTTGAAGACAGCTTACTTAAATAAGACAAGTGCTTGTTATCCTACGTGCATCCATCGCGCATTGCGTAGTCTTTAGGAAGCCAAATATGTACGAAGTCATGAACTATGAACTTTATTGAATGAAATTGAAGAGGCTCAGTAAATATGCTGCATGCCACAGGTATTCGGCCCACATGCAATATTTCCAAGCCAACGAACAGGTTGATAGAGGCGTCCCACACTGCAACTTGTAATCTGTACTGTGACGGACAGAAGGTCACGAACAATGGAATGCCATCAGCAACAATGGATGGGTAGCGGGCGTGGCTTGAATACTCGTACATCGATAGGCTTTGATTGACGCCCATCGCCATAACCCAGTATTGTCCTATGATGACGAAAATTCATTTTAAACAAACAAATCTTCGTCGCCGTCTGATTCTATATGATCGCTAAGATATTCGATGGGCTCATTTGAAATATTTCATTCAGTAATTTTTATTGATATTAAATTTCATTTGTATAAAGTGTTAACCAATTTTTTGTTCGTAAGAATTATATAATAAATAATAAAATCATTTCTTTCTCATCACACAATTGATTTCTTAACTCTAGAACATATTTGGTTGAAATACAATGTATGAATTCGTACAATGGCAGTATTAGTTAGAGTATTTAAAATTTTTACTATTTTATTTTTTTCAATGAGTACTAAAAGTTAAATGAAATCTTCGCTATTTCGATAGTATTGAAATAGATTAGTGAAAACTATGTCAGCAATATATTTGTATGACTATACATCATCCATTCAGTGTTTTTTCATTTCATCGAATCAAGTGCATGTCAAAGGCTTATGTTATGTGTCGTATTATGTTTCTTAAACGTATTATGTATCACAAAAAATCTCAAATTAGTTTTTTGTTTTGATATAAGCAGCCGTCTCACTTGTGCGTGTCATCGTTCATAATGATGGCGTCTGCGTCTGGTCTGGTTTATATAATTATTAGCACTTGATTTTTATGTAAATACAATTTATGGTCCATAATGTTGTTGATCGTTCCCACACTCTAGCCCTCGTACAAATAAACTATTAAGCTTCAAGTAGTTATTCCGTGTTTTGTCTCTTTTACTCTACTTTGAAATAAAGTTTACATGACGGGAACAAAACACGAAAATATCTATTTCAAGCTTAGATTATATAAGACGTGTATACGATCTAAGATTCTAGCTCTTGCTATGTTTCATCATCAGCCTACAGTCCACTGCCGGACATTGTGTACACCACCCACCGAGCATCATTCGCGGCTACAGTCATCTCTGTCTTTTAACTTTGTTACATATGTCTACCTAGAGTAAATTTCCTTTTGTTGGCTTCTTTGTCGTCTCATTTACTGACTAGCTACTTGTGGCATGTAATGTAATGGCTAGTTACATATTTGCTTCACAGATTAGACGGTGTAACGTGTTTGCCATTATAATTTATTTGCAGCCATATGCGCATGTTACGTGGAGATATGAACGGATGTTGTTACTGTGTTATTCCTTTATATTAGTACGTCTAAGTTCAGTCGCTAAGTGTCGAGTATTAATTCTCTTCCTACAGAAATGTTAAATAATAAACATCAGGTTCCACTTAACTACCTACGTCTACTACTTTTATCAAGATTTACGTTTATACCATTAGCAAAACATGCGCACACACATTTTCTTTTTCACTAGTGACAATTCTGTTCAATAAGGCCGACTAGCTAACTTCAATCGATCTATTGACGATCCATTAATACTTATTGGTTTTATTAGTTTTCAATAATTTATTTGCAACTACCGCTTTGACAGTTTCTATGACAACAAAACCAACAAAGACATCAAATGTTTCACAGCTAGGAACATTTTGTATTGGAAAATTAAAGTGTCGTTTTTAAGTAAAAAAAATACTTTTTTTCTCTTAATTTCTCTATTCTCTACAAACCTTGTCCTGACAATTGACAAATACAAAAAAAAAAATTATCCAATTCTGTGCAGTCGATCGGAAGTTATGCGCGTACACATACATTTCAGTGATTAATTTTTATTTATATATATAGAAGATGGTGCACTAATATTGATAAAGATTATTCGACCGGTGTTTTTAGAATTGCCAACACAAGTAGTAGTTCAAGGTTAATATATAACTGTTAATTCGTTTATAGATCGTTTTACAGTAGCGGATCTTAAAGCGGATGCTTGTTAATAAGTAAGCAATATGTTTGATGATTTAATACAAAGTTTGAGTTCAGACAATGATCTAAACAAGGCACTAGCGCGTTACATAATTGCTGCACGCTCGAAACCTCTGTGTGCCGTGAGAACTTGCTTAGCTAACACGCGGTATTAAACTTGTAGCACAAAATAAGGAGACCCCAGAAGGTAAGCTTAATCCATACCACGCTCGAGCAACGCACACATATACCCTCTCACGGATCTCGGAGCAGATCAAGCGCAACTGTTGAGAGATTCCGTGTCTGTGTGCGTTTCTCGAGCGCGTCTGTATGAAGCTTACCTTCTGGGTCTTCTAGTTTGTACTTATAGTGTGTGCGGTGGTCGGTGGTATTGTTTGACAGCTTGTATTCGATCTCATCTACCAATTTACTGTTGCCTTCAGCATGCGTGAACATCATAAAACAATCTATTTTGAGTACGTTTTACATTTATCTGTGCTATTATTGTCTTCCTTACGTCTGTTGTGTTTGATCGTAATCGTCATACCAATGTTTGTCGAAGCGATGAGATTATTATTGTTGGATGCTCTGCACCTACGATACACCAGTACATAGACACAATAAAATTATTACTTTAAATATGATATGTATTAAGCCTCTTTCTTATTGAATTTTCTTAGTTTCTTTTTCATGTTTGTTTCGTAAACTGTTATTCTGCTTACGATTTAAGGCAGTGTTTTAACAAGTTTCATTCTTTCCAAGTCGTATGTGACGATATTGATATAAGTCGCCTTACAGTCACCTGCGGGTCGCGTTGATAGCGATAATACGTGCGCACTGCGCAGGCGCAGCGTACCACCACGTGCCATGCGCCGACGCTCCGCGCCGTCTCCCAGATGTTTTTATTGGCGCTTTGATTTAGAGACGACTTCTAACTCTTTGAACGAACAATTTTTGTTGATGTTCTAATGAAAACGATTATATTTAAAGATTGTTGTTGAGGCTTTTTTTAATTTGGCTCACATAACGGACTCATTTTGAGAAAAATATAAAGGAGACCTTAACTAATTGAATGTAAATGAAGAGCTAACATTTATTCAGTTGAAAGTTTGTGATATAAAAAAACCTAGTCATCCTAATATGTACTTAAAATAACTTATGTGATTGGGCATTATGACATGTTTTGAGTAAATTTTAATGATGAATTAATAATGAGAAAGAGAATAAATTTGACTTTTTTATTTTCAAGTGCTAATTGCTGCACTGAAGCTAAATGAAATATTTATAAAATTTATAAAATACAGTGAAAAAATTAAACGCCCACCCGACCCAGTCAGGAACCTGGGTCTTCCGCAATCCGGGCGGCTGCTATGACCGCTAAAAATACATTGAGAAAATTAAACGCCCACTCGACTCAGCCAGGGAATCCAGCATGGCCATCGGTTGCAACGACCGTTGGATTGATGGCGCTCGTGCCGCTAAAAAAGCACTCAAAAACATTAAAATAGCAGTGACAAAATTCAGCGCTTACGTCAGCATTCCCGGTAGCATAGCGGTCAGTGCAGCCGCCCGGATTGCGGAAGACCTAGGTTCGTTTCCTGGCTGGGTCGGGTGGGCGTTTCATTTTTTCACTGTATTTTATGAATTTTATAAATATTTAGAAAGAGAATAATCACAATAGGTACTACCTATTGAGTGACAGAGTTTCGTTGACCGATTGTTGTTATTTTAGAAATATTGAATCCATTTTGCAAGTTCCTGTAAGCGCAAGTGAGTTTATCGTATCGATATTAAGTAGGTACTACCACTGTAAAAGGCATTTTAACGAATAACTGCTTTTAGTGTTATATATCTAGCACGACCAGCACGACTAGATTTTTTGTTTCGTCTCAATAAGAAAAAAAACTTAATGTGGCAAATATTACCCGACCCAGCCAGGCCTGGCTGGGTCGGGTGGGCGTTTAATGTTTTCACTGTATTTTATAAATTTTATAAATAAGTATTTAATTTAGCTTCAGTGAAGCAAGCACTTAAAAAAATAAAAAGTTAAAGTTTATGTGGCAATTAAAGTAAAATATACGATAGTGCAGACTTCACCGTTGAACAGCGAAGGTACAACTGAATTCTTCTTTGTGAATTTATGGAGAATTATTCCTTGAAGACTAAGTGAAGCGACGATCTCCGCAAGGTGGCTGGCAAGAGCTGGATGAGAGTAGCCGCGGATCGTGCTCAGTGGCGTGCACTTGGAGAGGCCTATGTCCAGCAGTGGACTGTATAGGCTGAAGTTGATGATGATGATGATTCGTTAGAGAAATGCCCGTTCTTATCAACCGTTTGCCTTTGACTTACCCAACGACGTAATAAATGGTCGGTAAAAACAGGCATTGGAACATAAAAAAGAATCATCAAAATCGGTTCATAAACGACGAATTTATACGTGAACAGACATAAAAAAATATAGGGTCGAATTGAGAAACCTCCTCCATTTTTGAAGTCGGTTAAAAATAGGTAATTATTAAATATGGCGCAGTGGTTAACGCTATCGCTAGATGGGTGGGTGACCAAAAATGTACCATCTCGAGCTCCTCCGTGCTTCGAAAGACACACAAAGCCGTTGACCCCGGCTGCATTAGCAGTCGTTAACAACCACCAATCCGCATTGGGCCCGCGTGGTGGTTTATGGCCAGTTCTCCCTATCCATCCATAGGGAAAGCTGTGCCCCAGCAGTGGGGACATAAAATAAGCTGATGAGCATGATGATGAAATATAAAAACGTACATGATGTATTAAAAAGGTTGCATCTTCATAGCTAAGTTCAAAACTCTTAAGTCCAAGCATATCATCTGCTTTGAATGAACTTAGTATGTGTTAGTACAGTCGATTTGCATTATAAACAACATGCCTCCGAATTCGTAGCCAATTTGTCACCGCTATAAATATCCCGCGCAACAGTTGCTCTCTGAATGATAATGGAGCAAAGAATAACATTTGTTGTTGAAAGAATTATTATTGCAAATGATAGATAACACTGCCCGACATGTGCAAAAATAATTTCTTATACCATTTTTTTCGGAGTACTTAAAGAAAAATATTAAATACCTACCCAAAACTGTCAAATTCCTCTATTTGTAATTCCTCTAATTACAATGTGGGTATAAGGGTCAATATTGAATTGACCCTTATACCCACATTGTAAAGTTCAAAATTTATTGATGAAATTCGATTTTTTTGTGGTAGGTTGATCTGATGTCGGCGGTACATGTTCCCATGACATATTTTTACAACTACTTATGGATGGTTCAATACCATAACACTACGCTAGCCTAACGCGGGTTGATCGGAATTACATTAAGGATTGCCGGAACGACCGGGGACAAAACGGCTTAATGAGCCTTTTATAGCATGGAACAGCTTAAGCTATTTTAGTTGTATTACTATCAAAGGTGGTCATCTTATGTCCGGTCGGCTGGGGCACAAGCCCACTCTATGAATGGGTAGAGAAGACGGTCGATAAACCACCAAGCGGGTCCAGTGCGGATTCTGGTGGTTAACGACTGCTAATGCAGCCGGGACCAACGGCTTTACGTGCCTTCCGAAGCACAGAGCTTAGTTGCTTGATCGTATTACAAAAGCACTGGTCGCGGAGCCTTTGAACTCTATTTTTTTTTATACAATAAGTATAAAAAAGTACCAAGTGATTACTTTGAATACATATTATATTAAAGGTATGTTAGTGCCTTTAGCCCCTCCCGCCTAAGTGTAGACTAACGAATCGATGATTGCATAATAACGTTCATAACAGAGCTTTGTTAGCATAAACTCTAATAAAAAATTGAATTTGGAGTTTTATAAGTTTTTCTTTTGATTAACCAGTCAACTAACTAACCTATTGTTAAAAACTACTCAATTAGTAAATTAAAAAAATATATTTCCGTTTTTAAATAATAAAACAGGGTCATAGCGTGCATGCATGATATTGCATGTATCTTTTTGCAACTTCCAATAAGTACTATGTCATACATACCTACAGTAAAACGCAAATATCTCGAAGGACGTGCGCAGGCTTTTAGCACGCTCCGTGCATTAAAATTATGCGCTCGAGTGTATTTTTTTGTCGATTGACGATTTCATTATTATTTCGTCCGCATTCGGTACACGCGAACCGTGGTTCGGATTCATTACGTAAATGAATATTAATTGGTGCGTTTAGCGCTTTGTAAATGAACGTCCTTTTTACTCTATTGTTTTTAATTAGGTAAAATTACGACTATTTGATAAAGATTCAAGTAAAAAAACTTTTCTTTTCTGTTATTTAAATAACGACGAAATAAAGAGATAAGTTAAGATTAAATAAAATAGTAGAATTTAAATTTCATTCCAATGAAAATTATTTAAGCCGCCTTCCTTATAAACAGAGTATAAGCTTGGAATAGATATTCCGTGCTTTGTTCCCGTCATGTAAACATAATTTTAAATTAGAATAAAACAGACAAATCTAAACTTAAACTACGCTAATGTAATGTTTTGTTTATTAGTACGGTGGCTAAAGTTTAACTTTATTCATTACATTTCATTACATGATTAGCCCAAAAAGCTGATGTTATTCAAAGTGGCTGTATTATCGAAACAAAAGAACAATGGTTATATAAAGGGTGTCCCAAAAACAATGGATAACCCTACAACCATCGATAGTTTTAAATACTAATACTTTTTTCTAGTTTTTTTTTTAATATTTATTAACTCGTTTATTAAATTCTAATAATTTTGTTTGATAGATAAACTAATAAAATTAAAAAAAAAGTAGATGGAAAAACCTCTTCATTTGTAGAAATGGAATGATAAAACAAACCGTAAGTGGGTTATTTTCGAAAAATACAAAATATCCCAAAATCTTAAAAACCGTGATATTTTTACTAAGGTCAAAATTTGAGGTAAGAGGGGCCATGGTGAAGCCTATCGATGGTTATAGGGTTATTCATTGTTTTTGGGACACCTGTATATACTGTGGTTATGTTGTATCGCCCGTAGACTGTGAACGTCTGTAGTAACATATATAAACAAGTGATATGAAAGTCATCACCGAAATTAGTTTGTTCACGAATACAGATAGCATTTATCGTGTGATGTAATAAGCTTTGTTTGATCTTTTTTTGTTATTAGACTATAAACTGTCCCACTGCTGGGTAAAGCCACAAAATCTACTTTAGTTTATTTTTTGGTAAAGGTCTCCTATTTTAGAATCACAACTAGGTCACCTAGATCTACTGCTTAGGAATAATATAGCTATATATTTTTACTTTTTATTTTTAAGTGCTAATTGCCACCCAGGGGCCCGACAGCTTAAGCCTATACATTAGCCTGTATAAGCCTATAGCTTTTCATAGGCGGTACGAAATGACAAGATGACGTCATAAACTATAGCTATAGCCAAAGCAATCGAGTTAGGCGGTTGGGGGGCGGTTCAATTCCTGGCTGGGTCGGGTAGCATTTAATTTTTTCATTGTATTTTATAAATATTTAATCACTACATAGTATAAAAACAAAGTCGCTTCCCGCTGTCTGTCTGTCCCTATGTATGCTTAGATCTTTAAAACTACGCAACGGATTTTGATGAGGTTTTTTTAATAGATAGAGTGATTCAAAAGGAAGGTTTATATGTATAATACATGCATATAATTGGACCCGGTAGGTGGCGCTGCTTTTTTAGGGTTCTATAGGATACGGGTATTCACTCAAGAGGACGAAGTCGCGAGCGGGCCGCTAGTATAGGTATAAGTAAGAATTTTGTTTAATTAAAGGCAACACATTTATCTACCTAGGTAATTCTAAAAGTGTACTTAGTTCTTTTTCTGAAAAAAAAAAAAGAAATAAACTGTATAAAATGAACCAAGCAAGTGTACTACGAATTTGTTGTATTTTCACAGCCCATTGTCTAAAACTTAATGTCTGCTTGTTTCAACACAATAACTGCTGTCGAAGCTCAGCAAAAACTCTTTGTAAACGCGAACTGTACCGATTTGTCACCCGCTTTCCCACCCACACGATTATATCTCGATTATCACACGATTTATATTCGAGTGCGCTGCGCAGGCGCATCACGACATGAGAAACTGCTGCGCTCATCTTACTAGTTTTTGTGGATGTTCTTGTATTTGCACAGTGTTGTAAAGGTAACGTGTTTATATAAATAAATACTTTGTCTCTTAAACCGGTATTTTCAGTGCATTCATCTCACCTGATGTTAAGTGATGATAAGGCCAATTGTGGAAGCGCACTTCACCCGGCATTCTCAACTGCTGAGGCACTGGCTATCTAATCTCTAGCTGCCGGAACACAACAATGCTACAAACATTGATGTTATGGCGACATATTTAGATAGGATGGTGGTAGCTAGCCAGGCGGACAAACAAGCCCTACCACCAACCAAACCGAGTACACAAACATGTACCCCCCGCTGGGAATCGAACCCGGGAGCTCTAGGTACAAACCGGTGCTCTTATCTACTAGACCACAGAGGCGGTTAAACATATTGCTGTTGGCCGCCTATGGCTTTTACAGAGTAACTGGACGTTTTGTGGGCGGCGAGAAGTTTTAAGGGTTCCTCAAGACGTGTAATCAAATTCAAATTCACATATTCAAATTCAAAATCATTTATTCAGTTTCAGTTTAAACACAAAAAAATATACAAGAGAACCATACCAACATAGCCTAGTTGGTCACACTTTTATCTTTTGTTTTTGTTTTGTATTGTTATTGTGAATATCGTGATATTTTGTAGTGTGTGCCAATAAATGTATTTCATTTCATTTTCATTTTTTCATTTCACATGTAAATAAAAACAAAATAAAAATCTAAGTTAACAAATTTACCTCAGGTAAAAGCTTCAATTTCCACAATGTCATACAGTGCTTTAGTAAAAGTCAAAAATTGTTTAAGAAATACAAAGTTAAACTATAATGAATAATACTAAAAATATGATAAGTATGCAAGAGCAGACCAGCCTCCACAGGGGGCACCCGTTCCCGAGTATGACATATGAATCAGCCATCGCTTCGCTCAACCACAGAACCGGATAAAGTAATAATAACCCATGCCGAGAGTCCTGTGGCTTCTTGGTACAAGGTTGTAGCTGTAGGGTTTACGAAACCGTAATTTAGATTTCGACGTTTATCTATATACTAATACGTCAAAAACTTGTACCCCTTTTTACGAAAACTGCGCGGACGGAGGAGTATGAAATTTCCCACACTTATAGTTTATATAGAGAAGGAGTGCAGAATGCTAATATTTTTTACATTAGATTAAATAAACATTTGTAGCATACATTTTTCAACAATTTCAAAAATGGAAGAGGAGCGGCCGAAATCTTTCAATCAATCTTTTTTAATTTTTCATTGCTTAAGATGCAATCCGTGCATCCTTAATAAAATTACGGTCGAATTTAGACCACTGGTCGACCACTAGTATACTTAAAGCTCGTCCGAACAAAAAGATTAAAAAAATTAACTTATGTAGGTATACTGTGTTATACACCCCGATTATATAATAACCTTACACTGTTGCACTTACCTTACATGACTTTATTTAAAATGATGATCAGAGAATATCTTTCAAGTTTCTGTGGTGATGCAAAAATTAGGTAGGGGTTTATAATACTAACATTAAACCCGTTGTGGTTACAAGCAGCAGATTAAACAGTAATTATATATTCGGTAGTTGATCGATACCGGTAGTACAGATGACAAAGGCAAGGTCGAAATATGCAAATCGGCGTATGTTTTTTAAGTTCCCACTTCTTTGTTTTTCAATAGGTGTAATTAGAAGAAGGTCGAGTAATATTTATTGTAAAAAAAAACCTACTTGAACAATTCAATTAAGGAGACAAGTATGATGACGTTGCAATCTATACAAAACTTAAATAATCATTTATTGCACTAATAAATACAAATAAATCACAAAAACACAAGCAAGACATATAAACAAAAATGAGCTTAACTCTAGAAGAGAGATTTCGTTGGATCTAGTAGGTAATTATAATTCTTATGCCACTAAAGTCACTTACTTCTAGAAGATTTAATCGTTGTTGGAAATAATATTACTCTTTAAGTATACCTTTTATTGACTTTGCTGAATATTTTCTTTTTTTCTAGCCGACACACCAATCAAAACACAACAATGCAAAACAATGCACTTAGAGGCAAAAATAAGTATTAGGGCGATATCAGCATTCAGGCAGAATTCTGCCACCACCAGACAGGACACAAGAGTAACTGTTAGATCCTTAGCTCAAATTTTATTAATTGTTCACACAACTAAATCCTATTTGTTCCCTCCTTTTGTCCTTTATACGACGAGGTGTAAGAAACAACTTGCGGGTCGTTAAGGTGAGGACGCCTAGTGAGGCCCAATCCTGCTCCACTAATGCCTATTTTCACCATTGACCCCTAAGTTTTAGGTGACCCCTAAGTTTTAGGTGACCCCTAAGCAATTTTAGATAACGGTTTTGCTCCAACAACTGTCACATGGCTTAGGGGTCACCTAAAACCTTCGCATCTGGGTGCCTAGTACGAGTTCCATTCGCCTAGCGATCACAATAATTAGTATTTGTATGGCAATTTACTCTTCTCGTTTTCCACCAGGAGGTGATGCTTCAATGCCATACAAATTTACTTTTTTTTTAACGTGACGGAATGGTATTGTTAACTTAATATTGTAAGATCTGTACCATACCAACATAATGCAATAAATACTTATGACTATATGACTATGGCGAATGAATGAAGCTCGCACTAAGCACCCTGAACTCCGGTTCTGCCTAACATTAGCTAGAGTAGAGCACAGACATTTGTCAACTTTTCTATATGAAAAAAAAAACCTATTTCGCATGTGAAGAACAATGTAGAAATTATCAGGACTTCTTGGCGGGAAAGTGAAGAGTCATGTCTGCGGTTTTGTTTTATTTTCTAAAATTTGTGATAAATCGAATATTAATGTGAAATAATGGTGGATTATTAACCGTTAAATGTTCGTGAGTGTGCATGAGTGTTGGCAAATGAAACAAAACAGTGCAACTTTACTTTTCAAATTCTCTCAAGAAGTCCGCCGAGGAATTAATAAAGCCCCACATCTTTACTGAGATACTCGAAGGGTTTTTTTTTTTTTTTTTTTTTTTTTTTTTTTTTTTTTTTTAATACTTCCTCCTCCAACAGGATCGGAGCTAGTCTTAGCTATTTCTCATTCATGCTAGTTCTATCATTTATTCCTCTCGCACTTTCATTCCACATACTTCACATCCATACATCTCCTTTTATTCCATGGCAGTGGGTGTTCTGCCTATTTTAATCTGTTCTGTGCCTTCACTTTTTATTTATTATATTGTTAGGGTAGCGGGTAAATAATTTTTCATTTAGTCTTTATTTCATACGTGGGAGATATTCCGAACAGAGTTTGCTTTTCCTTATATCTAAATCTTAATTAACAAACTTATGATTATTGACAAATTTTTCTTACACTTACATTATTTGCTTATTTGTGACATTGGATTTGTGACATTTATACATCAGTATAAATGCCATTTCCTATTTTATTACACTTATTTCTATTTTAATTCTTATTTCTATTTTTTACTATTGCTACTACTTTATTACAGTACTTAATGAATATAGCCCTGTGCTCTCCCGCTATAAGGGCTGCAAAATTCTCCGGTACCACCTTTATGCCTGTTTGGATCTCGATGTCAAGCCTCTCCAGAGCGTGTAAAGAGCACTCTGAGAGGATGTGTGGGAGGGTCTCATGTGTATCAGGATCGCAGATGCATGACGGGCTGTCCTTGCACTTGAACTTGTTCAAGTATGAGGCAAACCCGCCGTGACCCGTGAGAGCCTGTGTGGTGAGTTGTGTGTAAGTCAGCTTCCTGGTGATCTGGTATGCTGATGTGGTGTCTGGGAAGAATAGCTTGGTTGTTTCGGCGGTGCTGCTGGACAAGTACCTTTCATTCCATTTCTCAAGAGATTCACTTCTAATGCTTCTCTTGACAAATGAAATCGGGCACTCGTCATAGTCAGGTTTCTTTTTGGACTTTATAGCGGCTTCCTTGGCAAGTTGGTCGGCTCTTTCGTTTCCTTCTAACCCCGCATGCGCTTTAATCCAGTATAGGGACACAGCCTTGTACTGCTTAAATGCTAGATTTAAGTTAGCTCGCATGTTGACTGCTAGGGGGTGGAGGGACATCACGTTTGTGACGGTTTGGAGAGCTGCCATAGAGTCGCTATAAATTCCAAAACTTTTCTCCTTCCTACTCAACAACACCTCCGAAGCCTTGTGTAATGCTAGGAGCTCAGCCTGATACACGGTGCTGTAGGACGGCAGTGCAAGCTTTACGGCTCTGGTTTCGCCGGCACTATTCCACAAGGATAGCGCCGCCCCAACCTTGCCGTCTATCTTGCTGCCGTCTGTGTAGATGCGGATGTCATGCGTGTGTGAGTTTATCTGCGTGTCCTGCGTGATAGGCGTGAGCTCGAGCGTTGTATGTTCTGCCGGGTGTGGTAGTTTTAGTGCAGGGTGTGGTGTCTCGATGCTTCTGCCGCATAGTTCCGGCCGGGGCACCCCTTTCCTGGCTTCGTAAAGGGCGGCTGCCTCTTTAATCCGGAGGTCCAGGGGGAGTGTCCCGGTCAGAACCAGGGCAGCGTTGAGTGACACGGTTCGGTACGCCCTACACATTTTCTGCGCGAATCCCCGTTGCAATGCTCCCAGCTGCTTGCGCGTTGTGAGCTTATCCGCGGCTGAGGACCAGGCCGCAGCTGAGTAGGTCACAACGGGTTCCACGGCGGCCATGTAAATAGATCTTACCACCTCCGGGTTCAATCCCCAGTTCACTTTAGCGGCCCTAGACAAGTGGTTGAATATACCTGCCGCCTTCTTGCACACGTTTGCCACGTGCTGGTTAAAGGTGAGTTTGGAGTCGATGGTGAGGCCCAGGAGTTTAATCTCATCACGGCTCTGGATCACTTTCCCGTTCATGTTGAGGCGAGGGACGTCGAACTTCAGCTTCTTGGTAATTGTCAGGCTGTTAGTTTTATGGGCTGCAAATTTCAGCTTGTTTTCGACGCCCCACTCCTCCACACGTGCAAGGATCGGATTCGCCGCGTCTTCAACCTCCCTCCCAGTCTCCCCAACGAAGACAAGGATGACGTCGTCTGCGAAGGCTTGGGCTATAACCTGTCGTTTCTCCAAGTCCTTCAGCAGAGGATCCAAGAGCAGGTTCCATAGAATGGGTCCCGCAATGGATCCTTGGACGCACCCCTTCGTCGTCTCCCTCTCCACCTCTTCACCAGCGTAGCGTACGTGGACCCTCCTGTCACTCATGTAATTGTCGAGTACCCTACGTAAATTAATTGGGCAGTCTTCTTCTGCTAGCCGGACCTTGATTGCCGGCCACCATGCGTTGTCAAATGCTCCCTCGAAGGGTTAGGGGGTATATCATTTCTCACTTCTCATTTTTATTATCATTCATCATCATACTGACTGGAAGGAAATATTGTATATTCATGTATTACTTTGACACTGGCTAAATGTGCTAATCGCACGAAGCCATCAACGAAAAGAAAGAAAAGAACAATGTAACTCGTATAACGCACGTGTACTCGCCGCTCCAATAGTGTGCCACGAGGTTTCTAATCTATTCGTTTGATTCCGACCGATTCGCACCAGTTGCGCATTATGACAATACGCTGTTTCGACTGTGTATGTTTATTAATGATATTGGGAAAATACTTTTTGCTACCTTGTTTTATAATGCTATAACGAGTGATACAATCAATAATGTATCAATAGCGTATCGTTAGCCTGGCTTTGATGACATTTGGACTATGGGAAATTTTCATGACGATAAGGTCGAACCTAGAGACGCGCGCTCCCAGAATCCTTGACCATTGTAAAATAAGACATCCAAAATTTGAGCATTTTTATATTTCTATAACAACACCTTTTGTAAATGTCATCATCATCATCATCGTCAGCCTACATTAGTCCACTGCTGGACATAGACTTCTTCAAGTGCAGGCTGCTACTACTCTCATTAAGCTCTGGCGAAGATCGTCACTCAACCTAGTCTAGTCTTATAAACCTCATCATCACCAGCTCATCAACGTCCTCATTGCTGGGACACGAGCCTTCCCTATAGATAAATAGGGAGAACGGGCCATAAACCACCTCGCGGGCCCAGTGCGGATTGGTGGTTGTTAACGACTGCTAATGCAGCCGGGACCAACGGCTTTACGTGACTTCCGAAGCACGATAATATAAAATTTTTTGATCACCCATCCGATGACCGGCTTTTGTGAACTTTGCTTAACCATAGCAATCGAGAACCGGGTCATAGTTGCAATAAAAGTGAGAATAAATTCGCAAAGCAAGCGCTAGCTAATTCTATTTTAAAGAAGAAATTATAAGAAAGAATTATGAGAAATATTTCTAAGAAAAAAAAAACTCAACTTCTTTTTCTTTTTGTTACAGAGGCGTGTTCCCCTGGAAGAGCAGCTCCAAAACTCAAGAAGCAAGCCAATCGTCAACGAGCTGGCGTCTATTCGGCAGCAAGTCCACACAGAACCTGGCCGCGAAGACCATCAGCTCGGAAGCGCAGAAGACCTTGACGCCCGTCTGCTCGGCGGCAAACACACCCCATCACCATAAGAGGCAGGGCAGTTCCGCCAGCGAGAAACAGTTTGAAGACCTCGTCGCCAGTTCCATTGCCCTGATACAGCATGACAGGTATGTTTCAGTTCAGATGCTACTAATATAGCTAGTGGTGCAACGGATAGTAATTCCTAATGAGTCTCGTATTGATATCCATCGGTACATCTTTGTATCGAAGTACTTATTTCTTAAAGGATATTTTGGTTATGGTTATGCTATTGTCGAAAGATGACAATTTGTTAGATGGTAGAATTTATTGTTAATTATCTAACTGGCGTCTCGTCTCCTCTTCATCTCTTGTTTCTCGTGGTGACTTTTGGCGGGAGAAGTGATAAGTGATATTTGAAATTACATGTTATTTTTTGTTTGCAGTATATTGAAATGTAACAATGGAGAATTGTTACTTGTCAAGTTACTTACTACATTGTATGAAATGATGAAAATATCGAATGAAAGTGTTTTTAATTTTAAGATAAGTAATGAAATTAAGTGCTTTTTATTTTTTCTTCGTCAATTTGGCAGAATTGCGTTGTGACTAACGACACACATCGATCGTGGGTTTTCCATGCACCTCGAATCAATTTTTATTTTATGTTAATCAAGGTAAGCTCAAATCCTAAATGCCAACGACACTAGGCGTGAGCGAGTGGTAACTGAGCGTGGGTGCTCGCTCACGAAATTGGGGCATTCAACCTGTATCAAAGCTTGATACCGGTAGGCTCCACGATTTATTGCCCCCTATGAACCCAAACCCAACAAATGCTCCCATGGTTACTGACTTTCACTTTATTAAAGGCGAGGCGTGTGAGTCTTCTAGCCCTTTTAAGAATAGTATGTTCATTGCTATTTGTTGTTTGATTTGAGGATACATAATACAGCATTATCTATGGAAGCCTCGGTTGGTTGTCTATATAATATAATCAAATCAAAGTAATCAAAAGATATTTTTTTTAGTAACTTGTACTTAAACATTTAGAAAGACCTTTCTCGTAGAGGGGCGTGCTAGACACGAAATTATAAGAGAAGATAAATATAAAAGTTAAGTACTCTCCCAAGAAGGCTATTACTGTACTCGTATATTTATTGTCAATGTTATATAAGTCGTTATGAGAACGCCCGCGAAGCTTTCTGAGTTAGTGAAACCATCACTAATATCACGATATACAGTCACTGATGATGCGGGGATGCGGTATGCTAAACATACTAGAATAATGTGTATTTTATAAATAAAGCAAAAATAATAATAATGAAAATGATAATAATGATAAACATATAAATAAACCTACTTAAACATAATAGTAGTCTCAGGGAGGAAAGTAGCAGATATGGCAGTTTTGCAGCTGGACAATATATCTTGCGTTGGTATCATAAGAGCATTGCGTCGTCGTTCAAGGATGGCATTCTCGTTTGCTGCTCAAGGAAATCTGACAAGAGTAAGAACTCGCTCTGCAGTAGGTATGCTGATGCGCCACACGGCATGCCAGTACGGGCCGGGATGGATTTTGATAGACCTTGTTAGAGCATCTAATAATATTAATACGGTGTTTATTGACGCGGAGTCGATGCGGGAAGTCGGAGTCGATTCAAGTCGCATGCGGGCCGCTTGTGTTATTTATAATGTTTAATTTAGTCCAAATTGGGACAGTGTCAGAGTTCCACGCCCCGTTGTAATGTGAAACACTGGGTCAGCCTGTCTGAACGGTTCATGAGGTCATGTGGGTGCGACCCACATTAGACTAGATATTGAGTTCTATGGGTCAATTTCCGCATAAATAATTTAGAAACACTTGTAACTGAGATTTGAAAAGGGTTTCGTAAAGTTCGGAACACTATGGCAACAGTTTCTTTATAAAAATGTTGCTTTTTCAAAAACCACTCATACATGTGGAATTACACTATCGAAAATAATGTTATAAAGTAAAACAGCTCTGCTGTGTAATCCCTCTCCTACGACACGGTCAACCCGGGACGAGTCTAGACTCGATTTTTTCTGGACTCGAACCCCACGGAGAATCTGGTACGAGTACCCAGGTTTTCTATCCGTTTATATTTCGGTCACTACGGCTTGAGGAACCATAAAATTCTCGTCGCCTAAAAACCTGGTTACGCAGCAAACGTCGTAGGCAACAGCAAATTTTTTCCTTAAGAATAACACAATGCTGTTCCACATAATTAGTATGTAGACTAGTTGCCGTTCAGTCCTCCGGCTCCGGCGCCCATGTTTTCAGGGAAGCGTACTCAGCCATTATACATATATTCATTCAACACCGGTCAGTATCGATGCCTAGGACATTATCAAATCATGATTTGCTAAGTGGGTCGGCGCTTTAAGGATTTCTTAAGCGGTGTAGAAAAAAACTTGGCAAAGTGTGGTTCTTTGTTTGGATTCTACCGTCCTTGTTAGTGTACTACCGTCGTCTAATCGTCGCTTGTTATCAGATACGAAAGGTCAAGGCAGGGACGCGTAATTAACCCCAGACACTTAGTAGTAAAGCCCCTTCTTAGAGAATAAGGGGTTTTAATTAATCGAATCTCCTGTACCATGAAACGCTCCGCGTGATCGATTATATACTTTAACCCAAAGTGTTACCTACTAATATTGTATTAAAGCCTTTAGTTCCTATTGGGTGTACGTAAGGTATCTTTCGGTTTATCAAATATTCGAAATTTTTGCAGATTTGTTGAAGATTTCATTGGCCTTACATTACCTAAAGTACATTCTAAGTTGCCTTAAAATATCTAAAATGTCCAATATTCGTTAACGTTGTTAGTAATCATAATACAATTCTGGAAACAGGTCATTTATCTGCCCGCCGGCAACAAAAGGAAATGTTAAATTACAATTCACTAAGCTGCTAGGGTGTGCCACCGGCCGGCGCACCGACATTCGGTGTCCCAATGATCCGTTTCCACGCTTCTGTGGCGTCACGCTCTCGTGTCTGCGGTCGCACTAATCGCTGTACTAACGCTGAAATTCACCAGTTTATTCTCCTTTGTTGGATTTAATTAAGTCCTTAGACGTCTCTTATGTCAGAAGTGTGCTAGTTTTATCTATATTTACGAATTTCGAACACGTTATCGAAACGAAAATTTCCATGAATAACTTATAACTCACCTCATCTCGTTTCTCACGGGGAGGCGCTGCTTCAATGACAATGTTATAGAATAGTTAATAAAATTCAACCTAGAAACTTTGATAGATTTTTGATTCTGATTCTTGTAGTTGGTGATTGCAGATATAAATTATAAGGAAAAGCGCAGACTAGACTTCTAGACTTAGACTAGAAAGAAACTAGACGACTGTATAAACAAACATAAACCTATGCCCAGCACTGGCTCTACGAAAAAAACTGATAAAGATGATGATGCTGATAATAGAACGTTAGACTAATTGTATGTGTAACATGAAGTGTCACGGATAATAAAACAGCCGACATTATTTTAAAGTTTAAACCCAATCTAACAATCTAATTTAAAATTGATCAAGAGTGGGTTGGAAGGATTGTGGGGGGGGGGGACTAAGATTTGAACTGTTGTACATTACTCTCAGTAACAATATCTTCAGTAAAGGAATAGGTTTTCTTTGTTTCTTGGTGATAAATGGTTGTTATGTTTTGTTTTCTTAAGTTAACTCAAACACAAGTTATTCAAAAATTATATATGGGTTCTACACACATTGATTTATTATTTTGACTTCAACTTTAGTAATACAATTATATTCTAAGTGTTTGAAAGCAATTAATGAAGGTATCTGTAATTTCTAATTGATGTAGCAGCTGGTTGGCGATTTGCATAATACGTTTTGGCGCATTTCATTCATAAGTAACAGTACTCTTAACAACGGAGAGGTAGTTACAATTCACACTCAAAGATTTAATATATTCATTGTTCCCACTTAATACCTGCATTGCATACAGGCCGTTTGCGACTGCGCTGTGACTGTAATCGGTGATGATGGTATCTACTTTCTCTTCTTTCGTATCAAGAACAATTCGGTCTGTTAATATTTGCAATTCATTGGTTTTGTCGTGTTTGTTGCATATTGCAATATTAATTCGATCGTTGTTTCAAGATTGCTTTGTAATCTTGCGACTCTTTTTTTTGTTTATTTGGGAAACAATTTGTCGTTGGACGTCTATACGGAGTAACGTGGTGGTGTCTCCGACCAAAAAGTACTGACTAGTGATTTTTTTTTTGGAGGAAGATTGCTGATTGCCTCAGACGGCATTTTCAGCTTCACCGGGCTTGTTTGGAGGCGGCGAGGAACGTAAAGGGTCCCTAAACAAATCGTGTGAAACAAATCACCTTCGGAGGTTTTGTAGAGGGAACGAGCAGCCGTGTAGGTTTTATATGTGTATCACGCATGCTTGTCGCTAAGCTTTATAAAATTCTCTGGGGGCATTTAAGGTGTCTGAGCTGGATTACGAAACTGGAATACCCGATGACGCATCTAAAGGTTAAGCCCGGATTGACCGTATCGTGGAAGAGGAGGAAAGTGTTTAGGCACAGGCCTGGTGTGAGTGAACGGAGTCGACAATTGATTTATTTTAGTGGGTAAGAGTATACGTTTAGAGTATTTCGGTATATCACTGCTTTGGAAAAATCGGTGGGAGAGTTATTGACAATTCGGGACTCGTCTATTAAAGGTTGATTTGGAAACATTGACGATAGTGGTTGGGCTTTACCTTCTCGTTAAATCGATGCTGAACATTCTGTTGCTATCAACCAACACGTGACAAATTAAATATTTGAACCCGTAATAGTGTAACCTTTTGCAGGTGGCTGATCGTAGAGCGGTGATACACACACGTGTTCTGTGTCATGCAAATTAAATCTGACATTATAAGCCTCGTCATAAACTACGTACGCATTTGTACCTGAATTATTCATATTACTGCTTGTTTTTTTTTGTTTAGAAACTAAAATGTTAATAGTGTTGTTGTACTCTGAAACTTAGAGATACGAGATCCAGTTCCTTTGTAGTTGAGGATTTCGGGTAAAGTACGCGGTCTGATCGATCTAATTGTAGCTTATCATCAGGTTCCAATAAAATTAACTTAATTACTTATAGGCATTTGTCATAAGAGGCAAATGTTCATACTTGAGTTGTTATACTTATATCATTTACCTTTGCTTAAAAGCTTAACAAATCATTACAAGTTTCTTCAATTCTAACTTTACTAATGTACTCTATAGAAATCCAGTTTCAAATCGTAGAAATCGCAGAAACACGGTGCAAACTAATTGTTCAATCAAGGTTCTAGAGTAACTGCATGCTGCAGGGGTCGATACGTGTCGGTAATAGCCCGGGAATTCCTAACTGACCATTTCAGTCCAATAATCCAAGGTAGATAGATTTAGGACCTCAAGTATTAATATTTATGGTTCAATATGCAGCGTTATGAATCTGCGAATTCAATGAATATTCGATTCGTGAGGTGGATATTAAGTCAACCTTTCCCTCAACGTTTTCTTAATACACTTACAGTTTTCTTAAAACAATAACAGGGCCCATGACTTTGGCGCAGTGGTACGCGTGTTCAGGACCCAGGTTTAGATCATGCTTCATGCTGGCTCGTGGTCCTTTATAATACGGTTTAGAATAACAGTGTTGAAAATGTGGAATAAAGTGAAAACTGGTGCTATATCACCGCACCCCATCGGCACGAAATGTATCACATGATGCGATGCGATTTTAAAAGAGCTTCTTGCCGCATGTGCTCGTATTCTGGATTGAGTTTCCTTCCGAGTATTTACAAATGAGTACAGTATGGTACACCAAGGGAGACTGTATGCCTGATTGCCACGTAAGTGGTATAAAAATAATTTTCTTTTTGTTTAAAGACAGATAAAGGCAGCCTCAATTTTAAACCAGGAATTGGAATGATGGGGTAACACAACGATAGCAACACACTATTATTGTTGAACAGAGGATGGATGAAGATGGCGCAGGACCGTAAATAGTGGCGTGCGAGGGAAAAGGCCTATGCCCTGCAGTGGGTGGGAGTGGACTGATGAAAATGATGATGATGATGAAAAATAAGCCCTTCCACCAATCAAATCCAGTACTTTCCACTCGCCTCGCTCGTTACTGAACCTGGAACCTTTATTCTTGAGACCGGTGTACTAATCACTACAAGAGGAACGTTCCGCAGTTAGACGATGTTTCTAAGTAGCGTGGAGGCGAATCGCACGGCAGCGGAAATGCCTCAGTAATGATTGTCCGCCGGAGCAATTTGCTCGTGACCGCTCTAGGGCTAGCGACGCGAACAGTTGCCTGGGCCACAAATAATGGAGACCCAGAAGGCAAGCGTCATACATACTACGCTCGAGCAACGCACACATTGACACGAATCTCGGAACAGCTCGGCGGAACAGACCGAACGCAACTGTTGCGTGATATCGTGGCTGTAAGGGTTGTCTATGTGTGCGTTGCTCGAGCGCGGTATGTATGACATACCGAGCTTACCTTCTCTAGTCTCCTTAGTTTGTGCCCGGGCTGTAATGGGGCCACTTGATACCCTCGGCCATGATGAAGATGTTGCAGATCTTTCAATTGTCGTTCTCGCAACAACGGGTTTGAAGCCAGCGGATGCTGAAGGAAGTTGATAGTTTTAGTTCGACTGTTCTAGTGGATTAGGATATTACTGCGAATTATGTTTCCAGCATTACAATTCTTTTTCACTGACAAAACTAAATAGTTGTTTCACCCTCACAAATTGCGCATTAACGAAATCTCAACTTCGTCATGCAAACAAAATAAATACTTATAGGTTATGTGCGGCTAAAATTGAAAGTTAAATTACTTCCAGAGCTCAAAGCTGGACTAATGTTATATAAACTTAGGAACCCTAATTGGGAACTCCTAACAATTATAGCAGCATGATTTTACAGGCTTACGTACGTAAGCAGAGTCATTTCTTTAAATGATAAAAATCTTAGATATAATTGGAAAACAATTATAATTGATACAGGAATTCCAACTTTGGTGTGTCATAAAATATGCTAATTGCTGGACGGTTATATAAATCACTATAAAGCGCAGCGTGGATTTCAAATTTTCAATATTGAAATAAGTTTGTGATTGCATCGCAATTCGTTCTCGTCACGTTAGTTCGATAGTTGTGTTCGTCACTCGCTGATATAAATCATCTGCTTCACACTGTTAAGGTGCTTTCACACTGGCTATTTTTTGGCTTGCAATTGAAAATAAAAAATATTTGGCATTTCATCATCATCTTCATCATCAGCAGCAGCAGCAGCAGCAGCCTATACTAGTCCAATGCTGGACATAGGCCTCTCCAAGTGCACGACACTGAGAACGATCCGCGGCTACTCCCATCCAGCTCTTGCCAGCCACCTTGGAGATCGTCGCTCCACCTAGTCTGAGCGCGCCTACACTTCGTTTGCCGTTAACCCTCCATTGCCATTTAAGAAATATAAACTTTACTGTTTATTATCACAGACTAGGAAGTTAAGTTTGTGGTAGATTGATGTGCAGGCGTGTGTACAACTCATGTAATATTGCATTAAAAAATTTTGCATGTTTTTTACGTGTTGAGAATATAAACCTTTGGAGTAATTATTAACGGGATTCTTACCATGTTTATTATTTTGATAGTTTAAATAATTGTAAATGGACGACCTCCGTAGCCGAGTGGCTTGCACGCCGGACCAAAGTCAGAGTTACCGCCGCCCAAAGGAGGCGGTAACTCTGAGGTCCCGGGTTCGATTCCCGGTCGGGTCAATGTCGAAAACGAACTTTTCGATATTGTGTCGGGTCTGGGTGGTTGTGGTACCGTCGTTGTTTCTGATTTCCATGAAACGAGTGCTTTACCTACTTACCTTGGGATCAGAACAATGTATGTGATGTTGTCTCATATCTTTTACTATACATACCTTTAACTATAGAGTTACATGCCACTTTATCTTCTTAAATGTATTTATTACGTATGCACCTTTTTTGTCTGCGTTTGTTATCTTTAAAGGAAAATCTATATTCTCTTTAAGTTCTATTATGAAAATCATTATTTTTAACAATTACTCACTGCAAGTATTTCAGTTACACCTTTATAGTAATGGTTCTTTAACATCATTCCACATCTAATACGAAATAAAGTCGTGTTTTTAGAGAGATTGCTGATTGCCTCAGACGGCATTTTCAGCTTCACCTGGCTTGTTTGGGGGCGGCGAGGAACGTAAAGGGTCCCTCAAGCCGTGTGAAACGAATCACCTTCGGAGGTTTTCTAGAGGGAACGGAACGGATTCTCCGAAGGGTTCGGATCGGATCGGGGAGCGGAGCAACCCGAGGGCGCCTCTAAAGGCTCGGGTTGACCGGGCCGTGGAGGAGGAGAGAAGCGCCCAGGTACATGTCTGTACCTGGTGTAGAGCGCGTGTGAGCCGGTTCTTCGTACTCTTGTTTTACGAGTAACGGTGTCTGGGGCTTAACTAGTGTGCATGTTTAGTGTATTCTGTAAATGTGTAGTGGCATTTAGAGGATCGGGCGGGGAAATAAAGTCGTACTTACCGTAGTCTGTACCAGTCTTTGTAAAAGCTTTGGGTCGATGTACGCATGTTGTTCCTTTTTTGCTCACAAAATGAATATTGAACAACATTGAAATTCAAACAATGAAAACGGGTCTTTATGCATAAACAGCATCTGATA
This sequence comes from Eudonia truncicolella, assembly GCA_949315975.1. Classification (NCBI taxonomy): domain Eukaryota; kingdom Metazoa; phylum Arthropoda; class Insecta; order Lepidoptera; family Crambidae; genus Eudonia; species Eudonia truncicolella. Next base: position 15,778,291 of record OX438837.1, on the reverse strand, counting down.
TTGAATTATGCACCTGCCCAATTAGCATGCCTACTGTACATCTTGCATGTTGTTCTGAAATTAATTCATGTATATTAATCGGTTTATAATACATACATATAACCAATGCACGCTATCCTCGGACACTGTCTGTTATGTGACTACTTGTAACTCAAGTTACCGATACTTCTGTAATAAGAAATAAAGAGAGAATCAATTTATTACTATACTTGGTCCATCCAGCCGTTGCGTCTCAGGTGGACTGAGACGCAACGGCTGGACGACATCTAACATTGGATTGGACTAAGCTATAGTCAGTTCAAATATGCTACATGGGACCGAATTCGGTCTAAAGATTATCTCCAAACTTCGGTATAAAGATGGCACTAAATGATGATGACTTAGGTTGGAGAAGCTCGATGGGGGTAATGTGGTCTTTCAGGTTGCGATCTTGAACTAATCTTGATCTAAGTAACTTTCGCAATGTCGGGTTATTGGATGGGTGACCAAACTCAGTCATCCGGAGCTTCGACTTGTTTCGGAAGGCCTGTTAAACTGTTAGTCTTGGTTGTGGTTGTAATCTAGCAGCCGAAAACCACCAACCCGCATTGTGGTGGGTTATATCCTGATTTTACCATATTATGCTATTACCTAAATTTCATATCCCAGCCAGATCCCAGCAGTGCGACGTTTATAGGCTGGTGATGTTATAACTAAATGTTCTAACTAGGATTTGACAACGTAACAAATACCACGCTTGCCGACTGGTTTGGTCACCCATCCAAGAACCGGCCTTTGCGAAAGTTGCTTATCCTTAGTAATTGCAGACCGGGCGCGTTAACCACTGCGCCATCGAGCACCTCGAAAAGACATTACCATTTTCTATATTTAAAGTTTCGGTAGTAAAAAGTGCACCGAATTCCGACACCTTCTCCACGTCGGATCGTGTCCATTGTCTCCACAGCTTCCTGCTTCGATTAACACGCCAGAGGTTAATTAGGTATAGAAAGTTTGCTATTGCGATAATTGCAAACTAACACGTACATTCTTAAGAAAGTAGCTTGAAGTAGTATTTTTTTATAGGTACTAGCTGACCGGCGGACTTCGTACCGCTTTGACAGTTTCCATGACAACAAAACAAACAAATCATTCGTCCGCTTAAGAACACCCGTATCCTATGATGGACCCCTATAGCAGCGCCACCTACCGGGTCCAATTGTAAATCTAAACCATTCTTGAATCCACTTGAACACACACAGAAAATTTCATTCAAATCGGTCCAGACGTTTAGAAGGAGTTCAGTGACATACACACGCACAGAAGATTTATATATATATAAAGATTTTTATATTTACTACTCAAAACAAAATAAGGGCCACGAGGTATTTTTTCATTTTGGTGTAAATTATTAAACATTTACATATTGAAAGTAGTAAAATATTGAGTATACAAACTCTTTGATACCTAAACTTTTTAATATTGTAGTATTCATCTAATGCTGGCAACAATTTTAAATAAAATTTGATTTAAAATTATTTTTGAAAATTTTGATTCTATTTTCTTTGACGTTTTGCTTTCCTTAGCTTCTTGGCTTATTAGAAATTATCAGAGTTCATTGATATCTCGAGTCAGAAACATCTTTTGCAATATGCCACAAGCACGCAGGCGTCATATGGACTCGCTGACAGCAACCAGAGCCGTTACAATGATTGAAGAAGGTCATTCGCAGCGATCTGTGGGTTTGCAATTGGGATTTTCTCGAAGAGCTATTCAAAATCTATGGAATCGTTTCCAAGAGACCGGCAGTGTTAGAAGAAGACCTGGTTCGGGCAGAGTTAGCATTACAACAGCTCAAGAGGATCGTTACATTCGATTAAGTGCGCGCCGAGATCGCACAACGACGGCCCGCAAGCTGCAAAATCGTTTACGGCTCACAACGGGTACTCGTGTCAGTGACCAAACTATTCGTAATCGATTGCATGAAGACCAGCAGGCATCAAGAAGGCGAGTTGTCCGTATTCCATTAACCAGAAATCATCGTGCAAATCGTTTAAGATTTTCCCGTCAACATTTGGACTGGGACATAAACCAATGGGGCATGGTGCTCTTCACAGACGAATGCAAAGTTAATTTTTTTAACGACGATCGGCGTATTAGAGTATGGAGAAGACGCGGCGAGAGATTTTCAGAAGCCTGCATCCATGAAGTCGATCGTTTTGGTGGTCCAAATGTAATGATTTGGGGCGGGATAAGCTTACACGGCAAAACTGAGCTCGCTATTTTAAATGAGGGTACTGTTACTGCTCAGCGGTATATTGAGGAAGTCGTCAGACCACATGTGATCCCATTTGCCCAGCGAGCGGGTCCTGGATTCATCTTGATGCAAGACAATGCTCGTGCACACACGGCTCAAGCGACTCGGTTTGTACTGGAAGCGTCTCAAATTCAAGTCTTGCCGTGGCCGGCGAACAGTCCGGACTTAAATCCAATAGAGCACATGTGGGATCAGTTGAAACGAAGAGTTAGAGACGGTGATCAGGAAATCCACAACCAACAGCAACTCATCAACGCTGTTAAAAGGGCCTGGGAAGAGATTCCAATGGAAAATGTCAGGCATTTGATTGAGAGCATGCACTCCAGGCTTCAGGAGTGCGTAACGAAACGAGCATGGAGTATTTTCTTTTGTTTTCAGTAACTTTACATTGTTTTTATTTTTAACCTTAAATGTGTTTTTTCTTTCAAAAGCAAATAAACTTTTTAATCATTATTATTGGAATAAATTTATTGGTCTACACGGTAAAAACAACATTAGTTTTCGTTATGGAGACAAAAAAATTAATATTTGTTTTATTATTTTCATGGTACAGACAAAATACCTCGTGGCCCTTATTTTGTTTTGAGTAGTATATAAAGGTTTTTATATATAAAGATTTTTATGTCTTACGGACAAGCGCAGTGCCTTCATATCATCTAATGTTAAGTGATGATAAGGCAGATGGTGGAAGCGCCCTTCACTCGGAACCTTCAAATACTTGAACACTGGCTATCTTATCTCTAGCGACATATTTAGATACGATGGTAATAGCTAGCCAGGCAGATAAATAAGACGTACCACCAACCAAACTGAGTACACAAACATCACTGGTAATTGCACCCTAGAATTCTAGGTCTGAGACTTGTGGTCTTAACCACTAGACCACAGAAGAGGTCAAATATTCCTTACGGATAAGCACTTGGCCTCTATCTTTTCTATGGTTTCCTGCATCTCTATTACAGCAACTTCCCCCCATCTCTCACCCCTCCCCCTTCCCAATTCCTACTTCTTCCTCAAGACCCAACTCCTTCTTCAAGGCCGGCAACGCATCTGCGATTACTTTGGTTTTGCGGGTGTCCATGGGCGGCGGTGATTACTTTCCATCAGGTGACCCGCCTGCTCATTTGCCTCTAACATTAAAAAACTTTTTACTAACCATAGATCTAGTATTAAAGTTTTTTCCTCATACCTCAATTTGTCATAAAGCAATATTTTGAGAGGTAATGAGAAAAAGTCTTGGTATTGATGTATTACCTGTATCACAGGCTTGCAGTGACTTACTATAAGGCGGTGTTAAGCGCTTCGTCGACACAGTAGAAAAAAAAAAATTACCGTGAAAAATTCCTATTCATTTTAAGTCCATATTATAACGATGGTCATTTCCATACGCGTTGTGTGTGCATGAATTATGTTCCAAATAACATAATGATAACAATGCTGAACAATCGTGCATCATTAAAGTTCCCACATCAAACCAGTTTTAGGCCATCAAACCAGTTTTAGGAGGTAAACGGTGGGGCCTAACTCTTAGTTATGGCACAAAATAAAAAGCCTACATAAGGTAAACTTAGTACGTACCGCGCTCGAGCAACGCACACACAGACCTCTTGCACTAGGGTTGCCAACCGTACTATAATATATAATAGTATTATACTATATTTAGGGTCTGTGTACTATATACTGTAGAAGAATATAGTACGCAAAAATACTATATTTTAAAACCAAAACTAACAAATCCTCATTAATAAATTTATGATCGTGCCTTATAAGATGGACGACAATTTATTTTAAATGAAGTCTTTGCAAAAGTAAAATATTGTAGTGACTTTACTTTTAAATTACAACCCAAACTTGGTAGCATATTTAAAAAAATGCTAATAATAACTTGTTAACCAAGATTATTTAAAGTGCTTCTTTTATTTTCGCTCTCTATTTCCGCCACTTCAGCATTCACAAGAAGGAGTATTTTCGATTATGAATTCGAAATGGCGAGAAAAAAGAAACAGGGCTAGACTAATGTAATTCGTTATACAAAATTGTTAAACGATGCATAAAGTGCAAAAAATATTTTTTTTATAAAAATAATAAGTAACAAATATATCTTTGTCTATTTTTTACTTTTTGCCAATAAATACTATATTTTTTGAAGAGTACTTTTTCAAAGCTAATTTTGAAAAGTACTATATTTCGCCGAAGAAAGGTTGGCAACCCTATCTTGCACAGACACGAATCTCGGAACAGCTCGAGACAGTCCGATCGCGGCTGTTGCGAGATTCCGCGGCCACGAAAGGTTGTCTTGTCTATGTGTACGTTGCTCGAGCGAGTTTGTATGAAGCTTACCTTCTTTAGTTTGCAGTGCTTGGTTTGTGGTTATGGTCAGAGGCGCACGTTTTAAATAGTGTTGCGAGCGAAAAGATCTGTCGATAGTGTCGTGACCTCGAAAATTACTTACACTATCGATAGTGTTCACTAGCAAAAAAACAGTTTTAAACCAAAATCTGTGACTTAAAACTCGTTTTAAATTTAATCAAACGGTTCAAAATCACGACCACGGCATAGTGTAGTAGTTAGTAATTATTACACTACGACGTGGGATCATTTTAAACAAATTTAAAACGAGTTTTAAGTCACAGATTTTGGTTTAAAATGTTTTTTTGCAACTATGCATGTGTGTATTACAGACACGTGAACACTTAATAGCATTGATAATGCAAAATTAAATAGTTTAAAACTCATTACTTATAAACAAATTTTAAATCTAGCTAAATAAACAAATTGATTTCAATTGGAAGAGCACCAATTTTTTCAACATTTGTGTTTTTGTAAATTGAATTATTTAAAATTAAAACTATTGTTAAACGCTAATGCTTTAGATTAGATAGTATCAATTTATGTTTGAGCAAAAAATATTCATGATGTCTATAGATTTAAAATATCGATTGTCACCGGCAGCACGATACAATTGTAGAAACAATGTAAGAAAGTATAGAATGTACCTTTAAAAAAAAAAGTAGGGTGTAGACGAGTCGTTTATATTATAAAATTTTAAAAAATCAAGTTTTTAACTGTTGAATGTTTAATTGTTTTTGTTTTGTAGGTCAACAATTCGATAGTTAACTGTCGATGTTCCGCAACGCTGCAAATGCAAATGGTGTAGCTGTTGAGGTTCACATTAATAAGTAATATGAATAATTAATGATAAATAATGTTTAATTGAAAAAACAACACTTTGTGAATAGAAGCTATGGTAGACTATTAGTCTCAAATCGGGAGGCCCCGGATTCGACTCCCTAGTCTCTACAAGAGCAAATGCTATATTCGCTTTGGCAGTTAGTATACACGGTCACACTACTCGCACTCCAACGGTCCATATTTATCATCGTAAAATAGTTTTTGCAATCCTTCCTAAACGGCCCTTTTCACGCGTTCCACACCAATATTCATAATTAAAGTTTTCGTTCTATCCATTCCAGACCATCGAACTTGCCAGCGAAGTGCACCGAAGAGGCTTTACGTCACAAAGCGGAGCACGCCCGCATGGTGGAGGCAGCTCGGCGGCGGGTCGAACGCGAGGTGGCAGCTCGCCACGCGCGCCTGCAGGAGTCCATAAAGCAGGAGGAACGGCTGGCGCGGCACGCACGGGAGTGGACGCACACCATCCTGCCCGACTGGCATAACATGTGAGTGAATGCGACGTCACAGAGACGAACATGCTCGTTTAGCGAAGGCGGTGGGCGCCAGAGGAGTCCATACGATAGGAGAAATGAGTGAACGTAACGTCACACAAGGGAGCATGCTCGTATATCTGAGGTGGCAGGTAGACAGCCAGAGGAGTCCATACGGCAGGAGGAGCGGTTGGCGAGCCACGCACGCGAGTGGACGCACACCGTCCCGCCCGACTGGCATAACATGTGAGTGAACGTGACGTCACAAGGGAGCATGCTTGCATGGTGGAGGCACCTTGGCGGCGGATGGCGAGCGTGAGGTGCCATCGACAGGAAAGTAATCCTCACATCTTAGGACCGAGATCCCCTAAGCAGATATTGATAAATAGGATAAAACGGATGACACAAAACGCTTTAGACACTACTATCCCAAAAAGGCTTATAAGCAGCTTATAATGAAAAAATACAAAACAAGTGACAAACTAAATAAAATGCAGAACTTGCATTTTATTTTGTTTGTTTGTGAAACTTGTTGTCGGAATGTAGCTTTCAAATGTTATTAAATGTGTTTACTTCGGTTCCATACAAGTCAGCCCACCAGACAGGTACGGTCAAAACAAAGAATGCAGAACAAGTACAAATCACTGTCAAAACAATAGGTCAAACACATTGTGTGGGACAATACGTTTGACCTGCTTCGCTTGTGTGAGACTGGCATCAACTAATTTGTAGACGTCTGAAATGTTTTCTTTAGGTATGCATAAATCATTTGCTTTGTTCGACTGCGCCGTACCTGGGTTACAAGTTTGCTAATTTTAATAATTTGACAGCCAATTTGATACCCAATGCAAATAACAATATCTGTAATAACAAAAATTTAATATTACCTACATTTTTTATTTTACACTTTAGAATTGAACTTGTGACAATTTGTGTACTGTAATTTATGTATTGTTTATATCTCATTCGTATGAGAATAAAGATCTTTAAACCTAAATCTATCTTGCAGTACAGGGCCTAATAGTAAAATTCGGTGATTATTTATAACTGTTCCAAATCATCCAGCCAGAACGTGAGAAGTACAGGATTTTAAAGTGGTAAATTCCCCTTAAGGGGGTCGGCGCCGGCGGTACAATCCTTCTTCTAACTATCTATCTAGTCTTAGTTATATCTATCCGACTTCTAAATAACTATCTGCGTCTCCTCTGGCGCAGTAATATAAAAAACCTTACAGTAAAAGTAGTAAACTCTGATGATATTTATCTCGTGCGGCGTAGTGCGCTTGCTACGCTCGCTGCGCTGTATACAAACAAAACTTTCACACAGTTATGATGGAGAGGACGCGTTTATTCGCTTTGTTTGCAGAACGAGCCTTGTAATTGTTTTCTGATCCGCTGGAGCGTGCTCTGCCTCGCATCTAATAAAAGATGATGCGATGCGTCGCTGTCTCAAGGGAAATTGTTGATTGCTATACCATGGGGAAATACTGTACTTGCATTAGTGTTGCCGAACTATCGATAGTTTTACTATCGATAGTTTTTATCTGAAACGGCCACACTCTCGGTAGGCATTTTTTTAACTTCCTACTAAGGGTTAGCACTTGAGCTTTATCTCACCTGATGTTAATTGATGATAAGGCCGAAAGTGGAAGCGAACTACTGAGGCACTGGTATCTCTATTGATGCTATGGCGACATATTTAGATAAGATGGTGGATGTTGGTGATTGTAATACTAAAAAATTTTATTGACAGTTTCCAAAATAATCTATTTCTGATAAATAAAAGCCCTTTTTAAGAATATTCTTACTACCTACATTCTGTTCGTTAGACCACTGAAGTACTAAGCATAAACTCACATCTTCCCATTGTTTCAGGAAAAACTCCAAGCGAACACTCGAGCTATGGTGGAGCGGTCTACCACCCTCGATACGCGGCAAAGTCTGGCAACTGGCCATCGAGAACAAACTCAAGATTTCACACGACATCTACGAAGAGCTGGTAGCCAAAGCCAAGAGGAAGCTTCACGAAGCACAATTAAGAAGAAAGCGGCTGAAAATCAACCATGAAGGTTGTAACTGTGATAAAATAGAAGATCCAGAAGTGAAACCTAAAACAGATGAGTGCGATAAACCCAGACTGAGTATACCGAGGAACTTAAGCGAGCAGAACTTGAAGTGTCATACGGCGGAACCGGTGAAGAGGTGCTGCTCGAAATCCAACCCTAATTTACTGGAGTATAGTGACGAATGTTCCATGGAGTTGATACAACTGGATATTGCAAGGACCTTCCCGCATCTGTGTATATTTCAACCGGGCGGGCCGTACTTTGATGTGTTGCATGAACTGCTGGCGGCTTATGTGTGCTACAGGCCGGATATAGGATATGTGCAGGTGAGATACTTTACAGTCCGTGCCAGATAACCGTGCAATAATAGTCATTGATGCTTCTCTAATGCAATCCATTATTACGTAACGATATGAACAAAACGTTTGAATACTATCGCTAAACAGGACTAATCGGACGTATCGTGGTATTCGTGGTACGTGTCCGAGCTTGACATATATTACAAACCTTTTTTTATTTATTTAATTTAATTTAATTTATTTTTATATTTTTAATGTGTAACATTTTTCTGCTCGATTTCTATACATATAAGCAATTTGTGGGAGTTATTTCGTGAAATGGGATGGAAGAATGTGTAACAGTGTAACAGGAAGTCGGAGAAGCGCGCAAGCGCGCGCCATTTTGTATATTTAAAATCGGTAAGAACATGACATATTATTATTATATGTGACATATTGTGTCATTTGATTATCAAAGGTCAGTTTGATATGTCAAATGTCTTCTAAAGAGTATTTACTGCATTTATTTTATAGTTATAAAATGATGTAATACCTGACCCATTTTTTTCAGAATAATGTTAAAATTGCTTATTACTAAAGTGACATATTGTCAAATGTTACACATCATAACCGACTACTGTAAGGCTCCCTCGTTTTTTTTTATTGCACCCGTGCAATGTGAATATAAAATATTTTTACGTGTAATGTGACTAATGTGTATACATAAATCAGTTAAATTAAGAATTTATATTATGGGAAAGACAAGAGTAGAGCTCTCATTTCTCGTTCTGACTTTTTAGTCGCAGTAAAAAAATAAACTTACTTTTATTGGAGAAATCAGTGGTTCCACAGACGTATAGTGCTCCATCCTAACTTTTTCACTCATTAATAACAATAAAATATAGTATCAGAAATACTACGGGGTACCCCGCTTAAGGAACTACCTACTAAACAGAATTTCGACGACCTCCGTAGCCGGCTTGCACAGAGGTACCGGGTTCGATTCCCGGTCGGGTCAATGTCGAAAACGAACTTTTCGATATTGTGTCGGGTCTGGGTGGTTGTGGTGCCGACGTTGTTTCTGATTTAAATAAAACGGTACTTACCCTGGGATCAGAACAATGCATGTGATGTTGTCTAATATTTAATGCTAGTTGTTGCCCGCGACTTTGTTCTGTTGTCTTCGCGAAAAAAAAAGTAAAAAAAGTACCCTATATGCTGGTCTGGGTCATGGTCTGTATATGAGAAAAGTTTCATTAAAATCCATTCAGTAGTTTTTATGTAAAAGAGTAACATCCATCCATACTTACAAACTTTCGCGTTTATAATATTAGTAGTAAAACGGAGAAAATAGACAATGGAAAAGATGAATCCTATAAAAACGAAAAATGCAATTATAAAGCGGAATGTGGGTTTAATAGCAACATTTACAACATAAATTCTACCACCTCAAAAGACAAGCAAAACAAAAAAACATAAAAAACATCAAAGTCAATTGTGACAAATTAAAAATCATAATAATTAAAACTATACAAAATATCATAAAAAGGGCGGCTCAAAATGAGTCTGCAACAAGTAAGATTTATAAATATAATATTGAAGATGGTTGAAACACCTTAAAACAATGCTTTATGTTACATTGTCGTTAGGTATTGCGTTGTCGTTAGTTTACGTATCGCGTGTGGCAGGGCATGTCGTTCGTGGCGGCGGTGCTGATCCTCAACATGGAGGCGGCGCCGGCGTTCGTGTGCTTCGCCAACCTGCTCGACGGGCCCGTGCTGCGGGCGGCCTTCGCGCGCGACGGCGGCGCCATGCAGGTGAGAACCCTCACCTCACATTACCTCACACAACCAATCTCAGATGTACTCAGACGCAGAGTTTTAAAAAAAAATATTTGACGGGTAAGCACAGTGCCTTCATCTGACCTGATTTTAAATGATGATAAGCGCACTTCACCTGCAATCCTCATTTTACTGAGGCACTGGCTGCTATCTTATCGCTCGCTGCCGGAACACAACAATGTTCCAAACATTGATGCTAGGGCGACATATTTAGATAAGATGTAGTACACAAACATGTAGCCCCCGCTGGGAATCGAAACTGGGACCCCTGGGTCTGAGACCGGTAGTTTTAACCACTGAACCATAGAGTCGGTTAAATTTCATAATTAACTTATTCACTTCTCTTTGCAATACTTAGTTCTATCATGTATGTCAATCAAGATGTTAGTTTTATTATAAAATTACCTTTATAAGCATTAGCAAGATTACTATATATTTATTCCGAAATATAGCAAACAAGGAGGTAACTTACCAAGAATCTGGTCAAATAATTTCATGATCGACTATACCAGCGATTCCTAACTTAAGTTCTACAGAGCCTAATTAAGAGTTTTGTGAAGATATCAACAGGGTTCCACGAATTATTTATTTTTCACTCTTATTTTAAATAAAATTGTCTTCCATTTGTTATCACGTGAAATGGGGTTCCATTAGACAATAAGGATTTGTTGATTGTTCCGCGATGAAACTTAATAGTTTAAGAACCGATGGACAAGACAGTCGAGTACACAAAGCCAATGTGTTGCCCACGTGTCCCCAGCGCCTGTGGCGGGCGTACACGCGCCTGCTGCAGCACAACCTGCCGCGGCTGGCGGGCGCGCTGGCGCCGGAGCTGTACCTGCTGGAGTGGCTGTACACGGCCTTCGCCAAGGCCATGCCGCTGGACGCCGCCTGCCGCCTGTGGGACGTGTTCCTGAGGGACGGGGACACGTTCCTGTTCAACGCGGCTTTGGGTAAGCCTACTCAGTAATGTACAGACGTCTGCATATCAGATTGTCAAAAATTGGCAAAGTACAATGGTAAAAAAACCCACGCTGAACAATCTGTTCTATCTACAGGTGTAGCTAAAAATTATGGTGATATTTGGTGATGAAAATATATGATATCATCACCATCAAATTCGGTGGCTAAATGTGTGATATTGCTATTTTTTATGACAGGGGTAATATTTTTTCGGACAAGGAATCTCTTTGGTGTAGGCGTACCGGACGTTATAAATATCTCGTTATAAAATATATCACGAATCATGTAGCACTTTTAACAGACTAAAAGAAGGAAAGAGGTTCTAAATTCGACTTTTATTTTTATGTACGTTATATTAAAAATTTATTCAATTCTCGCTAGGTATCGTATTCTGTGTTTAAACCTGTAACAATAATGTGTTTGTCAACATCTTCGTATAAATAAAACTATGTTATAACGTATTTATATCGACAAAGATATCTTAAAGATAAAAATAAAACACCCCTGATAAAAACAAAAAAAAACTTCTGTTTTTGAACTCTAGTGTAATAAAACGATTGAACAACGTATTTACATTATCAGAGATACCCAAATTAAAAAATCTTCCCTGATGAAATATAAATATTGCATCACACATTTAGCCACCGAATTTGATGGAAATGGTATCATATATTTTCATCACCCAATATCACTATAGTTTATCGCTACATCCTGTTGTTGAGCCTCTGTTGAGCATCTGTTGAGCCTGGGTTTAATTTTCATACTTTCGTGACCATTGTCATTTGTATGTTAAATGTTAAACCATATGCCATAGGAGTAAAGCTCAATATTTGACAAAGAAATAGAAATATAATTTATTGACAATACTGTGTACAAATTGTGCAGATGATAATGCATAAAAGATTAGGAACAAAAATAAAGAGTCCTCAACCACAGAGAAACAGGGGGCCTACCGCCTAACTCTATCGCTATTGTTCTCGTTATCGCGCTCTATAGTTTATGGCGTCATCTTGTCATTTCGAAAGTGGTATAAAAGCAATATCGAAAGCTATACGCTACGCTATAGCTTTCGATATTGCCTTCATATTGCTTTCATATCGCTTTTGAAATGACAATATGACGCCATAAACTATAGAGCGCGATAGCGAGAGCGATGGCGATAGAGTTAGGCGGTCTGGGGGCTGTCCCCCGACCGACTAACCGATCGCTTTGGCTACGTGTATAGTTTATGACGTCATCTTGTCATTTCGTACCGCCTGTGAAAGCAATATCGAAAGCTATAGGCTATAACTATAGATATATGTGTATACCTATTAGCTAGATGACAAGATGACGTCATAAACTGTACACGTACCCAAAGCGATCGGTTAGGCGGTCTGGCCCCCGGTTATCTTATCTCCAACTGTCGGATGGAATGGATTACAACAATGCTATTATGATTTCTGTTATGGCGGCACATTTAGACAAGGTGGTAGCGACTAAAACAAGACTAGCCAACCAAACCGGTACAATCTTGTACCTGGGAGTGCTGAGAGTCGAAGCCGGACCCCGGTTTCAACCAATGACTACAATGAATTGACAAGCGTTTGTCAGACAATTATTCAGCGACTTTCGTTGTCGACAGTACAACAAAATAAACCACTTTTATTTTTAAATAGGTAGGTAAGTAGGTAAGCACTTGGCCTTCATGTCACTTGATGTTAAGTGATGATAATGCCGAAGGTGGAAGCGAACTTCACTCGGAATCCTCAACTACTGAGGCACTGGCTATCTTATATCTAGCTGCCGGATCACAACAATGCTACAAACATTTAGAAATGCTTCCAAAAACCTATAGTATTTTCCTTTCCAGGTATTCTCCACTTGTATCAAGACGAGCTCAAAGACATGGACTTCATAGCGGCAGCACAGTTCCTCACCAAACTGCCTGAGGACCTGGACCCCGAAGCACTCTTCAGAAGCATCTCCTCCGTATCCATGACCCTGGACGGCATGACCTTCGAGGAGCTGGCCTCCTGCTGCGACGGCGACAGCCTGGATGACGATGGCGTCAGGTTATGATGCAGGAAGACTGACTTTGGTCCGTGGCAGCTCATAGACGCATTCTCCGTTAAGGTCGGGTTATAGCGATAGTCAATGGCATTGCAATCAATAGCTTTGTCATAGTTTTGTGAACTGAAATATGCATCATACTCCATATGGTTATACCGGTAAAGGTTGACCAGTGAATGAATGAATGATTCATTAATTTATAAATTTGCCAATGTGCTTCTCTTTTTTAGCAATCAATAGCCTTGTCATACTATTGTGAACTGAAATGAAAACTGAAAACGGGCAACATCTTGAATTTTTTTATTGCTTTTCTACCTTTGGCGTCCAATATAACGCCAGAGCCCTATAAAGTTATGAGCTTTATAAAATCCTATAAGGGTATGAAGAATGAATGGCTTATGAACTTTACTTTTACAACCAAGCCCTGTAACTTTTTAACTGAATTAAATATGCATATAGCACACCACACCACCTTTGTCCAGTAGTGGACGTTTTTTAGCTGAGATGATGATGATGATAGCACCCCACATCTAGATCCAGGCTAAGCGGATCTTGTATAGTAGATACTAAAAAAATATTAATAATAAATTGAAAACGTATTTACTACTCGAGTTTATTTTGCATATTTCAGCTCGGGGATATAAATAGATTGGGCAATAACCTACAAACTTGAAACTTGTTGGAATGAGGGCGTTAAACATATTGTGTATTGTCAAAAGGTGAAAATAGTTCTCCCTCTTCCATTTGGTGTTCCACCGTTTTTAGGTCATATAATGTAAAAAAAAAATATGAAAAGTATACCGTAGTATATCTATTACCATAGTTATTCGGTTGCATGTCATAATGATAATTTTCACTTCAGTCATGTAACAACAAACTGGTACAGATTATTTGCCTTATGTGGGATGCGAACCAACGACCTTTTTACATGAATGAAACAACGGCGGCTAATAGCCCATAGTTTTTTCATGATCAGTAGAAAAGTCTCTTGCCCGATCCGCTCCGAACCCCTCGGAGAATCTAGTAGGGAAAGTGGACGCGATCGCGTGGTGCTATTCCTTCTAGAAACCCTCTGTTTGGATCACACGGTTTGAGAAACGCTTTAAGTTTCTCGCCGCCCCCAAAAAAAGTCCAATGACGCTGAAAATCAGCAAAATCTCCAAAAAAAAGGTTGGTCTGTAAAAAATTGCAGATGTGAAAAATTGTTGCACTTTGAATAATAATCGTCTTTCGTCTTGATTATGATGAAAACATATCATATAAAAAGGAATATTATAATTATGAAAATTTTGTGTACCTGTCTATTTCATTGCTAAAGTTATTGTTAAGAATTAGTATACGTCTATTTTGCGATAGATATTATAACACGAAAGGAGAACGGTTTAATAGGTGTTCGTCTTATTTAAAAACAATGACAACTATGTACCTAAAAATGGTGCAACCTAGAGTTTTCTTATGATATTCGTAATTGTAATTTAGATTATTGTTCGTATCTTGTATTCTTGTTAATTTTGATTATGTAACGATCATTCAAGATATAACAAAAGTTTACGAAAATAAATCTGTAATTATAATATTAGTTCGTGAAACTATAGCTACCTGAGTGTTTTTGACATAAACGAATATCTGAAAAAAATATTCAACCTCATTCTATCATTCGATAGATAATGATAATTATTTCCTCATTTATTAATAAGGTATAAAGGGACTAATAATGATATTAAATATACCTATAGATATTACTCTGGATCTGATTATATTTATCCATCCATCGCTATGTAAATATGTATGTACATAACTTATTATTATCGTCAATTATATAATAATCATATTTATAAATTATTATTAATAATGTCAACAGAATCATCGAGTAGTAGGACCGGCCTAATAATTAATGAACGAAGTTTCCAGAAACTTGTATAAAGTAATTTAAATTATATCTAGAATTTAAATTATATCTATTTTATTATTCTAGTTGTAAATAAATTGTTTGTAATCTCCCGAATAATTAACTATTTAGATTGACGTATGTTAGCGAAAAATGTGAGGATGTTTAACTGTAAGGAGATCCGGTACGTTCTCTGCAACGATTGCAAAAGTTAAGCCGCTCTTAGTGCGGTTGGTATAAGGATGGGTTACCAAGAAATTTGTTAGCGATTTTTTTCCGTGCTTTAAATGTCTTATACAAGCAATGCGCTTGTAACATTTATTTAATGTTCTTTTCACAAGATTTGAACTGAATTTGTTTAAAACTAACTAACTAAAACCGACAAAATATTTTTTTACTTTTCCCTCCATGTAGGTTCGAGATGCTTGAATTTGATAACCCATCCGGTAACCGGAATTGCAAGAGTGGTTTAACTTGTGTTATCGCAACCCGAATGAGGAAGCCGATTAAGCTCCTGACTATGAATATCTTTAGTAATGGTTGGATTATTATTTATGAAAGTAAATTATTTTGGTGTCGATATTATTATTGATCGCTTAGAAGCAATGGCACTTAAAGAATATCTACATAGTTATAAACTTCTGAATAGCTTTAATTTTTTTTTAACTTGCCACGCTCGTGTAGAGAGCGAAAATTTAAAATTATATACTTTATTGCAGATATAGAATTAATTATTTTGTAGTTTGTAGTATATTATGTTGGACCTATTTTGTAGTTCACTTTTTAATTTTCTCACTGTCTGTTAAGTATACTTTTTTTGCATTTGAATAGTTAAATTACACGAATTTTAAGAATGAGAGAAACTATGGCTCTCGTTCTTTGAAAAGTTATGTAGCTTCGTTTTATATGACTAATAAGGGGCTGTTTTACCACTGTTATTAAGTGCCAGATAGCCAATCTATAAGTCTGTCACAAAAATATGAAAGCAGCTAAAGTTATATATTAATTATCAAACTCGTTAAGGAGATGTCGAATTTGCTACTTATATAACGTTTCAAAACTGTTATAGCACCACTCTTTTACTAGTAAGAGGATAATAATATAATAAAAAATAAAAATGAATGGTTTGTATCTTATCGAGTGAGATCTTTTGTAAAGTTTTTGTAACTTATCATTATTTTAATTATTCTTATCAAAGTAATAATATCTCATTTGACCCACTGTAGCTTTACGTATTTTTAATAATAATAATTTAAATTTTGAGATATATTATTATAAAATAAAAGGTAAGTCGCTTAATTAAGTGTGCCGTTATTACCTACGGTATAAGGGCGGACTAGATGTCAAGTTGTTGCGATTGATGTGCGGTCAATTATTCTCTTTTAAAATTAGTTTTCAATAAAAAGAGGTCGGTAATCAAAGATAAACAACCTAGGGAGAGCGAAGCTGAATTGAAGTAAGGTAGAAAAAAACCCCTTTGTTATATGATTTGAGGGTGTACGTGACCATAATGTTAGATATTTTTTGGATAGGAAAATATACCCTTATATCTCACTGATTGAATTTTATAGCTTGCTATTTCATTATGTTAGCTCCGGTGGACAACATACACAACGTTTGTCGGAACGGGGGTACTAAGGAGCATGAAGTATACATGATAGTAAAAATTAAAAAAAAAAAACAGAAATAAATAAAATCATTTATTCAGTTTAGGCTACAAGTAGCTCTTGTGAATATCACTATGCCATCGGTTCGTAAGTCTACTCTGGGCGAGAGATCTTGTACTGAGAAGAACCGGCAAGAATGTCAGCAAGTGTCCAGCTCTTTTCTCCCTTACAGCGTCAAAAATATAGGAAAATGCCCTATCATAGCAGGACACTTTCCATTACAAATTAACACAAAATTATAGAAGACAACATGTAAAAAAAAACAAAATAAAAAAACTAAGTTAACAAATTTACATCAGGTAAAAGTTTCAATTTCCACAATGTCATACAGTACCACTACAGTACTCTAAAAAAATTGTTTAAGAATAACTTTAGACATTAGAGGTAAACCTATTTGCTGATAACCTACGTCAAAACCGTAGCCTATTAGATTTTTTGTAGACCAATCAAATGTAAATTAAAAAAAAAAACAAAAATGAAAACGCTACAAAAAGTAAAAAAAATAATAAAAAGTTATTCACTATCATGTATACTTTACCCTCCTCTCGGCTTAGTACCCCCGTTCCGACTAACGTTGTATACAAACGTGTAATTGAAATAACGTAAAAACGGTTAAATCATTTGTTCAAGATCGAAAATAGAATCGATTAAGTACACAACTTTTAATAAATTTCATTATTCTTATTGAATGTATAAATTTTAATAGATCAGAATAATAGTGACACAAAGGAACTGCAAATATCGTAGTATTTAATTAATTAAACAATTAAATTATGTAAGTAAGTATATCATATTTCAATAATAAATAGTTTGGGTATTACGTTATTTCAATTTCACTTTGTATGATTTAATTTACCTATTTAAACTTTTTGAAAACTTTGTTACAAAATAAACAGTATAATCCTTAAATATAAGTATGAAGATAGCTGAGAAACAAGTAGCAGCATGTAGCAGTTATTATGATGTTACTCTAAATGGTAAAGTTGTGATGTGGACTGATATTAATAATTATTAAAAGAAATGCCATCTCAAATAATGTTACTATAAGACTATTATATTGTTAATAAATATCTCGTAAATTAAAAGAATTCGGCCCCAATAAGAATGTTTGTAATTATAATTGTAAAATAAAATTTATGAAAACACACTTAGCAAGCATTTTTATTGAAGTGGTGAGTAGTTAATAGTCTATTTATTTATTTTATTTACTTATTTCTCACGGGTAAACAATTGGCCTTCATATGTGTTAAGTAATGATAAGGCCGAAGTGCAAGCGCACTTCACCCGGAGTCTACTCCCGGGTTTTTATTTATATATTTGTTTCAATTGAGTTATGTTTCTTTTTGTTATTTAATCCTTCATTGCACATATAATACACACATTAAACCAGACGTTATACAAGACATATACAAAGGTGAGCTTATCTCTAGAAGAGTTCTCTTCCAGCCAATCCTAGCTGTGGTGTGGAACGAAAGTTTGCGGGACTAGTCTACGAACTAATTACTGATACATAAACATACTTAAACTATATAACCATAATGTATATACATACGTACATATACACATATAATAATATAAAAGTATAATTATATATAACGTTACTTATTACCAGTGTTGGAAAGGTAGTATCTTTCAACTTATGTTTAAATGATTCTACCGATGGACTCTCACGAATGTCGGCAGGCAATTTATTCCACAATTTGTCTGCATGGACGGTGAAAGAATTGTGGAAAAATTTGGAATTGGATTGAGGATATGGATGTGAAAATTGGATTGAGGATAAATAAAGAGCTCTTGTGTCACATGAACGCTTGGGGCGGGAAGTGGCAGGAAAGTGAGTAAATCGGGAACGTAGATAATGAGGGAGCTGAGGGTAGTGAAGGGTTTTGTTGAAGAGGCAGAGGATGTGCATATCTAGGCGAAGTCTGATGGGGAGCCATTTCAACTTCGATCTGAAGTCGGAAACGGTCATATACTTGCGTAGACTGAATATGAACCAGATGGCCAGATTTTGCAGGCGCTCCAGTTTGTTAAGCAGCTCCTCAGTAGCATCCAAATAACAAACGTCGGCATAGTCGAGAAGAGGGAGTGAAGCAATTGGGCAATCCTAATTTTGGTGGCATACGGCAAGAAAAACTGAAGTCGCTTGAGAGAATGATAGGTATAGTGCATGCGCCTACTCACTTCATTTACTTGTGATCTCTATGAAAAAGTATGGTCAATAATGAGGCCTAAGTTTTTAGTTTGGCTTGCATATGTAAGATTCACTCCATCATAAGTTACCTTGGGGAGTTTATTATAATCTAATCTATTGCTACCAATAACTATTGCTTGCTGGGTTCACAAGCAAACCAAACGCGTCTGACCATGCCTTTATCGAGAGGTCTTCGTTAATCGCTTCAATAGCAGAATGACTATTGGCTGCATCAAAATGTTTATAAACTTGCAGGTCATCTGCATATAAGTGGTACGGACAAGATATAGATTTGAGCTCATTAATAAGTAGTGAAAAAATAGTGGCGAGAGCACACCACCCTGTGGCACACCCGCAGTTAATGGAGCCCATTCCGAAAAAGAATCATCACTCCTGATCCTTTGGTAACGCGCCGCGCCGCGCCCTGCCGCGCCCTGCCGCCCACAAGACTTGTTACGAATGCTAGTACAGTCGCCGCCCCCGCCCGCCCCACTTGGGACCTTGCTATCTTTAGCTCATTCAATTTATTTAGAACTCCCTGAGTCAATTTCATATCATATGTGTGACATCATGACTAGATGGCAGGATATTTTTTATGTAACCATTGTCTTAATATTACATTTCTTACTAGGTTTAAATGATGACAAGACCTAATTATTTACTATTGGAAAGGGCTCAATGGCTCTATTGGTAACGCGCCCGGTCGCAACTTTTGCAAGGGCCGGTCATCGAATGGGTCACCAAAAATGTATCATCTCGAGCTCCTCCGTGCTTCGGAAGGCACGTAAACTGTTGGTCCCATCTGCATTAGCAGTCGTTAACAACCATCAATCCGCACTGGGTCAGGCGTGGTGGTTTATGGCCCGTTCTTCCTATCCATCTAAGTAGGTATAGGGATGGCTCTGCACCAGCGGTGGGGACATAAAAATAAGCTGGTGGTGGTGATGATGAAAGTGGAAGCAAGAAATATTTACTTTATTAAACACTAGGTTGTCGCCCAAGTAAGACTACACTATCCCACAGGAACCTGTTACCGGGATAAAAAGTACCCTATATCCTAGTCCGGGTCATGGTCTGTCTATGTGCAAAGTTTCATCCAAATCCGTTCAGCCATTTTCACGTGATACGCGGTCAAATAAACAAACAGACAAAAATTCTAAAAACTGTTAGAACGTGTTCTATTGTCGATTCTAAGTATCCCCAGCCACCTTTTTTTCGAATATCTTCCATGTAAAACAATGACTTTCGACCCTTCTTAGCTTTATTATATGTAGGTATAGATTATTTATTTAAAGCAAGGTCGTCAACCGCCTTTGTAGTTCTAGTAATTTGCCCACCCACGAGCGCAGATTTAGATTTCTGTTTAAATCATCTGGATGAAGTTGCTGCCATTTTATAAACGAAAAAAAATCTAGAGCTGTAAAAAGACATGTAATGGGCTCTTACACAATTATTAATTATTACCTAAATAAAATAAATAAATAAAAACTAGTCAAGAACTACAACATTATTCTGTTGTTTAGTTAATAAAACAATATTTTATCTTTAACTTATACGTAGAAAGTTCTACGCTGATGATGATATCCATTTCATTGCGTGTGTACACAATAATTGTTACTACTGTCTAAATAGCAATATTGATAAAAGTAGCGTGTCAGTTTTATTGGGTCAATATGGTGTTAATGAATGCTTGTAACTAACAACCGAAGAACCAGCAAAAAAGCAAATCCATGGTTCCTAATGCAAATTTTATTTGGCATTCGATCTTTTTGATGTGAACGTGAATTTGTACTGCGAAATCGGCCAAACTAGCTGCTATGCAATACAATTCTCGTTTTCGTTAATGTGATCAAATTGAATGACAAATTAATAAGCTCATAATAGGCACCCAGCAGCGCTTAAAGCTGACACACGACAAACGTCGTTATTCGCAAAGGTCAAAGTTCCTGCGGGTCCCTAACAATATTGCAACACAGTGACGTCCTCTGACGAAGTAGGGTCCGGGGCGCGAAACGGCGAGCGCGCATGCGTCCCACAATTACGATGACAGTCGAACCAAACACGTAAGCGTGTTCGTCGCGGCATTAGCCGAATAATAGTTATTAAACAGTTTTGTATCCAAATAATGGTGGAGAAGAAAGAAATCAACGCTGGCGAGACTATAGGGCTGCTCGACATAAAGGTTCGTTTCAATAACTCCAGTTTTTATGTGATGTAATGTCAACGAAAGGTCACGGCGCTCTGAGGGGTGGTTTTCATAAGTCCTTGCGGTAAGGGCCAAATTCCTACATCCCGATTTTGGCTTGGGTGACGCAAGTAGGGTGTACATACGTACTTTGAGTGTATATGGTGTATTTGTTGTTTCTATATTAATAGTTGTAGGTATATTATCACAATTAGATTACATTTTTGTGCCTAAGTCAGTGAAGAGCAATCTAGGTTACCATTCTACATTAAATAGGATCCAAAGACAATATAACACCCCTGAGGGTGTTATATGAATTATTATCAAATTATTTGGAAGTAAGTATTAGATACTTTTCTTAACAGTGCCCCCAAGTTCAGACAAGTTATTAGAAATAGTTACGTAAGCCCCCTTTACGTCATTTACTTTAAATCATATTTTAGATATTAAATTAAATTATTGTAATTTTATGTTTGGTAAAATTTGTTAGTTAAGCTATTAGTCCTCATCGCATGCCGTGGCTGTCTTTATTGAAACCTGTACTTAGATTAAGTTTGGCATTTACCCTATACTAACCCACTGTTTGTTTGGTGGTACTTACATGTTTTTAAATAAATTAGTGAATTTGAAATATCCAATTAATATTTATGATGTTATTAGTGATAATTATTGCAGATAACTACTACGAATTTCTTATATCTATATTTATTTAAATATTGTTTGTTATTATAAATAAGTAAATTAAATGAAAATAAAATTTATAAATTAAGGTATATATTTCAATATCAGATTGCTTTAGAGTTTAGTGTTTTGTATGCAATACCTACTTTAATATTTAAGAACCATATTATTAACAACAAAAATAAACATACCTTCACTTAAAAAAAAACTGAAATAATTGATGATCTGCAAGTTTTAAAAACACATAAATGTCCGCACATTGTTTGGGGATACACGATTCCGTTTTATGTTTAGTACCTATAATAAGGTATTTCTAATATCCCGCAGTTAAAATACCTATCTAGTAGCCTTTCTACCAAAAGCCATAGTGGAAAGTTCGTACTTGTTGAACAATATTTCCAAGACAATTATTTCAAATTACCAGAATATATATTGTCACGCAAAAATTGTATTGTCGATTGATTTGATTTAAAGGTAAAGCCTCGTTGCAGGTTGCTAGGGACCAACAATTATTGTCGAGCGATTTATTTAAATCAGTATTTTTTATAAAGATAATTTTTAATTTTTATTTTTCTATAGCAATGTACCTAAAAACTTAAGGAAGAAACAATTTGGTCTTTGCTCAGGAGTGGGACTGCTATGGCTGATATAAAAATAACTATGTGTAAATTAAAGGAGAAACAATTGATAAAAAGTGCACCATTCCAAACATTTTATTTAAATTAAAACAAGCATAATAACCAAAAAACTAAAACGTGACTATGCTAACAGTATTGACGTCGTGGGTACATTCAACTTTTTATTTGCACTGAAACTGAATTAAATTTTTATAAAATACAGTGAAAGTTATATATTTATAAATAACTATTTAGTTATAAAAATATTTATAAAGTCTGCTTATAATGGTCAGTGCAGCTGCCCGGATTGCGGAAGACCCAGGTTCGATTCCTGGCTGGGTCGGGTAGGTTCGTGGGTACAGTTAATGTCCCTATGGGTAAAGTAGAGTTGTGGCACCAGTGTTCGACAGGAACCAGTCATCGACCCTTTTTCCTTTCATCATCATCATCACCAGCTCATTGTACGTCCCCACTGCTGGGGCACGAGCTTTCCCTATGGATGGATAGAGAGAACGGGCCATAAACCACCAGTCGCGCCCAGTGCGGATTGGTGTTTGTTAACGGCTGCTAATGCAGCCGTCAGTAACTGATTTTTGACTTTATATTTTGGCAACAAAAACTAATGTCGGACACTGGAACCACTCCGATCCGAACCACTCGAATAATCTAGTAGGGAAAGGGGACACGCACTGTATAGTGTATGTGATGCCATTCCCTTTAGAAAACCTCTGACGGTGCTTCGTATCACACGGCTTGAGGAACCCTTTAAGTTTCTTGCCCCCCTAATAAAGTCAGGTGACGCTGAAAATACCCAGTGGCAGCACACTCTCAAAAAAAAAGCTGCTTCTACGATAATTCCTATCAATTTATTTATATTAAAGCCTGAATAGAGCTCTTTACAATTGAGAAAAAATGCCAATTGTTGTCCAGCCTCCTTGATAAGTAGCTTCCTGTGTTATGAAAAGATATTTGTTAGAGATTATAAAGTACAAGAGGTCAATAGTTGACTATTTGTCTGTGTCGTAATACATATACATCGATGTTACAATTATAAAGATAAACTAGCGACCTGTTATAAGATAATAATACCTATATATAGGAAGTTGACACTTAGCTCAAGTCCATTTTTGTACGAAAACAATTTTGCTTGTATTTGTGTTAATTTTGTTGGTTGTCCTAATAATCGTCATCATCATCATATCTGTCAATAGACGTCCACTGCTGGACAAAGGCCTCCCCGAAGGATCTCCACAACGACCGGTTTTATGCTGCTCGCATCCAGAATCTTCCTATTAAATAAAATTTAAAAAAAAATAGACTAGCTGTGTTAGGTATAACCCGTATCGAGATGATATAACTAGTGGACATTTTTCAAAATCCTTATTCTTGCTTTCTTTTTAATGAAAGGAATTTGGCTGCAAAATTTTTGGAGCTGCGGTTTCCGATATTTTATATGATGATTACTCCTCAGTGAAGACTTCTCTTTCAAATATAGTGTTTAATTCTAAATCTTCTTATCTTATCGTCGAAAGTTTTTTTGGCTCCCACCATTTACTTAAAGGTAAACTTTCTGTAACATTTTTATTATTATTCTAGGAGGAGAACGCACTGGATGCCTTGTGAAAGTTTTATTTCATGACAAAATGTTAACTCTTCTCGTTTGTCACCACAGCAGACATCAGCTTTAATTTATTCATTTAAAAAGAACATACACAATCCTTACTAAAAATTGCATGCCCGACTAGGGTAAATTGTTTGTTCCCAATTATGCTTGACACCTGCTATGTATTTACACAATTTTATGGCAATAAAAAATTATCTTATCTTATCTTAACTTATCTTATCTACAGGCTAAACCTAATGCGATGGTGCAAATGTTAAAGTTAATGTATAAGTTTATGTTAATGTTTCAATGCCATACAAATTCTCGTTTTAGTTACCAATTTATTAGACATTAGATAGTCTTAATAAATTGAAAATCATTTATTCAGACTACAAGGAGCTCTAATGAATGTCCCTTATGTCATCGTCGGTTCGTAAGTCTAGAAAGGGCGGGAGGACCTTGTACTGAGAAGAACCGGCAAGCAACTCCATTACAAATAAACACGAAAAATATAAAAGACAAAATTTTAAAAACATATAATTTTTTTTTTTTTTTTTTTTTTTTTTTTTTTTTTTTTTTTTTTTTGAACACTGAAAAAAGACGACAACCTCAGGCGGGAATCGAACCACGCACCTTCCGCATTCCGGGCGGCTGCCTTAACCACTTGGCTACCGAGGTCTGGCTTTCACCCGTCGAAATTTTTCAGTGCTTGATGCTTATGTTTTTTAGTCAACATTGCTTCATCAATCTTAGAAGTTTTCACCTCTGAGATCCGAAAGAAATATTTTTACAAATATTTGAACATTCGGTTAAGATGAAGCTGCGTTATAGATAAGTGTTTTTTATATATTTTAGCGTTTTATTAACGCTTAAATATACTTAAGTAAAATTTTTTTTTTGAACACTGAAAAAAGACGACAACCTCAGGCGGGAATCGAACCACGCACCTTCCGCATTCCGGGCGGCTGCCTTAACCACTTGGCTACCGAGGTCTGGCTTTCACCCGTCGAAATTTTTCAGTGCTTGATGCTTATGTTTTTTAGTCAACATTGCTTCATCAATCTTAGAAGTTTTCACCTCTGAGATCCGAAAGAAATATTTTTACAAATATTTGAACATTCGGTTAAGATGAAGCTGCGTTATAGATAAGTGTTTTTTATATATTTTAGCGTTTTATTAACGCTTAAATATACTTAAGTAAAATTTTTTTTTTGAACACTGAAAAAAGACGACAACCTCAGGCGGGAATCGAACCACGCACCTTCCGCATTCCGGGCGGCTGCCTTAACCACTTGGCTACCGAGGTCTGGCTTTCACCCGTCGAAATTTTTCAGTGCTTGATGCTTATGTTTTTTAGTCAACATTGCTTCATCAATCTTAGAAGTTTTCACCTCTGAGATCCGAAAGAAATATTTTTACAAATATTTGAACATTCGGTTAAGATGAAGCTGCGTTATAGATAAGTGTTTTTTATATATTTTAGCGTTTTATTAACGCTTAAATATACTTAAGTAAAATTTTTTTTTTTTTTTTTTTTGAACACTGAAAAAAGACGACAACCTCAGGCGGGAATCGAACCACGCACCTTCCGCATTCCGGGCGGCTGCCTTAACCACTTGGCTACCGAGGTCTGGCTTTCACCCGTCGAAATTTTTCAGTGCTTGATGCTTATGTTTTTTAGTCAACATTGCTTCATCAATCTTAGAAGTTTTCACCTCTTTTTTCAGTGTTCAAAAAAAAATTTTACTTAAGTATATTTAAGCGTTAATAAAACGCTAAAATATATAAAAAACACTTATCTATAACGCAGCTTCATCTTAACCGAATGTTCAAATATTTGTAAAAATATTTCTTTCGGATCTCAGAGGTGAAAACTTCTAAGATTGATGAAGCAATGTTGACTAAAAAACATAAGCATCAAGCACTGAAAAATTTCGACGGGTGAAAGCCAGACCTCGGTAGCCAAGTGGTTAAGGCAGCCGCCCGGAATGCGGAAGGTGCGTGGTTCGATTCCCGCCTGAGGTTGTCGTCTTTTTTCAGTGTTCAAAAAAATTTTACTTAAGTATATTTAAGCGTTAATAAAACGCTAAAATATATAAAAAACACTTATCTATAACGCAGCTTCATCTTAACCGAATGTTCAAATATTTGTAAAAATATTTCTTTCGGATCTCAGAGGTGAAAACTTCTAAGATTGATGAAGCAATGTTGACTAAAAAACATAAGCATCAAGCACTGAAAAATTTCGACGGGTGAAAGCCAGACCTCGGTAGCCAAGTGGTTAAGGCAGCCGCCCGGAATGCGGAAGGTGCGTGGTTCGATTCCCGCCTGAGGTTGTCGTCTTTTTTCAGTGTTCAAAAAAAAAATTTTACTTAAGTATATTTAAGCGTTAATAAAACGCTAAAATATATAAAAAACACTTATCTATAACGCAGCTTCATCTTAACCGAATGTTCAAATATTTGTAAAAATATTTCTTTCGGATCTCAGAGGTGAAAACTTCTAAGATTGATGAAGCAATGTTGACTAAAAAACATAAGCATCAAGCACTGAAAAATTTCGACGGGTGAAAGCCAGACCTCGGTAGCCAAGTGGTTAAGGCAGCCGCCCGGAATGCGGAAGGTGCGTGGTTCGATTCCCGCCTGAGGTTGTCGTCTTTTTTCAGTGTTCAAAAAAAAATTTTACTTAAGTATATTTAAGCGTTAATAAAACGCTAAAATATATAAAAAACACTTAACATATAATTTAGCAAATTTACATCAGGTAGGGACCAATTTCAATTTCTACAATGTCAGTACTGGTAAAATAAAACTCGCACTATTCACTGAGGACAAACTTGTTATTCTGTCTGTGTGATCGATCGGTGGCTATTTCGGCCGGTCGACTGGCTATCGGACTAATGCGCGGAATGAACCATTTCCGCCCGCCTCCTGAGACGGACAGACTCTGCACTTATGAACACATTTGCAACTCCCACTCATAGTTGATTGATACTGGTATACAGTATTTAGTCCATAATCTTGACTTACAAAAACTTTTTTATCGATTTTTTTTGTGTTCATAATCATTTGTACTTCATATTTTATGGAAATAATTATTGTGTTTTTGTAACTTTATATCTTTAGCTTACCCCATGCGATTCACTGTTAATTATACATTAAACAATTAAATGTGGCCCATTCTCTGGGTCATTGTGGATAGTTTCCCATTTTCTTCCGAATTAGCTTTAGTTTGTGCATTTATGTACTCGCTACTTGCTATGCCTGTGTTTATTGTAGATTAGATACTTATTTTACGATTAGGTATATTTCAGAGAACAATTAAGTATTTAGAGATAAACTAGAAAATGCATGACTTAGAAAAAAGGGGTCCACTGTTACCCACTCTTCACAAGCAAATAACATAACCTATGAATTAAAATTTGAAAAAGATAAAGTGTTGAATATTGAAAGATCAGTTAAACTGATCTACACATTTGTAAAAATATTAAGATCGGATGTTGATGACGTAGTTGTCGACATTGAATAGGGCTCCTTTGGCTTATAAAGTATAAGTAGATAGTGTTGATTAATTTCGGCGACTTGGATTGAGCCACGATAGCATAGTTGGCAGTGCACCTGACCCATTACATGGGGTGCAGGTTCGAATCCCACTCGTGGAATTTTTTCAACACTTTGTCTTTTTTCAAATTGTAATTTGTTCGCAACAATATTTGCGTAAAATCATATGTAAACAATCAATCAATAAGTTACTAAAAAAAGTTACAATAACATTATAATGAGGGGACAGCGCAGTTGCTATGTGTAATAAAAAGGAAGAGAGAAAAAAAGAAAAAAAAAACGGGCGAGCCTCACAGTAGTCGCATATGATATGTAACGTTTGACATCTCACCTTAGTATTATGCAATTTTAACATTATATTCTGAAAAAAAAACGGGTCAGGTATTACATCATTTTATGATTATAAAATAAATGCAGTAAATACTCATTAGAAGACATTTGACATATCAAAAGGACCTTAGATAGTCAAATGACACAATATGTCATATATAATAATAATATGTCATGTTCTTATTATCGCTTCCCCGACTTCCTGTCACACGGTTACACCTACTTCCGTCACATTTCACGAAATCACTCCCACAAATTCATCAACAACGTCATCTTGTCATCTAGCTAATAGGTATAAGCATATATCGGAAGCTATAGCCTATAGCTTTCGATATTGCTGTCATAGGCGGTACGAAATGACAAGATGACGTCATAAACTATACACGTAGTCAAAGCAATCGGTTAGGCGGTCGGGGGGCTGGTTTGTAATCGATCATAATAATTAAAATCGTTGTTAAAACTTGCATTCCGTTATATAATCTGTGGCCGCGCGTAACAATTGTAACTTTAACGAGAACGGTGACGTAATGAATGGCATAACAAAATCATTTACCGCCTCCAATAAAACCTCACGGCTGGTGGTCATCGCGAACCTAGGTGAAGTAATAACACAACCTTCGTTTTATACACCCACATTTTTTAATTACTAGAATACTAAAGGTCAATGCGGCAACCTCAGACTCTTGAATATACATACATTTTGAGACCTAACTTGATCAAAATGTACCTATGTATCCCATATTTTTTTATCGTTATACTATCATAGCAAGTAACTTTTATTGTTATTGTAATTTTTTTTAAATAGTAAAAAAACGCTATCAAAATACAGTTTAAACATTATCCTTACTGCCACATTTAGAGTTCAATGTCCCTTGCAAGCTGTCACCGCAGCTGAACTGCTGTTGGTACTGCAAGAAGCACGTTCAGCGAAGCACGCGAGCTGCGTGGACTGGCCATTACGAGGGTGCAACGGCCGCGCGACCTGTCTGCAGGTCAGGGCTGCCACAGAAAGAACGGTGGAACTGAATAAAAATGTTTTCTGTGTTAATTTTTTTTTAAAGTCCGGCGACGCTGTCTGGGGCCACAGCATACTCTATCCAGAAACTTTTATGTTTTTCACGAGCTTCCGTTTTTGGCTGTAGGTATATTACTACTAGTGAAAACTTAGTCGCAACTTATCAAATTCTTCAAAAATTAAAAAGTTCTCAAATCAGTATATTTTTGCAGAGCAACTTACAAACTTGACTAAAGGCTCTTGGTAAATTCTTCCAAAGTTTCCTAATGCTTGTGATTATCTCAACTGATGTAGCTTTCCAAGTCAACAAACACATCTTCTTTGAATTAAAAAACTTTACAATGACTGAACGTACCTACGTGAAGCCCTTATCATCGTTGGATAGCTGCCGACTGCTGGTGGCACACTCGTATGGGGCCAGCATGGACGGTGGGTTATGGCCTAAACTCCCGCTTTGTACTTCTGTTTACGTAGAATGACCTGTGCCTAGCAGTGGAACGTTTACAGGTTAATAATGACAAAAATGACCCGCAAAAGTTTATTTAAATGTTCACGATTTATGTAATTTAATAAATTGTACACTTAATATTTATTGCTATTATCCCTAATGTTTACAAAACGTGACATTTATTTTTATTGTTCTTAAATACGTGAAGCGAAAACTTTGGCCCCTTTTTAAGCACACTGCGTGCACGGAGGAGTGTGATATGTTTATAATAATTATAGAGAAGGAGTCCCGAAAGATAAACTTTATGTTAAATAACATTGTGAATTTCGGTCGAGTTTCGATCACTTGGTGACCACTAGCAAGTTTTCATTATAGAACAGAATTTAGAAATGTGTAGTGACAACCCTTGACCACTTCCGAACATGTATTTTTCGTTCGAAATTTAAAAACTCATGCTGCAACCTCATTTTTTCGATAATTTTGTAAACAACGAACAAAACGATAGCTGTGTGCCGAACTTTAGTAACTCGGTAACTACCATCTATAGTTCCCCTTCCAGATATAATTTGTGATCGTTTACGTTGAATTAACTACTAATAAAATAAGAATTAAGTAAATTAGAGTCAGTTTTCGTTGACACAAACGAAACAAAAGTAAGTAAGTGTCTATGTTCATTAAAAAAAGCCTTTTGCCTTTACTTACTTCTATGTACAGCCCTGTGTCAACAGCGGAGTGTAATCATTGCCAATTAGCTACAATCTAATCGATTAACTGGTTTGAAAATCACTGTTCAATTTAATCACCGCACAGCGTCATGATGAGTGACGTTCTCGTTCTGACGTTTTAGTTTAATACATGAAATCGTAAAATATAGACGAGCGCATTTTAAAGCCTATCGGATTGATCGGGATGTTAATTTGATGGTATCCATCCAAATAATGAACAGAGAAAAGTCGGAACTCTATTAACAAAATTACAAGGCAAAGACAAAATTTATAAACTTCATACCTGTCGGTAAGATTACTTGTCGTCGGATTTCTATAAGTTGTACTAAAGAGGTAACGTTTGTGACTATTACAAAAACACAAATGTTGAAAAAATTTCCACGATCAGGATTTGAACCTGCACCCTTCTGACATACCGGATCAGGTGCTCTCCCAATTGAGCTATCGTGGTTCTAACCACTTTGTTTTGTTTGTGACTATGTTTATTTGTTTGTTTGTCGGGGCTAATTGCTAAAATATTCTTAAATAGAGTATATTAGAGTGACTCCTCCTTTTACCTATTATTTATTTATTTTAGAATAAAATACATTGTGGCATACGTAAGTGATTTACAATTTATAGTTTTCGCTCTATTTAGTTCACACGAAAAATCAAAACAAAACAACAATAAAGTACCTACCTGCGTCGTAATTAATTATAATACATGACAAATCTAATTAATGGACATGGGAATTAATGTTCGGTTGCATTCGAAATGCGATGATTACAGAGAGACAATAAGAAAAAGAAAGCACTGTACTTCACTATTACTACACTATTGAGATGTTATTGAATTACCAGACTTGATCCGATACCACCCTTTTTTTAGGAAAATTGGCAACCGTATATTCGCGGTCCATCCAACGGGGTATGTGGGGTAGCCTGATGTGATGGCCGAACCACTAAAAACCAAGGACAACCGTCTACCGCTTGGACGGGATCCTAACAACTCTGAGTTCACGTTCCCGACCCGGGCTACGGTCGTCCTTTTAGATACATCTCTTACTAAGGCGCTTTACATACTAAGGAGTGCTAAGCTCGAGCTAGACCTCGATGCCGGGATTGCGGTGACGTGACACGATTGTAGGGTAGCGGCACCAGTTTTCAAATAACATTGGTCGTCAATAAAATTTTACGGGATTTCAACAACCAGCTGCTACTGACCCCTATCTTTATTGATTAATAAGGGTGCGCCGTGCGCCGTCCGTAAGTGACAAGTCTCTTTTATTTTATTTGAAATGTCTTCGTCCATATCAATTTGATGCCGCGCGGCCATACCGTAGAATGGGGTTACTTGTGATATAAGTGTAACATTGGTCGTAGCTATATCCTTGAGTAGCTGCAAATGTGGGTATCCCTAGCGTTCTAGGCATTAGACATTGGTGATTGTTCAGACAAAATCAGAGGTGCAATAATTTAGATATACTATAAGATATCAACTAAACGCCGCCACTCGTTTTCATGATTTTTGCCCAACTTTAAATGATATTGTAAAAAACCCTATAGTGTGTTATGAATTTATGGATCGGACTAATTGTAAACAAGTTCCCTTTGATACTAAATTTACATTTTGTTTATGTAATACGACAGTATTTTTAATTATATCATTTTAACCGAGACTACACTTTTGGATTTTTTTGGTCGGCGATGTTTGTCAGTGGGTCCTGCCGAACACGAGGTCGAAACGAATCGAGGTCCAGTGTCGTCGAAGGAGGCTTTGATCATGTCACTAAAGAAAAAGAAAAACAACATAAAAATAAGCCACTACGCTATAGAGATCCTAATAAAAGCCTCATCGTGTTAATTAAACAAGCTAATAGTAATTCGTTAAACCGCAACGACAACATTGCTATGAATAAGACTGTATGTAAAGGCGACGCATCGCTAAACAATTAATCTAATACGGAGCGTTTGCGCCCCTTACCATAGAAAAAACGGTTTTTTTCTTTCCAATTAAAACTACAAATAAGTTTAAAAAAAAGAACTAGCATATTGTACTCTTAAGAAGACTAATCTACTAAAAAAATTTTGATGCTTAAATCGGTCTGGTTTGCCTGTAAAATGCAAATCTATGTTTTAAAAGAGGTTACTTTGTAACTTAGGTTACTATTTTTCTCTCTGTTATAAAAGTTAACAAATCGTGTTTCTGCAACTAGCAAAATGAAGTCAATTAAATGAAAAATCATACATACATACATACATATAATCACGCCTCTTTCCCGTAGGGGTAGGCAGAGACCACTTCTTTCCACTTGCTACGATCCTTACATACTTGTTTCGCTTCGTCCACTTTCATTATTCCCTTCATACATGCTCTTCGGTTTAGGGTACTCTTGACCTGGCCTTTTTCAAGACGTCCCTGATTTGATCTCGAAACGTCCGCCTAGGTCTACCCCTACCAACACTTTCATTCACACTCGCCTTATACACTTTTTTCGTCAATCGTTCTTCATCCATTCTCTCGACATGGCCAAACCATCTCAGCATGCCTTTTTCAATTTTTGTCACTACATCTTCTTTCAGACCACAACGTTTCCTTATCTCACTATTTCTTATCCTGTCACTCAGTTTAACTCCTATCATACTTCTTAACGCTCTCATCTCTACTGCATTTATTCTAAAAATCATGCCATCAAATATCACTGTCATATGTTTTGTAATTGTTGGGAAAAATCAACATCTTCCGCCACGTAAATTTCCAATGCGTCGCCTTAATGTATTATTAACTGTGGAATATTCCGGGCTACGTAAACGGATTTCATGGAAAACGGATGCCGAAACAACATTTTTCCTTGTTTTTCTTCATTTCGGAAACATATAAATAGTACAAGAAGAAAAGTCCTGATTAAATCGTTAAAGCGTATAAAAAGAGAACTCACTGTTTATATAGGTATCTCATCAACGCCCAGCCTAAATCCTTGGATCGAGAAAACAATTTTTTTTTACAAACATAAAACAATTTTTTTTCAAGGTCTTTGGTAAGCCTGAAATAACACGGGATTTTCCAAAATTCTTTTAGGATCACGAGATTTCAGTGGGTCGTAAATGACTTTCGAGTTCTCGGGATCCTGCCCAAGCGGTGGGTTTATAATGGGTAGGCGGAAAGATTTGCTCGACACTAAGCGGGACAAGATTAGGCCTGACTACCTGTTGCCTATGACTATAATTAGGTACCTATAGTTGGAGGGGTACTGAATTTGGACGCACATTCAACCAAAAAAATAAAAAACACGACTGCCATGACAAAAAAAGCAAAAAAAAACAAGATGTCATGTTTTTTTTTATATTAACGGATAGAGCACAGTGCCTTGATCTCACCTGATGTTAAATGATGATAAAGCCAATGATGGAAGCGCTCTTCACCGCTTAGCGGAATACTTTCTTATTTATAAGGTCCCCCGACTGCCAAGAAAATTTCAGTTTTATTAATCAAGCAGTTTTGATTTTTTGACAAAACATCAATATTCATACGACCACAATGTATGGAACACCTGATTTATTTATTTTTTGAGTTAGGGAGTTGGTCCAATAGTGAGAGTTGTTCGTTTGTATCGCGGGAGTCATCTCAGAAGGTTTGGACGGTGATAAAAAAGTCAACCTGTACAGGTAGTCAGTGAGTGAATGCACGTCATTTCACTTTTTTAAATACACATAAATAAATACATGACATCTTGTTTTTTGCCTTTTGGTTCTTTTTTGTCCTTTTTTGAATTTTTTTAACATTTTTTTTATTATTTTTTTTTTATTTTGTACCTTTTAGTGATAAGTTTAATTTTAATAAAATATATCATTTAATTTGTAGCCTAGTATACAAGTAGAAACAAAAGTTAACCTCTACAGATGTCATGCTAAACATCAAGTTCTTGTCTCTAACTCCAATGACTAATGACGAATTTTCATCATACAAAATTTCATCCCCTATTTTACCCACATAAGGGTTGAATTTCCAAATTTTTACTAGCCTTTGTTAGTCGGAACGATGCAAGGATTGTAACGATACTCATACCCCATCAGGCGTTTAGAAGTTATCACTACATAGTATAAAACAAAGTAGCTTCCCGCTGTCCCTATGTATGTATGTATGCTTAGATCTTTAAACCGACGCAACGGATTTTGATGAAGTTTTTCAAGAGTGATTCAAGAGGAAGGTTTATATGTATAAATACATGCATAATATAGTAGAGAAATACTGATAATTTTAGAGGTTTCACATTTTTTGCGCTTACATTGCAAACGCTGGCTTAACCCTACAAGATAGATCAAAATAATGTACTACAGTATTATGAAATGTTTTGTTTTGTTTATATAATATTTAACGCAAATTTTGTTGCTAATCAAATTACAAAAACACAAATGTTGAAAAAATTTCCACGATCAGGATTTGAACCCTTCTGACATACCGGGTCAGGTGTTCTCCCAAATGACCTATCGTAGTTCTAACCAGCCCGCCGAAATTATTCAACACTATTTACTTTTTTACTTTGAAAGCGTTACGTACAACATCTATTGATGGAATGTGACAGGAATCAAAGTGAGAGGGAATCGGTCATGAGCAAATTTAACATTAACCGTCTAGATGTTGGCATTATTCAAAGCATTTTACATAACCCAAATTCCGAGGTTACTATATCTTTGTGTAATTTAATAAAGTTTTGCAGACAGTGATTCCCTTTCCCTTCTAATATTAATAGAGTTAAGCCAATAGTTTGGGTATAATGGGATTGACATGCCAAAAGGCAAAAGTCCCTTAAAAATAAAGATATAAAAAAAAAAAAAAAAATGTCAACAACTACCGTCATTAACATCTGATCATAATAATTTAACAAATACTAAAGATTAGTTGAGAAGTAGGCAAGCTATTTATAAAATGTTTTGTTTTGTTTATATAATTATTAACGCAAATTTTGTTGCGTTACAAATTACAAAAACACAAAAATTTTGTAATTTAATTCGCAACTACTTAACAGTATTGTACACTTTGTCTATCTCTTAGGGATAACCCACAATAATATTTTTTTATCTTTTAATAAAATGCAGGGACATAGCGGTTTTGTGTATCAGCATTGCACCTGTGCGAAGCCGGGGCGGGTCGCTAGTTCATAAATAAATATGAATAAAGAGGTAACGTTTGTGACTTTGTTTGTCGGTCAAGGCTACTACTGGTCCAATTCCAAAATACTTTCACTGATAGAATGATATATTTCTTATGGGTTAACATGGGCTTTATTTTATTTTGATAAAATGTTTGGCTGCTTTAAATCCGAAATCAACGTAGACAAAATCGCGGGAAAACTGCTAGTGCATAAATAAATCAGTGAAGTTTTCGTACAAATCAATATACACAATAGTAACTATAGACAACATAATAAAACAATAGAACAGCTTTGTACTATTCAAAAATAATTTGTCTTTTTATTCCTTTTTGTACGGAGTTAAGTATGTGTACGTGTGACAATTTTTGTTCAAACGTTCTATACGAGAAAGTATTTTAAGTGGGTATAATAGGTTTCCGTTAAAGGGGAACAAAAAATACGTATAAGGATAATTTTAATGGTTTTTTCAAAAAAGGAGATGTTTACTTGTATTATAAGTACCATACAAACGATACATAGCATGATAAAATCAAATACTTGATACGGATATTTATTCGCGTTTATTTAGATACCTATTATTTCACGACCGTAGCATTTTTGTCAGTTTATAGTGTATCTAGTGTTCGCGTAACTTTTAGAAAGCAATAGTTAAAGAAAAATGGTATGAAATGAAACAACTTTTACGGATCTACTCGCGTTTATTTTACACATTAGTTTTAGTTAATGTTTATCCTGACGTTTCGAACCCTTTGCAGGGTCCGTGGTCACAGGGAGACTGAGGTGTTGGTCATCTCATAATTAGTTAGTAGCTTGTATACCCTCATTTAAATTAATCAGGTGCATTCCGTTTTACGCAGAAAGAGCTTACAGTATCTTTTGGTCTGGCAGTATGGTGTTGGGGCTGGGATTTAATATTCTGTATGATGGGATCCCAGGCCGTCGTCGGCGTCGGCCGAGTAAACCACAAATACTCGCCAGAGAACAACGATTCATCCCTAGGATGATACGCGAGGCTATTGAAATTAAAAAACATCCTAATTTTAATAGAGAAGATGGTTGGAATCTACCACCAGCCTGGGATCCCATCATACAGAATATTAAATCCCAGCCCCAACACCATACTGCCAGACCAAAAGATACTGTAAGCTCTTTCTGCGTAAAACGGAATGCACCTGATTAATTTAAATGAGGGTATACAAGCTACTAACTAATTATGAGATGACCAACACCTCAGTCTCCCTGTGACCACGGACCCTGCAAAGGGTTCGAAACGTCAGGATAAACATTAACTAAAACTAATGTGTAAAATAAACGCGAGTAGATCCGTAAAAGTTGTTTCATTTCAATGTGTAGTGTTCGCGTAAACTTTAGAAAACAATAAAATGGTATGAGTATATAAGGGCTTAAGGTATTAAGGGCTTAAATAAAACAAACATTTTGCCAAAATGTTTATATCCAAATATATTTATTGTTCAGGTACTGATATTTATCAACCATTTATTGTTGTGTATTACGAATTTGATTTCATTCTCAAGTTAATGTAGCAATTCATTTCATTTCAATCATCCAATACCAATCGTGTATTCTACACATAAACTAATATATTAAAATATTTTTTTTTAAATGTATTTAAACAATTAGAACACTTTGCCAGACTGGACTGTTACCTTTTTATTTCACACACTTGTAGTCAGCAACAAAAGCTTAGCTACTTTTCGACATGGTACTAAGTGGTAATTTACTTCCAATGCTGACTGTGTTTAACCTAAGGTAAGTTACCTACCAAACCAGACACGGAAACAGAATTCTCCACGCACAAAAAGTTTACAATATTATTATTTTAATGACAAGATTTTAAGAAAGTGTTGTAAGACATCCATTTATCATTCTTGTTCAGTAATTTTTCACAGTCAAAGATCTATAAATCGTATGAAATCCTTTTGCAGAGTCGGTACATAGCCCAAGGAGACAAGGGATAGTATTGAACTTTTTTTTTCATTTTATTAATTAACTCTTAATAGAGCTCTGTCGATATATTGGACACCATAATTTTAACTGTATTACCTTAACATAAGGTCAAAACCAATAAAAATTTTTAACATGCTCTGTCCATTAAAGGGTTAAAGGAACTTTTATGAAAAATAAGCGTTCTGATATTTCGTTTTTCTGAAAAAAATATTTATTTTTAAATGTACATATTTAAACTAGTATTATTTTAATTCTATTTTAACGTAACTTTGATGGACTTGAAATGCTTAATAAGAGCAATTTATTTCAATCACAAGTAGAATAACACAAATTGTTGTGTGAAGAATCGTAAAGTTATACATATAACCCTATTTTTGAAGTCGGTTAAAATCAATCTTAAATAATAAAAACATTGAGTAAGTAATTAAAATATCTGATAAGCGAAGTATTTCGAATAAACGTAAACTACGTTAAGTTTCAATGTTTTAAGAAAAACTTAAAACAATAATTTTAGTCGTGTTTGATAGACTAACAGTGAAAGCAACTTTATATTCAATGTTATTTTACTTTACACTGTATCAAGTAGCCTGATTCTTAGATTTTTGCAACAGTTCTAATGTTCTACGCATGAAAGCACCACCTACATGAAGTCTTTTGTAATTACTTGCTACAAATGAAATGAGTTCTTTATTAAGTTTTACAAGTTGATTAATAAAATGTTACTACTACAGGTGCCCGCTGAAATGCCGGTTCCATTTATATTTATTCGGTGCAACTGTCCGCGCGCGGCCAGTCTTCATCAGTGGCACAAACAGCACGGTTTCCCGCGCTGCCGGCTGTCAGATTGACACACCAATCGGCGGGAAAGCAGTTTATTTTTCCTTTTAATCGCACGTGGTCTCAATCTCAACCTTTTTTATAGGTACGCATTAAGAAATCGGCGTTGTAAAGAGTTTGCCACAGAAGCGCGTGCGGCCAGTGATAAGATTTAACTTTTAAATATTGAACAGTGATTTGTTGTAGTAAAAGTATGTCCAGTGATTTGATAGTTTTCGAAAAGGTGAAAACGGCGAAGGAGAAATATGGATACGACAATAGCGGCTATGTGATGACGGAGAAAAGTATTTGGCCAACAAAGGTAACAAAATAGAAAGAGTTTGGATATTTTAAGTAAAAACGGTACATAAAATATTTATTATGTATTTTTATTGAAAACTGTTTATTAGGTTCAATAAGAGTACAGGTAAAAAAGTTAAAGTAATTTTATGCGTTCATTTCCCTATATCTGATGTAAAGACGAAAATTAATATATTTTGCACTGAAACTGAAATAAGATATTGTATATTTTTACCAGTTATTTATCAATTTTATCTACTAAATTATAATATAAGTTATTGTGTATGCTTTGATTCACAAACATAATAGAACCATTCTTATAACAATAGGCAATCGATAGAGCCCCAGATTTATGAAAGAGTGTGACTAATTGATTAATAATATTTTATGCAGTCAGCGTAATACTTGCTATTATGTGAATTCGTTTTGTACTCGTTTTTTTTTTTAATTAACGCAAGGATCTTCGGGGAATTGCTTCGGCCTCGCTCGGTTTCGCGTTCGCAGCGCTCCGCGGACCGTGACGTGACAGATAGTATCAATACCTACACATAAATTAATTTATGCCGTGATTTTTAGTCACGCGTGCGATTTGAGATTGAAGTAAAAAAAAATTAGTCAAACAGAAAAGAAAATTGACAATTGTAATTTTTATAAAAAGTTACAATTAGTAAATATACTGATACAATATTTGTTTCTATATACTGTCATCCATCACCATCATCATCATCATTACCAGTTCATTTTATGTCCCCACTGCTGATACACGAGCCTTTGAGCCAGAGTCCAGGAATTTCCACCCACAAGGAGAACGGGTCATGAATCACGCTATTCCTCATAAAAAATATATTTATTGCTTCAGGCTAG
Organism: Eudonia truncicolella; assembly: GCA_949315975.1. Lineage (NCBI taxonomy): Eukaryota > Metazoa > Arthropoda > Insecta > Lepidoptera > Crambidae > Eudonia > Eudonia truncicolella. The sequence continues at coordinate 15,739,141 of OX438837.1, read as the reverse complement.
AAAATACCTAAGGTGCGTTTACCAAAACTTCACGGATCAATTTTAGGCTACATGAAATATCGATTGATTTACGTGTGTTTGTTTATCTTATCTTAATCTTGAACAACAATGAATTTGTAGCGTATAGAATTATTACGAAAAATCATGAGAGCCTCGGACGACCCTTCCTTCCGTTACAGACTCGTAATCATTAATTTTGTTCTTTAAATAGGTCACAAATAAGGTTCAGTCAAATGATGAAAATCAACTTAATATATTCAGAAAACCAACCGCATTTACGAAAAGATAATCTAAAATACAAATTTAAATTAATTTCTCCAAATGTAACAAAAATTAAGTAATATGCAGGAAACTAATCGTTGAAGACCCTTCTTTTAACTGTAGCTAATTATTTGTAATGTTGTTCAATGTGATGGTAGAATTTAACATACGAATTCAACAAGAGGTTACGTATTGGAATTATTTTTCCGGGTTTTTAGGCGGCGAGAAACCTAAGGTTCTTCAAGACGAAGAGGTAGAACCCCAAAAGTTTTGCCACTGCCATGTTGGACATAGGCCTCTCCTAATACATTAGGAGAGGCACCAAATCTAAGGCTTACCTATCGCATGTATGCCACTAATTGTGTATATCGTAGGTATATATGTAGTTTACATCCCAAAAACGGATAGTACATACGGATAGTTTCCATATTCAGAACACAAAGCACCAACTGGATGTTTCTTGTTATATTTAAAACTTTGTTAATTTTCATACCTTTAAGTTAGTATATTATGAAGTCTTACCGAAAACCGGAATAAGAGATTCATGATATGCCCCCCCTGTTAGACGACTTCCAAAATAATTAACCGAAAGGAAAAATAGAAAGATCTCTACTTATTTGCCTATAATATTATTGATTTTTGATTTAATCAGATTGAATAAGAATTGATGTTGGAATTAAAAACTGTGTCACTTTACCTTTGAAAATAATGATTAGGTGCGTTTAATCAATCATCACGACGACAGATCGTGTCATGAATCTGAAGACACGCCATGACGCCAATTAATCGTATATTTAATGTGCTTATTATTTTTAACAGAAGTAATAACTAGTTAGTTCCAAGGATGTGATTCACATCCCTATAGAGGAGCTCGATGGCGCAGTGTGTAACGCGCCCGGACTGCAAGTGCTGAGGTTAAGAAACTTTCGCAAAGGCCGGTCATCGGATGGGTGACCAAAAATATATCATCTCGAGCTCCTTCGTGCTCCGAAAGGCACGTAAAGCCGTTAGTCCCGGATGCATCAGCAGTCGTTAACAATCACCAATCCGCACTGGGCCCGCGTGGTGGTTTATGGCCCGGTCGGCTGGTGATGATGATTGATCGAATTATAAGGTTTGGACCGAACATATCTTAAAAAGTAGTACGGTTAAAGTACGACCAAGTAGGCGTTCAGTGCTGTTCTGTGATCCATATTAAAAAATATATTGAAATCTTTAAAATAACAAAGCGTTCAATAGTTTGCTTATTATTTAAAAAACTTATCAAAGGATTTGATTTATTGGTTTGGACTGAACACATTGTATTAAGTGCAAACCGTGTTATGTAAGTCTTACAAATCCTGATACTAGCTATTTTTTATTTATTTCTTTATTGCTAACTGGTTAGTTAGCACTTAGCCTTTATCTCACCTGATGTTAAGTGATGGTAAGGCCGATGGTGGAAACGTACTTCACCTGGAATCCTCAACTACTTAGGCACTGGCTATCTTATCTCTAGCTGCCAAAACACAACCATGCTACAAATATTTAAAAAAAAAGCCTAAACAGTAGTAGAAGCCTTTTTTGTGCCACCTAGACATAATATATATTTTATTCTTCTTGTAAACATCTTTTTAATAGTAATTTATTGTGACACAAATAACTACTTTTTTATATCATTGATTTAATTTTAACTGAATATATAAGTACCTACCTAATGGTATAACAAATAATCTACACAAAGCAAATCTTATTTTTGTTTACCTGAATGTTCATGGAAAAATATTACGTACCATATAGTCTCTACCAGCCACAATACTTGTCTAAATAATAGAGAATAGTGTTATTTATTCAAATACGACAGTACCTACCTAATGAAAAGCATCGTCTTTAGAAACTTTAGGTACCTAATTAAATTGTGTGCTTGTTCGTTTAATCGAGAGACAATAAAAAACTGATTTGTCGTGAGTAGAGGCGATTAACCGAGAAGTGGAAATCGATTGATTTGCGAGCGAGGAAGCGCATTAGCCGAGAGGAAAATTGTTTGTATACATTAAGCAATAATAGCAATATATATATACGCGAGTAGTTATATGTTATTTACTTTATATTTATTTTAACTTTTTCATCATACATTACATGGCGGACATAATGCCTGAGGCATTCTCTACCAGTCAACCATGGGGTGGTGCAGAGATAACATTGGTACGTGCAATTATGTACTAAAGTATACTATGTACGATGACTAAAGTGGATAAGTACCACAATATAGATAATTTTAAATGTACATACATAAATGTAATATATTAAATAAACATACACATATGTGAAATGTAAATACGTAAACTAAAATAAACAAACATACATAATTTTGTTAAGACTGCCATGTAATTTTTCTTACAAGTAATACATAAATATACAATGTTTCCTTCCAGTCAGTATGATGATGATGATGAATGATAATAGAAATGAGAAGTGATAAATTATATACCCCCAACCCCTCGAGTATCTCAGTAAAGATGTGGGGCTTTACCAAGTCCTCACGCAGACTTCTTGAGAGAATTTGAAAAGTGAAGTTGCACTGTTTTGTTTAATTTGCCAACACTCATGCGCACTCACGACCACTTAACGGTTAACACAATCCACCATTATTTCACATTAATATTCGACATAACACAAATTTTAGAAAATTTCAAGAACTGTTACGTGATTTCATTTATACGTTTGTTGTTCTGGAATTAATTATTGCTGTTGTTTAACATCGCGTTTGCATTTTGTATTGATGACGTTACTTAATGCGAGATACCTATACCGAAGATAAGTACTGAATATGAACACATAAATTAATACGATATTATTACATAAATTTAAAATTAATACGAATTTATTTAGTTAGGTAGTACGAAAGTTTTCTCATTCTGCTTTTTTTATTGCTAACGGGTAAGCACTAGGCCCTTCATCTCACCTGATATTTAGTGATAAGGCCGAACAAGGGACCATCTGCGTCAGGTCATAACGTCAGACAACGTCAGATCAGGACGCGCCGAAGCGCATTCTTCATCCGGAACTCGTAAGACTAGTGTCTCGAGCGAGTTGCCCCGTGGACACGTATAGTCCACTACCTAATATCCAGATAAGTTACCGTAGGTAGGGTAAATATTATTTTAAAGTTGACCACAAAAACTCTAAACAATAAGTCCACATTTCTTTTCTACTGTAGTTGTGCTCTAAATTAGATCACTATCTCAAATTAGTTTTCTTAGAACTATAATCACACTGTGGTACGTATTATTCTATGTCTATAAAAATAATATAATAATAATGTTATTATGTTGGTACTAATTTCAGCTTATATATTAAACTTAGCTTAGCGCTGCACAGATATTTTTATCTTAGTTAATCAAGGATTTGCGTCGCAAGAATTTCAAGACATTATTGATACAAACAATCAAACATTACTTTTTTATATTATTACAGCAGAAAAACATAAATACATTATACCACGATTATATTTTTGTCTGTACCTAACCAATATATTAATAGGCTTAATATTTAGTTCATTTTTTTATAACACATTTGTGATAACAACGTATGACTAGGAGCGCTCAGTATATTTCCAGTTTAGATGGGTTTTTAACACGACATTAATTATTTATTTATAATTATTTATTTACATCCGCTATTGCGCATTGACATATAACATGTCTTCTTCTTCAAGTTTCAAGAATTTATTTTGCCTGGTAGGTAGTAGGAGTCGAAGAGTCTAGTAGGGAACGGGGAAGCCGTATGCACTAGTGCGTGTCGTATTACACGCTTGAGGAACCCTTAAAGTTTCTCGCCGCCCCCAAAAAGTGACGCTGAAATGGCCGTCTAACCACCACCTGGAAACAGTCTAAAAAAGAAACGCCGTAAATCCGAAAATTTATTCATATTCTCAAGATAATCATTTCTAGAACAATAATATATTTTTTAGTCGCTCCTATTATAACTCAATTAAATTGTTAATTATTTGTTTACGTTGTGGTTTACGGATAAAGGAAAGTTTTTTTAAAATATTAATTATTAATGCATTTGATCACTAACGTAATAAACATACATACATAGCATACTACAAGTAGAGCATGTTGATAAAATGGTTTCTAGTTTGAATCTGAGTGATTTAAAGTTATCCCACTAAATAAAATTTCAATAAAAAACTGCTTAAGTGTTTACCAAGAACGGTATAACAGATTAGGTAGTAGGTATTATTAAATAATCATGGCATTGGTGTCTGGTCTGATTGCCTAGTTTACGGGTCAATGACCCAGATCGTGCAACCTTGTTTTACAAATCGAAAGAAGATAAATATTATCCCGTTTATAATAAAAGTCAATAATTAAGTAAAGCTATGTAATATAGAAGTGTGCACAATTATAAAGTCATAGATATAGCCCCGTTTTTGTGAGGGAGTCTGCTCCTTGTTACTGGGAAACTTGGTTTTTGTAAAACGAAGCACCGTCAGACGTTTTCTAGAGGGAACGGCATCACGCACTAGTGCGTGTCCCCGTGCCCTACTAGATTCTCCGAGGGGTTTGAATCGGATTGGGATAACCCCGAGTATATCAAGACGCCCTACAGCGTGGAGGAGCGGCGATATACGCTAAATGGCTGGCAGCAATTGGAAGAGAAGTGGGGTCGTTAGGCCGTTCGTACCACGAGCTGTTTGCACCACGGTCTGAACGGCCTAATGCAAACAGCTCGTGGTACGAATGGCCTAACGAAACGGGAAGAGACGTCTGAGGACACCAGCAAACTCCAAAATTTACTTACTACTTCAACGGCTCAGCGACTCAAAAAGGCTCGTGGCCCCTGACGCCAAAAGACGCAATCTCCTGTCTTGTGCAATAGCGCCTAATAAGGTGCCAATCTTTTTTTGAAGGGTTTTCAAGCCCTTGTTGGACATTACCGATTAGTCTTCTTAACAAGTTTGCTACGTTCAGTTACGACTTTGTTTAGCTCAGCATGAAAGCGCCGTTAGCACCTTAGTTGGTAATTAGCGGCTGACTCACGTTGTTTCCACTCGACATTTTCCTCACACACCCTCATTTGACTTTCGATAACGGCATTTCGAAATTTTCCATCAGCATTGAGGTGAGGTTTTACCTAACAATGAGACTTATAGGTAATGAAGAATTTTAAACTAAACCGGTTTAACGCCTCGGTGGCCGAGTGGCAGAGCGCTCGGGCAGATACCCGAAGGTCCCGGGTTCAATTCCCAGGTCGGGCAAAATGTATTTCGGATTTTTCGATGCATTGCCCTGGTTTGTGTTCACCAACCCGCATTTGGCAAGCGTGGTGATTAAGCCATTACCCATCAATTGTAGCGATGATTTGATTTCAATGGTGGAAACCTTTGCCCAGCAGTGGGACAGTTTTAGGCTGTTTATTTTACTTACTTACTGGTTTACGTTTTACGTAACTGTGATCATGGCTTAGATACCGCCCGATCCCCAAAATGCCACTACACATTCAATTGAAACACTAAACATGCCACTCGCATAGGCCCAAGACACCGTATTCGTAGATCAAGGGTACGAAGACCTTCTCACGCGCTCTATACCAGGTACAGACCTGTATGTATCTGGTATCGCTTTCTATCTAACGAATCGTTTCATGTTCTCAGGAAATGGGGATTCCCATTTTGCGTGCCTAATCAATCGTTAAAACAAAGATGGATTAAGAGGTTTAGAGTATTAATGCGATACGGTTTAGTAATATATTTTGGAATTCATGTAGAATTTTGCTGTCTTTATTTATTTTTTATACGATTTAATTGTGTTTATATTATGTATGACCCTCAATCGGTGGCCGAGTGGTAAAGGGCTCGGCTGATACCCGAACCGTCCTGGGTTCCATTCCCAGTTCTGGCAAAGTGTGGATTACCGATGATGATTGTAGTCAGTCATCAGTCGTCCATTGTACACTCCGTTGTTTCACAAGGTATACCGTGGTATTGGATTAAGCAACAATTATTACGGTAGGGCCAATTTTTTCTTACAGTTTTTTTATGATGATCGTTAAATTTTACGACTTTTTTATAACTGTTTTCACCAAAACAAGTCTCTTGGATTGGATGTGGATTTAATAATGACTTGACATTGCGATTACATTTATCTTTCGATGTTTTACAGAAAGTAAGTAGCACTGTTGCGGTTAAGATATATTTTTGTACACTTAGTAATGTTGAATACCTATAATAAATAATTTGGAAAATTTTGAAAACAAATATGATATCTATGAAATAACCATATTATTATAATATGAAATAATTATATACTGTAAATATAATTTAGGAAACATACCCAATCGCTAAGCGACCAAATGTTAATATATTTCGTGTATGTATCCGTAAACTTTTTAATGGTGTCATTAGTTTTATTATTAGACAATAATTATTCACACGCAATATAATTGGCCTAATTCTACTGCACGCTATAATTGGAACTGTAAGTGCAATTGGCATCCAAAGTTTAGATAAATAAATTCCAATTTATTCAAATAGCAACTCATTTACGACAAGAAGCAAGTATTTTAGTAGAATTGCTAACCCATACAAGAAGATAAGAAAAAAATAGACAACAGCACATACATTGTTCTAATCCCAAGGTAAGTAAGCTAAAACACTCGTTTAAAAGAAATCAGAAACAACGACGGACTACACAATATAGAAAAGTTCGTTTTCGACTTTGACCCAACCGGCAATCGAATCTGGGACCTCAGAGTCAGCGCCGCCCAAAGTCCGGCGTGCAAGCCACTCGGCTACGGAGGTCGTCAAGAAGAAACAAAAGGGCGTTGACAGTTTAGAGAAAATATTGAAGAAAGTGTAAATTCTCAAAAAAAGATTTACACCGTGACATAAAAGTTTGAACAAAAACTACTGTCATACATAAAATGTGACTATAACTAATAATAATTTCTTGCCAATATTTTCTTTGTGAATTTTCCGTAGCGCACTAACTAAATTATCACCTGCATGTTTGTTTTGACACGAACAAACTAATAAAAATCTTGTTATTACCAGCGACAGACGTAGGGAAAACCGAAGAGTACATTTATGATTAACAAGCACTACCTGCGTTTTAGTCCTTTTGGATTTAAACTTTGGATTTTTTTTTATCAAATTAAATGATAGCCTATTTTACCCACAAGCGATGTAGCATTCTAACTGTGAAAGAATTTTTGGAATTGGACCAGTAGCTCCAGAGATTATCCTCCGCAAACAAACAAACACCCAAACTTAATTTACCTCTTAATTAATAGTGATTAATAATCGTTGATGCTTTTGTATAATGGAAATTGTAATTTTAATTTAATATTTTTAATAAATTACTATAAATACTACCTACATCCATACAGGATCCCAGAGGTCCCGATTCGATTTCGAGTTCCAGCGGCGGCCACACGTTTGTAACCAATTTGCTTGGTCCGCCTGCCGCCATAACAACGATGTTAGTTGGTAGCGTTGTTGTGATTCCACCTTCAGCCTCATCATCACTTTACATCGGGTCAGATAAAAGCCAAGTGCTTACCGGATATGAAATTTAAACAAAATGAAATATAAATGAAATATTTTTCAAATGGGAGTAAAAACTTTATATCTGACAAAACGGGGTGACAAATGGAAATATTCCGATCCATCCACGTCCAAGAAAGCGGCGGTTATTATTATTTTTTTAAATATTTTACGGGTAAGTGCCTTGATCTCACCTGATGTTAAGTGAGTATAAGGGCATTTTGATGAAAGCGCACTTCCCCCGGAATCCTCAACTACTAAGGAACTGGCTATCTTATCTCTAGCTGCCGGAACACAACAATGCTACAAACGTTGATGCTATGAAGACATATTTTAGATAAGATGGTGGTAGCTAGCCAGGCGAACAAACACGCCCTACCACCAACCAAACCGAGTACACATACATGTACCTCCCGCTGGGAATCGAACCCAGGACATCTGGGTCTAAACCGGTGGTCTTAACCACTAGACCACAGAGGCGGTTAAAATCTGGGACTCTATCTCTATCTAGGACTCTTAACGGTGTTTCGTGAGGAGTACCCTTAAACCATAGCAGTCCATAGTAGATTGAAGTCAACAAAGGCACGTTACTCACATCACACACAATGTTGTTGTGTTAGCGACACGGACGCGAACCTAAACGGGCGCGTACAATAATGGACGTCATGACGTCACTAACCAGTTGCATTATGACAATGTCTATGTCAAGGTCGGAGCTTGGTCGCACGCGCGCTCGCGATTCGGACGTTTGCGTGATATTCTGGTGTTACCATCCATAGGGAAGGCTCGTGTCAAAGCAGTAGGGGGCTTAAAATGAGCTGGTGATTGCCCAACTGTAACTATAAAGGCTACTAACTAACTACTTGTAGATTGGATTAGACGACTTTTACGACATTATAAAATATTGGTAAAATTCATGAAAATGAGCATTTATAACTCATTGTTATGTCCCCACTGCTGGGACACGAGCCTTCGCAATGGATGGATAAGGAGAACGGGAACCACAACGCGGGCTCAGTGCGGATTGGTGGCTGTTAACGTTCTAATGCAGCCGGGACCAACGGCTTTACGTGCCTACCGAGGCAATGATTAGCTCGAGATGATAAACTTTTGGTCACCCATCCGATCCGGCTGTCAGGCTTTCCAATCACAGACCGGGCGCGTTAACCACGGCACCATCGAGCTCTTGGAAGACCAAGTTACTATTAGGTAATAAAAATTAATCAGAACGAGTGTTTCCTGAAGCGTTTAGGAAAGCCTGTCGAATGGTCATGTTGCTTCAGAGCGCCTTGAGCGGATCTGTTGGCAACCAATCAAGGCTGGTGATTGGTGTTGTGTTTATTTATTACAATTGAGTGTAGCATGTAAATGAACCGTTGAAAGGTTTGGTAAGATGAAAATTTTGTGCTTCCTGTTGTTAAAAGAAGATTTTTAATAAAATACCCTTTTGGCTTTGGCCCTTTGGCCATCAAAGTAAAAAAGTAAATATTGTTAAAAGTAATAATTGTTTCGCAACAAAATTTGCGTTAAAATTATATAAACAAAACAAAAACATTTTATAAATAGCTTGCCCACTTCTTAACTGATCTTAAATTTGTAAAAATATTATGATCAGATGTTAATGACGGTAGTTGTTGACATTGAATGGGCGCCTTTGGCTTTCAAAGTAAAAAAGAAAATAGTGTTGAATAATTTCGGCGGGCTGGTTAGAACCACGATAGCTCAATTGGGAGAGCACCTGACCCGGTATGTCAGAAGGGTGCAGGTTCAAATCCTACTCGTGGATTTTTTTTCAACATTTGTATTTTTGTAAAATACCCGTTAGCATAAAATAACAACCAATGAGGATATTTGAAAAACATCTTACAGCATTACTGTTGCAACAATGTTAATATTCAGTACAAGATTGCTTAGCCGATAAACAAAAAAACTTAATATACATTTACATACATTTACATACAGTTTAATTTATTTAGTTTGTAAATAAAAATTTGCATGCTGTATAAGGCAGAGTGTACAAAGGTTTCGCTAACAAAATGTAACGAGGTAATCCACTTTGAGCACCAGCCTAAATAGCACCTGCACGAACAGCACCTGGCCTAGTCCACATTCAGCACCTATTGATATTTTTGCCAGGTGCTAACAACTGACTGATACAAATAGTATAATCTAAGAAAATCGTATGCATTGTTGAAATGTCGTTAGAGAAGTACCTATGCAAATAACATATATACTGTCCAGTGTCCTATCACTGCTGTCCAAAGGCGACAAAGCTGGACTTTGCATCCATAAATCCAAAAAAACTGCTGGACCTGGGAATTGAACCACCACCAAAACGTATGGTTATGCAAGAGAGTTTTTTAACAATATTATGTAGAAAGTCATTATTATAATATTATATCGCTCCTGCCTGACTCCGATGTACACACGCCTGCACATCAACCTACCACAAACTGTCAAACTTCCTCAATAGACTTTGAACTTTATGTTTCAGGCTACAATAAGGTTGACAATGTATTGAAGAAATTTAACAGTTTTGGGTAGGTTGATGTGCAGGCGTGTGTACGCAAATGTACGCAGATGTAGTACGTAAGATAAGATAAGATTGTCCCAAGTCTTGGAAAAATGCTGTTTTAAAAGTAATTTTTGTAGACAGTAGAAATATAAGTACGTACAGTATAATATTAGGTATGAAATTACCTATGAAATTGACGTTTTGTATGAAGATTTTTTATGAAATTATTAACGTTTTTATTTTATTTTCTTAGCATTACACATAAATTGTTCTATAAAAATTGTAGAGTAATGTGTTTGTTGTGTTTTCGTTTTTTTGTTTGTTTGTTTCACTAGCTAAATATAACAGACATTAAAGAAAAAAAATCACGTCCCTTCAAAGCTACAATGAAACAAAAGGTCAATTCCGCAAAAAAAAAGAAGTCAATTTTAAAAAAAATTGTGCGATTAGTCTTAATCTAGTTATTTAGTGTCTACTAAATTAATAATCATTGTTATACTGAAGCCTAAGTAACATAGTCCTAATTAAAATATTGACAACCGGTATTGACTTTTAGAAGTAATACACCTATTAATAAGTTAGAAAAAAACGACAATTTCATAGGTAACCACCCAATATAATATAAAGCAAAGACGCGTAGGCTCGTTACCCAGTTAAATTATTATAAATTTAGCCCAATGTCTACTTATTTCAAAAATTAAAGGTGATTACTGATTACAGTACGAAATATCATTATCCTTGTACCATTACCTAGCTAATTTTGTAAATACAGTTGTGGTATTACCGTGTCTACCTACTTTCCTTATAGGTAGGTACTCCTTTGACCTGTAAGAAATGCATGCCCTGTGCCGTGGCTGTGGGGAACCCCGTCGTCTATAACTCAACCAGTTTAAAGATATTCCATAGCTATTCTTATGATTGTTCAATAAAAATACTGTGAAAAGCATTTAAGTGATGGCTTATCAAGGGTATAATGATTCGGATTGACTTTGTCCGTTGATCCAATGGTCATCACAATTATTGTAACAACTATTGCTTTTTATAGTTATTGTTATGAAACATTTTAAACGGACCAGATACCTATTTCTTATTTTATAGATTAAACATTAACCCACTAAAGAGACTGTGGTTCGGGAAGACAAGGACCTCCTTGTCCTTTCTGGACTTTCTGTGACGGTAGTTTTTATTTAGTTATCCAAAACGGAGAAGCGTTTGGTTTTCGCCACCTGGGTTTAATTATGCTATTTTTAACCGACTTCAGAAAAATAGGAGGTCCTATGTTCCACTGTTCGTATTTTAAAACGTCGATAATCTTACTTCAGTGGCCCGACCGTAACATTGTCCCTACAGACGTAGTAACTATTAAGTAATCTGTGCCTAATTAGTTTAATTTAATTAGGCTACTGAGACCATCTGAGATCCGTTTTAAAATGGCACAATCAAGGCCCCATGTTTAAGAAGATCCGTATAAAAAGTTACGTATCGAAGTTATTTAAGATTTGTATTTTTAAGTTATAACCAGTCATAAAGGTTTGTTTCTTTGCGCAGGTAAGGAGGAATTCCTGTTTCGTTGTGAAGCAGCGCCCGCACTCACATTACAAAGCGCCGGTGGACAGCCATCAATGCCCATTGACAGTCGGCTCACGTCTCTGCCGTGAGTATGCGTATGGCTCGCTACATTTCCTGATTTCAAGATGTTATCTTTAATGTTATTGTCATACAACAAATATGGCGACCCCAAAAGGTAAGCTACATACCGCGCTCGAGCAACGTACACCATTTGTATATTATATATTTTTTAATATAGCCTATGTTACTCAACGCTAATGTAGCATTCTAATGGTGAAAGATTTTTTTAAATCGGTCCGGTAGTTTTTGAGTTTATTCGTTACAAACATATATATAAAAATACAAAGCTTTCTTTTTTATAATATGAGTATAGATTACATAGTTGTAATTTGGTTGAAAAGATGGAGAAAAAGAAATAAACCTCCTGCGTTTCTTACCAGCTCTTCTCGGTCGAAGGCTCTCCCAAAATCCGAACTGGTGTTAGATTCAGTAGTTTAGTCTAAACAATTTGTTTAGTTGTTTATTATTTTGTATTTTATAGTTTTGACGTCAATAAGTACCTGTGAAGGCTTATGTTAAATAAATGATTTGACTTTGACTTTGACTTTGACTTTGAGCGCACACATAGACACTCTCACGGATACGGAATCTAGGACCACCTCGAACGAGTCCGAGCGCTGCTGTAGCGAGATTCGGTGTACGCGACAGGTTGTTTATGTGTGCGTTGCTCGAGCGCGTTTGTATGAAGCTTACCTTCTGGAATCTCCTTATTTTGTGGTCATAAGGAGTAAGCGAATCAAATATGTCAGTATGAACAATTCCGAAAAAATATGAAATAGGGCAATTCGTTCTGAAGAACCATGTCAATTTTAAAATGTAAAAAAGATTTTACATTTAAATAAAAAAACGAGAAACGCCTATCTCAAAGTAGGAAATCAAAAACTGAGTTCCGGTGCCTGCCTTCTTTTGCTTCGTCATAATCGCTTAACTATCTTAATCGAGATATCTTATCGCCACCCGTGAAATACTTATCATTGAGGAGTTCCGGTGGCAATCTGTGGTCTTTTTCATCAGTTACACTTCATCAAATGATACTTTATAAATGCAAATGCTCGACTTATTGTTGAAAATAATACAATACAATAATAAACTTTATTGCACACAAAAGAAAAACAATACAGTCAATTTAAAAAATAAAAATAAATAAAGAGTACAAAATAGGCGGCCGAAATAAAATCGAAAAATAAATACCGAAATCGCTATAGGTATGCCCACAATATTTGAGGAGTTCCCTCATTTCCTTAAGGATTCCATCATCAGAACTGGACCAAATTAAAATGGGACTACACGGAAACCAGCATCAGCTTTCAAATAAAGAAAGAATCATCAAAATGGTCTCCCCTTTAGCGTACGCAGAAAACAAAATTTGAAATAATACGAATTCTCCAAATATAATTTTTTTCAGCGTAAATCACACGCCAAAAGTAGTTATATTTTTTTACTTATACCCCCCATGTCAAAGATTTAGCAACACTAACTTACTTTGCAATGCGTACAAGCCCCAACAAACTAAGCGCAATAAACGCGATCGCTGAGAATTGAATCTGTGACGGGTCAGTGGTTCAACCATTAGACCACAACAAGTTTATGTCTAAAAACAGGTTTACAAGATAAAATTTTACTAGGAAAAACTAACCAGTCTCAGGAAGCTCGAGTGGGAATCGTAGATAACCGGCCCGATGTCCCTTTTTGTTTTTATTTTAGTAAAATTGTATCTAGTAAAAATCCAAAATTCAAAATAGTAAAAATAAATACTGGTTCTTTTACTCCTCAAGCGGAAATGCAGTTACATATTATAGCAGCAAGTAGTGTTACAGAATAGATAATAAAACTGTAAAAGATGCTTGACAGCGAAAATAGGTTGAAGGTTAGAATCATTCAGGCGAGTTCCTTTCAACTAAAACCGAAACCAAATTGCTGAACACAAATGGATTGTAATTTTAATATAACTATTTTGAAGGTTTTCTTTTGTCCAGTCCCTGTCTGTAATCGGTTAGGAAGAATCATTATCATCATAATTTTCTGTAGACCACTCGCAGTGTCGGCCTGGGTTTAAACAATTTTCCCATCGTCACCGCCATCATTACCAGCCCTTTTTTATGTCCTCACTGCTGGGGCACGAGCCTTCCCTATAGATGGAAACACCACTGGAAGAACCGGCCATAAACCATCACGCGGGCCCAATGCGGATTGATGATTGTTAACATCTTCTAATGCAGCCGAGACCAAACGGCTTTTCGTCCTTTCCGAAGCACGGAGGAGCTCGATATAACAAATTTTTGGTCACCCACCCGATGATTGGCCATCGCGAAAGTAGCTTAACTTCAGCAATCGTAGAGCGAGCGCGATCGAGCTCATAAGAGTAGACTCTCGGCCCAGACATGAGGCCCAGTTGTAAACGAACAAAAGTAAATTAACGACCACGACACATGTCACGTCCGTCACGTTCGCTTAAATTATTCATTAATACTACGATCATTCGTGGTACCGCTGACGTGCTCGATTTCCCTATCCTGAATCATTTGATTCGTGATGTCACTCTTTGCGTGGTTGTACTGTTTTCACTTACACTTCCTATACGCTCAGAGTGGTGGTCTTTTCACTATACGATCTAATTAAAGTTAACTGTTTCTTATGATACGAAAGCTTCGTCCAGCGTTCGATTATGTAATCGATGCGATCGAATCGATATGTGTATGTACACATATTATCTGGCCCTTCTCTCAAAAAGGGTTGGACAGAGCATCATCATCATCATCATCAGCCTATACTAGTCCACTGCTGGACATAGGCCTCTCCATAAAAAAATACAGAGCAGAAAAACCACCAATTTCGAGTAAACTCGCCACTAGGGACCACGACGACTTTTTTTTTTTTTTTTTTTTTATACTTAGCACGGCAAATGACTCCACACCACCTGATGTTAAGTGGAAATGGAGTCGAGACGCGAAGACAACTGGTGCAGCGTGAAATCAACGCAGCATCAGTCAACCTCACTCTGCCGGCCCACTAGGTGCTTCTTCACGCCTCGTTTGAAGGACCCCATATCATAGGAAAGAGGGAAAACATGTGCTGGTAGACTATTCCATCTTTTGGAGGTGCGACAAAGAAACGAGTCACCAAATTTCTTTGTTCGCGATGGGATATGTGTGACAGTGAAGCGGTGACACCGGAGAGCAGCACGTGTACTCCTATGGAGGAAGGGAGAAGGTGGGATAAGGTCAAAGAGTTCTTCAGAGCACTCGCCGTGATATAAGCGATAGAAGACGCTGAGTGACGCTATATCTCTACGCAATTGCAGGTGTTCGCGAGTATTAATTACCTCTGCATTGCCGATAATACGTACAGCGCGACGCTGCAATCCGTCTAAGGCATCGAGAAGATACTTTGCGGAACCGTCCCAGATGTGCGAGCAATACTCCACGCAAGACCGTACCTGTGTCTTGTACAAAAGACATAACTGGTCAGGCCACACGACGCCACATTTAGCACAATCAAAGTAGGGCTCAGAGGTGGAATACATGATAACATCAGTGATAGGTTGCTAGTTGATCGCCCGATGTGCGAACATCTTGAAAGCCTTATTCCTTAGTCTGCTCTTATGATGTATGTACACGGGAAGTTAAGTAGCTGATATTTTGCTTTCAAGTCCCAGTCCAGCATTTATTTCATTACATTAATGAAAATTTAACGTAAACGTTAACGTACTCGTTACTTTGTATGGCAACGAAGTAGCGCCTTCAAGTGACAAACGAGAGGAGTTAAAATTTTGCCTTTTACTATGGATGGTTAAAGAGAACGGGCCATAAACCACCACGCGGACCCAGTGCGGATTGGTGATTGTTGACGACTGCTAATACAATCGGGAAGGAGCTCGAGATGATAAACTTTTGGTCACCCATCCGATGACCGGCTTTTGCTTAATCCTCAGACCTAGACTCCTAGCTCCTTAGACAGTATATTACTTTTATATTATAGTTGTATTGTAATTCTACCACCATTGTAGACGTACATATCGTACTATGTTATTTAACTTTGGAATTACCCATTCGCAGATAAAAACAATTAGGTAAGTATAATAATATGTTCATTGTTATATCTACCTCATTGTAACAATAGAATTGTGGAAAAAAATTATCTAGGTACTACAACTGTTAAGAGACCAATCGGTAACATCTGCTTCAACTATTTTAACAATATAGAACATTATTAAAATAATGTGTTTGTTATGTACTGAATTGATGACATAATTGAAATGAAACAACTTTTACGGATCTACTCGCGTTTATTTTACACATTACTTTTAATTCATGTTTACCCTGACGTTTCGAACCCTTTGCACGGTCCGTGGTCACAGGGAGACTGAGGTGTTGGTCGTCTCATAATTAGTTATAATTAACTTTAATAGAACACGTTCATAGAAAATCATATCTAATTATTGTAGTTCTGATTCGTAAATATTATAGACTACTTGTTATATTTCCATTTTATATGCATGATTGTTTCGAGTTTTGTAATCAAAATAAATAAATCGAATCTAACGTAAGATTGTTTATTATGAAAACATAAAATACATTTTAACTAAAAGGGGCAGACTAAAATTAGTTTCCCACTCTTATAAGACGTCCTCTCGGCATATAATTATTAAGTATCGCCAAAAAACAAGTAATAACAATATTTGTTCTTATATTTTATCACTTGTGAGGATGATAAACTTAGCTTGACATATGTAGAACTTGTTACAAACCACGCCATGAGTCTAGATACATTATTAAGGAAAACTGTCGAACAAAATCGAATATAAGCCTCAAATGCCTTGCCTGAGGAACAGTGCGGTTTCAAGCGCTTTCCAAAAGGTTTCCTTCATAAAGAGCATTTCGAATTTAAGTTTCGTTTTTAGTTAGTTTTGAAGTTTGTGCAAGTGACAATGTTGGCGGAAGATAGTGTTTTCATTGATGATGTGGTTCCGGTATCGCTGAAGTATTACCCGGATGATTATGGGGAGAAGGTAAGATTTAAACCCTTTTTTCTGTTTTAAATTGTAAGTATACAAAGAGTGCGATCTATGTTTGAAAGTCTTACTCAAAAAGATTTGGACCTTAGTATACCAATGAGCTGGCGATGATGACGATAATGATCATACCAATTATAATTGAGAATAGGTAATTTAATCAATGAGTGCAATTCAATATTTTTATTTTACCAAATTTTCATAGTTCATGTTTTGTTAGTCTTGTGAATTTTTGACATTACAGAAAAGTTCAATAATTATGTTTTTAAAATGTTTTTGTTTTGTTTATATAATTTTAACGCAAATTTGGCCTTTGGCTTTCAAAGTAAAAAGTAAATAGTGTTGAATAATTTCGGCGGGCTGGTTAGAACCACGATAGCTCAATTGGAAGAGCACCTGACCCGATATGTCAGTGGGGTGCAGGTTCAAATCCTGCTCGTGGAAAATTTTTTCAACATTGTGTTTTTGTAATTATGTTTTTGTTAGTATTTACCATCGACAATATAATTTTACATAGTGCCTATTAAATGTATTTAAAATAAGTTTTAATGATAATAATAAACAGTAACTAACGACTTTAATGCTCTAAGCTAACGACAATTAACATTTAATATATTTTATCCATGTTTATTTCAATGACAATTAATACATTTATCATAGCAAAAGTTCTGAATTAATTTATCATTGATAGGAATATTTTGCTCTAGCTTCCAAAATAAAAGTGTTAAAACTGTAAGTATTTCATTAAAATTAAAGTATTTCCTGAAATCGCTTGAAAGCGATAAAACCGCCAAATTGTAACTTTGTAATTTTTTTATTTTTTTTCTCTTTTGTTCATGTTTATGTTTTTAGTGTTGCAATAAAAGTATTATCTATCTATCTATCTGAAATTTGTTAAAGTCAAAGGTATTTATTTATTGCCAACTAAGTGTACATAAAGAGAGGTCATAAAAGCATTTGATGCTTACAACTTAGCTACCTTTTACAGGTACTGCAATATTTTTAACAATACTAAGTAGTAATGACGATACGTATAATGAAAAACGCACACTAACTAATTAAACATCGATACGCTTGGCTTAATTGATGTAAATTAATTCTGTTAATACCTTAATTGAAGATTATTATAAAAAACTGGTCTGGGTTATTGTAAATAAAATAAAGAGTTCCCTCCAGCATTGGGTTAACGTGCTGCGTGATGTGGTTAATGTTTGAACTCCACTTGCGGTACCCCAAGCTTTCATTTAAAACCAGTAGTTGGACGTTTATTCAACATAATTATCATCATCAGCCTTAGTCCACTGCTGGACATAGGCCTCTCCAAGTGCACGATCCGCGGCTACTCTCATCCAGTTCTTGCCAGCCACCTTGCTTAAATCATCATTCCACCTCCCCGCCCGATCCTCTAAATGCCACTACACACTCGCTTAAGATGACGCGGTTCACACGCGCTCTATACCAGGAACAGACATGTACCTAGGGCGCTTCTCTCTGCCCCCAAGACCCGGTCAACCCGAGCCGAAGAGGCGTGCTCGTGTTGTTCCGCTCCCGATCCGATCCGAACCCCTCGGAGGATCTAGTAAGGAACGGGGACACGCGCTAAGTGCGTGATGCTATTCCCTCTAGAAAACTTCTGACGGTGCTTCGTTTTACACGGCTTGAGGAACCGTTTTAGTTTCTCGCCGCCCCCAAAAGGGTCCGGTGGAGCTGAAAATGCCCAAGGGCAATCAGCAAACCCTCCAAAGCAATCCACCTAGTCTAGTAGGGCGTTTATTGGCTGATAGTAGTGATAACATTCTAATGTTTAAGCAAACAGTAGTGATCTTAACCACTATGTATGTAGCATACATAGTGGTTAAGATCACCTGTCTCAGAGGTCCTGGTTTCGATTCCCAGCGAGGGGTACATGTTTGTGTACTCGGTTTGGTTGGTGGTAAGGTTTGCTTGTCCGCCTTGCTAGCTACCACCATCTTATCTAAATATGTCGCCATAACATCAATGTTTGCAGCATTGTTATGTTCGTTACGTTATCGAATTGTGAAAATTCAGACTCAGAGTAACATAAGCCTTTAAATCTTAGTTAAATATTATCCTGATACTTCTGAAAGTCTCAAAAAATAATTATACCTAAGTAAATTAAAAGATCCGTTAAAAGTATTTTGTTTCAATGATAATTTTGTTAGCAAAGTTCACAATGTGCACATAAACACGAAATCAACGATTATTGTTATGGGTTCGAGAATAAAGTCCATCTCTTCACCTAATCAGGTTTCCGCTTTTCAATATTTATATGGAGACAGGATAGCAGAGGTCTCCGATCTGTATGCCAAACCCAATGCACACACGATCTTGTGCAGCTAAGGAAGTCAGGTGTCAACATTTCTGATGGCGTTTTTCCTTCACGGATCTTTTCTGGGGGAAAGCCAGCGCTCTTGTATGATTTGATAACGACATCATTTTTTTTTTGTAAATGTCTTTACTTCTATTAAAGCTGTAGAGTTTTTTGCGCCCATTCTTCTCCACAGCTTCTCCGAAATAGACGTCCTGAATGGGTACTAGGTAAAAAAATTATGGACAATTCAAAAGCACCTTTCTTAAGTTTATTTGAATAAACATTTTTTACTTTGACTTTGGCTTTGACACTATACAACGTACATTCAGCGGGCTGGTTAGAACCACGACAGCTCAATTGGGAGAACACCTGCCCCGGTATGTCAGAAGGGTGCAAATACAAATCCTGTTCGTTGTGTTTTTGTAATTTGTTTCGCAACAAAATTTGCTTTAAAATTAGGTATACTATAAACAAAACAAAAACATTTTAACTATACAACGTGTATCAGACAGGTGTGTTCATAATGAAAATATCCAAACTGTATTCTATCTAGAACTTGTTTGCAGAGTTACCTAGACAAAATTATTAACATTAATTTATTAATTTGTCATGCAAATTTTTGTCACAACAAAATAAACAAGTCGAACCTTATTGATTCAGTAACCTCTGCGTACTTTCACTCACTTTTTACTTGTGTACATTTATAATCACTGCTGCTTGCTTATGCGCATGCCTGACGCGCATGACGTCACTAGTATAAATATTTAATTAACAATTGCATGACAAATTAAAGTTAATATTTATGCCTGAGTAACTCTACATACAAGATCTAGATCGCTAGCTTGGTTTAGTTATAAAGTGTCGGAAGCTCAGAAAGGTTTTAGGTAATCCTTTAGGCCATGCTAGGTGACAGTTTTACTCCGGCAAACGTCACCCAAAACTTCGGTTTCAAGGGGCAAAAATTCACTAATACATATATTTAAATTGATAGGTTTTTATTAAATACCTAATTCAAGTGATATTTAGATCAAGAGCCGTGAGCTTATATGCTAATATAGGCAATGCAAAAAAAAAAACGTTGTTTATCAATTCGTTTGCCCAAAGGTAGGTAGCGTCAACGTCGCCGTCTTTCTTAAAATAGAATTAATAGCCCATATGCACGTATCGCTTTTTTACAAACAAAATTCGAATGAAAACTTTGCTTTAATCCGTTTTATTTCTATATTATAAAGTTCTGCAGTTACATGTAGTGAAGTCGCCATCTTTTTTTTTATTTCGTTATCTATAGAGGCAGGGGTCATGCTGGCCCCATGCGGATAGATATATAGATTAAATTATAGTTTTATTGCAACACCATAACAGTAAACATTGACCCCCTTTAAGCATTATTTAGTTAATCATTGTTTTGTCTCTTTTTCTCAAATTCAAAATGGCGTTTGTGTGACGTTGACAATACAATATTTTACTAAATAATGCTTTGAACAAGGGGGTGAGTAGATATAAAATAACTAATAACAGTTACAATTTGGCGAATTTGTTTAAGTGAATCATTTCTTTGTCGCACCATAAATGAATGGAATTCCCTCCCAGCACACGTACCTACTTCCTCCTTCCAACAACATGGAGTCCCTTAAATCTAAAAGAGGTACGATGAAGCAACAACTTGCGGATAGGCAAAGTGAGCACGACTATAATTGACATCAGGAAAAGCAGCCATTTGCATTTAAAAAATGAGACATATATGATGAGGACAAAAAGACAAAGTGTTGAAAAAATTCCACGAGCGGGATTCGAACCCGAACCCCATGACATGCCATGACATTTGTTCGCAACAATATTTGCGTAACATTATATGTAAATAATCATATGATTAGGAAATAACTGGTTGATAGTAAGATAGATAAAATATTTATTTGTAATGGTGGTAAGTGCCTCACTATAGTTGACGATTTCGGGTGAAGTGCGCTTCTAACTTCGGCCTTGTCTTCACTTAAAATCAGGAGAGATAAATAAAGTGCTTACCCATAGGTACGTAAAAAAACCTACTATAAATCACTATTTTTTTTACAAAAACACAAAGGTTGAAAAAATTTCCACGAGCAGGATTTGAACCTGCACCCTTCTGACATACCGGGTCAGGTGCTCTTCCAATTGAGCTATCGTGGTTCTAACCAGCCCGCCGAAATTATTCAACACTAAAATTCAATTTTTTTTTGTATCGAGAATATATTTTTTGTGTCAGTTTTGTTTAAGGTTTTGGGTCGAGACTCCTTCTTCCGAGAGCTTATTCCACGCTCTCACTATGCGAATGCTTAGAAAATACAGCGTGTGTATTCCATACGATCGTAAATTTTAACATACAATAGATTTAAGCAGTATTAAGAGGTACAGTGATAAATTTTAACAAATACTTTCAATAATTAAGCGTAATGATTTTTTTAAAGTTTTCCCGGCCAGCAATGTAATGCAAATATTGAGTTGACAATTTTGACACTTCTATTAAAGTGCTTACGTAGACGACTTGGTTATTTGAATACATTGCGTGCCGAATTAATTTGTATGAAAAAAAAATGTTTTCTTTTGTTAACTTAATGTACCAATTTACATTAATTAAGGTCTTATCTAACTGCCCTTAAAATATAGGATCTTATGGTGTCTCGTAGTGAACATAAAGGAGCCTCAAAATGAAACCCAAAACGTTTTCTAACTTGCTTTATAATATTAAAGTAATTTTAATACAGAGTTACAGCTATCAACAATGAATCGAACAACCAGAATGATTGAGATAAAAAGTGCAGGTAGATAAATTATAAATGTCATCGTTTTAGGGTAGCTCGGGTGAATGCTCGTTGCTAAACTAGTGATGTAGGCACTAGGCCTGAACATCTTCCCCCGCGTTGAAAGGAAGACTTTCAACTCTTGAGATCTTCAGCAGTTGGTAGAGGGCATAATCGGGTGAGAGATCTTCTCAAGACTCCTTTGGTGGTGTTTACATCAGCCACTCTAACAGTGCCATCATGTCCAGGGTACAGACGAGCGATTCTTCCTAAGCGCCAGTTCATAGGAGAAGTGTTATCTTCATGTATCAAGACCATATCACCGTTGCTAATTTTTGTTGACTCGGTGCGCCATTTCGTGCGTTGCTGGAGCTCTCCTAGATACTCCCTTTGCCATCTTGCCCAAAAGTGTTGGCGAATTCTTTCTATACGCTGGTAGCGTTGGAGGCTGATCTCTTTAGCAACTTGTAGATCTGGTGCAGGTATTGCTGTCAGCGGTCTCCCGATTATAAAGTGTCCAGGTGAGAGACAAAGGAAGTCGTCGGGAGAGGAAGAAAGGGGGCAGAGAGGACGGCTATTCAAAATTGCTTCAATCTGAGCAAACAACGTTAAAATTTCCTCGAAAGTCAAGTGACTATTCCCTATTACACGTTTTAGATGAAATTTGGCCGATTTTACGCCGGCCTCCCAGATACCACCAAAGTGAGGAGCATAGGCAGGTGAAAATCTAAATTTAATATTTTCCTGATTTGCAAAATGACTTAAAGAATCTGAAGTTTGTTTTATAAAACTGCCTATTTCCTTGGCAGCAGCGACGAAATTGCGGCCATTATCACAGAATATTTCCGCTGGTTTGCCTCTGCGAGCTATGAATCGGCGGAGTGTCATAATGAACGCATTTTTAGAAAGATCGCTGACTGCTTCTAAATGTATGCATTTGTACCTTAAACATACAAACAAACATAAATAGCATTTTACTACTTTACTGCCGCGCCCCTTGCGATTAACTATATAAAATGGACCGGCAAAGTCTATTCCAACCGACAGAAATGGAAAGTCAGGTATCACTCTCTGAGCTGGCAACTGACCCATTTTAGGATATAGGGTCTTACCACGCGCACGTCTGCATACAACACACCTGTTAACTGTGCGTCTTGCTAAGTGTCTGCCATTAATGGGCCAGACTGTTTCCCTAACAACAGCAAGCAACAATTGTGGACCAGCATGCATGTGCTTTACATGCTCGTTTTGGAATATAAGCTTTGTGAAGTGATGTGTAGAATGTAAAAGAATGGGATGTTTTCTTTCAAAAATAAGATTAGAAGAATTGAGCCTTCCACCGACTCTCATGACCTTGTCCTTATCCAAGAATGGGGAGAGAGAGAGAAGCCGAGAAGTAGTGCGCAACTGCTTCTTCTTGAACAACAAATCATAATCACTAGCGAATGCTTGCCTTTGTGCCATGATAGAAAGTATGTTAAAAGATTCATTTAACTCATCTAATGATAATTCATTTTGTATTTTGGTTTTAGTCTTTAGATTTTGTATAAATCTCCGTACATATGCAAAAGTCCTTAAAAGTCTATTAAGATTTGAAAATCTTTCGAAGTTGATTATAATTTCCAAAACCACAACAAAATTGCATTTTAGTTCTGGCAAATCTTCATTGTTAAGTTTATAATTTAATTTAGGCCATTTTGACTCATTATCTACTAAAAACTCTGGACCGGACCACCACAGCTTTAAAGATATTAATATGTTTGGATTGACACCCCTGGATATAAGATCTGCAGGGTTTTCTTTAGTTGGAACATATCTCCATGAGGTAGATGCTGTAGTTTCCTGTATTTCGATTATCCTATTAGCTACAAATGCTTTCAATTTCGTAACGTCACTATTAATCCAAGATAAAACAATACTTGAGTCACACCAATGCACCACATTTATGGGCTTATACCGGAGCGACGATAAAACTGTCTCACAGAGTCTCGCAGCAAGTAGTGCTGCACTTAACTCCAAGCGTGGCATCGTTGAAGGTCTTATTGGTGCGACTTTTGATTTAGAACATAGCAAATTAACAGTGACATTATTATGAGCATCTATAGACCTAATATAAATACACGCTCCGTACGCCTTTTGAGAAGCATCACTGAAAGAGTGTATTTCAATTGATTTAGCATTATCGCATAACACGCGTCTTGGAACTTCAAAAGTTTTAAGAAAATTTAGATTGTCCGCAAATCTGCGCCACATCGATTCAATTTCTGGCGGCACTTGTTGATCCCAACCAAGCTTTTCTTGCCATAAAGCTTGGAGCATCATTTTAGGTTGTATAATGGAAGGACTTAACAGTCCAAGAGGATCAAAAATTTTGAATGAATTTGAGAGTATGTAACGCTTACTTATAATACCACCAGGAAGTTCTTTTAGAGGAAAATTAAGACAATCACTAGCTAGATTCCACCCAAGTCCAAGAGTACTCGAAGCTTCACTAATCGATAAATTGTCGTTACAGATTGACTCGCAATTGTCATAAACGAGACGAGAATTACTTTTAAATTTTCTTAAGTTAAAACAACCGGATTTAAGTGTTTCTGTTACAGATTTTTGTATATATAGTAAAAGTTTTTCATCATCACAACCGGTAAAAATGTCATCACTGTAAAAGTCTCTTTGTATGATTGTTTTAATGAGGTCATCATCATGCTCCTCCCCCAGCTGCCAGAGGCACCTAGTACTCAAATAACTGGCACTTGCAGTTCCGTAAGTAACAGTATTTAGCCTGAGTGTTTTTAGGGGTTGTGACTCATCCTCTCTCCATAGAATAAGCTGTAGGTCGCGATCGTCTTCATGCAATTCTACCATGCGATAAAGTTTTTCTACATCGCCACTTAGTATGTATTTATGTTGCCTACCTCTAATTAAAATGGAGAAAAGAGAGTCCTGAATATTTGGCCCCACCATTAAGATATCATTAAGCGAGAACCCGGAAGATGAAGGAGCAGAGCCATCGAATACCACGCGAAGCTTGGTGGATTCACTGTTCTCTTTTATGACTGCATGATGACATAAAAAATAAGAATTGTGTGGTTTTGTTTCGTCCGACTCTGATAAATGACCAAGCATCGCATATTCATTAATGAAATTAGTGTACTCTGATTTCAAAGAAGCATATCGTTTAAATCGTTTTTCTAGTATTAAAAACCTTTTTTTGGCACGATTGTAAGAGTCGCCTAAGCAATCTGGAGTATCTACTAAAGGTAACCTGACACAAAAGCGACCAGTGCTTAGTCGAGTATAATTATTAAGAAAATGGTATTCGCATATTTTGTCATTTTTACTAAAAATAATTGGCCTCTTTGGAAGCTCTTCAATTTCCCAAAACTTTGGAATGAATTCATCAATTTCGTTTGATGCTGATTTTATTGTACTGTGATTACAACTAAGGATGTTTGGAGGTATACTAGAAAGCAAAGGTCCTGAAATCAACCAACCTAATTTAGAGTTTCTAAGTTTAGGACTATTGGTACCCAGAAAGCATTGTTCATCTCCAAGGATGTCCCAGAAGATGTCAGCCCCGATTAATACATCAATAGCAGCAGGCAGGTGAAATTCAGGATCAGCTAAAGGTAAGTGTGTAGGTAAGTTTAAGTTTTGTACATTAATAGGAGCTTTAGGTATCTCGCTTGTTATTTCGCGCAACACAAAACAAGAAAAGGATAACTGAAACTTGCCATTTATTGAATTTAGTTTGGCGTTGCATGTTTTAGTTATTTTGTTGTTACAATTGTTACCTATTCCAATTACATTAATAGCGTCTATGGACTTGGTTCTCAAAGACAACCTTTTTACTAATGATTCACTTATGAAAGAGGACTGGCTGCCACAGTCTAATAAGGCTCGAGCCCTTTCTCTTTTATTAGTGACGGGGTTGGATACTTCTATCAGAGCTGTGCACAACAATACCTGAGTGTAGCATTGATTAGAGAAATTGACTAAAAACTCTTCGTTAGTGACAACATTATTACTAACTTCTTTAACTGTGTTGTGAAGCAATGTATTGTGTCTCTGATTGCACTCTTTACAGGATCCCATGCGGCAGTCACCAACAGGGTGCCCTTGTCTTAAGCAGTTGGAACACAACTTATATTTAGATACATCTGCCAGTCGATCTTGGATGCTTTTGGATTTGAAAGTGGCACATTCATAAATTTTGTGATTGTTGTTACATATTATGCACGTGAAAATAGGTACCCTTTTGTTTGTAGCAGCAAATGTTTTTGTAAATGTATTATGATTTTGATGGTGATAATTTTTTTGTTTGAATCTATTAAAGTTGTTGTTGTTGTTGTTAAAGGTTGTACTGTTTCCAGGAGCAGACAAAATAGGCTTGTTTGCATCACCTTTGTTGCGTGATAAAGATTCCAATACATCAGCGCGATCCGTCAAAAACTTGTGGAATTGAACCAAAGTTGGAATATCGTCAAGGGTGTTACGATGTTCTTCCCATTTTATCAATGTTTGATTATCTAGTTTTGAAGTTAACATGAATATTAAAAGTATATCCCAGTGTTCTGTCGGTTGGTCTAAACTAGATAGTGCACGTAAATTTTTAGTAACATGATCAACTAAAAATCTTAACGATCTGTCAGACTCACGAGAAATTTGTTGAATGCCAAATAATGACTTTAAATGATGATTGATCAGTGACCTTTTGTTATTGTAACGCTCACAAATGATTTTCCACGCTTCAACATAATTCGCAGAGGATACCTCTAGATTTGATATAGTTCTAGCCGCATCACCCTCTAAATAGGATATAAGATAGTGAAATTTATGAATAGGTGAGATGCGATTGTTATTATGAATTAGACTTTCAAATGTGTCGCGAAACTCAAGCCAGCGGAAATAAGCTCCATCAAATTTAGATATTTGTATCTGTGGTAATTTAAAATTATGTTCTTGTTGATCATGAAAACATACGGACTGATCTTTAGAATGATCAGTGTGAGCTTCAATCAAATTTTTCGCAGTGGCCAAACTTAAAATTATCTCACGCTCAACCTTATCACGTTCATCAATTTCCGAATCCATATCTTTAGAATTTAAAATTTCAATTTCACTTTGTATGTCATCAAATTTTACAGACAAGCCCTCAAATTTTGTTATTTTAAGACGCAACTCTGCGAACTCAATATTTGTGAGATGTTCGGTAGCTAGCTGAGTCAAATAGTTTTTGAATTTTGTTATTTGGCCTTTTATTGAGCTGCGTCTTATCAACAATTCTTTGAGAGTAAAACTACTTGTACCCCTTTCAGTCATTTTGCAAGGCCAATAAGTTATGTACCTAATCGAAATCAATAAACAATCTATTACTTTAATGAAACAATGCAAAACAAAAAGATGAATAAAAGTGAATGCTCACGTTCCTCGCTTTGGTGACGCGGCTGTACCGGCGGCGCCGGCGCGGCGGCGGCGCGGCGACAAGGCAGCTTGGCAAATACTTTAATTGATACAGGATACCTTTCAACTACTATCCGAGTATTATTTATTTCATCACTAGGCTTGCCTATAATAGCCACAATGATGTTATCCTGGAATATACGGCGATATAATGTAAAACAAAACAAGTAATAAAACTGTAAAAATCGTGTAGGTACAATGTTCTTATGAACAGGTGCGACCATTAAAAGTAAAAAAGGAAAATTTGTGTTAAAATTATTAAATATGATGCTTCATAAGATGCGTTCTATGCTTATATTTAGTTATAAGTTAATTTATGCTTAATATTCGACAAACATCTGGGTATCTATGCGTGTACGCACCAGCGCGTGATTAAACGTGAAAATGTTTAAATCGGAAAATATTAACAACAACAACAAAATAAAAATACAGCAAGGCTGCCTGATATTAACGATTATTGATTTTACTTAGATTAAATGATAATTTTGAATAGTTTTGGAGATGGGTTTGGATGGGATGGATGGATTGACTAATGAAGGACACTTATCTTTAGTCGGGCCGCTCTGCAAGTAAACTCCTCAATTTTCCACAAAATGCAATTGAATTGAACAACACTGCATCCAAATAAAGTTGTCTTGTATTTTAGAACAGGAACTTGTACACTTTGGAGATGTACCGATTGAATCCTTTGTCCGTAATGATTATTCTTCAGTTTTGCAATTATGATTTTCGGTAGTAACTTTTGTTCCCCTCATGGGCCACCAGATTATGTCTCGTAGTGAACATAAAGGAGCCTCAAAATGAAACCCAAAACGTTTTCTAACTTGCTTTATAATATTAAAGTAATTTTAATACAGAGTTACAGCTATCAACAATGAATCGAACAACCAGAATGATTGAGATAAAAAGTGCAGGTAGATAAATTATAAATGTCATCGTTTTAGGGTAGCTCGGGTGAATGCTCGTTGCTAAACTAGTGATGTAGGCACTAGGCCTGAACATATGGAATACACTCGCTGTATATGCGACGGTTCTTGTTTAAACAATTTCTTGGGCAATTTAATTAAAATATTATATTTATCCCAATTCTGAAGGTCAATATGTCTTTTAATTATACCCTTTTTAGTTGGTTAACATTTGTTTTATTTTTTTTATTGTTATTGTTTACGAGCAGTTCTTTTAAATACTAGTCACCAGCAATATGTAACCAGTGCCCCTTTGAGTCATAGTCGTTAATAATACGAAAACTTGAAAATAATGGAAAGTTTTAATGTTTTGTTTGTCTATGTTTTTGCACGTCATTATGTACATAAACTGCTACTGGCTGCATGAAAATGCAATAAATAGTTATGATTTATATAACTGTGTTGTTATTAACAAATAAACAATTGCTATACATACATTATTTACCTGAACATGCTTCTTGAGAACTGAAGCTTGAAGAACTTGAGATTCCTCAAACAGTAGAGTGGTTGAACATTTTAAGTAGGTTTCGAGTAGGTTTTTTAAGTAGTTAAGAGCGTTCCGCGTATCGGAATCGAGAGCGCAACGACCCGAGGGCGCCTCTAAATGCTAGGAGCTCGGCTCGGGTTGACTGGGTCTTGGGGGAAGACGTCATGTTTTATATATGTGCTGGAACTACTTGCATAGTTTATATTATATTTTTGTTTTTAAATATATACTTATTTTGATTTTAGTTTTTAATATTTTTTAACTTTAAATTTTGGTGTTTTGTTATTCTTTAAATTGTAGCTTAACACTTAACTTAATTTGAAAATCTTGTTAGAAGAAGTTAATGGCAAATGTTGTGCGTACCTATTATAGGTGTACACACGCCTGCACATCAACCTACCACAAACTGTAAAATTTTCTCAATAGACTTTGAACTTTATATCTAAAACATATGGTTGAAAATGTATTGAAGAAATTTGACAGATTTGGATAGGTTGATGTGCAGTTGTCTGTACATATCAGCACTTGTCCTCTGTGTATGTAATCATGTCAATATTAAATAATATATACACTGTTGGTATGTCTAAAGAATAAATAAATACTTAAATAAATGTCTTTCTTTCTTTATATAGCAATTTTATCATTAGAGGTTAACTAATATTAAACACTTATTTTGTTTGGTCCTTGGTTTAGGATTTCAAAAAGAGTGTATCAGCGGCCTAACTTCCCGTGCATCGTAAGAGCCGACTAGGGGCAAGGGGATGTTATCTATTTCACCACGGAACCCCTGATTATGCTAAATGCGGCGTCGAGGTCACTAACGGCGAGTTTACTCATAGTTGGTGATTTTGGTCTGTCAAGTTGTCAACCCCTTTTTGAGAGAAGGACATGAGAGTATGTATGTACACACGCTTGCACATCAGACTACCAAAAACTGTCAAATTTCCACAATAAACTTGAACTCTATGTATATGGCATACGGCTGAACATTTATTGAAGAAATTTGACAGTTTTGGATAGGTTGAGTTGCAGTCGTCTGTACTAATGTATTTTGTTTGTGTCTTCGCAACATAAGTAGGTGGTAATCACAGTCGCTAATAACAGTTCGCGTGCAGACCAGAGTGGTAATCTCCTCAGTTCAGTCGGTCCGAGTGCCGGCACACGTGCGCCGCGTGACTTGGACCCAGATCGTTAGGGTTTTTGTTTAGATCAAACTTGCAACTATGCATTAACCGGAGGCCGCACTGGGCGCGAAACGAAAAGAAGATAAGTTCGTTTTGCTTCGCTTATGACGATACGGTGTCTTTTCATACACTCGAGTCCGTGAGTCTACATTTTAGGACTTGACTGTAATCACGAGACTCATCTCATAAAGATAAAGACTCTACTGCGCCATGCATTACGAGCATATCGAGTTTCCGAAATACTCGAGTTTGACTTCAGTGCTCGAGTTTATTGTACGCTTCAGTGGCTGTTAGTATAGTTTGGTGTGGAATCTTACGATTGGGACCGCACGCGTGTGAGGCCGCGACCGGTGGAATAATAAGTAGTGGTTCTGTTGAGTGTGTGTGAGTGTTCAACACTAGCTCCGGGTGCCTAAAGAGTGAGTTTCATTCGCCATTCGATCACGTTAAAGAAAACGCGAATTTGCACTACACTACAGTTTGCGGTGTGAACCCAAGTATAAAAGGAACGGTCGGATTATCGTCATGAGCGAAGCCGTGCGAAGCAACACGAACTACCTAATCTTTTTATCGCTTCGCTCTCAGTGTGGCATGCGCTTTATGCTGGCTGCAAGTTTGCCTTATGTAGTATTGTAAGACATACATTCTTAGACTTCACTGAGTTGTAATGAATATTGTTTACACGGCAACAAGGAAACACAACTTTTATTATACCTCGATGAAAACACCGTCCGTCTTATTATAACAATCTATTTTGGCCGTGGTTTAGACCAAGACTACATGGTGGTCTGGGTATGTTACGGTATCAAAGTTAGTTCGAGGATTAAAATGTGTTTTTATTACAAATCGAAGACCTTCCATGGACTAGATAGTACCATAGTTCATCCATGGTTTGAATGCTATCCACAGATAATAAACCACTTTTCATTCGTTCATACAAGCGTCATTCAAAACATCGTTTTGTTTCAAAGAATGTTGATATTTTCTTTAGAGTTAAGAAATCATTGAGCACGATTAAAATATGATACAAATAATCAGAATTGCTTTTTGATGCTATGTCAATACGTTAAAAATATGACTTTACTTTAGACGTTAATTTTTATTTTATAACCAAATAGTTATATGATGATTATATGATATAAAAATTTAAAATAATAATTTTTTGGTAAATGCTTATAGCAAAGTAATGTAGCCAGCAGTTAATAATAATTAAATTTTACTAAAAATTACCGGTAATTATGAATGGGTACTAACCACATTCTCAGTTACTTAACATATATATATATACGTCAGTCAGATTAGTAAAGTCAAGACCTAAAGCTGGAACTAAACCCCGTACCAAAGATAGTCCACGTCTTGTAATAAGACGGCGTGAGTTTGGACGAAAAAAAACCAACTTATATCACTTATACACTTAGGTCACCTAAACTTGCTTAGGAGTCATCTAAAACTAAGTGTATACTGTATAGTACATAGTTAGTCAAATTACTTTATTTTACTAACCGGGGATAGTGTAGCTTACTATCAGTGAAACAATTATAGAAATCGGATCAGGGGGCGTAGCGTCACCCGACGGTAAATTAATTTATCTAATGTGAAAACAGCTTTACAGAAAAAACAACAAAATATTAATATAAAATATTTAGAGCAATTACGTCTTTATCTATTGTTAAATACTTGCAAAAGTGTTCTTTCGATTGTGAGAGTAGTAACTTCACAGTGACATAATAATAATCACAAACTACTAGAAACATTCTACGAAAATTCTAGGCCTCGGTAGCTCAGCCATCAGAGCATTAGGCCGGTTATCCAAAGGACGTGGGTTCCATTCCATCTCAAACTTCCTAAGGCTAGTTGATTTTTTCTAGTAAAATTTCATCTTACGTAGGTACCTAAAGTTTAAGAACATTAATAAAAATTGTTTATTTTAAAATCTTTAAGCACGTCTGCAGTCATCATTAACCCAAATAAAATAATATGTTTGTTGTTGTCGATCTGTCGCGGGCTATAAAATGTAGATCATCTCTAGTTTATCTTTATTGATAAGTTTAAATGGATAGCGAGACATTACATTATAATACCGACGAATCGTAAAGATAGCGGCCGCACTATCTGGCAGATAACCGCGGTACGTGGTAAGTACCCTATATTTTTGATGATAAAGATAAGATGATTTTTTTTCTGTGAGATAAAAAAAATATTTATGCGAGCCGACATTTTTTGCTTTGTTGAGGTTCATTCACGTGAGTAATAAAAGGAAAGTAAATTCAACAATCCAATGTTTTTGCTTAGCCCATAAGTCTGCCTTTTGTACTTTATATTTTGCAATAGAGATTAAAATAAATAAGTAAGCAGCACCTCTAGTTTACACTAAATATGTGCATTTGTCCGAAAAGTGTTATAATATATTTTAATTTTGTTGACATAAGAGGAGCTTTTACGGTGCGGTGGAAAACGCGCCCGGTCTACGGTTGTACACGTTGAGCAACTTTCGCAAAAAACGCATTGGGCCCGCGTGGTGGGTTACGGTATGGCCCGTTCTCCCTATCGTAGATCCATAGGGAAGGCTCGTGCCCCAGCAGTGGGGACGTAAAATGAGCTGGTGAAGACGGTGGTTGTTACAAGTAGCTAAAATCATGGCGTGATTTAGATTTATCAGCGGGGCACATGCGCGCGACATGTCAACTTTAGGTAAATACAACACCAGTGCGTAATTATCAAATATGTTATTTTTGAAATATATGATAATACATATACATTACAAAGAAACGCAGTAATCAATTCAAAATTGTTACGGTGTTTACTTATTACTCGTAAGAAGCATGTACTTTACATAAACGGAAAAATGCCATTGTTGTTTTTGTCAGACATACTGGCCACAAAGTAGTCTCCCGATTGCAGAAGGTAAGCTTCGTACAAACGCGCTAAAGCACACAAAGACAACCTCTCATGGATACGGAATCGCGCAACAGCTGAAATTGTATGGAATTAAGCAGCGCCTCCTGGCAACATACATATGTTGCCAGGAGGCGCTGAAGAAGCGAGAAGAGTTAAAATGCTGCCATACAAATTCTCGTTTTCGTTAACGTGATCGAATGGCGAATGAAACTCGCACTAGGCACTTTGACTGTTCCGAGCTGTTTCGAGATGTCCCGAGATCTGTGTCCGTGCGGGGTCTACGTGTAAGTTGCTCGAGCGCGGTATGTTTTGAGATTGACATATTAACTTTGATATATTTTTTCAAACTCAATTTATATTTGCCTACCTTTCTAAATGCATGGCGAAACATGTGCTATTCACAAAATTTTGTACAAACCTTATAATACCGTGTTTTTAAGCAAATAAATTTATTTATTATTATTCATTATTAGTTATTACTAGCTGACCCGGC
This sequence comes from Eudonia truncicolella, assembly GCA_949315975.1. Classification (NCBI taxonomy): domain Eukaryota; kingdom Metazoa; phylum Arthropoda; class Insecta; order Lepidoptera; family Crambidae; genus Eudonia; species Eudonia truncicolella. Next base: position 15,705,595 of record OX438837.1, on the reverse strand, counting down.
GGACTTCGTATCGCTTTGACAGTTGCTATGACAACAAAACAAACAAATCGCCAAATAGTTTACGCGTGAAAGCGTATTAAACAAACAAACAAACAAACAAACTCCATGCCATAGAGATCGGACCTCATACTACAGCTAAGAAACAGACAAATTTCTGAACGCACCTATAAATATTTGAAAACCTAGTGACAATTTTTTATTTCTAAAAAGACATAAGACATCAATGTTTCACAGCTAGGAACATTTTGTATTGGAAAATTAAATTGTCCTTTTTAGTATTTTCCGTTACTTATTATTTATGTTTCTCACCGCTTAAACCTTCCCTGAACTTCCACAAATATTTCAATATCAAATTCGGTCCAGCCTTTCTCGAGTTTTAGCGAGACAAACCAGCTAGATTAACCTGCTGTGTCTACAGACACAATAGAATTTTAATTGTATATGGGAATGTTCAGTGCTCGCCGCAGCTGAGAGGTTAACCTAACCTTATGGGTCTCATACTTTGTGTACTGGCTGTCTGATGTCATTTCTGTCCATATCATAAATCTAAATTATTGTATTGTTTTGTAGAATTGCGGATTCTTCAGTCAAACACCTCTACTTGAGAGTTTAATTTCATGCTTCACAAAGTACCTTTTAAAGTCAATCTAATTTCAATATGCTACTCGTATTATAAATTGTAACATGGTGTAGCAGTAAATAAAATTTGCTTTTTTTTTTTAAATATAAATACAGTGACCGGTTATATTAGCTTTTAATAGGCTGTTCCACTGTTGGGCAAAAGTTCTCATCATTCAAATCGAGTCATCGCTACAATTGAAGGCTCGTTGGGTTAATCACCACGCTTGTCAAATGCGGGTTGGTGACCATAAACCCCGGCTAAACACACTTTACCGGACTTGAACCTAGAATCTCCGTATAACAGGCTCGGCCTGTTATGTTATACGATTTGCAACTTAGCCATCAAGGTCTATCGGAGCAGTTGTAGATGCGCGGCGCAGCAGGAGATTTTTTCAAGAGAGTTTGTTGACTGCCTAATACGGCATGTTCAGTGTCACTGGACTTTTTTGAGGGCGGCGAGAAACTTAAAGGGGTTCCTTAAGCCGTGTGAAACAAAGCACTGTCAGAGGTTTTCTAGAGGAAACGGCATCACTTTTTTTTTTTTTTGGAGAGAGATTGCTGTATGTCGCTGCGGCATTTTCAGCTTCACCGGGCTTTTTGGGGGCGGCGAGGAACGTAAAGGGTCCCTCGAGCCGTGTGAAACGAATCACCTTCAGAGGTTATCTAGGGGGAACGGCATCGCGCACAAGTGCGTGTCCCCGTGCCCTACTAGATTCTCCGAAGGGTTCGGATCGGATCGGGGAGCGGAGCAACCCGAGGGCGCCTCTAAAGGCACGGACCTCGGCTCGGGTTGACCGGGCCGTGGAGGAGGAGAGAACCGACCAGGTACATGTCTGTACCTGGTGTAGAGCGAGTGTGAACCGGTTCTTCGTACCCTTGTTCTACGAGTACGAAACGACATCACGCATAGTGCGTGTCCCCGTCAAAGAAGAAAGATTCCCTAGGGTTGTTCCACATTCGTCGTAATAGAACCGGCTCACAACTAAAAAGGAGTCGAATTTAAAATATTGCGAGTCGAATCTCGTCATATCACTTTATGGTATCAGATCAGTAATGCGGGCTGACTAAAAGACAGTGCGCTTTTGATAATTCCTACTAGATTCTTCGAAGGGTTCGGATTCGGGTCGGATCGGGGGCGGACAACCCGAGGGCGCCTCTAAGACTAGGACATCGGTTCGGGTTGATCGGGTCGCGGGGTGCAGTAGGTGCGCAAACATAACAGATACCCAACGTAATAATAAAGACTTTAGACTTTTTGACGTATTTTAATTACATCTCACGTAGATCAAACCGTGCTTAGAATAATTAATGTAAAGTTACTGACAACATTGACATAACTCTTCATACCCATACGGGTACATACGGGCTCGAACAGATGGGCTATTTCCTAAACAAGCGTATTTCTAATGAGATATACGCAAAAACTCAGGAAAACAAAATGAAAATGAGGAAAATTTTCCTTCCTGAATTTTCTCACCAAACAATTTGTTTTAAAAAAATCCGAAAGTGAAATCCGACACAATACCCATTATAATGAATTGGAGAAGTTTATAAACCTTCGGGTCACACTGGCTGGACAGCCAGCCACACGCGTCTTATCGATTCATAAACAAATCGTTCGAATGATCGAGATTAAGCATGCAACATCGATAGAATTTAATCGGTAATCTTTCAACTCGACTGCAGTTCTGATAAAATAAATTCTCCGATAATTGTGTACTCTATTAGACATGTAGGCCAGTACAAAAGGACAATTTAAAATTAGATAAAATAGAAATGTTTGATAAATTAAATCTAAGTAGGTATTTAGAAGTATGACGCTTGTTTAAATTTCCTAGTGATGTTTGTTTTGTTTTGTAAAGTTTTCGCTAACACAAAACATTCGAATGCAACACCAAATAAATCTACCGTTTATTCTAAATAATATTGTTTATATTCTGATGTTTCGTTAGTACCCTTTACGAGGTCCGTGATCACAGGGTCATAGGTGTAGGTCGTCCCAAAATAGTTTGTAAGTTAATTTGTAATAATTTAAAAGGGGTTCTTGTTTTTCTAGCGAAAATAATGCAAGTAGGATATAAAATTCTACTAAAAAAAAACAATCAGTCTCAAGACGCAATGCTCTGACCGCTGAGCCACCGAGCGAGACCCCGGTCAGGCGGTCTGATCATTGGACCTAATCCAAGGGTCGTGGGTTCGATTCCCACTCAAACTTTCTGAGACTGGTTGATTTCTTCTAGTTAAATTTTATCTTGTAACTACATATAGCAATGTGAATGCAAACAAAAAAATATACTTGTTGACTTGACAACAAGTCAAGTCAAAAATAAAATATTCAAAAATATTATCAATAATCTATTTATTAAATTTAACACTATCCTAAAAATAATATTGTATATTTATCGTTATTTCATCATCATCATCATCATCATCATCATCATCGTCATCATCATCATCATCATCATCATCATCATCGTCAGCCTATACTAGTCCTCTGCTGGATATAGGCCTCTCCAAGTGCACACCACCAAGCACGTTCCGCGGCTAGTCTCATCAAAATTAACAATTAACAAACAAGCAATGGAAGATTACAATGGATGAAAATCACAAACAAATAAGAAGGTACGAATGAATAATATAAATAAAACAATAATATCGTTTAGCTAAGCAAAAGCTTAATACCACTCTCGTGGAGTGCCTAATGCAAGTTTCATTCACCATTCCATCACGATAACAAAAGAAAACTTAGGTAAATCTAATAGGAAAGTAGTTTAAAAATAAAAGCATAGGCCTAGTCTACTTTTGAATTGTAAAGTGGAGCTGGAGAAGCATCTATTTGAGACTTAAAAAAATAAAATTATACCTATATGATGCAGCCTTCTGGCCATTTTAGATATTTCCGATTAAGAAAAAAAAAAACTAACCTAACCTAAACTATGGTGCTTGGGAGTTCTTGGCGGGAAAGTGAAGAACATGTCTGCGGTTTTGTTTTATTTTCAATGTGTTATGTCGAATATTAATGTGAAATAATGGTGGATTATTAACCGTTAAGTGTTCGTAAGTGTGCATAAGTGTTGGCAAATGAAACAAAACAGTGCAACTTTACTTTTAAAATGCGTGGATCACAACGGAGTGGACCCCACAAAATGCGAAAAGGCGACCGGTAGACCAAGACGAAGATTGCGGGACGACCTTGATAGGTTTATGAAGGAATGGCGTGATGTTGCAGTGCAGGGGACCGGAAGGTGCGGAAAAAGTGTGGGGAGGCCTTTGCTCAGGAGTGCGACTGATATAACAATATAATAACCTAAACTGACTAAATAATACTTGGTATTATGACGTGATTATGACGCTGTCTGTTTCCAATCTATCAAAGTTCAATGGTCTGTTTACTTAGTTGAAACAAAGTGTTTTGATCATACAACATAAGAAGCCCTGTATCAAAGCACTGGCTTGAATTACAGCAGTGCACACGTCACACAAGCGACTACCAACACTTATCACGTATCCATAAATTTCCTGTAACGCCGCCTGTGCGCGAACGTTTACCGAGTATCCGCACTAACGGACGTGCCGGCGGCGGGCGGCAGTACCAGCGCGGAGTTCAGAAAAATAGGCCGCATCGGGCCTATTCCTTCTGCTTTACGCGACGGCAAAAAAAAAGTTACGAGTCAAAAGTTGTCTGTGGATATTAGCTTGATTCGAATTTTGAAAATTTTCATTTCACGCGGTGTTAAATTGTTGTTTCTCTGCCTGCGTGCGTCGTGTTTTGTTGTACTGGCGCCGATTTACTCTGAATTTAATTTTTTTCGTGGTGAGTACATACATACCATACCTAATTGGTATGTCGATATTTTGCATTTCATTAAAAACATGTAGGTATTATTTATAACTCTTGGGAGCTTAATAAAATTCTTATCAATTTAATAAAGAAACATTGCAAGTAAAAAATGCGTAAGTTTTTTAGTAATAATTAATTAATCTAAGTAAGTAACTAGCCCCCTTATTCATAAAAACTATTTGAGCATTATTTCGTTAAATATTGTTTTGTCAACGTCACACAAACGTCATATTGAATTTGAGAAAAAGAGACAAAACAATGATTATCTAAATAATGCTGAAATAGTATTTATGAATAAGGGGGTATGTACTTAGGTAAAGTAAATCGGTTGTAGAAAAAAAGTAATATTTTTTAAACAGTTCTCCAAACGCAATATTGCACTGACTACATAATTATGACACATACGTTAGCTGAATAATTGTATATTTATTTAAAACAACTAATTAATTAGCGTACATTTACGTACAATAATGAATCCAGTAAAAATCTGAGAAAGGTACCTAAAGTATTTTCGCGTATTTTTTTTCGTAATTATTTGATTACAATTGTTGAATATAAGTTATATTAGATACAGGTTGAAACCCTAACTAAAGCCATGGTCACAGGGAGACCTTTGACTCTGCAAAGGGTTAGAAACGTGGGGTTCAAATGCTAAGTCAAGAGCACAAGTATCTACTTACAAATACAAATGAAATGAGTTTATTGCAACTAAGTTTAATTACAGATTTTTATAAAATGTAAATATGTAGGTAATTACCCTTTTTTAGCTGCTGTAAACTAGTCTTATCCGAATTTATATTGTCTTTACATTTCAATAACACATCTTCTTACATCATCATCATCATCAAGAGAGAAAAAAGAGAAAATCTACGAATTCCTGTATTTAGAATTGTATAATATATCTACTTAGCTAAGTACCTACCATAATTTTTTTAACGGAATTACATTCTAAGGTTTGCGGATATAGCGAGAGCGGAAGGTAATAATATGACGCCGTTAGACAAGATAATAATCCTATACTGGGACACTTACAAATACTTTCAATACTAACCATTAATGATGGAGTTCCGTGTGACATTATGTCTTAACTGCATTGTAACGATAACTTTAGATTACATATTGCATCGTAATTATAACTTATAATTTTTTTCTTAATGCAAAACTTTTTTTAAGGAATACAATCTAGGGCCTGATTTTCATTGGTCGTGGGTTAGACATAATAATATATAAAGCTTTACCTCTTTTAGTTTTCGTCATGAATGTAGTAGGGAATGATGATGTTGATATTTTAGTATGTTTTAATAGTTTCACCTCTGATCTTACAGTTTATTAGCTCTCTCCATACGATTGGTTGTATGGAAGATATCGCTTTAAAGCGATAAGACCGCCGAATTGTAGCTTTGTAAATAAGATCCTTTTTTTTTCATATTTATGTTTTATTAGTTACCTAGTTAGGTACATAAAATTTTCCACAATACTTGTTCTAACTAACATCAAACATTTGGCCCCAAATATTTTGTACTTACAATCGTACATCTATCTACGAATGCTGATAACAAAAATCTAACGATTAGAATAACACCAGGAACAAAACATAATATTATACATATAATATAACATAATTATATGACAAAAATGCGTAAAGTAAGTACGTGATAACAAGGCGCACGCATGCGTACTTTTTATCACAAATACGTACATAGGTAGATATATAGACGTATCTGCTCTGCGAAAAAATAATAGGTAAATAAGATGTTCATGAATTACTGTCAGTAAGAGGTGTTCCCGGAATTAAAATGTCTAATAATGGTATATTTATTACAAGCCTGTTAGTTCCACTGCAGGGCACAGGCCTCCCTAGCATTTTTCCATCGTATTCCTAATGTATCTAATATTTTGAACCTTAATACGTATCGGTATCAAATTATTAAAAATTTTTAAAGTACAACATTATTTCAATAAGTCAAGTGGAAATACAACGAGTTAGTACACAACATTAAAAAATGTATAGCAGTGCACTGAATATAGGCTGATGATAATAAAAAAAAATCACCTTTTTTGTTTACTAAATTAATGTTATGTGAATATTTTAAATTGCATAAATGTAGTTTTCTTTGTCACAATCTATGTTTTTCAATTTTTTATGTTGACTCATTAGATTCACGTATTTTTCTTAATCGTAGAAAGTTTAATTAGAATAAATAGGTACTTAGTGAACTTTGTAAAATGTATAAGATCTAAGTACAAAGCAGCATCTATACGTTTTTTAAGAAAAGATGGATTAGATTAGTGTATATGTTACAGCTAATAGCCGAAGTGCGGCTACACCTAGTTTTAGCCGGCTACAACTAGGTGCAGCCGGCTAAAACTAGGTGTAGCCGCATTTATCTTCGTTGTATAGAGCTGGATTTCCGTTGTCTAATAAAAAATAAAAACCTCGAAATTCAAGAATAAAAATACATTTTCTGCACCTAGTTTTAGCCGGCTATAACTAGGTGTAGCCGCACTTCGGCTATTAGCCGTAACATATACAAATATTAAGTAGGACTTACATTAGACCTTTGGAACATTTAATTTATTAACGCATTCGTTACTGCATTATCTCTAGCCTCATTCTAAATATTAAATTGAACCAAAAATCTATTACGTGTTGAATTTATCAATTATATCCAATACACACGTGACATTATTGCAAACTATGTCTCGATGTAGACGACCGACATGTATGAAAGACTTAAAAAAATAACGCTTTGTAATGAAACAAAAAAGACAAAAGAACCTGAAGGATAAATGAAGAAAATAACCTAAATTATTCTAACTTTATAAAAAGAATGAATAAAATCTATGTCATAAATATTATCATTGACCAAAACAACTTTCATGATAAAATCTAAATATTTTTATTGATAATTGTAATTAAGATAAGATAATTTGTTAAATTGTGTGAATAACCTAATAGCGAGGGAAAACGGATATAATTTTTTCATTCTACTGTTGAGCATGTAGAATCTTACTCTAGTATATGGCGTAACAATAGAATAATATCAAATTGGAAACACATTCTGTTTAAAAGCACGCTTCAGAAAATCTAGTAGGGGACGCTTCAGAAAATCTAGTAGGGGACGCTTCAGAAAATCTAGTACGGGACGCTTCAGAAAATCTAATACTTAGATGACAGGTACACGTTCGCGTGATTCTATACCCCCTAGAAACCTTCTGAGGATGTTCAATCACTACGACTTGAGGAACCTTTATAAACAATGGCTAAATACGTGTTTAAAATATTGTGTCTCTGTCTATAAATGTTAGCAAAAAAGTGACAGCATCTATTATGAGCAGTCTGATTTTAGCCGTCGGTCGTTTTGTGGTAACAGTTAGTATCTCGCCACCGCCGCCCTGCTAAAAAGTCTTTTAATTCTGTACAGAGGAAATCAACATTCAATTCAAAGCAACGATTGCTGAAATGGTTGTGTATAGGACTAGAATATCATACCATCATTCAATTTCATGACTAGCTCATTTTATGACCACACTGCTGGGGCACGAGCATTCCTTAAGGATGGATAGGGAGACCGGGCCATAAACCACCACGCGGGCCCAGTACTGACTGGTGGTTGTTACCGATTGCTGCGACGTGCATTCCAAAGTACGGAGGAGCTCGAGATGATACGTTTTTGGTCACCCATCCTCCGTTTAGCCATCGCAGTCCAGTCGCGTTTACTACTGCGCCATCGAGTTCCTCAAGTTGTCTCAAGATTATAATATATATACCAGTAATAGATTATAAATACAATAAAATATATCAACTTTTCAAGCAGTAACTTATAATCGAATAATACTCTTTAGACATTACTTTACTTTACTCATAGCTGCAGACAATGATATCCATTATTTATTAAAACAGGTAAAACTATTGTCAGTCGACAGGGCGCCTAGTGTGAGTTTTGTTTAAATCTAAGGTAGGAAGGTACTAATTAAGTCCACACCTACAAGTTAAAACTAAAGTAGGTTACAAAGGTATTAGATTTCTAAGCCGATGTCTAGTGTTCGTGTGGTACGCCACTACCAAATCGCGCGATACAGTCTAAGGGTTCGTGCTCAGCTATTGCGGAAGTCACTTTGGTAAAAATATTAGTTCTTTTAGAAATGTTATAGGTAAATAGGGTGCGGTGGGATACCTACTTGAGTGCGAAAGCCGTTTCATCGAATTTTGTTTCTTCGAAAACCTTCGAAAACGTCGCAGTAACAAGCCGTAGATTGAACAAGGTGTCGCAGCATGATATTTTCGCAGTCAAATCGTTCGCAGTACAGTTTTTCGATGTCGACGAAACATCGCAGTAACAAGACGTCGATTTAACAAGGCGTGGAAACAACAGTGCCTTCCGAGTCGGAGGAGTCAGATATATTTTGGTCATCCATCCAGCGGCAGCGATCTGACAATGCAAAAGTTTCAAATTGTTTTTCTATTATAATTTAAATTTCCCATCGTGTCTAATTGACAATTTCATAGTTAATTATAATTTGCATATGTAACTATACGTACTTAGTTTCTATAGAGATTCGCAAAATGGCTAACAATACTGAATTATAAAGTGTATCAAATAGGATCGAAATTTTTAAATGTCTATGTTTTAGAAATAAAGATTGTTTTTCTTTGAAGGTGAATCAACAGTTTTATAATAAAACACAAATAATGCAATTAGACACCATTATACAGACACTTTACTGTTAGACTAAATACATTATCGACACATAAAAATAAGTCTATTGTCTTCTACACAAAGACCCCGTGTCTAGTTAAATTAAATGAACCGAGCAGAGAATTTTATTGATGTTGATGGTAAATTACGGTAATAATTAGGTAATTGGGTAAAATTAGGTAAAATAATGGTAAATTACGCACATCGCATATTTGTCCATATCTTTTTAAAAATCTGTCTTTCTAGTATATAACGCTAGTAACTAGTTATAAGCTCAATAATATTTTTTAACGCACTGGGCCCCATGCCCTGTGGACATACAATGAGCTGATGATGATGATGAATAATAATTACTACTTATATACGTAACCATTATATGCTACAAAAATATACAGTCAGAAATGACACATCATCTGGCTACTTCTCATGATTGAAAAACAATATGATTTGCTAGTGCACTGTCGCGTGTATGCCATAATAATTGTACACTTCCTGACATATTATTATCTATGGAAACTACAATAATAGCACACAATTATATCATGATTCATGACGGAGATTTTCAAGAGTTAAAAATCTGCTATAGGAATCTGCTATTCCATGTTATAGTTTTTTCGGACTGAAACAAATAATTTGTAGAGATTTAATGCCTCGTAGGTAGTCATTTATCAAGTGTAATAAAAAACATGATTTTATGTGCTCATAATAGTTGCTTTAAATATATAACATTGTTTCTTATGCTTTCCCGAATACTACGTATTGAAATAAACAATTTTTACGAAAATCAATAATTTAAACATTCGGTTATTAATTTATTGTTAATTTTGATACACATCATAAAAGTATTATAGGGGTAGTTAGCTTTTATTAGTTATGGTGAAATTAAATACATTATAAAATAACCTAAAGTAACTAAAACTATTACGAAACTAAAAAATGGCGTCAAAAAATTCCTCCGCGTCGCTGTCGACTGGTAATTAATTAAATATTTATTAAATATTTATTTATTATTGATATATCATTGATTGTTTTTATCCTGAATGACGTTTCTAATCCTTTATAGGGTACGGACCCTAAACCACGGGGACCACGGGGTCACAGGACTCACAGGGAAATGTGTACCTATATTAATCGCAAACGATGTGTAAAAGTTTTATTTTAAAATATAACTATTTCAAATCCATTGCGATTAACTTACACATTTCCTTGTGTGTAAAATAAATTCCTACAGTTAAAAGCAGCTAATAAAGTTTTGGCGTAACTCGTACTAAGTACTATATCATCATAACTGTATCGGTCTCTGATCATTCATACATTTAGAATAATAAAAGAGTAGTAAGGTTCTATCAAAGAAGTAGGTACATTGTGAAACTATTTTGGATTTAATAGGTACTTCTCGTTGATAATTATTAATTAACGAATTCACGAGCGTAACATAGAATAAGTAGGTACTTACATAAAATATATCGTTGAATAATTATGCACATAGACATAATGAGGTTCTATCGATAGTGAAACTAGATAAAGCTGTGGCTGTACAATGTTTATCGTTATTTTATCGCGTTCAATCAAGGGTTTATGGCTTAAAACTATCTAGCGGATTACCTGGGTATCTGATTGGCTTTACCCAATGTTATTGCTTCGTACACGTTCGTGAAGAAACTCTCGTGCAATTTACTTTATTGCAACCTGCTAGCAACAGGTTTTTGAACGATGATCAGTTCTGACAAAAAAATTTTACTTGTAGGCACCTACAGCCAGGTTTTTGGAAAGTGGGACGAGGTTGATTGATACACGAAGATGTTTAGTAAAATAGTGATTACAAAAAGTACTTTAACGCCTACTTGCTTATTTAATATTTACCAATTTGTTTGGTCTGTATAAAAACGTATTAAGTATACTTAAGCCTTTTTTTCAAATTAAATTAATTAATTGCATATTCTATTATTATAACAAAGGTGAAGTGAGAACGTTTAATTGGCAACTCGTTGTATTGGCGACACATACGTACTATGGGGTTGTAAAATGAAGTATTATTTTTATTGAAGTATTAAGTAATTAATTGGTTGCAAACAAATTACAGTTTAAATAAAGACTTGAAAAAATAAAGTGTTGAAAAAATTCCTACGAGCCCACGATAGCATAGTTAGTAGTGTACCTGACCCGTCATGTCATGCGGTGCGGGTTCGAAACTTGCTCGGGGTTTTTTTAACACTTTGTCTTTTTTAAATTCAAATTGAATAGCAGGTAGAGTACCAAGCTCCTTAGTTTGTATTTTTTACGTTTAATCAAATCGGATTGCAACTATTCATTAGGTATATACCGTCCGAGCTATTTTTAGAAGCGGCGGCGCGGGCGTTACATTTCAATTGTGTTGAAGTAAAATGCAGAATGAACGTGGAATTGTACTAATGAATGTGTTTACATTGTGATTGTATGGAAAGACTTGTAAAGGGACTCTATTTGTCTTTACACAAATGGTTTGACTCAGCTACTAATCAGTCGACTAGTTGATAAGAAGCCTGGGGGGCGATTTTTGATCTGTTGACTAATTCTCATTCTAATGATATCAATTATGAATGCGCCTTTTTTCTTATTCCAGGTGGTATTTTCTTATTCCAGGTGGTATTTTCTTATTCCAGGTGGTATTTTCTTATTCCAGGTGGTATTTTCTTATTCCGGTGGCAACTTATTTTTGGCACCGAAAACTGTCGAACGGAACGAATTGCAAAAAATAATAATGCCAGCGTATTATCATGTCACTTTTAATTTCGAGATCACCACCCCGGTGAGATTGAAAAATCGCCCCCTTGAAACGGGGACACGCATTAGCGCGTGATGCCGTGTCCTCCAGAAAACCTCTGACGGTGCTTCGTTTCACACGGCTTGAGGAATCCTTTAAGTTTCTCGCCGCCCCCAAAAAAGCCCGGTGAAGCTGAAAATACCAAGAGGCAAACATCAAACTCTCTCAAAAAAAAAAATACGAGCTCAAAACAGCACATCCATATATACCTAACAGGGTACGTACCTAGTGTGATTTTCATTCGACATTCGATCACGTTAACGAAAACGAGAATTTGTATGGCAAAATCTTGACTCTTCTTGTATGTCGCCACGAGGCGCTGCTTTAATGATTTTCCATACCGATTTTCGTTTTCGTAAACGTAATCGAATGAATACGGATAGTAATCAAAACTCATACTAGGAACCAAGATAGCGGTATTCAAAGTTGTTGTGCCTAGATTAGCCTGGCCACAAAATAAGGTGATTGCAGAAGGTAATCACTCTAACGGACACTGAATCTCGCTACAGTTGCACTCGAACCTCGTCGGACTGTTAAGAGATCCGTGCCCGTGCAACAAGTTTGTGTGCGTTGCTCGAGCGCGATATGTATTTATTTATTAAGAGCCCTATTACATCTCGACTGTGATTTTTGCGTAAAATCGCCAATTTTGGCGTTCTTGATCTCAAAAACAAAAATACATTACCAATTTTGACTTATTGAATATTCAACCTCTCCTCGTTTATCACCAAAAGAGGAGGAGGTTGTTTGGAGCCCAGTCAAAAACAGGGATTCTGCGAGTATATGAAAAGTACCTACATTTGAATTAGAAGCGAAAAACACTTTCACCGCATGGTAGGTATCACATCGGTTGTCGTGCCCCCAACGTTTATAAAGCGATAAAACGCATTTACCTACCTATCTAACTTTAAAGATTATTTTTATCGCTTTTAATGATATTATGAGTGTCCTAATAAAACTGAATGAATGAAATAAAAATATTTGTTTGATATGTTTGCCTATGCTGATATTAATTCTTTTTTAGTTATAACGATAAATAATAAACAAATTATACATACAAACAAAAATATATATTTGTCGTGTTAACATGACATCACTGGCAAAATGGATACGAAAATTTGTGTCGGATTTTTCCGACTGTAGCGGTGAAAAGGTCAATAGCCTGTATGTATGGTCCTGACACGAAGAAGCGCAGTTTGCGACGCGTCATGTCTTTGTGTTTTTATACTAAAGCCGTCTCAGTTAATAGCAATATATAAATAAATAAATAAAAATAAATAAATAGAACCTCCGACTGCATGTTATGTATGATGTTGCATAAAATTTCGAAGGACTACCGTATTGATATTTTTAATTGTATACAGTACTATGTTTGATATTGTTTCGATTTACTTCGCTGGCTTTATGTAATTATTGAATTTTTATCTTGTTCCGGCCTTTTCAGTTGATTTTCTATTTATTTATTATTTATTAAGCAGGCGGGTTTATTGTTTTTTTTTAATTTTTATTTTATTTGTCTTTTTAGTTAGACAAATTACGTAATCGGTTCAATTCATTTAAAGAATTTACATAATGTGGTCGATTAAGTAATTTTTTAGGGTCAAGAGAACTAATAGCAAGTCCGGAGGGAGATCTCACTCTGCTCAAACCAGCATAATATGGAAGAAGAAATTCTGAAGCTTCACATATGTGAAGTCTGCCAATCCGCAGTGGGCACGCGTGGTGGACTGACGCCCAATCACTCTCTAATGAGGGTAGATCTAAGCCCCTGCAGTGGGGCATAATTATTATAATCGTAGACTGATGATGTATTTTTTTTTAGTATTACGGTAATGATAATCATGATTTACCTTTTTGAAATTCTGGTGTTGAGCCCTCTAATTTGGTACCCATGTTGTAGTATTCGAAAAAAAAAATGTTTTTCGCCAAGCCCAATGTCGTCGCACAGCCGCCATGTTTTTTTTTTAACATCACCTATCTAAGAACACTTGGGCAGCTAAGACGAATCTAACGATACCTCAATTGTGTTAATCCGTTCAGCGGTTCTGAAGACATGAAGTGATTAAGAATATTACATAAATACATACATTCGTACATACAAGATACGCGCGAAAAACAATACCCTTCCTTTGCAGTCGGGTAAGAATAAACACTTGGCGTTTGCTTACCAAAACAAGTATTGTGACAGAAGCAAACTTAAATAAGTATAATCTCTATCTACCTAACCTACAAAGATGTTATATATGTAGTGAGTACATTATGATTAGGGTCATAAAATGAAATGAGAAATGTCCCATTTTTCTATACGTATAACATACAGCCGTTAAGGGATTAAAAAACAATGACATCCGCACGGAAACGGATGCAAGGAAGGCTAACCACTTACCTACTCACGTCAGGACTTTAATCTTTATAGGAGATAATGTATACACTTTTTTTTTGTTCGACTAAATCGGCATGTAGTCTTCGTCAACACAGCAACAAGCTTGCAACACCATAAGAATAAATCTTGCGTTGCTGAATCCCAGGCTAATTTTACTATGCTATTTTCTTTATTTTTATACGTAGCTCGGTAAATGACTCCACTCCACCTAAAGTTAAGTGGAAACGGAGTCCAGACGCAAGGACAACTGGTGCAGCGTGAAAACAACGCAGCATCAGTCACCCTCACCCTACCGGCCCACAAGGTGCCTCTAAACGCCTCGTTTGAAGGACCCCATGTCATAGGAAGGAGGGAAAACTTGTGCTGGTAGACTATTCCATCTTTTGGTAGTGCGACAAAGAAACGAGTCACCAAATTTCTTTGTGCGCGATGGAATGTTCGAGACAACTAAAGTAATTTTATTACTTTTATTCCTCTACGTGTAAGCATTTGGCCTTCTTCTTACCTGATATTATGGTGATAAAACCGAAAGTGGAAGCGCTCTTCACCCGGAATCTATCCGAAGTGTCGTAATCGTAAAATTCTACTAACATTGATGTTATAGCGAAATATTTAGGTAAGATGGTGGTACACCAACCAAACCGAGTACAGCATGTGCTTCCGATGGTTATTATTCTACAAACCAAAAACAGTTCGGTTGGAATACAAATTAAAAAAACGGACAAACATCGGGACAGGTGAAACTAAATAAAAGCCTGTAATAAGGAAAAGATCATCTTCTTTGCTTCGAAAAGCTCTCTCTCTCGAAATTTTCGTTTTCTTTAACGTGTTCGAATGGCAAATAAAACTTGCTTTACGCACCCACCTCTTATACTAAGTCATGAGCAGTCACTCTTAACACAATTGAATAAGAGTCAAAACTCTATACATATCCATGTGCTCGTGACTACGTCGTACGTATAAACTTTATTTTCCATTGTGTGGAATGTAATATGAAAAAAGGTGAAAGTGTGGACCTTCCTAACTTATCGGTTATAACTTACAACTGCATCGTATTGTATCGCCTATCTTTATTACACTTCACATGAAAGTATATATTTTACGACTCTCCAAGTCGATATTGCAGTATACCTACTTAGAATTTTAATGCTTATGAACACCGGAGACAGCTTAGAAAACGGAAAGACAACAATCCCGCATGATAATAGACATGGGGGGAATGGGCACAGAGCATGGGAATGGGCCATAAGTCACCACGCTGGCCCAATACTTTGTAGTTCTTATCGACATCACAAAATAAAGAGACTGAGAAGGTAAGCTTCATACAAACGCACTCAAGCAACGCACACATAGACCTTTGCACGCACACGGAATCTCGGAACAGCTCGGATCAGACTGAGCGCAGCTGTTGCGTAGCTTACCTTATGACATTAAATTACTGTGGCAACGACATGACTTCACTTCTTTCTTTTTTTATACGTAACTCGACAAATGACTCCACTCCACCTGATGTTAAGTGGAAATGAGAGTCCAGACGCAAGGGCAACTGGTGCAGCGTGAAAACAACGCAGCATCAGTCACCCTCACCCTGCCGGCCCACAAGGTGCCTCTTAACGCCTCGTTTGGAGGGAAAACGTGTGCTGGTAGATTATTCCATCTTTTGGAAGTGCGACAAAGAAACGAGTCACCAAATTTCTTGTGCGCGATGGAATGTTCGAGACAGTACAGGGGTGACTCCGGAGAGCAGCACGCGGAATGATATGGAGGAAGGGAGAAGGTGGGATAAGGTCAAAGAGTTCTTCAGAGCACTCGCCCTCGCCTTCCGAATCTCCTCAATGTTCGAGATATATTTTATTTGGTCACATTGTTTTATCTGAAGCGTCGTCGGTAGCCGAACGAATAGATGGTCGGGTTGAATGCGAGAAATAGCTCAGTTGGACTACTGACGTAAACCCATCCCTGACACAAGCATACCAGCTTTCTAGGTGGGCTAACTGACTGTCTAAGCAAGAAAAAAACATTGACTAGCCGGCATTGTGAAAGGTTATTAACTTGCAAGTTCGTAATCCTAATATCCATAATCTCTATATAGAAAATAGCACATGTGAATATTAAGCTATAACCCACAATACTGGGGGTTTAAACGCCTTATGACATCTAACAGCTACCAACGGCTTAACGTGCCTTCCGAAGCACGGAGGAGCAAGATATGCTTTAATCTAATCACGAGATAACGTTACCAGGTGGGTATTATTTTGTGATGTTAGCAAATTGTCGAACGAGTATGCTATCTGTCAAAAATAAGATAATAATGTAGACAAACTACTCTAACAATTCAAATTCGTACAATATTCGTCACCTATATTATCTACTCGACAACACAACTCGACAAGGTTATAAGCACTTAATAAATAAAAAAAAATTACAAAGTCGAATAAATAATATTATCTTCTAAAACAAGCGAGAGTCAATGATTCTCAGTGCGCATACACAAACTTTATGTAAGGAATTTACAAACAAAAAATAGGTATGTTTCTTATTATGTACAAAAATAACAATTAATCATCGAATTATTATTTTTGATGCTCTAAATTGTGAGACACGTGTAAACAATCAATACTAGGTACCCGATTCGTGGTGGCACCTGTCAACATCTCCGCGAAATTTTGTGATAATAAAAAAACTTGAACATGAAACTCGACATCTGGCTGATAGGAGTAAGGATATCTCTTTAAGATTACCTCTGTCTACATGTTACTGTTTCAAAACTACACTCAAGTGTTTCTTTCGCAACGAGAAGTCAGAATTTTTGTTACGTTTATCTTAAGTGCTAACATGTTGGGTTCGGGGTTCGGTTCGAACCTGCTGACGCCGTTGGGTGTGGCCGTGTTCGGGCCGGGGCCTTTGATCGCGGGGGCCATAGTGTCGGGGGTCGTGGGGGGTACTACTAGCATGAACAGTGCTGTGCTGGGGCCAAGGCCGGCGCGGACAGTGCCGCCGCCGGTGCCCAAGCGAAAGCCGCAGAGGAAGGTATATCAAAGTCTAAGGGCTCTTCCATTAGCCGTTTAGAGTCGAACTGCTGCCGTGCGTTCCCATATTAAATTATTGTGTTAATATCGGCGTGAAACAATGGCACGCGTTGCTGTTGTGTTTCGACCGGTGAGTAAAAGTACCGGAGGCCTATCTCTCACCCCTCCCCCCTCCCAATTCCTACTCCCTCCTCAAGATCCAACTCCTTCCTCAAGGCCGGCAACGCATCTGCGATTACTTTGGTTTTGAGGGTGTGCATGGGCGGCGGTGATTACTTTCCATCAGGTGACCCACCTACTCGTTTGCCACCTTTTAACATAAAAAAAATATATAATCTTCCGAAGCACGGTATACGATAATATGGAACGTGTAGTGCAACAGTGCGGCAGTCGTTTGACACCTTACAATTTAACAATGGGTCCATAGTGGCCGCAGCACGAATGCTTGCAATGCAAGAGCTAGGAGTCGCCTTATTGAGGCCTCCTCCGAGACGAGAAGGGAGGCAGCTATCTTTGTCAGCGTATAGCCTGGCAATTCAACAAGGTAATGTTGCCAGCATTCTTAGGACCGTTCCCATGAGCCCACAGATGGTAGCATCTATTTATAGAGGTGAGTTTTTAATTTTAATTCGTTTTCGTTTGTTAAGTTTGAAGTCATGTTTTTTTTAGGGTTCCGTAGTCAACAAGGAAACCTTATAGTTTCGCCATGTCCGTCTGTCTGTCTGTCTGACCCCAGTCTAGCTCATAGACTCTTTGTACTAGAAAGCTGTAATTTGGCATGGTTAAACATATTAATCACGCCGACAAAGGGGTAAAGTAAAATTTTTAAAAATGTCCCCCCCACCTGCCAGCCAAATAGTTGTTTTTGAATACGTGATGAAAAATTTACGGTAGTTGTATATATGACAAAGTTAAAGGAAAACTATCACAGCTACGTAGCTAGGCTTTACAAGTTTACGAGTAACAGTCGACCAACTTATAAAATGTACTTGGCGCAGTACTAATTCCTCATTGGGAACTACTTAAATAAAGTTGTGTGAAACCGGTAGTATCTACATTTAAGTATATGAGCCATCGTTTAATAAATGCTCATAAAAGCCCTCTTCTCAGAGTACGCGTTATTGAGATGGGCTACGGAACCCTACACGCAAGGCCCGACACGCAAGTACTTTTGTCGTCCAAAATAAAACATTTTACCGGTTCGGGACGTCTCTATTAGCTGTTGAAAAGAATGAGCGCTAGAAACTGCATAGCTTTTAACAATCAAGACATGATGAAGTTAGCTATCTTACTTTTTAAAGTTTATTAGGTAGGTACCTACGCTCACACTACACCACCTACACACTGAAATTAAACACTTTTTATGCGAATTAACTCTCCTTTATTTTACATAATTGTTTTCGTAATCACAAAGAAAGGTATTAGCTATCTTGGTCACAGGCTCTACGTCTGAGCTGATTAGAAATAAAGACCGTAACTCTTTACTCTCGCAATTCACCTTGATCCTAAATGAATGTCAAATCGAAAACTATAATTTTTAATTAACAAGACTATTATTTGGATAATACGTAGACGAAACATAACATTGGTTCAACTGTGTAATTAAACGAGTCATTCGCGTTTCGTTCGCGCATTCCACCAAAGTGTTCATTTCATTTGTCGATTGAACGATATGCGAATAGTTTCCAAAACATAGTGCGGTTGTTATTGAAGCCTGCTGCGGCCGAGTACTCAACATTTTATGCGTTGTGGTGTGTGCAGTCACGTGATCTTTGGGCACGGACATTCTGTTGTTAACATGAATTCGTGAAACTTCATAAAATCTTATGAAAAATGTTGCCACACACAATCTCCTTTTTTTGAAGACAATTAAATAAATTTTCTTGATCGAATGGCAAATAAAACTCTCACTAGACACCAAATAGTAGTAGGTACTTAGACATTCGTTTGTATTATGGGTAGGTTTCGCTCTTACCTAGAACTGTTTCAAGACCGCCAAATTTCTCGACTTTACATAGAAGCCTTAAGCCTATAGAAGCCTTAAGCCTATAGAAGCCTTAAGCCTATAGAAGCCTTAAGCCTATAGAAGCGTATAGGTACTAAGTATTAGTTACTTAATCCAACTCATAGAGACTCACAACTACGCGTAACATAAAATGAAAAGGATATTAACAACAAAAGTACCTACGTGTACACGAGTGCAGAATATAAATAAAACATTTTATTGCCCTCCATAAGTAAACAAAGTGTTACAATAGATATAGTTTGAACGTTATGCGCCCATTTGGGCATCGCATGACAATGATATTTGTTTGAAGAGAAATCGAATATTTATATGTAGGTATATACCTAAGTTATGTAACACAAGAGTTTGTAGCGTACCTAGCGTATCTAAGTCGTTATTGGCTTAGTTAATGATGTTAAAAAAGTACCTGTAGTAGGTTTGACGAGTCCACTGTCAAAACAAAAAAAAGTTAGGTAAGTAGGTAGGTATAACGATTTTTTTACCGCCGAAAAGCATATACTTTAATTTAAACATGACCGTATAACACATGTCACATGCAATCTATAGGTATACTAGCTGCCCCCGGCGGACTTCGTACCGCTTTGACAGTTTCCATGACAACACTACAAACAAATCATTTTGTATTGGAAAAATTTCAAAAATCAAAAAAATTTAGGGGTGGACCACCCTTAACATTTAGGGGGATGAAAAATAGATGTTGGCCGATTCTCATAGATACCGGATAAGCACAAAAAATTTCATCAAAATCGGTCAAGCCGTTTCGGAGGAGTATGGCAACGAAAACTGTGACGAGAATTTTATATATTAGATTGACACTCCAATTTGTTTAAAACGTAATACCTAAATGTATACTTTAGAAACATCTGTTTAAATTTGATTAATCACGTATCTACGACGACGTGACACTTCAGTCACGAATCCTCATGCTAATTAGATTTTTAAAAACAATATTTTTTATATATTTTTATTCCTACTAGATCCGATGTCAGTGCCAGAGCATAATTTATTTTTATGGCATACCTTTAGTAGTTAAATATAGGAATAAGATATGATGGGACTGGCATTGTCACTGTGTGATAAAAGTCCCAAAATAAAATAAAGATTAAAAAAAAGTACGAATATAAAGCCGAAGGTGGAAGCGCACTTCACCCAGAATCCTCAACTATTGAGGACATAGGCATACCTACCTACATAAAATACCCATTTGTACAGAAATCTTTTATAATCCGGGCACTTTAAACTTTATCACTATAAAGTGTGTTTGCAAACAATTTAATGTTATAAAATTCCGTGGAATGCTGTTTTATCTATACTCTCACAAAATTATCTAATAAATTTTATTTGCACATCATACATACTTAGCCTTTCAATTGTTTTAAGCGCTTGATTAAATTAACACCTGCATTAATCTGATTAACTGAACAGCTGAATAATGGATGAGTCATCCATTATTTAGCTGTTCAGCTGGAGGAGCTCCATTGCTGAAGTTAAGCAACTTTCGCATCGGTGACCGAAATTTAACGATCTTAATCATCTCGAGCTCCTCCATGCCTCGGAAGGCGCGTAAAGTTGTTCGTCCCGGCTGCATTAGCAGTCTTTAACAACCACCAATAATTCACACTGGGCAAGCATCTCAAATGCTACTAATATTGTTGTTATGGTGACATATAAATAAGACCAGGCGGACTAACATACTAGGCGGACTGACATAATAACCAGGCGAACTTAAAACAAGCCCTACCACCATCCAAACCTTTAAGGTACTGGAGGAAAAACGAGGAAAAGAACCTGGGACCTCGGGGTCTGACACCGGTGGTCTAACCACTAGACCTGAACGTATGATTTTACTGTGATTTAGGTATACTATACATGACCTTAGCAGCTATAAAGTCAATTAGTGTTAGTTAATTAGTGTTACTAATACATCCTGCCATTGTTCGTGGCTTGGTGCGATAGCACCACCCATTATGATCTACTAGATAAAATTGCATTAATCAACAATTTTAATCAATATCCAATTATCCAATATGCTCTACGACTTTCAGACTGATATTTTGGCATCCAGTAGTACCTACTACCTGTAAATTTTAAATTGTAATTTTTGGCTAAATAGCTGTGATAACTGATAAGTCACCACAATTAATTTTGATGTTTTTTAAAACTAAACTTGATATTGTTTGAATATAACTTCTGATTTGAGTTTGAATACCTATAATAATAATAATAATAAAGGTTCAGTAAAGTAAAAGGAAGCATTCGCTGGTAGGTGCATATTTTTAGATTTTATGGCAATGCAATGCCGCGTAAGGATATCATATCATACGGAACGCGTCATGTAGACATGTCATAAAGATAAGCAAAGGCAGCATGCTACAATCCTCCCCCTTTATTAGAAAACACAGCAATTTTAAAAAATGCAAAAAGTTGCAATGCTATGCTTTACACTCATGCAAGATGGTTGGCGCTCTTTAAGGGAGGCTTACGTTCAGCAGAGAACGGTAATAGGTTAAAGAGAAAGGTCGTCCAAGCTCCAAACAGCGGGCGTAAGTGTAATTTCCGTAAATATCACCATAGACTTCAATTAGAAGATAAACGTAATATTGAGCTAAGTATGCAAAGGATTAATATTCTATCACAATAACCGTCTCCAATTTAACTTCACATAATTGAATATAATCTAATGATTGAGTAATGGTTAGTTTTTCTGCTGGGTCGTACCTACCTATTTATTAGATACTAACACAACGCCTGCTTTAACTTTTATAGCATCGCATAGTTTGAATTTAATCCGTGATGAAACTGACTAGGCGCTTTTTGTAAGTAAGTACACAACACAAACAAGTATCTTTTATCATTAAGATTTTATTAAAAAGGTCGTTTTTTTCTGTGTAATTGATGCTTTTTTGTTTTTTTTTTTATTTGGGGATGGCCTTGTCTTTTTCTTAAAAGTATTAAGACCGACCCGGTAAAAACCCCTGGGGTTCGCCTTTAGCCTTTAAAAGGGCTAGCTTTAAAAGCTTTAGCCTTTAATGAAGACTACCGGAACGCACGCCCCCTGAAGGTCGGGAGGCGCATTTACAAATTATCCTCTATTATAGTTTGACAACCGGTAACTAACGATAACTTTACTTTATCTGTAGCATCATCTTTCCAACACTAATCTGCTCTGCTATCTGTCAATAACTTTCCAAATCGTACAACCGTGAGAATAAACTTTAACGTCGTTAGTGAAGGTTTATTTTGGCTTAACATAATGTTAATTGCTGTCAAAGACACGTCAGACACAGCTGTGTTATTTTGTGTTTCGTGTTATTGTATTCTCGACTCGTTCGTTTGACGCACGCAAACAAAAACAGTGTTCGCTTGATTTCGCTGTTATAAGACGTGTTTTTTTAATTTCATTTTCAACTATTCCGTCTTAACTGTAAAATGAGGTCGTCTTTATTCCGAAATCGATCGGGAAGTGATGACGAGAGTGAACCGTTGTTGGCTGCGATTCCTGTTAACCAAGCTTCTACAAGTTACATTAATGAGGTAGGTACGCTTTAACAAGGTCTTAAAACTCATTCTTACTCGTGATTGTTTGCGCGCGTAAAAAATGTCCTTAGCCTCATCGGAGATGCAATTTGTGCAATTATGCGGGCTTGGAATAAAAATAACTTTAATCTTAGTCACTTGATACAGCAATTACTTTTTCTTTGCTATTACTTTGCTTTCTTATATTTCAATAAGAAGTATTGAATCACACTTTATTCTTTATAGAAAAAAGTTGCATGCAACTACTTAACTTTTTTGCAAATCATAGGTACCTACAGATGCTGTCAAATAATCTATCATAGATTGAAGTTTTGTTACCAAAAACGAAATTATTTCTGAATGAATCTTTTAATGATACAAATTAACAATTAACATACCTGACATTTCACATTATGGTTTGAAGGTAATATGTAGGTATAATATTATATCATTGTGTATACATCTAGGTATGTACAGCATTCAACAATATATTTTGTATACCTATACCTAATTTACTTATTGCCATTATACTGTCAATTATTGTTGAATTTACCCTGAACTGAATAGTGAGCTAGAAATGGCTCAACTTCTCGCATTAAGGCTGCTTTTTCACCAGAGCTGTGCGAAGTAGCTAGGAAGTGAGCAAGGCAAAATCCACCAATAGGATTGCTCCATTTTACACCTCAAGGAAGAGGAAGTAATCTTATTGGTGGATATTTTTCTTGTGAAGCTGATAATCCCGTATGAGTCAATCAGCATTGAAACTCTTAAAAAAATAAAAACTGCAGAGCTACCTCGCACAACTCTGGTGGAAACATACTGGATAAGGTGCACTTTTAATTATGCTATAGTGACACTGTCCGAGCTAAGCAAAATCTATATTTTCTAACTACTCATACTTTGTAAGCCAAAGGAGCCTTCTTTAATGTCAACAACTATATCATCAACATCAACCTCAAAATTTTTACAAGTTTTAGGGATATCAGGAACCAGGGATACAAATATCACGGATCGGTTAAGATGAACAAGCTTAAGCTATATTTATAAATATGAGTTTGAATAAACAAATGCATTTTTGGTTTTTCCATTTTTCCAAAGATGACCGAATCTCGAACACTTTTTAAAAAAAAATTACTTACATTTTATGTTACATATTATTTTATCCTGGTGCGTGGTCACAGGGAGACGAGGTAGGTATACCAGGGAGGCTGCTAGGTATACCAAAGAGGGTGCTACGTACACCAGGGAGGCTGCTAGGTATTCCAGGGAGGCTGCTAGGTATACCAGGGAGACTAACCAGTCTACCTAGCAGCCTCCTTGGTATACCAAGCAGGCTCCCTGGTATGCCTACCTCGTCTCATAATTAATTTGTAACTTGCATACGGTCTATTGTTTTAATCAGTGCATTTAATTTGACCTATTATTTTGTTTGTATTCCAGCGGTCAGAAGGCAACAACGGCGCGATGGCAGACGTTGGCGTCTCGCAGACGGTGCTGGTGGAGCCGAGGGGTGAAGGCCGAAAGCTGCCGCAGTACCTAGCTGCACTATCAGGTAATATTGCTGTTTATTCTTAAACTGTGGAGCTGAAGTTAATTTTTATGTCCCGGACAATCTTCCCCTGGTGGTGCCCAGGATTAAAACAACTAACTAAAAACTTCGCAAATTTATTAAAAATACACCAACTCGCTACTACATCGTCTTTGATCGTCTTATGACTTTCCTTATAATCATAGACAGTAATAACAAAAAGGTTTGAACATATTGTTTTTCGCAAAAGCGGCTCATCGGATGGGTGACCAAATATTTATCATCTCGAGCTCCTCCGTGCTTCGGAAGGCACGTTAAGCCGTTGGTCCCGGCTGCATTAGCCCGGCCCTATCCATCCATAGGGAAGGCTCGTGCCCCAGCAGTGGGGATATATAATGAGCTGATGGTGATGATGATAATTCTAAAATGCCCACTATAGATCTTATAAGAAAGGTTGCCCGAAGAGTTATGCTTGGAGTTTCTCTACAGGGTCGAATCCGAAATGAGAAGATCCGTAGAACTAAAGTTACCGATTTCCAGCAGAGGTACATGGTTTTGTTATTAATTTGCCTTTATATACATATATATATTAGTAGCTGACCGGCGGACTTCGTCCCGCTTTGACAGTTTCCATGACAACAAAACAAACAAATCATTCGTCCACTTAAGAATACCCGTACCCCATGATGGACCCCTATAGCAGCGCCACCTACCGAGTCCAATAAATTGTAAATCTAAACCATTCTCGAATTCACTTGAACACACACAGAAAATTTCATCCAAATCGGTCCAGCCGTTTAGAAGGAGTTCAGTGACATACACACGCACAAAACATTTATAAATATAAAGACTAGCTGACTCGGCAAACGTTGTTCTGCCGTATAATTTTTCTGGATAGGAACACCCCTATATCACCTAGCGATATGAAATATACTGTACGACCTATTCTCATACCTACCAAATGTATAAAAAAAATATCACAAAAATCGGTTGAGCCGTTTCGAAGTAGTGCGACCACAAACACCGTGACACGAGATTTTTATATAAGTACTAGCTGACCCGGAAAACGTAGTTCTGCCATATGCATTTAAAAAAAAACTCTGGATAGGGACACCCTGATCACCTAGCGGTATGAAATACTTTACGACTAATTCTCATACCTACCAAATATACATTAAACAAAATCATAAAAATCGATCTAGCCGTTTTGGAGGAGTATGGCACCTAACACTGTGACGGGTTTATATATATAAATCTAATCTAAATATATATATATATATATATATATATATATATAAATCTTAAATCTTATTTATATATATATATACTACTCAAAACAAAATAAGGGCCACGAGGTATTTTTTCATTTTGGTGTAAATTATTAAACATTTACATATTGAAAGTAGTATAATATTGAGTATACAAGCTCTTTGATACCTAAACTTTTTAATATTGTAGTATTCATCTAATGCTGGCAACAATTTTAAATAAAATTTGATTTAAATTTTTTTTTTTTTTTTTTGAAAGTTTTGATTCCATTTTCTTTGACGTTTTGCTTTCCTTAGCTTCTTGGTTTATTAGAAATTATCAGAGTTCATTGATATCTCGAGTCAGAAACATCTTTTGCAATATGCCACAAGCACGCAGGCGTCATATGGACTCGCTGACAGCAACCAGAGCCGTTACAATGATTGAAGAAGGTCATTCGCAGCGATCTGTGGGTTTGCAATTGGGATTTTCTCGAAGAGCTATTCAAAATCTATGGAATCGTTTCCAAGAGACCGGCAGTGTTAGAAGAAGACCTGGTTCGGGCAGAGTTCGCATTACAACAGCTCAAGAGGATCGTTACATTCAATTAAGTGCGCGCCGAGATCGCACAACGACGGCCCGCAAGCTGCAAAATCGTTTACGGCTCACAACGGGTACTCGTGTCAGTGACCAAACTATTCGTAATCGATTGCATGAAGACCAGCAGGCATCAAGAAGGCGAGTTGTCCGTATACCATTAACCAGAAATCATCGTGCAAATCGTTTAAGATTTTCCCGTCAACATTTGGACTGGGACATAAACCAATGGGGCATGGTGCTGTTCACAGACGAATGCAAAGTTAAATTTTTTAACGACGATCGGCGTATTAGAGTATGGAGAAGACGCGGCGAGAGATTTTCAGAAGCCTGCATCCATGAAGTCGATCGTTTTGGTGGTCCAAATGTAATGATTTGGGGCGGGATAAGCTTACACGGCAAAACTGAGCTCGCTATTTTAAATGAGGGTACTGTTACTGCTCAGCGGTATATTGAGGAAGTCGTCAGACCACATGTGATCCCATTTGCCCAGCGAGCGGGTCCTGGATTCATCTTGATGCAAGACAATGCTCGTGCACACACGGCTCAAGCGACTCGGTTTGTACTGGAAGCGTCTCAAATTCAAGTCTTGCCGTGGCCGGCGAACAGTCCGGACTTAAATCCAATAGAGCACATGTGGGATCAGTTGAAACGAAGAGTTAGAGACGGTGATCAGGAAATCCATAACCAACAGCAACTCATCAACGCTGTTAAAAGGGCCTGGGAAGAGATTCCAATGGAAAATGTCAGGCATTTGATTGAGAGCATGCACTCCAGGCTTCAGGAGTGCGTAACGAAACGAGGGGGGCATACCCGTCTTTCAAAAGCAAATAAACTTTTTAATCATTATTATAGGAATAAATTTATTGGTCTACACGGTAAAAACAACATTAGTTTTCGTTATGGAGACAAAAAAATTAATATTGGTTTTATTATTTTCATGGTACAGACAAAATACCTCGTGGCCCTTATTTTGTTTTGAGTAGTATATATATATAGATAAGATTAAAGCCTGCCGTACAAAACAGTGAAAGTATGTAATACTCAAAACGAAGAGAAAGCTCACCCGTTCACACAATGCTAATGCAAATAGCATGTTGGCAAATTATACATTTTGAATGTTTGCTTTTATTTGTCTCACTCATGTCTCACTCATGAAAAAAAAATCTTTTCACTGGTTGGAATATTTTATAATACAAAACGATTGCATAATTACTGATCTCTCAATTTTTTACATTACAGCCACACTCGGGGCGCTGGCAGCCGGTTCCATGCTGGGCTGGTCCTCCCCCGTGGTGTTCAAGATAATCCAAGCGAACAGCACCGAATACGACTTCCCCGTCAGCGAATCCCAAGGTGACTGGGTCTCGTCTATAATCAACCTCGGAGCCGCAGCAATCTGCTTCCCTATAGGCCTTATCATGGACATGATAGGAAGGAAAAAGACCATGTTGCTCTTAGTGTTCCCCTTCACACTAGGCTGGTTGTTGATCACGTTCGCCTCCAGTGTTGGGATGCTGATAGCCGGGAGATTCATCACGGGCGTGGCCGGCGGAGCATTCTGCGTCACCGCTCCAGCTTACACCAGCGAAATAGCGCAAGACTCTATCCGAGGAACCCTAGGCAGCTACTTCCAGCTCATGATCACTGTCGGCATCCTGTTCGCGTACGCCGTCGGCAGTTACACCTCCGTCTTCGTGTTCAATATACTCTGCACGATTATCCCTATAATATTCGGCGTGATCTTCTTCTTCATGCCGGAAAGCCCGAACTACTTAATCGTGAAGGGCCGGAACGAGGACGCCAGGAAAGAGCTGGTCCGACTTCGCGGCGACGCGTACGACGTGGACAATGAACTTAACAATCTGAAGGCGAAAGCTGAAGACGCGAAGGCGAACCCGGTCTCCTTCATGTCCGCCATCACCAAGAAGACGGCCGTGAAAGCCATCGTCATATGTTACGCGCTCATGCTGTTCCAGCAGCTGTCGGGTATCAACGCGGTGATATTCAACACGTCGGCCATTTTCGACTCCGCGGGCGCGACAATCGACCCCGCGATCGCCACTATTATAATCGGCGTGATCCAGGTGATCGCTACTTTTGTCTCCAGCTTGGTCGTGGACAAGTTGGGAAGGCGCATCCTCCTTTTGCTGTCCGCTTTGGTGATGTGTGTGTGCTCGACGGCGTTAGGCGTTTTCTTCTTTCTGCAAGACATGCATGGTCCGAACGCGGCCATCGTGGAGGCCATATCCTGGTTGCCGCTTCTCTCCCTGTCTCTCTTCATAGTAGCCTTCTCGCTCGGCTTCGGCCCCATCCCCTGGATGATGGCAGGGGACCTGTGCCTCATCGACATCAAGTCCTTCGTCGGGTCTACCGCGGGAACTCTGAACTGGCTATTAAGCTTTACTGTGACGAGCACATTCAACTTGTTGAACTCGGCGATCGGCTCCGGGCAGGTGTTCTGGCTGTTCGCGGGCATTATGGTCCTGGCCTTCGTGTTCATCTTCTTCGTGGTCCCTGAGACTAAGGGCAAGAGTGTGGACGAGATCCAACTGCTTTTAGGAGCGGAACCGCCCGCGGAGAGTAATGTGGACACGAAGAAGTAACGCTCTGACGTCATAACAAGTATATTTGTACAAAGACTCACATTGTAGGCTGTTCTCTTTGGTGACATAAATGATATGTGTGCTTCGAGAGTGATTTTGTTTGCGATAAACCTGCCAAAGAGCGTCGTCGTCCCGCGAAAACGATGACTATGTCGAAATAGGATTAAGGCGTTTTACTCTGTGACATTTTGTTAGTTTATTTATAATTTATTTACGAGATTGTAATAACTTACAATTATAATATACGATTGTTAAATTATTGTACCTAGACTGCGGTTGCATGGCGGCGTTGTAGGTTTTATATGTAACTCGATGTAAGTGGATTTATAAGCTTTAGTCTGAAAAGTCACGATTTATTAATGTAAGTTCAGAATGTAGACGTCATATCACGATGCCATAAGTAACATTATAATATATTTATAATATGGACTGCATTCCATCTGCCGATTCCATATTGAAGCCGCTATAGTTTTTATAACAATATTTATTCCGTAGTGTTTTAGATGCATGTATATTGTTCGTGATTAGGGTTATTATAATATATGAGAATTGAAATTAAAACATATACTTTTAACGGCTAATTTATCATGATTTGTTCCGGTGCTATTGACTGATAGTGAATGGAACGAATGGTATCTTGGCATGTGAATCTATTAATAAATTAGTTTTCTTTTGTCTATGATAATTATTGTATTTGAGTGATTATACATAAATTTGCTCCTAAATGGATTTCTTAATCGTCATTCCGTAATGTTTTAAACACAGTGTGAACGTAGTTGCTTTTAGAAACAAAATTTAAAAAGCTGTAAAGTTACTAGACGCAGTAACCCAGTAGGTCATTTTAAAGTAGAGTAGAGTAGAAAAAATCTACAAACCATAGACTTAAAGTTTGGTTAGCGATTGATAAAAAGTTTGGTATACACCAAATAAATTTATAATTACATGGCTGTAGTTGGTAAAAAAGTTTATGTAAATTTGTTCAAGTCAGTATAGGTTGTATAGCTCATACATTCTACACAGTTCTTTGCAATGTCACTTTTTGCAGGCCTTATATAAAAGATGTATTAAAATGAAATATGCCTCGTCCTTTTACTATATTTTCGTTTTCTTTATTTTTGTAAAATAGAAAAAATATAGTACAGTCAGCATCAAAACACCATAGTAATCAAGAATATCTAACCATTTAGGTAAATAAATATTAACAAATAAGTTTTGAGTCTATTTTTGCTTGAATCAAAAAGTTGCACTGTTTTCGTTTTGACTTTTATCGTTAGATTTTTTTTGACCGCTATGTTATGTTAGTGTGTCTATGATTTTGATGTTGTCTGTACAATCATAACAAATTAATTTATCATGTTGATGCATTTATTTATTTAATTTAGATAATAGGAACAATTTGTCAACCCTCACATTGATATACTATTACTTCAACTCGAAGTATGTTTTTAACCAGCCATTTGAAGAATTAGTCTCAATCTCGTTCTCTCTTGTAAGAGAGGTGACATTTTAATCTGATTGGGTAACACTTTCAAGCGAACACCGTTTCGGCATAAGAGACATTCGGATTCCGTGAGGTGACAGATTTTCACAAGTTTTGCTATGCACTGATTCCGGTTGTTTATTTGATACTTGGTGTTGCGTGAGCTCTCGATGTAAATGTTGCAAATTTACTTTGCTCAGATTACGTTGGTCAATAATTTTATAACATCTATGTAACATTATTGTACAGACGGCTGCACATCGGACTAGCCTAACCTGTCAAATTTCTTTAATATTTTTCAACAATATACCATTGACATAAAGTTCAATGTCTGTTGAAGTAATATTATGACAGTTTGTGATAGTCTGATTTGCAGCTGCGTGTGCCTAATCATAGGCTGGTGACCGAGATTACTTTAGTGAAAAGCACAAAAGGACGGAATGATATCAAAATATTAGTTGTATCTTTCGTCTGGCAATGGAGAAATAGAACACACTAATTTGAACAGTATTCTGTTACTAATAAGGTTGAAAACTATTATTTACATGCTCTGCCAGTTAAAGAGATAAAACTATGGTTTTAAAACAATACAATTGCTTGCCAATATTTTTCAGTTTGTGTATAATTAATAATAATACAGTGCTATGTAATTCTCTAAAGGATTATAGGACCATGAATTATAAAAATAAATTAATTGTAATGTTTCTATTATAACGTTTGATATTTTATTCTGTGACTATAACTTAAATGTAACGGTATTCCAGATTGTTTTAAATAAATTGGTACCTAATATATTACGTTCTACTTACTGTTTATTTTTAATCAGTGAATATTCTGTTTTATAATGTAAATTGTTATCGTTTGTATATAATTGTTGTTAGCCGTTGATGGGTAATGTTTTGATAGGTTAAATAAATGTAACGAATGAATTATCTTTGTTTTGTTTCATTGCATAGCTAAGTAGGTATATAATGCAAGGTATACTATCATTGCCTGTCCGTAGTTCATACTTTGGATTAGAGTCAAGTGAGTTTGTGCACTGCGCTATCGAGGAGCCCGATGGCGCAGTGATTAACGCGTCCGGTCTATGCTTTCTAAGGTTAAGCAACTTTCGCGAAGGCCGGTCATCGGATAAGTGACCAAAAATGTATCGTCACAAGCTTCTCCGTGCTTCGGAAGGCACGTAGCTGGTCCCGGCTGCATTAGCAGTCGTTAACAACCACCAATCCGCACTGAGCCCGCGTGGTGGCGTATGGCTCGTGCTTCCTATCCATCCATAGGGACGGCTCGTGCAGAGGGAACATAGTATGAGCTAGTGTGAGGGTATCAACAATATTTGATAAAATTTAGCACGTAACTCTTGTTTCAAGCCTAACTCTTCCGCCAAGCAGCCAGTACCAAAATAATACCTACGGTTTAGGTTTGAAAGCTGCGGGCCGGCGACCGTTTTCCACCTTTTATTCAGTAAACATACTAATGTCCAAAGCCTCGGTAGCCGAGTGGCAAGCCGCTTGGCCCGATACCTGAAGGTCCCGGGTTCAATTCCCAGGTCAGACTATGTTTCGGATTTTTCGATGCATAGCCGGGTTTGTGATCACCAACGCGCACAAGGTAAGCGCGTCGATTAAGCCGTTACCCATTAATTGTAGTGATGGATGACTTGATTTCAATGGGGGCCTTTGCTCAGCAGTGGGACAGTTATAGGCTATTTACTATTAAGGTTCAAGGTAATAAATGACCTTACTCAACCTGCTTGCATCTTAGCTTATAAAATTGTTAACAAAACCATACATACCACAATTACATTTTTAAATATGAATCAGATACTTATGAGAAACAAACGGAGACCTTATCATCTTGTTTTACCTAACATACGGACCAACTATGGAAAGAAGAGATGAAGATTACCTTTGGGGGGGCAAATAAGTGATATGTATATGTCTACTACCTAGTCGCATCTCCACACTCCCTCGACCCGGTTGACCCGAGCCGAGGCCCTAGCCTTTAAAGTCGCCCTCAGGTTGTTCCGCTCTCCGATCCGAACCCCTCGGAGAATATAGTAGGGAACGGAGACACACACTAGCGCGTTATGCCATTCCCACTGCAAACCTGTGACGGTGCTTCGTTTAACACGGAATGAGGCCACCCTTTAAGTTTCTCGCCGTCCCCAAAAATATCGCTGGATGAATGCTGTTTGAGACAATCAGCAAACTCCAAAAAGAAAAGGTGCACGAGCGGCGGGCGACTGTCGACTGTTTTTGAGTTTTTTTTGACGCTGCGGTAATTCCAAACGGTGATGTGCCCGCCCGCTGCCCTCGAGTAGGTACGCATTTCCGCTCTCCGCCCGCCACCGCTCCACGCAGACGTGAAGGACGCGGCCAGTCTCGATCTAACTTTGCGAATAAACAAAATAACAATAATAAATAAAAATAAATAAATTACAAAATATGACGAGATATTTTAAAACCTCATTATTAACATCATAATCAGCCCATTTCAGTTCACTGCTGGACATATGCCTCTTCCAATAAACTGAACCTTAACTGCTTGCAATAAAATTGAAAACTTATGCTGGTTAGTTATTCTTACATATGTAAGTACTTAGTGTTCGATACGTTCATTTAAATTTTATTGAGCTTGGAAGCAGATGACCCCGTTTTCAATTGATGCTTGATTTTCAATTGATCTATAAGATTATGGAAAAAAATGTTGCGGTATGACAATATATTTTGAACCTAATTTACTTGCAATAAATTGTAAACCTTTGTAGGTTAGTTATACCATGGACTTATGCTTATGTACAAAATCTGCATGCGTGCACTTTCGTAGGTAGTAATAGTGTTATTCACTCGACCTCGTCTGCAATATTGAAATACAATCGCCTCTCAGGTCGCACACCTCATTTATCTACAGAGTAATATTAATGAAGCTGGAATGCTGGTTTAAAATTACATATGCAGATTATTTATCATCATTTTGATTTGTTACTGAGTGCCTGTTGCTATATAGTTTCAATATTTGCATGGGATTGTCAAGCAGCGCCATCGAGCGACTCTAGGTTGTTGGTACTTGTGAAAAATTTCGTCGTATTTTTATAACTTTTTCTTTTGAGAGAGATTGCTGATTGCCTCAGACGGCATTTTCAGCTTCACCGGGCTTGTTTGGGGGCGGCGAGGAACGTAAAGGATACCTCAAGCCGTGTGAAACGAATCACCTTCGGAGGTTTTCTTGAGGGAACGGCATCGCGCACTAGTGCACGTCCCTGTGCCCTACTAGATTCCCCGAAGGGTTCGGATCGGATCGGGGAGCGGAGCAACCCGAGGGCGCCTCTAAAGGCTTGGACCTCGGCTCGGGTTGACCGGGCCGTGGAGGAAGAGAGAAGCGCCCAGGTACATGTCTGTACCTGGTGTAGAGCGCGTGTAAACCGGTTCTTCGTACCCTTGTTCTATGAGTACGGTGTCTTGGGCCTAAACTAGTTTAGTAGTGTAGTTGCATGTTTAGTGTATTTTGTAAATGTGTAGTGGCATTTAGAGGATCGGGGGGGTGTTCGCAACTGTTATGGGATCGTCGGGGTCGTCTAGGACGTATTTAGGACGCCTAGATGTGAACCGTCTTGTTGGTGGAAGGCTTCCAACATTATAGTTGGCGGCCGCCACAACAAGCGGGTTAGGGTGGTGGGGGCGTTATCTAAGTAACGTCTGGAAACGTCTTTGATAGTGGGAAGATCAAGATCACGGTAGTCTACGTTGCGATAGTACTACGGGCAACCCGTGGCACCACGCATGAAACGGTTTTGGAGGGTTTGTAAGGGTTGCAAATAGGAGGGCGCGGTATGCGCGAAAACTACACTAGCGTAAGTCATGACGGGGCGAATGCAAGCTTTGTAAATTTTTATAACAGTCCTATAACTTGTAAGTAGGTTCACGTCAGAGGGTATAGACTATATTGTGAGTTTCATTCGCTATTCGATGTCGAATTTCGATCACGTTTACGAAAACGAGAATTTGTATGGCAAAATTGGCTCTTCTCGTACGTCGCCAGGAGGCGCTTCTTCAATGCCATACAAATTTTTCGTTATCGTAAACGTAATCGAATCAATACGGATAGTAAAAAAACTCACACTAGGTACTCGGAGCTATGGGGTGAACCACGATTTATCGCATTTCAGCCCGAGCATCTATCCGTTCGGCTACCAACGTAGGTAGGGCTTGTTTGTGCGCCCTGGCTAGCTTCTGACCACCATCTTCTCTAATTAAGTCGCCATAACATTAATGTTTGTAGCATTGTTGTGTTCCAGCAGCTAGACATAAGATAGCCAGTGCCTCACCTATTTGCCTAACTTTCTATAAAAAAACCCAAACCATTGTATTAATCCTAGATACCATTTCAAAATGGGGTCACGAGAGATTACGCCCTATTATCAAAATTGTTTAGGTGGCAGTAGGGCAATTGAATAATGACTAAACTAATGACTAAATATAATTATGGGTGCAATACAATACAACTCTCTATTTTAAGGGGCGATTGTGAGCAGATAAAATTAAACATCTCATTTGTTACAAAATTAGATGTTTATTTTAGTTTTTATATTCTTTACACATGATTTATAAAACATGTATACATTATACATAACCTTCACTATTTCCACTAACAAAAATATACCTACCTACACATTCTCCTTAACTATGGTTCTCATAAAAAATTTTGTATTAACAAGTTAATATTATACTCGAAAATCAAGGGAGTAACACAAAATTATATTATAATATCAAACATTTCATTATTGTTATTATTCTACTGATGTACAAACGTCTGCACATCAAACTATCCAAAACTGTCAAATTTCTTCAATAAACGCGCAACCATAAGCCATCTGTGGTAGTCTGATGAGCAGGCGTGTGTACAATGAACAGCGAAATCCCTTATACCTTTACCTAAAAGTACTTAATCAATAAGGCATACTTGAGTTACTTGCTTAATTTAGCTAATTCTTAATAAAATAAATAAGTAAAATGTACAACAGTTAAACATAATTGCTATATGCGTGCATGGTAACTGACATTGGTAAAATAATAAACAATATATTGAACTAACATTTTATATTAAATTGATTTTATTCAAATATCATTTTAAAAGGCAAGGGCTCTTATTTGTCGTATATTATTATTTCATTTAGTTTATTATTTCGTAAACCTACAACAGAGATGATTAGGTACGGTTTCATTGGTTTGTTTGGTTGTTTTTTTTTATAAAGTATGGGAGTCAATGTGTGAAAGCAAAAATAGAACATGATTGATCCCTTTAGTTTGCTGTTTTTTGACATTACTTCCTAAATTTCCTTATTAGCAACACTATCAGCTGTTGCATAAAAGGGGATGTTTTGAGAAGGATCAGCATTTTAGATTGTATTTAGCTTGAACTATTTACATTATTTCTAGAACTAATTGTATTTAGCTTGAACTATTTACATTATTTCTAGAACTAGATTTAAACAATAAACTGCATTGATGCTTGGATTACATACAGTAATAACAAGAATTTAATAATAAATAGGTAGGGACATGGTAGCATTTATGTACCTAACTCTGAATTGCCACACCACATTTAATATCTTTGGTGGTTTTGGCAAAATTATAGAAAAATACTGCAAGTAGTTATATAATATAATTACAACTTATAAATGCCGAATAGCTGCCCTTCAACAATTATTGTTTAATAGATAACACATTACATGATCGAAATGATAACATTGATAATACATTATATACATTTGATTAGACTAATATTTCATGTTTAATACATAACTGTTGAGATCATATTGGGTTTTGATTTGAGTCATTAGAAGTCCCTTCACCAATTTTAGAGTATGCACTTCTATAAAAGTTACAGCAAAACAATGAATTCATTATTGCATTGAGGGATGATGAACTTTGTGACCTATATAAGCCTGAAGAGACTTCCTCACAGCAAGGTTCTCCTATAAACTGCTGCAAGTCACTCTTTGGAAAGCCGTCTTTGTAATATTGCTTAATAGTGTCATAGGCATCCATGATCACAGAAATAAATAAACTAAGTACAACATATATGTACAAGCTTATGAATGAATACAAATATACCCTGCTGAACCACCACAGCATCGGTGACTTCTTGGACATAATAGAGAATGTTGCAAACATATCATCTCCGTTAATGAGTGAGAATAGACATTCAGATGTCATTGATAGTGAGCGGAACTTCATATGATACGGACCTAATATTAGCCAACCACAGAACGTGAATCCTGCGTACAACAACAATGCACATATGGAGAACCTAAATATTTTAGGTGCTGCTTTTTTCAATGTCAGTATAACTACATTGTATGTTTTGAAAAAGCCTAAATATCTCAACACCCCAAACCAAACAAGCAAGTTACCTGTTCCTAAGAACAACGAGCAGACATTCCATTGGTCATTCGTAAACTGATTGCGTTCAATTTGCTCTTTGATGGCTGATCCCATTATGATGAGAATGTCATTCGCTATGATCATAATGTACCAAATATTCAAGAACTCCAGTCGACTGGTTAAGCTTAACTCCTTGTTATAAGCTCTATGGAAGAATTGAACAGTCAATTCTTTCAGAAGTTGTGCTCTGTAAATAGCTCTACTGCATAACATCAGAGAGGCACAACAAATGATTATTACTAAGATGTTAAGTATACTTCTAAGGACTTGATCAATTTTGTTGTCTGTGACATACTCTTGATCTCCTTTACACACTAACTTGAAAGGGTCAGCTTCCAGGGAAAGTGACATCTGGCCATCATGATCTTCGTTATCAAACACAATGGCCACATCAAATCTGTAGCAGTCTGGAGGAGTTATCGGTCCAGCGGCTCTAAAGTTTATAGTTTTCAATGAAAACATTAATTTAGCCCGCACCAATGATGCAAAGTGTATGTCTAGTCCAGAATTTTTAAAAGCATCTTGAGAACTGAAAACATTACTGTTGCTGCCGAAAAACGTTGTACATGTTTCAACAATCTCAGAGTTAAACTCGTAGCTTTCATTGAAGCCATTGATAATGCCTTCTTTATAATTGTACTGGCAAAATTTTGGGTCTACTCTTTCATTGTTTTCGTTATTGTAGGAATAAGGGCCAATGGCATTGCTCAGATTAAGATAGCCAGTATATGCGAAATCCAATGTTTTGTAGAATTCGTCTACTTTGTAAATGGCGAGCGGGCCTGCCCCGGGAGGGTAGGCATTGATCTCACGAGTAGAGTCCCAACCAAGGAGGAAAAGGTGCGAAAAACTTATACGATTGTCCCATGTGTAGTTGACGTGATTGTAACGATTGTGTGCAAACAAACATAGTTGGAATGTCACCAGCACTATCTTGATCACTTGAACAACAAATTTGTATGGAAACTTCCGCTTAGCCTTCCATTTCTCTATCGGATTCATGAAGAAAAACTGTAGCTTCCGGCGCATTTTCTCTTCCATTTCGTGTAGCATGTTGGGCGTGTATGTGGAAAATCCTTCAGGGGCGTCATGGTCCGCTTCGTTTTTGCGTTCTTCATCTCCGTCAGAACCAGTGTTGTCCTCGTGAGAGGAAATAATGTTATCCATCGACATGACTTCAGTTGAAAATGATTTTCCGTTACTATAATACACTTTGGTCAGAGTCTTTGTATCGTTATCAGAGAAAAAAATTTAAAATGTACGTAAAAACTTAATAAATCGAAAATCCTTTGTTATGAGCAGTAGGTGAGCATGAGTACCATCCATCTACATTAGCTAGAAAAACAAAAAATTGACAGTAAATATGATTGACACTGGCTGCCTGACAACTTTTTTTTTTGTGTATTGTTTTACGGCTCCGGATGAAATTCATCAAGCCTATTCATTTGTTCTATCTTCATATTATTATGTAATACATAAATAAACAATATTGATGATGATGAATGATTATAGAAATGGGAAGTGAAGAATGATATTACCCCCCAACCCCTCGAGTAACTCAGTAAAGATGTGGGGCTTTACCTTAGCAAACGCAGACTTCTTGAGAGAATTTGAAAAGTTACGTTGCACTGTTTTGTTTCATTTGCCAACACTCATGCACACTCACGAACACTTAACGGTTAATAATCCACCATTATTACACATTAATATTCGACATAACACAAATTTTTAGAAAATAAAATAAAACCGCAGACATGACTTCACTTTCCTGCCAAGAAGTCCCTGCCTAACAGCACTATGACTTTCTTTCTTTTAGTTGATGACTTCGTGCGATTAGCACATTTAGCCAGTGTCAAAGTAATTTTTCTTACAAGTAATACATAAATATACAATATTTCCTTCCAGTCAGTATGATGATGAATGATAATAAAAATGAAAAGTGAGAAATGATATACCCCCCAACCCCTCGAGTATCTCAATAAAGATGTGGGGCTTTACTGATTCCTCGGCGGACTTCTTGAGAGAATTTGAAAAGTAAAGTTGCACTGTTTTGTTTCATTTGCCAACACTCATGCACACTTACGAACACTTAACGGTTAATAATCCACCATTATTTCACATTAATATTCGACATAACACAAATTTTTGAAAATAAAACAAAACCGCAGACATGACTCTTCACTTTCCCGCCAAGAAGTCCCTGCCTAACAGCACTATGACATTGACATATCTTGTTTTGTTTTTTTTTCACTGGTTGCTCAAAGGAGTTTAACCTATATAACGCCTTCGCCTTTTAAGTTTTTTCTGATGTAAAAAATGTTTTTTTTCAAATCAATTAAAAAAAAAATAGTTTAACTTCTACAAAATAGAAAGCACTTATAACGTCAAATCCCTTCTTGCACGGTTCCGATGCATCTGAAACGATGGATCATGAACCATCATGATAAATAATATTCCCACAATCCCCTAGTTTCACTAAAGATTTACAAAATCATTACTGCAACCTCGCCAAAATGTTGCACTATTTTATTTCATTTTTGAAATCATAAAAAAAAATGTGTTAAGCATTATGCTACGGGTAGGGTGCTTAGTAATTTTGGGTAATAAATAAATGTTGGGTACCTATTATAAGTGCCAAATAAAAAGAAAAAATAAATTGTTTATCACTGTGTATATTATTGAACTGAACCTGATTGAACATAGATTAGCTAGCCACCGATAGCACAGAAGAAATAATACAATAGCCAGCCGCATTCAGCATTGCGAACCGCAAACAGCCTTGGTCGGGCGGCGCCACTTCAGGCCAAAGTCCAAATACCCAATTTAATCTCTTTACCAAAGTTCAGAGAGTACCTACCAAGTTTGTTGCTACTTTGTCTTGCGCATTTGAAACTTGTTACCTAACTACCCGTTGATTTTAGTATGTACAAACTACGATTATTATATTAGAAGGATTGGGATTTGGAGTTGATAAAATAAGCACCAACACAAAATACAGCGAAAATTTATTGCTTAAAGTTAATTTAGTGTTTGGACACTAACTATACTGTTTATGTAAGTACTTACTTGTATAATAAAGTAAAATCTTTTAAATATCTTTAAGTAGTTAGCATTTATTAGTTACCGTTATATAGACCTCTATCGAAATCAAGTCATCACCATGTTTGCCAATAACGGATTGGTGATCGGAAAATCCGAAATACTCTTTGTTCTACATAGAAATTGAATCTGCGACCATCGAATATCGGCTGAGAGCTTTGCCAGTCGGCCACCGAGGTGCGAACGAGAGAACATCGTAAAAATTAAAAAAACATTTATATTCAGATAAGGATACAAAAATAAGAATTTATGAATGTCATTGATTCGTAAGTCTACACAGGGCGGGAGACCTTGTACTGAGAAGAACCGACAAGAAACTGAACAAGGGCACATTTATTTTCTGTCTGTATTTTACAGCGTTATTTTATTGGAAAATGCCCTATCATAGGATACATTCCATTACAAAAAAACACAAAATTTTCATTTTTAAAGCATTTTTCCAATATGTTGATGCTGCGTGTGAAAGGGAAGGGAGAAAAAAATGAGTAAAAAAAAATTTTAAGTTAAACGGTTTTATTGAAAATTGTACCAAAAGCTAAAAAATAATACGGTAGGTCCTAAGTACAGGTACAGGTAAAAAATAAAATCGCACGTAACCTGCGTAAATATGTAAATAGCATTTTTTATTATGATATAGCGATTGTCTTGATAGATAGAAATTTCACACGCCCAACGATTTATAATTTACCTCTACCTACCTGTACTTAGCTTAGAGCATTAAACCAAGTACCTAGGACCAACCGTATTATTTTTTAGCTTTTAGTACAATTTTCAATAAAACCGTTTAACTTAAAAAATCTTTTTACTCATTTTTTATTTTTAAGTTTTCAGTTTTTAATTTTTAATTTTATTTTCATAAAGAACTATTCTACTAATCAACCCCTTTCATTTGATACCCATATTGAGGAAGTAGTGATGTGTGACATGTTAATAGACCCTCATACCATTTAGCCCTCGGCACGTGCTTACCTTGACAATGGGTTATCCATCTAATCTATCTAATCAAAGACAGAATCCACATTCATAACAAACGGAACGAACGAACGAACGAACTTATTTTCCCGAGTTCATTTGGCCATCTTCCAGCTCCATCATCAGACCTTAGTTACCATCTAGCACCAAAGTACTCGTCAAGACGGATCAAACGAGTTCAAACTCGATGGGGTTGTGACGTTTAACTACCGAGTTCCTATGGCACCTTCCGGTTCGATCATCAGATCAGCTCCATGTCATAATAATTTTGCATTGTCATCCGATTTACAAATGCATGCAAAAGCATCAATCAGTCAACAGGAAGGGAGTCAAATTTCATTTACTAGATTTGACCCAAACAAATAAATAAACAGGGCAAGCTAAATAAAACCGTTTTAAAAAACCGTCTTGGTGAGTTTCTTACCGGTTCTTCTCAGTACAAGGTTAAGAGAGAGAGAGAGAAAAACATTTATTGACGCACACACTAACATTCATAAAAATAAAAATGAAGAACAAACAATAGGTCAATCAGCACCCCGCCTCAATTTGTGTTGTTGCGTCACAGTTTACCTATGGTTGCGTGCGAAGGAAGCGTGTCATTGCATTGTGTGCATTCTGGCGGCGTGCGGTGCAGAACACTAATATTTGAAAAACATGCATACATTTATTTACATTAGGTCAAGGAGACCGTATTCTTTAAACTTACGAACCGCGATGATATTATATGATTTTATTGTGACATTCAAGCTCAATTAATGTAACGAGCTTAAATTTGTATTGCATAGACTTAAAACTCGCTTTCAGCACTCAGGTGTTCGCTGCGTAGTTAAGCGTTATCTTCTAAATAAAGTATTTACTTAAGTGTTGAGAACTTTGCCGACTTCACGATCTCGAACGATTATGCTGAAGCTGCAAGCTGGACGGAGTACCCTACTAATATTATAAACGCGAAAGTTTGTAAGTATGGATGGATGTTTGTTGCTCTTTCACGTAAAAACTACTGAATGGATTTTAATGAAACTTTCCTTATATACAGACCATGACCCAGACCAGCATATAGGATACTTTATTTT
This sequence comes from Eudonia truncicolella, assembly GCA_949315975.1. Taxonomy (NCBI): domain Eukaryota; kingdom Metazoa; phylum Arthropoda; class Insecta; order Lepidoptera; family Crambidae; genus Eudonia; species Eudonia truncicolella. Next base: position 15,663,627 of record OX438837.1, on the reverse strand, counting down.
TTTTTTACTTTAGTCTTTGCGAACGAAGTCGTGGGCAACAACTAGTAATAAATAAAAGGCTGACTTGTAAAAGGATCAAAGATTTAGGTACGTCAAAATTTTCACGTTCCATTACAGATAGCATGCATATAGGACATTATCTAGGTATGTAGTTAAAAAGACATTTTAAGGATTTGCTTTTTTTTGCTGTAAATTATTAAAAAATTTAAAGTTTTTTCAGTCCTTCCTTGCTTAGTTGGAGATGGAAGCGCCTTTAACCGGAATGTTACAAGCTCTACCACCAACCAAATGTACGTTACGTAGGTACGCTTGGTATCAAACCCGGGGCCTCTGGCTGGGTCTAAGACCGGTCTTAATTACTAGACCATCAGAAGCAGTTACAAATTGTTTTCTTATGTTTACGCGAAACACTACACACTGAAAGAACTTATACGGATCTACTCGCGTTTATTTTACACAATTTAGTTTTTACCAGACTGCGTCAGAAGGAGGGTTATGTTTTTCGAGTGTATGTATTTATGTATGTTTATATGTACAAAACAAATCTAACGACATCTCATATGTTAAAATCCACCATGCCGTTTGGGCTGTATTTAGGGCGTGCCAAAGAAATAGGCATACCTACACACCAAGCGGCCGCCGTGGCTAGCTCAATTAAATCCGCACTATCCTTGGTTGGTTGGTGATTGTCCCCGCCTGCGACAACTATTAATATTCAATGTATTTATAAATACTCATTTATTATAGATTTTATTTTTTAAGTATATGTACTGGACAAGGAAATATTTCACGTTGCATTCAACATTGCTCAAATGGAATTCTGGGATCGTAGAGCTTGTTTTTTTTCTTTTCATTTTTTCTCTTTGCAGTTATTTTTTATGTTAGTCCGGTTTTTAAGAGTACCTATATAATTGTTTTAGCAGTCGGGTTTTTTGTTTTATTTTTATCCTGACGTTTCGAACCCTTTACAGGGACGGACCCTGTAAGGGGTGTTAGTCGTTAAATAATTAATTAGTCAGCATAAATCTATATATAATTATTGTGTTAAATAAACGGGAGTAGATCCGTAAAAGTGGTTTTATTTAGATTACAAATTGTTTCCGTAAGCCACCAATCCGCATTGGGTAGGTTGTGAACTTATGACTCAACGATGATCACTTGTAAAATGAACAATCAAAAGAACAAAAAAGCTACACGTCTTAGAAGAGCCCTTCTCGAAACGTCTGGCTCCGACTTTATCTGGCGTCTTCGTAAAAGCCTACCTACCGCATATATACCGCATTATACCGGTCACGTTTCGTTGTAAAGGCGGCGATATCGTTTGTTATGCTTTACATTCCGTTCATAGTCGTATTAATATTTATATTGGATGCCAACAAGCTGCAAATATAAGTCATACACACTAATTTGACGATATAAATATGGGTAAAGAGACGCGACTGTCCACGACTTCTTCGTAAAGCTCCGAGGGACTTTAGGAAAAGCCCGTCTTATCTCTTGCCTACGTCGGTCGTCCCGTCACGTGTAAATGTTAAAGACTTTTTAAAGGGACTTGCATGTAACATGTCAGCGTTCTAGCTCCATCGATTTGGGCTGTGCAAAATTAAAAAAAAAAAACATTTATTCAGTTTAGGCTACAAGTAGCTCTTGTGAATGTCACTATGCCATCGGTTCGTAAGTCTACTCAGGGCGGGCGATCTTGTACTGAGAAGAACCGGCAAGAAACTCAGCATGTGTCCAGCTCTTTTCTCCCATACAGCGTCAAAAATATTGCAAAATGCCCTATCATAGCAGGACACTTTCCATTACAAATAAACACAAAATTATAGAAGACAACCACAACATGTAAAAAAAAACACAAAATAAAAAACTAAGTTAACAAATTTACATCAGGTAAAAGTTTCAATTTCCACAATGTCATACAGTACCACTACAGTACTCTAAAAAAATTGATTAAGAAAAACAAAGTCAAACTACAGTGAATAATATTAAAAATAAGATAAGTATGCAAGTGCAGATGATCGATGTGCGATGATCGTTCTGCATTTCGTCAGTGAATCAGGTCTTCTATTTGAATCAATTGCGGATAATTGAAGTAGATACCGTTAAACAACTATATATAAGTTAAGTAAATAGCCTCTGACTGTCCCACTGCTGGGAAAAGGCCTTCACCATTGAAATCAAGTCATCACTACAATTGATGTAATGGTTTAATCACCACGCTTGCCAAATGCGGGTTGGTGATCACAGACCCGGGCAATGCATCGAAAAATGGTAAGCACACTTTGTCCGACCTGGCAAGCATGAATCACTTGAAAATAAGTACAATTTTATGCTTTTTATCGACAAATTGACGACTACAAATTACTAATTCTAGTTAGTTTACGCTAACTCAGCTCGAGTTGGTGTATAAAACGAGCACTGCACATTTTGAACGGACAACCTAGAACCGAGTAAAATAGCACACTGAAGATCAGATTAATTTCCCTTAATCCCGTGCATGAAAAGCGCGGTAATATTAAACCGAGCTATTAATTTTCAGATAGCTCGTGCTCGTGTAATAGGAACGGTGATTTATAATTTCACACAATTAACTGTGACCTTATCCCACATTGTCAATTAGCTTCATCAATAAAATAACAAACAGAGATCCTCTGTCGAAATAATCATCATCATCATCATCAGCTCATTTGATGTGCCCACTGCTGGGGCATGAGCCTTCCCTATGGATGGATAGGGAGAACGGGCCTTAAACCACCCCGCCGGCGCCGGCGCCGGCCCAGTGCAGATTGATGGTTGTTAACGACTGCTAATGCAGCCGGGACCAACGGCTTCACGTGCCTTCCGAAGCACTGAGGAGCTCGAGATAATACATTTTTGGTCACCCATCCGATGACCGGTCTTTGCGAAAGATGCTTAACCTCAGCACTCGCAGACCGGGCGTCAACCACTGCGCCATCGAGCTCCACTGTCGAAATAAATGTAGTGTTAAACTATTAACTTTGACTATCTTATGCGTTAATTACACCTTTCATAAATATCGATTTAGACTTGATTATCCTTAAGATCATCATCGTCATCTATTGATGGTCCTCCCAATTTACTACAAAAATCAAAAATCTATAAATATCAATTCACTAATCAACCTTTTAATATCAACCTTTTTCCTTCACCAATAACTACAATAAGCTAAACGTTGGAGTTGTAGTGCCTTACAAATAAACTAAGAATAAGCTCCGAATAGTTATTCCGCGTTGTGTTCCGACCTTATTCTGTGTTTATTTGTAAGGGGGTAAGTAGTAAGGGTTATTGTTTGGCATTGTTTGACAGTGTTTGACATTTTTAGTCCAGCGATAGACATAATTTTCATCGCCATAAATGAATATAGATTTTAATTTTAATTTTAAGGGATGTCGCATAGAAGCAGGTGGACTATATTAAATTGTTGCTAAAGGTTAAAACCAGTTGCTGACCCCTATTTTAAACGATTAAATAGAATAGAATAGAATAGAAAAATAAAGGTAAAAACTGTCGATCATCTATACCTAAGGTTAAAAGTCTCTGTCATTGTCTACTTCCGCAGATCATGACAGTGGCTTGTAACATATAACCCAATTTCCCCGAACCCAAATAAAATGAAAAATGTATGTTTCTACTCAAACACTGTAACCAACCTGGGAATTGAGCCCCGGACCTCCGGTAATAGGGCCAAGCGCGTTGCTACTCGACTCGACCAAAGCGCATCGAGGAGGTATACATTTTAAGTAAGGTTTATTTTTATTATTATTGTAATGGATTTCCGCAAAGTAACGCCTGATGCCATTAAATATTTATTATTTTAACCTCAAGCTCTCAAAGGTGACCCTTGATGCTGGCGGGAGTTAGTTTCTTACCAATTTACCGATAAAATTCAAATTCAAAATTCAAAAATCATTTATTCAGTTTAGGCTACAAGTAGCTCTTATGAATGTCACTATGATAAAAATTATAGTTTTGACGCACTTACTTGTACATTAAATTTCTACAACACGATAACTCACGTATATAGGAATAAGCTTCGCAACTTTGCATAATAGAGGCGCGAAAGTTTGAGCCCACCGATGCTTGCGATTTCAATTTGAAGTAAAAGCAGTTCCGAAGTTATTCTAGGACTGTTCCGTTCAAAATTCCGCTCGTGGGTACTCGTTGGTAGGTAGGTAACCGTACCTGACCTATTTCTGAGATGATGGAACTTTCCAGACGTGTACATCTAATTAATGGACTAAACCGAACGGCACAAAATAAGGAAACCCAGAAAGTTAAATCAATACTTAACGCGATCTAGCTACGCACACGTCCCTCTCACGGACACGGATCTCAGAGCAGCTCGGAAAAATACGAGTGCGAAATTCCGTGTCCGCGAGAGGTTTTAACCGCCTCTGTGGTCTAGTGGATAAGACCACCGGTTTAGACCCAGAGGTCCCGGGTTCGATTCCCAGCGGGGGGTACATGTTTGTGTACTCGGTTTGGGCTTGTTTGTCCGCCTGGCTGGCTACCACCATCTTATCTAAATATGTCGCCATAACATCAATGTTTGTTGTGTTCCGGCAGCTAGAGATAAGATTGCCAGTGCCTCACTAGTTGGGGATCCCGGATGAAGTGCGCTTCCATTATTGGCCTTATCATCCGTTAATATTTAAAAAAAAAAATTGTCTATGTGTGCGTGGCTCGAGCGCGTTTTTATTAAGCTTACCTACTATCGTCTCTATTTTTCTGCCAATGGTAAAGTACGGTCAGCTCATTAAACTGTGTACCTGAACAATCTGGGTAACTAAACCACAACATATTACAGAGCCTCACATAAACTGTTATCATTATGTTGTCGTTATAAACAGACTTATTATACCAACATTGAAAAAAATATCGTAAATCAAACTACCTAAAACTAACATATAAAAAGAAAAACTTTTAAATACCTTCATACTATATTTGCGGTGTCTGAAAAGTACAAAAACTGAGCTCTAATACATTATGGTTTATGGTCTAATAAATCTAATAAATCTAAAAATTTAATCTAAATCTCTATATTAAATCTCACGACTGCCCATCAAATAGTTTTCAAGAAAATTGCTTGCAGACTCTTAGCAGGATCCTATAGGAGTTCCGTATTTTCTCATCGGATGAACGGAACCCTAAAAAGGATTTCGTTAATCGAACCACACTGCTTCGTATTATCAAAACACATTAAAGTGGCTAAACAAATCCCCATTGCCCAATCCGGCGCCTACTAGCTGGGGTGACCAAGTTTCGCTACATATTTGGGATATTAGTAATAACAATATAGTGCGCAAGGTACGAAGTACATGAAAAAAAAGAATCAAAACACACTCTCTATAAAATTCAAAAATGGTAACCCAAAAAAGTACGTATAACACTTAACAAAAGCCTCCTCGCTCGCTAGCTTGAACGCCTACTGCCGAGTGGCAAAGCACTGGGCCCTATACCCAAAGGTCAATACACCGGTCGGGCAAAGCGTGTTTCGGATTTTTCGATGAATAGCTCGGGTTTGCACCCCCCCGCACCCCGCACCAATCACCCCACATTTGGCAAGCGTGGTGATTAAGCCATTACCCATCAATTGTAGTGATGACTTCATTTCAATGATGGAGACCTTTCATCAGCAGTGGGACAGTTATAGGCTATTTACTTAGCTACTTACTTTTACAAAAGCTGCCTTTGCCTCCCTTCTATAGTATTACTGAAGTATATTCATTCTGTATTATTCATCTTGTTAATGCAAAAAACAATTTGTGAAAATAAAAATATTAACTAATAGCACGTTTGTGAGAAATAATACCAAGATGGATAACAGATCCTGGAAATCTTTACTTTCTCTTGAAAAGTTTCCTGTAAGTACAGAAATCAGAGCATCTGTTTGAGAAATCAAACGAATAGAAAGAAACGGGCGTCAAACTTATAATAATAACACTTTTTTTGCTACTGTTTTGCTGGAAATGGCCTACCCCACATAATATTTTTTTTCTTTCAATAATAATTTTGTATTGAAGTTCCTAGAAAAGCAAAGTTTATGTCTCTATTTCATAAAAGTATTGTCCCGAAACAATTCAATAAGCTGGTTACCCTTATGAACGGTAGCGTCGAAATGACCACCCATAGTCTATAATGGCCTTTACTGAGAGGCTTTTAGATCGACACTTTTCATAATGGCCCGAGCACACTCGACCACCACCAACTAGACACAATTAGGCATTTATTAATGATTGCAGTGTTACACTTACTGCCCCACTTAGACGTCAATTATCATTAATGATTACTTAGCATAATTGTTCAGTCGAAAATGTGCTTATAACGTCACTATTGGAGACTATTTTACAATAGAAAATTAGGTGCTAAATAATCATTAATAATAATTGACGTCTATGAGTGAGGCAGTAAGACGTATGTCTTACTTCAAAATTGGGATTCGCGAATACTAAAAAAAAATATTACGTCACAGTGTTCACCAAATTGAAATCGCATAAAACTAAAAACAGCTACTCAATTGAAATAGTAAAGTGGCTAAGTAGCTTCATGATGTTTTAAAAGCTTTTACCAGTCGTGACTAATTATCCAAAAGGAATTAGAAATAACATTAAGAAATAACATTTGCGCCTGACGGTAATAGTCCTAAATGTTTTTTGTAATTAATTATTTTTATCTCACATTTTGCGAACCAAAACTATTTTGGCTGTGCCTTCGTTGTTAACCGACTTCAAAAAAGGAGGAAGTTCTATTTTTCACTGTATTTATGATATTTATGTATGTGCATCGATTTCTTTGTCAATTGTGGACCGATTTACAAAATTCTTTTTAACATAAGTACTCGCTACTGGGTCCCACAGACTCCCGCCATGTGTAGATTTACCAACCGATGACATAGTGACATTCATAAGAGCTTTGTAGCCTAAACTGAATAAATGATTTTGAATTTTGAATTTTGAATTTTCATTACTTTTTTGTATATAATTTCCAAGTTACTTTAGTAATCTAGAAAAAATATATTGTATTTTAATGTTGATTATAAAACAAAAGCTTTTGGTTCAATAGTTTTAACTGTAATACTTTCCTTCATCCTAATATCAAATAACAAAAATAATCAGTAGTTACTTCTTCTATAATTATGACAACTATTTATCTAAATATGTAATTTTATTTAATTAATTAAATATTTTCCGCATATTGCACACGATTTTTATTTACTTTATTTGAATATTTTTGATAATGACGAATATTATCTTCTCCAAAATTCTATTTCGTGGCACCGGTCGGGTCCCGCCCACGCTTTGCCGTTTACTTAATTCTTCTAAGCACCAGCATTCAAAAGGATCACTGTCGTGGAACGAGGAACGTGTCACCTATCACAATGGCTAACAATGTTCTACCATTGTAATGAGAAATGTGCGTTTGGTGAGACGACAAGTTATTTCCTACTGCCTAAGTCATATTTTGTGGTGGTTATTACGGGAATTTAAACTTAACTTAATAAATATTAGGGTTGTCACCCCACCAATTGTCGACACCGCAGCAGTTCTATACTCTCTTTTACTCTAATTTGAAATGACGTTTACATGACAGAAACAAAACACGGAATAACTATTCGGACCTTATTCTTTGTTTATTTGTAAGGGGGTTAGGGTTTGATGGTTGCTGATTGGTAGTTGTTAACGACCGGGACCAACGGCTTTACGTACCTACCGAAGCACGGAGGATCTCGAGATGATTAGTTTTTGGTCACCCACACGATGATTATATGCATACTCATCTTATTTTTAATATTATTTACTGTAGTTTGACTTGGTTTTTCTTAACCAATTTTTTTTACAGTACTGTAGTGGTACTGTATGACATTGTGGAAATTGAAACTTTTACCTGATGTAAATTTGTTAACTTAGTTTTTTTTATTTTATGTTTTTTTTTTACATGTTGTGGTTGTCTTCTATAATTTTGTGTTTATTTGTAATGGAAAGTGTCCTGCTATGATAGGGCATTGTCAAATATTTTTGACGCTGTAAGGGAGAAAAGAGCTGGACACTTGCTGAGTTTCTTGCCGGTTCTTCTCAGTACAAGATCTCCCGTCCAGAGTAGACTTACGAACCGATGGCATAGTGACATTCACAAGAGCTACATGTAGCCTAAACTGAATAAATGATTTTGAATTTTGAATTTTGAATTTTTTGAATGACCGGCCTCTGCGATAGTTGCTTAGCAATAGCATGCCCGGGTGCGTTAACCATTAACCTCCTATAGATACGTATAAATAAATGTTACGCAAATGACTATTCGGAGAAGTGTTGAAACATTTGCACGAGTAGCATTTCCGAATTTGAATTAATAACAAAATGGAAAATGTTGTTAAATTAGTAAAACAAGCGGGACTCAAACTTGTCCCCAACATGTCAGGTGCACCAAATATTCTAAACCGGGTCAGGTGCACTACCAACGAGGTTATCGTGTGTCTCTGTAAGACCCGTAAGTTTCAGTGTTCCATACGGCAATTTTTTCTTATCAATCATTAAGAGTGTATACCTAGAAACTTCCTTTGTAAATATAGACAAGCATACACTCACTCGGCATTTTAGAGGTTCTGTAATTGGATGCGATTTGCCTGGCACCCGGGCGGCGGTACCCGGGCGGGTCCGGACGCAATAATTCATAAATTCGCCTATTGATTCGGGCCGGAAGTTATTGACGCCTTTTCTAGTTTAATATCCCATTATGGAGTTTGTACGCAGCTTATGTATTGAATGTAGTTTTAATATATATTTTTTGAGGTGTAACTTATTTATAAAAAATATTTTTTGCTGTGTCGTGTACACTGCTATACACAAAACAACTACGCCACCTACTGGTATAACTACAATATAACAATATATAGAAAATCGCAGTGACGAAAGGCGACAAAGTAGTAGCGAAGATTTAACGCTACAGCATCCCCTCGCCAAAAAAAAAGTTATAACCCAGCATCAACGCTACAGCATCCATCCACCAACAAAAAATTTATAACCTCGCATCCACAGGCAAACAACAAACGACGTGTAAGCGACGGCCAACTGAAAGTAGTAAAACAGTTCAAGATTCCCCAACTGGAGGTCACAAAATGTCACCAAAGACCAAAAATAAACTACACTTTTTACTGTCTATGATAAAAATAAGACAATGTGATTAAAAAGAAAATCTTAAGACGACTTAGTAGCGAGTTGGTGAGTTTTTCAATAAATTCATGAAGTTTAGTGAGTTCTTTTAGTCCTGGGCACCCAGGAACCAGGGGAAGATTGGTCCGGGACATAAGTATTACACTCCAAATGGTTGAAATCAATATTACAATAGGAAATAGAATATAGATTTACAAATCCTAAAGAGAATACAGTAAATACTCATTAGAAGACATTCACACTGTTATCCTGTTACACTGTTACGATCGCATTTCTATTAAATCACTCCCACAAATATTACGACCTACAACGGACATTGAGCTTAAAGTGTCGATCACTGGTGGCTTCCCCGACTAATACGTAACAGTTACAGGATCACACTGTTACGACCCTACTTCCGTCCTTTTTCTACGAAATCACTCCCACAAATTGTATATATAGTAGGCGAGCGGAAAGATATTACACATCAAAAAGGTTTAGGCTTTCCCATACGAACAATAAATAGCATATAAGGAGATTGTGCCATAGACCTTAACCCACCACGCGAACAAAACGTGGGTTAGGGCAGTTGATAAACAGTTAAAGGTAAAAACACAATGACATTTACTTTACTGGTTTTATTAAGCTCTACTCCAATAGGGAAACATTAAGTAGCCGTAACAAAATAACTGATTAGTTTCGCCTGGGGCCAGCCAATTTATGAGAACAAATAATCTACGGTTCGAAATGGTTTTTTTTTCCAATTCACATTTCCGGCTCGTAGGATCAAATTATGTTAGATAAAAGATGTTTTTATCAGGAATTTGTGTATTTTTAAATTGAAAAATAACACATCTGTAAAGATTAAAGGGAAAAATTAAAGACACATTTCTTTTTTAAAACCAAGAAGTTTCATTCAATACTCCGCCCCTTTGAAGGTATCGGAGTTATGCCTTCAACCAAGAGGACACACTTTTGCCACAGGACGCTTCATCAGACCTGTGGCCGTTCGCAAAGTGACGAGTTGTCCTTGCGTCTGGACTCCATTTCCACTTAACATCAGGTGGAGTGGAGTCATTTGTCGAGCTACGTATAAAAAAAATGACGGGGAAGTTGTTAAAGATGCGATAGCTAGATATGTAGCAGTTATAGATGACCACACTTCACCCGGATTCCTTAGTAAATGAGAACTGCGTCTAAGTGTTCTCACAACATCTGGGTGCCTAGCGTGTGTTTTGTTTACTATTCGTATTTATTCGATTACGAAAACGAAAATTAGTATGGCATTGAAGCAGCAATTCCTGACGACATACGAGAGGAGTTAAAATGTTGACATACAAATTCTAGTTTTCATTGCCCTGCATTATCGTCGCTTACCACAAAGCAAATCAAAGCGTTTCTCTATCATGGCATGCTATATATATATATAAAAATCTATTCTATTTATTATTATTTTTATAGGCAGACCTCCAACAAGGTGGACCGTCGATCTGGTAAAGGTCAAGGGTAGTCGCTGGATACGTGCAGCACACAACCGGTCGTTATGGAGACCCTTGCGAGAGACCTTTGTGCGGCAGTAGACGTCTTTTGGCTGAGATGATGAAATCCTAATCCTAATTATTCCTTTCGAAGTTCGAAGGAGCTCATGATGTAATGATTTGGTCAATCTTTTGCAACCCGAAAGCGTCAAACGTGGACCCAACGAGGATAAATAGTTATAAAAAGAAATACGTTACGTAAAAAAAATATCAAAGTACATACGCTTGCACATCAACCTATCGTAACTGTCAAATTTCTTCAATACATTTTCAACCGTATAGCTTAGTTATAAAGTTCAAAGTCTATTGAGGAAATTTGATAGTTTTTGTGGTAGGTTGATGTGCAGGCGTGTGTACAAAGCAAAACGGTAGCCCTAAAGCTCTGATGACGTAATTTGACGTTTCTCACAAAAACGGCCTAGTTGGAACAACCCCACCGAACGGTGATCTAGGCCAGCTTTTATCCCGATGGAATAGTTCGAAAGTTATTTCAGTTCTCTATTTCGTTGCGATCAGTTTCCAATTTCCCGTTTGCATATTAAAATTGGTAGCTTTCCAAATAGCATATTAAATGAAGTAAAATGAACTATGCTCTTGCACTCACTTGCTTGAATACCTTAGTCATCAGAAGTGTGACCAAATAATGATACTTTTTGTTTCAAACGCCTCTGTGGTCCTCTGTTTAGACTTATCGGTCTCAAACACAGAGGCCGGGGTTCGGTTCCCATCGAGGGATACATATACGATTTGGTTGGTTTTAGGGCTTGTTTCAGTCCGCCTGCCTAGCTACCACCATCTTATTACTTATCTTATCTAAGTTGATTGCCATTACATCATTAAGTTAGATATAAGATAACCAGTTCTGGAGTGAATATTATAGCTTATAGCTGAAAAAAAACTTAATTAGCGCTTCCCCGATCTAGTGACAAAAAGTTAAATCACCGATAGTTTAAGTGCTAAATTTATTTATTCATCTATTTCAAATAACCATACAAACTTTCAGCTACATATGAGCACAACAGCTAACACGCTTATAATGTGCTAGGATATTACATAAAAATATTTGTTTGGTTAACACTAGATAGGTACATTCAATTAACATAACAAATAATTGTAACAGAGATAAATACTATATTTCTATTATTTTTTAATTATAATATTTTATTTTAAAAGTTAGAACAATTTGGTTTTAAGTATTTCCTTACGTGATTTTGAAATGTAGGTTACAAGGCTTCATTCACTTCTACGTATTAATGTTGCTAAAATATCATGCTACCAAATTCGCATACCATGTTTCTGAGATCCTAATTTAATTAACTCCAAACATTAATCTGTACCTTCGGTGTGCTAAAATAATCTTCATTTAGCTGTCGTGCCTTCAGAAAGAGAACTTTTAACTTGTGTTTTTTTTTAAGTTTCTCTGTCACGTCCAGTTGCTCTCAAAAGTTTGAATGGAACCTTTAGGCCGCGTCCTCGACGACAGCGGTGTGTGGGGCGGGAGCGGAGGCGGTTGGAGAGCGGCAATGCCTTTCTTTACATATACATAAAAAACAACTTTAAAAATGGTAATAATAATATCAATAGTACTATAATTAATTTTTGATTAAAATGAAAACATATAATTTTAGTTTAAGTATTGTCAAATAATAATAATTCCAAAATATTATCTTCTAATTATAGGCCGCATCTAGTAAGTGCAGTGAGCGTAGTTAGTTTGTACAAGTGTCGTATCGCTAATCACTGCACCTGAGAAGTGTTTGAGTGTGGTAGTGATTTGTAACAGAACTACCGTCTTTATGTTTTTTTCTTTTTTTCCTTTTTTCTCTAAAAATTTTATAATTGTGTTTTTCTCATGTAAGTGAATTTATATTTGTTATTTTTATTGACAACAAATGTCTTAAACCACAATGCTTTTCTTGGACGGCAGCGGGAGAGCACACGCAGCGCGATCCGATCCGAACCCTTCGGAGAATCTAGTAGGACACGGGGACACGCACTATTAGTGCGTGATGCCGTTCCTTCTAGAAAACTAGTGATTCGTTTTACACGGCTTGAGGAAACCTTTAAGTTTCTCGCCGCCCCTAAAAAGCCCGGTGAAGCTGTAAAACCCGTCTGAGGCCATCAGCAAACTCTCTCAAAAAAAAAAACACTCAGCGTCAAAAAAAAAATCGATACATTTTTTAGTCGCTCGCCGCTAGTGGACTGCGTCCTTGTCGCTCCCGCTGTGTCGTCGAGAACGGTCCCTTGTCAATGCATGCGTAGAGCGTCACCGCTATCCACCCCGCTACCGCTCCCGCCCCGCTCACCGCAGACGTCGAGGACGCGGCCTTAGGGCGCGGTCCCATTAACTAGTAGCTATAGGAGCTATTTTGTAGTTCAAGATGAGCTAAACAGCAAATTGCTGTTTAGCTCATTTTACAAGGTCTGAGACAGAAATGTCAATTTAATAGTATATTAGTTTCTTTTTACATTATTAGCTATTAAAATTCTAGCTCAGTTATAATTGCTTTCTGTCTAACATTGCAAATCAAACTGCATGTAAAGCTGGTTGCGCCAGTTGGTGACTTTTAAATTTGCCACGCAAAAAGAGTTATATGCATTTTTCGCTATCGTAATATTTTCATATTTGATAAAAGTAGTAAGAAGACCGCAATATAGAACGCCGCACGCCAACTAGCGCTGCGGTTGCAACCGCAAACTTAGTGCAACGACAACGTTTGGAAAAGATGACAGCCCGATCTAATAGCTATTACCGCGTTTGGAGTGTTAAAACTGTGAGAGACCACGTGCTGGTGGTCCAGGTCCATGTTCCAGCCAAGTGCATCCACCGGTCACCAACCTCGTGCCGGTTCAGACTGCTCGCCCGCCTGCCACACACGTGGTGCTCATTGCTGTTTGCTGATCAAGGTATGTCCTGTGCCCCATCCTCGAACTGCTTACCCATTTCCCCTTGTCGCCATCCCTCGCAGTTCGAAACATCCCATAGTCTAGTATAACGCCAATAAAAAAATACATACATACATACATACATACATATAATCACGCCTCTTTCCCGTAGGGGTAAAAAAAAAAATACAGTCCACTATAAATTAGAACATCGCCCGCGCCATCATTTTGTAGTCTTTCCTGCCGCACCATTTTTGTGGTTCCTTCGAGCCCAACCAAAAGCTTTCTTGAGAGCTCAGAGAAGGTCGATGGTGTAGTGTAGTAAACCCGCTCGGTATGCGATTTCTGGAGCTTAGCAACGTTCGCAAAGGCCGGTTTTCGGATGGAGGACCAATAATGTAATATCTAAATATATAAACAAATAAATAAATCTCCAGCTCCTCTGTTCTTCGGAAAGTACATCAAGCCGTTGTTCCCAGGTACTGCTTATGCAGCCAGCTGCATAAGCAGTGGTCAGCAACCACCAATACGCACTGGGCCCGCGTGGTGGTTTACGACCCGCTCTCCCTATCCATCCGTAGGGAAGGCTCGTGCCCCAGCAGTAAGGACATAAAAGGAGCTGATGATGTTAATGACGACTCTTTGCTCTTTAACGAGTACATATTTGGAGTTTGTCGAATGTTATACAATTACAGATAGTTCGTTTAGTTATTACTTAGTTCGCATACAAATAAGTCGACCTGCGGTCGCTTTGCTAGAAATGCAAATGCAGTCTCCACGACATAAAATGAGCTGGTGATGATTTTGATCATGATGTTGATGATGATGACTAGTTAAAAGCTATTAATGGGACCTCGCCCTTATTGACCATTTTTATTAGGGACTAGTTGTACTTCGTTACTAGTAGTAAAGTCGTAGCGTGTATGTGTGTGTGGAGCGTGTAGGAAAGACTACATAGTGTACTATCCCACAGGAACCTGTTACCGGGATAAAAAGTGTCCTATGTCCTAATCCGGGTCACGGTCTGTCTATGTGGAAAGTTTGCATAACAATCCGTTCAGCCATTGTCACGTGATGCGCGGTCAAATGAACAGACAAACAGACATAATTCTAAAAACTGTTGGAACATGTTCTGATATCGATTCTAAGTATCCCCAGCCAACTTTTTTTCGAATATTATTTTCCATGTACTTTCGACCCTCTTTATCTTTATTATATCTATAGATTCGATGTCAAAATTTTGTGATTCAGTCAGTTAGCCATAAAACGTGATACAGTGTAACTGTTAAGTTGTAACCTCAAATAGAGGTTTATTCTTGGAGAAGATTGCTCTACATAGTGGTTCTGAATGCTGTTACACTGTCTGCTAGTTTGCTTTATAATAAGTAATGTTTAAACTTACGTTGCAGCTACTGAAACTGAACTATCTTATCTCTAACCGTGATGAGGACGCAACAATGATATTACATTGATAAGATGGTGGTAGCTAAGAGAACAACAAGCTCTGTCCACAAACCGACTGAGTACAATAATATAAAATATATTTTCTTTCAAAATAAACCTTTTTTTTCTTAAAGCCCATGCTGTCCCACTGCTGGGCAAAGGCGAATCAACTTTCTCACTTACCACTTGACGAAAAACCTTGTAAAGGTTTTCAAATGTCCGTATAACATTAAAATAAAATACGTAAAATGAAACAAAAAATATTTTTGATTAATTCATTCAAGTAAAATTAAAATGGATTGAGAACATAAATATTTTTACTTATACTGTTTCAAACTAAACCGGTTCAAATAAAATTCGATTTTGTCTCTCATGAATCATCTAACACCTAACACGTATAACCTAGATATGTACAGTACGACAAATAATGGTCGGACGTTTTTTACCCATTTATTTGATAAATGGGGTCTACAAATGTAACGGAGCGGGAGCGCAACAGATATCTGTTGTTGCATTTAGCAAAGGGGTTGCCAGATTATTTTTGTTTACCCTAAATTAGAGTTAGTTACTTAACATTAGACTTTTTCTAAACTTTAAATGTTATAAATGTTAAATGATTCGAAAAAATCAGGCAGAAATTGACACTAACATAAAAAGGAAAATCTAGATTACGTTTCATCTTACTTAAAACTATGGTTTTCTCTATAAGTGATATGAAATTAAGAGTAACAAACAGTTTTTTAAAGACGATTGAGCTAAGTATTATTTATAATTATGGTAAGTGCTAACTATACAGTTACGAGTTAGTAACACAATAAAAACCTTTTCAAATGTTCCACGTTTGTTATACGGTTCACTTATCTCTCGTCTTTATTGGGCAAGTTATAAAGCTCACAGATGTCCTACGAATAAAACATCTATTGCCCATAATAGTCCAACCCTAAAAAAGTGAATCGTAAAATTTTCAGCGCTCTGGGGTAATTTGTAGCAAGGCTGGCATCACTTTCTAGCGGTGCCGGTTAGTGTCGGCTACGGCGTAGACGGCGCGCTACGGTTCGCCCGCTAGCGGAGACCGTTACGAACTAGGACTGACTGTGCGGTTCGCGTAGCAAGACATTACGTATTTGAGTGCGATGAACGTGAAGTGTTTAGTTTGTATTGAAGGATTTCTGTGACAATTATTTTACGACTATTATATTTATTTAAAATTCGAAGTAGTAACGTTATTCTACTCAATCAGATGTCATGGTAAACATAGCTTAAGATGAATAAAAATTTGATTTATAGGAATACTTCAAGTTAAAATAGTTTAAAGGTCGATAAAAGTCGATAAAATTACAAATTTCCTTTGGTAAATCCATAGCATTACAGATCATTATAATTATTCTAATACTTCTAAACTCATTATACGCGCGCAAATGAGGACATAACCTCTGTCAAAAGTAAGTAATAATTAGAGAAAGTTATAATTTGGTGTCTGTAATGTTTCGAAACATGAATCAAAGCGAGTTTTACGTACATGTAGGTATGTTGTGTGTATGAGAAAGATTTAAAAAGAAATAAAAAAGTTTCCAACTTTTTTTAAATGTAGACCTAATGCAGTAAAACCAACTACAGATGGTTACTGTTTCGATATTTAACATTATTAACCAATCATGGATAACTGAACCGTAATGATATTCATCTTGCTAAATTGACGAATTATTTACTTATTAGCATCGTAAATTAATAAACTAATAACCGCCTCTGTGGTCTAGTGGCTAAAACCACCGGTTTAGACCCAGAGATCCTGGGTTCGATTCCCAGCGGGGGTACATGTTTGTGTACTCGGTTTGGTTGGTGGTAGGGCTTGTTTGTCCGCCTGGCTAGCTACCACCATCTTATCCAAATATGTCGCCATAACATCAATGTTTGTAGCATTGTTGTGTTCCGTCAGCTAGAGATAAGATAGCCAGTACCTCACTAGTTGAGTTTGAGGAACCCGGGTGAAGTGCGCTTCCATCATTGGCCTTATCATATCTTAACATCAGGTGAGATCAAGGCACTGTGCTTACCCGTTAATATAAAAAAAATAATTAAACAACAGAAATATAGCGTCATAATGTTTTTAAAAAATATACTGTCATTATCTTTGACTGTAAGATTTTTGAACTATAACAACAAGTGAAATAGAGCGTTTTAAACTGTCGAATTTAAATATAACTTTGAATATATAATATATATTGGGTGACATACGACATTACAACTATGTAAAATATAATGTAATACTCGTAGTTTTAATAATTATATGCACTTTTTGATAGAAATTTAGAAAAGAGAAGGGCAATCATTCTTCTTTGCTTTATGACAGAATTTAATAGAAATTTATGAGCAATAATGCAACAATTTACTATAATTTCATTTTGGCGTTCTGTGGACATGATTATTGGACAGAAGGCTTATTTACACGATAAAATAAGAAAAAACTATGTAACTGCTGTAGGTGTTGAAAATATACATTGAAAGATATTATCAAACACAATTCTATCTTTGTTATTGCTTAGTGGTCACTCAGTGGTCGAAATTCAATCGTTTCATAGATAATTGTAACACGTATTATACATACCAAATCTCACATTCCTCCGTATTATTAAGTAAATATATATATAATTTTTTTTTGTTTTGTTTATATAATTTTAACGCAAATTTTGTTGCGAAACAAATTACAAAAACGCAAATATTGAAAAAGTAAATAGTGTTGAATAATTTCGGCGGGCTGGTTAGAACCACGATAGCTCAATTGGAAGAGCACCTGACCCGGTATGTCAGAAGGGTGCAGGTTCAAATCCTGCTCGTGGAAATTTTTTCAACATTTGTGTTTTTGTAAATAATATACATATTAATTAATTTATATATTCGCAAGGTGGCTGGCAAGAGCTGGATGAGAGTAGTCGCGGATCGTGCTCGGTGGCGTGCACTTGGGGACGCCTATGTCCAGCAGTGGACTAGTAAAGGCTGATGATGATGATGATATATTAATTATTAATTTTATGTAGGGTATACCTACTAAAGAGCATTTACTACCAAAGATAACGCAGTACTTAATACTAATTGAAAATATTTATTTTAACTAACTCTGTGGTTTAGCGAAGACCACTGGCTTCAGACCCAGAGGTTGATGCTTCATCATCATCATCATCTTCAGCTCACTGGGTAACGAGCCTTCTCTATGGTTGGATAGGGAGAACGGGCCATAATCCACCACGCGGGCCCAGCGGATAGGTGGCTGTTAACGACTGCTAATGCAGCCGAGACCAACGGCTTTAGGTGCCTTCCGAAGCACGAAGGAGCTCGAGCTGATAAATTTTAGTCATGCATCTGATGACCGGCCTATGCGAAAGTTGCTTAACCTTAGCAATCGCTGACCGGGTGCGTTAACCACAGCGCCATCGAGATCCTCAATCTGAGGTCGATGCTTAGCGGGAAGCAAATGATTGAACTCGTATTAGTTTCGTTGATGGTAGGGCTTGTTTTGCCCAGCTAGCCTTAATGCTGCTGGCTAGCTACCCCTATAGCAGTCGGCATAAAATTATTGTTAATGACATTGCTGTATTACGACAGTTAGCGATAAGATAGCCTGTGTTTCAGTAGTTGAGGGTTCCGGGTGAAGCGCCCTTCCACCTTCGTTCTTATCATCACTTAACATCAGGTGAGATGAATGCGCAGTGCTTACCAATGAAGAATTTAGAAAACGTTGTCAACATTCTGTCTGAACATTTTCTATGAAATACAACGTTTTGTTCCGAGTTTCAAAGCCCTCTTTAATGAACTGCATAATGGGATCCCGAGTAAACAGCCTCCCTATTATATTTTTTTCTTAATCTCATCAGCTTCGCGTGATGACGGGAAACGAATTTGTGTACTGCAAACATTTGAACTGGCGAGCGAGTAATTAAACGAGATAATTGTTATGGATATCTATTGATTACTTGTCATTATAATTTGCCCACGGCTGGATAAAACTTTTACCACACTATTAAAAGTACTAAAGGAGATCCCAAAGCCCAAAGGTAACCGGGACCAACGGCTTATTGTACTCTCCGAAGCACGGAGAAGTTCAAGTTTCGTTTTATTTGGTTACCCATCCAATGACCCTGCATTGTAAAAGTAGTCTGACTTCCTAGATCGTTGTTAAAATGCTCCATCGAGTTTCTTTTTAAGAGTATGCAAATGACTCCTCTCTTTCTGATGTTAAGCAGAACCGAAGCCCAGATGCGAAAACAGCAGACCACTAGTGGAGTAGGGTTGTGCGTCACTAGCCGGCCGCACCTTGCGGCCTTCTTGTTGCTTCTTCGCACCTATAAAGGATCTAATAATGTAAAGTAAAGTTAATAGCCTTTATACTGTCCAACCGCTGGGCAAAGGCCGCCCTCATTGAAATCAAGTCATCACTACAATTGATGGGTATTGGCTACAAATCCGGGATATGTATCGAAAAATCCGAAACACACTTTGCCCGACCTGGGAATTGAACCCGGGACCCTCGGGTATCGGGCAGAGCGCTTTGTCTCATATTGTAGTAGGTAGAAGGAAAAACGGGTGCTGGGAGAGCATTCCATTATTCTGTCAAGGTATATTCTTTTTCATCAAAACCTTAGCACTAAGGAGTCACCGACACACATAAGCTTTTTGCTTTTAGTGTTTTTGTTAAACATTGTCTTTACCTGTATTGTTACACATTAACATTCGAACTTTAGAAGTTAGACCGCCAACACGCGCACACAATCTAAATTGTAAAGGGGGAAATTGCTTGAAACTGCTATAAGTATTTGTGTATACCCCACGCTTCATTCAAAACCAATTTGTTGACAAGGGTCGAGTGTGATAAGTCCTTATCGCAGACTTAATAAATCTATTTATAGACTTAACAGCCTTACCTTTCGACCTTTATAGGTACAGCGAAACGGTGTAAGATTTTAGTACCGGTTAAGGCATAATAATATTGTTAATATTATGCTGAAATATGTTTTCAAATGTTTATTTCACATATTTTATACTAAATATTTAGCTACAGTGCAGCAATTAGCACTTGAAAATAAAAAGGAAAAAATATTTTATACTGATAACAAAACTAATAACAACCAATTAATATTGGTTGTAAGACATGACAAGAGTACAAAGTACCATACTGTGATTCACATCGATTTTGTTCGTTAGAAATACATCTATAAGGTAGGCTATTATTTCTATTGGATGTAGGCATTTGCTTAGAAAGGATGTGTTGTTAAAAAAAGTCCTTTAGGATCATCCACAACACATCCTTACACACACTAACACACACGTCAGTATAAAATTAGACTAATAAGTATAATTAAAAAATTAGTAATAAGAATTTAGTTAAAATAAAAACATGTATGTTAACTTTTTATTATTATAAATTACACTTAGTTATGCAGAGCGTTGCCTCCTGAAACAGCCGATTATAATAAGCCTAAAAGGAGGCTCCGTTAACTAGATAATAATTTCTAAGTCTTGTTAAAGAAATAAAGAATTTTGAATTTTGAATTTTTTTTTTTAATCATAATATAAGAAGGTTATAAAATGTTTTTGTTTTGTTTATATAATTTTAACGCAAATTTTGTTGCGATACAAATTACAAAAACAACAAACCAATTTTTTCAACATTTTTTTTATTTTTTATTTTTTGTAATAAGAAGGTTAATTATTTTTTTGCGTTATTTAATGTAAAAAAATACTGTAAAACACGCTGTAAGTACATTGAGCGGCTTTGTCAAACATCATTGCATACATCACACCGACTTAGTTTCAAAATCTTGTTCAATAACTGAAACACAAGTCTCATATCTCTCTACACTCTACAAATATGAAACCCCCGAGCGCGAGTGGATGAATAAACGTACTAAATCACGTAGTAAATGTGTGTTGGAGGGACAGAAAGGTAGATAAGGGATGAGATTTTCCGCTCGAATCCGGGTAAGGAAAGCAAGGCTTACATTTTCACGGTGCCATGGGCCGATTGCTTTCAAACGAGTAGAAACACTACGGAGTATTTGTAGAAAGGGAGCTCTTTGGTTTTTTTGGGTCATCTTGACTTTGAACCTCTTTAGAAAGTAGCCAGTTTTAAAATATGTAAGGTCATGGTAAGTATTCGACACAATTTGGGCCAACAGTAACATACATTTTCATTTAAATTTTACGAGATGACAGTAAGGAACCAGACCACTTAGGTCTTTATTCAATTGTTGCTGAAGACTAAATTCAGTTGTTTGCTCCCTATTTTTTTTTAATGATGAAGGGAACAAAATGTCTATCACTTTAGAACACATCTTATGATATTGATGCTAGTAACTTAGACGTGAGGCGAGGTGAGGCGTGCAGCGGCTAGTGATGTCTTGATGCGGTTTTGTAAGTTAACCAATTTTCGCTATGCCCGGTCCCCGGATGAGTGAAAAAATTACACATTTTAGACACACTTTTAAAGCAGTGTGCAGTGTTTGCCTTTAAATGTTTGTTAATTAGGTAATTTAGATAAGTATTCAAAAACTTACCATTGTACACAAATGTCGGCTAACCATAAAAAATATACATTAATTATTTAAATAAATTAATAAATAAATATGTCGAGGTCTTCCCTGCCTCGGAAAGCAAATCGTTGGTATGAGTTGTCGTAAGATAGCTAAAAGTCGTTTAAACTGACCAATTCCCATCAGGCTAGTGTCATGGGTTGTGGTTCAATCTCCCCACGTGCTGCATTGTTCACGTGAAGCCTTGAGCCCAGCAGTGGGAAGTCTATAAGGCTTATTATGATGATATATTTTTTTAGAATTCGGGTTTTGGAATACCGTGATGTATTTAATTTGCGTCAGAGTTTTTCTTACGACTCACTTAATCGAAATCTGGCGAAGACTCCTAAAAAAAAGGAGGACACTGATTCTCGGCACCTGCCACAACGTATGAATACACAAGTGTTAGTTTAGGGTTCAGTGGCTCGTATAGATGTCATATGATTCACCTGAACGTCACTAGCAGACTTAATCGCGCTATACGTATTATCGGCAATACAGAAGTATTATTATTTACATATAATTTTACGCAAATATTGTTGCGAACAAATTACAATTTGAAAAAAGACAAAGTTTTGAAAAAAATCCACGAGCGCAATTCGAACCCGCACCTTAGTAGCACCTAAATCTTAGTAGTTGTGTAGTATTTTCAAGTTTATTTAGACGTTTCGTAAAAAGGTATTGGTGTAGAGGTTGATATTTTGATTTCTTTAATATAAAAAAATATATTTTTTACAAATAAATATCTGAACGCAAGCGATGATTGCGATTGCGACGGTATATTTTAAAATAAACATTTATAATCGTAGTTCTTTATTTTCTTTATGAGACCAGGATTATATAATCAAACAAATAATGTGTTTGTGAAGGAACCTTTGAAGAAATTACAAGTCACACTTGTTACGTCTTTGAGCCGTTCTCACAACGCTTGACGTGACATACCCGTATAAACAGAAGTACCTAACGTTGTCTGATAATGCATAATAAATGTGAGGTATGTGTACTGTGTGTTGCCACACGTTTGCCAATTAAATATCCTACAGTGTATTGAGAAAACGCTGTGACAAAGACAAATTACGATCTAAATTTATCGAAGTTAGGAATTTAAACATATTAAAACAGTATCCCTTTATAATTAAGCATGCAATATCAAAGCTATCTAAATTTATCGTAGTTAGGCATTTAAACATATTAAAACGAATGTTAAAGTATCCCTTTGTAATGAAGCATGCAATTTAAAAGCAACAATATAGCCGCCAAGAAGTCTACGCAATATAGCAGAATATAGCAGCTACTTAGGTCAACGTAAAAGCCTTGCTATCCAACGAGGCAATGCTGCTAGCATACTGGTTACTCTGCCAGATGGAGATGATCTTGGGCACTCTATTTATTTACAGTAAGTAGTAGATACAGTTTTTAGTTTTTATAAGTTTAGTTTTAAGTAAATAAATTTACGATCATACTGATGTACTACACGTTACATACAATCACTTTGCAACATTAAACTTTTATATAGATAGATAGATAGATAGATAGATAGATAGATAGATAGATAGATAATACTTTTATTGCAACACTAAAAAACATAAACATGAACAAAAGAAAAAAAAATAAAAAGCGATTTCTTCCAGACAACCAGTATATATTTACTTAACTGTCAACTTCCTCTCTAAACATCTATCATAGTAAATTAAGTAATTATCTCGAACTAAGCTTTGGTATAATTGCTAAATTAAACGAACTTACTTGAATTGAAGTTGTATTGTAATTAAATACGAGATGCTTAATATGAGATTCAGGGTCCCGGTCCCACCCGCGTATAACATAATTTACCCTAGGAAGGAAGGAGTTGAAGTTCTTATGCCTGGATTTAATAAAGCTGCTCTAAAAAGAATAATCGACAGATCCAGAGTTATACTATCACTAACTTTGTTAGTTATATTTTAATTTTGTATTATTATGACAGCTTTTAGTACTGAGTTGACAATACTTGTGTATGTAATCACATGATGTGGTTGTCTTCTATACTTTTTTTTGGTGTTTATTTGTAATGGAAAGTGTCCTGCTATGATAGGGCATTTTTCAATATTTTTGACGCTGTAAGGGAGAAAAGAGCTGGACACTTGCTGAGTTTCTTGCCGGTTCTTCTCAGTACAAGATCTCCCGCCCAGAGTAGACTTACGAACCGATGGCATAGTGACATTCACAAGAGCTACTTGTAGCCTAAACTGAATAAATGATTTTGAATTTTTGAATTTTGAATTTTGTATAATATTGTGTGACTTCTTGGCGGGAAAGTGAAGAGTCATGTCTGCGGTTTTGGTTTATTTTCTAAAATTTGTGTTAAAATGTAATTCAAATATTGATGTGAAATAGTGGTGGATTATTAACCGTTAAATGTTCGGGCAAATAAAACAAAACAGTGCAACGTCACTTTTCATATTCTCTCGAGAAGTTCGCGCGAGGACTTATTGAAGCCCCACATCTTTACTGAGATACTCGAGGGGTTGGGGGGTATATCATTTCTCACTTCTCATTTCTATTAACATACATTATCACCATACAGGAAAGAAATATTGTTTATTCATGTATTACTTGACTTTATTGACGACCTCCTTGGTAGAGTGGTTTGTACACCGGTTTTCATGGTGTCGCCATCTCTGAGGTCCCGGGTTCGATCCCCGGTCGGGTCAATTTAGAAATTATTGTTTTTCTAAATTGTCTCGGGTCTGGGTTTTTTCTATGTATAACAAGTATGAGTTTAAGTATTTTAAGTATGTTTATCCGTTGTCTAGTAACCATTTAACGAGTTTCATAACGAAGCTTCTCTTGGGCTAGATAATTGGTGTGAGTGTAGGAAAGTTTTAGTTTAGCTTAGTTTAGTTACTTGTAAGAAAAAATACTTTGACACTGGCTAAATATGCTAATCGCACGAAGCCATCAACTAAAGGGTAAATAATATGTGTTTAGGTCAACTTTTAAAATTGTATAGTTGTGTTCACTCCTCAGTTTAAATTATATCAAAATAAATAAAATAAATTTAAAAAAATATTCAAACCATTTACATAGGTAGGTAGGTAAATTAAGCAGCGTATGTACGAGTAAATAACCGTTCTCGTAAATATTTTTGGAATAAAATCCTATTCAGCTGTAGAACCCTATTTAGTAGTCAACTGTAAACATGGAACGAAGGGGAACATTATTATTTGTTCAATGCTCGGGAATATTTTAAATTCGGTTTGCTTTCCTTCCAAATTATGATTAGAATAAAATATACGTTTCGCATAATACTTAGTAACTGTAGGCATATTGGTTTGTTAAAATTATTATTTCTAGGTTTTATTTTATTTTAAGTGTTTTTGTTTATGTTGTGAAAGTATGTAGTAAGTTAAAGGTAAGTTTCATTACTACCCAATATGAGTCATATAACCTACACGTACGTCGGTCTCCTTCATATTTTATTTCTATTATGCTAGCGACCGCCTGCTTATTCGTCTTCATAAACACCTAAGTCCCGTGATCCCGAGGAAATTTCGGAAAGTTTCGGTTTATCTCTCGCCTACGTCACAAAATAGTTCTAGTTGTAAAAATTCAGTGTACTAGGTCAAGCGGTTTGGGTTGTGCGATGTTCATTGTTCTTCAATCAGTAAGTCAGGACTTGTCTTTTATAGAATAGAGTAGAATATAATAGAATTTTAATTGCCTCTGTGGTCTAGTGGTTAATACCAGATTTCATTGAGATTCTCAGTGAGGGGAACATGTTTGTGTACTCGGTTTGGTTGTTGGTAGGACTTATTTGTCCGTTTGACTAGCTACCACCATCTTATCCTAAACATGTCGCAATAACATCGCATTGTTATGTTCCGGCAGCTAGAGATAAGATAGCCAGTGCCTCAGTAATGGAGGATCCCGGGTGAAGTGCGCTTCCTCTATTGCAAAACATTTGTATAAATAAAAATCAGATCGGGTTAAGCGCATAGTCTTTAATATCAGGGTAGCTAGTGCGAGTTTTATTTGACATTCGATCACGTTAACGAAATCGAGAATCAGTATGGCTGGCTCCCCTTTGTCACCGCGCTCAATAGAGGTGCTGTTTCAATGATATACTCGTTAAGCCTTTCTGTCAATAAGGCGTTTGTGAAACTGTGTGTTAACCGAAAATCAATCCTGTGTGTCGAAAGGGTCGCTCTGTTTACGCCTTTTGAAGTGACAATGTGCTTAAGCAGTCCCTCCACACACCAAGGCAGTTGTCCGACCCGTCACGTACAGACAGTGAGCCGAGTTTTGATATTACTCCGCTGGCAAACGGTTATTTTTATAGCTTCGGCCTTAACGGACTAGATATCCTCCGGGATTTTTGGAACGAAAAATTGACGCAAAAAGTTTTTATTCGAAATGTTTTAATATTGTTTTCTCCTTTTTTATTTGTAAAAATTTTGTTGGTTTCGTTATGGAAATAGGCCTGCATTGATATGATGATTATGTCGATGAAGATGATGATGTTAATGATCCTCGGAAGGAATTTCAGAACATGAAAATCTTGTTTTTCGTTTTTATTCGTTATCATTTTGGTGCGTTCGAAATGTAAATGGCCAGTAAGTTATTAATGTAGATAAGGTTACATTTTCGGTGCACCGCAAAATAAACAGCGAATGATAATAATATTGTTAAATATTTTTTTAGTTTTTATTATTTGACGTGATTCAGTTTTTTCCTGTGCACTAGTAGGTTATATACAGACACGTGAGTGATCGTGTTAGGATTTGTACAAAATTTCTAAATATACGGCTTGCATCATGGTAAAGTTACACTAACTAGTGGTCGCCCAGTGGTCGAAATTCGACCGTAATTTAATTAAGGCTGCACGGATTGTATCCTAAGCAATGAAAATTTAAAAAAAAATAATGATTTAATAAATAATTTTGGTTTTTCATTGACAGACTGCGGCTGCTCCTTTTCCATTTTTTAATTTTTGAAAAGAGTAGGTATATGTATATGCGTGTGTGTCAAATACATGGTAGTGTGTGTAATATTTGTTTTATTGATTTAATGTATTTTTTATGTATAATTTAAAAAAATATTAGCATTCTGCACTCCTTCTCTATATAAACTATAAGTGTACGAAACTTCATATTCCTCCGTCCACACAATTTTCGTTAAAAGGAGTACAAAGTTTTTGCTTCACGTATTAATATTTACACTAATAAATACACTGGTAGGGTAGTGGCACCAGTGCCGCAGCCAATCATCGACATTTTAAAAATAAAATTAAAAGAAAAACAGGCTTTTATTACTTGTTAATAAAAAAAAGAACTAAAAAGTTAAAAATATTTTAAACCTGATAATAAGAAAAAAATACCATTGTTTAGGTACCTACCTACATTGCAACCTTTAACGATAATTAACCTTCTTCGTCTATGTCACAATAATCCAATATCGTAACATACAAACTTATTTTCATATTTTTAGTTTTATTACATTTTAGCGTTTTTATCACAGACCCATTTTTTTATAAATAAAAGCTTAGGTGCACGTAGGGGCTAGCAACTGATTATAGTCTTTAGCAAAAATTTTAATGAGGAGCTCTTGGTGCAGTGGTTAACGAGTCCGGTCTGCGAGTGCTGAGGCAGGCTTAAGCAGGCATAAGCAACTTTCGCGAAGACCGGTCATCGGATGGCTGACCAAAAAATTTACATCTCGAGCTTCTCTGTGCTTCGGAAGGCACGTAAAGCCGTTGGTCCCGGCTGCACTAGCAGTCGTTAAGAACCACCTATCTGCACTGGGCTCGCGTAGTGGTTTTTGGCCCGTTCTCCTTATCCATCTCTAAGGAAGGTTCGTGCTCCAGCGGGGACATAAAATGAGCTGATGATGATGATGATGATGATATTGTTTTCTAAAGTTTACGCGAACACTACACATTGAAATGAAACAACTTGTACGTTTCGAACCCTTTGCAGGGTCCGTGGTCACAGGGAGACACAGACAGGGGAATCGTTAGGATAAACATTAATTAAAACTAATGTGAAAAATAAACGCGAGTAGATCCGTAAAAGTTGTTGCATTTCGATGATGATGATGATGAACAATTGCATACAGCTAGGTACCTTATGATAATGTTATTGTAGTTTTTTTTTCAAGTTTTTTGACATTTCGTTAACTAATATGATTTTATTTTTCCTATGCACTGGTAGGTACGTGAGTTATCTTGTAAGGAATTGTGTGTCATGGTGAAGTTTCACCAAAATATTTAACATAAAAGAAGCGCGACGCCGCGCATATTCACACCGAACTGGGGTCTCCACGGTAGATCAGTGTTGTAGTGATTTGTTCACGGCGTCAAATGCTGAGTGGCATCTGGACACATTTTTAAATTTTAGATTTTTGTTTTTCATAAGTTTGTACTGCGTATTCTGATAAATATATTTAGTTTCATTTTTCATTTATATAAATACAATGTAAACCATATTGAAAATAGTAGAACATTTACTACAACTGGCTGGCAATGTAAACACAAATTGTTGACTGAGTGCCTCACAAATATATTTAAAAGTCTAACAGAAGCGAGGCAGAGAGCTCTAGCAATATCGAATGCATTTCTGGCAAAGCGACTTCACGTCGACTTATTTGTATGCGAACTAAGTAATAACTATACGAACTATCTGTAATTGTATATTACATTCGACAAACTCCAAATGTCTATTCATTAAAGAGCAGAGAGTTATCATCAACATCATCAGCTCATTTTATGTCCCCAATGCTGGGGCACGAGCTTTCCCTATAGATGGGTTGGGAGAACGGGCCATAAACCACCACGCAGCCGGGACCAACGGCTTAACGTGCCTTTCGTAGGCGAGGCTATTTTGAAATGTACCACTGGTTACCCTCGTTAAGGTTATGAAATCTCAGTCCCCTCACCGCGGGACCAAGAGATCATCATTATCATCATCATCATCTCAGCCAAAAAGACGTCCACTGCTGGACAAAGGCCTCCCTCAAGGATAAAATCATTTTGAGGGGAATTTGCCATAATCGCCACGATTGGCAGGCGGGTTGGCGATCGCAGTAAGGTAAGAATAATCACAGAGAGACGCTGCTGCCCATCCTCTGGAATCCCATAGTCCCCTTCTACGACACCCACGGGAAGAGATGGGGTGGTGGTGGTGGACCAAGAGACACTAAGTACTTTAGCACTCGTCTATTTTCTCCTATGATATATAACCCCATCCTTTCACTCTTCTTCCTCTGTAAAGATGGCTGTCATAGGTTTGGCAACATAGGTAATTAGCCCCCAGTGTAAGCTCAGACCATGGAGGGATAATGAGAATAAATTCTTGGAACAGGCCCAAAGTAACTTAATTTTTGCAATCGCTGCAAGAAGACACAGGCCTCTTCTTATTTAATTACATAAAGCGTTTGACGTAGAAGCTTTTTTACCATCAGAATTTGTTTCTTGGGTGCGCTAATAATATTTTCAGACCTTAGAACTTTCGGCGCGTATCTCAGGAATTCACTGAAACTTTCAAACTCTCTTGGCACAACGAAAATATTAAACGGTGAACTAACTTATACTCGTAGTACGGGTAAATGGCGTTAAGTTGTTGTCAATAAATTCGCATTCGAAATTGGTTGCTTGATGGCTAAAAGGGAACCACTTACTTATCAGAAACTACTATTACTAAGACTCCACTGTCCGTGCGTCCGTCTGTCTGTCTGTCCGTCTGACACCAGGCTGTATATCTTAACAGTCGATGTTTCTAATTCTTACTTTATATAATAAATTTTCTCAGCCTCTTTACTAATCATTCAATTTATAAGTATAACGCTATAGGTACGTAGTGATAACATTTACCTCTAACTTAAGTCTCCGGCTTATGATCACTTTCGGGCTTTGATCGCACAAGTTGGGCAACCTTCGCAATCGCATGTCCGTGGATGCGCGATTTAATTAAAAGATAGCTGAAAGGCACATTAAGTCATTGTTGGTACCGATCACTATCGTAAGGCGGCTGTCGTTATTACCTATCAAACCGCATATGCGCACCCACCTGTGCTAACACTACACAACCCCCCTAGACAACGCTAATAGAATTGAAATGAAAATTAATAATGATTATTGTACGGGATAGACATAAGTCTACAATACGTATAAATGACGTTTAAGTCAATCCCATACAATAGTCATTCTATTTAATTTCTGGCTGGAGGCTGGTTGTAGATTTCTTCTGCGGTTATAGTCAATCACCCTATGAGACCTCAGCGGTGCTAACGCAGACTGATAGCTCCATGGCCCATCCGATTTTTGCATTCCTTTTTGCCTTGATTGCTTAATAATCTTCAGTATGTCGCCATAACAACAATACTATTTAGCATTGATGTTACAAAAACACAAATATTGAAAAAAAATCTACGAGCAGGATTTGAACCTGCACCCTTCTGACACAACACAATTTACTTTTTTACTTTGAAAGCCAAAGGTGCCAATTCACCTGAATAATTTCGGCAGGCTGGTTAGAACCACGATAGCTCAATTGGAAGAGCACCTGACCCGGTATGTCAGAAGGGTGCAGGTTCAAATCCTGCTCGTGGAAATTTTTTCAACATTTGTGTTTTTGTAATTTGTTTCGCAACAAAATTTGTGTTAAAATGATATAAACAAAACAATAGCATTGATGTGTTTCGTCAGCTAGAGATAAGATAGCCAGTTCCGTTCAGTTAATTAGTTGTGTGTTTCGAGTGAAGTGCGCTTCTAACCTCACTCTTATCATTACTTAACATCATTCATCGAGTGAGATGAAGACTAAAAGCTGCTTATAAGGAATCAAAAAATTAAAAATACAAGACGTTAACCTTTTTTTTTTAAATCACCCCGTTTATAGTTAAACTAGCTGTGCCCGCGACTTCGCCCGCGTGAATTTCTGACTTACGGCAGCATTTTACCCCCTTTAGGGTAAAATTTTTACAAACTTTGAATGTCGTATTTATTTATAGGTATCTAAACAAAAGTAGCATATGTCCTCAGGCTCTACATTATCTCTGTACCAAATTTCATTTCAATCGGTTCAGTAGTTTATGCGTGATTGTGTAACACACAGACAGAATTACTTTCGCATTTATAATATAAACTATTTCCCTGTTTTTGCAACATTTTTCACTGATGCTTCGCTCCTATTGGTCGCAGCGTGATGTTATATAGCCTAAAGCCTTCCTCAACAAATGAACTATCCAACACAAAAATAATTTTTCAATTCGAACCAGTAGTTCCTGAGATTAGCGCGTTCAAACAAACAAACTCTTCAGCTTTATAATATTAGTATAGATACTATGTATAATATAGTCGGCCCGCTATACGCTTTTTTAACAGACTATAAGTGTAGCATTTGAATTGAGATATATAAATGAGTGTATGTGCTTTTATCTGTGTGAGGTAGCCTGAGAGCCTAACAGTTCATTTGAACTGACGGATTTTGATGATCAAATTCTTTGAGGTACCACAACAGTAATAATGAATACTGTATCGTCCAAGGAAAGTCTACTATCGTTGTTTTATTGTGATCGCTAATATCTGCGGTGGCGGCGTCTAGGGAGCGCTGGCCCGCTCGCGGGAAATCTATTGTTTGATACCAGGTGCCTTATTCATAACTGCTAACAAGGAGTGAGTGCTATATAGCTTCTATTGGATGCGGAGACGCGCCCTATGAGTCTTAACTTTCAATTATCAGGATATTTCTTGTCGTAAAAGTCAAATTCACCGCGTTTGTTCGTACACCGCAAATTCTTTGTAAAGGCATTCATATTTATTTTATGTGCTCGATAACGCAGTGTTTATGCGATTGCTAAAGTTAAGCATCTTTAAGCAAAGGCCGGTCATAGGATGGGTGATTAATAATTTATCAAAAGCCATTGGTCATTGGTATTAGCAGTCGTTAACCGCATAATAGCACTTACGAATATCAGTATTTCATCGGTTCGTAAGTCTACACAGGGCGGGAGACGTTGTTCGAAGAAGAACCGGCAAGAAACTCAGTAAGCATTCCTTTACTCCCTCAGGCTACGACACACTATGGAGTAATTGAATTACATCGTAAGTGAAGCTGAGCTGAAAATGGAGTGCTAAAGCACTGATGAACTGGCTATCTTATCCTTGATTATAATGGTGTAGTGACAGCTGAAATTGACTTTGCAATCGACAATGTCGCTCATTTTGAGAGTGTAGCGGTGACAATATCAGTTGATTGTACCGATAGGCATATCGATAGAGTTTAATTAGAGTGAAATTCTAAATAACAACTATGGATGTTTACTTCAAATATATATTTAAGGTTATTATGCACATGTTATATATACACCTATATATATATACATTAGACAAAAACACATACATTGTTCTGACCCAAAGCTAAAGCACTCGTTTTTATAGAAATCAGAAAGAACGACGGTACCACAACCACCCAGACCCGTCACAATATCGAAAAGGTCGTTTTCAACATTGACCCGACCGGGAATCGAACCCGGGATCAGAGTTAGCACCGCCCAAAGTCCGGCGTACAATCCACTCGGCTGCGGAGGTTGTAAATGAGGATGTTTTAATTAACAGATGTACATAATACACAACGGTGTGGAGAGAATGATTACCAATTGTAGATGACGGACGCGCAACGTACTCATGTATAAGTGATTTTCATTAATATCTCCATACCAGAACCGCCTCTGTGGTCTATTGGTTAAGACCACTGGTCTTAGACCCAGAGGTCCCAGGTTCGATTCCCAGCGAGGCTCCATGTTTATGTACTCGGTTTGGTTGGAGGGCTTGGCACCATCTTATATAAATATGTCGCGATAACGTCAATTGTTCCGGCAGCTAGAGATAAGATAGCCAGCGCCTAAGTAGTTCAGGATTCCCGTGTAGTGCGCTTTCCCCATTGGCCTTATCATCCCTAAGATATAAAAAAAATTGGAAGCTTTACCAAGTCGTCAGCCAACTCTAATGGACGCCCACCTACGCTGGCGAAAACAATTCTCACTCGAGTACCTTTCTGCCCTAACGGTCAGTTCCTCGAGCAATGTGCTCACTTTAGTTCCTTTGCGTATCTAGCTCCTCATTGTGTATGCGGTCCGCAGAGACACGCCGATCATAGCCCTGCCTTGCATGATAGGTCTGCCTGCGTAGCTGTGCTTGTACAGGTATACTGGAGCGTGTGTGAGAGGACCTGTGCAGTTATGTCTTATTCACCACGCAAGTTTAAATAAATGTTGGTAGTCGTATTTCTATCAAAATCATAGTTTGTATGCTATTGTATGCTTTAAAAAAATAGAGAGTTTTTAGTTTGCATTCTAATAGTTTCAATTTGTGCATGTCGTGAGCAACCTTTAAGTATGTCAGTGTTTTAAAATGTAACCAATGTGTACCTTTCTATAGTAAAGTAGCTTTTGCTCGCGGCTTTGCTCACGCGGGCTACACGACTTGTGTGTATTCGTAATTATTTCAGCCAAATAAACAGAGATCATTTCCCAGAAATCTTGAAACGCTTCATAATTTCTAACCAGGCCAAATACCGAAATGTAAGGAATGACAGATTTCCATACCAACTTTCCACCCTTATTTCACCCCACTAGGGGAGATTTTTCGAGAAATGCTAAAACACATAATTCTTTATTTTTATTGAAAAATCTATAGATCGATTAAATTATTCATATTTATAGTTATTACTTTAAAAATAAGGATTACCCTAAAAAAAAATCTTTCCTTTTTTACTCCTTTAAAAGAAAATAAACAAAATTCCTGAGACATGTCATTCTTTATTTCTATTCAAAAAGCTGAATACCAATTTTCATGTATTTTACTTCAAAACTGACGGATTTTCGTTCAAACTTTCACCCCCTATTTGACCCCCTAGGGTATGATTTCCGTAAAATCCTTTCTGAGTGGTAGTTACGTCACTCAATTAACCTACAGTCCAAATTTCATTTAATTAGCTTCAGCAGTTTCGGCTCGGCGATGATGAATCAGTCAGCCAGGACAAGTCATTATATGTATATAGATGTGGACAGTGTTTGTTATGTTAGTAGTCCTTAAATAAATAAGTAAATAAATAAATCTATGAACCTGCGCAGGTGACCTGAGCAAAATTGAAAAACATATTTATAAGGGATTAACGGGTGACCTGTGCTTGACCCACACACGCCACGTCGCCAGGCCTGGCTGCTCAGACGCACCTGCGGAAGAAGACCTGTCAGGTAGACCGCAGAGCGTGTGGTCGGCTTTAAGCCTCGCTCAAACAGATGCGGTCTGCGGTCGCGGGCACGGTCGTAGTCGGATGTGGTAGTCAATACAATATATAGTGTTTCAAATAAGCGATAAGGCAAGCCGCGATTTGCAGACGGGCGCCCGAGACTGCTTGCCCCGCCCTTTTTGCCGAAACTATTATCTATGGTCATATCTGGGCCATCTTAGGCACGACCGCACGACATGAGCTCTTGCATTACATCTAATCATGATGGGAAATGTAGCTGGAAACAGGAGACCTGGTCGCTGAAGAAAGTAGTGGTTGAGGAACATTCAGGAGTGGGAATAGCAAGTGCCACTGATCTCTTACGCCTTACCAAGGACAGGAAAAAATATGTAGGGCTGGCTGCCGACATTCACTAGTTGGAGAGGCACCCTAACGAAGCATTGTCTATGGTGACAAGCGGAGACCTAGCGATCTCTCGGCGGTCAGTCGCTTCTGCCATTGGGCTAGTGTGCTCTAAACGTGCCCGCCACCGTGACAGCACCGCCACCGCCTATGTTTGGGCGAGGCTTTACCGCTCGGCCATGAACACCGGTGTTGCGAGCGGATTTCTAGTCCATTGCGTTTTTTCTGTCACCTTTGACTATGACTACCGTAGTATAACGCGCAATGGACAAAAAATTACACTAGTGCTTTATAGACGTCTTGTCGGCCAGCTAAACTTATGTCGGGTATATTTACTCATGTGCTTATGTGAGCCGTTTTTAACTTGCTGCCATTAATTTATGATAAGTAGAGCAAAAGTACAACTTGTTTTTAGAATCAATAAATATGTACCTACTTTTAGATCAACGACAAGGGCATTCTTAAAAGGGTTTAGGTCTCGCGTCCGATACAATCTTTCAAGTCGCGCATCTTTCTCATCAAACGATAAAACCAATTTTAATAAATATTTAAAAAAAAAAAAATTATTTCTATGCATAAGAAAAGTAAAATGATCTAATAGAGGCCCTTAAAATATTTTTCTAAATTTTTCTTCACCAATTTGTTGGCGTGATTAATATGTATATCCATGCCAAATTACAGCTTTCTAGTACTAAGAATCTATGAGCTAGACTGGGGACAGACAGACAGACGGACATGGCGATACTATAAGGGTTCCTTGTTGACTACGGAACCCTAAAAAAGAACATTCTTGTTTTACTCATGCTAATGGAATTCTACTATAGTAAGTTTTGAATCAAGAGTTAGCGATACAATTTCCGCCTCGCAACGACAAACCAGTACAGTATTAAATTAAACATTCTATGATTTGGTAACGACATACTTTTTTTTTGTAAATATCTTACTAGCTGTGGAGATTCTTGCGCCCATTTTTCTCCACAGCTAAAAAATAGATAATAGGTGAAAAATGTATAGACGATTCAAAAGCACTTTTCGTAAGTTTATTTGAATAACAAATGTTGACTTTGATTTGGACTTTGAAATGTTCGATCACAAAGGATAACCTACTATTGAAGTGCGTTGTATCCAAATGTGATCAAAAGTTCTGAAAGATCAGAATCTGCTGCCATTTGTTTTGATTCTAATCGCCTAACTAAAACAATAATTTTAGTCGACTCATTTCACTTCTCGAATCAAGCAAACCGACGACCTCACGCTAGTCAAACCGCAATAAAACGCTGTCACGCATTAACAAAACATTAACAATTGATACAGACAGACTAGTCTCAATAATCGCTACCTTATCCTAACGCAATAGAGCCTTAATTCCCGTGCCGACTACACCATGTATTATGTCGGTGTGTAACTAATTGTTTTATGTTCGACCCTTGTTTTCCTTTGGGTCCGCGGTACGATGTGATCCGTCTGATTTCTACATTTCCTCAGGAATCAATTGATGGCTTTTAATAGATTAGACATTAATCTGGTACATAAAGTTATAAATATGCTTGGTTTTTGTTTATTAGGTTTGCTTACTTCTTAACTGATCTTTAGTATTTGTAAAAATATTATGATCGGATGTTAATGACGGTAGTTGTTGACATTGAATTGGCGCCTTTGGCTTTCAAAGTAAAAAAGTAAATAGTATAAAAAATGTAATTTAATTAATATGTAGTGTTAATTCCGCTAACGCACTCGTTTATCCAGCTTGGATGCAGCACGCATGCACCGCCCTCCCGCCCGCAAAAAGTATGCACATGCAAGAGAAACAATGGGTGCAAGCGAACGTGCACACCAACGTGCACACCAACGTTTTTGTACCATGGATTTCCGCAAACTAACGGCTGATTCCATTAATTATTTTAAGTAAATAGTGTTGAATAATTTTGCCGGGCTGATTAGACCCACGATAGCTCAATTGGGAGAGCACCTGACCCGGTATGTCAGAAGGGTGCAGGTTCAAATACTGCTCGTGGATTTTTTTTCAACATTTGTGTTTTTGAAAAAGTATTTGTTTGTTTGTTTGTATATGGTAATCTTTGGAACTATTGAAAAGATTCTAAAAACTCTTTCAATAACAGAAAACTACAGTATCCCTTATTAACATTGACTACATTTTTGACCTCGGTAAAGTATGTAGTTCTTTCGGGAATTTGCTTTAGAAAATGCCGCGGTCTGAAACTTGTTACTTACTTAATAACGATATGTCAAATTGCTCCTGTAATCTAGTAGCCAGACCATCAACATAGATCTCCGTCTCAGACATAGGTTTGATTTGTGGTTTGATTACCAGTCTCTACATATTGATGTGGAAGTTAATCTAAGTCCGCCTATTTAGCTGCTACCATCTTAACTAAGTGTGTCGCCATTGCATAAATGTTATTAGCACTGTACTGTTCCGACAGTTAGATATAAGACAGTCAGTTTCATATAAAATAAGGGTTTCGGGTGAAGTGCACATTCTTCTTAAGTCTTATCGTCTTTTATCATCAAACCACAAATACCAAGCGCTACCCTGACGTGTCATAAAAACCAAACTCGCATAAATACATACGTCAAACTTAATAAAGTACTTCTGTGCGAGTTGATATAACGTAATATATGTGAGACAACATCACATACATTGTTCTGATCCCAAGGTAAGTAAATATTCATAAATTTTTATAAAATACAGTGAAAAAATTAAACGCCCACCCGACCCAGCCAGGAATCGAACCTGGGTCTTCCGCAATCCGGGCGGCTGCACTGACCGCTATGCTACCGGGAAGGCTGACGTAAGCGCTGAATTTTGTCACTGCTATTTTAATATTTTTGAGTGCTTTTAAGCGGCACTAGCGCCATCTATCCA
This sequence comes from Eudonia truncicolella, assembly GCA_949315975.1. NCBI lineage: Eukaryota > Metazoa > Arthropoda > Insecta > Lepidoptera > Crambidae > Eudonia > Eudonia truncicolella. The sequence continues at coordinate 15,626,508 of OX438837.1, read as the reverse complement.
AACGGTTGTTGCAACCGATGGCCATGCAGATTCATCTTTGCAGATGAAATACCACAAATTTGATAACACAACGCTATAGTAAATTTTACTTTTTTATTTTTAAGTGCTAATTGCTGCACTGAAGCTAAATTAAATATTCATAAATTTTTATAAAATACAGTGAAAAAATTAAACGCCCACCCGACCCAGCCAGGAATCGAACCTGGGTCTTCCGCAATCCGGACGGCTGCACTGACCGCTATGCTACCGGGAAGGCTGACGTAAGCGCTAAAGCACTCGTTTCATGGAAATCAGAACCAACGACGGTACCACAACCACCCAGACCCGACACAATATCGAAAAGTTCGTTTTCTTCGACATCGACCCGACCGGGAATCGAACCCGGGACCTTAGAGTTAGCGCCACCCAAAGTCCGGCGTGCAAGCCACTCAGCTACGGAGGTCGTCAAAACGTTGATACAACGCGCGTTTATTTCTGCGAACAAACATCGTTATTATAAAATTGGTATTAAAAACACGTCCTTCATGTAATATGGTACGTGGTACTAGATGTAAGCCGAGGGGAAATCATGAAGTGTCAGCGAACAAAATGTCCAAAATGTATTAAATGAGATTTTTCCCCCTTATATGCGGCACCAAATGGTTTGGTGCGGATATATCTCAAGTAGAGAGATGATTTCCGTACAATATTGTCTTTGGTTTATAATAAGTGAAAATGATGAAAGATTAATGATACTTCTTATACTCCTTGAAAACATAGGTATGGTTACTATACCTATGACTTCTATACTATACTATACTATAGTATAATCAAAACCTTTCAGATCAGTAAAGATGTGGGACTTTACTAAGCTCTCACGCGGACTTCTTGACAGAATTATAAAAGATTTTATTTGAAAAGAGTGCAGAAAGATAAAATTTAACTGTAAATGTGTTATATTCGCTGACCTGTACTCAACTATCACGCCCTCCGGCGCGGTGGAGCGACGATATACGCAATATGGCTGGAAGCTGTGAATAGCCGAAGATCGGGCTCAGTGGCATGCATTGCGAGAGGCCTACGTCCAGCAGTGGACTGATGTGGGCTGATAATGATGACGTTACACGTTGTATATTTGGTAGTCGACTTTACAGTTGACCCCCGAGCAGTGGTAACTGCGAGTTATGCTCTTAGTGCAACGAGAATTGAGCGAGTTTACAGCTCCGGTAACCTATCTGGACATTATGTAGTGGACTAAACGTGTCCACGGGGCAACTCGCTCGAGACACTAGTATTAAGAGTTCCGGATGAAGCACGCGCTTCGGCGCGTTCTGATCTGGCGTTATGACCTGACGTTGATGGTCCCTTGTGCGAGTTAGTTTGCTTGCGCAAGGTATGAGTCTGACACCTTTTTGTAACCTAACGATTGGTAGGGTGTGTTAGTATAAACTTTAAGTCGTGTATAGCAAGGTTGTATATTTTTTGAATTGCGGTCGTATTTCGATCACTGTGTGACTACTAGTTTATAACTATAGTTAAAATAATAATATGTAGGTGTCTTGTAATTCTAGCGTCACAAATAATATGTGACACTTATAACTTGAAGCGGAAACACACATTTATCTGCTCTGACAGTAATTAAGTTAAGAAAGTATTTAAGGTAACTAGGAGGTGCAAGTCAACTCTTAGCACTCGATCTTTCCGTAAGAAATATTTCGGTAATTGTCGACGCTCGCTCTGCCCATTGCATACTTCTCGCGCAAAGTTCTGTATAAAGACAGCTAACACTGACATTTCGGTCGAAAACTGACTATGCAAAAAGTTACCAGTTGCTATGGCATCACCCCACCTTATCCTTTATCCCTTCTTGACTTCAGACTCTTCGCACTCAATAATATTGCCAAAGTATGGCAATCACTTTTTACTGAGGAAGAGAAGTAAATGGATGGGTTTGCCAGATGCCGATGGCTCGAAGTGCTATTGGAAGAGGTAGCCTTTGAGGTAGTAGTAGTTCCACGTAGGTCCCACTAAGATAAGATAAGATCCTTAAATTCGGACCCGTGTCATCGTGTTGCTCTACCCAAGGTCCCCTGAGAACTCAGGGACTGAGATTACTTTGGCCTTACTGTCTTCTGAGGACACCTCCCGATGAACCAGTGTCGTAAAGACATTGATAAGATATAAATATAACTACTACTATTTTTTCTAAACACACAAGAGGTTATATTGCCAGTATTCTTAGGGCCATTTTCCCGTAAGTCCATAGTTTGAGGACATCTCCTATAGATATTAAATTAATTCGATTTTTTACTTCGTTCTCATTGAGAAGTTGTGTTTATTTCAATTACTATTAAGTTTTCTTATAAGATATTTAGTAAGAATACCGTGTTAGTAAATCACGAATTAAATATAGAGTTAACTTATTTATATTGCTGACGTCACTATCGATTTAGAAATCACAACCAGTCGCCGTGTTACGTAGTAGGGTGCGGATTAAGGGAGTCGCGGAAACGATGTCTTCAACGTCAGCTTTTTCACTTTTTGCAACGATTTGTGACGGGCCCGGGATAAGAGTACAGAAATCCCGGCGCTTGCTACGAATATATCATCGAAGTAAACACGGAAGATTAAGCTTGCGTCTAACATAGAAAGTAAGTAAGTAATTTATTGAAAAAAGTAAATACAGTATTATTGTCAGTACTAGTATTCTGTTGAGCTGCTTTCGACAGTTTCATTCATCCTAATTCGGATTACCAACTAAAAAGTAACATACATGTTATTTTCTTTATTAAAGGATGCATCAAATTGTAAAATAATCTATATATATAAAAATGAAACCCGTTTTCCGTTGTCACGACATAACATGAAAACGGCTTGACCGATTTGGCTGATTTCTTTTTTGTTGTGTTTGATGAAGGCTGAAGAAGGTTCTTATGCAGAGAAAAAACGTAAAAAAAAATACGAGAAAAAAAATTATAATCAACAATTTTCTTTTTCCATACAAACCACTGTCTCTGGACCGATTTTAAAAATTCTTTTACCATTAGAATGCCACATTAGCGCTGAGTAACATAGGCTATATATATAAAAAAAATGTCCACCCGTGCGAAGCAGGGACGGGCCGCTAGTCACTTATATTTGTTGTGAAGATACAAGCATTGTATATGTTATGTATATAGTTAATTCTTGTTTATTTTATGTGTAAATAAAGGTTATGTAAAGTGCCCATTTCTTACTTATTTTTGTCCAGTTCAAGACATGGTTGCCTGGAATAAATTTATTTTTGTGATAAGGTTTTTTTTATATTAAAAGGAGGCAAACGAGTGGGCGGGTCACCTGATGGAAAGTAATCACCGCCGCCCATGGACACCCGCAAAACCAAAGTAATCACAGATGATGCCGGCCTTGAGGAAGGGGTTTCAAGGGGGGGATCTTGAGGAGGGAGTAGGAATTGGGATGGGGGAGGGGTGAGAGATGGGCCGGTATTTTCACTCACCGGACGAAACACAACAGCAACGAGTGCCATTGTTTCACGCCGATATTCTGTGGGAGGGTGGTATTACGCCGGGCGAGCCGGCCCATTTCGTGCTGCAACGCAGCATGGCTCTAGCACTCAGACAGTGTCACTCATTTAGCACCACCCAAGGGTCACGTGTAGGGTCTCAAGGGTAAACCTACGGACGCGAGTAACTTTAACCCCCAAGAAAAGGTTGCCATTCTTTTTTTGTTATCTTTAGAAAATAGATGGATTTATTAATTTCAGACAAACAAACTACAAGAATAGCAAATAAAAATTAGAATTATGTATATTGCGAAGTGGCCTATATACCTAGTAGTTACCTTACAGGTACAAATTAATTATTATACTATGTAATACGGTTTGACGGTAACGTTTGGTGCACTCGGAACAGAGCCGGAACATGACACTTAATTTCCTTTTTTATGGAGGTCGACAGATGAATTTATGTTTTACTATAATATGACATCATTAGCTCATATTTATGTCCCCACTGCTGGGGCACGATCCTTATTCTATGTATGGATGGAATGGGCCATAAACCACCACGCGGGCCCAGTGCGGATTGGTGGTTGTTAACGACTGCTAATGCAGCCGGGACCAACGGCTTTACATGCCTACCGAAGCACGGAGGAGCTCGAGATGATGCATTTGGTCATTAATCCAATGACCCGCCTTTGCAAAGTTGCTTAACCTTAGCAATCGCAGACCGGGTGCGTTCACCACTGCGCCATCGAACTTCTATGGTTTTACCATAGTGGACAATAACGAATGTTTTAATTTCATTTTCGAAATACAGAAAACATGAAATAAAAAGGAACAATACTAACAATTTTCTAAATTGAAAGATGATACGGAGACGCGGACCCTAAATACATTTCATCAATCACATTGTTCGCGGAACAATGTCGGCGATTCCCGTCGTGTCGTCTCATTTTATCTTTGCCCGGTGATTAGCCCTAAATGACCCAATTAAAACTTATGTGAGAGTAACGTTTGCTGACACCCAGCTAAGCTGTCCAGCTGTTGAATATTATTGTGACGTTATAAAGTGTTTTTATACTTTTTTAAGCTTTATTTGAGGAGCTCGATGGCGCAGTGGCTAACGCGCCCGGTCTGCCAGCGCGGAGGTTAAGCAACTTTCGCAAAGGCCGGTCATCGGATGGGTGGTCAAAAATTTATCATCTTGAGCTCCTCCGTGCTTCGGAAGGCACCTAAAGCCGTTGGTCCCGGCTTAATGCTGCTAATGCGCAGTCGTTAATAACCAGCAACCCGCACTGGGTCCGCGTGGTGGTGTATGGCTCGTTCTCCCTATCCATCCATAGGGAAGGCTCGTGCCACAGCATAAAATGGTCATAAAATGGGCTGATCTTTATATGAATGTCTTGTCAGCCGAGTGGCAAAGAGCTCGGCCCGATATGCAAAGACCCTGGTTTTGTTTCCCAGGTAAGACAAAATAATTTTTTTTATGCATAGCCCCGGTTTATGATCAGCAACCCGTATTTGGCAAGCGTGGTGGTACTTACTTGATGGTAATTACTTTGTTTATATAATTTAAACGCAAATTTTGTTGCGAAACAAATTACAAAAAAAACACAAATGTTGAAAAAATTTCAACGAGTTGGATTTGAACCTGCACCCTTCTGACATACCGCCCGCCGTAATTATTCAACACTATTTACTTTTTTTACTTTGAAAGCCAAAGGTGCCCATTCAATGTCAACAACTACCGTCATTAACATGTATGTCAGAAGGGTGCAGGTTCAAATCCTGCTCGTGGAAATTTTTTCAACATTTGTGTTTTTCGTGACTTTATTTAAATTAAGATAGAGGCTTTTGCCTTTTAGTGAGACAGTATATGTCTTATTAACTTTACTTTATTTAAATCCAAATAATTAACGGGTTTAAAGAAAATTGGTCAGTTTACATATTCATTTTTTACACAGGGGAATATGCATCTATATATATAAAAACCAATTGCTGTCCGTTTGTCTCGCTAAAACTCGAGATAGGCTGGACCGATTTGGCTAATTTTGATTTTGAAATATTTGTGGAAGTTCAGGGAAGGTTTAAACGGTGAGAAACATATAATAAGTAATGGAAAATACTAAAATCGATTTAATTTTCCAATACAAATTGATTTGTTTGTTTTGTTGTCATGGAAACTGTCAAAGCAGTACGGAGTCCGCCGGGTCAGCTAGTCTATAATAGTTTGGATTTCTTTTGTCTAACAAATGTTTATTGTATTGAAAATAGAATTATACAAAACCAGAAATAACTGCTCGAGAAGCAAAATGACATTCAATCTTCAAGTTTGGTGGGTGTCAATTGCCTAAGGGTTTCTTTGGCGCAATAAAAAGTAACTTCACTCCGCTTTGTAAAGGAGAATAAAAGTTTAAATAATGTGATAGGATACTGCTGAAATTTTGCGCGCCCTTCCTCGGTTGGTTCCCTCTTGTAGTCGTAATTTTCTTTATTGGTGCCGCCGGCCATCTTGAGACTCTTTTTAAACCTTTTAATGGTTTTGTTGTTTAATTTTATATTTTTATATTTCTTAATTTTATATGCATCGCAGTGTTATTTTGATATGTAATTTTGATATGTAAATAATTTAACTCATAATACTAAATATATATTATAATAATATAACATAAAACCCGACCGAATTTAGGTATTGGTTAGTTAGAATATTTGCTAGCATTTATTGCTTCTATGCGGGAGAGCGGTACTGGAATGCCGCATCCAACTTATGAAAGTTAGTGGTATTATTAACACTACATATTTTCAATGCATTTTTAATAATAAAAACAATATAATTATTCCAGCAGACACATAGATCCATTTTTGTTAGTAGCAATAAAAGTAGTTAGTTATTAAAATATTAATATGTCAAAGTTCTAGTAAGATTACACTTTTTTTTTTTACCAATTCTTGTTGAACTCAAACGAATACTGAAAAATCGCATAACACTGTGTGTCGGTTCAAAATAAAATATCAGTGCATTCGATTCTCTTTGTCCGTCAGATACGATACATTGTGCGAATAACCCACATTCCGGTCGGAGTTCTGCTGAGTTTGTCCCCCATTGCAACGCGACCGGCGACGTAGATAAAGCTGACTGTAGTTTCCATTAACATGGCACAGCCAATAAGTATTAATATCATACAATATGACAATCTATTACGTTAGGTAATTTTAATTATATTTTGTATTAGTCTCATAAACATAGCTTCACTTACGACAAAGTGAAATATATATACATATATATATTTTTTAATTTATTTATTAGAAATTTTACAAAAATATTTGACCTTACATTCTGCCAAGCTGTAATACAGTTTGTCGGCAGCGTTCTCGTGGAGACACGTCAACTACATACTAACTTAGATTAAAACAGGCATGAGACATAATATTTACTTACTAATAAACTAATTATAGGTATTGTTAAGTTCTACACTAAGTGCCTTACAAATAAACAAAGAAAAAGTTCCAAATAGTTATTCCGTGTTTTGCTCCTGTCATGTAAACGTTATTTCAAATTAAAGTAAAAGAGACAAAACACGGAATAACTATTCGTGTTATTATTCTTTGTTTATTTTCAAGGCACACAGTGTGTAGGCGTAGGTGTGTAGCACACCCTGAGAGCACACACCTAAACAAACCGAACACAAAATCATTCATTACTATCTTCCCAATTCCCAATAAATTCCCAAACACAATGTTGAAAAAATTTCCACGAGCAGGATTTGAACCTGCACCCTTCTGACATACCGGGTCAGGTGCTCTTCCAATTGAGCTATCGTGGTTCTAACCAGCCCGCCGAAATTATTCAACACTATTTACTTTTTACTTTGAAAGTTGTTGACATTGAATGGGTGCCTTTGGCTTTCAAAGTAAAAAGTAACCATAAAATATATTCTCGCGTGACCAAATGATACATAAAACTGGCACTCAGCACTCTGTACTTGCTATAATTCGCTAGTAACCGAACACTTCGGAATCTACTAGGGAACTGGGACTCATTTGCGTGATACTATTTCCTCTACAAACCCCCTCATGGTGTTTTGGTCACACGGCTTGAGGAACCCTTTAAGTTTCTCGCCGACACCAAAATAGTCCGGTGACGAATAAAGGCCGTTTGAGGCCAACAGCAAACACTTAAAAAAAAGCGAATAACCAATCATCGCAGCCTCCAAGTAGCGATCTCCAGTCTCATAATAAAAGCAACTGGCATCATCGTGGCACCATCCCTTGAGCTAGCATCCTGTATATTTTGATTAGGGCTTCATTTGTTTTTCCACGTTTGGCCATAAAAAGGATACCTCAGTTTCTATTGGCAGCCCCAAATTTTACGATTTAGGAAGCCTTATTTCAATTCCCCGAGTGATTGGATGGCATAAACAATAAATACCGGCCAAGCGTGAGTTGGATTCGTGCAGGAAAAAGGTTCGTACCTAGGTTTATCTTGGAGAGAGTTCACTGATTTCCTCGCTCGGCATTTTCAGCGTCACCGAATTTTTTGGGGGTGGCGAGAAACTTAAAGGGTTCCACAAGCCATGTACAACGAAACACCGTCAGAAGTTTTCTCCGAGGGGTTCGCTTAATCACCACGCTTGCCATGCGGCTTGGTGAGATGGTGAGATCACAAACCCATCATATCATGCATCTGAAACAAACAAAATAATAGAAATTTAAAAATAAAACAATAAAATAAACACGCTTTGCTTTTTCTACAAGTGAGTGGTCGTTTTATCTTCGACACGTTTCGTATAAAAAGGAATCCATAATAATATGACAACAGTATTAAGTTTAATGATGTCCTTTTGTGTGATATGGGTTCTGTAATGCTATTGACGTGTATGCAAATAAAGGGCCCCTTGCCATCATGTATTAAGAAATAAGAAGTGCTTATTTGACAAGGGCTAATGGAACCTTGCTCATTGATGTATGATATCATATTTTGTTTGTAGACGAAGGCACAGTATATTATATATATATACTGTGACGAAGGCCTATGCTAATATAGACTTTTTGGAAGTGTTGATAGAATGTCCAAGCAGCGCCGCCGATTTGAGCCTTTAGACATACATATATCGCATGCAAACTTCGAAAATGTTTTCAAACAAATTTAATATAGGCTCTTGTGATAATTACAATAGAATAGAAATTAATACTTTTATTCCAGCCAACTATGGCCCATACAATACATACCTAAAACATTAACATACATATTATATTATAATACAATAAGTCACTCAATAATATTAACAAAAGATGAAAAATTATAAACAAAGAAAAAATGTGATAAAATGTCAGAAATAATACATTATTAAATAGGTCAAATATTATAACAGTTAATATATAAAATACTCACTTAGTTACTATCCTGGCGCTGCGCTGCAGCCCCGAGTGATCGCTTTGGCCTCTGATACAAGTCAGCGCCGCTGGTCCCGGTTCTGAACTCCTGGGAAGGAGTTCAAAAAATTGGCTCCTGCCGATTGTCTACGTTGTATGTCTATTTTAAAAACGTTAATGTTTTTATTATTATTGACGGGTAAGCACTAAGTGATGATAAGGCCTAAGTAGAAGCGCGTTTTACCCGGAATCTTAAACTACTGGGGTTGCAGTAGGCAAAAAAAATGGATTAGCAATATCTTCTGTCATTATTCATTCTTATTTCGTTAAGATCGTCTAAGTTGTCGTTTTAAAAAGGAAGTTTGTACCAAATAGTTGCTGCTGATTGGCTGAAATAATGATGAAGTTTGAGCTACATTGCAATTTATAATTTTATTACATGTTAAATATTTATAAAATACATTGAAAAAATTAAATGCTTACCTTTTTTTTCATTGTATTTTATAAATATTTAAATTCAGCTTCAGTGCAGCAATTAAAAATAAAAAGTAAAAATTTTTCACATGCTCATAGTCCAAGCCAACTATAGACATGAATTTGAATGAATTAAAGATACAGTGTTCTTTTAAAGTTTTTTCACAATTGTAAAAACGTTTACCATTAACGTTTTCGGATTTAAGTGGAATAACGTTGTTGGACAGTTGCATTATTGCATCAACAGAAAGAAATGTTACTCGTGTCGATGTATGAAATCATTGAAATAGTTTTAAGAAGTGCGTTATATAAAAGCGTAGTGATATTAATGAAAAACAAACGTGATCTTGAAAGTCAGTGATACCATCATGTGCCAACATAGCTAAACATAGTGAATGGTAACAGTGTTTATATTTGCGTCACAAAAGCTTGAGTGGTTTCAATGAAAAATAAGTGATCCCGAAAGACAGTGATCAAAATGTGTCGTCACAATTAAACATGCTGAACGGTACCACGGAGCGCGGGGGATTGTCCCTCCAATCGTCTCCTGTAAAGGTTTCCACGTCACCGGTGCGAGCGTCTCCGAGTCCTGTCAGAGCTCCATCTTCACCTCTAAAATCCTCACTATCGAGTGGTCGACAAAGGTTAGTCACTATTTCTCATAAACAATTTACATCATATTAAAAATTTCAACACTCAACACATAATAATAATAAAAAATTAGCTCTTGACCGTCAGAGTCGACTATAATCGACAAGCGATGGCCTGCCCTGACGGCAATAATCGACTAAGTTTTAACTCTGAATTGAATGCTTGGCATACAGGTCAGGACTGTGGTGGCGAAAAGGATGAACAGTTGACCATTAAATTTATATTATACAGGTCACCGAGAAAATGTCAGTTCGCTGCTCCAGTCGAGGATGCGAGGGACAAATGTGGCACCTCCTGGCTGTGCAGGCGAGGAGCGGGGGCAGGCGAGGAGTCTGACCCGGAGCGGTCACCCGGGCCCAGTGCCCCGCTGTCAAACTCCAGTTGTGAAGAGTCTGCACCACCACCGAAGAACTGCTTCAGGCTTGTCATGTTGGGGTGAGTGTGCTCGATATTTTGAGGATGGGCGGACATTGCGGCTTCTCTTGGCTGTACAGGCGAGGAGGGACTGATAAGGAGTTTGACCCAGAGACGTCACCCGGGCCGAGTTCATCACTTTAAAGTTCCAGCTAGTAAGAGTCAGCAGCACTACCGAAGAACTGTTTCAGGCTCGTCATGTTTGAGTAAGCGTTCTTCTTGATTCCGAACCGAATGCCTCGGGGAATCTAGTAGGTGATGCCACCCTTTCTAGAAAACCTCTTTTCTGTTTCGATCACACGGCATGAGGAACCTTTAAAGTTTCTTGTCGCCTACAAAAAATTACTGATAACGCTGTAAATTCCACCTGCAGCCAACACCAACAGATATATATATATATAGAATTTTCGATATATGTATTTATCACATGTACTGTACCATTTATACATCTTTTTATTGTACTCACTACAATAAAAAGATAAATGCGCAAATAAAGAATCTGAATCGATATCTGAATCAATGCATAATATAAGAACTACATAAATATACAATAACAAACATGAAAATAATAAATATCTAGTTTTGAAAATCAAATAATTTTGGTTTGTACACTGTTGTTTATACAAGTAATTATAATATCAAAACATGACTTTTCCCGCACGAAAACGCCGCACTCTTGAGATATTGCCGTTGTCGCCACAGTAAAAATATATTAACTACTTTACTAAGAAGTTTTGACTGAGATACATTATCAAATTTGCTGGTTTGGGGGAACGTTTTGATGCATCGTCCTTTATCTCAAGAACCCGAGGAGTTTTTAAAACCATTTCTAATTCTTCAATCCCTTTGGCCTTCATGGTTCATATTAGGTCTCGAGATAAATATATATCGTGCTATAACAGAGAAGAAGAATTACAATAAAAGGTCCATGTTTCTGGAGGCACGTTTAGCCGTCGAACCATTTACATATAGTATGATTACTGCACATCACTACTTCACCAGAACATTTTGTACTTGGCACGATCCTTCCCTATGGATGGGTAGGGACCACGGAAAGAACCACCACGCGGGCCCACTGTGGATTGGTGGTTGTTAACGACTGCTTATGCAGCTGGGACCAACGGCTTTACGTGCCTATCAAAGCGTGGAGGAGCTCAAGATACATTTTTGGTCACCCATCCATTGACCGACCTTTGCGAAAGTTGCTTAGCTTCAGCAATCGCATACCGGGCGTGTTAACCACGGCACCCTAGAGCTCCGCCAAAATTTAACTTCGACTTTGAATAACAGTGAGAAAAAGCACTCGTAATTTATATCATAACATGAGAATTAGTCACCGGTTCCAAAATCGTAGCCCAGCACAAAACAGTTGTTGTTTTAAAGCCCACAGCGAGTTGCAGCCCGATAAACGTCGGTCACATTTTCCGGTATCGAGACCGCAGTATCGGAAGATATTATCGGAATCCACAACAGCAGCCGAATTGCAAATTCCACGATGGGGTGGGACGCGTTGACGGCCGCGAACACATCGCGGATAAATAAAGGCGTTGATAACTATGAAATGCGCTTCACTTGTGCATCATTCATTCATTCATTGGTTTATATCAATGAAAAGTATACAAAACACACCGCCAAGAAAAATATTATGATATAATAGATAGCTTACCACTACAACTTACTACTTACAATACAAGATTATGATTTTCATTAACGTTAAATGAAAATGTATAGTATTGTTCTATTGTTATATTTTACTACGTAAACGAAATGTCATATTCAGCTAGCGTTAACTACGTACGTCGATGAAATTAAGAGTACTTATACGTTATACTATTGTATTATTTTTAAAACATCTTGATTTTGAAAAAAATAACGTTTTCCCTGAATTGGAACCAATAGGTCGTTAGTTAGCGTTTTTTTCATAGTTGTCAGTGCCTTAAAAGAAACTTCACGATGTTATCCGTGTAAAATAATAGCATATTTACTCTCACTGATGTAGGAAAAGGCTTCAGAGTTTCTTGCCAAGGCACTGTCAAAATCAGTACTGGTAGTAGATTCAGTAGTTAGTTTTATGTCCTTACATAATTAAGCTACTACTGTCTTTTTTAAATATCTCGCCAGAATATTGTAACATTGCGTGTTTGTGTCCCTTGAGAGATAAAAAATTGTTATCATGATGAATGCAATAAAAATACCTAATAGCTTTATGGTAACTCGGCACCCTGAGCAGTCATACGTATATTCATTAATTAATAGATATTCAGTGAGGTGTTAAATTCAAAAGTAAAGTTCATGCTTCATAGACTTGTTGTTAATTGTTATTTGTTGACATTACCAAGTATCAAACGAAGTTTCCTCCTGTTCTACACGGTTGGCTGAATATAAACAGTGTCTGTTATAAACTTACGTATACGTATAAAATGTTAATAGTAACTGTCGGGAGTAGGATTGTTCGAGTAAAAAAACGACGAGACGGCACACGAACACCAAATAACATTTATAATCTTCAGATTATAAAGAAAATTAAATACTTAATGAAGTTGTTTCACCAAAATGACAGCCCACTGACAGAGTACATATATAGTACTTACCCTCAGAACAATAGTTATTATTCTGAGTTTATTACTAGCCCTTTTTTTCTTTCCTTTAGTTGATGGCTTCGTGCGATTAGCACATTTAGCCAGTGTCAAAGTAATTTTTCTTACAAGTAATACATAATTAAACAATATTTCCTTCCTGTATGATGATGATGAATGATAATAGAAAAGGGAAGTGAGATATGATATACCTCCCCTCCTCCTCGAGTATCTCTCATGCGGACTTCTTGAAAGAATTTAAGAAGTGACGTTGCACTGTTTTTGTTTCATTTGCCAACACTCATGCACACTCACGAACACATAACGATTAAAATCCACTATTAATTCACAAAACAAAACCGCAGACATGACTCTTTACTTTCCCGCCAAGAAGTGAGTTCTCGAGGTGAAAGTCGCCATGACGTTGACATAAATGAATTGACAGAAATTTGACAGTTTATTGAATACAAACAAATTACTTTCATGGTTTATGATCATCAACATCAATTTTCTCATCATCAATTTAGAATTCTAATTTTTAATATTAGAAGACTTAGAATCTTAGAAGATTAAAAATAGCCCGGGACAAAAATTTAATGTTTATTAATCTATATTATCTTCATCGTAATTTCAGTTCAGGAAAGCATGGTATTTCGCAGAAGGAATATAGTATTTCGCAGAAGGAGGCGAACAAGAAATAAAATATCACTCAATCCATTTGCATTATGACAATCAATCAAATATCGGAGCATTTATTGGTGGTTCCGTTGAAGTATCGTTCGTTCAAACATATTTTTATATGGAATAACTGCTTGTTTATTAAGGTGTAAATATAGGTCAGAGCTCGTAGGTTGGATTAAAAAAACATCGCTTTTCAAACGAGACCACTGATTTTTAGTTACCGTTTTTCAGCTTTTATGAAACTGTAGGTATTCTTAATTTTATAATAATATCATGTGTATTTTACATAACTTTGTTTTTGAAGAACATGTGGGTATTTTATCAACTTTTACACAGCTAAATTAATAAAGCATGTTCCCATTAATTTCATATCGTTACCCGAACGTCGAGCACAGTCATTTTATCGCAGGTTTAAAATTATCAAATTAATATTCCCCTAACAATGTAGAAGCGCTCGGATTAATGCGTGGTTAACGAGTTATATTGCATTAATTACGAATTATGGTTGCCTACTGCTATACTTTGTGTTTCGTAACTAAAATTGGAGTATGCCAACTTTATATGTAAAGTTTTCAGTGAACATGGCCGAGTGGACTCAGTGTACACGGATTTCCGGAAGGCATTCGATAGGATCAGTCGTGGAATGTTACTCTGCAAACTTGAGAGTGTGAGCGTACATGGTTGTCTTTTGCGCTGGTTAAAGTCTTGTATCTCGAACCGTAGTCAACTAGTTGCTCTGAAAGGATATCTCTCAAAACCAGTCTCTATCATATCTGGTGTCCCTCAGTGTTCGCATTTAGGACCCCTGTTGTTCATTTTATACATAAATGACTTGATCCCAAAACTCAGAAATACCTCACTACTGTATGCAGATGACCTAAAAAATTAATGCCGGTTGACACAGTTAGGGACTGCTTAACATTGAGAAGTGTTCTATTATATCTTTCACTCGCAAGAGGAACCCTATGCAGTTTAAGTACGCCATTGAGGGGACAAAGGTTGAGAGGTCGACAGCGGTTCAAGCTTAGTTTTAACTATCATTATGAAGCAATATCAAAGACGTGGAACTAGCTGTTGGGCTTCATATGCCGTGTATCCAGAGAGTTCAAGTCTCCTAATAGTTTGCTGCTGCTCTATAGATCGCTTGTCCTAACGCAACTCGAGTATGCATTCGTAGTCTAGTCACATCAATACAACACTTACGTGGACATGCTCGAATCTACTCAAAGGTTTGGTAAGAAGAGGGAGCTTTCATGTTATGACCTACGCATGCGCTATTTTAATTTTAAAGGTTTGGAGGTCGGGAGTATGATTTATGATTTAACTTATTTGTATAAATATTGAATGCCTCTTTTGTCGGATATACGCCTTAAAATCCCATCTAAGTCGTCTAGACAAAATTACTCTTTTTCGATGTCTTTCTGCATTATCAGTTTCCTTTCACAACCCCATATACAGAATGTGTCGCGAGTATCACACTATTGAAAAGAGTGGATAGTGTACCTGACATCCATAGTTCATCTCTAGGCGCTTGGAAGTCTAGTCTTCGCAAAATTATTGAGTGATTTATTTATTAATTGAAATTATTGTCATTATTGTTTATTAAATGTTATGTTTTTGTCTATCCCTATTTAATTTTTAATTGCTAATTCTAGCAATTATTAATGTGATTTTTTGTAATTAATTTGAAATAATGTTTTAAACTCGATTCTTTTTGATCTTGCACATACTTTGGAAGTGCAGTTTACCAATGTTTGTACATGCTGAAAATTACTGTGTAAACGATGTAATTCCGTTTTGTGTATCTAATAAAATTAATAAATAAATAAAAAAACTCAATATTGATTTAAACAGAAAAACTAAATACCACTGACTAACAGCTAACGAAATAGCACAATGCGCGCAATGTAGTGTCTTTTTTCTATGGCAATGTGCTTAAAAAGGGGCACAAAAAGTTTCCTCGTCACGTATTAATATATAAATATTTCAAGCTAACAATGTGCATGCTAGCTTTTGTCAAGAGTACCGGTATAATTCAAAAACCGTATTCAACGCTGACTTTTTGATACTGACAATATTCTCGAACGGACTTATTTTATTAAAGTGTTTTTTTTTTATAATGCATATGCATTGCACTGTGAAATATAATTCATAATATCACAGTGCATATTTTGTCAAGAGCAGCGGTTCAATTCATAAATCGTATCGTTATATGTGCACGCATCGTACCTAATAGGCTCGATATTCAGTCAGCGTTGACAGCGTAAATATTCAGCTAGCGATAGCGGAATCGCTAAAAAGCTGACCTGTAGTAACTACACTTGAGAGCAAAAATATCGCACACCCCTGATATTTTTTAATAAAGTCTTATTTTCTAAGTTCTAGTCATATTTAAGTATAACATTTATATATTTCTGAAAACCTTGTTTTATAACGTACAGATTAATACCTAAAAATACGGAAAATATGTGTGTTTTTAGCATATTTTTACCTTGAAACTGAAACAAACCTAAATTTCTATAATGAGTAGGATGCAATTTGGGTTATAAAAACAAATAATAAGAGAAAATAACCAACTTTTTATTGTTTTAGTAGCTCGTATTACCCCCCCTGGCCCTTATTACAGCACTTATTACAGCACGCATACGGTTTTTCATTGATCTTATCAATTTTACAATGAATGTGAATGTTGGGGTATGTTTTCCCATTCCTCTTCTATGGCTTGCTGCAGCTCTCGAAGGTTAGTGGGAGCAATGGATCTGGCCCTAATCTTCCTTTTAAGTTCATCCCTTAAATGTTCTATGGGATTTAAGTCCGGGCTTCTTGCAGGTCAGTTCATTACCGCCATATTGACCTCCTCTAGGTAGCGAGTCACAACCGCAGCAACATGAGGTCTGGCATTGTCATGCATTAAGAGGAAATTTTCCCCAATATATCCTGCATATGCTAGGACATGTTCCAGTAGAACATCCTCAATGTAACGTTGAGCAGTCAATCCGCCATGTCCAGGCCTCTGATCTGCCCCTACGATGAATTGAAGGTCCGTCTTGCCGTTAATGGAAATACTTCCCCAAACCATACACGATCCACCGCCGTAGGCGACACGCTCACTTATACAGCACTGTGCGAATCTTTCTCCTGGCCATCTGTATACTATTACACGACCATCGTTGCCATGGAAACATATTCTGCATTCATCCGAGAATAAAACGCACCTCCATTGATCGATTGTCCAATTTAAGTGTTCTCGAGCGAAACGCAGTCGAGCTTGCCGGTGTGCTGGGGTCAGTTTTGGACCATTTGCAGGTCTGTTTGCAGTGAGCCCACCTGCTGCCAATCTCCTCCGAACTGTCCAGCGACTTACACTCACATTACGTGCTCGTTGGAGCTGTTGTCCTAATTGAACTGCATTGAGGTGCCGATTTCTCAGTGACGTCAATACAAGAAAATGGTCATCCCGCTGAGAAGTAACACGATGGCGTCCACATCCACGACGTCTGACATAGCCCCTAGTCTCCACGTACCGCTGGTATACGCGCCGCACCGAATATCTGCTTAAATTGAGTTGTCGAGCAACTTGACTTTGATTATGCTCTGCTTGAATTAGAGCGACAATTAGAGCGGCCTCCGCAGGTGTAGTATCCATTATTTAATAAATAATGATACGAACCTTCACTTGTAAACAATTTGAAATAAGAATACACTATCAACAGCGATCAACACAATTATGCCTCTCCGAACACAAGCTACTGTCAACGCGAACGAGAAGTCTAAGAGAGTAGTTTGGAAAAAAAGGGTTTAATAATGGAAAACACCGACTTCACACACTTGTTTTATGTGTGTTTCAAACATGAACTTACCGTACTTCATAATCTTATAATGCATTATATGATTGTAGACATCATTTTCGTATTTTTCCGATTAAAGTTCAAAAAATGACGACTGTGCGATATTTTTGCTCTCAAGTGTATTTATGCAGCGCTGCGAGGCTTGATATACAAAAGCATGATATTACTGCTGACACTGACGACCATGGGTGGAATAATATCAGAAACAATTGAATGTCACGAACATTGAACCGAGGTCAATAATACTTCTTGGCGGGAAAGTGAAGAGTCATGTCTGCGGTTTTGTTTTATTTTCTAAAATTTGTGTTTGTCGAATATTAATGTGAAATAATGGTGGATTAAGCGTTAAGTGTTCGTGAGTGTGCATGAGTGTTGGCAAATGAAACAAAACAGTGCAACGTCACTTTTCAAATTCTCTTAAGAAGTCTGCGTGAGGACTTAGTAAAGCCCCACATCTTTTTAGTGGCCAGCATTCTAAAAGAAAAGTTTTTACTGTGTGACAATACTTATGACTTGACTGTGTACTTTATTCTCTTATTGCTAAATAATGCATCTAGAAGGTAAGGAAGAGGGTCTCTTTCTGGTATAGGTGCTACATATACATAAAATAAAGAGTTAACCTCGGAAATTGTTAAAATCAAATGTAATGTCTGTTGTACTGTTTTCATATTGTACAATGGAGTCTTAGTAAGTAAATATTGAAATGGCGCTATCTGTGTAGGAGTTTTTAGCTGGAGTTTTTTCAAACTAATTCTCCTTGCGGCCGCTGAACCCGCAAAAGATCCGAAACGACAGACAACATAAACAGTTCCATTGAAATGTTTATTGTTCGCGGAAACTTTGTTTTAACTTTGTTTAAATAGATTATACTGTTGATTGTTTAATAATGTTTTGCTTCTAAATTGTTTTGTTGACGTAAACAGTTATACTTCAACCTTTTTTATATCGTCAAGTGAATCGCAAAATAGATATTGCAACAGATATTTACCTATTTGCTTTGCATTGGTGAATGTGACGTGATGTACCACTATATATATATACTTATGTCAGAAAAATGGCCAAAAAATTGATGCTTGAAAAGCTCGATGGGAAGGGGGGAGGCTTACCCTCTAAAAACTTAGTACCATTCCTTCTCTGCTAGGGGGATCGCTCGGGCACGAAATTAGCAAGTACCGAGTTAATACAAGTATTGTTCTGTCTTTTCTTGTGCTATTGTTCGTGTGGGACGGCTTGAACCCAGCCGGGGGACGTTTTGGGCGCATGCTATTAAATTATTAATTAGTAGCTAGAAGCTATTTTGCAAACTGCAATTTGTTCTACAAAATTAGACATAAATAGCAATATTATTGAGCTTAAATTTTAGTAGCTAATGTAACCCGACACTTAGTTAAATATTATAATGCCATATCTGTCTCACCTTGTAAATTAAATTGAAGCTTAGCTCTTTTTATTTATAGCTTATAGCTCACTAGCTTAATAGCTAAATGAAACTATCAACTAGTGTTAATTGCTATTAACGGGACCACACCCTATAAAAAATATGATGATCATCGTCATTACTTTTGCGTTATCATAATTACTATATTATTAACAATTAATCGATCATTGTTGTCTTTTTTTTATTATTATAAAGGTATGATTCCGAATTCCCCATATATTCTAACTTATAGAGAATATATGGTTCCCATTATATTCTCTATAAGTTTATATGAGATTACATACGGAGTTCGAAATCATACCTTTATCATGGTAACGCAAAAGCTGAAGCAACTACAACCACAAGAATAACTAATACTCGTAGTACCTAGAACTAAGCTAACAAAACAAAAGCAAACGTCAATTATTTCAAATACAGAACGGTAATACCTATTAATTTCTGTCTCAATCCTCCGACCTCCAACGTTTGAACTCGCTCACTCGTCCGTGATAAACCAAAAAGTTTGGCGTTTAAAAAGCATTTATTAACAGGGGAAATATTTCATCTGTTTCGCTTGTCGCCGAGGGAGTACAGCTTGTTGAATGATTTCGGGTTTCCACGAAACTAATAATGAAGTCGGGCCGAACTGACATGGCACATACGCCGATAAACTGTTATAAATGAATTGTTGGATCGAAAATTGGATGTCGACGAGCGAATACATTTTAAATTACAACATCAAGCAAATTATGTGTTGACTTATTATGGTGAGATTGCGGTAAATATTTTTATCATATAGGTAACTATACAGTGTTTGTCTGAACTTGTTTAATATGAATAATAATTATGAGTAATTTTAATAAGTTAGCGGTAGGTCATTTCATTTCATTTCATTTCATTCATTAAAAAATAATATGTATAACTGTACCTTTGATATATTTTATATTGGTTTATACAAGTATAAATTTAATATAAGTGTTTCTGTTTATATTGTAACGCCCTTGCATGGGCATGCATGCATCAAAATACGTAACTTTAACACATTATATAGAAAATTATGTACTTGAATGTATTACTGTATTACAAATTTCTTGTTTTTGTTAATATTGCAATTAATTTGCAGGGCCCATTTGAGTATGTTTAACTTAGTTTTATCCAAACCTTTATCAATAAAGATGTACTATATGACAAGTTTATCCTTATTACTAGTTGCGTACTTAGGTAGTCTGAGAGTGGCCCCTGATCCCGCTGATCCATCGCAACGGGGCCAATTAGCCTGATAACAAATTGATAGCGACTCCGGCAGATTAACGTATCAGATCCCGCTTCGGTGCGGAGCGCGCTAACGACATATCGACATTCGACAGATAAGTCGGCTCGTTTCCGGCGCCTGCAATTAGTCAAAAGAACTTTAGGAGGCTTAGTCAGTATTGCAATGATGGAAAAAGCATTGCAGTTAAAATGTCAAAGCATGGTGGTTGAAACGTTTAAAAAAATATATCAGGGCCTTTTGTCCTGCAGTGGAATAGTAATGGCTGATAATTATAATAATAAATCCCTCATGACGAGAACCTTGTGAAAGCCGAGATTGAGAGACAACGAGACCACTTGGTCCTTTTACACGAGAAGACCGAAATGTGGGAGGTGGCGTCCACCGAAATCATCCCGATTGTTATATCAGCGAACAGGTTAACCCCAGCCACGTTGGCTAAACATCTAAAACGGCTGGGAATCGGCGGCGGCGGCGGTCGCTTCCAGCGAAAATGCAAAAATACTTGGTACCGCGCGCATTTTCCGCCGATATCTCTCCCTCGTGCCCTGACGCCGGCCGACTTTGCTATTGCCGGATATTTTACCAATGTTAAAATTGATAATAATAATATCAGAATATAGCAAGAAATAAATGCTCGTGCCCCAGCAGTGGGGACATAAAATGAGCTGATGATGATGATGATGATAGCAAGAAATCGTTGTCCAATCCTCATAGCTCCGTTATACAATTAGCTTCCCATACGGGTTAACAATGACTGTCAATAAAGTGGTTAAATAGCATTTTATAATATCGTTAAAAAAAGGCATTACATATAAGTATATAGATATTTTTAATAATTTTAATAATTTAACTTAATTGTATAGAAACTATTGATGAAGACGGTGTTAATTACATATTTGAGTTTTTTTTTATTGAGCTCATATAAAATACATTTTAGAGTTAAAATATAACTATTTATAAATGCTTGTAATTAATTTTTTAAACGTTAATTGAACTTGGTAACTGCTATTGTAGCAGAGTTATGAACGGCTCAATTATTTCGTTTTTTAAATTATAAAATAAATAACATAAAAAACGATATAAAATAAAAACATTAAAAAATGGTTTTGTATGACAACGTTTGGTTTGTAAATCTTGTTATTTACAATGATAATAAATTATGAAAGTAATTTCATTACAAAAGAAAGGACCCATTTGTCCTTGAATCCCAGCTTTTCCAGGCTTGCTTTGTTTGGTAGACTTACTGGCGAGGAATATTTATTTTTTTAGTAACGAACCGCGAAGGTATACTTTCTCTTCTTAATTTATATTTACAGTGGGAGAGACTTCTTTTTATTTTATTTGATTTTGATTTGATTATATAGTAAAAATACTCTTTAGTTATTTTTTATTATTAAACAGCTTAGTAACAAAACCTTTTTTTAAGTAAGTAAGAATCAACATGGCCATCTTTCGAACAAATAAGCATTCAACCATATATGAGTTTTATACAAATATATACAATCGATATTGTGCTCCTTCGGCTAATCATGCTATCGCCTAAAGGTGTTCGCTCAATAGTGCTTCGTACAATCGTCATTCAAACATAATGATATGTGATAGACTCCGCAATCCACAGTATGCCTTATTGATAGAAGTAATAATATATTTATCGAATAAAAGTTTAGTGACGGTTTAATTACGTACGCAGTTACTTGCGTTAGGTAATTACTTCGGCCAATAATATTTGTTTCAATCGCCGTCACAACAAAGGGCATTTGTTTATTTTGGGATCGTCTAATTCGATTCACAAGCTAAGGCGTTGGTAAATCTAGTTAAACTTAGGATCGTCGAGGAAGAGCAGCTCATATAAGGGTAGGACTTCATAGGTCGCACAAGTTGTAACGTCTGTAAGTTTATACGACTTAGTAGTATAGTTATTTAAGGACACTTACATTGAAATCGCTCGATGGCGCAGTTAACGCGCCCGGTCTACGAGTGCTGAGGTTAAGGCACTTTCGCAAAAGCCGGTCATCGGATGGGTGACCGAAAATCTGTCATCTCGAGCTCCTCCGTGCTTCGGAAGGCACGTAAACCAGTTGGTTCCGGCTGCATTAGCAATCGTTAGCCACCGCCAATCCGCACTGAGCCCTGGTGGTTTATGGCCCGTTCTCGCTATTCATCCATAGGAAAGGCTCGTGCCCCAGCTGTGGGGGACATAAATGAGCTGATGATGATGACGAAGAGCACCTGACCCGGTATGTCAGAAGGGTGCAGGTTCAAATCCTGCTCGTGGAAATTTTTTCAACATTATGTTTTTGTAATTTGTTTCGCAACAAAATTTGCGTTAAAATTATATAAATAAAACAAAAACATTTTAAAAATAGCTTGCCTATTTCTTAACTGATCTTTAGTATTTGTAAAAATATTATGATCGGGTGTTAATGACGGTAGTTGTTGACATTGAATGGGTGCCTTTGGCTTTCAAAGTAAAAAGTAAATATTGTTGAATAATTTCGGCGGGCTGGTTAGAACCACGATAGCTCAATTGGAAGAGCACCTGACCCGGTATGTCAGAAGGGTGCAGGTTCAAATCCTGCTCGTGGAAATTTTTTCAACATTATGTTTTTGTAAGATGATGATAACATTGAAATAGAATGAAATAAGAGAACGAGAGAAAAAACTTTAAATTGACATACTAAAACGATAGAAGACCCAAAAAGAAAATGGTAGTAATTTACTTGGAACTTCATTTAACAGATAACTTTTTATAATAAATAGGTACCTACTTAGATATAAAAAGAACAAACTATACGACTGTCTAAATCTCACAGTATGTTTTTAATTAAATAAAGTCTGACTATTTACCTACGTAAAATTTTACGCAAATATTGTTGCGAACAAATTAATAATTTGAAAAAAGACAAAGCACCCGCACCCCATGGCATGCCGGGTCAGGTGCACTGCCAACTATGCTATCGTGGCTCAATCCAACTCGCCGAAATTAATCAACACTATCCACTTATACTATATAAGCCAAAGGCTATTCAATGCTGACAACTACGTCATCAACATCCGATCTTAATATTTTTACATATATTGAAAGATCAGTTAAGGATTAGCCAAGCTATATTTATGATTATTTACATATAATTTTACGCAAATATTGCTGCGCCATATTGTTGAGCCACGATAGCACAGTTGGCAGTGCACCTGACCCGGCATGCCATAGGCTGCGGGTTCCAATCCCGCTCGTGGAGTTTTTGAAATACTTTGTCTTTTTTAAATAAAGCCTATTTCAACAATGATAAAGTCTCATTTGGGTTAAATATAATTAAGGTGTAGTTCCTCTGTATGAGGCGTCGCGTCGTCCTATTCACTTTGTATTTACATAAGTGGCAAAAGTTCTCGCACAAACTGCGATGTGGAAGTTAAGTGAGTTATCGCCTCTACTTTAGAAGTTCCTTAGCAGTACATTGAATCAGATAATCCATTAGCTAAGTGATCATAATCTAGTTATTACCTATTACTAAGAAATAGTAAGCTTATAAACTAGCTTAAAGAGGATAGGTAATTTACCTGCAAGATCACAGGTCTTTATTTTTTTTTAGGGAAGTAATTGTTCTTGTCTGATTTTGGCCTTTACAGCGTAACAGGATTGATAAGCGATGATGATGTTTTGTTTTTGCCCAAAACTCTGCTTATAACATAGAGAGGATTTGAGCTCGCACAACATAGAAACTGTTTAAAATAGGGACTTATTTATGAACCACTTTTAACTGAAAACGTTGGTCTAGAATACCTGCACCTTACCTAGGGTGTGGCACCAATGTTTGGCAGGAACCAGCAATCGATTTTTTTTCTTTTAATAGTTCTAAATAGGGATTAGTAACTGTTTTTTTGAAAATATTACGTGAATCAGGTACTATGTTGGTACCTTATTGGTAGACCAGTTGAAAATAAAGTCGCTGACGTAAGGGTTTATTCACCAGGAGCGCGCGGGTGGGCAAGACATCGCTAGTGGCGCGTTTTCTTGGCACCAAGTTCGAGGACAGCTACACGCCCACTATCGAAGACTTCCACAGGAAGCTGTACCGCATCAGGGGCGAGGTGTATCAGCTTGACCTGCTTGATACGTCGGGCAATCATCCCTTCCCTGCTATGAGGCGGCTGTCATTTCTGACGGGTGAGTTCACTTCTTATACTAACATAACCAGCCTTCTTGCATACTTGTTTTCCATGATCTCAAAGGATTTTTACACCCCCCCAACTATTGCCCAAGTCATGAAAAAATCTCTGCAAAATTTCAGCTTTAGCGGTTTGAGCCATTAGTTGTTGATCGTTAATGAGACACGAATTATTTATATAATTATGTAAAACAATATTGTTGTTGTTTTTGACAGGTGAAAGGCTAGTATTAGGCATTTACCAAATATAGGCTACCATTCCCTGTCGTGCGCCGCGAGCAATGACCCTCACCTTTAGGTTCAATAGCCCATATTCTACGTATTAAAATCGCACCTGTTCTGTGACTTTAAAATTATATAAGCTTGCATTTACCATTTTACCAGTTCCTTACTAGTTGAGGATCCAGGGTGAGTGCGCTTCCATCATTGGCCTTATCATCACTTAACAACAGGTGAGATCAAGGCACTGTAGTTACCCGTAAAATCTAATATATAAAATTCTCGTGTCACGGTGTACGTTATTGAACTCCTCTGAAACGGCACGCCCGATTTTCGTGAATCTTAGCGTGCATATCGGCTAGGGTGGAGAATCGGACAACATATATTTTTCATCCCCCTAAATGTTAAGGGTGGTCCAGCCCTAAATATTTTTAGATTTTTGAAATTTTTCCGATACAAAATGATTTGTTTGTAGTGTTGTCATGGAAACTGTCAAAGCGGTACGAAGTCCGCCGGGTCAGCTAGTAATTATATAAAAAAAATATTTAGGTACATATTCAACATATTATTATGAACTATTCTATTGCAAAATAGTCATGTGAGATGGCGAATACAAGTGCTCCACACTCGTAATTGCTATCATCATAGTGTGAAAACTATTGCCATCGGTTCCAAAATCGCACCCCAAGTCCTTTTCTATGTTACTAAGCCGTTTAAAAGGTGTTGTAAAACTTGTTTTATCTAAAAGCAAACGCCACATTCAATTTCAAGTTCTAAACAGTTGTTGGTTGGTTGAAGAGTGTAATCGAATGACGCCAATTCCCAGCGTCCGGCGAGGAGAGCGATCGCGCCAGTCTAAATAATCACATTTCCAGTTAGTTCCGGTCAACCGGCAACGCGTAACATCTGTTAGGTAGGGAAGTCGTCGGCCCCTTCTTTGGGGCTGGTTTGGGCTGCGAGGGCTAGGCCTAATGGCCTGGGCTGTCTTCTTGTGCAATATCAATTGCACTAGGTCAATTGGGTGGCACGACAGGGGGTTATTTTTAAGTTCCTTTCTTTTATTTTTAAACCTACACTGTCGTGCCTCGAGCCGAAAGTCCGTGGCTGTGCTGTCCGCCTTTCCCTCCCCCTGCTGCAGCCCTCGGCGCGGTCAGCCCCCCGGGTGAGACGGTATTGACTGAGGCTCGGTGAGCGCCAGCGAGCGGGCCGCGACTTATGGAGTATGGTAGGGCGGACGGCTTAGAGCGCCGACACTATGCGCACTTTAGCGCGCGGGGCAGGTCGCGGTGGCGGCGAAGCCGCCGCCTGTTGCTGGTTGGTAAGTAGGAGCGTTAACGGTACAGCTGGAGCGATGGCCGGTGAGATGTCCGCGGTGTGTGAGGCCGCAGGCGTCGCCGGTCTTTTTCTGCTACGTGGCGCCGGTACAGGAGGCGCCGCGGCTCCTGCGAACAGAATGACTTCTTCGAGAGGCTCGATGTCGAGGTCCCGGCCGATAACATCGTTTCTCACGTAGCAGTCGGCACCTGTAATCGCGCGAAGGGCGATGTTTTGCATACAATTTACTAGTAAATTTTATGTAATTGAGATAAAGGGTTTGAGCTGGTAGGAACTGTAAAGAAATTAAGTGTTAAGTGATTCCTTATTTCATCGTTTAAACTAATAATATTATAATAGTTCAAACTGATTGGTATAATCTATCTTTAAATCTAGAAATAAAGATTTGATTTGATTTGATTTGAGTATCGTGCCTTAAAAAAATATTACAAAAAAGTACTAACTCTTTTAATATGATGTAGTTATGTATTATATTAAGATTTAAAATAGAATTGTTTCTTCAGTAACGAACTAAATTAGTACCAAACATAGCAAGAGTGAAAATTAATGCCATCAAAATTCATTGGAAAACGTGAAAGCGTACATTAATTACCATTTTCCAGCGCCAGCGGCTACGGATACTACGTACACACAAAGACAATGAATATGTTTTTGCTTGCATGCTCTCATTAATTACTATGCTATTTAACATGACCGGCAGTAGTTAAGTTACATGTTACGTACAAAAAGGAAACCCTAAAATTAGGGGTCTGATATGTAGTTTCGAATGCCGTCGTTGCGACGCACGCTGTTGCGAAAAACATTTCAAATGGTACCGGCCCTTGCGAAAAGCCGTTGTATCGAAAATCGGTAAATCGAATGACGGAGTTTCGAATGCCGTCGTTGCGACGCACGCTGTTGCGAAAAACATTTCAAGTGGTACGCCCTTGCGAAAAGCCGTTGTATCGAAAATCGCTAAATCGAATGACGGACTCGCAAACACGCTGTAACGAAATCCCTTTTTTAAGTGGTACGCTAAATCGATAGTTCCCATAGATCGAAACCCATTGTTGAGATTAATGAGTAATATTCGTAGTACTGCTTTTGGGAGTATTTTTTTTTATTTCTATAAAACGAGTTGTGACTAATTTATTTCATATTTAATTTTATCCTATCCGGATACCGGATGTTTTTGTTGTTTTTGTTACCTATAAATTTGATTTGTTTTCTATACCCATAAAAACCAAATCAAATTTATAGTACATAATTAAAAAGTTAATCAAAAATAATATTTTTATTTCTCTTCCTTCCAAATTATACTAATCGAGCCCATCGTAAGTTGCTGTGTCTTATCGAGGTCGTGAGTTTGATTCCCATACGATAGAATTGAATAGGCACTCTAATCGCAACAATGGGTTTCGATACCGTAACTATCTACTACCTAACTACTACTAACTACCATTTAAAAAAGGGATTTCGTGACAGCGTGTTTGCGAATCCGTCAATCGATTTAGCGATTTTCAATACAACGGCTTTTCGCAAGGGCGTACCACTTGAAATGTTTTTCGCAACAGCGTGCGTCGTAACGACGGCATTTGAAACTCCGTCATTCGATTTAGCGATTTATGATACAATGGCTTTTCGCAAGGGCGTACCACTTGAAATATTTTTTGCAACAGCGTGCGTCACAACGACGGCATTCGAAACTACATATCAGACCCGAAATTAGTATGTTTAAAATAGGATTCCGAATCGATTCTAGCCACAAAGTAGGTATGTTTTTAAATTACAGTTAATCTCTCGTTGAACAGTAAACTCAAACAAAATGTTATGTATGCGTAACGTCAAAAACTAAACACTGGCTAAATCATTAAGCCATTAAGCAAAAAATTGAAGTGAATGTTAATTTTTAAAAGCCTTCTTGCCTTGAGTTTCGTTTTAATTTCGACTGTTTCGACAGTCAATGACGGAGTGTATGCATTTTATTTTTATAAGTTGAAAAAAAAATACCTACATACCTACTAATGGTTGAAATCAATTCAGTAGCCGACTCTTAACAAACTACTTTTATGTGTGCTTTTAATATGTTACATGTCAATATTTAGTTAGGTGCTAACATGCCTTTAAATTTTCCACTTAAAATGTCACCGTTTCCGTTGACGTAACTCAAAGTAACCTAGATATCGAAATCAAGTTCACGCGAGAATAAAATGTAAAATAAACTTCGAATTTGGATAATCATTGGTGGAACTATATAAAATCGAATTCCAGGATACTAAATCGCACATTCCCATTTACAGTTTTTAATAAAATTAAGCTATTGTACGAACTTGTAGGTGTTATAAAATTCGAGCCAATTTAATGATAACCCTTAAAATCTAATAAACTTCGGGCCCGAGTGAAATTTGAAATTAAAATTTTCCGTACCGATTACACATACGAGTAATACATATTCATGTATCCGAATGTTGTTCAAACACAAACAATCTTTGATTTCGGCGCGAGTAAATACAGATGACAGCTAATTTTAAGTCAACAGTTAAGGATCGGTTCACACATGCGCGTACGATCAGGGGTCGTAGCTAAAGCATTTTTTTTATAGGAATAGGCAAATAAATTTTCTCCTCTTTAATGTAAGACAGAAGCACAGTCAAGATGCGAAGACATTTAAAGGAGCAAGATTGTGCCGCACTGTCGGAATAAGCATTATATATTTTTATTTTGTTTTTTTTTAATTATATTTAATTTTTAAAATAATACAATAGCAAGTAAGTTATCGATACTCCCCGGCCATAGGGCCCCGTAAGGCCATAGCAAACAGAGGAGAGAGAGGAGAGAAACGTTTGTTTAATTTAACGCCTTTTCTACCTATTTATTTAATTACTATGTACACCAATGTGGCATGCAATAAATAATTTTGAACTTTGAATAATATTTAGATACATATTTGAAATAAAATCTTCAAAATCTGAATTTGTATATTTGAATGCGTAAAAAATTGTAGTGGGATTGTAAAAAAAAAAATTCAAAATTCAAAATCATTTATTCAGTTTAGGCTACAAGTAGCTCTTGTGAATGTCACTATGCCATCGGTTCGTAAGTCTACTCTGGGCGGGAGATCTTGTACCGAGAAGAACCGGCAAGAAACTCAGCAAGTGTCCAGCTCTTTTCTCCCTTACAGCGTCAAAAATATTGGAAAATGCCCTATCATAGCAAGACACTTTCCATTACAAAATTGTATTGTAATTTGTAGTAAAACTATGTTACGTTAAGCATGTAAAACAGTGATATGGAAGCTGACTGACAACCAATTTAATTCTCAATGTTATTAACTTAAAAAAGGCAATAACCAACAACCAGTGTGATGCATCTACTTCTATAACGTTTCATCGCTCCCACGTATCGTTCCGCGAGCACCATCAAAACGTATAGCTCTAATCAAAAACCAGTTTTCGCATCCGTCCCGGTGAAAAAAAGACAACACCCCATCTCGTTATGATTCCGCAAGTGTTTCGTTTCCAATTTTGTTATGAAATACTAAAAAAACGTAGGCACCGCAGTTAGGATGAGTGAAGGTTTTTTTGACTAATATTTTGGCTCGGCTTCGATTTAATAACAAAAAACACTATTCATTTCGTACTAATAAAGGAGTATAAGCTTCGAATAGTTATTCAGTGTTTTATATCTTATACTCCTTTTAAAAATGAAGCTAACGTGTCGGTAACAAAAACGGAATATCTATTTCGTGAAATAAGCTCGTTGAGGTTTTTTTTGGAGAGTTTGCAGCCTTTTTATGGTTACCAATCTTTTTTGAGGGACGGCGAGACACTTTTCATCGTTCTAAACGCTGAAACAGATTCCCCGAAATTGTCCGGTATCCCGGGGTACGGGTGTTTACGCGAATGCCTATCGCTAGTGTAAAATAAACACTATTAGATTATTTAGTTAATTCGGCGCCCAGTCTACGATTGCTAAGGTAAGGTATTTTTCGCATAGGCCGGTCATCGGATGGGTGACCAAAATGTTATCGTCTTGAGCTCCTCCGTAATTCGGAAGGCAAGTAAATTCGTTGCTCCCGGCTGCATTAGCAGTCGATAACAACTAATGCAACGTACTGGGAACGCGTGGTGTTTTATGACTTATTCTTCCTATCCATCCATAGGGAAGGCTCGTGCCCCAGCAGTGGAGACATAAATAAGCTCGTGATGATTATAACTATGATAACACTACACTCGTGTACCAAGTATCTATAAAAATAATATAACTTTTTAAATATCTACTGCGTATTTGTCGCCTTTGGCAGCCGTGGATTCTCATTTCGCCTGCGGCCCCACCCCGTACAAATATGCCCATTGTCCTTTCGAGGGGCCATCAAAGGACGCTTCGAGTAGATTTGATGAATTGACTTTGACGGAATGTGATCGCAAACAAAAGAGGCACAAAATTAAAATTTTGCACGCTTTTGTATATGAAGAAGAAACCTTTTATTAGTCCCTAGTAACATGTTTTTGTTTTGTTTATATAATTTTAACGCAAATTTTGTTGCGATACAAATTACAAAAACACAATGTTGAAAAAACCGGGTCAGGTGCTCTTCCCATTGAGCTATCGTGGTTCTAACCAGCCCGCCGAAATGTCAGAAGGGTGCAGGTTCAAATCCTGCTCGTGGAAATTTTTTCAAAATTGTGTTTTTGTAATTTGTATCGCAACAAAATTTGCGTTAAAATTATATAAACAAAACAAAAACATTTCATAAATAGCTTGCCTACTTCTTAACTGATCTTTAGTATTTGTAAAAATATTATGATCAGATGTTAATGACGGTAGTTGTTGACATTGAATTGGCGCCTTTGGCTTTGAAAGTAAAAAAGTAAATAGTGTTGAATAATTTCGGCGGGCTGGTTAGAACCACGATAGCTCAATTGGAAGAGCACCTGACCCGGTATGTCAGAAGGGTGCAGGTTCAAATCCTGCTCGTGGAAATTTTTTCAACATTGTGTTTTTTTTTCCCTAGTAACATGTTTAACAAACTGCGAACTAAAATTAATAATAACATAAAACAAAAAGTCCTCGAAAACGCCTCGATACCCGAAGGTCCGATTCCCAGACGGACAAAGTTTGGGTTTTTTTGATGCATAGCCCGGGTTTGTGATCACCAACCCGCATTTGGCAAGCGTGGTAATTAAGCCACCCATAAATTGTAGTGATGACTTGATACCAATGATGGAGGCCTTTGCCCAGCAGTGGGACAGTCAATCAATGATATGCTTCCACTTGGAAATATTCATTGCTATGCAGATGATAGCACGGTGCATGGGGGATATAACGGTCACCCAACGGCCGGGCGGTCAAGTGAATCGAGTGAATCTTGTCATTAAGCTCAATCGACCTCATACCTAATTGGGGCACCAATAATCTGGTTGAGTTCAGTGCCAACAAAACACAGGTATGCGCGTTCACGGCAAAAAAGTCGCCATTCCTACCCCTTCCCTCTCTTCAAGGCACATCACTCGGCCTGCAGAGCAGCATTAACATGCTCGGTATGGAGATTTGCTGCGATCTGAACCAGAGGGACTAAATCGAAACCGTGATAAAAACAGCGTCACGTAAACTAGGTGTCCTGAACAGGATGCGGCGATTCTTCACGCCAGATCAGTTGTGCCTTTTGTACAAGACACAGGTGCGATTTATCCCACCTTCTCCCTTCCTCCATAGGAGTACGCGTGCTGCTCTCAGGAGTCACCCCTGTACTGTCTCGAACATTCAATCGTGCAAAAAGTAATTTGGTGACTCGTTTCTTTATCGCACTTCCAAAAGATGGAATAGTCTACCAGCACACGTTTTCCCTCCTTCCTATGACATGGGGTCCTTTAAACGAGGCGTGAAGAGGCACCTTGTGGGCCGGCAGGGTGAGGGTGACAGATGCTGCGTTGTTTTTACGCTGCACCAGTTGTCCTTGCGTCTGGACTCCATTTCCACTTAACATCGGGTGGAGTGGAGTCATTTGTCGAGCTACGTATAAAAAAAAAGTTATAGGCGTAAAAAGTACTGCGTACTGTATGACACGTATACGTGTGGGATTATAAAAAGAACAGCGAAACACCTCAGTGGCCTAGTGGGTAAACGCTCGGCCCGATGGGCCGAACGTTAAACGTAATGTAACGTTAAAGTTAATTACTTTACTAATTATTTAAAAAAAACACCAGCCCCCCGGCCGCCTAACCGATTGCTTTGGCTACGTGTATCGTTTATGACGTCATCTTGTCATTTCGTACCGCCTATGAAAGCAATATCGAAAGCTATAGGCTATATATAGCTTTTGATATATGCCTACACCTATTATCTAGATGACAAGATGACGTCATAAACTATACACGTAGCCAAATCAATCAGTTAGACGGTCGGGGGGGCAGGAGTGTTTCGGCTAAACTATTTTATTTCATAAAAAGGGTTTATTTCTAATACGTGAGTGATCGCGAAAAGTTTGGAAACCAATAAATATCACAACTTATTTTACAACGTAACAAAATGGTTACAGAAAAAAAGAAAGCCAATACCTTTTAAGTCAAGAATACTGGGTGAAGTGCTTCCTCGTCATCTACGTAAAGGCTAAGTGCTCACCCGGTGTACTTTAATAAATTAACGTGCTATTCAAACGGAAACGGAAATGAAATCAAAACAACCGTTCTGTGTAGCACGTAAAGGTACGAGTAAATTGGGACGCAATTAATGGATCACGTCCATAAAACAATTTTAGGTTTTAGGTATTGACTTTAATTTAAAAAAAAAAATTTACTAAACAAATAATTTGCCTTTGATTTCAGCCTACCGTTACTTTTAACGAATATGCGTGTCTAACAAATAAAAAGTAAATACATAAATGCGTTGCGATCCAGTTACGATGTAACTAAAACACAAAATAAGGAAAGTATTGTGTGCTTAAAAGCAATGGTATAGGTTTCGCGTTAATACATTCAGTCAATTACATTAAGCTAGAGGAGTTCGGTCATATTGTAGTTTGGTCATTGCTATTTTGAATGTAATGTTCAGAAAATGTTTAAATAGTGAGATTTCTTTCTTAGATATGTGGAAAAGAAAATTTTATGAACGCTGAAACAGAATATTGCTTTTGGTAAAAGTTGACATACCTATCTAAAAATATACTGGATGTATTTATTTGCCACTAGAATTGATACTTTGGAAGTTATTGTGGTCGTAAATGGAAAAAATCATTATATTATAATAACCTAAACACATGTGTGTATGGACATGGTGGACCGACGACCGACGATCGACGACGAGTACAAAACCGGTCGTCGGCGTCGTGGAGATACTTCGTCGGTCGGACGGACAGGACAGAACATTCACTGCTGGACAAAGGCATCCTCTTTGTCCAGCAGTGGACGTCTTTTAACTGTAATGGTGATGGTGGTGATGATGTGAATATGACTATGACCCAATAATAAAACCTTTTCTTTGTTCGATCGTAACACTGTGGCGTCTCAGTAGCGATACTGTGGCGACACGTACATCATTTACGAACACAATCTAGGCCATGCTAATTGCCTCTTTGCATTGTTCCCAGTAATCAACGTTTAATGTGGAAATCGAGTGTTTTCTACCCCCCGATAGCATGCGATGCATATGCGGCGAACAAAACATTCTAAAACAATAGTTCACCTGTGTTCAATACTCCGTTGAAAATAAATGTAATTTGCATTTTTAAACCTGGTAGTTATAGCTATCGATCCAGTGAAACTGTTATATAGTTTTCATATCAGCCCGTTATATCATATAGAGTACTAATATATATGTTAATAAATAAATATATGGTGCACGGTGAGGCAGTCTACAATTAGGGCCAGTTTCACCATCAACAAGTAAGTTCCCATTAGCGTTTACTTGACAGATAGTCCATACAAAACTGTCACTTTATCTGCCAAGTATCTCCTAATCAGACATTGTGAAACAGGCCCTTAGAGTTATATTTGTATGTCACCGGCACATCATATATAATTCAGTAATTGTATTTTTTTTTATATATATTTACGGCTAAGCACAGTGCCTTGATCTCACCTGATGTTAAGTGATGATAACGCCAATCATGGAAGCGCACTTCACCCGGGATCCTCAACTAGTGAGTACTGGCTATCTTATTTCTAGCTGCCGGAAAACAACAATGCTACAAACATTGATGTTATGGCGACATATTTAGATAAGATGGTGGTAGCTAGGCAAGCGGACAAACAAGCCCTACCACCAACCAAACCGAGTACACAAACATGTACCCCCCGCTGGGAATCGAACCCGGGACCTCTGGGTCTAAACCGGTGGTCTTAGCCACTACACCACAGAGGCAGTTAAAAGATATAGAATACCTAGTCATTCTATACAAAACATTGACTAAACCGAGTACACAAACATGTACCCCCCGCTGGAAATCAAACCCGGAACCTCTGGGTCTAAACCGATGGTCTTAGCCACTAGACCACAGCGGCGGATTATCCTTTATTATTATCAATCTAAGAAAATATACTTTTATTCACAATAATAATAATAAACTAAAGTAACTAAAACTATTACGAAACTAAAATATGGCGTCAAAAAATTTCCTCCGCGTCGCTGGTGACTGGTAATGTACTCAAGAGACTGGCGGCATTGCCACGTTGTATGGCAATGCTTAGCCTCTGGCCAAGGTAAAAGCCAGCCCTTGGGTCATGGGAAGTGTCAACCAGCCGTTTGGAGATGTCAGTAAACAAAACATGAGCACTCGGACCCCATGGCTCGAGGGTTTCAACCCCAAACGGCTCGAAAATATAATTGCCGATAAGGTTATTATACTTTCGCCGCTTGAGGTTTTCTGCAGCCGCAGCAGCAGCACCAGCATACCTAGTTGCTAATAAATGTAACTAGGTAATACTATTTTCATAATGTATCTAAAACAGATGTAATTGCAATCCTCACTCCACCAGTCGCGAGCTAATGGAATTTCCGAAATAATATGTTACTAGATTTGATATGAAGTTAAACCAATTAGTGAACACACGTTAACAAATTACGCTACGGTAGCTGCTATTACAGATTACATTAGATATTAGAAAGGTGGTGAAGCCTAGTGCGACTGTGCGAGTCTCATTCACCATTTGATCACTTCATTGTTATTCTTCTTTAAATGAGTTTGGCAAATCCCCTCCTTTGTCACCAGGCTATTTAGGACCGGTATTGTTGTAACGCAACATTACAAACTATATGTTATAGATGAACAATGAAATAAATAAAAACATATTCATATTCATTCATATACACAATATCATGCTCTGTACACTCGTTTAGGATTACCGTCTAGCCAATAAGATAAACCAAATATGTTTATTTACACAGGTATTGATTGTAAACTGTTTGCGTACCTATAGAAATACAATATTTAACTGAAGACAATTTTAAGAGCAGTCACTCAGTGCCAGAGTAGTAAGGCGCTCGGCTCGGAGGTCCGGGTACGTTTCCCAGGCAAGGTCTGTTTTGGATGCTCGATGCACAAACCGGGTTAGCTTAGTCTTAGGGGGTTAAAGTTACTCGCGTCCGTAGGTTTACCGTAGTTCCGTGAGTCCGTAGTTCAGCCATTTTCACGTGATGCGCGGTCAAATAAACAGACAAACAGATAAACAAACAAACAGACAAAAATTCTAAAAACTGTTGAACGCGTTCTGTTATCGTTTTTGTATCCCCAGCCAACTTTTTTTGGAATATCTTCCATGTACACACTTTCGACCCTCTTTAGCTTTATTATATGTATAGATAATAGTTATGTGACATTCTAGATACTCATTTGGTAATTGTGATTGGTTTGTTTTGAGTAGCCTCGTGTAAGAAGGGTCTTAGTGTGTGCTACAAAACTCATTAGTGGCCAACCTGTTACTCGACTATCAGCATGCGATAGTTAGTAGCAATTTGTCGTCGTAGTTCGGAGCCTCCCAGGCCTATCGGGTAATTGCGAGCGGCTGGTAGGAGAGGGAACAATCTGTTGCCACCTCCCACTATTAATTTATCGCCTTAATATAATGCTTACAAGGCTGACATCAACATATAACTAGTTTGTGTTAGCAGTTAATTATGACAATGTGAAAAGTTATTTTTAATTTTTAATTATATTTCATTACATATTATTTCTACCTATTTAAAATATGTGTGCATACTTGATGGCTTCGTAAAATGTTTATTTTATGTATTATTATTACATACTCAGATTCAGATTAATTTATTTGCAAGTCACGAGTTAAGAAGATTTTAAAATTATATTATAATGGTACAAGTGACGCCCTGCAAGGGCAAAGCAACAATGGTAGGCAACGTTTGCCGTTTTACTAAACTATGATATAATAAAACCGTTGTAGTTATACTGATTGCAAAATAATATGCGATAGATTTAAAGTTCAAAGTCTATTGTGGAAAGACAGAAGTGGTAATCTTATGTACTCGCTCTCATGAAACTGATGAAATGTTGAATAAACTCACACTAAGCACCCTGATCTATTCGCGTTAACTTTACATAGTAGTAATAGCAAATAAATGAATTTGAATGAATATGAATGAATATTATTTGTATCCTGACGTTTCGACAACTCTTTCAGTATCATGGACGTGGAGACTGTGACTATCACGGAAACTGTCACTATGGGCACCAAGATCTTATTGTGAAATCTAGATTCAGTAGTTTAGTCTAAAAAAAATTAAAGTGTTTTGTTTTTTGTTTTGCCGCCCGGATTGCGGAAGACCCAGTTCGATTCCTGGCTGGGTCGGGTGGGCGTTTCATTGTTTTTTTTTTTCACTGTATTTTATAATTTTTTTAAAGTATTTTGTTATTATTTGAATTTCATAGTTTTGCCTGTAAAGGCTTATATTGAATAAATAATTTGACTTTGACTTTGACTTCAATCTAATCTTAATGAATGGCTTTGCGGTAAACGCATTCAGTCAATTTTAAGTTGTATTGGTAAAATTAACTTAGAAATTGTACGATATAGATTGAAATATATAATAAAGTAGCTGCCCACTCGCGACTTCGTCCGCTTGAGCGAACAACTCGATTGCAGCGCCACCTACCGGGTTCAATTGTGAATCTAAACCATTCTCGAATCCACTTGAACATACACAAAAAAATTCATTAAAATCGGTCTGTAGTTTAGAAGGAGTTCAATTACAAACACACGCACAGAAGACTTTAATATATAAATATAATAGTAATAAATATACCGCTGTATATGGCCCTTATGCACACACATACAGTTTCAATGTGCGTTTTTATTATAGTTTTATTTTATTTGTGTGCAGTACATAGGTATTATTGTTTAATTTTAAATTTTATTCTTTGTTTTTTTTGTTTTTATATTTATCTACTGTTATTGCTTATGATGGCGTGTGTGTAAAAATAAACTTTTTATCTATCTATCTATTTATCCATAATCTATTACCAAGGTCTAATTTTTCTTTCAAAACATGCTTAATTAAAGTTTCACAGGTCAGGTTGATAGAATCGGCAGGGCGCAGACATTATAATGCTAGGGCACTGAGGTGCTCTGAAGCGTGAAGCGCACAACAGCTGATCCCACATCCCGGGCCTCCGCCGGACGGCCTATAATCGAATTAACGTATCAGCGCATAACCGCTCACATAGATTGTTGCAAAATTATCAACATAGTGTTAATGTGTACCGAATATGTTATACTTATCCAATATGGACCATGCCACAGAAGAGATATACCTATAGTACCTATACTATATATAATATATATATATATACTATACTATATATACTATATATATAATACCTATAGTACTTGTTGTGGACTGTATTAGAGAAAAAAAGCAAATTATAATTATAATTAAAAGATTTGAGAACATGATACAAGAACGCCGCCCAACTACAGCAACGACGATGACGAGCCGAGAAGAAGACAAAAAAACCAAAACAAAAGAAGAAGAAGGAAGGTTGGCGATTAGAAAAATATAAAAAAACTTTAAAAGGTTACTTTAAACTAAGTTAAACTTAAAGTATCTAAAATTTAAACACTGAAAAAAGACGACAACCTCAGGCGGGAATCGAACCACGCACCTTCCGCATTCCGGGCGGCTGCCTTAACCACTTGGCTACCGAGGTCTGGCTTTCACCCGTCGAAATTTTTCAGTGCTTGATGCTTATGTTTTTTAGTCAACATTGCTTCATCAATCTTAGAAGTTTTCACCTCTGAGATCCGAAAGAAATATTTTTACAAATATTTGAACATTCGGTTAAGATGAAGCTGCGTTATAGATAAGTGTTTTTTATATATTTTAGCGTTTTATTAACGCTTAAATATACTTAAGTAAAATTTAAACACTGAAAAAAGACGACAACCTCAGGCGGGAATCGAACCACGCACCTTCCGCATTCCGGGCGGCTGCCTTAACCACTTGGCTACCGAGGTCTGGCTTTCACCCGTCGAAATTTTTCAGTGCTTGATGCTTATGTTTTTTAGTCAACATTGCTTCATCAATCTTAGAAGTTTTCACCTCTGAGATCCGAAAGAAATATTTTTACAAATATTTGAACATTCGGTTAAGATGAAGCTGCGTTATAGATAAGTGTTTTTTATATATTTTAGCGTTTTATTAACGCTTAAATATACTTAAGTAAAATTTAAACACTGAAAAAAGACGACAACCTCAGGCGGGAATCGAACCACGCACCTTCCGCATTCCGGGCGGCTGCCTTAACCACTTGGCTACCGAGGTCTGGCTTTCACCCGTCGAAATTTTTCAGTGCTTGATGCTGATTCCCGCCTGAGGTTGTCGTCTTTTTTCAGTGTTTAAATTTTACTTAAGTATATTTAAGCGTTAATAAAACGCTAAAATATATAAAAAACACTTATCTATAACGCAGTTTCATCTTAACCGAATGTTCAAATATTTGTAAAAATATTTCTTTCGGATCTCAGAGGTGAAAACTTCTAAGATTGATGAAGCAATGTTGACTAAAAAACATAAGCATCAAGCACTGAAAAATTTCGACGGGTGAAAGCCAGACCTCGGTAGCCAAGTGGTTAAGGCAGCCGCCCGGAATGCGGAAGGTGCGTGGTTCGATTCCCGCCTGAGGTTGTCGTCTTTTTTCAGTGTTTAAATTTTACTTAAGTATATTTAAGCGTTAATAAAACGCTAAAATATATAAAAAACACTTAAAGTATCTACTCACTCCGTAACAGTAGTACTTGAGTTACTACTAATGCTATATCTTAATATTATAATTTTTTTGGAGAGAGTTTGCTCTTTGGCATTTTCAGCTTCTAGGGGCTTTTTTGGGGGCGGCGAGAAACTTAGAGGATTCATCAAGCCGTGTGAAACGAATCACCTTCGGAGGTTTTGTAGAGGGAACGGCTTCAAGCAATTAACCGAAAGATTCGGATCGGATCGGGACGATGACGCGTATTGGCCTAGCCATGAACCATGGTCGCGGAGAAAGGGATAAGCATGATACACTCAAGAGCCTCTGGTTGTTACGTGTAAAAATAATGCATTAGTCCATAATGGGACCGTATTCTATATTCGGTATAGAATTTGAGACTATAATCCTCTTACGAGCTGCAATGCTACGGTCCAAAGTGGCCATAATGATAGCCGACCTTTGATAGGAGATCACACAAGAAGAGGAGAAAATCTTACATTAATACTGTCCCACTGCTGGCCCTTTGCCCCCGTAATTGAAACCAAGTCATTGGCTTAATCGCCACGCTTACCAAATGTGGGTTGGTGATCACATGCCCGTCGAAAAATCCGATACCCATATTATTTTAATTCAGTATAGGATTTGGTTTTGTAGTATTGAATTTCAAGAATAATGTTTATATTCATGAAACACACCCTTGATCAGTACATTATCACCGAGTGTCTACTTCGTTTCGATTATCTCAGAATATTGTGAATGATTAATACAGGAGATATTTAGCGTCGGAATATCTAGGGACGATTTAGGGCCATTAGGATTAAAACGAGACGAGAAAAATGCGCGAGGCTTTAATGTTTAACAGAAAAAAGGTATCTGGTGGAATAGACTTAGGCCAATAACAGACGACATTCTTTTTTTTTTTTTAAAACAAAAACAAAAACCGAATTCATAATCATTATTCAGTTTAGGCTACAAATAGCTCTTATGAATGTCACCTTGCCATCGGTTCGTAAGTCCACACAGGGCGGGAGACCTTGTACTGCGAAGAACCGGCAAAAATCTCAGCAAGGGCATTTCTTTTCTTCATTATAGCGTCCAAAATATAACAATAAAAATATATAACCTAACGCAAAGTTTAAAAGGTTACCTTTAACAACATATAAAAAACAAAAAAAAAATTTTGCGCTATTTCGAGGAGCGTTTACTTGACATTCTGTTGGCGCACCGCAATGTCAGTCGTTAGATTTTGTTAATGTTTCAAACAATATTGTAATGTTTCAATTTAACGTGCCAAAGAATACCGTCAATTGCTTTAAATGTAGTAAGTATTAAATCTGACATTTAACATAGGTACTACATACAGATTAAAAGTTTCAATCTGACTTCTTTTATCCCTTTCTATCCCTTTAACCAAACGCCGCGCACATTTACACCATTCTTTTTGCATGTGAAAATGAACAAAACAATTTTTTTTTTGTTAATTAAATGAATAAATATCGTTTACGAGTAAAAAAATTAAGACAGATAGCGACCCAAAAAGAATATTCAGTAAACACTTCGTTTCTGTTAGAAAAAAGAACGTCGTTTGTTAAAGGCCTAAGAAAAAAGACATAATATTTAAGTATTACACCTTGAACACCCTTA
The DNA here is from genome assembly GCA_949315975.1 of Eudonia truncicolella. Lineage (NCBI taxonomy): Eukaryota > Metazoa > Arthropoda > Insecta > Lepidoptera > Crambidae > Eudonia > Eudonia truncicolella. The sequence goes on along the minus strand of OX438837.1, from coordinate 15,585,785 downwards.
AAAGGTCGTGGGCGGTCTCCTGACAACTCACCGAGTTATTTTATCTACTGTTACTTCCAGTTCCGCTGTAAATATAGCATTGTAAATGGCAAAATAAAAATAAATGTCATGATTTATGAGCTGACTCGCGAACGCCGGCCGCGAACGCCGGCCTTATACCTTTAAAGAGAACCTCTGCACAAAATTTCAGATTATATACAAAATCATATTTTCTAGGATTTACTTTTCCATACAAAAAAAAATTATTACATATTTTTGTTATTTTTGTTCTGGCTTCTATTTCGTTTAGACGGCTTTGAACTTGAATGGTTTGGTTGACGACACTGAACCAGAACACTGTATCAGCTGGACTTAGGGTTGTCACTTTACAATTTTACTTAGTAACAAACAACCTCAATATCTCGGCCATACTTTACCGTTATGTTAAATGTTATACTAGTTGTTGCCCGCGACTTCGTTCGCGAAGACTACAGTAAATAAAAAGTATCCTATATGCTGGTCTGGGTCAAGGTCTGTATATGAGGAAAGTTTCATTAAAATCCATTCAGTAGTTTTTACGTGACAGAGTAACAAACATCCATCCATACTTACAAACTTTCGCGTTTATAATATTAGTAGGATACATACTTTTCCGGCATGTTCATAATTTTAATAGGTTGTTAAATGTTGCTGTGTTATTTAAGATTATAATTAATTTGAATTTAATATTCGGCATTCATTTCATTATTGAAACTAAGAAATTATATATTATTGATGATCGAAGTGGTATTCTAAGTAGGTAACTTGTTGTAGCGCACGGAAATCTTGACATTTCTTTTGTTCTAAAGAATTGAATTATGTCTTCCTTAAAGTCGACATTACAATTAGATAACAAGAAATGTCAAGCCATGCCTGGGGCAAACAAAACTCACAAAGCGGGTGTGATGACTTCATAATTTTTGCCAGTGAGTAATTAATTATTCGTATTTGCTTGTCAGCAACAAGGCCGCTTGTTTTGTACTTTGTCTCTTTGTCGATTTATGAGTTTTTGATTTTTGTGTGAATAAAATTACTTATATAAAATATATCTGTAAGCTCTGTCTGTATATGCAATTTTTCTGGAAAATTTTGGGATAAATATTCGTTTTATGACTCACTGACACCAATTCTACGATTTTTGAATTTTTTGTCTGTCTGTCTGTATGTCCTCTTATAACGGCTTGACCAATCTTGATGAAAATTTGTATGTAGTAAGAACATGAGATTGTGCAAATGATAGGTTATATAAAAAAAAGATAAATTTTATTCACAAATTTTTGCACAGCGAAGCGAACGGGTGACGGCTAGTTTTAGTATATATATATATGCTCGCCTGCACATGTTATTTCACATTGTCAGTAGTTACACTTTTATATTATAAAAGGTTAGTTATTATACAGTCAAAGAATATTAATTTATATAATTTTTAAACTGATATCATAGCCTTTATCAGCAGTGTCCTACAGTTAACAAACAGCGTTGCGTTACATAGATTATTAAGTTTTTAATTAGAGTATCTTGAGTATGTCATGCTCTCTTTATTGTCTCTGCGGTGGTGGCGTGTGCGTCGGGTCGTTACGTTCCCTAAAATATGGTTGAGCAAAGCGATGGCTGATTCATATGTCATACTCGTGAACGGGTGCCGCCTGTGGAGGCTGGTCTGCTCTTGCATACTTGTCTTATTTTAATTATTAATAACTATAGTTAAACTTTGTTTTGTTTTCTTCGACAGGTTTTGACTTTTACTAAAGTACTGCTGTGGTGTGTATGACATTGTGGAAATTGAAACTTTTACTTGAGGTACAGACGCCTGCACTTCAACATATCCAAAACTGTCAAATTTATTCAATACCTTTTTAACCATAACCTTATGGCATAAAGTTCAAAGTCTATTGAAGAAATTTGACAGTTTGTGGTAGGTTGATGTGCAGGCGAGTGTACATTTGTTCATTTAGATTTTTTATTTTGTTTTTTTTTACATGTGGTCGACTTCCAAATTTTTTTGTGTTTATTTGTGATGGAAAGTGTCCTGCTATGATAGGGCAATTTCCAATAATTTTGACGCTGTTAGGGAGAAAAGAGCTGGACACTTGCTGAGTTTCTTGCCGGTTCTTCTCAGTACAAGATCTCCCGCCCAGAGTAAGTAGACTTACGAACCGATGGCATAGTGACATTCACAGAAGCTACTTGTAGCCTAAACTGAATAAATGATTTTGAATTTGAATTTGAATTTGAATTTTGAATTTGAATTTGAATTTATGAAGCTTACCCTCTGCAGTCTTCTTATATGGCCCGCGTTTGTGATCACCAACCCGCATGCGTGATGTTTAAGTCACTACCCATCATCTGTAGCGATAACTTGATTTCAATGATGTAGGCCTTTGCACAACAGTTTGACTGTCGTTGGTTACTCACTTACTATTATATATAATTCTTCCGTACGTGTGTATGCCACTGACAACGGCTGGACCGATTTCGATGTAACTTTTTTTTTCTATGTTCATCGGGGTCACTAAATGGCGCTGCAATGGTGTTCTAGGATTTTTATAAACCATCATGACATCTAGGTTCACTCAAGCGGAAGTGATATATTTTTTATATTTATTCATTTAAATACAAAGTAAACTGATCTATGTACCCACGTAGGTATACAAATATCTGTTTGCCACTCAACGCGATGAAAAAGTCATTTACACGATCCGTACAACAATGAATGTTTCACAATACAAAAGAAAGGAATAAGTGAAATTGAAATGGATGTCTGCAGTAAGCTCGGGAAATTACTAAAAGGTCCCGATGTGGCGATGATTGCACGGGTGGACGTGGACGTTCCGATTTAGATCGATCTGATAATACTTGGGTAGTGATACATTCTTACATTTTGTTTTCCTTTCTAAAATAAAGGAATTCTTCGTTAAAGTCAGTGACCGCAAATCTGAATCATAGATACGAGTCTCAGTTGTATATAATCATTCTTCTTTAAACTAGTTGTAGTGTTAGAACATCGGCTCAGGCTTAGAGGTTGCGGGCTCGATTGTTTGTATATTATATACTTGGCTTGGTCTGTGTCTGACCCCAGTCTAGCTCATAGACTTTTAGAACTAGAAAGCTGTAATTTGGCATGGATATACATAATTCGATTATAATTACGCTAACAAAGTGGTAAAGTAAAATTTTGAAATTTTTTTTTTTAGTTTACCTACCCTACACGTGAAGTGGAGATTGGATAGCAATTTCAAAAATATTGCGGGTTTGTGAAAACAGTTTTTTGATTGAGGCATCCGTTTGTGAGCTGAAGTTAAAAGGAAAACTATCATAGCTAAGTAGGCTTTACAAGTTTACGAGTAACAGTCGACCAACTTATAAAATGTACTTGGCGTAGTACAAATTCCTCATTTGGAACTACTTAAATAACATTATCAGGTGTGTGAAACCGGTAGTATCTACATTTAAGTATATGAGCCATCGTTAAATAAATATTCATTAAAGCCCTCTTCTCAGAGTCCTCATTATTGAGATGGGCTACGTAACCCTACACTGCTCGTGGCCCGACACGCACTTGGCCGGTTTTTTTATTATACATAGCACGGAAAATGACTCCATTTCACCTGATGTTAAGTGAATATGGAGTACAGATGCGACGACAACTGGTGCAGCGTGAAAACAACGCAACATCAGTTACCCTCACTCTGCCGGCCCATGGGCCTCTTCAGGCCTCGTTTGAAGAACTTCGGAAGAATGATGATGATGATGATGATTCATGAAAAAGCAGTCGAGGAAAGCGGTCATAGCCGGTCATATCTGTCGCATCACTGCAGTTAGAATAATGTAGCCGTATCGTAGGGCAGACTCAGCATTGCAAAACTAAATTTTGTCAATCGCCATCGTCTATGTAAAAACACGAATTGATCCCGCATACTTTCTTTTCACACCACAGCAAGGGTTGGCTGGGAGAGACCTCTTTTAGAGATAAGAGCATCTTTGTATTGTGTCTTTTGTAACGTGTGTTTTTTATTTGTCCCATAGTTAACTTTTATTTATTGAATTATCCTAAATTTTGAGAAATGCTCATCGATTGTTAGTTACGGGCCAACGTTGTGGCGCTGTCTCAGTTTCTATACAATATTGCATTTTAACGCTGCGATACGAATACAATAGCATTGTTCTTTCTAATAAGCCTACAGAAAATAAAAACGAAAAATGACTGTTCACTTCTCCAAGAATTCTTGATAATATTGTTTGTTGGGAGTCGGCGCACCTGCCCTTCAGCTTTAGTTTTCTAATTTGTTCCGTGGTCCCTACGCGGCCCTCAAACTTCGCTCAATACAACTTTGACAGTTCGCAACATTATTGTCAGTGAAGGGCCGTCGATTTAGATGCTACCTGCCTTCGAGTTTATAGACCACTTGATGTCAAATACGATCTAAACAAATATTTGCCGAGACTGAACATAAACCTCTCCCTTTCTTCATAAAGGTACGTCCAGACTATATGACAAAGCATGTTATATAGCATAGTTATGTAGTATATCTTAGGTATTAGTGTCAATAAACAACCTTATCTTATAATTATATTATTATTTACATTATTTGCATTTTGATTCGAAGTCGACTTCGATAGCGCAGTGGTTAACATGCCGCCGGAGTGGTAGAGCCACGCTGCGTTGCAGCACGAAATGGGCCGGCTCGCCCGGCGTAATACCACCCTCTCACAGAATATCGGCGTGAAACAATGGCACTCGTTGCTGTTGTGTTTCGTCCGGTAAGTGAAAGTACCTACTCCCTCCTCAAGATCCAACTCCATCCTCAAGGCCGGCAACACATCTGCGATTACTTTGGTTTTGCCAAACCAGGTGACCCGCCTGCTCGTTTGCCTCCTTTTAATATTTAAAAAAAAAACTTTCGCAAAGGCCAGTCATCGGATGGGTGACCAAAAGTTAATTATCTCGAGATCCTCCGTGCTTCGGAAGGCACGTAAAGACGTTGGTCTGTGTTGCATTAGCAGTCGTTAACAACCACCGACTAGGCCCGCGTTTTGGTTTATGGCCCGCTCTCGAGCCCCAGCAGTGGGGACATAAAAATGAGCTGATAATGATGATGTCGTTTGAGAATTTACGGTGTCAAAAAAATTACCATTGACTTCGAATACGAGTGAGCAGGAGCACTCGTAATTGATATCATAGTGGGAGAATTATTGAAACCGGTTCATTAATCGTTCGTAGGGGTTTGCACCCCTGGTCTTATGAGTTACTGTTTTACTCTAAAACCCTACTTCCATCAACTTGCGTATCCGCAAGGCGAGGACAGCAGGACAACTGTGTCTTATATAGCATGCTGGAAGCTAGCCAGGCGGCTTACAACACATATCCAGAGATTGCCTAACCGATGGTCCCGGCGCCCTGGCGGGGTGTGCTAGAGTTTTCAGTGGGTATGCCCAAATTGAAGGGGGTGGGGGACGGTGGGGGGTGCCCCACATAACAATGCAATGATCAATGGGCAATGAGGTTTCCCTAGCATAAAAAGGCGATTATAGAACAAGCCCAACCACCAACCAAATTCAACTTTTAATCTTCATTTAGACGGCTTTTTTTACAGTCATTTATTTCAAGTTATTAAAAAGTTCATAATGCAGACAACTGCCATTTGTATTCGCATCGCGGCATAAAAAAACACCTCCCGTCTTATAAATTACGTTATAATATACCTAACTACGCCAACAGAGTCGCGCTGCATAAATCACTTGTAATTAATCCAGGATTAAATTTACCCTGGGCGTCACTTTCCCGGCCACTAATTACCTGTGAAGCTTTAATATAATGATCAGGCCTTACCATGCTTTGAAAGCAATATGACTGCTGAAAAGACCCTTGGTCTCACTTATGCAGTATCCATGTACCTATCCTTTGTTCACACCTACTGACTGGTAGTAATCATGTCCTGAGTGCCTAGTGTAAGTTTTTACTATACGTATTCATTCGATCACGTTTGCGAAAACGAAAATTTGTATGGCATTGAAGCAGCGCCTCCTGGCGGCATTCGTGAAGATTTAAAATGTTGCCTTACAAATTTTCGTTTTCGTTAACGTGATCGAATGGCGAATGAAAATCACACTAGGTACCCTGTTAGGTATATGTGGATGTACTGTTTTGCGCTTGTATATTTTTTTTGTGAGAGTTTGCTGTTTGCCACTGGTAATTTTCAGCTTCACCGGGTTTTTTTGGGGGCGGGCGGCGAGAAACTTAAAGGATTCCTCAAGCCGTGTAAAACGAAGCACCGTCAGAGGTTTTCTGGAGGACACGGCATCACGCGCTAGTGCGTGTCCCCGTGCCCTACTAGATTCTTCGATGGGTTCGGAACACATTGGCCTGCTTATTTACTCGTAGTACGCACCAAAACACTTCTATAGCGCGATTCAGACAATTATACATTCTTTTAGGCGACGCGGCATCTATCGGTAAGAATACCCAAAAATTCAAATGGTTTTCTTTCCTTTTCGTCCATATCGCATTATGGCTTATACAACCCGAGTTTTTTGCCAGCTCTTCTCGGTCGAAGGCTCTCCCAAAATCCAACCTGGTGGTGAATCAGTAGTTTAGTCTAAACCAATTTTTTAGTTTATGATTTTACAGTTTTGACGTCATTATGTGCCTGTGAATACTAATGTTGAATAAATGATTTGACTTTGAACCGCAATGGTATTGCAGTTGTGAAAATGGAACCATGTAGGTATATATGTCGCTGCACGCGTCTCGTTTTCACAACTGCATTGACAGCAATACTGCTTTAAGAGCTTATTAGCTTTTAGCCCCAGCATTGTTCCATGGGTTATCCGTAATCTGTATTTTTTACACATTACTTTCTTCCCTTTGCTTACGTTAGTAAGTATTTAGTTTATATACCTACTGTTGTACTGCGAGTGCTGGGCCAAAGGCATCGTAAAATTATTAGTGTTTGGTATTTTATAAAATACGGAATTTAAATTGGTTAAAATAGTTTTAGTAGCCGATTCTTACTTAACAACAAAATTCAGTGTGCGTCTATTCGGCTGTTCCCAGACATCCAAAGTAAAAAAAGATTTCATATTAGTACCCACGAACTCCACGACCATTAAAAAATTAAAATAGGTATATCAAATTTTACTTTTTTATTTTCAAGTGCTCATTGCTGCACTGAAGCTAAATTAAATATTCATAAAATTTTATAAAATACAGTGAAAGAAAAATAAATTAAACGCCCACCCGACCCAGCCAGGAATCGAAACTGGGTCTTCCGCAATCCGGGCGGCTGCACTGACCGCTATGCTACCGGGAAGGCTGACGTAAGCGCTGAATTTTGTCACTGCTATTTTAATGTTTTGAGTGCTTTTTAGCGGCACTAGCGCCATCTATCCAAACGGTCGTTGCAACCGATGGCCCCGGTAGCAGTGCAGCCGCCCGGATTGCGGAAGACCCAGGTTCGATTCCTGGCTGGGTCGGGTGGGCGTTTAATTTTTTCACTGTATTTTATAAAATTTTAAAAATATTTAATAGGTATTTCGTACCCACTGTTGTGGGTAGTGGAAGTTGTGGAAGTTGTGGCAATAAATCCATAAAGGTCTGGGAACATCCCCATATCTCCTATAATCTTTTTAAACGTTGATTACTGTTGCAGGCGACATCTTCGTGCTGGTGTTCGCGATGGATAGCCGGGAGTCGTTCGAGGAGGTGATCCGACTGCGGGAACAGATCCTGGAGACAAAGGCCAGTGCAACGAGCGGCGGCAGCCGGGGTCGGCGGCAGGCGCCTCGGGTTCCCATGGCCATAGCTGGCAACAAGTGTGATAGAGAACTCAAGTAAGTTGATAGTGGACTGCATATTTGGTAGGTTATTTATTAGTTTTATACATGATAAAATTAAAAATACAATACAATATAAAAATGAGGAGCTCGATGGCGCAGTGGTTAACGCGGCCGGTCTGCGAGTGCTGAGGTAAAGCAACTTTCGCCAAGGCCGGTCATCGGATGGGTGACCAAAAATGTATCATCTAGAGCTCCACCGTGCTTCGGAAGGCACGTAAAGCTGCATTAGCAGTCGTTAACAACCACCAATCCGCACTTGGTGGTTTATGACCGGTTCTCCTTATCCATCCATTGGGAAGGCTCGTGCCCCTGCAGTGGGGACATAAAATGAGTTAATAATGAAAAAATAAACTATTATAGAAGCGTCGCGTTAGTAGTCGAAATTTTTTTTCATTCAATAATACTTATTCTATCAGCATTACCTACTACAACCACTGAGGTTCGTATGAATGCTCTGTTTAAATGAGACAAATCGTGTTTCTATCCACATAGCTCCGTTGACTACCCACGTGAAAACCATCACCACCTTAAAACAAGCGTACCTATTAGCTTTTCTGGATGGGTTAACAGGGTCATTACTGTTTAGCTAATAGCGCATTAAAAATAATAATGAAAACATCTAACCATTAAATAACTAAGTCACCATTAAATACTAAATAAATCAAACTAAAATATGTACGAATCCTTAATTGTGTTGCAGTCAGGACACAATTTCTATTAAAAAGCATGATTTTCTTTATTTTTATTTTATAGCTCATAACGTAGTAATCGTAATCGAATGGCAAAAAAACGCTCGAAAACGCAACGCTTGAACGCCAATCACGAAACAAAACAACGTTCCACATTCACCAACCACATTTTTTGATATCTGCATCCGATATAATGCAACGGACATTACCCTGTTTTCGATGTGACTCCCGTCGGAGGTTTCGCATGCGCCGTCGACCGCAATCGGCCCGCCATTGTTGTCGCGCGAGCTGTTATTGCACTGCTGATCGAAAACGTCCAACTTCATTCGATTTCATTATCGTAATAGTGCTGGGTGACTAGTATAGTACGAGTTTCATTCGCCATTCCATTACGTTAACGAAAACGAGAATATGTATTTGAGGTTTAAAAATTATCAATTTTAGTAGAAATGCTCGATAGGGCTTTGACTAAACCCAGCAGTGACACGTTTATAGGCTGATAATGGCGATGATTTTAATTATGAATGTGTAGAATGCCTGTGTTAGGATGGTGCGCTACAATGAGGAAGGCCAAAGGGAAGATCTTCCTCCGAGCTGGGTGGTATAGCTCGGGGACCGAGGTCCAATGGATGTTAGTTGGAGGTGCTATATATAGCGAAGGAGATGGTGAAACTTCGCTATCGCGATGCAGGCTTCCCGTACTATTTATCGTCGTAGTATGGCGACGTCGTTGGTATGCGTTTGTGGCGCCATCTGTTGACACGGTTGAGAAGGTGTTTGCTTCGTGTCGATTAATGTGCGGCGTATGCGGTAGGTGACGCCGCCACAAATGGTTAATTTTTAAAGTCATTTGTTACAGGACTGTCCAGCCGGAGGAAGCTCAAGCATACTGCTCAACCCAAGACTCCGCTTGCGTCTTCATCGAGACATCCGCCAAGAAAAACTTCCACGTCGACGACCTCTTCTACGAACTATTCGTCGTCGCCAACCTGCCTTTAGAGATGGCTCCAAACCACCACAAACGAGTGAGCACAGCCTTCGGCAGCCCTTGCACCCTACCCCCTACCAGTAGCCAAAGTAATAGAAGCAAGAAATGCACTCTATCAATAAAGAGGAGACTTTCAGACGCGTGCGGGGTCGTTGCCCCCAACGTCCGAAGGCCTAGCATCAGAACGGACCTGATGATTATGAGGACGAAGACATGTGCCAAAGGGGACAGCGACAGCGCAAGCGGCAGCCCGAAGCTCAACCTAAACCGACTCGTGCGCACCGGGCAGAGCGACAAACGTTCGTGTACTATCCAGTGATAATTAAATTGATTTATCGTTTCACAAAATGTTACAGCAGCAATATTGAATATTCGATCCTTTAGGGGAAGTTTTAAGACAGGTGCTATGAAGAACATCAGCAAAATCTCAAAAGGATTTGGCCCGTTCTAGTCTGAAGAAATGTTGAGATTACCCCATTAGTGTTAAACGAAACCTACTTGAGGGAGTCAATCGGATAAATTGCTACTATTTACATAATTCCCCGTTCCTCGGTGATGAGACAATGAGAACTAAGTAACCGTATTTTTTTTAACTAAGTGAAATGAAAATACTATTAAATTGAGGGTCAAGTTTGACGAGTTGAATTTATGGTGGTTTCGATGTGTTTACCTTGTCGTTTTAAAGTATGTTATGAACATATAAGATGGTGTCGAGCTTGCGATGTGCTATGTAAACAAAGACGTATGTAACCTTATACATAATATGTTATCTTGCTCTTACTCCGTTTCCAATTGTTATTCCTATCCCTTAAGCTTTATCATGTTACTGGCCAAAGCGTGTTAACTAATGACAAAATTTTAAAAGATATCATTGTTGAAATGGGACCAAATTAATGAAGTTGCGCTCATTTCTTTACTGTCGGTTTAAATGAGAATATCCCTTCCTATCCCTATATATATCTGACTGTATTTTTCCAACAGGCGAATGTCTTTATTAATTTATTTCAAATTTATCGTCTATCGATTGGTAATTTGTTACAACATTTTAACATAAAATCCTGAGCGTTATACAATGCCAATTTGTATTTTAGGTCGTTCGAATATACCTAACAGCATATTAATAATATATCTTTTTGTATCTACCAATTTATCTCTTATACCTTCTTGTCTGTAACGCAATTAAAGTATTGGTTTTATTGTCCGTCTTTTTCTTGTTACTTCCCTATTAATATTGATGTGTAACATCTTTCCTCTTGCTTTCTTGCAATTTGTGGGAGTGATTTTGTGAAATGGGACGGAAGTGTGTAACAGGAAGTCGGAGACGCGCAAGCGCGAGCCATTTGATTTGACGAATGAGCGCGCGGTGGTAGAGTTGGCCGTCGGATGGTACCTACCAACCAATCGGGTAAGCGCGCGCCATTTGATTTGACGACTGAGCGCGCGGTATTGCATTACTATTAGTGTCAATTAAATAAAATACAATTTTCATTAAAAATAATTATTCTTTGTTATGAAAAATAATTTCAAATAATACCTGACCCATTTTTTTCAGAATATAATGTTAAAATTGCTTATTACTAAGGTGAGATGTCAAATGTTACTACTGTAAGGTTCGCTTGTTTTTTTTTCTCGCTGAAGATTAATAATAGTTCGCAACCATATGTGCTTATGCAAATGGTTGCGAACTAGGGTTATGGCAGCAATGTTCGACACCTTAAGCCCAATGTTCGACACAGTTTTCGTCACTAAAAATGATATAGAATTTTTTTTAAATTTTACTGTATGATAGCTAGGAGGCAGGTGGCCTGTACTCAATTGTTGCTAAAGACTAAAATCTTTTTTTTTTTGAGAGAGATTGCTTATAGCCTAAGCTATCGCGGCTCTGCATCGAGTCCCGCTAAAGTGTTTATAAGACTTTTAAAGAATTATAATTAAATATATTATACCTAATTGCTTGCTCATTAATGATATTAAAAAAAAATTATTTGGGCAAATAATTTTGTAAGATCAAGCAGGACATTTTAGTTGACATATCTTAGGAGCTAAATCTTAAACTTATCATTTTCTCTCTACATTCTCCATAGTGTTTCTAAAATTAGGCAATTGAGATACGATTATGGACGTTCTTAATAGCAGATTCGGGGCCCAGAACCGACACCATGACTTTCGAATTTCATTTTGTCACCTCTGTCCACTTTTCATTTAATTTCGCAGGTGAGCGCATGTGCATCCTCTATAATGTTTTCTAGCGACCTCAATTTCGCGGGGACAGATCACCCAATAAATATCTAGCAAACGAAAAAGGCGGCATAGCGTTTTTTATTGTTAAAGGCAGTGGACTGACCTGAGCATTTTGCCGAAACGTGACATGTTCGTTGCGAGCATTCGCATGGTCAGTACAGTGAGCAGAGCCGCTGGTCAGCGAGCTCCGCCCTGTTGTCGGTCAGTCAGCAATGACGTATCAAGCACACCGCGAATACGATAACCTACGGTTACACTACGATGATCGCTCCGGTCAGTCGCCACCATAACGTTTCCCTTCGTAACGTGTATTGTAGTAGGTAGGATTACCATAAATCTGAATGTTTTAGAACTAAGAATAATCACTTTTAAATATATTTTGCTTTTGGGTGGTGGTTGTGGGGTAGTACAGTCGACAGCGAAAGTAGTTAATCATAATCTACTATTAAAAATGAGACAAAAAGGTTATACTGGCATTATGCAATTTTGGTTAGGTACTTTGAAGTATATTTTTTTTTTAACTTCTTTCGTATTCCTTTACTACAGAGGTACAGTAATTCTGGCTCTTTGCTCGGCAATTTGTGGTAGGTCTCATCATGTCATCTCATATACACATTAAACCGAAATACAGCAATACATGGCATAGCTACACGGCGGGCGGCGGGCGAGGCGGCGGCGGCAGAATCCTAAATATTTTCAGTCCTCATACAACATGTGAAAAAGTATATTATGCCAACATGACGTCATTTTCTAAAAAGTGATTTATGAAATTGCCAAACAAGATCCCTTTAAAGCATTCCCGTGTTGCCACTCTATTAACACCATGTTGTGTTTAACGGCGGGAAAAAGTAAATCCTCACTTTACATGCAACGCACAATCCCAAATTTATCGTTTGTTTGGTCAGCTTTGTATAATTGTTATTACGGTCCACCTACGGCTTAATTCACGTAAACATTCCGTAAACCGTGAACCTGAGGGAATTTTAAAAAATCTTTTATCATGTAAAGTAACGCTTCGGTGGCCGAGTAGCAAAGCGCTTGGTCCGATACCTGAAGGTCCAGGGTTCAATTCCCAGGCCAGGCAAAGTAGGTTTCGGGTTTTTCGATACATGCATAGCCCGGGTTTGTGATCACCAACCCGCATTTGGCAAGCGTGGTGATTAAGCCATTACCCATCAATTTATTGTAGCGATGACTTGATTCCAATGATGGAGGCCTCCAGCAGTGGAACAGAATATAGGATATTTTTACTTTTTTACTTACTTATAAAATCACAAACACACCCCGATCACATAGGTTTAAGTTTAAAGATCTTTATTGTCATACGAAATTACATTTCACTTACAATGAGATATAAACAATATATAAATAACAGTATACAAATAGTCACTCTGTGGTACTCGTTGCGATATGCAGTTTAAGTTTATTTTTAAACATGTATATAGTCTCACAAGTTTTCACTTCATCTGGTAACCTATTAAACAGCTGTGCTCCCTCCCTCAAACAGAATTGTCTTTTTCCCATATTTAGTCCTAGGTGTAATTATTTTGAGTTTGTTTTTGTGTCGGAGATTATGCGTATATTTTTTTTATATCTAATTGTATATTTGATTTAATACTCTTTGTAATTATTTTTTTTATTAGAATGCATGTTGTATATTTATGTAGTTAGGATGATCTGTAGCGACTTTAGGTTAGTTGGTGCGGCTGATCCTCAGATTTCAATTAGGTATTCTAAATGTGATTTAATTAATAAATTGTATATAATAGGTTTTACTTTTTATGGTATGCAGTGTGCTATTTTACGAAGTGCTCCCAGTACAGATATTAATTTAGATTTGACGTGCTCAATGTATGGCCTCCAAGTTAGTTTGTCCTCAATCAGCAACCCTAAGTATTTTTCTTGATATGATCTTTGAATAGGTTCATTATTTAATTTGAGTGGTTCGAAGTCAGGAATATTTGTTGCAGCTAGTATCATACGATGTTTTTGATGTGTTGATTGTTAACAAATTAGACAGCAACCATTGGTTTAAGGTATCTAGATCTTTTTGGGCGTCGACTATTGTGGCGTGAACTGAGCGGTCGAAATAAAGCAAGCATGACCTGTCATCATATTGTTGACTTATACTTATATTGTTGACGTAAATTAAAAAAAGTAATGGCCCGATTATAGAACCCTGAGGTTGTGGCAACCCCACAAAACTACATATTAAATATACACAATAAATAATATCAATAGTATATAAATAAACCATTAATGTTAAAATACGTACTTATAACTTATACACATTATTTGTATAATAATAATAATATACTATAATTACATAACATCTAAGAAATATTTATATAGACATTTACATATATACATACATACATATGACAAAACTTAAATTAATTAATAAACTCATACATAAACTACTAAACAAGATAAAACTAAAGTATACAAAAGTAAATAAAACACGTTACTATAATATTGATTAACTATAGACAATAATAAATAACAGTCATAATATTATACTTACTTTAATAAATAAAGTACTAACTTAGCTTAACATAGCGGAGCATCGCACTAATGCATCGCCGCGCAGCTAGCAGTGAGCGCGCATCCTTCGTGCAAAACAAGATGCGCGCGACCTTGGGGAGTTTTTGCCTGCGCCCGAGACGAGCCGACCGCCGAGCGGCGACGATTAACGAGGACGCCCGCCCGACCGATGAACGCCGAGCGCTGACAGTCAACTGACTGTCAGCTGACGGACTAACTAGCCCGGAACTTGTTAACACACTACCGACGACAGCTGATGCTAAATCCATTTTTGCTTTGTCAATCGCTTACCGCTTCGCTTCATCGTTTGTTAAGTTATTGTAACGTTATGTTTATTACACCTGTTTACTGAAGAACGGAGATTAATCGGAGTTAACCCCAAAACCGTGAGTCCACAACCACAAGGTATACCGCAATAAATATCCTTAGGGAACTTGTAAACTCTGCAATCTTAACAACTTGACGTCTATTGTTTAGATAAGATTTAAACATAATCCCATACCATACCAATTTGATGGTCGTTATTAATAAATAACTTAATCACATTAACTTTGACATTCATATGAACAAATTAGACTATGAACAACAATTAATTGTAATTACAATTAAATAATTAATTAATTGTATTATTAATTATATTATATATATATTATACGAGTATACATCTTTTATGTACTCATCCAATTAAAGATAGATAAATTTTAAATAAGATAGATAAAATTAAAGAAAGATAAATCCTCAAGTACCTAAAAGAATTTCTATTTCTTTGTGTTTATTAACTTTTTTTACATCATATTCAACACGTGTATTCGAATTTTCCATAAAGTGTGACATTGAGAGGACTTATCACAAATCAATCCGACCAAATGGAATTATATAAAAACGTATAACACTTAAAAGCCAGTGAATTGTATTGTGATTGTATTGTAAATGTATTGAGGTTCATGCAGAAAAAATATTTGCCTTTCAAAAGAATGTGATAAACATTTTTACTTTCCAATTCCCATGAATGGCATCGTTAACTCAAAATATATAGTTAAGACGAACAATTGAAAAGGTAGTCACGTAAATAAAAATACATTATCGTGATAATGTGAAACGTTTGGACTTCGTTCCACCTGTGGTGTGTGCCTAGAGCGAGCTTTATTGCTGTTTCACTGAGTTAAAGTTAACTTCCTACTAATGCATGGAATTGAGGAGCTCGATGGTGCAGTGGTTAACGCGCCCCTAAATTAATTCATTGGGTGCTTGCCGTTGACCTAGAACTATGAAGTTTGGAAAGTAATATCGTCATATACTACAAATACAGGGAAAAGTCTGAAAACCATACATATTTAATGAAATCCCAAAAAAAACAGGGTCTTTTTGCAAGGAACAGAGGTCCAAATTTTTAAGTAAGTTAACCGTGTCATGTGGGGTATCGTATAAAAGGGCTTCATTTGCACGACCTTAATTGATTGACCTTGATTTTTATGATGTATAGTTTTCGATTTATTACGAAGAATGAAAAAATAAATACCTTTTCCCTCTTTTATATGTATAGGTACCGAATAACTTTGGTGTAATTTTAGGTACTAACTTAAAATTACACCAAAGTTACACAAAAGTTCGAGACTCGATTCCTATATAATATGTACCCATAAATTTGTACGGAACCCTTGGTGGGCGAGTCCGACTCGCACTTGTCCGGTTTTTATTTTTTTCTTTATCAGTGAGAGCTAGAACATAAAACAAGCAATTGCTGGCCGTCCGTCGAGCTAATTGGAAGACCGAAGCACTAACTTTAAGGTCAATCTCCCCTTTTTATAACCCGATCGTTTTGTTAGTTTACGTAGGAGATTTGAAGCGTGCTCACCTTCTAACCTAATTTATCCTACCCACGTGAATAGACGGATGGTAAAATAAGCTTGTACGAATAGGTATACAACGGGACTGTTAGGCCGTTTTTACTTTTATTTCTCTAATCTCATTTTCTGTCAACCAGTGTCAAGATAAGCAGGTATTGTAGATAGAACATTTTTAAACGCTTTTATTTAGTTTGCCCTATTAACTTAATTAAATATACACGGTGTTTGGAAGGTGGGTGCAAAGCCTTAAGGGGATGTTAGTATGAACCATCTAGAACATTTTGAGCCACACTTGTCTTAGACCAATTCTGTTATTAAAATTATTTTTTGTTGATCTGCGATTTTATTGCCAAAAATAATAGTTTTCATGTTTCCGAAAGTGTACTGCTTCGTAAAATATTACAGCGTCTCTCGCCGGTCTTCTTTGGATTTTTGGCACTAAAATCGCAGGTCAACACAAAAAAATAATAACCCCTCCAGCGTCGAATGACCGGCCACTGGTTGCTATCAATTGATTTAACCATTGTTATACGTTATTGACAGTTGAGCGGGTTAACAGACTTGTTATAAGACAAGTGTGGCTCAAAATGTTCAAGATGGTCCATACTAACATCCCTTTAAGACTTTGCACCCACCTTCCAAATAGCTAGATATTTTTAGATTATTTTTTATATCTTTTTTTAAGTTAAGATGACAATAAATGGTAATAGAAATATTTGCCATCCCCTTGAGAAGTGGAACTTTTTTACTGAAAAAAAACTTTTTAAAATAATTTAAAAAGTGACGTTGCACTATTTTGTTTCATTTGCCAACACTCGTGCACGTTCACAAACGCTCAACGGTTCAAAATCCACCATTATTTTTAAATTAAACAAAATTTGAAACATGGCTCGACTTTCCTGCCAAGAAGTTCCGCCATGTACTCAACCTTGGTAAAGGGTATCGTCGCGTCAGTGTGACCCATGAAGCTGTATATTGTAGTGATCGGGACTATTTGGTTGGGCGAGCCTACTGGCAGCCGTCGCGTTCTGCGATTAAACTCATCTTGATTAAGAAGACAAGCATAGAAGGAAACAAAAGAGGATCGCGGAGCTAGGGCAAGATAGGGCAATAAATGTTAACTTGAGTTAGTATTTTTAAAACAGTCTATAACTGATCGATTGTTTGTTTTTTGACTACGTCTTCCCTGTAAAGTAGAGCCCCTTAGGCTACAGCTTCATTGTGTGACTTAAGTGCACGGAGAGTGAAAAAACAATAAATGCGCCGCATTGCTACGTAAAGAGGTTTGGTAATCGAAGAGTTTTTGTTTCATTACATCCGTCTTTATACGGTAAGGTGATATTAGTGATTTAATAACGCAGGTTAAATACGAAAAACCGTGGTACAATCTTCGTAGCTCCATTGCATACACTGCTGACCTGAACACATTTCACAACATGCTTATTATCTTACCAGATGGGTTAAAGTACTATTATTAGTGTGTTCATGTAGCACTAGTGATAGGGTTTGAAAAAAAAGCTTTTTAAATAACAATACTACACCTAACCTACAATATTTTCTAAAGAAACAAAAATATTAATTGACCTAAACTCGTTGTCAATGTTGAAAACGAACTTTTTGATATTGTGTCGGGTTTTTTTGGCTGTGGTACCGTCGTTGCACCTGATTTCTATAACGAAAGTGCTTTAGCTACTCACCTTGGGATCGGTGAAATGTATGTGATGTTGTCTAATATACAATAATATATTATAAATTTGGATAAAAGTTTTGAGTGCTCCAGTAGCTGCGGCTTCTGGGTGGATTTTGCTTTTGCCTATACAACGTTTTTTATTTAATTCAATAGGAAACCAACAAGACATACATTTAAACTAGTAAGAAGTTACAATTTATCTTAAAACTAAATATTGACTTAATTATAGGTCTAAACACTGAGAGCTGGAGGCGGTGAGGCGAGAGGCGTGCGAGATGGCGATGTGGAAGTGGCAGGACCTGTTAGGCTCCCCCACATTTGGCCTCCGCACGGTCGAAGCCCTACGCCCGATTATACTGGAGTGGACAAGCAGGCCATATGGTGGCATCTCTTTCCACCTGACACAGATACTCACCGGACACGGTTGTTTCGGTGAGTATCTGTTCAGGATAGGACGAGAGGAAAGCCCAATCTGTCACCAGTGCGGAGCGGGGGCAGACACTGCGCAGCACACACTGCAAGTGTGCAGCGCCTTTTCTGCCCAGCGACGTACTCTGCAGATTGCTGCAAGAAGTGACGACTTATCTCTCCCCAATCTCGTTAAGACGATGTTGGAGGATGAGGAAACGTGGGACGCGGCGGTTCAATTCGCAGAGAGCTGCATGAGCCTGAAGGAGGAGGCTGAGCGCGCTCGCGAAGAGGCCGCCAATGCTCCATTGGCTAGGAGAAGGAGAATTGGGAGACGCCGTCGTCGATACGCGGACCTCCATCCGCCGTAGCTCTGCTCCTGTCCGATGGCTCCCCTGATGATCCTGTAAATAAAAATAGTGTAAATATAAATAATAGTGTTAATGTAAATAAATGTGTGCTAATATGTTAATGTGAGTGTAAAGTAAATGTATATATTTGTAAAGTATAAAGTCCCCACCCTCGTAACTCTTCACGAGCGTGAGGCGGGACAAAGGAAGGAGGAGATCTGGTTGATGCTTTTGGCGCCACCAGATCCCAGAATTTTATGTGTGTCTGTATATATTTGTATATATTGAGGGTTTGGAAGGAAGAGTTTTTCGAAACTCAATTAGTGTAGTATGTAAATTTGTTCTTTAATTTAATATGTGTTAGGAAATAAGTTAGAAATAAGTTATAATCCCTATGCAAGAGAAGCTCTGTGTGGGTACCACACCACACAGTTCTATATTGTACTTCAAGTACTTTAGTATTAAGTAGTCTGTAGGTATTTTTAGGAATTGTATATATTGTTGTTGTGTGTATTCTTTGTGTTGCTATTGCATCATAAAGATGCGATGTTCTGTGCGTGCGCGTTTTCGCCCATGTTCCGGCGCGTGGCTGTTGTCGTGCTCCACATTCGAAACACTATTCGAATGGGCGCACCTCAATGGCTATAGGCGGGAACATGGGCGACAGGGTGGCCCTCGCGCGGTCATTTCCCTCGTGGATCAGGTCCCGTGACTGCCACTTAGCCTTCTGCTTCTCGGATTGCGTCCCCCAGGGTTTAGTGCGGTAGCCCCTCCGTCTCACCCTCCCAGCCGGGATTTACTCCTGGCAGCTGACTTGGGGCCTCTCCCCTTGTCAGTGGGATGTGGAAAGGCGGACGGGTAGTCCCACATAACCGCGGGCCTCTTCAAGGTTCGTGGTAGGTGGTACACCTTCCCTGGGTAAAAAAAAAAAAAAAAAAAAAAAAAGGTCTAAACACTGAAAAAACTGAAAAAAGACGACAACCTCAGGCGGGAATCGAACCACGCACCTTCCGCATTCCGGGCGGCTGCCTTAACACAGAGGTGAAAACTTCTAAGATTGATGAAGCAATGTTGACTAAAAAACATAAGCATCAAGCACTGAAAAATTTCGACGGGTGAAAGCCAGACCTCGGTAGCCAAGTGGTTAAGGCAGCCGCCCGGAATGCGGAAGGTGCGTGGTTCGATTCCCGCCTGAGGTTGTCGTCTTTTTTCAGTTTTTTCAGTGTTTAAATTTTACTTAAGTATATTTAAGCGTTAATAAAACGCTAAAATATATAAAAAACACTTATTTAATTATAGGTCACCACGACATGCACTGGTGGGAAGTATCAGAAAAAAACTAAGTAAGTGTATAACTAAACGTCGAAGCGTTGTCACTTAGCATCAGGTGACACGAAGGCCAAGGTGTTACTCAGTTATCAAAAACAAAAGTAAATTCCTCAATACTAACCTTGCATCGTCTTGGCGGGAAAGTGAAGAGACACGTCTGCGGTTCTGTTTTGTTTTCTAAAATTTTGTGCTATGCCGAATGTTAATGTGAAATAATAGTGGACTATTAACCGTTAAGTGTTCGTGGGTGTGCATGAGTGTTGGCGAATGAAACAAAACAGAGCAACGTCACTTTTCAAATTCTCTCAAGAAGTCCGCGTGAGGACTTAGTAAAGCCCCACATCTTCACTGAGATACTTGAGGGGGTATATCATTTCTCACTTCTCATTTCTATTATCATTCATCATCATCATACTGGAAGGAAATATTGTTTATTTATATACCTATTACTTGTAAGAAAAATTACTTTGACACTGGCTGAATGTGCTAATCGCACGAAGCCATCAACTAAAGCGAAATAAAACCTTACATCGAACTTCGACTAGAGTCAGCGCCGCATATAAGCTTCGTTAACTCGGCAACATATATCGCCTACGTTGCAGTAATTGCTAGCCGACGTCGGCGTTTCCATTCGATGCTACTGATACTTGAGTGTGTTGCGAACATCCACTTGACATTTCAGACGATATCTGATAACTTGAGATCGTATCCAAACTTTTACAGCTAGATTCACAGGCTGCTATACTTTTCTAGTTTCTATTTAATAATAATAATAATTCATTTATTCATAAGATATCAATTGATCCAATTATGGTTAGTAACAATGGGTATTTAAAACCATGTTAGTAGAAGATTAAATAATAAAATACAAAAAAATTAAATTAATTAAAATTACATAACTGCCCCAATTACATCTATACCTATTTCTATTTTAACCGCCTCTGTGGTCTAGTGGCTAAGACCACCGGTTTAGACCCAGTGGTCCCGGGTTCGATTCCCAGCGGTGGGTACATGTTTGTGTACTCGGTCTGGTTGGTGGTATCTTATCTAAATATGTCGCCATAACATCAATGTATGTAGCATTGTTGTGTTCCGGCAGCTAGAGATAAGATAGCCAGTACCTCACTAGTTGAGGATCCCGGGTGAAGTGCGCTTCCATCATTGGCCTCATCATCACTTAACATCAGGTGAGATCAAGGCACTGTGCTTACCTGTTTATAAAAAAAAATACATCTATAATGCATTGTCCTGAATGACTGACGGATCAACGCACAGCCTAAACCACTGATCGTAGAGACCTGAAACTCGGAGGGTGTGTTTTTAGTATGACGTAGATCATCTGATAAGAAAGGATTTTCCGAAATTCTACCCCTAAGGGGGTAGAAATTTGAAAAATATTTGTGGAAGTTCAGGAAAGGTTTAAACGGTGAGAAACAAATAAAAAGTAACGGAATACTAAAATCGATTTAATTTTCCAATACAAATGTTCCACGCTTTGTTTGTTTTGTTGTCATAGAAACTTTCAAAGTGGTACGAAGTCCGCCGGGTCAGCTAGTATTTTATAAAAATCTTGTATTGGACAGTCATATTTATCTGAAATCGCTTAATTTAAGCTTTATACTTTTCCATGAAAAATATTTACGTACAATAAACCAAGATACATAAAAACGTGTCAATAATAAACGTACTGGCACTCAAATGTCCGAAAACATAATTGCTAATAAAAACATTGGCGTAGCACGTAGCTCATAATTTTCGTAGCACTTAGTTTGTTATGTCGTAGCACTACGTCGTAGCCGTAGCGAGTTTCATCGCTCACCTACATAACCAGAACGATTTGTGAAGCGGTAAGAGGATTCCTCCGTGCTTCGGAAGACACGTAAAGCCGTTAGTCCCAGCTGCATTAGCAGTCGTTAACAACCACCAATCCGCACTGGGCTCGCTTGGTGGTTTATGGCCCGTTTTCCCTATCCATCCATAGGGAAGGTTCGTGCCCCAGCAGTGGGGACATAAAATGAGCTGATGATGATGATGATGAAGAGAACTTCTAGTTAATTGCAAGTTTTACTACGGGGGTGTTTATCGTCAACCTATCTCAGTGCACTACTAGACAAAAGTGCTCTCCCAAGGGGCGCGCCTTGAGAGAGATCTATGTCTTGAACCCGATCTTCGGCTCTCTGCATCCAATTTCGGCCAGCCAGCCTTTTTTTTTGAACATTGGAAAACTCGTCACAAATCTCCTCATTTTAGATTCAATCCGAGCATAGCTCTTTCCATAGCCCGCTGGGCGACTTGAAACTTGTGGGCTAGTTGCACCGTTTGTATCCACGTAGGCTCCGTAGGTCATAACGGGGGTCTAGTTAAGGTCAATATAAATAATCGAAATAAACAGAGTAATCGCCCGCCGCGCTGTGAGCAGTCTGCTTTTGTGGCCAATAGGACCCAAGACAAACAGTCAACAGATTCGCTGGAACTGTGTTGCTCTTTTAATATGGATGAAGACTTTTTAGAGGTAATAATAAAAGTGAAGTTAGTTGAAGAACGTTTCTCGACCAACTTCACTCGTTCTAATTTCGTTTGTTTCGGCTGTTCAACGAAGGAGTAACGTACACATGTGCTGGTACGGTTATTATTTTGTATTTTATAAGAAATAAAACCAGTGTAGTTTACTGGTACTAGCTGATCCTAAACTACTTTAAGGGTGTCACGTTCATTACATCACATGTTGTACAGTCGTGGACACATGATGTTTGTTTAGTTATTTGTCCTTTCGCACTCCGCTATCGTTCCGTGAATCGCACGGATGTCATGCATTGTTCGTTTAATGAAGCCCTCGGGGAGATTTAGGTCGAATAGCCCACGAGCGCTGAAATAGGGCAAAGCTAATTACCTGGGTTGACGGCCTGCTCGACACACGCTTTCAGAGTGTCTGCTGCGAGTTTGTTTGCCATCCGATCATGTTAACGAAAACGACAATTTTGTAGCATTGTAGCAGCGCCTTGGTGACAAACGAGGAGAGTTAAATTGTTGGCCAGTGTTTTGGTTAACGTAATCGAATATTAATACTCACACTAGGCTTCCTGATCATCAGTTTTGGAATTTTAAAGTTACTAATGTGAATTTTTAAATTTAATTTATAATAGTTTGTATGTTTGTGCTGGAATATGTATTTAAATAAGCCAAGCCAGCCAGCCAACTTGTTATAACAAGTTCTATGACCTACTAAAATTTCCCCAGCCACGCTTCAAATAGATGCTCGGATATCTTGTTCAGCGGGACTGATTGGACATAACTACAGCGTGTAAGCGGTCTAAATAATTAAGCAACACTACAGTTTGTTTAATGTTAAATTGAATTATTGTACAATTTAAGGAATGGATTGGGAAGTCTGGATTCTGTAAGACATGTCTACTCCAAAGCCGAATCCAGTCTCTCACAAAGAGTCAACTGACCATTTGTCATGTATTAAAATAACTTTTTATGATGAATTGATAAATACCCTTTTTATTTTACTTATACACTACAAACATCTTGCAATACTTCAAGTTGACAATAAACCAGTTTCCCGGAATTTTGTTGCGTAATTACATTTTTGGTAAAGTTAGATTACAAGGTAATGTTCCAAATAGAGGTACCTTCCTAAGTAATGTACATTACAACGTTTTGTCTCTCAATACATTACGTGGTTTAACGATGTTTTCGGAGCATCGAGGAAATCGAGTTTCACGTTAAAAGCCTCAATATTTGCGGGCTGATTGACCGTGATACGATGGAAACAAAATTATCGAGCGATAATCAACGAGATGGAATATTTAAGATGTCATATTGCACGTACACACAAAATTTAATTAATTAATATTTTTGTTATCTGCTAGAAATCACTTTACAAAATCTACCGACGTCGCCCGTAAGCTCACAAACCAATGCAAACTTAAAAAGAAATAAAAAAAAATATAAGACATCTGTTTTGATTTGAAATTTCCTTTATATCCTTTGGTTATCATGTTGCAAAACTTTTACTTTGGAACTAAAAAAAAATAATTAACAACATCAGCACAATCCAAACATTATATTTATAAATCGATGAAAGTGTATGGAAAAGCTGTTTCTATTTCACGATAGCATAGTAGGTCCCATAGGAATGAGTACAAAAAAGTTTTTGTAGCAATAAAAATAGAGTGTATATATTACCTACTTAGAAAAAATATCTGTCGTTTGAATTAAAATCGTGGCATAAAAGGGTAAAATTTAGCGAAAGAGATAACTGTTCTAAAGATATTAGAGTAGTTAATAACTTCTTTAACTAGGTAACTGCTTTCTTACATACTTACACCGGGGCAAAGGGCCTAGGAATAGTTATGTTACATGTTTAAGCTCGACGGAGGAAGAACAGGGCTTTTAAAAAAATATATTTTACAGGTAAGCACAGTCCCTTGATCTCACTTGATTTTATGTGATGATAAGGCCAATGATGGAAGCGCACTTCACCCGGGATCCTCAACTATTCAGTAACTGGCTATCTTATCTCTAGCTGCGGGAACACAGCAATGCTACAAACATTGATGTTATGGTGACATATTTAGATAAGATGGTGGTAGCTAGCCAGGGGGACAAACAAGCCATACCACCCAACCAAACTGAGTACACAAACATGTAGGTACCCTCCGCTTAATCGAACCCGGGACCTCTGGGTCTAGGCCGGTGGTCTTAACCACTATATCACAGAGGTGGTAATAGACCTGCTTCTTAATTAACATTCCATGTTATTGACTAAATACATGCTATCTTACGACTCCAACCACAACCAACGGCTGTAGGTGCCGTCCGAACCACGTACTAATAACATCGGTACACAGAAAATTATCCGCAAACGAGGATGTAACGTCTTAGCTTTCATATACATTGTAATGAAATGCTAAGAACGCACAGGTCCTTTTAGGCGCAACAACCTCTATTATTTAGACAATTGGGTCCAATATCGCTTTCTGAATGTAGCCTGCCGCTGTGGGCTTCTCATTTCGTGTTTTAACGAGCCGCCTTGAGACTCTCGTAAAACGAGATTACATAAAAAATCGACGGGAACACAATAATTCTATGTCAAAACGCTTCCTGGCGGAAATCTTTTTTTAGACCCTTAATGTATCCACATACTAACAGTTTTTACCGCTTTTGTTGTCGGCTTTCGGCCGGTTGCACCGAACGGTTTAACGTATTACGGTTTAAGTTTTACTTTACAATAGGGATTTTGAAAGTCACCATCGTAAATAACATGGGCGTTAAGGGAATGTGTCAGGTATGGACAAAATAGTTTTGAACACTATTTTATCTACTAGCTAGTTAATATACATATGTAAGTTACTTCTGAGTGCTATCATCATCATCATCTCAGCCAAAAGACGTCCACTGCCGGACAAAGGCCTCCCCCAAGGATATATGAGCGGATTTGCCATAATCGCCACGCTTGGCAGGCGGGTTGGCGATCGCAGTAAGTTGCGAGATGCTGCTGCCCATCCTCTGGAATGGTCCCTTAGTCGGCTTTTACGACACCCACGGGAAAAGATGGGGTGGTGCAATTCTTTATCCCCGGCACCACACAGGGAAGTCTGAGTCTGAGTGCTGCCTATGAACTACTACATGGTACAAGTTTATGACGGAGTAGTGATTGGCCTGAGTGGTTCTTGTATTATAGATATGTTCTGTCTCAACACAGAACACATCAATAATACAAAAACTGGTTTACTTTTACATACTTTGTTAATAGTTTTGAAAAAGCTTATTATAGTTTTAATTACAAACAATATTAAAGTGTATCTAATAAATGATCTTGGCCAGTGACATGAGATCTACACCAAAAATTTTATATATAAAAAATATTTGGAAATAATTTTGCATTGACATTTGATTTGATGATGATGGTTCGATTTTGATTATATTCCTACTATAGTGTTACTGCAGTATCTGTTTAAAAAAAATAGTTTTTTAAAAGTTGTCTTTTGTTTAGGTGAATAATAAGTAATCTTTTTATAAACTGACATAAGGATCTCATTCCATAAATTTCTAGTTACCTAATGAAACTTTGTTCTGATTCCAAGGTAAGTAGCTAAAGCACTCGTTTCATGGAAATCAGAAACAACGACGGTACCACCACCGCGGTGCACCGCCCAGACCCGACACATTATCGAAAAGTTCGTTTTCAACATTGACCCGACCGGGAATCGAACCCGGGACCTCAGAGTTAGCGCCGCCTAAAGCACGGCGTGCAAGCCACTCGGCTACGGAGGTCGTCAAATTTATCTTTATATATTAGTATCCTGCTATCTGCGGTACAGTGAACCGAGTAAATCTTATTATAGTGAATGTCGACCGCTGTTTGTTTGTAACACGAGAGAACATCAAAAGCGTCCACATGTGCTCGCGATTCATTTGATGAAAGCCCCTCATTCTAGGCAGCCAGTAAATGCGAGTTGTAAATGTCTCGCTGAGAGTGGCCGCAAATGTGGGGCGCGATGAATAGATGATGGCGTCCGTCCCGTTACGGCGAGAGGTTTTAATGACCCGTTTTATATCGCGGAATGACAGTGTGCGAACTAGAGTATCGTAGAGAAGCGTGGTTCAATGTTATCTTTACTGGTACTCAGAATTTATAAATAGATACTGATTACAAAGGCTTTGTTGTGGCGTAATTAGATTATGTCAAACAGCTGGCGTGGCGAAGTTCGACCCTGGTGTGACGGAGTTTGACACTGGTGAGGCGTAGTTAAGCTATTACAGTCAGAATGTGCTGTCTATACAATGAACTGCTTGCACTAACAACATCGACATATTTTCCATAAAAAAATACATGAATTAAAAAAAAATGCGGAGCTCAACTAGCGTGGCGGACCTTGGTAGTAGTGTGTAGTTTTTTTCCTTCATTCGCTTATTGTATATAAAATAATATATATAAGTACTCTTTGCATAAAGACCCTAGAATATATGATGCGCGTTGTGCGTACCGTAACGTAGAATAGTTTTTAACGACTCCCTTCATATTTCAGCGTGTTTGCCTACCAGGTAGAAACTAGTTGATTTATTATTCTATGCATCGAGTTAACTATGCCTGGAGTTTTACGCATCTGGCTATACCTACCATCCAAGCATCCAACCGCTACTTCTATCCTATAAAACAAAAGTTGTTTTTATACTGGAGAAATAACGTGACATGCATACGCCACCAACCAGAAGGTTATTATAACCTTTCTGAACCCGAAAATATACCGTGAAAACCCCATAAGCGGGAATTGAAAATAAATTGAAAAATTAACCTTCATTATAACCTTCTTTTAAGCAACAAAGCAAACCTGCTTCATAGTCATCCAGTAAAATTTCAATAAAAATCTATGTTATTTTTTCCGATGATAACTGTGTCGAACATTGGGCTTTGAGTGTCAAATTCAGATACGGATAATGGGGTCCATATGCTACGCTAGATTTTAGTAAAACAGGCAAAAGGATTAAGGATTAGATAAGCAAAACTCTAGATTTATTCATCTGGTATTTTTATTTATTTGCAGCCAGATAGAGTTCCCACAGTAAAGCCCCTGGTTTATTTGAATTAAAAAGCAAAAAAGTCAATAAGTTAGTAACAAATATATTTATCGGTAATATCGGTTATCGGTTAGTGATCTGGCAGGAACAAGGGGGCTTCATCAATTTCGAGGCCATGGGCACTTGCCCAGAGTGCCCATTGGTAAAGAAGGGCCTGGCCACTACTCTACATTGCGATTATTTTGTTAACATTAAATTTCAATGTGGTCATCTTGTCTGCACACTCCACTCAAAAACCGCAACCCTAGTGCCACCGGCTAAAACGATAACCAGCAAACGTCTACCAAAAGTAGTTAGGCCGCGTCCACCGACGCCTCTCGCTAATTAATAGCGCCCGCAATCAAGCCCTGTAAACAGCGCTAACGAGATTCGCTCTGCTAGTACCTTCACGCGGTTGTGGCGAAAGACACTGCCGAAAACTTTATTTAATCGTTTCACAGCCTCTGGGTCTAGTGACTTATCTCTTATCTTGTCTTATCTTATCTTGTTATTTTATCTTTCTTATCTTAGTGGGGCCCGCCGAGGTCTTCCTCTCCCAGTAGCTTCAACTCATCGATATTATTCGTGCAACCCCAAATGGTAGATCTTTATAAGCTAGTATCGGTTCCTAAGTTCCCAATTTTTATTTCCAGTCGGGTTTCAAGTTTCCCTGGCTACACCACCAGCTAAGTCTTCCGCTATAATTACAATGTTACTAACATTGATAGATGGCAGATAGATAAATAAACAGAAGGAATAACAGTACTTAAACTTAAAGCAAATCAGTAGGCAAATTCTACAAGGGATCTCGTGAACATTAAAATGTCCCGTCCGACAAGACCAGTTCATTGGTGGTTGAAAATTTGCCGGGTGAAATGTGCTTACTAAGAATGTATATGTTTTTATTCACTGTTCGATGACGTTAACAAAACCGAGAATTTGTAACGGTGATGCAGCGCCTCCTAGCGACAAAAGAGGTGAGTTGCAGTTTTCGAATGTTGCATAAAAGTCGCACTCAACACTCAGTATACCTTTTAATATCATCGCTTGCCACCTGGGTGCCTAGTGTGAGCTTTATTTACTATCCGTATTCATTCGATTACGTTTACGAAAACGAAAATTAGTATGGCGTTGCAGTGCCTCCTGGCGACATACGAGAAGAGTTAAATTTTGCCATACAAAATCTCGAATGTAACGAATGTACTAGTGCCTAGTGCGAGTTACATTCGCCATTCTAGATTCGACTCATCATCATCATCACCAGCTCATTTTTATGTCCCCACTGCTGCACGAGCCTTTCCTATGGATGGATAGGGAGAACGGGCCATAAACCACCGCGCGGGCCCACTGCGTGTTGGTGGTTGTTAACGACTGCTAATGCAGCCGGGACCAACGGCTTTACGTACCTTCCGAAGCACGGAGGAGCTCGGGATGATACATTTTTGGTCACCCATTCGATGACCGGCCTTTGCGAAAGTTGCTTAAACTCCACTCGCAGACCGGGCGCGTTAACCACTGCGCCATCGAGCTCCTCAGATTCGACTACCGTACCAGTTTTAAAGCAAAAAGAGAGAGTCAATTAACGAAATGCACTAACATTTTAAAAACACCCTTCACTTCGCCATCTTGAAAAGAAAACTAGTTCTCGCTTCATAAATCCTCCAAAAACACGCTGCAATAGTGCCTGCATTTCACCTTTGCAAAGATGTCAAGCGGGCCTACTTTTGTCCAAGATTCAATATGGCTGAGACGGCATGTGACTTTGACGCAGACATCATACTCGCTAGCTCGATCAAAAGAGTTCGAGAATGAGAGCGGAGGCCATGAAACAAGTGGGACTGTATAATAAGGGCAAGTTGAAGACTACTTCCAGACGGCAGCTTACTGGACGTAGTTGTGGACACACCGTTAGCGGATTGTTAACATAAAATGTGTCTTTTATTATAGGCTACTTCCTCACCACTTCATTTTACGTTTCCACTGTGCTTCTGCTATGGCACGAGCCTTCACGACCAGGGAGAACAGTCCATAAACCAACACGCAGGCCCGGTGCGGATTGGTGGTTGTTAACGACTGCTATTGCAGCCGGGACTAAGCTTGCGTTCCGTAGCACGGGAGAGCTCGAGATGATAAACTTTGGTCACCCATCTGATGACCGGCCTTTACAAAAAATGCTAACTTCAGCAATCGGAGACCGAACACGCTATAAAGCTTCTCAGAATTGCTACTTGAAAGTCCTATCTGGACTTATTAATAATTTAATTTAATTGTTTTGTATTGCTCTGTTCTGGTTTGAAGGAGACTTGATCCAGTAACATTACAAGGCATGCAGTTGTAAGAACTAAGGCTTCGGGAAAGACAACGCGTGTATGATGCCTTCATTGTCGCGCGACCGTGGGCTGCAGTGGCCGCATTCCATCAGGTATGCTCGTTTATCGGCTCAGTATTTATTTAACACCTTACTTGCCATTTGACCGACAAACATTTGAATTTCTTTTGTGTCTGGATTTAGACGGTGACGGTCATCCTGTTAAAAAACTAAGGTTGATTTGCTTATCCCTGCTTAAGTAGAGTGTGGCTGGTAGACCCCAGTGGTAGGAGAGTCCCCAGCCAGTCACTCTATGTAGCAAGCACATCTGTAAAAAAATAAAAAAAAAATGATTTTAGTGGTAATACCGATTACCGACCACGAAAAAAATTTATATCAATTGACGGCGTATTTTCAACCTTATTACGTAGGAATAAAGTTCCAACTTCAGCTCCCAATATATCGTAAAACTGACTGTTTAGTGGCCTCGCGCCATAAGACGCTCCACAGTTCGAGATCGCGTAGTCCGCTTTTGATTATGCCCTTTATATCGCAGGCGCTCCAGTGCAGCGGGCTCGAGTTGCTGGAACATTTGACGGCTCTGGCTCGGCATATACAAAGTGGACCAATTTATTATGCTACTTCGCCATTTTCCTTGTCGTCGTCAGCTTAATATTATATAATTAGAATAGTTCTATTTATAACTATAACTTGTAATGAGAAAATAAATATTTTTGAATTAAAATAACTATATGAAAGATTAGTTAGTTTTTAGCTAGCTAACTGCTAGTGTTTTCTTGGTTCTGGGATTCTGCCATTCTTGGCCTTAATTTGGTCGCTAAATTACTGGAAAGCAACCAAATTAAGACTCGGATGTCCCCGAAGTGGGATTGGGCAAAAAGGAGAGAAGATATGACGTAACCAACCAATAAGCAGGGAACTTTAAAATAATAGCAATCATATTTTTTAAAAAAATTCTGTAAATGCCGCTGTTTCAAATATTTTATCCTAATTTATAAATGAAACTCAAAATCTAAATGTTTGATCAATTGGATATTACAGTTTGTTATCTGCTTATATAAAATAGATAAATGAAACCATTTAGAAATTTTGATACAGAGTAGTTAATAGCATTTTTCCAGTAATATGGTCTAGAATAACGAAGCAAATAACTAAGTAAATAAACATCGCATAACGGCATGACATTGAAACTGTTTAAAACTTGAAACGAAGTTACGTCTGCCTTTCAACCCCAACCGCCATTACTAAAAGCGATTCGAAACTGTATAAAGATCAATTTACATAGCAGTCGACGTATCAATCTGAAGTTGGTTATGAGCCGTTTGGAGCACTGGTTAACTGAATTACTGAAGTTAAGGAACCTTCGCAAAGACCGGCCATCGGATGGGTGACCAAAAATGGATCAACTAGAGCTCCTTCGTACTTCGGAAGGCACGTAAAGCCGTTGCTCCCGGCTGCATTAGCAGTCGTTAACAACCACCAATCCGCACTGGGCCCGCGTCGTGGCCCGCCTTCCCTAACGAGCGTAGCGTGTTATTTTTTTTCAAATCAGTAAGCTAATTTTAATGAAACTTTTTATTGAATCACAGATATAGGTAGGTATCATAGGTAGTCAAACATTTAAAAAAACATTTGTATAAGTGTTTTTATCCGACATGATTTCCAAAGTAGACTTTAATTCAGATAAATTCAGTTTGATAAACGATATTCTAAATGATTGCTACTTGCTATTCTCACTTATGCCTCGGTGGCCGAGTGGCAAAGCGCTCAGTCTGATACCCGCAGGCCCTGGGTTCAATTCCCAGGTCGGGCAAACTGTGTTTTAGGATTTGTGATCACCAATCTGCACTTGGCAAGCGTGGTAAGCCAATACCCATCAATTGTAGCGGTGACTTGATTTCAATGATGTAGGCGCTTGCCCAGCAGTGGGATAGTAGGGTATTTACTTTTACTACTAACTATATAGAGGTGTGAAAGTATAATTGAAATTGGTTTATATTTAGAAAAAATGTTTTTTGAAGTTTGTAGAATGATACCGAAATGTGAAATGGCTGTTAACTGGAGCGTAGGTGCTGGTTCCAGCCTCCAACTTCGCCAATAAATTCAGCCGGATCAGTTTGTCTGGCGATGTGCCAGGGACAGGAGGGGATTTGGATAAAAACAATTGAAAACATTTGTTTTATAGTTAGCACGACAAATGACTCCGTAGTAGAAATGGACTCCAGACGCGAAGACAACTGGTGCAGCATGAAAACAACGCAGCATCAGCTACCTACTACAATTTCTTTTTACACAGTTTGCTGATTGCTTCAAATGGCATTTTCAGCTTCACCGGGCTTTTTTGGGGGCGACGAGAAACTTAAAGGATTCCTAAAGCCCTGTGTTACGAATCACCTTCGGAGGTTTTCTAGAGGGAACAGCATCACGCATGCGTGTCCTCGTGCCTTACTAGATTCTCCGTGGAGTTTGGATCTAATCGGGAAGCGGAACAACCGGAAGGCGCCCCTAAAGGCTCAGCTCGGGTTGACCGGGCCGTGGTGGTGGGGAGAAGCGCCCAGGTACATGTCTGTACCTGGTATATCAGGTACAGACATGCCAATTTACCAATTGTTGTACCCTTGTTCTACGAGTACGGTGTCTTGGGCCTAAAGTAGTGTGAGTAGGATGCCCGCTAGATGGAGCGACGACATACGCAAGATTGGGTTAGGGCTGAAAGTAGTTTATAATGGTCTCGAACCACCCTCGCGACATATCATGGGATAGTATAAGAATTTTTTATAGGTATGACCACCTTCTCCTGAATTCCTATCGGAGCCTTTGGAACTGGGTAGGGAGGTGGAAGCTGGGAGGAGAGTAATTTAGAACCAGCGGGCTTCCCCAGGGCCGCTGGTATCCGTAAGATGGCTTACTCCTTGTATAAAAAGGCTGGTAGCAATTGGAAGTGAAGCCCCAAAGATCGGGGTCAGACGCTTCAATAATCTAAGCTCGTGAGAAACTATAATTGACGACGATTATATAGAATCGACGTAGTTGTCGACATTGAATAAGGCTCCTTTGGCTTACAGAGTAAGAGTAAATAGTGTTGATTAATTTCGGCTAGTTGGATTGAGCCACGATAGCATAGTTGGTAGAGCACCTGACCCGGCATATCATGGGGCGCGGATTCGAGTCCCGCTCTTGGACTTTTGCCCACACTGTATTTTTTCAAATTATAATATGGAGAAGAATTTAGTTACATACATACATACAAAAAAATATGGAATGTTACACATAATATACATGCAAATACATTGAAAAATGTTATCAAGCCATTTCACACGATTGTGGACGTTCCAAAAGAATCAGCAAATTGTTCTGAGTCTCATACGTACATAATAAACTAGTATGTTTATTTTTCTAGGAGAGCAGTGAAGTCCGCATCTGGCTCCTTGCAATCTGTTGCATCAGCTCGGACCACGGGTTAGTCGTGACACTTGTGCTGTTCTGTTTTGTTTTAGCCACTACGGTTTAAGCAAGACATTTTAGCAGTAACACAATACAATTGGAATTTTTACTGCCGCACTCATAGACATCAATTAAATTTTATTCCAAAGTACGTTGTATAGTTGGCTTATGGCACACGTCTTTTACTCGGTGCAAGAACATTTAAAATACAAAATTAAATGCTGCAATTCATGTGCCTTGATGATGCCATAAATTTCTTGCATTGCATTGAGTGATATTCGTTGTTGTATTTTATTGTACCTGACATATTATTTTCTAATCTTAAATTTTATACGGACTGTTATATTTTTTCAATTGTATTCATAACTTGATTCTTCATTTGTATTAGTATTTTAAGCAATTGACATTTGATATAGGTATTTAATTGTTCAATTTATTGTTTTACGGCTCGATATTACGTAAAACTCTAATTGACAATTGACAAAAACGATAATTGACTTCTATGAGTGCGGCTGTTAGTACAATATCGTATTAAAAAAACAATTTTTAAACCTACGCTTGTGGCGATTAACTTGTTACGGTGCAAAATATAACACACATTTCAAAAATAATTAATTATAAGTTTTCACTGTTTCTTTGAACGGTATCTACTAACACCTTAATAATAATTCTTACAATTCATCCAGAAAGCTAATATTTTTGTGTTAATTATGAGTCACGCCAGTAAAATCAACTTAAGCATCTGTTCGGCTACCTTCGCATACTTCTCACCACCAGCTCATTGTATGTCCCACTGCTGGAGCACGAGCCTTCCCTGTAGATGGACATGGAGAAGGGGCCATAGTCTACCACGCGGGGCCCATAGTGGTTGCTAACGTCTGCTAATGCAGCCGAGATCAACGGCTACTACGTGCCTTCCGAGGCACGAAGGAGCTCGAGATGATAAATTTTCACCCATCCAATAACCGGCCCTTGCTAAAGTTGCCTAATTTTGCTCATCAATCGCAGAAGCCCGTTAACCATTGCGCCATCGAGCTCGTCATTGTAAAATCCGATACTTCCAAACTGCTAAAATTACAAAATATATAGATTTATTTATTTTTGGAAAATCTGTCCTTTAAAGTATCCTTGTGATGCAATTGTCACTGCCGTACCCAGAGACGTCAATTAACATTAATGATTACTTAGAACCTAAAATTGTCTATTGTAAAATAGTCTCTAATAGTGACATTATAAGCACATTTTCGACTAAGCAAACTGTTGGTGCTAAGTAATCATTAATAATACTTGACGCCTATATAAGTGCGGCAGTTAAACTTGCTGTAAATGGCTGCTTACACAGAATTTTCGGCGATCAGAACGGCCCGCTAACAGTTATTTCTAGCACAAAATAAGGAGATTGCAGAAGTTAAGCATCACACAAACTCGAGCAGCTCACACCACAAACACGACACGGAATCTCGCAACATCTGCGCTTAGCTGTTCTGAAATCCGTGTCCGTGCAAGGGGTGTAGGTATGCTCTTTTTTTTGGAGTTTGCCGATTGCAACTATGCATTTTCAGCTTCACCGGGGTTTTTCGGAGCGGCGAGAAACTTACAAGGGTTTCTCAAACCGTTTGAAACGAAGCACCGTCAGAGGTTTTCTAGAGGGAACGGCATCACGCACTAGTGCGTTTCCCCGTATACCCTACTAGTTTCTCCGAGGGGTTCGGATTGGACCAGGGAGCAGAATAACCACAGGGCCCCCCTCTAAAGGCTCGGCCCTCGGCTCGGGTTCAGCGGGTCGTGGTGGTGGGGAGAGCCTCCCAGGTGCATGTTTAAACCTGGTATAGAGCGCGTTGGAACCGGCTCGTCGTACATAGCCTTGTTCTACGAGTACGGTGTGTCTTGGGCCAAAACTGTGTGCAGTAGTGTGCATGTTTAGTGTATTCTGAAAATGTGTACTGGTATTAGTACCAAATATGTAATGTAATAGACGTAATAGAAGCATGTGTAATGTATAAGAGGATAGGTACCCAACAACGAGTGAATTATAATTGAGGTAGAAGAAGATGGGGGTCCATATGTGAGTTTTTTTTTTTTTTTTTGGAGAGAGATTGCTGATTGCCGCTGCGGCATTTTCAGCTTCACCGGGCTTTTTGGGGGCGGCGAGGAACGTAAAGGGTCCCTCGGGTTGACCGGGCCGTGGAGGAGGAGAGAACCGACCAGGTACATGTCTGTACCTGGTGTAGAGCGTGTGTGAACCGGTTCTTCGTACCCTTGTTCTACGAGTACGGTGTCTTGGGCCTAAACTGGTGTGCATGTTTAGTGTATTCTGTAAATGTGTGCTGTCATTTAGAGGATCGGGCGGGGCATATGTGAGTTGCTCGAGCGCGGTAAGTATTAAGCTTAATACCATCTGGAGCTCGACAGATTTCATTAAACTTTTACTGGGTGCCCTAGGAATGCAACTGTCGCACGGTAAGCGTGACAAATTTAACTTTGCTTATACAAGCGAACGAGGCGTCTTTCATTCTCTTCCTTTCGTTGAGTTTGAGCTTTAAAATAACACTCAGATGTTTTATGAAACTTTTCTCATTAAGGCGCTGAACAGTCCGAAATGCCTTTCTTTGTGCATGTTTACTATACAAAATATACAACGACCAACAAAAAAAAAAAAATTTTTTTTTTAAAAGAAGCAAACGAGCAGTCATGGAAAAAATATTAAAATAAAACAAAAAAACCCGACGGCTGACTTTATATAGTTGTTTTAGTAGTCGGGTTTTTGTTTTATTTTAATAATTTGGTTTATTTCAAACTTTTTAATTTTGCAAGCTTGGTTATTTACCAAGCATTTCAAAACCTACATAAAATAATTATTAAATTAAAACGCCTTACTCTTTTAAATAGCAAATTCATAGCGCACACACCAAGTCAATAATCTGATTAAGGCGTAAAAATGAAACTCTTGACGTCTAGTACTTTTCACTGACAAGTTCTTTGAGTTTTTTAAAATTTATTATTATACCCACCCGAAAACAAAACACCATAAAACTACATCTACGTCCATAGAAAAATTGGCCATATCCTTTAAATTCCGTAGATGTTGTAGTATGTTTAAAGAATTTTGGTCGTGTGATCGATCTAACTGTTTTTTTGGGTCAAGACTACTAATAGCTAACCCGGCCAATGTTGTTACTTTTTTTTGTTGTTTTTTTTTTAAATTTTTTTATAGACTGTCACTTCCACAATCAGCGGTCAGAGCATTGGACCTGTAATGCAAGGGTCGTGGGTTCGATTCCCACTTGAGCTTTCTGGGGCTGGTTAATTTTTCTAGTAATAAATTAATTTTGTAACTACATATATCATTGCGAATGCAAAAAATTAATAATAAAAATATGAGAAGATAAGTGTTTTATTTTGTGACTGAGGCAAGTAGGGTCATGCTAGAACCGTTGGGATTGCAACCACCCATATTATCTAATTCTTTCAAAACAGCAACTTTCGAAATGCCAAAATCCATTATGGTGATTAATGAAGATGCATTTTTTTTAAAAAGGACTTTTTTTTTACAAAAACAATGTTGAAAAAATTTCCACGAGCAGGATTTGAACCTGCACCCTTCTAACATACCGGGTCAGGTGCTCTTCCAATTGAGCTATCGTGGTTCTAACCAGCCCGCCGAAATTATTCAACACTATTTACTTTTTTACAAAAAGTAAATAGCCTTTGAAAGCCAAAGGCGCCAATTCAATGTCAACAACTACCGTCATTAACATCTGATCATAATATTTTTTGTCGTTATTTCTATGAAAGTTTTGCAGTTCCTTTCGTCTTAACAATTGTAAATCGTCCGCAATGGGTACCTAATAGATAAAAAAATGTTTGAACGATTCTAATCTTTAAGTCCCATAAAAAATTACATTGACTCTTGACTTTGAATCCTCCCAGCATTGCTCACTCAAAAAGAAACAAAAAGACAAAAAAGACAGAAAGATTAAAATTTTTGACACTATTGGGCCGATCTACATTGCAGAACATCGGCAAATAGAAAATCGAATTAGAATGGCAATGAATAAATTTTCCGTGTGAACGGTCGGACGCCTTCCGCCCCGCTCCACTGTGATCGGGAGAATGCCAATTTATTGTAATGAAATTTGCGAAATGATTGCCTTAAAAAAACTTTGTGACGTCACGTGTCCGTAAAACTCCATCGATTAAGAAGTTATTTTCTCTTATAAGCGGTAGTATATAAGTACCGATAGTATATACTACCGATATGTCAGCCTGTTTGCTTATGGTGCGTCCACACCGCCGTTAATTTTTTGTGGAGCAACGTTTCCTAATGTAGTATTATTTCTTAATATAGTAGTGGCAACATCCGATAACAAAAAAAAAATTATTGGTAAATGTTGCCGTATAATGTAATGTTGTATAACTTTTGAAAACAGTCAACATGGGTTAACAATCAATAACATTACGATATCTGCCTGCAAAAGTTTGAGAACATAATGCCATGCAACTCACTTGTTGCTGAAAGTTACACTTTGTTATATTTTGTTAATGTCTCTATTGACGGTATGCAACATTCAACAAATAGCAACAAGTGGTCGCAAATATATACCTAATGTTATCGTGGCATTTGCTCACGATAGTTGCTCCAAAAAAAGTATGTAACCAAATCCAACTAACTCGCATTGGCCAACCGAAATGGTGGGTTATGTATGGCCCAATCATATTCCCATGTGCTAAAGGCTTAGCTATATATAGCTTAGATATAGAAACATTGGTTTCCCAGAAGCATATTTTAAATACTTATTTAATACACTAGTTATTAGACAGCGTTGTCTCATGAATGTTTACATTAAAGATAATGTTTCGATACATTTCGCGAATGTCCACGTTGCTCGCTTAGTATTCAGAACAAGCTAGGCCACCTTTTTCAGTGTCGATAATGCCCTATTTATATGGCATTGAATTCATAAATAACATTAAGAATAAGAAATATTACATTACATTAAATAACAACTTTTACGGATCTACTCGCGTTTATTTTATACATTAGTTTTAATTAATGTTTATCCTGACGTTTCACATCCTGATACTTACAAGTCTTACGTGTGTTATTTAGAGAGCCTTATTAGGCTGTTGTAAAATAATTAAAAAAATATTGCATGCTGAATCACCATTTAAAATAAAGAATAGACTGTTTCACGATAAACGATAACGTACAGACGGCAGCAGATCAACCTACCACAAAATGTCAAATTTCTTTAATAAATTTTGAACCTTAAAGTTTGGGTATAAAGATCAATATTGATTAGAGAAATTTGACAGTTTTGGATAGGTTGATGTGCAGGCGTGTGTACGTACACAGAATGCGTTTTAACAAAAACAAAGAGAAAAAGCATAGAGTGCATTGTTCACTTCACACTACCCTGAATACAGATATTCCGGGTAGCGTGTATTTATTTACAAAGGTATATTCGCGGAAAAATAGGGTTCCATAAAGGTCAGGCTGTTTGATTGGCCGACGGACGCCGACGCCCGTCAGACGCAGCGCGAACTAACAAAAAGACAAGTGGAAATTGCACACGGTACTGACAGCGCTCATCTCACAACCTCTACTCTATATATTTTGTGTCACAACTCTCACAACACAAGCATTATGAAATGTTTTTGTTATGTTTATATAATTTTAACGCAAATTTTGTTGCGAAACAAATTACAAAAACACCTGCACCCTCCTGACATACCGGGTCAGGTGCTCCCCCAATTGAGCTATCGTGGTTCTAACCAGCCCGCCGAAATTATTCAACACTATTTACTTTTTACCTTGAAAGCCAAAGGCGCCCATTCAATGTCAATTCAATGCTCAGTAACCAGTTCCAGATGACCTAGAAAGTTCAAATTTGGCATCAAGGTAGGTAGTTGGGCGAGTACAAAGGAATAAATCAGAAACCAGTAAATTTTTATCAATGTATTATATTTTACGATTAATTGATTCTATTAGGACCATAAGTTTACATAACATTACAGGCATCTTTATGTAAGCTCAAAGATGCCTGTAATGTAAGAATCAGCAATCAAAATTGATGACAGCCGGTCTTTATGTGGATTTTAAGGTCTTCACGTGAATATATAACGAGTGGAATACCAACCTTTTTGCACCAAACATATCCGTTTAAGAACAAGCCAAGTCAGACCTTAGGCTTCAATTTATTATCCTAAGTAATAAGAAGAATTAATGATATTTTATGCTGTTATAAATAAATTTCAGGACTGACCATTGAACTTGGCACGCAGTTAGATCTC
Source organism: Eudonia truncicolella (assembly GCA_949315975.1). Classification (NCBI taxonomy): domain Eukaryota; kingdom Metazoa; phylum Arthropoda; class Insecta; order Lepidoptera; family Crambidae; genus Eudonia; species Eudonia truncicolella. The sequence continues at coordinate 15,546,212 of OX438837.1, read as the reverse complement.
ACTTCTTTAAAGTCAACAACCAAGGCATATTCATAATATTGAACTTGGCTCTCATTTCACATTTTATGGTTTTGAGGGTTTTTTTATTACATAAACATAATTATTAGCAACATTGTCCACTACAACATAGATTGTGTTAAATTTATGAAGCAATGTAACGTTTGCTTTATAAAAGAAAACATATCATTGCTCATTAAATTAGACAGCTAATTGGGGTTGTTTTTTGAAACTTGATGAAGGGTGTGTTGCCATCATCTGTCGGCTGATTGCTGCCGTCGACAGAGAGCTAAAAACTAATTGGTCGTTACGTACGGTACCAGTGGATCGTGGCCTCCACGCTAGTACTTGTTACTAGGCGAAACGGGGGCTAATGGTTAGAAGACTAGTAGGGTAACACCAGTGGTTGACAAGAACCAGTGATCGACTTTTTTTTTTGGTGGCGATCAGTAAAGGTTAAAGGTCTTTTACTTAGGTACATTAACAGGTCACAACCAAAAATACATCACAAACATTAATATCGAAAATTTTGAATTGGGATGCAACCCCAAACAAATCATTAGTAATAAGGGTCAGTAACTGATTTTTGATATAAGCAACATTTGAATACAGACCTGCTTTTAAGCTGTCAAACCGTAAAATTTCAATGAAGATTTATGTTATTAGGGTGCGCCTACCAAAAAAACCCAAAAGTGTAGTCACGGGTAAGTTGATATATAATGAAGAAACTATCGTATTACATAAACAATATATATATTTAGTATCAAAGGGAACGTGTTTACAATTAGTCTGACCCATAAATTCATAACACACTATAATTTTATTCTACAATATCATTTCAAGTTGGGCAAAAATCATAAAAACGAGCGGCGGCGGCGTTTAGTTGATATCTTATAGTTTATCTAAATTATAGTACCACTAATTATGTCTAAACAATCACCAATGTCTTAACTACAAAACGTCTGTCTCACATTTTCAATTTATCAAGCGGTTTTTTAAATTATTATTTTTGAAATGAGCACGTTAAATTCCCCATACAAAATTAGTGTGGCCGCGCGGCATCAAATAAATATGGACGAAGACATTTCAAATAAAGTATATGACACTTGTCACCTACGGACGATACACCCTTAGGGCGTCCGCTACGTTAAGCGGGTCCCGCGCGCGGGCCATACAAAATTGACCACGCGCATGCACGCGACGGGCGATTTTGTATGGCCCGCCCGCGGGACCCGCTTAACGCAGCGCACGCCCTTATAGTGTAGAACCACAGAACAATAAAAATGTAGAACACTGATGCCGCTAGCCTATCTCTGTCTGCAGTCACTTCAATTTGTTGCTCTTATTATTAATATGAATTCCTTACGTACAAACAAACACATTTTCGCATTCATCTAATTACTTTATGTAGAATGACCATTGACAAAACGTTAGCCTAAATATTTCTGATCACAATGCTGCCATGTTTTGTCTAATTACTTCCACCTGGGTGCCTTATGCGAGTTTTATTTGTTTAAAGATTTTGATTGTTTTTAACTTTGAAGCAAGCTAGCAAGCAAGCTAATGACAAACGAGGAGAGTTAAATTTTGCTCGTTTTTATTGACGTGATCGAATGGCAAATAAAATTTGCACTAGGAGAGAAAGGGGAGAACGGAAATAAGATCTATTCCCGACTCAATTGTCAACCTCACCTGTACGCTGTGGTTCTTCCTGCTAGATAGAATGAGGCTCTGGCGACCGAGCAATGGCGGTATAACCATACGCCCGGTCGGACACCCGTATCTGGCTAGAAGAGGCTTCAGTGACCTTGGGGTTTAAATCACTCCAAAAAAAACCTGGTGCAGAATGCAAGGGGAAACCACAGCACTATTTTCCCAAGAAAATCTTTATGGACCGAGGTAACGACCACGACCACTCTGCCAAGAGTGTAACGACTAAGAAGAGGCACCTTGTTAACGTCACGGGACTAAGCCACATAAGAGATATACTAAGCTGGCAACAGAGATATACTTGTCCGCGACAGCCCTATTTATCACGACTCACGAGTCGATCCTAATCGGGTTGTTAAGTACCACATTCGCATCGACGGCTGCGAGTCATCGATTCCCGCCACTCGCACTCGTTAAGAGAATATCTGTCTCCCCAATTATGGAGGCAAACATTGTTTGTGTGTGTGGTAACAAGTAATGGGACGCGTCAAGAAACTGGTCTAACATACCCGCAGCATGGACTAATCCCGTAGTTTCGATTAAACTTTCTACGACATTGTTGCGAGCGCAATGGAACTGATAGCTTTATGAAAAGCCGGCGATTTTTTAAAACTTATGTAGGATTTAACTGTAGCACTGTAGTTTTCAACCGACTTTAAAAAAGGAGGAGGCTCTATGTTCCACTGAATGTATTTTTTTTTAATATGTTGTGAACGAAGAATAGAATAGAAGAGAATAGTTCTTTATTGCTTTAAGTGTGGTAGAAAAGTTGTTTCATGATTTTGACATCTCTTATTAAGCCAAACTGAAGGAGGACCGAAGAATTGTGTGAATTGTGGGAGTGAGTGAGCTGAGTGGTAGGGTGATCTTATTCGCTCTCTCCCAGCACTAAAGCCAATATACCTACGCGTAGTAAGACGTGTATTTACTCGTAGTAGTAAAACGAGTTTCTTTAAAGCAAATTCCGCTTTATTATTTAGACCAATTCCTACATTAATGTAGGTTAAAACAAAACTTAGATTTAACAAACTCAATTGTGAACAGCAAAATCTAGTTTATCGACTAGTTAGTCAAAGTCGGCATACTAAACTGTCAGAAAAATATTAAAGATTTCGTAAACATAACCAAAATATTTTTACACAAACAAAACCATACAGTCCGTGTCAACACGTTCTATCCGGGATAAAAGTATCCTAAAATATTGCTAGTATAATGCATGCTGACCGCGTGAAATATTCCAGTGTACGATAAATTGCACTCAAATGTTACAGACAAAAGTGGCCCCAAAAATAATATTGAAAGACCAAACACATTTTGTAAATATAAATGAATATGTATTGTTGCAGGGCTGGCGAGGAACACCTGCCTAAATAAAAATAAAATGCAATGGCAGTACAAACACAAGCTGTAAATTAAATAGCCTATAACTGGCCCACTGCTGGGCAAAGGCCTCCATCATTGAAATCAAGTCATCACTACAATTGGTAGCTAAAGGCTTAAGAAACCACACTTGCCAAATGCGAGTTGGTGGCCCAGCTTGACAAAACCAGGCAATGCATCGAAAAATTCGAAAAACACTTTGCCCGATCTAAGAATTGAACCCGGGATCTTCGGGTATCGAAGCGTAAATATTGACAGTTACAATAAATAGAAGCTAACAATTGGTGTTATTTAAACGGTTAGCAAAGTATTCGTATTTTTGTTAGCAAGAAAATGTCAGTTGGGCAGCAAAAAAGCTAGTTGGGCAGCAAATTATGGTCAACAAATATTTCTAAATCAGTCTGCAACTTATATCATTCTGAACAGCAGTCTTATGCTTCTGAACAGCAATCTTAGGGAGGGAGCGGCCCCCTTCCGTGACTGGCCCTCGCTACGAACATTAGTAAGGATTTCTTATACTGACCGATTGTATAATTCTGCTGACCAAATAATAATTTTGCTGACCAAATATTTATTTTGTAACACAAATAAATTATTTCCGATAACATTAATGTTTGTAGATTATTGAACAATTGAAATAAGATACGAACTCGCTATAAAACTAATTTAAAGGAAGATAGAAAGAGTGGAACGGGAGTCGATCTAGCGCCTACTGTGCGCCTCTCGAGCTAGGAAAACTGGGATCGGCCTATCCGAGACCGGATTATTATCTCTTAATATCAGGTGATATGAAGGCCAAGTGCTTACACATAAGATATATAAAAATATATAAAACTAATAATAATAATTGCCAACACGCCATACTGTCATGATATTATCACAAAATAACATAAAGAAGAAAAGTTTGTTAAGAAAAAAAAATGACCCATAAATGTAAGAGTATCTAATTGAACTATAATTAAGTACGTTTGCCGCACACTTAACGGTCATATAAATAATACCACAGCTGACTCACAAATGAAAGTTCAACAAACAGATGGAAATCATTATTAAATTCCGTTCCAATTTCAGGGGTCTTTGACTTAAAGATAGGCATTCGGCAAAGGGTTGAGGGCCGCGATCCCTCGCAACTTCTCCTTTTGAGATGGAATTGCGCTATTATTTTGAGACTACGCAAATGTCAAAGTTTAGGAAACACCAGTACCTACTTACCTAACTATCTAAGCAAGTCATTGTTTAATTGAGTTAAGTTTTACCCTCAATGGTTTTTTTTTACTAATTACGGATATGCGATTTACGAGATGAAGATCTCGCCTGATGTAAAGTAATGATAAGGCCGGACGAAGGTGGAAGCGCACTTCACCCGGAATCCTCTAATACTTCGGAACACTACAACGCTACTAAAATTGATGTTTTGGCAAAACATTCAAGTAAGACGGTGGTAGCTAGTTAGGCCGACTTGAAACAAGCTCCACTACCAATCGAACTCGCGCTGGAAACCGACCTCTAAGTCTGACCCGCGGTCTTAACCTCTAGACCTCAGAGACAGAGGCGCGTCGAACGTAACGTCCGGGAGGTAACTAAATAGATGTTTACGCTAAAGAAAATACAACATGTCATTATTGTAATTTATTTCCAAATTGTTATTATGACAAATTCTACATCGCTGTGACATAATTATTAAATCGGTACACATATGTATTGTTAGCAACAATGTTCATCAGGAATAATATTAGGTTTGATTTACAATTACAACTGTTAGCGACGCGCCATATATAATTTGTATTTTCTTTGTCAACCTTATTGAGGGTAATTTGGTGTCGCACCTCTAGCCGGCCGATGGGCCCGCCATTTTCTCCCGCGCCAGTCTGCAGCCAAACGTACTCGGAGTGACACCACATTGCGCCACGCGAATATAAAAACGTGTTTTAGCCATTTTAACTATGTCAGTTTTGCAGTCTAATAAAACTGTATTTACCAACAACGGGTGTATTTCAATAACCAGCGAACCTGACCATCTACAACAACTATCCTGGTTTTTATTGAATAAACCTAAGCTATAAAGGTTTAACAACAGATACCTACTGGAGACTTAGATACTTATTGGGTCATTTTTGGTGACCTTAAAAGTCACCTAAACCTAAACCTTAAGGGTCGTCGAAGATAACAAAAAAAAACGGTTTTATACATTTAATTTATGATGGAAACGCGAATATTGCAAAGTGACCGATGTCACTGTTCGATTAGTTTCATTTGATTAACCACAACCGGACGTTTCCAGGTTTCCCATTTAAAACTTTATTAATGTGAAAATGTAACTGGATTGCATTTGCTTTCTAAACCCTTTCAGTGACACGTTGCATTGTGAAACCCACTCTGACTGTCCGAGAATAAAGTTCAGAACCGCACAGCAGGAAGCGACGCAAGTTAGTTTGATAACCGCCAGTTACGTACACGTGGGTTGGTGTTCGCAAACGTTTAAATAGCGCCTCAGTAGCGTACTGTAATCGACACGTACTCGTGACAGCTGTTGTGCCAATTAGGGCCGTAAGACAAGGCGGTAGAGGCTGTTTAGCGTTGTAACTGTACGGTCGATGTGTTGTTTCTCCACTCGAAACTCGACTTAAAATGTAGAACGGAATCTGGAGTCCAGCTATAGCGCTTTTAAACAACCTCTTTAGACGCGAGATAGCCCGCTTCTCTATTACTTGCTAAGTGTAGCATGTTGTTGAGTTTTCCTTTACTTCATGCTTGTTTAAAAGGATTTTTAGGTCTGCATTTTCTTTCACTGATTTTTAGGAATCTTATGGCATTAACTGTACCTACTTTAAATGATGTATCCTGCGAATATATTATTTTACGGATATGATGTTTCAAGAAAATGATATTGTAAGTTGTGTGTGTAAGAATGTGGTGATTTGAGAATATGGTGATTTGAGAATATGATGTTTTGCGAATATGGTGTTTTGCAAATATGATATTTTGCGAACATCATGTTTTGCTTTTATGATTTTCAGCGACAGAGCGATCTTATGAGCTTCCACAGTGTAACGGAAGAAGGCGAAAGGGAAAAAGTGGACTGTATTAAGGAATAAGAAGCAAAGTAAAACGTACAATTATAATGAATATAAGACAAAATAAAACATACCAGGACAGCAACCAAGATGACAATCAAGTGACAAGAAAAGAAGACAGAACATATTAAAAAATGACACTTAGAAAAAAGGAAAAAGTACAAAACCTAAAAAGAAGTATTTACTCCGTAACACACAGACTTATTCGTGCTTAATAAATATATAACGACATGGTAAACAATAATTCGATATAGTGTCTAAGTCAGTTTACAGAAGAGTGCAGACAAGCAGTACGTTTATAGTTCAATACCTTTGGTTTGTTTGTTTGGTTTAAAGTTAGTGAAAATAAGTGATATAACATATAAATATATTTAATGAATATAGTATAAATACGTTATTGGCTTCGTTCAAAGTCTTTATACCTTCATACAAAATGAAGGTATCTCTAGGTTGGCTGAAAGAAAAAGGCGACCAAATGGCGATCTTAATATCTTATCACCATGAGCGATTCTTTAAAGAAGTTATTTTTTTTTATTATTAGCTACGTGACAGTGTTTGGGGTGAAAAAGAAAAATTCTATTCTATACCAAATTTTAATTGTCATAAGCTGTTTCACCCTTCAGATAGCACGTTTAAGCCTTTCCGAATTTATTAAATTTCTCCCTTTTCTAAAACAACCTTTACTTTGTGACAGTAAGACACTATTTCAGTTTAATGCCAGATTAAGTAATAAGCCTATATACAGCTTACTGCTGTACAAAGAGCTCTAACATTGAAATCGCTAAAACTTATGGGTTGGGCTTTATCGCCAAGCTAGCCAAATGCGGGTTGCTCACAAACTAGGGCTATAATATATAAGTAACTATAGGAAATATATTTTTATGTTTATGATCTATTTACTTATTATTTATTTATTTACATGAAGGTATATAGGTATGTTGGCGACAGACCAACCTTTTTAGTAGTAGTTTTTTGATTTTTTGTTTGTTATTGTCATAGCGAATAAGACGTAGCTATTTAATATCTGTGTCCTTACATTGTGCTCAATAATTAAAATACCTGGTAAGAAAGCGTGCCTTTACTACAGTCCATACTTTTCAAGGTACATACTAAAGAAATAAAATTCTAAATCTCATCCTACATAAATTGGTTTAAGAATATAGTTATACTCGTATATATGGATTTACGTTTAATTGCTCGTTTAATTGCTCGTCCTTAGTAAACAAATAAGTATAAGGTACACATGCCAGCACACTAGACTACCAGAAACTGTCAAATTTCCTCAATAGACTTTGAACTACCTATATGTATAAAGCATACGGTTCAAAATTTATTGAAGAAGTTTTAGAGTTTTGAAAAGGTTGATGTGTATGCAGACGCAATAACATTTACAAACATTATGTACAGACGTACATAGTGTTTGTTCGCAGCCAATTCAGTTTACGACTGTTCTAAAACGAGCTATTTTTAGCCTTACCCCCGTATTTATAAACGAGTAAAAGTTCGTGCTGAAGCAAAGAAATTGCTTATGTAAAATTTTATATTCTTTAGTAAACCGATGAAGTTAGAAACGTCAAAGTTAGAATTCTTATCCAAGCATTAGTCACCCACCAATACCTTTACTCAAGCAATCTAGTTAGGTTCCTCAAACAATTCAGTGACAAGCTTGTGGCAAGCTAGAATTGAGGTTATATTCCGTGTGACAGTTTGTGATATGTCTAAAATAATATAAAATTGATGAATTAAATAATAAAAATAATACTTTTATTTAATCGAAACGAAACCTTCTATTCTAATTTAAACGTTACTTGTATATAAAATGAAGTTAGATGTTAGTGACATTTCTAAGAACAAACTAATTGCTAAGTAATAGCTTGTTTATAATTGTTGGAGTTTCAGCGCCCGCTTATCGGGTGTAAAGTTTGGCAACCTGCGTCTTATCGGTCGGCGTCTTTGCGAGCAAAGCGTTATCGTCAGTTTGCCAAATAGCTGTCTCGTAAAAGAACCACTTTCAAATGTTTATTGGCACATGGAAAAATAGCAACAAACTGGGTAAGAGATTTATTTGCCTCTCGATCATGTTAACGTAAACGAGAATTTATATGGCAATGAAGCTGCACCTCCTGAAACCCTAGTGCGAGTTTTGTTGCTGTTTGATTATTATATCTAAATAAATAAATCTCAGTTTAGGTAACTCATGCAACAATGTTTGACGTCTGTTCTGAAATAAGCAATTTTTTTAGTCTCGGAACTCAATATTGCTACTATGTCGATAGACTTAGATTAGATGGTAATAGCTTGCCGATATGAGTACAGCATCTGTTGAACCTGTAATCTCGACCGGGAGACCGGTGTTCCAAGCACTATATAACAGAAACGTTAGATTATTGAAACATACCTATGAGTACCTTTCCCGACTCTTCTATAAGATATAGTCGTGTGCCCGTAACGTTTGTTCCATAGATATCAACTAACTTGACAGCCCTCTGCAAGTTCTTTTAGCTGTGGAAATATATCTAGCAGAGCCACATTCAGGGCTGAAGTGACATTACCACGCGCCGGGACAGGTTTGGATCTTATCACTTACTCTGAGATAACATGGCAATAGCTTGCCAGGCAGACAAAACAGGCCTAGCCATGCTCCAATCAAACCGAATACAAAAATAAGTACCCCTTTTAGAAAAATGTACAGTGGAAATATCTAGCAGGGCCGCATTCAGGGCTAAAGGCATTACCCCGCGCCGGGACAGACTTGGAACTAAGTCTCGTACACATCGACGCTACAAACATTGCATCAATTTGCATCCAACTTAGATAAGATGATAATAGCTAGCGAAGCGGACTTAGAACGAGCCCTCAGACTAGCATCAAACTAACCGAGTACAAAAATATATGTACCTCAGATCGGAGTGGAACACAGGACCGTAAGGTTTGGGACCGGATGGTATGGTCACTACAGCACGCCGTAAAAACCTTGACGGGTAAAGAAATGTTTTAATCATCTTGTATTTTAAGTAAGTCGTGCGCATGTAACGTATATGTTATATAAAGGCTGTCTCATTAAGAACTTGAATTTTAAAAACTAAAAATTATATATTTATTTAATATTTTATTATCAAATGTTTTTATTGTTTATATAATTTTAACGCAAATTTTGTTGCGAAACAAACTACAAAAACACAATGTTGAAAAAATTATATAAACAATAAAAACATTTTATAAATAGATTGCCTACTTCTTAACTGATCTTCAATATTTGTAAAAATATTATGATCGGGTGTTAATGACGTTAGTTGTTGACATTGAATGGGTGGAAGGATAGGGAGAACGGGCCATAAACCACCACGCGGGCCCAGTGCGGCTTGGTGGTTGTTAACGACTGCTAATGCAGCCGGGACCAAGGGCTTAACGTGCCTTCCGAAGCACGGAGGTGCTCGAGATGATCAATTTTTGGTCACCCATCCGCTGACCGGCCTTTGCAAAAGTTGCTTAACTTCAGCAAACGTAGACTGAGCGCGTTAACCACTGCGCCATCGAGCTCCTCATATATATATATAATTGTTGTTTTTTTAATATTGTTATCATGTTACCACATTATATTGTATATCCTGTAACGTTTGTGTGATCGTCAATTAATATTTTCTTACTCTTATTATTAGATATCAACTAACTCCACAGCAAGTTCTTTTAGCTGTAGCAATATATCTAGCAGGGCCGCATTCAGGGCTGAGGTGGCATTACCCCGCGCCGGGACAGATTTGACGTGCCCTGGGGTGCGCGACGCTCGTACGCCGCGACACTTTATCGCTGGAGATATTTCTAGAGTGAAGGGGTACGTAAATTGTGTGTGCTTCTTTTGGTGAGAAAAATATGACATGATTTAAGACAGCAACAACGTCTTGTTTAGAGCTTCTTGCTGCTGTTACATACAAATACATATCGTGTCGTACAAACGCTTGCACTTCAGACTAAACCAAACCTGTCAAATTTCATCAATAAATGTTCAATTATATGCCATATACACAAAGTTCAAAATCTATTGAGGAAATTTGACAGTTAGTGGTAGGTTGATGTGCAGGCGTGTGTACATTCGTTTTTGGGTTAAGCTTATTGTGCCTTACAAATAAACAGAGAATAAGGTCCGAATAGTTATTCCTTGTTTTCTTCCTGTCATGTAAACGACATTTCAAATTTGAGTAAAAGACACAAAACACTATAACAGAATAACTATCCGGAGCTTATTCTTTGTTTAAGTAAGGCACATTATGTTTTAATGTCTTTGTACACTTTCCTTTACTTTGATGTTTTTTTTTTTATATTTTTGGCTAGGGCATAGAATTGTGCCGTTTTTATTTTAGATATAACTTTTCAACGGAGACAAAAAAGATAATTATGGTAAAAAAAAATCCAACTTACTAGATGGCATGTTATTCAGAAATGTGTGTGATAAAAACCATTTCTTTTGATTACATACTGCTTGCAATAGATACTGAACAGACAGGACTTTACCGGTTCTTCTAAGGATTGATTGCATAACGATCACACTACCGTTCTTTCTGTTTCTTGGGCCGATATCGATATCTGTGATTACTTTAATCACACGCTAATCTCTTATTTAACGACGTTTTAAAATTAAATGTCTTTAAATCTATGGTCAAATGTGCTCATTACTAGGACGCGAAGGTATGCCATTATTGAGCAATTGCTACTGAGTACCGTGAGTGATTTACATTCGTTTCTTAACGTGCGCTTTGATACAAATGCAAATGCACAAATCCTCATGAATAGTGCAGCCACAAAACAGCCCCCCGACCGCCTAACTCTATCGCACTCGCTCTCGCTATCGCGCTCTATAGTTTATGGCGTCATATTGTCATTTCGAAAGCGATATCGGTGTCTAAATGACAAGATTACGCCATAAACTATAGAGCGCGATAGCGAGAGCGATATCAATATAGTTAGGCGGTAGACTCCCAGGGCGACTGCAGTGGATAAGCTTCATACAAACATATTTAAACTATCATGGTCATACTATGTTTATTATTTACAGTAATTCAATTAATTCAGTAATTCCGTGATAATGGCGCATGCAACTGTGCCGGAATATCGGACCCTCACAAATAATAAATATGCTAAGAATACCGTTAGTAAGCACACTATTTCATACAAACACGCTCGAGAGCCTCTCACGGACACGGAATCTCGCAACGGCTGCGGTCGGGCTGGTCTGAGATGGTCCGAGATCCGTGTTTGTGAGAGGCTCTATGTTCGCGTTGCTCGAGCGCGGTATATATTAACCCTATAACCACAACATGGGGTCGTGACATAGGGGGACATAAAAACTTGTGCATCTCAGTACCTTCCGTTTTTAGCTATCAGTAGCCCGTGCCACTTTGCGAAGTGCACACGTTCATTAGTTCTTGAGTAATCACTTCAAATGCTCGCTGCTATTTATGTCCTAGGTCTAAAGACTGAAAGGGCAGAGAGAGCGATGTGTAAAGTGTTCAAGAAATCTATGTGCACAGCATAGGTTACCGATTTGTTCCCAGTGTGTTTAGTAAGGGTCTTTTTTTCATAATTTTTGTTTCTAAAAGTTCCTTTAAATATTCAAAGACGTGTATTTTGTTAAAGGCAACTAAAGTTTATAGTGTTCTATAAAAAGGTATTTTTATTTGGGGTCACCGGCAACCCATGTTGTATTTTGTGAAACAAAATATCATGTTGTGGTTCTAGGGTTAAGCTTACCTTCTAAGGTTTCCTTATTTAGTGGTGCAGCAGGCATTGCGGCATTAAAAATAAGTCGGTGCGCTGCCGAGACGCTTTGTCTCAAATGAATGGCTCGTCCAAGCGGCAGAGCGACGCTTTCAGCGGGGGCGGTGTCGCTCAGCGATCGCCGCAGATAGCAGCCCAGAAAGCTGTCGTTGGTCCGCAAAGGGAGTATCGACGCGCTGGAAAGGACATTACAGCATTTCTGACACCAATTTCTTAAACTCCTTTGTTCAGGCCAACGTTTGAAGGAGGAAGGCAGACAGACATGCTGATAGCACACTACAGCATGACATATTGAGCTATTGCATGTATGATTTGCAATTGTTTCTCAACGTCAAATTTAAGTATTGCTACTTATTATGCCGGAAAGTGTGAGCAGGCCTCCAACAAGATGGACCGACGATCTGGTTAAAGTCGCGGGAAGCCGCTGGATGCGAGCTGCGCACAACCGGTTGTTGTGGTCATCCTTGGGGGAGGCCTTTGTCCAGCAGTAACTCCGCACCAGTCTTCGCATCTGAACTTCTTCACTAAACATCAGGTAGAGTGGAGTGACCTGCCGAGCTTAATATTTATAAAAAACGTTTAGAAAAAATTAAAATGCTCTTAATTCTCATGAATGTACTACCGAGACGCTTTGTCTTAAATGAATAGATTGTCCAAGCGGTAAAGCGACGCTTCCAGCGGTACCCATGTCGGTGTAGCAGCCGAGAAAGCTGTCGTTGGTCCGCAAACGGAGTATCGACGCTCTGGAAACGACATCACAGCATTTGTGACACAATTAACTACGCTAAAGTCTTTTGTCTGTTCTTATGTCCTGTAATTTCACTAGATCTAAATCTTTCAAATCGAAACACAGCAATGCAATATTATGCTGCATGACAGCAGAAAGGTAGCGTGATCGCCATCCAATTAGATTTGGAATAATTTTACCACCACGCATTAAAAAATTGATCCTTATTGATTTAAAAGAAAACGAGTGTTATACGAGCACCAATGATCGACACTTTTACCTTAAACATTAAAAAAGTGGTCGGTAATTGATTTTTCGATTTAGAAACAATTGAATACGACCACCTGCTTATAGCAGTATTATTGCAGTTGTGAAAACGAGACGCGTGTAGCGGCGAATATACTCGCGTCTCTTTTCCACAACTGCTATAATACTGCTATAAGAGCTCGTGGTTACCCCATGGGCTAAGTCGAATACTGGAGCCTCTGCGATATTTACAAAAGCTAAGCGTTAATGTTATATTCTCTTAGACGAAAAACGTATTCGCATTTCTGTGACACATCGATATCTGTGATTACGACGCTATTCAGTAAGTTGATGTAAAAACAGTGTGTCTAAGAAAATTGTGTATTTGATATTGATGCCCAGATGTAGCTAATGTACTCTGGTCTGTCTACCATGGAGGTAACCGTCCGCCTAGTGATAATAGCAAGCAAGGACTAAATACATAAAACACAACACTGCAAACGACGCTACGATAAAAGATTTCTAAGGAACTTGCACTTGGCGTTGGGTTGCCGTGTCTGCCACAGATAGCAGCCTGGAGCAGATCATCGAAACTAGAAGCGATGCTGAATATTATTTATTTATTTTATTTATTAAAATTTACAAAGGTACTTAATATTAATCTATTGATAGAAACAGTGTGATAAAAACCAATATTGGTTTGTCCACACACCGGCGCTCACCGCCTTACGCTTACGCCTTACGCTCACAATATACAACAAGAAAAAATAACAGGTATATGAATAGTCAAACAATGTGGACATTACAATCCACCCACAACAAGGCTAACATTTGCGTGGGGTTCGCACAGCGTAGCGCTGCGCTTGTTAACCACACACGCAATAATTTGTGTTATCACACGGGGTGGTTTGTGATACTAGTATACATTTAGAGAATACATAATTATAAATGTAATTATGTATTCTCTAAATGTATACTATTTCTATGTTTTAACTGCACAAAGTGTTTATCTTTCTCCTAAATAGTATGGAGCTTACTTGGTTAGGTTAAATACTATTACTGATAAAAACAATCTTTTAATTTATTGTTGATATTTGATTCAGTAATTTGTTCCTTTAAAGTTGACGGAAGGTCGTTAATCAATTTAGGTACTTGGTACTGTAGTAGTTGTTTGCCGTAAAGGTTATTATAAAAGGGTACTTTGAGTTTAATTTATGACGCACATTAGAAATGGATAAATCATAATTTATCAGACATGAATGCAATACATTTCAAAGTATATTAACCTTAACTTTTTACAATACAAGAAACCTTACTTAATTCGCAAAAAAAAACAGAGAAAAATAATTAGAAAATTAAAAACTAAATACCTATAGATAAAAGATGTCCTAGAACTGTGGGCTAATGGGAACGGTCCCAAGAATGCTGGCAACATTGCCCTTCTGGATTGCCAAGCTAATACGCTAGCAGAGGTAGCTGCCAGTCCTCTTGTCACCGGAGGCCTCAATAAGGCGAGCACTTAAATATTAAATAAGCTGCTTCGCCCCTGGCCCCTTGTCCTTGTACTGTCACAGCTAAAGTAAGCGGTTCGATTGCAGTTTAGATCCTTGCTAAACAAACGTGCTATATTAATAATAATAATAATAAACTTTATTGCACACAAAAGAAAAACAATACAGTCAATTTAAAAAATAAAAATAAATAAAGAGTACAAAATAGGCGGCCTTATTGTTAACAAGCAATCTCTTCCAGGCAACCTTGGGCGAAAAATAATAAAATAAACAAAATAAAAATGGGTGCAAGTAAAAATAAACTAAATAATAATAATAATAAACAATAAAAAATAATAATAATTAATAATAATAATAATAATAATAATTCCTCACTCTGCAGCCCTGACCACCGGTAGCTTGGGCCCTGCCCCGCTGCTGGTGGTACTCTAGAATTAGTTTTTTATAATGTTTTATTGTTTTTTTATTAAAATATTGTAAAAATCTAGTTTTAAGAAAGAAAATAAATAAAGAGTATAATAATAATATCAAATAAAGTAATTACAGATAAAAAGGAAATAAATATATAAAACAGAGTTTATGCAATATAAATTTAAAAAAAAATAATAATAATAATAAATAAATAAATAAACATAGCTAAGGTAAATTTAAAAAATGACTCCGAACCTGACCCTTAAACGACTCCAACGTGCGAGCACTTCTGATGCGCTCAGGCAAAGCATTCCATAACCGGACAGCATGCACAGAAAACGAGTAGGAAACGAAATTAGTGGAATGAAGGGGAGTCACAAGAGCTAGATTAAACGCAGACCGCAAGGTATGGCTTGAGGAAGTCGAACGGAAGGAGAAGCAATTTTGAAGATATGAAGGTGAAGTGGGTAGAAAGAGGACAGTATACAGAAAGGAAAGGACGTGTAAGTCTCTACGCCGGCGAATTGGCAGCCATTTAAGCCGAGCTCGAAAAATCGAGACATGGTCATACTTCCTCAAGTTATAAATAAACCGAATACAGAGATTCTGCAAACGCTCCAGTTTATTAAGAAGTTCCTCCGAAAGATCAGCGTAGCAAACATCAGCATAGTCAATGATGGACAGCAGAAGAGTCTGCGCCAGAGTGATCTTTGTGCCAATCGGTAAGAAGTTACGAAGACGATTGATTGAACTGTACGCAGCAAAGACTCTTCTCCGAACAGCATCAACTTGCGAATGCCAAGTGAGACACTGGTCAAAAACAACACCCAAGTTTCTCACTGTCTTTGAGTATGGTATATTAGTGCCGGCGAAGTTAACAGAACAGTTATTCTGTTTGCTCAATAATTTCCCTGCTATTACAAGGCTACTGGTGTGAATCTGTCATTGGTTTTCTGATGTATAACTGCATAGCTACTGTTGTTTTGTTACTGTTGATTCAGCTAAGAAAATATAATAAAAAATATAAAACATTTCTTTGTCAGCTTAAGTTACCCCTCTCCCCCACACAATACAGGCAATCCGTTTCGTAATTTAGTAGTAATAGTATATAATAGTAAATAAAAGCAATAGTATAGTAATAGTAATTTCATACAGTCAATTCGAACTGTTTCCGCTCTATACATCCGACTCTAATACCCCGAAGAATCTATTATGACATACCTGGCCGGGTACTGTAACAAGTTTTATTTGCCACAGAATTTGTGGTGGCATCGAAGCAACGCCTCCTGGCGGCACACAAGGAGAGTTTAACCGCCTCTGTAGTCTACTGGTTAAGACCACCGGTCTCACGGAGGTGCTCGAGATGATCAATTTTTGGTCACCCATCCGCTGACCGGCCTTTGCAAAAGTTGCTTAACTTCAGCAAACGTAGACTGAGCGCGTTAACCACTGCGCCATCGAGCTCCTCATATATATATATAATTGTTGTTTTTTTAATATTGTTATCATGTTACCACATTATATTGTATATCCTGTAACGTTTGTGTGATCGTCAATTAATATTTTCTTACTCTTATTATTAGATATCAACTAACTCCACAGCAAGTTCTTTTAGCTGTAGCAATATATCTAGCAGGGCCGCATTCAGGGCTGAGGTGGCATTACCCCGCGCCGGGACAGATTTGACGTGCCCTGGGGTGCGCGACGCTCGTACGCCGCGACACTTTATCGCTGGAGATATTTCTAGAGTGAAGGGGTACGTAAATTGTGTGTGCTTCTTTTGGTGAGAAAAATATGACATGATTTAAGACAGCAACAACGTCTTGTTTAGAGCTTCTTGCTGCTGTTACATACAAATACATATCGTGTCGTACAAACGCTTGCACTTCAGACTAAACCAAACCTGTCAAATTTCATCAATAAATGTTCAATTATATGCCATATACACAAAGTTCAAAATCTATTGAGGAAATTTGACAGTTAGTGGTAGGTTGATGTGCAGGCGTGTGTACATTCGTTTTTGGGTTAAGCTTATTGTGCCTTACAAATAAACAGAGAATAAGGTCCGAATAGTTATTCCTTGTTTTCTTCCTGTCATGTAAACGACATTTCAAATTTGAGTAAAAGACACAAAACACTATAACAGAACAACTATCCGGAGCTTATTCTTTGTTTATGTAAGGCACATTATGTTTTAATGTCTTTGTACACTTTCCTTTACTTTGATGTTTTTTTTTTTATATTTTTGGCTAGGGCATAGAATTGTGCCGTTTTTATTTTAGATATAACTTTTCAACGAAGACAAAAAAGATAATTATGGTAAAAAAAATCCAACTTACTAGATGGCATGTTATTCAGAAATGTGTGTGATAAAAACCATATCTTTTGATTAGATACTGCTTGCAATAGATACTGAACAGACAGGACTTTACCGGTTCTTCTAAGGATTGATTGCATAACGATCACACTACCGTTCTTTCTGTATCTTGGGCCGATATCGATATCTGTGATTACTTTAATCACACGCTAATCCCTTATTTAACGACGTTTTAAAATTAAATGTCTTTAAATCTATGGTCAAATGTGCTCATTACTAGGACGCGAAGGTATGCCATTATTGAGCAATTGCTACTGAGTACCGTGTGTGGTTTACATTCGTTTCTTAACGTGCGCTTTGATACAAATGCAAATGCACAAATCCTCATTAATAGTGCAGCCACAAAACAGCCCCCCGACCGCCTAACTCTATCGCACTCGCTCTCGCTATCGCGCTCTATAGTTTATGGCGTCATATTGTCATTTCGAAAGCGATATCGGTGTCTAAATGACAAGATTACGCCATAAACTATAGAGCGCGATAGCGAGAGCGATATCAATAGAGTTAGGCGGTAGACTCCCAGGGCGACTGCAGTGGATAAGCTTCATACAAACATATTTAAACTATCATGGTCATACTATGTTTATTATTTACAGTAATTCAATTAATTCAGTAATTCCGTGATAATGGCGCATGCAACTGTGCCGGAATATCGGACCCTCACAAATAATTAACATGCTAAGAATACCGTTAGTAAGCACACTATTTCATACAAACGCGCTCGAGAGCCTCTCACGGACACGGAATCTCGCAACGGCTGCGGTCGGGCTGGTCTGAGATGGTCCGAGATCCGTGTTTGTGAGAGGCTCTATGTTCGCGTTGCTCGAGCGCGGTATATATTAACCCTATAACCACAACATGGGGTCGTGACATAGGGGGACATAAAAACTTGTGCATCTCAGTACCTTCCGTTTTTAGCTATCAGTAGCCCGTGCCACTTTGCGAAGTGCACACGTTCATTAGTTCTTGAGTAATCACTTCAAATGCTCGCTGCTATTTATGTCCTAGGTCTAAAGACTGAAAGGGCAGAGAGAGCGATGTGTAAAGTGTTCAAGAAATCTATGTGCACAGCATAGGTTACCGATTTGTTCCCAGTGTGTTTAGTAAGGGTCTTTTTTTCATAATTTTTGTTTCTAAAAGTTCCTTTAAATATTCAAAGACGTGTATTTTGTTAAAGGCAACTAAAGTTTATAGTGTTCTATAAAAAGGTATTTTTATTTGGGGTCACCGGCAACCCATGTTGTATTTTGTGAAACAAAATATCATGTTGTGGTTCTAGGGTTAAGCTTACCTTCTAAGGTTTCCTTATTTAGTGGTGCAGCAGGCATTGCGGCATTAAAAATAAGTCGGTGCGCTGCCGAGACGCTTTGTCTCAAATGAATGGCTCGTCCAAGCGGCAGAGCGACGCTTTCAGCGGGGGCGGTGTCGCTCAGCGATCGCCGCAGATAGCAGCCCAGAAAGCTGTCGTTGGTCCGCAAAGGGAGTATCGACGCGCTGGAAAGGACATTACAGCATTTCTGACACCAATTTCTTAAACTCCTTTGTTCAGGCCAACGTTTGAAGGAGGAAGGCAGACAGACATGCTGATAGCACACTACAGCATGACATATTGAGCTATTGCATGTATGATTTGCAATTGTTTCTCAACGTCAAATTTAAGTATTGCTACTTATTATGCCGGAAAGTGTGAGCAGGCCTCCAACAAGATGGACCGACGATCTGGTTAAAGTCGCGGGAAGCCGCTGGATGCGAGCTGCGCACAACCGGTTGTTGTGGTCATCCTTGGGGGAGGCCTTTGTCCAGCAGTAACTCCGCACCAGTCTTCGCATCTGAACTTCTTCACTAAACATCAGGTAGAGTGGAGTGACCTGCCGAGCTTAATATTTATAAAAAACGTTTAGAAAAAATTAAAATGCTCTTAATTCTCATGAATGTACTACCGAGACGCTTTGTCTTAAATGAATAGATTGTCCAAGCGGTAAAGCGACGCTTCCAGCGGTACCCATGTCGGTGTAGCAGCCGAGAAAGCTGTCGTTGGTCCGCAAACGGAGTATCGACGCTCTGGAACCCCCCCACCCGATCCTCTAAATCCCCCCACCCGATCCTCTAAATGACAGCACACATTTACAGAATACACTAAACATGCACACCAGTTTAGGCCCAAGACACCGTACTCGTAGAACAAGGGTACGAAGAACCGGTTCACACACGCTCTACACCAGGTACAGACATGTACCTGGTCGGTTCTCTCCTCCTCCACGGCCCGGTCAACCCGAGCCGAGGTCCGTGCCTTTAGAGGCGCCCTCGGGTTGCTCCGCTCCCCGATCCGATCCGAACCCTTCGGAGAATCTAGTAGGGCACGGGGACGCGCACTTGTGCGCGATGCCGTTCCCTCTAGATAACCTCTGAAGGTGATTCGTTTCACACGGCTTGAGGGACCCTTTACGTTCCTCGCCGCCCCCAAAAAACCCGGTGAAGCTGAAAATGCCGCAGCGGCAATCAGCAATCTCTCTCAAAAAAAAAAAAAAAAAAAAAAGACGCTCTGGAAACGACATCACAGCATTTGTGACACAATTAACTACGCTAAAGTCTTTTGTCTGTTCTTATGTCCTGTAATTTCACTAGATCTAAATCTTTCAAATCGAAACACAGCAATGCAATATTATGCTGCATGACAGCAGAAAGGTAGCGTGATCGCCATCCAATTAGATTTGGAATAATTTTACCACCACGCATTAAAAAATTGATCCTTATTGATTTAAAAGAAAACGAGTGTTATACGAGCACCAATGATCGACACTTTTACCTTAAACATTAAAAAAGTGGTCGGTAATTGATTTTTCGATTTAGAAACAATTGAATACGACCACCTGCTTATAGCAGTATTATTGCAGTTGTGAAAACGAGACGCGTGTAGCGGCGAATATACTCGCGTCTCTTTTCCACAACTGCTATAATACTGCTATAAGAGCTCGTGGTTACCCCATGGGCTAAGTCGAATACTGGAGCCTCTGCGATATTTACAAAAGCTAAGCGTTAATGTTATATTCTCTTAGACGAAAAACGTATTCGCATTTCTGTGACACATCGATATCTGTGATTACGACGCTATTCAGTAAGTTGATGTAAAAACAGTGTGTCTAAGAAAATTGTGTATTTGATATTGATGCCCAGATGTAGCTAATGTACTCTGGTCTGTCTACCATGGAGGTAACCGTCCGCCTAGTGATAATAGCAAGCAAGGACTAAATACATAAAACACAACACTGCAAACGACGCTACGATAAAAGATTTCTAAGGAACTTGCACTTGGCGTTGGGTTGCCGTGTCTGCCACAGATAGCAGCCTGGAGCAGATCATCGAAACTAGAAGCGATGCTGAATATTATTTATTTATTTTATTTATTAAAATTTACAAAGGTACTTAATATTAATCTATTGATAGAAACAGTGTGATAAAAACCAATATTGGTTTGTCCACACACCGGCGCTCACCGCCTTACGCTTACGCCTTACGCTCACAATATACAACAAGAAAAAATAACAGGTATATGAATAGTCAAACAATGTGGACATTACAATCCACCCACAACAAGGCTAACATTTGCGTGGGGTTCGCACAGCGTAGCGCTGCGCTTGTTAACCACACACGCAATAATTTGTGTTATCACACGGGGTGGTTTGTGATACTAGTATACATTTAGAGAATACATAATTATAAATGTAATTATGTATTCTCTAAATGTATACTATTTCTATGTTTTAACTGCACAAAGTGTTTATCTTTCTCCTAAATAGTATGGAGCTTACTTGGTTAGGTTAAATACTATTACTGATAAAAACAATCTTTTAATTTATTGTTGATATTTGATTCAGTAATTTGTTCCTTTAAAGTTGACGGAAGGTCGTTAATCAATTTAGGTACTTGGTACTGTAGTAGTTGTTTGCCGTAAAGGTTATTATAAAAGGGTACTTTGAGTTTAATTTATGACGCACATTAGAAATGGATAAATCATAATTTATCAGACATGAATGCAATACATTTCAAAGTATATTAACCTTAACTTTTTACAATACAAGAAACCTTACTTAATTCGCAAAAAAAAACAGAGAAAAATAATTAGAAAATTAAAAACTAAATACCTATAGATAAAAGATGTCCTAGAACTGTGGGCTAATGGGAACGGTCCCAAGAATGCTGGCAACATTGCCCTTCTGGATTGCCAAGCTAATACGCTAGCAGAGGTAGCTGCCAGTCCTCTTGTCACCGGAGGCCTCAATAAGGCGAGCACTTAAATATTAAATAAGCTGCTTCGCCCCTGGCCCCTTGTCCTTGTACTGTCACAGCTAAAGTAAGCGGTTCGATTGCAGTTTAGATCCTTGCTAAACAAACGTGCTATATTAATAATAATAATAATAAACTTTATTGCACACAAAAGAAAAACAATACAGTCAATTTAAAAAATAAAAATAAATAAAGAGTACAAAATAGGCGGCCTTATTGTTAACAAGCAATCTCTTCCAGGCAACCTTGGGCGAAAAATAATAAAATAAACAAAATAAAAATGGGTGCAAGTAAAAATAAACTAAATAATAATAATAATAAACAATAAAAAATAATAATAATTAATAATAATAATAATAATAATAATTCCTCACTCTGCAGCCCTGACCACCGGTAGCTTGGGCCCTGCCCCGCTGCTGGTGGTACTCTAGAATTAGTTTTTTATAATGTTTTATTGTTTTTTTATTAAAATATTGTAAAAATCTAGTTTTAAGAAAGAAAATAAATAAAGAGTATAATAATAATATCAAATAAAGTAATTACAGATAAAAAGGAAATAAATATATAAAACAGAGTTTATGCAATATAAATTTAAAAAAAAATAATAATAATAATAAATAAATAAATAAACATAGCTAAGGTAAATTTAAAAAATGACTCCGAACCTGACCCTTAAACGACTCCAACGTGCGAGCACTTCTGATGCGCTCAGGCAAAGCATTCCATAACCGGACAGCATGCACAGAAAACGAGTAGGAAACGAAATTAGTGGAATGAAGGGGAGTCACAAGAGCTAGATTAAACGCAGACCGCAAGGTATGGCTTGAGGAAGTCGAACGGAAGGAGAAGCAATTTTGAAGATATGAAGGTGAAGTGGGTAGAAAGAGGACAGTATACAGAAAGGAAAGGACGTGTAAGTCTCTACGCCGGCGAATTGGCAGCCATTTAAGCCGAGCTCGAAAAATCGAGACATGGTCATACTTCCTCAAGTTATAAATAAACCGAATACAGAGATTCTGCAAACGCTCCAGTTTATTAAGAAGTTCCTCCGAAAGATCAGCGTAGCAAACATCAGCATAGTCAATGATGGACAGCAGAAGAGTCTGCGCCAGAGTGATCTTTGTGCCAATCGGTAAGAAGTTACGAAGACGATTGATTGAACTGTACGCAGCAAAGACTCTTCTCCGAACAGCATCAACTTGCGAATGCCAAGTGAGACACTGGTCAAAAACAACACCCAAGTTTCTCACTGTCTTTGAGTATGGTATATTAGTGCCGGCGAAGTTAACAGAACAGTTATTCTGTTTGCTCAATAATTTCCCTGCTATTACAAGGCTACTGGTGTGAATCTGTCATTGGTTTTCTGATGTATAACTGCATAGCTACTGTTGTTTTGTTACTGTTGATTCAGCTAAGAAAATATAATAAAAAATATAAAACATTTCTTTGTCAGCTTAAGTTACCCCTCTCCCCCACACAATACAGGCAATCCGTTTCGTAATTTAGTAGTAATAGTATATAATAGTAAATAAAAGCAATAGTATAGTAATAGTAATTTCATACAGTCAATTCGAACTGTTTCCGCTCTATACATCCGACTCTAATACCCCGAAGAATCTATTATGACATACCTGGCCGGGTACTGTAACAAGTTTTATTTGCCACAGAATTTGTGGTGGCATCGAAGCAACGCCTCCTGGCGGCACACAAGGAGAGTTTAACCGCCTCTGTAGTCTACTGGTTAAGACCACCGGTCTCACGGAGGTGCTCGAGATGATCAATTTTTGGTCACCCATCCGCTGACCGGCCTTTGCAAAAGTTGCTTAACTTCAGCAAACGTAGACTGAGCGCGTTAACCACTGCGCCATCGAGCTCCTCATATATATATATAATTGTTGTTTTTTTAATATTGTTATCATGTTACCACATTATATTGTATATCCTGTAACGTTTGTGTGATCGTCAATTAATATTTTCTTACTCTTATTATTAGATATCAACTAACTCCACAGCAAGTTCTTTTAGCTGTAGCAATATATCTAGCAGGGCCGCATTCAGGGCTGAGGTGGCATTACCCCGCGCCGGGACAGATTTGACGTGCCCTGGGGTGCGCGACGCTCGTACGCCGCGACACTTTATCGCTGGAGATATTTCTAGAGTGAAGGGGTACGTAAATTGTGTGTGCTTCTTTTGGTGAGAAAAATATGACATGATTTAAGACAGCAACAACGTCTTGTTTAGAGCTTCTTGCTGCTGTTACATACAAATACATATCGTGTCGTACAAACGCTTGCACTTCAGACTAAACCAAACCTGTCAAATTTCATCAATAAATGTTCAATTATATGCCATATACACAAAGTTCAAAATCTATTGAGGAAATTTGACAGTTAGTGGTAGGTTGATGTGCAGGCGTGTGTACATTCGTTTTTGGGTTAAGCTTATTGTGCCTTACAAATAAACAGAGAATAAGGTCCGAATAGTTATTCCTTGTTTTCTTCCTGTCATGTAAACGACATTTCAAATTTGAGTAAAAGACACAAAACACTATAACAGAACAACTATCCGGAGCTTATTCTTTGTTTATGTAAGGCACATTATGTTTTAATGTCTTTGTACACTTTCCTTTACTTTGATGTTTTTTTTTTTATATTTTTGGCTAGGGCATAGAATTGTGCCGTTTTTATTTTAGATATAACTTTTCAACGAAGACAAAAAAGATAATTATGGTAAAAAAAATCCAACTTACTAGATGGCATGTTATTCAGAAATGTGTGTGATAAAAACCATATCTTTTGATTAGATACTGCTTGCAATAGATACTGAACAGACAGGACTTTACCGGTTCTTCTAAGGATTGATTGCATAACGATCACACTACCGTTCTTTCTGTATCTTGGGCCGATATCGATATCTGTGATTACTTTAATCACACGCTAATCCCTTATTTAACGACGTTTTAAAATTAAATGTCTTTAAATCTATGGTCAAATGTGCTCATTACTAGGACGCGAAGGTATGCCATTATTGAGCAATTGCTACTGAGTACCGTGTGTGGTTTACATTCGTTTCTTAACGTGCGCTTTGATACAAATGCAAATGCACAAATCCTCATTAATAGTGCAGCCACAAAACAGCCCCCCGACCGCCTAACTCTATCGCACTCGCTCTCGCTATCGCGCTCTATAGTTTATGGCGTCATATTGTCATTTCGAAAGCGATATCGGTGTCTAAATGACAAGATTACGCCATAAACTATAGAGCGCGATAGCGAGAGCGATATCAATAGAGTTAGGCGGTAGACTCCCAGGGCGACTGCAGTGGATAAGCTTCATACAAACATATTTAAACTATCATGGTCATACTATGTTTATTATTTACAGTAATTCAATTAATTCAGTAATTCCGTGATAATGGCGCATGCAACTGTGCCGGAATATCGGACCCTCACAAATAATTAACATGCTAAGAATACCGTTAGTAAGCACACTATTTCATACAAACGCGCTCGAGAGCCTCTCACGGACACGGAATCTCGCAACGGCTGCGGTCGGGCTGGTCTGAGATGGTCCGAGATCCGTGTTTGTGAGAGGCTCTATGTTCGCGTTGCTCGAGCGCGGTATATATTAACCCTATAACCACAACATGGGGTCGTGACATAGGGGGACATAAAAACTTGTGCATCTCAGTACCTTCCGTTTTTAGCTATCAGTAGCCCGTGCCACTTTGCGAAGTGCACACGTTCATTAGTTCTTGAGTAATCACTTCAAATGCTCGCTGCTATTTATGTCCTAGGTCTAAAGACTGAAAGGGCAGAGAGAGCGATGTGTAAAGTGTTCAAGAAATCTATGTGCACAGCATAGGTTACCGATTTGTTCCCAGTGTGTTTAGTAAGGGTCTTTTTTTCATAATTTTTGTTTCTAAAAGTTCCTTTAAATATTCAAAGACGTGTATTTTGTTAAAGGCAACTAAAGTTTATAGTGTTCTATAAAAAGGTATTTTTATTTGGGGTCACCGGCAACCCATGTTGTATTTTGTGAAACAAAATATCATGTTGTGGTTCTAGGGTTAAGCTTACCTTCTAAGGTTTCCTTATTTAGTGGTGCAGCAGGCATTGCGGCATTAAAAATAAGTCGGTGCGCTGCCGAGACGCTTTGTCTCAAATGAATGGCTCGTCCAAGCGGCAGAGCGACGCTTTCAGCGGGGGCGGTGTCGCTCAGCGATCGCCGCAGATAGCAGCCCAGAAAGCTGTCGTTGGTCCGCAAAGGGAGTATCGACGCGCTGGAAAGGACATTACAGCATTTCTGACACCAATTTCTTAAACTCCTTTGTTCAGGCCAACGTTTGAAGGAGGAAGGCAGACAGACATGCTGATAGCACACTACAGCATGACATATTGAGCTATTGCATGTATGATTTGCAATTGTTTCTCAACGTCAAATTTAAGTATTGCTACTTATTATGCCGGAAAGTGTGAGCAGGCCTCCAACAAGATGGACCGACGATCTGGTTAAAGTCGCGGGAAGCCGCTGGATGCGAGCTGCGCACAACCGGTTGTTGTGGTCATCCTTGGGGGAGGCCTTTGTCCAGCAGTAACTCCGCACCAGTCTTCGCATCTGAACTTCTTCACTAAACATCAGGTAGAGTGGAGTGACCTGCCGAGCTTAATATTTATAAAAAACGTTTAGAAAAAATTAAAATGCTCTTAATTCTCATGAATGTACTACCGAGACGCTTTGTCTTAAATGAATAGATTGTCCAAGCGGTAAAGCGACGCTTCCAGCGGTACCCATGTCGGTGTAGCAGCCGAGAAAGCTGTCGTTGGTCCGCAAACGGAGTATCGACGCTCTGGAACCCCCCCACCCGATCCTCTAAATCCCCCCACCCGATCCTCTAAATGACAGCACACATTTACAGAATACACTAAACATGCACACCAGTTTAGGCCCAAGACACCGTACTCGTAGAACAAGGGTACGAAGAACCGGTTCACACACGCTCTACACCAGGTACAGACATGTACCTGGTCGGTTCTCTCCTCCTCCACGGCCCGGTCAACCCGAGCCGAGGTCCGTGCCTTTAGAGGCGCCCTCGGGTTGCTCCGCTCCCCGATCCGATCCGAACCCTTCGGAGAATCTAGTAGGGCACGGGGACGCGCACTTGTGCGCGATGCCGTTCCCTCTAGATAACCTCTGAAGGTGATTCGTTTCACACGGCTTGAGGGACCCTTTACGTTCCTCGCCGCCCCCAAAAAACCCGGTGAAGCTGAAAATGCCGCAGCGGCAATCAGCAATCTCTCTCAAAAAAAAAAAAAAAAAAAAAAGACGCTCTGGAAACGACATCACAGCATTTGTGACACAATTAACTACGCTAAAGTCTTTTGTCTGTTCTTATGTCCTGTAATTTCACTAGATCTAAATCTTTCAAATCGAAACACAGCAATGCAATATTATGCTGCATGACAGCAGAAAGGTAGCGTGATCGCCATCCAATTAGATTTGGAATAATTTTACCACCACGCATTAAAAAATTGATCCTTATTGATTTAAAAGAAAACGAGTGTTATACGAGCACCAATGATCGACACTTTTACCTTAAACATTAAAAAAGTGGTCGGTAATTGATTTTTCGATTTAGAAACAATTGAATACGACCACCTGCTTATAGCAGTATTATTGCAGTTGTGAAAACGAGACGCGTGTAGCGGCGAATATACTCGCGTCTCTTTTCCACAACTGCTATAATACTGCTATAAGAGCTCGTGGTTACCCCATGGGCTAAGTCGAATACTGGAGCCTCTGCGATATTTACAAAAGCTAAGCGTTAATGTTATATTCTCTTAGACGAAAAACGTATTCGCATTTCTGTGACACATCGATATCTGTGATTACGACGCTATTCAGTAAGTTGATGTAAAAACAGTGTGTCTAAGAAAATTGTGTATTTGATATTGATGCCCAGATGTAGCTAATGTACTCTGGTCTGTCTACCATGGAGGTAACCGTCCGCCTAGTGATAATAGCAAGCAAGGACTAAATACATAAAACACAACACTGCAAACGACGCTACGATAAAAGATTTCTAAGGAACTTGCACTTGGCGTTGGGTTGCCGTGTCTGCCACAGATAGCAGCCTGGAGCAGATCATCGAAACTAGAAGCGATGCTGAATATTATTTATTTATTTTATTTATTAAAATTTACAAAGGTACTTAATATTAATCTATTGATAGAAACAGTGTGATAAAAACCAATATTGGTTTGTCCACACACCGGCGCTCACCGCCTTACGCTTACGCCTTACGCTCACAATATACAACAAGAAAAAATAACAGGTATATGAATAGTCAAACAATGTGGACATTACAATCCACCCACAACAAGGCTAACATTTGCGTGGGGTTCGCACAGCGTAGCGCTGCGCTTGTTAACCACACACGCAATAATTTGTGTTATCACACGGGGTGGTTTGTGATACTAGTATACATTTAGAGAATACATAATTATAAATGTAATTATGTATTCTCTAAATGTATACTATTTCTATGTTTTAACTGCACAAAGTGTTTATCTTTCTCCTAAATAGTATGGAGCTTACTTGGTTAGGTTAAATACTATTACTGATAAAAACAATCTTTTAATTTATTGTTGATATTTGATTCAGTAATTTGTTCCTTTAAAGTTGACGGAAGGTCGTTAATCAATTTAGGTACTTGGTACTGTAGTAGTTGTTTGCCGTAAAGGTTATTATAAAAGGGTACTTTGAGTTTAATTTATGACGCACATTAGAAATGGATAAATCATAATTTATCAGACATGAATGCAATACATTTCAAAGTATATTAACCTTAACTTTTTACAATACAAGAAACCTTACTTAATTCGCAAAAAAAAACAGAGAAAAATAATTAGAAAATTAAAAACTAAATACCTATAGATAAAAGATGTCCTAGAACTGTGGGCTAATGGGAACGGTCCCAAGAATGCTGGCAACATTGCCCTTCTGGATTGCCAAGCTAATACGCTAGCAGAGGTAGCTGCCAGTCCTCTTGTCACCGGAGGCCTCAATAAGGCGAGCACTTAAATATTAAATAAGCTGCTTCGCCCCTGGCCCCTTGTCCTTGTACTGTCACAGCTAAAGTAAGCGGTTCGATTGCAGTTTAGATCCTTGCTAAACAAACGTGCTATATTAATAATAATAATAATAAACTTTATTGCACACAAAAGAAAAACAATACAGTCAATTTAAAAAATAAAAATAAATAAAGAGTACAAAATAGGCGGCCTTATTGTTAACAAGCAATCTCTTCCAGGCAACCTTGGGCGAAAAATAATAAAATAAACAAAATAAAAATGGGTGCAAGTAAAAATAAACTAAATAATAATAATAATAAACAATAAAAAATAATAATAATTAATAATAATAATAATAATAATAATTCCTCACTCTGCAGCCCTGACCACCGGTAGCTTGGGCCCTGCCCCGCTGCTGGTGGTACTCTAGAATTAGTTTTTTATAATGTTTTATTGTTTTTTTATTAAAATATTGTAAAAATCTAGTTTTAAGAAAGAAAATAAATAAAGAGTATAATAATAATATCAAATAAAGTAATTACAGATAAAAAGGAAATAAATATATAAAACAGAGTTTATGCAATATAAATTTAAAAAAAAATAATAATAATAATAAATAAATAAATAAACATAGCTAAGGTAAATTTAAAAAATGACTCCGAACCTGACCCTTAAACGACTCCAACGTGCGAGCACTTCTGATGCGCTCAGGCAAAGCATTCCATAACCGGACAGCATGCACAGAAAACGAGTAGGAAACGAAATTAGTGGAATGAAGGGGAGTCACAAGAGCTAGATTAAACGCAGACCGCAAGGTATGGCTTGAGAAAGTCGAACGGAAGGAGAAGCAATTTTGAAGATATGAAGGTGAAGTGGGTAGAAAGAGGACAGTATACAGAAAGGAAAGGACGTGTAAGTCTCTACGCCGGCGAATTGGCAGCCATTTAAGCCGAGCTCGAAAAATCGAGACATGGTCATACTTCCTCAAGTTATAAATAAACCGAATACAGAGATTCTGCAAACGCTCCAGTTTATTAAGAAGTTCCTCCGAAAGATCAGCGTAGCAAACATCAGCATAGTCAATGATGGACAGCAGAAGAGTCTGCGCCAGAGTGATCTTTGTGCCAATCGGTAAGAAGTTACGAAGACGATTGATTGAACTGTACGCAGCAAAGACTCTTCTCCGAACAGCATCAACTTGCGAATGCCAAGTGAGACACTGGTCAAAAACAACACCCAAGTTTCTCACTGTCTTTGAGTATGGTATATTAGTGCCGGCGAAGTTAACAGAACAGTTATTCTGTTTGCTCAATAATTTCCCTGCTATTACAAGGCTACTGGTGTGAATCTGTCATTGGTTTTCTGATGTATAACTGCATAGCTACTGTTGTTTTGTTACTGTTGATTCAGCTAAGAAAATATAATAAAAAATATAAAACATTTCTTTGTCAGCTTAAGTTACCCCTCTCCCCCACACAATACAGGCAATCCGTTTCGTAATTTAGTAGTAATAGTATATAATAGTAAATAAAAGCAATAGTATAGTAATAGTAATTTCATACAGTCAATTCGAACTGTTTCCGCTCTATACATCCGACTCTAATACCCCGAAGAATCTATTATGACATACCTGGCCGGGTACTGTAACAAGTTTTATTTGCCACAGAATTTGTGGTGGCATCGAAGCAACGCCTCCTGGCGGCACACAAGGAGAGTTTAACCGCCTCTGTAGTCTACTGGTTAAGACCACCGGTCTCAGACACAAAGGTCACGGGTTCGATTCTCAGCGGGGGATACAAGTGCTTGGTTTGGTTGGTGCATGGTAGGGCTTGTTTGTCCGCCTGGCTAGCTACCAACATCTTATCTTAATATGGCGCCATAACATAAAAATATAAATAAACATAATTGTTTTCCATCAGTTAGAGATAAGATAGCCAGTCCCTCAGTAGTTGAGGATTCCGGGTGAAGTGCGCTTACACCTTCGGCCTTGTCATCACTTAACATCAGGTGAGACGAAGCCCAAATGCTTACCCGTAGGTAATAATAATAATAAAGTTAAAATATTGCCATACAAATTCTCGTATTCGCTAACGTGATCGAATTAATCTAATGTTTACCGTCTGAAAGCATTTAGCAAATTCTTACAAGATATATTGGCCCTCAAGGAACAATTCTGTAATAATTTCCGAAGGGGTGGCACGCTACCTGTAAAAACAAAATGAAATTGGAATAAGTCTTAGCACGTGTCATTATCTTGTCGTTTTACTCCACAGAAATAGAAATAGAAGTAAGCTCCATTTCGTTTACAATTGTATCAACAGTTTTATCCATTTCAGGCGTACAATGTCTGAATAATACCTATTTATACGCATAGTATTTATTTAGGTTACACAACGGGCTTTTTGAGTGTTTTTTGGTGGTTGGTGACTCAGTGGCAAAGCATTATAACAGAAGGCTGGGCCCTGGGTACAATTCCCAAGTCGGGAAAAGGGGGTTTATTTATTTGCCCGGGTTTTTAATCATAAACCTTCATTGGCAAGCGTGTAGCGATGACTTCATTTCAATTTTATTGTCAAACTGCTGGGCAAGGGTGTCCTATGACTAGCAGGTTGACAGTATATGGCTTTATTTATTTGCTTTTCCAATAGGTCTACCAACAGTTATTTAAAATAAAACTAATAGGCATTCTTACAAGTTACTTAAGCTAAATGTAACAACTAATTACAGGTAAACACAGCATGCTTAGAAATAAAGACAATTAAACACTAAAAACTAGTTTGGGACAGAAATATTAAGCTCTTGATTTTCCCATGTAGGTACTTTCGTATAGCACATGTATTAAACTATCGATAAAAAAATATTTTCATTCACTATTCTGTATTTAAGGTTGAATACGAATGAATAGGCGCTAGTTGTAAAAATGGTTTAGCATATTAATAATAAATTGTAAACTCTCGCTCTTCACAACGGATGCTAGATAACTTACTCACTTACTTGTGGAGTTGTGCGGTGGGTTTACCCCACGCCCACGGAAAACAACTCAAACCAATAAAGTTGCCAGTAAAGGTCATTTTTTTAAAACAAATATACACGTAGTACACACATTAATTGGTTTTGCTCAAGACGAACGGAGAGCACGGGGCGCAGCCTGCCGTCACAGAACAGAAGGTGAGGGTTGGTTAGGTTATTATGGTGAAAAAAAAGTTAGTATAAAGTTAGTTATTAGAAGAAGAAAGAAGAAAAACATTTTTTGACACCCAAACATATGAATATTAATAAAATAAAACACAAAACAAGTTAATAAAACAATAAACATAAAGGGATAACAGAAAAATATGTTAAAAAATAAACAACTAAAAGAAAACAAAAGAAGCGTGTGAGACCAACAAGGACCCTGTCTCAGCGTAATACCCCCACGACACTCAAAAATGGGTCGAGTGTAGTTTACAATAAGATAGCACCTTTATTCAACCAGTTCATTGCCCCCCGCCCGATCCTCTAAATGACAGCACACATTTACAGAATACACTAAACATGCACACCAGTTTAGGCCCAAGACACCGTACTCGTAGAACAAGGGTACGAAGAACCGGTTCACACTCGCTCTACACCAGGTACAGACATGTACCTGGTCGGTTCTCTCCTCCTCCACGGCCCGGTCAACCCGAGCCGAGGTCCGTGCCTTTAGAGGCGCCCTCGGGTTGCTCCGCTCCCCGATCCGATCCGAACCCTTCGGAGAATCTAGTAGGGCACGGGGACGCGCACTTGTGCGCGATGCCGTTCCCTCTAGATAACCTCTGAAGGTGATTCGTTTCACACGGCTTGAGGGACCCTTTACGTTCCTCGCCGCCCCCAAAAAGCCCGGTGAAGCTGAAAATGCCGCAGCGGCAATCAGCAATCTCTCTCCAAAAAAAAAAAAAAAGTTCATTGCCGCTTCAAGGAAAAGCTTGTCAGATTTAGTTCTGCGTATCTCGACGAAAACCTCCAGTAACATTATCGCACAATAGCGTGAAGATAACTGGTCACAGAAGATTGGAGTGCGCCACGCTTTAGCAGATTTATCTAACAACGTTTTACACTAAGAATGTGTGGACATATTTTGTTGACGTAAAATTCCCCATTTATTTGTTGCTCGCTAAAACTAATGCCGAGTTATTTACAAAGAAAAAAGAACACTGTTATTTCAACACTAGATATCATAATACACTAGCTCTTCCTTTAAAAACTACGACTCTTTACCATAGAAACGCGTTTTGTATGACAATAAGTATTTATTATAGATTGCCGGATGATCTCAAGATTTTGCCCATAAATACGTTTAAGAGAAAATTTAAAACTTGGTTAGTTGAGAACTGTTTTTACTCCATTGAGGAATTTATGGATCACTGTAAAAGACGACGATAGGGAACTAGGCTTATATAAAATCTATTATGTCTTTAAATTTTAATAACTGTTATGTTTTTGCATTGGTACTATGAAGGTGCCTAATTTTTGCCCAATAATTGTGAAGATGTTATTAAATTTGCATGCCAGTTTCTGGTGCATAGTGAGCGACTCAACACTAATGGAAGATCTTTTGTACCACTTTTCACGCAAATAAATATATTTGATTTGATTCAGGTACAGGAGAGCTACCACCCAGTACCTACAGTTCTTCTAAACGGTGGACACAACGGGGTATTGAGGGTTCTAGGAATCCGGGAAGGAACGCGAAGATCAAATTAGCTTATTGATTGTGGACAGTAAATTTTGTTGTTAAAATTTTTATAAAACAAACATTGCATCAATAATACCCCTTCGTGTTTCTAATGAAAGTAAATTAAAATGTTGAATTATATATATAATTCATAATTCATTCATTCAATACATATTTATTGTTAATAATAAAGTGACAGCTCCCTTTTCTACTAATACAACAGTTGTTCTAACGTAGGATGTTATCGGAACTCGGACCTGAGTGTGGAGTATTGTGAAATAGGTGTTTCATTGTGGAGCGAATGAAAAAGGCCATTGTACCAACAGGTGGCCGAAGGGACAAAGAAAATGCCCTTTTCTTAAGCAACAACGACTGTGACCACTTTCGTCGAGAAATTGAGATAAGAGTGACGCTGTTTTCGACTGAATGGACTCGATTTCGTTCAATTCCATATCATTGGGTACAAAAACATTTCACACTATGGTAAACAGTATCGAAGTTGTTGTGTTCGCAGAAGTTAAGCTTACTGGTGCGCGGTCGGTACTCGGCTGGGTGGCGGGAAGACGGCTCTCGATTTTCCTATCCAGGTACTTGGGAAAACATTAAACTTTCGAGATAAAAATATTTTCATTCACTATTCTGTATTTAAGGTTGGTACGAATACGAATGAGTCGACGCTGGTTGTAAAATTGGGCTAGTACCTATATTAACAATAAATTATAAACTCACAAAAGATAGCAAAAACACAAACACTGACGTTCACAACGGATATAAGTTAAACCTGATCTAAAAACTTAAGACTACACTTCTAGATACCAATAAAGTTGTCAATAAAGGTATATAAAATTAATTTAAATTAAAAGCTATATGTCTTGTAATAAATTAATTAATTATAAAAATAATAAATACCGAAATTAAATAACATTTGTTTTACCTTCTATCCATTCCGACGTCTAGCAGTGGAGAAGAATATTCAAACCATCAGACCGCAGTTAAAAGGTGGTTAAAATATGTTTTAATGAACGTCATACGTGCATACGTAAAACAATTTCCTTTCATATTATGATTTGATTATGAACAAAGCACCTACTTGTGATGTTAATATATAAACAAATAACGAGCCCCACAAAAAGTAGTCCGTCATATTCGCACAAAGCATTTCATTAAGAATAAGCAGATGCGTCCAAATTCCGGGACAGAAATGTCCTCGTTCATGGCTGTAATATACTCATAATATCTGCATGTTTTGTATGATAATATTTGGATTCATGAAAAATTTATGCCGTATCTTATTTCTGGTATATAATATGGTGGGATATAAATTACGTTATTAAAAATCATTACTACTTGTCATCTTTCAAAATGGAATATAACTTAAGTTTGAGTGACGTTCTGCCACCGGCAATAAACAAAATGGCGGATAGACCCTTTTATTTATTTTTTTGATAAGATAACTACACCTTAGATGATATCATTTTACACAGTAATAAATGTATGTTCTTAAGGATTAGTTTTAAAGATAATTTAAATCATAATAATCATCCCTGTTTCTTTTATCCCGTATTCTTATCCTGTATCCTTGTTCTTTGACTACATCATAAAGGAAACCTGTGAGCAAAATTTTAGCTTCCTAGGTTCAAGGGTTTGGCTAGGCGTTAATTAGCCAGTCAGTTAGTGTCAAAGAGCAGGAACTTCTTTTTTCTTCTATTTAAGTATTTATATTATACTAGCGGTCGCCCAGTGGTCGAAATTCGAGTAATTTTTATTAAAAGACGTTTGCTATTTCGGCTGAAGGGTTTGTAGGTACCAAAGGCCATGACAATTTAAAAAAATATGTGTTTGACATTGACAGATTCAAATCATCCGCAATTTTTTAATATTCTTTGAATTTTTTTTTGTAACACATATTATACACACATTTTATCTTTCTGCAGTTTTTTCTTTACGTATTAATACACAGATTACCTACTTAGATAAATAAATTTAAACATGTAAACTTCTCTAGGCGACTGTTGTTTGACCAAAGGCCAATATGGCCAAAAGAACATGGCAGTCAAGACTTGTGTATCTCAATATTGCACATCGACTTTCTTTTGAACTAAAGGTAGTTGTTTTTTAGTCGCTATATGTAGTAAATTCATGCGACTGGGATGCTAAGTTTTGAATCGGCGCTGCGTGATTTTTAATGATGAGTCTTCCAGAGTCATTAAAATGTATCACACCAGCATTTCAATATTATAGAAGACGTGACAAACTGTTTATTTAAAATATTGACTTTATAAAAAAAATCACGTCCGCCATTTTCAGTCTCAAAATAGGTGTCATATTCATAATTGGCACCCAAGAAAGCCTTAAAAAAAAACGATACCCATCTTTTGAAAAAAATTACGGCCGCCATCTGGGATCTCAAAATTGTTGTCATATTCATAATTGGCACCCACGAAAACCTTAAAAACGATACCAATATTTATTTTTATAAGACGTCTACCATCTTCGATTTCGACACAGATGTCATATTCATAATTGACACCCACGAAAACGATACCCATACATATTGACATTTAAAAGAAAGATCACGTCCGCCATCTTAGATCTCGAAATAGATTTCATATTCATAATTTATTGTTACCCACCAAACTCTTCAAAACGATACCTATATTTAATTTTTTTGAAATGACTTCTGCCATATTGGATTTCAAAACAGATGTTATTTTTTATAATCGGACCCACAAAACTTCAAAAACAATATATATAATGAGTTTATTAAAAAAATCGTGTTCGCCATCTTAGATCTCGAAATAAATGCCATAGGTACTCATAATCAGCAACCACAAAAAAAGCGATACTGATTTTTTTAAAGTTTTCAAAGATGAATATAGCCTTAGTATAATAACTAAAGCTATATTATTCTGAGGATAAGGCTATAAAAAAAGCCTTAGACCTCCAAATATAACAAAAATCCGATTTTCATACAAAAAAAACATTATAACAGTGTTTGTCATTAACCCCTATTACTGCATTTCCTCCGATTCCATATTTGAAACAATATTTTATTTAGGCTGCAGGGATTGTATCCTAAGCAATGAAAAAATAAAAAAGATAGAATATGAATTGGGATTGGCATTGACAGATACCGGCCGCTCCCCTTCCATTTTTGAAAAATGTATGAAATAATGTTTATTTAATGTACATATTTGTAAGACATATTATACATATATTTTTATCGTTGGTGAAATCTTCTCCATAAAAACATTAATTATACTAAATGTCACAGTTCTCCATGCGTGCAATTTGCTTAAAAAGGGATCCAAATATTTTGCTCCACGTATTACTAAATAGATTTCTTTCTTTCTTTCTTTTAGTTGATGGCTTCGTTCGATTAGCACATTTAGCCAGTGTCAAAGTAATTTTTCTTACAAGTAATACATAAATATACAATATATCCTTCCAGTCAGTATGATGATGAATGATGATGAATGATAATAAAAATGAGAAGTGATATACCCCCCAACCCCTCGAGTATCTCAGTAATATCAGTAAAGAGAATGTGAAAAGTATAGTTGCACTGTTTTGTTTCATTTGCCAACACTCATGCACACTTACGAACACAGCACGGTTAATAATCCACCATTATTTCACATTAATATTCGACATAACACAATTTTTTGAAAATAAAACAAAACCGCAGACATGACTCTTCACTTTCCCGCCAAGAAGTCACTGAATAGATTTGATGGGATTTTTATTTGAATATGTCAACCCCTTGTTCAATTTGAATTGTACCCTGTCAACAAAATTTTCTCGCATTTAATTTATTTACATTATCCTAACCTAATTGATGTGAGAGTATTGTTACAGCGGGGACGAACAAGCGACAAAACTTTTTACCCATTTCAGATTTAATTTTAGGTTATGATGAGTAATGGCTTTTCGCGTTTGGTCGACAGCTTTAATATTTCAACAGCTCTAAATAAATAAATTACGCGTACGTAAACACGCCTGCACATCAACCTACCACAAACTGTCAAATTTCCGCAATAGACTTTGAACTTTATGCCTTAACGATATGATTGAAAATGTATTGAAGAAATTTGACAGTTTTGGATAGGTTGAAGTGTTGGCGTCTGTACATATCATAAATACTTTGCTTTAAAATAAGAAAACGTAAATAAATATTATTTAATGTAGAAATAAGCCTCTTACACCGTTTTAAATCATCAATATTATATAACTAATAATTTTGAATTTGAATTTGAATTTTTAATTATAAAAAGTACCTAGGTACTCCTGAATTAATGTGCTTTATCTGATTTTAGCTTACCTTCTTCAACCTCTAAGGAGGTTGCAGAAGGTAAGCTTTATGCAAACGCGCTCGAGCAACGCACACATACACAAACTCTCACCGACACGGAATCTCGCAACAGCTGCGCTCTGACTGCCCCCCGACCGCCTAACTCGATTGCTTTCGATCGCTTTGAAGGTGAGGCGAGGAGGAGGCGTCATCTTGTCATTTCGAAAGTAATATGAAAGCAATATCGGAAGCTATAGCCTATAGTTATTGATCGATATTGCTTTCATATTGCTTTCGAAATGACCAGCCCCCCGACCGCCTAACTCTATCTATATCGCTCTCGCTTTCGCGCTCTATAGTTTATAGCGTCATCTTGTTATTTTGAAAGCGATATACAAGCAATATCGAAAGCTATAGGCTACAGCTTTCGATATTGCTTTCGTATTGCTTACAGGTAGGCCCCCTGGTCCCTTGGTCTGAGTTCATGAAAGCACAAAATAAAGAAAGTGAGAGGGTCTATGTGCGCGTTGCTCGAGCGCGGTATAGTATAATAGTACGTCCCGATCCGATCCGAACCCTTCGGGGAATCTAGTAGGGCACGGGAACGCGCACTAGTGCGCGATGCCGTTCCCTCTAGAAAACCTCCGAAGGTGATTCGTTTCACACGGCTTGAGGGACCTTTTACGTCCTTCGCCGTCCCCAAACAAGCCCGGTGAAGCTGAAAATGCCGTCTGAGGCAATCAGCAATCTCTCTCAAAAAAAAAAGCGGTATAGTATATTAAGCTTACCTTCTGGGTCTTCCTATTTTGTGGCTGCGTTCTCCACTGAAACTATTATGTAGCGGAATATAAATTCATACGCAGGGCAGGCGTTGTGAAACTGGAAATGGCCGTAGTTCCGAAACAAAAGGCGATTTTTCAAAGGTTAGCATACACGTAGCGCGGCCGCCGCTCGTCGTGACAACCCAGTGGTAAAGGCTTCGTCACACAACGCGGTTATTGCGCTTCACTTCACACACTTATCATCATCATCAGCTCATTTAAATCCCCACTGCTGGGGCACGAGCCTTCCCTATAAATGGATAGGGAGAACGGGCCATAAGCCACCACGCAAGAGTGCATATTAATGGTTGTTAACGACTGCTAATGCAACCGGGACCAACGACATTTCGTGCTTTCCAAAGCACGGAGGAACTGGAGATGATAAATTTTTGGTCACTCATCCGATGACCGGCCATTGCGAAAGTTGCTTAACCTCCACCTTCGCAGAACGGGCTCGTTAACCACTAAGCCATCGAGCTCCACCCATACACACTTATAACAGTGTCTAATTAAGTTCAATATGAGTCAAACGAATAAGCTAATATAAAACAACAGACATGAAACTTTCTTAAGGATAACACACAGATCTAATGAGTTAGTAAACAACATTTGCACAAAAGATCTCCGTAGGTCGAACTGGAAGATGGAAAACAAGAAAACATTTAAAAAAATGTTGTACTATAATACCTAAACGTTTCAAAATGTTGTAAAAATAAATTTTAAGTTACGTAATATGAGATACCGAAATGTATGAAGGCTCTCAGATGTGTGTTCGTACTTTTGCGGGCGTGCGCGCGTTTGTGCGTGATTGCGTGCGTATGTGTGTAAGAGAGAAAGTATGTTTGTTTAATTGTTTAAAACGTAACATAAAAGTGTGGACACTGTGATGGCTAGTAATTTTCATCATTGTGTGTCATGTGGTCATGTGTGCGTTGCCCAACACTGCCAGAGGGCGACCGCGTCGTCGCTCGCAATACAATTAGTAACGAACGCGTCGTCTGTCAGAGCCTTTGTGAAATAAAATGTTTGCCCTTTGTCCATCCGCAGACCTGACGTGACTCGTAACAGGGCGAGTGTGTTGCGGACTGCCAGCCTGTCCGGACTAACAAAATACTAATGAAAACGTTTAACAAATCCTCTTAGACATTTAATGAACCTGCTTTTATTGTTACCATTATGTGATATGAAAGTAATATTAAAATTCACACTACAGAAACTGTAGAGTTCAAATGTTTGGAGTCTCGTATTGAACAGAAGTTAATTTTTCAAATTTCTGATTCGGTATTTTTTACAAATTAACTAAAAATTTAAATAGCAGCCAAAACGGTTCACAATATACCTACATAATTACATGTACATGTAATTATGTAGGTAATATACATGTTTTATAACTGATTTGTCAGCCGAAAAAGAAAAAGAACTCCATCTTGCTATTTGAAACATAAAAGTAAGAGAACATATCAGTTTATGTAACACCATACTTTTCTTTTGTGACCATACGTA
Organism: Eudonia truncicolella; assembly: GCA_949315975.1. NCBI lineage: Eukaryota > Metazoa > Arthropoda > Insecta > Lepidoptera > Crambidae > Eudonia > Eudonia truncicolella. The sequence goes on along the minus strand of OX438837.1, from coordinate 15,506,340 downwards.
GTTAAAATACATGATTAAAATTTTATTTTATTTGTCAGCCGAAAAAGGAAAAGAACTCTACTCTGTTATTTAAAACGTCTAAATTTATTTAAAATTAAAATAAGCTTAGGTACTTACTTAGTATGTTGACATTAATAATATTGTTAATACCGTTTCGCTCATATTGATGAATGAGTTAAACACTCGAAGAACATAACACCAGTTCAGTGACACGTCGAGTGTCGCACTTATTGCGTGCTTACATACTGATTGACACATATTGGCCCTCCGAGATTGGAGGATAGGGTTGGCAAATGTGTTATAATAAACTCGCGGCTCGTCTCGTCTTCGCACGGGTGGACATTTCTATTTTATATAAAATTCATCACCACCATTGCCCTGTGTGGTGACTGATGGAATGATTCAATTTTTTACTAACACTAGCGGCCCGTACCGGCTTCGCACGGGTGTAAATTTTTTTTTAAAACATGGCCTATGTTACTTAGCGCTAATGTAGCATTCTAATGGTGAAAGAATTTTTTAAATCGGTCCAGTAGTTTTTGAGTTTATTCGTTGCAAACATACAAAAAAAAATACAAAAATACAAAGCTTTCCTCTTTTTCAGTTATTAGTATACTAATACTATACTAATAACTTTTTAACTAACTTTTTATAATATTAAAAAGAGGAAAGCTTTGTATTTTTGTATATATATTCTATATATAGAAGAAGAGCAAGAAGAGCATAATGGGTAGTGGCACCAATGAGTGTTCACAGGAACCAATCATCGTCATTTTTTCAGTTTTTATTCATTAAACATAGGTATTAGCAACTGATTTTAGTCTTAATTAATTATAACATGTTTTTGATTAGTTGTTATAATTTTAACGCAAATTTTGTTGCGAAACAAATTACAAAAACGGAACGCACCTGATTAAATTTAAATGAGGGTATACAAGCTACTAACTAATTATGAGACGACCAACACCTCAGTCTCCCTGTGACCACGGACCCTGCAAAGGGTTCGAAACGTCAGGATAAACATTAATTAAAAGTAATGTGTAAAATAAACGCGAGTAGATCCGTAAAAGTTGTTTCATTTCAAATTACAAAAACGCAATGTTTTGCAGAATTTGAAATCTGCTCGTGGAAATTTTTTCAACATTGTGTTTTTGTAACTTAATTAATTATTTTAATTAGTGGCTGTGCGTTTAGCATTTAGCCAATTTCAAGTGTTTTTTATTATAAGTAGTAAGGGTACAATTTGTATGGTAGATAGAAATTGAAATGGAGTCTCACAACATGTGTTATTACGAAAAGAACTCGAGTGAAACTCGGCTCGATTTTAGTCTTTAGCAACAATTGAATGAAACCACCTGCTATATGTCATCTTGTGAAACTTTAATAAAAATTCTTGTAATTTTTTGGCGAAGAAAATTGTGTCGATGACTTATTTTCAAGTGTCGAACACTGTGCTACTACCCTAGTTATAAATTAAAATCAAGGCAAATCGATGCTTAATTAAAGTCTTCTATTTGAAGCTGCAGGTTTTTTAGAATTTCGTAGTATATATATATATATATATATATATATATATATATAATCGGAATAAGGATTAGTACACAAGTTTCGATAACCTATAATATTGATTATAGCGTTTTAAGCAAATTGTGAATTAGCAAATAAGGTTTTTCTGTTCCATAGTACATCATAAAATAAAGTGTAAACTAGTGTGTAACAAAAATTGTAAACTGTACCGTAATACCTACAGTAAGAAATGTTATAGAATATAAGTAGTATAAGATACTCTAGCTTTTAAAAAACAGATGCTAAAATAAAAACCTGTGTACCCCCTTTTTATTTCCCTAAATGTTAAAAATAAAGAAATTAGTAAGAAATTAATTATTAGAAAAGATAGGCTTAGCATAGATGGGAATCCCATCCAATACAGTATAAAGGACGAAGTATGAAAGAGTTAGTATGAAGTATGAAACGAGAGGCATGAAAGATAGAACTGGAATGAAAGAGTAATAAGATTAAAAAGGGCTCCAATTATGTTGGAGGTGTAAGACATATAAAAAAAAAAGTGTACAAGAAACTGAAACTATAAAGTCCCATCCCAGTGTAGTACTAATCTTTTCCTGACCAGAGAGTCACAGTCGCACAGTAACTGCTGTTTTGGCGCCGATTTTCTCCACATGCCTTAGACATGCTGTTTATTAATAAACTTAATAATAAACTTAATAAACTTTCTTACACTCACACCAATTATCTAGCCCAAGAGAAGCTTCGTTATGAAACTCGTTAAATGGTTACTAGACAACGGATAAACATACTTAAAATACTTAAATACATACTTATTATACATAGAAAACACCCAGACCCGAGACAATGTAGAAAAACAATATTTTTTTAAATTGACCCGACCGGGGATCGAACCCGGGACCTCAGAGATGGCGACACCATGAAAACCGGTGTACAAACCACTCGACCAAGAAGGTTTATTGACATGCATTCTTTTCTCAGGTCAACCAAACTGTGTTTCGTAATTTTAGGTGCAAAGCTTGGGTTAGTGATCACAAACCCACACTTGGCAAACGTATTGATTAAGCCATAACCCATTGTAGTAATGACTTGATTTCAATGATGGAAGCTTTTGCCTAGCAGTGGGACAGCCATAAGCTGTTTACTTGTTAATACTTAGTTGCATTTTAAATAAAAATAAAAGGAGCATTTATTTCTATCCTCGCTTGCTATCTCTCTCTCTCTCTCTCTTTATTATTATCACAATCTATACTTATGTTATAAAGAGGAAAGCTTTGTATGTTTGTATGTATGTTTGTAACGAAAAGCCCAATAACTACTGGACCGATTTAAAAAATTATTTCACCATTAGAATGCTACATTAGCGCTAAGTAACATAGGCCATGTTTTTAAAAAAATGTACACCCGTGCGAAGCCGGTACGGGCCGCTAGTGTTAGTATAAAATTGAATCATTCCATCAGTCACCACACAGGGCAATGGTACCAGCCCTAAGCGAAAGAAATTTCAAAGCCAAAAATAACATAGACTTTCATTGAAATATTACGGAAAGCCGCTTTTTTTTTTTTTTTGGAGAGAGATTGCTGATTTCCGCTGCGGCATTTTCAGCTTCACCGGGCTTTACGGAAAGCCGCTGGTCGCATCCAGCTCAAAACCAGTCGTTGTGGAGATCCTGGGGGGAGGTCTTCTTAGACGATTTCTCAATTCCAAATTCATTATTCAAAATCGTTTATTCAGTTTCGGCTACAAATAGCTCTTATGAACGTCATTATGCCATCGATTCGTAAGTTTACTATGAGCGGGAGGCCTTGTACTGAGAAGAACCGGCAAGAAACTCAGCAAGTGTCAAGCTCTTTTCTCCCTTACAGCGTCAAAAATATTGGATAAAGAATTCATACCAACTACGCTCTTTAATTCACTATAATTACTATTATAGAATATAATTAGAAACATTACACGATTGTAAGTTGGTTTAAAAGACTTAAAGAGAAAAACTTAAAGAAAAAAGAGTTAAAGAGAAAAAGCCTCCTGAGTGTCTTGCCAGCTCTTCTTGGTTGAAGGCTCTCCCAATATCCGAACTGGTGGTAGAATTAGTAAACTAAATTTTAATTCATTATTATTATTGGTATTTTATACTTAGTTTCGACGTCAATAAGTGCCTGTAAAGATCTATATTGAACTAGCTTTTGCTCGCGGCTTCGCTCTCGTAGGCTACACGACGTGTGATTGTTTGTAATAAAAGCCAAACTTATTAAAGATACGTTCACGTTAGTCAGTCTGTGGATTAAACTTTAAAAATGACAGATTTCCATACAAACTTTCCACCCCTATTTCACCTCTCTAGGGGAGGTTTTTCGAAAAATGCTAAAACACGTCATTATTTATGTTTGTTGAAAAATCTAAAGATCGACTTAAATATTCATTTTGATAGTTATTACTTAAAAAATAACGATTTCTCCAAAAAACCTTTTTCCCTTTTTTACTCATTTAAAAATAAATAAACAAAATTCCTGAGACACGTCGTTCTTTAATTCTTTTCAAGAACCCAAATACCAATTTTCATGTTTCAAAACTGACGTACTTTCATACAAACTTTCACCAGCCCGCCCCCCGACCGCCTAACCGATTGCTCTGGCTACGTGTATAGTTTATGACGTCATCTTGTCATTTCGTACCGCTTATGAAGCTTTCGATATATGCCTATACCTATTAGCTAGATGACAAGATGACGTCATAAAATATACACGTAGCCAAAGCAATCGAGTTAGGCGGTCGGGCCCCTGGTCGGGAAGGCACAGTGACGTGGGCGTATGCAAATAAAATTTAGCATAATTAAAAAAATCCACTTACGAGGTATTTAAATGAATCTTTTCAATTCAAATACTATATAAATGCACATAAAATTATCGGCCAGTAGAGGAGTGAAGTCAACCTTTCAGTTTGTTGCCGGCTTTGAGAGCCCTTGGCCGCGTTGAATTAATGCTGCCGAAAGCAGAAATACGGGTAAAGTCTGGTTCTACCTAGTTAGTTACCAACGCTTCTGTCAAATCTTTATAAAACAACGATGCATTTAACTTTTAAAACTTTTTCTCAAACATACTTGGAAATCGGGTCATCATTTTGACAAGCTTCTTGGAGATATATCTAGTTAATCTAATATCAAGCATTCCGCAAAACAATTACCGCAATGAACTGAAAACTGCCCCTAAAGTCGACCTACTCGCCGTATCTGCGGCCGACCCTGCGGAGAAGTCAACCCAGTAATACACCATACCCTCCACCCATATCGAATTATACTAAACGAATCCCTGTTCTAATCTTTGCCATCTCACGTAGCCGTTGACAAAGGACAGCTCAACTAGATTACCTACGTTGCAGGCATCTTGTCGGAACTCTAAAAGTTTATTGATATGTATCAACATGATGATATGTATCATATGTATTCTATTCTATTCTATTCTATTCTATTCTATTCTATTCTATCCCGCCCGATCCTCTAAATGCCATTACGCGTTTACAGAACACACTAAACATGCACACTAGTTTAGGCCCATGACACCGTACTCTTAGAACAAGGGTACGACGAGCGGGTTAACACGCGCTTTATACCAGGTACAGTCCAGTACCCGGTCAACCCGAGTCGAGGTACGAGCCTTTGGAAGCACCCTCAGGTTTTTCTGCTCCCCGATCCGATCTGAACCCCTCGGAGAATCTAGTAGGGCACGGGGAAACGCACTAGTGCGTGATGCCGTTACCTCTAGAAAACCACTGACGGTGATTCGTTTCACACGGCTTGAGGAACCCTTTAAATTTCTCTCGTCGCCGTCTCCCCCAAAAAGCAGTGAAGCTGAAAATGCCCAGGGGCAATCAGAAAAACCCTTCAAAAAAAACACTGGCCCAATGGTGGTTTGGTGTAGGTATTTTAACAGCTGCTGTTTTACGACAACCATACGGGACTGGTTTAAGTGCCATAAGAAGCACCTACTCTATATTACAAAAAATCATATGCTTAGACTAGTTGGACCATCGTCTGGATAAAAATTTGCATGCTATTTCAATAGTGAAACATGAGCACCTTCATGTATTTAATGAGACCAACATAGATTATTTATTAATTACAACGTACCTATACCCAGCAAGATAGATAAAATCTTTATTTGGACACTAGAAACACACATACACACGTAAAATCTATACATATAATAAAGCTAAAGAGGGTCGAAAGTCTGTACATGAAAGATATTCGAAAAAAAGTAGTGGCTGGGGATACTTAGAATCGATAACAGAACACGTTCAACAGTTTTTAGAATTTTTGTCTGTTTATCTGTATATCTGTATGTCTGTTTATCTGTTTATTTGACCGCGCATCACGTGAAAATGGCTGAACGGATTTTTATGCAAACTTTGCACATAGACAGACCGTGACCCGGACTAGGACATATTATAGGATACTTTCTATCCCGGTATATAACAGGTTCCTGTGGGATAGCGTAGTCTTCGCGAACGAAGTCGCGGGCGACAAATATACAACACAATAGTAAAATAACAACAATGACACTTAAAACAAACATTATTACATGACAAAATAAATTAACCATGTTTCTTACAAATAAATGTTTATGTTATGTTAGCTACAGAACTATTTTGGTTACTATGTGGTGGTGATTACTAGTTTGTATCTCGAAAGAATTGTCGTAAATGCAATATTTCATCAAATACAAATTAACTTTTTATGTTATGTATGAGCCTAAAATTTGTTTACTCCTTTTTCATATTGTTCATGTAGCGTAGGCTTCCCACCTGAACCCAGCAGTGGGATCATGATGGTGAGTTTAAAACCAGACCTGATTATATCACTTACTTCAATGATATCATCATCATCAGCTCATTTTTATGTCCCCACTGCTGGGGCACGAGCCTTCCCTATGGATGGATAGGGAGAGCGGGCAGAAAACCACCACCCGAGCCCAGTGCAGATGGGTGGTTGTTAACGACTGCTAATACAGCCGGGACCAACGACTTTACGTGCCTTCCGAAGCACGGAGGAGCTCGACATGATACATTTTAGGTCACCCATCCGATGACCGGCCTTTGCGAAGATTCGGGCGCGTTAACCACTACGTCATCGAGCCAATTCAATGATATAGATATTGGATATAAATTTTACTAAGCAATGTGGTAGCTTCAGAGATATCGGGACAAGATCAAATTACCCGGGAAGAATGGCTGAAAGCTTTCTGCGGGCTACACGTGGCGGGTTGCTACGCCAAACGTGATGTACACACGCCTGCACATCAACATATCCAATACTGTCAAATTTCTTCAATACATTTTCAACCTTACACTTAAGGCATAAAGTTCAAAGTCTATTGAAGAAATTTGACAGTTTGTGGTAGGGTGAAATGTAGGTATTTACTTTTTCTAAGACTTTTTTGACAAGATGTTAGTGGTTAAGTCATTGGTATTGTTTTGAAGTTGTCAATTTATCATACAGTCTACTATTCCATAATCAATCTTAAAAAAAACCTTTCGTCAACTGAATTTATGCGATTGGAAACTTTCCAAAGTGGACTTAAAACGCAAAATCGCAAAAACGCAAAAACGTTATCTTCTATTTATTTAGATCTCTATCTCTTTTAATATGAAGTCTCATTAAAACTGATTTCTTGGTTTAAAAACATTTTGTTTATACCTATAGTCTAAAAGGCGACGACGGGTTGACGTAACTTTTGTTACGACAGCTGATTTAGCTTCAATAACGTGTAGATCACTCTTACGCGCATAGGATGGAGCCGGCCTCCTTGCATGGCGTTGGTGCGTTGGATAAATACAGCTTTTGAACCACGTGTTATAGTTAAGTTCACTAACGAGATAGTTTAGTCAATCCGTTGTCGCCTCTGGGAACAGTAATGGATATCGAAGAGTGAAGCTCTCAGAGTTTTATAAAGTTTACGCGAACACTACACATTGAAATGAAACAACTTTTACGGATCTACTCGCGTTTATTTTACACATTAGTTTTAATAAAACCAACACCTCAGTCTCCCTGTGACCACGGACCCTGCAAAGGGTTCGAAACGTCAGGGTAAACATTAATTAAAACTAATGTGTAAAATAAATGCGAGTAGAACCGTAAAAGTAAATAAATAAAATAAAAATAAATTAAATATTTTGAGAATAATGTTTATCTTCTGCTATATGGAGAATACTTTTGTACTTGAAACTGAAACAACTTTTACGGATCTACTCGCGTTTATTTTACAATTAGTTTTAATTAATGTTTATCCTGACGTTTCGAACCCTTTGCAGGGTCCGTGGTCACAGGGAGACTGAGGTGTTGGCTTTATTAAAACTAATGTGTAAAATAAACGCGAGTATATCCATAAAAGTGGTTTCATTTCAATGTGTAGTGTTCGCATAAACTTTAGAAAACAATAAGAGATAATATTTTGAGAATATAATATTTTGCGAATGTAATGTTTTACGAATGTAATATTTTGAGAAAATAATATTATGAGAACGATGCCGCATTGGTTGCCTGCCCACTTTGTGCCCAACTCTAGGTCTCCACTCTAGCACTCTTCTCCCCCATCTGTAGTCCTGTCTACCTCATCAGTGACAGTAATCTTCGAATGCGGCGCTGTTGACAGCTGTAACAAAAACACTAACGGTGTAACGAGTTTAGTAGGAAATAAATAAGTTTGACTTTGAAAGCGATTTCCAGCACACTTCGAAGCCCTATTAGCCGCATGCGAGGGCTTGCCTGCAGAATGCAGACGCGCTGTTGTTAATTTTACGCTGGATACGCCGAGCCGTTATTATGTTACCTACAGAGATGACTACACGGATCTATAGCTAAGCTCTCTGGAATAGACTTTCATTTATTTATCTACATATTCTAACCGCCATTGTAGTGGTTAAGACCACCGGTTTAGACCCAGAGGTTGCGGGTTTGATTCCCAGCGGGGGTACATGTTTGTATACTCGGTTTGGTTGGTGGTAGGGCTTGTTTACCGGCCTGGCTAGCTACCACCATTTTATCTAAATATGTCGCCGTAACATCAATGTTTGTACCATTGTTGTGTTCCGGCAGCTAGAGATAAGATAGCCAGTGCCTCAGTAGTTGAGGCTTCCGGGTGAAGTGCGCTTACACCTTCGGCCTTATCACTCAACATCAGGTGAGATGAAAGCCAAGTGCTTACCCGTAAGATATAAAAATAAAAATAAACTAGTAGTCTGCCTATTAACCCATCGTTTTTTTTTTTGAGAGAGATTGCTGATTGCCACTACGGCATTTTCAGCTTCACCGGGCTTTTTTGGGGGCGGCGAGGAACGTAAAGGGTCCCTCAAGCCGTGTGAAACGAATCACCTTCAGAGGTTATCTAGAGGGAACGGCATCGCGCAGTAGTGCGCGTCCCCGTGCCCTACTAGATTCTCCGAAGGGTTCGGATCGGATCGGGGAGCGGAGCAACCCGAGGGCGCCTCTAAAGGCACGGAACTCGGCTCGGGTTGACCGGGCCGTGGAGGAGGAGAGAAGCGCCCAGGTACATGTATGTACCTGGTGTAGAGCGAGTGTGAACCGGTTCTTCGTACCCTTGTTCTACGAGTACGGTGTCTTGGGCCTAAACTGGTGTGCATGTTTAGTGTATTCTGTAAATGTGTGCTGTCATTTAGAGGATCGGGCGGGGGGGTTAACCGTAAATCGTTGGCAGTAAATACCAGACACAATAAAATTTTATTGTTTGGCGCTTACATGTTAGCGCTCGACCAACGATGGGTTAATACAGCGATACACACTAATAGACTTAGACAATGAATGATACCCATAGAAGCTAATTGCACAATCACTTATAGGTATAGCTACGTAACTTACACATATACTCCGTATCATTAGCTAACGCCTAACACCAACTTATCGACGTCTGTATAGCGAGAGATATAATAAAGCTAGTTTCTCAGTCACATGTAAGATTAAGACATTAAGATGTTTTTGTTTTGTTTATATAATTTTAACGCAAATTTTGTTGCGAAACAAATTTCAAAAACACTATGTTGAAAAAATTTCCACGAGCAGGATTTGAACCTGCACCCTTCTGACATACAGGTGCTCTTCCAATTGAGCTATCGTGGTTCTAACCAGCCCGTTAATGACGATAGTTGTTGACATTGAATTGGCGCCTTTGGCATTCAAAGTAAAAAAAAAGTAAATAGTGTTGAATAATTTCGGCGGGCTGGTTAGAACCACGATAGCTCAATTGGAAGAGCACCTGACCCGGTATGTCAGAAGGGTGCAGGTTCAAATCCTGCTCGTGGAAATTTTTTCAACATTTGTGTTTTTGTTAAGACATTAAGGTTTATGACGGCCTCCGTAGCCGAGTGCTGCACGCCGGACTTTGGGAGGCGCTAACTCTGAGGTCCCGGGTTCGATTCCCAGTCGGGTCAATGTCGAAAACTATTTGGTGTGGTGTTGGTGTCGTTGTTTCTGATTTCCATGATACGAGTGCTTTAGCTACTTACCTTGGGATCAGAACAGTGTATGTGATGTTGTCTAATATATATATATATATATATATATATACTTACATTAAAAAAAAATGTTATGCAATTAAATCATAAATAGCATACCTTAATCATAAGCACTCCATAATTATGACAATAGTTGTTAAAATGTTAGTTTTTTTATGTTAAAAGGAGGCAAACGAGCAGGCGGGTGATGATGAAAGTATAAAATGTATGATGGAAAGTAATCACTGCCGCCCATGGACACCAAACCAAAGTAATCGCAGATGCGTTGCCTTGAGGAAGGAGTTGGATCTTGAAGAGGGAGTAGGAATTGGAAGGGGGGAGGGGTGAGAGATGGGCCTCCGGTACTTTCACTCACCGGACGAAACACAACAGCAACGAGTGTCATTGTTTCACGCCGATATTCTGTGAGGGTGGTATTACGCCGGGCGAGCCGGCCCATTTCGTGCTGCAACGCAGCGTGGCTCCACCGCTTAGGCAGTGTCACTCATTTAGCACCACCCAGGGATCACGTGTAGGGTAGATAGAAGTAGAAGTTATAGGTAAGTGGGGTCACTTCTAGTTTCACCGTTTTATTGTACCGTACCATCCATTGTAGATAACGTTGCTCCGCTATACGAGCTAATATTTGGATCCACGTGTGAAGTTCAGTATTCAGCTTATACCTGAGCGGCGGATTAAGGTTAGGCAAACATTCCACTTCGACTGCTTACAGTAGTAGGGTCGATTTACACTATAAATTCTAGGTTAGGAATGTCAACTTGTTTATTTTTGGTTGTGTGGACTGTGTCCTCTATAGGTATTTTATATTAAATAAAAAAATAAAAAATGTTTATTTCCCAACACAAAATAGGTCCATTTGACTACGGCTTATTAATTAATAATTAAGATAGCATCCTATATTTGTGAGAGACGTGTGCCTGATAAAGGTTTCAGAAAAAAAAGGAAACTGGGCTACAGGTCGCCAGGCCCTCCCTGCAAATAATATATTTAATTTTAATTTTAATAAAGTTCTTAACAAATTGTGATCAAAAAGAAAAACAGATGGAACCTAATGAGAAACAGATAACCTATGTGTGAGTATGTGTGTGCGAGCGTTCGTGTAATGGATGTTGGAAAATATATATGTAAGCATATAATATTAATGATAATATTGAATCTAATAAGCTATTCCTTAAAAAAAAAATTTAATATAATAACTAAACTATATGATTTTATCCCATTCGGTGTCGAGACTATAAAGGTATAGAGACTATAGAGGCTATAAAGCTTTTTAAAGAAATAGCAAATAGGTTAGTCTACATCACAGGAGACCGAAGAGCTGGCAGCTACCTCGGACAAAGAATTAGTCTAGCTATTCAAAGGGGGAACGCTGCCAGTATCTTCGGAACCTTGCCTAAAGGGACTCCTTTTAATAATATATTTTAGATAGTATATAATATTATATACAACGTGTAACAGATTAAACGCACACCCTCTTAAGTGGTGACTCAGTCCATGAAGCTGAACAGCTCTTGTTCTACGTCTTTTCGAAATTCGCAAAAAAAAACGAAACAAAACATCATCATCAATCATCCTATTAACATCCCACTACTTTGATAACCCTCATAAACAATTGCAATATCAATTATATCATCATAATCATCATCATCAGCTCATTTTATGTCCCCACTGCTGGGCACGAGCTTTCGCTATGGATGGATAGGGAGAACGGGCCATAAACCACCCCGCGGGCCCAGTGCGGATTAGTGTTTGTTAACGACTGCTAGTGCAGCCAAAACCAACGGCTTTACGTGCCTTCCGAAGCACGGAGGAGCTCGAGATGATAAATGTTTGGTCACCCATCCGATGACAGACCTTTGCGAAAGTTGCTTAACCTCAGCACTCGCAGACCGGGCGCGTTAACAACTGCGCCATCGATCTCCTCCTCAATAATATATTGCACAATTATTATTCTAACAAATATATTAATTTCTTTATTTTTACTAAGGATATCGGGCCCGTTTCTAGATTTTTTGTTTTTTTTTATTACGTTACACTTTGTGGTAGAAACAAAGTAATCATAATAAAAGGAACATTATATTTTCTTCCAAAAACTGTAATCTTTCACAAAGAGTTAGTGTAATAAACAGAAAAAAAACTTATGTTATGGTATATTTTCCACACACATCAAGTTTTTCTAAAAAAAGCTAATACCACAAATCCTTACCATTACTATAAATTACAAGGTTGGTTTGGTGATTAGGACCATTGTTAAAGCGCAAATCCTTAATTAACGACAAAAAAGAGACCACGTGCCGTTACGTTTGAAATCCCTTTTTTAATGAATCGCATCTTCCCCGCTGTCGCGGCTCGCTAGGCACACTTCACATATTTTTATTTATAATAGTCATTATGGCCGCTCCTCAACGCAGGCAGTAATGTTGACCCAGATCTATCCAGACCCGGGTAAGGCTAGCATTTACATGGAACGATGCTGCCTGCTATGCTATTTATTTTAAATAGTTCTGTTTACAAGAAGGTATAAAAAAGATTTCGTGCGAAGTTACTACCAAATGACTGGGTGCGTAAGTCTATCAGGTATCTTGCGAAGTGTAGTTTTTTATTATTTTTTTACTTACGGGTAAGCAGGCCTTCATCTCACCTGATGTTAAGTGATAAAACGAGACTAAACGAGATTATTCAAGATTTCAAATAAGACATTGAAAGCCACATTCGTCAAATCCAGCGGCAGTAACTCCCAAACGTGTTCCGGAATTTCATTGAACATACGTACGTACATTTCAGTGTACGTTTCATGTATCGTGTAAAAAGAGACGCTTTATAAGCATTTCAACGATTTACGGTAAAGTTTGTGATTTTGTTTGTTTAAGGGTAATCTTTGGAACTAAGTACTGGTCCAATTCCAAAAAATAATTCACTTATAGAATGTTACATTCTTTGCTGGTAATATAGCCTATATAGGTATTTTAATATGATTTAAAAACCAGGTCCAACCGTGAACCCAACCGTCCACATGAACGAAGTCGCGGGAAAAGTGCTAGGTTTCTGATATAGAGTTATCACTTAAGTGGAGTAAATGTTCCCAGTATATCATGATAATACATATATTAGTCGCAAAGGGCGCCTGTGCATGCTTCGTTAACCGCGCAAATAGAAGTTAATGGCCCATCCCTGAATTAAATTTAACGTGACGCCATACAAGTATATTAATGATTGTTGATAATATGTAGGTATATATCAAAACCTACCGTATGATATATGAACGTAATTTAATCCTAAGTGCCAGGGGTAGATTTCAAACAGATAGTTTTAATAATTCGTATGAAAGCGATTAATAACAGTCCCTGTTAATACCCATCTAGAAAGCTAATATGCTTTCGTAAGGCATTGAACCACGTCAGTAGTATAATGGTATTTTTAAGAGAGTTTGCCAATGGCCACTTGTCATTTTCAGTGGCACCGGACTTATTTGGGGGCAGCCATGTGAAACGAAGTACCGTCAGAAGTTTTCAAGAGGGAACGGCATCACACACTAGTGCGTGTCCCCGTTCCCTACTAGATTCTCCGGGGGGTTCAGTTCGGATTAGGAGTCTATCCGATCAGCTAGGTACCGACAATACACACAAAAAAACAGAAGCAGAAGAAATATGGCGACAGCCCTTAACACCTAGGTACTAATTGCATTGTCTTGAATTGAAAAAAGTGTTGAAAGAATTTCTACGAACTTCACTAGGCACCACGGGGTGGCTATTGCAAGTTGTATTTGCCAATTGATCAAGTTAACGAAATCGGGAGTTTGTATGGCATTGAAGTAGCGCGTCCTGGTTAAAAACGAGAACAGTTAAAATTTCTCTCATACAAAATCTCGTGCTGAAAACGAGAAAACCTTCTCAAAAACTCCATTACACGACCATCTAACGACGTGACAACCTGAAGTTCGTCCGAAAGCTCGCTTCTGCCGACACATTCATTACGAATGGATGGTGAAGTGTGCGTGCCTTCATTAAAAATACGGCGCTCACGTGAATATGCCATGAATGGCTCATGAGTTGGGTGAAACCGCGCTTTTAGGGGCCATCGCGAGAATCCAAATTACTAACTTCGCTACACTTTGTAGCAATTTTCATAGTTTTCATGATTATTGTTATTATTAAAGTTAAAGTCAACTTCAACTAATAAAAAACCGGCCAATTGCGTGTCGGGCGACGCGCAGTGTAGGGTTCTGTATCCCATCGCAATAATGCGGACTCTGAGAAGAGGGCTTTTATGAACATTTATTTAACGATGGCTCATATACTTAAATGTAGATACTACCGGTTTCACACACCTGACAACGTTATTTAAGTAGTTCCCAATGAGGAATTTGTACTGCGCCAAGTACCTACATTTTATAAGTTGGTCGACTTCCTTTTAACTTCGTCATACATACAACTACCGTGAATTTTTTCACGTATCTAAAAACAACCATTTGGCTGGCAGGGGATGGGGCACACTTGACTAACAAAATTTTGCACTTTAAAGCTTAATAGCTCACAAACGGATGCGTCAATCAAAAAACTGTTTTCACAAACCCGCTATATTTTTGAAATTGCTATCAAATAACACCCAACACTTAGGGGTAAATAACAAAAAAAAATTACATCCCCATTTCACGTGCAGGGAAGGTAACCTAAAAAAAATATTTTTCAAAATTTTACTATACCACTTTGTCAGCGTGATTAGTATGTATATCATTGCCAAATTACAGCTTTCTAGTTCTATGAGCTAGACTGGGGTCAGACAGACAGACAGACGGACATGGCGAAACAACATATAAGGGTTCCTTGTTGACTACGGAACCCTAAAAAGTACCAAAAATGTATATCGAAGTTCGTAACTTCGTTAGTCGTATCGATTGTTCAAAATAAGCCTTCAAAGGCACTTAGCGACGCCAAAAACTACAAAAACTTTCAAATAATCATAGACTACAATGTATTTTTATTTTTAAACTAACTATTGAATTGTATCCGGACTGGTTTAAAATCGCCGCGCGCCGACCGTTTGGATTCCGGGCGAGCCTTTAATTCAACCGAGAAGAGCCTGCCATCTGAAGATATTCTGTCTTCCTTCTTTCCAACGGAAATCATGAATATCATAAGGAATCATGAGTAAGGGCGAGTCCTAAATGTGGTAACAATATAGGTTTAGAACGGCAACTGTCACTAGTTCATAACACAATGTAGGTACTTACATACAATATTGTTTTATGTCATGAAAATAGCACTTTTCAGCGCCATTTACTCGTCCAATAGCACACTCAATTGACTGCAACTATCTCTTGGTAGCAGGCTGCTTATGCCCTTACTTACGTAAGTAGTATATTGAACGACACCTACTTATAACATGAAATAACAAACAAACTTCTTTTTATTCTTCAAGCATGTCTTCGCCCAGTATTCGGCCAATTGACTTTTATCAAACTTCATTAATTTCGCAGTAACACCAGTGTTCAACGCTTTAAGTCTAATGTTTTACACAGTTTTCGTCGCCAAAACTTGGTTTTTTATATAGTAATCTAGCTTTATGCTCGCTTTTACGTATGCTGCAGCAAACCATCCTTTACATCTCAGCTATCTTATACGATCAGGCGAAGGTCGAGGGAAGCCGCTGGATGCGAGCAGCACAAAACCGGTCGATGTGGAGATCCTTAGGGGAGGCCTTTGTCCAGCAGTGGACGTCTTTTGGCTGAGATGATGATGATGATGATCTTATATTATTAAAGAACATAGCATTCCTCCCGCGACTAAAATAAGTTAAAATAAAAACTTAAAGAAGTAAGTGGAAATATGTGACCGTGTCGGTGCTATGGCTCAGTGGTTAGACGACCGGTAACCGAACCAGTGAGTTTGGATCCTGGTAGTGCTTAAGGTAACCGGTCTTAGACACAAAAATTAAAGATTTTCATTTTTTATCATTAAAAAGCCCATCTATGCGAGCTAGAAGTAGTAAAAGTGTCTAACACAAAACAACGTAATAAAGGTCGCTCAAACCTGTACAATTTATCATCCCTAACTTAAGGAATCATTTTCCAAAAATCTTGAAACACTTCAGGATTTTTAACCAGGCCAAATACCAAAGTTTAAGGAATGACAGATTTTCATACAAACTTTCCACCCCTATTTCACCTCTCTAGGGGAGGTTTTTCGAAAAATGCTAAAACACGTCATTCTTTATTTTTGTTAAAAAATCTAAAGATCGATTAAAATATTCATTTTGATTGTTATTACTTTAAAAATAACTATTTCTCCAAAAAAAACTAATTCCCATTTTTACTCATTTAAAGAAAAATAAACAAAATTCCTGAGACAATTCATTCTTTAATTCTTTTCAAGAACCCATATACAAATTTTCATTTATTTAATTCAAAACTGACGGACTTTCATACAAACTTTCACCCACTATTTGACCCCCTTAAGGTGTGATTTCCGTAAAATCCTTTCTTAGATGGTTACGATGGTTTAACCGCCTCTGTGGCCTAGTGGCTACGACCACCGGTTCAGACCCAGAGGTCCCGGGTTCGATTCCCGGCGGGGGGTACATGTTTGTGTACTCGGTTTGGTTGGTGGTAGGGCTTGTTTGTCCGCCTGGCTAGCTACCACCATCTTATCTAAATATGTAGCCATAACATCAATGTTTGCAGCATTGTTGTGTTCCGGCAGCTAGAGATAAGATAGCCAGTACCTCAGTAGTTGAGGATCCCGGGTGAAGTGCGCTTCCATCATCATCACCTTATCATCACTTAACATCAGGTGAGATCAAGGCACTGTGCTTACCCGTAAATATAAAAAAAAAAGTCACTCAAGACCTACAGTTCAAATTTTATCTAATTAGCTTCAGCGGTTTAGGCTCGGCGATGATGAGTCAGTCAGTCAGGACAAGTCATTATATGTATATAGATAGAACTATATACTCAGGCCAATATCAGTGTAGAATGAGTATGATATGAAAAAGGTTTGGTAGAGAAAAACAAATTAACTTTCAATCCCAATATTTATTTCAAAAATTTATACAAATTTAATTTTTAACATTATTCTTAACTATCTACGATCAATATTGATCGAAGTTATGTATCTATATAGGTAATTAAATCTATAATTAACAATTCTTTCATTACACAAGAAAGGCATTTTTGGCTAATTATATGTATATATTGTTCGGTCTAACTAGTTCGCGAAATAAACATAACATTATCGAAAAGAATAATAAGCAAAACATTTTTTTTTTTATTTATATAGCCCTAACTTATGTTATTGCATTAATAAATAAGAACGAAAGTAACGAAATATTCGATATATGATGCTTATTGTGATCAACGACGATTGTGCTCGTACAAGGAACATATTGCACAAGTATTCGGCCAAAATCATTTATACTCTCTTTATCGTTTTAAATTCAATTTGTTTAGGAAAGGAACTAATTTAATTGGTTTAAGAAAGGAACTTATTCACTTAGTAAAAGTCAAGCGCATGCCAAAACACATAGAGCTGAAAATACGTTTACTGCCATACTCAGAGACGTCAATTAAGTTTAATGACAATTAAATGTCTTTCCTTCTCTATTTAGCACTATACATAAGAAAGTGACAACAAGAGACTTAATTGTCATTAAAACTTAATTGACGTCTCTGAGTACGGCAGTAAGACCTTAAATTAAATACAGCATTTATTTAATCACACTAATATTATAAATGCGAAAGTTTGTATGTATATTTGTTGCTACTTCACGCTGCAACGGATGGATGGATTTGGATGAAATTCGGCCTACAGATAGTTTATAACCAGGCTTAACACATAGTAAATTAACTTTTTTTATTTTCAAGTGCTAATTGCTGCACTGAAGCTAAATTAAATATTCATAAAATTTTATAAAATACAGTGAAAAAAAATTAAACGCCCACCCGACCCAGCCAGGAAACGAACCTGGGAAGGCTTCCCGGTAGCATAGCGGTGAGTGCAGCCGCCCGGATTGCGGAAGACCCAGGTTCGTTTCCTGCCTGGGTCGGGTGGGCGTTTAATTTTTTCACTATTTTATAAAATTTTATGAATATTTAACACATAGTTTTTATCCCGATATTCCATAAATTTCCATTCCATTTATATAAATATGCAACGTATTTGTATTAAAAAAAAACAGATCATTGATATTAATTAGACTCTCAAAATCTCCTCAAAGATTTAATGGACTTTCGACATTACAAATTGGATATCTGGCTAGGATGGGCTAATATTTTTTCTCAACATTCATCTTCGAATTTTATGATAAATGATAATTCTCAGCTCTGTGTAATTTGTTACAAGTTTAATGTATATTTTGTATATTTTGACAGATTATTTTTTGGACCTTCAACTCGTACACAGCTTAAACATCAAAAATAATTAGGAATTCAAATGGTAAATACTGTAGATAACATTGAATTTAGCATCTTCACATACGTGAACAGTAATCAAATAAACTTTTTCTCTTATTACGCTGTATGACAGATCCCTCACCATACATAAAATCTGTGAATATTCATAAATCATATTCTTCAATCAACACAGAGTATCTATTAAAACTTTCGTTACAAATATGGCCAAATCATGGCATATCAGTATGATTGATTGTTTTCTTAATAATCAAGATCAAATTCTTCAATTCTCAGATAAAACTTATCAAGCAGACTTGGTATTACCCAATCAAAGGAAAATGACACATGTTACCACAAAAGGAGACAAGAAAATGATAACATACTTTTAAAAAAGAAAAAATAAATATTACTACATACACACTACTGCACTAAATCAAAAATATTATGGCAATTAAGATCACAACTAAGTATAATCATAATAATATTAAACCCAGATGGTACTGAAAGACCTGTGTCTTTCTTTATATTATGTTTCTCAGTGCCATGATGGTACGTACTTCTTAAAATTTTGGAAAATATTGATTCATCGGCCTATAAACATTCCATCGCATAAACAATTATCACACGGGGAGATCGAGCCATTATTACCACGCTGACCCAATATGGGCTTTATCGTCTGGCCAACCCGGTTAACGTGCCTTCCGAATCACGAAGGAACGCTTGATCTGATCTGAATCCCTCGGAAAATATAGTAGGGAACGGGGACACGCTTGCGCAATGCGCTTTCACTCAAGCTCCTCTCTAAAGGATGAACCACACCTGTGCACGCGCACGAACTGCGCAGTTGGCGTGCATTTTAAAAACATGGTAAAAAGAACACCTTTGGACGTGTTTGCGAACGGTATGCGTGGACTATTAAGGAAACAGTTTTCGACATGTTTCAGAGCGGCTCGCGTGCAAACTAGGCTGACCGGTAGGCTTATACCGAAAAAATCAACCAGTTATCAATTGTACAATTGCAACGCGACTGCTCTAATTGCGGTTGATAAATTGGTATTACGGATACAAATCGCTTAATGTAGGTAACAATTAGCAACTGGTTGTTTTTTTCCACGCGAGCTGAAAGCCGTTCGCGGCGCGTTTTGTGCGCAGTTCGTGCGCGTGCACAGATGTGGATCCTCCTTAATAAAAGTTTTATGACAAACTGTAATATTTGGGATTAATTTTGGACAACGTAAAATCTGATTAAATAATTTTAACAGTTTAATTTTACATGTTTAAACATTATATGTTTAAATATTACGTAAAAAGTGACAATGTTTTTACAGTAGTTAGTGTTTGTACTTACAAATAGCTGTTGTTTAGGCTAATGTGATTTATTTCAAGGGATAATAAACTATCTTTAATATATTAGTCGACTGCTTTTGTTTGGGAACAAACAAAAGCAGTCTGTATTTGGAATAAACAAATAAAATAAATAAATGTATGTACGTTTTGTAAGTAATTTTATAACAGCTACGGTAAAATCTGAACCGTAACTAAAGGCAAACAAACACGTTGAAATCACTTGGAATCTGTCTGGTTTGTCTTTACAATGATGTATTTCTAAAATACATGGTTGCTTAGCGACCATCTCACATTGTCTTATTACAAAAAACACTTTATTAGACCATACTAATTACTTAATTAAATAACTAGAACAAAGTATAATTATAGTAAAATTCCAACATTACTTATACTGATTACAGAATCTTACTCAGTTCTGGAACAAGAGATTCGACACTGTATTTTCATTAAAAAAATGTATCTCCATAAAAACTGTGTTTAGAAAAGCCACCTTTTTGATCAATAGTGACCATCTGCGAATGTGACCAAATGCGAATAGGACCAAATGAGAAAGAACCAAATACGAATAGGACCAAATGCGAGTAGGACCATCCGAGAATATGACCAAATGCGAATAGGACCTTTTTTGAGCGCATGACCAAATGCGTCTAACCCCTTGAGCCACCTTAAGCAATGCTACTAAGAATATGAGCAATTATTCATTTGATTTTTTTGCAGGTCCTCAGCGATACTTGTAAACGAAAGTGGTCATACGGTATAATGCGAATCGCATTAAATTCATATACTCATAACATATATTCATAACTCATATTCCACGCGACAATAAAAAATTTCTATATTCTATTGGGCCATGACCTCTTTAGATAAAAAGGAAATTGCTATGTCTATGGTCTATACGTATCTTTACGCTTTAGGTGAGGTAAGAATCTATTGGTTCAATTCTCGGAGACTTTCTATAGGCTGACATCACGCAAGGGACTCCCTAAACTTTACTAGATTCTCCGAGACATAAATATCCAAGGTCCAAAGTGGGAAACCCGAGGGAGGCGCCCCTCTAAAAACGAGGACCTGGTCGACAGTGTTTAAATGGTTTTAGATATGCTGATCACCGCTGAGTAATACTCTGCAAATTGTATTAAACAGTTACAACCCAGAATGGTAAGAATACCTTTTTCAACCAACCATGACATGCTCATAAATCAAAACAATTTGACGAAATGACTCACAGATTCTGATGCGAGTTAAAGTAATAAGAAAAATCTTATACAACTAGTGAAATATTCCAAAAAAATATTAATTTTATTTTAATTAGGTACAATAAAAATAATTACTTTCAACCAAAATATTTCGAATATTCAAATAGTGATCATCATACAAACCACACCAACGATTTAATATACTTATCAATAATTACTTGTAATGTTTAGCTGCGGTTGTTTGTATATAAAGACTTAGATGAAACTTTATTTTTGAATGACCTCTCACAGTGATTAAACAAACACTTCATTAACAATTTATATGTATCTACTTAACCCAGATAAGCCTACTGTCCCATATTTAGGTTAGTAAGATTTCAAAAAATATTTTGTTACTTATATTGAAAAAAAATCAAGTAATGATAAGGTTTTGAGAAAAATCATATCAGGCTTAAGTGGGCACACAAGTGGGTATCACAATCACAAGCTCATTTTTTGTGGTTGGAAACACCACAAAGAGAGCGGGCCATCAGCACCCATGCAAGCCCAGTCTCCGTAAACATCTAGTAGCTAGTAGATCCATACAAAAAAAAACATAATTAATGGAATTTATTTTGTTGTGTAAAAATTTTTTTAAAGTATTTTGAAAGGATAGAGTTTTTATACTCAAAATCTATTGTTATGGTGTCAAAGCATTCTGTCTCTTTTTAATTTAAAAGCATTATTTCGTTATGTAGCAAGAAATAATCAGCATACATGTTTTTAATGCAATGTAAAAAAAATACCCCCATAACAAATATTAAATTTTACTACAACATCATTTACATAGGTTTCAGTGACGTATTTTTGTAATGTTTTCTTGTAATGTATCCCAACAAAGTCCAATGTCATTATCAGTAAAGTTCCACTAAGGCTGTACAAATATTATTGCTCAGACAGTGCCTTGCTAGCACTTAATAAAAAAATAAACTCTGTGCTATACTTTTAACATGCACGGAGTAAGCTGGCATTACCAAAGACTCCTGGAAAATCTCCGCGCAAAAGTATCGCATTGGCTCAACTCCAAGTTGAATTTCAAAACAGTGAGCAGTCTTATCCAAACATCGCTCCGCAGTTGGAGCATCTCCTGTTCTTCAGAGCGAGACAGCACAATATACCAAGTGGGAAGAAGAATATAGCGCACAAAATGCCGAGACAGGTGAAGTCGTCTTCGAGGATGCCGACGCGGCAAGCGGGGCAGGCGCCGACGGTGACGATGGGCGGAGTGGAATGGATGATGATGCTGGTGGCCCCGTAATTGGGTACGTAGGTGCCGGGCGGGGGCGGGACTGACCCGTACGGGGTGTAGCCGGGCGGCGGCGGGGGATACGCGTTCGGCGCGGGGGCTGACGCTGGCGGGGGGCCTGGAATGTTGCAACATTGTATGTTTATTTATGTATAGTTTTAATTAACATTATATTTTAAAAGTTTGCTTTGTTACAGGACTGTTATTAATGTGTTCTAATATGATATAGCCTCAAACAGACCTACATAGAAAGCCTATGCATTGTGCTGCCGATGCTGCAGATATTTCAAACATTTTGAAACTGTGGTATTCTGAATAACACAGCATATCAGCTTTAAATTATTGTATCTATTACTATACTAGTAGTACTAAAACAAAAGTGAAGAAATAAATAGCCCATATTGAGATTCTAGTTTCTTGGTACAAACCAAGCCTTCAATAGATATATAGTAGAATGCTTTGAAGTTTGTCTGTAGATTTTGGTCAACTGCCTTTTTCATCATTTTTACTTCTCCGCCGGGTACAAAACTTTTCCTTCCTGTTTATTGTCAACAATTTATAATTGGATTACTAAAACCATGCCATACAAGTACATCTGGCTGCGATACGACATGCGACGCAGGAAACATGATACTAATGCTTTGAAAAAAGAAATGTACCACGGCAGGAGCGCAATAAATAGCGACATATTAGCGTATTGGCTTATCAATGTGAATCATTCTTGTACAGTACAAACTTCCAGAACTATTTCACAATAATTTCCAACTTACCTGGTGGGACTGTCGCAGAATAAGGAGGAGGCTGCTCTGTTACAGTAGGTTTCTGCATTTTACCAAGATTTATATGCAATTTCAACCACGTTTCTTGTGTTTTTACAATAAAAATAAAAGATCGTGACGACAAACAAGTATTTCTTTTGTGAAATCAGCTGTCAATGTGTCAATGTTGATGAATGTTGAGTTTTTTTTCCTTTGGCTTCGTGCGATTAGCACATTTAGCCAGTGTAAAAGTAATTTTTCTTACAAGTAATACATAAATATACAATATTTCCTTCCAGTATGATGATGATGAATGATAATAGAAATTATAAGTGAGAAATGATATGCCCTCCAACCCCTCGAGTATCTCAGAGATGTAGGGCTTTACTAATTCCTCGAGCGGACTTCTTGGGAGAATTTGAAAAGTGAAGTTACACTGTTTTATTTCATTTGCCAACACTCATGCACACTCACGAACACTTAACGGTTAATAATCCACCACTTCACATTTATATTCGACATAACACAATTTTTAGAAAATAAAACAAACCGCAGACGTGACTCTTCACTTTCCCGCCAAGAAGTCAATGTTGTGTTGTCTTCACAGACAAAAATTTTTAGCGTTGAACGTAAGGCGACTAGAGCAGCCCGGTCGGATGTCGAACTTTGTTGATTTTTATCTGTGGGAACTAAACGAAAAAGCTTTATAAAGCTTAAGATAGCACGAAGCCATTAAAAAAAAAAAGCTTAAGATAAAAATAGCTGAAACTAGATGACTCTGTGGGTCTCTAGCCGTCTAGTTTGTCAGTAAAGCCAGATCACGTCACCTTATGTAAAACATTGAAAAAAAATTAAAAACCATACTTAATTCATTTATATATTGATGAGAATTTTGCACACATATGGGTTATTTAAAACCAAAGCCATGACCATGACAGCTATATGGTAGTGATTACTTGCTCAGTGATTAAAGCTGCCTAGTGTCACTGTTTTGCAAATTTTATTTAATAACTACGCTTTGGGCAAAATATGTGCATATTAGTGTCAAAAAAAATGGTAGTGATTACGAGGGGTATAACTGCAAAGGCGCCTAGGTCCGAGAAGATCAAATCGAGAAAAACAAACTTTTCCGATTTACACGTTATAATGCCTTCTATTAGCGGGGAAAAAATACACTGCTAGATGGTATTGCAGGCGCAAAATAAAACTAAGGATCACATAAAATATATGGCAACACCTTTTATAAAAAATAATAATATGCTGGACAAAGGCGAATAATTGCTTTTAATGAGTGGACTTAGTCGATTTTGCATCTCGACCAGTAGTCAATTTTGTCAAGTTTGCAGGCTGCGAATTGAAAGTGCCACGATCCGGGTGGTTTAATTACTGTATTAAAAGCAGATTTCCAGTCGAAGTCCATACCATCAAAGTTTACAACTTTTCCGTAGTTGCTGAATACTTCTTTATACTCTTCTGGCTCAAAATGACTTCTTTTTTTTTATTTCACACTCTATGTTTCCGAAGGCCCTACCTGCTGGTAGAAATGAATGTCCTGGCACTGGGAAAGTGGGAATATTAACTCAATACGGTGAACTGAGGAGGGAGCATTTAACAGCCACGTAGAGCACATTCCAACCATAATGGAGTTTTTATTCTGGGCTCCACACCCATCAGCTACTAAGCGTACGATTTTTATCCCATCACAATCCAACTGATTCATTCGGTGATATACGGCAGGAGCAATTTTACTGCAGGCAGGCAGGCAGGAGTGGATTTTACTATAGCGAAGTTGTAGATGTAAAGTTGTATGCTGTAATAAGCAATTTGATCTGGTACTTTGGGTAATACCTGGTTCTTTTGGTAGTCAAAATTTTATTTCCCGAAGAAGACGATAACAGGCTTTTGATTTTAAAATGTGAACCCTTTTTTGAATCATCAGAGCGTTCTTTTTTTGGACATCATTTTCGATTGAATTTTTGTTTGCAGCTCTGTGCACTTGGAACAAACATCTGTGCGTGGAGTGCCGAAGCCGATGTTATAACAGGTGTTGAAGTGATGTCGAAAATAGCTTTGCTTCACTAATAGTTCTGGAGTAGCCTGGCTGCAATACATTTTCCACCTTTTTGTTTATATTCAAAAAACTGTCTTAAGTATAAAAATCTTCGTCTTGTATAAAAGTGTACTTAAATAAGCTATTTGAATAGCATATTTTAATGTATGTATGTGTTTTATTTGCAAAATAATTAGCCTAAAAAAAATACTGCCGAAAGTCACTATTCCACGCGGATGACTGAGATGAGCGGAGACTGTCTGTCGAGAACCATAAAAAAAATGTTAACGCGTTTGCCCGGTAACGTAATCAGAAATAATCTAGGCACGTTTAAAAAAAACAACCCTTGAACTTCAATATATTCATTATATTTCACAAAACAATAACTAGGTATCAACTTCAATAGCTAAATTATTACTAATGGAACGCTAAAATATTTACAACTGCACTTTATTCAAAAATGTCAACAACTATTTTACTATCAATCGATATAAACTTATGCTAAATAATAACTACAATTTTACGTTACATGAACTGCTAAGCGGGTTTTGGATATAATTTATTATTTAAGTATGGCAGATAGAAACTGATGTACCTTCAACAACAAATAAACATGTTATCTAAGCAATTTGGAACTCCGAACTCTTCACTCAGGAACTCCTGGTTTAAAAAGTCGATGTCTATACAATATTCACCAACGAATCTCATTCTTTTACAATAAAGCGTCTCTACAAAAAAGCGTTAGCAAGTTTATAAAAACGCGATTCACAATTTTACAAAACACGTCTCACAATTTTATATAACACGTCTTACAATAAATTACATAGAACGCGTCTCGCAATTTTATAAAAACCGCGACTTAATAGTTTACAACTATGGAAATAGAAATTAAAATCAAACACTTTAAAAAGATTATGCTGTCGTAAGTGTACAACACACTAGAAAAATCATAATAAAAATATTTTATAATGATTATATATTTTTTTTATAATTACAAAGAGTTTCTCCGCCAACTGAAATTACAATCTAATACAGCCACGTAATTACGATCCAGGAGTGCCTAGTACGAGTTTATTTCAACATTTGATCACGAGAATTAGTTGACCTGAGCGCTTCTCGCCACCTCCGCGACACGATCTGAGGTTCTAACCTTTGAGGCGCCCGCGGGTTGCTCCGCTCCCGATCCGCTCCGAACTCCTCAGAGAATCCTGTAGGGAACGAGAACACGCTCACGGAATGCCATTCTCTCTAGAAACCCTCTGACGGTGTTTTGATCACACGGCTTGAGGAACCTTTTAAGTTTCTCGCTCTTTAAAAAGTCCGGTGACGCTGAACAGACCGCATAAAAAAATCAGTAAACTCTCTTTAAAAAAATAGAGTCAATGTCATGTCATGTCAAACTAATGCCATTGAAGCAGCACCCCCTGGTAAGAAACGAGAAAAGTTAAAACTAACATTAAACTTCCATTCTGAATAAAACTCGCACAAGGCACTCATACACGGATTGTCAGGGTATTTAAATGCCATTATATTTACTTACACCATGTTCTTAAATGCCAGTCGGTTAACTAGCTGTTTGCAATTGCTATAGTTAAGCAACTTTCGCAAAGGCCGGTAGACCATAAATATATCATCTCGAGCTCCTCCGTCCTTCGGAAGACACGTAAAGCCGTAAGTCCTGGCTGCATTAGCGGTCTTTAACATAAAACGAACTGGAGCTTCAATTATATATTATATATTCCAAAGTAGTTCCAATTCCAACTGTTGACATTGAATATGGAAACAAGCAACTGAACTAACTATGGATAGGAACGACAGACTATGATATGTTTGTAAAATTGGAAATTAGAAATACAGTACTTAATGTCAGAATATACATTTTTATGATTAACATAGAAACATTTCACATGCTTAGATATACAGTTTATATTTACACAACATTAAAAAGTGTAATGGACACATTTGAATACAGTATAATAAGTAGGTACCTATATAATTACAGCAATTCTGCCATATAAGAAAATAGAATAAGATAATATGCATTTTTAAACTTTTGCATTCCATCATAAAAAAACTTTTCTAACTGGGATTATAAGGTATATAGATGTGCCTATGGTATTTTTTTACTAAGTAGTTCGCGCTAAGACAGATTAAAAAACTTTATTCATAAAAAAATAAATTGAATTAATTGTTGATATTTTTATATTACCTTGATGTAGTTATCTAGGTATGTCCTCATTTCCTAGCGAGAGCTGAAATTGGTATCAAAACAATTATTTAATAAAAATAATTTAACACAATTTAATTTGTCAGCAGATCTACGAAAAATCTTATTATGATTAGAATATAGTCAGTGTGGCAATATCAATACAAAAATTAAGCTATTGTACGAATTAAATTAGATAATTTTCTGATTTTTTGCGGATCGAGTAAAGTTTAATTTAAAAGTATTATTTTATTAATTAAACAACAGAATAAAATAGTGTTATTAAATTATATTGGATATGTACTCATTTAAATTAAATTGTATACTATTCAGAATTATTATAATCGAGGAGCTTTTGTGCTTTGTTTGTTAGCGTCCTGTCGTCATTATGTTGTTTCGTCTACACCAAGTGAGCGTGTACCATTCTCATGTCCGTTTGTTGGGCCGACCACGCCGAATTGACATTATAAGTGGGTATGTAAAGACGCCTGTCCCATCAACCTATCCAAAACTGTCAAATTTTTTCAATACATTTTCAACCATATGACTTGGTGATAAAGTTTAAAGTCTATTGAGGAAATTTGACAGTTTGCGGTAGTCTGATGTGCAAACGTGTATACATTATGCATGCATTCGGCTTCGGTAAGAGTCTTTTTTACAGTCTGTTTAACGCACGCATAGAACGCTCGGCGGATCTCGAAGCTCAGAACAGTCCTTCTGCAGTCTCCTTATTTTGTGATCAAACTGAACGTAACAACAAAAAGAAACAAATGAAATTTCTACAACATGTTTGATCTGGGCGCTACGTATGTGGATAGTAAGTAAACTAGTAACGCGAGTTCGAGTCACGCCCCCCGATTCTCGTAACAAAAACCGTAACGATATCGTAGCGTTTTAGTCATACGGTCGGTTGGTTGGTGCATACTGTTTATACGGTTGGTTGGAACTTCGTTCGAACGACTTTAAAATCGGATGTTAGTATGAAAATGGTTTTAACGACAAAGTCGCTACGATATCGTTACTGTTTTTGTTTGAGGGCTGGTGGTCGCGGGTTGTAGTCCAAATTAGATCCGGATCATCATAGGTGGTGAGGGTTTGAGTTTGAGGCGTCGTGGTGCGGTCGAGTCCCGTTAGAAGCGCACGGGCAGCCAGCCGCCGGAGTGGTCGTCGCGGCGGTAGTAGTGCGGCCGGTTGTCCGGGAACACCGTCACGGCGGGGAACGGGTGCTGCTGGATGAACTTTAGCGTCATCCGGATCTGAAAATGCATACAATATTTTTCATGATAAAATAAAAGTTTGTCAAAGTGGACTTCTTGGCGGGAAAGTGAAGAGTCATGTCTGTGGTACAGTCACGAGCGAAAATATGTAAACAATTGTAGGCTCTTAATAGAATGGAATAAGAGTCAAGGTGTATAAATATCGGTGTTCGTGACTGTACTGTTTAAATATTCAAAAAATTGTGGTATGTATGAATGACGAATATTAATGTAAAATAATGCTGGATTATTATTAACCGTTAACTGTTCGTGAACGTGCATGAGTGTGTGCAAATAAAACAAAACAGTACAACGTCACTTTCCAAATCCTCTTAAGAAGTCCGTATGAGGTCTTATTAAAGCCCCACATGTTCACTGAGATACTCAAGCGGTTGAGGGGTATATAATTTTCACTTCTTATTACTATAATAATTCATCATCATAAATTAGCAAAAGATATATTATCTATTTAATATAACTTTAAGAAAATTACTTTGACACTGGCTAAATGTGCTAACAGCACGAAGTCATCAAATAAAGAAAAAAAAAAGGTCAGCACCACATGACGCGAAAACTCCGCCGGTCGAAATGTTAGGCCGGCCGCACTTTGGACGCGTTATCGTAATTTGACTCGTTCGAACACTCGGAATCGCACGATACGTCCCGATACTCAGATTACTACGGTACCATGCACACTAGGTGCGAGTACGCGCGTATAGTTTTCCGACGCCGTCGGAAGTCAATCTCAAACTGTTTGGATTTTTCATGCGACTGTAAGAATAAATGTCACGTGACTTTGTAATTTCTCATATTTTAACTGAGAAAAACGCAACAAGTGTGCGCGTTCGATTCGTACACACGTCATATATGCACATCATACTACTACAAACTGTCAAATATCCCCAGTAGACTTTGAACTTTGTGTATATGGCATATGGTTGAACATTTATTGATGAAATTTGACAGTTGTCATGTGCTGGCGTGTGTACCATCATTTCTTTTTTTTCATTAATTTTTCACGGTCAATTATATGATTTAATGTCTCGGGCATTAAGACCGCCATGTTTTTTTTTCCAATGGCCAATGATGGCAGCGCACTTCACCCGGGATCCTCAATTATTGATCCTCAATGGCTATCTTATCTCTAGCTGCCGGGACACAACAATGCTACAAACATTGACGTTACGGCGTCATATTTAGATAAGATGGTGGTCGCAAGCCAGGCGGACAAACGAGCCCTACCACAAACCAAACCGAGTACACAAACATGTACCCCCGCTGGGAATCGAACCCGGGACTTCTGGGTCTAAGCCGGCGGTCTCAATCACTAGACCACAGAGGCGGTTCATGTGATGTAATGTATGTTGCAAAAGTTTAAATAAACAAATACATATAGTGATGTATGTATGCGCCGATGATGATATGGCGGTGTAAAGCTGCGAGTGGCTCACGTTGTGCACGAAGTGCGCGGGCTCCTGCGCGGGCGTGGTGCTGAGGTGCTGCAGGATGAAGTGGTCGTCCTGCTGCAGCCACAGGTCCACGCCGCGCAGCGGGTCGTAGTTGAACGGCCCGATGCGCAGCATGCCCACCGCGTTGTCGTAGATGTCCAGCACCTGCGCATTCGATGCAAGACACGTTCACTATGCGTCCATTATGGCCTTCGTCGGCCCTAGTCCATGATTAGGGTAAAGCGCAAATTAAATAAGCCCGGTGAAGCTGAAAATGCCGCAGCGGCAATCAGCAATCTCTCTCCAAAAAAAAAAAAAAGCGCAAATTAAAATAAAACACGATTATCACTCATTCATCTGAAAAGGCGCCAACGAATATACATTTTTAGCTCAAAATTGTCATCGCATTTAGCATTTCGGCACCCCTTGCCACTGGGCGCTTAGGGCGACCTCCACTCGCTCTGCCCTAGGGCTGGCGCTAATTATGGTCCAGCACTTATGGAGGGAGGGGTGCACATGCAGTCCCGACCGACATTGCCAAACAACTTGCCGAAGGCGGCGGCCCATGACGGAATTACACGAAGTCGAACTAGCGATCGCTGCAGCTTTGCAAGCAATAGAATTGTGTATGATCTAAATTGGCATGCGTCCAAGGCTCATGGAATCTAATTTTTTAGCTAACTACCTAATCTTACGTTATTATTACATTGTGAAATAGCATATAATTTTAGAATAGAATAATAGAATAGAATATAAATTATTTATTGTATAACTGTGTACAATATAGTTCTTAAATAATAAATAGTATCAACAGTTTATCCATTTCGGACGTACAATGTGTTTTGTGAACAATACCTATTTATCAGCATAGTATTCGTTTAAATTATAATAGGCCTTGTGTATGAGCCATACTCTCAATTTTTTTTTAATGTTACCTTCTAACTTTTTTAACTCTACCGGCAACTTATTATATATTCTAATTGCACTATTAAAGGCTCCCTTGTGGAACATTACATTATTGCTTTGCGGTACACATAGGTCAAACTGATGTTATGTTCGAATATTGTTACGGGTGGATGATTTTGTTGTGAAATATTCTTTATGGGTTTTAACGAATATAGAAATTTCCAAAATATAAATACAAGTAACAGTCACTAACACAAAAAACATACAAATAATCATAATTAAAAATATTATAAATTAACAGAAGTCTCATTTAAGTGAATGTGATTCTATTTGAGAAATAAGTTCTCAAAACACAACATCATTCCCCCAAACCCAAACCCCCTCGATCCGATCCGAACACATTGGAGTATCTAAAACACGCTTGGGTGATGCCATTCTCTAGAATCCCTTTGACGATGTTTCGATCACCCGCCTGGAGGAACCCTTTAAGTTTTTAGCCGCCCACAAAACGTCTCGTTACACAAGACCATAGGCACCAACACTAATGTATAGTATATTTTTTATAATTAACTAATTTTTGTTACTATTAGATTAGTTTATATATCATATAAGCGTGTTGGCTGAACAGGCTGTAAGTTTATATGGTGAATTTTAAATAAATAGTCATCTGTTGCGTGTGCGGCCCTCCAGTGATCATGCGCGCTCCCCGCAGCGTCAACTCGGGCCCCTTGTCGGGGAAGGAGGCGGGGGAAATCTTCCCCGCACGCCCACGCCCAACTCGCAGCATCAACATGAACAACGACCCAGTCAACACGAGCCGAAGTCTTGACTTTTAGAGACGCCTTTAATTTGTTTCGCTCTCGTTCCGATCCGAACGCATCGGAGTATCTAGAACACGCTCGCGTGATGCTATCCCCTCTAGAAATCCTCTAACGATATTTTGAACAACCGCCTGGAGGAACCCTTTAAGATTCTTGCCGCCTACAAAACGTTCAGCTACACTGTAAAGGCTAAAAACAGTAAATAGCATATACAATGTGTAGTCACCTGTTGCGTGTGCGGCCCCCCAGTGATCATGCGCGCCCCGCGCAGCGGCAGCTCGGGCCCCTTGTCGGGGAAGGAGGCGGGGAAGATGTCCCCCGCGCGCACGTCCACGCCCGCGCCCGTCACCAGCGGGGCGGGCGCGCCGCTGCCCAGCGCCGTGTTCAGCTCGCAGCAGCACGCAAGGATCAGGTCGATCTCTACCGTCAGGCGGTGGAACGACACTGCAACGATAACGACAAACTTGTGAGTTTCTTAATTCAAATAAAATTAAAACGCGTGTGTCATTATTATTAGTATTTATTAATTCCATGCTTTTTAAGGCGACAAAAGCCGTTGGTTCCGGCTGTGTTAGCACTTTAACAATCGTTGCAGCCGCCCTGGGCCCAGCAAAATAAACAAACATATGTTTATGGCGCGTTCTCCCTGCGATGTTTCCAATGTTTCATCCATAAGGAAGGCTTGTGCCCCAGCAGTGTGGACTATAGAACATTTGTGACGGACAGATCTACGAAAATAGCTACTTTTAGTGTAAATTTATAAACTGTATGAACATTAAAATGTTTTTGTTTTGTTTTGTTTATATAATTTTTAACGTAAATTTTGTTGCGAAACAAACTACAAAAACACAATTGTTGAAAAAAAATCCACGAGCAGGATTTGAACCTGCACCCTTCTGACATACCGGGTCAGGTGCTCTTCCAATTGAGCTATCGTGGTTCTAACCAGCCCGCCGAAATTATTCAACACTATTTACTTTTTTACTTTGAAAGCCAAAGGCGCCAATTCAATGTCAACAACTACCGTCATTAACATCTGATCATAATATTTAGAACCACGATAGCTCAATTAGAAGAGCACCTGACCCGGTATGTCAGAAGGGTGCAGGTTCAAATCCTGCTCGTGGAAATTTTTTCTACATTTGTGTTTTTTATGAACATTGTTAGTGTACCTATACAAATAAATAATTAAGTTTTGTTTTTATTTAATTTTTATCTTACGAGCTCAGTTGGAAGAGCTGCCGTACGGATTCCCTAAAGGTCGTGGGTTTGAGTCCATCTGAGACAAGCCGTTCTCTTTCAAGTGCTATTTTCAGTTCCGATTTTTACTTATTGGAAAGTTATAAAAATATTGCTACATTGAAATAGCTAATGCTGACGCATAGCCATTATTTGTCACATATTTCATAAACCTACGTTCTTCGTATATAGAGAATTATCGTCACAATCCTGTGCCCACATTTCATAGATAGCCAACTGATCGAACGATTGTTTGTTCCGTTGTATACTTAGCACGTGATAAATAGATGCCTAATATGCCGCTCTGTTCGATTATGTACTCAGTATGCGATGTTTATGTATCACTTTTTAAGATTATTGTTAATAGAGTTTAAAGCTTTTACCAGTGCCAATATGAAAGGTAATAAAAAGTATACCTATAATAGCTAGGCATATTTGGACTACTTTCATATTAACGAGTTAATTGCTTGCTTTAACCACAAGCACCAAAGTGTGAACCTAACCTTTTTTCTGTTAGGGACATAGCATTGGTTGGTGCTGCAATGCACACTGGTGGGCAGTTGTCGGACTAAATTCTTAAGGAGCCGACCTGCCCACAAAACAGGCTGACTGAATCCCCGGTGGTTTTAGTGGGTCCGGCATAACATCGCCCATCCTCACATACTCCGAAAGCGGGTCGAGCCGATAGCCATTGCTCCCCGTGGGATGATTTGGACGCAGATTTCCACCGGGTTAACAAAAAAAAAAGAAGGGTCATAGCATACTTTTGCCTCAGCGTTCAGTGCAGTGCCACAAGCACGTACTTTGAGTGTAAACCTAACCTATATTTCTGTATCGGACATTGCATACTGCCTTAGCATCAGGTGTCACAACAATAGATACTTATTTCGCGCCGTTCCACTAATAATTTCACGTTGACAGCGGCGAAGCGGCTTACCTACAATCAAGAACTTTGAGGGTGAACCTAACCTTTGTTCTTTGCAAACATTGCATACTGCTATAGCGTTAGGTGCCTCGACGATAGACTAGCCGCCCACGCGCCGTCCCACTAATAATTTTACGTTGGCAGCGGCGAAGCGGCTTATTGTCGCGCGCGACCTCTGCGTCAATCACAATCATTTATTTCCGAGTTCATACGTTCAACGGTATGGGTTAATTGTTCACACGATTCAACGATATAAATTGTCACGTTTTTATAGCAAATTACTGGTATAGTGACATACTTTTTTCACATTATAGGTAGGTATACGTTGTACTTAAAATAAATTCTTATCATATTGTCTTCTTTTGTAAAGAAAACCAATTTATGAAGTGCACCACATAGTGCACTTATTTACGTGCGTGACCCCGAGGATATTCCGGAAAATCCTGTTTTTTTTATCTTTGTCAATATAGGGTTTGGTCTGGGCGTTGTTGATGAGTCAGTCAGTGAGTGAGGATATTTTTTTATATGTATTTATGATAGATAAGCTAAGCTATATTTATTTATTTATGCAGTCACTCTATAAACATTTGTCTATTTTTGAAAAATTACAAAAACTTATTAATCTTTCTCTGGACTATGGCCATAAGCCATAGGCCATAAGCCCAAAGTATAGCTAAGCATAAGTGGTAGCGGGAAGGGCACATCACTGGTAGAACTAGTGGCTGCTGGGGAAAAACCTTTTTCGCGCAGGCCTCAACAAGTTGGACAGACGATCTGGTGAAGATAGCGGGGAGCTGCTAGATGCGAACAGCACAAAACCGATCGATGTGGAGATCCCCGGAGAAGGTCTTTGTCCAGCATTGTCCAATGTCTTTCGGCTGAGATGGTGATGATGATGACTCACGCATTTCGCGAACAGCTCATCGAAGTGACGAGAGATGCGGGCCAGTGAAGTCGCCGAGCAGCTGCAGCTCCACCCTCATATGTCGATGGATGGATTAGATCAGTAGCGGCCATCTTGTGGTGGCCATTTTGTGACGTCACTCACGCATGATGTTCGCAAACAGCTCGTCGGAGTAGCGATGCGGGTCGGTGAAGCCGCCAACCAGCTGCAGCTCCAGCCTTCCCTCAGGGTAGCCGACTGCTAGCTGCTGGACTCTGGCCACCATTGCAGCAGCAGCCTCCGCGGTGCCCGAACCGTCGAGGTGGGATAGCGCCACTGCCCCCGATCCTACATCATCGTGTGAAAAAGGAATATATTCATATTTGACAATTTAACAAATTGAAGAGAAGTCTAACGTGTCTTTTAAAGAAGTAAAATAATTTGCTTGGGATAGAGATGGGAGCAAAAGACTACAATGACAAGAAGCCAAGCCACTCTTTAATAAAGAGTAAGTGACACACAATTACTCTCCGTAAGTAGCGTTCTAAGATGATTATATTATTGAGGATGTTTGAAATTAAATGTTTCTTACACTATTCGATTGCGTTTTAGGCAATAAGTACAAGTTTAACATCCAAAAGAAGATTTTTTTTACTGTTGGTTAAGATTAAATAGCTGACTCGAATTATTTTCTTAAGATATTGAATGTTTATTCATAGGTATTAGAACATCGATTTGACAACGCTTGAACTTCTCGAGTTTCTCACCTGAATGTCTGACAACCACTATAATACATGATGTGGCGTCGTCGGAACCAATGATGCTCACATTTTCTGAAAAATAGGAGAAATAACATAATATTAGAGTATGTACGTCACAACTTATCTGTTCCTAACAAATCATGTAACTTTATTTCAAATTCAAAACACTTGAATCAACAACGCAACGATATCTGTTTAATTTGAGTCGCTCGTTAAGAACTTAGCAAACCCTATTATTTAGTTACTACTTAGTCCCGGATGATCCTGGCGGCACGTAAGGGGAAGTACAGAACTTTTTAGTGGGTATGCCTTCCCTCCTTGAGGGAGGCAAAATGTGAGTTCCACATAAGCATCCCGGGCGTAGTAGTATTCCTAAGCATATTCTACTATTTTAGAATCGGGGTCTGTAGCCAAAGCGCAAATATCACAAAATAAGGAAACTGCAGCTTCATATCAAACGTGTTCGAGCAACGCACACATAAGACAACCTTTCACGGACACAAAATCTTGCAACATCTGCGCCCGGACTGGTTTGAGATGGTCCGAGATTTCTTGTCCGTGCGAGGGTCTACGTGTGCGTTGCTCGAGCGCAGTATGTACCTTCTGGGTTTTCCTTATTTGTGACAATACTTACTGTCGTGCGGCACAGCGGCAGCCAGCTCCCGCTGCCCCACGTACAGCAGCCCCTGGGGTGGGACGACACGCGCCGCCGCGGCCAGCAGCTGCGACGCCGCGTCCCTGTAGCCGGGGTGGCTGGCCAGGAGCGCGCGCACCGACGTCGGGCAGTCGTCGGCGAGCACGCCGTTCAGCACCACCACCATGCTAACTCTGAGAACCAAATAAAATGTATTTTTAAGTAACTAGGTTCTCTGTGGTACAATCTCCCCTTCCTTTCTCGCACAGATTACTTAACAGTGCTTCTGGACCCTAATGCATATTGTGCATGTACCGTGTCGCGTAATGCATTGACCTGGGTCAAAAAAGGTTCACTGTGGTACAAAGTTTTTACAATTTTAACGTTTTTACAGAACAGAAAGCAAAGGCTGCATCTCTTATACTAAGGCGAAGGCCAAGACTAATTTCAGGTCGCTGAAGCAGTCCAAAAGTATGTAAGTAAAGTAGTATTTTTATAATACTGAGCCGGAAAGCAACCCTTACTTGGGACTTTTGCAACACTAAAACCAGAGACCACACACGCGTTGTTGACCTTGAAGTTAGTTTGTAAATTATTAAAATTACATAAGTATTTGATTTTAATAACAAAATAATAATAACCTAAAAATATAAGTTTGTAAATGGAACTTAAGTAATTGATATTTAATATAGCATTCATCATTTTACGCAACAACACGGTATTAACGTCGTCGACACTAAACTTTTCAAATAATCCACATAAAATAGTTTAAAAAAGCGTTTGCTGAGTGACGCGGCCCCGCTCGATTGTATTTCGGCCGGCCGTAATGTATGCAGAGACCCGGGGGTCAGGCGACTGGCTGCGGTGTACACTGCGCGCTAGCCCCTGGCGCCTATGTAAATACTTCCTTTACAATAGTACACCTCAATGGTAGGCACCAAACAATAATGTGACAGTTGTTGTTGAGACAACATCATATTTTATGATGCTTTAAGACTTTGTAGAAATATTGATTGGTACCTTATTTGCAATCTAAGTTTGCAATACTATTCTCTTCTGGTTATTGTTTTTAATTCTAACACGTGTAGCAAATGATGCATACCTACTGTCTAAACTAAATCAATTCTAATTGGACGCACTCTCTATATAGCGATAAAGTTCGAATAAAAGATTTAGAAAAAAAAATTATACAACTTGAATATTGGCTAAATAGTATTTTTTATACAATAAAAGGCATGAGCTTGGTATTTATCTCACCACATGGGGATAAGACCGAAAATGAAACTTTATCGGGATTCTAAACCACTAAAAACAAATAGAATTAAGTAAATACCTATTACAATTATTAGTTTCTTTTTTCACATATTTATGCTCATAACTGTATCTACTAAATAACACCAATGACTCATTAATAATTCTTATCTCGGTCGTGCAATTTAGACATGATAACCTATATTAAATATCAATACAGGCTTGTTTCATTGTTTTATAGACATTTCAACATAATCATCATTACCACCATTTTATGTCCCCACTGCTAGGCTAGGCGGCTAGGCGCCTTCCTTAAAGATGGGAGAACCGTCCAAAAACAACCACGCAGGCCCAGTGCGGATTGGTCGTTATTAACGATTGCTAATGCAGCCAGGACGTTAGGCTTTACATGCTTTCCAAAGCACGGTAGAGCTCGAGATGATACATTTTTGGTCACTCATCCGATGACCGGCCTTTGTGAAGTTGCTTAACATGGTCTTTAAAAAAAATTGTAAGACAGATAGTTAAATGTATAATTTGACACAAAAATCAATGACATTAATGACATGAGGTCCTTAAACTTTAGTACGGTAACCTATCATACTCTCGAAACGTTTTTGTTCGAATTTCAAAACTTCGAAAACGGTTTAACGAAGTTTTGAATCCCATATATATTTTTATAAATAATATAAGTAATATTATGTAAGTAATAAATTGATGATTTTGTTTCATTTTCCAGAAAAACTAATAGCCGATTATCAAAACCATTTTTTTCTTTTTACAGTTGTTTTGCTTAAAATAATTTTCTTTTCTAGATGTATTAAATATCAAAGTAACCTTTCCCCTATTCTTATAAACGCACTCATTTATTTGTCAACATTATTAATCGAAAAAAAAACAACAAGTAGGGTTGTATTTAGAAACGAGCTCCCTCGTTCTGGGGAAAGCGCCAGAAACGACGTTTTTTTACATACCTAAACCTTACCTTTATGACCATACCTTTTAGACATACATACAAAAGCTGACGTTTGAAATTGTTAATATTATTATTATTGTTGGAGTAATGCGACAAAAGATGAAATTGCTATTATATTTCTGTTACGCGTTAGCGTGTTTATAAACTAGATAGATTGTAAGTATATGTTATTTATAATATTTGTCTTTTTATAATATAGGAAACGTTTTTCTGGAAACTAAATAGTCTAACATTAATATATTTATCAAAGGTTGAGAAAAATTTCAAAACGTATAGATTTTTTTTTAAATATTTGAAAATCGGATTATCAGCAATATGTCAATCGTGTTTTCGGTAAAATGAAAATAATTATGGAAAACAAAAATGTGGCAAAACGTTTTCGGGATAATGAAATTCGTACTAAAAAAATCGGATTTAAAATAAGTAACCCTTTAGTACACTTATGTTTTTTTGTTTGTTTGTTTGATCTTCTTTTATGTCCAAAGTTTATTTCAGCAGTAGTTTAAAGGTCTGCAATTGCATAAGACTCTTTTTTATTCTGGTCAAAACTTCGATCAAAAGGTCAAAGCAATGTTTTCTCGGACGCTACAGGAAAACACAAAAAAATCGAATTACGTTTGTATAAGGTTAGGTATAATATTCATAGTTACTGATACAAATATCTAAAAAACTATAATATAATATGCAAGCCTGCAAGGGCAATGCAGCAATAAATTATTTTAAACTAAATTTTACAGATACCACTCCTCCATAGCAGTACGCGTGCTGCTCTCCAGAGTCACCCCTGTACTGTCTCGAACATTCCATCGAGCACAAAGAAATTTGGTGACTTGTTTCTTTGTCGCACTTCCAAAAGATGGAATAGTCTACCTGCACACGTTTTCTCTCCTTCCTATGACATGGGGTTCTTCAAACGAGGCGTGAAGAGGAACCATGTGGGCCGGCAGGGTGAGGGTGACTGATGCTGTGTTGTTTTCACGCTGCACCAGTTGTCCTTGCGTCTGGACTCCATTTCCACTTAACATCAGGTGGAGTGGAGTCATTTGTCGAGCGAAGTATAAAAAAAAATCTTCTATAATGACTTGTCCTGACTGACTGATTCATCATCGCCGAGTCGAAACCGCTGAAGCTAACTGGATGGACTGTAGGTTAATTGAGTGACGTAACCAGCCACTAAGAAAGGATTTTACGGAAATCACACCCTAAGAGGGTCAAATAAGGGGTGACAGTTTGTATGAAAGTCCGTCAGTTTTAAAGTAAAATACATGAAAATTGGTGTTTGACTTTTTAAAAAGAAATAAAGAATGACCTGTCTCAGGAATTTAAAGGAGTGAAAAAGGGACGAAGGTTTTTTTGGGGAAATCGTTATTTTTGAAGTAAGAACTATAAAAATAAATAATTTTATCGATCTTTAGATTTTCCAATAAAAAAAGAATGACATTTTTCGAAAAGCCTCCCCTAGAGAGGTGAAATAGGGGTGGAAAGCGTGTATGGAAATCTGTCATTTTAAGAGGTATTTGAACTGGTTAGAAATTATGAAGTGTTTCAGGATTATCCTCACAGATCATCTATACTAATATTCTAAAGAGGAAAGCTTTGTATTTTTGTATGTTTGCAACAAATAAACTCAAAAACTATAGTGCCGATTTAAAAAAATCTTTCACCATTAGAATGCTACATTAGCGCTGAGTAACATAGGCTATATTAAAAAAGAAATGTACACCCGTGTGAAGCCGAGACGGGCCGCTATAGTCTTTAATAAATTTGGCTTTTCGTTTAGCCCATGTGAGCAAAGCAGCGAGCAAAAGCTAGTTAGTTATAAATGTCTAACCGAAGATAAAGATCAGTTTTACAGATAAGTAGCTATTTATGAACTTTTTAGCAGAGCAGTAGCAAATGTGTGACCGGTCTTTGAGAAGAGAGTAGGTAGGGTAATTTCTTGAAGGTTCCTAAGTCGTAACGGTCTGGTAATCATCATCATTAACATCATCATCATCATTATCTGCCTATAGTGGTCCACTGCTGGGCATAGGCCTCTCGAACTACACGCCACTGAGCAGGATACCGCCACTGCGCTGTTAATCCAGATGGATCCACTTATACATATCGTGGTAGGAAGTTTCGCAAAATAAATTTATTTTACCGGCTTGCACCTACGATTTTAAGAGTGTATAAGCTTTCTCCATCCAACTGGTTGTCTGGGAGAGACTACTTTGATAGATAGAAAGATCATACTTATCAAACATAAACATTAACAAAAAATAAATTATTTCAAGGTTACAGGTTTACAGGTTATCTGGATGAAATCGCTTAATAGCAATAAGAATTTCTTTTAAGCGATTCCTTCCAGACAACCTGTCGGAGGGAGAGAGCTAATAAACTTTAAGAAGCATTGAAGCGATAACACCGCCAAAATGTGATGTAACAATTTTAAATAATTTTACATTCAATATTGATGTTATTATATAGACTTCATTCTTGGCCTCATTTTTTGTATTGCGACGTTATATTATTAAAACTATCCGCACTTGATTTAATGCCTTTACATATAGTTACGTTTAATGTGATAGAAATGCACGCCTCTCAATGGGCAATATATCACTGAAAACTTCATTACGGAGTAGTCTCCGAGTCGCAAACGATAAGTTCTTATTGGATATTTTAATTACCAACGACTGACGCAGAACGTGTTCGGCACAGCGTAAAAACGAGTTAATTAAACTGCGGTGTGTGCAAATACGTTTAATGGCGTTGTAAAAGCGCTGAGGAATGATAATTATGTAATTTGTTATACTAGAGCTTATTGGCACAAAATACATACCTGCCCTAGAAGGAGCCAACGCGCGGACCGCGAAAGGTTCCGTTGTGTTCTCGGGGTTCCGCAATTGCGGAAGACGGGTACCGCTGTTTAGTGGGTCGGGCAGATCATCGCCCAACCCCACACTCCTCCAGGGTACGTTCCATAAGGAATTCCACTCGTTAAAAAAAGGGCTATCTGCGCACACCAAAATATAATATCTCGCCAATAACACATCAAGCCACCAGCCAATATCTCGACAAGATGACGTCATAAACTATACACGTAGCCAAAGTAATCGGTTAGGCGGTCGGAGGGCAGCTCATAGAACTCAATGGAACTTTTCGCGGTCAGCGCGTTGGCCCCTTCTAGGGCACTCCATTACGGCCCTGCGAAGGCTCCGGGTATGAGGGGGGCACCGTCACTCCTTAAAGATTAATTCGCGGGGAGTGTGGAGAAAGGTTACCTTAGGACTATCTTGAAAATTCTAAAGTATACTTTAAAATGTTACAAAATTGCCTTTATCATAAATATTGAGAGAACTGACTTTCCTATTATAATATTACTAGCGGCCCGTCGCTGCTTCGCACGGGTGGATATTTTTTTTCTTTTTAATATAGCCTATGTTACTCAGCGCTAATGTAGCATTCTAATGGTGAAAGAATTTTTTAAATCGGTCCAGTAGTTTTTGACTTAATTCGTTACAAACATACATACATACAAAAATACAAAGGTTTCTTTTTTATAATATTAGTATAGATTAGCAACACGTCAATACTACAGATTATTATATGTTATTATATGTATGTGTGGTAAAAACCAAGTGAAAATTAACTGACCCTGTACACTTTTTAGGGCAGAATGAACTCACTGTACATGTGTCCATTAATGAATCCAAAATAAAAGGAGCCCGCCCGAGCGAGTAGGTACTGCTAGCATCATCCTGTTGGTACGGAGGGAAAATGCAGGAGTTTTGTGTTTCTTGAGGGGGTAGGGGGTAGTCCCAATTAACAATTTGCGTCACCCCAGGCGCAGTAATATGCGTAACGCATTTTTATCTGCTAAAAAGATACTGCTAGCATAAAGTCCTTAAAGGCATAAGTGCGAAATGACTACGAAAGCAACCTTTTTTTTTTTAGAGAGATTGCTGATTGCCTCAGACGGCATTTTCAGCTTCACCGGGCTTGTTTTGGGGCGGCGAGGAACGTAAAGGGTTCCTGAATCCGTGTGAAACGAATCACCTTCGGAGGTTTTCTAGAGAGAACGGCATCGCGCACTAGTAGATTCCCCGAAGGGTTCGGATCGGATCGTGGAGCGGAGCAACCCGAGGGCGCCTTTAAAGGCTCGGACCTCGGCTCGGCTTGACCGGGCCGTGGAGGAGGAGAGAAGCGCCCAGGTACATGTCTGTACCTGGTGTAGAGCGCGTGTGAACCGGTTCTTCGTACCCTTGTTCTACGAGTACGGTGTCTTGGGCCTAAACTAGTGTGCATGTTTAGTGTATTCTGTAAATGTGTAGTGGCATTTAGAGGATCGGGCGGAGATTTAGAGGATCAGGCCGGGGAAAACGAAAGCCTCCGTGGCGCTCAACATGCTTGTTGATCACCACTAGGGTGTGCAACCCAACTATAAAATAAAGAGATCACACTATAAGTATCGATGTATTTACTGTGGTCCGTCCTATGACACTATCTCGCCCGAGCATGTACTGCTAGCATAAAGTTGTAAAAGCACAAATGCCAAAACACGAATGCTTCCGTTGCCATTGGTACTCACAACGGGGCCTACAGCGAGGGCTGTGCGCT
The DNA here is from genome assembly GCA_949315975.1 of Eudonia truncicolella. Lineage (NCBI taxonomy): Eukaryota > Metazoa > Arthropoda > Insecta > Lepidoptera > Crambidae > Eudonia > Eudonia truncicolella. The sequence continues at coordinate 15,463,365 of OX438837.1, read as the reverse complement.
TGTTGTTCACCATTAGTTCACTATAAGCATCGATGTACCTACTGCGGTCTGTCCTATGATACTCTCGCCAGAGTGTGTACTGCTACCATAAGTCGTAAAAGCACAAATGCCATAACACGAAACCGCGCTCACATCAGAGCCGCCGCGAATGCTGTGTGCTTGAAGATCAACACCAGGGTTGGCATGGCAAGGCAACCCAACAATAAATAATAGGATCCCACTACTCGTAGTTGGCGTTCTTTAGGGGAGGCTTACGTTCAGCAGTGGACGGCAATGGGCTGAAGAGACTCGTAGTATAATAAATTAAAAAAACAGTGATGAAACTACGAAAGTTGATGTTTGTTTTGTATAAGTCTCTTTTAATGGTTTCACGGGAAACCTTGCATAGGTACTTTTGTTATGGCAGCATCCTGAACTGCATAGTGACAGATAACCATTAGATGGGAATTTTTTTTTCTCATTTTTATATTAAATTTAAAAAAAAAAATTTTTTGTTGTATTTTTTATGCATGCAAGTACTCAAAAGTCTTACAATCTTTCTATTTTCAAAAAAATACATTATTAATTTTGTAAAAAAATATAGTATTTTCATTGAACATTCCTTAAAAAAAATGTGTGAGCAGATTTCAGTGTTCTTTTTTACAGTTTAATAAAAAAAAAATAACATCAACGTTTGCACATAGTTCGAAAAACCATATCATCACTTTTTTCATTCCTTTTTCCCAATATTTTACTTACTAAACTTTATAAATAGCGGTGATAAACTAGGCAGCCCTGATCACCACAACAAAAACAACACAAAAGTATTTCACACAACTTAACATCAGCAGCGTCCTTGGACAAACGAGACATGATTGATGGAAGCAGCTGGTACAGCCACACGCACAGTATCGCAAACACTTTTGACCGTCCACGCTCTTATCTCAATGCATTTAGGGTCACAAACCAAAAAGTCTTTGTAAAACTACGCACGCGGCCGCGGCTGTACCTGCTAAGAAATTGAGACGCATCGCGGACCATTCGAGCGAAAAAAAATCGTTATACACATATAAGTGGATGCGGTCACAAATAAGGAAACTGCAGAAGGTCTTCATACAAACGCGCTCAAGCAACGCACACATACACAACCTCTCACGGACACGGAATCTCGCAACAGCTGCGGTCGGACTGGTTGGAGACATTCCGAGATTTCGTGCCGTTATAGACGGTCTGGAGCCGTTCCTGGAGCGCGGTAAGTATTAAGCTTACCTTCTGGGGTCTTCTCATCTTGTGACGCGGTGCTCTCCACAATTTGTGTTCAGTAAAACCACCATTGTACGGTGAACGGCAACAATGCCGTAATTTTGTAGCCCAAGAATAAATTACTGGCACCATCAATCACAGAGAACGTTTGAAACACTGTTCGTACAACATCAAAAATGAGGTGTTTGAACTTCCTGTTGATAAAAGAAATTAAGTGAAAAAAGTTTAAAGGGTTTATCAGAAATATTTTGATTGGTTTGACTATCGTGATGAGTTGGAGGCGTTTTTGGCACACTCGTATTTCTATCAGTAGGTAAGCTCTCTTCGTAACGTTCGGATTGTGGACAATTCCGATAGCTCCATTAGACTACTCACGTTTTAAAACAACACTGGTTGGCGGTAGAAATGCCCCGTGGCAGAAGGTTTCTTAGTAGGTGGGCCTCCTCCCTCCGTCTAGCTTTCGTGGCTGGACGAAGGATGGGGAGGAGAGTCTCACATTGGGGTCGCCCCTGGCCCCTCTTAATAGTTCATTCAATATCGTGATTAAATTAGTAATTAGGTACATTTTTCATTGAAAAAGGCTTTTAAGTTTACACTGAATAAAAAACTCATTGTAATGCAAACTAAGTTAACTAAAAGTTAACTAAAATCAAGACACGTATATCTACAATGACCATCTACATATTTGAAGTATTTATATTCTATTATTAGGTATAATAATTTATATATTCTACTAACTGTGGTTCTTTTAGTGACTGCATAACAATTAAATGTTAATGCAAACATATAATAATATATGTAATACAGATAATACACTCAGTAAAAAATACAGATCAGGGAAACATTGCATATAAACAGGCACGCAGACGCCTCTCGACCTTCGGGGGGCGTGCGTTCCGGTAGCCTTCGCAGCCCTTTTAAAGGCTAAAGGCGAACCCCAGGGTTTTTTACCGGGTCTGTCTTAATCCTTTTTTAGAAAAAGGACAAGGTAATCCCCGGATCTACGGAATCTGCGTGCAGATTTTTCTCTGGGCAAAAAAAAAAAGTAATAACTGCTGAACAAATGAACGGTAAATATTTATTTAAAAAAACTACCGATAACAGCACTCAATAATTACCTTAATTATATATTCCGTTTTCAGCACATACGCAACAAACGACTTGAGATCACAACAAAATGAACATACACTCTACTCTTCAAACCCTGAACACAAGGTTAGGTAAATTTACCAAATATCGTTACTGCTCAGAACCACATTAGGAGGAAAAAGAAATACTTCATGTACAATAGGTATTGCACATAGAATCGGACTGAGAGCGGGTTATCGTGCCCAGTCATGAGCACCTCGAGTGCCGCAAGTTACTAGCTTGTTATTGTTATGATAATGCTTATTATGTTGAAAATAGTGGCGCGATAGCGGACGTATCGTGCAATAAGCAATTAACCAGTATACCATCGCATTATCTTGAACTTTAATAAAAAACAGTCGACGAAGACGCCGCGAATGTTGCTTAACAGACGCCAATTAATAATTTATAATTGTGTTACTTCATAATCGTGTTGGAGGCATTTGGAGAAATACACTGTTCAAAAAATTCCAGAAATTCTCGCCCAGTGCGTATTAACAAAGTATACCATCGCATTATCTTGAAGTTTAATAACAATAAGACGACCAATAACGGCGCGAATGTTTATCAACCGACGCCAATTAATAATTGTGTTACTACGTAATCAGGCAGCCTCAGGCATTAAGTCCACCATGTAATATATGTTGCAAAAGTTTAAATAAATAATAAAAAAAAAAACGTACTGGAGTTTTTGCTAATTGACTGATTGGGCAAACAAGCATACAGTATGCCTTGGACGCCATTTTTGAAGCGGTGACAATAAATTCTTCAACAACGATATCGTATGAAATCCTAATCCTTATCCCAATGACTGGTGAGTTTTTTGACACTGGAAGTTACCAAACAGCGTGTAAGCACCACCTTAAATAAATAAATTAAAAATAATTATTTTACAATAAGCATAGATTATGTCATTTTTATTTTAAATCACACCTCTCGATGTAGGTTATCACCGCAGTTTATTCATAAAGCCTTTGTACGCCTAGTATTTATCTGGATATCTTATCTGTATGCCTCAGTAGTTGAGGATCCCGAGTGAAGTGTGCTAACCTTTACCTTTTTCTTTATCATCACTCAACATCAGGTAAGATGAAGGCCAAGTGCTTACCCGTAACATATAAAAAAAAATGCATATGAAACCAACCCCTTCAAATCGTAAAGTACACAGTACACAGTGTACTGCGTACAGTGTACAGTTGTATCAGCAAAGTTGGTGTGATTACTGTGCGGTAACCCCACCAATGACTATAAGGCAGTCAGAAATAATAACGGGCAATATTGCACACTGCAAATGTTGAGCAGCTTTGTAGAACATAATCTCAACAATAAAGTCTGAGCTAACGGATGCTGTCGCAACACAGTATATCACTACGTGTTCTTTGAAGCTCAATTTATTTTACCCGGAATGCAATTAACACGCGTACACACGTTGGGGTAAATAACAGATTCAAATAACCTTCAATTATGCTCTGAATATTCATCAATGAATGAAGATTTGTTAAAGGATTTAAACTTGTCATTTAAAATTAATTGTATTCCATGTAAGAAGTTAAAAAGGAAGGTGCAAGTACCTATGAAAAGTGACGTAATAATATGGATCTACAAAAACACACAGAAGCTGCCTGTTTCAATAATAACTAGTTTGCATTAAGAGATTCATAATTGACAGTCCACGCACAGGAGCATCGATCCACAAGTCGTGTAGTTCAGAAGTCGGCTGTTAATCCATCGTCGGCGCATCAAAGGTGGCGGACGCGGCACTAATTGGGCTTAATTGACTGACGCGTGCGCAGCCCTTCAGTGGATAAATGGATTTACAGCTGTTCGGGATTGACGAGGCGATTTAGCAATTGCAGCGGAGCAGAATACGTAGCAGGCTTTTTACATCGAAAAAGTTGCAAACCGACAAAACTAGTTTGATTTCAAAAACAATATCGGTTTTTTTATGATACAATACATTGTTTTTGTGTTCCTCATCACGATACGTAAGTATAATTGGTATACCTAGGATACTCAGCACCAGTAAAATATTGGATTAGATCCGATGCCCACAAACTATAACTACAGAAATTACAACAGTTGTAAGTTTAACGGTCTTTACGGCAAAATGAAATACACATGAGACAAAGAAAGAGGCCAAAGTATGAAACAAAACAAATGATAAGAAAGAAACGAAGAGAACTAATGAGTTATTTAAAATTTTAAACATCTACGAGTATAATGAAATAGTAATTTGTAAGAAGATACTATACTCAGGAAGTGCAATGATGAGTACCAAAGACAGAAAAATTAGATTTACTTTCACGAATACCTATAAGAGCATTGCCAAATTCGGTAAAACTTAACAAAGGCCATTAGGATATAAATCTAAGGCCGGAGATCCAGAAGGCCGGCCTATTAAGGGGCGGGGGCCAATAGAACTGTCCGGCGACTTATTAACGGCGGTCGGACAATGATGCTAATGCTATTAAGTAGTCGGCAGCGCAATGAGCGGAGTTTAAATTGCTGCACCTTTTATTTTATTGACGGCACATTTGCCAGCGGTATTGTACTCTGTAGAGAGGAGACCATTTTTATGAGTATATATATATATATAGATAGAAGTAAGATTTATTGATTGCTTTGATTTACTTTATTTAGCTCCATATTGTAACGAGACGACACGCCTTGTTAAGAATCACGTAACATTTTTCACTATTAAACCTTGCGGTTCCACCGAGGTTCCATAATTGATTGATTCCATAATTATTGCTAACTACCTTCAATACATAATGTGTAAATTTGTCATAGTATAATAACTTAACTATTAGTTATGATCAATACTATAATGAGGTGATTTGTACATATTTGTCGATAACTCACAAACAATGCTTTAAATCGACAATCCTTTGTAAATTTGCGCGTGCGCATCTCTGTTACAAAAGTGATTTATGGCACCGTCTGCCACGAGTCTTTGCGTTGAGTATAACAACAGTAGTAAGGCCGTTGGTCCCGGCTGCATTAGCAGTCGTCAACATCCACCAATCCGCACTGGGCCCGCGTGGGGTTCATGGCTCGTTCTCCCTGCCAACCACAGGTAAGGCTCATGCCCCAGCAGTGGGAACATAAAATGAGCTGATGATGATGAACAACAGCTAAGCGACGTACATCGTCACGTACATGCACCTAGAAAATGTTAAAGTTGAAAAAGAAGATAAAGATAGAGAAAATTGGTTGTGGCGTAGTCAATTAGAAAAGCTATTTTCTTATTTCTGATATTACAGCAGGATTCTTAAAAAAATATTCTTATATTTAAAAAAATATTTATTTGAATTTTAAGCATGCTTATACTTTTTAAAATTAAACCTACAAAATACATAATTGGCCTTATCATAATCACTTAACATCAGGTGAGATCAAGGCAATGTGCTTACCCGTAAATATAAAAATAAATAAATAAATAAACACAAACAAATCTAATTTAAAAAATAAAAGATCGTAAAGAAAAATCATGGTGTCTACTGTAAAAATACCAACACCGCACCGTAGTGCCGAATACATAAAATATGTCAATATACTTAGTTACGGAAATGTTAGCACTCAAGTTAGGGCATAAAATAGCCGTTTCGTTTACCAGAGCGTTTGTTGCTTGAACCCCAAATATAACAAAACGGTACTATTGTAAGTAAAGGTGGCTTGACACACTTTTTCCGGAATCACATACACATGACAGTGCATTATAATATTGTTAAACTTAACATAAGTCTCGGAGTACCTGCTACTTTTAGAATGTCTATACATAATTAATGAAAATCTCAATAAATGTTGTTTTCGTTGTGACATTATACCGCTTTTGACCATTAAAATTATTTCATTTAAATTAACATCAATACAACATTTTAATCATTACATGAGTTGTTTTACTCTATTTACTCTAAAGCTCTTTTCAGACTACGCTATACTATTGTGCTATGTAGTATAGCATGCAAGACTTCACCATACAAGCAAATAAACTAAATAAATAAACTTTCCTACACTCACACCAATTATCTAGCCCAAGAGAAGCTTCGTTATGAAACTCGTTAAATGGTTAATAGACAACGGATAACATTTCTTAAAATACTTTAAATATATACTTATATATTACCAATAATTCTCCGTGTGGTGCCGGGGGTAAAGAATTGCACCACCCCATCTCTTCCCGTGGGTGTCGTAGAAGGCGACTATGGGACCATTCCAGAGGATGGGCAGCAGCGTCTCTCTGTGATTATTCTTACTGCGTGAACGTGTTCTAAATAAATGTATGGTGAACGATATTGTTGTGCTATGAACTATATGCTATAATATTATAGCGTAGTCTGAAATGAGTTTAATCGAGTTTTTAGGCTAATGACCTGCATTTGTTTTAAATGTACGTAGCCGAATTGCTCTTTCTGGATTTTAAGGTCCTCTTTAAGTTAATTTCAGACAACGCTATAATATTATAGCATATAGCATATAATTCATAGCACACCAATATCGCTCACCATACATTTATTTAGAACACGTTCACACTTAGCTATAATATATATATTACTGGTTTGTATGGTGAAGTCTTGCTATGCTATACTATAAAGCACAATAGAAAAGCGTAGTCTAAAATAAGCTTTACTGTAGGAGCCCAACTCCAACTTAGCCAATTCCTCTGTTTTTGGCATCGAGTTGTCGCGTCCGATTCTGCGAGGCCTTAACAGTTCCGGTTCCCACGACATATTAATGACTAGGCGAAACTTCAGCGGTGGTACGTTCTAGCGTTCCTTTTATGCACGGTCGCCCATTATGCGGCTCATTTGCGGTAAAAGACAAACGGCCGATTGGATACGAGCACAAATTTCGCCGATATAATCGTCCGGTAAGACAATGGTTATCGGTGGGCCGCGATACTGGTGCCGATAGCGTCCCGGCCTGATGGACGCGGCACGCTCTCTCGATACCATCTCCATCGTGACGCCGGCAGGGCACCAATCGCGTGCACCAATTATTATTCAATATCTGTAGTGGCGGTCCCTTCGTATAAGCCCAAAACATCACACAGATATAGTACTAATTCAGGAACTCAACTCGCAATGATAACAAACTCTACTTAACTTGGCTGTATACGAAATTGTACCTTGTGATTATTTAGAGTTCTAATTGAAGAGAAAAAGGTAATACAAGAAAACCCAGATAAAAACCCAGTTAGAAACTACCAAATTGGACTTGCATATATAACATCCTAGACTGACACTATATTTTTGCTGGTGGTAGGATTTGGCTGGACGGCAACCACCCTTATATCTATTTCTGCCGCCAAACAGCATTGTTACTATACATTGACTGTGCTCCAGTTTAATGATACTAAATCCGGTGAAAATACAGGCCATTGAAGAATAAGAACTGAAGATTTAGGGTAATGCGCCCGTGATACCATTGGTGTCGCAAGCGCCCATGGACTGCGGTAACCACTCTCCATCAGATGGGCCGTATCACAAAATAAAGAGGCTGCAGAAGATACGGACCATCTCGAACCAGCCCGAGAGCAGCTGTTGCGAGATTCCATGTCCGTGAAAGGTTGACTATGTGTGCGTTGCTCGAGCGCGACATGTACCTAGGTATCTTACCGTCTGCAGTCACCTTATTTTGTGGCCGTATGCTTTACCGCTTCAGTATCATAAAAACCAACTGTCTGGCTATCCTCCGAGCTGCGGCGATAGATCGCCGATACCATTATTGGGGTTAACGTGTGATTCGATTCGTGTCGCGCCCGGTCAAGTGACAAACTGCCCGGCGTGAACTGCCCTAATTGAATAACGCTCCAATGCGTCGCATCGATGAATTTATCAATTAATAACTCAATGGACGGCTATACGTGCACTGATATCTCTGTCACTGCTGCTACAAAGTAAAATCAAAGCTGATTTATGAAGCTTTTGTATCGGGTGTTTCATAATTTTTTATAGATATTATTATACATATTGTTTTAAGTTAGATAAACAGTAAAACAGACCAAAGTCCGCCTTCATAAAATTAATAAGAGCTTATCACACTTTATTAAACAATCGAGTGGGTAAAAAGCTATCCTATAAGCTATATAATATTATCTTAAATTTTATTATTAGATAAGCTATCATTCTCAGTTACAATATAGAATTATGAAAGCAAATAAATCTAGCAGTTAATGTCAATTGTATTTTATATGGAACCCGGTGACCCCGCACGAGGAAGTAAACAATGACTCGATTAAAAACAATGGAATGTTTCTTGTAAAAGTCTATAATTACGTTGTCAACTTACATTTAATAGGTGGAGCTGTCGATTGCAAGATCATTCAGGTCACTGAGCCACCTGTAACAAAAACAAGGACAATATTGATGAGATTATAATGAATACACGAGACAACATCGCCGTTGCGCTGAGTTCAGAAGCTGCGGAGATTCCGCGGGCTCCTCGCATACCGCGCGATCCACAGCGAACAGAGATGTAAACGTTATGCATCTAACTAATACTATCGCGATGCGAGATCTCGCACGATCGCGGCGACATGCGACATGCCGGCGATTGTTTTTTTGGTAAGACTCTGCCGTTGTCCTCCGATGGCCTTTACAGCGATTTAAAGGGCGGCTTGAAACTTTACATCCTTCAATCAAGCCGTAGTGATCGAACATCCTCTGAGAGTTTCTACAGGGGATGACATCACAGAAGCGTGACTCCTTTGCCAACTAGATTCTCTGATGCGTTCGAATCAGAATCGAGAGTGGAACAACCCGAGGACGCTTCTGAAGGCTATAAGGTTAATCAAGCCGCAGTGATCGAACATCCTCAGACGGTTTCTAGAGGGCATGGGTGGCATCACGGAAGCATGTCACTGTTCCCTTAATAGATTCTCCTATGTGTTCGGATCGGAAACGAGAGAGGAACAACTCGAGCGCTAGGAACTCGGATTTGGTTAACGGAGATATGAGGGGATGACACACGACGAGAAATAAAACATGGCCGCTCTGAATTATGAGGCATGCCTCCCAACAATATGCGGTAACAGCGGTAATGCTAATTCAATAGCGTAATATCTCCGTATCGCGACGTAGTACCCCGCGGTCGATCCGATCGAGATAGTCTACGATTGCGCCGATATGGTTTTGTTCGTGATTTATTTTGGTCTCTCCCATATAAGTACTGTACGGCAACAATGGAGCGCAAGTTGGATTTACGACAGTCGATTTGGTAGCGATAAAAGATTTAACTGCGTTCGCTAAAGGGTTGGAGGGTATGTATTTATGCATTAACAGAACACAACACGACTTTAGTCTGGCATAGGTAGCGCCGGGATAGATTAATTGGGCGAATCTATTTGTCGCGTGATCATAAAGCCGCTAGGTATGGGTTAGCTGAGGCTTACTGATGCCGGACTGCCGCACTCAGAGACGCTCTTTATCAATAATGATTAACTTAACACCTATGATTTTTTATTGTAAAAAAAAACCCCTAATAAAGAAGTCGCGTAAGACCTTTTTTAGAATTCGCTATTCACCATCAGTCATCATTAAAGTTACTTGGCGCCTCTAAGTGCCGTAATTCCTCGAGGATATTCTCTGTTATAGATAGCTTAATAATAATCATCATCGTCATCATCAGCCTTTAAATGTCCCACTGCTGGGCTCGACCCTCCCAGACAAACCAGGGGGCCTATCACCTAACTCTATCTCTATCGCTCTCGCTATCGCGCTCTATAGTTTATGGCGTCATCTTGTTATTTTGATAGCGATATACAAGCAATATTGAAAGCTATAGGCTACAGCTTTCGATATTGCTTTCATACCACCTAACTCTATCTCTATCGCTCTCGCTATCGCGCTCTATAGTTTATGGCGTCATCTTGTTATTTTGAAAGCGATATACAAGCAATCTCAAAAGCTATAGGCTACAGCTTTCGATATTGCTTTCATATTGCTTACATATCGCTTTCGAAATGACAAGATGACGCCATAAACTATAGAGCGCGATAGCGAGAACGATGGCGATAGAGTTAGGCGGTCGGGGGGCGGGTCAGCCGCACTATTGCACTACTAAGTAATACGTAATACTCATTAGTATACTGTGCTACTAATAAGGCTTCTTAGAAAAAAAAAGTTTTTACGAATACAAATTATGTAGGTAATAAAAATGTGTTAGTGTAATGCCGCCACAAAGCGCCGCAGACTGTATATAAGTGGTTCCATATTAAATTTTACTTTTTTATTTTCAAGTGCTAATTGCTGCACTGAAGCTAAATTAAATATTTATAAAAATTTATAAAATGCAGTGAAAAAAAATTCAGCGCTTACGTCAGCCTTCCCGGTAGCATAGCGGTCAGTGCAGCCGCCCGTATTGCGGAAGACCCAGGTTCGATTCCTGGCTGGGTCGGGTGGTTCCATATTCTAAAATGTGGCGCCACGGGGCGCACAGTCAATAGATTAGCCTGGGCTTTATTCAGTTTTCTTTAGACATTTTGGAACAATAATTTATTCGTATAAATATTAGCGTAAACTTTGTAAACTTGTAGATAGCGAAAGGAGTTATGTACGGAACACAGAGCATATTAAACAACAGATTTGTTCCAAGAAATCATATTTCAATAGAGCTACAGGCTCCAGACCAGTTTTCATAATGACTTGTTAAGTTTTTTTTAACGTGGCGTGATCTCTGTAGTTCCTTTGGCTACCAGCTGTCATTAATGTCTGGTTAACAATCAATTATTGTTAAACACATGCCAAAACTACGTTAGCCAAAAATAGCAATGTTAGAAAATATTATAGCCATATTGTTTTCTAAAGTGTACGCGAACACTGCGGATTGAAATACAAAACAACTATTAAGAATCTAATTTTAACGTTTAATGTTAGTGAAGTAACATTACAAAGAAACATCTCTGTAACTTTAGTGCACTTTAGTAACTTTAGTGCAGTTTAGTGCATAAATCTGCACTAGATACTTTACACCACGTCTTATTACAACGAAGGTAGTGAAAGTTGTTTCCCACAATGTTTCAAAGAGGCGCATCAAAACAGCAGCTAATCCGGTCTGCGCAAGAGTCTATCTGATGTCGCCACGCATTAGCACAAATCACGCTAATTGTGGAAACTCGACAGAGTGCTGTTTAAAGGTACGATTCCGATGGGGAGGTTTATATTACTATTTATCTAGACTATTATCTTATAACTAGGTAATGTCACGCATGCACAACACATGTATTGATACACGTGTGGGACTCTATACTCCCTTTACCCGCCCGTCTACGAAAAGCTCGATGGGGGAAAGGGAGGCCTACCCACAATAAACCTAGTACCATCCCATGGCTCTGAACCACGAACGGCAAGCACTAGTCGTTTGCGCCCATAGATGCATAGAAAGAAACTAGCTGCAGACTGCGTTTGTTTTGTTTTATTTTCTTAATTTAATACTAGTGGTCGCCCAGTGGTCGAAATTAGACCGTAATTTTATTAAGGCTGCACGGATTGTAACCTAAGCAATGACAAATTAAAAAAGATAGAATGTGAGTTTTGGCATTGACAGATTTCGGCCGCTCCTCTTCCATTTTTAGAAATTTTTGAAAAGAGTATCTATGCGTGTGTGTAATGTTTGTTTTATTGATTTAATGTATTTTTTATTCATAATTTAAGAAAAAAAATAACATTCTGCACTCCTTCTCTATATAAATTATAAGTGTTCGAAATTACATACACATCCGTCCGCGCAATTTTCGTAAAAAGGGATACAAAGTTTTTGTGTCCCGTATTAATATATAGATTATTTATAGTTTAGTATTGTTTCAATGTAATTAGAGCCCTGTCTGTTATTAAAACGAATTTTAAGTACTGTCCCGGCTGCTATCGGGGCTCAGACTGAGACAAAATAAGAAATGAGAAATGATGAAATAAGACAAAAGAAGAAAAGACACAGATATAACAATATCTGTGTCTTTTCTTCTTTTGTCTTATTTGGTTTGTTTTCTGAAAATATGCCTGCGTTTTTCACAGATAAATAAATAATTTTTCATTCTGAAATCTGCAGTCGCCAACGGAGTCGTACCTTATGCCTTCAACTCATTAGGTAATAGAAAATGTATTATCTATTACTGGTACGTACGACACTTAAGTAAACATTTATTTCAAAGCTCAGTAAGTGTAAACCTAAGTATAGGTTCAACTTTTGCTATTGAACAAACAGCGGTTGTAGAAGTCACGAAAAAACATATACGAATATGTATGTAACAGTTTTTTCACGTGACTTCACTGAAACCTGCTGATTGCTATCGTAAGTTGGCAGTCGGTTTTAAACCACCAACCCGTTGGGCCAACGTGGTAGTTATTGCCGATATATTTTTGTACCTGTGGATTGACCTGAAGTGTGACGTTTCTAGTCTACTTATTAAGGTAGAAACTCGTGATGTAATTAAGCTTACTTCTACATGAGACAAAGAAAAACCACTAATTTTAATGAGGACAATGTACAATACAATTAATTATCTCAGAGGCGTCAGTGTTTGGTTCCAACATCGATTGTTGATATTCCATTACGTTCCCATCGCCACATCCGCATCCGTGTTATTGCAAAACCGCACACAAATCATTTCGCAGCTCGCACGCAAGATGGCCGTGGCGCGATACCGGCCGGCCAATATCTGCGAATGACTCACTATCACAATGGCGCTATCACCACAGTCACAAATTATGGAGACCCGAGAAGGTAAGCTTAAGAGGAAACACTAAGGTCGACTGATTTGAAAAATATGTATGAAAAGTAGACAAAATCAACGTTTCGTAGTCCCCTGATTCCTCCTCCATAACTGTACCGTTTTTATTTTCATTAAAAATTAAAGAAAGGCTTTGGCTGTGTCTCTATCTTTTGTTTTTTTTTTTAATATAATCTCGTCATATTTCGAAAAAACAGCGGAAAGTCTGGCCAACTTTTAAGGTTTTTAAAGGTTCATATCTTTTTTTTTATGAATTTATGAAAAAAGGAACACATAGGGACACAGCCACAGCCTTTCTTTAATTTTGATTGAAAAAAATATTTCATTTCAGGGGACTACAAAACGTTGATTTTGTCTACTTTTCACACATATTTTTCAATTCAGTTGACCTTAGTATTTCCTCAGCTTTTTTTTTTTTTTGTTTATACTTAGCACGGCAAATGACTCCACACCACCTGATGTTAAGTGGAAATGGAGTCCAGACGCGAAAACAACTGGTGCAGCGTGAAAACAACGCAGCATCAGTCAACTTCACTCTGCCGGCCCACAAGGTGCTTCTTCACGCCTCGTTTGAAGGACCCCATATCATAGGAAAGAGGGAAAACATGTGCTGGTAGACTAATCCATCTTTTCGAGGTGCGACAAAGAAACGAGTCACCAAATTTCTTTGTGCGCGATGGGTTATGTGAGACAGTGAAGCGGTGACACCGGAGAGCAGCACGTGTACTCCTATGGAGGAAGGGAGAAGGTGGGATAAGGTCAAAGAGTTCTTCAGAGCACTCGCCGTGATATAAGCGATAGAAGACGGTGAGTGACGCTATATCTCTACGCAATTGCAGGTGTTCGAGAGTATTAGTTACCTCTTCATTGCCGATAATACGTACAGCGCGACGCTGCAATCCGTCTAAGGCATCGAGAAGATACTTTGCGGAACCGTCTCAGATGCACACATAGCTACGCACACATAGGTCCCTTCTCTCCCGGACGGTACCTAATCTCACAACAGCTGCACTCGGGCTGGTTTGAGATGGTCCATATGAAGCTTACCTTCTGTAGTATCCTTATTTAGTTGACATCGCAGCTTCACACGCGATCACGCGGGCGCGGGCTAATCATACTATAATTAATTATCGCACACAGTCAAACAAATCTTGCTGAGACGCGTTAGGGGTTAGTGTTGATTGTCGCAGAGATGTAGCTAAGCTTTCGCCCGGTGTGAAGATGGTACGATATGTTTGTATATTATCGTACAATCTGCAAAGCGAAAGAGAAGCACCGTTTTGATATTCATTTAAAGTTGCTTAAGCATTAGATAAGTCGTGTAGAAAGCTTCGCTGAGGAACACGCTTCCTTATCTTAACTGTTGGAACAGCGGTGCTACCAGACATTTATGTTATAGAGACTGTCGATGGGATGTAGGTAGCAAACCAGGCAGAATTAAAACAAGCCTCCACCAGCAACCAAACCGAATTCAATATATACTCCCCGCTGATGGGAATCAAACCCTTTCTGACACAGAGACCGGCAGGGTGGTTAGACTACATTGGTAGACTTATCACTACTTATCTTACACTGGTTATACCACTTCTGTGGTATAGTGTGGTCTAGACCGTTCTCTAAACCACACTAGACCAACCAAGCGGTTGAGTAAATGATATCTTCTTCTTAGTCGTTACACTCTTGGCAGAGTGGTCGTGATCCTTACTTCGGTCGCAGTGAGCCGCCTGACCAGCCGACGCCATTCTCCCCTGGCCGATGCCATATTTGTGCACGCGTATAAGGGGTTCTCAACTGCTTCTTTATTCCGTCCATCCGTCCATCTCATCGGCGATCTACCGCGCGCTCGGGTGCCCTCAACTTTGCCTTGGACTACAAGTCGCTCAATTGAGGCATCACCACGCCGAGAAATGTGCCCAAAGAATGTGAGTATATGAGCTTGAACAATAGAGGAAAGACGCCGCTTGATGCAGAATTCTTCGAGTATGGAGACATTTGTGCGAAACTCAGTCCATGATGCCCCGCGCATCCTTCTTCAACACCACGTTTTTAGGGCGTCTATTTTTTGTCTCTCGCTGTCTCGCAATGTCCACGTCTCCGCGGCGTATAAAAATATGGGGAGCACAAGCCGGGTTTTTGTGGACTTGGGGATAATACGATTCCTCCATATCTTTTTAAGCTTGTCCATCGCAGACCTAGTAATCGCCATACGACGTTAAATTTCGTCAATGCATCCGCCATTATTGGTGACTAATACTCCTAGATAGATGTATGATTAGACGACATCGCGACATCGCAGTTAATGATATACTGTGCTGTATTTTATTTAGAACTCTGTACAAATTTTGTTGAAAAAGAAAAGTTGAAATTTTTGTTCAAAAGATCGTCGGCTTTACCTTCCCTCTCTCAAAAATTAAAGCTGCTACGAAGGATGTGGACCTGCTACCATGTACCAAGCAACACTACGAGGAGACAGTTGTATAAAGACCGGTCCAGCCCAGACCCACCTGAGCTGTTACCAGCCCACTGATGCTAATTAGATAACAACCTGTCAATAGTAAATTAAGATCTCCCTAACAAATTGTTCGTTAAGCTACCTCAATATGTGGACGGTTTCATCATTGCATATTACAATTTATGTAATCGTTATCATGATTTATATCGCAGATCTTTCAGATTACGTTTATGTTAAGCTACCATTGAACGAGTCCGATTAAATAATATTGACTGTTTATTCCTGGCGACAAAATAATAGCCTTATTATTTATGATTCGACAACAAATTGTTGGGAAGAAACACTTTTTACGAAAATACTCTAAATTTTGATCATGATCCTCTTTGTCGTCGTTTTTAACCTGTACAGTCTTTCTTCTACGCATAGACCCTGGTAGGTCAGGGTAAAATAATATAAAATAATTAAACTACTAATAGTGAAGTACGCTTCCAGTCTTAATAGTCATTTACAACCAGGTAAAACGAAAGCCAAGAAGCGAGAAATAAATAAATTAAAAAACAAACTTTAGCATCACACTAAACTTTAGAGTCTAAAGTGACTGTCCAAATACTCGTAGAGTCCATTTGGACCGGATGCGCCATTATATTTGAATCACAATTAAACAAATGAATGCTACGTCCGTCGTTTACATAAATTCTCTCACGGGCTGCGCAGACGCCTCGCTCAACTCCAACATAGCATTGATTGGTGCCGGCTTCCGAATTCCACCGATTAAGCATTCATTTGACACGCGTCTGTAATGTAATCTGGGAACTGCTCAAGCGTTTTTATGGATATGACACCTGTATAAAAGCCGTTCTATTCGATTGCTTTCAATCAGAAATCGTTGAAGAAACGATACATAAATAACATGTTAGTTGTTGTGATGCGCAACTAACAAGTTTGCGATTTAATAAAAACAAAGTTTACAACTTGCGAGGTGGTTATAGGTACCAATTCAAGTTAAAAAAACACATCCTGCAGGCCTACATTTTTTAGATTGTATATTAACACGTTGACTGCCGCAAAACCAGACATAATAGAAAATTTATTGTTTGTCGGTCACCGATGACCACCACGGCAATTAAAGACTTAAAGGATATTGTATAAAGTCAGGCTGAAGTGGGGTTGGGCTACTCTCTGGATACCTGAGATACCTGAGGACTAAGGTAAGGACGGACTGTGGTATAGAGGTCGGCCAAGAAAGCTTTGAAGGGACTATAAGATTCTATACTATAAGATCTTGGTGGGAGACCGCCCAAGTATACGACGACGTCCGAAAAGATTTGGGGGAGAACTTTGCCAAGCAGTGTGACGAATTAGGTTAGTTAATAAAATACGTGTTACAGTTTATAGCGATTACAAAATATTGAACACCTGACAACTTTTACAACAAAATGTATGCATAGATATTTATATATCAAATGCAAAAACTATTTAGTATTTTTTTTTAAGAAATGTTGGGCATTAGTCTCCTCTTTTAACCCAACGAGTATTGTTTACATTATTAATACAATAGTGGGGTGGCTTGGTGACCTGCAAAACGGGTTTTTTGTTTTATCTAGAGAGTGGGCACCATTTTAATACCTAATTTAGTTCACCAAATGTAGGTATAATATAATAAATACGAATACACAGTAAAATGTTCAGAAAATTTAAACGGGATTAATGCAAACTAATCCGAGTTACGGCCGTGGTCACGGACAGTTAAGTCAGTCGGCTAGCCCGTGACCACGGCCGGTGTAACTCGTACGAAACGTCGGGTATAATACAAAGAAAGTATGAAACTTTTTACTAATTATTTTGCGTTAATCCCCGTTTAAATTCTTTGTTAAATGGAACGCGAAAATTAAAAAGTTGAATTATCCAATTCTAAATTGATAAATTAATATTGAATAACAGTTTAACACTACTTTACTTAGCAATGATACATAGAAATTAAATCTGTTTGTTGATATTGCAAAAGATGTAGCAATTTACAAACGGATCTTGTTTTACCTAACCGGTGAAAGTATAACTGTGTTTCTTATAAATAGATTTCATATTGGACATGACATGTGCACTAGTCGAGACTCTAGACGCGACGGGAGACACTAACACCCGTTTGCACTAAACTTATGAATCGCCTAAGTCTTGGCTTACCTACTACCCGGTCAAGTTAACTAGGCACCTGGCTCGAAAACGTCTCAACGAAAACGAAGGAACGAATAAAAAAACAATTTATTTATGCATTTACCTGTGCGTCAGCAGGCACGTAAAGCCGTTGACAGGGCTTGCAACCGGTACCACAAATACATGTATCATATCGGTAAATACCTTCATTTGTTCATTTCTGTTCCTGGATACCGATTCTTCAATGAGTACCGGTATTGTACCTACTTCAAAAATACCGGTACCTACCTGCGGCCGCGCGAAATGAACATAGACAGGCAAACTAACCAGACGAGAGCGCAACGCGTGCAGTTAGCCAACCATAGCGCCATCAAATCAACTCATCTATCTAATAATGATGTACTGATAAATTTGGTTACCTGGTACCGATATTAGTACCTGTATTATGGTGTATAATACCGATATACCAGTACAATACTACTTGCCGGTACTCATCGGTTAACCTGTATTATGTCGTTGCCGGTATTTATTAAAGTCAAATGTACCGGTTATTCAAAATACCAGTATCCCAAGCCCTGGCCGTTGGTCCTCGGCTGCATTAGCAGTCGTTAACTGCCGATCAGCGTTGGGCCCGCGCGGTGGTGGTTTATGATCCGTTCTGCCTGTAGTGTTTCCACCCATAGCGATGACTCGTACCCTACCAGTGGGGACATAAAAAATAAGCTGGAGATGATGATTTAGCCTAAACAACTATACAGTTAGAAATAACTGATTTTAAAGTGATCAAAAATCTTTATATTTATGTTGTCTACGTAAAAGTATTTGGTACTTGGTACTTGGTACTATCTATGTACAAAAAAATCAGCACGAGAAAATAATAAAACATAATTATTTTTATGACTACTTTTAGCGAAAGATAATAATAAGTCAACATGTCCATGACGCAAAATAGGTATTGTATGCTCGCGATCGTGACTGTATGATTTGTCAATAATTAATTAGTTATGTAGAATGCACGCCTTTGGCTTTCAAAGTAAAAAAGTAAATAGTGTTGAATAATTTCGGCTGGCTGGTTAGAACCACGATAGCTCAATTGGAAGAGCACCTGACCCGGTATGTCAGAAGGGTTTTTTTTTAAATAATTAGTTAGTTGCTGTTTATTAAAACTGAATGATTGAAATGATATGAGTGTAGTGAGTGTCGATAAATTTTCACAGGTCGGGCAGAGCCATAATTGAAAGTGCCCGTGATTTAAAATGGACATACCCTCTGACGGCTGCATCCTGTCTGGTAAACATCATATTTGGTAAACCGGATTAAATATTATGAAGTAAATTTCTGTTTTATTAAGAGGTTTGTTTAATTTAATATTTAGTTGTCCATTTGACGAAGACGCGGGTTCGAATCGCGCTTGAAATTAGTTTTAAAAACACTTCGACCCAACTAAATTCAATTAAAAAAGGGATAATAGCAGAAAACTTTATGGTGCAGTAAATCGCACGTTTGGATTGCGATCTTGCCATCAAGATAAGCAACGCTGGATCTCTGGGTGGCTAATCAACTAATATCAACTAGAGTTCTTCCGTGCTTCCAAAGGCTAAGATAAACTAAGTTTTCGGTCCCGGTTGTTGACCAAAGATGACTGTCGTTAAACGAAACAATCGAGTCCTGCGTGCTAGGCAAAGGCTAAATCTTCGCATGTGCTTTATTGTTATTGGACGTTTACAGGCTGACAGATGATGAACAGAAGACAAAAATAAGAATGTCAAGGTTACTGACCTCCATCGATCAAAACAAAACACAACGATCAATTCTGATACCACAAATGTTTGTACACAGCGACCGACGCTAATCCATCAGTGCTGTACAACATCCCTGACGGCGGCGGCGGTAGTGGTCTTCCAAAGCACCGTTAAATCTCGACTGCGTTAAAACACGCGCGCGAATTCTTATAAAGACTACTGTGAAAAACGGGGCCTACAACCTGCTATTTCAAAACGCCACCATCATGATCATGTGTTTGACAGACGCTACATCGACTGACGGAACTGCGACAAAAATCCTTAAGCTTCGACAGGATGCAACTATCATACGTTTGAGTCTTATATTTTCCACATTCGTTCATAAGCGACTGATTTTAATATTAGGATTAGAACTATGGGACTAATATACGAATCTGACCGCTGGGACACGTATTTGATGTTTTAAATTAGCAGCATCGAGGTTCAGAACGCCTGAAGTAACATTCCGAAACCACTCCCTGCTTGTTGCGGTTTTTATTTTGTTATTTTAGGAAGACTTTACATGAGATGAGTCCAAAAAGAGATGGAAGGATTTGGTCCCAAAAGGCAAGGACACAGCGACCAACGCAAATTCAATTCGACCAAATTCAATTCAAAATTCAAAATGCATCGATTTAAAATCGATGTCAAAATGTTTTATTCGTTGTTTTTGTTTTGTTTTTCTTCCATAGTAGACACAATAAGACAATGGTTATTTAAGTAGGCACAGATATGGTGAAAGGATCGAAGCATGCAGTGCATCAGCGTAGCACAACATTCCTGACGGGGCGGAGGCGGTAGTTGTGTCCAAAAGCAACCGAAGCTTACTCGAAAACAGAAAGCCTGGAACTTATGATAAAAGCACCGGGATGCTAAAGAGAACAACAGATGGTTCCGACAACGCAGCCTCGGCAAAGACCGCATCAGCCGCCCAAACTAAAACTAAAAAAAAAAACACAAACTATAAACTTCCGAAATGAGTTTGGGCTCAAGGTCTAGTTATATTAAACGAGTAATGCAATGTAATATACCCCGGTTACTGTGTCCTAAGAGTGGTAGACTTGTACACTACAGCACATATACACAGCGTCGCATAGTAAAGCTATAGGTATCTTTATATAAATAAGTGTATGAAGACATGTCTTTCTAGTCTTTCCTTTGCTTTTTCATAAATCTTAAAAAATATTGATTCGTTCATAAACAGTGGTAGCTTAACATTGGTGTTAAAATCAAATAATAAGTATAGCCATGATTTCAATGTTGTAAAAAGGATGACAACATCAAATCCCCGGTTTGTTTTACAATTAGCTATTATTGTAAATATAAAAAAAACTTCTTCCTTTTACAAAAACACAATCCTTTTACCTAATACACTATCTAAATGGAAAATATGTAGGATCAACGATAGCGCGCACCGCCCGTTGATGCGTCGCGGTTCTAAAGCGCGTGGATAATTGCGCATGCGCACACGTCGGCTATAGCCCTAGACGCCCGCGCAGCCGAGGAGGCGTGTGGCGTAAAGAATCGCCGCTAAAAGTTAAAACAGAACATCGACGCGAGATGCTGACGATAACAGTCCCGGGACGCTAGAGAGAAAGGCGCGCAACTATTCAGCCGCGTTCAGATAAATGGAGGAATGTTGTGTGGATTGCTACACATAAATGAATTATAATAATGTACAACAACAATTAAAATTTTACTAAAACATTATTTATATTTAACTAAAAAAAAAACATTTTTAAATTGAACCGACGACAACATTTACCAGCTATTCTTCATCTTGAATATCCGAAACGGATATTCAACAAACAAGGTTTTAAAGATAAAAATTTAAACCACAAAGATATACTTGATGATTCATAATTTGATAATTTTAAATTGTTTAAGCCACAATAGTATTTCACTTCGCATTAACAAAATGAAAGCAAAAGCAACTAGAACGTACAAACATCGCTAATTCAGAATCATAAACTGTATTAGCTAATCACACTTGATTAAAAGACCATGTAATTGCAGTGTAATTATTACAATACAATATAGTCTAGCTAGAAGAACAATCTTCTATCTCTTTCCAGAGACAACGGCAGATCTAAAAAGGCCACTATGGAGAATTCATTTTATGATTCTTATTATTGTCGTGCGTGTGGCAATATCAATAACTTAAATACATGTAAGAAATTAATACGTTGTACATTATTACATCTGTGATCTAGTAAGTCCCCTTGGCCAGTTACTACAACTTTATCATAGTCTGCCACCATAACAACAATGTAAGGTGCATTATTGAGTCCTGATACTTAGGAGATAGAGTTCAGTTCCTGAGTAGCTAAAGATTCTTCCAATTTCCACCATCAAGTAAGTTAAAGGTATAGCGCATACCTACTCGTTGTGGAGGAAAAAAACAATCCTTTTTCATAAACCGACCCCTATGTTTCAGCTTACATAAGTCCTAAATCATAGATGATAGGTTTACCGAGCAACTGTTACCTTTAGAGTTACTCTTAGGAGTTGTTGAAAGGTTGGAGAAAATGGGCATAATTCAAGAAGAATTAAAGGAATTGCAAAAAGAACCCCGGTTTACAAAACATCACGAAAAAAAAACCTCGTACAGGTAACCAGAATCTCGTAATGCACGCAATACAGTCTTGTTATATATGTGACGACAAAACACTTTGTAAATGTTAACAAACAGTTCGAGTTAAATCTGATTTGTAAGTTTAAAGTTTTATATTGTAAAGAGTACGATGCGGAAATGTTCACCTTACGAAACGACAGGTTAGGATAACTGAATAGTATGTTATTTATGAATATATTGTTCATTTATTAGTACCATTTATATCTAAGTGGTGACAATATTTTAAGTGACGCGAAATGTTTTATTCTTTTTTTAAGACTGAATAATATTGTTCACATATCAATATGATATGTTTTGTATGATTAGGTTGTATCATATGGGTACTGTGCTAATTTTCTAAAATTTTCAAATCATGATTTACTTCAATTATTTTTCAGAATAAAATAAATCGAATGTATCCTTACAACATTTTTCAGAAAAATATAATTTAAAATGAATCAATGATCTTTAGTATTTGTAAAAATATTATGATCAGATGTTAATGACGGTAGTTGTTGACATTGAATTGGCGCCTTTGGTTTTCAAAGTAAAAAGTAAATAGTGTTGAATAATTTCGGCGGACTGGTTAGAACCACGATAGTTTAATTGGAAGAGCACCTGACCCGTGCAGGTTCAAATCCTGCTCGTAGAAATTTTTTCAACATTGTGTTTTTATAAGTTTGTAATCAATACAAAATTTTATTTTACTAGAATCAGAAAGTAACTATTATTAATCGCTATTTAAATGATACAATATTTTTGGTATTCACTAAGTACTTAATTCTTGTAGGCAGAACAATTAATTGTACAACAATAATATCTTGGTAATAAGAATTTAGTTAAAATAAAAACATGTATGTTAACTTTTTATTATTATAAATTACACTTAGTTACGCAGAGCGTTGCCTCCTGAAACAGGCGATTATAATAAGCCTAAAAGGAGGCTCCGTTAACTAGATAATAATTTATAAGTCTTGTTAAAGAAATAAAGAATTTTGATTTTTTTTTTTAATTTTTGAATTTTGTTGTATTGTAGAATATATTTTTTCAGTGTAAATCATCTTTCGGCTGAACAGCGAATGAGGTCTTTCGAGACCCCCTGAACCCATACAGAGGAACGTGACAGCGCAATCTAGATAACACCGTATCAGATGCGATCGAGATCAGAGAACGCGGCTAAGATATTGGTATTAACAAACGTCTCATTATTTATAACGCTGCCTGTGCACTCCGTAAGCAACAAGCGGTGTTTATTAGTTCTATAATAAGCTTGGGTTGCGTAACCTCGCTAGCAACGATGTGCAGCTTTTGAATCATTAAAATTGCGACAGAAGTGTAATGAAAGTTGATGAGCTACGGTACGTAGTTGATCAGTTGGTCCCGGTCTTTTTTTTACTTCTGACGGGTAAGCACTAGGTCTTTACCTCACCTTGTAAGGTGATGATAAAGCCGAAGGTGAAAGCGCACTTCACCCAGAATCCTCAATCACTGAGGCACTGCTACTTTATATCTAACTGCCGGAACATAACGAATGATGTTATGGCAACATACTAAGATGGTGTGTATCTCAGGCGGTTGTCGTCGTAATGGCAGTCGTCGGAACCCGAAAGCCGCATTGGGTTCGTGTGATGCATTATGCCTTTTTAAGGGCTTGTAAAGCAGTTTTGCAGCAGTGTTATTGCAATTGTGAAGACGAGACGTGTGTGTGTATACTCGTAGATGCTACACGCGTCTCACAACCGCAACAACACTTTATTTTAAATATTTAGCGCGGCAAATGACTCCACTCCACCTGATGTTAAATGGAAATGGAGTCCAGACGCAAAGACAACTGATGCAGCGTTAAAACGCAGCATCAGTCACCCTCACTATGCCGGCCCACAAGGTGCCTCTTACACTACAGTAATACTGCTTTAGGAGCTCATGGAAGGCCCCTGTCTGATTTTTTATGTGCTATTCTTTAAGTAGAAAGACCTTAGCCCAGCAGTGGGACGTTTAAAATACTAATGATGATGGTGAATAAAACTGTATCGGCAGTCTGTGCGAGAAAAATATATACGTCGTATCTAAAAGTACAAGACAAAATTTTTATCTAACTTAATAAAATTATACCTTTACTGTCTTTATTTTCAGTCAATAGACATACCACTGCTGGGCTCTCGTCTACCCACATTAACATTAACTTGAGGTCGGACTATATCCCACCACATCACACACATAATCATCACCAGCTCATTTTATGTCCCCACTGCCGAAGCACGAGCTTTTCCCCAGATCCGATCCGAACCCTTCGGAGAATCTAGTAGGGCACAGGGACACGCAGTAGTGCGTGATACCGTTCCCACTAGAAAACCTCCGAAGGTGATTCGTTTCACACGGCTTGACCCTTTAAGTTTCTCGCCGCCCCCAAACAAGCTCGGTGAAGCTAAAAATGCTGTTTGAGGCAAAAACAAAGAGCCTTCCCTATGAATGGATAGGGAGTATGGGCACGCTATGACCCTATGCGGGTTGGTGGATTGTAATACCTTAGGTTTATGTGACATTAGCTCGTTATCTTGCGAAAACTACCTGTACCAATGCATTTTGTAGCACAAATTAGCTAGACCTTTTTAATTTGGAATTCTGTCTCCCATCCGATGACCCATCCTTGCGAAAGTTGCTCAACTTACAAGATCGCAAGCCGCTGCGCCATCGCTCCCCTTCACATTAACGCAACATAAAACAATAAATTTAATTCCCATTATAAATTATAACCATTTGATGTTTACAACCAATAAACAACGTGCTTATGAAAATCAAACCGATAAAACTTGATTCGAGATATCTTGCGACATCGCTATAGAAATTTAAAAGCATTTGTATTTATTGTTCGAGTTATGTATAATGGAAATGCTTATATGTAAAGCTCTAATGTTCCAAATGCTGGGGCACGAGCCTTCCCTACGTATGGAAACACTACAGAAAGAACGGGCTATGACTACTACGCTGGCCTAGTGCGAATTGGTGGTTGTTAAGGGCTGCTAATGCAGCCGGACGGGTTTACGTACCTTCCGAAGCACGGAACTTACGCACGAATGTACGTAAATAACTTCAAACTGCACGTTAAATCATTGGCTTCAATCAATAATAGTACTAGAAGATCATCTCCTATTGTTGGCGTATGACAGCTGTTGTTAACACTGAATAACCCGCTTCAGGCAATCTCTGGAGGTTTACGGCCTATATGTCCATATTGAGTGAAAAGGCTTGCCATAGCTGCGACACGTTTATATTCTGACAAACAAACGAAGACGTACAGTACCTATTTAATATAATAAAATTTGTATGACTAACTAATCTACTTTGTAGATTGGCTATTGATTTGATCTTTGTTTTTTTTCTGCATAATCTGATAATGATTATAGGTAATCTAATTCGTATTATACTAAATAGAATAATTGAACGATTCAAAGATTTGGGATCTCGAGTTATGAAATTATTGACATATACTTACATTTATACCACGAAGGTTTTACAAGCTGGAGGTTCGTGAACAGCAGAGTATCTGAAACAAAACAATATTTAATAAAACGGGATTTAAAAATTATTTTAATTTAAGTGAACACGTGTATTGACTAAGGATTCTACTCTGACCAATATCCGACTGATGGGACATGAGATGGGAAACTTATACCGCTTGTTATAAAATAAAATTTAATTTAATGTACCCAAATGTCTATGTTTACCCACAACACCAATAAAAAACAAAGTATGAGAGTTTCAAAAGTTATAATACAATTTTGATTTCATACAAATTAACGCGATTAAAATTATCCTTATTAGAAGTAAACGTTGATAATTCATGATAGTCGTGTGTCAAACTAGGGTTAATTTTCTTCTTACGTTTTCTAAAGTTATTTGTCTATAATATAAATTATCCATAAATAAAACAAAAAAACAGAAAATAAACTTAAGAGAGATCAAGGAGATACTATAGTCAAACACCCTGCACTCAGTAATAATACTTGTAATCCACGTTTCGGAACAACAGGATGCAGTCTTATTTTTGTTATTGAACGCAGATAGAGACAGCATCGAGATCATCATAGAGATCAACAATCTTTTAAATAGTGTGTCGCTTGATAAAAACTGATTACGCTCGATTATTTATGCACGTCGAGCCGCGGCGGACGCGGTGAACGGCCTACGCCATCGCCACAGATTACAGAATGCGCGTGCGCACCGTCAGTCGAAACAGCGTAACTGAGCCGTAAAAATGTGATTTATGTGTCGACAACTCCTTACTGGCCCAGCAGTTGGTAAGATAATATATTATAGGCTGAGCGTACAGATTTACACAACAATCACATAACTCCACGAGTTAAACATATATATTATTATAAACGAATGTAAATAAAATTGAATATCGTTTCGTTTCGAAATGTTTATTTTCTATTATGTCACATAGTAACACAAACAAGTATGGGTAACAACCGAAAACAGGTATAGTGTACACAAATTCAAGTCTTAGTTTCATTTTTTGTTAACTTTAAAAAGACCAAGAACAGAAAACAGAAAGGTGTAACTACAAGACATTTCAAAATTGCTTTAACATATATTACATGGATTGCCCTTTTCCAAACGAGTCAACGAGATCTTAATGAACTTCCTGCGGCCGGCGGATCTCCATTCACATAAATCCCGAGCAATAAGTCTTGCCCGCTCCAACTGTTTCCATATTTCATTATTGCAATAAAGAAGAAGGGGCGATATCTTCATTACCGGGCGCACAAAATCGATGCCACGATAATTACGGAGCCGAGGGCCCTCAGTCTCGCAACCGTCCGACGATGAAATTATTTCCAGATCGATGTTAGAGAAATAGTGCATCCTTTATGTGGGCAACGTTATTGATGGTGCTAATGGTGTAGACGGAGCAGGGTTACTGAATCTAACGCAAACAGATAACGAGGAAACACGAGAAGCAACCCGAGATGTACGGTTAGAAAAAGCGACGACTCTTTCTTTATCGCCGCAGATAAAATATGGCGGTGCGGCCAATAAAAACTTCTTCTTGTACGCTTTAAAGTTGTACAGCAGCGATTGCTTATCGAGTGTGCTGACAAATTTGTCCATAAATCCTGATTATGGTAGGGATGGGATTATACAAAATCCGTCATCGCACAAAACTTAGGCGCGTTATCGCAATTCTGGGAAGTACCGTAACAAAGTCAACCTATTTTTAATAAGAATAATAATTTTTGTGTCAAACCATGGTTATTTTTTATACGAGGATTATGGATTTAAGATTTAATATAATATTTTAACCAATTCCCTGTCCCATGAATCACATATGATACATAACAATTGAAAGCCAATTGTTATAATTCTTGGACAGCGAACCTGTTAAAACAAAGGCCGGGTTCAGGTAGGTCCAATGTTACTTTAGTGGACACTTTTAGTAACATTGCCAATGTCTTTTTATCGTTAGTTGAGTCTTTGCCGCTTCGAAGCGTCTATCTATGTAAAGTATCACTAAAACACAGTTGATTACCCTATAAATTTGTATTGATGAAATTGACATTTACGAACAAATGTAAATAAATTACGTCATGTACCCGATACAGGAACAATGTAGAATGGACGCCATCGCTAGTGTAATCACGAGCGATCCCACAATATTGACGGCCCAGAAAGTTCAGAAACAAATCATAGCAATTTGGTGTAGCATTATTGCGATATTTTTGTAAAATTACACATTGCGTATGCTACGTAGCGTGTGTTTATGTAAAATAAGAGGTCGACTTGGAATGTAGTGAATTCGATAATATTCAAACTGTAATTTGAGTTGTTCGTCAACTTTGGCGAGGCTTAATAACACTATAGAAAATAGCGTGTGATAGTCCGTGTTAATTTTAGGCTTAAGTAAAATGTTAGAAAGTATGGTTGCGTCACGTGTGAGACTGTGAGATATGTCGAAGACGGCATACGTACGTGTATTCAATAGATCATTAGCAATAAATGAGACAATATTGTCGGTGATGGTCCGAGTGTTGGTATCGGCGTTGCTAGTCATTAATCATGCGTGGTGGCGTCCGCGCAGACATAAAACACTGAGATTGCGCCGCGCCGCCGCCGCCCGTAAACGTTACATCACACCTAGCACTGTCCGATTCGGAACCATTTATCCCAAACGCTCCAACGTCTACATCGACCGTTTATCTTTACGGGTACATGAAATTGAAGTGCCTGTCAATGGTTTCGAAATTAATATCAATGTCATAGCAAATAACCTATTTGCAAGATGTCTAAGTGTAAATAACTGTCTCTGAAATTTTCTGTGACTTTGACCAAAATACATTGCAAATTAGTTCTAATAATTTCTATAGATGTAAAAAAAAAAACGGAAACATTTCTGCATTTTTATTTGTGAAACAGATGGAGTAGAACAAGTCGGTGGTTTAACACCGTTAAAATCATTGTATTACATTAAAATCCAATACATACATTTGTTTTTCCAGGTAGACAGACATGTGTTCGGTTCTCAATATTTAATGTTATGCATCGTATTCAAAAAGATGCGCATAAATAAATAATCAAAAGTTTACACAAAAACAACAATGGCTGTTAAAAATAACGAAAGTCACATAGAAACTTTAAAAATTAACACCAATTACCTTCTGAAGTCTGCGTGTGAAGGTAGTCGATTGTTATTAAGAATCATGTTTTTCAAGAAAACACTTAACGTTTTGAGGTCGCAGTCGCATTTCAAATGGCGACAATTCCCGGTGCAGTGACAATGTGACACTTTCTCTATAGAATAGGCAATGAGTCCGTTGAGCAGTGGTTTAGGCCGAAGTTGTTATCGGCAACAATTATAATTTTTTCCTCGACACAACGAACAATAGCCTACTTTCATATCTCACTATACGGCCGTAAGCATTAAAGGCATTCCGCCGCGCAAGGGACGTCCGTCGTCGCAACAAGCACAGATAACAAAAAAAATTAACGAACTCATTCAATCGGGAAATCATGCCGGTACTCGTGATGTCATTTAAAAGCTTAATTCGATATCTTAAACGGACCGTTTATTTCAAGCACTCCGGCGGCGCTATGATAAATTATTATCGTTCCGTTATTTATTTTTTTATCTACAGTGAAGTTGTTGAATCTCATTGTGCAACAGGAAGTTTTTATAAAGTTTAAATAGTAGGAGAAATGCGGAACGTATATTCTGAAAGCTTCGTAGATTCGTCCGTCGTCTTGCGAAAGAAAGTGCGATAATATCTCGCAACCGCTGCCACTCACGATCCGGACTCAAGCATGGGGCGCTCGCGCTCTCCTCAATCCGCGAATATATTGTACTGTTTGCGACGACGACAAAAAACTAAACAGGAAACCGAACACGATAATAACGCATTGGTAGTCTTTTTTATGTTCTGTGAAGCAAAAAGTTTACGGGAATTCTGGGACAATTTTAATAAAAATATACGATAAAGTACTTCAAAACATGTAACCCCAATTAGATGTTTTCAAAGCTCATACCAATAAGATATTTTTAGTAAACTCTTTATGCATGGAAAACAAAGGTATCTAAACTTTAAAAATCTTTTTGTGTAAATATAAATAAAATAAAAAAGAATTTTAAAAAAAAATTTGTTAGCCACATTTGCATGCCGTGGCAACTTAAAGTGCTGTGGTAAGTAAGACAGCACTTAGATTAAGACTTTTTTTATGTTAAATTTTGAATGTAATTGGTGTATGTTTTGTTAGTTGTCATAATAAAAAAATAAATTAAAAAAAAAACAGATACCCCCTTACAAATAAAAAAAGAATAAGGTCCGAATAGTTATTCCGTGTTTTGTTCCTGTCATGTAAACATAATTTAAAATTAAAGTAAGAGACAAACCACGGAATAACAATTCGGAGCTTATTCTTTGTTTATTTGTAAGACCCTTAGAATAGAACCATAAAAAAAGTTTGACCAGCTGAATTTATGCGATTTGTAACTTTCCAAATTGGACTAAAAATTCAGTCCGAAATATTATTTTTTATTGTTTTCTGATTACTATTTGGATGTTTGTATTTTTCCTTAAGCTTAGAAAGTTTCACTAAAAATAACTTATTAGATTGGATTGGTTTTTAATTTCTTTGGGGTATCGAAATGAATAAAATAAAGGCTTATAAAGTTAGTTTTGCATCATAAAAAATTTGGTGTATACAATATACTGTACTGACAGTAGGATTTCACTACAGATTGTTAGGACTTTTTACAGTTGCAGCAACTATCCAATGATCGGTACTGATTGGGTGATACGTCGATACACCCGCCACCGAAAGCGATTGATCCACGTTGTATTGAAACGTCACTTGCGATAGCATCGGCTGGTCGTTAGGGGCAGCCATTACCGACTGACGGTACCGGGAGCCCGACCACATTAGCTATTCAATTATGCGAACTCCCGACCATCTGATAGCTCCACCAACGGAGCCACCAAAGGATCCCTAAGTCATGCTCGTGAAACGACAATGCCAAACATTTACAATGACATTTAAATATGAATATGATTATAACAACAGAGTTTCTTGTTATTCACAATAGGGAAGTTCACAGACGTCAAATAAATGATACAAACATCCCTCGTAAGTGAGATACAATCGTTCGGTTGTACAGATTAGTGATTATGATCAATCAATGAAGACGCTGAGAATGGACATACAAGGAGGACGGTGTAAAAAGTCATCCTTCCTGACTCCGACGAATAAAGGCTCGTTACGCCTGCGCCCATGAATGATGGATGGCCGTAGCAGATCTGCCGGCACGACGCGACGCGCACTTGTCTCTACAAACCTCGTACAACTGATCTATATCTCCTATTAAAAGGTATGAAGAATCAAATCCGTGTGCAGCGTGACTCCGCAATGTAAATCTGACGCGAGGAATATCCATAGTGTGATTGACAAGTCCATGTCGATAATATTGGGTCGTCATAAATAACGCCGCCATTGCTAGTTAGTACGTATTCATTGCTCTCTCGGCTTGAACGGTATCAGTTTGTTTGGAAGGGCTTACGTTTATTGATAGTTTGATTTAAAATGTTGATTATTTAGTCGTGATAACTTAATTAACATAATGTTGCAAGTTACGTCCTTCTTGTTTGAACGACAGCACAAAATAACATATAGCGACAGGTAGATATAAAATTATGTAAAATTGAATTAAAGCAATTATTTTCATCTTATGAAAATGGCGCGTAATTTTTTGAGTTTGTTATTTAATCAAAAATGTATAAATTCATTTTTTATTTAATTTATTACAAAATTCTGTGGTTACTTAAAAAATACTTAGTATTTATTTAGATTACACAGACAACCAAACTTTATTTTTCAACAGACACTTTGATGAAACGGGTACCATCTGCATTCATTGTATGTCTCTCAACAGACAACGACATCAGCCACACTAGGAAGTGATACCGCCGACCAGGCTACAAGCGTGCAGCAAAATAAATTCAATTATGACATAGACATAGCTGAGCATAGCACGGCTTACAGTCGCCATACGTACGGACTACGGCCTATAAATTTTGACGTTTAAGAAAGTCAACAGGTTTACGCGGATGGCATTTTCCCGCACAATATATTATGGTCGGCGGATGGAGATCACCGAAGGGTCGCCGGTGGGGCAACCGTTACTTCGTGCCCAATAAATTCAAGAACAAACGACAGCAATAAGGAACAACGCGCGTCCCGACATCCATCGCCTGTCAGGCCTAAGAGCTGACTTATAAAGAGCCGCGGCTATGCGTCATACGTAAACAGCCAGGCTATAAATCAAATTCGGCTCTAACTGCACCGATAGATTAGTCGAACGAATAAAATTAAACCGACCTGTAAATGCCATTTACATAATTCAAAGCGCGCCAGAGATAGATTGCCCCGTAAAAGAGACGAATGAATGGTACCTATTGATATAAATCTTATTGCAAAGTCTCGAGTTAAAATCAATGTGCGCTCCTTTATGACGAATCAGTAACGGCTTTGGCTTAGTACTCTCCTCATCCTTTAAGGTTGCATGGCGACAATTTCCTGCGGTATCGTAACAGAAGGATACTTCTCCGAAACTTAAATTACGAGATAAACGTTACATTCAAACAATAATTAAGGATGACATCAACGCGATAAGTCGTGGAGACACAGGCAGATGTAACCCTTGCCGGATATTAGTCATGCATGCATAGACGTATAAGATGATATGCCCGTTCGAGTCCGAAGTGAACGCACAATAAATGTAATTAAAGACTTCCCGTCGCTTCCACCGACACAGACTTTAATCGATTGAATCAAGAAAACCATAGTTCCGCACAAGTGTGAATTAGTTAAAGGGGTGCATCAAAATACTATATTTTCGATTAAAAGCGCCTTTTTGGTTTTTAATACCTGAATTAAAATGTGAAACCGTAACGAAACACCTAATAGGTATGTCTGTAAACTGTATGTCTAAAAATTGCAAACAGCTCTTAAGATATTAAAATGGAAGAATAATTTTTTGTTCCGTTTTTTATTATTTCATCTGCATTTGGATTGTTTACACCTTGTTATGGCACCACAAGTTGAAAGTTCATCGCAATTTCTCATATGGGTAGAAAACATTAATTAAAACAATATTCTGTGAGAGCTTTCTCGATTTTATTAATGAAATCACT
Organism: Eudonia truncicolella; assembly: GCA_949315975.1. NCBI lineage: Eukaryota > Metazoa > Arthropoda > Insecta > Lepidoptera > Crambidae > Eudonia > Eudonia truncicolella. The sequence continues at coordinate 15,430,586 of OX438837.1, read as the reverse complement.
AAAACTTTTAATGTTAGCTTTTATTCAAAGTTTTAGTAATTTATATTCGGATCAAAACAATGGAAGATGTATGTAAGCAGATGTTTTCCTTGATGTCTCAAAATTATGATTTACTGTATAGACCCTAGACAAATCTTTATTAGGCTCTTCAGTAAATACTATTACTGTCAGGCTACACCAATCAAATGTTAGAACATTTCGAACATCCGATCGCGATGGTAAAGCTAGATGAAATCACGAGTCACGTTAAAATGATTTATACAGCACACACGGATCAATCATGATTTAAAAACACGCGGTCGGGTTGAAACGACTCTATTGGCATTAAGGGCTAATGCCGAGAGGCCATAAAGGTGAAAATGGTATAGAATCAACAGCACATTAGCTGGCTGTAGTATCGGAGATTAACGTTCAAGATCCGAACATATTAGTCACGTCTTAGCTATTAGTTGGAAGTTTAAAGACTGGGGACATGCGAACACGGGCCCTTGATTGAGATAAGTTCTGACAGATACAGGCAAATAACAGTGTTCCTGTTTATCTGAAAATTTCTCTTTGGACAATATTGTTCTATTTTTAGTATTTATGATTAGCAACAATGAATGACTTACACATTGATATGAAACTATTTTCAATGATCTACTCGCGTTAATTTTACACATTGAATATATAGTATGTGTAGTGTTCGCGTAAACTTTAGAAATAATAACTGAAGGTCTATTTGACCATATTAAGACGATCTTCAAGGAATGCTAAATAGTTGCTTTGAGTATAAGGCTACCAGTTAGCGTTGGTGTATTGAATTACATACAGTCCAGAAAGAAGGTTTTACTACAATGTTTTCTTAAAATTACAAAAACATTAAGGGCGGATTTGACCAATTTAGTATAAATCTTTTTCTGAGAGGAAATCGCTAATTACTCGAGAGTAAACGAACTTTTCATTAATTTCACCAACGTTAAACCCAAGGATAAATTTACTATACTAGAGCAACTTCTTATACCGCCGATTTTGGCCGAGTAAGCCGTTATTCGTAGATTAAGTTGCGTCACAATAATTCTCACGGACAAATTTCATAGATAACCTAACAAAATGTCGTTACGTTCGAATCAATTTATTGACTAATGACGATGAAGATTACTTTGGCCCTCGCCCCACATGGTTTAAAGAAAGGACATAGTACTTTGAAGATAACGACGGTTACGACTTCGCCATATAATATTCCGTTTGTAAAAAGCGTCCGTGTTTAATTTGCTGACAATAAATGAGCATCGTTTGGAGTATGCAACAAATAGGTAGGTGAGTTGTATGCGCTCGTTGTAGGTATACGTGCTGGTACGTATTAAAGAATTACTTATTGCTTTACAATATTATTTGTCAACAAACAATCAACACAACAGAATATTTGAAGCTATTCAAAACGTCAAGCAGACATTATTACCCTGGTTAATTAAAAATACGCAGCGCCACATTGCTCAGGCATGGTAATGTACTTTTATGCTTGGTGGTTAATATTTTCGTTCGTTTCATTCGTTCATCGTCACGGAGTAACTATGCGAGAGTAACTTACCTATAGATTAATCTGGTGAAATGAAACCAAAGTTAGTCGTAGATTAAATCATAAGGGTATAGTTATACTGGGATAGCTACTCTCGTATAAATTGGATGTTGGTAAAATCCACCCTTAGCCCCAAATAAACAAAGAATAAGGTCCGATTAGTTATTCTGTATTCTGTCTCTTTTACTCTAATTTGAAATGACGTTTACATGACAGGAACAAAACAAGAAATAACTATTCGGATCTTATTATTTGTTTATTTGTAAGGCGGTTAACCTTTAAGGGAGGAACACATTTCGATGTACCCCCCCGAGCGCCTTTTGCATAAATTGAAACAGGCCAAGCAAATGTCCTGTTTATCTAAAAGTGCCTCTTTGGGCATATTCACATTATTTTTCTATTAAGATGTTGGAGTCATATCAATGCAAGATCTGAAGTCAATACGATTAGTAACAATTAATTACTATTTTACTAAAAGACGAAAAGCTAAAAATAAAACATAAATTGCTTTTGGTATTTGACTCTTACGGCTGACTGAATTACAGCTAAATAGGAAAGAGGACAAAAAAGCAGTAGACCTTCTCTTCTTCTCTTTAATTGTTGAACTATGTTGATTATTTTAAATGGGAAATAATTTATTTGTATTACAAAATAAATATTTGATCAGCAAAATTATTATTTGGTCAGCAGAATTATACAATCGGTCAGCATAAGAAATCCTTACTGTTGGTTAGGTTAAGTTTTTTTTTTTCCCGAGCGAAACGCAGCGTAGCGTGGGCCAGTCACAAATAATGTATGTGTATCAAATTAGTGAGGATACGTGGTTCCTTACATCACAAACTACAATACCTATTTAGTTCAAACAAATAGTTGGTACATGTCGTTCTTGATTTCTCACTATTCTGTGCTATATTTATTTACGACTAGCTGTCGCCCGCGACTTTGTTCGCGAAGACTACACTATCCCACAGGAACCTGTTACCGGGATAGTAGATAGTAGTATCCTATGGTAGGACCTAGTCCGGGTCATGGTCTGTCTATGTGCAAAGTTTCATCCAAATCCGTTCAGCCGTTCGAGTTTTGAGCTTAGCAACATTAATTTTTATTCATATACTATATAGGTAGATATGCAACCGATATCTTTATAAGGCGCCAAGAGTGGACAAGTCTACTCTACTAAAGTTTTACTATTCTAATATATTTTATTGATAACTTTGTAGAACTATGTGATATCTAAGAACTTTAAACAAAACAAATGCTATCAACAATGATTTCCTCGTTAAGCTTTTTGAAGATTGTTTTTTTATTAATATTTTTGATAACATTATAATGATTATTTTCATTGCAATCATTGGACTTCGTTTATATAAAAGTATGCACTAAACTTTCAAAATGTCTGACTACTTAAATGCATAAAACAATTTTAATGATATTTGAAGAAATGTCTAAAATAAATAACTAATTTATTAAGTACTAGCCACCGCCCGCGGCTATGCGTGCGTGTAATTCTGTCATAAAAGTCATAATCGCGTGGCCCGGAAACATTACCTATATTTAATCGAGATATATGGTTCATATATCACTGAGATATAGTTTAGACTTTCAATTAGAAAAGTATATTTCAGAACTGAATGTATAGTTTTAGAAATACTATTATAACCTTTTTAAAAAATAAGGTTTTCTTTATCATTTTTTAATATTAGTCAATAATGTATGCCATACGCGAGACAGTATTTCTGTTTGTACTTGAGATCTTAAGCACTGAACAAACCTAACATTATTATCATGACTCATAATAGACAATACTGTATTCCGCCGTCGTACATCGTTGCCAGTTATTTTTTATCAGATAAGTATATGGACATTATTTCAATGCATTCAAACGGAATATTAAATTACACAAACTTTCGTTTTTTTTTTGTAAAGGAGGAGGCATTTTGCGCTTGCGTATAACACGGTATTCCTATATTAACTCCGCCTACGACGAAGCAACAAGTAAATGGTTTGGCGACTACTCGTATTTGCAAAATTTATTTTAATTCGTCTTAAATTTTTTCCTTATCTATATATCAGATCTAAAAGCTTTTGACAATTTATATGGTTTACTAATATAATTTTAATATTTGCAATACGTTTGAACTTTATAATCTCGTTAAAATCAAAGAAGTTGCTGAAGATCTGCAAGGGGCTATTATTTAATCCAAACCATTTTAGATCGAATGGTCATTAGTAAAGTTAAATGTTTTAGCAATTATAGTAATTGATGCTATTCAGTATTATACAGTAAATAACTAAATTATTATAGTAGTTGATGGGATCCAATATTATAACGCAATAAATTAGATAACGGCAAAAAATACCACACCAATAAAAAAAATACAACATTGTAGTAATTAAAAATATACTCACATAGAATCACAGCGAACAATGACGAAAACAAAACCAATACAATAAAAAAAAATTATCACCAAAAGTTATTTGTCACACAACACCACGACTTTAAAACACGATACGATACTTGTAGATGAAGCGTAGAGTATTGTGGTACACCGTCACCGGCGGCGTCTCAACATGGAATGGTATCTGTGATGATGGCTGGCGCAGCGAAAGACGGGGGCGGGGGCGGGGTGCGGGAAGCGAGGCGCGGTGGGCGTGGCCTGGCAGGTGTACAGTCGGACGGGTGATATATGCGCGTGTTAACACTCGCACGCGGGAACACGCCTCGCCCCGTCCGCGTCCGTCACGCGAAACGAAAGACGGCCGGTGCCGAAATCAAGCAATGTTAATTGTTTCTCCGTCTGCGAAAGTCCATTAGACATCCGAGGCGGTTCATTAATAATAAATCGGTGGTCGTCGGTTGTTTTCTTTTTTTTCACGCGACTAGCGAGATAGATGATAAAAAAATAACGACATTTCATGAAAGGAGGTTCCACTGTAAATATTTAATATTCGTTATTGCAATGAGGCTAAGCATTGTTTAAAGCGCTAAATATTGTAATTTATGTAAGTACTGTTTTGTTTCACAACGGTTGATATAAAGTTGCAGACGCACGCAGTATTTATTCAATTATTAAGTTAGTCTCTGAGAATAAAACTTCTGAAATCTGAAACTTACAATTTGAAAACGTGTTGCAAAAATTTCTACAAACGGGATTTGAAAGAGCCTCGATAGCATAGTTGGTAGTGCACCTAACCCAGTATATCATAGAGTGCGGGTTCGAATCCCGCTCGTGCAAACCTTTTCCAAACAGAAGAACATTGAAATGAAATACTTTTTGGAAATTTAAACGCAGGTGCACGGAATAACTATTCGGACATTATTCTTTGTTTATTTGTAAGGCGGAATATGATGTAGCGGGCTGTTGTGAACTTTGAAGCTATGGCTATGACAGACGGCTTAATGATCACATCTTAAAGTCGAGTTAGCTTCCAACATATTATATCGTCAGATGATGAACTGCTAATTGGTTGAGCAAACTATTAAGCTTTCAAAGATTGAAGTTGAGATGCGGTCGCTATTTTCGAGCAACTTGTTTCATTTTAATTACAAAAACGTAAATGTTGAAAAAAATTCCACGAGCAGGATTTGAACCTGCACCCTTCTGACTACTGGGTCAGGTGCTCTACCAATTGAGCTATGGTGGTTCTAACCAGCCCGCCGAAATTATTCAACATTATTTACTTTTTTACTTTGAAAGCCTAAGGCACCCGTTCAGAGACAACACCTAGTTAGTTAGTTTTTTTGCATGTACAATTTTTTATTAGTTGTCATGATGATTTAAAAGCAATTTTGCTTGTTACATTTTTAAAGCAATAAAAAATCCACATAATTTTCAACACCGGTTACACTTAGGACGATAGAGTTTTTGAAAATAGATTTAGCACAACTCCACAATCCTCCCAAAATATGGTGTCGGATCATGCACCAAATATTCTGCATAACACATGGAAGTGACTGCTTCTAGTAGAACTTACGTAACGACGACCTTTCACAATTCAGAGGACTCGAAGGACCATTGAGCAGCAAGACACTAGTTTCGGATTACCTGTCAATTTATTCAACTGCCTAGTTATTGTGACGACGAGTTGACGAGTGGCTTAAAAAGGATTTGAAGTGTTTCAAGCCAAGAACCTCTCTCTTATTCTATCTTCGTTTTCACTACAGTGCTGGCTGAAATTATTACTTTTCAGAGCTAGGTCATAACGAAACATGTTTGCACAAAAATTATACACTAACGAAATCCAGGGAACATCGACAAAGTCCGTGTACTTAGCATACACATGATTGCTTACTCCGACTACGTGTAATGGATTCACAATCACAATATGTCGGCAAGACATCGTGAAAGGTTGAACGGCCGTTATCAGCTGATCGGATGATTTAAATACCAAGCAATGGCACCAGTATTAAATCCATTTAGTTTTGCAACGACACCAGCCAGGACAGGCCCAACGTTATTGCCTAGACAATGTAAACTAAATTGACATTTATAAGGAAAATTTATTAGGAATAAACGTCGTTATAAAGTAAATACTTTTAAGTCGACATGATTTACGATAAGTACCGAGCGCAAGGGACAAATCTTTTATTATCTCCGGTAGGTACTGGATTGTGATTGATTCCATAGTTATACGGATAGCAACACAAGATATATTACGCGGAACATTAGCATAAAATTGAAAATTGTGAGCCGAACATAAAATAAACATTTCGTTCGCAATTTGCTTATAGTTTCGTTGTTATTATCTGTATTATTAATAACGTTTTCACTGTGATTATTGCTATTAATAATTATTAATACCGGAGCGTCGCTCGCGCAGATAAATGGTAATGATCGGGTGCGGCCGTGCGGCGTCGCTGGCGCATTGAGTTTGCTCCGAATAGGCCTCGAGATTGATGAAACAGTTGATTTCGTCGTACAAGTCTTGTGCACGTACAGCATATTTGAAGGGGAGTTAGTACAGACAGCTGTGTATAATGAAGGTGCAGTTAATATCGTTATAGGCAGTGGTTTCACGGTAGACGTATCAGCAGGTGCGATGTTATTGTTGCGGCGGAGACGGGGCGTGGAGCGTGTGCGATGTGCAATTGGTATTAGACTCGGCCATAATAACCTTGGGTGCGTCGTAAATACCACACATTCCTGTCACTTTTGTTATTGTCGATTTGTTAACATTAGATAGTGCCTTGATTCGGGATTTGATCCCATCATTCATCAATGATTCATGAAAATATAGTCTGAGGAAATCGCGACAAACGTATCACTAAACTCTAGCTAATGAATGAGTGAAAATATAAATTTTTACTACAACACAATAAACAGTAAGTATATTTTAAAAATACCATCAAGAGTCGAAAACAAATTATCGATGAATTTTTATTGTAGAGATAAAAATATACAACGGCTATAAAAGTAAAAGTCGCTATAATTTACTAATGAGCTTGAAGCAGTGCGCTCGCCATAAACCACATGAACGGGTTTTCAAGATTTTTATAACACACAAAATCACTTAATCAATTTATTAGGAGTCTCAAGATTCAATCGATTACGAGTTAAGTAAAATTAAATTCAATTTAACATTGTGAGATCTTATTTTCTTTAACACGACATTAAGTTTTGTATCACAGTCATCGGTCATGCCGTGTGTCTATCAATGTCAATAACATTTCAATTATGAAAGAAACTTACTTGATAAAAAAATTTTGTTCTAGCCGTAAGAAATTATAATCTTTATTGTCTACAACCAAGACATTAACGATATAGGTACTTAACGTCATTAAGAATTTAAAACGTATAGGAGATATACTTAATGTCATCTTATATATCTACTTGTTTATGCTTTGATTGAATATACGACTAAGTATACCTTTTTATCACCATATTTTTTGTATATTGATGTTAGCTACACCTATCACTTAATTTAGTTTATAATTTAGGTATTTATTAGTTTTATTGAATTTGTTAATTTTACTAAAATAGGCTAAGGTAATTATTGTAACTAAACCAAATGAGCCATGATGCTTAGACAAAATATATTGAATTGAATTATGTTAAAAAATACTTAACATTGCGCTTTTGTTTACAACCAAAGCAATCATCAATTATATAGTATTCGATATACAAAGAGCACACACATTATTTACATCTCATGAGTACACATAGTCAACTAACTACTTTCTATAGCCTTCCAACCCTAAGGAGGACGGAGCAGCAATACCCAGAAGTGATATCACGCAATGCCGTTTATAATTCAACAACAATAAACAGATAGTTAATTGCGATGCTGTCACGGGCGCAGTATATGGTAATGAGGCGTAGGGATCGCGGCCGCATGGACAATATCTCTCGACGGTGAAAGGTAAGATGTCTGTGGCGCAAGCGACGAGGTGGGGCGACGAGCGTGAATTTAAAATATATTAAAAGTATTTTTTTACCATTCCTCGGGTTAACGAAAACAAAACATTGTATGGCTATACTCCGTTTCACTTAATGTTTAGCAGAAGCGGTCCGAACGTAGACTGCTAGTGGAGCTGTTGCTTTTTCGCACCTTGCTCAAAGGACCTCAATGTTGTAAAAAGGAGAGAACACGTGTGCTGGGAGAGCATCACCTCTTGGTAGTGCGACAAATAAATGATTCACAAAACTTCTTAGTTTGCGACAAAATAGTAACCATGACACATCGGTGACACAATATGTCACTAAGGCTGCAGTGACTCGTCAAGTCGCGAAAGTCTATAAGTTTATTTACGATACGCGCTCAGCTCGTGGCATTTTTTCTTGTTTGTTCATTACGAATACATGCTGCTCTGAGGGAGACGCACTGTATTTTGGGGCACTTTCAAACTGACGACGTCCGCACTCCGCAGCCTTCCCGCCTCCGCTCATGGCTTAGCCCAACCCGCGTCGCTGTTTGTTTAGCCCGTGGCCCGTGTCGGCGCGATAGGTGCAGTACATGCGCTTTCAGGTACGCCCCGCACAATCTAAGAGGCTGACACCAATAGGTTTTTATCAGCGCCAATCTCACTTATGAGAAAGTTAACAGCGCCCGGATTTATCGGGGACGGGTGCTCCCTCAAATTTATGCTGCACGGGAATATTAATGTTATTGTGCTCAGCAAAATCACTTAAGGACATGATATATGACGACCTCCTTGAACGAGTGGGTTGTACACCGGTTTTCATGGTGTCGCCATCTCTGAGGTCCCGGGTTCGATCCCCGGTCGGGTCTGGGTGTTTTCTATATATAATAAGTATGTATTTAAGTATTTTAAGTATGTTTATCCGTTGTCTATTAACCATTTAACGAGTTTCTTAACGAAGCTTCTCTTGGGCTAGTTAATTAGTGTGAGTGTAGGAAAGTTTATTTATCATTATTTATTTATTATATACTACTCAAAACAAAATAAGGGCCACGAGGTATTTTGTCTGTACCATGAAAATAATAAAACCAATATTAATTTTTTTGTCGCCATAACGAAAACTAATGTTGTTTTTACCGTGTAGACCAATAAATTTATTCCAATAATAATGATTAAAAAGTTTATTTGCTTTTGAAAGAAAAAACACATTTAAGGTTAAAAATAAAAACAATGTAAAGTTATTGAAAACAAAAGAAAATACTCCATGCTCATCTTTTAGTAACGGGTATGCCCCCCTCGTTTTGTTACGCACTCCTGAAGCCTGGAGTGCATGCTCTCAATCAAATGCCTGACATTTTCCATTGGAATCTCTTCCCAGGCCCTTTCAACAGCGTTGATGAGTTGCTGTTGGTTGTGGATTTCCTGATCACCGTCTCTAACTCTTCGTTTCAACTGATCCCACATGTGCTCTATTGGATTTAAGTCCGGACTGTTCGCCGGCCACGGCAAGACTTGAATTTGAGACGCTTCCAGTACAAACCGAGTCGCTTGAGCCGTGTGTGCACGAGCATTGTCTTGCATCAAGATGAATGAATCATGTGGTCTGACGACTTCCTCAATATACCGCTGAGCAGTAACAGTACCCTCATTTAAAATAGCGAGCTCAGTTTTGCCGTGTAAGCTTATCCCGCCCCAAATCATTACATTTGGACCACCAAAACGATCGACTTCATCGGATGCAGGCTTCTGAAAATCTCTCGCCGCGTCTTCTCCATACTCTAATACGCCGATCGTCGTTAAAAAATTTAACTTTGCATTCGTCTGTGAAGAGCACCATGCCCCATTGGTTTATGTCCCAGTCCAAATGTTGACGGGAAAATCTTAAACGATTTGCACGATGATTTCTGGTTAATGGAATACGGACAACTCGCCTTCTTGATGCCTGCTGGTCTTCATGCAATCGATTACGAATAGTTTGGTCACTGACACGAGTACCCGTTGTGAGCCGTAAACGATTTTGCAGCTTGCGGGCCGTCGTTGTGCGATCTCGGCGCGCACTTAATCGAATGTAACGATCCTCTTGAGCTGTTGTAATGCGAACTCTGCCCGAACCAGGTCTTCTTCTAACACTGCCGGTCTCTTGGAAACGATTCCATAGATTTTGAATAGCTCTTCGAGAAAATCCCAATTGCAAACCCACAGATCGCTGCGAATGACCTTCTTCAATCATTGTAACGGGTCTGGTTGCTGTCAGCGAGTCCATATGACGCCTGCGTGCTTGTGGCATATTGCAAAAGATGTTTCTGACTCGAGATATCAATGAACTCTGATAATTTCTAATAAACCAAGAAGCTAAAGAAAGCAAAACGTCAAAGAAAATGGAATCAAAATTTTCAAAAATAATTTTAAATCAAATTTTATTTAAAATTGTTGCCAGCATTAGATGAATACTACAATATTAAAAAGTTTAGGTATCAAAGAGTTTGTATACTCAATATTTTACTACTTTCAATATGTAAATGTTTAATAATTTACACCAAAATGAAAAAATACCTCGTGGCCCTTATTTTGTTTTGAGTAGTATATATCTGAGGTGTATCAAAATACATAAAATTTTACAAGTGACCACCCCCCGGCCGCGCTAACACATAAAAAGCAGAAGTCCTTTCCAAATCAATGAGGACAACTTTTAATTATTATTTGGTAGAAATAATTTTAGGTAGTTACTAACTAATAATGCCCATCAATTGTAGTGATGACTTGATTTCAATGGTGGACGCCTTTGCCCAGCAGTGGGACAGTTATTTTTTTATTTTATTTACAAAACCGATTAACTTAAACTTAATAATTAAACATACTTACAGTTGTATTAAAACATGCAGCAGTTTAGGCATTTACTTACTTACTTAAACAATCTAGTGCAGTAAACTCAGTTGAAAAGACTGCAATCATGGTGGTACTTTCTGATAGAAGAATCTATCTGTTTATTAGTCTACAATTGATCAGGTTTCTAGACTGGTAGGTAGTAAATGCATTTGGACATAATAACGCCGTTTGCCATTTATGAAATAAATAATGAATTATTAATTTTCAAACATAATAAGTTAACTATAAAACGAGCCCAAATTAAAATTTCAAGAGTTGGTACCTACTTAATTGAGCTACGGCTAATTACACTTAACACTCGGCATGATGATAACGAGAGGTTCTCTCCCGAAGGTCAATTGTATCAGCGTTGCAGACCTTGAGCTGAACCGATGTACATTATGTTGGTACCTAAATAGTTCGTGTAACTTTGTTCTTTATCACGGTCGTTATCCAACTTAATTGTAATAATATACTTGTCTTTATTAGCTTGCTACTTTAAAAGCATATGTCATTATGTCACTTTAAGATTAAAAATACGAGCGAAAAAAAACTAAGTATGGGATGGCTTTTTTGTGGAGACCAAGTTTAACTTTTTTGTAACACATACATTCCTCTTGAACGACATTGACTTTTTCAATATGACTTTCAAGAGCAGATACCGATTTTTTTATGTAACTGCGCCGATAATTCACAGTTATTACAACAAGGGTGTTGTATTATATCAAGCGCGGGTTGCCTATATACTAAAGGTAAATATAGGTATAATGATGGTCTATAGGTCACGACCCGACATTGAAAAAGTTGCTTTAAAATACTGCAAAGACTAACGCAAATATGCAAAAGTAAGAATTAACACAAAAAAATAACAAAACAAAAGACAAAAAAAATAACGGTCCAAATAGACTGAAACATCAGAAGTGCCGAAACTACAAAAGTTTTTCCAAAGAAGCAGGACACAAGGATGGGTGACAAAGTCAAGTCACCACACAGCGACTCAATAATTTTGTACTAAACACGTACAGTAGGCTTACTCTTGAACGCAAACTCAATCTCAATACAATTCCAATGCGATTAATATTTATCGATAATGGGATAAGTTTCACAATTTCGGAACGCTCCATCTCGACAATTGCGTGGTAATTGAGTGAACAAAATATTATCGAAATGGAGCGTTCCGAAATTGTGAAACTTATCCCAATATCGATACATTTTAATCGCATTGGAATTGTATTGAGATTGAGTTTGCGTTCAAGAGTAAGCCTACAGAATTTGGCAAGCCGACGCATATTTCGAGACAGAATATGCAACAAATTACATTTAAAGAATCATTTAAAGGCTCTCTATGACATCAATGCGTTAAATTTAGTTTAAAAAGAGGTAACGCCCAAAAAATTGAACTCGACAATCGAGAAAAAACACAAAATAAAGCTTCTTAAGATCTGAAACTTATCATGTAAGAGCGAGTTCTTTGTTACACATTTCCCCTCACTAAGGCATAGCAACCTTACATTTTAAAACGGAACATACATTTTAAACTGACTTGTAAACGAACCAACAATTTGCAGTGAGCAAACACGTACAGAATTTGGCACGAAACAGCGAATCAAATGTCCCAGTAATGAGTGCGCATTGAGAGTTACGATCTAATTATAGGTTCACCGGTTGAGGTTTAGCTGTAAATGTCATTTTACACTTGCCGGCGTACAGTTCTCACGGTGCTAGCTAACTGCCCTACCGCGATTAGTTTTAAAGATCTTAGCGACTGACCAGGAAGTTATATAATTGCTGGAAAGCTAATTCAGATACGATAAAAGCTAACGATTTAGGATTTGTCAATGCTAGTAGTCAAGGAAACAAATGAAAAGACATTAAAAAACCGGCCAAGTACGAGTCGGGCCCCGCGCACGAAGGGTTCCGTACCATTATCTATAAAAATATTTCAAGTTTCTACCTGTTATCGTCATTAAGACCGAGAAAAAATTGGAAAAAAATCACGTTTGTTGTATGGGAACCCCCCTAATAATTTTATGTTAATTTAACTATTTATTTTTAAAGTGAACTACCTTTTCAGCATCACCGGACTTTTGAACGCTTTGTTACACGACACATAAAAAATATTAAAACTAAGTATTTAAGGCTAGTTTAAAAAGCAGTAAAACCACAGAGTTTATTAACTGCACAATTGAAATTGTACAACTGCTGATAAACGGTAAACAGACAATTACCCGGAATAGTATTGATTTAACAACTACAGCCAAAGCACTAACAGACAATGCAGGTCCACTTCGCGTGTAAGCCCCGCCTAATGAAGCTCTAGCATCATTTAAAGGGGACTATCAGAGTACTGTTACCTCGGAGTCGGAATAAACAACAAGCATGGGTACCGGTGACACAATAATTATGGATTGCCATATAAAATTCTAAATGACTGGAACGTCGTCGTATAAAATAAAGTGAAACATAGCGACGCGTCTTTATAGATAATGTTATAAATAATGAGCCTATAAATGTCCTGTGGTTTCAGTGGTTTCCACTAACATACATGTAAGACTTTAAACTTTTTTATGTATATTTAATACTCGGTAATAATTAAAAAAAACACAACATAAAAACGACTATGTTGAACTCTTTATTAATTTTAGGTGTTTCTCAGATTACCAAAAAAAGATTTTTTTTTAATGATAAAAAGGAGGCAAACCAGCAGGCGGGTCACCTGATGGAAAGTAATCACCGCCACCCATGGACACCCGCCCATGGAGTAGGGATTGGGGTGAGAGATGGGCCTCCGGTACTTTCACTCACCGGACGAAACACAACAGCAACGAGTGCCATTGTTTCACGCCGATATTCTGTGAGAGGGTGGTATTACGCCGGGCGAGCCGGCCCATTTTGTGCTGCAACGCAGCGTGGCTCTACCACTCTAAAGGATGTAAAATAAAGGTTTTTTTATGAGAGAACACATTAATTTAGCACCTTACTGAGCTGACAGTCAGTGACACATGAACACATCACGGACAAGATAATTTAAAACAAAAACCAAACATATACATACCTCTAGTAAAACCAAATAATTAAAAACACAAATAACATTATTTTTATTCACAACTACAAAGCGCATCGCCTTTATCTCATACTAGTTGTTGCCCGCGACTTCGATCACGACGACTACAGCAAAAAAAAAAGTATCCTATATGCTAGTTTGGGTCATGGTCTGTATATGAGGAAAGTTTCATTAAAATCCATTCAGTAGTTTTTACGTGAAAGAGTAACAAACATCCATCCATACTTACAAACTTTCGCGTTTATAATATAAGTAGGATAGTAGGATGATTAAAACCAGACAAAGTTAATAAACTGTGCTTTCCCGACCGAATCGGCACAGATAAGTTTAGGAAGCATAATAATCTAGTAAAGAGAAAATCTTTCCCAGGCCTTCAATTCCATATATCAACAGAGAAATTGGTATTCATTGGTACAGGTTTCATGAAATGTAACGTTACTATCTCATTCTCAACATTATGCAGGCGCTATAAAACACGAAGAAGACATCAGTAAAGGAGAATGGGCACTTTTGGGCGGTCGGCGGCCATTAATAAAAGTAGTGTCAAATGAAAGTAGTGATAACTAGGAACAACTTTTTCTAAGAACGTTTCGCTGCAATCCATTTAGGAAAAAATATATTTAGCTACATTACATGTAAACATAATGGAATTTCATAGAACATAAAAACAATTATTTCGTGTGTGTAATGCGTTTTGATAAAACGCCACATCTTCTGAAAACGACAAGCCTGTTTTCGACGATTTTCCAAATCTGTCAGAAGATGATCTTATCCTTTTCGCTCTGGGTACGTATCGAGTCAAGTTAGCTCGCAGTTATTATGCTGAGTTTTTAAGACAGGGCTTGTACATAATATTGAAGTGTTTCGTGAGCAACAGATAAGTCGTCTTAGTGAATATATAGAAGAGCAAGACGTTTGCTTGTTACGTGTTCGAATACAGTCTAGACATGTAAGGTCCAGGATTTATTATTCCTATATTGTAATTGATCGACAAAGAGACGCAAGAGAAGCTATCGCTCATTATTATTGTTCATGTCTGAGTGGAAGGCGCACAATTGGATGTTGCGCACATGTTATGTGCGTAGTATGGTACTTAGGCTGGGCAAAAAATCAAACTGAAGACATAAGACATAAGTGCCATCATAGAGCATGACCACTAAATATGTTACATGTATCACATCGTCATACTGTGATTGTATGATAATTGTAGGTACTTAATAGGTAATTATTAATAATGTCGTTATTTAAATGCATAAATAAATGGTAGAGCATGACCACTAAAAATGTAATAGTCTTTTGTATCACATCGTAATACCGATCCGATCCGAACTCTTCGGTGAATCTAGTAGGGCACGGGGACGCGCACTAGTGCGCGATGCCGTTCCCTCTAGATAACCTCCGAAGGTGATTCGTTTCACACGGCTTGAGGGACCCTTTACGTTCCTCGCCGCCCCCAAAAAAGCCCGGTGAAGCTGAAAATGCCGTAGAGGCAATCAGCAATCTCCCTCAAAAAAAAAAAACCACATCGTAATTCCTAATACCGTACCGTAATACCTACTATGATTGTTCGATAATTGTATGTACTTATTAATAATGTCATTATGTATATGCATTATATAACAAATGGTACTATCTAGATTTGTTGCTTTACTTTTATCATTTTTGCTCCGAATATAAGCCAGAATATGTTGTTAACTATTAAAAGTGCTCAAAAGCAAAAATGTGTTTTATTCGTCATATAAGTGCGTCGCGGCAATAAAACTTCTACACAGTAATTATAGGGCTAAACTACATAAAAAAAAAAAACAAAATCAAGTTTGGCCGCGGATCGCCCAGGCTCCATACTATTTTGCCCATTCTCCTTTACTAGACGCATTTATTTACTTTCGCACCGAGAATCGTAGCCCTAAAACGACTATAGGATTCGTTATTACAAATATAATATGAGACGTACGTAAATGAAGGTGTGATAATAATCCTACATTATGGTGCCAGTATGGTGGGTAATGGACCCAATCCTAATGTGCTATTGTCCATGTGGGAAAGCCTAAGCCCAGCAGTAGGACGTTTATAGACTGATGATGATGATGACGCTAACAATGGTAATATTGCAGATCATGAATGCTCGCTATGCCAGCACGCTTTAACGCAGAGATCAGAAGTGGAGCATTTATAGACATATACCAATGAAAATGACCTACAATCGACATCCTCGACGCTGAATAAGGGATAAGGAGATAGGCAAAACTGAAGCAAGCATTTCTCTACATTCCACACAACTGCTGATTTTGATCCGAACCGAGCTTGCAGCAGTAGCGGCAACATAGATTTGCCTTTCCTAATTCCATACTATATTTGGTATATCAGAAGCGTCATCTTAACCGCCGCACGGGGTGTACACTGAACGAGTTACAGGGAGCCGTGTAAGGTCAACGCATACACGACTGCCGTGTGTAAAATAATTCGTATTGGAAGTCGGGTTGCGCGCGCGCATGCATCGCCCAACGAGCAACGGTACACCGACGAACTGTGATAAGTAGACGATTTATGTTACAGCTGGCCGGTCGTGTTACTTTATCAATAACATAAATAGTGTAAACTGATCCCGGGAAAAGGAACGACTGGCATTGTATGCGTTTGGTGTTATGAATGAATATACTGTACTTGGGTTTGCGATGGTGAATTTGCGAAGGCGCTTGCACGGATGACGTTTCAGTAACGACGAAGAACCGCGGAGTTTATTGCTCATTTGTACAGCGGAGAATGCCATTAAAACGTTTTGTAACAAATTACGATTTATATTAAGCCTTTAATAGATAATAGTAAATATAGCCTTGTGAGAATATAAAGTTAGATGGCTTTCCACCAAGTGACACGCAATAAAGATTGGAATTTAAATTTTAATATATAAAAATAGATTTTGAGCATCGGAAACAAGAATCTTTTGAAGGGTATAAAAACTTAAAATCATTTATTCAGTTTAGGCTACAAATAGCTCTTACGAATGTCACTATGCCATCGGTTCGTACGTCTACTCTGGGAGACCTTGTACTGAGAAGAACCGGCAAGAAACATGAAAATTGTTTCAAAGGTTAAAGATAAAATAATAATTTATGTCAATTAGAAATACAGCAGATAACGACGTTTGTCCTTTTCTTCGAAGTTTGTTACCGGGTAAAATATTATAACCGCTCCCATCATAATCGTCCATGCTAGACAAACCCGCTAAAATTGTACCTAGATTTCAATCAATTTACAACAATTAACGAATGAACACTTGCCTCCCGGTCTACGAGTATATTCAGAAGCGCCATTTCGATTACGCAAACACTTCGAAAGTCTTCATGCCCTTATTAGTTCAGTTAAAGTTATTAATATGGTTATCTGGGAGTGCCGCAGACGCGTCGAGCTAACAACTCAGTGATCGACTTACCTATTCGTTATAGCATAAAAGGCTATGGACGACAGCTAACCCCTTTCAGTATCAAGGTATTCTCACATTTGTACGCGCCATAGCCTCTCCATTAAAGAGCCAATTGCCATACAATTGCAACGCATACATCGTCCGCTATCATATCGTAATGACAGTAAAAGTATTTTTATGTATTTCGCGTAGAAATGCAAGATGCTATCCAAACTGATAACGATAAAAGCAAACCGTCATTACACAACTAAATATACTCTTCCACCATTTTATTGATACGATACCAAGAAATGACTATTCGTGGGACTTGTTTGATAACAAACCAAACTACATAGAACACTGGACAGTTATTAATGTTATTGTGCATTAAACATTTCAATACAAATTAACATTACATTTGAACAACAGAGAGATAATGCATCCAATTTCACGGACACTAAATAAAATTAACATCAAGCTGACACAATAACAAAGCGGTCTCAGTAATTCGCGCCGTACGTACTAAGAGAACGCATGGACGCATGCACCACACAAATCATACACACACCCAGATACACCTATGCGAAATAGCAACTTTAATGATAACATAAATCGCGACCGTACCGAGAAAACAATTCAGTTAATATGCAATAATTGGTATAGGCATCAAGCGGTACCTATTAGGCGTACGGACCACTATTCGAAGATGCAACGTGTAATCGAGACAGAATGGACCGTTTAGCATTTCTCTTAGCGGGCAATTGCAATTCAATTTTCCGTGAAGAATTAAACGTGTGTAATAGGAAGGGCTATCATTGTCATTATCATTGGCTATCACACGCCTTTCGGAACGTGCATTCTGACAATGCACGTTCCGAAAGGCGTGTGATTAAAAGGAGATTAGTTACCAGCCGCCGAGTGGTGAGCCGCGCATTATGTTGTGACGTGGGACTGGCTATCAACGCCGACGGTCGTTCACCCCTTTTTATTTAATTAGGGAAACCTCATTGTACCACCGCGTCAGGGCGCCGCCCGGTGGTTATGTGAAACTCTCCTTCCAGCCCACCCAGGCCTTAAGGCTTCTACTGGGATTCGAGAGAAGAGGGGCCCCCCATTAGACTTAAAAACCCTATCGCATTACCACACTTGCCGCCAGAGTGATCCGGGAGCATCGGTTGGACAATATCCGAATATTCACCCTGGCAGCGGCAACACGTCCGAGGATATTTGGGCATGTTCCAAACGTACTGAGGCTTATGAAGGCTAGAGACACACGACAGAAGGTCGTTCACCCCTAGAACAACAGATACAACATGGAATCCAAAGTATCTCTGAAGCAGAGTAAACAAGACTCAATTTGTAGGATGACCGTAACGGGCCGCGATCGGAGCATCTGATTCCGGCGAAGTGTTCGATAAAATTCGCGGAGTCGGACTCGCGCATATTGAGGGTCGTTACGAGACGCTGGCGCGAGATGATCGATAATAATGGTAATTTCGCTTGGAACACGTGTAGCATCGCTCGCTCGTCGGCGCGATCGGCATCGCCGCATGCCCGCCCTATTAGGACCAGCAAGGCAGCCTCGATGACAGAATTGGCTTGCACGCCCTTTGATCCCCCTGATTTTGTTTACATAAGACAAAAAACAAAAAAGCAGCAGCTTTTAAAAAAAAATAAAAGAAAATAAAGTCAACAATTAGCATTCAAATGTCAAGTTGTTCGCGAAAAACAGGTCTCCGCGACCTCAATTATCAAAATGTAATATAAGCGTATTCAAACTAGATAGCGGTATTTAAAATGTTTGAAACTACTAAAATACAAAGCTCGCACGTCAAGTAAACAAGTCGAGCTGTCAATTATTCTATGAATTTTCTCACGGGTATGACCGAAAAGCAAACAACAGTGCTGAGGAAGGTTGTAAACTAACTGAGACTGTCTCCGGGGGCAGACACAGCGGCTCTCAGTGTCAGACAAAGAGATATGGAAACCGCGGGCGTCAAAGACAGTCAGCCATTGAGAAGCGACGGAGGCTAAGCCGGACAGAGGGCTCGTATTTATGTGACGTCCAGCCTTCCAAGGAGCCATAATGGCAACACAATATCACAATATGGGCACAGATTTATGCTCGGGCGCATCGAGATCTCGCACGCGGAAATCCCATAGTTATTTACCGGTTGCGAGTTAAGTGCGGCAGATTTATCGGCTGCGCCCGCGCCGCAGCGACGATCTCGTTTCCATGCGTCCCGTCCGCGGCCGGACAAGTGCACTATGATAAATACCGGCCCCGCAAGCCGTGCCACCACAATATCACGGCTTAAGGGAAATTTAAGCGCACCCAACATAATTGCTGCAAAGATTGCACGGTTGGCTGGGTTGGTTGTTGAGCACAAATGTGCTACGATTGCATCGTTACAAACGGACGGTGCACCGTTAAATAGATTTCTATCAGCTCCCATCGTTTCTTCCTTTTGTGTAAATTGTTTAAGATATCTTCTATTTTAGCCGATTCAGCTTATAAGCGTATCGCAATGATCTTGGAAGAGGCTAAAGAAACCTCATTCATATCATCAGCCTATAAACGAAGGCACAGGTTTTCCAATGAAACTTTGCCACAAGAAAAAGAACATACATGGGGAGATCGGGCCGTAAACACGCTCTGGTCCAATGCGAATTATTGGGTTTTAACGACTGCAATATTTCGACAATAATCGGGATCAAAACCTTAAAGTGACTTCCGAAAAAATAAATATAATTATTCAACTTTAATAAAAAGGTGGCTGCACAAAACAAAACATACGAGCCCACATTTCTAACGTCCATAAAGGATGTCAGCTTCGACGAGGTATTATTAACGTTCCGTGTGAAATTACACTCGGTCATTTGTCAAGAGCGAAGGAGGCGCTAGAGTCTGTGTTCCACCACGGTTATTAATTTCATTAGCCCGCTCTTAATCAAACCCGGCGCGGCGGTGGGTGTGAACACCGAGGCCCAATCGGTAATAATATTTACAGGTATCGATGGCAGCGCTCATTTGTTTTGTTGCCTACCACAGCTTTTGTCTGCGAATTTAAATCGTTGCGCCATTCGCTCTGATCGATTGTTCAAAAATAGAACGCTTTATCCGTTAATCTTTTTAATTTCATTGCATTAATTCGGACGTTCTACAAATAGCTAGTTTCTTTTAAAATTTTGACTAAACCGGCATACGAGTACTGGCTGCATGGACGATTCCTATCAAAGTTCAGGACGCACGCGTTGCAGACCCTAAAGCTTCATTTCTCATGCCTCTGTAATATAATAGTACCATTCCAACAGGTTATTATTGATGTGTAAGTTGTGTACCAGTGGGACAGGAAGTCGGGGAAGGCACCATTTTGTAAATTTAAAATCGATATTAAGAACATGACATATTATTATTATATGTGACATATTGTGTCATTTGACTAACAAAGGTCATTTTGATATGTCAAATGTCTTGTAATGAGTATTTACTACATTTATTTTATAGTTATAAAATTATGTATAATACTTGACCTATTTTTTTCAGAACATAATATTCAAATTGCTTATTACTAAGGTGAGACATCAAATGTTACACATCATATGCCTACTGTACTGGCTCGCTCGTTTTTTTTATTTATTTTTATGCTGATGCTATTCAAAGATAGAAAAAGGAATTTATATGTTCGACATCCAGTCCAATTTTCAGCAGACCCTTTTTTCTTTCCTAAGCATACCACTGCGTCCGGGAAGACGCAGACGGTTATATGGAACTCTCTCTCCAACCTTTTAAATCAAAAAGACTACCAACTAAAACTCCTGTACTCCCCTTCACATGCCGCCATCGCCAAGGTGAAACTGAACCGCCATTAGAATAAGCAATCACCGGAGTATTCTAGGCAGATCCTACCACCAGGCAGACATTTTTAATACGCGACGAGGAATAACAGAGAGAACTGGAATGAAAGCGGATTAGGGTACAATAGCACCGATCATGTTGGAGAAAGGAGTAAAAAAAAATTAAAAAAAAAAAAATACGCGACGCGTATATTTTTGTTAGTGATGACTGATGATGAGGTATATAGAGCATTTACATTACTTATTGTCACTATCAAGTAGTAGTAGTAGTAGTCACAAATTATAGTCACCGCTGAACTTGTGTCAAATTCCTTTCTTCTTTCTTTCTTATGTTTGTTAAAAGAACAATGGAATAACGGTAACAAACTGGCTCCATCCGAGCAGAAGCGACCAGCATCCAATAATTGAGCTCATAGATCATCTCGACACGCTGCGGCCGCTAAGACTGAGGCCCAATTGTCGAGATTGGCATAATGACACGCGCCCCGGGCCCTCCGCTAACATATGACCACATTACCGTGACACGCTTGACGCATGTCCAATTATTACACACAATCTGTTAGCCAGAGCAAAATGTGAATAAGCAAGTTGGTACGTATAGCGTGTGCAACGTTGATCACTCGAGATCGGATTATGTTGCGAAAAATAAATCCTGGACACACTGCTTGCGCCGGGAAACAAATGGTCTTGGTAAGTGTGAAATATTGCGAAAACTATAAAATATTGACCGCGTTGTTGGGAGTTACGGGAGTTTTTATAAGTCTTAATATATTTAATTGATTTGTTTTACGTATATTTAGTTTTGAGGAGCTCGATGGCGCAGTGGCTAACTCGCCGGGTTTGCGAGTGCTAAGGTTAAGCAACTTTCGTAAAGGCCGGTCATCGGATGGTGACCAAAAATTTATCATCTCGAGCTCCTTATATAGTATAGCCGTTAGTTCCTGCATTAGCATTCGGGCTCGTGCCCCAGCAGTGGGGACATTATGAGCTGGTGATGATGATGATGATACTTAGTTTGCATTACATAGGTTCCTTTTGGCTGCCGTAAATACATACCAAATAGAAATTCATTAGTTAAGATAAGGATAATATTTCAGTTTGTATTACAAAAGCATCAATTTCACACCCCTATCTTAAGAAGAATTATAGCAACCAGGTCGAGACTGAGGGTCAGACTCAGAATATTGAAGATGAACAATAAATCAGACTTCCAGATTGGCTATCTTCGGTCACATCAAGGGTTTTCATTATTCCTGTAAGCCCGACACAGGCCGAAGATGAAGGGTTCCCGGGAAACAATCAGCCAAGATATATGCCCGAATGGCCCAATCAGGCGAAACAAATGGTGGCGATTTGTCTACACACACACCTCGTTGACTCCCCACACATTCTTTTAAAGATACACTAGCTATTTTGCATATAACTTACAGATTTATACGTACAATATTTTAAATTATCTATTATGGTCACTCACGTTAGATTAGGTATTTACTAACGGAATTACTATCACCTTTTTGTTGTCATTGTATTGCGTGTTCGATTTTTCGGCACAATTCAGGTAAGGCTATGTAGGTCCGTGATAATGGCACAAATTACACAATTTAATAACATTTAAAAAACAAGACTATGGCACAATTTAATTATTATAATTAAGATATCGATGCCATTTTCTAATGATTTTACTAACTAACTTTAATTAATTAATTAATTTAATTTAATAAAATGTTAAGTAAGCAAGCGCTAACCTACATTCACCAAATTGATGCCTAAGATACAGGTAAACTAGTATACATAGTTTAGGTGTCACTTCGATTATTTTGCACTACTAACCTTAATTTTAAAACCACAATATAAGCGATACACTCAAAATGCACTATATTAATATATAAACAATGTTATTTTATAAGTTTGATATATTTAGACTAAGTTTTATACAGAAATAAATTTATTCTTATATTATTATTCTAATTTAATATCAACGCTATCCTACGTTGTGCTGCGTCAATATGATAACATTTCAGTAATATACTCGCATTGGTTGTGTCACAGAAGAAATGTTTAGTTACTTTTATTATTTCTAGTTTTGTACTTGATGTTCATAAAAGAATAGAATAGAATATAATAGAATAGAATAGAAACACTTTATTTGTAACTAATACATCACACACATAAAAATAAAAATCTATTAAAAATAACAATAATAATAACAAATAGAAATTTGTATACATGTGTGCTGCAGAAGCACAAAAGGGTAATAGCTCAGTGGCTGATTTTGCTTATACAAGAAATGTTTAGTTACTTTTGTTATTTCTTGTTTTGTACTTGATGTCTAATATATGTAATTGTTATTTAGTAGCTTTTTGTGACAGTGTCATTTCAAATTTTCCTTTTTTCATTTAGATTATTGTGAAAAATACCCATGCTATTTATCAAAATAAAATACCTTTCAAATGCAGATTAGGGCGAAATGGCCCTTCAAAAATCACATAGTAAGAGTGTCACAAACCCAATGAACGCAGGCACATAATCAAAACCGTAATTGAACGATTTGCATAATACGCCACAACTAATTGATTACCGAACGGAAGATACAAGAAACCGTTCTATCACTGTAATTACGATTAATGTGGTGTTCAATGGGCCAGTCCCAGTTGTATAAGTGGCTGCAACCAACGCGGGCCGGTTGACAAAATATTGTTGTTCGCGAGTGGACACCGGCGGGCGGCGGGCGGTAATCCGACGGTCGGGAGACGTTAATTAATGGATATTGCTTAAACCGATTAGCTGGTTCGGACCGCACAGCGGGTGAATCAGCGGCCTGAGGCAGGAGAGAAAGAAACGATTGCCCGGCGAACGACGCGATTTCAAACAATCACCACTGGCAGCTATAACTAACTATTTACTATTGTAAATCATATGCTATTTTAGACTAGGTAGAGCGAAGATCTTCGCAAGGAGTTTTGCAAGAGATGGATGAAAGTAGCCGTTGGTCGTGCTTATTGAGAGATATACGTCCAGCAGTAACATAGATGATAATGCAATTTTAAAACGACAAATTTACAGACACTCACAATGTTGAAAAGAAAGAGACAAAAAGTTTGTCAAAGTTGAAGCTAAAGGATATCCATGTCACAGCAGCGGCTTGCGGCTTCGGGTAAAGTTATTGAATGTCAAGCAACTTTCGCAGTCGGGTCACCGTATAGGTGATAAAATATCTCGAGCTCTTTCGTGTTTCCAGAAAACATGTTAAGCCGTTTGTCCCTGTTTTTGTCGAAAGATGGCAAAATCCATCAACACTCAATGGGCAAGTGAAAATTTATGACCCTGATCTCCTTATGTGTTTTTTTTTTCATAGCGGATAGTCTAAGCCCAGCTTAGGTTATTGATGGTGATGGATGAGAATTACACAGGGATAAAAATTGGCTTTACGTATTACAGTATAAAAGCTGATGGCTACAAATAAAAATAAAAAAATAATCAAAATATTATAAAAAATATCTGTCAATTGTTAATTAAGGTATAAAAAACAGATCACATATATAACTTACATGCATAAATGAGTAATTTCGCTACATTTCTAGATTTGAACCACGCAAAGTTCCAAGTGACACACGGCCTGTGTCGCAAGATCTGGGTGTGTCAACAAGATTTATTTAGTTTTACCATAAACTTTCAGTCCAATAAGGTAATGCTGAAATAGAGAAAGTAAACACTGCTAGGTAATTCAATAACGTAACGCACACATAGACAACCTCTCACGGACACGGAATCTCGCAACATCTGCGCTCGGGCTGTTCCGAACTGTTCCGAGATCCGTGTCGCGTCCGTGTGAGTAGTTCGAAGAGACATTTTACATTTTGGTATCCCATAAATACTTCAATAAGCCAATATTAACGAAACTTTATATGCTTAAGGGGCAGATATGTCGACAGTTTAAAGAAAACTTTTTAACAAAACGTTTATTCATTTTTTTCCTTTAGTTGATGGCTTTGTGCGATTAGCATATTTAGCCAGTGTCAAAGTAATTTTTCTTACAAGTAATACATAAATATACAATATTTCTTTCCATTAGGATGATGATGAATGATAATAGAAATGATAAGTGAGAAATGATATACCCCCAACCCCTCGAGTATCTCGGTAAAGATGTGGGGCTTTACTAAGTCCTCGCGATGACTTCTTGAGAGAATTTGAAAAGTGACGTTGCACTGTTTTGTTTCATTTGCCAACACTCATGCACACTCGACATGTCACACATTTTAGAAAATAAAGCAAAACCATGTCTGCACATGGCGCTTCACTTTCCCGCCAAGAAGTCGTTTATTCATTTAATTTACTTTCTTTTCTTTGTGCTTTAGTACTATGTGATAAACGTAAAAAACAGGACACTGAGACACGATTGTGGTAATTTTGCAATAGCAGAATCGTAGCCCTGACAAATTGTATAGACAATCATCATCATTTCAATCAATAGACATCCACCAGGAGAAAGGCCTCTCCCCAACGACCGGTTTCGTGCTGCTCGCATCCAGACAATACAGGCAGGAAAATACAGAACCAAACTTAACTAACCAAAATTAACGTTATTTCTGTGACTAATGGCTGGTCAGTACATTTGTTACACTTGTTAGAAGTTTACTTAATATTGATCCCCTAAGCCCTAAGAAATAGAGGGTCTTTGGGTGCTCCAACTCTAAGCTGATTAACCGAAGCGGTTTACGAAGTCATTAATAATTGTGCTACTGAAGTCAAACAGAGAGGCCTAAACTTTATAATTACCATCTTAAATGTTAATTCTAATCAGAATGAAGAGTCGATCATCTAATATTTACCTAAAACTCTTGTAAGCTTGTTAATCTTTTATTAGAATCAATTAACAAAATTTTGGACTTCATTAAAACATATAAAAGCGAAACACCACAGACTGATTGACTTTATCATGAAATTACCTTTTATCGGAGCGAATAAAGTATATCTGCTGTGTAAGGTAGAAAAAGCAGATATGAAGATTTTATGAAAGGTATAAGTAATATTATGATCGGGTGTTAATGACGGTAGTTGTTGACATTGAATGGGTGCCTTTGGCTTTCAAAGTAAAAAGTAAATAGTGTTGAATAATTTCGGCGGGCATGTTAGAACCACGATAGCTCAATTGGTAGAGCACCTGACCCGGTATGTCAGAAGGGTGCAGGTTCAAATCCTGCTCGTGGTAATTTTTTCAACATTGTGTTTTTGTAATTTGTTCGCAACAAAAATTTGCGTTAAAATTATATAAAAAAAACAAAAACATTATATAAGTATCACTGTCAAAATTTGCTTTTAACGTCATTTTTATTGCTGTTAGCTATTTTTTAGTTTTTACTTACACAAAATTACGATGTATTTTTTGTTATTATGAAATAAACCCAAACAAAATGTGAGGTGGGTAATATGTATTTTTCCCAAACCTACTATTTCAATAAATATATTAATAAGTTTTACTTAGGTATATATAGACTAAGGATTTTTTTTGATGTAGTATCTTTATCAGAGCTTTTACGCGAACGAACTCACCGCCTTCGCAAATAAGCTCAACCTTCAACAAAATAAAAACAAACTTCAACTGTTGCATTGTGAACGCAAACAAATAAACGTAGATTGCTGATTCAAGCACGATGAGTTATGAGATTTTAATTACGCTTCAGGTATCGTTCGCTAGATAGTTAATTGCGAATGGGTCTTGCAACTTGCGCGGTTGTCATGCGTTGCTCTTTGCAAATGCTCGTTTACATTTCATTTTGTTGAGTAGAGTTTGCATTTAAGCGACTCTTCAAACATTCCCACGCTAAATGATTACGAGATACTACGAACGAAAGAACTGTGGTACTGTTTTAATAATTTAAATATCATCGATTGTTATCAAACTGTTATTAAAAGGCAGAAACAATAGCTTTAGAAAGCTTAAAGGCTTTCTATAATAGTTAATGCGATGCTTCAAATATATTAAAAATAATAGTTTACAACAATATGTAAAACCTTATTTATAGTCCAAATATTTTTAAACTTACGCATGTTAGGTTTGAATCTAGAAGATAACATTCTAATCTTATTTTAATGTTTTATAAAATTATGTCATTATGATTGTTATCGGTTTTGTAAACTAAATTAAAAAAAAATGTTATTGTTTTGTATTTGTTACATATTACAGAAACTTCTTGATATTAAACTT
This sequence comes from Eudonia truncicolella, assembly GCA_949315975.1. Classification (NCBI taxonomy): domain Eukaryota; kingdom Metazoa; phylum Arthropoda; class Insecta; order Lepidoptera; family Crambidae; genus Eudonia; species Eudonia truncicolella. The sequence goes on along the minus strand of OX438837.1, from coordinate 15,403,269 downwards.
TTAGATAGTTCCCTAACTCTCACGGTGGTAGAGCTTTCTTCTAAGCCCGCCTGGCTAGCTTCCACCAAAACGACATTGTTGTTATGTTATACTATGGTAGTTAGAAACAAGATCAGTGCCTAGTGTTAACTATCCGTATTAATTCGATTACGTTTGCGAAAACGAAAATTAGTATGGCATTAAAGCACCGCCTCCTGGCGACATACGAGAAGAGTTAAAAAAATCCATACAAATTCTCGTTTTCGTTGACGGGATCGAATGGCGAATGAAACTCACACTAGGCACCCAGTTCTTCGGGTAGGCATTATCGTAACTTACCATCAGCACAAAATAAGGAGATTGCAGAAAGTAAGCTTCATACGCGATCGAGCAACACGCGCATAGACAACCTCTCACGGACATTGAGCTTACCCTCTGGCCCTCTTTATTTTCCTCCTCCTTATTTTTTGTCCATCCAAAGGCTGCTAGAAGAGATCACTCTTAGTGATAATACCGCCCTTTGTACGTGTATTTTTATGTAGTTTTATTTTGTCAAATATTTTAATTTTGTTGTACAAATAAAGTTCATTTATCTTTATCTTATTATCTTATATCCTTATTTTGTACCATCAAGGGCCTTGACTCTGCTATTTCAAAACGTCATCGATATCATTGTACATTTGTTGGCGATACACAATTTTAAAATAAAACATTTATGATGCGTGTTCGGGTAAGCTGTATATACAGTGGTGGACTTATAATTAGAAACACTTCATATTAATTATGAAAGTTTGAAGTCCACATACAATATTCGTGAAAAATTTATAGATTAAATATTTAATAAGCATGCAACAATATAGCCACTCAATTAGAATACTCATACAATACATTAAAAAAACAAAACTACATAAACTTCAATCATAAAAAGAGTTTATTTAAAGCATACATAGCTTATTTTCTGTTACTGGCCGCTTGAACGCCTAACCAGAAACACTTTAGAAAAGCAGGCACGGCACATTCCATTTTTGAAATTGAAAAAATAAAACTTCTTTCTTAGCTATTTCTATCGTTTTGGCGGCAATTGAACAGCAAATTGGAATTTCGTTTACGATTTTTTGTTCAAAATGGGCAAAAATAAAAGTTGTGACGCGTCAACTAGCCAAATAAATGTAATTTGCACATCGACCAAAAATGGACGTACATCAGAAGAATAGCTGATCATTTAAAATGTTCCGTAAAGAAAGTTTTTAATGCTATTGGTCATTATAAAACACACGGAACTATTGAAAATGTTCTTAGAAAGGCTCGACCGAGAAAAACTTCAACCAGAGAAGATATGCTAATCGTACGTATTGCTAAACAAAACCCATTTAAAGGCTCCAACCATGATTAAACATGAAGTTTTTTCGCCTGATGACCCTAGAAATGTCTCGTCAAGACTGGTACGCCGTAGATTAGTGGAAGCAAAATTTTTTGGGAGGGTTTCTCGAAAGGTACCGCTTTTTACCAAGCAACATCAAGAGAAGCGATTATTATTCGCTAAAAGGTATGTCAATTGGTGCAAGATTGGAAAAAAGTCTTATTCTCAGATGAAACTAAAATAAACATGGTAAATTCAGACGGCAAGCGCTACGTTAGACGTCCAATAAACTATGCTTTTAATTATAAATACACTAGAAGCATAGTCAAGCACGGAGGCGGCAATATCAAGGTATGGGGATGTTTTTCCGGATGTGGAGTTGGACCCGTTCGAAAGATTGAAGGTACAATGGATCAACTGCAGTACAAAAACATCTTAGAAGAGACAATGATTCCCTACTCTGACGACAATTTGCCTGTAACCTGGATCTTTCAGTATGATAATGACCCTAAACACACTGCCAACAGTGTAAAATATTTTCTTAGGGAACAGCTTATTCTGGCCCGCAAATAGCCCTGATTTAAATCCCATAGAAAATCTGAGTCCATGTCGTAAAAATAAAGTCTCAAACAAACGTAACTCCAGTCACAACGAACTCGACGAAGCTTTTGTCGAAGCGTGGAATTCAATCCCACTAGAAAAATGTATGAAAATGCTTGAATCAATGCCGTGTCGTTGTAGAGCTGTGATTAATAAAAAAAGATACGCAACAAAATATTAATTATAATTTTTAGTAGCCTATACACAGTATCTATTACCTAAATTATATAATGCTCAATAATTAAACCTATAAATTATTTATCTTTTTTTTTTTATATTGTTTCTAATTAGTTGTCCATTATTGCTGTTACTTTAAAACTCATTTAGTTGTTTGTATAAAATTAAATATTGAATCGGGACTTGTTTAGTTGATATTTTGTTGTTTTTTCTAATAAATGATAAGTTATTGAACATATTTTATGCTATTTGTTGTTTCATTTCCAAATAAAAAGTATTAGGGCCAAATATCTTGTATAATGTTAAGCTCCGTTGGTAGTGTTTCTAATTATATGTCCACCACAGTATATAAAAGGAACTCCCACTTGAACGCAGCACGGCCGCCAGGGAGGGCCGGCTGACCGGTACAAATGGTACACATTCGTCTGGCTCCTCTCCTATTTCAATATGGTGACGTGTGCGTGTACCTCCGCCTCACAGGGCACCACAGATTATTTAAATATTGTGTGTTTCATTCAACTAAGAATAGGATTTTCAACTAGTAGATTTCAAGTGAAGTCTCCTCAAAAACAACTCACTATACTCAAAATAATAAACTAACATAACGCGCACGGAGTAACGTAGAATAACGGAGGAATTAGGATAGGAGGAGTTTGTAATAATGTGTTACGTAACATTGTATATTTTGTGAATGACGGTCGAATTAAGAACACTGTGCAACCACTAGTCCAAATTATTCTGTTATTATATATGTAGTACTTATATATTATATTTTATTTAAATATATTACAATTAAAACATGTATTTTTATATACGAGATCGTCACTCATCATCATCATCAACATCAGCCTATACTAGTCCACTGCTGGACATTGCCTCTCCAAGTGCACGCCACCGAGTACGATCCGCGGCTCTCTCATCAGGCTCTAGCCAGCCACTTTGCAATTCATTACTAAAAATAAATTAATCGACAAAAAGTGCACATTAATTACTACTTTAAATATGAAAAAAAAGTAAAGTTAGACAATAAAGAACCCCCTTCCTTCTGTAGTCTTGTAGTTAAACCATCGATCTCAGCAGAAGTTGTCTCTTTACAAACAAGAAGCTAATAGCTACTTTTTTTTTTAAATTATTATTGGACATTAGCACCATTTATAGGCCAGAAGACTGTCACGTGTCGCAGTATTAATACCATTTCCCATTCTTTCGAGTGCAAGATATCATATTATAAAATTAAACATGAGGCAACATTTAATTACAAACATAATTTATTACCAATCCACAGTACAAAGATTTCGATCTCAAAAATTACTTCCCATTTGTACCTAATCTTAATAACATATCTCCACAACAAATTCTCACCGGCCTATTACAAATAGTATTGGTATTCAATTGACTTTTATTTTATATTAACGGGTAAGCACGGTGCCTTGATCTCACCTGATGTTAAGTGATGATAAGGCCAATGATGGAAGCGCACTTCACCCGGGATCCTCAACTAGTGAGGTACTGGCTATCTTATCTCTAGCTGCCGGAACACAACAATGTTACAAACATTGATGTTATGGCGACATATTTAGATAAGATGGTGGTAGATAGCCAGGCGGACAAACAAGCCCTACCACTAACCAACCCGAGTACACAAACATGTACCCTCGCTGGGAATCGAACCCTGGACCTCTGGGTCTAAACCGGTAGTCTTAGCCACTAGACCACAGAGGCGGTTAAAACTGCGTTTTCTCCAGCAATAATTGGAGTGTTCACTAACTTAGACCAATAGATGTCCCTGGAAGAGACCTTTAGCACAAAATGAGTAGACCCAGAAAGTTCAGCTTAATACTTACCACGCTCCAGCAACGTACACATCGACCCTCTCACGGACACGGACTCTGACAACAGCTCAAAACAGTTCTAGCGTAGCTAATGTAAGACACCGTGTCCGTGAGAAGTTGTCTATGTATGCGCCGCTATCCGAACCCCTCGGAGAATCTAGTAGGGCACGGGGAAACGCACTAGTAGTCCTCCCGTTCGGTCTCCCTCGTTTCACCCGGCTTGAGGAAACCGCCCCCCCAAAAAGCCCGGTAAAGCTGAAAATGCCGTCTGAGGCAATCAGTGAACTCTCAAAGCGTTTGTATGAGCTTACCTTTCGCTGTCTCCTTATGTTGTGCCTTTGGCTAAAGCCAAATGAACATTTTGTGCAAGCCGCTGAACTAACATAGAAAGTTTGAGAGTGGGAACGGTGTTACGGTTTCTATAGATAATCGTGAGTGTGCTAATTTCTTAGTAAAGAATGTCTCTTCTATTCGTTTCGGTTTGCATTAAAAGACTATTATTGTTCGTAATATCGCACAGGCAGATAACCGAGTAGATACGGGAGGTGTGGCCCTGGGCGGGGCCGGGGCTAACGCGAAATCTAAAGACAAGAAGAAATAAACAATAATTTCAATGTGGTTATGATATTGAAACTAGATATTAATTGTACTTTGAATCGTGGAATGCTAACTCAAAGTAAGAATAGAAATGAGAACGAAAATACTGAACTCAGTTATACTCGTACCTAGGTATATCACATCTGTGGTCTAGAGGTTAATCTCTCAGATCCAGAGGTACCGGGTTCGATTCATAGCGGAGGGTGGTTGAGCTTTGTTCCGCTATCCTATCTTATCTTACTTAAGTCTGTGACCATAACAACATTGAAGTGTTTCTACTTAGAGATAAGAGCCAACTTCACAGTTGTTGAGTCCGGGTCAAGTAAGCTTCTATATTCGGCATGATCGTCACTAACCATAAGGTCAAACAACAGCCAAAGTTTACCCCGTAGTTAAAAAAAACTACAAACTATTAATGGTTTGCTACAAAGGTTCCTTTCAAGCAAGCTCAACAATCAATTTCGCAATAGGTAAAGCAATGAATTTACAATCATTTCCGAGTACCAACAAGCAGCAACCACTGCAGGAGAATCAATCATCAATCAATGCGGAATGGGCCACCGCAAGCTAACCGCAATACACACATTTCACGTCGGGCCAGCAGAAAGAAGCGCAGCGTCGTCACGAGCAGGTAACCTCTCAATTTCTAAAACAAAGCGCGCCGACTGATTATTCGGGCCGCGGCTAACGCTACATGCAACTACGGGTTTGACCCTTACTTCTTGTGGCAAACTAACTCGAAAGAGAGTTTATTTTCCATCTACAAATTGTTCCTCCAGTAAAGCTCCCTCCTCTTAGACAAGTACAGAGCTTTAAGTACCTGGGACATTGGGTCACCTAGTCATTATTAAAGGATGACCTAGACTTAGAAAGAGAACGTAGGGCGGTGTGCGTTAGGGCTAACATGCTTTCCCGGAAGTTTGCGCGTTGCACGAAGAGTGTAAAAATACGCTCTTCAAAGCATATTGCCATACCCTGTACACTTGCAGCTTGTGGACAAATTACACCCAAGGAGCGTACAGGGCTCTACGTACCCAGTATAATAATGCATTCAGGGGGCTGATGGGGCTGCCGCGACACTGCAGCGCGTCGGGAATGCTAGCTACAGCAGAGGTTGATAGCCTCTCTGCTATAATCAGAAAGCGCATTGCGTCCCTGATGCGGCGTGTGCGTGGCAGCACCAACAGCCTCCTGAAGACCGTCGCGACGAGACTGGACGTAGACAGTGCTATAATGCAGCACTGGAGCTAGTCCAGTCCAGTCCAGCTCGTCAAGGACAGTAAAATTACTTTTAACCAATTTATGTACTAACATAGCTTATAAGATTATTGTTACTAACACTGTCCGAAATAAATGTTTTTTTTTATGATCAGCAAGTAGTAGGTGGTCTACAAGCTCGGTCTGCGATTGATAAGACTAAGCAACTTTCGCAAAGGCCACTCATCGGACGGGTAATCAAAAATATATTATCTCGAGTTCCTCCGTGCTACGGAAGGCACGTAAAGCTTTCGGCTGCATTAGTAGTCGTTAACAACCACCAATCCGCACTGGGTCTGCGTGGTCGTTTATGGTCCGTTCTTCCTGTGATGTTTCCAGCCAAAGGGAAGACTCATGCTTCGTTTCCCAGTAGTTAGACATAAAAATGAGCTGTTCATGATATAACGTACTATACGTCACGAAAGGTTTCAACATCAGCAGCCTATAAATGTCCCACATCTGGGCACAGGTTTTGATTTCACAAATCAATAACAGCTCGGAGATCCGGGCGATAACCTACCACATTGGCATAATACGGTTTGGTGGGATTCAACGACTGACAGCTTACGATCCCAAGTTGTAACTTGCAAGATCGATTATCCTAGCCGCTGCGCCTGCAAGATTTTCCAATTTTAGACAAAGTTACCTAATTACAGATATTTAATTTGTAATTGCGAGAAAAATACAGACATTCAGCTACAGAAAAATAAAGTTTTCAATATTGATCCAACTATCTAGCTTACTGTGGTAGGGGCATAGAACGTTAAGGCGCAAGAAACGGAGACCCCGCTCGACTCTTATAAAGACATGTCCGATTTAAAATTCACTCCCGCCCGCAAAAAATAGGTCTCGAATACTCTGCGAGTGTGCGCGGGCGCACATTATGCAGGCGTGCCGCACGATCCGTGTAGCCCGATGCTCTAATGCGATGGGAGACATCGACGCTCAGCTGCGCGGTAGTAAGACATCAATACAATGTGGATTCTTTTTTTATTTTACCAAGTAGGCAAGCATGACCACATTCTCTCATGTTACGTGAAGACATAGCCTATTCACTCTTGAAGAGGTTACGTTTGGAGACTCACTAGCACGTTGCATTGTGCATTCTTCATGACGTTGTGTTCACAACTTTTCTATAAACTTTGATTTTTCTATTCGATAGTAATGATAAGGTTGTTTTTAGAACTTATCCTTCAACTTCGTATAGCGCAATGGTCTGATTCTAATGCGATGGGAGACATCAACGCACGTTGCGCGGTAAGACATCAATACAATGTGGAAGGTTTTATCAAATAGGCAAGCATGACCACATCCTCGGCAGATGTAAAGTGAAGATGATGCCTATGCATTTCGACTTACCTACAAGAAGTGTTGACAACACCTAACATAGAAATGCATTAAAGAGTAACTATATAGCCGTCAGAACACAATAACAACGCTCTTAAGTTGTTATTTATATTTAAATTGTTACCGTTTGAATGCTATCATTATTATTAGTTATATTGAAAACTATTTAATTGAACAAGCGACTGGCAATCTAAGCTCCACCACAGATATGATCTCAAGTTGACTTGTTATAGCTTTTTTAAATTCAGACTCATTTTACAGGATCTCGCATTTTTGTTAAACAAACTAAATAGATCACTTACCGTTCCAGGTCGACCATTACTTAGGGTTCACTGAAGTGAGAATCTGCAACAAAATAAATGATGATATAATGAGACATATTTTTAACAGTTTAAGTGAAGCAATAAAGACCGCGTCTGTCCGTCGATGCCCGCGGCTGCCCTCGCTGCCCTGCCTCGGCTGCCCTCGAAGACAAAGCACACGAGGGACGGAGGCAGTTAGTTTAGATAAGAATAGGTTTGACTGAGCTAGCCGCCCCGAGCCGCCATCTACGTTACTGCACACAAACTGGTTTGTGTGATCCATGGCGGGCAGCCACCGACATGCCGCCGTGTGTACATACCAAATAACCAGGCTGCGAACCAGCCATTTAATTATTGGTTATTAAAGAACTGTGTTAAGAACTCTTTCGTACACAACTATCATCATCATCATCTCAGCCCAAAAGACGTCCACTGCTGGACAAAGGCTTCCCGCAAGAATCTCCACTACGACCGGATTTGTGATATAACACAACTATAACGTTATTAAATTCCAAAATTAATATCCCAACTCTAATACTATTCAATGTGTTAGCGCGGGAAGTCATTTTCCAAGTAATCTCTATGCAAATAGCTCAGGGTCGATACAACAGGAGTTATCGATACGGCTATCAACTCGTGCGAATTAATATCAACAACTTCGGCGAACTAATAACTTAGATAAAAGCAATAAAAACACTTCACGTTTCTGGCAGACTACACGTTTCTAATAAAAATTAACCAAATTAATATCAATAAAAAATATATCTCATCATTATTTACTATAGTATATTTTCAATTTATATTACGAAATATATCGAACATACATATATTTCCATGTGAAAGGTCTACAATACCTAAAACATAAGTAATTATGTTTTAGGTATCGAATCAAAAATATAATAACATAAGTAATTATTATGTAATTACCTATATTTCGATTCGATTGTGGTATTTCATCTGCAAAGGTGAATCTGCATGGCCATCGGTTGCAATGACCGTTGGATAGATGGCGCACTGTGCCGCTATTAGCAATCAAAAAAAATATTAAAAAAACAGTGACAAAATTCAGCGCGTAACGTCAGCCTTCCCGGTAGCATAGCGGTCAGTGCAACCGCCCGGATTGCGGAAGACCCAGGTTCGACTCCAGACTGGGTCGGGTGGGCGTTTAATTTTTTTACTGTATTTTATAAATTTTATACATATTTAATTTAGCTTCAGTGCAGCAATTCTTTTTATACGACTTCTTTTATTTTCCTATTTCAGTTCGTTAATATTGTTAAAATGAAAAGATTTCGTTGTTTGATTTTGTTATGCTGTTCTTTTCAGTTTTAATCTATTTTACTTTTCTTTCTATGTTTATGTGCGCATTTGAAATAAAATACAAGCTGTTATAAAGATAACGCTTCAAAATATGTGTTAATTCTAAACTTAAAGAAAGGAAAATAAATTATTTGTAAATAAACTGTTTAAGTACCAAAGACGTACGCAAGAAACACAATTAGGTATAAGGTTATGCTAGTTATTACAAAGTAAATTGTCATCTGTACTTAACTTAACAAACGTAACTTTCCTGTAAATCATAAGTAAATATATAAGCCAGAAAAATATGGACATAGTTGAAGTTAACATCGTTCTTGGAATAACGTATATTTATCATTATATTATGATATTGTGATTATGATATCATTAGATATTTAACGATTATATGCACTTATTCTTAGAATCGTGTAAGTTATCAAATAATGTTTGATGATATTAAAAAGTATACACCAAAAACAGTCCGTAACTTCTTTCCCCTTTATCTCCAAAAAAAATGAACATAAAATTTTAGAAACGACATACTTACTGCCTGCCCTTAACTGAATTAGATGACAATAGGTATTTTAGCTGTCACGTCTCGCATACCAATAAAACTAGTGCTTGAATAGCGATCAGTCATATCGGATTAATTACATGGAAAAAAACAACATTCCCGCAGCTTATGGCGAAGCTATAACAGTTATAAATAACAATTGTGTAATAGAGCAATAAACTACGATAACCATTAACATGGAAACCTCACAAATGGGTTAGTTGGAACTAGCGATGTGATCAATTGTTGTTGCAATACGATATAATACCCAGCCTCCCGACCGCCTAACTCTATCGCCATCGTTCTCGCTATCGCGCTCTATAGTTTATATCGTCATCTTGTCATTTCGAAAGCGATATAAAAGCAATATCGAAAGCTATAGGCTCGAACTCCTCCGTGATTCAGAAGGCACGCAAAATCGTTGGTCCCGGGTCCCGGCTGTATTAGCAGTCGTTAACAACCGTAAAGGGCCCGCGTGGTGGTTTATGGCTCGTTCTCCCTATCCATCCATATTGAAGGCTTGTGCCCCAGCAGTGGCGACATAAAAATGAGCTGGTGAATTGGTGATGATGAGCTGGATGCAGGCGATGCAGTTTTTCTTTGACAAAAGTACCTACAAGATTATGCTTTTAGTTGAAGTGCAGTGGAAGATTCGGTTGAAGTATCTTCAAACTCAACATATTGAATATAATTAAACTTTGATATTAATCAATCAAGTTGGAGTTTTACATATTATTTTTTAAGTATTACTTGACGTTACTAGTGTTGTAAGTAATTATAACTCCAGTCGCGTGCAAATAAGCTTATGCAATTACTAACATAGTTTAAGTTTTATACCACGAACAAAAATATATAAAATATGTATGTTAATTAATAACTTTAAGTATATGTATTTGTTTATGGGCCAGAGTAGCCTGAAATTAAAAATTATTGTTATAATACACTTCGAAATTCCCAACAGAAGGCTTTATCGAAACTTCTTAAAAGGTTCAACGGACATCGCACTTAAAATTGATTAACCCTATCTACAGCCTAGAGAAATAGACAACATAAAATGTGTTTAACATTACAATAATGTTCAGGACAGTCGTGTTATTATTCTCTTTGTTTGTATTATGACTATTTGAAGAAGAAAGTCTTACAAGAAAGGGGATCAGGTGACTCACGCTTTTATAGCCGGTAGCAAAACCAAATAGACATTTTCTTACATGCACCCAGAAACGGCGTTCATTTTATATTTCTTTATTTAACTTGCCGCTCGCGGGCTCACGACTCAATCCAATAAGCACTGATCATCATCATCATCATCTCAGCCAAAAGACGTCCACTGCTGAACAAAGGCCTCCCCCAAGGATATATGAGGGGATTTGCCATAATCGCCACGCATGCCAGGCGTGTAGGCGATCGCAGTAAGTTGAGAGACCTCGGAGAGATGCTGCTGCCCATCCTCTGGAATGGTCCCCTAGTTCAATTGGAAGAGCACCTGACCCGGTATGTCAGAAGGGTGCAGGTTCAAATCCTGCTCGTGGAAATTTTTTCAACATTGTGTTTTTGTAATTTGTATCGCAACAAAATTTGCGTTAAAATTATATAAACAAAACAAAAACATTTTCTTATCAACATAATAAATTTTAATCTCAACACGTTTCTTTTACAATTACTTACCTCGGGATGTTTTTCAGTTAGTTGTAATATAATTTAAATAAAAAAGTTTTTTTTTAAAATAAATTATAAGCGTCAAGTTAGCAGCCTCACCACGGAATTAGATGGTTTTGACTACGTCAAAAAATTGTGTATATATAGTGATAAATAGTGACGTATAGCACATAAATAGGGAAACTATGGTTCAAAAGATATTTGAGTATCTCGGTGAGGCGCTAACTTGACGTCAAGATAGCAGGAGCCTTAAAAAATACAGTTCGTGTCAATGTGATTTATATGTCAAAAAACTGTGCATAAATAGTGACTCGCATACGCAAAATTTTAATAATAGTACTTCAATACAAGCCGAGATATTACGGTCTTTAAGTGGGCTGCTAACCTGAAGTTTCTTGCGATGGCGATTCCTGAGAAAAAGCATACAATCCCGCAATCAACATAATACATTTTAATCTCAACACGAGTGTTTTACAATTACTTACCTCGGGATGTTTTTCAGTTAGTTGTAATATAATTTATATAAAAGTTTTTTTAAATGTAGACAAAAAAATGTTTACTTTTATTCAATAATAAAAAGGAAAAACTTAAACAGAAAAATTATTAAAACAAACACGACAATCAATATAACAAAAACATTGAAATGAAACAACTTTTACGGATCTACTCGCGTTTATTTTACACATTAGTTCTAATTAATGTTTATCCTGACGTTTCGAACCCTTTGCAGGTCTCCCTGTGACCACGGACCGTAAAAGTTGTTTCATTTCAATGTGTAGTGTTCGCGTAAACTTTAGAAAACAATATAACAAAAACAGTTTTTGGTCAGATAATGTGTATATAATAAATAATACATCTTTGTGCGTGTGTAGCGTCACTGAACTCCTTCTACACGGCTGCATCGATTTGGATAAAAAAAATTGTGTGTGTTCAAGTGGATACGAGAATGGTTTAGATTTACAATTGGACCAGGTAGGTGGCGCTGCAATAGGGGTCCATCATGGGGTACGGGTATTTTCAAGAGGACGAAGTCGCGAGCAGGCCAATAGTTTGAATATATTATAACGGAACTATTATCATTATATATGACATAAAGATGTCAAATATCAATAATAATGAGTAATCAGATATTTCAAAAGTATTTTTAAAAAAATAATAATGAAAAACTTAAAACATTTATCTTTATTTGTGCATAGTCAGAGCATTTAACTTTAACAGATGAATGATCCATCGTTTCGCCTAACCACAGTAGCCGCTACATAACGTGATACGCACTAGCTACCGAGTCTTTTCAATTTAATATAGATGACACTAACGTCGCATAACTCGAGGGCTTTCATGCAGACTTGGAAATAGTTTCAATATTTAATAGTGTTAGGAAGTTAATCGTTACATTTAGCGTCAGTCCCATTTAACATGTTACAAACGTCACGCTACTGTATCCAACAACAGTTTAACAATTTAAGTGACGTTAATGACGTTTAAGATATTCAGGTAAGCCAGCACAAACGCAATTGTTGGAGTAACCGTTGAAATGTAACTGCTTAAAACAATTTGTGCTGTCTACAACTTACTACGTGAATATTATTAACTTTATCTAAAGTGCAGTAAATTTTGTTAATGTCTTAATACTTTTTAAATCTCTGGAAAAATGTGTAAAATTTCTTACCCTTTCTTAATTTAAACTCGGCTTAAACCGGGGCTTAAACCCGACGCTTCTTTTCAAATTTTTATAGGTGATTTGTCCGCGACAATGTTTGCGCAATTTTTAAATTTCTAAGGGCGGTTTGCATAACGTTTCGGTTGAACACCAATTTAACTAAATGCATTAAATGCGTTTTTGAATGCGTTTATTTATGCGTCCCGCCTGAGTCTGGGCTTATTTAACTAATCACAATTAGCGCGTCGGTAAAGTGGATTAACGTTTCGCTTTACGTTTTTGGGTACTGGAATGTGGGGCCGTAAAAAAAACTTAAAAGGAAATGTGTCTGCTGTCAAACCAATAACTTTTATGATTTTCAATAACTAAGCTAACCTAACTTTGTTTTAAAAATAAATAATCATAAAATTTAAATAAAATATGTACCCATTTATAACTATATTATTGCAGCAGTATTTGCATACCTGCCGTGACAAACGTGATATATCTGTTGTAATAACATCAAAGTAGCAGTTTTACTAAGAAGAAATCTTTTAACATATTCATCTTCTGTCAAGTCTGTTCTAGGAAAAAGTTGTCTTTCCTGTAGAGGTCTATTAAGGTATTCCATTCCATAATCTCTTCATATATCAAGGGGCAAAATCAAATTATATTCAAAATAATATAAACAAAATAATTCAATAACAACCTTGTTTACAGACGACATGACATTGACATTCACTAAACGCATTTAGCGGCGTCAAATAGCCATGATTCGGTATTTAACTTTGACAGATCTTTAAAAACATCTAGCAACATAATTTTGGTTGTGCAATACGCTTGTCTTGTTTAAAGGCCTAAATTAATTTAAGTTGTATTTAAGTTATATTTAAAAACGTTATGCAAGCCGCTGTAAATATGTTTTGAATTATGTCCTGATTTTTTCGTATGCTATTGTTTATGTGGAAAGGCCCAGCTATCGGACATTCAGAGGCGGACGATGATGTGTTTTTTTATATATTTTACAGATGCACTTGGCCTTCATCTCACCTGACGTTATGTTAAGTGATATAAGACCGAAGGTGGAAGCGCAACTCACCCGGAATCCTCATCTACTGAGGCACTGGCTATCCTATCTCTAGCTGCCGGAACACAACATGCTACAATCATTTATGTTATGGCGATATATTTAGTTAAGATGGTGGTAGCTAGCCAGGCGGGCAAACAAGCCCTACCACCAACCATCCGAGTACAGAAATATGTATTCGTGAATCGAACCCGGGGACCTCTGGGTCTAAACTGGTGGTCTTAACCACTAGACCACAGGGGCGATAAAATTGTACTGATAAATAAACGACAACGACATTCAAAGTTGAGAGGGTGTTTGGCTAACACAGACGGCCTGATTTGTCACAAATACCCTTTAAATCACTGCCGACACGACTAGAAAGTGTCCGAGTGCACGTAACGACAGTCTGTCACGCCACTCCAGCCAGGCTAAGGCCACAGAATCGTGTGTTAGTTTAGAAGGAGCCAGGGGCTTGGTCACGCGACCTGGTACCGTTCCATCTCGGGGCTATAGTCCAACAATTTCAGAAATGAGTAAATGATCCTTCTCTCATGTGGTGTGAGTCGACGTGACCTCTTTAACTGAGCTGTGAAATTTATGTCAACCCTCAATTTTATTGGACACAACAGTTTGCGCTTAGCCTTACGGGGCCATTTAATGATACCACGTGTACCTAATCAGTTATCATATCACCTAATGTATTGCACATTTTTGTCTAGAGTTAAGTGTTTAATTTAAGACTGCATGCAACTTTTGTACTTTAAAAGGGTGAGTGCTTATTTAAAAAGAAGTTAATATTAGGACATATATTTTTTACCGTTATTCAAAAAATTTATTGCTACTTTAAGTAATGGTCCTCCTTGAAAAATAATCGAGGTACGTTTTATATTAAATTGTGATAATTCCAAAACGGGGAAGCGCCTTAGCTTTAGCGTTTATCTAACCTTATGGTAAACTTTTGTTCGCGGCTTTGCTCACGTTGGCTATACGACTTGTGTTTATTCGTAATAAAAGCCAAACTTATTAAAGGTAAATATCATAAGGGTATAAGTAAAATAAGGGTTAGACAACTAAACTAAACATTAAGATTTTATTTTTTTTATCATTAAAAAGCCCATCCATGCGAGCTAGAAATAGTAAAAAGTGTCTAACACAAAACAACGTAATAATGATATAAGTAATTTTGGTCAGTTTTGAAACCTCCTGTTCAAATTGTCATCCCCTACATATGGGATTATTTCCAAAAAATACAGGATTTTTACAGAAACAGGACACTTTGTAATTTCTAACCAGGTCAAATACCGAAATTTAAGGAATGACAGATTTCCATACTAACTTTCCACCCTTATTTCACCCCTCAAGGGGAGATTTTTTGAAAAATGCAAAAGCACGTCATTAAACACTTAGTGATTAGACATATCATGTCATATATGTATATAGATGACGATAAGGCTGAAGGTAGAAGTCCTTTTCACGGAACCCTTGAAGACTAAGGAACGATGATGATGATGAATAACATTGTTATTATTACGACAGCTATAAAGATGGTGGTAGAACAAGTCCTGCTACAAACTCAACTGACTACAAAATGCACCACACGATGGGAATCAAACTGGGAAGGGATCTCGGATCTAATACAAAATTTATAATACAAGTCGCAAATATTTTCAATGAAAGCGTACTCTATGAGAAAGTTGTAGAAACGGTCCAACGTAAAACTGCAATCATAATACTATCAATGTATTACTATATGATATACAATTATAATACCAGCAATGTATTAGTCCAAAACTTATAAGAGAGAGACTATGCTTCAATGCTGCATTTAGACAAACATGAAAGCATGCAACCATAATGTTCGTAGAAACAAAAAGTGGAGGAAGAAGGTGACTAAAACAGGAAGAAGTCAGCAAAAACCAAAACGGGCATAGGAAACTTTAAAAAAATAAAAATAAGTTTTATACTAAACAGTTCGCAACACAAACCGTAAGCGGTAAGTAAAAATTTTAAGTGTACGCGTACGCGGATAGCTATAACATCAAGGCTTGATGTAACTGCGACCAAACTGGCGTTTCCTGGGACAGGATTAGCTTTTATTGGTACCATTATCTGGGTATCATATATTCTGAAACGATGCTTAGAAACATCATTAAAATCTATCACCGTGCATTGGAGTTTATTATGGCGATAAAGTGGTAAAATAACCGCATAGACAAACACTTCTTTAAATACGAAACTATTTTATAAATTATCAGCATTATGTGAAGTGATTTTCAAATTTCCGTACGTACTTACATTTTCGAGAACGATTTCGTACACGCAAAGTATTGTCTTGGCACATTATTACTGAATCATAAACGCGTCGCGTTCCCGTCTGCTTTATGGTCAGAGCGGGACTCACGATGGCAATTTCATAGGACATTTACCGGTGAAAGCCCGGACGATTTGTAGTGCTCGCGGCGATAAGTGGCCGATGCCAGTAAAAACGTTGATGTGTCGCTAAAACAATTTGCAGTAACAGGGCCTTTGAACCGGCGCGGCGGCCAGCGGCGCGGGCGGCGGCGGCCGAGGTAGCGATCGATTTAGGCATGCTGCACTTTTTCGCAAATGGCTTGTGGTGGCCGTCTTTTTTTTCCTATCCTTAAAGAAAAATGGCAATGGATACCATCTGTCAATTCACTATTCACTTTACAGTAGGTAAGAAACCCAACAATACAAGTAGCAACATCCTTTTGCTCATCGTTCCGAATTGAAGGGTATCTGAAGTCCAGTAAATATATTGGGCATAGATGTACAATTACCAAAACCTCACTCAGTCAGGGCCAGCAATGTAAGATTATAAAAAACTCGCCCAGTGCTCAAAATTCGATCTTTTCACAAAATCAACTGTTCTATCGATATGTTACAATGTGTTACATTAAACACATATTATACGTAAATTTTACCTTACTGCACTTCTTCTCCATATTAGGTATGTAGTTTGAATATGCTAAATCTTACACTCCTCCATGTTCGCAATGTGCTTAAAAATAGGGTACAAAACATTTAATTTCCGTATTAATATACATATAGCAAACGCAATAGCAAATAGGGTACATGATATATGATGAATAGGGGATATTGTTTGTAGAGTCAGATAAATAAATAAGTAATAAATGATACTGTAGCTAAGTAATTAGAATTAGTTACATCGCCAAACCAAACAGCTTTTTTCTAAACAAATGTACTAGACGCAAAGCAATAAAGTCATGAACATTGGCATTCACCACAGTGCATATTATTTCAATATAATCTTATGACGCCGCCTATTTATATTACCTATAATTATTTAGTACTTAGAATAGGCGTCTTACCATCAATCACTAGAGCAACAGCATTAGCACTAACGACGATTTATTTATCATTGCGATTTTAAATAGGTACCAAATCATAGTCGTAACTTAACATTTTAACGAGCTGCTTCCTTCCTAAACGTCACAGATTTAAAAACCAAAAGGATATTGAATCGATTTAAATAACTAATAAACATTCCCATTGTATATTTACCAACTGACTTTGTATGTTAATGAGCACTTCGTAAGCTAGTTTGTTAACGTTGTTCTTTTAAGTCTGTCGCAACAACATTAGACATGCATTTCGAAAATCATTGTTTTAAATTTCATAAGGGTATTTAGTAAGTTAACTAAATAACCCATATACAGATCTAATACTGGGCATAGGCCTCATTATTGCATTAATAACCACGCTTGTCAAATGCAATGCATGCATGAGCACAAGCCCGGGCTATGCATCGAAAAATTCGAAGCACAGTTTGTCCGATCTCGGAATTAAACCTCCAAATCCTGAGCTGAGCTCTTTGCTGCCAAGGTAATTTATATATCATCAGTACCGTGTACGTTCTACAATCTCTTAGTACATTTTAAAACAAAGACATTGATAGAAATTGAAATTCAAACATCAAAACCCCGCGAGCGACAAAACACAATAAAACCAACACATTCCACCATAGGTAACCAAATAATCCCACAATGCAAACTGAGCAGACCAAATTACCGCAGAAATCCGCTGCAAGCAAGTTCTGAGCGCGTACAGCATGCAGCGTACTATAATTACGTTCTATCAATGCGGTGAGTTTATTGAAAGCCCTGGCTGAGGGGCGGGGGATATTAAGATGATGGCCGGCTTGTAATTTGATGGATTAAGGAACACACCCGCGGGTCTAACAACGTGTAATGACGGACGCCTAAAAACGACCGTGCCGTGTGGCTGTTGAAGAGCTGCAGCGCTGGAAACACTGCTGTATTACAAGGTTTAAATAGAGTCGTGGGAATATTAGACGTTCTGTATGGGTTTTGATATGACACATTCTATACGGATCTCTTATTGCGTACTGCCAGACGGTTAGGACCACAGGGATCTGCTGATCATCTGGGATGCTGTGATCGCAAGAAGGCTCCCTATGTCTGACCAGTGTAGAACCTTTTACTGTAAACTTTAGTGTTTCCTAATTATTGTTATCGAATTTACAAAATATTTAAGGTTATATCCAAGATATAAGATTACTAGCACTTTGCCTGCGACTTCGCCCGCGTGGATTTAAGATTGTAAAAAGAAATAACTTTTTTTATCAAAATCAAATATAGTCTACGTTACCCACAAGGTAATAAGCATTCTATCAGTGAAATAATTTTTGGAATTGGACCAGGGGTTCCAGAGATTAGCCCGACATACAAACAAACAAAGTCACAAACGTTACCTCTTTATTATTAGTATAGATATCTATACTTATAATATTATGAAGAGGAAAGCTTTGTATTTTTGTAATCTCAAAAGTTACTGGACCGATTTAAAAAAAATCTTTCACCATTAGAATGCTACATTAGCGCTGAGTAACATAGGCTACATTAAAAAAAATGTCCACTCTTGCGAAGCCGGAACGGGCCGATAGTAGTAGATAGAAAAAACAAACAAAGGCTACCATTTTTATTATTGACTTTGATCTTATCTCTTTTGACTGAAAACATAATAGTACAAGGATAGGACAAGGATAGATAGTTATTAAGTAGTTAATTGTGGAAAAAAAAACCGGACTTACAGACTTGTAAACACGTTAAAACGCGGTTTTTTTATGGCTTTTCACAAATATTTAGCCAATGAAAAAGTAATTCCTTCCTATCTGAAATTATTTTTTTTCCTTTAGTTAATGGCTTCGTTCGATTAGCACATTTAGTCAGTGTAAAGTAATTTTTCTTACAAGTAATACATAAATAAACAATATTTCCATCCAGTTTGATGATGATGAATAATAATAGAAATGGGAAGTGAGAAATGATATACCCCCCAACCCCTCGAATATCTCAGTAAAGATGTGGGGCTTTACTAAGTCCTCACGCAGACTTCTTGAGATAATTTGAAAAGTGACGTTGCGCTGTTTTGTTTCATTTGCCAACACTCATGCACACTAACGAACACTTAACGGTTAATAATCCACCATTACTTCACATTAATATTCGACATAATACAAATTTTAGAAAATAAAACAAAACCGCAGACATGACTCTTCACTTTCCCGTCAAGAAGTCCCTAACGCGGTTATACATATTCACGATATTTGTTTCATTTATCGCCTACCATAATGAAATTATGGAAACATTTGAAATATTAATTTCCTGGCTCGAACGACGACGCTGCGCCGCAATACTTTATGTAAATTCTGCAATAGTTGTAAATGTGTAAGCGGATATATTCCAACACTAATGGGCAGCTTTTATTATTGTTCGAATGGGAAAGGGCCTCAACGATGTCGATTAATTGTACCACTAAACATTTTACTACTCAAATCTGAGCTGTTTGCATAGAAATAGTTATCTAATTAATTATTTATGACTACACTTCGATTGTACCAATATATTTTTTGCCTAGAACTTATGTTATGCCGAGATTTAAGGCCTCAAAAATGTCCAAGAATACACGTAAACATTTCCCAAGTTTGTTTAATCTTTACTCTAGCTGCGATGGTTTGACAGTTGGACAAGAAATGCCTAGCAAAGGCGTGTCGGGTAAACCCCCAAAATGTCTTGTGTGTGACGGCAAGCATCCGTGAGAACATTTATCTCTCATTATGCGACAATACGATTGACACCTATGTTGTACTTGTAACATACATATATACATACACATTCGATGAACAACGATTGGGCTTTGATAAAAGAAAGCAGCATGAGGTTTTGAACCATACCAAACGCTTTAATAAGGACTTCAGACATGATGCAAATTAATACTTATCTGGTATTTACCGTACAAATTCTCCACTTTAGACATACAAGCATCGGGCATGTCCTGGCTTTGCATAAAACCCTTGGTTCAGCATCGATAAATCAGCCAAGACGTTGTGTGGCGATTAAAATCCGTGTCGTCTGAGAGAAACAGGCGTGCACCTCGTGAGAACATTGGGAATAAAACGGTATGCAAGCAGCGACGCGACTTGTTGTCTTGTAGGCTTCTCATTTCCAATTCTGCTTTGGTATACGAATAATTTCGCAAGAAACATTTAAGCAATGCTGTATCTAATTAGATGTTTCGATTTCGTTTAAACTCAGACGTAAAGTTACTGTGGGATTAGTATTTATTACAGGACTTAAAAATTCAGTTGCGGCAACGACTTCCCACGTCTACATTTATAGAAATCTTCACTATGAGATTCTATGCATTCCGATGAGTGAACAAGATCCGCATTGGCAACATCCTAATGGACAACATCGTAAATTGAATTACAAACTTGCTGTGTTCGTCTAATTTTCATACCGCCGGCGCCGGACCGACAAGAATGTATCAGAAAATACCGTGTGCCCAGATTTAATTCCGGGTTTACCTGCGATGGGATAAGTGAATCGTCTACTTCATGAGAATATTTTCATAAGATCTTTAGAAAATGTTAAATTATTTAAAGTGTTTTGAACATTTGCTATGTGTAGGTAGATCAATTAATGACTTTATATATTTTTAGTAGCAGCATAAAAAGATTTCTTAATATTGTCTGGGATTTTTGGGAGAACATAAAATCTCAGGGGACTGTTCAATCGCTAAATACCCCGCTACGCTGAAATGGCCACAGAGGTGGCCACGGAAAGACAAAGTCGTCCTGAAAGTCTCTTCTCCTCTTCTCTTCTGTAAAAATCATGACAGAACTCCCAAGTTATCTATGACGAGGTATTACAATTCGTACTATCTCGAGCATATTATTTCGCGGGTTTTGATGCTATCCGAGTTGCAAGCGCCACCTAGTCAAATGAAATCATAATCGGATCATTTAGACACAACTTATTTTTAAGATTAAGAATTATAAGATTCTAATACGAGTAGAACAAAGTTTGCATCAAACCTCGTATTTAAAGAAAGCGAAAGTTCAAAAGTGAACATGCACTTCCATATCTATACTATCACTATAAAGAACTGCACAGAAGAAAGTGAGCTCAAACACGCTCTAAGATGTTCATTAAATTCTATATTAATTAAGCGACCCGACAAGGTAAGAAGTCACCCGATTGGAAACCACACTCGTTTAGATAACATGCAGTTGCATCTGAAACTTTTGCTACTTTCACCCTATATCGATCGATAGACTAGTCAACGCAACGGAGATAAATTACCAATAGCTTCCTTATTTCTAATAGGTTTTTGTTTTATTGATATTACCTCGGTTTATGTTCTATGTTATAATTGAGTCTAATTACAAGTAAACCAGTGACGCCGGTAGTGTTATGTTTCGAACGTGTTTCGAACCATAACATTTTAGTTTTCTTTGATTAAATATCGTCTTACTGTATGAAAATATTCGTAGCCGAAAGAGATGCTTAAGTTAATGATCGACTTGTCTTTTTTTTAAATATCTTACGGGTAAGCACTTGGCCTTCATGTCACCTGATGTTAAGTGATGATAAGGCCGAAGGTGTAAGCGCACTTCACCCGGAATCCTCAACTACTGAGGCACTGGCTATCTTATCTTTATGCCGGAACACAACAATGCTACAAACATTGATATCATGGCGACATATTTAGATAAGATGGTGGTAACTAGCCAGGCGGACAAACAAGCCCTACCACCAACCAAACCGAGTACACAAACATGTACCGCTTGGAATCGAACCCGGGAGCTCTGAGTCTAAACCGGTGGTCTCAACCACTAAACCACAGTGGAGGTTATAATGTAAAATGTGTTGTAAATCGTGAAAACGCTAATACCTATGTGTTGTTGTAATAACATTTCTTGCAATTTCTTCTGTATTTCTTGATAACGAATACATTCTTTTAGTTTTTTTTCTCTTTATTATATTTATTTAGTCGCAAATCATTAATGTATAATGAAGCATTTCCTGAAGATATCAGTTTCTATATGGGCTGGGTACAAACGAATCGTGACCATCTGAGTCTTAAATAAGTACCCGAAGAAACTATGTGTAACCCTCATCTACCGAAAACCATTTAAGTAGGTAACGTTTGCGGATTGGCTCATTATTTGTAGCTAGGGTTGTCGACAGAGAGTGAAACAAAATTCATCTCTATATAAATGATTTTACATTCTATTTTTTCTTTTGTTTTGAGTAGTAACACCATTTTGTGCGACACTGTAATTTAATGGAGAAAAAAGTTTCCGATAAATTACAACTGTAACCCAATGCTACCATTTTTCCGACTTTAAGTATACAAATAAAACATCCTAATTTCAATAGAGAAGATAGTTGGAAACTACCACAGCCTGGTATCCCATCATACAAAATATTAAATCCCAGCCCGAACACCATACTGCCAGACCAAAAGATACTGTAAGTTCTCTGCGTAAAACGGAACGCACCTGATTAAATTTAAATGAGGGTATACAAGCTACTAACTAATTATGAGACAACCAACAACTCAGTCTCCCTGTGACCACGGACCCTGCAAAGGGTTCGAAACGTCAGGATAAACATTAATTAAAAGTAATGTGTAAAATAAACGCGAGTAGATCCGTAAAAGTTGTTTCATTTCAATACAGAAATTATTAAAAAATACGCCAATGTTTTTAAAGAACTGTCACGTGATGTCATTTATTTGTTTAATGTTCTGGAATGTTGTTGTTGTCAACATCCCTGTTGGTTAAACCAGATATATTTTGTGTTTTATTTTTTCTATTCTGGAACTGATGGTGCCTAACACCCCAGCGCGCAGCGTTTAATAATCCGTCGTATGCTGTAAATAAAGACACAATAGAATTTTAAATGTTTACGGCACTGATCAGTGATCGCCGCATATGAGCGGTTACTAAAGTTATGTCCTTAAAGAATGGAACGTTAAAAAATATATATTACTATTAAATGTATGTATCGTATGCGTATGACGGATGTTGTTGAACGCAACCGTCGTCGTGACAACAGTCGCCTTTGTATGCCTCGGGCAAAAACAGCTTTGATGAGCAAAAGCATATTTCCCCCGCCCGATCCTCTAAATGACAGCACACATTTACAGAATACACTAAACATGCACACCAGTTTAGGCCCAAGACACCGTACTCGTAGAACAAGGGTACGAAGAACCGGTTCACACTCGCTCTACACCAGGTACAGACATGTACCTGGGCGGTTCTCTCCTCCTCCACGGCCCGGTCAACCCGAGCCGAGGTCCGTGCCTTTAGAGGCGTTCTCGGGTTGCTCCGCTCCCCGATCCGATCCGAACCCTTCGGAGAATCTAGTAGGGCACGGGGACGCGCACAAGTGCGCGATGCCGTTCCCTCTAGATAACCTCTGAAGGTGATTCGTTTCACACGGCTTGAAGCTTGAAGCTGAAAATGCCGCAGCGGAAAACAGCAATCTCTCTCAAAAAAAAAAAAAGAAGCATATTTCGTATGGCTCCTAGAATTTACAACAAATTACCTTGGAAGCTTAAAGAACTAAATTTTAATCAATTTAAAAATAATTTTTTTTTTGCGAGAAATGTTATTACAGCATATCGGATTTTTTAAATGATAATTTGTGAAATTGTAAATTTTATTGTTATCATATCTTTGATTTTTTTCTTTTATTTATTTTATGCAAGTAATTATTATTGACATCTTTGATATTTAAAATTAATTTTATATTGTTTGTAGTTCTAATTTTTTTAATAAGCATGGATTTATATTTTAAATTATCTTAATTTGTACACCGTTTATTAAGGTATGGCATGTTGAATATATAATAAATTATAATATCTTTTTTTACACGTGTACAAGCAAATAAAATATCTTTATCTTTATCTTTATCTTTATGTAAGTATATTATATTATTATAAGTATATTATTATACATCCAATGCAGATATTGGGCAGCCCTATTGGTGGCTATTGTGTCGTTTAGGTATAGACCAGGCTAGCTGAATGGAAGATGGGCCTGGCGATACCTTAATTGACGAGAGCCTGAGTTTCCGAAACCTTACACCGTTGAATAATAATGGCGCATAATCCCTTATCAAGAGGCAAGGACTTAAGGGGATGGCTTAGGGAATATCGGCTAGAAAATGCATCAAAGCTTATAAAATTAAAAAGTTTTAGAGCAGAGGTACAACCTACATATCTAGACTTGTTAGAGATTTTGGGTGGTTTAGAGAATATCAGCAAAGAAAAATCGCCATATCAGCATAAAATAAGAAAAACTTATGATAGAGTAGGAAAAACCTAATTGCCTAGAGACTGGTAAGTTTTCGCTTTATCCTTCTTCTTTTATTTTAAGAATATCTCACATTTCACATTTGAAGAAGTCGATACTCGTCTTTGTAAGAAACCTTATAGTTCTATAAAAAAAAACTAAATTGGTATTATTATATATTGTTAAGTGGTTAATAAGTTAGTAAATCAATATGAGCCTTTAAAATAATGCACGGGGAAGGACTACAAGTTATTAGACCAGATTTCGACAGAGTAGACTTACGAACCGATGGCATAATGACGTCCGTAAGACCTATTTGTAGCCCAAACTGAATAAATGATTTTGAATTTTGAATTAAAAGCCCAAATAAAATTATTGCGGCCATTACTCGTATAATTTGGCCAAGGGAAACGGTTAAAGAGCTTTTCGCCTTTGCCGATATTGGCTGAGTCTTAAATTGAGCAGGAACAGCAAGTTAATAGCCGGTGTGCACAATGTACCTACGTTAATGAAATCGTCGCCGGCGCAGGCGTGCATCTAAGTAACGGGCTCGCAAAGCGCGCTGTATCGTTTCAGAGGATGCGACTACGTATATGTTTAAAGTTTAAACATAAATATAATAAACATACAATTGAGGCAGCTGGTGGCAGGTGGCAAAGCGTTCGGCTTGATATCTGAGGAGGATGTTGTGCGTGTGTATGTCACTGAACTCCTTTTAAACGGCTAGACCTTAGGATGATTTTTTTTGTGTGTGTTCAAGTGGATTCGAGAATGGTTTAGATTTACAATTGGACCCGGTAGGTGGCGCTGGTATAGGGGTCCATCATGGGATACGGGTGTTCTTAAGCGGACGAATGATTTGTTTGTTTTGTTGTCAAGGAAACTGTCAACGTTATGTTTGTTTTGTTGTCATGGAAACTGTCAAAGCGGTACAAAATCCGCCAGTCAGCTAGTAGTATTTATATGGGTTAAAGTCACTAATAAAAACATAGCTCGCAAGATACATTGACATAGCAAAAGGACAATTAGAAGCGATTCTTTCTAAAACACTATAGATATAGAACAACTAGGTGATATCTATTTGTTAATAGGTAGTGTGTTTCGGATTTTACTATTATTAAATTTTACTTTTTATTTTCAAGTGCTAATTGCTGCACTGAAGCTAAATTAAATATTTATAAAATACAGTGAAATATATATATTTAATTTAGCTTCAGTGCAGCAATTAGCACTTGAAAATTAAAAGTAAAATATACTATAGCGTTGTGTTATCAAATTTGTGGTATTTCATCTGCAAAGGTGAATCTGCATGGCCATCGGTTGCAACGACCGTTGGATAGATGGCACTGTGCCGCTATTAGCACTCAAAAATGAGAAAGCAGTGACAACATTCAGCGCTTACGTCAGCCTTCCCGGTAGCATAGCGGTCAGTGCAGCCGCCTGGATTGCGGAAGACCCAGGTTCGATTCCTGGCTGGGTCGGGTGGGCGTTTAATTTTTTCACTGTATTTTATAAATTTTATAAATATTTACTGTTATATTTTATTTTATTTATGATGATCAGCCTATAAACTTCCCACAGATGGGTTCAGCTTCTACCACTAAAGTACGCACGCAATAGAGTATATAGCGAGATCGGGCCAGCGAATAACCTGCCACCGTACCAATGCAACCGAGACTGATAAGTACGGTTTACGGGTAGTAATTGTTATGTAGGTACCTGCAAAAATTCGTGAACTCAATAGCACAACATAGATAGCTCGTATTTCGTAACAAACTAGCATCCTAAGAAAGTGACGGCCGCAAGAGGGCTTTACTATGCCACCGCCAGCCTTATCTAGGGCCCTTAATTGGACTTCTAATGTCAAACGGTCCTCCCGACCGTATGTGGCTAACGGTAACGGTACTGGCGCAATAAAGATATCTAGGTGTCGCATATGTTCTAATCCAACTTACTAGACTTAATCAGATCACAATCACATATCGTCGTTTAAATTCCAATTGAGATTTGAATGTCAGGGTAGAAAATCGAAAGACACAAGGTACTTTTCGGTAGAAAAGCCGCTTTTATCTTATTATATACTAGCACTTTACTGTGACTTCGTCCACATGGATTTAATATTTTAAAGAGAAATATTTTTTATTAAAACTAATGTATAGCCTATGTTACCCACAACGCATATAGTATTCCATCAGAGAAATAATTATTGGAATTGGACCAGTGGTTCCAGGGATTAGCCCCGACATACAAACAAATAAACAAAGTCACAAACCCTACCTCGTTATTAATAGTATAGATATCGATTGTAATAATAAAAATTATTGCAAAGTTAGCTAATGTAAAATGGGATGTTTTCTTTGCTCTCCTGAAAAGTATTATATCCGACTTTGGAATCAATTCATATGGGGCCATCCATAAATTACGTCACAGGAATTTCAGGACTTTTTAACCTCTCCCCCCGTCCTTGTCACAGGTTGTCACATTTTTAGAAACCCGTCCCCCCAGTTTTATGCATGTATTTAAAAAAAATCAAAAGAAAACAGTTATGTATTTTCATTTCTTTTCTTATATTTACTGACAAATAATAAATGTGCCAGTTGATGTTAATAATATGGTTAAATTGTTACCACGTCATATCGATGACAAACATAGCAACAGATGTATGTAGGTTGTCATTCAGTTGAACAAGACGCATATATGTACGCCAGCAATTTCATAAAATGTCAGTTATTGATACAGGAGGATCGCCTTATGAAATCATTTCGAATTTTAACATGTGACGTCACAAAGCTTTTGCCCCTTGTCACACAATGTCACATTCTGGTGATACCCTGCCCCCCTTTAAGGTGTGACGTAATTTATGGATAGCCCCTATATAAAAAGATAGATTACAGTTACAGCTGCAGGTATCCGGTATTCAGCCATTAAATGTTAGTTCAATATAAAGTTTATAATAACAATTTTAAACCTTTTCGTAAATAAGAAACGTCTCGCTTGGAAAGGAATGAATCGCTGTTAATAACAAACACTCTTTAGCGGTACATACATACAAAGTTTAACATAATAATTAACTGATTACTATTCTTGGTAATACGGACTGGCGTCGACGCATATAATTAAAATGATAGGTGTCAGTGCTATCACAGCGCTGTTTAGTTAAGACTACAATGCAGTACTTAAGTTAATCATTGGGGTCGCATTACGACCATACAGACCCTAGCCTCTGGACAAATATTAACATTACACGTCCATAATTAAGGTATATCTGACCAATATGAGAAGTATTATAACATTCGGTCTAGTATTTACTGAATAATCTATGTTTATACAGTATGTTACTAAATTTGTTGTCGATTATTTGGGGTTTAACTTGTTGGAAATTAAAAAATAATAACATAACATAACAGCATTTCTGAGAAGTAGCGTTACACGGGTTTTGTATATTTGTCCAGAGCGTAATGTCACGTTGTATATGAATATTGCTCGCTTTACCGCCTATGGGTGAGCAAATATTATTGGTTGTCTCCACAGTTTGTGTCCGTCGTACACAGAGTACGAGAACAGAAGTGGCGATCACAGACTTTCGTTGAGCACAGAGGTCATAATAAGTGTTTACTGCGCTTCATACAAACGTATACAAAGCTCGAAACAAGAGTCCGTGTCCGTGAGACGTTGTATGAACCTTCTGCAGCCTCCTTATTTTATGATAGAGGTCATAAGAATAGTGTTTACTCCAGAATGATACCTACCTATGCCCATTACTCGCCAGTAGGGTTGTCACCACAACGTTAGAGGGCAATGCCATCAATTGACATCTCTGTCTAATCGCAGCGATTATGTAAAACAGAGCCATTGTGGCATAGACGATTTGCGACCACAAAAACTAACATGGCATAATTATGAAGACGTAGACATAAAATGAACTAGGCATGTCACTGTAGTATCATTCACCGTGGTCCGTGACGTGGTTTTAATATTGTCACCCCTGTCTGACACAAGCACCAGTTAAGTTGTGAAAGGGCAAAATGCCAGTAGAAAATCTTCTGGTCTTGTTAATAGTTGAAGTGACATGCATTATTATAATTACATAATTTTTTTGCACTTTGCCCGCGACTTAAAGATTTTCTGAAAATATGAAAGAAATATGAGTCAATGATTTTTATTAGACATCATTTAAATAGTGTTGCAGTGCTTTCTTTTAGTGAAGTTTTAGTCTGGGCATCTTCAGGAGACCAGTGTGTCGTGGGTGGCATTAATAAAATGCCGTAACATAATTGTGCTGATAAGATTTTCAGTAGGTATCATGTTTTGCATTATTAGAAATGTTTTATTTTTCCCATATGTTGTGATACTTAATAAATGTTTTTCTATTTCAATTTCTTCCTAACAAAAAACCGACCGTTTTAGTAATTTGTATCATAACGACACTAAGAGATCATCGTTAGGAACGAAGACCTCAAAGATTCTAAATATAACTCGATTAACACGCCCGGTCTGCGATTGCTAAGGTTAAGCAACTTTCGCGAAGGCCGGTCATCAGATGGGTGACCAAAAGTTTATCATCTCGAGCTTCTGCTTGCTTCGGAAGGCACGTAAAGCCGTTGGTCCCGGCTGCATTAGCAGTCGTTAACAACCACGTGGTAGTTTATGACCCGTTCTCCCTATCCATCCATAGGGAATGCTTGTGCTCCAGCAGTGAGGACATAAAATGAGCTGGTGAACTTGAGTTTTATGGACGAAATACTAGAAACTATGCCGCATTACGACAGACATTTTAAAATGCAGCTACGCAGTGCCAATAAAGACACGATAAAAGGCAACGATGGAATCTGTTTTACGACCGTATTCAGTTTAGTTTTAGTGCTGATAGCAAATTGGTTGCACTCTCACTCCGAACTAGGTGCGGAAAAACTTTATTTTTTAGAAGTCAACTTTTATGTGGTTGTCCCTTTTAATTGATAAAAATAAAAGTGTCAAGCAAGACTAAAAGTGTCTTAAAGTTTTGCCGGTGAGCTCTAAGGGCGTCCGCTACGTCAAGCGGGCGCACGGTGCGGGCGACCGCGCGGCGTGCGTTTTTGTGTAGATTCATAGAACAGCACTGCGTGCCCAGATCTGATCCTCTCCGGATAATCTAGTAGGGAACGGGGACAAGCACTAGTGCGTGATGCCATTCTCTCTAGAAAACCTCTGACGGTGCTTCGTTTCACACGGCTTGAGGAACCCTTTAAGTTTCTCGCCGACCTCAATAAAAGACGTCCCTGAAAATACCATTTGAGGCTATCAAAAACTCTCTCAAAAAAAAATGCGCTGCGTCAGGCGGGCTGCTATGGAAATTTACGTAAAAAAAACCTCGCGGGTGCCCGCGCCGTGCGCCCGCTTAACGCAGCGAACGCTCTAACCTGTCTGGAAGGCTAACACCTACATTCCAACTCATTTCTCCTTAGAACGAGAGATTTTTATTAGACAACATCTCATACATTGTTCTGATGATTCCAAGGTAAGTAGTAAAAACAACGACGACGGTATACCACAACCACCCAGAAACGACACAATACCGAAAAGTTCATTTTCAATATTGACCCGACCGGGAATTGAACCCGGGACCTCAGTGTTAGCGCCGCCCAAAGTCCGGCGTGCAAGCCACTTGGCTACACAGGTCGTCAAACAGTTTTTTATTGTGTCCTCATAAAAAAATGGTATGTAAGCCTAACCTCACCTTACTCAAATTTTTAAGCTACTTTTCTGCCCTCCTACACCATCATTCATGCAGCCATGGGTTGGTATGAACTACATAAGAAACTGGCATGACGTTGCAAGAGACCGAAAGATGTTTTTTGTTATGTAAGAGCCAATACTTTAAACTTTTAACTTAAAATATTTCTTATTATCCTTGTTTTATGTTTGATGGGAAGACAAAATGCAGAACATATTATGTAACTAAAGTTCTAGTAATATAATATTTTGGACTAGTAACACAGGAAAATATGAAATGTTCCAGTCCAAGTCAAAAAATGTAGGTTCCTATTATTAGATGTTGGAGAATATTATTGTGAGACTGGGCATGTCCATCAGGTAAGTACTAATGGCACAATAAATTTGTAGTTTTTGGTGCCACTTTTTAAGGGCCTCCCTTGCTACTATTTTTAAAGGATAATCAGTTTTACTTAATTGAGTAATGCGTACAATATAGTTAGTGTTAATTGTGTAGTCAACAATGTGTACACAATAGCTATTTACAGTTGATGCAACAGACAGACATTTTACCTATAAAAAGTTCAGGTAAAACTTTTAGGAAGTTGATGTGATGTCAACTATTAAATCAGATTCAGTAGGTACTCTTATAGTTGATTTGTTACAAAACACCAATTATTATAAAACAATTTTTTAACAACAAACATAAAAACAATGTTAATGACATTGGTTTTAAAGAATGGTTTACTTTAAAATTATAGTGTTAGATATTATAATAATTATTATAAAACACTTTCTCTTAAACTGTTTAAAATTTTGGTAAATTCGAAGAGATTGCTTGAGCAGCGGCTATCTGTATCTGTTCACCGGATGGGTGACCAACTTGCAAACATTCGAACCTCTTTGTGCATGAAAGGCACGTTTAGCCGTTAGTACGCTGTCTGTTAACACATCTATCAGTCCAAACTAGACCAGGCTGCCTGGGAAAACCAATGCAAATAACAATAACATAACCTTAAATAATACCAATATGTTAAATGTTTAGAGCGCTTACCAGTTTGTCAGCTTAAAAATGTTACATAGCGACTATTCCTAATTTTTAATACTTTTTAATCATTATTTTTAAAAGTCAATAAACAAATATCCAATAACAGTGAATTACGTCAAAACAAGAAACAACTGATTTTATTATTTTTTGTAATTTTTTTTAATAGAAAGCGAAGGGAAACGGCCCACACAGCCAAAACTTTAGATTTACTTTGCTTTATTGAAATTGCTGAATAATAAATAACTAATGGATGATTGATGAAATGAGATTGATGAGTAAAACATGATAATCACTTAGAACGATAGAGGATAGTTCCCTCCGTTAACTTTTATCTACGACGTTGTCATGGCTTTACATTACTGATCAATTGAAACTTCAATTGTAATTTTTTTATTATTAAAACATCTCTAAAATTTGTTTTTTCCTTTAGTTGATGGCTTCGTGCGATTAACACATTTAGGCAGTGTAAAAGTATTTTTTCTTACAAGTAATACATAAATACACAATATTTCTATCCAGTATGATGATGATGAATGATAATAGAAATGAGAAGTGAGAAATGATATACCCTCCAGCCCCTCAACTATCTCAGTAAAGATGTGGGGCTTTACTAAGTCCTCACGCGGACTTCTTGAGAGAATTTGAAAAGTGACATTGCACTGTTTTGTTTCATTAGCTCATGCACACTCACGAACACTTAAAGGTTAATAATACACCATCATTTCATATTAATATTATATCTATTACATTGATACTATATTAAGTCTTTAAATTAACACCGTAAGAGTAATTTGATTTAACGTGATTAAACTTACGTTACAGACCCTGCAACCCCATACTTGTTTCTAGACCTAGCGATTAGATATACTGTATGAATCATATAAACTTTTAAAATTAGGAAATACTTAGTACGCACTTACAACAGACGAGGTAGCAGAATTATTAATAACGAACGTGATGATCGTCCTAAGGAGTTAATCTGGGCTTACGGTAATGAAAAAATGTCCTTCTATTAAGTTAATAACTTTTAAGTGATGAGAATAGAAATGCTATTGCTGAGTTTCTTGCCATTTCTTCTCAGAACAAGGTCTCCAACCGTAGACTTAAGAACCGATGGTTTAGTGACTTTGATCAGAACCTAATTGTTTTAGCGTAATCACTAAGATGCATTAAGAATTCGATTCCTTTTTGAACAGCGGAAACTTTTATCGGCGAAACCAAATTTACACACATGTTTGTTTAATTAAAAACTAATTCACATGATTCAAAATTCAAAATCATTTATTCAGTTTAGTTTTAGGCTACAAAATAGCACTTATGAATGTCACTATTCCATCGTATAATTAATGTACAATTAATTGTGTTTAACCATGTAGTTCCACTTACCCAGGTCGTTGATCGTAACATTTCCGTCACGAATTGATTTTTGTGTGTGCAGCAGAACAAAAATAGCGCCAAGGGAGCGACTGCGTACGCGCCGGCAGTACCGAAAACGCGGCCGGGCGCCTAGCGCACAATTATTGCGTTTACCTAATTATACCCATCTATACGGCGAGTGCTCTATAATCTGATGTCCCCGTCACTGAAATAGTTACCTGAACTGATTATGGTGTTAAACTGTGGGAATGCATTAATACCTACATCATATTGTGTGCGATTAGTGTCTGGATCGTGGCCAAGTGTATTGTGAACCCGCACCGTTTAGGGCGCCAGCCCTTTTATGTCTGGTAATTTCCATTTCTGATAAGTTTGTCATAATGGATAGCTACATTCAATTAACTGTTAGACCATTGTTCAATTCATACACCGATATTAAATACCTACATACTTTTCAGTTACTATGAAATACCATAGAGCACATTCTTCATTATGTTAGAAGATTGATCAGCTATTACTTTAAGTAGGTAGATATTCTAGTCGTATAATTAAAATATCAAGATCGTAGAATGCTGAATGAAACATAAATGTCTCGTCATCATTATTTTGGAATTCATGATTGAATATCATCAACATCACATCATGAGAACAGTGACAATTTGAAAGACACCTTTTTGGTTCTCATAATATGAATACTTTGCCAAAACCTACTCGCAAGAGCTTATTTAGTAGTCAGTGGTCCTAGTAACTGTCTAGTATTTTACACTTGTATCGTAGACAACGAAGATTCCGTATGTAGGTTTGATAATATTACAAGCTATGCCTACGACTCCGTTGGCATCACCGCATTATTTACTTAATTATTTTCAACACATCTTTTGGATAGATCCCTAATTATGTAGGCTAAAATGTATAAGTTATTTGAATGAATTATTAATGAATGAATGAAAAGTTTATTTAACAATAACACACTTCAATTATTTGAAGAAACATTGTATTAAATTTGACTTTGATAGTTAAAAAAACTCGTACAAGGTATGCACTCAGATAGCAACAAACACTTCGCATATTTTGATACAAGAGAGAATTAAAAGAGTAATAAAAAAACCGGCCAAGTGCGTGTCGGGCCACGCGCAGTGTAGGGTTCCGTAGCCCATCTCAATAATGAGGACTCTGAGAAGAGGGCTTTAATGAACATTTATTTAACAATGGCTCACATACTTAAATGTAGATACTACCGGTTTCACAAACCTGACAACGTTATTTAAGTAGTTCCCAATGAGGAATTTGTACTGCGTCAAGTACATTTTATAAGTTGGTCGACTGTTACTCGTAAACTTATAAAGCCTACTTAGCTGTGATAGCTTTCCATTTAACTTCGTCATACATACAACTACCATGATTTTTTTAACGTATCTAAAAACAACTATTTGGCTGGCAGGGGGGTACACTGCCAACATCTATCCAACAACACCCCACACCATGGGGTAGACAAGAAAAAAAATTACATCCCCACTTCACGTGTAGTGGGAGGTAACCTAAAAAAATAATTTTCAAAATTTCACTTTACCACTTTTCGGCGTTATTAATATGTATATCCATGCCAAATTACAGCTTTCTAGTACTAAGAGTCTATGAGCTAGATTGGGGACAGACAGACAGACAGACAGACATGGCGAAACTATTAGGGTTCTTTGTTGACTACGGAACCCTAAAAGAGGGAAATAATTTATTTGTATTACAAAATAAATATTTGGTCAGAAGAATTATACAATCGGTCAGCATAAGAAATCCTTACTGTTGGTTAGGTTACGTTAAATTTTTTTTCCCGAGCGAAACCCAGCGTAACGAAGGCCAATCACGGAAGGGGGTAGCGGCATAAGACTACTGTTCAGAATGATATAAGTTGCAGACTGATTTAGAAATATTTGCTGACCATAAGTTGCTGCCCAACTAGCATTTTTTTGCTAACAATAATACGAATACTTACTTTGCTAACCGTTTAAATAACACCCATTAAAAAGTCACCTACACGTTTTTTAAACACGTTTTGTTATAGCTTGTTATAGTCCTAATATAGGTAACGTTACGTGCCTGTCTGTCCTTCTGGTGCCGTTGGCCATGTTGGCACAATGACAAACTTTTACTTATTCTTCATGCGTAATGAATGATTGTAATCAACGTTGACTCTGATGTAATTCACAATTATGATGATCTCACTGTATTCACCAGAGTGCCTAGTGCGAGTTTCATACACCATTATATAGAATAGGCATCCTGGGTGCCTTTTGCGAGTTTCATTCGCCATTCGATCACGTTAATTAAAACGAGAATTTGTATGACATTGAGGCAGCGCTTCCTGGGTGCTTAGTGCGAGTTTCATTGGCTAATCGATCACGTAGACGAAAACGAGAATTTGTACAGCCAAACTTTAACTCCTCTCCTCCTCGCCAGGAGGCGTTGCTTCAATGCCATAGGTACTAATTTTCATTTTCGTAAACGTAATCGAAATAATACGAATAGTGGACAAAACTCACACTCAAACCCTGGTGGAATACGAGGAGAGTTAAAATTTTGCCATACAAATTCTCGTTTTCGTTAACGTGATCGAATGGCGAATGAAACTCTCAAAAGGCATCCAGGATGCCTATTCTATATGATTCAATCAATAATAATACTGCCTACTCGAAGTTAAATACCCGATAAACGCTTTAAAAACGGTCGGAGAAATAAGATAAAAAATATATTCTTTTGTGGTTTTATTAAAAAATAAAAACATTCTGAACCACCGATCACAATACCTACTTAATAAGATAATTTTTTTACCAACTTAATTGATTTAGGGCGGCTTGCATAACGTTTCGTTTAAACACTACTTAGCTAAATGCATTTAAGATTTAAATGTGTTTATTTTAAAAACAATTAAGGTTGACTGGCACTTATCTGCGTCTAGCTTCGATCAACGATATACGTCTAGGCTTGTTTAACTAATCACAATTAGCGCGTCGGTAAAGTACATTCTAATCATTCTTCAATGTACTTTTAGTCATGTAACATTCACGAATAACAACCGAACGAATAATACGCAACGGAATAAAATATTTTTTTGCATTATACGCTGTTTATTTGGATACATACATATTTTCGAGAATTTAAGTGCCAAATAGTCATCGGTGACGGACGACAAATACGAGTGGGATGCACTCGTAATTGATTATAATGATAACACAGTCTGAGAATTATTGTCACGGAATGTCTTAGGACAAGATAGTCATCCTCGTCACCAGCTAATTTCACGTCCACTGCTGGGCAGTTCTGGGGCACTATATAACTAGCCTTCTCTATGGATGTATAGAAAGAACAGGCCTATGTGGTATAGCGGGAGCGGGTTTAGTGCGGCAGGCTTATTACTGATAATTAAGTGACAGTCGCAATCGCGACAATTTACAATTTATCATCGCTACCAAAACACACGCTACGACAGCGCCACAAGCGAGCAATTGACGAACTAAAAGTGCATGACGGCGGGCGCTAAAGAATAAACCGACCGATTGTAGCAAACACAACTAGTAGCAATCGCGTTGCCATTGTGCAATTAGCGACTGGTTGCTATTTTTCGGTTATTATAAGTCTGCCGGTTGGTGGTTGTTAACAACTGCTAATGCAGCCAGGACCAACGGCTTTACGTTCCTTCCAAAGCACGGATAAGCTCAAAATGATAAATTATTGGTCAAACATCCGACCGACCTTTGCGAAAGTTGCTCAACCTAAGCAACGGCAGACCTGTGGCGGTAGCCAAAGTAACATTAGGGAAACGATAGCGAAGTTCGTAAAGAACAAAATGTATGCGATTGACATAAGATTGACCACGTGATTTAGCGCGGCTTATGTCAAATTTTATTCTTAGCTAGTCTCTTCCATGCAGCAGTGTATAAAAACAATCATTATAACTCGTTTTATTGCGTCCAACCGACGACTTCTTTGGCGTAAACAGCCATATCCTCTGACCGCGTAACCCCGTCGACACTTATTACTTATGCTAAATTTTTTTTTTTAGGTAGGTAGGACCCTTGTCTATCCATCCATAGGGAAGGCTCGTGCCCCAGCAGTGGGGACATAAAATGAGCTGGTGATGAATTAATGAAATAGATACAAATACATGGGTTTGGTCTGGGCGTTGATGAGTGAGTCAGTGAATGAGTCCACAAAATATTTGCCAATGCAGAAGCTGCTATTATCACTGCTACCACTTTAGTGCAGTCCTTTTTATTAGTTTTTTATTACAAAGAGTCATGCAGTAGTCACTGTTAAGATGAGGTGACGTCACTATGACGTCACTTATGCCGTCTGGATCTGGAGTAGACATCAGGGCCTGGCGTTCATCCAAGATCATTCACTCAACGATTTCGTGAGAAATGAGGACATTCTGAACCACCCATTAGAGACCGGAGCCGAGCTGAGCTAAATCAAAATAACTCGTAACACTAAGGTCATTGGGTCATGTTTTCAAAATATTTTGGTTTCTTTTCAGATCACGAACAATGAGTGAGAGGAGAAATCAAAAATGAATAGCGGTACGAGGAGAGCTCTAACGGGCTCCATACATAAAATTAGAGAATTTGAACTTGAGAAAGTAAGTAACTAGACGTTGCGTACCCACTACCTACTGCGTACAAACTAATGATCATTACATGCGCCATTGAAGTGTGTACAATTTTTTTTATTGCGCGGTAGCTATTTCTGTAACGTACGAACGTACTAAATATGTGATTTGCATTATGCCGCATTTGATTCGAGGGATTGTTCATCTGGGCACTTTACAACTTGTGGGTATGATGAAATATTGTAAGCTTAAAATTGATGGGAGTGAAGCTGTTAAGTAAAGAATATATCGTCGGTGGAAAGGTAAAACTGCTTAAGCACCAAAATAAAAGCATTTCCTACCAATTGATTTTGGCGCTTAAGCAGTTTTCTCTTTCCACCAACGATATAGTTAGTTAGCTAGTTAACGTAGAAGAGATTTTCAATACCTCGAGTGGTACTCGAACCACCACTCACTGCAGATGCCAGGTGCTTTATACCTAATAGTAAATTTAATCTACAACAACATGACAAGAAATTCACTTTCAAACAAACTCGTAACCTATTGTTTTTAAAGTGTACGCGGACCTTTATGTACAGACGGACGCCCTGCACTTCAACCTATACAAAACTGTAAAATTTCTTCAATACATTTTCAACCATATCTCTTAGTCATAATTCTATTGAATAAGTCTATTGAGTAAATTTGACAGTTTGTGTAAGGTTGACGTGCAGGCGTGTGTACATGCGATACTACTCTCATTAATTAACTACAGATAATTTAAATGGATAGGTACCTAGTACCTAGTGCTAATGACGCACCACAAAAGCGTCCACTAGCTGCCACCACATTTTTGATAATTTGTCAAGGATCCAAACAGAAAAGTCAAAATGTTGTTACTGGTGTAGATGCCAAAAATGTATACAGGGTTGTTGGAAATACGTATCTTAAAACGAAACTTGTACGAGTATATCCTCGCTTTTAAACTTTATTTTATTGTTACGTCAGGTTTAAGTTCAATTGTCGCGTAAACTTTATAACATTAAGTAACTAGTTACTTAAATGATATGTCGCTTTCGTTAACCAAATTAGCCACGGCAAAGGTAAGTTAGCATAATTGAAAAAAGTGTTTTAACTCAATTCCTGATTAACTTTATTATTTTATTTATTTTAAACAAAATTATATGGCGGATTTAATGATGAGGTATTATTATCTACGATTCAACCATAGGCTACGTGCTGAAATGGCATTACATTTGGATGACCCCTTTTATTTTTATTTCATTTTGTTTTTAATTTTAATTTGTTTTTATTTCGTTTTCATAGATATGTTTTGTGTAGTTATGTTTTCCATATATATATATTTATTAGAATATATTGTTTCAGGTGAGCCTTGTGGAAGAATTTGACATTCTGCAAATCGTGGGCGAAGGTTGGTTTGGAAAAATCCTTCTAGTAGAGCACAGAGCGTCTGACACAGAAATAGTGTTGAAAGCCCTCCCCAAGCCCTACGTATCTATAAGAGACTTTTACAGAGAATTTCATTACAGTCTTCATTTGAGTGCACATAAAAGTATCGTGACTACATTCGATGTTGCCTTCGAGACGGCTGGCTTTTACGTGTTCTGCCAAGAATATGCACCTTTAGGTAAATATATATTTCTTTTTTAATGTTAAAAGGAGGCAAACGAGCAGGCGGGTCACCTGATAGAAAGTAAAACCGCCGCCCATGGACACCCGCAAAGCCAAAGTAATAGCAGATGCGTTGCCGGCCTTGAGGAAGGAGTTGTTGGATCTTGAGGAGGGAGTAGGATTTGGGAGGGGGGAGAGGGGAGAGATGGGCCTCCGGTACTTTCACTCACCGGACGAAACACAACACCAACGAGTGCCATTGTCTCACGCCTGTGAGAGGGTGGTATTACGCCGGGCGTGCCGGCCCATTTCGTGCTGCAATGCAGCGTGGCTCTACCACTCATTCTTATTATTTTTAAAATTTTGCATTTATAATGCTATAGGTATATAGTTATTTCATATTTTACGTTTTGAACCCTTTGCGTGAGACGAAACGTCAGGATAAATTAATCTGAATCAATGTGTAAATAAACGCGAGTAGATTCGTAAAAGTTGATTTATTCAAAATAGATAGAGCTCCACTTTTGCTCACCCTGTTTGTATATTGTTTCCTGTTTGTGTGTTTTTGTGCAATAAAGAATATATTTAGTTACAAAAACTAAATAACTAATATATTTAGTTACTCTTGGGTACATTACCAGTCGACAGCGACGCGGAGGAATTTTTTGACGCCATATTTTAGTTTCGTAATAGTTTTAGTTACTTTAGGTTATTATATTATTGTGAATATTATTTTAGTTACAAGATAAAGTTTTACTAGAAAAAATCAACCAGCCTCAAGAAGCTCGAGTGGGAATCGAACCCACGACCTTTGGATAACCGGTCCAATGCTCTGCGACTGCTGAGCTACAGGCCAGTAGAGTAAGAGAAAGGATATTTTATGAAAATAATTTATTCGAACATTATTTAAGCTTGTTTGCAATATTTTATCCGAAAATATGAGCATAACGCTAAACTGGTAACTAAACAATGTTCGGTGGTTGGATGTTGGATTTAAGCCAAGGAAGCGTATTGAATGAACATTAAATTAAACAGTTGGTGCCACCGATGCTAGCCGACTTTAAATTTGAGAGAGTTCAAGTATTTATAGTGAGCTGAGAAGCAATTACTCTTACACTTAAATTAAAGGTTTCTAACAAGAGTTACCTCGTCGTCATCATCACATCATCACCAGCTCATTTTATGTCCCCACTGTTGGGACACGAGCTTTCCCTATGGATGGATAGGGAAAACGGGCCATAAACCACCACGCGGACCCAGTGCGGATTGGTGGTTGTTAACGACTGCTAATGCAGCCGGGATATGTGCCTTCCGAAGCACGGAGGAGCTAGAGATGAACATTTTTGGTCATCAGATGACCGGCTTTTGAGAAAGTTGCTTAACTCGCAGGCCGGGCGCGTTAGAATTAGAATTTTAATTATAATTAGAAATCGATCCCAGGAAGTGGAATATTATTCGATGCAGAAGCTAGTTAGGTACTTCTCTCTTTCAAACAGTTCTATAAAAAACGATCATAATAACTATTTTTTTGGAGAACCCCCACTGTTTTGAATGTGTATGTGTAATTGTACCAAATAAAGATTTTTTCTATTTCTATTTCTATTTCTTCTACTGCGTAAACAACCGTATAAGCGCCCACAATTGAAAACAAGTCATCGCTCAAACTGATGGGTAATGGCTTGATGTAAACAAGCCGAGTTTCGGATCACCAACCCGCATTTTACAAGCGTGGTAATTAGCTTGTAAAATGCGGGTTGTTGATCACAAACTCGGCTTGTTTACATCAATGTCACCAACAATTTTGCTTAATACTTAATACTTAATATTATGTGGTTTAAGTTTAAATAACTAACGTTACTGTGTTTTCAATTGCGAGGACATAATCAAACTGCGTTCAAAAATACCCCGTCCGGAATCGACTGTAAGACCAATGAAGAATCTAAAATTCTAGACTAAAGAGACCCCATTTGTTATCAACGCCCGAAGGGCACTTCTAATTTTTTCTTTTTATGCTGACTGTGTGTTTTCGTTGCTATTAGCTCTCAAAATATTACGTTATCGCTATAGTATCAAGCAAGCCAAAACGCTTTAATTTGTGAGGTACAGTGTTTTTACTTATATTGTGCTGTACAGTAAAAGCTAATTAATACACTGTAGCAACAATTACAGTGTTTTCGCTTGACACGATAGATCGGTATAAATACTTACTACTTATTATTTTTTATAGGTGATTTAACATCAAACATGGTGGACACTGGAATTGGTGAAATCCACACAAAAAGAGTGGCGAAACAACTGTCTTCCGCACTAGAACACCTCCATCAGAGAGACTTGGTACACAGGGATGTGAAGCTGGACAACATTTTAATATTTAAATCGGACTTCTCAAGAATTAAGCTCTGCGACTTTGGTGAGACCAGAAAAGTTCAATCTGTAGTGAGAAGAAGAAATGAATGGCTTCCGTATTCACCACCGGAGGTTTTGAAGTTATCTATGGACAGCAGTTACAAGTAAGCTAAAACCTACCTAGATAGAGGCTAGAGAACTAAACAGGCGGGTATATTTTAACTCCCGTATTAATAAGCAAAGTGTAAGCTTGGAGTAGTTACCTACTCCGTGTTTTGTGTTCATGTAAACTTCATTTCATATTAGAGTAAAAGAGACAAAACACGGAGTAACTTCTCCAAGCTTACACTTTGTTTATTAATAAGCCCCCTAAAGCTTAGTTATATACAATTCAACAAAGTCCTAAAAATAATTTATAACATGATAACTTGAATTTCCTAAAATCCTGAAATCTATAATACCCCGTTCCAATTGTTTACATTTATTTATATACTTTCAGGGCATTAATTACACATGACATTTGGCAATTCGGAATAGTTATTTTCATATGCCTTACAGGATGTTTGCCTTGGCAAAAGGCTGCATTCGACGACCCTAGATATGCAAGGTAATTAATAGACTAGTGTCTACATGCAAGCAAAAAAAATGAAATAAAAATTGGAGAGTAACATGTTAAAATATATTAATTTCAGTTACTACAGTTGGTACAACAGCGCGAATCCATTACGCAAACAACCAAAGTTATGGAAAATGGTTTCGTCAAGAGCGCAGAAAATGTTCAAAAAATTTGTAGAGCCCAGATCAGAGAAGAGAGCTGCAAATTTCAATGAGCTCTCCAGATTTTTAGACGATAGATGGATGGCTAAAGGGTTCACTGATAGAGTTGGTAAGTTGTCTTCGCGTCTGGACTCCATTTCCACTTAACATCAGGTGGTGTGGAGTCATTTGCCGTGCTAAGTATAAAAAAAAAAAAAAAGTGCGAGGCACAAAATATTTGCAATTGCTACAAAAATCCGTTTTACAATGGACTCCGTAAATTCTGCACAATTAAATATTGTAGACACACCTTCACATCGGACTACCACAAACTGTCAAATTTCCTTAATAGACTTAGAGTTAAATGACTAAGAAATTTGATAGTTTTGGATAGGGGAGCATTAGACCATATATGGTCTAAGGCGGTGGCGGGTAAAACTAAGGGTCTTACAAATAAACAGAGCATAAGGTCCGAATAACTATTCGGACTTTATCTTATTCCTTATTCCGTGTTTTGTTCTCGTCATGTAAACGTCATTTCAAATTAGAGTAAAAGAGACAAAACACGGAATAACTATTCGGAGCTTATTCTCTGTTTATTTGTAAGGAGGTAAGGATTTAACTGTATGTGGCGTTAGTTGGGGGAGGTTCATGTCCAGCAGTAGACAAGTGAAGGCTAATGCTGATTACGCTATAACGACCGACTTTTTGTAGGACCGACAATCGGAGCGATTTTTTCGCCGAGGTTTTATCATCTATTTTGTGACCGACTTTTTGTAGGACGTGTGGGTTGCAACATAGAACTCCATAAGCTGCATTTTCACCGACTAAAAATCGTTCACCGATTATCGGACGTGGGCTTAAAGCAGGCTAACAACCTCACCACCTCACTCAGATATGTAAATTTACGTACACTTACTTGGTAGTTACCTAATTTCGTTCAAAAGTACTTACGAGTTACGACCGAACTACAATGTATTAACTTTTGTGAATATTTCAGCGGGCGGAGACATTGACGAGCTCTGTCCTTCAATGTACAGTTTTCATAGCGATCCAAATGAGAAGAATATATTACTCAAACATTTCCGTGATAATGGCATAGAAACGACAGTAGATCGCCAAATCAAAAAGCAGAGGATCCGCGATTGGATCCAGAATAGCGTTATTGAAGAAGAGGACGAAGAGGTAGATTTAGTTAAGATATTAAGTTTTTACTTCAAGAATCATTTTAAGTAATAAAAAATAATCAAACCTTGT
Organism: Eudonia truncicolella; assembly: GCA_949315975.1. Lineage (NCBI taxonomy): Eukaryota > Metazoa > Arthropoda > Insecta > Lepidoptera > Crambidae > Eudonia > Eudonia truncicolella. The sequence goes on along the minus strand of OX438837.1, from coordinate 15,360,259 downwards.
TTGTTTTTAAGGAGGAAAGCAACTACGAACCCAGTGTTTATGACGATAGTGACGCAGAATTAGAAGACAGGTCACGACCCCATCCAATAGACGAATCGCATAGAGTAACCCTGCGATTTGATACTGAAAAACATATCAACCCAAGAACTGGAGAAGTTATAGACGGAGTCAAACACCAACCTGCGGAGAAAAACCCTCTGTCCTACGACGTCCAAAACATAGAGCCGGTGGCGCCTGCTAACGTGGCTAGACGGTATGGTGTAAAAGAGGAAGGCTCATCTCATACCTCCACCAAAGATAGTGCTTATGGATCAATGGAAGCTAAAGTAAATTCTTCATCAAAAACATCTTACAAAACCGAAACGAAACAAATGACATCTTTGGATCCCCCACAGAATAATAGTCCTAGCAGATCGCTAAGTGGGTCATCAATACAACAAAATAGATCACCTAACCTAATCAGCCACGCTCAAAGAATACAAAGAAGTGAAGAGGTGTTTTCCAAAGAACTTGATAGCATAAGAGGGAGTACATCGACACTCCATTCAATAGGAGCTTCGTCACGATCGAACAGTCTGCGCGTGACTCAAAACAGCTCTTTAGATAGCTCTTCCAATTTAAACCTTGAAATGCCGTTGCAAATCGAAAATGGTGTTTCTACCAGACCAAACAACCCTGTTGTAACTCAGAATGGATTTAGCCCTGGCAATAGACAAATAGAACAGAAACCACATTCGTACACATCGATGAAGAGTACTGTGTATGATAGGGTTAACATTCGTAGAGAAGCCGGTAATTCCAACGACTATTACCAAAACAATCAGGTGCCAGAAAGTCCGTATACATCTATGATGAATATTGTACAGGGTCAAATTAAAATAACCCCACACGGTAATGAAACCAATAGGAATGTTGTAGATGTATCTATAACACCCGTTTCGCACAATAGGAATATGTAATTTTGCTCAATTGAATTATATTGACTTGGTTTTAAATTTTTATAAAATTCTATACTTACCTACACTTTTTTTGATTTATACACAAAGATGTATAGAAAATCATGTATATTATGTAAGGTAGTTTAAGTTAGTATTATACTCATGTATCCGTTTTCTTTACTGAACTGTTGTATTGCTATTGTGACTGTTTTTCAATTAATAGACTTTGTTTAATGGCTTTCGTCGTCTTTTTACTTCTTTTAAGATATTAAAGCGCTGATTTAAGTTAGAATAAAGATACAAACTTCTTGAATATTATTTTATACAAATGTTTTAGATACAGATAAAGACAATACAGATAATAGAAATATGTTTTATTTTTATAATAGTAATTTCCTCCTTCAAATATTATTATTTAATAAATTTCAGCTCTCATGATTTTGATTTCCAACCTAAAATTTAAGCATTTATTTGTTGTAGGTAGGTAGGTCTATTGAAATTTTCGGAGGAGGCGGTTATATGGACTGTTGCACCCGGATCCCCTACGCCATATCGAATACCAATTCATCGAATATACCCATCGTCGTAATGAAATGAAATGAAGTTATTATTTATTCACGTAAAACAAAGTAGTACATTTTAGCTGGTGGTAATTTTCTCATTTTAAACGTCTCTAATTTCTCTTATTTATCTTTTTGCCAAACGCAGGGCATGTGAATGTCAATTTACATTGAATTAAATTCAAAATTTACTACTTACTACCGACTTTACGATAAATAAGTTACAGCACACCAAGCAATAAACTAAGAACAATATATTTTTACCTCTAATTTGTATATAATTATAAAATTTTATAAAATACAGTGAAAAAATTAAAGCCCAGCCAGGAATCGAACCTGGATCTTCCGTCTGGATCTGGATCTGTATTTTATAAATATTTTAGTAATTTAGCTTAATTCAGTGCAACAATTAGCACTTGAAAATAAAAAGTAAAAATCTAATTTGTAACTTACTTGTAATACAAACTTATTACCTGTGTTTATTACTCATACCTACCTACATAGCAAGTTAGGTAGTCGTAGTGTTGTACGTAGGTCGTCGTTCCCCGCGATGTCAGACGTACTGTAATTACCGTATCTATACGGTATTTTCAAGCCTTGTACGGTAATCTATCGTGGTACGAAAATCATACGGTAATCCTAAGAACAGTGCCGAAATTCGACAAAATTGGCGCCTAATCTCTGAACCAACCTCAGAACTGTCTCGTAGATAAGTTGGTGGGTGAACCGTAATTTCTCTCTATCGCACTTCTAATGATATGCTATTTGCTATCTCTTTCCTTCTTATTTGATGGATGAACAAGCGGCCGAGAAAAATGTCCGAATGAAATGAATGACTGACTGAACGAAGTTCGTTCAGTCAGTCATTCATTTACTAAGGTCGACGTTCAGTGCCTATCTTAAATACGTTCGGCAATATGATGCCTACTGCCTTAAAAAGTTATGAAATACAACTTTTAAAGTAGTTAACGACTATTATTCTGTTTATTAGAAAATAAGTTGGAAATATCTAATACATTAGAGCGACTTTTCATACAACCATCGTGTACGGTGGTTGTATGAAACGGTAATTGTACGGTAATTTAGGGGTACATTTTACGGTAATATTGGCATCAGTCTAGCAACGCTGGTCGTTCCTAGTTCTCTTTTCCGCAGAAGAGAGATTATTCTTTCCTCTGCTCTTTGGTGGATATGAAACTCAGAAGAATATTTATAAATTATTGTTCTGAGGACGGTTCAGTCCTCAGAATAATATAGCTTTAGTTCACTGAGCAAGAAATCACTTAGCTTTAGTTATTGTTCTGAGGTTCAGTCAGTCCACTGCTCTGTCAGTCTGATTTTAGTTTACACAAGTACCGTATATAGTATTATCTAAGCAAGTAGTACCTATTGCCATGATTTCAAAATAAACGGTATGTTTTAAGAAGAAGGTAATGGTATCTTGCTATTACAGCCTAGACTTAGGTTCTATTTTATGGTACTAATTTTAGTCATTTGATGGTTTGGTTGGTGGATGATTAAGTATTGATCGGTTTGGTAGATTAATCTTTTATCTCTCAGTGACTCCATATGGAGCCATAGAACAATTGAATTTCTAATGTGTCTGGTTTTATGGTTAATGAGAGGTTAATTAATACGTCAGCGTCCCTAATAAGGTAGTAAGTCTGTGATGGATGATGATTGATGAATGATTATTCTTTTGAGTTAAACATAACAAAGTTGTGGGACTGCACAGAAACGTTACTTAAATAAACAAGAACAATAGTAACTATAAAACTTTCAGATTTCACATTGATTTTCATTTGCACAGAATAATGTCTTTTATGTAATAATATACCTCGTTATAGAACTTCGTGTACTGATGATAATCATCATCAGCTCATTTTATGTCCCCACTGCTAGGGCATGAGCTTTTCCTATGGATGGATAGGGAGAATAATAATACTAATGATAATGCGAGTACATAATCAATAATCCAATTAAAATAAGTTCATATACGTTATGATATAAGTTCAATTAATATGTTCAATTGCTTTGTTTAGTTCGTCTCGTCACTATAAACACACAACTGTCACTAATATGTCAAAAAATTTGGACTTCTTGGCGGGAAAGTGAAAAGTTATGTCTGCGGTTTTGTTTTATTTTCTAAAATTTGAGTTATGTCGAATATTAATGTGTAATGTGAAATAATGGTGAATTATTAACCGTTAAGTGTTCGTGAGTGTGCATGAGTGTTCGCAAATAAAACAAAACTGTGCAACGTTACTTTTCAAATTCCCACAAGAAGTCTGCGTGAGGACTTAGTAAAACCCCACATCTTTACTGATATATATTCGAGGGGTTGGGGGGTAATATCATTTCTCACTTTCTATTATCATTCATCATCATCAATATTTTTATTGATGATATTAGATATTAGTTTATTTATGTATTACATAATAATATGAAGATAGAACGAATGAATAGGCTTGATGGATTTCATCCGGAGCCGTAAAACAATAACAAAAAAAAATGTCAAAAAATTTAAATGTCTGCCGTGCCGCCGTTGCGTATGGAAATTTGGAAAACATAAAAATGGAATAAGATTTAAAAACTTATCTATTTGTCCTTATGAGACATCGTATATAATCGTGTAGATTAAAAGAAAAGCTTTTTCAAATATATCAATCCAATACCCTGTTCAATTATTGTTAACTATGTTTAAATGCGTTCTAACCTCGTAGATACCCGGTTTTTCGGTTTTATGTTTAATTATTTTACATAATATTCCTTAGCCAATATGCAGAAATTCCAAGAAAGTGTGTTTTCTATAGTTAAAACTACCAATTTATCACCAGCAGTATTTAGTTTTTTACAGCCATCTGAAGATATCACAGGTATAATATGGTATAATATGATATTGTATGGTTGACTACATGTTTATAAATACCTAGTTATTTTATTTGTGCAGAAACGGCAGCTATCTATTGCCCGGATTTTAACGACACTCTGACCTAAATAACAACTCAGTGGTACAACTTAACTTAACTTTGTAATTCTCACTTTTTTCAGACAAAACTCCACTTGGGGGTATATTCAATGACACAAGGCATGGATGGCTTGCTTTAGGCCCAAAATTCTGTGTTGTGGATCTACAGTCGGGCCTTAAGATTGCTGCTAAAATATTTGGCTTACCATATAGGTAATTATTATATTTCTATAATTACATTATTTACTTAGTCCCTTTTTATTAAAAACTACCTCTTCTAATTTTTAAAATACTTTACTAATTCGGTACATAATATAAATTTTATGTACAATTAATTTCAGCAACTCTAGAACAATAGTCACTAGTGTTGTAGAACTCCCTACACCGTTAACGGATAATTCAAAACAGCTGATTGTAAGTCTGTGCGAAGATGGCAGTAGCACAATTTGTGTGTTCCACATCAACGGCTCCCAAACCCTTCGTTGTATACAAACTGATGTTGTAGTGACGGAACTTGCAGTGTGCGATGAACTGCCTAATGGCCCGTTTACATGTTTCGATGGTGTTATTATGGCAGGCACAAGAAGTGGGGAGGTTTTTGTGTTTGACCTCAATAGGGCTGGTCTCATACAAGGTATGTACTCTTTAACATTTTTTTAACATATAAACTTCAACTCATTGCTCTGATAATCAGCAAATGAATATTGTTTTTTATTTAAAGCTGATCGTAACATAACAATTACATTTACTATTTTATAAGTTTCTGATAAACAAATGATAATAATTATAGTAGCTTGATGCAATTTCTAATTATTTCAGCTTTAAAAGATATATCACAAGGCTGTGAACATCTAAAGCAGAGTGAAAACAATCCATCCAACATAACATTCTTGCCATTGAATGCTTTGCAACACATTGAGGAGCAACGTGAGCTTGCTTTGGAGAACAATGATCATTTGGCAATACTATTGAATGAATCCTCAATGGTTGAAAGACAGTATATATTCCGTAACCCAGATGGATCTGTCCATATGAAGGCCAAGCGGGAGCATGTTAGAGTGACTGTGTTACAGTACATACCGCAGTTGGGAAGTTTGGCAGTTGGTTATAACTTCGGTGCATTTCAGCTTTGGAACCTTTTGAGTCTGGAACTTGAGTATACTTCCCAAGTGAATTTGGAGTGTATGCCTGTTACTCACTTTGGATTTCAGGTGAGCAGGTTTCCATTTTGTATGTTTTTAGTTGAATTTGTTGTATATCTCTATTTACTTTTACTTAGATCAACTATGTGTACAAATATTTATCTAAGGTTTATTCAAGTTATTTGATAGTCATCTATAATCGTCCCACTGCTGGGATCAGCCCTTCCTACATGACAGCACATGCTGCTGACACACAATTCTGAATTGATACAGTTTTAACAAGTACCATTTTATAAACCAGCTAAAACCAACAGCACAATGTGCATTCTGAAACACTCACTTGCTTGAGATATTTGGATCCATCTGGTGTCCCAGCATTTCGAAAATTACTTTACATTCAAGATTACAACCCAAACGCACACACTGATGTGCCATTGTGTTATTATTAGTGTGCATTTAATGAATTCATTTATTTCTTTTAGGAGCCCTGTGATGATCCAAGGGCATTTTGCTATCTATGGGTAGTGTACTCTGTGACAGACCGGTTTGAAGAAGAGGAATTTCCATTGGCTGTGATGTACTCTCTCACTTACCATGGAAAAAGAATGTTGTCGGACACAAACACTAACGTTGTGTGCCTTTATCAAGTAAGTGTGATGTAGTTACATTTTTATAAATGTATTTCTGTCAATAAGTTATTAATTATCTTTAGTCTTTAGTTATAACATACTACATGTTATGCTTCCAATACAAGATGTACCTACGTAATTAAAGTACAGGCTGTACATCAGCCTATTCAAAACTGTCAAATTTCTTCAATAAAATTGTTCAACCAATATATAATATAGACATAAAGTTATAGACCTAAAGTTCAAAGTAGATTGAGGAAATTTTACACCGTCTGTTGTGCAGGCATGTGTACAATGTGCTCAAGTGGTTTTAAAATAAAATAAAAAATAAAAAGTTTCGCCAGTTATAAAGCTCTTAAGGACTTTCAATGTAGACGTTTCGTGTCAGACTACTGCCGTGCGTTTTCATATTAAACGACAACCGCACGACTGTTTTAATGTAGAACGTAGTCCAAACTGCTACCGCACGTCCGACAACAAACGTCTAAACTGAAAAAGACCTAAATGTTAAGCTTTACTCAAAATCCTATACTGTTTCCAGGAATTCTCGATAGCATCAATAAGATTCCAAGTGGAATTGACTGCAATGGAAGACGCTGGTCATCTTCTAGGAGGCAAATGTGTCTCCTGCAATACTTACTCTATCAACTCTACTCTGGGATCGGAAGGAGAAGACAGTAAGACATGCGTTTGAATTTTAAATCTATATATAAATACCAAACAATCCAAATGTCTTGCTATTGATATATTGATAGATATATTAGATATATTAGATATTGTTTAATGTTATATTTGCTGTTACTATTTTGTTAATAAATAATATTAATAATAATAAACTTTATTTGCACACAAAAAAAAAAGAAATACACATACTGACAAATATTTAAAAAAAGTAAAGAGTATAAAATAGGCGGCCTTATTGCTTACGAGCAATCTCTTCCAGGCAACCTTGGGCGAAAAATAATAAAATAAATAAAATAAAAATGGGTGCAAGTAAAAATAAACTAAATAATAATAATAATAATATCAAATAAAGTAATTACATACAAAAGGGAAATAAATATATAAAACAGAGTTTATGCAATATAAATTATAAAATAAATAAACATAGCTAAGGTAAATTTGATAAATGACTCCGAACCTGACCCTTGAACGACTCAAAAATATTATTTGAATCATCAACATCATAATCTTTTTGCTTCATGTTGTACAGACACGGGACACCTGCACATCAGACTATCCAAAACTGTCGGATTTCTTCAATGAATTAATGAATGAATTCAACCATATGTCATAGACAAAAAGTTCAATGTCTATTGAGGAAATTTGACTATGTGTTAATTGGTATAATTATATTTCTCTATGGTGTTAATCTGAAGTGCAGGCGACGCAGGCGTCCGTACATATTACTCTTAGTCTAGTTTTAGTTCGCATCAGCCTAATTAATATATTAATACATTGTAAAAATCTTAATCTAAGTAGTATTAAAACTATACAATTAAAGTTAAAGTAAATTATGTATACTTATATGAGATCAAAATTAAAGTTAAATGGGCAACAAAATATAAATAAAATCTTAAACAAACCATAAATAGACTTTAAAACTATATAAATTAAGGGATGCCTAATTAAAGTTGTCTAAACTGTCCCATACTGACACATTTGGATTACTCCCCCAAATACGTACAACAAAGATTTTTATCATGTTTTCTAATAAAAAATTGTATTTGTGTAGGTATGTTGAACATCTGCCAGCTGGTTTGGGAGTGCTGGGGCGAGAACGCCAACGAGTCACAGTACGGTATGCTGTTGTTCGATCTGGACCAGTGGTACAAGGACCAAATGCCAGGTACATAATATATGTCTTATCTTTTGGTTTATTTTATTATGACGTTTCGAATCCTTTGTAATGTTTTTTTTTTAATATTTGCTAATAGATACACCAGCTGTACATAGTGGCACACTGATTCTGATATTTCTAAATGTTAAAAATAAGCCACTATGACAATAGTAATCATTTTGAAATGGGTGAATGGACACCCAAGCATGATTGTGTGGTATTAACATGTTTGACCATATTTATTGTTTTCAAATGTAAATTTCAAATTTATCTCTATTGTATATGTTTGGCGTAATATTTTTATTGGTAAGTAATATGAAAAAGAAAAACAACCTATACTGACATATAAGTAATCATAATGCATTTATCCTTTCACTGTTGGTGGCAATGTAGATGCCATCATAATGGGGATGTTGACAGCAACAACAAATAATTCCAGAACATTAAACCAATAAATGAAATCACGGAACAGTTCTTTAAAACATTGACCTATTTTTTATTTGACCTAAGCATGAATTTCGGTAACCTAAAAAGTTATTAATAAACACTAGATTTTAGATTTTTTTGATTTCAAAGATTTTGCACTAATTTTAATACAGTCATATCTCAGCTCTAGAATGTTTTTGTTTTGTTTATATAATTTTAACGCAAATTTTGTTGTGATACAAATTACAAAAACACAATGTTGAAAAAATTTCCACAAGCAGGATTTGAACCTGCACCCTTCTGACATACTTGTGTTTTTTGAGCGTCAATTGAAAGCTATGACTTCATAAACCCTATAGTGGAGACCTTGTACCGAGAAGAAGCCGTAACAAACTCGGCAAGGGCCGTTTCTTTCTCCGGTAGTGTTACAATACATAAGTTTATTAAAAAATAAATAAATAGTAATGTTCGCATAGAAACGTACCGGTTGCAAAGCAACGCGTTCATGAGTGCGACGTGGTGCCCGCCGCTGGCCGGCGCGCGCGCGCTGGCGGCGCGGCTGGCGCCCGCGTCCGTGGCCGCCTACGCGCACTGCACGCGCCTCGAGGAACACTTCTACCCGAACGCGCTGCAGTACCGTAAGTTATAATTGTTTATTGATGTGTAACATCTTCCCGCTCGCCTTCTATATATACAATTTGTGGGAGTGATTTCGTAGAAATGTGCCGGAAGTAGGTCGTGACAGCGTGACAGGAAGTCGGGGAAGCGCGCGAGCGCGCGCCATTTTGTAAATTTAAAATCGATATTAAGAACAAGACATATTATTAATATATGTGACATGTTGTGTCATCATTTTGATATGTCAAATGTCTTCTAATGAGTATTTACTGCATTCTCTTTATGATTTGTCAAAAAATATACATAATTGTTAATTCTATATTCTATTTTCTATTGTAATATTGATTTCAAAAGGTGAGATGTCAAATGTTACACATCATATGCGGCTACTATAAGGCTCGTTCGTTTTTATTAAAATGTCCATCCTGCATAGCAACTAAAGAATTTGACAGCGCTGGTCAACATTAAGTGAAGTTATTATGAAATGGCATGGCACTTACGTGTTTAGCTACCTTCGGTGCTAATCGTAGACTAAACATACAGAAATCATACCATTTTATTTTGTTTTCAGACATCTAAATACTTAGCTACCTTTGTAACATATTTTTTGTTTTTGGTTAATTCGTCCATTTATAGCTCTAGCACAAAATTGAACTAGCTCACTTCATAACAGGTTGCATCTGCCTGACGACGTCCGAAGCGAGCGTGCTGGGTACAGTCGGCATCCAACGACAGATCATCAGCTCCCTAGACTCGACCGGGCCTACCGCGTTACTCGACCCGACGCGACTGTACCGAGCTTGCTTAGCGGCGGGGTTATCGCCGCTCTATACTTATCATCATGGTAGAGAGCCTACTCAGGTAAATGTGAGAGGTATCATTATAGAGGTAGAAACTAAAACAGGAGGTCCGAAACTGAGACATGACATCGAAATACTAGACCAAAACACTAGACTAAGACAAGACCGAGCCGCGGGACCAAGACACTATACCAAGACACTAGACCGAGACAACAGATCGATAGAAGTCTTGACTGAACCCACTGCGTTACTCGACCCCACGCGAATTATGGCACGAGCTTTCTGTGGTAACTATGAAACGTTACAGCAACTGAAGTATGTAAACTGAATCCCAAAGGTGAGACTTGAGGCCGTGTCGCGAACGATACACGAGACCTATGCATTAGACCAAAACACGAGTCCGAGTTATGACTACGAAATACTAGACTGCGACACGAGACTGTAACGAGACCGAGATAGCAGACAGAGATACGATACCGAAATCGAGCTAGGGACACGAACCCAAGTCGTCGCATTTACCACCACGTGAAATTACGTTTCCGTCTGGTTCCACATATGTCATGTAAATTGTAAACTTTCATCTACTTCTTGCCTATCTATTGTTGTTTACGATCTTTTGTTTATTTTAAAGTGTGTTTGTAGGAGGAGCAGCGCAAGTTTCTGCTATCGGTGGCATTGGAAGCTCGATTATCGCGGTTTTTGAAGCGGTGCGCGCACGACTGGGCCATCGGCAGCCATACGGGCGCCGGATGTACTCTTACGTTCCTGGTCAGTGGGAACAATATTATTTAACTACGTAGACCGACGATCTGGTGAAGGTCGCGGGTAGCCAGATGCGGGTTGTACAAAATCGTTGTGGAGATCCATGGGGGGAGGCATTTGTCGAGCAGTGGGCGTCTTTTTGTTGAGATGATGATGATGATAATAAAAAATAATGAGATTTTTTTTTAATGCGTTTTTTCTTGTCTTGAACAATTTATGGTCTACAGAAGTGGCCATGGTTTTGCATTGATTAACGAAACGAACGATTGATGAAGTAATTTTTGTGTAGGTATAGTATGCGTACATGTAGATATATAAGGTATATGTCCTTTGTAACGTGTGTTGTGTATTCAAATTTAATTTATTTGCGTGTACCTACATACATAAATTCATACATACACTCACGTCCTTCTCCCTATAATGGGTAGACAGATAATAATAATAGTGCAGTATAGGATTAATTGTTTTTATGTCTATTGAAGATGGTATGTGTGATCATCAAGTATCAAATAAAATAAACGTTTTATCTAGCCATTTGTCTCACATTAAAATAAATAATGTGATTGTGTTTGGCAGGTGGATTGGTGTTGGCAGCGAGCCATAGAGTTGAAGGAGAACGCTAAGGAGCTCACTGCACCTTTATTCTCTTCTGCCGCCTTGCCAGACAGGTGAGTAGTACTTAGTTATATCAGCACTGGGAAAAGGAAAGTGGGACCAAAGTAATTTGTTTTTACCGTAGCACTGAGACACTGGGGGGAGGGGAAACCCGCTGCTTTCATTTTTGGAGAGAATTAGCTGAAGGCAGCTGCTGGTGCTGGTGTTTCCAGCGTCACCGGACTTTCTTGGAAGCGGCGAAAAGCTTAAATATGCCAGCCGTTTTTTTTAGTAAAAGTGTTATTTTTTTTTTAAATGCAAGTGAAAGTGTTTTTTAGTCCATAGTACATAAATAAATAAATGTATGTGCATTATTTGACCTTTGCCTTAACTTTGCTTCTTTAACTTCATTGCCATAGCTAAAACAGGAGTTTTCTGCTGGTGGCCCATACCATTATTTTTAAACCAATTACACAACGCTAGTACTATCGTATGATTGTGATAGCCACGCCCACTTTACAATAACTCAGTCCTATCTCTAGAGGCCCATTAAAAACACATTTGCGATAACGCTACGGCCCGCTACTCTTCAAACAAAACTCTTCGGACACTTCACGCGACGTCGCGTGAAGGTGAAGAGCACTGGGAACACGACGTCGCGCGATTAACGTTTTAAACACCGCCCTAAGAAACAGGGCATTAAAGCAATCCCATTGGTGGATTTTTTCTCGCGCACCGCTTCGCTGCTTCGCTCAGCTCTCGTGGCGTCTTTAGACTTGTAACCCTTGAATGGGTGCCTTTGGCTTTCAAAGTAAAAGTAAATAGTGTTGAATAATTTCGGCGAGCTGGTTAGAACCACGATAGCTCACTTGGGAGAGCACCTGACCCGGTATGTCAGAAGGATGCAGGTACAAATCCTGCTCGTGGAAATTTTTTCAACATTTGTGTTTTTGTGTCCTTTGTCTACAGGAACGTGGTGCGATGTCTAGAGCATTGCGTCCAGCAGTTGACCCAGCTGACGGGTCTGCTGGACGCCGTGCTCACTAAGTGCTGCAACTTGGTCGTTCCTGACGGTGAGTTATATTTATTTATAAGGTATATTTTAACGTGCAACGATTCTGAAAGTTAATTTGTTGTTCATCGTTTTCAATTCAAATAAAATCGAAAACATGAAAGTTTTACGATTCCAATTTTGAATTGATATTGTCACACGGACAATATTTCTAATCATAACTGTATAGTAATTATATATTTTTTTACAAAATATTTTCAGCGAATATGTTCAGCGGTTAAGAATTCTGCTTGCATCATTTACCATCGGGAAATTAAACGTTTCACTGAATACACAGTTTGCCCTAATGCCAAACACACCTTATGTCTTAACTGTAAGCCACCTACTTTTTTGTGAAGAACACAAATCAGTAACAATCTATATCTTTATAGATACCTTCTAACTCTGTTACCGCAGCTCTCAGCGAGATGGAGGACAAGTACAAAGGCATCGGCACGGTGTCGCTATACTTCCAAGTGGTGCAATGGTTCCTGCGCGTGGGGCTGCTGCCCGAGCGCCACGCCGGCCGCCGCGCCGCGCCCTACCGCGCCGCGCAGCTGCGCGCCGCCTACCACAAGAGGTCAGCGTCCACTCCAATACGTCTGTTCAAAATTCAAAATTCAAAATTCAAAATCATTTATTCAGTTTAGGCTACAAGTAGCTCTTGTGAATGTCACTATGCCATCGGTTCGTAAGTCTACTCTGGGCGGGAGATCTTGTACTGAGAAGAACCGGCAAGAAACTCAGCAAGTGTCCAGCTCTTTTCTCCCTTACAGCGTCAAAAATATTGGAAAATGCCCTATCATAGCAGGACACTTTCCATTACAAATAAACACAAAATTATAGAAGACAACCACAACATGTAAATAAAAAACAAAAATATCACAAAATAAAAATTAAAAAAAAAAAACTAAGTTAACAAATTTACATCAGGTAAAAGTTTCAATTTCCACAATGTCATACAGTACCACTACAGTACTCAAAAAAAAAAAAAATTGGTTAAGAAAAACCAAGTCAAACTACAGTAAATAATATTAAAAATAAGATAAGTATGCAAGAGCAGACCAGCCTCCACAGGCAGCACCCGTTCACGAGTATGACATATGAATCAGCCATCGCTTCGCTCAACCATAGTTTAGGGTATTTGTTATTATGTAGGTAGACCACATCAGCACACCGCCCCGGTACCTGCAAGGTTGATGCAAACTTTATGGCTGCTGTGAAGTTAGCAACGAGGACAACTATAAGCGGATTGATTTCATTCATGATATAATCCTATTAGTAAAATAATAAAAAAAAAAAATCTAATTTTAGTTCAAATTAAGAAATTTGTTAATTTAAATAAATTAATAATTGGAAAAATTAAAGCAATTTCTACATCAAAAATTAAAAAAAATTGATAAATATGTTCAATCGCATTCCACATTATATGCCCATAATATTTACGGTGCCCGCGCACGACCGACTTTTTGTAGGACCGATAATCGGGCCGATTTTCTTGCCGGAGTTTTTTCACCTATATTTGCAACTGCAGGGTATAGGCCACCCCTTTAACACGGCAACTTATCCGGCCCTGTGCGATAATATATAAAACTAGCTGACCGGCGGACTTCGTACCGCTTTGACAGTTTCTATGACAACAAAACAAACAAATCATTCGTCCGCTTAAGAACACCCGTATCCCATGATGGACCCCTATAGCAGCGCCACCTACCGGATCCAATTGTAATTCTAAACCATTCTCGAATCCACTTGAACACACAGAAAATTACATCCAAATCAGTCCAGCCGTTTAGAAGGAGCTCAGTGACATAAACACGCACAGAAGATTTATATATATAACTAGTTGACCCGGCAGACTTCGTGCCGCTTTGACAGTTTTCATGACAACGAAACAAACAAATAATTTTGTATTGGAAAATTAAATTTTCGTTTTTAGTATTTTCCGTAACTTATTATTTATGTTTCTCACCGCCTAAACCTTCCCTGAACTTCCACAAATATTTCAAAATCAAAATAAGCCAAATCGGTCCAGCCATTCTCGAGTTTTAGCGAGACAAACGGACAGCAATTGATTTTTATATATATATAGATGAAGATATATTTAGACTTTAATATCGATAAATATGTGATTGTTGATTTTTGTTTATTGCAGGCGTTTGAAACTGCAACGGTTGCAAGACAACTCGCCGGTGAACGAAGAGCCCAGTAAATCTTGCTCGCTCCTCTACATCGATCAGCTGATTGAAAACGAATTCGGTGGCGAAAGGGTGCATCAGTAAGTATACTTGTTTTAACGATATGATGAGATTGATTTAAAAAAAATATAACAACGAGAACAACAACTTTAATTATAGGAAATAATTACAAAATGAAATAATTCTAAGGAAATCTAAGCAATAAATTAGTAGCGAGTTAGCAACGTCCGATCGGTCCCGAGGCAGCAGCAAAAGAGAGCAGGTCCGCTGTCCGTGCTCGAGTTAAAGCGCGATGCCCCACCATTCTTCCCCACCAGACACACCGCCGTGACGTCAGTCTGTAGCCACGCCCTCTGGCGTAGAAATTTTCTCTAACACTTGGTTAATTTTATTATTATGTATGTGTATATGCTTTGGACTTGATTGATGATCTATAGTTTTCTGTTACTTCTTCTCATGGTACCATTTCCGAAAATCTGATGTAGTTATGGCCACTTGGGCCCGTAATATTGCAACTCGCAAGAGTTCTACGTGGCTTAATTTTGAGTAATTTTTTTGTAGATTTATAGGTTTTCTGTTACCAACTATTATCTGTGAACATCTTAAAGAAAACCATAAGATGTTTCTAATTTTTCTTTTTTACAAACGATGTCCCTTGTTCGTAAAATGGTCATTTATTACTTTTTATTTTCAAGTGCTAATTGCTGCACTGAAGCTTAATTAAATATTTATAACATTTTATAAAATACAGTGAAAAAATTAAAAATTAAAATTAATTATTTTTTTACTGTATTTTATAAAATTTTATAAATATTTAATTTAGCTTCAGTGTAGCAATTAGCACTTGAAAATAAAAAAATAAAAAAATACTATAGCGTTGTGTTATCAAATTTGTGGTATTTCATCTGCAAAGGTGAATCTGCATGGCCATCGGTTGCAAATGACCGTTGGATAGATGGCGCACAGTGCCGCTAATAAGCACTCAAAAATTAAAAAAAAAGCAGTGACGAAATTCGGCGCTTACGTCAGCCTTCCCGGTAGCACAGCGGTCAGTGCAGCCGCCCGGATTGCGGAAGATCCAGGTTCGATTCCTGGCTGGGTCGGGTGGGCGTTTAATTTTTTCACTGTATTTTATAAAATTTTATAAATATTTATGGTCATTTATATCCATATTCGTATCGTTCGTATCATATTCAATATATATCTGTATCTTTTTATTGAAGTCACTTTTGAGCATAAATGTAATATTTTTAGTTTTTCTTATTCAGGGTTTAATAACAGTATTACCACAGAGTAGTCAGAACATTGCCCACTGCGTTCTAAAGACTATGATTACTTTAAAATACGTTTAGGATTTTGACAACCTCCGTAGTAGAGTGGCTCGCACGTCGTTTTCTGGTCCCGGGTTCGATTCCCGATCGGATCGGGTCAATGTAGACGACTTTTTTTGTATAATTTATCGGGTCTGGGTGGATGTGATACTGTCCGTCCGCGTCGTTGTTCCTGATTTCCATAACACAAGTTTTTAAGATACACACGCCTGCACATCAACTTACCACAAGCTGTCAAATTTCCTCAATAGACTTTGAACTTTAAGCCTTATGCGTATGGTTGAAAATGTATTGAAGAAATTTTACAGTTTTGGATAGGTTTATGTGCAAGCGTCTGTACTTTTTTTTGGACTCTGGACACTGGACGGAGCAGCCCTGCTATAGCTATACACAACTTATAGTTTCTACAGGAACCCCAACCGCTAGGTTACAAAAATTTGTCAGACAACCTTGAGCAAGCAAACTAACTAACACAAGGAACCATCAACGTTAGGTCATAACGGTGGCAGGACGCGATTTATCCGGAACTCATAAGACTAGTGTCTCAAGCGTGTTGCCCCGTGGACACGTACAGCCTACACCTAATATCCAGATAGGTTACCGGAGCTGTAAGCTCGCTCACTTCTCGTTGCACGAAGAGTACAACTCGCAGTTTCCACTGCTTGGGTCGTCAACTCTAAAGTCGATTACGAAATGTCCTCTTTGGTTGCAGAGTTGTAAGCCCACTCACTTCTCAGTACCCATCCAGGTACTTCGCCAGTTCCACAATCCTACGCGGCTGGCTTAGCCGGAGACTTTGCATCTAGTGGGTGCCTCTACTAGTTATCCAGACTAGTGCCGGAGATGTTGGAAGCCTACAATGAAAACCACCAAGCAGAACAACCAACTATGGACAACTCACGTGCCCCGTAAATCCTTTTGCTTCGGGCCACTCCGAGACCACTATTTGGACCCGCTCGCTGCGCACGAGATGGAAGCCTGGCCAGGCCTCAACCAGACAAACGAACATTCCCACCGCTACAGCTAACCACATAGCCACCACGGGTCCAACCCATGTCAAGGCCTCGCCGGAGACGCCCGCGAAGGTATAACCAGCGGGGGCTCAGGACTCAAACACCCGTGGTACTCTTGAAAAGGCAGCCGGACCCGTAGTTCCATCTGCCATACCCTATCTATCAGGGTCAGTAGATAGGGATGTACGTGATGTTGTCTAATGTGAATTTGTTATTATTAGGATGTGGGTGGCGGGGGGCAGCGAGTGCAGCGGGCTGTACCCGCCGCCGTCGCTGTACTCGCTGCTGCGGCTGTACCTGCTGCCCGACGTGGCCGAGGAGCACAAGCACTCGCTCGTGCTGTACCTGCTGGTGGACTACTCCGTGCTCTACGACAAAGTCGGGTGGGTACAAAGCTGAGTCGCCATTCTGTTATTTAAAACTTTTCTATCGTGCGTCGATGACCTAATAATTAAATTTTCCCATAGTACTAATGTCAAATAGTGTTCAGTAATTATTTTAACATTAATAATAAACAAATAAAAACCAACAGTCTTGAGGCGGCCCTATATAAAAAAACATAAATAATAGTTACTGTGTAAGTAGATAATATTAATAAATAATAGTATAAATAATAATGTTTTATTTTTGTTTATACTTCTAAGATACTTAAATAAATACTAAAATTATGCAAACAAATACATGGAGTTTGTAAATAGTTTAAGGGGAGAAAAGGCTTAATTTTAACTTACCTTTAAAGTGCCTTACAAATAAACAAAAAATAAGGTCCGAATAGTTCTTTTACTCTATTTTGAAATGACGCTTACATGACGGAAACAAAACACGGAATAACCATTCGGACCTTATTCTTTGTTTATTTGTAAGGCACAAAGTGTTTTTATGTCTCGAGAAAAATATCGAAGCTAAAGAATTTCTTATTGTAAAGGCGTGGAAGACGCGTAAGAGTAAAATTAATACCGTAATTGGTCTGGTGTGATGGTGTGTGAAACAGTGGGGTATGTCGTGTACGAAAAGTGGATACACAGAGGGACAGCTCCGCCAGCAGCTCAGGGCAGTCCGAACGGCCACGCACCCTAGATCAAATATAATATTTGTATCAAGATAAAAGCTTTCAAATACTTAAGTCACATAGCCAACAGTTTACTTGGATTACTGATTTCATTATTATTTAACCCCGGGGAGCGCACAGTTGGGTCAATATGACGCGCGACATTTTTAAGCGTGGGCATTTCTCAGAAATGTTGGGTGACGTTGCCGTACTTCTCAGTAGTTGGAGCTAACTACCCTCCTCCTACTCCTCCTCGTTTCTTACCGCTATTCAGTCGGGATGCGCTAGCATCGGTGGATACCCGTGGCCAAATGACAGAAAGGGTAATTATGACGCAACCATACACTCGATGACGTAGTTTTGTGCCATTTCATTAAAGTGTTCATTTAAGGAATGAACCGGGAAAAACTCTAAAGGCAGCGGATTTTAGCTGTTTTACAGGAAAATTAAAAGGAACAATATCATCTAAGTTATCGCTGTAATAACAGTGGCACTAATCAAGACGCATCTAACGACCATAGCGATAATTAATATTTGAGTGTATTACAGCGAAAAAATAAAGAAAAACACCTGTCGGAGCTGTAACAAATATTTATGTACAAAGCATACAATGTTGTACTGAGCTGATTGCACAGATTGACAGCGATGAAAGTGACGACTTGTAAGACTTATAATATAATACATGCCATTTGTTATTTTGCCATGCCTACTAGGTTAGATTTTTATAAGAAGATATATGTTTTATAACCCTAACGTTGCTATAAGACAGAAGTTGTTTATTTTTGTTATTTTTCACATACTATTTGTCTATTTTTAATTAAAAATTTTTTTTATGATTGATTTGTTTAAGTTTACCAAAATCATAGTCAATTAATCAATTAATAGCTATAGTTTGCCGAAATCGCTGTGCTAACGCCGGGATAATATTTTTTTTTTATTAAACCTCTTCGTCACACTGCTGGGCAAAGGTCGTCTCCGAATCTCTCTGAAATCTCTTTTGTAGTAGTTGAAATTTTCCCCACACACCTCCACACACTTTCTTGGAAAAAAAAATCTCTTTTTATATTGTTTTCCAAAGTTTACGCGAACACTACACATTGAAATGAATTGATATTTTACACATTGTGCAAAATAAACGCGAGTAGATCCGTACAAGTTGTTTCATTTCTCTTTTTATCCTTCTTTTAAATTATATTACAATTTTGAAATGAATTGCTAATTACAATATATATATTTTTAAAATCTATTGTAAATTATTGCCTTTATCAGCACTAGCACTTGGGTGAAGCGACCATTTCTTTTACTCGGTGTAACTGTGTTAACTGTATAGTATGAACAGTTAGTGTTGTTAGTAAGTGATGTTTCCTCCACTGGCAGGTACGAAGCTGTGATTCGCCGTTTGATGCAGTTCCCAACGATGTTCGGGCTTAGCAACACCGCCATTAAAGCTACACAGGCCTTCTGGCATCTCGACCACAGGGATTTTGATGTGAGATTGTTATCTTATTTAAAATTTGGAAGTATTATTATTACCTTTAAGGGATTTTGATTTAGACTTTTACATAAGCACAATATTGAGAATTGATATGAAATACAGAGATGTTAACAGTTCATAGTAAACTATTAAAGACAAGTTGTATCATCAACATCAGCTCATTTGATGTCCCCTTTGCTGGAGCACGACGCACAAGCCTTCCCTATGGATGGATAAGGGGGCGGGCCATAAACCACCACGCGTTTACGTGCCTTCCGAAGCACGGAGGAGCTAGAGATGATACATTTTTAGTCACCCATCCGATGACAGGCCTTTGCGAAAGTTGCTTAACCTCAGCATTCGCAGACCGGGCGCGTTAACCACTGCGCCATCGAGCTCCTCGAAACGATACGTTTGTTCAACTGATTTATGCGATTTGAAACTTTTATAGTGGACTTTTATTTGTTTGAATTAATAAGATCTTTCAAGTTTGCATGGGATACCGAATTGTGACATGGTTCTTAATGTATTATAGTCTAGCCTCCCTAAATAGGGAATAATAATCAGTATATTACTTTACTTTCAGTTCGCGCTAGACCAACTCCAATGCTTAACCGGTAACACGCTCTCCGAGTGGCAACATACCGTAGTGCTATCCTCACTATTAGCACAGAAGAAAACTCAAGCGGCCCTCCAATACCTTCACGTCAGGAAACCAGCGCCGATCCAGATCAAAGACGAGAGTTCCTTCAGCAGAGTAAATGATCATGACAAGCTAGAAGATTGGCAGTCGTGCTGTAGTTTGTACTTGGCGAGGGAACTGGTGTTTGAAGCGTTGGATGTGGTGAGGATGTGTGTGCAGAACGCTGCCAGTGTGGATGATAAGACACGGGTGCTCAACTTCTTTTTTAAAGGTCAGTGTTTTTTTTTCTTGTATATTTATTTAGACAAACTCCTCTTTGGCTTAGTGATAAAGCACTCGATTCGCTAACCGAAGATTGTGGGTTCAATTCTTATGTTGGGCAAAGTGTGTTTGTATTTTTCGATGTGATAGCCCGGGATTGTGATCACTAAACGTGCGAGCGTGGTTATCCATAAATTGTAGTGATAACTCGATTTCAGTGGATGCCTTTTCCCAGCTGTGGGACACTTATACTTATTTCTATTTTAAATAATATTGAATTTAATTCATGTCAATATAAATAAATAAATAATTATATAAGACATGTAACTTATCTATCTTCCTTTTATGTATGTGATTATTTAGTCACATACATATTCTCGTAAAGTAATTTTACTTTACGAGATTTGCGTACAAATAGTATATTTGTTTGTAGGCTGTCGCAACACAGGTCAGCTGTCTAAGATCTTGCAAGTGACGCTGCTGCCGCTCGAAGAGGAGGTGTTCATAAAGTACCTGCAGGACTGCAACGAGCCGCAGACCTCGGATATACTGGTCATGTACTTCTTGCAGCAGGCTAGGTATGATAATATAATATATAAGGCCGATTTTGATGCAACTTTGTGTGTGGTTGAGTGGATCCCTGGATGGTGTAAATTAACAATTGAACCCGGTAGTTGGCGCTGCAATAGGGTTATAAACTATACAAATATTAACCATCATGGGATGATGTTTACTCAAGCGGACTTTTTTTAACAAACATTAAATTTAATAAATTATATCGCGTACTTTTAATACAGAAAACTCTTCAATGCATTTTCTGCTTTACAATATTGTTTATTTATAGCCGTTTAACTAATTTGTCTTATTCTTTTAATTCAAAAAAACTCCCCGTCATTGTTTTTTAATTCCTCCTTTCCGAATTTCTTACCGGTTCTTTTAAAACTAAAGTCGCAAAAGGGTGCACAAACCGGTTTTAAATTTACAGTCTTACCTATTTAAATACTTGTCTATAATATAAATGCATCTAATATTTGCGTACTTTCTTCTTCTTGGCTTCTTAAACCAAAAGTTTTTGAAAATTATCGCTTTAAGCAATAAGACCGCCTTTGTCATACAAGCTTTAATATTATGTGTAGCAATTTTTTCATATATGTGTTATCATATCGATAAAGTTTTTATCTATGTAAGTATCTATATTTTTTCCATTCAGATACATAGAAGCGGAACAGTACAACAACAAGCTACGTCACAGCAAATCCCGATCCAAAGATCCTACAGGCTCTGTGGAGTCGCTGGCCGACATGTTAGACAGAGAGGGCGCTAGGGACACCATAGTGGACGTCGCTTGTTCCTTCCTGCCCGCGGTCACGAGTTCGGTGCGCGACTTTGCGCTCAGTGAAAAGGATTTCGAGCCGCATGGTGAGTTTAAATAGAGTCTATTCTATTTCCATGATTATGGTTGTATATAATTTTACGCAAATTTTGTTGCGAACAATTTACAATTTGAAAAAGACAGTGTTGAAAACTCTTCTATCGTGGCTCACCACGAGAACACAGTTGGCAGTGCACCTGACCCGGCATGTCATGGGTTGCTGGTTCGAATCCCGCTTGTGGAATTTCCGCGCTTATCAAAATTAGTATATTTTCCTTTGACTAAGTATTAAAGTGATATTTAAAGTTAAAGCTAAAGTGAAATCATTTATTCATTATATACCCTTTCAGACACTTATTGATGTCAAAAATATTTTTTAATAGTAATAATTGAAACTAAACTACAAAATCTACCACTAGTAAGGCTTTTGTTGAGAATCCTTCAACCGAGAATTTTTTTGAACAAAATAACCTAAATAGAAAAAAATATTTACGTAACGTTAGCTTTTGTTTAAGACAATCTTTCATTTGCAAGTTAAACCACGAATGGGTGACCTCATTAAAATAACATAAGCATCTCCGTACTTCTAAGGATATAGAGTTTGGCAAATGACTCAGCTCTGCCTAAATGTAAAGCAGAAACTGAGGCCGATGACCGGCCTTTGTGAAAGTTGCTTAACCTCAGCGCTCGCAGACCGGGCGCGTTAACCGCTGCGCCATCGAGCTCCTTATTATTAACTATCTATCAATATGTTTTCAGTTATCACAGCTAAACCAATGTCAGTGTTTGTACAAGCAAGATCGCCGAAGAACACTTTCACATACAAATCATCTTTTATACAGGTGAGTAACAATATTCATAGAGCTTCGGCAATTATAAAACAAATATTGGCGTGTCTTGTCATAAGATTCACTTTTCTCTTTATAAAAATCACGGAGACTATTTTTTTGGATGGATTTATGCCCCTAACCGTAGAGAGAGTATTGACTGTGCTTTGTCAAAAAAGATACGTAAGTACTTTCTAATGTTTTTTTTATTTCAATAATATCCACTCGCATATTATACTCTACAAATGCCTGAAACTAGAACTGTAAAATTTCTCCAATTTATAAATGTTCAACTATATGCCGTAGATTTAAAGTTCAAAGTCTATTGAGGAAATTTGACAGTTTGTGGTAGTCTGGTGTGCAGACTTGTGTACATTCAGTACATCTGTGATGATAGCGAATACAAATATGCCGAATACTCAAAACAACAAGAACCAATACCAAACCAATATCCCGTTAATAATGTCTGTAATGTTAGTAGTTTTTATTTTGATTACATTTCTCCCAGGACACAATAGAGAATGCTAGCGAAACATGGATAAACAAACCTAAGATGAGACGGGGACTGAAGCGCGCGCTCAATATAGAAGAAACGCCGTTCATTTGCACACCCAAGTTGAATCGAAATAGAAGGTAATTATACAGGAAAGTTTTTGAGTAACTTTCCACAAACAGCATTTGAATCTGCGCCGCCTGACCAAAAGCCAAAGTGAGCCATATTCAATGTTAATAACTGTTACGTGTTATTTTTTTTACAAATATTCGATAAGATTATCTGTCTGATCCGTTAAAAATAAACATGTTTTATTTATAGCAAATTTATTACGATTTTTTTATGTATGTTATGATAACTTTAACACAAAGTAATATTTATTTTAATTGTAAGGTTTGTATATTTATCAGTTCTGTATTTATAAAATAAATATTTAATTGAATCATGCATGTTGATCTTATGTCGACAATACGCCATATAAAATGCATTGTAAGTTTTTTTAAACTTATTAATTTTCTTTTCTCTCTCTTTCCTAGCTTATTCGCCGACCAGCCTACAGAAACACCTTCGAAGCGAGCCAAATTAGACTTTAACTCGTCTCCTAAAACGCCTAAATTCGGTAGCGCAACTAAATTCAACGATAACATCAGTAAACAGCTATCGATTCTACTCGATATGCCGGAAGTGCAGAGTCCGGAGTGCAAACTTTATATCGAACGATCGGCCGCGGGGACGCCGCATAGCATTCTAAAGGTAACATAATTTTTTTAAACTTGATAGCTTCGCACCACTTTGTTTTTAGCCAGAAGAGTTAAGTAAAAACAATTTGGTAAGGTAATAGTCTAATAAGTACACATCGTCTAGTTAGCCTTTTACAACACAGGTGACAGAATTGTGCCAGCTTTTCTGTTGTATGGGTTTGTCTCTATGCGTTGCTGTTAGCGTTTTATAAATAATGTTGCTTTATTAGGCTGCATTTAAAGTACTTTTTTAAACCCGCATCCTCTGACATACCGGGTCTGGTGCACTTCTTAATGTAAAGACAGTATCTTCAAGTTTCTTTAAAAATAATACCTTTCATATAGAAATTTTCATTTTTGAGAAAACTGCACTTTTAAACTGTGCTTTCACTTAATTTGCTTTCTATATTTCCTTGTCAAAGTACATATGAAAACATAAAAAGCTCGTGTAAAGAACAATGAGCTCTTTTTGCAGACGCGTAGAAGCGACATGGATAGGGACGCTCCTTCCCCCGCCGACTCCCGCTACTTGGACAGCGACGACGACCTGGACTCCTGCAGCAACCACACGCACTACAGCGACTCCACCAACAAGTCAGTCGATTATCATCATCGTTAGCGTACACGAGTCGTGTGTACGCTCATTTATCATCATCATCATTTTATTCCCGATCCGATGCGAACTCTCGGAGAACCTAGTGAGGAACGGGGAGACGCACTAGTGCGTAATGCCTTACCCTAAAAACTTCTGACGGTGTTTTGATCACACAGCATGAGGAACGCCGCACCCAAAAACGTCCGGTGACACTGAAAATGCCGCCTGAGGCAATCAGCATACTCTCTCCAAAAAAAAACCATTTTATTATTATTTACTAGTTGTTGCCCGCGACTTCGTTCAACTTCGTTCGAAGACTACAGTAAAAAAAAAAAGTATCCTATATGCTGGTCTGGGTCATGGTCTGTATATGAGGAAAGTTTAATTAAAATCCATTCAGTAGTTTTTACGTGAAAGAGTAACAAACATCCATCCATACTTACAAACTTTCGCGTTTATAATATTAGTAGGATTTATTTATTAAAACTTTATTATAAAACGTTACATTAGGTGCGTGTAGGCCATTATTAATATAATTTAGTATGTGCTTACAAAAACGTCGGTAGCTCCAGTTAGACCACGTGATGATGCCTAGAGCAAGCATGTTAGCTCCTACCATTACTCTGGTTTCATTCCAGAGACACAAGGCCCAAGGCTAGAGTGAATAGACTTTTTCTAGTTAAGCATATTTCGCTCCAGTTCAGGCTATATCTTCATTCAACATCATAAAGAACTGAAGAGCTTATTTATTTAATAAAAATATACAGGGTGTAATCGTTAAGTGTGCACAGGCGATTATTCCGAAAATATGAGGGATATCAAAAAACTTAAAAATGATAACGAAAGTACGTTATCTAATGAGTAAAATGGCATCAATAACTTTTAAAAATCAAACGAGAAGTATCCAAAGTTATGACATTATACACTTCCATACATTTAGTATGAGATTAGTAGAAAGGTTTTAAGTGTTTTTTTTTTTTTATATATATTAGCGTTTTATTAACGCTTAAATATACTTAAGTAAAATTTAAACACTGAAAAAAGACGACAACCTCAGGCGGGAATCGAACCACGCACCTTCCGCATTCCGGGCGGCTGCCTTAACCACTTGGCTACCGAGGTCTGGCTTACACCCGTCGAAATTTTTCAGTGCTTGATGCTTATGTTTTTTAGTCAACATTGCTTCATCAATCTTAGAAGTTTTCACCTCTGAGATCCGAAAGAAATATTTTTACAAATATTTGAACATTCGGTTAAGATGAAGCTGCGTTATAGATGTGTTTTTTTTTTTTTTATATATTTTAGCGTTTTATTAACGCTTAAATATACTTAAGTAAAATTTAAACACTGAAAAAAGACTAAAAAAGACTGAAAACACTTTTCAGTGTTTAAATTTTACTTAAGAAAGGTTTTAGTTTTTTGATATCTCTCATAGTTTCGGAATAATCGCCTGTGCACACTTAACGATTACACCCTGTATAGGATTAATAGGTGTTAACGACTGCCATCTTACGGCAAAACGTAACGTTTGAATTGATTTCCATTCTACCATGAGTAGGCTTTTCTTTAGCTACGTGAAAACAGTCTTAGCAGACTATCCAGAATTATTAAATATATGTTAATGACATTTTGTTTCTATGTAAAACATATATTAATCGAAAGTAATTCCTATAACCAGGCACTTAAGGTTCACAATCCCGACGGCGTCTGAGTCCGGGTCGACGCCTTCGCCCCCCACCGCGGCCGCATCGCCATTCCTCATTCAACACAAGGATGTTACAGTCAAGGAAGAGCTGTCCATTAAAAAGGAAAGAGACGTAGATACCGCTGTCACTTCTGATTCGCATGCTATTGTAAGTACTAACATCTATGAAATGTAATCGGTCTACTCTATCGAGTCACATCAAAAATACAGACGCCAGCACATCACTACCCTATTCAAATTTGTCAAATTTCTTCAGCCTTATGCCATATACACAAAGTTCAAAGTCTATTGATGAAATTTGACAGTTTGTCGGAGTCTGATGTGCAGGCGTGTTTACAAAAATTACACTAGCAAACATTTTTTTTTTTTGAGTCGTAATAGTTATATTATTTATTACGTACAAACCAACTCACATTTTATAATATATTTTTATATTTTAATAATTGTAGATTTTACTCTTGAGAGCCAGCTCATTTATTGTAACCATATATGTGAAAGTGATACCTACTGTAATAACTGCATTTAAAAAAAATCTATCAAGCAACGTCGCGTCGTTTATAATTTGTTATTGGTAAAGGGTTTTTTATAAATACCATTATCCTAAAGGACTAGGAATCCTCACTAAGATTTGGATAAATATCCTATCCTAGTCAAGTGCGCTTCCCTCTTCGGCCTTATCATCACTTACCAACCGGGGCGATATGTAACGCTTCCCTATTGTGGTTTATAGGAGAAATTTACGGAATTCATTTGCAAAATGACTTATCACTGAAATTGCCTACTTAATTATAAACAACATATGACAGTAACTGTATCTAATTTCAGAATGAACCTCATCCGCTGGAGTCGCCGCCCAAGAAGCTAGCCACTGATGAAGCTTTACTGAAATCCAGGAAATCTTACAAAGACACTGTCAAATCGAGGTACTACTTTTTAAACACTTGAAATTATTTGTTCATATCAAGCTACGATTAGATAGCTTGACACACTCGAGCTTATTTTAACGTCGTTGTAAAGTTAAGAGCTGTAGTGAATTAAAACAATTGCCTTTTTTCCAGGCGTTCCTTATCAATATCCGTCAACAGCAGCCTTTCAGACGATCCCAATACATCCATAGAAAGCATAGCGGATATCCCCATCACACTCATCAACCCTCGCTATTCAGGAGAGAAGCAGAGAGAACTGCGTAGGCAGGCTATGGAAAGAGAGGACTCGGTGATAGAGACGCAAGTGTCTGGAGAGGTTGAGACCGGCAATTTGGAGGTACTTGTACCGAAGACCCCTAAAGGAAGGAGGGGTATCAGGGCTTCTGGTGGCGATAGTCCTTTAATGAACAGGTAAGTCTTTTTTTCTTAGTTTGCTTTCTACCAATTATTTTAGTATTACTTTCCGAGCGAGAGGTTTTTGATTGAGATAAGATATTTCGTCTCTGTCATGTACTTCAAAAAATGCGCGTATCCGTTAAATATAAAAATGTTTGCTAGTGTTGTATCTATCTATGTATGTATGTATGTATGTAAGTAAGCAATTCACGCCCCAAACGCACTACGTTACCTTTATAACGCTGGTAAAGGTTGTCGGAAGTTAGTTCTCAATAAACAAGCAAGGTGTGAACACGTATTTTATTTTTCTACAAACCTTCAAGCAAATTTGAACCTTAACACCGTCACAGCTAGCGTTATAATTTTGGGGAGCACTGATCACTTGAAGACTTTTGATTGCGTCGAATGCCCTCTTGACATGGCTGAATCACTACGAAGCGTGTGTCTGCCGTGATCAGGGCTTGCCACTGGTGTCGAAAATACAGGTATCATATCGGTAATTACCTGTATTTTCCGTTTCGGTTCCTGGATACTGATTCTTCAATGAGTACCAGTATTGTACAGACGCCTGCTCTTCAACCTGTCCAAAACTGTCAAATTTATTCAATACATTTTCAACCATAAACTTAAGGCATAAAGTTCAAAGTCTATTGAAGAAATTTGACAGTTTGTGGTAGGTTGATGTGCAGGCGTGTGTACCTCAAAAATACCGGTACCTACCAGTGACATTGCCAGTCTGTTTATCACGTGATAATATACAGAGCACTGATAATATACAAGTGAACATAAACATGCAAACTAACCAGACGAGAGCGCAATGCGTGCAGTTAGCCAACCCAAGCGCCACTCATCTATCTAATAATAATATAATCAGTTGAAAAAAGAATGGGCAGTTATTTTATTTATCGGCTGTTGCTAAATTAGTGCGACAGTAATCAGTACCTACTTAAAAATACGTAAGCAGTCTTAATAAATAAATTGCCAGTAAAAATATGGAATGGGCAGTTATAGCTAGACCGCTTAACTGAGTCCTCGCCTGCGGTAGGTACGCGGGGCGGAGGTACGTAGGGTCTCTGCCACGAACACGAGCGACTTGCGACGCGGCGAACGGATTTCTAGTTTATTTTTATTACCTATTAGCTAAAAGTGCACTGTTGTATGAATACCAACTTATTATTATTGTTACTATGCGCTCTGTGTAGATATTGAAATAAGAGTTAGAAATTATATTTTTTTTAAATATTATTCGAATTTTCTATAATAAATAACAGATGCGTAGTAAAAAAAATTTTACCGTGTTCTAAGAGTATCTAATGCTTTGGCACAGTTATGCATATGCGCTATTACGTTTTAATGTAAGTGACCATGATAGTTTAAAATGCAATAGAAGTGTTATCTATCGATCTACCCAGAGTGTTTAGATTGTAGATATTTTTAAATAATACAATTTATAGGCCCTTTGTACCGGGAGTTCCCCAAGGCTCGACACTGAGTCCTCATTAATTCCGCCAGAAGCAGGTCCCGCACGGGCGAGCGCGCCGCGTCCCCGCTGACGGCTGTGGGCCGCCCGCGCACGCCGGACCGCAGCCCCACGCTGCCCACGCTGCCCACGCTGCCCACGCTGCCCACGCTGCCCACCATCCCCGAAGCTCCCAGGCTGGAGCTGGCCGGGCAGCCGCACCCGGAGAGGACTTTGGCCAGCGATACTAGGCGGCTCAGGTGAGTTTGTAACATTATGCACTGTTCACCATCATCGTTAGTCAATACTTTCCACTGCTGTGCCCACATGGACATCATACTACATGACAAATTTTGAGTAGAGATTTCACATTACCGGCTCATTTTAGTGTCTCACTGCTGGGGCACGAGCCTTCCCTATGGATGGATAAGGGGAACGCGCCATAAATCACCACGCGGGCCCACTGCGGGCGGTGGTTGTTAGCGACTAACTTAATTTCAATTTTGATGGCATTAATTCCCTTTGGTCTTCTCGGTATTACTGCACACCTTTTATACATATGTAACATAAAATGTCAGTGTACACCAAAGGGATTTGAATTGAGCTTTTAGCAGCTATAAGATACATTTCCTCACTGTATAATCGACATAGTAAATAGCAGACCACTTCAGTACCGTGTCATAATAGATTTAGAACTTATTAAGTTGGTTTGTGTTAAACAGCGCCATCTAGCCGAATCACGGCTAACCGGCTTGCAAGGAAACCAGACGACCGCGCGCACGCGCATGCTACAGCATATTCGCAAAACAGACATAATAATGTCACTTACGTATATGGTCAGAGGGCGCTGTTGGCGGCGTATAAAAAGGCGAGACGAGACGGTCCGCCCGCTCTCTTTGGGTCTACTTATCCCGACAATACAACATCTCAGAAACCAAACCATACGTTATCATTCCAGCACCATTTTACAATTTGACAAAGTGCTAAAATGTTCAGCGGCTTATGTTGCTGACATTAGCTACACAGACTTAACCACCTCTGTTATCAAATGAATGCTTTACATTAATTACAGGAGCCGATCGAGTACTCCGGAAAGAATGGACAAAGCTGTTTTGGAATCACCCAGGCTGGAAGCCATCACGGAGTCACATACGAAGTCCTCTAATACAGACTCGCCTAGCTCACCCAGCAGGCGCAGTTTGAGGTACGGGATCTACTTTCATAATTGTTATTTTTATTTAACATTAAAATGAAACAGTTGATGTTGAATCGACACGTGTTTGTTGTAAATATAAGAGGAATTGTTATCCAAGCTGTACACAAATTTATAATAAGTTACCACAGTCAGTAAAAGAGCTTAGTTTACCTATATTTAGAAAAAAGATAAGAATATGGATAAAAGATAAATGTTTTTATACAATTAATGAACAATTATGTCATAAAATTATCACTTTTACATCTAATTCTTATTGTATCTCTTGTCACAATTATTATTCTATTATTTTAATTAAATTTTATGTCATTCGACATTCACATGCCCTGCGTTTGGCAAAACAGACGTTCAAAATCATAAAATTAACCACCAGCTAAAATGTACTTTTTTTTGCGTGAATAAATAATCTTTTCATTTTAAATTTTGTTTAATCCTGTTAAACAAAATTTTCATTTTTCATTTTTCATTTTAGAAAACGTTTATTTTTCCACTTGTAATCCAATCGGCGTCACTTCGCGATATTTAATCACAATTGTTTTGGTTTTTATTTAACAATGTATAATTTTGTCAATGTAAATGCTAATTTCCTTTGTTTAGGAGTCGATCCCGCACACCTGAAGTTGAGATCCAGCCGGAACAAATCAGGCCTGCTAGTCCTCGCAGTCTGAGGTAATATAACTTTTACATGTTAGGTACGTAGAAAAACTTGTTATAAACAGTTTTTTTTTTCTTAATTCAATAGTCAATTAATGTTTATTGAAACCAAAGTGGATAAATATAGATTATTTTTTCTAAACATTTGGTATACCTTGCTCGTTGCCAAGCCTGAGGCCTTAGAAGTTATGCGTCTATGGGCATCCACGATTTCGTACCGCTCAAATCGAAAACTGCTGTTTAAAGGTATTTTGTTATTCACAGAAGCCGTTCAAAAACACCCGAAAAAAATATGTCGCCTAAAGGAGAACACTCCACCAGAAGTAAAAAATCACTCTCCAGAATAGTTTTAGAAGCAAACGCTTTCGCCAAATCTAAAATGAACATCGACCAAACCGAACAAGAAACAGATGCGTCCGAAAGCGCTATCGAATGTACTCCAATGAAAATCATCAAACAGGTGCCCAGTCTTATGGACGTTACTCTGTCGCCTATAGTCAACAAGTCGGTACTGCAAAGCTCTACAGACAGCACGTTGTCCGAAACAGTAGATAACACGACCAAACTAGAAGACAAAAGCATTATCGAATTAGGCTTAAAACCTCTTCCAGCTTTTACTACTATACACGAAACTTTCTACGAAAAGTCAGTTCTACATAGCTACCAAAGTAGCGTAGCCGATAGTTCGCAGAGTATTGAAGAAAGTAGAGCTAAAGATGAAGAAACTGCTCCAAATGAAAGTTTAAAATCATTACCAGGCTTCACTACTTTAAACGAGATGGGAGTGAAATCGGTATTGAATAGCTATGAAAGCAGCATTGCTGAAACATCGCAGAGTATGCAAGAAGACAAAGAAACTAAAACTCTCGATGCGAACGTTTCAAAACATTATATGTTTACAGAAACTGTTGAAATTAATATTGAGAAATCAGTTCTTAAAAGCTATGAGAGCAGTATGGCGGAATCGTCCCGAGACGCCAGCATGTCGAACGCGAAAGAAACAAACGATTCAGCTTTGAAAAATATCTCTTTGATCACCAACGATAGTGATGTTGAAATGAAAGATGAAAGGGTTTGGAAAACAAATATCGATAGTCAAGCTACAGCATCTGTTATACAAAAGGAGAAAGAAAAGATTGTTGATATCGAACGAGAGATTAATGAACTCGAAGGCGATATGACGGATGATGATACAGAGGGTGATGAGAGTAATTCCGGTGATGAAGAGATTGTGATACCGGAGGGTTTACCATCGAATGAGGAAAGCTCGGATGAAGTAAGTGATAATATATTTACAGTTTAATTTAAACTTCTTCAAATTAATAAGTATAACAGTTAAATTTAAGTTAACCACTACTTCATTTAGATTTTAGCTTCAACCATTGCACTTTTGAATTCACTCTTGATAGAAGTAACTTTCTTAGCGTAAATGATAATATAAAAACCAGATTCATAAAAAAGACTAGCCCGTCCCGGCTTCGCACGGGTGGACATTTCTCTTTCAATATAGCCTATGTCATGTCAGCGCTAATGTTACATTCTAATGGTGAAAGAATTTTTTAAATCGGTCCTGTAGTTTTTGAGATTCGTTACAAACAAAAATACAAAGCTCTCTTCTTTATAATATAAGTATAGATAGATAAAACGTGTTTGCTACACAGCACCTTGGTTATTTTTATTTACAAATTGCTTGTTTAATGAAAGTCATGTTTGTATGTTTAGGCTTCAAATGAAAGTTCAGGGAGCGACGAGGAAATAATATCCATCGGCACAGACACAGAATCAGACAGCTCTTCTAGCTCCAACCAGGGATTGCGTATCGACGAAGACCGCATCTCTTCTGAAGAGAATAAACCAGAAGAAAAGGAAGATAAGCAAACAAGCACGGAGGTCATTGATCAAGTCGACATAGAAACTAGTGCGAACGAGACAGCAGTAGCTGTTGCTAGTATTGGAGAAACAGGACAGAGAGACCCCTCGGATCATGAACATTTATCAATTCTCACGGATGATAACTCTGTAGCGCAATCAGAGAAGTCTGATGTGAACTTGAATTACTCTGATGAGAAGGGATCTGCTGTGAGTGAGGTTAAGGAGAGCAATGAAGATGTCCCGATGGCAACAGGTAAATATAATCTTTATTGTTAAAGTTTCTTTTGTATTACTCATTTCTTTATTTTGTTTTTTTTTATGCGGGAAAGCCTATGTCTGAAAATAGGAATCATTTAGTAAAGTTCTTTTCTATTATTTTTTCCATAAACTTCCTGTTATTTAATTTTTTACCGGGACAAAAAGTAGATAGAAAGATTGTTTTTGTCTAAGGAACTTTATCTTTTCTTATTGTCATTGTAGAACCAGCTGTTCAAATGGCCATTACTGTTCAAGAGATTGCAACCACAGTTGATAACAAAGCGGTGGAGGCTCCTATCTCTAAAGATATTGACGTCGTTGATTCTGTTACGTCTACAGATAATGTCATGCACGTGGAAGAAAAAAACCAATTGGAGGAAGCTGCTGCAGAAGAAAATCAACCCGTAGTCGATAGTCGCAAAAATGAAGAAGCTGAAAAAACTAAAGAACCATCTGTAGAAGAAAAGAAAGAATCTGAAATTGAATCTAAAGATCAAGATGCAGAAAAGAAATTTACTTTTTCAGAACCAGAATCAATAAACAGCAAAGTGGACAAAACTAAACAGCCACCAGTAGAAGAAAAGAAACATACCGAATCTATAGATCAAGTTACCGAAAATCTACCAGAACCGACACCAAGTCACAGCAAAGTCGAAGAAAACAAGCCAGAAATTTATTCTGAGGCTAAATCAGAATCTGCAATCCAAGACACCGAAGAACCTAACAAGCCCGCTGCCAGAACAAGAAAACGCGTGAAGTCCACATCTTCCAACAAATCAATGACAGAAACTAAATCTGAAACTATCGGAGAACCTTCTACACCAGTTACAAGAAAGCGCACCCAATCAAACGCTTCTAACAAATCTGTGGAACCTGAACTAAAAACGCCTGAAAACGAAGTCAGTACAACTAGGAGACGAGCAAAGACTCCAAACAGTACGGAAGTAAGAAAAATCATAACACGACGAGCTTCCAAGGAAATATCTGAGAAAATGGACGATTCCAAAGAGGTTCTAGACGATTCTATAGCGTCTACTCCTAAAAGGCGTTCTGCTCGGTCGCGTTCTAAGAATATTGATGACAATGAAAGCGTGGCGTCTGATAGTTCGGTGAAATCAACAAAGGTTAAGACGGCTGAAGACGCTGGCGACGTTAAGCCCGCGCAAGTTAGAAAGGGACGGAAGTCGATATTGAATACCAAACCGGATCTGTCTGTGATACCAGAGATCATCGCGGAGGAAGATACGAAAGGCACTGAGGACATAATCAATGATTACTCTAGCTCTAGAAGGTAAGAGTGCACTTGCAATATCAATGCTGCTTGATGGCAGTAATATATATTACGAGTATAAGGTGGTCACCATTCAAACGCCTCGGTGGTCAAGTGGCAAATCGCTCAGCCCGATACCCGAAGGTCCCGGGTTCTATTCCCAAGTTGGGTAAATTGTTTTAGATTTTTCGATGCATAGCCCGGGTTTGTGATCGATCACCAGCCCGCATTTAGCAAGCGTGGTGATTAATTACCCATCACTTGTAGTGATGACTTCATTTCAATGATAGAGGTCTAGAGGGACAGTTATAGGCTATTAACTTTACCATTCAGTCGAATTCTTAGCTGAATTGTACCATTTGGCAATATAATGCTGTTAATTTACTGAGGGTCTTGTTACAACTTCTTTAAAGCATAATTTCCCCATTGTAGACTGACTCGCCACCAAAAAGCCGTGCTAGAGTCATGGCTGGAGCCTAGTCCGTCCCCGCGGCCGCTGTCCCGCGCCCGCCGCGTTAGCACCTTGTCCCGCGCCTCAGACGTGTCCCACGATGATGATGACGCTTCCTCCACTGCGTCTGGCTTTGACGTACAACCTATAGATAGGATCAGTTTGCTGAGCAAGCAGGACTCTGAAGGTAAGTGAAGTGATATGTAACGAAATTTAAGTGCGTTTTGCGTGAAACAGAGAAGCACACGTATTTTTGCTTTATAGTTCTTTAGATTAAAACTTTATATTGAGAGCCTTACAAATAAACAGAGTGTAAGCTCCGAATAGTCTGTTATTCCATGTTTTGTCGCTTTTACTCTAATCTGAAATTAAGTTTACATGACGGGAACAAAACACAGAATATCCTATCCAAGCTTATTCTTTGTTTATTTGTTATAAGGTTTTTTTTTGTATTTTTTTTTAATGTAAGGTTTATTTGTTGTTCAGTTTTTAGCCTTTCTGCAACACCCTGACTGATTAATATGAAAATACTACTATATTATTTAACTCATGCGGTAGTAAAAATAAATAATATCTATAACACAAGAACTTTAAGACTTCAAGACTTGGCTACCTCAGAATCAGATATAAAACTATATGCATTGTTTTGGCCATAGTATCATTTTAATATTTTTATTATTCCCGCTGCAATAAAGCAAGGGCACTGCGTCACACACATCCTTTTCCCTATTCCATTTTCCTTTCCCGCTCACTTCAGCATCGAATCTACGGTTGCCTGGGACGATCAGCGTCGTCGATGTTGGCAGCGCTGTTTTTGTGATGGCAATACTGTCTGTCATAGAGAAGCAGTACAAAAAAGAATATAACCGTCATTGCCGCCACGACTAGTTCGCTTTACAACCCGTTAACAAATAGTAATATTAATCCGCTTATAAACCACTTAAATCGCTATTGTGAAAAAGGTGTTACAGTGTTATTGAAGTGAAGCTTGAAGATCATGATCCAGTCCGGCCCATAAAGGCCGTGCGGCGCATGCAGAC
This sequence comes from Eudonia truncicolella, assembly GCA_949315975.1. Lineage (NCBI taxonomy): Eukaryota > Metazoa > Arthropoda > Insecta > Lepidoptera > Crambidae > Eudonia > Eudonia truncicolella. The sequence continues at coordinate 15,324,692 of OX438837.1, read as the reverse complement.
CTGCTGTAACTGAGTGAGTTTCCCATCTTGCCGGTTTTCCTTTTGATTATCCATAAGCCGGCAGGAATCCCTCCCAATTGTGTATTGCAGCAGTGCCCTTAGCTTCAGATAGCATTTATAAATTGTATAGGCCTAAATAGGACGCTCCCCGCAACATCACCATGCATCATGAGAGCATGTCCAAGTACGCTGGCTGTTGTTTAATTTGCACTTATCATAAGTTCTTAATGTCACATTTATTTATTAATATCACCGTTGTACTAGGTATTAAACTAGATTTTTGTTGTAGATCAAAACACCTTGTTTGCAAAGCTTCATCTTTTCTTAATTACAATAACCTGTGACAACAATTGTAGTGACGCTTGTACACTTTCTTGGTTTACAGATTCTAGTGAAAACAATTTTTTAAATAAAACCTGTGAGAACAATTGTAGTGACGCTTGTACACTTTCTTGGTTTACAGATTCTAGTGAAAACTATTTTTTAAATAAGTTGTGCACGGTTGCACTACCTATATCATAGTTGTAATACCAAATTCCTACACTTCGGAATTCTTTTAAATTTCATAGTATCTCTTATTGAATTGACTTTTGAAGCACAGTCGCCTAAAATACTGTAATTTCAGATATTTATGAATGCAATCCAGTCTACAACTACTACTGCAATTGTTAATATTAATGTACAGACAACTGCACATCAGACTATCGTAAACTGTCAAAAGCCTTCAATATATATTGAAACATATATATTAGAAATAACGTACAAATTCTATTGAGGATATTTGACAGTTCGTAGATGTCGGTGCAGCCGCGTGTACTTAGTTTGTGTTATAAATAAATAAATTGTGTACAAGCAACACTATTCAATAAAATTAAATAATATTGCAATGAGCTTCTATCTTCGATCAAGAATAGTACTAGATAAAGGATCCGGAACTCCCGGAATACATCCCGGAAGGAACCTCGTTTGCTCTTACTTTACTTAAACATGATATTTCGAATTGGCCATTTTACGCAAAAATCACAGTCGAGATGTAATAGGGCTCTTAACGAAACGCTTATCGGGAATCTAGTACTATTATTGGTCAAAGGTATATTAGGCCCACTATTTGGTTGCACCTTTTCACTAACGTTAGCTTCGCTAGGCTCGCCCGATCCAGACGAAACTCTATGCGGATCACCCGACTCCTTCGCGTCTGAGATGAGCCAGAAACGCCGCGGTAAGTGCATGTTTGTTAACGCACGGCTTTTATACGCAAAATCAGCACTGGCTTTTGCTTGTACCCTGTTAATTCATAATTACAATGCTAAGTTCCAGTTTTATATACCATTCTTTAACAAAATGGCATTTGCAATTGCAACTCAACTTACCTCTTTTTTTTAATAGGGGCAGGGCAACTATTTTTGAACCGGTGTGTTGGCTAATTGTAACGCTATGATATAAATTATCGACTCGACACACGACGACACTGCGCCATCGAGGAGCTCGATGGCGCAGTGCATAATGAGCCCGGCCTGCGAGTGCTGATGTTAAGCAACTTTCGCAATGGTCGGTCATCGGATGGGTGACCAAAAATTTATCATCTCGAACTCCTCCGTGTTTCAGAAGGCACGTCTTGCCGTTGGTCCTGGCTGCATTAGCAGTCGTTAACAACCACCGCACCGCACTGGGCGCGCGTGGTGGTTTATGGCCCGTCCTCCTCAACCATCCATAGGGAAGGCTCGTGCCCCTACAGTGGGGACTTAAAATGAGCTGATGATGATGATATCAAATATGAGTGCTCCCTTTTCTCTTATTTAAACACCCTGGTAACTTATTTATGACACTGAACAACGGTAGTAATAAAATTGTAAATAATGCAACAATTTTATTATTCTATTTCATAGGGCATTTTATCGTTCGTTACCTTAGGCACTACTGCTTGGAAAATTTTAGTTTCCCATGACACTACCGGTAATGCCACAGGTAAAAAAGAATTTCCCGTGATACTACAGTGGCCTTAGTAGTGGCACGGGAAAATTAATTTCCCTTGGCACGCGGGGTATTATCTTATCTTCATACCACAGACCAAATCGCATGCATTGTTGTGTTCCGGCAGCTAGAGGTAAGATAGCCAGTGCCTCAGTAGATGAGGATTCCGGGTGAAGTGCGCTTCCACCTTCGGCCTTTAACATCATTATGTGATATATAAAAAAAAAAAGTTATTAAAATCGTGTATACGAGATGAATTTTTCACATTCACACGGCGCCGTCGAGACACAATAGAAATTCAATTGTTTGTCATTTCAAGGCAGTGAATGTGTTAAGGAACCTGCTTAAAAAATAAGAAATTTGGTGTTACAAGGTCTTATAATAAATATTTTGAAGTAAGCTTCATATTTAACGTATTTCCTTTACGCAGCGCGCGCAAGCCGAGCAGCATCGGAAACTAAATGGACGCCAAAATCGGTTAAACTACAGTTGAGGAGAGTATCGGTGGATATCGGTGAGTTTCTATCAAACTGAATTTTTTTTTTTTAAATTTTGATGCATGGAGCGGGTTTTATAAAAAGGAATCCTACCTAAGCATGCAATATATGAGTTTAAAGTAATATACGTAACTTAACAATATATGTGGTTTAAGATTTATATGTACACACGCCTGCGCCTCAGCTACCACAAACTGTCAAATTTCCTAAATAGAATTGAACTTTATGTCTATGGCATATGGTTGAACATTTTATTGAAGAAATTTGTCAGTTTTGGATGTCCAGGCGTCTGTACTTTTCCTAACACGTCAAAATAAGGAGACTGCAGAAGGCAAGCTTCAACCGCTCGAGCAACGCACACATAGACAATATCTCACGGATACGGTCTGGGTTTATCTATTGGGTATATCTATCTATTCAAATTCAAATTCAGAAATCATTTATTCAGTTTAGGCTACAAGTAGCTCTTGTGAATGTCACTATGCCATCGGTTCGTAAGTCTACTCTGGGCGGGAGATCTTGTACTGAGAAGAACCGGCAAGAAACTCAGCAAGTGTCCAGCTCTTTTCTCCCTTACAGCGTCAAAAATATTGGAAAATGCCCTATCATAGCAGGACGCTTTCCATCACAAATAAAAACAAAAAAAAATATAGAAGACAACCACATGTTAAAAAACAAAATTAAAAATCTAAATTAACAAATTTGAGCGCGGTATGTATTGTGCTCATCTTCTGGGGTCTTTTTATGTTTATTTAAACCCTGCTTATTTGTAACTGGAACAATGTTTTCAGTGAGGAGTCCCGACCTCGGCTCCCCCGTTGCGGGGGGGATTGCAGCGCGTGGCCGCCGCGCCTCCTTCAACAAGGCTTGCGAAGCCCTCCACACGCCTAAAGGCAGGCGGGTTTCCACAGACTCGCGGGTGAGTTTTACGTGCAAGTGTGTTACAAGATATTACATTGGAATGCGTATTCAGAACATGCACTTTGTAAGGAAACTGATATTTATTGAAAACTAGCTGACCCGGCGGACTTCGTACCGCTTTGACAGTTTCCATGACAACAAAACAAACAAATCATTTTGTATTGGAAAATTTAATTGTCGTTTTTAGTATTTTCCGTGGCTTATTGTTTCTTAAAGCTTAAACCTTCGCTGAACTTCCACAAATATAACAAAATAAAAATTAGCCAAATCGGTCCAGCCATTCTCGAGTTTTAACGAGACAAACGAATAGCAATTGATTTTTATATATACATAGAGATGTTTTTGAGTAAAATATGTGCTTGACAACGTTGGGCCTAGTGATCGAATGGCAAATGAAAGTCGCACTAGGTGCACCGTAGTCCCACATCTTTACAGACATTCGAGGGGTTTAGTAAAATAATTTAAACATATAAAATACTTAACAATATGTTTAACTTTGACTCGAGGAGCAAACCGCACGAAATTATAAGAAAAGAAAAATTTTGCTTAAAAAGTATTCGATAGGAACCAGTGATCGAAATTTTTTTCCCTTCATCATCAAGAAAAATAGGGGTCAACAACTGATTTTAGTCTTTAGCGTCAATTGAATACAGACCACCTGCTTTTTAGCTGTCTTCCCGTACAATTGATTATGATTTTTTTTTTTTAATTTGATTATGATTTTGATTTTGATTTTTATGTCTGTTCAGTTTAATTTAATCTGTAATGTATGAAAAGTGTCTATACTGCTTGTTTTTTATTTTTTGTCTTGTCTTTTTCTGTTCCGTTTGTTAATGATAATTACATTGCATGTCGTCTCTACCTATAATTAAGACAACACTTAGCCTTAAGGTAAACTTGTATTTTTGAATTTTAATAGTGTATGTTTTGAAATGAAACAACTTTTACGGATCTACTCGCGTTTATTTTACACATTAGTTTTAATTAATGTTAATTTGTGTGTAAATGAGGGTATACAAGCTACTAATTATGAGACGACCAACACCTCAGTCTCCATGTGACCACGGACCCTGCAAAGGGTTCGAAACGTCAGGATAAACATTAATTAAAACTAATGTGTAAACGCGAGTAGATCCGTAAAAGTTGTTTCATTTCAATGTGTAGCGTTCGCGTAAACTTTAGAAAACAATAAGTATATGTTTTGTTGGTAGTCCATTTAAAATAAATAAATAAATAAATGAATTTCAATGAAAATATATGTTTTTTTTTATGTGACGACAATTGTGTCGAACACTGAGCTTAACATTGGTGCCATTACCGTTATGGCGTTCCTTTATTAATTTAAAGGTTTACAGCTATGTCGATAGATGTCCATCCATTATACAAATTAACGTTAGTAAACAATTCCTGAATCATTCCACCCTTCATGTATTTAACACCGTTTGTACCCACAGAAGGACGCTGAGAGTCCACAGGGGCTGGTGACGCCGCCCGAGGCCGCGGTGACGCCCGCTCGCCGCGCGCGCCGCACTGCGTCCACGCAGTCCAACTCTAGCCAGGCCAAATCCGACGCTGGCAAGAGGTAATAAAGCTTATAAATGTATTGAATTCTTGTAAAATTTGGGTACTTCTATTATAGCTGTACAGTTTCTTGCGCCCATTCTTGTCCAGTTAAAAAAAAGACGATCTGAATACCCATTCAAGGAAAAAAAAACAATAAAAGAGTTTGACTTTAACTTATTATTCGTCGTTGACTATCTTGGTTAGCTTGAGATCGTTAATTTTCATATGCTTTAATTAGCATCATTGTAATCATCGTTGATAATGCATTGATATGTATTATTTTGGAATCCCTATACATGTTTCAATTTTGGCGTACAGGGCCCGGCCGGCGTCGCATGTATGCTATGGCGGTCAAAACTTGAACGCGCTAGAAGATAGAGAATTACATAACCCCAGTATTCAATACTAAAATGAATGTCTGAAGTTACTAATTAATTTTATTTAATTTGTTTCAGGTCGAGGAGAACGGCATTAGATGATAGTAAAGATAGTAAAAAGTGAAATGTGTAATTTATTTTTTGTTTTCATTTAAACGTTAATCGGGTTTCAAGTTTTTTTTCTTGCATTTATTTAAAATAAAATGTGATATTTAAATGCAGTTTCATTTAAAACACATTCCTATGTAACATTGTAAAATTCACACTTAAATCTAGTGCGGATCGTAGAATAAAATAAAATTATAGTATTTAAAATATTTAATATTTTTACAAGTAATCAGTCACTTCGTTACATCACATTGTTTTAATAACGTATTTATGCGTGATTTTTTTTATAACACGATGACAAATTAATGTTTTTTTATATACAGAACATGACAAAATAACGCCAAACATAGTATAGATATAGTAATACTTTTCAAATATTTACAATAACAACATACTGAGATCACCATGCCGTACTTCAAGATAAAATATCAAGTAGTGGGTACAATAACATGTGAAAACAACTTTTAAAACTAACAAACAATAAATAAATAATTTAAATGCAATATTTGTAACACTTTTTTGGTGCTATCAATATTTTCAGAATTCGATGAGTTCACCTCGCATCTTCATTGTCTTCGTTAAAGAGCTTAAGAGTTCTACTAATGTGATGTAATGCATTCGTTTGCATCGGTAAGTTTTTAGGTAAAACAACATCGTTAAGGTCGACTTTTGATGAGAGAATATCTTTAACGTCATCGTCGATTTTCAAATTTGGCGTGTCAATAAGCGCTTTGCAAATAGCTTTGTCCTCGGGCTTTAAAACAGATTTATCTGTGCAATCTACAACTTCTCTTTTCTGTCTACCAAGAATTGGATTATCAACTTTATTATCAGCCAATTTAGCATTCTTTTGCTCATCTTTATTTATTATGTTATTGTTAATTTCTGCGTTGGCATTAAAGTTGTTAACTTGGTTATTTCCTTGGGTATTACCGTTCATAGCTAAAGCTAAAGGCACTTTTTGCGCAATTATATTGTTAAGATTATGTTCATCATTATTTTGCTTTTGACTGTCTTCTCCCTGTTTATAAGACTGTGGCTCGTCCGGAGAGTGTGAATGCGTTTCGACTTTATTATCTTGGGGTTTGATATTCTCTACTTGTTGTTCTTGGTAAATATTGTTTTGGACATGTTGAGATTGTATAACGTTTTCTGCTATTTGAGCATTGTCTTGACTTACGGCTGGTTGGTGTTCTAACGGTTTCACATTATTGGGTTCTGCCGGTTTGCCATTGGAAACAACTTGTTCAATATTGTTGGCAAATACGGGAATATTTGATGGACTTTGCCCATTGTTTGCCGCATTACTGGGTTGAGCTAGGCCAATGTTTGTAGCGTCATGGTGATTATTGACGATAACTTGATCATTAGTCTTTGCGGTTTGGCCTGTATTCATAGCGACTTGGCCGTTATTTACAACGACTTGACCGGTATTTACTGCAACCTGACCATTATTTATTGCATCTTGACCACTATTCACTGCAACTTGACCATTATTCGGTACAAGTTGAGCATTATTTATAGAGACTTTGTTATTATTTGCAACTAGTTGATCGTTGTTTCCTGCAATTGGATTATTATTCGGCGCAACCTGATTATTATTTACTGGAATTTGAGCATTGTTAGCTTGACCTTGCATAACGTCTGGTGCAACTTGACCAAGATTTGGTTGAGCTTGGTAAACATTTGGATTTGGTTGAACTTGTTGTGGAACATTGACTGCAGGTTGCACGTTAGCGTGTTGATTATTGATATCGTTTTGTGCATTTTGGATAGCTGCAATATTAGGATAATTAACTTTTAGGTTGTTAAGGATGTTAGGATCAGCATTGTTTTGCACATTTCCTTGAGAAGAATTAGGCAAATTAGATTGAACGTTTTGGTTATTTACAGGAACATTACTTTGGATGGGAACCGAATTAACATTGTCAGTATTTTTCAAGTCTGGCAGAATCGGCAACGCCACAGGTTCAAGTGCTTGATCAGACTTTTCTTGAGTCTCTTTAATGGCTTCTATAGTTTCTTTTGCCTTTTGTGCAATCTCTTGGACGGCTTCATCGGCGAATTTCTCTAATCCCTCTACATTTTTGACTTTACCAGCTTGGTCCGGTTTCTCAGAAACACCTGCTAAGCTTTGCAAAGCTATGTTGGCAATCTTCTTTATACTTTCCACCGCAATCTTTTTTGCTTCGTCATTGGCTGCATCGTTTTTATTCTTTTGCAATTCCTCTTTGGTTTTCTTTATTTCGGATAAAATTTGTTTCTGCTCCTTGATTAGTTCTCTTTGCTCTTCGCCGTGTTGTTTTATTGTTTCTATAAGTTGTTGTTGCTTTAACATGTTCACCTTGTCATCGTTTGATTGAGGTTTGACTTCATCATCCTTTTGTTTCTGTTTTGTGTCTCCGTTAGAAATTTTTGTATCATTTAGTTTATTTAAGTTTCTAGGGTGCGCTTTAGAAACTTTATCTAATGAATCTTTAATTATTGGTTTCGGTAGCACTTCTTTAATTTTGGGAACATTTTTAATAGAATCGTCTTTTACATTTTTCTCGTTTGAATGTGATTCTGGGGGCACCGGATTCGGTGGCAAAATAACAGACTCTTTAATAACATCACCGTTTTCTTTGTTACTAATATCTTTAGTGTCGCTTTCTGGTTTGCGCACTGAAAGTAGAAAGACATATTTTATTGTAACCTATATGTTACATTAATGAATCAATTAGGATGGAGGGGCGTTCGACTTTGATTGTTGGTTTATTTAAAAAGTCAATATAGCTAAAGAAACACTTTTCATGTTGAATACAGTAACAAACTAAATAAAAGTATGAGAATAAGAAGTCACAATTTACCGTCGCTTTTCTCCATCTTCTCGAAGAAGTCCTCGACGATCTTGTCGATTCTCTCTTTGGTGATATACTTCTCGTCGTACTTGTCTACTTGGTTTTCGGCCGCTTGTAGGTTGGCGTATGTGCCGAGAATCATAATGACTAAGCCCAGTATCAAAATGCCCTGAAAAAAAACTGATAATTGTCAAACAATTACTTAGAAAACACGCCGCGAAAAGCTGCATAAGTGAATAGTTCAGCTAACATATAGCCTACTATTCTTCTTCATTTAAAGAATAGATACAACTATGATGATAATAAGTTATACAGCATAGTAAAATGCGTAGCGTTTATATAAGGTGTTGTAGGGTCAGGCTATTTAGTGAATTCGTGAAGTCATCTGCTTTTTATTACTAAACCAACAAACGAAAATCCCTAAAACCGAAACAAATGCTACTTGGTAAAAGGTAGGTGAAAAAGGTCGCCAGTCAGTTAGATTCCGGGCATAATATTTTACTGGAAAATCAACAGTACAAAACTATTTATCAACACTCCATATAGATAAATCCAGGAAAAAATGCATTACACATAGGGATAGCCCCATTTTTTAGTACCTTAGCCAGCAGGCGTTCATTGGTATTCTTGAAGGTCACATTGATGAAGCAAGCGGCCGGGAACACGACGCACACCAGCACGCCGATGGTGGACCCCACCAGCCCCAGTACCAGCTCGATGTTAGGCAGCAGAAGGCTCACACCAAGAGCCGCCGCTACTATGCAAACGGTGAGACGTCGGAAAGAGCTTTCGGGGATAGACGGGCCCGCGATATGGTCGTGGGATGAGTGCATCTGGCAAACATTAATATAACAAATGACATCCATGACAGTTCTTCAAAACATTGATCCTATGTAAATTGGCAAATAAATATATTTTATTTTAATCGATACATAATTTAACACAACTAGCATGTCGATAACAATACTAATATTAAGACACATGATCCTAAAACACAACAACTAACAATATTAACAATATGAGACAAGATGCCGAACAGCGAGAAACGAGTGTGTAGAACCGTTAGTTTTGTCGCTAGGTATGTGTATGAACTAAGTGAGCATCGCTCAGCTAATTTTATCTTTCATAGTTTTTGTCGCTGTGACAAACTTATGGAGAGAGTTCTCGGCGATTGCGAGCGATCAAATATTCTTTATTCCAAACGAATCTTTCCGTGTATTGGCAACCTACGTGATATTGGCGGAATTGTGTTTGGCCGTAGACAAAACTTGCCATAAATAAAAGAAGAAGAAGAGTATGTAGGGTACTGACAAGAACCAGTGAACGACATCTTTGTCCTTTAATCATTAAAAATAGAGGCCAACAACTGATTTTAGTCTTTAGCAACAATTTACTACATGCCACCAGCTTCCTTGACATCACCCGTAATATTTCAGTGAGCGTCAAGTTAGCAGCCTCACCACGGAATTAGATGGTTTTGACTACGTCAAAAAATTGTGTATAAATAGTGATTCAACTGAACAATTAAATAGTGACGTATAGCATATAAATAGGTTACTATGGTTCAAAAGATATTTGATTATCTTGGTGAGGCTGCTAACTTGACGTCAAGCTAACGGGCACCTTACAAAATACAGTTCTTATCAATGTGATTTATATGTGGAAAAAACTGTGCATAAATCGTATACGCAAAATTTCAAAAATAGTACGTCAATACAAGCCGAAATATTACGGTCTCTAAGTGGGCTGCTAACTCGACGTTTCTTGTGATGGCGATTCCAGAAAACGGGTGCAACAAATAAATCCATTGAAATGAAACAACTTTTACGGATCTACTTGCGTTTATTTTAGACATTAGTTTTAATTAATGTTTATCCTGTCGTTTCGAACCCTTTGTATGGTCCGTGGTCACAGGGTCAGGGTGACCACGGACCCTGCAAAGGGTTAAAACTAGTATGTTAAATAAACGCGAGTATATCCGTAAAAGTTGTTTCATTTCATTGTGTAATGTTCGCGTAAACTTTAGAAAACAATAAATAAATACATGAAAAAATTGTGCGTGAAATTATGAATCTTACGATATAAATAAAAAAACAATACTAAACTTCAACATAATACTCTTAATACGTGGGGCACACTAAAAGTTTCTGAAAACAATAAAGAGTTCCATTTTCAAATGTAGTAATAACTTTTTAAATATTGTTTATGTAAGTGGCCAATTCCGGAATCTTTTAGTGTGACCTATGTATAGGCTGTCAATGTTGAACTTTGCTGCACAGTAATAAGGCTTAAACTTTATTTTAATCATGAGGTGGGTACTATCGAGCAAAAGTGAAATGTATATTTTTTTTACTGTGTCAATACATATCCTCGGTTAAATGCTATTGGTATTTAAACAAATATTTTTCTACCCATTTTTTTACGTATTGTTATTTTTATTAAATCTCATCAAATTTTTGATTGTGTCAATACTCTACTCTCAAAATTTATATTTATTATTAATTTGTTTAATATTATTTATTCGGGAGAGACAAATAATATTTTTCTCTTCTTTTTCTACTGATAGATATTTTAATAAAAATCTCATCAAAAGAAAATAACGTTACGATTATAAATAAGAAATTGACATTCTTTTCCGAGAGGTGACGCTATTCTTATGATTATTATTAATGAAAATCTATATTGTTTAATAGGTATTAAACAATATAGAATGTAGGTCATTAAATGAATAATACTAGTGTAATAATTATAAAAATTCTTTAATAAATCAGATTATTTTTACATTTACAATGTAACATTAAATGTAAATCAGTCTTATTTTTTGTGTTACGCATAGATAATTATTAAATGAAATCACAGATTTGGAAATGTTCTTAACATAAATTGATATAAATCAGTCTTCATTTTTGGTGTTACATACCTAACAATATTTTTAAAATCAAATCAACGATAACGATAGATTTAAGTGTCATTTTATGATTATAATTAAAAATAATTAGACTTTATGTTAGTACGTCAATAAATAAAATTGTGCACGATTGTACCTAAAATTGAATGTATGGTAGTTTACATTAGATTTTTGGAAAATAGCAGAGAAGAATTCTTTTTTATTCATATCGTAAGATTCACAATTTTTCATGTATTTATTTCCTTTTCTCTGGGATCGCCATCGCAAGAAACGTCAAGTTAGCAGCCCACTTAGAGACCGTAATATCTCGGCTTGTATTGAAGTACTATTATTGAAATTTGGCATATACGATTCACTATTTATGCACAGTTTTTTGAAACATAAATCACATTGATACGAACTGTATTTCTTAAGGTGCCTGTTAGCTTGACGTCAAGTTAGCAGCCTCACCAAGATACTCAAATATTTTTTGAAACATAGTATCACTATTTATATGCTATACATCACTATTGATCACTATATATACACAATTTTTCGACGTAGTTAAAACCATCTAATTCCATGTTGAGGCTGCTAACTTGACGCTCACCTTTGGCAACAAAAATTTTGTCGATCCCTGGTCTTAAATTGTCAAACACTGCATATCTATCGTTAACACGGAATCTATATCTACTGTACGTATCGTAAGCGACAAAAAAGTCGATAGTCGGATCCCCATCGATGGTGGGACAACTTAACGACTTCCAAGAAGTTCGAATAGCACCATACCTTTTTATAAAGCAGCGAGTAGAGGCTGGCGCGGCACGGGAATATGATGAGCGGGAAGCTGAACGCCAGCGACATGACGAACCCCAGCTTGATGACGTCACTCGCCATCGTCGGACTCAGGCTCATCAGAATGTTGCCTGCCAAACCACGGATACAGTCAACCAGACGGCATCGAAGTAGTAAACGTATATACCAGCCATCTAGAGGAGCTCGATGGCGCAGTGGTTACCCGCCCGGTCTGCGAGTGCTGAGATTAAGCAACTTTCGCAGCCGGCCGGTTATCAGATGAAGGCTCGTGCCCCAGCAGTGGGGACATGAAATGAGCTGATGATGATGATGATGAGACCAGTTATTCTTAAAGTCAGCAGGGTTCCGCGAGTGGGTTGTTTTTACTGCTAGAGTTATTGTCAACGGGATTCTCACCATGTTTATTATTTATGAGTATAATCGATATTTCGGCAGTTCAGATACACATATATCAGTATTAGATACCGTGAGTGTAATGTGTCGTGAGCAATTTTGAGTAAAAAACGACTAATAAATAGGGTAATTCAGTATAACTTCAGTGCATACGTGATCATATCGCATGCAACCGCGTCGAAATATCAGATACTCAAAAATAATAAACATGGCAAGAAACAAGTTAACAATCACACTAATACAAGTAACCATGACAGTTTAAAAAGTTACGTTTTTTCCTCTCATTTTAAATTACTTTATCATCCATTTGTTATCATTCGATATGGGATTTCATAAGACAACACGGATTTGTTGAGTGTTCCGCAGTTATAAACAGTATAAACAGATCTGTGTATAAACAGTTAGACGGTAAAATGGTGCCTCAGTTGTTGCAATTGTTCCTGGTGAAACGCATTGGGGGACAAGTGTTGCATAACCATTTACGTCTCCCCGGGCGCAGTAGTATAATTTAACATAAAGCAAATGTTGGTCAAACAACTGGTGGTCGTTATTCAATTGTTGCAAAAGACAAAAAATTGTTGTTGTCGCCTGATTAAAGCAAAAAAAATAACAATCACTGGGTCTTGTCGAAAACTGGTGCCGCTTGGTTCAGTCTAATAGTAATAGTTCTGTTTTATCGACATAACAATTCTCCTATGTAACAAAAACACTGAATAGCTACCATTATTTTAATTATTTACACAGTTGCACAAAACCCAATATTTCGTTGCCAGACAAACACATAAATAAATCAGCTGTGTCGATTATAATGGCCATTTAATCATTTTCTTTAACGTGTATTGTATTATATTTTTATTGCGAAAACAGTAAAAACTACAGCGAACAAATAGTTTTGACAAACACAAAGTTACAGTTCGGCGGTCTTATAGCTTTAAAGTGACCTACCTCTCCCAGAGAACCAGACAGCCGGAGAGTACTAACTAAGGCGGAAAATCGGAGGTGTACACAACTCGAGTATATAGAAAAAATGTGCAAATAGGAACAATGTGTGCATTAATTCTCGAAAGATAATATATACTTAAAAATATAAAACGCTGTTACATTGTATATACATTTGGTAATTAGATATACATATACATAGTTACACACACTTAAACAAAAATATATTTAAATAAATAATACGTAGTCTCAGTTAGGATATATCGGAAATGGCAGTTTTGTAGCAGGACTCAACAAATTTTGGAGTAACAAAAATATTATATTTGCGATGTGTATTAGAACCTGATAGATGTGTGTTAGAACAACGATAGCTCAATTGGAAGAGCACCTGACCCGGTATGACAGAAGGGTGCAGGTTCAAATCCTGCTCATGGAATTTTTTTCAACATTTGTGTTTTTGTAACGTGTATTTGTGTATTAAATACTGACCTGATATTTCTTGCGTATTGAAAGCAATGTAGCCGAAGAGTCCGAGCGTAAAGTAGACGCATGTGCATATATTAATGGCGTTTTTCGTCACAACATTCATTTTCTCCAAGGAAAGATGTGGCAGCGACTCGAATAACTCGAACAATTGTCTGTAAAAAAGAACATTTTCATTTTTATAATTTACGCCTTGGTGGCTGAGTGACAAGGCGCTTTACTTAACTCAGGTTCGAAACCCAGTTTAGGCAGTGTTTCGGATATTTCGACGCAAAGCCTCGCCTCTGTGGTCTAGTGGTTAAGACCACCGGTTTAGACCCAGAGGTCCCGGGTTCGATTTCCAGCAGGGGGTGCATGTTTGTGTACTCGGTTTGGTTGGTGGTAGGGCTTGTTTGTCCACCTGACTAGATACCACCATCTTATCTAAATATGTCGCCATAACGTCAATGTTTGTAGCATTGTGTTCCGGCAGCTAGAAATAAGATAGCCAGTGCCTCAGTAGTCGAGGATTCCGGGTGAAGTGCGCTTCCACCTTCGGCCTTATGATCACTTAACATCAGGTGAGATGAAGGCCAAGTGCTTACCCGTAATATTAGAAAAAAAATGCCCGAGTTTGTGATCACCAATCACACCAACTCAATACGCATCAATTGTAGGAATGAAGGCATCGCTACGTATTGCTTTAAACGCCATACACATTCTCGTTATCGTTATCGTGATCGGCATGGCAAATAAAAAAGGCACTAATAGGCACTTAGCAATGGAGCGTTTATAGGCTGATAATTTCTTCATTTAAGTCTTTAATCGCCGTGGTGGTCACCGGTGACCGACAAACAATAAATTTTCTATTGTGTCTGGTTTTGCGGCAGTCGACGTGTTAATAATGATACATTACTAATCCTTATTACGTTACTATTAACAAATTACAAAAACACAAATGTTGAAAAAATTTCCACAAGCAAGATTTGAACCTGCACCCTTCTGACATACCGGGTCAGGTGCTCTCCCAATTGAGATATCGTGGTTCTTTTTCAACATTTGTGATTTTGTAATTTGTTTCGCAACAAAATTTGCGTTGAAATTATATAAACAAAACAAAAACATTTTAATTATAAACAATCTTATGGTGGTGGCGATTTATGGACATAAAAATGGGTTGGAGATGATTATGACGATAAAACAATCTAACAAATCGTTATAATTAATTAGATAGATTACACATAAGAAAATAAGAAATCCAAATCAGGCAAAGCATCCAAGATGGCAATGGGATGAGAGGGCAAGCATACAATAAGTATATTTTTTTCAATATCATCTTGCGATCAATCGTTCCGACTATAAGCACAGAATAGAGATTCTATGAGCACGAGAGATTTCATGAGATATGGTGTACGTGTTTACAGGTGGAGATATTCCTAATCAGAAACATGTTCCATGTCAATAAAGTGGTTCAGTCCGTGCTGCCGAGCCTGCGCCGTTTCAGCCATTCTGGTAATGTAACGTAAGGATGGTTCTCCAGTGTAACTTTATATTTTGTTGCATAAGCTCTTATCTTCCCCTTAACTGTGCATTTAGTCACGCCTGCACATCAGGCTACCTCAAAGTGACAAATTTTCTCAATAGACTTTGAACTTTATGTATAAGGCATATGGTTGAAGAAATTTGACATTATTTATTTATTTATTGCACTTATTATACAGTATCACTTACATACAGTAATAGGTTGATGTGCAGACGTATGTACACAAGAACAGGATAATGATGAAAGCTGCAGGACTTTGTTAGGAACTCACGTCTGACAGAAGAGAGCCATGGAAAATATGGGCACGCACTGCAGCATGCCCGCGGGCCGCCACATCACCACGCGCGCCTGCCAGTCGCCGGCCATCAGGACCAACGCCGCATCCGCCGTCACCTAGTTGGAAAAAGAAATGGAGAGATCGTAATTGATAATAACAGTTTGGCTTTTATTCTAGTTTTAAGAGTACTGGATTCAATAAAATCAAAATAAAATAATTCAATTAAAGGCATAGAATTAAAACGGTTTTTTTGTCAAATTCAGGTCAAATATTTTATTGTGATTATGAATTAAAAAAAAGATTATTAAAACGTATCACAAAAATGAATGACAAAGCGATTTAGAAATAGCTGAAGATTTGCTAGGGTGACAGAAAAAAAAAATTTTGATTGATTTTTCATTGTGATCTGAATGGCCATGGACATATTATTTAGGATTATACACAATTATGTCCAGCAGTGGATTAGTGTTGATGTTGATGATGATAGATAACACAAATACAGTAAAATCCAACCAAACATATATGGATAAGTACAGACACCTGCACATCAACCTACCACAAACTGTCAAATTCCCTCAAGAGACTTCTTTATGGCTTAAAGATATGGTTGAAAATGTATTGAAGGAATTTGGCAGTTTTGGATAGGTTGATCTGCATGCATGTATAAACAAAGACAATTACAAATTAGGCCAGACAACTACCTACAGGGCAACAATTTTAAAAGTTTTCTAGTAACAAATTGTTAATATTTGAAATTTAAAAAAAAGGATTTTCATAGCTGACTATGCTACTAAGGACTAAGGTTGTGTAGCTATGACATTGTTTCATACCTTCATGACAAGGCAGAGGTAGAAGCCTATAGTGGCAGCGCTGACGTTGCTCAAGCTGTCGACGTTTCGCAGCAAGCCGAGCGGCAGCACGCACACCAGGGAGACTATCACCATTATAGATGTTCTAAAATATTTAAGATACATTAACTATTATAAACCTAAAATATTTAATGGTTTAAAAACCCAAACGTTTTTGTGAGTCTGACACAAACATTTTTATTATAGCAAAATTAAAAAAAAATCAAAATCGTTTATTCAGTTTTGGCTACAAACAGCTCTTATGAACGTCATTATGCCATCGGTTCGTAAGTCTACTCTTGGCGAAAGACCTTGTACTGAGAAGAACAGGCAAGAAACTCAGCAAGTGTCAAGCTCTTTTCTCCTTTACAGGGTCAAAAATATTGGAAAATGCCCTATCATAAAAGGACGCTTTACATCACAAATAAAAACACAAAATATAAAGGACGATCACAACATGTAAAAAAAAGAGAAAAAAAAATATCTTAGTTACCAGTTAAAATTTTCACAATGTCATACAGTACTAATAAAAGTCAAAAACTGTCTAACAAAAAACAAAATTAAACTATAGTTAATAATAATAAAACGAAGACAAGTATGCATCCATAGGGAATGCTCGTGCCCCAGCAGTGGGGACATAAAATAAGCTGATGATGATGATGAAGTATGCAAAAGCAGACCAGCCGCCACAGGCGGCACCTATTCTCAAGTATGACATGAATCAGTCATCACTTTGCTCAACCATATTTTAGGGAACGTAACAACCCAACACACACGCCACCACCGCAGAGACAATAAAGAGACCATGACACACCCAAGCTACTCTAAATCAATACTAATTGAAATATTTTTGTTTTGTTTATATAATTTTTAACACAAATTTTGTTGCGAAACAAATTACAAAAACACAAATGTTGAAAAAAAACACACAAGTAGGATTTGAACCTGCACTCTTCTGACATACCAGGTCATGTGCTCTTTTAATTGAGCTATTGTGGTTCTAACCAGCCCGCCGAAATTATTCAACACTATGTTGAAATTGAAATTGAAACTTGAAATGTTTAATGCAACACTATTTGTTATCTGTAGGACACTGTTTATAAAGGCTATCTTATGAGTATAATTTTTTATTAGTTAATTTTAGTCTAAAAAAAATATTCAAATATACCTAAGATACTTTACTTTTGAATCATCCATACATATTTTACCTACAACCCATTTAGGACATTAAGGATATATTATTATTATTACCAACTAATTATTAACTTACCTTAACATATCACTTTGATTGATGTTAAACATCTTAGAGATTATTTGCGGACCAAGATCTCCAACAACAACAAAGTAAGCTATACAGGAGCCCATTAGGAAGCCTATGATGCCCATCTCAACGGCAAACTTGCCTGCTGAGCCAAACACATGGAATGCTGAAAGAGACGGATCACTATATAGATTGGGTTTTATAGGTAAGTAAATAAGGATAATAATAATATGAAAATATTGTTAGTCTGATATTTGCATGCTATAAAATTTGAATAGAATTCACTTAGATTAAGACTTCTTTTTTGTGTTTTTTAAGTGTCTATGAAACACACATAGTTTTGGTAGTTGTCCTTACTACATAAAATAAAAAATTAAAAAAAATATTATCAGTTGTACACAATTAATGATTAAATTGTACACAATTACAATGATAATGATTTGTTAATTAATAATTATCATTAGACAATAACTGCTTTACTACATAACACACATAAAAATAAAAAAAGATTTCGACATATTCAGAACCTCCTCCTTTTTTTAAGTCGGTTAAAAAGGATGGCTATAGTTAGACATTGCTTAAAACAGATGGTGTCACTTTTTAGCTACTTTAGCTAATAATGTTAAATGTGTTGTTATTAAATAATGTTATAATTGTTTTAGCTAACTGTTATAATAATGTTAATACAGAGACACAATACTTTAAACATGTATTTAGCCATTGTTTAACTTTAAACACTGTCTTGTAGTAAAAGGGTATATTTCCAACTCCCAAGCTTATGCGTTTTCACTTGGATAGTAGCACAGATTAGGCCACAAGGGATGATCATTCTAAGCTAAAACCCAAGCTTTAGACTAGACATGTCTTCAGTTTTCCTGCTCATGTTAACTGAATTAAATGTCTCTAGTTATCTTGTAGGAGCCAGGGACATGCTGGCATGCAACCTCGGAGTTATTCGGTCAATACAGCTTGAGGAATCTTAGGTTTATTGCCATAGTGATATTTCAAGTAAAAAAACAACTAACAATAATAGACATTATTAGTAACCAGAACTTTTTTTAAGAAAATTATTGTATTATCATTTTTTTTATGAACCCAAGATAATACCCAAGATAAACTTTATTAAAAACAACTTATTAAAGCTTACCAAGAAATTCAAAGTTTCTTCTTCTTGCTATTAATGCAGATTTTAGAAGAAAATAGCAGCAAAGTCTCGAGACCAAACCCATCAGTAATAAAATTAGTGTAGCCAGCAAGACTCCACACTAAAAATAAGTTGCACACAACACAAGTATGACAGTTTTATTAGTAATTCTATATAGAATACAGAGCAGAGTAACTATGATATATTTTTCAAATTAATTTATGACATACCTACACTTTTTGCAATATTTATAAATTTTATAAATAATTTGCTAAGCACCACATTAATAAATCTTGTTAAATTGTGACCCATTAAAAATTAAAAACACATTAAATTAAGGTTATATTTACACGTGGAGGCTTAAATGATAAATTTGTTTTGTACAAAAACATTTCAACTCACTTGTTGAAAGCAGAAAGGCATAGCCAATATGCCTACGCCTATAATACTGTTGGCTAAAGTAATTGATTGCCCTGTTGTCCCCATATTTATATAATAACACTACACTACACTAGCAATTCATTTAATTATGTTTCATTCAAACGATAGAGAAAATCTAAACCACATCATCATCTTCTTCTTCTTTGTTTATGGCATGTTCTGTGTCAACTGCCGAACACAATTCCGCCAATGTCACGTAGGTAGCCAATACACGGTAAGGGTTTTGTGAAATATACTTTTGTGTTGTTAGTTTTTAAAAGAAAAAACTTTCTAAGCAGATTTACCTAGAACAAGGACAACACAGACATGCATGACACACAAGGTTAGTAGGTACTTATAGTTTTATATTATTTAAGGTGAGGAATGCTGACAAAACTTTTAAAAGCGGGGGAGAGTTTACCATGTTTATTAAAATACATTTAACTTTAGTTGGACAGGGAATATTTTGAGGGAGATGGTCATATAGGGAGGAGTTAAGTTTAGGGCAGTTAAAAAATATGTGGTCAATTGTTCCTTCATCTAACCCACACTCACAGAGAGAAGAATCCCGGACCTTTATTTTCGCTAGATGGACTGGGGTACAAGCGTGGCCAATTCTCAGGCGACAGATGGTAGACACAACTTTCTTGTTGAGCAGTTTATGTTTGAAAAACCATGGTTTACTGGGGATATGCTGTTGGATGTCAAAGTAATATCTACCCGCATGATTTCTGGTGTTTTCCCAGTCAGTGTCCCAAGACTTTGTAAGGTGGCTGCGTGCGAGGGGAAAGAGGTCGTGATGGAAAACTTTTGGATAAGCCAAGGAGCCGGTAGAAGTAGCTTGTTTGGCGCATGAGTCCGCAGTTTCGTTTCCAGGAATACCACAGTGTCCAGGAATCCAGGCCAGAACAATGACTAAAGCTTTACTTTGGCAGCGTAGCAATGCTTCTCGAATCCTTAGGATTATCGGGAACTTAATTTTTGCTTTGAAAGGATTAGCTAAGATGGCGTGTAAACAGCTTTGTGAGTCCGTAAAAATGATGCAATGGTTCAGGCTATGGGATTCAGCAAAAAGAATAGCCTCAAGGAGGGCCACTGCCTCTCCTGTAAACACGGATGCCAGAGAGTACATTTTAAAACTGAGTATTAGTGCGTGCGCCGGTATCCAGACAGCTGCTCCGACATGGCTACCATCTTGTAATTTAGATGCATCTGTATACATTGTGAGCCAGTCAGGAAAATCTTTAGCTAGTCTCTCTATAAGTATTTGGGAAGCGATAGGGGAGTCCTTGACAATCCCAAAATCAATAACAATCTCGGGCTTAAAGGCTAAAGCCTCAAAATTGGTATCAAAAAGGGGATGTCTATCGAACTTTTCTACCGGGATTGAGGGTCTGTTGAACTTGGTAAAACTATGAAGGATGCAAGGAGTCTTTGAAGGGTTGTTGGGGGATATTAAACCTGTTTTAGATAACTTATCTAGCTTTCCTATAAGAGGATGAGAGGAATTTTGAAGAATTTTGAGGATAAATCGGTCACTAAGATACTGTCTGCGGAGGTAAAGGGGAGGGTCAACACATTCAATTTGTATAGAATTTATTGGGGATGATTTCATTGCTCCTAAAACAATGCGCAAACACTTTGACTGGATTTTTACCAGCTTGTCGAGCGGTAATTTGTTACAAGGGTCCAAGAGAAAAGAGCCATAATCAAAGTGACAACGCACTAACGCATTGTAGAGCAATTTTTGGGTGAATGGATGAGAGCCCCACCAAACACCCGACAAAGCACGAAGGACATTGACTCCTCTCTCACATTTCTTCAGGACATTGCTAAAGTGGGGAATACCAGATAATTTCGTATCAAGTATGACTCCCAGAAACTTGACATGGTTGTTAACAGGAATAGTCTGTCCATTAAATAGGATGATTGGCGTTGAAAAACTGCGTTTTTTGGTGAAGACTACAGAGACACATTTAGAAACTGATAATGTTAAGCCATGTTCTAAGAGCCAGTCACTCAGGTATGATAATGCAGAGTTGATATGGGAGGAAGCCATTGCTATAGAGTCGGACATCACATACATCGCCAAATCGTCTGCAAATTGGAGAACCTGACAGAAACAATCAACAGATCTCTCAAGGTCGTAGGTGTATATGCTATAAAGAAGAGGGCTGAGGACTGATCCTTGGGGTAGACCCTTCCAGATAGACCTAGGAGTGAGAGAGGAACCCTGACATCTAATCTCGACAGTTCTGGTTGATATGGAGTTGAGAATGAACCGGACCAACTTCTCTGGGACACTCAGCTGTAGAAGTTTATCTCTGAGCACCGGAAGGAGGACATTATCATAGGCGGATGCTATGTCAAGAAACACTCCAACTACATATTTTTTCTTTTGGAAAGCCAGGCGAATGTCTGTTGTTAGAATACTGAGACTGTCGAGAGTACTGAATCCCTTTCTAAATCCAAACTGAGACTTTGCCAGGAGATTGCGATTTTCGATCAGCCATTCCAAACGATTTTTTATCATGTGTTCCGATACCTTAAGCAAAGTCGAAGATAACGCAATGGGCCTATATGAGTTGTGGTCTTGGGGGTCTTTACCTGGCTTCAGAATCGGGATGACAATTTGTTTATTCCAGTCCTCAGGAATGATACCTTTGTCAAAGAAGCAATTAACCAAGGTTAGGTAGTAAAGCTTTACTTTGTCAGTTGCTCTTACGAGAAAGGAATATGGGATTCCATCGATACCAGGTGAGGAGTCAACAAGGCCGCCAAGAGCCATCTGGAGTTCTTGAAAAGAGAAGAGCCCGTCCATATTACCGGTAGATGGCATAGGTGTAAAGGGGCTAATTGGAAGGCAGTCACTGTTAGGAGCAGACGGAGGGGCCAGTTTATCTGCGAAGGAGGATATCCAACTAGATGGGTCGTTGGACGATAAATTTTGTGTGTTGAGAGACCCTCGAAATCTTTTTATTTGTCTCCATACAATAGTCGATGGCGTACCTGGGGACAGACCTTCACAAAATTTTGACCAACCGAGCTTTTTCTTTCTGGAGAGAAATCTCTTTGTTCGCGCATCAACCTGTTTATAGTTTAAAAAGTTCTCATCAGTCATGTTGAAGTTATACTGTTTCTCAGCTTCTTTCCTTTTTTTTACCACTTCAGTACATTCCGCGTCCCACCAAGGAGGAGAGACCTTGCGGCGAGTAGAGCGCTTTAGGGGAAGATGCGATTCAGCCGAGCTCATAATTGAGTCTACAAATTCCTTGTATACGGAAAGAGCAGATTCAGGTGTTATGATAGGGAGTTGTCTAACTTTATCATCCACTGCCTCAGAGAAAGCTGACCAATTGGCATTATTTAACTTAAATTTTAAAAGAGGAGATGGGTGGTGGACTGTCAATGTTTTATCGGGCAAATTTATTAGGATGGGGAAGTGATCACTACCAAATGTACTGTTTAGGACGTTCCAGGATAGTAATGTCGATAGATTTGTTGAACAGATGGATATATCGACAGCAGAGCAAGGATTTTGTGATGGTAGGGTCCTTCTCGTGGGACTTCCAGTATTTAAGACACAAAGGTTCAGTTCATCGAGTAGATCCATAAGTAGTAACCCAAATGGGTTTGATTGGAACGATCCCCATGACACATGGTGAGCGTTAAAATCACCCATTATTATAAAAGGAGATGGGAGAGCACTAATAATAGCGCGGAGTTCTAGTAGAATTGCGAAATTAGGATGCGGAATGTAAATGGAGACAAAAGAGATGTTGTTTACTCTCGCCGCCACGGCATTTATACCCTGGCTGTGAGAGGGGAGGGAAATTTGAGAAAATAGTACTGAGCGACTAATTAATAAGGCACTACCAGCATATCCATCGTCCCTGTCATCTCGCAGACACGAATAGCCAGAGACACTAAATTGTGAATCCGGTACTAACCACGTCTCCGAAACAGCAAGGACAGCCGGAGAGTATTTATTAATCAGATGTAAAAGTTCAAATTTTTTGCGTCTAATACTTTTAGAGTTCCACTGAAAGATGTTCAGAGTCATTTTTAGTAAGATTTTGGAGGAGAGGCATAATTTTAGCTGCAACGTTGGGCGGTAAGGGGACATCATTAAACTTAGATAAAATATTAATAACAAGAAGCCATAATAGGTCAAGGCAATCATCATTAGGAGAGGCCTCAGGTGGCTGTAAGGGATTAAGAATAGCACAGCCATTAGGTAAGGACGAGGGAAGAGAGCCAGAGATAGCCTGATGGGCCAGCCTGTCGTAACCTTTACCGGGTTGAGGATATGGATGGGGAGAGAGGGAGACAGTTTTTCTGTAGGATTGGGTTAGAGAAGGTATTTGCGGGTAAGGAGGGGGATGGGAGGAGGGAGTAGCTATAGTGATCTTGGAAGAATCTGCATATGATCGTCTTGGGCTAGGGAATAATTGGGAAGCTTCCTGAAAAGAGATACAATCTTGGGACATTTTGGACTTG
Organism: Eudonia truncicolella; assembly: GCA_949315975.1. Taxonomy (NCBI): domain Eukaryota; kingdom Metazoa; phylum Arthropoda; class Insecta; order Lepidoptera; family Crambidae; genus Eudonia; species Eudonia truncicolella. The sequence goes on along the minus strand of OX438837.1, from coordinate 15,300,925 downwards.
ATTGATTTTTGTCTTTGTTGTTCTGGGCAAAATTTATGAATAGCAAAATGGTTGCCTGAGCAATACATACACGTCGATTTATCCTCGCTAACTACACAACTCTCACCTAAATGAGGTTGCGCACAGCGGTAACACCTGGGATTTGATCTGCATTGAGCTTTAATATGGCCGAAACGGCAACAATTGTGGCATTGAATTGTAGGCAGTTGGTAAGTTTCTACAGGTATTGATGTATGAAATGAAAAGACCCTGTTTGGGAGGGACTGACCCTTAAAAGTTAGGACCACTGACTGGCAGGGGATCCAAGTTGAGTTGCCATTAACCATCTGTTTCCTATTAAGACGTCTTGCCTTAAGAACTACACCACAATGTTCTGGGATTATTAATGATTCCACCAGTTCATCCATCGACAAATCGGTAGGGATACCTTTTATCAAACCCATACGGGTTATGTTGTAGTTTGGAATTGAAGGGGTATATTTGTGCAGAGGTAAGATTGGGTTGTCTATAAAATCGTTGGCATCTTTACTTGTTTTGAACTCAACTGATAACCTATTCCGGCCAACTTTTTTAATTCCGTCATTTTTAATATTCTTAATGCGGTTCTTAGACAACAACTGACCAAATATGATTGGGCGAATGGTTACGCCACTGGATGGAGATGCCTCTGCTACGGACACGTGGACTATAAAAGGGCCATTGTCTTGTTCAGAGTACGTTTTTTGGGTATCCGATATTGACGGATGGACGTACAGGGACTCATTGGGGGTAAGCGGCAAACTTTGCGTCGGATTCGGATGTATTTTCTTTGGTGGTTCCGTTGTGGACTCTAAATCTTCATTACGTCTTTTCATGCCTTGTGAAAACATCGGAAGCGATAGCTCCATTGGGGTGGGAGAGGGAGACGCATCCCTGTCTGGGGGGTCAGGAGGATCAGGAGGAACCCGATCCATTATTTACTTAGTAAATAATGGATAGGGCGCACAAAACGTTAGTATAACACTTACCCAACAATCACAACAATTACTACCACCACAAATAGAAATAAAACAGCTTAAAAACGTTAAAAGAAAAAGCCAAAATTCAGAATCCCATAAACACGTGTAACAACTAACACTCACGGAAACGGAATCCCACATCATCATCATTATGCGAAAACACAACTACGAAATTTCAGGACCTGTCAAACTTTGTTTTGAATTTCTTTTTTGCTTTTCTAATTCGTTTTGAGAAGCAAATGGATCTGTGCCATACAGCTTATTTCTTGTTTCTGTTTTATATTATCTAAAAAATAATTACAGACAAGAAAAAATATATGTGGGACTTTTCATGGGGACTATACTTAAACAATGAAGATAGTTATAAGAATATTTACGTATAAACAGCTTGATTTCCTCTTTCATTTATTTAAGGTTACCAGGCACAACTTTATGTATCCAATCCAGACGGCTGTTAATCTGTTGCACGGGGCGGGGGTCGTCGGGGCATGGTAATAATAATGTATGATTCGATCGATCAAATTATGTATAGTATATGGGAAATATGGGATGGAAGCAGCGCCACCTAGTGATAAGTTAATTAAACATGTTCTTTGCAAAGGTAAAAAAATATATTTGTACCTGGGTTTAGTAAATAACCTTTACTAGTCAAAGGCCTACAACGATATCAAGTAATCGCAACATATGATGGGTAATGTTGATCACCATGCTTGCAAAATACAGGTTGATGTCTGATGTCAATTTAACCCAGAGGGACGATTTTTGAATATCACCCGGTGATGTCAAAATAAAAGTAACATGAATTATGATACAATAGGAAATATAATATTTTTTGTTTAGTTGAGAGTTAAAAGGGCTCATTAATGACCTCGCTCATTTCGCGGTCAAGCCCGGGCTTGATAGAGTCTCCTGATCATCCTAATATACTGTAGTATCATTTTATGCTTTTTAATTATCTACCTAGTCTATTTTTAAATTGGTTGATGTTGGAGGCTAAGACATTAAGATTATCATTAATTGCATACAATTTATAATGAATTTCAAAATAGGGATTGTTGGAACGGCATGGTAAAATTATTGACAAAACAACTCTTTACAGTTAAAATATTTATTAGTTTGCAATTTCTTTGGTACATCAGGGAAATGCTGCTAGCTAGCAAAGCTGCTTTAAAATTTCTTTATCATCAAGGACATCAATCAACGAAATAACATAATTTAGAAATTGTAACAATACAATTTAGGCGGCTATTTTCTTTGGTGCAAACTTTGCATAAAACAAATTTTGAAGAAACCACATACATTCACTCATCTTGTCTCTACAACGAAACTTGTAATTTTTCAAAGATTCTTAATTCTAAATTTAACATGCATATTATAATAGTTGTATTGTAAATAGAGCGAGGAATAATATATAAATAAGTGTAGTTTTAATGCTGGTATAAAAATATACCGATAAGATAAGGTACACATTTCAGTTGCACAGTCAAATTATTTGGTGAAAAGTTATTCTTAGCTAAGTACTTACTGGAATATAGATGGCAGCACAATTCTTAATTTGTGCTATTATCAACAAATATCAGTAAAAGAAAACTTCCCCCTTCCTACTATTTCAACTTTGGCTTTCAACCTACCATTAGTGCTGAGTGAGTTTTTTTTTCAAGTGACAAGTTGGTTTCAGAAGTTTTCTACCATATGGCGCCCAACATAATGTGCCTTACAAAATTAACAAATAAGCTTCGAATAGTTACCTATTCCGTGTTTTGTCTCTTTCACTTTAATTTGAAATGAAGTTTACATGACGGGAACAAAACACGGAATAAGTATTCGCAGCTTATTCTTTGTTGACATTGACATCATTAACCGAGTTAACCGAAAAGAAATAACATAGTCTTGGCTACGAATAACAATATTGCACTACAAAAAATGTTTGCGGTAGGTACGAGTATAATCAATAACTGTGTTGACTTAGCATAGATAGTTTAATTAAGGTAGTTAATTAAAAATATTTTTCCCGTTAATGATATCAAGTACCTATCCAATAATGGACAAACGCCTGCACATCAACCTAACCAAAACTGTCAAATTTCTTCAATAAATATTCAACCATATGCTTAGGGATAAAAAATAAAATTCAAAGTCTAATGAGGAAATTTGACAGTTTGTGGTAGGTTGATGATGTGTGGACATTGATTTTTATTTTTTATCTAGATTAAATTAGGAAAACTAATTTATTATTCCTAAATAAGACGTACTATTCCTCTAAATATACCTAAACAATTACACATTCATACTTTGACATTGCAATTATTACAGTAAGTTTACGACACATATTTTTTTGGATGTTAGTCTATTAAACAATAAATGGCACTGGTTTTAAAACATAACAGATTAGAATATCAAAATTGGTCGAAATTTAAAATTTGTCATACATAATTAAACACTTTTAATAACCATTCTAAGTGGCAATAATATAGAATAAAAAATTGAACATAGTTAAAAATTGTAATCATTAATAATTATCCATATAAATAACAAATTAAAATACCAATAAAAATACAGTTCAATACTTTCATTAACAATGGCACATACATTCTAACTTAAAAGGAATGCCAACATAATAATTAAAATCAAGTACACATTATAATAAAGAGACAAATGCGATTTATCTACACAATGAATGATCTTTGGACTAATCACTTTTTTTGCAATGGCAAGTATTTTTAAATACATCTACATACAACATGTATATCATTACTGTCCATACCACTTTGTTTTATAGGTAAGGACCTAAGAAGTGTATTACATCTAAAACTCAATACCGATTGTTAATAATTATACACATTTAATTAAGACTGTGTTACTAAGGCTTCAGTAATAACAATGATTTTTAATTTTGTGTCCTTATGGCCCGCATTTTTTTAAATTGACTTCTTTTTTGTTAGCGGAATGGACCTTTTGTTTCATTGTAGCTTTGAAGGGACTTGTTTTTTTTAGCTGGTGAAACAAACACATTGCCCTACAATTTTCATAGTGTTAACATAAATAGATGCTAAGAAAATTGAAAAAACGTTACTATGAAAAATGTTATGGTAAAATCTTCATACAAAACGTCAATTTCATAGGTAAGAACCTAATATTTTAAGCTAGCAACCGCCGGCGCCGGCGTCATCGTCAACGTTAACCCTTTCTTTTTTTTATAAATTCTGCTATTGGCCGTGGGTGGTCTTTACAGCAGCGTCACGGGACATTTTTGAGGCGACGAGAAACTTAAAATGAAGATTTATGTACAAAGTTTAATTTAGGAAAGCGATGTTATGTTATAGTGAATAATAAATAGAACGATATGAATGAGGCATGCACACCCAAAACTTACTTTACTAATGTGATAATTATCCTAAAATTGTATATTCGTAGAATACAATTTTATTATTATTCATTTATTTTTATAAGCTATGTTGAGAAAAGATAACATTTTGTTTAGAGTAGATCTAGGTACTTACTCTTTTTTACATTCTACAGACATTTTTTTATACTATAAACACAAGCCATTCAAATTAAAAAAAAAAACTGTGACCAACTTTTTTACACTCAAAATATAACAGTTTGGCTGTTTATAACAAATGTTATAACATTTAATTTTGTACTATACAGCCAAAGTGTTATGTGCACAATGTGCTGTAAGTTTTACAGAAATAAAATAAAATAAAAGACATTGATGGAGCCACCTTGGATTCTAATTTTTATATGTATAGGTACTCATTAAAAGTATAGACAGAAAATTTAAGTAGCTAAATTACATAATATTCGGGTCGTCCCCATTTATAACAACATTTTATTTGCTTCTCTAATGCATAATCTATGCAACTTAGTTTATTAATTATAATCTTTATAATCTGACTTATATGACCGGAGTTACCTATTATTTATCTTGCAAGTGGACTTAATATAAGTATAAGAATACTGAATTACCCCACTTGGATGGTTGGTTAGTGTTATATTTAGGTCACAGACTTAAACTTTAAGCTTATCAGGTTAAAAAGCCGAACCATTGTGTAGCATTTCTTTGTGAAGACCCGAATATGTATAAAGCTCACCCATTACCCACAAATTATTGTCACATTTCAGTGGCTCCCTTAAAGTCTTGACTGAAATGGATAACATTATACAACCTTAATCAGTTTTCTTCTCATCGGTAAGCAGTTCCAAAATTTCTTCAGTGCTCTTGTTTTCCATTTTAAGCTTGTCCATCTGTTCTTTTGGTACAGTACCATTCAATAGCATTTCAATGTTGGCTTTCAGGCGTTTGAAAGGCGTCAGAGACTTGTTCTTGCATGGCTTTATACCCATGGCTTCAAGAGATTCTAGTAGCAACTCATCAATGAGACGTTTGTTGAAACCTGTTACAAAAAAATGTATTAACAAAAATACTAAGTTGTTTATTTTAAACAGTTTATTATATTTAGCTTTCATAACATGGCTTAGTCTTGAATTGTTTGAATTAAGAACCCAAAATGTATTTTATAATACACAAAGGACATAAATACATTTACATAGGTAATAATAATGTAGTATAAAAGAATATGACTGTAAGATTAATAAACAGAATAATTACAGTAAGAGAATAATTAGAAAATAATTTAGAATACCTACTTCATAATAAAAGATATTTATAATCAGTGGTAGTAAAGGCGCAATTAAACTGCAAGCAAAAAAATTTTTTGGCGTGGCTAATACATGTTTACATGTTTGCATGTTTGCACGTTTGTATATTTACATAATGTGACACATGTTAAATATTTAAACAAATTACACCTTTAAATTTTATCATTTTTGCATTTTTACATTATTTACAAAATATATTTAAATATTTACATTTTTACATTTTAGTTCGATCATTCCTAAAGTTATGTCTGGGATAAAGTTGTCAAAGACACTGTACGTACACATTAAACTGTTCAACGATTTGGTCTTATTTGTTCTGTAATGTTATTATTATTGTTTGTTTTTTTTAACTAGTTTTAAATTAATTTCAAATTAGTTTTGATACTGGCCTTTTTTGTTTGCCTTTTGTTTAAATATAATATTTACCTACTTTTCTATTATACTTAATTTTTGTTTCTTATGTACTGGCCATCATTGAACATTATGTTTAGAAATTTAAGAGAAATCTGTTATTAGCTTTACTTATCGTCATGTATGAAGTTATATTATTGATTATTCTGTAACACTGTTGGTTTCATTAATAAATAAATAAATAATATGCTAATGCATTTCTCCTATTATCCAGCCACCACCATTTCCAAAGCCGAATCAATACCTTATTGTCTTATAACTAAAACCCTTATTCCATAACCAACACAGAGCTGCACCCTCACCATCCAACACCATTAATTATCAACAAAATGGAGGTGAACTCACTCGTTGAAACATTACCAATGATCTTGCTGTGTAACTCGCCTGCTGCCTCTTACATTAACAAGTAAATTAGCTAAAATAAAAACCATGATGAGAGGCTTCGTTATAACAGGCCTAATTGGAACCTTGCAGCACATCACAGAAAGCAAACAGACAACTCACACACACACTTCCATACCTAACAATTCTAGAATAATAAATTCAGTAAAAAGTATCTGTTACATTGTAAACTATATAAAACTTATTGTAGTAAAGTATAACTACTACATATCAAGTTTTAATTATTAAAGTTTTATTTTTATTTTTCATTGTCAACTTAGAACAATTTGAATATCAATTACCTATTTAATTGTGAAGTGTTCAATATATAGTATAACTAATGAGCTGCATACCACAAGTATATCCTCAATGACAGTGCAAAATTATCATTTCTGAAACTTGTTATAGTGCCTGAGGCTATCGAAGCCAGTAACACTTGAGGGGAGGTAGGTACCTATTACAGGGAATGAAACCCGTTGAAATGTCTAATGTAGGTGAACAAGTCATTGTTGTTAATATTTTTTTACTGATATTAACATTTTTGATGTTTTTTTCGTTAAATAAATGACTATGACAGTGTTGACATTTTCCGTAATGGACTCCTGTTACTGGCGGACACACAGTAAGCATGTTTCCACACTAAAAAAACAGTGCATTCAGTGAATGAGAATAGTGTCAAAAACTTAAAACAATAACAATAAAATGTGTACGCACCCAAATATTTCAGTTTGTCTTTGCTAGCAATCATGGTCAAAAGCAGAGCCAGAAGATATCTCATGCGAGACAGAGTCATCACCGACTCCACTTCAACCTCTTCGTATTTTACCGAAGCTTCAATCTTTTCTTCAAAACTCAGCTCCCTGTCACCAACTGTGCAATTCTTGACATGGTTTTCTAAATGAACTTTCAACTTGAAAAATTGTGAACACTTTTTGCATTTGTATGCATTCTCTTTGCCATGTATATTTCGCATGTGAGCTTTCATATGTGGCAACTGGGAGAACATCAGAGGGCACATTGCACAAGGGAAGGGTTTCTCTCCTGTGTGACGTCTGATGTGCAGCATTAGAGCATTCGAATGTGAGAAACGGCGCGCACAGATTCTACATGGATACGGTCTAGCCCCAGTGTGTGAACGTCTGTGGACATTTAACTGTGTTGACTGAGTGAAGCGCTGCCCACAATCCACACACTTGTGTGGGCGCTTCTTATCATGAGTTCTTATGTGTTCAGTAAGATGTCCTTTCAACTTCTTCTTGCAAATTGGACATTGTATCCTGTGACCAGCATGACATACCTGCACATGTCTTTGCATGGAACTGAGTCTTAGAAATTCTTTTCCACAATATTGACATATGAACTCTTTAATTTTGAGATGACCTTTAAGATGTAAAGATAGATCATCACGGAGTAGGTAGCTCATGTTGCATATTGAGCATATGTAGCGACCAGTAACCAAATGTTGCTTTTCATGTTTCGTTAGTGCTAAATATCGGGAAAAAGTCTTATCGCAAAAGAGACATTTGAATTTTTCATCACTTCGAGTGTGAGCTGTCAAGTGGTCATTGTAATGTTTTTCCTTAGCGAATGTTTCATTACATATATGACACAAAAACACACAATGCTGTTTATCCACATGTTCAAGCATATTTAAATTATATCTGAACATTTTCGGGCAATGTGGACATTTATAAGGTGTCACATTGAGGTGCCCATAAATATGCCTCATGATAGCTGGTTTGTTATCGAAAATGTTGTTGCAATAGTCACATTGAAATGTATTCTCAGATAGCGCAGATGGCACGGGCTTTTGATTCAATATTGGTGGTACAGCTTTGGGTAAAGATTTTTCCGGTTTTTTGTTTTTATTTGCATTACTTGACACAAGAGTATCGGGTGACTCAACAGACAGAGAAATAGTTTCATTCACATTGTGGTCACTAATATTGTCATTGTTGTTATTAGCAGTTGGTTTTATTTTATTAGCACATTTCTTTTTCTTTGTAGAATCGTCAATATTAAGTTCACTTTTCAGTATGTTATCAAATAATCTCATATTATCTATGCTTTTCTTCCTTATTTTTCCATTTTTAGACATCAAACTATTCTTGGTTATCGGCAATAAATCTTTATCTATCTTGCCATTATTAAGTGGTGGTTCGCTTATGAACTTATCCTTTACTAAATGCCCATTGAGCACAAGAAACTTAACTTTTTCTGCTGGGGTCATAAGCGTCAAATTGCTCGGTCTCTTCATGACTGTAACGGATTCAACAACATTATTTACAACGGTGGGTGTCTTTTTAGTAGCGCGAGGCCCCTTGGGCGTCTTCGCCTGTACTCTCGCAGATGTATTTACTCTACGCTTTACGTTAGCCATGGTGTGTGTCCCATCAATAAGCTAGGTACCTTATGTTGCGTCGTATGATACAGAAGCGAAAGCCCACCACCAGATACGGGAAGGAAGAAGTTAGCATTAGAGTTCTTGTTGAACTATCCGTTATCCGCGCACGACAAGCGCTTGTTACGTACTTACATGCAGTGTAACGTCGTTAGCATTTCTATAATCACCATCTAACACTATCGGCGACGTGCAGATAACGACTTGTTCAAACAATGATGCTCTACTCTACTAATGTGTGAAGGACGAAGCCTTTTGTCTTACGAGAACATCTTGTTACCTTATTCAATACCATAATAGCACATTATATTGAACACTCATAAATAATGCAAATAGCTCGCCACCTTGGTACACATTTCAGGTTTTAACACGCAATCTTTGTAGTAACACTATAACTAAAATTACTTTACGAATCAATTACATTACACCAATATCACACAAGCCCAACTGAGTGAATGACGAAAAGAAGGAAGGAAAATAATAATCTATGACAGCGAGCAAAACGCGACCGAATGAATGAGTGAGCAGCGGGATCGGATTTTAAGAGCACGGTAAGACTGGTAAGGGCGGGCGGTGTTTTGATTTTCAGAACTAAAGATTTCTTTTTTCAGAAATAAAAGTTCTTTCTAATATATAAAATACAAATCCGATATTAATTTTCAGTATTTTATATTATTAGTTTCTAAGGTTTATGTATCGTAAAGACCACAGCAATTTTATTTTTTCTTAGAATTTAATTTCGCCAAAATTTCATGTGATAAAAATAATAACATCATCTGTTAAGTAGTAGGGTGGAGTAGGAAACATAATTTTAGTGAAACGTTATTTATTTAGATATAGTTACAGCTGTACACTACAAGGAAAACTTAAATAGCGTTGAAGTCTTTCGTAGGTAGCTTCCAAAAAGAATCAGTATTAAAAGACATCAACGATAAATCTTACGAATTTTAACAATAACACAAGTTACATTGTTTACAGTTACACTATGAGTTTATTACCATTTTCTCACCCAAGGATAAAAACCATTTTTTTTTATATAATGTTAGGGACATAATACTTTGTACTGCCGATAAATGGTTGCCTCCACCAATAATAAATACAGTTTTAACCCTATCAACTCATACTCGCAGCGTGGCAGGCAAATCAATATCTTTACCGTTATGATGATATCTCCCGGATCGTGTGCCTATTGCTCAAGATGCGATATTCAATTCACAAGCCATGTTTTTCTAATGATCATTCATCAGATCATCATGTTAAATCTCCAACTAAAATAAACTATCTAAGGTCTAGTGTGGTTGAGACCACCAGCCTCATGCGCAGAGATCCCCGATTCGATTCCCAGTGGGGTTACATGTTTGTATACTCGGTATGGTTGGTGGTAGGACTTATTTCAAGCCCACCTGGCTAGCTACCACCATCTTATCTAAAAATGTCGCTATAACACCAATGTTAGTAGCACTATTGTGTTCCGGTAGCTAAGATAGCCACTTCCTCAGTTGTTCAGGATTCCGGGTGAAGTGCGCTTCCACATTCGGCCATCACCATTTAACATCAGGTGAGATGAAGGTAAATTAAGCGTTTGAAATAAAAATAAACTGGGTCAGTCTTAGCGGTTAGCACTCTTATAGGTCTCAAGACTGCTAAGTTAATTCAATGACGTCTCAGTAGTGAGTCGGTAGTCTCGGTAGTGTAACGTATGAGTCACTTTGCCCCTTATTATTGTATCAATACGCTATGCATCACCAGTGGCGTAGTGTGGACTATTATAGGCGTGGGCAAAGTCGCATCAGCGAGGCCCCAATAAACCTATCTTACCAAACATGCTTCGACACGACTTACCTACTTATTAGTGAAAAAATAGAATATAGAAAAGCATATAGATTTGAAAAAAGGTTTTATTTTGTAACGTGAGTGATTGAATTTTTTACAAAAGTAATATTTTTCGGTTTTTTGCTTTAGGTACTGAAGTCTTCTAGTAAGGATTTGTACTTAATTAATTCTTGCAGCTAAATCTGCATCGATTGAGAGTTAACTAAAGCAGGCAGTCGGTCCTGCTTCATACTGTTTCTTAAGTAGTTTTTAATAATTTTTAACTTAGGAAAACTTCTTTCTGCGGAAGCTGTACTTACAGACATAGTCAACATAATTCTAATAGCAATGTAAACATTAGGATAGATGTCATCCAAATCATTTGTAATTATGTATTGAATCATCTGATTGGCATCTCTAATGGAGTTTGGTAGATTAGGCACTAAAAGTTGTAGTTCTTCGTAAAGCTCATAAGATAAAAACTAGGAGTTACTTTGAGGTCATTTTTTGGCGTGGCGATGGCGACCCACTTTGAGTTAGAATCCCAATTTAGCTGGACAATATTATTAAAAAAACAAACATAGTATATAGAAAAGTAACCACAATACGCCGACCTCCTCTATTGAACATACATGTCTGAAGGTCAAGTTGACTGATGCTGCGTTGTTTTCACGCTGCACCAGTTGTTTTCGCGTCTGGACTCCATTTCCACTTAACATCAGGTGGTGTGGAGTCATTTGCCGAGCTAAGTATAAAAAAAAAAAGCTAAACTGGAGTTGATTATTTATATTATATTGTGTATTTTTATATACATCGTTCGATATTTTACTTTTTTACCTACTATAATAGTTTATATAAAAATGTGTTATAAATAATTATGGAAATGAAATAAAACAACAAGTATAATACTGATAGTTACTTACATTTACCACTTACTATTTTATTTATACTGTAGCTACTATTTGTCATGAAAAAGTGTTGGTGACACACAGGATAGTTTAATGTGAAATTCTTTGTGTCTAATCTCAGAACAATAATTATTATAGCTAAGTTATTATTTTGAGTGTCTAACTAATACATCGATTTAAAAATACCTCTAATATTGTCACTTAGTACTTTTCCATTGCGGAATAAATTTATGTGAAATATATAACTATAATACATACCATCTACTTCACGATCCATTACTAAAGTAAAATCATAATTTTATCAGTATTAGCCTCGAGAAAATGACACATTTAACGCAAGAAAGTGAATGATTTCATCATACAACTGTTGAGACGTTTTTAGTAAATATTATATTATGAGAGGGTAGGTGCTAAAATAATGACCGAATCGTTACCGCTGGTTTATTATCTATCGCATTTATTAGAAAAGTGAAAGAAGTGGGATGACCCTTTTTGTCCAGCTAGATTGGCCTTCTGGTTCTTAGTGCGAACCTGCCAAGATTTTGACATTTAACATATGTGTTAATAACCTCAGGCTAAAACAGTTGGAATCCGGCTACAATCGTGTGTTCAATAGCAAAATCGAATGAGTTATATTTTCGCCGAAGTCACAGTAAAGATAATCTTTAGTCCGAAGTGTTTAAAACTCAACATCACGACAATAGTTGGTATGGTATCATCATCAGCTAATTTTTATGTCCCCACTGCTGGGGCACGAGCCTTCCTTATTGATGGATAGGGGAAACGGGCCATAAACCACCACGCGGGCCCAGTGCGGTAGTTGTTAACGACTGCTAATGCAGCCGGGACCAACGGCTTTACGTGCCTTCCGAGCACGGAGGAGCTCGAGATGATATATTTTTGGTCACCCATCCGATGACCGGCCTTTGCGAAAGTTGCTTAACCTCAGCAATCGCAAATCGGGCGCGTTAACCACCGCGCCATCGAGCTCCTCGGGTGGTGGTATGGTATTGTATGGAATACTTAATAGAAATAAGGTTTGTGGCCACTAAACACGATAGTAAGTTGAATTCTTTGTCGACTAACGTTGATGATGAAGATGATGATAATATTTTCCACAGTTGAAAATAACTCTACTTTATTTTTTTACTTTACTAGACACCCATAGTGCGAGTTCATTCACCCATTCGCCATTCGAAAATGAGAATTCGTATATGCCACAGACCTATGTATATGCCATACACATTTTCGTTTATGTTAACGTAATGAAATAGCGAATGAAACTCACGCTATAGGCACTCTGGAGCCATACTGAGAGCCCCGCTCGATCCTCTAAATGCCATTACACATTTACAGAATACACTAAACATGCACACTAGTGTAGGCCCAAGACACCGTACTCGTAGAACAAGGGTACGAAGAACCGGTTCATTTGCGCTCTACACCAGGTACAGACATGTACCTGAGCGCTTCTCTCCTCCACCACGGCCCGGTCAACCCGAGCCGAGGTCCGAAATTAAAACCAAGCTGTGTAAAAATCACACTTCTAAGTTAACGAAACAAAAGACACGGCTGTTTATGTCGCTAAAAACGTATGTTTCGACACTCAAGGGAATCAAAATTCATAGGGTACTTGCCGTTGACCTAGAACTATGAAGTTTAGTAAGTAGTATCGTCTTATACTACAAGTACAGGGAAAAATCTGAAAACTATACATATTTAATTAAATCACAAAAAAAACAGGGTTTTTTTTGTGATTTGACAGGGTTGTTTTGAAGTAAGTTAACCGTGTTATGTGGGGTATCGTAATGAAAGGGCTTCATTTGCACAAGCTTAAACAGGTTTTTAATTATTTTTATGATGTAAATATAGTTTTCGATTTATGACGAAGAATAAAAAAATAAATACCTTTTCCCTCTTTTATATGTATATGTATAGATACCTAATAACTTTGGTGTATGTAGTACCTAACAGTTTGCACTGTCACGCGTACCTACTTAGTCCTTTTTTTAAATTTTGTAATTAAAGTACCTACCTACTTAAGTGTATAATATAAATAATTGTAGGCTTTGGAAACTGAATTGCGGGAAAGATCGAGACTCGATTCCTGAACTTTACAATATGTACCCATAAATTTGTACGGAACCCTTGGTGGGCGAGTCCGACTCGCACTAGTCCGGTTTTTCTGTTTGAAATTATTTTTATTTGTTTGTTTACTTTGGTTTGTGTTACTAGTGCATCATACAAAATAACATTCATATAAAAAATTTATTGTTACATGACCATGTGATTAAGTATTACTTACTTACCTACTATTCAAGATTTCAGATCAGTGGTGCTATCACCAGGATGCCGGCCGATGCCGCCCCGGCGCAAGTTTTGTTGAACGAAGATTTTTATGACAAAATTTCTACGTTCCTCATACAAACGAGAAATGTTGAAAATTTTACCGACCAAGACCAAGACCAATACTTCAATGCCATTTTGTTTGTTTATAAGTAGGTACTTCAAATATAGTGAGAGAACGCACTACCTTCTATACCTACCTACCTAATTGATATAGTTAGCAGTGTGAGAGTAGTTATCATCACCAGCATCATAACCGGTTTATTTTATGTCCCCACTACTGGGACACGAGACTATGGATGGATAGGGTAATCTATAAACCACCACGCGGGCCCGTGTCGATTGGGTGGTTCTTAACGACTGGTTCAGCAGCTGCTTCCGAAGCATCGAGGAGCTCGAGATGATAAATTTTTGTTCTCGCATCCGATAATGAGCCAGCCTTTTGAGAAAGTTGCTTAACCTTGGCAATCGCAGATCTGGCTCGTTAACCACAGCGCCATCTAGCTCGAGAATTGTTCAGTGAATCACTACCGGTTCAAAGTCACACCCTTGTTCATTCCACGCCATGTTCACCGCTGTTTCTATAGCCCCACTCGTGCCTCATGGTGAACCAGTTGTTGCTTTCCCCATTGTTCGCGCACAATGGCGTCCAGCTTGCACCACAGACACAGACACCGACGCACGAGCGGGGGCGCTTGCACAATGCTGGGCACTATGCTGACTCAGGGCGTTGAGATGAGTTCAATTCAACCATTTATTAATGGAAACGAGAATTTGTATAGCATTGAAGAAGCGAGAAGGTGAAAAACGAGGATAGTAAAATTTTTGCCATACAGTGTGCTTGCCTAGTACACGAGTTTTGATTACTATTCGTATTTATTCGATCACGTTAACGAAAGCAAGAAATTTGTACTTATGGCAAAATTTAACTTCATCTCGTTGGCCACTAGAAGGACTCATGTTTATTAGCGTGAAGATAAAACCTCGCTCTTAGCACTCTGATTGCTTCGTTGTCGTTTACTTGATCCAATGGCGAATAAAATTCACACAGGATGCGTAGTGCTAGTTTCATTCACCATTGTCGTTGTCCTTGATGTGGTTCAATGGTGAATACAGCTGAAACTAAATAAACTCAATAATCTAATACCTATAAACGAGCAATTCTTGTATATAACAACGTTAGTCGGAACGGAATCTGTATGCTGAATTTCATCCAAATCCATCCATCCGTTGCAGCGTGAAGAAGCAACAAATAAACACACATACACACAAACTAATACACAAACATAAATAAAAACAAGCGCTGATCAAAATGTTCTTTAACAGTGTTGAACATTTGTAAATAAATAAATAATAAACATTTATTTATTAATACCTGCTTTCCAGGGAGCTGGATCGGCAGAGACGGGCCCACTCCTTGGTCCGCAAGATCGCCTAACTTAACCCCGGTAGACTTTTTTGTATGGGGACGGGCAAAGGAACTACCATCTTGCCACGCTGGACAAATTTCTAATTCCAAGGTCTCCGAATCGTACAGGAAGCCTATAGCAAATATTAATACTGTGCTATAGCCATATGCGGTCGTTCATTTGACAATTTAGAATTTGAACAAGAGTATTTTTAATTAAATTAGGTATATAGATTGGACAACAGAGCAGGATAAACCAGAGTTGGGAGCATCGAAGAACATAAGTAAATTTTGGAACGAAAAGACAAAAACGTATAACAAATTAGGCCATGTTTGGATTAATTTGGAATAAACGGTCTGAAGTTAAATTGAAGTTAGCAATCAATCCGTTTATGAAAGCCGGTATTTCAGTATCGAGAAGCGGTGCGCCTAATAAAAATAATGAGTCATCGTGGAGAATTTTGATGTCGGGGCCCAGGCGACTGAAGTCAGTAATTATTTGTGCTCTACGGTTCGGGGCCACATAATTTGAAATGTATAGGTAATTCACACTTTGAAAAATTTAGTACTAAACTTTGTATGTACTCGAGAACTAAACCCGAAGTTGCCCCCTAAAGTGCCGTCATCGAGTTACCAGACATTAAATTTTGAATTTACATTCCAAATTATTTGGTGTACCTATTATAGCTAAAGAGAAAATTAGCAGAGAATCACCCTGCTGGCAACCAACGGCGGAATGTAAAAGATTGTAAATTTGAATCAAATTTATTGTTTCACCGTAACATTCCATAAAAATTTGGGTATTTCCTTTTTTACTTTCGCCCGCAGAGCACCTCTATCTACTAAGTTAAGTGCATTCTTCACATCCACCTTCAACAGCACTTCACCACCATTTTTCAGCAAGAAGGTGCGAGCTGAGTGAACCACAGCCTCACAGCCACCCTTCGAGCTTAACCCAAGCTGAACTGGCTGGAATTTGGAAGAAAGGTCAGAAAGGATGTGCGTGACACAAATTTTGGAAACAATGCACCGGATGGTACACCCTACGGCGATTGGCCTTATCCCAGAACAATATTATTATTCTGAAAGCCTTATTACACCGTCTTTCTTTTTAAAGCACATAGGTTAGCGCCATAGATTATATAATTCGTATCTAATTATAATTTCCAAAAACACGATTTACCAAAAAATACCGAGCAAAGCTCATCGGTCATCCAGGTACTGTATCATGATGAGTGAAAAATACAATTGAGCGCGAGCACTCACTGGCGCCGTGCCTTTGTGGTCTAGTGGTTATTATGCCGCCGGTCTCCAGACACAGAGGTCCCAGGTTCGATTCCCAGCGGGGAAACATACACGTTAATGGTAGGGCTTATATAAGGTCCGGCTGGCTAAGCTACCACCATTTTATCTAAGCCCTTTTCCAATAACAGCAAGGCTAGTAGCATTGTGTTCCGACATTTAGAGATAAGATAGTCAGGTAGGTAACTGTGGCTGAGTAACCAGATACGGGCTAGTCGTGATATTCCTCCTTCTCATTATCCCCCTACTAATTAAATAATAAATCTGTCGATTATGTATTCTGTGTATATATTATGTGTGGTCTAGGTCAGTACGTCGTGGGGTGGGGGGACCTGGTAATTTGTGAAACCGGTTAAACCTATTCCAAACATTAACTCCTATATATTTGAATTTTTTCATTGTACCTACTATACTGTTTGTAACTGTGAGGAGATAAACGTCATAATAAAAAATTATTATTATATAATTATTCTTATTGCGAAAAAGAAAGTATTTGTTACTTTCTTTTTTTTTATTAAAATTATAAAAATGTGTTCCAATTGGTATTAGGTACTTTATATTGTGCAATAATAAAGATAAAATAAATAAACCGAAGTGGAAGCTCTTATTGTCGGAGGCCAAGATTCACTTTAGGTCGCTGCGCCAACCTCGTCAGTTAGTTAAATAAATAATACATCCCACTTTTCATCTACAATTTATATTTACTCTCCATTCAATGTATGTGTAGGTTACGTACTTATTCTATTTTTGTGAAGGTGACGCTACTGACGAGTGGGTAGCATTCATCCTGTCCTTGTAGTAAATATAGTACAAACAAGATTCCATTCGCCCATTCCGACACTCATTCAAAAATTCAAAACCTTTAATAACTGCGCTTGCTTCAGTTTCACATAACAGCGGTTGGTAAACAGAAATTAAGTATCTTATTCTCATGTTATGTAATACTATGAGCTTGTGCATATTTAATTAGATTACAAATTGCGCAAACACCAACTTTACAGAAACAAATTTCATAAGTTAAATGTAATTTGAACAATGGGCCGACACTGATTGCGGACAAACTTTTTGACAATTGGAATTGAGACAATAGCCGAAACAAAAGCTAGACAGACACTTGTTTATAGTGGAACACATACTTGGTTAAAGCCGTTAAGAAACATTCCGTTTCAACATTGGTTACAGACATAGTAAATGGCAATGAAAAACACATGCATGCACCGATCCGGTTTTGTTTATTATTTATGTAAGTAGTGTTATCTATTTTTAACATACCTACTAACGTTAGTAGGTATACTGTAGTAAATATGATGAGAGAAAAATAATGAACTTTTCTTTCTTTCTTTAGTTTTTCAAATGCTAATCTTATGGCGCAACAACGCAAATTGGGACGTTTATTTATTTATTTAATCTCTTTTGCACAGTACAAGAGGCGAGCTTAATCCCAAATAGTATTCTCCTTTCGAGTCTTCACTTTATCTGCTTCTTTTTGAGAAGGTATAATATAAATGGTAAGTAAGTCAGTAAGTATATACCTACCTACAACTAGAAAAATAAACTTTAGACTGTCGTCTATACAAAGCAGAACCTGCCGAAACATATTGAACCGTAACCCGGTCCCAACTGATTTAGTACGGGAAACTTAGCTAATTCACAACATTATAATTGACAAAATACCTACATCAGCCACATAGAAAGTTGAATGAACTTCAGTAAGCATAACAATCCACTCGAGATAAGGGAACGCCGGGCGCCGCGCCGGCCGCCCGGGCGCGTACCCTATGCATGCAGTATGCACAAGAGTTGACGAGGTCATCAACCTAACTATGTACGATGATTTGTACGCCACAAGTACTTACTGCCTACTATTATTTTATTTCGTGCCTCGCCCCAATTTCCTTTTATAATTGCGTCACAGTCTACTTGACGCGCCCGGGAGAAACATGATGTCGTTTCAGATAAAATGTAGTAGCTCGCCTCGCCTCGTCTCGTCACAGTTTTACGGTGGCAATTTTGTAGGATTCTGTCACGCACCGAATTAGTTTGAACTTTCAAAG
Organism: Eudonia truncicolella; assembly: GCA_949315975.1. Lineage (NCBI taxonomy): Eukaryota > Metazoa > Arthropoda > Insecta > Lepidoptera > Crambidae > Eudonia > Eudonia truncicolella. The sequence continues at coordinate 15,282,242 of OX438837.1, read as the reverse complement.
TAGACCAATTGAAATCGGTGGTTTGATAGTAGAACTAGGCTACTTTTGATTCAAGTGTAACTTTGATCACAACTTCTGTTATCTTAAGTAGTCTTCCACTTCATCAAACACTCTAGAGACGCCTAGAATGCTAGGGATACCCATTTTAGCAGCTACTTATGGATCTATGGAGCTGCAATCAATGCAAATAAAAAAAATACTATTTCATCCTGAACCGAATGTTACATATTTCTACAAAATATCGCACGTTCACTATGTAATTAATATGTTTCGATAGTTCAGTTGGAAGAGCTGCTGGTCGCCCGGATCGCGCAAGGTCGTGAGTTCAATTTTGACGGTGTTATTTTCAGTATCAATCAAGCACATAGCACATTGTACGTGTTGGTTCTGCAATTTGTCATAAGTAATATAACATAATGATAGTAGACAAATAGTTGATCGTAGCTTCAGATGCCGTTGATATCTTTTCTAAGCAGTTTTTTTCGCAGTTGTTCATTCTCAACCGTAGCGGTTTTGTACTCCCATAATGTTATTATTTTAATTAACAGTGTTCTTACAAGACTCATAATTATGCAGATCTCGATCCCTAAAAGCAACAAACCCGCATGTTAAAAATACAGTTGTTTTTTATTTTGCACATTCAAGTGACCTAATTCCTGGCCATAGGTATTACAAGAAATTAGGTAGCTACTTATCTGTTTTTACAAAAGTTTTCCGAAGTTCTTAGTTTCAGGCTTGACAATAAAGCTGCTGAACGTTATTATATATGTTTTGTATACAGAGTACCTACCTACGTATACAATCCTACAGGGTTGGGCTCATGAAGATGTTTATCTACATCTTTATGGTTGGGCTTATTAGAGACGAACGCGGACAAAACCAGCAACCATTGCTTCTCTGCCTAAAACTGTTTGCTTTAAAATATAAAATAAGCAATATTTCTTAACGTGTCCGATGCAACGACATCTTCATTTGCGCTCTAATAACCAATCTCTACCATCATCTGATGGCTACTTGGATTGTCACTCTATAATCAAAAACACCTGTCGCATAACCAACTGTGAAGGTACAGACGTCTTATATTAGACAAAATGGCAACACTTTGATCTTTACGCCCGTTAGCTTTAGTGCTAGTCAGGCTTAATACAATGTTGATTGTACCAAAACTTAGATGGCATCGAGCGGGGATTATTTTCCAAAGACTGCACTTCTTGCTGGCCCGACTTCTGCACATTATTCCATGTTACAGTCTCGCGGTGACAGCAAGCCATTGTGATTCGCGCGCGAAAACGATTGTTTCTTTTTTATTTTGAAGTTAATTCGAAAGGAGTTTCATTCTTTTAGAGGTGGCAATGTTAAATGTTTGTTGCATGTGTTAGAAATGGTGAAATTCTGGTGGATGTTCATGCTGTTTGCTAAAACGGCGTCGGCTAGCGACAACCAGTTGCCTGATGCGGAGACGGGAAAGGGTAATGTTTTTTTGCATCTAAATCTAGCTTTTAATTGGTAGGTATTCATATAAAATGTTTTTGTTTTGTTTATATAATTTTAACGCAAATTTTGTGAAAAAATTGCAGTTCAGTGGGTGCAGGTTCAAATCCTGCTCGTGGAAATTTTTTCAACATTGTGTTTTTGTAATTTGTTTCGCAACAAAATTTGCGTTAAAATTATATAAACAAAACAAAAACATTTTATAAATAGCTTGCCTACTTCTTAACTGATCTTTAGTATTTGTAAAAATATTATGATCAGATATTAATGACGGTAGTTGTTGACATTGAATTGGCGCCTTTGGCTTTCAAAGTAAAAAAGTAAATAGTGTTGAATAATTTCGGCGGGCTGGTTAGAACCACGATAACTCAATAGGAAGAGCACCTGACCCGGTATGTCAGAAGGGTGCAGGTTCAAATCCTGCTCGTGGAAATTTTTTCAACATTGTGTTTTTGTACTTAATTGGTGTTCATATGTCACGAGTAGTTTTGCGAAAAACTTAGGAGCAGGATTAGGGGGTTGTATGTAAAACGTTTGGTTGTGATTGTTTTGCGTATTTCCTTATTTAGTTGATTCTATTTTGTTAAAATAACACGGTCCTTTTTTGAGGTCAGAGCAGCGTGGTTTGTCTTAAAGGCATCATGTGTATAATTCTGGTTAAAGCATTATAACATTATTATCTTATTAAATGAAAATCCTTTATTTTTATGAGAATGTTTAAGTTAGATATTAAATGCGTAGATCCTTCCACAGTGTCCCAACAAAATCCTTATTTGAGTTTTGATAGAAAATAATTCAAAGATAAAGTACTTACTTAATAAAATATTTTTTTAAGTTGTAAAACTCTGAATGAAAGAAAAAGTAATAATTTACGATGCATGTAGCGCAACAATAGACGTTACGCGGTTTACATTGAAAACTTTTTCCCACGCTTTCCCTCTCATGTACGCCCGAAAATGCACAAAACGCAACCTAACATTAGGTACGAGACAGTAAACGCACTTGTTAGATGCAACAAACATATATTTATTATAACGTAGAAAAAAAATACTGTGGTGAAAAAAGATTTGGCACTTTTCCTGAATTAACAATTTCTTCGTCTGCAAATTTCATAATAATATTTAGTACAGGTAAAATAGAGCTAGCTAATTCTTGTCTGATCCCTAAAATTTGAGAAAAGCTGATGTGGAAGAAATCTCAATTTGGCTACTAATGGTACTGCAAAAATTAACTAAACTCTAATACAATATAAAATAACAAATACAAATCAAATCTAAATAAACAAAATAACAATAGCGCGACTCTGAAATGAATCACGCCATCTAGTGACGCGTTGATGGAACTAATTAGGTACTCATACAAAAATAGCCTAGTTTTATTTTCTTAAACTATGTTACTCTGCATAACAATTAAACAGCAAATTGAATCTGAGGAGGTACGACGCTCGCTATTGCAACGGTACTGAACAAAAACAAAAGAAGTGAAAACTGATTGTAGGTACAACATCGACTGCGTTTATGTAAACACATCTCGTCTATATAACTTTCCGTTTTATCTGAAACACGATCTTGTTATTATAACAGTTAAGTTTCCTTTTGTGACTGACGATTATGTTTCTAGCAACACCCAACCACCATGAAACAATTACATATAATAGATTGAACTCATTATCCATTTTAATCTAATTGATAGAAAGTGAATTTTGTATCTATACCTCCCATCTGCCTATATTATAGTGAAAAATAGTTTTTCCACTGTCCACTCGAGTAAGATAGGTTTATAACAATATCAGCTATGACGAAACTTCGTTAAGTAAATCAAAAATATCTAAGTATAAATTTTTATAAGAAGTCTTCTAAAACCGTTAATTGTTGCAAGGGAAAAATTGTATTACGTGCAAGTGCAACTAACTATTACCACTATTTTTAGCAGACCGTGTATTTTCTACTAGCTACGATCTAGGTACCTACTGAAAAACAGAAAACACGACGTGCCTGCATATAATAAAATCTCAAGAGCTATATTATTCCTAGTTACTATTAAAGAAGTCTTTGTTCAATGCAAACAATGAAAACGAAACGACATACTTACATAACATTGTGTTATGAGATGTTTCCTTAACATGATTTGAGTAGAAAACAATTCCGGTGTTATGGAAAATATCGCTTTGAAGCTATAAGAACACCAAATTGTAACTATGTATTTGTTGTTATTTCTTCGTTATAAATATGTTATCGAGAATTTTTAGGAATTTTAGGAAAATAAAGGTACACTGCTTCTACGCTGCACTGTGACCACAGAACATTATCTATTCCGCGACTGTGACCGTCTCAGATTCAGAGGTCCTGTGTTCGATCTTCAGCGACACGCTGCACATTACGTACCTTCTCCTGAAGTACGGAGGCACACGAGAGATAACCTATCCGTTTGACCAGTTATCGCTAGTCGTTTAATTGAAAGATCGCAATCGTTGTTAGTCAACCATCTTTGTTATAACAAGTCACTAAGTAAAAACCATAAAATATAAAAACAACTTTGTGGTCTAGTGGTTAAAACCACCGGTTTAGACCCAGAGTTCCCGGGATCGATGCCCAGCAGGGGTGCATGTTTGTGTACTCGGTTTGGTTGGTGGAAGGACTTGTTTGTCCGCCTGGCTAGCTACCAAGATCTTATCTAAATATGTCGTCATAACATCAATGTTTGTAGCAATGTTGTGTTCTGGCAGCTAGAGATAAGATAGCCAGTGCCTCAGTAGTTAAGAATTCCTGGTAAAGTGCGCTTCCACCAATTGGCCCTATTATTTCTTAACATCAGGTGAGAGCTTACCCATAAAATATAAAAAAAAAATGCTGCATTATATTTTAACGATTCGGTGGCCGAGTGACACAGCGTTCGGTCCGATACCCAAAAGTCCCGGGTTTCAATTCCCAGGACGGGCAAAGTGAGTTTCGGATTTTTCGAAGCAAAACCCGGGTCTGTGATTTTATATTATATTAGTTATTAATATTAGTATTTTGTGCAATCATCAGTATAAAAATGTCTCACTGCATCAGGCTCTGGACTTCCCACATTGACATAAGCCTATGGAAAGCTCAAGCCTTTAAACCACCACGCGGGCCCATTGCGGATTAATGGTTGATAACGACTGCTAATGCATCCGGAACAAACGGCTTTTCGTGCCTTCCGATGCGCAGTAGTATTAAAGTATGCTAATTTCCAATTGCAGAGTCACGCTTCCTCCCTCTGTTCGACGTGAAGCGATTTGACGGCAGACCCGGTCCGCCCATCGGTCAGGGTGGCCTGCAGCCTCTGACCACCATCCCCATTGCAGGGGAACGATGCTCGTCCCGCCTGGAGTCAGCATTGGACCAGCTAAAGCGACGCAAGAGGAACCAACCGAAAAGTTTGGATACTCCTTTGGTGAGATTGCGTACAGGATATTCCATCAAGGACTCCATTACTAGGTCAACCCAAGCCGTGGTCCTAGCTTTTAGAAGCACCTTCGAGTGTTTCTGGTCTCGACCTCGCTTTAAACACCTCAAGAAATCTAGAAGAAGACACGGAAACGCTCTTGCATTTTGTCATCCTAGAAACTTGACATGATAGATCATGTCATGTGGACGTTTAGACTTCCTTAAATGTTAATAAGCTGAAACTCTAAATGCCACAAGTTGTTTCAACCTCACACGCTTTTAATGGTCTCAGGGTTCAGGCCTTAAGGCCACAACGATCATACTGGCTCAATCTGTATCGTTGGGTTTTAACGACTGTCATCGTACGATAACAACCTGTACCAACGGCTTAACGTACCTTCCGAAGCAGATCTTATTGGTCATCCAATTGAGACCAATGACGCGCCCGCATTCTTGCTAGGTCTTCGTAGTCACAATTTAAAAAAAACATTTCTCTTACAGAGCCAAAGCATTGACCTCAATGGGTACAGCCTACACCAACAAATGAGGAGCGCACCAGTGGACATGATCGTCACAAGAATGCGTGTGCGACTACCACAGAACAGCAACTGGGTTCGGGTGGAGAAGTGTTACTTCGACCCTCGAAACGTGTCCCTCGACACGATGCTACTATTCAACGATCTGACTATAAGTGGGAACGTAGATTTATTTGACGCTAATGAGCTGGACCGAGGGGTACCACCAGGTGGACGGCTAAGAAGAGACTACGAACCACGCCCTTACGATGGTACGTACCCTGAGGATACCTACCATCGACACCGGGGACACGGCTGCAACATGATCCTAAGATTGAGGAAAGCAGGAATAGGATTCCACACACGACCCTTGAACCAACAACCGGGGAAGTTTAATGTGAAAACGGATTCGGAATTTGTGGAGCCCGGCTTCATCAGCGTTTACGCGTATGGCTGCGAAAAGTATATCAACAGGAACTCTGTGAGAAACAAAGATAATCTACCATTAAAACGTAAGAGGAGGTCTGATGAATTCTCCTTTGACCCTCACTTGGCTAAGCCGTACATTGACGAATACAAAAGCAGATCTGCTGACAAAAACTGGGATACTATATATGAGCCACGAAGCAGAGTGAACTATGAAAGGAGCAAATTGTTCAGACCAGATGATGACTTAGATGAAGTAGAAGATATATCAAGAGAAATGGAGGATATATTCACAAAAGGTATAAGGACTCTTTTGACAACATACATGAAGAAAGAATTGCAACCAGCTATAAAAGACACATTAATGAGAAACATGGGTTATGTGATATCTTATGGATAGCTTTAGTCATAATGATGTTTTAATAATCACACTATGTAAGACTTTATAACTGTATATTTAATGACCTTATTGGATTGGTTGTTATGTACCTACCTAATTTAGATATTAAAGTAAATAAAAATAATATTCATCATGCTTCATCATTTTATATTGACTAATTCTATGTTTTGAGTAAATATCACTGCAATGGTGATTTAATGACTAAACAATCAACTAATAATATTATGTTTATACAAAATAAACAAACATCAAAAATTAATCTTACATACTATTTTGTTGTATTTATGTTTAAATGACATTTTAACACTTTTCAATTTAGGCAGTATGTTAAGGAGATTGGCTAGTATTGATATGTGAAATAGAATCCAACATAAAACAAAATAAAGACTGCCTCATGTTAAAAATATTGGAACAACAATTGTATCTAATTTAACAAAATAAATAAACAACAAAACGTAGCATTATATAAATACTAAATATTTTTTGTGTTTTTAATTTTTTTTACAAAACATCATCCCTTCATCCACAAATTGCAATTGTAACTAAATGCAAACTTATCACAACATGATGCAGCTAAACAAAACATTTACCTTTGCGTTCTCAATAAAAAATATTTTACTTCGTCATACACAGCAAAATGTAATGCTGACGCTAACGCTGCTTTATAGGTGCTGGGTAGATAACCTTTAAATAAAGCCAGAAGACCTTCTTCAAGAATGGTCAACTTAATACAGTGCAGTGAACCCCTACAGTACATTTGCCGACCAAAACTTTTTCTATGCTCTTGAAAACCTTGAATTTGTAAACGCTTTTTAATTAAGTCAAATGGATATATTGCTGTCTTACCAACAAATCCGGCAAAGGAGCCTGCTAATAAATTTCCTACAAGGCTGGATTCAACAGTTCCACCAACACTGACTTGTCTTTGGAAATATTCCATCTTATTCAATATATTATCTGTAAAAAGTTTGTATACCGCAAACTGTATACCAGCATGAGGCGCTATTTGCCCTAACGATGGCACCATACCCTTATATAGTGAAGAAAACCCTTCAGTTTTCAACATTAAAGAAAAAGCATTGATAAATCCTTTATACACCCTTTTGGACTTCTGTTCAGCTATCAGTCTTGTTCTTATGGTGTCGAAAGGGAAAGCGGTCACTGTAGCCACCGTAGCTGCAACTCCACCACTAGCAAAGTTTATCCAATGTTTGTTGCTCATATAAAACTGTGGGTCTGATTGCTGAGTTATTTGAGTTAATTTTTCGAAAATTGAAAATTGAACAATACCATAAGTGATTGATAGGAACTGTGCTGGTATGTGACCACTCCATAGCGTCGACAGACCTTCCTCTCTCACGATTGATGATACCGCTTGGACAACTGATCTGTACTTGGAATCCGATCCAGATTTTATTGGCTCCAGTTGCAGTTGAAATCGTATTTTTATCACGTCGAGGGGCTGAGCTATGGCTCTAGTTACACCACCTGCTGCTCCACCAGCTACAGCAGATTGAAACACTGTTACTTTTGACTCGTCATTTACTGCATAAACCATCGCAATGATTTTTCAAAGTGATTGTTTTCATGACTTTTCTGTATTTAAAATAGTATTTATCAAATGTTGAAACTGGTAGATTAGGTAGGTATGTACAAAATATTAAGGAAGATTTAGGTACCTATTAAGTTCATAGTACTTTTAAAATAATTAATCCTTCCACCTTTTTTCAGTTTTGCATGAGATTTACTCGCTCCTCTTGCCTCCTTGCTCCTTGATCTGCTCACCCACCAGTGTTGCCGCTGCGCTGGTCATTTGTAGGGTTGCCGTACGCAAGAAATGAAATTACCGTATTCAAAGTTGCACTCACCGATTCGCAAGGTTGCCAAATTCAAAATGTAATATAATATTACAATTATTATTACATTATATGGAAGTATACTACTGTCTGTCTGTCTATCTGTCATACATACATGTCAAGAGGTCTGATCTGATGAAGATCTGTCATCGATATGAGTATTTTCTTGAAATTAACTGAAGACTTGACTGTACTATATACATCTCGTTGCCTTTCCTGAATAAAACGGTCAAAGAAAGTTAACAAATATATATATTTATTTATTTTTTTTTTAATAGTACATTCAATTTAATAATATAAGTAATATATACACAACAAAAAGAAACATAACTAAAGTGAACTTAAAAAAATAGAAAATTAATAACTAAATACCTATAAATAAAAGATGTCTTCCAACTGTGGGCTCATGGGAACGGTCCCAAGACTGCTGGCAACATTGCCCCTCTGGATTGCCAAGCTAATACGCTGGCAGAGGTAGCTGACAGCCTTTTTGTCACCGTAGGCCTCAATAAGGCGAGCACTTAGCTCTTTTACAAGCTGCCTTACCTCCGGCCCCCACGGACCACTTGTTTCCACCGCAAACGGAACAAATAAATAATTACGATCCAGGTTCGCGTATTTGTGCCGTGAACAGCGAGGGAGCTACGGTGTCAGCACAGGTCGCATCCCACACCAACGGCCTGCCAAGCTTCCAGGGCCCAATGGTCATTCCGTCAGGGTCTCTTGCCATCGCTGCGAGAGATACCAGCTGGCTCTAAGACAGCCGGTAATCCAACGGTGGCAAAAGCACTGCGGATGATGCTGTTTAATAGTAATGACGATAGGAATAACGAAACGATACCATACCACTGAGATATCGATACTTTTGCTCCTTACAGTATTGGTCGTTGAGTATCGACACTTGATTAAAAGTATAGAAACTTACTTATGAATTAATTAATTTAGTATAAATAAAAACAGCAATAACTATAGAGTATTCTATGAAAAAAAGCATTTTGTTGTAGTTTAATTACAAATGAAAACAATGTCAAAAACATAAATATGGTAACTGTTTGAAAAACTGTTTTTTTTCTTATCTTAATAACTAATTAATTGTACAGTGGCGGAAGTTCACGGTAGTACACTTTGCACTCAAAACGCTTTGAACGTGCCTCAGCGAGTGACGTCACGCGCCCCGCCCCTTCACTGATAGACATCCAATAAGAGCAAACGGCACGTGCTGTTTGTTTATGTTTACTTGCATTATCAGTTGCAATTTGCATTTCGTGAAGTGTCAACGCGTTCGTTCCCGATTTTCGTTTTATCTCTCATTGCGACAGTGTTTTGTTCCTGGACTCTGATTATCTCGCCATAACGTTGACCATTGCTTGTTTTACTGGACTGTTGATTGCTCCATTGTTGATCTGTGCTGTGCCTTACGGACTCTAAAGATGCCCCGCAATTTATTACCGGAAGAAAGAAACCAAATTCTGCTTCTCTACAGGCAAGGACGAAACATTTCTCAAATTTCTCGAGAGTTGAATGTTACGGTAAGAATAAATTTTCTTTTATGCTTAAATTTATAAACTGCGTAAATATAGTATTGTTTAAATATACTGAACTGAAATATCGTAAAAAAATACTATTCTGTAATGTAATAAACTTACTGATGGGAGGTTTATAATTTATTTACACACATTTTTTAATTTATTTAACTATAAACTCACAAAACTATACTTTCTTAGGAATAAAAAAAACGCAGTAAAAATGCAATATTCTATTACACCTATAAAGTAAAACGCAAATATGTTAATTAAAGTTTATTATTTTAAATTCAGGCACGGCGGCAGGGGTGTCACGGTCTTTATAAATCCTGTCGCTGCATTATTAAATTATGCACTTTATCTCTTAAGAAATATTTTTTTATAGTCTTATTAATTGTTTTAAAATTGTATTTATTTATTTATTTTAAAATACTGTATACTTTAAAATACTTATTGTTTACTTAGGTATTGAAAGTGAACTATGGAAAACAAAATTAACAATAAAATTATAATTAGAATTATTAATAAACGGAAAATAAAACAATCGACAGTGGACTTAAAACCGTATAAATTTAGTTATACATCCTTTTTTTATTAATGTTTTCTAATAATTTTAATGTATATTATTAGTTTCATTAAAACTGGCTTGCAACTTTGCAAATGGCTCTTAAATTAAATGAAAGCCTTGTGAATGTTTGCTTAAGCAAAACATTATTATTTATTTATTATGGCTTAAAATTAGAGATTAAACTCTTTTGCTACTTAAAGTAAGCGTTTACAAAAAAAATCTCATTTTTCTTATTATAAGAGATGACAAAGCTTACTATGTGTGATAAGGCGCAGGAGCAGGACATTTAGGCCATATTACGAGACGTTGCCAGCCCGCTGACACACTGCGTCGCCGCGCGGTAATCGCGATGCGGTGTTGATTGCAGCGCGGACTGGCAACGTAGCGTAGAGAGCGCGGCGCGCCGTGACGAGCGAGCGGCGCGCGTTGTTCGGGATGGCAGCGACTTGATTCACAATAATTCGTTCTTTCATTTTCATTTTTATACAACAAAACAATTTAAGACCAAAAGTGGGCAATCTTCTTTGAAATAAGGATACAGAAGCAAAACTAATAGTAATTAATAACAAACCAAATATATTTGATTTATAAGGTCCCCGTAAACGTTATTAAAATAATCAAAAGTTTGTTCTTATTTTAAAATAACTTTAATATTGTTAACTGAAATGACCATGATGCGCTCCCACCAGTGATACAGTTTAAAAAGCGAATTAAGCTGTTGATTGTTGTTACTGTTAAATAATGTTTGCGTTTTTTTTTTGGTGCAGAGAGCCACCGTGAGACGATGGGTTCAGCGCGACGGTGACGAGGGATCGACCGCCAACCGTCCACGAACTCAACCTGCAAGAATCTTAACGGAAGACAGAGTTCATTACATGAAGAGTGTATACGAGCGTATACACTCTTCGATACGATACGAACCATTCAAGAAAACTTCAAGGTTCGCAATTGAATTTGATTGCTCGATGAGGGCGATCAGAAATGCCCTACATCGCGTCGGGATACACCATAGGCGTCCGGCCAAAAAAATTATATTAACAGAGACTGAACAACTATTTACGAAGAACCCTGTATAAAATTAGTGATTTAATAATATTATTGATTTTTGGTGCAAAAATAAAAGTAGCAATAGTATGAAATCCGTTTTTTTTTTATTTAGTTATAATCTAGGTAGTATGTATTTATACGATTGTAATTGACAATGTAGAACACAACCTATACAGCAAGTAGTAAATTTGTATTTTTTACTTCACTTAATTAACGCACGTTTTTTGCAAAAACCCGGTGAAGCTGAAAATGCCGCAGCAGCAATCAGCAATCTCTCTCAAAAAAAAAAAAAAACGTTTTTTGCAACAGTGCGAAATACAAAAAATAATTTAGCTTTTATTAAATAAAATAGAATATTTGAGTAAACAGTCTGCACCAATATTATATCTATATAGCTCGCACGGTCGCGCCCATTACTGCAGCGAAAACACAAAACAAATATTTCCTACGAAAGAAAGGGGGCGCCTTTGGGGTGTGAAAATGTTATTGTTTTTATGAATGAAAGGAGAGCTACCGTGTGTACGCGCGGTGGGCGGAGCCCACTCGAACTGCCGGAATCGAGCGCAAGCGACTATCGCCTAAAGGTGGTCGACCGGGAACTTCTTCGACGTACATGATGGTGCATAAATGGCATACCTTTTTGCTTAAGGGGAATACTAGTAGGTTTGAAAATTTGAATACGCCGAAACCGCTAGTAGCGTTCTTGTTCTTTATAGGTAGTGATGGGTAATGGAAAAATTTCATTCGGAAAAGAAAAGAAAAAAAAAACTTTTTCCATTAGTTTTCAAATTTTTATAAATATTTTTCGTGGAATTTATTTCAACATTTGTGTTTTTTTTCGTTTTAATTTGTTTCGCAACAAAATTTGCGTTAAAAATTATATAAACAAAACAAAAACATTTTATATCGATATTTGATGAAATATATCGATTGTTTACATATCGAAATTTTTTTTATATACTTCGATTGATTACATATCGATTTAATATATATCAATATTTAATGTTTCGATTATATCGAGACGCTAATATCGATATATATCGAGCATCTCTAGAGCTTTGTGATTTTGACAATTGACAATTTGACAATGACAATTTCTGTTTGTCCTCTCTCGGGACTTCTTGGCGGGAAAGTGAAGAGTCATGTCTGCGGTTTTGTTTTATTTTCTAAAATTTGTGTTATGTCGAATATTAATGTGAAATAATGGTGGATTATTAACCGTCAAGTGTTCGTGAGTGTGCATGAGTGTTGGCAAATGAAACAAAACAGTGCAATGTTACTTTTCAAATTCTCACAAGAAGTCTGCGTGAGGACTTAGTAAAGCCCCACATCTTTACTGAGATACTCGTTGGGTTGGGAGGTAATATCATTTCTCACTTCCCATTTCTATTATCATTCATCATCATCAATATTGTTTATTTATGTATTACAATGAAATTAAGAAACTAATGACATGGCAGCATGGTCTATGACCTTAGCCGGTTCCTTAAGGAACGAACTAAACTTAAAAAAAAAAAATTGTCTTCTCTCTCTCTCTCTCCCTCCTCTCACTCACTCACTCACTCACTCATTGTGCTGTGCGACTACTTATGTTAAAAACTCAGAAGTCAGAACTCAGAATACAGAAGTTAAAAACATACAACGTAATTACTACGGTCAATTTTATGATTAATCTCGTATTCTTCCGTCTGTGAGACTTAAAATTACAACAGAACGAATAAATTCGCTTTATAATGTCTTCCCCACTCGAAAATTTGGAAACGCAACTTGAAATGTTTATTGAAAATGTCCGCCAAATTCGTATTATTGTTAGCGATTTTCAGCCCCAGGGCCAAAGTGTTTTGAATCAAAAAATGTAAGTAAAATTTGTGGATAAATACCTAATCTTTAGTAAGGTAGTAGGTGGTAGGTAGTACCTACCTACTTATTTATAAACAATACGAATTTATACATTTACCATTCTTTGTTTTTCAGACAATCATTAGTAACTGGCCTGCAAGAAGTTGATAAATTGAAGTCTCAAGTTCATGATATTCATGTACCAACAGAAGTCTTTGAGTAAGTGTAATTTATTTGAAAGCTAAGTCCTACTAGCAATACATAAACACAATGAAGGTCTGTCTGTAAGTGTGATATTATTAAGCAGGATATTTTTGTTAATATGCTTTGAAGGTTGGTTAAGATAAAAATTTATCGCACAAACTTATAAAACAAATACAAAGTCATGTATTTTTTGTGTATTAAGGATTTATATTATTAATCATTACAATTACTTGTAATTAGACTCACATTGGGCGTATCTGAGTGAATGAAACAGTTAAAAAAGGCTGTACCATACCTACGTATGGCTGTGCTGTAGACTGATGAGAGTGCCTTGACTGCACAAGAGCCAGATCTAGATATTTGTAAAAGGAAATTGTATGTGTGTGTTTGTTAATTTTTGTGTTCACTTTTTAAATTGTTAAGCATGTAAGTTTTATTTTATATTGTTGTGATCTATGTGTAATTAAAGTGGGACTGGGCCGAACACATTGCCGTATGTTGAACGAATACTGGGCAAAGATTGCCAACATAGAGAAAATGGATGGCCTAGACTAAAGGGAGATGGCGGATGGAGGTGGCTAGGCTAAGCAGGATGACTTGCACTCCCACTTGGACAACTGGCTCAGGATAGGTGGAAGAAGGGAGGGTAGGCTTTTGCCGTGCAGTGGGAAAGTAGTGGCTGATGATAATAATAATAATAATAACGTCTTAAGAGGCTCTCGCTTGATGGTTGGATCAAGGGTCGGATTCAGAAGGCAGTACTCCTTGACACGGCACGTATTGTCAGGAGGTTCCTCACTCTGCAGCCCTGACCACCGGTAGCTTGGGCCCTGCCCCGCTGCTGGTGGTATTCTAGAATTAGGTTTTTATAATGTTTTTTTGTTTTTATATTAAAATATTGTAAAAACCTAGTTTTAAAAAAGAAAATAAAGAGTTGACCTGTCTTGTTGTCCCATCTTGGCACTGCTGTTATTGCAGCAGGTATTTGTTTTTAAAATGAATACATTGTCAGGACTAGCAAGTATGTATTATGGTTACTACAGCCTATAGATTAATGCTAGATACACCATGACTATAACTTGCATACTGCCAATTGTGTTGACTTTGTTATTATTATCCAGAATACTACTGATTTGTAATGGAAATAGGTGTGATTGTATGCTACTGTAGGTAACTTTTTATTTATTAGGTGACTATATCTTTTTTTATTTTTTCAGTTATATTGACCAAGGCCGCAATCCACAACTATATACAAAAGATTGTATTGATAAAGCACTTGCTAAAAATGAAGAAGTTAAGGGAAAAATTGATTCTTACAAACGTTTCAAGAGCCACCTCCTGCAAGAACTCTCCAAGACTTTCCCTAATGAAATAGCGAAGTACAAAGCTATTAGAGAATAAATCTTACTAGATTTATTCTTTATTATTATTTAAGGTTTACTTATTAAGATTAATAAATACTGTAAATACATTTAAGTAAATTTCTTTTGAATATATAATGTAAGATTGATTTTTATTTTTATTAAGTACTACTTAGTCAATGTTAAAGTCAACAATGCAAGAAATTATAAGCACTTCATTTACTGTACAAATTACTATTTAATTTAATAAAATATAAAGCCAATTACAATATAAACAATGAGCTAAGCATAAAAAATACAGTTGTAATACAAGAAAGATAGAAAAACTGAAAATAAAAATTATTAAAACAATAAAATATAAGACTAAAGAAACACTTTTCTTCAAAAAAGCTGTTTCGAATCATGGAAAATAAACCTGAAATTGAAGGTAATAAATAGTAATACTAACAGAATAAAATAAAATGAAAAGGCAAAGGCCAGATTTACCAATAGATAAATATTTTTAAATTAGCTCATTACACTACCATTGCACTGCCAGCATCTTAACAGCTGTTTGTAGCTCACATTAGTTGTTGGCAGTTCCATGCAGGCTTGAAGCATTATCTGATTTAAATAACTTAATAAGATAACTAATTACAATCATTGTTTAAAATTTATAAGTCTATGCCATAAAAGTTTATAAATGAAATAAAACGCAATCAGCATGTTTTTAAATTTGAAAACATTTGTGAATTGATTTTGATTATTTGGATATTTTTAAAATAATTTTACGCTAAATATAGTTCGGGAGTCAGCGATCTTTCTTTTAGAGTGTCCTTTTTGTAATCTTCCATGTAGCGGCAGTTTCCTTCCAAAAGGTTCACTGTTTCATCACTATCACTGTGCTGGTCATCACAGTAATTGATTGCAGATAAATCGCTAGTGAACTCGTTCCACATTTGGTAGAACCCGTTCTTCACCGGATCAACTAACTGCGTTTTGCTGGTGATGTAAACGTAGTTCCAGTGGTCTGATGATCGGTCGTTACCCCAGTTTAAGGTCCCTGTCATGAGTACCTCGTCGTCGACTAAGCAGAATTTGTGTTCCATTTTATGAGTAGGTTCTTTTTCTAAACACTTTATTTCTGCACCTAAAATATATAAAGTTAGTCTGAACAATGATATGCTTTAAAAAACCTTCCAAACGTAAATGGAACAACTGACAGGTTGTTCCATTTCATTATATATCAGCAACATTAACTATAGGACCTCATTAAAGATTCGTTAAAGACAGCTTTTGACTTCACCTCTATGGTCTAGTGGTTAAGACCACCGGTCTAAGACTCAGAGGTCGGTTCGATTCTCAGCTGGGGGTACGTTTGAGTACTCAGTTTGGATGGTGGTAGGGCTTGTTTGTATAATATAAATTTTGTATACTGATCTCCAAACTTCAATATGAAGATGGCACTAAATGATGATGAGTGCTTGTTTGTCCGCCTGGCTAGCTACCACAGCATCTTATCTACGTCGTCACAACACCAAGGCTAGTAGCATGTTTAATAATTAAATTTAAAAGTATCGATCACGGGTCCCTTAGTCCCACTACACTACCATGGTACTAGTTTTCTTCACTCAAATTATCGAAACTTAACAAACAATGCTGCTAACCTGTTGTCAAAGCGATAGATTTAGATAAGGTGGTGGTAGTGAGCCAGGCGCACATAAGCACTTCAACCAAACTGAATGTTATAATATGAACCTCTCACTGGGAATCGAACCCGTGACTTCTCGGTCCGCTACCGTGGACCGTGGTGGTCTCGTGATTTGGCGGTGGTTGGCATAATGATGAATGGAAGTGTAAGAAAAATATACACTTCAAATTGATAATGCTCCTTTAGTTAAAGTTTGTTATAATTAGAATGAAATGTAATTGTGTTAAAATTAATTACCGGCTTCCTTCAACTCCTGTATTAGAAAATGCGTAGATTCGTTGTAGCCCGCGCGGTCAATAATAAGGCGAGCTTTGATATTCTTCTTCTTAATCAGTTCAACCAATCTTCCTTGGATAGCGGGATTGTGGATGCCAGGCATGCATACATGAACGCTCTTCTTAGCAGCCTCTACAAAACTTATTAGCTTATCAAAACAATTGTATGCATTGTAATGTAGTTTACAAAATATCATCACTTCGTTTATTTCTGTATGACGACTCTTGTAGTAGTACGCTGCTGCAGAAACAACACAAGTTACCGCTATTGCAGCAGCCGTTGACAGGATACGTGGGCTTATATACATTTTAAGTGAGTTCGTACATAAATAAACTTTATTTGCACTGTTTCTATCCCGTCTTAAAATTTTATACTTTGAAATAAAATAAAGAGGTCAGTCTCTTAGCCGATACCCATCACGTTTCCTTAAATAAAGTTTTGTGTAACTACCCTCAAATTAAAACTAAAGAATCCAAAGAGGATTATTTTAAACTACCTCTGTTGCCAGTTGCCATTACCGTTTGTCATACAAAACAATTCAATGTTGGCCACATTGTAGCCGTAGGGCTAAATCCAACGATATTGTAATAAAATTAATCATTGCTGTAAGCTGTATGATTTGTATTGTATGAACTGTCAACATTAAATGCGCGCGGTAGAGTGCAGTCGCAGTATCCGCGTCCAAAGACTACCTACTATATGACGACTTCATTGGTCGAGTGGTTTGTACACCGGTTTTCATGGTGTCGCCATCTCTGAGGTCCCGGGTTCGTTCCCCGGTCGGGTCAATTTAGAAATTATTGTTTTTCTAAATTATCTCGGGTCTGGGTGTTTTCTATGTATAATAAGTAAGTATGTATTTAAGTATTTTAAGTATGTTTATCCGTTGTCTAGTAAACATTTAACGAGTTTAGAACTAAGCTTCTCTTGGGCTAGCTAGATAATTGGTGTGAGTGTAGGAAAGTTTTTTTTTTTTTTATATAAGTAATTCCGCGTCCATCTCCTGTAGTTTCGGGTCGGCTAATAAAAGAACCACATAGGTTGGTACCTATGGCCATGGGAAGAATATGGGATTTGTCCATGTAAGAAAGCACAGGCTGCACCACTGAGCAAGTAATCACTACGTTTTAAACTCTTCTGCAAACCTTCGTAGAGTTCATTATATCTTATAGAAACAAATACTCCTGACTCATTTCCATTTTTATTTTATTTGGACCTTTAATGGCAATGCCTCGGGGCCGCATCTGCAACCTGCACAGCTATTGACTGTTTGGTGAAGGTATAAATATTTCAATTCAAACAACTGGCATAAACGTGCTTTACAAACGTTATCGTAAAATAATGGCGCCAATGTTGACATGAATTTTGTTTGACAGATAGAAAGAAATATAATCCTCAATCAATTCCTCACAGCTGGTTTGAACCGGTCGATATTATTCTGCAATTTTAAATGAAATCATGTCATGGAAAGTGAAAAGAAGTTAGATACATTTATATAAGTAATTAAGGTAACAAAAATAATGGGTATAACAGGTTTGATACCTTTTCTTGAAAAAGCTTCAAGGCGGGCCAATGTTGGTGAATTCAGTGGTTCCACAGTAGTTATTGACTCCTACTGTTGGCTCCATAAAGGCGCCTTCGCGTGTGCTGATAAACTTGTACGAGGGGAAGAGACAGACATGTAAGTCCAACACCAAAGATGTTTTTATGTTAAAATGGTTTGACTTGATTAATACCTATGAGCATTGTATGTACTGTACTGTAAACTCATTGCAAACACTTTCCAACCCTCAAAGTAAATAAGACAATAATACTGTATATATTTATAGACTTTGTTATAATCTGTGTTGTGTGCTTTATAAATACAATAATATCCTTTCTAATCATACATAATATATTTTCAGGCATATTAAATATTGCTTAAAGTATGTAACAATGCTGTTATCTAAAAACATCAAACCTATACTGGTGTTTGATGGGAGACACCTTCCAGCAAAAGCATTGACTGAGTCAAAACGGAGAGAGTAAGTTAACTAAGTTTCAACTACGTTACATACCATCAATTATATAGTTTTAATTGTTGAAACTTAATTTTAGATCTCGTGATATCTCTAAGAAAAGAGCTGCTGAATTATTAAGCCTTGGCAAGGTATGAACTTTCATTACAATAATGTAGGTAGTTCTTATTATATTCTCTCAGTTTGAATGGAATCAAGAAAAATGTTGGAAGAAGAGTTTGTAAAAAACTAGGGTGTAACTAGAAACATAAAGTCTCAATTCTAATTCCAGATTGAGGAAGCTAGATCCTACATGAGACGGAGTGTGGATATTACCCATGCAATGGCCTTGGCTTTGATTAAAGAGTGTAGGAAGCGGAATGTTGACTGTATAGTAGCACCATATGAGGCCGATGCACAGCTAGCCTACCTCAACATCAAGAACATAGCCCACTTAGTCATCACTGAGGATTCTGATCTCATTCTATTTGGTTGTACAAAGGTAAGATTATGAGAATCTAAGATTACAAACCTTAAGAAATGTTGTTTACTTTTAATTAATTAGATTTGAAGCTGTTTTACTGTCCCCCAAAAGTTTCAACCTGACCATGTCAGCAGTGATTCATAAATTTTTGGGCTGAAAATCTCAAACCACTTGACAAATCCTTTATTGATATACGTTGGTACAGCCCTTCTACATATATCTTTCAATTATAAATGAATGATTGCAATTTTTTTTTAATGAACATTTATAGCCTTTGTTTTTGTAACACTGGTTGGCAGTAAAACATTATCCATATTACAAATATACTGAGTATAAGCTTGGAATAGTTATTCAGTGCTTTGTCTCTCTTTATAAAGGGTGTCTCAGTAATTTTTTCTTATTTGAAAAGCAAAAATTTTGCGGTAATCAATTATATACCTTATACTGTGATGAATGTATGAATGCATACATCCATTACCACAAAATTGATCTCAATTGAAGCAAAGATTCAGGTACGAAATCAATGCGATACCACACGCTATATGTTGTTGTGTGATCGAAAATTTCAGTTCCAGATTAAATAAATGCGTGGAAGTTAATGGCGATCATTTAAAAATGGTTATTTTCCATAAATAAAAATTTGATTTTTGCTCTTTAATTTGATATTAAATTATAATTAATATGAGTTTAGACTTTTATTTTTGCATACCGCTCTTGAATCAGGGGTAAAGCTCTTGGGGATCTCGAAACCCGCTCGCTGAAAGCAGCCTATACTAATGCTAAGTCCTGCAAAAGAGCTTACATTAGAGTGGATGCCCAGCGCGTTGCACGGGTCGGCCAAGAATTACTGACGCATCCTACGGGCAGCTGTAGCTACTGGCGTCTGGCCAAAGCCGTGCGATTGAACTTCTGCCAACCCTCGCTGCCACCATGCCACCAAGAAGCACTTTGTGGGCCGGCAGACTGAGGTTAACTGATGCTACGTTTGTTTTCACGCTGCACTAGTTATATTCGCGTCTGGACTCCGTTTCCACTTAGCATCAGGTGTGTTTACAATTCAAAATAATATTTTATGAAACATAACATGGAGATCCTTTGGAGAGACCTTTGTCCAGCAGTGGACATCTTTTGAACACACTGAATAAATATTCCAAGCATATATTCATTATCCTTGTAAGAGAATAATTATATTGAATATCCATCCACCACTTATTCTATTTTATTATTCCAGGTTTTATTTAAAATGGATTTAGACGGTAACGGAACACTAGTTGAGACGTTGAAGCTGCCACTTGTGATGAAGTGCCCGATCGAGCACTATCGGTTCGACAAGTTCAGACAGATGTGCATCATGTCGGGTTGTGACTACCTGCCGTCGCTGCCAGGCATCGGCTTAGCTAAGGCGAGGCAGTTTGTGACTGCTACACAGGACTCCAATTTTGCTAATGTAATTATTATATCTCCTTTTTTGTTTCTTTTCTTTTTATAATTAGTGTCTTCACGCAGTCAGTACATTAGGCCAGTATCAAATTAATTTTGGCGTTAGATGTTAAAGGTATTATTATCTTAGTCACCTATTTCAGACACGGCAAATTAATAGAGAGTTCCCAAATTATTTTTATAAAAAGCTATAATATCAATTCTGATTAATAATAGTTTACGAAATGAGTAGTGACTTGTGATGAACGATAGTCTCCCCCAACCTCATGAGTATCAATAAAGATGTGGGGATCTGATGATGATGATGATGATCTGGGTTCTTTACTAGGATCTCACATGGACCTCTTAAGAGAATTTGAAAAGCAGTTTTGTTTCATTTGCCAACACTCATGCATGTTCACAAACACTTAACGGTTAATAATTCACCATTATTTCATATTATTTAATAAAACACAAATTTCAAAAAATATCAACAAAACTGCAACTGTGACTTTCCTGGCAAAATGACCATTCTTTCTTTATAGGAGGTTTCTATAAGGAAGATGTCCATACTTATAGCAGAATAGGTGATAGGTAAGCTATTACAATTAGGGCCTCTTTCACCATCTACAAGTAAGTTCCCATTAGCGTTTACTTGACAGATAGTCCATACAAAACTGTCACTTTAACTGCCAAGTATCTCCTAATCAGACATTGTGAAACAGGCACTTATTTTTGCACAGCTAATGGTGGGTTAGATCTTATATAGGGGTATAATTTGTAAGTTTGTATGTAGGAAGTTAAGTCCGAAACTACACATCCAATTTAAAAAAAATCTTTCACCAATTTTTTTTTTTTATACTACTTCCTCCAACATTATCGGAGACTTTATTATTTTAATTCTCATTCATGCTAGTTCTACCTTTTATGCTTCTCGTACTTTCATTCCGCATACTGCACATTCATCCGTAAAAAAAATCTTCTACCAATATTTTTTTATTTTTTTATACTACTTCCTCCAACATTATCGGAGACTTTATTATTTCAATTCTCTTTCATGCCAGTTCTATCTTTTATGCTTCTCGTACTTTCATTCCGCATACTGCACATTCATCCGTCATCTTTCATTCCTAGCAGTGGGTGTTCTGCTTTTATGTCTCTATTCTTAACTATCTACTTTATTTATTTATGTTTTTATTATATTTTCTTGGGGTAATAACTTTTTTAGGTTAGGTTTTTATTCGGGTAAAAGGGGAACACAGTTTATTATACAAAACTTTCTTATATCTATCTTATGTTAGGTACTACAATTTTATAAAATGTTTTTGTTTTTGTTTATATAATTTTAACGCAAATTTTGTTGCGAAACAAATTACAAAAACACAAATGTTGAAAAAAATTCCATGAGCAGGATTTGAACCTGCACCCTTCTGACATACCGGGTCAGGTGCTCTTCCAATTGAACCACGATAGCTCAATTGGAAGAGCACCTGACCCGGTATTTTTTCGGAAATTTTTTCAACATTTGTGTTTTTTTTTTTACTACAATTTTCCTATATTGAGGGTGGGCTTTTCTTTTACATTTTCTAAAACTTATATCTTGTTATTTCTTCTAATCTAAAGCTATATTTCTTGTTAACCTTTCCAGGCGTTAAGAAAACTGCCGAGTTTTTTCAACCGCTCATCGTTGGTAGTGACAGATGAGTACAGAGAGAGCTTCCTTAAAGCGGAAGCCACGTTCAAGCACCAATACGTTTACGATCCTTTGGAGAGGAGGATGGTTCGACTCACTGAACCGGACGATGAAGGTAATCAGCTCAATAATAATAATAATTTTATAGGTACAGGTACAGGTAAAAACGCACGTTACCTGCGTAAATATGTAAATAGCATTTTTTATTATGATATAGCGGTTGACTTGATAGAAATTTCACACGCCCAATGAATTTATTTTTTACCTGTACCTGTACCAAGGACCTACCGAATTATTTTATAGCTTTTAGTACAATCTATACATAAAGCTAAAGATGGTCGAAAGTCTGTACATGGAAGATATTCGAAAAAAGTTGGCTGGGGATACTAAGAATCGATAACAGAACATGTTCCAACAGTTTTTAGAATTTTAGTCTGTCTGTTTATTTGACCGCTTTTTTTTTTTTTTTTTTTGGAGAGAGATTGCTGATTGCCGCTGCGGCATTTTCAGCTTCACCGGGCTTTTTGGGGGCGGCGAGGAACGTAAAGGGTCCCTCAAGCCGTGTGAAACGAATCACCTTCAGAGGTTATCTAGAGGGAACGGCATCGCGCACTAGTGCGCGTCCCCGTGCCCTACTAGATTCTCCGAAGGGTTCGGATCGGATCGGGGTATTTGACCGCGCATCACGTGAAAATGGCTGAACGGATTTTTATGCAAACTTTGCACATAGACAGACCATGACCCGGACTAGGACGTATAGGATAATTTTTATCCCGGTAACAGGTTCCTGTGGGATAGTGTAGTCTTCGCGAACGAAGTCGCGGGCGTTTAACATAAAACATTTTTTTTACTCATTTTTATATTTTCAAGTTTTTAATTTTTTAATTTTCATAAATAACTATTCTACTAATCTAGCCCTTTCATTTGATATCCATATCTTGGATTTACAATGATACCGAATGTATTGAATTATATTGTCATCAGAATCATGTGTACCAAATTCCAGACCAATCCGTCAACAGGAAGGGGGTCAAATTTCAATTACTTGATTTGAACCAAACAAATAAACAAACAGGGCAAGCTAAATAAAACCGTTTAATAATAACAGATGTAAATCTAGTTAAACCAAATTTATTTCGCTCAGGGTGACTTCGTCGGTCGCTTTAGTGCTCAGTGATGTCGCGCGATTTTAAGGGAGGACTTACCTTTGAGCGGGGACGGGAACGCGCGCGCAGCTCGGCGTCTAGGTTAGCCTAGACACGTGCCGCCGACTGCGCCGGTGATCAAGATCTATCCCGGGTGGAGGTGGATCCGCGGCAGAAAACTGCCTCCGGAATGTAGGCAGGGTGCGTGCAGGAGGTAGTGATTGCTGCCTGGTAGAAGGACCCTAAGTTTTGGGTTATACGAGTATAGTACGGTAAAACCGACGGTTTTACGTGTCTTCCAAGGCACGGAGGCGCAGAGGATGATACATTTTTGGTCACCCATCTGATGATAGAGTTTTGCGAAAGTAGCTTAACCTCAGCAATATCAATCCGAGCGCGTTTACCGCTGTGCTCCACGGAAATTAAATATATAAATAAATTAGTACCTTTTTTTAAGCACATTGCGCGCATGGAGGTTTTTAGGAGGAAGAAGTTGAAGTTATGTCGAATATGAATGTGAAATAATGGTGGATTATTAACCGTTAAGTGTTCGTGAGTGTATGAGTGCTGGCAAATAAAACAAAACATTGCAACGTCACTTTTCAAATTCTCTCTAGAAGTCCGCGCGAGGACTTAGTGAAGCTCGACATCTTTACAGATACTCGAGAGGTTGGGGGGTATTTCATTTATCACTTCTCATTTCTATTAGCATTCATTATCATCATACAGGAAGAAAATATTGTTTATTTATGTATTACTTGTAAGGAAAATTACTTTGACACTGGCTAAATGTGCTAATCGCACAAAGCCATCAACTAAAGGAAAAAAAAACTACCGCACGAAGCCATAAAAAAAATAAAAAATTAACACCCCATTTGTTTGTGTAGATGTGGAGCAAGCGTTATGCGTGAACGCGGGGGAGCTGTTAGACCCTGAAGTGGCATTCCAACTAGCGCTCGGGAACCTCGACCCGTTTACTCTGAGGAAAATGGACGACTGGCATCCGGACACTGCTGTAGCTGTGAGTATTGCATCATCATCATCATTCATTTATTTATTTATTTTATTTTATTTTTAATTTATTTAGCAAGACATTGTAGAGTCAGCTCTGAATTTGTGTCTAGACCACACATTCGCTGTTTCCAGCTAACGCACATACTTAATTAAATATTAACAATAACTTGTGGTCGCCCAGTGGTCGATATTCGACAGTAATTTTTATTAAAAGATGTTTACTATTTCGGCTGAAGGGTTTGTAGGTACCAATGGCCATGACAATTTAAAAAATATATGTGTTTGACATTGACAGATTAAAATCATCCGCATTTTTTAATATCCTTTGAAGTTTTTTTTGTAACACATAATATTATACATACATTTTATCTTTCTGCACTCCGTCTTCTTATGAACTTTAACTATGCTAAGTCTTACAGTAAAAGGGGGACAAAGCTTTTCATTACATAGATAAATAAATTGAAAAATAAATTCCTTTAAGACAATCTCTACTCTAGGCGACTGTTTGACCACAGGCCAATATGGAGTCTCTTCAGGCCAAAAGAACATAACCGTCAAAATTAGTGTATCTCAGGTATGCACATCGACTTTCTTTTGAACTAAAAATTGTGTTTTTTAGCTCGCTTGTAAATAAAATGTATTAGAAATAGACGACTTGTTAATAGAATGTATTCATAATTGGCACCCACGGAAACCTTAAAAACTATTCCCATAATGACTTAAAAAAAAACACGTCCGCCATTTTGGATCTCGAAATAGATTTCATATTCATAATTGGCACCTACGAAAAACAAAACCGATACCCATATTGAGTTTTAAAAAAAAGATCACGTCCGCCATCTTGGATCTCGAAATAGATGTCATAGTCAACTTAGTTGTCGACATTGAATTAGGCTCTTTTGGCTTACAAAGTAAGAGTACCGAGTAGCTAGTGTTAATAAATTTCGGCGGGTTGGACAGAACCACGATATCATAAAGGTAGCACTTTTATAAATTATAATTAGTATTATAAGATGTAAATACAAATATAGAATGCGCTAAACTCTCAGCTCACGAAGCCATAGACAGCACACTGGCTGTTTGATTCATCTCCCATGCTAGGAGCTAAATCATCTCTCAATGCTACTAGAGTGATAATGATATAAGACACAAAAAAAAATCAACTAGCCCTACCACCGGCACCAACTAAACTGAGCAATATATGAAATGATTTGAAATTAAAATACACTTTATTGTACACCATACAAAAGACGTACAAATGGCGGCGTTGGCAATATATCAAAACAAACTGTCAAATTTCCTTAATAAACTTTGAACTTTATGCACCTACCTATATAGTTTAGTTTAGTTTTATTTTTCCACAAAAACAGCACTGAGCTTCGAAGACGAACGACGAAGTGTTCATATGGCATACGGTTGCATATTTATTGAAGAAATTTGACAGTTAGGGGTAGGTTGATGTGTAGGCGTCCGCGTCCGTACCTCCCGACGGGAATTGCATGGGGACCTTGGGTGCCTAGTGCGACACCGGTAGGTCCTGGGTTCCCAGGTCCGGATGCATAGCCCGGGTTTGTGATCAACCCGCATTTATCAAGCGTGGTAATTAAGCTAATACTCGTCAATTGTAGCGATGACTTGATTTCAATTTAAAATTGCCTTTGCCCAGCAGTGGAAGATTATGTAGATTTTTTTAAATATCCTTGGAATATCGTATTAGGACACTTAAAAAAGAACCACTCTGTTTATTATTTATTAAAAACAAATGTATTTGACAATCATTTTATAGGATGCGACTGTAAAAACAGACAGCTGGAGAGACAAAGGCGTATCTTCACACCCCAGTATATGGAAGAGCGAATTCACTTGCTACTTGAGTGAAGAAGCGCCATGGGCTAAGAAGGAGAAGAAAATACAACCTATTATAGCAGCGCCACACACGCGGCCCAAGAAGAAAGTCGTCAGCCTGCTCAACCGGTGCGTGCCGGAGACGCAGGACGAAAGGTTAGTTTTGTTGGGACAATTTTTTTCATTACATGTATATTTAAAAAAAATATGTCGTTTTAGTAAGTTATGTATCTTGAAAAATATCTTCAACCTCATAGGGTTTTGCTGACTGATCATATCAGATTGTGATATTTGAAACGAAACAAGTTTTACTATGAAACATTTTATTTCAAAATAAGATAAGATAAATAAGATACGGATTTTAAATGTAACCGGTTTGAGACCGGTATGGTATAACTACAACAGTAAAAGTTTGTGATAGTCTAATTCATGACGGAACCCAACCATAAAAAAACGAATAAACGATGGTTGTCCTATGTTTGATTTCTGCATTGATTGCCAACTGATTTTGCATTAACACACAAACATTTTAATTTCAGTTTGACCATAGAGGCGTTAGCCAGTATGTACTGTATAGAACCATCCTCCAAAAAGCAGAAACCAAACGGAAATGACAACGAAACGTTCACACAAGACACTCAGGGTTGCCATAATATAGCACAAATCGAAGACGAGATAGTCAAAGAGTTGCCAGCGTCACAATCTAAAAAATCACCTATATTAGAAAATAAAGAGAGATCATATAAAAAGAGTTTGAACAGCTATTCTGTTCTTAAGAAATTAAGTAGATTCCCAAGAACCGTTCTTGGTGAGAACGTTGTTGAGAGTAAGTTCTTCAATTATAAGCGGGAAAAATCACCAGACGAAAAGAATATATCAAGAAGCAGTATTACCATAGAAGAATCTCCAGAGAAATCTACTAGAAATCCATTTAAAGTTACACCAGAAGTGTGCAAAGCTTTGTTGATTGATACGCAGTGCGTTGAAATACCAAATTCTCAGTGTTCGGAGAAGGAGAATTCACCACAATGTTCTCCAGTCAAAAGAGAACCCAGTCCCATTTTGGAACCTAGTCCAAGAAATAGGAATCCGTTTAAATGCAAGATTGACGATGCGACAGTTGTTATAGATAAATATAGTGAAGATTTTGTGATAGATAGCACTTATCCATTGGAGGAATTGGTGACTCCGGTTGATTCGCAGGTAAATAAGAGCTTTTTCTAAATTATATTTTTTCCCATTAGTAGGTAAGTAAATAAATGCTTTATACAGGGTGTTTGGTAACATGTCTATAATCCCGAAACATAGCCATGCCACCAAGTATAAAGAATACCGTGATAATATGCAAAATCATATTTACGAAGATTTCCTTTCGGTAGTTAAACGACACAACCCCATCGAGTTTGGGCTCGTATGATTCGTCTTGACGAGTACTTTGGTGCTAGATGGTAACCAGGATCTGATGATGGAGCTAGAAGATTGCCATAGGAACTCGGGAAAATAAATTCGTTCGTTCGTTCGTTCGTTCGTTCGTTCGTTCCGTTTGTTATGATTGTGGATCTGTCTTTGTTTATCTAATCAAAGACGGATCCACATCATCCATCTGGATTAGATGGATGACCCAATGCCAAGGTGAGCACGTGCCGAGGGCTAAATGGTATGAGGGTGTATAAACGTGTCATATCGCTAACGTTGCGCCTCAGGGTAGGTACCAGGGCGAACTCTGTTGTACTGAAGCCCCTATCTTATCCCCCTACAAAAATACTAAAAAGTTAAAAATAAAATTAAAAGAAAAAAACCTTTTTATAAACAAGCTTTTATTAATTTAAAAATAAAAAGAAATCAGACCCAATTTTTTATAAATAAAAGCGTGTTCGGTGTTACATTGTGATTGAAAAAGAAAAATAATGAAGGTGTAATATGCTAAATATCCTTTAATGTTCCATCAAAATGTAACACGCTTTTATTTATAATAAAATTGGGTCTGATTTAATGAATTTTAACCTTTTGGTTATTTTTTTATTTAAATTATAAAAAGCTTGTTTTTAAAAAGTTTTCGCTTTTTAGTTCCTGGGCGTTTTTAGAAGGCAGTTTTTTTTATTTGAAAATAATTATGTCTACGTCAGTAATTAGTTTACGTCAGTAGTTTAACAGCTTTGGAGGTTGAACCACGATTTCTTGCATTCATCGCGAGCATCTATCTATCCGTTCGGCTACCGACGCTTCATTGCTACTAGCGTACTGCTACTTAGGCCAGCCACACTTTGAATGGTTTTCGTACGATTTTACTGGTACGAACGACGCACGAATTCGCACGATACGATACGATACATCCCGATCCTCCGTCCACTATAGTACCTCGCACACTAGGTGCGAGCTAGTCATGCGTGTACGCGCGTGTAGTTCCGACGCCCGAAATTAATTCCAACTTGTTCGGATTTGTTTTGTACGAATAAAAGTCATGGATAATAGAAAAAAATATGTCGCCGGTCAAACGACACCGTCACTGGCATTTTTACTGAAAAAGACGTAATGGTAATTAAGTCATTGCCCATCAATTGTAGTGTAATCAGCGCGCGCGTTCAATTCGTTATTGTACGTTCAATATCGTATGTCTACGTACTCGTCAAATTCGTATGAAAACGCATCCAAAGTGCGGCTGGCCTAAGTAGCAGTACGCTTGTTGTAGCTAAAGTCAATACACTATACTCAACATATTTATTGCAAAACCAGAATGATAAGCGATCATTCTGGTTTTGCATGATAATAGATAAAGCGATATTTATGTTATGTCAATTTCCACAGATATCATACGGCGATTCGCCCCCGGACTCTAGGCCGCATTGGACTGGCAGCCAATCGCAGTCAGTACTAACCGACCAGTTTAAACGGTCGGGCAACACGGCTGGATCCAAAAGGCCGTGCAAGCCTATGTTGAAGAAGAGCGTCTCCTTATCCACCAATCAACCCACACTGCTAAGCAAGTTTGGGTTCCAAAAGAAGTGAGTATTTTTAGGTTTACTAGCTGACCCGGCGGACTTCGTACCGCTTTGTCAGTTTCCATGACAACAAAACAAACAAATCATTTTGTTAAGGAAAATTAAATTGTCGTTGTTAGTATTTTACGTTACTTATTATTTATGTTTCTCACCGTTTAAACCTGCTCTAAACTACCACAAATATTTCAAAATCAAAATTAGCCAAATCGGTCCAGCCATTCTCGAGTTGTAGCGACTCAAACGAACAGCAATTGATTGTTATATACAGGTTGTGGTTTTGAACAGTTGCCAAATTTAAGGAGGCGATTATGTTAATGTAACTGATAATAAATCCATTAAAAAAAAATACGTAAAAAAAAATACGAAAAAGATTTTGTTTCTGTTGCATGTCATTCTTTTGAATATACTACGCTGTGCTACTACTTTGGCTCTGCGCTAGGTGCGCAAAACAAATGCCTACAAATGCCGCCGCTTGCGCCGGCTTTTGTCGGCTAGCCACCACCCGCTCAAAGCGGGAACCGACGACGATTCAACGGTCGCCGCTCGCTCAGTCTCCCGCTAACCGCGAGCGCGCGCACACGTTTGACAAAAAAAATCCGGGCCGTTTTCAAACGTAGGTACGATGTCGCGTTATTCTAATCACGACTACGTTGAAATGGTGCGGATGTATGCCCTCGCCGGTAACAGCTTGAGGGGTGCAGTGCAGATGTTCGCGGAGAGGTGGCCAGACCGACCAACGCCGTCCCGAACGACGATGCTGGCTGCTACACAACGCCTACTGGATTACGGGCAGTTCAGTATCCCAGCGCACGCCAGTGGTCGAGGCAGTGGTCGAGGCGGGCCTGCCCGTCGACTTACAGGAGCAGATCTTGCAGTTCTTCGACGACGAGCCACGCGCCAGTACACGTGATGCTGGGCGGCACTTTGGCCTTGATCACACCATCGTTTGGCGCTTGTTGAAGAAGAACCAGCAGCACCCATTCCATTTTCGACGAGTTCAGGATTTGCTTCCCACTGACCAGTCCAGCCGAGTCGAGTTTTGTACGTGGCTCCTCGAACATCAGCACGTTAATATTCTGTGGACTGACGAGGCGCAGTTCACAAGGGTCGGCGTCTACAACGTGCATAATGAGCATTGGTGGGCACACAGAGAACAGAACCCTCATGTCACAAAAAAAGACTCCTTCCAAAGACGTTTCAGCCTAAATGTTTGGGTTGGTATTATTGGCCCTTATTTACTGGGGCCTTATTTCATTGAAGGTCATCTCAACAGCCTTACCTACCTAGATCTGCTGCACCACGTTGTAGATGAGCTGTTGATGGACATTCCACTGGCATTCCACAGAGACCTCTTCTACCAGCAGGATGGTGCTCCACCACATTATGGACAAGTAGTGCGCAGCTACCTAAACGATACATTTGGATCGCAGTGGGTGGGACGTGGCGGTCCAGTGTCTTGGCCTCCTCGCTCCCCGGACCTAACACCGCTAGATTTTTATTTGTGGGGTGATGTAAAAAGGCTAGTGTATTCTGAGGAGGTTACAAGTGTAGTGCAATTGCGTACGCGAGTGGTGTCCGCTTTTGAAACGGTGAGAGAAAACATTTACGTTCTCAACCAATTAAAAGAAAATTCTCGGCGTCGTGCTGCTTTGTGTATCGCTCGTAATGGGGCACATTTTGAACACTTGTTACGAGTAACATAGGTAAGTCAAAGTTTTGCTTAAGCACATTTTCATTTAATTTAATTTCCATACCTACATACTAATAGCATAGGTACGTAGTTTATTTTTTTCTGAATCGAGTAATTCTGTCGAGTAACTGGGAATCGAACCAAGAAACTTTTAATAGGAAGTGGCTAAGTAACATTCATACCTAGACTAAATAACGTAGGTACCTATTTAGTTTCTAGGATGTAGAAAAAATAAAATTAAATAGCCACGACAGCAATGTTTGTTTACGTTAACGGTCGTTGACCTCGGAGTAGTACATGTGAATTTCGAATAGAAACGTGAGATGTTACGAAAGATATAGGACACCAACCAATAGGTAATATTTTTTTTAAATATTTTTATTTAAATTATAAGTATTTGTTCTACACTTGTGTACAATATGGCGACTGTTCAAAACCACAACCTGTATTTAGATTACATGTTTATGTAAAACCATGTTATTTTTATGCGTCAAAATTTGTCAAAATAGTTTGATTTGATTTGATTTTAATTGTATTATGTACTAACATAGTTTTTTATGTTCCATTGTTACTAACAATTATGAGTGTTTGATACTTGAAATTATATTAATAATAATACTGTCACTATAGTACAGACGACACAGCACGTCAACCTACAACAAAATGTCAAATTTCGTCAATGAATTTTGAACTGTATGGCTTGGGTTTAAGGATCAATATGGATTAGAGAAATTTGACAGTTTTGGGTAGGTTGACCTGCTGGCGTGTGTACCTATAATAGTCTCAACAACTGGAGTCATACCTTACATAATAGTTTAAAAACACTAAACATTCATCTACGCACATACATCATCATGCAGAAGGCGGCAATTCTTAAATTTTTATTAAGATATATATTTAATAAAGAGAATAATAATACACTCGGCGTCAAAAAAATCGCACCTCTTAGAAAATCACTTTCAAATGTCATTTACTCTTGATATGCACATGCAGTCGCATTAATTATGATTTTATTTACAAGGTTACTTAATTAACTTAATAAAAAACATTACTTTTCATTATCAAATAAAACCTAATGCAACAAATAAAGTGTCACAAAAATTCGATGCAAATTTTGCTACCCGTGAGAGTTGCTAGTTGCGCTTCCTTTGTGGGTATAAAACGGTCAACACGGGTTCAATGTGGGTCATTCGCTATTCAACCGTTGAAGAGGACACACGCACAGATTTTGATGGATACCACAGCTGATAAAGCCGCTCAAGTGGTTGCACTACTGCAATCAGGGGTGCGGCAGTGTGATGTCGCCCGGCAACTGAACCTGAGCCGTTATTCCGTTCGAAGAGTGTACCAGCGCTTCATAGAGACCGGTGGCTATATCCGCAGACACGGTTCGGGTAGACGTCGCTGCACTTCGGAAAGAGACGACCGGTTCGTTGTGTCGAACTCTTTGAGAAATCGTTTCTCCAACGCTGTTGAGTTGCAACAGCAGCTCCAGGCAGTTCGCAGACGCACCGTAAGCGTATCTACGGTTAGAAGAAGATTGAAGGAGAAGAAGATAGCGGCCCACAGAGCTGCTACGGGTCCAAAATTGACTGCAGCGCATCGGCGAGCCCGCTTGCAGTTTGCTCGTGACCACGTCGATTGGACCCTTGAGCAGTGGAGAGCTGTTCTCTTCTCAGACGAGACGCGAGTGTGTCTTTTCTGCAACGACCGACGGAGAAGAGTATACCGGAGGCAGGGTGAACGTTTCGCCCAAGCCTGCATCCAGGAGACGGTGGAATATGGTGGCGGATCCTGCATGTTCTGGGGCGGTATGTCTGCTGCCGGCAAAACCGACCTTGTCTGCGTCTCCCGGACTGGAGGTGCTCGCGGACAAGGGTCGCTGACTGCTCGCCGCTATGTCACTGAGGTCCTGGAAGTGCATGTGGTCCCCTTTGCCGAATCTTTTGGCGAGGGGTTCACATTAATGCACGACAACGCTCGCGCTCACACTGCAGGCATCGTGAGCGACTTCTTGCAGAGGTCCCAAATCTCTGTGATGCAGTGGCCAGCGCGAAGTCCGGATCTGAATCCTATAGAGCACCTCTGGGACCATCTTAAACGTAAGGTTCGATCTCGGGATCCAGCTCCTTCGACTCTACAGGAGCTCCAAGACGCGGTGATTGAAGAATGGGGGCTTATCCCTCAAGAAGAGCTCCTGAAGTTGGTGAGGTCCATGAGGGACCGTATGGAAGCCGTGATCAGGGCAAGGGGGGGTAACACTAGATTTTAAGTTAATTTTAAGACACTTTTTGTACATTTTTCTTTGTAAATTATCTGTTGTTAATTAGGACTTAATTAAGGATTTTTATTATTTTATTAATTTTAATGTTGTTTGTATAATTATAATTAAACAGAAAGTTAAATTTAATTGTTTTTTGATACTCCTTTTTGTTACCTTTCTAATGATACCCAACACTATCCTCTACATAAGGTTTAAGAATTTTTAAAGATGATTTTTAAAAGGTGCGATTTTTTTGACGCCGAGTGTAATTAACACTGGTGACATTACCCTATATAAAATATTTTTCTCCAACGTGCTTGGAATAAGGTCATTATTTTGACAAACTTTTTCGAGATAAATAGCTGTATTATTGAAATCAAGTCATCGTTACTCACCAGTCTTGCCAAATACGGGTTGGTGATCACGAAACACACTTCCCGGAATTGAACCTAAAATCTCCGGATATGCGTTTCTAATCGTCGGTCGTATTGTTTGTCAAATTATCTCTTAGTATTGTAGCAAAGGAAAAGTGACTCAATCGATGTATGACGTAACGACTAATTTCCCTCATCTGTATGATCTAAATTTCTTTGACGTATTGACGTACCATTCTAATAAAATTTGTTATTTTTTTCAGGGCCGTGTTGAAGAGATGAAAATCAAAATGTGGTAAAATTATAAATGTGATAGAAACTATTATGTTTTAAGTATTAAAGTGGCATTTATAATGTTTTTAGTATTGTACACACGCCTGCAAATCAACCTACCACAAATTGTAAAATTTCTTCAATAGACTTTGAACTTTATGACTAAACTATATGGTTGAAAATGTATTGAAGAAATTTGACAGTTTTGGATAGGTTGACGTGCGGCCTGCACGTCCGTACCGAAATAAGTAATAATTGATAGTTTAATACAATGTTGTTGATTGTGATTATTTCTAAAACTGTGTTATTAAAATAAATATTAGCAAGAAAAAATTAAATAATTTTTTATTTGATTTACATACCGTAGGAATTCATTATATGAGTATATCGCAGTGTCTCAAGAGTAATGTTTTCGACTAGTGTGTGTTGCCAGTGGTGATATATGGAACTGAGACGTGGTCGCTTACAATGGGTCTCATAAGCAGGCTCAAGGTACACAACGAATAATGACTAATCAAAGTCACCGCAGTTCTCTAGTAGCGACCGCGTACTGGAAGAAGCAGCGTGGGCAGGCTTCAGATCAGCTTGCTCCCTGGCGGGCCGCCGCTAGGGTGAATACTGGCGACTGCCAAACCGGTGATCCCAGTCATCCTAGCGGCATGTGAAGGGGATTTACAGTGGTTTTTAGTGGGTAGACCCCTTCTCCCCCCGAATCCCTGTGGTTATCCTTGGGTCTGGGCAGGGAGGCGGGAGCTTGAGGGGAGAACCCCACATAACCATCCGCGCCCTCCGGTCGCGATGGTACTTGGCCGACGAGTTATCCACTGTCAAAAAAGAATGCAAATAAGAAATAAGCTGGATGGACGATCTGGTGACTTGATCATGAGCGCTTTAAGCAATATTTTTGCAATTTTACCTGCCTTTGTGGTCTAATTAAGACCACCTGTCTCAGAATTCCCGGGTTCGATGCCCAGTACTTGTCTGTGTGTTCGGTTTGATTGGTGGTAGGTAGGGCTTGTTTGTCCGCCTAAGTTAGCACCATCTTGTCTAAATATGTCGCCATAACAGAAAATAAAATAAACATCGACGTAAGTAGTATTGTGTTCCCCAGCTAGAGATATGAAAGCCAGTGCCTCAGTAGTTGAGGATTCCCGGTGAAGTGCGCTTCTATCTTAGGCCTTATTATCACTTACCATCAGATAAGATGAAAGAAAAATGTACGCGTTAGAAAAAAACGCACGTATACGCCGCTACACGCATCTCGTTTTCACAGCTGCAATAACACAAGATCTCTGATTATAATGGTCGCCGGAAACCGCTGGACGAGCGCAGAGCGCTCTGGATATCCTTGGATATCCTTATATATTTTACGGGTAAGCACAGTGCCTTGATCTAACCTAATGTTAATTGTTGATAAGGCCAATGATGGTAGCGCACTTCACACGGAATCTTCAACTAGTGAGGCACTGGCTATCTTATCTTTAGCTTTGAAATGAAACAACTTTTACGGATCTACTCGCGTTTATTTTACACATTAGTTTTAATTAACCCCCTTGCACCTCAGTCTCCCTGTGACCACGGACCCTGCAAAGGGTTCGAAACGTCAGGATAAACATTAATTAAAACTAATGTGTAAAATAAACGAATAGATCCGTAAAAGTTGTTTCATTTCAATGTGTAGTGTTCGCGTAAACTTTAGAAAACAATATGTTATCTTTAGCTGCTGGAACACAACAATGCTACAAACATATTTAGATAAGATAGTGGTAGCTAGTCAGGCGGACAAGCCCTACCATCAACGAAACCGAGTACACAAACATGTACCCCCCGCTGGGAATTGAACCCGCGACCTCTGGGTCTAAACCGGTGGTCATAACCACTAAGACCACAGTGGCGGTTAAACGGCTCTTTCCAGAAGTGGACGTCTTTCGGCTGAGATGATAATGATGAAATATAAGTAAGAGTGAGAGGCAATCGTAATTGATATCATAGCGTGAGAATATTCTGCGTGTATAAACATCGCACCCCACCGGTGACCCTAACATGCACTCAACTCATCCCAAAAAAAAACAGCCGTGTCAAATCCCAACATAAAGCAAACAAATGGCCGAGGGTAACCCCAAAACACATACTGACAACACAGAATATATTACCAATGCTAATAACAGCGCGATTGTGTACAATGGCTCCTCTAAATTTATCTGATAGCGAAAATGTCCCATTATAATGCCTTTTTAACAAGGGTCGCACATTCTTTGTGGGAAGGAGTAACGCATATTAATTACAATATTACACAGCCATTCGTGCGCCGCGCGAGGTGTAAAACAAAAGATTGTTTTGATAGCAACACTTAATTATATTCCCATTGTAATGAGATTTCTTTCCCTTTGGAGTTATGCCTTTTTGATTTATAGAGCTTAGCCTGTGATATGTCAGTTTGCCTTTGATAACGAGGACAAATAAATTTGTTTTGGCTTAGTGGCGTGATTTGTTGAAGAAATAACGTAGTAAGTTCTCGGTACAGACAGTTCCTCGGATTTAATGGATAATAAAAAAATAAAAACAAAGTATTGAAAAAAAACCACGGGCGGCATTCGAACCCGCAAATCATGACATGCCGGGTCAGGTGCACTACCATACTATGCTATTGAATTATGATTTAGTACCTATTTCTACTTTTGTCTGTTTTTCATTGTTCTGTTGGTATTTGTTTGTCAACAAAATTAACATCTTTCTTGGGTATTACTGATGCAATGATTAAAATTACTATTACCCATCCTGATATCAGCGTAATTTTAGTCAATAAAAATCAAAGTAAATAAACACGCTATCCTACAGTCTATAATATCACCAACCCGCATTTGGAAAGCATATCAGCCAAGACGACCAACACTTCCTGTGACCACTAACCCTGTAAAGGGTCTAAAACGTAGATAAGAATAAAATATAAAATTAATTACGAGTATATTTATTTATGTATAGGCAAAAAAGTCACAAAATATATTCTAAGTTCATTCCAGTTTGCGGAACTGCTTACGTTCGATTCCATCATTGTAGCTTTACCAAACCTAAAATCATAATACGAAATTGACTAGGTAAACATTGATTGAATTGTCTGTTACCGCTTTGTGTACAGTTGCCAGAAAATATAAGAGACTGTAAGCACAGACTAAGTAATGGTCGTAAGAGAAGAGCCGGGTTTAGCCATGTATAGGCCACTAGGCACTGCATATTTCGGGGTTCTAAGAAAGGGGTTTCTTAGCTTAGCTAACTTTAAATGTTAGGAATATCTGAATTCTACCTTAGTTACCTCTTGTATATAATTTTAAATTGTAATTGTAGGAAAACGCTTTTTTTCTCTGACCGCGAGGACCCAAAGCGACGCGGGCTCTACAGGCACGTGCCTTTTGTACCTTTAGGTTAATCCGATACCGCGTAAGACATCATATATTGTGGCAACCGTAATAGGTACCTACTGCTTTAAGCGGTCGTGGTGAGAAGTGGAGACGCTTGCGATCAGTTTTATAACCGCAATAACAATGTTACAATACTGCACTACTAAAAACAAAAATTTTTGGACTTCCCATACTTTAGGGAACACTTGATTAGCCTGATTTGTATGAAGAGTCTCAAAATTTTTGACATATTTCAACCCATGTTAATATGAGAAAGTTGTTTACTTACCGATTCTGAGTTGCACCAGAAAATTTGTGCACTGTTAAAAAAGAAAATCCTGTAGGTATTTATTTATTTATTTATTATGGACAGTCAGCGAAAACTTATACTAAATAAAAAAACTATATGTAACATACAATAATATCTTAAATGCTAAGTACAGCCTTCTATTATTGACCGCCTCGGCATGCAAATGTGGAGAGTTTGTGTAAATTTTAAAGAAGGAAAGACTACATACATCAATTTTATTATTATAAATAATTAATAATAACAAACTTAACAATTTAAATAAGAGCAAAAAATATACAACTCATTTTAAATGCTAGTAAGAGTTACGTAGGGTTTACGAAGCTTTCGGACATCAGTTTTCTAAATTTGTGGACACTTAGATCTTATGTGTTTAATAAGCTATTTTAATATGTATACTAGCGACCCGCCCCGGCTTCGCACGGGTGCAATGCTGATGCACGCAACCGCTATGTCCCATTTTAAATCTGTAATATCTTCGAAAATATTCATTTAAATTACATGCTGTAAAGGGCCATATTGATCTATTATAAATGCACAATGTATTTAAGGTACTTCATTGGATAAGGATTAATGCTGTATTGCTTTAAATCGCTTCTCGTAATCTCGTAAAAAAATAATTATTGTGGGTTATCCCTAAGAGATAGACATATACCATCGCGGACTTTTTTGTAGACCTTTTTAAGGTGTACAATACTGTAGTACATTATGTTGATCTATCTCATAGAGTTCAGCCAGCGTTTGCAATGTAAGCGGAAAAAAATGTGAAACCTCTAAAATTATCAGTGTTTCTCTACTATATTATGCATGTATTTATACATAAAAACCTTCCTCTTGAATCACTCT
The DNA here is from genome assembly GCA_949315975.1 of Eudonia truncicolella. Lineage (NCBI taxonomy): Eukaryota > Metazoa > Arthropoda > Insecta > Lepidoptera > Crambidae > Eudonia > Eudonia truncicolella. Next base: position 15,243,889 of record OX438837.1, on the reverse strand, counting down.
ATATTTTGAAAAAAACCGCATCAAAATCCGTTGCGTAGTTTTAAAGATCGATCTACAAACATACATACATACAGACATACATACATACATACATACATACATATATACATATATACATACATACATACATACATACATACATACATACATACATACATACATACATACATACATACATACATACATACATACATACATACATACATACATACATACATACATACATACATACATACATACATACATACATACATACATACATACTTACATAGGGACAGCGGGAAGCGCTTACCTTCTGGGTCTTGTTATTGTGTGCCGAAACGGAATTGGTTCCAAACGAATAGCTATTGTTTAGTCCCTCAGTTAATTTGAATATTTCCCACTTAACGTGTAATTAAAATTTCTCTCGGTATAACGAATTTCGATGGAACTGTATATTTGTTAGAACAGCTTAATTCCCTCTTGGGCCGCTTGAAGCTTTACCAAGCCACAAAGGCGTACAAAGGATGTTTTTTTTTAATGCGATCAAGTATCATGTTTACGGATGGGTAAAGACGAGTACATAAAAGTGTAAGTATGTATTTAGCTCCCCGGCAGCCACGTTTCAATTCGCGGAAGGCAATTAATGTGATAGATAATACGAAAGTGGGTTTCTTTTATTATTTTAATTATTAAAGTTTCTTAATTAGTTAGTTTTAGTTTCTTATTTAAGTTTCTTTCTTTTTTAATTAAAATTTAAATTTAATTAAAACTTAAAGGGTTCCTCAGGGCGTGTGAAACGCATCACCTTCGGAGGTTTTCTAGAGGGAACGGATAACGCACTAGTGCGTGTCCCCGTGCCCTACAATTAGGCGTCAACATTTTTTTTTAAATTACTTACGGGTAAGCACTTTACCTCGATCTCAACTGATATCTCACAAGAGCGAGGTGGAAGCGCACTTACCCGGAATCCTCAACTACTGAGGCACTGGCGCTCTTTAGCTGCTGGAACACAACAACGCTACTGACCACAGACCTATATTTGGTCTGTGCTACTAACATTGATGTTATAGCGACGTATTCAGATAAGATGGTGGTAGCTAGCCAGGGTATCAAGTGCGAGTTTCATTCGCAATTCGATCATGTTAACGAAAACATGAATTTGCATGGCAAAATGTTAACTCTTCCGTATGTCGCCAGGAGGCGCTGCTTCAATGCCATACACATTTTCGTTGTCGTAAACGTAATCTCACACTAGGCACCCAGGTAGCCATGGTAATTAGTAGCTAGCTAGCAATTAAGTGATGTACCTATACTTAATAATAATATACTTAATACATGATGGGAACAAAAACTCTATATTCCTATCTACATTCCAAGCTTTGTTTATTAGTAACGTCCTCAAAATAAAAATAAAAGCGGAAACGGATACGTGTTTTTTTAAGGGAGGACGCCATCTTTATTGCTCCATGGCAAATTGGTCATTGTGATGCGGCCAGAATTTTGGTGGGGCCTGAAAAAACAACGCCGTGTATGTGTTACAGAATGGAGGGCGCGGATTTAAAAAATAATCTAACGCGTTAACAGTGAGTTTTCGTTGCGTGCTAATGCTAACATAACATTTTTGCTTAATGACCATGAGATATATTATCCAATGTTTCATTCTCCTAAAAATATTTTGTGATGTTATATTTTTTATGCCGGATTTATCGTAACTAAAGAATTTAATCTGGCTTAGGTGGCTGGGTGGCTAGTAAAGACAAGTCGCAACGTTTGTTACATTACTGAATTAACGAAAATTAATTAAGCCCACACACCAGGTAATTGCTGTAAATCGTTGAGGAGTTCCCTCGGCTGTCTGTTGGCTCCATCATCAGATCGAATTCAGACCTTTATTAAATAGTAGTGCTTTAAAATACTTAATGAAAAAAATTAATAAACGCACTAGTCGCCACTATGATTTTCCTTTCAAAACCCTTTTAAACAAAAAAGATTTTTCCAAATCGGTTCAGGCGTCTTCGAGTAATTGGGTAACATACATAAAAACAAAGATTACGACGAATTGAGAACCTCCTCCTTTTTTGAAGTCGATTAAAAAAAAGTCGCGTGAATTAAAGCTTCAAAGCGTCGGTAGCCCAACGGATAGAAGCTGGGGTTGAAATTGAATGCAAAATATTGGGTTAGACCACTGACGTGAACCTTTACCTTGCACAATTGTGTTCGCTTTCTATGTGGGTTAATAGGAAAGTTATTAAAGTGTTTCATATTTTAAAATCTTTAATAAGCCTTTGCAGCAGAGGCAAGAAACACTTTTCTACTTACGAAAAACCTGGGTTAGGGGCGACTCCGGGTTATGAGGGATTATCCACGAAAGGTTCGTCGTGGGGTTGGAATGCCTGCACATCAACTTACCACAAACTGTCAAATTTTCTCAATATACTTTGAACTTTATGACTAAGTTATATGGTGATATTGTATCGAAGAAATTTGTCATTTTTGAAGAGGTTGAAGTGCAGGCGTCTGTACCTATAGTTACATCCCTTTTCTGCTAGTGATGGCTCGGGATCACGAATGGCAAGCACCGAGTACCTCACCAAGGCCCGGCCAACCCGAGCCGAGGTCCGAGCCTTTAGAGGCGCCCTTGGGTTGTTCCACTCCCCGAACCAAACCGAACCCCTCGGAGAATATAGTAGGGCACGGGGACACGCACTAGTGCGTGATGCCGTTCCCTCTAGAAAACCTCCGTAGGTGATTCGTTTCACACGGCTTGAGGAGCCCTTTAAGTTTCTCGCCGCCCCCAAAAAGCCCGGTGAAGCTGAAAATGCCGTCTGAAGCTCTCAGCAAACTCTCTCCAAAAAAATACTTATCACCTAGGACCTAGAGTGAATAAACACCTAAACAAAAGTGTTGACACGCTTGTGACGCCTCGGAGAATCTAGTAGAAGACGGGGGAGACGTTTGCGAGATGCTATCCCCTCTAGAAATCCTCTGAGGATGTTCGCTCACTACGTCTTGAGGAACCTTTAGTATTTAAAATAAAACAACTTTTACGGATCAACTCGCATTTATTTTACAAATTGATTTTGTACTATTTTATCCTGACGCTTCGAGCCCTTTGCAGGATTCGTGGTTACAGGAAGACATGTCCAGTCCACAGTCTTTCATCCACAGTCTCCCTGTGTCCCATTTAAATGTGTAGTGTACGCGTAAACTATGGAAAAAAACCTTTAGCATTACGTCGCCCCTAAAAGTTCGGTTACGCTGAGGTAAAGGAAGAACAACAGCCCAAATGTGCTTTTATTGTTTTTTTTAATGACATAATTTGTTGAAGTCAACCTAGTTAATTGCTCCAAAGCCATTAACTTACACTGTTTGACTTGACCCACATCCGAAGTATAATTTTAAAGTGAGCCGCGATCCAAAGAGGAAAAAATAATGTTTGAAAGCAATAAATCAAGATCAGGCCTGAAAGACGCTTGCCAGTGACTTATTTCTTAATTTCGCCTCGATACCACAGCACTGCCGTAATAATTGATAAATGGAAGTTAAAAATAAACTTTAGGGAGTTTAAGAAGTGAGGACTCTTTGTGTTCGGATAAAAAAGAAAACTCATAGACGACCTCCGTGGTGTGAAAGAATATATATATAGAATATATGGTGGAGAGGTGGAGTAGATTGTTATACCTATGGATTTACTTATGGAGGTATTGTTAAGGACACGAGAAAGTTTTATTTTCACGAAAGAGATTTTACTCGTAGAATTGAAAATAAGTAATAAGTAATACTTTACTTGACTGTTTGTAAGAAAAGCGTACAAACAACCCCAAAAGAACAAGGTTCGATTTCTGATTGAAACATGTGCAATGTCGATACATTCGACAATGACGTCCTGCCCCCCGACCGCCTAACCGATTGCTTTGGCTACGTGTATAGTTTATGAAGTCATCTTGCCATTTCGTACCGCCTATGAAAGCAATATCGAAAGGTATAGGCTATAGCTTTCGATATATGCATATACCTATTAGCTAGATGACAAGATGACGTCATAAACTATACACGTAGCCAAGGCAATCAGTTAGGCGGTTGGGCCCCTGCTCATGAAACTGGCCAATGCGGGCTGCACGCCAAAAACGCTGTAATTTTTTGCCAGTTACATGAAAAACAGACGTCAGTATGTCAACTGGGACGGCCATAACTCGGAACATTACTACACTAGATCAGGAGTCAGTCAAGGGAGTAATTTGGGGCCTATCGTATTTGTTTTAATGGTGAACGACCTACCGGACGTCACGCTGGATTCGACCTGCCTTCTTTCTGCTGATGATCTAAAGCTGGTATTGCAAATACAGAACGGTTCCGACCGTGCTAAACTGCAGGCGGACATTGACAGGGTGGCGGACTGGAGTCGTAGGAACCGGTTATGCTTTATTTTTTCTAAGTACTCGGTAATGTCATTCACTTTGTCACGGGACCCTGTTCATTTCCAATATTGCTTAGATGGTGCTCCTAAGCAGCGGGTGACTGAGGTGAGAGACATTAGAATTCATTTTACTACCAACCTGTCTTTTCGAGAGCATATAATTAAGGTTTGTAAGAAGGCCATACCGTAATTTGGGATTTATGTTGCGTCAGTGTGAGGGATTTACAAATTTAAATGCAATAAGAGTTTTCTATGAAGCACTGCTAAAAAGCCACTTGGAATGCAATGCATTTATTTGGAGTCCTTCAGAGGCTAAATATAAATTAAAATGTTAGAACGAATACAAAACAAGTGTACAAGATTTCTTTATCTTAAAGTATATGGAGTATATATCCATTTTACGCGTTAATGTATCCGACATTATTTGTTATCGGCATGGTGGGCTACAAGAAATTGGAAGTCAGAAGAGAATTAGGGCTGGCTACATATATAATAAAATTGTAATGTGGTGTTTTGTTCAACCAAGGAGTGTTGCAATCTGTGAAGCTGTGTGTGCCGGACCGGCGCGTGTGGCGCAAGCGGCGCCCGCCACTGCTCCAGGTGCCGCGGGCGCGGACTAACATTTTGAAAGAAGCGCCAATTCCAATTACCCGAGCCCTGCGCACTATTAATAAAGTAGCTGGCGATATTGATATATTCAACTGCTCTCTAAATGAATTCACAAAAGTCACGTTATATGTTCTTTGTTATAGAAATAGTTAGATAATAAGTAACTACACTATCGCATTAGGAATAAGTATCCAGTAATGATAGTTGTAAGTTCGTAAATAAATAAATAAATAAAAATGATCAATAACACGTCTAACGCGGTTCTGTTTGGAATAAGGTGTTCGTACTGGTAGCACAAAAATAAGGAGTGTTAGATTAGACATTGCAGATACAGACAGATCCGTAAGTACTTACATAATTTATCATCAAAAAGGTTGTCTAGCATCATTCGTTCCTTGTGTGAGGTATAGCACTAGCAGTCATATTAAGCTTTAATAAAGAGTTGACATGTAAAAGACATTTTGTCAAAAATCAGTGTGATTTTTTATTTAACATCTAATACGAATTACCTACGACTATAAGATAGTCAATGAAGTAAAAAATGTTATTTATTTATCGAAAATAGAATCACTCATTTCCTTTCATCTTTCGTATCGACTTGATCCCTATTCTGACTTGTTATCATCAAACATTCCGACTGATAAGTTTTCAATTTTGTTCTATTCGTCACAATCACGTGTAGGTATGGAATTAGAAACGTACCTAATACAAAGCAAAGGTTCCGTTCCAAAACTCATCGAAACCTTTTGAGAATTAAGCTAGGTGTAGAGACAACAAAAAAGAATCCGTTTTAACTCGATTCCCACATATATGCCTTGCCTTCTCTACCCGCACTCGTGGTATCACACATCAAATATTCGTATAGGTTCCCCAATACTACAAAATAAGGAGACTGCAGAGGGTAAGCTTCATATAAACTGGCATACAAAACAGCTGCGCTACATACATAACAGATGCGCTACATACATAACAGATGCGCTACATACAAAACAGCTGCGCTACATACATAACAGATGCGCTACATACATAACAGATGCGCTACATACATAACAGATGCGCTACATACATAACAGATGCGCTACATACATAACAGATGCGCTACATACAAAACAGCTGCGCTACATACATAACAGATGCGCTACATACATAACAGATGCGCTACATACATAACAGATGCGCTACATACAAAACAGATGCGCTACATACATAACAGATGCGCTACATACATAACAGATGCGCTACATACAAAACAGATGCGCTACATACATAACAGATGCGCTACATACAAAACAGATGCGCTACATACATAACAGATGCGCTACATACAAAACAGATGCGCTACATACATAACAGATGCGCTACATACAAAACAGATGCGCTACATACATAACAGATGCGCTACATACAAAACAGATGCGCTACATACATAACAGATGCGCTACATACATAACAGATGCGCTACATACAAAACAGATGCGCTACATACAAAACAGATGCGCTACATACAAAACAGCTGCGCTACATACATAACAGATGCGCTACATACAAAACAGATGCGCTACATACATAACAGATGCGCTACATACAAAACAGATGCGCTACATACATAACAGATGCGCTACATACAAAACAGATGCGCTACATACATAACAGATGCGCTACATACAAAACAGATGCGCTACATACATAACAGATGCGCTACATACAAAACAGATGCGCTACATACATAACAGATGCGCTACATACAAAACAGCTGCGCTACATACATAACAGATGCGCTACATACAAAACAGATGCGCTACATACATAACAGATGCGCTACATACATAACAGATGCGCTACATACATAACAGATGCTCTACATACAAAACAGATGCGCTACATACATAACAGATGCGCTACATACAAAACAGATGCGCTACATACAAAACAGCTGCGCTACATACAAAACAGCGGCGATCGGACTGTTGCGAGCTGTTGCGAGATTTCGTGTCCGTGAAAGGGTCTATGTGAGCGTTGCTCGAGCGCGATTTTTTTAAAGAGAGTTTGCTGTTTGCTTCATCCGGCATTTTCAGCTTCACCCGGCTTTTTTGGCGGCGGCGAGAAACTTAATGGGTTCCTCAAGCCGTGTGATCGTAACGCCGTCAGAGGTTTTCTAGAGAAAATAGTATCACGCACTAGTGCGTCTTCCCGGTCCCTACTAGATTCTTCAGAGGGGTTCGGATCGGATCGGGAGCGGAACAAAGCGCCTCTAAAGGCTAGGACCTCGGCTCGGGTTGACCGGGTCGGGGTTGTACGAGTGCGGTAGGTATGTATGAAGTTTACCTTCTGCGGTCTCTTTATTCTGTGCCAATACAGAGTTCAATTTCATTTTCATACGGTATTGGCTGGCAAAATTAATTTTGCACTGGCAATGAGGTCTTATACTTTCCCAGCTTATTGGTGAGGTTCACGAATAATCAAGGCATAATTTGTGAAGGCGCTCCCAATTTATTTCACCTTTGAGGTTGAATTTTGCCTTCTTGCAAAAGAAAGAGTAAGTAGGTACGCGTGTAAGTAATGTGATTTTCTTTAAGTATCTCAGTGGTTGTGGTATCAGTGTTCAACACTTAAGCCCAATGATCGACACATATATTTCGTTGATACTTTACGTATACGTGCATTCATAAAAACTATTTACTTTGTTAATATTGTTTTGTCAGCGTCACACAAACGTCATTTTGAATTTGAGAAAAAGAGACAAAACAATGATTAACTAAATAATGCTTAAATAGTTTTAAAGAATAAGGGGGGATCGTAGGTATAGCGTCTAGGCACAGGTAGCAGGAGGTCTGTATTAAGGGTGCTCTGTCCGTAAGTAACAAGGTGTCATATATTTTATTTGAAATGTCTTCGTCCATATTTATTTGATGCCGCGTGACCATACTAATTTTATATGGGGAATTTATCGTGTTAATTTGAAAAATAATATTTTAAATAACCGCTTGATAAATCGAAAGTGTGAGACGGACGATTTGTAGTTAAGACATTGGTAATTGTTTAGACAAAATTAGAGGTAAAATAATTTAGATAAACTATAAGATATCAACTAAACGCCGCCACTCGTTTTCATGATTTTTGCCCAACTTTTTAAATGATATTGTACAAAAAACTATAATGTGTTTAGACAGTCATTTGGTGCTCTAAAAGGGGGTTACTTGGAAAGTTTTCCGGGAGTTTGAAAATTGGTGATTTTATAGATATCGACGTGCTCTTTTCGAATTTTGACTTTGCCACCTCGTATGTTTGCCGTTCGCGCCTCCATATTGGAAAAATGGCGCTCAAAAACAGTTGTTCTTAGAATAACTCCGTTCAGACTCATTTTACGATAAAAACAGTTATGTAATTAATTAAACTGGAGAAAATTTCCTACATTTTATGTAGTAACCTTTTATTTTTGTAAATCAATAGTTTCAGCGTACGAGAGCCGCAAACCAACACGCGTTGTTCGTATATATTAACGAAAAATATTTCACTACGTATTGAAAACCCGGTCTACTGTCTACTACTGCCTGTTAGGTATGGGTCGTTACGCGAATTTCAAAAAACGAAACGTAACTGGTTATTTTCTTTGCGTCACCTGTTTTGAAACTAGTGAAGTTCCGTAACTAATTATTTTTTCAAGTACTAACAAATGAACTTTCCTTCATACTTTATCCAGGCTTAAGACTGACTGCATTAACTATGGAGGTAGGATAATGTAATTATGTATGTCAGTATGCACCTGATTTCCGGCCAAAAAACCTGTTTTTATAAACCTAAGATTTCTATACGCTATAGAAATATCAACTTAATTAATTTAACTTATGACCTATTTTGCAAACACGCTAAGAGACTATTTCGAACATAATATTTATAAAATAATATTTTTTATAAAAAAGGCAATTAGCATTAAACATTAAAGGCTTATACAAATAGGGCATGTTTTTAAAAAAAATTGTTGACTTTTTAACTTATGCGACGCGCCACGGAGGCCGCCATCGCCAGGCGGTCGTCGGACACGTTCGTTTTCCGTCGGCATTACTCGCCTCGTGCTACACGCATAACTGCTTACGAAAAATCACTAGTTTCATGTTAGACTCGGAACTAGTTATTTGTTACAAAAAATAGGTTACTACATAAATTGTACGATTTTTTTAAAATTTAATTTATTACATAACTATTTTTATCGTAAAATGAGTCGGAACAGAGTTATTCTCAAAAAACTGTTTTTGGGTGCCATTTTTCCAATATGGCAGCGGCAAGGATACGAAGTGGCAAAGTGAAAATTCGAAAAGAGCTCGTAGAAAACTATTGAATCACCAATTTTTGAAACTCCTGGAAAACTTTCGAGGTAAAACTACCAAACGATTGGACTTGTTATGAATTTATGGATCGGACTAATTGTAAACACGTTCCTTTTGATACTAAATATATATTTTGTTTATGTAATACGATAGTATTTTCAATTGCACACTAATAATTATTAACTTAACCGTGACTATACTTTTGGCTTTTTTTGGTCGGCGCCGGCGCACCCTTATAATTGTTACTAAAGACAAAAATCTGTAGCTGACCCCTCTTTTTAAGATTAGAGGAAAAAATGTCGATCAATGGTTCCTGTCGAACAGTGGGGCTATTACCTTATATTGTTACTGTAAACTGTAGATTAGGTATGTCGGATAATCCTATTGAAATGAATCACTACATTCTAAGTTAGCGGTTATTTCAAATATTATTTTTCCTGAAGTTTGCAACCTTTTTCAGGGTCCGTGATTACAAGGATACAAAATAAAGTTATATATTCAAGTGTAGGGGACTCGTAGTTATATGCTTCGGTAATTCAAGTGGAGGCCCTGTAACCCGTTGTGAAGAATCATGGCTTCGAGCCCCACTTGAGGCAGTCGCTTCATCCAAGCGTTACATGGACATGGCGAAGCTTTCTTAATTAAGTATCTATCTAGATATTATTTTTCATAAAAAAATGGAAAATAATTCAATTCATGTGTTTTCAAAATAAATAGTTGTAACGCAAAATTATTTATTTATTTATTATTTGCGCAGCAGAATTATACAATCGGTCAGCATAAGAAATCTTTACTGTTGGTTAGGTTAAGTTACTCCTTACTGTTGTTTTTTCCCGAGCGAAGCGCAGTGTAGCGAGGGCCAGTCACGGAAGGGGGTAGCGGCAGAAGACTGCTGTTCAGAATTATATAAGTTGCAGACTGATTTAGAAATATTTGCTGACCATAAGTTGCTGCCCAACTAGCTGTTTTAGCTAACCGATTAAATTTTTTTTTGTTAACAAAAATACGACTACTTTGCTAACCGTTTAAATAACACCCAAAAAAAATTGTGTGGTGTCAAACCCTCGCTTAAAGTGTTTAATACACTTGTGCTACTATGTAAAAAATAAATAAATAAATAAATATGAGACAACTTCACATTGTTCTGATCCCAAGGTAAGTAGCTAAAGCACTCGTTTCATGGAAATCAGAAACAACGACGGTACCATAACCACCCAGACCCGACACAGTATCGAAAAGTTCGTTTTCGACATTGACCCGACCGGGAATCGAACCCGGGACCTCAGGAGTTAGCGCCGCCCAAAGTCCGGCGTGCAAGCCACTCGGCTACGGAGGTCGTCATTAACAAGTTTGTTATTATGGTATTTCCTGAGAAATGTTAATCTCTCCATCTTCCATCTTTAATAATACAGTAACAATCGATCTGTCAACACGATATCAGGCTTATTGGCAGTAATAGTCCTGTCCGTGATAACAGATCGATCCCCGTAGAGCGTTGCAAAACCATTTTCGAGAACTGGCACCGGCGTGTACTTATAGCACAGCACCTTAGATTCTACAAGACCATATCGAAGAGCAAGTTGCTGATGGATAATCCTGGTTACAAGGTTATGTCAGTCCACTTGCACAGTACTTGACAGTACACTACAGTGAGTACTTACTCACCGTTAGCCAGATGAGAATAACCGGAGATAATATGTGTGACTCACCGGGACGGCGGCGGCATGCCCGACAGATGTCGACCGTACCGTCCCTCAGGATATATTTCCGGTAATTATTCGTCATCATGACTTCGTCTGCAATTGCACAGACAAACCCCTCTGTTTCCCCAAAGAGGTCTCCGAATCGTAGCCAGTTTAACGACGCGAGCATATCCACATCGGGTCCTGTTAAGCCCCTAACTCTTCCATATGTTCCTGCGGTCTTCATTGCTCAGCACTGTTGGTCTACGCCAGTTCTCGTTTTATTATTATTATTTATCTTTATAGAAAAAAAAATATTTTCATAAAAATTTTAGTAGGTAAATAAATACATTATACCGTTTTGTTTTCTCTTCCGGCCCATGAAGACCTCCCAATGCCGTTGAATGCCGATACGTTTTATAACATAGCGGTATGTACTGTAGGCTTATCACGGAAAAAAGAAACCAGTTATTAATTGTACAGACGCCTGCACATCAACCTATCCAAAACTGTCAAATTTCTTCAATAAATCTTCAACCATATGTCGTATACATAAAGTTTACAGTCTATTGAGGAAATATAACAGCTTGTGTGCAGCTCTATGAAATCGCTCAATGTGTGTAAGCTATTACATACATTTTAATCGCAAATGCATAAAACAAGCGAGCGATCATTGAGCGATTTGTTTCCGTAATACCAATTTATCAACCGCAATTGAAGCAGTTGCGTTGCAATTATACAATTAATAACTGGTTGCTTTTTTCCGTAATAAACCTGCCGGTGCTTAATTAATTCAGTAGCATATAACACGCCTGCTACTTTCCGTTGCCGCGCATTTTAAGGCATCTTTTAATGTGATGTATCTTCAATTTTATTGCGCTTATTGTCCTTGTTAGGTCAATTTTACAAAAAACAACATCGTCATCATCAGCCTACACTAGTCCACAGACAGGCCTCTCTAAGTGCACCTCATCCAGCTCTTGCCCGCCTCTGTTCTGTTATTGTCTTTTGGATATTATGGGTGTTGGGGACTTTTATTGTCACTAAATAAATATAGCGTTTAAGAGTTTTTTTACTTGAATCCTCTTAATCACGCACTATTTGTATCCCGAACCTTCTGAGGCTCGAGCCTTTTAACAACACTAATTTTAACTTTAGCTCAGCATGCATTGTCTGAGATGCATTGGTATGACATACGTCTATTCTAACACCCGTGTTCCTCGTAATTCGTCGTATCTAATTGGATGCCGGCCAACGCTAAGCTATGTTTTTAATAAATACGGTCATGAATATTAAATTAGGTGATGTGTTTGCTTTGTTTCGTCATGTTCGTAAACCCTACGCGAAGAAGTCACAAGAAATTTGACAAGCCATGGTTTTACCTAAAACCATACAGGATACAAGTTCAGTAGTCGTAAGAATAAGACCTTTTTTATAAATCCTATAGGTATTGCATCAAAACAACGTTATACGTGGACGTGACATAGGTACGGACGCCTGCACATCAACCTATCCAAAACTGTCAAATTTCTTCAATACGTTTTCTACCATAACACTTAGTCATAAAGTTCAAAGTCTATTGAGGAAATTTGACAGTTTGTGGTAGGTTGATGTGCAAGCGTGTGTACCTACTTATACAAAAGTGAGCTATTGTCTGCAATCCTGCAGTGGTGTTGAAAGGAAGTCAAGAAGTTAATACCTAACAATACATACTCAATAAATTAAAACCTAACCAATTAAATAAACTGTAGCACTTTAAGCTAAATGTTCGGCACAGTTTTCTTCGCAAAAATACCATATATTTTAATTTAAACTAAAATTAGTTGCTAATCGTTATTTTATTTTTCACAATAAATAGAAAAAAAAAAATCGTTTATTGGTTCTTGTTGTACACTGGCGCCAACCACTACCTACCCTTTTAAAATCTAATGTTATTAAATGACCTAAAAGCGAAATAACTAACATCTAAAAAGGATTACAAAGCAATAATTAAGAACTAACGAGGCTTACAGGCGCGGTAGGTCTTTTCTTTTAACCATAGAGATGGTAGGTATAGAGTTATTTATGGTGGGATTACGGCGCGGCAACGGGTGGCCAATATGGCTCCCACTCGGGGCTAAGCCGATGATTTAAACATACAGCCCATCGATTCAGTAATACGCGAAACGTAATTAATCATATTTCCAGCCGCTTTTAGAAAACATTCTTTAGCGGCCAGTGTTGATTTGAAAAGATTGGTTTCTAAAAAAAATATGTAAGTTTATGCAAGTTTTTGTTTTTATTTTTGAATTTGAATAATAACTTAATGAATATCGCACCTTTTTAAATATTTTTTCTTATATTGTGTAGACTGTTTCAACGAAGTAAAAAGATAGTATGCCTAAATACAAAATCTACTATGGTTTGTAATTTAACATTGCTACATACCGTCGGAATATTACCGTTATGTGAACTCAAAGATTTAGTTAACTTACCTTACAAAGCACATAGGAGCTCGAGATATTTTGCATTTGGTCACCCATCCAGTTTTCGGTTCAGCGTTCCGGTTTGCTTAACTTGCAAGATTTCAGCAATAGCGCAAATCATTGCACTAACGTGTTACACTGCATTGCATCCGTACAAACCGACAAACACTTTTTGTGATGCTTATCAAACAAATATTGTAACTTCTGGGTAAAAAAAAATAAAAAAAAACCTATACAGCTTCCATCATAGAATAAACGAACGAGTACACTTACCTCCTTACTAATAAACAGAGTCCTATACCGACCTACCTACATTAGCTTCGAATAGTTATTCCATGTCTCTTTTCTATTTTAACCGCCTCTGTGGTCTAGTGGATAAGACCACCGGTTTGTCCAGAGGTCTGGGGTTCGATTCCCAGCGGGGAGGTACATGTTTGTGTACTCAGTTTGGTTGGTGGTAGGGCTTGTTTGTCCGCCTCTAGCTACCACCACCTTATCTAAATATGTCGCCATAACATCAATGTTTGTTGTAGCATGTTGTGTTCTGACAGTTAGAGATAAGTTAGCCAGTGCCTCACTAGTTGAGGATCCCGGGTGAAGTGCGCTTCCATCATTGGCCTTCCCATCACTTAACATCAGATGAGACTAAGGCACTGTGCTTACCCGTAAAATATATAAAAAAACCTCTAATTTGTAATGAAGGTTTTACATGACTGGATAAAACACGGAGTGTCTTTAAGCTTATACTCGGTTTATAAGTAAGGCTCTTAAACTTTTACTAGCACCCATGTTGGGAAAATGGAAAATTGCTGTTTGCTTCAGACACTTCAGCAAATATATTTACAAGTATACACGAGCGTTGTCTGAGAGAGTAAGTACAAATAATTTGTTCGAAATTTCACATGCAAGTAACGTTAAGGATTGTTAAACAATTTATTTCTTGGCGGTGTTTCTGCGAACATTGTTTCGAATCGTTCGGTAACAGCTTCGTCATAGACAATTATAAAACACTGAGGTAGAAACATCAGGTAGTTTGTAAAAAGTAACTATTAATTTCTATTTTTATTTCTTTCAATATTTAATTATATTATTAATTAATTATATTTATTATAAATATTTAATTTAGCTTCAGTGCAGCAATTAGCACTTGAAAATAAAAAGTAAAAAGACACCATAATAGTCAGCCATTTTACAGTTTTTTTTTCTTTAGCAACAAATTTAGCTGTCATCCATTAAAATATCAATGAAAATACTATACAATTATTTGGCGACGAAAACTGGTCGGACGCTGGGCTTATTGTGTCGGTGACTGGCGCCACTACCCACGACGACGATCGATCGATCAATAATGTCTGTAATGCAGCCCAGTGCGGTGCAAATTATTTCTAATTGTTTGTAGACATACGTCGTAACGTGCCGCAAAATACCGGGTACGAGTAAAAGGATGTTCTTCGTAATGGTGTTGCATTTCCGTTCTCTGTTGGTTCGTGATCCGACGAACGCCATGGTTATATCGTCGTCTGTCTTCAAGGGTAGGTACCCTCTTCAGCGTGCCTTCAGATCCAGGTTCTGACTGTGTTCAGACCTAAATTAAACTCTCGTGATATTTCCCGAATGCACTGTTCACTGAGCACTACAATCAGAGCTCTTTGTTCTGCCAAATTGGCCATTATACGATTTGTTTCAATTCAATTGTGTGAATGTGTGATTTTTTTTAATGAAATCTGTTTGGATTGTGACCTTTTTGGCTGTGGTATCCATGCCTTCAAGGGATCACTAATGGCAATGCTACATACCAATTAAAACTTGTTGAGCTTAGTAATTTTATTTTATTTTACTTAACTATGTTTTATTTAAATTAATTTTATGTTACCAAACTTTGTTTAACCTCATGTTAATTGCTTTTGTTATTTGGTAAGTTAAAGGTAAATGCTGAGCACTTTTGTAATTGGACACGGATATACCTTATTACTGTACATAAATGTATTTTAGTATGTTTCCAATCTGTTGTCTGTAATTGTGCCTTAAATAAAAAAAAAAATGTTTTTTTTCAGACTGACTACAGCAAAACGTAGTGATTACTTGCTCAGTGACTACAGCACTACAGACTACAATACCTTTTCTCCGTAGTGAAGAGTTTGGATTATGAATGACATCTTAATAGAAATTCGAATTAAGACTGCTTTATCAAAAGCATATCTAGTGCAGTGACAACAAAGGTTAAAATTGCATAGATCTCTGACACGTAATGACGCGTTTTTATTCATATTTAAAACGTACTAAGTGCGACATGAATAACAGCGAAAAAAAACCTATATAACTACATTTATGATTATAAAGGAATGATCGGCAAAGTGGGTCATGATTCAATTTGGTCGACCGTACGTTTCTTGAGCGAGAAAATAGTCGATAGTTTGTCGCTTACTCGCCGGCGGTGGGAGAGCTGATTTATTAAAATAAGATAACATCATAACAGTCCTCTCTATTGTCCTTAATCTACAGCAGGACCTGCCCCCCTAGACAAGTGGCATAGCTCTAATAGAATAGAAACGAAATAGAATACTATATGTCAGTCCCATACAATAATAATTTTATATCATTTCAATTCTATTAGCATTGTGCCACTTGTCTAGGGGGGCTGAGCTTCAGATCATAGTTACGCGACACAATGGAAACCACACGACGGCGACGCTGACGGTTAACTGGATTCATATGACCAATTTACATGTCTCCGATAAATCTACATTTGATAGCCGTTTACGGACTTACTGTTGAGATCCAGAGTAAGTCTTGATTTAGTAGCAATCACAATTACTTATATATAAAGTTAGGGTATAGTCGACGTCGAATTGTTCGAAGTAATGCAAGTGGTCGAAATATCTTTGAAGGGAAAACTAACCTTATTGGATATTTATAAAATAAAATGCAGTGATAAAATTAAATGCTTACCCGACCCAGCCAGGAATCGAACCTGGGTCTTCCGCAATCCGGGCGGCTGCACTGACCATTAAGCTACCGGAAGGCTGACGTAAGCGCTGAATTTGCTTTTTTGTTATTGACTGCTTTTTAGCGGCAGAGTGCCATCTATCCAACGGTTATTGCATTGCATTGGTGGGTATGCAGATTAATCTTTACAGATGAAATACCACAAATTTGATAACACAACGCTATAATAAATTTTACTTTTAATTTTTAAGTGCTAATTGTTACATTATTTTTCATTGTATTTTATAAATAAGTATTTAATTCAGCTTAATTGTAGCAATTAGCACTTAAAAATAAAAAGTTAAGATTAACCTTATTTGTTTAAAATGGTTACCAAAATAAATGTTTTGTTTTCGGAATATGGCTTATTGTACTTCAATACGAATTAATTTTGACTATATATTAGTAGTTCTAATTGCATGTGCATATATGCACAGTTTTTAATAATCTTATGAATATATCGAAGTTGTGCCTACGGAAAAAAAAACTAATACAAAACATAAGAAAAAATATTTTACTTATAACTTAGAAAGAAAGGCACTCCACCAAATAATACAACAAACATTATGGTCTCACATAATTTTATTTCTTCATATACATATGTATAATTTTGCGAATCCACTGTGTCCCGAGACGCAGCGCGGGATATTTTACAAATTAACCATCTACAAACTTCTACGAATACATTCACACTTCCCCATTGCGCTTTGCGTACGCCATTAATTGCACTAAAATAATTATCTTTAGCTAGGATTCGTCGGAACCCCTCTTAAGCTATCACACGATCAGCATTCACACGTGTTACGCCTAATTAAAGTGTGCAGGTACCTTATCCGCAAACGTATTAAAATTGTATTTAAATTAACAACATACAGTTCCACTTTATTATAAGTAACTTTCCTTTTAAAGTTTTTGTTTAAAGCTTGATTCTGTAAATCTTTTAAAATTGTACATTTATATTTATGGGTATTTATATATGATAAACTTATATTAATATTATGTTTTCGGTACTGCAATCGTAATATGCAATTTAAAGTCAACTATGCAGCTTCAAATCGCATAAAAGTTGAACGAACGTTTTTTTAAATGAAACCTATTAGATCACTAGATTTCTATGTTCTTAGGTTATGGGAGTCCATAATTGTTGTTATCAATATCTTTGTTTTAATTTGTTCTCTACAAACGACGCTCCCAACATAACCTTCAAAAGGAAAGTCATTAAACAAATTAGAACCTGATTTCAAAATCGTTTAAGTTCATTTTATAATGTATAAAAACCGTGAAAAATACTTAACTACTTATCTCATTTATGGTGTAGGTATATAATAGTACCTATTCAAAACTTTAAACGGCGCGGCGTTTGTGAAAAAATATTTTTTATCGTAATATTTTGCAGGTAAGGTACCGGAATTCATGAATGCAGCCCGTGGGTTGTCTAGCTGTTGACCGGAGCTTAATGAAGCTTGTGGCAAAATGGCATGTGTACCGGCGGATCAATGTACAAAATATAACATGGCTGTTATGTACTCTGTGTACTGTACAAATGCATTAAAAAGTGTACCCAGCTCTTTGCTTCTGAAATTATCATTGACGTGAGGATTCGAATAATTAATGCTTAAATTTTAGGTATCTCGGTATGTATGTAAATAAGATCATACTCGATAAGACTTATAAAAAGAAATCCTAATCAATGAAACTTTCAGAACGAAAACGAGCTGACAATTAAAAAAAAACACCATAAATCAATCATAAATCTCAGTATTAAAAAATAAAACTAATTACACATTTTCATAATATAAAAATACATTACAAATAATAAAATGCAGGTCATTAACAAACAGTGAAGATAATTAATTAGAAAAATTACGAACACAGAAAAATTAGTAAATCAGTCTTTTACGTTTAACTAAACGCAGCAGTTCAATAAATTAAACGCACACAAACAAATGTGATGGTGATGAACGAAGTGTCATAAAACGAAACGTTTGTACTATTTTGGAATATACAGCACCTTTGTTAATGGCATGGCTTAATTGCACTATAAAGTGTGCATCAACGCAAGAATGGATATAGTTTAAAACATAGCTTTAGCCTAACACGTTTGAGATCACAAAACACAAGGAGACTGCAGTAGGTAAGTTTCATAGATGACGCGCTCGGGAAACACACTTTTTTTTTTTTGAGAGAGATTGCTGATTGCCGCTACGGCATTTTCAGCTTCACCGGGCTTTTTTGGGGGCGGCGAGGAACGTAAAGGGTCCCTCAAGCCGTGTGAAACGAATCACCTTCGGAGGTTATCTAGAGGGAACGGTAATTTTAGACCTGGACGAATTTTAATGTTTAAGTATGTATTATGTATCCGTTCTGTATGTTTTATTGTTATGCAGGTCAATAAATGTTTCTTAATTTTTATTCAATCCCAAAAAAAAACTAGCAATGAACCGTGTGCGTGTGTGATTTTGAACGTAGAGCGGCACACAACAAACGCACACATTCACATCTAAAATCTTACCAAATTCAGAAGTCAACATTTTGATTACGACTCGCACTTGGCCGATTTTTGGGTGGCCGTACCCACAGCCGTTTTTGTGTGCTGGATCCGCGCTTGGTCATATGTATGAAAGCTAACCTTCTGCACGCTCCTTATTTTGTGCTAACACGCTGAGATCGACGATGTGCGTTCGGAGACGTCAAACGGTCTTCGCAAATTGACAACTGTTACAGCGGCGTACGTAATGGAAGAGAAACGGCTACGTCAAACAGATTACGCATGAAATAAAACGGAAAAGGAATGGTCTTAAAGTAAAGAAAGCCCGTAAAGCTGGCGTCTCATCACATATTGTATGTCGTTGAATCAAGAGGGGGATTTTTAGGTCTAGCTATGAACTGAATAGACAACTGTTTATTGCAATTTCTCGAATAAAAAAATTCATTGATGTTTTCTCAAATATTTAGATCATACTGTATGTCGAAAAACTTATTTACACACGTGAATTTATTAATAAAAAATAAATTCACAAATAGTAGTGCCATCAGTTAGTACAATATAATTCGCTATAGCGTAGGTAGGTATAACTTTTATGTCATAATCATAATTTTATATAGGTATATTTTCTAACTATCGTTTTTATTTAGACGTATATGACCTGTACTCAAAATTCCCGCCCTTAATTCAATGCCACATCATATAACTGCCCAAAACAACCTCACCCCATCCTTCAGTTTGCAAACGCGTTTCTCATTAAACACACAATTCGTCAACGAGTATTAAATTTCGCTATAACCTCAATTTAACAATAATCCTCATTAACTCTACATACGTTTCGTATTGTTTATTTAATTTTTACTTTACTTCAATTAGATAGAATTAGAAACGATTGGCAGTTGTGAACGGTCGAACGCGACCGAATCGAGGTGTACACAGTAAGTAAATTCAACGTTCATACGAAACGATTTCATTCTCAAATTTGTTGTCATATACGTGTGTCACACCATCGGGGACCGCATTCATCGCATGTCTCACACTTTTAATTACCTAAGTTAAATACAAGCTCAAATTTAACTTATACGTAGGTAGATCAATACAAGTAGGTAGTAGGTATATTGTATAAAACGAGTGAAAAACCTAAAAATCTTACATGTTACTAGGCAAGGGAATTACTGTAAAAGATTAAATAACATCCTACACTTAAAGATAGCTTAATATGATAGAATCGCGATAGTCGAATTTCGAGTAATCCAATAGTGCTTTTACATCAAGCAAAACATTACAATAGTAGAATGCCAATCAAAAGAAATCATGAGAGTATGCGCGTCATAGTAGTTGCCACAAAATTACAAATCTATTACTCCCTAGTAATTCATGTTCGCAGGCGATTCCCAATCATTTATTCGTCACTTTAATTTACGATGCACATAATTACCTCACCAACCTACCCATCTCAAATTCAAACATTACCACACCGACTTTAACATTTTCTACCTACAAATAGATATGTCATTAAATCACGATCATCCTATAAGCAAGCGGTGACATTAACATTATTCAAAAATAACAATTCGAAGAGTTGTTTGCTGTTAATAAAAAAAGAAAACATCGCTTGTTTATGCAGCATCAAAATGCTGGCAACACTGTGCAAACAAATAATGATGAGAAACAAACGGTGGAAAATGTAAATTAATTCTATTTACACGATACGTACTACGCACAGGACTGACACAGAATTTCACATGACACAGCCGATTCGTCTAAGTGTACTCCATAATATTGCAATAATGAAACGAGTTACCACAATTTACACTACTTAACATATTTTTTTAACACCCGATATGAAAAATAAACATCTAATTACAGCTGCAATAACTATTTATACATTTTTATAATAATGTCTGTATATAATCGTGATCAGAACTGGCTTTATTATTTTAAATCTCTAAGCGCACTGTCTTCATCATCTAAATTACCTTTTTTTTCTCTATTCAATAATAGCAAGTTACTTATCAATGCGTAATATTACACTGATATTTTATACACCCCGAATCTCTGTCGTAATATTTATAATGCATCTAAGTATACCATAACCGTTAATATGGACTTTATCTGTTCCAAGAGACAGCAATGGCATGAACAGCGTTTATTTCTATCATAAGTAGATGTAGGATAATAATTAATTGTTACATTATTTTATTACCCTTCCGACTCACAATCATGATTTTGTTAGTGGTCATATACGTTAATATACATCATAAGTAGCGTTTCTAGGCACTCATACATGTTTAGCCCTTTATGTAAATACAAGTAAGTGATATAAAGTACACTATGTATATAAATACTTTCAGTTTTCAAAATACACTACGGAAAAGCATAGTACAAGATGGATGAAATGGTAACTTGAGTTTTGATTACGTTACTCTGAGACTGCTTAAAAAGTGCCAATTTTAATGCCATGTCTGTTTTAATGATCTCAAAACGAGTTACTATTTTAACTGATCTGTGTACTATGCCACAAGCATTGCGGAACTTTGAAGATTGATTGGTCTTACAATACACTAATTAAATATTTCAATTGTGTCCAACATCACGGTATTTTAAAACAACAATGTTATAATGATTTTCTTAAATCATTGGCAATTTGTAGGACATCGTGCGGTTAATTCGTACCCACAGAAGTATCTAACTTAATACTAAATACAAAACAATAGCCTCAAATTAAGTGTTAAGTACACTTCATTAAAATTATTTTAGTTTTCAGAATTCCATTAATAATTTAATTTCACACAACAATTACTATTAGTTTATTAAAACTTAAAAAACCAAATTTAAATAAAAGTATTCAATATCAAAATTCCTACAAAATAGTTTTTACCAATTATTTTTTTTTAAATACCGTGTTGTCAGTTCACAATTTTATTATCTGTGGCCGAGTATGGGGTCGTCTGAGGTTAAGTACATACGATGCGCGGCGCGCGTTACACCAGGCGGTCTCATCGTCAGTTGGCGTAGTGGTCGAAGGAGCCAAGGTATTCCAGCGCAGCGCGGTAGCAGAACTCGTACTGATCCTATGGCAAAATGAGTCTTGTCAGGACGAGTTAACATTTCTTTTTATTGAGCTGGCAATAGAGCATACGGCCTTCTGATGGAAAGCAACCACTTCAGCCTATGGACGCTTGCAACACCAAGGATTTAAAGCTTCAGGCTCTATGCCTCTATGCCCAATGATTTGACAGAATCTACCCTTTTAACCAGAAAACAGCAAAACTTTGCTGATTGCCGGCAACATAGACAAAATGGTAGTCGCCACCCAGTTAGATACTGATTAGAATCCTGATACCAGGCAAAACGTCCTAAAAACCCTTTACACACTCACCTTTAACAAGAATCTGGTGGAGCAATTTTTAAACAAAAAGAAACCCTTCCTCAACATTTTTCAAAGGAGACACAGTAAAGACCATTTGCATACTCACCTTTTTAACGACTGGTGGCACTAATATTAGATGATCTTCAGCACTTTCCTAAGGCCTAAGGATCATGAATAGTTACCTCTGTCTGCACCATAGCCGGCCGCTGGGTGCGCAGTGTGCGAACGGTCTGGAACACGTCGACCACACCTTCGTACTGCATGCGCTCCAACACCGTCGACAGGGTTATGAAGACGCCAGTGCGGCCAACGCCCGCGCTGTCAACAACATCGAGGTTAGGCTAGTGTATGACCTTTTTGAAAGGAAATGGAAGGGAGTCGACGCACTTGGTGAAATAAGGAGAAATTCGTAGCTGTGAAGTGGAACAGCTGTTCCCAGTTGAGGCAATCTACAACAACTACTGTTGGTAAGACAGTATTTCCTCGTTAGATCTGGCGCTGCTATAAAAAGTTTACTTGCTTGGTAAAAGTTTAAATAATATATTGGATACGGCGCAAAAAGTGGGCTTGTGTGTCACGTGTGTCATATTTATGTGCAAATTGAAAATAAATACTGTGTTCGAAAGCATCACATATAGTCAGTGGCAAATATTTTTAAGGGATAGTTAAGATTTAAAAATCATTGTTACTTTAAAGGTCTTAATGGTTTGGTGTGATTTTCTAGAGAAAAAAACTTGTTTACTACTACAGTATTCGTATACATAGACTATTAGCTAGCTTTACCTGCAGTGAACCGTTATCGGTCCGTCTTGACCGAACTGTTCCTTGGTCTTGTGCACCTGTCCTAGGAAGTCAATGAAGCCCTCACTGTTCTTCGGCACCCCTTGCTCGGGCCAGTCCGTGAATTGGAATTGGCGCACCGTCCTGGATGCCCCATCGCGGGCATCGGTCACCTATTATCGAAAGTCATCAATTAAAATTGATAGCTCGAAGAGTAACAACATAATAGAAACTATAAAATACCGTGTTGCTTACCTTGAATTCCCTCAAGATGTATTGAGGCATGTTATATTCAGCGATAGGGTCCACAACGAAGCATTGGTAGCGCACGGAACGGTCCGAAGGCCAGTACTGGTGACATTTCTCCTAAAAAGTTATATGAAGTTTGTAAAAGTCCTTTGTTAAAATGTAATGTAAATTGTATGGGCCTTACAAATAAACAAAGAATAAGGTCGGAATAGTTATTCCGGGTTTTGTTCCTGTCATGTAAACGTCATTTCAAATTAGAGTAAGAGACAAGACAAGGAATAACTATTCGGACCTTATTCTTTGTTTATTTGTAAAGGGTTTTGGGTATAACATTAGTATTACACTTACCCTTCCCATTTCTTTCAACTTCGTCAACATCACGATGATTGTAGAATTATGTTCCCAAAGCATTCTCCAGAAATCATCTGTGGTATCCGGCAATGGACCCTGAGTGGCAATGTAAGCCGCCCGGTATCTATAACCATCCACAAACGAGGCGTTGATGTAATCTGAACCATCGCGCGGCGTCAAACAGACACGAGTCGATTCGAATGGCAAGATGTGCACTAGTCTGTTTTTGTGCTTGTTGCAAGGTAAACTAGCGGACACGAACCGGCTAGAATCGGCTTTCATGTTGGCGAGCTTTTTGAATTCCAATTCCATTCCAGTAATATTTTCCATCGCGTCTACACGCATCAGCTTCTGGATGTGCGCTTGTAAGTTGCGCGCAGGGACTTCAGTGTCCCCACAAACCACAGCTTCAAGTAAAGCGTCATGGATAAATATGTACTGATCTTCAGTTTGCACCATGTAGTTGCGCTGGGCTCGCAGGCAAGTCACATGACCGTAGATGTCTACAGTGCGTTCATGTCTAGCTCGCTCAAGCATAGAATCAATAACAATGAAGCACCCAGTGCGGCCGACGCCAGCGGAACAGTGAACCACCAGTGGTCCAGCATCAGGGGGATTGAGAGCACGAACACGTCTCAAAAACTGCAAGAAAGGTGCTGGATGATCAGGGACGCCATGGTCCGGCCATGCGGTGAACTGCAGCTGTTTAATTTCGCGACGTTCGGCAGTGCCATTCCTGGTAACTTGGAAAGTACGAATGCAGTACGTGGCAAGTTCTTGCACTTCTGCGATAGCTACCGTCATCATCCCGTAAGTTTCACTACCGCGACTAGGCCAGTATTGGTCGCATTTGATCCTCGTTCTTTCTTCTAACTTAGTCATCATGACAATTGTAGACGTTCGCAGCTCCCAGCACATTCGCCAAAAGTCAATAAACGTTTCTTGGAGAGGACCCTGAGTAGCAACGTACGCATTATGTTTACGATAGCCATCACAGTAGTTAGCGTTTATGTAGTCGCTGCCGAGAATTCCGTCGATAGGTTGAAGAATAACACGACTATGATCGTACGCTATCACGTTGGCGTAGCGGTTTTTAGGCTTATTGACCTCCATGTTTGAATGGTCCCACGTGAATTGCTGACCAGGTTCAATACTTTCATACTCCTGAGAGAATTTCAGATTATCATTAGTTTTCAGTCTTTCGATATGCTCTCCCAGTTCTGATATGGGAATAGGCGGGTGGGAAATCATAGCTGGGGTTTGGAAGTTCAACCGTCTCATTTCAACGGGATCGGATGGCGCTCCGAATCCCACATCAGCTGACATCAAAGGTCGCGTTACAGCAGCTTGATCAGGTGTTTTACAAGGTTGTCTCTTTCTTCTCATAATGAACACGAGTACTAAACACATAGAGAGCATTAAAGCCGCTATAATGGGACCAATTATCCACACCATACCAGCTTCGCTTGTATCATGTATTTTCTTTGTGATTTCTGGATCCAAATTATTTAGATTAGGGTCTGGCCTACTTGGTTCCTCTCCAGGTGGTGCTTCTCGCATGTCTAAAGATAGATACTCCGAAAACGGACTTGATGTGTAAAGATGCTTTTGTGGCGTATCTACTACAGCTCTTACAAAAACACGGTATCGTTTAGTTGGATTTAATTTTCTATTTAAAAATCCTTCATATGTTTCGTCGTTACCGAGGTGGAAAGTGTATAAAATGTTTCTTTGTAAGAATTTGGCAGCTATATAAGGACCATTTTCATCGTCGGTTCTTGCATTATTTTTTATTAAGTCATCTGTTAGGAACTGATCAGGCATCTTATGGTTATGCGCTTTATCATCGGGAACTACAACTAGATAATAATGTGAAATAGGTCCGTACTCTTCGGAAGCTTGAGGTAGAATAACAAGTATTTCATTTTCAACTACACCATAAAAATCAGGTTTAACCATGGGTTTAGGTGCTGCCATTTGTGTAGTTACAGTAATTTTTGTGGGTGGTCTGTAAGAATCGTCATTTGGTATGGCACTGACGTTCACATTGTACGTGGTAAACGGAGATAAATCATTAATTGAATATGTTGTTCTATCGTGCTTTACAATAATTTCTCTTTTTGGAATTTCTTGCGTTTGCGTCATTCCGAGTGAATCAACAAATTCTTTGATAGCATTATACGAAATCTTATAGCTAACGGGGTTTAAGCGTAATGGGGGTGACCACGAGAGCGTCATGGAATGAGTTGATACGTCTTGAGCCCTCAGGTGTAAAGGCACTTCTTCGGGTCTTACTTTAACTGTAACTTTCTCAGAAAGTCTGCCGAGACCGTCAGCTGTTTTTGCGGCTACCGCTATAGCATACTCTGCGAACTTTTCCAAATTCTCCAAATCAGCGGAGTGCGTTACATGAACACTTTTTTGTTGCCACTCATCCAAATCTTCAACCGGTGTCATAGTGTAAAATATTACATAACCAATAATCCTCTTTCTCGTTCTGAACGTTTCCCACCAGACCTCGACACCCGACTCGGAAGTAGCGACGGCTTTCACTGCCATGGGTGCTCTACCGATATCCCTTTCAGTATGAGCCGTAACGTCTTTACTGTAAGGGCCAGGTCCCTGATCTGTGTATGCTCTTACTTTAAATATGTAGTGAGCATCTTCTTCTAGACCCGTAAATACAACCTTAGTCTGTTCTGTTGTTTTCTCAACAAGAGATGATTGGTCACCTCGTTTATAAAACTGGACATCATACTTTTTAATTTGACCACTTCGATCAGCTCTAATTGGGGGCTCCCAAGTAACACTTACAACATCTGGTGTTTGGAAATGATACGTCACGTTAGTTGGTGGTCCTTTAGGCGCCCCCTCAGGAGTAAGCCAATACTTTATACTTTCCTGACCCACACCAATGTGATTTTTGCCAGCTATACGGAACTCATATTGAACACCTCTTTCTAGATCAGTTATCCTATGTGAATTGACTTTTATAGCGAAATTTTCTTCATCGAGAGGTTGGTCTTTGATTCCAAACCTTAATCTATAACCTAGCAAGTCTCCGTATGTTTGTGTCGGCTTCGCCCATTCCAATTCAATGGATACAATTGGCTCGCGCTCCAAAACCCTACAACAAAATTGAGGACGTTACATTTTTGTATTCTACATGCATAAAATACAGAGGCTTTGTGCAATGGTTTTTGGCAGACCCTTTTTATTTCAGGTTGTGCCTCGTAATTTGTAGCAGAAGGCTCGTTCCAATTTTGAATAGCTAATGTTTACTTACTTTAGGGTAACGGTAGGCCTGTTTGGCACACCGCCAGGCGTCTTCACAGACACCGGCGCACTTCGGTCCCCGTCTCCCTTCCTCGTCAGAGCAGCCACTTGCACGTTGTACCTCGTGTCGGGTTGCAGTCCCGAGATATTCAACTCGAGAATGGTGTCATCCATTACGTTAAATCGCATCGGATCGTTAAGAAGACCTTTGCCCTAGGGAAACAGTCAAACCTTGTTATAATACGATCTTATTTTGAATTTATCTAGTTAGACCAAGTCAATATGTAAAATAGATACCTCTTCCCTAACTTCTTGAACGTGGACATGGTAACCTCTGATGATTCCATTCTTTTCTTTCTCTTGCGGCGGTTTCCACGTGACGTGAATCGACGTCGAATTGATCGAGTTGACCTTCACGTCTTGCGGTTCACCGGGCACTGTGAGCATACAGGCAACACGTTAGACTCTCCACCAGACCTATTCTCATCTCGACCTAATGCCCTATCAGCATCTACGGGAGCGTGCTAGAGAAAAAATACTACCTAAAGCGAATTTTAGGGCCTAAATTGGGAATTAAGCATCCGCGTCACAGGATTTCGGTAAGCGCTGCAAATTGTAAACGAATCATTTGTGCGGTCGGTGAACGCCGTCGGCAATGCTGATAGAGCACTTCGGTCACACGCGAGTGGCAGCACACGCCTCTCAGCATCTCGATCGGGCATTTGAATACCAACACACACTGAGACATTATCATATACGCTCTTTCACATCACCAAAACCAATTAAAATCCATTACCTTCCAATCCACATCGTATAGAACCACTAAATTGTCAAGCATTTATAAAAAAATCAACATTTAGTAAGTATTAGTCTAATGGTTGTTTACAATTAGTTCGGAAGCAGCATATCTATAACGTTTGGTCACACACTGCAAGGGATCATGCTGTGGGACGTTAAGACTTGGGAGCATCAATTCTCACACGCGTCACGGGAAAGGATACACCAAGTCTTAAATATTGTGTGAGGGACATGCCTGTTCAATAGGTTATATCGCTTGCAGTTTGTTTTCAAGTCATCGGGTTAACACTAGGAAGAGTAACTACATAAAGCTTAGGCACAAGCACATATGCACATAAAATAAGCACTAAAGTAATTTATACTCACTCCTTATGGCTGTGGGGATTACCAGCGGCCCATACAAAGTCAGTGACGAGAGAAAAAAGAGAAAAACGCATTCAAATACATTTAAGACAAATTGTGCGAACATTGCTGGGCGAACGGAACTACTAAGTGAGAGAGATTACGAGTAGAACGCTTGTCTGCAAAATGGGGGTAGTCTTATTTTACTTCCTCTTGTATTTTGAGCTCTTTAGGAGGCGCATTCGGGTTAAGCCGCTTGGGACGCCGGCGTCGGTCTACGTTCGCGTGCAATGCCTTTTTCTGTTCACATATTGCGCGGAAAAACGAGGCTTTGAAACGAAAATTATCGTGTACTATGGATTTGAAATCAGCAATAAATACGATATGGTGAAATTGAGTTCCTCGAAAGTAATAACTGTGTTTTGTGAACAGAGAAAGGGATACCGCGAACCGTTTCTTTATCCGTCGGTGCAGAGGAGTCACTCACACGCACATGTATTGATTACGCGACGGCGCCAGTCTGTGTGTGTGCTTCATTGTGTACAGCTTGTCAATGTGCACCCAACTTCTGTCCTTGTGTGTGATACCTCGTACCTGTGTTGTCTTCAGTGATGTTTGTGACTGTGTCAGAGTGTCATTGTCCCTTCGCAGTGGTCTTCTAAAGATATGTGCTGTATAAACAGGCGATGTACTTAACAGGAGTGATCGGTGACGAGTTATGTCGCAGCGTTCTTTGAGTCCTGCCCGTACTTTCGTTAACGGCAATAGCGAATGATAGCCATTCCAGTATTCTGTATATGTCACAATATCTAGTGTGCATGCACGACGATAGTTGGATAGAGTACAGAAGAAAGAAGAAAGGCGAGAAGTGAAATCGCTACTGGCAAGAAGTTGTAGCATAGAGCAAGTGAGATAGATAGAGAGATAGAGATAAAGACAGAAGTAGCGCGTAGTCTAGTATCCGAGCTGAGCAGTCGGGGTACACAGGCGAAGTGCGTCGCGGACCTGATCCGTCGGATCCTCGGGTGGACCAATTGGGTAGGTTTAGAATTTAGATGGATCCTCGGGACTTCGACAGCCTTCCCGCTAATAGTTAGATAGTAGTCAGACAGTACAGTGAGTAGAGAAGTAGTTGTGAGTAGTATAGTTGGAGTACAGCATGCGCGCGTGTCGTGTGGGGACGGCATTGGTATTCAAATGCGGCGCTCGGGGCGTGGTGCGTGTGGGCTGAAGGAACTGAGTGAACGGGCTCAAAGCGTGCGCTTACGAGCCTTCGATTTAGTATCAGTGTCTCTATGGCAAATGGAATGGCGCAGAGAGCGCCGCTCGCGGGTGAAGCCCAAACGGTTACAGCTGATGTGTCACACACTCGCTCTCTCACCTCGTGTCGTCGCTAGATGTGCAGAGTGCTTCCTAAAAGTGCTGTCGTCGCTTAACGCTAATCAACAGCTGTCACATAAAAAGCGTACCGGCCAGTTGACAGCGCGCCACGAGACGTGATCCTAACCGGTGCCCAGTGAAATAAACTGAACGAAAACGGTGCTGTGTTTGGTAAAGAAAGGCATGCATAATTGTGTTCCATTGCTAAATACTGAACAACTGTGCGCCAAAAATCAATAAACAACAGGTGCCGTCGACACTATACCAGGTGCAGTATAAAGTTTGCATTTCAGTGAGTGCCATGTTAGCGATTGGATCGAGGACGATCTCCAAAGAAATCATTACATGTGACGGTGAGTGGAAAATTATAAGTTGCGTGGCGCATATAAGCGACACGGTACATTGAAAATAAAAATGACCATCGGTGACATGATAAAATACATGGATTTATCGGCAAGCATAGTATACTTTGTTACTAGAATTAACCTCCTTCATTAGAATCCTGCTATATGCTCATAAAAGGGAACAAAAGAAAAAAAATACATTAGTATCTTGATAGTTATAGTTGTAGCGCTTAGGATATTGAAATATAATTGTTGTTAAGACCTTGTTACATCGTTATGATCAGTTCAGAGCCCACCACCATACATTTTATGTTAGAACATAGAATATCGTTAGCTTTCCTTTAGTCAAAATTGAAAACAACTCTTTTTATCGTTTACTATTTTTTTACGATCATGTGTGTATAAAGATTTCAATTTTGACTAAAACTCAATAATGCTGTATATAACCATTCATACAGAGCGCTGGAATTAAACTATTGTTACAATTAATATTGAAGTTTCTTTTCGTATTTAGAGAAAGCGGCCAGTATGTAAGGTTCAAATAGAATTTCACCAATGTTTTTACCAATCCAGAGAGATTTTATGCAAGAATTAATAAACATATTTGTCATGAACTTTGAATTATTAGATAATATGTTATATGCAATATCAGGAGATATCATCTTAATACAAGTAATGTAATTTGTAATTAGGCACATTAATGAAAGAAAATATTTTTTGGATGAACTTAAAAGCTACAAATCATCTTCTGATTTTACATAGTCGACTTGTTTTGTATATGGAATAATTAGTTTATTAATTATATGAATTAGTATTATTATGTTTTGTCTGTGTTGTCTCCATTCTGTGTTCTTTACCCAAATTAATTGTTAATTGTTTGTTTGTTCAAGCCAGTTTATTTTTATTATTTAACATTGGCAATGAAATCGTTAATGACAATGGCAAACTATTGGATTTTTTTGATAACTTTATCTACTATTAATAAACAAATATTATTAACGGGATTATTACTATGTTTTTTTATTGTGTTTGGTTGAGTGTCCATGGAGCGACCATGATAGTTAAAAAAAATGTATCTACTTTATTGTATATTTTGGCATATATTTAACGAATAGGTAAATAACATTTCAAGTTATACTGCTAAACTATTTACCCCATTGGAATAATAACGTTTTACGTCTTAGTAAGAAAGACAACAATAATATAAAAAAAATAAAAAAAATACGTTTGTAATTCAAAGTACCACAGAATTGAGAGCGGTGCGAACTGTTAGTGTTGTTATGATTTGTATAACCATTATTGAAACGTACCGTCTTCATGGGTGCGAACAGTGACGGGGTAGGAGGCGGGTCCATCTCCCACGCTAGTGCCGGCGAGCACCCAAATGCGGTACTCTGTCCAGCGACGGAGCTCGTCCAACACGAAGGTGGTCTGATTCAGTTTGACGACGGTGGCTTCGGAATCCCCACGGCCCGATTCCACGCAAAGCAGCTTGTAATACGCGATGCGGCCGTTCGCACGCTCCGCTGGGGGCGGCTGCCACGACACCCGGATCGCGGTCGGCGATACCGCCGCCGCTGTAACGTTCATCGGTGGCGCCCCTGGCACTAAAAAAGCTCACACGTGAGGGCCGGCACGGGTCGGACCCGACCCGGCGACCTGCAACTCAAATTGGCGCCAGCACGCCGGTTACCGACCTCACCGTTCACCGACGCAATCACTGAATGCGATCGAAACAAAAAACGGTGCTTTAAAATTGTGCTTTCGAAATTAATAAAAGTAAACAAAAAAAAAAAACAATCGACTGCACCGTACAGTGCAGCCGTAACATATCGCATGCACATTTTGGTGTGTAGGTGTCAATGTAGGATCCGCCCGCCCATACATCACTATGTCTCATCCGTCACACTTTCTCCTGTTGGAAGAAAAATGTGATTATGCACATGCAAACGACAAGGAGCCGATTAATGGCCCCGGTAATGACACGTGTTAGTACCGCGAAAGCTCGATATGAACTGATTTGTGCCCCTCGAACTCCGTGCCGTTTGCATTTCGATAAAGAAAGGACGTGTGAGGCGACCGCCTTGAATTGAAAACTGTCCTACGAACAACATAAAGCTACTACTAAGGTACCGAGCGCGCTTCGCCATCCGCTCGTGTTTACTATCGCGTTCGATAAGACTTCGAGTTTGGATACCGTTGCGCGCACTTTACCGTTTCGACAAAATGTACGATTACAAACACATATTGTGATATATAAAAGTTGGTGCTTTGTGCTGTTATTATACTCGCAGCGTGCCGGGCATGTGCTCTTATGTGAAATATTACAGTACGAGTTACCTGGAGACCGATAAAGGTTTTCATACTTCCACACTCACAGGCAGCGGAAAGGAGCTTTGGCATAACTTTCGAAATAATTAATTTCCTTAAACGATTTTCTAACTTTCCATGATGCGAATAATTAAGTGACTTTGTAAATGTAAGTGGAAATTAATTTGGGTCTGCTCGGCGTTTAGAGTGTTAAAAATGTTGTTGGCGTAATTACAATTAGGCGCGCGGATTTGCGCTTTCTCAATATACTTGAGGGTAATTAATTCAATTAAGCATTTTTGTTTCAATATTGACAGTTCCGTTTTGTTTACCAAAGTTTTGGTACCCAAAAGGTTGAGAGGGAAGTGATAATGATCTAAGCCATGTTATTATCACGTTTTGTTATTACATTCACTTCGGCAACAAATATAACTGTGCCTACATTTTACATTATTTTGATAATAAACAAATAAATTTGGAATAACTCGAAAGCATTAAAGTAGCACATAGTCCGATTTTATGTTAACATTTCTTGCTCGATAGCAAGTACGTATAATTACAGATAACAAAAAGTCCTTATAAGATATTTATGTTTAATTAATTAGAAAGTAGTATGTGCTCTTTTAAGTAGAACACTACATATAAAACCATTTAAGAAAATAAACAGGTTCCTGATGACGGTTTTACTAGTTACACAATTATAATCAATAATAAAGGTATTACTTATATAGCAATCAATTAGTTGGTTATTTATTTAAATGTTATGTAACAATTGCAATTGCGAAGTAAATATTGCAATATACCTACCCGGTCATACTCTTATATTGGATGAAGATGTATGAGTGTGTATATTAAAGTCAATGTAATCTTTCTTTTATTAGACGTGAAAATTACAACAATGCCAATTATTTCCTAATATATATATGCTATTAAATAAATGTATATATATATATTATATGCCAAAGCTCATCCCTGCGTCTCTCACGCGTGTCTGCTTGCCAGCCATCCGTCATCCCGGGTATATCCCGGCAGTTCCCAAGTGGCTAGCTAGCTAGTACCACCACATACCATATTGCTTGGTGCGCACTGCTATGGGCGGCGTGGTGGCCCCCTCGCCCCGCTGCGAACGCGCCGCCAGCCATATGTAGTACAGTGTGTTGGGGTATAGGCCGTTCAGCGTGTACGTCTCCGTTATGGGTATGCGTCTGGGATGATTAAGGTATTATTAGTTTTAAATTAAAATGGGAACGTCTCGGGAGAAAATAGCTCTTTCGTTCAAAAAAGAATCATCCAAATCGGTGCATAAATGTCGGGATATACTAAAGCTAAAAGACGTTCTTAATGGGTAGTACAGTCACGAGCGTTAATATGTAAACAATGTTGTTCCAGATACAATGGAATAAGACTCAAAACTAGTCAAAAGTGTTTACATGTGCTTGTGGCTGTACATAGATAAAAAAATTGTCGAACTCCCCCGTCCCCGTGAAGGTCTGAACTTCAGTAAGCAGGTTAACCCGTTGGTCCCGGTTGCTGTTATTGCAAAATGGTAGTCACAAAAAACCTTACGGCTATCATGGTGGGTTGAGATCTTATCTCCCCACGTGCTATTTCCTAGAGAAATGCCAGAGCCCAATAAAAGGTCGTAAGTGCCTACTTACTTCTATCATATATAGGATGACGATCAATCAACTCTTATTTGACCTGGTCGTGGATGATCTGATCTCCTCATGAGCTGTTCATGTGGTAATGGCTGATGACGTACGACAAGAGTGTTGACTTACTGCTTATAATTCTTTTTCGCGTTGGTGTCCACCTTCCTATCAGCTGTTGCTCATGAGGTTACTGCTAAGCTTATCAGTAGGACATTTATTAGCTGATGACGTTTGAAGAAGAGTGTTCACTCACTTCCTATGGTTCTCCTTCGCGTAGGTATCGTTCCAGTACAGCTCGTAGGAAACGATGTTGTCGCCAGCATGCGCGGGCCGTCGCCATGTCAGGGTCACTGACGTTTCGCCTGCTTCCACAGCCACTAGGTTGGACGGCTGGGACGGCACACCTAATCAGAAAACACTTATGTTTAAGACACTATGCACAGCTCTTAGTCAATCGAGTCAGCGACTGATTATACGGCTGAGACAGTACACTTGGTCAGAAGACGTTTATATAAGTCACTGCCAAAGCTCCTAGCCGCCAGGCGTCACCAACCATTTGTTTATGACTGAGACGGCACTCCTGGTTTAAACACTTTTATGTTGAAGACACTATGGCACAGCCTCTAGTCAATCGCCGCCAGCGACTGCTTGTTCGGCTATGACGGCACAACTAGTGTCGTGGAAGACATCGTGCACATCTGTGCTGGAACTAGGAGTGAGGGAGAGGAGTGGAAAAAGCTCCTATAGCCATCCGTCATCCTCGACTGAAGTTGACGCGAACTGTCAGCGCCATCTGTTGGGCAAGCGAATTGTAGAAATAGTACCTACCTACAAAACATTTCTGAATTCAAGACAGCTGGCGTTGATGGCAGGGGCAATCTTAGTACTAATTAACTTTTTGTACATTTTACTACCTTTTTTTTTGATAATTGTAAACTCGCCGGCGGAGTACCACCGGCGGCGCGGAGGCGCGGATGGTTATGTGGGGTTATCCCCTTCAACTCTCGTCGCCCTGCCCAGACCCGAGGCGCTCAACAGTAAAAACCACTGTTCATCCCCTTCACGTGTCCCTAGGGTGACGGGATAACCGGTTTGGCAATCAGCAGTGTTCACTAATATACCCTGGCAAATAAACAGAAGTTTTTTAGGTGTAGAAAAAAGAGGTCGCTTACCTTGTTGCGTTTTGACCTGCACTGGCGCTGAGATGGGTCCAGGCCCCACAGACGTGTACGCTTGCACGCGTATCGTGTACACTGTGTGCGGGGTCAGCTCGCTGATGGTCGTCAAATGACTGTTGTCCATCTACGAGTGTTCATAGACATCACTAAGAGTGAAATAACCTTGTAACATTGGGGTAGTGGCACCAGTAACCGACAGGAACCAATGGTCGACACTATTTCCTTTAATTACTAGAAATAGGAGTCAACATTTGATATGTGACTTATGCGACAATTTAATACAGACCACCTGAGCTGTCAACCAGTAAAATGTCAATTAAATGTTTTTGTTTTGTTTATATAATTTTAACGCAAATTTTATTGCGAAACAAATTACAAAAACACAAATGTTGAAAAAAATTCCACGAGCAGAATTTGAACCTGCACCCATCTGACATACCGGGTCAGGTGCTCTTCCAATTGAGCTATCGTGGTTCTGACCAGCCCGCCAAAATTATGTTAATTTTTCGACTTGAACTGTCAAATTTTATCGTCTAATGTCACTTTATCGGTCGATAAAAGATCCGTGCTCGCACAGCTGGGCCTACATTGTAATATTCGTAATATATAATATATATAGGTAATTGTATAATGTTGCCAACGTTTAATACTATTTGAAAAAAAAAAGACAGTGTTGAAAAATTTGGCCAAATAGTTGGTATGTTGGTATATGTTGGTTGTATGTGGTATAGTTGGTATGAGCCACGATAGCATAGTTGGTAGTGTACCTGACCCGGCATGACATGGGGTGCGGGTTCGAATCCCGCACGTAGAATTTTTTCAACACTTTGTCTTTTTTCAAACTGTAATTTGTTCGCAACAAAATTTGCGTTAGATTATAAGTAAATAATCATAAACATTTAATACAATAGGAAACAACGTCAAAGCAATATAATAAGCTGTTATTCTTCTCATAATTTTTGACAAAGTGTTTTTTCTCGACTCGAAACTCGAGTACAAGTGGTATCTGGATATAATAAAAATTAATTTATGAACCAAGAAAGTAGACCTACGAGTATAATAACGTTTCGATTCAAACAGAAACAATTCCTTGGAAGAAGGAATGTGGAAACGCGAAATAATTGAATGCACTTACAAAACGCTTGTTCCGCCTTCGTGTGAGAGAACAGCTGGTAAATACCTACATAAGCGCGCAGTATACCTATATAAGGAAATTCTTCCAAACACCACGCGGAACACAAAAGAGGGTCTTAAGTGAATACGGAATATGGTATTTGGCAAATGCGTGGAACAAAGGAGTTTCAATTACGTCATTTAAAATAGTTCTGTTTCTGGCCAGCACTTGAAAAGGTTCTTTTGCGAAATAGAACTTGTTAAAAAGTAAAATAGGCAGACATTTCAGGAGTTTTATTACGAATTAAAACCTAGAGTTGCCTTTAATTTGTTTGTTGTGTTTTCATTAAAACCTTAGTTGTTTTATTCGCTCATTTTCGTTTGCAGATTTTTGTATAATAAGAAATCAAATAGTATTATGTTTTTTATTACAAATTCTATTTCAATATAAATAAACAAAAACAATTTACGCTCCCTGACTTACACACTATCATTTAGGTAGTGTGATTACCTAGCGGTGTTTTATATTTACAAGCTTTTGTTTAACTTGCACTGTTCGTATGTAAGTATGTAAGTTGTCCGTCAAAATTTGCATTTGTTGATATCCGATTAAGCTGAAATTTTGCATACATATTTAGTTCTGGTGACAATACATGTGAAATTCTCAGTATTGTAATAATTTCAATATGGCCGCCGATCCAAGATGGCAGATTGCAAATTTTTTCTCAACCCCATTAATATGGGTATCAAATGAAAGGGCTTGAAGAGTAGATAACGATAAAGGTAGTAACATTACACTAAATTCAATATGGCCGCCACTCCAAGATGGCGGATTAAATGGTTTTTCAATCCCCTCAATATGGGTATCAAATGAAAGGGCATAAAGGGTAAAAACCAATAAATATTTTTAATAATAAAAATAATTTATTTTAAAACGAAAAGAACTAAAAAGAAAAAAATTAATATTACTGACATTTTTCATACACAGGGTATAACGTTTACCGTTTCTATCCCTTCGCCCACATTCTCTATACCTACATATTTATACCTACATTTTTACGTATTTATATGTGAGTATTATTATTATGTGAGTGTATAACGGATAGCCTCCAGCGTTTAAAATTTATATATAGATAACATTTGGAAAATATCTATATTTATATAAATATTTCCCTAGAATCTAGGTACCTATCATAAAATTTTATGTATTTTGGGAAAGTCGTCCAACATACATTGTTCAAGGTGATGTAGGTATAGAAAATGTGGGCCAAGGGATATAAACGTTCAACGTTATACCGTGTGTAGGAAAAATGTCACTAAAATTTATTTTTATCTTTTCAGTTCGCGTTATTTTTTCTTTTTCATGTTTAAATTTTATTTAAATAATTTTTAAGTTTTACGTTTTCATTCAAATAAAAGCTTGTTTTTAAAAATCTTTTTTATTGAAATGTTATTTCTATTCTAAGTTTCAGCGTCCATCAGGGTCGTAGCATTACCAAAGTGATATGACACCTGCTGTGAAGATGCCTTTCCAGTATTATAGAATATGTAGGTATCCTAAACTATGAATGTTATATTTGTATGAATGTGGTATTTTGTGATACTGAAAACTAAAAAAAAAAAAATAAAAAAAAATAATAATAATAATAATACTAAAAACTTTAAATATGATTCACAAATTCTATATTGAAGACACCCTAAATAATTAAATATGATGATAATTTATATTCTTACCATTTGTGACTGCCACGATTGTAGAGGCTGCGACGGGTCTGTTGTGTAAAAGATTTTGTATCCCTGTAAAAGTTAATTGTGTCAATACAGAAATAAATGTATAGAACGAAAAGCGCAGTAACGATTAACCATTGCCCTTTTCGTTGAAACAGCATAAGGACTTATTTTGTAATTAAGTCTTATTTCGACGCTCGCACTGCAAACTGTAAGTACTATCTAAGTTTTGGTATTTTTTCAGTACATAAGTTTTTTAGCGGATAGTTTTCAAAATGTCTCTGTGATTTATAGTAGCGGACTTGCTAAACATAGTTGTGTATATCAACGTATTTTGACAGACAGTTAGTTGTGCGAGACAATTTTTTTTTTTTTTTTTTTTTTTGTGTATTACCGTGACTTGTCCATTGGGCGTCTCAGGCTCATCCCATTGTATCACCATGGTGCTTGAGCTTAGTGGACGCACTTGCACATTGCGAGGGGCTGATCCGGGCTCTGAAGGCAAACGTCACAAGTTTAAAAAATTACGAAAAAAAAAACTATCTAAAGAAAGCTAACCAATTCTGTGCATAGAAATTCAAGAGCCTTTATTACGTTGTAACAAACGTCACAGGTTTAAAAAAATACGAAAAAAAAACTATATAAAGAAAGCTAACTAATTCTGTGCATAGAAATTCAAGAGCCTTTATTACGTTGTAATTACATATTATCTCTAATGTTTGACAAATTATTTGTGACAAATATTTTTTATAAAAAAGTTTAGGAAAATTCAACTATGTTTCTTAAATGGACGTGAAACCCAGCTGAAAGCGACTAAGCACAGCTTTGTGACATTAATTTGCTGCTAAGTTATAAAGACTTTATAAAAATGTTCCATCATTCTACTTAAAATTATATTACATATTAACCGACTTGAAAAAGGAGGAGGTTCTCAATTCGTCTGTGTATTGCTATTTTCTGTAGATAGTATATACATAATAACATACAATTATAAGTAGCGAAAGCTTTGCTTCATGTTAATATTAATAAACTGTTGACTAAGCCCATAAACCTGGAAATGTCCCAAATTAATCATTAATATTTAGTCAGCAAAGCTCTAGTTATTAAACAATGCTATTAACCAATTGTCAATAATTTTCATATAATCATATTGTTGACTGGACCTGTTAAATTACTACACAGCTAGGTACGTTATATCAAAAGTAATATCAAGAAAACTTAAAGCACTCAAATGAAAACTAAAATCAGTTTTTAATATTCAAAAGCAAATAAAAAATCTCTGTTATAATAAAGTAAGTACGCCTATAACTGTTTCTCTAATAACATTAATGCCATTTCTTTGAGTTTGAAACTTCACAAATTAAAGTAACGTTTCAAAAACAGTTTCTTGTTACACAGAATCGGATTGTATTTCAAATGAGAGCTTTGTTACAAACTTATGAAAATGAAAATCATTAGCAAAAGGAGAACATTTGACTTCGCAAGTTTAAGCGAAGCTTTCATCGGCGAGACCGTTGGCTGCGAAAATCCCATTAGCGAAATCAACAACATCACCAACAACTTCAAAACAAATAATACAAAAAGTCTCCGTTGAAAATTTCCAGCTAAACACCTAATATTCCAAATCCTATTAAAATAAACGGAATAATACGGAGAGAGCGGCACAATACAAAATTCATCTCAGTTCATCTCAATTACGTATAAAATGAAAAATAAAAATGTGACAATAACTGTCGGGGGCATAATAGCAGTCTTAATAGCGTTTGTAATCGCAGTCCCTAACACGCAAAAAGGGCGTTTCTCAATGAAAAATCTCTTCACTGTTTATAATACTGGGAAAGGACGAAACAATAAAACTTTTTCAGGACCGTGCAATATTAAAACGCTATAATCTCGTTTGGATACGGGTCGCCGGGCGTCGGCGCTGGCCCCAACCTCCCTTTATTAGAAACGTAAAGAATCCGCTACGAAAAAAAACCGCTGCTTACTCGCGAATTAAGGCGTTGTCCCACCGCGCACGGTTACGCTACGCACGTACCTACACTTAGCTTTGCTATGTGTGGAAATGTTTGCGATAACGTTCACTGCTACACGAACACGCTACGCACGAACACGTGGCTGGCGACGTCATTACAATGTGTACAATATAAATATGTACTAACAATATACTAAAAAAATATGGATTGTAATTGATCTGAATTAAATACATTATTATTATTATACATATAATAGGTTGGGGAAAAAGTATCTTCGCATTTTGTAAGAAAATTCAAAACATTTTTTAATATAGTTTATTTACATTTAACTAAAGTATGTAGGTGCCATTTTGTTCGATAACTTTTTGCCATCTTGTAGGGACATGGTCCCATTGCTATAGAAATTTTGGGGCTTCTGATCAAAATACCGCGACAAGTGGTTTTGGCAGTCCTCACGTGATGTTAACCTGACGCTGCCTAAAGAATTCTGAAGAGACCGAAACAGGTGGAAATCTGAAGGTGCAAGGTTAGGACTATACGGCGGATGCATTTACACCTCCCAGCCAAACTCTCTTGATTTTTGCTGAGTGGCTAAAGATGTGTGAGGTCTAGCGTCATCATGATGAAAAACCACACCCCTTCTGTTGATTAATTCTGGCCACTTTCTCTCAACTTCTTGTTTATACTCATTATTTGTTCGCAGTAGAATTCAGAATCGATGGTCCTGCCTGGTGGTAACATATGAGAAATGCCCTTCCAATCCCACCACACACAAAGCATCACCTTGTTGCGAGTTAACCCGGGTTTCGCCACAGTATGTGAAGCCTGACCGGCCTTTGATCACGACCTGTTTCGCACGTTCTTGTCGTATATATGATCCACTTTTCAACACCAGTAATCAGCTTCTTCAAAAATAGTTCGGTTTCATTACGTCGTAATAAACAATCACAAATGAGTACACGGTTCATTAGGTTTCTTTCAGTGAGCTCGTGAGGTACCCAAATATCGAGCTTTTTTGTGTACCCAGTTTTTATCAAACGCACCAAAACTGTTTTGTGGTCAATTCCCAATTCTTCAGCTACGTCGTAACTGCTGATATGCCGATTTTGCTCCACTTTTTAAAAAATGGCATCCATTTTATCGGTAATAGGGCGACCAGAGCGTCGTGCATCTTTGACATCAAAATTTCCGGATTGAAAACGCTTAAACCAAATTAGTGCTACTCTCACAGACACCGCACTAAGCCCATAAACAAAGCAAATTTTTTTCGCGACTTAAAATTTTAATATGTATCGAATGTTTTCATTAGTTTCACTCATCTTGACAGTAAGAAAGGCAAATTAAATTCACACATTTTCCTAATTTGAGTTTGGAATTATCTTCTTTAAAATTTAAGTTTTTAATGATACCAAAACCAACCAGCCAATGATACAAATAGTATAGCCAAAGAGATTTTATTACAAGTTCATACATACTATATGCGAAAAGACTTTTCCCCCAACCTAATATTATTACTATAGTCCATTTCAACTGGGATGATCCCGGTGACAGTTCGATTTCGACAATTGTAGAGATGTCCTACAATAAAATAATTTCGATTGTTTCTGGTAATCGATAATACTATATATGGAAATGAAATCGATTTTACTTTATTTACAATACTTTAAATATGATTTGTGTTTATGTATTATATTGAAAGTTTATTGTTCATAAATGCATTAAATGTATGTTTTACACAGTGTTATTCGGTAAAATGAAACAGAATTTGAAAAGAGTAAATTTTTTATTCAGTAAGTATCTGAAAAATCACTGTCAGAATCGCTTGAAGAGTCGCTATCGCCGATATTTATTATAAGTTGGTCTTTCCACCGATCTATTCTGACGTACCTCTCCCAGTCCTATAATATAGTATTTTTTGTCTTATCGACTACTTTCGCCCAATTTTTACCAGTGACGTGTTGGCTGTATATATATATATATACTGTTTTTGTTTTATAAGTTTAAGATGTTTCATTTTAATATTTTTCGTAATGACGCTGCAATAAAATGAAAAAATGTAGACTAATCTACATGTTCACATAAAAATAGACTAACAAATTAATTAATACAGCTAGAATGAAAAATATAAAGTTACATTTAATTGATTAGTTATTGAATGTCAATTGAACTTCAATTGGTTTACTATCCCAACACTAGTATTTCTTTGTAATGAAATGACCTTGTGAAGGGGTACGTTTTTTTATTATATTGTTTTAAAGTTGTGATTAATGTGTGTTATGCGAGAGTTTATTGAGACAAACCTAATCTAAAGTAAAAAATAGAATTATAAAAAGTAATTGTAGTATATTTAGTGATGGATTATATAAAAATATGTTATTTTGATGTAGTCAAATAAGTTCATACGATTTTACAAAGTCACGTCTTCGTTATTGATGACATCTGTCACCGGGATCATCCTAGTTGAAATGGACTATAGCTGACCCGGCGGACTTTGTACCGCTTTGACAGTTTCCATGACAACAAAACAAACAAATCATTTTTTATTGGAAAATTAAATCGTTTTTAGTATTTTCCGTTACTTATTATTTATGTTTCTCATCGTTTATACCTTCCCGGAACTTCCCACAAATATTTCCAAATCAAAATTAGCCCAATTGGTCCAGCCATTCTCGAGTTTTAGCGAGACAATCGAACAGTTTTATTGAAATTCATTCTCATTTGAAGGTTTCTAAGCTTAATCCGTTAAGAAGAAAGGATTTTCCGAAATTCTATCCTTACCATTTCAAATTTCGAACTCTACCTCCTTATGCATAACCTCTTTATGCTCAGAAAACGTAGTGATTACTTGGTCAGTGTTAGAAACCTTCAAATGAGGTACTAATATAATATGGTGACTTTCGAGACATTCCAATTTTAAGAGGATTTGCTTATGTTATTAATGAATTCAACCTTTTTTTGAATAAAATCGGATTGATTTTTTTTTTAGTGTAGTTCGTTCCCTGAGGAACCGGCTAAGGTCATAGACCATGCTGCCATGTCATTAGTTTCTTAATTTCATTAGTTGTTACTTCTCCTAGCTTGTTTCCTATATGATGATGATGAATGATAATAGAAATGGGAAGTGAGAAATGATATTACCCCCCAACCCCTCGAGTATCTTATTAAAGATGTGGGGCTTTACTAAGTCCTCACGCAGACTTCTTGAGAGAATTTGAAAAGTAACGTTGCACAGTTTTGTTTCATTTGCCAACACTCATGCACACTCACGAACACTTAACGGTTAATAATCCACCATTATTTCACATTAATATTCGACATAACACAAATTTTAGAAAATAAAACAAAACCGCAGACATGACTCTTCACTTTCCCGCCAAAAAGTCCAAAATCGGATTGAATTTTCAAACATGTGTCAAAATAAAATGTAATTTAAATCAAAAGCACTAAGGAGTATTGATATCATCTTCGAAGCAAATCACCGCCAAAATAACTTTCTACCCTTTTTTAACCCCGTTAGGGGATGAATTTCAATAAAATACGAAACACGTCTTCCATCAATTCTGTTAAAAGAGGTTTATGCTAAATTTGAAGTAGATTGGATCAAGGAATCACGTTGTCCCATACAAACTTTGCCCCCCTTTTTCACCCCTTTAGGAGTAGAATTTCGGAAAATCCTTTCTTATCGGATGCCTACGTCAGACAAAGAACACCAAGTTTCAGGTTTCTACGATTAGCGGTTTAGGCTGTGCGTTTCTCCGTCAGTCATTCAGGACCAAGCATTTTATGTGTATAGATTATTGAGATACTACACGCGTAATCGGATATGTCATCCACGCCGCTTAAGCTTCGGAAATTGTTTATTTATTTATTTATTTATTCAACAATGTTTCAACAGCATTTATCTAAAT
The DNA here is from genome assembly GCA_949315975.1 of Eudonia truncicolella. NCBI lineage: Eukaryota > Metazoa > Arthropoda > Insecta > Lepidoptera > Crambidae > Eudonia > Eudonia truncicolella. The sequence goes on along the minus strand of OX438837.1, from coordinate 15,200,181 downwards.
ACAAGATACAGAAGATTTTACTTAAACATAAGCCAATTACAGAAACATATCATGTTACTAAAAAATGTTGACATAATTAATGAACGCAGGTAGGTAGTTTAAAAATTAAAATAGGTAGGATTAAAATTTTGTCGAATTTTGTCGAATGCACAATGCTGTGGGCCAATTTTCATGTATAGTGTGTCAGAACTCACATCATCACTATATAGCCAGCTCAATTTCAGTCCATACTGCTGGGGCACGCCTTTCTATGGATAGATAGGGAGACGGGGCCATATAGCACCCCGTGGGCCCAGTGGGGATTGGTGGTTGTTAACGACTGCTGATGCAGCCTATATCGGTGCTGCAGTGGAAAAGTAGACCCACGCTATCTAACCTAATATATGGCATATGTCATAATGACGTTCATAGGAGCTATTTGTAGCCTAAACTGAATAAATGATTTTGAAATTTGAATATTAAATTTTAAATTTTTAAATTTTGAATTGCAAATTGTGAATTTTAAATTCTGAATTTTAAATTTTGTTCTTTTAGTCAATATATATTACACACGCTAAAACGCGCCGCGTGCATAGCGTGCGCCGCAGTGGGACATTGCCTTTAATTTTAATGCAGCGACGTTTTCATTATCAACTCGTCGTCATTCCGTGTACTATATCGTGACGTAGCGACAGTAATTTCGGCACGAGGTAAGGTTTCGGACGTCAAATTTAATATTTGCCGCGTCAAATTAGATATGATAGCAGCCTACCGAGTAAGGAACACGGAGAGAGAGAAAAAATATTAGATTAGACTCAATAATAATAATACTTATTAGAAAGTCAATTCTGTTATGTATACCAACGTTACGGTTATTTATTATACGGTTTATTTATTGTTACCATGTTTTTGTTGACTTTTGGTACGGATACAAAGCACTCACTTGGATGGAAGTAGTTATTGTCATAATGACAGAATATGTTTAAGTTATGACTAAACCAGAAACAATAACGCATAACGCGTTTCTAACTACAAAACTATTTAATCGCTGTACCGAGTTTCTTGCGGCTTCTTCTCAGTATAAAGTCTCCATCGCAAAGTTTCAAATAATACTTACAATAAAATTTATTTTGAAACTGAAATATTAATTTCTGGTTTTTATTTTATAGCGCCGCGTGCCTTTGCGATTTATAGCGCTATATCCATTCAAATGCTAGTGCTCTAATTAATTCCCTTTGAGTAGCTACCTGAGCCTAAATTAACAACAAAGAACATGCGGAACTATTAACCCAGAGTTATTAAAACCCATAATTAATACCAAAATAAAACAAAAGCGCTAATAATTATTTAAAAAAGTATTGTACTTACTGGCACCTCCATATAAGGAATCCACTGCAAGTGAGCATAGACAAAAGACGGTATTAGTCGAAATAAACATAATGGCCAGTAAAACATTGAAAGTGCATCGTTAAGAGATAGGGGTGTGACGTTACAACTAACTACCATATGGTGTTAACCTAACAATAGGAACAAACGAAATGGTGCATGAAAAAAAAACAAATCGACGCACTACGATTAACTCTAAACTCTAATCGATTACGGAACTGTGCAAACGAAACTAAAATCGAATAGAACCCACTCAAAAGCGGAACTTACATGAAGCGGGCGGCGTCGTTCGTCGCATTAATGCGTAGGCATGAAAAAATGATTACAGGAAATACCTTAAAACTCAAGACACAGCGTAACGAACCAAAAAATAAAAATCTATTTACCGTTTCCAAAGCGAGTGAATCTAATGTCGACGGTACGGTCAGCGCGAAATTAGTAGATGCAACGTAAGTGGTCATCGATGGCTTGGTGGATAAGATTTTGTCAAAAATCCGATTGGATAGCGACCACCCTTTTTATAACTAATGAAAATGCTTTCTTAAACATAAATAGGACTAGAAGGTTATCTTTGATAGGAGAGTTGGCAAATGACTCCTGATGTTAAGCAGCAGTGGAGTCCAGATGCGAGGTCAGCTAGTGCAGCAGGGTTGTGCCGCAGTAGCCGGCCTCACGTTGCTGACCCTCAAGTTGCTTCTTCACAGTTTTACATCTCGTTTGAAGGCCCCATGTTGTTTTGTAGGGATTATGTGGTGTGGGTGTGGCCGCTTTCCATCAGGCGGTCCGTATGATTGAAGGCTCAGTAGATACAAATATCCAAAATCACCAGCTCATTTTATGTCGCTACTGCTGGAGCATCATCATCATCATCATCATCAGCCTACACACGTCCACTGCTGGACATAGACCTCTCCAAGTGCTTGGGCATGAGCCTTGTTAAATTACTATTATGCGATTCATTAGGGTATGTTTTTGAATGCCACTGGCAACATTTTTTAATCAAGCACTTGTTTTACATAAATTACCATCTCTTGACCATTTCTTATGCTTCTACATATTTAGTGCAGACCGTACGAAGCGAGAAAATGAAAACGAAATTAATCAAGCGTACGATATGAGTTAATGATTATGAAATTATGCTTAATAATGACGCCATGATATCTTGCAGAATACATCAAACATGATTGTCTGTTATTGAAAGTTTGTCACAGAAATTACATTATTTAAATAAATTTATAATTTCTGTGAATAGGCAACGGGCATTGTTCCATTGCTTAATGTCATTAATTTAACAACTGAAGAAAAGTCGACTCAAACTTCAAGCCCACTAAATTCTTCAGTACTCTCTTTGTGTGAACTTAAAAAAATATTAACTTTAAAGAAGACATGTTTATTGTTATGGTTGCGAATTACATTACTTTGTAGACTAATCGAGACATTGGTAAATTAGGTAAGTGTCTCAAACAGCTTTGGACTAAAATTAAACAATAAAAAAAAACATACATCTTTGTATTTATAAGACATATAATAAATTACATAAACACAATGTTGAAAAAATTTCCACGAGCAGGATTTGAACCTGCACCCTTCTGACATACCGGAGCACCTGACCCGGTGGTCAGGTGCTCTTATAATTAAAAAAAACAAAACTATATAAACGAAACAAAAAGATTTTATATAAAAAATTTCCTACTTGAAATTGCGTTGCTTTTATTTCCAAGGTTAATTAGTCCTGTTATACTCGTATATGTGGCAAACGCCGTTTCAAGTATTTGTGAATGGAAATAAATGGTTTACGGGCTCTTTGGCTTAGCTTGTGGCTCGGCTCTTTCGCTTCTTTGGACGATCAGCATGGCCACATAATAATATTAAGTGTACTAAAAGGATTTCATGAGGTTGCCTTATATATGTTTTATTTAAAGAGCGACGCTCTTTTTAAACACATATGTAAATAATCACCAGTTTCAGATTAGTGTTCTAATAAATATATAATGCAATTTAAGTCTTACTGGGCAGGCAACACAAACCAGTTTCACCTGTGGTGATCTTACTCTATTTGTTAAAGTAATTTGAGTCTAATTGCACAGGCAACACATACCGGTCTCGTCCGTGATGAATAGTGATGATCTTACTCTATTCTTTAATGTAATTCGAATCTAATTGCCCAGGCAATACATACCGGTTTCGTCTGTAGTGATCTTATTGTATTTGTTAATGCAATTTGAATCTTACTGCACATGCAACACATACCGGTTTCGCCTGTTCTGATCTTACTGTATTCGTTAATGCAATTTGAGTCTAATTGCACAAGCAACACATACCGGTTTTGCTTGTGGTGATTTTACTGTATTCGTTAATGTAATTTGTGTCTTTTTGAGTAGGCGACGTTCACCAGTATCACTGTGGTGATCTTACACTATTTGTTAAAGTAATTTGAGTCTAATTGCACAGGCAACACATACCGGTTTCGCCTGTGGTGATGACGGCGGGCGTGGAAGGCGGGCCGCGGCCGATGTTGTTGACCGCGATGACGTACATCTCGTACTCGGTGTACGGTGATAGGTTTGTCACTGAATAGTACTGGGTGATCACGCCCGATATCTCGCTGAACGCCTGTATGGAAAAAAAAATGTTTACTTATGACATATTGTATAAAAACACATAGTGGTTACATATGACATCAAAAGAAAATTTTTATTTACTTAACAAACAGCTTTTTAGTAACAAAATGCAGTAAAACATGTATACTACACATTGTATAGTGTGCTTGTACCAGGAGACTACAAATAATATACACTTTTTTTAAAATTATTACGGTATAACTACAACCTAGCATATTTTTTAAGGAACAGAATATTTAGGTGGTCATTATAATTAGCCTAAAACATGGTGCTAGATTCAAGCCTTCTCACGTGACCAATATTATATTGGCAAAGTATATCTCCTCGTACATAATATATCATTGTAAATAATGAATCCAGCTTAAGTTAGGACTTTTATGTACATACATATAAATACGTAAATGTCCTATCTTACGCATTGACAGACCGCATCCCACGAGATCACGGGATTTGGATATTCACGCGCATGCCATGGGCGGTCGCTAGAAATATTATAAAATTTTATTTAAAAAACTTTTCCGTGCTATGGAAGGCACGTACAGCCGTTGGTCCCAGCTGCATTAGCAGTCGTTAACAACCACCAATCCGCAATGGACCTGCGTGGTGGCTTATGGCCCGTTCTCCCTACCCATCCATAGGGAAGGCTCGTGCCCCAGCAGTGGAGACATAAAATGAGCTGATGATGATAATAATTTAAAAAACATTAAAAACGATTCCCTTACCTGATTGGCGTACTTGGGCTTGTACTGGATGACGTAGTACTGCGGCTCCTCCGGTCCGTTGTACGTCCAGGCGAGCCGGACCGTTGTCGCCGTTATTTCTGATGCTCTCACTTCGGATGGGGGGCCGGGTAGCGCTGTGTACAATAACAATTACTTAGATATATATGTATAAACTTTTAAAAATGTCACGTGCCATTTTAAGTAAAGTTTATTAAGTATTTACCAGTTTTTGGAGAGTTTGCTGATTGCCTCAGACGGCATTTTCAGCTTCACCGGGCTTTTTTGGGGAAGGTTGAGGAATCAACTTCGGAGGTTTCCTAGAGGGAAAGGCATCACGCACATGTGCGTGTCCCCGTGCCCTACTAGATTCTCCGAGGGTTTCGGATCGGATCGGGGAATTATTTAACGAACCGATGGCATAGTGACATTCATAAGTGCTAATTTGTGTACCCGAAACTGAATAAATGATTTTGAGTTATTTAATTAAAACTCGATATATAGAAAAGGAATAGTTAGCAACCGAATACAGCCCCCCATAAGATAAGAACCCAGGTATAAAATTCCGTTCAAAGCCCTTCTTATTTCGTTTCGTCTAGTTAGGTGATTCGTCTATGTGTGATTTGAACGATTCGTCTTCCATAACACATATGGGAGACGAATCGTTCAAATCTACAAAATAAGCCGTTCCTTTGCAAACACTTCACGTTATTCCACTTCCATAATACAAAGAGCTAATTCTGAGGATCGTAATTCCGAAGAGTACTTCGTTATTATTTTCTTTAGTAAGAACAACAAAAAGCTTACGGCTTATTAACGGACTTAGTAGAAAGAGTGGCATTAAAAGTATAGACCCTGTTAAGCAACGAAAGCTTTAATTTGTTTCCTGTCCAAGAATTGTGACAATTAAAAATCAATTTGTATGTACTAATGATTCAAGGGACAGTTAAAGGGTTAACGACATATTAGATATATACTCGTATCATTGAATTGAGTTTATATTCAGAGATGGATTTTTCCTCATTAAATGACAATAATAAGTAAGTATATTTTTAATTATCTTTATAAAATACTAGCTTTTGCTCGAGGCTTGGGTCACGTGGGCTACACAACTTGTGATTGTTTTTAATAAAAATCAAACTTATTAATGTCAGTATCTGTAGGAATAATCGTGAAATACTTTATAATTTTAATATGGCCAAATACCGAAATTCAAGGATTTTACTTTGAAAAAGACAGATTTCCATACAAACTTTTCACTCTTATTTCACCCCTCTAGGGGAGGTTTTTCGAAAAATGCTAAAACACGTCATTCTTTATTTCTTTTCAAAAAGCCAATTACCAATTTTCATGTATTTTACTTCAAAACTGACGGACTTTCGTTTCGGACTTTCGTTTCGTTCTTTGACCCCCTTTTTGACCCCCTTAAGGTATGATTTCCGTAAAAACCTTTTTTAGTGGCTGGTAGTCCAAATTTCATCTAATTAGCTTCAGCGGTTTCGGCTCGGCGATGATGAATCAGTCAGTCAGCACAAGTCATTAATAGATTACACACATGCGTATCTATTGCGAAAGTCGCGCATGAGCACACAAAACCAACAGTACACAGTAGTAAATTTCAAACTTATTTTGGCGCTCATTTTATTTATTGAGGTAAATTGTCCAAGCATCAATTCTGCTTTTTAAAGCGTCCACAATTGCGTCTCAGTAGTGTGATTCTGGATTTTTTTACCATAGTTAGTTTAAATGTTAGAATCATACCATTGAGATACAATTATGGACGTTTTATAATGCCACTTTATAGGTATAACTGTATTAAATTAATACATTTCTCAAGCATTCCAAAAGCCGCTGAATAATATCGGCGAATATTTCATTTTGCTTACCCAAAAACTGTCTGCCGGACAACGCAATCTAATCTTTATTAATGTTTCAATTAGAAATTCTATAGGCTCATCAATTTTAAACAGTTGCGTAACCGTACACTAGGCGTTCAGTAACTTAATCCCCAACGAATCGGATCGTGAAGAGGGAATGGAAAGTAAGTAACAATAATTAATCATTAATCAGGCCGACATTCGTTTGTCTCCTGGGCCCGTGCAACTTTCCAACCCTTTCAATTATGAATTATAACACTAATTCATAATGGATGTCCCGACTTGCCGCAATTTATCAAATTGATTTTCGCAAATCCCTCTTTTCACCTCGCCAGAGTTATTACCATAAATTTGCAACAGTTATCCGAAGAAATTATGAGTGTAATTTGATTTAGTCACTCGTCTCGCGGCTCCGCTCGCCTCGCCTCAACCCGACTCAGCGAACTTCGACTAAACGTCTAATGGTTTAATTAGGGAATGCTGAGAATTCGGTGGCGGTTAACAACTTATGAAACAGTCAATTAGGCCTTTCCATTCTTAAGGGAGTGCCGTTTCGCTTTTATTACGTTCGAAATTTAAAAATTATTATGAGCCGTCGACAATACAAGGCCAAGTCTACAATACGGTACGCCTTTTTTCCCACAACTAAAACGCTTTGGCACTCATCTCACCTGCTAGTAATTTGACGAAAAAGCGCAATTCTTTCGAAATTACTCAGAAACTGCGTGGGTATCTCATCTATACCTGTCGACATCAGAATTCTATTTACATTTATGGCGATGGAATTGTTAATGGTAGCTCTGGAACTAGAATTCCAAGACTATCGTGGTAAGAATAGAAGCTGGGATGGTGCTTAGCACATGATTGGCTAGCATCTTAGATTTTGTAAATAATCTAAGGTAAGCATTCACCGTAGCCTTCAGACACTAGTTGTCGAACTCAAGCGTTGCCAAGCCTGACGCCTTGGTTACTTTTTACCGCCTCTGTGGTCTAGTGGTTAAAACCACCGGTTTAGACCCAGAGGTCCCGGGTTCGATTCCCAGCGGGGGGTACATGTTTGTATATTCGGTTTGGTTGGTGGTAGGACTTGTTTGTCCGCCTGGATAGCTACCACCATCTATCTAAATATGTCGCCATAACATCATTGTTTGTAGTTGTTGTGTTCCGGCAGCTAGAGATAAGATAGCCAGTGCCTCACTAGTTGAGGATACCGGGTGAAGTGCGCTTCCACCAATAGGCCTTATCATCACTTAACATCAGGTAAATTGGCCTTATTATTACTTAACATCAAGGCACTGTGCTCACCCGTAAATATAAAAAAAAACTATGAATTTATATGCCAAGTTATTTTACTGGATCTGATTTGAGACACTGCTGTTTGTCAGTAGAAATGGTGATAGTCATCCTGTTCTTTGTAACAGCCCTATAACTGGCATAATGTGTATGGATGGCACTTACATTGTACTTTGACTTCTGCGATTGCTTCGATAACTCCTAACACGCTGGCTGCCTCACATGTGTAGTTTGCTGACTCCTTGATGTCTTCCAGTTTCAGGGTGTTCAACCCTAGCGGGGGGTTATCTTCTGGTGTCAACCACTTCGTTAAACCTGGGAAAAATGAGGTTATTAAAAACTCTTTTCAGATGTTGACTGCTCTAAAGAAGAAAAAAATATTTAAATAAAGAAATAAACGTGGCACTGCTGAGCTCAGGCATTCTCGTATGAACATAAGGAAATCGGGCCATAGCACCTTGCGTTGCTGCATTGCATGTTGATGGGTTTCTAAAAGCTGCCATTTTACAACAACAATCAGAACCAATAACGGCTTGATTAGTAGTGTATACAGGAAAATAGCCACATAAAAATCTATCAGCGAGGATAACCATGGACTAATAATATTACTAATGGATTACTATTAGGTTGCTAACATTGACTGGGAAGTTGTTGTTCTAAAGATTTTAATGGGTTTGATATTATCTTTTAATTAAATACTCTTTTTCCTTTTCATACCTTCTAGTTTGTTCTATCCTAAACGCTTACCTTTCCTCCATTTGACGGTGGGCATGGGCGATCCAAAAGCGACGCACTTGAGCGTCACGTTCCCGCCGAGCGGCACCTCCGTGCGGGGAGTCGGCGGGATCGAGAACTGCGGGGCCACTCGTCTCACTGCGAACAAACGAAACGGAACACATGAAAATCTGCTCCTAACCATTGTCAGGCTTCTTTTTAATACCTTGCGGGAAAGCACTTGGTGCAGGCCTCCAGCAAGGTGAATCAACGATCTGGTAAAGGTCGCGGGAAGCTGCTGGATGCGAGCAGCACAAACCAGTTTTTATGGATATCCTTGGGGGAGGCCTTTGTCCAGCAGGTGACGTCTTTCGGCTGAGATGATGACGATGATGAAGCACTTGGCTTTCATCTCACCAAGGACGCGAGTTTTGAACTGGTTACTAACGTACGACATTAGTAAATATATATTTATACAAGATGGTGGTGGATGGATAGTCAGGCGAGTTTAAACCAAACCCTACCACCAACCAAGCCAAGTATAAACATGCACCGCGAGTCGCCCCGGTATTTTAGGGTCTGAAACTTGTGGTCTTAACCACAGGGGCGGTTATATGTAACTCTACTTAGCGGGCCGCTGTACACGGAAACTATGTGACTGCTATTCGTGGTCCTAAGCGAGAAGTATCTCGCTTAGTACCACGAATAGCTGTTAATAAATGTTATCTCGGGACGTATCCCGAGATAACAAATCTTTCGAAACCACACACGCCCCCACCTCATGCTACAAAGTTAACATAGAACAGTATCCAATAATTCCACAACATGAGCAATTAGAATGCATAAACAAGAAACGGTAAATGTCGACGTTGCAAAATAAACCTCACTATACGACTTCCTGCATACTGTTAGTTGCCGATTAAACCTCAGTAATTTACGGGGTAATTACAGGTACGCTGGTAAGCAGTAGTTGCACCGGCCATAGCGATCCCTATTAGCATTAAATATTATAGCATAGGGGCTCGTGATGTTTTACGGCGCATTTTGAGAATGGCCTGTCATTTGCAGATAGTAAAGCTTGACAACTACCTACCTGCATTGTGACTTTAATATACATTTTCAGGTTTTTTATTTAGAACAATTTTTTACATCTTTCAAGGGAACTGATATTAGAACGGCTGTATTTCTCTATTAATTTCTAATACGTGTAACCTTATTTGCGTGCCTTTAATACAACGAAAAGGAGATTACTTCAATGATAGTCCGGAAAGCAGATGAAAATGAATTTATTACAACTAAATAGTATTTTTCCAATTTTCTAATGTAACCAACTGATCCTATCTATATAAAAGCATTAAAGAACAACCACTTTTTGAGTGAGATGTCCAGACCACGATTCTGTTTTCTTACGTTTTAAAATCGTGTTCCTTAGTTGACAGTTGAGACACGATTGTGGGGGTTTGAAATAGCAGACTCATCTTATCTTATCCTATCTTAGTGGGGCCTGCTGAGGTTTCCCTTTCCCAGTAACACTTCGACCCATTGGGATCTTTTAGCAGACTCATTGTCCTGGTACATCTGTATAACGTACCAATAACACGTTTCAGATCCCATGAGTTTTATCCCATGCTGGTCTGGGACGTGAAAAGAATGTATCAGATGCCTAACAGCTGACTAAGGGACAAGGGTTCCAAAATGTACACACATCAGGCGATCGGCTAGCAACCTATTACTGATGTTATCTATTCCACTTCGGAGCCCTACTTTGATTATGCTAAATGTGGCGTTGAGGTCACTAATGGCGAGATTAATCAAAATTGGCGATTTTGATGCTCCGTCTAGAAGGACGTGAGAGTTTGTAACATGAAAAATTGATTTGCTAAAAAATGCGATTCTAAGATTCGCTGCAACTAGGGTTGCCAAACGACCCGAAAAAGCGGGATTTGTCCCGCTTTTTAAATAAAATTTTAATTTTACGTCCCGCCAGAATTTTAAAAGATATCCCGATTTGTCCCGATTTCTGTGTATGCCGCGTGCAGAACAAAAGCCTCTCACGCACGCTCAGAGCAATATTCTCAATTACTGAGATTATGTGAGTTCTATTTTTGTTTACCAAGCAGCAATGCTAATGTTGAATGCATATTTTGGCTTATGAATCGTCAGTGGTCTGATAAGCGAAACCGTTTACTGGTATCCTCGGTTAAAAGTATTCTGATGGTTCAATATAATTTCAAGGAAATGTCTTGCATTGATTTTTATGATTATATCAAATCCAAGAGCACACTTTTGAAAGACATTCGCACTTCTAAAAAATACGATTGGGTTTGGTACAAATAAATAAAATACAAATAAAAGCATACAAATAGGCATTTTTTTTAAATTTATTTTGTCCCGATTTTATGTGACGACAACGCCTGTTTTTCCGCTTTCTTATACAGAGCACCCGATTTAAGTCAAGGGCGCTATGGCAACCCTAGCTGCAACTGATTAATGCGTTCGCGAAATTCATCTAACAGATCGTTATGTGTATGCAAATGCATGTAAGTTTCAGATCTCTATTTTCACTTACACGCTATCAACGCTTATCTAAGGAGACGGGTTGACCGTACTCAACTTACATAAGATAATGCGCCAGTCCTTAGCATGGTTCATTCATACACTCATACACTGTAATAAAGCAGAATAAAGTGTAGCTAACAAGCAAACTAGAGACAATAGGTGTAAGTCGTATGGAGGTTTTGCTTCTCTTTGAGACGTTTAAGCGTCCTCACTTTAAACAAGCTAGGCGTCTAGACTAACGATGTTTAAACCAAGTAATTTGCTTGGGTTGTTCATTGTCATACTATGGTAACATGATACGATGATACTTAAGCATTGTAGTTACAATTATAATATAAACATTTGGGAAAGTGTTAAATAATGTTTTTCTAAGAGCGGGATTGGAACCAGCATCATCTGAAAAACAGGTACTGTCGCGATGCTTAATCAAGAAGAATCTTTCTTAGATAAGTTAACATACTTTTCAAGTTATATTAAAATAGTTAGAATGATCTGCTGGATGCTGCGTTTTAAGAAAAAACCCTAAACTACAGAACTGACATACGACGAGTTTGAATACGCTGAGTTTGATTAAAATGTGCTCATGGTTGATTCAACAAAAACACAAAGATTGTTTGCACAGTAATAAAAAATTACAAACCTTCGTCGATGATAAAAGTATCATTCGCCTTAACACAAAATTATGCCTAGGAACTGAAAATTATAATTTTAAGTTTCCTATAGTGCTTCCCGGATCAGAGACGATAGTCAGGCGCTTTGCAGAATGGAGCAACGTCGAGTTGAAACAAGCGGGAGCCCAGACAACGCTTAACAGTTTAGGTCAAACCTTTTGGATTGTCGGGGTCAGAAAGCTGGTGCGTAACGTCATTCATCTATGCATCAAGTGCAAAAGATTTAAGGCGAAGCGATGCCAAGCGCTTACTGGTGTTTTGCATAAAGAACGTATGGAGGCTAGCACAGCTTTTTAACTTTCGGGCGTGGATCTGACGGACCCTTTAATACTTCCTTCTGGAACTAAGGCTTGGATCGTCCTGTTCACGTGCGCTACGTACGTTCAGTACATTTAAAAGTGGCAGACAGTCTGTCAACGGGCATTTTTTTGATAGCGTTAAGACGTTTTGTCGCACGGCGAGGCAGAATAAAACAATTATTTAGCGATAATGCTGGTAATTTTCGACAATGCGTTTCAAACCCTCGATTGGGATGAAATTCAACGATTCTCTTCTATTACAAGAATAAAGTGGAACTTCCTACCTCCGGCTGCTCCGTTGTGGGGAGGGTTCTATGAGAGATTGATCGGATTTCTAAAGCAAATCATGCGCCGAGTTTTAGGTAAAGCCTCTCTCACCCTAGCCGAGTTGGAGACGGTACCTACCGGATTAGGTGCATTTCCAAATTATGACTACCTACTATTGTGACTCTATTTGTGGCTCACGCTATCTACAAGTAAATACTACGTGCTACTCTAATATAATTCATCATCATAATAATACTTCATCATCATGATCATCATCTCAGCCAAAAGACGTCCACTGGTGGACAAAGGATCTCCATAACAACCGGTTTTGTGTAGCGGCTACCCGCAAATTTCACCAGATCGTCGGTCTACATGTTGGAGGCCTGCCTACGCTGCATCTTTCGGTGCGCTATCAACACTCGAGAACTGTTATATTCTCCTAAACTTGATGGTAAAACTATTTAAAGAAAAAAAAATCGTTACCATCAGAACTGTAATAAAAAATAATATATCATCAGCGGGATTTGATTACATGTCAACTGGGTCAGGCGTCCTATTAATAGGGTTTTTAGCTGTATCCGATCCGGCTAGTCAACACCATCAACTCTTTCTTAGTAAGTTGACAAAAGAAAAAAACTACTGATGTTGTATGTTGTTGCACTTTTCACCACTTTGCACTTTAAAGCTACAGCATTTCCGCTCCTTAATATTATGTAAAATACTTAAAGTCCTAACTTGCATAGCCACGCCGCATATTTTATAAAACACTTTGGAAAGTTTAATAGGTAAAAGTGCCTAGCTCTTGGCCTAATCTTCCTTGCAAAGAGAGGCTACTTAATGAATGCTATAAAGTAAAGGTCGAAAAACATTCACTTCAGTTTCCATTATGATAATTACGTCGGACTATTCTTCATTGTCGCTATATTGCGGCTTAAAGGCTCTGTTACACAGACGGCGGTTGCGGGCGGGAGCTTGTAACGACTGTGGTCCAGTTGTAGATACAGTTTTTTTATACAACTGTGTTACATAGTGTCCCAAATCAGTGCTAAACCGGTTTTATTTGGAGAGTTGGCTGATTGCCTCAGTTGACTTTTGACTTTTGTTTAATTTTTTTGAGCGCTCCCAATATATCATCATCATCATCTCATTTTATGTCCCCACATATTCATATTCATATCATTCTCATTTTATGCTGGGGCACGTGCCTTCCTTATAGATGGATAGGGAGAACGGGCTATAAACAACCAACGGCTTTACGTGCCTTCCAAAGCACGGCGGAGTTCGAGAAGATAAATGTTTGGTCACCCATCCGATATGTAATAGCGAATAATTTAAAGGGTTCCTCAAATTATGTGAAACGAAACACCACCATCCATCCACCATCGTTCCATCCACCATGTGAGGTTTTTTCAAGTATTGTGCCAACTCTAACAATTTTGATGATCCGAACTCTTCTGCGAATCTAGTAGGGAACGAGGACAAGCTTGCGTGATGCCATTCCCTCTAGGAACCCTCTGAGGTTGTTTTGATCACACGGCTTGAGGAACCCTAAGTTCCTCGCCTCCCCCTAATTAGCCCGGTCACGTATTAAAGGCCGTTTGAGACAAAATTCAAAATTCAAAATGATTTATTCAGTTTAGGTTATATTATAGCTCTTGTGAACGTCACTATGCCATCGGTTCCTAAGTATACTCTGGGCGGGAGACCTTGTACTGTGAAGAACCGGCAAGAAACTCAGAAAGTGTCCAGCTCTTTTCTCCCTTACAGCGTCAAAAATATTGGAAAATGCCCTATCATAAAAGGACGCTTTCCATTACAAATAAAAAGACAAAATATAAACATGTAAAAAAAAACAAGAGAGAAAAATTTGGAAAGACTTCTTGGCGGGAAAGTGAAAAGTCACGTCTGCGGTTTTGTTTTATTTTCTAAAATTTGTGTTATGTCGAATATTAATGTGAAATATTGGTAGAATATTAACCGTTAAGTGTTCTTAAGTGCGCATGAGTGTTGGCAAATGAAACAAAACAGTGCAACTTCACTTTTCAAATTCTTTCAAGAAGTCCGCCCGAGGAATCAGTAAAGCCCCACATCTTTACTGAGATACTCGAGGGGTTGGGGTATATCATTTCTCACTTCTCATTTCTATTATCATTCATCATCATCATATTGTATATTTATGTATTACTTGTAAGAAAAATACTTTGACACTGGCTAAATGTGCTAATCGCACGAAGCCATCAACTAAAAAAAAAAGACAAAAAGCAAATTAAAAAAAAAGTATCCTGACACCAAACGTGCGTTTAACGCACCGAATGCCGCATAAAGACACCTCGCGCTTTGTAATTGAATGGCAACGTTCGTCGTATCGCGGTGAAATTTCATTTCAGGGAAGCAAATGTAATAATGTTTGTTCACGTATACCATTACGTACACGAATTAAGTCAACACCAGGTATTGTATTAGCCATACGTAGTGTTGACTTGATTATTCTACTTACTATATTAAATTTGAATGTGAAGGAGGAGATTGATGAGCGCTATGTTGTACCACAGGAGCTCCATAGGGCAGTGGACAACGCCCGGCTTATTACAGAAAAAAACAACCAGTTGCTAATTGCACAATGACAATTGCGGTTGCTACTATCGGTCGGTTTATTCTACGATAAAGCGCCGTCATGCACTTTTAGTTCGATGGAGGAGCCCGATGGCGCAGTGAATAACGTGCCCGGTCTGCGAGTGCTGGTCCCTGGTCCCGGCTGCATTAGCAGTCGTTAACAACCACCAATCCGCACTGGGCCCGCGCCGCGTGGTGGTTTATGATC
Organism: Eudonia truncicolella; assembly: GCA_949315975.1. Taxonomy (NCBI): domain Eukaryota; kingdom Metazoa; phylum Arthropoda; class Insecta; order Lepidoptera; family Crambidae; genus Eudonia; species Eudonia truncicolella. The sequence continues at coordinate 15,184,975 of OX438837.1, read as the reverse complement.
CGTTCCCCTTTCCATCTATAGGCGAGAAACTTAAAGAGTTCCTCGTGTGAAACGAAATAAAACATCTGACGACCTCCGTAGCCGAGTGGCTTGCACGCCGGACTTGGGCGGCTGTAGTTTCTGGTTTCTGGTTGTTTCTGATTTCCATGAAACGAGTGCTTTAGCTGTTAGCTAAAGGCATCACGCACTAGAGCGTGTCTCCGTTCCCTACTAGATTCTCCGAGGGTTTCGGATCGGATCGGATAAGTACGCAATATGATATGATGATAATATGATAATCAAATTACGTAATATGAGGCAAAGGAATTAAAATGTCTCTCTATTTTATGGTACGTAAATGATCGATGCGACTTTGCCCTTACGTCTTCTGTGCTTTGTCGCTGCGAAATATGTAATAATCGAAGTGTCTGCCCGTTTGATTGATTGTCTCAAATGTTAAAGGAAAAGAAAATTATGTGTGATCGTGCAAATTGTATGGCGGCGTAAAAAAGCTCTCAAATTTTAAATGTTTGCTTATCTCTTTAAACATTATTACGAACATTATTACGATGCTTATAAAACAACAATATAATAATGATAACTAAACATTGAAAAGAAACAACTTTGACAGATCTACTCGCGTTTATTTTATACATTAGTTTTAATTAATTTTTATCCTGACGTTTCGAACCATTTGCAGGGTCCGTGGTCACAGAAAGGCTGAGGAACACACCACGACCAACGGGTCGTCTCATAATTAGTTAGTAGCTTGTATACCTACCCTTATTTTAATTTAATCAGGTGCGTTCCGTTTTACGCAGAAAGAGCTTACAGTATCTTTTGGTCTGGCAGCTTGGTGTTGGGGCTGAGATTTAATATTTTGTAAGATTGGATCCCAGACTGGTGGTAAATTCAGTTATTTCATTTCAATGTGTAGTGTTCGAGTAAATTTAAGAAAACAATATATGATTACTAACTTAAGTTTTAACAGAGATTCGATTGCATATTCAACTAAAACATTTGGCACACTTTGACAGACAATGACTCGGGTCAGCCAAACAGAGTCAGAGCCACACAGATACAAGTAGTATAGAGTAGTGGCTGGTGCCACACTGGTGTGTCCGACAAGCTCCAGTGATCGACATTTTTCCTTTAATTAATAAAAATAAGGGGCAGCAAGTGATTATCGACTTAAACAGTAATTTAATAGAGATCAACTGCTACCCAGCTATAATCCAAGTGAATGTAAATTGAATTCTTATTTTTTATAGCGACGAAAACTTGTTGTTAGAACACTGAAGCCACTGGGGTTGCCACCTTTGTATTGTGCAAATAAAGTACCTACTTACATTGGTTATAAAAAGGTAGAAAAAAAAGTAAACTGTGTCAAAATAAAGTACGATTATTTATTTCGCTTAAATACATAATTCTCATTGCTTTCAGCAACTTTTAACAAATAATTATCACTGCTAAATAGCTAGCTGCACAGCAACTATTTTGTGTGTTATATGTAAAAAGAATCGCAGAGAACTAAAATATGTGGAATAAAGTATTTTCGCGTACTTTATTGTTCTCATAAAGTATTGAGTACAATTACCCGAAATAACGTACAATAATAACGTACGGGTGGCAACCCTAGAAGCCACTATAGGTAAGAGACGGGATTTCCCAAAAGATTCACGCGATTACGGGATTCGTGCGTTTACGCGGACGAAGTCGTCGGCAGTTACTAGTTAGTGGTGTTCTATAATAAGTCGCTTCCTCATTTTAATTAAGCACGTATCAAGTTATTAAAGTGTTATGTTCGATCGTCAGAAGTGGCTTTTAACAAGATTAAAGAAAAATAAGTAGGCACTACTTATTATCAGCGTCCTAATGGAGATTGGACAGGTGTTCGTAGGGCAAATGTCATGATGGGCCATTTTAATTGTATACCATTCTTCACTGACAACGTGGGCGGAACGTGGTACAAGAGATAGCGGTTTTAAAAACATTGCGGGAAAATTTTAATTAGTGGTCACCCAGTGGTTGAAATTCGATCGCAATTTATTAAAAAACCGGCTAATGTTTCGGCTAAAAGCTAACGTATAGTATACACGAAAAATTACAAAAAAATAAATAGAATTAAATATGTAAGACATTGACAGAGTTAAACCATCCGCATTTTGTATTTTACTTCGAAAATTTCGCATAGACCCAAATGACCCGGGTTCGATTCTTAGCTTCAGTTGAGAGACAAGAAAACCATTTCCTTAGTAAAGGGTTAAGTTCGGTCTTAACATCGCTTATCACCAGCTGAAGATCAGGTGGCCTAACACGAGCACTGAGGCTTAATAGCCTCTGTGGTCTAGTGGTTAAAACCACCGGTTTAAACCCAGAGGTACCGGGTTCGGTTCCCAGCGGGGAGTACATGTTTGTGTACTCGGTTTGGTCGGAGGTAGAGCTTGTTTGTCCGCCTGGCTGGCTACCACCATCTTATCTAAATATGTCGCCACGTCGCGATAACATCAAACTTTTATTTGCAAACTAAGTGGTACATAGATGGTGTTTACAATGTTATAGTGTCCTTATTACTTAGTCACCCTGTACAGGTATAACAAATAATACCTATATTAACTATATAATCCAATATGTATAAAAATATATATATTTATATTAAATTGTTATTAAAGCTTAAATTATATTATGAATTAAATTGTATAATAAAGCAATAAATTGTATTAAATTATATTATATTACCCAGATCGCCAAACGTAATCACAAATCAACACATCGCATGGTTAAGTATTTCTCTACAGTGTAAAACAATTTATTTATCAAAAACTTTTTTAATTTTGTATTAAAAACTTTGTAGTTTGGTTCAGTTTGTAATTCGATCGGTAATTTATTATATATTTTTACAGCCCTATTATGTGGGCTATGATTTAGCATTTTTATTCTTGAGGGTGGCAAATATAGTCTTCCTTTATGGCGAGTGTTAATGTTATGGGTGTATTGTACTGGTATAAATTTTCCGCTATTGCTTTTAACAAACAGGCAAATATCCAAATATATCTATAATATATATATCAAACACCATCAATGTTCATCAATAGCCAGTGCCTCAGTAGATGAGGTTTCCTGAAGTGCGCTTCACCTTTGGCCTTATCATCACTTAACATCAGGTCAGATAAAGGCCAAAAAAAAGAAAAAAGAAAAAAAGAAAATACATATTAAGTATTAGTTACGTAGATGACAGATGAGATGAAGGCCAAGTGCTACCCTGTCGTGGTTAAGAAATGGTTCATGAAGGAATACGGAGACAAACAATTAAAGATTTAACATAAGATCAAAGGTTCTAAATATTAAATAATACTAGCTGACCGGCGGACTTCGTACCGCTTTGACAGTTTCGATGACAACACTACAAACAAATCATTTTGTATTGAAAAAAATTCAAAAATCTAAAAAAAATTAGGGGTGGACCACCCTTAACATTTAGGGGGATGAAAAATAGATGTTGTCCGATTCTTCACTCTAGCCGATATGCACGCTAAGATTCACGAAAATCGGTCGAGCCGTTTCAGAGGAGTTCAATAACGTACACCGTGACACGAGAATTTTATATATTAGACTAGTTGAATACTAGCTGACCGGCGCGGACTTCGTACCGCATTGACAGTTTCCATGACAACAAAACAAACAAATCATTCGTCCGCTTAAGAACACCCGTATCCCATGATGGACCCTAAAGCAGCGCCACCTATCGGGTCCAATTGTAAATCTAAACCATTCTCGAATCCACTGGGACACAGAGAATTTCATCCAAATCGGTCCAGCCGTTAAGAAGGAGTTCAGTGACATACACACGCACAGAAGATTTATATATATATATATAAAGATTCTTGATTGTCACACCGTTTCACCACAAAATCAGGAGACTGCAAAAGTTAAGCTTCATACAAACGCGCTAGACTCTAGAGCAACGCCCACATAGACCCCTTGCACGGACATGGATCTCGGAACAGCTCGGAGCAGTCCGAGCACAGCTTTTTTTTATATATAGATTTCCAACAATTCGTATAATACACGTATCATCTCATGCCTTGCCCTGCCTCCATGGATGTTATTATTCTTTTATTCAAAACGTTTCCGGTACGCGACGCTACTTTGTTTTCGCGATTAATTAAAATTAGAAAGAGAGCAATTCCACGTCGTGATGCCCTCTCTCGCTTTGTAAATGGGAAAAATGGCGGAGATGCAATTTCTTTTAGGGGTGACTAATTCGCCGTAAGTCTATTGTGACAATGAAGGATGCCCGGAATAAATAGGAGAGCGAACTACAGTTCGTCCGGATAGAACAACAACCAGGTGATTCGTTTGAGGTGTATTAATGTGATCAATGAGGGTACGGAAAATTACCTATCGGCCCTTAATTCACTGTGATTCGACAGGAGGCAAATGAAAGGGGTATCTAATGTTATCTTTACTTTATTAATATATGATTTCAAATATATTTTTATACTTACACCCATTTTTTTATATATTTTTAACTGCTCAAGTTTACCAGGCAGTGCTTGTGCTATGCAAGGCCGCCCATTTTGTACTCTGTCTTTGCATCCTAATTCCTGTATCCAATAAAGTTATTAGGTGTGTTATTAAAACTAGTGGTCGCCCAGAGGTCGGATATTCGACCGTGATTTTTACTAAAAGATATTAAGGCTGCACGGATTGTATCCTAAGTAATAAATAACAAATTAAAAAAGATAGAATGTGAGTTTGGTTTGGCATTGACAGACATTGACCGATTTCGGCCGCTCTTGTGTAAATACATGCGTGTGTGTCAAATACATGGTAGTGTGTGTAATGTTTGTTTTATTAATGTAATATATTTGTATGCATAATTTAAAATAATGTTAATATTTAAAAAAATATTAACATTCGGATAACCTTCTCTATATAAACTATAAGTGTGCGAAATTTCATACTCCTCCGTCCGCGCAATTTTCGTTAAAAGGGGTACAAAGTTTTTGCTTCACGTATTAATATAAAGATGATACACTTTTAACGGTCTACTTGCAAGTTGGAACTGCAGGAAGACAGTTCGGCTTTGACGTAAACTCGTAGGATTAAGGACAGGTATATATACAATCTAAAATTGACAATTAGTTTTAGTAGTTTTAGATTAATAATTTAGTCCATGGTTCTAAGTTAAAATATTAAACAATGTTCGACTGCCACCTAACAACTAAAAGCAATGGGATGTATGTATGCATGTTTTATTTTCTAGCGAACAACTAAAATCTTTAAAAGTTGTCTGTTGTACGTATGATTTTAAATTAAAAAAAAATGAATAGATACTTATTATCTAGGTATATTATTAAAAAAACTATTATTTTATATCAACAAGTAAAACTATCTCATTAAATCCATCTCTAAAACGTAAATCCTTTCTAACAACAACCTAAATCCTATTCGTGATTAATTAAACACAGCCAAATGAATAAACATTGTTAGTAACACCGTGTGAAACGGAACGTGACACGAACAAAAAGTACTAGGTACAGCAGGTGGCTGGGCCGAGGAGTCCATGTTAAGGGACCGTCACATTGTCTGTCCCAACATTGACGGGGGTCCACTACGCCAATAATGGTATAAAGGCGTTTTTGCTAAAAAGCCTTTTTGTTAAAGGACCTTCGAATGTCCTCGTATGTTGAAAAGGTGAGGCTCGATATAGGCGGCTGAGGTCGTCTATTTTAATGTTGGGCCTAATTAGTTTTTTCCCGGATCCCGGTTGAAACTTTAGAGCGATATATTATTTGAATACGCACGTATCTGGAAGTGTTATAACGTATTTAAAATGCAAGATGCAAGATTTTAAAGTATAGCACCTTTTAAAAATCTTTGTTATTGTCAACTGAGTGCTGTTTTCTTCAGTGACTTCTTTCCGTCCTTCAAAATGCAAACTGCAAATTGTATATTCCGGGACTCGTTCGCTATTTTATTATAAATTTTAACTTAACAATGTGCTATGAAAGGGTACGAAGTTGTGTCTTCACGTATTTAATATACAGAGTGTTTTAAAAAACATTGTTTTTTTAGAACACTGTATAGGTAGATAAATATGTTTAATTATACGTGCCTGCACATTCATACTATGTGTATTTTATTTTAGTTATATCATCACTTTTTTAAATTAATTAAGTTACCCTAAAATTATCCTAATATGTTGAAATGGTTTGTACCTCTGATGTTAGACTGTATAAGTTCTCTCCATCCAAGTGGTTGTCTGAAAGAAATCGCTCTAAAGCGATAAGACCGCGAAATTGTAACTATTTTTAATGATTTGTATGTTCATTGTTAATTTTTGGTTTGTTGCAATAAAATGAAATAATCAATTTGTATGATATTAATGATATTCGAGATGCCCAAGTGGCTTTATACAAATTCGGACGTGTTATATTCACTCCTCCTCAAATTCAACCGAGCAAAATTAACTGTGTGTCAGTTAATCCTCGTTTGCAGCGATAACAGAGCATTTAGTTTTCGTCAGTCATCTATCATCCCACATAATTGATGGCTCGAATTTAGTTGCAACTTTGACAAGCCCAGATAAATTCTGTGACAAACGAGGCGTTTGTCTTAATACAGTTTGTTGATCACCTCGAGCATTCTAGCTGTAGTTTGTATTCACATAGATTTACTAAGCTGTGTATAGGTAAAAAACTTAACTAAGTCACCTGTTGTATGTAGTTGTGTACAGTTTGCAAAAAAACGCATAAGCATAATAAATTATATAAATATTTAATATATATATATACTTTCAAATTCTTTTAATGTGTTGAGAACCAGTTTTTTCGGTACACCAGATATTTTAATGACCAATTGTTTTGGTGTTGATAAACAACTTAAGTCTTTATCGCAAACCTCCTTAAAATGTTTGTACATATTACACAAAACTCTTTTCGTTTGAACATACAGTGGTTGTCCTCTACCAATTTCAGGAAATGGTGCCATATTAATTTGCCAAGCTGAATTCAAAATCGAGGTTTTACAATTTGCTCCTGTGGTAAACTGTATTGTTTATTCATGAACGATGCAAAAATACGAAGACAATTACTTGACATTGACAACTATTTATATCTTATCGTGACAATGTAATCATAAGTGGATAGGAATAATCAAACTTGAAAGTTATGCAAATAATGAGTTTGCAAACCATACCATATTTTTCAAATTTGAAAAATAGAATGTCTATTCGCACACATTACTCACACATACAACAGGTGACTTAGTTAAGTTTTTTACCTATACTAGACGACAAAAATGACGCCTAAGTACATTTAATAAATAAATTTTAATACAACAAAACTAAACTAATATCATAAAATAGCATAGTTTATGGCGCTCTAATTGTGTGTCGTGACGTGAGTGCCTTATAACCAGTGATCGGAGTAGGTAGAGCTATTTTATGTACTTGCCATATGATAGAATAATATGGATATTCCCCGAATGAAAAGCATACACTTCCTATAAGTATAAGGATAGTAGAATAAATAGATAGAAACTTGATTAATTAAACCACATATATGTTTTTATGTAACAATTTCTTATATTTATACAAGAATCAACAATCATTTAACATTTTCATTCTGAAGTTGTACAAGAACATACCATACAAATTATTTGTTCTTCTAAAATCGAAACATGATTGAAAAGCACTCTGAGAACCGAAGTAATCGAGTGAGACAACATTAAACAACATGTTACTTTCGGTAAACAATTGAATGCCAGTATTGCAGAAAGAGACAAAAACAGGAACGTTACTCTAGTCTAGCCACACCCGTGACACTCCCTGTACGTGTGAGCAAGAGCGCATAATGCAGCGATATCACGAGTGTCAACAAAGCGGCAACGTCGCTCGTGCGCAAATGGGTTTACATATACCATTTTTTATACTTATTGATAAAAATAATTATAATAATCGAATTCCGGAGTATTAGTCAGAATCCCGTGGAATATCCATATTAACATCAATGTTTGCGGTCAATGAACCTAAATAGCTCTACCTACTCCGATCACTGCTTATAACATATCCCTTTACCCTTGATATTAATAAACCCACATAAGACTAAAGTTTCACCTAGTTAAAATTGATGCTGATTTTTATTTAATCCTTTATTGCACATATAAAAACAGACGTTATACAAGACATATACAAAGGTGAGCTAATTTCTAGAAGAGATCTCTTCCAGCCTACCCTAGCTGCGGTGTGGAACGGAAGTTTGCAGACTTATCCTACGAAACTAATTACTGATACATTTAAATACTTAAACTAACCATAATGTATATATATATATATATACATATACATACACATATGTACATATAATAATTTAATAATAATTTGTTAGTCTGCAAGGTACCTATTTATTATATGGGCCCCTTTGTGTTTTTACCATCTCGTACATTGTGTGTTGCCTGAAATAAATGATTTATTATTATTATAATAATTTAAATGTACAATTATATATAACGCTACTGATTACCAATGTTGGAAAAGTTCTGATGTTCGTGATCCCGGAATAGATATTTAACTGTTCTGTGTTCGTGATGATCTTAGGAAGGACCTTTAGGAATAAGGCAGATAGTGATCACGTTAATTTAAACGAGGCCTAATTTTAGTCCACTTTGATTATTATCAGGGTTATTTTGAATAGTCACGAGCGTAAATATGGACAAGTTATTCTCATTGGAGTTGAGTTTGGTTTTGAGTCATATATTTTTGACAATAGAACTACAAGCGACCTATATGAATTATCATATAATTTAGCTGCTAGCGTAAACGATTGTATACAGATAGAAATTGTTGATTATAATAATACATATACAATACATAATAATAATTTAATATATTGATGATAAGGCCGAAAGCAGAAACGCAGTTCACCCGGAATCCACAACTACTGAGGCACTGGTTATCTTATCTCTAGCTGCCGAGACACAACAATGCTACAAACATTGATGTTATGGCGACATGTTAAAATAAGATGGTTGTAGCTAGCCAGGCGGACAAACAAGCCCACCAACCAAACCGAGTACACATACATGTACCAACGCTGGGAATCGAACCTGGGACCTCTGGGTCGTGGTCTTGACCACTATAGCTAGACCGCTTAACTGAGTCCTCGCCTGCAGTTACGCGCGCCATTTTGTAAATTTAAAATCGATAGAACATGACATATTATTATTATATGTCACATTTTATGTCATTTGACTATCAAGGGTCATTTTGATATGTCAAATGTCTTCTAATGAGTATTTACTGCATTTATATAAAATGATGTAATACCTGACCCATTTTTTTCAGAATATAATGTTAAAATTGCTTATTACTAAGGTTAGAATGTTACACATCATATGAGACTACTGTAAGGCTCGCTGGTTTTTTTAGGATTCGGATTGGATCGGGGAGCGGAACAACCCGAGGGCGCCTCTAAAGGCTCGGACCTCGGCTCGGGTTGACCGGGCCGTGGTGGTGGGGAGAAGCGCCCAGGTACAATGTCTGTACCTGGTATAGAGCGCGAGTGAACCGGATCGTCGTACTCTTGTTCTACGAGTACGGTGTCTTGGGCCTAAAGTAGTGTGAATGTTTAGTGTATTCTGTAAATATGTATTGGCATTTAGAGGATCGGGCGGGAATTCACATATGCTCGTGATCGTGAGCACATGAGTCCCCTACATCTAGAGGGACTAGTTTCCTTCTACTTTGCGATGAGCGTCGGAGCGGCAACAACGTTTTCATCGTAATAGGATGTAAATTTTATAGCCCTTTTGCTGTGCAGCGGCGCAGAGGGTTAAAACTATGTATTTAGTCAATAAAATAAAAAAAACATCTATATTGTATTTGTAAATTGTCTGTATGTAATATATTAAACTATCACCGGTCATTTATGTTAAAATAAAATGACTACATGATCTATTAGAATGTCCATGTGGAAGCGTCTGCGCCAGAAATGGGGTATTCAATGATAATGACGACAACATCACTGAAAGGGAATAGTAAGTAGATAAAGCATACGTAAAATTTTTAATCAGATCAAAGTGAAAACTTCACAAAGAGATTTCAGAGTAGGAGATATTGAAAGAGGAAAGTATTCTGCTGTCCTTTCGGTAACTCTAAGGCTGGCTCCAAACTGCGAGCTTAGCGCAGCTAAAACTACGACGACGGCCGCGTAATATTGAATATATAAAACAACCTTTTGCGACCAAAGTGTAGTAACTAAGGTGCTAAACAGGCACGGCATCAAATGGAAAGAGCAGCCGGGTATGAAACATTCCAAATCCTTGCTAGGCGAAAACGCCTTAGGACGGAGTAAGTTCATATGCGGAGGCAGCAGAAGGCAGGCCCGATTAACCATCAGTGCCTTGACACCTGTCTTGACAGGGTTGTCAGATCCCAATGGGTCGAAGTGTTACTGGGAGAGGGAAACCTCAGCACGCCCCACTAAGATAATATAAGATAACTAAGGTGCTAAAATAGTCCTGTATGCCCATCCGAAAATCTGATAAGGTTTTTTGTACTACGAATGGACTCACGTCAATAGTCTAATCACAGAACTATGTGAAATGAACTACGAATTTGTGAGCTCCTTGCTTTATTACGCTTTACAGCTCAAATAACTTCTCCGTGACGTTCAAGAGAATGGACACCGCCCCTCAAGTGTAGGTCCATGGCTCGGGTAGACCGTGTCGTGGTCTCTAAAGCTCTCTATCTCTCTCTCTCTCTCTCTCTCTCTCTCTCTCTCTCTGACACACACTCGTTTCGCTTTTCAACTGGAACGACTTCGAAATACGCATGAAGTCTCGACGTAAGTTCGACTCGCCTCCGTCGCATGAGCTGCCCGCTCCCCGCTGCCCCGCCCGCTCCGAACCGAGTCGCAGCCTTACCCCTCATTCATCAACTAATAGCCCAGCTGTTATTTAAAATCACAGTTACAAAAGGACGTACATTAACACATCAACACAGTAGCAGTGATATATTTAGCGATATTTTATCTAAGGGAAGTTAGCAACACGCCGAGGCAGACAGCTGACACTATCTACGGAAATATATTGTGAATATTACCGCCCGGGCCCGGCTCGTACGTTTTATATGCAGACTGTTCCGCGTAGAAACTATTTTATGTTGGCTATTTGTAATGAGCGGCGAGTAAGGCTGATATCTTAGACGAGTGATTTTATCGTTATCATTTTGCTGAGCAAGCACTTCCTAAAATGTGAAGAAGCCAGCAGCGGATCTATAATCAAAATATATTTTTATAAAATCAGCTTTTTTTTTAAGTTCAGGGGGGTAACCATGAGCTCTTACCGATACCGGTATCGGTGTTGGTGTGTACTGCATCCAAGCTGGATAAACGAGTGAGATAGCGGAATTAATTCGGGCGACGTTTAAAAGACCGCCTTGGGCCATCAGCAACTTCTTTTAAGAAATTTTAGCACAGCAAATGACTCCATTCTACCTAATGTTAAGAAGAAATGGAGTCCAGACGCGAAAACAACTGGCGCAGCGTAAAAACAACGCAGCATCAGTCACCCTCACCCTGCGCCGGCCCGCAAGGCCTCTTTCTTCACGCCTCGTTTGAAAGATCCCATATCATAGGGAGAAATAAAAACGTTTGCTGGTAGACTATTCCATATATAATTTAGATTTAGATTGTGTTACGAACTTACCTTTAACGTATAATGAGGTAGGTTTGGAGAATTCGGAGCCGATCGCGTTCTCGGCAACGCACTCGAACTTGCCCTGGTCTTCCTCTTCACTCTTCACTATTTGTAAAGTACCTGGAAAGAAAGGACAATTAGATTTTTTATTTTTTTTACACGCACAAAATGAATCCCTGGTATATGATATAAAATGTATTTGCTAAGGTTACTAAGGTTGTAAGAGAACGCTTGTAGCTATAAGACCAATACCACCTTTGTCCATATTAGCTTTAAGATTCTGAATAACTGTTTTTTCATCTGTGTGTGAGCAATAAAGTATTTATCTACTTATCAAAACAATTTCAAACAAAAACCGTGAGTAGTAAAAGTACAGTAATGATTTACTCTGCCATATTAAAATATGTGCGTACAGCTAAGTTGAGTAACAAAACAATTACGATACAGACAGATTTTTATAATAGCTTTTTTTGTTTGTCAGCTATGCCATAAAGGAGATATTGCGACCTATTTGGTAGCATATCATACTTTTTATATAGTTTTTGATAGCTGACGTGGTTTTGATTAGTGTTTTTATATCTTACCTTTTGTTAATTAGTAAATATATAATTACCTAAAGTAAGGGTAGGGCAACAAATTAACAACAAGGCCGAAAACGACATCGCAGCCGACCTAGACGGAGATGGCGGGACGAGTTAGACTAATTTTTGAAGGATTGGTCCCGTAAAGCTGCAGACCGTGTATTTTGGAAAAAGGGAAGAGATGCCTTTGCCCTGCAGTGGGACGATATAGGCTGAAAATAAATAAATAACAATAAGTGTGGGGGTGTAACTTTACAGTGACGTAATACCGCTGTCCGTTTCCACCCGTTCCCGTCTCCACCCGAAAAATTATCATTAAAAATGACGATTATTTATGATTCCGATTCCATTCGTTTTTTGAATAAAGTACAGTGAAGTCCAACAACCGAAAATATTGTTAGCAAGTGATTAATTGTGGTTAATTATTTAACAAGCTTAAATATTTATATTAAAACAGGGAACCTAACTATTGCATATTTTGCACGAGTCACGCTCCCACCCTTCAAACTGATTTGTACACTTACCTGAGATTATTTAAATAAATAGATAATTACTGTGATTTACTTTTTATAGATGTTGTGATTTTAATAATGTAAGAGTTTTTCTTTCCGAATAAAAAATGATTAATCAATAAATGGTTTATTATTTAACCATTTATCCAAAACTATTACCGGTTATCCAAAAGTCGTGGGTTCAATTCCCACACGCGCTTCCTGTGACTGGTAGATTTTAACTGGTAAAATTTTAAAATTAAAAGTTTTATCTTGTAAGTAACCAAAGTAATTTCCAAGTCTGCATTTAAATATTGAACCCATTTCTATGTCGTATTACCACAAAAGTTAATGCTTCGCCAGCACACGTATTCCTTTCTTCATCAGGGGGTAACAATATGTGAAGAAGCAAATTTAGACAAAAAAAGTTTTATATCAAAACAAATTACTATCTGTATACACCTACACAAAAGTAAACTGTTATATTCACGTTATATACTTCGATGGAAAGGTTTGCGAGGCATAACTTTCGCTCCCTAGGGTTTATATATAGTGGAATTAAATATAAGCAGAGATTTATGGCCTAATAACAGGCAACTCAGCTCAGCAGCCATTAGAGCACCGGCCTTTATAGTGGTCTCATACAGTATATTAAGGCTGTTAACTCGTATTTCTATGGAGTACACCTGTTTTGAACCGGGCCTTTTTATACAGAAGACTTCGATTGGCCGAGCGCGGTGTTTTTTATGACGTCATTTAAACTTTTGTACGAAAACTCTTGAGGAGTTTGACGCCACAGTGGAACATTGTGATCTTGCAAGTTAAACAACTTTTTAAATGTCGGGTTATAGGATGGGTGACCGAGTTAAAGTGTCTTTAGCTTAACCGGGCTTCGGGAGGCATGTTAAGCATAAGGTATGGCCGATCCTCTAAAACCCAAAGCATACTCGTACGTACAGTGGTTTACGAGCTTGATCTGCGATTGCCGAATTAAAGCAACCTTCGGAAAGGCCAACCATTGGATGGGTGACCAAACACTTTTCTTCTTGAGCTCTTCGGAAGTCAAGTAAAGCCGTTGGTCCCGGCTGCATAAGCAGTCGTTAGCAACCACCAACCGCACTGGGCCCGCGTAGGGAAGGGACCAACCGCTTAGGGAAGGCTCGTACCCCGGCAGTAGGGAACATAAAATTAGCTGGTGATGATGATGATGATATAATATAGATATGAAACTAAACATACGCTGTTTAAATGTATTCCTATTTACGCTGGTATATAGGTACCACGAAGCTGTAGATAGGTAGGTATCTAATAAAACAAGATATTCAACAGACGAAAGAACAATGCGTGCGTCTTTTTTTCTTGAATGTCAAAAGGTAAGGTGTGTCAGGTAAAGTAAGCCAGTTTGGAAATACGAGAAAGGACAACGGATTCCGGCGCAGGAATCCCGGCCGGGGTGGAATTCTTTTTAACGAAAACGTGCCCCTAATTATGGGGAAACTGGACCGCGGGTTGCGTACTGAGGCTTAGTTGGAGCTGGTCACTAGATTATAGTGTTGTGTCAGTTTCAAATCAATTCAATTAATATAATAATCCAATAACCATGACTTATCTAACAATTAAACTGAAAAATTCGTCACAAACTGTAAAACCACCAATGAGTATCTAAAATGTCACATCACTAATTTCAATGACGGTTCGCGTACACGACACAACCAATCATAAACTGGATTGATTCCAAAGTATCCCTCAAACAACAATGAAAATTAAAAATTCTTGATTCAATTTGGGCATATCAAGTGCGTACATATACAGTAACATATTTAAGACTCGAAGCTGCACCGCCTGATAATTTGTGTAACAATAGGCTATTGTGTGTGTATCATATCTACTTACTTTGTTAGTTAATTTGAACTTTATTTAATGATATATAATGGTGATATCATTATTAAGCTCATTTTTTTGATGCCACAAAAGATGCCGGTCCATGGAATAGCACTAAGAGAAGAAAACCTCCGTAGGATAAAAAACATATAATAAATTTCATTTATATAATAGTGCGAGAAACAACAATGGTATCAGCCGCACAAATAAAACACAACCTAAACGGGAACCTTTTTAAAGCAAATATGGCTGCCATTCATCCGCACAAAACAATTCGCGACTATCAATTCTGGGAGAATGATAAATTGTAAAATAATGTGCGAATTGAATCTACTTCACCGTGCCGGGGCGTGTGCCGTTTGATTTATGTCTATACGATAGTGTTCACTAGGCAGTTCAATAAAAATGGATATT
The DNA here is from genome assembly GCA_949315975.1 of Eudonia truncicolella. Classification (NCBI taxonomy): domain Eukaryota; kingdom Metazoa; phylum Arthropoda; class Insecta; order Lepidoptera; family Crambidae; genus Eudonia; species Eudonia truncicolella. The sequence continues at coordinate 15,169,926 of OX438837.1, read as the reverse complement.
CGGCTTTTTGTGTAAACGTTGGTACTTGGTACAGACGCCTACACGTCAGACTATCCATCGCCAGCTCATTTTATATTCCTTCACTATAGATGGAAACACCACAGGGAGAACGGACCATAAACCAAAACGCGGGCCCAGTGCGGAATGGTGGTTGTTATCGACTGTTCATTCAGCCGTGATGCATGTCGGCTTTACGTGCCTCCCGAAGCCCGGAACACATCGAATTCTCTTCAATAAATGTGCTTCAATAAAATGTCTATTAAAGTTTGACAGTTCGTGGTATGTGGGTGTGTAGGCGTGTGTACCAGTGTACAGTTACACTAACTGATGGAGCTCCAAAAAAATTGAGAACTTTGCAAAGCAACTTAACTGTCGATATCAAATAACAACACAACGAAACTGTTACGGACTGTACAATTATTAGGCTTGTGTTTAAACGCCTACCAAAAATGTATCAATTTTACTACCAATAAAATTCAAAACGCTTACCAAAATGGATAAATGATCACCAAATTGTGTATCCTAAAATATTATAAAAAGAATACAATTTATATTTGTATTAAATGCCTTAAAAATATATGAATACCTTTTAACTGTATTTCAGACCAAATATGTTATATTGTCACCAAATAGATAATACCAATATTTTATGTCTCGAGTTTCAATTTGGTAAATTTTGCTTCCGGTTGCCTAATAAAAAAAAAACACCGAAATTCAAGACAATTGCTACGCTGCGCTTCGCGATTGTCTTAAATTTCTAACCTAACACGTGACCTACAGGAGTAGGGCAGCTAGTATCCTCAATAATTTGAATAATAGTGTAAAAATTGTTGGTATCAATGTTACTGTTTCAGTAAAACAATATTTGGTGAGCATTAATCCATTTTGGCAAGCAAGAAAAAACGTACAATTATTTTGATGTGTGTATAAAAATTACTTTGGTGAGCACTTAAAATGTACCCCAATTATTATACCTACTTAAGCCTTATGTAAGCGTATGAACTTATTGGCGGAAAAGTGAAGTGAAGTGAAGTGATGTTTGCAAGTTTTGTTAAATGCAAATGTGAAGCAATTGTGAATTATTAATTATTAAGTGCTAACAAGTAAAATTCTATCCAAAACTCTTCGTCTATCTCTCATACGATTTGTGTTAGTGCAAAACAGAAGCTCTGCATAGACTATCGGATACTTATCAGAAAGAGATAAACCCCTATTATCCACCTCTGCAATGGTATGACGGATGCTTACCTCCGGAGCGTCGGCAATATTTTCCTATCACCGATGATACTACGCAGATAAAAATCAAATCCGCTAGAATGTTGAATCAAAGGCAATGAAATAAAAAAGATCGGGCGCTCGACCGTCCTGATCCTCAGGCTTTCTACTTTATATCTTCGGATTTGGTCTAATTTACAAACTCCGCGGAAACACTTGCAACAGGGAATCCGATTCGAGGTAATATCTCGACATTTGCAGGGCTCATTTGGGGACTTAATAAGATGTTGTACAGACGCCTGCACACCAACCAATGTTTGTGGTAGGTTGATGTACAGGCGTGTGTACAACCAAATGGATCAATAAAAATTTATGACATGACTATATAAGACGTCACAAAAAAATTACAAAGCTATATCTTTGTTAAACAGCACTCGTTTGCTTCCATGGTTATTTTCACAAAATCTCTTAGGGCCTTACAAATAAACAGAGAATGGCATGCTCGGAATAGTTATTCCGTGTTTTGTTCCCGTCATGTAAACGTCATTTCAAATTAGAGTAAAAGAGACAAAACACGGAATAACTATTCGAAGCTAATTCTCTAATTATTCGTAAGGCGTTTATAGTCTAACATTTACAAAAACCTGTTTAAAATTAAAAGCTTTTGAGTATTGTGCGTTTAAATGATTAATTAACTCCTAGAAAAATAGAGGCTTATTAACAATACCCGAATTGTCGTTTCCTGGTATAATTATGGTTTACTAGCTTCCACAGCTTTTAGTTGTCAGAATCATAATAGTCTGTGTTATAAAATATCAAATGTAATTATTCTTCGAAGGAACATACCATTTTTTCAGGATAAAAAGAAGTCAAACTGCTGCCAATTAACGTTTACGGATTACATTATGATTTGTCTCTCATACCTATAGCCTAAGTATAGCAATAACACAATCACGGATAACGCAACTTTCACTACGTAAATTATGTCGATCTCATGGGTCCACAAAGTAAGCACTGTCGGTCGTCGTCTAGGACTCTAATTTTGATAGATTAGTTCACTTCGAATTTAAAGTAACTAAGTTAAATATAGAACACTAGCATCAATCTCCGCTTTGACAGTCTGCCATAAAATTCCTTATCACATTCCCCAGGAAATATATATATGGCTAGCCCTCCGAATGCCCCTGCAAGATATCACGTCCATATCTCCGCCTTTAACTTGGCCCACGCAGCCTCAAACGCAAAGGAGTCTATGATCGGTGAAACTCAGCCTTTCCGCTGTATCCGCTTCTCTTTGATGCGTCGACTTCAACTCATGTCGGTTTCATTATAGCTAACTCTGTGTTTATTTTTGAAGATTTTCTTTGTCGTTATCCGCAGTTGACCCTTGCGGGATCACCGTATTTATGGACGATGCCAATTACAATATGAAACAAATTTTTTTTTATAAAGATGAAAATTGTTGAAAAGCTTTTCAAGCGACGGATTTTGACACTACCCTTCTTCCTCATTTTTGTCATTGTATGAAAGTCGGTAACCATTATAACAATGAAAGTATCATTGCTAAGAGATGAGAACCCATTGCGTTTCCTTCGTTATATCACTTAACAATCATTATCACGGTAAATGACGGTAGTTGTTGACATTGAATAGGCGCCTTTGGCTTTCAAAGTAAAAAAGTAAATAGTGTTAAATTATTTCGGCGGGCTGGTTAGAACCACGATAGCTCAATTGGAAGAGCACCTGACCCGGTATGTCAGAAGGGTGCAGAATTATTTAACATTTGTGTTTTTGTAATCATTATCACTTAACTCTATGAGCTATAGAAAACCACAGACCTAAAAACAGCCAAGAGCGCCTATTACGCATATGTCAACGCCTGGCTGAGCTGGTAACAGTACCGATATAAGTAAACTGTTTATTCTGCAGAAGAGATGCATTCGAATATTGGTGAATATAACAGACATGGAAAGCTGTAGGCCTCATTTTGTAAAACATAAGATACTTATTCTCGCTTCTATATACTCGTATATATATTTGAAATGTGTAAATGATTGCGTAAAAACAAACATCTATATTAGCAGTCTAGTAATTTTTATTCAGAAAGACGTAGCTTAAGAAATATAAATAAATTAGCTTTACCATTACCAAATTACACTTAGTTGGCGTAATAATGTGTCGATTAAAATATATAATAAGATACCATTCAGTATTAAAAATATAGAAAAAGAAACATTATTTTGTTTCTGTTTCAAAATTTTACTATAATTTTAAAAGAACTTTTAGAAAGTGAGTATTTTTTTAAGTTTGCTTGTTAAAGTTTTTAATTTTGTTTATGTTTTGTTATCCTTTTAAATTTGGATCTCTAATTAATAATAGTATTATAGATAAGATAAGGAAGTTTGACTTGAATTGAATTATATTCTTCTTCTTAGATTAAGATTTTTTGCAATGCCCTTGCAGGGCTCAAGTTTTGAACTTTATATTCAAGCAAGATCACTATGTATTACAACGTGATGCAATTAAATATTATGAATATGATTATAGTTGAGATGAAAGCAACGGCTTATCCGCCAATGAAAAAAGTGGGCTGTGAAAGTTCACAGCTGTTGTTTCCACCAATTACGCTGTTTCTGTAGCTGCTGCCTTCAACCAATCACAAGCCGTGATTTTTAAAAGAGTTTGACATAAAACATAGTGGGTGCTTTTGTATATATCAAAATTTGATTTAAAATAAAATTCTCTTTAAAATAAAGCCAATACCATATTCATAATTCTTATTTGTATGTATTTAATTTAATTTGAAAGATGTAGGTATACCTTAAAAAACACCTTTTATTGCCCATGTTGGAGTCCGTTTACACATTCGGAGATGGTATTTAAACTATTATTTGAAGGAAGATATCGTGCCATTTGATATTCTGCCATTTGATATTTTGACACGTACCACGAGCACACCACGCCGTCGCGACAAAAGGTGGTCAAGCTGTGGTTACGTGTGAATAGTGTCACTGCGGCTTTTTGCGGTTGTATTGTACACAAAATGTGGATATATGGCCGGCCGCTAGTCGCGGTGTCGCTGCGCTGGTGGTTGCTTTGTGGTTGTGACGTGGCTGCGATGTAGTCGGTATCAAACACGCGGTCAATAATGACGGCAAAAAGTGGCCCGTGTGAATTCAACTATTAATTTTCATACAAATTAGCGCCCGCCCACGTGTTGTGGTGTGGTAGTGGTATGTGTGAAACAAGCCTACGCAGTAAGTAATGTTTGCTAACTACAGTCTGTAATAAAGAAATAAGTTACCACGGAAAATACAAAATGAAAGTTATAAACTTAATAAAAACTATTGTTTAAAAAAAGATAGATACCTATGTAGATACCTAAAATGTATAGTTTTCGAGTAAGTTTTCCGATTCAATAGGCGTCCGCGTCGGTGGGACCGCTAAGTCGCACCCATCAACCCTTGTTCCCGTATCTCTTTGACGCCCGCCGTACCATATCCAGCGGTGCGGTTCTCATCCCGAATTCTGCCCGTCTACATTCTGTATTTGTATGCAGGGCGTGTATATATATTTATATACATTCAGTGGCGTATATCAACAGCAAAAGTCAATATTCAATATCAGTATATCAATATTAATGAACCTAAAGATGAATTACTAGGTACCTTGTGCTTGCTTGCTTGACAAAACAAAATAACATATTAACCATAACCACTGACCACTTACCACTGACGTGACATTTTGTGACACTACCACTGACTTACGAATGACATTCGTCTCTACTTTTAGAGACCTTTGGACTAATTATTATGTGTTTATTTATTTTATTTATTTATTTAAAGGGCAACCAACAAGACAAACACAAATACAACAATAACTAAGTAGAACATATTGTAGACTTAAAGCTAGGTGTCGTCTCAATCAGAGGCTGCCACGCAAATTTTGTTGCGAATTTTTTCAACATTGTGTTTTTGTAATTTGTTTCGCAACAAAATTTGCGTTAAAATTATATAAACAAAACAAAAACATTTTATAAATAGCTTGCCTACTTCTTAACTGATCTTTAGTATTTGTAAAAATATTATGATCGGGTGTTAATGACGGTAGTTGTTGACATTGAATGGGTGCCTTTGGCTTTCAAAGTAAAAAGTAAATAGTGTTGAATAATTTCGGAGGGCTGGTTAGAACCACGATAGCTCAATTGGAAGAGCACCTGACCCGGTATGTCAGAAGGGTGCAGGTTCAAATCCTGCTCGTGGAAATTTTTTCAACACTGTGTTTTTGTAAATAATATAATATTTTCCTTTAAATTATAAACTATAAACATTACCATATTCGATTATTTAATAAATTTTAAAAGGTAACTATAACTTAACCAGGTTCAAACGCGAATGACTGCAATATTTTGCGCTTAAATCTCTGCGGTTCGTCTGCGAAGATATCTATATGACATGCTTTGCTAATTTTATTATATTCTCTTTGCACCCTGCTCATAGTTGCGTGGTGACCCAGATTTGTATTACTGCCTTTTACTGAAAAGGGGACATACCTTCCGGCACGAGCTGACTTGAGTGGAATATTAAAATTTATTAAACTTAAAGTACACACGCCTGCACATTAACCTATCCAAAACTGTCAAATTTCTCTAATCGATATTGATCTTTATAACCAAACACTAAGGTTCAACATTTAATAAAGAAATTTGACATTTTGTGGTAGGTTGATCTGCTGCCGTCTGTACTTCATTTTTGGTTTTCATATAGGTATTCTAATACCTACTTCATATCTAAAACATTTAAATTAATAAAATGACCATAATAATGACCGTAATATTTACTAGTCATTATCTGCTCTATATATATATATATATATATATATGCTGTTCGTTTGAGTGGCTAAAACTCGAGAATGGCTGAACCGATTTGGCTAATTTTGATTTTGAAATATTTGTGGAAGTTCAGGGAAGGTTTAAACGGTGAGAACCATAAATATTAAATATAGGAGAATACTAAAAACGACAATTTAGTTTTCCAATACAAAATTATTATAAAGGAAACGAAATAAACAGGAACAATTGTTTTCTAAAAAAATTCAACAATTACAAAAATAAACTAAATAATATATTTTAAAGATAGATACATTTTTGTTTTGTTTTAGGTATTAATTAAGAAATATTTACGTATTTTAAATATCAAAGTAACGTTTTACAAAAAAATTGGCACTTTTTAACAACAGTTATTTGCGGGTCGATTTTGAGCACTGTAAGCAGGCTGGCTGACCACATGCTTGACAGTCGTAGTTTGTTCGACGTCGTTTCTGCTCGAATGACATATAGCAATTCTTCAAGTTTTCTTCATCGTCCTAAAAAAATTCCTTGACCTGAACGAGTATATCATTTTCATCTGCATCGGTGATAACATTAAAGCAACATCAATCTATACATATAATAAAGCTAAAGAAGGTCGAAAGTCTGTACATGGAATGTTCGAAAAAAAGTTAGGATACTTAGAATCGCTAACAGAACACGTTTCAACAGTTTTTAGAATTTTCGTCTGTTTGTCTGTTCATCTGTTTGTATGTTTATTTGACCGCGCACTTGTTTGACCGATTTGAACCTGCACCCTTCTGACATACCGGGTCAGGTGCTCTTCCAATTGAGCCATCGTGGTTCTAACCAGCCTGCCGAAATTATTCAACACTATTTACTTTGAAAGCCAAAGGCGCCAATTCAATGTCAACAACTACCGTCATTAACATCTGATCATAATATTTTTACAAATACTAAAGATCAGTTAAGAAGTAGGCAAGCTATTTATAAAATGTTTTTGTTTTATTTATATGTCATGCCGGTATGTCAGAAGGGTGCAGGTTCAAATCCTGCTCGTGGAATAATATAACATTCTCGTATTTTTGATTTACTTTTTTTTCCAGGATCGCAACACAACTTGTCATGAACCATTGGTATTTTGGTTTGATCTACCAGATTTGCCGTTGAAAGTACAAGGTTTGGTTGGTGGCAGGCCATGTTTTAAGCCCGCTTGGCTACCACAAAAAACTTCCCATCCAACCAAACGCGCGAGGCGCGAGTTTATTAAACACTACGACCCAAGCTATAAAGTCTAGACTTACAAAAGTTAATATCCTCAGAAAGACTGAAAGTTATTTCGTTCGTTCGTTCTCGTTGTTTGTTTTTGATGTAAGTAGATCGTGCTCAGAATTTCGTTTAAAAAGAATAATGAAACAAAATCAGTGCCATTAGTGCTCGCACAATAAAAAAACTGCTTAGACAAGTACAAATGGCTTTTTTGTAGATGGCTGCGAGTATGTTATATGTAACTAATGCCAGGAGGCGGTACATCTACATCGTTTATGCTTAGAATGCGTTTTATATTTTATTTTGTTTTTTATTTATTGAGGCAATATTGATTAATCTCATTTTTAACATTGTAAATTAGCTGAGCGGTTTCACAACCAGATCAATGTCCGCAACGTGAGAACGTACAGTGAAATATTATACAAATGTTATTTATATTTACAAATAAAAAATATATACAAATTAAAAAAATAAAGACATGTACATATTTACAATACACACCCACCCGTTTTTTAATTTCTAATTAATTTATTTATAAATAAACAAAACATTACATAAAAGGTACAGGTTGGAATCGAACTAGGGATCTCTACGTCTGAGATCAGTTCAAGCCACCACAGAAGCAGTTATAAAAAATAAAATTGTACCGTAATTCTATTTTCAATCCATTAACATCAATGGATCGCAATCTCAAATTCGGAACGTACGGAGCGTATGGATTGGTTGCTTTGTATTGATATGGAACTGCATTCCCTAAATCGGCAAACTTCATTCCATTCAACGCAATATATCCGTTATAAGCTTCGATTCTGATAACTCAGTGGGCGCGTACCTATAACAAGTGTTTGATATCGATAGCCGATCTTCGAAAATCAGATACACAGTCGATAAATCTATCGAAAGGTCTCATCTATTATACAATCGATTCTATCGTTAATATTAAATAGAATTATATCGGCAAAAAACAGCAAACAAGCCGCTATATGGTAAGTGGTATTAGTCATCAATCAACATTTATAAGCTTTTTAGACCTTGGCGACTATATATAATAAATATCGATATTTACTATTTTAACTTGACCGCTGAAAGCCTAAGGCTTTGCAATTAATCACTCAAGGGTAAGTAAGTAAGACTTCATTGTAACGAAACGTCTGTGTCAAGATATATAACTACTGTGTCAAATTAAAACATGTGTGCCTTTCAATAACAGTTTTTTTTTGGAGAGAGATTGCTGATTGCCTCCGACGGCCTTTTCAGCTTCACCGGGCTTTTTTGGGGGCAGCGAGGAACGTAAAGGGTCCCTCAAGCCGTGTGAAGCGAATCACCTTCGGGGGTTTTCTAGAGGGAACGGCATCGCGCACTAGTGCGCGATGCCGTAGCCTACTAGTTTCTCCGAAGGGTTCGGATCGGATCGGGGAGCGGAACAACCCGAGGGCGCCTCTAAAGGCTCGGACCTCGGCTCGGGTTGACCGGGCCGTGGGGAGGAGAGAAGCGCCCAGGTACATGTCTGTACCTGGTGTAGATCGCGTGTGAAGCGGTTCTTCGTACCCTTGTTCTACGAGTACGGTGTCTTGGGCCTAAACTAGTGTGCAAGTTTAGTGTATTCTGCCAAATTTCTTCTAAATGCCATCGGGCGTCTAAATATAGTTTTTTTGGAAATAAAATGTAATACTACAAAAACACCTAGAAACCATTGAAAGTCACCAGACTCGACTAATATATTCTCAATAAAATATAATAAAAATAAAATAATAACTAGTGGTGTATATTCCAGAATACAGACACTTATCAGTTGTTTCAACTGCCTGCCTGATTGATTTAGGTATATGAATAATTATAATAATAATAAGTTAATGTAGGCGGAAATGAGACTGCAATGGTATTGACAGCCAACCGATATTCTCGATTTATCGTAAGTCGACTATCGCTCAGCAGCACTAACCTTCAGGCAGCAACATGTTCGAGTTCTTGAAATGTGAACTAGTTCAGGTGATGCCAGCGAAGAATTTCATATTACACATGTATCTATATGACAGAACCGGATGAGTCATAGTCATATAATTGAATTAGGATTACACGTGAGTATATATAAAGATAATCTCTATGGTCTCCGGAATCTAAAAGACCTATTGTCTAATCAGCCCCCCGACCGCCTAACTTTATCGCCATCGCTCTCGACATCGCGCTCTATAGTTTATGGCGTCATCTTGTCATTTCAAAATCGATAAGAAAGCAATATGAAATCAATATCGAAAGCTATAGCCTATAGCTTTCGATATTGCTTTTATACCGCTTTCGAAATGACAAGATGACGCCATAAACTTTAGAGCGCGACAGCGAGAGCGATGGCGATAGATGTAGGCGGTAGGCCCCCTGGTCATAACAACAATTACAGATAGGATAGCCAGTTTCTCAGTTAAAGACTATGGATGACATTCACATCCATCTTCGACCTTATCATCAATTACCATTCAGTGAGAAAAAAGTCAAAAGCCGCAAAAAGTTGTGAATAGAAAAAAGAGCTCTGAATGAGAACACAAAAACAGTATAAAAGTTGCGCCTATAAATTTCTCTTGAACTGTGACAGCGCCTATACACAACATTTTCATCCATACTGCGAAGAAGGAGTTTGTACATGGACCTCTTCAGTTAGAACTCAAAAAGAGTAAAAATAACGCGCCAAAATTTGTTTCGTGAGCTGTGAGAGCGCCTTAAGAACGCCACTTAAGAACTGTTCTGCCCCAGTGGCCATCAGTCCTGCGAGCAATGTGCCCTGCCCACTGCCACTTGAGCTTAGCAACTCTTTGGGCTATGTCGGTAACCTTTGTTCTTCTGCTGCGGATCTCCTCATTTCTAATTCGATCACGCAGAGAAACCCCGCCTATTAAGCCGCCGAAACTGAGACGCATCACCTGAGGAAAGCAGAACTATTGCGTGCCGCTCTTCCATAGTTTTAGGTTATGGTCTGAGAACTTTTTGGTTCTTTTTGTACGGTGGGTTTTACAGAGTTTGGACCCAACCGTTTGGACAGTTTCAGACAGTAAATATTAAGTACAAATATTTAGCAACCTTAAATTAAATCTATAACTTTAAGATTTAACGTTCAAAGTAAGCTGAAGGACAACTTTCGAGATGAATTTTTGTTCCGGATCCTGTATCTAAGATAATTGATCGAAGCCAAAAACAGTATAAAATATACGTTTATAAATGTCTCGTGAGATATGGCAGTACCTATAATGCCAAGGTTTTATACTTATGACACCGGATTTTATACTTCATACACGGACCTTTTTAGTTAGAACCCTAAAACACTATAAAAGATGAGCCTATAAATGTCTTCTGATTTCTTGGCGGGAAAGTAAAGAGTCATGTCTGCGGTTTTGTTTTATTTTTTAAAAATTGTGATAAATTGAATATTAATGTGAAATAATGGTGGATTACTAACCGTTAAGTGTTCGTAAGTGCGCATGAGTGTTGGCAAATGTAACAAAACAGTGCAACTTAACTTTTAAAAATTCTCTCAAGAAGTCCGCCCGAGGAATTAGTAAAGCCCCACATCTTTACTGAGATACTCGAGGGGTTGGGGGGTATATCATTTCTCACTTCTCATTTCTATTATCATTCATTATCATCATACTGGAAGGAAATATTGTTTATTTATTTATTACTTGTAAGAAAAATTACTTTGACACTGGCTAAATGTGCTAATCGCACGAAGCCATCAACTAAAGGAGAAAAAAATAAAAATGTCTTCTGAGTCGTGACAGCGCCAATAAAGAGTTAGAGTCTGTTTGTTATAAGTTGGGCGGGCGCGGGAGGAATTCTGTGTCTTCAAATATTGAAAAAGTTTGCGTTATAAAATTGTTTCTCGTCCGCAACTATTGAAAATTGGATCGTGCGAGCGAGTAAATACACTTCAACTGGAGTTGGTATTGTTTATGCGAAGCTTGTGTAGTAACTGTACCATTGTGTCTTTGTAAGACACTTTTTTCTATAAATTTCGTTTTTATCTCACTGAAGAGTGTCTGTCTAACTTTCGGAACTTGTATAGTTTTACAACTACACTTTGAGTAGTGTTGTTGTGTTCTTAAGTATGGCTACCATGACTGATAGTTCACTATAGTGATAGTGATGGCAAGCATGTCGGACATACGACACTCAAACCGAGTATAATATGGTACCTACTCTCTTTGGAAATCAATCTTGGGACCTCTGGCACTGAAACCGGTGGACATACCACTAAACCACAGAAGTGGTTAAAGTGATTATCATGTGACCATATTTTAGATTTTAAACACAACTCATTAACGCCTGAATAGAACACATAGTCTTAGAATAAGTAAAGTCTATTTACAATACATATTTCCCAGTTACTAGACTAGATATCGAATTACAGAAGTCGTCGTTATCACTTCATAATTAATAATTTTATTAAAAACTTTAAAATCACAAAAAACTAGTTAGCTATTCAATGAACTAAAAACGTCCGCACTACACACAACGCCACTACAAAACCAACTTTATAACATATCCATGCAGAATATCCGGCACGCCTACAAGCCGCTGATATACGGGATCGTTATTGCCGCCAAGATAAATCCCTGTCCACATTTATTCATTACGGTACACTCATTAACTTGCTTGTCTTCATATAAGTGTCTCCGGAAAATAAGATCACCTTAGATCATTTAATGAACCTCTGTGGGGCACAACTCGCCGGCCAAGCTCGTCTGCGCCCCTAAGAGCTAGATTAAACGGACCTTTGTGATAAAGCCTCTTCGCCTATATAACTTGACCTGTAACTGTTCACCGGTGTGCCCCGCTGTGGTCTTCCTAATGAGAAAAGTGAGAGGAGAGGCAGGTCTCTAACAACCGGTGGCAATATAATGACGCAACGACCCCGCTATTCCGTAAGACGTTTATGAATAGCGCTTATTTTTCTTTTAATTACGCCCTCGGTTGTCTTCGGTGGCGTTTGCCGCGCCCCCGATCCAACTTAGCGAGTTGTTTAAAGCAAATGGTGATTGCTTTTCACAATATCAGTTTTAATTGATGTTCTGTACGGTAGAGTAACTTAATATATTTACGTTTTAATGCTACGAAAAACGTATCTCTAAAGAAGTAGGTAACTACGTTGTATAACATAAATATTTTATCAATAAATGCAATAATTTTATTATTAAAGTACGCGACTGTACTTATATGAGTTTATTTAAGTATGTTGATTACATTATTTCATGTTTATCTATATTATGTTAAACGATTTTTATACGCAGTGCACATACTTCGTACATGGTATATGTTTGTTATTGATGATGCTGAAATAAGGTTAACAATTTCCTAATTTTTCTTTTTGTCTTCTTATCTGTGGCGGTAGCCAATGTAGCATTAAGAAAACGATAGCGAAGTTCAAAAAGAACAAAACGCATGGGATTGGCATAAGATTGACCACGTGATTTAGCGCAGCTTACGTCCATCCCATACATTTTATTCTTTTAGAACTTCGCTATCGTTTTCTTAATGCTACTTTGGCTAAGCCTACTGTTTTCACTAAAAAAGCAAATCTAAATATAACCAGAAATAACAGTGAATGTTATATTCATTGATTGATCAACAACACAATCTCAGTGAAAGGTCTACAAACTTAAAATTGGGCTGGTAGGTTCCTTATAGGACGTAGTTACTAAGTAAAGTGTTTTTAAAGACTCTCCCCCCGGGATCACGGGATTCTGGTTCATGCGGACACGGGCGGTCGCTATTAAACATAATATATTCAAAGGGTATGATCAAAAGAATAGGCACGACGTATGATATGACACACTGATAGATGGAGGATACGACAGTTGTTTGTTCTATTTTTTTTAACAAGTTATTCGTGCTTTTTGCCAACCGCCTATACAAGTATTATACTTCTAATACCTACGAGGCTTTAACGTAAAGGCACGGCAAAACTATATTCAGTAACATAATTAACACTTTATTACTATCGGTAAACTATTGTTTCCTAAAATTTACGGGAACACTATACATAGAAATGACATCATCAACACTACACTGCACTAATGTAATGGCATTTGATTTAAACGTTTTTGAAAGAGAGAAAATAATATCTACGCAAAAAAAAAAGTTGTAGAACGGGTTTTATTTCAATACTATAATCGTAGACTATAAAATCTTCTGTTGTTATTATAGTGTTAACATATTTGTTTATATTTTTTTCGGATTATGATCAGCTACAAAATGTGGGAAACTTTAAAAGAAAAATAATAAAAGCTATACCTTCCTTAAGTTCAATATAATTCAATATAATATAAGAGTCCAGAATACGAGTACCTAAAAACCAACTTAGTTTCGGTACACAAACAAACAAATAAAGATCTAATTTCAATTTCGTTTTGGTTGCGAACACGGTCGCAAATTCCAAAGTTGGACAAATTTGGAGCGTTAAATAAGCCTGTATTTCGGTCTAGACTGTTCTTTATCATCTGTTATGAGAAGGGCCCTCCGTTATCCGGGCGAGCTCTATAGAATTTAAATTGGTCTAAATCCGGGTGAAATATTTGACAATTTATTTGTACCGGTTTTAATTAAGCATCCGGATCGACTTAATGCGGCGTACAGGTACGCGATCGGGTCCAGATAGTATTATTTAACATTTACGATTACATACCTACATAGGAAAGTAATTTTTGTTTGCAAAAAATAGTCAACGGTGCTGTGTTCAATTTGTTTTTGGGATATTGATTTGTCATTTAGGTATTTATTCTGTTTTTTGTACCTTAGAAAATAAAATAAAAAATAGACACGCGTTTTTTTTTCAACAACAACAAATCAGTAGTAAAGATTTGTTATTTACTTTTAGTGAATAAAAAAATTTTTCGGACGATTAAAAGTTATTACTTATTTTTAAGTTTATTTAAATAAAGTCTAGGTATGTTTTGGCTTTATTGATAAAACTCAAAATAAAGTTAACATGTATTGTAAATATATTATTATTTCTTTTAATGTAACCATGGAAATTTCTATGAGGTTCTAAGTACTTGGTAATCTACTTTGAGCACCCGCCTAAATAGCGCCTGCACGAATAACACCTGGCCTAGTCCACATTCAGCGCCTATTGATATTTTTGGCAGGTGCTATTAGTGGATTCAAATGTATTTTTACATTTTTGTCCACGAACAGCACCTACAATACAGCAGCATTTGTTAGGCAAGACGTTATAGTACAGTCAGGTAGTCAGTGAGTATATAACTTGTCACAAAATGTAATGTAATGTCTAACTTTAATGTTAAAGAAATGTTATGTTTTTGCATATACCTACAGCATACGCTTCATAGATTTTTGTCGCATACATTTTATAGGTGCAGGCATGAGCAATACCTATTTAATTTAAAACCAGAAGATAAAGTGAGATATTTATATATAAAGCACATGATAGAGGTATTCATAAACAGTTCAACAGAAGTTTCACAGATACCGTCACGAGAAGTTTCAGGTCAAGGCAGTTCATCAGCCCACGTGGTTTGTTCAATTATAACATGTCTAATACAGCAATTCTCATTCATGTATCCTCTTCTCCACAATTACAATAATCTCGTCCTCATTATAGTTATTCAAGTTCAGAAGTAATTATAAAATTTATAAAATACAGTGAAAAAATTAAACGCCCACCCGACCCAGCCAGGAATCGAACCTGGGTCTTCCGCAATCCGGGCGGCTGCACTGACCGCTATGCTACCGGGAAGGCTGCTGTAAGCGCTGAATTTTGTCACTGCTTTTTAATTATTTTTTTGAGTGCTAATAGCGGCACAGTGCCTTCTATCCAACGGTCGTTGCAACCGATGGCCATGCAGATTCACCTTTGCAGATGAAATACCACAAGTTTAATAACACAACGCTATAGTAAATTTTACTTTTTATTTTAAAAGTGCTAATTACTGCACTGAAGCTTAATTAAATATTTATAAAATTTATAAATCACAGTGAAAAAATTAAACGCCCCCCCGACCCAGCCAGGAATCGAACCTGAGTCTTCTGCAATCCGGGCGGCTGCACTGAATTTAGCTTCAGTGCAGCAATTAGCATTTGAAAATAAAAAATAAAATTCAGAAGTAATTCCTAGATTAATATAAAAAAACCTCATTACGTCATAATATATTTTTATTGGTATTATTAACACTGCACTACTACTACTAAACACTATCGTAAAACATAAAATTGTCAGCTTGTATAATGTAATATTAATTGCCATGATTTTATATGAAAGCCAAACTAACAAGATACACCAATTGAGCTATATTTAGATGTGCCAACGAATACTAGAAACAAAAAAGGTCTATATATAAATACCAAAAGCAAAAAGCGGAGTTTATGATATAAATAATAAAGTACTTAATACCACATTTATTTATATTTTTTAAATGTCATTACTTTTGTGGCACAAGAAAATAATGAAATATCTCAACGTCACAAATGACACAACAATCTCCATCAAATCAAACAAAACAAAATACGTATCAAGTTTTTTTGGCCATTTACCAGTATTACAATCACCATCCATCCAAACAATGACATTGTTAACACTGTAAGCTTAAATAATCAGTTAGATAGAGTCAATAAAATAACGAGGACACGATAAAAAAAAGTAAAAACAATTTTTATAATTCACAAAAGCGATGCGAAAACATCCAAACAGATTATTTACATTTGAATCGGGCAACTAGAAAATACACCAACCAAAAACTTTTCTGCTCTTGTTAAAACAAGAATTTATAAAGAAAGACAAAGTGCTGGAAAATCTTCCAATAAGCTCCACTGTTTGTTTTGTTTTAACCGAAAACAAGCGACAATCAGCGATGGCCGCCGCGACCGATTGGAAATTGTCGCTCGCCCGGAAAGTTTAGGACCTTTGTAAAATGCCGTAATAACTCCGCTACAGCCACGGTATACTTACTTTTGACAAAGGATTTTAATATCGTCAGTTGGTATGTAAATAAAAACTAATATTAATACCAGTTACATTTTACTGGCATGTATTTTCAAAAGTTTTACACCATACTCCACTCACTCTCCTGTCCTAGTGAAGTATAAATATACACATCTCATAATTGAATTAAATATTAATAAAATAAACCTTACTTTTCAATAATACAAACACTTTCATCAGATACGTATAATCATACGAGTATGTGCAACTATACACTATATACTATACACAGAGGTAAGAAAAATGACGTCAACTGGATATGACACGCGGCGTGTCGTGTGAAAAGGGCAGACCTTAATCAAGGCCCGCACCCCACTGTTATTGTTGTTCGAATTAAGGCCCGCTTTTTGCTAGAACAACAGTCGGGCGTAGTCCCATTCAAACTTGGAAGGTCTCCGCATTTGTATGTAAATGAATCGTAATCTCACCCTTAGGTCGCAATCACGCCGTGTATCTGTGTCCCTTCGAGTGGTACAGCGAATGATAATACTGGAAGAGATGTTGAGCGGCAATTTCATATTTTAGACGCCAAACTTTGACTGTGC
Source organism: Eudonia truncicolella (assembly GCA_949315975.1). Lineage (NCBI taxonomy): Eukaryota > Metazoa > Arthropoda > Insecta > Lepidoptera > Crambidae > Eudonia > Eudonia truncicolella. The sequence goes on along the minus strand of OX438837.1, from coordinate 15,153,083 downwards.
ACTGGAAGTAATACTACGTGGAATATTTAAGCACTTGCCAAAGTTAGAACTCATTCATATGAAATACGAGAGGTTTACATATTTTATTGTGCGAACTCCCGGTTCTATTGAAGATTCTGACAGAGGTTTGAGAGATTTTTTGATGCTTTGCGTAAACTATGTAAGCATAACTCACAATATTGAAGTGCTTTTGTAGGCCTTTTTGGAAGAGTAAGAATAAAATGCTCGTTGAAAGCAGTATTTTCGTAACTTGAAAGGACAGTATACTAAAATTCCCTTGGTGTAATTAACTTGATTATTACCCATTTATTTTAAATAGTATTAATACAATAAGTTATAGAGCCTTTCGCCTTTAAAAATAGTTTAGAAACATAACCAAATAACAAAGAATGAACAAGAACTTATCTAAGTACCTGACCTACTTCTTTTTGGTTTTGTAGCTTCAACATTCAGAAATAGCATTAGGTCAAATATATACTATAAGCGTTTGTTGGTAAACTGCTGAAGGTTCCATCATCAACAGTCTATGAACGTCCCACTCTGATGGCTTGAATGCGGCACATACATACCCTACCCACTACGCTGACCTAAAGCGGGTGTGTTTGTGGGACTGTTTTCTTATGCCTACATCAAAATATGGCCGCCCATTTGGTGACACTGTGACGAACGTTGCTTAACTTGCAAGCTCTTTTACCAATTTATTATCTAATTATCTCGTATATATATAATTAGCTCTCTCGTATATAATTAGCTCGTATCAGTCCACCGATGGATGCATCGCACACATTCTTCTAATGACACAATAACAATTCATAACCACTAAACTAGATCTGCTATTCTTCTCTGGCATATGAAAATACAAAACAATTGTAAAACTGACATAACTTTTCGGTTAACACATAGTTTATAGTGCAACAGTTAAGCCGTTACTTCAACAAATGTATCTCTATCTTATGTTCAAATATATTACGGATGCTTCCAGATATATCTTCCAGTCTCCGACGTATATACACTGAATGCCAAATGATATGCAAACGCCATTTGCATATGGTGGAGTTGGCACACAATATTTTTGTTGGTACATTATATTAACATGTGCTTCTGAACAAAGTTTTGAACATGGGTTTAACGGGAAACTACTTAATATAGGTATCCTAGGCATAGCATTTTATACCCGACTTCGAGTCGAGTTAAGTTGCTCAGTTTAGTTTAAAAGTGTATATTGTGCTTCTAAGAATCTAGTTGGGAACGCGGACACGCCTGAGTGAGGACATCCCTCAAGGATATTCTGTGGGACATCCCCTCTCTAAACCCTTTGAGGATGTTCAGTCATCACACCTTGAGGAAAGTTTTCCGTCCCCCTAAAATCCGAGTATACGTAAAGGTAAGTAAGGTAAGCAACAAAGTAAATTGCGCACTCTTTTAAAAAAAATAAACTTAGCTAATATAAGAGAGATATAATTTAAAAAAAATCGTTATTAAAAAAGAATACGTTGGCGCAGCGGCTTGTCGTTTCGGGTTATGGCCTTCCGACATGCTAGGTCACCAGATTTGTTACTGAATTCAGCTTTTTTGTGGTTTAAAGGTATTCTATGGTGTTAGCTCCGGTAATTGTCGTGATGGCATTCGTTTATACCACCAACCCTTATTTGATTTAGTGTGTTATGGACCAATCTCCCCATACGCCATTTTTATTATTTATTTGTTTATTAGGACAACCAACAAGACAAACACTGATACAAGCAAAAATTGTAGAAACAAAAATAAACTTACAGCTAAGCGTCCTCTTAATTATAGGTTGCCACGGCATGCAATGTGGACTATATATTTTGCATTAAAAAAAAAACAATTTATTTATTATAATATAACACAAATAAACTAAACTAACTAAATTATATATACGAGTATATAAAGAACGTTAATGCATTCGTTCGTTCATTTCATTTTCCAAATCAATGATTAATTTGAAATGAAACTACTTTTACGGATCTACTCGCGTTTATTTTACACATTAGTTTTAATTAATGCTTATCCTGACGTTTCGAACCCATTGCAGGGTCCGTGGTCACAGGGAGATTATTATTAATTTATCTGATTTAAATAAATAATAAGCATCAAAGGATCAAATTTTCTTTCCCTGTGGTGAGAAAGTAATGGTGGATAATAATAATAATAATAAAGGATCATAGTAACATAAATATCTTACTAACTATCATACACTAAATAAGACTCATAAAACAATGCCTCATCCAGTGTTCCTTACATCTTTGTAGTGTTATTATCAGGCGGCAAGTTTTAGTTGTTAATTTTGCGGCGCAAAAGACCGTTAAAGCGGACAGTCTTTGTCCCGTCTACTGTTTACACGGACATAAGGATCTCACAAAGGCAACGGAAATAAAACAAAACGAGACTCTTATGAAAATGTTTAACTAACAACGGCACGTTTCAGGATAATAGCATTAGGGGAAACGTTAAAATAATAAAAAGATCTTCAAGACAAAAATGTGAAATCTAGTTTTGTTTGTTAGAAAATTACTGAAGGCGCCATTATCATCATCATCAGCTTAAAACCGTCCCAATTCCAGGTTCAGAGCATCTCACATGACATGACATGACTCATGGCACAATGGGGAGTTCGGTACATACCCTACCACGTTGACCAAAAGTCACTTTGTTGCAGGACTTTGAATAACGTTAAAAATTAAGTAACGTTACCTCTATCATACGACGATAACCTTAACAGCAATGGTAATGTTATGCTTGGTATCGTTACCTGGCATTTTAACCGGTAAATTAACTGTTGTGCGTAGGGTCGTCGTTGAAGAGATAAATAAAAATTTGCGAATATTTTAACAGCTTTACTTGCGTTCTATAATGGTACATAGAAGAATTTATAGAGAAAGTATTCAAAATAGCAAAAATAGCGAATGAACGTTTTTCTATTTGAAAGTCCGCTTATATATCGGTTTTGAATTTGGTTTTGACCGCTTCTTCATCGCCAGCCAATCCCGTTGCCGCAGCCGTCGCTCGATCCGTTTCACGCAGCGGTCGCGACATTAACTAACCGCTCTACGCGGATTGTCCAAAGTGCATTACTCGTAGGTACCGAAATAAGTTATGATGCTTTTCTAGATAACGTTACCTGCATTACCGCTAAAAAAATAATTTTATAGAAATAGGCCTATGCCCTGCAGTGGGCGGAAGTGGGCTGATGATGATGATGATGATGATGAACGATATCTCTAATGTGTATACGGTAACGATATCAAGCCCTGATATGTTGAACGGACAGTCTCTGTCGCGTCTAGTGTTTAACTATGTTTAACTAACAACGGCACATTTCGGGATAATAACATTAAGTGAAACGTCATTTGGGCAACGGATATTGGGAAAATGGAAATTTGGCGAGTTTACAGAGTTACAAAGGTACTTTGTCTATCTCTAGCTCCCATATTGACGTCGGACATTTTGCGAAGTAATCAGTATGTACAATCGGCCGCATATAAAGTGTTTCCGAAGTATTGGAAATACTGCCTCTGTTACGTACGGGATAAGGGCTCTCAAGTTTAAACTGATGAACTAAATGTGAAATGAAAAATAATGAAACGAAACACATTTATTGGCACACACTACAAAATATCACGATATTCACAATAACAATACAAAACAAAAGATAAAAGTGTGACCAACTACGCCCCAGCCTCAGCACGTGCTACAGCGACCTGCCCCCCGACCGCCTAACCGATTGCTTTAGCTACGTGTATAGTTTACAAAGTCATCTTGCCATTTCGTACCGCCTATGAAAGCAATATCGAAAGGTATAGGCTATAGCTTTCGATATATGCCTATACCTATTAGCTAGATGACAAGATGACGTCATAAACTATACACGTAGTCAAGGCAATCTGTTAGGCGGTTGGGACCATCAGGATTCTTGAACCGGTAACAAATTCTCACGTTGTGATATCGCAGTCACAGATACTGTCAACAAATTCTTCTTCAATCTTAATAATCAAATTGCAAACAATGAAAAAAAATTAAATGCCTACCTGACCCAACCAGGAGTCGAACCTGGGTCTTCCGCAATCCGGGCGGCTGCACTGACCATTATGCTGCCGGGAAAGGCTGACGTAAGCACTGATTTTTTCACTGCTTTATGGTTTTTGTATTATATTTCATAGAGTAGTAAATTTTAATGTCGAGATCACCGGTGAGATTAAAATATCGGTCGAATTTCGACCACTGGGTTACCAATAGTAAAATTAAACTCTTAATGCCTCATTATCCAGGCCCACAATAACATATCAAACGATCACACATCGATTGTCCACACATTAACCCCTACCCGCCCACATAACTTCAACAACAATATATTCTCGAGTGGTGGAGTCGATAACTCTAAGTTCTAATACGCAGCACAAAATAAGTAGAATGTAGAAGGTTAGTTTCACCAACGCTCGAGCGCTCGCCCGATCCGACCAGCCCCCCTAGACAAGTGGTACAACGCTAATAGATACAAATGAAATAGAATGATTATTGTATGGGATTGACGTAAACGTAATTTATACGTATCGTTGACTTCTCCTGAGTTGTTGAGAGTATCTAGTAAGGAAGGAAGGAAGGAGACACGCCCTAGTGAGTGATGCCATTCCCTCTACAAAACCTCTGATGGTTAAGTTTTTCGCTACCCCCAATATAGTCCGGTGACGCAGAAAATGCTGCATCAGGCAACCGGCAAACTCTCTCCAAAAAAAACGAGCACTCGCCCTCTCACAACACAGAATCTCGCAACAGTCCGAGCGTAGCTGTTGCGAGATTCGTGCCCGTGAGAGGATCTGTGTGCGTTGCACAAGCGTGTCATGTATGAAGCTAACCTACTGCAGTCTCCTAATATAGTGCACGTAGCGACACTAGCAAAACGTTTATCGATGTTGCGACGGATGCGATTACCGGATTATGAGATACGGTGTTGCCAGTCGCTCGTCGGCGATGATTAATGCGGATATCGGATAAGCGTTCGAGCAAGGAGGGCCAGATCAATCGCGCAATTAAATGGGGAAAAGTGTGACAGCAGTGTTGCAACCCTGCTAATAGGGGCTTCTTGGCGGGATAATGAAGTGTCATTATTGCAATTTTATTTATGAATTAATGAAATAATGATGGGTGAATGATGAGTGAATGATAGGTGAATGATGAGAGAATGCAAGGTAACGTTCAAAGAAAGTGAAGAATGAATTATAATTTTATTCGTGTAGGATGAGAAACGTCACTATTTAAATTCATTCAAAAAGTCTGAATGACAAGGAGTTTATTGTAAAATTACTAACAATCGTCAATCCTCACTCAACATACTTTTGTATTTTAGGGGTTTATGACAGTCTTCAATAATTGTTATAACTATAATTATGTATATATATAATATTGCATGTTTTAGCTATGCATTGTACATAACACGATAAAATGAATAGATTTGAAGTCAAACTAAAAAATGAATAAATCTTAATGTTATTAAACTAAACACAAATTGGAGTCTTCCGGCGTAAGGCTTAACGTCTGAAGAGGTATGCTAATTATAAATAATATTTATAATAATAATAAGTTTATAAGACAATCAGAGGAGGCAGGCGCATCCAAGCGAAGTAATCTTAGAGAATAAATTAAAATTAATAAGATTATAGAGCGCCTCCAGCCGTCCGCAGTGTCGCCCTAACTGAATTTAAATTACTTTCTCACCTCTTGTGAAGTGCATAATGGCATTAAAATTGAAATTATTAACATTTTGGCCGGAGAACGTTTATTTAACAGATTTAATGGCGATAACTTTTTTCGTTGGAGGTGTGGAGGTGGAGGTGTGTGAGGAATGTGGAGATACTATTCCGTTTAATGAAATACTAAAATACAGACTGAAAATCATTGAAGGGATAGAAAAGTATTATGTATTGAATACACAGTTAACTTGCTCTAAGTTTTACTGGCTATGAGATGATTGAGTCCCTAGCCGTCTTATGACTCAGGTCCAAATATCCTCGGGGATGCCTCTGGCAGGCCACTGCCGCTACCGTGGTGGGTATCCGGAGATTGCCTGATCGACTATGGTCTCGTGATTACGTCACTGTGAAGTTATACCGCTGGCTTGCAGCCTAAATCACAAACTACTAGAAAAATTCGACGAGTCTTCAGGGGCCTCGGTAGCTCAGCGGTCAGAGCATTGGCCCGGTTATCCAAAGGTCGTGGGTTCGATTCCCACTCGAATTTCCTGAGGCTGGTTGATTTTTTCTAGTAAAATTTTATCAAGCCCTTATACTTTAAGGCGCTGAACACTCTGAAATGCGCTTCTTTATGCATGTTTTCGAAGTTTTTGACGTGAATCCATTGGATCACGTACTGTTTGCATCCCTTTTGCTTGTATGCAGATAGATGCGCTGTTTTATGTCTAAAGTCTGTCGTCATAACAACAATTTTTGTCAGTTATAAATAAACCAATTAGCTCTATGCTTATGTTTCCGGGTAAAGTGGCCTTCCACCTTTGGTCCTACCGCCATGTGTTCGGTGAGATAAAAGACAAAAACCAAGCGGTACCACGTATTAGGACAAAAAATACCCGAGCATGATACAGGGTAAATCTGTATGTGATCTTTTGATGGTTTCTGTTGTGTGATAATTAGAGAGCGTTTTTTACCGCTTTCCTTATATACTTATTAATTTATAATGTAGTAAATATCATTCGTTGGTTGATTGTACAAAAACATTTTAAGATGGCGTGATCAATCACCTTAAAGTAACAATAAAGACTAAATAGCAGTTAGCAGTTACATACTTAATTATTGGTCGCACCACATATAAAGTTGCACTTTGCAACGTCAAATATTCAAGGGTTTAATTTTTGTTCTCCACGGACTGTAAAGCGAAGGCGATAAAGCGCGCACCATACATTACCCACCAAGATCCAATTACCCGACCTGGGGACACTTCCAGGGAATTTCTCCCATGCTCTCGGCGCCGCCGCCGTCTCGCCGTATTGTGGGCGCCCACTCTCATTAAAATGTGCAAATTAAATCCGTCCCAAGATGTTTTTTAATCATTCCATCCTCTTTTAATTAAATTTGATTATAGGTGACGTTAAGTGACACGGCGATGGGCCCAAATGAACTTTTCATGTCCAAATATTAAAGTGCCCGCAGTAACAAAAGCGTTTCAGTATTTTTTTTCTTTCGCCACAATGTTGGTAAGTGGTTTATAAGTGGTCTCATTTTTTGTAATTACACTAGAATAAATGTAATTGCTACGTTGTTAGGGACATCGTTATGTGTGTGAGACGCTAATTCGTTTTTAAAATTGATTTATAATTGTAACATCACTAAAGTTTTACTTTGGATGTTAGCTTCTTTGTCTTATAGACTGCATAATCTTTGATTTCTTCCAGTCATGGACGGTATATCACTATCTCTAAAAACATCGACACTTTTCGCAAAAAAACCTTCTTTCAGACATCCAATGTATGATGATGTGAACCCACTTCTCGTGTGTTAGATAGCCAGTTCCTTAGTGAATAAGGGTTCCGTGTGAAGTGTGCTTCCACCTTCGGCCTTATCGTAACTCACCATCAAAGTTAGGTAAAGTAAAGGCCAGCGCTTCCGCGTTGTGTTTTAAAAATGTAAAGAAATGGTCTTGTGAAAAAAATTGCCAGTTTTATTTTCACTATTCAATTACGACAATGGGAGAAAAGAAATGCCCTTGCTAAGTTTTTAACTGGTTCTTCTCAGTAGAAGTTCTCCCGTCCGCGTCCTGTAGACTTACGAACCGATGGCGTAGTGACATTCATAGTCTGTAACTGGTAATGGTTTTGTCAATGGGCCTTTGCCTTCATTAATTAAATAAGTATATAAGAGCTAATTCTTGTAGCTTTGACTGAATAAATGGTTTTGATTTTATTGTTTTATTTTTGTTATCTTTTTATTACCGTAGTATTTTGTTATGTGATATCAATAAATGTTTTTCTTTCATTCTGATCTTTTTGAAAGCTAGGCTTTATTTGGCATTGAAGCAGCGCCTCCTAGTGACAAACGAGGCCAGTTGCAATACTATGTAGTAAATAAACCTCGCACTTAGCACTCAGCACTTGGCGCTCAGCACTGCACACTATTACCTACTGATAACTTCATGGGTAGAACCTTAATTAGCTCTTACTTTTACAACTTTAAGATAGGAGCCGAAACTTTTAGGATCAGAAGACACCGAACTATTTTAATAAATGTCTTTGTCGAATGTTAGTTTCGCATTAGTATCCGGCCGCAAAGGTAAACTGTTAACAGCGATGTACGAAACAATACTATTGTTACATGCTTGTCTAGAAACAAACTTTGGGAAGGAAAAACACAGAATTAGAGGGAACTGGATGTGCTCTTTCGGTTAGCAAGAACTGAATAATAGTACTTATTGTATTTAAAGTTATCAATTGTTTCACCGTCTCTGAGGTCTAGTGGTTAAGATCACCGGTTTAGACCCAGAGGTCCCGGGTTCGATTCCCAGCGGGGGGTACATGTTTGTGTGGCAGGGCTTGTTTGTCCGCCTGGCTAGCTACCACCATGTTATCTGAATATGTCGTCATAACATCAATGTTTGTTGCATTGTAGTGTCCCGGCAGCTAGAGATAACATAGCCAGTGCCTCACTAGTTGAGGATTCTGGGTGAAGTGCGCTTCCATCATTGGCCTTATCATCACTTAAAATTAGGTGAGATCAAGGCACTGTGCTTACCCGTTAAATAAAAAACCTGCGTGGGATGCCATTATACAGGTGTGGATTATTAAGGGACTGGGGCTTAATATTAATAACCAAGACCAAGTAAGACCAAATAATACTATGAGCTGATTTTCAACAATAGTAAGATAGGTAATTTAATAAAAATGAATTTTTTTTTATTCAATAAACTGTTACAATGAAACCAATTAAGTCAACCTAAATAATCTTTGTACACACGCCTGTACATAAACCTACCACAAACTATCAAATTTCCTCAATAGACTTTGAACTGTATGCTTTAAGGATATGGTTGAAAATGTATTAAACAAATTTGACAGTTTTGGAAAGGTTGATATGCAGGCGTCTGTATATTCCTTACAATAACTATGAAATGGCTTTGCAAATATAAAAGCGTGTTAAACGGAATAAAAACGATTAAAACTGTGCCAAATATTCACATGGAACCATGAAAACTTTCATAATAAGCCTATAAACGCTTTTCTGTTGGGCTTGGCCTAGAAGATGTATTTTATTTGATCACCCATGCGGTTCGCAATCCAACATTGCAAAACTATCGCTTCTAGTAATTCTATTCATTCGTGTAAAAGGGATTAATGTGTTGTGTGAGTATCACCCGAGCCGATAGCTAAGTCGCAACAACTAAAGGCGCAATTACCAACGCCAATCGACTGTGAAGATTTTTATCATACAAGCAAACCACATAAAGCTGTATAACAGCCTGTGAATACGACCGAATATAACAGTCGGCCATTTAGTTAGAAATTAAACGGAGAGCGTGGGTTGTCAAATTTTTCCGGGTAATTTGCGGGCCAAAATGAGGTGTTCGGTGCGGATTAAGATTAGGGGTGGGGGGGAGAGGGAAGTCCATATTTGTATTAAAAAAGATTAATATCATGAAAGCGGGTTTTCCCTGAAGGTTTAGGGAGAGCTACTGACGATGTTTTTAATTTATTAAGACGTATCTTTAATTATGAGTCCGGCGCGCATTCCGCGTTCTAAAACTTCGCATAGACGAATTGTTGCCAACTTTTATTTCAAATACTTTGTACGGCGTCAGTTTCTTTAAAAGTTGAAAGTTACTTTTCAGTTTCGTGTAGATATCTTATTGTTATTCATGAACAGTCGCTTGGTCTAGCGTTTAAACAACAAGAATATATTTATTCACAACGCTGTTGCGGAACAACGGTGGCGCATGGTTTTGGTCTGACCTGATAATAAATTAAACTTGATGGTTCCTGGTTCCTTTCAAAGAACTGGTAAGTTTATCTCTCACACAATTTAATAAAAAAAAATAAAAATCGCAAAAAAAATTGTATTCTGATCTACAATTTGAGTATGAAGATTTAATGCCAAATGATGATGATGATGTTATCATCTATACAGCATCTTAGTCGTATAAACGTTTTCAGGCCTTTCAACGGTCACTTGAACACAATACATGCTAAATTGCAGACACTTTGTCGGATTTTGAGGCAGATAAAGATTCTGACCTCCACTTCCATACAGCATCTTAGTCGTATAAAGGCTTTCATACTTTCAACTCTCACTACTCAGCTGTTAAGTGAGAAACAACATTAAAAGTAGGTCGCCGCAGTACGGCTGTTTAAACTCCCGCAGCAGGATGGGCGAAATGCTTCAGTAGAACGCGTTTATGCTCTCTAAGCCACAAAGTTCAGCGTACGACTTAAAATGTGCAACTAGCAACGAAGTCGTTATAAGAAAGAGTAAGCTTGCTTCGTTTCTTAATCTAACGGATACCGATGATTTTTGGATTTGTGGTTTACTGGTAGACTACCGATCTAAGACTCAAAGATGTTTGATCACAACGTTAATGTTTTCGGTTAAAGTGATAGTTGTTTTAAGTCCGCTATAGCAAGCTACTACCATCTTATCTAAGTCGCAATAACAACCATCTTATCTAAGTCGCAATAACAACCATTTTATGTTGTTATGTAGGAAATGAGATAGCCAGTACTTAAGTAGCTGAGGATTCCGGGTGAAGTACGCATCCATCTTTGGCCTTATCGTCAATTAGCATCATGTAAGGTGAAGGACAACTGCTTCCCCGTCGTGTAAAGAAAATTATACTTGGGTAATAGTTAACCAGGTTTCCGCCTATTTGTTATATTTGGCCGTTGTCCTTACGTCTATTAAGGCGACTCATGGCACATTGTCTAAAAGACATCGTGTCTGGTGGCTTAATCTAGTTTGAGTTTTGTATATTATAAGTATTCATTTGATTACGTTTACGAAAACGAAAATTTGTATAGCAAAATTTTAACTACAAAAACACAATGTTGAAAAAATTTCCACAAGCAGGGTTTGAACCTGCACCCTTCTGACATACTGGGTCAGTTGCTCTTCCAATTGAGCTATCGTGGTTCTAACCAGCCCGCCGAAATTATTCAACACTATTTTACTTTTTTACTTTGAAAGCCAAGGCGCCAATTCAATGTCAACGACTACCGTCATTAACATCTGATCATAATATTTTTACAAATACTAAAGATCAGTTAAGAAGTAGGCAAGCTATTTATAAAATTTTAACTCTTTTGTTATGTAGCCAGAAGGCGTTTCTTCAATGCCATGCAGATTTTCGTTTTCGTTAACGTAATCGAATATCAAATGAAACTTACACTAGGCAATCTGGGTGAGAGTGAGTTTTATTTAATATCCGTATTCATTCGATTCCATTTACGAAAACGAAAATTAATATGGCATTGAAGCAGCGCCTCCTGGCGACATACGAGAAACGTTAACATTTTGCCAAACAAATACTCGTTTTCGTTAACGTGATCGAATGGTGAATATAACTCGCACTAGACACCCTGATGCGAGAGCAAGAATATAGCTAGTTCACCGTGGTTAGTGGCTTCTGTCTCTTGTCATCGTTTCGTGGAAACGGGTTGCTAAACGGTATCTAGCAAACAGCATTATATGCACACGCTAATATAAACAGCGTTATTTGCAATCACTCGAGCTAAGGTTCATTTTCAAATGTAAAATATTTTTACTTTGTAAACTTTACAAAGTAAACAAAGTTTTTAACGGGGTTTCAACTTAAACTTTTAACTACTAAGTGAAGATATATTAAATATGCTTTTGCCGGTATAAAAAGGCTTGCCGAGCTAATATATTAATACTAAGTTGATTTCGTTAAAACTCGTTAAAAAATATGTTTAAAAAGGAACGCGATATAAAAAAGTTCAAAAGTGTTTAATTATACCGAGTAAATTAACGAGTTTAAAAGTAATGGTGGCGCTAGGTTACAGTCTAAGGGTGCTATAACTCCTCAAGGTTGAACAACAACTCGTCCGTTACAAGCAAATCTTCACATATTAAGTGTACGACGGACAAAGGGCGGCAGCTGAGGGATATTTAATAAAGTCGGCCTGTTATTTGGGATAATTCCTGCAAATCCCACCTCTTTATTAACTCCTGTCTGTTGCGGAGGTTCTGGACGGTGGTACTGTGATCAGCACATGCAATGTTACGGTGAGCGTATGTCTAGAACTGTGGCGCATTGAGTGATACCGATTCCTTCATATTTCAAATCAAAGTTTCACTAGGAGCCCTATACAAACTATGTGCGACTCGCTAGGCGTGTCATAAGCCCGCGTAATGGTGGCATGCCTTGCGTGTCATGTTATATGAGTCGGTTGAGTGACGATTGTAGATGGAGCGAGAAAGTTCTGGTGGCGTGGAGACCCCTAACAGGAAGCATAAGCGTTGGCAGCCCACCGGATAGATGGTCTGATGATATAAAATAGCAGGCCTGACCTGGATCAGAAAGGTTTCAGATTTGTCCGTAGCACTTAGTTTGTGGTTTGCACACCGGACTTTGGGCGACGCTAACTCTGGGGTCCCGGGTTCAATTCCCGGTCGGGACAATGTCGAAAACGAACTTTTCGATATCGTGTCGGGTCTGGGTGGTTGTGGTACCGTGTCGTTGTTTCTATTTTCATATAACGAGTGCTTTAGGTAGAGACGCCTGCACTTCAACCTACCCAAAACTGTCAAATTTCTTCAATACATTTTCAACCATATTATTAGGGCATAAAGTTCAAAGTATATTGAGGAAATTTGACAGTTTGTGGTAGGTTGATGTGCAGGCGTGTGTACTTACCTTGGGATCAGAACAATGTTTGAAATGTTGTCTAATAGAAAGGCCACTGGCCGCAGTGTGGAAGGAAATTGGAGAGGCCAACGTCCAGTGAACAACACTATGTTGTAGAGAAGGAAGGAGTGATTAATACCAACTAGCATTGGGTTATAGTGGTTATAGCCTGATCTCTTCATTTATGTGGGAACCTAGCCCAGCAGTAGAACTAATAGACTATAATAATAATTTTATTTCATAGACACATCCATCGATATATTTTTAATTAGTCTATTTAGCCTACAAAGCTAATTGATTAATTAATCTTCAAACAAAGTTAAAATCTATAGCACTAATAGAATTTTACTTGTGGAGTTCGTTTGATCATGTATATAAAATTATGTTTTGTAAATAAAAAGTTTCTAAAGTTATAAAAACGTTATAAAACATGAATTTTCTAACTATCCTAACTAATAACATAAATTCGAAAGCGTGTTTGGTTATCGCAGGGATCGCAAGGGATCGCAGAAAATGTTGTATACTAATCTCCATACTTCAGTATGAAGATGTCGCTAAATGATGTTTATTGATTGTTTGAGAGAGAGAAAGAGAGAGACACATTTATTGACCACACACACTAGCGTACATAAAAATAAAAATAAAAAACAAACAATCAGGTCAATCAGGACCCCGCCTCAGCTTGCGAACGCAGCGTGTCGCAACAACGCTGGCAATCTATGCATTGGACATACCTACTCTGCAATCGACGTGTAAAAATAAAACAAATGACTTTTTAAATTCAAATAGACTCACCATGCATCTTGTTATTGAGCAGCGCATATCTAGGGTTGGAGGCGACGTCCAGCGGCAGCGAGTTCCACAGCCACTTGACTCGCGGCGTGGGGGTGCCGGCGGCCTGGCACGGCAGCGTGGCCGGATGACCCACTTCCACCACCATAGTCGAGGAGGGGGGCGCGACTATGCTCGGGAAGCCCGGCGGGGTTTTGTCGGCTGTGAACAAAAATACAATCAGCATACAGAAACAAAATCAGGAACAAAATACTTATATAAATATTTATTTATCAAAATATTGTTTTTACAATTTTTTTTACAAAACTTGAAAATAATACATACACACAATACAATACATTCTACTGTAACTCTAATTCAGTAGAGTTAAGAGGATGTTACAAACATGCAAATTTATTTTAACTCATATTAAAATTATTAAATTGTTTTACTTTATCGTTTTACGGGAATGTATTAATATTTAAATATTTCAGTTTATTCATCAATTGTTATTGAAATGCCGTCAAATTTAATTCCATTTAAACTATCGTTTTCAATAACGACATTTGAAGGCAGAAAATAAGATATATTGTTATTGTTACGCTAAAAAACGTAACAAAAAATAATAACTATGTAAATTGAACGCGGATCTACCGAATCGTGTTTTGTTCCAATCTCGAGTTAGTCCATCGAGGTTCGTTATCAAATATTAAACTTTTACAATGCCACCATATCACCAGGGGGGCGATTTTTGACGATGACTGATTATCACTTTATCACGGTATGATATCAATTACGAGTGCTCCTTTTTCTCTTATTCAGTCACTGGTAATTTATTTTTGACACTGAAATTTCTCGAACAGTACGTATCCTATTTCGGCATGTATTATATTTCGTAGTGTAATTATATTAAAAATAATTTAAATGTAATTTTTAATTTCAAGATCATCGGTGAGCTTTAAAAATCGCCCCAGGTGATATTAACGCCCTTTTACCGGCTATTTAGAGGAGGGTCGACACAGAAAATATCCCCGTGAGCGAATCTTGAATGTGCCCATAAAATTTTGCGAATAGTGAAATGTTAATTCGCTAAATGAAATTCTCCACGGTCTTTCGGCCGAACTGAACGAAATTTGATTAAGTTACACCGACTGACATTATTTCTCGAAGATTCCTCGCGTCTGTGTACCGCCCGTCGTGCGAGTGAGCGAGAGGGCACCGTTGGAGTGAGATTGCTTCGTGAACTTTCAGATGCGAATGAAATTTATTGCCTTGTAAAACTCCGTTTGGTTAATTGAATAAACAGTAGGGTTTGAATGTTGGAACAATGGGATGTGCGGGGAATTGCAACCGCGGTTTTGTTTTTGTTTTTGTTTATTTATTTTTTTATTGAATCCTTACGGTAGTAAGATGTAAGGTTGTTAAAATGCTCATGTCAGTATTGTCGTCCCTGATTTAGCCACAATAAAATTAAAAACTAAAAATAAGAATTTAAATAGTCTGTATTGTGTATTGATTGCCCCAGTGGGCAAAAGCTGCCAGCATTGAAATAAAGTCATCGCTACAAATAATGACTTTCCAAATGTGGGTTGGCGATCAACCCAGGCTGGGATGCATAGGATTAACCCGTTAATACAAAACACATTTTGCACGACCTAGGAATTGAAACCAGAACTTAATGTATTAAGCCAAGAGTTTTTAAAATTGTTATTTTAGTATTTACAATTCATATTAGCCATCTAAAGCATGGACGATTTCAAGATATTAGAAAAATTTGGTCATCCATCTGGTTAATCGGGTATTGCGAAAGTTGTTTAACTTGCAAGATCGCAACCGGAACACGCAAGCCACTGCACCAACGAGCTTCTGCTCGATACTAATGAGACGGTATTATAATTGGGTCCTACATGAGTTTTTAATTCGGGAAGAGTAGGTTTATATATACATATATAATCGTACGAGCTACCCTCAAAATATCCCTAAAGGTCAGCACGAGTATTCATAATGATTGCAACCTTCTTGGCGGACCTTACACAAGAGTCTTGACATAACGATTATTAATGTTGCCCTTACAATGGGATTTACAAATGACACTTGATTTAGTACTTGTTAGTTTTATTTAGAAAGACGGCAAAATCGAATAGAGTAAAGGAGCTAGATGGCGGTTAACGCGCTCAGTCTGCGATTGCAAAGGCCAGCCATCGGGTGGGTGGCCAAAAATGTTTTTTTCTTTTTTTAGCTATCAGGTAAATGTTACGTCACTTGTAGTACATGGATAAAGCAACTGTTTTCATTTATTTCGTTAAATAGTTCGGTAAGCTTTAGTTTTTATATTGTAACCGTTTTTTGTCCCTAATAAAATAAAATAAAATAAAGTTACCAAGTCATAGACTATAAAAGTAATACATTGCCACCAAAAAAAATGGAGTACGCTCGAAATTTTAAAAGTTAACACGAAGAAAACAAAACACAACAATATTAATATGATTTATAACGTTAAAGTTCGGTGCGATTCTTTTTTGTTTAGTCCCACGAGATTGCCGGGAGAACATTGTTTGACAGTGCGGTTTGACAGTTTTGTAATAGATATACGGTTTTAGGGACTAAGGGACTACATTTAACAGTTTCAAACGGTATCGTTTTTCAGTAACATATCAATAGAGATTAGGACGACCTCCGTAGTCGAGTGGCTCATCTCCGAGGTTCCGAGTTCGATTCCCGGTCGGGTCAATGTAGAAAAATTAACTTTTTATTTTTTTTTCTCGTGTCTGTACTGTAGTCGGGTCAGTCAGAGCTACTTGTAGCTTAAACTGAATAAATGACTTTGAATTGAATTGAATTGAATATGAATTGAATTGATATAAAATTTTATAGAGAGAATTTACAGTGATCAAATAACACTATCTCATGGCGTACGAAATATGAATATCGCAGATTGTTTTTTCTGAACATGTATAGTTGTGGGTTAAGTTGGAGGAGATTCGAGTTTGCAAAGATAATGGTATCGATCGTTTTAGATCGTGTCATAGGTTTTGTTAAGTAATAACTGTATTTCAATATAGTATAAGAATGTAAAAAAAAAACAGAAGCCTCGAAGGATATAGTTCAAATAATAAATTACTTATTATGTGTGAATAGAGTGTTTGTCAGAGTTTCATTTACGCGCTACTTCAATCGTACGAATTGTTGTTATCTTTTCTCGTTTTCTTTTTAATTGTTGTTAACATTATCGAGTGGCAGATTGTAAATGCAAAATAAATATAAAAAAATATCACGTACCGTGATATTCCTTTAAACTTAAATAAATCGTGCAACTGGGCCTAGCACGAACCACTACAGTATTCGTTTCGTAGCGTAAATAGAATTACTGTATGGAAATTGATACAGCGACACGTTCGTAAGTGGATCTAACAATCGATAGACTTTATTTCATAGAACTTATGACATTACAATATGTCTCATACTTTGCCTACGTGCTTTAGCTACTTACCTTGCGATGAGAACAATGTATGTTATGTTGTCCAATACTTATTTATAATAGAAAGTTCGTGCTAAGCCTCATCAAATAATTGTCGTTTCAATTGTTTTCTTTTACTTTCGATTTTGTTTATCGTCATACGCTCATCACTTGTTCCACGGTCTAACTCCATTAAAGGCAAGTTTGGAGACAATATCGTGTTGATGGCAATATGACAAGACGTGGCCGGCTGTGCGCCAATGTAGCCAGCGAGATCGAACCCAATTCGGCGGCGGAATGGAACCTTGCCCCGCGAACACAGTATTGTTGGTAGGTACTTTTTCAATTCCAACTTCTTGATTGAATTGCAGCAAAGGCTAAAATGTAGTCGGATTTCAGCTGTACCGAAAAAGTTTCGATACACCTAGGTGGGTATTCGGTATTGTTTCCAAACAAAAAATGGTTTCATTGTAAAGTCGGGACTAGACCTCCACTCATTTCCATCACTGGATCTGCTTCTAGAACTATATAAAAAGGTCTAAACACCAAAGCTAAGATCGTTCAAGGGAAAGTTTATCCTGTATCGCTTCTAGTTAATCGTAAATCGCCTTTACTTGTAGTCTAGTGGTTAAACGACCGGTCTTGTACTCAGAGGTCGTAACCTTCTTGAAAACCATGGGTCACATCGGTAGCAACTATAGATTCTAAAGTAACTGCTATTAACTGTGTCCCTAGCGTCCTAGGCGTCCATAGAGAGACAAGCTCTGAGGTCATGCCAAATAGGCTAACGTGTAAAAGTCGTATCGAAAGATCTGAAGATTTGAATATAACAATGGATTCATTAACTCTGACATCTAACGGTCTATCCTACATATTATTAGGCCCGGTTTGGTGGCTGGTATGGCTTCTTTTAAGTCCATCTGGCTAGCCACCATCACCTTGTTTGAGTCTGTCGAATCTCTGAGCCGTCGAAGGGTTCCAGGTGAAGTGCGCTTCCACCTTCGGACACATCGTCACTTAATATCAGGTGTGATGAAAGACAAGCGTTGCTACATTGTGAAAAAAAAATATATTAATAGGGGTAGGAAAATATAAGTAGCCGACTTCCAGACTCCAGATCAATGCGGTAGACGGGCAAGGAAAGTGTACGGCCACAGAAAAGCTGTGAAGCGGTCGGTTCGCTTATGCGGCACCCGCATCGATTAAGAGCGATTGCAGTATTAGACACACGTATTTATTACGCAATGGTTAACGCGCCCGGTCTGCGAGTGCTGAGGTTAAGCAACTTTCGCAAAGGCCGGTCGTCGGATGGGCGACGAAAAAATGTATCATCTCGAGCTCCTCTGTGCTTCGGAAGATACATAAAGCCGTTGGTCCCGGCTGCATTAGCAGTCGTTAAAAACCACCAATCCGCACTGGGCCTGCGTGGTCGTTTATGGCCTGTTCTCCCTATCCATCCATAGGGAAGGCTCGTGCCCCAGCAGTGGGGACATAAAATGAGCTGATGATGATGATGATGATTTATTACGCGTATAACCTCGTTTTGGCTACGTAAAGAGTGTGGTTTAGTAAGAGTTATAAAGCTTGGAGGTTTGTTTTACTACAACTATGGCTGGACAATAGTCTTCTCCAAAGATATCTATAACGACCGGTTTTGTACTAATCTTATCCTACCTACACTGCGATATCCGGTGCGCGGTCGCCACTCGAGAACGGTTCCACCCCAGTGTCCATCAGCCCTACGAGTCCTACCTTACGAGCGCGCATGTAACAATTAATAATGGTTCAAACTCAGCTTGGTGGGAATATCATTTATCATTTGTATACAAAAGTAAAAGTTCTACTGTAAAGCAATAAAGTGTACGAGTCAAATAAATGTGAAGTTTCAAAATTGAAAAATGCAAGGTCTGTAGATTCATAGTCTTAAATCAAAATACTCGTAGGTACAGTTTAACAAGCTACCTTCGCAAACGTCTAATAAAAACGTTTCCTTCGCAGCGAGTGCACAAAAAAATCACTGCGCTCATAATTTAAAGCGATGCATCCATGTTCGCTAACCCTTAAAGAGGTAGCTGTAAGGTTGAGAATGCAACAGTGAAAAGTCTCGCCATCATAAATTGCAAACTTGATATTAATTACGTCGTCTGCTCAGTTCGCACGCCGCAAATTGTAATATATTGTAATACCCTTTTAGGTAGTGTACTGGAGACGGGAACGAACTAAAATTGCTTTAATTTCCATACACTTTTGTCGCGGTGCGGTATTAGGTATTTTGTTTTAAAAATGGCGTTTAGTTTCTTTTCCATTAAAGTACTTATTATCGCATCGTTGGTTGAGTGGAAAAATGCTTGGCTTGAGATGCGATGGTAATGGATTCTATTGCCAGGCATATTTTCGCTGCATAGCCCGGGTTTGTGACCACCGATGTGGTGATACTGGTGATTAATTCAAAACCCATCAACTGTAGCGATTTCAATGATGTAGGCCTTTGCCCAGCTGTGGGAAAGTATACAAGCTTTTACTTTAATTGTACTAATTAAGCAACGATCGACATTGAAGTGTCTGTCATCGGTTTATGACTCAGTGGCTGCAGGACACCCAGCCTCTGTTAATTATGCATATATTAGACAACATCACATACATTGTTCTGACCCCAAGGTCAGTAGCTAAAGCACTCGTCTTATGGAAATCAAAAACAACGACGGTACCCCAACCACAAAGACCCGACACAATATCGAAAAGTTCTTTCGACATTGACCCGACCGAGACTCAAACCCGGGACTGCAGAGTTAGCGCCGCCCAAAGACCGGCGTGCAAGCCACTCGGCTACAGAGGTCATCGGTAGCCTAACGGGGAAATGTGCGGGTTAAATGCGAGGAATTATGGTTCAGCTCTGTAACCACTTTAAAGTACTGACGTTAACCCATTCCTAACACAAACCGAGTTAACGTGTACATAAACTATGTGTACACGATCATACAAATATAAGATGTCATCTTAGCTGTATTCGCTTAAACGAATGCTCTCACCTAATTGTATATGAAAGCTTCTCATTCTCCCAACGGCAACGTCAAACAAAATGTCTATACGACAACATTAAGAGAAATGAAATCAATAAGTCGCTATGGGCACAAAATAAGTATACTCAGAAGGTAAGTATCATACTAACCGCGCTCGAGCAACGTACACATAGAACCTGTCACGAACACGGATCTCGGAACCACATGAGTAAATACCAATTCACAGCACGAAACAACGCATGTGACACTCACTGAGATTGTCCGCTGGCTGTGCCGGGTGTAAACCGGTTTGTCCTCTCGCGGCGCGTCCGTGAATCCGTCGTCGGTGAGAGGTAACGCACACATAACCGTGCTTGTAGTAGTGTACCTGTCGCAGCGCGCTCTAAGGAAGCTTGGACTCTGTTCGGGTATTTACTCATGTGCTCAGCTGCTGCGAGATTACATGTCCGTGAGAGGTTGTCTATGCGTGCGTTGCTCGAGCGCGTTTGCATGAAGCTGACCTTCTGCAATCTCCTTATTTTGTACTATGGTCGCTCCATCGGATATTGGACGGCCCAAGATCTGTTGAGGACGGAACCGGTATAAAAATAAAACAGGGCAAGTTCGTTTGGTAACTAATAAAATTTTCTTTGTACGAACGACGGCCTCAGATAACTTTGTTGAGCCACAATTTGGCCCAACGAACTTAAAGAGAAGTTGGTTGACATTTTGCACGCTAATGTACTTTGAAGTGAGAGAAGATCGATGGCGCAGCGGTTAACGCGCCCGGTCTGCGATTGCTATGGTTAAGCCGCTTTCGCAAAGGCCGGTCATTGGATCCGAAGCTAGGACGAGCTCGAAATAAAAAGTTTTTAGGGTTACCAAAAACTTGTCATCTCGAGCTTCTCCTACCTTCGGAAGGCACGTAAAGCCGTTGGTACCAACTGCTTCAGCAGTCGTTAACAACCATCAATCCACACTTGGCCCGCGTGGAGGTTTATGGCCCGTTCTCCTTATCCATCCATAGGGAAGGCTCGCTGTCTCGTGCCCTAAAAGTAGGGACATAAAATGAGCTGGTGGTTATACTTTAAATACTACAAAGCTTTAAAGTAATACTTTAATTAAAAATTAAATTAAATTAAATAATTAAATTAAATTAATTACTTTAAAGTTTAACAAGGCTCTATTGGACCAGTTTGTGACTAATTGAGGTTTGCGAGTGAGGTGGTGAGGTTTATCAGTAGACACATGTTTCTCCTATTTCCTAGAATATAGGGTCTCCCACTCTCCACTCTCAACAGTTACTTTATTACTATATAGTCTCTTTAAAGATAGATGAAAGATAGAAATATGTACACACGCCTGCACATCAACCTACCACAAACTGTCAAATTTCCTCACTACACTTTGAAATTTATGTCTAAGTTTTATGGTTGAAAATGCATTGAAGAAATTTGACAGTTTTGAATAGGTTGATGTGCAGGCGTCTGTACTTATCTATACAATCACGAGCTTATTCTTCTTAGTCGGTCACTCTTGCCAGACTGGTCGTGGTCAATGAAGGGTCGCCCCTCGTGCTCGCAGTATATATGTAGGGTACGTGCGTATACGTATACGTGTGTATACGTGCTTATATATACACGAAGACTTTTTATCGATGATTAGGACCTACTGATTCCGACTAAGTAAATGATGGCCATTGCAATAATAATAAAACTTACATGTCAGCTTTCCATTTTGTCTTTATTTGTCTTTTAGGCACAACAAAGCCTTTTAGGTCATAATTTGCCTAATTTTAAGATATACCTTTGATTTGTATAATCATAATATTAATAAACTTAAATTAAAAAAAAAATGTACTTCTTAATTTTTTTTTCTTGTTAAATGGGAGGTGTAGTATCCCAATATATACCTACATAATATATACTCATGCATGCTTATATAACCAATGTATCTATAACATAAAGGACAGAATAAACGAGTAAGTCAACCTGAACGCTTGTCTTTATTCTCAACGAACCCACAACTCTACATGGGAAGTAAAGTTATTAATAACTATGAATATTAAAAGCATGGTCATCCTACTCCTCCTTGTTACAAATAAAACATCTTCATAAGTACAGGTACAACGATGATACCAAACCTCATTGAATATTCAAACTTTTTCATATTATTAGTAGTAAACAGTCAAATGGCAGACAACGTTAAAAAAAAACACTTCAATCTTTACTTCATACAAATGTAGGAAGACCATACATTCTAATTAATTTTGGTTACTAATTAAAATTACAAAATTAAATTTATAAAAAGAAAACATGTACCTACTATTATTATTGCAGTGGCCATCATTTACTTAGTCAGAACCAGTAGGTCCTGATCACCGATAAAAAGTCTTCGTGTTCTTACATAACACATACAACGTAACATAGAGACAACTAATTCTTGTAAATTAAAATGTTTTTGTTTTGTTTATATAATTTTAACGCAAATTTTGTTTGGCTTTCAAAGTAAAAATATAAATAGTGTTGAATAATTTCGGCGGGCTGGTTAGAACCACGATAGCTTAATTGAAAGAGCACCTGCCCCGGTATGTCAGAAAGGCGCAGGTTCAAATCATGCTCGTGGAATTTTTTTCAACATTGTGTTCTTGTGAATTAGTTGTTGTCTCTATGTTATAACTAATCAGGTGTCATTTATTATTTAGGCGGAAGTATTGTGTGCTGTCGCGGAAAAGAAGCGTCGGACGTCAACCTGCTAGATGGGCTGATGACCTTGCGAAGACGGCGGGAAGGAAGTGGATGCGAGTGGCACAAAATCGGGCTAAGTAGAGGGAGGAGACCTATACCTAACAATGTGTGAATTATGGTTGAGGAAGAAGAAGAAATTGTGTGTTGTGTGCTGTGATGACTAATGAAGGAAACTATATGTGGGGTAGTTACGTAAAAATATTACGTTTTAATAAATAGCTGTATTACTGACTCGGTCTTTCATTAGTCTCGCTGCTAGAAGTTTTCTCAAATTGCTCATTAAAATGGTCGCGTACTTACTGTACGGTTTCAGAAGACCTTCCCGCGTACGCTTAGGTTTTGGAATGAGGTCCTCTTTAAGCTTCGATCAAGGGTTTCGATCAATAAGGTACATCTCCTTTATTCGAGAGATTGAGCGGTATAATGTTACTGACCAATAAAAAACATGTATGTTCGTTTATAATAAATATATTAGGACCCATAAAAGTATTTCTGCGTACAAAGTCGAGAGCAGTCGTTTGTACCTACTCTAGTATATAAAAGATTACAAAATCTGAGCGAAATTGATCCCGCCTTTGATACAGATGCCAATTTGTTCAATCTTGTTTTGATCGCTATTTTTCCCTCTCTCGAAATAATTAAGTTTTATCTCTGCGGACGGATCGGGAATCAAATTGTCATCGGCTCAAAGGTCGGTATCTGTACTCTTAACAATGTACAGTGGGCATCAAAATTAATGAAACACATAATATATATCTACATACTATTATTAAAGAGTTATACTTTGTGACTTTGTTTGTTTGAGAAGAGTAATGTCTGGAACAACTGGTCCAATTCCAAAAATTCTTTCACTGATATAATGATACACCCCTTTGTAATATAGGCTATATTTTGTTTTGATAAATAATATTGTTTTCTAGAAATACGAAATCAACGTGAACGTACTCGCGGTCAAACTGCTAGACTATTATATGCGAAGAAAAACTTTTATAGGTATGTAGGTAGGCACCCTTTTGTAAGCTCATCCCCGCGCTCGGAAGTTGGCATTGTTAAAGTTCTTATGGAGAAAAAAATATCATATATGTTAATAATTGTGAATTTTGAGAATTGGGCGAACACAAGTAATTATTATTTTACTTTGTAAAGTTACTCATAAATACTGAATTTATATTTGCTACCATAATGTTATCCAAAGGAGTTATTTTAAGTTTAAAAGTACAAGGATACTGTCATTAGTCCATACTGTCGGATATCGTTGTCATTTGTTACAATGATGTAGAGTTTCACCCGAGTTCTTGCCGTAATAACACGTGTTGTGAGACTCCATTCTAATTTCTATCTACCGTACTCTTACTACTAATAATAATAATAAAAATACTTGAAATTGGCTAAATGCTGAACGCGAAGCCATTAATTAAGATAATTAATTAATTACAATGTAGCATGTAGCATGTAGCATTAAGGTTTTAAAAAAGACCTATGTTTTTGATTGCAGTTTTAGTTTTAGATAATCACTAGAAATAGTTTGATCTATACTGTTATTTATTATATCTGGTCTGAGGTCTGAGAGCCCGTTCATATTAATTAAAAAATTAAATGAAAATATATAAATTTACTAATGAATTGAGAGGAAATTCAACGCAACACCAATTAATTTGGAATCAACTAACCATTTACTAATTGCCAATTGTCACCATAAATGAAGTAGATAGTTATTAAATTATAATGCAACATCAAATTGAATGTTAATTAATGCGTCTTTCGGTTAATTGACCAAAGCCGATTGTTTAGGCCAACTGGAAAAAAGGTCTAGCCTGCAATTCCCACATAATAATATGAAGCATTTTTTTATAAACAATAGGAGTACGAGTGCTGCTCTCCGGAGTCACCCCTGTACTGTCTCGAACATTCCATCGCGCACAAAGAAATTTGGTGACTCCTTTCTTTGTCGCACTTCCAAAAGATGGAATAGTCTACCAGCACACGTTTTCCCTCCTTTCTATGACATGCGGTCCTTCAAACGAGGCGTGAAGAGGCACCTTGTGGGCCGACAGGGTGAGGGTGACTGATGCTGCGTTGTTTTCACGCTGCACCAGTTGTCCTTGCGTCTGGACTCCATTTCCACTTAACATCAGGTGGAGTGGAGTCATTTGTCGAGCTAAGTATAAGAAAAAAAAATACCGCCTCAATAACGCCTCGGAAGCTGAGTGCCAAAGCGCTCGGTCCGATAAACCAAAGGTCCCGGGGTTCAATTCCCAGGTCGGGCAAAGTGTGTTATTTTTCGATGCATAACCCGGGTTTGTGATCTCCAACCCACATTTGGCAAGCGTGGTAATTAAGCCGTTACCCATTGATTGTAGCGAGACTTGATTTCAATGATGGAGGCCCGAGCAGTGGGACAGTTATAGGCTATTTACTAATGACGTGTACTTTGCCTTTGTCTCACCTGATAGTAAGTAGTGATAAGACCGAAGAAGCACTTATCCCGGAATCCTCAATTACTGAGGCACTGAGATAAGATAGTCATCTTATCTCTAGCTACTGGAACACAACAATGCTACAAACATTGATGGTATGGTGACATATTTAGGTAGATGGTAATAGCTAGCCAAGCGGACAAACAAGCCCTACCATATCACCATCCATTTCAAACAATTCAATGATGATGAATTTTTATTTTTTATTTTTAGTGCTAATTGCTGCACTTTAATTTTGTATAGCGTTGTTTTATCAAATTTGTGGTATTTCACCTGTAAAGATGAATCTGCATAGCCAATCGGTTGCAATAACCGTTGGATAGATGGCACTACTGTCGCTAAAAAGCAGTCAAAATCAAAGCAGTGAAAACATTCAGTGCTTACGTCAGCCTTCCCGGTAGCATAATGGTGCAGTGCAGCCGCCCGGATTTCGGAAGACCCAGGTTCGACTCCTGGCTGGGTCGGGTAGGTATTTAATTTTTTCATTATATTTTATAAATATTCAATGATGACGATGATGATGATTGGGCCGACCGATTTTGATCATGGCGACCACTTCCACTCCTAGTCGGAACGGCGGGCGCTCGTGCGCCCGAAGATGGCTAGCATTCAATGCATTCATTAAAAAAATGTTTTAATGTATTCTCAGTATTTTTATGCCTGATTTCACCATTGACCCCCTAAGTTTTAGGTGACCCCTAAGCCATGTTAAGTGACAGTTGTTGGAGCAAAACCGTCACCTAAAATGGCTTAGGGTCACCTAAAACTTAGTGGTAGGGTACCTATTGTTGGATATATTTTACTGAAAGCCTCAAACGTTATTTTCAGCGTCATCTGACTTTTTGGGGGTGGCGAGAAACTTAAAGGGTTCCTCAAGCCGTTTGATCAAAACACCGTCAAAGGTTTTCTGGAGGGAATGGCATTATGCAAGCGTGTTTCCTTTCCCTACTAGATTCTCCGAGGGGTTCGGATACCTACTAAGTATTAGTTACTCTGTATCCTTCATTCCCGACGTTATGAGCTTAGTATTTTTTTATTAATTTACTAAGTAGCTGAATGGCGTAGCGGTTTGCGCTTTTGTGTTTCAATCGTGAAAGTTAAGCAACTTTGGCAGTGCCGGGTCATGGGATGGGTGACCAAATTGAACATTATCTTGAGCTCCTCCCACGGCACGTCAAACCACTGTTCCCGGATGTTGTCGTAAGATGGCAGTCGTGAAACCCACCAATTGGGCTTCAAAGATGTCTCGTTTGTCTGAAAACGGAATATTTCCATCTGTCCCCCCGTTTTGTCCACCAACAACGTTAAGGTTTCCTCTGCACGTAAATATATATATATCAGCTAATAGAAGAGCATTAAGACTTGTTAGTTAATGTTCATGTTTAATTACCCGTGATACATAGCGATATTATAATGAATTAAACAATGAAAACGTTTGCAAAGCCGAATTAAATACATACTAAGTATATATACCCGTTTATACGCGGCTCTTATAACAACCGAGCAAATTGGGTACCATTTTTAATTGAACACCGACGACTTTTTAGGGACATGTCTGAAATTAAATAAAGTACTGGTTATCTCACATTAAAAACGAATTAAGAGTGTGGTAATAGGATGTTCAATTATCATCGATTGAAATAAAAAATAAAAGTAATATTTCCGTAAAAGTCTTACATTTCGGTATCCCATAAAAGTTTTGAAGTTCAAGATCGACTCCCCATGCATTGCGTCATGATCAAAATTGAATTTCTGAAGTGGTTTTTCATTCTTCTTCATCATCATCATCATCATAATTCTCAGCCAAAAGACGTCCACTGCTGGTCAAATGCCTCCCCCAAGGATCTCCACAAACCGGTTTTGTGCTGCTCGCAGCGGCTCGGCTTCCCGCGACCTTCACCAGATCGTCGGTCCATCTTGGAGGCCTGCCAACACTTCGTCTTCCGATGCGCGGTCGCCACTCAAGATCTGTTCTGCCCCAGCGGGCATCAGTCCTACTAGCGATGTGCCCTGCCCACCGCCATTTGAGCTTATATAGCAACTCATCGGGCTATGTCGGTGACTTTTGATCTTCTACGGATCTCCTCATATCGGATTCGATGCCGTAGATATACTCCAAGCACAGCCCTCTTTAATGGTCTTTGGGTGCCTTTGAGCCTTCTTACTGGACCCATAGTGAGCGACCACGTCTCAGTACCGTATGTACTGGCAGCACATACTGATCAAAGACTTTCTGATATAAGAATGGGTTTTAAGTTAAAACACAATACATGCATGACGCCATGGAAAGTTTACCTAATATTTATGAAATAACTACTTCAATACGTAGTTATTATCACATACTTTTATGCTCATAATAATTAGGTACCTACATAGTTTTATTGGTAATCTTTAAATTAAGTTTTGCTCATTCAACCCGCATAAAGCTAGTAATTTGCAGTTTGAAATTTCTTGTTTGTGAAACGACTCTAGCTTTTTAGAATCAGGCTACTGACACACGGTTGTTAACGATTTGAAATAGCAGAATCGAGCTCGAAGTATTTATCAGACAGTTCGGTTCAAGTTGTCCTTACCTTAGTACGCAGGCATGAACAAACCTATTTACAATATTAACAAAAACAAAACCGTGTACACAGAGACATAAAAAACAAAATTTACTTAAAAAAACAAATGAATGCAAAACAGGGTAACACCCTACTACAATGACACTCTCCAATCAAAGAGCGTCGCGTTCCGTAATCTAGAGCTTTTACCCCATTCTTTAGGCGGGGGATTCAGCGTCGGTTCGGGTGACGCGACATCCGAGCAACATGCTTATTGCACAACCCGACGCCAGCTTAAGAGGTTGGCGTTGATGAAATATCCTTTGGAAATTGACGAGATTTCCGCCCCCAGTATCGCATTATTGGGCACGTGTTGGTACTAAGGAGGTCAATGCGAAGCTTTTGCATTTGAAAAATTGATAATGAATGGAGTTCAGTATTTCGGATTTGAGTGTTAACGAACGCTAATTAGTGTTCTATATGTGCGTTATAGTATTTAAATGTATACTCAAGTATACATTACAAAGCTAGGTACAGGCAATCAGCAAATGTTTCCATTTAATGAAGCAACCACTTTATATTACAAAAAATACTCAATACACTATTTTCATATTTATTTTTCATTGTTAAGGCGTTTATGTAGATACTTGAGTAATACTCATATAAGTACTACAATCAATAAGTACACGTAATCGTCGAGCTATGTACATCCAACTAATAACTCTATGTATAACAATTATAAAATACAGTTGACCACGGATATAAAAGACTGTTATAACATTACAATTACCTACAAACATTTTTTACTCGATCATAATAGGAGAAAATCTTTTATCCCCGCGGGAAACGGACAAAACTAACAATGTTAACGAAGCGGGGTGCGGAAGAAAAGGTTCTCGGGGACTTCTTAGCGTCACAAAGGGCGTTTGTGCAACGTTATATTCATAAGAAACGGCTCTCCCATTACGCTGGGCAAGAATGATGCCTGACACAATGTTACGCGCCGTACAAATCCAGCCATTTGCTATCTTCACACCGTGGCGTGGCGCGTTCGGACGCGCCAGTGCACTCGCCCGGAAATTGTACACACACCTGCACAGCAGAATACCACAAAGTGTCAAATCTCATATGTCTCTTATGTCATACATTTATTGAAGGTAGAACATTTATTGAGGAGTTTCACCCGAGTTCTTGCCGTAATAACACGTGTTGTGAGACTCCATTTCAATTTCTATCTACCGTACTCTTACTACTAATAATAATAAAAATACTTGAAATTGGCTAAATGCTAAACGCGAAGCCATTAATTAAGATAATTAATTAATTTTTAACATTTATTGAAGAAATTTGACAGTTTTGGATAGTTTGATGTGAAGGCGTCTGTACTTGTTTAGTTCTGTCACATTGTTAATGTTACCGTGCCATAAAAATAAGCTACAATAACGTGAAGGTAACGTTATTGTCGAGGAGTAGTTGTCAAACGGATTGCGAAGTTCAAATTACAAAAAGTACGGCTTCA
This sequence comes from Eudonia truncicolella, assembly GCA_949315975.1. Taxonomy (NCBI): domain Eukaryota; kingdom Metazoa; phylum Arthropoda; class Insecta; order Lepidoptera; family Crambidae; genus Eudonia; species Eudonia truncicolella. Next base: position 15,123,691 of record OX438837.1, on the reverse strand, counting down.
GTAAAAATAACACTGCCTGGAATAACAAAATAACAATTTATGTGAAATTATACACAGTCAGGTCATAAGTATTGTCACACAGTAAAAACTTTTCTTTTAGAATGCTGGCCACAAAAAAGTTTAATGAATTCGAATTTCGAATTTTTCATGAAAATAAAAATGAATGAATAAAAATGAATGAAATCACGGAGGTAATTTTGAATAAACTTTATTGTCATAAGAATCTATGTTTTGTTAAGTTCATTTTGGTATATAAATGGTTAAACTAATAATGAATAAACTTGTCTCAATTATTTTATATTAAACATGTGACAGAATTTATGACCTGACTGTGTATATATTTTTCTGTTGAATAGTTTATACTAGTGTGCTATTAAACAGATCTCAGATGTCGTTAACAAAACTATTGTAATGTTATAGACTATACTACTTCACTGCTTAGTTAAGGATGGAAGGCCTTGTAATAAAGTCATCTTACAACTTATGAATTTTGGTTTGGAGTCTAGGGTGCTAAGTCCGAAGTCGATATCCGATATCTCTTCTGTAGTACGTGTTTTGTTCACCATTCGAATGACTCGATACTTCGCATGGTAATAACGCAGCGCCTTCTGATGGCAAATCATGCGTTATTTTTTTTTAAATAAATTATCTCCTTTATACTCGTTTTAAATAAAACTTCATTATATGCACTCACGCACTCGAGCGCTTAGCTACTCTACTACCGAAAGTATTCAGCTAAATAAATTCTTGGTTGTCTGTCGCTTTAGTTCAAACGCAGCACGACGCGACGGGGTCACCTCACAACGGTCCGTCCAAATCTCAACAATAACCGGGGCACGTGGGTAGCAATTTTTGGCCTCTCGTCAACTCAGGATTACACGTCACAATGACGGATACAGGTGCTTTGAAGTCGACACGGCGCGACGTAGGAATCGTTTTTATTGCGGACATTTCTCATTCGCGACTGGACTACTGCGTCGCCTCCGCCTAACTTTAAAGCTTTATAGCTAGTCTTGTTTTAGCTAGCTCAGATTTTTTAGAAACGTCGGTAGGAAGTCGTGGATAGATATGAAAAATTATGAAATTACAGTTACATCATCATCAGCCTGTAGAGGCCAACTGCTGAACATAGGCCTTCCCAATGGATCGCCACCACAACCGGTTCTCCGCCTTTCGCATCCAACCACTTCTCGCCGCATTCTTCAGGTCGTCGGTCCTGCGAGCGGGTGGCCGGCCCACAGGACGCTAAGAGCGCGGTGTCCATTCGAGAACACGTCTGCCCCAACGGCTATCGGCTCTACGACAAACATGCCCCGCCCACTACAGTTACACATACTCTTAATATAAGCTAGTCTGGATAAAGGCGGCTATATCGCTACAAGCGATCTCTGCCCGACAACTTTATTAACAATGGACACATTTATATTATAGACCAGTAGGTACATAATTAGTTCATAAGGGCTAACTGAATAATAATACTAAACTGAATAAATGACTTTGAATTTTGTTCTATACTTATTTATATACACACATACTCGTTAAATATATATAAACTAGTTGTTGCCCTCGACTTCGTTCGCGAAGACTACAGTAAAGAAAAAAGTAACCTATGTAAGTCTGGGGATCCATTCAGTAGTTTTTACGTGAAAGAGTAACAAACATCCATCCATACTTACAAACTTTCGCGTTTCTAATATTAAGTAGGATATATGAAGTAGCAGAGAAAGGTATTTTTACTTTTTAGTATTTTTTTAATAATAATTTAATTTGCTTAATAATTTGCTTTCTTCTTCAAACTTATGAATACACAACAAAGCGACAGAGTGAAAGTGCAAAAGAGTTTTATTTCGTAAGCAACATTGAAATGTTCCCGATTCAGCTATTTTAAAACGTGCCTCAGTAGTTGAGGAATACAGGTGAAGTTCGCTTCCACCTTCGGCCGCATGTGACGAGATGAAGGATAAAAATCAAGCGTGTTTCGCTGGCCTTTCCCATTACTTCTATATCATCTGATTTATTCATTCTCAGGTGTCCAATTATGAAAGCTATTATAAGGTAAATGACTATATTGTAGACAAATGCGTGTGGAAATAAGTCGCCTGCACTGGCTTCAATATTTTTTTTTACTAGCTGACCGGCGGACTTCGTACCTTTTTTTTTTTTTTTTTTTGGAGAGAGATTGCTGATTGCCGCTGCGGCATTTTCAGCTTGACCGGGCTTTTTGGGGGCGGCGAGGAACGTAAAGTCCCTCAAGCCGTGTGAAACGAATCACCTTCAGAGGTTATCTAGAGGGAACGGCATCGCGCACAAGTGCGCGTCCCCGTGCCCTACTAGATTCTCCGAAGGGTTCGGATCGGATCGGGGACTTCGTACCGCTTTGACAGTTTCCAACATAACAAACAAATCATTCGTCCGCTTAAGAACACCCACCATATATATATATATAAATAAAGATGTGTACAAAATTGTACAACATAATACATGATCGTACTTTGGTTGAAAAGATGGAGAAAAAGAAGTACCTAATCCTCCTGAGTTTCTCGCCAGCTCTTCTCGGTCGAAGGCTCTCCCAAAATCCGAACTGGTGGTAGATTCAGTAGTTTAGTCTATACATTTTTTTTTGTTTTTTTATGATTTTTTTTAATTTTTTTTTAACTTCACACACTACCTACCTGTTTTATTTCTTACTACTCATCTGTTCTTTTTTTTCTGCCTATCTGTTTTTATTTTTTCCTTTATTGTTGTATAATTGTTATAGTCAAGTGTGTATGTTAATAAATAAATAAATAATTCTATTCTATTCTATTCTATTCTATTCTATTCTATTTGGATTTTATAGTTTTGACGTCAAAAGTGCCTGTGAAGGCTCAAGTTGAATGATTTGACTTCGACTTTCACTTAGGAAGACCAGCGTCAAGGTGTTTCTTTAAAACCCTGACACTTTCTGTCGCTTTTTCTATCTAATATTATGAACAAAAAAATATTGGTTACTCAATCTCATTTTGTTAGTTTCCTCCGTTTATTATTTGCCAAGATAAAAAAATAAAATATATTTAGTAGTTATTACTCGCGTAAATCTGCCCGAGAAATGATTCTGTTGGTCACAATAGCGCCGTAACCTTTGCACGGACAATGGCGGACCTTTGCACGAAAAGAGCAGTATTTCTTTAATAAATACATAGGTACTCAGACCCTGAATTTTGTTACGTAAATATGTGAAAAGAAACTATAGCTGCCGTTATATTTTGCGCTGATACATTCATTTAAAAATAATCCTATTAATATTATAAAAAAAGTTTGTAAGTATGGATGGATGTTTGTTACTCTTTCACGTATAAACTACTGTATGGATTTTAATTAAACTTTCCACATATACAGTACCATGACCCAAACCAGCATATAGGACAATTTTTCTTTACTTTTTTTTTTACTGTAGTCTTCATGAACGAAGTCGCGGGCAACAACTAGTATATTATATGAGGTACAATTCAAATTCAAACTTTTTATTTGCAATTCTAATAGATCTTAAAACAAAACATAAGTTCACACAAGAACCCTGTAGGGCACTGCAAATATCACATACTTATTATTTCTAATACTAGAATTAATATATATATTAAGAATATAATATATATTTCATATTATTATAATCACAGTAATATTATAAATGCGGAAGTGTGTGTGTGTATGTGTGTATTTCACGCTGCAACGGATGGATGGATTTGGATGAAATTCGGCATACAGATAGTTTATAACCTGTATTTTATCCCGATATTCCCACGGGAATGAAATACCTTTTCTCTATATTTGACTCCACAATTTACTATTTAGGTCTTGGATTTGATGTTGGGAATTTGTTTGTTTTGTTGTCATAGAAACTATCAAAGCAGCACGAAGTCCGCCGGGACAGCTAGTTATATATAATACTAGCGGTCCGTCCCTGCTTCGTACGGGCGGGTTTTTTTTGCTAAATGTTGCTATGAAGTTACTCAGCGCTAATGTAGCATTCTAATGGTGAATGATTTTTTTAAATCGGTCCAGTAGTTTTTGAGTTTATTCGTTACAAACATACATACATACAAAAATACAAAGGTTTCCTCTTTAAAATATTAGTACTAATGTGCACCTGACTCGGTATGTCATGGGTTTTTTTAACACTTTTTTTTAATATATTGAATATGTATTTATTCATAAGAAAAAATAAATACACTACTACGTTTCATATTGTGCTATTCAGTCAAGCGTGTATGTACTAAATTTTATTTACATATTGGGGACGTCTCGCGAAGTTTCGTCACTAAAAGCCTTCCTTTTCCTTTTTTTGCGTTTAGGCACAGGTATACAGGGTATTTGGTAATACCTGTATAATCCCGAATATGGGAGATAGGGTACCGTTTACAGAACCCTGGAAAATTATGAACACATCTGAAAAGCACCAACACATGGCCGAGATATTGAGGTTCTTTGTTACTAAGTAAAACTGTAAAGGGTTGCTAACCCTAGGTCAAGCTGATACGTTGTTCTTGGTCGCCAACCTCATGGTCAAACGTAAAAAGAAGTCGAAAAATTGCAGGAACGAACAAAAAATTTGAGTTTTTTATGGAAAAGTAAATCGTAAATATGATTTTGCATGTTATCAAAGTGGTATTTATACTTGGTTGCATGTCTATGTTTCGGCAATATACAACTATTACCAAACATCCTGTGGTTACTGTTTGGGTCCCCTCTCTAACGCAAGAACGCAAGAGCTGGACGCATGACAAGATATCAGTCCTTACCCACTAAACATCGGACAAACGAGGTGGGTTACGGCCCAATCTCCTCATGTGTATTTTAATTGTTTATATGAGAAGCCCAGTGGCATGTTTACAAACTAATGATGATGACTTCTGAACCAGTAAAATAGTTGAAAGCTAATTTTACTTTTCTCTCGCAACATTATTTCTTTGATCCCGGATTGCGTAAAGTTTGCATGACAAAACCGCCGCTAAATATGCCAATTTCCCTTCGTGGCGTACCAAGTATGGCGAAGGCTTATTTCCACGCACACGAAATGCATAATTAACTTGTATTAACATACGGTTCGCGACAACAAGCCCCGCCGAGATTATATGGGCTTCCGAGATGGTTTTTGTCTCATTACCGTCTTTATAACGCGTAACAGTAGGCATTTACTGCGTTTTAGCGTGAATTCCTCGCGAGATTACCGCGCCGCACGAAATATTGTGGGGCCAGGGGACCAGGTGTGCATTGAGGGGGCCCGCCGGAGAGGATTTTAAAATATTGAATTTTTAAACTAAACAGTGTGTCAAGAATTTACTCAAAATAAGTTAAGAAAATAAAAAAAGGGTACAAGAGGCCAGGGATGCGATTTCTGAATTGGTGACAATAGCTCTCACATTATGATATGAATCCTATTCGTATTCGAAGACACCTGTAACTGATTTAACAGTGAAAGCTCTCGTAAGTATAAATCTAAATAAACAATTTGTAAATGGATAGAAAATGAAAGTATTTTATGACGTATATTAGGTTATTTTTTAAATCTTAAGCTTACTGGTGATTTTTTTAAATAGCACTCCCTAGCTCGCTAATTTGGTTTGTTCGACACGATTATCTTCCATATTTTCCATCATACTCGTAATCTAACAATATAGGACTGTAATTAAATAATAGAATTGTAATTTGTTCGCAACAATATTTGCGTAACATTACTTTGCGGCACAGAATTTTGATATGCATAACAATACTTTGAAAATTTTTTTAATGACGATTTGGGTTCATATAAAAACATTTTAGTCGTATTTATTAAATTCTGTTTTAGAGGGGGTCGTTAAAAGTGGTTACTACAGGTGACCACTGTGAACAAAAGGTAAAAATTTAGTATAAAATCACTTTGAATATGTGTGTAGTATTGCTGAACTATGAGCATTTTTACGAAATATTTCAATTAGTTCATGTTTTTACCTATTTTTCTACATAACACAGCAACTCAAAATCTCAAATATTTATAAGTAAATTTATAAATATATAAAAAATTTATAAGTCGATAAAAAAAAACAAATTCAAAGCCAATTCGAATTATGACAATATTGAAAAAAGGGTGAATTTCCTGCGTTTACCGCAGCAGGCGGCGCCACAATTGAATGCATTCGGTCGGTGCTTTTTGTCCCTTGTTATTAAGGTTACAAAGAGCAATCAACAGATGGCGCTATAAGTGAATATCAGCAAGGAAAGTGGTGGTTAACTATGGTAACCACTGTGAAGAAAAGAGTTAACTAATCTTTCAATATTTGTAAAAATATTAAGATCGGATGTTGATGACGTAGTTGCCGACATTGAATAGGGCTCCTTTGGCTTATAAAGTAAGAGCAGATATATAGTGTTGATTAATTTCGGCGAGTTGGATTGAGCCACGATAGCATAGTTGGTACTGCACCTGACCCGGCATGTCATGGGGTGCGGGTCCAATTCCCGCTCGTGATTTTTTTCATCACTCTGTGATTTTTCAAATTGTAATTTGTTCGCAACAATATTTGCGTTAAATTATATGTAAATAATCATAGATATAGGACTGGGAACCCGGCGAAGAATAGAGTTGGAAAATGAACCCTTAAAGCAAGTTTACAAAAGGTTTACCAAGATTTTTTAAAAGTAGGTACATTAATTGTAGCCGTGTTTAAGGAACTAAACATTTTTATTATAATTAATTAATTATGTATGAGCCCTTAAAACACCCCTGAATCCAGTCCCGTCTGCGTGGGCTCACACACTGTCGTTTTGCGTGTGAACTCTAACGTGGTTTTGGTTATGAAAATGGTTGGTATTAAACCTCCTTTCACGGATGTTGTGCGCGAATGCCCTAAAACGTGTTAAGTGTGACGTAAAAGTGCCAAGTAGTAATGCAGACTTCGGAGCTCAGTTTAAAGTGCAACCATGTTTAATACAGACACTCATTATCTCCAAACATTGCTTTGAAGTTTATGTTTAGGATGTATTAAGGCTCTATCGTGCGTTTAATGACTTTGCCTACTTGGATGCCGCAGATTGTACGATGTTTCGCGTCTTTAAACTTTTACTGTTTTCGGGATCGTTTCGTCAGATACTGTCAACCTTTTCGCCGCGTATCACCGTTATATTTTCGGTGATAAAGTTAAAAGTCTCGTTTAAAGGGTTTCGCGGTAAGCGGTTGCCAAACAAACTACATTAATTATATAAAAACTTCAAAATATGCTTGAAGATAGGGAGAGGCCAATGAGAGAAATATTAATAGTTTTCTCAAGTTTATGCAAGCGTTACACATTGAAATTATAATCACTTTTTTAACAGTTAACTCGCGTTTTTCTCCGTTTCCCATTTTTGTAAGGAGTTTGTCGATTGCCTTTGGCGCCTTTTCAGCGTCAACGGGCTTTACAGTTTCCCTGTGACCACCCACGGTCACTTTAATGAGTTTAAAACTCCAGCAAACGTGAGTAAACTCGTAAAAAATGTTAAGGTCTAATAAGCATTGATAGGAATAGGCAGTGCCTATTCACCTAAAATTCGAAGAACAGACACATGAATCGGAGACCAAAATTTTGGGGGCATGCGCATTGCAGGAACACAGGCACCCCCCGTCCCCCCCGTCCCCCTCACCGGCCGTCCCGTGACGTATAAGTGCGTCCGAGTAAAAACCGGTTCTATCCCAATGAATGAGTGAATGCGTCACTTGCACAGTTCATGTTACGTAAAAAAGCGACAATTTGTTTAAAATGCATGTTATAATAGAATTTAAATTTTTCTAATATTCCGAAAATATAAATTGTAAAGTTCGGGTTAGTACTTACTTATTCCAATTAACATTTTTTTAATAAACTGACTCTGGGACAAAGTTGTCCCAGAAAAAAAAATTGTCGTAAGGAAGTCTCCGATTGATGTCTCTGTTCTTCGAACTTTAGATGAATAGGCACTACCTATTCCTATCACTGCTAATAAGAGAACAATTCAGGAGGTAATTTTAAATTCTGGCCAAGTCCACTTGTTTACAAATCGAAAAACAATGGCTTATAATAATAAATAATTTATTTCAGGCCATACTAAGTCCATATCGATGTAGTTACATAATAATCTTAATCTAAGTTAGTAAGCAATGTAATTCAGAGACTAATGAGTCTCTGAATTAAAAATATATAAGTTTGAGTCTAGTGAGACTCAGACTCATATATTTTTTTTTTACAAATTACAAGTTATAATAAATTAAAATTAAAATAAAAAATAATTTAAAATTAAATCAAATAAAAATTAAAATAATACAAAATTAAATTAAATTAAATTAAAATTTATGTGTATTATGATTATTAGTAGACTGAGACATCAGGTAAGATTTGTATAAAACCGATAATTCTGGATTTGTCAATATTTGAAAATTACTTAGGCCGTTATTTTATTACAACAAGACAAACGCCTTCGTTCATTCTCTCAATTTGTCTCTATCCTGATTCTGTTTGAGCATCCAGTATTACCTATTTAATTAAACTAAAAACATACTCAGATACAATTGAACTCTTTTATTATATATTATTATTATTATTATATATATATATATATATACTAGAACATTTGTGTCTAGTCGGAATACTAAAAGCTTCGTAAATACAATAGGTACGAATGTTTTTAAATAATAATATATTGAATATTTAATATGCCTCTCTCTTTGACTAATATCATTGTTATTAGGTACACAAAAGGCTTTCAAAGTATCAAGAGTGTATCAGAGAGAACGATTGAATAGTACCTACCTACGTTAGTTCCAGAATCTCGGTTACACCGAATACAAAGTTTCAAAACAAAAACATTACCGATAATACAATTCAGCGTGCTCTGAAGGCTTGTTTATCGTTATAAGATTTATGTGGAGCGCAAAACACACCGAGCAAACCAGCGAGAGATGTTTATATTTGATTACGGGATAAGAGATTCGGCAGCTACCACAGCTACAGACTCTTGAAAGCGAAGGTGGGTACGTAAATAGGCTTAAGGCTTTCATTTTGCCGAGTAAATTTTTGGGGAAAATATCAGTGGAACAACATTTTTTTTTTCTACATGCGCGGAGCTTTGAGTGTTTCACAGGTTTTGGGGGTTCGAGGAAACAACGAATGTGTTAAGTAATTTTTGTTTCGGGATTTGGTTTTGTTTTGTAGCTTCTTCATCTATATGTTGTTATTATTATTAAATTTTTGACGCATTTTAAGATTAAATTTATGAAAATCAATTCTCCCATTATTTAATATTATTTACCGCTATTATTTCTTTATTTTATTATAAAACCAAATAAATAAATAAACATCGGATTGTTGGTTTATTGCGGAGACCTTGTACTGAATCGACAAGACACTAGGTATCTGTTTTCATTCTTTTTTACATTGCTAAAACATTAACAAGTGCCCTCCTTATTATTAACTACTTCTTCTAATAATACTCGAACAAACTAATAGTATAAAGAGAACAATTAGTATTTTGATAATTTACTTCACGTTTTAAAAACGTTTCTAAACTCGCACGATCGCAGGCGCTGGCCTGGCCGGGCTGGCCATTGGCTAACTTAAGCAGTAAACACTCCAACGTTACGAAACACTATTTTTATTTCACTCGCCCGTTTCCGACGACTGGTTCCGACAGCGCAAGTCGCCTCGAAAGGTGTTTTAATTTTTTAAATAAAAGAAAAACTAGAGGAGATAAGGTAACACAAGCTTTTCTGTTACAAGGGGACACTTCTTTTCATTACCCAAGAGACACTTTGGCAGCGCAGTGGATGCGTACAGGCCGGCACACAAGTGCTCCGCGACAATATAACGTTTGAAAAGTCTGTTGGGGGTCTATTTGAGAAAGGGAGTGGCATGCTTCTATGTCACTGAAAAATAATACAACATGTAGAAGTATTAAATGAATATTTATATTATTTCTAGTTATTCGTAAGTACAAATATAGAAGAGCGAATGCTCGAATTGTGAATGGGCAAGGTATATTTATAAACATATATATTTATATTTTAATTCAGTAAAGTTGTAGAAATATATTTATTAATTGCCTAATTCGATATTTATAACCAACTAAAATAACAGTAGGAAGAAATGTGTCAAGAACCACAAGTAATATTTTAGTAAATAAATCGTTTTTGAATATAGACTACGACAAGTAATTCAGATTGAGATCGTCAGCAGAAGGTACATGAAGATCAGATATTTCTTTATCATTAATTATTAACTATAGAGAACATACTACGATTATAGCATCAACGAAAAAAAACCATTAACGTATCAGCAAAAAAATCAGCACAATCTTTTCTTTAATTTCCGAAAAATAAAAGCTCGAGTATTTCTAAGGCCGTCTAGCCGCAATTGTCCGCACGTAGCCTCGCAAATTGGAAGCGAGCGCGATTGTACCCCTGTCTGGCTCGCGTGAGATAGTGCTAACTGCTCCAACGTCGCCGGAAGACATTTTTACACAAAAACCGATTGGCCGCGACTGTACCCACTGAGGAGACGCTGCGAATAATTAATTTAAAACGTTGTTTTTAATTTTTGAGCTTTTGTTGTCTAATTTGAAAGAGACACTCCTGTGCTTCGGAGCGAGTTACCGATTTGTTAGCACAGACGATTTGCTTTGGCATTGTTTTTTGTTACGTAAAACGATACTACCTACTTTGTTATGTTTGTGATTTGTTAATCCACCGCTTTTGTGGTTCAGTGCTGTTTTTTTAACATTTATATATATTATTTACCCCGGAGTTCGATTAGACCAGCGGCGGTACATAACAGAACTAACTTGGTTTGGTTGAAGATGGGTTAGCTCTAAAAAGTCCTCCCTTTTAGTAAGTCCTCCTGGCTAACTACCACTAGATGTTGGCAAGACAAAAAAATATTTTTTTCTTTTTTGTTCGCGTTATTTTTTCTTTTTCATGTTTAATTTTTATTTAAACAATTTTTGGGTTACGTTTTTATTCAAATAAAAGTTTGTCTTTAAAAATATTTTTTTAAATAATATTTTACGGGTAAGCACAGTGCCTTGATCTCACCTGATGTTAAGTGGTGATAAGGCCAATGATCGAAGCGTACTTCACCCGGGATCTTTAACTAGCGAGGCACTGGCTATCTTATCTCTAGCTGCCGGAACACAACAATGCTACAAACATTGATGTTGTGGCGACATATTTAGATAAGGTGGTGGTAGGCGGACAAACAAGCCCTACCACCAACCAAACCGAGTACACACACATGTACCCCCCGCTTGGAATTGAAGCCGGGACCTCTGCGTCAAAACCGGTGTCGATTAAGGCGACGTTTACGACGGTCACGACGGTCTTAACTAGACCACAGAGGCGGTTGGCGATTACTATTCAGAAAAAAAATACTGGGCATAGGGGCTTAAGAACAAAGATTCGGAGTCGACCACAAGCGTGATGTCCTAAGGTCCGTAGATCACAGCGATGGCCGCATTCCAACAAGCTTGCTGTACACGCGACACCAGGCTCAGTAACATACAAAATAAATCTAAAATGTGTAGATATTTTTTTAAACAATTTATCCTTTTTTAAGCGAATACAGTACGCGATAAGAGCCCATTCATATGTTGATTCAAAGAAATTTCACCGACACCGAAGATATTCGCGTACAAACACAAACATTTCATTCTTTTTAATGGGACTCCAGCTCAATGTTCAATAGCGGGCAAAATAGACGGGACACTTAAAACCGATTCCATCTGTCACACATCTGAAAAGGTGCTCCAACCGGCGCACGAACTTAAGAACGCATTATACGGCCCCGGAGACGGGTCGCTGAATAAATCACCACCCGCGGGGTTCATTAAAAAATCAAGCATGTTTGAACCGAATTGGAGCAGCGAGGGGCCTTTCGAGAGAACGCCGCGGACTTAATGCACGCAGAGGACAAGAGGCGGTTTCTTCATCAGCTTGTGGACGACCCACTGTTGGGTGGATACCTTCACACGAAATGTGGAGATCAGGGTGTCTAGTGCAGCACCTGTCCTTCATCTCACTCGATGTTAAGTGATGAAGGCCGAAGGTGGAAGCGCGCTTCACCCGGAATCCTCAACTACTGAGGCACTGGCTATCTTATCTCCAGCTGCCGGAACAGAACAATGTTACAAACATTGATGTTATGACGACATATTTAGATAAGAATGTGGTAGCTAGCCAGGTGGGCAAACAAGCCCTACCACCAACCAAACCGAGTACACAAACATGTACCCCTACTGGAAATCAATCCCGGGACCTCTGGGTCTAAACCGGTGGTCTTACCACTAGACCACTGAGGCGATTAAAATATTAGATATAATATTACATATTAGGCTATACGATCTGTAAAAAAATGACCAATAATATTTAAGGGTGCCTACATATTATAGCCTGTAAAGACTTCACTGCTTAAATATCCCCATTACATGTGGTAAAAAAAATCATATTTATTTTACTTAAGTGTAATGATAACATTTTGTACAACCCTTTTTTGTTATTGATTGAAAAGCGCAAGCGCAGTGCCGGATGAGTGACTTTTGACACGTGGCACGCTTGTACCCTCGCCGTCGTCCCCGCGCCGCGCTCTCAGGCCACCTGCGCCCGCCCTTTTTGTCTAAAAAAATGTAAATTTCTCAGCTACCTATTACTTGTGAAAAAAAACAGTTATCACCAAACATGTAGGCTGCTCAAATTTTATTGGTTATTTTTTTCCAGATTGTATATTAGGCTATTATCACGTTAACGAAAACCTACCTAGATTTTAGCCTAGTTCTGTTTTTAGCAGAAACATTATCAGCTTATAAACGACCCTTTGCTGGGCCCAGACCTTCAGACAGAATTAAACAGATTGGGCCATGGCCATAACGCTGACACTCACTACTTATCTTACGACAGCTGCATTGCTGTATTTCGGTATTTGAAAAGTAGGGGTTGCACAAAAGATCCCGATGGGTCGAGGTGTTATTGCAAGAGGGAAACCTCGGCAGGCCCCACTAAGATAAGATAAGATTTGAAAAGTACCTACTACTAGCAGATCCAGTGAAGTTACAAGGCATTTAGTGATAAGAAATTAGGGGATGTGTGTGTGAATGTACCTTTTTAAAGACTATCGCGAGAAGACATTCTGAGAGCTTTATTGTTTGTGTATACAGAATTTCTTATGAATGCGTGAACCTGCTAGTCGATGGTAGGGTTCCTGCACAGAAAGCTGGGTCTCTGTTTTACTACATTAAAAACATCATGTCTTAGTGGCCTGATTTTGAAATCGGACTGTGGAAAAGTCCATCAGCTAGCAGATTCTCACATTTAGAAATCATTGTATATGGAGTACATAAATAAGATAAGCTTCGCCTCGTTCGCTTAGTCTAAATTAACCTAACTTCCCTAACATAAGTCAACGATACGTATAAATGACGTTTATGTCAATCCCATACAATAATCATTCTATTTAATTTCTATTTTATTAGCGTTTTGCCACTTGTCTAGGGGGGCTGACAGCTGTAGTAAAATGACATTTTTAAATCTATATATTAATACGTGAAGCAACAACTTTGTACCCCTTTTTAGGAAAATTGACGGGTAGGAAATTTCGCACACTTTGCAGAATGTTAATATTTTTTTAAATAACGCATAAAAAATACATTGAATCAATAAAACAAACATTACACACACTACCATGTATTTAACACACACGCATATGTATTTGAAACACACGCATATATACTCTTTTCAAAAATGGGAGAGGAGTCAATGCCAATCCAAACTCACATTCTATCTTTTTAAATTTTTCATTGCTTAGGATACAATCCGTGCAGCCTTAATAAAATTACGGTCGAATTTCGACCACTGGATGACCACTAGTATTAATAATTACGATCTATTCGATCAAATTTACACGGATTAATGAAGTTCGGTCTGTTGAGAATGTAAGCATCGAAATTCGGAATTAAACATATCGGGTATACGGGCGTATGGCGCGTGATGAGAACCGCACTCATACCCTATCCAGCCAAGCAGCACCGTTACACTGTGTACCAGTTTGATGAGTATGAGATCCACTTGAATTACTAGCCATGGCGGCATAATAATTAAATAAGGCTCTTCGCACACGGACCACTGGCTGCCGGCCAGACACGGGGCAGGCTAAGGACTACAGCCATACATTTTGAATGGCACAGCCGTACTTGTATTTCCGGTAGAGGTCACATGTAACAACCCTTTTTTCTTATATACTCCTAAGTTACATAGAGTTGTGTTAGTTGACGAGGTCTATATGCGGCAAGTAAAAGGTAATAGGCATTTTTTTAACTAGTTTTAGAGTAGTTGCTATATCCCTATCGCTTTCATAACCAATCTATTTAAAAAATGTAAAGTAACTAAATAGCCTATAACAATCCCACTGCTGGGCGAAGACCTTCATCATTGAAATCAAGTTTTCGCTAATAGGTATTATTAATTAAGTTCAATATTTTAAGTTACTAAAGTTTGTGTGTAACAATAATAATACGAGTATATAACGTTATTTTAGGCACTAAGGCTTGCATACTCAAGTGAGTAAAACCCTCAAAATAAATAAGGGAAAAAAAACAGTTGAAGATAACGTTGTAATTTCTAGTATAGTATAGTCTAGTATAGTAAATTGAGATACGAGTATTGGCCTGTCAAATAAAGACAGCTTAATATAATCACTACGTTGACGTTTAAGAGAATATAACCAGTCCGTTTTATATAATTTATTCAAATAAATGCTGTTTGTAAGTGTACCTAAACTTGATTATTTGTTTTGGCAAGCTAAAACACTTACTTTAGATATAATGTTATTGAATTTCAACTGTTCCAGCTGTCAACGTGTTACTTTATCGACGCCGATTAATGACTGAATCAATTCGAACATATAAACGCAATCTGTTGAGAGCTTTAGTTGGTTTTTTTATAAAATGCTTGCTAACAGACGCAATATATTCAATCACTAAAACTTTGAAATATTCTTACTACGAACATGTATTTACTCAAACATCTATTCGTTTTCAATCGATTACAGAATGATGATGATTCGAAAGGAATATATTTTAACAATTTAAACTTTAAGAAAGGACATTGATTAATCTTTTATAGCTTCACAAAACTATTCCTATGGATACCGAACTCTGGATAGCAATAACTCAGTCTTTATGTATCTGTTAATGCAATTTGTTTTCTTAATAAATAAAAATTATCCTTTAGAGTTTTCTGACTGCCACTGGTAATTTTCAGCTTCACCGGGCTTTTTTGGGTGATCGGCATCACGCACTAGTGCGTGTCCCCGTGCCCTACTAGACTCTCCGAAGGGTTCGGATCAGATCGGAGAAAATTATCCTGATTAATTTACAAACACCGCGTTAAGTAGCTAGATCTAGGTAATGACGTCTCTGTAAGTTATCATCATCAGCTCATTTTTATGTCCCCACTGCTGGGGCACGAGCCTTCTCTATGGATGGGTAGGGGGAACGGGCCATAAACCACCACGCGGGCCCAGTGCGGACTGGTGGTAGTTAACGACTGCTAATGCAGCCGTGACCGTGACGCTTTACGTGCCTTTCGAAGCACGGAGTCTCTGTAAGTACAGACGCCTGCACATCAACCTATCCAAAACTGTCAAATTTCTTCAATACATTGACAACCATATGCCTTAATCATAAAATTCAAAGTCTGTTGAGGAAATTTGACAGTTTGTGGTAGGTTGATGTGCAGGCGTGTGTGCCTAAAGTTTTCTTTTAGAGTTTATAACGCTTCTCATTTCGTGCCGGGCGCCGAGAACGCTCTGAGTAACTTGAAACTGTATTGGGGTCAAAAGCGGAGTGCAAAAGGTTTTTTTAATATATTCCAATTGAGTACCGACCTCTTTCGGCTGCTGTTTTTCATATTTTCGGATTTGACTTTGATGTGGATTTATTAGAAGCGCTGTTTGTCTTAGACTGTTTATAAGATTTAGCAAATAAATGGCGTTCCCGAAAACATTCATTAACTTGTATGAATATGTATGTATATTCATACGAAGTCAGGTTACAAATGCCTGTGTTATTTTCAAGATAATTGATATTTATATTAAAATTTGACAAACATATACCTACCCTTTAACGGGTATAACATGTTTGAATATTTCATTGGTTTTCAATCTTATCACAATGACATAAAGTTTTAAATTTGGCGGGAATATACATCCCTCTAACTGTGAAAGGCTTAAAGCGCCAGACACATACAAAGCACATTCCACACTATAAAAAGGAGTTGCAGATATAAGAACAATGTTCACGACATGACATAATAATAATATTGTTAGCGGAAATGTGTCGCGCCTAGATGGAAGGGGTTGCCGTGATGGGGGTGGGAGTAACGCTGTCACGAACATAAAACCAGATGCGCAGCGCCTCCGGGTCACCCCCCCCGCCCGATCCTCTAAATGACAGCACACATTTACAGAATACACTAAACATGCACACCAGTTTAGGCCCAAGACACCGTACTCGTAGAACAAGGGTACGAAGAACCGGTTCACACACGCTCTACACCAGGTACAGACATGTACCTGGTCGGTTCTCTCCTCCTCCACGGCCCGGTCAACCCGAGCCGAGGTCCGTGCCTTTAGAGGCGCCCTCGGGTTGCTCCGCTCCCCGATCCGATCCGAACCCTTCGGAGAATCTAGTAGGGCACGGGGACGCGCACTTGTGCGCGATGCCGTTCCCTCTAGATAACCTCTGAAGGTGATTCGTTTCACACGGCTTGAGGGACCCTTTACGTTCCTCGCCGCCCCCAAATAGCCCGGTGAAGCTGAAAATGCCGCAGCGGCAATCAGCAATCTCTCTCCAAAAAAAAAAAAAAAAACTCCGGGTCACTTTTTTTCATCGAGCCGCGGTTGTGATCACTTGCTAAGAGGAAACTCTGTCCGTTCGTCTATTGAAATTGCCTTCTCTGTTTAAATTTTGCTTTGTTACTATTTGAGTCGATTTAAATAAGAAATTGTTAATTTTAGAATTAAATTGTAGCTTGTAATGTTTGTTTTTTTAATAAATACGTTTAAGATTCCTAAAAATATTATAATAACTAGCTGACCCGGCGGACTTCGTACCGCTTTGACAGTTTCCATGACAACACTACAAACAAATCTGTATTGGAAAAATTTCAAAAATCTAAAAAAAAATTAGGGGTGGACCACCCTTAACATTTAGGGGGATGAAAAATAGATGTTGTCCGATTCTCCACCCTAGCCGATATGCACGCTAAGATTCACGAAAATCGGTCGAGCCGTTTCAGAGGAGTTCAATAACGTACACCGTGACACGAGAATTTTATATATATGAAGAAGAAGATATTCATAAATACATAGAAGAAGAAGATACACACGGAATAAATTTTGGTTACGAACAATAAAATATCATTTAATAACAAATAACATTAAAGCATCTGGAACAAGTAGAAAATAGCGGCAATGGCTACTTTGCAACAGGACACAGGAAATTGGAAGAATATGGTCTGTGGAAGAATATCTAGAACTTTGTCACGAACTTTTTAAGTGTGTAAACGGTCTGTGCAACTACGAGTAGAAGCGAGTTCCAGAAACGATATACTTGTTTGGGTTCTTAATACTAATTAAAAAAAACTGTAAAAAGTATAGTACACTATTAGGTCGAGAGTTCAATATCTTTACTTTATACTATTCAGCCGATTTTACTAATCCGAACATGGCCGTCCTAAATTCTGACGGGACAGAAATTTGAAATTTCAAGAACGTCCAAAAGATACAATTAACTTAATCTGTGAAACTTTTAATTCTCAAGAGTTTCGGCTTCGCGAAATTCCTATTCGTAGAAAAGTGGTGAAGTCGCAAGATCTTTGGGTATATAACTCAAAATTAAGGATGTCTTCAGCGTTTTGTTATTCAAGTTCATAAAGGAGAAGGGTTTGAGTTTGACTGTTTTTACTGTTGCGTTACTGTTTAATGGATGAATGCTATACGATATATGGGTTTTTTTATTGTTCTTAAAAGAATATACTTGCATTTTATTATGAAAAATTTATATTGATCAAGATAAGTTTTTGATCTTAGGTTTAAGATAAAAAGCACGCCTACTCGTATAAGCTATAGAGCTTAGGCTCCATAGCTTATATTGGATAAGCGTGCTTTCTTGCAAAGACACAAAACAGAATCTGAGAGTGCCAGTATTGGGCTAAGTCAGGCAATGCATGATGATGAATAGCCACCTCACTACAGAATAGAACGGCACGGAAGAGCTAGCAAGTAGAACAGTACAAATGCAAATACATTTGAAATGTGACAGAGAAGGCAATGGATAGCTTCGTGCGGCCATCCAGTATTCAGTAAATGGTCAGACGTGGATTGACGCACGGCTCCCCTGGGGTGTGCTTGAAGGGACAGGTGGACCCAAACGGAGCCAATGGCCGTGTAAAGCAGATAGCATAATATATGTTATGCGCAAGACAATTGAACTATAGAAAAATAAACGATTTTGAGTTAGAGCCAGTCAGACAACCGCCCGGAACGTCAAAACATTATTTTCGATTCTAAATAGTTTGCTTTAGGCCTTGTACTTAATAACTCATTGTAAGGAGATTCAAAAATATAGAAAAGACAGATGAGAATACTAACATACTCTTTGGCCGCAGAAGCCAAACGGTGATCTTCTAGGTACCTAAGGAGTTATCTACACCGAAGAGTGGATTGAGGTTAGAACTATTGCCCTGTTTGTAGCCTTACTTTTTTATATTAGAAGGAGGCAAACGAGCAGGCGGGTCACCTGATAGGAAGCAATCACCGCCGCCATGGACACCCGCAAAACCAGAGGAATCGCAGATGCGTTGCCGGCCTTTAAGGAACGAATAGGTTCGCTTCTTGAAGATCCCTAAGTGGTAATGGTCCGGAAATACCGCCGCTGAGAGCTGGTTCCACAGCACTGTAGTTCGTGGTAAAAAAATTACGTGAGAAACGCACAGTAGTAGACCGCCACCCATCATGATGGTGTGGATGGAAAGACAGTCAATTGCGTGTAGTGCGATAAAGGAAATCAGCGGCAGGGATCAAACAATTCCTCAGAGCACTCTCCATGATAAAAGCTTCATTAAAGAAAGACAGATATTTTACTGTGCTAAAAGTACCTATCTTATACGCCAATCTATGATAATGCTCTACTAATGTCAGGAAGAACAAACAGACAGTCCTACCAGAGTGAACGGTCCTACTTTCGCAACGGCAATTCCTAGGAAAATACAGTTAACGTCAGTTTCAACAAAGCTAGGCACGAATAGATTGTATTCACAGAACGAGCATTCAGGAATTATTGAATACAGTATTATTCTACGAATTCGCAAACCAAGTACCTAGATGGAGTACTTGTCATATTGTAGACATATCTTTCTTATTCAGTTGAGTTGGCAAACAAGAATACGCTTCGACAGATGGTGAGCGGTTACCGTAGCCTAATGACGTTTGCCCTAACCACTCAGCCAGGAGTTGGGGCGACCAGCGGCGTGACTAACGAATTCCTAATAAATTTCGTATGATGCCAATTAATCGCAGTGCGGTGACCGTTTCAACCGCGCAATAAAGAGAATTCACTAGCCGCCTTGCCAGTCGACTCGATTCGTGGCCGAGCGGTAAGACCTTGGTCTATTGCATGTTTTGTACCACACATATCCTTGTTACTATGGTGTCTATTGACGCTTGCAATAGAATAGGTACTCATGCCTTGCCGGCCCTAATGCCTTGATCTATTATATGATCTTGTACCACACTTCTAAGTCGCTGTGGTTTCTATTGACGCTTATGGATTATTTTTATAATATTCCTCTTTGTGCCAAGATCGTAGTTAATGGCAATAAACTTACTGAATTGAATAACAAGCTAAATTAAATATATATTAAACCGGTTCTAGAATATGGATTTGTATAGTCACCCGGTATTGTGTTTTATACAAGTCCCTCATTATACAAGTAAGTCCCATGACATAATAAAATGTGTCGACATTTAGTAAATGTAATGGGTAATCCTCCAGTGCTGTTAAATCAATTTCCGTTCACAAATGCTGTTTAATATGTAATAACAAAATGTAATAAAGTGAAAGCTAAGCCGCGGGACTGGTAGCAAGCAAAATTACACCTCGCTTCGACACAAACTGCTGTAATCACAAACAATTTCAAAGAGAAGAAGATTGCGATTGCGATTCGCCATATTGTAACAGCAACGGTCTAAGACGAGCGAGCAGAGCGATTGAAACAAATGTAAAGTCTAATATAAATGGTGGTATTAGACTAACAAATACATTTAGGGTAAATTATGCTAGGGGATATCAATATGGGAAGTCCGAAACTATAAGAGTTAAGGTTTGTTGTGGTACCATATCGTCGATTTTAAAGAAAACTCCCGGTGAACCTTTTTTTTTCTCAAGCCGTGTGACCGCCTCTGTGGTCTAGTGGCTAAGACCACCGGTTTAGACCCAGAGGTCCCGGGTTCGATTCCCAGCGGGGGGTACATGTTTGTGTACTCGGTTTGGTTGGTGGTACGGCTTGTTTGTCCGCCTGGCTAGCTACCACCATCTTATCTAAATATATCGCCATAACATCAATGTTTGTAGCATTGTTGTGTTCCGGCAGCTAGAGATAAGATAGCCAGTAAGTACCTCACTAGTTGAGGATTCCGGGTGAAGTGCGCTTCCATCATTGACCTTATCATCACTTAACATCAGGTGAGATCAAGGCACTGTGCTTACCCGCAAATATAAAAAAAAAGAAACGAATCACCTTCGGAGGTTTTCTAGAGAGAACGGCATAACGCACTAGTGCGTGTCCCCGTGCCCTACTAGATTCTCCGAAGGGTTCGGATCGGATCGGACCGGTGAAGCTGAAAATGCTCAGTGGCAAACAGCAAACTCATTAAAAAAAAAAACGTTAAGATGGTTATTGTCAAGTTTCCTGCGGCTTCTTCTCGTAACAAGATCACCTCTGGTAGCCTATTAAGAGTGAAGTCGAGGCTTATATTTACTAACAAAAAACACTATATTAGAATTTCAATATGATTCTAAGTAAAACTGGAAACAATTTTTTTTTTATTCTCAGACACAACCGGGACACCATTTGCAGTAGATTTATTCTACTGCAATAGTTGACAGTACTGTAAGGAATAAAACATGTACACACACCTGCACATCAACCTACCACAAACTGTCAAATTTTCTCAATAGACATTGAACTCTATACTCAAAGCCTAAGGTTGAAAATGTATTGAAGAAATTTGACAGATTTGGATAGGTTGATGTGCAGGCGCCTGTACTTGATAAAAATAGAGTTCTCCAAACCGTTGAATGGGGCGGGGTTACTTTTGATAACATTGATCACAACTATAGTTCTTTAAGTAGTTGCTAAATAGGTTATTTCTAGCGTTCTGGCGTCTCAAGTGCGATTACCTCCAGAATCATACCGTAGAACTACATTTGGAAGACCACTTTAGAGAACAGGAGCTGTGATCAATGTTACATTTGATACCAAAGTATTCCACATCCCAAACTACCGGTCAGAATTGACTCTTCGAACCTGCAAAATCTCCTGAACCTATATTACATGTTTCTTAAGAGAGCTATTAATCGCTGTCACTTACATTTGACGCCACAGAAAGCTTATGAGCTAAAGGCAGGGATCTCTGAAGTGAAAATACAGATTGCGAGAGAATTCGTACGTACACGTCTGTTAAAACCACAGATACTGGCAACTAGGTCGGTATTGTCGCTGAAGCTTGTTAGGCTAACAACTGATAGCTCATCATTTGTAATTTTTATTTTTATAGAGCAGAAAAAGCTTTTTTTAACCGCCTCTATGGTCTAGTGGTTAAGACCATCGGTTTAGACCCAGGGGTCCCGGTTTCGATTCCCAGCGGGGGGTACATGTTTGTGTAGGGTAGGGCTTGTTTGTCCGCCTGGCTAGCTTAGCTACCCATCTTATATAACTATGCCCGATCCGATCCGAACCCTTCGGAGAATCTAGTAGGGCACGGGGACGCGCACTTGTGCGCGATGCCGTTCCCTCTAGATAACCTCTGAAGGTGATTCGTTTCACACGGCTTGAGGGACCCTTTACGTTCCTCGCCGCCCCCAAAAAGCCCGGTGAAGCTGAAAATGCCGCAGCGGCAATCAGCAATCTCTCTCCAAAAAAAAAAAAATAACTATGTCGTATATAACATCAATGTTTGTAGCATTGTTGTGTTCCGGCAGCTAGAAATAAGATAGCAAGTGCCTCAGTAGTTGAGGATTTCGGGTGAAGTGCGCTTCCACCTTCGGCATTATCATCACTTATCATCAGGTGATATGAAGTGTTTACCCGTATGATATAAAAAAGCAAGGCAATTCACCGAACTCGACGGCTCAGTAGAGCTCGATAGCGCAGTGGTTAACGCGTCCGGTCTGGGATTGCTAACGTCAAGTAATTTTTGCAAAGGCATCGGATGGGTGACCAAAACTGCTCGTCCGTGATTAAGCTTCGTGCTTTTAATTGCGATATTAAACTAACCAATTGAATCTTCAAACATAAAATTCAAATTTCAAAATTTTTTTATTCAATATAAACTTTAACAAGTGTTTTTTGAACGTTTATTCAAAGATATGACTTCGTAAACCCTACCCTACGGTGAAGACCTTGCACCCATTGGAAGCCGCAACAAAATCGGCAAGGGCATAATGTATAGACAACTCTGCTATACACGACTTTAAAGTCTATACTGACAACTAATACCAACTGTTAGGTTACAAAAAGATAATTTATGGACAATAACAAAAAATTGTCGAAATATTGCAGCCACCTCCTAAGTCCTCCATTCTGCCTACTCATATAAAATGTCCCTTGCGTTAATTAGCAGTCGCTAATCAGAGACGGTGCGCACACAGTGCGTGTGGCGTGCCAAACAACGCAAACAAACACGTGGTTTCTGCACAAACACGCCGGTAACGAGTTGGCGGGAGTTTGCGCGTATAACTACGGCCGTTGCATGCTCCGACATTAGGTGAACACAACTAATACAGTGTATATATAGGGAGTTTAACAGGTTCCCTGTCCAAGAATTATAACAATTGGTTTTCAATTGTTATGTATCATATGTGATTCATGGGACAGGGAATGGGTTAAACGAGTTTTGAACAATGTCCACGCGGGCCCAGTGCGGTGCCGAGGTTATTAAAGACTTGCTGCAGCCTATACGTTTTTTTTTTTTTTTTTGAGAGAGATTGCTGATTGCCTCTGCGGCATTTTCAGCTTCACCGGGCTTTTTTGGGGGCGGCGAGGAACGTAAAGGGTCCCTCAAGCCGTGTGAAACGAATCACCTTCAGAGGTTATCTAGAGGGAACGGCATCGCGCACAAGTGCGCGTCCCCGTGCCCTACTAGATTCTCCGAAGGGTTCGGATCGGCTCGGGTTGACCGGGCCGTGGAGGAGGAGAGAACCGACCAGGTACATGTCTGTACCTGGTGTAGAGCGAGTGTGAACCGGTTCTTCGTACCCTTGTTCTACGAGTACGGTGTCTTGGGCCTAAACTGGTGTGCATGTTTAGTGTATTCTGTAAATGTGTGCTGTCATTTAGAGGATCGGGCGGGGAGCCTATACGTGCCTTCCGAAGCACGGAGGAGCTCGAGATGATACATTTTTGGTAACC
The DNA here is from genome assembly GCA_949315975.1 of Eudonia truncicolella. Classification (NCBI taxonomy): domain Eukaryota; kingdom Metazoa; phylum Arthropoda; class Insecta; order Lepidoptera; family Crambidae; genus Eudonia; species Eudonia truncicolella. Next base: position 15,099,993 of record OX438837.1, on the reverse strand, counting down.
CATTATATTTCTATTTATATATTTGTTATCTAACCACTACTACTTATCTGTAACTCACATGTTACACAGCTCCTATATACAATACCACCAGTTCTCGGGCAAATATTATGTATTATTTCCGATGCAAACTTTATATTCAATTTAAATGGTACAGTCGAATGCAAAATTGGAACGGCCATTTTCGAGAAAGCTATTGCAGTCATGTTTCGTTCACATGTAAATTCGATTTGTACTCTCAAAACGAACGAAATTCGCTGTTTTGGCGAAGACTTAAAACATTTGGCGCAACCGGCGGCGGCTATAGAATCGAAACAAATGTACATGAAGCTTCATATTGCTATTCCAAATCCTATTACGAGTTGAAATGAAACTTCTTGAAGTATCGAACGTTTGATCGCAATTTTTTTATTCATAATAATCCAAAGCCGCTATCCGAACTGTGAGGAAGTTCATGCAAATGTAAGATTCTGAAATAACCCCACACCATATACAGACAATACACCACACCCTGTAAATACTTGGTTAGTATCCGTAATTATAGAGAAAACCGGTTAAATAATAATAATAATTCATTTATTTCCAAACACTTAACTTACTTCTTCGGCTTCATCACATTTGATGTCAAGTGATGATAAGGCCGGCGAAAGCACACTTCACCCGGAATCCTCAACTACTGATGCACTGGCTATCTTATCCCTAGCTGCCGGAACACAACAATGCTATTAACATGGATATTATGGCGATATATATAGATAAGATGGTAGATGGTTGCATGTACACTTAATAAGGCTATAATTAACTGATATCTTAAACTTAGTAAGAAATAATTAAAAGCTATTTATGGTACGGTCGACCACACGACCACTAGAAGCTTGTGTTAGGTATGGGTTCACGTCAGTAGTCAATCGTCATGGCTCTGTTAGATTTAACGAAGCTATTTATTTATTTATGGGGATGGGGCTATGGGGATTCAAACACGATGTCTCGCATTTTTTATTTTTTTATTTATTTATTTATTTATTTATTTAAACTTTTGCAACATAAATATTACATGGCGGACTTAATGCCTGAGGCATTCTCTACCAGTCAACCATAGGGTGGTGCAGAGATAACATTGGTAGGTGCAATTATGATATATGATTGTAAGTAAGTAACTATGTAATACATACATAAATATTATTATATATACATAAACATACACAAAATACATAATTCTAATAGGACGTTATTGAGATGATTCTGCCATGGTTCCATCAAACAAGAGCTCACGGACTTTCTTTTTAAAAGTATCACGACTCGTAGCCATCCTGATTTCGAGAGGCAGCGCGTTCCACAGGAGAATGGATTGAATGTGAAAGGAAGAATGAACAAAACCAGATGTATGAGAGGGACAGAGAAGGAGAAGGTTATTTGAGGACCGGAGATTTTTACTATGAGAGGAGCAAAGGTACTGAAAATAGGGAGCAAGATAAGAAGGAGCATTTAATGAATTTAGAAGCGAAAACAGTGTGGTGAGGGCCCGTAAACGTCTTCGTTGGCGAATAGGCAACCATTTCAGCTCCAACCTGAACTGCGAGATGTGGTCATATTTCTTCAGGTTGTAAATGAATCGGATACTGTTGTTGAGTAATCTGTCAAGCTTATCAAGCAAATCAGCATTAAGATCATAATAACACACGTCACCATAGTCGATCAACGGGAATATTAAGGTTTGCACAAGCATTATCTTCGTCTTGAGTGGTAAAAAAATTCTTAAACGATTCAAGGACCGCAAAGTCCAGGTAACTCTTTGACTCACACTAGCAACCTGCGAGTGCCAGCTGAGAGTAGTATCAAGATGTAAACCAAGATTTTTAACCTTGGCGCTAAGAGGTATGACCGCTCCGTCGAAGACAATTGGCTCAAGAGGGCTTCCCACTTTACCCATCAATCGCAAGCTGCCAATGAGTATCGACTGACATTTAGTGGGATTTACGGCCACACCAAACCTACGGGACCAGTCATTTATCGCTTCCAAATCCTGATTAATTCTCCTGATGGCAGCTGGTAAGTCGTCCACACATGCTTGGGTGTAAAGCTGAAGGTCATCGGCGTACAGATGATACGAACACTGAAGGTGGTGAGTGATGTTATTAATAAATATAGAAAATAATAATGGAGAAAGAATACCGCCTTGTGGAACGCCAGACTCCAGGTCACACCACAACGACGATGTCTCATCAACGCGGACCGACTGCTGACGCTCACGAAGATAGGAAGAAAACCATTCCTGCACTTGAGATGAAACCATTAGATGAGAAAGGATAGCAAGGAGAATATCATGACTGACGGCATTAAAAGCATTTGAAAAATCGATGAGTACTAAGACAGTGAATTTAGTATCCTCCATGCCTTGTCTAATGTCGCCAGTCACCTTAAGGAGAGCGGAAACGGTGCTGTGCCCAGGCCTAAAACCCGACTGAAGAGGACTAACGAGGTTATTCAGTTGAATAAACTTCGAAAACTGCTTATGGACACAGGCCTCGAGTGCTTTGGATAGAAATGGAAGAATGGATATGGGTCGAAAATGAGATGGATGGGAAGGATTGGGAATCTTGGGTAAGGGACGCACATAGGCCTTACGCCATTGTGAGGGGACTTGGCCTGATAGAAGAGAAAAATTTATAATGTGGGTAATTGGAGGAACGATATAGCTTAATATTGAAATTATCATGCGGCGACTGACGCCATCATGTCCCACGGCTCCGGATTTGATGGAAAGGATAATCTTTTTGATTTCATCCTCAGTAACAGGAGAAAAAAGAAAAGGGTCAATATTTGGACGAGGCAGACTTTTAATCTGGTCAACTGTACTACAAATGGTTGAACGATCCATACTAGAAGTAGTGGTGAAATGACGGTTTATATCGTCCAACACAATTGTGTTAGGCAGAACAACACTACGCGTCTTACCAATACCTAAAGTTCCAAGGAACTTCCAAATATCGGCAGGGGAAGAAGATGAGATGTTATCAAGGATGTGTCGGCGTTTAGCATTGCGTATCATCTGGTTGCATGTGTTTCTTGCAGACTTGTAACGACACCAATGCTCCTCAGAGCGTTCTTTTTTAAATTTTCGAAATGCCCGATTTCTACGTCTCATAGCAATTTGTATCCCTCTGGTAAGCCACGGAGCAGGTGGACGCTTTAACTTCACTTTCTTAATTGGCGCATGCACATCGTAAAGCGAAAGGATTGTCTGGTTAAGGACGCTAACCTTCTCGTGAACCGTGGGAACCGCCATCAGGTGGTCCCAATTGATCTCGGATGCATCCTTAATCAACTTTTCTTCATCCATACGACCAAAACAACGCATGTGCAACACTTTAGGGACAGGTTTCGGGGGTTTAAGGATATAGGAGAGGAAAATAAGGTCATGATGGGAAAAACCAGGAGCAGGACTCTGACCGTGTGCAGAAACAAGAGAGGGGGTGGATGTGAGGATGAGGTCAAGCCAGGTGTCCTCACCTGTAATGTTACAGTGAGTGGCTTGGAGTGGAAGGACGTAAAGGCCAGCAGCCTCCACGATATGAAGGAGCTTACGAGAACGTGGAGAATGGTGGATGAGGTCTGTGTTAAAATCGCCCATGATGACGTGATGCGCATACTCCGATCCAAGAGACTCAAGAACCAGTTCCAGATCCATGAAGTAATTCACAGCAGGAGGACAGTATACCACACCAGGGAGTGTCTTAACCCCTTTGACACTAATTTCGAGGAAGAGGTATTCAGCTGAAGCAGAGGAAGTTGAAACAGAAGAAGCAAGAATTTTGAAAGGAAATTCACTACGCAAGTAGATGGCCACACCACCTCCTCCCCTTCCAATCCTGTCATTTCGGACAAGAATGAAACCGGAAAGAGGGTAGGTGGTAGAAAAAAGGTGCGGTTTGAGCCAACTCTCAGAAATCAGAACGGCGTGAACGCTTGTGCCTGTAAATGCCTCCACTAAGTCACTATAGTGACTAGGAATGCTTTGGGCATTTAAGTGGCAGATGTTTAGCGCGTAGTTTGACTGTTGACTGAAGTTTTGACGGACAAAGTCACCGAGAGTGTCAGGAATCGAGCAAAAGCTATTGTTACAAGATAAGTCTGTAGAATTACAAGCAGAATGAAAAGAATCATCGTCAGATAACATAAAAACAAAAATATAATATTATAATATATAGATATAAAAAAATAAAATATATATATATAAATATATAAAACAAAAAAACCAAGACAAACGACCTACGTTTAGTGCATCTAGCACCACCCGCCAGCAGACCATTCACAAGAAAACTTTAAATGTAACTAAAATATAAAAAGAACAAATTATTAAACAACAAAACAAAATTAAATACAAAAGACATTAAAAAAAAAACATAGTAAAGCAATAACAGAAACTACACTGTTAGCCAAAATAATAATCAATAACAATATTAAATAGGAAGGAGACATGGCTGTATGAACAAATTTCGTTAGTCATCAATAAAAATTAAAAAAAAAACAACAATAAGATATGGACATTGGACTGACGGACGACATTTCGATAAAGATAATTATCTCTGGCCAAAATTGAATTATCTGTGTCAGTTGTGTCAGATGTTAAAATAACAAATTGGTTGGTGGTTCAAAAGCAAAACAATATCAAAACTACCTTTGGAGTATGGCAAATAATTAATAAAAGTTGAATTTAGAAGATGTTGATTAGATAGGTACCACTTATGAACCACCTAAACAACAGCAAAAATCAAAGTAAGTATCGTAACAAAGAGAAACAACTATGTCTTTTATTATTGCATAATGTAAGCTCACATTTACCTACGTAAACCTTTTTCAGGTCTGTTCCTGGCTCGGACCGGAGAATCACTTGTCTTCTTGGGATACTTTGCCAACAATGGGTTAAGTTCTTCCGCTGAGTTGACTTTGTGACGATGCCCATCGGGAGATTTTATGGCTATAACTCCGTCCTGCGTCCAACAAGCCCTCATCCCGAAATGAAGACGAGCCCTGCTAAACACAGCCTGCCTAGTCCTGGTCAAAAACTCTCGAACAGAGACCGGAACAGAGACCGCATTCAACCCAAGCATCCATACGTTCGGCTATCGGTTAAGAGGTAGCATGATTTAATAGTGATTTATTTCACAACGAGGAAGCGCTTTTATGTCAATAATTGTACATCTCACTTAATGGTCCTGAACTACTGAGGACAGGCTTTCTCATATCTATCTGCCAGAATACAACAATGTAGTTATGGTGACAGATTTAGATAATATGTTAGCTAGGCGGGCTTAAAACAATTCCTACCACCAACCTAATCAAGTAAATGTGCTCCCGCTGGGAATCGAACCTCAGACTTTCCCGGCCTGTGACCGACCGTATATCAACTAGACCACATCGGCGATTACACACAAAGGATTTCGAAAAAAAATGGCGTCGTTTCAGTTAGCTTTACAAGGGATAGGAGTGATGATTGCTGCAATTAAAAAGCGGTTGGCGTATTTTAAGTTTATTAAAAAATATTTTATTTGTCTATACATTCATTAGTCTTTCGTTACAATTATTCTACCTACATCATCTCTGAGTAGTAAAGCCACGCTGCACGAAATGGGCCAGCTCGCCCGGCATAATACCACCCACTCACAGAATATCGGCGTGAAACAATGGCACTCGTTGCTGTTGTGTTTCGTCCGGTGAGCGAAAGTACCGAAGGCCCATCTCGCCGCCAATCACCGCCGCCCATAGACACCCGTCTATGGGCGGCGGTGATTACTTTCCATCAGGTGACTCGCCAGCTCGTTTGCTTCCTTTTAATTTATATAAAAAAAACATATCTTGTCACCTCTCTGTTATACTCTGTTAAATAATAAACCAGTATTTTAAACCCAAGACATAAGAAAACATCATTGACTTCTTTAACCATTATTCACAAGCAACTTCATTACAAACATTTGGTCGATTTCTGTTAAAATTTATAAAGTACAGAAAAGATAAGTAATCGCTTTTTATTTTTGTTTTTTATACCTAGCTCGGCAATTAACTCTACTCTACCTGATTTTGAGTGGAAACGGAGTTCAAACGCAAGGACAACTGGTGCAGCGTGAAAACAACGCAGCATCAGTTACCCTCACTGCCTGCCCACAAGGTGCCTCTTCACGCCTCGTTTGAAGGACCCTATGTCATAAGAAGGAGGGAAAACGTGTGCTGGTAGACTATTCCATCTTTTGGAAGTGCGACAAAAAAACGAGTCACCAAATGGAGCCTGGAGAGCAGCACGCACTACGGAGGAAGGAAGAAGGTGGCTTGTTTATAGGTATGGGTTTTCGTCAGTAGTCTAATGGAGCGAATTCTTAGAGTACTGTTCTCGTTTGTTTGAAAATCCGATCCGATCCGAACCCTTCTAAACCCTTCCGAATCTAGTAGGGCATGGGGACGCGCACTAGTGCGCGATGCCGTTCCCTCTAGATAACCTCCGAAGGTGATTCGTTTCACACGGCTTGAGGGACCCTTTACGTTCCTCGCCGCCCCCAAAAAAGCCCGGTGAAGTTGAAAATGCCGTAGAGGCAATCAGCAATCTCTCTCTCAAAAAAAAAATTGTTTGGTAACTGTCAAGATAGATAAGATAGCTAGTTTCTCAGTATAGTGAAAATTCCGGGTGATATGCGCTTTCACTTTCGCCCTTATCGTCATGAAGAGCGACAGCTCATGCCCGTAGTGTACTTATTTATAACGTGTACTAATATAGATTTTCTTCATACTTTGTGAGGTTACAAAAACTATAGACAGATAGATAGATAGATAGATAGATAGAGAGATAGAGAATACTTTTATTGCAACACAATAAAATATAACCATGAACAAAAAAATAATAATTTACAAAGTTACAATTTGGCGGTCTTATCGTTTTTCATATAGTAACTGATATCATTTTTTATCTATCATCGTCATAATTCTATAAACGTCCCGTCCTTGACCTGCCCACAAGAGATACATTGGGCTATTACCCACCACTCTAGCCCAAATCAGGTCGATCGGTGCTATCATAACAGTATTAATAAAATCGCATCTCCTACAACTTGCACCACACACCCAGGCTTTGTTTCAAGTGACCACATTTATTCAGCCCATGTCCGAGCCTCTTTAATTATGGATAATTTATATTCAGATTAGAGTGCCGCCAGGTGGTACTGTATCAAGGCTCTATGATACGCGCACGTGACTTATATTTACTATCACATAATTTCGAAGCTTCGATTATAATCTTTGACTGACTGATTTTTCTTTGTTTCATATTAGTCGCAGAACCGATAACCGTTGGGGTAAACGAGTTCTTGAGTGGAGACCGCGTATCGGCAAACGTAGTGTAGGACGCCCTCAGACTAGGTGGAACGACGATCTTCACAAGGTGGCTGGCAAGACCTGGATAAGAGCAGCCACGGATCGTGCTCAGTGACGTCACTTGGAGAGTCCAGCCAGTGGACTAGTATAGGCTGATTGGTATAGGCTGATATCGGTCATGAATGAATATGTGATACATTACATTGTCTATTTTGTGAACCACGTTGTATTTCGACCACTGGGCGACTTCAAGTAATTATACATATCCCTGTGCTCACGATTCTTTTTGAGTGGACTTTGCGAGCCATGTTCCGTAAGAAAGCGCAAAGGAAAGATTTCCTTCGTAAATTCCCGACGTAATATTATTCCTTTGTTGAGAGGGAGTCTTTCACTTTTTAAGTTATACAAACAACACGTTCCTTTACTTGCGAATGAGCACTTTGAATTTCATTTACCCAAAGCCATCTCTAACTCATCTAAATAAACAAACCTGAAATACAACATTTAATACCTTTTGCTTTGAAACTACTTTTTTCCGACCCCCATTTTTCATTTCTAGCTGATTTTATGTAGTTACCGTTTTTACATACCACTACGCGGGTTTGGTGGTTGTTAACGACTACTAATGCAGCCGGGACCAACGGCTTTACGCGCTTTCCGAAGCGCAAGAGAGCTCGAGATTTTACATTTTTGATCACACATCCGATCGCCTTAGCAAAAGTTGCTTAACCTCAGCAATCGCAGACCAAATGCGTTAATCACTGCGCCATTGAGCTCCTCTTTTTCTTCTCGTTAACTTAGATTAGGTATATAAAATTCAACTTATTTTATATTTCATTTAAATTCTTCTAAAAGCTTCCACTATATGCTTGAAGGGGACACAAACATGAACCTTTTCTAGAGTAATTATAGGATAGGCAATTAAGCAAGGCTAAATTTAATATGCAAGACAAATAGATAAAACCCTATTTATAGCTTTTATCCAAAATAATTTCCAAATAATTATTTTAATGGACATACTCCTAATTTAATTGACCAAATGGTGTAACAGTTAAACTTTAATAATTAGAATTGGCAGGGCCGGCTGCAGTAAAATTAATAGCGATTAAAATTTTAATCGCCCATAAATCAATATGGTTGAAACTGCGTTTTATTACAATAGTCACGGCCTACGGGATTAGGGCGGTTGTTATTGTGAGTTACGATCGCTGGTAGCGGCAGCCGGGCCGCGTCCAGCGGTGGGCTTATAGCAAGAAAAACTGGCGAATATGTTTCATGTAACTCTTTGTTATATATTTTTTGGTTGGAAAATGCGGAGAAAAAGGAAAATCTGGCGTGAATATGTTACGACTTGTCTTTACGTTTAAGGTTGCGTCCTTGACGTCTGCAGTAAGCGGGGGCGGGAACGGTGGCGAGGCGGAAAGCGGTGACGCTCTACGCATATATTGACTAGGTACCGTCCTGGACGATAGCAGGAGCGACAAGTGAGCGGTACACGAGCGGCGAGTGACTGTCTAATGTTTCAAGCCTTTTTTGACGCTCGGTAATTCCGAGTGATGTGCTCGCCAGCTGCCGTCAAGTACGTCAGCCTAAGATTTTCAATATGTCTTTCTAACATCATCATGATTTATAAACGTCCTACTGATGGGCTCAGACCACGCACAATAGGAGACGCTGGCCCAATACGGGTCGGTAGGTTTTAAATACTGTTTAATGTAATCTTAAAATAAACCGGAACTGGAGACTGGAGGAGATGATATGAATTCCGAGACAACTATGGCGCAAACCATCATCAATCACAATACCTATGAGGCTATGACACGAGTAGGTAAGTCCTTGGTATCGGCTTATCTTTATTTTGAAAAAAAAAAACATACCAATACAAAGAAACAAACTGAGACGAGGAAAACTGGAGCAAACTATTCCACTATTACCGAGAACTCACTGAGCCGGCCTATATACAGAGTCTTCGACGTCATTATAACTCGGCCGATAATCGGATCAGGTGTTACGGCTCACCCAATCAAAACTTGTATTGCACCGCCCACTTTGAGCACGCGCTATGAATTTTGAAATCGGTAGGATTATAATGATTGTTATGGAATATATTATATACCTCGACGCTGTAGGAACTAATGCTATCGGTATAAATCAAATAGTCCTGTCATTCATTCCTGGTGAACGAGGTGAGTGTAATTTTTTACGCGGAAATCGACAGTTTAATCACACGATCTCAACATCCTTTAATTATGCAATAGCCTCAATCATTGAAATCAAGTAATCGCTACAATTGATGGCCATTGGCTTAATCGTCACACTTCCAAATGCGAGTTAGTGATTAGAGTGAAGTACACTTAGCCCGGCCTAGGAATTGAAGTCAGAAGGACCTCCAAAAATAGGATCGAACGCTTTTCCTCGTGTCTATTGTGGCGCCTAAGGCGAGACGATCCCAATAATTTCAAATAAGTAGTAAGTGAACTATAAGAAACATGTGCCTTCTACATTTCAAGTACATTCTTTTCTTGTTACGTTAGAATACAAAGCCTTGTGCCGACACGTGAATAAATAATATCTTGAAAATGGGTCGAACAATTTGTTCAAAAACAGAAAAGGTAATTTGTCGATAATTTTTAAGGTCTCCCACCTTTGTAACGGTATTTAACAGTTTTTCCCCCACAATTCAGTATCGAGGACGCAATATTCCAACTCATTGTTTATTTAAAAGATTTTGAAATGTACCAATCGTGAGAACGTCGAAAAATCTATAGAAATGTCGCACTAATTTCGAAACACTCGGAAGTTTAGGGAATAAAACAGAAGTGCGTCTCGATTCTCATCATTTATGTATTCGTCTCTGGGAAAGTAATTTTGAAGGTATCGATATCGGCTAACTGAAATAATGATCTTTTATGCTCTCAAGAGTTTAAGGCTCGTCTAGGTTAGTGAACATCATTAAAGAAATGCCTAAAGTTTTACTTGACTTTTAAATTAAGACGTTCTTGTTTTCTTGGAACAAAATTTCTCATCTCTTATATGTAGTTTCCGATTTCCCCAAACAGTAGAAGTTCGTGTATGATTCGCCATTTGATCACGTTAACCAAAACGTGAACTAGTAGAGCATTGAAGCAGTTGCTAGTGGTGACAAATGAGATCCTCCCAGCACACGTATTTCCTCCTTCCAACGACATCATCATCAGCTCATTTATGTCCCCGCTGCTGGGGCAAGAGCCTTCCCTATGGATGGATAGGCAGAACGGGCCATAAACCACCACGCGGGCCTAGTGCGGATGGTGCCGGTGGTTGTTAACGACTGATAGTGCAGCCGGGACCAACGGCTTAAAGTGCCTTCCGAAGCAAGGAGGAGCTCGAGATGATACATTTTTGGTCACCCATCCGATGACCGGCCTTTGCGAAAGTTGCTTAACCTCAGCACTCGCAGACCGGGCGCGTTAACCACTGCGTCATCGAGCTCCTACAACATCAGGTCCTTTAAAGAAGGTGTCAACAAGTAACTTGCGGGTCGGCAACGTGAGGCACAATTCTGCCTCACCCTCGCTACTCGCTACTTGACTTTGCTTATGTCTAACATCAAAAAGGGCAGAGTCATTTTCCAACTTTATTTATTTATTTAGATCACATACATTGTTCTGATCCCAATTTAAATAGCTAAAGCACTAGTTTCATGGAAATCAGAAACAATAACGGTACCACAACCACCCAGACCCGACACAATGTCGAAAATATCGTTTTTCGACATTGACCCGACCGGGAATCGAACCCGTGACCTCAGAGTTAGTGCCGCCCAAAGACCAGCGCGCAAGCCACTCGGCTACAGAGGTCGTCAACTTAACTGTAAGAAAGAAGTGGGTTGCAATGTTGTCATACAAATCTACTTTTCGTTAACGTGATCGAACAGTGAATAAACTTGCACAAAAAACTCTGACCCACTTGGATTCTTTGTAAAATTATACGCAATATGGTTGCAAACAATTTCTTATTTAGAATGTTCTATCCGTTACGATGCAAGTACTTGATACACACAGACACCAATCTGTGGGATAACTAGTTTCCCTAGATAGCAGGTCTAGGCTGCCTGTCTGAAGCATTAGTGTTGGTTGCTGAATACCGACTGTCTATTATTGAGTTCACTGATGTTCTATGTGCTTGCTTCTAGTTGCCCAAATGTAACTGGAGAAACGTTGTTTGGCATTTGAAATCTTAATCTAGTCTGTTAACAAAGCAAAGATATTAATCAAAAACAGGTTACCTATCAAAAATTTGCTGAAATTTATATTTACCTACTTACCTATTCATATTTATAAATAAAACTTCATCATCATCATCATCATCTCAGCCAAAAGACGTCCACTGCTGGACATAGGCCTCCCCCAAGGATCTCCACAACGACCGGTTTTATGCTGCTCGCATCCAGCGGCTTCTCGCGATCTTCTTCGGTCCAAAATAATAAAATAAAACTTGCTAACTGATCTAACCTCGAATGTTATGAAGTTTTCTCTAAACTTAAAATAGCTTTCGTATTGGTTAACACGACCAAATATCAACGTGTTGATAGCATCTTTATAAAAAAAGCACGCGTTCTAAAGCCTGGCAGGCTTTCATACACCATGTTCCCATCATTAAATCAGCCTATACTAGTCCACATACCTGATCATACCTGACTAGATTCTCAAAGCGTTCAACTGGGTAGAATAATACGCACAACAGATAAAATTAAGACGCATAACGGCTTTAGCGGTCGAATGTTAATTTCTAACATGTCATATAACATGTTGTCTACCGCAACGCGACGCAAGCACGCCTAATTCAATCGGTGACAATCATTCAAGTCGTTACCACAATTAAAGGATAACTCGACATCACAGAAACGATAAATCCGCGATAATTACTCGATCCATCTGATATAGTATCGGGTACAATTAGAGTATTGATCGCAACAGATTCGCTCACCCCCAGAATCCTATTGCGAATTAGCATAAATCCACACAATTTAGCGGGTATCAAGATCTCGTGATACGATTATGAACTTGAATACGAACACGATACCCGTGGAGTGATAGTTGAGGGATTTCGGATCGAGTTATAAATGGTTAGCTTGGTTTGTTACCTGATATTATTTGGCCGTTGATACCTCATAAGTTGTTTTAGGTTCTTGAGATGCGGTATTCATGTATCGATTAACATAGTCTAATGTCGATGTAGTGTTTAATGTTATACGATACTAGCGAACACCTGGCAACACAACACCCGGCGAAATCTCAGAATATCTCAACGTCCCGGAGCGGCTGAAAACTTTCAGCATTCTAAGACCAGAGTTGGGGATAAGCGCTAATGAATCTGTAAGCAAGTGGAGTCAGAATGCAGGGATAAGGTTTTCTTTCATGTACAAAAGCACATGTAGAGATCAGGCCATAACCCACCATGCTGGCCCAAAGCGGGTTGGTAGTTACTACAATTCGCTGACCATGAATCTAATTGGAAACAAATGATCCAATCCCGTCAGAGCCGAGAGAGAGACTGTCAAAAAATATTATTGTATTTTATACCAATTCGAAAAATAATACTTCCAGAAACAATTTGCCTCTAATGGAATCATATTATTGTAATGTTTCGAGGGGCCCTTTTTTAAGAACGTTGTTCGATTTCTCGTCCAAAATAACATCATTAGGATTATAAGAGGAAGACGTTTTTTTTGATAATAACGAAGGTTTAAAAGGCAAATGGCTTATGTTTGTATTGCATTTTTTGCGGTTTCACGGAGAGAAATCACTTGTGTATACAGTCGGGACCAGAGTACCTTTTTTTACTACAAGGAGAAATCCATAATACGTAAGACCAGAGTATTTTATCTTGTAAGAGTTTTATTTGCTGTCCGATCTCGTAAACGAAAGCGAGAATTTGTATGACAATGAAACAGCGAGCGCCTTTAGGGATGCGAACTGGGACCTCAGAGTTAAGGCCGCCCAAAGACCGGCGTGCAAGCCACTCGGCTACGGAGGTCGTCACATCATTAATTTCATCATTCGTTGTGGAACACTCTTCCAATCCTAACTCTGTCTGAGTGTACACGTATTCACTATTCATGATGGAATCAATTTTTCCATCGACCTCCGCCATTTTTATTTATGAACAATTTGGAGAACGTTACGTCCATAAATATGTTTCGAGATTGGATGAACTGGGTAGGTATTGTATATAACATAAACGAGCATACTTAGTATATACTTAGTGGTATTTACATATTCTCTGCACATTCTTGCTTTTTTTTATATCCCCACTGCTGGGGCACGACCCTTCCCTATGGATGGATAAGGAGAACGGATCATAAACCACCACGCGAGCCCAGTGCGGATTGGTGGTTGTTAACGACTGCTAATGCAGCCGAGACCAACGGCTTTACGTGCCTTCCGAAGCACGGAGGAGCTCGAGATGATACATTTTTGGTCACCCATCCGATGACCGGCATTTGCGGAAGTTGATTAACCTCAGCACTCGCAGACTTGGCGCGTCAACCACTGCGCCATCGAGCTCTTCAGCATGTATACGCTATATAAAGAATGGTGCATGGAATGCGAATTTGTCTAGTGGTTAGACAATATGTTTCAGACCAAAGGATCCCGCGATAACACTTATTATTGTGAGAAGAGAAAAGTTAGAGAGAATAAAGTCAGAACATAGTAATTGAGGAACCTTAGTAGTTGAGAATTCCGGGTCAAGTGTGCTTCCACTATTGGCCTTAACATCGCTTAACATTAGGTGAGATGAAGGCACTATGGTTACCAGTAAATATATAAAAAAACGCCTATAATGCCCCTTTGCTGTGCAGAGGCCTCCATTATTGAAATCAAGTCATCGCTACAATCAATGGGTATTGGTTTAATTTCCATGCTTGCTAAATGCAAGTTGGTGATCACAAATCCGGGCTGTGCATCGAAAATACCCATAACACTTTACTTGACCTTTGATCGCTTTGCCACTCAGCTATCGAAGCGTACAAACCAAATAGAGCTTAAACAATAAGCAAAGAGCTTGGAACAGACATTCCGTGTTTTGTTCCAGTTATGTAAACTTCCTTTCAGATTAGAATAAAAGACAGAACGCGGAATAATTATTCGAAGATTATACTCTGTTTATTTGTATGGATCCTAGAATATAAACTCTCTGAGTAACCAAATTAAAACATATTAAGTACTTTTTTATATTTTACGAGTGATGATGGAAGCGCACTCCTCAACTAGTGAGGCACTGGCTATCTTATCTCTAGCTGCCGGTACACAATATGCAAAACATTGATGTTATGGCGACATATTTAGATAAGCCAGGCGGACAAACAAGCCCTTCCACAAACTAAACCGTGTACACAAACATGTTCCCCCCGCTGAGAGTCGAAACTGGGAAACCTCTGACTCTAAACCGGTGGTCTTAACTACTAGACCACAGAGGCGGTTAAACTATTATTGGTCGAAATATGTCGAGCTCCTCTGTGCTTCGGAGGCACTTTTGCCCGTCGGTCCCGTTTGGCCAGCGTCTTAAGCCATTTCAGTGTTGTTTATTTATTTAGTTTTAGGAAGGTTTATACAAGACTGTATGCATTTAATTGCTATGGAAAACCATTAAAAGGTACTCAGAGATGGTGCTTTTGTTTACGTGGAACAACCTGTTGGACTTTTCTAGAACGTTTATATATTTATCTCGTATATGATGAACAACATTTGGCTACCTATTAACTGCGATTGCTTTTTAACATAATATTTATTGCGGTGTATTTTTACACGGTTCCGTTGGCACAGGCTCAAAACTGTTTTCCCTTCAGGCTGCTTATTCAAACAACAACGGCTTTATCGCTGTATAACTGGCGGCATACTTTAATTTTAACCGGCTAGTAAAACCGATAAACCTAGTTTATTAACAAGAGAAACTTTAAGCTGTTAATAAAATAATAATTGTCAACTTAATTCTCATATTTTTCAGTTAATTAACGGCCCACTGTTGGGTTAGCGAGTGAGCTGGGCCATGTTGAGTTTGGGCAATTGATGAATTTGTCCAATGATTAGTGTTCTTAGTGCGTGTGTAGTTAAGGTCTAATCTAAAACATAAGTTAATAAAAAAATAATCAGTATTCAACTTTCCAGCTGTTGGGTTACCTAGTGGGCTATGCCATAGGATGTTTAAACAGCTGGTCCAATAATTAGTGTATGAAGCTCTAGTCTAATACAAAAAATAATAAAACAAATAATCGATATTCAACATTTACACTTTCAAACATTCGCGTTTGATCTTTGATCTTTGAACTTTGATCTGTAAAAAGGAGATTTTTCCCATATTATCATTTCTGAAATAGTCTACAAATCGTCAACAATATCTGCACTAGCAGAATTTTTTTTTATAATTTTGGTAAAAATGAAACCTAGCTAGATCGATTTATCGCCCCCGAATCCCCCTGCATACTAAATTTCATGAAAATCATTGGAGCCGTTTCCGAAATTCAGGTTATATATACATTGCTCGTTTAAAGGTTGTATTGGATATGACAATTCATATAATTTTTTGGAAAGAGTTAGCTATTTGCCTCGTGGTCCATCAGAGGTTTTCTAGAGGGGATGGCATCACGCACTAGTCTGTGTCCCCGTTCCCTATTAGATTCTCCGTGGAGTTCGGATCGGATTGGGAAAATAATATTTGTGGTTTCAGAAGAAGGGACATGACATGAAGCATGATTATTCTTATTTATTACTTTCATTTAATTGATAGTAACTAGCCGTCTCACTTTGCCGATATATGTGACAACTTCAAGCAATACCATAATTATGTTAAGTTCGTGGCTATACACTGTCGTCTCATCGCGACGCCCTATTACAACACAAAGTCAGGACTTACCAAACTCAAGGAGGCCCCATAAACAAAACTGATACATTGCAAGACGATCAAATTAACCTCTTAAATAAGTCGCAACAAGGCGCAACACTGGCTGCGGAACACGAAACAACAGTCGCAGAACTTTCCTGAAATGTATATGCGAAGGAATAATGCCAGGGCCGTCTCGAGGTCCTGGGCACGATAGGATTATGGGGCCCATGTGTCTAATAAAGAGGACTTTTATCAAACGTTCAAAAGGAGCTGGAGATAAACAATATTCTATAGTTTGAGCGAATTCATTTCGTGACCGATCAATAGATGAAGTTAAGTTTTAAAAAAAATGGCGCATCAACACGTGGCGTTGCACTGTCTTGGTCGCTGGTAAAAATATTAAAAACACTTGTGTTAGTATTCGCAAAACAAATATATTCATCGGCAAGTACTGCCTCTGAAGGGGGCCCCATCCTGAGCGGCCAACGTAAGTTACGGGCCTGGCTAAAACGCGTCTCCCAACCGCCTTGAAATATGACATAATTAACGCGATTTAGTCGTCAATTACCAGGCCAGTCGCGTCACCGGCGTAAATCGAGAACTTAAGCTATCGCGACGACAATAATTCGACTCATTTACAACAGAAATTGTAATGGTACTTATAATATATTTTGTTGGGAATGCCTTTGCAATTTAGGGGGTTCGTTATCGGGCGAACGTGGTCCGCGGCTGGTTTAATGCTTATTTATTGAAAGGCCACTGTCTTCGCGACTAGTTATTTTCAGGAAGGATCTTTGTGTCGGCGGCGAGCGTGTTTTATGCGCTCCGGGGTCGTTCCGTAGAGCCGCGAGTGGAACCAACCTTTTGCGAAAGGATTGCGACGCGCCCTACCCCTAGATAGACCGTTGGAGTTATACTTGTGATTATTACTTTACATTGCTTTTAGAGGGTGAGAAGAAATCAGGGCGGCTTGAATGATTTTACTGCGTGGCTGCGGGGTGTTATTGTTCAAAAGTGCAGAAATGGCACATATCAGACACCAGACTTACTCACATGCTCATTACTGTTATAATATGTTATGAGAAATAACGTTATTTATTATATTGGTGCCTGGGATGTCTTTATATTTTGCTCGGCAATCGTGCCTGCTGCGGATTTCAATACCTTGGCTTCAATTTCTAAGTCAACCAAAGGCACTGTGCTTACCCGTTAATATAAAAAAAAAGTGTCTTTCGGATTTTTTGTATACATATCCCGAGTTTGTGTTCACCACCAACCTACCTAATGCTAAAAGCTTTTACCTCAAAGACAGTATACAGGATAATTAGCTTATAATAACCTTACCTTCGTACGCCAAAAGATGACTCGATGGAGAGGCTTGTAGAACAAGGTCACACAGAAGGGATGAGACCAAGAGGCCGCCGTTCGACTCGTTAGATCGACCTTATTACGAAGACTACGAAGCCGACTGCAGTACATTGTACTCGCAAAGCTGAAAGTCGACCGAAGTGAATAGACATCGCGCGAAGTGAGGCCGCCCTGTGCCCTGTGATTCGGGGGGCTGCCCCCCGATTCTCATAACAAAAACTGTAATGATATCGTAGCAAACTTTGTCTTTGAAACCATTTTCATACTAGTTAGATCTGAACACGGTATGTCGAACGACTTTAAAATCGGCTCGATTGACGAATGTGAATACAAAAATGGTTTTAACAAATTAGTTGCTACGATATCGTTACGTAATCACGGCACTGCAAGCGGGTGGCGCAACACTGTCCATCGCCAGCCACGACAACTCTACCAAGAGTACCCGATTAAGAAAAAGAGAGTAGCTTACCTTCGAACACGGTGAGCGTGGCAACCGCGCTGACCGCGTCCCCCACCCCGTTCTCTGCGACGCACTCGTAGGTGGCATCGTCGCGCTGCGCACGCACCGGCTCGATGCGCAATACGGCCCCGTTGGCGCGGGGGCCGGCAGCGGCGTCCATGCCGAACACTTGGTACCGGGACTGCATGCCTGGTGACAAAAAAGAGTTTATACATTATGTTATTTAAAACATACAATGATGGTATACAAAACAATAGCAAAAATTCCTTCTGAAAAGAGTTATCTGTTACGATTCTTAGTTCGGTGCGAGTCCGTTGAGAAACCATGCTGATGATGCGTCCAAATATTCTATTATAGGTCTATCATTAATATTGGTATGTATTATAACTATATTTAGAAAATCTTACAACGTGTGTGTTTGACGTTCACCAAACAATTATTTGAGTGATTTAGTTTCCGGTATTTACTCATGTAATTAAGTGGTGCATGCTGTGTCCAGCAACCTTTCCATACAAACGAGCCACGCAACTGAGCTACGCATAGCTACAGACGGTTTCCATGGAAACACAGCAAGCGTGAATGCATAGTATGCGCCGCAGTGGATTCGCACCATTACCTTAATGTACCCACGAACTTTTAGACATTTTTTAATGCACTGCGAACATTACTTATAATTCTGTAAGCCCATCCACAAAAGCTAATACGCGTGTCAACAGTTGTAGGGCCACGTCATTAGTAACGGAGCTATGGGGATTGAACCCGAGCAACTATCCGTTCGGCTTCCGAGGATTCTAGCTGGCATATCTTAAAATCCGTAGGTGTGGTTAAACGCAATGAGCTATGCATTAACGTGTGAGCTCCTTGAATGGCCAGGGACTTCAGATTGCGAGTAAACATGGAGCTGTTAAGCCGTAAATGTCCGAAGTGCACCCTCTACATGGCACAAATGAGTTTGCGGTGCTCACAGCTTTGTTTTATTACCTACATACCTACTAACAGCTGACCGCACACTGTGATTTCAAAGTTCTTGCAACTCTTTTAAAGTATAAAAACTATACGTACGTAATAGGATGGTTGAGCTCTATGTATTTATTTATATGGATATGTATATATAATATGTGTTTTATAAATGAGTATGCACTTCATAGTGCATTAATGTGTAAGTTTCGCGGCCAAGTATGGCAAGTTGGCTACCCTGCTCGTCTGCATTTTAATTACATAAAAAAACAATTAGCAATTATTGCTGTATTAAATTCATCTGTTTCAAAGACTTATTAAACATTCTTAGATAATAAAAATACGTAGGTAGGTTCACAAGAAGTTATGTTTAAAATTTCGAGATAAAAATGATGAGTTATGTTACAAAGTGAATTTAATTTATAGCCTAGTAGTAGTAGTACTAGTTGTTGCCCGCGACTTCATTTGCGAAGACTACAGTATAAAAAAAACAAACAAAAAAGTACCCTATATGCTGGTCTGGGTCATGGTCTGTATATGAGGAAAGTTTCATTAAAATCCATTCAGTAGTTTTTACGTGAAAGAGTAACAAACATCCATCCATACTTACAAACTTTCGCGTTTATAATATTAGTACGATGTTACAAAGTGAAATTAATTTATAGACTACTTTTGTGAATTCACCATCGATTACTTTATTATTTAAGAACAAAGTCTTGATAACCGATTAAGGCCAGCCGCACATTACGTAAACATATGATAATGGAACTACGAGTTAAACGTGCACACTGGTCCGTCACATAGGATTACACGGACAAATGACATGACGTCAAACAAAGGTCTGCAAGAAAACTTGCTCCTGACGAAATTCATTAGACCTCTCCTAGAAAAATCTGGAAAGTCCGGTATTATGTCATACTTCTTTTGTAAAGCATCTTTGCACTTTGCATTTTTCCCGCCCAAGACTGCAGCGCAAAAACAACAGCATCGACTCATTGTGCGGGCAGCGTGACTCTTGTGTCGAGGGACATAAGTTTTAAATTGGTTTGGCGCACCCTACTGCGGGTAGTTCGCAAAGTTGGAAGAATGTGGACCGACAGAGCTAAATCGCCACTCGCGGTAAGTGCCAAGAAAATGTATTTCACAACAAGTGAGAATAATCGTTGTCTTTCTTCAACTAAGATTTCGAGCGGATGTTTTCTACACCGAGACATCCCATTATGCAAGCTTTTTCTAGTGAAAACACTGGAGCAATTATTGTATAAGTACTCCGGTTTTTCGATACTACACTTGTTTTGGGATATAATTCGATCTATGTATCTGAACTAGTTTACGGTTGTAGTATCGATAAGTACCGAGACTCTACCTGATGTTAAGCGAACTAACGAAAATTGTTTAATATTCGCATATATGTTCATAATTATGTAACTATGTATTACAAATAAATAAATAAGCGTAAGCAGAGTCCAGATACGAAGACAGCTAGCGGAGCAAGTTTGCGCCTCAAAAGCCGTCCTCACTTTGCCGACCAGCAAGCTCCTTCTTCAAACCTGGTTTATAGGACCTCGTGCAGTAGGAAGAGAAGAAAAAAGCATTCCAGCTTTTGGTGGCGCGGTAAATACCCTTATTACCCTTACCCTTTAATTTAGAGTTTCATAGAAAAATCACATACTTAACGACCTATACAATTCAACCTTAATGAGATGAAAAAGATAATTTCAGTTTTTTTTTCCGAATATTAATGTGAAATAATTACATTATTATTCGAAAAACCACAGAGTTTTTCAAATATTTCATTTTAATAAAACTACCAACATCTATCTACATATCTCTTTACTTTCCTACTAAGAAGTACTTTAACGTATAATTGTAACACCAGCTGTAAAATTTCCTTAATAGACATTGAACTTTATGTACATGGCATATGGTTGAATATTCATTGAAGAAATTCAACAGTTTTGTTGAAATTCAACGGTCGATGTGCGGGCGAGCCTCTGTACCTATATTATGACATCGACGCAGATATACAAGACAACATACAAGACGTTATTATGGAGCAAAAACACGCAGAATTAGAGAACGATAAATCATCATATATAATAGGGCTACAATATATGATATGGACATTATTGTCTCACAAAGTTTCTGTCGAAACAAAGGTCGCATTCTTCTGGTAGCTAAAGTAATTTATTACCCAGTTATTGGTGATATATATTACTCACACACAAAGTATGTTATACAATATTTTGGTATAATGTTACATGGCATTACAATGTTAATGTTTATGTTTTTAGTAAAAATAAATAAATATATAAATGGCTATTGATTTATACGTATTCATGTAAAATATTTACTCGATAATCATGACAATACAATTTTCAAATAATTAGAAAATATAAAAGTAATTCACATTAATTTTGTTAAGATATCATTAATTTTCAAGATAGATTAATTACTGTTATGATTTTAATACACTTGTTTGGAATATATCATAAAACCAGAGAAACAAATAGATTCTGTAGAGTTTCTTGCGGCTTCTACCCGGTACAGGGTCTCCACCGTACCGTAGGGTTTACTTACATAATCATGGCTTACATTTTGAAGAACGATTAATCATATTTTTTAAAGTTTAGTTATTATTAATGCGCTATAAATAGAACGCCCTCAGACTAGGTGGAACGACGATCTTCGCAAGGTGGCTGGCAAGAGCTGGATGAGAGTAGCCGCGGACCGTGCTCAGTGGCGTGCACTTGGAGAGGCCTATGTCCAGCAGTGGACGTGTGTAGGGTGATGATGATGATGATGATGATGATGATGATGATGATGAAATACATTTATAACAGTCCTGTTAATCCACCTACAAAGTTTATATGCTTGATTGTGTTAGGCATGAGTTCATGTCAGTAGTTTATAGAAGATAATATACATAGTAAGTATGAGAATTGAATCGCGCATTTGACCCGAGCATCTATCCGTTGGCTACCGACTTTTTAAAGACTAACATAATGTTCTCATAATAGTTATCGTTTTATTCGAATTTAGAAAATCAGCTATTTTTATAAGATTTTCAATGATTTTCGTGGGTTCATAGTAAGCTAATGTTCATGCGGACGAATTCGTAGGCGACCCACTAGTATAATACTACTACACAGATTTCTTAGCGTGGTAGCTACGAATCCGTAGCAACATGCAGCTACGTGGTTTCGTAGCATCTGAAAGTAATAGATACAGGTTAGTAGTGGCGTAGTTCTATTCTAGTTTCTTTGACATTCGATTACGTTTACAAAAACGTTTCTTAGGGCGTTGACTAGTGCGAGTTTCATTCGCCATTCGATCACGTTAGCGAAAACGAGAAATTATATGGCAAAATGTTAACACTTTTCGTATGTGGCCAGGAGGCGCTGCTTCAATACCACACTCATTTTCGTTTTCGCTAACGTAATCGTAATAATAAAATAAAAAAACCTCACACTAGGCACCCTGCTGACAAACGAGGAGAGTTTTTTGTATACAATATTGTTAATGTTAACGTGATCGAATGTCAAATGAAACTTGTACTACGCACCCTGATGCAACCGTAATTTTAATGTTATTTAAATATTAACAAAGTTTTAACCTAACGCAACTTATTTCAAATCAAATCAAATCAAATCATTTATTTTGCACACTGTTACTTACAAAAAGAAAGCATACAAATATTAAGCGATCCGGTCACTTACGGCCAATTCCCTGCACGACCACTTTGTAAATTCTTACATCGGCCATTATCTTGTTAGGGCTTTTCCTACTTCAACTATTTCCCTAAAAGACCACTATGCAAATCTGAAAGAGTGGCAAAAATGTCTCCGGCTCAGCATGTTTCACAGCATATTGTTTTCTAAAGTTTACGCGAACACTACACATTGAAATGAAACAACTTTTACGGATCTACTCGCGTTTATTTTACACATTAGTTTTAATTAATGTTTATCCTGACGTTTCGAACCTTTTGCAGGGTCCGTGGTCACAGGGAGACTGAGGTGTTGGTCGTCTCATAATTAGTTAGTAGCTTGTATACCCTCATTTAAGTTAAATCTGCGTAAAACGGAACGCACCAGATTATGTGTAAAATAAACGCGCGTAGATCCGTAAAAGTTGTTTCATTTCAATGTTTCACAGCATTAGCAAGCCATCGCCATGACGCTGATTTTCAGTCGGAAGCCGAGTTGCTTTCGTAGGTGCTATTATAATTGTTCCATTTAGTATACGTTTATTAGGCATACCTTTTTAAACCCGACGTTCCGGCCGTGTTGTACTGGCCATGTTCACGTGAAGTCAACCCGTGACCGGTCGGTGTAAATCGGTCAAAACCTCGGGTAATTATAAGCTTACTTATCACTAATATAGTTTCTTACAAACTTGTTGTTAGTGCGAGTGTGCAGTATATAATTTCTACGAATTTAATGTTACAATCTGAACACTGTTATTAAGTGTTCAAATTGTTATATTCTCACAACAACGCCCACACAGCATTATAAATAGCTACCGAGAAAACCTTGAGGCGACATACATAGGCAGTTCGTAAAAGGTGGCATTCAATCAAGTGTGGTTATTTTGAGTAGAATTCATTTACGCCTGAATACAAAATGAGCGTAAGAAGAAGTAGGTATAATTTATTTCGACAAATTGACGAATTAAAGTAAAATACAGATATAAGAAAAACATTATTCTGTGATTACACTCTATGATTACAGTCAGTTTGTTTTTGTCTTTTACTTTAGTTTGTGCGACTATCGAAAAGAATTGGCGTTTTTGAGAGAGTTTCTAGTCATCTAGAGTACGATGCAGATAGTTAATTACGTATTAGTGAATTTTTTTATTCAAGAATTTAAAACAAAAACTAACTGATTGATGTTCTTCAACGAGTTTAAGGTCAGTCACAAATATCACACTAGATTCAATGGACATCACAATCTATTTATAATACTACATAACATTTTTTGTTTCCATAAATTATTGTAAATTGTGTTTTTGCTACATCAATTACAATAAAAAAAACTTAAAACAAAAACGATATTTTTATAATTTCAACCAATACGCGTCTTTATCTTCGAAGGTCACGTCACCATTCAACGACGGTCTACACGAGCCTACTTAGCCTACTCCACCATCAACAAAGGGCTGAATCAGTACATGTTTCCGCGTAAATCAATATAGCCAAAGTATTCACCTCGTTACCCAAGAGCCGGGAGCGAGCGGGCCCGAAATAATCCGCCACCGCCAAAATCTCCAAAGGCAGTCCGCGATTAAATATTCAGCGGCTACTTACTGCCGGTCGATGTTGCCTTGCTAATGATCATCCTTGCTTACGGGCCTCCATAGTCCTCACGAGCAAAATTGACTGTTGCTTTTGGGAAACTCCTAAATTGCCAGGAAATATGGCGGAAAAACAAGCCAAGTTTTCTTGATAAGCTGACTATCCGTGACGTGTTTGGCTAAATATTAGTCAGCCTTATAATCCTTATGAACAATATTCACAGGTGAAAAACAAATAAAGTTCGAAAGCTAAGCTGACTTCTTATGATGAGCGAGATAAACAGTTATCTACATAGTCCTCACGAACAAAATTGACTGACGCTGACGGGAGCACTGAAATTGCCAGGAAATATGGCAACTTTTTTACTAAGCTCATTTTCTACGACAAGCATAGTCAAATTAGATAGGTCCAGCCTTTACATGCAAAGATGGCACATTGACTATTGTTTTAAGGGAGCTCCTAAATTGGCAGGAAATATGGGAGAGAAACAAGCAAAGTTTCTTAGCTAAGGTAATTTTTTATGACGACTGTAGCCAAATTGTTAATTTCTTGGTCCTTACAAGCAGAACTTTCCGTTGTTTTAAGGGAGTTCCTAAATTAGCAGTAAAAATGAGAAAGAAACAAGCAGAAATGTAAAGGAAAGCTAAATTTCTATGATGAGCGTAGAACCGCCTCTGTGGTCTAGTGGCTAAGACCACCGGTTTAGACCCAGAGGTCTCGGGTTCGATTCCCAGCGGGGGGTACATGTTTGTGTACTGGGTTTGGTTGGTGGTAGGGCTTGTTTGTCCGCCTGGCTAGCTAACACCATCTTATCTAAATATGTCGCTATAACATCAATGTTTGTAGCATTGTTGTGTTCCGGCAGCTAGAGATAAGATAGCCAGTACCTCACTAGTTGAGGATCCCGGGTGAAGTGCGCTTCCATCATTTGGCTTTATCATCACTTAACATCAGGTGAGATCAAGGCACTGTGCTTACCCGTAAATATAAAAAAATCCAAATAGTTGCCCAGAGGAATTGACACCCGGTACTGGATAATTTAGAATAAAAAATTATAATTGTGATAATGTTATTTTGCATTCACGATATTAAAACTGAAACTGGCACTTGAAGTACTACGTCTTGCCTCATGTTGGATTTCGCTTCCATCTACCCCTGACTTTGACATTGACCGTGTAAGCGTGTTAAAATTTAAGATTTATATAGTACTGTATTGTTTGGGAGAAGCTCGTTGGCGCAGTGGTCAACGCGCCCGGTCTGCGAGAGCAGAGGTTAATCAACTTTCGCCAAGGCCGGTCATCGGATGGGTGACGAAAAACGTATCATCTCAAGCTGCTCCGTGCTTCGAAACGCACGTAAAGCCGTTGGTCCCGGCTGGATTAGCAGTCGTTAACAACCACCAATCCGTACTGGGCTTGCGTGGTGGTTTATGGCCCCTAATCCATCCATAGGGAAGGCTCATGCCCCAGCAGTGGGGACATAAATGATGACGATTGTTTTATTTTCTGTTTGAAATGTTAATAACAAAGTGTTTGCGTCAATAAGCCTGTAGATGTGTAGTAAATGACGTTTCATTATCATTATGTACCCTTTGCTCTCCACGTACGAGTCTAAACAGCACAGCAACGAACGGAATAATTACATAAGCTAACATCGATTGCCAACGTCAAATATTCCCTTTGTTCCAAACTCCGCAGCCAGTTTCACAGAAAATAATTCATGGGACAGAATAGATGAAAATTCAGCCTCACTCCAATACACACACCCTGTCAATATACATTAATTTCTGAATCAAAGTTTTGTACAAAAATTGTTGATGACTCGGCTAGTGACGTGACGCCTAAATATCGGTATTTTATAGGATACCTTTCGTCGAGTGTACGATTAATGTGTGAGTATGTGTGAATGAATAGAACGATTTAGGGTAGCACCAGATATCAGGAGGGCTTTCATTTCTACGTCTTCGTCGATATCCACCTATCTGTATCCGCTCAACTGTCAATAATGGTTAAATCAATTCGAATAATGCATACTTAATAATGGAATGCAATGCTCCAACAAAGACCAAGCAAATAGAGCAGACCAATAGTCTCAACGACAGTAAGAATCACAGCGTAGATTTTCTTATCATTATTCCTTTTTCGAGCATGACAGTATCAACAATATATCGATAGATTGTAGTCTTTAAGCGACAATGCTATCGATAGATTGTAGTCTTTAAGCGACAATGCTATCGATATATACAATCATATTATCGACACTGTCGATATGTTTGCTATCGATTTACTATCGATCAGTAAACACTATAAGTGTTTTTTCCTAAAAAAACTTATATATTTTTAAACATTATGGAGACTGGTGCAAGTGGTGGTGGTGGTGGCAAAAATAAGTTTAAGGTTGGTTGGTACCAACCCAGACGACAGACAGAAGTTAAACATCACCTCCAATAAATTCCGAGAGACTAGGAGGATGCATAATCCCTTATATATAAAAGAAAACAAGGTAAATGCAAGATACATAATATTAGGTACACTCGACTGTACTATTTCCTACTTCTCATTTCCTAGAATGGGACGGATCCGTTACGCATTTTAGTTACATGACATTGAAATGCTCGGTGAATGACTGTGCCTAAGAGCTTCTGCCTAAGAGAGAATATTTTTGTAGGATGGAAAGCGGTGTCATTTCAAAAAATTTTTATGGTATATTGCTCAGGTGAGTTCTTTGAAACAGAACTGAACTGGGAACTGGCAGTGATACATATTTTTGAGAACTTTTTTTATTAAAAATAACCTTTTATCTATTTGTGGTACACACACAAATTCGCACCAATAAAAATATAACACAGGTTCCTAATAAATTTAAAACAATTCAATGTTGACTGTTTATAAATAGTTCTAAAAATATTCAAAGTTAAGTAAATTCTTATAACAATAAATGTTTTGCTTTCTTACGATTTTATTGCATCGCGTTATCTACCTTTTAAATATGTCTACTGGTTAGCCTGATTCACAGGCAGAAAAAATATGTAAAACTTACAAAAGTACACCTTTAATACTACAGTACAGTATAGTAAAGTATATACATACTAAATAGAGTACTTTTCGAGAACGTTAACTGTTTTTATTGTTGAGTTTGTGTACCAACTTATAAACAAATGACTACTCGACAAAACAACTGAACATCGATCGACCACCAAGTGACTATTTCTCACAAACAAAAGAGGTGCGGACAAGACCACACAAAAAAAAAAACAAGCGACAAATAAACCCTTCGGGAAGAGAAACTGCACGCTATTACTTCCACTATTTTTATTCGTGATTGAAATGTAAAGGCCCCGTTTTTCGCCCATAAATATCTGGGGCCGGTAATGACGTCTATAAGCCTGAGGCAATGAGCTGAGAAAAACGTATCGGGCAGTGGCGAATGGATTCCGCCTTAAAGGAGGGAGCAGACTGTATGACACCAATGATATATATATATATTTTTTTTTTGTTTACAAACATTTTGGTGAAAGGTGGAAAGTGCGAACTTCACTGGGATAGCATAAATTAAATATTAAATAAATATTTATAAATTATAGTTTATTTCAATTTGAAAAGTGAGGATACGTATTCAATTTATATAGTCTTGAAACTCACAAGTGCAGTATTAATATTAAAAGTAATGTGTAAAATAAACGCGAGTATAGATCCGTAAAATTTGTTTCATTTCAATGCAGTGTAGTTTTTAAGATATAATCGTTTAATATTTGGGATAACTTTCCTACCTAAAGTATGTGCGTAAAGTATTTATTTGTACATTTTGTACAATCAAAACCTAAAGTAAACAAGTCGTTATATAAATGATAAGCAAATTAAATAGCACGGATTGGAAATTGTATCTTGATTGCAAAATAGTTATATTATTGTTAAGATTTCATAGTAATATAACGAGAAATACATGACGTACTCGCTATTTACGTTATAATTCGTACATAAAGAGGTGAGCATAAAAAAATAATATAGCCTGGGTTTATCATTACCGGCATTTGGCAAGTATGGAAAATAAGCCACTTACTATCAGTAGCGGTGCCTTTGTTCAATTGTGACAACGGTACCTATATTTACTTTACTTTCATTATTATTAACATCGAAGTTATCATACGTTCACGAACAAATCGTCGGCCGTTCCAGAAAATTAAACCTGACACATCACCAGAGATTAAAGGGCAAGCATTCAATATCGAGTATTCCGCAAAATATTGTGTAATGAATTATTAATGCATCATTAAGCCGGTGTGTCCGCCCCTTTATATCTCTGCAATGAAAAATGTAATCCGCTATAATAAAGAGCGTTGGCTATAAAAGAATTATGGCGATCACCTATCTCATTTCATATTCCGTGCGCTCTATCAAAAGTTTTTAGGTTTTCGTCTGTCTGTCATCATGGCCGCCATCTATCAGGGCGCCGCTGACTCGGGAAACTATGAATAGGTTTTTCCTGCTAAGTGAGCCGCTGAGGGGATTCCTCGGGCCATTTTCCGTGTCGACTGATGTTATATATTGTTTTCTGAATCTTACGCGAACACTCCACATAGAAAAACACTTATATTATTTGTTGGAAACAGCAAACAGCTAGAATAGACTATGATACGAGTACCTAAACAGTAATTAAATAAGTCTTTAATAAAGTTCTCCCGTTGATCTTTATTAGTTTATTGAACTTTTCGAACACTTTGTAGGGTCCATGGTGATGAATAAATGTCTATGTGTATGATGCCGCAGAGCAAGATAACCATAGCTCAGCGATTGATTTTGCCTATACCAGAGCTCCTCCGTGCTTCGTGAGGCACGTAAAGCCGTTGGTCCCGGCTGCATTAGCAGTCTTTTACAACCAACGCACCACACTGGGCCCGCGTGGTAGTTTATGACCCGTTCAATCTGTGGTGTTTCCATCAATAGGGAAGGACGGTGATGATAGAAATTTGGTGACTCGTTTCTTTGTCGCAATGTGCCAGCACACGTTTTCCCTCCTTTCTATGATATGGGGTCCTTCAAACGAGGCGTGAATAGGCATCTTGCGGGCCGGCAGAGTGAGGCTAACTGATGCTACGTTGTTTTCATGCTGCACCAGATATCGTCGCATCTGGACTCCATATTCACTTAACATCAGGTGAAATGGAGTCATTTGCCGTGCAACGTATAAAATAAATACACATAGTAAAGTAATTCAAGTAAATAGTATACTACCATAGTATAATAGTAGTATACTATAATATACTGTCCCACTGCTGGGCAAAGGCTCATCATTGAAATCAAGTCATCGCTACTACCGAGCGCTGTGCCACTCTGCCACCGAGACGTTCACATAGTATTTTGTGTAAATGATGAATACTTACTTGACACACGTTTCCCGTTCTTCCGCCACTGGATGTTGGGGATGGGGTCGCCCCTGGCTGCGCAGTAGAAGGCGGCGATCCCGTTGGCTCGCACTTGTAAGTTCCGGGGTTTGATGGTGATCTCGGGCGGATCTGTGAGCATACAAGAGAAACTACAATTAGTACCGTTGGTAATGATGTCGTGTGACCGGTGGTAATGATGTTTTGAACCTAATGTAAGATGATGACTAAGGATACGTCTGAAATGTTCACAGTCACATGTATAAAATATGTAATAAAAACCCTGTTCGATCCGTTAAGGTGTTATTAGGTATATTCAGTTCTATTTACGTAATTATTTTAAAAGAATAAGTGAAAAAAAATTACCCTGATTGAAAATTTGTTAAATTATGACAAAACTTACATGGCAATACTTTTGTCAGCACTTCGGTAGGTAGGACCTTTGGCGCCGCCGCCATTGATGGAAAGTGTGATCACATTTATAAAATTAACATAATTTTAGGGTAATTTGAACAATTTCTACCGAAAAACTTGTGTTTTCAATTACGTTAATTCTTTACTTTTCATGAATAATATTTTTTTATTATTTTTTTGTTATAGATATTTGTATACCTATGTACTTACCTCTTTCCGATCGGACAGGGTTTTTTTTACAAATTGTGTAAGCAGACAAGGGAATCCCAATTAGTATTGATGTTAATTATATTTAAATAGTATTGAATAGTGATTATTCAAATAATCCCACTCTTATTTTACACTGATTCAGTTTCAGTACTTACTTACTAATCGATTCTGTTTCTGAATCAATATCGGTAGTTTTAAAACTGTTTTCTTTTTTAAATAAATCGCATTCCCTACCATGGCATATGCCATGGCCTATAGAGGTATAAAGAGTTTTTACTATAATAAAATATAAATAACAATGAAAAATAAATATTCACATATACGAAACTCGATAAAGTAATTAAAAAAAAATGGTTGGTTAATATATTAAATAAATACTTTGAACATCGCCTTTAATAACATCGTCCATTTTCATCAATATTATTTTTGTCATTTTTATTTGCTCATGCATAAAGTAATTTAAGCTACAACGTGTTACTGCCACGCGCTGCGTATATTAATTAACATTAAATTGATCACAAACAACAACCTAAGCAACAACTCTAACAAAGGGCTGAGAACAGATGGGTGATCAAATATCTACTAATTCAGAGCCTTAGTACTTAGTCTCAATTACCTTACCACAAATTTAAAAATATTTTTTTTTTTTTAAATATATTTACAGGTAAGCACAGTGCCTTGATCTCACCTGATGTTAAGTGATGATAAGGCCAATGATGGAAGCGCACTTCACCCGGGATCCTCAACTAGTGAGGTATATACTGGCTATCTTATCTCTAGCTGCCGGAACACAACAATGCTACAAACATTGATGTTATGGCGACATATTTAGATAAGATGGTGGTAGCTAGCCAGGCGGACAAACAAGCCCTACAACCAAACCGAGTACACAAACATATTCCCCCCGCTGGGAATCGAACCTGGGACCTCTGGGTCTAAACCGGTGGTCTTAGCTACTAGACCACAGAGGCGGTTTAAAGTAATTTATATTATGATGAAAAATATGCCTAAAACAGTTAGATGTTGCAAAATTATCATTATTTATCGTGTATTATAAGTATTTGATCTTACCGACACAACATGTTTTTATTTTACATAATAAATAATATATAAATAAATTAAACGAAATTATTATTGTTTTATCAATAAATATTTCAAATACACTGCCAATATTAGAAATCTAGTGTTGAGCTTTATTAAATTTTACAACTTGTGACAACTTTTCAATTTTGTTAGTCTTAAATCTTTGACAACTGTTAAGGCTGAGATATCGCCAGTCTCAACAATAACTGGATAGAAAAGTTAACATCAAAATGTAAATGTCATGTCCCTAACCATCGGCTAATTCTGACCAAAGTTTCTGACATGAATTATGTATGACGTAGGTCTTTACGACCACCGCTACCTTAGTAGGGCCGATCCTTTAACGTTTGAACAATGAATAAATTAAATGACCGATTCGAAATGATAACTTTTATGTATGGGAATGTATTACTGTACTGTGTGTAGGTGGGTGTACTACCCATCGTGTAAAGTATTAACAAACTTGTGAAACTGTGAAAAAGTATTTGCTGCTTGTACAGGCGCCGCCACATCATCAACCTATCCAAAACCGTCAAATTTCTTCAATACACTTTTAACAATATACTTAAGGTATAAAGTTCAAAGTCTATTGAAGAAATTTGACAGTTTGTGGTAGGTTGATGTGCAGGCGTGTGTACATGCAAATATACTGTTTTAGAAAAAGAAAATACCTAATGAATAACTTTAATAGCATTTTTTTTTAAATGTGCACAGTTCTTCCTATACGCCTCCATATTTTTATTTACTTTTTAAATAATAGAAAAGTACTATTATAATAAATAAAAAAATAGCGTAGGTTTATATTACCTGTTAATAAAACTAAAAAAGTGTAACTGCTTCACATTTCTAATTCTGATTAAGAACATACAAAATAAACTTTTTTTTTAGTTATATTAACAGTTAACTCACACATTTTTTGTTTCTGATTCATCATCATCATTATCATCATCATCATCAAAAAACTGTTAAATAATATGTTGTTTACGAGCGTAGGTAATCACAATTATCTATGTGGGCTTTTTATATGTCTGGCAGACAATATAATATCTCTCCAGAAAAACTTATTAAGTGGTTCCCAAACTCAATTAATTTTCTATTAGTTCTCGTTGTTGTTAGTGATTAAAACAATTTTCATAATTATTTTAGTTGAAGATGACTGAAGCTTTTGTTTTTGCAATTAAATCTTGCTATAATATAGCAAATGCCAATGTACATAGAATACAATAGAACAGAATACTGTATAACCAAAATTTTAGTTTTTTGGTAGTGTTATAAATACATTTTGACCTTCCTAGTAGCTTATGAGTTTCGAAATAAAAAGAAAATATATTTTTTGTATTTTAAAAATAGTTATTTTTTAAAAGCATTACAGTAACGTTAGAAGTAACTATTATTCTTATTTCAACAGATGCAAGAACATATTTTAACCCTTTTCTTTTAAAAAAGATTGATTTACCTGTTTTCTAACCCGGAAAAGTCAAAGTCAAATCTTTTATTTAATATAAGCCTACAAAGCACTATCTGACGTTAAAAACCTATAAAAAAAAATCCAAATAACAATAAAAAAAATTAAGAATCTACCACCTATTCAGATTGAGGGAGAGCCTTCAACCAAAAAGAGCTGGCAAGAAACTCAGGAGACCACTTTTTCCTTAATCTTTTTAAATAAATGAAGAGCGTGAGAAATACAAATAATTATTTGGGTCTCTCCTCTGGCCTACCCACTGACTAAAACGACAAACCTGTCTATAATACCTATCCTTTAATACCATAAATACAAAAGAGCAACGCATACATAGACAACCTCGCACGGACAAGGAATCTCACAACGGCTACGCTCGGACTGTTTCAAACCGTTCCGAGATCCGTGTCCGTGCAAGGGGTCTGTGTGAGTTGCCCGAGCGCGGTATGTATGGAGCTTACCTTCTGGGTCGCCTTATTTTGTGTCATAGCTCTCCAAATTACAAGTGAGAGGCAACACACCGATGCACACTGTATTCCATTAGCTCCACAACCCGGCAAATGCGAATTTAATTTCTTACCCCCAAAAGTCGCGAGACTCCCAACTTTAGAACTTCGTTTCAAGGCGCAAAATTCATCTGAACCGTTGGAAAGTTAGAGGGCACTGAAGGAGCACATTTGCATTACGGTGAACGCTTCATATTGCTAAGTCCTGTTAAAAAAGGAGTATTTGTGTGATAACATCTTAGAGTGAATGCGAGTTCGATTAGAGTTAGTTAGTACTTTGAGGGAAAATCATTTTAGGAGAAGATATCAGTTGGTATTTAGTTGAACAGGGTGTTAAATAATAAGGGTAATACCTGTATAATCCCGAATATGGCAGATAAAGTACCGTGCAAATTATGAACATACCCAAAAAATACTATGTGGCCGAGATATTAAGGTACCTTGTTACAAAGTAAAATGGCAAAGTGACAACCTTAGGTCCAGCTGTTGCATTGCTTTTGATCGACTACAACATGGTCCAACAAACGAAAGCAAAAAAAAAAAAAAATAAAACATAACTCGATATCGCTGCCGTAAGTTCTCGAGAACCGCATTGGACATCGAAATTTTGGAACACAAATTGCATAGTTTGCTCGTCCCGTCTCTTTTTCTACTACATTCGGGGCAGTGGGACAACAAACGACGCTAGTTCGATCCGCAGGGACCGTTTGATATAGCTGAACTAGAAAATGGCGACCCATTTAGAGTCTCTGTGACTCTGTGTAAAGTCCCCAGGCTCGTTGTAACATTAATAAATGTACTCACGTTACGTTTCCGAGATTGTCACACAAGAATTAATATATTCATGGGCTGGTCGGCGCGGTGGGCAGCCCGCCCAGATTAGAGTTATTTGGAAAAATCGCATCGAATCTGTTTCGATCGTCGTGAAATAATTTTAAGGGTTGCCCAAAATTGAGTTGAGGTTGCTCAAAATTATGAAAGGGTTGCACGAAATAATTAAAGAGCTGGCCAAGACGCATAATAAGTAAATAATAGCATTTTAACTGTCCCATTGCGGGGCAAAGGACTACATCATTGAAATCAATGGTTGGCAAAAAATATAACTTGGCATTAATATCCCAATCAAAACTGTATTCTGACCGTATCCTGTAGCTAATTCTAGGTATCTAGGTGTTAAAAGATAAAAATAATAACAAAATTGTTATATTTGTCAATCATATTCAGTAGGTATCCACATCCAACAAACCACACAAAAACGAATTGATTGCACTCGTCATCAAATAAAAATTGAATCAAGAGCAAATGAGTAAACCCATTCGGATTGCAGAGTGACTTTTAATTGACACCTCCATTTGAAACACCAACTAAACCCTTCAATTAAGTCATGAAACAAGAAGGGGTAGATTGGACCGAGGGAGGGAATGAAGCGGGCGATATTCTATGATCGTATCTAAAATGAGTGGCAAGCGTGTTTGGCACTTCGCACACACTTTATAAAGTTATGAAGCTTTGATTAGTCCATTACACAAATAGATTTTTGTTAATTTAGAAGGACGATATAAGAAATTTAGATATTATTTAAAGATAATCTCACTCGAGAGATGGCGTAGCGGTTAAGGCGCCCGGTCTGCGATTGCTGACGTTAAGCAACTTTCGCAAAGGCCGTTTATCGGATGGGTGACCAAAAATGTATTATCTTGAGCTCTTCCGTGTTGCGGAAGGCACGTAAAGCCGTTGGTTCCGGCTGCATTAGCGGTCGTTAACAACCACCAATCCGCACTGTGCCCGTGGCCCGTGGCCCGGAAGGCTCGTGCCCCAGCAGTGGGGACATAATGAGCTGGTGATGATTGTGATGATAAAGAAAATATTAAGTGACAATAAGGTCAAAGGTGTTAAAACTTCCGGACCAACACAACACAACACAATGTAATAATATTGTCATTATAACATTATTTATTCTGTGTTATAACTACTTATAACTAGTAAAGCGGATAATTACTTTTAGCCAAACCGAGTGTGATAATCTATACCCCCCGCTGGGAAGTAAACCCGGAACCTCTCTGAGATCGGTGGCCGCTCTAGGCTACAGTAATAACAGATGGTTTTTGTCAAGGACAAAGCCAATGAATGCGGCAAAACTCATTCTTTAATTTGAAATATCTTTCTTGACAAGTACAAAACGGTAAAATACCGAGACAAAAGAAATGATAAGCACCCGTAGTTTGAACTTTGGCATAAGAACACTTGTCCAAGTTTTAAGTGAAGTTGACGTCGAAAAAGTTAGCAGTTTTCGGAATTTGTGTATTTGTAGAAGGAATAGTAGAATTTTGTATTATTATCAATTGTAACGTTTCAACAAATTACAGCATTCCAACAGTTTACAGGAATCCGGTAACATAAGTGGTTTATCAAGCTGCAAATAATTAAAATATAAATATTTATAAAATTTATAAAATACAGTGAAAAAATTAAACGCCCACCCGACCCAGCCAGGAATCGAACCTGGGTCTACCGCAATCCGGGCGGCTGCACTGACCGCTATGCTACCGGGAAGGATGACGTAAGCGCTGAATTTTGTCGGCACAGTGCCATCTATCCAACGGTCATTGCAACCGATGGCCATGCAGTTTCACCTTTGCAGATGAAATACCACAAATTTGATAACACAACGCTATACTAAATTTCACTTTTTATTTTCAAGTGCTAATTGCTGCACTGAAGCTAAATATTTATAAAATTTATAAAATACAGTGAAAAAAAAAATATATTTATTATTAAATTAATTTATTGGACTCCAATTCGTAGTAAAACATAATCTATATGTGTTTTTTAACAACGTTCCTTTCACTATCAACATGTATATAAGTGTTATATACTAAAGTATATAAGTCTACAAAAGCCGCTAACTACAACGCGTTGAAATAATTTATAGTCGTATATAACTAAATGTGTTTATTTCACATCATACATTATTTAATCCCGACGTTTTGAATCCTTCGCAGGATCCGTGGTCTCAGATGTACTGACACGCTAGTTGTCTCAATATTAATTAGTAACAACTTTCTGTCACAAAAAATGGATATTGACCATAATTTTGTGTAAACTTAGGTAAATTTAAATAACGATAAAATAAAATAAAAATTTGCTAGCCACTTTTGCATGTCGTGGCAATCTATAAGTAAGACAGCACTTAGATTAAGACTTCTTTAAGTTAAAAAATGTTTTTGTTTTGTTTATATAATTTTAACGCAAATTTTGTTGCGAAACAAACTACAAAAACACAAATGTTGAAAAAATTTTTTCCACGAGCAGGATTTGAACCTGCACCCTTCTGACATACCGGGTCAGGTGCTCTTCTAATTGAGCTATCGTGGTTCTAACCAGCCCAGGTAATTTTTCAACATTTGTGTTTTTTTTTCTTTAAGTTTATTTTTTAATTTAACTGGTGTATGTTCTGTTGGTTGTGATAATAAATAATAGTAAAAAAAAGACCTTTAGTTGAGAATTCAGTATACTCTGATCTTGAAGTATGACCACGGACCCCGAAATGTGTTCAAAGCGTGATGTTGTAACAATAATAACAAACGCAAGTACATCTGTATAAAGTGCTTAATTTCGCTTCAAAATAAAGCGTAATTATAATAAAGCGTGTGGCAGCTGAACTGTGCTTTCCAAATATTTGCTTTTGGATTGCCTGCACGCAACTGACAGATATTATTTACTTCCGTCGCGTTGAGGAATGGTCACGTTTTGCATGCAACAGATTGAACGGGCGTGTTGTGAGCATTCGAATCAAAAAAGTTGTGACTGATAGGCGATTGAGTATGGGTCACTTTGTCATTTGATACACTTTTCATGTGGGTGGTGTTATTTTTGAGTATGGTCATTAGTTCAACTAGTGATCATTACTTTTTAGTATTTGGGCTGAACCTTAAAAATATTTGACAACCGTGTCACAATAAAGCGCCATCGAGTGAAACGAAACGAAGAGAAGTGCGTTTTGCTTCCCTTACCCGTGGAGCGCAAAGTGTTCTAGTGGTATAAAACATTGCATATCAGTTTGACCTGACGTGTCGCTCGTTAGGCAGGTCAAACTGATAACTATACAATGTGCACTAGAACACCTTGCGCTGCAAGGGTTAAGTCAATACCTCACTTTTTCACAGTCATTATAGTTAAGTTTTGTATAGTAGTTTGCGGTGTGAACCCAAGTATTTTTTCCGAATTTTTGCTTTTGAACCGCCTGCACCTGACATATTATTTACTTTCGTCGCGTTGAGGAATTGTCACGTTCTGCATGCATCTGATTGAACGTTCTTAATGTGAGCATACGAATAAAAAAAAAAGTTGAGACTCATAGGCGATTGAGTATCATTTTGGAATTTGATACACTTTTTTTTTTGCATGAAACCCCTGTTTTTGCGTATGTTTATCAGTTCTATATCAGCTAACGCAGAATAACTAATAGTAGGTACTCAGTTTCAAAGTATTTGTTTGGGCTGAATCTTAAAAACATTTATTTTGAAATTTGAAAAACCTTGTCACAATAGTTCTGATTCCTATTGCTTCCAGTAAGAACTAGCGATGAAGCGTAAGCTTTACAGTGACATGGTCCTTCAATGGGGGTCAGCGTTCAATTTCCGCATCCCACCCTTTAAAGGCAAATTATTCAAGTTGTATTTCATTTTCAGTAATAGAATTTCTAAGTTCATTGGCAGTTTGTTTGAATCTTTTGAACCCGAAAAGTTGAGCCTCTCAGAATTCCTCGTACATTCCGTAAAGGCGAAGAAGTTAATGAAATTTAGAGCTTTATAATAAAATAATCGCGTACCACTTTTCAATTAATTATCGGTGTTTAAAAAAGTGGTTCCGAAATACCTGCAAGAGGATCAGTCAGAATTGAATTCGTAAAGGAGGGAGTCAAAAGTGGAGATCAAAAGGGGTGAGGGGGGAGGGGAGAAACAAGGATTCGCGCTTCAATCCTAACTAACTCATTCACCGGTACCTATCATTGTATAAAGGACTTGTAAAACCCTTTGTGGGGAGCTTTTCATACAAAACATTTGCTGATAGGTAATATTGTCAAGCGAATATCAAAATTTTATTTGAAAAAATGGACCAACATTTTTCAAAGCTTCCCTATGTACTGGCTATACGGACTATTTGGTAGCATTTTATGCTTGTTTTTAGTAGGTAGGTACAGACCCTTTTTTAGTTGTAAGGTGTTTTGAAGTAGGTGGGGAGGATCATTAAAAAATATCTATTTCAATTAAAATCACATTTAAAAAAGCACACAATGGTACAATAGTACTCAGAGTACTCACAAGAGACCAAACAGCATTGATTACCAATATGCATTCGGAAAAACACAAAGCATGTTGCCAAAAGAACAACAGCGGAATATTGCTATCAATTACCCGCGAGTATTCATTACTCGGCGATGCGAAATCGTTTCGATGTCGAATGGACAATTTTGTGAACGACGCTCGGGTAAAGCTGCGTTTACGTTACGTTGATTTGGCTGTTGTAAACGCGTGGCGGCTGTGTTAGCGACGCGCGACATAGACTCGTTGCGAAGCGCGATTGTCCTTAAAGTTTAACACGTTAATGTTTGCGGTTCACTTGTTTCATTCGCCGTTCATTAGATGCAGTATTATTTCAGTGGTATACATTAAGTCATGAAAACGCTTGTCAATTGCCATACAATTATTTTTACAGTATTTCTATTCTATTATTTTTTACGCCAGTTCGTGCTAGGCCTACTGAAGGGGTTTTAAAATCATTCGCAATGGGCAGACTACATCTGCAGTGTTGCATCACGGATTTCACAAGCGGCGCCCTCTGTCGCCAGGGAGGCACACTAATAACCAAATTGTATGCTATAAGCAACATATCATAAATAGCATAGATCGAAATAGCAATATCTTGTAGGTTAGTACATTCTGTCTACTATAGAGGCGCTGAGCCACAACTTATAAACCAATGTAAGACCAAATAAATCCTCTTTCTGCACCGACAACGAAGCCTATTATTTCTCCGCTCCCACGACGCAACAGCAGTATGTCACACATTAAATGATATAGGCATGTAGTACCTACAGCTACTAAAATAGCTATGTGTATTTTCATTTAGTTATGTTTATTCCTAACTAATAAGGTAGACTGTTCTTATTTTAGTTTAGGTTAAGGTATATTTTTTGTTATTATTGTGTGTATAGTCTAGTTTGAATTACAATGGTAGGTATACAAAATTATGTATATTCAATTTTATTTTATTAATACCCGAATCGCTAGTCGCTCGCAGAAGAGCCCACGCGCTGAGTCCTATAGAAAGCTACTGCCCAATTTTGATTAGATCAGGATGTTTGCTATTAACAATTTATTGCCAGCAATTGCACTGTATTTAATTGAGCAATAATTTTGTGATATAATACTATGTAACTAATAAAAAAACACACTTTTTTGTGTTTATAGTAATTGGTGGCAAACGGTCCGAGAATAGTGCCGCTAAAAGATAGTTTCAGAAAGTTTTGCAAAATATACGCACAGTGGTAGACCACCACATGGCCATACTTCAAAATAATAGGGATGAAACAAATAGTTAAACACATGAGGAAAACCGCGGCTCTAATATGCATCAACTCTTTTTTTTGGAATAAGTAGTCACCCTCTTTTGTTTTATAAAACAAAAAACAAACACTGACTACATAAACTCTTAACCAATCCATAAAATCGTGTACTTATCCAATAAAGTTGTGTAGTCTTTAAGAGATGACAGTGCAACATTAATTTGCAATTGAAAAGTAATTTATCACATTACAATTCGCATGGTTACCAAAAAAGAGCTGAACCTGATTGATGCGACCAGTCAACCCTTAAATATGAAAAGAGTTATGTTTCCGTGTCATGCAAAAGCGGGGCCTACGGGTACCTGAGGACAATAGGTATGTCCCATAAAACGACAAAATTACTGTATTACGTACGAACGCTTTTGTGGCTATGACATAGTTTCATTTTTTCTTGTTTATCTGTGGTACAATATCTATGACCTTTAATATAAGAAAAGAGAGACTTCTTGGCGGCAAGTTATTATTAGACTTCTTGGCAGGAAAATAAAGAGTTATGTCTGCGGTTTTGTTTTATTTTCTAAAATTTTTGTCATGCCGAATGTTAATGTGACATAATGGTGGATTATTAACCGTTAAGTGTTCGTGAGTGTGCATGAGTGTTGGCAAATGAAACAAAACAGTGCAACTTCACTTTTCAAATTCTCTCAAGAAGTTCGCGTGAGGACTTAGTGAAGCTCCACATCTTTACTTAGATACTCGAGGGGTTGGGAGGTATTTTATTTTTCACTTCTCATTTCTATTAAATTCATCATCATCATACTGGAAGGAAATATTGTTTATTTATGTATTATTTGTAAGAAAATTACTTTTCACTGGCTAAATGTCGCAAAATCGCATGAAACCATCAACTAAAGGAAGAAGAAATTTTTATTGTCATTTAATAACTGTATGTAATAGCTGATTTTGACACTGGCTAAATGTGCTAACCGCACGAAGCCATTAGTTAAAGTAAAAAAAAGAAAGAAGCAGGTATGTCATTATCTCCAGGTAATTTGTTTTTGAGGTATGTGTAAGTTTTGCGTCCTAGTAATTTATCTATTGCAATTTATTTGAATTACCTTTTTCCTACTTCTATGTCTGTCTGTTTTAATATAACAGTTAATAATCGCATAACTGATTTAAACCTTTGTATAAAATTTTATGGTACTAAAACATTTCATTACTGTACCAAACAGAGTACTTAATTGAAATGTACACGTCAATTAATATATTCGTATCGTATAGTCAATTTACGACAATAATCTGAACCACCGTGGC
This sequence comes from Eudonia truncicolella, assembly GCA_949315975.1. NCBI lineage: Eukaryota > Metazoa > Arthropoda > Insecta > Lepidoptera > Crambidae > Eudonia > Eudonia truncicolella. The sequence goes on along the minus strand of OX438837.1, from coordinate 15,058,751 downwards.
CCGATATAAAGGTTATCTATCTGTGTGCCAAGTTTTAAGCAATATTTATTGGCTGATTTAACTCTCATTTACATATTTGTTTCAAATCCTTTGTTGTCGTTAAGCTTTTCAATAGTTTCTGCGGTGTTAGATAAGGATTTTATCTGGAATTATTATCGACAATAAGTTAAAAACGTAATGTAGATTGTTATGGTTTCACTGAGGCTTGAGACATGGCTGAAAACAAACACTGGACTACATAAACTTTTCGAATATCCCATAGGATAAAAATTAAAGTTGATTATCTGTATTCCTTTGTTGTGATTATCAATGAAACATGTGATTGTGAACATTAAGCGTAGAAGTGTTTTATTGACAAAACGACTGAGCATCGCTTAACCGTCACTTTCGAGGTCAATGCTCCCAGATTTAGAATACTGCGCGCCCCGAGCAAAGAATACACCTGAAACAGAAGAACACACCTCATCTACTTACGTGTTAAATAACGTATAAATATATTTGTTGTGTCGTTGACGGGCGGCGGCATTGGTGGCGGCACGACGTGTGGTCTGTCGTCTTCTGTGGCCACTTCTGTTGACGGGTCGAACTCGATTTCTTCTGTCACGTCGTCTGCCCGGGAAGATTTAGTTTGAACGCGCGATTGTCGTATTTTTGTGATAAGTTTTGGTATTTACTTTACGGTGTGATATATTTAATTTTGTAAAAATTTATTTAGTTTATTAGCTAGACGGACGTTAATCTACCTTAGACTTAATAACGGATAATATAGTATGCCCATACAATACAAAAGGCGTAGTAATATTCTAGCACTGTTAATGAATTTTAAAATGCACGCCAATTTTGGTTTGTATTGACACAACAGCAGTTCATCAATAGAAAACATTTACAATTAACACAGACCAATTTACGGAATAATGGAAATCGAATACGGTATACAAAAACATATATAGATATATTTGTCCAGAGCCATAATCAGATATGTTGCGGGTCCCAACCGACCTGCTAATGATTCTCATTTATAGCTTTGGATTAACATAAACAGATACATAATGAAATACATTAAAGACATATTCATTATATTATACGAATAAAAAGTCTTTAATCAAGAACTTTTATTGTATTATTATTAAGTTTAGTAAATATAAATCAATGTTGTATTCGAAAACGCATATTTAAGTACAACAATAAGTACCTACGCAATTATATTCATACAGACGTACATTTATCGTATATAGGGGTAATCGTCCTAACTAACTTTTTGCTAAAAGTACTACATTTAATCGGGATAGTTGATGGATCCGTTAGTGCCATAGAATACATTTGATCAAACCCAATAAAAACTAGTTACGGTTTTATTGGTTTATCTATCAGCATTTTCAGACAGTCACAATGAATGCAATATTTATTTTGTGACGCGGCTAACAAACTAACATCAACAAATACAAATCCCGTGCTCTCGTATTTAGCAACATCCGATGGGGAAATGAAATATTTACCAGTACAAAGGTTTGGCAGCTAGATACAGTTTCGGCGCGATAAATCATACCCATTGTTATTATCGAAGAAAAAAGAGCGAGATCTCGATACTGTAGTATCGACGCAATAAATACACATCCGAGAAACATCGATTACTGAAAGATTTATATCTCAGTTCTGTCTGACGTGTACGCTGCGGCCATTATTCATAGGACCTATTGTATGGAGATACGATGGAGGTTGATCATCGCTATTCTTTTATTGAGTTCTGTATTCTTTGGGTACGCTTTAAAATTTTTTATTTGAAAATAGAATTTAATGAATGACATATAAAAAAGCTTGGTCAAATAGGGTTTTAGGTAGATGATGAAATGAAGAGAATGGTAAAAAGAGCTCGTCGTTTAGGCACAGAGTAGTAAACAGAGTGAAAGCTTCCTTATAGCGCGCAATATTTACACTTACTTTGGTACTCTGTGGTTTAGGGTTTTAAATGACACTGACATTAATTTCCTTTTTTTAAGAATACGTAATATTAAAGATATTAAAAACGTTAAAATAGAGTCGACAACAACAGTTTTCAAACTATGATCATTATTTAAATGTATATGTATAAAAAATATATCGAGACAAAGTGCGAAACGGTTCAAATAGTATTGAATACGTGTATACAAAAAGCCTGAACAATACTTTTTAAAATTGAAAGGCAAGTTGGAGTTTATCGGTCAACTACGGCTCGTACATTCTCGTATGTAAAATGAGTTAAAGGAAGTTAGTTGGGCAAAGGAGCCACCGATTCATACGGCTATACCAGAGGGAAATAAACTTTTTTTATTGTTTAAAGAAAATGTTGGAGGAGTAACCGAGTTGGTGAGTTACCGAGCTTTAAAAGAAGGTAATACCTTTTTTACATTGAGATCGATCACATTTACATACCGACCTTATTTTGTTTTTTAATATTTAACCGGTAAGCACACTGCCTTGATCTCACTTGATGTTAAGTGGTGATAAGGCCAATTGATGGAAGCGCACCTTCCGGGTGAAGGAATTCTCGACTAGTGAGGCACTGGCTATCTTACAAACATTGATGTTATGGCGACATATTTAGATAAAATGGTGATAGCTCGCCAGGCGGACAAACAAGCCCTACCACCACGAACGACGAAATGAAAATATGCTACTCAATTAATATTTAACTTAGGTGTAAGCAAGTTGGATTGACAGCTAATAAAACACATTTGGCCCCACAACTCAGTCACTCCGTTTTTTTTAATTAGTCGCACCGACCAGTCACTTCGGTTTACCAAATGAATAAATATTTATTTCGCTTGCTTTCCTAGCTGTTATTTTTTCATTAGTCAGCTTCACCAAAAAGGCTAACATAACAGATCGAAACAAGTAGGTTCGTCTGTTTGTTAATAAGAAAAAACTGCTAGTTTAGTCTATGGTTCCAATTTTGTCTATTTTGCTTTTGTTTGGATTTTGTTCGAATCTTTTTAAACATTTTTTAAATGCAACCAGTTCCAAGTACAAATAATTGGGGAAGTTGTAAAATGTTGTTTTCGATTCGATACATCAAAAAGTTATTTTGTGAACTGAATGAAACCTTTTAACGTTTGCAAGTTGAATCTGGTGAGTGACAGTATTTATTTAAATCAGTTTTTCATTAACGTAATTAAAATTATGAGCTTTTATTTATCAATAAAAATCAGCCTATATACGTTCTACTGGGATGAATAGGCCCTTTTAGCGTTAGACTTAGCCGATGCTGTTACATGATACAATCTTTGACTGACTGGATGAACGCCCCGGTGGCCTATTGGTGCTCGATCCGGTAAAGCGTGTTTCTGATTTTTCGACACTTAGCCCAAGTTCAATAAGATGAGTGATCACCAATCCGCACTTGGCAAGTGTGGTGATTAAGCCAATACTCATCAATTGTATCGATGACTTGATTTCAATGATGGAAGACTTTGCCCAGTTAGGACAGTTTATAGGCTATACTTAACTGGTTCTTTTCTTCAGACACTGTTCATCATCCAGAGTTTAAAGTCTATTCGAACAAAATAAAGGATTTAATTTTCGAAATCAAACTCCCATTTAGAATAATACTGGCCAAATATCTTGCAAAATACACACAATCGGAATTAGACTATTCCTACTTCCAATTCCGGCATCTCTATAATAATAATTTGAATTATTGCGCGACGAACTGATTGTGATATTTGAATGTAATTTCGCTGTTTGAATACCCTTTGATGTAGGTAAAACAATCGTAGCGTTTTGTTGGCATAAATAACAATACCGAAAATACATTGAGATCATTTTACATTAATGCCGGTTGTTGACTTAGCGCTGTATGCGAAGAAAGTCTCTATCTCGCTAAGCTTTTTTTCCGTAAGGAACAGCCCGTCGTGTAATGGCATGGTTACACAATACGTTAGTTCTAACTTTGACATAACTTGCGTGCTGCCACAAAGTAGGCGTCTTTGCTATAATTATGCTTCAAACTCTGTAAATCTAATCTAAATCTTTAAACTGGTGCAGAGTAATTCAATGCAATGCTGTTGGCAGCAGATACAAGAATGAGAGCAGCATCCAGATGGACACAGAAGATCACTGACTTAATAATTAAAAAAACGAGTGATTTTTGACTTGATTAGTCAAATACTACAGCGTTACATTATAATACGGAAGAGCGGATTTGTGTGAAATGTGTAAATAGATTTTGTATGGCCTTTATTTAAGGCTGGCATACTTGTCCCGCGAGGTATTGCCCTCGTGGTAGAGGTCCCGCGAGTGCCCCTCTGCACTGCGCTATTGGAAGTGTCCCCCGGTGGTTTTAGTGGGTCGGGCAGACCACCGCCCATCCCCACACACCTCCCGAGACTGTCTCGGTGAGACGGTCTGATGGAGCAGATTTCCACCGAGAAAATAAAAAAAAAAAAAAAAGGCTGGTATACTTGTACCTACATTGTAACTAATTATGAAGTCATAATTGTGTTGATGTTGTCCTGAATAAAATAAATAAATAACTGGGTACATAAGCTACAGCAATTTTGAAGCAAACAATTTTTAATTGAATTCAAGTGTTAAGAAGTTTTTCCACGTTTTTCTCTAGTAATCCGGGCCAGGATCACTAGGATAGTCTAAGCTAGCTTTAACTGAATTCATTAAAAAAAATATCTAGGTTGGTAGCCATTGCTCTAATATTATAGGTGTTACAGTATACATAGTACTTTACACTAAATATATTATGCTATTTTATGTACTACCTGTTACTGAGTAAATACTCTTTTATAATTATATGCTTTTTACATTTTTCTATCAACTGTTAACGTTATTTTTTTGTTTCGCTCTTCTTCTCTTGTCATCATTACTACAGTTTGATTATATTTGTTTTTGCTTATTTCTTTCTATTGAACAAGTCTATCTATATTTCCTTTACGCCTCCGTTACACCACTGATAGTTTACAGGCAAACTTACCTTACAATTTAGTTTAAAAAAATATCAACCATGACAAAAGCTGCTAAGTGTTGTGATGACCTTTTTAGTATGCAGCAGCCGCGATGTGAGTGCATCTTGATATCCCTCATGAAAGTGCACGTGTTAACGCCTCCCCCCCTCTCACGAGGCGAGGTTCTTTGTGAATTTATATGTACACTAAAAACAGCTTACTGCTGCTGCTACCATGCTGCTCTCATATACTGAGGAAGTTAACGCTATCTACGGTTACGCCAGCTTAGTAATTAGTTTCTAGCTACCCTCTGTGCGGAGTGAGAGTGAGAGCAGAGTGGGCGAAGGTCTCCATCATTGAAATCAAGTCTTCGCAGCAACAGGCTTAATCGCCATGCTTGTCAAATGCGGGTTGAAAGTCACGAAAATCAAAATCAGAGCTATATATTTGTGAGATGCACTTACCCGGGTTATGCATCAAAAATATCCGAAACGCTTTGCAATATTGAACTCAGGGCCTCCGCTTATCGGGCCGAGCGTTTTGCCACTTAGCCTAGATCAATAGTAAAACGTTCATCTCATCAAAATTTTAATTTGTATTCAAAAACCTCTTTTAAACGCGGACAAACTCTTTTAATTTGATTAAACCTAGCTTTCGTCAATATTTAAAGTATACTACTTCACCAGCAATATCGCCCGCGTTATCTCTCCGTCTCACATAAAACTTTTCCTTATAGACAGAAGACACCTTACGTACCTAGCTTAAGAATGCATGCCATGAAAAATCTAAATGGAAATATGAATAAACAATTTCGCCAAGATTATATTTTCCGCGATAAAATCCCTTTATGGTGATAGTGTTTCAGTGTGCGACGCTGTGCATCATCTGGGTCATCTTGCAGCAGTAAACTACTCGGGGCACCACGTGTTGGCTCCACAATTTATGAACCTTAAAAACAGCTCTCCAAGCTATTTTGTAGCTTTACAACTTGTTGGTACTGTACTCAAGTTAATGGGGGAAACGTAGGGTTAGCTCATGCAACGGTAGGTACAAACTTGTAGATATATTTTCATAGCTCTACGAGTATAACACATTTTAAAGTAGTATAATAAGCCAATGGTGGTTAATTATTTCTATATCTTTTAAGTAAGTAGTAAAAAAAAGAAAAAATATATAAAACAGAAATTAAGTATTTATGAAATTACTAAAGAATATTAATAATGGATAGGTTGGACATGTCGTGTGTGTATTTGTTGAATGCGTGTGCAGCACTATTATAAATCATTATTTAGCACTCCTCTTCTCAGCGAAAGTTGGATCATCACGTTAGTATTACATTAGGTGCTAATTCGTTTGCGCAATGAATCATGAAAACCATCGAAGTGGTCACTAGCCATAGTGGGCGGTTCCCATTAGTCGAAACGCAATAACAAATGACAACTCGAATAGCCTAGAACGTATATGGACGTTACAGATCGTCCGTCTCACTGACCCCGGTTTCAACTTGATCTGTCTCTGTCTAATGAACTGTCTATGATTAATATCCGCCAATAAGGCTACTGTCACACTGACACACTTCGAGTGGTGGAGATTTCGTCACTAAAACATAGTAGTGCAAAATATAAAAAAAAATTTAATTACTATTGTCCGAGGGAATTTGATTTTATGGCAAATAACTCAGCACCCAGGTGCTGAGTGCGAGTTTTATTTACTCTGGAACACCGAACATCGCTCGTCGTGCTACTGAACGCTCGCCGCAAATTTACGGCGCAGAATCGCGCGGCGGGCGTCAATGAGCGTCTCCCCGAAAGCTCAAGCCACTTGATATTTGATCGCGATAGCCTACAGAAACTAAACGTGGTCGAATTGTAAATAAAACTAGCACTTGACACGCGAGCACTTAATACCATTTGTGGTGCCGCTGAACGCTCGCCGCAAGCTAACGTCTGTTCTCAAGCTCAAGTCTACGGATGTCACGGCCCCGTGATAACTCACGCCACACTATATGTGAACAAATCTTATCGCGATAGCCCTATCGAGTTTAACGTTGAAATGGCAAATATAAACTCGCACTCATCACCCAGAGCACAGAACACCGCTCGTTGCGCCCCCGAACATTCGCCGCAGGCTCGCGGCCGCGTCGCAACACCGCGCGGCGTCTACGGGCGTCACGAATCTCCGATAACTCACGCCACTCGATATGTGAACAAATCGTTTCGTGATCGCCCGAGGGAATTTATCGCTCGCCGGCTAATAGCTCGCATTAATATGAATCGCGCTCGCTCCGCTAACGTAATGTGTTCCTTTGTTTACAATTTTTCAGTTGGATGGCGGATAATGCGGGCGCGGGGAGACTTCGGTAAGGTAACGACGTTGATGACGACTCGGTTTGGTGGTTAGATCAAGTTCTCAGATACAGAGGTCAAGGATTCGATTCCCAGGGTTTGATTTGGGGTGGTAGAGCTTGTGTTAGTGCACTTGGCAGGTTTTTACTATCATGTGGCTCTGGTTTAAAGAGATTTCGTCCAGCAAACCATGGTGATAGGATAGTATAAAAGTAGCTAGTTAGATAGACTAAATTGCCTACAGAACTATTAAGAAAATATAATATTTATATAACATAAAGACAACCACACATTAAACTACATATATACACAAAAATATGAATAAATTCTATATAATATAGATTCTATATATAAAAACATGACGTGATTCAGTGCCACTCAAGCAACCTATAGTAGATAACTTTTGTTGTTTTTTAAAAGTACCCACAGTGCGACATTCTCGTAGAGGTATTGGTAACTTATTCCAAAGCTTTGCTGCTAGGACAGTAAAAGAATCGCCATACATGTTAGTGCGGCAAGGAGGAAGATTTAAGTGGAGATAGTAGGCTGAGCGATGAGCGCGTCCACATGACGAAAGCTACGAGAAACGCTCCTTGAGGTAACGAGGAGAAGATGGGTTAAAAAGAATATTATAAAGAAGAACCAATATATGATAATTACGTCGCATTCGTATCGGAAGCCATTGTAACCGTTGTCTGTATTCGGATATACATGGTCATACCTACGAAGGCTAAATATGAACCGAATGCATACGTTTTGAAGGCGCTCAAGCTTGTTCAGTAGTTCCTCGGTTGCATCGAGATAGTAGCTATCAGCATAATCAAGGATTGGAGGCATCAGAGATTGAGCAAGGGTGATTTGAAGAGGCAGAAAGCTTTGTAAACGCTTCAGGGAGTGATAGACAGCAAAGATTTTCGGCCGAGCTGATTAATATGACAGGTCCACAAAAGATAGCCCGCTCTTCGGTCGTTGGTGATTGTCGGAAGTCTATATAAACATTATTACGTTTTTTACTAATATACTATATGTCTATAGATATTTTCGACTCAATAAAGCAACACGGTATTTCAACTTCCAAACAGAACGATTGCGGTACATAATCTCTTACGGACAAGCCGAAAGCAATATCGATAAAGGTGCCTGCCAAATTTCCCACCGCCTTACTTTGTACCGACTATGTCGGCGTAGGGGGAACTATAAAAATACAAGTTTCATACATGATATGAGAGATTGAACTATAAATTCTGGGGTATCGTATGAAACTAATAGAGCCTTTCTGAGGGGCCATTAACCACGAACGATGGCCTCCATTCGAGTCAATTCCCTATAATGATCTTTGGTTGCTGAAGAAGTTTTATTTATACAGTGTTGCTGTAGCAGAAAGCATTACTATGTGAGAGCGTTTCTTATATTTTATTTTTTATTTGGAGAGAGTTTGCGATGCCTTAGGCGGCATTTTCAGCGTTACCAGACTTTTATAGGGGGCGGCGAGAAACTTAAAGGGTTCCTCAAACCGTGTGAAACGAAACATCGTCAGAAGTTTACTAGAGGGAATGGCATCACGCACTAGTGCGTGTCCCCGTTCCCTACTAGATTCTCCGAGGGAGAAGGCTTAGGAAGTGTCTTATAAGAAATACTTATTAAGAAACATGAAACGTTCGACTCAGGTAACGATCGTGTTTTTGATGTGTAACATCTTTTCGCTCGCTTTCTATATTTTATTTTCCTCCTTTGGGGCCGGTTCGGGCTGCGAGGCTGGGCTTCATTGCCCGGGTAGTCTTCTCGCGCATTGTATGCGACGGGTCAGTAGGGGCACGGCAATGGTACAGACTGTTCTTTTTCTGTTGTTTTACTATTTTTTTTTCTTTTTATTGTTGCTGTTTTTTTAATATTATTTTTTAAGTTTGTTTTTGTATTTTTTTTCCTGCTCTGCCGTGCCGTGAGCGTATTGCTTTCTATTTACACAATTTGTGGGAGTGATTTCGTTAAATGTGTCGGAAGTAGGTGTAACAGTGTGACAGGAACTCGGGGAAGCGCGCAAACGCGCGCCATTTTGTAATTTTAAAATCGATATCATGAACATGACATATTATTATTATATGTGATATATTGTGTCATTTTACTATCAAAGGTAATTTTGATATGTCAAATTTCTTCTAATAAGTATTTAGTGCATTTTTTTATAGTTATAAAATGATGTAATACCTACTGACCCATTGTTTTCAGAATATAATGTTAAAATTGCTTATTACTAAGGTGAGATGTCAAATGTTACACATCATATGCGACTATTGTAAGGCTCGCTTGTTTTTTTTTTAAATTATTATTACTCTACGGGTACGCACTTGGCCTTCATCTCAATCAACATACATACTTTTATAATATATATCATGGCGACATATTTAGATAAAACGTTGATGAGAAGAAACTCTACCACCAACCAAATCGAGTACAAACATGTTATCCCCACTGGGAAACGAACCTGGATCTCTGGATCTGAAACCGGTGTGACTAGACCACACGCTTTAAAACGGTAAGCTAAGCAATTTAACTACTCAGAGGGACTGTTTGGAATCCAGTCGCGAAGACAACTGGTGCAGCATGATAGCTGATTAAGCTGATGAAGAGATAGTGAATATTGACTTACTGAATTTACTAAGAGACTTTCGGGTTAAATTAACTAAAACCAAGAAGCTTATCTAAAATAGTGTCTATTTTTTATTTTGCCTAGGGAAAAATCTGCCCGCAGATTCCGTAGATCCGGGGATTGCCTTGTCCTTTTTCTAAAAAAGGATTAAGACAGACCCGGTAAAAAACCCTAGGGTTCGCCTTTAGCCTTAAAAAGGGCTGCGAAGGCTACCGGAACAAAACACAAAGATACCGCGATTCAGGTTAGAGCGCTATCCACGTCATCTATCGGTAACTTTTCGAACTATTCTTTACTATGGGCGTAAACAGATAGATATTACTACTCACTATTATTAATTAGCTTTTGGTAGTTAAGGTTGAGAAAAGATAATTTTTTATAAATTTTTATTAGGATTTTTACAATTTCGAAAACAAATGCCATAATCACCCTAATAAATTAATTAATTGATAACAAATTACAGACACCATTTACAAACTTTAGTCACTAACAATTGAATAACAATCACAGATCTATTTAGATGTCTGGTCTGTGGTAACAACGCGATTCCTTTTGTAATTTTTTTAACGCCACATCTCTTTTGATGCAGCCTTTTGTTTCGTTGCCATTGTTCACAGCTTGTATTCCCAACCTCTGCCAGTTGTTATACGTCTAGTCTCCATTAATTAGTGATCAGATTGAGCTGCGACACTATTAGTGGATTCTGGTAATCAATATATCGACGAGTGTCATTCAAGACAAGACAAGGTGGAGACAGTAAAAAACAAACAAATGGTAAACAGTACCAACTATCTTAACCTTGTTTATGACACAAAGAGAACTTGAGTCTCAAGTCAGAAGTAACATGACTTATTTACTTACAATCATGACTACAAATGAAAAAGCCTCGGTGGCCGAGTGGCTTAGCATTCGTCCTAATATCCGTAGGTCCTAAGTTCATTTCCCGTGTCGGGCAAAGTGTGGTTAGATTTTTTTGACACCAACTGATTACCGATCCGCATTTGGCAAGCGCGGTGATTATGCCAACACCCATTAATTGTAGCGTTGACTTGGTTTCAATGATGGATACCTTTGCTCAACAGTAAGACAGTATATATGCTATTTACTACTACTGCTAATGATATAGCAAAAACACACATACACGTGAGGTATTTCACAGGAATTCCAATTGATCTTGGAAGTTTCAAGAGACAATATGTCTGGCGCGAAGGGCATTAAGCAGAGTGCACTCTGATGGTAGGAGGTATTCCATGAAGCACACCCAGACGAAGCACACCTAAAGTATTCCACCTAGTACACCCATAGGTGGGCTTCAGATACAATTTTAAAATAATTATTTTTCTATTCCACGAATCACGCCTACGAACATCACTCGCATAGTGCGGGGACTAAGGAATAAAAATGTCGACAAAAGAAAATATTTATTATTTAATAAGACCAACTTTAATTGTTAACATCAATCCGTTTAACTAATAAAGTGATACAATACAATACTTGTAATTTTTGTAATCTTACTATTTAAAATCACAGATTGTTTAGTGTTTTATGACACAATGGAATTAGGTAGGTGGATGCTACCGAGAGGTGTTCTTTAGTGGCTTTCCGTCATTGCTGACCAGAAGCAATGTAGCAGTGTTAATTAAGTTGCGCTCTTATCTATTGGTATTTGAGGTATTTGTTAATACTATTAAGGGGAAGCACTTAGCCTTTTGCTCAGGTGACGGAAGTGACGATAAGACCGAAGTTGTAAACGAACTTCATTCGGGTCGGGTTTCGAACTGTTGGAAAACAACAACTACTAAGCCACTTGGTGTGTACGTTGTTATGGCGACAGATTGAGGTAGTAGCCAGGCTGACTAAGAATAAGCCCGACTAATCAAATACAGTGGGCACATTACCTACCCCCGTTTTAAAATGAACACGTCTCTTATCAAATTAAAAAGCACATCAACAGTTTAACGATATAACAATGTTTGCAGTTACAGCTTATAATGAATATGCCTTAGAATACATAGCTTAAAATTAACGTAGAATAACATTATTACAATTCATACTTAAACTTTAAACGAACTGACCATAACTATATTTCATTACAACTCACAATTAAATATAGGTATTTAGGACTTGAGTAAGCTGGCAAATAAAAAAAACCTACAATTAAAAAATTTAAAAAAATATCTATCACTACATTTTGTCATACAAATTCAAGCGTGCAGGCAATGTTTGATATCTTTAAATATGCCATACAATTCTATGAATCATATGCATTGTTGATTGTTTTATGCGGATCGTGCTCGGTGGCGTCCACTTGGAGAGGACTATGCCCAGCAGTGGACTAGTATATGGTGATGAAGACGAAGCATTGTTGCATTTTTTTTTAACATTTTCACTCTAAAGAGGAATTAAAAAGTTCTTGATATATATATATTTTTTTAACAAGCGACTTGTTTTTACATACACGTCTCTCCCACACCAGAAAACTTGAAATTCCGTGTCAGTCTCACTGCGATGACGGCATTATTCAAGGATTCTAGGAACGACTATATGCGAGGACAATAAAAGCGATAACGCGCGTGACGTATGCTACACGATGGCAGTTGTAGCGGGCGTCTCAGATCTGCGAGTTTGACAGGCAACACGAGACGACCTGAGCCTGGTATGATCTAGTTGTTACTCCGCAATTATAGGTGAAAGAAGGTGCTTTAATAACGCAACAAGTAGAATGTATTTGAATGCTCCTCATCAACACAAGCGCAGAAGCGGTTTTTTTGTAAAAACACAAAAAGTTAGTTTTAGCAGTATTTTAAAGGATTGCTATCGAGCCAGCTTGATACAAGGTGGTCATTTTACAGTGGTTATCGTTTAGGCACAACATTGGTTCCGCGAAAATCTATAGTCAACAAGTTACGATTTCATTTGTACATTTCTGAAATTTCTCTAGTCTGGTCATAAAGACCACTCTGGTGTGAAAACTATTCAATGGGTAGTCATGTAGGTAGCATGTAATGACATGACATAATATGTAACTCGTGTGTATTTTTAAGTTTTTTTTTACTCATTCTGTAAATTTCTGTATTATTTCGATAAAAACTTTCGATTTTCAAAAAAATCAAAACAATAGATTTTCGCGGAACTAATGTTGTTTCTAAACGATAAGATACGATACCTTTTAGCTTATACATTTAATGGTACCTTGCGGGACGCTGCATTAATGTTATATTAAAAATTTTGAGTTTTCGTTTTTGGTTATTGGGTTCGTCAGTAGGTATACTAACGGAGCTATGGGGATTGGATCACGTTTTCTAGCATTCGACCCGATCATCTCAGTTCGGCTACCGACCGACGCTTCTCATTTTTATATTTTTGACTACCCTGTATTATCTGTTGTTCAATCTTAAGGCTCGCGTGTCTCGCTGCTAAGCTCTTGTTGAGATACGCGACTGTACTCGTATGCATATACGTATGACAGTGGAATAAAGCCGTGACAAGATTTTCTGCTTACCATAAACAATATTACTTGAAATAGTCTATTCACGGTACACTCGCGGCGAAAAGTTTTGTATGAACAGAAATGTTGGAACGTCGAATACACAGGATAAGTGTTTGGGAGTGGTAGTGCTTTAGTTCCTATAAGGTCAGTTCTTGATTAAACTTTCATTTTATTCTATTTCATTTTCACTACTTTCTTTTATGTGTCAGATCTTTGATGTCTTGAATACCGTAAAGCGAAAACTAAACTTAAAAACTTTCAAGACACATTTATAGTTGTGAATCTTGATTGATAATGACGATGACAAATAACCATAATGGAATAATTTAATTTATTAAAATTTATTTATTACTAAGTAAACTAATTTCGTTCTTACGAATTAATTGAATTTTATTAACAAAACAAATAAGTTTTAGATATTTTTTTTAGTATTTTTTTTTCCTTAGTGTACAATTTAAACAAGTTATTTACCATTAATTTGTTTTCTAAACTTTTTACAACCACAACACATTTAAATTCAATACTTTCCAAATCTACTCTCTATATAATTTTTACATGTATTATTTAATTTTATCCCGACATTTCGAAAACATTTTACAGAGTCTTGGGAAAACACATCGCAATGAGACTCTGCACCCTGTTAAAGGTTCGAAACGGCTACCAATAACTTTTTAATTATAATGTTATTTACCAGCAAACAAATACAGCACCAGGATTACAATGAATCGTTCTACGGGACAGTACCTCGCGTATTGAATTAGCTCGCTTGGCATGAGGCAGCATTTGCATACAGAATGCGAGCGTTATTCCTCTGATAATAACAACGCGATTATTTAATAACGACCACTGTTAACTAAAACTTTGGTAGCAAACAAATTTTGATCTCTTGCTCTTGCATACTTATCTTATTTTTAATATTACTTACTATAATTTGACTTTGTTTTTCTTAAACAATTTTTGACTTTTATTAGAGTACTGTAGTGGTACTGTATGACATTGTGGAAATTGGAACTTTTACCTGAGGTAAATTTGTTAATTTAGATTTTTAATTTTGTTTTTTTACATGTGGTTGTCTTCTATATTTTTATTTTTTTATTTTTATGTGTTTATTTGTGATGGAAAGTGTCCTGCTAAAATAGGGCATTTTCCAATATTTTTGACGCTGTAAGGGAGAAAAGAGCTGGACACTTGCCGAGTTTCTTGCCGGTTCTTCTCAGTACAAGATCTCCCGCCCAGAGTAGACTTACGAACCGATGGCATAGTGACATTCATAAGAGCTACTTGTAGCCTAAACTGAATAAATGATTTTAGAATTTTGAATTTTTTTTTAAATTGTGATAAGAACACCTGCCTCAGATCAGACCCTAGAGGTACTCGGGTAGATTAGTGGTAGGGCTTGGTTTAAGCCAGCGTAGATGCGACTTAGTATCTAATCTTTCGCTTTAACAGCAATGTAAGTAGTATTATTATATTCCGACCAATAGAAGGATGACCAAACACTCACTATTTTGGGAAAAATAACAGGAAGTTATATTAGCCGAAAAACGTTAAAACTAATGACAGTCACCGACAAAATTCATGTTTTGGTATTTCATTAAAACATAATATACTTACAAGTCAATTTATTTTGAAGAATATAATATGTTATACTAATTATATATTTTATAATTAATATGTAAAATCGTCACAGTAAAACCGAAAAAAAAACCACTTCTTTTCACAAAAACGTAACACGTAAGAATACCCTGTGAAACAATATATATTTATTTGACGTTAAATCACAAGTCCAGCCAGACATTTTTTTTCAATACTTCTTATAATGGCATGTAAGGGCCACGAAAAAAAAGCAGCTCCAAAAATCATATGCCTCAGCGTATTTCCAACAGCCACCCAAGTTTGACATCTTATTGCCTCTCATGCAATATGCATGGTAATACCCCCCCAAGGACTCCGCTCATCCCCTCTCACCCACGTAATTGGTGAAAATCAACCCGCTACCTCCCTTTTGTTATACGCTACAAAAAAACATCCAACGCCCATCGTAACCGAACCCTTAAAACAAAACATACTACGCTTCACGAGAGACCAATTGATATTTGACAACCTACACATGAACTAAATCGATCTACTTTTGTTAATAGAAAAGTTTTTGTTTTTATTATTTAATGGCTTGGTATGGATTGTACATTTAACCAGTCACAAGTGACTTTGTATAATATTATCTTTTTTGTCGTCACCAATACGCTTTAATTTAAATTAAATTTTATTATATTATATTAATTATCTAATATATATTATATAATAAAATTATATATATATATGATTCGTAATACAAACTGCTATTCTTATTAAGGAAATGAACGGAATTTCATTTACTCCAGCAATTTTCTTGGGAATTTCGTTTGTTTGACTTATAGCGGGAATTTGTTTATTTTTGAACGCTCGTCAAACTGAGAATACCAGTATAAACTGTTTTATGTCTTATGCTCACTGTACTGACTACCAGTAAAGAAACTCATTCCAAATATTGTGTTAGTGGATGACGTTTTTGTAAGTATTGTTTACCTATTTTCACCCATAAATATAATGAGATATAGTATATATTCACTTATAGCAAGGTACCTAGGCAGATATAGGAAAAAAACGACTTTTATCGGTATGCCGCATTCTGCTTTTAACGTAGTCTTATCCCCTTTCAATAATTGTCATATTCGCGTGTCAAGCGCGTATAAAAGCTAACGATGCCACTGCATTAGTTTGGCTCGTACTAAAGCGTAAAACGGCCGGAATATAAACCCTTTGCTTAGGTATGTCACCCGATGCCTGGCGGCTTTGTTTACTTTCGTGACGTTAAGGAAATATAATTGGGCTATCGCTCAGGGCTGTCTCTATTCGTGTTCCCGAGCTACCTCCATCAGTGTTAGGTTCATCATCATCATCACCAGATCATTTTACGTGCCCGCTGCTGGGGTACGAGCCTTCCCTTAAAAATGGAACACCACAAAGAGAACGTGTCAGAAACCTGTGCGGATTGCCGGCTTTTAAGCACGGAGAGCTCGAGATTATACATTTTTATACCCATCCCATATCTGGGCTTTGCGAAAGTTGCTTAACTTCAGCATTCGCAGACCGAATTCGTTTACCACCAAAGTGCTTCTCAGTGCTGGGATGGTACTAGCTTTTTTAATAAGTCTGCGTAGCTTCCTTCCTCGGATCTATAAGATGTGAAATGGGCTCCCTTTAGAGTTGTTTTCCGTTCGCTATGGTTCTTCAAGAAGCGTGTAAATTGGGCTCTCAACTCGGTAACGCATAGGCAGCACCCCGGATGCTACAGTACAGATGCCCATGTCCATGTGCGGCGAAGACCACAGTTAGTTATCAGTTTACTACGTAGTTACTAGCATCTTTTGATACTTTAGTAATGATATTGATTTGATACCTTGCTACTTTGTATCAAGAGATAACCTCAAAATGTATGCTAGTTACTAACATTTACTTACATTCACATTTTTTTTGCCTTAACCTAATTAGCTCTGCACCACCCTATGGTTGACTGGTAGTGAATGCCTCAGGCATTAAGTCCACCATGTAATAAAATTTATGTTGCTAAAGTTTAAAAAAAAAATAACAATAAAATTGCCCTGAATTCCAATTATAATTCATTTTTCTTCTAGTGATAAACAAAGTGAATTAAAATATTGCCATACAAATTCACGATTTCATTAAAGTGATGAATGGTGAATAAAACCCGTATATACTGAGCCTTCTGCTTATTGTTTGTATCCGGCGTTGCCTCAGCCAATGTACGTATGTGGCAACAACAAATAATGCTACATTATTTTTGATTCAGGACATCTCTGTATGGTTTTCGCATTAAACAGATAAACAAAAGAAAAATATTGAATTCGGCTTCAATAATGTATAAAGTTTTACAGTACTAATTAATTAATACGGCTAGCGAAAGCTTTTGCGACGTATTATCATGATCGACGAATTATCATGATTAGCCTTCTTTATAAGTCCCAATGCTAAACTCTCTCGCATTATAAATAATACATGGTAAGAACGGACCATAACCCACCACGCTGCTCTTCTGTAGGTTGTGGAGGGTGTAACAACTGCCATCTTACTGCAACAACCAGGATCACGATCTTAACGTTCCTTCTTAAAGGCGGTTAAATGACGCCAATGAAATCATCACCATCAGCTTATATTATGGAGTCTTCATGGATGGACAGGGAGAACGCTTAACGTGCCTTCCGAAGCACGTAAAAGCTTGAGATGATAAATTTTTGGTCACTCATCCGTTGACCGGCCTTTGCGTTAGTTGCTTTACTTCAGCAATCGCAGACCGAGCGCGTTAACCACTGCGCCATCGAGCTCCTCCAGCGCCAACGAAATAAACGCATGCGTCTCAAACGATACCGTCACATATTTAAAATTTTACTCCTACATTAATATTTTTCCACACGCTTGACCGTCTCATAAGCTTATAAAAGTATTTACATTAATATCAAAAGGCGAAGTCTACAAAGCAACAATTTAAGGCCGGGCCCCCAAACGTCCGGTACAAAGTACAGACGCGAGCAAAAGTGCACGAAGTCACCAATTAATATGCGGCGGCCGCGACCTCCTCTAATGAAATTACCACAACAAAGCACCGGCGGCGCTGCACGATTGTTGTGCAAATATAAACATCGAATCTAGCGATAACGGCTGCTGGAACGCTGAATATGAAGTGCCCTAATCTGCTTTTGTAGAGGTTTGAATTCCGAATTCGATATCCCCAATTTCAAACGATTAAATTTTATATAATTAGTTTCGTTTATATTTATTCTAATAAAAAGAAATTATTAATTATTAAACAAGTGAGCATCGAATGTAATAGAAAAAATACCTATTAAAAAAACCTGCGAAAACTTCGTCCATTCAAACTACTGTACAGCAAAATTGCTGGCATGCAAACTAGTAAAAGCTTTTCAAGTAGTACTTCAAACCCGTCAAACCTAACAATAAAAGCCCCCGCTATACGAATATTGAAAGAATAAACGATCGTAGACAATTGGGTTCATCACGAGAAAGTTATAGTCAATTTACAAAATATGCCTTGGAGGCCTCAGGAAATGTAGCGCGACGCTCAAACTGAATACCCAATTGGATTGGAAGTGGGTCCTAAGGAAACAAAATAAAGGGCAAGACACACTTTAAGTTGTATCAACTGTGCCGACGTTAGCGTGGACTTGAAAAGTTTTGTTTCTACTTTGGTTTTGCTCTACAGTAATAACATTATGAAATTGTATAGTATATTGATATAAAGATTATAGGGATATATAAATAGTAATGCTTAGGGCCTGTTTCACGATCTACAAGTAAGTTCCCATTAGCGTTTACTTGACAGATAGTCCATACAAAACTGTCACTTTATCTGCCAAGTATCTCCTAATCAGAATTTGTGAAACAGGCCCTTAAAGTTTTGGAGCGCAATGTCTTCTTGTTCTGGGTTGATGTAGTTTGTATAAATGGACACCGACACTGGTTTTATAAATAGACACCAAAGACACAGAAAAACTATTTGGTTTATACTGGATAACACATTATAAATACACTAACTCAAACAATTTTACTTAAGTCTTATGTAGTTTAAGTTAAATTCTAAACATCATTAATTTTATCTTCTATTTTTTATGTATGTTCGAAAAAAAAAACAATTACATTGAAAGACTTTTTTTAAACGTTTTATTTACATGCAAATTATCGCAGTAAGAAAAAGATTCCTGATCCGTTTTACATTGTAGGCACCTATTTAAGTTAGTGCTTTCTGCTTTAACAGGGGTCGTCTTCAATCAACGATAAAAATAAAGTATTGGAGTGAGAGAACCAATCGGATTCGTATCACGCGCGGTTTTAATTTGAGTAAGTAAATTAAAATGCGGCTGGGCAGTAGCCGTTTGAATACAAATGGTTTATTGGAGGAAACGGTTTCAATTTTGTACCCGAACCTTCCCTTAACTCATTAGAGTCGCTCTAAAGTTATTTATGTGAGCCTTTTTATTTATCGCGGAAGGGGTGTCGTTTTATTCGATTATACACTTTTGTTGACGATGATACTCGACTGACGGCGCATTAAAAGTCAACGATATATGGCTTAGCGTTTTATCACTTTGGAGGTTTGCAATATGATTTAAATTGTTTATATACAATTGAATTGAGGAGCACGATGGCGCAGTGGTTAACGCGCCCGGTCTGCGAGTGCTGAGATTAAGCAACTTTCGCAAAGGCCGGTCATCGGATGGATGACCAACAATTTATCATCTCGAGCTCCTCCGTGCTTCGAAAGACCCGTTATGTCGTTACTCCCGGCTGCATTAGCAGTTGTTAGCAATCACCAATCCGCACTGGGACCGGGAATATACATCAAATATACACTATTTTCAAATCATAGAACCACTAACCTATAAGACCTACCTATGTACTTAACTACAAAAAAATATATATGATTGTACAGTAAAGAGAGAGGTCTCTTCTAAAACAGGTTTTTTCAAACTTAACAGAACAGACTCACACATTTATAAAAAAACTACTTGTAGTTAATAATAAAAATATTTTTATTTTTTATTTTTTATTTTATTTTTTATATTAAATATATGTACATGCATATTCATTCATAATTTTATATATATATTTTGTTTACCCATTCCCTTTTAATCAGCACTCATTTCTTAATCGGCTCAGTACCGGCCACCTCATTGTTTCAATAAATCATTAACTTAATTCCCATAATCATCGTCACGTGATGCATAATCCGTGTTAACACGAAGACCCGTTAGTTTTTAATTCCAGGACAGCTAATAGTACATTTGCGCTGTTTCCACCTTATTTACATCGAGAACGGGCAGCACCACAATAATTTCCCAATTGAATACATTACCATATAAAAGTAACGATTGCGCGACATGAGAACCTAGTTTGTGTTAATAAGGTACACATTTTGACTTATAAACCATTTTTTGGGTTCCGTACCCAAAGGGTAAAACGGGAACCCTATTACTAAGACTCCGCTGTCCGTCCGTCCGTCCGTCTGTCCGTTTGTCACCAGGCTGTATCTCATGAACTGTGACAGTTAGACAGTTGAAATTTTCACAGATGATGTATTTCTGTTGCCGCTATAACAACAAATACTAAAAAACAGAATAAAATAAATATTTAAGGGAGCTCCCATACAACAGAGATGTTTTTTTTTTTGCCGTTTTTATAGATAATAGTACGGAACCCTTCGTGTCCGACTCGCACTTGGCCGGTTTTTTATTCAGGTTACTGAGCCGTACAAACATGAGCATACATCCCATCTGATGGAGAGCGGTCACCACACACCCATCAAGGCACTGTGCTTACCCGTTAATATAATAAAAAAAAAGTAACATTACCTAGTAAAGTAACGTTATTTTTTTCGTTACCTGATGCGTTTTAGCCAAACCGCGTTAGTTAATTTTCCAGTATGCCACCCAGGTAACGATAGCAAGCACAACGTTACCTTAGCTTTTTTTTTATTATTAGGTTAGCCAACAATTGTATACATTGTTTCTTTCTGTCTAACAATACTTTCTCAATATAACGACTTAATGCTACAATTACTTAAAGGCTAACACAACATGCAACATATATAAAATAAAACAGTTGGAATGTTATAAATAAATAAAATAAAATTAGGCACGAAGCGGTTCTAATAGGCTCGTTTCAACAAACTTGTCAAATGATCCAGGTGTGTCATTGTGCAGGTCAATAGCATTACTACAGCTATTAACAGCTTTGCACATTCCAGCCACTGGGGAATGAGTACCAATAACTGTCCTTCGCAAAGGTGGGCAAAGTTAACGTTAACGTTATATTCGTATGATAGAAGTAACGGTGCCTACGGTAGTAACGGTGTCTAGTACCCTGGAACCCTTCAAAACCGGAAGGTTTTGAAGGGTTCTTCATTGCTGTCTTCCGACAGCAATAAGGAACAATGCTGCTTGGCAGGAAAATAGGTATTAGGTGTTCCAGACTGTACACTCTACATAAAAAAAAATAACCCGAATGGAACTCAAGACCTTTATGTTGCGCTACGCCTCCAGTACTAAACCAAACGTGTATCTATTTAAAGAAATATTTTATTGCTCTCGAGTATACCTATTAACCAGCAGGTGTTAGTTTGAAAAGGAAACGCCAAATGAAAAAGGCTTTTACGGTTATTGAAGTATCCGGGCTAGGTAGTGATGGGAATAGAAAAACATTTTTCGTGATAATGGGGAACAAGTCAAAAAATTCCTGTTTTTCACAGGAAAAACAGGATTTTACTTAAAAAAAGTTATACATATTTATAGGTATACAAAAATTAAGGTAAGATAATCCAGTTTAATAACATAATAGGCTGATTGGCATTGTTTGTTTTACGTTGCCTTTGAGATTGGCTGAGATTCTTTCCGGTTCTTCTCAGAACGACATCGAATCGATAGCGAGAGTGATCAGCCCCCAGCTCTTATAGTAGTTTATTGCAGTTGTAGAAAAAAAATTTTTTTTTTATATTTACGGGTAAGCGCAGTGCCTTGATCTCACCTGATATTAAGTGATGATAAGGCCAATGATGAAAGCGCACTTCACCCGGGATCCTCAACTAGTGAGGTACTGGCTATCTTATCTCTAGCTGCCGGAACACAACAATGCTACAAACATTGATGTTATGGCGACATCTTTAGATAAGATGGTGGTAGCTAGCCAGGCGGACAAATAAGCCGTACCACCACACAAACATGTCCCCCCCGCTGAGAATCGAACTCGGGACCTCTGGGTCTAAACCGGTGGTCTTAGCCACTAGACCACAGAGGCGGTTAAATGAGAGTATACTCGCCGCTACACGCGTCTCGTTTTCACAACTGCAATAATACTGCTATAAGAGTTCGTGGTTACCACCTTTCTCAGAACAACATCTTGCGAATCGATAGCGTGAGTGACTGTAAGCGGAGCATGTAAGTTATTTAGATCCAGGCAAATATAGACTCTTAATTTACGGAATGTGATCTACTTTACACTATCGTGATGCAGTATATATAATAAATTTTTCTGTTTGGTTTTTATAATTGGAAAATTTATTAAGATTACTTTTTATTTTTTTAAAGTTGTATGCGTATTGTATTATTGTATTTGTCTGAAACAAATTTTATATTGAATTCAATTTATTAATTTTCGCTTTTACGATTGCTTCTTTTTTGATGCTGATTACAACATATGCGCGAAACTGTAAAGGGATTTAAAATGTACTTTTATGTGCCAGAAACAATAAAAAACTCCAGAGTTGGAGCATACAATACGTTTTATGTGAAGCCGCAAGATGTTTTTTGTTGTTCTTGCTACGGCAGCCACCATTGACAATTTCATCGAGAATCGAGAATCCGTGGGACTATTGTAACTTTTCGCACGGGGTTTGGAATACCGATTTTTTTACGAACCGGTTCGATTGATCTTTTAATGGTACCGGTACTAAAGTTAGTATCGGTATTAAACTTACTATGCATAAACCGGTTCTAAATAACTTGACAATGTATCGACAGTTGAATGGTTGATGGTATTTTCAAGGAATTGATCATATTATGATACCGGTATTGTATGGTAGGTTTAATGTGGGTTAAACCGATACCAATCGATCCCGATTTCATAGTAAGAGCGAGAGAGCACAGTAAGCGGAACAGGGCTACGGCGTAACTACCTACGTGGCGAATTGGCAACTTCACGGGAACCATCGCTGATGACTGTTATACCGACCAAGGTACTAATAAATAGAAAATAAACAGTATTTACTGTAAAGTTACGGTTTTTTTGGTACCGACCAAAAACACCGTAACCGTAACAATTTCCAGTTTCGCGTTAAAATGTATGTAGTATGATACCCTGTTGTTAAATAGAAAATAACGGTATTTACTGTAAAGTTACGGTTTTTTTGGTACCGACCAAAAAATCTGCAACCGTAGCAATTCCAGGTTTCGTGTTAAAAAAGTAAACAAACGCACGAAGTTCCAAACAGAAAACTGTATATGCCAACTTCTTTTTGAACGAGTCGCAGCGGTATCGGAAATCGATGCCGGAATCCGTTGCGTGTAATTACGGAACGATTTGTATACTACGAATGTTTATTTAAGAGATAGTGAAAACGGTAATTTGAGGCTATTTTGTGGCATTACACTGTTGTTAGTTACAACCTTGGATGGTTGCGGTATTCCCTTAAGTCTTTTGTCGATCGTCAAATGATTGTAAATCTCCTATTATCCGTTTAAGTTACGAGAAGTAATATTTTGGAGGTTTCCTCAATTTTATAGGATATGAATTTCCGGTTGCAGTAATATCAAAATGTTACGTTTTAACCTTTCAAAGATATTATAAAGCCACTTGTTTCATTAAAAGTCTATTCATAAAAAGATTTGCGAAAAGCAAAACAATTTTGAAAATTTATTACTAAAATGTAATGAAAATAAGCTATATTTTTATTACTAGAGAAACACAAAATATGAAATTTAGGCTTATTCATTACAAAGTATTATATTTACGTTAAACGAAACGTGTCAGGTACGGATGAAACCACGGTGAAACGTTTTGTACGTTAATACTAAGCTGTAACTAGTAAGTGATAGAAACTTTAGAGTTATTATTTTTAAACCAAATTCGAAATAAAACTTTCTATGCTTATGGTAGAACCGACCGCTGCCAGTGGGAACGGTCTAGTGGGCTTAGTTTGATGAATAGTCATTGGTTAACATTTTTCTGCATATTTTGATACGGAAATAGGCATGACATGGTTACAGAGGAATAAGTAATATTTGCCATTCCGGGACCGATTGCAGTTCAAAGCAGTACTCTCGAAGTTGTTAAGGAGTATTTCTGCCTCGGGCAAACTCTGCAGTTGGGTAGAAACAACTTCGAGAAAGAGGCCTACAGAAGAATACAGCTGGGCTGAGCGGCATATGGGAAATTACGTCGGGTCTTTACGTCGCCTATTCCACAAAGTCTAAATACGAAAGTCTTCAATTATTGTGTCCTACCCGCCATGACATACGGAACCGAAACGTGGACACTCACGGTAGGCCTGGTCCACAAAGTCGCTCAGCGAGCTATGGAAGGGGCTCGAAGTTTCTCTGAGGGATCGGATCCGGAACGAGGTGATCCGGCAGAGAACCAAAGTCGTCGACATAGCCCACAGGATTAGCAAGCTGAAGTGGCAGTGGGCCGGCCATATTGCCCGCCGAACCGATAACCGATGGGGTAAACGAGACCGCGAGTTCTTGAGTGGAGACCGCGTATCGGCAAATATAGTGTAGGACGCCCTCAGATTAGGTGGAACGACGATCTTCGCAAGATGGCAGGCAAGAGCTGGGTGACTGCTCAGTGGCACATGGAGAGGCCTATGTCCAGCATTGGGCGTGTGTAGGCTGATGATGTTGAAGTAATATTTTTAATGGTCAAGCTTATTGAATCGTAAAGGAAAGGTTTTTTCCCAGTAGTGGGAGGAAACAAGAGAATAATAGTTAATAACAATACAGTGATATGAGCTCGATGGCGAAGTGGTAAACGCGCCTGGTCTGTGATTACTAAGGTTAAGCAACTTTTGCAAAGGCCTGTCATCGGATGGATGACCAAAAATATATCAATTTACTTGCGCCTTTGTCTACGTGGATTTGAGAATTTAAAAATAAGCTTATTTTATCAAATCAAAATATAGCATAAGCTACCCGCTAAGAATGTAGCATTATATCACTTACAAAAAATTTGATTTAGATCAGTAGTACCAAAGGCTATCTTCCTCAAACAAATAAACAAACTTACTTAACTTTAAACTCTTTTTTATAGTGTAGATATAGATAGATATAGAAGATAAAGTACAAGCGTTAAAGTACGGTTCCACCTCGCTTATTGTCTCTAACCATCAGACTACGAGGCTAAGTTCACTAATTTTACTACCGATTTTATCGTCAAGTCCTATCATATAATATATGACAAGCTCTACCCCCTATGTAAGAGATGAAGTGCAAGCACTTATAGTAGAATAAAACAGAAAAGAACTGCATATACGAGGCTGGGTACACAAACTTTCACCTCCGCAGCCCTTACATGTGCGACACACGCAAAACTCCAAAGAATGGAGGCCACCTCCACACGCGCCCTGTAATGAAGTACGTTCCGTATTCACGCTTCGACGGGTTTCTTTGGAGGCCCGCGCCCGTCTATTACTTACTTTCTGGGCCCATTTTAAAAGACGGCGAATTTGCAATGGCTAAATAAATATCCGATTCCTTTTTCAGTGGCTTCCGTCGTTCGAAATTTTCGTGTGTTTTTTAATCAACAAAAGAGGTGGATGCCAACAATCGTTTTGTAGTTTATCTACAGGCTTTACCGGTTCTGGCCGGTAAAAAAAGGCATGTAAAGATCAAAGCCGGTGACCGGTTGTCCCATTTTGTCTGGTCGTAAAGTTTATTTTTGCGTGACGTCCCTTTTTACTAAATCCGGCATTGTTATTTTTTTTCTTTTACATTATTGGGTTTATATATAGAATTTGGTGAGGTTTGAACGTGGTCAACTATTGCGCAGTAGTATTGGAAAAGAGAATACATCAATTCAAAATAGATCTTTGAAGGTGATTATAAATCAATCATCTAAAGATTCCACTAAGGATTATATTATTAATATAAATTTTCGTAAGCCTATAAAAACCAATCCTGGAATAGTACCCATTGGTTACCAATTGTTTAACGGTGCTTGACGCATACTGGTATCCGAGGTATACCTATATAAGGTAATCCTGGAGACGACGTGCAGGATCAACGGATAAACACGCCCAAAGTGCGGGGGAGACTGAAATTGAAATAAGTAAAATTGAAAAATAAACGATTGTAACCTGACTGCGGTAGCGCTTATATTTTAGTAATTTCCAAAAAAAATGATTTTTATTGAAATCGCAATTTAGAAAACTACCAATTCAGTATAGCGCCATCTAGTGTGATCGATGAGCACTAATTTCACTTTACATTGAAATACATTAAGTTACTGTTTTAAAACCAATTTACCAAAGCATCAATTAGACACCGCTACGCCGGCACCGCCGAGCTCATCGTGTCTTATTAAGCGCTAAATATACCTAAAATTCAGCTCAGCCTATGACGCGAGTCGTGGAAAAAATATGAGGTGAATTTAACGAAAACGCCATCGCTGGAACTCTGAATATTTGCGTCCTAATAACGATAATAAGTATTTTCCTCGCGTCAGCCACTCGGGCGCGTTGATGACGTCGAAGATTGATGACGATCGCCCGTAGCCACCTCCGCTGTTATGCTTTTATATTAAACAGGCTTTTTCTTACGACCTCGCTTTTAAAGTATACATATACGACAGTTGTGTTGTTGACCATTCGGCCTGTAAAATGATTTACTTTGAGTAAGTTCATGTAGTGAATCTCTACGATTTACTATATTTGCGAAAGCGGTCGGACTTCATTTCATCCGAGTGAGCTTCGATTGTGCTGTTTAAAAACGTTTACTATGACGAGTACATGCTATTATGACGTTTTTATTAAATTAAATTCAAATTCAATTTGATAGCAGAATCGAGGCACTGATAATAGCTATGTGTAATGGTAAATATGAAGATGGGAGCGCAACTCCCCCGGAATATTTCTTGTTAGGTAAAGAACAGTTTATAACTATTTCTTAATTAAATAAGCTAACTCTCAGTAGCATTTCAAATAGTCGATACCAATGCTGTTAAAATTGTCGTTATGACGTCATCTTTGATAAGATCTAACAGGCCAGACAGACTAAGAACGAGCCTTACCACCACCTAAACACTGGGACCGCTTATAAAAAGACCAGAGGCGATTAAACTTTCTAACACTTGCCTTCCCCCTTCCAGCTCATAAAACAAAAGATTTTCCAATTTCGCATCTGTTAATAACCAATCCCTTTCAATTTATCTCTTGACGATCTTCGCAAAAAAAAAAGAAGATTAATTTCGCAGTGACGACGCGTGACGCTACGCTAACACCGGTACGACCTTCCCGGTTCCACGTATCGTATCGTATCGTATCACAAGTATTTTGTCATTCAATTTTCCAAATTCTGTACGCTACGACGAACCAATCGGCCTTTCCGTAACGGATTTAGTTTTGCACACCGATTGGATAACGTTACCTAATGGTTCTATAGGGTGACATGCAATATTCTTAGTGTTTGGAAGGACTATACAGCTTGTATGCATCAGAATACTTTAATAGAAAAAAATAAAAAAAAAACCATTTCATTAAGCTCATTCTATAACTTTTTTTAAATATCATGTTTTCGCACCGGTTCGATATGCAGTGTTTTATAGAGAAAAGTTCGGTAAGATACTCGACATATCTTTGCATCATGCATGGCGAATGCAACTGTGCCATAATATCAAAGTTACTCAAAGACCACAAATTACACGATATAAATCACTTTAATAACAAAACAAAGTAAGTGACCATGTTCATTGAAGTAAATCTAAAGAAAATAATCATAATGTATTTCTAGAAATTTACATAAAACGCACAGCAAACAGTGAACTAAACAAGTTGAAACAAGATTTAGTGTCAATGCAAATATCTGCAAGGACATGCGAAAGTTTGCTCAATAAATTCACAAGCGCCGCGATAGGCGAACGCCTGTAAAATTGGAGAAATAGAATACAATACTGCCTCGGATAACTGGGTATACTGTACAGACGTCTGGGAAGTAATACTGTGCTAATACAGTGATATTACAATCTACGCCGTGGATAAAGGAATGCACACACGCTTGCACATCAACCTACCACAAACTGTCAAATTGACTTTGAACTTTATGCCCTAATGCTTTATGATATGGTTGAAAATGTATTGAAGAAATTTGACAGTTTTGGATAGGTTGATGTGCAGGCGTCTGTACTAGCACATAGCGATAGCGGAGAAGCGGGCGTTAAAAACACGGTTAAAAATATTTTTTCTAATTATTTTTTCTTTCAATAATATGAGTTAAAAATGTTTAAGATGTTACACGTTAATACCAGTAAGAATGAAGAAAAATCTTATCCACATTAGGCCAGCGTAGTTAAGCATTCCACTACGCTGGCACTTTCACTCTACGCGTTACTTGAAAAAAACCGATATTTATAATATAACGTGTGCCTGTTGTTCGACTTTTAAAAAATGCTTAAAACCAGTTTGACAGCATTTTTAAACATGAATGATGTCTCCTTATAGTGAAACCGCCATTTTCAATATTAAGGCCTGTTCAGTGGCGTCTGTTCGTTTCATACCGTATCTTTGAAAACAGTGCACAGCTAAACCTGAATCTATAATCAGGGCTAGGAATACCGGTATTTACAAAAACCGGTTCTACAGACCTTGATATAGTGTGCCGGCACTATAGTTGCTATCGATACCAATATAACGGTGCTTGAGTTGCTTATTTTGGGTATCGGTAGCTGATTACGCAGACACTTGTCAAATCATTGATATACATAATTCCATTATGAAATTCTAACTACGAAATTGTTTTGTACTTTTAGATTTCACTCTCGGGTATATGTCATCCCGAAATAAAGTTACGAACGGCACAAAGCCTGTAGTAACTTTGATTTACGGCGTGCAGCTTTTACCGGAATACACTTTTTAGCCCCATTTGCTGTCATACTACTGTGAAAACAAAACACTAACTACCAAAACAATTTCAGTGATAATGGGCCACGCTAAGTTATAACTTAAATCATAATAGCTACAACATTAAGTTCATTATAGCTTGAAGTGGATATCGTAGGAGGCATTAAAATCTTATTTGGCATCACATGTGGTCTGGTGGTAGAATTCTACCCTGAAATAGGGTTACTTCATCCCCTTTCGCGGTGTCACACTCTATTACGATCCGATGGCCTTCCCTATGGATGAATTGGGAGAACGGGCCATAAACCGCCACGCGGGCCCAGTGCGGGTTGGTGGTTGTTAACGACCGAGACCAACGGCTTTTGCGTGCCTTCCGAAGCATGGAGGAGCTCAAGATGATAAATGTTTGGTCACCCATCCGATAACCGGCCTTTGCGAAAGTTGCTCAACCTCAGCACTCCCGGACCGGGCGCGCCATCGAGCTCCAACTAATGCTCGTGACTGTACAATATGTCCCATCTCGATATAGCATGATTCTAAGTCCCAAAACAAGATCTAACAATGTCAATCGATAACAATAAAACGATATACGTAGGTATTACAAAATTTAAATCTTTTTGGGATGACAATAATAATAATAAATTACACCAAAGCGGTATTCGAATAAACGAGTTTCAATTCTGAGTTTTAAAAATATTGAGTTTCTGCTGCAAACCTATTAATTTTGCTTTTCAACTAAATGAATATAAATGTGTCTAGACCGCATACTCAACGGTACGCTCAAAGCGAAAAGAAAATAAAATTCCTAATGAAACACATATCTGTTTGAACCACCATATGGCTGGCAATTGCTTTTACAGCGTAACATTCCATAACTTATTATAATATTCCATATAATGTAGTTTCTACACTAAACACA
The DNA here is from genome assembly GCA_949315975.1 of Eudonia truncicolella. NCBI lineage: Eukaryota > Metazoa > Arthropoda > Insecta > Lepidoptera > Crambidae > Eudonia > Eudonia truncicolella. Next base: position 15,028,743 of record OX438837.1, on the reverse strand, counting down.
TATTAGTTTTGAAATAGTTGGCATTTTATTTGCTAAGTTGCGATAAATAGACAGAATTCACAGCCGTTCTTTAATATATTTGTAACTGAGTATAAAAAAATATTTTGTCCCCAAGACTGATAGTAAATTACGCATACGTGCTAACTTGTCATACGAATTTTCATGATTGTGTTAAGCTTTGTTAAATACCTTCAACTTTGATCTTGTTACTACCAAACCGTTTGCAGCTTGATTTGTTGATTAAGTTATGTATATGCATTGTATTAACTTTAATTGTAGGCACTCAAAGTCTAGTATATTGTATTGTTAGGCTTGTAATATGTAAAATGTTGATGTACAGACGGCAGCAGATCAAGCTACCACAAAATGTCAAATTTCTTTAATAAATTTTGAACCTTAGTGTATAAAGATCAATATCGATTAGAGAAATTTGACAGTTTTGGATAGGTTTGATGTGCAGGCATGTGTACATGACTGTATGTTGCCAAAATAAAAAAAAAATAAAAAAATCGGGTTAAAGTTTTCGGATTTTTCGATGCATTACTCGGGTTTGAGATCACCAACCCCCATTTTGTAAGCGTGTTGATTAATACGTCGTCTGTCGTGAATACAAACGCAATAGCATTTTAATAATCATCGTTTGGCGGCGCTGATCAGCGCTCGCGTTCTATTAAGTGTAGCGATGACTTGATTTCAATGATGGATGCCTTTGTTAAGCAGGTAAGCATAGCTGGCTTTGAATAACGTTAAACATTAGGTGACGTTACCAGATATGAGCAAATGTAACTTAATGCGTATTGTATCGTTACTTGGGTAGCATTTTTACCGGTAAATTAACCCACCGTTTTAATCGGTAAAGTAACAAAAAAAGTAACGATACTATACTAACGATACTATATATCACTATATATAACGTTACTTTATAGAAATAACGTGTGTGAATTTGGTAAGGTTATCAAACCCTGAGCTAAGCAAAGATAAGATAAGATGATAAATTTATTTGCTAGAACACAGTAAATTAGGATGTTACATTTTTTAAATTTAGCACAATTGTATTCAACCTGCAAGCAGGCGTGCAAAAATCTTTTAATTATTGTGACAAAATTATGGTTTTATTTTATGGTTTAAGAATTCATTAACACTATAAAAGCAATGTCCTAATAGCCATTTTGTTAATACACTTCTAAATTTATTTATACTAATTAGTTTTATATCATCAGGAAGCTTGTTAAAAATTAAAATACACATATTAATAACATTCTTGTCGTATATATATTTATGGCTAGGAGGCTGATATATTAAGCAAACGATAAGCATCGATGTACAGCGCCCTCGTCCCGTCTCGCCCGAGAGTGTGGAGCCGGCGTAAGGCAACGAGTTCATCCTGCTAAGCAACCCTGGCACGGTAATTTAAAGGGCAGAACATGAATACCGGATGAAACCAATGACACATAAAATTAAGAAGTCAGTGCAGCCTCAAAAAAGTTTATGGGCCCTAAAAATGTTGCGTCTTTATTAACACTCGGAAACAATTAGTGGGGGCCGAGAAGCGTAATTTTGGTCTTGCCAAGTGAAAAACGAGATTCGGAGGGGCCATTTTGGGCTCGTAACTGCCGTGTTCGCGATAAAGCAATTTAAATTAGACCATAAACCACGTCAAGGGATTGTCAACGGAGAATGGAGAGAACTCGGCACAATTCGCTTAAAACATTACAGTTGGCGTTTTGGAATGACCGGCATCAAGGGAATGTTGGAGTAGCCCCCGCGATCTTATAACTAATGCGTTTGGGCTTTTGGTTTGCGGTAATAACGAGTATTATAGTTGCATAACCTTTTTTTCATCAAATTGAGGAGCTCACTCTCGACTCTTTATTGAGACCTCGCTCAGTCTGCGATTGCTTAAGTTAAGCAACTATCGCAATGGCCGGTCCAAAAGGGTGACTAACGCTATTTGAGTAGTCGTTAACAACCGTCAATCCATAATGGGCCCGCGTGGTGGTTAATAGCCCGTTCTCCTGTGGTGTTGCCATCCATGGAAAAGGCTCGTGCCCACGCAGTAGAGATATAAAATGAGCTGGCTGTGAACCTTTATTATGGGCCTACCTATCGGTGTCTTGAAATTAAATAGAATAGAATAGAATAGAATAGAAAAGTTTTTATTAACTTACACACTTAATTATACAACAATAAACAAAAAAAAATAAAAAATATTATAACAGGCAGAAAAAAAAGAACAGAAAATAAAATAGGTAGGCAGTGTGAAGTTAAAGGGCCCTGTCTCAGCATAAGCTGCTGTGTCATTCATCGAAATAACTAATGCCCGTGCTCAGTTTCTCGCCGGTTCTTCTCAATACAAGGTCTCCCGCTGTAAACATACAAACTGATTTGTTAAACTAATTTAAACTGTTTTTTTCCCAGTCGAAAATGTTTCATCAATCCAACCTTTTTTGTGAGTAGTACCACTTTCAGCAAGAATACTTTTCTGTCTGTACCAAGGGTAACCAACCCTTTTGAATCAAGTGTATGTAACTTTGATCATAGATTCTTCTTTGCAGTTTTCTTCTACATGTAAATCTACAACAATATGATCCTGTAGGTCTAGCTAAGTAGTCACATTATGACTAGAACACTCATTAGCAGGTATTTAAGAATATATAACCGTGATCACAGCCCGTGATAAATGTCACATTCCATTTAAAAGCTAAACCCTCGCTCTGCGGTAGCTTACATCGAGTAATATAGTAAAAACGGTACTAAACAAGAAATTATAGCACGTCTTATTAAAGCCGGTGAAAAGAAGGCTGGCAGCTTTCCCTGCCAGCATTAGTCTGGCAAACCAAAAAGGCTGTGTTGCCAGCATTCTTGGGACCGTTCCATAGAGTTATAGAACTTTTTTATTTATAGCTTTAGTATTAATTTCAATTTTAATTAGGTTTTAAAGTTACGTTTGTGCCAAAAATAGTAATATAATAAAATTGTACAGTATAAAAGATAGACGTTATCATATTTTTTTATGTTTACATAACTGGCATAATCTCACCTGAAAGTAAATAACAATAAAGCGCACTTAAACCGAAATCTTTAGCCAAAGAGAGGGTTAGCTAATCGAAATACAACAATAACATTAATATCATTGTGATGATCTTTCAAGCCTCGGCCTGACAAGCCTTTAAATTAAGTGATGTGTGAAAGCCAATAATTGTTAAATATTTTCTATTCTATTAACTATTATATTCTTACCACCAACTAGTACCTACTATACACACTATACGTATAGCACCTACAAGTATCTAGCGTCCGGTTGTTTTCACAGCAAAAAATAAACATTTCATTTAACGAAAACAGTTCAAAAAACGCAGCAGCAATAAGATAATGAAAACACGTAACGTCCGCACGCACGCCTACATCATTGAGAGTTGCAGTCACTAACAGTTTCACGGATTCATTCCGGATTGTTCGGCGAAGATTTATTATGGAACTGTTAAATATAAAAAGGGAAGGTTACCGAGAACACACAGGTACCTACACCTTCGCAAGGGTCAAAATGTGACGTAGGGGAAATCTTAGTGAGAATCTACTGAGACTCTTACATAATTCACGATAACTACCTTGTATGGACTAGTTTATTTATTACTTTTATCTAAATAATAAAGTGGACTATGCTCGGAGTTTCTCTGAAGGATCGACTTCGGAATGATAGCCCATCGGATCAGCAAGCTGAAGTGGCAGTGGGCCGGTCACATTAGCCGCAGAACCGACACCCGTTGGGGTAAACGAGTTCTCGAGTGGAGACCGCGTATTGGCAAACGTAGTGTAGGACGCCCTCAGCCTAGTCTGAGGTCACGAGTCTGGAGCGACGATCTTCGCAAGGTGGCTGGCAAGAGCTGGATGAGAGTAGCCGCGGTTCGTGCTCGGTGGCGAGCACTTGGAGAGGCCTATGTCCAGCAGTGATGATAATGTATGAAGCGTTGGTAGCAGAACGGATAGATGCTAGAGTTGTATGCGAGGAATCGTGGAACAGTCGTCGTAGCTTCGTTAAGACAGCTTCAGGGAATCCATACCTAACACAAGCCCAGCTTGAAATATGGGTTGACAACGCATTCGTAATAAATTTTAGAAAAACAGTTATTTACATAAAATATGATAAAAAAAGTCATTGGGCTTTGTAACAACACTTCAACAGTGTTCCTGTGATTTAGCATCTTGTAAAGCAATCTCATATAACATGGTGGTTAAAGCACTAGTGTTCGAGAGCACCCAGTGATCTACATTACTAAAAAGCGTCGAGCACAGGAGGTTTGAAAATGATAAAGATTTATTTATTATATTATATTTCAATACACAACTATCCTTACAGACTAATCCAATGCGATAGTTGCTTATCTACTTTATTTACTAAATATATTATGTACTAATTAAATTTTACACATTTATACAATTTTATTATTAATTATTATTTATATCTTATATTACACATTACAATTGCATTTCATACATTATCATTATTTATTAATCCACATAACAGACTACGTATAAAATTAACTTTGCGAGTTCACTCAAATTACCCGAAAATACATCAAATCTCTCATGAACTTTGTTCACTATGAGGATCGCCCGTACAAAGGGCGTTTTCGCGAGGAGGTTGGTCTAAGATGAGCGCCTAAAGCGCAATAGAGAATGAAATATAGCACAGTGTCTTGGAGAGTCTTCCTAAGACCGTGAGGTAAGGCTTTCTCGAATGCGCAATTATGTACAAAGTAAATTGTCGAAAGAGACTATAGAACAACGTGAACATCTGATGTCGCTTATTCATGACCGGTTGTCTAATGAGACAGCAGAAGAACGTGATCAGCGCTTATCACTAATGCGGGAGCGGCTATCAAACGAGTCAACTGCGCGAAAATATGAAGAGTTCCCTCGATTTCTCCAGGGTTCTATCATTAGATCCTGACCTGATTACCATGGGACCACCTGATACCCTTTCAAACAAAAAAGGAATTTTCCAAATCGGTTCAGACGTCTTCGAGTAATCGGGTAACATATATACAAAATAAAACATTCCGACAAATTGAGAACCTCCTCCTTTTTGAAGTCGGTTAAAAATAGGGGTCAGCAACTGATTTTGGTCTTTAGCAACAATGAAACACCGACCACCTGCTTCCCACTATTTTTTTTTATAAAAGATGGAGGAAAACGACCTGATGGAGAGTAATCACCGCCGCCTATGGACACCCGTAAAACCAGAGGAATCGCAGACGCATTGCCGGCCTTTGAGGAAGGAATAGGCTCGTTTCTTGAAGATTCCAAGGTCGTAACGGTCCGGAAATACCGCCGCCGAGAGCTCGTTCCACAACACTGTAGTTCGATGCAAGAAATTTCGTGAAAAACGCACAGTAGTAGACCGCCATCCATCAAGGTGATGTGGATGGAATGACAGTCGTCTACTGTGATCTTTTAATATTTCCATGACCACCAATGTTATTTTTTGGTGATGACAAAAGTGGTGATGATGGTCTTCTACTTCAATTTAATTTATAAAAAGAATACGTTCGAAAAGCTTGTTTTATTAGCCATTATCTCTTCAAGGCATAACAAATTCCAAGTTCAACAAAAAGGCGACTGATCGACCTTCATTGAAAAGTATTTAACTAGTCACGTATTAGAGCCGGCTCTAACTAAAGGGACAATAAAACTTGGCGTGCTCTAATTAATTAAAAAGGATCCCGGGATCCCGGCACCAAGGCTACACGGGAACTTACTCCTAATTTACAAGTAACTAAATGTTGACGGCTAAATGGGATTGTTGGACGAAACTGTTTTTGACGCGACACGCCGTGAAATAACAGCAAATCGCACTTGGACTTTGTACAGTACTTTCATGTATTAAGCTCGGTTGATCAAGTGGCAGTGGGCAGGGCACATTGCACGCAGGACCGGTGGCGCAGTGTGGGCAGGCCTCCGACAAGGTTGGATGCAAGCAGCACAGAACCGATCGTTGTGGAGTTCCTTGAGGGAGGCCTTTGTCCAGCAGTGAACGTCTTTTGACTGAGATAATGAGATGATGAGCTCCGTTGATGACCCCGCCTGATGTCGACTAGAAAGTGGAGTGACGCAGATGCAACCCGTCTTCATCATTCGGGCCGGCAAGATGTCTAGGGGCAGCGTGAAACTTTATTGTTATTTTTAAAAATAATAAATTACGTACTTTTACCCGCCTCTGTGGTCTAGTGGTTGAGACTACAGGTATCAGGCCCAGAGGTCCCGGGTTCGATTACCAGCAGGGGGATAAGTTTCTGCCTACATGGTTTGGTTGGTGATAGGGCTAGCTACCACCATCATAGCGAAATATGTCACCGTTACAGCAATGTAACAGTAGCATTGTTGGGTTATGAGATAAGATAGCCAGTGGTTGATTCCGGGTGAAGTGCTTTTTTTTTTTGAGAGAGAGTTTGCTGATTGCCGCTGACGGCATTTTCAGCTTCACCGGGCTTTTTTGGGGGACGGCGAGGAACGTAAAGCCGTGTGAAACGAATCACCTTCGGAGGTTTTCTAGAGGGAACGGCATCGCGTCGGACGGGCGGACGGATGCGCACTAGTGCGCGTCCCCGTGCCCTACTAGATTCTCCGAAGGGTTCGGATCGGATCGGGGAGCGGAGCAACCCGAGGGCGCCTCTTAAGGCTCGGACCTCGGCTCGGGTTGACCGGGCCGTGGAGGAGGAGAGAAGCGCCCAGTTACATGTCTGTACCTGGTGTAGAGCGCGTGTGAACCGGTTCTTCGTACCCTTGTTCTACGAGTACGGTGTCTTGGGCCTAAACTAGTGTGCATGTTTAATGTATTCTGTAAATGTGTGTTATTAAAAAAACATCCACTCAGCCACTGAGATGTCAACCAAAACAATACTTGTATAATACTCTAAAGCCACACAGAGAAAAAGCAGGGTAAGAACATTGATAAATTACGAACAGCTCCGAAGAATCATAGTCGAAAAAGCAACAAAAGAAACGGGGCGAAGATGTTACATACATTAAAAGTTTGCAAGGCGAACTCGGGCGGGCCTTTATAGCAGGAATAAAAGGGAAACTTCGCCAAATACGCATGCAAACTAACCGGCAACGGCGGGTAGCTGAATAAAAACGATCATTTTAGTGTTATAAAAGGTATCCTTTTCAAAGATCGTTCCTGATTTCAGTCATCTAGTTTTAAGTGGTTAAAAAATTTTACTTTTTATTTTTAAGTGCTAATGGCTGCACTTCAGCTTAATTAAATATTTATAAAATACAGTGATAATAATGCCTACCCGGTCTAGCCAGGAATCAAACCTGGGCCTTCCGCAATCCGGGTGGTTGCACTGATCATTAACCCACCGGGAAGACTGACGTAAGCACTGAACTTTTTCAAGCAGTCAAAAATCAAAGCCGTGAAAAAAATCAGTGCTTACGTCAGCCCTCCTGGTTAAAAATAATTATCAAAAAGTATTAGGTAACAAAAGAACCTATAAAATTTGGATAAATGTTAAAAGAATCCACGAGATCTAGAATTCTAATCTGCACCCTCTTGACAAACCATGTTAGGTGCACTGCCATCTAAACTATCGTGGCTCTGTCCACCAAACCCACCAAAATTTATCAACACTAATCTTACTTTATAAGCCAAAGGATTGTATTAAATGTATGTATTGTGTAATGTAATGTAATGTATTATATTCAATTTGTATTCAATGTCTGAAAACTACGTCATCAACCTCCAATCTTAATATTTTTACAAGTTTCAATGATCACGACTTAACTGATGGCAAGCTGTTTTTTTCAACACTTTTCCAAATTATAATTTTATTCGCAACAATATTTGCGCAAATTATACAACGTGACCTTTTACGCTCTGGACAAATATTGAAAACCCGTGTAACGCTACTTCTCAGAAATTCTGTTAAGTTTAATCACACAAAACTGAAATGATCACTCTAAAAAAAAAATTGGTAGCATTCACGTTTTGATCGTTAGATATATGTAAAACATCCATCGTTTGATACATGGTCAATGAAGTCCGCTTCCTTACTTAACGGCACTTTACCATCACCAGACTAAGCAGTTCCTAATTGAGAAATAAAAAAAAATCTCCCAAAGTTTTAACAGAAGAAAGACCTCTTTATTCGGCATCACCAGTTATACAACAAGTCAGCATTGAATCTCCGCTCAAGAAATATCAAAGTAATTAAACGAGTAATCGAATTTATGAAGCTTGTTACAGTGTCATGAAACTCTGTGTCTGTCATATTGGCGGGACAGGCTCGGCATACTAATGAGGCTCTTCCATGGCCCTTCGCCCCAGGGCTTTTGGCAGTCGTCAGCGAAACGAATTGGTGCCCCTTGATTTTGTATTCTGAATGGTTACAAGCAATTATTTGTCTTCGTGTATTATCTTAGTCAGTACCCATTTCACATATTAGAATATTCCTTTAGGGTGCTTAGTAAAGAAATGCTATCTGTAGGTATTTCGTATTCATCTGAATATCTGAAGATCACCGCCATATAACTCGCAGACTCAGTGAAAGGGTATATCATTCATCATCATCATACTAGAAGGAAATATTGTATATTTATGTATTACTTGTAATTACTTTGACACTGGCTAAATGTGCTAATCACACGAAGCCATCAACTTAAAGAAAAAAAAATGCTATGGACATAGGATGCCGTCCGGCGACATTGAACGACGCATTAAAGCAGGCAGCAAGTGGATGAGAAAAGTCGAAGATCGGGTTCAGTGGAATGCATTAGGAGACGTCAAGGGCCAGCAGTAGACTGACACGGACTGCTTAAAATGATGATGATTAATGGTAGCTTAAAAAAATTACCAACTTTTTTATGAATAATAAATAGAGCTTCCATTTTAATAATAAGAAGACAAAAGAATCATTTGGCGAACTGTAACAACGAACGAAGAAACATAATAACACTGAGGAGCTCGATGGCGTAGTGGTTAACGCGCCCGGTCTGCGATTGCTGTGGTTAAGCAACTTTCGGCAAAGGCCGGTCATCGGATGGGTGACCAAAAATTTTCCATCTCGAGCTCCTCCGTGCTTCGGAAGGCACGTAAAGCCGTTGGTCCCGGTTACATTAGCAGTCGTTAACAACCACCAATCCGCACTGGGCCCGCGTGGTGGTTTATGGCCCATTCTTCCTGTCCATCCATAGGGAAGGCTCGTGCCCCAGCAGTGGGGACATTAAATGAGCTGATGATGACGTAGTTGTCGACCTTGAATAGGGCTCCTTTGGCTTACAGAGTAAGAGTAGATAGTGTTGACCAATTTCGGCGAGTCGGATTGAGCTACGATAGCATAGTTGGTAGTGCACCTGACCCGGCATGATCATGGGGTGCGGGTCCGAATCCCGCTCGTGGATTTTTTCAACACTTTGTCTTTTTTCAAAATAATAACACTGTTCTAAGCAAAATCGTTATTATCTACTCCATCAACTATCCCAGACAGCTTTTAAAACCGTCACTAAGTTTTACTCCACTTTCAGAATGGAATAGTGCCGCCCCGAGCTACAATTACCTTAATGAACTACTTCACTTAGAGCTAGAGTAATTGCAACCAAAAAACTTGTTTTGTTTATACTTTGTCTAATGTAGATATGTTCTATGAAAGTTTTTTTTTAATCTACAAAGGGAAGTGCTTAGCCTTCCCCTCATTCGATGGTGAGACACAATTAGGAAGATAGACCCTTGACTTCTGTACTGGCTATCTTAATTTGAACAGACGGAACACAACAGTGCTTGCATTCTTGTTGCAAGCATTCTCGTTATGGCGACATACTGAGGTTCGTTAGGTTGTACATAAGAATATCATCATGACAAATTCCACTGTTCTGTTTACCAAGAATTTTCTGTGACAAGTTCTTAGCTTCTAAGCTTCTAAGTTCTAAGCTTAAGTTATAATAAATAACGTTTTTTCTTAAATTTTGTCTGATATTTCATTTATTCCCGTGTTTACTAACAACCCCTAAGTATTAGATAACGCTATTAACATGTAACTAGTGTCAGGAAGCTCGAGTGGGAATTTCAATTTTCAATTCCCACTCGAAAACATTTATGTTGTAACTATATATAGTATTGTGAACTTACTATATATAGTAGTGGTTACTTAAACTTATTACCATTAATTTAAAACCATTGGTAAAAATGGGCTAGGACTAACCTTAGCATTACCCTCTTAGAAACTTCAACTTGGATTACCCTACAAAGATTTCAACTTCAAAGTTTAACATCGTTAAGCATTTACCCTCCCAAAAGATTGATCTACGAATACAAAACAGAAGTATGCACAAAACAGCCATAGCTCACCGGCATTCACCTCACGACAATATCACGTGTAGCGCGAAACAGACAAAGGTTCCACAACTATTCGATTTAATTAAAGTTGGGAGGGGCCGCGAATTTTAGAGTTCGTTTCACTACGGCCCGAGACGGATGGAGCCAATTTTGGTGGTGCGGCGCCTAGTTTTTGCGGGAGAGTGATTAAATTAGGCTAAAGTGTACCTTTATATGGTTTAATATTATCTGTTAGAGACTGTAAGTTTTCTGCTCATGTGAAATTGACGTTTTTGGATTTACAATGCTTTATTAATATCGGAAGAGAGGGAACAGATGTTTTAAATAATTTAAGTTATTTACATTCACCATTACTAGCTTTTACTGAGTTTAGACCTTTCCATATAAACAAAAGCACATGGGAAGATTGGGCCAATACAACACGCCTAAAAGAGTTAAGTGGGTATTCATGACAATTTAAATTAGAATATCAACAATAACAATGTCATAAGCGAAAAACGTCGACAGAGGGACGTCTTTTCAAAAGCTTTAATTTGTCCATTTTAAAAGATTTTACTTATAGCGAGTGCATGTACAACCATTTGGTAACTACGCATTTGGAAATTTTCATTGAAATTTACACTTTCAAAACCTGTTTTTGTACTGTAAACTTTATTTCTATCGCAGCGTTTCAATTCATATAGACTGACAATTTAAACGAGCAAATGGACGAAAAGTTGTTCAGAATTCATTTAACGTGTACTCTGCGTCAACATTAAAAGTGAACAAAATTAGTCCGTCAGGCAAAACTGTAAAAACACCGACGGCTTCTATGACAAACACGTCAACTCCCAAAACTAAATCGAACATACAACTTGTTTAAAGACGAATCCACAAATAAAAGGGAACTGGTGTATTAATTAAAGCGAGTCTATCCGGCGGAGGGATCTCCTTTCACACTTCCATTTCAGGAATTAGTTTACCTTTAATTTGGATAAGCGGGCCGACAATGTCCCCCGCTCCACCCCTCTCCGCCGCCTCTCCCAAATAAAATCCCGTTTCATCGAAATTAAATCTATAATGTGTATTCTATAAAGTGACGGCTCTATCGGGCGGATTGAAAGGAGCTGTTGTTTGGATTGCTCCAGTTGGAACAAATATTCTAACTCGAGGAAACAACAAACTAAACATAGTATATGAATACTTTTACTTACATTAACAAATTGTCGACGTTACCCAAATTTAATTTAACGTACTGTGTGAAATCTCCTGAACTATGGTTCTGGGAGACGATAATGATTCATTGAACCTAAGTTCAAAAAAATACTAGTTGATCTTGAACAATGGTCCACCTTTTTTTACCTACGCCATTGGTAGAGTCTAATCGACCTTGTTCAATTTGGATTTCCAGATCTTTAAATAATACATTGCGACGAATCGCTGTATCTATACAGGCCCGTGTGGTAAAATAAAGTGCTAAATATTAATATAATATGAGAATTCTTATTGGCAGGCCTAAATACATGAGAATGAGTAATGGTAGATATTAAAAAATAAATGATATTCTCCCAAACCCCATTTCAGTAAAGAAGTGGGACTTTTTTCACATTTGTAATTTGGTAAAACACAAAGTTTTGAAAACAAATCAAAACTGCTAACGTACCTCTTCATTTTCCCATTAAGAAGTCCCTACGTCTAAAGTTTACTTGTAGATAAACTACTACTAGATACTTTTTTTTAGCTTAATTTGTCCCACATAAAAGCCACAACGCTATCAACTTTAAACGAAACCCACTCACCGGCACGTCATACACGTCAAGTCATCACACTAATTACTTAAACTGAAAAGCATTTCTATAATTTGTTGGCGAGAATAGAAAGGAGGATACTGTTCAAAGGGAAAAAGCAATAAATCAATGGTGATAGTAGAAAGGAAATCTACAATGGACATGGGTGCTTACAGGCAAAAATATTGCTGCAGTTATTCAACTCAATAAAGACTATCTAGAGTGGGGCAGTTATCTCTTTGATATACTGGCCGAAAGTAGGTGCGAAATACGGCACTTCACTGTCGATTACGGTTGGTTCCAGTGTATGTGTATTTTGTTTAAAGAGTCGTTTTAAAGGTTGCTTTACTTGCAAAAACGTATATATCATATCAACATAGTAACATACAACAGTGAAGGTTGAACGTGCGTGCCGGTCTTTTCAACACTACTATATGGCGCATCTTGGGGAATGGGGAAAGAACTAGAAGTTCTTGGAGGAATTAAAAGGGTGTAACTGGTATATCTAGAGTAGATAAAAAAAATATTTGACTTTGATATAATGCGTAACCCAAAATATGATTTAATACAGCTCATTCTACAGGGAAGTACTGGATACTGAGTAAAAGAAGCCTGGAAGAGGAAGAACATTCTGGCTTAAGAATTTACGACAGTAAGGTAAAGCCACGAAAGAGTACGCAATACCAAAAAGTACGTATTCCCATACCAAATTCTATTTGTCCTATAGGCAAACACACATTTGCGGGATTAATAAATACTACGTACCATATTGACTACATGCACACGTTATGTCACAGGCAAGTAGTTGCTAACAGATTTAATAATAGTCAATTAGTAGCACTGCGGTACTCTTTGGTAGTGCGTGCTCTTTGGTGGCTTTACCCTACACTCCAACTCCACGCCAAAGCACTTCGTCTCTTTTCAGACCTGCAGTGTAGAGGGTAAAAATGGCCATGATGATCGCCAATCTACAGTTGAATATAGCACTTCTAGAAGATAATACATAATTAGAACAGAGTAACAATAGCTGCTACCAATGATATGCCGTCCTCTATGCGTGCAACATTACCTTTGATCTGACAAGGGCATAGATTTACGTGGGCACTGGCCCCTATATAAAACATTCAAAAGCAGTGGGAGGCTCTTCTCCGGGAATATACGGCCTTTAGGGTGGTACTGCTGGCAACGAAAGTAGCTGAACACTGAAATACTTCAAGGCTACTTAAAAATGTAGGAGGCGCTTGACAACTCCAAGTACAATTATTGTGGCATGGTACTAAAATGTTCAGCTACTTTCGTTGCAGCCAGCAGTAAAAGTAGCCCTACTTTAGCACTTTATCAAACTAACTAAATACACTCATTAGCGTTTGTCAACTAGTAAAGCTATTATGGCAATACATGGTATGAAGTTGCAGAAGTTGGGCAACTTTCGTAAAGGCCGGCCATTAAATAGGTTACCAAAAATTTAATATATCGAGCTTCTCCGTGCTTTGGAAGGCACGTAATAAAGTCTTTTGTCGCAGTTGCATAAGCAGGCGCTAACAACCTTACGTTTACATTCACATAGTTATGAATTATCCTGAGGTTTCGAACCCTTTACAGGGTCCGCAGTCACATGGTCACAGGGAGTAGCAGTATAGAAGTAATATTTTTTTTATTATAAGTAAGCTTTGTTATAAAAAACGTGTTCTCGCATCTATCAGGGCGTATAAAAGTTTTTATACTTAACCATAAAGAAAGGGATCCGGATTAGATATAATTTATGCTAAACACGTTGGTTTTTCATCTGTGATAATCACGGTTTATGAATTAATGTCTGATGCCGCTCTTTCCGAATGATATTTTTTTTGTCGGGTAAAATTGAAGCACGACTGGAATTATAAAATGTTATCTTAATGGTGAAATGGTTTTTTCAGCCTTATTATTTTTTACATTGACGTTTGATTGTGAGTAACCTATCGTAAAAAGATATATGTGATTTATATTCCTTATTATTGTAATTATTGCGCTATTAACACAATAATAAAAGATTTAAGCCACCTAGAAAGCTAATGCTAATGCGTATGTTAGGCATGGGTTCACGTCAGTAGCCACGTTGGACTTCGATGGACTTCGTTGGATTCAACCCAAGCGTTTATATTTTTTTTTATTATTTTTACGCAAGTGTTTGACCGCGATCTCACATGATGGTAAGTGATGAATGATGTTGCGGCCTAGGATGTAGTATACTTGCCTAGATATGTTCAGTTGCCAACAGACGCTTGAAATTTTGCTTGTTTTATTTCTTTATTTACTTTTATTTCTTTAGTGCGGAAACAACATTCCACGATCGTCATTACAACCCGCGATTCTGGCATTCCAGCCCTAATGGCAGGGCTATCCTACTCGTGCAAATTTCTTCTTTCTGTTGCGAAATAAAAAAGCTTACAAGCTAAAAAGCTTCGGCAAAGCCTTTTGTCTTTATTTAATATAGTAGGTAGTAGAGCGGCTATTAGAGATTATTTCATACAAAAACTTTGAGCTGGGGCGCTAGTAACGCCATCTAACGTTGAAAAGCGTATTAAAATCAATTAGAATAAGTTTCAGCTACCACATGGTAGGTGTCGCTCTGCAGTAAGGATGTTCCGTTATGATTTCGACGTATCAATAATTTTGATAAAGGTTAACCAAAATCAGTATAAAAAATATTGGGTTCCAAAACTCAATACCATTTGTAAATATTTTTATATACATTTAATTAAGACTATATTATTTAGGCTTTAGTAATAACAATGATTTTTAATTTGTATCTTTATTGGCCAATATTTTTTTTAATTATTGACTCTTTTTTATTTAGCTGAATTGATCTTTCGTTTCATTGTACCTTTGAAGGTACTTGTTTTTTTTCTACTTATGGTCTGCTATATTTAGCTAGTGAAACAAACATGCTGGCCTTTAATTTTCTGAATGTTGACATTAATAGATGCTAAGAAAATTTAAAAAACGTTAGTATAAAAAAATATAATTTAAAAAAGTCTCATACAAAACGTCAATTTTATAAGTAAGGACCTAATATGCCAGCCCTGCTTTTCATGCAAACGGGTGTACTTCAAAGCAAAATCTAACATGGTTGTGTAATTGGATTTACGAATCAATTCGTAGATAAGGATGATAAGGTAAAATGATCGACTTTAACAGCCGGTTGTCAACGTTAAAAAAATAAAAAATAAAAAAACAATCTGTATTGGCTCTTTAAGTTTAATATAAGTAGTAATATTCAATGGTCATCGCGTCAGGAGACCGCTGAGGTATTACTTAGTTTTACTGTTACAATGCATAACAGTCCTCCAACGCAATGATCATTGTATCAGAATATTACTACTTATATTAAACTTAAGCTTACGATATAAAAATATTATCCTTAACATTCATCGATAAATAAAACGACATCACTTGAACATCACTAAATCATCTACAAAGTCGACATTTACTCTAAAGTAGTGCTTGTGCTTTTTATCACTAGAGGTCGGTATAGGGCATAGGCAAATGTTCTAGAATAATTTATTGGAAATTAATAGATAGGCTGATTATTGGGTAAATATACAAAATACTTACGAAAGTAAACTGTAAATACGTTCAGCCGTTTTCCCATATCGGGATTTGCAATATCGCAATACGCAATTTGGCATATTTTCTGTAGATTTTGTCAAATCTATACGCGCACAAACACGACTGCACTAGAGGGTGTATCACATCAAACTCAGCGACTTGTTATCACTTGGTAATAAGTTGTGGATTACAGTTTCGATCTCTATGTCCTGGCTATAGTAAGGTTAAATGTCTTTGATATTAGCCAATTCAGACTCGGCACTAGTTGGAATTTAGATGCCAAAGTGACATATATTCAATGTCAATAAGTACGTTTGTAAATATGCGTGATCAAGATGCTTATATTCAAATACCTATTCAATTGCAACTATAGACAAAAAAAAAATAAACTATATAAACAAAAACAAAAACATTTTATAGGCACTAAATTATGTTTTCCTTTATCTGTTGTGGTATAAAAAAGGTTCACAAACTAAAAGCATCGACAAGGCGGAGGCATATTAGCCGATGGCGAGTTGGGACGAGTTAGAGTTTCGTTGTCAAAGTGACCCATATTCAATGTCAATAACTTTGTCTGTACATATATACATGCTTACGTTGCTAATATTCAAATGTATTTGTCTGTGTTCAAGTACCTAATTACACGCAAATACGAGTATTTGTAAAACACTCAACGTGTTGCGTTTAAATCGTATAATCAATTGTATCTACGCTCAGTGTTCAGTGGCGTGCTCAATGGCGTGCACTTGGAGAGGCCTGTCCGGCAGTGGACCAGTATAGGCTGGTGATGATGATGATAATGATGATGACTTAATTGTATCTTGTCACTTGTGGTATAAAAGAAATACTCCCAAGCTAAAAGCATCGACAAGACAAAGAAATTAGCCGATTCAGGCTTGATACGACACAGAATTTTATTGCCAAAATGACGACCCATAATTCAATGTCAATAACTTCGTCTGTAGGTACAAATACGAGAATAAGTGCTATTTATGCAAATATATTCAACGTGCTGTGTTAAATCCGTAGGTATATTCAATTGTATATTTTCTCCTATTGTGGTAGGTATAAAAAAAATGCTCACAAGCCTCCAAGCCAAGCCAAGCCAAGCCAAGGATCGGCAAGACGGAGGCATATTAGCCGATTCCGAGTTGGGACGAGTTGGAATTTCGTTTCAATTACGCGCAGTCTTAGCTGGGGCGAATTTAAACAGATTGAGACGCGGCCATTTGCTTAAACCCTCGTTTCATTTCCATTGTGCAATGTGTATCGTAGTGAATTAGGGAAATCTAATTCGTTGAATACTCGATTTAGGTGTGTCGTGTTATTGGTGATTCTTTTACTTCGTGTTCTTATATATTCGCTACTTCGTCAGTTTGAACGGTTTCATGAGATTGTTCAGCTAATTCAGTAACCTTTGCACAGTGGGAGGATTCTGCCCAGAATCCGACTAGATGTCGGCTTCTGTTTTCCAGTTTGAAGGGATCCAGTCAAATTACAGAGTATAGAAGTGCAAGTACTGAGACTTCAGGGTCGGCGAGAGCGATGCCTTTTTTGCTGCAAGTGTCTATAGGACTCTTTCCATTAGATGAGACGAATGCTCGACCTTTCACGGTAAAATTATTAAAATTTTTCAATAAACAAAATAAATTTCTCGCAAGCAACGGAAAGACCTTACACAACATCCTGCATAAATCTCTAGCCAACAAACATTAGCAATGAAGCGACGGGAGAATTATAGCACCAATAAACAGCACTAAGCAGACAGCTTACGCTAAAAAATACACACACCACAACAAAACAGGGCGAAATTAACTTAACCCAGGTTAGGGTGAATAATTAAGTCATAAATCTGCCAGAGAACAAAATCGCGGGCCAATTAGTGAGGCAGTACATAGCAGTTTACAGTTTTCTTTTGCGGACGGTACACACCATTAGCAAACCCTTTATCTTCATTAAGTTGCATCGCTTAATCTAAAAAACCTTTTACCTGCCCGCGTCAAGCAGTAAAGAGAATAATAAATAAATGTTGCGGCCCCCTTTGACGGGCGCAGGACCCTTGGCAAATAGGCAACGGACGTTAAGCAGATACCATAAAACGGGCTACGTCCAAAGACGAGGAATTATAATTCTGCTTTTCTGGGCCAAGGTCGGGAGTTAGCTTCACGAAAGCGCGCGAGCGAGTTTCGCTAGCTTTAGACAATTATTGTAAGACTTTGCACTCATATTCAATAGTTTTGTGGGGTAATTTTTATATTAAAACTAGCTTACCCGGCAAAAGTTGTTCTGTCATATAATTTTTCTGGATAGGGACACCCTAATCACCCAGCGATATGAAATATACTTTACGACCTATTCTCATACCTACCGAATATACATATAAAAATTCATAAAAATTGATCGAGCCGTTTCAGAGGAGTATAAAAATATTTGTCTCCTGCAAGACAGTCCTTATACTCGTATATGAAGGCAATAACTAGTCAACTGTCATTTCTTATCAAAAGATTGTTGCTTCCTAGTACAAAGAAAGTTAAATTTATTTGTAGGGTTTTACCCGAGTTCTTCCCGTAATAACACGTGTTGTGAGGCTCTATTTTAATTTCTATCTACCGTACAATTGTACCCATAATACTAATAATAATAAAAAAATACTTGAAATTGGTTAAATGCTAAACGCGAAGCTATTAGTTAAGATAATTAATTCATTTATTTATTTGTATTTTTTTTATAAAGCTCCAAATATTTGTATTAAAGTTACCTAATACAACTATTTTAAATATATAATTTAAATTCAAAATATGTTAACACTGTAACTTCACGGCGATCACAAATAACAATATAGTTAAAAGACATGTAGATAACACTAAATCAGACATTAGCAATCTACAAAGAGATATAAAACTAAAGAACTTGGTCACATTAAATCATTAAAGTATACACCAAAAATCAAAAGACGTTCAATATCGAGATAAACTAAAAAAAATGTCGGTCACATCGAAGTATCAATCAAAAAACAAAAGACGTCCAATATCAATTTCTCCGATACAGTATTGCGTATTATCGAGTCGGAGGCTTGGCAATATTTACGCTTGACAAGCAATAGAAATTCCAAACTCTTGGGGGATGCCTTGGGCCTCAGATCGCTACTTCCCTTACCTTTAACGAGGGACTATGGCCGTTTGGGATCCCAGTAATTAGGCTAATAGCTCTAATGGAAGCCTCGTTAAGGTAGAAATGTGACGTCACACCACCTTGTTCTTGAGAATTTAGGATTATTTAAGTTAAGTGACGTGCGGGTTGCGTTAGGGTTTATAGATTTGGAGGTACTCTGGTAACTGTTTTTGTGCTCTTGAACATCGTCTCTTTACCTCAACATTTAAACAAAGATGTTTGTAATGAAACTTGTATTAACATATTGATCTGTGTAATCAATGTGACATTTGTTAAAAATATTAACTGATTTTTATTAAATGCATGTTTTGTCACAAGGCAATTTAATTACTTTTTTATAATTATTAATCTCATGTAAGTGAATTCTGTATTCTTATGAGAATAAAGTTTCTTTAAACCTATAAACCTTTAAAGCGTTATATGTATCGCTGGTAAGACGTAGTTGACAGGGACTGGTTCGAGCTGCAAGGAACCACCAATATGCTGCGAAAAACAGAGCGCTCTGTGTCGTACGCTAAGATCCACATCGGGTCGCTGAGCCAGCGGAGTAAGTAAGTAAAAATTTGTTGAATCAGATATAATATATTTTTTTAAGATGGCAATCCAGTTTCTTCAGCTTCAGCTTTATAAAGCTTCTGAGAACGAACTAAGTTTAATAAAAAAAAAACGATTAAAAAGCCGCTTTCGTATTTTCGCCTCGCTTACAAATATTTTTGAGAGTGAGTTCACTCAACTCAACTCAATGAATATTGATTTTATTACTTTGAAATGGACACTATATTTATAGCCTCTTAACAAAACATCCCTTTTATATTAAATGTTTTCACTTACAAGCTGACAGCATCTATGTACCTCTTAGCAAAGACCTTTCCTAAATTTCTCCATTCGATCTGATCGGTTGCCACTCTGGTTCAATATTTACCTGTCATCTCCATTTTTTTTGCCATTTCTAGGGAACCATGTTGTTAACAGGTTAACAGCCTTTTGTCAGATCCTGTCAAGACTTGACCAGCCCAATTTATTTTATTTATAGGTATGTTACGCTGAGAAGGTCTATGGCGCAGTTCTAAAAGCAACTTTCGCAAAGGCCAGTCTTCGCATGGGGGGGCAAAAAATGTATTATCTCCAGCTCCTCCGTGCTTTTGAAGACCGTAAAGCCGTTAATTCCGGCTGCATTAGCAGTCGTTAATGACAACCAATCCGCACTGGGCGGCACGCTTAGTGGTTTGTGGCCTGTACTCTCTGTGATATTTCCATCCACGGAGAATGCTCGGGCTACAGCAGTGGGGACATAAAATGAACTGATGATGATATGTTTTTATTATTTTGAATTTTTGCATGCACAATGTTATATATAGCTACTTGAGTGGGAATCGAGCTTCCTGAGGAAAATTTTATCTTGACGATGACATACTACGTTTTGGATATACAGGCCGGCAAACCACTCATCGAATATTGAAAGGATCATTTCACTGTCACCTGCCTGCAACGCACCGTGGCGGACTACAATTACCTGCTCGATAATCAAGGCAAACTATTAAATTTCAATCCGCATATGAATCGGGATATTAATTAGTGTGACGGGCGATTACACGGCATTAATTGGTAATCCAATACGAATTTAACGGAGGGCTGGATTTTCATAGAGCGCATTTGTAATTGCGTTTTTGAAATCGTAATAGACGGAACGGTTTTGATGGTGTAACTAACATTGGTTGGTTCACGACTGACGGGTGAATGGAAATCATTACTTCTGTATTTGAGTTTAATAGTTGATTAGTTTGACACGGTTCGAAACGTCGAGATAAAATTAGATAACATGTAAAAATACGCGAGTAGGTTAATAAAAAGTGTTTAACTTCAGTTGAAAAAATGTCAAGATGTTAGGTGACATTTTTTTATTGATCTTTTTTTTAAAGTCACATAGAGTACTTTTGTGTTTCCATAGTACAACATAAACTTGTAGGTTTTTCCATGTACAGACGCCTGCAGGTCAACCTATCCAAAACCTGCAAATTTCTTCAATACAATGTCAACCATATACCTAAGGCATAAAGTTCAAAGTCTATTGAGGAAATTTTACAGATTTGGATAGGTTAGGTTAGGTTAGGTCTGTACATGGATCTTTATCTGGTATGATTTATCTTAAAAAACAATTATAAGAACTGTATTATTATATTATATACTTATACAAAACAAAAACCTCGAATACAGTAAGCATATTATATTAGTTGCCGGAGTAAAACCGCCACCTAACATAGCAAATGGGTTACCTAAAACTTAGCAAACACAACATTAGCCACTGGAGCTCAGAGTTCTTTTCCCATGCTCTTTAATGGCAAACAATGTACTATGTCACTGACTCCATGTCACTCACGAAGTCCCAGAGCATCCCAGAATATACCGGGAAGAAGTTTTTGAATTGAGCTAACGCGTGAAATAAGACTTTATTTTGTTGAAAGTAAGGTTCGCGACAGCTTGGTTGCGTCTGTGTTGAATAGTTAAAGAATATAAGTGCAATGTTCGATTTCGTATTGCTGTTTAGGCCTTTAGAGATTTGTTGTGAATTTATGTTTTGTAGAGATTAATGTTTAATAGAATATAATTTTTATCACCCTTTTTTTATAACCCTAGTAATTTGCCAACCTTAGGCACCGTTGTTATAAAGGGTTCGTAATCCAAAGGGTAGCTGTTAGTTAAACAGTATGGGCCATTCTGAAACTAGTTATAGTAGATAGATAAAGTTATTCAAACCGTGTTGAACGTTTTTTACACGAATGCCAAAAAAGGAGTGCTATGTTTTCAGGGTTCACGTAAGTATGTGATGTTTTTTTATTCGACCATAACTTCTAAACGCCTGAACCGTATGAGGTATCGTTTTAATCCTTGCAACATAGAAAAATTTGAAAATATGACATCTTGTTTTTTGCCTTTTAGTCCTTTTTGTCATGGCAGTCGGGTTTTTTATTTTTTTTTAACTATTTGTATCTCTTGAACTAAGTAACTACCCTAACTTAGGTAAGTTAAACTATCTACATTGAACAACAAAGCTCCTGCACTAAGTCAGGAATCGAACCGCGACATAATCTTTTCACAAAAAAGTAGAATGTAGGTAAGCCGGTTTTGCATCGGATATATTTTTCTTAAAACTACACAATTTTCTCTTATAAAAGTTTAGTCAAATCAAAATCTGAGCCAGCAACAAAGAAATGTTTTAATTTGCGAGCCGATCTCCAACCCTGTTTGCGCGGCAGACAGTCTCCCATCCTTTGTTCGAGCTCCGTGATATCGAAGATTGTGATCATGCATATAAATATGGCAGCGAGGGCACTCCCTTACTTACAAATATGAAAACTCCGATCTAGAGTTAAGAAGTCCGCGGAATTGCGATTCGTATGCAATGCGGCGATGAGCTTAAGTTTGCGATGAACCTTATTGAATTGGGTTTTGAGAGGGTTTTAAGAACAACCATTCAACGTTCGACTTCTAGTTGCATTTACTACATATAGGTATTATGTGAAGCGTTTTACGTAATGCGGTTGCAGTATATTAAGGAGTTGTGGACAAAGTGTACCACAACAAGAGTCCCTTTTCTCGGGACCAGACGGAGTTGGGGGGATGAGCTGGACTAAAACACGTAGAATTGGCTCTAAAGTTCCAGTAAATAATGGTTGTAAGCTTGTAGTATTGTATAATAAGGTTAATTTGTGTAAAACGGGATATAGCGCAATACTGCTGATGACGGACTGACTGTGCCCACGAACACGACAAGCTTAGTTCGGTCGAAAGTTTGGGTACGGTATAAAGTATGCCTAGGAAAACTATAAAAAGCAGTTTGCTTTTAACCTTGTAAATATTCATTTATAATAGATCGCGCATTAGAGTTTATCAACAATTGTAAAATGCCGCCAATAGTGGTAAGTAAAACCCGACTTCAAAAAACAGGAAACTAAAAAAAGTAAAAACTGCTCTAAAAAGCAAGAAATAGGTACCTAGATACGCATATCAGTTTTAGAGAAGGTCTATTGAAGTTAGGTGGTTGGTGGTTGGCTGGGAGATAACTTTATTTCATTTTAACTTTTATAGTTGTTCCATTATCTTCACTTTTTTATTGTAAAAGCCCCACCCGACTTCAATAGATCTTCTTTAAAACTGATATGCGTATTTAGGTAACTAATAATATGATTTCAATTATTTCTTGCTTTTTAGAGCTGTTTTTGCTTTTTTTAGTTTCCTGTATTTTGAAGTCGGGTTTTTTTTTGTTAAAATATATCTTATTTTTCGATTTTTAGCGATGAGACCTAACAAGGATGCTTCTCGGATGTGGAAACGACGGCCTAGTAGGTAGTGGTATACCTATGTAAAACTTCAATCTTAATGAGGGATTATTTTTGTACGAACTGAACATTATGACAAATTGAAAATTGAAAAATTGATGCCATCATCAGATCCTGGTTTCCTTATTATGGTACCACCCTTGGGATATCTTATTTCCAATAAAAAAATAATCATCAAAATCGGTTCATAAACGACGAAGTTATCCGCGAACACACATAAAAAAAATAAACGGTCGAATTGAGAAACCTCCTCCTTTTTAAAGCCGGTTAAAAACAGCATTCATAATGAAACTCGAAACATGACAAGTTTTCAATGGTATCACCACATAAACAACTAATTTTGTAGTAAAACTCACATCGAAATAGAAAGTTAAATTCTTTACCAACTAAAACAGCACGAACAGAAACCCTATTACGGCCACCACAAAGTATAGTGGCCGCTCGTTTAATGGTGTGACGAAATCGAAACAGATTGGCTGAAAGCGATCCGCAGGCGAGTCACAGTATTTATTCCGCACCCGGGGTACCACTGCGCGGTCTCACTACAGTCACAAAATACGGACAGTGCAGAAGGTAAGCTTCATACAAACCTGCTCGAGCAACGCACACAGGCAAACCACGAACACGGAATCTCGCAACAGCTGCTGCACTTGGAACTTTCCGAGATCCATGGCCGTGAGAGGATCTAAGTGTGCGTTGCTTGAACGCGGTAAGTCAAAGTCAAAAAATTTTACTACCTATTCAGGACGGCAAGTTTTTAGCTGTGGAGAAGAATGGCCGCAAGAAACTCGGTATGTACGCCCCGATTCGATCCGAACCCTTCGGAGAATCTAGTAGGGCACGGGGTCACGCACTAGTGCGTGATGACGTTCCCTCTAGAAAACCCCCAAAGGTTCACAAGCCGTTTCATACGGCTTGACGCCTTTAAGTTTCTCGCCGCCCCCAAACAAGCCCGGTGAAGCTGAAAATGCCGTCAGAGGCAATCACCAAACTCTCAAAAAAAAGAAAAGCGGTATGTATGTATGTATGCGGTATGTATTAAGCTTACCTTCTGGGGTCTCTTTATTTTGTGCTACAGTACCTCCTTTTTCTATCAGTTTTTTTCTCACTCTCGTTCTTTTTCTCACCGCCCCGATACATTAATATAAGCCGTGGACGGCAAGCATTTTTATTTCTTCCGTGTTTCCTAGGGAACGATAAAAAGTGTCCGAGCATAAGTTTGTGTTGTAGCGAATAAATAAAGTGGATTGCACTGTTAGAATTGTTCGCTACAGTTTTAATTTCATCCGGGCGCAACTATGTGTGCAGCGTTCAACGAATAAGGTGACAAATGAGCGCAAATTCGTTTGTTTATAGAATTACCTTTTTTTTAAATATCTTACGGGTAAGCACAGTGCTGTTATGTCACCTGATGTTAATCACGATAAAGGCCAATGATGGAAGCGCACTTCACCCGGGATCCTCAACTACTGAGACACTGGCTATCTTATCTCTAGCTGCCCGGAACACAACAATGCTACAAACATTAATGTTAGGGCGACATATTTAGATAAGCTGGTAGACCTGAAAGAGAGGTGCTCAAAAAACACACGACAATACAACTACTATAGCTAAGTACGCTGTAACAGATAAGCACCAGAATCACGAGCCACGACAGCATAGTTGGTAGTGCACCTGACCCGGCATGTCATGGGGTGCGGTTTCAAATCCCGCTCGTGGAATTTTTTCAACATTTTCCGCCTTACAAATAAACAAATAATAAGGTCCGAATATATTGTTTTATAAAGTTTACGCGAATACTACACATTGAAATGAAACAATTTTTATGGATCTACTCGCGTTTATTTTGCTTGTGTGGCCGACCCTAGCAACACGTCCGGCTGCATTCTTGGATGGGACTCATGTCATAATGGATGATTGACAAGCTTTCGATTATCATTCATTTTCGAAATGCTTTATTTATATTGGTATTCAGTTCTTATGACATTTAATTTGTCACACATATATTAATTAAAGCAATTACCTAAGGAGAAACGTTTTTGATTCGATTAAAGCGCGAAATAATTTCAGCAACCTATCATCGATTTCACACAATGACCCGTAAATGTTGATCAAATATTAACAGACCTCTCCATTCCGGTGGACCGGTGTATACAAACAGCGCCGGCGATCGCCCAAATTACTGACCATTCACATATTATTTTGTTAAATGATTCCAGTTTTATCTGTACTTACAATATTTTTCAATTTATTTTATCATTGAAGTAAATCAATGGACTTACCTTTTAAACAATGAAAGCGCTTGCACTGATATTAAAAATTTTGATACTAATATTTATTATTTTCCCTTGTTTTTCCGTCAACAACCGCCTACAATTTACACTTTAAAACTACGAAAATTGTATTTTCTTCCTATATCTATCTTAATAAAGTTTTACTTCGTTTTGTTTTAAAATATCTTGCAGTTAGTACGAAACTTATGTACGTACGAAAGATCATGTTAATAGAAACAATTGATATTTTACTCCCACACGTACATACTGTTATACAGTTTCAGACATTTCAAAAGTACTAAGATTACCTTGATTATTTGTGCCGGAAACACTTTATATTTGGTTTCAGTCATCATCATTATAATAATCAACCAGTATTAGTGTGGACTAAGAGCCGAAGATGGCTCAGTGCCTATGACCACAGTGGTGTGGTCATAGGCACTGAGCCATCTTCGGCTCTCTTCATACAACTGCTGACAGTCACTTTGCGTATATCGACGATCCAACGCGCCGGAAACTAGGTATAATTAGTTTCTATACCATTGAATACGTGGTTTCATAAACGCATAGCCCGCGCGTTCATTGTGAACATGTTTGCGAGGGTCTCGATCAGCTTGACTTTGCCATACAGCGCCTGCTACCGTTACCCACGCCCGCACATTCAGTGTCTAATAGTTTTCGGTAATTAGGCTTTCCGCCGTCACCACATAGTTGTAACTTTAAAATAGGATCAGTATTCTTCCCTACTGATATCATAATCTTTAGATGTTAGAAGTTTTGTTCATATTATTCAATATTGTAAAACCCACTAATTCAATCTTTATTCTTTATATCTACAACATGTAAAAAACCTGGCTGTTCGAAATATTAGGTGTATACTAAAACACTATCAATTTCTTTAAAAATATATTATAGGAAACTCACGTTTTAGTAGCCAATTGTCACAAAATCTAGCAAATATTTTCAATTTGAAATTACTTTCTATCAACGGCGGTACATCAAATCGGCAAGTTCGCTTACAATTATTTTTGGGGTAAGTAATATTTTTTTATGTATTAAAAAAAATCTATTTTAAAATTGAAAACTTATTTAAGGAGCTCACAAACTCGTCTTGCTTACGTATTATCACCAGAAGCATCTGGCGTTCTTTCATTAACACGATATGCAGAGGGTTGTAAAGGAAAAAGTATCCTAAGTTATTTATTCAGTGGGGTATAAATCATATCAGCACGTGCGGAAGACAGGATGGGCACAACACGAAAACAAAACTTACGCTTTTTACGCTCATATTACGTTACTTCGGCAAGAAAAGAAGATGTATCGCCGACTACTGCAGTTGATTTCAGCAGTTTGTTACTTGAAATAATACTAACAGTCTCTTATTTGTTGGCCGTACCGGAGTTAGTAACCAAACTGCCGTTGTGTTTGTAAGGTGTGTGGGTAATCTATGAAAAGTACTCGTACATAATTAATATTCAAAGTTATGAACAAACCGAAATCATCAATGATGGCAGTAAAATTCTTCAACTACCATGTTTCTTTACACTTTTAGAAGGTAGGAAGGAAGGAAGGAAGGAATAGGATAGAAAATGACAAAAACATTCTAAGTACAGATAATATTGTTAATAATAATCACAATCACGTGTACCAAGAACGTAAACCAACTCTACAGTTTCCGGTATCAAATACAGAAACGGCCGATGGTCAAGTGAAGATGGAACTTCGTTACGGCCCGGACAGTTTGTCAATAAAAGTCCCGAAGTAATTTCACCTTGGGTCTTTCTTGTATCTTTTTACAAACTTAAGGGGGAGGCGAGTTTTATTACTTTGACGTTTGGACCGAGATAAAACAGGGGTAATTTGTTGTGCAGTTGTACAACCAATCAATCTTTATTGTAACTGTCCAGAGTTTTGTTGAGTGAAATCAAAATGAGAATAAGCCTCTCTGAATACACAAATTCAGAGTGACAAGTTAAGTCAGCCTTTATAGCTGCAAGCGATTCGGAAATCAAACATAAAACGGACGTAGATTTATCTAATTGGGTGCAGAGCGAATAGGGACCGCGTCGCGTCCGTCGTCGAGAACACAAACTTGGCCAACTAACGATAACAAACACCCCACAAAATCCACTATGAAACTGCTGGGATCGCTTGAAAAATATGCTGCCCCATAATCCTGAGCTCGGCAACAAAGTAAATCGAGAATTTAGCGCGGCCGCCGCGGGATTAGTCCATGGAAAGTTCGCGAGGCCTCCGACAAAGTTTTCATCTCTTGTTGATGTTGAAAAATAAAAAAAAAATACCGAACTAGAATCCTGGGTGTGTTGTGCGCAGAAATGGTACGGGATTAACCGGCGAGTCAGTGGGCGATGAATAATCGAGGTTAGGTACAGAGAATTAAAACTGATACTTTCTGAAGAAGCCAATGTATTTCAGGTTAGGAGCGGCTCTCGATGAATTTATTAAAAAAGTTCCGGTTACAGAGTGGGATGTGAGAGGTCTCGAATCTCTGACCCTTCACGGGAATCTTATTATTATTTGCTTGGGGAAGTTAGGTCATCGCTATGATTAAATTATTATTATTCTGAAATTTCTGTATACCTTGTAGCGACTAATAATTTTGTACCTCCATGTTTCAAAAGTTAGCATGCTTTGCTCTTGAGGAATGTATAAGGTAAGTCTTCAAAATTAAACGTCCGCCTATTACTGCATGCAATTCACCGACAGAAACAACTGAACAATATTTATTTAAACTGGACGCGAATTTTCGACTAGAAACACTATGCAAATTGCATTTGACGACTCACGCTTGGCTTTAACTGCTGGTGCAGTTTTCGCAGCAACATTGGTGAATAATGAAGGCGCTTTTACTGTTGGCAAGCGCTGCGGAATCGCAATGAATGGAACAGCAATAAGCCAGAATGATAATGTTACGAAGATAAACGAACTCGGTAATGATGCACAAAAATGGAAATTATTTTCAAATAAACTAGACACAACGGAATGTATGCCTGAGGAATACAACGGAAACACTCGTTTCGCGTCCGTGAAGTCTGTTTGAATACCAATTGTTGTGAAAATTGTCGTCCGCGCAGAATTTTGCAAAAATGCAAGAAGGAGCCTCCGGGGATAGAAAGTTGAGCAATAATCCAAGTACATGCTAGTCTCTGTATTTACAATAGATTTCGTGCATTGAAATATTTTTCATCTATACATTAATGTAGGTGATCGATGGCGCAGCGGCTTGCGCGTTGGGATTGTGATCTTACAAGTAAAGCCACTTTCGAAATGGTAGGTCGCCAGATGGGTAAAATATTTTAAGGTTCTCCCTACTTCGAAAGGTACTTTAAGCCTTGGTTACGGGTATCCCAGTCGTTGTCTTAAGATGACATCAGTTAAAACCTACTAGTGGAATGGAAACCCCAATCTCTAATAACTATTGTTCATATGAAGCTTTTTCCTAGCAGTGAGACGTCAATAGGCTGATGATGAAACATTATTACCATAACTACAAAAGTTAAAGAGGCTATCAATCATTTTTCAATACTAAGTTTCTGTTCATAAAAAAAGTAAATGAGATCGTCGAGATACTCCATACGAGTCTTTTTGCAGTCATCAAAGAATAACGAAGAACGGTATTAATATATAACTAAATTTTGCACTAAAACCCAACAGCTGCAACTTACAGCGTAAATATTACGAAGAAGTTTTTACGCCCATCTATTAGAACGGTGAAAAGTAAGTTGTTTGCCTATACATTGTATATTGGGCAAAGGCTTCCGTCATTGAAATCAGGTAACAATAGAAAGAGATCTTAGGTAAAAAAGAACATTTTGGGAATATGTAAAAACTGTTACCCGCAAACAAAGAAATCTAAGTTTTATTACCGAAAAATAACAATCAAGAAAGCTGGTGTATTTCAAAGGTATTCGGGGGAAATTTGATTTACTCCCGGCAGTGTGTCAAGTGGCATATTCAGCCGCGGATGCGGAATATCGGAGGCATGATAAAGCGTTATTTGGAGTATATTGAGCGGTGCACGCCTTATAGCTCTTATCGGCCCTTTCCAGGTAAAATAATAAGTCATCATACTCAATTGTAACAATACGCGCCTGCTCCATCGATGTCATGAATAAATTGAGCAAACAAGCGAATATGAAAGTTGAATGAAACGAGTTTTCGTATATGTACTTGGGTAAAGATGGTGATATAGGGAGATAGGATTATAATCTTCGCTGGCCCAATGTCAAGGATATTTTTGACAATTAAGCTATAAGTAATTAAAGTGAATGGCAGTCTACTTATAGATTAATGGTGTTTTAACGACTACAACTGAGCCTGACCTCATCGATGGTTGATAATTATTGAGTTTGGTGACATTAAAGAGCCACACGAACCATGAAATGTTTAATGATTCGTTCACCCTTTGTAAAACACTTGATGGTTACTTTATCATTATAAAAATAGTTAAATTTAAATAAATAGCTCAAAACAGTTTCTATTACCGCAATAAAGACACTAAAATAAAAAATCTCATATTGCAACACTGAGTATTCATTGAAAATACAGTTAAAAACGCTCATAAAACTAGCACATCGCTCACGTATGCAAAATGAAAATACAACCTCAAAAGAAAAACGCAAATGAAACGTGCTTTAATTTATAAGGCGGCAACACTTTTTGCGGTGCCGTAATCCCCCGGTGGAAATCAGCCAAGACGGTTTCAACCACTGTTAATTAAAAGATATAAACTAGGGACGGCTACGGCACTGAGCTTACTTTTACCTATTTAACAGAAGGGATATGCTGCCTTGCTTTATTGTTTTTGAGACAAAAGAAAAATTACGCTCACAATATACAATAACATTCTTAATTCCGAAGCTCTGCTGGCGATTCACCTTTTATTCAGTCCAAATTACTTTACTATCTTGCAACAATTTTACACAGCCTCAGTACGCTCCCCGTTTTCATATTTTGTTAAATTCACTATGTTCAGAAAGAAATTTGTCGTGACAGCGAAGTAGGAGCAAGTTCCGTTTCTATTTCAGATGGCGCGCCAAACAAGAATTAATGTCTGAAAGTTGCAGTACTGAAGTCTCAGGTTTATTGTTTTCTTTCTAGCCAGTAGCATAAGCGCAACATAATTCAGTTTCAGATGAGGAAAAAACAACTAGCTCGCTTATAAAAGTCAGTCCGAGTGGTGAAGTCCCACTTGGAATACAGTATGACACAAAAACTACTATCTGATAGAAATATTGCTATCATGAACCCTAATGACGGCATATAAAACAGTTATGACAGCATCGTAAGTAGCTCTGGAGGGACTGCGGGAGACGGCGAGAGTCGTACGTCAGGACGAGTTATGAATTCAGAAGCGGCATGAAAAATAGCAGAGATCGCGGGACGCATTCGTTTCAATCCCTTTACAGGAACGCGAACTTGTGGATATAACTCCGCTGATATTGAAAGTTATGGAAAGATATTTCTTATCCGCCCCGTACGTTGGCTTAATGTCGATAGGTGATGTTGACGATGGAATGAAAACAAATAAATGGTGCGACTATATCCAAATTTAAATAAGGCTATGATATTTATTTTTAAATATCGCAGGAAACAACTTAAAATTTTAAATTGTATCTTTACCAATATTATATGTGTAACTTCAAATATAAAAAAAAAACGATTCTTAATAACTTCCCTGTCCCGTGAGTCATATGTGATACATGACAACAGATTTTTCTATTGTTATCCTTTTTGGACAGTGAATTTGTTAATATTATTTCACTTATAGAAATCTGTACTATCCCAAAGTATTATATACGTTAACTTTTAACCCAGTCAAATATAATAATCTGTGTTGGGGGCACGCTATAAAGAATATTGTGACAGGCAGAATGCATGTATTCAACGTAGATGTTATGATTTAAATTAAGTCAAAAATTATTTACATTACATGAAATCTCTCCGTGCAAGTATATCACGATTGTAATCTCAAAGAGAAGCAAAGTGACATTATCAGAGGCACTCAGAAGTTTACATCGAAAACATTTTACTCACTCGAGGCTTATGCAAAAGACCTATAAACGTTGAAAATATTACCGGAGAGCAAACGCTGGTAAGCTAAACGTTCTTTCTAATGTATTCAAAAAGTTATTTTATGAACCGTCTATAAAAATATAACGGGCAGGCCGTAAATGTTAAAATTCGCCCCCTCCATCGATATAAAGAGTGTATGAAAGACTAACTCAAAGAACAAGTCCTGGTTTAAGCTTAGTTTAATGTCGTGGGCCCATATTTTGGGCCGTTATGGGCCCCGTAATGGGCCGGAGTTGAAGTCCGAATGACGAAGCAATTGGTTCTTTAATTCACAGTCGCTATCGCAGTTATTACTTTATTAAAAGCGTCACACTTCGTGATTATTTTGATTGGAGTTTTTATTTGTGCCCCTTAACGACACGGGTCATAGGGACTTTTCCGATTTATATTATTAATTAGTTACGTTTTTCAATATAAGCACTTGGAATATTCCCTTTTATAAAATTAGTAAGTATGTATTCACTTGAATAGTTTTATTGATAATGCCTAATATAATCAAATAAATATGTAATAGTTACCTTAAGGAGTTTGTAACTAATTTTGTAGCTACCAGCTACATTATGCACCGTATGATTCGATTGCTTATAAAAATAATAATAATACGAATAATCGACCATACATTTTGTCACAATAAACGATCACGATACGGCAATACATCACTCAACGTATCGCGATTTACAGTAGGTAATAAAAAATCAGGATAACTACGAAACATCAGAAACACCCAAAAAAACTCTCAACTGAATTGAAATAAATCACGAACTGTAACCTGTTTCGTGTTTTATAAAACTATTCATACAACAGAGGATCAGAGTGCGGATTTACGGCTATTTGCGGAGTATCTAATCTGTTCGTACCATAGACTTATAACTGGAAAACATCAATCTACAAATCATGCATCACATTAAGCGCTCGAAAAGTACGTAGTACATTAAAACGAAAACTTCTCTTTACTTCTGGATTCTTAAAAAGAAAAGTTAACTGATGATTTCTCTCTGAATAACTTGACAATTTCTTTCCACATTTGCTATAATCTATCTACCCGAAGTAAGTCTATGGCTTATGCTCGAGACCCGCATAAGGGATATAAAATCTCTTCTAGCATCGGGCCTCAATAAAATTTTCGGTTTTATTCCTCTCGACGATGGATGGGCAGTTGTCCTAGGACCCCTTGGTTTATTCAATGTTTGGGATCGAATGTTTCAATTTCTATGTACAGTCCCTTTAGTTTATACAGAATCATTATTGGCTCCACTTTTGCATTCTTATTATACATTATATTTCAGACCGACACGTTTTAGTCTACTATTAGTGGCAGTATGAATTCGCCGTTTCTTCATATTTAGATAGAAAAAAATCAGCGTCATTTAAAAAATAAAATTGGTAGGTAACGACTGTGTCTGTTTGTGGAGTTTTATGCCCATACCCGCAAGTTGTTTAAAAAGTAAGAATACATAAAATGTTAAACATACTCTAGTAAACATAAAGTTATTTTCGCTTTTTGTTAACATTTATTCAGTTTTGTTTTAAATATGAACAAAAATGTATATAAACTACAACTGTTTACCGATGTTAGTGCACACATGCGATCAGGGTCTATTAAATGTGCAAATAAAACCATAAAGCGGCGACAGACTCGCCACATTTCACGATTTCAGTTGGAGTGTAACTTTTGTATATATAATGTAAAGTGAACGGAAAAGTATGTTAATATATTAAGGGAATCCATTGGGGCATACAATATAGAATATAATATGTACGACTTAATTACAAGTGAGACAACAGATGGAAGAATTCAAATGCGCAACGGCGATACTGATAATACGAAATGAAACTAAATGGCACAGTCATCATCATCATCATCATCATCATCATCTCAGCCAAAAGACGTCTACTGCTGGACAAAGGCCTAATGGCCAAATGCAACATTATTTTATACAATCTGTAAAAAAAATGAGCAATAATGTTTCAAGGTTCGTACATATACCCTGTAAAGACTTCACTGCTTAAATATCACCATTAAATACGGTAAAAAAAACATATATTTTTTTACTTAAGTGTAATGTTAACATTTTGTACAACCCTATTTTGTTATTGATGCGTAGCACGTGTCAAAGATCACTTATTCGGCACTGCGCTTGCGCTTGTTAATCAATAACAAAATAGGTTTGTACAAAATGAAATGAAATGAAACAACTTTTACGGATCTACTCGCGTTTATTTTACACATTAGTTTTAATTAATGTTTATCCTGACGTTTCGAACCCTTTGCAGGGTCCGTGGTCACAGGGAGACTGAGGTGTTGGTCGTCTCATAATTAGTTAGTAGCTTGTATACCCTCATTTAAATTAATCAGGTGCATTCCGTTTTACGCAGAAAGAGCTTACAGTATCTTTTGGTCTGGCAGTATGGTGTTGGGGCTGGGATTTAATATTCTGTATGATGGGATCCCAGGCTGGTGGTAGATTCCAACCATCTTCTCTATTAAAATTAGGATATTTTTTAATTTCAATAGCCTCGCGTATCATCCTAGGGATGAATCGTTGTTCTCTGGCGAGTATTTGTGGTTTATCAAATCTGATATAATGGTTGGGCCCCTCAAGTGAATGTTCGCATACCGCAGACTTATTTTCGCGCCTATGCTTGACGTCGGCTATATGTTCTTTAACCCGGGTTCCTACACTTCTCTTTGTTTGCCCGATGTACGAGAGCCCACAGTCGCAGTCCAGTTTGTACACGCCTGCATCTTGAAGGGGTATGTTGCACTTGACAGGTCGTAAAAATTGGTTGATCTTCTTCGGCGGCTTGAAGTAAGTATTGATTGAAGCTCGCTTTAAGATATGCCCAATCTTGTCAGTGACACCTTTCATATATGGAAGTACAGCAGGTTGGCGCTCGACTGTGGTTGGTTTATTGCGTTTTCTGTGACGAAGCCGTGGTACTTTTAGATTATTATCCTGTAGTACATGCTTGACATGCTGAAGCTCAGCAGCCAGGTGTTGGGTGTCACAGATACCGCGTGCTCTCTGAAACAAAGATTTCCCTACAGTAGCCAACTGTCTAGGATGGTGGTGAGAATCACCATTGAGGTACCTATCTGTATGGGTTACTTTACGATACACAGTGTGACTCAAACTATGGTCCGGATTCCTGATGATTACACACACACTGTCACACTGTGTATCGTAAAGTAACCCATATATATCTAAAAGTCTAAAAGTAATAATCTAAAAGTACCACGGCTTCGTCACAGAAAACGCAATAAACCAACCACAGTCGAGCGCCAACCTGCTGTACTTCCATATATGAAAGGTGTCACTGACAAGATTGGGCATATCTTAAAGCGAGCTTCAATCAATACTTACTTCAAGCCGCCGAAGAAGATCAACCAATTTTTACGACCTGTCAAGTGCAACATACCCCTTCAAGATGCAGGCGTGTACAAACTGGACTGCGACTGTGGGCTCTCGTACATCGGGCAAACAAAGAGAAGTGTAGGAACCCGGGTTAAAGAACATATAGCCGACGTCAAGCATAGGCGCGAAAATAAGTCTGCGGTATGCGAACATTCACTTGAGGGGCCCAACCATTATATCAGATTTGATAAACCACAAATACTCGCCAGAGAACAACGATTCATCCCTAGGATGATACGCGAGGCTATTGAAATTAAAAAACATCCTAATTTTAATAGAGAAGATGGTTGGAATCTACCACCAGCCTGGGATCCCATCATACAGAATATTAAATCCCAGCCCCAACACCATACTGCCAGACCAAAAGATACTGTAAGCTCTTTCTGCGTAAAACGGAATGCACCTGATTAATTTAAATGAGGGTATACAAGCTACTAACTAATTATGAGACGACCAACACCTCAGTCTCCCTGTGACCACGGACCCTGCAAAGGGTTCGAAACGTCAGGATAAACATTAATTAAAACTAATGTGTAAAATAAACGCGAGTAGATCCGTAAAAGTTGTTTCATTTCAATGTGTAGTGTTCGCGTAAACTTTAGAAAACAATATTTGTACAAAATGTTAACATTACACTTAAGTAAAAAAAAATATGTTTTTTTTTACCGTATTTAGTAGTAAAAAAAATATGGATATTTTTTTGTAGTGGTAAAAAAATATGAATATTTCTTTTACCACATTTAATGGTGATATTTAAGCGGTGAAGTCTTTACCGGGTGTATATACGCACCATTAAATATTATTGCTAAATTTTTTTTACAAATTGTAGAAATGTTATCTTACTTTATTATTATTATTAATTCGCTTGGTATAGTTAATCCCTGAACTCGGTGCTTGTATTTCTCGGTACAGAGCCGTCCCCGTGGGCAAAGAGATTGAACTAGTTTTTAGTGGGAAGAGATTTTTGAAGCTGGCGTTGAGAGGAGAGTCCCACGTAGTAAACCTTGAGGTGTGAACCAAAAGCATTCTACCCGAGCATTTATCTGCTTGGCTACCATCATCATCATCATCATCACCAACCTATAAAACAATAGCACACGGGGAGATCAAACCGTGACCCAATGAGGGTACTAACACTTTTAAAAGTTGAAATGCTTTTGATAGCTGCAACGCCAAGAGCCACAACGAGAGCGTTTGTACGATTACAATAAAAAATATATCATAAAAATACCACGAATCCACCGATTCATAAAAAAACAACAAAGAGTAACAGCGGCTTAAACGTTTTTTGTCCAAAAGCGTTTCTAAACTGAATTATCGTTAAATGAGCTCACATAACGTCAATTCATGTCACTTTAGGCTTTATAAAACAAAGATGCGAATTAATGGCTCTCATTCGGAAAGGTCTATTGTGAAAGCCAGTCTCATGGGTGTACCCTTCCATTTTGAGAGAATTGGACGTGTATCAAAGCCAGTTTAAGTAGAGCTGCCGCACCTCCCGCAAATCATATTGATATACGATAAAACAGGGCGGTGGGTAGACCATGAAGGGGTCATCATTGATTGGATGTGTAGCAACAAACGGAATGGATATGGGCCCCGTTTATTAGATTCGTCGCTTTCTTTCTTTACCTTTGACTGAGAGGTTAGTATTGTCTTTTGAGAAGGCACTTCGGTTTCACGCCTAGTTGCCGTTCCGCGGGATTGGAAATGGAAGATTTGATATAATCGAGAATCTTATTTTTTCCTGTATCGAAGCATTGAAGCGTTTTCCTTTATTACACACCAAGATAAGGTGTTACATTTGAGATGTTTCGGGATAGATAACAATCTTAACTTTGATCACATGGGTGACGTAGCAAAAAATTTCTCAGTTAAATGAACATGAGAAAAATGGTCAAAAGAAATATCTGACATTGGAATAACGAATCAAAGAAATTTATTCGAAATCGTAAAGGTAGAAGTTATAAAAGACTT
Source organism: Eudonia truncicolella (assembly GCA_949315975.1). Taxonomy (NCBI): domain Eukaryota; kingdom Metazoa; phylum Arthropoda; class Insecta; order Lepidoptera; family Crambidae; genus Eudonia; species Eudonia truncicolella. Next base: position 14,991,786 of record OX438837.1, on the reverse strand, counting down.
ATAATAAGATACCCTTTGCAAGCGTTCGTGGGATGCGGTGGCCGCTTTCCATCAGGTGCCGTATGGTTTTCCAGCTAAGGAACGGTAAAAAAAAATTTGATAGATAGATACGGTTACTAAAAAAACAAGCTATTTGTTCATAAAATAGTCCAGTGTGTATTAGGTAAATATTTGCGTGACATAGGAACGAAGTTATTTGCCTACATTACGTTTAAATATTCACATAAAACACAATAGGGCTGTCAGCATGGGTCCACGCGTCATTCTAATGCCGCGAAGCAACTCGTATAAACGCGGTAACAAAAAACCTACAAAATGAAGTCGACTCGGGAATACGTACTGGTGACAGGAACACTCAGACGATGTATTTCAGTGTTTTTACGATACACCATAAAATATTACAACCTGTCGTTAAATGTTCATATTTGACCGAACACCGTCACGGTATAGTTTGACGAATCGTTCGCTCCGTAAACTTTGAACTGTGTTGTTGTCGATGACATACTACTTTTAGAAGTGGTTAACAGTCAATATACTTTTTTGTAAACTCATCACGGAAATTTCAAACCGTATTAACAAATTTGAGTGTACACAAAGACATGTTGAATTGGATTCATTGTAAAGATTAAGGTCTTTGTATAGAATAATATACAAGGAGCCCCACGTTGGGCGCCAACAATTCAATACAAGTTGTATCTGCATGTAGCTATATAAACACAATGACAATATTCGAGGCAATGTTTACAGAACGAATATCGCATTCGTTGACAGTGTGTGGACGCAACAAAGTAAACCGCATGGTGTGGCAACTATTCATTAGTATAATTGGCAGCCAAACACATGCATCATGCATCAGCAAAGGTTATAATTTACGAGTCATTACAGAATTGAATTACGTGTTTTCCGACAGTTTTGATACGTCACCGTCCAAACTTTTGTATTTGCGACAATTATTTACAGTTGGAATGTTAGATGTTGCAAACACCGAAAGGAATAACTCATCTATCGCATGCTAGAGTCGGGCCGCATCACTCAACATTTGTAATAACCAACTGCTTCATGCCAAGAATCTGTTACTAAATTCATGTTGCCTTTCAAAAGATAAAATCAAGTCTTAACCTGTGAATGAATACGTGTCTGAGCAGAAGAGCTGGTTTGTATTTCAAGCTTTGGTTGTTTGATAAAGAATGACAGTTGCACTTAAGTCTGCATTCATAAGAACTACGAATAGCTGGGGGTAGGGGGTAATAGGGGCTAATAGGGGGTAATAGGGGGTAGTAGGGGGTAATAGGGGGTAGCTGTAATGAGTGGAATTTAGATAAGTAGAATGCATAACAGTAGCCGACAGAAAAAGCCAACCCCTTTTCATTAATTAATTAAAATATTAACAGATTAAACGCCGCTGGTGAATTAAATGATTAAACCTTACTCGGAAATAATATTGCGTGCCTTGGTTTCACGTTGAAGGTCATTCATGGAAAAGTGTTTTATATCTAAATATTGGAGCAGACTATTTCGTAGAATAATAAAGTTTATTTAATAAAATATGTGTTTTTAAACGTTTTGGTTATGGTGTTTATCGTTGCTAGTCGTCAGGTGGATTTTGAACAAACTCTACCTACAACCAAGCCGAGTAATGACCGGGGGGCCTACCGCCTAACTCTATTGCTATCGCTCTCGCTATCGTGCTCTATAGTTTATGGCGTAATCTTGTCATTTCGAAAAGATGACGCCATAAACCATAGAGCGCGATAGCGAGAGCGATGGCGATAGAGTTAGACGGTCGGGGGGCTGGTACCTTTGGGTCTTGGACCGGTGCTTTACGCCGACTACAGAAGCAAATTTGTTTTTATTGTATCTTTCAGAGTTAATGTATCTCTGAGCCTTGCCAAATATTGTTTACATTTAAAGTTAGTGGAAGCGCAAATGAGGATATTTTTCAAAACTGAATTTTGAATGCAATTTTAGTCTTAATTTATTCCCCTAATAGTGCCATATATCCGATCAATTTCATATACTCGTACACACGCCTGCACATCGACCTACCACAATCTGTCAAATTTCCTCAATAGACTTTGAACTTTACGCCTAAGTAATATGGTTGACATTGTATTGAAAAAATTTGACAGTTTTGGATAGGTTGACGCGTCTGTACATGCAATCTACAAAATTACTTTAAGCATTGCCTACATTGTTTAGATTGTAATGCTCATTACAACGAATGCAAAAGCAAATTACCGTAGCCTCCGGCTTGTAACCCAAAAAACCTTTTATACAGTAATGGATCATCTATCAGAAACAAAAAGGAACAGTCAAAGAGATATAAAACTTGATAGTATGTAAGTGGGTAATGGATTTTGAGGGGAAGCCCCCGGGGGCAAAGATTTCTTCACGAATTGATTGGATGCTGTTTGTTGATGGGTTTGCGATTTTCTTTGCTTTCGGCTAAGAGACCATCTGTGTTACGGATGGTTGTGAAAAAGGCTTCGGGAAAGATTCGCATTAGATTGATTGCGAATGAAATGTTTGACGAAACAATATTGGCTGTCCGCTTGCCGGAAACATGAATTCAACTTTTGCAGTTGAAATTAATCCTAAGTCTGACGCCGGCAACCGATCATGTGGGCCGGGTTCGATGAAATATACTTATTAAACCCGTAGATGTTTATAATGAACTTACACGAATAATTCGATACAGTTTAAATTGTATTAGCCTATAAACGTAACCACTTCATTCTAAATTAAGTGACAACAAAATACAGCGCCATCTAGTACTATATTAAATACGTACATCGATAATAACTGACTATGCACTTTTATACCCGCTCAATGCTGACGTTAATCACTCCTTACATTATAGACACACCTTAGTGATTTTATAAATGCTGATAAAATAAGTAGGTATTTCATTGTTGTTATTTTAGATCTATAAATAAATGAAAAAAATAAAAAACATGTTGGAGCATAAATCAATTAATGAAATATAATTGTACATAACAACGCTATTGACACTGTTGTTATGACGAAGATGATGGTAGCTAGCCTACGATCCTATGTACAGACTGCACATCAACCTATCCAAAACTGTCAAATTTCTTCAAAACATTTTCAACCATATTGCTTAGTACTAAAGTTCAGAGTCTATTAAGGACATTTGACAGTTTGTGGTAGGTTGATGTGCAGGCGTGTGTACTTGATCGAAGTAGCTGCTAGCCTTAGAACGAGTCCTTCCATCGAATATTGTGTATATTATTATTAAAAGCTCTTTAAATTATCATCGTAAAAACCACTTAAAAGTTATTTTCCTATATTTAATTATTTCTTTATACGAAGCCGGAACTAAAGCTTTTGTTTGTGTGAAGTTCGAAGAAAATGCTCAATAAATTAAGTAGCAGTGTTTCTACAAACTTGCGGGTATGTTTCTCGTGGAGCATGACCGTAACACATAAATCTCTGATAGAAACAAACATTTGAAAAGAGGAAGTGTCTGCTGTAAGTTTTTCTTTTTAAAAGTATTTGAAGGTAAATAACGGCATCAATCTATAACTGACCCACTTGGGGGTTTTTAAACCTGAATCGTTTAGTATAAGTAGATGCTAGCTTATAATTAAATATTTAGTAATGGTATTAATTCATGTATAGTAAGTGAATAAAGCTCGCACCAAGCAGGGTGAGTGATAAGAACGTTGTTGATTATGAGGTGTCATTTGAGCAGATGTCAAATGTCTTCTATAGAGGGGGGAGGGGGGTGATAGCAAAGAGTATTTATGGTTTTTGTAATTTGTTTTAAAATTGTTATGAGTATTGACGGACTGTCCTGGTTATATTATACTTGCATGAGGTTTTTGTATTATAGTAGGGTGTATTAACGATTCGAGTTTCAGCCGACGACGAGTACCGTATATTAGTTACTAGTCGCTAAAATAGTCGACAGGAATGTAAACTTGGTGGTTTACTGAAACGTGGTTCGTTTACTGAAACTCACCACGGTCATAGGTAACCCAGTGAGATGTTCGATTAGAGCATGCTCAGGAATTAACTAAATGATTATAAAGTTTAGCGGCTTATAGCGGCGACTAGCGGTGCAATTAATACAGATAATTAATATAAAAAATTACAATAAAAGCGACAATTACAGCCCTTCGAGTTTTCATTGTATTATACTGCATCAGTCATCGCTTGATTACTCTACTTTGCTTCTTAGAAATAGCATAAACGCTTTTCCAAGTACACTGTGATTAAGTTAGACCAATAAAAAAGTAGAATGCGGCGTAAAAAGTGGCAAGTTGGCCGTTCTCTTTACGTCACGTAGACTGAGTGAGTTACGATTGTATTCGGGCTTTGTCGGACATGTTACCGTGTGCTTAGACTAAGCAAAACCAATAAATAACGTGTAACGCCACCGACGCCTTTTACTTTACGAATGTCAAAGTGGTTTTCTAGATATATATTTTTTATATAAATGTTGGCAAATAACTGCCATTTATTCAATGTGTTTTTAGACTAAGAAAAGCGAATTAATGACGTGTGTCGCCACACAGCCTATAGAGAAAAGTGGTTTTCTAGATTTGGTCGAAGGAGGTATAATTGGTAAGAATAATCTTTCATGTGCAGGGTTTAATAGAGTAACGTAGAGGAACAAGTTAGTCTTGAAGTGACATGTTCGGTATTGATAACCTTAACTTACGTATCATAACTTTTCCCCGCGGTTTAATTCCCTCGGGATAGGCCCCGCGGTCTTCACTGTATCGGAGTTTGGTCCTCCATAGGTTAGTGCGTATCCCCTTCCATCTCGCTCTTCCCAGCTTTGGGCTTCTCCCTTGGCAGCCGACTGGAGACAATGGCGTCCCTATGATAGTTGGTGGGTTGTGGAAAGGCGGACGGGTGAGTCTCACATAACCTGGGGCCTAATGCATTCCTCTGGGTTAAAAAAAAAGGTATCATAACTTTTACGGGATAATTTATAGAAATAAACATGTTAAGACACGGTTGCACGCTAACGCCTGTCCTTAACTGTTCTCCTTTCCACTCTTCATGTGTCTATCCTGAGCTAGTTCGATCCAATCTCTTGTGTGTCATAGTTTATCTTGTCCAGCTCATCACACCATCTCCATTAAAGGTAGCCTTGCTGTAGTCGCCTGACACCTGACAAATGTCAGGACGTATGATGTAGTGATCTTTGACCACAATTCGTACCACATACGAGCAACGTATCCAGCCCAGTTCCATTTTAGCTGACCGGCTTTTAGAGACCACAGTCATTGTGGATTGGAATCCATAAATTTGAAGACAGTATGTATTGTCTAAAAGTCCAAAAGGAACTGTTCAGATCTGCTGAATGTTAATTTGTCCCACCAAGACTTCATGATTTGAGCAACACATATACAATGAACGGTAATCACACGTTACGCCCGGCTACTACGTATTCATAAAGAAAAATTGTCCACAATTTCACGGTCGTTGGACTTGTAAGGTCTCAGTTACACGCAATGAATTAGTATGAAAACGTAGCAAGCAAAAGCTTTGAAAGAAAGAGAGAGAGAGACGCTTATTTTTATCTACACTATTATTATGAAGTAATACAATATGTTAACAATTTGTATGTGGGCATTTTCGGAACCACAGAAACGATAATAGAAATAAATAAACTAGTTAGAAAATTTACGCAAAGTGCGTTGCTATAGTAATGCCTAATAAATTATTTTGTACACTAAAGAATAATAAATACTACGAGCAGATTTGCAGTCAAGGCGACAGACTAACTGCCTCACCCAGAGACGTCAATTAACATTAGTGATTACTTAGCACGAGGAGTTTCACCCGAGTTCTTGCCGTAATAACACGTGTTGTGAGACTCCATTTTAATTTCTATCTACCGTACTCTTACTACTAATAATAATAAAAATACTTAAAATTGGCTAAAGCTAAACGCGAAGCCATTAATTAAGATAATTAATTAACACGAGTGCAGTATCGTTGTGAAAAAGCCAATGAGATTTTTAAAAGCCTTTTTGGAAAATAATCAAATCAAAAACATTACTTGACGTCTCTAAATGCGGTAGACTGAAAACGAAATATAAACGCAACAGCTAGTGTAACTGCTGCTTTAACTGCTATTCGTCAACGACTTCGGAACATAGATCGTAAATAATTTAAGCCGGCGAAGTATATTTTATAAGAAAATCAAACAGTAACACGCAATTTCATATTTAGAGAATCAATTGCAGGCACAGTTATAAAACAACACACAACTCGGAGGCATAAAACTTGATGGCGATACCGGGGCTCGGAATGAAAATGAATTGATTGAAATAAAATGTCCGCTTCCACATACGAGAATGTTTGAGTCGACTTTGTGGAATTCAACGTTTCAGATAATTTACTCTCATAATATGTCGGTGGTGTTTTTTCATCGTCGTCTGGAACATTAGGCGATGTATTAAGTACATTGAAAAACACAATAGCATTTATTGTAAATTGAGTTTTTAAACATTGAAGTATCCAAAAATCCCAAAATCAATTTGGAAATTTATATAGAAAATAATCATTTATGAGTATTTATTAAATCTCATACGATACTAAGAATCGGTTTTAAACGTCAACTAACATCACAAATTAACATACAAAGGAATGTAGATGCTATTTTTTCGTTGCTGAGCCGGCAAACAATCGTAAATTAACAATTAACTACTGCAGTTCTGCAGCGAGAAATCAAGCCCCGCAAGGTAGAGGTCCCGCCTCTGAGTCCAAGACCGGTGTTCTTTCTAGATGTTATCGACACTGTATTGTATTCAAAAAGAACACCTAGTAATAACTGATACTACAATCGAAATAGAACAAACGAAAGTAAAAAAAACAAATGAGAGCCGTAACATAACCGTCAAACAATAACCTGAAAATGACAGAGGTCTAACACATCATTGAAGAATTGGTTACGTGAGGAGAAAAGATAAATCTAGCACGTACACCCGATGCCTTTATTCCACTATATTAATATTTCAAGGGGACCACACCACACTGTCTATCCTACTCAAAAGGTGGCAAGTCCATCGGAGCCCCGTAAGGCAACTTTCTACGGTTCTTTGGTCGCCATTTTCTAGGGCCATTCCCTTTATAGCCAATCGTAATGGACGCTACGAGGAGAAAAAGTGCTTTCCAAACTGGAATGAATCGTAACAACGGTTCGTATTATTTTATTTTAAAGGCTACTAAAAAGGTTAATCCAATATGTGCTACTCGAACTCTAGTTGGTAAAGAAATGATAATTACTCTTTTTGACGTTGGTTCAAGGGTGACATTTATTTTAAAAGAATACATAGGTTTACATTTGAAAAACAGTTAATTCTTGCCTGTAAACTTCTTGGCGTGAAAGTCATAACTAAAATTTGTGTTTATAAATATCAGACAATAATTATAAGTAATGATAGTACCTTAGTACCTTTAGTGCCTTTAAAACGGCGTGCCTTTGACCAATGCATACTGCCTGTCATGTCCTACGGTTCGGAGACATGGACTCTCACCCGCCAACACATTCACCCATCTTCAAATGGCACAACGGAGAATGGAGCGAGCTATGTTTGATAATGCGAGATCGTGTGATAGCACAATTTGTCACACAGCGCGAGTAGCGATGGGCTGGACACGTGTTTCGTAGGGGGGATGGCAGATGGAGCCGGAGACTACTGGAATGGAGGCCAAGATCGGGTAAAAGAAGCGTCAGACGTCAAACTGCCAGATGGGCTGAAGACCTTGTGAGGACGGCGGGAAGGAGGTGGATGCGAGTGGCACAAGATCGGACCAAGTGGAGGGAGGAGACCTATACCTAACAATGGGTGAATCAGGGTTGAAGTAGAAGAAGAATGATAGTACATTATTACTGGTTCATGATCATGAGCCCTCCTCTAAAATTAACGTCCAAGTTAGGTAGTCTAATCACTACACTACAGAAGCGGTTGAAACTTGATTCTAGCTCAAACGGACGTGCAACCGAAATAAAATAATGCAAACTAGTTGTCGATTACCGAAAAACGAAACACAAACGTGCGCCCGAAAACTGAAAAATAGTAAAACCGCTCTCAAACGGCGATTTAGGCTTTGCAAACCTCGGTATTGGCGGAACAAAAACGAGAATCTCTGGTACACTGTCGACTCCACGATTTCCCAATTGGACCACTACGCACGCTAGTGGTGTGCTGTGAAGTTTCATTTCAGTAATTTCGTACTTTAGTACTGCTCGTAGATAGTGAAAGATTTAGCACTTAATGCGGCTGTTTGAATAATGCAGTGGAACGCGTGTTGTACGAAATTTACGATATGACAAGCGAATAAGGTTGTCCGTTCGTTTTGGTTTATACTCATTGGTTCTTTATTGTTATTATTTAATTTCTTTTAGTTTATGTTTTCGTGCGGTTAGCACATTTAGCCAGTGGCTTAGTAATTTTCTTAGAAGTTAAATAATAGATAATATATAAAATGATAATATTAATAAGAAGTGAGAAATGATATACCCTCCAACCCCTTGAGAATCTCAGTAAAACTGTGGGGCTATACTAAGACCTCAAGCGGACTACTTGAAAAGTGACGTTGCACTGTTTTTGTTTTATTTCCCAACACGTTCACATGCACGTTCACGTTCACGAACATTTAACAGTTAATAATCCACCATTATTTCACATTCATATTCAACATAACACTTTTAGAAGATAAAACAAAACCGCATTCATGAGTCTTCACTTACCCGCCAAGGAGTCTTTTTATGATTTTTATTAACATTACATCAGTTTTTTTTAAATCAAAACGTCACATACAGTTCTGAGCATAACCAATAAAGATACTTCACAACTGTGTAAACTAAAGTTTGTTTATTTAAAGTAAATTCTGTAAATATGAGTAATTTAAAATACAATATGAATGTTTCAACATAGCGTCCACGCCCCTTAAACATTTTTTCATTCGACGTTATCATTGTATAAAAATAACAAAGAAGTCAATCCTTTCCAAGAAGTATTTATTTAATTCTCAGAACTGGACCCTTTTTTGTCGACATCATTATATTTTTTTTAGTTTGACCTTATTAAGTCTCTTGTAGGGACAGGAAAAATTCGTAATACCTTAGTTTTACGTATGGACATATCAGCTTAATTGTTATCTCTCAGTTAACTATTGAAATCGATATCTGAAATGTCTAAATTCGGCATGAACTTGATAAAGGACGACTAATTACTACTATTGTACTAAGTGATACTACAAATGACTTCTGGCACATCACTAGTGTACTAGTTGGCATCTATTGACCGGTGCTTCGCTTTTATAGGCGATCGTAAAGGCCAGACAGATCCGCGGAAAAAGGACAGAAATCGCTGACCGGGCGTGCCGTATGTTAATTTGATAGACCGTATAGATACTTGGGCGAAATACGATAAATAAAAAATTGGGATGCATGAAGTAAAACTCTTTTTGGTGGGCGAAATGACATTGAAAATAGTTATTTTTTTAGTAGTATGAGATGAGAGATCTTATGTCCAGACAAATGAAGGAACCCGTGCTATTGTTTACGAGGCAATTTCTTTGGTACGGTAAAGTATAGAGTTACTATTTGGAGTTGCTGTATATACATATATTAGTAAAAGAGCAAGTGATTTTCTGTTGTGAAATTATGTAAAATTAAAAAGAAAACATAAACATTTCTAAAGTTGTGAACATTTGAATTGCCTTTCTACGCTAACTACGCTATAGTACTCAGCGACAGTTCCCCTCGGCAAAATTTGTGGATCAGATTTCTGAAGCAATAGCGCTTCGCATCGTATTCGCTTACTTGCCATCGATTTTGAAATATATTTTCTATGGCCTGTTAAATCAACTCTTTTGTTTTGCTGTTACTAACTCGTTCGTTATGAACCGATATCTTCTCTCATACCTTCTATAATAGATAGAAAAGTACTGAAAAGGGTAGTTGTTAATATACTACTGGCCTTTGGTAGGTGGGTCGGAAGGTCGTGGATTTGAGTTCGAATTGGGGCAAGTCGCCTCTATTCAAGTGCAAACTTTTGATTATTTGCAACAGTATTTTTATGAAAACTGTATTAATACAGTCACAACCCATTTCAGTCTTAAACTAGTTATTAGGTAGTGTTAGATAAGCAGGAAAAGCTATTTTATAAACCCTAAACACACTACAAAAACCACAGGCTGGCTACCCATATCAAATTATTAAAAAAAAACAGCATATTGGTCTCAACGCAACATAAAATTTTAAAACCGTCTAGCAACGAGGCGTTGTGCAATTTTTCAGCGCAAGCTTGGTACCACCAACCAATATATTACAATGATCGTGCAACATTACCCGTGAATAAATTACAAAAGATCGAAAGAAAATTGCATAAAAGCTTATAAAACGAATAACCGGCGCTGAGCGGTCGTCCATTCCGCTTTATTGTGCCTTTAATGGTCAAATTACAGCCATCAGGGCGAAATCATTTCGCCAAAGTATTGACGTTTATGCACTACAGACAAGTTGGAACGAAACACTTTGCAAAGGATCTTCTCGCATTTGTTTTAATATATAATTTTAATCTGATGTTTCAAATGCCCTGAGTAAGCCCAGATTCACAAGGAGACAGATTTTGAACGACTCAATATCCATTTGTAACACGCTATCGTCAACTATTTTTCATCGCCTGCGTTCCGTTACAAGCAAGATGTTTGATTTGACAAAAATGTTAAACTTCAATTAGTTGTGTATATGTATGTTAATGTTATCTACTAATATGAGACCATCAATATAGATAAGGTAATTGTATATATGAAAACGGAACTGGAAAGCAATAAGAGGCTGATGCCTAAAAACCTTAATAATGCCTATAAAGATCGCAACACTACAAATAAACAATCAAAACACACCGCTGGGTACTTGCCGCTGCCCCATCGACTTTTTAAGCCTAACATTAATACAAATTGAGTAAATAAAAATGAAGTAAAAAGTATTACCATCGATTGTCGACAGTACTTTACGAACAGCCCTAACAACATAGAAACACGGGCCTTTCAAAAATAACAGAGAGCAGTTACAATCAATTGCGTCACATTAATTCCGATGGTTTGGCTCAGTTATTTTATGCAAAATAAAGCCCGACCCTTATTCAGACTGACAAAATTTAATTCTGCCCATCTCCCCGTTACAAATGTATGCCCCTGAGTTTAATAAAAAATTGCTGCGCTCAATCGCAAGATTAATTGCCGTGAGATGTTGAACGCTGTGGAAGTCATAATTTAATATACATATTGTAATGCGCATGTGAGCTATAAAAAACGATGTTACAACATACACTGGCCATTTTAAGTAAGTAAGTGACATACACAAATATAGATACTAAAACAAAACTTATCAATCTTAATGCAAAATTACATCAGGTTAAATTCACGGTGGAACCTCTATTGCTACATTTGGAAGCTTAAGAGAGCTATTTAAACAGAATGTCGACTATGAAACTGAATGCGATCACGATGTGAGCATAAAAATCAACAACCTACCATATTGGCGCGCTACCTAAAGGGGAATCACCAAACTTCTCCTGTGGCACGCGCATCCAACAATATCCGCACACTCGCTCGCTGCCTAATCATACGGATGGAACAACATAAAAATGCCGATAAGGTAACACCCCCAAACTCCAAAATAGTTACGACAACAAAGGCCCCATAGGGGATTCCGGGCACGATCCACTAATCCACGATTGTTACAGATTATTAAGCAACTGTTGACCATTGAGTATCGCAACAAAGGTAACAATGCTTAATGGTAACGAAAAGCCGTAGTGGAATAGAAAACAAACAATTACTCGCGCCCCGAGCATTCTATTTCAGCAGTCATTCCAGTTCTAATCAGCGGGAAATGTATCTGCTGAGATTGTAGCAAACACAATTGCTACTTCTGCTGATGTTTCTGCTTATTTGACAAAGGCAATAAAAAGTGAGTGCCTTTTGTCTGATCATTATGTTCTTGCGATAGTTACTGAGAGGCTTTGATTGGGCGATTATAAAGGTGATTCTCACAAAGACTTTTGTACATTATGGAAACTCATTTGAAGATAAAAGTAAGTAGTTTTAAATTATGCTTTCCTGTATGTGTGTGAATGTGAAGCGGTGAGGTTAAAATCCAATTCCAAAGAGGTCTTTAAGATTCAAATGAAGAGAGCGTTGGTACGGGTAACAGTGCTAGTACTTGAAGCTGCATAATGCTGCATATTGCTAGCCTCATTCGTTTGTAAGTACACCCTCATCGTTGTTGTATGGAAACGCTGATCGAAAATGTATTTTTTGCATCAACAATACAGAAAGTATGTATGCATGCAGATTCATATTTTGACAATTGGAATTACTTGTAAATGTTAACGAAGTCCTATAAATATACCCCATCTTTATAGCACTTCGTTAACATTTACAATTTCACAAGTAGAACTTGCATTTATCTGGCAAATCTTCTGTGATCTCGAAATTACAAATGACAAGAGACTCACTGTAAAATATATTTCTTGCAGCACATCGCAAACAGATATTCACCGTTTGAAAATTTTCATTTTTAAAATATTCACCGGTGACTTCGAATATAGTAGTATGAGAATGTATTAAAATAGATTTAAAGCTCAAATCGCACCTCTTGTTTTAAAATCCTTATAATTTGAAAGCAGCTTTTATCTTAATTCGATGACGTAACTTAAAATTCTTAAAATTTTTAAAACCCTTCGTTCGCAATATTCTGGGGTCGTCCATTTTATTCAGTACTAAATCAGAACTCTGTTTATACCTAGCAGCCACTCACAGTAACGGCACCCTTGGAAGCATCATAATCTTTACCTAGTCCAAGTGTGTCTAAACATTCACAGCGAAACACGTGCGTGTCTGGAAACCAAATGGCGATGTTGGCTAGGGATGTGCCGGCTTATCGATGAAATAGCAAGAAGCTGGCATGCGAGCGAAAACGATTTTTCAATAACACGATGACTTGCTTAACGTTCCATATTAAACGGGTAATGGGAGGATGTGCTTTTAAACATATTTTAAATCAAAATTTGATGGTAATAAAATTACATAAATTATTTATGTATGAAGATCTCTTATTATTTTCTTAATTTATTAATAATAATCATAATAATCGTTACAGGGTTAAAATTATAACAAGGCTACAGACTAAATTTATTTGAATAACTAATGGTATGGCACCATACGTAATGGCAACATAATGGCGTAAAGTAATATTGTTCTCTGATCAGATGTCATAATGTTACTAAAACAAATAATTCCTATCGTTTTTAAAAAAATGTTTTGAAAGAGTGAAAAGGTTATAAAACTAGATTTTTTGTAAAAAAAAATCTTTATGTAAAATTTAAACACTGAAAAAAGACGACAACCTCAGGCGGGAATCGAACCACGCACCTTCCGCATTCCGGGCGGCTGCCTTAACCACTTGGCAAACCTTTTTAAATCTTTATGTATTAAGACAATTGATAACGGTCATTGTCGATATCATTCGTCGTTCAATCACAACCCTACATTAACCGAAACTAGACCTTCATTTGTAAGCAAGGTGAGTATCGCCCTATCCCAGTTACGGACACCGATACCGGAATATAGGTGCCGATACCCAATAGGGTCAGTTGTCCCTTCAAACAAACAACAACGCTTCAGTCAACAAAAAACTTTGGGTGATTATCTGTCGATAACCCCTTTAAAAAGTTTTATATCGAATGCTCTATTTACGAGTGACGTTAATAGCTATGCCAGACACACAATTTACAATTTCACAATTTTCCCCTAACGTAAAATGAGCTTTGTTCCGAGTACTTAGAGATAAATCTTCAACAACAATAAACAAGGACTACATCAAAGCCGTGATCAAAACAGCCTCACGAAAACTCGGTGTCCTGAACAGAGTGTGGCGATTCTTTACGCCTGACCAGTTGTGTCTTTTGTACAAGTAACAGGTACGGTCTTGCGTGGAGTATTGCTCGCACATCTGGGACGGTTCCGCAAAGTATCTTCTCGATGCCATAGACAGATTGCAGCGTCGCGCTGTACGCATTGCAGAGGTCACTGATACTCTCGAACCCCTGCAAATTGCGTAGAGATATAGCGTCACTCAGCGTCTTCTATCGCTTATATCACGGCAAGTGCTCTGAAGAACTCTTTGACCTTATCCCACCCTCTCCCTTCCTCCATAGGAGTACAGGTGCTGCTCTCCGGAGTCATCGCTTCACTGTCACACATATCCCATCGCGCATAAAGAAATTTGGTGACTCGTTTCTTTGTCGCACCTCCAAAAGATGGAATAGTCTACCAGCACACGTTTTCCCTCTTTCCTATGATATGGGGTCCTTCAAACGGGGCGTGAAGAAGCACCTTGTGGGCCGGCAGAGTGAAGTTGACTGATGCTGCGTTGTTTTTCACGCTGCACCAGTTGTCTTAACATCAGGTGGTGTGAAGTCATTTGACGTGATAAGTATAAAAAAAATATTTCTAATGTTTTTTTAAATACTTATAGCATTTCTGTTTTCAACTACTCTTGCGATTGAGCTATTGATACATTGGTTTCTTGTCGTATTTTCTAGAGCTCGTTTAACACCCTATTAGCCAGCGCCAGTTATAAATATTTAGGAATCACAACTTAAACAGCTCCTTCTTGATTTACTGCACATTCACAAGAAAGAAAATTGGACATGACGTATTAGCAAAAGATCTGCAGAGAATCCGACTGGATCCGTACACATTACCTAATCCTGCTTTTTCAGCACCAAACAGTTTTGTCAGCGTTGCTGTGTTGTGGTTTAGATTCCGTTAAATAGAGGTTTAAAGAGTTTGCTGTTGGCCTCAAACCGCCTTCACAGCGTCACTGGACATTTTAGGGGCGGCATTAAACTCAAAGTGTTCTTCAAACCGTGTGATTGAAATACCTTCAGACTTTTCTAGAGGGAAAGACATGACGCTAGCGTATCCCCGTTCCTTACTTGATTCTTTGAGAGTCGCATCGGATTGGGATGGTATCTACAATATGTAAAAAAAATCCTGTCCCGTCGCAAAGGGGTATATAGGTATACAAATAACAATAATAAAAAACCCCCAAAATCTAGCTAATATTATAAATTAATATGACCACACTTTCCATCAATGGCGGCGGCGCCAAAGGTCCTACCTACCGAAGTGCCAATAAAAGTATTGCCATGTAAGTTTTGTCATTTAACAATGTTTTTATCATGGTAAATTTTTTATTATTTATTACGTATTTTTTTAAAATGATTACGTAAATAGAACTGTATCTCGATACCTAATAACACCTTAACGGATCGTACAGGGTTTTTTTATATATTGTTTATGTGGAGGTGTCAATTTCAGTTAAAATGTGTCAATGGTTGCTTAATATATTATACATTTTTGTCGCGGGAAGCCGCTGGATGCTAGCAGCACAGAACCGGTCGTTGTGAAAATCCTTGGGGGAGGCCTTTGACCAGCAGTGGACGTCTTTTGGCTGAGATGATGATGATGATACATTTTTGTATATATATGAGCCAAGCTTTAGGGTTGGCAACGCACGCGTGATACTTCTGGTTTTTCAAGCGTCAATAGACATGGCCGCTTTTAGGCGGGCCGTATGCTCTCATTTCTCGGCTTAGTAACTTTGTAAAATGTTATGTTAAGTTGTAACTTATGTTTTCCTTATGGAGTACCATATTTTTTGTATACCAACAAAATTGACGGCAACCCTTAAACTTTAATCCCGTGCACCGACGAGCACTCAACGAGATTGTGTACGTTGCATCATGTCAATATGTGGAACAAACAAAGGTCCATTCGCTCAAATTTGCACTTTGCCCCAAAAAAATATTAAATACCTTTTTTCGTTTTATTTTAACATCAATTAAACTCGTCATTTTAGCAGCGTCTAGTGAGTTTAATTCATTTGTTAGTTAGCTAGCAATTTTCTTTCTACTCATTTATTTTATGATAAGATTGCTTGCTGGCACTAAAGGTCTATTTTCAAGTAATTTATATTTACAAATTAAAAAAGTAATAATTACTGAGCCACAAATAAATAGAAAGAAAATGTACCTATTTAAAGGATTAATGTTAAGCTTTAGTGCACAATGGTAACGAATTTATTGAGAATCCGGAAGCATTTGTCAGAGTTGACATTTGAATAGTGGTCAACCATTACGAATCTGTAATGACGCCTTACAAGCTTGTATTCGTAGTAAAATATACTAATTTCATTGATATATCAGGAATTATTTACATACTGAGTTTTTTCTTTTTAAATATTGTTTCACTCCTTTTCCTCTTTATTATTGCAAATGGTATTTTTAATGCTATTACACAATAAAAAAAAAATGCAATACTACAACTTAACCTACCTTAATTAATTAACTTACACTATACATTTTAACTTTAAAAAAATTGTGACATGTTTGGTGAAATTGTTCCAATAGTACCTATTTAATCTCTAAAAGTGAGCTTACATTTTGTGCGTTTACATTTTGATACGCTCTAGGCCGTATGCTTGGTTGTGTACAACCTGTGGTTAGAGCACTGGAGCCCAACTGGTTTTTCTCCAAGAGATATTTTTAAAATCCCGACACCTAATAAAAAAACCTAAGTGTATCATAATATGGCACACTACACTTCAAAATGAATAGATCGCAACATCAAAAATATAATACGAGTCTTTGCTGTTCACTTTTAGTAAATTTGTGTAGTTATTCTTTATTCCTTAGTTTATTTGGGAACGCTTAGAAAACAGACCGCGAGCTACCAAGGGCTCGCGAGCTACCGGTTGGGCACTACTGGGTTAGAATATACACACTCCAAATATATATCGTAGTTGCACTAGATTTGACACAGATACTAGTGTTCGATACCAGTTTGTGTCGCCAAAGTATAATTATAGAATTTCATTGCAATTTAATGGGATGGCAACTAGGAAGAATATCTGTATTCGATTGTTGCTAAAGTAAAAAATCACTTGATGACCCCTATTTTAAATAGGTAAGTAAATAGCCTGTAACTGTCCCACTGCTCAGCAAAAGCCTCCATCATTGGATTCAAGTTATCACTACGATTGATGGGTAGGTTGAATCACCACGCTTGCCAAATGCGAGCTGGTGATCACAAACCTTGGATATGCATCGAAAAATCCAGAACACACTTTGCCCGACCGAGGAGTTGAACCCGGGAGCTTCGGGTAACGGGCCGAGCACTTTGCCACTCGGCCACCAAGGTGTTCCACCACCACCACCTGTACAACTCTGGTGCCACTTCAAATAAAATTCAGAGGCCATGTTTAGTATGTCGTCTGTCGCCATAACAATAATTTAAGTACTAACTTTGTATTCCGACAGAGATAAGGATAGCCAGTTCCTCAGTAGTTGAAGATTCCGTGTACACCGGGTAAAATGATACCATATCTTACTATCAGGGAAGATGTACACAAAGAGCTTCCCGTTGTCGTGTGAAAGAAAAATCCAATTCAATTTAGCTTTAAATTTTACAGGCGGCCAATAGCAAGTTATTTCAAAATTAACTACATACATATCGAAATTGGAAATTTACGTATAAACATAAGAATAAAGCTTAATGCTTATAAAATAGGACAGCACTTTGCCAAATTATATAAACCATTGAGGGGATGAGAAAATAAAATTGAAAATAAAAATGTGAAACATGAATTGCAGTTGGTCTGTTCCGAAATATGATGCGGCTGGCAATAGCACTAAAATAAATAATATTTTAAACAGCAGTAAAGTATAAGCAAAACTACAACATTTCCATTTTAATATATAAAATAACTTAAATGCAGAAAATTTTAATTGTTTAAAAAAATACAATAAAAGTTCCCGAAAATTGCAATACAACAAACCACCAGAAATCATACATACAAAGCATAGATAATAATTTTAATGATAATCGCGAACACTGCTCAGCTATTATAGTAATACAACACATTAGTTTCTACGCATTGTAAACTTTTAAAAAAATCTAATAAAATAAAGCCAATTGACTCTCTCTTTTAGCAGCGGTAGTTTGCAGTATACAAATTTCTAAAATAGTGTACATTCTAACTATCTCTGAAACCTTAACAAACTACAGCTCCTTACACAATATCATATATTTAAAACTAAGCAGAGATGCTTTTAATTATACACCTGACAATGTCTTGCGCTGAAAGTTTGCAAAAGTGACTCATATTACCATGACACAAGGTGAGTGCAGTTCAAAGTGTTGCCTCAGAAAAGTCGTCGACGGTACCAACGGCGGGCGGTCGCAACGTCGCCAAGGGAGTCTCGCAATGTTTCCGTATTCTGAATTAATCAAGAAAACAATTATTCCCCCTTGTTACATTTTCGCGTATTGTCTTCCAACGTTCATATTCCTCCTCTGTTCGCCGTTTTTGCTTTCCTGGGCCCGTTGGAAATACACTGTTACGGGGAATTGATAAATTATTCCGAAACGTTTAAATGCATTTTACAATACTCCAGTTGACTATTGTTTTCCATCAATTTAGTATTAAGGTTTCTATTGAGTTTTTAGGGAGTTGTATGACTAGATAGGCAATTATTGGCGAAAGCAATTTTGTTTTCGAAGAGAGATTTTCTTAGCTGATTTGATATGCACGCTTTGACATGTCAACTCTGCTCTGAATCTTGGACTCTTTTAGCTTACTGCACATTTAAGGCAATGTATTTTTAATGCTGGTGGGTCCAAAGTACAAACTAAATAGCACCATTTACATATTAAGAGTACGGGCTCCTATAAACCTATGCGCACAGTAAACTACGAACTGAATTCCTTGATGTACTCCAATCGCGTGTTTTTCCTTGAAATTTTAAAGAATGAAGCATATTAAAACAAAATATAGAAAGGGAAATTCTTATCTAAATATCTTTCAACAAAAACGATAGAATATGGAAAGTCGTAGAAGAACTCCTGGCTAAGCCTAATATCACAGAGGAAACAAAGGTGCACAGATTCCGACCTATCCAATCCGAACCCTTCGGAGAATCTAGAAACCCTCTGACGGTGTTTCGATCACACGGCATAAGCAGAGTGAACAAGAGTGCGGCAACAGTGCCGTGACCTTGAATCGACGTACCGAGCTGTACCTACCGGCTAGGGTTGAGTCACACATAGTTAATTTATTATTGTGTGAATTTGGGTGTCTTTTATATTGTAAACTTACCTTGTTATATCTGTCGGCAAAGTAAAAAAGGACAAACTGGGATTATGGTTGTGTGTGTTGAGACATCCTCATACACAACAGGCCTATATAGACCTTTAAGCAACAAAACTCGCAATCGCGACACCCAAAGTAAAATACGTGTATACTGATCGGCAGCGCTCAGTGACATACTTGTTGTTCTTCGTTACTACAGCAACATACGCTGCCCGATCCGCGTTTGCAGTGACAGGCTGCGTCATCGCGTACCTACTCCTTTTCCGTGCTTTTTTCTGTGTGCTAATGTAGGTGAACTACGAGCTTGTGCGGGTGCGTTTCGGAGCGCTTGTATGAAGTTACCGCACTCTCGTTCACTCTGGCATAAGGAACACTTCAAGTTTCTCGCCACCCCCAAAAAGTCCGGCTAGCGAACTCTCAAAAAACTAGATTCCGATAACTTCAACGTGTCCAGATAGTCTACCTGACCAGTTTCCTAGCAAGCTCTTTATAAGGAGGCCAAACACATTGGAGCTGAGGAAACACGCTGAGCCGTCGGAGTAAGTAAGCATACTTGACATCAAAGAGCTCTTCTAAATAACTTAGTAGAATTGATTATTTGAACAATCCTCCATTGGACCTGTCAATTTATCAGTTAATGAGCTTTATGAAGCTGTAATTACCTCAATATTACATTTGCTTCCATAATTACTTGAAAAAATCAGGCCAGATTTTCTAATAGCTCGCCGGTAATGACGGATTCATTAACGTTGGCGTCGACTATTGTATAGGTTGTACTAATACGCCAATAATTTACCCTTAATACCTACATAGCTATTTTTTTTGGTGTAAGTATGTCCAGCAGTGGACGTCTTTTGGTTGAGATGATGATGTTGATAAATTTAGTGGCAAAGTAAAGGAAAGGCGAAAAGTTGGAAAAAGATAATTTCATCATCATCATCAGCTCATATATTATCATGTCCCCACTGCTGGGGCACGAGCCTTCCCTATGGATGTATAGAGAGAACGGGCCATAAACCACCACGCGGGCCCAGTGCGGATTGGTGATTGTTAACGACTGCTAAAGCAGCCGGGACCAACGGATTTACGTGCCTTCCGAAGCACGGAGGAGCTCGAGATGATAAATTTTTTGGTCATCTGTCCGATGACCGGCCTTTGCGAAAATTGCATAACCTTAGCAATCGCAGACCAGGCGCCATCGGGTCGGGTCGGGCGTTAATTACCTAAAACCTAATTTTCTGAATTATATTTGATTCATATTTCGACTTTTTCCAGTAAAATTATGGAACCTCTTTTAAAAATTAAAGTATTTATGGGTAGGAATAGAATTATTGCTAGCCGCTTATTTTTAGGTGTCATTCTTAAAAAATATAGTCATTTTCCTGTCAATAGCTAAGGAGAATAGGTATTGTTGTAAGTATTTAGTTGTCTACAACAATGGACAAATGTAAACGTTAAGTGATATTAAGTTTATTACAAATCAAAAGGGAAAACCTGCATTATTGTACGACGGCCATAGGTATAACTGGGGAACCAATAATAAGAAAAATGGAAATTCTTTGTGGAGATGTATAAACAGGAAAGAATGTAATGCATAGATAACTATTAATGGTGAACGGAATAGTGTTGTCAGACAGAGTAAAACCACACAAATTTTCTAATGGGTTAAGATCTGGGGACCTAGACGGCCATGGAATGAGAATAAATTCATCTTCACGCTGGGTAAACCAATTGGAGACAATTCTGGCAGTATGCACTCGACAATAATAATTATCATAAACGTAGGAGAATACTGGCACTTCACGCGGGTAAACTGTTCGCAAAGTCGCTAACATTGATTCTTCCAATAAATCAACATAGTTCATAGCATTTTGACGAGGATAAATTTGAACAAGTTCGTCTACACTTCCAGCATTCATCTAGGCCCACATGTTAGCTGAAATTCGGCCAGATAATTGGTTGGGCACTACGTGATCCTCGGTGTATCGCGTGTTATCGTAATGCCACAAAGTTGAGAGACCATGTTGAGAAGAGCAAAACGATTTTTCGTCTGTTAAGATGGTTTTTCTCCAGTCGAAGTCGAAGTTATTACGTGCAGGAGGTCATTCACGTTTCATACAAGTTCAAAAGCTCAAAAGCAAGCTCAAAAGTCAAAGTGCCGGCCAACGAAAAAAAATGGGTTATTATTGTTGGGGGAGTGATTCCGAACGTTTTTTACTATGACAGTAAACCTCAACAACTAGTCCTAGTTCTGATAATTGAAGTATAAAATCGTAACGACTTCATAGTATGAAATATTTTTATTGGTAAAATGTTTAAAAATCAGATTTTTCTATTTGAATTATTAGGATAAGGAATATTAGTATAGATATGTTCTGATAGTAAAAAATATTCGGTCTGCCTCCCCCCAATAATAATAACTCCTTTTTTTTACTGGCCGCCACTTTGACTTTTGGGCCCAAAATGAACGACCTCCTTTAATCTCGCAGTTTTGTGTGCATCCGTTAGGTGAGCTTTCTTAGCATATTGTCTGTAATGCAGCCCAGTGCGGTGCAAATTATTTCTTATTGTTTGTAGACAGACGTCGTAACGTGCCGCAAAATACCGGGTACGAGTAAAAGGATGTAATTCGTAATGGTGTTGCATTTCCGTTCTCTGTTGGTTCGTGATCCGACGTACGCCATGATTATATCGTCGTCTGTCTTCAATGGTACCCTCTTCAAGGGTACACAGTCAGAACCTGGATCAGAAGGTACGCTGGTACCTTCTGATCCAGGTTCTGACTGTGTTCCGACTTATATATAACTCTCGTGATATTTCCCGAATGCTACGACCTTGTTCACTAAGCACTACAATCCGAGCTCTTTGTTCTGCCAAATTGGCCATTATACGATTTGTTTCAATTCAATTCAATTTTTGTTTAAATTTTTTCAGACTGACTACAACTTATTTTTTTTTTATGTGTAGTTCGTTCCTTGAGGAACCGGCTAAGGTCATAGTCAGCTGACACAACGTCACTTTATTTTTAAAATTATAATACCTTTTCTCCGTAGTGAAAAGAGTTTGTATTATGAATGACATCATAATAGATAAGACCACTTTATCAAAAGCATATCTAGCAAAAAAATAGAAATAGTTAAAATTTAATAGGTAAATTGAATAGAAATAGTTAGAATAGTTAAAATTGCATAGATCTCTGACACGTAATGACGCAAAACGTACTAAGTGCAACATGAATAATAGCGAAGAAAACCTAACTAAACTTATGATTATAAAAATATGTGATGATTACGGAGGAGAAATCATAGCGAGCACAAAACTCTTTATTTTTACCTAACATGTTGGTTTATTTCTGGCACTTCAACGTAATTTAACAATGCCACCAATGTTTCTAAAGCAGAACATTAAAAATTCTGAACCGCAACGCTTGCTTATCAGCAAACTCGTTTACCAAAATTGTTTGATCCGTTGAGTGCGAGATTATCGCTTAGCCGTCTGAATGGCTCAAACTTTCTTCGCGAACTTTGTTTGGATTTGTAAACAATAGTTTTTTAAACAAAG
Source organism: Eudonia truncicolella (assembly GCA_949315975.1). Taxonomy (NCBI): domain Eukaryota; kingdom Metazoa; phylum Arthropoda; class Insecta; order Lepidoptera; family Crambidae; genus Eudonia; species Eudonia truncicolella. The sequence goes on along the minus strand of OX438837.1, from coordinate 14,969,009 downwards.
CTTGACGCAACGCAATTTGCGGATTGGGTGCAGATTTTGTGCTCATGGAATGCTTACAAGAGCGAGTTCATAATGATTCGTTGACATCCTATTGCTGGGGTCAGGCCTTTCCAAGAAAACAGAGTAAACATGTAATCTACACGGAGAAATCGTGCCAAAACCTACCACGCTGGCTCAATTACAGGTAGTTAAATTAAGTAAATCTTACACACGTAGCGAGAACCAGTGATGGCCGGTGGAGTAAAGCCCTCATGAAATGGCTGCCGAGGATTGACAAGCGAAGCGCTAGCCGACCACCTGCTAGATAGGCCAGAGATATAAAGCTGATCGCTTGAAAAACCTGGATGCGATCAGCTCAAAACAGAATGGATTGGCTAACGCCATGCCATGGAGGAGGTATAGGCATACCCAGCAGTGGGTAGATATGGGCCAAAAATAATGATAATGATGATGATATTAGGATAACAAAAAATAACTTAGCGAATGATGCTTAACTTCCAAGATCGCAAACCAAATGCGCAAACCGCTGCGTCATCAAGCTCATCCAGATAACACCGAGCTCTTGTCGTTAAAATTTAGGTAAGTGGTTTTACGTTGAGAAGTAATCTCTGTAGCGAAATAAAACGATTTAATACTTTTCAGTCTCAAATAATAAACATTTTGTTATGTTTTTAAAAATTTTCGACTGCAGTTACCTTACAGTTATAATAGTAGAATAAAAATACAAAACCGAGTAACCAACAATTTAAAACAATAACTTAGTTCATTGCATTTGAAATTAACAACGAGTTCTGCAACGCCTACAACCATGTCATCGGTGAAGAACATTTTTATCACGCCGATTCAGTGACTTGGAATTCGGCAATTTGCTCTAGGAATCCGGTCTGATGCCGCAAACGTTTCGACGGATTTACGCCTAAACAAATGTGCGTTTAGTCGTATACCTCGAGCACGTCGAGTCTAGTATTGGGTGGTGATTTGGGGTATAGTTCCTGGAACAATTTGAAGGAAGATTTTTCTGTTACATCTTAAGCGTTTTAAAAAATACTTCGAAAAGAGGTTATAATGATATTATTTTTAAAAGAGGTAACAAGATACTGTTATGAAACTTTTGCATTCCATTAAACTTAGTTAGTCAGCCCTGGACCACGGCTAGCGACATTCAGCTGGATTGTTTCCAGAAATCATCTTATTTGTTAAGTACATATCTTTAAGTTCTTATGTAAAAGCGGAATACGGAGGAAGGCTGCTAAACTATACTGTGTGGTACTAGAGCGGATCCTACACGGACTTTTGCTAGCAAAAATCACGGGAAATCTAATGCTTCAGAGAATTAGACGATTTATTTTCAGTTTCAAATAAAAAGTGTTTTTTGTAAAAGACTAATAACTGTAATACGACACGTTTTTAAGCCAAGAAAATGCTATCGTCAAGGTCTGTGATGCCTTGACACATACTAACACTGACCTCCTTTAGTGCCACGTTATTCATACAATTTGTTCAATAATGATAGTGTATCACTAGATAACCTATTTCCTTCAATTTTAACACGATCGAGAACCAGAAAAATAAACTCATATAAAATCTGAAAAACATTTAAGCAAACGATGGGTAAATCAGGAGCAACTGCCCACGTGATTAAGTTACAAACCAGAGCGGATCTTACACGGATTTTTACTAGCAAAAATCATGGGAAATCTAGCGGTCCACAGATTTGACACGGGTTACTACGTAAAGAGTTACCGGTCGCGAAATCAATGTGCTAGTTAATCGCTGCTTGCGATTCGAGTTACTCCATATTACGTTTACCTAATGTATTAATATACTATATATTAATCTAATTTACTTTTACTTAAAAACATTTTATTGTGTAAAGGCAATGTTCCAGATATTTAATAAGTAACTTAACCATGACCGAAAAGTTGGAAGTGGAAGTTGAAACTGGTGATACGGATGGTGGTCTCGCCGAACTTTAAAATGCCTAGGATCTTGTTCACTTTACCCAGAAACGTATTCATATCTATGAACATCTAGCGAGTACTGCCTATTTTAAAAATGTTATTGGATTCTTTGCTACGTATATAATTTAGTAAGTGGCACATACAGCCTGGGGAAGAGATCGGTGACTTTTGATCAGATTACTTTGAAATCTAATTCAGGTATTAGTCTCTCACAGAAAGGATATAATTGTGTCATCTATCCACTGTCAAGTACCTTTTGTAATGAGTTTTTCTCAATTAATATTTGTAAAGAACGATTGACCCATTGTTCTTGGCGGGAAAGTGAAGAGTAACGTCTGCGGTTTTGTTTTATTTTCTAAAATTTGTGTTATGTCGAATATTAATGTGAAATAATGGTGCATTATTAACCGTTAAGTGTTCGTGAGTGTGCATGAGTGTTGGCAAATTAAACAAAACAGTGCAACGTCACTTTTCAAATTCTCTCAAGAAGTCTGCGTAACTGCGTGCGAGGACTTAGTAAAGCCCCACATCTTTACTGAGATACTCGAGGGGTTGGGGGGCATATCATTTCTCACTTCTCATTTTTATTATCATTCATCATCATCATACTGACTGGAAGGAAATATTGTATATTTATGTATTACTTTTAAGAAAAATTACTTTGACACTGGCTAAATGTGCTAATCGCACGAAGCCATCAACTAAAAGAAAGAAAGATTGACCCATTAAGCATTTGTTTTACTTTCATGCTGAATGAATGCTAGATGTTTACATTACATACGAGTACCTACTCGTTTTTGGTAAAAATTGCTATTACAACCGATCGCCAACCTAACTTACGTGATCAGGCAGCCGGTCGCCGGCCAGGACTCATCAATCATTAGCTCGAAGGGCTGATAGATGCGTCCCCCGATGAGATTGGCCCGCTTCCTTGACGTATCAATTTATAAGACAACGAATGAACTGTCCATCACTTAACGGATTAGAGTTAAACATCCACCGTCTGAATCCTACATCTGTTTAGGTGATTTGACTTTATTGGTGTGTCCTGATTTAGATATTAATATATTCCTTTGATTCTGATTTGACTTTGTACAAGATAATTTAATTTGGTTGAACTCTTGAACTCAAAACAGATTCAAAACATTTTTCTGTATTGTTATTAGATTTTAGTTTCGAAATACTTTAAAAAAAATGACTTCATTATGTTACTGACTTGTGGTGATGACTTAATTTCAATGATCGAGGTCGTTGCCCAGCAGTGGGGCAGTTATATACTATTTACTACACTACATGTTAATGAGCCAACAGACGAGCATAAGGGGCATCTGATAAAAAGTGGCCATCGCAGACCCTGGAAACTTGCAACACCGAGGCTATGTTGGGTGGGTTGCCGACCGAGTTCTTGATACTTTTAAAACCGGAACAAAGCAATATACCTGGCGGCAGAAATATGTAGCTATTAGGGTAGTAGTCATCCAGTAGGATTTGGTCAGAATTAAACCACCAGATCCTCAATTTCAAAACTATTTCTATCTATATGGTTATTTTCCATGCCGATGGATTAAACCCGGAGTTTACAAATACATAATATATCCTTACGTGAAGCAGAGCACATATTCATCATAGAAGTGTCAGGGAGTTAGATGCGTTGTTTTTCTCGTTTCGCTTAGTTTAGAGTGCGACAGCGATATATCAATCATTGCGACAGATCACCCGGGCGGCCGGTCGCAATAGATTTAAACCTTGAGATTCACTGTGATAGATCGATTTGTACGCAACCAGACAGTACGTATTTCTGAGTGTCTAGTTCTGGTTTTGTTCACCATTTGGTTCACGAAGCTGCAAAAAATAGAGGTTTCTTTCAGTAATGCTACCTACATCTTTTAAAACTTGGTAATAAAAACTTGTAGGTATAAATGAGCAGCTTATTGAAAAAAGCTATTTATTTTATAGAAAATAAATTGTCAAATCGTACAATTGAAGATGAATGTCGCGTAAAACCATATAAGCACAAAGGATGAATCGGCCAATTTAGTATTTTTAAGACAAGCGATTCTTGTCTTGATTGCCAACCGAGAAATTGTTCCGAAAATGAAATGCAAATTAGGAAAATTTATTATTATCCCGCGGTCAAGGAGAAAAAAAAAACGAAAATCCGAGAGGGAAATACAGGACGTGATTAATAAGAGCCGTGTAATGCCCCCCTAAGAAATTTAACAACGTAGAAGGGAGGACTGTAAATTCCCCTGAAGATCATTTTGCGGGATTTGTTTCGGATCACCGTTGAAATCAGAAATTAGAAACAAAAACAAAGCGGGTACTTACCGAAATATATTTCGTCGTAAATTTCACTGGGAGTTGAAGAAAATGGGCACAATAATGTTGTCCTACTTAAATTTGAAAGTTAACCGTTTAACTTTGGATCTTTATATTTATGGAAGTTTTAGAGAAACCTTTCTCTATGTAGGTAGTACAAAATATATGTGTTACATTTGCAAAATGAACCACTAATATAGACGTGTGATTACGTGTGTTAAAACGAATGGTACCTACTTGAGCAATACCTCAAATCTTTCTAATATCATCGTTTCTTACATTTGATTGCATATAATTACTGTTATGTAAAACATTTATGAATTATGTACCTTACTAAAGTAATTTAAAGGCCGAGAGTACAAACAATTATAGTTATCATAACTAACATTTTAACCGCCTTTGTGGTCTAGTGGCTAAGACCACCGGTTTAGACCCAGAGGTCCCGGGTTTGATTCCCAGCGGGGGGTACATGTTTGTGTACACGGTTTGGTTGGTGGTAGGGCTTGTTTGTCCGCCTGGCTAGCTACCACCATCTTATCTAAATATGTCGCCATAACATCAATGTTTGTAGCATTGTTGCATTGCATAGCATTTCTCTTATTCAACAATCCGTTCGTATACCGATCCTTAAATTTTATTTGAAAATGTCCATTGTAAAATTAAAATCACCTACCCAACGGTATGCGTACTGCCCGCTCGATAACAAAAATAGGGCAACATGCATAACCAGTGACGTTTACGCTCCAATTACCATTTGTTTTTTTAATAAAATTATTTTACTTGAAATAGCTGAAATAGCTCGACTTTGGCTCAATTCCGTTATGGAGCAAAGTGTGTTCATAATCCAATTCAAAATTATTTATTTAGTTTAGGCTACAAGTAGTTATTGTGAATGTCACCTATGCGTAAGTCTACACAGAGCGGGAGAACTGACACTGATTATGTAGACACGGATTTATCAATGCATAGCCCAGAGTACTTCCGAGTATCATTACATTAAAGGAGATGTTGAATTTTATGCCAAGACCCTGTACATTTACTAAAGAAAAATTAAAAAACACATGTATTTAGTTAAAATAAGTAATACTTCAATACGCTTTAACGTTTTTATGTAAAAATGTAAAAGGAAACCGAAATCATCGTTGTTTTGACAGCTACTTGTTGAGCTTGTCTGGAAGAGATCGTTTAAAGCGATAAGACCGCCTTTGCCCATGCTAGCTTTAAGATTTTATGTATGTACCTGTATTTTGTTTTAATTTGTGTGAGCAATAAAGTATTTATCTATCTATCTATCTACTTGACAGTGGTAGAATGCCGGCGCTGTCATCACGAAAGTTGATTTATTTTAGTGTTTCAGATAATTCTTACGTGAAAACTATCCATTTGTTTGAAGAAAATCATTTCGAATAAGCTTATTTCATACATTAGCTATCTTTCGGTATTGTGTACAAGGTGTTGGCCATACAAAATTAAACATCTCCTTTCTATTCTATCAGCGTTTTGCCACTGTCTAGGGGGGCAGGTATCTGTTCGCCGACCCGCATCGTGGTGATTAGCCAATGCCCATCAATTTTAGTGACGACTTGATTTCAATGATGAAGGTCTTTCTGGCGAGCAGCGGGACAGTATATAGGCTAATACTTAATTTTACTTGATATACCACATTATATACCAGTAAAATTGTATGCCGAACTGGTTGGTTCAAAAAACTGTTTTGAAATGTAGTTCCACAAACACTGTCAGATACCGTTATGATTTCACAAAGTTTGGTGGCTCGTAAAATGGAATGTACATTTTGTTATCGTACTTTGGAATAACGAAAATTTTATAATAATATTGTATTGTGCGCTTTAGATTTTAATTTTACAGTGATTATCACTGAACTCTTTGTTGTTATAAAGAGATTGATCATCTAAAATACGTTTGACACTTTTTTTTGTCGACGAATACGACTTTTTCAATTAAACCCGCTTTGGGCTAGTATGATGGGTTACTTCCTGACTCCTTGAGCCCAGCAGTGGAAAACTTGTACAAGGACTTGAATAAGAACTTTTTCTTAAAAACAAAAACTTTGTAAAATATTTTTTTCTTTATCACTCAAACCTTTTTTCTTTACATATTTTCTAGATGTAAATAAAGGTAGTCGTTCAAGTAACCAAGTTACTGCATATAGTTCCGGGGTTATCTGATAGAAATTATGGTGGATGTTGCGAAGCTAAACTAATAACAGGCTTAACCTATGTCCTTAATAGGACGTCGCAGTAAGTTTGGCTATCGAACAGTAAACTTGGCGGGCTAACTAAGTAAAAGTACACGGTAAAAGTTAGTTTTTTGAAGTCACATATTATTATAATGTTATGTTGATCATGCTTTCAATATAGGTGTAAAAAAGAATAATTACCCATTGTTCACATTGAGCTTTTAAACGATCAGTGGTCAATCCGACTGTCTTCGCAGATCTCTCCTTTTTGTTCATTAAAAAAGTCCTACGGAATCTGGGTTAGACTCTGAGTGCTTTACAAATAAACAAAGAATAAGGCCCGAATGGTTATTCCGTGTTTTGTTCCTGTCATGTAAATGTTACTTCAAATTAGAGTGAAAGAGACAAAACACGGAATAACTATTGGAGCTTATTCTCTGTTTATTTGTAAGACCCTTAGGATATATTTCTTATTAAGTTTGGTTGGGGGTACAATCCTACCACCATCTCAAGTCCATAGCCGTAACAACAATGTAAGTACCATTGTTGTGTTGCCACTGTTAGAGATAAGATAGCCAGTTCTTTATGGTAAAGATTCCGAGAGCGCTTCCATCTTTAAACAGCTTGTGTAATAAATAATACAAAAAGGAAGATAAGTTCTATACCCTAACGTAGAATTTTTTCTATTTTCTTTGAATTTATTCATAAGAGCTCAATCCATTAATATAATAAGAATGAACAATTTTGAATTTTAAATTAATTTTCGATGGTCGATATTTTGTAAGACATAAACATAAATATCGGTTACATAAAAACTATTATGTAACCGATACCGATCGCTGAGTTACGTAGTTAGGTTAGAATGCGGAGCTGATGTTAAAGTTGTGGAACGAATTTTGCGTGAATACCCTCGGAGTTAGCCCGATACTTCGGTCTAATGGTTGCCGTACGCAAGAGATCGTTGCTGGCAGTATTTTGGTTCTAATTCTCTAATAGATTTGAGCGACTTTAGTACTGGAGAAGTGTATATTTAGTATATTTTTCTTGTCTCGTTTAATCCAAGGAAATGGAGAAGATCTTAGCCCGGCTGTGGGACATTATAGATTACAAAAAAAAAGCACACGGGAAGATCGGGACATAATCTCCACGCGGGCCTAACGCCTGGTAGTAAATTTTAACAACTGCTATAGACGTCACCAACTCGATTACCCATCCGGTCTCCAGCATTGCTCTCTCACCATTACCACCCAAGCACCATCAGAGTTGGAATGCTCTCTCAGCATAAGTATTCCCTCCTTCTCCCATCATGGGGTCCCGGTGCAGCAAAGATGCACAATCCTGCTAAGTTTAGCAGGATTAGCAGCTAGGTTGCTAGGCTGCTAGGTTTAGCAGCTAGTTAGCTGTCTTAGAGAAGTGCATATGTGCACTCAGCTCCTCCCTACTTTTCGATATAAAAACTTTGCCTAATTGGATCACCACTAAACAATCAGAGGTACAGCTTAAAAATAAGCTATACGAGAAGCCGAACAGAAGAAGAATCTCTCGAAATCTTGCTAAAACCGAGTAGTTGGCCCCGCATTCCAAATTACCCTTTAGAATAACTGTCGGAATTCCCGTATTCGTTTAATTCTGCAGTGGAATTGTTGAGAGTCCTGCGTTGTGCCACCGCAAATCTCGGTGTTCAGATTTAATTTCTGAAGCTAACGTTATTCTGTTTGTTGTACGACCTCTTGGCTGAACAGTTTTATTGCAATTACCCGTGAGTATTCATCATTTTAATGCGCATGAAACAAGGTCAGTTTTTATTTTCTATACAGGTGAGCAGATAGACTTCAAAGTACTGAAATTGAAAAGCTTAAGGAAGCGCACTTCACCCGTTCCCCTTAACTACCGGGAAACCAATAAGCTTACTTTCACGAGTAACTGTCGCAACACAACACAATTCTACTTCCATTAATGTAACGGCGATATATTTTGATAAGATGCTGGTTGCTTGAGCGATAGGAATTAAAACCAGCTCTACCACCAACCAGACTAAGTATAAAGTGCGCCCACTTGGCAATCGTATCCAGAACCTCCATCTTATCCACCACCATCTTATCTTACAAAAATGTTAGTAGTACAACAACGTTGAGTTTCAACGTCAAAAGGCAAGGCGCTTTAGGTAAGTGCTGCAGGCCCCGCTTGCTACGTATACTAAGCTGTGCACAGTGTAGGCGTCGCATACACGTGAAGCACTAATTACGATTTTTTTTTGTATATGATTTGGCAAATGACTCTGCTCTGCCTGATGTTAAGACGAAGAGCCCAAATGCGAGGACAGCTATTTTTATTCATTTTGTAACATGTTGTATGATTCCCATAAATGTATTATTCATCTTTCTTCTAAACTTAAACTAAGGATTCCGGGTGAAGTGTGCTTCTACCTTCAGCCTTATCATCACGCACCATCAGGTAAGATGGAGTCAAAGTGTATCCTCATTGTGGTATTAAAAATAAAACATACCTAATGTATGTGAATCCAGGGTGAACTTATGAAACTTATAAGAATCACTTGTATGTCATAATTGTTCAACTATAAACTGAGTTTCTGGTTTAATGTCAATAATAAACTGTTATGGTGAGAATCTATGTTAGCTTGTGTACAAATCTTATACTTTGTATACATAAGATTTATTAATTATAAAGCTGTATGTTCCCTTATACCAATAAAAGTTTGAAAAACTTTATAAAGACTTGTAAAAAAACTCCACGTAACAAAGCATAATTTTTATTTAAAAAAAAAACTCTTTATCTAGCTGCGACTGCGTAAAGAGTACCTAATGCCCTCGTTATCCATTCCTTTGCACTTCAGCTTATTTTCCTTTGAATAACAAGCATTCAGAGTGAGTGCAAAATTACTGGCATTATGAAGAAAGCCTTATCAGGGCTCCTCCGTGTTTTTTTATCGGTCGTAAGGCGTAATGTTACTGGTACGCGCCGCCAAAGCACTTCCGGTAACGCCATGTGTCATAATTTGAGCCTTTAGCCACATGAGTAAATATAGGGAACATTATACTTACTCGTGTGCTTTAGCTGAGTACAGTCGACAGCACAAGTTGCTAAACGTTATAGGTTCTATTTAGAATGAATCCTTAAGCCAACCTGATTTGGGGTTATCGTCTGTGAAATGAAAACCATAAAACCATAAAGTGATTTTTATTTTTATTTCATAGCTGGACTAGATTCGAATCTGCTATTTTAAAATGATAAATATTCACAGTGAACAACAATAAAAAAATTATTTTATTGTTGTTTCGCCTCAAGTATATGATAGTACTACTCATTAACAGATAAATCACTTGCTTATGGCAAAATAACGACTTAACATTCTATCTGGATACTGTAATAAAAATTTTAACATAGTATTCAATCTTGTTATATTTAGGTATATAATAATGTAGCTATACTTTCTAAAAAAAAGAAACAACATCGAAATGCTTACTGACTTAAATAAATAAAAAAATTACCTGCCACTTTCAAAGATAGATCTTGTCGTCAAAAACTAATTAAAAATCAATTTGTACCGATCAAAGGGCACACAGATACTGTCAAAGTTGCCACATCTTAAACTTCCATCGACGGAGGTATAACGACAACTTCGCCCCTCCGTTAATTAGCTAATGGCAACAACGGCAGAAATTAATTATCACTTTTTATTTCTTCTAACCATATTGTGCGAAGGTGGAATGTAAGTGATTATAACACTATGTATTTAGTAAGTCCACGCAGACGCTTTTCATTTTACATAACGTTAAGGTTCAATATACAGCAAATACTAAGACACTCACATATCAAAACCTAACATTCCTTGGACAGTCGTGTAAAAGTAGTTTTTAAGTAGGTATATTGTGGTAGTAAATCTGTTTTTTTTTATGTATTGTCCCTAAAATTGTTATTATTAAAAGAGATATTTTTGTTTGCACTTTTGTCGCTTCCTCTTAAACATGATGCTCCCATTCCATCTTAGGTTGGCTGGAAAGAGATCACTTTCAGAGATAAGTCCACCTTTGCATGTATGTGTGTTTTTTGTGCAATAAAGAATGTATAAAAACGAGGATGTCACATTCAACGAATCAAGTAATACCTCAAGTTAATTCCGTCAACCATATTACAAGTTAGTAGCACAGTTAAGTAGGTGAAAAATGTCCTTCTAAATTATTACTCAGCGGCATTACGGCCAAGACGCTGCCAACCACCCCTGGTAGATAGCCAAAAGTAATCTGTTCAACAAATTGCTCTTATTTTGCTCAACTGTTAGCTCCCAAGCCGCCTCAGTCACTTACTACTGTTTATGTAGCTGATTTTTAACAGTTTCGATTATTAAACATACTTTTTTTATCTTTCTTCAAGTAGGTATGTTAAAGATATAAAAAAAAACGGGCGAGCCTTACAGTAGTCGCATATGATGTGTAACATTTGACATCTCACCTTAGTAATAAGCAATTTAACATTATATCCTGAAAATGGGTCAGGTATTACATAATTTTATAACTATAAAATAAATGCAGTAAATACTCATTGGAAGACCTTTGATAGTCAAATGACACAATATGTTACATAATAATAATAATATGTCATGTTCATAATATCGATTTTAAATTTACAAAATGGCGTGCGCTTGCGCGCTTCCCCGACTTCCTGTTACACTGTTACACATATTTCCGTCCCATTTCACGAAATCACTCCCACAATTTGCTTATATAGAAAGCGAACGGAAAGATGTTACACATCAAAAATCCTCGGTAGCAAAGCGGTTAGAGCATTGAACATCCAAAAGTCGTGGGTTCGATTCCCACTCGAGCTTCCTGAAGCTTTTCCTCCTAAATCCTGAGGTTGTTTTTTTCTAGTAAAAATGTATAGCATTGTGATTATAAATAGGTATGTTTAAGTTTAACAATTAGAGAGGTTGTCACAATATTGACCAAAATCAATAATAACAAATATACAGGGTGTATGGTAGTACCTGTAAAATAACGAATATGGCAAATAGGGTACCGTGCATAGAATACCGGAAAATTATAGACATATCTGTAAACCACCATACAGCAGAAATATTGAGATTTTTCGTTACAAGGTACAATTGTAAAATTACAACACATTGTTCTTGGTCGTCAACCTCATGATCCGACATAAACAGAAGTCGACACATGTCAGGGGTAAATAAAATAATGTTATAACTCAATACAATAACAATTTGTAAATATTTTATATATAACAGATCCCTGCCTCAACTTGTGTTGTCAGCATTGATGTTATTAAGACAAATTTAGATAACATGGTGGTAGCTAGTCAGGTAGACTTAAAACAAGCTTACCACAGACCAAACCCGGTTAAACGGTAATCGAACTTGGAACCTCTGGTCTAAGACCGTTCACCACTAGCCCGTAGAGGCAGTTCAATATAAATGTATTCCTATTAAAAATACGCTATACCGCATTGTGCTACAATACAAAAGCAATAATTGCGTTTCCATAGAACCGGGATTCTTTTTTTATGAAGTTAATTCCGTGAATTGAATTAAGCAGTGTTTTTAACAAAGTGTGCTTTAATATTTCGGGGCGCACTTGGTGTTATTTAGCTGTTCTACGTGAGCGTTACGAGACCAGTGTATTTTTGGGGGTTCAGTTCCCAGAATTTAACTTCAGCGGAACTGAGAGTAGGTACTTATGTGGGTACATTATTGTATCCTGAATTTATTCAACGCGTTTGGAAAAAAACTGGACAATAGGCATAGATGAAGTCTTTTAATTTTGAATCTACAAACAAGAAAGCGCTTTACTGATGATTCAGTTTTAGCATGACACTACAAAAAAAAATGGTAGCACCCATCCTTCGGAACACATTTTCGACTCTTCAATCTTATACATTATAAATGAACATCATATTAGAACTTAATTAGTTTAAAAAGACAAAGTGTTGAAAAAAATCCACGAGCGCCCGCACCCCATGACATGCCGGGTCAGGTGCACTACCAACTATGCTATCGTGGCTCAATCCAACTCCAGCTTGTGGAATTTTTTCAACACTTTGTAATTTTTCAAACTGTAGTTTGTTCGCAACAAAATTTGCGTAAAATTAAATGTAAATAATCATTAAAACTTAATAAAACTGTGTAATTTCATTAAAATGTAATATTTTAATTATTTTTTCAATTATCTGGATTTGAACCCTACTTTGTTACTATATTGAGTAATCCGTTATTCCGCAATAACTTAAGTATGTACAATTTTATTCAAGTTTTTTTTAAATGTAATATTCTTATCTCAAAATATAGCTCTAGGCGAGAAATAAGAAGAAAATTTTACTTACCCAGGCAGGGACTCGGGCATAATTATTTTATAATTAAAACAGGGTACACCTGCCGTTTGAGGGACATGCGATATTATTACTCCGATGTAAGGGAAAGGTATGCTTGAGCTAGTAAAGTTTTTTTTTATTTTCGCCTTAATTTTCCTAATAAAGGAGCTTGATGGCGTAGTGGTTAACACGCCCGGTCGGTAATTGGTAAGGTTAAGCTACTTTCGCAAAAGCTGGTAATCGGACGGGTGACCAAAGTTGACCATTTGAGCTCCTTCTTGCTTCGGAACGGACGAGAAAGAAAAGAGGCTTCCTTCAATGAAATCAAGTCATAGCTCTAATTAAAGGGCAAATGCTTAATCACCACGCTTGCCAAATTCCGGGTTGGTGATCACAAACACAAGGTATGCAAAGAAACATACGAAACACTTTGTCCTGGGAATTGAAACCTAGGACCTGCGGCTATCGACCTGAGCGCTTTGCCACTTCTGCCATCAAGGCATCACCAGAAACCAGTGTAATCGACTTAAACATCAAAAATAAAAAAAATCAAATCAAAAAAATCATTTATTCAGTTTAGGCTACAAGCAGCTCTTGTGAATGTCACTATCCCATCGGTTCGTAAGTCTACTCTGTGTGTGTCTCTGTACTACTCAAGATCTCCCATCTTGACACAGAGATGTAAATAGTTGTCTATTAAAACATTAAGCCCCTTACAAATACCTAAACAAAGAATAAGGTCCGAATAGTTGTTCCGTGTTTTGTCCTGTCATTTAAACGTCATTTCAAATTAGAGTAAAGTAAAGCCAGTAACAAACACATCGCGTAGAAGTCGTACGCACGTCCAAGTATTTAAGTGTCTCAAATGCTAACCCGCAAACATTTCAGTTGTGGCCGCAAATACCCGAGTTCAGTAACAAAGGTGTCCCTCACAACGGTGCACGGTTATAACTCTCACCGTGTTCACGGGCCGTGAAATTATTTATGTCTTGTGGTACACATTGTTTACATACTACTTTGAGACACGAACTGACGTAACTAAACTTACCGCAACACAGTCAATTTATATCTTCAAACATTCCAATAGACAACTAAATGGATTGGCTCACGCATTCCATGCGAAGGGAGAATATAAAAAAGGTTGGGGGTAGGGCTTGGTCAAGTCCGTCAGGCTAGGTAGCACCTTATCTAAGTTTGTCGCCTCAACAACAATGGTAGCAGAATTGTTGTTCCTACTGTTAGAGATAAGATAGCTATTTCGTCAGTGATTGAGGATTTCGAGTAAATTTCGAATTCCATCATAAACCCTATCGTTACCATCAGCCCCCCTAGACAAGTGGCATGGCGCTAATAGAATAGAAATCAAATAGAATGGTTATTGTATGGGACATAAACGTCATTTATACGTTAACGACTTAAGTTGAGATACATGTCAAACGCTTCCCCGTTCATGTAAAAAATGTATTACTAATCTATAACTTTTTTAAATTTGGAACTGTCTAGTTTATTTCTTACGCTCAACTGTAAAGAAGGTTTTTTAAAAGAGTATCGCTAACACAAATTATAATGAAATCAAACTTTTCATGCCCGTAAGTAGTTTTTTAGCCTGACAATGGAAACATTTATTATCCCTGGTTTCCTAGTTTTAATTTTTGTTTTGTTCGGCACTGGCGTTGTACTTCGCAAAACTGGTTAGGACTACGGCTAGTCGATTATAAAATCCTTCGGCACGATACCTTAGAGCACGCGACTTCAATTAATATAAAACGAGTAAAGCGTTCGATGCAAAGTAGCTGCCTATTTACCATGCAAACTGTGTGAAGAAGAATATATTGTAATCAAAGGTTGATGTTAAGTTTATCATTTAAAAATTAAAATAAAAAAACCTTTTTAAAAACAACCTTTTTTTATTAACAAGTACCTAAGCTTGTTTTTAAAAAGTTTTTTTATTATTTATTTTATTATTTATTTTTATTATTTTATTTTATTATTTTATATATATTATTTTTAACTATTTAGTATTTTTGTAGGGGGATAAGGGCTTCAGTACAACAGGGTTCGCCCTGGTACCCTGAGGCGCAACGTTAACAATACGACATATCTAGCAAAAAAGTACTCGTCAAGACGAATCATACGAGCCCAAACTCGATGGAGTTTCTATAGCCATCATCCAGCTCCATCGTCAGACTGGTTACCATCTAGCACCAAAGTACTCGTCAAGGCGGATCAAACGAGTCAACACTCGATGGGGTTGTGTCGTTTAACAACCAAGTTCCTATGGCCACCTTCCGGTTTTACCATTAGATCAGCTCCATGTCATAATAATTTTGCATTGTCATCCGATTTACATATGCATGCAAAATTTCAGCTCCATCGGTAACCGGGAAGTGGATCAAATTTAACTTGCAAGATTTGATTACAGACAAACAAACGGACAAACATCGGGACGGGTTAAACTAAATAAAAACTTGTAAAAAATGGTAACATTACATAGGTGAGAAACAAGTTAAGGAATGAGGTAAAATTATGAGTAATTTGAGAATATCTGTTTTTTCCTATGTATTTATTGTATGTCCTTAACAGGAGATGATACTTAACAGGATATCTCTGCCATTGTAATAGTTTTGTAGTCTCTCTGTTTTTTTTGATGTCGGAAATGAGCACACTGTTGTGTCCAAAAATACTTTTAAGACCATGTACACAGTGAACAATAAACAATTATTCTATTCAATTCTATTCTAACGATGTTAGAAACCTATAGTTTTAGAAATAGCACCAACAAGCGCTAACAGGCACAAAAAATATTAGTTGATTGAAAAACACAACCAAAAGTATTATGAATTATTATTTCTAAATGCATAGATATTTTCAACCAAAAAGGTTTTTCGACTATTTTTAACGGCCGTGAATAGCTAATGCTATTGGTATAAAATGTATATAGATGGTAAATATCTATCACTACAAAGTAAATAGCCTATAACTGTCCCACTGTTGGACAAAGGCCTCGATCATTGAAATCAAGTTATCACTACATTTGATGGGTAATAATGGCTTAATCACCACCCTGGCCAAATGTGAGTGGTGATCACAACACCGCACCGAATAAATCCGAAACAAACTTTATCAAAATCATTAGGTCATTTTAATTCAGAAATAAAGCAGGTACAACCACGTTACTCTAATGAAAAGGCGATTGATTTCATTTCATTTAGAACTTAAGAGATTAAAACACCATTCTCATAAAATATTTTCAATTACTATAGCTACTTATTCGCAAACACACTCCAAAAATGTTAGCAACGTATAATTAGGACGAAAACATTTGTTAACAGCTTTATTACTCGAATGCCATGAGGTGACCTTGAAACTGTTAATTGCAATGTGGGTAACCTTGAATAAATTCACACCCTAATAGTTAACATTCTTATAAAAAAATAATTAGTAATGCCGGTTGTAAAACTTACATCACACTTATTTGTAGGCGACAGAACGACGCCATTTTCATTTCATTGAAATATAAGGTCAGTGATGAAATGCTAAATTCAATGACAATCTTTTATTAAATATGGTTGCTTCTTGCTACAGATGATTACTATGATAATGGTTGTGGCTATTTAATATTTCGACAGTTCTATACGCCTTAATTATACAAAAAAAAAACATGATAATAATTTATATATTCTCATGTAAGTGACCATGACAATTTAAAAGGTTTTATTGTAGATACAGAACTCTTTGGAGGAGGTCTGACTTCGTAACTGTAGTATAAAGATAAGAACAAGAAAAAGAAAGAGTCTAACACATTTTTTATTCATAAGCACTGACCACGAGCCCATCAAAGCGCATAAAACGCTTTCAGGGGAACCAATGAGCGCTACAAAAGCGGCCACTAACCCTCACGTGAACCGGCCACATAAAACACACGCCCGCTCCCGGTCGATTCGACCCGAAAATTGACCGACCGGCCGGCCGCTTAGAACCCTATCGTTATAACGTCCCATATCTGTGACTTAATAAAAACCCCATGCTGTGGGATTGAAACATGCTATAACTTTACAATCAAACCTTTTTTTAGGGGGAAATATTTTTTTCAGCGGGTAACTTTCTTTCGCTTGAGTATAATAAGTTCACGAATATAATTCTGTTTCTTATAGTGAAGTCGTACTGAAACGCTTTCTCGCTGGATATACCTTAGTATTTTTTTTTAGTAAGTATTAGTTCTCGGACTTTCGATACGTATGATTTGTTAAACTATAAAACAAACTGTACGCAGTGTTGGCATCACATAACAGGGCGCAATATATGAATTTATTATTATTGTTTATGTTAAATTGTGTGTTTGTTATGTGATTCCAATAAATGTTTAAACAGCCTTTTTTTCTGCTACTTATATTTATCATCTCTGCTAATAGGTTAGTGGGTATTATGCCGTATTTATAGAGTAGGCGACGAGATTTTTTACAAGTGTAACAGTATTTTTTTTTAATTCTTAGCTTGGTGGTTAAGTACAATAGATCAACGGCAAATTTAGATAGATATTGTAATAGTTATACGCCCTTGCCGAGTTTCTTGCCGGTTCTTCTCAGTACAAGGTCTCCCGCCCTGTGTAGACTTACAAACCGATGGTATAGTGACACTCATAAGAGCTACTTGTAGCCTAAACTGAAATAATTTTACTTTTTATTTTTAAGTGCTAATTGCTGCACTGAAGCTGAATTAAATGTTTATAAAATAAAGTAAAAAAAAAATATTTCTACCCGACCCAGACAGGAATCGAACCTGGCTTCACTATAGCGTTGTGTTATCAAATTTGTGGTATTTCATCTGTAAAGATGAATCATAGCCATCGGTTGCAATAACCGTTGGATAGATGGCATTGTGCCGCTAAAAGCTCTCAAAAATTAAAAAGCAGTGAAATGAAACAACTTTTACGGATCTACTCGCGTTTATTTTACACATTAGTTTTAATTAATGTTTATCCTGACGTGTAGTAGTGTGTAGTGTGTGTGTGTGTGTGTAGTGTGTAGTGTTCGCGTAAACTTTAGAAAACAATATGTGATCCAATACGGACTGGAAATAGCCAACAAAGTGCGTCGGTTGGAAGATCTGAAAACAAAGCGCGCAAGGAAAGTTACATCTTTGAATTTCTTGAAGAGATGTCGCGACCAAGGTCTCATCCCAGCGTGTGTCAAGATATCGCCCAAGAAAGATATACGTGGGAGCGCCAAGATCTTACAACAGGCCAGCCAAAAATTGCTTCGTCACCTCATCTACCAACATCGTTCTGAGCTAAGTATAATTAATAATAAGATCGAGAGTTTGTCCAGTGTGTTAAAGTTGCAATTGTCCGTATCAGATTTTAATAATTGCATTAATATACTTAATAAACGCGAAACATCTAAATATAATGAATGCAAACATAGAAAAATAGATAAATTCCAAACGTTAGTATCGAATTTAAATAAAAAGTTTGTGAAATGGAACACGACTAACGGTAAACTATCAACCATAGACAGCCACAAACGTCAAAATCGAAAAGATGATCGCACAATTGTTAATTTATCAAAACAAACACTGGACGAGCCCACCGTTGAGGTACTAAAAAAGGGGCTAAATTTCGCCGTAGCCCCTCGCAGGATACCGTATGAAAGCATCATTAGCAACGTCGAGGACTGCTTAGTTAAAAATAACGTTAGGAAGGCTGATGCTGAGGCAATACGTCAAGACATATCGTCTGTCTTGCGCCGGAGTAAATTGCCGAAATCCAACCTTCCTCGTGATCAGTATTTCGCTTTAAAGAACCTGCGAGCTAAGCCCGAATTAACTATCCTTCGTGCTGATAAAGGTAATGCTACGGTAGTAATGGATACGTCTGATTATAACGAAAAAATAACAATACTTTTATCGGATGACAAGACGTACAAACGTGTTAAGTGCGACCAAACCAACAAAATACTTAAGAAAACTAGTGATCTTGTCAAACAACACTCTGAAACGTTAAATCTAGACGCTAACTATTTAATTCCTTCCTGCCCTAAACCACCAAAACTGTATGGGTTACCGAAAATTCACAAACCTGAGGCTCCGCTACGCCCTATTGTAAGCCAGATCGATTCACCAACTTATCGACTGGCCCGGTATGTAGCTAAAATTCTTTCACCACTTAGAGGTAACACAACAGCTTATGTGAAGGATTCCTACCAATTTGTCAGCGATATAAAAAACCTACATCTCGCTGACAATGAAACTATGGTTAGTTTTGATGTGCAGTCCTTATTTACATGCCTACCAGTACAGGATTGCATTGAAATTACCAAAAAACGACTAGCAGAACAAGATATGTCTTATGAATATGCAGTACTATTAGAGCATTGTCTAACATCTGGCTACCTTTTGTGGAATGACATTTACTACCTGCAAGTAGAGGGTGTCGCCATGGGGTCCCCTGTTTCACCCGTCGTCGCCGATATCTTTATGGAAGACTTCGAGGAGAGGGCCTTGAGCACAGCACCGGTAACCCCTAGGTTCTACAAGCGGTATGTAGATGATACCTTCACTATCTTACCAACTGATAAAGTATCTGCTTTTCTAGATCATCTTAACTCCATACATCCAAAAATACAATTCACAATGGAGTTAGAGGCAGATTGTAAGCTAGCCTTCTTGGACACTTTAATCATCAGGAATCCGGACCATAGTTTGAGTCACACTGTGTATCGTAAAGTAACCCATACAGATAGGTACCTCAATGGTGATTCTCACCACCATCCTAGACAGTTGGCTACTGTAGGGAAATCTTTGTTTCAGAGAGCACGCGGTATCTGTGACACCCAACACCTGGCTGCTGAGCTTCAGCATGTCAAGCATGTACTACAGGATAATAATCTAAAAGTACCACGGCTTCGTCACAGAAAACGCAATAAACCAACCACAGTCGAGCGCCAACCTGCTGTACTTCCATATATGAAAGGTGTCACTGACAAGATTGGGCATATCTTAAAGCGAGCTTCAATCAATACTTACTTCAAGCCGCCGAAGAAGATCAACCAATTTTTACGACCTGTCAAGTGCAACATACCCCTTCAAGATGCAGGCGTGTACAAACTGGACTGCGACTGTGGGCTCTCGTACATCGGGCAAACAAAGAGAAGTGTAGGAACCCGGGTTAAAGAACATATAGCCGACGTCAAGCATAGGCGCGAAAATAAGTCTGCGGTATGCGAACATTCACTTGAGGGGCCCAACCATTATATCAGATTTGATAAACCACAAATACTCGCCAGAGAACAACGATTCATCCCTAGGATGATACGCGAGGCTATTGAAATTAAAAAACATCCTAATTTTAATAGAGAAGATGGTTGGAATCTACCACCAGCCTGGGATCCCATCATACAGAATATTAAATCCCAGCCCCAACACCATACTGCCAGACCAAAAGATACTGTAAGCTCTTTCTGCGTAAAACGGAATGCACCTGATTAATTTAAATGAGGGTATACAAGCTACTAACTAATTATGAGACGACCAACACCTCAGTCTCCCTGTGACCACGGACCCTGCAAAGGGTTCGAAACGTCAGGATAAACATTAATTAAAACTAATGTGTAAAATAAACGCGAGTAGATCCGTAAAAGTTGTTTCATTTCAATGTGTAGTGTTCGCGTAAACTTTAGAAAACAATTAAAAAGCAGTGTAAAAATTCAGCGCTTACGTCAGCCTTCCCGGTAGCATAATGGTCAGTGCAGCGGTCCGGATTGCGGAAGACCCAAGTTCAATTCCTGGCTGGGTCGGGTAAGCATTTAATTTTTTCACTGTATTAAGTATATAAATATTGAATAAATACTTTTTTATTTTTTGAAATTTATTTTATTTGTATAATACGTATAGACGTGCCCTTAAACCCTTCGAGTATCAAGTAAAGAGTTTACTGAATCCATACACTAATAATATACTCGAGTACTATTCGTCCATGCTAAAATCTTACACAGACTTTTTGAGAGAAAAGTGACGATCCAATGTTATGTTTAATTTGCTTAACACTCATGCATACACATGAACACATTTTAGTTAATAACACACTATTATGTTATATACATATTCAATAAGACACTTTAGAAAGTAAAACAAAACTTCAAACACGACTTTTCACTTTCCCGCCAAGAAGCTTCGTAGGACAGTTTCCACAGTTAAAAAAAGACCGTGTGGGTAAACATTACGTGGTATCACAATCAATTTGCTATCAAAAAAGTTATTCAAAAGAAAATATAAAAAGTTAAAAGATCTTATGTTCTAAGGTCGAGGCCTCTTTAATAACCACAAATAATCTACAGACTTACTAAGCCAAAACTCAGATTACTGAAACGGAAACCTGATGACAGGTGGTATTAATTTCTATTCGATTTTGAACTCTACCCTTGGGTGTTAAGGCTTAGATAGCTCAGCAGACACTTAGCAGAACATCTTGGGATAGGCCATTATGGCCTTAAATAAGTGAAAGATGACGTTGGCGAAAGTTACGAGGAAATTTTAAGCTTCAAATTACGCGAGTGACGTGCGCTTAAGTGCGTAATCTACTTGTGATAACCTATATTCAGTCTGTAGTTGAAGGGAGAATTGTCATTTACACTCCCAAAACTTTCAACGTTTCATTAAAAATAAAATTGCTTACGGGTTTTAAAGTCTCCAGTATATATAGTATAGATAGTCCTCAGTATAGATGTCCTACGTATACGCGACGCTTCGGCCGGCTAGCGCAGGTTATAACTCTGCGAACTCAAATAACAAATATTTATTAAATTACTTATAAATTCAGCCAATTTGTTTCCCAATAAAGCTTATAAGTGAATAACAATATCTATATTTTCCATAAAAAAGATTGATGGCACAACGGCGTGTGTGTTCAAGTAGCGGTCTTGATTAAGTGACGACGCATTACAATATCTCGATCTCGTTCGTACTTCGGGAGACACGATAAGCCGCAGTTGGTGTCGTAAATAGGCAGTCGTTAAAACCTTCAGCATTAGGTCAACCCAATGGGATGCATGTAGGTATTGCCATATGAGTGGTAATATGGTAACGATAATTAAGAAAAAGGGGAAAAGAACCCCCAAATTGGAATAAGTTTGTTAATACCACACACACTCTTTGAACGACACGATAAAAGGTCTCAGCTGAAACTTTAAACAGTCAAGATAAGACAGACGCTTTCATGCGGCCCCTCCACAACTTCCATTAACTTCGGCAAAGCAAAAGCCGAGCCTTAACTATGCATGTATCGTGTATGCATCTCTTTTCAACGCTCGCTAGCCACGCTTCACACTAGTTAACATTCCACACCATAAAAGAATGAAAAAAAAGCTCGTTTCAAAGAGACATGTCTACCAACGTACTCGAGATAGCATCTTTACAGGGCGCCGTGGATTCGATCTCTTTTAGATAAGGAGAGATAAGGAACTCTTTGCTGGTAGACGGCATTAAATGTTATTATTAAAAATAATAATAAGCATTCATATATTTTGTAATAAGCAATACAATTAAAATAATTTATTATTCATAATTTCCCCTCAAAATTAACGATGAATCGTTGGGCATCCCCCTTTGACCAGCAGTGGACGTCCTTTGGCTGAGATGATGATGATCCAATTTGCTCGCAGAGAAACAAATGAAAATCCTGGTCAAGTACTAAAACCTTTATAATCTGGTAAAAGTTTTATTTTTGCTTTTCTATAGAAGAGCAGCTTCAGCTACAAAAACAGTTATAAAATATTGAAATTTCGAACTCCAATCCAAAAAATAGTGAAGTTCTTGTTCAAATACTAAGGAACAACGGCGACGTCTTACGAGTGGTCAGTGAAATTACTCAGCGTATTTGGTGAGTAAAATTACAACATCCCATATTACCATTACAAAGGTTGCCACCTTTCGAGTCGGGTCATTTTGTAACCCTATCGTCGTCCATTAGTTAGTGGCAGGTTAATAAGGTTCTTTGTTGGTGACGCTTTCACAATTTCGCCTTGAATGCAGCTTATCTCCGGTCTTGTTTGCTTACGCCCTCATTAAAAGATCTAGCTCAGCTCGCCAATTTTTGTGGCGTTACTTTAAAATTATGAAACGACACGACAAGACTTAGTGCACTTTGAACCTTTTGTTTTCGGATACCGTAACAAAACATTACCTCGAGACCTCGGTAGCCAAGTGGTTAAGGCAGCCGCCCGGAATGCGGAAGGTGCGTGGTTCGATTCCCGCCTGAGGTTGTCGTCTCTTTTTTCAGTGTTTAAATTTTACTTAAAAAACACTTAAAAACATTAGAGTTTGACCGACAAAACTTGTTTCTATGGTATACCGTCTTTTGTTTACGATATTTTGATGCAGCTAATATAATGGATAGTGTCTAAAGATTACTGAGACAAACTGTCATCGTCAGTCATCGTCAGTTGTCAGTGACGATGACTGACTAAAGCGCTGGACACACAGAAAAGACGTAAATGCGGACGGGGCGCGGACTTATGTCTTTTCCGCGTCCCTTTCATACAAAATGTATAGAAGCGTTGCAACGCAAAACATATAGAAAAGACAGGGCGCGGGCACGACGCTTACTCGTCGGCGCCCTATTGTAAAAAATACAAAAAGCACGGGCGCGAGCGGACGAGGGAGGGGAGCGGGCGGAGGCGCGGGTGCCGGGCGGGACTCGCGCGTCGCTGTCACACTCTAGGGTTGCCTGCCACCCGTACTTTATTATAAAGTATCGTGCTATATTTCAGTAAATTGTACTATACGTTATAGTAAAATAATATAGTACGGATAATACTATATTTTCATCGGTAATTCAGTTGTCGCGCTTTTTATTATTATGAACTTTGAATGGAACGCACCCGCAACGCAGCATTGGGAATTTCAGAACGAAACGCATTCACGTCGTTCGTTGCTCTCACGTCACGGCAAGTAAACGTCAACTTCTTGGCATTATTGAGCTTAGTTTCCTTAGCCTTTCCCGAAAGGGATAAACTCGAAAATGTTGTTTTATGAGATAAATGTCAACTTCAAATTTGTTGATGAATGCCTCCGACGGTTAAAATAGTTTAATATATTTAAATAAATTGTTTGATTTTAACCCAACTAATTGGCTCAACCAATGACAATTTCTGAATTTAAGCACGAAAATTGAATTTAAGTAAATCGAGAGCATATTGGATCTTTTAAATTTAGTCACTAAATTGAATATTAATGTCAACAATTTGTATTCAGAAATAATTGTAGTTAATGAAATTATTTAAAAAATAAGCAACGAACAAGTGTTTAAGTCTAAAAATACTGCTGAAAAATGGCAAATGTTTTTTTAAAAACTCAGATACAAATTTAACAAATACATTTAAAATTATTCCCTTCTTACTTTCCATACCAGCAACTTCCGCTTTTACGGAAAGATTTTTTCCTTAATTAATATAAAATGGCAAGAAGAAAGGAATAGGGCCTCTATTAATTTAATTGAAAACGAATTGTTAATTTATTTTAATATGGATCTAAATTGCTCAGATTCCTATTATCATTTTAAAAATAATAAGACTTTCTTAACTAATGCTAAGACTAATAACAAATACACTTGAATTCCCCAATAGTACTATATTTTTTACAATGTCTTGAAAAAAATACTATTTCACCTTCAAAAATAGGTGACAACCCTACGCGGCGCCCAGCGAGTGTCACGTCCATGTCTCGTCTTTTCCATATGTTTTAAAAAGTCGCGACGGCGCCCTGTCTGCGCCCCGCCCGCGTCTTACGTCTTTTCTGTTCGTCCCGCGTCTTACGTCTTTTCTGTTCGTCCCGCGCCTAACTTGTTACTGCCGTACTCAAAGACGTCAATTAAGTTTAATGACAATTAAATGTATTTCCTTCTCTATTTAGCGCTATACATAAGAAAGTGACAGCAAGAGACTTAATTGTCATTAAAACTTAATTGACGTCTCTGAGTACGGCAGTTAGAATTTGATGATGTATTGTTTGGAATTTTGATTCTTTAATTACCGAAACATAATATTTTTGAAAAGCTTACCCAATTAAGAATGTCATTTAAAAGCAAAAAAATATGTTATCGAATAAACCAATTATTGTTTTGGATTTACGAGCACCTACGCTAAGAGCTAAAGAAGAGCAGCGATACCTTTGCTTTCATGCTGAATGCTTTCAAACATTTAGGAAAATAGACATGAACCCAATATGAACACAATTCCGCACGCAGACTTTGACTGTGGATTATTAGAGTAGTATTCTAATGCAACGAAAGCCCCTTACGTATCTGAGGCTCGGATAAACAAGGTATTGTTAAAATGCATGTTCGAATATTATAAGAATATCATGTTCACGCGATAGATCGACAACACCGTCCAAGAACTGGATAAAAAAACAATTGAACGTCTCAATTTATTAAAGTATTCTAGTTAGTCACCGTACTGTAATCTAAAAAGCTGTCTCCTTATATTGAAAACTGTTCGCAGAAGTACTTCTAAGCACACAAACATACGGGGTCTTATCCACCCACTGCTAGCTAGCTCAGTAGCACCGCAAGCTTTCAAATCCCAAACAATACTTGCTGCATCGCCTCCAGCCACGAAACGTTATTAAACTTAAATAAGACTGCTCATCCATGCAGAAACTTCCCATTACTGGGGATCGAAAGAAAATCTCTTATCAGGAACGATTATTGGTTGTGGATTAATATCTATCGCCGCCGACATCGTTCCGTAGATGGGATTTTTACGGAAGCCTTTGTGGTCGATAGTGAGCCTTTTTTGTTTTATTTCTAGCGTCCAGATATTGATGGGAAGGCGAGGTCGAGTTTGAGAAACATTAGTGTGTTGTCGAATTGTGTAAACCGTTAAAAAGATAGAAAACACGAATTTTCAAGACTTTAAAGGTACTATCATGTTTTCTTCAACTTCGTTTATTGAGCTTTTTTAGGACTTCTAATTCACTTGAGATTAATAAAGTGACCTAATTGTTTTGTTAAACATATAATGCTGATAACAAATGAAACACTTTACCAAAATGTACATAACGCAAAAAGCAATCCCTTTAAATTAAATGCCAAGTCATATGGCATCGATAACATTTGTAATGATGCAATTATGATAGCAGCGTAATGTTGAATTGTGGATATCAGAAATGATCAACCTCCAATATTCACAAATTAATCTCAGCTCCAACAATCGATGAACGATCATCATAACAATAACAGTTATCTAGAATTGCCGCAGAAATTATCTTTCATACATATTCATGAGCCGATGTATATACAGGGCGTCCCACGGCTATGCCAAGCGGAGGGAAAATATTTTAAATATTGATAATAGCAAATCTGAATGTTAGATGACCTCAATTGACTACACTTAATAATGCAAAAAATACCTGGACTATGGATACAATAATTGATTCAAAAAAGTGTGGCAAAATTATAATACATATCAAAAAGATTAATAATTGAAATCGAGTTATTCAAGCTGAAACTTGAAATGAAAATAGAAATAACACCTAAAATATTAATATTTGTAAAATACTATGAAATAATACGAATATCTATGATGATGATGGGTCTCGCCAGTAATTATGCATTTTTATTACGAAACACACGAGCCAATTAGAACTTGAATCGAAAAAAGCTTCCGTTACGGTGGGTGGCGACGAATTCCGCAAAATACTTCGTCAAATCCCCGCCGTATCGTCACCGTCCAATGTCCTGAATAGGGCTGCCTGCCTCTTTACTAATACTCTAAGTTGGGACAAAACATCAAAACGCAATTAAGTCTTTTACTTTCGTTAGCTGCCAGTATTGGTTTAAATATTTGTATACATTTTTGCACTTTTTTCTTACATCATCTATCACATCATCTTGTTTCTGACATCTGCACATGAACTTATCCAAAACTGTCAAACTTCAATAAATATTCAGCCATATACATCTTATCTTATCTTAGTGGGGCCTGCCGAGGTTTCCCTCTCGCAGTAACACCTCGACCCATCGGGATCTTTTGTGCAACCCCATCCTTTCACTCTTCCTCCTCCGCAAAGATAGAGGCCATGAGTTTGGCAACGTCTTTAAGAGCGAAGAGCCTGAAGTCCTCCGGTTTCGGATAAGCCGACCCCAGGAGTCCCATTCTTTTCCTAGCCAGAGAGTCGCAGTCACACAGTAGGTGCTGCATCGACTCCGTTTTCTCTCCACACGCCCTACACAAACTATTTGTTGAAAGGTGCATTCTATGAAGCATTTGTTTTGTGGCATAGTGCCCTGTCAAGGCACCGATGGTTATGGTTAGTCGGGCCTGCCGTCTACCGCCTCCGCATATGAACTTACTCCGTCCTAAGGCGTTTTCGCCAAGGAAGGATTTGGAGTGTTTCATACCCGGCTGCTCATTCCATTCGATGCCGTGCCTGTTTTCGATGTAATCTTTAAAGGCCTTGTTAATGGTACTTGGTGCAAGTGCCACGAACGGCTCAGGACCAATGAGCTGGGTCTCCGAGCCTTCCCTGGCAAGCGCATCCGCCATCTCGTTACCGTGGATTCCCATATGGCCTGGGACCCAGATCAATCGCACCTTGTTATGTCTACCTAGCTTGTTTAGAGCTTTTGTGGTTTCTAGAACAAGGCCAGAATCGATTCTGGGCGATATGAGTGACTTGAGCGCAGCCTGGCTGTCACTCAGGATGAATATATTTCGCTTTTCCATAGCTAACTCTATATTCTGCTTTGCGCATAGGAGAATTGCGAAAGTTTCTGCTTGGTAAACAGTGGCAAATTTTCCCATGCTTTGACTATGCTTGAAGTCATTATTATAGACGCCTGCCCCTGTGCCCGACTTCATTTTTGATCCGTCAGTATACCAGATTAGGCTGTCTTTCTCCGGAGACGGTGGCCCTCGTTTCCATTCGTCCCTGGTTGGAACATAAACTTTGAATTTCTTTTCGAACATGAATATGGGGGATATTTTATCGCATCCCATTTCCATGACCCTGTCAGGAATATCACTTGGATCCCATTTTGTGTGTCTGGTCAGAGGTTTAGATGCGTCCCATAGTCCGGCCACCTTTAGTCTATGTAACGCTTTCTTTGCCTCTGTTTCTATCACAATGTGCAGGGGTGAAAGGTCTGTGAGGACTTCCAGCGCTGCCGTTGGAGTGGTTCGAAAGGCACCAGTGATTGCCAGACAAGCTGTTCTCTGAAGTTTGCTAAGAGCATTCTTACAGATCTTCAGCCTGGTTCTGGGCCACCAGACGATGCCATATACATACATTTCAAAGTCTCTTATGGAAATTTGACCGTTTGTGGTAGTCCGATGTGCAGGCGTGTGTTCTTTACTTTTAAGCTCCCAGTATATATAATTTGATTCTACAACAGGAAAGTGCTTGGCCGAAGGTGGAAGAGCACTTCAGTTGGAGTCATCAATTAACGACGAACTCCTATCGAAATATAGCAATGCCACTATCATTGTTAATACAGCGATAGTCTTAAATAAACAGGTGGACAGACCACATTGACGTTTGGTATTTTACTCCGCCTGAATACTGTAAATGTCCTTGGCGTCCGCAGCCCTAGCCGTGACGCAGATATATTAGCATTTAGATTATGTCCTCGAGCTGGGAGCACGTGGCGTCGTTTGCGCTCACCGATTTGTTTCACGCGGACGTCGCTAAACGTATAGACGTTACGTCAAGATAATGATAGCGCTGATAGAACCTGAGAATTACTATTATTATTACAACAAAAAGTATGAATAAACGAATAGCTGCGTGTAAACACATTATAAAGTCTAGTGTAGAGTTCAATATCAGGTGACATTATCATAATACCTGTTTCTGTTGCGATGTTTTGCATTGGTGTATTTGGGTTAGAAGCATACCTACTAGATCCAGTAAAGAATTGAATCTTCAGGAGAGACAACGTGTGCGAGATACCCTTGATGTTGGAAACATGGTATTTTTTATTATTTTAAGAGAAAATAAGCCAAATGTTATGAGAATCTAATATAGGCACGTTTTTATACCTATCGTTATTAAGACTACGTTATTTACAAGTACGGACAGCTGTTCCCAAAGTTCTATGTTGCTTCTTCTTCTTGCTATGTATGCTATTTAGGTATGGATTGCTGTCTAGTCTTACTATATTGTAAAATTCTCATGGCTGTGTAATGAATGTAGTCGGTCTGTAATAAATAAAATGTAATGTTATAATTAAATAAAAATCGGGACGTCAATTGCGTTGTAGAAAGCTTTAAAGAGATCGCACCACGTGCAGGTTGAAGTGCTTGTGTAATACGAAGGTAGGTGTTCAATACTTTATAGGAAGACACTGCAAGAACAACGATCATCTTTAGAATACCAACCTTCTCATGTTACGACTGCAGCGGCCGACCCGAGTGCGGACAGAACAAAAATTTGCCATATTGCGACTAGTTTAATGAGAATACGGAATTTTTTTTTTTTTCATTTAACCAGTTCACCGTAAATGCAGGATTGCGAATAAACCGGAACGTCATTTCAACATTAGCTGCAGCGGACTGCACGCGAAATGAATTACGCAACACTCGCCATTATTCAGGCCGTGTTTAATACAACTAGTTTTACCTGCCCCCTTATTCAGATTCGCGTTCCGTGTGAGAGGTTTATTATATTTGTCACTGACTCACACAGAAAAGAAAGGATTTGAAAAAGAGAAAACATATTTTTTTGTTACTATACTTTATACACTCGGCGTCAAAAAAATCGCACCTCTTAGAAAATCACTTTCAAATGTCATTTACTCTTGATATGCACATGCAGTCGCATTAATTATGATTTTATTTACAAGGTTACTTAATTAACTTAATAAAAAACATTACTTTTCATTATCAAATAAAACCTAATGCAACAAATAAAGTGTCACAAAAATTCGATGCAAATTTTGCTACCCGTGAGAGTTGCTAGCTGCGCTTCCTTTGTGGGTATAAAACGGTCAACACGGGTTCAATGTGGGTTCCCGATCCGATCCGAACCCTTCGGAGAATCTAGTAGGGCACGGGGACGCGCACTTGTGCGCGATGCCGTTCCCTCTAGATAACCTCTGAAGGTGATTCGTTTCACACGGCTTGAGGGACCCTTTACGTTCCTCGCCGCCCCCAAAAAGCCCGGTGAAGCTGAAAATGCCGCAGCGGCAATCAGCAATCTCTCTCAAAAAATAAAAAATAAATCAATGTGGGTCATTCGCTATTCAACCGTTGAAGAGGACACACGCACAGATTTTGATGGATACCACAGCTGATAAAGCCGCTCAAGTGGTTGCACTACTGCAATCAGGGGTGCGGCAGTGTGATGTCGCCCGGCAACTGAACCTGAGCCGTTATTCCGTTCGAAGAGTGTACCAGCGCTTCATAGAGACCGGTGGCTATATCCGCAGACACGGTTCGGGTAGACGTCGCTGCACTTCGGAAAGAGACGACCGGTTCGTTGTGTCGAACTCTTTGAGAAATCGTTTCTCCAACGCTGTTGAGTTGCAACAGCAGCTCCAGGCAGTTCGCAGACGCACCGTAAGCGTATCTACGGTTAGAAGAAGATTGAAGGAGAAGAAGATAGCGGCCCACAGAGCTGCTACGGGTCCAAAATTGACTGCAGCGCATCGGCGAGCCCGCTTGTAGTTTGCTCGTGACCACGTCGATTGGACCCTTGAGCAGTGGAGAGCTGTTCTCTTCTCAGACGAGACGCGAGTGTGTCTTTTCTGCAACGACCGACGGAGAAGAGTATACCGGAGGCAGGGTGAACGTTTCGCCCAAGCCTGCATCCAGGAGACGGTGGAATATGGTGGCGGATCCTGCATGTTCTGGGGCGGTATGTCTGCTGCCGGCAAAACCGACCTTGTCTGCGTCTCCCGGACTGGAGGTGCTCGCGGACAAGGGTCGCTGACTGCTCGCCGCTATGTCACTGAGGTCCTGGAAGTGCATGTGGTCCCCTTTGCCGAATCTTTTGGCGAGGGGTTCACATTAATGCACGACAACGCTCGCGCTCACACTGCAGGCATCGTGAGCGACTTCTTGCAGAGGTCCCAAATCTCTGTGATGCAGTGGCCAGCGCGAAGTCCGGATCTGAATCCTATAGAGCACCTCTGGGACCATCTTAAACGTAAGGTTCGATCTCGGGATCCAGCTCCTTCGACTCTACAGGAGCTCCAAGACGCGGTGATTAAAGAATGGGGGCTTATCCCTCAAGAAGAGCTCCTGAAGTTGGTGAGGTCCATGAGGGACCGTATGGAAGCCGTGATCAGGGCAAGGGGGGGTAACACTAGATTTTAAGTTAATTTTAAGACACTTTTTGTACATTTTTCTTTGTAAATTATCTGTTGTTAATTAGGACTTAATTAAGGATTTTTATTATTTTATTAATTTTAATGTTGTTTGTATAATTATAATTAAACAGAAAGTTAAATTTAATTGTTTTTTGATACTCCTTTTTGTTACCTTTCTAATGATACCCAACACTATCCTCTACATAAGGTTTAAGAATTTTTAAAGATGATTTTTAAAAGGTGCGATTTTTTTGACGCCGAGTGTATATACTTTTTGCGCACTTTTATGATAATCTATTCAAAGAAAATAAAGAAAACTATCATTTATATTTGAGATCTTCAGATTCACTTATTTAGTACGGTTTAGACTTTAGACTAGTAGGACTAGATTAATATTACCGGCCTTCTTAAGATTTGGATCACTAGATAAACTAGATAAAGATCTTCTTTATTGACAGTTTAGCATTTACCATCGTAGATATATACTTACCATACAAGGTTAAACGAAAAAGGGCTGTGAGTTATGAATAACTCTTCAAATTTAACACATTATTTGAAAGGCCCGTTGTGCCATTATAACTTGCACAACGACAAAACGTCAACACCACGTCGATTACGTCAATATGTGCACAGCCGAAGTGTGCGCGGTGGGTGCGAATGATGTTTGGGTTCCTAGAAATAACAAACAATAGGGCACTACCATAATTAGCGGCATATACTCGAACAAGTGTATTAGTCGTTATATCAGATGTTATACTCGTTCGACAAGCTTTTAATTCGAGTACCTTTACAATGTATACGTTGAGAGCGACTTGATGGTTTTTGTTTTGACATAGTACTGCTGAGTTTGCTTTGGACACTTTAATTATGGTACGGCTATTTAATCAACTAGTACAACGCTTGCACATCAGACTACCACAAACTGTCAAATTTCCTCAATAGACTTTGAACTTTATGGCATATGGTTGAACATTAATTGAAGAAATGTTACAGTTTTGAATAGGGTGATGTGCAGGTGTCCGTACATGCAATCCGCGTTGGGCGCCAACGCTAATGTATTGTAAAAGACGGTTGTCATATCTTTTTTTTTATTTCATATAATCGCCTATTTTTCTTATCTATATAAATTACTATATAAATCTGTAAGCTCTGTCTGTACATGCAACTTTTCTGACAAATTTTGGGATAAATATTCGTTTTATGAGTCACTGACACTAATTCTATGATTTTTTAAATTTTTGACTGTCTGTTTGTCTGTCTATCTGTCTGTATGTCCTCTTATAACTCAAGAACGGCTTGACCGATCTTGATGAAAATTTGTAAGAAGTAAGAACACGAGATTGTGCAAATGATAGGCTATTAAAAAAATGTTTTATTTACAAATTTTCGCACAGCGAAGCGGGCGCGTGACGGCTAGTATCTTTATATATATATAAATCTTCTGTGCGTGTGTTCGTAATTGAACTCCTAAACGCCAGGACTGATTTTGATGAAATTTTTTGTGCGTGTTCAAGTGGATTCGAGAATGGTTTAGATTTACAATTGGACCCTGCCGGGTCACCTACCGGTGGCGCTGCAATAGTCCATTATGGGATACGGGTGTTTTCAAGCGGACGAAGTCGCGAGGACTTTTTTATTCTAGATAAAATATTACTGTACATCATCATTAGATTATTATGTCCCTCCTGCTGGAGCATGGGTTCGCCTTCAATATGGGTATGCAAATGCAGCCGGGACCAACGGCTTTACGTGCCTTCCGAAGCAAGAAGGAGCTAAAGATGATAAATTATTGGTCACCCATCCGATGACCGACCTTTTGCAAA
Source organism: Eudonia truncicolella (assembly GCA_949315975.1). Lineage (NCBI taxonomy): Eukaryota > Metazoa > Arthropoda > Insecta > Lepidoptera > Crambidae > Eudonia > Eudonia truncicolella. The sequence continues at coordinate 14,936,063 of OX438837.1, read as the reverse complement.
AATAGCTTAACCTTAGCCATCGGAGGTGGGACGCTATCAAGCTCTTCAAGTACTATATATGAATGTTATATTACAATTATTCATTATATTCTTTATAACGACTTCACTCATTCATACCTCGGCAAGATATCTAACAAACACATCGTTAGGATAATCTTGGCAATAGATGCAGTCCTGTGAAGTGCCCTGCAAGACCCGTTATTGGAGGCACTGACAGTTCTCGTCCCGTCTATAGCCGTTAGAACGCACCTTGTTTGCCTTAATTAATGGCGTGTCATAGAATCGCTCCGAATATGTCTCTTCATACGAGTACAAACATCGATTGTTTTTCATCGATTCCTGTCTACCTCGCATCTAGGGCATAAAAAACGAAAAACCGGAAATTAAAAAAAATGGGAAGTCGGCAAATATGTCATGTATTTCCAAAAACGAAATTTTCAAAGTAAATACCGGTTTTTTTGTTTAAAAAATGTAGTATGCTCCAAAGCCAAAATTCAAAAGTTGAAACAAATCAATTCCATTCCAGCAAATATTGCCGTTTTGCATATTATGTCGAAATGCCAATATTGGAAAGATGACTTATTATTATATTATTATTTTTCTTTAAATAAACGTTTCAAAAATTGACAGATATAATTTTCATTGAATGAAACCATTTTAATCGTAACACTCGAAAAAACTTCAAAAAACCGGTTTTAAAATTCCAAATCTGATTATAACCGGTATTATTTTTTCTAATATGTTTTTGTTTTTGTTTATATAATTTTAACGCAAATTATGTTGCGAAACAAATTACAAAAACACAAATGTTGAAAAAATTTCCACGAGCAGGATTTGAACCTGCACCCTTCTGACATACCGGGTCAGGTGCTCTTCCAATTGAGCTATTGTGGTTCTAACCAGCCAGCCAAAATTATTCAACTCTATTTACTTTTTTACTTTGAAAGCCAAAGGCGCCAATTCAATGTCAACAACTACCGTCATTAACATCATAATATTTTTACAAATACTAAAGATCAGTTAAGAAGTTCAGGCGGGCTAGTTAGAACCACGATAACTCAATTGCAAGAGCACCTGACCCGGTATGTCAGAAGGGTGCAGGTTCCAATCCTGCTCGTGGAATTTTTTTTTGTAATTATTTTTTCTTTTGATTTTGCATGCCCTATTCGCATCCGATCTACACAATATGACAGCTTCGTTCTCCGCTATCCCCTTGTGCATATTAAAATGCAAATCAAAGCCCGACGCCTGACGGTGTAATTTTTTTCCCGAATAATCGATCCACCCGTAATCGGGACCGACGGATAGTCACGTCTGTAATATATTTCTGGGGGTGCCGGAAAGACATCTAATACGAAATCTTTTTTACTTATTCCAATATGTGCAGACATAAACCGTTTTTTCGTTTTACGATCGCAATAAAATTCTTAATCGAGAATTAATGCTGTGGGCAAGGTGCGGCGGCGAAGCGTGTGCCACGGCTGGTAAGTTTGTGGAAAAAAATGCGTAATTTTTGAATGCTTGGATGTATCATTTGGGTACATTAATTGTGTTCATAAGTCGGAAGCCGGTCGTTTTATCGCCGCCGCAGCCGCACCCGCCTCAGCCCGCTTATGCAAATGATACACGCCGCGTGTCCGTAATGTTGGCATTATAACAATTTAAGAAGTAAAACAACAATAAGTGTTTCTAATATCCGACGCTTAACGTGGTACCTTTAGTGATGTAACGTAGGGAGCCAAACATACCCCCATGCACAAAGGTTATTATTATGAAGTAAGACTATGTAACGTACAAAAAATAGCTAGCTTAGCTTTACATAAAAAAACGCATGAGAAATAGTCGTTATGACTTTTGATTATTGTAACAGAAAACCGTAGAAATAAACAACTTATAGCTTGCGGAGTTTCTTAAGGCTTTTATTCGGTTGAATTGAAGATCTTCACCGTAGTGACCGTAGTGCTTTATCCCTCCAAAACGCTTAGTTTAAATTTCATTTTGAAAAATAATATTGTTGTTTGCTATTTCAAATTAGGTGCTTTCTAACGCGTATAAGCTTGATTTTGCAGACGTGCTTATCAATCGCTTCTACGAGCTTAACAAAAGTAGACACGCGTTTTCCGGCAAATTCGCGCGAAGCAGTTGCTCATTCAGTGGTAATATGGATTACAATTGACCAAAGGAAAAGGTCTTCAACGACCGTGCTCAAACGAGCTTCTAAGTGGTCTAGGCACGTACAAGATGCGTGTACAAATAAACGCAGAAAAAAGGCCAAACTGAAACTGTTCTCAAAATTAATACCTTCAATTAATTTTAGCATCATTTGTTTATTAATTAAGTAATTTGAAAAAATCAACAGCTAAAAACACATAGATAGTCTTCACATATAGCTTCATGAGCTAAACGTTTATCACTATTATGAATAGCTACATACTTAATGCACTTTACATTAATGCATGTACACTGAAACCTACACTGCATAAATATTTCACTAACAGTAGTGCTGAAACACCAAGAGCAGTTACGATGGGAAACTTGAATGTCCTCATCGAGGAAGTCAGAAACTTATTAGTAGGGCAGCAGCAGCTAGCAGTAAGTATCATGTCACTAATTGAAGTTCTTGCAACGTATTGCAAGTTCTTGCAAGGTATTTGCTATAATGTTACGTGATGACTGTATGAAATTCCTGATCTCCGGGATCGCCACACTTGATATCAAACTCAAAGCCATGACGCCGTCCACTTTTCATTTTAATAAAGCAATGATACAGACATAATTATGCGAAGTGTGGCAGACCCGGCATGTGGATTTTTGCTCTGAGTTTTATGTTAATGTGTACCCCAGACTCTATGCTAATGAGTGAATATGAGAGTATTCATATGGAACCACTATTTTAACCCTTGGCGAGCAACGGGCTCACATAAGCAGAAATTGGGTAACGGAAAATATGCTAATTTCCTCAGTAAATTCAAGGGAAGCGTGATTAAGAGGAGTCAGGCTGCGGGCCGGTTCGTCATTAAGCAGTTACATTGGAACATTGGACTGTGGAATGGTACAGGGTGTTTCGAATCGAGCTACTAACTACAATGGCTCAGTAATCTGGAATGAAAATTCACTTTCTGAAATAAAGATGGGATTTTGTTTGTTTCAAATCTCAGCTAACTACGTTCTTGTACCACTAATTGCAGGCCCATTATGTGCATACTGGCCTCGAAAGACATTGTTGACTAGTTTTGCCCAAGGCATAGAGCTTCCAAAACTACGTCATGGAACTGTTATGTAACGTACTATTATTTAATGAATGGCTTTAAACGATATAGGCATCATGGATACGGCTCTAAATATGTTTAAATCTTATCTAAACAATAGACGTCAAGTTGTTTAGATAGCAGAGTTTACAAGTTCTCCTAAGGACGAACAAATATGTTGCGGTATACCTCAAGGTTCTATAGTCGGGCCATTACTATTTTTAATTTACATAAACAATATAACTAAAATAGGACTAACCGGATACCTAACACTATATGCTGATGACACATGCTTGTTTTTCTTCGACCACTCAGTTCACGCCACAATCGCAGACGCCCAAAAATATCTAGATACCTTAAACCAATGGTTGCTGTCTAATTTATTTACAATCAACACATCAAAAACATCGTGATACATGATACTAGCCGCAACAAATAAAGATATTTCTGACTTCAAACCACTCAAAATAAATAATGAACCTATTTAAAGATCATATCAAGAAAAATTCTTAGGGTTGCTGATTGATGACAATCTAACTTGGAGGCCACACATGGAGCACGTCAAATCTAAATTAATATCTGTACTGGGAGCACTTCGTAAAATAGCACACTGCATACCAAAAAAAGTAAAACCTATTATATACAATTCATTAATAAAATTACATTTAGAATACCTAATTGAAATCTGGAGATCAGCCGCACCAACTAACCTAAAGTCGCTATCGAGATCTCAAAATAAATTAGTAAAGACATTGTTCCATTATACATTTCTTACACTAACTAAACAATTGTAAGATAAAACTAAACTAATAAACCTATCCCAACTACATAAATATACAACATGCATTTAAAAAAAAATTATAAAGAGTATTAAATCAAATATACAATTAGATAAATTTGATATTTTTTTTTTACATGTTGTGGTTGTCTTCTATAATTTTGTGTTTATTTGTAATGGAAAGTGTCCTGCTATGATAGGGCATTTTCCAATATTTTTGACGCTGTAAGGGAGAAAAGAGCTGGACACTTGCTGAGTTTCTTGCCGGTTCTTCTCAGTACAAGATCTCCCGCCCAGAGTAGACTTACGAACCGATGGCATAGTGACATTCACAAGAGCTATTTGTAGCCTAAACTGAATAAATGATTTTGAATTTTTGAATTTTTATATAAAAAAAAATATACGCATAATCTCCAAAACAAAAACAAACAAATTAATTACTCCTAAGACTTAATATTGGAAAAAGACAATTCTGTTCGAGGGAGCACAGCTGTTTAATAGGTTACCAGATGAAGTGAAAACCTGTGAGACTATATACATGTTTAAAAATAAACTTAAACTGCATATCGCAACGAGTACCACAGAGTGACTATTTGTATACTGTTATTTATGTATTATTTATATCTCATTATAATTGAAATGTAATTTCGTATGAGAATAAAGATCTTTAAATCTTTAAGCCTATGTGGTCTAGTTGGTCGATTCCCACCGTGGGGTACATGTGTACTCGGTTTGGTTGGTGGTAGGGCTTGTTTGTCCGCCTGGCTAGCTACCACCATCTTATCTAAATAGGTCGCCATAAAATCAATGTTTGTAGCATTGTTGTGTTTCGGCAGCTAGAGTAGATAAAGTAGCCAGTAGTACCTCAGTAGATGAGGATTCCGGGTGAAGTGCGCTTTCACCATTGGCCTTATCATCACTTAACATCAGGTGAGATGAAGGAACTGTGCTTACCCGTAAGACATAACAAAATATACCTATTTTCAACTAATCGTACAAAGCAGATGAAAAACATATTCATTAACTTTGTATGCCGGGCTTTTAGTTACGCTTGCTTGGTCAGTCAAATAATCTTTAGTTCTATTTAAGCTTTCAACTTTCTCTATTTGAAACTTTGTTACATCAATTAGGATAGATATCGAGAGATGCCTTTCAGTTGGTTTGGCTTGTCTCAAGGCTTCTTCATTGTTAGCTTGCCTGCTCTCTCAATGTAATTGAAAAAGAAATAGCGTGGTAGTTTCTGGCCCGTTCAGGGAGAACATCATCCATCCGTAAGGAAGGCTCGTGCCCCAGCAGTGGGGAAATAAATTGAGCTGATGATGTGGATGATGATGAAACAATGGAATTTGATGATGTTAACTGTTATCAGTCTCTTGTTCTAATTTATCTTTCGTGTCTACCATTGTTCTTATCAAATTTAAAAAAAAAATAGTTTGATTGATATCAGTTTTGTTAAGACACACATTACATATTTCCTATTTTTAACTATTACTGTTTAACTATCATTCCGAAGTGGATTACCCATTGAAATACGACTATGAATGGAAGTCCACTCTACGTAACCGCACTGTATAGTGCAACATTTTCCGTCCGTGAAAATCTTCAATTACCTGATTCTAAAATAAATTACCTAGCATTCTTAATCAGCTCACAAGAGGGGAGTGTATGCTCAATTGTGGCTAACATAAAGCGCAACCCATATTAAATAAAACTATAAAACAATGGCACAGTTTCATCGACCGCATTTATTAGTCATCACAAATTGATATGACCGCGTGCCATCAGCATTCTGCCCGTTTGTTATAACAACTTTTTATATAAACCAATCATATTGCACTGACCTAGTTTCTGTATTGTATTGTTTGGTACTGTTATAGGCACAAAGCGCAACTACTGTTACCAGTCTGTTCTCCAAATTGGCCATAACTGGCTTTTGCCTTTGATTCCGACCACGTGGCCGCAAGAGCTGTTAGACTCGTACTACAGTTTCTAATTCCAAACATTGCATTTACTTCAATTACAATAAAAAACACTGAAGATATAAAAACTGTTTTTGCTGGTTTCAATTGCATCTAGTGGTTGAAGTTAATGTGATACCTAGTGTGTTTGTCCTTTTTTACGTCAAAACGGAGCAACGGATCGAAATGATTTTTGCACATATATAGTTGGAAAGATGGTAAGTGTCACAGGTTGTCTTTTAAACCGAACAAACACAACCACTAAGGTTTTTTTTTTTAAATTGGATTAAAAAAATACAGACGCTGTGATTAAGAAACGAAAAAAAAATTGTGTATTTCACAGACTGAGGAGCAGCATAAAAGCATAAAAGAAATTACAATCTAAAATTGTCTGCATTGGCACTAATCGGTCATTTATATAGTTCAGTGAGCTTAAAATAACGAGGATAATGACGACATTATGCAATGTCATAAAACACATTCAGAAATTGTAAAACTAGTTAACAAGCATACAAAACAATATATTTGTGCGCCGATTTTTAGTATGATAAAAGTAAAAGTAATAATTAAAGACACGAAGGCGTATTATTAGATTTGAAAACTGTTGTATCGTCAGTTCGTTTCACATGTTTCTTACAAACTATATATAATACTGACTATCTTATAATTACAAAGCATAAAACTAGACCTTAATTCTATATATGAAAGAACATCAACACGCGATAATATCACGACAGTGTCACATATAGGCATATAATGAAGAAATATTACCAGAACCCAAAATAATTGGTAGTGGTGACACTAACAACTAACAAAGAACCAAAACACAATTCTATTGTATGATATTCTAAAAGTAGTGAGAACTTTCATAAAGCAAATCGAACATTAGATAAACCAATCAATAAATTGAAATTTGTATTGCGACGATGTAATATTGTTCGAACTTTAAAGTCAGACATGCCTGTATTAACTTCGTCGCAACTATAGAGAAGTTTGCAGACTGTTCGTCAGACGACACACAATTCACTAAATACAAACACCGTGACCTGAAACTTTTCACTTCGTGATATCATAACTTGTTAACTGTTCGATAGTAGAGAAAATAGTTGCCATGTATGTTGCGTCTAATTGAACTTTGCATTTACTTGAGTCGTCGACTCAATTATGAGTTACGCAGAACTTTAAGAGATTATGTTATGTACCTCATTAGGTACATAACATAACATCTAGCTGCGGTGCGGATGCACCATTGTGCATCCGCACCGCAGCTACGCAGAGATGAGCAACCTGATTCAAGTTGTTATCATCTATTGATTATGTTTTTGAAAAACTATAAATGTTGCTCGACAAAAAATTACTGCAGTGTGGATACACCATACAATACAATATCAAAAGTTATAGTGATTTCTCTTTCTCTTATCGACCTTCAAAATACATGTACACTTTTTCGTACTACACTATTTGTAGGGTACAATAACATAGGATATATAGGTACTTAAAAGATCTAGAACTCACCAGAAGCTTCGACGTGTGAGTTGAGGAAGAGTATGCAGGCGAACAGCAGAGCGGCGGTGCGGTGGAGCGCGTGACGCCACTCTCGCATCTTACCGGCGCCGCGCCGCGCCTGCGCAACACAACACGTGACAACGCGCCGCACGCCACGCCCCCAACATCACCACGCGGCGAGCGCGCGAATACACATCTACCCTCACCCCCCGCCCACTATTACGACGGATAACCTTACTTACGATTACGCTTACAAACTATACACATCACAACCGAGTTTTGCCACTTATAATATAACCTTCAAAAAATTAGGCTACACGATTTTTTTATTATTATCACAAAAATACGACAACCGCTTCGATGATTATTTTGTTATTTTTAAAAACTTTTTAGTAAAACACGTAGACAACGATGAGGATTTCTCTTAAAAACTTTATCTAATATTTACAATTTATAATTATTTATTTATTTTAATTAGGAGTGTTCTATGTTTGTTCTTTCTATTTAAGCGTGATTTTCACTGCGCGGGTAAGTCGATAAGCACAGTTCGACAGTTGACGCGACGATCGATATTCATCCATATTCCATTGTTATACGTCACTTTTCGTCTTCTCAACTTAGTAAGGAACCACTACACTCGCACGTTCGTCCTGTTGCACAGTACACAGAAATCTTATTCGTAATCAAACACATTTTTTAGTTTTTGTTGCCAGTATCGCCCGTGTCATTCGTTGAACCTGGAATCAAGTGGAAAAGATATTGTTAGTCAGCATGACCTTGTTATTAAGTCATGCTAACAAACAAACTTCGAGCTTCAAACAGGAGTTGGAATGCGCATTTCTAAACATGAAAGTTAAAACAGAAAGACCGATACCACAAAGACAAACGTTAATCTGACTAAATTTGACGATCTCCGTAGCCGAGTGGCTTGCACGCCGGACTTTGGACGGCGCTAACTCTGAGGTCCCGGGTTCGATTCCCGGTCGGGTCAATGTCGAAAACGAACTTTTCGATATTGTGTCGGGTCTGGGTGGTTGTGGTACCATCGTTGTTTCTGATTTCCATGAAACGAGTGCTTAAGCTTAAGCTTTTGTAATGTTGTCTCATTATTATTTTTTTAATCACTCTACAAAGATAAAACCGCGATAGAATTAAGTCAGTATTTTTGATGTGGTTAATTAATACCAGCCAAAGTATTTGTAGCTGATAAAGCAGTTAGTAATACCGAAAAAATGCGTAAATAACCTGGTCTAAGTCGATCATAATTTAGAAGTATCATAACTATTCAGAACTGAATAGAGTTAAAACTTCACAAGCACGAGATAGCAGAATTCAATTTTGTGAGAAAATTCGCAGTCCTACAAAACGGAAGAGGACGGCAACATCGGAAACTAAATATTCAATGATAGAGAGTCGTCGCCGGCAGTTTGCACAACTTATAACTCCAATAAGACCGGACCAGGTGTGACCGGATCGCAAGAATGGAGCTATTTGCATATCTCCGACGATTGGGCGGTTGTAAAATTGTCTTTACATTCCCAAAACGTTGATCCTGACTTCATAAACATACGTGACATTTGTGACTGAAAGAATTGTGAGTAAAAAATCATTTAAGTTTTGTAACAAAACAGAGATGGTTATTTTGTCCTATAATTGTAAGAATTATGTTTTCATTACCTAACAAAATATATGTTTTTAAAATTCAATCACTAAAATAATTCTTTAGTCAAGCTATTACAACCAAATCAAAGCAGTTCAACTAATTTGCTATATTTAGTATTCTAACCTCGAAATAAAAATCCGATAAGAGCGACTTGAATTTACCTACTGATAAAAAGTCGACGGTTCCAATATAGGATAGTCCTAAAGCTCAAAAAATATGAATATGATAACAACACAGAATCTAATCAAGATTCCAAAGATAAGGGGATTAGTCAAACGGCGAAGTGCGCTACACGAAGAACTCTGTCGTCAAGTGCAATAATCATCTATCATGCCACGACTCGGAAACGTTTAATCAACCCCGATCTTAATTAACTCACTAACGATCTTATTTGCTACTTCATGACGACATCCGGAAAGCCATTATTTTTTAACTTTTAATAGGATTTACAAGATAAAATTAATTTAAAGTTTTAATGTTGAATTCTTATCGAAAATTTCTAAATTTATATTTAAAATTGATTAACAAAATCTTTCTGAATTCATTGATCCGATTTTCCGAAATGAAAATGATGATAATGATAAAATTTAAACTGACTGACTAGTCAGCCCGTGACCACGGGCCGTTGTAACTCGATCGAAACCTCAGGTATAAGGAAGGTATGAAACCTTTTACTAATTAGTTTGCGTTAATCCCCGTTTCAATTTCTTTGTTAACTATGGAACGCGAAAGTTTAAAAGTGTAGATGATAATGAGAAAGTCTAAAATAATGTGTGAAGAATTATGAACCTGGGTAATTAAGAAACGAAATGCGCGAATGTTGAACTCGAAGTGCTCGCAGGTATCGCCTGGAACATCGATTCTGGCGCGTGCACTGAATTTTAATAAGGATTTATATTCAAAAAGTCTACAGACGCCTACAGAAGAGGTTCGCCTTCTGGTTACCAACTCAAGGTAAATATTATCTTGTATTCTAATACCGTTCATAAGATGCGTCGTTTCCCTAACGTTAATGTTGGCAACATTTCGAAACTACCACCAACTATCCCGCTCACACAATATCGCTAAACACGTGTGCGAAAGAGGCAACTCCTAATCGCAAATGATCGTTAGCATGCCAAATTTGTATGGAACTATAACGATTATATTATGCACCTTATAACATGGGAGTAATGAGCTATTAGTGATTTTAGTAGTTTCATTTAATAGCCGTTTGTGTTAGAGGCAGTGGGTTTATTGACATCGTTTGGCAGTGACATTAAGTGTAATCATGGCACTTAGTGAAGTGATATAATATTATACTATGCATATAACAACTTATTTAGTTTAAGCTTGACTGGTTATTGGTTTGTCGTAGCATTTTCATAGAAGTGGTGCTATCTAATTTAAATAGGTGAGAGTTTAAGCAACATGGAAAAATAAAAGTTACCGTAAAAGGAATTCCATGTTTAGCTATACTGCAAGTTTAAACATAAACTATTTAGGTACAGTACAGTTTTTGACTAGTACCTACCTGCTAGTATTACTAAAACAATTATTATTTGCCAACAAAATGCGCTAACGCGTCCAATGTCAAATAAATCACATATGAATATAGAGATCAACACCAATTAGAGAAACACAAAAAATGTGACCAAGCGTATCAGATTTGCTAACGGTACAAAATCACAGAACGCGATGCTAAAAAACAAAAAGAATCATGCGCGCCAAAACCTCTTTGTAGTATCCACGTCAGATTTTTACGAGCAGCGATAAAAGAAAAAAACTAAAACAGCCGAAATCGTAACGAAGTTTGGCCGTTCCCAATCGCGCCGGCGCCGCTGCTACGATGATTCGATGACGCAGCGCGGTCTGCAGAATAACCTTTGATTTACGAACAGGCGTTTAAACGCGTTAACTGCACTATTTGCCGAGTCTCGATCTGAGAGAGAAATTGTGGCGCAACTGCACCGGGCATCAAGTACTTATTTTCTATGATATTATTGCACGATTGGCTTGGCTACTTGTAAATGTTGTACGCTAACTGAATCATACTTACGACTAATAAAATTTGACCAAGCGAGTTGAAATTCCGCAGTAAGGTAGTGTAAATTAATCGATTTATTATTGTATGTTTCAGCTAAGATTATGTTACTCAAATATCTAAGACTTTGACTAAATTATAGAATACTAGCGACGTGCCCCGGCTTCGCACGGGTGCAATGCTGATACACGCAACTGCTATGTCCCTGCATTTTAAATCTGTAATATCTTCAAAAACATTCATTGAAATTACATGCTGTTAAGGTACATATTGATCTATATTAAATGCACAATGTATTTAAGGTACTTGATTGGATAAGGATTAATGCTGTAATGCTTAAAATCGCTGCGTAAATAAGCTATTATTTCTCGTAAAAAGTAAAAGATAATAAAATATTATTGTGGGTTATCCCTAAGAGATAGACAAATACCATCGCGGACTTTTTTGTAGACCTTTTTAAGGTGTACAATACCTACTGTAGTACATTATTTTGTTCAGCCAGCGTTTGCAATGTAAGCGCAAAAAAATGTGAAACCTCTAAAATTATCAGTGTTTCTCTACTATATTATGCATGTATTTATACATATAAACCTTCCTCTTGAATCACTCTATCTATTAAAAAAAACCGCATTAAAATCCGTTGCGTAGTTTTAAAGTTCTAAGCATACATACATACATACATACATAGGGACAGCGGGAAGCGACATTGTTTTATACTATGTAGTGAAAACTGATTCCAGTTTATATGTCTGCAAGCTTCGGATAAAGATGGGACAGTTCTTAGAACTTCGTAAAATGATTCGTTAATATATAATTTTCTCTATCGCTCGTGCGCAAATAGATTTCGCCATTCGCACTCGTACATATACGATGACTGCTACTATCGAAGAACGACAGCAACACACTACAATCTGAGCGTGAACGGCAGATACAAGTATTGACGAATCATTGTACGAAACTCCAGCTCCACGCCCACGCTGTAATACATGGCAAAAATAGACAAAAGCGTCGGCGTTCCACTGAATACGTACCGAGGAACGGAGATTTCGTTAAAAACATTATTTATTATCTTTCGATAATCCTTTGGTACAAGGTGATCTGAGATTCAAACCCCAAACTGATGAACGATAAAGACTTTGCACAGCTCGAAATTAGATATTTAACTTGAGACATAGATTGCCTATTAGCAGAATATGTTCGCAAAGTTTCACCACGGCTGCCGCTTATAAGTTATAAGGAGAATGTATTGGGAGTGCAGTATTCTATAGACTTGTGCCTTAAGCTGTAAAATAAGAGGGGTTTAATGAAAAGAGCGCATATTTAACACATCCTATATGTCTCATTCGATTATCCTACTAATATTATAAACGCGAAAGTTTGTAAGTATGGATGGATGTATGTTACTCTTTCACGTAAAAACTACTGAATGGATTTTAATGAAACTTTCCTCATATACAGACCATGACCCAGACCAGCATATAGGATACTTTTTGTTTTTTTACTGTAGTCTTCGCGAACGAAGTCGCGGGCAACAACTAGTAAGTGATAAACCGAAGCTCAATGATATTATAAGAATCATCAATATAGACAAGAGAGAAGAAATAATGATTCTGTTTTCACAGTTTACACTTTCATGTCTTCTCGCGTTTTACTTACGAAACATTATATCCTGACGTTTCGAGCTTTGTGCAGAATCCGAGGTCACAAGAAGGCGAGGTGTTGGTTGTCTCATAATTAATTTGTAACATGTTACCTTAATTCATAGTAATTTTTTAACTGGTGCTCTTTGTTTTACACAAAATGTGCTGACAGTATATTAGAATTATAAAAATGTAATAATTACAGAATTATATATTGGATTATTGAAACTTTGTAATTCCGACACAAGTGATAACATTGATGGTTAATGGAGTGTTTATAAAAAAATGTACTACAAATATGATATTGACAAAATAAAGAATAAAAACGTCGGGTCATCAAATATATCTATATATACATATAATGACTTGTCCTGACCGACTGACTCTTTATCGCCGAACCTAAACCGCTGAAGATAATTAGATAAAATTCGGACGGTAGGTAAATCGAGTGACGTAACCAGCCACTACGAAAGGATTTTACGGAAATCACACCCTAAGGGGGTCAAATAGGGGGTGACAGTTTGTATGAAAGTCGGTCAGTTTTGAATTGGTATTGGGGTTCTTGAAAAGAATTAAAGAAAAGAAGTAAAAGAGGGAAATCGTTATTTTTAAAGTAATAACCATCAAAATGAATATTTTAATCGATCTTTAGATTTTTTAACAAAAATAAAGAATGACGTGTTTTAGCTTAGCATTTTTCGAAAAACCTCCCCTAGAGTGGTGAAATAGGGGTGGAAAGTTATTATGGAAATCTGTCATTCCTTAAATTTCGGTATTAGGCCTGGTTAGAAGAGTTTCAGGATTTTTGGAAAACGATGACAATTTGTACAGGGGGTTTCAGAACGGACCAAAATTATAGAGTGATCTTTATTACGTGGTTTTGTTTTACACTTTTTACTAATTGTAGCTCGCATGGATGAGCTTTTTATGATACAAAATGAGCGTGAACGTGAGCAAAGCCGCGAAAAAAAATCTAGTATAAAATAAAGTAAAGAACTTGGCTGCTCTAAACAATTTTAGTCCAGTGTTAACAACAGGCAATTGCATTTAGACAATACAACAAACAAAACAAACGACCAAAACTCTGGGAACACTATAAATTTATATCTCAGAAGGGAAAAGCTTAATTGTTTAAATTTGTTAAATAAGAAAACACAAAACATATGACAACTTTACACAAGAAGCACTTAGTCAACGGAATCTCTTTCATTTAACGCCCCAAGACGTTAGCATACGAATACGACACGACGCATTATAATGACAAAGACGGCTCCGACTGCGGACTAAATTAATCATTGTGTTTACTGATTAACATCCGCCATTCAGACAACTTACCCGGTTAGCAAATTATGTCCTGATGGAATAGTTAAATTGTTCTTGTCGAGTTCCAGCGGTGGGGATAAGTACAAGTTTTTTTGGAAATTTACTGACTATACAGTTTTTAAAAATGTGTTTGAATGTCTTGTTATAATTTTCAAAGCTTATGATGTAAAAGCCAAATAAGAAGCAGCAGCTATTACTAAAGACGATATAAACACTATTTAACACAGAGTTTTTAAAAAGCAATCCACCCACTATTAATTTTAACTCTGATAGGCGATAAAAACCAAGTCTTTGTCATCAATTAACTGTTGCCATGAAAACTAAGTCATTCGTTATGCTTTAGTACCTACTTTACTTTTTAATCTGATTGAAATGTAGGCCGTGGTGCATACAGAATAAGATGGAAATTTCATTGTTACGAACTTCATATCGCCATTTATCCATAGGGGTCAGCGCAAGGCCGAAATATGGGGTTAATGAAACACCATCAATGGTTAGTTCGGTCCCACCGCGATAAATTTCGAGAGGGGTTATTGCTGGCATTAGCCTGAAATCTCGCCCTGGCTTTACCAATAAATTACCAGTATTTGAATAATCTACAACAATACCGACGATTACAAATAACATACATTAAACGTTGTAAACCAAGACGTAAGTGATAAAATGTTTTTGTTTTGTTTATATAATTTTAACGCAAATTTTGTTGCGAAACAAATGTTGAATTATTCGTGGAATTTTTTTCAAAATGCTGAAAAAATTTCTACGAGCAGAATTTGAACCTGCACCCTTTTGACATACCGGGTCAGGTGTTCTCTCAATTGAGCTTTCGTGGTTCTAACCAGCCCGCCGAAATTATTCAACACTATTTACTTTTTTACTTTGAAAGCCAAAGGCGCCAATTCAATGACAACAACTACCGTCATTGTGATCATGATGATGGTTAGAACCACGATAGCTCAATTGGGAGAGCACCTGACCCAGTATGTCAGAAGGGTGCAGGTTCAAATCCTGCTCGTGGAATTTTTTTCAACATTTGTGTTTTTGTAACGTAAGTGATAGTTAATATTTATTATGTCCATTTAACCCATATTAGTATTCATGTTACACAAATGAGAGAATCTGATTTTCCCACATATGTTTAACATTATTGCAAGTTGACGTATCTTTGAAGGGATCGCGGCCTCACCACTCCCGTTAGAAGTATTTTGTTTTATGTCGAGATGAGTGCGCGTGTTTATTTATGAAAATGAGTTTGCATAGTTTACTAGTATACCTACTTAGTTTGGGCATCGTGCGGTCGAAAAATGGACGTCGAGAATTTGAGAACATTTCAAATGACAAAACGAAAAACAAAGCAAACTTCGAAACATAAACATGAGTGACATTTGAATAGCAATTTAGGAATTTTAAAAGCCATATGAATAAAGCCATTGCATAGCTTGTTGGTGTTCATAAATAAAATCTCAATTCGTAGAGTTATATTTGCGCTGCATTTCTCCGGTCCCTTGGAACGGATATTGAATTTTCATAACGTTCGTTTGTTATTGCAAGGCTGCTTTTTATTTATCGCACATTTAAACCGGCACGTTTGTTGACAGGAAATTAATGCATCGATTGATTCAATTTGAGTTAACGAGCCGATGGAGCAATTTGGATAATATTTAGTCAAAATGTTTGATTGAAGTCTCACTTGCAGAAGACTTGTTATAGAATAGTGCGCCTGAAGCGAGTTTATTACGTCAATTCGATCGAGTTAAAGCTAACAACAAATTGTATTGAAACAACGATACCTGTAACAAGTTCGTTTCACAAGCTTGCCGTTAGGTGGCCCCCCACTGATAGCAGCTGGTGGTAGCTGATACTGACTGATACGAAAGCGTTTTAAAAAAGCCGCACAATATTATGACAATTACTACACTACACAAGAGGCACTCAGTCAATGGATTGATTTTAATTTAACGCTCCAAGAAGCATACATATACGACACAATTCAATAATATTACGCAAAAAGTAAGCCACCAAGCAAGCAAATCCTTTATTTAAATATTTGTTTTGTAAATATTTATCAACAATGTATTTTTTTTAAAGTTGGTACTATTCCCAATTTTTATACAGGATCATTGCAAAAATAATAATAATCAGCTCTTATATACAGTTTAATAACTCCATAATTCTTAACATTTTTGTTTTACGACTTCGACTATAGTATAGTAATTTTAGTTTATTTTAGTACTATAGTAATTTTACTTTTTCGTCTTCAAGATAGAGCTAAAAAGAAATAGATAAATACGAGAAATATAAGAAAAAAAAGTATAACTTGTAAAAAAAGTATAAACTTAGTCTAAGAAGAGTTCATTAGTAAAATTCAAATGATTCTGAAAATTAAAACTTAAACTGATATCTTGATATTATGGACATTCCTTTATACTATCTTCTTCTTCTTCTTCTTGATATAATAAGTTCAAAAACACACGTGGTGAATAGCCTTACATTTTGTGATCAAGGCGCAGTATACTAAAATTATGTTTAGTAACGGTATAAAACACATATGGTATATTTTATCAAAGGAGTCATCGAAATAGCTGATATGGCATCTCCCATAATTTATTCGTTCAGACCCACGTTCGGCTAATGTAAGTATTCGAATTAACACCAACGGTTATCGGGAAACGGTAAAGTTTTATATACAGCTGTAAAATTTTATTGTGCGCATCTACTTTTATTCTGAGCATGGGTGGTGTTTAATGCAGAGATACTTTTCGAAACATTAAATATCGTTTCTACCCTTAAGTCTAAAAACCAGGCTTTCGTAATACTAGAAAAAAAGCATAAATGTTTTTGTGACTTCATACGACTTTAAATGACAGTTTTACAAGAGTTTTATTTGGTTCATCCTCAAAGAAATAGGCTTTAGTTTTTCATCCGTGCATTGGTCCTACAACATACTCCGATTCGTGCAACCGTGCATCGTTTCTACCCATACATATTCCGGTTTCGTGCATTAAACCTACCTAGACATACTTTACTATTACTTATACTGTTACAACTACAACTACAAACAACAAATTGGTTATGGCCAAAGCTTTTATTTTTACTACTTTTTGTACTTTATACTACAATACTCTTTTTTATAAACTATTTAGAAGCCGCTATCGTGTCATTCACATGTAATCACAAATCAATTCGAGTACCACATTGCGATTACAAAGAGCTCCTCTAAAGTTCCCACAATTGAATGAAAAAGAAACATTTACTCTGAACGAAGTTGTTTACTAACGTCCTGGTTATTTGCTCTCATAACATGTATCTCGGTCCTTTGGAGCTGCAAGTTCGTATTTGAGATAGGAGGTTGTGTCCCGTGCGCATATTGAAGCTGCACAATAAAGAGCACGTAGGCTATTCAGGAGAAAACTGAAATGGAACTTCAAATTATAATTTTACATAACCACTCAAAGTTAAAATTGCAGCCAAAACATTTGAATGAGAAACATAAGTTCCTACAAAATATTTAATTAGTACTTACAATGAAACCAACAATGTGTGCAAAGTAATAACAATATCTAAGAAACATTGATTGATTATGGAAACAAAGAGCGACAGCTTTCAAAATAGCAAAAGCAACTGTTGAAAGAATAACGGAAATCCATAGAGATTAGAGAAGTCAATAAAAACGACATCTGTTAGAAACTGACAAAAACTTCCCGAAATACCCCAGAGGTTCCCAAATACATTACCAATTGTAACGTGCTCCCAATACCGAATGGCGTACACAGTTGTATTCTTCAGAGGACGTGCGATAATTTCAACAAAGTTTATTCAACACATGCGAGATATCGCGCCCGCCCGGGGATCCCTATACGAACCAACTTTGACAATTAATGGCCCGAACTAGAGCAAGTTTTGACTCAGAATTAGGCGTTTCGCCGATTCTTGCTCCCGGTTTTATAGCCGTGGACATTTAATTACAGAAGGAATTTGAAACTTATAATTAGAACAAAAAAGCAATTGAAAATGGTAAAATATATTATTTTTTTTCATTCCATCGTTGTATGTCTTCAATACTAACTTATACAAGGATTATGAAGAGTTATTAATTAATCATTGGCAAAAAAGTAAAGGAACGCCACAAACAGTCGGCAAATCAAGTCGGAACTGATTTAGCAAAATCTTCATTAGTAGACTAGAAACAACTTAACCTTCCTCGCATATATCAAAAACTGTTCAGATTGCGGCTACGTGCTTCGCTGCCTCTGGCGTCTGATTTACTGGCATACGTGCAACTACACGTGCTCGTTAAGGCACTATACTGTTTCTTTAGTAGTTCTGATAACACTGATCATGAGCTTAGTTGGGACGCCTTAAAACTAAATGCTTGGCTATTCAACGAAAAAGGAGCCACCCAAAAATTCGGCAGTTTATTTACGCATAGGATATTAAAAGCTTCCGTACTTTCGGCAAAATACGCCAACATTTTGACGACTACATGTCAAATGTACTATGTATTTGTACAAGTACACAAACTCCATTGTAATTAATTCTCCAAAACAGAAATCGGATTAAGCCTTGATAACTTTTTACCACTAACTTACCATGAATGTGAAACTAAATTAAAATTTAGATTGGCTTATCAAATACAAAACCTTGTAGTTTCTAATTTAAATTCATGGAGGTTAAACATTTCAATCAATCAAAAATGTGACGGGGCGAAGTAGGAAAGGTCGGAGAACTATCAAAGTTCTGCATCGAACATGACTACGGTAAAGCAATTAGGTTAATAAACGGGCGTCCCTTATTCAGCAAAAACTGACACAGCTACCTATCAACGGACGACTGAGTAAACTATAATAATTGATTAGCAGCACATCACAGTATTTACACCTGTGAATTTCAAAGACATATGGATCCGCCTTGCAAACGGTGACCGCAGCTATATAGACGCTTGCGACACCATGGGTATAAGCTATAATTATGATCAAACAATACTAGATTCAGAACCTATCTACAATTAAAAAAACGTGTGCTAGGTTTAAATAAAGAAGTCTTTCAAAGTCTCTGTCAGTATTAAGAAGAACAAAAAAACTGTCATTAACCCAAAAGTATGGTTTTTAATGCA
The DNA here is from genome assembly GCA_949315975.1 of Eudonia truncicolella. Taxonomy (NCBI): domain Eukaryota; kingdom Metazoa; phylum Arthropoda; class Insecta; order Lepidoptera; family Crambidae; genus Eudonia; species Eudonia truncicolella. Next base: position 14,916,811 of record OX438837.1, on the reverse strand, counting down.
AAATTTGAGTGTAACGGAAACATATCTAGAAAATATACAATCTTCTAAATAAATTGTGTTCAAATAAAAACCGTATTGAGGATAGAAATTCCATGCGCATCCCCCAAGTGGTCATTACCTGGCGTAAAGCTATAACACCCACAATCAGAAAATCGGATATGGCGCGGAGCCAAATTTGAACAGTACCTGCTCTATCCCTCTAGCCTTCCATATCTACGAGTGTGTTCATAGTACAAATAATATAAAGAGAGAAGTGAACAACGAAATTGTTGTTATTTTTGTGGATTTATTTCTTGTGTCTATAGCGTGCGTTAACAATTGAATTGCCGGTAGTTGTGGATTCAGGTTTATGTTTTAATACAGTTAAATTTTTCCACAAAAATAGCAATGAACTTCAAAGATAAAGGAAAATAGAATACATAAGCTTAAAAACAAAACGAACCTAATATATTTCTTCAATCTTCATGAAGAGTAAATATAATAGTAAAGCTGTCTATGCACTATTCTTTAAGATTAACGTTTCATGAATTTACAAAGTAACTTTTTTTTTTGAAGTTATTATAATTAGAGCACTCTACATACGCTTTGCACTTGAGCTGAACACACATAGAATCGTAATTCAAGAGTCGAAGCCATTGGAATGCAATTGGCAAAGGAAACCATATTAAAACTTATCCCAAAAACTTGGGACTAGTTTCAGCTGAGCCGAGAGATGGCACTTTAATGGGCGCATGCTTCTGAATGGTTTATTACAATGTCAGTGGAATTAAATATGTGAAAACGTTATTAATGGAATCAAAATAGAAATAAATCTCATGGTGTTGATGGAGTTCGCTGATCTGTATTTAAAAGGTTAATGATAATATAGTTAATTGATAATTTAGTATATACTATAATTTATACCTATAGTGTAAACAATAAAAGTGTAAAATGTTTTTGTTTTGTTTATATAATTTTAACGCAAATTTTGTTGCGAAACAAATTACAAAAACACAAATGTTGAAAAAATTTCCACGAGCAGGATTTGAATCTGCAGCCTTCTGACATACCGGGTCAGGTGCTCTCCCAATTAAGCTATCGCGGTTCTAACCAGCCAGCCAAAATTATTCAACACTATTTACTTTTTACTTTGAAAGCCAAAGACGCCCATTCAATGTCAACAACTACCGTCATTAACACATGATCATAATATTTTTACAAATACTAAAGATCAGTTAGGAAGTAGGCAAGCTATTTATAAAATGTTGGTTGGTATGTCAGAAGGGTGCAGGTTCAAATCCTGTTCGTGGAAATATCTTCAAAATTTGTGTTTTTGTAATAATAGTGTATTTCAATAACTAAACACTAGAGTAAATAATAATAATATATAGTACATTCATGATACCTAATACATATTGTACATTTAAATAATAAGACGGTGAAACAACATAATTAGGTACTAAAGAGACTAAACTTCTATAAATCAGGTCAAATTCAAAAGAGAAAAAAACATTTAAAAAAAAAAGAATTAAATTGCCTGAATCTTACATGAACTGAAATTGCAAACTTTCATACAGTCAGTAGAAAACAACTTTATACTTATAAAGTGCCGCATTGTGAGAGAGCAACACAATTATCTATTTCCAGATTTCTCCAAGTTTCGCATTAAAAAGCTTTTCTTGTTTCTTAAAGGCCGGTGCACACATTCGGCGAGTTGTGTTACGAGCCGAGTGCACATAAAACACACGGCCCAGTTAAGTCCAGCGGCCCTAACGAACTAAGAAGCACTTCGTAGTTGAAGGGTTCTGCGAAAGATTGACCCTCTGGTACTAATTGCGTTACATTGAGTTTTCGGGTGCAATTGTTAAGACCTTTCGCACACTTAGTGGTATAGTGCTATTGAGAAGAGACCAAAAAGGTACTATTGAATATGGGATATTGCTTCAAGTGCTCGTTTCGGAAGGAAAATTACAACGTCGGGATACATATATGGATTAGGTAGTCGTACAAGTAGGTTGGTAGTAATGGTTAGGTAAGTTGTGTTTTAATTAAGGTTACATATTCCTCAGCAGTAGAAGTACCTACCTACAAGATAACATTTATTAGATAAATATAAATAAATAAATATAAATAAGTATTTAGACAACATCACATACATTGCTCTGATCCCAAGGTAAGTAGCTTAAGCACTCGTTTCATGGAAATCGGAAACAACAACGGTACCACAACCACCCAGACCCGACACAATATCGAAAAGTTCGTTTTCGACATTGACCCGACCGGGAATTGAACCCGGTACCTCAAAGTTAGCGCCGCCCAAAGTCCGGCGTGCAAGCCACTCGGCTACGGAGGTCGTCAAAAAGATGAGACGATAGTAGGTAAAGCGCTTCCTTTGCAACCAAAAGTTAATTAGTAAAGCTATGTCAACCTACATGTTAGAAGCGACTTTGTTATAAGTGAACTTAATCCCAGAGGACCGATACTTAGTGCTAACATAAAACCGAGTACCAAAGTAACTTAAGTTGAAGTGATATTACTCACCACATCCTCGACGTGTCATATAAAGTAGCAAGCTAAGAGCAGCACTTAAGCCAACTTTGGAATAAATTAACTGCAATATGTCGAAAAGGAAGATTACGGGAATGTTATGCAAACATGTTTGCTATGAAGGAAAGGGTTCTGTTTTTGTAAATGGACGATCATTATCACCATAACCATGAGATAATGAGTCCCTACTGTTGGAGCACGAGCTTTCCCTATAACAACAACAACTCAAGGTGATCGGGCCATAAACCACAACGCGGGCCCAGTGCGGTTCATTGGTTATTAACGACTGCTAATGTAATCGGGACCAACGGCTTTACGATCCTTCCAAAGCACAGACGGATTTTGACGATACACTTTTTTTTCGGTTGATCTACATAGTTGAATTTACAGGAAAAAATGTGGTAAAGCTATGGCTGAAAGAAAGTTAATAATCACTGATAAGGTAAAATGAAACATCACTTCCACCACAACCCGAATAGATCGTGACGATAAATAACAAACTTTCCCTATTTGCGTCAAGTAGATGCCGGAGGCGAAAATTATAAACGTCTTCATAATTAAATTAAAACATAAATTATGGAGTTCAAAAAGAAATTGCGATTCCGGATTAGTCGTTACAGCGCTTGTCACTAGCTTAAGAGCACAACTCCATCGCCTCTTCAGTAAGTTAAGACTTACTATTATACTACCTAACCTTTTTGTTAAGAATTTTCATTTTGGAAACATAATTTTTTTTAATTAGATCTTTATTTAAATTTGTTTTGTTCAAACGCTATGGAACATTTGAAAAACGCTACATACTATCCCACATAATGTTAGTCGGTTTTACTAAGTATTATATGTTTCGTTAGTTCTAACGAAACATATTGTCTTAGAAACATTTTTATTGCACTAATATGTAATATGCCTTACTATTTTCAAGTTAGACAGCAAATAAACGTTTGGTAAAATAAACCAGGTGACAAGAAAGCAATGTATCAAAACGCCAGTAAAATGTTCGTGTCCACGAGAGTCATCTTTTTCTATGGCAGATAGTTCAGCTCAATCATAATCGTCACGTTCGAAATCACGATAAATACTTTGGATATCCTTATCCTAATCTTATGCAACTATCATCATCATCTCAGCCAAAGGACGTCCACTGCTGGACAAAGGCCTCCCCCAAGGATCTCCACAACGACCGGTTTTGTGCTGCTCGCATCCAAACGATAAACTACGAATATAATAATACGACTAAGTCAATAGCAGAATGTGTTTTTTTTTAAATTCAGTGTAGTCATAGACATTTTCATCGTGTTCATAGTAAAAAAAATATTAATGTTAACATCGTCGATTAAATTTTAAAAGCAAGATTAAAACAATCATTGTACCTTTCTCTCTTGTGCGAATATTGAGGATAAGCAAAACTTATTAAAATTTCATAATAAAAGTCTAATCTTGCTAATGCTAATAAACAGCTCGTAGGGTTTTCTTTATGGAACGCACAAAGTCGCTTCAGTAGAAGTTCAGCATTATTAATACCTATTTGCATATTAAAACAAAACTAATCTCATAGTACTTACTACAAGAAAATATTAATTAATTAAAGCACAAATGGACTAAGTAAAACAAAGGTTTTTAATGAAACTTGTACCGAAGAAGATCGTTATGTTACTGATTAAAAACAAGAAACTTTTGATTGAAACTTTAAATACCTTAACAAAAAAGATACCTTATAAAAAATTTATTGATACACAATTGTAACATTAACTTTGAAAATTGAAAATCTGCTTCTACCAATGAACTAATTTAAAAATATATTAATGAACTATTATTCACAAAACAAACAGCTTTTAAATTTAATGAATTTTTAAATAAGTTACGTATGATGTTTCTTTATACAAGCCAACGAGAACAGGAAAATTCTATACATAGAATATAGACTACGGAAGAAACGTTAATACTGTAATACCTTTGAACACGATTATCCTCAACAAAAAATAACTAAAGCTTTAAAACACAAAACAAAATAGAAAATTGTCGACAGCTCAATATAAATACGTACATTTTCCTCTAAAATGGAGTTTTACTTTGAAACTAAATTCAGCGTTCTGAATGTAAGACTAACTTTCAAAATAAATTTCCGACACAACACTTCATACATTACGTAAATCCACCAGGATACCAGGATAAAAATCATAGTGGCACAGCTCGTACGAGCCGTGATATAAGCAAGCACGTGATTCTAAAATCTTACCCTGGCATTCTTGGGTGCTCTGAAGAATTCCGTAGAATCCCCACACCTAAAGAACTCATCCTTGCTTTTACGATGTCACATAGTGGTTCATTCTGCTGGTAAGATTTTACAAGTCGCCGCGACTCACGCTGAATCTAAACACTTGTTGCAAGTACTAAAATTGTGAGAAGCGTACATTATGTACTTCTTTACAGCTTTTCACAGTTTTCACATCGAAAACAATGTTAGGGTCAACATTTTTATTTTGAATATAGAAACAGAACAATTGATGTCATTTCTTTTTTCTTTTCTTTCAATGGCCTGACTGATGTTTTGCTTTTTCGCCGATTTTTGTTACCTTTCGTAAATTTTGTTCACTGTAGTTAACGAACCTTTAGCATATTTTAATTAGGTATTATTTTCCCTAGCAACTAAGTATTTATAAATTTTATTTCGCCAATTTTCAGTATCCAAAATGATTGGGTAGTCAAAAACATAAATCGAATACTTATTTGACAATTGTTTCAGTTATCCACACTACAATAAACCGAAACAATATGACGAAAAAAGCTACATTCGTTTATAGTCGTACTCAACGGCTTCACAAACGCTGCACTCTTGATACTATGTGAGCCCAGTTAAACGTTCCATCGAGCACTAGGACACTAAACCATTTCCTATACTAGTGTTCAATGATAGTATTTACACTTGCGCTTCCCCTAGTGCAAACAAGGTAGGTGGCGTCACGTATCGAGCTAATCTTCTAATGCACGGGCAACATGTGGCGGAGTTTACTACCAACGATCCAGCAGGTGCTTCCCAAACCCAATACAGAATGCTCTCAAATCAAATTACTTCGGCAGCTGTGTCTAATTGCCCTGTCCTTTGTACCGTTAGACCCTTTCTATCTTTTTGAACGATCAGTTGTAATAGATCTTCATTATTAGGTATTATGTTCGCAGCGATCACTAAACTTAACTTGCAAGGTAGTAAATACCAAACGAGCTGTCTATACTAACAGTAGTATCTTTAGAACATGTTCTTGTGCTAAAAACTTTAAAGTAAATTGGGGGGTAGACAAAATCGTAGACGATTAACCCTATCACTTCTCCCGCTCAGCTAACGATGACTCTATTTCAATTGATATAAGCACCAAATTTGTTTGGTCCCTTGTACAATGACTTTAGTGATAATTACGAGTAATAAGCTGTCCCTTTGTTGGACAAAACCTATAGATTTTCTTCAGTAAATATGACACTGGAAAATGCTTTTGTGAAGTAATATATTATATATCTTTGCTTATATAGCTTATATTGACGCTTTTAATCAATAAGCAAGAAGTACAAATTGGCCATGCTTCGATGGACTTACGCAGAGGCAGGGTATAATAATGTCAATGTCTTCATTATTCTATTATTTGTCTTCATTTATATTAGACTTCATATATCAGTCTTCATTATTATCTATCCAAATGTCCGCTATTAGTTACATAGAAATGACAAAAGTCTAAGGCAAAATGTTATTTACCGGTATTAAGTAGGTACGACAAGTTTCTACTCATGGATACAATACTTTCCAACACAAGAACCTATATTGGTAAACTCCTGCAACAGGAGACTTTCATTTCCCCATTTATGTTCAGAGTTCAGTGCGGTTTAATCATGCCTCCGTATTTGTTTAAATACGACTCATTTGTCATTTGTCATTTGTCAAAACTATTTGGTCACACAACTCAAACATACGTACATATATTAAATTAAGACAAAAAACAATTCGAAGCGGGAGTTCATAGCACAATTTATTCCAACACAGCTTCGAAATTTGGCACCAGTTTACGTGGATGTTCGCCCAATAATTGATATTTGCCATTTGAATTCAAGCTGTGTTCGGTTCTTGGGGTGTCGGGGTAGGGGATCGTTAAGGACAGCTCACAAAGAGCTATTGAATCGAAGCCAGACTGTGTATCTTATGGCGTTGACGTGTGTGCAAACGTACCGAGTTGTGATTCAAGTAGACTGTTTTGGCGCAACTACAACTTATGAAGTGGACATTAGGGACTTTTATGTCGTATTGGTATGCACTAAGAATAGTAACTAATACAAAGTAAACTCGAATCGCATTACGAGGCAAGAATAAAAATAAAAACAGATAATATACAAAGAGCAGCATCTAAAATATGTTTAAACTGTCACACAAAATGTATATAATATAAAAATTACTATTGCCTAATTAAATTAAATAAATTAAATTATCACCTTAAATTATCACCTTTAACATAAAGAGAATTGTGTCCAGACGCTACAAAAGATCGAGGATTTTCCGACCCTATTGAAGCGTTGATTCTATCGAGAATTTAGTTAAAAAAACACATCATTACCTAGTTCACAACTAAGATAAGGCTCTTTTAGATGAACAATGGTTCGAGTACAAGAGAAACAAGGAATACAAAATCCAAAAAACGCTTATTAAATGAGTAAACTAACAGTTTTCAATTCCAAAACCAGTGAGAGTCCAAAAATATTTCCTCACGACCGTCGATAGGATCGGTCAATTCACCGTGACCCAGCGACTTGGCGCGGTTCCTTTTAATTGGAAAATAAAACAATGTGCTAATGGTTTCACGTTTAAATTTAATTTTGGCGTAGATCGTTAACTGTGGAGATGTAGATTTATGAACCACTTTTATGGGAGCGGTAATTAACGAAAATTATAATTTTCATATTAGTTCAGTTGAAGAAGTGAATGAGAAAAATTTAAGGCCTTTAAAAGACGGGTGTTCGTGATAGAACTTTAACGAGTTTTATTATTTTAAAAATATTGTTTATCAATAACTTTATAGCTAGTTTGTTTTACCAAAATATCATTTTTGTTGTTTCTTTTTTGTGCTACGTCATATATTATAGTGATCAAAAAGAGTTTTATCTGTTTATCTACCTATTATGACCTTGTCATTGTTCCGATTAAAAATTAAGTGTCTTAACTTATAAACACCTTTGAATAGAGGTGAAATATATCCAAACTAACTTGTAAGAAAGCTACATTTTAAATTATAAAGAAAAGAACTGTTATAAGACGCAATAACACCAATAAATAAATAAATATAGAAAGACTCCTGATAAATACTGGAACCAATTCGGCACCTACTTTTATTTCGGTCAGGCCGCGCAGTCGCCGGCTATTAAAGAACTGTATTCTTTTTTGTTACGATGTTCCTGTGAAATTCTGTCTGCGAGTTTTTCGTCGTAGTGGATAGGCGTGGCGTATCCAATTAGTGCGTTTACAGGGCCACGATCTTATTCGATGTAATTTACCTTGGTTGAGACTAGCTTTCAGTAAAGGTACTAAAAGTACAGACGCCTGCACATCAACCTATTCAAAACTGTCAAATTTATTCAATACATTTTCAACCATATGCTTATTGGTATAAAGTTCAAAGTCTATTGAGGAAATTTTACAGTTTGTGGTAGGTTGAAGTGCAGGCGTGTGTACTATAGCAGCGCGCAAGGACTGCAGGTTACTAGTTATATTTATTACGTCATCATTAACATCAAAGTATCATACTATTAACGTCCCACTCTGAAAGGCTCAGGGTTATCGGACTGAAATGATTTAAGTATTATGAACATTATTTTGTGTTTATTAATAAGTTTTTAGATGATTTCATTCATACATTTAATGTTCTGAAATGAATTATTGTTGTTGTCAACATCCCTTTAACATGCCAGTAAGAACAAATTATGAAACAAAGTAGATACCTACCAAAAAGGCCTATTTACAGCAAACAACACAAGGCCCACACATTCAATACATAAGCCTGTTGCTGCGCTGTATTTAGCGTGGCAATAATTTAAGCAGCTCAAGTAGCCGTCTGAAAGTTTCCAGGCTAAACCGCAGTCGACATATTATCAGGGCTGTAGTCGCTGCAATTTCCTTGGTTTTAACGCCGATGCTAGCACGCTGATTAGAAGCTAGATAACGAGCTATTTAACATATCTACGTACTCCTAACTAGGTTCTAGGTTGGAAGTAGAAATAAACTGTTGAAAAAATATGTTAAACTGGGAGAAACTATATATAGACATAAATTTCATAAATTTCATGTTTAAGTAAGTAAATGTTTGTATGTTTATCATTATTATGTTCGGCAGGCTCCGCCAGAATACCAGCGTTGTTGCGACACGCTTCGTTCGCAACAACATAAGCTGAGGCGGGGTCCTGATTGACCTATTGTTGTTGTTTGTTTTTATTTTTATGTAGGTATATTAGTGTGTGTGGTCAATAAATGTTTATCTCTCTCTATCTCTCTCTCTCTCTCTCTCTCTCTCTCTCTCTCTCTCTCTCTCTCTCTCTCTCTCTCTCATGTTATAAATGTATTAAAACAGCATTTGTGCTAGCTTTGGCTAGTCGTTGTGGAGATCGAGAAAGCTTTTGTCTAGCAGTAGACGTGTCTTTCGGCTTAGATGATGATGACAATAATAAATAGCCTATATGCCTACTGTCCCATAGCTGGGCAAAGGCTTACAACATAAAAAAACACAATTGATAGGTATTGTTATCGAATGAATGGGTAGTACGTAAGAAAATGGTTGGACGATTCAAAAACCCTTTTTTAAAGTTTATTTGAATAAAAAAAAAATTACTTTGTCTTTAACTTTGACTTTAATCATCACGTTTGCCAAATGCGAGTTGGTTATCACATACTCGGGCTATGCACCGATATCCGAAACATACTTTGTCCGACCTTGAAATGACCGAAATTGACCGCAATTGACCTCAGGACCTCCGATTGCCGGGCCGATGAAGAATGAATGATGATAAATCTCCCTATTTCAATATTATAATGTGTTACTGGTGTATTGAAATCACCTTTAATAATGAAAGAAAAATCAATATTGTACAGTCGCGCCCGTAAAAGCGGGGTGTATCGGTGATCGTGTCCAGGCATATCTCGCTGAATAATATCCCAGTAAATCACAGTTACACTGACTTTATCGGCGAGAGCAATGCACAATAACTGATGAAGAATTCATACTGTGCTAAACATTGGGTGTACAGTCAGCAGAAATTATTAAAAATAAAAAGAACATTATTAATATATTTAAACTATCACGGTCACTTGCAATAGAGTAATTATTAACGGGATTCTTACCATGTTCATTATTTATGAGTATCCGATATTAAGTAATTCAGTGAGCATGGCGCATGCAACTGAGCCAAAATATCGGATACTCACAAAATTAAATAATAAACATGGTAAGAATCCCGTTAACAATCACTCTATTATTAATAAAATAAAAATATTTTTTATTAAATAAAAATCACTCTTTTTTGATGGGAGATGATCTGGGGTTATTTTTTATTAATATTCTTGTAATTAAAATTATTATATTTAAGCATAAAAATAAAAAAATACCTCACTTTTTCACATATATTTTTGTTTTATTTATCGGGTTTTCTTGAAATTTTAATTGAAAAATAATACACAATATTATTACATTTACATTTTTTTTTTTTTTAGTCGACAGCGACGCGGAGGAATTTTTTGACGCCATTTTTTAGTTTCGTAATAGTTTTAGTTACTTTAGGTTATTTTATAATGTATTTTATTTTACTTATAATTCTATAATAAAGACTTAATTCATTACTTAAATGTAAAAAAAAAAAAAAAAAAAAAAAAAACATTTACATTTGAATTTCATTTCAAAATTATTGCAAGTACACAAGTGTCAACTATAAGATAAATAGGGTGTCACTTTTGAATTCTTTGTTACATTTAGAGCATTGCAGTTTTTGATCTTTAAAATTCTACCTTTACATGTAAAAACTCAAATTAACACGGTTAAATTGATTTTATCTGTTTGCTTTGATTTGATGTAAAATCACAATGGTGTTTGGATAACTTTGATGCGGACTGTAGGTACATTGTTTTTTTTTTTAATTAACAAGGGTAGGTGAGTTATTGTTGTATGTTTTATGATATACGTTAGTGTCGATTTTATCTCTGCTATAAGTACACATAGAATTACATAGAACGATTCGGCAACATAAGTACCCTACATACCATACCTATAGTATAGTATAGTATTTTTTACAAAGGGGTACATAAATAACCCTTTCCGATCGGACAAGGTTTTGTTTACATATCTAGATGAATCTGCATGGCCATCGGTTGCAACGACCGTTGGATAGATGGCGCTAGTGCCGCTAAAAAGCACTCAAAAACTTTAAAATAGCAGTGACAAAATTCAGCGCTTACGTCAGCGTTCCCGGTAGCATAGCGGTCAGTGCAGCCGCCCGGATTGCGGAAGACCCAGGTTCGATTCCTGGCTGGGTCGGGTGGGCGTTTAATTTTTTCACTGTATTTTATAAAATTTTATGAAAACATATCTAGAGTTGCGTACACATTCACAACTGAAATATCAACCTCATAGGCAATAAAGCGTGCCTTCGAAGGGCCACAGCAATTTCAATTCTATCCTATTGTCATTAGATTACTCTTAGCGTGCAGCTGTCTAAACCGTGGAGGTGAAGCAAATATTTTCCATCAACCCTTTCGCAACTAATTTGCAACACAATGACGTCGAGCTCGGCGCGTGAGTCGCTGGCCGCGTTTAATCTAACTTCAGCTCTTAACAGCTCTACAGAACTTGGTAGCGGCAATACGTTCATTCATTAACGGTGAGGTTCCGAAACTAAAGCTATGTTCAGAGACGCTCTTGAGTTGTGCTCTATTCGACAGATTTTGACATTGAATCGCGTTCATCTGAACAAAAGCTGTGAACTGTGAAGGTCTTTCCTAACACTTGCTTTCATTCATTACGGGTTCGGAAGAGCAAGGGTAAATGTACGTAATGTGTCAAAGAGTCTTCAATTCATAAGCGTATCTGAACATTGGAATAGTTCCAATTAATTTCCATAGACTTGAAATACGGCCCAATGAAGTTTAAAAAAGTATGATAAAAATAATGCGTGGCGATTGGATGTAGCATGTTGCCTCTCACAGTATAATATACCACGACGTTTCCTTTATAAATGTATGCAAAAAAAAACCTATTGTTATTATTACGACTAAGTATCCAAACAACTCCCCTAAGACTATTCTGTTCCGACACTGGCCCACATCGTAACGCTTTACACCGGACACGACGTTGTATATACAACGTAATGTTCGACAACAGAAGGTTGTTATTCAGTTGCAGAGGGTACAGTGGTGTACCACACACTTCGTTCATGTCTGAAGCGCGTCCTATCACTTTGTAATAAGGCACAATGCCTTAGAAATGGTAAATTAGGTACTAGGTGGTAATGTACCTACTCCTTATTTTAGTTTGGTATGCTTTTTGTGACTTCAATAAAAGATAAAAGCCAATTATTTTACAAGTGTTTGCAATGCGTTGGTTTGATGATGATAGGAGTTAAATATTTATTATATTTTTTTTATAAATAAACAGTTTAACTTTGCAAATATATGTCATATCTAATAAAAATATCCACGACACTTTGTCGTATCACCATTCCACTCAAAAACGTGTATAAGCGATATTCATTAAAGAGCCATTAAAGATTCCGTTAGTCAATAATTCCACTGAATTTTCAAAAAGAATGGGCGATATTATTACGGGTTCACCTATTATAAACAAAGTTCAATAATAGGTAAACAAACAAATATTCTACTTTGTATGGATTCAATCCGGAAAGTTTGGATGAAAACAAGCAATTAAGTTGCTACGCCCTCCCAAAAATCGGGGAGGTTTTATTGAAACGTCACGTTTTCCCAAATAAGAGCCAAAAGGCTGCATACAGCAGCTGTAATCAAAATTTCCTTTAGGCAAAGTTTGCCACTTTTTAGATGTCCATGAATAAGTTACGCGCGCGACACGCCTCACTTGCTGTGTTTAAAACTTTTTTATTTTCTTCTCCATTATAAAGAAGGCCGACTGACGATTTAGCGACGGACCCGATGAATAATTAGCGAGTATTTCTTGCATGTCACGTTCTTAATGAATATTAGAGCAGAGTTGTGCTTTACGGAAAATGCCCCGAAAAAAGAAGGAACAAATCTGCGGTGGCTGGAGAGGAATTCCGTTAATTACGAGCTTCAGAGATAAATAAGTCACTAAGCAAAAATTTGTCCATCCATCGTGTTTTTGTGGTAGTTCCCTAGTTGTTATTTGGTAATTTTTTTCCCGGCCGGGGCGCAGTGAGTTATGCGGGCCGTTTGCGTGCGTGGATATTGTGGGAATAGGCTGCTTTCAGCCGTTTTTGTTTGTTGCGCGCGGCTTTAGTGAAATAGACGTGGTAGTGTATAAAATGCCGTTGCAAATTGATGCGCTATTAGCTTTATGCTTGCTAAAGTAAGTAGAAAAATATAAAAAGATGACATATGACATAATGTGTTTACTAGTGCGTACCTGAAAGCAAGTGATGATAAAGTCGAAGATAAAAGCGCACTAGAGGAACAAACTACGTCGCTTATTATCAATTAACTATTATCTGATATTGTTGTTAATGATACAGAATTAGAAAAAGGGGTTTTTTTTGGAGAGAGTATGCTGATTGCCTGTAAAGGCATTTTCAGCTTCACCGGGCTTTTTTGGGGGCGGCGAGAAACTTAAAGGGTTCCTCAAGCCGTGTGAAACGAGTCACCTTCGGAGGTTTCTAGAGGGAACGGTATCACGCACTAGTGCGTGTCCCCATGCCCTACTAGATTCTCCGAAGAGTTCGGATCGGATCGGAAAGCAGAACAACCCGAGGTCGCCTCTAAAGGCTCGGACCTCAGCTCGGGTTGACTGGGCCGTGGTGGAGGAGAGAAGCGCCCAGGTACATGTCTGTACCTGGTGTAGAGCGCGTGGAAACCGGTTCGTCGTACCCTTGTTCTACGAGTACGGTGTCTTGGGCTTAAACTAGTGTGCATGTTTAGTGTATTCTATAAATGTGTAGTGGCATTTAGAGGACCGGGCAGGGTAGAAAAAGTAGTGCTAGCTAGCCAGACAGACTTAGAAAAAGTATAGCCTTCTGAATCTTCACTAGACTACAGGGTGCCTAGTGTGGGTTTTGTTCTTAATCCGTAGTAATTCGATTACGTTTACGAAAACGAAAATGTGTATAGCAAAATTTTAACACTTCTCTTATATCGCCAAGAGGCACTGCTTTAATATCATACCAATTCTCGATTTCGTTAACGCGATCAATTGTCGAACGAAACTCACACTAGGCACCTTGAAGCGATTCACAACGAGCTAAAGAAAACCAGTGTTGCTAACAAATATTAAATCAACGTTAGTTTCGGAACATTTTCATCAAAAACGTTTGATAGCATCGCCACAGTGATGCGTGTACACTTACACTAGGACTTGAACGAGTCTACAAATTACTGACGTTACGAATTTCTAATATTGTAATGTAAACCTGTCACGCACCGCCTATTTTATTTGAGCACGTTTATTCGGTTGTTTTCATTCATTATTCACAGTTTGAAATTAACGTACCGAGCCAGAGTTTTCGTGAACGGCACTTGTGTATGTTTGTATATGAAGTAAGGGTTACGTTTCGTGGTGAACCCACTATTGATGTTGGCAAAGTAACCTAGTTAAAACAGTTTCCTGTCGGTTTTAACTCTGCAATTCTGTATATGTACGAGCAAACCCGTACAATTTTGTATGTTTACATATTAGGCTGACGTCGGCGTAAGCGCTGTGCGCTGCCCGATTTACGTATCGATATGTAACGTGAAACAGTGCCAATAAATTACTCATTGAAGCAACACCTTCTTATCATTTTATCAAACATCGGTAACAATCCCTTTATGTAAGGTTAGCAGACCGTACAGTAGAGAAAGATGATATTCAATTTATTTTATCATTTTATTCAATTCGCTTGACCTTTATATAACCTGATGATAAATAACGATAAAGCTGAAAATGGAAGCGCACCTTACTCAGAATCCTTAATCACTAAGGAAATGGATGCGAGCAGCACAAAACCGGTCGTTGTGGAGATCCTTGAAGGAGGCCTTTGTCCAGTAGTAAAAGCAGCCGATTTACGCTGAGATGATGACTAAGGACTGGATGTGTTGGGTAAGCTCTAGGGACTAAGGGACCAGATTGGTCGTAAGTAAAAATTCTAGCGTCTCTCTCCTTTACTTCGATTTAGAAATGGACTTCATAAAGAATTGAAAAGGGATACCTACCGTAGCTGAATTTTATCACAACTGAATTCCCAGAGTCAACAATACTAGCCCACGAGCGTTACGTGCTCCCCCAGTGACTACTTTATGCAATTGCTTCAATTCCCGCAAAACCCGGGAAATTCGAGAAAAATCCCGGCATCCCGGGTACATCGTTTGGGATTGGCTTAGCACACTTTAGAACCTTCCTGCACTCTGCGCGGTAGCGCCACGGAAAGTAGGCGGCTACACGCGATCATATAAATTTACAACTAGATGTGACAGCCAAAACGTATCCATTGGATACCTAATACAACGCAACCACCTCTGTGGTCGAGTGGTAATACCTAGGTCTTAGACCCACAAGTCCGGGGTTCGATTCACAGAATGATATTTTGTGTAGTTTTAGGGCCCTTCTTGTCAAACCAAAAATAATATCTGAAATCTGTCTTAATAAAATCATAGTAAAGTATTGTTGTGTTTCAATAGTATATATAAGTAAGTATAGTAAAAAATAAAAGCAAGAAAAGAAAAGGAAAGATTTTAACTATAAAAAAATTTCCACGAGCAGGATTTAACTATCGTGACCAATTGAGCTATCGTGGTCCTAACCAGCACGCCGAAAATATTCAACACTATTTACTTTTTTACTTTGAAAGCCAAAGGCGCCCATTCAATGTCAACAACTACCGCCATTAACACCTGACCCGGTATGTCAGAAGGGTGAAGGTTCAAATCCTGCTCGTGGAAATTTTTCAACATTTGTGATTTTGTAATTTGTTCGCAACAAAATTTGCGTTAAAAACTATATAAACAAAACAAAAACATTTTAAGTACAAAGTTATTATTTTATAGGCATTATATTTTTGCATACCTGTAAACACTTAGTGTTTGCTGTAGAGAATGCTAAAGGTCAGCATAGGGCCCTTTTTACCTATGATTCATGTAATTGACAGAGATAAGGATATTCACTGATTAACTAAAAATGAGAATTGCTTTGTACGGGACCTTGGTATACCTTGAGATACGCATCTAGGCTTGAAAACTCATCGACCCGTAAACACGCGTAGGCGCTGTTTAAACGTTATTTAAAACTGAATGAACTGAAAATAAAAAGTTTTGCGCGTTATATGTGTCGTACATACATAGCATATACGTACGACAAAAACGTGAAATAATATAACGGGTTTTAATGCAAACTGCTTGCTAAACGTAATCTAGACATCTCGGTGGTGGGTAATGGCGGCCCTAAATCATCCTGACACGAGAGGATGACAGGCTTTGTTTATGCTTATGTTGGGGCAGAGTCCCCCATAACCATGTGCGTCTCCCCAGCGCAGCGCCGTGGTATGCCTAAGTAATTTTCTTATGTACAAAAAAACCCGGCCAAGGCTGATGCCGGTTGACACCTTGGGTAGTTAATGCATATTTAAGACGAGATTAACAGAATCTTGAAATATTAAAAAAAAAACCTTAGCAGCTACTAAATTACAAATATTGAAATTATCAATGTACTTGAGTGGTTTCCAAGCATATAAATTTAAGTAATATCGTTGTAATTTCAACAATGGTAATTAGCTGGAGGTGTTTTCGAAATTATGCAAACTGTATTTGAGCTAGTAAATTTAATATAAACACATGAATTTACCTATATCAACATTTCAGATTCGTTAGTCATATTATAACGAAATCTGGTGCTTTTTTTCAGTGTGTCGCCTTGAACGCCAAAGTTTTTATAGAAACAAATTGACAATAGCACTAGTCACATCCAGGCATCACTACGGCCAGTCAAGGATAACTACATCCCTAATGGCCCAGCAGTGACTGCAGCCGGTATCGACTCTCAGACATAATGTAAAGGGATTTTCCGACCAACTTAAAGTGTGCTTTTAAATATCTACGAGAAAATCTTATATCCAATCCCGGACTGTACAAGTATAATGAAATATGACTGAACTCTTCTAGAACTACAGTTTTAGACTTACGACTTATGTTGAGTGTCTTAGAATTATTATTATTGAAAACACAGATATTCATTCTTTTTAAACTTGGTTTACTACATTCAAATTATTTAAAACTAGAAATAGAAATTATTTATTGTATTATCATCATCGTCTTAGCCAAAAGACGTCCACTGCTGGACAAGGATCTCCACAACGACCGGTTTTGTGCTGCTCGCATCCAGCGGCTTCCCGCGACCTTTATTATTTATTGTTTAACTGTGTACAATATGGTTCTTATATAATAAATAGTATCGAGTTTTATAAAGCAACGTAATATGATAATTGAGATTGTTTTTTTTATATTTATTACTTTGAGCTCTTCATATTTACTGCATATGCAACTGTGCCGAAATATCACAAATAATAAATATAGTAAGAATCCCGTTAATAATTACTCTATTGCAAGTGACCATGACAGTTTAAATAGTTATATCATATTTACTATCGCTAAGTAGAACTAATTACAAACACGACACTTACTATGTCTGACGGCTTTGAAAAATTGTCTTTAGCTAGAAAGTACACCTAGTCGCTAGATTCGTATATCACCCTAATTTATTGAGTTTTGTTTTTGGAGTTCGGAGCGAGATAGCATCCCATAACCACATTAACTAAAAATATTGCGTTGGTACGGATGTTAACCCTCCACTCGATAGATGCTTAGGCTGATGACGATTAATGCAAAAGAAGAAGAAATGCCCTGAGTTTATTGCCAGCTCTTCTCGTCGAAGGCTCTCCCAAAATCCTGACTGTTTTTTTTTATTGTCTTACGAGTAGGCACTTGGCCTTCGTCTCACCTGATGTTAAGTGATGATAAGGCCGAAGGTGGAAGCGCACCTCACCCGGAATTCTCAACTACTGCGACTGGTGGTACATTTAATAGTTTTGTTTAACTAAATTTATGTTTTAACAAATTAGTTCAATAAACTATTGACGTTAATACGTCAATAAGTAAGTGTTTTTTATATATTTTAGCGTTTTATTAACGCTACAAACTAACGAATGTTCAAATATTTGTAAAAATATTTCTTTCGGATCTCAGAGGTGAAAACTTCTAAGATTGATGAAGCAATGTTGACTAAAAAACATAAGCATCAAGCACTGAAAAATTTCGACGGGTGAAAGCCAGACCTCGGTAGCCAAGTGGTTAAGGCAGCCGCCCGGAATGCGGAAGGTGCGTGGTTCGATTCCCGCCTGAGGTTGTCGTCTTTTTTCAGTGTTTAAAATTTTACGTCAATAAGTGCCTGTATAGGCTTATATTGTATAAACGATTGAACTTTGTCTTTGACACTGAACGACATAATGAGATGGACCAGTGCAATTTCTAACCGTTTGCGTATAGCATTTGCTGTGAACGGCAAACATTTGTGTTGTGTGCCGTTGCCGCTATGTTGGAACTGAGTTCACAATCCCAAACGTCGGTTAATCCGACGTTGCGACCACGAAGCCAATCGGGTCGGTCACCAATAGGATTTATTAATGAAGCCAAAGTTTATATGGACTTGTGTTAAACGTAGGTATAGTTTAAGTACCTATTGTTATTTTTTTGGGGAGTTTTCTGTTTGCTTGTAGCGACATTTTCAGCCAAAAAAGAAATTAACACGTTGACTGCCTCAAAACCAGACACAATAGAAATTTAATTGTCATCACTCACCCGTGCGGGGTCCGGCATTGAATGGGTTAAAGGGTTTCTCTAGGTGTGTAAAAAGAAACACCGTCAGAGGTTTTCTAGTGAGACTGGCATCACGCACTTGTGTGTCCCCGTTTCTTACTAGATTCTCCGTGGGGTTGGGATCGGATCGGATAGTTTTTGTATCATCATCATCAGCTCATTTTATGTCCCCACTGCTGGGGCACGAGCCTTCCCTATGGATGGATAGGGAGGACGCTTAACGTTCCTTCCGAAGCACGTATAAGCCCTAGATGATAAATTTTTTGGTCACCCATCTGATGACCGGCCTTTGCGAAAGTTGCTTAACCTCTCGCAGAACGGGCGCGTTAACCACTGCGCCATCGAGCTCCTCGAGTTTTTGTATAGTTAAAGTAATTAGGCAATATGTATTTTTTTACTTCTTGGTGTCTATCTTTAATATCTACTTCTGTGGTGAAAACTGTTACATACCTAAAAAGTGTTATTATGTTTGGTTTTTAGTAAATTAATAAAAATATATTGTTAATCTGCTCGTGCTTTAATGATAAAAAAATTAATTTAAAAAATCTGAGACACCGTTTTTATAATGACACAATAAAACTTTAGTGTCGTATGATTATGACTATTCCACATCAATAATATAAAATTATGACTTACTTCACTCAGCGCTCGCACTATCCATTTCAACAGTATAATCTTTGTAAGGTTCTACGATAAATTATTACAACATGAAGCCAATACAACGAATTGCTTGTAAATTACCAAGAATCTGTATATTTAAGACTCAATAGAAAATTGCCTAAATTAAAAAAAAAAACTTCTTTTTTGTTTGTTTTCCTTAACACATTGCTCTTCCTTGTAATTGTTTTAACTTCCTACTTTGTTGTTGGGCCGTATTTTGCTTTGTGTGCTATACAACAAAGTCGGAAAGGGGGTACTACGCCGCGAACAACTTAAAATGCTACTATCAACTGTTATGTTGCAAATATAAGCATTGCGAAAAACATTAATATTTACTTCCATACAAAATAAAGTTATGGTTACCTACGTAATTTAAAAAAATTACAACCTTGAATAGGGGTGGGGCTAACGCATGTCTATACTAATATTAAAAAGAGGAAACCTTTGTATTTTTGTATGTATGTATGTTTGTAACGAATAAATTCAAAAACGACTGGACCGATTTAAAAAAATCTTTCACCATTAGAATGCTACATTAGCGCTGAGTAACATAGGCTATATTTAAAAAAATGTCCACCCGTGCGAAGCAGGGACGGGCCGCTAGTCGTTAATAATTGCACTGAGCTCAAATCTGTCTCTCTCTCAAAAAAGCTGGCCGCCTGGGCTAGCACAGTGTAATTTCTTTTGAAATCTTAAAAAAGCTGTTAATATAAAATTATCCATTTTTATGGAAAAGTTCTTAGACAAAAGTAATTCACTATCATGTATACTTTACCCTCCTTTCGGCTTAGTACCCCCGTTCCGACTAACGTTGTATAAATAAGTAAACAGTAAAGCACATCTTACAATAACCTGCTGGCTTAATAATACGCCAACTTAACTACGGAGCATCTCTGATCATAGCTCTGAGCTTCATAAAGGCTGGCTTTAGCAGTCTAGTTCGGTATCTAGTTAAATCTAAGTATTATTATTAAATACGGCTTCAACTTAGTGTATGCACTAAGTTGAGTATCTATTATCTATTAGTATCTATTATCCTGTTTGACTACCTACAAACATATACCACGTAATGCAGATGCGTTGCCGGCCTTAAGTCTTTAATCGCTGTGGTGGTCACCGGTGACCGACAAACAATAAATTTTCTATTGTGTCTGGTTTTGCGGCAGTCGACGTGTAAGGAAGGTGTTGCATCTTGAGGAGGGAGTAGGAATTGGGAAGGGGGAGGGATGAGAGATGGGCCTCCGGTAATTTCACGCACCGGACGAAACACAACAGCAACGAGTGCCATTGTTTCACGATATTCTGTGAGAGGGTGGTATTACGCCGGGCGAGCCGGCCCATTTCGTGCTGCAACGCAGCGTGGCTCTACCACTCAGACAGTGTCACTCATTTAGCACCACCCAGGGGTCACGTGTAGTCCAAATTCGTACAAACACATTCGTACAATTTCCACATTCGTACATTTTTTTATAAACTGTTTAGAGTCTGCATTGTAGTAATCGAGAATCAATTACCATTGGTACGAAAGAAATTCTACACCAGTAAAGTAGTGCTCCAGTTTTGCTTAAAGTGTTTAATCACTTTAAATCAAAAACAAACAATTTTAGGACACAAATGAGATACGTTATGATACTTACGGTATATTATGTTGATTATAGGCTTTAAGTTAAGGTTAACTACTAAAAGCTATTTATTACTAGGTTTAGAATAAGTTAGATAGATTAATAAGTTAGAATTACTGCGAATTCGAAATAAATATGAGAGTTAACAAATAATAATTAAAATAATGGTTAGTGGTAAGTTTGCGCAAGTGATTGTGCACACATACACACATAGACACACACGCGCGCGCGCGCAAATGTGTCACAAAACGTGCCTATGTTTGTGATTGGTGTGGTGTGTATTTTGGCCGACCGAACCGCTCAGACAATGTCAGTACCGACCACATTTTACAAAGCTTTATTTCAATTTCTAGCGCACCCGACCGACAGGTGACATTAGTTGGGCTTTTTGTCGCTTTGGCGTGATTTTATGTAAATTTCTTAATCCTCTTTTGCTGTATTCTATAAAACTAAAGTTGTACAATACCAACCACCATAAAATCGGCCAAAATTTAGGTAAGGCGTTGTTTTAAATTGTTATTTGAAATAATATTTTACGTAAAGACAATTAACACTAAAAACTTTAACGGAGCCGACCTTGGGTGGGTTGTACCCCCCGCTGTATGGCTAAGAAAACGGATCGGAAATTGACATTGATAAAATGCCCTTTTTAGATGCAAAAAAACATGGTAAATACAATGAGTTCAGTTTCTTTTTATTTATTTCGGAAAGAAAGATGAAGGTTGATGAACGACTGGTAAGATGTAGGCCATAGGGACCCCCTTTGGCTACGGGGGCACGAACGAAAAGGCAGGATGAAGCGTACTTCACCTAGAATTGTCGTTTACTAAGGAACTGCCCCCCGACCGCCTAACCGATGGCTTTGGCTACGTGTATAGTTTATGACGTCATCTTATCATTTCATACCGCCTATGAAAGCAATATCTATAGCTATAGGCTATAACTTTCGATATATGCCTATACCTATTAGCTAGATGACAAGATGACGTCATAAACTATACACGTAGCTAAAGCGATCGGTTAGGCGGTCGGGCCCCTGGTCGGCACATAAAAATGTTACTGATCTCGATGTCATGGCGACAGACTCAACTATAGATGGTGGTATAGCTAGCCACCAGATTGTGCAGGAATTGATATCTTCGTAATGAGACTCAGACTGTAGGTTGTACGCTAGTTTAATTGAGTAACTGTAACTGTACAAATTAAAAATGAATGACAATAATACAAAAATGGTTGTAATGGTAAATTGATGCGTCGCTGTCCGAGCCTCCGAGCGTAATTCTTTCCGTGGCGTGAGACGTCACGTCGTCGCTTTTTTCGTCTAATCAAAATCAGGCGCTTCTATGTGGCCTGAACACCACCCAAACTAAAACCGCAACTACTGTAAATTAAAAAAACTCTTAAAAGAAACTAGTTTTTAGGAAAACGTAACAATAATAAATAAAAGCAATCTCATCACATGTTCAAATGATCATTGTTGCGGTTGAGCGGCTATAATGGAAACATCCAGTTAACCCCATTGACTAACTAACTAACTAATCCGCGAGCGTGAGCTCTTTGAAACCGACGTGTCATTAAATTCTCAATTACTCAAACTAACAAACGTCTTTCAACAGCGCGGATTACTCTCTTTGAGGCGTGCAAATCGCCCGACAATGCTGCGATATCGATACTCATTCGAACGTATCGACTTGATGAATCGAGCCGTGAAATCTCTTGTGCGAGAAAGTTTAGGCGTTCTGATTGATGTAAGTTCTCGAGCGGAGAGCTCTAAACGGAAAATAATCAAAGACGTGTTCGCTTATCGATATTCAAATTCACTAGAGTTTAACCGTTTGAAAATCGAATGCGATGCACTCTCAACTCAATACTGTTCAATGAGCGTCGCGTAACCCTTCATTAGTGGCACGGGTCTTTTTAACCCAGACCCATTTGAAAGCGCCCCATCTTGAGACGGATCTAATTTGTTTCTTTTCAAGCACGGCCTCGTTTCGTTAGTGGCTGATTGCGGCGGGTTTTACATTTCGCTCATCCTTATTTTGCCTGCGATTTGTTTAGGTTCGGTGATTACGTTGGAAAGGGTCTACTGTGCTACGATTTATCGTGACTTTGCTTGGCGGACACGCGTTTCACACGGTACTATGTTCCTAGGTAATCTCATTCGTGAGAACGCAGTCAGACTGCTGTTAAAACCTCATTAAAAAGGCAAAGCGGCTTTATTACTTCGCTATTCTCTGTGTAGCGGCACATCTTCACGGCACGTGATGTCGGACGCAACCACGGGAAATGTGGCGGTCTTTGTTCGGGAAAATACGTTTAACGAGAAGGCTCTTGGCATTCAACGTAGGGCGTTATACGGCGTCTTGCCACTGTTTGTGCTCATGAAACTGTGACAACGTAAAGTGTTTGTGAATTCTGAAAACTGGTAGCGATAAAAATAACGTCACATCAAATCGTGAGTGGGAGCTTAGTGCTATACACACTGACGTTGTTTCGACATTAAGAGTATAAAATAACAGTAAACCTTGAACCACATTTTAATTTCTCTTTCCGTCGTTTCTTCAATGCTTGTTGAGACCACATCATAACTAAACCTCCTTTATGATCTAACGCATAATTATACGTTTTGTTACGTAAAATAATTTTAAAAGCAACTCATTAGTGTTAAAAGAAAAACTTCATATAGTTACTTAGTATTTTACAATTATTGTTATTTGTATAGACTAAAATATGCGGCATATTGTGTGTAATTGTGTCATATGTTGTGAAAAAGAAATAATGATATGTTAATTTTTCTTTTCAAAAACTTAAGTCTGCTCATAGAACTGCTTTAAATTAATAACAGACAAAAATTGCATTCAACGAATACAAGATTTTTGTTCTTTTCGAACACTACGATTTCAGGGTCGTTAAACCAAATGAATCGCTTACGTTACAAAGGTAAGTGCTACATTTGATAACGCTCTGCAATAGTAAAAAGGTCATAAAAGCACCATTATTATTGCTATAGACAACGTTAAGGTTATTATGTGTGTTGTTACATTTTGTGTAGATCTCTATAAATTGTTTTTATAAGAACATTCATAAAAAGATAACGTTAACGACTGCGAGATAGTCGCGTGGCTTTTACTACCTACTTGTTATTAAAGGGTTAAAAGAAAGATAACAATGGAGTCTGGTTTATGTAATGTTTCCAGCAAACTACTAATTTGGATTCAAATAGTTTTTTTTTTTGTTTTTCTGTAATGTATGTACTAATAGTAAGATGTAAAATTAATAAAATACTAGTGGAATAATAGTTATTCTGTGTTACTGGCACAGATAATAATCAATGATTGAATAAGATTATAAAAGTATTATAAATTACGTAAGTTTGTTAATGTGATGTGATATCAACAGCCTCCATAATATTGTGTAAAGACCGGGTTTACTTCATATGCCTATTTCCATAAATCCTAGATCAAAATATAACAAAATGTCAAAAGTCAAATCTAGCAAAATTTTACAATTCCGTTAGTAAGTCCTGAATATGAACAGAGCTCATGATTAACTCTAAGCATACTGATTGGCTCTAGGAGATTAGTGCTTTCTAAGTACAGTTTAAGTGCACTATTACTACGGTAGGGCTGCCACAGACGATATATTTTAATACGCTCGTAATATATTCTTGAACATTTGGCAATTCGTATATATTTATCCTCCACGCTTCGGAAGGCACGTAAAGCCGTGGGTGCCGGCTGCATTCGCAGTCGTTAACAACCACCAACCCGCACTGGGCCCGCGTGGTGGTTTATGGCTCGTTCTCCCTATCCATCCATAGGGAAGGCTTATGCCCCAGCAGTGGGGACATAAAATGAGCTGATGGTGATGGTGGTGATATATTTATATTACAGATCCTTAATGAACTGAAACAAAAGAACGACTTAGCGATAAGTAATTAAAATGGTAATAGCAACTGGTTAGAACACTGTGGTCTGTGATGTTGGTGGAATGGTTTGTTTTAATTAGACCATAAACTAACCAATATTAAAGCTATTGCTCGGCTTAGCTGGTGGTATACATTTTTTTAGGTCTACCTTGCCACCATGTGATCTAAGTAGTTTCATTTTTCAGTAGTTGAAGATTTCTGGTAGAGTAGTTAGTACTTTCTTCTCTAGCCTTATCGTTATAACGTTATCGCTTGTTAAATAAAAAAAGATAGTTCTAAAAACAGTCACACAACAATGAATATTAAAGATTACCTTTAAAGGTTTTATATTAAGATTTTTATTTATTATTAGTTATTTACTTAGAAATTAAAATAAAAGAATTGTCTCTATACATTGAACTCACAAACGTCAAGTATCATTTAACAAGATTTGAGAGCCCAATAACACAACTACGTAAGGACCGAACTCAAAAGATCAACCCTAAAATGGCGTCGTTACAAGGTACGTATTCTAACGGCGCTTGTTGCCAAGTGTTAATTACAACGGTTAGGGAATCCACTAGTTTTCCACGATCACGTAATCATCTTAACTTTTCTCGTCGGTGATTTATGTTGCCAAATCAGCAACTGTGTCCGCAAGTAAGTATGCTGGGGTTGTTGCTTAAAATTGTGGTTCAATTCTCAAAGCTCCGTAGAGTATTCATAATACTATAGTAATCGCTTGATTAGGTTAACAGGACTATAATGAACTAGCAAAATTTTCTTTTTTTAATATTCTAGGTATTGTATCCCACTGCTGGGTAAAGACCTCCCATGCGTTTTTTAATTTACAACAAAACGCCAAAAAAGAAGTTCTACTATTATCGTTCTCTAAGGTTTACGCAAACACTACACAATGAAATGAAATTACTTTTCTCTACTCGAGCTTATTTCACCACCATCCACGGACCCTTAAATAATATGTAGTGTTAATTCCGCTAACTCACTCGCTTATCCAGCTTGGATGCAGCACGCATGCACCGCCCTCCCGCCCGCAAAAAGTATGCACATGCAGGAGAAACAATGGGTGCAAGCGAACAGTCGGTGCGCAGCTCTCGTCCAGTCAACAGCTCCTGAGGATGCCTCTTAGAGGGGAGGGGAAATAAGTGTCGGGTATCGGTGTCGGTGTGCACGTTCGCTTGCACCCATTGTTTCTCCTGCACCGCCTGCTCCGGCGGTTTTTTTTTTTATACTTAGCACGGCAAATGACTCCACACCACCTGATGTTAAGTGGAAATGGAGTCCAGACGCGAAAACAACGCAGCATCAGTCAACTTCACTCTGCCGGTCCACAAGGTGCTTCTTCACGCCTCGTTTGAAGGACCCCATATCATAGGAAAGAGGGAAAACATGTGCATGCGTACTGCATCCAAGCTGGATAAACGAGTGACTTAGCGTAATTAACCTCGACCTCCGTAGC
Organism: Eudonia truncicolella; assembly: GCA_949315975.1. NCBI lineage: Eukaryota > Metazoa > Arthropoda > Insecta > Lepidoptera > Crambidae > Eudonia > Eudonia truncicolella. The sequence continues at coordinate 14,890,562 of OX438837.1, read as the reverse complement.
CGAGTGGACTTGGCGGCCGGACTTTGGGCGGCGGTAACTCTGAGGTCCCGGGTTCGATTCCCGGTCGGGTCAATGTCGAAAACGAACTTTTCGATATTGTGTCGGGTCTGAGTGGTTGTGGTACCGTCGTTGTTTCATGATCATTCATTCATTTCATTTTCATGAAACGAGTGCTTTAGCTACTTACCTTGGGATCAGAACAACCTAGTAATGTGATGTGATGTAAAACTAGTTTCATTTCAAGAAGTTCGTCACGTAATTGGTCTCAAAAGTATCTCTTACTTGCTTAAAATCCTTTCATTCTTCGAGCTTTAAACAATTAAGGTTTAGTAGGTACCCATTTTACAAAACAAAATAAGCACCGATAATATCTTATTAACTGTTTTAGATTATAGGAAAAATCTTCCAGAATTATGTAACCATTATACTACCTAGTAATAAGATGGCGATAGTACATCCATCATACTAAAAAAGAACGTTTAATTTAAAGTAATGGATCCACCTTTTAAAGAATACTTACAAATTCCATTACGAAAATGAATAAACAGGGTGGTATCAACTTTTTAAGCTTTTCATTCAATTTAAAGGCACCGAGAAACGAAGTATCCTCACTCACTTTTTGTACCGGAGCGGAGGAGAGTTCTAATAAGTAATACTTCGCGAACTCTAAAATTATGTTATTATAATTAAAGAAATTTAACTAATACTTAATTAAAATGCACAAAATTCGCTTTAATTATAGATCACTTGGATAACACAGACAAGAAGAATATAAGTTTCACGAGTTCACGTTTGTGGTCGTACAATACATGACTGTCTCCCCAGTATCAAAATGTTATGATCTTACGATCTTACATAAAAACATATTTAATTATGTAAAGATCGTTTTGAATATAAATTTAGTAAACATTCTTTGATACTGCATGCACACACGCCTGCATCAGACTACCACAAACTGTCAAATTTAAAGACTTCGCGAACTATATATTTCAGGCATATAGTCGAAAATTTATTGAAGGAATTTGACAGTTTTGTATAGGTTGATGTGAAGACGTCTGTACTTTGACGTCAGGCAATGTTACAAGGGTGAGGTATGGCGCGACATTAGACTATAAGAAAAAGCGGCCATTAAAAAAAAAACAAAACACGATCAAACAAGGGAACATCGTCTGAAAACAAATGCTCGCGCACCTTACAGAACACAACAATGTCTCGTAACCCGAAACAGAGCGGGGCGTGCCTAAAAACCGCTTATTCTTTTAAAAGACATTAGAAAAGCAAACCAGTTAGCGGGCGTCCCTAATTTGGTGTTAATTATGCCAACAGGGGCCTATCGGGCCATTATGGAACTTGGAGGGACGTACCAGAATCAATTAACTCACGCACACAATCGCGAACAAATTTATTTGTGTGCACAACTGATAAGTGCTTGCAAAATTGATAGTGTGCAAGCATTGACATTGTGGAATTCACAACTCCAATTTACATACATTTTGTACCCACACTTGGAATCTTTAACATATAATACATAACATATCTACATATAGTGCGCGTGCGGTTCACGAGACCGCAAACAATGATTCCCGCCGTGCTTTATTTAAAAAAAGTTTGCTGAGACTTTGCCTCAAGCGGATTTTTAACGTCTCCGGACTTTAGGAAAGTGGTACTGCGTGTGAAATCGCTTTTATTCGACATTATCATCACTTTCCATTAGGTTAGATCTAGCAAGCGTTGGTGCATAACTTAAAATTGTTTTTATTAAACCGTTCGCCCGCGACAGTAGCCGCATGCCGTGGTGGTTTTACAAATTACAAAAACACAATGTTGAAAAAATTTCCACGAGCAGGATTTGAACCTGCACCCTTCTGACATACCGGGTCAGGTGCTCTTCCAATTGAGCTATCGTGGTTCTAACCAGCCCGCCGAAATTATTCAACACAATTTACTTTTTTACTTTGAAAGCCAAAGGCGCCAATTCATACCACCACCACGATAGCTCAATTGGAAGAGCACCTGACCCGGTATGTCAGAAGGGTGCAGGTTCAAATCCTGCTCGTGGAAATTTTTTCAACATTGTGTTTTTGTAATTTGTTTCGCAACAAAATTTGCGTTAAAATTATATAAACAAATTAAAAAACATTTGGTTTTACAAAGTCAAAATATTTGCGGGCGTGTTACAAAAGTTAAATTACAATTAAATGAATGTTATAGAAACATTAAAAATGAATGTAAATTAAACTACTTGCTTGAAACTAGTTGAAAATTGATAAAGCAAACTGCACAGCACTAGCTCTGCAGATCCTAGAGAATAGGCTTCGTATAGTTTCGAAACAACTGAACGCTAAGATGAAAATTAACTTGGCCAATTGGTTTCCGACTTCAACTGGCGTTCGTTCAAGCGAGTATCGTATTCAATCGAGTAATATGTTATTCGTTACCTAAGGACTGGTGAACTCTCTGTGCCACGTTTGTGCAACGAATAACTTAGCCTTAACTTTAGCTACACTGAACGGAACATATCCATTTTAGAGTGAGCTCATGATATACGAGTATGCTGATGGTCTGGAAGACCATCAGTCTCAGAGCCAGAGGTCCCGGGTACGATGTTTTTGGGGGGGGTACATATTTGTGTACTGGGTTTGGTAGGACTTGTTTGTCCACAACGCCATATTATCTGAATATGTCGCCATAACGTCAATATTAGTTGAATTGTTGTGTCCCGACAGCTGAGATAAGATAGCCAGCGCCTCAGTAGGATTGCAGGTGAAGTGCGCTTCCACCTTCAGCCTTATCGTCACTTAGCATCTGGTGTGATGGAGACTAAGTGCTTACCCGTAAGGTATCATTATCATCATCATCACCATGCTTCCTCAAGCAGCACTTCTTGATGACAAAGAAGGTGTATTGCAATTTTCTGAATGAGTTCAGAATAAGGGGCCAGGTCAGGTCAGTGCTCGCTCGTGTATTTTTTTCAACACTTGAACACTTTGTCTTTTTCAAATTGTAATTTGTTCGCAACAATATTTGAGTAAAATTATATGTAAATAATCATAAATTTAAATATACCTATTAATATTTTGTTGAATAGTTTTATCAGCCTATACAAACGACGAAACTATACAAAAAAAATATGTTGAAACATTTTTTTACACGGTGACTTTGTTTTCGGACTCGTTCCGAACGAAACTCTTTTACGAACATCCGTTTTTGCAGCGAATATCGGATGACTAGTAATTTCGTGAAAATATCGAATGGTAACAAAGCGATTTAATTGTATTGTTAGCGGGTCATTCAATTTTACCGACTGGTTCGCTGGAAAAAAGAAACTAAGCAAAAAGTTGGGCTTACGCTTTCAACATTTTAAAAAGCTTAAACAACCTTTATTTTACAATTTAGGACTTCTATTTCTATTTAATAATATTATACACTATAATACTTTGTTGTCCACATAAATTAATACAGACACGTTAAAATAAAATTACCAGTTTAAGGAATCGTACAAAAGGCAGCCTTATGACTAAAAGCGATATCTTAAAGGGAACCTAGGTATGGGGAAGATCAATATGAAATAAGACGTAGGCGTGTAAAAAAGTTAAGTTAGGTAAGGCTTAGGCTATCCCATGTGGACAGTTATATGTCCGGACATATATATTACCACGTTAGTTGTTGGATAGTAATAACAACTGCCATCTTACTACAACAACCGAGAACTAACAACATGCTTTCTGAATCACGGAGGACTTTGGTACAGGTACAGATACAAGATTTGGTTACATATCCCGCGATTCGACATAACGAAGGTTGGTTAACACTTAAGCGCCAAACAATTGCGTCAATCATACGTCGTCAGGAAAACCGGTGAAGCTGTAAAAGCCATTTGAGGCCAACAGCAAAATCTCAAAAAAAAGCTATAACTTTTACGATCGCAAGTCGCTACGCCACCGAGCTCCATATTAAATTACTTAATACATATTGCATGCCCCTGATAAGTCAGGTAAGTCGTAGCCAGCTATCCAAACAGAATGCCCGTTCCCAGCCCTAATTTGTAATGCCTGAATATGATAGTTACAACACAAGTTCCTCAAACTACTGAAAGTTACCCAAATGCATGGAGGCGGGATGTTCTAATCGACTGAGAACTCTTTGTTTCATTTAGGAAAATTCTAGTTATTATCAAAATCGTGTTTCATACTTTAGTGGCTGAGGAGAATTTAATATGCACATATATTGTGCATCATGTTTCTTAAGACCATTTGTTATTATTAAAAAAGTTTATTACCAATTTGTTTTACTGCAAAAGCAGCGTTAAAATGCTTTTTGTTTCGGCAAAGGTGTTAGATTGATTTTTTTGGCAAACAATCACCAGTGCGGGCGGGCGTCAGACGTGGTCTTGAAGTTGTTAAAAAATTAAACATTAAAAAATAATAAAAAACGATTGCTAAAATACCCACGTGGGTACGTTATGTTAGCTACAGCCTTCAATGTAATTGTTATAAGTTTTGTTGAACACAAGTTTGTAAGAATTCCTGCATAATTATGCATCTTAAATAAATATTTGGTCAGCCAAATTATTATTTGGTGAGCTGAATTATACAATCGGTCAGCATAAGAAATCCTTAGTTTTGGTTAGGTTAAGTTAATTTTTTTTTCCGAGTGAAACAAATCGTAGCGAGAGCCTGTCACGGAAGGGGGAGCGGCATAAGACTGCTGTTCAGAATGATATAAGTTGCAGACTGATTTAGAAATATTTGCTGACCATAAGTTTCTGCCGCTGACTATAGGATGCATCTCAGAATCACACAGACCACCGAGAAACCAATTAACCTGTCGTCTGATGTGAATACAGACACAATAGAATTTTAATTGTTTAGGGCATGATCAGTGCTGGCCGCAAATGAGAAGTTAACGCTCAAAAACAACATGTAAGCCATGATACAAGAATGTGCGTTAAAAACAAAAGAGAGCGTTCCAAAATTGAATGTGTCCCGGCCTCCCGCGAGAGCAAACCTGGGTACTGATACGCAATATCCAGGCGTTCTCCGAGGGCCCCACGAATACCACTGTCAATCAAACGCTCGGCGTTTAGTCGCGACAAACGGAGTCTAAACACGGCTCGTTTGTGTTCGAGTCACGCGCGATCATCCGTAACCAACAAAGGACGGGGCAAAATCTAACCCCAGGAACGGGCCTTGACGTAAGTCAAAGAAGAAAGCGGAAAATAGGTTTTTATTACGTTATTGAGGTTGGGAAGTCGCAGGAGGAAACGACAAATGAGTTTTTATTTCATTGTTTGGGTTTAAGGGGTTAAAAGATTCAGTTATACGTTCCAGAGCTTTTGTTGCATATTAGTTAACAATGTGTTAAAGTATATAACATTGTACGATACACACGATAGCTCAATTGGGAGAGCACCTGACCCGGTATGTCAGAAGGGTGCAGGTTGAAATCCTGGTCGTGCAAAAAAAAATTTTCGTTGCAAAAGTGGCCTACAAAGCTTTTCTACCTTATTATAGATGCAGTTGCAGAAAATGGTTAGTAAAAATTTAAACAAAATATTTGATGTAATGATAACTCATAAAAAGCTCAAAAAAATCATATTCACTAAATTAATTATTGTCTAGTACTTAAAGTGCTTAAATTGCTGAATTAAAAGAAATATTGTTAAATAACACCATAACACACACACAAGATACTTTATCAGACCATTTTTTCATCAAAATATTTTTAATATATGACATATATATGTGTGATATGTGAAATATATCTTAATATGTGATATAATAACGCTTTAGTTAAAGAAAATAAGTAACAACTGCAGAGGATAAAACAACCTATCGTACCTATTTTTGGATTACAACTAAAATAGCAGTCAATCGAGATCGAGTCAACCGCGAACGACAATCGAACTCTGAACAACCATTATCTCAACTTAGCTTTCCAATCACGTTGCACCATCGGTAACCAACAAAGACGGAAACAAAACCTCCACCTGAACGCAGCCTTAAGGCATAAGCGGTAGCGGAATAATTCTCTTATTGTTATTGTTACTGGTTTCTGTGCCTCTTTTTTGTAAATTAATTTGGTTCAAACTCCCTTATCAATGTTACTTGGACAGTACATAGCTAGCAATCATTCCTTTCTTTAAATTATTTAAATGTCATAAGTATTAGATTAAGAACGGGATTTTTCTCATATTTATCATATGTGAATAACTGAAATTTTTATCCGTTAATAATTATTCTAATGCAAGTGACCGTGATAGTTTAAATAGTTATGTCATAAATTCATAAATTATTTAATGTTCAAAATATGGTACATTGTGCACACGCCTGCAAATCAACCTACCACAAACTGTCAAATATCCTCAATAGGCTTTGAACTTTATTCCTTAAATATATGGTTGAAAATGTATTAAACAAATCTGACAGTTTTCGATAGGTTGATGTGCAGGCGATCATAAGTATTGTCCGAAAGTAAATAAGATAATAATAACACGTTATAAGCACTATAGGTCTTTCTTTGTACCCACCGTGTTATTTATATTACTATACTATATAATATCACTGTTTGTTGCCTTAAATAAAATAAAATAAAACTATTGCTCTTACAGTCGATTAGTTTATGATTATGATAATATCAATGCTATTTGTTGGGTTTTTTATCGTTACTTAGTGACAAATGTAATATCATTTATTTATACCTAATTGCACATGAAGCCAACTAAGATATAGATATAGACACATACATTTAACGTAAGGCTAAAATTCAAGAACTTCGTTTATAGGGTGTAGCAAGTTTGCTAGATGATATACTTATTAGTTTCATGACATAAATATAGTATAGTGTTGTTTTAGTTAAAGATATTTAAAAAAAAAAAACTATTTACTCGCTGGTAGCCTATCACTTATTTATTTTACCGTAGGACAGAAGAATGCGTCATTACGATAGTTTTACGGTTTCTAATAAAATATGAATGTTTTCCGTTGCATTAGTGATGTTTACCTATTCTTTCCTTTAGCAACAACCATTTACCTTTATCTGCCGCCATACAGCATATCAGTTTGTAAAGTACTATGAAGATAAAAAAATATATAAAAATATTTTTGATTGCTAGTGTTTCGAGTGTAAAAAGAAAGATGCCAATAACTATTTCAAATCTAAACTAAACTATTAAGATGTGCAGGTTAAAGGATAACACGTATAGGTTTGAATATCTGCGACCAGCCCGAAATACAAAAGAGTTTTCAACCAAAATCGGCAGTCATTTGTTTTGGGGTTCTTACTAACATATTTATAGAGTTCTCTCACCCTGAAGTTCCAATAGAGGAATTGGCATGATTACAAGCCAGCTAGTGAACTAATAAGTCTGAAACATTTGCGATTGCAATCATTGTCACCGTGTTCTCGTATCACACGACACTGCCACAATATAAGGAGACTGCAGAGGGTATCTAAGCTTCATACGTGACGCGCTCGAGGGACGCACACATAGACAACCTGTCCCGAACAAGGAATCTCGCAACAGATCCCTGACCATCTATTAAAAATTGTAACAAGCAAAAAGCATCTAAAAATAAGCTACGAAAACATAAATTGGCTTTATGACCATAGTAGTAATTCAAACATAAAATGAATATAACTACTTGAATGTACACACAACATTTTAATTTAAAAACTATATTTTTTTCATAAATTTATGTTGTCACTATAATAGGAGCCAATTTTTAGAAGAATATTTTATTATGTAGATGTTACTTAGAATATCATTCTAATAGAATAGAATAAGTTACATGTACCATTAACCAATAGGAGCCAATTAATAGAAGAGTCTTTTCTATGTAGATGTTACTTAGAATATATAAAAAGGTTAGTCTACATCACAGGAGACCGAAGAGCTGGCAGCTACCTCGGACAAAGAATTAGTCTAGCTATTCAAAGGGGGAACGCTGCCAGTATCTTCGGAACCTTGCCTGAAGGGACTCCTTTTAATAAAATATTTTAGATAGTTATTATATTATTATTTTTTTAAGGTTTTTAGTATTAATGTTTTCATATCAATTATTTAAGTAAACAGGAATATAATTATAATAGAATAGCATAAGTTACATGTACCATCAATCAATAATCCACGAGAGCTGCTGCCGACAAACTTTTTCGCAGTTAGGCAGACTTTTTACTATGGAATGCTCGTAAGTACTTGTATCTTAGGAAAAACATATTTTAAAAAAACAGCTGTCTAGCTACAGCTTTTTTTTATATTAGAAGGAGGCAAACGAGAAGGCGGGTCACCTGATGGGAAGCAATCACCGCCGCCATGGATACCCGCAAAACCACAATCGCAGATGCGTTGCCGACCTTTAAGAAAGGAATAGGCTAGTATCTTGAAGATCCCTATGTCGTATGGTCCGGAAATACCGCCGCTGAGAGCTTGCGAGATTTCGTGTGAGAGGATCTATGTGTGCGTTGCTACCGCGGTATGCATAAAGCAATCCTTCTGCAATATCCTTATGTTGTTAATTAACGCCTGTGACAACGCGAATTCACTCAGTCGATCGCGTTTTAACGTTAACCAAACAAATCACTTTTGGATTACAACGCGTTGTAACGATGCTGTTAGATATGGAATGCTCTTCTGTGAATGTTGTAATATTTGTTGTTTGTGAATTGACTTGATTAGGTACCATTTGAAATGGTTACTGACTCTTTAAATTGAGATTTTGTTAATAATAGTATTCTTGAAAATACTAAAGAACTCCTATTAGAAATCTACAATATCCAGGGATCTTGCGTTCAATTCCCAGTTCGGATTCACAGCTGATTCATAGAGTGATGCACAACCCAGATTTGCATTTATCAACTTGTATTTGGCAAGCGTGTTTACCCAAAAATTTTAGCGATGACTTCATTTCAGTAATAAAGTTCAAGTTTCCTAGTCTCAATACTTAATACCTACTTAGCTTAAGTATAAGTACCTATTGAATATTTGCGCATAATAAATGCGTTGTCTGCACGTCATGCACTGGGTTATGCCGCTTAACAGCCCGCAGTAGCTCATAAGCCGATCACAGCTTGTACCGTGCATATATGAGTCTTAAAACAAGTACCGATCGGCTAATCAGACAGGTGTGCTACAGTTCAGGCGAATTGTTAAAATGCCCAGATAAAACAGTTCAGGGGCCTTGCCATGGAGCTATTAAAGCAGAATTTTTGAAGTTGTAAAAAATTGAACGTGTGTTTATACGCCGCCACACGCATCTATTTCAAAACTGCGCAATTGTTAAAATGCCCAAAAGTGCCCGGATACAACAAGCACCAATAAGCCCCGCCAAAGACAGGTGGTGGCAATCTAAGTCGTGAAGTCGGATCCATAACGAGCCAAAGACAACTGAGAAGATCTCTGTTCTTCCTATAAGCGTAGAAAGTTTAATTTAAATCATCTTATACGAGTAGGTTTGAAAGAATTAGATACGCTAATGCAGAATGGCTTAACAGCTCGCTCATGAACCGATCATAGCTTGTTCCGTGTCTAAATAAAACAAGCACCGATCAGCCGCAGACGAAGACAGGTGCGCTACAGTTCAGGCAAACCAGTAAAGTGCCCAGAAGTGCCAAGATAAAACAAGCACCGATCGGCCGCAGAAGACAGGTGCGCCACCGTTCAGGCGAATCGTTAAGCCCGCGCTGTTCATAATAATAAGTAGTTCCACCGTTTGAGTTGCGGAAAACGTCGTTGGCAATTCTATTGAAAGACCGAATGAAGATAAATGGTGGAGTCGGCTCCATAACGAGCCAAAGTCGACTGTTTTCAATTTGCTCTCGCCCGTTGCGAGTTCGATTTTGTGTGTGAATTGTAAGAAATGTATTTTAAGATTTCGCCTGGTAGACGCCAAGATTTATTGTAATAACGGTGTCGTAAACATAAAATGCGGTTAAGACGTTACCTGCGTTTTATGATTGCGCCCTGTTTTCGGTTGTGGAGCGATCTTTTAAAGTGTTGAAAATGTATGCTTATATGAATCGTAAACGTTCTATGCAATGTGAATACTTTATTTGTATGTACGAGGGTATGATACTAAATGTATCTTAAGAGATATTTCAATGTTGGTTTATGTTAAGTTATTGAAGTTGAAAAACACTGACGGTTATAGGTAGTTAATTGTTTACGATTAAAATGAACTAACCCTAAGTCGGAGTTCGTAATAAACATGAAACAAATAACATTTAATTAGTTAAAGTAAGGTTACAAGATTAAATTTTACTAGAAAATTCAACTAGTCTCAGGAAGATCGAGTGGCAATCGAACGCATGACCCTTGGATTATCGGTCAAATGCTCTGACCGCTGAACTACCGTGACCCCAGAAGACTTGTTGAATTTCACAATACTACATATAGCATTGTAAATACTATATGGCTATGTATGACATGTTATAAATATCATCTTCTTACTACTTATATTTTACGTAGGTATAGAAGGAATGATAAAACTATTTATGCATCCTATACATAACCTATATACAATTTTAATAGCAAGAGCACAATTCGGTCAAAACGTCGGGAATGTAGAGGCAATTCCAATAAACCTTTACTAAGTAGTTTGCGTTACACCCCTTCAAAAAGTTTTGACCTATCCAACCTCTAATAACACCAATTCTCAAACAATCACTTACACAAACAAATAAAACTTTTTCTCCATTACACTATCAAAGTAAACGTAACCAGTCACGTTAGCAAATAACAATGAATCTAACTAGTCAGTAAGTATCCCTTTTACGCGGAGAACGCGGACTAAGTGGTAAATTATACGTTATGTGACTGGACAGTGACCTTTGAGTGACCTGTTGCTTTAAGCTCGTATGGAGTCAAAACGAGTAAGTCTACACACTAAATAGAAAGACTGCAGAAAGTAAGCTTCATACATGACGCGCTCGAGCAACGCACACATGGACTTTCTCACGGATATGGAATCTCGCAACAGCTCGCAACAGTCCGCAGGCTTATTATAGAAAAATGCAACCAGTTGTTAAATGATCGCTCGCTTTGTGCATTTACGAATAAAATGTATGTATTAGTTTACATACATTAAGCGATTTGTGTCCGTAATACCAGTTTATCAACCGCAACTAGGCCAGTCACGTTGCAATTGTACAATTAACAAATGGTTGCTTTTTTAATTATTGTAATAAATAAGCCTGCCGAGCGCAGCTGTTGCGAGATTCCATGGTATGAGATGTCCGTGAGAGAGTCCACATGTGCGCTGCTCAAACGCGTTTTTATGAAGCTTACTTTCTGCAGTGTCCTTATTTCGTGGCCGACACGAGCTCAGATAGTGAGATTCAGTAATGATAACAAATGGCTCTTTGAAGTGAAAATTCGTGCGCAACATCTATTTGGATTGTGCTATGTGGGTGGGGGTATGTGAATCTCGTACGTACATAATTGTGAACGCTTAATAGTGGAATGGAAAAAGGGTTTCGCTTAATATTTCTGTTAACTTTGTGTTTCGTTTGAAGAGTATCAAGCACAGGCGATGTCCGGTTTGAATGCGAGTGGTTACTATTATACTACGACGTGATGAATTCAATTCTTGAACAAGCGAACGAGCTTTCTAAATGAGTTACTCGTAATAGAACAATATTAAATTATGATAAAATATACAAAAGTTTTATGAATTGGTGATGTTAGTTACTTTCAGCTTTTCAGACATTAATAACAGTCCTGTTGACCTACCTAGAAAGCTAATATGCTTGTATCAGGCATGGGTTCACGTCTGTAGTCTGACATAGCTATGGGCTATGAGGTTTGAACCGCGATTTTCACAGCCCTAGCATTCGTTCAGCTACCGATCTAGCCAATACATCCTATTATAAAGACATAAAGTAAATTTCTTAATGATTTATTTAGCTACAAAATTAGGTCTTATAAATGTCACTATACCATCAGTTTGTAAGTCTACAGGGCGGGAGACCTTGTACTGAGAAGAATTGGAAAAAAAACTCAGCAAAGACATTAATTTTCTCCCTTTCTTTTACACCATCAGCCTATATACTAGTCCACAGCTGGGCATAGGCCTCTCCAAGTATACGCCACCGAGCACGATCCGCGGCTACTCTCATCCAGCTCTTGCCAGCTATCTCGCGAAGATCGTCGCTTCACCTAGCGTGAGGGCGTCCTACAATACGTTTGCCGATACGCGGTCTCCACTAAAGAACTTTCGTTTACAGCGTCACATATACTATCATAGAAAGAGACAAACCAATAGCGTTGCTAATAGAGGTAATGGTAGACCCCTGCCCCCAATCCTCATGATACATTAGTGCAACCCGAGCTACAACCACAACTCATCCTACTTTATCAACAAAGTTCCACCGTTTGCACTGGAAACCTTAAATTGTTAAGCCAATTGAGTTGTTAATTAATTGAATTAATATATTACTGTACGTGATAAAGAATCTCCGGCACGCGTAATACAATTAAATGTCATTTGCTTTTTTTTTATCTCGCCATAAAAGTAATTAAAAACCCGGTGAAAGCAATTTGCCGAGGTAGAGGTATGAATCACTTTGTTGCATGCAGCTTTTTGTAAGAAAGTTAAAGTTTTCTCTAAGGTGGAAATAAAGCATTAACAGGACTATTATTTATGTTTTTGTACTATAAAAATAAACGAACATCACAGCAAAAGAAAAAACAATGACAGAAACTAAATATTATTAAAACACAATGTTGAAAAAATTTCCACGAGCAGGGTTTGAACCTGCACCCTTCTGACATACCGGGTCAGGTGCTCTTCCAATTGAGCTATCGTGGTTCTAACCAGCCCGCCGAAATTATTCAACACTATTTACTTTTTTACTTTGAAAGCCAAAGGCGCCAATTCAATGTCAACAACTACCGTCATTAACATCTGATCATAATTTTTTTAATTATATAAACAAAACAAAAAACATTTTATGAAACTAAATATGTTCCTTTGCTGCTGAAAATAACTTTAAGAGTTTTAGTAATACATTACTATAAATAATATTGAACGCATATGTATGTTATAATTAAATAAATAGCACTGTAAATTAATATTAAAAAAAATTTGCTTATTATTTTGCACGATAATATTAAAGTCCCGCTGCTTTAATAATATTTTAATTTTAATACAATCAGTCCCATACGTAATCCGCCTATAATTTAATGACGTAATGTAATTAAACAGACCTATTAAACTGTCCCCAGTGATAAGTAGTGTCGAATCTATTATATCCATTGGAGATATTGTTTTATTAAATTCACATACAGTTTCAATTTCAAAATACCAAGTATAATAGACGTTTAGACTACTTGACTTTTGTGGCTGACGGAAAACTTTTGTGGATTAAAAAGCCCTTCATAAGTCAGAGCATATTAAATCTTATCTCAACCATATAAAGTTCAAAATATGTTGGTAACTAATACCCTGTTATGTATGAAGGTATATTGTAATAGAGCTCACGGGTTATCAACCTTCTGGAAGGCTACCTTAGTATTCTATCGGCTCTTAGTTATTCGTTCAAAGTATCCATTTATTTGTTCGTTGAAGAACATGAGTGGCTAACATTTCATTAAAAGTTAGGTCAATTACTGGATAAGTGTGTCACCACATCCAAATATAACTATGTTTCTACCTAATAATGGTTTTTAAAAGCGTATGCTTCTTATGTAAGATTAATATTTCTTTTGAATGAAGTTTAACATTGATAAAGAATGAATGAATGAATGAAAACTTTAGTCGGAGCAATAACATTTAAACTTAAACATACTAAACAGACACAACTAGATGCTACCAAAATGGCCACCACTCAGCTTGATGCCGTGACAAAGATATGCCATGGCGCTGATTTTCTGTGGAACCAGTGAAAGGGAGGCGCAGCTCCAGCAATTTTCATATATAGATACATATAGTCGCAGTGAAATAGTGGTGAAAGACAGAACAAATAAATAACGATTTTAATTCCGACACAGTACAGCCTACAATGGTAAAGCTCCTTCCTGTCCCTGAAAATTTTCTACATGTAAATGTATATATAGTATTATTATTGAGGTAGTTAGGTAGATAGTTATACTAGACACATCTAGAACGCTAGGTCTAATGTCAGCCACTACTTAAAAATATGTAGCTGTAATCAAATTCACATTCGATTAATGGTTACTTTGAAATGAAACAACTTTTACGGATCTACTCGCGTTTATTTTACACATTAGTTTTAATTAATGTTTATCCTGACGTTTCGAACCCTTTGCAGGGTCCGTGGTCACAGGGAGACTGAGGTGTTGGTCGTCTCATAATTAGTTAGTAGCTTGTATACCCTCATTTAAATTAATCAGGTGCATTCCGTTTTACGCAGAAAGAGCTTACAGTATCTTTTGGTCTGGCAGTATGGTGTTGGGGCTGGGATTTAATATTCTGTATGATGGGATCCCAGGCTGGTGGTAGATTCCAACCATCTTCTCTATTAAAATTAGGATGTTTTTTAATTTCAATAGCCTCGCGTATCATCCTAGGGATGAATCGTTGTTCTCTGGCGAGTATTTGTGGTTTATCAAATCTGATGTAATGGTTGGGCCCCTCAAGTGAATGTTCGCATACCGCAGACTTATTTTCGCGCCTATGCTTGACGTCGGCTATATGTTCTTTAACCCGGGTTCCTACACTTCTCTTTGTTTGCCCGATGTACGAGAGCCCACAGTCGCAGTCCAGTTTGTACACGCCTGCATCTTGAAGGGGTATGTTGCACTTGACAGGTCGTAAAAATTGGTTGATCTTCTTCGGCGGCTTGAAGTAAGTATTGATTGAAGCTCGCTTTAAGATATGCCCAATCTTGTCAGTGACACCTTTCATATATGGAAGTACAGCAGGTTGGCGCTCGACTGTGGTTGGTTTATTGCGTTTTCTGTGACGAAGCCGTGGTACTTTCAGATTATTATCCTGTAGTACATGCTTGACATGCTGAAGCTCAGCAGCCAGGTGTTGGGTGTCACAGATACCGCGTGCTCTCTGAAACAAAGATTTCCCTACAGTAGCCAACTGTCTAGGATGGTAAATCCTAGACAGTTCCTAGACAATTCATTATATTTAGATGGAAACATCTAAATATAATGAATGCAAACATAGACAAATAGATAAATTCCAAACGTTAGTATCGAATTTAAATAAAAAGTTTGTGAAATGGAACACGACTAACAGTAAACCATCAACCATAGACAGCCACAAACGTCAAAATCAAAAAGATGATCGCACAATTGTTAATTTATCAAAACAAACACTGGACGAGCCCACCGTTGAGGTACTAAAAAAGGGGCTAAATTTCGCCGTAGCCCCTCGCAGGATACCGTATGAAAGCATCATTAGCAACGTCGAGGACTGCTTAGTTAAAAATAACGTTAGGAAGGCTGATGCTGAGGCAATACGTCAAGACATATCGTCTGTCTTGCGCCGGAGTAAATTGCCGAAATCCAACCTTCCTCGTGATCAGTATTTCGCTTTAAAGAACCTGCGAGCTAAGCCCGAATTAACTATCCTTCGTGCTGATAAAGGTAATGCTACGGTAGTAATGGATACGTCTGATTATAACGAAAAAATAACAATACTTTTATCGGATGACAAGACGTACAAACGTGTTAAGTGCGACCAAACCAACAAAATACTTAAGAAAACTAGTGATCTTGTCAAACAACACTCTGAAACGTTAAATCTAGACGCTAACTATTTAATTCCTTCCTGCCCTAAACCACCAAAACTGTATGGGTTACCGAAAATTCACAAACCTGAGGCTCCGCTACGCCCTATTGTAAGCCAGATCGATTCACCAACTTACCGACTGGCCCGGCATGTAGCTAAAATTCTTTCACCACTTAGAGGTAACACAACAGCTTATGTGAAGGATTCCTACCAATTTGTCAACGATATCAAAAACCTACATCTCGCTGACAATGAAACTATGGTTAGTTTTGATGTGCAGTCCTTATTTACATGCCTACCAGTACAGGATTGCATTGAAATTACCAAAAAACGACTAGCAGAACAAGATATGTCTTATGAATATGCAGTACTATTAGAGCATTGTCTAACATCTGGCTACCTTTTGTGGAATGACATTTACTACCTGCAAGTAGAGGGTGTCGCCATGGGGTCCCCTGTTTCACCCGTCGTCGCCGATATCTTTATGGAAGACTTCGAGGAGAGGGCCTTGAGCACAGCACCGGTAACCCCTAGGTTCTACAAGCGGTATGTAGATGATACCTTCACTATCTTACCAACTGATAAAGTATCTGCTTTTCTAGATCATCTTAACTCCATACATCCAAAAATACAATTCACAATGGAGTTAGAGGCAGACTGTAAGCTAGCTTTCTTGGACACTTTAATCATCAGGAATCCGGACCATAGTTTGAGTCACACTGTGTATCGTAAAGTAACCCATACAGATAGGTACCTCAATGGTGATTCTCACCACCATCCTAGACAGTTGGCTACTGTAGGGAAATCTTTGTTTCAGAGAGCACGCGGTATCTGTGACACCCAACACCTGGCTGCTGAGCTTCAGCATGTCAAGCATGTACTACAGGATAATAATCTGAAAGTACCACGGCTTCGTCACAGAAAACGCAATAAACCAACCACAGTCGAGCGCCAACCTGCTGTACTTCCATATATGAAAGGTGTCACTGACAAGATTGGGCATATCTTAAAGCGAGCTTCAATCAATACTTACTTCAAGCCGCCGAAGAAGATCAACCAATTTTTACGACCTGTCAAGTGCAACATACCCCTTCAAGATGCAGGCGTGTACAAACTGGACTGCGACTGTGGGCTCTCGTACATCGGGCAAACAAAGAGAAGTGTAGGAACCCGGGTTAAAGAACATATAGCCGACGTCAAGCATAGGCGCGAAAATAAGTCTGCGGTATGCGAACATTCACTTGAGGGGCCCAACCATTACATCAGATTTGATAAACCACAAATACTCGCCAGAGAACAACGATTCATCCCTAGGATGATACGCGAGGCTATTGAAATTAAAAAACATCCTAATTTTAATAGAGAAGATGGTTGGAATCTACCACCAGCCTGGGATCCCATCATACAGAATATTAAATCCCAGCCCCAACACCATACTGCCAGACCAAAAGATACTGTAAGCTCTTTCTGCGTAAAACGGAATGCACCTGATTAATTTAAATGAGGGTATACAAGCTACTAACTAATTATGAGACGACCAACACCTCAGTCTCCCTGTGACCACGGACCCTGCAAAGGGTTCGAAACGTCAGGATAAACATTAATTAAAACTAATGTGTAAAATAAACGCGAGTAGATCCGTAAAAGTTGTTTCATTTCAATGTGTAGTGTTCGCGTAAACTTTAGAAAACAATAATGGTTACTTAATAAATAATAATAATAATAAATATGAGACATCACATAGTATACATTGTTCTGATCCCAAGGTAAATAGCTAAAGCACTCGTTTCATGGAAATCAGTTACAACGACGGTACCACAACCACCCAGACCCGACACAATCTCGAAAAGTTCGTTTTCGACATTGACCCGACCGGGAATCGAACCCGGGACCTCAGAGTTAGCGCCGCCTAAAGTCCGGCGTGCAAGCCACTCGGCTACCGAGGTCGTATACTTATCAATCTTTCGATAAAAGCCATGTCAAAACATCGTGATTAAAAAAAGATAAAGATATTTAGCTTGAACAATGCTACATAAACTAAATAAACTATTTACATCGAACTTGATTGCAGCAAAAGGCTGGTTTTGTCTTTTCTGTAAATATTTTCATGAACTTTACATTTCAGATTGCTTTCAATGACGAAACAGAAAAGTTTGTTTACATCATGAAGTAAATTTGGAACTTTCTCGTTTTTATTATTTTTCATTCATTATTTAAAACTTTTTTATGCCTTAAACTTCATACAACTACTATAAACACAACGATGTTTTAATATTGTTCAGCAGTTTTGACAGCTTTGTTTTAGCTATACTGAACGGAACGTACACATTTCTCAGTGAAATGAAACTGTATCTATTTATGCCAAGTATGTATATTGTAAATCGACTAGGCTATATCTCACGTTGCCTTATAATAAGGCCAAAATGGAAGCGCACTTCACCCGAAATTCACTGACAACAATGATACCAACATTGTAGATATGACAACAGTATTAACAGTAGTTTGTGGTGAATCATTCTTAATTCATAAAATAAAATTAAAGCGATATAAAGTTGAAATACATTCCAAATTCAAAGCAATGCCATTCCGCTTCCTGGCAGATTTCTCACATAAACTCATTTATTTAGGCAATGGCAATGAATATAGGCGGCGACGGCCCAATCTGGCCGCCTAATGAGCCGTGAAAGTTCTGCCCAACTGAGTTATTAGACCATTCACTCTTTTCGTTCGGTTTTTAATAGGACCGATAATGACGTCATCGGGTGAGATAATGAAGTTACAGGTTATTGAACTCGATTTCCTTTTATATATTTGAATTTAAGCGTTAAATATTAGTCAGTGATAGCAGTTATCAAACGCAAACGACTAGATACTTAATCATCTTTGTTATTGCTACATATTTATTTGAATCTATTATAAATTGCATGACAAAAGTTTTGGTACATGTTTAAACTTCATCAGAACTGTTAAGTAATAAAAAGTTTGAATTTTAGACAAAAAAAAATTGATATAGATAATGAAGAGTAAGATCCCTAAAATAGACCCCTGTGGTACTCCAGTTTTAGATTGTACAAGAAAACATAAACATCATGTACAAAAAGAATGCACACAGCCACGGTAACATTGTATACTTCAACTAATTCTTATACCAACACAATAAGACAGGTATTCGGAAAGCAATTTCCACTTGTGTACAAAAAACATTAGGGCAACATAATGCGCCTTCCCACAACGAAATAGCGAAACGTTTGTCGCACGACAAACGTACTCGATAGTTTTTCTTAAGAACGGCGCGCTGACGACCGTAAATTTATCATGGTAGAGGTATTTGCTTAGGACCGGCCTCCGCAAACAACTGCCAGGACTACTCAGTACGGGGGGTATATTAACGGTCTCCAGCAGAACAATAGAGATTAGGATATCCACTTTTAATTCTGAGCAGTTAATTCTGACAAAATGTTTATTTGGGTCAATGACATCGCTCCCAACCAATGGTTTAGTGTTAATTGTATTGACATTTCGTGATTAATATTGGCTAATATTGGAACAGATGGTAATTATTAAGAAAATTATTGCTATATACTTTTTTGAGTATTTAAAATTACAGCACGGAATATAAATCCTTGTAACCCACAAAAAACTAACAAATAGGTACTTTTTTATCGAATAGCAACAAATAACTTTGCTCTACCTGACGTTAAGAAGATGCTGAGTCTAGATACGAAGAAAGCTAGTGGAACAGGATTACCTATGCCTCACTAGCCGTCTTGCAAGTTGCTTCTTGTAGGAAGTTCTTTCTTTTAGTTGATGGCTTCGTGCGATTAGCACTTGTAGGAAGTTGTAGGCAGGGCTCGGAAACTGGTTAAATTTTTTAACCGGTTTGGGTCGTTGACCCCATATCGGAATGGTATAAGGTTAAGGTTTCGGTTACCGGTAATTAACCGGTTAAATAAATAAGAAGAAAACCGGTTTTTATTCATTGCTATTTTGTTAACCGGAATTAACCGGTTAATTTGAATTCCAAACAATTTCTTAGGCATCTGTTGTGTTTTGTGTAAACTAATTGAAACTAATAAGGAGCTCGCATCCAGCGTTGCCAGAATGTTACTTTGTAACATTTTACGTTACTTTTGACCATCTCATGTCACTTCCATGTTACATGACTCAAAATGTTACTTTTACGTTACTTTGAGAACTTGATATAAATAAAGGTACCTAGATAATTAAATATTTACCAACATACAAAGATAAAAAAGCCGGTAAAATCAGTGCCAAGTATCGGTTTACCCGACCTTTAAAATTCTGTTCTCTGTATTAACCGGTTCGGTTTCGTTGGAACAGTTTATTTAATTAACCGGTTAATCAATGAACTGAATCACACCGGTATAAAGAACGATATTAACCGCTATTTGCTAACCGGTTCAGAGCCCTGGTTGTAGGAAGGAGGGAAACGCATGCTGGAAGAGCATTCCATACAATCAAGATATATAATAGCTTTTTTTCTAGTTTATTTTTAGCGTACTATAAAGCCTACAAGGGATTGCTACAACAGGGAAGCGTTTGGCTGTCATCTCTCGAGGTGGCGATAAGACCAGAGGTAGTGAAAGAAGCGGCGACTGTTTCATATTTATATAAGAATTTCGGTTGTAAAAACAAAATTGTATTGCAAGCTTTGCATTTCATAAACGATATTAGGAGATTTAAACAGATAGGCTAACACCGGCATACAATCACAGAGGTATTATTAGTCGTGGTTAGGGGATGGGTCTTTGGTGGAAAAGAGAGAGTAGTCGCGACAAAAACAAAACACAACTTTCTCGCTAGTCGTTACTATACGCACTGCCGTTTCTTTCCACTCCTCACTGACAAGTGACACGTGACAAACGCTGGATAAGCCGCGATACACGCGTCCCGCTGAGTGACGCGCCGACAGGCGCCCGTGCCTGCGTCGGCTCAGCAATCAGACCGGGATAAACTTATCCTTTGTTATGTATAGTATTGTGGCCCATAAATAAATAGTCTAGATATACGTAAAATATCACGTTCAAGATAGAGCATACAACATTAATAATCATGCTTTTAGTTCAGGTTACAAATCACAGATGCACCATCCTAAACCACGCTATACAGAGTTCCATGAGTTTGTACTAACTAAAAATGCCAAACAATTCACTAGTTTATAATCGTCACGCGGCGACGGACGCGTTTCATGCCTGCGTCGTCGTCGGCTCAGCAATCAGGCCGGGATAAACTTATCCTTTGTTACACATACTATTGTGACCTATAAATAAATTGTCTAGATATAACTACATGAAATATCACTGTCACGGTTTTTCAAGGTAGAAATTTTTTTTCTTAGACAACTAACTCGGCCTTCCTCAGTTTCTTTCCATACCGCAGGTAGCTGTTCGAGGAGAGATCTCTTTTAGAGATAAGCTCACTCTTGTATATTATGTCTTTTATAACATGTGATTCAAAGTGTATTTTCTATGTACCAAAAAGATAAAATTTAATTGTTAAATTAGTATGAATTTAGTTCATGTTAAAAATTACAGACGGCCGGCGCTGTACCATCCCGAATGAAGCTATAAAGATTTGCATGAGTTTGAAATGTCAAAAAGCTGTATTACGCATATACCGGGGTCAGGAGTTATTTGGGACTCTTCTGCCATTCCATCCCTTCTCTTCCTTTCCCTTACGAAGAAGGTTCAAGACTACGAACGATAAGTACCGAGTACCTATCTGCCATTACCCTAAGCCACCATGTTCTAAGTAATGTTCTGAATAAAAAGGTTTTGCCATTGATTTCACCAACTTTAACCTTAATGGAATTGTAAAATTGTACATTGATTGTTGCCTTTTAATGTCGTTATACCCTTCCAGTAAAAATAATAATAAAGGAATACGGTCCCGCAATATTTGGAGTGTTTGGTCACTAACGGCGAGTTTACTGAAAATTGGTGATTGTGATGCTCTGTCTATTTTTTGAGAAGGACACGACAGTATGTATGTATGTATTTTTGATTGTTTATTAAATTGTATATTATTACAACAGTGAAACTAAAACATGTTAAAGAATGTATTGTTAAAATGTAATAGTACAGTTGTCTATTAAGTTTACAAATAAGGCGCTAATGACCATTTTTTTTAAATACAAAAGCGTGCCCACGTTAAATGCCACCGGCTGGTTAAGTACTAGAATTATGTATGCATATACAACGCTCATAATTGTGTAGGTACATACAACATCATTATGTCCTAATGAGTAAGAAACCGTGCGACGAATAAAATAAAATATTGACGTTCACCCTAACCCAGTTCTAACCGTGGCATGAACTTTTCATGGCATTGATTTTTTAATTCACCCTTGCATTACCTACCTTAAGTCAAAATGGAAAAAAAATAACGAAATGTTTAATTAAATGCTTAACTAACGACTAATACAGGTCTCGGGTCCGACTTTTAGTGGAAATGACATTTAAAAAAATAAGTAATAAATGCCCTAATTAAAGTTAATTATTAGATCAATGTTAGGGATTAATGAATAAAAATTGTAAATTGTTAATTGTGAATTGTAATTGTAATTGTAAACTTCTGCAGCTTCTATCGTACCA
The DNA here is from genome assembly GCA_949315975.1 of Eudonia truncicolella. NCBI lineage: Eukaryota > Metazoa > Arthropoda > Insecta > Lepidoptera > Crambidae > Eudonia > Eudonia truncicolella. The sequence continues at coordinate 14,868,244 of OX438837.1, read as the reverse complement.
ACACATTATTTCTGTACTGTGTTATAATTATACTTTAATGTTATTATTATTATTGTACTTTATTTGGTGGGTACTGGGTAGGGTTAAGTCCGGCTAGCTATCACCATTTCATAAATAAGTGGTTTAATTGTCTTATTACTTAACCAATGCAATGAAAAAATCGAAATGCCTGACGACAAGCAAGAGCAGAGTTTAGAAGCGAGGACAGCTATCGGAGCAGGATTTTAGAGTTTAGTCGGAACGAATTTTTTAGTATGATTTATAGTTTTGACGCCAATAAGGGCCTCTGAAGGCTTATCTATACTAATATTATAAATAGGAAAACTTTGTATTTTAGTATGTATGTATGTATGTATGTATGTATGTATGTATGTATGTATGTATGTATGTATGTATGTATGTATGTATGTATGTATGTATGTATGTTTGTAACGAATAAACACAAAAACTACTGGACCGATTTAAAAAAATCTTTTACCATTAGAATGCTACATAAGTTCTGAGTAACATAGGCCATATTAAATAAAAAAAAGGTCCACCCGTGCGAAGCAGGGACGGGCCGCTATTGTTGAATAAAATGATGTGACTTTGACTTTAACATTGATTGTGCCTCACAGGCCGTCCTCAGTTTGCCCAGCCCGTTACCCGTAACCCACAAATTGCTTCTAAAGATCTTTTGAAGATCCTCTGAAGGTCTTTTAAAAGAGATGTAAACACCTCGATCCTCTGACCCCGTGTTGTAGAAAGGAGGAAACACGCATGCTGAACGGTAACGGGAATTCAAAGTAATTGTTCATCAATTTCATCATACATGAGGATATTGGGTCCTAGCCAACCACACTGGTTCATTGCGAGTAACTATCTAAAGACAACAACCGGTACCAAAAGCTAAAAACGCCTTCCGAAGCACACAAGGAGTTCGACATACTATACTTATAGATTAAAAAGACTAAAATTACTAAAATTATACTTATACAGATTAAAAAGAACAACAAACACAGAAATGAAAATTGGTTGATTTTTACAGGATTTAAAGTCGTACGCGTCCGAAAAAGCATTTACAGGTATTTATCATAGCATTTATTTGTAGGCCCTATGGTTACATCACATCACTTCACCAGCTCATAATATCCCCACTGCTGGAGCACGAGCCTTCCCTATGGATGGTTAGGGAAGGACAACGGACCAAAAACTACCACGCGAGCTCAGTGCGGTGCGGTGGTTATTAACGACTGCTAATGCAGCCGGGACTAACGGATTTACATGCATTCCGAAGCAAGGAGAATCTCGCGATGATATATTTTTGGTCACCCGTCCGATGACTGGCCATTGCGAAAGATGCCTAACGTCAGCAATCGCAGACCGGGCGCGTTAACCACTGCGCATCCAAGCCATAGGTAGATAAAACTGTTTCATACCATACGTGTAACGCCGCGAAAACTTTCGAAAACGATAACAAGTGAACGTATATGTACCAACAAATTTAAGCTCGTGTGATAACGTAATTCATGGGATATAGTCGTAAAAAAATACGGCTACCATATTGAGATGACTCCAATGGATGATATGATAACAAGACATACTCATACATAGATACATGGCGGGTACGTGACTATAAACCCACAGTGCAGGGGTGCGATTCTGAAACCGTTATTAATTATTCTAACACTATAATTACGCGAGAGCTCGTCTTTAGAATTTCCCGTGACTGTTTTGAAACTGAAATTCTTGATCGAACTAAAATAAACAAACAATTAACATATTTCATAGTTTAGAATGAATGAGAGTTAGGAATGAACACATTACACTAACATTTTATTCTATTGCATTACTGAATACTAATACTATAGATTTCCGTGAATTAACACCTAATTCTCAATGTCATACTCGATTTAAGTATCGACGATGGATGGGATTCAAAAATTTGGTCACGTTTTCCTGAACTAACGGAGGTAATAGCGACTATGTTGCCACCAAAATGTATACCATATACACTTGAAATAAGATTGAAAGCTATTACAACTGTTAATTAGTTACTTTGTTAATGATATTGGTATAGCCATTCAAATTTACAGCGCGCGGTTCGATTCCCGTGCCAGTAAATGCGACTGCGACAGCCCGCTAGGTCTAGCGGTAAGCTACCCTAATTTCGTAATCCACGGTCACGGGTTCGAATGCCGCAAGGGGCGATAGTTAGTTTAATTAACATGAGCAATTACATCTGGTGACCGGGGAGTCTCAGTGGGCCTCTTCATAGTGTTCAAAACATCAGGCTTTAATAAATTGTATAATAAACGCTAGTAGATCAAGCATAGAGTACTCGTATGTGTACATAGACCGTTTGAATAATCATGATACGAATATAGGACATAGGTATGTGATTAATTTTAATGTATAACTGCATATAATGTAGCGATAAAACACATAAGACTAAAACAAAAGATTCTGAACAAACAGAATTAAAAAAATGTTAGGCAAAAACAAAAGACGACCAACAGGTAAACATTCAAAACATTCGTTTAATTTCACAAAGTAAAAGTAATTAATTGGCCAAAATAAAAGAAGTAATTAAAAAAATTTGTTCATGTTTTTTTTTTTTTTTTTTTTTCCTTAGATCAACATAATTCACGTTTGAAAAAAGACAAACTGTTGAAAAAATTCTACGAGCGGGACTCGAACTTGCACCCCATGACATGGAATGGCTCGTGGAATTTTTTCAACACTTTGTCTTTTTTCAATTTGTAATTTGTTCGCAACAAAATTTGCGTAAAATTATAAATAAATAATCATAATTTACCTTCTTATATAATTCATAACTATTTTGGTCACTTAATTACAATCGAGACTCTTAGTATTTATTTATACTTATTCTTCTATACGTGTGTATGTCACTGAACTCACCCGAAACGGCTGGACTGATTATGATGAAATTTTGTGTGTGTTTATGGGTCTCTGGATGGTTTCGATTCACAATTGGACCCGGTAGGTATCGCTGCAATAGGGGTCCATTACGGTATACGGGTGTTCTCAAGCGAACGAAGTCGCAAGCGAATCACTAGTGTTATGTTGATCTTCCGATATGTCGTAATAATACTTCGTAGGTATATTATGTTTCATTTTTCAAAATCCAAACAGAATTACCACCACCATCACCAGCTAATTTTAAATCTCCACTGCTGGGTCAAGAGCCTTCCCTGTGGATGGATAGGGAGAACGGGCCTTACAATAATACAAACAGAATAATTATTATACGAATGCTACGTCGCACATTCACGTAAAATGACTTAAATTAATGCTCTAAATAGTTCAATCACGATGAGGTATGTATATCAGGCGGTCTTGCGGTGGCGCGCCCCAGGGCGACAGAGCCCTTCGCAAATAATTAATGTTTGGTGCCCTTAATTAAGATGACAGACTCCTATGACTGTGACATAGAGATGGGTATTAAAACTGCCTGGTGGTTTTCAGATACTCCTTTTTGATCTTCTTTTTCTTTTGGTTTCGTGCGGTTGGCACATTTTGCCAGTGTCAAAGTAATTTCTCACAAACGTTACTTAAATAAACATTATTTTCTTTGATAAATGATATCCCACCGAACCCCTGGAGGATCAGTAAAGATGTGGGGCTTTACCGGGCGCTCACGTGGACGCCTATGTTTAACATAATTTTGAGTCAACGTCAACGGTGTTTTATTTATACCAATTCGTTAACCACCATTTCAGTCACCCTGCGAGCACAGACCCGGCAAATGGTTCGAAACGTCCGTCAGTATGAAACAATATGTAAAAAAACCTTAGTACCGACGCCTGGCATCAAACTATCCAAAACTGTCAAATTTCTTTAATAAGCGTTCAACCCTGAACTCTAAAAGTAAAGTACAAAATCTGTGGGGGAATTAGACAGTTTGTGGTAGTCTGATGAGCAGGCGGTATGTCTAGGTATAGTGTATTCTAAACTACAATTAACTATAAATAATAGCATGTGATTACTCTTCAAATTACTTACGTACATAACCGATATTGTCCTACTTTGTTTGTTTATTAGTACGTAACTGTTGATGTTAAGCGTAAAATAAATATAACTATTGGTATTGATCAATGAAGGTTATAAACTTTCAAGTTCAAGAAGTTTAGTAAGAAAACAATACGTAGGGCCTACATCACTACTTGCTTACTCCCTGGCTCAGTACTCTGTCGTCCCTAAAAATCAACGCCAACGTGGAAACAGCCTCTTAAGAAAAAGTCATATTTAGTCATATTGACCAACATAAAACAAGCGACGGAGATTCCCTATTCATCCATAGGGAACGCTCGTGCCCCAGCAGTGCCGACATAAGCTGATGATGATGAAGAGCATAAAACAATACTGTTTTTTATTATGTTTTAATTTATTTACCTTATTTTTTTCTGGTTTTATGTGAGCAAACCTGTCATATGTTTCTGGCTAGACGTTGATATTTGTGACTTAAAATTGTGAAATTTTAAAATCTACCTCTAATATTATGACATTAACGATGGCAGTTGAAGGATATAGCTGACATTAGTTCTTTCTTTGAAAAGCATTCCCGGCAGCTTTGTTGATACTGGCAAGGTTATAATAGCGCTGCTTCAAGACGTAATGGTAGCCCCCTAGTTTCTAATGGTGGCGACTGACCGGAGCGTATCATCGTAACGTACCATCCGCGGCGAGCTTGATAGGTATTTGTTGACTGACCGAGGGCAGAGCAAACTGCAAGCGGCTCGGCTCACTGTTCTGTTTTGCTAATGCTGCTCGCATTGAACACTAGCCTTTAGTCGCACTCTTGGAGAACCTAGTAGGGAAATGGGACATGCTTTAGCGACGCCATTCCCTCTAGGAATTCTCTAACGGTGACCGATCACACGGCTTGAGTTTCAAAAAAATCCATTGAAAATGAAAAAGCCGCCAAAGGCCATCCGAAAACTCTTCAAAAAAATAAATAAGTAAGTAAAACACTTATAGCCTCTTTTTAACAAAAAAATACATCTCCAATAATATTATAAAGAGGAAAGCTTTGTTTTTTTGTATGTTTGCAACGAATAAACTTAAAAACTACTGGACCGATTTAAAATAATGTTTCACTAGAATGCTACATAAGCGCTGAGTAACATAGGCTATATAAAAAAGAAATGTCCACCCGTGCGAAGCCGGGACGGGCCGCTATTACGTTATAATTATGATATTTGAAACATAAAGCAAGCAATTGGAAATGGCTCAGCATGTGCTAACCTAATAATCTCATCGAACTTATCATGTTACGTTACGGCCAAATGCTCCGGTCAGTCTTCACCTTAAGGATTCGGAGGTACCACACTATCGCGTGTGGGTGTATCGACCGGGCTGGCGTTCTCACTCATTTCTCGCTTTCAAATCACGCCGTTCTTATCACTTGTATTAAGTAAGAAAAGGGAGGAGCAATTCTAATCTTAGCTGTGATCTTTCTAGCGTTTTGATTTCTTAAGGCCTTCTAGATACTAGTGTAACTTATACGTGCAGGTTAAGTGTAGGTGTACGTAATGTTATTACGTATATTTTATAACTTTATAAGGATGTTGTATATCTATACTATTACTAAAGAGGTAACGTTTATGACTTTTTTTTGTTTGTTTGTATGTCGGGGCTAATCTTTAGCACTACCGGTTCAATCCCAAAAATTCTTTCACTAATAGTATGCTATATGTCTTGTGGGTAACATAGGCAAAATTTTATTTAGATAAAAAAATCTAATCGACGTGGACAAAGTCGCGGGCAAACTGCTAGTTACCTATTTATATTTTTACCGTTTTTGAATAGTAAGGGAACGGTATATATGGTATTATGGATGCATTATACAAAATTACGCCAGTTGACTTGACTTTTTATATCATCATCAGCCAATACTACTTTTGTACCTATACAGTGTTAGGTTATTACACTGTTAGTTATTATATAGTAAGTATATTAATCTACCAATCATATCTTTTTAATATTTTTTATTTAGTTTGTTTAAAATTATTACTAAAATCCTAGACAGCAATCATTTTAAATATTTTTTTCCATTATTCAATAGAAAAATAAAATGATTGCTATCTAGGAATATTAGGCAAAGTAACGAAACTGTTACATTGAGTTAATATAGAACCTTCAAAATATAAAAACTTTAATTAGAACTACAATCGAATTCAGCGTAAGTATTTATTTTATATAGTAAAACTAATATTAATTTAAAGTTAATTAAAAACCTTCTTACCATTTGCGTGTAAAGGCAATTATTACGTCACACAGAAATGATAATGGCGTAACAAGTGCCTAAGCACGGGTTCAATGAACCATTTAATTCGTCAATTTAAGTTAGCTTACGATCCATCGGCCACACAGGCAGATACGAGGGAATTGAGACCCGCCATGAGCTTAGTCAAGTCAAGGCAGAAGAGAGCAGCGAATTAGAAACATATATACTAATGAATAAAGAGATAACGTTCGTCGTTTGTTTGTATGTCGGGGCTAATCTCTGGAACTACTGATCCAATTCCAATAATTATTTCACTGATAGAAAGCTATATTCCTCGTGGGAAACAAGCTATATTTTGTTTAAAAAATTAGTTTATTTTTAAATCTCAAATCCACGCGGACGAAGTCGTGAGTAAAGTGTTAGACAGTAAGTACTTAATAAACAAATTTAATTAAAGAATATATGTTTTCCATTTACAACATTCCGGTTGGAGTGCGATTTCGTTCCACTCAAGATCTGATAAACACTAACATACACTGATATTTGTTTTAATAATCCTAACACAACTATAAATGCGTAAGATTCGTAAGTAAAGTCGAATACGACTTTACTTAACACTAATAAGTGGTTCTTCTTAAATGCAGTAAAAACGATTTTACAGTTTCTCTATGGCATTTTATCAAATTCCCATGTCAGAATTAACGTTAATAATATAAATCTTTTATGTGTGACAATAAAAGAAGTACTCAATTTCACTTTACGTGACAGAAAGTGACGATAAGGCCAGAGGTGGAAGCGCACTTCGCCTGGAAACCCAAGGAACGGGCTGTGTAAATCTAAATGTCAAAACGATGCATTGACTTCTGCATTGACTACTGATTTAGGTTCCAGACCAAGATTAGACAGTAGTAGCCTCTGCGTGGTCTAGTGGTGCGACCAGAGCGCGCCTGTCTCAGAACGCAGACAAGCAGAAACACCAACCACACGAGTAGAGAAAATTTTTGATAAACACTGTCAACTATTTTGTGTAAGATAAAAATACGTCAAAGTTCACGCTACATAAATAATTTTACTTATTAAGTTAATAATTGGCCTTTATACTGTTACTAATACAATTATGAACTACTGACAACAAACAAACTAACGAGCTAATATCATTATGAATATTCTGTTAATTACAATACGTCAAAATTTACGTAGAACTAAATAACAAGAAACAAAATGGAAAAAAAGCATTACAGCTATGAATAGGTAACCAACGTAGATCTATTTCAACCATCACTATCTGTGTGTAACCGTCCCACAGCTGGGCATAGGTATCCCAACGCACATAGGGAGATCTTTCTATAATCCTCTGCACTGGCCTAGCGTGAGCCTTAGCAACCGGGATCAACGGCTCAACGTGCCTTCCAAAACACTAATCTGTTTAGTGTGAGCAACAGTGTTTTAATTATCTATCAATCTTTATATTTGTCTATTTATTTACTCCGAAAAACATGCTGATCAATTTACGAATAACAACCCTCAAAATAATTAAATAACATAAAATTAATATATTTCAGTTAACTGAGATCCTAATTTTGTTAGTAATATACAAGTCCAAAAAGGCACTTATAGCTATGTTATTAGTATTATTAGTATGCAATGTGTTGACAAATGCGAATAAAAAATGATAATTTTAACTAATTATTAATGATTAGATCTTAAACTTAATCATTGGAAACATGTCTCTATTAGTTCTACGAGTATAATATCTCAACAAACAGTCTTAACATACCTACGAGTTTATAGTTGATGCTCAACGACAACAAAAAACATGGTAACAACCCTAATCATAATTACTATAAACAGCTTAAATGAAGCAAAAAAGAAGCTCGCGAAATTCGTAAAATGCCTCCGCCAAATAAATTCCAAACATACTTGACGTTGGTGGAAAAATTGAATAAGCAAAAATTTGCTACCATCGGTTCCAGATTAAAATGGAGTGAAAATCAATATAGCGATGGACTTTTCGGTGAAATTATGAGTCGCGAACGGAGAAAATGTTCCGAGTAATGCCTCGCGAAGTTCCGTTCGCGAGAGATTGTCGAAAATATGCCCGAACAAGTAATCACCACCGGCATTATTATTGTAATGTGTATTTACGAACGTGTAAATTTCTTATTTACCAGTGTATACCTAAATTTTAATGAGTTAAATAAAAAGGAGAGTCGAAAGAAATCGTCGAAATACAACAATTAAATTGGGCTATACAATCAAGTTTTGAAAAAAGTGGCAAAATTATTAACTGCGTAAAACAGAGAGGTGTTTTTTTCATAATAATGAAATAAGGTAGTTACCGTTGAAATACACAAAATTGTAAGTTTGTTAGAAGTGAAATACAACATTATATTGTTAACGATAAACACTTAACGTCGTATGACACTCTTTCTTTATATCAAGCAATAGTTTTTGTAAAATAGTTCGATGGTATTTTTAAAAAAAAAAACAAAAATATTAAGAAACGATGTATTCAGTCAATCCTGTAAGAAATGCCCTAAAAGGCGATTTGATTTACTGTATAGCTTACAAAACCCATCAATCAGTAAAGCCTTCTTCAGTGACATAGTCACAAAAAATGCGCATTCCAACTCCGTGACACATGGGGGCACAAACACAAAAATTGGGTACATTAACACGATGACACTACGCTACGGCTACGGCGTAGCACGCGTGTGGACTACGCGACGGGTATCGTAGCACTGAGGGCGGCACAGTCGCTACGGCCGCGGCGCGCGGCGGCCGTTTCAATTAAACTGCTTTGTTGCTTCACGTCGCCAGCCGGCCGCTACGATTTTTGATACGTTCTACGATTGTCGCTTGTTTGTTTTATGTAAGAATTACGACTAATAATGACTTGTACGTTTCTGTTGTAACGTTAAGTTATGATGAAAAATCGAGACAACATTTTTAAAGGTGGAACGCGTAATCTTATCATCGTAGGATGAAATATTTATTGTTATAATGATGATGTGGGAGTTGTTAAATCGTATAGTATTGTCTAAAAAAAGTCAAAATAAGTCTTTGGTGATGAACGAAATTGGTTTATATTTAAAACATAACAAATATTTGTGCTTTGTTTTGAATATAATCTTTAAATCCAATAAATGTCAAGTTTGACATTGATAATTACATAGTCGAATTTGTAAGTGAATGTACTAAGAAATAAAGAGCCTGTAACACTGAGGCTTTATTTATTTCCACAAAAAATCTAATTAACAGAAAAACGTCAAAGCAACCGCAGGATTAGGTGCTCCGATGCCTACCCAAAAAAAAACCCGCTACCAATCTGCCAATAAGAAAAATTAAACAATAAATTGGGTGGAGGCGTAAACTCGAGACGCTTAAATTGTCCGAAATGAAATATCTACCCCGTGACAAGTTAAGATCGAGGCGAGACGAGACGCCCGACGATAAATTAAAATCCAAATTTGTGTGGTGACCCTCTTTCTGGATTAGGCGCAACTGAGCGTGCCATTTGCTATGGATACAAGTCGGATTCAGTGAATAATAAACTTACAACGGTCCGGTTATCAACCACTGTCTTAATCTAAATCGATGTCAATGACTATCTTTGTTAATTACGATAACCACAGAACAGTTAAATTATCTATTCCGTGACGATAACGCATAATACTAAATGAAACATGACTATTTAGTAGTTTTTGATGATTCGAAACAAAGTTCGGTATAAAGAACTTAAGAAATAAAAATCTTACATGAAAACATATCAAATACAAATAAATTAAAATATTGACCACTACAAATTACCAACTACATAGTATTTATTTATTAAATTAAATAATAAAGCTACAAAACAGATGCCGAATATTAATGTGAAATAATAGTGAATTATTGGCGTAATTTTAGCGTTACGTGAACATCATTTTTGAGAATGATAAATCAAAACATAGAATAAGTTTTGAAGAATGATGAATCAAAACATAGCATAAGTTATCATCCAGTTTATTAAGACTATATCTTCATTCAAACCCAAGGGGTTCGGGAATAATTAAGTATCACTTATCACTCATTACCATCTGTTTGTTTCATTTGACTATGATAAATCAAAGAAGGATTAAATGTTATTTTTTACAATAATAGAGAAAGTATGCACAGTATTTTTGGATATCCGTCTTTAAAAGCTTCTTTCCCTTATTGTATCATTGATCATGTAGGCACGAACCGCACTAAGCAATAAAAAAAACATATATTCAAAAAGGTTTTAAATGGCAGTTCCATTCACTAACAAAAATGAATAAATTTGCCTTTCCACGTACCGCTTAAGCGGCTCTCATGTCCCCTTTTCAACCGTGAAGTTTTTATTTAGATCTATTTCGAATTAGCGGCCAGTCGCTACGGAATAGGCCCGGCTAATTCGGGTTGGGGTCACTGCGATTGTCGGCTATAATCACATCGGATTGGCCCTCGGACGATTTGAATTCACACGGCCGAACTGAAGTTTGATTAGAATATTTATCGGACAAAATCATCAATAACTAGATACTAACAGGTCAACGTCCTCGTGGTGAACTGAGTAACTTTTCATGAAAAATACAAAGTCTAGTGATAAATAAATAAATAAATAAATAAACTTTCCTACACTTACACTAATTGTCTAGCCCAAGAGAAGCTTCGTTAAGAAACTCGTTAAAACGGTTACTAGACATCGGATAAACATACTTAAAATACTTAAATACATACTTGTTATACATAGAAAACACCCAGACCCGAGACAATTTAGAAAAACAATAATTTCTAAATTGACCCGACCGGGGATCGAACCCGGGACCTCTGAGATGGCGACACCATGAAAACCGGTGTATAAACCACTCGACCAAGGAGGTCGTCCTGATATGATATGTGACATGTGACAGCTGTCAATTCGTCATTTGCCCGTTTCATAAAACTTTACGGATGATAATAAAAAAATTACGGAGGACTTCTTGGCGGGAAAGTGAAGAGTCATGTACTCATGACTGCGGTTTTGTTTTATTTTCTAAAATTTGTGTTATGTCGAATATTAATGTGTAATAATGGTGGATTATTAACCGTTAAGTGTTCGTGAGGTGTGCATGAGTGTTGGCAAATGAAACAAAACAGTGCAACGTCACTTTTCAAATTCTCTCAAGAAGGCTGTGTGAGGACTTAGTAAAGCCCCACGTCTTTACTGTGATACTCGAGTGGTGGGGGGTATATCATTTCTCACTTCCCATTTCTATTATCATTCATCATCATCATATAGGAAGGAAATATTGTTTATTTATGTATTACTTGCAAGAAAAATTACTTTGACACTGGCTAAATGTGCTAATCGCATGAAGCAATCAACTAAAAAAAAAAAAATACAAAATGTCGAGAATTTTCCGACATTAAACATTAACCCATCAAACCCACTTTAGTGTCACTAGGTGGGTCGTGGCCTAATCTCTTCAAGTTTAATTCATGATGATGATGATGATATGATTATGATATATCCTCGTTTAAGTGACAATATCTATATGTAAAAAACGCTATGAATTGTTATATATTTCCATAAAATAATTACCTAGTTGAAGTTACTATTAAATCAAGTAGACATTTCCACACATTATGGAAAGCTATTTTTTAATTAGTTAATATGTTATGATGTGAAGTTGAATTTTAAGTCTATATATATTGCGAAAACAGATAGTTAAGAGCCAGTAAAGAGGAGTCACTTTAACGACGATATATATCTATATATAGATATATATCATCAGCTCATTTTATGTCTGAGGCACGAGCCTTCCCTATGATTGGATAAGGAGAACGAGCCATAAACCACCACGCGAGCCCAGTGCGGCGAGCTTGTTAACGACTGCTAATGCAGCCGGGACCAACGGCTTAACGTGCCATCCGAAGCACGAAGGAGCTCGAGATGATAATTTTTTTGGTCACCCATCCGATGACCGGCCTTTGCAAAAGTTGCTTTACCTCAGCACTCGCAGACCGGACGTGTTAATTTCTGCGCCATCGAGCTCCTCATATATATATATTATGTACATAAATATAATTCTTAAAAACGTGTGTATGTCACGAACTTCTCAGACACGGCTGGACCAATTTTGATGCAATTAGCGTGCCTTACGACTCTACTAGACTAATATTATTTAACCACCATTTACACTTTTATTTCTTTCTTTCTTACTTTTAGTTGATGGCTTCGTGCGATTAGCACATTTAGCCAGTGTCAAAGTAATTTTTCTTACAAGTAATACATAAATATACAATATGATAATGATGAATGATAATAAAAATGAGAAGTGATATACCCCCCAACCCCTCGAGTATCTCAGTAAAGATGTGGGGCTTTACTAATTCCTCGGCGGACTTCTTGAGAGAATTTGAAAAGTATAGTTGCACTGTTTTGTTTCATTTGCCAACACTCATGCACACTTACGAACACTTAACGGTTAATAATCCACCATTATTTCACATTAATATTCGACATAACACAATTGTTGAAAATAAAACAAAACCGCAGACATGACTCTTCACTTTCCCGCCAAGAAGTCTACACTTTTATTTTGTCGAGTTGTTGATTGCAATTTTTTTAATTCTTCAAGAGTTCTTCAAAGTGGCTTTAATCAATTTATTGCCTCACATGATATACGGCTTAAATGATAAATGCCTGTGAAGCCAAGACAAATAACGGGCTACATAAAAGCAATATGTCCTAACATTTTCAGAATCCGTACCACTTGTTATAATTAGACTGCTCAATCAAAGTCATGGCGTGATGCAAACAAATAGCGGCATAAATAACGTTGCATTTGTTATAATTTAACACAATATTATTATTTGTTGGGTGCTTACATTCAAATAGGCGTGGTATTCAAATAGGGATATTTGTACATTAATATTTGTACATTCAAATAGGATTGAAGTTTTAAGAAAAATACTGAATGTTAATTCTTTTTTTTTTACAGCAAGGTAATGCTTGTTGGTACTTCGTCCATCCGGATGGTAACAAAAAAATCGGTCAGTAACAAAAGCATTGCATTGTAACAAACTGTATTTTGATGCTCCTTTTTAACGTTTGTAGTGGCACCAGAGCGCTCGTCGACAAAACATACCTAATTAGGGTTTCATTGAAGTTTTAGTTGATGGCAGCTAGGGAGCATGCGGGCGGTGCATTCAAATATTGCTTAAGTAAAAAATCAGTAACCTTTTTTTAAATAAATTAAAAATAAACTATCAAAGACCGGTGTTACGAGTATTACCTTAGTCGTGTCTAAGTACATATTTTTTATAGTTCGATTTCATTTGTTTTTGTAGCAGCAAGGAGTTTTCTCGAGATAAAAGTATTTGATCGCAATCTCTTGGAGCTTCAAGTTTCGTTTTGTAAAAACACAAATTAGAATGTCAAATGTTTTAATGTAACGCAACAAGCAAATAAATGTAAAGTTTAACTAATTTCTATTCAAAGTGTTGAATTGCATGTAGCTTCTAAGCACTTTCTCAATAACACTAATTATTAGTCAAACATTGCGCGTCCACTCATTTATATGATGTAATTACCAATAATGCGGTTGTTAAACTAATATTTGCACCAGTACTGTTAGCTTATTTGTACGACAACCTAATTAGTCTATGAACTAATTAACAAACGCTTTTGTGCAATGAGAAATGTAAACAAATGCCGAGATACAAAACAGACGCGGGAAAAAGTTTTTAATGTGGTTGCCATATTCATATAAACGTCAAAATTGATATTCAACCTCTTTCTGGGGTGGAAAACATTTGTCCATTATTTTTAAAATTCGAAATTAGATTTAAAATGACGTAGAAACTTCTTGCTGTAATACACATGCGTGCAAATAAATCGACCCATGGTAACCATTTTTAGGGTTCTGTAGTCAACAAGGAACCCTTTTATTTTCACCATGTCCGTCTGTCTGTCTGTCTGTCTGACCCCAGTCTAGCTCATAGTCTATGAGCTAGTACTTAGCTTAGCTTAATACTAGAAAGCTGTAATTTGGCATGGATATATATATGAATCACGCCGACAAAGTGGTGAAGTAAAATATTGAAAAATATTTTTTTTAGGTTACCTCCCCTACACGTGAAGTGGGGATGTAATTTTTTTTCTTGTCTACCCCATAGTGAGGGGTGTCGTTGGATAGAAATTTCAAAAATATTGCAGGTTTGTGAAAACTGTTTTATACTATTAAGCTTTAAAGTGCAGAGTTTTGTTAGAGTCAAGTGTCTCCCCCCCCCCCCTGATAGACAAATGGTTGTTTTTGGATACGTGAAAAAAATCATGATAGTTGTATATATGACGAAGTTAAAAGGAAAACTATCACAGCTAAGTAGGCTTTACAAGTTAACGAGTAACAGTCGACCAACTTATAAAATGTACTTGGCGCAGTACAAATTCCTTATTGGGAACTACTTAAATAACGTTGTCAGGTGTGTAAAACTGGTAGTATCTACATTACATTAATTATACATTTAATTATATGAGCCATCGTTAAATAAATGTTCATAAAAGCCCTCTTCTTAGAGTCCGCACTATTGAGATGGGCTACGGAACCCTACACTGCGCGTGGCCCGACACGCACTTGGCCGGTTTTTTATATAAATAAAACTTACTAAGCTTTAGGTTTGATTAAGGCAAGGTATGGTAGCCATCTAGGGAGAGAACGTAAAAGGTTCTGAGCTCACTTATCCTGGTAATTGGTTGTGATTCTTCCAGGGTTTAGTTGGTATGTCCCCTTGCTTGTTCAGCTGGTTTCTGTCTAGAAAGGGGGACAGGAGAGCTGCAAGATACCCTTGTGGACTGGTGAATCTGGTAGACGTTAAAAGGAAAACTCTGTGTCAAAACAAAAATGAAAAGGATGTTCAGAACTCCGTGGTAACAGACCGGATCAACCAGCAGGAAAGTATAACGGCTGTTTAAAAAGTAAAGTTTAAATTGCTGTTACACCCATACACCTACCCATAAGGCGCTGCCTTTAAGCTCAACATTAGATCTTTATAAATATAAAAGTTCACACCCGCGGTACCAAACTACCCACAATAACATAGACACGTGTGAAGTACTCGAGGGCTTAATGACCAGCTTTAACTTGACACAAAGAGATTACTTGTTCCCGAACGACCTTAGTTCGCAACTTGCCAAACATCGTGAATCTCCGCAAAGTAGGACAATGTGAGGTAACGCGCATTATGTAGGCTCCGATAAGGCTGGCTCCGGATCAGATCGACGTCAATACAAAACGTGGTTGCCAGTTACAAATAATAGACACAGCATTAACCAGGAATATGAAGCATCGATAAGTAACTATATGATTATAATAACAATGTGAGTGATCATGATAAGGAACAGTTAATATAATAATGTAGGTGATCTTTATATTTATCTACATTTATAAAAAAAAAACTCTCGCTCGACTAGATCTGAAGGTCCTGGGTTCAATTCCCAGGTCGGGGTCAAGTGTGTTTCGTATTCCCCGATGCATACATACATGATTACTAGCTTTTTTAGCAAGCCTGGTTATTAAGCTAAAGGTGTTATTTAAACGGTTAGCAAAGTATTTTGTTAGCAAAAAAAATGTGATCGGTTAGCTAAGACAGCTAGTTGGGCAGCAACTTATGGTCAGCAAATATTTCTAAATCAGTCTGCAACTTATATCATTCTGAACAGCAGTCTTATGCCGCTCCCCCTTCCGTGACTGGCCCTCGCTACGCTGCGCTTCGCTCGGGAAAAAACAACAGTAAGGAGTAACTTAACCTAACCAACAGTGAGGATTTCTTATGCTGACCGATTGTATAAACTATTTATTTTGAAAACACATAAATTATTTTCTTTAAACTAATACCCATCAATTTTAGCGATGACTTGATTTCAAAGGTCTTATCCCAGCAGTGGTAGTACGTAGGGTAACTACTACTTATAAGTCTTGACTAAAGAACAATAATCGTCGCTCCCCTGTGTTAGGATTGCCTTTGGTCCCAGTTGTTGTCGTAAAACAGCAGCCGTCAGAAACCCAACAGCATTGACCCATAATGATCCAGTATGCCTGTCACCACAGCGACAGACAGACGTGTTACACGTCCGTTAAGTTCTGAAGTTCCAGTAATTATGCTTCTACGACCTGTCAATTCACTGAATTTGTTACCAGTCAAATTGGAACAAAGTCAGTCAGGCAAATTGGTCAGCAGAAATAGGTTAGGTGGTCACCATCCAAACGGGACCTAGCACAAATTACTATCGAACTCGTGTCGTAAAACTCGTCAGCATAATCATCATCTCCACAATGACCGGTTTTGTGCTGCCCTCATCCAGCGGCAAATAGTGTTTGTTAGCATAAAAGAGGAATATTGTAATGAAATAGTTACACCGTTACAACGTCCGCACAAAAAACTAACAAATGACAGACAGCATTTTATAGAATCTATGACATCATTAACATTTATCGTTAAGTTACGTTTTTTTTATATAAGTTCGTACTGCAACAAATTAACAACATAAAGGAGTTCCTGAATCGGAAAAAAGTATAAACTAATTCATAACTTACAACATTGACACAGGTGCAAGTTGTGAAATGGAAAAAAAATATTTAAAAAGTGCACGTCAAGTCGGGGCGTACTTATCGGTGCAGCCATCTTAATTGCGTGCGCAGTCAAGCCTTGTTTTGCTGCGCCTATACCTTTATGAAGGGCTGCCACTAAATGCTTCAACTGGTCTGATTAATATGTTTCTGATATACGCGACTTCGTGTGTGAACACCTGTTTCCCGTTACCCTGAGGGATTTTCGGAAAATCGGCAAATCTTTTGCTTACATGAAACCTGCCTGCTAAAGGCGTTCTATATTTAGAAGTTTGGGCTGTTTTTCAGTCAGTTCAATTGTATATATCTCAAAACCGGAGGATTCTTAATTGTTTAATACTCAAAATCTTTCCTAAAGTCATTATCTCATAAATAAAAGAGGATTTATTTAGACAAATAAAAGTCAGACAAACGCAACAAGAGCTCGTTATTAATACAGTTAAATACATTATACCGACATTAAAAATTTCTGAAACGAATACTAAGTATCTAACGTAGTATAGATATAAACAAATAAATCGACTATTCCATATTTAAAATAAAGTACAACAAAGACAACCCTAAATGCACCTTAAATGGCGACGTGCAACCCGAATCATTTCTGTGGCCATGCGTACAACTCAATCGCTTCGGCGGAGATGGCTGCCGCACTCAGCCGGGTAATACATTTCGTGCCGCGAACAATGCATTATTGAAGTCAATCATGAGTGTCGGCCAGGTGGCTGTTTACCGATTTGCTGATCAATTATTGCCGATAGATCCATCGTGCGCGCTTCCATTTTGAATATGGTGGGAGTTTTACATTTTTAATCGGGATATCTTGATTGGGAGTACTGAGCAAAATCAGGATCAGGAAGTGTATCAATATTCAATTTCCATGCGATTACAGAAGTTTTCATAGTTGCGAGAAACGAAATTAAACAACACAGTTGCCAAATTTTAAGGTGGTAAGCTTAAGACCACCTAAAAGGTCCTAAGATTTCATCAAAGTCAATTTCAAGTTCTAATGACACTTATTTTACTTTTACATAGATAATAATCACAAAGCCTGCCCTACAATAAAACAGTTCAATT
Source organism: Eudonia truncicolella (assembly GCA_949315975.1). Lineage (NCBI taxonomy): Eukaryota > Metazoa > Arthropoda > Insecta > Lepidoptera > Crambidae > Eudonia > Eudonia truncicolella. Next base: position 14,850,325 of record OX438837.1, on the reverse strand, counting down.
TGAAAGATATGCCATATATCGTATAAGTGTACAGATACGGATAAATCATACTGAAACCCTTATGGAGGTACGGACGTGGCCAACGGAACATAATTAAGACCACCATTCACACACTTATTACAAGATGGTAATCTTCGTCGAAAGTCTTCCCATTGTCCGGGTGAATCCAGCAAATGATAAATGACCTAATGTTGCTGATTAAAACGGCTACATGAGTATAGTAAATATGTATATAGTACAACACTGTAATAAAAATACCTACGTCCACAAAAGTTGTTGTATTAGATCTAATTTTATTAATGTACAAATATTCCATTAAAGTTTTATTAAGGCTGATATGATAAACTCAGTCTAGTAACTGTCTATTAGTTCTAGTATATTAAAAGTGCTTTCTGCAATGCTTTCTATCGAAAAAAATTCGCCCAGTGGAGTTTTCAGCGAATTGCCATATCTGCAAATGGTGGTATCGGTGAAACATTTATTATTTTTAACATTCTTTCGTCGGTAAATAAAGGTAGCGGCTAAAAATATTCTCTTTATACCGATGAACGGCGAACAGTGATTTCTATTTACAATTATATCGCTCAAGGGTTACTCTATAAACAGGAGCAAACTCCTCCTCGGCATCTATTTAGGTACACACACCTGCGCGTCAGACTACAACGAACTGTCAAATTTCCTCAATAGACTATGAACTTCATGTATTTAGGCATATGGTTGAAAATGTATTAAATGAATTTGTACTTCGGTATTTCAACATTATCCAAAAAAAATTACAGAGCATAGAGAAAAAAACTACTGAAGCTATATATAAACAATAAAACTTTGGCTTATGTTTTCTCTGTTTTTTATAAGGGTTATTTGGTTAAGTCATACAAGACTATCTTAGGTCATTTATGCACGTCATCTGATTTTGCCATTTTTGTATGTCTATAACTTTTCGCCTATCGGAACATGGAAGTCGTACTGTTCATTTGTACACTGTAAAATAATATAAATCTGGCCGATGTTGATTGCTAACCCTAGTAGGTAATGATTTTGTTATAAATATCTATACACAAGGACATTTCGCGTATTTTCAAATTAATCACCTTTCTTTATTGACTGAAAATGTTCGCTTTTAGATTAACACGTTTTTTTTCAGTATTCCGAGCAAACCTATCGACCTATAGTAAACTTAAGAGTCGACCTATTAAACCTATTTATAGATATAAAATGTAAAAACATATTTTTCGAATGAAAGATTAATTAATATTAAGTATTTTTTATGGCGTTTATATATATTTTAATAACATACAATAGTACTTAACTGCAAAACTATTGATTTAAAGCTTGACTTTTTTATAATTCCTTACTTGAGTGTTATTGTTCAAATATTGATTCGTTGAAATTTAATTCAGAAGCTAATTCTACGTGTTTTAGTTTGCTTTAAGTCATATTTCTGTCGCATATAATTTCCTCGATGTGATTTAGTCCACCTTCAGAACCTCGCTTTAGTTTTAAGGTTTGCCGAATAACCATATATTACACAAATTAGGCTAGACTTAGGCTTAGACTCACGATCTGGTCTTCACCAGCCACTGTATGCGAGAAACACAAAACCAGTCGTTGTGGAGATCCTTGGGAGAGGCCTTTATCCAGCTTTGGTCTCGAAATTAAAGTTTAAAAACTCGATGGAACCAGTCAGTCAATCAGCAAATAAAAGTCACACCAAAAATCACTGAGATTTTCCTGATTTGCTAGGGGAGATACTTATAGTTAACTAGCGGCCCGCTCGCGACTTCGTCCGCTTGCGTGAACACCCGTATCCTATAGAACCTTAAAGCAGCGCCACCTACCGGGTCCAATTATATGCATGTATTATTACATATAAATCTTTCTCTTGAATCACTCTATCTATTAAAAAACCTCATCAAAATCTGTTGCGTAGTTTTAGAGATCTACAGCGGGAAGCGACTTTGTTTTATACTATGTAGTGATTGACTGCAAAATAAGAATCCTGAGCAGGCCACACTAAGGAAGATAAGACACTAATACCAACACGAGTCTGGGTGCTTCTCGTAACCTCCACGATGTGGCAACTACACCGAGGTCCTATACTTTAGAACTAAGTACCTCATCTTACTTGAACCCGGTTACACTGTCGACGATCAAAAGAAGTTTTTAACAAAAAGTTTTTTATCACCATACAAAAAGGAAGTCCACCGAAGCGAACCCTCCCCTACATTGAATTATATTGAGCACAACAGAGACAGCGTCCACTTTATGACAGACTAACTGGTCAGGATGACTCATCGCTTGCACGATGGGTCATTAGTCTCGGCCACTCCATTCATCCCAATTTGTATGGAACAGGGAAATTGTCTTTGCAAAATAAGAAATCACAGTATTAGTGTTTGTCTTAGATAATGTGGCTTTGTGGATAAAGGTTTTCTGTTCTTACCAAGACTACTTACTGGCATTGCTTTCGTTGTAAATAAGTTTTCTATTAATAAGACCGTAAGTTTTTCATTGCAATAAAATGTTTTGATACATAATAAACAAATATCGAAATATCGGGTGCTCACAAATAATAAACATGGTAAGAATCCCGTTAATAATTACTCTATTGCAAGTGACCGTGATAGTTTAAATAGTTATATCTAATAAACAAATATTACCGTTAATTGACGTTTCTATGAGTGCAGATACCAAGTCTAATTTTGCAATGTAAGGTTCCTAATTATAACCTATATATAACATTTTCTACTATTATTCTGATAAAAAGAAAATATATTTGATTATTTCATCCAAAAATACACAAATATTAAGCTAAATAACAAAATGAGCACCATAGCACATCTTGAGTAGTATAATATCAAAGCTTGTATGTATTGTTCTGCTCGTGTCGAGGATCCCATTTGCATACGAAAACTGTCTGAAACATCATTCCAACGATTCATGAGCTCTAAATTCTAATTCTGATTAGGGAGAAATTACCTATAATTGTTACTTTAACGAACGCAATTAAAAGGAAATACTTATATTAATATAGGTATAGTGTTTAATTTCATAGAAATAAGAACATCATTCTTTTTGCTTCGAGAGGCACGTTAAGCCGGTGATTGGTCGTGAGATAGCCGTCTTTATAACCCACCACTCCACATTGGGTCAGCTTAATGGGCTATGGCCCAATCTCTCCATGGTTCATGTTCATTGTTCATGTGGGAAGACCGGAGCCCAGCAGTGGGACGTTTATTGGCTGATGATGATGAAGAACATTAATATTGTAGGTGTAATAACGTTTTTCAAACTCTGACGTAAACAATTCACGTGAAACTGAAACGGTTGAACGTTTAAGCTGCAATGACATCGCAGTAATGACAAAATTACTAGTTTTAAATTTTAGAAGCCCTTTTTATTTAAAAAAATCGTTTGAGTGTCATCATCATAACCAAATTATTTTATGTTCACACTGCCGTGACATGAGCGCCTTCTATAGATGAAAACACCACAGGGACAACGGGCGATTAACCATCACGCGATTGTTGGTTGTTAAACGACTGCTAATGCAGCCGGGACCAACGGCTTTACGTGCCTTCCAATGTAGGAAAAGGCGTTTACGTGTATCGTAGGAATAATTTTTGATTAGCAAGAAAGTACGAACATCATTTGCAGCATGTTGTTCATTCACAATAGGAAGATCCAACGAAACACTTTAAACTCGTATTGTCGTTGCAGGTTCTTCCAATTTTGTTGTAGCTTTTTGTCACAATGAGTCCTCATTAAAAATATTGTGCGCAACAACAAATGGAGCATAACTTTTTAGGGTTCCGTACCTAAATACGTAAAAAATTCAAAATTTTTTTTAAAATATCACTCTTGAGTCAGTAAGTTTGTGTTGGGCGATTTTTTGGAAACTATTTGATTGTACAGAGCCTAAACGTGCGTCAAACTCTTCTTTGACCGGTTCTCTTTAACACTGTAGTCTAGTGTTTTAGACTTCAGCAGAGTTAGACCGTAGTCACGGGCGGACAGTTCATGTAAAACCCCAGTATTTTACTGAAACATGTTTTACATAATTTCGAATTTAAATAAAATGTTTTTTTCAACTAGTCCGTATACAAAACCCTTAGGACGCGCGTCAATCTGGCTTGTTCGGTTCTCTTTAACACTAATGTAGTCAAGTGTTTTATTTGAAAACCGCACCTACGTACGGCCGCGCACCGCCGCTCCGCGCTGGTTCGTTTCGCAGCGTTGCACATTTAGCTGGTTTATTGGTCTCGTGTGGACCCGCCTAAGTGTGATGAATAAGGGACGCGAGGCACGGAATCGTTTTGCGTTCGCCGGCGAAATAACTTCTTTAATTTTTCATTTTTAAAGCCTTTCCGGCCGAGTTGAATATGAAAATTTGTGTAGAACTACACACGCGTTAGTAGTTAGACAAACGAGACGAAGTTGCAATTGTGTCAGTTGATTGTGAGTTAGGTACTTTCTGTTTTGTGGTAGTGAATTCTCGCTTAGGTAAAAAAGTAAGGGCGTTATTTAAACGGTTAGCAGAGTATTCGTATTTTTGTCAAAAAATGCTAGTTGGGCAGCAAAAAAGCTAGTTGGGCAGCAACTTATGGTCAGCAAATATTTCTAAATCAGTCTGCAACTTATATCATTCTGAACAGCAGTCTTATGCCGCTCCCCCCTTCCGTGACCGGCCCTCGCTACGCTGCGCTTAGCTCGGGATTTTTTTTTTTAACTTAACCTAACTAACAGTAAGGATTTCTTATGCTGACCGATTGCATAATTCTGCTGACCAAATAACAATTTTGCTGACCAAATATTTATTTTGTAATACAAATAAATTATTTCCCATAAAGTAATTGCCTATAACCGTCAAACTACTGGGCAAAGGGCTTCATCATTGAAATCAAGTCGACATTACAATTGTAGGGTAATGGCTTTACTACCACATTTGGTGATCACGAACCCGGGCTGTGCATCAAAAATTCCGAAACACACTTTACCCGGGAATTACCTGGGAATTGATCCCGGGACCTTCGGATATAGCGCCGAGTGCTTTGCTACTCGTCCACCGAGGCGTTAGATGATAAAAAGGAAATTAAAGTTCAACTTTAATTACCAGAAACGTTGAATAGATGCTTGGGTTGGATGAAAGAAATGTGTTTCAATCGCCATAGTCCGGTTTGGCTATTGATCTATGTGATCTGGTACCGACGAATAATTCCTGAAAAAATATTATATCACGCCTTTGTACCTACACTTTATATAAGATTATACTCGTTTTTATTCATAGCTAATAGGACTGACATAAAAAGACTTTCAAAGCAATATTTTTGCTCATTTTTCAAAAGAATAAAATGTAATTCTGCTTTTATTTCTACCGGAACTATTTCGCTTAAGCCGCCAGTCGACCTGCGAGCTTACCAGACGAATCTGCACCATTAATACTTAATGTGCAATAATGGCGTGCTATCTTCTGTCTCTTTCCCTCCTCGGTTGTCTTTTCTTTTAAGTTCTTTTTCAGTAATTTTCATTTTATGCTTTCCCTACTTTTATTAATAACCTGACTCATTATGAAGGTACGCTAATATGTTTTTTATTCAATTAGTGAGTAATCCTTGTTCGTTTTACTAAGGAGTTTTTTGGCGTAGTGGCTTGTGCGTTAAAGTTGCGATCTTGCAAGGCGAATAGGATCACCTTTTATAAGTAAACCAATTTTAAAATCTGTTAAAAAAACACTTTTCCATATACTGTGAGAGAAGGTTTTATGTATGGAACAATTGCTTTTTTAAAAGATTTTAGAGTGGGTCCGTTACAAAACGTTGTTTCTATTAATTTCTACTATAACCTGCTTAAGGGACAACAACCACTTAATATATAACACCACAGTGTATACAGAATATCGATAACAATCTTAAAAAGGAGAAAAAAGCTGTTGAAATTTTATTTCAAACGCTCTATAAGTCTGGCAAAAGCTACGCACCATTATAGGGTTATCAGCCAAATCATTAGTTGTACTCGTAATGGCGCAGCTAATTCTGAAATAGCGGTAGGTTTAGCAGCCCGCCCGGTTTTTCAGTAGATTGATATCCGATAGCGATGATAGCGATTCAATCGTCACATGAAAGCGGTAGTGGATAGTGCTCTTGATTGATTAGTGGTTCAGCGAGTTGGTGTGTTCGTACTGTGGAGCGGTCAAAGCGAAAATGATCTCTACATTTCAGTTTCGGCTAGTGTCTACGTATACTTCTGTATAAGATAAAAGTGTCGTCAGATTAAAATTAAAAGTGATTGCAGGTAATTGAAAGTGGATGGAATTATCAACACTGTCACATCACTCACCAACCCACGCTGTGCCATTAATGACAGTAACGGCCCGATCGTCAAACAGACGCGGTATGCCCGCGTGGGCACATAGTCACAAAAAATAGGGTTTCTTCAAAAGGTAAGCTTTAGACATACCTACCGCGCTCGTGCAGTGCACACATAGAGCAGTCAGAATATAGGATCTTGTTCTCTGTCTCTGTGCCGGTTTATTTTTATATATATGCGTATTTATTAAATTATTGCTAAGTTTGCCTCAATCAAGCGTTTCATTATCAAACTACACGAATTCACAGGCATTCGCTAGTGTGGCCTATCATAAAATTAATAGGCCCCGCTTTCACCGCATTGTCAGCAGCCAGCCACCACTCCGACGCAGCTATTAGCGTACATTAAGTATTGATGCGGTAACCGCTAACATTGTCATTCGAGGCCACAGAATAAGGGGAACCAGAAGGTTCTTAATGCATATCGCGCTCGAGCAACGCACACATAGACCCTTAAAGGGCACGGATCTTTCTTAACATCAATGTTTGTAGCATTGTTGTGTTCCGGCAACTAGAGATAAGATAGCCAGTGCCTCACTAGTTGAGGTTTCCGGGTGAAGTGCGCTTCCATCATTGGCCTTATCATCACTTAACATCAGGTGATATCAAGACACTGTGTTTACCCGTTTAAAAGTTTAAAAAAATCTCGGAGCAGTGTGAGCGCAGCAGCTTGTTGGGAGATTCGGTGTCCGTGAGAGGTTCTCTATGTGTGCGTTGCTCGAGCGCGCTTGTATGAAGTTTACCTTCTGCAGTGTCTCTTTATCTTGTGTTCGAGGCCTTGATACCGCACTGTGCGAGTATTCGATTAATAGAACGAGTAATTATATTATAAGGCAGTCAGAGTTTAAGCATTAAAAATGTATGTCTGAGGGTTGAGATGTTATGATCATTACAAGGAGTGTTTGGATTCTGTTCGGTCGTCGAAATGTTTGTAGGAGCTTGTTTGCGTTATGTGCTGTTCAAAAACATATCTGTGTGATGGATGAAGGATATCGTCCCGCCCGATCCTCTAAATGACAGCACACATTTACAGAATACACTAAACATGCACACCAGTTTAGGCCCAAGACACCGTACTCGTAGAACAAGGGTACGAAGAACCGGTTCACACTCGCTCTACACCAGGTACAGACATGTACCTGGTCGGTTCTCTCCTCCTCCACGGCCCGGTCAACCCGAGCCGAGGTCCGTGCCTTTAGAGGCGCCCTCGGGTTGCTCCGCTCCCCGATCCGATCCGAACCCTTCGGAGAATCTAGTAGGGCACGGGGACGCGCACTTGTGCGCGATGCCGTTCCCTCTAGATAACCTCTGAAGGTGATTCGTTTCACACGGCTTGAGGGACCCTTTACGTTCCTCGCCGCCCCCAAAAAGCCCGGTGAAGCTGAAAATGCCGCAGAGGCAATCAGCAATCTCTCTCCAAAAAAAAAAAAAAAAAAAGAAGGATATCGTATTAAATGCACTAAAGCAAAGAAAGGTTGTATTTACTGCAGGTTATACATACTGTTTCATTGTTTTATTTCAAGATGCCTAGTGTGAGTTTTGTTAACTCCTATCCGTATCCATTCGATTACGTTTACGAAAACGAAAATTAGTATGGCATTGGAGCAGCGCCTCCTGGCAACATTCGAGAAGAGTTAAGATTTTGCCATAACAATTCTCGTTTTCGTTAACGTGATCGAATGGCGAATTAAACTCGCACTAGGCTGAGAGTGATGATGTGTGTAAATAAGGTTTATCATAGTTAGAATACATACTATATAAGATGATAATAAGTAATACCGAAACACGGAAAATTCAAAAGGGAAAACATGTATCAATCAATACTAGGCAAATCTATATTTTTAAAAGTGCTAAAAAATATACCAATAACCCGCGATAACGCTGCCCAGAAAAACAAAAAAAAACTAACAAAAAAACAAGTTTGGATGTTCAAAGCTAAATCACACATAAAACCAGAACGCTCCCACTACACAAAACAATATTTGTGACAGCTGAATAGATTCATTATCGCAACAAGACGGGTCATCAATACTGGATGGACTTAGTTGCGAGGCCACCAACTTTCATAACTTAGTTCTGCGCCAATTAAATGCCGACTTATAACCGTCGAACGAGACGCCAACATTCTATAAGTGAATGGATAAGGCGTGCAGAATAGTCGGATGGATATGACTTGATATTTGAATATAATATTTTTATAAAATGTTATTTTATTAAATTGAACTATATCATTATCATTATCTGCCATATATGATATATCGGCTATAGCTTTATCACGAAATTCGTCGTTAACTAGGCCTAGATTCTGCTAGTTTCAAATGTCCACAATCGTGTTCCAGTTCCAGTAACCTCGAAATTTTGACTGGGAAAAATGACAGAATCAGACCCCTGAGAAAGAACAGTTGAAAGAACAGACTGAACACACTTATCCGTATTGGTACCTAGATACCAACTTATATTGGGCAAGCGTTGGTATTGGCCGGTTTGTCTTTTCTTCTGTTTCCATTGGTAGTGTCAGGAGCCGTGGCCTGACACTGGAAGAACACGATCTCTTTCTATTTTGATATCGCGTTATCCGTACGCTTTGGTAGTGCGTACGTTTTGGTGCCTTTACTCTACCCTGTCACGGACACAGCTCGGAACAGTCGGCCAGTCAGTAGCGAGATTCCGCGTCCGTGAGATGTTGTGTATGTGTGCGTTTCTTGAGCGCGATATGTTTGAAACTTACCCTTTGCAGTCTCCTTATTTTATGGCTTCACGTGTCTTCACCCTTAATATTGAGCGCCTTGTCGTCGTAACCTCGGCTCACTATACTTATTTTGCTATTGGTCGGTGCTGGGCGATAACGCGATATCAAAATAAAAAGAGATCGTGTTCTATCCAGTGTCTGGCCACGGCTCCTGACACTACCAACGGGGACAGAAGAGAAGAAAATCCGACCAATACCCACGCTTGCCCAATATAAGTTGGTATCTACCAATACGGGTACGTGTCATCGGGGTCTGGATATTTAGCTATTTTGAAGCGGCCACTGTTCTTTCACAGGGGTCTGATTCTGACATTTTTCCCAGTCAAAATTTCAAGGTTACTGGAACTGGAACATCCACAATCATGTTCCAGTTTTGAATCCACAGTCCACATTTGAAAATAGCAGAATCTAGGCCTAGTTAACGACTGCTGTCTCACGACTATCGGGACCAACGGCTTAACGTAGATTTTAAATAAAACTTACATATTTCTATATTCGTCAAATATTGTATATTAAAACGAATGAGATCGTATATATGCTGCTTTTATCAGTTATAATGAAAACAGCAGCCATTACTAAATCTCTTCATAATAAAAACATGTTTTCGATTGTTCAATGTTCATCTTAATGGAATATTAAGCTTCTGAAAACAACATCCAACAAAATTACGGCAACAAATATATTTGAGATTGTAATGTACTTGGAATACCGTAGGTACCTACTTACTTTTATTAAAAAAATTGCTTACACTCGCTCGAATCCGGTGTGTCACAAAGGGCAAACTCTTAAAGTAATAACATTTTTTCTGGGAATTAAAAGTGGGTACGCTATATGTTAATTTAGGATATTTCTTATCTGTGATTTATTTCCAGTCCAATCCTTTAACATATTTAGGAGTGATTTGAGGACAAAAAAGAATTTGATACACACATACTATAGAGCATATGCTGGAAACATATAGCATACTTTTTATACTTAATGACAAACTGATTAAATTTTAGAGTTCGTATAGGATTCCGAATGACGTCCACTGCTGGACAAAGGCCCCCCAAGGATCACCACAACGACCAGTTTTATTCTGCTCACATCCAGCGACCCGCGGCCTACACCTAGTCGTCGGTCCACTTGGTATGTATCCTCATCACCCGGTTTTTTATGTCTCTACTACTGAGATACGAGCCACGATCTTATAGTGGGGCCTGCTGAGGTTTCCCTATAACAGTAGCACTTCAATCTATCGGGATCTTGTGTGCAAGAACGGGCCATAAACCACCACGTGGGCCCCGTGCGGATTAGTAGTTGTTAACGACTGCTAATGCAGCAGGGACCAACGGCTTTACTTGCCTTCCGAAGCACGGGGGATATTATGGATGCATACTTTTCTGCATAAAGGATCATAATTAGTCCTTCAATTCTCTATCAACCCGACTATACAATATCTAGTTTGAGTTCTCCAGGAACTACTCGCGAATCTTTTCCTACTTCTTGGCGCCTGTTAATGGTATACTGAGTAATACTTGAGGTTTGTCAGTTGCAAACTTTCGCCTGCCGGATACCGCAATTCGTTTCGAGTCTATTCATCGCATTGATTCCGTATCCGCTGGGCTCTTAGCGCCGCGGCTATTAGAGTAGCGGGAAATTAAGCGGAAGACTGTTTATCTTAAATCATATTGAAGTGCTGCATTGTAAAAATGCAATTGGAATATTAAGTAGTGTGTTAATTCCGAGACATCACTCGTTCATCAAGCTTGGATGCAGTACGCAAGAACGGCGCTCCCGCCAGCAAAAATATGCGCATGCAGAAGAATCAATTAATGCAAGCGAACATGCCACCAACACCGATACCCGCCTGACACGTATTTATTTTTGGTGAATTTATTTTAATACGTTTATTTCGTTAGCTAACGTTTCAGTTTAGTTTACTTATAAAATATAAACTTTTACCCAAGTGCTTTGTTTTAAAACTAATTACTTATAAGTTGAAGATCGCTTATTTACTTTGTAACATTCATCATCATCATCGTCAGCTCATTTTATGTCCCCACTGCTGGGGCACGAGCCTTCCCTATGGATGGATAGGGAGAAACGGGCCATAAACCACCACGCGGGCCCAGTGCGGTGCTGTGGTTGTTAACGACTGCTAATACAGCTGGGACCAACGGCTTTACGTGCAGTAAGCACGGAGGAGCTCGAGATGATACATTTTTGGTCACCCATCCGATGAGCGGCCTTTGCGAAAGTTAACTCTTTCTCTGCTTAACCTCAGCACTCGCAGACCAAGGCGCGTTAACCACTGCGCCATCAGCTCCTCAACGTAACATTATCTTAAACTAAATTGATTATTTTGTTTCATAATATTCTGTAAAAAAAAACATTGATTTATGTAGATAATTTCCAGCAATTTTGTTTTACCAACTTCTCTATTGAAACTCTTTTTAAGGTTAAAAAGTATGTAATGTTCCTATTAAAGATTGCCGATTACGCAGAAAACTGTGCTCTTATAAGTTTGCAAAGCTTCGTGCAGCTCAGCTCAGACTTTCGCCTGCTCACTCCATGGCCACGTCCTAAAAGTAGTCAGGAGAGCTAGCACTAACTCAATTATAGACATCCGGCTCGTAAGGACCAATTCACTGAATCCTATGCTTTTCTTTAGACAATGTTAATGTTATATTTCTTTGATAATGCTAAAAACCTGTGGAGTTTCTTGCGCCCATGATTCTTCACAGCTAAAAAATAGACATCCTGAACGGGTAGTAGGAAGTAGGTAAAAAACATATGGACGATTCAAAAGCACTTTTCGTTAGTATATTTGAATAAAAAATTTTGACTCTGACTTTGACAATGCTCAAATAATACTTGGGACTACTAAATAATAATAAGGCATGCCAATTCAGGAGGAGCTCGATGACGCAGTGGTTTACACGCCTGGTCTGCAATGGTAAGGTTAAGCAACTTTCGTGAAGGTCGGCTATCGGATAAGTGACCAAAAATTTCATCTCGAGCGTTTCCGTGTTTTGGAAGGCACGTAAAGCCCAACGGTTTTATGTGCCTTTCAAAATTTTCCTTTCCGGTTACAATCGTTAATTACCACCAATCCACACTGGGCTCGCGTGGTGGTTTATGGCCAGGGGGCCTACCGCCTAACTCTATCGCTATCGCTCTCGCTATCGCGCTCTATAATTTATGGCGTCATCTTGTCATTTCGAAAGCGATATAAAAGCAATATCGAAAGCTATAGGCTATAGCTTTCGATATTGCTTCCATATTGCTTTCATATCGCTTTTGAAATGACAAGATGACGCCATAAACTACAGAGCGCGATAGCGAGAGCGATGGCGATAGAGTTCGGCGGTCGGGGGGCAGTTCTCCCTCTCCATGCATAGAGGGATAAGGTGCCCCAGCAACAAGGTCCTGCTAACTCATCTGGAAAGTTTAATACGCTTGTTAGGAATGGGTTCACGCAGTAGTCTTACAAAGATATGGGGATAGAACCACGTCTTCTCGCGTTCAACCTAAGCATCCATCCGTTCGGCTTCCGTCGCTTGGCTAACTAGTTAACTTTGTGTAGGTCTTCCTAAATTACCTGGTTTTAAGCGTTTCCTACGCCTACGTACACTTAAAAGCTGCTTATCGATATCAGTTTCCAGTATTATCGATGACACTTTCAAGTACAGTTGCCTCCGCGGATAACGGTACGCATACTGAGAAGTTTTCAATGGAAATAGTTTATGAAGTAGAAATTCGATAACGTTGAAATCCAACACCGGCCTTGTCGTTTTAATGTGTTACTGCTTTACGACACACGGTCACGTAGAATGGATAGTGTCCAAGAATTGCAGATTTTTACTGCATTTATTTTATAGTTATAAAATGATGTAGTACCTGACCCATTTTTTTTTTTCAGAATATAATGTTAAAATTGCTTGTTACTAAGGTGAGGTGAGGTGACACATCATATGCGACTACTGTAAGGTTCGCTCGTTTTTTTTTAACTATGAAAGGCCGGTTGGGCTTTTTAGGTACCGCCGCTTGGGGGGACGAAGTAGAGGAAGACCTGCAATGGCTTCAGATTGAAAAGTTGTCTGAGATTGTACAAAGTAGGGAAGAACGGCATCTTGTTGTGTCCAAGATCCACTTACGAAACTACCTTCAGTTTTAGGTAACCCGTTAAATGTTTTAGGTGAAGTTTTCACTACAACAACAGTCAGTGTGGCTATGGGCCACAAACAATAAGACAGGTAAGTTCGATACATACCGCGCTCGAGCAAACACATATAGACAAGTAAAATTTAAACACTGAAAAAAGACGACAACCTCAGGCGGGAATCGAACCACGCACCAAGTGGTTAAGGCAGCCGCCCGGAATGCGGAAGGTGCGTGGTTCGATTCCCGCCTGAGGTTGTCGTCTTTTTTCAGTGTTTAAATTTTACTTAAGTATATTTAAGCGTTAATAAAACGCTAAAATATATAAAAAAACACTTACATATAGACAACCTCTTACGAACACTGAATCTCGAACCAGTCTGAGCGCAGCTGTTGCGAGGGTCTATGTGTGCTCGAGCGCGTTAGTATATTCTGCAATCATCTTATTTTGTGCCTTAGGCCTAGTGCATTAGTTGGTAATCAATATCGAATTATGCCAAATAAAACAAAAAAGCAATACATAAGTATATATTTTTTTATTATGAAATCCAATTTCGATTAATTAATAATATTAATTTCGAGTGATTTCTGCTTAATCGTTCGCCGAACTACACACCCCTGTGAATGTCAGAATGTAGAGAATTTCGCCAAGTAAACTCAACGGCTAATACGAGACGCGTAGGGACGGAGTTAGTGGAAATATTTATGTTGACTGTACTCGATACGGCGGGAACTTTGGGACGAACACGGGTCACGACAAATTGAGATATTTGTGTCTCAATCCTCCCTTGCACTTGTTGATTCTGAATTAGAGGCTTTTTTATGTTTGGAAACGCTCTAGGAGCATTATTTTGCGCCGAAGTAAGAACAATTTTATACTTATACATAGTTTTCACTCGACACACTGTCGAAATGAATATCTAGTCACTTCAAATTAGTGCAAAGTGTGACTGCACTTCTAAATATAATACTCAGTAAAAACATTTTTTTTTATATGTATATCTCTGCATGTTTCATAAAAAAGATATAAGAAACACTGGCACACAACATTAGTATTATTTCCATCTAAAAACAGATAACAGAATTAACGTAATTTGAAATTCGAACACACCACCTTTTGTTTCCGTAACAAAAATTTCACATTCGAAAGGAGGTATCAATGCAAAATATAAAATCGTTTTACTCAAAAGAGGTTTGGAGCTTCATTTGGAAATCAAAGATGTCGGATTCGCAAACAGACTGCGATCTCCGATGGGACTCGGCGTATCCGATTTGCATGTGAAAATGCTCCACAGCGGGCGCTGACGGCGATAACAGAGTAACGTGCTTTAAAAGTAAAGTAAAGTATATTAAAGTTACTAATATTTGGTACAGAAGCAGAAATATTTTTGAGTTAATTAGAATTTTGCACGTCATATCTAGGTAGGGTAGTGGCCCGGTGTTCGATACTTTTAAGCTCCAAATTGCAAAAGTTTTCATTGCAATTTTACGGAACAACAGAACGGAACAAATTTTTCTTTAAAGAATAAAATCAGTTGCTCACGCGTAAAATAATGTCTCACTAGTTCCTGTCGAACACTAGTATTACCCTACGCTTGTAACTTTCGCGTTTAATTTTAACTACTTAGTATATTTACGTTTAATTTTAATTGATTTTAAAAGCTACTTAATATATTAAGGTATCTTAGACATATATATATTTTTACATTCGACGATTTGACGGAGTTGCACCGACCGTGGTCACGGGCTGACTGAATGCTGTCGCGATGTCACCCCTCCCTTCCCGCGGCAGTTTCCATCCACCGTCGCTTTATATTAACAACTACCGCCACACACAACACTAACAGCCTCCCTAGACAAGTGACAAAACGTTAATATAATAAAAATTAAATAGAATGATTGTATGGGATTGACATAAACGTTCTTTATACGTATCGTTAAATTATGTGACTATATTGACAATATACTATATATGTGACTATGTCAATCCCGTACAATAATCTTTCTATTTGATTTCTATTATAATAGCGTTTTGCCACTTATCTAGAGGGGCAGTATTCCTAATTCGTAATCGTCGAAAACTTTGTTCAAATCTTGGTGACTTTGATTTTTGAAACCAACAAAAACAACATCATGAACAATGAAAGCGTTATTAACTTTTATTGTTAAAAAATAAATAACTATTATTTCCGCTAAAGAACGTATAGAAAACTGAAAGCAAACTCCATTCAACTTCTTAACAAAGAAAAATATGGCGAGTCTTGGCCAGTTCTTCACAGCTCAGAGTTCACTAGCCTGTTAAAGGCAACGATAAATAACTGAATTATATTTCGTTTATTTTTCAGAGAAAATCATAAAATGAGACATTACTTTGAATTCGCTACTAAGAAGTGACTTTTCGATATTAAATAGTTTACTCGATTACCGACGTACACACGCCTGCACATCAACCTAGCACAAAATGTCAAATTTCCTCAATAGACTTTGAACTTTATATCTAATTATTATGGTTGAAAATGTATTGAAGAATTTTGGCAGTTTTAGAGATCAACCTATGATGTGCAGGCGTCTGTACTACCCGACGGACCGACGTTTACCCGACAGACGTACCTATACACAATG
The DNA here is from genome assembly GCA_949315975.1 of Eudonia truncicolella. Taxonomy (NCBI): domain Eukaryota; kingdom Metazoa; phylum Arthropoda; class Insecta; order Lepidoptera; family Crambidae; genus Eudonia; species Eudonia truncicolella. The sequence continues at coordinate 14,834,446 of OX438837.1, read as the reverse complement.
ATGAAAATAACACATTGAAGAGAGTAAAGTAAATTACTACTTATTTTAAAATGGTATCAAAGGTGTATTTATTCAAAAAAGGTGACATTACAAGTAAATAATAATAGTATTTACAATAATATAATAACCTAAAGTAACTAAAACTATTACGAAACTAAAATATGGCGACAAAAAATTCCTCCGCGTCGCTGTCGACTGGTGATGTACCCAAGAGACTGGCGGCATTGCCACGTTGTATGGCAATGCTTAGCCTCTGGCCAAGGTAAAAGCCAGCCCAAGGTGTTTTGTAATAAAAGCACACACTGACTAGTTTAAGAATTAAAAACGGCTACTGAATAGATTTCAGCCATTTTCAGTTGCCATCGAAACTTTTACTAATACAATAAAATTTATTTACATCACAGACACTCCCTTGCTAAACTGTCGAAGCGAAACAAAAGAAATAAAACTTAACTGTCTACATCTATATATATAAAAATCAATTGCTGTTCGTTTGTCTCGCCATAAATTAAGAACGGCTAGACCGATTTGGTTAATTTTGATTTTGAAATATTTGTGGAAGTTCAGGGAAGGTTTAAACAGTGAGAAACATTAATAATAAGTAACGGAAAATACTAAAAACGGCAATTTAATTTTCCAATAAAATTTTTTTCTAGCTGTGAAACATTTGATGTCTTTTGTCACTTGGTTGTCAAATATTTATAGTTTCGTTCAGAAATTTGTTGGTTTCATAGCTGTTGTATGAGGTCCGATCTCTCTGGTCTGTTTTGTTGGAATACTATATGTAGGTGATACGAAGGTCTCCGGGTCATCCAGTTTATTAATAAAAAAGCCTTAATGCATTGACTCACTTCTTACTAACACCAGCTACTTTTTTAAAAACTAGGTATGTGTTTTGCGCATACGCCGCCGGGGCTAAGGGCAACCCCAGGTTATGTGGGACTCGACACCTCTTCTCTTGTCCAGCCACCAAGAGCTCGATGAGGGGAGGGAAGGTCAACCCACTACAAACCTAGTGCCATCCCTTCTCTGCTACAGGGATGACTCAGGATCACAAACGGCAAGCTCAGGAGCCTTACCTTCTGCCTTCCTTAATACAGGGTGTTTGGTAATGTAACACTATTTTTGTTCAACCATTACATGTTTTGACTTCTGTTTTGTTTGGACCATGAGGTTGTCGACCAAGAACAATGTATTAGCTAAATCTAGGGTTGTCACTTTACAGTTTTGTTACTTACAAAGAACCTCAATATCTCGGCCATGTGGGGCTTTTCAGTTGTGTTCATAATTTTCTGGGGTTCTAGGAACGGTACCCTATTTGCCATATTCTGGATTATACTGGTATTACCAAACACTATGTATAGCACAACAATATTTTTATGATCCGTTTAAGAGTCATAACGTCAGCCGGGCTATTCCGCTGTCTCGGGACATTAAGACGAGCATCGCACCACACCCGGGATCCGTGTAATCCGCCTAATGCGCAACTATTATCAGCGGTTCTCGATCGACAAGAGGTGACGATGTGACGATGTATCGAGAAGTTATAAAGTGGAAGGATGTTTCTAAGGCAAAAAGTGAGTTATCACGTTACGTAAGTTCACTTGCTATAATATTGCTCGGGCTTAGTGGCGTTAATTAGGAGAAGCCTATGACTAGCAGTGGACTGATGTGGGCTGATTACGGTGATGATGAAATGCAATTGGTCTTTGTGTGAGTTATGAGAAATATATATATATATATATTTATATATATATATATATAAATATATATATATAAATATATATATATATATATTAGTTAGCACTTGGGTGACAGTCAAAACGTTCGAACTACGAAATAGGATCGACTTTCACCTGAAGCAGTAAATATAGCAATGTAATTTCAAAAACGACTCATCCATACGCGATTGCGTTAGTAGGGGCAGTACTATAGTGCGAAGGGCGTTTAAAGCAGTCTGCAAACGAAAATGGGAACTTGCTCTCCGTGCTTAATGCCAGTGTGACGAGAGATTCCGAACATTTTGTTTTATGTAGATGGAGCGTAGTATATATAAATAAGATCTCATCAACTCTTACCCCACTAATAAACAAAATAAGCTTCGAATAGATAATAATTATGTTGAAATTAAACTACTATTATGGATCTATTCGCGTTTATTTTATACATTAGTTTTAATTGATGTTCATCCTGACGTTTCGAATCAAGAGATACTGTAAGCTCTTTCTACGTAAAACGGAACGCACATGATTAAATTAAAATGAGGGTATACAAGCTACCAACTAATTATGAGATGACCAACCTCAGTCTCCCTGTGACCACGGACCTCCAAAGGGTTCGAAACGTCATGAATAACATTAATTAAAACTAATGTATAAAAAAAACGCGAGCAGATCCGTCAAAGTTGTTTCGTTTTAATGTGTAGTGTTCGCGTAAACTTTCGAAAAAAATAATAATTATGTGTTTCATCTCTTTTTCTCCAATTTGAAATGAAATTTATATGACGGGAAAAAAACAAAGCATGTCTATTCCAAGCTTATACTCTGCATATTATGTATGTATTTGTACTATTAAGGCCCTGAGGATATAAAGCACGATTAATCTGATATAGTCGTCTTCGTATACCTCTCCCATTAACATCATAATCAGTCTATAAACGTCCCACTTGGTTCTAGTATTCCCACAAGAAATATAGAACATAGAGAGATTAAATATTTATAATATTTTATAAAATACAGTGAAAAATTTTTTCACTGTATTTTATAATATTTTATAAATATTTAATTTAGCTTCAGTGCAGCAATTAGCACTTAAAAATAAGAAGTAAAAAATAGAGAGATTAATTCATCCATAACCCACAACGCTGGCCCAATATCCCAATATACGGGATACTGAAATCCTCCTTTTCGACACATTTATTACGAAGTTCAAACTTGAGAGGTGCCAAGTTCTACACTATCGATATTCCGCCTCAGACATCATTGAGAATCTAGCAAGCTATTGAGATTCAATGGGAATGATGTATACCATTAGTAAACTATTGAGATTGGCCTAAAAAGCTAAGATCTGGGTCCTAGCTATACTAGGATACTGTTATTCTTTTAAATTATAGCTGTATTTATACACTGTAAAGGTTATTATCTGAAGCCAACTCCCTTCTTTAGAATCTTGGGTAAGGTAAAACAGAAACATAGCAATGAGAGCCAGGAAGATGTAGTTTCCTTACTTATTAGTTATCTCCAGTTCCGCACACAAGTTCTTTTAACTTAATTAATAACTTATCTTTGCTTTTATCTCGCCTTAGAAAGAAATAAGTTTGGCAACTTTTATGCTTCTAAAGGTATTACTCTGATAAGCAAAAATTAAGGGTCGGTTAGACAGAACGCCTTGGTGGCCGAGTACAGCGCTCGGCCCGATAAACGGAGGTCCTGGGTACCGTTCCCAGGTCGGGCAAAGTCTGATTCGGACCGCATTTGCCAAGCGTTGTGTTATATTGATACCCATCAATTGTAGTGATGACTTGATTTCGGTGGAAAGTGAGTGTGGGTGCTGTGGTTAACGCGCCCGGTCTGCGACTGATAAGGTTCAGAAACTTTAGGTGGTTTAGGGTGGGTGACCAAATATGTATCATCTCGAGCCCCTCCGTGCTTCGGAAGGCACGTAAAGCAGTTGGTCTATCGGTCTCTCTATCCATCCATAGAGAAAGCACGTGCCCCAGCAGTGGGGACATAAAAAATTGCTGGTAATCAAAGTTTATTTTATTTTATTTGTTTATTAGGACAACCAACACGTCTTCTATCGCTTATATCACGGCGAGTGCTCTGAAGAACTCTTTGACCTTATCCCACCTTCTCCCTTCCTCCATAGGAGTACACGTGCTGCTCTCCGGTGTCATCGCTTCACTGTCACACATATCCCATCGCGCACAAAGAAATTTGGTGACTCGTTTCTTTGTCGCACCTCCAAAAGATGGAATAGTCTACCAGCACATGTTTTCCCTCTTTCCTATGATATGGGGTCCTTCAAACGAGGCGTGAAGAAGCACCTTGTGGGCCGGCAGAGTGAGGTTGACTGATGCTGCGTTGTTTTCACGCTGCACCAGTTGTCTTCGCGTCTGGACTCCATTTCCACTTAACATCAGGTGGTGTGGAGTCATTTGCCGTGCTAAGTATAAAAAAAAAAAAAAAAAAAAAAAACAAGACAAACACTGATACAAGCAAAAATTGTAGAAACAAAAATAAACTTACAGCTAAGCGTCCTCTTAATTATAGGTTGCCACGGCATGCAATGTGGACTATATATTTTTTGCTATATACATTTTGCATTTTAAAAAAAACCATTTATTTATTATAAAACAATAAAAATAAACTAAATGAATATTGAATTGAAGTTTGTTCCTATAGTATCCTATAGTATAGAGTAGGGTACGAAATTACAGGACATGGAGGCATAATAACTGAAGCTTCAGGATCGGCAGCGTGAACAAGATATCCTTGACTTTTGAGATAGTCGCAAGCGTCTATGGTATGGGCCGCGGTGGCCGCTTTCCATTGGCGGGACGTATGCTGGTTTACTAGCTCAGTATCATAAAGAAAAACCTATTGCCTTCTATAAACTATTCGAATTATGTTGATAAGTCCGCCTTTTGTACTTTATTTTGTTGTATTGTGCAATAAAGATTAAATAAATAACGAAACAGCTGCACGAATCTCGGGAAATAGCACTCGGCAGTTAACGTTTAAAGTTATTTTCAAGCTAAAATAAGCCTTAAGGCGACCATTAGGAATTCACTTCCATCCAACATGGGGACGTTATTGAAGGAGTTAGCAATATAAAGTTAGCGTTCATTATTAATTATTATACTTTTTAGGGTTCCGTACCTCAAAAAGAAAAAACGGAACCCTCTTTGTTGTCCGTCTGTCAGTCTGTTTGTCTGTCAAGACCCTTTATCTCGGGAACGCGTGGAGGTATAGAGTTGAAATTAAAACCATATACTCAGGTATGCGGTCCCTTGTAGCTGTAAAAAAAATTCAAAATTAAGTTAACTAAGTTAACGAAAAAAAAAGATACGGAGCGGAACAACCCGCGGACGCCTCTAAAGGCAAGGACCGAGGTCAACCACCGACCACCGTCACCGACCGAGGTGACCAGGTCGTGGGGGTGGGATTATGGTAGTACCTACATTAAGAAGCAACAGTGCTACTGTTGGCTTTGGCCTTCCCATATGAACTTGGGGCCATAACCTACCTCACGGGCTCGAAGTAGGCTAGTGGGTTTCAACGACTGCTAGCCTACGACAAAAACCGGGCCCAATGGCTTAATATGTCATCTGAACGCACACAGAAAACAGAGGCATGCACCTATCCAAAATATGTGCTTTATGAATTTCTCTCTCTTATAAACACCTTGGAGGACTTTTGTCCTGACATTAAGGAGCTCGTGATATTATAATTTAATCACACATCCAACGACCCGTAACTGAGAAAATTGTTTAACTTTGAAAATCATAAACGAATTCGCCAGCCGCAGTGCTCATCATTAATCAGTAATCACACTAAAACCTTTTTAACGGCCACCCATCTAACAGAAGCGAAAAATTATTTTACTTGTTTTTTTTTTAAATCGGCAAATGCACTAACCCTATTATCTTTCGGATGTTGTACGGTAGTAAAGGGGTGCTGTATTTTTTGTCTCCCACCGTACGATCTCAAATTGGACGTCAATCCAATAGGCAGCAGCGCAGACTGCGTCTCGCCGCCTCGGGCCGGTTAGAACCGGTTCAGGGTTGTCACATTAGCATTTCCCACTATAAATGCTTAAAGGGCTGACTGACATACACCTGACTTTAACGTTAGAAAACTAAATGTGTTTTTTTTAACCAGAACCTGCCGTCAAGGTTAGTTCAAATCCAAAAACACGACTGAGACTAAACTCTTGCCATTCTAGTAGTTAAATTTTTAGCGGAGGGAAATATTGTACCCAATTAGGTTGGTGGTTTAAAAGCGACAATAAGCATACGGCCTGCCTAATGGAACATGGCAACCGAAGCCTTGCCCTGCCTTGCAGTCTTGCAGCACATGACTGTCACGGTTCAGTTCTTATGTCTCTATGACTTGTAATTTCACTGGCCCAAAGACCCTTCAAACTGGTACACAGCAATGCAAATCAACAGCTTGTCGGCATAAATCAGCAAATGATTACTCGCTATCCAGTCTGATTCAGGGTAGAATTCCACAACCAGGCTACTATTTTATTCAAGTCACCATAATAAAATGTTATGGTTTATTTATAGTGTTCCGAAAGAGATACAAAAAGATCAAATTCTTTTTTGTAGTGAATTTTTTTTTTATAATTTGTTTCCCCATCTGAGTTTCTGACGAAAGTAGCTTAACTATCAATAGCGTAACAATATTAATCATACTATAATAAATTCTACATTCAAAAAATCTGTGGCAGCCCTAGCCTGTAGAACCGGATAAAAGCGGTGTATTTGTTCGCTGCAATTATTATCTCCATTAGGTATATGCGTATACGTGTATACAGCGAGGTTGCATTTGGTAGTTGGGTAGAAAAATAAACGTAAACACAAGTAATATTTATCCCAATAGCTCGGTTACGCTTCATAGGTATGCATATAAAGGCAAAATAATAAAAAAAACATCATAATGTTTTATACTTTTCATTATCATCATCATCACAGCCAAAAGACTTTGCTGGACAAAGGCATTTATTTGATATAAATTTTTATTTATTTTATTATTTATTATTTGTTTTTTGAGGTACAAAAACGTATGCTCGTTTGCCGATCTAGGTTCGGTATCTGTCTCAAAAAAAATGTTAGCTTGCCGGCGAGCAAACATGAAAAGACGAACGTTTTGAAAAATTCCAACTTTTATATTTGTGTAATTAGCAGCAACGACAGTTTGAAATGGTGTAAACATGGTTCAAAGTGGCGTGTACGGTAACAATAAGAAATATATTTAATTCATGTTCTCATGTTACATTCGTAAATGTAATGAAATAATGAAATGAAATAAATATGAAATAAAATTTATTTTGCATAAAATGTGGTACAAAAGGTCTTATGATAAAAAAAAAAGTTTCACACAATTTACCAGAAGCTGGCAAGCAACATTCAATTTAAACTAGGTAAGTAAAGAGATTAAAAATTACTAATTAAACTATTATAATCTTAGAATAATAAAGATTTCGATTGAGTTACAACAACGTCAATGAGACGTGAAATGTTCAAAGTATTCATTGACAGAGTAAAAGCATTTTTCGACTAGCCATTTTTTTAATTTATATTTGAAAATTCGTAAAGGTAGCCATTTAATATCCTCATCCAGTCTATTAAAAATCTTAATTGCCATTGCGTAACTATTCCTGCCATACGATGTGGTTGTGATAGCAGATAATATTAATTTATTGAGATAATAAACGGATAGTAAACGATTATAATAAAATACTTATATAATTACACCATATAAGTTACCTAAAAAGGAAGGCACTATACTCGTGCTTGAAGAAAATACTTTTTTATTTTTTGAGGAGCACAATAGCGCAGTGGTTAACACGCCCGGTCTGCGTATGCTGAGGTTAAGCAACTTCCGCAAATGCCGGTCATCGGATGGGTGACCAAAAATCTATCATCTCGAGCTCTTCCATGCTTCGGAAAGCACTGAAAGCCGTTGGCCCCGGCTGCATTAGCAGTCGTTAACAACCACCAATTCGCACTGGGCCCGCGTTGTGGTTTATGGCCCGTCCTCCCATACATCCATAGGGTAGGCTCGCGCCCCAGCAGTGGGGACATAAAATGAGCTGATGATGACGATGATTTTTTGGCTTAAATTTAAACATTAGACATTTAATTTTTTTTATAAAACGGGGTATGTTTTTTTTTTATCAAAACTACAGGATTTTTATTAAGCATTACGTATTTTTATTCTGGCCTACAAGAGCTATTTAGAAATCTATAGACGTTTCCAACGGGCACAATGCACAAACCTATACTTAAATAATAATTATCATCAAAATTAATTACCAATGGCAAATCATTCGAGATGCAGCATCTTGTTTCACAATCAAACAGTGTAACACAATACTAAGTAATTTCCAAGTAAGGCTATGAATACTTAGGCTAATACATAACTGTAATTACTGTACAGTAGCGAGCTTTACTTACAGTGCCTCACAAATAAACAAAGAATAAGGGCCGAATAGTTATTCCGTGTTCTGTTGGTCAACTAGTTTAATATATTTATAAAATGTTTTTGTTTTGTTTATATAATGTTAACGCAAATTTTGTTGCGAAACAAATTACAAAAACACATGTTGAAAAAATTTCCACGAGCAGGATTTGAACCTGCACCCTTCTGACAAACCGGGTCAGGTGCTCTTCCAATTGAGCTATCGTGGTTCTAACCAGCCCGCCGAAATTATTCAAAACTATTTACTTTTTTACTTTGAAAGCCAAAGGCGCCAATTCAATGTCAACAACTACTACTAATATATTTACTTTGTTATAAAATAGTTCACTGAAAATTAGTAGGTACGCCAATGACTCTGCTCTACACTATGTTAATAAAAGCGGAGTCCAAATGCGAAGACAACATTATGCCTTACAAGCTCCCCTTGCTAACGCGCAAGTTGCATTTTTACACCTCGTTTATAGGACGTTTTACAAATATCCAAACGTGTAAAGACTGTTAATTGTTCATTATTGCCACTGTGATTTCAAAGGAAAGTACTCACTCCCAGTAGCAGCCATATCGATCGGCCGTGGATACCAGTTATTTCGGGCCAGCAGCCGTCTGGCGCATTCGTAGTGCAGACGAAATCAATGTCAGCCTTAATTGGGATACACGACAGACATTTTTGTATCAGATCAATATCTGGGTCTAAGTTTAGCGTAACAGGACGTGACAGGACGCACGGCCATTGAATAGTGACCCGGTGCGACTGAACAACTGTGTCACAATAATCAGTAAATTTTAACGCTGGTTTCTGCTTCAATAGAAAGTGTCAGATTTATTGTGACGTTGTTGCTCTAAAATATTCTGATGTGGGTCAACCAACATTCATTTTCCGTGGTCGAAGAAATACTTAGACAATAAATGTGTTTATCATAAAACGGTGAATTAAAAGACATTGTATCTAAAATGGATGGTTGTAAAAGATATGATTGTAAAATTCATTTTATTCCAAATTCTTAATATTTCTAGATATTATAGACTTACTATACTTATATTGATTTCACAGCTACAGCTGCCACACCTTGAAGTCACGCATGCCTTTATCAGCGGATTCGGAGTACAATTAACCCAGTAGTAACGCTTGCTCTAAAGGTCCGGTTATTTATCCGTCTTAACTGATACCCCTAAACTGTGTCCAAAGAAAGGATTTCCTCATAAACCTCTAGGCGGAAAAAATAAAAAGATTAAAAGATCTAAAAAAAAAACAAGTTGGATTATGTTAAAAATTTACGTTGAAAACGCCACAATCGTGCGTTGTTAATTATTTAAACGAGCCCGGGGGCCATAAGACTATGTCTAATTGCGGGAACCTGAGCACAAAACAGTTCACCCTCCAAACAGCGGCGGCGATGAAAGATAAAAAGTAAGCAAAGGAGAGTGCTGACCAATAAAAAGGTCCATATTCCACCAACGATTATACTGTGGCCCGTACCTCGCACCTTAAGCGAGAACTTTAAAACTGAACCTTTTGGCTGAATACAAAATTCCTTTGCATTTTAGCGATGCTTCTTTGTTTCCTTTTTATCGGAAAGCATGCGGTTCTAAATTTAGATTACCAATTGAAAATTGTAAAAATTGAACGCGAATTAATGCTAAAAACAATGAGTCTATTCATTTCAAGATGTATCTACGTAAAATGTTTTTGTTTTGTTTATATAATTTTAACGCAAATTTTGTTGCGATACAAATTACAAAAACACAATGTTGAAAAAATTTCCACAGTCAGGATTTGAACCTGCACCCTTCTGACATACCGGGTCAGGTGCTCTTCCAATTGAGCTATCGCGGTTCTAACCAGCCCGCCGAAATTATTCAACACTATTTACTTTTTTACTTTGAAAGCCAAAGGCGCCAATTCAATGTCAACAACTAACAAGGTTTTTATTTGAAAAGTGACTGATTACTAATAAAGTATTACTCGAACCGTCCGTCTATTATTCACCCTTATTGTTACTGATGTGAAGTACTAAATGTTACTTTTGGATTTATGATAATTAAATAATACTTAGATCAAATTGAATCAGAATTTTGTGTTTCTTAAAGAAAGAAAGCTCTTAGATTCATATTTGACATAATCTCATCTTGTCACGGGAGAGTATTAAATTATTTTTTTTAATGCATCTATTTGTACGATATTATTAAAATGCAAATTGAGACAAATTAAAATGAATATTAATTGGGACTTCATGAAAGTTATTCATATATTCATGTCTGTACGATAACTAATCAAATTTTAACTGTCACCGTTAATATATAGTTCGGTTCAAAGACATCAAAAAGAACACTACTACACACCTTAATCTAAATAAGAATTTTTAAATGTCAAACGTCTACAGAATGAATACAATTATATTTCTTTAAATATTACGAATATAAAGCGTGCACGCTAAAGCAATTAAAAAAATAATTTATAACTTTTACAATTAACTTGGAAATATGTTAGTTCTTATTATAGTGCAATAAACAACTTTCACAAATCTACTTGCGTTTAATTCCCACATTTGATTATATTCCGAAGTTTCGTGCCTCCGCGTTCGTCCAGTGTTTATTTATTTATTCATTCATTCGAGCAGTAATAAAGTTATCAATACTACAATTATAAATAATTTAGTAGAAAAATCGTAAAGTACACACATTTAATGCCACTAAAATTATAAGTAACTGCCGCACTCAGAGACGTCAATTAAGTTTAATGACAATTAAATGTCTTTCCTTCTCTATTTAGCACTATACATAAGAAAGTGACAACAAGTGACTTAATTGTCATTAAAACTTAATTGACGTCTCTGAGTACGGCAGTTAGTATTATAGTGTAAATTAAATGCGATTTAAAACTTTTAGGTAACGTACAAATCTGGACATAAGCCTCTCCATGTGTAGCATATAACAACAACAGCGGCACACCGCCCGCAGCGATGACAGATGACTGCAACTGTTTGTCACTACGTCAGGCAAAGGCATCTCTGTCCTTCAGCCGAGGCTTTATAAAATTCTTGTGGCGTGCGGTCTTTGTTTTTGTTTTTTAATCTTATTGTATTGTTTCATGTGTTAATGTTTGTAATGTTGTGTTTCAATAGTTTTTATTTATGTTTTTGTTCCGTGTCGTCTCGACCTCTAGGGTCCCGCCAGAATACCAGCGCTGCAGCGGTTATTGTCGCTGTAGCCTATGCTGAGGCTGGGGCCTAGTTGGCCACAGTTAATGTATTACCTACATGTTTGTAAATTAATTATTTTTTATTTTATTTTTTTATTTTCTTATGTTATGTACAATCTGTTTTTGGTCAATAAAATGTTATTCTTCTTTTTCTTCTTCTTCTTTTTCTTCTAGCAGTGAACTAATACAGGCTGATGATGACGATGATGTACACAAATCTGTAGGCCTGTAGGTAAATACTACAGGACACTATCCATAATAATAACTTAAGTGTAAACATAATAGTATAGTTTATCGCAATTATTTGCATATACACCTTTTCATTTTACGACCAGTCATAACAGAACTGCATTGCTATACAAAAAAACGGTTAGCGCGTTTCAATTTTAACTGGTCAATAGAGGAGGGTGATCCTACGCTACCGTATGTCAGTAAATCTATTTGCGTAGGGTAGTAGCGCGAAATACAGAGACCCAGAAGGTAAGCTTCATACAAACGCGCTCGAGCAACGCACACATAGACAACCTCTCACGGACAAGGAATCTTGCAAAAGTTGCGCTCGGACTGTTTTGTGTGTGCGTTGCTCGAGCGCGGTATGTAAGTATTAAGATTACCTTCTGCGGTCTCTTTATTTTGTGGTATTCAACTGTTGCTGTTATAGGCAGAATATAATATTTTTAACGTTTTTGTAGTGTTACACTTAGATTCATAATGTAATTATTGTTTGATGTTCTAGTAACACAGACCAATGTAAACAAACAGATAAATTATTTTGATTTTCCAGGTATACGGTACAGTTACGCCTCGGTGGCCGAGCGGCAGAGCGCTCTGCCCGATACCCGAAGGTCCCGGGTTCAATTCCCGGGTCGGGCAAAGTGTGTTTCGGATTTTTGGATGCATAGCCCGGGTTGTGATCACCAAACCGCATTTGGCAAGCGTGGTGATGAAACCTTTACCCATCAATTGTAGTGATGACTTGATCTATGATGGAGGCATTTGCCCGTCTTCGGACAGTTATAGGCTATTTTCTTACTTTACTTTCCAGGTATGCTCGTATAGAAAGACTAGTTGCAAAGAATACAATTTAGCAATACAGTTTTGCATATCGGCTTCAACTTAGTTTCTGCACACGGCATCTTGTAACATAAACGGGGCCAGGGGTTAAGTGTGCACTTAAGATAATGTGGGGACATTGTTGCATTTTGATCTTCCATTACATTTTGTAGGTACGGCAGTGTTCTTATTTTCTTAGTGAAATTTACTTTGTTATTATATGTATGTAAGACGTGGAACGCAAATTGTATCACAATACTTTTATATATGGTGGCGATGAAATAAATGCGGACACTTCAAATGCTACGGTGCAATTTTTATTCAATTTAAATCAAGCTGAGGTTCGATTTCCGTTTTTGAGTTGTGTATCCGTTTTATACCTACTGTTGTGTTTCCTTATTTTTTTTTTGGGTGTTATTTAAGCGGTTAGCAAAGTATTCATATTTTTGTTATCAAAAAAATGCTAGTTGGGCAGCAGCTTATGGTCAGCAAATATTTCTAAATCATTCTGCAACTTATATCATTCTGAACAGCAGTCTTCTGCCGCTCCCCCCTTCCTGGCTGACTGGCCCTCGCTACGCTACGCTTCGCTCGGGAAAAAAAATAACTTAACCTAACCAACGGTAAGTATTTCATATGCTGACAGATTGTATGATTCTGCTGACCTAATAATAATTTTGTAATACAAATAAATTATTTCCTTTTTTTTACATATTACGGGTAAGCACTTGGCCTTCGTCTCACCTGATGATAAGTGATGATAAGGCCGAAGTTGGAAGCGCACTTTATCCGGAATCCTCAACTACTGAGGCACTGGCTATCTTATCTCTAGCTGCTGGAACACAACAATGCTACAAACATTGATGTTATGGCGACATATTTAGGTAAGATGGTAGTAGCTAGTCAGACGGGCAAACAAGCCCTACCACCAACCAAACCGAGTACACTATCATGTACTCCCGCTGGGAATCGAACCCGCAGCCTCCGGGCCTAAACCGGTGGTCTTAACCACTAGACAACAGAGGCGATTAAAAATCATATATTATTATCCGCACAATTTGTAAACAGAATTGACATTAAATAAATACTTCTGAAGATTCTAAGGTAAGCCTTATAATAAAAAATAACTACTTTTGACTATTTTGACACTGAAAATTTTCTATGGTACACATACATGCCGATGGAGTTTCACCCTAGTTCTTGCCGTAATGACACGTGTTGTGAGACTCCATTTTAATTTCTATCTACCGTACTCTTACTACTAATGATAATAAAAATACTTGAAATTGCCATTAATTAGAAGATAATTAATTAATTACATGCTGATGTAAAATCAGTATAACCACTTAAAACAATTAATGTTTCGACACCAAGCCACAGAGTACATTCAGACGATTAATGGTAACCGATAAGCGATTGTTAACTTCATTGGCATGACAAAATGCTGGGTATACAAGTTGTTTTGTTGGTGCGGGCACAGACAGCGGACAATGGAATGCCCTCGAGACGGCCCACATATGGAACTTTACTTTTGAAATATGGATACACTACACAAGTACGCGTTAGGGTCCGCTTGCATAATAAGTTTGTGTCAGGAACTGTATTGACTTTTATTTTGCGAATATATATTTAAAATTATTTTATAGTAAACAGCCTTTATATTAACTATAACTGCTAGACAAAGACCTCCATCATTCAAATCAAGTCATCGCTACAATGGATGCGTATAGGCTTAATCACCATGCTCATGCTTGGTGATCACAAACCTGGGCTTTTTATGAAAAATCCGAAATACACTTTGTCGGACGTGGGAATCGAACCCAGTCCCTTCGGATATCAGGCGTTAAAGATCGGTAAAATTATGAATCTAATCAAATCGGCTACTTTATTTCGGTAAAAAAGAGAACATAGGAATTTAAAATAAGAAAAGATCAGAGGATTATAACGGGAGTTTCTCGCTTGATATTGAAGTTATGTCTACACATTGCTATTAGGTGTTTCGCTTGTACATATCTGTGTACAAAGTTTCCTAACTCACGCAGCGATTGCCGCATAAAGAAGCCGAGCGATTTACAATAAAAACTAACAGTCCACGCTTGCGCCACTTCTAGACAACTTCTAGACATTTCCGTAGAGGCTGGCAATTTTTCAGTGGCGGCCGGTTGGCACCTAATTTATGGGTTGCTCGGCCAGGAAGGAAGCCAAATTACCATACGACGTCCGCGCCTAACAAAGAAACTGGGTACTTCCGCCGATACCAATGACGCATAGCGCCTGCCGCGGTACGCATGCCAATGGCTGTGTGCAAACTCCTTGGTGACAAACTCTTTTTGTTCAGAGCGCTAGAAGTTTTTTTTAATGGCTTCGAGCGGCTTGCTTTTTGCCAGTCAAGTTAAAGAAAAATCTAAAGAATGAAATGAAAGAGAAATTCGTATCGAACCTTTTGAGTATCAGTAAGGATTTGGGACTTCAAAGAGACCTGACGCGGACTTACTGAGAAAAAAAATTATAAGTGATGTTCCACCGTTTAGTTTCTAAGGCTATTAACATAAATAATACAAATGACAATGAACAATCACGAAGAAATATAATATACAAACCAACACGTGAGGCGATAAAAATTACTTATGCCGTACTTATCCTAGCTGAAGCACTCACAAAAACGCAGAATAAAAACGTTTAAAACACTGCGGAGCCCTCGAAACACTTTTATTCAATAAAGCGAAAACAAAACAGCAGTATGAGAGACCGACCTTTAGGTACGAACGACAATATTATTTCAGTTAAAAGTTCCATGCTCATCCGATCCATTTCCATCGCTCCGGGATATTCAAATAAGATATTTTTCACCATTCGCCGCCCGGCCGTTTATCGACCTTAAGCCTATTGGCATAAGGTCGATAGATTTCGAGATGGGGTCACCTCTCATTGCGCTCATTCGTCTTTTTCCCTTTGGTTTCCGATAGGTGATTCGCTAAGCCGCAACGTGTTCGACCTAACTAAAATATACAGTTACTATCCAATGGCCGCGGTCGCCGCGAAGTGATGAAGTGAAACTTGCCTGCTTTTTGCTACATTTCTCTCGCGGTATGGGAACCAGTTACGTCAGCCGGAAACTCTTTAAGAGTTATTAAGAGAAACTCTATGGCTATTAACCATTTGAGAAGTGTACAGCAGCAGCTTAAAAGCTGGGTCCTTTGTTCGAATTATTATCACATCATCACCTCGTTTTATGCACGAGCCTTCCCGATAGGAAGAACGTGCCATAAACCACGCGGGCCCAGTGCGGATTGGTGGTTGTTAACGACTGCTAATGCTGCCAGGACCAACGGGTTTACGTGCCATCCAAAAATCGGATTGTTATAATATGTTTTTTTATCACATAATTGTGAAAATAAACGGATTTCAATGACTCTTTGGAGTCTCTGGCAATTTTTTTTTGGTTTAATAGTGGAAGGTTTGTTGATTAATATAAGTATTTAAACTATCTGGCCACTTCATCATCATCATCAACATTATCAGCTCGTTTTATGTCCCCACTGCTGAGGCACTAACTAGCCTTCCCTATGGATGGATAGGGAGGACGGGCCATAAACAACTACGCGGGCCATCCGAGACCAACGGCTTTACGTGCCTTCCGAAGCACGGAGGAGCTCGAGATGATACATTTTTGGTCACTCATCCGATGACCGGCCTTTGCGAAAGTTGCCTAACCTCAGCACTCGCAAACCGGGCGCGTTAACCACTGCGCCATCGAGCTCCTCATGGTCACTTGTATTAGAGTGATTATTAACGGGATTCTTACTATGTTAATTATTTGTGA
This sequence comes from Eudonia truncicolella, assembly GCA_949315975.1. Taxonomy (NCBI): domain Eukaryota; kingdom Metazoa; phylum Arthropoda; class Insecta; order Lepidoptera; family Crambidae; genus Eudonia; species Eudonia truncicolella. Next base: position 14,818,161 of record OX438837.1, on the reverse strand, counting down.
GTAGGTATCACTACAAATAATAAACTTGTTGAGTAATGTACGATTATTATTATATCAGCAATATCTTCAGTGTAAAAGAGAAAAAAGATCGATAAGAAATCGTTAAAATAGAGTAAATTAAATACCATAAAAAATACCATAATTAGATAACATAAAAAAATACTCCAATCTTTCGCAACTGTTGTAATAAAAAAATGTTAAATGTTTGTACAGACGCCTGCACACCAACCTATCCAAAACTGTAAAATCGAAGGCACAAAGTTTTAAAGTCTATTAAGGAAATTTGACAGTTTGTGGTAGGTTGGTGTGCAGGCGTGTGTACAACAGTAAATGACAAACATTTTGATAAAATACAAATTTTAATACTACCCACTCGCAAATCGTCACATAAGTCAAAGCCCTTGCATAAAAATAACATTTTTCAACCGTAAATGTTATATATATAAACATGAAATGTCAAACGTTATCGGAGACATAGCAGAAAATGTTGTATTCAAACACGGGCCCGCACTATGTTTATGGACTATAAACCAATGCTGGTAAGCTGGTCTAAACGGTATTACCATCAATGCATTGTTCGGTGAAATACTGTGGACAATAAAAGCAGTGCATTAGACATTGTAACAACAATCGCTGTTTTATGTTATTGAGCGAGCGAGCGAGCGAGCATACGACTCGCCTGATAGAAGATATTGCAGCCCTTGGACGCTTGTTACACCAAGACATGTATCGTTGCCGACTTTAAAGCTACAAGTCTTATGTGTCTTAAGTATAGCCTATATACTATCCCACGGTTGAGCAAAGGTCTTAAGGACTGATGCTTATTGGCTTCATAACGCTTGTCAAATGCAGGTTGGTGATCACAAAATTTCCTATGTAGGTATAATTACACATAAGTTGCTTTGTGAAACGTACGAACATTGCAGAAGAATAGAGTTCGAAGTACGTAGATAAAATAATATGCATAAACGTGAATACCAGATGCGTTTCATGAGTTCCATATCAATTTAATAACGATGCTTAAATTAAAAAGAAATCGACAATGCCAAAAGAAATCACAATAATAATTTCATAACCAACCAAGAATCCCTCATGCTACCCACGATTACGTAAAGGTAAACAGAATCTCCGCTAGAATAAAGCCCTAGGTCCAGCTCAATTGTTCGTGCACCCGAAGGGACAAAGGGTCCAAGGGCCCGTGCTAAGCCGGGTAAGTCACGTGTTTGCTCCGAAGGCAATAATGGGCCATGTCACCCCAAACATTTGACTACGCAAACCCGAGGCCGGCGTTTTAGTTTCAATCTTGCAGATCCCACTGTCCTCATTATGCATTAGGTTTGTATGCTGGTGATATTTGGTATAATATGTGTGTTTGGCTGTAGTGGGGAAGTCAACAACGTTGATTCTATTACTGAATGCAGAAGATAGTATAAATAAAGTGCGTCGTTTTTTAATTCGAATTTTATACTTCGATTATTTCGTTTAGGTACACTATTCTGTCTAAAAACCCGTTATTTGCATAGAAACCGCCCCAAGGTTTCAGACGCGGGATATTTTATGCGATTGTTTCTTGTTACATGTATTAACTACCAACCAAGTTATCCAGAAAGCCATCGCTTATCTAACAGAGCTGTTGGGGCCACGGTTTCTCGCATCCAAACTGACCAACGAATCTATTTAAAGATTTTTAACATTTCGTTAACACAATACACAACAGTCACGTAATCCTTTGTGTTGTAACTCTACCGCAAGAACTGGAAAAACTCGACAACTACAGCTCTTTAATTGAAATTCACACATACCGTTCCAAACAGCTGAACGTGTTATGCGGCGACCTAACTTATTATAAGCAATTCCAACTAGGAAATAGCGAACGCATACCAAAACAACAATAAAGGATCGGGTAACTTGCCGGCTAGTGTTGGCTACAATGGCAATGTGAAAATGAAGGGACGGCGGCGCCTAATTTATTGTACCCCAATTGAATCTTCATTCGACAATTGAGCTTCGGAAGGGATCTCTACCGCTCCACTTTATGATCTGTTCCATTATACGGGCGCGATTGTCAATGGAACTTTGCAAATCTATGCAAAGGGTGTTGTGATTAACGCAATATTTAATGAAGGCGAGGGGTGTTGTGATAACGGAGAGGGAAATAAGTACATTGAAGAAGCATCTACAGATTTAAATGAGGAATTGGAGCAATAATAAAATGTACTTAACAGTTAAGACTGTAATGAAATACTTTAGTACGAATTGTACGAATTGTCGCATTCGGCTTGGGTAACGACGTAGTAGACATAGCTATAGTTTAGTCTTAGAGTGAACACGGACTTTGTTAATGGTCAGAAACGTCGGAATAAAATAATTTGTAATTTTAAAATAAGTAAAATTCGTAAAAAAAAAGAATTTACATCAATATATAGTGTTCGCGTAGACTTAAAAAAACAATACTTGAACCAATAAGAAACAGCTAAAAACTGTTTTAAATACCATACTCTTAAAAAATATACACCAAAATAAGTCAAAATGGAAAAGCCTTATTAAAAATTTGACTGATAATTAATACCAAATCGAAACGAGTTCACAAACCATTTTATAAGATTCCAATAACATAATTAATGGCGTTCGTGTATACGATACGATACCCATTCAAATACGTTTCGCTCGGATTATTTTCTATCGGAAAATTCGAACGGGAAAAATCACTGCAAACTCTCAGAGCTTATTCCCATATCACCAATAAAGAGTGCAGCAGGTCTTTTTTGACGACACAACTTCCAGGAAACCATTTTGTAAGATTCCGTACGGTAGCGTTCATTACATGAACAGTGCTTTACAGAATGTCTCTTTTGGGATACAGGACAGTGAAACGGTACGATGAATTGTGACTTGGAATACTAGCCTCGCTTTAAATAAAGCTTACGATGTAAATTTAAAGATGGCCAGTTCTCCTATATGAATGGCTACTGCATGGCTAAGGCTTCCGTATTTGAAATCCAGTCATCATGGATTGGTAATGGTATTTTTTATTTAACATTCTTGCCAAGCTGGTGACCACAAACCAGTAGGCTTACTCTTGAACGCAAACTCAATCTCAATACAATTCCAATGCGATTATTATTTATCGATAATGGGATAGTTTCACAATTTCGGAACGCTCCATCTCGATAATTGCGTGGAAATTGAGTGAACAAAATGTTATCGAGATGGGGCGTTTCGGAATTGCGAAACTTATCCCAATAACGATACATATTAATCGCATTGGAATTGTATTGAGATTGAGTTTGCGTTCAAGAGTAAGCCTACTGGGCTATGCACACCAGTAAACTGGTAGAATACATTGGCTCGAAACAAAATAACTCAACAACTGTACCTATAACCTGTAGATAAAGATATTTGATTTGATTTGATTTGATTTGATATGCATCATACTTTGCAACAAACTTTGTCCGGCCTAAGAATTACACCCAGGACCTTCGGATATCAGGCCGAGTACTTTGCTACTCGGCCACCGTGGTGTTAGAGATATAGATCTTATTGCATGTCAAAAAATAAAAAGTGTTATAGTCAAAATACATTTGTAGCAACAAAATATACTTTATGTTAGGGTCATCATTGACAACTTGTAAATCTCAACTAAGAGCCGTTCCACATGATCACATGGGGAAATCAGCTATCTATCACTACTACTAAAACCCCACGCCGCTGGCCAAATGGGTGGTTATTTAATAATATATAGCAATATATTAGTAATAAACAAGAATAGGTCTCAGTACGTACCTAACCTTACAAATATTATGGCTCAATGCGTAACCAAGTAATCCACGACAGATGTAAAAAAAATCTTAATCCATTCCATAAATTGTACAAATAAATAAGATATTTCGCATTCGATTAAGCTCAAAGGCACCTCAAGATCTGAAGTGTCAAACGAATTACGGTCCATATGAATGTCAAGCACAGACATTGGGGCTGGGACCTTTTTATTTGTCAAACCGGTTGAGCCGTCCGTCCGCTATTTGTGAATGGAAAAGAAAACAGGATTCGGGTATGTTTTTATTTTCAAAGTTTTTTTTTACTTCTCTTTTTTCTTTATTCCGCTACGGAGAAGTGCTTGGCTTTCATCTCGCTCGATGGTTGTACTTGTCACCGATAAGGCCGTGAGAAGGAGGAGCGCACTTCATCCATAATCTTTAGCTAAGTTTTGTTTTTTTTATATATTTACCTATTAATTTTCAAAAGATTTCTACGTTGTTTGCGGCAAAAATCTATGATATAGAACTTTTGATAAGTTGTTCCATTCCATCTTATTTATGTTACTATATTTTACTGATATTAAACGGATGTCATATTGTTTGTTTTTTTTTTGTCTCCTCTCACGTAAATTAGGATAAGTCACCAAGACAGTTTTAAAAAATACTAGCGGCCCGCCGGGGACTTCTTGGCGGGAAAGTGAAGAGTCATGTCTGCGGTTTTGTTTTATTTTCTAAAATTTGTGTTATTTCGAATATTAATGTGAAATAATGGTGGACTATTTACCGTTAAGTGTTCGTGAGTGTGCATGAGTGTTGGCAAATGAAACAAAACATTGCAACGTCACTTTTCAAATTCTCTCAAGAAGTCTGCGTGAGGACTTAGTAAAGCCCCACATCTTTACTGAGATACTCGAGGGGTTGGGGAGGTAATATCATTTCTCACTTCCCATTTCTATTATCATTCATCATCATCAATATTGTTTATTTATGTATTACAATGAAATTAAGAAACTAATGACATGGCAGCATGGTCTATGACCTCAGCCGGTTCCTTAAGGAACAAACTAAACTAAAAAAAAAAAAAAAACTAGCGGCCCCCCGCGTGTTTTTTTTTTGTATAGCCTATATGTTACAGCATTCGTTAAGCTACGAAATGTCTTTTCGTCCGATATACCGCAGTATCTCGAGACGAAAGTCTTTGACCAGTGTGTGTTGCCAGTGATGACATACTGGACTGAGACATGATGGTCGCTCACTATGGGCCTCATAACAAGGCTCAAGGTCACTCAAAAGCAATGGAGAGGGCTCGGGGTTTCTCTGCGTGATCGAATCAGAAATTAGGAGATCCGCAGAAGAACAAAGGTAACCGACATAGCCCGAAGAGTTGCTAAGCTCAAGTGGCAGTGGGCAGGGCACATTGCTCGCAGGACTGATGGCCGCTGGGGCGGAATAGTCCTTTAGTGGCGACCGCGTACCGGAAAGCGCAGTGTGGGCAGACCTCCAACAAGGTGGACCGACGATCGTGTGAAGGTCGCGGGAAGCCGCTGGATGCGAGCAGCACAACTGTCGTTGTGGAGATCCTTAGGGGAGGCCTTTGTCCAGCAGTGGACGTGTTTTGGCTGAGATGATAACGATGATGATGTGTTACTCAGCGATAATGTAGCATTCTAATGGTGAAAGAATTTTTGAAATCGGTCCAGTAGTTTTTGAGTTTATTCGTTACAAACAAAAATACAAAGCTTTCCTCTTTATAATATTAGTATAGTTGAAAGAATCATTACATTTAAATGTCCACGGAACAGCGATTTTATAATTTTAATAAGAATAAAATACGAAAATGTAAATTAAATAATATGTTTAATTGCATTTAGTATGCCATGATTTTTCGCAAAGTAACACCTGATTCCATTAATCAAACGAGTTAGGATCAAGTGGCAACACATGGGGTGACCTGTCCACCACTTCTACATGTTATAATTAATCTTCAAAACTGTACCTAAGTAGTAAAATTAATAAAAAAAAATCTTACAAGAACTGAAAATATTACAGCGTAGTAAAAAGAAGGTGGTGCGCGGAAGTCATTTGTCATATTCAAAAAGGAATTTCTAGTGAAGGCGTCTAAGCATTTCTAATAAAAACACTGGACTGTCTGGAGCTGCGTATAAAACGGGATATTAAAGGCTTATTGCGGTAAGGATTCCGTTCATTTTCTAGCCGGGAGGCGTTTTAAAATGTGCGGATGTCGATAAGAGTGGTCAGATGCGAGCAATTTTCAGTGTTCGGGTGGCGGCATGTTTAATATGGTTGAAAAGAACCATTTGGAAGCGAATTTCGATAAGTCGAGTAAGGTACTCAATTAAATGTTAACATTATATAAATATATATTTTATACCTAAGTTATAAAAAAAATACTATTTTCGCGGTCTGACAATTATTATGAAGAGAGAAAAGAGAATATAATATAGGGCCGAGGGCTTCGCTATTCAGCCACCGGCAATTTATGTTGTATACAATCCAAACAAATTAATTATCACTGCGACTGTCTAGCAAATCGGGCGTGTGTGTTCGAATGATTTTTCTTTTAATTCCCATGTTGAAACTGTAGAGCAGGGTTTCTCAAACTTTTTGCAGTCACGGACCACTTTCACAATTTAAACAAATCCGCGAACCCCTGTCAAAGATTATTTTAGGAAAATAAAACGAGCCTTATCTAGATTAAGAAATCACTTTTATTGGTAGTTTCACTTACTACTAAGTTAATGAGAAGGATGCTGCTTGTGAAGTGCATGAACGATGATGCGTTCGAGGCTTAGCCGAGAAATGCTGAGTTTACTGCACAATTTAATTTGTTAAGAGTTTAAGAGTGTTAAGAGTGTGTTAAAAGTGTGTTAAGAGTTTTAAGAGTTTACTGAGCTACTGCGGACCCATGACACACATGCTACGGACCCCACTTTAAGAAGCCCTGCTGTAGAGTATGAAATAACACGCAAAGGTTGCAACAGTACGAAACATTAATTGGGTTACGAAGGGAGGGGAACACAAACAGAAGAACAAAACAACTGGCGCGTTAGTGTTGAGTGCCGGCCATACAGAGAATTAACGTAATGTGCTCCCGCCGAGAATTGAGTAAAAATTAACGCGTTAGTGATGTGCTTTCACGACAATTGTAACAATCGATTGTTGTTAAAAGAAACGATTGTACAAATGGGCGTACAAAAAACTTTTTAATTGTTCAAGCGTACATGTGACTTGTTTGGAAGCGTTTCTAATGACATTACAACTATTTACAACTAAGTACATAATAAATATAATTATGTTAACAATTACACGAGGAAGAAATGAATCAAAAAATTGGTGTTATGTATTATTTAAATAAATAAATCACATGAACCTCGACAGACATAGTAATGTGGAAGATTGAAAGGCCGATTTTCAACTTTACTTATGACTTAACCATTCATCTACTGTGAAATAGTGATGAGTTAAGTTTTGATAAGTGAATTTAAATATCCCAAGTAATTTAAAGGTGAGGATGAACCTGAGCATACACTGGTAAAGAGCATTCTAGCAATACATTACAAGCAAATGCTAAAAAAATGTGTTTCTTACATGTGAATGCTAAGTTAAACCACTTGAACGCATACCACGACTCGAACACATAAAGCTAACCAAATTTTGTATAAGATCAAAGCAGCACCGCCTAGTAACGAAATTAAAAACCAATTTGATTGATGTCATACAATGTAGTTTACACTAACTCGTTCGAATGGCGAATAAAATGCACACAACGCTGCACCTTTATAAATAGCCCAGCTCGTTCCATATTCAAAAACAATTGAGATCCGTTTTCAATTTGTTCAATATCGGCGATGCAACCTCACAACACTACTTACTTCCATCCTTATCTTTCTCATACATAAGAAAAGAGAGGGCAGTAAAATAGCGGTTGCACCGGGCGTCGGCAGAGTGTAGCCTGGATATTTGCGGTCCCAGCGCGGCTTCGAGAACTTCGGCGCAATCGATTGTGATGTTTATGAGAGTATTAAATTTAGAACTTAAGTTGTTCTTGGGAAATCGGTTTAGACTTAGAGGCTAGACCTTCTTCAAGTACCTATTAGGAACAATAAGTTTATGTTTCAATTATACATATAAATTTACATGACTTAGTGCTTAGTGTCGGGTTTCTTACAAAAGATTTTCGTTCTTTTACTTTCATAACAATTAAATTTTGAATAAATACCTACAACCACCTACAATCTTACATGTATTAATAAAATGTTTTTGTTTTGTTTATATAAAATTTTAACGCAAATTTAGTTGAGAAACAAATTACAAAAACACAAATGTTGAAAAAATTTCCACGAGCAGGATTTGAACCTGCACCCTTCTGACATACCGGGTCAGGTGCTCTTCCAATTGAGCTATCGTGGTTCTAACCAGCCCGCCGAAATTATTCAACACTATGGCACTTTTGGCTTTCAAAGTAAAAAAGTAAATAGTGTTGAATAATTTCGGCGGGCTGGTTAGAACCACGATAGCTCAATTGGAAGAGCACCTGACCCGGTGCAGGTTCAAATCCTGCTCGTGGAATTTTTTTCAACATTTGTGTTTTTGTAATATATTAATAAGTGTGCTTTGGTTATTAATGTGTATTGCTCCTTTTTCTTTATGATGGTTTTATCAGTGGAGATATTTTAATGATTTTTTTGTATAACTTTACAACTATCAATTTATTACATAAGACCATAACATAAGTCTTCCCAACAACTAAATAAAATATAAATAAATAAATATTTTTTCTTATAACACAATTTTGTTACAAAAATTGTAGCAAAAATTGTAAAATGGTCGTCATTTTAGAATTTTTTGCATTATGATAACTAGAAATTGCAAAATTGAAGTTTCCCGTACTCAACTGATCTTTGACATTCGTGAGAACGGAAAAAATGTCACATCAAATATTGCGCGCCCATAAAATTGGTATGATACTGTGACAAATATAAATTTTAGATATTGGACGGGGGCGCTCGGTGTTCAGATATGAATTACAGCGGTCACGTGAAATAGTGTGTTACTATGCCCTAGTTATCTAAATAGCTAGCACAAACATATATCAGTCATATGTACGATCTGTTGGTCGTACAACTTTAGACGATAGAAATTATTAATATTAATATTTTATTTCAAATGTGAACAGTTTATTTATAGAAACTTATGCACTGAATTTATTGCTGACATATAGAAGTAATAAAATAACTAATAAATACAATAGCATTAATAACGTAAAATGCTGATGGGCGCGATGTGCGGTTATTGCACCTATTTCTATAAACGTAAGGGTAATTTTGACTTTTGACATGACGAGGATGCGCTAGTCTTTTATCGTGAGTCACAAATCTGCTATATATCTTTTTATATCTATTTGCATTTTAAAATGTCCCCGATCGTGTCTCAGTCGTCTGTCGTTTTCCCTATCATGTCATAATTTGGCAATGAGACATTGAAGGTAAAAATGCACTTATTTATTAAGTAAAATATCAACCAAAAACCTATGAACACTTTCCCTAAGACTGGTAGTTTACAATTAATAGTCTCCAAATTAGTAGGTCTTTTACTACTTCGCCCTTTCAGCGGTACCAAAGACGACGCCCGCTTGGCCGTTCCATGTATGCAAGACTTACACTCGGCGTCAAAAAAATCGCACCTTTTAAAAATCATCTTTAAAAATTCTTAAACCTTATGTAGAGGATAGTGTTGGGTATCATTAGAAAGGTAACAAAAAGGAGTATCAAAAAACAATTAAATTTAACTTTCTGTTTAATTATAATTATACAAACAACATTAAAATTAATAAAATAATAAAAATCCTTAATTAAGTCCTAATTAACAACAGATAATTTACAAAGAAAAATGTACAAAAAGTGTCTTAAAATTAACTTAAAATCTAGTGTTACCCCCCCTTGCCCTGATCACGGCTTCCATACGGTCCCTCATGGACCTCACCAACTTCAGGAGCTCTTCTTGAGGGATAAGCCCCCATTCTTCAATCACCGCGTCTTGGAGCTCCTGTAGAGTCGAAGGAGCTGGATCCCGAGATCGAACCTTACGTTTAAGATGGTCCCAGAGGTGCTCTATAGGATTCAGATCCGGACTTCGCGCTGGCCACTGCATCACAGAGATTTGGGACCTCTGCAAGAAGTCGCTCACGATGCCTGCAGTGTGAGCGCGAGCGTTGTCGTGCATTAATGTGAACCCCTCGCCAAAAGATTCGGCAAAGGGGACCACATGCACTTCCAGGACCTCAGTGACATAGCGGCGAGCAGTCAGCGACCCTTGTCCGCGAGCACCTCCAGTCCGGGAGACGCAGACAAGGTCGGTTTTGCCGGCAGCAGACATACCGCCCCAGAACATGCAGGATCCGCCACCATATTCCACCGTCTCCTGGATGCAGGCTTGGGCGAAACGTTCACCCTGCCTCCGGTATACTCTTCTCCGTCGGTCGTTGCAGAAAAGACACACTCGCGTCTCGTCTGAGAAGAGAACAGCTCTCCACTGCTCAAGGGTCCAATCGACGTGGTCACGAGCAAACTGCAAGCGGGCTCGCCGATGCGCTGCAGTCAATTTTGGACCCGTAGCAGCTCTGTGGGCCGCTATCTTCTTCTCCTTCAATCTTCTTCTAACCGTAGATACGCTTACGGTGCGTCTGCGAACTGCCTGGAGCTGCTGTTGCAACTCAACAGCGTTGGAGAAACGATTTCTCAAAGAGTTCGACACAACGAACCGGTCGTCTCTTTCCGAAGTGCAGCGACGTCTACCCGAACCGTGTCTGCGGATATAGCCACCGGTCTCTATGAAGCGCTGGTACACTCTTCGAACGGAATAACGGCTCAGGTTCAGTTGCCGGGCGACATCACACTGCCGCACCCCTGATTGCAGTAGTGCAACCACTTGAGCGGCTTTATCAGCTGTGGTATCCATCAAAATCTGTGCGTGTGTCCTCTTCAACGGTTGAATAGCGAATGACCCACATTGAACCCGTGTTGACCGTTTTATACCCACAAAGGAAGCGCAACTAGCAACTCTCACGGGTAGCAAAATTTGCATCGAATTTTTGTGACACTTTATTTGTTGCATTAGGTTTTATTTGATAATGAAAAGTAATGTTTTTTATTAAGTTAATTAAGTAACCTTGTAAATAAAATCATAATTAATGCGACTGCATGTGCATATCAAGAGTAAATGACATTTGAAAGTGATTTTCTAAGAGGTGCGATTTTTTTGACGCCGAGTGTATAAGGGTTCCAGATCGACCAGTGGTCTAAGAGCGTAGAAAGAAGGCAAGATTGGCGTCGTTTTGTCGAAGGCCAAGATCCACTACGGGTCACTGAGCCAGCGTAGTAAGCAAGTAAGTTATTAGGTATAATTAGATAAATAACTTCTGCAAGTGGTATAGTCCTTTCGCGCACCGTAATTTAACCTGTAGAGATTCGACAAACTGGCGACCTCGCGACGATACTCGGTGCTTCCTCTATCAATCTCTTAGACCTAAGTTCAATTGATTCTAGGCATCCAGATCTAGCTGGCATTGAACTTATTCGTCCCCAAGGTGACAGCTGTATTCTAAACACGAACGTGTCTGAGCTCGTACTGGATTCTTGGCACGGTCAATATACAAAAGGGTTGTGCGTAGTTAGTAGTGTTTTGTTTTTCATTTTAATGTGTACTCGTATTACACTAGTAGTACTTAATATACGTACTTGTATAAAACTAGTATAGTTTAACATACGTAGGTACTTAAACGATAATACTACGTACTAATAGCATTCTCGTTGAGATACGTCAAAATGAATGTACGTGTAATAAAATGTTTTTGTTTTGTTTATATAATTTTTAACGCAAATTTTGTTGCGAAACAATTTTTTCAATATTTGTGTTTTTGTACGTGTAATAATCTATTGATATTTTATTTTAGTTTTAAATAAATTACTTAATTTATTTATCTCTTACGACATCGACGCTTTACCGAGAAGTATTAGTGATACTGGTTTGTACCAAAAAAATCGGAATCCGTACTTTACATTAAAAGTGCTATATAGGTGCTATAATAGGCAATTGTAGCCGACTTTATGCACCTCTATAACAATAAAAGCTGATTGCTGGACGCGTACGTACAATGTGCATGTAACGAACACCGACGCTTTTTCAAGTGCAGTCACAGTATATAAGCTAAATAGTAAGTTGTAGAACAAAGGGCTACAGTATACTAGGGAATATTTTCGAAAAAGAGCAGAAAAATCTGAAAGGCACAATAGGTCTTTGTTTGCTGGTTGAGCGTATTTTCGGCGCGAACGAGTTTTTATTCATAAAACACCACTATACGACCAAAAATCCGCTTTGTGTCCTCTTGTTAGCCCGCTCAGTCATTCACATGTTCATACATCAACGTATTCTGTCGTGACTTTAATACCCCATGACCTACTATTTTGTTGATACTGTGACACTGTTTTCCATGCAGAAGAAATTACATAGAAAAGTGTACAGGTGTGTCATAGTAACTAGTCCTGCGTTCAATGGTTCATCAAACCACGAACTTCGTACACACGACAGTTTGGAAACAAAGCACAGGTTAGGCCTCATATGAAATACTGTTCCCATCTTTGGGCTGGAGCGCCCCAGTACCAACTCCTCCCATTTGACCGAATTCAACGAAGAGCTGCTCGAGTTGTCGGATCTTCTTTCACCATCACCATCTTGATGGATAGCGGTCTACTACTGTGCGTTTCTCACGTGATTTTTTTACCACGAACTACAGTGCTGTAGAACTAGCTCTCAGCAGCGGTATTTCCGGACCGTTAAGACTTAGGGATCTTCAAGAAACGAGCCTATTTCTTCCTTAAAGGTCGGCAACGCATCTGCGATTCCTCTGATTTTGCGTGTGTCCATGGGCGGCGGTGATTGCTTCCCATCAGGTGACCCGCCCGCTCGTTAGCCTTCTTTTAATATATAAAAAAAATATCATAAAACTAACCTTTTTACTACCGGTAAAAAACAATTACTGGTCAGTTACTCCGACAAGGCCTTTTTATGTACCTACCTATACTCTTGATAACATCTCTTTTACAGGCGCAGAAGGGTCTGTTACTTTTACAAGGTATTTATAAGTGTTTCTAAATACTCTTGGTAAAATCTTTTATACAGGCTAGGTTGCCCAGTTACTCTTACAAGGCGTTTATTATTGTATCTAAATAATCTTTGTAAAATCACTTGTAGAAGCGGACCGGCAAGCTTATTATCGTAAAAAGCAACCCAGTAGTTAATTGTACAATCGCAATGCGGCTGTTCTATTTGCTGTTAATAAACATAACATTTTAATAGCAAATGCAATAAGCAAGCGATCGTTGAGCGATTTGTGTCCGTATTACTAATTTATCAAACGCAACTAGACCATTTATTAACCTAACCTAAATACTCATGGTTAAATCTCTGTGCCTGTTAATATTACAAGGCATTTATTAGTGTGCCTAAATACTCTTGGTAAAATCTCTGTGCCTGTTAATATTACAAGGCATTTATTAGTGTGCCTAAATACTCTTGGTAAAATCTCTGTGCTTATTAATATTACAAGGCATTTATTAGTGTGCCTAAATACTCTTGGTAAAATCTCTGTGCCCGTAATATTACAAGGCATTTATTAGTGTGCCTAAATACTCTTGGTAAAATCTCTGTGCCTGTTAATATTACAAGGCATTTATTAGTGTGCCTAAATACTCTTGGTAAAATCTCTGTGCCTGTTAATATTACAAGGCATTTATTAGTGTGCCTAAATACTCTTGGTAAAATCTCTGTGCCTGTTAATATTACAAGGCATTTATTAGTGTGCCTAAATACTCTTGGTAAAATCTCTTGTACAGGCGATATATCGGGCGCAGGTGGCCGATGCCAAAGCCTGTTTAACGTCAACACGTGGGTTGTTAACTAAGCAGCATCGCCACCGGCGTTGAATATTGAGCGAGTTTTATCCACGTAACACTACCTAAATGGTAGGTTAAAGGTTGAGAAAATGTGGTCAAATAATATATCATAGCATCGTTAACGTTTTTGTAAAGTGGACTCACGCGGAAACGGTATAGCAAAATTAAACATAATGTACACACGCCTGCACATCAACCAACCACAAACTGTCAAATTTCCTCAATATACTTTAAACTTTATGCCTAAGTAATATGGTTGACATTGTATTGAAAAATGTTGACAATATTGGATAGGTTGATGTGCAGGCGTCTGTACATACCACGCGTGCACATAGACTACCACAAACTGTCAAAATTCCTCAATAGACTTTGAACTTTATTTTTAAGTTGAAGAAATTTTACAGTTTTGGATAAGTTGATGTGCAGGCGTCTGTACAATAGGAGCTCGATGGCGCAGTTGTCAACGCGCCTGGTCTGCGATGGCTGTGGTTAAGCAACTTTCGCAAAAGCGAGCCATCAGATAGGTAACCAAAATCATCTCGAGCTCCTAAAGCTGTTGGTCCCGGCTACATTATATCCATACTGGGCCCGCGTGGTAGTTTATGGCCGGTTCTCCCAGTGGTGTTTCCATCTATAGGGAAGGCTCGTGCCCCAGCAGTGAGGAAATAAAAAAGGGCTGGTAATGATGGCGGTGACGATGGGAAAATTGTTTAAACCAGGCCGACACTGAGAACGAAGGCCTGGTCTACAGAAAATTATGATGATAATGATTCTTCCTAACCGATTACAGACAGGGACTGGACAAAAGAAAACCTTCAAAATAGTTATTCAAAATAGTTAGCCCGTTCTCCCTATCCATCAATAGGAAGGCTCGTGCCCCAGCAGTAGGGACATAAAATGAGCTGATGATGATGATGATAAGTAACTATAACAGTATATGATAGTGGGTAAGATTGTCCCAGTCATGTAAAACTAAACGATTTAGGTACGTCTAACGTTTTCATTTAGCTCAATATTAAAACATGCTAGCTAATTGTGATATACATGATGTGTTATATAAAACAATATGTTAAAACCAAGCTTCTGCAAAAAGACGTCTTAGAGTTATCGAATATTCAATTCAATTCAATTCAATTCAATTCAATCATTTATTGCTCTCCGAAATTAATATCTAATCTTATTCTAATGCATAGATAATTCAAAATATGTATTTATTTATTTATTTTCTACACAATAATTATACTATTTACATTACAACAATTACATTATTTATTAAAATTTATTTATAAATATATACAATTCAAATTATAGTTATTACTTATATTATTATAGTAAAAATATTAATAAAAAAGTAGATGATGTATTCAAATATGTTTTTCTAAAATCTTCTTAAATACTCCGTAATTGTATAATATGCTTTACTAATAAGTAATTGTTTAAGTTTGTTATTGAATTCTATTTCCCCGTCTATGTTTTTTATATGTTCTGGTAGTTGGTATTGGTGGTATTGTATGTTTTTACAGCCATGGCTTGTGTGGTTGATGAATGTAGTTTAAGTCGAGAGGTAGATATAATTAGTTTGATTTTATTTCGTAATGTGTATATTAGGGTAGTGCAGTGTAGTTTAGGGTTACTATCTTTACGCTTTTAAAAAAAAGTCTGGATACTTTTGTACAAATTTGCAAATTACTATTATATAGATACTAAGTAATGTAAGTATTTTATGTTTTTCAAAATAAGGTTTGCAAGAGTCTGTATTATCAATATTTACTAAGATTCTGATTAGTTTTTTTTTGTAAAGTAAACAAGCTGGGAGCATCGGTGCTATTTCCCCACATCATGACTCCGAAGCTCAGCCACGAATATGCGTACGTATATTAGGTTACTGGCTGTTCGGCAGTCGGTTGTCTTTTTTATTTCATAGAAAGCATAGGTGAATTTGGATAATTTAGTCTTTATTTTTTTAATGTGCGGCTTCCAGTTAATATTTGAATCAATTAACCAGTTAACATTTGAATCAATTAAAATACCCAATAAAGGGAACTCCTGGACAACCTCCAATTTCGTACCATTCAAGAGATAGTTTATTTCAAGTGGTTCTTTTTGATAGGGTTGAAGGGACATTATTTTAGTTTTAGTATAGTATTCAATGCATTTATTCAAACACTTTTTAATCTTAGAATTCACAATAATATAATAACCTAAAGTAACTAAAACTATTACGAAACTAAAATATGGCGTCAAAAAATTCCTCCGCGTCGCTGTCGACTGGTAATGTACCCGAGAGACTGGCGGCATTGCCATGTTGTATGTTTTAGTATAGTTAATTTCCAAATCCAATTGAGTGTCTTTTCTAATATTGAGTCAAGTTTTTCGGTTATATTACAAGTATTTAGGGATGAAGTATCGAAATATCGTCGGCGAATAATACACATGTCTGTTCTATATTTTTGGGCAAGTCGCTAATGTAAATAAGAAACAATAAACAACCAATAACACTGGCCTGAGGAATTGATGCATTAATTATTTTACAATCGGAGCGAACTGTTTTTATTTCTACAAACATTTATCTAATAAATTACCTACAAGTTAGTTACACATAGTACTATAAGTTCTTTACGTCTCACGTTTGCATTTCGCCTTATACCTCAATATTTATAAACCACAAAACACGACAATAAATTTCATTTAAAAAGGATCCTATAAAAAGTAAAAATTGGTTAACCCTTCCGTTCTCAGAGCAATGCTCTAAGCTTCCGTACATCAACTTTTAACTAACAGGCGAATTACGACGTGCAATGTCACCAATGCAAAAGGCAAAAATCAGACGCAACAATTTCATCGATAATTGGAATTCCATTGTTTTATTAACAAATATCATATTGCCCCATTAGGTGACCCATTCTTTGCTTTTAATAAACCGAAGGGAGGGAAAAGGGACCAATTACACGAACAAAGCGGCATTAGAAGCTCTCGGGGCGATTTTTATTATTTTCCCATTCGTGAATCAATGTGATTAGGTCAATCGGAACGACCGTTTTTGAAACGTTAAAAGGGACTCTTTTGACCTTTGACTGTTGAAAAGTGAATAAAAGATTCTGTAATGGGGAAGACGCTTGGTGGTAGAACTCAACCCAGAGTCTTACTGAATAGCGACCACCTCATACACTGTTATGTTATGAGTGTTATATCGATTCTGGAATAAATTAAGATAGATAATGCCCAGCTACTTTCTTCAGCCTGCATGCAGCACGTGATACGATACTTATTTGGCCATGTTGCACGCAGAGGTGACGCGGAAGTCAGAAGGAAAAAGACTCTAAATGATAGTTGGATCAGACCTCTAAACATCTGGAGATGTACTGGTGCCCGTCAGCACCGCACTCTATCAGACGACTGATGAAGACAAATAGCAGGATGAAAGGGAGCCACGATCTTCAGCAGTGAAGCGTTTGAAAAGAGTGATGTTATATACTTCGAGTGTTGAGGTTGGCTTGTAACAAAATATTAAATCTTAGAACTTATAGTAGGTATTTATATAAGGAGTTAAAGATCTAATGAGGTGTTAGGATTGGGGCCGAGAACATGGTATATATATTTTTTGAAACCTTTGTAGCTACATGAAAACGTTATTGTGAGAACTGTTCTTACGTTTTGGAGATATTTGGACCTGAATTCACAGATTTAAAAAAATATCTACCTAAGAAATGGGCAATTTACATTTATAAAAACTTTTTATGCCCACCAAGCCCACTTCTTAGAAGAATGTAGACTATCGTACCGACTGATGTTAGAATAATAAAGAAATACTAGAAATCGCTAAAAACTTTTTTCTTTAGGTACCTTTCTTCGAAAATGTACTTTTACATCGAAAGTTTTTGTTCTGAACAGGCTTGCCGCTACAAAGGAAGCTGATCGCAAACTGATATTGTTGAAGACGCCCAAACAAAATAATTGATAAGCTGAATTTACGAACTATGAACATTTCAAATAGTAATTTTAAGTAGCTTACAATGGGCCTCCTACAAACGCACTTAAGATACAATATAAGTCCTTTAAACGTGTAACGTAAGGGACGGAAAAGGGGGCAGCTTTATTTATTAGATAATTGAACAAAGGACACGGCAGATGCTATCGCACAGAATCGGCGTAGAACGAGGTGTTTATGTCTGTCAGGGTGACCAAACACGACTGGCTTCACAGTTCGAGTCCTGGTTCTGAGTGTCTAAAGCAACTAGACAACATTTTTTCCTATACTCTAACAATACTGTTTTGTATACTACTGCTTAAAGTTTCCTCTTTTAATTTTATTGTTATAATAAAAAAAAACTTACAATTTTGCTCCTTAGTATCTAAAACACTTCGTAGTTTGGCCAGATACTTACGAACTTTGTATGGTATCTTTGTTTGTATCGAACTACCACAACCTAGAGACAAGTTGGTGTCAATTCAATTTACTAGTTGGCGCTACCGATCCCATACACATTGTAGTTAACTTTGTCTTGATTATATAGTGTTCAAAGCTCACACTCGGTCATTAAGAAAACGAACTATAGTACTATAAATTGTGTTCCGTCTCAAGAGTGAGTGATACTTTGATTGCGAATTTTGAACAGGTAATTTAATTGATAGCTACTAAGAGTCAAATCAGAGTTGTAGTTTCATACTTAGCTCGATGAAATTTACTCTGGTGTTGCAATAAAAGCATCATCTCTCTAAATGCATCCTCACATTCTCGGACTTTCCTTCGTCCACTCATTTTATCATGGTCACTGTACAGGCGGCGTCCGGAGCAACGCTTATCTCAATTCCGTTGATCTCAAATGGAGAGATAAACGGTAATGCTCTGCTGTTTACGTACCCAACTCAGTTGATACGAATTGTTAATTGGAAATGAGAGGTCTTATTATAATAAACAGTATATTCTTAGAGTTAATTACTGAATAAACAAACCACCCGCCGAAAATATTTATGCATTTTGTATTTATAACTGTACCTAATTTTCTTCGTGCTTCGGAGGGCACATGAAATCGTTAGTGCCGTCTGCTATCTAAATACGGTTGTCGTTGGCACCCACCTACTATTGGGCTGCTTGGTGAGATACTGCCACTCCACAGGCCTGAGGTTAGAAGCAGGGCTTTTACAGTATTTCTTGGATTACTTTCTGTCGGCGCGCGAAGGGCGTTCGGCTCCGGCTCGAAGGACCATTATGTTGATCTCAAGGGGATCTTGGAGTGAAAAGCGGACTGTATTTTAAGTATTATAATAATTATTAGTTACAATAAATTCGTGTGACCGCACAAAGGTAAAATCGGCCGGTGCCTAAGCTGTCGCAAAGCTAAGTGTCGCGGTGTGCGGCGGGCCAGGGGTCCGAAGCTGTTCCCACCGCCCGCCGCCACCCCGTCGTGTCGCTGAGAGCGGCCGAACGCCCTTCGCGCGCCGACACTTTCAAAGTCCGGTCACGCTGAAAATCCGCCTGAGACAATCAGCAAACACTCTTAAAAGAAACCTGGATCGATGGAACCTGGCGGCACAGGAGGTCTTAGTAAGTTAGCCTTCTAACCATATAACCATATTCTGCGTCATAGAGAAGTTCTATAATCATCTACGTGTCCAAAGGCGCAGTAGTTTTTTTTTTATATATATTTACGGGTGCCTTGATCTCACCTGATGTTAAGTGATGATAAGGCCAATGATGGAAGCGCACTTCACCCGGGATCCTCAACTAGTGAGGTACTGGCTATCTTATCTCTAGCTGCCGGAACACAACAATGCTACAAACATTGATGTTATGGCGACATATTTAGATAAGATGGTGGTAGCTAGCCAGGCGGACAAACAAGCCCACCAACCAAACCGAGTACACAAACATGTACCCCCCGCTGGAAATCGAACCCGGGACCTCTGGGTCTAAACCGGTGGTCTTAGCCACTAGACCACAGAGGCGGTTAAAAAGAGGCGGTATGCCTAATGCATTTTCTACTGAATCACTTTTGATTGGGTGTTCACAGGTTGGTTACGTAGTGTTTTGAGTTTAGTTCTTGGTTTGATGCAGTTCACTGGAATAGCCGGAGTCTAGACGCAGGACGTTTATTAGTTTCCTAGATCACCCTGGCGGCACGTAAGAAAAACGCCTGTGTGTTTGTGGGTTTGCCCTCTTCCCAGATAACTTGCGTCTTATAGGAGTCTACCATAACCATCTGATTCCTATATTTTTGCAAGCGGAAATACGATCCATAATGTCAAGATTGCAGACCGCCTTATTCGCCAGATCGTACACACATACCAAGTACTTAAAACTAGCCGTGGCGATAGCACCGAAGGCTTTCACGCTGCACTCTTTCAAACTATGCAACTAATAGCAGCCGGGGTATTTACGGCGTTTCCCTCGCGCGGTAATTGCTAGTTATTATGATTTGCGGCCGGGCTGCCCTGTCCTAAAGTTCCTCTATAAGTTATGGATGTTTGACAGGGTACTTACTACCTGATGAAGTGAGTTATGGTTGTGGTTGGTAATCAGTGTTTCGCTCCCGGGCTAACGTATCGCTGAGCAGCAGTAGACACACATGTCACGTATTTAGGTTTATTTTGAGAATTGATTTATATATGTGTTTGTGAGGGTGAGGGTGTGAGGGTGTGGGGGTACGTGTGTGCGTGTGTGTGCCTGTTCAAATAAGTAAATGAAAAAATTATAAAAAAAAATTGTTTATTGATACCTTTTTGTTGAATTTTTACGTTCTTGTTAAGTCATTAGTCTGAATGTTATCGTAAAATTACAGTCTTTAAACACCATCTCCTACTCCACATGTGCTATCGTCCTTCAGAAGAGTAAGCTCAGCAATGGGACCTTCACAAACAAAATTACAATACTACAGATTAACAACAATTTGATAAAACCATTTATTTTCAGCTGAGTTACAAATCAGCTGATGTCTAGACATGCCGTGTATAGATTGTAAATTGTTTGCTGTTCTTTAATTGAATTGTCCTTAATTAATGAAATTGGTTGTAGCGTTTGAATTGAAGTTAGTAAAACATTCATTCATCATAATGCCATATTAATAATTGTAAATAAATTGTATATATATCATTTGGTATACTACGACATATAATTTTGTAACCTACTATAAAAAGCTGTGCAATTTCTTGCGCCAGTTCTTCTCTGTAGCATATAAGACGTCCTAGATGGGTAGCAGTGGTAGCTAAATTATATTAGTGACGATTCAAAAACGAGTTTAACTTTAATATAGATTTATTTTTCATTTCATACCTAGGTATCTAGGTATCTAGGTATTACTTAAGTAACTAGTTACTTAGTTTACGAAACAAACGCTGTGCTTACAACAAAAAAAAAACAAAATCATAACAATATAAAACACAAATCTTAACAGAGTGGAAAATGAGTACTTTTTCGTTTAACTTTTTTAATTGTGCACTCGCAGGATAAATTTACAAGCGCGTGTAATTCTTTTGTCCTGTAAACAGCGGGTAGGTAAATCTCATTGCTTTTGCATAACATTCCGAATTCATTAATTCAAAAGAATCTACTTTGAATCACATTAGCTATTGCAATAATCTTAATTTTTGGAATAATTATATACCACGTGCTTGGTCGCTCTCTAGCGCCCGATAATAGGTTTAATAACGGTCACTTGGCCGTGTAGGGTTAAAAAAAAATGTTAATTAGATTCGTAAATTTGTTGCAAACCTTTTTTACAGAGCCAACAAACTGACATACCGGTAAAACAATAGGTATAAACAACAGTAAAACAATAGATATAGTTATTTATTAGCTGTGGTATTTTTACCCTTGTTTCTTAAAACCAAGCTTAAAGCTAACTCTTAGGTCCCGGTTTCGATTCCCGGTTGGGTCAATGTCGAAAACGAACTGTTCGATATTTGTTACTAGGTTCCATAAAACGAGTGCTTTAGCTACTTACCTTGGGATCAGAACAATTAACAAAAAAATCGCCTTATTCTACGTATTGTTTAGTGCGATATTTTAATGAGACGCCATGACCTCCCGCGCCGAATCCGTACGTCATATCTGTGGACTTTGCGCGTTGCCTTTGTGCTTACAAAATGCAATTGATTTAAGAGTACCTTGAAACTAGAACGCTCGGGCAGTGTGTCGCAAAGCGCGCTCAAACTAAAAATCCGATCAAAAGAAAAACACTTTAAAACTTGTCCTTACAACTTTGGGAGCCGGATGTGAATAAAATCAATGAATATAATAAAAAGAATAAGAATAAATTCCCATAATATTCATAAACTCGCGTGTCGCAGATACCCCCGTCAATAGGAGATCCTCGGTTGGTAAGCACACACAAAAGGAAAAATACGTTCCAAAGAAATTAGCTTGTGGGAGTTTCCAAAGAAATATTCCTTTTTTACGGGCATCCAAACGTCGTTCGCTTTTGTCGACATCTCCATGCTATCAATAACATCCTTTGCCTCAATATACTTTCAAACATATTTCCCCGGCTTATATGTACAAGGCTACCACATCAAAGCTGTACCGACTTTGTCACGTACAAAGAAAACAAAAAAGGCCAGACGTCGCCCTAATATCTCGACCTTTATGACACAGGGACGTTCCCTCGAACAGGAAAAACATTAGCACGTTGTACAGGGCACAAGAGAATAAATTCACTTAATCTAATAAAGTGTAACGCAGAGAGCAACGTAAATACACCACGAAATTAACAAATACCACTGACGTAAGACTACCCACAGCCAGCGCGCCTAGAGAGCGTGCGACGCACCTCCGCGCTGCGAATAACCACTTAAATCAAATACAATGGCACGCCGAGAGAGCAGTGCAAACACGCGAAGGAATTAACAAATACCACACCGTTTGGATACGGCCGTGACACACTGCTGTCGAGTTCGGACAACTAGCCTACAATGGAAACTGCATTTTGTGGATTTACCTTTTTTTTATAAACTACAAAGTAGGTACTTACTTAGAATTATTTAACTAAACTTTTCTGAGTTACTAGTTTTCAAGTTAATTGCCATTTGAGAAATAAAATGGGATTGAATAAAATTACAGTCAATGGATTTTGCAATAAACGGCAACGCATGTAATACCTAGATTGTGGAGAATGTAAAACAAAAAAAAAATTATAGGCACAACGAAAATCCAATTCATCGTCATTATCGTACAGACGCCTGCACTTCAACCTGTCCAAAACTGTCAAATTTATTCAATACATTTTCAACTATAAGCTTAAAGCATAAAGTTCAAAGTCTATTGAAGAAATTTGACAGTTTGTGGTGCTAAGCTTAATCTGAAATATCTGCAGTCTTTTTCAGACTCGTCTCCTTCAAAGGCATTGCCAAGCTTAGGGCTAGTCATCTTCACTGGCAAAGTGTGGAAGGATGGGGACGCATTAAAGATCTCGATCGGCCAAAGTGCACTGAGAAAGGAATACCTACTTCAGCAAGCGTCAACAACATAAAAGAAGATACACCAACTACGTTCCAGACAATACGCCAAATAACCAGTCAATACTAATATTAATTTCCCATTCAACACACCCGCCGACGCCGTCTGTGTCACCGCCGTTATTATTACGAAATACTTAAAACGAAACGGAAATGGATCTACTTCACACAACAATATAAATATCCGCTGTTATCAAATTACTCAGCTGCTTTCTAAGGAAGTTCGGTTTACCACTTACTAAAAATGTTTTTCTTATATTCCGGTGGAAAATAAGCGCTCAGGTTTCGTAAATTTGTTTCTCTCACAACGGCCCCTGTAAAATATCGCGCTGTTTTATATTTCACACAAGTGAAATACAATGGAGTAGCACGGAGTAGAGTATTCTCACATCAATTTTGAGCATTGCACATACGAACAGGACAATAAGTACACAACAGAGTGTTTATTCAATTTTGAAAATTAGAAGTTTTTTTGTACATGTATTAATTTTATAAAGTCTAAGTTACGGATGTTTACGGGGACCTTCGTCCATCGGCCAACACGCAAGCAGGCTGATATTTCTGTAGTAAATTATGTAACGTTTTTATTATTTATTTTTTTTCAAGTGACATGGCGGGCGAATAAACATACGAAATTAGCCGAATTCAAACCTGCAACTTTTGCATTAATCTTTAACCGCTACATCTTAAAGCCATAATTTTACAGTTTGTAGCCGTGCCTTAGTTACTCCAAGCGAAGTTTCACCTAGCCAAGATATTTTCAACATACATACTTTCAACTTTTTTACTGTACACCATATCCCCGAAGGCTTTTAGTTCTTCATCGACGCAAGATATCGGTGTGCCATCACTTATTTTCCCACTTCAGGGAACCCATTTCAGATATATTCTCGTTTCACTATGGCTTCCAAATAATGCTCTTAAACAATTTCGAAATTATTAAAATACATTGAATTTTTAATCATAAAATACAGCGAACAATTATAAAAATTGTGCTAATGAACAGATTAGTTATTATGATATAGGTCTACATATTTTAATTATTGTTTCTGAGGATATTTTAATTTTATTTTTTTAATGAAAAAAACTTGAACATAAGCAACTACAACAAAATCAAACACTTTAATGTTTTAAATCTATCTCTGTAATACTTGTTACTTTTGACGTATTAAAGAATAGCAACCAACCAATGCTATTAGCAGTTCAGGTCCAGCTACATGCTAATTCGGACTTTGACCAACTTCCCGGGCAGAGCGCGAACCGCCCTGCACCCCGGGCAGCTTCTTCCGCGCTCACTAATTTGCTACTAACTTTCTGGATCCCGATAAGTTTTGAAGTGACAATGTTTCGGCTAGACGTGACGGCAATTAGACTTTTTATTGCAAGCTAAGCAACATTCACAATCCTGCATGGTGGCTGACCAAATCAAAAATGTGTCAGTGATTCTATTTAGCGACTCAAGTCAATTTATCGATGACCTTGCAATAGCAATTATAAATGACCATCTAGCATTGCCAATTTAATGGAACACCTACTATTCGCCTGCAAAGAGACTAAACGCAGCTTTTACTACAATTAAATGATCTACTGTTGAATATGGTGTTCGCTTACTTCGACTATCCAAATTTCAGATCGAGAAAACTTTTGCTCAAAAACAGCCCATATTCTGAAAACAACGTCCATTCGACCGAAGGCAACTTTAGCGACATATTCTACGTCACTCTGTCGGTCTGTCCGACGTAGGCGAGACGTGACCAGCGCGGAATTAACTCGGACTACTAACAGTCAGTTACCAAACATGTCAATCGTTTAAACACGCCAAAACCAACTCTATCACGATATCATAAAACCTTTTGCGGTCGCATAAACAATTGAGCTTTCAGCAGACCTGCAAGTTTAATGTCTGCAATCGACGCAGACGAAAATAGACTGTGGCACGTTCTGCTAAGGGTAAATACAGTAAACAGTGTAGGGAGGCGTATACGCAACTAAGCGTTGTCAAGAGTCATGGATGCAGACGTAACGTTCGCGTCTTTAGCCCCAGATACCCCCGGCCCCGCGATCTGTCTCATATATTTATGTTTTCTAATATGGCTACCACGCTAAGTAATCGTTGCATATTTCTATTTTGAATAAACTAAGAAATAATTTGGTAAATTTAGATAAATGGCACCCGTCATCAGCAGGTTCGGCGACTTCGGTGTGTCTTCAAGAGAGAGAGATGAGGAAAAGGGTGTCTTGCTGGGTGCCACAATGCTTATGAACGAGAGTGAAACAGGACGAATATTACAAACTTTTAATTACTTTTTGTATAATTTATCAAATAGGTTCCTTAGCATTCACTATCTCTTATAGTTTTAGGTTTCTAAAACTATAGGAGATAGTTTGGATAAATTTGGATAGCTCACTCTGTACTGTATACATATTCGATTATTGCGATTAAGAAGATTCGGATAGATGCTATGAAGCCGAGCTACTTTCAAAAAGAACTAACCGCCAATTTGCACACCCAAATAACAGAGCAAAACAACCTTTATTACAGTCAGTTCATTCGAGCACTCAGCAACGTCTGATTAAGCAATCAACTCCGCAGACTTATAACGACGTTGTATTTTATACAACTGCCATAATCATTTGGCAAGGTTATTAACTTGCGGCATACATTGTAATGTAGGCGCCATTACGCCGGCACATTACACTATGTGATTTAAGGAATTGGGATAAGGAATGTTGAAAAATTTGTTTGCTTCTTGGTTGAGTGTTTGACAATGGGGTAACATTAGCAAGACATTATCATTGAAATAAACATAATGTTCCTATTGAAATGAAACAACTTTTACGGATCTACTCGCGTTTATTTTACACATTAGTTTTAATTGATGTTTATCCTGACGTTTCGAACCCTTTGCCGGGTCCGTGGTCACAGGGAGACTGAGGTGTTGGTTGATTAAAAAACATCCTAATTTCAATAGACAAGATGGTTGGAATCTACCACCAGCCTGGGATCCCATCATACAAAATATTAAATTCCAGCCCCAATACCATACTGCCAGACCAAAAGATACTGTAAGCTCTTTCTGCGTAAAACGGAACGCACATGATTAAATTTAAATGAGGGTATACAAGCTACTAACTAATTATGAGACGACCAACATCTCAGTCTCCCTGTGACCACGGACTCTGCAAAGGACTCGAAACGTCAGGATAAACATTAATTAAAACTAATGTGTAAAATAAAACGCGAGTAGATCCGTAAAAGTTGTTTCATTTTAATGTGTAGTGTTCGCGTAAACTTTAGAAAACAATATAATGTTCCTATATTAGGAATTAGACTAGGACTTAGTGATATGTACGTAAAATGTTTTTGTTTTGTTTATATAATTTTAACGCAAATTTTGTTGCGATACAAATTACAAAAACATAATGTTGAAAAAATTTTCACGAGCAGGATTTGAACCTGCACCCTTCTGACATACCAGGTCAGGTGCTCTTCCAATTGAGCTATCGTGGTTCTAACCAGCCAGCAAATTATTCAAAAAAGTAAATAGTGTTGAATAATTTCGGCGGGCTGGTTAAAACCACGATATGCCACCATCATTACGGAATAAACTAGTGAACGGGAAGCTTGTGTTTTATTTCCATACATATTCGATAGAGAATTTTTTTAGCAACTGTCAAAACGATTTGTTTTTATAGAAATTGTATGGGTGACGAACTATGACGTCACTATTGTGTTCCATCAATTAAGTGTTTATTAAAACCTTTTTGGGCTACAGGTTAATACCTGTTAATACTTGGATCAAATATAAATAGGTTAATGTTTTATAGAACTGTTACGTGATGTCATTTATACGTTTTCTGTTTTAGAATTAATTATTGTTTTTGGCACCTCCCCGCACAATGAAGTGGGAAATTATATAAATATAGCCGAATATTACACACTTCAAAGCTGAAGCGTTCGATAACACTCCCATTGCCGTAATATTAATTATGCACCTACATAAATTACATTTGAATTTATCCCTCATATCTGAACGTTATAATAGATCGTCTTCTTACGACAACGATAGGATCTATAGCTTATCACGTGACTGTGTAATGGTTTGTGGCGTTCGAAATTACCATTACCATAAAGGTCTGCGCACACGATTGACGTTTTTTCCTTGTGCGTGCGCAAATAGTTCAATATTGTACGTAATTAGAAATGTCATCAGTAACTATATTCATGACAATTACAATATCGCTTTTACAAAATGTAATAACAAATAATAAGCGACTGGTTTGTTATTATAATAACGGTAAATAACTGTATTAAAAATGAACGTAACCCAATATAATATGACTTGCATCGTATTGATACAACTCAAAATGCAAATCACACATGGTTGTTGATGTTTTGAAATTGCGTAAAGTGAATAAGTTACATTGTAAGACCGTATTTTGTTGATCAAAATATACTGCTCGGCATATACCTACAGTTCATGGGTATCAGCACAATCACCATGCTTCACAAAAGCGGGTATATTAATAGGGCATAACTCACAAAACGGGGATCGAATAATCCGAAACACACACACTTTAAACCCGACCTAACAAAACTCAAGACCACCGGTTACCTAGCGATTCCTCAATCAAACGCCGATGATAAAAAAAACAAAAGTGAACTGATTCGCGAAACAAAAAACGTCTACAGCGTATCGTGTGAGCTACCCTTATAAGTGACGTGACCCATTGGCCAGCATTTACCTGCTGGTTCCTGCATTTCTATGTAAATACGATCGCCATACATCGCGGCGGACGTATAGAAGGAAACGCCGGCATTGCTGGGAAGCGAACATTAAACTGTACTAAAATACAACCTGCACAGGTTGAGTGGTGTGATTTACGAGTTTGAAGCTTACGGGTGGGATGGTAAGGACTGTTTTGCTGATACATCTATTTGTCGAAAATATAAACCGTTTGTTGCTGTGCGTGGCTGAAACTCATCATCATCATTATTATTATCATCAAAATGTCACACTGCTGGGTTCAGGTCTTCCTAGACTGCAACTTCGTCGTCGGTGAGCGGTGGCGGCGCCTTTCCATGTCAGCAGCGAGCACATGTCACATCGCTCGGAATTGCCGCAGCGTTAAAAAAAAAGACACGAAACATTCGACAGTCGCCCACCGCTCGTGTACCGCACTTGTCGCGCTGCTTTCTCTGTCACAAGATAAAGAGACCCCAGAATCTAAGCTTAATACATACCGCACTCAAGAAACTCACACATAGACCCCTTGCAAGTACACTGGTCTCGGAACAGTCCGACCGCAGCTGTTGCGAGATTCCGTGTCCGAGGTTGTCTATGTGTGTTGGTCGAGCGTTTGTATGAAGCTTACCTTCTGCATCGAGATAATTAAAATCTGAAGCTCGTCGTTGATTAACCAATGAAACAATTAGCACTGTCTAGAAAATTAAGCGTAGTGGCAGAAATTTACCCTAAATCTGCCTGAATGGCGACTCTAATATACATATTTCTGTCACTAAGCCAATATATATATATTATATTATATTATAATATTATATTAATATATTATATATATATATATATATATATATATATATATATATATATATATATATATATATTAATAGCGTAAGCCGATTTTTGCCCCAGTGATTATGGGATAGCTGCACATAAAAATCGGTTATAATCTCATTTTGAAGAGCTCCAGCCGTAGATGTGCAGAAAAATAATGAAGCCTGTCATAGGTTTCGAAATTCCTAAAAAATCTGTTGAATAAACGCGAAGTTTTGCGGGCGACCCATCACTAGTATAGGTTTAAAGATCTTTATTCTCATACGAAATCACATTTTTTCATTTCATCTGGTAACCTATCAAACAGCTGTGCTCCCTCAAACAGAATTGTCTTTTTCCCATATTTAGTCCTAGGTGTAATTATCTTATCTTATCTTATCTTAGTGGGGCCTGCCGAGGTTTCCCTCTCGCAGTAACACCTCGACCCATCGGGATCTTTTGTGCAACCCCATCCTTTCACTCTTCCTCCTCTGTAAAGATAGAGGCCATAAGTTTGGCAACGTCTTTAAGAGCGAAGAGCCTGAAGTCCTCCGGTTTCGGATAGGCCGACCCCAGGAGTCCCATTCTTTTCCTAGCCAGAGAGTCGCAGTCACACAGTAGGTGCTGCATCGACTCCGTTTCCTCTCCACACGCCCTACACAAACTATTTGTTGAGAGGTGCATTCTGTGAAGCATTTGTTTTGTGGCATAGTGCCCTGTCAAGGCACCGATGGTTAGTCGGGCCTGCCGTCTACCGCCTCCGCATATGAACTTACTCCGTCCTTAGGCGTTTTCGCCAAGGAAGGATTTGGAGTGTTTCATACCCGGCTGCTCCTTCCATTCGATGCCGTGCCTGTTTTCGATGTAATCTTTCAAGGCCTTGTCAATGGTACTTGGTGCAAGTGCCACGAACGGCTCAGGACCAATGAGCTGGGTGTCCGAGCCTTCCCTGGCAAGCGCATCCGCCATCTCGTTTTGATTAATTTATTTGAGTTACAAAGTTGCCATACAACGTGCCAATGCCGCCAGTCTCTTGGGTACATTACCAGTCGACAGCGACGCGGAGGAATTTTTTGACGCCATATTTTAGTTTCGTAATAGTTTTACTTACTTTAGGTTATTATATTATTTTGAATTCTATTATTATTTACTTGTAATGTCACCTTTTTTTTGAATAAATTCTGCTATATTTGAGTTTTTTTTTGTGTCGGAGATTATGCGTATATTTTTTTTATATCTAATTGTATATTTGATTCAATAAATACTCTTTGTAATTATATTTTTTATTAGAATGCTTGTTGTATATTTATGTAGTTGGGATAGGTTCATTAGTTTAGTTTTATAAGTTGGTGTAAGAAATGGATAATGAAACAATTTCTTTATTATTTTATTTTGAGGACTCTGTAGCGACTTTAGGTTAGTTGGTGCGGCGGATCCCCATGTCTGTCATAAATCCAGTGAATGTGACCGTGCTTAGAGCTGACTAGCGTCTAGGGCAGCCCTAGTGGCCACTTTCCAACAAGCGGATGTCCATATGCTAGGTTGGAAGTTTAATAAAGCAACGATAAAAAAAGTAGCAGTGTTGGTTCGTTGATATACAGTTTTGTGGGCTTGTAGTATACAAACTCCGAAAGGCGACACACAGATTAACATGTTAACATTGAAAAACCTACAAATTACAACGGAGGCAGAAGTCTCACGGTCGGTGTCACGAACGGGTCTCGCTGACCCTAATAATTCGTGACTCCGCTAGGGTTGACGTTCAAACTTAAACCGTGCATGTTTACAGCGGCCCCTGGCGGACGTTTACTGGTTACACTTTAAACTAACTGCATATAGTTACTGGAAGCGCAATAATAAAAATAATGCTGGTGACAGAAAAAATGGATATACAATTTTTACACTTTAAACTAACTGCATATAGTTACTGGAAGCGCAATAATAAAAATAATGCTGGTGACAGAAAAAATGGATATACAATTTTTACACTTTAAACTAACTGCATATAGTTACTGGAAGCGCAATAATAAAAATAATGCTGGTGACAGAAAAAATGGATATACAATTTTTACACTTTAAACTAACTGCATATAGTTACTGGAAGCGCAATAATAAAAATAATGCTGGTGACAGAAAAAATGGATATACAATTTTTAGATATTCTTTTAATTTATAAGTACATTGATGATCACCGCACTAGTTGATAATGACAAGTAATAAAAGATGTTGCAATACTAGCAGAGTGACTAACAGGAAAAAAAATCATGATTTTCACACTGGCGTGACATGTTGGTGTGACCACGAGTCCGTAGTGGTAAAATATTCGTTTTGCGAAGATTTGTTAAGAACATTGTTGGTAAGAGACAGAGTCAGTTAAAATAATGATTGTAGCTAGCGATGCAGACTAAGAACAAACCCTGCCGCCAACCAAAGTAAGTAAGCAAATTGGTATTCTATTTCGATAGTTCCTCCTAATTAGTAAATTATAGTTAAATCCCCAGATGTCTCATACGAAAACGAATAAACATTAGGAAGTCCCACCATCATATTACCAATTTCGATAGTTCCTTTTTTCTAATCAAATAAGAAATTATAATAAAATTGTGTAAACTTCCTTTCAAATAAAATATAAATATGTTTAAATCTCAGTTATCACGTACCAATACGCATTAGGAAGTCCTGTTGGGACTTCCATATTCTCAGGAACAAACCAGATGCCCGATCACACCAACACCGCTCCACCATGTTGTAAAGCTATATACACTAGCAATTTGTCCCGCCAGTAGCGAAGCGAGCCGAGAAATGAGAGTTGCGCTTGAGTCGACAACTCGGGACTTGCAATTATACGACTGAGGGGCTCTCCTAGAACCGTTTGCATCTAAAAGCTAATGATAATGGCAAATGATAAGCTAATGATAATGCTAAGGTAATGATTTAAATGTGGCATCGTATTAATCATTTTGTTAATCAGTCCAATCGAGCGTTTTGCCTGCTGACAGTAAATAAAAGTAATAAAATACTACTACTGATCGACGTCACATAATCATAAGTGCACTGTCCGTGGATCTACTATATGACTATTATTCATATATTGAACGCTAAAGTGACGCTTGAAGATATTCGTCCTAAAACTCACAGTAGACACTTAAGACCGAGTCTGCATCTAACGAAAAGGGAAACCTACTTTACATCGCCGCTTCTAGCGACAAATATCATTTGTCCCTCGACACGAGCCCTTAAGTAGATAATTTTACGTGCGCCAGAGTCGCCACCTGGGGGCGCCTAATTGTTTCGACGCGGCAGAGACGCTCGCCCATTCCACTAAACCAAGCTGAATCGTAGCTTGACGTTTCTGTTGTACACATAAAAATCAACTTTAAATACCTCGTCGCCAAAGTTCATTTTCGTTGTGATGCCCACGTGAGTTTCTTTTGTTTAGTGAGAATTAGCAGATGTCACGTTGTGTTTACGACGCATGACATTTGTTGGAGTAATCAGATTTTGTAGGATGTCCCTTAACAATCGTAACGATTGAGGGCTTTGGGAGGACGTGTTATCTCTGGTGGTGCAATTAACTTTTGCATTTTACAAGTACCTACATCGATAGTGCGTCAGGCAGGATCGACAAAAATTAATTGAATTACCTACCTATTTCTCCATTTTCTTTTTTAATTTGTCATAGTTTTTTCTTAAATAATTGCTTGGTGCAGTTTTCACATTCAGCCGACGTTACATTGTAAATTTTTCTGTGTTTAATTTAGTGTAAGAATATTGTTTATTAAGTTCTTTATATATTTTACTAGCGACCGCTTATATACAATTTAATTTATTTGAAATTATTTTTATTTACAATTTTTGGTATTTCAAGGATGTTTCAAAATTCTTTTCAAGCAAACGTCTAAAGTTTAGACGTTAAACCATACCTTCTAAATTCAAATTTGTATACATAGTTCCTAAGACTTATGATAAGCCAGATGTTATCTTTTTTTTATGAGTAATTCACACTGCAAAAAGTTTGTACATCCAGAAAAATAATCATAGGAAACTTATCAAGATTCAAACTACTGTGTGAACGCGGAGAGAAACTGCTCAATCTGAGCGCAGGCGAGATTTCCCAGAACTGGTTTTCGCTAAATTCTCATGAGTACAGAAATAACGAATTCCATTATGTATGTTTCATGCAACATACAAAGTTGACGTTAACTCATCTGTATTCTGCTATGTTTGGCACTTATTTTTAAATTCGATTGTCTCTTACGATTCAGTTATTTACTTAATTAGTTTTTCACTTCGGAGGGCATTGAAGGGTTAGGACATTTGAAGCAAAAATAATAAAATATAATTAAATGTAGGTAGTAAAATAAAATAAAAATAATATTTATTGCCTTGTTTCTTAAAGCTAAAAATAATAAATGTATACCGTAGCGCCGGTCAGTCAGGCACCCACCTTCGGGCTAGGAATAAACACAGAGAAATACAGAGCTTTTGACACCGAATCCAATATTCCCTTCCTCCATCCACTAGCATATGCGCCCCATGGTACATGGGGCACGCTAAATTTGCGAAGCGAATTTTTTGACGCCAACATTTCGACTTCCACACAAGACACATTAGGGACATTTTCAACAAAAAAAATCTGCCAGGTGCGTACGCAGGGGGGGAGATAAAAATTGAATATTCCGGGGTCATGACACATTAGCGGACAGAGATGATCCGGCACGGGCCGGATTTGGACGCGCAGATTTGGGTGGATTTGGTCGGTGGAAAATTGCGGGTGATCGATGACGGGGCGGATGTCGAGATTACGCGTACCTTCATATTTCTGTATGAAGATTGGACTAGATGAAATATAGACGTGTAAGCGTCTGTTGTTACTGCTTTGCTTGAACCGACTGTTTCGCAAGAGTATTTATTTAAAGTGATAAACTTAAGGTAAGTATATTTGTTTCAATTATTTAACAACTGAATCAAAGTAGAACACTACAAATGTCCTTCAAAAATCTTAAAAATAGGCACCATAGGTCTTCGTTTATTTGCTGTAAATATCAACACACTACATGACAATGTGAGGTTTATATTCCCTCTCTATTTTATTTGCGGAACAAAGCGAGAGGCGCAGTGTAAAGCCCTATATTGTGACACTGTGAGACAAAAGAACGCGGTCAGAGCAGGATTTCGACGCAACTCTATTCAAAGGACATTTGCGAAAGAATAAGCAAAAAGTTTCCAACTAAGAATTTTTATGCGAGCCCGAGGCGCTGTCCGAAATACTGGTAGTTGTGACATTTGTAAATTTTCCGCGGATAATAGAAAACCGTGTGTGCGTGGGGTTCTCGAAATTAATTCCAATCGATCGGAATTTTTTGTACAAACAACCAATTTTATTTTTCTTCGTTCTTATCTTGGAGAAGGTTAGCTGGATAAAATAATAATTGAAATGACACAATTCATATTATTTGATTTTATCCAGACTGCCTGCCGATGACGTTTTGAACCCTTCAGAGTCCGTGGTCACAGGGCAAACATGAGAAAACAATATTGTTACACAACTAGCTATTTTTGGACACTGTACAAAAATAATCTTCAAATAAAGTTGAAAACAATATGAAGTCGAAATGTTGACAAGATAAGACAAGATACGATGAATTTTTATTACCATAAAATTGTGTAAATACATGAATACCTGGACAAATCTGGTTACTTTTTGGACATGTATAAAAATTATCTTTACGCCAAACTCTGTATCACTCAGATTTGATCATTACGCACGTCACTGTGGTGATTTTAAACAAATCTCTGGCACAAAATAAGGAGATACAGAAGGTAAGCTTAATACACGGCACGGACCTCGGAACAGCTCGGAGCAGCCCGTGCAGCGCAGCTGTTGCGAGATTCCGTGACCGTTAAAGGTTGTCTATGCGTGCGTTGCTCGAGCGTTTGTATGAAGCTTACCTTCTGCAGCCTCAGTACTTTGTGACCCTGGTTTCATCACTTTATATTTTTGTTTCGACAACTTTGCTGTGTGGGATGTTGAACAGTAGGCTGTAAGCCAGAAGTAGGCGGCGTACTTAGATATTCAAAACTAAATCGGATCTTGAATAATGTAGGGTGCAAAATGACCGTGCAAATGTATTCACTTCAACGTTTATGTAGAAGTTGGATGATTGGGGGAACGACCTCAACAAATAGTCCGGTGGAACCTCGAGGCTGGCTTAAATCACCGAACTGCTTGATATTCGACTTACTTGGTACTGTTAGCTCGCCCGTTGAAGCGCTGAATTAATAATTAATTGTTCGCCGTTCGAGTGTCTAGGAAGAGTCTTAATTATTTTATTAATTTTATTAACTGCAAAATGCAGTTAAAATACGTTTTTTAATGTATTGGAACTTTTTTTTTATCTTATGGGTAAGCACAGTGACTTCCAGTGACGATAAGGAATCCTCAACTACTGAGGCACTGGCTATCTTATATCTAGCTGCCGGAATACAACAATGCTAGACATATTTAGATAAGATGGTGGTGGCTAGCCAGACGGACAAACAAGCTGAGACAAGACGGAGATCGGGGACATCAGGGATCTATATGCTTACAAAGACGCTCAGCAGTGAGACGATGTGGGTTACAAAAATACTAATAAAATTAGTTACATTATCTAAGATTTTAAATGCCATGGTCAACGAGTAACTTTTTTTTTTTTGTAAATAATATTTTGAGCTATAACACGTTCATAACAGAATTCTTCATGCTATTTATACAAATGAACATAGGCACTACGTATAGGCTTATAATTAAAAATAGATACGTAATAATAAGTCATAAACTAATCAGGTCAGGTCGTAAACTAATTTGGACGCTTTATTTCAGCTGAATACCTATATCCGCACATAATAAAGAACTAATGCATATACAGAGAAAAAAATACACTTTCATAAAACAGATGCAGGTTTTTTTGCAAAAATTTTCGAACGATCAAGCTGAACGAAGCAATAGGGAGTGAATGAAATTGTAAAGCGTACCGGTGCGAAATCGCGGAAGGTTCGTTCATACGTTCAGTGAGTAGGTACACTTTTATTGGATTCCCGCGTAAGTTAGCAGCGTCTATGGACGGATCCGCTGGGTACTTTGAAACTGCATTCTGCACGTGTGTCACATTACAATTCAGTCACAAAGCAGCAAAACTTTTGGCAAATAAAAGTAAGTTTACTTAAAAAAAATTTTTTTGAACTGTAGAAAAAAACTTTGTTAATAATATTCTACGGGATGACAACTAGGAAGCAGGTGGTTTATCTTCAATTGTTGCTAAAGACTAAAACCCCTGACCCCTATTTAAATTGTGAAAAAATTGTAGTAAAAGCTAAAAAATAATTCGGTATGTCCTAGGTACATACAGCCACAAGTAAAAAATAAAATCGTTGGGCGCACGTAACCTGCGTAAAAAAGTAAATAGCATTTTTTATTATGATATATAGCGTTTGACTTAATAGAAATTTCACACGCCCAAAGATTTTATTTTTTTACCTGTACCTAGGACCTATCGAATTATTTTTTAGCTTTTAGTACAATTTTCAATAAAACCGTTTAATTTAAAAAAATTTTTTACTCGATTTTTTTATTTTTAAGTTTTTAGTTTTTAATTTTTATTTTATTTCCATAAAGAACTATTCATCATTTGATACTCTTAATGAGGAAGTAGTGATAAAATATGTAATCCGCCATTATGTAGCGGCAGCCATCTTGGATTAAAGTAAGTAAGAGTAGACAATGTTGATAAATTTCGGCGGGTCGAACAGAACCACGATAGCATAGTTGGTAGTGCACCTGACCCAGTTTGTCAGAGAGTGCGGGTTCGAAACCGACCCGTGACAATTTTCTCAACACTTTTCATATTTGTAGTTTATTTGCAACAAAATTTGCGTTAAATTATATACCAATATGCACAATTATGTTTAGGTATTAATATTGAGCTATTAACACATAATAATCCTGTTAACCCATCCAGAAACCTTAAATGACATGGTATGGGCTTACGTCAGTAGGCTGACGGAGCTGTGAGGATTATTTAATTATTCTCCCAGTTATTTACTTATTGCGCTGGCTCAGGGCAGCGATTTTTGAACTGATGACTAATTCTCACGCTATGATAGTAATTACGAGTGCTACTTTTTTCTGTTTCTAAGTAACTGGTAAGTTATTTTCGACACCAAAAATTCTCGAAAGTATTAATAATTAATACTTACAAAAATTATGACACCTCATTGTCACTTTTAATTTCAAGATTACCCGTGACTCGTGAGTTTCAAATGTCACAACCCGGTGTGATATTTGACCCTTATATTTGATATTTGACCCTGTGATAGGTGGAAGGATCTCTGACGACGCATGATTTACTTTATTCATTTGTAAGACCAATTTTAGCTGCCAAAAAATAACATTGGTTGTCATTGAAATTTTACGGAGTAACAGCTGAAGTAGGTGGCCTATATTCAATTGTTGCTAAAGACTAAAATCACACATCACAATGTCACACACAAAATAGCCCAAACTAATCAACCGCTGCTCAACAAAATAGCCCGAATGCATCAAAATCAATAACATCGCAAGATCTAATTGAGATGCCCCCAGCTCACAGCTCACTATTACACGGCCAATTTGAGTCCAAGAACACGAACTTTACTCAGCCGGGAAACTCCGGGCACCGGGCAGCGTTATGCAAAACTCCCCAGGACCATCCGATCAACTAAGAGTTACTCCGTTGAGCAAACGTTACGTTTAGTTGGGCAGTTGAGTCAACGAAGCGTTCTCTATGATGCGATCATTTGTTTCAATCTCATTTTAAACGTCAAATAGTTTTAGAATGTTCTTGAGAAAGTCTTAATCCTCACGTTACACAGGTAATTTTTAATATGTAACATCTTTCCGCTCGCTTTCTATATATACAATTTGTGGGAGTGATTTCGTGAAATGTGACGGAAGTAGGTGTAACAGTGTGACAGGAAGTCGGGGTAGCGCGCAAGCGCGCGCCTTCTTGTAAATTTAAAATCGATATTATGAACATGACATTTTATTATTATGTCACATATTGTGTCATTTGACTATCAATACTGCATTTGTTTTATAGTTATAAAATGATGTAAAACCTACCTGACCCATTTTTTTTTAGAATATAATGGTAAAATTGCTTATTACCAAGGTGAGATTTCAAATGTTACACATCATCATATGCGACTACTGTAAGGCTCGCTCGTTTTTTTTTTAAATATAAGTGTTAGGTTTCACAACCAACTCGTTTCGATCTCTTATCTTTACCGGGAAACTCGTTATATGTCGGACGATGGTGTTATGCAAAACTCCCCAGGACTATCCGACCACGGCAATGTTTTTTCCCTAGTTTAAAAAACATACGATGCCTGCTATTTTTAATGATTGAAGGAATAATGTTAATCATAGGAGCTTGTCTATCATTGGTGCCAGTACGTTACTATCAATTATGCTGCAAATTCTCAAAATGGAGTCATGGACGTTCCATTGCACGCTGCATAAATATGCAATCTATTCGGTTTCAAGTTTTAGGCGACTGTTCTCGCATCGGAACTTCTATGTCAAATTAGTCGTGAGCAAGGCACCGATCCAGTCAAGGCGTGTGGCTTAGCTACAGTCGTGGACTCGGAGCCTGCACAAACACAACAGATGATTTCAAGTTTCGCGTCGTAGGCACAATATAAGCAGACTGTAGAAGGTAAGCCTCACCGATCCGATCCGAACCCTTCGGAGAACCTAGTAGGGCACGGGGCTATTCACTCTAGAAAACCTCCGAAGGTGATTCGTTTCACACGGCTTGAGGAACCCTTTAAGTTTCTCGCCGCCCCCAAAAAGCCCGGTGAAGGTAAAAAAAAGTAAGCCTCATACAAACGCGCTCGAGCAACGCACGCATAGACAACCTCTAGCGGACACGGAATCTCGCAACAGCTGCGGTCGAGCTGTTCCGAGATCCGTGCCCGTGTAAGGGGTCTGTGTGTGAGTTGCTGAGCGCGGTATGTATTGAGCTTACCTTCTGGGTGCTTTTTATTTTGTGACGTAGGTATGCTGATTGCAGACCGCTGCAACTCTGTCTAACTGACGGCGAAACCGTTTTGATAGAAACTTTCGGTACTCATAAGCGTGTGTTACGGTTAGAGTTTTAAAACATACAACGTGTCGTAGGTATTAACAATTCAATAAATCATATTATGATTGCTAATCGTTTATTGTGGCTTTATATAAAATAAAATAATAAACGCTCAATTGAAAATTTGTTATAACGTGTACGAGCTATTAATTTTGATGTAATTTTTCCCGTCTTTGGCCAGCCTGGATATATAATAATTTTATCTACATCCAATATCTATACTATTTACAAAGAGGTAACGTTTGTGACTTTGTTTGTTTGTAAGTCGGGACTAATCTCTGGAACTACTGGTCCAACTTCAAAAATGCTTTCAGTGATAGGAAGCTTCTTTCCTTGCAAGTAACATAGGCTATATTTTATTTTAAAAAAGAGTTTATTTTGGACTCCTAAATCCACGTGGACGAAGTCGCGAGTATAGTGCTAGTTATTAATATAAAAATGAAGCATGCATATTATATTTTTATTTTTTTGCTATTCAACCTACCTACATAAAATCATTCACGACGTCCTAAGAATTATAAAAATATTACAAATGGTAATTTGAATGATACACTCAACTCAAATTATTTAAAATACACAGTAATAATAAATATCTTTGTAATAAATTAATAAATATCTAAAGGTAAACTACCATGAAAAGTAAACCATAAAATGGCTCCTAACTTTTAAACGTGTAAATTGTATTTATTAATAGTGTCTTGCAAAACAAATCATTTTAGAGTCGGCTATGAAAATGTGGTCAAGTGTGAAGCGGACTTATATATCCGATGCACCGTTGCAATAAATTCTGTATCAAAACTGCAGTTAATATGTTACAACGGAGCCTATCCAAGCCAAAATTGGATCAAATAATAACTTAATTTAAAAGCTTAGTAACTCAGTAAATCAAATAAGCCTTTTTCCAGATATCGATCTTTGAATAATCATTATTAATCATGAAATCTTAGGAATCACAAAGCCTTAAAAAAGCAGGCGGCTAAAATGACAACAGTTGACAAAATATTTTTTTCTTTCTGAAATAAAAAATCTAGACAATCTCATCCATTATCCATATTTAATCAGTCTAAGAATTCTGAAATTATCGACACTTGATCCAATAACACGCTATATAGACGGAACCCTATAATGTGGTCGATTTATTGTAATTATTGCTAGAGGGAGTGTTGGCGAGCGATATCGACACAGAAGCCCTACTACGAGTTTTCTCACAGCTTACACGTTTCTCGATAGCGATGACATAAATGTTTTACACAGCAACAGAAAGGTCAGACTTGTACTTATTGACTAACGGTCTTTATAACATCCGGACATTATGTCACCTTGGACATTCTGACACTTGGCCTAACATACCCCGGAGTCAGATCAAGTAGCCATCAATAGGTGCTAGTCATATTCCAGTAAGTCTGTTGTGATAACTCAATGTTTTGAACAGAAAAATAAACTTCAGATCTAGTAAGTACTGGAGGAGGAAAAAGACTGAGTGCGACGGGTCTCTTTTTACTATTCGATAACAGTTAAAAGTTAACCACAAATCATATGAGAACGCAGCAGCGTCACCTAAAGAGGAACACGTGAAACCAACTTGTTATCGAGTAACGCTACTTCGATTTCACAACAATTGTGGTTAACAAGGTAATCCATCCAAAAGTGGAGGCGCGGCGATGCTTCAATGATGTACAAATTCTCGATAACGTGAACGAATGTTGAACAAATCTCAAACTACACTCTGTTCGTTTTAGCTTGCGAAACATAAACGCCGCTAGCAAGTACTGTAAGTGAGAACTCGTGGTAGGGCTTACGAACAGTTTTTAAAGCAGCATTGATAACGCACTATCGTTGCGCTACCGGTGTTGGCGAGCTTTAAATCGCGAGAAATATGGCAGCCATTAACAATTTTTAGTTACTTTAATTCCG
The DNA here is from genome assembly GCA_949315975.1 of Eudonia truncicolella. Taxonomy (NCBI): domain Eukaryota; kingdom Metazoa; phylum Arthropoda; class Insecta; order Lepidoptera; family Crambidae; genus Eudonia; species Eudonia truncicolella. The sequence goes on along the minus strand of OX438837.1, from coordinate 14,777,347 downwards.
TTTGACTGGGTTAGTTTAAACTGATATTGTTTAATCAAATGGTATACAATAGGAAGTCGGTTGCCATAACGACATTGTTAGAGAGAGAAGGGCTGTGCTTCAGAAGTTGAATTTTGGTAAGTAATTTCTTTAGTTTATATTGAGCGACATGCTTGCTAAGATTGCTGATCTATCCTCATCTTATATACTCATAAATTATATCTTACATTTGTCTAGTTAAACCTTTAGGCGCTATAATAACATTAATTCGGAGATATACGTACTCGTAAATCAATATAGTAGTTTCAATATTATTAAATTTTTACTTTTTTATTTTCAAAAGCTTTTTTTAGCTTTTTTAGCTTCATTGCAGCAATTAGTACTTGAAAATAAAAAACTAAAAATTTACTATAGCGTTGTGTTATCAAATTTGTGGTAGGTATTACATCTGCAAAGATGAATCTGCATGGCGATCGGTTGCAACGACTGTTGGATAGATGGCGCTCAGTGCTGCTAAAAAGCACTCTAAAACATTAAAAAACAGTGAAAAAATTCAGCGCTTAAGTCAGCCTTCCCGGTAGCATACCGGTCAGTGCAGCCGCCCGGATTGCGGAAGACCCAGGTTAGATTCCTGGTTGGGTCGGGCGGGCGTTTAATTTTTTCACTGTATTTTATAAAATTCAATATTATTGCTTAAAATATTTTGACATTGAAAAACGGTCGAGTCTTTTCTACTATAAATATTCGACACTCCTCTATTTGATTACCTACATACCGACATTCCAGGCCATTATCTAAGGTGAAATGTATGATTAATAAACTGAAAATATTTTTGACAATTATGAAGGCACAACTGGGGAGGGGACTTTGCCCAGCAATGGGATGGTACACAAGCTAACAGTAACAGTAAAGTAAAAAAAATACTATTTGTAAAAATCTTTTCCGAGCAACGGTCTCAAAATGATTGTCTAACTGCTCATTATTTCCAACTCCTATAGGAATGGTAACTATTATTTAACTTAATGCGCCGGCTTTTCCTCATCTCCAATGCTTACTTTTAATTTTGCGAGTTTGCTTCGAGATTGTGGGCAACAAACATAAATGTTGTTTTTCCTCTCTAATAGCCTATTAAATCAATGTATATTTTCACGTTCTAAGTGTTTTCTTTTAATCTGCCTACAACGATATTTTATAAGAAACAAATCAGCTTATGGAAATTTTGTGAAAAGCAATTTCATTACATGAAGCGAAAAGATATTCGAATATTTTTGACTTTATACATCACAAGCTAACAACAGACGCAGGTACAATTTTTTTTTATTATTTACGGGTATTCTTGATTTTCATCTCACTTAATATTAATTGATGATAAGGCCGAAGGTGGAGGCGTACTTCACCCGGAATCCTCAACTATTGAGGCACTGGCTAACTTATATAGCTGCCGGAACGCAACAATGCTACAAACATTGATGTTATGGCGACATATTTAGATAAGATGGTGGTATCTAGCCAGAACTCTGGATCTCTGGTCTTAACCACTAGACCACAGAGGCGGTTAGAAGGTACAATATGTTATACAATGAGTTATTTATATATTGTAGCAAAAATGGATAGAGCTATAACTATATAGCTATTTCGGCTGTTACGCCATATGTTTACGAACTTATAGCAAGCTCCCTAGTACGATTTTATAAACAAATATATATAATTAATAGCATATGAACGATAAAAATCTATAACAAACTTGGCAAAAGATATTTTCTCCTATATATGTTTAACAAGTAATATAAGCTAACAAATATTGCTAAGACCCTTTGACACATGATGACAAGTGATGATAAAACCTTACATGAAAGCACACTATAAAGCAATTAAATGATTACCTATATTATGTATACATAACCTTCTGCACATACAATACAGTCAAGAACTTTAACAACGACGGCGTAACACGAAGGAATTACAATACATCAATCATTTTGTAATCATCGATATTAGATGTAAGAATATTTAATAACTTAACAGAGTGGCGGAAGATAAATTTACTTCTAAAATATTTATACTCGACACCAGCCACAACTTTTACACAAAGAAATTAATGTTAAGGCGCTGATAACTATGAAACAGCGCTCGTTATACATCTCTTCTGTGATACCAACAAATATGATGCATATGGTGCGCGATCCTGGACTCAAGACAAGAAATTCGAAAATCACTATTGAAAATAAAGCCAGGAAGTCACTTGTTTTATTATAATCGTGTTAATGATGAACTTTATGGTAAAAATGTTATGAAAACGTACTAACGTTGGCTAAATCAGATGCTGTCACTTTTTAGCTAACATTCTTAGAAAGAGACGCAATATTTGAAACAGGTAATGGCTCACTACACTGTTTTGTAGTAAAAGGGTAGATGTTTTTTTAAAAGTAATAATGTTTTTCTAACAAGTGATGTTACGGAGTAAATACTTCTTTTTAGGTTTTGTACTTTTTCCTTTTTTCTAAGTGTCATTTTTTAATATGTTCTGTCTTCTTTTCTTTTCACTTATTGTCATCTTGGTTGCTGTCCTGGTATGTTTTATTTTGTCTTATATTCATTATAATTGTACGTTTTACTTTGCTTCTTATTCCTTAATACAGTCCACTTTTTCCCTTTCGCCTACTTCCGTTACAAGTTTTATGAATAAGAATACAAAATTAATCCGTATTATCGCCAACATCCGCCAACCGGAGTCCTGCAGACCACATTTTATAAAACACAACCTTCTTACTTTTTCGTGCATTAACATTTTGGAAATAGCCTTTTTTGTAAAGAAAAATCCCTCATATTTCGAATATAATAAAAACCTAACGTCATCAAAATAAACTTATTCTTTCTGAACCCCAATTAGAAATGTATAAAAATAGTCCCTACTAAAGATCCATCATTATCTTTAATGAATAGTTATAATTTTGCGATGCCCTGACAAGATTTGCAACAGGTCATCATATACTATACTACTATATTACTGTATGACAGTGTTACTGTATACATAAGTACAATAAATAAATAAATAAATAAATAAATAAACAATTTCATAGACGTACTTCAAAAGGTAATCGTGTAAATAGATGCTGTTTAGAGGTGACTTTGGATTTTTTACTATCAAAGAAATTTCATAATTCTGCATTTTCGTAACAATAACATTGTTGCACATAATACCATCTATTTTTCGTGGCGTTGGTGTGATGTATATACTTTTTATATACACCATGCATAAGTTAGGTGCATTGTATAGCTGTCTGCGCCTTAACAGGAAAACTAAAACGCCTTGGGAATATGTTGACTTCAAAACCAATCTTATTTTGGCTGCTTATAGATTCTTGGTAATGTACCCAATTTCAGTCTTATACTTACTTAGGTACTTTGTACGTATTAAATGTCGGTGTTTGTAAGGAGTTCTTAAAATTTATTATTCTCTGCAGGTAAACACTTAGCCTTCATCTCACCAGATGTTGGTGATGATAAGGCCGAAGTTGGAAGCGCACTTCACCCGGAATCCCCAACTACTGGGGAAATCAGCTTCTTGAAAACACACCGTTATTAATATCAGCAGCTACTGTCCTACTGTGTCTCTCAGGCTGTGAAAAGAATGGGACCCTTTTTTTATAAATGTTTACTTTAAAATGTATGCATGCATGCATATGCACAAAGTTATTCTAAATCGCGAGAGGATTAAAGAAAAAGTGGATCTCCAATCAAAAGTCGAGTAACAGCTGATGGTCGTGGCGGTCGATTAGTTACCCCGTTTGGGACTTTATCTATACTAATAAAAGAGGAAAGCTGTATTTTTGTATGTTTGCAACGAATAAAGTCAAAATCTACAGAACCGATTTAAAAAAACCTTCACCATTAGAATGCTACATTAGTGCTGAGTAATATAGGCTATATAAAAAAGAAATATCCACCCGTGCGAAGCCGGGAAATTTCGTCTACGATAAGATGTGAAAACTTAATCAAAACACTCTGCATTCAAAAAAACAGGTAGGTACGTTTCCAAGCGAGGAACAAATGTTAAATGTTTCTCCGTGCAACATAACAGTGCGGCAAATTGTAACTGTAAAAACTGTAAAAACTTGTAACTGTCAAACCGAAAATGAGGGTAGTTTTATTTAGATATATAATTTAGCTCTTTAGAAAGACACCGTCATTTGGTAACTAACATGTGCGCATCTTCAGCAGAAATGTTTGATAATTAACCAAGTTAGCAATTCAGTTTGATTGGTGGTGGCTTGTTTTAAGAACCATAGAGTACAGGGGCCAACAACAATAAATTATTCATTATACATTTTATATTATGCAAAATTTCACATGGTGTTTTAAAGTTGGTCTAACAAATTTATTAAGTACTGTAATGGCACAGCAAACCAGCACACTTGCTGGTTTGCTGTGCCATTACAGCTCAGCTCACTAGCTGAGACTACGATTTTGACAACGCAGTTTTGATTCCACATTAAACTCGCTAAAAATTAAGGCTAATGATACGGCCCATAAAAAGGAGAATCATTCAAAAGAGACCAAGACGCTACGCTACCTTATCTTATACAAATATCTAACAAAATTTAATGAGACAATCTATTATCGAGAGCTCTCCGGATCATGGGATCATTAAAACATAATAGCGTTTGCGTTTATTAAGTGTTTCCAGCCGAAATTAATACAAGAATGAAGATAAGTTGGCTTCCTAAACCCATATGACGTTTCAAAACTAATTGAAAGTTATTTAAAACATAATTATGGGTAAGAAAAGTAATATTTGATACATCTTGAATTTCGAAGGAGTGTGCCGTGCCTACTCCTTCGAAATTTGACCTTTTTATAAAGCTCAAATATTATTGAAGTTAATAAACAATGCTTATGTACATTTTGTAATACAATGAGAAGTAAATAATACATCTTAAAATGGGCAAAAGTGTTTCCAAAAAGCACTTTACCTAGATGTATAACTATTACTTAATCTGTACAGGCCGTTTAGTAAAGCTGTATTTTGACAAATTTCCACAGTAACAGTGAACATTTAAACAACCTTCTGAGTATCGTCTCCAGTCATACCTCGTTTGTCACCAGTAGGCGTAACTTCAATATCATTGTTCTTGTTGCAAGTTTCAATAATAAAATGTCGATAGCGTAATTTAGGTGATGCATGTTTACTTAAGAATAAAGAATAAAATTATTATAAAACTAGTTGTCGCCCGCGACTTCGTTCGCGAAGACTACACTATCCCACAGGAACCTGTTTCCGGGATAAAAAGTATCCTATGTCCTAGTCCGGGTCATGGTCTGTCTATTGTGTAAAGTTTGCATTAAAAATCTGTTCAGCCATTTTCACGTGGTGCGCGGTCAAATAAACAGACAAACAGACTAAAATTCTAAAAACTGTTGGAACGTGTTCTGTTATTAATTCTAATAATTATCCCCCGTCAACATTTTTCGAATATCTTCCATGTACAGACTTTCGACCCTCTTTAGCTTTATTATATGTATTGATTATGGTAGGTGTAGCAGCGTCTGTGTTTGGCTGATAGGTTGCTGGATTGCTACCCAGCAATCCAGCAACCTATCAATGATAGTGGTAAAAATAAATACCCGGGCTGCTGAATGACACGTCTTCATTCTTCTATGAACGCTGAGAGAGAGAGGAATAGTTGCCATTACAATGGGTGACAAATATAACTTAATTATATTATTAATGTTGGCAACATCCAACAGTAGCTTTTATGCGTCCAGTCCACACACGGTCGTAACGGGCGAGCGAGTGGCTCGAGTTAGGTCGGCCGGTGGCGATGGCAGTAGTTAGTGATGTGCCACGCACGTAATGCTGGCAACACCATACAAATTTTCGTATTCATTTACGAGATCGAATAGCAAAAAAATCGCACTAGTCATCAAGGAGGCGATGCTACAATGCCATAGAAATTCTCGTTTTCGTTTAAGTGATCGAATAGCAATAATACTAGGCACCATGCTCCAAGTGCAAGCATATCGGTGCACCCTGGTCGCAAGAAGCAATAAAGCGGTCCCGCCCCGCTAACGTGGTGTTGCCATAAATTATAAATTTAAATCAGTACTCGAGCAGTCGGCTCACGGCGGGCCTGCATTTCGTATGAGTTTTCCAGCACGATCGGTATTCCCACTGAAACTGTGCCATGTAAAGTAGGTACATGGCAATACTAATTTTGCGAATCAGGTTCGGCGTCGCGGTGATGGACCAAGACGCCTCAGTCGTGTTTATTTTTGAAAGTCTTATCATACTTTTATATAAATTGGACGATTTAGGACCTACATCGGAAATGGAACATTTGATCAGCAATGGCTGTCGTCGCACAGAGCATTCCTAGTTTTCATTTTGTAGTAGTAATAATTATGTTATATCTTTATAATATTAATTACGGAAAGGATCTGGTTTTGAAGATTCTGTAAATTATTTTTTAAGTCTATTGGCAATTGATCTTTTTGAAGAAGTGTTAACCTTTTGAGCACCACGGACATACGTGTCCGTGGTGCGATTCTATAGCTAGAAGAAAAATAATTTCGTGCTCCATACACCACATCTTTTAAAGAAAACAATATCCAATTAGAACGTTTAATAAACGTTCTAATTGAGAAATATACATAAACAATTGGTTTGTTTTTCTTTGTTCGTAATACCTACACCAAGTCAAGTCAAGTTAACTCGGCACCTGGCTCGAAAACGTCGCTTACACTCAGGTGCCGAGTTACTTGACCGGGTAATAGTTAGGCAAAGACTTAGGCGATTTATAAGTTTTGTGCAAACGGGTGTTAAAACCCTAAACTTTTTATTTCAATAGAGACCTTTGTTTATTTTAAAAACAGCAAAATGATTCTGGCCACAAATTTTTACGTGCCCCAGACGCCGCCGTAGTCTTTATAGCAAGACGCCTAGTGATGTGATTCGATAATAAGTTTTTAATGAATTCATAGACACTAACGTTTAACCTGTTAAATTCTGTTTTTAATAGGGATGTCCATTAGGGTGGAGCGTCAAATGTATAAAGAAAAGTAAAACTTATTATAACAATCCCGAATACGTAAAAAAGGTTGCATATAGGTATTATATTGACTAAAATATTATTATTTACTTTTTTGGATATATCTTTTAGCCCTCTACCTTAGCTCAAAGTTTAGAACATTTAATGGAAATTCGTAATTTTTGACATTTGTTTACGGCGAAATAAAGATACAAAACGGTTTATTTGATAATTATTAACGTTGTAATAAAACACTTTTTTCATATTAAAAAGTATTAATCTAAAAAAAATAAAGTTTTGTTTAAAAATATATATTTTAATTTATTCATATTAGTTAACTCACATCAACACATCAGCACCTATCATATAATAGTTATGACATCAAATAATATGTTTATTAATCTACTTTGTACCTAGAGCTAAATAAGATAGTTTTTTGTAACATAAACAATCAATATATTTTTTTATTGTTTTATTTAAAAGAAAAATCCAAGTGCTGGATTTTTTGAACACCATTCCAAATAGTTATTAAATATATATAAATTAAAATATATATACTTATTCTTTGATTGAACTTTGTAACATAATATGTATCATGAAAACTATTCAACAAACAAATTATCCGAAACACATTTTGCCGGACCTAGTAATTGAACCCACGACTCCGGATAGGCCGAGCGCTCTGCCACTAGCCACCGAGGCCTTTTAAATGTTACCCATGAAATTATATAAAATTTAAGAGCCGAACGTTTTTTGCTATGCAAAAGTTACAATGTAAGATGGCTTGTTAGAAAATTTCCGTAGCTTACTCAAGGTATCCCAAACAGAGAGCCGGATCCTTACAATGCTCATTAAACTTTTAATATGGATGAAAGCTCTTTGTTTCGGGCTCGGCGTACGTAAAATGTGCTTTGATAAACAACAATATACCTGCCTTACACATACATAATTATAATTAGTAGGCCTTCACTGTTTTTTAAGGTAACATTATGTTTTAATGAGATAATCAAGAAACATAGTCTTGACAAAATATATAGCGAACAAGTTACTACTTTTAGGGCTGTGTTAAGCATTGATGATGATGATGATGATGAACAAGTTGAATAAAGTAGGTACAGGGGCGGAGTTAAAACGGTTCAGCTTTATAGTTAAGCGAGTACGTGTTATGCTTGGTTTGGTAGCCCTATTCCTTATAATAATATAGTATATTTTATTATAGTACAGTTTAGTAAATAAATTTGTAGTAGAACTTACTAGGTGAACTTGTTAGAACAGCCATTTTTCATGGTAATCGGATATATGATGAATATTGAATATGATCTTAATTGTCTTCATTAAGTAGCTATAGTAAGTACAATCACAATCATCTTAATTAATGTATCCAACGTCTTGTTAGGCTCGTATGGAATCAAGATGCTTGATCACAACTATCACAAACATGGTAGAAGCTGCCAAATATTTTTTAGAGTGTACAATACTGAAACAAAGTGCTATGTCAAAATCGGAGTTTCTGGCTTCTGTTCACTATACCTACTTGCTATTTAGTTTTGCTAGGCGACAAAAAAAATGGATTTACCTACTACAATAATAGTTCCATGCAGTTTTACATTGCCGATCTAGCAGCGCAGCCAAATAACATAAATTTAATATTTGTTGAAATGAAACAACTTTTACGTATCTACTCGCGTTTATTTTACACATTAGTTTTAATTAACGTCATGAAACGTCAGGATAAACATTAATTAAAACTAATGTGTAAAATGAACGCGAGTAGATCCGTAAAAGTTGTTTCATTCCAATGTGTAGTGTTCGCGTAAACTTTAGAAAACAATATTTAATATTTTTAAAGGCGCTCTTAGGATAATATTAATAGACCAAAACTTATCCAAAAAGGTTACTATATACGCTCGTTTTTAGGTAATGGGTTCACGTCAATAGTTAAACAGAGCTATCCGGGATTGAACCACGGTTTCTCGCGTTCAACCCGGGTTATCTTAGCTAATTAGCTAGTTATGTTAGCTCCAGACGCACACGATTTAATATATATTTTTAATCATACTTTAAAACATAGTTAAGTTGACATAAATATCAAATTTACCTCTAAAACAAATTAATACACCTACGCCTAAAGTTATCATTAAGTCATACTATTACCTATATGTTATCTTTCCAAATCATGATAGTAATTTTATAGAACCATTATTACTGCTTTAAATAAATACTAAAGCACACGCGTGTGTCACAAATGAAACAATTAAATGGACATCAAATATTAGAGTTGGGAATATATGTAATTGCGATCGACAGATAAGCTTCCATCGGCTAATTAATTTTATCACCGTCACGTTACATAATATACCTAATTGTGGTGTTGGATTATTACATTAATTAATTCGTTATTTATATACTCGTAAAACGCTTTACGTATTGTTTTCTGTTTTGTTCTCATTTTGCGGAAAGAATGCACCAGTTTGAAACAAAAAGACATAAAAGCTAGTTAAAAAACTAGTTTATTATTTGTTTTATATGTATATATGTATAAGTGTGTATATGTATGTACAAGTATGTATATAGGAAAATATTTATATCTATTTATGTACTGGTCTATGATTCGATTGTATTCTATAATGTTTGCGCACTTCCTCTTAGGTTCCTAAACTAAAGGTTGTCTGGAAGATATCACTTGTAGCGTTAGGGCCCACAGCTTTAATATTATATGTAACTGTTTTTGTTTTTATTTGTTTGAAAAGACAGAAATCGAACACGCTTGTTTTTAGCGTTTGCGGCATTGCAATACTAAGAACAATAAAAAACACATTGTTTTTTCGTTAGCATTTATTTTTTCATGCACATTAAACAAAGAGAATTCATGTTATTAACATTTTATTCGCCTGTAGACTTTCGTCCCAATGTTGACTTTTAATTATTCCCGAGAAAAAAGGAAAACATAGAATCTACTTTGCTCTTCGGTAGAGAATGTCATATTAAAACTTCTTCGCGTAGCTAAAGCAAAAGTGCCATCTCAATAAACGTGGACAGAAATTAAAAAGATAAAACAAGAACTTTCAATTGTTTCCGAGCTTAAGGGCGCTCTAAAATCAAATATAAAAGAAGAGACAAAAGAAAAACAGCATACGGACCTATTTGGTGGATTTGAAAAAAGAACAAGAACATTTTGTGTTTGGTATTTATTAATTTTGCAAGAGACGCGCCGCTCGACAACAATTTTTAGGTTGAAATTAGTTTCTCTCTTTATTTGCGCTGCAGTGAAAAATTAAAAATGCTCTCAACGATCTGTAACAGGTTTATAATTAACAAAGTTTCGTCTCGGTGCTATATTTTTAGCGAAGTTAGCACTCGCCGGCTATTTCTGTTGAGATCTCGGTACGGGGTAAAAAGGTCATCGTGGAACAATTAATTGTCGTCTAAGAAAGCTTTAATAACAGCTAGCACAACCCTTTTGGCGTTCAATTTCATTATTTTGTATACATTTACACTTTACTTTATATTGCTATGTGTATTTCCTTTAAAACGAATTATACTGTTAGTACCTATATACTGAAATGCAATATGCACAATATTATGTGTGTTGCGATAAGCTTATTAGCTAGCTTTTGAGTGTCCAACTCTACATTTTAATTAACTATCCAAGCATTGAAGCGCATTTATAAAGCTGCGTGGCACATTTAATTAACTTTAAAAAAATTAAGTAAATAAATTTTGAATTAGAATTTTCTTAACAGACGCGACGCAAGATCCCGTGGCGGTTAATTGCAGGCACCCCGTTTATAACACGCCCCGGGACCGCGATACATATTTAACGCGTCAGATGCGGCTTGCACTGAGTTACCTAATAATAGACGTCCCGCCATAAGGATATTCTGGCGCGAAACCTTATAATAGCTTTTAGCTATTGTTCTGAAAAATGTAACGAATTTGTTTATTTATTTAAATAAAAACGAAGGGTAGTCGCATATGATGTGTAACATTTGACATCTCACCTTTTGAAATAAATATTACAATAGAATATAGAATTAACAATGACGTATATTTTTTTACAAATCATATAGAGAATGCATTAAATACTCATTTGAAGACATTTGATATACTTGGATTATTTATTAATGATCTGCACTTTATTGAGACTTATTATCAACAGTAAATATTTATTAATATAGTTTAAAAGTCTATTACACACGAAATGGTTGACATCAATAATACAATAGAAAATAGAAATCATAAAGAGAATGCAGTAAATACTCATTTAGAAGACATTTGACATATCAAAATGATTGATTCCACAATATGTCACATATATCAATAATATGTCTTGTTAATAATATCGATTTTAAGTTAACAAAATGCAGTAAATACTCATTAGAAGACATTTGTCATATCAAAATGATGACACAATATGTCACATAAAATAATAATATGTCATTTTCTTAATATCAATTTAAAAATTACAAAATGGCGCGCGCTTGCGCTCTTATCTGACTTCCTGTTACACACTTCCGTCCCATTTCTACGTAATCGCTCCCACAAATTGTATATATAGAAGGTTAGCGGGAAAATGTTACATATCAAAAATCAAATACCTGCTGCATTTACAGCAATGCCAAGGCGTTCAACAGGTCATTACAATAACAAAAAATACAATTAAAACTAACTCAAAAACACATCATCTGATGGCTTGAGTCGTAGGAGCGAAATGTTTAAAAAGTTGTGTGGTAAGGTGGACACCCGGAAGCCCCAACTACTGAGGCACTGGCTATTTTTTTTATCTCTAGCTGCCGGAACACAACAATGCTGCTAACATTAGTGTCATAATAACGCATAGGTACAGTGGCGGAAGTTCACGGTAGTACACTTTGCACTCAAAACGCTTTGAACGTGCCTCAGCGAGTGACGTCACGCGCCCCGCCCCTTCACTGATAGACATCCAATAAGAGCAAACGGCACGTGCTGTTTGTTTATGTTTACTTGCATTATCAGTTGCAATTTGCATTTCGTGAAGTGTCAACGCGTTCGTTCCCGATTTTCGTTTTATCTCTCATTGCGACAGTGTTTTGTTCCTGGACTCTGATTATCTCGCCATAACGTTGACCATTGCTTGTTTTACTGGACTGTTGATTGCTCCATTGTTGATCTGTGCTGTGCCTTACGGACTCTAAAGATACCCCGCAATTTATTACCGGAAGAAAGAAACCAAATTCTGCTTCTCTACAGGCAAGGACGAAACATTTCTCAAATTTCTCGAGAGTTGAATGTTACGGTAAGAATAAATTTTCTTTTATGCTTAAATTTATAAACTGCGTAAATATAGTATTGTATTTAAATATACTGAACTGAAATATCGTAAAAAAATACTATTCTGTAATGTAATAAACTTACTGATGGGAGGTTTATAATTTATTTACACACATTTTTTAATTTATTTAACTATAAACTCACAAAACTATACTTTCTTAGGAATAAAAAAAACGCAGTAAAAATGCAATATTCTATTACACCTATAAAGTAAAACGCAAATATGTTAATTAAAGTTTATTATTTTAAATTCAGGCACGGCGGCAGGGGTGCCACGGTCTTTATAAATCCTGTTGCTGCATTATTAAATTATGCACTTTATCTCTTAAGAAATATTTTTTTATAGTCTTATTAATTGTTTTAAAATTGTATTTATTTATTTATTTTAAAATACTGTATACTTTAAAATACTTATTGTTTACTTAGGTATTGAAAGTGAACTATGGAAAACAAAATTAACAATAAAATTATAATTAGAATTATTAATAAACGGAAAATAAAACAATCGACAGTGGACTTAAAACCGTATAAATTTAGTTATACATCCTTTTTTTATTAATGTTTTCTAATCATTTTAATGTATATTATTAGTTTCATTAAAACTGGCTTGCAACTTTGCAAATGGCTCTTAAATTAAATGAAAGCCTTGTGAATGTTTGCTTAAGCAAAACATTATTATTTATTTATTATGGCTTAAAATTAGAGATTAAACTCTTTTGCTACTTAAAGTAAGCGTTTACAAAAAAATCTCATTTTTCTTATTATAAGAGATGACAAAGCTTACTATGTGTGATAAGGCGCAGGAGCAGGACATTTAGGCCATATTACGAGACGTTGCCAGCCCGCTGACACACTGCGTCGCCGCGCGGTAATCGCGATGCGGTGTTGATTGCAGCGCGGACTGGCAACGTAGCGTAGAGAGCGCGGCGCGCCGTGACGAGCGAGCGGCGCGCGTTGTTCGGGCTGGCAGCGACTTGATTCACAATAATTCGTTCTTTCATTTTCATTTTTATACAACAAAACAATTTAAGACCAAAAGTGGGCAATCTTCTTTGAAGTAAGGATACAGAAGCAAAACTAATAGTAATTAATAACAAACCAAATATATTTGATTTATAAGGTCCCCGTAAACGTTATTAAAATAATCAAAAGTTTGTTCTTATTTTAAAATAACTTTAATATTGTCAACTGAAATGACCATGATGCGCTCCCACCAGTGATACAGTTTAAAAAGCGAATTAAGCTGTTGATTGTTGTTACTGTTAAATAATGTTTGCGTTTTTTTTTTGGTGCAGAGAGCCACCGTGAGGGTTCAGCGCGACGGTGACGAGGGATCGATCGCCGACCGTCCACGAACTCAACCTGCAAGAATCTTAACGGAAGACAGAGTTCATTACATGAAGAGTGTATACGAGCGTGAACCATTCACGAAAACTTCAAGGTTCGCAATTGAATTTGATTGCTCGATGAGGGCGATCAGAAATGCCCTACATCGCGTCGGGATACACCATAGGCGTCCGACCAAAAAAATTATATTAACAGAGACTGAACAACTATTTACGAAGAACCCTGTATAAAATTAGTGATTTAATAATATTATTGATTTTTGGTGCAAAAATAAAAGTAGCAATAGCATGAAATCCGTTTTTTTTTATTTAGTTATAATCTAGGTAGTATGTATTTATACGATTGTAATTGACAATGTAGAACACAACCTATACAGCAAGTAGTAAATTTGTATTTTTTACTTCACTTAATTAACGCACGTTTTTTGCAACAGTGCGAAATACAAAAAATAATTTAGCTTTTATTAAATAAAATAGAATATTTGAGTAAACAGTCTGCACCAATATTATATCTATATAGCTCGCACGGTCGCGCCCATTACTGCAGCGAAAACACAAAACAAATATTTCCTACGAAAGAAAGGGGGCGCCTTTGTGGTGTGAAAATGTTATTGTTTTTATGAATGAAACGAGAGCTACCGTGTGTACGCGCGGTGGGCGGAGCCCACTCGAACTGCCGGAATCGAGCGCAAGCGACTATCGCCTAAAGGTGGTCGACCGGGAACTTCTTCGACTGTACGTACCCATTATCTCGATAAGAAGAAGACGAAGGTGAAATAGCACTTCACGATTTTGTACTTCCCATAAGGGACTTCAAATTGCATAAAAGTGTAATGAAAATGTAACTAACTATTTCACAATATATCTGTATTTTTCTTTAAGAAAGTTTAATGAAAAACTTATTGGTTTGAAAAATATTGAATTTATACGTGTGTTATAGGTATGTATCGTATGACATCATACCGAAATGTATAACTGTGGAATGAGCTGCCATCCAAGGTTTTCCCATTTAGCTACGATATGGACTCTGAATAGGGGTGAGGTTTTTCTCATTTCGGCAACACAAAAGCAACACCACTGATGTTGCTGATGTCCATGGGCGGCTGTGACCGCTCACCATCAACGGCCCCCCGCCTGCTCGTTTGCAGACTATTATTATATAAAAAAGGGCATTTAATTTTTAATTCTGTATAAAATGCGTCCCCACCTCTAATAGGTGAGATAGAGCAAAGCTTACCCAAAGCGAAATAATAAAAAATAAAAAAATGGCAGACACTTTACCGTAATTGAATATGTGCCTATTCGGCTAAGCAGTGACGTGTCGTTATTTATGTTGAAACATATTTATATTTACTTGCTACTAAGCTGGGCACCTGTCCAATTTGTCACCTATACAACATTATTTATTTCGGACGGCTTTGTGACATACATTAGGGAGGGGGAAGGATGGGGGGATGGAGGAAGCTGTTTGTAGGTTTTAAACTTATAAATCACAAAACACAGCTGGGTGACATAAAGTGTCGTCTATTAAATTAATATTCATATCCGCAAGTTTTTATGTGAGCCGATATAAACGCCACAGTCGGTTAT
This sequence comes from Eudonia truncicolella, assembly GCA_949315975.1. NCBI lineage: Eukaryota > Metazoa > Arthropoda > Insecta > Lepidoptera > Crambidae > Eudonia > Eudonia truncicolella. The sequence continues at coordinate 14,762,094 of OX438837.1, read as the reverse complement.
GTAATAAAAAGATTTGATTTTTTCGTTGAAAAATATCACTTTAATGACTGTTTAAAATAAAACTGCAAGAATTATTGTTTTCAATAGTTAATATACCGGGGAAACAGGGAGTGTAATTGAACCGTAGAAATGATGTTAATACACTGATTTATTTTAGTACGTATTATCCTTATATATTAAGACCGGGTACACATTGGGCGCTTTCAAACGTGCGCTTTGCTAACGCGCGTTTTAAGAACCAGGAGTTCTATGAAAGTGTACACATGCAAGCACGCTTCTGGTTAAGCGAGTGTCAAACGCGCGTTCAAGCGCGCCCAATGTGTACCCGCTCTAAATACAACATGTCTTATCTCCGTGCAACGCTCAATCTTACTTTATTTATCTCGATTTATTAACTACGTGCGATTACGTGAGTATGTGACGAATCGGCACAGTTAACGTAAACACGAATCTACTCTAGTATATTCATCTATAACCCTATTCAGAGTCCGCTATCGAAGGGAATAAATTGTTAGTTATTCTGCTTAAAATTATTATATTTAATCGGGTGCATTCTCTGCTACGGCAAATGTCCCAACAATAATTTTGTTCTTGCAATGTGGTGTTGGATTGGTATTTATCAACCTGTATGATACGATTCAAGGCAGATAAGAAATTATAACCTGTTCTCTGATTGACAACAAAATGATTTTAGTCTCAATAGCCTAGCTAGCGCATGAATCTGAGTATGAACGCATCATTCCGTAGAATAGGAGTTCGTATCTCGATCACTAGTTTCTCAGGGCATTGGCGCGTGGTATAGGATATATCGTAGACTCGCTTCTCTAAAGGCTAGGACGTCGGCTTGAGCTAATCGTGTCTTAGAGTGCATGGGTTCCTGCAATTATAAATTCCTTAATTATAATTATAAATTTAATGTATCGTAGTAACGCCATTGATCGACATAGTAACCCAGTTGTCATCGCTAAAAAAATAGTAGGATTTCATTGAAACTTTACCGAAAGACAACACAGGTGTTCTGTATTCAATCGGTTGCCGACTCCTATTTATAATGATTAAAAGAAAAATGAGGAGCTCGATGGCGCAGTGGTTAACGCTCCAGGTCTGCGAGTGCTAAGATTAAGCAGCTTTCGCAAAGGCCGGTCATCGGATGGGTGACCAACAATTTATCATATCGAGCTCCTCCGTACTTCGGAAGGCACGTAACGGCTGCATTAGCAGTCGTTAACAACCACCAATCCGCACTGGGCCCGAGTGGTGGTTTATGGCCCGTTTTCCCAATCCATCCATAGGGAAGGCTCGTTCTCCAGCAGTGGGGACAAAAATGAGCTGATGATGATGATGATGAAAGGAAAAAGTGTCGATCACAGGTCCCTGTCGAACTCTGGCGCCTCTAGTTATTCTGTGCAGGGAGCCAAATAATTACATCGTAAACACATTATTTCCGGCTCATTTTATGTACTCACTGTTAGGGCACGAACCTTCCTTAAGAGACCTATCCTATAAGGAAGGCTCGTTCTCCCTAGAGAACAAGCCATATACCACCACGTGGGCCCAGTGCAAACGAGCAGGCGGGTCACCTGATGGAAAGTAATCGCCGCCGCCCATTGACACCCGCAAAGCCAAAGTAATCGCAGATGCGTTGCCGGCCATGAGGAAGGAGTTGGATCTTGAGGAGGGAGTAGGAATTGTGAGGGGGGAGGGGTGAGAGATGGGCCTCCGTTACTTTCAATCACCGGACGAAACACAACAGCGGATAGAGCTCGAGATTATACATTTTTGGCCATCCATCTTAATTCATTGTTGCTAATAATGGCCATGGGCGGTGACCGCTTACCGTCAGGCAGCCCACTCGTTTGCAGACTTTTATTATATGAAAAAAACACATCGTAGGTATATTACTGATGTGTGAAAGCTCAGTAAACGTCATGATTTCTTTCACCTTTTCTTGGTATTGCGCGCCTTCGAGAATTCCGCCTTACGCGTTCGCAGTTGGCTCGTCAATCAAATCCGCATTTTCTCTACAAATTGTATGACACACGATTGTTACGCTCCGGTTGACGTTAGATATAAGGGACAATAAGCTAACATTCTTTGACGATGTTCGTCTTTGTGTATAAATACGACTTCCTACATGAAAATAATAGGGCTATAGATATTAAATTATTGAGCTATAGAATTGTTTTATATATCAAAAGTGAGAAAGCAAAAAAAACAATAATCACTTTAAAAAATAGGTAATTAGGTAGGTACTGCTTTATTTGTTTTTTAACAATAACATTTTTAAGCTTTTTTAAATAGAATAATAGAATAGAATATTTATTTATTAAAGTGACCAAGACTCATAATGTGTCAGTATTAACTTATTCTATGTTAGTTAAGTCGAGGAGCTCGATGGCGCAGTGGTTAACGCGCCCGGTGAGTGCTGAGGTTAAGCAACTTTCGCAAATGCCGGTCATCGGATGGGTGACCAAAAATGTATCATCTCGAGCTCCTCCGTGCTTCGGAAGGCACGTAAAGCCGTTGGTCCCGGCTGCATTAGCAGTCGTTACAACCACCAACCCGCAGTGGGCCCGCGTGGTGGTTTATGGCCCGTTAACCCTATCCATCCATAAGGAAAGCTCGTGCTTCAGCAGTGGGGACATAAAAATGAGCTGGTGATGATGATGATGATGTTAGTTAATAAATAACCAGCTAAAAAATGGTATTCAAGAGGAAATTTATAATATTTTAAAACTTTCATATATAGAGAAGTAGTCGTAGTAGTAGACACTAAAGATTTTAAGTACACACGCCTGCACATCGACCTACCACAAACTGTCAAATTTCCTCAATAGACTTTGATCTTTATGCCTAAGTAATATGGTTGACATTGTATTGAAAAAAATTGATAGGTTGATGTGCAGGTGTCTGTACCAAACCTCTAAGTTTCAAGATCAGATTTCATAAGAATTGCCTATCACACGGAACACTCCGGTGACTCCAATTCCGTAGCAAACGGGACTGGAAATTGGGAGTATCCGGAGAGGCCGCGACTGTTTGTCACCGCGGCCACGTACCGCCGAATTACCGGCTTCGTATTGGCGCCCACGTCACGGTATAACGTTATTAGCTGCCAACACTAGCGTATAATTTGGGAACACGGTATAATATAAACAATAACGTGGACCACGGTACAACGCCAATGGTATATTAATTGTATTAATGTGATAATAATGACGTATGTGGATGTGCGTAACAAAAGAAAGTGGCGTAAGTGCAATTAGTAATTGACTAAATAATATTAAAGTGTTCATGTAAACAAAACTTTATAATATCACCTTAATTGTTTTACAAAAACACAATGTTGAAAAAATTTCCACGAGCAGGAATTTGAACCTGCACCCTTCTGACATACCGGGTCAGGTGCTCTTCCAATTGAGCCATCGTGGTTCTAACCAGCCCGCCGAAATTATTCAACACTATTTACTTTTTTACTTTGAAAGCCAAAGGCGCCAATTCAATGTCAACAACTACCGTCATTAACATCTGATCATAATATTTTTACAAATACTAAAGATCAGTTAAGAAGTAGGCAAGCTATTTATAAAATGTTTTTGATTTGTTTATATCATTTTAACGCAAATTTTGTTGCGAAACAAATTACAAAGGCACACTGTTGAAAAAATTTCCACAAGCAGGATTTGAACCTGCACCCTTCTGACATACCGGGTCAGGTGCTCTTCCAATTGAGCCATCGTGGTTCTAACCAGCCCGCCGAAATTATTCAACACTATTTTTTTTCAACATTGTGTTTTTGTAATTTGTTTCGCAACAAAATTTGCGTTAAAATGATATAAACAAATCAAAAACATCTTAATTGTTTTGCCAGGCTATGTTTTAAACTGAATTTATGTAATCGGAAACATACCATTCTATAGATGTATGGAACATAAGTAATACATTATGTTATTGTGAAACAGTCATATATTATAACATTAATTTAAGCATATTTATTTTACTGAAAAGTTTTACACCGCTATTTAATTTTAATACAAACGAAACCTTACAAGCCAAAGAAAAATCCAGCTACGACTACGAGTAGTTCCATTGACGTTAAAGATGCCATTAAAAAGATTGTGAGACTGTGCTCTTAACAAAATATATTGCATCAATTCAGAGGGGCAGCGCAAAAAAACATGTGTCTTCCCAGAAGAGAAACTAAAAAAGTCGGGATACATGACACCAGAATAAAACACGTAGCGGAGGGTCCTGACTCCTGACGCCGGACTGCAAAACTTTATCTTGGCAGAAAAACAGTGGGACAAAGAAAGGACGCGGTTTAGACAAGTCGCGTTCTCGCAACGAATGTTTTTTACAGATTTCTTATAAGCTAACGAAAAAAGTGTTAGGAAGTCACTTGTTTTATTGTAATCGCGATTGTAATTATATTCTCCGTAGGTATGGTAAGGCTGTTATGAAAACTTACCGAAATGAGGCAACTAAGACACAGAGAAACTTAGCCAAGAAGCTTACTAAGTAGGTAGGGTTGTACCCACCGATCGATACTCGTCATATATAAGGTAAGTATAATAAAGTATAGTTAAGTAGTATAGGTAAGTATAATTTTACTAGAGGTTTGAGGTTACAGTTTTTCTTAAATGGCAAGATGTTTGACCACTTAGTTTGCATATTAAATTCAAAACCTACTGCACCTACAGTTTAAACCATTGCCGAATCTATGAGGATTTTAAGGCTTACTTAACTTTTGTTTTATCAATAGTAGATATTATAAGGGCCACACTGGGTTGTACAGGAGTGCAATTTTTCACGCTATGCTTATGCACTTATAGTAGCTCAATCCATACATATAATATTATATTATATATTAAATACTTATATATTTTAGACAACATCACATACATTGTTCTGATCCCAAGGTAAGTAGCTAAAGCACTCGTTTCATGGAAATCAGGAACAACGACGGTACCACAACCACCAGTATGTAACGCAATTACAATCCAATCCAATCCATTATAATCCAAACGATAGCATAGATGGGTAGAGCACCTGACCCGGCATGTCATGGAGTACGGGTTCGAATGTGGAATTTCTTCAACACTTTATCTTTTTTCAAAGTGTAATTTGTTCGCAACATAATTTGCGTAAAATTATATGTAAATAATTATTTATTTTACAGTTTTAAATCACCAAATCACCCGAGCGATTTAAAGCTCACACCTCAGTACAGAAACGTTTTGTAGCTTGCACAGTGCCTAATCACTCTTCCATTTATAATTTCACACAAGGTTGGCGGCGACCACTGACCGCCCATGATATGATTAGGCGTGCGTCCGCTGTCTTGTCCGCTCCATTAATCACAGAGTGATTTATGAATGGACGTGTTACTTAGGTTGTCTTGAACACTTGGAAAACTGCGTTGCCAAAGTGGGTTGCTCTGGGTTACAGCCCGATACACTGTTGGTCGCAATAGGCTACAACACTGACGAACTCAACTGGAAATATATTTTTTTCATGAGTTAATTTTTCGGTCCTAAGCAATTCCTGTAATTTTCCTGTTAAAATGGTCACTTATTTATCACACTATGATTTCGATTTATATTATGATTCTTTCATATTGATATTGCTTAATGTCAATATACCCCGATCCTATCCGAACCGAACCCCTCGGAGAATCTAGTAAGGCAGATACGCACTAGTGCGTGATGCCATTCCCTGTAGAAAAATTCCGAAGAAGCTTCGTTTCACACGGCTTGAGGAACCTTTTAAGTTTCTCGCTGCCCCCAAAAAAGTCCGGTGAAGCTGAAAATGCCGTCTGAGGCAATCAGCAAAATTTCTGCAAAAAAATATGCTAACATTATTGTATAAGGTTAAATTCAGTTTACGCGACCACAACCGCTTACTACCGTATTCTGCCAGAACTACACAGAATAAAATATATACTATATAAAAAACACAAATGTTGAAAAAATTTCCACGAGCAGGATTTGAACCTGCACCCTTCTGACATACCGGGTCAGGTGCTCCCCCAATTGAGCTATCGTGGTTCTAACCAGCCCGCCGAAATTATTAAACACTATTTACTTTTTACTTTGAAAGTCAAAGGCGCCTATTCAATGTCAACAACAACCGTCATTAACACCCGATCATAATATTTTTTACAATTACTAAAGATCAGTTAAGAAGTAGGCAAGCTTGAAATCCTGCTCGTGAAAATTTATTTTTTTCAACATTTGTGTTTTTGTAATTTGTTTCGCAACAAAATTTGCGTTAAATTTATATAAACAAAACAAAAACATTTTATATACTATATATTTATATACTATAGAAAATAAAAGAAAAGAACATAGATGATAAAACATTTTATAGATTTTTCTTTCACTTGCTAATTTTTATTGTTTAAATCCGAAAATGAACTACCAACGTCGCGGATCGCTTATAGAGATTCTATTGCAAAGTGTACGTTTACCAAACCAAACAAGCTGTGTAGTGGTGAGTAACCATATATACTGATTTTTTCAAACTTGCTTATGAATAGCACACACGCCTACACATCAGACTACCATAAAACTACCATAAAATAAACGCGAGTACATCCGTAAAAGTGTTTCATTTCAATACCATAAAACTGTCAAATTTCCTCAATAGACTGAACTTTATGCTTATTCAAACAACAATAGGTTGGTGTGCAGGCGTCTGTACCTTGACATTTTTTATTTAATGCTCATTAAAAAAAAAACAAGGATAAAGGATAAAGGATCGTAGCAAGTGGTAAGAAGTAGTCTCTGCCTACCCCTACGGGAAAGGGGCGTGATTATATGTATGTATGTTTGTATTAAAAAAAACGCCTTTTACCTTTTTATCCAAATTCAAAACTAACCATTATCACCCCCGTAATGAATCGAAAATAAAGATTTTATTGAACAGTGTACTACGTATATCGTTTTAAACCAAACTAACTATCCCAATACACCAATGGGATAGGCGTGGTATTACGCGATGCACCCAGCGAGCCGTGCGCCGCAGCTGTCCTGACAGCTGACAATAGGGTTGCCTACCCTACTATTTAATATAGTTAAACCATTGTCTTGTTTTACAAAAATATAAAGAAAAATAGCTCTTGTTTTGTTATACTAGTTCTTCCAGTACAACATCTTCACCTTAGCATTAACGAAGTCAGCTAAACCCTAAAATATTAATTGAAATCTCTTTTCTGACTTTTATGTTTTTAATTTTTCGCCATCTGCAAAGTACCTTCACTTTTTACAAGCCATGGAAATACTACTTATGATATGATATATTATATCTATATTATATTATATATTATATTATATATATATGATATATTATGATATTAAAACGTTGGTAACCCCTAGTTGACAATGCTATCGCTAAGGGCTCTAGTCGAAACTAATTACATTATGTCTTTACTATTCACTATAGCGGAGTATGAAATCAACGGGTACAAATACAACCCTACTAGTATTCAAGGACTATATAACTGGTCAGAAGCTGCACTTTAAATTACAATTGTTAACTTTTTACCACAGATTAAAGAAGGGCGTTATACAATGTATTTAATATAAACGCATAATTTTTAAATAAATTATCACATTTCACACAAGCCTACATAACCAAGGAAGCAAAGTGCAATTTAAATATAGAGCTCTATTTTTGTAACTTAATTTTACTAATGTTGCTCTCTGTGTTTTTAATTAACAACAAATCATTATTGTTATTATCTAATTTATTCCACTACGAAAAACATAAAGTTTTCATTGAAATTTAACACTTTTTTTACAAATTTTATTGTGTTTTATTTGATTGAAGTGTTATTTCAATGTGTAGTGTGTGTGTTTGCTTATAAATCATTTTCTTTTTTTTCTTCCTTAGCATTAAAAAACAATATATAGTTACAATATCACACTCTTAGCTGCACAGTACCGAAAACACATAAACATATAGCCTTCCCAGCACCATCCGGGTTCCCGTCCGGGTGGGCGGCCAGCCGTGTCCGCGGCGTTTGTCCCGGACGGCCGTCCCGCCCATTCCTAATAAAGTTTTTGTTGGCGTATCCGTCTGACCGCAGTTACTCTTGATTGTTGGAACTTTAAACTCCCACCGTCGGTAAATCATAATAGTTGGCGTCCATTTTGGTTTTCATATACCTAAATTAATTATAGGAATGTTTGTTAATTGCATCAACGTATTTAGGTATATGTAGGTTAATGAGAGACAGTGGAATATTATTCAATTAGAGGTAATAGACATATTAGGCAAAGAGTATTTACAATAATGCGTAGGTTAATGGCACGAGTGTTTGACAGGACCTAGTGATCGACACTTAGTTACTTAATTACAGGAAATGGACTTTTTGGCGGGAAAGTCTCCGTCATGTCTGTTTTGTTTTATTTTCTAAAATTTGTGTTATGTCGAATATTAATGTGAAATACTGGTGGATTATTAACCGTTAAGTGTTCGTGAGTGTGCATGAGTGTTGGCAAATGAAACAAAACAGTGCAACGGCACTTTTCAAATTCTCCCAAGAAGTCCGCCCGAGGACTTAGTAAAGCCTCACATCTTTACTGAAATACTCGAGGGGTTGGGGGTATATCATTTCTCACTTCTCATATCTATTATCATTCATCATCATCATACAGGAAGGAAATATTGTTTACTTAATATATATTAAGATATATATTTATATATAATTTTTCACCAGTGTTCGCGACACAGTTTTCGTCTCCAAAAATTAATATAGAGTTACATTGAAAATTCACTAGATGCCAGCTAAGAAGTGGTCTGGGTGCCTAGTGCGAGTTTCGTCATTCGATCACGTTAACGAAAACGAGAACTTGTATGGCAAAATTTTAACTCCACGCTTGTTCCGCCAGGAGGCGCTGCTTCAATGCCATACACATTTTCGTTTTCGTTAGCGTAATCGAATGAATACGGTTAGAAAACCAAACCCACACTATAGGCACTCAGTCTACGGCGCGATGCATGCCGCCGCGCCGGTGACAGCAACCAGTGGATAAACATTATTTAAGAGAGGACTGCTGGGAGGTGGTGGTCACAACTCTCAGACATGAGGATTCCGATGCGAGGAGGAGCTTTAAGTTTGATTTTGTCAACTAGGTAGTTTGGTATTTATAATGATTCTTTGAAGTCCAGCATCTAGCATCTACAACCACAGATCTACTCGCAGAGAACATACAATACTAGACAGTCGAATATAAATCAATTCAATCATTTCTTACATAGCTTTTACTAAAGCTGAGTTGTTATTTCAATTACTTAACTTCACGATGATTAAAACGATGATAAGTATATAATTAATCATCACCAAACGAGGTGGGTACATTATTAATATAAAAATATGTCTGCCAACGACAGCGCCTATAATTAGATAGACAACTTTCATATCTCTTGTGTAAATTTAGGACATAGCTACAAATGAATATTTACATTATTTATAGACTAATTTATCATAGAAGTAATAATAATATGAACTTTATTTGAGATAAAATAAAAAAGTTTAATATACACACAGACACCTGTACGTCTGACTAACCAAATCTGTCAAATTTCTATGATAAATGTTTAACTTTGAGGCGGACTTAAGAAAACCAAACCAAATCGACAAAATTAAACTCGAGACCTCTGGGCCTGAGACCACTATAGCACAAAGGCGTTTAAATGGAGGTTGCGAGCAAGTTCCTTAACGTTAGGTAGTGACCTATCCAGTGGGATGGATGACCAATATCTCTGGCCGCATTTAAAATCGATTTACACGCCCAAATTCTACCTGAGGTGCTTAGTCGATCGAAAAACAAATTATATGGGTCACCCTACCTACATAATTCGTGTCAAAAATTAATTAAGCCAGTCAGGGATGGCAGCTGCCTATTGAACTGATAATTACCGAAACGCACTCTCGGCGTTGGTAATAAGGCTTGACGCGACTTTAATTAGAAATAAAAGCTTATATATATTTAAATATACACGTAATAGAATATATTTAAAAGCCATTTGAACTTTGCACGGCACTGAATTTGACATATTGTTATTCCAGTGGTATTAGTATTATTTTTCTTAGAGTGAGCTATGTCCAGCATTGGGCTAGTATAGGCTGATGATGATGATGATGATGATGATTATATATTAATACGTCAAGCAAAAAGTTGGTGTCCATTTTTAGGCGCATTGCGCGCACGGAGGAGTGTAAGATTTGGTATAGTTAAGTTTATATAGAAGGAGTCCCGAAACAAAGTTTATAGTATGTATATACATTCTACAAACATTGTATATTTTAAGAGCTACGGTCGAATTTCGACCACTTGGCGACATCTAGTTATAATAATTTACTTTATACGAGTATTCTTGTACACATTATAAAGACTTAAATGACATGGCATGCTCTTGATACACGTTTAAGTATTGTATATTGTGTATATAAGTAGTGTATATTGTATATAGTATTGTATTATTAATCAATATAGCTGAAAAAATATTTTATTAAAATGGCAGATCATAAAATGTTTTTGTTTTGTTTATATAATTTTTACGCAAATTTTGTTGCGAAACAAATTACGAAAACACCAATGTTGAAAAAATTCGCAACAAAATTTGTGTAAAAATTATATAAACAAAACAAAACATTTTATAAATAGCTTGCCTACTTCTTAACTGATCTTTAGTATTTGTAAAAAATATTATGATCGGGTGTTGTTGACATTGAATGGGTGCCTTTGGCTTTCAAAGTAAAAAAGTATATAGTGTTGAATAATTTCGGCGGGCTGGTTAGAACCACGATAGCTCAATTGTAAAAGCACCTGACCCGGTATGTCAGAAGGGTGCATGTTCCAATCCTGCTTGTGGAAATTTTTTCAACATTTGTGTTTTTATGGCAGATCATGATAAATAAAACATTCGTTTATTACCAGCTTACTATTGCGTACGATTATTTTATTTAAAGGAAAGCCTCTAAATAAAGATAGGAACTAAATTTTTGTTACTTTTTTGTGCACAGTGTATGCACATTGCACTAATACAGATATCAGCTCCCCTAAACAAGTGGCAAAACGTTAATAGAATATAAATCAAATAGAATGATTATTGTATAGGATTGACATAAACGTCATTTATATGTATCGTTGACTTATGTCAATCCCGTACAACTATGTCTAGGGAGGCTACTTAGTTTGTAAATTTTTTTCTTTGGTAATGTTTAATATCTACTCTGTCGGTATGTCAAATAAATAAATAAAATACGTACAATAACATACAATTTTTCATGAAACATAACAATAAACTTATTTTACTTGAGTAAATCACAGCGCCATAGTAGCAGTAGAAAAGTTCTCCCATCTAAAACGTTGCCAAGAACATCGCCGGCGATATATCACTACACGTGGGAGAGGTACCTATTTAAAATATATTTTTCATACGCCCGTAAATCTCTTTACGAAACTTCGTTCATCCGTTGTCGCGAGATTAGGACTCTGCAGTTTGGGGCTGTTACTTATTGTATTGCGAAATTACATTTTAAATTTTGATCGCGCGCTGATTTTACGACAAGCTGATTTTAGCAACGTTTGCTTTTTTTACTCTTAAAAAGTTTTTGTTTTGTTTATGTAATTTTAACGCAAATTTTGTTGTTTAAAAAAAAATCCACGAGCAGGATTGAACCTGCACCCTTCTGACATACCGGGTCAGGTGCTCTAACACTATTTACTTTTTACTTTGAAAGCCAAAGGCGCCCATTCAATGTCAACAACTACCGTCATCAACACCCGATCATAATATTTTTACAAATACTAAAGATCAGTTAAGAAGTAGGCAAGCTATTTATAAAATGCCGGTATGTCAGAAGGGTGCAGGTTCGAATCCTGCTCGTGGACTTTTTTTTAACATTTGTGTTTTTGTAATTTTTACTCTTGTTCTTTTGTTTGTGTTTGTTTGGATTCCTGGAGACCTACTTAATGTGTATGCAAATTGGATATAACAAAAAGTATCGCCAGTACCATCGCCTACAAATTACTATGAACATTTACGTTCCCTGTGCATGCCACAATAAGGTATTAAGTTTTTTTAATGAAACTACCACGGATTACATAAAAACAAATATAAAATATAAAAAATACTTGGAGAAAGCGAACAAATTCCAGTCCTGAAACTGACACGAAAGATACTCAGAGCTCAGAATACAAATATCTGTATATGTATGCTCATTTTGCGTGAAACGGAACGCACCCGATTACCTGACGACCAACGCAATCAGTCTCACTGTGACCACCGACCCTGCAAAGGGTTAAAACGTCAAGATGCTGTATTTTTTTTTTAATACAATTAAATCAATATGGGTGTTTCAATACGTAATGTTCGCGTTAACTTTTTAATACAATATTATGAAAGTAGTCTGTCTATAAAGAGAGGGTATTTTATAGACAGACTACATACTGTCCCCAATACAAACTCAAATTGTCCCCAATGCTGGGGCACGAGCCTTCCCTATGGATGGATTGGGAGAACGGGCCATAAACCACCACGCGGGCCCAGTGCTGTGCGGTGGTTGTTAGCGTCTGCTAATGGAACGAGGAGAGAAATGACAAAACTTTTGGTCACCCATCCGATGACCGGGCGAAAGTTGCCTAACCTCAGCACTCGCAGACTGGGCGCGTTAACTACTGCGCCATCGAGCTCTTTCGAAGCAGTATTACTACAATGTTATTGAAAAATATTATGTTCAATACGTAAATTTCGGTTTGGTGACTTAAAAATTGTTAAATAAATTTTAATATGAACCACCGCAAAAACGTTTATCATTTTTAGCACGACAGTCGTTTATTTAAAGTCGCTGCATTCAATGCATCTTAGGTAGCAAATGGAAGCACACAGGCCGTCTATACATTATCAGGGGCTGATGCGAAAGTCGCAGGAAGTTAGTTAATTATGTAAATTACGGCGTGTTCCCTGAAATATGGGCGGATTCACTCAGCCGGCCGGCGGGCGCTGGCTTATGGCGGAAACGGTAGAAACACAAGCAGTTCAACGACAGACACGCATTGACACTTTCAACATATTATATTATAAAAATCTACAGCGATAATTCATATAAATATAAATTCATATAAATGGTTCTATACTAAATTTTTTCACTGTAATAATTACTTTTCTTTACTTTGTGTATGTGTCGTGTATTACCAATAAATTATTATTTATTCATACATTCATTCATTCATTCATTCATTCATTCATTCATTCATTCATAATAAGTAAGTAGGGTAAAATAATCCATTTTTAAAAAATGGTCATGGTCGTTAGTTATTATTATATGGGTTATCATTAACAGGATTATTACCCATGATTTTATATGTATTATTCATATGGTTATATTGACGTTATGTAGTAGAAAGTATCATCAATCATCGGCGCATTATGTTTTCTTCCATTATCCTTGACAAATCTATTAAAAGGCCTATATAATGGATAAAATATTTCGTTTTAATATGTAAACTTTAAGGACAGTTTTTTTTATAACACCGTTCGTTCTGTATCAATAGAAAGGATTCGAGCAGTTCAAGCTCCCTCCCCCAGATAAGACCGGGTGCGAGCCCTAACTTACGGGTTTAGAATTGTATTTAAATTAGCAGCGGTTATGCGATTTAACGTTGCGTATTTGTCTGCATAAGGAAACGGGACGTACGCCCTGAAGTTTATTTGCTACGAAATCCCGTGGTAGTGCTACGAAGTCTCGTAGTAGTTGCTACGAAATCCCGTAGCAGTTGATATGAAACTTTAAAATTTTAACCAGTTAACCAATATGACTAGTTGCGTTCATGATTTGCTACACTAGCTTTCGCATGCGGTTTTATCTGCATTTGACCTCGCATTTGGACTCTGGTTCTGCTTAACATCAAGTATAGAGCTCACTTGAGCTCAAATGTAGACTTAAATGTATTAAGAAAGAACTTTTAATATTTTTTTTAATCACATTAAATTTCAAAGCTTTTAAAAGTAACAAACTACATCACGTACTTGATAACTTATCTAAAACATTAATCAAGTATTTTTAAACCATATAAACTTCGGTGGTTGTAACCCACTCTGTGTCCTACCTTATCGTCCACTTCAGTTGAATATTTCCGCAATTCGTATCAACTTAACAAATAAATACGCAATAATACGGGCAACCTATAGCAAGTTGCGAGCGATGTCCTAGCGCTGACGAGGAAAAGATTCATGAATCATGACCCAATGCACACACAGTAGCGGTGAGAGTACAGTATATTAACTTCTGTGTGGAAAACTAGGCCGTTCTATTTTCAAATATATTTTTTTTAAATGTGGAATTTTCACCTTACAAATTTAGAACGATGCCATGTGTTGTGAGTGTGTGCAGTCTTAAACGACACGAAAAAGAACGACAAGGTAAGTATAACTATAACCTCACTTTTGCAAATCATTCAAACTTGATGTATGCTCTTAGACGGACCACGGGACCACGGACCCTGCAAAGGGTTCGAAACGTCAGGATAAACATTCAATAAAATTAATGTGTAAAATAAACGCGAGTAGATCTGTAAAAGTAGTTTCATTTGAATGTGTAATGTTCGCGTAAACTTCAGAAAATAAGATAGTACAGACCAAACTGTTTCGATGCTCCTTTTTGTATATTTTAATACATAGTAGCATTTTTTTAATGTGAGCGAATATTGTATTCTGTGGAAATAAATATTTTAAACCGTATCATGAGTGTACCTATGAACTTTTTGGTTACAGAGATTTGTTTAGGTCCAATAAAATTATTATTAGAATTTATTGAGGCTATTTTCAGTATATTGCATGGAAGATATATTATGACATAGGTCTAACTATAAGATGATATGAACTATGAAACTTTCACAATCTTTAAACTTAACCTACTTTTTCAATCAACACTGTGCTACCAGGAAATACGTGTATCTAGTTTTTAATCTACGCTTTTAAGCCACGTTTAAGCCCTCGATGAATAAAATACTTTTTACACTTTTCTTCATTCGTACTGACATTTGAAAGGAAACGATTCGTCTTAGCTGTTTTATGTACCTTTTGAACGAAGTATTACCAGTAATTTATTGATTTAGCAGAGTAGTCACGAGCACGGTTACGTATGTAATTTTAACTCTTAAATGCAATGAGATAACTGAGACAACTTCTTAGCAGTATAACCGGAGTCCTAAGCGCTGGTTAGCGCCGCACTCCATCAAGCGACTGAGTGCAAAAGATGGAGACAGCTGGTTGACCGGATGAAGCGGAGTCACGATCCTCAGCAGTAAGGAAACGATTAGGAAGATGAAAAACCTGTTCTAAAGACAAGTTCACAATAGTACAACATATTTCTGAACCGGCTAAGAAACATACGGACCGGCTTGCATGATGGAAAGCGGTCACTGCAGCCCATTGACGATTTCTCCTACAACCATGTCAACCGAAGTCGAGGTTTTAGTCTTAGAGGCTTCTTAGGTTGTTCCACTCACGATCTGATCCGAACCCGTCATACAATCTAGTAGGGAATGGGTATTATACGCTTATTATACGCTATTCCTTTTAGAAACGCTTTTACGGTGTTTCTATCACACGGCTTGAGGAACCCTTTAGGTTACTTACCGCCCCCTTAAAAGTCCAGTGACGGTGTAAAGACCGTCTGAGGCCAACAGCAATTTCTCTTTTAAAAAAACGAATAAACACAATGACGATAACGACATAGGAGATATCACGTGTGCGGTGACAACTCTGAAGCTTTTATTCTTAAACATTTCACTAGAACTACACTTCAACACGGACCGACCACAGCAATTACATGACGGCAAATAAAAAAATTCGGGTCCGGACCCGTGCTTCACCTAGGTTCTCCACCTGGGTGAAGCACGGGGACTTATAAGGTCCCGTGCTCCAACTGATGATTAGGTACAGTCAAGTAATTAAGAAAAACACATTCAATATGACCACACTGAAAATGTTTGCGTCATCTATAAGCCCCGATCCGATCCGAACCCCTTGGAGAATCTAGTAGGGCACGTGGACGCGCACTAGTAACGCCGTTCCCTCTAGAAAACCTCCGAAGGTGATTCGTTTCACACGGCTTGAGGAACCCTTTAGATTTCTCGCCGCCCCCGAAAAGACCGGTGAAGCTGAAAATTAGTCGTCGTTTGAGGCAATTAGCGAACTCTCTCCATAAAAAAGTCTACAAACATTGAGCTAACATCCACTAGATGGCTAGTACCAGCCAGCTATAATATTTAAGATCTTTCACGGAGGTCTTAATGTGTCACTGACACTATCAATCATGGGTTGCGATAGAGCCACGCTGCCAAGTGGATACTCTGGAAAGGCTTTATGGATTAAAATGTTATCGCGACGCGCCATCGCTGGCACCATTAATAATTTGAATGTGAATTTTTATATGGAAGTTCGTTGTCCCATTTTTATGATAAAATTCATTTTTTTTTCTACCACGAATGTTGTGAACCATAATCGCTCTCATTTGTTTACTAGCGACCGGCACGCGACTTTGTCTGTGTATCGTCCAAATTACACTGAGAAAACTTCGGAACATCGCGTCTTATCTCTTGCCTCCGTCATGAAAGGGTGTACTGCCAAATTTCAGTATTCTAGTTACAAAAACACAAATGTTGAAAAAATTTCCACGAGCAGGATTTGAACTTGCACCCTTCTGACATACCGGGTCAGGTGCTCTTCCAATTGAGCTATCGTGGTTCTAACCAGCCCGCCGAAATTATTCAACACTATTTACTTTTTCACTTTGAAAGCCAAAGGCTCCAATTCAATGTCAACAACTACCGTCATTAACATCAACAACATGTAATTTGTTTCGCAACAAAATTTGCGTTAAAATTATATAAACAAAACAAAAACATTTCAGTATTCTAGGTTTAGGCTGTTCGATGTTAATCATTTCCAGTCAGGGCTCCTCTTTATATACTCGTATATATTTATTGATAAGCTATTAGCTCACGACAATCGCCTCGATGACCAAGTGGCAAAGCTCTTTATATACCTACTTAGGTATAACTTGGGTTTGTGATCACTCACCCGCATTCGGCAAGCGTGTTGATTAAGCCAACACCTATTATACTACCTTTGTCTTCTGTTTTTATTGTGAACTAGCGACCCGCTCGCGACTTCGTCCGCTTGAGTAAATACCCGTATCCTATAGAACCCTAACGCAGCGCCACCTACCGGGTCCAATTATATGCATGTATCTATTGAAAAAACCTCATCAAAATCCGTTGCGTAGTTTTAAAGATCTACCTTTCTATCTAGCATACATAGGAACAGACAGACAGACAGCGGGAAGCGACTTTGTTTTATACTATGTAGTGATGTACTTTAGTTTTTCAATATTTCTTTTTTGTTGTACTTAGTGAGTGCCAATAAATGTATTTCTTCTTCTTCTTCTTCTATTAATTGTACCTAGCTCCGACTTGATTTCAATGGTGAAGGCGTTTGTTTGATGGCTATTTAAAAAATAGCCATCTCTACTGTTATAAATGTGAGAAGTTACAGTTATGGTTATATATGATTATTTTGGTAAAGTGCTTTGCATTCATATTTGTGACAGACCGAAAGTTAAACGCCTAAAGTAACATGAAGAATATACTATACAATTATGTTATTTGGTATAACCTGGTATAACCTTAATTTGAAATACGGCAAATAGGGTACTGTCTAGCATAAAAAAGAGTTTTAATATGGAAAAGTAAATCTGATATATGACAAAGAAACTCGTTGGTGGCTCGTTTCTTTGTCGCACCTCCGAATGATGGAATAGTCTACCAGCACACGTTTTCCCTCCTATCTATAAATGGGGTCCTTCAAACTAGGCGTGAAGAGGCACCTTGCTGGCCGGCACAATGAGGGTGACCGATGCTGCGTTGTTTTACGCTGCACCGTCTGGACTCCGTTTTCGCTAAACATCGGGTGGAGTGGAGTCATTTGCCGAGCTAGTTTTAAAAAATAGAATAATACCACGTGTGTTCACTTGGTTGCATAGCTACGTTTACGGATTGTACAGATTTTACCAAACGTCCTGTATACTTTTATATATAATAGTTATAAGGAGACATATAATTCTCATTTACAACGCAGGTAGTCGACACAGCAACTGAATTATTAGAGGTGTTAGCAACCAACGGAATGGACGCCGCTTAATTGGCAACTGACACGAACGTTTTGTGATACGTCAGTGCTTGTACGATATAGCAGCTGTAGACTGTCCATGTTATTAATAAATATGGACTAAAGTTAATACTGGTTTTAATAAGTTCGTCTCTGTCTGATTTAGGAATAAAAATGAGACAGTTGCATCAGATTAAACCTTAACCTTTAATTATGTGAATATGAGATGACCAATATATCAGACGACCTCCGTAGCCGAGTGGCTTGCACGCCGGACTTTGGGCGGCGCTAACTCTGAGGTCTCGGGTTCGATTACCGGTCGGGTCAATGTCGAAAACGAACTCTTTGTCGATATTGTGTCGGGTCTGTGTGGTTCCATAAAACGAGTGCTTTTTAGCTACTTACTTGGGACCAGAGCAATAAAATGTATGTGATGTTGTCTAATACAGTCATTCAGTGATCAAGGACGTTGTAAGTAAATAACAGGATAAAAAAATATGTAAAATTCGTAAAAAAAGTAAAAAAATCATTTCATCTGAACGTTTAACTTTACGTTAATGTTTTTAATAAATTCCCAGGTCAACTGTATTTCGGTTGCTTTTTTCGATGCATAGCCCGGGTTTGTGTGACCCGCATTTAACAACCATTACCCAACAATTGTAGTGATGACTTGATTTCAGTGATGGGGGCCTTTATCCAGCAGTGGGATAGACATAGGCTATTTACTACTTTACTTTATATTTTTCTCCAACAGTTTCCGATTGATATCGACAATACTTTCATTAGCAATTTATTCACAAAGAGCTCCAGCAATTTGAGATGCAAATAGACATGCCAATGGCAGTGCAACTAATGAATGACAAACGCCATTATCCATTGGCTATCTCATACCAGCCACCGCTTTATTACAAGGTAAACGCCATATTGACCCAGCTGCTGAAGGCACAGTCTAGTTGTACACAGTAGACTTAAATTGAAAACTTAACTAGCGACAACACTATCTTGTGACCAAGCCGCAGCGCCAACCAGCTAATAAACTAATATTTTTAATACTAGTGTTTGAGTTTATTGTTCTTAATGTGCGTTAATACGGAGCAATGGATCGATGGGATTGCAAAAGGCATTCAGCTCCCAGGGGCAAGTGGTTATAACTTTCGGACTGCTCATTCGATATAAAAAAAAATATTTAGCTTACATACATACTGAATGCCAGCCAACACGGCCGCAGGTCGCCTTAAATAACATTATCGGCGATAACTAGACGTGTAGCTATCACACGCACATAACGGTAATGACGCCTGTGGCTACTCTACAAATTAGTTCGGTCGAATTAAATTAAAAGCAAAATCTTCAGCGGTTGCTGATAATAATTGTTGATAATTTTACACGATGTTTTTATTTATACATTAGCGACATTTCTCAATGACGTCTACCAGACCGACGAACTTCTAAAAGACGAAAATCAAAGCAACGATAAACATTACATACTGAATACCGGCCAACACGACCGTAGATTGCCGTAAACAACGTTATCGGCGACGCGTCCGACCTTGCCTGACGTTACGTCAAGTGCCGTTATGCGTCCGCTCGACGTGCGGCCATTACGCGCACATAACGGTAATGACGTCTGTGGCTCTGTGCCACGCGTCTTAGCGCAACAAATTAGATAGGGCGAGTTTAATTAATCGCAAAATTAACGGCGGTTGCTTGGTGGTAGCCTTTGATGTGGATGATGCTTTATTAAAATACATAATGTATGATGATTCTAGAAATTATCTTATTTCTAACTTAATGCAAACTATCTATCTCAATAAGTATGTGTATACGCTGTGCACTATTTCATCATCCTGTTAAAATAGAGTATATTTTTTTTTAAATGTGATATTTTTAACTTATAACATCGCTTTGGTTGAACTAAGTCGATGGTTTTACAATTCTTTTATAAGCTAATAAGCTTTATCAAAGAGATTTATTATAAAACGTCTACCAGACCGATATACGTCTAAAGATGCAAACTCTCTCTCCAAAAAAAGAATCTACAACCAACTAAACTGTTACATGCTGTCTACCCCATACGATAATGTCTAAAGATTAACTTTACGGCAGATATTCGCAAGCAAAGCCTGTTTAATCAGGAGTTTCGACAAAGTTAGGGAAGGTAGCAAACTTTAAACACGATTCAATATTTTAAACCTAATTAACGGTGAACTTCGCGTAACATGTTTTAATCGATACGTTTATAATAATAATAATAAGAGATAAGATATCAATCAAAAATCAAAATCAAAATTGTTTATTTCTTTTACATCAGTTTACATCGTATCAAATTTAGATCCTAACTTAGAAACTTAGAGTTGACGAAGCCTCCTTTTAATCATAAAAATGCCTGTACAGGAGACTCCGCTCGGAGACTCCGCTCTTTTAAAACTCTATAGAATAACAAATACATAATAAATATATACAATAATATATATATATATATACAAATCTATAGATACAGAGAAGGAAAAAAGGTATAGTCTAGCGATAGCCTTTACGCCTAGAACATGCAAATATTATACTATGCATAGATGATATTCTCGTACCTATGAACACTAGCTTATTCTCTTTATCGGAAAAAATCTACTTTATTAATTTATAGTTGGCAAGACTTGTACTAATGTAACTTGTAACAAGAGTAAAGAAGTATCTTGAAGATTATATCTTGTCCGATTTTCTTTTATTTGCGCCGAATAGTTTTCGAGGAAAGTGAGCGAACAAATTGTTATTGGCAGACGATAAACACAATTATGAAACAGTCGTGTTGCTGTACATAATTAATATACCTGAGTAAGTTATTTACCGGAATGTCGGGTAATTTGCTACGGACAGACTGAGATGGCTCATCTTTTGTGAATACTTTCTTTTTTTCTTTACGTTACAGTTCACCTTTTTCTTGAACTATACCGACAAACGAGTACTGTATTATAATATAACTAGTTGTTACCCGCAACTTCGTTCGCGAAGACTACAGCCAAAAAAAAAAAGTAAAAAAAAAAGGTATCCTATATGCTGGTCTGGGTCATGGTCTATATATGAGGAAAGTTTCATTAAAATCCATTCAGTAGTTTTTACGTGAAAGAGTAACAAACATCCATCCATACTTACAAACTTTCGCGTTCATAATATTAGTAGGATATATAATATCATAATATATAATCGTCGGTGGAAAGGTAAACCTGATTAAACACCAAAAGGGCATTCGTGGGAAATGCACTTTAGAGTTTAATATTTAAAATGCATTTCCTACCAATTGATTTTTGGCGCTTAAGCAGTTTTCTCTTTCCACCAACGATTATATTTTAATGAAAAGCGGAAACCACAGCACATGGACACTAGCATCATCGAGACTAGTGTCTGTCACGATGGCATACAGGTTTTTTTTCTCGTTCGGAACGGATTCAATGATCTCTTTTCCCTGCTGTGGTATCATGTGGGATTAACTGAGCGCAGCAGTGGGACGTTCACAAACTGATGAAGACGATGATAATATCTTAGTAAAGCGACGCTTATATTCAGTTCAGGTCCGGGTAGCCATAAGTCTGACCGTTCATACAAAAAACCATTTCACGCGTCTGGTCACGCCTTTTCACAAAACGAAACACTACTAGTTCGCAAAACACTATTGATCGGCTGCCAATCCAGGGAAAGTCTAACAACTCTTAACAATGTTACACACCATTCCGATAGGCTTCAGAGTGCTCTCAGGAAAGCTCGAGCTGCGACGTGATGATAATGCCTCGCGTGAATCGTGTATAACGGTATCGGAACACGAGGTCGTTTGTAAAATCTGTACAACACCATCAAAATTATAATATACTCGTAATACGAGAGATCGTTTTTAAATTATTTATTATGTATCATTAGTAATAATCGTCTTCATCATCACACTTCTCCACATCTAAAAAGTAGACGTCCTGAATGGGTAGTAGGTAAAAAAATGTTTAAACGATTTAAAAGCACGTTTTTAAAGTTTATTTGAATAAATAAATTTGACTTTGACTTTGCTTTCATCATCATCATCATCTCAGCCAAACGACGTCCACTGACGGACAAAGGCCTCCTCCAAGGATCTCCACAACGAGCGGTTTGTGGTGCTCGCATCCAGCGGCTTCCCGCGACCTATACCTGATCGTCGGTCCACCTTGTTGGAGGCCTGCCCACACTGCGTTTTCCGGTACGAGGTCGCCACTCGAAAACTGTTTCGCCCCGGCGAAATAAATCGATCTGACGGCATTGTCGCTTTTGGACAGCTGTCTCCTGGCATGCGAAAGTTATTGGTTCGAGGTCCAGAGGCGAGGGCTCTTTCTGTTAAGTTAGGTATTAAGTTGAGTGATATTTCAGCCTATACTCTCATATTTATCATCATCAGTTATGTTAATGCCTATAAGGATGGTGAGATCGGATGACTAAAAAATATTAAATAGTTAATTGTATCTATAAGAACTACTGTACCGTTAAACTAAACCCAACTACATACTAATATAAAATGTTTTTGTTTTGTTTATATAATTTTAACGCAAATTTTTGTTGCGAATCAAATTACAAAAACACAATGTTGAAAAAATTTCCACGAGCAGGATTTGAACCCGCACCCTTCTGACATACCGGGTCAGGTGCTCTTCCAATTGAGCTATCGTGGTTCTAACCAGCCCGCCGAAATTATTCAACATTATTTACTTTTTACTTTGAAAGCCAAAGGCACCCATTCAATGTCAACAACTACCGTCATTAACACCCAATCATAATATTTTTACAAATACTAAAGATCAGTTAAAAAAAATTTGCGTTAAAATTATATAAACAAAACAAAAACATTTTATAAATAGCTTGCCTACTTCTAAACTGATCTTTAGTATTTGTAAAAATATTATGATCGGGTGTTAATGACGGTAGTTGTTGACATTGAATGGGTGCCTTTGGCTTTCAAAGTAAAAAGTAAATAGTGTTGAATAATTTCGGCGGGCTGGTTAAAACCACGATAGCTCAATTGGAAGAGCACCTGACCCGGAATGTCAGAAGGGTGCAGGTTCAAATCCTGCTCGTGGAAATTTTTTCAACATTGTGTTTTTGTAATACATACTAATATGTTTTCATTGCATTAACTTAGTCCTACATCCAGTGTAAAGCTAAAAACTTCATTATTAACTATGTTAATTAAGTTTGCCTCATAAAAATGTTACTCTTAAGTTTAATTAAAATGGTCTAAGCTACTTACCATCAGACTAGCAAACTGCACTAGTCGCAAGTACTAAGTACCTACTCGAGAATCGCGACACTTGACGCTCTCAAAGACCAGACTAATATTTCACACGGGCGAGCACATGAAGGGTTGCAGTGTAGTGCGGACTAGAGTACCTTCAATACTAAAGTCAATTACCTACCCGAACAAAACACGACGTACCAAAGAGTAAATACAAACGGATGTTACTGTCAAGTTGTCAAGTTAATACTTAGTACTAAATCCAGTAAAATTACAGTCCGTATGCTCGTTTGCTGGCTCAGAAACATAAGAAAACACAGAAACTGTACCTATGCTATAGGTATCTATATCTATGTAGTCAGCGTACAAGTTATAGCGATAGCGACCTGACGGTAAGCGGTTAACGCAACCTCAAAAAAAAAAGAAAATCTATTTCTATCTTTACTAAGATAACAAGGCGTATTATCTTTGAACTCAGTAGGGTTCGTTAGAAATTGCCTCCCGAAGAAACACTTCGCCTTTTCTGGATCTTTCTTGTACCTATATTTACTTTTGCTCATAGTATGCCTACAGAATTATAACCTTTACATTTTTCTACTTTTGTTCAAATGCTAGGTAAACTGTTTCTATTGTAATAACTTTTGTATTATATATTTTCTACATCGATAACAAAAGTAAGGAAACTTCAGCGTTTAATTTATAGGTAAGAACGTCCAGACATCTCTAGTAGACATTAAAATGTGACGCTAGTTCCTCTTAACTTAATTCTTCAAAAGTAAGCGACAAACCGAACTAATTTCCTAAAACAAGTGATGCAGAAAATGGTATATCATTATATCAATACTTTGTTACTTCGACTGGCACCTACGCGTTGAACCCTGGAAAGAACAAAACCTGCGTGCAACCGTACTAATACTTGCAAAGCCTGTAACAATACGCGCATCTCTATCGTCACTGTTCCGAAGTACAACCTATATGCGTTTATGTTGGATGTTGAACATTTTATGTTGTGCCGTGGCGATGCTTCATCAGGATAATGGACCCTTCAATGCAAACAGGGGTTGTGACCGCGCGGCTCATACGGTACGCATGGAATGATCTAGAAGTATATTTTTCTATTCGTATAGCTATACATTCTCACTAAGTTGCATACTAGGTACGTTTTTATAGAAGTTGAATTTATTTTTATGAACAGCCGAATTCAATTAGCAGAATGAGTCTTTCTTTACCTACTAGCGGCCCGTCCCGGCTTCGCACGGGTGGACATTACTTTTTTAAATAGCCTACGTTTCTCTGCGCTAATGTAGCATTCTAATAGTGAAAGAATTTTTTTAAACCGGTTCAGTAGTTTTTGACTTTATTTGTTACAAACAAAAATACAAAAATACAAAGCTTTCCTCTTTTTAATATTATATTAGTATGACAACAGGACAAAAGACTGACACCCGTTTGCACTAAACTTATTAATCGCCTAAGTTCTTGCCTAATTTGTTTAGGCTACTCCTAGCGAAAAATTTGCTTGCACTAACCATAGGCAATTCCTAACTTTATGAGCCCGATTAGGAAGCGCCCAACGAGTAAGGCGATACTTAAGTAGTACTATTATGTCATTTTCTATCTGTCACAATCAAACTAATCAATCAGGCACTTTTTGATGGGTTATTTTCTTCCGGCGTGAAATTCGGAGTTCGTTTACGTTTTGTGCATACCATTTTAATAAAAACCACACGAAAATACCACGAAAGGCACGACAACAAAGTCCAAAAATTAGATTGTCAAGACATGACGTTGACAAATTCAAACAGATTTTGTTTTTTAATATAATAGACCATAAACAATCTATCATTCCAATCGTTCCTCATTCTTTCATCATTCACTTTACTAGGCAATTCCTTAGTTTCGTCACAGCTGAGACAGAACTTTTAGTGCAAACCAATTTTTTTGTTGAGCTGCTCCTAAGCTTAGGTGTATCTTAACTAGGACAAGCCTAACCCAAGTTTAGTGCAAACGGGCATTAGACCTAGTGGTGTTGAATCGGTCTCCACTCAGCATAATGTCGAAATACCTGGTTGGCACCCCAACGCTGATCTTCAGTGGAAACTAGAAGCGGAAATGCGAAACCATGAAAATATTTTACTCACAGCGATTCATCAATATAAGGCCTCTTCCTCACCGGATCGGTACGTTTTCGTTTCGGTACCGCCTCTGCACCGAATCTGTACAGATTGTTTACCGAACGCATGTAATTTAAATGAGAGTATTCAGACCGAGACGTTTCGGAACAGATTATTTGCCAAGCACCTCTGCACAGAATCTGTACAGACAGAGCAGCCGGCCTCCCCCGTCTCGCCCCCGCGCCAGCTCCGCCGATCAAGGCGACATGTTGACGCGACTGTACAATATCGAATGAACAATACCGTACCGAAAACATCCAGGGCCTGTCAGGAAATGTTTTTCAGCAGAAAATCTGTACAGATTCGGTGCAGAGGCGGTACCGAAACGAAAGCGTACCGATCCCGTGAGGAAGAGGCCTAAGTCATCTATACTACCTATGGGTTTGACTTTTGGATATGTAAAAGACATTCCTTAAATTTACGTTTGAAAATTGGAACGCTATTACAGATTGACTTTTTTATTACCGTCCAAACCTTCTGAGATGACTACCGTGATACAAACGAACAACTCTTACTATTGGACCAACTCCCTAACTCGAAAATAAAATTCAGCTGTTCCATATAAAACATTAATATTCATTCGACCAAAATGTATGTAAAGTACACAATCAGTTACTGTATCCCATTTTTAATGATGAAAGGAAGTGTCTATCATTAGTTCCGCTAGGTACAATTGTGATACAATTATTTAAATGCAATATATTACTTACTTATAATAATTCTCAAAAATCTCGAGTAATTATAAAGCTTTCATCATACAAGCAAATCAATTGTTACATTGACAACAAATTGGCTTTGATCTTTTAATTCGACGTTCGCATGTAAGCCTACTGCATGATCTCAGAGCTACTCGTAGTCAGACTAGGCACGCCTAGGACGCTAGTTACATACTCTATCATATATTGTGTAGTAGTACTATCGTATGTGATACTAAAACGGTTAAATTACCTATTTTTCTTTTCTCGTAATGTAACATTTAGATTCGACTTTGAGCATTACATTACAATACTACCTCTCTGACTGATGAGCATTCGCCTGTAATGTAACATTTAGATTCGACTTAGAGCATTACATTACAATACTACCTCCCTGACTGACGAGCATTCGCGTGTAATGTAATATTATAGATTCTACTTTGAGCATTACAACTACCTCCCTGACTGACGAGCATTCGCCTGTAATGTAACATTTAGATTCGACTTTGAGCATTACATTACAATACTCCCACCCCTGACTGACGAGCATTCGCGTGTAATGTAATATTATAGATTTGACTTTGCGAGCAATCACGTGTGATTTAGTTGATTCCATAATGTCAGACGAAGCGGACATTGTGCTGAGAGCGGGAATCTTAATTCGACATTGATATTTACGTAAAAAAACAAAAGAAACGATATTGGTGTCATGAATTATTTCAAAACCGGCGAAATACAGGCGGTTTGGATATTTTAGAAAGAATCGACCGACCCATAAGTAAACTTAAAATATTTTTAAGAATGTCTCGTTTTGTGTGCTCTCTCACCGGGAGCATTCGCGTGTAATGTAACATTATAGATTCGACTTTGAGCATTACATTACAATACTACCTCCATGACTGACGAGCATTCGCCTGTAATGTAACATTTCGACTTAAAGCAATACATTACAATACTACCTCCCTGACTGACGAGCATTCGCCTATAATGTAACATTATAGATTCGACTTTGAGCATTACATTACAATACTACCTCCCTGATGAGTTTTATATCAATACAAGGTGCGCGGTTTTTTTTTAATGGATACTTTATATATATTAACTCCATTATAATTATATCTCATTTGATAGCTTTTGAATACAGAAACTTACTACAAACTTCTAACTACATCCCTGATTCGAAACCAAAACTTTGACGAGCTGTGCCAGATTATATTGCAGACCATGCAAGCAGTTACAATAATACTTACTTAGGATTGAAATTACGGAATAATTCCTTAGATATTGTCATTATTACCTATTGTTGACACTAATACCAATGTTCAAATAATGTTAAAAAGTTTGTGTTTCTCCATCATCATAAAAGAAGAATTGTAATACCAAGGTGTCATCTACTGGAGTTAGGACTTGGAACTGGTAACCACTCCTACACTATGATACAAGTACGATTGCACCTCCTCCCACTTTTATTCAAAGACACCGGTAACTTTGAACTTTTGCAAAAATAAAAAAAAATACTTACTCTTTGGAATTTTTTAAGTCAAGGTTACCAGTAAAATTAAAAAATCGCACTACTAGCAAATTTTTAATGTATGTTTAGTCTATGTCTATGAAGTACTTAATCCACCACAGACTATTTTAACCCGATATAAAAAACATACAGCGAAATTTTAAAAAATAAGAAGTAGTTCGCCTTCACACGGAAAGTTACAAGCTCGTTCTCTGCAGGTAACGGGCCATCTACATTAGCCCATAGGAGATGATGGAATAGAGGAAGGTCCTAATGGATGAACGGGGCCCGCGAAATAATCGACAGCCTACCCGAGCGTCTATTCTCAGAAGTATAACACAAACAAAAGGGCGGGAAAATACTTAAGCCTCTGTATATTCATGGCGTGAAAGAAAAATAAGATGGCCGCGTTGCGTACGTCATGAATTGGTTACTTGTTGTGTAGGGCAAACTCTAAACTGATGAGGTAATTTTAAATATTTTGTTTAGAAGCATGTATATAATTCTACTTTTAAAAAAAAACAATTTTTTTTTGCGATTTTGGTGAGCTTAAAGTTTATTGAAGCAACGGATAAAAAATAGCCAAAACGATCATTACGTTTAAGAAGTAATATTGCGTATTTTTTTATATTATTCTTAAAATTTATTTATCTGTGTGTTAGACAAATACACACTAATCCATTATTATTAGTAAGGTTTCCATTTTAGTAATGCCAAGATATTATTGAGCACTTACTTTGTATCGATTAATTTCACAACTACCTACATCTTACGCACAGAACAGTCTAGGTGAATACTGACGGTATCAAAAGACAAAATAAATACGTAATTATATTAATAAGTGAATAAATTCACAAAACAAAAATAAGCAACCGATAATATAAAAGTTTTGGTTGTGGTCATATACGTAATATAATTTTATGCATGTTCAGGCCACATAGAAGCGCCTGATTTTGTTTAGATGAAAATAGCGACGACGTGACGTCTCACGCCACGAAAAAGAATTGCGCTCGGAGGCTCGGACAGCGAAGCATCAATTTACTGTTACAACCATTTTTTATTATTATCATTCATTTAATTTGTACAGTTTACGATGAAACTAGCATACAACCTACAGTCTGAGTCTCATTACGAAGACATCAATTCCTGCGCGATCATTTGTTGTAAACCAATTACAATTTTACAAGGCTTCTCACGGGTGTACTTTTTTTTTCAATTTATTAATATAGCCTATGTTACTCAGCGCTAATGTAGCATTCTAATGGTGAAAGAATTTTTGAAATCGGTCCAGAAGTTTTTGAGTTTATTCGTTACAAACATACATACATACATACATACAAAAAAACAAAGGTTTCCTCTTTATGATATTAGAATAGATAACTAACATTGTTCATTAACATCCTTGGCATCAGTAATTTAACAAGCAGGTAAAATCTTATCAGCCGAAACAAAACCAACTTGAATATAGCCATGATTGCTGAACCATTATAGGGAACCCTATATTATTATAGGGAAGATTAAACGTTTGAAAGGTATTTCATAGGCGATAACTTAGGTTGTTAAGTCGAATCCTTCAAGGTCTTGAACTTGAAAATTACTTCAATATGTGATATTTTACGATGATAAGTAATGACATAATTAAAGCACAAGGGTATTGATAGCAATGAAGTAAAGTAATCGAATCACAAAGAGAAAGTTTTATAGGGAATAATAAGGCAAATTTATTTTGGAGGAGCTCGATGGCGCAGTGGTTAACGCGCCCGGTCTGCGAGTGCTGAGGTTAAGCAACTTTTGCAAAGGCCGGTCATCGGATGGGTGACCAAAAATGTATCATCTCGAGGTCCTCCGTGCTTCGGAAGGCACGTAAAGCCGTTGGTCCCGGCTGCATTAGCAGTCGTAAACAACCACCGCACTGCACTGGGCCCGTTTATGGCCCGTTCTCCCTATCCATCCATAGGCTCGTGCCCCAGCAGTGGGGACATAAAATGAGCTGATGATGATGATGAATAAGGCAAATTTATTAATGAAATGAAATCCAGAATATGGTGTCACAACACCGTGTTACAACCATGTTACAACACCATATCGTAATACCTACTCAATTAATTATTAATTAGGTACCAACACATACAGAGGCAGTAGCAACAAGTTAATAAATGCAATACTTCATTATTCTTACATTGTAACATTTAAAAGAGTAATACGAGTAGATAGAAGGCATCAAGAAAATTTTAACAGAAACAAAGGAATAGTAAGCATTTAAATACCTTGCAAAAAGTAGGGAATATTAGATTAGGGGATTAGAAGAATAATACTTCATAAAAACTTAATTCTTTGTATCTCCTGTTATTTTGTTATTTCTTTTATCAATTTTCATAAAATTTTATTGCCCACAGACATCGTAATAAAGAGACTGACAAGCATAAATTATAACGCGCGCGAGTAACTTTATTCAATGTTTGCGTTGCTCGAGCGCGTTTGTATGAAGTTTACCGTCTGCAGTCTTCATATTTTGTGATCTACCTCTGTGCTACAAGCTGCCCCAGTGGGGTAACCAGGAGCTCTTATGGCAGTATTGTTGCAGTTGTGAAAACCAGACGCGTGTAGCGGCGAACATACATGCGTCTCGTTTTCACAACTGCAATAATACTGCTATAAGAGCTCGTGGTTACCCCCCTGCTTTATGGAATTGTGGAATGACACTATGTGTTGCGTGCGGAAGGGCATTGAAGCTAACTCGCGTTAATTAATTGGAACTTTCCATCCACATCCCGAAGTTTTAGTGGTAATTGCCTTGTCGACTGGACTGCTATTATTTTGTGCTTCGGCACGAATTTCGGCCACTTGACAACTTGTAAAATAATGCTTGTGATTATAAAGGAATCGAATATCGAGTAAAATAATGTTGAAGATAACTGTTGGAATGCTAACTGTGCTATTGCACCTTCTTGACGAGAAAATTGATCGTCTTGTATTTTGCCTGATATTCATAATAGGTATACTCGTATAACTAACTATAGTGTTAGAAAATTAACAAAAATGCAAAAAGATTTCTTAAGTATTCTGGCTACCTAAGTGATATTATTAATTTTGTGTTTGGAATTAGCCACAAAACAAAGAAGAAAACACAGAAGAAAAAAGAGATGATAAATAGTATCTTTATGGGAAATGCAATAGCAATCTCTTAATTACCAAAAAAAACCCCAGCTAATAACATGCCCTTTTTAAACCTATTTTACATGCAACGAAAACTTTAGCCTCTCAAAAAGTGCCGTAGCAACGTATACTCAAACTTAAGTAACGAATTGGCCGAATCTTAGAAACTCAATCAAACCCCTAGAGGCTTCTCGGGAGCGAGCTTAAAATGAGGCGCCCCACTTCCAAGTTCCACATAAGTCATTAAATATTTATACAACCCCGTAATCCTAATTTAAATAAACACGCAGCACTGCAACGACACTGGTATACGCACGTATACAAGTAAAAGTGTTGCCAGCATTAAAAAACGGGAGTAAGTAGGAGTTTTTGTAATTTTGGTTTATTCGGCTGATTTATGTTGAAGAAAAAAATTTATTTTTTGTAGTAAGCTCTATACATAATAATAATAATTTCAATTTACTCATGAATCTATTCGCGTTTATTAAAATAATATTTAATTTTGTCGTTACGAAATCTCGGTTAGTCTAGCTCGGCTACGTCACCGCCTAGGGAGACTGAGGCGTTGATAATCTCAAAATTAGTTAGCAACATGCTATAGTATTTCTTCTATTGGTTGCGTTGTTTCAAACAAGATCCTTTAAGAATCATCACGGTATCTATTTTTTAAACAAAAAGAACACGATACGAATTCGTATTTATGAATAAAAAAGCAGTGAAAAAATTCAGTGCAGCCGCCCTGATTGCGGACCCAGGTTCGATTCCTGCCTGGGTCGGGTAGGCATTTAATTTTTTCACTGTATTTAATAATAGAATTTAGCTATAAATATTTAATTTAGCTTCAGTGCAGCAATCAGCACTTTAAAAAAATATAAAATTTATTAACTTTTTAACCATAACATCATTTTTCTAGTTTTAATGCTAACTACCACCTCATTAACCACTAATCTCAATTTGCACTGGCAACACTGTAGCAGAGTTCGTAAATTAAGCCCACGGCACGCTGCGACTTACTCATTACCCAAAAGGTCCCAGAGGCGTAAATTTCAACAACAATTCCTTTATTGAATCGTGGCCTAGCGAGAACAATATTTATTTACGCTGTGCCGCCTCCACGGAGCCTGCCACATAATTTTGTTGTAAACTTATTAAAACTCCTTGTGTTCCGTGAAGTTTTTAGTATGATTCGACGACGACCGACGACGACGACCGACGACGACGACCGACGACGACGGTGCGAAGTTTACTTTCACATTAATTGCCCAATAAACATTGCGTTAATCGGCTTGGAGTTTGTGGTGTGACGGGCAATGGAAGCACGTGTTAGCTAGTTGCATTGTTAAATGCAACCTTTTTTGCAGACGTCAATTTACTTTAATATTTATTACCAGCGCCAACAATTGCGGTGTCAAAAAGTTTCTTACATTGAGGTCGTTAGTACTTCTAAGAAATGATTACGTAATCAAGAAAGTTAATGGACGTGCCCCAGTGGGGCAGAGAATTGTATTACATCCAAAAGACCGTATATACCTACGTACCACCTAGGCAAAATAGAGTAACGTTGTGAAAATATCAGGCAACATTTTTTATATTAAATTTGTCTAATGACAAAATGGAATTTTAATTTGAGATAAGAAAAGATAATAGTAGATCGAAAGCCGTATATAAATTATTCACAGTAAAAGATTTTATCTCCAAACGCTCCAATATGCATGTCAGACCAAAACTGCTTCTTTCTCCAGCAACTGCTCCCATTAGCAGAGCGAAACTGAAAAGCGCGGAAAAGTTATAAACTGCAAAGGCCCCGCAGATATCACTCCCAAAGCAACGATTATACGTTGAATAATTTAATTAAAACCTCCGGAGTCGGCGGTTGCAACAACGTGGCACGACGGCAATAAATAAAATTATTTCGCGAGCAGAACAAAATACTAAAAAAAAAAACAATGAAAGTTTGCACAATCCGGCCGCGTTCGGGTTTGCTGCTCTTGCGCTTAACAATAGCGGCGAATAGGCGAATAGTGGGCATAGCTGGATACTGCACGGAACAATTATGTTGTCAATACAGTGAATGTATTGGTGTTTAATAAATGCATAGGCTTGTGTTGTTGGGTAAGCCGTAAGACCGCCCGCGTCACTTGTCAGCCGAGCGTTGTGGTGAACGGACGTGCTCTCACCACACGCTTACCTTGCAAGCGAACAGTGTTTTATGACAACCCCTACAATAGAGGTCACCAAAAATAACAACAATTATATTGTTAATCCACTTTGTTGTCTTTAAGATAAAAATAATATTGTTTATTTATATTACAGCTGCTAGTAAGCTGCCTGCGACTTCGTTCGCGAGAACTACAGTCCTACAGGAATCTGTTATTTGGATAAAAAGTATCCTATGTCCTAATTATTTTTATTTACATTATATTATTTATATTTTATTAAGCATAAACATTTGCATACCTAATATTATGTTTTACTTAAACAAACTATGTTAATTATATATTCCCTGCTAGGAATCGAACCCAGGACCTTTAGGTGTGGAACAGGTAATCTAACCACTTGCCTATAGAGGCAGTATCACTACATAGTCTAAAACAAAGTCACTTCCCGCTGTCTGTCTGTCCCTATGTATGCTTGATCTTTAAAACTACGCAACGAATTTTGATGAGGTTTTTTTTAATTGATAGTGATTCAAGAGGAAGGTTTATATGTATAATACATGCATTTAATTGGACTTGGTAGGTGGCGCTGCTTTAGGGTTCTATAGGATTCGGGTATTCACGCAAGCGGACAAATTCGCGAGCGGACCGCTAGTAAGTGTATAATTGATTAGTTGTTATTTAGCGTAGTGTAGTGTGCAGTCTTTGTGCAGTACTTGCATGCACCGCTTGGTTTCTTAACACAAACGCAATATAGTAGAATTTATCTACGTACCTGCCTAAATGTACACTACTTTAAGTTGTCACTTAATCACACTTTGCGCATTTGCATTGCAAGCCGTGTATTGTCGTACTTTCCATGTAGTCACTATCAAAAAGGTCGTAGAAATTTGCAAAAAAAAAACACGAGCGGGATTCGATCCCGCGCCCTATGACATGCCGGGTCAGGTGCACCACCAACTATGCTACGATAGAGCCACAATAGATAGACGATGCTATCGAAGCTCTATCGTTTTATTTTATTCAACACTTCTTTTTAAATTGTGATCTGTTTGCGTAAATTTGCGTATAATTATATACAACCATAATCAGAGATCATAGAAACCTAAGTAAAATTAAGTAAAACCAAGAATACTGTTTCAGTATCGCAAGAGCTTTTAGAACAACCAAACATTTTAAACTTGTCATTTTATGTTATCGGCATCAAACTCAAGTGTTGAAACGAGCTTATTTTTTAAATAACAATTGAGTGCTGTAAAAGTTCAGCCTGTATAATAAACAATAATGAAACAGAAACTTTTATTTATACCTATTTACTTAAATAAAATACTTATCCCCTCCCTATCCATCCATAGGGAAGACTTGTACCACAGCAGTGAACATAAAATAAGCTGGTCATGATAATTATGAAATTTAATATATATTTAATTTGTATTTAAATTGAAAATCGCATGTCAAATTGACGAAAAATGCGGGTAGTTTTGTATTGACATCTTGCAGTACGCGATAAACTATTTCTATTCATTTCAATAATAGAAATCTCTAAAGACACACTTCTCAGTACACTGGCCGTGTTTTATAAGCGTGCAGCCGTGTCGGCCGCATCGTCTGCGGGCAGGCGAGCCAGCTGGCCACGACAAAAGGCGCAATTAATACCAAACTGACGCCATTGCGCGGGAGATAAGTAATCGCACAGACTGCGGGCGATTCGCAGTATGCAGATGCGTGTAATATTATGACTATGTATTTATTTATAACACCAGGGCCGACCGATTGGTCGCCCTAGGTACCGCTGGAGCGATAGGGTGGAAGCTGACCTGCGAAACCTCGGAGCCGTCAACTGGCAAGAGACTGCAATGGAAAGGGGAAAGTGGTGAAGACTCACTTTGGGTCCCTGCGCCAATGGAGTTAGTAAGTAAGTATTTATTTATAATCGTAAACATACAGGTTAAAGTTAGAACATGGCTCTTAATCTGCCGTCTGCTGTAAATACAGACAGAAAAGAATTTTAATTGTTTGTAGGACGGATCTGGCACTAAGCAGACGAAAGGTTTATATATATAATTGATTAGTTTTCTGATAACGAACGAACTGATGAACTATACTCATATAATAATATGTACCAAAAATATTTATATCTTACGCAAGTATTGTTACGAAGAATTATATTGAATTCGGAATGATGAATGAAAAATATTCCACGAGTAGGACTCAACTCGAATCCGCACCTTCAGACAAATAAAGATAGTGTATAACAACACTGCCCTCCTAGACAAGTCGCTAATAGAATAGAAATGAAATTATTTACATATTTAATATAAGTACTTATTTGATTTCTATTAGCGTTATGCCACTTGTTTATGGGGGCAGATAAAAGCTCAGAATAATAACTAAAGGACAAAAGTGTGATCGAAAGCATTATCGAACGATTGAAAGAGTTTGAATGTGCGCAGTTACGTTTTAAAAAGGCGGCAACAGTGCATGACGTCACCTGCGCACCAACTTAACTCTCAGCCCGTAGAGTCGCTGCTCTGTGGCCGCGTCCACGGCCATTAGCAAACCTAGTAAAACCGTTTTAAACGCCCTACAAAACAGCGGAACAATTTCACAGCAATCCCACTGAGCGACCGGAGTGATAACGCGTCTGATTTAACTCCATTTTTCCGTGACTAACTTGCACTGTACGCGTACTAAATAAAATACGCACTCGGCCGAATTGCGACAGTCCACTGCACCGGTATCATTTTAATTGATATTGTTTTGTTATTATGTTAGATGCTTTTGGAATACATCAAAAATTCAAGCCTCTCATAGTGGCGACTGACCGAAGCGTATCATCGTAACGTAACATATTCGATGCGAGCATTCGCATGGTCAGTGCAGTGAGCCGAGCCGCTCGCCGCGAGCTCAGCCCCGTTAAGCATCAGCAATGACGTGTCAAGCTCGCTGCGAATGGTACGTACACCACGGTTACGTTACGATGAATTCGCTTTGGTCAGTCTCTAACTCTCCACCTTTTAAAGCTGTTTTGATCATTATTTCATAAAATTAATCAACGTTGATTCTACGATAAACAGGTGGACATAGACCATAAACTTAATCGGATTACTAAAAACAAACATTTCTTTTATTTTTATCCTATGGTCATGGTTATTTTTGTAGTTAGCTGAAATCTTTAATTCCCAGGTCTTTAACATTCCCAGAATTTCACTTTCTCAATTTTGCACATAGACAATATCGAAAAATCTGAATTAAAAAAAAACATTGTCGGTAAAGATTCACTAACATGTATTAAGGTCAGCGTGATGTTGGATGACCGGATGGTGGGAAGGCCGGAGTCCAGCAATATGACGTCTATAGTTGATGATGATGATGACGATAATGATGATGATAATGTTCTAATAATCTAATAAATCTAATAATCTAATAATCTATTTATATGTAGAACAATAATATATATACATCACATCGTGTGTGTACTGGTTTGTCGATATCGATAAACTTTATCGATACACACGACCATCGCACTAGCCCGACGCAGTGCCATTAACCCTATTGTTCTCCTATATACCTGCGCCCGGGCCGCAGTGCCCGCACGCATGTAACACCAGTCGAGATCTCTCTTCGACGCGGAACGCACGCTGCTCTGCACTTGCATATCGCTTGCCACATACGCTTATTTACTTTCGCGCTGTGCTTACTTTATGTGCTATAGACTTTTCTATTTCCTACACGCTTATCTGACTGTAGTTATAGTGCTGTACTTTCATGTGCTTGAATGTTCTTTCTGTGCCTTCTGTGAACTGTATGTATATATATATATTGGTGTTGTGGATTTAGTAAATCACCTCAGAACTGTAAGTTGATCTATTTATTTCTCACCCAACAAACACCATAGTGGTGACCCCGAACGAACCATGGAAAGGGAGTTTAGAGATGCACGTGGAACCGTCATGCCGACCACGCGGTCAGACGATAGTGACGTGACAGAGAAAAGTATCGATGTTTTTAAAGTTGGTACCCGACTACCAACCTACAGTGGTGACCCCGACGGAGCACAGAAGCACCTTCAACATCGTCGCAGCAGCACCCATCCATCACTCCTCATCCATCATCTACCTTCGCCAGCAGTCACAGCAAGCCAGCAATCGAGCCACAAGGTTCCACCGCAGCATCTTGGACGACGCTTCCTGGACCTCCGGCACACTCGACGGCATCATCCCGACCTGGTCTCCGCAGCCCACGACCGGTGCATCAATGTCGGCCGCATCACTCCGGCGTGGCAGCCCTGCACACTAGCAGCTCGGACCCACCGTCATCATCACCTGTCTCGACTCACCGCAGACAGGAACAGCACACTGCATCACTGGCAACGCGCCTACACCCCACCCGTCTCGACTCACCGTAGACTGGGGCATCCTGCAGCAGCACTCTCCACTGGCACTTGCAAGCTCTGACGCACTGACTGCTGAGCGCACTCACTGACATCGACCTCCGGTCTCAGGGGGGGAGTGATGTGGCGGCGTCACCTACCGCATACGCCGCACATAATCGACACGAAGCAAACACCTTCTCAACCATGTCAACAGATGGCGCCACAAACGCATACCAACGACGTCGCCATACTACGACGATAAATTGTATGGAAAGCCTGCATCGCGGTAGTGAAGTTTCACCATCTCCTTCGCTATATATAGCACCTCCAACTAACATCCATCGGACCTCGGTCCCCGAGCTATACCACCCAGCTCGGAGGAAGATCTTCCCTTTATCTTTCCTCATAGTGGCGCACCATCACCAGTTAAAAGCATTCTTAGGGATGCTCAACTTTTACAGGAGATTTCTTCCCCGGGCTGCTGAAATCCAGGCTCCCCTGCATGCTTTACTGACAGGCTCTGTAAAAGGGTCCCAGCCAATCAGTTTGACAGGTGACGCCCTTACAGCCTTTAATGCATGCAAAGATAGCCTCACAAATGCTGCCCTACTGGCGCACCCTGACTGTACTGCCAAACTTGCCTTGGTGACCGACGCCTCCAATAAGGCAATCGGTGCAGTCCTCCAACAACTCAACAAGGGAGCGTGGCAACCATTAGCCTTCTTTTCGCGAAAGCTCAGTCCGTCCCAGGTAAAGTATTCGCCTTACGACAGGGAGCTGCTCGCCATTTACGAAGGGATCAAATATTTTAGGCATATGCTCGAGGCCCGGCACTTTGTCGTCTACACTGACCATAAGCCGATCAGTTTCGCATTCCATGAAAGGAAGAAAAACTGTTCGCCTAGGCAGTTCAGACACTTAGACCTCATCGCCCAGTTCACAACAGATATCCGTCATATATCTGGCAAGGATAATGTAGTAGCTGATACCTTGTCACGTATCGAAGAACTGGGAGTGCCGGTCAACCTCGAGACATTAGCCCAAGGTCAAACATCAGACCCGGAACTTCAAAAGCTGTTGGAAGAAGGTACGTCTCTACGTTTGGATAAAATGACAATCCCTGGAAGTCGTGTTCCCCTATACTGCGACAAAAGTACATCGACTTACAGGCCGTTTGTCCCCAAATTCTATCGCAGACAGGTTTTTCATAGCCTACACTCCTTAAGCCACCCAGGTGCCAATGCAACTGCAAAGCTTGTTGCAGAGCGATTTGTCTGGCCCGGTATTAGAAAGGACTGCAGGGAGTGGACGCGTACTTGTTTGGCATGCCAAAAAGCCAAAGTAAATCGGCACGTCACCGCACCTCTAGGCACTTTCACCTTGCCACGAGTGCGCTTCAAAGAGATACATATAGATCTCGTGGGCCCCCTACCAATCTCGCAAGGGTATCGGTATTGCTTGACAGCCGTAGATCGGTTTACCCGATGGCCGGAAGCAATACCGATACAAGACATCACTGCGGAAACCGTGGCTAAAGCACTTCTGTCAATGTGGATCGCTCGTTTCGGCTGTCCGTCTGATATTGTAACTGACCGTGGCCGGCAGTTTGAATCGGCCCTTTTTCAATTTCTGTCAAAAACAGCCGGTTTTGAGCACAAGCGGACAACTGCTTACCATCCGGCGTGCAACGGCATGGTGGAACGCTTCCACCGACAACTTAAAGCCGCTATTATCTGCCACGCGAATGACAAATGGACAGAGTCTTTGCCATGGGTACTATTAGGTATACGAAGTGCCTTCAAAGAAGACCTCCAGTGCTCTTCCGCAGAACTGGTGTATGGAGAGCCGTTAAGGTTACCAGGCGAATTTTTTGAACCGGCCGACGGTAGTACGACAGACCTGTCAGAATTCTCTGCTCGCCTGAAGCAAATTGCTACAAGCTTACGACCTTCACCAGCTTCACGTCATTGTAAGCCAAAGGTGTTCATTTATAAAGAATTGGCAACCAGTGATCACGTGTTCCTTCGCGAAGACGCATCACGTGGTTCTCTTCAACCAGCATATTTAGGTCCCTTCAAAGTTTTAGCGAGGGACGAGAAAACATTTAAAATCCTTAAAAAAGGTAAAGAGGTCACAGTATCGATAGACCGCGTTCTTTAGATTAGACGCCGCCACACACCCTCCGAGTAGGTACTTAATAAAAATGAAACAGAAGACTCTCACTACGCGGGGTATAATTACAGAATTACAGATTTATGCTAATTACACAGTTGAACAAGCATACGGAAACACTTTAACATAGAACAGTCTTCACAAGACAAAAGTTTTATGCAAATACAAAAGAAACATTTTAAGGAACCTTTCAGGGTTCCGTAGAAATTGGAAGTTGGGAAATTACTATGAGCCATTAAGAAGTTCGCCTAACTATTTATACCCACGAGGCTCGGCTCCTTTTATCGAGGTGCTTGCAATATAAAAACTATACAATATGAGGTGCATTATATTCAGCGGCGAACGGAAAGTGCTGTCTCAATAACTTCGGCTAGTGTTGTGACCAACACGTATTTTATTTATCTCTGTGAATAATATTACTATTATAATCAGTTAAAATATGGTGATGTATTAAGCAAAATTATATTATGACTGCTTTGACGACATAACAAAAAAAAACATTGAACAAAGGTAATTTTTGCTTGTTTATAAACTCACAATTTTTTATTTGAAACAAAAAATCGCTTGTAATATAATGCAAAAGTAACTGTCTGCCTGCTACGTCATCATGCCTAAACCACTGAACCAATTCCTATGTTGACTTTGTGCAGCTGCTCTCGTGAATGTTTCGGTCAAGTGTCAAATTGCTACATAAGATTTATTTACACTGCGAAAATTGCAAAGCAAAATGTAGGTGCATCTTTAAAAATAAATATGTCGGAGGCATGGCGCAAAATTTTAAGTTCCTTCAAACCTTTCATACACTTAGATAGCAATAAAGATTTAGATTTTTGATTTTGATTTTATTTGAGTGTGATCTGCGCAGCCTATGCTCTATGGTACGCGAAACGTCAACGTCAGTTGGCGCGACAACGAACTGGACACATTGTGAACGGGAGCGGGTGGAGAGTACGCACGCGCAGTACTCACTTCGTTTCTACAATCCATTTGAATCGGGCAACTGTTTCTAAATAATTTAATTGTGATGTTAAAATAACATTAAAGTTACTGTAAGGAATACGA
This sequence comes from Eudonia truncicolella, assembly GCA_949315975.1. NCBI lineage: Eukaryota > Metazoa > Arthropoda > Insecta > Lepidoptera > Crambidae > Eudonia > Eudonia truncicolella. The sequence continues at coordinate 14,721,369 of OX438837.1, read as the reverse complement.
CTGCGTCTTTATTTTGAAGATCCAAAATGAACTGTGTTATCGACGAATCCGAGTTTGCTCGACCGTACGTCCTACATACTGAAGAACCACCCTTCCGCTGACAAATGTATAATTTTTTTCTTCTACTTCGTTATTTGCAGCCTGCAGCCTGCAGCCAGCAGAGCATGGTGGCAACGCTTCATAGTCGCTCGTAATTTATATACTTATTGACTAAGAGTATGTGCACTTCTAGATGTACACATTGGCTACGGCCTGCGGTGTAATAACTGATATTATATTAAAAATACTTGTACTTCGATAGGTGTTTTTAGCCCGCGGCATCACTAGTCAGCCAGCGGGCGTGGTGCCGCTCCGCAGTCGCTCATAATTTGTATACCTATTGACTCTGTGGTTGTGCGCTCGTAGACATACCTATTGGCTACGGCTGCTACGGTTTAATAGCTGGCATTATATTCAAAAGAACTTGTACTTCGATAGGTGCGCTTCACTAGTCAGCCAGCGGGGCGTGGTGCCGCACGTAATTTATATATTGACTCTATGGAGCTGCGCTCGTAATTCTTTCGGTCGCGTGTCAATTTGCCACATAAGCTGCATTTACACTGCGAAAATTGCCAAGCAAAATGTTCATCTTTAAAATTTCCTGAACTGCTGAACCGTTTACTGTATTAGGAAAATGGCGATATTTTTAAGCGAACATATTTAGAAGTTCACGAAAAGTATTAAAATTGCAGCTCGGGTCAGAAATGCGGGATGTAATCTCAAATTATTATTATTTCATTGTAATTTGTTTGCAAAGTTTGCGTAAAAGATAAAAGTGTTATTAAACTCAAAAGATGATAAAAGGGTTTCCGGGATAAAAAAAAGTGTAGGTAGTAGTAGTATTTGTAAAATAAGATGTTCAAGCTGTGTGCCAAATTGCATTTCGAATCAATTTAGTGTGAATTAAGAACAAACATCTAACTTTTGCATTTACAATACAGTTACGGTTATAAAAGTCGATCCCTCAACATCTTTTCAAAGAGCTAAATAAAAGGAGTTTAGTCAACACAGGTATTTATAAATACCTATAAATATTGCTGAGTTTGGTATTGTAACGAATAAAATAAAATAAACACTTGTTTATTGGATTTGGGTCGACCCAATGTGAATAAAAGAAACTGTACAATAATTTTATAAATACACTACCTACTGCTGCTCATTAAAGGAGGGAAAGGTAAAATAAAGATACCGTATTTAAAAATATACAGTCTCCAATTATCATTAAAAAAACATTATAATATACTTACTGAAAAAAGTAAAAGCAAAAACTAATGACGGTCATCTCTCGAAATAATACTTTTCTATATCAGTTAGTTCGCTGACTGGCTTCAGGCCGCAAAAATAAAATCCCACTTTAATTAGTCATACATTATAGAGCAACAAAACATAAAATAAAATAAACCTTTACTATACGTGTTACTCTTAATGTTCCCGATCCGATCCGAACCCTTCGGAGAATCTAGTAGGGCAGGGGGACGCGCACTAGTGCGCGATGCCGTTCCCTCTAGATAAACTCCGAAGGTGATTCGTTTCACACGGCTTGAGGGACCCTTTACGTTCCTCGCCGCCCCCAAAAAAGCCCGGTGAAGCTGAAAATGCCGTAGAGGCAATCAGCAATCTCTCTCAAAAAAAAAACTCTTAATTCTCGACAATGTTATGAGACTCGTTAAAAGCCAATCCAATTTTCTTCCATTCGTTAGAACTGCAAGTCTAGCTCATGCATTTCCCATACAACATGTTATTAAGTAATCACACGTGGCTAAAAGCCCAATCATATTCGAACACAAGAGTGCCCTATAACTCTTGCTAGTCCACTCATTTTACGCTGACAAAGCGATTTAGATTCTACAATGAAACGGTTCTGGGTTCAAAACCCCATAAGCTTACGACAATTTAAAGCGCGATTAGCTCTCAACTCACCATTCTCGTAATGTTACCAAGACGCCACACACTTGCTACAAATAGCGTGGGCATACTTACTACGATTCATGAATAGTTATTTTCAAACTTCCAGCAGAACTTAATTGATTGTTAATGCGTACCTATTAAACAATTTAAGTACTTATTTTGTTTAATTATTTTTTTTGTGTTTTGTGTGTTAGCCATGACGGTCAACAATTAATTTTCTTTTGAGACTGGTTTTGAGGCAGTCAACGTGTTTATGACATAGAAACAAGCACTTAAACAGGATACATCATTAGCTTATTTGTATAATTATAGCATAGTATATAGCTTATAGTATACATTGCTTAGAGACTAATGATAAATGATATTCTTCCGATCCCCTACACGGTAAAGATGTGAATCAATAGGTACTGTGGCCTCACGCGGAATTATTGATAGAATTAAAAATGGCGTTGCACGGATTTATTTTTTTAAAACACTCGTGGTAAATAATTCGTCATTCGGTAGTTCTCAAATTTATAAAAAAATCTACCTCTCTTTTTCCACTCTTTTCCTTGGTATAAAAATTTGCTTGTATGTATGTTTTCTGTACATAGGATGGGCAATGAGTTTTATCTATCTACCTCATACATTTTATTTACTTCACACTAATTTTCTTATTTCACCCAGCAGTGAGACAAAACAGGTTGAATAAAGAAATAAAAAAAAAATTTGCACAACGTCTTCGTTGTTAATCGCCATCGCATACCTGTGGCAGAGTAGACACATAACACAAAAATTGCGCCGTAGAATTGCGTGTCTATCATCATTTTTTCCTCGTTTTGTGAACAAACTCCATTACTATATTACCATTAATTTTCCAAGCGGTAAATCAAATAGAACAGAACGTATTAATATAAGTTATTTTGCCGCAATACTTAAAATTTCTTTAATAATTTAATGAATGCATCGATATGTAATGAACTATCGTTTATAATCAAATAAATACCTAATAGCTTGTAAACTACAATACCTCCATTAAATTCAGTTGAATTATCAGGTTAGTTAATTTACTAAATTATACTTACTGTTTTACTGGCGTTTATTTTAGACATTATTTACTTTGACAAATCGCACCCTAAGGCTATTAAAAATCTATAAAAAGTGTTTTATTTTGATGTGCAGAGTTCATGTGCACTTTACTCTTTTCGCAAGAAAAAAGATCAATTTTCATTAGAACCTTAATATTAAGTTCACAGCCAATAAATGTTTATTTTATAACGCACGCGGCTCAGCCCATAACAAAATTCCTGCGCATAAGTGACATTTTTAAAATGGCCACCACACCCGCGTGATTTTAGCGCGCTCGTGGCAGACACTTACGTGCCTGACAAGGGTTACCTACCGGTCATCATTCCGTGCAATTTACGAAAATAAAATATAGATCGATCGCTACCCGGCGCGGGGCCAGTCCACATCTCTATTCCATTAGAGAGCCGGGAGAGGAATACCAAATGAGCGCTGACCCTTCGGTATATCGGTGAGAACGAGATAATTGTTTGAAAGGTAGGTGTTGCCGACATCAATTTTAAGGTTTACGACTAAAAAACACTTGCGTGTAGATAAATCGATATTTTATTGCATGCTTAGAATAGAAAGAGGAAGTTTATACACCCGAAAGTAGATGTTGTCTGGCTGAAATGATGATAGTCTTTTTCTTCCAATTGTTTACGAAGTGAGCTCATTTTTTCATACCTTCAAAATGTAGTACGGTTTACACAAACACTGGTTTTGTTCTCCGTGGCAACACAAGTAGTGTCCTTTACCAAACTTGTATATAAGAATCCTCATATACCTACACTCTTGCAAAATACAAAAAGAAAAGTATACTCGCTCAGAACGGGTTCTGAAAATAACCCGAAAAAGTCCTTCGATCTGTCTTTATTTCAAACTGTAAAATACAAAAACTAGAGCAATCGGTAAATTAACATTGCAAACAGTTGCGAACTAATAAATTGACAGGCCGTCAACCTGGTACTTCACTGCTTGGTCGTTTCACCCCTGTTGAGAAGGGTTAATTCTCATATGCCCTAACAATTCTAATTGGCATCGCATTTTCAATTTTCATCCCTCATTTACGTTGGCAACTTAATTGAATCGCTGTCTATACGCACTGTTACCAATCTAAAAACACAATTAATATTAGAAATTGAAGTTATATTATATCGTTTTCATTCTCATGTACATACCTGATACCTGTGGTGAGCACCATAAACAAGATTATTAAATCTATATTCTATATTCGACCTGTTCTAAAAATACAACAAAAGTTTTTGTTAAAAATATTAAAGTAAAATGTTATGGTAAAACACGCCTTTTTTTAAATACTTCCGAGAGATGTAGCTCGTTTCAAATAAAATGGTTTTTTACTTTACTTGTAATGAGCACTGATAGTCCGATCATTGTATAAAATGAGAACTGGTACCCGTGCATTTTGTAATGAGACGTGTTCGTTAATTAAATCGCGTAGCGTATGAACGATGTACCTACTTAGTAGGGTATCGAGTAGGCACAACTTTTATGGAGCGTCTGGTTTACTTTTCCCTAATCCAGGTTAGGTCCAATTTAGCACTTCGTAAAAAAATATACGAATACGAAAATCATTACATGATTTTTTTTATTATATAACACAACTCATGTCGTATCTTATTACCTGATAGTAAGTGACGATGATAAAACAAAGGTGTAAGCGCATTTCGCTGGTATCCTTACTAAGGAATCGGCTATCATTCCCGCTGGAACATTGTTCGAACACTATAACAGCGACAGACTAAGGGCCTGTTTCACGATCTACAAGTAAGTTCCCATTAGCGTTTACTTGACAGATAGTCCATACAAAACTGTCACTTTATCTGCCAAGTATCTCCTAATCAGACATTGTGAAACAGGCCCTAAGAGAAGGTGGTGGTTGTAGGCAGGCGGACATAAAACGAGTCCTACCGCCTGTGACTGCTACTGGGGTACTTGGGAATTCAATCCTAAACTTCTAAAGTTAAAGACCAGATATATCTGAGACTACATTATCTGGAACAAAGAACATCACACAAGGTTATTATACATACCACGAGACGGTTAATTAAATCAAGTGAACCATTAGCGACACATTTAATGTACCAATAAATGGTAGGTAATGAATGGAGCCAATCGGCCGAGTATCCCGGCTATCGCGTACACAGCAATGTTTCCCACAAATCAGTCTATAATCAACGGGTAATGTCCGATGCGTTCCCACTTCAATGCCCAATGCGGATTGTTACACAAGATTAAATGGTGAAATTGCAATGAAACCCTTAGTTGGGTCCATTTGTGTCATTGTAATTACAGATTAATGCACGAAAACTTAACAAAGAAACAACATTTCACGTGTTAAGCCAAAACAGGTTGTAATCAGGACTTTGAATAATGTTAAAAATTTGGTAGTTTTTTTTTTTTTTTTTTAATAATAAAATAAAACTCCTACACTCACACCAATTATCTAGCCCAAGAGAAGCTTCGTTATGAAACTCGTTAAATGGTTACTAGACAACGGATAAACATACTTAAAATACTTAAATACATACTTATTATACATAGAAAACACCCAGACTTGAGACAATTTAGAAAAACATTAATTTCTAAATTGACCCGACCGGGGATCGAACCCGGGACCTCAGAGATGGCGACACCATGCAAACCGGTGTACAAACCACTCGACCAAGGAGGTCGTCAAACTTACATCTGTCATACGAAGATAACGTTCACAGTAAAAGCTTTTTATTATACATAGCTCGGCAAATGACTCCACTTCACCTGATGTTAAGTGGAAACGGAGGCCAGACGCAAGGACAACTGGTGCAGCGTGAAAACAACGCAGCATCAGTCGCCCTCACCCTGCCGGCCCACAAGGTGCCTCTTCACGCCCATGTCATAGGAAGGAGGGAAAACGTGTGCTGGTAGACTATTCCATCTTTTGGAAGTGCGACAAAGAGTCACCAAATTTTTTTGCGCGCGATGGAATGTTCGAGACAGTACAGCTGTAACTCCGGAGAGCAGCACGCGTACTCCTATGGAGGAAGGGAGAAGGTGGGATAACTAACCGTTATACGCTACTTACCTACCTACCTTACGTAACGAAAAAATATAACGTTACCAGCATTACCGCTACTAGTTTAACTTTATAGAAATAACGTTACTTAAATACTTATAGTATGAATTTGGTAACGTTATCAAGCCTAGTAATATTATGTTGCCCTGTTGTGCTCGAGCTTTTGTTTTTGAATCATCCCTTCTGTTAGTTGCAGACAGATCTTATGTTATTAGATGTTGTTGAAAAGATCCTTTGTAGGCTGGCTCTAGTGCAATGACAAACGATTTTAAGGAGGTTGCAATTTAATGTTTTATTTTACTTTATTATCCGTAAAATACTGGGGCACAATCTTTGTAATTGGCATAGTATCTTACGTTAATCCTATATCCTTAATTTGGATTACAAAATAATTATTTAATCAGCAAAATTATTATTTGGTCAGCAGAATTATACAATCGGTCAGCATAAGAAATCCTTACTGTTGGTTAGGTTAAGTTTATTTTTTTTTCCCGAGCGAAGCGCAGCGTAGCGAGGGCCAGTCACGGAAGGGGGAGCGGCATAAGACTGGTGTTCAGAATGATATAAGTTGCAGACTGATTTAGAAATATTTGCTGACTAATAAGTTACTGTCCAACTAGCTTTTTTGCTGCCCAACGAATACTTTGCTAACCGTTTAAATAACACCCTTTATTAATTAATAGCTATTATAAATGTTGTTCACTTGTAAAAAATATTAAGTATTAGTAAAAACGCGAGTAGATCCGTAAAAAGTGTTTAATTTTATTAACTTTCCATTTCATTTGCGTAGTCATAGAGCGGTTAACCGCTACACTGCCCCGCAAACCACATATGGCGCATAACAATTGATTCAAACATTATTATATTTGGGCCCGATTTTTCAATCCTCAGTTAAGTCTTAACTGAAGAATAATATTGTCACAGTGACATATTTTCTAAAGAGAATCTGTCATTATGTCAAATTATTCAATGAATAAACTTTAACTGACGATTGAAAAATCAGCCCCAACCTGTTAATTCTCTCTATTAAAACTTTGAAAACAAAACAGTCAACATGCGATATAAACAAACTGTCACATGGAACCTCTTAAACCGCATTCTCCGATGTACATCAATGGTGAAAGGAAAGCTCCCCCTCTTTCTATCACAAAGTCTTTCATGCCAATCAACCCTCTCATTGGAAATCAGCTCTTCTTAACCATTTAATTCGGTCGGTGACTAGAACGACGACAAACGAAGCGTATGGTGCCTGATCGTGTATAAATCCGACTATAGATTAGCAAGTTTAAATTGTTTGCACACTTTTACAATAGATCAGTGTATTTATTTGGGGTAGGATAGGTATTAAAATCGCATCGGTGAGCTTAAAAATAAAAGTGACAAGAAATACACTCCGAAATAAAATATTTTTTAAATTATTGATAATTTGAATATCGAGATTTATTATATCATAGCGTAAGAATTAGTCACTCGCAAGCCAGTTGTGCAATTTTTGAACCAGTGACAATAATGATATCAACTCCTCGTTGTTATTTTAAGTAGCCGATGACTTTTATGACACTTAAGTATCCCAAACGATGTGTTCTTGCCAAAAAACAAACTGTCAATTAAGCCATAAAAATAGTCCTAATGTATTTTTTTTTGTTATTTTGATTTCACAATCACTAACGTGGTGGACGGGGAACGTGGTCGTAGACAACGCAATGTTTATGTAATTTTTTTTTGCAATGTTTCTTATAAACAGGTATTATTAAATAAAAATATTATTTTATGATTATTAATTACAGATATAAATATTTCAATAAAATTTTGTATGTTTTTGCTGGGAGTATGTTAAAATAGCAACTAAATCCTCTGATACATAAACCACCTGTTACAAATTAAAAAGGAAACAGCTTTAGGTCCTAACTTCGGCATTTCAAATCTATACAGACATTTTGCCGTCGAAGCAAAGGCGTGTTTATTAATATCAATTCCCATAAGCAAAATGCAATAAATACTTCTCCATTTCTGAGATTGAAGCAAGCCAAATTAAAGTCCACTATGAAAGTCAAGTGGTGTAAGCTTGACATTAAGCAGTAGACTTAAGTGGCGAGGAGCTCCTAAGTGTAGATACTTCGAGGAGTCTCAGCTCGCCATAATTCAGCTACATTAATGGGCAGCGCTTTATCTATCGCATCTCAGCTGTGCGGAACGGCCACCGGCACTAATCCCGGATCACCGGGCCGCAGGTGCGCCGGCCGGACCTGACCGGACATTACGGCCCGCACTTTATTCAACGAATTTGGAACCCCCCGCCATCGACGGGTTGAAAGGCCACCGTTTACTTTAAGCGCTGGGGTTCTTGACAAATTGGAAATTTAGAGTTTTCGATTGCTTTATCGATTTCCAATAGGAATCGAGTTACTCCACATGTATTAGCAGACGGCAATCCATCTGAGTAGTCTATTAAAATAGGGGTGTGAAACACTAAATTTTAAAGGAAAAGTATTACTGTATTGTTTTCTAAAGATTACGCAAACACTACTCGTTGAAATGAAACCACTTTGACGAATCTACTCGCATTTATTTTTCAAATTGATTTTATCTTGATGTCTCGGTAAAAGTGGTTTCATTTCAATGAACAAACCGCAGGAGTTCTCTTTTGAAAATATTTAGCCATAAAATTGTATCGGTAGGTATTATATGGACAACTAAAGCAAATTTTCACATGTTAATCTAACATGAAACTTCAAACGAATATTGATTGGTGTAACATCAATAAGTTAAAACTTGTTTGTTTCTACCAAAAAATTGAAACGAGCTTTCCGAAATAGTTTCGCTATAAAAATATTCTAACCCGCTACACAAAGGAGGACCATGAAAAATGTAGTTTATTTTTACACGTGCATTGCTTTTGCATATTTCAGTGGATTAATGTTTTATTTTATGGAATTTTTGTTAATACACTAGCAGTTTTGTGTAGGAAATATTTTAGCCTAAAGGCCAAAAGGAGTACAGCCATTGCGGGTAGTTGTGAGCGTCGTTCTGCGGGGAGATTGATAAATGCGCGGAAGCACTCGCCGACTAATGAATGGGGTGTGGCACGCACGCCGCATGCCATTGCAGTATCTGCAATCCTTGCTAACTGCACTGCCATACCATAACGGCCAGAAATTTACGATTTTCACGGTATACCTGCTACCTCTAAAGCTGAGTTAACGCCACTGACAACGTTCTGTTGTACTGCTGGCCGGGCGTGGTGTAATGAAAATAAAGAGCGAACATAAAATTTTATTTAAACTAAAATTACAAGCAGCTGCAAAGATTACGTAAGCTCGGATGGAAGTTACTGGGTTGCATGAAGGAAGGAACATTTTTGTAATTGGAGAAAGGATTCTTGAAGTTTCATAACACACGTCAGGCGGGATTCTGAAAATAAAACAAAAATATTAAGGAAGGGCGTATGCGGTAAGGAAAGGAGCAGGAAAACAAAGAGGCGATAAAACGAGAGAATGTATCACGTGTAGCGAATTTTATGGCGAGCTATAGGGCGATATCATGAAGGTATTCCAGCTGACTATACGCGTGTGTATGTTTATCATACGTAATGCTGAACAGGCCCCTCGTTTATACGGCGATTCAGTCGAGCTCAACATACGCAATCATAAATAATAAACGTTTAACAATCAACGCGGGAATACCGAACCGCTTGATACCTCTGACATTAAAACGGAAAGCAATTGATGATCAAACGAACTTCTTGAAGTGAAGTTCGATCGATATTATATTAGTTGCTTCATTCGAGGATATATTATTATTAACCATGTAGTCCTTTTAACTTACTAGGCATAATCGCACGCAGTTTAAAGAGAATCGATAACTCGATTTCCTTTGCCTTATTTTTTTTTTTTTTTTTTGTTTGGCGCCTTCTTTCTGTCATACGTAACCAGACGCTTCATTTATTTAGAGTCTTCGCCTTATTAAATGTTTTCTAGTTTAGTATCGGGCTTAGGGAGGGAGGGTCTTTTATATCCTCGAATGAAGCAACTAATATAATATCGATCGAACTTCACTTCAAGAAGTTCGTTTGATCATCAATTATATTTCGTTGCTTCATTCTTCGGATATATTATTATTAACCATGTAGATGTTTAGAGACAGCTGAATCTAAAGTACATATAGGTATAAATGACACATCATATTCAATAGAAAACCATTTAATATGGAAACCAAACAACGTATTCTTTCTTTATAATCAACTTCATCATAGTTATGATGTTACAAATTTTAATTAGTTAATTACTTTATCAATGGAACACACCGCATTTGCGAATGTTTCTTCGTTATTTAGGGGACGATTATAAAATCTGGCAAATACTGAAGAAGAGCTGGTCCAGCCAGCCGTCTTCCTAATTATGTTTATATCAACTCCGGCGGAAGCAGCGGCCGACGTGGATGCATGTCGCGTGCTATGCGCTCCAAACACATTCACGTCGACGCCGCTTTCTGAAAGTACCTGTCTAATCCATCTACTGATGGTTTGGGACGTAGCTTTTTTGTGTGGTCTCTTAAAAGTCAACAGTAAGTTGTCAACATTTGTTGGTCTTAAGTTTTCGGTAACAGTTAGGTAATCGTCCATAGTTGAGGCTGGACAAATTTTTACATTGTCCGTAAAGTAAGGTAATTGAAGCACGGGTGGCTCGCGCCCCGCTGCTGAGGTTTTGATGATGTCGGATATCAAAATTCTTAAACCAGACGGAGACCTAGCGATATGAGAAATCTTTATGAAGGACAGGGTCTGTATCCGCTGTCCAGTACAAAGTGCTAACAAAATAGTTAACTTTTTGGTTATCCTTTCCAAGCTAAGAGATCTATTTGGGTACCATTCGGAAACTAAATTTAAAACTATTTGCGGATCCCATGTATTAGAATATTTCGGACGTGGGGGTCTTTGTTTGTACATGCCCTTTAGGAGCCGCTTTATTAGCTCGTCTGACCCTAAATTATTCCCTAAGAGTAACGATAGGGCAGATCGATGACTATTGATAGAGCCGTAGGAAACCCCTTTTTGGAAAACGTCTACTAAAAAGGTTACTATAGAGGCTATTGGAGGACTCAATACTTCTATGTTGTTCTGTGAACAGAACTGCCACCATAACTTATATGAAACCTCATACTGTTTCATGGTACTTTTGGAGATAGATGCTATTATGATATCAAGCGCAACGGGTGGGACTTTTCGTCTTATAAACGCCGCCCTGAGAGCGTCGCGGCCCCTAGGGTAAGCCGATGGTGCAGTGGGTGTTCTGTCCTGAAACGAGAACGTAAAAGGTCTTTGTTAGGCTTAAAAAATATGACCTCAGTATTGATCATGCTTTTAAGTAAAGGGAACCATGGTTGGCCCGGCCAATAAGGGAATACTAAGATACCCGTTGCTTTTTCATCCAGAATCTTACGCAAACATTTGAGTATTAAACAAAATGGTGGAAAGGCATAAAAGAAGTTACTTTGCCAATTCACGGTAAAAGCATCGACTGTTATTGCTTCTGGATCCGGCTTCCAGGAAACATAATATTGGCACTTGGCATTGGTGCGTGTAGCAAATAGGTCAATATCAGGTTGACCCAGAGTGTGAACTATGGTTTTGAATGCATTGTCGGATAGTTCCCACTCTGTATCAACGTTGATTTTTCTGGATTCTTCATCCGCTTCTACGTTATCATGAGTATTGATGTATGAAGCGAACAGGAAAATAAGTCGCAGTTCGCACCACTGGCAAATTTCTCTAGCTAGGTCGTTAAGGTGAGGAAACTGGATACCTCCGAAGCGATTTATATATCTTATCGCGGTGGTATTATCAATACGGAGTAATATTGTGCAATTTGATAAGTTCTTTACAAAACATTTTAATCCCATAAACACGGCGAGTAACTCTAAAAAGTTTATGTGAAAGGATAGTTCGTCTTCTTTCCAAGTACCGTTTGCACGGGAGCCGTTGCAGAAAGCCCCCCAGCCGGTTCTAGAGGCATCGGTGTATATTTCTAGAGCAAAGCCCTGACCCGACCTTAAAGAGTTGGTCGCAGTCATTATGTTTTGTGCCCACCAGTGTAGATCAGGTAAAATAGAATGACTTAATTTAATTTTTGCCTCATAATTTTGGTATTTGTGAAGAGCTAAGTACTTTTCACGTTCAAGCTTCTTTGTATAAAGCCATCCATATTTGATGGCTGGGCAAGCAGCTATAAGTACACCGATCAACCGAGAAAAATCTCTAAAACCTGGGGAGCAAACAAAATCTTTTTATTAATTGCAGGATGCTACTTCGTTTATCAATCGGCAAACCTAACGTCAAGTCAATGGTTTGGTAGATAAAACCTAAGTATTTACAGGTTTGTTGTGGTATTAAAATGCTTTTTTTATAATTTATTACGAACCCGAGGCATTTCAACGATTGTAATGTTGCCTCGACGTTCTGACGGCATTCTAGAAGAGAATTTCCTATGCAAAGAATATCATCTAAATATATTACGGATTTGTAACCTTTGCATCTTAAGTAATTAATGACCTCTCTCATTAGCTTTGTAAAAACTCTAGGAGCGACAGAGAGGCGATAGGGCATGGCGGTAAACTCATAAAAATGGCCGAAATAAAAGCGCAAGTATTTGCGATGTTTTTCAGCAATGGGAACTAAAAGATATGATTCTTTCAGGTCAATGGTTGCTAAAAATCCTGCTTGTGGAATGAGTTTAGCAGCTGTTCTATGGTCTTCCATTTTAAAATGGGTTTTAGAAACATATTTATTTAGTGGTTTAAGATTAAGTATAAATCTTTTGCCTCCGTTAGGTTTAGGGGCTAGAAATATATTTGAAATAAAATCGCCTTTAGAGCGGTTACAAACAGATATAGCCCCTAAACTTAATAAATCTTGAATGGCCAAAGACATGTCAGATTTCTCTTCATGGGACAGTTTGGTACGTGGAGTAAAGTTCTGTTTTACCTTACGACTAAATGGGATAGTATAACCTTCTGAAATCCAATTAAGAATGGTATGATTGTCAGTAATTTTTTGCCAACAGCTGTAGAAGTGTTGGATTCTGCCCGCATGTACCTCTATGTTTGTTGATTTGCAGCACGTTGTTTGTGGTAGCTCGACGACGAAGTCTTCGATTGCGGAGCTGGTGCTGTTCGACGGCTTGGTGGTGCTGTCTTCTTTGGCCCTCCTCGCCCCCCCCTGTTCGACGGCGGATAGCGAGGAGAGCCCCTCCAGTTTCCCTGGGGCCGAAAATAACTAGTTGAGGGTTGTGGAGTTGACGTGGTTGTCGGCTTGACGTTTAAGGTGTTCTTCTTTATTTGTAAGCTTTGCTTTTCAATAGCCCTCGAAGCTTTTATTTTATCGGATAGTTTATTTCCGAAAAGCATGTCATCTCGTTCAACGTCTTGAATGATATTGATGAAAGCTTTATCTAAGCCGGGTGTCACAAATTTCTTGCGGGCCTCTGTTTCTATAAAATGAAGGTCGCATAATAGACGACAACTATCACTAAGGTGCTTGACTGCCAGAAGTCTGTCTGTGTCAGTCTCTAAAAGCATCTCCAGACCCTTATTGAGAGCAGTGATACCAGCTCCCAGTTGCTGTTGAACGCTCTCAACTCTTTTGTCACGAAAACGCGCCGTGTCTGACGCGGCCGCCGAAATCTCTGGGTTCAATTTCGGAGCCTGTACAATGGTATCTCCCAAGGCAGACAGAATATCAGGATTCAATTCGGGCGTAACCACTAGTTGCGGATCGGTCTCGACATGGTTAGCAGGAACCTCGTCGCAAGCAGTTTGCGAATTAGTCTTCTCAATATGGAGCACTGGTTCGTTATCTAAAACAAAATAAAAGCTTATTGAGAACAGGTAAGTACTTAGCTTTCTTTTTTTTTTTTTTGTGGGTAGATTTTTTATTTTTTACTATGTGTTAACACAATATGTTAACATCCTGACCTTAATAACGTTTAACAATTAGTACTCATATGTGAGGGCCCACGGTCCCCGTCAGAGTATGTTTAACGTATAATGTATAAACAGTATATAGTCAAAATTATCTTCATAGATAATTTTTTGTACCATCGTGTTAACCCACGGTTAACGTCTTGGCAAGAAATGCTACGTTGTGTTGACCCTCGGCCAACGTCTACGTGCAATTATGTATGCAATGTTGCATACGCGTTCATTCTCCAACTTTTAACACTTAATATTTAAATGTAACTAACCTGAATCTCGGTTGGAGTCTGCAGTGTCGGATTCAACGATTCGTTGACGTCTACGCTGCTGCTTTTCCTCTAATCTTCTTATTTTTCGGTGATAATGTTCAATCTTATCACTATGTTTCCTTTTTGGCATGATGAGGCACAGAATTGCTTATTTTAATACTAAGATTTGAATTTTTCTTAGCGACTTTTCAAGGCGCGTGCGTTCTTGCCTCGCACGAAAAAAGAATGAAGCGTCTGGTTACGTATGACAGAAAGAAGGCGCCAAACAAAAAAAAAAAAAAAAATAAGGCAAAGGAAATCGAGTTATCGATTCTCTTTAAACTGCGTGCGATTATGCCTAGTAAGTTAAAAGGACTACATGGTTAATAATAATATATCCGAAGAATGAAGCAACGAAATATAATTTCGCACAGAGAACACTTGTACAACGCTCCCATTCCGTTCGACCGGACAGTCGGGCGATTCATTTCCCTGATGGCCACCCATTACACCGGTCAAGATGGATGGATAACAAACCAGCAATTACACTATAAACACAATGACAACCGAATGTTTTCACTAATTGAAAAAGCCACCCGCAGATCGATTCATTTAAGAGCACTATATGAAATGAAAGCCAGCATATATGGCATGGCGTGACGTGGTGCTTGATATATGAATACCATTGACTTTACGAGCGGTGGCGACATTTATTAATCTAGGGGTCACCTCTAACGTATGCTTCGTTTGTTTAAATTAATAGAGTAGACTAGGGCGGCAATGCCGACGAGCCTACGTCCGTTCACGAGCCACATCCGTATTTGACTAATGCTGGCCACAATAGAGATTTCTTGCGCAAGCCGTACAGTTGTCAACCAAAAAAAAAAAATTGGTTGCCTGTAAAGTCGATATACGGGCGAAAGTTTTACGTGACAACGACTTTGAGTGGTAAAATAATTTTAATGTGAATATTCATTCGTATAGTAGGAAGAAGGATGAAATAATAGTAACAAATTAAAACATTTATTTATACAAAGAATTATATTTAAAACATTAATTTATACAAAGAATCTCGCACTGAATTTCATATTAACAAAATTTTATTTTTACCTTTACACATACATACGTATTTACCTTTCACTTTTTATGTCTGTCTCTCTCGCTCTTAGGCGGGCTAACCATGCCCGAGTGGAAGGGACGCGTGCCTCTCACTCGCTCTCATTGTGAGCGCATAACGTGAGCGGAGCGTAACGCAGTTTCTTGAAGTGTCACCCGGCAAACCAATTTATAAGACGTTGTCACGTCAAAAAAAGTGGCTCACCAGAGGGTTTTGTAAAGCCCTCTAGTGAGCCGAACTAAATAATGTAGTAATTAGCGAGTCCGCGTCACTTGGCAAAGAATCCTAATCATAATAACTCAAGATAGTATCGCGGAGGTAGGCGATGAACAAAAGGCGACGCAGCGAGCCAACAATAGCGCCCAGCGCGGGGCCCACGATCCCCGCTAACAAATTACCAGCACACAGATAACTAAGCAATATTAAATCATAGTAATTTGTGGTTGCAAGACGCGGCCCCTTTTCCGAGGAATTATCTCTCGCGGCTCAAGTGTAACTGAAATATGACTGTCATTGTTACTTTTTCAAGTGAAGACGGAGAGACAATGGCGTCGGGCATGCTGAATGAGATATAAAACTGGTATGAGGGCAATGATTGAGAGCCGCGTTGTTCCGGCAAGAAATAACAGTATTTAAATCGGCCTAAAGAGTAATACGGAGCTGGGGTTGGCAACTGCGCGTGAAACTGCAATTTCGCCGCTCATAACACAGGAAGCCGGTGGTGTTAGTCCCCTCTTACACGACGCTACTAAAGACATAATAGTTACAAACTGTTAAAAATACCAATGAGTATCCTATCTAAGAGTAATATTTCTTTTTTCTTTCCTTTTATAATATTCTAATTTTAAAATAGAATGAATGCAATGGCCGGTGGAGTTGAGCCCAGATGATGGAATGGCTGCTGAGGGTAGGCAAGCGGAGCGCTGGCCGACCACTTTCCAGATGGGCGGGATGGGAGAAATAGAGCTGGTCGCTAAAAAAACCTAGATGCAAAACAGAGCAGCGTATAAGGAATGGCGTAACAATTATGATGATGATAATTTAGAATTCTAGAACTTCACAGTACTAGTATTTCAATGGCGGTTCGTAGACGTCGCGATAAATCACAAACTAGTTTGTAACGTTAGTACTATTGAAATAATAGAGATGTAACATACTAGATACTCATAGGTAATTACAGTTTGTAACTAGTTTGTTTTGAGTTGCGTCGTGTAAGAGCGGACTAAAGCGGGCGGGCGTAGTCGCATCTTTTCACTCGGCTCCTTCGGCGGCCGCATTAGCAATTCAAACTATCGCAATAGTTGCTCCGAAATTGTAATATTTAGTCTTAATAAAGCCATAACGCTGAACATCCGGAGCAGACGTGAGCTGCCAGCCCGGGGCCGTCGGTACGCCTTAAATTAACTGCGGAACTGCTGGTAGTTATTGTTCTTTTAAGACATAAACAGATTACAGCTTTGCGGGAATAATATTTGTTGACTTTTTAAACTATCGAACCCGAACTCACTAAGTAGAAGAAGAAGTAGAAGTTAGAGTACCTACGATACTTCTATTTTCTTAATGTCTCTCGGTCGTCCATCATCGTATTTCTGAATACACCCAAAATTTAATTGCCATGTCTATTCATTCTTAGATTTATTATGTACAACAATTTGAATTAAGAACAACGAACTTTATCGTTGTTTTGTTTTAGTTTTTTGTGTGAACTATAAAGCGCAGCAAATCTATATATCGTAAATCAATTACGTATGACGGTATGACACCATAGTTTAATTCACCATAGTCTATTTATTATACTAGCAACTCTGTATACTCTGGAACTGATAGATATCCGACGATAGCCGAAACATGAAGTTCACCGAGAGACATTAAGAAAATAGAAACGGTAGGTAATGTATCTACTACTCGATCATGTTGTCTGTTGTCCCGATATTTTGTCTGGATGCCCTATTATAGAACAACGTAAAACATGGTAACAATCTCCATAAAATTACTCTTACCATAATATTTAATAAAGCAGGTAACTATTTACACTTGAAAGCATTCGCGTAACCTTTATAAATAAAATGTTAATGTGGGGTCAGTTAAACGCAAACACCTTAGAATAGGTATTCTAGGCATATTATTATAATTTTTATTCAACGATTGTTTAGAACAAAAGAGTTATAAATAATGAAAAATATTCAAGCCTGTATTGTTAGTTGTATAAAAGATACCATGATCTCTTTATTTTGTATACAGTGTATCAAACAATGTTGCTATAGTTAAAAAAATAAAAATAAATCTGAAACCGAAAAAAGATCAGCTGCATTTTTATTAAGCCACCAAAATTCACTAAAAGAGAAGTTACAAAATCTGCACGGGCTTGGGACGACAATCCAAAATGGAAACCACTATAAATTTTCCATTCGGGCAATCGCGAAACATTGTGCAGTAACGATATACCTACTATATTAATGAACCGATCGCGAGCAATTGATTCGAAGTGATTCACATAATTTTATTCACAGAAACAGTGGCTCAAAGAGTCGGTCTGACAAGGCAAAGATGGCCTCTTTCGTAATGATATTTTTAAAACTGTATGTTCCCAAAATGTTTTAATTCAGCTCCAGTGCACGATCCCGCAAAGTAGCGAGCCACGTGAAATTATGCGAAAAATGTAACGTGCGAACTCCACAAGGGACATTAACTTAAATTAAGCCTGAATGCAGCTCTTTGCAGCTTTTACAAGACTGATTTTTTTTTGGAAAAACCGATAAAGAGAGCTTTTAGTGTCTTAATATGGCGGCGACTGCTTTTGACCAAATTAAACTACGTGTTTTAATTTAATTGAATAAGTCGCGCGGAGGAGCTTAAAATATGTATAATTTTTTTCTGTTTACGTAAACTGTTGCTTGCATTTTCAGAAACGCACAACGACATCTTGCGAAGGGTGTCGGAAACAAAACCGACATCGACACTGGTGCCATCTTCTTCGCGCTACGAAACTTATAGAGAAAAACGTCTAGCGCCACCTAGCGAAAACTGTTGTAATTAAGGTTCACAGAATTCGAACGTGCCTCCGAAGCCTGCTGTTCCTGTGGGAACCGTTGTCGTTAGTTTCCGCAAGTGTCGTATAGATGGCGTTACTAGGCAAAACTTGATGATTGTGACGTGTAAAGTTTTATTTGTTAAGAAATAAATTTTAAGAATTTATTTTTAATTTTCTTTGAATGCAAGTAGGTAGGAATAATATTAATCTTTTGAACAAATATCTTTAATGTTCTAGGTACTCACGGGTGTGGTTTCGATGGACATCTTGAAATAACCGCGTCAGGAACTAAAAGTCTGAAATAGAATAAAAAAACGCTATTAATAATAAAATTTTTGTAAGTAACCAAACTTTTGTTGATATTTTTAAACCCTTTGTGAATGTACAGTATTTTATTTTGATTTAATGTAACTACTATCTACATAGTGTTTAACTGTAAAAAGTGGCAGTGTATACTTAGTCATAAGTTTTTGTTGTTTTATTATTGTATGTTTAATAGGTTAATTATGCCGCAAGGGTTGGTAAGCCTATAAATATATATAAGTAATCAAAAATGAAAAAAAAAATCAATATTTGATAGGTATTAAGAATCTGATATTCAGCAAACAACACAAGAAATACCTAGAACTGTATGTACAGTACATCTATTTTCTAAGCCAACTTCGTGTTCCGGCTATCGGCTGATTTCTAGTGCCTTACAAATAAACAAAGAATAAGCTCCGAATAGTTATTCCGTGTTTTGTCTTTTTTACTCCAATTTGAAATGACGTTTACATGACAGGAACAAAACACGGAATAACTATTCCGACCTTATTCTTTCCTTCGTTTATTTGTAAGGCCCCTTAGAGTATAATTATAATATACAGTTGCTACTATGTACTCCTTTTACTTATTATTAATTTATTTTAGAACGAGGGGAAATACATTTGAGTCACTACGTAATTGATTGACGATTTTAAGTTTTACAGCTCTATATCTATTAGTTCACACGAAAAATCAAAACAAAACAACATTAATGTACGCTGTTCTGATTTTTTTTATTTTATTATTAAAAGAAGATGGCGGGACGACCTTGATGGGTTCATGAAGGAATGGCGTGATAAGACCTTTGCTTAGGAGTGGGACAGCTATGGCTGATATAATGCCTATGTAATGCCTAATAGGCTGAAATGTAAACCTAGCTAATATACCTAGTTGCCTTTATGGATGGTTTTGTTATTATTTTTCTGTGGACTACTTTTTAGCCGAATATGTTTAGTCTTAAGTGTTTTTTTTTATATATTTTAGCGTTTTATTAACGCTTAAATAAGCAATGTTGACTAAAAAACATAAGCATCAAGCACTGAAAAATTTCGACGGGTGAAAGCCAGACCTCGGTAGCCAAGTGGTTAAGGCAGCCGCCCGGAATGCGGAAGGTGCGTGGTTCGATTCCCGCCTGAGGTTGTCGTCTTTTTTCAGTGTTTAAATTTTACTTATGTTTAGTCTTATTAGAAGTAATTAGTAAAGTTAGTAAAATTAGTAGAATTAGTAATAAGATTGTCAAATTAGAAGTTAAGTATGGCTGTTGTTGTCTCATTACATAAATAAATATAATTAATGGACATTGGAAATTTGTATTCGGTTGCATTCGGAAATGCGATGATTACCGAGAGACATTTAAGAAATTGAAGTAGGTATGCCTAGTGCAAGTTTTCTATTAGTTTATCACTATTAATTATAAAGTAAAGCTCGTTGCTGCACTTGCATACTATTATAGTAAGAGTTACAAATTGTTTTCTAAAGTTTACGCGAGCACTACACATTGGTATGAAACAACTTTTACGGATTTAATCGCGTTTATTAATGTAAAAACGAATGTGTAAAATAAACGCGAGTAGATCCGTAAAAGTTGTTTCATTTCAGTTAAAGTTACCTTTAACACAATCGATTAGTGACAAAAACATGCACACACACAAATCTCGAAATCTAACAAACATCTGCTCGTTACGATATTAACGCAACGTTATTATGTTACAATGGTAACAAGTACAGGAAGTTACGTCGAAAAAAAAACTAGCTTCCGACTGCTGTTGCGGTTGAAAGCGAGCATCAAGCGAGTTACCCAGAATCCGTACTATTTGAAGCTTCCCGAAAACAATACAAGTCAGATCCAAATTAGACTTTGTTGATACTTTTGGTTGGGTTATAAAAAATATATATCATCAGCTCACAAACGTTTGGCTGCCGCGTTCAGTTCTGCTCACATCGCATGGAGTGGAGAGATCAGGGTGCCAAGTGCGAGATTCATTCGCCATTCGATTGCGTCAACGAAAACGAGAATTTGTATGGAAAAAAATTTAACCCTTCCCGTATGTCGCCAGGAGGCGCTGCTTCAATGCCATACTAATTTTTGTTTTCGTAAACGTAATCGAATAAATACTGATAGAAAACAAAACTCAAACTAGGCACCCAGGCCACACTCCATCACGACACAACCAAAACCTAATAAATACTGCTTAAACTCGGTATTTTTATTATTTGTGAATTGAGCATGTACCATATTTTTAACCGCCTCTGTGGTCTAGTGGCTAAGACCACCGGTTTAGATCCCGGGTTCGATTCCCAGCGGGGGGTACATGTTTGTGTACTCGGTTTGGTTGGTGGTAGGGCTTGTTTGTCCGCCTGGCTAGCTACCACCATCTTATCTAAATATGTCGCCATAACATCAATGTTTGTAGCATTGTTGTGTTCCGGCAGCTACACATAAGATAGCCAGTACCTCACTAGTTGAGGATCCCGGGTGAAGTGCGCTTCCATCATTGGCCTTATCATCACTTAACATCAGGTGAGATCAAAGCACTGTGCTTAACCGTAAATATTAAAAAAAAATGTACAATACAATGCTATATCAGCGGTCAGAGCATTGGACCGATTGGAGCTTCCTGAGGCTACTTGACTTTTTCTAGTAAAATCTTATCCGGTAAGTATTTGTATGTTTCCTTTAGTAACTTGGATATTCTGAGAATCTTAACCAAAATGCTATCCGATTCGGATAAAATGATGATAGGTAAGAATCAGAGTTTCATCATCATCATCAACAGTCTATGAACAGCCAGGCCTTAACAACCAGGTCAAGTATCATAGTGAGATTGGGCCAGCAGAAGCCACCGTTATGGCCCAATGCGGGTTAGTAGCTTTTACCCACGCCATGTTACGCCAACAATGGGGACCAACAGAATTTAACATGCCTCCTAAATAGCGTTGCCAGGTGTCCCGGTTTTTAGGGGTCTGGTGTCAGGTCCCGATTAACCCTTGATTGGGACGCCAAATGTTTCGATTTTTCACTAACCTCCTTAGTGTGTAATTAGATCGATAATTTCACAACGAAAACGGGACAAGTGCGAGTCGCCTACCGAGGGTTCCGTACAAATTTATGGGTACATATTATATAGTTCAGGAATCGAGTCTCGAACTTTTTCCGAAATTCAGTTTCCAAAACCTACAATTACCTACGTATATTATTGTGTTTTATATAAGTGAAATTGTGTTTATAGTAACAGTTCATACCTAAATTAGTTAGGTAACCTAATCAAAGCTGTACTTAATTATCAAATTTAATCCAGATCTATAAGTGGTAACTGAAATAAGAATAAATAGTATCGCATTGTACCTATATCAAAGTTGGAAAAAAACATTATCTAGGTATAATAGTGATCGTTTTTGTATTGCTAGTGCTTATTAAGGGTAACATGCCTAGAGAAGAAAAATATAATGAAATTGCGTTTTGGGGATTGGTTTTAAAATCTATGTTGAAATCTCCTACAATAATCAGGCGAGAAATATTACCATTGCGGCTGTTTTCGTATGTTGAAAAGGACTAAGTAGGTACGTATAACAGTGCAAACTGTTAGGTACTACATACACCTAAGTTATTAGGTTACCTACCTTAATTACCTTTAAATATAAAAGAGGGAAAAGGTATTTCTTTTTTCATTCTACGTCATAAATCGAAAACTAGACATCATAAAAACTCTGTTCAAGCTTGTGAAAATGAAGCCCTTTCATACGCACACGGTTTTACTTACTTCAAAATTTGAACCCCCGTTCCTTGCATAAAGACCCTGTTTTTTGTGATTTAATCAAATATGTATAGTTTTCAGATTTTTCCCTGTACTTGTAGTATAAGACGATATTACTTTCCAAACTTCATAGTTGTAGGTCAACGGCAATTATCCTATGAATTTTGATTCCCTTGAGTGTCGAAATATATGTTTTTTTCGACATAAACGGCCATATCTTTTTTTTCGTTAACTTAAGTTAAGTTTAATTTTTTCACAGCTTCAAGGGACCGCAGACTTGAGTATATGGTTTTATTTTGAACTCGATACCTCGACGCGTTCCCGAGATAAGGGTCTAAGGATAAAAGACAATTATAGCTGTCTCGATTGAAATCCGAAATCCCGATTAGTTTTACCTTCCGTCTCGAAAGACACACTGGACCTGGCAACACTACTCCTAAAGTACAATTAGCTACTCAGCAGCCATCAAAAGAAAAAAGTTCAGTGTTATAAATTCCTATTTTTGCACTTGACTATACACCAGTCTGCTTTTGATCTCCACTTCCAATTATACCACTCCAGTTAACAATATGTGTTTATTTGTTATTGCGGCCGACTTGAATGGTGAAAACGGGTGTTTACGCCAAACCAATAACACAATCCAGGACGAAAGAAAACAAATCATATATGTATACATATAGTAAAGCTAAAATAATTATTTATTTTTATTTTGTACCTTTTAGTGATAAGTTTATTATTAAAATATGTCATGCTAGATAATTTAATATGTAAGCATTTATTATATAAGAAGAAACAAAAATTAACCTCAAATATTTCTGAGGCGATTTTACAACTTTCATCCCTTGTTTCACCACCTTAGGGGTGAAATTTCCAAAAATTCTGAAACACGTTTTTTTATTCCGTTCCAAAATGCTAAATATAAAGTTCTAGTCTCTAACTCTAATAATAACGAATTTTCATCATACAAAATTTGCATCCCCTATTTTACCCACATAGGGGTGGAATTTCCAAATGTTTTACTAGCCTATGTTAGTTGGAACGATCCAAGGATTATAACGATCATATATCTAAATAGGTTCAGGCGTTCAGAAGTTATGGTGGAATAAAGAAACATCACATCGTGTAAAAAAAAAGTTGGCTGGGCATACTTAGGATCGATAACAGAACACGTTCCGTTTATACAGTTTTTAGAATTTTTGTTTTTAAACAGTTTTTAGAATTTTTATATGTTTGTCGCGCATCACGTGACAATGGTTGAAGAGATTTGGGTGAAAGACATAGACAGACCATGACCCGGACTAGGATATAGGATACTTTTATCCCGGTAACAGGTTCCTGTGGGATAGTGTAGTCGTCGCGAACGAAGTCGCGGGCGACAACTAGTTTATAATATCTTAAGGTACCTATTCTGCCTTTTTCAAACAATCTTTTCGTAGAATTACCTATCGCAGACAATGATTCGCAGATATCAATACTGTTAACAATTATTAATATGATAGATTTACATTTGTTGTCGTCGTCTGCACTGCTTGGAAGACCCCTTCATTCTCATCCTTTGGGTACGCATTGATTTCGGCTCCCGGTGTCGTGTCTATGCGTGCCTATATCGGTCCCACACGGGAGATGCTAACACAAGCAGTCTTTTTGACCCTCTCGGCCGAGTGATGCTTTCGCGCAACAGCGATTCCCAAACGACGAGGTGGTGGTTTTGGGGGACTTCAACGCCCACCATGAAACATGGTTGGGCTCCTCCAAAACTGATCACGCTGGTAGAGTCGCTCATGCCCTCGCTCTGACGCAAAACCTGACACAACTGGTAGACCAGCCCATCAGGATACCAGATATCGTAGGTCACGCGCCCTCCTTATTGGACTTAATATTGACAAGTCGCCCTGCAGGGTATAGTGTCGGTGCTTGCACCTCTAGGCTCGTTAGACCACTGCTTGGTCATTGCCACAGCACCGCATTGCGTTGGTCCAAGGACCAAGTTGGTTGGACCAAGCGTCGTCTGTGGCACTACTCGTCGGCAAATTGGGACGGATTGCGTGATTACTTTGCATCCGTCTCATGGGGCGCCAGCTGCTTTCTTGGAAAGGACCCGTCGAAGTGCGCCTCCGCCATCGCTGATGAGATCTGTTGGGTATGGAATATTATATTCCGTTCACAGATCTTGCCAGCGTTGGTATACAACGGCCTTGGTTCAATCGCAAATGCGCCAAAGCTGCTTAATGCAAGCAGGCGGCGTATCGTGCTTGGGCAAGGGGTTGCGCATTAAACTACCCTAGTACCGGCTCCTTCGGCACTACAAGGCCTCTAAGTCTAACAAGAAGGCTCTCGCAGGAGTGGATGCTCAAAGAGTGGCGAGGGTAGGGCAGGAGTTGATCTCGCACCCTACGGGTAGCCGTAGCTATTGGCGGCTCGCTAAGGCCGTGCAGGTCAACTTCTTCTCTCCCGCGCTGCCCCCGTTGAAACATCCAGATGGCTTGTTAGCTTACCAGCCGCTCGGGAAGGCTAACTTGTTGGCTGACCTTTTCGCGGCTAATTCGCGCGTCGACGATTGTGGCGCCGCGCCGCTCCACCTATTATAGCACATTGTGGAGCCACCATGCCTGATATTCCTATCAGGCAGTGTACGTGCCGTGCTGCGGTCGCTCGACGTGCGGAAGGCTAGCGGCCCGGATGGTGTTCCGGCGATTGTGCTGCTCAGATGCGCGACTGAGTTGTCTCCTGTGTTGACACGATTTTTGATCTTATCCCGCTCTCTCCGTTCCTCAGTTAACAATAATCAATCACTAACAGGTCGCCGAAATTAAAAAAGACGAGCCATTTGAAAATGAAAGTGTCGACGAAGGGTCATTTAAATAAAAAATCGGTGGGAATACGGCATTCGATACTAAGCTCATCATCTTATCTCTTTCTATTCTATTAAAGGATAACTCTATAATCAATTATCTAATTTTATGACACTGCGACAACAAATAAGAAGACTGCAGAATGTAAGCTTCATACAAACGCACACATACAACCTCTTACACCGCATAGGTCCGAGATTCCGTGTTCGTAGGAGGGTGTATGCGTGTGTTGTTCGAGTACGGTATGTATTAAACTTACTTTCTGGGGTCACCTTAATTTGTGCCTAAAGCTACAGTCCTTATGCTCTAAACGCTAGTAGAAACATCCCTATGAAGTCTATCCTTTCAATGTATTCGCGTAAAGTATAGAAAAACAACACAACACAACAACAATATCTTTATAAGAGAGCACACGAAAGTGCACTCAACGCTAACAGGGGGTGTATAAATTTTCGGGCCGCTTGTAAATTTCTGGCCGCACTATGTAACATATTGGCGAGCATAACAATCAAGGTAATTGGGTTAAAATGCATTCATTGTGCGGGGGCACTGGCATGGGCGGAAACAATGCAGGTATCCGCGATAATTTCACGTGGTGAAGCTAGATTAAACTGGGCGAACTATGCTGACAACGGGTTATGAAATACTGCGCTCGGTGACTACATCGCAGTGCGTTTAACAATGCTAGGGGGGTTACTATTAGCTGTGGTAGGATTCTGCCTGGAATCGTACTGAATGCCGTGGTTGCTACGATATACACTCGGCGTCAAAAAAATCGCACCTTTTAAAAATCATCTTTAAAAATTCTTAAACCTTATGTAGAGGATAGTGTTGGGTATCATTAGAAAGGTAACAAAAAGGAGTATCAAAAAACAATTAAATTTAACTTTCTGTTTAATTATAATTATACAAACAACATTAAAATTAATAAAATAATAAAAATCCTTAATTAAGTCCTAATTAACAACAGATAATTTACAAAGAAAAATGTACAAAAAGTGTCTTAAAATTAACTTAAAATCTAGTGTTACCCCCCCTTGCCCTGATCACGGCTTCCATACGGTCCCTCATGGACCTCACCAACTTCAGGAGCTCTTCTTGAGGGATAAGCCCCCATTCTTCAATCACCGCGTCTTGGAGCTCCTGTAGAGTCGAAGGAGCTGGATCCCGAGATCGAACCTTACGTTTAAGATGGTCCCAGAGGTGCTCTATAGGATTCAGATCCGGACTTCGCGCTGGCCACTGCGTCACAGAGATTTGGGACCTCTGCAAGAAGTCGCTCACGATGCCTGCAGTGTGAGCGCGAGCGTTGTCGTGCATTAATGTGAACCCCTCGCCAAAAGATTCGGCAAAGGGGACCACATGCACTTCCAGGACCTCAGTGACATAGCGGCGAGCAGTCAGCGACCCTTGTCCGCGAGCACCTCCAGTCCGGGAGACGCAGACAAGGTCGGTTTTGCCGGCAGCAGACATACCGCCCCAGAACATGCAGGATCCGCCACCATATTCCACCGTCTCCTGGATGCAGGCTTGGGCGAAACGTTCACCCTGCCTCCGGTATACTCTTCTCCGTCGGTCGTTGCAGAAAAGACACACTCGCGTCTCGTCTGAGAAGAGAACAGCTCTCCACTGCTCAAGGGTCCAATCGACGTGGTCACGAGCAAACTGCAAGCGGGCTCGCCGATGCGCTGCAGTCAATTTTGGACCCGTAGCAGCTCTGTGGGCCGCTATCTTCTTCTCCTTCAATCTTCTTCTAACCGTAGATACGCTTACGGTGCGTCTGCGAACTGCCTGGAGCTGCTGTTGCAACTCAACAGCGTTGGAGAAACGATTTCTCAAAGAGTTCGACACAACGAACCGGTCGTCTCTTTCCGAAGTGCAGCGACGTCTACCCGAACCGTGTCTGCGGATATAGCCACCGGTCTCTATGAAGCGCTGGTACACTCTTCGAACGGAATAACGGCTCAGGTTCAGTTGCCGGGCGACATCACACTGCCGCACCCCTGATTGCAGTAGTGCAACCACTTGAGCGGCTTTATCAGCTGTGGTATCCATCAAAATCTGTGCGTGTGTCCTCTTCAACGGTTGAATAGCGAATGACCCACATTGAACCCGTGTTGACCGTTTTATACCCACAAAGGAAGCGCAACTAGCAACTCTCACGGGTAGCAAAATTTGCATCGAATTTTTGTGACACTTTATTTGTTGCATTAGGTTTTATTTGATAATGAAAAGTAATGTTTTTTATTAAGTTAATTAAGTAACCTTGTAAATAAAATCATAATTAATGCGACTGCATGTGCATATCAAGAGTAAATGACATTTGAAAGTGATTTTCTAAGAGGTGCGATTTTTTTGACGCCGAGTGTATTAGGTCATTACATATGAAATTGGCGTTTTGTAAGGGAGGAACATAAAGTCTTTTTTTTTATAATAATATATTTATTTAATCAAAGTATGTACCATTGCTATCTATACACTTTTGCCATCTCATAGGTAGTTCATTGATCCCTTTACTAAAAAAACCATTAGGACGAGAATCAATGAAATCTTTGAAGGCGCTTTGGACTGCCCCATCGGAGTTGAATTTTTTCCCTTGCAAGAAGTTATCCAAATTTCGAAAAAAATGGTAATCTGTTGGAGCCAGGTCCGGGGAGTACGGTGGATGTCTTAGACATTCCAATTGCAGCTCCTCTAATTTGGCAGCCGTCTGTTGTGCAGTGTGTGGTCTAGCGTTGTCCTGAAGCAGCAGTGGCCTAGAGCGATTGACCAACCTCGGATGTTTAGCAGCTAGCTTTTCCATCATGGTTTGCAGTTGCTGACAATAGATATCTGCTGTAATCGTCTGGCCAGATTTAAGAAAGCTGTAGTGAACGACACCGGCACTAGTCCACCAAACGCTCACAAGTAACTTTTTTTGAGTCAATTTTCGCTTGGGGCAGGATTTGGCTGGTTCGCCAGGATTCAGCCATTGCGATGAGCGTTTCCGATTATCGTACAGGATCCACTTTTCATCACAGGTAATGATCCGATTTAAAATCCCTTCATTATTGTGCCGGTTGAGTAATGTAACGCAGCAGTTGACGCGCGTTTGTCGGTTTGCTGCACTCAATTCATGAGGTACCCACCTTTCAAGCTTTTTCACCTTTCCAATTTGCTTCAAGTGGATTAAAACAGTTTTATCACTAACACCGCAGCCTGCAGCTAACTCGGACGTGGTTTGCGATGGATCTGCTTCCACAATAGCTTTCAATTCTTCATTAGCAACTTTAGTCTCCGGCCGTCCACGGGGCTTGTTCTGCAGGTCGAAATTTCCAGAACGAAAACGTTGGAACCAAAAACGCACTGTGTTTTCTTTTGCGACACCGCCGCCATACACATCATTAATCCTTCGAGCCGTTTCTGCAGCACTGGTACCACGGTGGAACTCGTACTCGTAAATAACGCGATATTTCAAGTTTTCCATTTTGTTAACTGCGTGACGCAAAGAAAAAACCAAACGAGGACAAAACAAATGAATTACGGTTTTCGAAATACAAATGTATGAATAAATAGCTGTATAAATTTGAAATTGGAATCCCTAACCAAAGAAGAGATATTTGAGATCAAAGTAGCCAGTACGACAAAACGCCAATTTCATATGTAAGGACCTAATATATAATAAAGAATATACAGTTTGTCTTTTTTAACTGGAACAGTATGGGGAAGTCCGAATGTTACATAGAGTTACTAATGTATGGATATTGTGAAAAAGATCCTTTCATATGGATGGAAACATCACAGGGAAAACGGGACATAAGCCACTACGGCTACCACGCGGCCGAGCGGGTAGGTTTTTTTTTAATTTTATTATTATTTGTTCTAAGGACGTAATCTATTCTTGCCATAGACTGACTTGTTATAGACTGACTGTTACGATACCGCTGCTTGGTAACGTTATAGGCGGGGACTGGTTATTTGTCGTAAGACTATTGGGTAAGAATGTTGTTTTGCATTACATAAACTTTCTTCAGGTGATTAGTAGAAACTTGACGAGCATCTAAAAAGCTTGTGGCTTTCAATCACGCAATTTTGGAAACACAAGATGGCGCACACGAAACTTGGGTCAATAAAAGACAGTCACTCATATTTGGTACTGCTTTATAATGCGTTAATTGATTTCCAAAATTTGTAGCCAACTCCAATTTTTTAAACAGTAAACTTTTTTTAAAATTTTGGAGTAGTTGTAGTACATTTATTTATATTTGAACAATGTTTCAACAGCTTTAATGGTACAGAAAATACAGAATTAAATTTTACCTAAACATAAGCCAATAAATGTAACACACTATACTAACAGACACTAGTACAACTAGATCTTTGTATTCTTGGGTTATTTTGCCAAATATAATTAGTTATATCAATGCTACCTTACTCGTAGTACCTAAATCTAGTGTGTGAAGATGTAATAGTTAACATACTAGGAAAGAGTAATTAATACTTTTTAACATTAGTTAGTTTATTTTTGTATATAAACTAATGATTTATCTTATATTAAATAAATATCAAAATATGTAGTACATATACGCGACTCAGAATAATCCAAAACGGCGGTTAGCACCAGAATCTTTTAGCGGTAATCCTACTTAACATTTTATTTGTCTGTCGTTTGAAGTTGGAAGGTTAAGATTGATAACAAAATCTAGATGTAAAAGAGTTCAACGTTTAAAACAGCATGTTTGTGATCATAACATCAACTGTACAAGAACTTAAACAAGCATTAACATAACAGAAAATAGGAAACGAATTTCAGTAAATTTACACGAGTCTAATATATTTGCCATTTAACGAAAAGCATTGCCAAGGAGCCTCTTTACTATTCAAATGGGCGTTCATATTTGAAAAAGTTATTTTATCGACATAAAAGTTGCCATCAGTATGAGAACCAATGCGCTGAAAGTACTCGAACGTACCAGCAAGACCTAAACGAATGACATTCTCCGATATTCTCCCTAAACATTTCCAGAAAATGTTATTTTAAGTTTTACGGTTAATACTTCATAACGACTATTTTGATTTAGCAGTCGTAACACTCGATGATATTGCAAGAATATGAATTATTTTGACTTACTCCCTGATTTTACTGCGCTGCAGCGTTTTGAACTGCACAAGCTTGTATTTTATAGTTGCACAAGTGGGTTAAAACTTATAATGCTACTATTTCTTGCCAAGCCTTCCCGACATTGAGGCTAACCAATTTAATATTATTATTACACTATTTAATCTTTGCGATATTAAAACCCAAACGAGTAAGTAAATATATACTTACTGTCCTACTGCTGGGCAAAGGAAATCAAGTCATCATTACAATTGATGGGTAATAGCTTAAACCCGGGCTATGCATCGAAAAATCCGAAACACATTGCCCGACCTGGGAATTGAACCCGGGTCCATTATCAAATTATTATATTATTATTTTTTATTCATTTCGTAAACTTTTACTCCAGCAGAAATCAGTTCAGTAATGATGTTATCAAAACTCGTGAAATGTTGGAATAATGTGACATCAGGTTGCCATTTTAGGTTTAATAATTGCTTACGTAATGCTAACGTCGCCAAGTTTCTTCTTTAATAAATTTTGTCAAGATCTTCCATGATTGATTTAGCTGTGGCTGACCCTTTTGCAAAACTCAAAAATGCATTACCCAAATATTCAACAATCGTACCTTTAACGATCAGGTTCCTTTTTAGCCAATTTTGATCGGGACTGCTTGGCGTTTCTTCATCAATAACATACAGCACTTATCTTTCGCCGTTAAATTGTTGGATATTTCTTTTATGTCGGGTATCCATTTTTGTAATATATTAATCACTGATTACTTTTAAAATTTACTTTTGTAATTATGGTGACTGGGCCCATAACCTGTTGGGTATAGGGGGTAATGACGGCAAAGTAAAACTTCGTTGTGGTCTAGATGAATACTTTTATTCAAGTGAGTAACGTCAGTTGACACAAAGCATCAGTTGAACGAGTGAAGGAATGAATGAGTGATTAGTGATCGAATCATTTTAGTACGAAGAGCATGTATGAAGGGAATAATGAAAGTGGACGAAGCGAAACAAGTACATATGTAAGGATCGTAGCAAGTGGAAAGAAGTGGTCTCTGCCTACCTCTACGGGAAAGAGGCGTGATTATATGTATGTATGTATGTATCATTTTAGTAACTGATTTTATACAATGAGAATATCGAATGATGTTGAGTATTTTTGTATATTCCAACAAACCGAGGCCACCGAGGCGTTACAAAATAAATATAAATAGGTACTGAATGCTCGAAGTCGTCGTCGATAGTTGAAGATTCCGGGTGAAGTTCCGCTTCCACCCCTTTTTGAATGTGGATTACTGATAAATGATCTATAAACAGACTCGAATTGTTTCTTTTTCTTCAATACACATAGTTCAATATGAATCGGGTACCTGTAATTGTTGTTTAATGCAATAAGTATTAGAATGCAATAAGTTAATGACGTAGAAAGGTCATGAAAAGTCAAACAGAATATGTTGAGCAATTAAAATATAAACCATGGCGACAAATCACAAAAATATAGTTTTATGCTATAGGTCGACATAGTAATTTAGTTTGGCATTGAAGGTCAAATAGCTATGATTAGTGACTGCTGCCAAAGTAATAATATTAGGGTGTTTAGACGTGTTATTCGCACAACCAATATAAAAAACCGGACAAGCGCGAGTCGGACTCGCCCACCGAGGGTTTCGTACAAATTTATGGGTACATATTATTATAGTTCAGGAACAGAGTCTCGAACTTTTCCCGAAATTCTGTTTCCAAAACCTAAAATTACTTTTATATTATACACTTAAGTAGGTAGGTACCTATTAAGGTTTGTGTTTAATTACAAAATTTAAAAAAGGACTAAGTAGATACGCATAACAGTGCAAACTGTTAGGTACTACATACACCAGTTATTAGGTACCTATACTTATAAAAGAGGGAAAAGGTATTTCTTTTTCATTCTTCGTCATAAATCGAATTGAATTGAATTGAATTAAAAATAATTTAAAATCTGTAAACAGATTTTAAGCTTAAAAGCTTGTACAAATGAAGCCCTTTCATACGATACCCTACATGACACGGTTAACTTACTTCAACATTTGGACCCCCATTCCTTGCATAAAGACCCTGTTTTTTTTGTGATTTAATTAAATATGTATAGTTTTCAGATTTTACCCTATACTTGTATTTTAAGACGGTATTACTTGCCAAACTTCATAATTCGAGGTCAACTGCAAGTACCTACCCTATGAATTTTGATTCCCTTAAGACACAGACACAGACACAGACAGACAGACAATACGGTAAAATCTTAAATCTTAAACTTTTATTTTTATTTATTTATTGTTGTGCTGTTAGTTATTCTATAATTATTTATGGTGCACCGACGCGACGACAAGCCCACTTCAAAAAATCTTTTTTGTCTTACCAAAGGTTGTCTCTCACTCTTAGTGATAAGATCGCTCTTTGTGCGTGTATTTTTATGTAAGTAGATTTTTGTCTTATTTTGGGTGTACAATAAAGTGTAAATCAAATCTCAAATATAAGTATATTTTGAGTTACAACAGTATTGTATTGGGAGTGCGATGTGTCACTTTCAACTTTACTTATCATCAAATAGTAAAACCTGGGACGAACAGACTTATAATGTGTTTACTTTAATTCCCAAATGATCGATTGAGTTACCAACGGTTGAAGGGGCGAGCATAAGGGATAATGTTATGGGGATACTTTGTTCAGCAATGTTTTATTTAGGAAGGAATTTGCTTAAGGCCCCCCCTATTACTTTTACCGCTTCACCGGGAAGGAAGCCAAGAATAATTACTGGATCCTCAAGTCTTATTAGCCGAATAACGCTGAAGGTTATATGAGAAGACCATCCAGGACTGTATCACAAAAAACAAATTTAAAAACAAAACAAAAAAAACTTATTTTGCAGAAGGTAAGATCCATACAAACGCGCTCGAGCAACGCATACATAGTCTACCTCTAGCAGACATAGAATCTCGCATCAGCTGCGCTGTGACTTTTCTGAGCTGTTCCTAGTTCCGCGTCCGTGCAATGGGTCTATGTGTGCATTGCTCGAGCGCGGTATGTTTAAGCTTACCTTCTGAGTCTCCCTATTTTGTGACTGTATTCTTGCATACTTTACTAGAAACACTGAGAGGTCTTAGGCCTCTTCCTTACCGGATCGGTACGCTTTCGTTTCGGTACCGCCTCTGCACCGAATCTGTACAGATTTTTCTGCTGAAAAACATTTCCTGACAGGCTCTGGATGTTTTCGGTACGGTATTGTTCATTCGATATTGTACAGTCGCGTCAACATGTCGTCTTCAGAAGATGATGATCGGCGGAGCTGGCGCGAGGTGAGACGGGGGAGACCGGGCCGCTCTGTACAGATTCTGTGCAGAGGTGCGCGTATGCGCTCGGTAAAAAATCTGTACCAAAACGACTCGGTCTGAGAAAACTCTCATTTGATTACATGCGTTCGGTAAACAATCTGAACAGATTCGGTGCAGAGGCGGTACCGAAACGAAAACACCGATCCGGTGAGGAAGAGGCCTTAGTCGGATATCCATAGCAGATATTTAGAGGACTCAGGCCAAGCGTATCGTTGGCTATTGTAAAGGTATGTTATTAAATAACATCACTTATATGTACAGTTACCTTGTGACATAGTTACATATTAGGTGAGCGACTTTATTCATCAGTGTTTGCAAACAATGCCTAACTTAACAGCAAGAACAAAAACAGGGAAGGAGATAACACTTATCATATCACCTTGGTAAGGCATGTTCGAAGTTCGCCGCGGGCTGGCCTGGGTTCTAACTATCGCCATTTTATATCTCAGTTCTATTGTGTGTTTCTATTGTGTGTATAAAAGTGGATAGCCCCGTCAATGGTAAATTTATAATTTTATAAAACCTAATTGAACAGAAAATGAACATTATTGCAACACTAAAGACACTTTGTTCCATGGAGATTCTTTTCAAGTGCGACTTGAAAGAGAACTCGAAGATAGGCACCCCGCCACTTTTCTAAAAGAAAGAGATTCTTTACAAAAGAAAGGGGTGTTTTCTCTTTTATCGCATTTCCAAGGGGAGGGAAACCTTGAAAACGCCTTTAAAAACAATATTATGTTATGAGCAAAATGATTTTAATGTTTTAAACTCAAAACTCAATAGTCTTTGTACGAAAGAAAATAAGTAGGTACCTAATTTCTACTGTAGATACACCCATAAAAATTGCCGAACACTCATACCAATTATTTCACAAACTAGAACTACTAAATACTAAGAAGATATTTAAAAATATGTGTACTTTGAGAAGGAAGGAGAACAGTGTACAAGTGCAGCTTTCAATAAAATACCTACCTTTAAAATAATCTCATATTTTACACACAAAACAAAATTAACACAGTTTGTTAAAGAAATAAACTTAGAACCGAAACATAAATAGATTGGTAAATACAATAATGTACCTACAATTATTTTTTTAGTAAGAACAACACGATTTTCACTTGAATGTATCATAACATTGATGTTGTCATAGTGACCGTTATTGTCTCGTATAAGATTTTTCCTTAAACACGTTATTTAAAATTTCGCTAATTGCTGTAACGAGTTGTGTTCTTGTATTACAAGATAGCCAAAAAATGTTCTTAAAACTAACTTTCCAATTCCATCAACCTTTTATCCACTCACGCGCCTATAAATAAGCCATAATACAATAAGCAAGCGCACACGTAAACCTTAGCTACGGATATATCTCAAAATAACATCATAGGCCAACACAATCTACAAATTGGAGAGATGTAGGATGACACACGCGATATTAATAGGAATGCTTCTTTTGCAGCGCATAAGTTAATGCATGACTATAATAATATCGTCGTGATACGCAATCTATTTATGCCTCAGGCAAAATTGTGACTTTTCTCGTATGTCGCCAGGAGGCGCTGCTTCAATGCCGTACTAATTTTCGTTTTCGTTAACGTGACCGAATGTAAAGTGAAACTCACACTAGGCTCCCAGATCATAGGAGCACGTAGTCACAATAATTCGTTCGTTCATAAGTTTAATTGAATCTCAGTTACTGTTATCCTCTTGTGCAATTAGCCCATTCTAGAGCGCTTTAGCTAGAGTACAATGCAATTGGAGTGGAGCTAACGAGATATTGGATGCGATTTACGTTATTAAGCCCCGTTGCTAAATATATTACAACCTGAATTTGTAGTAGGTATAGTACGAGCATATGGCATACAAAATTCACAGACTCTTCAAACGACTTGTGTCCAATATGCCACATGTAAGATATAAAACAATAATCCCAGCTTCTACCGCTAAAAGAAATAAAAAGCAAATCATATGTTTTGATGTTATGGTCTCTTCAGTAGTCTTTGTTATGAACATATTTTATTTCTATTGAACATTTTTAAGAGTATATTTGCTATGAAGAAATATGCTGTTTCCACTAATGTTAGAACTTGTTGTTATTAAAAAGGGTTCAACATTCATTTATATTAACTATCAAGTGAATGCAAAATAATATTAAAAAAATATATATTACCTATAATGATAAAAATATGTTAGTCATTAAATAAACGGAATCATTTAAAACCACATACGAGTAGTAGGTACATAATAGTACTCGTAACTATAAATAGTACCTACCTACTAAGACACCTATTGAAAAATTTAAAAACCTAGAGTGGAATCTCTATTGAAGCTATCTGAACTACAACAAAACTCCATCAGAACAACTGCGATATCTAAATGAGCCCAGTTGCAACATCATCAATAAAAAATACATTTTTCGCGTCTACCCAACCCGTAAGTGGGCCATGCCTTAATGAACAAGACGAGAATTATAATAAGGATAGAATCTGCCTCGTAGAAGCAATCGCGGTAACAAATTGCCTGTAATAAATCTGCCGCTATGAAGCTGGCAAGGAATAATAAAAGTGATATTGATGCAAGCTACTTTTCCAATGCAAAATAAATACTGATAGCGACTTAGTTAGACAATATAATTAATTTAATAAGGCACGTGTTGTGTCGTAAGAAATTTGCTTTGTTAATGGCTGATTTTGACAGACAAGTAGACAATAATTAAAAAGGATTGGCGAGGAATTGTGCTTTTGCACGACTTGATTTTAATCTTCGGATAAAACTTATATATTATACCAGTTGTTGCCCGCGATTTCGTTCGCGAAGACTACAGCAAAAAAAAAAGTAAAACAAAAAAAAAAGTATCCTATATGCTGGTCTGGGTAAGGTCTGTATATGAGGAAAGTTTAATTAAAATCCATTCAGTAGTTTTTACGTGAAAGAGTAACAAACATCCATCCATACTTACAAACTTTGCGTTTATAATATTAATAGGACTAGACTTAAAACAATTGTGATTTAGTTAAATAACTTTATATAAAAGTTTGTTCAGAAAAAAAAAACATTAAAAGACACATGCAGCTGTTTCATACATTCTAACCATAACAATCCCATTTCATGTCCCCCACTGCTAGGGAGAACAGGCCATAAACCACTACGCGGGCCTAGTGGCCATTGGCCATTGGTGGTTATTAACGACTGCTAATGCAGCTGAGACCAACGGCTTTACGTGCCTCCCGAAGCACGGAGGAGCTCAAGTTGACATATTTTTGGTCACCCATCCGATGGCTGGCCTTTGCGGAAGTTGCTTCACCATAGCAATCGCAGACCAGGCGCTTTAACAACTGCGCCATCGAGCTCCTCAAATTGTAACCAAATCAAATCAATGTAACCGGTAGGGTAGGGTTCCAAACACCTTTAAATTGAAGCCTTTAACTGGCAAAAAATTACTAGGGTTAGATTAAGTAAAAGAACAGCATTACGGCATAGTCATCAACTAAAGCATCGGGGTCGGCGACGGACACAGCGACTCTTCACTATTACGTACGCATACCTGTTTATTTACCGTCTCAGTCAAATAAAGAAAATGCCAACACAATTTTTAAATTACTTTATTACCATATCAGATTAAACAGTTTTAACTGATTAAAAATTCGCCCTTAACATTGCTAGTTTTAGCCAGTTTTACATTTAACACACTTTTTTTAATACTTTATTTATTTATTATTTACCAGACAAATAAGTAAAGTGTTCACATAAAACGCTGGTCTAAAGTGGGTTAGTTAGTTATAAGGGCTTCCATCATACAACAACTTACGTGCCTTCCAAAGCATGGAGGCACAAGACATATTTAAATTTGGTGACCCGGCATTGCTAAAGTAGCGTAACATGCAAAATCGCATTTAATAATAAGATAAGATAATTATTTATTTGCACTTCGACATGGTATAAAGATGTTATAATATAATCAAATATATCACATATCAAGCTTATTTTATAATAGCATGCAAACATACATTTATAATCACAGTATTATAATACTTACAATAATTAATATCCATCAAATTAAAATCTCATGTCAGATAAATCAATTGAAATTTATAAAATGTACCATTGTTTAACAAAACAAAAAGAAACTCATTTATGCCATAAAAAGTATTCTCAACTAACCAATCATACAATTTCCTTTGAAAAAGATTGTTGTTAAATAATTTGAGATCGTTAGGAATTTTATTAAAAATACGCACACACATTGAAAAACAGCTTTTATTGTATCTGGCAGATTTTGGCGTATCTTTTAAGACAAGTTTGATAATTAAAAACAGTGACGGTATGCTCATGCAAAATTGACAAGTAGCATTCGGAAACCATTGAATTGTGCTGTGATTTAACGAAATAAAACTAACTCGATGTATCGGCACGTTCAGCCGTTGGTTGGTTCAGGTTGTTGTCGTAAAATAGCTGTCGTTAAAATCCACCAACTAGGTCTTATCGCATTCATCCACAGCCGAGTAGGTTATGACCTGGGGGCTTATTGTCTAATTTCAACCTCTATCACGATACCTTTTAAAAGTATTTACGCTTGTCACTTTGCATAGCCGATTTTATATAAATGTCAAATTGACGATGTCGTTCATTCAACGTCGTTCAAAAACGCGTCGCGATCGCAATCGCTGACACTGTGGAGCTTCTTGCGCCCATTCTTCTCCACAGCTAAAAAATAGACGTCCTAAATGGGTAGTATGTAAAAAATGTATGGACGATTCAAAAGCACTTTTCGTAAGTTTATTTGAATAAAAAAATTTTAACATTGACTTTTACTTCTGAATTAGGTTGAAGTTCTTGAATAGCTTCCAAATGTCAAATTGAATGGTAATACGATAGGTATTAGAGTTGGACAATAACGGGGCTGATTTCCCCACAAGCCTGCACATTATTTTCACGGAAGGTTTGAGTGTAGCAGCCAGTGGTGGTAACTTTGTAACTGATTATTTATTGATAATAATAATAATGTTTAAATTTAGGTTGGTACATTGGTTTGAAAAGTGTTTTAATATTCCGCTTTTTCCTAACTAAACAATGTTTGTAGCTATAACAAAAAGAGCATGAAATAAATTATTTAAACAAATGAAAAAACAAACGTTTAAAGAAATAGAAAACAAGCTTAAGCTCACCTAAGTAGGTATTTTGGGAGCTCAGTCTTAATATAAAAGCACAATTGTTTGTCCAAGTAAAACACTGTCAACTTATATTCCGTTGCTAACATAAATATATTTTTGTATTAATATATGATCATCATCATAATAAGTTAGAACGACAAGGTCGTATCCTGTCATTGTCATCATCATCAGCCTAAACTTGTCTACTGCTGGACATAGGCTTCACCAAGGGCACGCCACTGAGTACGCTCCGCGGCTACTCTCATCTTATATTGGTTATTATTGTACTCGAGTGTACGTTACACTAATATTAGAAAGAGGTAATGTTTTGTGTTTTGTATTGTAGAGTAACTCTAGAGCTCCTAAGCAGAATCTATATATTTTTTTTACTTATAGAAAGCTACTAGGTACACTGTCCTTTAAGTTGGGCAGGCTACTTTGTATCCAGGTCAAATACAATGTACCCGCGGGCCGGAAGCTAGTTAAGACATAATGCCGCCACATGTTCCAGCAAATTCTGACTAACATCTAGGTACAGTCAGCAGCTAAATAATAATAGCTAATTTATAATCGATTATCAACAGAACTATCATTTTATTGAAACAAAAGGTAAATTACTGTTACCTACCAGCAAATATACAGTTACTTTGACAAGAATAATAATCACTAGAATTAAATTTTTATGTGAGACCTACTTAATAATACCTGCTGTGGCCAATGTACAGACGGCAGCAGATCAACCTACCACAAAATGTCAAATATTATTAAAAAAAATTTGAACCTTAGTGTTTGGGTATAAAGATCCATATCGATTAGAGAAATTTGACAGTTTTGGATAGGTTGATGTACAGGCGTGTGTACTTACCGAATGGTATTCTGTATTTTAAACATAAAATAAATACACTCAATAATTTAATCTTTAGTTTAAATTAGTTGTGGTCTTCTAATTTCCAACATCGACTTTTGCTGTCGATTAATTTGCTTAAATATCAATTTAAGTATATCAATAATCATTATTATTTGTGGGAATCCGCTTACAAAAAAACCAACATTTCATTGATGATTGATTAGGTATCGGTTTTTACTGATTTGTCATCATTTTTAATACAGGGGAAGAGGACCTTTGCTTTGATTCAATCTTTCATACTTTCCCGTCTCGTTCACGCTGCTGAGATTCTTCATGAAGATATTTCACTTTTAAACTGCAAGTTTTACTAATTTTAAAAGTTACTTTCCTTGGAGAATGTGGCATAGCATTAAGCACCTATATTATTGTACTGGACTGTACCTACGTAATCAAACTGTGAGAAAGAAAAAATGTTCAGTTCAACTTCCCAACTTAATGTGAGAAAGAATCGATGCAAAATGATAGTGTGTATATTAAACTCGCCAAGGTTATTCTTATTTATGAGGATTTCAAGGCTAAGGGACGGTGATTCGATACAGATGCGTAGGTAACTTGCTCTAATCCGAGATAAGATGTCAACGACCTGATAACGCGGCAGATTGATAACGCAAGTTTGAAAAAAGATATCATCATGGCTAACGTTCTATAGGTACTTAGTCATTGACAAAAACCATCTTTTTTGAAGTTGGTAAAAAATATGTTACGATAGAATATAGATCTACACACACACACACAAGCCTGCACATCAGACTACAACAAACTGTAAAATTTCCTCAGTAGACTTTCAACTTTATC
This sequence comes from Eudonia truncicolella, assembly GCA_949315975.1. Lineage (NCBI taxonomy): Eukaryota > Metazoa > Arthropoda > Insecta > Lepidoptera > Crambidae > Eudonia > Eudonia truncicolella. Next base: position 14,680,723 of record OX438837.1, on the reverse strand, counting down.
TATATGGCATATGGTTGAACATTTATTGAAGAAAGACAGATTTAAATAGGTTGACGTGCAGGCGTCCGTCTGTACAACTAATAAAAAAAAAAAAATTCAATCATTGCAACAAAACTTTTGTTTCATGTGTTATCAAAATAGCATAATTATCGACATCAATTTGAACATCAATTAAAAAAATAGGTATGGTTTCGAATGTGGCCGAAGCGACCTAGCTGTAGTACCTAACTAGGATACATAAACGTTTTAAGTGGTTTTTTAAAAAAGAAACACTGTGTTCTATGTTTGACAAAACATTGGAGATTGGTTTGTGACATTGTTTGTTTGTTTGTTTGTATGTCGGGGCTAATCTCTGGAACTAATGGTCCAATTCCAAAAATTCTTTGACTGATAGAATGGCTACATCTCTTGCGGGTAAAATATATTTTATTAAAAAAAATATAGTTTTAATATATCAAATCCGCGCGGACGAAGACGCAGGTAAAGTGCTCCTTTTAAATAAATGAGTAGGTATGAAGGAACCTAGATCCGAATATATTTTTTATTGCAATGTGTAGTGTGATCGCGTAACGTTTACACAACAACGTTTTATAAGTGCCTCATTCTCTCATTGATCATTTAGCTAGTATGTCTACGCTAGACCTAGACGGAGTCTCGGTTTCGCGGTTAGTGACCCTGACTGCTAGACTCGCGGTCGCGGCTTCGAGTCCCGCATAGATGCAAACATCATGATGATGATAATTAACCAAATTATTGTTGATGTTACTTTGTACTTCATTATCACTACTTGATATAAGATTATCAATTACTTTTTATTTTTAGACAAAATACAAGTTCGGACCACAAACAGTAATAAGTTTTTAGTCTACATAGTTCCATTGCTGGGCAAGGGCTTTTATCATTGAAATCAATCCATATACAATTGATGGATTGGATTTCTACAATAAAAAATAACAAATACATAATCATATAACATTATGTAACAAAATTGTTAGCTTTTTTCAAAGCCTGAAACAAAATAACACCTAGTATTAAAAATTAATGCTTTTAAGATGTTTTTGAGGTGTAGATTTTGGAAATCAGCAGTTCAACCGAACTCCGTATGAAAATGTCAACTAACTCTATCATAAAATAAAATGAATCTTAAAGTTAATCATACAAATTATGCCAAAATTTTAAGTTACACTTTTTTTTTTAATGGCTTCGTGCAAAAGTTACACTTTTATTTTTTATTTATTTTCTTTATGAAACAGCTTCAAGTAATGATTCTTAACTCAGCATGTATTTTGACATTATGCCTCTTCTAATCTCCTACGTTGTTTAGTCAGATGTTTGTTACTCTTTAAATATTCAGTGCCTACCTAAAATATTAAAAGAATTTATAGGTATACTGCTTATTTATTGGTTTTCCCAGCTGGGTTTAAATTCTGAAGTACCATTTACTGATAGAATTTTAGGTTGGTATCAGTCAATATGGGTACTTATAATACCAACCATAACCATAATACTTTTTTATTTAAATTGGAATGGAAATAATTCTATAACATCTTTAAATACACATGTATGTACTTTGCTTATTAATTATCAAACTAATAGGTATCAAGAAAGAAAAGTAAGAAAGTTTATTAACAAACACACACATGAATACAAAAAAAAGATAAGGCAGACATTATACTATATTAGACATCAACTATTTTATCGTATGACTAAAACTGATGTCATGCCAGGCTTGAGAGACAATATATTAATATTATTATGAAAGAACTTGGGGGAAGTCTGCTTAGCAGTGGGATAGCATAGACTTTTAGAGGATTAGCCAATACTCATAACTGATGTGATATATTAAGATTCTGTACAAAACACATTATTCATAAATCTAAAACATTGTAGATAGGTATAATACAAATTCTTATCGTTGATAAATTACATTGTTCCCAGAATGTCAACACTTCGGTAACACATCTGAATACATTTAATGAGTTTATCAAAACCACATTAAATAAATCACAGCCACACATGGTGCATGAATCATGGGATAAAGATATCACACATGTTGCCCCTTCACAAACATACTGCCACTCTCATGTTAACAAGACATTTCATAAATAACAAATTGTCTATGTTTATTATCTTAGTTGCACACACTCCCAACATATTGAGATATGCGGTGCAGTGTTGTGATTATTATTTCAATATTCAGAGGAATTACAGCATACTGTGTTTGTGTTTATACAAAATCCCTAAGGATGTTATATCCGTATAAATCCTAACTCTTTCACTTTCTATTATACATTAAATTTTTTAACTTGAATTATGAATTATAACCTTTACTGTGTTTTCTTTTCTTGATAGTCAGGCTCACATCAGCACAACATATGGTCAGTGTCGATTTTAAAAATCTGATAATTAGAACTTTAAACTTATTTATTCTAGTTGAAATCACAGACACTAAACAAAATAGGTGACTTCAATTTTTGATAAAATTGTTAATGGTGTAAATGATATCAACATTAATTATATGGAGAAGCTGGAGATATTATTTAGTGTCGCTGAGTTTTATTGACACTAAATCTTAATGCATTCCCTACACGACCTGTCCGGTAATCTCGAAAAAGTTATCATTTGGCGATAACCTTATTCTGTAATGCCTCCGCTGACCTAAAAGTTTCGCAATAAAACGCCTACTACTATGTGTAAACCTTTCTCCTGTTTTAGGGCCGCAATGCAAAATATATTAAGAACCATCTTTATCATAATTTAATACGATATTTTAATTTATCTTCGGAAACATAAAATAAATACATACCCTTAGATGTATACTGTAGATATCGAGTCATCCAAATGTTCCACAACAAAAAGACACCATCACGAAAAAAACACACAAATCACAGTTTCAACTGACACATTTTTCATATATTGATAAATAAATCCACACCCGCGCAAATATTAAAAATCAGTTTCCTATTGACATAAACACAAACTGAGCGTTCGCCATATGCAGGCACGTTCGAAACATACGTCAATACGAAATTGTTACATTTGCGTCAAGTTAACCACTCTAACGCGACATGCCAATTTACACAATTATAACTACTTTCCCTGCGGCACACTTAGCCAGTTATTACTATTTAAGTACAACCTTTAACTTTCTTTACCTTTTGGCTCCTCTGAAAGCATTTTATTGATATAATCTTAAATACATCGTAGAATCCTAAATATTTATTGGTATGTTTTGAACGAAGCCCAATCCGCGCATCACTTCACTCCTATGCGAACTACGTGCGAACTTCAGCGTGCTCCAATCCCGACGAGCTTTGATTTCGATTTACGGAAGAGTGTCGATGCGCATGTGAGAAAGGGAGAGAAGATATTATATTTTTTAAGTCAACGGCCTCTATGGGAGTACTGCGTGAGTAACGTTGTTTTTCTACACTGTAACACTTTCGTAGCCTGTAGCTGCTACGAGTATACTCTATCTATAAAATATAGCTCGCAGCTATAGCTCGCTATAGGTATAGCTCGCGCTCGCAGTAATCGTTGATAATAATGATGATGAAAATATTATCTTGATTAATCGTAAAAAAAAAACATTGGAACAAACGGAAATCCGAATCAATGGTAGGACTATAGTTTGTTATTTTTTTCCAATTAGCTTTATCGAGGCTAAGTGCTAGTCCGGCTTTTGGTTTTGTCTCTTATTATTATGAATGTCTGAGATTTTCTGAGGAATCCTTGAGAAAATAACTGTGTTCTCTAATACCTACCCCGACTGACTGACTCATCACACGCAGAGCTGAATCTACTGGAGTTTGGAAATTTTAACAGAAGACTGCTAAATGCTAATTACGAATGTCACACTGGCAAAGCGTTCGGCCCGATATCCAAAGGTCCTGGGTTCGTTTCCCATTTCGCAAATTATGCTTCGGGTTTTTCGTTTGCTCCATCTTAAGGTATAGCCAAATCCATCGTTGTAGCAGACTTCAAAGATATGAATTGATTTCAATGATAAAAAACGCCTTTGCTCAGCAGAGTGACAGTACTTTTATTGTATGTATAAACACAAATGTCTAATTATTATGGTCAGTTTTTTTTAGTGTAACTAATATTTGTATGTTTTGCGGTTATTTTTTGAGATGCTGCGGCACACACACATTTTTGTGTATTTTAATAGTTTTGATACAACTGTACTAAATTATATTAGTTTTAGTGTAATTGTTGTTATTTTTCGATTGTATATTGTGTGTGTGTATGCGTGTGTGTGTGTCTATGGTGTCCAAATAAAGATTTAATATTATTATTATTATGTTATTAACAGATTAGTACTATCCAAATTAAGGAGAATTAAGGAGTAAGCTTAATACATACCGCGTTCGAGCAACGCACACTTAAATAACCTCTTACAGACACGGAATCTCGTACCGTCTAGAACCAGTCCGAGTGCACCGCAACTGTTGCGAGATCCCGTCTCCGGAGAGGTTGTCTATGTGTGCGTTGCTCGAGCGCGTTTGTTACCTTCTGTAGTCTATTTATTTAGTGACTTAGAGCCGAGCATTAAACATGTAAACAGTTTTTACTAGTAATGACTCTTATTCCATTGTATTAAGAGTAAAATTGTTTACATGTTAAGCTGGTGACTTTACATTGGGGTGCAGACGCGGATAGCTCAAGTGCCGCAGCTCTGTAATATATATATATATATATTTTTTTTATTTTACAGGTAAGCACAGTGCCTCTATCTCACCTGATGTTAAGTGATATTATGGCCAATGATGGAAGCGCACTTCACCCGGGATCCTCAACTAGTGAGGCACGGCTACGTTATCTCTAGCTGTCGGAACACAAAAATGCTACAAACATTGATGTTATGGCGACATATTTAGATAAGATGGTGGTAGCTAGCCAGGCGGATAACAAGCCCTACCACCAACCAAACCGAATACACAAACTACACATACATACATTTATTTACCCTCGATCGATATAGGTAACAAATCGGCCATGTAATACACACTTCAAGATATTGAACTCTTGGTTCTATCTTAATGTAAACCTATATTCTTCCGTACGTGTGTTCACTGAACTCATTCCTACTAAACCAAAAGACCGAAATTAATGGAACTTTTTGTGTGTGGTTGAGCTGGTTGATGGGTTAAATGTAGAATTGGGTGCGGTTTCCTGTAGGTACTTTCCTGGTATGGGCAGGTCTCCAACAAGGTGGACTGACGATCTGGTGAAGGTCGCAGGAAGCCGCTCGATGCGAGCATTCGACCAGTCGTTGTGGAGATCCTTGGGGGACGCCTTTGTCCAGCAGTGGACGTCTTTTGGCTGATTTGATGATGATGATGATGATGATGATATTTAAACTAAACTTTATTTGTTTGTAGTATTTTTAGGGTTCCGTACCCAAAGGGTAAAACGGGACACTTAGACTCCGCCGTCCGTCCGTCCGTCTGTCTGTCCGTCTGTCACCAGGCTGTATCTCTTGAATCGTGATGGTTTGACAGTTGAAATTTTCACAGATGATGTATTTCTGTTTCCGCTATAACATCAAATACTAAAAAACAGAATAAAATACATATTTAAGGGGGCTCCCTTACAACAGACATGATTTTTTTTTGCCGTTTTTATAGATAATGGTACGGAACCCTTCGTGCGCGAGCCCGACTCGCACTTGACCGGTTTTTTTATAGATGTGTAGGCAAAATGACTCCGCTCAATCCGGATACAAGGACAGCTAGAGGAGCTGAATTTGGACCTTACAAGCCGTCCCCGCCGTTTGGTATATTTTTTTTATTTTTTTTTAGTTAAGGTACATTTACGGAATCATATTATTATATTAATTTCTTAATGGAATTTAGGTTCTTAGATTCTAATATGTATTCCAATTAATAGTGCACACAACATTAATAAATTATTATTGACACTACAAATATTACAATTAACAAATTAAAATATTATAAGACATATACTTAAATAAATAAATTAATAAATAAAAAAAAAATAAAAAATAACAAATAAAAATAAATTAAAAAATAAATAAATAAAATAAAAACAATGACAATAATAACAATTACTTAATTAAGACAAAATTATATAAAATTTATTTCACATACGTACCATAATCTATATTAATACAATAAAAAGCAAATAAAATCCATTATCAGAATCAAATAGGAATCGAATAAAATACAATAAAAAACCTGAAAAGTGGAGCAAGTGCATCTTATTAATATGTTGTAAATAAATAAATATCATCCAAGTAGACATTATATTGTCCTCGTTGAGCTGAGAGCTCCAGTGGCAGTGTACAACAATGGGGTGCAGACGCGGATTGCTCACGTGCCGCAGCTCTGCGATATTAGTTATTACCCTCGTTCGATGTAGGTAATAACTCGTCCATGTAATACACACTTTGAGATATAATAAGCTCTTGGTTCTACACAGAGTTTTTTTTTTTAATCGTCATCATCATTCATCATCATTATTTATATGTTTATCATTATCATCATTTTCATTATTATTATTTTGCTTTATTTATAAAATACAAATTATTCTAGTATGTTTCCATAATTTCACCTCTGATCTTAAAGTTTATTAGCTCTCTCCATCCGACTGGTTGTCTGGAAGAAATCGCTTGAAAGCGATAAGACCGCCAAATTGTAACTTTGTAATTATTATTATTAATTTTTTTTTTCTTTTGTTCATGTTTATGTTTTTTAGTGTTGCAATAAAAGTATTATCTATCTATCTATCTATCTATCATCATCATCATCAGCTCATTTTATGTCCCCACTGCTGGGGCACGAGCCTTCCCTATGGATGGATAGGGAGAACGGGCCATAAACCACCACGCGGGCCCAGTGCGGATTGGTGGTTGTTAACGACTGCTAATGCAGCCGGGTCCAACGGCTTTACGTGCCTTCCGAAGCATGGAGGAGCTCGAGATTATAAATGTTTGGTCACCCATCCAATGACCGGCCTTTGCGAAGGTTGCTTAACCTCAGCACTCGCGGACCGGGCGCTTTAACCACTGCGCCATCGAGCTCCTCAAGTTTTTTTTTTACTGGGACAGTATTAGGAAGAGAAGAACCTTTTACAGGTTCTTCTTCAAAGAAAAAGGGAGCTGAGAACTGAACAACCTCCAATTTATATTTAAACAGTTTTTAATTTTAATATTTTGTTAAATTTTCAAGAGTTCGGCTTACACGATTCGCGATCATGCAAGTTCAGCAACTTTGGCATGGCCGTACGGACGGATCTTTGCGGCGTCGTCGGTCGCGTCGCGTCGTCGTCGTCGCCGTCGTTCGTCGATGCGTCTCGCGTCGTCGGTAGCCGAATATATAGATGCTCATTGCTTACTCATGTGATAAGATTTCTGGATGGGTTCAATGGATTTTTATTAATGTGTTATTAGCGTATTCATAATAATCTTTAATAATTAGTATTTAAATGCTCCTCTGTGCTTCGAAAGGCACTTTAGGCCGTGTTGCTTAATGTGGTTGAGAGATTTTTATTTAATAATATGTTTTTGCTCATCATATTGTATAGTTACATTGAAAAAGGCTGCACTGCTAGACAGGATTTAAAATAGCGAATCGAGGCTCAGTAGCAGTGTACAATATGGGCTGCAGATGCGGGATCTATAACCGTCGCAAAATAAGGAGACTAAGGTAAGTTTACATACCGTGCTCGAGAAACGCACACGTCTGCTTACTGGCAAAGTATAATTAACAAGTGTACATTTCGTTGTATTGAGATAATAAGTTTTGAAAGTTCAAGTCGATCTTTGAGTATCGTTAAATTGAATTGTTGCGAAATTTTACATGCCTATTAATAGATTAAATATTCTACTTTATCTGTGCTCATTTTTTTTTTTATACTTAGCACGGCAAATGACTCCACACCACCTGATGTTAAGTGGAAATGGAGTCCAGACGCGAAGACAACTGGTGCAGCGTGAAAACAACGCAGCATCAGTCAACTTCACTCTGCCGGCCCACAAGGTGCTTCTTCACGCCTCGTTTGAAGGATTTTATGCACTATCACTTGCGGAGAATTTATCAATAAATTAATATTATTGACCGAGGGCATACACTTATTTAGTTTAGCTGTAATTGAAAAAAAGAGAAATTAAACTTATATTTGCCACAAGGTCTTAGTAGTTTGAATAAAAATGACAAGCTATTGATAAAAGGTTAACAAATAAGTTTGCGTTGAACGGTCTTAGCGTTTATTCCGTTTTACCAGTCGATAGAACGTCAAAAATTACATATATCTGCAACAATTTTACAATAAAAAGCTCAGATGAGGATTAAGGTTTTTAATAATTATTATTTATGAATTTGAATTTCTCATTCACAATCAGTCTTGGCATTTGCACTTCAGATGTTAATGACGGTAGTTGTTGACATTGAATTGGCGCCTTTGACTTTCAAAGTAAAAAAGTAAATAGTGTTGAATAATTTCGGCAGGCTAGTTAGAACCACGATAGCTCAATTGGAAGAGCACCTGACCCGGTATGTCAGAAGGGTGCAGGTTCAAATCCTGCTCGTGGAAATTTTTTCAACATTGTGTTTTTGTAATTTGCACTTACTAGAAACTAGGAAAAAAAACAACAATCTTAAAATTAAAAAAAAAAACAAATGAAACTTAATTAAAATTAAAAATCAACCTGCTATTTGGTGTCCTAGCAATCACCACAAAAAAGACTCTAACAAAAGCCGGACAGGCCGGACACGACCGTAAAAAGCCAGACATGTCCATGACCATGACACCTGGCAACCCTATTTGCATTCTTAACCCATTTTTGATAAAATATGTATTTATCATGTTTTACCAGACGTAGCTTGCCGATTGCCTCAAACGGCATTTTCAGCATCACCAGGCTTTTTTGGGGTCGGCGAGAAACTTAAAGGGTACCTCAAGCCGTGTGAAACAAATCACTTTCGGAGGTTTTCTAGAAGAAACGACATCACGCACTAAGGAGTGTCCCCGTGCCCTACTAGATTCTCCGAGGTGCGCAGAAGAGTGAGCAGGTGAGCAGAACAACCCGAGGGCGCCTCTAATGGCTCGGACCTCGGCTCGGGTTGACCGGGCCGTGGTGGTGGAGAGAAGCACCCAGGTACATGTCTGTGTACCTGGTATAGAGCGCGTGTGAACCGGTTCGTCGTACCCTTGTTCTACAAGTACGGTGTCTTGGGTCTAATGTGCATGTTTAGTGTATTCTGTAAATGTGTAGTGGCATTGAGAGGATCGGGCGGGACTATGCGTGCGTTGCTCGAGCGCGGTTGTATGAAGCTTGCCTTCTACAGTCTCCTTACTTCCGATCCAATCCGAACCCTTCGGAGAATCTAGTAGGGCACGGGGACGCGCACTAGTGCGCGATGCCGTTCCCTCTAGAAAACCCCCGAAGGTGGTTCGTTTCACACGGCTTTAGGGACTCTTTACGATCCTCGCCGCCCCCAAACAAGCCCGTCCCGCCCGCCCGCCCAAGAAAATGCCGTCTGAGGCAAACAGCAATCTCTCTCCAAAAAAAAAACCGTTGTTGGATTTAATAACCAGTGGAACCCACCCGTGTAACGCACTCCGTTGTATACTGCACTCGCCAATTTATTAATCGTCTATTTTTATAGCTATTATTTATCAGTAGTTTGATGGTGATTTCGCCAGCAAAGAAGTCCCAAACTTGAGGAGCTCGTTCGCGCAGTGGTTAACGCGCCCGTTCTGCGTTTGCTAAGGTTAAGCAATTTTGGCAAAGGCCGGCCATCGGATGGGTGACCAAAAATGTATAATCACGAGCTCCTCCGTGCTTCGAAAGGCACGTAAAGCCGTTGGTACCGGCTGCAATAGCAGTCGTTAACAACCGCCAACCCGCACTGGACACAACGCTGGAACACTGGAGCCCTGGAAAACACAAATGTTGAAAAAATTTCCACGAGCAGGATTTGAACCTGCTGCTTTGAATATTATGATCGGGTGTTAATGACGGTAGTTGTTGACATTGAATGGGTGCCTTTGGCTTTCAAAGTAAATAGTGTTGAATAATATCAGCGGGCTGGTTAGAACCACGATAGCTCAATTGGAAGAGCACCTGACCCGCTATGTCAGAAGGGTGCAGGTTCAAATCCTGCTCGTGGAATTCTTTTCAACATTTGTGTTTTGGTAATTTGTTTCGCAACAAAATTTGCGTTAAAAATATATAAACAAAACAAAAACATTTTATAAAATTATATGTCATTTTTTGGCGTCGAAGAATGGTGTCGAACACAGGGTTTTGTGTTGAATACTGGTGCCTCTCTTTTTGTCTATGACACACCCAAATAAATATATGGTGGTCTATGACTAATGATACTGGCGCGTCAACTCGATCCCTCTATCCTTATGAGTCACTGCGTAAAGTGCATTCTTGTATCTGTCTGTAGATATCAAACTAGTATAGCCACAGAATACATATAGCTACGGATAGTACCTATAGCACAGGTTATTGTCTTCATAGCACCCATGGGAAATACATCAAAGCATACCCCTGGTGTGTAACGGTGTGCAGTAAAGACTATTTGGTGTTCATCGCGAGGGGTGTGGATTGTCTATGGAATGGGGTGGCATGATTGAAAATGTTGAAAGATTGTCTATTGAATTGAATTGTGTAAGGAATGTATATTGGACCAGCGTGGTGGGTTATGGCCATTCTCATGTGCTTTAGTTCGTGATGTAGGCCTGCGTCGTAATAACTTTAAAAAATAATTTCAATTTGTTATTTTATTTTTTTTGTTTTAAGTTAAGTTATGTTTTCTTTTGCTGTATATAATATTGTACATACCTTTTCCTTAGAAAAGGTAATTAGCCAATAAGCGCGTACCTACAGGTACCTACTGTCTTGTCTGCAGTGTTGAGCAAATGCCATTAGGTACTCTATCACTAGTTTTGTTTTCATATATACTATTTTACTTATTAATCATTAAGTCTGAAGTTATTCAGTCCTTAGTAAATAAATAGTATACCTAAACCTATGCACAAACAGTGAAAGTTCAACAAAATAACTCTAGCCAAGATATTAGCGAGTAACAATTAGTAATGCATAATGATAAAACCTACGAGACATTTAGTAGCCCTTCAGACGTGTATAAGCGCTTTAAGTCAATTGACTTTTAAAACGCCGGGCTTCGTTTTTTCTGTTTTGAAATGATTATATTGAATTACGAGTCAATGCCAATTTCTTTATTAGGGTTTAAACTAAATGTTGAAATACAGCATTTTAGACTGATCTAGCCACATTTATTTTCATTCATTATGTTAATCCATGGCACCTAGATTGAAAATATTTTTTTTTTATATTTACGGGTAAGCACAGTGCCTTGATCTCACCTGATGTTAAGTGATGATAAGGCCAATGATAGAAGCGCACTTCACCCGGGATCCTCAACTAGTGAGGTACTGGCTATCTTATCTCTAGCTGCCGGAACACAACAATGCTACAAACATTGATGTTATGGCGACATATTTAGATAAGATGGTGGTAGCTAACCAGGCGGATAAACAAACCCTACCACCAACCAAACCGAGTACACAAACATGTACCCCCCGCTGGAAATCGAACCCGGGACTTCTGGGTCTAAACCGGTGGTCTTAGCCACTAGACCACAGAGGCGGTTACGAAACGAAATAGAAGTTAGTAGGTTAGTGGCACCGGTGCTCGACAGGGACCAGTGATCGTCATTGTTCCTTTAATCATTAAAAATAGGGCCCAGCAACTGATCTGACTGTCTAACTGTCTTTAGCAACAATTGAATATAGACCAATGCCTTTTAGCTGTTACCCCGTAAAAATTCAAGAACAGCCCATGTTATTTTTTGATGATTAAAAACGTGTTGCACTCTAGTGTCACTACCTTGGGTGTTATTTTATTTTCAATTCAACAGCGTTAATTAGCTCTCAAAAAAAATATTTTCCCGTTTTTGCAACATTTTTCATTGCTGCTCCGCTCCTATTAGTCATAGCGTGATGTAATATAGCCTATAGCCTTCCTCAATAAATGGACTATTCAAAACAAAAATAATTTTTCAATTCGAACTAGTAGTTCCTGAGATTAGCGCGTTCAACCAAACAAACAAACAAACTCTTCAGCTTTATAATATTAGTAAGTAAAGATATACTACGGGGAATAGCGCTTGGCCTGGTATTTTATCTTACCAGATGGTGACGATAAGTTCTAAAATGGAATCGCAGTTCACAAATAATCATCAACTAAGGAGCTGGTTATCTTAACACTTCTCAAACTGACTGAATCAGAAACTCGGAGCTTTGTGTACACATTTACAGAATACACTAAACATGCACACTAGTTTAGGACCAAGACACCGTACTCGTAGAACAAGGGTACGACGCGCCGGTTCACACGCGCTTATACCATGTACAGACATGTACCTGGGCGCTTCTCTCCACCCCCACGATCCGGTCAACCCGAGCCAAGGTTCTCGCCTTTAGAGGCGCCCTTGGGTTGATCCGCTCCTGATCTGATCTGAACCCCTCGGAGAATCTAGCCGTTCCCTCTAGAAAACCTCTGTCGTTGCATCGTTTCACACGGCTCGAGGAACCATTAAAGTTTCTTGCCGCCCCCAAAAAAGCCCGGTAGGGCCTAATGGTAATCAGCAAACGTTCTCAAAAGAAACTAAACAGCATAGGCATTACAATTAACAAATCAATACTTAAAATGTCAAAGGGACATATTTTCGCCAATTTTATATTTGAACATTCATTAATAAATAATTCACTGCCTCCTACAAACAAACTGTTTGGTTAAAATAATATCTTCAAGCATCAAATAGAAATGAAAGAAAATCTCCCAGGGCAAATGAAAATGGGCCAAGGCGAAAGCCCAAGGCTTGAGTACAATTATAACCGACGAGGCGGTTTTGTATGCAAACGACAATGAATACAGCTTATTGAATCTAACCTAGCTCCAGTCTCTGCTTAATGAGAAACGTACTGCGTATACTGAGAAACGAACGTACTAACTAACTACAAACGTACTGGGTAAATGCTTTAAAATGTTTAGAACTATTTATAAGATAAAGACTCATTTCGTTTTGGACTGTATCAATATGAAAGAATTCAAAAGTAGTAGTAAGTAGCCTGGGATTGTCGCAATGCTGGGCAAAGTCATCAAGTCATCACTACAATTGATGGGCTTATGGCTTAATCACCACGCTTGCCTAATACGGGTCGGTGATCCCAAGCCCGGGCTATCGAAAAATCTGAAACACACTTTGCCCGACCTGGGAGTTGAACCCAGGACCTTCGGGTATCGGGACGAGCGATTTGCCACACGGCCACCGAGGCAAAACAGATTTTTATATTTTTTTATATACCTACATAGCTCGGCAAGAGGGAAAACGTGTGCTGGTAGACTATTCCATCTTTTGGAGGTGCGACAAAGAAACGAGTCACCAAATTTCTTTGTGCGCGATGGGATATGTGTGACAGTGAAGCGATGACTCCGGAGAGCAGCACATGTACTCCTATGGAGGAAGGGAGAAAGTGGGATAAGGTCAAAGAGTTCTTTAGAGCACTCGCCGTGGTATAAGCGGTAGAAGACGCTGAGTGACGCTACATCTACACGCAATTGCATAGGCTCCAGAGCATAGTGACCTCTGCATTGCCGATAATGCATATGCGTATAGTTTTTCGCACTGACAGATTAAAAAAGAGAGAGGTCTCTTCTAAAACAGTTTTTCAAACTTTAAAGAAGATTGACATATTGTAAAAGCTACTTAATAATGATAAGATAAGATAAGATGATGATAAGATGTTCTGATTTTGATTTCAACATTCTATCGGCTCGCACAACTAATCCCGTAACAAGCTGCACAATATTTTGTCCGATGGGATGGGAGTGGGCGCGGCCATTGTCCCAGCGCAATACGCTTCATAATTGTATTTCAAGCGCCCTCGCACGTTATTGCCTGCACTCAGCACTTTGCCGTCCCGTTGTATATGCGTTCGTTAGTTATTATTATGAATAGATAGTATGAGCAATGCGTTCTTTATTAACGAAATTCTGTGTGAGATAAAAGCAATGAACGCCCGTTTACACCAACGACTCCTTAGTTTGAAAAAGAAACCCCTAAACCATGTTAGGTGATTGTCTTGCTCCGGCAACTGTCAACTAACCTAACCTAACATGACTTAAGGGTTACCTAAAACCTTAAAACGGGCTTAAAAAGTTCTGGCTGAGATCGATTCAGCTGAAACAACATTTCGAAACAATGGCATTACATATAATAGGTACCATTGTATTTTTTAGTCGCCATTCTTTTAGATTGTGGTACTAACCACAAGAACAATCCACTTTTTGAATGGGACCAACAATAAAATCATAGGGAAAAATCGGCTATTCCAGCATTTTCAGCGAGGCGAAAAATTATGTATGGAAGACAGTTCTTCCATACTTTAGGAGTTCAGAGTTGGTTCAATAACATAAAGTTGGTTAGTTCCATGGGTTTCGTTTATCAAATAGGATAATATAACGATAAATGTGATTTCACATACATGATTCATGTACTTAATCAACCTTCAAGCAAACAATGTTTGTGTAAAAGTCGTTTCCGTTAATAAAGTTCTTCGAACTAACAGTAAAATATTGTAACAGCCTTCAAGATCCTAACTATTAATTGGTCGACACCAAAATAAAAGTTTGTCAAGCAAGTAACATATTACAAAACTGGAACCTCATTTTCTCGTCTCATAATATCCGATACGTCGATCACAGCGTCCTCAAAGACCCCGTCTAGAAAAACACCGGTCAAGCACGAGTTGAACTCGAGAGATTAGGTTCCGTACACAATGCCCCACTGTTAGAAGTTTTATTTCATAACGAAATATACTATATACGTAATTCCTTTTATGTACCGTAAAATGATGAATGTATTAAAAATAAAATAGTAATAGACACTCTTCGATTCTTGGTCAGACCGTCCGTACCCACAACTAGGGTGTTTCTTTATAATTTCGATGAGTGTTGAGCAAGGAATGATGACTATGGAATGAAAAATAAAAATATTGCTGTGGGTTGAGTGTAAAGTGCTGGTAAATGTAAAGTGCTGGTATAATTGGGTATGAGAGAACACGGGTAATCACAACAATTATTGATTTCATACTGTTTATTATAATTTATAACATAATAAATAATTGAAATAAAACAACTTTTACGGATCTACTCGCGTTTATTTTACACATTAGTTTTAATTAATGTTTATCCTACCATACTGCCAGACCAAAAGATACTGTAAGCTCTTTCTGCGTAAAACGGAACGCACCTGATTTAAATGAGGGTATACAAGCTACTAACTAATTATGAGACGACCAACACCTCAGTCTCCCTGTGACCACGGACCCTGCAAAGGGTTTGAAACGTCAGGATAAACATTAATTAAAACTAATGTGTAAAATAAACGCGAGTAGATCCGTAAAAGTTGTTTCATTCCAATGTGTAGTGTTCGCGTAAACTTTAGAAAACAATATAATAAATAATGTGCATTATAAATTGTAGGCAACCATAATTGGGGTCAGGCCGTTCAACCTATCGCTACATGAGTAAGAAATAGTGATGGGACGAGTAAGGAAAAATTAATTCGTGGGATGAATACGGAACTACCCTATCTGCTATCGTAATGGCACCAGTGGTCATCACTCTAAAAAAACACAGATCCAAAAGTAACACAGATTACAAAAACACAAATGTTGAAAAAATTTCCACGAGCAGGATTTGAACCTGCACCCTTCTGACGTACCGGGCCAGGTGCTCTTCCAATTGAGCTATCGTGGTTCTTTTATTTTTTTAACATAATGTAGCACTCATTTAGATAATAACTAAGATATTGTAAAAATAAAGTAACCTACGTACCTATAGGTAGCAGTGGCGAAGGGTGGATATCTAAAGAATAACCGCTCTAATAAAAATGTGCAATCCAGAAACCTAGCATACCAAAAACCATACCAGTTAAAATAAAATTAAAAACAAAGACACATCCATCACTAAACATTGTGCAGGTATTAAATGGATGAATGAATATAACTCGTTTTGAAATAATGTTTAACTGCATGAAGTATCATGTGGACCATTTTATAAAGGGAAGCCGATGGGAATCGGGTTATATGGAGTCTTCGCCACTGATAGGTAGGTCTGTTTATAACCACATACATATAAATTATATATATAATGTTTATTTATTTTAGCAGTTTACGATGTGGTATATTACTGTAACCTCATTGCCATACGTACACACGCCTGCACATCAACCTACCACAAACTGTCAAATTTCCTCAATAGACTTTGGACTTTAGTACTATGCAATATGGTTGAAAATGTTTTGAAGAAATTTGACAGTTTTGGATAGATTGATGTGCAGGCGTCTGTACATAAAAATCTAATAAATCTAAACAAGCGTAATGAAAACTGTATTTAACCTAAAAGCTAATAATATATAAATAAATAACAACGGCTATCAATTCTCTTGGAACTTCGCGCGGAACCCCACCAAGCTAATTAGCTGGGCTAGGATGAGACGCTTCATGGGAGCCCTGAGCGAGTTTTCCGCCTTTTTTCATCTAGTAAACTGTAAGAATATCAGTGGGATACTCGTACAAGATGTTTTCATCTTAAAATTGTTAAAAATATTAAGTTAATTATTTTCATAAAATCTTTCATTAATGTACACATACATAAATTATAATATATTTACATGAACGAAAGAAAGGCTTGGGCAATTACTGCCTTCTCTTCATGTCATTATACATATTTTATTGTAAACTAAAACTGGCCTTTGTCCAGCAGTGGACGTCTTTTTTATGAGATGATGATGATGAAGCTAAAACTACTATTTACACTTTGTTTGACTATTTAACGATAATGGTTGTATATAATTTTACGCAAATTAACTATTTGACTTTATTAATTAGGGTTTATTCCTTTAAGTTGCTGTAACAATTTAGATTTTTGTTCATAATTATGTAATTGGGTATAATTATTAAAATAAATAAATAAATACTCGCCTTTTGCTACATAACTTTAACTAGTTTTTCAGTAATTTTTGTGTTTAATTTAGTTACGTTACACTTTAACACAACATATTATTCTGATACAATCTAATGTAACTCGTTCAACAATTTTAATTTTTTTTTCTCTTTATTTGTGTCATTAAACAGTGAACACGTAAATATTGTATAACATAATGTGACCTTACAACTAGAGGTAACTATGCTAACAACACCATTAACCACAAATTACTCATTAATAATAATAATAAAAAGAGAAGTGAATATGCTACAAAACCTTATTTTAACTAACTAGCGGCCCGTCCCGGCTTCGCACGGGTGGAATTTTTTTTAGTGTAGCCTATGTTACTCAGCGCTAATGTAGCATTCTATTAGTGAAAGATTTTTTTTAATCGGTCCAGTAGTTTTTGAGTTCATTCGTTGCAAACTTACATATATACATATATACAAAGAATACAATAAATGATTAGTATAGATAATTGTACTATACACTTGAGAATAGTACCTACTTACTATTTAAAAGCAGTGATATAATTAAAATTTTTATATAGTTTGTTATAATATTAATACAAAAGCACATACTAAACATAAAAATATTATAAAAAAACCTAGCCTAGGGTGCCGCCGGCAACGGGGCAGGGCTCAAGTTGCCGGTGGTTAGGACTGCAGAGACAGGAACCTTCGGACTATCCGCGCCGTGTCCAAGAGTACCGCCTTCTGTATCTGACCCTTGATCCAACCATTAAGCGAGAGTCTCTTAAGGTGTTGGTCGAGACTCTTCGCTGCCAGACCGTTCGCAGACACGATTATCGGCACAATGATTGTCGAGTCAACATCCCACATGGCAGTTACCTCGTGAGCCAAGTCAAGGTACTTGTTAGCGTTGTCCTTATCGGCCTTTACGAGGTTCTCGTCATGCGGGATGGTGACGTCAGCAAGCACTGCCCGGCGTTGCGATCGATCTATCATCACGATATCAGGCCTATTAGCTATAATAGTCCTGTCCGTGATGACAGCTCGATCTCAATAGAGCGTGGCACGGCCGTTTTCGAGAACCGGCGCAGGAGTGTACCTGTAGTACGGCGCTTCGAAGTCCACAAGACCATATAGAAGAGCAAGTTGCTGGTGAATAATCCTATATAGCTACCAGGTTATTTCTGTGCAAATACTCGCCATTAGCAAGATGAGAACAACCGGAGATAATGTGCCTGAGTGATTCCCCGGGACGGCGGCATGCCCGACAAATGTCGACCGTACCGTCCTTCAGGATATATCTCCGGTAGTTATTCGTCATGATAACTTCGTCCGCAATTGCGCAGACAAAACCTTCGGTTTCTCCGAAGAGGTCTCCGAATCGTAGCCAGTTCACCGACGCGAGCACATCTACATCGGGGCCCGTGAGCGCCTTGTAGAACCGCCCGTGTAGCTCCTTGCTCCTCCATACCGCCCTGCGGTCCTCTGTGCTCAGTACCACTGTTCTGCGCCAGTTCTTATTTGCCAAGGAGAGTGGAGTCAGGCCCCTGTCCTTTGCTACCACATCCCGATGCATCCTATTATTATTACTATTATTCCTATGCATTATTATTATTGTGATTGTTATTATTTGAATATATTATTATAATTATTTTTAATGATCTTAATTTATTGTAATTTTAATTTTATTGAACTTTTATAATAATTTATATGGCTGTAATTATTTTAAAGGCTGAAATAAATGAACTGAAATGAAATAAAATGAAAAAACCAAGCGCACCGTTTAATCCGTTTGTCAAAGGAATGACACAAAATTAATTCATTTCGTTCTTCCTTTGATGAGCCGTCCATTAGTCAGCTTTGACTTTCACGTTTCTCTCTACTTTAGGGAAGATCTCCTGTAAAATTGGTTTTTCGTTTTAATAGCCGATCGAGTTGGCTATAGTATATAACCTTGTGAACTGTAGATTATCGGTGGCTTAAAGAATTAGCTGGAATATTAGACGTGTCAACATTCTAAGGAGATGTTTTAAAAGTTAATACTCACCCGTTTGCACTAAACTTATGAATCGCCTAAGTCTTTGCCTAACTATTATCCGGTCAAGTTAACTAGGCACTTGAGTGTAAGCGACGTTTTCGAGCCAAGTGCTGAGTTAACTTGACCGGGTAGTAGTTAAGCCAAGACTTAGGCGATTCTTAAGTTTAGTGCAAACGGGTGTTGGTGCCTAACAAATAAACAAAGAATATGGTCCGAATATTTACTCCGTGTTTTATTTCTGTCATTTCAAATTAGAGTAAAGGAGACAAAACACGGAATAACTATTCGGACCTTATTCTTTGTTTATTTTTAAGACCCTTAGAAAATCTCCAAAGGTATTAGTGCACTTCACCTGGAATCTTCAACTACTGAAGCACTGGCTATCTTATCTCTAGCTGACGGAACACAACAATGCTACAAACATTGATGTTATGGCGACATATGTAGATGCCAGGTAGCCAGGTGGACAAACAAGCCCTACCACCAAACGAACCGAGTACACGAACACCCCGCCGGGAATCGAACCCGGCACCTCTGGGTCTAAGCCGGTGGTCTTAACCACTAGACCACAGAGGCGGTTAAAACTTCAACTAATACTTTTTTAATTTGAATGCTTCTAGCTAGCATTTAGTGCTCGAGACCGATAACAAGAGATCATTCTTGGAAATACGAAAAAGTCTTAGGCTGATTAACTTACATAAAAAGCTAAATTACGCCGAAATGCCCTTTACTGTTAATTACAACGTTTAAAAGAAAAGTTGTTAAAATATTTTTTATAAATGTTTAATAGGTCATTAAGACTATTCACCTTTATCTTATACATATACACCATTGTTACGCTTCGGTGGTCGAGTGGCAAAGCGCTCGTCCCGATACCCGAGAACCCGGGTTCAATTCCCAGGTCGGGCAAAGTGTGTTTTGGATTATTCAATGCATAACCCGGGGTTTGTGATCACCAACCCGCATTTGGCAAGCGTGGTGATTAAGTCATTACCCGTCAATTGCAGTAATGACTTGATTTCAACTTCAAAAGCCTTTACCCACCAGTGGGACAGTTATAGGCTACTTCCTACTTTTTTTTGTAACGTAGCACGCTTTGAGAATACTTAATGCCACAGTCATTACGTGGGTGTTAACAGTCGTTGATCACATCGGCCGGCGGCGCCGGCGCCGCAAATGACCCGGAACGGCCACAATCACTTCCCGCGATATCCAATAACGGCTACTATAGAGACAATGACATCTCTTCGTCATTCCGTTATCTCTAAATGAGCCACGTAGATATAAGTATTTATTGGAGTGTCACCCGAGTTCTTGCCGTAATAACACGTGTTGTGAGACTCCATTTTAATTTCTATCTACCGTACTCTTACTACTAATAATAATAAAAATACTTGAAATTGGCTAAATGCTAAACGCGAAGCCATTAATTAAGATAATTAATTTTAATTAAGTATTTATTGTATCTTTTTATTTCTACAAATAGAAACACATTTTTTTGAAATATAATTTAATTTACAATTACACATGTTTGTTTTGTTTCTGGCTACACAATAAATACTGTAATACTGATATAGTTACTGTTATAATTGCTTGAATACGGTATAGCTACGCCGTCGGTTCTTAAGTCTACCACCTGACATTGTATTGAGTACAACCGGCAAGAAACTCCGTAAGGGTACTTCTTTTAAAGCGTCAAAAATGTTGGAAAATGCCCTATTTTAAGTGCAATATAATATTTTAGCTTTTGGTGCATTTTTGAAAATGTCTGCAATACGAATTATTTTAAATAAAACAGCTTAACCCTAAACTGTAACCATTCCAAGATGTGAGCGATTGTATGATCCGAACAAAGTTTTTACTTAACTCACTTATCTCTAGTTTTTTTTTATATAACTTAGTTGTCCACAGGACCATAGCCCACCCTTTAAGTGGTAGCCTATGGACTTGTGCAACACTAGATCACTCACACGTTGCCGGCTTTATAAAAAAACGTCACGTCGTTTTTGAAGAACCTCATGATGTACTCCTTCAAGAATACCAGGTAGCTAATTCCGCAACGGCTTTCTGTTATGTCAAAACGTGTGGGTCATGTCTGAGTTAATTCCGACGTTTTTTCTATACTCCTGACATTTGGAGACTGAAAATCAAGCGACAGTGATGTCACAGTCGCTTGATTTTCAGTCTCAGTTCAATAATGTCTCAATAATGTTATTATGAACATTTAAAAAAGCAGAATCAAGGCACTGAACGGACACGTAAAACTATTAAAGAGCTATACTCGACAATGAAAATGATTGCCTCAATTACAACATTTTATTGAAACAATCGACTCAATCGACAAACACTTACTGACTTATATATTGTGCAGCAACTAATTAACTTTGCTATTACAAACAACAACAGTGTATCTCTTATTCCAATTGTGACAAAGCTCAAAATTGAACAACACGTGATAGTACGCAGGGTTTAGCGCTGTCGTACAAGCGGCTAATCCTCGGTTAACGTTCTAACGCTTCCGTTAATCCACTGGATTCCAATTAAATCCAAGTTAAAAAACCACTTAGTACAAATGCCGTTTGTCAATCAAATCGACTGCGGTGGTTTCCAAACTTTGGGCGAGGATAACGCAATAGAGACGTATTTTTTTTAATTAAACATGTAAACAAGAAAATGGAGCGAAACAAAAATTACTAAGTATTTCAGAAAGGACGTAAAAAAAATCCAAAATCCGGTTTGAATCAGCATTTTCTGACAATCCGAACAATAAAATGTCCTTAAATTTTTGGATAGGGATTTAGGTCTAACCTACAACAGGTCCTACCCACTGGATAGAGCAAGGGCCTCTATCATTGAAATCAAGTCATCACTATAATTGATGGGTAATGGCTTAATCACCACGCTTGCCAAATACGGGTTGGTGATCACAAACCCGTGCCCATCGATAAATCCGAAACACATTGCACGACCTAGGAATTGAACCCGTGACCTATGGCTATTGGGCCGAGAGTTTTGCCACCGAGGCGTAGGTCGAAACCTACATAAAAATTATTTAAATTCAAATAATTTCTTTAGTTTACCTGCGACTGCGACGAAACACTAAAAATAACTGCAAACACATCTCAACTCACTCATTCACACACATTCACACACATCTCATCTCATTTAAGATGTTTTTACTCCCACTTTTAGATTTTTTAAATGTTAATTATAATGGTGGTCTAAAAGCTTATGAACAAGCTATTGATAACGATGGTAAAAGTAATCATATAATTATAAGCTAAATAGCTGCTACCAATGAAAGACATGCCAAGTCCACTACCGTGAGCTATGCGTTTGGATTTAGTCTTCCGCCATATTCGGATGGATCGCGATAAGATCCGTCTCTACTGTTATGTGCAAAAAAGAAATGAATTATCAAGGAAACGATAAATGGTTTATCTCCAAAGGGACGTCCGATACACGAGCGGGACTTATCAGATGAAAGGAGCTTTTCAACACAATCAAAAGTCTATTATCGTTAACTTAATATAGGAGTTAAGAGCTAAGGCTATCGTGTTCATGTTGTGATCGTGAATGTTAAGCTACATTCGCCATTTCGGGTTTTTTTTCGAGTTTCAAGTAGGCTCCAGTAGGTTCTGCTCATAAACTCTAGTAAATAGTACAAATACTTAAATTGAAAATTAATGATTAATTAACCAACAGTAGTCTTAGCTTCGCTATTAACTGATAGTATATAGAACAGTTGATTCAACGTTTACAAACAACATATTTAAGTCTCGTGCATACAAACATAGGACTTTATAAACCTATAAACGTCTCACGGCTGGTATCCAGCTTCCCACATTAACAATAGCACATATAGAGATCGGATCATAACCCACAATGATAGCCCAGTGCATGTTCAACATAACTTAATATAAGTTAACTATTCCCCTCAAAGTCATTTAAATAAACTTATTTGCTAAGTACCTTTGAATCCTCCAAAAATAACTAAATATTTTACCAACTACCTACCCGTTCCTAAATCTTTAAAAGGAAATAATTAAAGACTTACCAATACTTACGTACTTTGTCAATGTCACCCAGCACCAGCACCCGCCATTTCAGCGCGCAGTAGGTACATACAAAATGGCCGAATGACGTAGCCTTTTACCGCGCCTTTTACATTTCCCGCCTGCGAGCGTTTACGGCGCAATGTGTTTCACGATTGTCATTCACGTCTTTGTCATTTCACGAGGGCTGGCAACTACAGGTGATGATTTAACTTCTGTTCTTAGTTTGTAGGTAGAATCAGTCATCAGCATCAGGATTTAAACGTCCCACTGCTGGGTTCAAACCTTCCCACACGACACAGGTATAAAATGGGCCATAGCCGACCATGCTGACTCAATACGGTTTAATATACATAAGACAATTATTCACAAACCGCATTGATTTTATAAATTCTGTACTATAAAATATTTAAAGGAAGTACTCAATTATATTTATAAAATTATATTATGGCTGATAGATAATATCTAAGGCTGCTCTTCCACCAGATCCATGCGAGGAAGTAAGTTAAGTGGTGCTTGAGGCAAAAAATCCTCAAATAGTTCCGCAAATTTTTCATGGGATGTAAAATGGAGTAATCCTATTGGTGGAAAAGCAGCCTTATATGCTGATGATAATGGTGATGACAAAATTGAATTGTCATCATAAATAATAATATAATTAAAATTTTTTGGCACAGCCCTCCATCGCGTCAAACGCGCCTCGCTCCGGAATTGATTCGCGGTACAAGTGTGATGGAACATTGCGGATGCGTTTTAACTGAGCATCGAGTTTAAACTAAGTAGGTTATAAACACACATTATACATACCCGTTATAGGTCGAATTCAAGTCTACAGACGAGGATTTATCTTGTCTTTGGTTTAATACAGGTTACATTCCACTTACGAGTATGTTAGATCAGTAAACCGTTTTGGTCACAGACCAATGTTAATATAGGTCTGTGGTTTTGGTTCACTATATTCCATCAAATATATATTTAAATGTTTACAACTTTATACATATTTTTATATCCTAAACAAACTAGCAGCTCGCCTGCGTGGCTTTATCCTCGTAAATACCCATATCCCATGATCATGAGAGATCTGCATTTACGATGTCTACCAACTATGGAACTTCTATACTAAGTAATCTACAGGTTATTCCCAGGCCCCCATAAATGTATTCCCTCTGCCTCCACTGGGTCAATTGATAATTTTTCAACACATAACTACGTCTCCAATAGTATTTTTGAATGAGTAGCTCTCTTGAAAAACTCCATCTTAAGCAGAAACGGAGTCCAGAATGCGAAGACTCCTTGAATACAGACAGATTTGAAGAACTTAAATCCTACCTGCTGAATTTCAAAACATTGTGAGCTTTGTAAATTTTGTGATAGAGTAAGTACACACGCCTCACATCAACCTACCAGAAACTGTCAAATTTCCTCAATAGACTTTAAACTTTATGCCTTAATGATATGGTTGAATATGTTACGTACGAGTATGTGGAATTTCGTATGAGGAAAAATGGAGGGCAAGAGAACCAGATGAGCAGACCTCATTAGCTCCATCGCTCCATAGCCTCGTGATTACTCTGCCAAAAGTGCCTGACTAACTGCCGTACTCAGAGACGTCAATTAAGTTTTAATGACAATTAAGTCACTTGTTGTCACTTTCTTATGTATAGTGCTAAATAGAGAAGGAAGGACATTTAATTGTCATTAAACTTGATTGACGTCTCTGAGTACGGCAGTAAGAAAATTTAAAATTTCACTTTTAAGAGAATAAAATATTTATTTGTCTGGCAAGAGCTGGCATGTATAAAATTTGTATATCTTTCTATACTATCTATCTATCTATCTATAGATATAGATATAGATATATATCTATACTACTATATAAATCTGTAGGCTCTGTGTGTACTTGCAATTTTTCTGACAAATTTTGGGATAAATATTCATTTTATGACTCACTGACACCATATCTACGATTTTTGAAACTTTTGTCTGTCTGTCTGTCTGTCTGTGTGTCCAATTTTAACTTAAGAACGGCTTGACCGATCTTGATGAAAATGTGTATGTAGTAAGAACATGCGATTGTGCAAATCATAGGCTAAATAAAAAAAAAATTGCGGGTGACGGTTATTGATGAAAATTTGTATGTAGTAAGAACATGAGATTGTGCAAATGATAGGCTATAAAAAAAGGAAATTTTATTCACAAGTTTAAGCGGGCGGGTGATGGCTCTTGATGAAAATTTGAATGTAGTAAGAACATGATTGAGATTGTAGGCTATAAAAAAAAGGAAATTTTATTCACAAGTTTAAGCGGGCGGGAGACGGCTCTTGATGAAAATTTGTATGTAGTAAGAACATGAGATTGTGCAAATGATAAGCTATAAAAAAAGAAAATTTTAACTTGAGATTGTGTTAATAATAGGCTATATATATGATGTTAGTAAACCAAATAATTATTTTGATTAGCATTCATTGATCTATTATAGTCGCACAGCGAAGCGGGCGGTGACCACTAGTTATATTATATGGAGTGTAAGACGGAGAAAAAGAAATAAGCCTCCTGAGTTTCTTGTCAGCAGTCTCCTCGGTCGAAGAAGGCTCTCCAAAAATCCGAACTTATGAACTAGATTCAGTAGTTTAGTCTGAACATTTTTTTGTTTTTGGATTTTATAGTTTTGACGTAAACAAGTGCCTGTGAAGGGTTATGTTGAATAAATGATTTGACTTTGACTTTGGATGAGTGTGGCCGCTTATCGTGCTCAGTGGCGTGCACGTGGAGAGGCCTATGTTCAGCAGTGGACTAGTATAGGCTGATGATGATGAAGATGATAGAGATTAAAAAATACCTGACATAAGACTATCGTTTCACTTTGCTCCAATTGACAGATGAGGTGTACCTACGCGCCCTCATACGTAATTTACTAATTTAGATCGCCTGGATAGCTCCGTCTGGTTAGACGGGGGGGTGATTGGATAATTACTAATTACCAACCCCCCCGCTGTCTTTCATGGACGGTAATTGGAATTGGCCTCCATTTTGAGTAATACCAATTAATTTTGCGATTAGTACCTACGATATCGTTTGTTTTCGTATAGGCATATCTCAGGTATTTAATATGTTCTATTAATGATTATATTAACTAACAAATAATAAAAAAATATATTTAAATATCTATTTACTTCAAATACCTAGATAGGTTGTAAAAAACAATATCAATCAAACAATTACAATGATGACTGTGTAACAGTGAGTGAGACCAGTATTTACGATAATTAAATAATAAGTAATAAATAACATTTCCTACACTCACACCAATTATCTAGCCCAAGAGAAGCTTCGTTATGAAACTCGTTAAATGGTTACTAGACAACGGATAAACATACTTAAAATACTTAGATACATACTTGTTATACATAGAAAACACCCAGACCCGAGACAATTTAGAAAAATAATAATTTCTAAATTGACCCGACCGGGGATCGAACCCGGGACCTCAGAGATGGCAACACCATGAAAACCGGTGTACAAACCACTCGGCCAAGGAGGTCGTCAAATAATTCATCATCATCATCATCATCATCATCATCAGCCTACGCACGTCCACTGCTGGACATAGGCCTCTCCTTGTGCACGCCACCGAGCACGATCCGCGGCTACTCTCATCCAGCTCTTATACCTACACGATAATATTTTTTTATTAATTAATAGTAGCAAATATATACATAAACACCAGCTACTCAGATACTACAGATACAGATACTCAGCAAAGAGCTGCCCAGGCTATTCGATTCGGGATACAAGTAGAGCTTAATACAAGAACTTTATTTTTTTGATTCCGATTCGAACGCCTCGGAAACCTAGTAAGGGAATATGCTTACACGATGCTATCCCTTCTAAAAACACTTTAAGGCTACACACTGAAAAAATACACCAATTTGCGGCCTCAATAATAATTTTCGACCTTGACAGTGTCAGTAAGGGTCAGGCTTTTTGAATGTTCACAAATGGAGGTATCGTCTTAAGGAGGTTTCGATCACTAGGTTGAGGAACTTTTATTTTAGTTTTCTGCTGCCCTCAAAGTCCGTTTGGTTACTTTTTAAGGCGGCCCTGGAATCTCTTTTAAAAAAATATATTGCTCTACTTGGCGGATAGATAAACCTATGTTACAGACTCGAAATACGGTTATAGTTAGGGTTACCAATCCATATCTTCAATCAATATCTTACGCTTCAATCGTCTAGGCTTTATTTTGATAAAGCTTCTGTTCATTGGTCTTGTGAGGAGCTCACTGGAGTCTAGGTCATGCATTTGGAACCCACACGAAGCCAAATATGTCTTAATACTGGAAAAGGTTCAGAAAGCTATTCTTCGCTAATACTATAAGCGGGGGTGTATGGATACTATCCCTTTATGTACCCTACTAAGTTTTTACTAGGTATGTTGGGTATGGACTCTTTAGAATGCTGGAGAGCTCGTGTGGACATTGCAACGGCTATGGCGATCTTGCGGGGAGTTATGGATTTGCCTGAATGTGTTGAACAGTTGTGTCGCCTTTATGTTCCGGATAACTATTTACGAGTACGTTCGGGTCGTAGACATCGGCTATTCGCGCCTCCGCTGTGTCGTACGGTGGCGCGCGCGCAGTCTGGTAACTTTTCCAGAAATCGATATGTTTTTTGATAATCCAAAAAGGATAACTAATCGAATTTAACCACCAAATGTTATCTTAGTTTTTATAAATGCAAATCATGTACCTAGGTTTAAGATAATTATGTAATTGGGTTTATATCCGTTTAATTATGTTTAATAAATAATAAATAATCTCCAGATTTGACTTGAGATCGATTTGATTTTTAGGCTCCTGTCAGGATTTCGGCCGGATTTTGGAAATTTCAGGATTTTTCGATTTTTAATAAAATACAGTACATTATTCAGATTTTTTTATTATAATACACCAATCAACGTAATTAAACAAAATCATAATCTTCTTTGGATGGTATGGTCGCCGTGGTACAGTTACTGCAATATATCAGTAAGGTTTGTACTTGGGGATCATTCATATCTTATTACGACGCAATAAGTGATTCATAAGTGGCGGTGCATACTATTTTAAGCTTTCTTATTAAAACATTAGCCCCCTTATTCATAAAAACTATTTAAGCATTTTTTAGTTAAATATTGTTTTGTCAACGTCACACAAACGTCATTTTGTATTTGAGAAAAAGAGACAAAACAATGATTAGGTACCTAAATAATGCTTAAATATTTTTTTATGAATAAGGGGGTAGATTATTAGTCAGTTTTATTTCCACAGAGTTGTGGATTACGTTTACGACAAAATCACAGGGCTTTTCTATGGAAATCATGCTTTTTCTAAGGACTTTCAAATTTTCCATCTGGTAACCCTAGTTATAGTACCTAAAAAAAGCTCGCTAATATACTTATTTGCTTTTAAAAAGGCAATGGATCTCAATTATATACCTTATGCGCATTAAGTTACAGTTACAGTTAGCGTATAATCCCGTTGTGCATATTGTATTACTGTCCACTAATTTAGTAAATTTATTTGGAGGGATGTGTTTTACCCGTTTTCATTCACATCATCATCACCACATCACCAGCTTATTATATGTCCCCACTGCTGGGGCACGAGCTTTCCCTATGGATGGATAGAGAGAGAGAGAGAGAGAGGGGGGGGAGAGAGAGAGAGAGAGAGAGAGAGAGAGAGAGAGAGAGAGAGAGAGAGCGGGTTATAAACCACCATGCGGGCCCAGTGCGGATTGGTGCTTATTATTTTGGTGAAATGAAATTATATTTTGATGGAGTCGACCTAATTAACGTTTTGCTATTGCCATGTTAAAAATATACCGAAATGAAGTGATAATGACTTGTAAAAACAAATGTTTGTGCTCGTCACTCCATATTTAGGGCAACTCATATTTTTACGCGTTTTAACATTTATAATAACTATTTCATGTTTAATTAAAAACTTGTTTATAGGTACTTTTTATACTTACAGTTTTTTTTAACACTACAGACATAAGGAAATATAGTATCTAAGTATATATATATATATTTTTATAATAAGTACTCTAGAAATCGTAACAGATTTTTAAAAATAAAATCAAAGTTTCTAATGTTTTAATGTTGCCTAATTGACGTCTCTGAGTAAGGTAATTACAATCAATACATTGTTTTAAATTTTGTAATACACTGTGGGTCGCACAAATTAACCCATGTGACCGCGCGCTACTAGCTAATGAATTTCTGTGTTGTTGGTGTTACTTACATCTAAAAAATATCTTAACTCTCATAGCAGTGTACCTTTAACTTCCCTGTAAGTCTGAAGTGTGCCCCGCATGCAATCGGTACACTTTGCCGCCATGTGTCAGCGAGACACAAGCGCAGCCGCCCGGGGCCTCCTGTTGTCACGGCACGCTCGCTTTTAGGAGTGCCCAGCATCGCAGTGACATTTCAAATTGTATGTAAAGTACTTACACTGGGTAACATGCATTAGGGATATTATAATAACAGTGGGTATTTAATATTTTTTTAATGTAAGAAGCAAACATGCAAAAACACAGAATCCTGTTATGTGCCCGAAGCGTAACCCGGATGCAATCGGTATTCGGTTCAGTTTGCCGCCGTGTGTCAGCAAGACACAGACGCAGGAAACGCCCAGGGCCTCCTGTTGTCACGCCATGACGCGCCTCGCTTTGAAGAGTACCCCTGTATACTGCAAACCAACATCGCTGTGACATTTCAAATTGTATGTACCTACACTACGTAACACGCATTAGGGGTGTATTAACAGTGGGTATTTAATATTTTTTAATGTAAGAGCAAACATGCAAAAACACAGAATCCTGTTATCGGCCCGAAGGGTAACCCGCATGCAATCGGTTACCTTTGCTGCCGTGTGTCAGCGAGACACAGGCGCAAGATACGCCCGGGGCCTCCTGTAGTCACGCCACGCCGGCTTTAAGGAGTGCCTTGTGTGCTGTCCCACATTGCAGGGACATTACAAGGCCTACCTACACTTCGTAGCACGAATTGGGGAATTATATATTAATTATTTTTTTGTGTTACAACACAGCAAAAATACAAAATCCTCTACTTTGCTATGAGTCCGAAACGCAACCCGCATGCAATCGGCACACTTTGCCGCCATGTGTCAGCGAGACACTACTGGCACGCCACGGCGCGCCACGGCACGCCACGGCACGCCACGGCACGCCACGGCACGCCACGGCACGCCACGGCACGCCACGGCACGCCACGCGCCTCGCTCTAAATAGTACCCTGTGTACTGCAAGCCAACATCGCAGTGACATTTCAAATTGTAAGTATCTATACTTCGTAACATGCATTAGGGATATATTAATAGTAATTATTCAATTATTGTTTAATGTAACAGCAACCATGCAAATACCTAATCTGTGTGCGTTGTTCGAGCGCGGTATGTATTAAGCTACCTATTACCTATATTGTCACCTATTACCTAGTGTTATTACCTTCTGCGGGTCTCCTTTTTTGTGCCCGGAACCTGCTTATTTTGTGCCAAGGACAACCCCTCACGGACACGGAATCTCGCAACAGCTGCGCTCGGGCTGTTCCGAACTGTGCCGATATTGGTGTCCGGGAAAGGGTATATGTGTGGTATGTATTAAGCTTACCTTCTGTGGGTTTTCTTGCTTTGTGGCCGGGGCCTCCTGTTGTGACGCCATCGCCACACCAGCTTTGAGGAGGGCCTTGTATGCAAGCCCACATCGCAGTGACATTGCAAGTTGTACAAAACACGCCTTATGGTTATGAAAATTAGAAGCAGTTAATTTTTTTTTATATTGAAAACCTAAATGAATTGGATTCAAGATCCTCCGTTGGCATTACATACTAACGTGTTAAGCATTTATTAATTTTACAACACATCCAAATGTACTTGAATACACGCTGTGTTAGTCAAAGTCAAAATTTTTTATTCAAATAAACTTACGAAAAGTGCTTTTGAATCGTCCATACATTTTTTACCTACTACCCATTCAGGACGTCTATATTTTAGCTGTGAAGAAGAATGGGCGCTTTAATAAAACTAACGACATTTACAAAAAAAAAAGTTAGTCTAAGACAGTAGATAAAAAGTTCGGAAAAGCAAAAGCAAAATAAATGACGGCTGACAGATTCAATAAAAAAATAAAAGAGGAAAAATGCATTGATAAAGTATTAACTCTGTAACAATTAACTATTCTAAATCCACACGAGACGTCCATGACTTAGGCAATCCATCGCTAACGCGCCGACTGATTAATGAAACGCCAATCGTCATCGTATTGTAATGTCCAATGTTTAAACGAAACCGGGGCCAAAACGGATACGAAACCATTACCGAACACATTTGTCAAGATTTAAAAATCGAACGATCCATTCGAAGGAGAACCATTACAAAGGGAGAGTTCTCCTCAAAAATCCTCTTATCGGTGAAACATTCAAATTAAATATCCTCACTAACGACGCTCACTTTTAATCTAACCGAACGCACCGAAGGAGAGCGGCCGCGAGAACTCTTAATGACATTAAATTGTCAGACAATAACACCCTTGACTCATTGCGGAGACGAAGCCGAGTAAATTACATGTCAAATGGTTGGAAATCCAGAAATATTCCTCCGATAATTTTGTGGGGCAGTCGACGCCCGCTCCTCCCGCCCTCCATCACCCCGCCCCGATGACAAGGATATCTAAATGTCATTATAAGTTTGTACAGACTGCGCGGGGAATTCCGCGCTAAGGGCACTTTGAACGATTTTCTTGTTATCGCCTATATTTTGTTGGGACTCTTTAATAGTTTGTAAACAGTTTTGTTGTACGACTAACTCATTCATGGAACTTCATTAATAGGTTAAGTTAATATTATTTATATGCGTATAAAAATATTTAGGTATATTTTGTATAAGTGTAGTTCTGTTTTGATACTTAATAGCAAGAAATTCTTAAATCTCACTCTTGTTTATTTTTTGTGGTTAAATATTCAACACACCTAATTCCTTGCAATATAGTTAATGCTATATAGACTTAAACGCTTGGGTTGAATACGGCCTACTAGGCTACTGACCTGATCCACAAGCGTATTAACTTTCTAGTAAACATGACTTCAATAAATGTGTCACCAACACATTAATATTAATCTCTTAAAAGAAACAGACTTAACATCACAAATAAAGTAATACTAAAGCTCAAAGCCGGATTGAAAGCCCACTTTACAACAGTCCGTAAAAAGCGCGGATGGTAATACCATGCGTAAACCCTCTAAGTAGTGAAAAAATGCAAAAAGGGACTGTATAAAAGCCGCCCGTCTCACGTCTCGGGGCGTTTATTCAAATTTATACAACCGCACACACATAGGACCGGCCCTACTGACATAGGGATGGAGTAAGAATGTTTTTTTAGTTTTTTTAAGAACCGTTGTCTTTAGTTCTAATGGCGTGCGATCCTTCCGTCCCTGCGAACTCGCTAGATGCATCAGGGTGCTTTAAGAGTAAATAAGTTGAAAAGTTGTCAGAGCGTATCAATTTTAACTGGTCAGTAGGAGTTATACTACGTCAACACTATTGCGGAGGGTAGTAGTCAACTGTTGTAGTGTGTTGTTGTTGTTAGCAGGTACGTTTCTACCGACATTTGTAAATACATGGTTTTTCACGGTGCACCAGTTGTCTTCACGCCCTGGACTCTACTTCCATTTAACATCAGGCGAAGTAGAGACATTTGATGAGTAAATTAAAAATATGCTGTACTAATCAAATAGGAAACCTCCTTATATTTGCCACTAATTCCTTAGACATTCTATGAATTTTGGGATTCCGTATGTCATTGTTTCAGCTAAAAGACGTCCACTGCTGGATAAAAGCCTCCCCCAAAGATATCCACAACGACCGGTTTGTGTTGCTCGCATCCACCGGCTACCCGCGACCTGCATCAGATCGTCGATCCACCTTATTGGAGGCCTGCCTACACTGCGTCTTTCGGTGCGCGGTTGCCACTCGAGAACAGATCCGCCCCAGTGGCCATCAGTCCTACGAGCGATGTGCCCTGTCCACTGCCACTTGAGTTTAGCAACTCTTAGTCTGTATGTAAGACTAGAATTAAGAAATGTTCGATCTTGTCAGATGCCGGCTATGTTGAAAGCTGTTATAATAATTATGTGTGGCAATAAACGTTTTTATTCTTCTTATTCTTGATTTTCCTTCCTCCTTCTTACAAATACCTTTACCTTTTGTACATGACCCATAGAGGTTAAGGGCCCCTTGAAGTCAGCGAGGCCTCGAGTGACTCCCACCGTTTGCCCTAAGACCGGATCTGTATTACAACAGTCCCCATAATTCGCTTGGCAATTTGTAAGTGGACCGTGGTTTTTATATATAAAGGAACGGTTTAGCACCCCTTTATTTGGGTGCTTGCGGGATGCTAAGAATTTGCTATTGCTACGATTCAGAAATGCAAAATGGTAACCTAATTCTTGGTAACTTCTAAATCAAACGAGTATTAAGCGTCTCCGTATATATTAATCGATTTCTAAGCTTAAAAAAGTTGTCTTTAGAAATGTATGTTTTAAGATGGGGCGGATTTAGAAATGACTTAACTAAAATTGTAATTATTTAATATTGTTTTTTTTTACATATTAACGTTACTACTCGTATAATAAATAGAACCTAAAAGTTAGATTAGATTTCTTAAGCTGTATTTTATCAATTGTTATTTAGTCTTAAGCGAAAAAAGCTTCCATTACTCTACATTCTTTAAGCAAAAACCATTTTTATTTTAAAGACAGTAGAAGTAACTGTGTTTTACACAACGTCATTCACCCAAACATGATACACATTAAAACTAAATCGTAAAACAAACTTATGTCTGATAATTTATTAAAAAAAAAATAACCCGGTTCTTGGCCTAAGTAGTTGCAGTTGCAAAACCCATTGTGTAACTTAGGAAATGAATAGGGCCATACCTCACAAAGGCCGTTTTATTAAGGCCGCGGCCGTTACGATTCCGTAGTAGGAGGTTTTCATTACTTCGCAAACCTTTGTGTCTAAATAAAAACGTCGCAATTAATACTTCTCTTGATATTTCAAGGAATACTGTTATTACCCGACTGCAAAGGAAGGGTATTGTTTTTCGCGCGTATCTTGTATGTATGTATGTATGTATGTATGTAATAATTTTTATCATTTCATATCTCCAGAACCGCTGAACGGATTTACATAATTGAGGTATCGTTAGATTCGTCTTAGCTGCCCAAGTAGGTGACGTTAAAAAAACAAACATGGCGGCTGTGCGACGCCATTGGACTTGGTGAAATACATTTTTTTTTTCGAATACTACATTATGGGTACCAAATAAGAACGCTCAACACAAGGATTTCAAAAAGGTATATCATGATTATCTTTACTGTAATACTAAAAAAATAATACATCATCAGTCTACGATTATAATAGTTATGCCCCACTGCAGGGGCTTAGACCTACCCTCATTAGAGAGCGATTGGGCGTCAGTCCACCACGTGTGCCCACTGCGGATTGGCAGACTTCACATATATGAAGCTTTCAAAATTTCTTCCATATATGTGCAGGTTTCCTCACAATGTTTTCCTTCCCCATAAGAGCGTAAGACCGTAAGAGTCTATGATGCACTTAAGTTTTTAATAAATTTAAAAACTCTTTAACTGAATTGAACCGATTACGTAATTTGTCTAACTAAAAATCATAAATAAAAAAAAAATTAAAAACATTAATTCACACGCGCACAAATCGCAGACGGGCGCTTCATACACCAATTGCATATTTCTTTGTCATAAGAAATAAGAGTTCAATGTTCGATAAGCAGTTTACCACTCAACATGCCTTTTTTTTTTTTGACGGAGTGGAAATCTGCTAACAGACGCATCAGCAGGCAAAGAGGGGTCCCGCTGGCTGTACGAGGCTGGCTAAGACTCTGTTCCAGGGCCGAAGCCCTAGAGAAAGCGAGTCTAGGCCGACTCGGTAAAAACCACTCCGATGTCCTCCTGTCACCTTGGAACCAGCAAACCGGCGATCATCGCGTCGTCCTCATCCGAGGGGGACGCATCGAACGCCGGCATGGTGGAGCCTGACGAGGTCATGGGGACGCATCGAACGCCGGCATGGTGGAGCCTGACAAGGTCATGGGAACCCTTTCGAACACTTCCACAGCCAATCAACATGCCTGCTGTTATGTGTTGGACCTATACAAATAGGTGATAAACAATAAATAAATAAATAAATAACATAATATGCTATACAGGCAGGAAGCCAAGGCTTCCACTTGGTGCGTCAGCAATGTCAGCATCGAAAGTCACAAATCGAAAGAGCTTTGTCAAAGCAACTAATCAACGCAATAGGTGCTTGTTAACTTCTACTTCAGCTATAACAACGTGGTACTAAACTGTCCAGCTGCTTTTGTTACTGACCGTACGATAGTGCATTCCATAGATACTGCGCACACCTTGCCGCATGCCAAGTTGTAAGTAATGCTGTGTGTGGTTTGGCGGCCCCACTGCGGCCTCGGTTTGGACCGTAATACCTATCTGCGATCATGCTGTGTTTATCCATATTATTTGATATGACAAAATAGTAGGAAAGTGGCATCGTGTTCGATAGGAATCAGTGGGCGACACTTTTTTCCTAATATACAGGGATGTTTGGTAATACCTGTATAATCCAATATAGGGCAGTTAGGGTACCGTGTATAAAATCATCATCATCAAAACTCTAAGGGACTTCTAGCAGACATAGAAGCTTCAAATTTAGAATACAATTAGTGTTTAGTGTATAAATAAAGGAAAAACAAAAATATTTTGCAATACGGTCCAGTTTTCTAGATACACCACTAGAACACGTTTCGCAACTCAGTTCTTCTACCGTAAAAAGTGGTGAGATCCATGTAATACCAAGTCTGTTAATTTATTCAGTCCCTACTTAAGGGACCTTCTGTCTTAAGTTATTACGTAATTAGCTAACCTATCAACGTCTTATAGTGACCATATCAATACTAAAAATCTTTTATGTTTTAAATAAATAGATTGACTTGGCAATCTCACCAAACAATCTAATTTAATATAATATATGTATTACTTGTGAGGTACATTGTGTTTTCATGCGATGGCCAGTCAATCTATTTATTTAAAACATAAAATAATTTTAATATTGATATGGTCACTAACTATAAGACGTTGATAGGTTAGCTAATTACGTAATAACTTAAGACTGAAGGTACCTTAAGTAGGGACTGAATAAATCAACCGACTTGGTATTACATGGATCTCACCACTTTTTACGGTAGAAGAACTGAGTTGCGAGATTCGATATTTTTTTACAAGTTTGTTTTTGATGGCATTTAGTTTACCCAAAACAATTCTTCAGATGTTTATACAATTCCATGATTTCGAAGAATCAAACTTTGGCAAACGTTATTTATTCGGAGTTTGCAACAACTCACTTCGAAAGACTCCACCTGCTCCAATTAGCAAATCAATTAGGCTTTGATAGCGAGTCGCGATTATACTCCCCTCATTAGTATTTTAAAATTTTATTATATAAGTTGTCTTATTTAATACTGGTCAGTATTATATACCCATTTTATAGTTCTAAAGGGAGGGTACCTATGTTTCTAAGGCTTCGAGTTTAAAGATTAAAATAACTAATGTTCAAACGCTTACACATCAGACTACCACAAACTGTCAAATTTCCTCAATAGACTTTGAACTGTATGTAGATGACATATCGTTGATTATTTATTGAAAGAAACTTTACAGTCTTGAATAGGTTGATGTGCAAGTGTTTGTTCAAATCAAATTTCCTCAATAGACTTTGAACTTTATAATTATGGCATAAGGTTGTAAATTTTTTTATTTGTCAGTTTTGGATAGGTTGATGTGCTTGTGTGATTGTTGTATCATAATTATATTGGTACCCGCTGTTAAGTTTATTATATACTACTCAAAACAAAATAAGGGCCACGAGGTATTTTTTCATTTTGGTGTAAATTATTAAACATTTACATATTGAAAGTAGTAAAATATTGAGTATACAAACTCTTTGATACCTAAACTTTTTAATATTGTAGTATTCATCTAATGCTGGCAACAATTTTAAATAAAATTTGATTTAAAATTATTTTTGAAAATTTTGATTTCATTTTCTTTGACGTTTTGCTTTCCTTAGCTTCTTGGTTTATTCGAAATTATCAGAGTTCATTGATATCTCGAGTCAGAAACATCTTTTGCAATATGCCACAAGCACGCAGGCGTCATATGGACTCGCTGACAGCAACCAGAGCCGTTACAATGATTGAAGAAGGTCATTCGCAGCGATCTGTGGGTTTGCAATTGGGATTTTCTCGAAGAGCTATTCAAAATCTATGGAATCGTTTCCAAGAGACCGGCAGTGTTAGAAGAAGACCTGGTTCGGGCAGAGTTCGCATTACAACAGCTCAAGAGGATCGTTACATTCGATTAAGTGCGCGCCGAGATCGCACAACGACGGCCCGCAAGCTGCAAAATCGTTTACGGCTCACAACGGGTACTCGTGTCAGTGACCAAACTATTCGTAATCGATTGCATGAAGACCAGCAGGCATCAAGAAGGCGAGTTGTCCGTATTCCATTAACCAGAAATCATCGTGCAAATCGTTTAAGATTTTCCCGTCAACATTTGGACTGGGACATAAACCAATGGGGCATGGTGCTCTTCACAGACGAATGCAAAGTTAAATTTTTTAACGACGATCGGCGTATTAGAGTGTGGAGAAGACGCGGCGAGAGATTTTCAGAAGCCTGCATCCATGAAGTCGATCGTTTTGGTGGTCCAAATGTAATGATTTGGGGCGGAAAACTGAGCTCGCTATTTTAAATGAGGGTACTGTTACTGCTCAGCAGTATATTGAGGAAGTCGTCAGGCCACATGTGATCCCATTTGCCCAGCGAGCGGGTCCTGGATTCATCTTGATGCAAGACAATGCTCGTGCACACACGGCTCAAGCGACTCGGTTTGTACTGGAAGCGTCTCAAATTCAAGTCTTGCCGTGGCCGGCGAACAGTCCGGACTTAAATCCAATAGAGCACATGTGGGATCAGTTGAAACGAAGAGTTAGAGACGGTGATCAGGAAATCCACAACCAACAGCAACTCATCAACACTGTTAAAAAAGGGTCTGGGAAGAGATTCCAATGGAAAATGTCAGGCATTTGATTGAGAGCATGCACTCCAGGCTTCAGGAGTGCGTAACGAAACGAGGGGGGCATACCCGTTACTAAAAGATGAGCATGGAGTATTTTCTTTTGTTTTCAGTAACTTTACATTGTTTTTATTTTTAACCTTAAATGTGTTTTTTTCTTTCAAAAGCAAATAAACTTTTTAATCATTATTATTGGAATAAATTTATTGGTCTACACGGTAAAAACAACATTAGTTTTCGTTATGGAGACAAAAAAATTAATATTGGTTTTATTATTTTCATGGTACAGACAAAATACCTCGTGGCCCTTATTTTGTTTTGAGTAGTATATATATAAATTTGAGTTTAATTAAAAGATCAGGCTATAACCTACTGCGCTGTCGCTGGCCCAACGCAACGCAGTGAAGTACCTATTAAGACTGCTTTTTAAATAAAGTTCTCAAGACTCTTTATTCAAAATAACTTGCAGTTTTCTTTACAGCGATCCTGGATTGGTGGCGAGAAACTAAATGGTTTCTGGAAGGAATTGGCAATCTAAATGGAATTGGCAGAAGCTAGTGATCGATCAAACCTTAAATGTTTACTTAGAGTAGTTTTTAAGATAAATAATAGGTTCTTGGGGGCGTTTCAATCGGATGACAGAAGCGAAACAACTGAGGATGTCAAAGACTAGGGGCATACTACTTCTAAATATTTATAGAATTTATAAAATACAGTGCAAAAATTAAACGCCCACCCGACCCAGTCAGGAATCAGCCTGGGTCTTCCGCCGCCCGGATTGCGGAAAATTTTATAAATATTTCCTTAATAGACTTTAAACTTTATATGTATGGCATATGGTTGAATATTTATTGAAGGAACAGACAGTTTTGGATAGGTTGATGTGCAGGCGGTCTGTACACAGCAACAGTAGCTTAATTGATCTATTCAATGAGCACCTGGGTGCCAAGTGCGAGTTTCATTCGCCATTCGAAAACGAGAATTTGTATGGCAAAATGTCAACTCCGTTCGTATGCCGCCAGGAGGCGCTGCTTCAATGCCATATTAATTTTCGTTTTCGTAAACGTAATCGAATGAATACGGACACTAGGCACCCTGACCCGTTAGGTATGTTTACAGTACAGCTTTCTAAAGTTTAATTTACATTTAAATTAAGTCTTAAGACTACGACTGAAAGCACGTTTTCTATTCACATTAAAATAACTTTAAACAATTTTACTTAAAACATCTCAGATTATAGAACGTAAACTTCCGTCAAAAGCCGAAAACACTCAGGAAGTATACACTAGAGCTAATAAAACGAGACATCTTTGAGAAGTATGAGCGGCCATAAGAGGCGCCGCGCGGTCGCCTCGGGCGGCCTTATTCTATTTCAAAGACAAATGACGTCTATTTTGCTACTAGATTTTCGTTGTGGATATAACGTTTTCCTAAAAAATAAATCGTATGTATGCTGTGAAAATCTGGGACGTGTTGTGCATGCAGGGGCCTTACCACGAGTTGAAACGAGACGAATGTATAAACGTTTTCTCGTTTTCAGGTTGCTGTTACAATACTACTTTAAAGGCTCATGATAACCTGGTCATTCAATAGATCTTATACGACGAATGAGTCCACTCTATCATATTAGTTTACATCTAACCTTTCTGTAACTAGTAAATTTTTTTACTTACAGCGGAAAAACAAAAATGGTCCCATCACCACCATCATCATCAGCTCATGTT
Organism: Eudonia truncicolella; assembly: GCA_949315975.1. Taxonomy (NCBI): domain Eukaryota; kingdom Metazoa; phylum Arthropoda; class Insecta; order Lepidoptera; family Crambidae; genus Eudonia; species Eudonia truncicolella. The sequence goes on along the minus strand of OX438837.1, from coordinate 14,640,650 downwards.
ATGTCCCCACTGCTGGGGCACGAGCCTTCCCTATGGATGGATAGGAAGAACGGGCCATAAGCCACCCACGGCACCGGTGCGGATTGGTGGTTGTTAACGTATGCTAATGCAGCCGGGACGAACGGTTTCACGTGCCTTCCGAAGTACGGAAGAGCTCGAGATGATACATTTTTGGTCACCCATCCGATGACTGGCCTTTGTAGCAGTTGTCTAACCTCAGCACTCGCAGACCGACCGCGTTACCCACCACCGCTCCCATTCTATTCTGTGTCGAGAGGAATAAGGACAAATTCCATGCACGTTGCCGACCCTGATGCGGAGATCCGTCGCCCGACTATCTCCGTTACAGACGCCTGAATACAAACACGGGACAAGGGTCATCAAAAAAGGACACCCACAGAAGGTAACTTTTCAAAAGCGCGTTAGAGCAAGGAACGCCCACATAGACAAACTCTCACGGACACGAAATTTCACAACAGCTGCGGTCGGACTGTTCCGAGCTTTTCCGAGATTCGAATCCGTGAGAGGGTCTATGTGTGCGTTGCTCGTGCGTGGTATGTGTTAAGCTTGCCTTCTGTGAGTCTCCTTATTTTGTACAAGGGTAACGACTCGTACAGTCACGCACGAGCAGTAACATGTAAATAAAGTAACTCTTAACACAATGGCATAAGGTCAAAACTAGGCAAAAGTGCAAACATGTTCATACTCGTGACTGTACTAGACTATATACCGAGTAATAACTCATAAGAGAGGTCATAGCTCTTATTGATGGTAAAGTACAAATCAAATTTGCATTATTAAGTGGTTGGAGTTCCTTTTTGTTTATTAACCCTTCAACCTTATCGGTACTGCTTTCAGCTTAATATATTTCTTTATGCTTTCAATCATGATGCCATTAGCTAGTGTTTTACACGAGTAGACTGCTTCGGTTGGCGGTAAGATCGACACTGATTTTTCAATATTTGAATTCTCTGTCAGGGTGGTCATTTTTGAATCTCACCTCGGTGATCTCGAAATTACAAGTGGCATGAAATAAACATTATTTATAATTTTGCATTGTTCTTTTATAATTGCCATTTTACGTTAATGTTGACTGTCGTCTGGTGTGTTCTCAATGAATAAATAAATAACTTTTATTATAAAGAACATACCAAATTGTCGGTGTCAAAAATAAGTTACTCGTAATTGATATCACAGCGTGAGAATTTGTCACCGGTTCAATAATCGGCCCCAGAACACCCGTTTACACCGACCAGGCGTTTGTGTGTTGTTGTAAATGAAACTTTAAAAGTATCATTTTAGGGTACATATATATAATATTTTTAGAGGTGTTATACCCTGTCGGACTATGTGGGTATATAGTTACAATAAAAACTCCATACTTACCAACTAGACTACTTGTACCAGCGAGAACAAGAAGCTAGAACATTTTTTTTAATATTTTACAGCGTGAAAGGGTTTTGCCGTGTATCACTGATGTTAAGTGACAGTAATGCCAGAGCACACCGTTATACCCATAATCCTTAACCAATGAGGAACTTCCCTTAAACCTTTTTGTCGGAACACTACAATGCTACTAAAGTTTTTGATAAAATGCTGGTAGCTATCCAAGTAGATCTGGAACAAATCCTGACTAAAATTACTCCCCCGCTATAGCGGGGACGACTTATAAGTCGAACTTGAAACCTTCGCGTCAGAGATTGGCCGTGGTCTAACCGCTAGACCATGCACAGTGCCGGTTAAAATACGGTACAGTTATGACAGCATTGTAGTATTTGCTTTATCACAAATTATTATTTAATAAAGGGCTTACCTTCCTACTTAGGTTAACCAATTACCGCTATATCATCAGATTTATAAAAACTAGCTGAATAAGCAGCGAAGTGCGAGCAGTTATAAATAATTGAATAGTTTCATGAATTATCAAGGTGCCTACTAATTATACTAGTCTCTTTGTAAATAGAAAATATATCAAAATAAGTTTATTTTAAACCCGCTTATAAACTATATCAAATATATATATTTATATATATAGTTTTATTTGCTTTAGGTATCTCGACGTGCGAGTGGAGACCAATTCAACACCACTAGTTCTAAGTCTTTTGTCCATGTTGTTGATAATAATAACTAGATTAAGTGGTTACGATTAAATATTTTCTATTCCTTTAAAAAAATGCTGTTTACCATGTTGCGTTACATTTCGCGCTGGGTGTACAATGACTGCTGAATACGGATACACGACAAAGAAAGTATGTATATTATTTATATATTATAAGTATACGTGTAGACATCCATGATTTAGCATGCATATTAAAATGCTTAATTGCTTACATTTTTTTTTTTGAGAGAGATTGCTGATTGCCTCTACAGCATTTTCAGCTTTAACGGGCTTTTTTGGGGGCGGCGAGGAACGTAAAGGGTCCCTCAAGCCGTGTGAAACGAATCACCTTTAGAGGTTATCTAGAGGGAACGGCATCGCGCACAGTGCGCGTCCCCGTGCCCTACTAGATTCTCCGAAGGGTTCGGATCGGATCGAATTGCTTACACGCTCGTATAGCCGCGCCTCATCTTTAGAATCACCGATAGGCAAAACCGCCTTTTACTTCATTATTAACCACTGACCGTCACCCGCCCGCTTCGCTGTGCGAAATTTGTGAATATTTTTTTTATATTACCCTATCATTTGCACAATCTCATGTCCTTACTACATACAAATTTTCATCAAGATCGGTCAAGCCGTTCTTGAGTTATAAGAAGACATACAGATAGACAGACAGACGGACAGACAGGCATAAAAATTTTAAAAATCGTAGAATTGGTATCAGTGAGTCATAAAACGAATATTTATTCCAAAATTTTTCAGAAAAATTGCATGTACACACAGAGCTTACAGATTTATATACTAATTGATCATCATCTGTGGCAAATATGCTGGTATGTAAATGGGTGATCATACTAAGTTATCGTAGTATCACAATTTTCCCGTAAATAAACTAATAAACTTTACGGGATGGCAGCTAGGAAGCCGGTGGCCTGTATTCAATTGTTGCCAAAGGCTAGACTCAGTTACTGACCCCTATTTGTAATGCATAAAGGAAAATAATTGTTGATCAACATGGTTCCTGTCCAACACCGGTGCCGCTACCCTATTTATGATATGATATGAATTAAATCTGCATTAAATTTAATTGACTTTGAATTTGAGCTCCCACCTAAAGCAGTATAGCAGTAAGAGCTCGTATAAATGAACTAGATTTATTGAATAATTAAATCACAGAAACAGCTCGTACAGATTGAGAACTCATGGCAGCCTTTTACTCACGCTTGACCAAATGAATAAGAAGCTTAACTATTTTATTGAATTAAGGAATTACCAGGCACGCACTATTTCGACCCATATAAAAGCGATCTTCCCCATTAGCGGAACACAAGTGAGAAGCGACTGTTAAATGTCGAACTACTCACTTCGTCAATAAGTAATTTTATTTTAGAACATCAAGTATCAACAGTCAACCCATGACACAATAGTGTTTGAAACCTCAAACAGATTGCACGGCGCCATTTTGAAAATACACGCACAAAATGGCGGACAATTACACAGACTTCGCGATCGGCCCCATGGCGCACCCTTTGAAAATGTACGTATATTTAGTGGGTACTTATGCAAATTTTTAAATTCATCTGAGGCTTTAAACAAATTCAATGGTTGCCTCGCCTCAAATTCCTTGAAGAATAACAAGTTAAAACTTTTTAGTGCGTTTTTATTTTTTTTTATGTTCGCCCGAGCTCGGGGAGTTTTTGAAGTTGTCTCGTTTAGTTACAGCCACGGTCTCACTTTGTGTGCAGAAAACAAGCGTCTCTTTAATTTCTTAACATGAATGGTGCAACTTTATGTATTGTGATTAAACTAAATAAATCCATTATGTTATTGCTTTCGATTTCTTTATATTTTATTGGTTAACAACAGTTAATGTTCTCGAATCAATTTTCCGAAAGACAAAAAATACTATTTCAAAAATTAAAAATTAAACATAACAAACACATACAAATAATACCTTATTTACTACACTATCCTAGTAAGTTTTATTCTAATTATCACTAACTTAACCTAGCAACTTAACTTAACTTTTTCTTTAATCCTTCTACAATAAAAAACAACTCTGTTGAATGAAATACTTCATACGGATGCTAGGTACTTTGTAATTTATTTTTCTCCGGTGACCACGAGTCTGCAAAGGGTTGAAAACACCAGGAATAACAAAGGAAAATATTGGCAATAGATTTCAACAATTAAATAAAGTGTTTAACTATAATCATTGTATAGGTAACTAGTGCTCGCATAAACTTTAGGAAACAACTCTATTGAAGCTGTTGTTCAAGTTAAAACCGCCTTCGGGAGTCTAGTGATACTCATCCAGCCGGTTTCGACTCACAGCTGGGAAACATGGTTGATATGGTTTTAAATCCATTTTATCAAATGCCACCATCTCATCTAAATTATTTGCAATGACAACAACCAACAATCCGCACTGGACGAGTCAAACTATCTTCTTCCCCAGGGTATCGCAGGAGGTGGTGGAACACATGCTCGGCTGGAACATTCCCGAGGAGCACCAGGATTTGGTACACGAGCACTGGCGCAACTTCCCCGCAGTCAGCAAGTACTGGCATTACTGCCTCGCCCTCATATACACCATGTTGATGGTCACCTCGTTCACAGGGAATGGCATCGTCATCTGGATCTTCGGGACGTGAGTCTGCATTTGCTTATACACAGTTCTTCCCTTATACTCTTCTCCCTTCTTTCATAAAACCACGTTTGCTGGTCTTCGGTGTCACCGATTTACTTACCGTGGCAACTATTCGATCGCGAACGAATAAGTTTGGCTAATCATTCCTCGGTCGCACAACCAAAAATGGAATGCTTTCCCAGTACATGTATTTCCTTGCATGAAATGGACATGGGATTATTTAAACAAAATACACTTGCTGTACTAGCACTAGCTGTCTTCGCATCTAGGCTCCGCTTCTGCTTGCCATCAGGTAGACAAGAGTCATATTATGCTTCGCTTAATAAAAAAAAGAAAAAAAGACATATAAGGATATTCGACATTTAATTTGGATAACACCATGCTTTGCTGTACTTGAAGAGTACGAAGACTCTCCCACGAGTCCACGACCCACTGAGACGTAAAAAAAGGTGTAAATACCTGTGACGTTGCAAGTGTCAAAGGCTGCGCTGCGGTGACCGCATAGGTAGGTTCTATAAAAGCGGACGGGTTTCACCGCGAACACGAACCGCGCCTCTCGACCTTCGAGGGGCGTGCGTTCCGGCAGCCTTCGCAGCCTTTTTTAACGCTAAAGGCGAACCCCAGGGTTTTTTACCGGGTCTGTCATAATCCTTTTTTAGAAAATGGAAAAGGCAATCCCCGGATCTACGGAATCTGCGTGCAGATTTTTTCCCTGGGCAAAAAAAAAACCCGAGTTCTTCCCGTAATAACGCGTATTGTACCGTTAGTACTAATTATTTAAAAAAATATACTTGAAATTGGCTAAATGCTAAACGCGAAGCCGTTAGTTAAGATAAATAATTAATAAAAGCGGACCATATGCATTTAATACAAATAATGACGGGATTTAAAAATAATAACAAACTGCTTCTACAAAACACTAGACAAAAAGAAAAAGTAAATTTTGAAATTCGTGCTGTAATCGTGTAAGCTCCAGAAAGGCTCCAAAGGAAACAATTGAACGTGTTCGGGTCATATGATGAACCATTATCAATGTCGGTGCCCAGCGGAGCTCGAACGGGGTGTTCGGCGTTCCCAAAAACCGCTGCGATTTTCGACGGGCGAGCGGGCCGGGTTAATAACGTGGAACAATTTGACGATCGACTCGAGTGCCGTTGACTGTTCGCCGGCGATTTAATTAAGTTCCCTTTAAATGTGCGGAGATAGTTCGACGAAAACAAATGCGCCCGTACACTTTGTCATGGCGCAGCGTGAACTTTTAACTGGGTATTGTGAAGCTTCTGCGAAATAAGATCGAGAAGCATATGAAATATTATTGTAGTGGCTTTGCTCGTATCTAATGGATGATAGTCAATACTACTCGTGTTATATGACAGAAGGCAGGGTGCCAAGTGCGAGTCTCATTCGCCATTCGATTACGTTAACGATAACAAGAATTTGTACTCGTCTCGTATGTCGCCAGGAGGCTCTGCTTCAATGCCATACTAATTTTCGTTTTCGTGAACGTAATCGAATAAATATGGATAGTAAACAAAATTCACACTATGCACTCAGTTCGATGTAAGCCTCCATCTGAAAACCAGCGTCATGTAGGTAAGTACTACCTACAGACCTTTTTAGTATAAAATTGTAACTTCGACTGAAAAAAAATATTAATAATGATAGTTAAGTAAAAGGTTTTATCACTTCTTTCCATCCCAGAATCAACCATCTATAATTGGGTAGTTGACAACAACAACAATTAATTCCAGAACAATAAACGTATATTTATACGTTATATTTCATTTGAAATCACGTAATAGTTCTTTATAACATTAACCAGTTTTTTATTTGACCTAAGCATGAATTTCTGTAACCAAAAGGTTATTAATAAACACTCAATTGACGGAAGAAAATAGTGACGTCATAGTTTGCTAATCCCATACAATTTCTATTAAAAATAATCGTTTTGACAGTTCGTAAAAAGTTTCTATATTGACTAACCAGTCAACTACCCAATTAACACTATCTTTCAATGTCGCCAGTACTTGCCAGGATTTAAAAACCTATATCGATTGATAATCTACTAATCAATAAATGAATCGACGAAGCCATTATGTGGAACGTGCAGCTTGTGTTATTATTATTATATTGTTGTACATTTAATTAATGTTTTTTTTTTATTTATTATATTGGATTTACCTTCAGTTAATAACGCTTTCTTTCTTAAGCTGTCGTCTGCGGCGGTACTAGCTAGATACAATAGCAATTCAATCGCGCTCCTTATCAATTATAAAATAATAAGGAATAATTACAATTGCATAATGCTGAAGTATGGTGACGCATATTTGTGCCCATAGCCATGGCGTCGTACGCCGTTGCCACGTTTAACTATTTTGATGATATATATATATGATATGTAATGTTTAGACACTGGCATTGCAAAAGAAGATAAGTAAAATTGAAAAACGTTGTTTTCGATGTGAAAAATACCTATAATTTGATGAGCTTCATAAGTCTATTTCTCGTGATTTCGGCGTACTACAGAATTGAGGTTTTTAATAACTTAATGTTAAGAAAAAACTACAAGATGAGGGTAGGTTTCATAGGGGTACATAATCGTACAATGTGAAACCAAAGTCCATACTACATTGGTCAATCTCCTTTCGTGTTTCGGCTGTTTTCGGATTTCTATTACTCGTAGTTATAGAGTATACAGATTTGCTACTACTTATTTAAGAATGAGGAGAAATACTATTGTGTCAACGTAATTGATTTACGATTTATAGTTTTACAGCTCTCTATCTCTCTCTGACACGAAAATCAAAAAGAAAACAACAATAAAGTGCGTTGTTCTGAATTGAAAATAAATTATTTAATTTGATATTGTAATGTATAGAGCTTGTTCTATAGCTGTCCTTCTACACCCTATATTCAGTGTGCGAACTGCGAACCTCCAACGGCTGGGTTCGGAAAACGTTTTCAGTGCTGGCAACATTTTTATATACGGATCCTATTTATCTTTCCCGTTTAAGGACGCGCCGGTGAGCACCGCGTTCGATTTGACCCGGAGATTTGTGGAATTGTGACGATGCGTCGATATTACCTTTAGTCGGCGTACGTTGTGGTTTGGATTTGTTTGTTGAGGTTTTAATCAGTTGATGTAAGACTGCATGTTATGTACAGACATGTTATGTACCGCATGTTATGTATTTTACGATACGACCTCCGTAGCCGAGTCACTGGCTTACACGCCGGACTCTGGGCGGTGCTAACTCTGAGGTCCCGGGTTCGATTGCCGGTCAGGTCAATATCGAAAAACGAACTTTAGGATATTGAGTCGGATCTGGGTGGTTGTGGTACCGTCGTCGTTGTTTCTGATTTCCATAATACCTACGTATACTTTATTTACTTTTACCTTGGGATCAGAACAATGTATGTGCGGTGTTGTCTAGTATTTATTTATTTATTTAAACAGACGCCTGCACATCAGGCTATTCAAAACTGTCAAATATTCAAGTGTAGACATAAAGTTAAAAGTCTATTGAGAAAATTTGACCAGTTCGTGGTAGTCTGATGTGCAATCGGTGTACATAGTTAACTATGACACTGATACACAGATAAAGAAATTTGAATTTTAAGGTTACTTATTGTTTAAAAAAAGGGAGGGATGGCAGAGGCGATGACGTTGCTACGCTGTAAGGATATGGGGAAGGCTGTGATTAACAGCATGTTACCACAAACTATTGCGATCCATTTTAAACAAAGTTTTTTAAGGGATTTAAAGCAAAATACTCAGTATTGGCACGAAATAAGGAGGCCGTTACGCCGTTATTTTCGATGGGAGAACTCCGGAGGCGTGGAGTAGGATGGTGTCGTCGTACTGTTCTTCAAAAAAGGAGACAAGACGCTACTGAAGAACTACTGACCCATTTCACTCTTAAGCCACGTCACGAGGATACGGAAAGAAGAAAGAAGACAGAAGAGTATGATCGGCCCCTGTGCTTAGCATTTGTGGACTATGAGAAGGCATTCAACTCTATCAAAACCTGGGCTGTTCTAGAATCCCTGCAACGTTGCCAAGTCGATTAGCGATATATCCAAGTGTTGAGGTGTCTGTACAATGCTGCCACCATGGCCGTCCAATTACAGAACCAGCAGACTAAGCATATCCCCTTGCATCGAGGTGTGAGACAAGGGGATGTGTTATACCCCAAATTGTTCACAAATGCATTGGAGGATGTCTTTAAAACGCTGGACTGGAAACGACGTGGCATTAACATCAACAGCGAACACATCTCACACTTGCGATTCGCGGACGACATCGTTATCGTGGCCGAAACGTTGCAGGATTTAGGTACGGTTCATGCTGAACGGCCTAGCTGATTCTTCTCAACGCATCGGTCTCCGGATGAACTAAACCAAGGTTATGTCAACGAACATGCTATTCCGGGACCGATTGCAGTACAAGGCGGTGCTCTCGAAGTTGTTAAGGAATATGTCTACCTCGGGCAGATTTTTCAATTGGGTAGAAACAACTTGGAGAAAGAGGCTAACAGAAGGATACAGCTAGGCTGGGCAGCATATGTGAAATTACGTCGGGACTTTACGTCACCTATTCCACATAGATGAAAGTCTTCAATCAGTGCGTTCTACCGGTCACGACATACGGAGCCGAAACGTGGACACTCACACTAAAAAAAAAGGACGCCCTCAGACTAGGTGGAGCGACGATCTTCGCAAGGTGGCTTGCAAGAGCTGGATGGGAGTAGCCGCAAATCGTGCTCGGTTGCGTGCACTTGAAGACGCCTATGTCCAGCAGTGGACCAGTATAGGCTGATGATGATGATGAAGAAGACCCACAGGGCCACAGACGGTAAGCTTAATAGATACTGCGCTAGAGTAACGCACACATAGACCCTCTCATGAACACGAATCTCGGAACAGTTCGAGGGCAGCTGTTGAGAGATTCCATGTCCGTTTTAGGTATTTATTTATTTACGTAATTATTTTAAAGTAATAAGTGAAAAAAATTACCCCGATAAAAAAATTAAATGACAAAACTTACATGGCAATACTTTTGTCGGCACTTCGGTAGGTAGGACCTTTGGCGCCGCCGCGCCGCCGCCGCCATTAATGGAAAGTGTGGTTACATTTATAAAATTAGCATAATTTTGGGGTAATTTGAGCAATTTCGGTACAAAAAACTTGCGTTTTAAATTGCGATAAATCTTTTTTTTTTCATTAATAATATTTTTTTATTATTTTTTTGTTATTGTTATTTGTAGGTCCTATACCTTTGTTCCCCTTTTCCGATCGGTCAGGGTTTTTTTTACAAATTGTATGCGCGTTGCTTGGGCGTGTTGAATGAAGCAACTTTCTGTGGGTCTCCTTATTTATTGGTATAGATTTCGTAGACATACCTTTTTACATCCAAAGTTTCGGCCAAGTTGCATCAACAGTGGTTATGGTTTAACAACTGTCGCGATGTCAACGTCGTCGTCAAAGGTATGTTTTGTAGAAAAGAAATGACCAACATAACTAAAGATTTAGAGAGATTGAGTTCAGCTTGATAAATCCCCGAGCCTGAAATGGGAATATCGTTTTCCAGTTTCAGGCTAAGTTATTAAAGCTCCGCCGGCGAAGCAACGACTTACATATAACGGAGTAGTATAGGTCGTTGAGTGATAATAAAACTTTCGCAGCTTTTTAGCTTTAGCTACCGCTGATTGTGATACAGTTTTAATAGAAACAAATTTGAAATTCAGTATGTTACCTTGTACCGCTGACAGCAAGCGTGTTGTGGTAAAAAAAACCTATAAACATACAATACTAGCTAATCAGCTACAGCTAGTATATCGGCGGATTTCGTACCGCTTTGGCAGTTTCTATAACAACAAAACAAACAAATCGTTAAATAGTTTACACGTGAGAGCGTATCAAACAAACAAACTCACTTTTTGATTTGTAACATCTTTCCGCTCGCTTTCTATATAAGCAATTTGTGGGAGTGATTTCGTGAAATGGGACGGAAGTATGTGTAACAGTGTAACAGGAAGTCAGGGAAGCGCGCAAGGACGCGCCATTTTGTAAATTTAAAATCGATATTATGAACATGACATTATTATTGTATGTGACATATTGTGTCATTTGACTATCAAAGGTCATTTTGATATGTCAAAGGTATATGTCAATGAGTATTTACTGCATTTAATTTATAGTTATAAAATGATGTAATACCTGACCCTTTTTTTTCAGAATATAATGTTAAAATTGCTTATTGCTAAGGTGAGATGTCAAATGTTACACATCTTAGCGACTACTGTAAGGCTCGCTCGTTTTTATTTAATAATAAGTATCCTATGTCTTTGATTATACACTTAAGAATATGTGTACAAAATTGACTGACTGAATTGAATTGTGAATTGAATGACGATCGGTTGAATAGTTTACGCGTGACAGCGTATCAAACAACACACAAGCAAACAAACTCACTTTCGCATTTATAATATTAACTTAGGATTAAGTAATTTGAAAAAGTGTTGAAATAATTTCCACAAGCTGGTTTAGTACCCGCACCCCATGACATACCGGGTCAAGTGCACCACCATTATGCTATCGTGGTTCTGTCCAACCCGCCGAAATTTAGCAACACTATCTTGTATTATGTAGTGCACCTGACCACTAGACCACAGAGGCGGCTAATTCGAGCACCACTCCATCTGACAAGTGATTTCAATACTAACCATAAAAGTTCAAATATAAATTTCCCTTCCTCCCAGATCAAAATCACTTCGGAGCGCGAGCAACATGTTCGTGATAAATTTGGCGCTGTTCGACCTGATGATGATGTTGGAGATGCCGCTACTCATCATGAACTCCTTCCATCAGCGGATGGTTGGCTACCAACTCGGCTGCGACGTGTACGCCATACTCGGCTCGCTCTCGGGTATTGGAGGGGCCATCACTAATGCTGTCATCGCGTTTGACAGATACAAGTAAGTTAGAATACTTTACTAGCTCATTTTATGTCCCCACTGCTGGGGGCAAGAGCCTTCCTATGAAAACAACACAGAGAGATCGGGTCATAAAGCACCACGCGGGCCCCAAGGTGGTTAAGGACTGCTAATGCAGAACCTACAACTACATGCCTTCCAAAGCATGGAGGAGCTCGAAATATATTTTAAACTTGGCGTGGTAGGTTATGGCCAATACTCCCGATATGTTATTGTTCAAATGGTAAGGTTTGAGCACAGCAGTGGGAAATTTTGGCACTTCGCACGGAAGGCCTTCGCAATACTGTGACCCATTTATCTGATGATAAATGATTTGTTAATGTTTTCCTTCTTATGGTTTTATATTATTCTTGCTAAATAAGTTATCATGTTTTTTTTCTAGGACTATTTCTTGTCCCCTGGACGGCAGGATAAACAAGGTGCAGGCGTCACTCTTGATCGCATTTACGTGGTTCTGGGCGCTGCCTTTCACAGTTCTACCAGCTGCTAAGGTCTGGGGAAAGTTTGTACCAGGTTCGTTATATTTGTAACACCTTAATATCTGATACTGTGAATATGCAATATACGCTTGCAACATTCTACTCAATATTTTGAATAGTCGTAATAATGATTAGCCTCAATTAGAGCGAAGCGGTCTCTGTCCCATTTTAGCTAAAAAGTTGACATATACCGTATCTTTTCGCCTAACAGCATCAATTCTGTAAACAAAATAGACATAACTAGTCGATATTGTTTGCAAATTTCTGGTTGCATGCACTATGAACGTTTTCACTCCATTTTTCCAAATGGTTTTTACCATTTAGTTTCCTGTGACGAGCGGTAGTCTATTTGCTACTTGTTGACTATTCGTTTTGATTGATTTTGTAAGCTTTTGTAAGCTTTGTATTTCAATGTAAGTTGCTAACTGATTTAACACGCACGTAAAAAAATATATTTAAATGAACACGTAGCTATTCAAAATCAATGGTAACTATTTTGACGCTGTAAATTCTCGATCATCGAGTAGTTAACTAGGTACTTAAACAAACAAATGGTTAGAAAAGTAAAGCAAAAAAAAAAAAGATTTCATAGACAAATTTTTGTCCATTTTAGTTTCATGCTGAAATTGGGACACGCCTGTTGTAATTTGAAATGATTTATAACTTTCTTATTCTGAATAGCTATCAGGGATGCAGTAAGCCTTTTCATTTTACTAAATGTTAAGTGACGATAAGACTAAACATGAAACTTTGGCGCACTTCACCCAGAATACTCAAAAACTGAAGAACTGTTTATTTCACCTCTGTCAGAACACAACAATGCAACTAACGTATTCTTAAAACTATTTACTAAATGTACGTATATTATAATTTATACATAAATCGCCTGGTTTCCGATAAACAAAGTATTACGTACAACAATGCAGCTAACATTATTCCTATAGCTTCTATTTTACAGAATGAATGTATATAGAATTCATACATAAATAGTCGGTTTCCAATAAACAAACTATTACGTACAACAATGCAGCTAACATTATTCCTATAGCTTCTATTTTACAGAATGAATGTATATAGAATTCATACATAAATAGTCGGTTTCCGATAAACAAAGTATTACGTACAACAATGCAGCTAACATTATTTCTATAGCTTCTATATATTTTCTGAATGAACGCAATATAGAATTTATACATAAATTGCCTGGTTTCCGATAAACAAAGTGTTACGCAAGTCCTCCTATATTTGCCGTTTGACTTTCAATAAATAAGGAACAGTTCAGTTTGCGCAACGGCTGCTAACATAAACGGGTCCACGCTGCACTGAATGCTTTCCTAAGGCTGCTTTGACCCGATTTAACTGTACGAGATTTCTGAAAGAGTGTGTATTTTGTGTTTCTTTTTGTTTATTATGGATGACAGATTTAGAAAATATTTGAATGTGTTTTTACGTAACTTTAAAGACAGGGTTCCTTAGTTCGATAAATGTCTCTCTCTATCTCTTAAGATTAGGACTTCCCGATATAAGTTACCCATTCGGATTGCTTACCCTGAACCGTAAAGACACTCTTGATGCTAAAACGACATAAGCATAATTTTTTTCTCTCTGGAGTTTATAGGGTTCAAAAATATCTTTAAACTTATCAGAGACAACAGCTTGGTTTCAGACTCCCGGAATGAAATCCCTCACAGTATCCACATGTTTGTACTTGCTTAGATTGGTGGTTGTGCTTTATTGCAAGTCCGTTTGGCTGGCCATGCGCTAGCAATTTTATCTTATCTTTGTGGGGCTTGCCAAGGTCTCCCAGTAGCACTTCGACCCTTCGAGCAAATGCAAATGCGCTTGCAATACAACAATATTAAGTAATAGCATTGTTGTGTTCAGACAATAAGAGGTAAAACAGCTAATACGGTTTATCGTCAATTACTATCAGGTGTGATGAAGGCTAAGCGTATCCCCGAATTTTACTTAATAACTAGCGGCCGCCCGCGATTTCACCAGCGTGGTTTCCGTTCCCGTGGGAATATCGGGATAAAAAGTATCCAGGTTGTAAACTATCTGTATGCCGAATTTCATCCAAATCCATCCATCCGTTGCAGCGTGAAGAAGCAACAAATATACACACATACACACAAACTTTCGCATTTATAATATTAGTGTGATGTACCTTTTTTAATAACGTTGTTCCTCAAAATTAGTAAGCTTCAAGGCACAAAAAAGGTGGAGAAAAAGAAATAAGCCTCCTGAGTTTCTTGCCAGCTCTTCTCGGTGGACGGCTCTGCCAAAACCCGAACTGGTGGTAGATTCAATAGTTTAGTCTAAACTAATTTTTAGTTATTTTATTATTATTGTATTGGATTTTGCAGTTTTGACGTCAATAAATGCCTGCGAAGGTTTAAATGATTAAATGATTTGACTTTGACACATTGTGTGATTGTTTGTAGTCCCAAATAAAATTAAAAATTAAGATACTAAACATAAGCCTAACAACAATTTTAATAACTTAATTCGAACCCGGGAAGCAGCACTGTGACACTAACTCGGCGATTATCCGATGCAATTGTGTAACAAATTGCCTGCATCCGTCCGCTCAGCATTGTTTACGCTAATAGGCAGACATTCGATGAGTAATCGGTTCATTAGACGATGGCAAGGGACATCGGTCTTCGGGATCTCCTTAACAGGTTTACTGTCCACAAACTATATCTATATATCTCTAATATATAAAATTCTCGTGTCACGGTGTACGTTATTGAACTCCTCTGAAACGGCTCGACCGATTTTCGTGAATCTTAGCGTGCATATCGGCTAGGGTGGAGAATCGGACAACATCTATTTTTCATCCCCCTAAATGTTAAGGGTGGGTCCACCCCTAAATTTTTTTTAGATTTTTGAAATTTTTCCAATACGAAATGATTTGTTTGTAGTGTTGTCATGGAAACTGTCAAAGCGGTACGAAGTCCGCCGGTCAGCTAGTCTAATATATAAAATTCTCGTGTCACAAAGTTAGTTGCCATACTCCTCCGAAACGGCTCGATCGATTTTTTTGATATTTTATATGTATATTCAGTAGGCATGAGAAAAGGTCGTAAAGTATATTTCACAACGCTGGGTGATCAGGGTGTCCCTATCCAGAAAAATTATATGGCAGAACAACATTTGCCGGGTCAGCCAGTAATATATCTATGGTCAGACATCTATACGAGTCAGTCTTCTACTGTAGACTGTTCGACCATACTATTTCTAAGCTTTCCGGGATGTGGACGTAAGGAAACATTTAATTAACTTCATTCTATGTTTTTTCATTAATTATAATGTAATCCAAATTATTTATAAGGTAACTTGTCTATTTCATAACATGTCGATAATGCTTCCTTCTAAGCAATTCTCGCGTTATTTAGCAAAGCTCTTCCAAAAGATTGCTTTATTTTATTAGTACAGAGTATCGTAGAGTCATTACCAGCTTATTTCATATCCCCACGGCTGGGGCGGGCACGAGCCTTCCGAAACACGGAGGAGTTCGAGGTGGTACAATTCTGGTCACTCATCTGACGAACAGCCTTTGTGAAACTTGCTTAACTTCAACAGTCGCAGACCGGGTGCGTTAACCACTGCGCCATCGAGCTCCTCATCGTGGTACTTATACAAGTTCTAAAAAGTTCTTAATTCCAGAGGGGTTCCTGACAACGTGCTCGTTCGACTACTTCACCGATGACCAGGACACAAAGGTGTTTGTGGCGTGTATCTTCGTGTGGAGCTACTGCATTCCCATGGCGCTCATCTGCTACTTTTACTCACAACTGTTTGGCGCGGTAAGTAAATAGTGTGGTTATTTTTATAGTACTCTATGTCTGATACGCAAATTTAGTAATACAAATCGCTGAACACTTTACCACAAAAAAAGAAGACTGCACAAGTTCAGCTTCACACAAACGCGCTTGAGCATCGCACACATAGGTACAACCTCTCGTGCTCGGACTGGTTTGAGATGATCCGAGGTTCCGTGTCAGTGAGAGGGTCTATATGAGTGTGTTGTTCGAGCGCGGTAAGCTTAACATTTAGGGTCTCCTTATTTTGTGACTTCTCTACCTTGTTAAAGCAACTATAGAAGGTATCATGCGTAATGGTTAGAATATTGATTAGATTATGTTTTTAAAATCCCTGAAAGTTATTTTTGATTCAAGCTAAAGAAGACACAAGTTACATGAGAAGACTTAGAAGCTTTTGAGATTTACTTACCATACTCGAGACAGCATAATTACAGGCACAGTTCTTTCTCAAAAAACAAGAACAAAGCCAAGTCGCGATGCTCTTGTTTCATAATGGCATTACGCTCGTTTAACCGCGACTACCGCGTTCCACCTTCAAAATACAGTTGACAACATCTTATAAAAGCCCTAGGTATATTAAATTTTCGTTTCCGAAGTGTTCTCGGTAACAAGAGTACCTACTTCCGTCCCATTTGCCGCGGGACTTGACCCCGATGCCAGAGCGGGACGTGATTAGTTAATAATGCTCCGTCTCTTTTCCAATTAACTGCTTCAAAGAGTTGTGGAAATATTTGCGGCTATGGTGTTAACCCTGAGATGAGACGGAAATTATGAGGAATGCTTGGGTCGTTAAGGTGGCTGAATTTTTTAATGAATTGAGGGTAGGAAATTAACAAGCCTTTTCTTTTATTGCACGGAGAAATACCATTCAACAAACGCAGGTGCCTAGTGCGAGTCTCGTTTGACATTCGATCACTTTAACAAAAACGAAAATTAGTATGGTATTGAAGCAGCACCTATGTCGATACGAGAAGAGGTAAAATGTTGCCATACAAATGTTCGTTTTAGTAAACGAAACTTACACTAAGCACTCAGATTACACAATCATTTTTATAGTTACTATGACAATGGTGAGCTTATGGGTGTTGTTGGAAGAAAGTCTGTGATTGAAATTCCTATAAGAAAGTTAACTATACCTATGATACAACCTACCAACCTACCAACAGATTGACTTTTTTATCACCGTCCAAACCTTCTGAGATGATTCAATGACAAAACATCAATATTCATTCGACCAAAATGTATGGAACAGCTGAATTTTATTTTCGAGTTAGAGAGTTGGTCCAATAGTAAGAGTTGTTCGTTTGTATCACGGGAGTCATCTCAGAAGGTTTGGACGGTGATAAAAAATAGTAGTAATCCCATTAAAGTTAAATTGATCACGAAAGCTCAAATGTTGAAGAAATCTATCTATATTAAGGATTAGATATTCTATGACTTACGTAGTAGAGCTAAAGATTTGTATAATCTTGATTTAGATTTTTTTTTGTTTAATTGTTGTGTATGCGTCATGGCGCGGCTGCGTCCCGCCCCTCCCCTAGTTACCGAAAATGTGCAACGTCCTTGGCGTCGATTAAACAGTGCGTTTAGAACTATCGGGTGCTTCACTTGTCCCGTCCGCATACCTAACAGTGGCGACGAGGATGGGATTAATGTGCCAATGTCACCGTGTAAACGGTTGAAAACTTATAACGGCAAAAATATTAGTTGTATAGGTGTGTGTCACTTGACTGTGTCTTACGCGGGTCAAACGCATGACCTTGACTGTCCCGTCCGCATACCTAACATTAATGATCCTTTTTTTTTGTAACTAACATTAGTGTTTAAAGTCTATTGTAATTCCAAACAGTCTATGGAATTATTTTAAAATAAATACTTATTATTATTATTATACTCTTTATTTATTTTCTTTCTTAGCCTAGGTTTTTTATTATTATTATTATTATTATTGTTAAATCTTTGTAAAAACCAATTGTCTAAGCAAAGTACAAAAATTGTTATCCTTAACAAATCGACACCAACGGCGCTGTAGGTAGGTACTTGTAGATATAACTCCAGAAGAAACATCGTCTTGTTTAAAGAGGTTCACTCACAAACAAACTTTGTCATTAACGGTCTTTTTTCCGAATCCTTCTTTTAGCACTCCCTCAAACCGTGAGGAAAAAAGTCCAGAGTTGTTGAGACAAGCGACGATCTATCCGAGTGCGTGGCTCTGGTGTTAGCGGGAGCGGATGAAGTATTTGACTTGTTAGTCAATAGAGAAACTGATTAGCACCTGTCAAAACGATATTCATTCATACAAATTATATGGAAAGGTGCCTAGTGCGAGTTTCAAACGATAACTGTAACTCGCTTCTTTAATGCGATTAAAATTATCATTTTTGTTTTTTACTTAATTGTATACTCGAGTGAGAACGCTTTCTATTAAGGTTAGGCAACCAATCATAAAACCCTGGAAAGGCTTAAACGATATCCCTGTACATTCTGTAAAGTAAGTAAATTTACATAAAATGTTTTTGTTTTGTATATATAATTTTAACGCAAATTTTGTTGCGAAACAAATTACAAAAACACAAATGTTGAAAACATTTCCACGAGCAGGATTTGAACCTGCACCCTTCTGACATACCGGATCAGGTGCTCTTCCAATTGAGCTGTCGTGGTTCTAACCAGCCCGCCGAAATTATTCAACACTATTTACTTTCAATGTCAACAACTACCGTCACTAACACCTGATATCATAATATTTTTACAAATACTCGTGGAAACTTTTTCAACATTTGTGTTTTTGTAAATTTACATACTTAAGCTTTTATTATTATTTTTTATGAAAGTGATCCTTTACAAACTATAAATAAAATACATACATAATTATTCCATTAATTTACTTATTGAACAATCATTAATAATTATTTTTTTATACTTAAGAATACTTAATATCATCATTATAATCGTCACCGAGCATCTTCTGCTAAGTATAAGCCTCTCCTTTATCACGCCGACTGAAAAACTTACATAATAATAATAAATTAGGAAATAATATAAAATTCATGAAATAAATTATAACGACTTAAAAACTTACACAATAATAATAAATTCATAAATAACAAAAAAATATTCTACAAAGTCCACATTGACTATACGAATAACAATTAATGTTTTTTTTAAGTTGTAAAATAAATACAAATATTTTTTTTTACAAATAAGATACCAATTGTATCGACCAATTTAGACATAATCATTGGTTTATGGTTTTTGGCGTATGGTTTGTGGGCAAAAAGTATTGTTTCATACATTTAAAACTTTACCAATAAATCTCTTCGAAACACAGTATCGGCGTTTCCAATTTTCACTGTGGAGGCTGGTCTGCTCTTGCATACTTATCTTATTTTTAGTATTATTCACTGTAGTTTGACTTTGTTTTTCTTAAACAATTTTTGACTTTTACTAGAGTACTGTAGTGGTACTGTATGACATTGTGGAAATTGAAACTTTTACCTGATGGTAATTTGTTAACTTAGTTTTTTTATTTTGACATGTTTTGGTTGTTGTCTTCTATATTTTTTGTGTTTATTTGGAATGGAAAGTGTCCTGCTATGATAGGGCATTTTCCAATATTTTTGACGCTGTAAGGGACAAAAGAGCTGGACACTTGCTGAGTTTCTTGCCGGCTCTTCTCAGTACATTCCCGCCCAGAGTAGACTTACGAACCGATGGCATAGTGACATTTACAAGAGCTACTTGTAGCCTAAACTGAATAAATTCTTTTGAATTATTGAATTATTGAATTGAATTATCACCTATCTCCACCTATATCTTCACGACGAGTCAAGTCATCCGCTTACACATTATCTTTTATTTGATTTACTATGTTACACAACTAATATAAAAATATAAAAAATATAAAAAACTAATCATCAATATATTTAAAACAATCACATATTAAATTAATAATAACCGCTACAACTCGAGCCGCACGCTTCGTCACCTCAAATTGTTGCCGGATAAACTCTACAGGGTTGGGGGAGGGGAGGAGGTGGGGGGGGGGGGGGGGTTTGTCGGCCGCGACCGCAAGGATACTTGTATCTAATTATTAATTTTCTGCAATTTCAATTTTCTTGCGCGCCAGCTTATTTGAATTACCGATACGCTTTTTAGTGGTTTTAAGAAATATTAAAATTTCAATTATTATTGAAATTCTCGATTGATGACTGCGTTTTGAGCTGGTGTGGTAGAACCACGACCTATGAGTGAGTTTAATAAAATAAAATCGGTCTCAGACCCAGAGGTCCTGGATTACCGGCGTACATGTTTGTATTCTCTGCTTGGTTAGGGCTTGTTTGTCTGTCTAGCTAGCTACCACCATCTTATCTAAATATGTTGCTATAACAACAATGTTGATAGCATTGTTGTGTTCCACCAGCGTCAGATAAGTAAAGTAGTGCCTGACTAGTTGAGGATTACAGATAAACGCGCTTCCACCGTCAGCCTTATTGTAGTCATCACATAAGGGTGCGCCGCGCCCTCCATAAGTGACAAGTGTCATATATGTGTTTTATTTGAAATGTCTTCATCCATATTTAATTGATACCGCGCGGCTATACTAGTTTTGTATGGGGAATTTATGGTGCTTAATGAAAAATAATAATTTAAATAACCACTTGATAAATCGAAAATGTGGGACGGACGATTTGCAGTTTAGACAAAATTAAGAGGTACTATAACTTAGTTAAACTATAAGGTATGAACTAAACGCCGCCACTCGTTTTCATGATTTTTAAAAAACTATAGTGTGTTATGAATTTATGGATCGATCTATTGTAAACACGTTCCCTTTGATACTAAATATATACTACTCAAAACAAAATAAGGGCCACGAGGTATTTTTTCATTTTGGTGTAAATTATTAAACATTTACATATTGAAAGTAGTAAAATATTGAGTATACAAACTCTTTGATACCTAAACTATTTAATATTGTAGTATTCATCTAATGCTGGCAACAATTTTAAATAAAATTTGATTTAAAATTATTTTTGAAAATTTTGATTCCATTTTCTTTGACGTTTTGCTTTCCTTAGCTTCTTGGTTTATTAGAAATTATCAGAGTTCATTGATATCTCGAGTCAGAAACATCTTTTGCAATATGCCACAAGCACGCAGGCGTCATATGGACTCGCTGACAGCAACCAGAGCCGTTACAATGATTGAAGAAGGTCATTCGCAGCGATCTGTGGGTTTGCAATTGGGATTTTCTCGAAGAGCTATTCAAAATCTATGGAATCGTTTCCAAGAGACCGGCAGTGTTAGAAGAAGACCTGGTTCGGGCAGAGTTCGCATTACAACAGCTCAAGAGGATCGTTACATTCGATTAAGTGCGCGCCGAGATCGCACAACGACGGCCCGCAAGCTGCAAAATCGTTTACGGCTCACAACGGGTACTCGTGTCAGTGACCAAACTATTCGTAATCGATTGCATGAAGACCAGCAGGCATCAAGAAGGCGAGTTGTCCGTATTCCATTAACCAGAAATCATCGTGCAAATCGTTTAAGATTTTCCCGTCAACATTTGGACTGGGACATAAACCAATGGGGCATGGTGCTCTTCACAGACGAATGCAAAGTTAAATTTTTTAACGACGATCGGCGTATTTGAGTATGGAGAAGACGCGGCGAGAGATTTTCAGAAGCCTGCATCCATGAAGTCGATCGTTTTGGTGGTCCAAATGTAATGATTTGGGGCGGGATAAGCTTACACGGCAAAACTGAGCTCGCTATTTTAAATGAGGGTACTGTTACTGCTCAGCGGTATATTGAGGAAGTCGTCAGACCACATGTGATCCCATTTGCCCAGCGAGCGGGTCCTGGATTCATCTTGATGCAAGACAATGCTCGTGCACACACGGCTCAAGCGACTCGGTTTGTACTGGAAGCGTCTCAAATTCAAGTCTTGCCGTGGCCGGCGAACAGTCCGGACTTAAATCCAATAGAGCACATGTGGGATCAGTTGAAACGAAGAGTTAGAGACGGTGATCAGGAAATCCACAACCAACAGCAACTCATCAACGCTGTTAAAAGGGCCTGGGAAGAGATTCCAATGGAAAATGTCAGGCATTTGATTGAGAGCATGCACTCCAGGCTTCAGGAGTGCGTAACGAAACAGGGGGGCATACCCGTTACTAAAAGATGAGCATGGAGTATTTTCTTTTGTTTTCAGTAACTTTACATTGTTTTTATTTTTAACCTTAAATGTGTTTTTTCTTTCAAAAGCAAATAAACTTTTTAATCATTATTATTGGAATAAATTTATTGGTCTACACGGTAAAAACAACATTAGTTTTCGTTATGGAGACAAAAAAATTAATATTGGTTTTATTATTTTCATGGTACAGACAAAATACCTCGTGGCCCTTATTTTGTTTTGAGTAGTATATATTTTGTTTGTGTAATACGGTAGTATTTTAAATTAAGTATATCAATTTAACCGTGACTGCACTTTCGGCTATTTTTGGTCGGCGCACCCATATCATCAGGCTTACCTTTTAAAAAAAAAATTACTTCAAACTTCAACGTTCAAAAAAGATATTTAATAACAAGAAACGGTAATACCGGCCCTAAGAATTAATCGCCTGAAACTTACAACCACTTTATTAAATTAGCGGTAGAAGCTCTCGCTTAAGACACGATAAGTGTAGATCGATGGCACCGGCCCCCATTTAAACTCCCGTCTGAATAATGTTAATGGCTGCCTCACACAATAAGGATGGTCTCTACGGAAGCAATTTTACTCTTTTCAGATTCTATAATGTCACCGCAAGGCTGTTTGAAATTGCCAAAAAGTTTATTTTATTGTATTATGTGGGTTTTATATAAAAAGTACATACGCCTGCACATCAACCTATCCAAACTGTCAAATTTCTCTAATCGATTTGACATTTTGTGGTAAGTTGATCTGCTGCCGTCTGTACAAAAGAACAAACAAAGTAATTGTAAATAATATTTTATTATTTTTATTGACGGGTTAGCATTTGGCCTACATCTCAAAGCGCACTTCACCCGGATTCCTATTGGGGCACTGGCTATCTTATTTATCTCTAGCTACCGGTACCCAACAATGCTCAAATATTGAGGAACCTAACAAGAACAATATTAATTATGAACCTAAACCAGTAATTAAATAGACAAATTAACATAATATTCATTTAACAACAATCAATAACTCTTCTGTATCTTCGTAGGACATATAGAGAAGTGCTTCTCTAAGTATATTTTTAGTTTTTTTTATAGCTATATTGATATTACGCTCAATTTGGCATTCAACCTATTGTAAAGAAGTGGTCCCAGGAACACATAAAGTGTGGAATAGAAGGCATGTCTTGTTACTGTATTATGAGGGCAAAATAATAGGTATACCTGCCATTTTTTATTTCTGGCAGTCCACCAGAAGTTTCAGCGCGTTCAAAAACTGCATTAAAAGTTGCCCGCCCGCTCCTACGAATGCACAAATTTCTAATTCCGTTTGGAATGTCTCAGGAATGTTATAAAAGTGGGGGCCAGCCTTGTATCGGGACTCGGCAGCGAGCCGCCCCTGATTTCTTCGTATTGTGTACATTCGAACGCAATAGTTCTTATTAAATTCTATAACTCTACTACTACTCTACTACTACTCTACTCTCTCTATTCTATAAGTATACGTTTATGCAATTAAACTGTAGGAGAAGCAGCGTTTGGAAATAGTTTAAAGATTATCTGTTTGTTTTTTTTGTTTGTTTGTTTTGTTTGTGTGTTGAGCAAAAACATTGTATTAAAATACAGAAGGAGAGTTAGCAATAAATATAGGTATACGATTAGGTTATTATATGTGCTATAAAATTCTATTAAACTTTAGTATTAAAACAGCAATATATCAAACCGAATACATTAAGTTCCTCACAAAAACAATAAATAAAGCATATTGTTTTAATTATTGTTCTGAGAACTATTAAACGATGCCTAATTGTAAGTAATAAATAAATCTTCCTTAAATAATCTTCTATGGCATAAAAGTTTTCCCTATAGGTTATAACTGAGTACCTACTTTTCCTCGTGTTATGTATTTACCATTTAATGAAAGCGGGGTATATATTTTTTTTCCCTTATATAATTGAGACAAGCCAACGAAATATTTAAAAAGGTTATGCTGCCTTATAAAGGTTAAAATCGGAAGTTCCACAAACATTCGAAACTAATCTTTGCTTTAACAACTAACATTAGACTCGGGTGTTGAAATTTTGACCCTTTTCCACACCCGTTGTTTATCTTAACTAAAAGGATGGTTTGAATTTACTACCATTCTAGGCACCAAAGTTCAACACAGTAACCCGCACCAGTTTTCATCGCCAAAAAATAATTATAGAATATGATTGAAATTTTGGTCTGTAATCAGTTATTATTAAAGTCAAATATCTCTTGCTGACCACTATTTATAATGATTGAAGGAAAAAAGTGTTGATAACTGGTTCCTGTCGAACACTGGTGACCCTGCCCTACGATATTTTAATTTAAATAGTTGACCATTTTTATCGTATTATAAATAAAAAGACTGCTTTAATTTTGTAAATCACTCATCGTATTGCTACTATTATCATCAGCCTATAAACGTCCCACTGCTAGGGTCAGGCTTTCCACAAAAGCACGTAGAGAGATTGGACCGTAGAAACCCACTACGCTGACCCAATTCTGGTTAGTGGGTTATTGTACAATTATACATTGGCACTAACCCAACGCTTTCCAATCCGAACGTCGGAATCTAGTAGGGGCGGAGGGCTTGCGTGATGCCATCCCCTCTAGGAACCTGGTGAGAATGTTCGATCATCACTGCCTTGAGGAACCTTTCGTTTCTCGCCACCCACCACAAAAGTCGGGTAACGATGTAAAGGATTATCAGCTATCAACAGCAATCCTTTCCCAGAAAAAAAAATCCAACCTTTTATTCAAACCCGCCCACCACACGCAATATCTTCAGTTAATCCGTTGTCATGGCGCATGCAACTGTGCCGAACTGCCGACATATTGGATACTCAAAAATAATGAACTTGATAAGAATCCCGTTAATATTTTACCCTTATGCAAGTGACCATGATAGTTTAAAAAATATATAGTAATAATAAAACACTTTTTCCGTAACTTGTAATGTTGGTTCATTTATACTGTACTAAAAACCCCTAACACTTGTTGTTGCGATAGTACCTTTCCAATATTGCAAAATAGGCATGCGGTTGTATGATAGCATTTGTTATAAGAACACAAAACTTTAAATAACTTATATTTTTCATATCTATCCCTTAAGTTAAAAGTTTAAAATGTCAAAAATGTGTAATATCGAGATTATTAGACCTACACCCTCTCTGTTACTGTATTGTATTGTTACTGTATTGTACAGTTCCTTTCTACACTCTTGATAAATGCCGGTCAATACTGTCTGACCTTTTGTCTTTCATTTGTATGCTGTACGACAGTTAAATATGTGAGACTCACGAAGCTATGTATAATAATAACACCACAATGTACCATATTTAAACAATAAATAATTTATGAATTATGAATTTCTCAACCACGCTGACCCAGCAGCAATTATCGTTATACGAGTAATCGAAACACCATTGATAATCCATAAAATAAGAGAATAGCGTCACAGAATAACTGATAGCACTTTATAGCAAGCCGTGTGCGACGTGCGTTTGTGGGTACTGTCAGCGACTAAAGTAACTCAGCACTTCGGTACCTGTCATTTCACTTAAGTGACAGATATTTCGAAAAATAAGATGCCATGGTGGCATAAGTCTTCAGCTATATTGCAGACCATACGTATATGATACTCTACGTTCCCAGGTGCGCCTCCACGAGAGAATGCTCCAAGAGCAAGCCAAGAAGATGAACGTGAAGTCGCTGGCGGCAAACAAGGACGACGCCAGCCGCAGTGTGGAGATCAGGATCGCTAAAGTGGCGTTCACTATATTCTTCCTGTTTGTCTGTGCGTGGACGCCGTATGCCTTCGTCACTATGACCGGAGCTTTCGGGGACAGGTCAGATAGTAGTACTTACTACTATTCTCGGGCACTCCGTTTCATCGCTTCACTCCATCGCTCCAAATTTAATCATCCGAGCGTTAGATTTAAAAACATTCCAAAATCCATTAAGTCGGATTGAAGGGATTCGGAAGGAGTGCCCGTGAATATGGGGGCCATATAACTACGTGGATTGCGTGGCATCGCTCTGAGCGTTTGATTTCCAACCATTTCAAAATGCATCTCTAATTTGGAGTGACGATGACGAAATGGCTTAAATGGAGTGCCCGTAAATAGGGGCCTTTTTACTTTCCCACTGCTAGAAAAATCATGCCATGCCAATGATGGAAACATCACAGGGACGGGGCATAAGCCACCACGCGGGCCCAGTACGGGTTGATGGTTGCTAACCACTGCTAATGCAGCCAGGACCAACGGCTTTACGTGCCTTCGGAAGCACGGAGGAGTTCACCCATTCGGTCTGATGACTGGCCTTTTGCGAAGTAATGAAATCTAGTCGTCCCTACAATTGACCGGTTTTTGACTTAGTCAAAAATGTCAAAAATGCGGGTTGGTAATCGCACACCCGGGCCGGGCTATGCATCGACAATTGGAAACAAAATTTACCCGACCTCGGAATTGAACTCGGTCACTCGGGCTCAGTTACCAAAGCGGCAGGTCAAAAAACTATTTATTACTTTTTATTTAGCCAATTTCGTCCCTTTTTTGACCAAATGTTACAGGTTGCCTAATGCGAGTTTTATTTGCCATTCGATCACGTTAACATAGAGAATGTATATGGCATTGAAGCAGCGCCTCCTGGGGCCCAACCGCCTAACTCGATTGCTTTGGCTACGTGTATAGTTTATGACGTCATCTGGTCATCTAGCTAATAGGTGTAGGCATATAACGAAAGCTATAGCCTATAGCTTTCGATATTGCTTTCATAGGCGGTACGAAATGACAAGATGACGTCATAAACTATACGTACACGTAGACAAAGCAATCGGTTAGGCGGTCGGGGGGCTGGTGAGGAGAAAAAATTCTCGTTTCCGTTAATTTAATCGAATGGCTTAAATCTCACTCTACACCCTACCCGCCGTAAACGTTTGCATTTCAAACAGTTTAAAACAACATCTTCTGATAAAGACTTTGTTTCCAGGAGCATGCTGACGCCAGTGGCGACCATGATCCCAGCGGTTTGCTGCAAGGTCGTCTCCTGCATAGACCCCTGGGTATATGCCATCAACCACCCGAGATACAGGTGAGCTCATTAGACAGATCCTTTTACAGCAGCCGTGTAGTTAAAGTCATTGTTAAAATGACTGAAAAACAATCAAGTGTTTTAGCAAAAGTGAGTCAAAAACTGTCAAACTTATGGTAGTCATCTTTATTAAAGAAGAAGAGTGAAAGGATGGGGTTGCACAAAAGATCCCGAAGGTTCGAAGTGCTACTGGGTGAGGGAAACTTCTCCAGCAGGCCCCACTAAGATAAGACCAAAAAAGATGACGAAATCTGTTATAGATTTCAAAAATTGTTGAATACAGTTTTACCTTTCCTTAAGAATTGGTGTTAAAAGTAATGTCACTTTAGAACTGGTTGATTATAGCTACGTATACACTGACCCATTCTTACCCTGTAGTTATACCTAATAAAAAAGTATATTCTAAAGACCGTTCCTTTGCTTATATCACGATTTACCCAACAGGGCTGAGCTGACGAAGCGCCTCCCCTGGCTGGGAGTCCGGGAATCAGATCCTGACAGCGTCTCCACCACCACGAGCGTCGCAACCGCCCAATCCACCCAACCGGCTGAGGCGTAAACTACTGTTGAAGACCTAATGGAACTGATGCAATCGGACTAGAAACTTCAGAAATTGCGAAACGAACAAGCAAAAACAAAAGAACATAGCATCAGGAGTAGACTATACGAACTCCTACAAGGATGTTAACATACAGAAACAAAAGAATATATCAGTAAACTATAAACTACTGTTGAAGACCTAATGGAACTGATGCAATCGGACTAGAAACTTCAGAAATTCCGAAACGAACAAGCAAAAACAAAAGAACATAGCATCAGGAGTAGACTATACGAACTCCTACAAGGATGTTAACATACAGAAACAAAAGAATATATCAGCATTAGAAGTAGACAATACAACTACTTTTACCTTTACGCATGTTAGTACTTAAATGTGTCTACTTAAATCCTGAAAATTTAAATAGTTGTTTTAAAATTTTAAATTGAACAAAAAATTAAATTGAAAAAAATTGATACAAAAGTAAAGGAATTGGGTAAAAGCTTACTTATGAAATTATGAATTTCATATTCTCTAACTTCATTAAGTGGTTTTAAAGGGCGGTGACATTTAAGTATTTTATAATCTGTATAGGAAAGGAATATTATTAAAAGTGTTTTATCCATTGTGCATCAAAATATTAGTTTTTTAGTTACCTACTTATCTTTACACACTGATTGCATCAGTTTCGACGGTTAAATATTTTTGTTTTTTTATTAATAATTGTAAGTACCTACTTTAAACTCTTTACTGACGAATTGCGCAAGTCCAATGGTATAACGAGCAGTGCTATAATATTTTTTACATTAAGCAATAATGAATGATAAAAACTAAAAAAAATATTACTTGATGGAACTCGACGACCCAGGCAACCTTATTTTACAAAGCAAATAAAAGTTTCACTTTTAGAAATTCTTGTTTTATTGCGACAATCTTTTTTGGGTTCCGTAGTCAACAAGGAACCCTTATAGTTTCGCCATGTCCGTCTGTCTGTCTGTCTGTCCCCAGTCTAGCTCATAGACTCTTAGTACTTGAAAGCTGTAATTTGGCATGGATAATGGATATACATATTAATCACGCCGACAAAGTGGTGAAGAAAATTTAAAAAATATCTTTTTTAATTTATTTTAATTTATTTATTTTGACTCCCCCCCCCCCCCCCTCAACCAAATGGTTGTTTTTGGATACGTGAAAAAACTCACGGCAGTTGTATAAATGACGAAGTTAAAAGGAAAACTATCACAACTAAGAAAGCTTTACAAGTTTACGAGTAACAGTAATGTAAATGTAAATGTAAATATTCTTTATTGTACACCATAAAAAAACACTTAGAGAGGACAATACAAGAAGAAGTACAAATGGCGGCCTTATCGCTAAAAAGCAATTTCTTCCAGGCAACAGTCGACCAACTTATAAAATGTAATTGGGAATTACTAAAATAACGTTGGAAGGTGTGTGAAACCGGTAGTATCTACATTTAAGTACTTATATGAGCCATTAAATAAATTAAATAAATGTTCATAAAAGCCCTCTTCTCAGAGTCGCATTATTGAGATGGGCTACGGAACCCTACACTGCGCGTGGCCCGACACGCACTTGGCCGGTTTTTACTTTTTACGACGCTGTTAGGTACTGCAGTGCAGACACCACCCACCAACCAAAGGACATGAAAATCACCAAAAACATTTATATGAATACTTACTAAAGCCGGTTAAAAAAATCCTTACGTGTACGCAATTGGCCTTCGTCTCTGATTTTAAGTGATGATGAGGCTAAAGGACGCAGCAACAGTTACTTAATCTGTGCCAAAGGTTAACGCGCACTTTACCCGAAATCCTCAACCACTAAGGAGACAGGAGGGAAGACGATGAATTTATTTATTTATTTCTTTGGTTTATTTTAATAATTAACATTTATTTAATTAGTTATATCGCCAATTACATTAATTAATCTATACAAATTATAAATTTGAATTAAAAATATTACAAAATTAGATAATACATTATTACAAAAAAAAATTATGACGGTAGTTGTTGACATTGAATGGGCGGCTTTAGCTTTCAAAGTAAAAAAGTTAATAGTGTTGAACAATTTCGGCGGGCTGGTTAGAACCACGATAGCTCAATTGAAAGAGCACCTGACCCGGTATGTCAGAAGGGTGCAGGCTCAAACCCTGCTCGTGGAAATTTTTTCATCATTTGTGTTTTTGTAATTTGTTTCGCAACAAAATTTGCGTTAAAATTATATAAACAAAACAAAAACATAATACCTACATTATTACTACCAAATGATAAATTGCGTATATAATTGAATAGTAATTGTAAACAGGATAGGAGGAATGTAAGATTAGTGAGAGTAGGTACAGATGGCAACAGATCAACCTACCACAAAATGTCAAATTTCTTTAATAAATTTTGAACCTTAGTGTTTGGGTATAAAGATCAATATCGATTAGAGAAATTTGACAGTTTTGAATAGGTTGATGTGCAGGCATGTGTACAAACAACGGGACTCACGGCATTATCATTGGGCAAAGCAAAGGAGCAGCTTATCTACCTAGGGTAGTGGCACCGTGTTCGACACTTATAATAGTGCTGTGTTCGACACAGTTTTCATCGTAAAAAAATAACATAGATTTTCATTGAAATTTTACGGGATGACAGAAAGGATGCAGATGGGCTTCATTCAATTGTTGCTAAAGACTAAAATGAGTTGCTGACCCCTATTTTTAATAATTTAAGTAATAAAAATTATCTCTGGTTCATGTCGAACTCTGTCCTATATGCCCTACATACAGAAACATAATTTTGGTAACCCACAAAATGTTATATAAAATATAAATATTTTCTGACCTCATTAGAGATAACACCGAAGGACTTACAAATTTAAAACAAATTTCGACAACCACGACAAACATACGTCTCGTTCGTCAAACACACACACAAACACACATAATCTGCGAGCGAACGAAGTAAGCAAAGCAAAATGTGAACTTTCCGAACTCATTACACTTTGCCAGCGACACAGTGTAAATAACTAACAGTAATACGTTTAATACTTTATTCTAGAACGTTACAGTAGAGAGATCATAAAAAATACGGTGATAAAAAACACATAAAAACTCAGTCTAATTAAATAGTTAAAACACTGAGGACAGGATAACATAATACTGTACTTGTAAGAATAAGTTATTGTGTTATTTAAATATTCTGACTGTAGAAAGTTGTTTTGAAAACCATTCGATTCACAAAAAGGTTTGAAAGCACAGTTGGCTCAGTTTGCACCAACTCAAACACCGTGTCGTCGTCGTCGCCGTGCGTCGGCACCATTTGACACTCCCGCATACTTTTTAGTGCGAGTTTCATTCGGTATTCGATCACATTAACAAAAACGAGAATTTGTATGGCATAATTATAACTCTTCTCGTATGTCGCCAATGCCATACTAATTTTCGTTTTCGTAAACGTAATCGAATGAATACGGATAGTAGTTAAACAAAACACACACTAGGCACTCAGAACTATTTTGTATTTTTTTCAAAAGTTCTAAACACAAAAATGTTATTAACATTGCTAAAGGCGACATTTAGATGAGATGGTGGCTAGTCAATTGGTAAAATAAGCCCTACCTACTACCAACCAAGCACAATCTGCCTACCCCGTTGCGTTGGGCATCGTTATCGGGTCATTTGGTCCTGAAACTGATGGTGTTAACCACTAGATAGAAACTAGAGTTGGCTTCAGAACAACGTCTTTTCTATTGTCATTTGGGTGCTGGTGTCATGAAAAAAATCATTGCTTAATTTATTTGGCTAGTGGTCCATATTTATTTGATGCCGCGCGGCCATACTAATTTTGTATGGGGAATTTATCGTGTTAATTTGAAACATAATAATTTAAAAAACCGCTTGATAAATCGAAAATGAGGGACGGACGATTTGTAGTTTAGCCATTGGTGATTGTTTAGACAAAATCTGAGGTACAATAATTAAGATTAACTATAAGAAATCAACTAACGCCGCCACTCGTTTTTTAAGATTTTTGCCCAACTTTTAAACGATATTGTAGAAAAAACTATACTGGGTTATGAATTTATGGATCGGGCTAATTGTAAACACGTTCCCTTTGATACTAAATATATATTTTGTTTATGTAATACGATAGTATTTTCAATTATATCAACTTAACCGGGACTGCACTTTTGGCATTTTTTACTCTGCGCACCCTTGCCCATTGTTCGACATTCAATATAGAATTTCATTATTTTTTTTACTGGATGATGGCTAGGAAGCAGGTTGTCTGTATATTGTTGTTAAAGGCTAAAATCAGTTGATCTATTTTTAATTATTAAAGGACAAAAATGTCGATTATTAGGTCCTGTCGAACACTGGTGTATCACTGGTGTGCCACTTATGTCTACTATGACGTCATTAAGTAGCAAAAAGAAGCGTGCAGTAAACAGCAAGTTATAACGAGACAACGGACGTAATTTGTGTACAGCCGGAGGCGCTGCGTGGCTTAACTCAAGCGGTGCCGAGGCTCAGATTATTTGTCGCGAAACCACAACACACGATATTAGCCCTTGGAACGGTGCTCCAGTTTGAGCCACGTGTTTGAACAGTAGACTATCTCACACAGATGTCTTAGTCTAATCTAACCCCTTACAAATAAACAAAGAATAAGGTTCGAATAGTTATTCTGTGTTTTGTCTCTTTTACTCTAATTTTAAATGACGTTTACATGACAGGAACAAAACACAGAATAACTATATAAAATCAGAAATACTACAATTATTTTCATATATAAAGTTACGTACATACTCAAATCAATAAAATTATTACTTGATGACAACCTCCGTAGCCGAGTGGCTTGCACGCCGGACTTTGGGCCGCGCTAACTCTGTGGTCCCGGGTTCGATTCCCGGTCGGATCAATGTCGAAAACGAACTTTTCGATATTGTGTGGTGTGGTACCGTCGTTGGTTCTGATTTCCATAATATGAGTGATTTAGCTACTTACTTTGTAACAAAACAATATATGTGACGTTGTTGTAGTTTGTTTGTACCATGCATGTACAGTATGGTGCCCTCGAAACTGTATCACATCTTCGTGAGGTCCCCGCCCGATCCTCTAAATGCCACTACACATTTACAGCATAGGTACACTAATGAACAGTCGTTTAGGCCCAAGACACCGTACTCGTAGAACAACTCGTACTCTATACCAGGTACAGTCATGTACCTGGGCGCTCCTCCCCACCACCACCAAGCCGAGGTCCGAGCCTTGCCCTCGGGTTTTACCGCTCCCCGATCCGATCCGAACCCCTCGGAGAATCTAGTAGGGCACGGGGACACGCACTAGTGCGTGATGCGGTTTCCTCTAGCAAACCTCCTGCCGTCTGAGGCAATCAGATAAACTCTCTCCAAAAAAAAAGCTTCGTGATTGTGCCTAGTTGTTTCATTTGCCATTTGATCACGTGAACGAAAATTTTAATGGTATTAAAGCAGCGCCTCCTGGCGGAAAACGAGATCTGAAATTTTGCCAAATTAATCCCGTTTCTGTTAACGTGATTGAAAGTAAAAAAAATCGTACTAGGCACCCAGAAGATTCCAATCGTCCTTTAAAGACATTAGCCAAACATATGGATGTTATGTTTACTGAGGGAGAAGAATTTTCATGTTGGAGAGATCTTGCAGTTTGCGTTTAACAAGTACTTTATGCCGGTTGCCGAAGTCATTTTCAGCGTCACAAGACTTTTGAGGGGGCGGCGAGAAACTTAAAGGGTTCCTCAAACCGTGTGATCGAAACACCGTCCGAGGGTTTCTATACTCCGAGTGGTTCGGATCGGATCAGGGAGTCAACTTGTGCTGCTATTACTGTACAAGGGTAACCTCGGCAGGCCGCATGCTAAGATAAAAAACAGGCTAATTTTATTGTAGACTGTACCTATTATCTTCATAATATTCATTTTATTACGTGTTGCAACGTTATGGTTCAGAAATCCTCACTACTTGGGTGTAGCAATCTGTATTTGAGAGCCGGGCTTTTCGAAAAAATCAATGTTCAGTGGTTTCAAATGTGTGAGAGCCCAGTTGTTTACACTCTGTAGAAAATAAAAGTGATAAACTATACTACTCAAAACAAAATAAGGGCCACGAGGTATTTTGTCTGTACCATGAAAATAATAAAACCAATATTAATTTTTTTGTCTCCATAACGATAACTAATGTTGTTTTTACCGTGTAGACCAATAAATTTATTCCAATAATAATGATTAAAAAGTTTATTTGCTTTTGAAAGAAAAAACACATTTAAGGTTAAAAATAAAAACAATGTAAAGTTACTGAAAACAAAAGAAAATACTCCATGCTCATTTTTTAGTAACGGGTATGCCCCCCTCGTTTCGTTACGCACTCCTGAAGCCTGGAGTGCATGCTCTCAATCAAATACCTGACATTTTCCATTGGAATCTCTTCCCAGGCCCTTTTAACAGCGTTGATGAGTTGCTGTTGGTTGTGGATTTCCTGATCACCGTCTCTAACTCTTCGTTTCAACTGATCCCACATGTGCTCTATTGGATTTAAGTCCGGACTGTTCGCCGGCCACGGCAAGACTTGAATTTGAGACGCTTCCAGTACAAACCGAGTCGCTTGAGCCGTGTGTGCACGAGCATTGTCTTGCATCAAGATGAATCCAGGACCCAAATTTTATTTAAAATTGTTGCCAGCATTAGATGAATACTACAATATTAAAAAGTTTAGGTATCAAAGAGTTTGTATACTCAATATTTTACTACTTTCAATATGTAAATGTTTAATAATTTACACCAAAATGAAAAAATACCTCGTGGCCCTTATTTTGTTTTGAGTAGTATATAAAAATAAAACAATAGAATTGCAAAAATGTTTTATTCAAATCCATAATCAGGCAGCACTGCATCACTTAAAACCTATTTACAATTATTTCAAATGCTAAGTACAGAATAATGTATGGAATGTAATTGAACTTTTGAAGTATTATTGAGTTTTAAAGCCTACGACAGATTTTTTAAAATGTTTTTAATCTCTGACAGTAGGTGGGATTCATTTTAAAAAAAATTATGTCGAATTTTAATAACAATTTTTGTTATAATTTGAGATTTTCGCTACACATCGTAGCATACCATACACTACTTATATGGTGTAACTACTATTCCAAACGGATTCTGTAGACATAAGTACAGACTGGTGGGTAAATAAAATGAATTAATAATACTAAAGCTACTCCATTTTAAATTTTGTTTTTTTTTTATTGAATTTGTTGAACAAAACACCTAATAAGGAAAATTCTTATATTCACAACGTTAAAATTACACAATCACATCCCTTATAATCCATGAATAGAGTTATTAGTATATACTACTAATATACTAATACCTCTTGAACAAATACACAACACTTCTTTCAGATTTTTTTTTTTTTCATAATAAAATTGACCCTTGTGTATTAGGGTTCTTATTTTGTATCTTTAGTAAAATCATTAACTAACGACATAGATTGCCATCAAAAATCGACACAAAAATTTTCGTAATCCCCCTCCCACTCTATCAAGTACCTCTGAAGAGGCGCATGTCAAAATTGATGTCTAAAAGCATTTCAACGAGTCATAATTTATAAAAAAAAAAACAAATCTCTAGCTGATCCTAATCCAGTAATTGCCAAACATTATAATTCTTATGATTTAAATA
Organism: Eudonia truncicolella; assembly: GCA_949315975.1. Lineage (NCBI taxonomy): Eukaryota > Metazoa > Arthropoda > Insecta > Lepidoptera > Crambidae > Eudonia > Eudonia truncicolella. The sequence continues at coordinate 14,605,023 of OX438837.1, read as the reverse complement.
AAAATTAAAATTCTCACTAACTTATTTACAATACCTAGTAAACTCCTACAATGTTGAATAAAAACTGTTTCCCTACTTCATGTCAACTACAATTATATTTATTAATTATTGCTTCTTCATAACTTTTTGTTTTAAAATAATTTATATCACATTGTATAAATGTATGTTCAACTTTTCTGGAATAATATTCACGACATTTATAAATAGGGCACATTTACAAAGCTTTCTTGCACCATTTCTGTTATGATTCAAAAACAAGTATGCATGTGTGAGTTGTAATGTGATTGATTATGATCTGATAAATTGATTTTAGGACAAATGGGTTGTACACAGGGTGTCCAGTCATGTATAACCATTTCATCTGTCAATAAATTCAATGACACTGTACTGCTGGACAACCTGTATATTCTAATTTAAAAAAGCAATATTTTTTACTAAAAAAAATGCAGTTACTTCAGGGTTAGTTCACATAATGAAGGGAAACTATCATTAGTTTATTAATGACAGAAGAGAAGTATCAAATTGTCAGGTGATTGTCGGGAGAACGTTTCATTACAACTTTATACATCTTTGAAATGTTTCAAAGGTTTATATGAGAAGCCTTTGGCTGTTAAAGTTATTATGGATCATACTATAAATGGAATTTTATGAAATTTAAATAAGATAGAACACTAATGCAAAGCATAAACCCGCATTGATGTGGTCTAGTTTGAAAGGTGTTATTTTTATTGTTACTAGGAAAAAGGGCTTAGGTTTTTTTAGAGTTAGCTGATGTCCTTATACGGCTTTTTTTAGCGTCACCGGGCTTCTTCGGGGCATGGAAAAACTAAGTGTTCCTCAGGCTGTGTGATCAAAACACTGTCAGAGTTTCTAGATGTAATGCAATGGTATGACGCAAGCGTCCCCTTTCGCTACTTCATTCCCCGGGCTCAGATCGGATTGCAGGTCTCAAGGTGATATCGCGTGAGTTATACCATATACATGGTGTAGCAAGCGTCTAAAAGCTGCAGTGAACTCTTACCATCAGGTGGAACTTAGAATAGAATATAGAATGATTACTACATTTGTGGTAGTAATCATTATGAGGTGACATTCAATTAGCATGACAGAAAAATCTCATATGAAGAACCGTCTTTAAGTCTAGAAATAAAATAAACACATATTATACCCATATATGAAAGACGGTTTGCATTTCTTTTTTATGTTACAGTGACTGCAAGTGAGCGTACAGCCCACCTGATGTGAAACAGCTACTACAGCCAATACAAACTAGCAATAATATGACACACACGTTGCCAAGGTACAAATTCTTATGTCTTTATGCAATTTCACCAGATCTACTAACTGTTTTCCATTTGTCAAGTCAAAGCTGTGTAATGAAACGTTACATGAGAAACAAACACGTTTGGAACTAAGACCGATGCTTGTTACGGTTTATGCTCTGCATGAGGCGGCGCCCCCACCACTGCTCCAGGTTGAATGGCCTGAAGTTCGCGAGCTGGCGAGGACCCATCACCTCCTGATAATACTTGGCATCATCGTTGCCACGCTCCAACTCCCTCGTCACCTGGAAGCCATATAAGATTCCTTTTAATATGTAAAATCACTAAAAAGAAGAACTAGGAAGTTAGTAACTAAGTTGATAAACACGTGTAAGGTCAGCGCAGCCTATTAACGCCAAGGGAGTCCTTAGAGTGGTAGAGCCATGCTGCGATGCAGCACGAAATGGGCCGGCTCGCCCGGCGTAATACCACCCTCTCACAGAATATCGGCGTGAAACAATGGCACTCGTGTTTCGTCCGGTGAGTGAAAGTACTGGAGGCCCATCTCTCATCCCACCCCTCTCCTAATTCCTACTCCCTCCTCAAGATCCAACTCCTTCCTCCAGGCCGGTAACGCATCAGCAATTACTTTGGTTTTGTGGGTGTCCATGGGCGACGGTGATTACATTCCATCAGGTGAACCGCCTGCTTGTTTCCCTCCTTTTACCAATAAAAAAAAAAGGGAAAACTAATGCAGCGCACTGGCTAAAGAAATGAAAGTGGTATAAAGGTTTAGATCTTTTCCAAAAAACAAGGACTTTTGTAATGTTTTTGTATTGTTTATATAATTTTAACGCAAATTTTTGTTGCGAAACAAATACTTATAGTACTTTTATTTGGTTCAAAAATATAATGATAGCTTCTACCACTTTCAGGTACTGATAAACAGAATGGGTTTCATAATTCAAGATATTATTGTGTTTATTAGAGATGTGCCCAATCAGGTTGTTTCATAGTGAAACTATTTACAAGTTGTAAATAGTTATTTACTAGTTAAACAGATTATTAGCTTAGTACTTGAAACTCGTTTTTAATATGAGAAAAAATTCAGACTGTTTTGAGCCTCCAGTAGACCATTTAGTTACCACTAAGGTATCCCAATGAAAATGTATGTCAATACATACTATCATAATTCTACAAGATTTTGTGATATTACGAAAGTTTTCAGTTGATAATATTTACATGTAGGATATTATTAAAAAAAATCTATAATCACCTTATTCCAAGATTCATAAATGTAATTTATAAGATCATCATGTTGATTGGTGTTATTGTTGTTATTGTGGGCACTGGCTTGCGGCTGCATGGGGGGACTGAGACGAGCTCCGTTGTGCCCATTTCCACTGTGTCCATTGCTGTTGTGTCCATTTCCGTGACCGTTTCCATTGTGTCCGTTGCTGCTATGCCCATTTCCATGACCGTTACCATTGTGCCGTTTGCTACCTGTCATATGTGGTAGTGAGCGAGTGCCGCTGTTCACATAGCTTGATCTAAAAGTTGATAACAATAACAAATCATATTTGCTATATTTATAAAAGAATATTTCCACTTGATAATATAATGGCATTATAAATCATAATAACTATGTATTTCAGCAAGCTAATCTATGACGAGATACTGGATTGTTAATTAAAGTAATATTTTATTTAGTTGAGTTTGCAGAATCTGTGTTTTAAAAACTAAACTCAATTTTAATACTTCTATTAGCACTTTATCGTGTTATTACATGCGCAAGATAATGATTATCAAACACCAGGAGCGATGTCAATGTTCCAAAATCCAAATAGTTTACTAATATTACTACTAACAACAACAACTTTATTATCGAATGCTACACAATGTCATTGTTCTAAAACACTAATCATTTACTATTGCAACTTGTAAAAATAAAATGTATTACAAGCTGCACCAGATTTACTATCCGCATTTATATCCATCATGCCACATCAAATACGTAATTGGGTTAGCTGCTGATAGATAGTAAACTCACAAAAAATATTGATGACAATATACACGATTGAACAAAAGAATCGTACATTTTGAAAAAACATCTCGCGTACCTACGGTATGGGTAGTGCACGGATTAAATCGCTCGAAGAGTGATATTTCACACAATAAGCAGCAATTTATGCGCCAAAGTATTGATAGAAAGCGAAAGGTAAAACAACGAACCTCATATTGTTTCGGTCCATTTTTTCAAATTAACACACTTGCACACCTTCTTTTTCTTAGACTTAAGTTTAATCCTTACTATCAAATTACTAACTCTAAACTTATGTCTTAATACATTTCGAAATAATGGATTATGTAAAAAATCTGTAAATAACAATAAAATTATTCTAAAGATAAATAGACGGGACGCCACACAACACGACAAAGTTGTCAATAGCAAAATAGCAATCAGCTGCACTTCCGCAAACCAGTTTTCAACGCTGATTGGTGTTTACTAAACCGGATGCGCTTTCTCAACCAATGGTAGACAAGTTAGACACTGCGACAAATACATTTTTCCAGCAAGAGATAGAAGGCACAAGGCAGTATAGTTTACACAGTCTTTTTAAAGTTATTTGTTCGATCTTCAGTTACACATTCTAAAATTGTAAGTAAAATTAGAAAATCAACACGACCTTTACAAATAAATTAACCCGTATATTATGTAATCGAAAATCTATTTTTATAAAGTTTAAACCACTCCATTGTTTTATGTATCGAAATTAAAAAGAGATGATTTTATTAGATGGCATTGATTTATATAGGTAAAATCAAAAAAATCATCATAAAATCACTGAAGAATAATGAATGCTTATTGACTTGATTATTGAATTGATTGATGATTAAAAACATTTTAATTAACGAAGAATAAGGTTTTGTCATATTTTCCCATTAACAGAATTAGTTTATAGTTTCAACTGAGGAGTTCGTAGATGAAGCAAGAGTGGATTTTAAAATAGTTACTCATTCATAACTTAAACGTCAGTAAGTAATAGCCGCTCACTGGCATGACAACATAATTTTCAGAGTGGTTCAGCTGGATTGGATGGTCTTTGGTCTGAACATATTAAGGAGCTTATTTCGTCCTCTGGAGGTGACAACGGGTGACTGATTTTGGAGTCCCTGACGCGACTTTCAAACTTTTTGTTGAAAGGTGTACTGTACTTGTGTACTTAACAGAGAATTTTGTATGCACTAATAGTGTATCGATCGATTGTGGCACTATGCTGGCGGGAGTATAAATAAAAATAAAACATCAGGTAAAAGTTTCAATTTCCACAATGTCATACAGTACCACTACAGTACTCTAAAAAAATCGTTTAAGAAAAGCAAAGTCAAACTACAGTGAATAATATTAAAAATAAGATAAGTATGCAAGAGCAGACCAGCCTTCACAGGCGGCACCCGTTCACGAGTATGACATATGAATCAGCCATCGCTTCGCTCAACCATATTTTAGGGAACGTAACGACCCGACGCACACGCCACCACCGCAGAGACAATAAAGAGAGCATGACACACTCAAGATACTCTAAATAAAAACTTAATGATTTATTTAACGCAACGCTGTTTGTTATCTGTAGAACACTGCTGATAAAGGCTATCATATCAGTATAAAAATTTTATAAATTAATTTTATTATATTGCTTCAAATAGATTACCTATGTGTTTTTCATTATAACCGGCTGTTTTATCATTTAATCATTAAGCTACTTGCGCTAGGTCCGCGCATCTTGTAACAATCGACTCAATATCGAACAATCTTGATTATTATTCAAACACAATCGTTCAAATAAACAATCGTATAATTTAATTGTTATTTACTACTATCGCCCATCGCTAACTCGAAGTTGCTCGAGTTAAGCCCAACTCTAGTTAACTCGAGTTAACTCTATTTATCTCTATTGATATATTTTTATTTTCAAAATCAGAAAATCAGTTATTAAAAATAAAGCTTGCTTGTAAACAAAAATTGCCTTACTATTGGAATGACTACCTACGTACGAGAGAAAAGAAAAGGAACCGAATAAAATTCCGTAAAAAATTGGTTGATGGTTGTCTTTGTCTATGGATGGATTAATTTTGTTTTGTTGATCGACTTGACGTTGACTGACGCCGCTAAATATTGTAATGCTATTGAGTTTCAATTTCAACTTTTACGTCTTCTCTTGAATGGGAGCAACAAAACATACATTTTTAATCATGTCAGAAAAATTAGGCTTTGAAGAGCTACGCGCTAAATACAAGGTTAGTTTTTCCCTAACCAATAATTTGAAGTAACCTTACCTCTTTTATATTAATAATCTGTGAAATGTTTGTTTTCTAGGATGTACTATCTAAAGCATTTGCTACAAACAACATCGACCTGCTCGATTCATTTACTAGAAATACAAATGAAGTCGACAGAAAAGCAGCTATGGACCAAGCTTTTAGGGACAAATTGCTTGAATTACTTGTGGAAGAGCCTGACACGCTGGAAAACTACGTCTGTTTCTGTATAGAGTCATGTAGACGGCAGATGGTAACGCCTACAATGCCAGTTGTTCTCCTCGGCGATATATTTGATGCCCTTACTTTAAACAAGTGTGAAAAGATGTTTTCTTATGTAGAAAACGGGGTTAACATCTGGAGGGAAGAACTTTTCTTTGTGGCTTGCAAAAACAATCTGCTCCGAATGTGCAATGATCTATTGAGACGGTTGTCACGCTCACAAAACACTGTATTCTGTGGTCGTATTCTGTTGTTTCTTGCAAAGTTCTTCCCATTTTCTGAACGGTCAGGACTCAATATTGTATCAGAATTCAACTTGGAGAATGTCACAGAATTTGGAGGAGACAATTCTAATAATCTTAAAGATTCTTTAGAAGAAGAGATGGTAGTAGATAGTGAGAAATCCAAATTGAATATTGACTACAATCTGTACTGTAGATTTTGGAGTTTGCAAGACTTCTTCAGAAATCCAAATACTTGTTACAACAAACTGCAGTGGAAAACATTTGTTGCGGTAGGTTATTTATTTAGCTATTAAATTGTGTAAAGATGTATGGATACCAAATTTTGGCTGAGATGATAATGATGATAAAAATATTATGGCTATAAAGCAGAGATATGCTTTATAGCCATAATTTGAACTTTTTTTTGTAAATTTAACTGTGAATACTTTATAAAAAAGCTGTTTGATTTCTTGCGCCTATTCTCCACAGATAAAAGATAGACACCTGTAAGTAGGTAAAAATTATTGGACAGTTAAAAAGTTGTTATTTTTAAGTTGACTCCATTTCAAATTGGAGAAAAAGAGACAAAACATAAAAAATATTCTAAGTTAATACTCTGTTTATAAGTAAGAGGGACAAAGTTTTTTAAACTCAAAATTTTTATGACTTCTAGCATTCGGGCAGTGTACTGTCCGCATTTTCTTCGTACAAGTTAGAAGCTGTCGAACTACAGAAGGCTAAACTGAACAGACTGAAACCGCTCAATGCCGATGTTGAAATGCAAGAATCGAGCAAAGAACAGCACTACTTTGCAAAGTTCCTTACTAACCAGAAACTGCTGGAGCTGCAACTGTCGGACTCCAACTTCAGACGATGTGTCCTGATACAGTTCCTGATATTGTTCCAGTATCTGACGTCCACTGTGAAATTTAAAATGTAATATGATGTATACTCTTACTTTAACAGGTTAAGTGCGCCCGGCCATGTCGGATTTTTTGTTGATGAAAATTAAATGTATGGATTTCTATGTCGCAATGCACACGTCCTACAAGAAGTCGGTTACAAAATAGGTGATAAAACTTGGCGAAAAATATTGGTCCGACAAAAAGTCGGTCGTGGGCGTTAATGTATAAGAAGTAAAACAATTGAAAATCAATTGCTATGTTTGTCATGTGATTTATGGAACACACACCTTTAGATAACAAACCAGTGATCTATTTTGAGACAGTTTTAGTTTTAGTTTTGTAACTTTTGCGGTTTTAATTTATTGCAATTCTACACATAGTTTTCAAGAAATACTGAAAATTCTGTTTTATTAAACATAGTATATAACCTAACTGTATAGCTCAAAATCTTATATCCAAACTCACACTCAGTATATAAAATATCTTATCTGTGAACTATGCAGTGCTATGGAACTGTTTTAAGACATGGTAAGTGGATTGTTTTACTCTGGCAATCACTAACATGGCTTAACTAGCTATGTATGCTATGCTACGTATGCTGTGTAAGGGGACGGTTGATCTAAAACTTAATGTTGCCAGCTCAGCTTATTTTTAAGTAATGTTGTTTTTTTGTGAAGCTTATGCCGAAAGGCAAAAGGCCTATATGGTGCCAGCTAAAATAATAAATATACCTAGTTAATAAGTAAAGTTTTGGGGGCCACGTATGCCCAGCAGTGGGCCGAGAGGGGCTGATGATGATGATGAAAGTAAAATTTTGTAAAATTTATATGGTGTGTAAAAAAGCTTAAACTAAAAAAAAGTTAATTTTTAGTCTTTATGTCATTCTACAACATATCGCCTTTGTCAATTTAATGTAACCTTTGTTTGAACTTACAGGGAATCTCAGGAGCTGAAGTCGGACCAACAAGACTGGGTTAAGGAGACCATTTCGCTTGTGTACCGTTTGCTGGGTGAGACACCTCCAGACGGCAAGCGCTTTGCGGAGTGTGTCAAACAGATTCTAAAGAGGGAGGAGCATTGGAACAGCTGGAAGAATGATGGATGTCCAGGTAATACGTGAGGTGATATAGACTCCTGCAATATGCAATACATATAACATACAATTGAAAATGCAATAAATATTTATTAATTTATTTATTTTGAAGTACACTGACAGATAACAGTCAATACATGTTTAAATAGTAATTGCTTATAAATTTAGTTTAGACAGTAATTCTTAAATAGTGTACACAACATAATCAAAATTTTAAAATTATAATGATTTATATTCAAAAACAGTGAAAATAAATACATACATACATGTATACTCTCACATCCTCTCTAAAAAGGATATACAGAGCATCAATAGCCTGATATGTGAGCATCTTGAGACCCGTAAGAACCGACTAAGGGGCAAAACCCAAAGCCTCCAAAGCAAAATTGGCTTTTGCACAAAAGATCCCGATGGGTTGAAGTGTTACTGAGAGAGGGAAACCTCAGCAGGCCCCACTAAGATAAGGGGCATAGCATCTTGAAACCCTTGCCCCTTAGTCGCTTCTTATGACAAGCACGAGAAGTTAGGCAGCTGTTTTCTACACACCTAGCTTATGGTTTCTAGAATTTTGTGAGAAGTATCAGCGGGCAATTTATCATAGTTTTAGAGTTTAAATAACATAAAACATATGTTTTTAATTTAGAATTCCAGAAGCCCAAACCTCCGGTCCAGTCTGATTCGACGGACGAGGTGAAGAAATCGAAGAAAAGGCGCAGACCAGTAGGCGACATCATCAAGGAATATGAAGGCCAGCAGAAATCGTATATGGGCAAGTAAGTATTTGGAAGAAAACATGTTTACTGCACATACATGTTTATGTTTAAAGGAGGCAAACGATCAGGCGGGTCACCTGATGGAAAGTAATCACCGCCGCCCATAGACACCCGCAAAACCAATGTAATCGCAGATGCGTTGCCGGCCTTGAGGAAGGAGTTGGGATCTTGAGGAGGGAGTAGGAATTGGGAGGGGGGAGGGGTAAGAGATGGGCCTCCGGTACTTTCACTCACCGGACGAAACACAACAGCAACGAGTGCCATTGTTTCACGCCGATATTCTGTGAGAGTATGATGACACCGACTGGAAGTACTCCCCGAACGCCCGAGCACACTCCCCCTCCTCGAGTTGTTGGCCGTCCTTTATGATAGTCTGTCTGTCTGTTTGATGAAGATGCTTTTTGGTCGACATGCTGACAGTACTTTTGCGATCGACCGACGTGTGCTCCTACGTTAAAGTCTAACCGACAACTTAATTACCAGTTACATTTGGATGCATGCATTTGGATATATATTGCGTCCATTTTAAATTTGCTTGTGTGCGTAAATGCGGTAGAGGGTGGGGCGCGTCTTTTCAGGGCCCCGACCGCCTAACCGATCGCTTTGGCTACATGTATAGTTTATGACGTCATCTTGTCATTTCGTACCGCTTATGAAAGCAATATCGAAAGCTATAGCCTATAGCTTTCTATATATGCCTATATCTATTAGATACACGACAAGATGACGTCATAAACTATACACGTAGCCAAAGCAATCGAGTTAGGCCCCAGGTTAGACAAGCTCTACTAGAGGCCCGCTCGCGACTTCGTCTGCTTGAAAACACCCGTATCCCTTGATGGACTATTGCAGCGCCACCAGCCGGGTCCAATTGTAAATCTTCCATTCTCGAATCCACTTGAACACACACAAAAAATTACATCAAAATCGGTCCAGTAGGCCGTTTAGAAGGAGTTCAGTTCCAAACATAAATAAACATTTTGAATTGCTACTGGGAGAGGGATAGTTGCAGGCCCCTCTAGCTCCTACCATTGCTGTTATGGCGATTGGCTTAGATTACATAGCTATACTAGCCAGGCAAGCTAAAACATAGCTTTATTGGCTATTTAATTTATAAAGGTAAGCTAAAAACTTAGCTATATTAGTTACTTAATTCATATAGAATGTATGATTAACTGTTCCTTAATTTTTCAGCAACGAATTAACGAAACTGTGGAACTTGTGCCCCGACAACTTAGCTGCTTGCCGAACCAAGGAGAGGGACTTCATGCCGTCACTAGGTCAGTGCAAGCTTTTTATTCATTCTGTTGTATTTTTTTTCTAAAGTTTACGCAAACACTAATCATTTAAATAAAACATTTTTTGTAGATCTACTCGCGTTTATTTTACACATTGATTTATATTGTTTAATCCATATATCCGACCATGCGTTAACGCTACCAGCTTTATGGAAATAACGTTACTTATAGTGTGATCTTGGTAACGTTATCAAGCCCTACTGTAAAGAGTGAACCAACACTCTTCCTGCATGTGTAGAAACTTCATTTCCTTCTATTCATCCGTTTTGTTTTGTTTGTTTAACCTTTTGATCAACAGGTTGATCGGTTATAATCGACAAGTGAAAGCGTACCTTGTACGCCAATTACGGCAATGATCGACAATACTTAACTATAAGTATTTTACATACCTATTACAAAATAAAGATAAGTATTTGGAAATTTTGGAAACCCCATTCCTGTTGCAAGTTTTACACGTACATGACACGGCGTCTTATTTATCAAAATGTTCTAACTTATTGTACGGACGCCTGCACATCAACCTATTCAAAACTGTCAAATTTCTTTAATACATTTACAACCATATCATTGGGGGCATAAAGTTCAAACTCTATTGAAGAAATTTGACAGTTTGTGGTAGGTTGATGTGGCAGGCGTGTGTAAATTTTTCGCTTTGATCAAAATATTAATGATTTTGCAGAAAAAAATATGTTGAAAGGATTTTAAAAAATGATTCAGTTTTAATATAACCAATGCGATTTATAAAATTTTCAATAAAATAAAAGTACAAAATACTGACCTCAGCAGTAGGTCAGTATTCCTTATCTATTCATAGGGAAGTCTCGTGCTCTAGCCGTGGGGACATAAAATGAGCTGATGATGATTTTAGAATAATAAAATCGGCCATGTTAACTGAAACAGCATCTGGGCGAATGACGTCACGCCTCATTAAACGTCACTGTGCTGTGCCATGACACCTGCTAGTGTTTTCGTACGTCAATCAAAGTAGGTAGAAAAAAAATGCAATAAATATAAAACTTAATTTATTGCTGAAATATTTTTTTGGGAATTAGTGGACGTATACCATTACAATATAGAACGGCAGGCTTATTACCGAAAAAAGCAACCAGTTGCTACTTGTACAATTGTAACGCGACTGCTTTAGTTGCGGTTGATAGCTCGCTTAGTGCATTTGCGATAGTGTCCGACCGAAACTGGTTTTTACGACCGAAACCGAAACTTCCTTACAAGGATCATGTTTTGAGGGAAAAATTTAGAAAACGTTATTATAATGAGTCAGTTTTTTTTTAATCCTTGAATCACATAGCTTTGCAGTGTTCGACATTTTCTATTATGATTTTTGTTGCACTCGGTTTTAGTTAGGGGGTAAGTAATAATAAGGTATTAAATCTAAAAACAGAAATGAAATAATAATTTTATTATACGGATACCTAGGTAGGTACCTATGTAAGTACCTACTCATTTAATTGTAAATGTGTTAGCGCTAATGTAACATTCTAATGGTGAAAGGATTTTTGAAATTGGTCCAGTAGTTTTTGAGTTTTTTCGTTACAAACAAAAATACAAAGCTTTCCCCTTTATAATAATAATATAGATGTAATATTGAAATGAAACAACTTTTACGGATCTACTCGCGTTTATTTTACACATTAGTTTTAATTAATGTTTATCCTGACGTTTCGAACCCTTTGCAGGATAAACATTAATTAAAACTAATGTGTAAAATAAACGCGAGTAGATCCGTAAAAGTTGTTTCATTTCAATGTGTAGTGTTCGCGTAAACTTTAGAAAACAATATAGATGTAATAGTTTACATACATTGAGCGATTTGTGTCCGTAATACCAATTTTTCAACTGCAACTAGAGCAGTCACGTTGCAATTGTGCAATTAACAACTGGATGCTTTTTTCGGTTATGCCTATTATGTGTGTTTATGTAGCAAAGAAATAAAAGTAAATGTATGTGTATGTCTAGAAACGTATATGGTGGGCGGGGGGGCGCGGCGCACTGCGTGCGGGGGGTGGGGATGGCGCGCCCTGCGCCTATTGGCTCGCCGCTCGCCGCACTTCTTCGTGCACACCAACAACCCAATAGGAAGGCTGCCCGACTACTTAGATGATATGGTGAGCGAATGACTGTTACCCATACATACTGGTACAGTAGTATTTATTTATTAACAAAAACTACAAAGCCGATTACAACCGATAAGAGTATTTACACAATATTAACTTTATCATGCCTTTTCTTGACTTTAAAGTTTATTGACTATATAATAGACGGTTCAAAATAAAATAATTTAGTTTAACATTATTTAAAAAGTATCTAACAATAACCTAATTCTACATACATTCTACATACAAACCTGAATCACATTTGATCTACGTCTTTGTAAATTAAAAACATTATTATTTGCAAAACGAAACTTCGCAATTATATTGCCAAACGTTTGTTCCATACAAAAGGTTAAGACTTATTTTGTTTGTGAATTCTAAGAGTTGTAGAACTAAAGTGGTTCTGGATGACTTGTAATAAGTATATGTGGCAAAGAGGTTTGAATTTCTAATCAACACTTTTTTTCATACTTACACATGCTTACACTTAAAAAAAGGCTACTTTATGTTAGTGGAAATACCTATTAGTTTTAATAGTAACTTTCCACTTATTATTTTATGGATATATCTTTACTAACAGCTCAAAGCGTTTCCACGGTTGGGAGGTATTGCTAGTTCAACGACGATCTATTTGTACAGTGGGCTACACGTCAAGATTTCTGGTCATATTACTTCGAGGCGCTGAACACTCTGAAATGCGCTTCTTTGTGCATTTAAAAAAAAAATACATAATACAACGCCAAGAAAATTATATGTTATAAAAAGCTATATTTCCATCAATGTTATAGTTTCCAAAATTCAGAAAAAAAATCCAAAGTCACCTCTGAACAGTATTTATTTACACATTTATCTTTTTCATTTAATAAAGTACGTCGATGGAATTAAGTTTACTTATTCGTAATAATTATTTGAAAAACGCTATATATTTTTCTAGATCTACATATAGATTTTAAATAAATATCGTTTTTCGGTTTATACTTGTATTTTGCTTGTCATTCGACAGCGATGCAGCTCGAAAAAGAGCGCTGTTTCATGGTTGTCAACCTTAATGCACATTCGACGAAATCGAGAGAAAATACGAAAATATAGAAACTTGACGTGTAGTAGCGCACTATACAGTCACGACACGAGCATTAGCATATACACTTTTGACCAATTATGACTCTTATTCCATTGTATTAAGAGCAGATTTTGTGACCGACCTTTTGTAGGACGTGTGCGTTGCAACATAGAATTCCATACGTTTCCTTTTCGAAAATCGATCACCGATTATCGGACGTGGGGGGCTCTAACGGTCCGTGACTTTACAGTACAGTACAGTATTGGTCCTTACAGGTGGAACGCGTGACACGCGAAGTTGCCGCGGCGGCGCCCGCTAGCGACAAGCCCGTGAAACAGGTGAGCTCAAGTTCGAACAACATCAACATCCAACAACACATTACAACATCAACCGCCTCTGTGGTCTAGTGGTTAAGACTACCAGTTTAGACACAGAGGTCCCGGGTTCGATTCCCAGCGGGGGGTACATGTTTGTGTACTCGGTATGGTTGGTGGTAGGGCTTGTTTGTCCGCCTGGCTAGCTACCACCATCTTATCTAAATATGTCGCCATAACATCAATGTTTGTAGCATTGTTGTGTTCCGGCAGCTAGAGATAAGATAGCCGGTGCCTCAGTAGTTGAGGATTCCGGGGGAAGTACCTTCGTTCGGCCTTATCATTACTTAACATCAGGTGAGATGAAAGCCAAAAACTGGTAAGTATACATAAGGCACCAGAGTGTTCGACACTACGCTAAGTATAAATTTCTGGCTAATGAGAATGACACAATTCATTATCTGTGCCAACTCACAATTTAATCTAAAAACACAATACAGGATGTTTGGCAATATGTATATATAAGTGTTTTTTATATATTTTTTAGCGTTTTATTAACGCTTAAATATACTTAAGTAAAATTTAAACACTGAAAAAAGACGACAACCTCAGGCGGGAATCGAACCACGCACCTTCCGCATTCCGGGCGGCTGCCTTAACCACTTGGCTACCGAGGTCTGGCTTTCACCCGTCGAAATTTTTCAGTGCTTGATGCTTATGTTTTTTAGTCAACATTGCTTCATCAATCTTAGAAGTTTTCACCTCTGAGATCCGAAAGAAGAAGAATATTTGTAAAAATATTTCTTTCGGAAAACTTCTAAGATTGATGAAGCAATGTTGACTAAAAAACATAAGCATCAAGCACTGAAAAATTTCGACGGGTGAAAGCCAGACCTCGGTAGCCAAGTGGTTAAGGCAGCCGCCCGGAATGCGGAAGGTGCGTGGTTCGATTCCCGCCTGAGGTTGTCGTCTTTTTTCAGTGTTTAAATTTTACTTAAATATGTATATATTCCCGAAACGTACCCATGTTAACATCTCTATATAATACTATGCCAACGCCAGAAAATGGAAATTGTAAAAAAAAAATTCTACTCCATACAAAATGACCCATCAGCTGATCAAGTTAGTACGGAAAGACAAAATTTTTTTTTACTATTTCCATTTTCTGACGTTGGCATAGTATTTTAAAGACATGTTTACATGGGTACGTTTCGGGAATATATACATATTACCAAACACCTGTATATTGGTTATAAATAAAAGTTATGTAAGCTTTTAATTGAAATGTTTTATCATTTCCTATGCTAACATTTAACATTTTAAATCGTTTGGCGTTCACAATAATTATAGTTCACGTGGCATATTAATATATAAGTATATTAATTCTTAGGAGAATACAGAGGAAGAAATAAGTGAAGAACAGATGGAGGCTGACCTGATGAAGGAAGGAGACGCCACCGATATTGAACAGGTGATCAATTATTTTTTAATTCATTCTGGCGGCGATAAGGATTCTAATAAAGTGCACTGAAATTTCTTTTTTTGTGCGATTATTCTTGTGAGTATTCTAAAGGGTTTGAAACAATAACTATCAATAATAATTATCATGATAATAACAGCTGAATAAAATGTATGTATGTATGATCAAAATGTATGAAACAGCTGATTTTGTTTTTCACGTTTTCAGAGTTGGTCCCATAGTAAAAGTTTTGCAAAATGACGGACAGAGACTAACAATAAAAAAACTGTTAGCTTAACGGTGTATAGACTATAGTTTTTTTTAAATCTCTTTATAAAAAATCTTCAGGTACCAGACTCGACGCACGTCGTCGAAGAAGAATATGACAAATCCACCCGCTCGCGCGTCACAATGATCTCTTCCACTCAACTAGAGGCAGTCGCCTCCAAACTCACCGATTGGAAGAAACTAGCCACCAAACTCGGCTTCAAGACTGACGAGATACAGTTCTTCGAGTCCGAAAACGCTACAGATTCCTCCCGTGCGAAGAATATGCTCCAGTTGTGGTTTGATGATGATGAGGATGCGTCTGTGGAGAATCTTCTGTACATCATGGAGGGCCTCAAAATGGCCGATGCCTGTGAGGCGTTGAAAAATGCTAAATGACGTTTGGTGAAACGTAGTTTTAAGAGGAGACAATAAACGTTTATTCAATTTGTAATTTTGGTTCTTTTAATTGTTTTTTTTTTAATAACTGGGAAGAGTTGCCTTAATCTACTTTTTTATATAAACAGGTTAACTGTCCGTGCATCACATAATAAAATATTATGCACGAAAGACCTAGCTTGGCGACCTCCTTGGTCGGGTAGTTTGTACACCGGTTTTAATGGTGTCGCCATCCCTGAGGTCCCGGGTTCGATCCCCGGTCGGTTCAATTTAGAAATTATTGTTTTTCGAAATTATCTCGAGTCTGGGTGTTTTCTATGTATAATAAGTATGTATTTAAGTATTTTAAGTATGTTTATCCGTTGTCTAGTAACCATTTAACGAGTTTCATAACAAAGCTTCTCTTGGGCTAGATAATTGGTGTGAGTGTAGGAAAGTTTAGTTTAAGTTTAGTTTAGCTTCAAACGTCTGTGCATCACATGATCGCATGTAATACGTTGCCAGTGACGTGCCTAACAATTTGTCTCTTATTTAAATAACTTCATGAGCGTTCACATGTCAATATTACTACTGGAACGTATGGGAATAAATTGTCAAAGTAAGCGTAGGACATACCCGCTACACACGACTTTAAAGGACTGGGGTCCTTTAAACGAGTTGGGCTGTTGTAGGAGGAGGGAAACGTAAGCTGTGATGGATATCCATTTTGTGCGACAAAGAAACGATTCAGCAAATTTCTTCGTTTGTGACAATTGGTGACAACGAAGACCGCCTCTGTGGTCTAGTGGCTAAGACCACCCAGAGGTCCCGGGTTCGATTCCCAGCGGGGGTACATGTTTGTGTACTCGGTTTGGTTGGTGGTAGGGCTTGTTTGTCCGCCTGGCTAGCTACCACCATCTTATCTAAATATGTCGCCATAACATCAATGTTTGTAGCATTGTTGTGTTCCGGCAGCTAGAGATAAGATAGCCAGTATGTACCTCACTAGTTGAGGATCCCGGATGAAGTGCGCTTCCATCATTGGCCTTATCATCACTTAACATCAGGTGAGATAATGGCACTGTGCTTACAATTTAATAAAAAAAAAAAAGACCAGCACGCGTATTTCTGTGACAGAAAAAAGCAGGAAGGGTAAGGATAGAAAAGTTCTTCGGAGCACTCGCCATTGTATAGATAGAGTAATTCACCCGGAGCCCTTGACTACTAATGAATTAGCTATTATCTCTGTCGGTACACAGATAGATTTTGATAAATTAAAAGTGGTCTGACCAATTCAACTGAATCAAAAATATATACACCTAGCTAGGAATCGAATCTGGCACTTCTAGGTCTGAGACTGATGAGACCAATGCCATTACCAGTTATATAGTTAAATATTCTCCTCGCGCCGACACACAGTACCTAATCAAGCCGAGATCCTAAGCTTTAGGGAAACCCTCAGAATTTCCGCTATATTTATCACCTGTTTCAAACGCTTCGGGGAATCTAGTCAGGAATATGTTTGCGCGATGCCAGTCCTTCATGCATGCAGATTATAATATTAATTATTTTTATATTTAGCGCAGCTAATGTCTCCACTCCATCTGATGTTAAATGGCAATGGAGTCCAGCCGACGAACACAACTGGTTCATCGGGAAAACAACGCAGCATCAGCCACCCTCACTCTGCCGGCCCACAAGGTGTTTCTTCATACCTCGTTTGAAGGATCCCCAATTATTCAATCAAGGAAACTTAAGTTTCTTCTCGCACAAAAACTTGGTAACGGTAAATAAGGAATAAGCAAACTATATAAAAACGACTAATAGCGACAAACCTTGGGTGCAACTATACACGCCAGAGATGTGAACCGAGGTCTTTCAAAATGTTACGGCCGTCGCGTTAATAAGGTCCCACGCACAAATAGTTTGTACGTAGGAGAGATTTTATTAATCAAAATCTACTATTTGTAATTTTTTTTAATACTTTTTATTCTTACTAAACTTTCAAAAACCCAAACTAATGCTGCCATAAATTGCTCAATTAGCGGTTGGAAAACTACGTGCGCGAGCTTCTAGACCGAAAAATACATTTATTTACTCAATCCACTTTGTATGTAGGGCAACTCTTATTTACGGTGTACCAAAGCTGAAACTTCCATGCGTACAGATTACAAATTGATAGCTCAGACGGTAGTTACCAATAGCACTGTGAAAGATTTATAAAACCATTCAACAATGTTGGCCGCGCCGAAATTATAACTCACACGCATTTCCTCATCCCCGGCTGACTCACGGCCAGTCACGGCGCGGCGTGCCCAAAACAGAACTTATTACGAGCAAAGTTTTACGAAACGGTTCAACCGACGACTTTGGCCTTTACTGCTCAAGATTTAGAGTGTACCGAGTTTCTTCTTGTAAATTTGTTTGAGGGAGTTGTGACTAGTGTGAGACGAGCTATCACGGCGCCCTGTCCCGGCCGTTCGGAAGGTAATCGTGAGGAAGAGTCGAGTGGTGGGCGTGCCAGCGTAGGCTGGTCGCGTGCCCACCGCCCGCCGGTGTTTACAGAATCGCGGAATAGTCGCTGCACCGAAATTAGTTCGAAACGAATGCGTCAATGGGCAGGCGGAGCGCGGTTAGTGGTGCGCGCGCGTCCCTCCTGAAATATTATTTTTATGATTCGATACGCGTCGAGATTTTTATATTAAAAATATATCGGGGAGTAGCGGCTGCCGCTGTATGACGTGCGTGCAAGGGTGCTGCGAACGAGGAGTTTGTGTGATGTGCCAGAGTCCCAAGTAAGTTACACGAATTTCATTGATTATAATATGCCGTTTTTTTAATCTTATATCTTATTTGATAGGAATTTGTAGCTTAGAAACTAGATAGACCTCTTTGTTACTTACAGATGCTTACAGTCAATAACAAAATAATTATCTGAAAGAGTAAAGGCAGTTTTATAAATAAAAAGAGAATTTTCTTTCACACAAAAATTAGTTATTTAAGTAATTATTGCTGCCTGAAAAGGTCAGTATTGCAATTGTTTTACCTAATTAATAATATATAACAGCTAAATAACTAAAAAGAAACAACATCTGGCTTTAACAAAGTTAACTTTAATATCCATGATGATGGTATAAAATAATTTGCGCGATAAGAAGCTTTTGGTTATTTTTATACATTTCAGCACTTTCCAAATGTATGCGTATGCCAAGCCGTAAACTTGTATGACGTTACGTACATACCTACTAAATCATCTAGTTGTTTCGTGTGGCTACCTACAAGAAATCTAGATTTACGATAAGTCATTTTGTTTAATGTTTTACAAGAAGTAATTTTCCTTTCTGTCACACTTATTTGTTTTTACATATAGGTGGGTAACCGTAAGCATAGATTATACTTACCTACTTATTTACTTATTATCACACTTCCTGTTCCTGGTCATGATAAGAGATTCTACAATTAAATGTATTTTATAATCTAAGTAAGAATGAAGTTTAGTGCACAGATGTTGAAAATAATTGTAGTCTGAAACATTAAATAAACAAAGGTACAAACCGTTTATATTCAAAATGGCGTCAAAACAATATCTCGTCTGATATGCACCTAATGTCATCTCATTACTTGTAGAGCCTCAGTCATTATGCCCTTGTAATCGTAACAGACCTTTTGAAAACCCAAGAACCCTTTTTAACTTTCCTCCTATCCTGTGAAAAATTTGTGACTTACCATGGTTATAATTATACGACTCCCAACTTTCTTCTCACTCTTGGTAGCTTATTTACTAAAACCCAGAGTATCTTCTGTATCAAATTCAAAATAATCAGTTGTGTTTTTTTAAACGTCAATTCAAAGCCATGACTTCGTAAACCCTACGGTGGGTGGAGACCTTGTACCGAGAAGAAGCCGCAAGCAAGAAACTCGACAAGAGCTGTTTCTTTATCCTGTAGTGTTACAATTCAAGTTTATTAAAAAAAAACAATAATTATAACACATTTATAACATTAATTTGCACTATTGTGTATGTACAATATCCATACATTTTCGTCATTAACATAATCTTCCACTTTATAATAACCTTTACTAAGATTAGTCTTTTTGACGTCATGTGCTTTAATTTTATGTAAGGGCATTTCAACAACATTTTGTGGTAGTTTATTATAAAAAGTTATACATTTACCCAAGAACGAGCCACCTGTTTTATGAAGCCCGAAAGTTGGGACGGCAAGTTAATTCTTATGAAGGTCACAATTTTAACAAATGTATTATGAAATTTTTTGACATAGGTACTTATTATTTTCAAAGATATATTGTGAATTGTGATGCAATAGTAATTTTTTTTTTTTGGCCCTGGGGTAAATCTGCTCGCAGATTCCGTGGATCCGGGGATGGCCTTGTCCTTTTCTAAAAAGGATTAAGACCGACCCGGTAAGAACCCCTGGGTTTCGCCTTTGGCCTTTAAAAGGGCCTTGAAGGCTACCGGAACGCACGCCCCCCGGAGGCCGGGAGGCGCGGTTGTCAATACATTTTTATTTCCTTAAATAAGTCTTTAAGTGATTCCCTAGCCTTAAGGTTGTATATTGCGCGGACAGCTCTTTTCTCTAAAATAAAAACATTGTCAATATTAGCAGTGGATGCCCACAACAACAAGCCATATGACATAACTCTGTGAAAATAACTAAAATAAACTATTCTTGCCGTCTTAACATCACTTAAAAGCCTTATTTTCTTAACTTATGCAGCGGAGCTAAGTGTTCCTGTCAAGGCACCAATATCCCACATATTGAAAGCGTTGGTCATGTTGAATGCCTAGAAATACAGTGGAATCTACAAAATCGACAATATTATTATTCATTTTTATTTGTGTGCTGACTTGTCTTACATATGGTAAAGAAAATTTTAGGCACTTTGTTTTCTTTGAGTTTAGTAATAAATTATAAACAATGCAGAACTTTAGAGTAAGCACCATTTACTTTGTCAACATTTTCACGACCTCTGTCGACTTTAAAGACAAGAGAGGTATCATTTGCAAATAGTACCTACTATCTCACACAGTAAAGTAAGAAAGATCATTTATATAAAAAAAGTAATGGTTCTACTGGGGGAGCTCGATGGCACAGTGGCTAACGCACCCGGTTTGCGAGTGCTGAGGTTAAGCAACTTTCGCAAAAGCCGGTCATCGGATAGGTGACCATCGGATAGCTCTTCCGTGCTTCGGAAGGCACGTAATGCCGTTGGTCCCGGCTGCATTAGCAGTCGTTACAACCACGCCCATGGTTATGGGTGCTCCAAAAGACTCAGCGCCGTTAATCACAACTGTTTGGTTTCTATCCGATAAGTACGAGTAAGTAATCATTACGACTGAATTAGGCTTAGCGATATTTTTGAGACACTATAATGCTCTAGTTTCTTAATCAAATTTTCGTGACTTACACAATCAAATCAATCGGGCCTTTGATGCCTTTGAAAGATCACAGAAAATACCAATTGCATCCTGTTTACTCTACCAAGCATCAAAAATGTGTTTCATAAGCGCAACTCCAGCATCTGCAGTGGATGTACATTACGTAAAACCAAACTGTTTTTCGTGAAATAGTTTATTAATTGATAAATGAGAGAGTATACCTATATAATTTTTTCAAAGACTTTACTAAATGTTGGAAGATAGAGATTGGTCTAAAGTTAGTGGGGTTGCTTTTGTCACCAGCTTTGAACAAAGACTTTAAATTTGGAAAAGTGCCTTCTTCAAGACATCCATTAAAAATATTGGTCAATTGAGGGGCTAAGCAATTGATTATTGTCTTAATAACATTTGTAGAAATACCCCATAGATCTTCTGTACTTTTAATATTAATTGTTTTAAAAGATTTTAAAATTGTGTCACTGTTTATACTCGTATGTCTAAAATTAAAACTGGCATTGCACTCATCAACACTTGATCCTAGGAGAGCGACTGCATTATGGGAACAAGAACATAATTAGTAATATCTCTATGTATCCTAGAAAAAAAAATATCCTCAAATGCACCAGCGACTGCGTCATGAGACTTCTTGGCGCGAAAGTGAAGAGTCATGTTTGCGGTTTTGTTTTAATTTCTAAAATTTGTGTTATGTCGAATTTTAATGTGAAATAATGGTGGATTATTAACCGTTAAGTGTTCGTGAGTGTGCATGAGTGTTGGCAAATGAAACAAAACAGCGCAACGTCACTTTTCAAATTCTCTCAAGAAGTCTGCGTGAGGGCTTAGTAAAGCCCCACATCTTTACTGAGATACTCGAGGGGTTGGGGGTATATCATTTCTCACTTCTCATTTTTATTATCATTCATCATCATCATACTGACTGGAAGGAAATATTGTATATTTATGTATTACGTGTAAGAAAAATTATTTTGACACTGGCTAAATGTGCTAATCGCACGAAGCCATCAACTAAAAGAAAGAAAGAAAGACTGCGTCATATGATTCAATTGCTTTACTATCGATTTTTAATGAATATGAACGGTCAAACATTCTAGTTTTACCTGTTTCTTGATTTATAATCTTCCATGTAGTTTTTATTTTGTTAAGTATCAGAAAGAAAGATTTTTTTAGAAATAAAATTAGCTGTAGCATTGATGCAGACTCTTTTAAATATATACTAATATTATTAGCCTAAGACTTTCCGATATTTTTGTAAAAAACTCAATAACAGGCCAAATTTTTGTAAATGGGTCGTTAAATACAATTTTAAGACTTAATTTTTGAAAATCAATCAATTTATAGAATAGAATAGAATAGAATAGAAAAGTTTTTATTAACTTACACACTTAATTATACAATAATACAACAATAAACGAAAAAAAAATTATTTAGGACAGGCAGAAAAAAAAAGCAGAAAATAAAATAGGTAGGCAGTGTGAAGTTAAATCCGTGGTTAACGTTAAGTTAAGTTATACCCCGAAAATGGTGCAATTTTTATTTTGAAAATGTGTTTATGTTCATCATATCTAAGCACCAAAGTTGAAATCCATAAAGATATAAAACGGGAAACTAATACCTTAGGAAGAAGTCGGTTGTTTTATTTCACTAACTGCACAATTCACAACTGTCTAAGGAAACACAATTGTCTAAGAAAATAATAATTGCAGATTTTTTAGGTTATTTTCTACAGAAAATAATGTTTTAATAAACTTTTTTTTTTAAATCCAACATTATTTTGTTTTTTTTTTATATTTTTTTATTTTTATTTATATACCTACACTCTATATTTATTTCAAATCTTAGTTTTAGATTTTATAAAAATTATATAAAAAGTAAAATATATTACAATATCATAAAAAAAACGACTTTTATAAAAAAATTTTTGCACTTTTTTTTTATAGCTTTGTACCTATTTGTTTTTTTTTTATTTCGCTGTCACGAATATTGTTGGATTACTAATGAATTATGCAATAAACAAGATAATAATTTTTTTATGTTAAGAAATTACTGAAATAGAATTGTTGAGTTTTATTGTTGTCTCCATATAGCGAATAAGTTTGGCTCTCAGGCTATATAAAAAGGAAAGCTTTGTATTTTTGTATGTAAGTTTGTAACGAATAAACTCAAAAACTGCTGAACCGATTTAAAGAATTCTTTCACCATTAGACATTTCACATTAGCATTGCTACATTAGCGCTGAGGAACATAACATAGGCTAGATATATTTAAAAAAATGTCCACCCGTGCGTGAACCACAAGAAGTGACGAGTCTTAGATTAAAAGGATTGGAGACGACCACCTTCAACCTAGTCTCATTTCAGCCCGTAAGCACCCACTGCTAGGTATTAGGCCTCCCTTTTAAGACGCCAACTTTCCCGTTCCTGTGCGAGCCTCGTTCACTGCCTTGCGGCCACCCCAACGATATCGGCTGGCCTTCTGGCAGGTGGTCGGCCTCGAGGCCGCTTTCCATCTCTGGGCTACCTAGTCTAGACTAACTTAATTACCCAAAAAGATTAGGTAAATTCAGGAAGCAGGACATTAAAAAGATGTGTATATAAGTATAATAAATATGCAGTTTTGTACAATTGTTGCGTTTTGTAAAATTCTCTATCTGTAACAGTTTCGGGCTTTTCCATATTCATATTCATTTATTGCATCTTCTTGTAAGTATACAGGTGTTACAAAAAATTTTGACACAAACAAGAACCCTGTAAGGGCACGGCAAAATACTTATATACTATACTTACTTACTAAACTTATTCATATTATTATTGTTACACTTAATTATAACAGGTGCTGACATTTATTATTATTATATTAAGTATATTATATTTATTTATGCAACATAAAACTTAAACTGGGAACATAAATATTTATATTTACTTATTTAAGTTTCTAAATTAACTTCTAAATATTCCTTTATAGAATAGTAAGCTTTATCAAGAAGAAGTTTTTTAAAATTATTATCAAATTTTCTTCCCTGGCGGGCTTTTAATGAGTTAGGCAAGTGGTTATATAACTTGACTGCCATATAGAATGGCCCTTTTTTAAAAAGGTCAAGGTGTGGGGTTAATTGACATAAATTATTAGCATGGCGAGAAATGTAGCGTCTAGGAAGATCGGTTATTCTATTGAAATAATGTGGACTGGTGCGAACTAATCTACAAAGCTCGTAGATGTATAAACAAGTAACTGTAAGGATTTTTAAACTTACAAACCTGGTAAACATGATAACATGGTGTATTTACACTTTTCGATTTCACTCATATCTCGGCCTGGATCTATACTCGCCACATTATCACTTTGCAGTAGTGTAGTTACCCGCCGTAGTTTACGAGTTTCGTGATTCGCACATAAATCTTCTAGGTTAAAGATAGGCAACATTCTTGGTAAAATAAATATGTCGATGGATACTGGAAATAAAAAAACAGACTTACTCAGTTATACTGTTGTTTATTGTAGACCAACAGCAGATGAGAACTAAGTAGATACGGCTGATTAAAACCGAGTGCGATTTTTATTCACCATTCAAACCAGGCGCCGCCGAAATGTACAACTCGGTATTATGTCGACGAGGAAGCAAATATTCAATGAAGTCACTGTGATCATTGCGTTTAAAACTGGCAGCGATCACCGGTTGGTAAGAGGCACATTGAATATGGTGCCCTTAGGTAGAGCGAGTGTAGCGAACCCTCTAGGCGCCCGGTGTCAAAGGGGTGCCAAAAAGCAAACTGCGCAAACAATTTAAAAAAAAAATGGCACCTTTTAGATAAATGAGTGATATCATGCTTTATTTTAATTCTCGCTCTACCCTATCAAGAACTTCAGAAGGGCTGGCGCTGTCGATCACACTAACGAAAATAATAATTGGTACCTATCTGTGGCATCAAAGCGCTTTGGTGACAAACGAGGTGAGTTGCAATTTTGCTATTTATAAATGATCGTTAACGTGAATGCACTATAGGTTCTCTGTTTCGGAGTAAAGTACCTACCGCTTAAAAAACCTACAGGGATCAGAGCTTTAAAAGTTTTTGCTATGAATTAGGCCGATTCCACACTGCGATTATTTATGTAGGTATGTATAATTTTGTTGCGAATACAAACGCGAAATTACAACTCTGCACTGGCTGTGGGACGGTTAGCGGCCATATTTCTACTGTTTCCCAACTAATTCGCTGCAAAGAATCGTAATGCGTAACCGCTCTTAGGTATTAAAATTGACGTCGATTGGATGAGATTGTCATGCCTAAGGGCTGCAGCAGGTATTAAGTTGTTAGGTTTCAGCAGCTCTGACGGGCAAGTTACTGCCAGCCTAATATTAATGTTTAAGAATTTTATTTTATATTTTTTGTTGGCGAAAGGAATCTTAGGGTTTTTAAGGCTAGTCAGCAGCCACTTCACATCCTTAATAAAATAGAAGTACATTAAGCGAAGATGTTATTCCAAAAGTTGACATAACACGCTTTAAATGTCAGGTACCTACGTAATAAAGTATTTTATTTGCTACCTATGTAGGACGTGGGTCTATTCATGCGTTTAAACACCAAATAACTTCGCGTTAAACACATAAAATTTCATACAAACGGACAGACAGCAGTAAACTAAATGTAGGAACAGCCATCCGAAGCGTAGCTTCAAAGAGTGAGATTTATTTGCCTTAGGAGACTAAAAGGGATCTTATATAATAACGCGAAGCTGTAAAATGCTTGGGTAGAGATATAGTAAGCAACGAAAGTCGCTAAACACATAAGTATTTTCTCAAAACTGTTTTTAGGGTTCCGTAGTCAACAAGGAACTCTTATAGTTTCGCCATGTCCGTCTGTCTGACCCCAGTCTAGCTCATAGACTCTTAGTACTAGAAAGCTGTAATTTGGCATGGATATACATATTAATCACGCCGACAAAGTGGTAAAGCAAAATTTTGAAAAATATTTTTTTTTTAGGTTACCTCCCCTACATAATATGAAGTGGGGATGTAATTTTTTTTTCTTGTTTACCCCTAAGTGTGGGGTGTCGTTGGATAGCAATTTCATAAATATAGGGTTTTGAAAACCTTTTTTGATTGAGGCATCCGTTTGTGAGCTGTTAAGCTTTTGAGTGCAAAATTTTGTTAGAGTCAGGTGTCCCCCCCCCTGCCAGCCAAATGGTTGTTTTTGGATACGTGAAAAAATTCACGGTAGTTGTATATATGACGAAGTTAAAAGGAAAACTATCACAGCTAAGTAGGCTTTACAAGTTTACGAGTAACATTCGACCAACTAAATAAAAATAAAAATATTTAAGTAATTCGTTAACGTTAATCAATGGATAACTAATTAGTTAGCTAAAATTGTTACAAATAAAAGTTATTTAGCGCTAAGCAATTGCTTAAATGCGGCGTAACTAACTGTCAAACTTAAACACTCCTAGACCCTGTTTAACTCGCTAAACAGCAAGATGGCGACGTCGCAATCTCATCAGCTGTTTTTGTGACATGATAGAAAAAATCTTAATTAATACGTAGGTACTTGATCTATCCTCGACTTTTACGACATCTACATGATGACAATGAGTGGTCCTATTTTTGTCGGGAAACCACAACAATATATGAGCATGCCTATCTTCAAAATTACTATCAAAATAACTATAAAGAAGTGTTAAGTGTATTATAGCAGTTTGATATTTGTAATACACAGCCATGTCAATTAAGATTACCTTGTATATGTTGTCACTATCATACATATTGTTATCTATAATATACTCATTAGGTAACAAATGTTACTGTCCAAAAAATTACCTCAGGTGATGAGGGTTTTGGAAGTGGCCATCCACCTGTAGCTTTTATCGCTCTTCGAAATGAGCTTTTGGCCTTTTTTGTTTTTCATATGTAAGCAACTGTTTTATTTGTAAGGCTGTACTGTACTAAGTGTTCAGAAACATTCGTTGCTGACCGTACGTACTAGTGTAATGCTTAGCAAGTCACGGTAATTAATTCTTGACCCAGTAAAGTTTATTAGGAGGCGTTTTAACACTTTAAAGTCAGCATCTCTGCACAAGAGAAGTTTCTCTACGATATACGACTATAATCTTTGAATAGAGAAACACCCAACACCAGGGTGTGATCTTAAACGACAACGAGAACTTTTTTCCTAGATATTATATAGTCAAAACCCAGCATAAAAGTCACTTCCTAACATAAACTGACGTGTTAAATGTAGCTACTTTTCTGACGTGTGCCGGCATCATTTGTTACAACTTCTTGAAATCTGGCACAACAAATTACCGCGGACATGTACTTTAAAGAATGACAAACGATGGATGTGGCCATCAAATGACCAAGACTTATTATTATTATTATTTTTTTTATATTTTACGGGTAAGTCAGTGCCGTGATCTAACCTGATGCTAATCTCTCCCCAAAAAAAAACCAGTGGTCGAGACAGCAAACTAGGTTACGACAGTCCAGAGTGCTTAGTGTGAGTGTTGTTTACTATCAGTATTCATTCGGTTACGTTTACGAAAACGAAAATGTGTATTCTTAACAAAATTTTAACTCTTCTCGTATGTTGCCAGGTGACGCTGCTTCAATGCCATACTAATTTTCTTTTTCGTTAACGTGATCGAATGTAAAATGAAACTCGCACTAGCGGGCACCCAGGTCTCGTCGCCAAGAAATATAGAATTACATTGAAATTTTACTGGACGACAGCGTCTATCAATGCCACTAAGGTACCTACGTAAGTATTATTTATAATACCTCAATGATCAATGCCATTAGTTTTAAAATCTCTGTTACCATTTACAGAGTACTTTTAATTTATTTATGTGACATATCATGAATGGTTTATTGAAATGGACCGTTCTCCCGAGAGCAACTCCAGGGGTGGTCTCGTCGGCATGTCGATCGCTGTTCGCCCAAACGCCATGGCTGGATGCCAACGCTAACCCACATAAAAAAGATGAAGCATGAGTATTCCATCACAAACGCTATAATCTCCATCCATTTAACATGATGTTGCAGCTTCCACATAGTTTATTTTGTAATAAAACAGAATACGGTTAACAAAGAAATTTAAACGGGGATTAACGCAAACTAATTAGTAAAAGGTTTCATACCTTCTTTATACCCGAGACGTTTCAAACTTTGTTTGTAACGTTGTAAAAACAACCTCGTTTTTCTCCGCAGTCGGTAAACAACCAGAATAAGGCTTGTATCCGTAATAAGGACACCGTTAGTGTTGTGTACTTGTGTGTGGCGGTAGTTGGGAAACGAATTTGATGATGGGTGAAGATTCTGCCGCGCAAAGGGGCAACAGTCAGCCCGTGACCACGGGCCGTTGTAACTCGATCGAAACCTCAGGTATAAGGAAGGTATGAAACCTTTTAGTAATTAGTTTGCGTTAATCCCCGTTTCAATTTCTTTGTTAACTATGGAACGCGAAAGTTTAAAAGTGTATAGAATGCTGATATCCATTTATTACATTTTCAGCGTTACCGGACTTTTTTAAGTCGTGTGATCGAAACACCGTCAATGGCTTTCTAGAGAATTGTCTCTATTGCCATTGGGCATCACGCAATAAGCATTCCCGTTCCTAGTAAGGAACGGGAATTCTCCGGAACGGGGGTTCGGATCGGGTCGCGTCAATGAGTTATGGTCTTCCCTTCTATGATCTGAGGGTCTTACGGACGGATCTTCCTACCCATGTGCTTTTGCTGTTTTCTTTGTTGATAAGTTTTTGCCCGCAGATAGCCTTTACAGTAACCGGGCTTTAGGGGGCGACGAAAAACTTAAGGTACGCAACGTCCTCAGAGGGTTCTAGAGGGGATGCCATCACGTAAGCGTCTTCCTGTCCCCTACTATATTCTCTGCAGCGTTCGGTGCTAAGTGAGTAACACTGCACTTTTTTTTCCTTTATAGTTGATGGCTGCGTGCGAATAGCACATTTAGCCAGTGTCAAAGTAATTTCTCTTACAAGTAATACATAAATAAACAATATTTCCTTCCTGTATGATGATGAATGATAATAGAAATGAGAACTGAGAAATGATATACCCCCCAACCCCTCGAGTGTCTCAGTAAAGATGTGGGGCTTTACTAAGTCCTCACGATGACTTCGTGAGAGAATTTGAAAAGTGACGTTGCACTGTTTTGTTTCATTTGCCAACACTCATGCACACTCACGAACACTTAACCGTTAATAATCCACCATTATTTCACATTAATATTCGACATAACACAAATTTTAGAAAATAAAACTAAACCGTAGACATGACTCTTCACTTTCCCGCCAAGAAGTCATAACACTGCACTTAGGTATGGGAGTTACTATTAGGTAATCTGTGGTATGGGCACCACGGGTCATTCACTAATTCCAATCAAGAAAGGGTCATGTGGAGTATATAAAAGCTTTGTGTCTTTGTCATCTAATAGTGAAAAACTAACCCGCCGGCTTATTACCAAAAAAGCAACCAGTTGTTAATTGTACAACTGCAACGCGACTGCTCTAGTTGCAGTTGATAAATTGGTATTACTAAACGAACGATCCTTGAGCGATTTGTGTCCGTAATAAGCCTACCGAACGCACCAACCAATGAACTGTCGCAAATATCAATGATGATCAGAGACGTCATTATTGATTTATGTACACCTATTTACCTATAAAGTCTTTCTATGATGAAAAATAATGAAAACGTTTTTTATACAATTATAGATTAACATTTTGTAAAATTATTCTTTGGCGTATGTAGGTGCTAAGAATGAAGATACAGTACAGTATACCTGTCAGCTCTACACGTATTCGAATTTTCCACAATTCAATCAAAGATCTAGTTAGGTAGTTACCTACTTTTCCTACGCATTCTGTGATTACATTATGGTATATTAAAAATCTGAAATAGACCATTTGCTTACACAGGCTTTCCAAATACTCTCAAGTGTTGAGAGAGGGAAGCAGCGACGCCAACGGCGGAACCAAACGAAAAGATTACGAATAAACATAGGTATAAAAGTGAAATTTCAACACGTTCTAAAATTACTGAAGACAGCAATGAAAATCTGAAAATCTAGGTCACATTACGTACGGTTAGGACTTACGTAGGGCTCCGTCCGTATCGATTTATATATATATATATATATAATTTTTTTGTCTATCCAAACATCCGTGAACGGGCGAGTGTGGGCAGAGTTTCAACAGTCCACGCGGGCAATTCGGAACGCGTATATTTTAGTACAAAGTGGGCCGAAAGATGTAAACATTCCTGAAGCGGCCTACGACTCGTACATTATATACGTACCTATATACAGTACACAAATCCTTAGAATATAATAGAATATCGTTTACAGTTCACACGGTTACAGTTGGGTATCAATAGCTTTCAGACTCTCACCGGAGGGTTCTTGTTCTAAAGCGTTAATGCCGCAAAACAGCAACGGTTTCAAGGACAAATGTCTAGTAAAAACTGTCAAATTTCCTCAATGGACTTTGAAATTGATTACTGAATTATATGGTTGAAAATGTATTGAAGAAATTTGACAGTTATAGATAGGTTGATGTGCAAGCGTCTTGGTACCTTAGGAACAAGGCGGGGATGAATATAACTCAATACCTTCTCTAAGTGCGTTTTTGTTCATTATTTGATTTCCTTAACGAAAACGAGCTTCCGTGAGCTTCGGAAGGCACGTAAAGACGTTGGTCCCGGCTGCACTGGCAGTCGTCAACCACCACCAATCCGCAATGGGCTTGCATGGTAGTTTTTGATCTGTTCTCACTATAGTGTATCCATGGCTGTGGGGAATGAGCTGGTGATGGTGGACGAAAACGAGAATTTGTATGAAAATTACAGAATTGCAACTCGCATCCTTTCGCGGCGCTGCTTCAGATACAATATTGCCACACAAATTATTGTTTTCGATGAGAGTTAATCAAAATGGTCAATAAAACTCACTCTCAGCACTGTATAATACCTTTCTATTATTCTTATTTCTATTTACAAAATAGTATAGCATTTAGTTATATAAATGAATATAAAACTCTTTAACAGATCATAAGTGTTGCGTTGCATGTAATTCATTATTGTCTGCCGGCCCACAAGATTTATAAGGCTTGTCTAAATCCTGTGAAATGAACTGCCGGCGTCTCTCCACGGCTTAAGCAATTTAATTTTATGTTACAAAATTAATTTTATGTTACGTAATGATGACATTTCCTGGAACTATTTCGGAGGATCCCGTTTCTTTTCCTTATTTAAAGTGCCTACAGTTTTGAAAGTCACTCTTTTGGACATAGGTAACTTAAAAATGTACAGGCACTTTGGTAGTTTTCTTTAAATTTGGGTAAGTGCGGTGGTAATTGATGTAATTTTTGCCCTAAAAATTAGTAAGTTATTACCTCTGTACTAAGTATAAAATAATTATGTTTGTTTCCCAATAAATAAATAAATAGTTAATTAAAAAACTTATTGTACCTAGTTCTTTTCTGAAATCATGTATTATTCAGGAATTTCGTTACAATAAACTCTTATATATATATACTTACATTATTTATCAAAATTTTGCATCAACAATTTTTTTTATGATTTTCTACTTTCTTCATATACCTACACCAAAACTTTCGCGTATCATAATTCCTAGGTAGGTACCTACCTATTTACCTACAACAATGTTCGCGGCCGATGCAGCTCAGCTGCAGATATTTCTAAAGGAAAGTGGTGCCTACCCTAATTTGTTATGTACCTGGGTATCTAGGATACCTAAGCCCCGTGTTGACATTGTTGTAACTGCATCCACATTCTTTAACTTTCTGTGAATAAAAAACAAAATCATGATGTCTTTTGTTTATGTTCCATTTTTTATTAATTCAAATAGCTAAACATTTTAAAACGTCGCAAAGTTTCGACAATCAGATGTCCACTACGAAATTAACATCTCCACATCAACGTTTAGAGTTCATTAATGTCAGGCGCAGAATTTTATGTTATTATTCACGCTACGTTTGTAATCTCGGATTTAAAAGTTAGCGTTATTGGACAGATAAATTGACCGATAAAAGTTTTTTTTCTTCGATGTCCATCAGGCTTTATTTATTTATGCTATTATGGGATTTTACATTCGGCCTCACCGTCACTGAACATCAAGTCATTGCTACAATTATTATTGATGGATGTTGGCTGAATCAACATGATTGTCATTTGGATTGTGAGTGGGGATCACAAGCCCGAAATATGCATCGAAAATTCCGAAATACTGATCGACGACCTGGATATTGAACTTAGAGACCTACCTCCTTCCGGATATAAAACAGGGAGCGCTTTCGCAATTGGCCCTCGAGGTTTAGAAAATGTTGAAATCGGTTATAAAATTTTCCAAAATATCTGCAAGGCCCTTTGTCTTTATGGACGATCCGGTACGGTTCAAGAATATCCTATCTACATTGTCATAGACCTTCATTATAAACATTGCGCGTATATTTATTACATCATGTAGATACTCATGAAGTTTTATCACATTTTCATTGGTTGCAACCACAAAGAGATTTAAGTAGTTAAATGTTCCCCGCTCGATCCTCTAAATGCCACAACACATTTACAGAATACACTAAACATGCACACTAGTTTAGGCCCAAGACACCGCACTCGTAGAACAAGGGTACGAAGAACCGTTAGAAGCGCCCTTGGGTTGTTCCGCTCCCCGATCCGATCCGAACCCTTCGGAGAATCTAGTAGGGCACGCGCAATTGTTGTCTTGCCTGGCGGTAGATTTTGCCCAGGATCCTAATTAATGGCGACCACTAGTCCAATCTTCTAAGCTGTATTGTTTTGCATTGTTGCGTTATTCGGTTAAAAGTGATTTACAAGAAGAAGAATCTCTATTTAAAAATTAGAATTCAAGTATGATGTTTACCTATCTGTCTAAAAGAAGCCAGAGCAAAAATACTCAATCGGGCATTAAAAGGAGTTCAAAAATATAAATTGCGTGTCCGTACGATTTTCAAACGAAAACAAATCAGTCCATCAACACCAATCAGCGGGCCGCGATCCCACTCACTTACCCGCTACGCTTCGGTCCGTTTGTTGACAGCGCAAAGGTTACCCGATATTCCGGGAAGCGGGAAGAAGGGCGTTACCCTCTTGGTTACCCTACGCTATCCCGAATTAAACGGAGTACAATCTGCAACACATCACCCGGAACACTTCGTACTTAATTCGGATTTCGAACACACCTTATATAGCCGTCTTTCATGCTATAATTGCAGGCGCAACGTAACTGTACACCTACCAAATAAACATAAGAGCCCACACGTGCTTTATGTAGAGGGATTAAAGTCCAAATTGCAATGGTTCCTTACCTTGACCTGGGCGGGTGGTGTTATAACGTGCTGAACGTTCCCACAAATAGCGTAGCACTTCCGTTAATTTTACAAATCAAACGCGTTTATGAGTTTGCATGTAAACGGTGGAGAATCTTAGGCCACTTTAGGGACAAAGGATTTGAAACTTCAGTATAAACATTAAATAATACCTACCTATGTAAAAAACAAACCAAGAGTAACCGGTCCTATGATCTGACCGCTGTTAAATATACTTGCAAAAGTGTTCTTTCAACTGTGAGAGTAGTAATTTTACAGTGACGTAATACCGCTGGCTTGCAGCATAAATTACAAAATACTAGAAAAAATTTATGAGTATTCTAGGGTCTCGGTAGCTCAGCCTTCAGAGCATTGAGGTTATCTAAAGGTCGTGGGTTTGATTCCCACTCGAGCTTCCCGAGGCTGATTATTTTTTTCTAGTAAAATTTTATCTTGTAACTATGTAGGTATATTGTGAATGCAAAATTTAAAAAAAAATATTAAAAAGCGAGAGTAGATCAATCATGAATCTGTGTTGTATCTACAGCAGCTTCATGAGATCAATGTATCCGTTTTAAGTTTCTCCACACTTCTTCCTTTTTCACGTCTTCTTACTCAACAACTAACATTTGATAGATGTTTCATTTAATAATTGTTTTAAACACTAACGAGAATTAACGAGAATTTCCGCAAACTACCTAATTGTTGTTTAAAGGTAGGTAGTGTAGCGTTAAGTATTTAGACCGCTACTAGTTTGTCGTATTGAGACACATTTCGATTTCCTTTATTTAATATTGTGGTATAATAATATCAATGGGCGTCGTGATTGTTTCTTTTGTGTATGTCGACCTAAGGTATTCGTAGTTCGTACCTCTGTAGTTGTTTGCTGGCAGCTAATAATTATGACTGTAGCGTCAATTTTGAATTTGAAAATTACGTTTTTCCTTTTCGCATTGTCAACGCCAGATTTTTAGAATTTCATTTCATTCTTTGCTCGGATTGCTGCTGAAGAAGTCAATTTTTATCTGCTGTTTGAACGTGAAGTCTTAGTTTACTTGACGCTGTGACTGTTTAATCTTTATGAGAATTATCCAGGCTGTGAGATAAAGCATAATCGTATTAAATCTTCAAAGGTAGGCCAACTGGGTAAGTTATGGGTTCTTTCGGTGCAAAGGGGGGTTTAAATTAGTTTTTTTCTTTTGGTGTTAACATTGTACTGATTTGGAGTGTTTGGTTGTAGCTCCACCTTACGGGCTACAAGAGCACCACTTCGATTTTAACGGCTCGTCAGCTCATACATATTTACATAAATTATCTTTTATTTTTTCACCTTTATTTTACCGTTTAACCCTATTGTTCCTTTTCTTTTTTTTGTAGACTGTATGTTTTTAATTACCTAGTCCCTAAATTCCAAACCTCTTTGTCGGGCATTGCGTCAAGTTGTACTTTTTGTTAATCCGGTTTTCATCCCCGATCATCTCATTCCGCATGCTCACCTTTTTTTTCCACGCAATAGAGCCGTATTTAATAATGAGTGCAATTCAAGCCAATCAGATTTAATTTGCATACCCCAGCTGTACTTGTTTTGTATTTTTAATATTTGTAATCCTCCACATAAACGGCCTCCTTTACTTATATTTTTTTAAAACATTTTTAATAAATAAAATTTAATCGTGTAAAGGTGAAATCAGTGTTTTTATTTATCGTTTCACTACAGTAGGTATACCTATCTTTTTATGGCTTATTTCCATGCGCTCCAAATCTATTGTTTTCCAAAATTCAACTTTTATACATTAATTCCCAAGAGCTCCAATGATTTTCATATTAAAATAATAAATAAAATCACATTTACCAATTTTATTGCCTAGAGCTCCAAAACATTCTCAAGGTACTTTTAGTTTTGAGTCCCAGCAGCTCCAAGAGAAAAGTCAATACTTACCCGCGCCGTTTCGACAGAGTTGTGGTGGTTTTCGTCTGTCCCCTTTAAATTTCTTTGTTTAAAATGTTACAAGCTATCATCATCATGATCATCATCATCTCAGCCAAAAGACGTCCACTGCTGGACAAAGGCCCCCCAAGGATCTCCACAACGACCGGTTTGTGCTATTCGCATCCCGTGGCTTCACACGACCTTCACTAGATAGTCTGCCCACCTTGTTGTAGGCTGTTCGTTGTTTTCCGTTAGATCATCATCATCATCATCAGTTCATTTTATGTCCCCACGGCTAAGGCACGAGCCTTCCCTATAGAGGGATAGGGAGAACGAGCCATAAACAACCAAGCGGACCCAGTGCGGATTGGTGGTTGGTAGTGACTTCTAATGCAGCCGGGACCAACGGCTTTACAGCCTTCCGAAGCACGGAGGAGCTCGAAATGAAAAAATTTTGGTCACCCATCCTATGACCGGCCTATGAAGAAAGTTGCTTAACTTTAGCAATCGTAGACCGGGCGCGTTAACTACTGCGCCATCGAGCTCCTCAGGTAAATGTCCAAGTTTACATCTAAAAGTAACTGCTTAATGCATTCATTTAGCAGTTACGTTAGAGGCAGCGGCTGACGGCAACGACGTGAAGTGTCTGAGACTCCGAGGTTTATTTCGAGTGTGCGTTTGGACACTGCTTTCATTCATAACCGCCTCTCTTCCTGACACGTGAACGTTTCAATAACGCGTTGACTTTTATAATAATTATGAATGGCGGTGCGGAGTTGAGTTGTGGGTAGGGTTACCAACCGTCCGGATTAGTCCGGACATGTCCGGACTTTGTCTGGCTCTTTAATTTGTCCGGATTTTGGAATATGAGTAACAAAACTACATATTAAGCTACCATGCCTACCATACCACTGTAACTAAATGAGTGATGTTTCCGTTTTGCGACTAAAGAGGCCGGACTTTTATCGAAATTGTCAGGACTTTTCAAATTCCTAAATGGTAACCCTAGTTGTGGGAATCAACGGCGGCGGCTGGCGTAGGAATTAAACAGTATTTGTAGTGGCACAGTGTTTGACACTTAAAGCCTAGTGTTCAACTCAGTTGTCGCCAAAAAATAACATACTTACCTAGATTCTCATTGAAATCTTACGGGATAACAACTAAGTAGCAGGTGGTCTGTATTTAATTGTTGCGAAAGGCTAAATCAGTATCTGTGGTCCCTATTTCACATTTTTTCTTTTAAACATTAAAATGTTTAAAAGAAAAAAATGTCGATCGCAGGTTCCTTTTAAATACTGTGCCGCTACCCTACCTGCTATTTTAGCACAAAAACCTAGGAAGCAATGGCGAAGGATCCATACATACCGATTCCCATCGTCTTCCCTATAAGAAATCCCACTCCAGGGATCTACCACGCAGATCTTAATAATTATGTCAGTAATTATTGTCACCAATCAGTTAAATATACGCGTGTGCCAGGCAGTTGCGTAGTGAACAAAATGATTTATTTCCAAGTTTATTATTGATTGATTTGTAAATTCTAGGCCGGCTTACCTTCGGCGTATTTCGACCCCTCGCCACTGCTAAGAAATATAAATTTGTAATTCTTTCTATTGTTAAATTGTCACTGTTATTACTATTACCAACATACCGGAGTGCATTGCAGACACAAAACCTATACCTATAATAATAATAATAAACTTTATTGCACACAAAAGAAAAACAATACAGTCAATTTAAAAAATAAAAATAAATAAAGAGTACAAAATAGGCGGCCTTATTGCTAACAAGCAATCTCTTCCAGGCCTATTTGACATAGAAAAATCCAATATAGCACAAAAAAAGAATACATCCTTCAAATCACTGGCAAGCAAGCCAACATTTAATTACGTAAAAAAAAAACTATTTTGTAGTTGTACACTATTACAATTCCTACACAGAAAATGTAGTGCACGGGCTATTTCGAACTCTAGTTTCGCGTCAGCCACTCTTCCGTTGCTACTTTGCCAAAGTGTGTACCGGGTTGTTTAATAATTAACCAATTTGTTTCAATGAGGTTAGTTAGGAAACTAACAAAACGTTAACCTTGGGTATCATTCATAAACAGAGGCGCATCGGTAAATAGGTAGGTAGCTACTTACTTAGATCTCTTTGTAAAGTGAGAAAAATGTCGGCAAAATAGATAATACCTTAGGTATTCTGTGGAAATGCCTACTGAAACACCCGTTCTGCTATTACTCGTAGAACCGTTCAAACGCCTTCGAGTCAATGAAAAAAAAGTCATTTTTGATAAGAGCGGGTCTGAATCTGTTCACTAAAGTCCACTTCAGTCGCTGTCACTCGCCGGTAAAGCCCATGTCGTGGCTAAACTTAAAGATCAATACGAGGTATAACTCTTTGTATAGAATATTGAGTAAACTATAGCAATCCTTTCGCAGTAGCAAAGATAATAAAGTTAGCTTTAAAAGTTTAAAGCAGAACTTGTGCCAAAACTTTGGCCCGGACGTGGACGCGCCCACAGGCTTATTATTACTGTACTTTTAGTGGCAATCGCAACAGTTTGAAATTTATCGCTACCAAAACACATATTATTTCGAACTACGGAACGTAGACGCAACGGTAGCGCCACAAGCGTGCGATTGACGAACTAAAAGTGCATGACGGCGCCGCGCGTGCGCTATAGAAATAAACCTCAGAACAATATTTTATTATTCTGAGGAATAAACCGACCGATTGTCTATTTCGATAATAAGGCTGCCGGACATGCCCTCCAAACGGGTCCGTTACCCATTTCGCACAATTGATTGATATTGGTTATACGTAGCGACAAAACGTTGTTGTGCCAAAAACCTTATGACATCTTTATACAAATACGTTTACATCTTTAACAAATAGTTCTAAACTAATATTATAATTATTTCTATCAAAAAATTGAAACGGCAACTAATTAGTGAAAGGTATAATTTATACCCGACGTTTGCGTTAATCCCCGTTTAAATTCTTTGATAAACTATGAAACAAGAAACTTTAAAAGTGAATATTATTATTTCTTCTATGGTGGTACGCTGGAACGAAACGTCCTTTGCGCGAAATCCACAAGATCGAATGACACTGCAACGACGAATGTTTTACTAGGAAGCTAGGAAGCGCAGACGACTGGTGTGGCCATCCCCACTCAACATTGGCAGAATAAGACGTCTACGTAGGTACAACGTTGAAAATAATTCTCAAGATACCAACTTTCTATTAGTAGGAGCAATAATTTTGCATTGCAGACAAACACTTCAGTTTAATGTGTCTCTATAAATATAACGAACCTTGCGTTAGACCGGCCGCGGCCCGAACCTAAACCAAATAGGTATATATTAGGTCATTCATGAACCGACCTTTTTTTAGACCGTTCTTTACAAATACACGCCGCGCCCAGGCAGATGCTGCGGTTGTGTGGGACTCACCCACAACCCCCTTATGATATGAGAGGTCTTTCCACTAAAATAACAGAAAAACCTTCATACTAATACCTATTTAAAAAAGCAAACCGGAAGTTTTTCTTTTCATACAATTACATTAATTTATTTTGGTAATCCACATCGGGGAAGCTGCTTAGCCTGGTACTAGACGAGTATACTATACAACGATAAGCCTGAAATGGGAAGCACATCTTCACCCGGAATTTAACTAGCGAGGAGAGGAGCCGGTTGTTTTATCCAAAAAGAAAAAAAGATAATAATAATTTCATTCATCTGTAACTTTTTCCTGAGACGCCATAAAATTTAAAAAAAAATTATATGTTAAGGTATCAAAAAGGTATTGAATATTTACAAATAAATAATTAAGATATATCGTCTCCAACTATGTGAAAAAAATGTGGTCCAGACAACCTGACGTCAGAATGGCTGGCCACTTTCTTTCTGACGCTTACTGTTTAGTCGGTTGT
Source organism: Eudonia truncicolella (assembly GCA_949315975.1). Taxonomy (NCBI): domain Eukaryota; kingdom Metazoa; phylum Arthropoda; class Insecta; order Lepidoptera; family Crambidae; genus Eudonia; species Eudonia truncicolella. Next base: position 14,565,689 of record OX438837.1, on the reverse strand, counting down.
GTTATCTTTGTTTATTTATTTTTATTTATTTATTTTTTTGTTTGTAATAACGATAGATTTAGATGAGATGGAAGTTATAGTTGACTGGGCGGACCACGCATATTGTGCAGGCTTTAGATTGTGGTAGAGCTCGTTCTTAATCCGCCCTTAACAATCTCCAATCAACTTACCATCATATCCTGTCCGGAATAATAGGTACCGAGTACCTACTCTAGGTCTAGAACCTCTGTAGTATACGAAACTAACTCGTTCCTAACTCGCTAACAGTGTCGCCCAGATATTTGGTGGAATGACGATCCACCAGGGCGCCTAGTGCAAGTTTCATTCGCCATTCGATCACGTTAACGAAAACGAGAATTTGTATGCCAAATTTTAACTTCTCTCGTATGTCGCCAGGAGGCGCTGCTTCAATGCACTACTAATTTTCGTTTTCGTTAACGTAATCGAATAAATACGGATAGTATTAGAACTCACACTAGGCATCCTGACTAATAATAGTGTTTTAGATTAAAGTAGGTATACAGACGCCTGTACATCAACCTATCCAAAACTGACAAATTTCTCAATACATGTTCAACCATATAACTAAGACATAAAGTATAAAGTCTATTGAGGAAATTTGTCAGATTCTGATAGTCTGACGTGCAGGCGTTTGTACAAGGTACAAGTTAACCCTATGCTTGGCAGAAATTCTTTTGTGGAATTATATATATTTTTTGTTTTTTTTCACTAGGTACTCGAAATTTTTTCTAAGTTGAGTATCTCAAATAATCCAGTATGCCAAGAAGAGGGTTAAACCTTCAACTGTATTAAAAGGCTTACCACACTCGCACGTCTGAATTATAGTTACGAACACTGCAGCGTATATAAATAAATCTCACAATGATGACGTGCAGTAATACATGAAGCAACATAGCTCTTAAAAATTTGAAACCTACGCTTTAATCCGACCGGAGCGTCCGATTATTTAGAGATCAACCTTGGCTATTTCTATCTCGATCAAGACGGTTTAAAAATACATGGGACATTATAAAAAGTACCTACCTACCGCAATTTAATTGTACACCTGTGTGTGTGACGTTTGGTTGGATTTCATTTCCTATATATGCCAACCATTTTTTTGCATACTTCAGTCGATTACGGGCAATTGCCACGTGTTAATTAAACCGTTCCGATTCCTTAAAGATAAATAGATAGGATAAAGCATCATCACCATCTGCTCATTTTTTATGTCTCCTCTGCTAAGGCACGAGCCTTCCTTATGGATGGATAGGGAGAACGGGTTATCAACCACCACGCGGGCCCAATTGGTGGTTGTCAACGACTGCTTATGCAGCCGGCACCAACGGCTTTACGTGCCTACTCGAGATGATATATTTTTGGTCATCCATCCGATGACCGGCCTTTGGAAAAGTTGGTTAGCCTCAGCACTCACAAAACCAGCGTTTTAACCATTGCGCCATCGAGCTCCTCAAAAATAGGTAATACCTAGGTACTCGACCAGATGCAGAACAGATAATAAGTGAAGTTTTCTTCATAATTTCCCATGGAACATACTAAACCTGACTACCAACATACACTCGGCGTCAAAAAAATCGCACCTTTTAAAAATCATCTTTAAAAATTCTTAAACCTTATGTAGAGGATAGTGTTGGGTATCATTAGAAAGGTAACAAAAAGGAGTATCAAAAAACAATTAAATTTAACTTTCTGTTTAATTATAATTATACAAACAACATTAAAATTAATAAAATAATAAAAATCCTTAATTAAGTCCTAATTAACAACAGATAATTTACAAAGAAAAATGTACAAAAAGTGTCTTAAAATTAACTTAAAATCTAGTGTTACCCCCCCTTGCCCTGATCACGGCTTCCATACGGTCCCTCATGGACCTCACCAACTTCAGGAGCTCTTCTTGAGGGATAAGCCCCCATTCTTCAATCACCGCGTCTTGGAGCTCCTGTAGAGTCGAAGGAGCTGGATCCCGAGATCGAACCTTACGTTTAAGATGGTCCCAGAGGTGCTCTATAGGATTCAGATCCGGACTTCGCGCTGGCCACTGCATCACAGAGATTTGGGACCTCTGCAAGAAGTCGCTCACGATGCCTGCAGTGTGAGCGCGAGCGTTGTCGTGCATTAATGTGAACCCCTCGCCAAAAGATTCGGCAAAGGGGACCACATGCACTTCCAGGACCTCAGTGACATAGCGGCGAGCAGTCAGCGACCCTTGTCCGCGAGCACCTCCAGTCCGGGAGACGCAGACAAGGTCGGTTTTGCCGGCAGCAGACATACCGCCCCAGAACATGCAGGATCCGCCACCATATTCCACCGTCTCCTGGATGCAGGCTTGGGCGAAACGTTCACCCTGCCTCCGGTATACTCTTCTCCGTCGGTCGTTGCAGAAAAGACACACTCGCGTCTCGTCTGAGAAGAGAACAGCTCTCCACTGCTCAAGGGTCCAATCGACGTGGTCACGAGCAAACTGCAAGCGGGCTCGCCGATGCGCTGCAGTCAATTTTGGACCCGTAGCAGCTCTGTGGGCCGCTATCTTCTTCTCCTTCAATCTTCTTCTAACCGTAGATACGCTTACGGTGCGTCTGCGAACTGCCTGGAGCTGCTGTTGCAACTCAACAGCGTTGGAGAAACGATTTCTCAAAGAGTTCGACACAACGAACCGGTCGTCTCTTTCCGAAGTGCAGCGACGTCTACCCGAACCGTGTCTGCGGATATAGCCACCGGTCTCTATGAAGCGCTGGTACACTCTTCGAACGGAATAACGGCTCAGGTTCAGTTGCCGGGCGACATCACACTGCCGCACCCCTGATTGCAGTAGTGCAGCCACTTGAGCGGCTTTATCAGCTGTGGTATCCATCAAAATCTGTGCGTGTGTCCTCTTCAACGGTTGAATAGCGAATGACCCACATTGAACCCGTGTTGACCGTTTTATACCCACAAAGGAAGCGCAACTAGCAACTCTCACGGGTAGCAAAATTTGCATCGAATTTTTGTGACACTTTATTTGTTGCATTAGGTTTTATTTGATAATGAAAAGTAATGTTTTTTATTAAGTTAATTAAGTAACCTTGTAAATAAAATCATAATTAATGCGACTGCATGTGCATATCAAGAGTAAATGACATTTGAAAGTGATTTTCTAAGAGGTGCGATTTTTTTGACGCCGAGTGTATAATCCTTTTTAACCTAGTGACCCAGTTGTACTGGTTCACTAGCATTCTCCGCATGGTGATAAGTGCTGTTTTATATATCATTCTATCACGTTTTAACGAAAACTAGAACTTAGACATCGTAGCAGCGTCTCCCTGGGAATTTTGTCATCTACAATCTCGTTTTCCTTTATCGTGATCTCATCTCATTCGAATTGTAAATGAAACTCGCACTAGGTTCATATTTTGTGTGTTGACTTGTGAAAGAAAGTGTCCTTCTATGATATGGGAGGACATTTTCCTGTATGTGACGCTGTAAAAGAAATGTAGAACAGAAATACCCTTGCTGAGTTTCTTGCCGGTTCTTCTCAGTACCACTCAGTACTTACAAGTTCTCCCGTCCCGCCTTGTGTAGACTTACGAACAAACCGAATGGTATAGTGATAATAGTATAGCGCGAGAGCTCAATCAACAGACTAAAAGATTTTGTATTTGGCACTCAGACACACTCAGTGAAAGGAGTAATTTGCATAATATCCATTAAAAAAGAGTCGCATTGAGAAAAAGCCGTTAACCCTTCAGCCCCCAGAAGACGTAGGTAGGTACGCCACATTAGACGAAACTAATTGATCGTGAAAGTCGACGTTTCTCATTGTGAGTGCCGCGGTGGGTTTCCGCCGCGTTTATCACTCGTTAATCACGCGCGTGCGCCCGCCGGAAAGAAGATATTTTTAAATGTCTCAATCAGTTGACATTTAGCTTTGTTCTGTACCTATTTAGGGGACTACAGTTAGTAACATTGCACAACAATAAAAATAAACTTTAAGAAACAAGCTAGTTTTTTTCTTGTATTTGAAATAGGTTTGAATAGTTTATCAGAATCGCGTAGTTAGAATTTAAAACTATTTTTAATGAATATTTATCTTACTTGTTATTATAACTGAATCTTATATATATAAAAAATGAAGACCGGTTCGACAATATATGTCTTCATATCTCACATGGGCTTAAAGTATGGTGTTTAGGAAAAGAAAGTAATTTAGTCCTAATGCTGAGCAAAGGCTTCCATCATTTAAATCAAGTCATCACCAATTCACCACTTAATCATCATCATCACCATTCACCACTTACTACACTTGGCAAATGCTAAAACTTTATGATAGGTAGGTACGGACGCCTGCACGTCAACCTACCCAAAACTGTCAAATAATAAGTAACGATAATACTGTCGATGAGATGGTTTCTAAATTTTATACAGTAATTAGCGATATAATAAAAAAGTACGTTTCTTTAACTGTACCTAAACGAAATAATTACCCACCATGGTTTACTCAAAATCTGATAAGAGCTCTTAGAGAAAAAAATAAAATAAGACTGCGCTTATCGTAACCCAAGGGATGGTATCGAACTGGATGTTCTCGGCAAACGATGCAATGGATTGGTTACTCACTGTTATAATTATCACATGAGGAAACTCGAAGAAGGTCTTTCTGAGAATCCAAAGTTGTTTTGGACATTGGTTAAAAGTAAAAGACGTGGTTCTAGTAACATAGCCAACATGTCTGATGGAAACACATTGACATCCGATAATAAAATATATGCGACATGTTTGCGAATACTTTTTCGGCTGTTTACGAAGGAAACTGTGATTTGGACACTTCTTTGACACTAAACCAAATACTGTATGCCTGTATGCCCCTGTGTTGAATTATGATACTGTGCTTGCTAAGTTAAAATCAGGAGACAGTAGTAAGGGTGCAGGGTCAGATGATGAGCCCCCTTCTTTATCAAGGCCTGTGCATTTGAGTTAGTCGAGCCATTGCTCACTATTTTTAATGCGTCTCTGGCTGCGGGAGTGTTCCCTTCCTTATGGAAAACTGCAAAAGTGGTTCCAGTTTACAAGTCCGGTCGTGATGAACTCATTGCAAATTATAGGCCGATCTCAATCTTATCATCATTTGCTAAAATCTTTGAATCCCTTATCTGCCCGTATCTTCAAAGACATGTTAGACTGTATCTGAGTGACAACCAGCATGGATTTGTAAGCTCTAGGTCTACTTGCACTAATCTTATTACTTTCACTGAGTACCTGGTAAAAGCCGTTGATGCTGGTGAGAAAGTGGATGTTATCTATACTGATCTCAGTAAAGCTTACGACAGAGTTCCGCATGATATCCTGATCCAAAAGCTGTCAGCTTACAGAATTACAGGATCTTTTCTAAATTGGCTGGCATCTTATCTCTCAGATGAAGAATTTTATGACACTCGCAGTATAACCTCTGGAATGCCCCAGGGCCTGAGGCCTATCCTATTAAACTTATTTATTAACGACTTGCCAATTTGCTTAGTTTTCTGATCCTTACTTGTATGCGGATGACCTAAAACTTGCAAGAGTAGTTGGCTTAAAGAATGATGTTGAACTACTGCAAAAGGATATCAATTCGCTCATAAAATGGTGTAGTACAAATAAAATGCACCTCAATCGTAAAAAATGTTTTTACATGAAATTTTCTAGAAAGTGCAATGACTTACATCCCGATTATACTATTCAAAATATTATATAAGAAAACTAACTTTCATACCACAAATAGAGAATATCAGTGATAAAGCTTCCAGAATGTTGGGTTTTGTTCTCAGATTCAGTAAGTGTCTGAAAAACAGTAACACCAAAATAATGTTGTTCAGTAATTTAGTCCATAGCATCCTAGAATACTGTAGTGTAGTATGGCGACCGCATTACTCCGTGCATTCTTTCGGTTGGAGCGCGTACAAAAACGATAATATGTGGCATCTTACATTTGCGGACAGTAAAGCAAAGACACTGGTTTCCTACAAAAAAAGACTTCGACATTTTAATTTACTCTATTTAGAAAAACGTAGGGATCTTATTGATGCAATGTTGGTTTACAACATTTTTAACAACAAAATTGATTGTCCACAATTGATTTTTTTTTTTTTTTTGGAGAGAGATTGCTGATTGCCGCTGCGGCATTTTCAGCTTCACCGGGCTTTGTCCACAATTGATAAGCGTATTCAAACTTCGCGTTCCTTCCCGAATTCCTAGAACCCCAATTACTCCGCTGTGTCCACCGTTTAAGAGAACTGTACTGGGTGGTAGCTCTCCTGTACCCAGGATTTGTAAACTGCTTAATAGCGTCAGTCATATGATTAATTTACACAATGACTACTTATATGCATACCTACCGCAAATCGATTTGGATGCATCTTTCTGGCCTTGATATCTCTTTTAATATCTGATTTCTTAGTGTTTTCTTTTTCTTTAATTAATGTGTGAATTATTTGTATGTTTGTTTATATTTCTGGTCTATATTAATCTAATTAGTCTTTAGTGTTTAATGTCTTTATTTCTAAGCATGCTGTGTTTACCTGTAATTAGTAGTTACATTTAGCTTAAATAACTTGTAAGAGTCTTGTAATAGTATTAATGTAAACAACTGTTGGTAATTAAAATAAATAAATAAATGTGTTATTGTACAATGAGGAAGGCCTGAGCCTAGGGAGCAATGGGACGTTTCTATAAACGTCTATAAACAGCCTATGCTAATGTAAACAAAAATAACTATTATACCACAAGGGTCTAATGCAGAATGTGACCGTAAGTAAGGGATGAATGTGGGCAGCACAGCTACACCCAGAATCTTCGACCACCTAGAAATCACAAGAGCCAACAAGTGCCGAGGCCTTAGTATTTTTCTTCTGTGCCTGAGTGCGAGTATTATTCATCACTAGTTGTCGCCCGCGACTTCGTTCGCGAAGACTACACTATCCCACAGGAACCTGTTACCGGGATAAAAAGTATCCTATGTCCTAGTCCGGGTCATGGTCTGGCTATGTGAAAATTTTCATCCAAATCCGTTCTCCAGTTTTGCGCTTAGCAACATTCATTTTTATTCATATAACTAGCGGCCCGTCCCTGCTTCGCACGGGTGGACATTTTTTTTATATATATAGCCTATGTTACTCAGCGCTAATGTGGCATTCTAATGGTGAAAGAATTTTTAAAATCGGTACAGAGACAGTGGTTTGTATGGAAAAAGAAAATTGTTGTTTATAATTTTTATTCACGTATTTTTTTTACGTTTTTTCTCTGCATAAGAACTTTCCTCAGCCTTCATCAAACACAACAAAAAAGAAATCAGCCAAATCGGTCAAGCCGTTTTCATGTTATGTCGTGACGACGGAAAACGGGTTTCATTTTTATATATATATAGATATAGAAGATAGATTTGAATACATTATCGAAAACGAGAGTATGTATGGATTTGAAGCTGCTGCATTTTTGCATTTGGAATCTTATATCGAATACTGAATAAAACTCGCATTTATCGTGGGTTATCTCACCTTTACCTACACAGAATATTACCCCATAACACGTGGTTCAATCCAATGATAACGTTATCTTCTATACTTTCCAGCTAGAAGACAGCAGCTGGCTGAAGAGAACTCGCAGAAGACCCAAGAAAGAAGAGAAAGTTCTCCATAAAATTGTCTTTTTCCGCTTTGCTGCTGAGAATTAGTCACATGTCAACAGCAAAGTGAAAAGGTCTCCTTTATGAGAACTTGCTCCGTTATTACAAGGGACAAAGGAAAATGTCAAGAGGGATCAAGCCCAAGAACAGATACCAATTTATGAACAATTCAATGAACGCAAGAAAAAATCATGAAATAAGACAATCACGGACGTAATGTAAGTATGAAAGCTTTCGGAAGTTATCTTCGCTATATTTTGCTGCGATTATTGCGATTATTGCCATTTGATCACTTTAACGCAAACCAGAATTTGTAATGTCTCGTTGTCGTTAACGTAGGTACAGTCGCGAACTTTAATTTAGCACCCACTTCCCGGAACATTTGTTTAATCACTCATACGCAATAAGGGCGAAAACGCTAAATCAACAGGTTCGCTATTCGAAAGACAGATAAGGCATTATTATGATCTTAAATGGCTATTCAAAAAGGTTATCACATAGAATAATCTATATAATAATAATAATAGTTTGAAGAAATTTATATATAACTTTAAATAAAAATGCTTGCAGTAAATCGGGAACAGTTAAATAGTTCAAATAATCCAATTAGCACAAGCAATAGCACGACAATGTAATGTAACCAGAGCGACGGTTCGTCGATAGGCTCGAAGGTATGAAACAGAAGGGAATATCGATGACCGGCGGCAAAACAACCATCGCCCTCATGCCGTAGTTATCGGAAGAACAACGGCACCTCATGCGAATTCAGTATGAAATAGATTTTTTTTTTTGAGAGAGATTGCTGATTGCCTCTACGGCATTTTCAGCTTTACCGGGCTTTTTTGGGGGCGGCGACGAACGTAAAGGGTCCCTCAAGCCGTGTGAAACGAATCACCTTCAGAGGTTATCTAGAGCGAACGGCATCGCGCACTAGTGCGCGTCCCCGTGCCCTACTAGATTCTCCGAAGGGTTCGGATCGGATCGGGGACACTACTGGACCAAGCAGTAGTGCCTAAGGCAATAAATGGTGGCACTTCCGCCTTAACAAAAAGGTTGGGAAGACAAATCTTTTCTCGTATATAAACTTTTTGTAAAAAGAAACAATTTATTATGAAAAACAGATCAAACGAATTCAAGTTTATACTGAACCACGGAAGAGGTCTAAATTTATAATCAAAGACGCTAAAAATTCCAGAAATATAGAAGACCTATTAAAAGGAAAAATCACACCTAAATAATGTTTAAAAAAATTATGTCGGTAGATAAGAATCGGTATAAGGAATATTTTTATTTATTTTAAAGAATAAAGTTTAGTTGGGAGTCAATACGAATTTGATCATTTGTTCGTCTCGGTACTTTTCACAATTAAAATTGTAAAAGATTTTTTATTTAAATAAAAATAAGAATCAAAAACAATGGTATAAAAGACACTACATCATTGTTAACTACATTAAATGTGACTAACCTGTTATAGATTTTGTCAAAAGAAAATAAAAAGATATAATTATTTACAATAAAATTACACAAAATAAATTAAATATATGACTGTACTTGTTAAAAAAAAATAGAATTCGTATTATAAATAATTAGGAAAATGAGGCATTCGGAAAATTAAGAATCAATCAAAATAAGAGTTTTCAGAAAGAAGAATTTGTCCCAATAATAATTTCTCGCTTGGAAAAATAAGAATTAGAAATTGATCGACGACTCGGCATTTTACATCCAATATTTCGAATAATCGATCCCATTATTGACTCCGATTTATACGAGCATCGGATGTAAAATCGAGCACTCTTCTGAAATTAGCTACCGCATCGTTAATCAAAACATTTGGGCCAACATTACGACACGCCATAGGAATTCCACGAATACTTGTGTGGCTACGTGTGTTATTTTACGCATAAATCAAATTGATGATATTGGGTGAAAAAATATTTAGACGCCGCCGCGCCCAGTTCTTGCGTCGGGTCTTCGTCTGAGGCGAAGGAAGCCAAATATTCAGGAATCGATGAGTGATTGACAGCTTTGAAACAATTCCAGACGTTACGCTACTGTAAATAGGAGTGAAATACAAGTGTATGATATTAAAAGTTGTAAGGAAAATTACAAGTTGTCGACTGTCATTTCATTTGTTACCGCTTTATTTTCTTTGTTTGAATGTTTTTTAAGCAATCGACTTTAGGGCCTGTTTCACGATCTACAAGTAAGTTCCCATTAGCGTTTACTTGACAGATATTCCATACAAAACTGTCACTTTATCTGCCAAGTATCTCCTAATCAGACATTGTGAAACAGGCCCTTAGTCATATTATTATCTTGCTATCTAGCACTTATAGTTATTTTTTTTATTTTTTTCAAAATATATTTTAAATAGTAAACATTTGAAAAAAACATTGATTTTTTTAAAATATCTAACCAATAGCGTCCCACTGCTGGTTAAAGGTATCAAATTAGATAACATTATAGTCGATAAATTTTCTAAATTTAGCCAAACCACTTTCCCCATATCTATGCAGAAAAAAACAATAATCTGTTTAGCTGCTAGCTAGATTGAGCGACAACTACTTAATATAAAGAAAACCAGTGTAACTCGTTAATAAAATCACTGAAATACGAGAAAGGCGAAAAGGAAAAAAAAATACAAAATATGTTTAAAGATTTTATTGCTGTACAAATCCAAAGGCATCACTAAGGGTGCCTAGTGCGAGTTTCAGTTGCTATTCGATCACGTAACGAAAACGGTAATTTGCATGGCATTGAAGCAGCGCTTCCCAGTGACATACGACGGGAGCTAAAATTATGCCACGCAAATATTAGTTTTCGTTAACTAGATCGAATACATACATAGTAACTCGCACTAGACGCATAGTAAATGCAATATTATTGAAGAAAGACGTAAATAAATTAATTTCAACTAGTGGTCGCCCAGTGATCGAAATTCGACCCTAATTTTTATAAAAAGCTGTTTACTATTTCGGCTGAATGATGAAATAATTACTCGTAGTATAAAACAAAGTCGCTTCCCGCTGTCTGTCTGTCCCTATGACCTTTAAAACTACGCAACGGATTTTGATACAGTTTTTTTTAATAGATAGTTATTCAAGAGGAAGGTTTATATGTATAATACATGCATATAATTAGACCCGGTAGGTGGCGCTGCTTTAGGGTTCTATAGGATACGGGTATTCACTCAAGCGGACGAAGTCGCGAACGCGCCGCTAGTATTAAATACAATATTTTATTAAGGCTGCACGGATTGTATCATATGCAATGAAAAATTAAAAAAGATAGAATGTGAGTTTGGATTGGCATTGACAAATATCGGCACCTCTTCTTTCATTTTCAAATTTTTAAAAATGTATGAAACAATGTTTGTTTTATTTAATATATTTTTCATGCATAATTTAAAAAAAAATATTAGCATTTTGCACTTTTTCCCTATATAAACTATGAGTGTGCGAAATTTCATACTCCTCCGTCCGCGCAATTTTCGTAAAAAGGGGTACAAAGTTTTTGCTTCACGTAATAATTAGATAAGTACGAGGGGTGTTCAATAAAAAGTAAATGGCATATAAACTCCTTGAACAACAAAAAAGTAAATACTGACAGGTAAAGCCCAGACATTAAAAAAAAATAGAAGTCATTTGTTTTCGTAGTGTCGGAGCGTGGTACGCAAAGGATAAAATTTATATTCGCGCTGCGAGATATTTTATATCTCTGCCTGAAAAAATTAACTACTGAGCAAGTAAATCTAGACTTGAAAGGAACATTACGGGGTTAATCCTCCTCCGTATTCTACGGTTGCGCGGTGGTGTGCCGAGTTTAAGAGAGGAAGAACTTCAACTAAAGACGACCCGCGCTCGGGACGCCCTACGACGGCAGTTACCGAACAAATGATAAAAAAAAGTTGAAAAAATTGTTTTGCAGATCGTCGTGTAACTGTTCGTTGTTCGTGGTCGTTAAATATTTTTCGTTTTGGGGACGCAAAAAAATCGCGAACTTTGGTACCATATGTAGCACCGAAAACTAAAGCAAAGTGGCAACTGGGTGTTCCACTCTAGTGTTCTTTATCTTAATGCCTATGCATAATTGAGCAGAACGGCAAATTTCCGATTTCAACGACTTTCCTCACACTGCAGGTTTATACACACCTTAAAGTTTATTTATGTTGAAAAATAAAATAACAATAAATAATATATAACTGCTTCATACCCATTATCACTTTTTATTGAACACCCCTAGTAAATGCAAACAGTATCACATGTATTCGTTTTGAAAGTTACACTTTCAAATAGATGGATAAAAAATACATGAATGATTGTTTATAAAATCACGGGTGATTTGGTAAAGGTTCTGTCTTGGTATCGTGCCGAAAGAAGATAAAACTCATTAACTTATGGGACTTTTACTGTAGAACCAACTTCGAAATCACGAATAAATATATTATCAGTACAATTTAAGTTTTAGTTAATTTTGATTGTATGTGATACAACAGTTTTTTTTTTTCATAAATTAATTTGATTTTACATTACCCGCCACAATCAGAGACGGCATTTAAGGCTAAAAACACGAGAGATGCAGGTCAGAGTGCCTAGTGCGAGTTTCATTCACCATCATAATTTGTATGTCAAAATTGCCACTCACCTCCTTTGTCACTAGATGCTATACAAATTTTCATTTTCGTTAGCGTGATCGAACGGTTAATAAAACTCGCACTAGTGTGTATTAGCACGAGTTTTATTCGTGCGTCTGGTGTGAAGGTCCGCGGAAGTAACCTTTAACCTGCTTTTAGTGTGTGGGACCCTTGTTAACGTTTACAAAGTAACAAAAAAATGAGTAACTAGAACTAGAATTTTTCATACAAAACATTCAATACTAGACACTACTTTACAATAAAAAAATATTGAGCATAGAGTTTCAATGAAATTAGCTTATTGGTTTAAAAATTAGAACTCTGAAGTTTGTATGGAATACCGCTTTTTAAATGGGTAATGGAGTTCACACGCCTGCACATTAGACTATCCAAAACTGACAAATTTCTTTAAAAAAAATCAACCGTATGCCATTGACTTAAAGTTCAAAGTCTATTGAGGAAAGTTCTTAGTTGGAGGAATTCCTTAGTAGGCAAAAATACGTTTGACTTTGAAATTTGAGTTTGCGTGCCTAGTGCGAATTACATTCGCCATTCGATCACGTTAACGAAAACGAGAATTTGTATGGCGCAATTTTAACTCTCCTCGTTTTCTAACAGGATGCGCTGCTTTAAATGGGATACAAATTTTCTTTTCCGTTAACGTGATCGAATGGCGAACCCGACCCCCCCCCCCCCCCCCCTCGAGCCCCTCGGAGTATCTAGTAGGTAAAGGAGACACACGAGGGAGTGCGTGTTGCCATGCCAACTAAAAACCTTCTTACGGTGTTTATCGAAACACACGGCTTAAGGATTCCTTTTAAGTTTTCTTGCTCAAAAAAGTTCGTTGGCGCTGCAAAGGTCGTTTGAAGCCAACAACAAACTCCCTCAAAAAAAAAGATTGGCAAATGAAACTCGCACAAAACACTTTGATTTGCAGGCACGAGCATTAAAATGTAAGCAATGTAACACAATGGAATAAGAATCAAAACTAGTTAAAAGTATAAAGCTAAAGGTCATAAAGCTGTTCGCGTCCGTGCACACTGCAATCGACCAAAACTGAAACCACTCGAACTTTTTATGAGTTTTAACTAAACTTTTGAATTTCTAATCAGTCCGTATCAGTTTTGACTGGGCACGTTGGTCAAAACCTATATTGACTGAATGTCTGGTCTTTAACAGTCAATAAGGTTATTGACTGAAGGCGTCGGTCAAAATCCTTATTGACTGATTTTGTCAGATAAAATCAGTCAATAAGGGTTTTGACCGACAATAAGGTTTTAGACTGGTTAAGGGTTTTGACTGTAACATATACATGTTATTGCTCGTGACTGTACGTACAAACTGTGGTATAAAGAATGTTGTTGAGCTGTCAACGTCATGAACTCATGACTCAGTGTTCGTCGAGGTGCGCGTACACGCGCCTCAGTTTCTCTCTTTTGTTTTTGTTTGCGTGTTTCTTCTCCTGCTTCCAGGGTTTGGTGATTTGGGCGCCGGCGGCTTGAGCGCCTGTCAAGCTGGAAAAACCACACAACAATTTATCAAGAAGTTTTTATTTATTCAGTTAGATTTTTAATTATTAGTAGCTCCGAAGTGTATACTAATTAAAGAAATTGATCGTGTCTAATTTTATATCTTTATATATACAATTCTTGTGTGCGTGTGTTTGTCACCTAACTCCTCCTAAACGGCTGGACCGATTTGTAAGAAATTTTATGTGTATATTTCAATGGGTTCCTGGATGGTTTGAAAACACTATTGGACCCGGTAGGTGGCGCTGCAATTAGGGGTCCATTATAGAATACGAGTGTTCTCAAGGGGCGAAGACGCGAGCGGGCCACTAGTTTGATATATTTTTGTAATCGGAGAGTATGTTAATGATGATATTCAGATGATGATATTCAGATGATATTCCGATGGGAAATCAGCTAGTGGAGCAAGATTGCGCCTCAATTGCCGTCCTCACCTTGCCGAGCCGCAAATGGCTTCTTTATATTTCGTTTAAAGGACCCATGTTGGACCCATGTTGCATGGACATGTTGGATAAAGAAGGGAATACGTGCGCTGAGAGGACATTCCATTTTTTGGTAGTGCAACAAATAAATAAACTCAATATTATTGTTGATGTATACAAGAAAAGGCAGCACAATATCGATCTCGTTTTTTAAATTAATTATATTAATTAATTAATTAACTATATATATAAAAATCAATTGCTGTCCGTTTGTCTCGCTAAAACTCGAGAATGGCTCGACCGATTTGGCTAATTTAGATTTTGAAATATTTGTAGAAGTTCAGGGAAGGTTTAAACGGTGAGAAACATAAATAATAAGTAACGGAAAATACTAAAAAACGACAATTTAATTTTCCAATACAAAATTATTTGTTTGTTTCGTTGTCATGGAAACTGGTCAAAGCGGCACGAAGTCCGCCGGGTCAACTGGTTTATTAATGTTTTCACGACAATAATTAAAATCTTATCAGGAAAACAATATATGAATCATCCAAAACGGGCATTTTAGATCTGCTTGCTGTATTGTTCTATTGGGAAACAATCTTTAAAACTGATATCAACATTTATAAAATTTTATAAAATACAGTGAAAAAATTAAACGCCCACCCGACCCAGCCAGGAATCGAACCTGGGTCTTCCGCTATTCGGGCGGCTGCACTGACCGCTATGCTACCGGGAAGGCTGACGTAAGCGCTGAATTTTGTCACTGCTTTTTATGATTCCCTCCTTCCTATGATATGGGGTCCTTTAAACGAGGCGTGAAGAAACCTTGTGGGCCGGCAGAGTGAGGGTAACCGATGCTACATTGTTTTAACGCTGCACCAGTTGTCGTCGCATCTGGACTCCATATTCACCTAACATCCAGGTGAAACGGAGTCATTTGCCGTGCTATGAATAAAAAAAAAACAAAAAAAACACCATTTACAAACACAATTTTAAAAGTACCTATATAAATAGTATCCAACAGTTAGCAACCATCCAGCTATTTGCTTCAAGCCGTATAACTCAACACGAATCTAACCGGTACAGAGGCGGCCATATAACACATTTCCAGGGCAATTTCCACGATCGTTAACCCCCCGTCGGCTCATAAAGAACTTGGGTCTATATGAATTAACACTTGGCTGCAATCCAGGGTACCCATTCCGTCTCTCCGCACAGTTTATTTAGGTTTCCCTTAACTCTAATTGATAATATACCAAGTCTTTCATCTCGAATTATAAATAATATTTTGGTAATAATTTTTTTTTTTTTGAGAGAGATTGCTGATTGCCGCTGCGGCATTTTCAGCTTTACCGGGCTTTTTTGGGGGCGGCGAGGAACGTAAAAGGTCCCTCAAGCCGTGTGAAACGAATCACCTTCAGAGGTTATCTAGAGGGAACGGCATCGCGCACAAGTGCGCGTCCCCGTGCCCTACTAGATTCTCCGAAGGGTTCGTATCGGATCGGGGAGCGGAGCAACCCGAGGGCGCCTCTAAAGGCACGGACCTCGGCTCGGATTGACCGGGCCGTGGAGGAGGAGAGAACCGCCCAGGTACATGTCTGTACCTGGTGTAGAGCGAGTGTGAACCGGTTCTTCGTACCCTTGTTCTACGAGTACGGTGTCTTGGGCCTAAACTGGTGTGCATGTTTAGTGTATTCTGTAAATGTGTGCTGTCATTTAGAGGATCGGGCGGGGTTTTGGTAATAAACACTTTTCAAGACACTTATAAACTCTAAAAGCTAAAATGACCATGTCCCATGCATATACAAGTAAATAATTATTTTTTTTTTAAATTAGTGATAAGATTTTATTCATCTCGAATTATAATGATATTTTGTTATATTACACATTTTTCAAGACACTTTAAAAAGTAAAAGGTTATATTCCGTGCTTATAAAGTCGAAGTAAATTTTTAATTAGTAGTTTCAGTTCTATTTTTGCGTTAGTGTAACAACCAGATGTGAACATTTCAGTGCGAGACTAAGGTATGCCTGAGTCAGTGACTCTAATACAGTATATTTTGTACATGCCTTCTATATGTATAGAACACAGAAAATAAGTGAGCTGTAGGAATATTTTGATATTTTTATTGCGTAAGGGCCTTATTAATAAATAGATATTCCGTACCTATTTAGCCTGTACCTATCCTGTCATATAAACTTTTTTCCAATTAGAGTTTAAGAGACAAAGCTTATACTCTCAATTTATTCAATATGTCAAAATTAACTTTCAAAATGAAAAAATACAAATTAAAATTGTATCTTTTGTTTTATTGTGTCCTTATTTCCAATAGGAATTTATAACAATAAATAATAAAAATAGTATTTATAATAATAAATAAACATTACATTACATTACATATTACATATTACATTATATCACATTAGCTTAAAACATTTTTTTAATACATTTTCTTTCTTTTTTCCAAGACGTTTAGTTTTTATCTCACACTAAAGTTATGTTCAGGCCGAAAGTAGAAGCGCACTTCACCCGGCATCCTCAACTACTGAGGAACTGGCTATCTGGTCTGCCTGATCCCAACTATGCTACTAACATTGATGTTATGGCGCCATATTTAGATAAGATGGTAGTTGCTAGCCAGGCGGTCAAACAAGCCTACCACCAACCAAACCGAGTACACAAATATGTAACCCCCGCTGAGTATCGAACCTGGAACCTGGGTCGGCGACCGGTGGTCTTAACCACAAGACCCCAGAAGCAGTTTGATATTTCCAAGTTATTTAAGTATGTATAATATTCATTTATAAATAATGCTAAATATTGTCTTTTCACAACATCCTACATCGTAAATATTATTCAGAGCAACACAAACAAAGATCTATCACCCAAATATACATATAAGTACTTACCCTAGGACTGGCTTGCCTTTCACATGTGAGGTGCTCTTTTTCATTGCGAAGAATGCGTTGTCAATTTCAGCAGACTTGCTCAACCAGCCCTTTTACAATCGAATAAAACATAAAATTAGACACAATTATTAAACCTACATAAATATGAGTGGATAATTTAAAGATATCCCTTTAATAGTATGATGATGATGATGATGATGATGAAGAAATCCTATGATCCCTCATCAGGGAACAAGCCACAGCACAAGAATGGTCGCGACGCATGGTCCCTACTGCGAGTCCTTAAATAGTATAGTTATGTAAAAACTTTATACTACAAATCAGAAATAAACCAAGACTTTATGTTGTTCATTTAAATATTTATAAAATTTATAAAATTAAACGCCCACCCGACCCAGACAGGAATCGAACCTGGGTCTTCCGCAATCCGGGCGGCTGCACTGACCGCTATGCTACCGGGAAAGCTGACGTAAGCGATAAATTTTGTCACCGCTTTTTAATTTTTTTGAGTGCTATTAGCGGCACAGTGCGCCATCTTACCAACGGTTATTGTAACCGCAGATTCATCTTTGCAGATGAAATACCACAAATTTGATAACACAACGAATTGTATTTTTTTATTTTATTGTCTCTTAAAATAAGATTCACGTAATCATATTCATATTTACATAATCAGTCATAATGACTGACTATTTAGTCTTACGTAGGGTGGAATTGCTTTAAGTCAGGTACGAGTAAGACAGTCATTTATGCACCTACAAGTCCTTACACGGCACATAGCATACACGGACCTTCGAGTCGGATATTATCATAATGTTTACATATTCTTCCTGGACGGAATTCTATATTAGCTACAAATACTTTAGTGAAGCAATCGATTCTCATGGGAGTTAATAAATGGCACGTCATAATCCATCTTCATAACAAATTCTGTTTATCTGGGTTAATACGTCGGCGTCGCCTGGTTCAACATCGGAAGTCCAGACCGCGAATAAGTCAACACAACGCTTTCACCACGACTAATAGTGTGTCGAGAACAGAGACGTATTCAGCGCTCGCTCGGCTGAAGATACACAGCGAATTGAGGGACGCCTCGTGATTTTTATGCCTATTAATTCTTGCCCAATAAAAATCGCTTTCATTTGAAAATGGGTATAAACAAATAGATGAAGACAAACAATTCTATTCCGGAGCATTATGATTGGGATAATGAAAAGAGTTTTATAAAATATATTGTATTTTTAGAAAATCGCTTTTTTCACTTCACGTTTAATAAGGATAAAGTCAATGGTGGTAACACTTGAGTTTAAGGATCTCTAATACCAACTATTAAAAGCTTTTTGTAAGTTTTATTATGTTATTAATTTATGACGTAAGCTTCAGAGGCAAAATTTAGTTATTTATGATTTTTGTTTATGACGATTTTTTGTTATAAGAATAAGATCACAAGTTTTATATTACTCTATGATGCTCATTTAGGCACACCTTTGTATCAGCTACTTTAGGCAAACTACAGCTATAGCTACTAATAATGATACTCTTGATTTCAAAGGTATCCCGTTTTACAGTTCGACCAATAGTTAACTAGAAATGCTATAGCTACTACTATGCTACCCTCGATTTCAAAGTTACCCCGTTTTATCGCAACACAAAATCCGTCTCTGTCGACATCCGAGTTCAATTCCACTGTGTGCCCACGCGATTCGTGTCAGCGTTTTTACGACACCCGCGGGATCGATGACAAACGCCCGTCATTAATCCCTACTTTTGTATCAACTACTCAATAAAAGCTGCGCTGAAGCTACTATCAATGCAACCCTCGATTTCAAAGTTACCTCGTTTTACCGCAACACAAAGTCCGTCTCTGTCGACATCCGAGTTCGATACCATTGTGTGCCCACGCGATTCGTGTCAGCGTTTTTACGACACCCGCGGGATCGATGACAAACGCCCGTCATCAATCCCTGTACGCGCGTCGCTCCCGCCATTGTTGGTTTCGCTCCGTCGCCACATCAATCCGAAACAGTTTAATTTAGATGGTTGTTTAATGCGGTATAACAGTAAACATATCTTTGGAGACAACATAATTTATACTTCTGTATTACAAATGCGGCTCTTTGATATGTTTTAAGAGCTATTATAATTCATTCCCGGCTAGAAAATACGGATCAAAAGCGAAACAGAGGAAGCTGAACCAAACTAAAACGTGTTACTAAATGTTCGCGGGTAGAATCATAAAAAGTAATGAGTTTGTTTGTTGTATACGTAAACTATTTATGGGAAAATGTTTCTTTTTTTGTCCCGTATGAGTTCCTACGCCATTCATCCAATAGTGCGTGTGCGCACGCCCGTAAGGTTTCCCAGTTGTTAAAACCATCATGGTATACGAACCGCTAGATTTAACCTGTCGCCTACTGGTAATACAGACACAATAGAATTTCAATTGTTTGTAGGACCGATCTCGCACTAAACAGACGAGATGTTA
The DNA here is from genome assembly GCA_949315975.1 of Eudonia truncicolella. Taxonomy (NCBI): domain Eukaryota; kingdom Metazoa; phylum Arthropoda; class Insecta; order Lepidoptera; family Crambidae; genus Eudonia; species Eudonia truncicolella. Next base: position 14,546,051 of record OX438837.1, on the reverse strand, counting down.
AATAGGAATTCGATGAACAAACTTAACAAACATCAAAACTAAGCTACTTTCTAAAGTCGGGGTGGGATACCAAAATTGTGCGACCTCTCCCCTTCCATCATTTGGTCCAGAGACTCTGGTTCGGAGCCGGGTGGCAAATCGGTCATTTTAAAAGACCACTCACCACATAATTGAAGAGGAGAACTAACCGTGGGACTACAGAAGACTTATCACTTTCTTTTTCGCTTTTCGCTTTAACTCGCACTAACCGACCGACATAAACACTAACTCCAACCGAGTCGCTTCAATCATTTGGTCCAAAAGATTCAAATGGCAGACAGTCGGGTGCCAAGCCAACTCAGCCCATTTTTAACAGACTTCATAAATGTTATGATTCATCGTTTACAGCCGAGAAATCGTTAAGAAAGACGAATGTATACTCACTTCGACCATTCTCGCTTCTCTAGGCGTTGGTTTCCTATTCTCCGACCGCTTCGCTTCGATCATTTGGTCCAGAGACTCCGATTGGCAGCCGGGTGGCAACTCGGCCCACTTGAGACGGCCACTCGCCGCGTCCTTGAGGAGAAGGCGGGCTGACCGCGACTGGTCCGGCTGACCGGCGGCGGTCATGAAGCCTCTATTATCTAGGTAATAAGGTACCAATTGGTTGATGTTTATTGGTTTTATTCTTAATTAATAATTATAAGTCAAATGTTGCATAGTTAATGCTAAACGAGCTAATTATCAATGTTGTGTACGCCTGTAATAGGTATATGTAAACGAGCTAATTATCAACGTTGTGTACGCCTGTAATAGGTATATGTATAAGCCATAATTATTGTAATAATGTTTTATTTAATGTAACTAAATGTATACCTTTATAAGGTGTACCTTTTCCATAAATAAATAAATAAATAAATAAATGTTAATAGATAAGACATAGGCTGTTTTTTAAACAACTTCCCTGCCCTGTCACAATAGTAAAAGCAGATTTTCTATTACAAGATAAAATTTAATCTTGTAACTATATAAAGCATAGTGAATGCAAAATTCAAAAGTCATTAATGATGACTGATGAGTGATGAATGACATAATGTTTAGTGTCAAAAAAAAGCATGAAATTCTATCTGACAAGAGACGGTGAATACGCTAGACTAGACGCTATATAAATTTTTTCAATATACTCGCATGACAATAAACACTTTCGAGTATATTTTAAAGAAAATAGAACAAGATCTATTGAGATCTGAAATGAATTTTATATAAGTATTTATAAAATATGAATATAAAATATAATATATTTATTTCATATGGATGCACTATCCGCCAGTTAAAATCAAACGACGCGTATTGACGAGCGGCTCCGCCAGCATAATGCGCCGGATCGTGTGCGCGCCCGCTCGCAGTTCGGACAGGTTCAAACATGTCGAGTATTTGTTTCGTGTGCAGCGGATTCCGCCTGCGCGATGCGCCATGACTCAGGACGTTTTAAAGTTATGGAGCTAAAGAAGTTTTACTTCAGTCGTGTGGTCTAAAGCACACTCGTTTTATTTTAAATAAAATTTTATTTTGTAGCATTGTCAATGCCAAAATTGAAATAATAAAAACATATGGGCATTTTTCCCAATATTTGGCGCTGTAAAAGAATGGAAGAAAAAAATGCTCTTGCTAAGTCTCTTGCCGATTCTTCTCCGTACAAGGTGGCCAGCCTGTAGACTATTATGATCAGTTATAGTGACATTCATAAGAGCTTAATAATTATTATTGTAGCCTAAAGTGAATAAAACTTTTTAACCTTGAATTTTGATTTTTTTATTTATCTTTTAGGCTGTCACAGCCCACATATGCGTCGCCGCGCCTTGTACACCAAGTATTTAAATAAGTTCATAAATAATTAGGCTCCCAAAGTTTCCAAATAACGTTTTATTGTGTTATAATTCCCACTCGAGCTTCCTGAGACGAGTTGGTTTTTTTCTCGTGAAATAGCAGCATGCTTATTATTATTATTATTAAACAAATAGTTGGATAACGCATACGTACAAGCGTGCGCGGTGAGTATCTGCTTGTAGTCCAAGGTACTCTCGTCGCTCTGCGGCAGTAGCAGGCCGTACTTCTGTTCGAAGGTGTGCCGGCTCACCAGCTGGCACAGGCGCGCCATCGCCGAGTCGTGGGAGCGCATCTGTGGAGGCGTAGCTATACTGTATAGAATAACCTTTTAACAAAACTACTTTTACGTATCAGCTCGCGTTTATTTTACGCATTAATTTGTAAAACAAACGCACCTGATTAATATAAAATGAGGGTATACAAGTTACAAAAACACAATGTTGAAAAAATTTCCACGAGCAGGATTTGAACCTGCACCCTTCTGACATACCGGGTCAGGTGCAGGTAATTTGCGTTAAAATTATATAAACAAAATAAAAACATTTTGGTATACAAGTTACCAACTAATTATGATATGAGACGACAAACACTTCAGTCACCCTGTGACCACGGACCCTGCAAAGGGTTCGAAATGTTAAAATAAAATTAATGTCTAAAATAAACGCGAGTAGATCCGTAAAAGTAGTTTCATTTCAATGTGTAGTGTTCGCGTAAATTTTAGAAAACAATATCAATGGGCAATACAGTTGTGGGCATAACGTTGTATGCACAATATAACTGTAACTGGTGTATTATATCACAGTAGTCACTGTAGCTGGTCTATGGACAGCACGGCGGTGAGCGTGAGGTAGGCGTTACTGCGAGCGCCGCGCGCCGGCAGCAGGAGGCCCGGGCACCCCCGCTACACACGACTTTTTTAATTTTTAATCATTTTTTTAATCATTTATTTATTTGTACCATGTATACAGCAAGTGAGAGTTACATAATTAAGATGTATCTAAATTTGATTGAGGCAAAGCTGGTTGACAAAAGTTGAAGCTACCTTCGACCAAACTAGGAATAACCTGTTCTTCGGTGTCCGGTGCCCCCTCCTCGGACTACAAATGAAGCCCTTACAATCATGCTTTCCCAATAATAACGGGACATGGTAATTTTAGCTTAAAAATACATTTATGCTAACTAAGACTACCCTATACTATATACTGACAAAAGAAGTCAGTATTAATATTAAAATCTTACAAGCTAAAATCGGACCAGCTAAAGTTTATGCGGCCACCTCCCACCAACCGTCAGGTCATAAAGTAGGTGTCAGACATCTTTGCGCAAGCACAAGGGACCATCTGCGTCAGGTCATAACGCCAGCACAGGACGAGGCCCGGGCACCCCACTACACACAACTTTAAAGTTTATACTGCCACCTCCCACAAACCGTCAGGTCACAAAGTAGGTGTCAGACATCCTTGCGCAAGCACAAAGTACCATCTGCGTCAGGTCATAACGCCGGATCAGGACGCGCCGAAGCGCATTCTTCATCCGGTTCTTTTAAGACTAGTGTCTGGAGCGAGTTGCTCCGTGGACACGTATAGTCCACTACCTAATATCCAGATAGGTTACCGGAGCTGTAAGCTTGCTCACTTCTCGTTGCACCAAAAGAACAACTTGCAGTTTCACTGCTCAGATCGTCAACTCTAAAGTCGACTACCAAATGTTCTCTTTGGTGGCAGAGTTGTAAGCCCACTAACTTTTCAGTACCCATCCAGGCACCTCATCAGTTCCAAAATCCTACGCGGCTGATTCAACCGGAGACATTGCATTTAGCGGGCGCCTCTACTAGTTATCCAGACTAGTGCCGGAGATGTTGAAAGCCTACTCAATGAAAACCATCGAGCAGAACAACCAACTATAGACATCTCACGTGCCTCGCAGATCCTTTCGCTACAGGCCCCACCTAGGCTGCTACTCGGACCCGCTCGCTGTGCACGAAATGGAAGCCTGGCCAGACTTCAACCAGGCAGACGAACATTCCCTCTTCCCACATAGCCACCACGAGTCCAACCCATGTCCGGGACCTGCCGGAGACGCCCGCGAAGGCATAACCGGCAAGGGGCCTAGGATCCGAACTTCCGTGGTACCCTTGAAAAGACAGCCGGACCCGTAGTTCAAACTGCCATACCCTACCTATCTAGGTCAGTAGATAGGGACGAGGCACGGACAGTCGTGTAGCTGTCGTGTAGCGACATCTTCGTCTAGCACTAGGGACTGTACCTAATCTATTAAGTGGCAGTAGAAACTGTACTCAGTCTAATGCGCCGCAGTATATATGGTACCTGGTCTATTATGTCGCAGTAGACTCTGTACCTGGACTATAATGTCGCAGTAGACACTATACCTGGTTTATTATGTAGTAGTAGACACTGTACTCAATCTATTATGTCGCAGTAGACACTGTACCTGGATCTATTAAGTGGCAGTAGACATTATACCTGGTCTATGGACAGCACGGCGGTGAGCGTGAGGTCGGGCGCCACTGCGTAGGCCGGCAGCACGAGACCCGGGCAGTCGAGGAGCTCTACGTCTTCGTCTAGCACCAGGGATTGGATATGGCGCGTGTGACCCGGCATTGCGCTTACGCTGACCTATAAAACATCATCATGTTATTAATCTATGTATTAATCTGCATTACTTTAATTTACTATGAGATTTTGCAGGATTCTTGTGTGGCCTGTGTTTTAGTTTTTAAGATCTATAATTGTACAACATGAAAGCAAATAAATTAATATTCAAATAATATGTGCAGAGAAAACTTCGTGCTCCTTTTTAAGCACATCGTGCGCACAGAGGAGTGGGAGATTTGGTATAGTTAAAGATTCTATGGAAATGGTATGCAGAAAGATTACATTTAATGATACTTTATTGTTGTTATATTTTGTGAATTACAGTCGAATTTCAACCAATGACCACTTTTAAATATTCAACTCTTTCAATAAATCATCTTGCAAAATTGTTTTGTGTTTATTTACCTTCTTAGTTTGCATTATCACATTGACAGTACTAGATTTTCCCACATTGGGATATCCTATCATACCCACAGATAGCCTCGGCGGATTTTTTAAATTGTCTATCTTTTGTTTCTTCAGCATTTCCAACAACCTATTTCTATCAAAGATTTCATGAGAATTTACTAGCTCATCATCTGAGACCACTGATGAATGTTCTGAAACTGCTGTATTTGGATAAGATTCTACAGGAGTTCCCAGTCTCAAATTCTCTACAACCTTGTTCAAAACCTCCTGGATTTTGTCCAATCTATCAGCAGTATTTTCAACTGCTTTATCAAGATCACCTAGTTGTCTTTTAAACAATTCTATATCTTCTTCCGTGCTCTTTAAAGCTTCTTCTTCTAAATCACTTTGTGTTAAGTTGTCTAATGATTCTGCTGTTTCGGTTTCTGAATTGTTATCATCATCATTTAACCCCTTTGAGTCATTGCTTGCTTCTGAAATCTTCCTTTCATTTGTTTGCTTAGCTGCAGAGAAGAAAACTATAGGAACTTTCTGAAAATTTTAAAAGGTTTAAGTCATAATCACATTACATACATTGATAATATCTTTTTTTTCGTAACTGTAAATAAATTTAAATACTTACCTCTTTAGTAAAATATTCTGCCCAACATTTCCTTTCGTATTCATTGGTCAAATCTGCTTTGTTAAGTAACAAGATACATTTGCATTTTTGTTCTGTTGCATACTTTTCTAAATCTTGACACCTGAAAGATATTAATCAGTCATAACAATAACAAATAATAGTATCTTCATCATCATCATCATCATCATCAGCCTATACTAGTCCACTGCTTTAGCTACTTACCTTGGGATCAGAACAATGTATGTGATGTTGTCTCATATATTTTTTTATGTTACTTATGCAACATGGTACAAAAATAATTCTATCTTAATGTGCACTGAGAGAGAGAAAAAGTAGAGTTTTAATTATAATAATAGTATGCTAACAGGTAAATGCCTATTATGACAGCATACTGATACTTGAAACACAATGGCTATAGTTTGCTTTGAGGCTTTTGCAATGTTTTATGCTCAACAATATTACTAGCTCTGTAACCACTCAAACAAGAATGTACAGAAGCCTGGACATTAACCTATTCGAAAAAAAATCTTATTTCTTCAATATATGTCCAACCAGTCCAAGCCATATTCACAAAGTTCAAAGTCTATTGAGGAAAGGAGAAGATTTTTTTACTATGGGAGCTGGGCTTAAAATAAAAACTCAATTAACATAAGCAAATGATACATCAAATTAAAGAAAAAAATAATAGAATTACGATCAAAGTATTTATATTAATAAATAGACGCGCATTTTAATTTAATTCATATATAAAAATACATTTTCCTAGCAACAATAGAAGTAATGTTGCAATAATAAAAAAAATATTATTGATATAGATGCGACAGCGGTCAGTGCGTTTTTCATTAAATTAAAAAAAAATACATGTCTACATATCTACATCTCATGTTTACAATCATCATACTTATACTATACTTTCCCTAACATATAAATAAACTAAAACTACATGCAAGATATATATCTGTTGTGCAAATGCGCAAGATTGATCGCTTATGGAGTAAGCAAGCACTTTTAAGGCACTTAAAGCTCAGAATTCCAACCAACATTTACATGTTTTAGAAAGCTGCCCCTATGTATCCCTATGTATCATAGAGTTGCTGATTGTTAATGTAGATTCCATAATATGCATGTCAGTGAAGCGATGAAATCAAAATAGAATTACTGAATTGGAAAACAACAAAAACGTTGTAATAAACAATAAAAAATTCCAAAATGCTCCAAATGTCTTGTCATGACATTAGCAGCTGGCTCAGCTGTCAGTTTATGTCAATCAACTGTCATAAAAGAACTCGGACATAGTTCCTTTCAACACTTTTTTTTTAAATAATACATTTTTTTTACAAAATAAAATGGGCATCTTTTAAAATCTGCAAATAGTGTAGAATGAAAGTATTAAATGTTTATAGTATTAATCAACAGAAATAATCTCTGTTAAGTTTTCATTTATTTTAAGCCCAAAAAAATGTTGTCCTTTGACAGTTTGTTGTAGTCTGATGTGCCGGCTTCTGTATAGCAATGCAATAAAGTGCAGCTGAAATAAGTATCAAGTTGGTGCAGGAATCATATCACTGTCATACCTTAAACAAAAACCTTCTACAATTTTTTTTTTTAATTCTGTCAATTATTACAAAAGGCTTACCTAAACAAAAGGGGATTTCTGGCATCCAAGAGAATTAGGACTATGTCAGACTTCTCTACTGTCCTCCACAGCTGCTTCCAAAACTCAATGTTCCTTTCATACGGAGTAAGAGCGGCCCCAAGCTTAGCTTGCAGCTCATTCAAATGTCGGCGCCAATCCAGGAAAGATTCACGTTCTCTGTCTTTCTGTTCTTCAGCTGTTATTTCTGGTTTCCAAGGAGGTCTATAAAAAGTTACAGTACTTAATATTGTTATAGTTGTTATTGTTAGTAAAAAGTTAATATTGTTGAAGAATTATATTATTATATTATTATACGGGTTCGATTCCTGTTTGGGTCAATGTCGAAAACAAACTTTTCTATCTTTTGTGTTGGGTCTGGGTGGTTGTGGTACCATCGTTATTTCTGATTTTCAACAAGTGCTTAGCTACTTACCTTGGGATCAGAACAATGTATGTGATGTTGTCTCATATTTTTTTACGTACTTATGCAACATGATAAAAAAAAAATCTATCTTAATGTGCACTCAGAGAGAAAAAGTAGAGTTATCATTATTAATTTTGATTTAAAAATAAAAGAGCTTTATAACAAAAGCAAAGAATTAAACATTAAATTCTTCCTTAGAAAAGTAGTGATAGTTAACAACAAAACCTAATCACAAAGTAGAATACTTTAAATAAGATTTTTATAATTTATCTCACCTTCTAGGCACAGTCAAGGGTTCATCAAAATTAGGCTGAGATGTGACAATATCAACAGCATCTGGTACTGATTTTACATATTTCATATTCATCTTTTCAGCAGTGAACTCCCTTTGAGCCAGCTCTGCTGTGGAGAGGAACTCTTGTAAGGAAGACTCTGCTGTCACGGATTGGAGGTTGAGGCGTCCCCAATCATAGCCATCGTTTACTTCTGTGGTGTGAAGCTAAACCAAGAGCAGCAAAAAAAAAGACAACAACATTTTATAAGTACATAGGTAAATAAAATATAATTTTATGCAGCAACTCACTACAGCAATTAGTTGGTTTGTTATATTTTAATAAAAGATAGCAAAGAAAAGTTGTACGTATGTTTTTTTTATAAATTTCAATTAGCTTGCAATTAGCTTACCATTGTGTTGTCTTCGACATGTTTTCGGTGTCGATTTTTAGAAAATCTATCTTTTATAAGGGCTCGCCCAAGAGAATCCTTGTTCTTTTTACCCATTTTTTATGCAATAATACAAAGCACGAACAATAAATATCACTTGAATAATCGCTATTTAGTTTTGTACTTAACAAACTCTCTTCAACATGTGCGTACTGCGTGCGTGCGTACTGTCATCTGTCATCCATGTCACAACAAAACACATTTTTTTAAAGTGTAGTTCGTTCCCTGAGGAACCGGCTAAGGTCATAAACCATGCTGCCATGTCTTAGTTTCTTAATTTCATTAGTTACTTCTTTGTTACTTCTGTCTTGTTTCCTGTATGATGATGATAATGATGAATGATAATAGAAATGAGAAGTGAGAAATTTAGACCCCCCAACCCCAACCCCTCGAGTATCTCAGTAAAGATGTGGGGCTTTACTAAGTCCTCACGCACTTCTTGAGAGAATTTGAAAAGTAACGTTGCACTGTTTTATTTCATTTACCAACACTCATGCACACTCACGAACACTTAACGGTTAATAATCCACCATTATTTCACATTAATATTCGACATAAAACAAATTTTAGAAAATAAAACAAAACCGCAGACATGACTCTTCACTTTCCCGCCAAGAAGTCGCCACAACACTCTGAGAACTGAAACATATGGAGACGCCCCATTGATCTAAACAAAAAATTGCATAAACAAAATTTACAAAATGTTTTGTTTTGTTTTATATAGTTTTTGTAATTTTTGTTGCGAAACAAATTACAAAAACACAAATGTTGAAAAAATCCACGAGCAGGATTTGAACCTGCACCCTTCTGACATACCGGGTCAGGTGCTCTTCCAATTGAGCTATCGTGGTTCTAACCAGCCCGCCGAAATTATTCAACACTATTTATTTTTCACTTTGAAAGCCAAAGGCGCCAATTCAATGTCAACAACTACCGTCATTAACGTTGTGGTATGTCAGAAGGGTGCAGGTTCAAATCCTGCTCGTGCATTTTTTTTTTAACATTTGTGTACAATATACATTGAATCGACACATTAATAACAGATATGTACTTATCTCTTTTTAACTAACCGATTGTGGTGTATGAAAAAAGAGACATTTAATATTAGCTTTGTACTCATTTTGGCAAATTTTTGAGTGACGTCACGAGCGTTTTGACGCGTGCTTGCGTCGCCATATTTAGTGCCAATGTTTGGTGGTACATCTCCTGTCAAATGGTTGATAGCTCGGAATATTTTTTGTTGATTTATTGTTGTAAACTCCAAAAATATTATTTTAGTGGCATTCAGGACATTGTCCTGGAAAGACGTGCCTTCGTGTTGTGTTAAGCAATGTGGTGCAAGAAGAAATAAAAATCAACCTACTTTGACTCTCCATTGGTAATTAATTTAATTTTAATTAAATTTAATTTTGATAAATCTAAAAGGCTATCGTGTAATGTAATGTATCAAAATAATATTTTGAAAGCTAATGAAGATGTATGTTAGTGGTATATAGTGTTTTCGTTGTTATTTTATTGATTACAGCATGATTAGATTTCGTATGAATATCTAGTGATACGATAAGATGTTTTGATGTATCGATACATTTTAGATAGTTATATTATTTGCAATGGTGTTTTTAGTGCAGATTTCCTTTAAATGAAACAATAAAGAAGAATTGGATAGAGGTTATTGGTCGGGAAAATATAAATCCGCGACATAAAATATGGCTCGATGCACTTCGACGAAAACTGCTTCAACAGAACTCTCGATGTAACAAGATTACATGATGGTACAGTTTCTTCATCTTATCTTCTGGTAAGCATTTTTGGTCAAACTTTAATTTGATATTATATGTTATATATAATTGAAGGCTGCTTTTTCCAACTTAATTTGTAACAAATCGTTCTATGTAGGTATTTTAACGAAATTAGTAATTTATAAATAAGATAATAATAAGTAAGTAACGCAGTCTTTCTTTTTTTACTCGTCGATGCTATTACCTAATTATATTGTGCTTAAAACATAATTCACTGAAATTTTCTTTTGTAATGTCATTATTGATTTCTTCTTTTCAGCCTAATCAAATTTGTTTAAAATATGACGAACAAAACCCAAGAACAACATACCAACAAGACGCTACATCATCATCAGCTGCAATGGTGGGGCTATTATGTTATTTAAATTATATCTTATTGTTCACACGCCTGCACATCAGACTACCACAAACTGTCAAATTTCCTCAATAGAATTTGAACTTTATGTATAAGGCATATGATTGAACATTTAGTCAAGTCAATGTTTAATCCAAGTTTTTAATAATGACAAAAAAATGTAAAAATGCATAGAACAATTTAGTTCTTATTTTTGTTCTCAATATAATTATAATTTTGATTTCCAGGTTCCGGATGCAACACTAGACTAATAAGTAACTATTAAGAGGTTAAATTTAAAATGTAAAAATTATAGGAAAAAAATTAAAGCTTTAAATGTAAAAGTAAGACGACAAAGAAAGAAAATTGTAGATTTTTCAATAATTAACAAAGATTTACAAAATTTGCATTTGGTGAATACAGAAAATATTATAGTGTGAAATCGTAAATGTAGTTGTCTGTGTCTTTGTGATTTATATTGTAAATGAATGAGACTGAGTCGACGCGCGCGGCGCGGCCGCGTGGAGCATGGTCGCGTCGCGTCGCTGGTCGCCGCCGCCCCGCCGCCCGCTGTCGTCGAGAATACGGCCTTACTGGCAAACATACCAAAATAACTTGTTTTATTGTCGACATTTGATTATTTATATATTTATATATTTATAACATATGTAGCGTTTATAATAAACATTAAAATCCTTGTTGTATAAAAATAATACATTTTGCATAATGTAGCATTTTCTTTTATTTAATTACCTATATCTTTTCCCATGCTGGGCTGGAAATTAAAAAGAATTTTCCAGCTGCATCTCATCCCGTGCATGCAGTAAGTCTGCTAAGGGAACAAAGGATTTTTGTTGTGTAGTGGACACTACATGTTCCATATATTATGGATATGGTGTCCCATATCCATAACACAAATATTAGTTTAATATTAAAATGCATAAAAATCCATAAGCTTACATAATTCTAATTTATTTTATATTTATTTATTTTATTTTATTGTTTATCAATTTTACATGCTGGTTTACAGAGCAGAGCATCCAACACGATACACACAAATAAAAAAATAAATAAATGGGATTGGTCTGCTCCGGACTGCTTATCCCATAGGTATTTTATAAAATATATCTATTGATATTTTGGCTATTTATAAGTGCTTGTTCAAATTCAAATTTAAGTCATTTATTGATTTATTGCATATCACATTACAATATAAACGCATTGTTACTAAGCCTACGTAGTAAAGTTTATATTTAATTTAATTTCATTGAAACTATAATAATTATATAGCATAATTTCGTTGATGCTTTTATAAAATATCGTTACATTATACTTGTATCGATAAATATATCGTTACACAATATGGCAGCACTACGGACAGGTGCCATTTTTGTTTCCAAGTAAGTTTAGGTAATACACGTTTTTTTTTGTAGGTATACCATCTCCATATGTTTCAGTACTCCTGACCCACAACACAAGACATGTTTTTACAGAAATGTCGAAATAAAAATGACAGTTTGCCTTCAAACAGTAAACGAAACGCATGAAATAAAAATAATAATATCAAAGGAAATTACCAATGTTTATCATTTCAATAAATAAAATTTATACTAATTATTATAAAGAGGAGAGTAACATAAAGGCTATATTGAAAAAAAGTCCACCCGTGCGAAGCTCCCTGCTGCCGGGCCGTTAGTATACAATAAAGTTAATAGATTTTGTGTTTTGGGATTAATTGGAATTTAAAATAATATGAAGCTTACGTTTCTTTTTACGCAGAACCACGATAAACGATCCTCTACGATTCTAAGTGACAGATAGCAAACTAAAACGGAACGTGAACGTTAAAATAGGTGCGTGTAGTATGGTGTAGTGAGAAATGGCTTGAATCTAAATCTTCGATTTTCTGCAAACCTCATTAAATTTATTAAAGCTTTAGTGTATTTTTGATATTTTACAACATCTTCACATAAAGAATATCTGCGTTTCTTTTATGATGTCTGAATATTATGATCATTACCACCGTTGGGAGCCACTTGCTGAGTTTCACTTCAACATCGGTGATGAAGATGATGATGACTATGATGAAGATAATTATGTATATTGTTTGTGCAGTAGAGCTTTTATAAGGTAATTTTTGCCTTTAACTATTATGAAAATCAACGTATAGAGTAGAGGCGCGAGTGTTCTGACCCACATACCTATCGATGTTTGTTTTTGTTCAGGGATGGAGTAAGAACCTATTATGTTGACAAAGAAGAAGGCAGTGAGAGCGACGCAGAAGTGACGCATAATTCCCACTCCCAGGATGAACATTCACATGTGCATTTTTCTTTGGACACTTCCTATAAAGTCAAGTGTGAGGTAAGCTATGTATTAAATATCCTAATATTAGGGTTTGTTATTATCGAAGTATTTAAAGATCTTTTTGTCACTTAAAACTAGTTTAATGTTGTACAATACAATAATATAATTCAGATACAAAGAAGGGTAATTCTTTGTCTTTAAGTTGGTCCCAGCTTGGTACAAACCTACCAGATTTGATTTGGTTAGCTATTGCAAAATTATAGTTTTATTCTCAAGTTAATGATATTTGTAATAATTATTTAATTGTTATTTGGAATATTATTATAAAAATAAACTAATTTATTTTTATTACACTATATTGTAGTGTATTCATATACTTAGTTTTTAGTTTAGTTTTAATAAAACTAATGTTATTAATTTATTTCAACTACCTGTCTGTTTCGAAACAGTAAAAATATTTGGACAAAACAGTGTAGCATGACATAATATATTTTAAATTAACAGAAAGATGAAAACGCAAGCTGCTACTGCAGTGCTTCCCATACGGACAACTACTGCTCAACAGATGAACATGACCCTGCTCAAGTCCAAGGCACTGTCTCCCATGCTTTGCAGCCCAGCGACAGTGGGGCAGATCTCACATATCAAGACTGCCATTCTGACTACACCACGCACGAAAAGATGGATCAAGACATTCCATTTGAAATCATCACAGAGTCTGATGAGAACTATCACTCTGAAAACACATGGGAAAAGTTTTGGGCTGTCAATGGAGAAAGACTGATATGGGCATCTTGGATTAAGAACTATAGTGATTATATTAACCCATGTTATTTGGACGAGAATAACGATCTTCTGATGGACGACAATAACATTCCGAAACAAAGGTCGGATGATCAAATATATAAAGATTCACAGTTTGATATAAATAAAAAGATTGACGAAGATGACAGTATGAGGGAAAGAAAATTCTCATATGATTCCAAAGTAAATCCATATAAAAAGAATAAAGCAAATCCAAATCCATCTGAGAAAATTGGTGATAATGAGATGCGTAACAGAGATGAACACTGGTTCCCTTTAGCTCGTAAAAGGTCCTGTTCAGAACATGATCGTATATTGAGCCCTAGGACTGTGGCAGGAACAGATTCAATGACAAATGTAACCAAAATCACCCTCTCCAGCTATGTATCTTCTAGTCATGTGACATCTGAATCATCCCCATCTGATGATTACAGTATGTCGTCAACTACATCTGATGACCAATCCAATGATAAGACGCGAATAGCTAACATAGATGTCAACTTAGAGCATCCCCCATCAGAAGAGTATGATGCAGATCAGTATTGGCAACTTCTATGGAAGAAGCACTTTGGTGAACAATATGCTTTACATTTTGCAAATTATGTCGAAAGCCATGATGAAAAGCCTATAGAGGCAGATGCGGTAGACTCTAGTCCAGTGATAAATATAGTGAATGAACCTGTTACTATCACTAAAGTAGAAGAAAAATTAGAAGTAGAAATCGAGAATAGTGATGGCAACTCACAAGATACACAGACTATAAAAGAAGTTCAAGCTCAAGTAGATAATATTAAATTAGAAGATAAAATTACGAAACCGAAAAAGCGTAATAAGAAAAGCGTCAATAGAGTCATAAGTTCAGTAGGCATGTTGTTGCATACTTTACTCAAAGAAGAACAGAAGAAGAATGAATTGTGTGACTTAAATGAAGGTAGTGAGGTAGTTGAAGCTGGAGATGGTAATGATAAAACGGAACCAGTTGCTACCGATGTAGTTGATGCGACAGCAACAGCGATAAACGCACAGCAAACAATATCTAGCAATACTAACTTTTCACCATACAGCTATGATGATGGTGATGAGGATCCACCTGAAGATAAACCGGTTGTAATAAAAAGAAGGTAACAACGTTTTTTTTTTTGCTTTTTACAATATATTTTTTTCTTGCATTCACAATGCAAAAGACCCTGGGAGTCTCAGTAGCTCAGTAGTTAGAGCATTGGACCGGTATTCTAAGGGTTGTGGGTTTGATTCACACTCCAGCTTAGTGAGCCTGGTTGATTTTTTATGGTAAAATTGACTTGTAAATATAATTGTACCTATTCCTATATATTTTGTTATATTTCTACATATTTTCATTTCATTTAGTACTTCATTTATAATTTAAAATTATACCTATTCTACCTTTTCAAGTAGGATTTCCACAAAGTATAAACTAGTAACATAATTTTTTTATTTACCAATATGATTATAAATAATTAGTGTTGTTATTAATAACAATTTATTTTCAATGTTCTGCTGTTTCCAGCCATGAAGTAGATGAAGAAGCAGTGGCTGCAGAAAATATCAAAACAACCCTAGAGCTTATGGGTTTCTGTGTCAACCCTGATAATATGCCGAAAGGACAACTGATTTACAAGAAACGAGCGACGAGGTTGCAGCCGCCTCGACATAGGAGATTCGGTGCATCCAGGAAGACCTACTTTGACGACGAGGGCAATCCTTACCAGGTAAAGCTAAATACTTTTGATTACAGTTTTGATGCCTCTAACTGCGCTGTCATTGCCCAAGATCGATTCAAAAGTCAAAGTCAGAATATTTATTTTATATAAGCCTACACACTTACTAATGTCACAAAAAATAATAAACTATTTTTTTTTTCATCATCGTCATCATCAGCTCATTTTATGTCCACTCCTGGGGCGCGAGCCTTCCCTATGGATGGATAGAGAGAACGGACCATAAACCACCACGCGGGCTCAGTGCGGGTTGGTAGTTGTTAACGACTGCTAATGCAGCCGGGACCAACGGCTTTTACATGCCTTCCTAAGCACGGAGGAGCGAAAGTGGCTTACTTAACCTCAGCACTCGCAAACCGGGCGCGTTGAGCACTACGCCATCGAGCTCCTCATCTAATACCACCACATAAAATTTTAGTATCCTTCAAAACGGAACACACTAATTTAATTTATTTCATTAAAACCATGCATGGTTTAACATGGTTTATGTTAAACCATGCTGCCTGGCGTCAAAAATAGGTGGTCGTGGCTAAATAAGATAAGATAAGATACATTTAATGCCATAAAATTGTGTAAATGTGTATGTGTGATTGTACCAAATAAAGATTTTTCCTATTTCTATTGCTATTAAATACATAGAGCTGATCTTATGTTTATAGGGGAACAAACAATTTACCCTAGACAAGCATGTAACTTTAGTAAGTGGGTAAGAACATATTATTGTTAAAGAGAAGCAATCAATGTTAAAGAGATGCAATAAATGTTTTACTTACTTACTAATTAGTTACAACCTAAACTACTATTGTACAGAAATATTCAGTCAAGTTGTAGAACGCCTTCACCCACATGTGATAAAAGACATTATTAATTGTTATGATGATATATCATAAACATATTTCTTCAGTAAATTACAGTTCTTAGTGCTTTTACGTATGTAATGAAATTATTGTAAATCTGCAGGCACAAGAGTCCAACGACGAAAGAGAACTACAAACAGACGACGGTAGTACTGAAGCGAGGTCTGACAATGAGAAAGCTTCAGACGTCCCCAAAGCCAAAACTACAAGTACTGAAGAAAGCAAGACTGAGACTGTAGATGACGAACTAGAAGAAAGTAAATTGACGAATGAAGCGGCCGGCGTACCGCTCCCTTCAGATATGAGCGGGTCGTTCAGCAGTGTACAGGAGAACAGTGATGAACATAAAGGTAATTATCCCACTAAAAACATTTTCATGTAAAATGTTGCCAAGATGAGACCATATGTCTCGCACTGTCAAAAAGTTATCAGATCTCATGTAGCTTCCCAAGCTTTGAACTCTACATGCCTTACACATAGTCAAAATATGTGGCCTGACCGTTTCGTTACTACAAGAACTATTGTATAACAGAAAAGTAATGAACAGTGAATAATGAAAGGATTATGACCATTTTACTATGGGAGTTAGGCTAAGTTTACGTAACTATGCGCTTTTATGAAATCAGTAGTAAACACTTTTACTACTGGTTTCATGGTTTTTCACTTTTACTTCTGTATTTATTGGTCAAGAATTATTTATTGTAAATGTATATAGGTAGTAAAAACATCAGTCTATTAATTATGAATTAATTTAAACTAGTGGTTGCCCAGTGGTCGAAATTTGACCGTAATTTTATTAAGGCTGCACGGATTGTATCCTAAGCAATGAAAAATTAAAAAAGATAGAATGGATTGGCATTGACAGATTTCGGCCGGACTTCTTGGCGGGAAAGTAAAGAGTCATGTCTGCGGTTTTGTTTTATTTTCAAAAATTTGTGTAATGTCGAATATTAATGTGAAATAATAGTGGATTATTAACCGTTAAGTGTTCCTAAGTGTGCATGAGTGTTGGCAAATGAAACAAAACAGTGCAACTTTACTTTTCAAATTCTCTCAAGAAGTCCGCCGAGGAATTAGTAAAGCCCCACATCTTTACTGAGATACTCGAGGGGTTGGGGGGTATATCATTTCTCACTTCTCATTTTTATTATCATTCATCATCATTCATCATCATACTGGCTGGAAGGAAATATTGTATATTTATGTATAACTTGTAAGAAAAATTACTTTGACACTGGCTAAATGTGCTAATCACACAAAGCCATCAACTAAAAGAAAGAAAGATTTCGGCCGCTCCCCTTCCATTTTTGAAATTTTTGAAAAGAGTATCCTATGCGTTTGTGTCAAATACATGGTAGTGTGTGTAATGTTTGTTTTATTGATTTAATGTATATTTTTAAATAATTAAAAAAAATTAACATTCTGCTTTTCTTCTCTATATAAACTATAAGTGTGCGAAATTTCATACTCCTCCGTCCGCACAATTTTCGTAAATAAGGGGACAAAGTTTTTGCTTCATTTAATTGCTGTATTAAATAGATACTTTCTTAAGTAGGTACTTATTTACTTAAGGCGACACGTGGAAAAAATACATCAACTTTCATCAAGTTGTAGAGTATGACAAGACCAACGAATCTGAAATTTTGCCGACTTTATCTTTAAAACCCTTGCTCAAAAACACGATTGTGCAATTTTTACTCGATCGTAATTCTTTACAAAAACACCTATAAAAAATTATTAATGCTAGAATTACAATGAAATTACTTAATCTATGTTTTGAAATCACTCAAATATATTGATAACATCATTATTCTTAATTTGATTGCTGCATATTTTGATAACTGGAACCAATAACTTTTTCAAAATATTTTTTAGATTTCTGTTAATTTGCGGTCTCAATTGTCGTAGGCGCTACGTGTTTTCGACCTTATGACAGCGCTCGTAAGGTTCAGCCTTTTTAAACATTCACAAACCGAGGTGTCGTCTTAACTAATACAAGATAAATACGAGTTGAATAGCTATAATATATAAAAAATAATATAATTTGATCCTATTTTCGTTACTAACAATAATTATTGTTGGCAATCGATGTTATAAAATAATGTTTCGGTGTTTTTTCTAGAAACAAGTAAAGATTATATAGCAGACCATAGAATAGACTCTAGTCTATGGTTATTTGTTCACTTTAAAATCAGTTCAGCATTTATTTATGATAGTATTGAAACCCCGCATTCTTTATACTGAATTTATTTATATTAAACTAGCGGCCCGCTCGTTACTTCGTCCGATTGAGTGAATACCCGTATCCTATAGAACCCTAAAGCAGCGCCACCTACCGGGTCCAATTATATGCATGTATTATACATATAAACCTTCCTGTTGAATCACTCTATCTATTAAAAAAATCCGTTGCGTTGTTTTAAAGATCTAAGCATACATACATGGACATGTTTTATACTATGTAGTGATACTAGCTGACCCGTCAGACTTCGTACCGCTTTGACAGTTTCCATGACAACAAAACGAACAAATGATTTTGTATTGGAAAATTAAATTGTCGTTTTTACTATTTTCCATTACTTATTATTTATGTTTCTTACCGTTTAATTATAACCTTCCCTGAACTTCCACAAATATTTCAAAATTAGCCATATCGGTCCAGCCATTCTCGAGTTTTAACCACTCAAACGAACAGCAATTGATTTTTGTATATATAGATTATAATGTAGGAGAAAACTTTTGATGCATAAATGCATTAGACGCAAGGTAAGTGAAAAATAGCCTGGTTTTGGTCATTCTCTGTTTTCACCTTAGCCCATGTGACGGTAGCAAAGAGTCAGTAACTAAAGTTTATATTGTTGTTAACATAGCCGTGGAGTCGACGAAGCGCCGCCGCCGGCCGAAGCGCCAGTATCGCGCCGTGGCCGACCACTCGGAGATCCCCGCCGAGCTGCGAGACACGCCCAAGATGCTTAAGTACTGGAAGAAGAGGCACTCGCTGTTCCACAGGTAGCTTGGTAACACCCACTTACCACCACCCTAACCCGCTTGTTGTGGCGGCCGCCAAGTATGGAAGCCTTCCACCAACAAAACGGTTCATATCTAGGCGACGATCCCATAACAGTTGCGAACGCCCCCCCGCTCGATCCTCTAAATGACAGCACACATTTACAGAATACACTAAACATGCACACCAGTTTAGACCCAAGACACCGTACTCGTAGAACAAGGGTACGAAGAACCGGTTCACACTCGCTCTACACCAGGTACAGACATGTACCTGGGCGCTTCTCTCCTCCACGGCCCGGTCAACCCGAGCCGAGGTCCGTGCCATTAGAGGCGCCATCGGGTTGCTCCGCTCCCCGATACGATCCGAACCCTTCGGAGAATCTAGTAGGGCACGGGGACGCGCACTAGTGCGCGATGCCGTTCCCTCTAGATAACCTCCGAAGGTGATTCGTTTCACACGGCTTGAGGGACCCTTTACGTTCCTCGCCGCCCCCAAAAAAGCACGCTGAAGCTGAAAATGCCGTAGAGGCAATCAGCAATCTGTCTCAAAAAAAAATAAAAAAAAAACACCCACTTATCCCGACAGGGTGTTATAACTAGTGATAAAACGATTACGATTTCCATTAATCGTTGATTATTGATATTGCACGATTAACTGTAATCGTCCAATCTATCGATTATTTAGCGAATCATTTATTTTCCTAAAGAAAAATATTTGTAACATACTTCGTAAATGCGCAGGATGTCTTTTGTTCATGCGTGTATCAGAACGCTTCTTTGACTGGCCTGACGTTTCGTTTCGGGGATTCCCCCGAATTCTCCGCGCGGCGCAGGGTAGTAATACTCTACTGAAGTGTTTTTTTTTTTAATTATTTCTCGTTAGTTCGCTCTACCAAAGTTAGTTCAGTAGGTATAGTTTAAATTAATTGGGCTAAAAAAGCTAGAAATGTTATGTTTTTTGAACAAAAAAACAAAAAAAATAAAACAGATAACCATCAAATGAGCTTTGTTCGTCAATATTGTTAATTACCGTACGAAATATCACAGTTGGTTTAATATAACACTGTCCAGCTTGAAAGGCGACCACCGGTCAGCCCATCACATCACTATAGCGTTTGTTAGTGTTAATGCACTTCGCTTATCACTTATAGGGTGATATGAGTGAAACAAAGAATTTTTTATTCATAACTTCTATTAAAGCTGTGGAGTTTCTTGCGCCCATTATTCTCCACATCTAAAAAATAGACGTCCTGAATGGGTAAAAAAATATTTGGGCAATTTAAAAGCACTTTTTTTTAGTATATTTGAATATTTTTTTTACTTAAACTTATAAAATTTTTAAAGTTAAAGTAGGTACTAGAATAAATCAACTCTCCAGCCCCAGAAGGCTCGTTTAATTCTTCTAGTAGTTTGTGATTTACGCTGCAAGCCAGCGATGTTACGTCACTGTCGTGGCGTACTTCATACTTCAGACGCCGCTCCCGCGCTTAGACGCCGCTCACATCGGCTATGTCGTGGCCGAGCACTACTT
This sequence comes from Eudonia truncicolella, assembly GCA_949315975.1. Lineage (NCBI taxonomy): Eukaryota > Metazoa > Arthropoda > Insecta > Lepidoptera > Crambidae > Eudonia > Eudonia truncicolella. Next base: position 14,525,377 of record OX438837.1, on the reverse strand, counting down.
TATAAAGCAGGTGTTAAAGCCGCTTCGCCGCCCTCCAGGTTCGACGAAGGCATCAAGCTAGACCTGGAGAGCTGGTTCAGCGTGACGCCGGAGAGCGTGGCGCGGCACATCGCGAACAAGTTTGCCTTCGACACGGTGGTGGACGGCTTCTGCGGCGCCGGCGGGAACACCATACAGTTCGCCAGGACTTGCAAGAGTGGTAAGCTGTGCAACATTTTTTCTTCCCCCCTTAATTATTATAAATGTGAAAGTTTGTGTGTATGTGTGTATATTTGTTGCTTATTCACGCTGCAACGGATGGATGGATTTGGATGAAATTCGGCATACTGATAGTTTATAACCTGGATTAACACGTAGGATAGTTTTTATCACGATATTCCCACGGAAACGGAAACCACGCTGGTGAAACCGCGGGCGGCCGCTATTAGTGTATATATAGTTACAAGATAACATTTTACTAGAAAAAATCAACTAATAATGTTATCTAGTAATTACACAATATCAATTTTCTTTGTTGGAAAGTAAATGTTAATAGAAACGATTGGTGATAATTTATATTTCCCCAAACTTCTTGGGTATCAATGTATCAGATGTGAGGCTTTATTAAAATCTTACGACGGCTTCTTGAGAAAATTTGAAAAGTGACGTTTCACTGTTTTGTTTCACTTGGCAACACTCATGCACGTTCACGAACACTTACGGTGCCCGCCCACGACCGACTTTTTGTAAGACCGCCGACAATCAGTCCGATTCTTCCGCCGTGATTTTATTATCTATTTTGTGACCGACTATATGTACGACGTGTGCGTTGCAACATAGAACTCCATATGTTTTATTTTCACCGTCAAAAAATCGGTCACCGATTATCGGATCGCTTTTGGTTACGAATGGTTGCAATAAATAAATAATGTTTCCTCTTCAGTAGCTCGTTTATTGTCGTTACAAATTTTGAATATATTTGAATTTATAAAAATAACGTTATTATTGTGTGTAATGTGTGCGAATTGCCACTAAGCTATGTTACGCGGACCCGCCCGCCGCGCCAGCGCCGTCCATTTCCCGTGCCCTCTGTGACGTCACCCACTAGATTAATTATTATCAATGTTCCAGTGATAGCGATCGACATCGACCCGGTGAAGATCTCCTTAGCGCGCCACAATGCCCGCGTATACGGCGTAGAGGGCCGCGTGCAGTTCCTTGAAGGGGACTTCTTCGAACTAGCGCCGCAACTCGAGGCTGACATGGTGTTCCTCAGCCCGCCGTGGGGGGGACCTAACTACTCCAAGGTCAGTAGGCTCTCTATACTGTCTAGTTTTTTGTTTGTTTTCACTTAAGCAGGGTACCCACGAAGGTGTAGCACGAAATGTAACTGGTAATATATCAACCTATACCATATTTATTTTAGGTATGGTCGGGTACAATGAACTGCGGGTAAGGAGAACCCTGCCTTTCGTAATGTATATCTTTGAACTTCTGAGAGGCAAGATATGCAACGCTGCAGTTCCTGATGGGTATGTAGAGCGGCGGCGCCAGACGCAGCTACTGGTAGTGCCTCACGGAAGGACTAACCTTCTTGACAAGGCCCCACTGACGAGGGCCATACGCCACCGGATAGCCGAGAGAATAGAGATGTTCATTAGTTCTCTGTGCGAATTCAATAAAATAGCTTTAATTATAATATGTTATAATTGATTTTGTAGTAATAGTATTTCTATATGTATTAAATAGATCATTAAGTTTTTATTTAGAGTATCTTGAGTGTGTCATGCTCTCTTTATTTGTCTCTGCTCGTACGTTCCCTAAAATATGGTTGAGCGAAGCGATGGCTGATTCATATGTCATACTCGTGAACGGGTGCTGCCTGTGGAGGCTGGTCTGCTCTTGCATACTTATCTTATTTTTAATATTATTTACTGTAGTTTGACTTGACCCGGTATGTCAGAAGGGTGCAGGTTCAAATCCTGGTCGTGGAATTTTTTTCAACATTTGTGTTTTTGTGATTTGTTTCGCAACAAAATTTGCGTTAAAATTATATAAGCAAAACAAAAACATTTACAAAAACATCTATTAGTGAAATCAAGTCATTGCTCCAATGTATGGGTATCTGCTTAATCACCGTGTTTCAAGTCAGTCTCAATTAAATACTTGCCCCAGGATAGGGACAAATAAAAGAAAATAAATCTTTGCCCATATTAAAAAAAAACTGTTTGCAAAATAATTACCACATCAAATTAAGCCTGAATCAGACAGTGTTGTCCAGCAGTAAACGTCTTTAGGTTGAGATGATGATAATAGTCTGAGGACGTCCTACACTAAATTTTCCGATTGAGTATCAACTGTGGATTATTTCAGAATGAGGAGTACGACTTGGAGACAATGTTGGAGCCGCGGCCGGCGTCAGAACTGATGGACGTCGCCAGGAACATCACCACCAACATCGCGATCTACCTCCCTAGGAACACCAAATCCGATCAGGTGAGGCACTTTGCGCAGTACTCTACTCTAGATAGACTCCTTCGAGGCGTTAGAGTCGAATATCGATAGTAGAAAGCCCCTAAGCAGAAAAGAGAATGTAAATTTTTGGTTTAATTTAAATTATTAACTAACATTAATTTTACATTTCAACTAACTAAGAAACAACCCATAATAGAAAAATGTCCTCGCTTTTGATAACGAAGATTCGTTTATTATGTGGTCGTTCGCTTCTTCTTTTGTTGTAGGTACTTTGTGTGTGCCAATATTGAATTGAATATTTCTTTCGTCTTACTTTCTTTACCTATATTATGTTTTGACAGTTACAAATAAGATCGCTATTTCCTCAGTGGCGGTTATTTTTAACTTAATTGTTTTGTGCTACGAACTTATTGATAATGGTCTATAATCCACCCGAAATGTTAATGCACCTGTGTTATAACAGCGATATAAAAGCAATATCGAAAGCTATATGCTATAGCTAGGCTATTTTTATTTTTTTTTGTAAATCCTATTCACGTAATTGCATGCAGTCTTCACCTATAATTGTGTTGACATTAAGCTAAAATCTATTTTTGAAATGTTTTGTTTACGATATCAATGATGTTAAATATGTTGGTGATCATTTAAATAAATAAATAAATAAATATTGCTATCGTATCGTATCGTATTCATATCGCTTTTGAAATGACAAGATGACGCCATAAACTATAGAGCGCGATGGCGAAAGAGTTGGGCAGTCGGGGGGCTGGTTTAACCCAACAATTATCGGTTCTGCGACTTGTTATTGTTATATTATAATATCAGCCATAACTATCCCACTCCTGGGCAATGGCCTCCCCACACTTTTTCCACACCTTCCGGTCCCCTGCGACTTATCTAAGAAAAATGTGATATATAATGCTATTAAAGTGTCTTTATGTTACAGCTAATATCAATAGCCAAGGACATCGGAAGTTCGCTGGAGGTGGAGCAAAGCTACTTGGACAAACGCTACGTTGCGATCACAGCGTACTTCTATCAAAATAACGAACTCTAAGGAATAGTTTCAATTATCGGTTGTAATATCGGTTTTATTAAAATTCCGCGATTTACGCTCAGAATCAAAAAGAAAAGTCCCGATCTTCGAAGTGAATCTTACTCGTGTTCTCAAGGTGCACTTTTGAAAAAGTGGTAATATATTATTCGATAGTGCACCTATCTTACATACAGTGGATTTTGTATGAGACAAGTTAGAACAAGTGGTGTTCCAAAAATTTCCAAGTTCGGTAACCGCATCTTCTAACGAAACGAGTCAGATCAGGGTGCCTGGTATGAGTTTTGTTTACTTTCCGTATTCATTAGGTTACGTTTACGAACGAAAACGAAAATTTGTAGGGCATTGAAGCAGCGCCTCCTGGCGGCATACGAGAAGAGTAAAGATTTTGCCATACAAGTTCTCGTTTTTTGTTAACGTGATGGAATGGTGAATGGAACTGGAACTAAGCACGCCAGAAGCTGCGTATATTGCTTATAATTGCTTGCGGAAATTTGTTAAATATCTTTTCTGAAAGGGGTTCTGTAAAATTTGTAATAATTGGGTAGTTGACAACAACAACAATTGATTCCAGAACAATAAACGTATAAATGACATCACGTAACAGTTCATTATAACAGTAACCAATTTTTTATTTGACCTAAGCATGAATTTATGTAACATAAAAAGTTATTAATAAACACTCAATTGACGGAACAAAAGAGTGACGTCATAGATTGCTAACCCCATACAATTTCTATTAAAAATAATAGTTTTGACAGTTGTATAAAAGTTTCGTTAATGACTAACCAGTCAACTACCCAATTTTGGTGTTATTTATATTTGCAACGACTCGTGATGGGAGAAGTGGTGATTCAGTTAATTTTATAAGTAACCAATATACCAATGTACACACGCCGGCACATCAACCTACCACAAACTGTCAAATTTCTTCAATAGACTTTGAACTTTATGCCTTAAATATATGGTTGAAAATGTATTGAAAAAATTTGACAGTTATGGATAGGTTGATGTGCAGGCGTCTGTACTATTTCTTATTATTTCTTACCATTTATATAAAACTTAATTCTGTGATGGTTAAATAACAAAAACGCACATTTACGTTGATAACGCAGTTAGAGACATATCGTTACTTAAAATGAAATACATACATACATACATACATACATACATATAATCACGCCTCTTTCCCGTAGGGGACCTTTCCACCACTTCTTTCCACTTGCTACGATCCCTACATACTTGTTTCGCTTCGTCCACTTTCATTATTCCCTTCATACATGCTCTTCGGTTAAGGCTAAAGGCCAAAATGAACTTTAAAGCCCGTTGTCATTTTAAGTGTTGATATGGTAACATAAACATACACACTTATAATACCAAACGCATAATCCGACTCCTTAATTACCGAAAATTAATTACGCGGTAATTTATTGACATGACGTCTCAAGTGTTGTAGGCACATCTATATATTAATACCAGAAGAGAAAACTCGTGCCCATAGCGCGCACGGAGGAATGTGTGATTTGGTATACCTAGTTAGGAGGAGTTCCGATAGGTTTTATGTACAATATGTGTTACAATTATTTATTACGAAACGAATCTAGTTTTTATGATTGCCCCAAGTCAATGTTGATAGTAACAAGTTGAGTAATTACAATTTTGTTTGTAATTATTGCGACAGAGTTTTGTGTGATAAACAAAATATATAAAAATAAGTTCACCACATCAAGCTTACTTGGAAATTTTTATATTTTAGAAATATATTCGGTTAATCAATACCTCAATAGTGTAGAAGTTCAGCAATAATGGAGTAGTTTTTAAGGAGATGTGTAGATATTAGAGCTCAAAATTATTTTAAGATTTAAATATTATATCAACGAACGGCTAGATGCAATACGGTTTAGTTTGATTATCGATGTCTATTCACGAACATAGATTTCTATAGTATAAAGTAGTGCCAATTATTTAATCAATAACTTCCTAAAAATTTAAAATTTGCTTGTTCTTACAACTTTACAGATAGAGCTAGAACTAAATATATCAGCAATCTCTCAGGAGTAGTGGACGATGAGAAGGCAAACAGAGGCGGTCTGCGGTCGCGATAGGATGTGGTAGTCAATATAATATGAAATGAAGCATATCGAATAAGACCGCACCAAAAAATAAGGGGACCCAACAGGTAAGCTTATACATACAGCGCTCGAGCAACGCAAACGTAGACCCCTTTCAGGGTCACAGAATCTCGAACCATCTCAGACCAGTCCGAGCGCAGCTGTCCCGAGATTCCGTGTGCGTTGCTCAAGCACGTTTGTATGAAGCTTACTTTCTGTAGTGTCCCTTTTTTGTGACCGCAAGCTCCGCCCGCTTCGCCGCCGCTCGCCTGTGTCTTATGGTTCAAATTCCAAATTCAAAATAATATATTCAGTTTAGGCTACAAGTAGCTCTTGTGAATGTCACTATGCCATCGGTTCGTAAGTCTACTCTGGGCGGGAGATCTTGTACTGAGAAGAACCGGCAAGAAACTCAGCAACTCTTTTCTCCCTTACAGCGTCAAAAATATTAGAAAATGCCGTATCATAGCAGGACACTTTCCATCACAAATAAATACAATAAAATATAGAAGACAACCACAACACACAAAAAAAAACAAAATAAAAAATCTAAGTTACATCAGGTAAAAACAAAAATGATAGACTGATAGACCCCCCCAACCCCTCGAGTATCTCATTAAAGATATGGGGTTTTACTAAGTCCTCGGGCGAACTTCTTGAGAGAATTTGAAAAGTGACGTTGCACTGTTTTGTTTCATTTGCCAACACTCATGTACACTCAACTTAACGGTAAATAATAAACCATTATTTCACATTAATATTTGACATAACAGAAATTTTAGAAAATAAAATTCCTATATGTGGAGATTTGTAAATAGCATTGGTTAACTCACATTGTCTAGTAATAGTTCATATTTGACTGTAAATCTTCCAACAAGCAAATAAATTAATAAAAAAACAAAACCTCAGACATGACTCTTCACTTTCCCGCCAAGAAGTCTGTCACCTGCTTGTATACAGATAAAAATGTCGTCTTGTTTGAGCGATGCTTTTAACGCCAACTGGCGGAAAACTACCCTAAATGATAAAAATTATAATGATTCATTAATCATACACTCATTCTTTTACATTTAAAAAGATAAATAAATAAATATTAGACATCACATACATTGTTCTGATCCCTATGTAAGTAGCTAAAGCACTCGTTTTATGGAAATCAGAAACGACGGTACCACAACCGTAGAGCCGACACAATATCGAAAAGTTCGTTTACGACATTGACCCGACCGGGAATCGAACCCGGAGAGTTAGCGCCGCTTAAAGTCCGGCGTGCAAGCCACTCGGCTACAGAGGTCGCCAACTCGCCAAGGAGTGTTTTGTTTATGTTTAGCACCAAGTTAGTTTATACTAAGTTTAGTCTATATAATAAATAAGTATGTTGTATATCAGCCAAAAGTTACTAATAGGCTGAGAGATAATAGGAAGTAGTGAAACTGACCTTTTTTAATAAAGAGATTGTATCGAATTCCATTTTTTTATTGCTAGAAAGTGTATTATCGTATTAACATTGTCGACATTTATTCAAATCAGTATTTTTCAATTAACAAATTGTCTATAGTTTTTTAAACAGCGTGTGTATTCCATACGATCCTAAATTTCAACATACAATAGATTTAAGCAGAATTAAGAGGTACAGTAATAAATTTTAACAAATACTTTCAATAATTAAGCATAATGATTTTTTAAGTTTTCCCAGCCAGCAATGTAATGCAAATATTGAGTTGACAATTTTGCCACTTTTATTAAATTGCTTTCGTAGACGACTTGGTTATTTGAATACATTGCGTGCCGAATTAATTTGTATGAAAAAAAAATGTTTTCTTTTGTTAACTTAATGTACCAATTTACGTTAATTAGGGTCTTATCTAACTGCCCTTAAAATATAGGATTGTATGGAATACACATGCTGTATATGTAGAAAATATTATTTTGATCTATACTGATTCCAATATGGAACTTTAGAATCTAGCACCTGTGAAGATGCATTTAATACACATTGAATTTTTTCTTTATGCATATTATGAGTTACTCTCAGTGTTAATTTCTTAAACACATAGTTAAGTATTTAAAAACAAATGTGTATTGACAAATAAAACCAAAAATTACACTTTTTAAATTCAATTAAGAAAATGAAAAGGGCCCATTTGATCTATCATAGAGGCCCCTGCACTGATTGATAAATGATTACTTTCCTACTTTATTTCATGCACAGAAAAATTTCTGTAACTGTATTCTAAAATAAATAATAATAATCAGATGATTGGTAGGCCTTGTATTGTGTGATCGTATAAATGTTGTGATCTGTAAATATCTGTTGAAAATAAAGATATTACTGAATAATGTATTTGGTTATTTAATTGTTTATATTAATATTTACACAATTAGTACTTTTTAAAGTAAAACAAAGTAACAGTGGAATTTATCACTTATATTCTAAAATCAGGACATTACATACAAATCAGCAATAGGAATGAGTTTTTGTTAAAAATGCTGAACTTCATAGTGCCCTTGTACACAGTACCAGAACATTATAACCTAGTTGTACTCAAATTAACTAAATTTACTCCTTCATTTCACCTTCTTCGTCTTCTTCTTCTGCACCTCTGACATAGAGAACATTGTTACACCTAATCAACACTTCTCCAAGGTTGCCTGCAAAGAAAATAATTATGCAAATCACACAAAATCTTAACATAGTTATCAGGTAAATTTTTCCTATGACAGGTCCCCTGAAAAGGAATCTAAACAGCAGGCTAACATTAAATATAAAAAACAAGTAGATAATTAAGAAGTGTACCTACGTAGTGTGTATGTGATAATTCAACTATCAGAGTAAATAATTAATTAGTTACTCTGATAGTCAAGTAAAATTTTTTAAAGTAATGCACATACTGCATATAAGATGTCTGTTAAACTAGCAAGCAACATCATAGGTAAATTAAGCCTATTTGGAAGAATTCACACAAGTAAGGACACTCGCTATCAAGAGTATGAAATGATTCCCAATTAAACAAACTGACTAGGCACAGTACTGCTATTATTTTGGTATTATATTTATTGCTACACAGTACTGCTATTATTTTGGTATTATATTTATTGCTAGTCACTTGTTGCAAAGAGTTAATAATATTTTATGTATTTGTTGTACATAAAATGTATGTTTTTCACTATTACTTATTTAAGTGTTTTTTTTTTTTATATATTTTAGCGTTTTTATTAACGCTTAAATATACTTAAGTAAAATTTTAAACACTGAAAAAAGACGACAACCTCAGGCGGGAATCGAACCACGCACCTTCCGCATTCCGGGCGGCTGCCTTAACCACTTGGCTACCGAGGTCTGGCTTTCACCCGTCGAAATTTTTCAGTGCTTGATGCTTATGTTTTTTAGTCAACATTGCTTCATCAATCTTAGAAGTTTCCACCTCTGAGATCCGAAAGAAATATTTTTACAAATATTTGAACATTCGGTTAAGATGAAGCTGCGTTATAGATAAGTGTTTTTTTTTTTTTTATATATTTTAGCGTTTTTATTAACGCTTAAATATACTTAAGTAAAATTTTAAACACTGAAAAAAGACGACAACCTCAGGCGGGAATCGAACCACGCACCTTCCGCATTCCGGGCGGCTGCCTTAACCACTTGGCTACCGAGGTCTGGCTTTCACCCGTCGAAATTTTTCAGTGCTTGATGCTTATGTTTTTTAGTCAACATTGCTTCATCAATCTTAGAAGTTTCCACCTCTGAGATCCGAAAGAAATATTTTTACAAATATTTGAACATTCGGTTAAGATGAAGCTGCGTTATAGATAAGTGTTTTTTTTTTTTTATATATTTTAGCGTTTTTATTAACGCTTAAATATACTTAAGTAAAATTTTAAACACTGAAAAAAGACGACAACCTCAGGCGGGAATCGAACCACGCACCTTCCGCATTCCGGGCGGCTGCCTTAACCACTTGGCTACCGAGGTCTGGCTTTCACCCGTCGAAATTTTTCAGTGCTTGATGCTTATGTTTTTTAGTCAACATTGCTTCATCAATCTTAGAAGTTTCCACCTCTGAGATCCGAAAGAAATATTTTTACAAATATTTGAACATTCGGTTAAGATGAAGCTGCGTTATAGATAAGTGTTTTTTTTTTTTATATATTTTAGCGTTTTTATTAACGCTTAAATATACTTAAGTAAAATTTTTTTAAACACTGAAAAAAGACGACAACCTCAGGCGGGAATCGAACCACGCACCTTCCGCATTCCGGGCGGCTGCCTTAACCACTTGGCTACCGAGGTCTGGCTTTCACCCGTCGAAATTTTTCAGTGCTTGATGCTTATGTTTTTTAGTCAACATTGCTTCATCAATCTTAGAAGTTTCCACCTCTGAGATCCGAAAGAAATATTTTTACAAATATTTGAACATTCGGTTAAGATGAAGCTGCGTTATAGATAAGTGTTTTTTTTTTTTTATATATTTTAGCGTTTTTATTAACGCTTAAATATACTTAAGTAAAATTTTAAACACTGAAAAAAGACGACAACCTCAGGCGGGAATCGAACCACGCACCTTCCGCATTCCGGGCGGCTGCCTTAACCACTTGGCTACCGAGGTCTGGCTTTCACCCGTCGAAATTTTTCAGTGCTTGATGCTTATGTTTTTTAGTCAACATTGCTTCATCAATCTTAGAAGTTTCCACCTCTGAGATCCGAAAGAAATATTTTTACAAATATTTGAACATTCGGTTAAGATGAAGCTGCGTTATAGATAAGTGTTTTTTTTTTTATATATTTTAGCGTTTTTATTAACGCTTAAATATACTTAAGTAAAATTTTAAACACTGAAAAAAGACGACAACCTCAGGCGGGAATCGAACCACGCACCTTCCGCATTCCGGGCGGCTGCCTTAACCACTTGGCTACCGAGGTCTGGCTTTCACCCGTCGAAATTTTTCAGTGCTTGATGCTTATGTTTTTTAGTCAACATTGCTTCATCAATCTTAGAAGTTTCCACCTCTGAGATCCGAAAGAAATATTTTTACAAATATTTGAACATTCGGTTAAGATGAAGCTGCGTTATAGATAAGTGTTTTTTTTTTTTATATTTTAGCGTTTTTATTAACGCTTAAATATACTTAAGTAAAATTTTAAACACTGAAAAAAGACGACAACCTCAGGCGGGAATCGAACCACGCACCTTCCGCATTCCGGGCGGCTGCCTTAACCACTTGGCTACCGAGGTCTGGCTTTCACCCGTCGAAATTTTTCAGTGCTTGATGCTTATGTTTTTTAGTCAACATTGCTTCATCAATCTTAGAAGTTTCCACCTCTGAGATCCGAAATTACTTATATACTATTACTTATTTACTTAGATTTACTTATTTACTTAGATATTACTTATTTACCTGTGCATGAGCCATCAACTATTTCTTCGGTGTTAGCAAGCTGCAAATTCATGTAGCCGTCAGCGGACACAAGTAAGCCTTTGTACTCATGTCCCCATTTTAATTTAACCAAGACCGATTTACCGGTCAAGCTGTTGAGGAATGGTTTGGGGTTGATTGGCATAGCCGCCGCCATCGTTACGGTTTTCTATAAGACAAGTGATCAAAATAAATAATTATTATGCTGTCAAACACTCATATTTGATAGTTAAAGATATAATATGCAAACCTTTAGCTAAATTATTGAAAATTATATAAATCGGCTTCTGCCAAAATATAACCTAAAACACAACACAAGAAAGTTGTTCCTAACTAAACGCAGCTAGCAAATGAACGAATGTAAAGTAAATGAATAATTTGATTAGCCAGCCAGATTTTTTTTTTGTATTGTTTTACGGCTTCGGATCAAATCCATCAAGCCTATTCGTTCGTTCTATCTTGTGTACGCTGGCATCATGATGAAGCTGGCGTCCACGTAATCGTTCTCGAAAACTACTTATATACAGCGTACCCTTAATAGTACTTACAGAAATCGAACTTCTCTTTGTATAATAATTGTTAATTATGTATGATTAGTGCGTAAAATTCTGACTCTTTCAGAAGAAATAGCTTAACCCGTCGTACGAAAAAACCCCTAGTACTAATAAGTCACACACACAGATAAACACTTTGTTAGGCACCAACGTGGTGTCTTATCGCTCGAAGGGTTAAGTGAATTCGCAGTGGAACTATGTAAAAAATATATGTAGAGTTCTATTCATAACAGTAGTAAACAGACAAGTTCACAAGAGTTTTCTCTACCTTTAATGTTGTTTTTGAAATACTGAATTAAAATCAAAAATTAATCTAGCAGGAGATAAGATCGTTAATTATTGCAGTTTGCGCTCGATCTGCGATTGCTAAAGTAAAGCAATTTAACTTAACTTTAATGTAACTAAAAGTTTATCATCTTGTGCTCCTCCGTACTTCGAAAGTTACGTAAATCTGTTAGATACAGCTGCATAGCTTTCGTTAACAACCACCATCCGCTCTGTCACCGCGTGGTAGTGTAAGGGCTCCTTCAATTTAGATGTTTGTTGTCGGATAGCAGCCGCAAGTTTGCACTGCGTTCCATATTAAAACGGTCGTGCGGCTGTCGTGCGACATGTCGGTTAATGGACCAACACGAAACGTCTAAGTTGAAAGCGTCCTAAGGTCTGTTCTCCCTGTGGTGCTTCCATCCACTGAGAAGGCTCGTACCTCGTACGATGACTTAATGATGTATGATGACTTAGTAAACCCCTACATCTTTACTCGAGGGGTTTAGGGGTATCATATCTCACTTCCCATTTCTATTATTATCATTCATCATCATCATACAGGAAGGAAATATTTGAAACTAATGACATGGCAGTATGGTCTATGACCTTACCCGGTTCCACAGGGAACGAACCACACCTAAAAAAAAAGTTGTATTTGACGTTTGGACACGTCAGTCAGTCAGTTCAGTTCGTTCAGTCAGTACCTACCAAAGTGGAAACGTCCGGCTACTATTTTAATTTCTATTTGTATATTCGTAAAATTCACTGAAAAAAATGTGAAGTTACTTTATTGAAAAGCCGCAATGTCGTTTACAGGTTTTAGTGAGGAAGATTTACGACGAATTAAATCTAGTGAAACCAGTTCAAGCAATGGTTAGTAGGCACTCGGTGAAGTCATCAGATGTTTGAAGAGAAGAGTGTGTGTGTGTGTTTCCATTTGTGCTACGTGGGAAAATTTCTTTACTGTTGTTTTAGAGAATAATAGTTGCATTAGCAGTCGACCCAAACCTACTGAAGGGCTTTGTTTTACCAATATTTTAACTCACGGGATAATGTTTTTATCATTGATATTGTCATGATAAAGTAATAAGATTAACGCCGGTTTCTTTGTTTCTTTAATTAACAAAAATTCGTTTGGAACATTAAATTTTCTTGATGCCTTAATTAGCCTTTTATTTAAAGTAGTTCATTATGTCAATAGTTCAATGAACTGTTGTTATAGAAGTCACACTATACAATCTTTGTAAAGCTGGTGTAAGTTTTTGTGTGTTGATGGTTAGTTGCAACAATGTAGTTAATATAGATATTATTGAAATGTTTTATCAACATGTGCTTTTTATTCAACAATAACATTCAACAACTGTCTCAACAATTCACTACAATATGCATTTTTTTCATTTATTTATTATAAACATTTCACTTCTGGGTTTATGTCATTCTACATTGCATATGTGCAATTTAATTACACATTATACTAAGCCCTGAGACAAGGCCATATCATCACAACACAAGCTCAATGTTGTTTATTGTGATAACAAAATGTTCTAGGTAATTTTAATTAAAGAGTTTTGTAACATTAACTTAATTGTAACTTGACATAATTAGTTAAATTTATTCATTAAAGTGCTAATAATAGCAGTATAAGATATATAAAGGTCCGGGTGTAGAAAAGGGGGCCCCAAAAAACAAACACAATTTTTTTTTCACAAAATGTCAAAAAACATAGCTAACGAAAAGAGATAGAATTTTTTGATTTTGAAATATTATTTTTTTAATTTTATGTATGGAGCTAGATTTCTGTTGTCTAATAAAAAAAAATAGCCTCGAAATTCAATACAATCGCTACACTGCGCTTCGCGATTGTCTTAAATTTCTAACCTATCACATGACCTATAGCAAAATGTGAAAAATTTTACAAGTCCTAGTCCTCCATACAAAACATGATCGAAAAATGGGCTATGTTTCGGACCCCCTTTGCTACACCCTAGCCCATATAAAATGTAACAAACAGCTCGGAGTCTAATATCACTCATTTATTGAACTTGACTTTAAACACATGCAAATTATTTTATTTTAGTTTTAGTTCCCAATGTCAGTTGATAAAAACTCTATGAAGTTATTATTATAAAGGAAGTCTATTAAATTGTTTAAAAATAAAACTTCTGTTTTTGAATTGAATTCTATGGTGTTCCATAGATTCAATTCAAAAACAGAAACAAATCCTTTCATGAAGTTATTATTATAAAAGAAGTCTATTAAATTGTTTAAAAATAAAACTTCTGTTTTTGAATTGAATTCTATGGTGTTCCATAGATTCAATTCAAAAACAGAAACAAATCCTTTCATGATTATGTCAGTACATTTTATTTTTATTAAATAAATATTACAGGACCACCAGTATACTCACCCACCATAAAAAAGATAGACAAAATTGGTGCAAGAACAAAAGTACCTGGGAATCAGTACAAACTGCCTGTTCTTCAGAAACAATCATCCGACGAAGCAATAGACAGTATAGATTTCCAGAAGTGTAAACTTAGTTTACGAACTCCTTCATTATCGGCACAAAACCCCAAAGATATTGAGTCAGAGAAAGAGGATGATGACAAAAATGAGGATTTATTGGATTTAAATGAGAATGTAACTGATTTCGATATGGACAATGATGTTACAGATATGCCCAGTAGTACCATGGAGATTAGTACTGGGGAGAGTAATTCTATGAATGATTCTAGAAAATTTAGTACTGATAGTACTCCAGATATAGTTAGAGGGGTAACGGATTACACAGAAGATGAACTTGCAGCTCATAGAATGAAATTAGAAGAATTGCAGTTAAAACAGAAGATTATGGAAGAACAAAACAAGAAGAGAAAAGAAATGCTGTCCAAAGCTCTAGCTGACAGGTGATAGATATCTCTTTTTATTCATTGACAATTATTATTTATCATTTATAATTAATGGTGATTTTAAGTCAATAGTTATTGTTTTTTAATAAGATTGAAGCTGATAATTTTATTTAGTTTTTCAAGCGTTTTTCATTTGAAACAACTTTTTGTTATACTGCACTTAACTATTGAGACAGACTTAATAGACAGAAGTTACTTACATACCTAAAATTGTGTTCAGCATTACTATCACATAGTCAAATTAGTCCACAATAAAATGTATACAACGTTTTACTAGTCTTTTTGTATTGTCATCATATAAAGATACTAGCTGACCGGCGGACTTCGTACCGCTTTGACAGTTTCCATGACAACACTACAAACAAATCATTTTGTAATGGAAAAATTTCAAAAATCTAAAAAAAATTTAGGGGTGGCCCACCCTTAACATTTAGGGGGATGAAAAATAGATGTCCGATTCTCCACCCTAGCCGATATGCACGCTAAGATTCACGAAAATCGGTCGAGCCGTTTCAGAGGAGTTCAATAACGTACACCGTGACACGAGAATTTTATATATTAGATTGCCCTATGCAATTGTCAAAACTCTTATCAGAATTTTTATTATCTTTTCAAGAGTGTGCTCATTTTAAAGGTTGGACAATAATATTAGCGTTATAGATTATATTGTAAGGTTATAGATATTTTGATACTACATAAACTCAGTAATTGTAGGCATGGTTGATTTTTTTAACTATAGCAAATTTTTATCATTAATCAAAAGGCCAATATGGTATGTGAAGCAAATGTTTAGTTAGAGTTTTTTTTGTGTTTTGCAACAGTTGTATATAGTTATGTTTGATTGCAGGACCAAACAAACTGAAGAAGAAGTAATGAGATTGGAGAAAATAAAGAAAGAGCTTCAAGTTTTAGACGGGCAGTTCTCACAAGATGTTTCTGTGTTAAGGAAGAAAATTGATCAAGCTTGCCTAAGTTTTGCAGAAGCAGAGTAAGTTTTTTATATAGTACATGAGGGAAGCAATTTACCTTCATCTCAGCCTATGGTCTACACATCAACTTAACACAAACCGTCGAATTCCCCCAATAGACTTTGAGGTTTATGCTTAAAGCTTAATGTTAAAAATGTATTGAAGAAATTTGACAGTTTTGGGTATGTTGATGAGCAGGCGTCTGTACCTAAGTGACAATAAATCCAAAAGTTAAAGCTCTCAGTTCAATATACAACATGGACCACTGAAAAAATGGTTATCTTATTTCTAACTGTTGATATGTATGAGATACTAAAATTTTTGTAACGTTGAGTTAATAAGATAAGATGGCGGCGGCTAGGCCGACTTAAAACAAACCATTAACCAAACTGACCACCTGATATCTATTCTCTATCTGATAATTTGAGTTAATAATTTTATTTAAGTAAAACTTACTGAAATAAATGTTTTACTTTTTATTGATATTTACATGAACACATAAAAAATAACTTCTGTTCAATTACTTCTTAAGATTGTTACATTGCATTGTTCACAGAAAGAACTATCTTAAAGTGGAAAAGGAGTTTCTGCAAGCAAAAATAAGTTTACAAAAGGAGAAAGAGAGAAAGGAGTTACTCACAGAACATCTATGTGCTCTCATAACGCATAATGAATCCAGAAAAGCACAAAAATTGGAGACACTCATGCTGGAACTAGCCAGTGATAGGAAGGCAGAACTGAACCCAGTTCCTAAGTCAATTGAGAATGATGAACCTGTAATTATTGATGGTGTAGACCAGAGAACAGGTAAAATGGTTGAAATGACAGCGGGGAGTTAAAAAGTACAATTAATTAACCCAATTAGTATTACGACTCATATCTGTAGTAAAATAAAAAACGAGCGAGCCTTACAGTAGTCGCATATGATGTGTAATATTTGACATATCAAAATGACCTTGACCTTTGATAATCAAATGACACACTATGTCACATATAATAATAATATGTAATGTTCATAATATCGATTTTAAATTTCCAAAATGGCGCGCGCTTCCCCACTTCCTGTCACACTGTTAAACTTACTTCCGTCACATTTCACGAAATCACTCCCACAAATTGTACATATAGAAAGCGAGCGGAAAGATGTTACACACCAAAAAGCAATGGCAGAACAATAATAAAGTTTTATGTTTTATAATGATTAATGTAACAAACTGTTAGGTTGTATGTTTTAATCGTAGATTATACAGCCATGTTGGGCAATTGAGGCAAAAGATAGTCATTTTATGTTTTCTATGTTGTATGTAATGGGTTTGTATGGATGATGAAAAATTTATGAAGTGTCACAATTTGGGAAAATGACGCACAAATCTCTAATTAATCATTATCATTCAAGGTACTCGCTTGCACGTCAGGCTACCACAAACTGTCAAATATTCTCAATAGACTTTGAACTCTGTCTAGGTCTAGGTTGAATGTTTATTGAAGAATTTTGGCAGTTTTGGATTTTCTGATCTGCAGGCGTGTGTATGTAAATACATGTTGTCTCAATTAGGAATTTGTTAATTTTCAGCAGTTTTTTTGTTCAAAAGTTTACCAACCATATTGAACATAGACAGGTTGAACAAGAAAGCTGCATTTTATAGATTAAATGGCCTCTAACCTTAAAGATTTTACTATTTACAACCAATTTTCCAAATAATGTAATTAGTATTCAGTATGTTATGTTATAAGTATTCCTTAGAAGTTTCTGTGCTGTGGATTGAAGGTCAAAGAGGGTAATTTACACTATTTCACAGATTGACTCTCTGTTTAATAATGTATAAAAAAATATATTTTGTCTCGGAACGAATTTGTGCAACGAATTCCAAATAAATGTATTGTGCAATGCAAAGCTTAGATATCTTAAGGACAGTATTTATTTTAATAATTTGTATGTGCCTTAATATTATTTCTCGTTAACATATTTTACTAATAGTTGTTAAGTCCATGACTATAATTATTGTAAGTGGTAACATAAGCATTTAAACTGATTATAAGAATTGTCTTTAAGTACTAAGCACTAAAATACGTTTTTACATTTACATAAAATATTTTATAAGTGTTAAAATAAAGTAAAGAAATATTTTATTTAAGTATATGATTTATTTTATTTCATCCTTTTACATTTTAAAAATATAGTATCACTTTCTTCAATTAAAAATTATACAAATGAAGGAATGACTTACAGAATGTATTGTAATGCAATGTTTGTATAAGGCATTTACAAAATGGAAGTATATTTTGAAATACTCTTTGAATGCCAGTGGGCCCTAGAACAGTCCCGCATGATGTTCTTGGCTACACATTGATACTGATGACAGCATAATACTTATAGGATTACGTGGGAAATTTGTTTAGCTTAGCTACCACGTGTATATAATTAGCTGTTGCTTGACCGCTTAGAAAGATTTATTATTTTAAAGCGTCACTAGCTGACCGGAATGTTAAATAATTCGATCCCCATAGCTCTGTAAGACTACTGACGTAAATCCATGTCCCATTTGCCTAACCCAAGCGTATTAGCTTTCTAGGTTGGATAACAGTATTTTTATTTAAAACAATTAATAGGGGATCCTAGCTCCATCTTGTTGGTTTTACAAATTCGCCGCTAGATGACGCTGCATCGATCCCGTACTTGTTTCTAGTAAGAAAACTCGAAGACAGCACTTGAATACCATTACTTTGAATGTAACACGTAAAAAAAGGGTTATGTAGCTGTTGCAATATCAAATAATTTAATAAAATAACTTATGAAGATTATTAAAAATGCGCTATGGGAATTGATCCACGGTTTCTCCCATCAACCCCAGCATGTATCCGTTCGGTTATCGACAAAGTGACTATGGGTTTGGGAAATACTATCATGGGAAGAGTTTTATCTCTAAGATAGTCATTATAATATTTAGAAAGATACAAATAAAATATAGCGGTCAAGCTGTAGCGATCACACGTCACTGAGCTAAAGTTTCCAAAAGTACAAACGCCTGCTCATCATCCCATCCAAAACTGTCATAATTCTTCAACAAATGTTCAACCGTACACCATCTACATAAAGTTCAAAGTCAATTGAGAAAATTTTACAGTTTGTGTTAGTCTGATGTGCAGGCGTGCATAAAAATGGTAGTTGGAACCTTTGTAGTGGTAGTTCTCTTTTTTTTACACGTAAACCGTAGATTATGATTACCATCGTATTATGAAGTGACACAGATTTCGAGTTGGTACCTAATTAGTGATATTATAATAAGTGATTGCGAATTCTATTTTTTAAAGTGTGGATAGGTAGCTTGTGTCAGAGACAATATTTTATACATTTAAAAAAATATATTTTATAATAATTATTAAAAACTTAACACTTCAAATTAAATACTATTTAGGTATTAGGGTAATGGCAATAGTGTTCGACACTTTAAACCCAGTCTTCGTCGCCAAAAACTAACATAGATTAAACATTGAAATTTTACGGGACGATAGCCGGGAAGCAGGTGACTAAAATCAGTTGCTAAACCCTATTTTTTATGATTTTATTTATAGGGCTCTGTTCATATATTGGACCCCATAATTTTAACTTTATTACCTTAACATAAGGTCGAAAACCAATGAAAAATTTCAACATGCTCTGCTCATTAAAGGGTTGAAAGAAAATAAATGCCGGTCATTGGTTACCGTCGATCACTGGTGACACTTCTCTTACGGTACTTATTATTTCAAAAGCTAAATTAACACTTTAGTCCTTAAAATAAAGGGGACGTACCTATTATTTTTGGAGAGAGTTTGCCGATCGCCTCAGACGGCATCTTCTGATTCACCGGGCTTTTTTAGGGGCGGCGAGACACTTAAAGGGTTCCTCAAACCGTGTGAAACGAAGCACCTTCGGAGGGGTTCGGATTTGATCGGGGGCGTTTTTATAAAGTGCATAGATACGCAGTACTAACTGAATTGTAACTTACTACAAATAACCTTCAACAAAACAACATCGAATTCATTATAGGGTATTGACACCAATGTTCGAAACTACCCATTTAGACCGACCAGGCGTTCGCGTGTGGTTGTAAATGAAACTTTAAAGGTATCACATTACGGTACATCTTTAAAATACTTTTAGAGGTGTTTAACACCCGCCCCCCGACCGGAATGCTTTGGCTATAGAGCTATAGCTTTCGATATTGCTTTCATAGGCGGTACGAAATGACAATATGACGTCATAAACTGTAGCTATAGCCAAAGCAATCGAGTTAGGCGGTGGGGCCCCCGGTCGGACTAAGTGGGTAAGCCCATTATTGGACACAACATTCGCCGCCAAAAATAGTAAACATTTTCATTGAAATGGGATGACAGCTAGGGAACAGGTAGTCTTAATTAAATTGTTGCTAAAGATTAAAATCAGTACCTGTTACCGGGATAAAAAGTATCCTATATCCTAGTCCGGGTCATGGTCTGTCTATGTGTTCATCCAAATCCGTTCTGCCATTTTCACGTGATGCGCGGTCAAATAAACAGATATACAGACAAAAATTCTAAAAACTGTTGGAACGTGTTCTGTTATCGATTCTAAGTATCCCCAGCCAACGTTTTTTCGAATATCTTCCATGTACACATACACTTACACATGTACTTTCGACCCTCTTTAGCTTTATTATATATTATGTATAGATAGATACCTAGATAGATGATTAAAAGAAGAAATGTCGATCACGCGGTTCCTGTCGGAGATTGGCGCCACTATCCTGCTACTACTATCATTAAATACTGATAGCTGTGTTGGCTTCGTGTGAGTTTTGTGACGATAAACGAGACTTCGGCTTATAAGAAGTAGTAGAACGCTATACACAGAACGACACTGATAGAAACGCTTATCCTCACAAGTCTCACACTAGGCACAATATATTGGCGTTTATAGAAGGATGTTCACCGGCGTTTCGTGAAAAACATCCTTCTACCTGTATGCTATCCCCAGTTCCAATACGAATACTTCTTGTCGTGGTCTTTCAGTATGGTTCTGACGTTGGAGTCTGCCTTCTGGAGTTCCTTTCTCTTGTCTCGTTCCATTCTGATGAGTTCGAGGCCCCGTTTTGCAGCGCAATGGTAGCGTTGGCTGAGTGACGCCTCTGATCCCTTGATACGAGGTATGTGGCCGGTGTAGCCAGCTATTGGAGGGAATTCCGGTGATATTGAGTTTTCTGAAAGGTGGAAGAAAATTTTGATTTAGTACAATCGTGACCCAAGTAATCGCAAGGATTTTTGCCATTGTTACTATTAGTAGGCAGCAAGGAGACAACAAGTTTGTTTTGATACGGCTCTATTATTTGGTATCTAATCTAACATAAGATAAATTACAAATTGTGTAAGTGTTGAAAAATATCCACTAGCTGGATCCGACGAACCTGCACCCATTGCAATACCATAATTAGGTAAATCAGTCTTATTATTATTTCGTATTCGAAAACTAGATGTGCACGATCTCCATCTTAGGCGTTCTACGAAAGCGTATGAAGCTCTTCTAAGATTTTTTTTGTGACGCAGCTCTTTATCAATCGTTGCAGTGCTATAAGTGCTCACCTTTGTACTTGTTGATCTCCCTGAACCGGCTGAGGTCGCGTCGTATCTCGTCGCGCGAGTGCACCGTCTCCATCTTGGGTGCGCTTCTCGACCGTATGAAGCTCCTGTTGAAGTCTGCTTTGCGGCGCAGCTCTCTTTGGTTGTCGCTGAAGTCGGCCATGCAGTCGTCCGCTGCTCGTCCGTAGGACTTGCCGTATCTGGAAACAGATAAAATTTAAAATTCAAAATTCGAAATCATTTATTTAATGGTTTAGGTTACAAGTAGCAACACGCAACGGTCACACGCAATGTGCACGCAATGGTTGTTCACTTGAAGTTCATGCCCGACACATATCCCGTATAGCCGTGTAGCTGTCGCTGCAGCAGCCCGTCATAGACGTCGCACTGCGAGATATCGCGCTACAGAATGTCGCGTGATACATACGATATATCTCGCGATATATACGAGACATCCCCCCCTACGGCCGGGCGACAACTCTTAGTAGCATTGACAGTCGCTCACCTGAAGTTCATGCCCAGCACGTATCCCGTCTAGTGTAGCCGGTCATCATGTAGGCGGGTTGTCGCTACTGCAGCCCTTAGTAGACGTTGCGCTACGATGGAATGTCGTGCTACGACGGCATGTCATGCTACGACGGCATGTTGCGCTACGATGGCATGCCGCGCTACAGCATATTGTGTGTGCTACACAACTGGTACTCAATGGGTTTGCCTCAGTATTGTAAACTGACAATCGCTTACCTAAAGTTCATGCCCGGCACGTATCCCGTGTAGCCGGTCATGTAGGCGGGCTGGCGGTGTTGCAGCCCGTCGTAGACGTCGCGCTGCGGGATGTCACGTCGCGGCATGTTGTGTAACTCGTAGTTGTCGCCTGGCCGGTACTCGAGAGGTTTGCTAAATAGAAACAAAATAGAAACGGAACGGATTTAAAAAAAATCATAACAACGGAGAATAACTTGGCCTTCGTCTCACCTGATGGTAAGTAAGGCCGAACAGAAGCGCATTTCACCCGAAATCCTTAACTACTGAGAAAGTGGCTGAAAATGAAAATGAAAGTGTTCAAGCGATGATACTGTTTACGACAATGCCTAGTTAAGAAAGACACCGCAGAAACAGAAAAAAATCCTTTATTCGGAATAAAATACAATTTATAAAATAAGGACGCGCGTACGAGCTGAAAATCATGTTGATAGATGTCATTGTCCGGCAGTCGCCGGTGTCTTTGGTGTCACAGCGTCGTCCTTGCTCCCTTCCCCATTGTGGTCAGTATGCTTAACAATACTGCCAAATTGTAAGTGTTTTATTTTTCACTGATTATTTATTATGTGGCCTAGACCTATGCCCAGCAGTGGGTCGGAGGGGCTGATGATGATGATGATGATTTATATGTAGTTTTCTTAGAGGTAGGTATTATTATTATAAATTATCAGGCAACCAGTTGAAAATATTTATTATATTTTTTAATTTAGAATATATTATTATAATTTATTTTATTTTATTAGGTAGGTACTTTAATTATAAGTGGTACTCACTTGAATAATCCTTTAGATCTGATCTCCCTCAATATCTGCCTAGTGTTGTCGCCATAACATTTCCCATAGCGAAATTTGAGTAACGGACAATGGCCAGTGTATCTGTAACAAGAAGAAACATTGTTAAAATTGTGTATGTGGGTAATATTGTAAAATATGGATTGTAAAAAAATAAAATAAATTTTTAAATTTAAATCAAATCAAAATTAAAATAATATAAAATTAAATTAAATCAAAATTAAAATAGTATTACATTATTAGCCCGTACATGTACTGTATATTATCCTATTCTAAAGTTGCGTTTTCTGTTAGCAGCGTTTGAATCGATTATTTATACACTTTAAGTCTCTGTCTCAGCAAGAACAAACAAATCAGCTTTTTCATACATTTTGATTGAGTTAGGTGTAAGTATTACATTAACATTACATTACATATTATATATATGGATCAGCTGATATTATCTTACGATCTCAGAGTTGGTCCCATAGTTAAAGTTTTTCAAAATGATGGGCAGACTCAACCCTTAAAGATGTTTATGTAGGTACTTAGTAAAAAAATAAGGGTTTATAACAATGTTAGGATTAAGCGGTCTTCGTTGATAAGATTGCTGAATAAAGAGGTCAACCATAGCTTAAGTTGCGTTTGCGAGGGCGTTCTTTTGTCCTTGAGCGACCATCCCTCACATTATGTCCGCTACAGATAGGTATACCTATATTATCTTATCTAGCTATAGGAATAAGGAAGGAAATAGGTAAGTAGGTAGGTATATTACTTACAACGGTTCCTGTATAAACAATGGAAAGTTGTGAATATCACAAGATCAGGCCATAATCCATAGCCCAGGGGCCCGACCGCCTAACCGATTGCTTTGGCTACGTGTATAGTTTATGACGTCATCTTGTCATCTAATAGCTAATAGGTATAAGCGTATATCTATAGCTACAGCCTATAGCTTTCGATATTGCTGGCATAGGCTGTACGAAATGACAAGATGACGTCATAAACTATACACGTAGCCAAAGCAATCGGTTAGGCGGTCGGGGGGCTGGTCCAATGCAGATTGGTTTTTAGGTACAGATATAAACACGATTTATATAAAATTGTATAAATTTTGTTATTAATTTTTTGTGTTTTTTTTAAAACGCCGAAAATCGTGTCTCCGTTGCCTGATTGTAATGTTTTCCTCATTTTCATTTTTAAATACCTACCCGACCTTCCTACGGAACACTATGCTATTACAACGTTATTGAATTAGCAGATTAGCCCAGTAGGTATTTCCTTCCTAATATGTTTGAACGATGCTCCTTAATTTTATAACGCTTGAGTTAATTAAATTAATTTCGGTCACCCATTCTGTGATTGCGTAAGATGCTTAACTTGCAAGATCGTAAACCTTCCGCTAGCCTCGCCATTGAGCTCCTCATCCCTATAGGTACCTACTACCTACGTAAATAAAAACAAAACTTTTCAAGCTCATTGCGCGCAAGTATAGGATTGTGAGACTTGGCATAGTTAAAGTTCATATAGAGAAAGAGTGCGGAATTTGGAACAATTTAAATGTATGTACTTAGGCGTATAAGTATTATGTTTTTTTTTGAGAAAGATTGCTGATTGCCTTCGAGGCATTTTCAGCTTCATCGGGGTTGTTAGGGGGCGGCGAAGAACGTAAAGGGTCCCTCAAGCCGTGTGAAACGAATCACGTTCGGAGGTTTTCTAGAGGGAACGGCATCGCGCACTAGTGCGCGTCCCCATGCCCTACTAGATTCTCCGAAGGGTTCGGATCGAATCGGGGAGCGGAACAACCCGAGGGCGCCTCTAAAGGCTCGGACCTCGGCTCGGGTTGACCGGGCCGTGGAGGAGGAGAGAAGCGCCCAGGTACTACATGTCTGTACCTGGTGTAGAGCGCGTGCGAAACGGTTCTTCGTACCCTTGTTCTACGAGTACGGTGTCTTGGGACTAAACTAGTGTGCATGTTTAGTGTATTCTGTAAATGTGTAGTGGCATTTAGAGGATCGGGCGGGGGGAAGTATTATGAGTTACATCACATTGCATAAAAATTGTGTATTTTGTGAATTACGGTTGAATTTCGACCACTGGACGACCGCTAGCTAGTAATGATTAATACATCACCTACTGCCTACATTAAACTGCTATTTCCCTATAAAAATCTCAACCGTATTCCGCTATCGCGTGTTGGCAGGTAATATGTTTTCC
This sequence comes from Eudonia truncicolella, assembly GCA_949315975.1. Lineage (NCBI taxonomy): Eukaryota > Metazoa > Arthropoda > Insecta > Lepidoptera > Crambidae > Eudonia > Eudonia truncicolella. The sequence continues at coordinate 14,500,301 of OX438837.1, read as the reverse complement.
GATAACGAGCAACATGAAATTGGGAATATCGTTACTATAACCGAACGGTAATAGATTGCATTTCTACTTGAAGAAACACGAGGCTTACCATAAGATCGTAAAGCAGTATTGCCAGTATTGTAGCAGTGTTGATGTGGTTGTGAAAACAAGACGCGTCATGTTTTTTTCACAACTGCAATAACGTTGCAGTAATACAATTCTACTTTAAGAGCACAGTGATGGTTTCGTAATATACGTGAGTGCATGTGATCCTGGGTGCTTATGCCTAACGCCATTTTGCCATACAACTTCTCGTTTTTGTTAGCGTGACTGAATGCCAAATGAAACTCGCTCTAGGCACCCTTGATTTCAATTAACACAAAATTCAAAGTTGGTTATTGTGTTCATGTGCGAGTTACTTACATAATGTTAATAATAAAACAAATTATAATAACTTAGGCATTTATTGGAAACAAATATGATTACAAATAATAATAAATAGTAAACTTATAAAAAGTGAACTTTGCTTTTCAGTCTGAAAAAGATCACTTACGGAGTGCGCAGACGACGGAATTTAGTCCGCTTGCTTTGATACTTTCAGTCCCTCGTGTACGCACACGAGGGTCCATGTAGTTGTGACGGACAAAAAGGTCCTCGGACACAAGTCGGCGTCTGCGCAATCCCTTAGACTTGAGAGGTGTGAGTTACGCGATGCAGTTCTAGGTGATCTATTTTGGCGGACAAAAAGTACACTGATATCGACTGGTCACTGACGTTGACCTTTATGGAAGACATCAGACTATCCAATACTGTCAAATACCTTCATCAAATGTTCAATCATATGCTATATACATAAAGTTCAAAGCCTATTTATGCAATTTAGCAGTTTGTGGTAGGTAGTAGGTATGAAGGGCGGCCGTCTCTACATAGATCAATTTGCGTTAGTGGTTAACGTACACGCGGGTGGCGATGAGGGCGTTGTCCCATGTCGTTAAGGGCAATCCTCATATAAAAAGCAGTAGCCTGACGCCGGGTGTAGGACGAATGGGAAGTCGCAGTCGCACCGCGACCAATCGCAGATGATGCCCATGGAGATCGCGACCGGTTCGTCGCAGGTCCGCTGCGACGGCGTCGGTCGACATTCGCTGTTGAGACGGTGCATGTTCTCGGGGCATTCATCTACACCTGAAAATTAACGAAATTAGGGATACAAGGCCGCCAGTGTGTATACCGTATGATCTGTTAAAGTGCAATATTGAATGCATGAAAATCTTAGCTTTCAAATCCTAGTATGACTCGGCTTATGAATAAATATCGCAATGCAGCGTTCTTCTGCGTAATGCATGCAAATAGGTCACTTAGCCACTACTAGCATAAGTTCATCGTCAGACACTAACTAGTTTGACCTTTTCTAATTTTACGTGTTACATTACCTCTAGAAAAGTGAAACGTTCATTGTTGTTTTATTTAAAGTCAATATGACCTAAACCTATAGCGCAAATAACTATGTCTTTCGACTTTCTTCTTCATTCTTGCCTTGATACATAAAAGAACATCCGCATCCAGCGAAGTTGTGTATATATGCCTCAACTTAGTTCTCCGTATTCCACTGTACGATCGAGTTAATGTTAGAGAGAGAGCACCTATTGGCAAACTTGTGTTGTGATACCAACTTGTCGTATTCCTCGTAACTCGTAGTTCGTAGGTATACGTTACGTATGTATTATATTAAAAAATGTTTTGTTTACTTTCAAAAACAAATAAAAGTTTTCTCTTTCTGTGTACAGACGTAGATCTTTCCAAAACTGTCAAATTGTCTAACTTTATGCTTTTAGATATAAAGTTCAAAGTTTACTGAGGAAATTTGCCAGTTTGTGGTAGTCTGATGTGCAGGGTACAATCGGTCTATAGAAAAATACTCTCTAGAACAGGGGCCCGACCGCCTAACCGATCGCTTTGGCTACGTGTATAGTTTATGACGTCATCTTGTCATCTAGCTAATAGGTATAGGCATATATTGAAAGCTATAGCCTATAGCTTTCAATATTGCTTTCATAGGCGGTACGAAATGACAAGATGACGTCATAAACTATACACGTAGCCAAAGCAATCGGTTAGGCGGTCGGGGGGCAGGTACTTAACTTTTATAATAAAGCTAAAGTGGGTCGAAAGTCTGTGCATGGAAGATATTCGAAAAAAAGTTGGCTGGGGATACTTAGAATCGATAACAGAACACGTTCTAACAGTTTTTGGAATTTTTGTCTGTTTATCTGTTTGTATGTTTATTTGACCGCGCATCACGTGAAAATGGCAGAACGGATTTGGATTAAACTTTTTTTATACATAGCTCGGCAAATGACTCCACTCCACCTGATGTTAAGTGGAAACGGAGTCCAGACGCAAGGACAACTGGCGCAGCGTGAAAACAACGCAGCATCAGTCACCCTCACCCTGCCCACAAGGTGCCTCTTCACGCCTCGTTTGAAGGACCCCATGTCATAGGAAGGAGGGAAAACGTGCGCTGGTAGACTATTCCATGTTTTGGAAGTGCGACAACGAAACGAGTACCAGATAGGTACATTTATTTGACGACGAAAACTTTCATAGGTACATTTGGTTTAAAGTATAGAACACTGATGCCGATGAACGTCTACTTATTATATAAAGTTTACTTACAAGTGCTGTTAAACATGAGGCACCCTTTCTCACCAACTTTTCCATAATACATGGCGTCGACGAATTTTGCCAAACAAATGAATAGAATGATTAATTTCATCGTGTCGTCGTCGTCACTGCAAGCTCGCTTCCTTCGAAGTGGTCGCATCGTGTTGACAACGGGGCATGTTTACGCGGTGTTTCCTGCCTTTTGTTACTCCAATCAATAGGCACCTACTCTTTTGTACTAGAAATTTGTTTTTTTTTAAAAAGATAAAGTACCTACCCATCTAATGAAAAACAGAATTATCAGTGCAGGTTTCACTTAACAGGATCAGGCCTCCGACCGCCTTACCGATTGCTTTGGCTACTTCCATATAGTTACATTACATATAGTTTATGACTTCATCTTGTCATTTCGTACCGCCTATGTAAGCAATTGCGAAAGCTATAGGCTATAGCTATATATATCGATAGCCTATACCTATTAGCTAGATGACAAGATGACGTCATAAACTATACACGTAGCCAAAGCAATCGGTTAGGCGGTCGGGCCCCAGGATCTATATGAACAGATTAGCGAATGAAATAGTAAGAAGGTGGACATACTAGAGTGCCTAATGGGAGCTTTGTTTACTATTCGTATTCAATCGATCACCTTCACGAAAACGAAAATTTTGTATGGCATTAAAACTGCTTCAAAGCCATACAAAATTTTCGTTTTTTCGCCTCCTGCCCCCCGACCGCTAGCCTATAGCTATCGATATTGCTTTCGAAATGACAAGATGACGCCTCCTCCTCGCCTCGCCTTCAAAGCGATCGAGTTAGGCGGACGGCCCCCTGGTGGAATACGAGGGGAGATATTTTTTTTTAACAAGACATCTATGCAACCGATGTAAGTCTATATCACATCTAGGTAAAGTCAGGTAGGCAAACGTAGTGATAAGAGCTACATCATTTCACATTGAATCTTTAAAACAGTGTCTGGGAGTTCTATTCGCCATTCAATCACAATATTCACGAAAACGAATTTGTATGGAAAATTATAATTCTCCACAAGATAAAATTTTACTAGAACCTACATAATATAAAGCAGTGTGAATGCAAAAATGTAAATAATAAAAATAAAAACGTTTAGTTCTTACAAAAACACAAATGTTGAAAAAATTTCCACGAGCAGGATTTGAACATGCACCCTTCTGACATACCGCCTTCAGACTTTTGCTATACGTTTAGTTCTCCTCGTTTGTTACTGAGAGGTGCCGTTGCAATGCAATGCCCTACAAATTCTCGTTGTCGTTAACGTGATCGATTACGATTTTATTCCCCTATGCTGGGGCCTTTCGTAATGGAAACAGCACAGGAAGAACGGGCCATAAACCACAACGCGGGCCCAGTGCGGTGGGGTAGTTGTCAACAACTGCTTATGGAGCCGGGACCAGATGACACATTTTTGGTCACCCATCCGATGACCGGCATTTACGAAAATGGTTTAACTTCAACAATAGCCTTCAACCACTGCGCCATCGAGGTCCTCAACTCTCAGACTTGTCATAAACATAATAAATGCAAACAGGTTAGCAGTAAAAAAAACCAATAGGTATAACAAAACAGACTTTTATAATAGATCACTCATGTCTTCTGGATCCTGAATTATGATCTTCTTGGACTTGTGCTTCCGTCCGGGGCGTCGTGCCTTGCGTTGTGGTTTCAAACCTACGTTCTGCTTACAGTACGCCATGTCGACGCAGGTCTCCGTGTGTTCATCCATAAGCAAGTTCCCATTGCAATCGCACCGAGACCAGCCACATGTGAAACCTGGAAGAAATACCAGTCCTTATATACGGTACCTTTGGTGCTTACAAGCTCATCATGATCATCTTCACCAGCTTATTTTTATGTCTTCATTGCTAAGGCACGAACCTTCTCTATGGTTGGATAGGAAGAACGGGTCATAAACCACTGTGCGAGCCCAGTGCGGGTTGGTGGTTAGTAACGACTGCTTATGCAGCCGGGACCAACGGCTTTACGTGCCTTCCGAAACACGGAGGAGCTCAAAATGATATATTTTGTTAACCTTAGCAATCCCAGACCGGGCGAGTAACCACTGCACCGTCGCCATCGAGCTCCTTATTTGCTCCTCTTATACACTTTTAAAACCACCAATCCGCACTGGGCCCGCGTGGTGGTTTCCATAAACCACCACGCGGTACTATTGATTATTCTGTGTTTATAGCCCATTCTCTCTATCCATCCATAGGGAGAGCTCGTGACACAGCAGTGGGGACATAAAAATGAGCTGATGATGATGATGACGACGATATACTTTTAAAGTTTTGCGGTCTATTTGTAACGGTAGTCACGAGACTAGTTTAGTCACCCAGGCAGCAAGTGTTCACAGCCGGTGTAATTCGGTCGAAACGTCAAGTACAAAAAGGTATGCCTAGAATACATACACAAAGGGCTCTTTCAATTTAGCTCGTTTTAATATGGAACGCACTGCAAACGTGCGTTAGCCGTCCGATAACTAATGTCTAAATTGAAAGAGCCCTTCTATGGTAAGTTATTTGGTAGCTCCTGAAATGTTCAAACTCAAATGGCTCTCTGTGTCCGTTTAATAAAACGGAGAATACTTACGAGTCTCACAATTTTATGATACTAGCCTTCCAGAGTATGTTTGGTGACGTTGCCATGACGCTTTGCCCTGCTTTGACCTACATTTGAAGGTTTGAAGAGAAATGCCAAAATGCAGACAATAGAAAATTAACGAACAACTTCTTGGTAGCAGACACTACACTGATTTTAATTAACTTTTACAAAGAAAATGTAAGACTTATTATTGGTTCGAAAATTGTCTTTTCGATTAATCATATTAAGTATTTTGTTTTTTTTATACCCATTTAATTAATTACTTCGTAGGTACACCAATTTGGCATGCAATAAATAACTTTAAATTTGAATTAACTTTATACCCGACGTTTTCACTTTAACGTCGAGTATGAAAATGTGCCTATAATACCTATGCTAATTAGTTTGCGTTAAACCCTGTTAAAACTTTGTTTTTACATTGTTTTTGAAAAACGTTCGTTTAACCAGTGTTCTTATGTTTTGGCCATTTTTATTGTGATGAAAACTATGTCACCCAGGCAGCAAGTGTTCACAGCCGGTGTAATTCGGTCGAAACGTCAAGTACAAAAAGGTATGCCTAGAATACATACACAAAGGGCTCTTTCAATTTAGCTCGTTTTAATATGGAACGCACTGCAAACGTGCGTTAGCCGTCCGATAACTAATGTCTAATTTGAAAGAGCCCTTCTATGGTAAGTTATTTGGTAGCTCCTGAAATGTTCAAACTCAAATGGCTCTCTGTGTCCGTTTAATAAAACGGAGAATACTTACGAGTCTCACAATTTTATGATACTAGCCTTCCAGAGTATGTTTGGTGACGTTGCCATGACGCTTTGCCCTGCTTTGACCTACATTTGAAGGTTTGAAGAGAAATGCCAAAATGCAGACAATAGAAAATTAACGAACAACTTCTTGGTAGCAGACACTACACTGATTTTAATTAACTTTTACAAAGAAAATGTAAGACTTATTATTGGTTCGAAAATTGTCTTTTCGATTAATCATATTAAGTATTTTGTTTTTTTTATACCCATTTATTTAATTACTTCGTAGGTACACCAATTTGGCATGCAATAAATAACTTTAAATTTGAATTAACTTTATACCCGACGTTTTCACTTTAACGTCGAGTATGAAAATGTGCCTATAATACCTATGCTAATTAGTTTGCGTTAAACCCTGTTAAAACTTTGTTTTTACATTGTTTTTGAAAAATGTTCGTTTAACCAGTGTTCTTATGTTTTGGCCATTTTTATTGTGATGAAAACTATGGGTGTTCAAACATCTTGTCAAATCAGCCGTCTCATTGTCTGTCACGCTGGACGCTGGGTCGCAGTAACAACCCCTATTTGCTTATAAACTATTAAATAACGTCACCATCAATTGCCAGTCTTATTTGTGGTCTGTGCAATATCTTTTTCTTCCATTATCCTCCATCAGTTGTCATAATTATCAACATTTACAAATGTTTTTGCCATATCATCTTTCACAATGTCTACTTGTCCATCTTTTCTTTGGTCTTCCATTTCCCCACATAGCTTTCAACTTTTATCTTCATCACCTATCTCATCACATGCTGATCATCTCTCCTCATTACTGCCCAGGTACTATGTAAGCTAAACGTTTGTTTTGTTCTTGTAATCCATCAAGACTATACACAGGATACAGGCACGTGCCTGTAGGTACATGTATTATGGATGAAATGGAGTTTACTCACCCAAATTGTATACCAAGGGTTCATCGCATGTCCGCTGTGACACTGCCTCTCCATCGCATCGCGTGTGATAAGTGTGCATGTTGCGTGGACAGTGGGTCACGCCTGAAATTCGGCAATTCATAACATTTATGTTTCAATTTGCGAAGCTCCTATTTATGTTTCTTTTAAGTAGGTCCTTCACACCCTAATTATATCTCATTATGAAATAATAAGAGACAAATGAAACCTACTTAAAGTACCAAGTTTTATCAGTCATTCTAGATGCTTTTTGGTGCATTAATCTTGTTTAAATGAATCCTGAAGAAAACTAAACTTATTTCGTACAGGTGTATGTTCTCTTTTAATTTTCTTCAAATTTTATTTGTAGGCAATTATAAGTCTGCTCCACCTGATGTTAAGATGAAACAAAATATTTTATTGTGTGTATTATAAATAGCTTTATAAAGTTAAACGGCGAATCAAACGAGGCAACATAAGTAGGGCGTTGCAGAGACTAGAGAAACGGTTCTGATTAATCTGATAATATTAAACAATAATATGTAATATACCTACTAACATGATAATAATTATATAGGTCACATAGTTAACAACTAGATCTATACACGACACGCTTAGTACTTACATCGATTCACTAGCAGCAGGCAAGTTCTCACAACACCAAATCGAGACGTAATAAAAATAGAAAGCAGGATGAAACAGCTCCTCGTCGCCATTGTGTTGTGGCTCGCGAATAAGTGCAATCGAATATTGTGATCAGACGAGATTTTCTCACACTGCCGTATTTGAGCGCCGCAGGTAAACAAGGGCAACATGTTTTCAAAATAAAGTAATGTGCACTTAAACCAGAGGAGTTGCAAAATGTGCTTAGTACGAGTTTTTTACTATTCGATCGAGTTAAAGTTAACTAAATAGGGTAGCAGCAACAGATTTTTTTACTTTAGCAACAATTAAATACAGACCACCTGCTTCCTAGCTGGGATCCAGTAAAATTTAAATTGAATTTAAGATGACATCTGGTGTCAAAAACTGGGCTTACAGTGACGATGATACTCACTATCTTTTATATACAGTACTAAATAGAGCGGAGTCTCAACGATAAAAAAAAATACATTAATAATACCACTGCGCCCAAGAGTTCCCTACGTACGACCCCCAAGGGGAAAGGAAGGGAGATACACTGGGTTAAAACTCCAGTATAGTATTACCATATAGGTACCTACAATTGTATGGGAATACAACATCATCTAGTGTCAAGTTGATTTCACAAGTTCGCTACTAGGCGGGGCGCCCGCCGGCCGCTTCAATCCCCATAAAAATTGTCACAGTTGCTACGCAAATAGTAGTAGACTCTACTCTTTTTAAGATCAGGGTGTCTATATAAGTAGTGCGAGTTTTATTTACCGTCCAACAACATTGCAAATTTTAAACTCTCCTCGTATAAAATAGGTACCTCACCTACGTGTCTGTTGCCTACGCGATTTCTTTGGCAGTTTTGCCTTGCTTTTTTTATTAGTTTTGACGTGTTTTAATTGTTTATTTTAGGAGTTGATTGTACATTATTTTACACTTTAGCACAGGAATGCTGAGTCTACAATTTTTACCTAAAAATAATTGATTCAGCTATTAGTCTGCGATAGTATCGTTAGCAAAACTTATAAAGAACTACAATAGATTCTAAATACAAAAATCGCTAAAACACCATAAAAATCTGAACGATTCCATTGACAACCGCTTTAAATACAGTGTGCAAAAATCGTAGAACGACGACAGCTGTAAACGAATGCAAATGAATGGGCTTTAATCACGAACTCAAAGCTCGCAGTGGCCTATTTAACCGATGAGATATAGGTGAATAGGTGGTAGTTACCTAATTGTGTAGTGGTAGGTAGTAGCCAAGGCGGGCTGTGTTGAGATAGCGCGGAAAACGTGCCTGGTACAGGGGCGCGCGGCGTGCGACCTTACACCGCCGAACGCGGAGATAACGAGAAATTAATGGATAGCTTAGGTAGATAGTGAATGCATAGGTGTGCTGCTACTGATTGTGATGTAGCTTTGGTGCTGATATGGTCGCTACAGTCACATCAGCGACATCACATTTGTTATGGTTTTAAGGGCGCATATAGCTTTTATATTTTTAGTCTCGATGCTTGAACTTTCAGTCTCGGTGATTTTCGAGAATTTCGATACTGAACAAACACCACAACTTTGGTAAAAAAATAAGTGTTACTTACTTTATTCAATAACTTCAATCGGATTTCAAATATATCTGACCATTGCTTCAGACTTTAGATCAGCCGGAAAAGGATTGTCGTAATGTCTTGTTTCGATATTACCGAGACTAGCTATGAAGTCTCATCTCAGTCCCTGGACTCCCTAGAGTCGCTCAATGGCACCACTAGTCACTGCACCGATATAGAAATAGGCTGCTTAAGCTTAACTTAGTAGCCAATTAATGTATGCGTTTATCACAGGTAGGTATATGTACAGGTACAGATTTAGAAAAAATAATTTCAGGCACCAGACCTTCACAAATTTAGGATTTTTATATTTAAGTGTAAGTTTTACATAGCTAACTTGTATCATTTCATTATCAGAGGTCGGAATTAGGTAGAGTTATTTATGTACTTGCATCGAGAAATGATGATATTAATATGGATCTTCCCGGGATTTCTAATGGACAATCCCGTGTGGCCAACAATATTACAAATAAATAATAATCTAAACCTCAGAGACAGATAAGACAAATAAAATAAAGATAATTAATATACATTTTTATTAGTATTTACATTAATTCACTATATAAATTATTAATAGTCTTAGGCAAATTCTCATACTTATACTTCACCTTTTTTATAAATACGAAAATAATTTTGCTTCTAGCCTACCTCGTGAGGTTTTGCTTACTCAAACGGCCCATCAGAATTATTTTCCTTGTCCAATTTATTCAAAGTACCACTAAGATTTGAAGTGTTCGCTTCCGAAATTACTGTAATTTTGCAACTTCGGTCATCCGATGTCGTTGATGTAAATTTGGCAACGTCGCGCGTGCAGTGGTTTAAATTGTGTAAAAGTAAATAACTTTTTTATTTAATAAATCACGGGATTTTTCTGCTCTTTAAAATTAATCTCGGGATTTGAGGCATATCCACTTTATTTTTTCGCTGTATGAAATCAGTGTAAGTACATAAATAACTCTACCTAATTCCGATTTCTGAATTATTGTCTGAATTCAGTAATATAATATTTGATCTCATTAAAATATTATAGTCACATCGTACATGCCCTTGCTTTGGTTGATGAAAAAGTAATTGAGTGGGTGGTATCGGTAGCGTTCGATAACACTAGACTTCTCATAATTCGCTTAGCTTGTGTTATCGGGAGAGAATTTGAATCGGTATGTCGGTAAATGTTGAAAGTGCCCACAAACAGCACGCTCAATTAGTTATTCTGGGGGTAAGTCCCTTAGCCGGTCGGTGGTACTTATAGCCATACGGGACTTGAATGTTGGCTTTGTGCCACAAATTGTCTAGAACTTTTGTAACAGTTATCAGAGAGAGAGAAGTTACTGAAGTGTTACTCTCATTGTTTTGTTATTTGTTAAAGCTATTGTACAGCGTTGTCCAGTACACTACACGATAACAAGTTGGTGAAACTACTACACACATTGAGTATTATCCATTCCAAGTACGTAATCGTACTTATGTTATTTATTATTTTAAACAAATTTGATAGCCACAGAGGCCATCCAGAAGTCCTGGGCTTAATTCCCAGGTTAGACAAACCGCGTAATGGATTTTTCGAAGCATAACCCGGGTTTATGACATGACATGACAAGACATCATTATGACAAATAAAAGAAAACCTCGTAAAATATTTATTATAATGCAAATCTGGCAATCTCAAAGGACCATCTCGAGCTTGTACAAATATACTGGTTGGTTTCTTTAAAGTTACCATTCATTTACTTATTTATAATTAGGTTTATACTATTTTTATTATACCTATATTTTTTTTTAAGTTACCATCGTTTAAATACATTATTTATTTTAGTCTAATAGGCTATGGGTAATAGGAAGCCATTTCTAGATTAGTATTTAGTTCTTTAATCGTGCAAGGCGTAAACATTTTCATAGACGGTAAAATTTAACTTCGTTTGGTCTGTCGCGCGATTATAAACTGATCCGGGTCCTACTGCCTACCGAGACGATTTCATTGAATTTATTACACTTCCGTCATCAAAATTTCATTGCTACGATAGTGATGTTGCAAAATTTTTGTATGACGATGCAATGTAAAATACTGTTGTTGTAATACCAAGTAAATTTTAAATAATTTGTGGTACCGAATCGAGGCTAGGTGTCATTGTGCCATATAAGTTAATGGTAATAACTTTAAACACGGACACACGCTATATACCTACATAGTGTTAGTGCAAGTTTTATTCGAGATTTGAACACGTTAACGAAAACTAGTATTTGTAAGGCATTGATGAAGGCAGCGCCTCCTATCACGAGTCCTAGTCATCCAAACGAGAAGTGTTGAAGAATTGCCATACAAGTTCTCGTTTTCGTTAACATGATGGAATTGCAAAAACAAATTCGAATTAGTTTCATCATACACAAAGTTTGACTATAAAGGTGTATCAAAACTTTATAGGCATAGTTTGCATGGTAGGAACGATTTGAATACCTCCTTTTCATTTCGTCGTCATCGTATCGTTTACGTTGCGTGCTGCGTAACAAGAATTAAATGCGCGATCATGTAACGTTTTAAGGAGAAAGAAAATGTTGGATCGAATAATCGATTTACATAAATTTTTATTTCAAGGTTACCCAAACGTAATGTTAGTTTGATCGTTGTTTGCTGATTGTTCCGCCGACAAATTATGGGTAGGCATCAGAGATACTAAATACGTATTTAGCTTCATTTACTAAAATAGCATAAAGGAATTGTTTTCTTAACTTTTCGCGGAAACCAAGTTATTTCTATTGATTTTATTGTAAAAGCCAATTATGCTATTCATATTTGAGTTATTATGATGAAAACAAACTAAACTAAAACAATAGAATGAAAATATTGGGATTCTAAAACTTAAAAGTACATTACAAATGCACGGGTAAGAAAACTAACTAGATAGATTGTATAAAATGTATACTTACCATGTATTATTATAATCTATACTTACTTTTATATATTTATTATATCTTGTTGCTATAAAAATATGATCTATCTACATGGTTATAAGCATTGCGTCAGAACTGAGAATGACAAAATAAACATAACATTGTGCATGTTATTGCCCAGTCAATATTCATGAAACGCGCAAATTGATTTCATTAACATGTCGCACTTTCATCTGTTCATTCGCGGAGTTTTATTCAACACTCCATGAATATATGTAGATCACATGCAGGTGGGGTATTCTAGAGCTCGTCGATTTCACTCGCGATTTCCATTGGGTGCAATTAACTGCACCTTAATAAATGATGGCAAACAATCACAGACCAAAGACAATAGATCCAATGACCGTGATAGAACTGAGTTGATTAATAAACGCGTCCGGAAAAGTGTTGAAATTTCAACGAGCGGGTATTTTAACCACAAAACTTTACCGAATTGTAATTTTTTAGCAACAAAATATGGGTATAAAATATTTTTACATTGGTACACACGCCTGCACAGCACATCAGACTACCACAAACTGTCAAATTTCCTTAAAATACTTACTTTGAACTTTGTGGCTGTGGCATATGGTTTTTATTTGTGAATGCGTATATAATTAATCACCAAGTTTAATGCTTTACGACAATTAAATCTTGTCAGTAAATCCATTTAAAAAAAGAAAAGTCCTCTTGGCTATCGCACTGAAGAACGATCAACAAAGCATATCCCCAAACCACTGAACCTATAACGGGCCCCAACCATGACGTAGACAAAAGATATTCCGATTCGGGATAACAGGAACGGGATACGGGATGTTTAAACGGAGGAAGTCTCTAGAAATAAAGTATGTGTGGGATAAAAATTACATAGCTTGTTTGATTAAATCCTTGTTTAGTTGTAATTTATTTTTATACTATCAAAAATATCATCACATAATAACCCACACAAGCAAGTTGAAGCCTGGAACAGATTGCCTGAAGTGGTATCAGCACAAAACAAAAACAAGCCAGTCAAACATTATTTTTTTTTAAATTATGTCTAGAGAATTAAACACGGGTGTTCTTCTAGCATACGTTACACATCTCTGGGTGAGGCTATTGACAAGCGTGGTAAGTCGGTGGCTATTAGCCTTGACATAGCCAATGCTTTTGATCGGGTCTGGCACAAAGCTATTCTCTCCAAGCTTCCGGCATCGGCATACGGTCTGCCTGCTCAGTTCTGCAACTGAGTCACTGGCTTCCTGCATGAGCGTAGAATCCGTGTCCTGTCTGATGAATGCGCTTCGCGGTTCATGTCAGTGAACGCTGGTGTCCCCCACGCTGTTCTTTCTGGATATCAATGATATGCTTCCACTTGGAAATATTCATTGCTATGCAGATGATATCACAGTGCATGGGGGATATAATGGTCACCCAGCGGCAGGGCGGGTTGAAACTGAAGTCAATCGAGTGAATCTTGTCACTGAGCTCGATCGGGTATTAGACGTCATATCAAAATGGGGCTCCAATAATCTTGTTGATTTCAATGCCAAGAAGACACAGGTGTGTTGCGTTCACGGCAAAAAAGTCACCATTCCTTCCCTTTCCTACTCTTCAGGGTGCATCTCTAAGCCTGCAGAGCAGTATCAACCTGCTCGGTATGTTGTCATACCGAGCAGGTTGGTCGCTGTGATCTGAACCAAAAGGACTACATCGAAGCCGTGATCAAAACAGCCTCTCGAAAACTCGGTATTCTTAACAGGGTGTGGCGTTCTTTACGCCTGACCAGTCGTGCCTTTTGTACAAGACACAGGTACGGTCTTGCGTGGAGTATTGTTCGCACATCTGGGACGGTTCCGCAAAGTACCTTCTCGATGCCTTGGACAGATTGTAGCGTCGCGCTGTACGCATTATCGGCAACGCAGAAGTCGCAAATAATCTTGAATCACTGCAATTGCGTAGAGATATTGCGTCACTCAGCATGATTTACCGCTTGTACCATGGCTAGTGCTCTTGAAGAGCTCTTTGACCTCATCCCACCTTCTCCCTTCCTCCACGTTCTGCTTTTCTGAGTCACCACTTCACTGTCTCAAATATTCCATCGCGAACTAAGAAATTTGGTGACTCGTTTCTTTGTCGCACCTCCAAAACATGGAATAGCCAGCACACGTTTTCCTTCCTTCCTATGATATGGGATCCTTCAAACGAGACGTGAAGAGGCACCTTGTGGGCCGGCAGAGTGAGGGTAACTGATGCTACGTTGTTAATCACGCTGCACCAGTTGTCGTCACATCTGGATTCCATATTCACTTAACATCAGGTGAAATGGAGTTGTAAGAAAAACTATTGCTCTTCTTCTTAATTTTTATTGAACTGTAAAATATTCAAATACACTTTTAAAATTAAAAAATACAAAATTATCAAAAAGGTAAAAAGGTCTGTTGGTCGCCAACAGGAGGGAGTCATTTGCCGTGCTACGTATAAAAAAAAGGATACAGGCTTGTCTGCCTGTTTAATAATAATATTGTTATTAAGTATAATAAACTCTATTTATGTCTGTTTCACTGCGATGCCTAGCAAAATCTGACCCTATGCAGAACATTAAACAATCCTACTTAGTTTGTTTTGGTTAATGCACAGCAAAATATTCAAACATAAGTAAGTAAGTAAGTAGAGCCAAAACACCGGGTCATTATCCTATTGAAGTGAATAGAATCGTGTGAAAAAAGTTTTAACTATCAATTGATCTGTTTAGAGACCATTGTTTGAATGAATTCACTTTCTCCGCGCAGCTATAGTCAGTACAAACGAAACTATAGTCTTAAATACTTGTGGCCAAATAGTTAATAAGACTAATAGTTTATGAAAGTTGGCTATCTATACTGCGATAAAGGAATTAAATCACAATTAGCTTAATTTGTAATAAAATACTAGTCACCATCCCCCATTGGCTCATGCCTTCCCACATTAGCACATGGGAGGACAGACATTTAATATTATTCATGAAATATTTAACGGGGTTAAACGTTACCTGTTAATTTTTTATTTTATTTTGGTTACGAGACGTTTCAGCCGAAACGTCGATGCAACTCAACGGAAACGCCGAGTATATTATAAAATTTAATGTAACATCTCATGGTGACTATTTACTTATTTAAAAGTTACCCTATTTCATTGTCATTAAGTGTAAAATGACGTGTTAATTTGTTTTTTGTTCTGTCAGGTCACCTTGTTCACATAAGCTTTGGTGAGCGGGTTATTGTAGATTCCGGTAAGTGAACTACATTTGGTATCATAAAATAAAGTGGCGCTTATACTTACGCGTTTGTTGAGTTTAACGGCTGTTTTGTAATGTCTCGGACCATAAAAGAAATAAAAGAACGGACTAAGGTAATAAATCATACGTTGGTACTTATCACGTACTAACCAGCTTACCTACTTACTTGGAGTAGAAAAATAAGTCGGTAGACATAGTTAAATTAATAAAAGTGTACCTAAGAAAATACTACGTAAAAAAATAAAATCAATAAAATTAAATTACGCTACCTCTTGATGTGAAGTCAAGTTTTGGTTGGTGGCAGGGCTTGTTTGTACGCCTGGCTAGCTACCACCATTATATCTAAATATGTCGCCATAACACCAATGTTTGTAGCATTGTTGTGTTCCGGCTGCTTGAGAAAAGATAGCCAGTGCCTCAGTAGTTGAGGATTCCGGGTGAAATGCGCTTCCACCTTCGGCCTTATCATCACTTAACATCAGGTGAGATGAAGGCCAAATGCTTACCCGTATGATAAATAAAATAAAATCAATGACAAAGGTTAGCTATACTCTAAAAACCAAAAAATAAAATATTGTTTTCTAAAGTTTACGCGAACACTACACATTGAAATGAAACAACTTTTAAATCCCAGCCCCAACACCATACTGCCAGACCAAAAGATACTGTAAGCTCTTTCTGCGTAAAACGGAATGCACCTGATTAATTTAAATGAGGGTATACAAGCTACTAACTAATTATGAGACGACCAACACCTCAGTCTCCCTGTGACCACGGACCCTGCAAAGGGTTCGAAACGTCAGGATAAACATTAATTAAAACTAATGTGTAAAATAAACGCGAGTAGATCCGTAAAAGTTGTTTCATTTCAAAAAATAAAACTTAAGAAATCTACTATAAAAAAAAGTTTTTTATTTACTAATAAAAAGTATACTATACTATTTACTAAAATGTTTTTGTTTTGTTTATATAATTTTAACGCAAATTTTGTTGCGAAACAAATTACAAAAACACATATGTTGTCTAATTTCCACGAGCAGGATTTGCACCTGCACCCTTCTGACAAACCGGGTCAGGTGCTCTTCCAACTGAGCTATCGTGGTTCTAACCAGCCCACCGAAATTATTCAACACTATTTACTTTTTTTTTACTTTGAAAGCCAAAGGCGCCAATTTAATGTCAACAACTACCGTTATTAACAAAATTTTACCGAAATTTTTTTTCAACATTTGTGTTTTTCTATTACTATTTACTATCAAAGTATCATTTACCGACTGTCCAAATACTTCCCTAATTTTCGATGACTAGACATTTACCTAACGGAAAATAAATGATCCTATATCCGTTATTGATCTAACCAAACCCATGGGTTAGGTAAACCTTGAGAACTATACCATGTTATGCGCTGCATCATGTAACAATATAATACCTTACACACGGAAGGTAATTTGCGATCTCACAACAGTAACAATATTGCAAAAGTGCAAAAGCAGGAAGTGCTACTGAACACTTAAAGTAGAGTTAACTTACTCTACTTTAAGGCCTGGATGCCTAGTGCGAGTTTCATTTGACATACGAACACGGTAACGAAAACGTGAATTTGTATGACACAATTTAAACTCTCTTCGTTTTCGTTTTCGTTAACGTGATCAATTAATGGCGAATGAAACTTGGTCTCGGCTAGTACTATTATTATTAACATAGGTACCTATTGGAATCTCGAAGTCAAGTTATATCAAATAGCCTTGTTAATTTAATTATAAATTAAAGCAGTCTGTTGACCAACGAGGTGAGTTGCAATGTTATATGTGGGGCACACTAAAAGTTTCCGGAATCAATAATAAAAAAATACTATTACAAAAATGAATTTATTGTTTCTCAAAATATTCTCCCTTTGCGACAATGCACTTTTTCATACGATTGAACCAATTTCGAAAACATTTGTGCCACTCCTCCGTGTTGACGTCAGATACATGTTTTTCAAAACATATAGATTAAGTAATTTCATTGTAATATTAGCATTAGTGATTTTTTAGAGGTGTTCTCGTAAAGAATTATGATCGAGTCAAAATTGCACAATCGTGTTTTTGAGCAAGGGTTTTAAAGACAAAGGCATGAAGTTATCTATATCAAGATTTCAGATTCGTTGGTCTTGTCATACTTCTACAACCTGCGATGAAAGTTGATGTATTTTTTAAAGTGTCGCCTTAAGCAATTTTCGCAACGGCCGGTCATCGGATGGGTGGCTAAAAATGTATCGTCTCGAGCTCTTTTCGGAAGACACGCTAAACCCCAGCAGTGGGGACATAAATGAGCAGGTGATTACTACCTTGAGAAAATAAATGGGCACAAACTCAATAAAGCTATTTCTACACAGTAAGTATCTAAGTTCTAAAGATCATCGTAACAATATAGAGTACACAATGATCACGTTTCAGTTAGGTCTATTCTACATGTTAGACGTGTGTGTTAAAGTAGGGACCTTCACTCCTTCATAATGTCTATTACACATAACTAAAAATAAACCGTGTTCATATGCATTGTGATGTGACTTGTGACACAGATTATATATAAGGTCGCGATGAGGTCGTCGCGATGTGATCCTGAGACTCACAGGTTTATTTTTGTAACCTAGGGCATAAACAGTTCAACAGTGTACCTACTCTTGCATACTTACACATAACATAACCATTATGTAAGCAAAAAAATTTTAGGTTTTATACTAAACTGAAATTGGCTTGGAAGCCCTATGGGACTGTGAATCTTTTACAAAAACACAATGTTGAAAAAATTTCCACGAGCAGGATTTGAACCTGCACCCTTCTGACATACCGGGTCAGGTGCTCTTCCAATTGAGCTATG
The DNA here is from genome assembly GCA_949315975.1 of Eudonia truncicolella. Taxonomy (NCBI): domain Eukaryota; kingdom Metazoa; phylum Arthropoda; class Insecta; order Lepidoptera; family Crambidae; genus Eudonia; species Eudonia truncicolella. Next base: position 14,482,042 of record OX438837.1, on the reverse strand, counting down.
GTTCTAACCAGCCCGCCGAAATTATTCAACACTATTTACTTTTTTACATTGAAAGCCAAAATCGCCAATTCAATGTCAACAACTACCGTCATTAACATCATCAATTTTTTCAACATTGTGTTTTTGTAATTTGTATCGAAACAAAATTTGCGTTAAAATTATATAAACAAAACAAAAACATTTTGTGAATCTTTTCTTCGGACCATCAATACTACCGCCTCATTACCTTTGAAAGCCGTAGTTGAGTTGTGGCAGGTACAAATAATAGGTGTATTATAGGTTTACTTGGCCCAAATAAACCTGTCATGAAAATTCTAGATCTACATAAAAAAAAAGAATACGAGGAACTTTGACTTAACAGTACACAACTTTCGAGCCTTCACAGTAGGGCGTACAGACACGGGTGCCTAGTGCGAGTTTCATTCGCAATTCGACCACGTTAACGAATACGAGAATTTGTATGGCAAAATTTTAACTCTTCTCGTATGTCACCAGGAGGCGCTACTTCAATGTCTTACAAATTTTCGTTTTCGTAAACGTAATCGAATCAATACGGATAGTAAATAAAACAACGTAATTCTAAATACAATGTTATAAAACTAAGCTAAAGAGGGTAGAAAGTCTGTACATGGAATATATTCGAAAAAAAGTTGGCTGGGGATACTTAGGATCGACAACAGAACACGTTCCAACAGTTTTTAGAATTTTTGTCTGTTTGTCTGTTTATTTGCCCGTGTATGACGTGAAAGTGGCTAAATGGATTTTTATGCAAACTTTGCACATAGACAGACCGTGACCCGGACTAGGACATACGATACTTTTTATCCCGGTAACAGGTTCTTGTGGGATAGTGTAGTCTTCGCGAACGAAGATAACAACTACGAAGTTGACAACTAGTTAATTATATTTTTGCATCTTTTTAGGGATCCGTACCTCAAAAGGAAAAAAACGGAACCCTTATAGGATCACTTTGTCGTCTGTCTGTCTGTCTGTCTGTCAAGACCCTTTATCACGGGAACGCGTGGAGGTATCGAGTTGAAATTAAAACCATAACTCAAGTCTGTCTGCGGTCCCTTGAAGCTGTGAAAATTTAAACTTCTACGTTAACGAAAAAAAAAGATACGGCCGTTATGTCGCAAAAAACGTATATTTCGGCACTCTCAAGGGAATCAAAATTCATAGGGTAAGTACTTGCCGTTGACCTAGAACTATGAAGTTTGGCAAGTAATATCGTCTTATACTACAAGTACAGGGAAAAATCTGAAACTATACATATTTATTAAATCAATAAAAAACAGGTCTTTATGCAAGGAACATGGTCCAAATTTTGAAGTAAGTTAACCGTGTCATGTGGGGTATCGTATGAAAGGGCTTCATTTGAACAAGCTTAAACAGATTTTAAATTATTTTTATGATATATAATTTTCGATAACCATAAATTTGTACGGAACCCTCGCTCGGTGAGCGAGTCTTGTCCGGTTTTTTTCTGTTATGATTTTATTTCACTGGTGTGTCATAAAATAAATAAATAGCACAACGTGCTAAGTGCTTTTTAACTGTTTGATAGAGTTTAAGTTAACGAAGCAGCGCCATCTTGTAACGAAATTGTGAAACAAACTTTAGCGCGGCTGCTTTGAGGACATAAAAATTTTGTGTTAACACAAACTCTTTCTAATAGTAAAAAAAGAGAAAGGTGCGAGTTTTATTTGCCATTTGATCATCTTAATAAAAACGAGAATTTATATGGTATTGAAGCAGGGTCACCTGGTGAAAAACGAGGTGAGTTGAAATTTTGCCATAAACTCTCGTTTACGTAACACGGTCGAATAGTGAATAAAACTCGCACTCATCACTCGGCCTTTTCTTTAACGTCAAATAGGCACATATCCCTTTGTTTGGGCAATTTCCTGTCCGGGTTTTTCCAGTAAATGGTAAAAATTGTATTTATTGTTTTTTTTTTATATAGCAACATTTTTGTCACAATCATAAGAACTATAAACAAAAAAAGGCATAAAATACATAATTGATCAAAGGTATGGAAGTAGTTAAAATCTTACTATTATTTAAAAAAGATACAAAACTAAAAGTTATCTTCAGAATCACCTAAATATAGTCCGAAAGATAACTCTCGGACCTACTTAGCAGTTATGTAATTCTGAAACAGACTTCCGCCTTCTTTTCCATAACAGACTTTGTTGCAAGTAGCGTTTCCCCACACCCATAAAAACCCCATTACATTAATCTTCCTCACTGAAACGCAACTCCCGCCAACTGTTTTATTGTGGTGTTGATATAAAATACACAGCTCTTTACATTCTTAGCTAAAGGTTGACCAACAATAGATTTTACCAAAAAATAAATAAGAAACAGAATGACCATTCATTTGTTATGGTGGCATAGGTATCTACTTAGAAGGTAAGGAAGGACTTACCCTGGTATGAAGGAACCGTGGGCTTGCGTCATGTAGTTGTGCTTTTCGCGCGCGGTCACATCCACCCACATGCCGTTTGTTTACGTTTTAAAAACTTCTTTTGTTTACACGTAAATACATGGCGATCGCAGCGTTCGCGCCATCCGAACGTTCGCGCGCCGAGCCAGCTGCTTCGTGACTAGCGTGCGGCGTCGTCGTCGCATAAATGAAAGTACTTCGGCGGAAAACTTGAGGTATTCGGTGATATGCGCGCGCAAGAGGTTAAATGAGTTAGGGAATATTCGGAATTGTAGAGAGTAAAGTATTTTCGCCGTGGTTGAGGAATCTGGAATTAACAAAGCGGTACAAGGGACGCCAGCGTTTTGGAATAAAATCTTGGTAATAGCACGGTAATAGGTTGCGTGGCTTTAACTTCCTGGGATATGTTTAGTGTGGTCGTACCGTTTCTACTCATCTGTGTTACCTTACCACTTTAGTTCTTTTCGGCAGATAGTTAATTTCATTAATTGTTTTCGGGTGTTATTTAAACGGTTTGCAAAGTATTCGTATTTTGTTAGCAAAAAAATGCTAGTTGGACAGCAAATAAGCTAGTTAGGGCAGGGTCTGGGCAGCAACTTATGGTCAGCAAATATTTCTAAATCAGTCTGCAACTTATATCATTCTGAACAGCAGTCTGCCGTCTCTTATGCCGCTCCAGCATTCACGGGCTTCAGGTCAGAGCATGATCCGTCAACCACGACTTTGATGCTACGCCCAGAAAGAAAGCTGGCGACCCACGCACACAATATCTCACGAAGCCCGTATGATGGAAGTTTAGAAAGAAAAACCCTGTGCCATACCCTGTCGAAGGCTTTCGCTATGTCCAAGCTAAATGCCAGCGTCTCCCCTTTCCACTCGACTGCCTCCGCCCATCGGTGAGTGTGGTACGGTAGGGGTGTCGAAGGCTTTACCGGTTTGAACTCATTGAATTCGTGTGCACGCGCATCGCCGCCGCACCGGTCACACCGATAAAAGCGAGCGACTCGGTGCACAGGATTTTCGCCTTAGGACCGGTAAAGCGTTTGTGGCCGCCATAGTACAGACGCCTGCACATAAACCTATCCAAAACTGTAAAATTTCTTCAATACATTTTCAACCGTGTGGCTTAGTAATAAAATTCAAAGTCTATCGAGGAAATTTGACAGTTTGTGGTAGGTTGATGTGCAGGCGTGTGTACACTAAAAGATCACCAGTCGAACAACCGCGGCGAAACCCATACTGGCGATCGCTTAGTAGATGATTCTCTTCTAGGTACCGCAAGAGCTGGCAGTTTGTAATAGACTCCATCACTTTGGAGAGTAAAGAGGTGATGGCTATAGGTCTGTAGTTGGATGGATCCGAGCGATCGCCTTTTTTAGGAATCGGGTGGACAAGGGTTGTCTTCCAAAAACTTGGGACAACGCCAGTAGGGTAAGAGAGCCGGAAGAGGCGCGTTAGAACCGGCGCCAACTCTAGAGCACGATGGGAGGGACTGCATCAGGCCCACTCGACTTATGAATGTCAAGGGAAAAAGAGCCTCACGCGTACCGGAAGGAAGGCGCACTAACCTCTCGCCAATTCTACCTATGATCGATGACTTCGCCTTGGCAATGTCATTCTTAAAGGACCTGGCAGCAAAGTTGTACTTCTTTTTGAGCACACTGGTTTTTGGATCCTTTGATGACACCACATTAGCCCAGGCTTGGTAATGCTCGCGCTTTTGGCGAGACGCTATTTTGCAACATCGACCAAACCATGGTTGGATTCTGCCGCCAATGGGAACCATAGAGTTTGGAATGAAGAGTTCCATTCCCTGCAGTATCACATCAACGACAGAATCAGCGGCGAAATCAGGATCATCCAGCGAGAAGCATACTTGCCATTATGGGTACGACGCAAAGAAACTTAGCATCCCATCCCAGTCCGCCGACATGCCAGATCCGACGGCTAACCACACGTTGCGATTTTAAAGTTTCCGTAAGAGGCACTGTACGAATCAGGCAATGATCTGATGAGCCTAGTGGTGCATCAACGGACACTTGATAGCCGTCTGGGTGCGCGGTCAACAGGAGGTCCAGTAAGGAAGGTGTATGGCCCTCTACGTCTGGTACCCGCGTAGGCTCGGCAACCAGTTGGAACAGACGGTAGGCCAAAGCAAAGTCATGAAAGGCTCTACCCGCGTGGTCAGTTGTGCGTGAAACCAAGCCATTCGACGTGGTGGCCATTAAAGTCTCCCAGTACCCACAATCTCGGCAGAGGGGATCCGTTGGAGAAGGGAATCTGTGGCCGTATGGATGCTCTCGGCAAGGTGGTCAGTTTCAATATTACCGCTGTGGGACCTATACAGGCACGCGTAGAAGCGAGGGTGGTGTCCTTCACTTCAAGATTACCGAGGCGACAGACGCACATATCTTTCCTGACGTAAGCACAAACACTGGCGCGTGGCACAAACGAATGCTCCAAATTGTATCACGGGTAGCGCAAGTAGGAGACGTCAGAAGGGGGGATATTTGCGTTCAGTGAGGAAAAGCAAGGCTAGCTTCACCGTCTCAAGGTGGTAATGGCCGGCGCTTAAGTTAGAGTGAATTCCCCTGACGTTGCAGAAGCCACGCGAAGCGTAGGAGGGGGTACCTAATGGCTTGCCTTACTCCTGCCTACAGCATGTGCTGATACGATCGGTGTTTTGCCCTCCCCAGAATACGTAGGGCAGCCTGAGCGTGGACGCACAGGCTCTCCTACACTGGAGGTGTAGGTACCCCCCTGGGGTAAATCTAAATTTCAGTTCGCTGCCATATCAATTGTGTGCTCCGGAACTTTCACTGGCCGGACAAAACAGCAACGAGTGCCATTATTTCACGCCCTGTATTTAGTGAGAGGGTGGTATTACGCCGGGCGAGCCGGCCCAATGCGTGCTGCAACGCAGCGTGGCTCTACCACTCAGTCATTCATTTAGCACCACCCAGGGGTCACGTGTAGGGTCTCAAGGGTAAACCTACGGACGCGAGTGACCTTAACCCCCAACTTGTATTATCAAAAACAAAATTTAAGTTATAATTTTCTTAACTAATTTTACATTTACTTTACGCAACGCAACTTTTAACAAAATAGTGTAAAAAAAAGAAGAAAATAAATGTGTGCAGTGCACCTAGTTCTTATGGGTTCTTTAGTTTTTTGGTGAAATATAGGTATGTTGTTATGATTTTTTTCCCCCCTTCGAATTCCCTGAAATTTAATTAATGTAGACTATTATTTAAAATTTGGCGACGCGCACTAGTGCGCGATGCCGTTCTCTCTAGAAAACCTCCAAAGGTGATTCGTTTCACACGGCTTGAGGACCCTTTACGTTCCTCGCCGCCCTCAAACAAGAAATTTATAAATTTTACTTGGATAAGTATTTTTTTATGCAAGATTTATTTGCTTTTTTAATTAATTCAAGCAGCGCCTCCTTGTGACAAACAGAGTTAATGTTCTGCCAAACAAAAAAATTATATTGTTTTTGTTAACATTATTGAATGGCAATATAACTCGCACAAGGCACACTGTCTTTCATCTGTAACTCATAATAATAAGTAAAGTTATTGTTCGGAGGTCTTTATGGTGTTTCAATATAACAGCGAGCCATATTGTTGCCTCAATTAAACAAAGAGAAATATTTTCGGCATTTAATATTACCGAATGCACTCTAGCTTAACCGTTTCCTTAATATTTAATGCACGCACCTTTACGGTAGAGACAAATCGCGTTTCGAGGGAATAGACAGATAACACTGTCTGTTTGCTCATCAATTATTAATAGGCGTTTTCCTTCAGAGAACTCTCTGAAGGAAAACGCCGTTTTGTTTTGCGCGTAATATTTTTCTACGGAAGAACCACTTATTATATTGATAGCTTCATTTATATTAAAAAGAGGCTCATTAATAATTGTAACTTATTTATAATTCTACAAATATACTATCTTTTTTATATTTCACCACGGGAAAACTCTTGGCCTTTAGCTCACCTGATGAAAAGTGACGGAAAGGCCGAAGATAGAAACGCACATCACCTGGAATCCTCAACTACTGAGGCACTGGCTAATTTTATCTCTAGGTGCCAGAACATAATAATACTACAAAAATTGATGTTATGGCGACATATTTAGATAAGACGGTGGTGTAACCAAACATGCACTTGCCCCCCCGCTGGAAACCGAACTCGGGACCTCAGGTCTGAGACTGGTGGTTTACAGCACTAGACCACAGAGGCGGCTAAAATATAGTTAGTTTTTGACGACTTTAGTATGCATACACTATCTGGCCACTTGCCACTGCTGATAAATAAGATAGATGTAAACGTAAACTAGCCAGCTGGATTTAAAACAAGCCTCATTCCTAACGATACTGAACAAACCACCAGTGGGAATACAAACTCGGCGACACTGGGTTTCAGAAAACGGTGGCACATCACTACATCGTTGCCTCTTACGCCAGTTAACAAATACTTATTGCACATCAATACCTAAGTACAATTTACTTTCTTTTATGAAAATAAACCTAATCACTCTTTTATCATACTCTTATTTCATAAATTTTTCGGGGCATTTTATTCGGATAACGAGAGAGAGCGGCGTCAACAGGTTAGAGTAGCTAGGATATTGTTTCAAGCGACCATGGAGTGGTGGTCTCAATAAGATTGAATATCGGCATACTATCGTCATTATCATTTACAGCCTTTATGTATATGTCCCACTACTGGGTTTAAGCCTTCCCACCCACCTGGGCATAGATCTCATCATAACATTGTTATGATCTTACCTTAACGCAACATTGACGACTGCCATTTTATGAACAAAACTAGAACCAGTGATTTAACGGAGTAACTTGTGATATTTTGGTCACCTATTCACCTTGAAGCTCTTGCGAAAATTCTTTAAAATGCAAAGATCACAAACAAGTCGCTACATTTTCGACTGGCTGCGTGGCTCTTTGATTAAATAATGAATTAGTCTGGCAACACTTGAAACTGTCAAACAGCAGCCAGACAGCAGAAAAGTCATTGGTTTGTCTGTGGTCAACTTGTTGTGAGTCAAGCATATCGGCGAATTATCAAATCTTCCAAAATACTATTATTTCATTTGAAATTGAGCCGTGAAAGAATGTAAGATGGCTATAAACTTGGACAAACATAGAGAAGCTTTAATCGCAGCTTGGAAAGACGTACTAGATGAGAAAACTGACACAAATTGGTATGTATGCTTTCGTAGCAGCGACCTACTTGACAAATTAAATAAACAGCCACTCCTGATTTACATGACGAATTGAATTCGTTGGCGTTGCATTACAGTATGCGCTGCCTTATTTGTGATAGCCATTGTCGCCATACAATGATACACTTGCGTTTTATTAACTCAATAAACTCTTAGTGTAAATGACCTGAAAAACTGGTTAATCACTAAAATACCTGAATTTTATCAGTTCAATGGATTATGCAGTGATAGTATAAGCTATTGCTACACCAACACATGGCTAACAACTTGCAATATGCTAAATTAGGTAGTTAACCATTGACTTTAAATATTTACAGGGCGCTATTTGGTTATGATGGTTTAACGAATGACTTGAAATTCATAAGCAAAGGTGACGGTGGAATAACAGAGTTGATCGACGATTTCAACAGTGGCAAGATCCAGTATGCCTTTTTGAAAGTAGATTTGCCGAATGGGACCATATCTAAATATGTTCTTATCAATTGGCAGGTATGTATTATGCTTTCCTTGAAGTTACTGATAAGATAAACTAAACCAATTCTGCTAATAAGATATTTACATTTTCAATATTTTCAACCAAGCTCATGTTGTTTAGTAACGGTAGCAGCTAACGAAATATTAGGACTTACCTTTGACTACTGCCTATTTTAGGGGCATCCAAGTGACAAGGCAATTTTGCTAAAAACATTTTAGAGTAGTTTTAAGTCATTTCTGAAAGTTTGTTATATCATAATAATTGGTCTTATTATAATAAGGTAATATAAGATATTATTATAATATAAGTTATTATATGAAAGACTTAACAACTTGCACAAGAAACGGATATAAAAGAGTTAAGTATTTACTGTAAAGCTATTCCAAAGTCATTTGTTTTTTGCATCATGTGTTTTTTACTGCAAGGCGCAGGTCATCTCTTATAAACATAGAGACATAAGCCTATAATGTAGTCAGAACCACTTTTCATCATCTTAAGAAGACTGTGGCAAAAGACAACCTTATCATAGACATCTTCACTAATAAGAAAGAGTAAAGTTAACATATCTCATTCCCAATGGTTCAAGTCAAGTGTATTCATAGAGAAAAAAATCTGCAGGCCCCATTAAGACAACATAAAATATAAACTGAGCGAAGATCAAGGGGTCAGGTTAACCCACCTAGGGACCTTTTGTTTTCATTTTATCATGAACATCATCTGCCAATATTAGTCCACTGCTGGACATAGGCCTCTCCAAGTGCATGTCACTGAGCACAATCCATTTAGATGTAAGAAAATGTTGTCCTACTTTCCTCAACTAGCTCCCAACTTTAATTGACACATAGACAGGGGTCGGGGTCTCCTTTTGCCCATATCTTGGCACTGTAGGTTGTTCCAGGTAGGTTGCAGTGATTGAAGATTTGTCTTCAGGAATTGTAGTATATGGAATGAGTCTAGTAGGGCACGGGGACGCGCACTAATGAGCGATGCCGTTCCCTCTAGAAAACCTGAGAAGGTGATTCGTTTCACACGGCTTGAGGGACCCTTTACGTTCCTCCGATAAAGCTGAAAATGCCGTATGAGGCAATCAGCAATCTCTCTAAAAAAAAAATGGAATGAGAAGACAATGCAATAAAAATAATATGTTAGACAAACATTTTTTAATATGCATTTTAAAATTATTTTTTCTTTTATTATTTAGATATTTTTTGACTAAAAGTCTAAAACTAAAGTTAGTTCACATAACACGTAATGTTATATAGAATGCAAAGCTGATTGTTGACCTTTGCTAGGAAGTAAAAAAATAAATTACTTTGACATCCTAGCCTGATTAATTAAGATGTATGAGTGATCAATCATACATTTTAAATGACATGTTGATGTTGTTTCTAACATTGCAAATAATAACAATAACTTACATAATACATTTCCTGTAAATGATATTGGACTTATCCTCATTGCATGGTATTACAAGTTACATAATATATTTTGATTATTACATTTTAATAATGACTATTTGTGCTGTACAATTACTATTCCACCATTTTTTAATCACAATATGAGAAGGTTGTTGCCTTCTGCCTTTATTTAAAAGAATTTGAATGTTTTTTTTCAGTACCAAACCATAGTGTGCAGCAATACTAGCAATATAACACATTCAATTTTATAGTATACATATTAATTCTCTCAAAAAGCATGATAACGAGAATTAGTTCTGGACATTTCTATAAACATGTAGTTATATTATAATATGTTTATCTATATATTGTATTCCCTTTTTTATATATAGATAATTCTTATAACCTAGTTTACTGAAAGTGTACAAATAAGAAATTCTTTATGTTGAATATTGTTAGCTCCCAGAACTGGCACAGTACTGGCACAGCACTGGCAAAAAATCAGTGCTGAGCCAGTAATATTATAAGCGTCAGCAGTAGCAATAAACGTTTTTATTGTTTCTTCTTGTTAAAAGTGTGAAAGCTCATTTAGATGTGGTTTTGCAGGGTGAAGGAGCGCCGACAGTCCGCAAAGGCACTTGTGCGAACCACATTAAGTATGTCTCCCAGTTCTTTAATGGCTTCCACCTCACACTGCACGCGAGAACGGAAGACGACCTCGAAGAGAGACTGATATTGGAGAAGGTCGCTAAAGCTGGCTCATCGTTTAACTTTAAAACGAGCAAACCTGAAGAGTTGCCGCCTAGCGGGCCGATTGGTACTGCTTACCAAAAAGTTAATCCTGGTGAGTGAAGAGTATTCAGAGTTTTTCTTATTATTTACAATGTTAGCATTTTTTTTACATAAATATTTATTAAAGTGAAGCCACTTTTATGGATCTACTCGCGTTTGTTTTTAACCTTAATTTGATTTAAAATGTTTATTTTTACTTTTTTTATATTTTCAAGTGCTAATTGCTGCACTGAAGCTAAATTAAATATTTATAAATAGTACCGCCGCCCGCCGCCCGGATTGCGGAAGACCCAGGTTCGATTCCTGGCTGGGTTGGGTGGGCGTTTAATATTTTCACTGTATTTTATAAATTTTATAAATATTTAAAATGTTTATCCCGACGTTTTTGAATGATAAACAAGAGGCCATCCATAAATTACGTCACACGAATTTTAGGATTTTTTAAACCCTCCCCTCCCGTTCTTGTCACAGGTTGTCACATTTTTAGAAACCCCTCCCCCTGATGTGCCGTCACTCATTTTCCAATTTTATGCATGTATTTAAAAATAATCAAAACCAAACAATTATTTTAATTTTTTATATTTATTAAATAATCTTTCAACATTAAGTTAAATATTTACAGTACAGAGACAACAAATGACTAGTTAAGAAACAATAGACAATTTATTATGTTAATTAAAAATACAAAAGTATTTTCTGACGTTTGTAACATTCTTTAGATTTCAATACAAGGTTATATTGACAGGTTGCGTCATGTTTGTTGTCCAAATCCAAAGTCCAAGTCCGGACTTCTTGGCGGGAAAGTGAAGAGTCATCTCTGCGGTTTTGTTTTATTTTCAAAAATTTGTGTTATGTCGAATATTAATGTGAAATAATGGTGGATTATTAACCGTTAAGTGTTCGTTAGTGTGCATGAGTGTTGGCAAATGAAACAAAACAGTGCAACTTTACATTTCAAATTCTCTCAAGAAGTCCGCCGAGGAATTAGTAAAGCCCCACATCTTTACTGAGATACTCGAGGGGTTGGGGGGTTTATCATTTCTCACTTCTCATTTTTATTATCATTCATCATCATACTGACTGGAAGGAAATATTGTATATTTATGTATTACTTGTAAGAAAAATTACTTTGACACTGGCTAAATGTGCTAATCGCACGAAGCCATCAACTAAAAAAAAAAAAGTCCAAGTCCAAATTGTCCATGACAATTTGAAATTTTTGGACAGATAATAAATGTGCCAGTTGATGTTAATAATATGGTTAAATTGGGAATTTGACAGATTTTAGAACAATATGTCTAATGGTTCATAATAGCATAATATATTTACAATTTGATTAATTAGTTGTGATTTTATTTATTTTTTATGAAAATCGATTAACATTGAAATGAATAAAATAGCCGCCAAATCGATGCATACCTAACTAAATCTACTTGTAAAGAAACTTTTAGCTGTCAAATCACACCACACAAAACTTGGAGTGACATTTACTGTAAACAACGGTGACGTCACTTCAGATTCAGCCAATCCCGTGCGGTTTCGATCACGTGGTCAAGCATTAAAATTTTATTATTTTATTAATGATTGTTTATAAAAATTATACTGATTTTAAAATTATGTGCTGGCTATATTAGTTTGATCTATATACTCATTGTAGTCAAATTCCCTATAGTTACCACGTCATATCGATGACGACCATAGCAACCAGATATGTATGTAGGTTGTCATTCAGTTGAACAAGAAGCTTGCAAATTGCACGCCAGCAATTTCATAAAATGTCAGCTATTGATACAGAAGGATCGCCTTATGAAATAATTTCGAATTTTAACATGTGACGCCACAAAGCCCCCCCTGCCCCTCCTGCCCCTTGTCACACAATGTCACCTTTTGGTGAATCCCTCCCTTTAAGGTGTCACGTAATTTATAAGCCCCCCAAGTATGTTTATTAGCGAAAGTCTTTTGTTTTATTTATAACTAGCGGCCCGTCCCTGCTTCGCAAGGGTGGACATTTTTTTTTATATAGTCTATGTTACTCAGCGCTAATGTAGCATTCTTATGGTGAGAGAATTTTTTAAATCGGTCCAGTAGAGTGGTTTATATGTGAAAAAAAAATAATGTTGTTTTTACTATTTTCCTCGTATTTTTTTACGTTTTTCCTCTCCATAAGAACCATCCTCAGACTTCATCAAACACAACAAAAAAGAAATCAGCCAAATCGGTTCAGCCGTTCTCGAGTTTTGCGGTTAGCAACACATTTAGCGATTAATTTTTATTTATATATATAATATTTGGAAAAAACATGTGATGCAAATCCATGAGCTGCATTCGAACCCGCACCCCATGACGGCTAGTGCACATGACATGTCAGGTGCACTACCAGCTATACTATCGTGACTCTCTTACTTTGTAAGCCAAAGGAGCAAAGCCAAATGTCGATATCAATGACGTCATCAACATCTGATCTCAATATTTTTACAGATATTAAAGATATTTTTCGAACATCGTCAATAAATTGCTGTTGATCTATCATCATTTTAACTGATAGCGAATATAGTTAACATCTCCAGTTACAATAATTAGTTCGCATATCTTACTGCTTTTCTCTTTCAATTAAAATAATGCACAATGCTTACAAACATTAAATGATACAATGATACAATGCAACAGGGATGATCTCATCTATACAGTATGAAATATTTGTTTACAAACTCGGTTGGCGGTTCGCGGCGCGCCGCTCAATGCGTTCATAGATGCCGAGTAGAATTTTCATCGGCTTTTGTTTTAATAATGGTTGGTGCGGTGGTTACGCGAAGCCATACTATCTTGTTCCCATTGAAAGTTTCGGAAGACATAAGAAAGCGGAAAAACAGCTTGCGCAGAGGTATTTGAAAGTAAACATTATTTAATTGGGTAGTTGACTGGTTAGTCAATAGAGAAACATTTTAGAAACTGTCAAAACGATTTGTTTAAAATAATAATTGTATGGGAAAACAGACTATGACGTCAATGTTGTGTTCCGTCAATTGAGTGTTATTTAAAAACGTTTTAGTTTACAGAAATTCATGCCTAGGTCAAATAAAAATCATGTTAATGTTTCAATTTAAAGAACTGTTACATTATGTCATTTATACGTTTAATGTTCTGGAATTAATTATTGTTGTTGTCAACTACCCTATTTGTGGAATTGGGAAGCAGAGCTTTTAATTAATAATAAAATAGGATTTTGATTAATATAAAAATTAGGGCGTAAATGAACTATATTATACTTGAATGAAAGTGCGGTCGGCTGGATGCTACAGGACGTATAATAGATACAAATGAAGTACTTTGTATCAAGATGAAACCGCAAGTGATTCGGCAAGGGCTATTGTTTTAAAGTCATATTCTTAATGCAATAAAAACACATTATAAGTTGTGTATTTGCGAACCATCACTGATGTTATCTGTTCTACTTAAGCGCCTAGTTTGTTTATATTCAATGTGGCGTCGGGTCACTAATGGCGATCATACTAAAAATTGGTGATTTTGGATGCTTTTGCTTTTGGGACAAGGACGTAAGAGTATGTATCATCAATCACCATCAGCATCATCATCACCATCAGCATATACTAGTCCACTGCTGAGAGTATGTATGTATAAGTATAATTTTATTTCAGTTCAAGAAATCAATTCTAAAGAAAGAGATCAGTTTTGGATGAAAGAGGAGCAAGAAGAAAAGAAACGCGTTGAAGCCGAGAGACAGCGAAGGGAAGAGGTAGTTTTTTTTACTTTTTTTTTAACGATTTGTTATGTTTTAAATTGATCTTATATATTATATAAGACATGCTTAGTGTCATCTCTGTTACATAGTTAGAATTACCATTATGAATGCTGTAACCTTTTGAGCCGGTGACTATTTCTCATGCAATGATATCAATTCCTTTTTATCAATCTTTTATTTAAAAAATCGAACGGCCTCAATAATTTGGTTATTTATATAATGCAAAAATTTATATATTTTATAGTGTATTTCATGTCACTTTTAATTTCGATATTATCGATGATATTCATAGAAGAAGGTCAAAGTTAAAAATCTTTTATTTTAACAAACTTATGTATAGCAAGTAGATTCCTACTGAGAAGAGTTATAACTCTTCTATACTTCCTCTCTGTACATTGGTAAGTAAGTATATTTATTTTCATTGTTATTAATCTCGTTTTAGGAGAAGAAAAAAGCCGAAGAATATGTCAGACGAAGAGACGAATTGGAAGCAGCGAAAAGAGCCAAAGCAGAGCAAGAGAAGTAAGTTTTTACCTTCTTCTTCCTGCCCTGGTCCAATTTGCTAAGGTTTTGGCAAAGTATTTACGGCCGGCCGCCTGCCTGCCTGACACCAACCCTCCTTGGTAATCCTAGTGAAAGTTTACCCGCCGGCGGCTCCGCCGCGCGGGTGACCCAGGATGCTTCGATATGCACGGGGCGGGGTCTTAAACCCTCTTAGTCGCCTTTTACGACCCACGGCAAGAGGTGGGTTAGTGCTATTCTTTGAGTCCGACACCACACGGACAATTCATTATAGCGAATATGGTTATATATAAACGTAGGTAAATTATGTTGTGAACAAATTACAGTTTGAAAAAGTGTTGAAAACATTTCCACAAGCGGGATTTGAGAGATAGTGTTAATAAATTTCGGCGGGTTAGACAAAACTACGATAGCATAAAGGTAGTGCTACAGTTTTGTTTCCATGTTTTGCAGCACCTTTGAAATGCGTTAACGATAATCGGTGATCAGGTCACATGACTATTTTGATTTTTATATTTAACACCTTGCACTATTTTGTGCTCCGCGGATGACAGGTGCAGATTTGCGACTAGGGAATCCAACTTCGATTTCCCAGTTTTGCGGGATGGAGATTTTGATGCGGGATTGGATTCCCTATTCGCGACCCTTTCTGTATTATTAATATATTTGTTGTTGATTTGTAACAATACATTGTATTTAGTTGTGATGTAAGTTTAAGATTGTAAAGAAAAAAAAAGAATTACTTACTATATACCCAAAGTTGAAGCAGATAAATATTTCATTCAATTATTTATTCATATAAAAAATGCTGAAGCTACGGTATATGAACACGTATGCCAGCTTGTACTCATTGTGTAGTGTTTGTAAACACACGTTATCTTTAGGAAACAATTAATCGATTAATTAAATATTTTTCAACTATCATGGTACTATACGCCTTGGCCAGAAACAGGTATCGACGGGCCACTAAAGTAATGTAGAAATCAAATTTCCTCAATACACTTTTAGTTTTAAGTCTGGCATAAGGATGAATATTTATTGAAGAAATTTGTCAATGTTGGATAGTCTGATGCGCAAGCGTCTGTATTATATTGTAACGATACTACATCGTCCCTAAAGAGTGGCGGTGCCCTCCCCGACGACCCCAACCGGCCTGAGCGCGGGCGAAGCTCTTCGGCGGCAGCGGTCGGCCGAGGCGCGCCAGCTGATCGGCGCCTCCACCGCCGCCGCGCGCGCCATGTTCCAGCAGAACCTCGCGCAGGGCCAGCTGGGGAACAGGTATGCATATATAAGGCTGTTGATGATACAGTGGAGGACAAATTTTAATTAAGTATGTCGGTAGATGGCCAGAGCTACGCTCCTTGTCGTTCGACCCAGACATGGTAGGCTACGAGATTGAAATAACTTACTACGACAATAAGAAACAATTTAATTAAATCACAAAATATTACAAGGTATAAAAACCAAATGATAAATAATTTTAAGGCACAACGGTTCGTCAGACAAGGCGATTTTCGCGCGGTGCGTGATGGAAGCAAAGTGCCGCTCCAACCACGCGGCAGCCCGCGTGCCCCGCTCCAACGTTCCGGAAGCGCGCCAAAAAAACAGAGCCATCTGATGACGCTGTCATGCAGTCGCGCGCTCGTGCCTCGAACTAGTCCATTGAGCGCTTTATTTTTCTTGGCGCCGACAATTATATATTTTTTGTTAACATTAGAACTGAAGATAACGATCGTAAAACTACTTAAAGAAGCAGGCAAACCAAAGAGTCTAGTGGTTAAACCACCGGTCTCAGACTCGTGGAAATCGCGGCTCTCCGGAGCGAAATTTTATTCCTTTTGGGGGACGTCCATTAATCACGTGATGTTTTTAGCAACTATTTAAACCACTATCTTATCTAAGGATATCACCATGACAACAATGAAGCGTGTGCACTTACATCTCCGACCTTTTTAGATAAGCTTTTAAGCTTTAAAGTAGGCCTTATATAACCTAATAGTAAGCCATCATGGCTGTATACTCGTATAAACAAGTTGAAAATTACTTTACGCCAAAACTTGTTTAGTCGTTAGTACATCACACCCAGTAGGAACGCGAAATAAAAAAAAATAAATGTAATAAAAATTGCTCCTTCTACAGAAACACATCAAACGTACCAGAGAAACCGGTGCGCAGCTCCGTCATAGCGCAGCGCATAAACACATTCACGCAATCACAAAACCAGTTGCCACAGCCCACCTCCCCCATAAAGTCCCCCGTGAAAACCGAACTGAAGACGCTACAGAAACAACCTTTAGAACAGCCCAAAACCAGCCCTCTGAAGAACATAGACAAGATAAAGCTGAGCTTAGAGAGCCCTTCGCAGATACAATACGAGCCGATCATAGATCCGAGCGTCGACTTGAGCCCTAGCACTGAGCACGAACCGAATTCGTTCAGCGCAATCAACTATTCGGAGTACGAACAGAGCGAGAACAAGTATAGAGACATAGAGGGGCCTTTGAAGCAGAGCGAGCCGATGATCAAACAGAACATTCTGGAGAATGATATGTTCGACGCGTCCTATTCTAGTTCGAACGAGAACGATGATGACGACAGTGATAACAAGTTTAGTACTATTAAAAGGTCTCCGTACAGCAAGAACAATATTGCGGAGGATAGTGAGAGGTCGGAATTGAGTAGGCAGAACACGGTCATAGAGAATGTGAACTATAATAAGAAGGAGAATGGGTCAGCGAGCCTGGATGATGTGTCGCCGGAGGGTATGGAGGAAGAGGGCACGATATATGAGGACTTGGACGATGATCCCGGTTTGACGGCGAGGGCGCTTTACGACTATCAGGCTGGTAAGTGTCGTTTATTTGTTAAGTTGTAGACTTTGCACGTAACCTCAGCAGGCCCCAGTGAGATACGAAACGTTATGGACAGAAATGTTATTAGTTTTATTTCTTTTTGATAATTACTTCCGTCACTCACTTTTCCTAAACTTAGTTATGGCCAAAATTTATAACACTATGCAATACAAGGCCTTTTTGAGGCCATACCAAGCTAGCACCATTTTACAAGAGTAATTTTTACTGTGTAAAAAACAGCATAGCATAGCAGCATATTTTTTACTAAACGCACTATTCTTCAACTTCAGAGATATTTTTGAAAACAATAACTGCAATAAACTGTAATCGCGACTTCTTGGCGGGAAAGTGAAGAGTCATGTCTGCGGTTTTGTTTTATTTTCAAAAATTTGTGTTATGTCGAATATTAATGTGAAATAACGGTGGATTATTAACCGTTAAGTGTTCGTGAGTGTGCATGTGTGTGAAACAAAACAGTGCAACGTCACTTTTCAAATTCTCTCAAGAAGTCCGCGTGAGGACTTAGTAAAGCCCCATGTCTTTACTGTGATACTCGAGGGGTTGGGGGGTATATCATTTCTCACTTCTCATTTCTATTATCATTCATCATCATCATACGGAAAGGAAATATTGTTTATTTATTATTTGTAAGAAAAATTACTTTGGCACTGGCTAAATGTGCTAACCGCGTTATCGATACGACTGCCAGCTCACACAAGCGTTAGGCTAGCCGCACTTTGAATGCGTTTTCTTACGAATTGGGCACTAGATGCGAGGTACTATAATTGTACTCATATATAGCAGTCGGTGCATCGCAATGTATCGTGCGTATTTGTACATGTTCGTACAAGTACAATTTGTACGAACACGCATCCAAAGTGCGGCTGACCTTGAGGTTATTTGTAACTGTTTTCCTTCTGTATTCAAACAATAATGTGCCTTATCTTATCTTATCTTCGTAGCGGACGAGTCCGAGATTACGTTTGACCCGGGCGACGTGATCACACACATTGAACAGATCGACGCTGGCTGGTGGCAAGGTCTGGGGCCGCAAGGACTGTTCGGCCTCTTCCCAGCAAACTACGTGGAGCTACTGCCCGCGCACCCGCGAAACTAGACTTTATTACCATGCAGTAAGGTCCAGGTTGCATAGTACTTGTATCAATGACCATGCTATTGCGTTAATAGCTCTAACACCGCGCAGTAACGCCTTTCATTGTCCAAGGTGCCTAGTACATGCTCCATTCACCATTCGGCCTCTTGCAGCTGCGTAGCTGCCTATAACTAGCCTTTATTACCATGCAGTAAGGTCCAGGGTGCCTAGTGCGTTCTGTATTTGCAAATTGATCAAAAACGAGAATTGTAGTGAAAAATTTTAACTCTCCTCGTTTGGAAGCGCTGCAGTTCTGCTAAACAAATTCCCGGTGTCGTTAACGTGATTGAATGGCGAAGAACATTCGCACTCAGCTTTACGGGTACGTATTTAATTTGCCGTTATGACCGTAAGGTAAGACTGCAACTGACCTTCTTTGAAACGTGATTGAATGGTGAATAAAACTCGCACTATGCACTCGGGGTACGCAGCCTTAATTTTTAGAACGAGTCGAATACATAAACGATATTGAGTTTTAAATAAAACTGCTGACTGCAACTCGGTCGAAACGTCAACGGATACGCAAGAAAGTATGCCTATGATATATATATGCTAAGTGCCTTACAAATAAACAAAGATTATGGTCCGAATAGTTATTCCGTGTTTTGTTCCTGTCATGTAAACGTCACTTCAAATTAGAGTAAAAGAGACAAAACACGGAATAACTATTCGGACCTTATTCTTTGTTTATTTGTAAGCCCCTGAGTAGTTTGCGTTGAAACCCCGTTTAATATTGTATTTAAAAAGGTACGCAAAAGTTTAAAAAGTGTACAAAACTGCGTTGTCAAAATCACAGCCTCGCTTCTGTAAGATTGTTATCAGAGCTGTGTTTGGTTTTACCGTTGTCTTACTGCTACGCTTATAATGTCGCGCTGTTGCTGCGCCAAATTCAACCCTAATGATCAGTGATAAAGATGAGTTTGCTGTTTGGTAAGAAACATGGACAGTTGTCATGTTTAACGAACAAAACGTGAATGATCAGGCGATTCTACGTAACACTACGCTTAAGACCAGCTTTCTAAATTTCTTTAGGATTGTGTAAATGAGAAGAAGGCGTGTTTTGTTTCTAACGTTTACTTAAAATGCCGTCTACTTAGCTTCATGCTAAATTGAACTCTAAATTGAAATTAATAGTTTTCATGTCAGAATTATCTGAAACACTAAAATAAATCAACTTTCGTGATGGCAGCGGTATTCTGCCAATGTCATGTAGCTGTCAAAACACGCGTCTTTCGGTTTCTTTTTACATTTTCACAATAAAACGATAAAGCGTATTGGAGTATTACTTATTTTAACTAAGTACTTGTTTTTTTTTTTTTAGTAAATGTACAGGGATTGGCATCAAATTAAACATCTTTAATGGTATATTATAACCCGTTTGCTGATACAGCAGCGGTAAGCTTTGCTTTTACGGTACTAATCATTCTGTGTGGCAATATGTAGTATTGGAAAGTATGACAAAGTAATAAATAACATAATATTTTGTGCTGGCAATAGTATACTTGGATATCAGGAATATGACGGATGAGATGATTTCTTCACTTTCAATCTTAACATTATGGAGTTTTATGCGTAACTGTGTCCCGTACAAGCGTGAAACTTAACGTAATGCACTCAAAATACATGAATTTTGTTGAGTTTCGTTTAACAAAATGAATGTTAAACAGTTTCATGTTTTTTGAAAATGTTATCTGGTAAGTAGGATTAGCTTATTTATTAGAATGATAATATGATGATATTTACACTTTTTATTGGACTCGGATAAGCGTACACCATCTTGATACTTTCATTACTTCCAATGCAACGATGTGACGTTCTTGATATATAACGACACAAAATGGCTCAAATTTTATGATTATGCGCAAATTTTATTTTAATCAATACTTTATTGTTTCTTTTGAAATATGTTGTGTACATAAGCTATTTATTTAAAGGACAGGCATGGATTAAGTTTCTTTTTCATTAACAATGTTAGATGGATAAAAAAATCTTCCGACTTTGAAATGTTTATACATAATTTCCGTATTTAGGTGTTAAGCGCACCAGAGAGAATTTAGATGTAAGTGGAAAGTATGACAAAATAATACTAAACTATTGAATGGTTTAAGCCAAAAAGTATTGGACTGCATACTGCATAGGATATGTTAAACGAACAGACGGTTAGTCAGACAGTGGCGAAATAGAGACCACAATTATGAACTTTATACGCTACTAATAAGATCTAAACGCTCTTTTTGTGTACGGGTTCGGTTCTGGCCAAAGCGTATTCGTTTGACTCTGTCTATAAATGTGTATAATAAAAACGCAATTTTGCAGTCCACACTCGATTGTGCAAGTTTTTTCTTTGGTATTTGTACAATTTGTCTTCGATATACTTACTACTAATAGACACAATACAATATTAAATTCTTTGTACACAATCAATAATTATCTTCTAATTTAAAATGTTATAATAATCTTGAAGACATACACATTGAAGATATTGCAACAAACATATTGCTCGTTTTGAGACTACGACACAGCATCAAGAGCATTGAAAACAAAACATTAAATAGAAGTCTATAAAATTAACCACACAATTGCTAAATGCTGATTTATAGCTGCCAATTGTTGATTAAAATTAGTTTTATTAATTATTAAATGTTAATTTTTATTCTTAGTAAATATTATTATTTTATTGTGTCGTAAAATCGATATAATAACGACACTACATACATAAATGTATATAGTGTCGTTATTAGACGTTATTTAAAAATAGATATACTACCGAACTCAAAGACGTCAATTAACATTAATTATTATTTAGCACCATAGTCACAGAAATGGACTGAGCGGTAAGAATAGAATTATGGCTGGCTACGTCACATGCTTGCAGGGTTTGATGAAATTTGCACTTTATTTACACAGAAACAGGTATGGCCGCACAGTCGCGTTGTCTCTTTCTAAGGAGTACCCTTTTTGCATACGGGTATTGCTAAGAACATTTCCCTTTATAAGTATTTTATGCTTAGGGAGTGTGCAGACGGGCCATTGTCCGCTTGCTTTGTTACGTTCAGTCCCTCGTGTGCGTTAGTCCATGAAGTTGTAAGTAATCTACTTTGTGGAAAAAAAGTCCGTCGTCTGTGCAATTCCTTAGTCCATCTATTATGAGATTATACATCCATACATACATTGATGAGATACATACATGAGGTAATATTATGTCGTTATTAAAAGCGGAGCCATTAATGTGTAATGTGACGTCTCTTTAGTTTGGAAAGGAGGTTTTTTTTTATATATGACAAACAGTAGATCATGTAATCTACTGAACTGAGAGCAATCGATAGCCTGTATATAAAGACTTAGGCTTAGTTTATATTAGTCTACTTTAATTCTATTTTATTACTGCCTTTTCTTGTTTATATTTTGTACTTAGGTTTACCTTAAATGGCTTATAAATGATTATATTGAGACTTATTAATTGTGCATTTATAACGGCCTTGTAACTATTCAGAGATATTTATTAAGTTTCGTTATGATCTCTGTAGGACATTGTTTAGCGTTAATATTTATTATTATGCTTTTATTGGCTTACAAATAAATGAGGATAGGTAATGTGTTGTTCAACTACTGTTTGATGTCACTTGAAAGGCAATGTTATATAGAATATATTAATAGCTAGATTATTTGATGTGATGACGACTTATTTCATTTAATAATATCACCTTGATAAAATAATGCTCGCCTATAATAAATACTTGTTGTAGACAATCAATAATTTATATTTTTTACTATTATTAGTTAAATTTTACATATATTTTTATATAACGTAGGTAGATGAAAGAAATTCGGAATATCATTTATTTTTAACTGGAAACTACATAGGTACCTACTACATAATAATAAAAAAAAACAATATACTGATACATACTATGTTATTCATACACTTATATAGTAAATCACCTTTCCTACTTTATCAAGTCACAAAGTGAAGTGCTTTAACAACAATTTGCCATGTTTCAAATGTATATAAACGAAAAAACGTGCATGGATCTATTATGATTAGCTTAAATAATGTGTACATAGTTTTATTTCTGAAATTATGAAATGGGTCGTTAAAGCATTTAATCATCTACAAAAAATGATTTTTCAATTGACATAAATTATGATTAAATTGCTGTTAAAGATTTTTACGGTGTCATCTGATTTTTTATATTATGTTTACCGCGCTAGCCGTACAACTCTTATTCAGTAATTATAGGTTTATAATGTGGTGTTGAGTATTATAAATTGCCATAATTTAATCTTATTTAAGTGTGCAGTACTCAAGTCACAAAAAAACATATTATATGACTATTTGCAGTATTACCAATCTTCCATTAGCCAAGCCACACAAGTATTATGGTTTTTGTTTTTTATTATCTTAAAAAAAATTTTCGCTATCAAGATCTATTTACTTAACAGCACCCAACATGACGGAACTATAATATAAGCTGTAAAAGCGTTGTTTTGAATTAGCTGTTTAGTACCTACTAACGTATTGCGTCAAAAGAGTAATGAAAGAACATTACAACTGCTGCACTACAATTTATCACTAATAGTTATTTTGCGTTTTTCATTGCAATGCTAATGATGGCGTTTTTAGCACTTTTCTGAAATAAAGATTTGTAGATATCTACGAGTAAAGTAGTTATAAATTGACGTCTCTAACAGCCGCCCTCAAAGAGACGTCAATTACAATTAACAATGTAGCATTTATGATTTTTCATTGTAACTTCAAATTCCGAGGTTTTGAACAATTTTTAGAATGGGATATTTTAGGACAGTAATGACGTATCCCTCAGCGGCTATAAGCACGATAGCTATCTTTTATACAACTACAGTGAAATTCTAATATGCATTAATATAATGCAGCTTTTTTTGTAATGGTACTAATGGGCAAATTTTTGTATGTCGGTCTTCCTTTACCGGCAAGTTGAGCCCTAAACCTCATTGCTGGCCATAAAAATGAAATTGTATTTCGTTATATTTTATGTATGTTATGTATGATTCTGAATTTTCACTGTTACATAAAATAATAGATTACTAGTTTTCTATTCAAAGTTAAACGGTTACTTCATAAAACTTTTCTCTGTAACTACTAGAGGGAATTACAGAGTAACTAACTGATGAGATTTTGATATGTAACATTTTTGAAGTATTTCGGCTTGTTAGTAAAAATTTAGGCAATTTGTATAAGATGGATATATTGTACCAACGTATTTATTTCCTAGTATTGACTTATAAAGGCACAGTCACTTTATGGAGTTTATAGTAAACAGTATAACGTGCCCTAATTTTATAGAATTAACTAAGACTAAGCTTTGCCTTTAACCCTTCTATACATAATAGTGGTAAGCCCTATAAGTGAGATGTATTTTTCGTAATTAGTTGAAGTATGTATGTTCATGTAACTGTTAATGTACCTATTATGATTGCAATATAGTTTTGTGTATGGTGCTCCAATATAATATAGGTTTACATTTGTATCCTATTTTCGAAATAAACAATTCCTAGACCCCGGAACAAGTGTTGTTTTAATTACCCACCTTTTTAAACTTAACTTGTATTTTTCTTTGCTACCTAAATGTCACGCAAGGCGTAATGACTGAACAATCCCTGAAGGTTTGGCATCAAGTGAGCGAGTCGATTTGTAGTTAATTACAATTTGATTACAATTAATTACAATTGCGCATAAGTGATTTGATGCGAGTTAATGTGAGTTGTTCCTATTTGTGAGACTTTATATTGGCTCCTTATTACTTTTTTTTTTCTTTAGTATATGGCTTCGTGCGATTAGCACATTTAGCCAGTGTCAAAGTAATTTTTCATACAAGTAATACATAAATATACAATATTTCCTTCCAGTATGATGATGATGAATGATAATAGAAATGAGAAGTGAGAAATGATATACCCCCAACCCCTCGAGTATCTCAGTAGAGATGTAGGCCTTTACTAATTCCTCGGGCGGACTTCTTGAGAGAATTTGAAAAGTGAAGTTGCACTGTTTTGTTACATTTGCCAACACTCATGCGCACTTACGAACACTTAACGGTTAATAATCCACCATTATTTCACATTAATATTCGATATAACACAAATTTTAGAAAATAAAACAAAACCGCAGAGATGACTCTTCACTTTCCCGCCAAGAAGTCCCTCCTTATTACTTACAGATAAGGTAAAAGCACCAAAGAGTACGCACTACCAAAGAGTAAGTAACTAGTCCTATACGCAATTCTATTTTTCCTATTTGCAAACATACACATTCTTGGGATTAATATACGTACCATATTGACTCCATACACACGTTTTATGGTCACAGTCAAGTAGTTGCTAACAGATTTAATATTTTTCAATTAGTATAGCACTGCGGTACTCTTTGGTACAGCGTGCTCTTTGATGGCTTTACCTATTATTAAATAGATAAATAAAACTACCTGATAAAAAATACTTCTTATAATAACCTCAAATATACCTTAAATTACAGTAAGTATAATGTTAAATTACTATTCTGCTATTCTAAGATGTCCAGAATCAAAACTAGTCGTGAGCAGCGTTTTCCCGCAGGATGTCCGAAAACACGCCGTGCTTGGGCAGCGGGATCTTGTTCACCACATCCGGGACAACCTGAGAATGAAATAATGATGTTACATGTTACACTTACGAACCTGGGTCTCTAGCCCATATGTATACATATATACCTATACATAGACTTTTCTTTGTTTTATTATATATCTAAATGGTGCAGTGATAATCGCGTTCGTACAATTGCTGAAGTTAGGTAACTTTCGCAAGGGCCAATCATCGGATGGGTGACCGAAAATTTATATTTTATTTATTTTCGTACTTCCAAGGGACGTAAAGACATCGGTCCGAGCTGCATCAGCATCCAGATACAATTACATATTCCTAAAGAACTGTAATTATATCCAGATATAATTACAGTTCTTTAGGTTGAGGACTCCGGGGAAAGTGGGCTTCCATCCTGGGCCTTAATCCTGGGCCTTAACATCATTCAACATCAGGTGTAATGAAGGTCAAATGATTACACGTGAGGAGAAAAAATAACCCGATCTGACCTTGACACTCCTAGTAACTAAACCCAATCTCACCTTGGCCTTAACCTCCCTTGACATAATTATAGTCGTGGAAAAACTGGCAGAAATCGAAGTGACGCTGAGTCGCGCCATGACACCTTGTTCATATATCATGATAATGATAATGGCGACGATTTTTAGGACGCAATCTCACATTATGTTTCCATTTATGTTTCCATATGCTTCAATGTTTTGACCTAGAACGGCCCATTACAGTCAAGAGCACCGATAGTATACAATACACTTTTGACTCTTATATCATTGCATTAAGAGTTAAAATTGTTTACATATTTTTTCAATATCACCTAGATCCTGACTTCACGCGGCATGTAGTCATGGAAGTTAAAGTAATTTTTTTTTTATTCAAATTAACTTAATAAAAGTGCTTTTGAATCGTCCATACATTTTTTACCTACTACCCATTCAGGAAGTCTATTTTTAGCTGTGGAGAAGAATGGGCGCAAAAAACTTTACAGCTTTAATAGAAGTAACGACATTTACAAATAGAAAAAGAAAAGTATGTCGTTACCAAATCATACAATCTTTAATTTAATATATTTACAATGACTTCTGAACTAGAAGAACTGGTAACGTCCAAAAGTTCTGGTAACGCCGAGGCGCGCCATGTATGATATATGATTTTGATGCTGATGCCTTAAGCCCATGAATAAGATGCAGTTTTCTCTCATTGTTTCCTCAATCTAATTCAATGTTTTGATCTCCTATTATCCCAATCTCACCTTGACTCTGACCTCCCTTGGCATGTAGTCGTTGAAGAATTGGTAAAACTCAAAGTGTGTGGTGGCCACGTTGAGTCGCGCCATATCAACCTTCAGCGCTTGCACTGCGGCGGGAGATGCGGCCTCGCAGCGACGGAGCTCGCGGCAGAACTGGTATACGTTTGCGACTAGCTTCTCGGCGCGCAAGCGGGCTTTGTAGTCGTATCTGCGAAGATTTTTTATTTAGTTGCAGTAGAGTTGTAGCACCTGTGTTCGACAGGAACCAGCGATCGACGCTACCTTTCTTTAATCACTAGAAAAAGGGGTCAACAACTGATTTGTGATTTGAGCGACAATTGAGACCACCTGTTTCCTAGTTCAGTCACCCAGTAAAATTAAATTGAGTTTTTATAAAAAAAATGGTGACAATATCGAGAGGAATATAGTGGCAGTGGGGTGTGGAATGGGACGATAGACGATAGACAGATAGGCTATCTGTAACTGTAAATAAGTTTATACACTGTACGGGCTGTACACCAAACGATGATGATGATGCTGGATTGATATGACAATTATCTTGATAGAAACACTGATATAACTGATAACTGTTTATTTATATGAACCAAGGTATAGATGATACTAGCTAGGAGTACGATTGATCGCGAACTAACTTAAAAGTAGGTAAATTATGAAAAGTGTTTACAATGCAAAAATTAATAATTATTTACTTATTAACAAAGTGCTGAATAGACAAATGTTCGATGTTTAGATCGTACATACACTATACCACTGCTTGACAAATGCCTCCATCATTTGAATCGAGTCATCGCTACCATTGATGAGTAAAGGTTTTTTATTCATTATATTTAAAAAAAACTGTTTTCGAAAATTTACACAAACACTACAAATTGAAATTAAATTTCTGGGTAGATTAAACAAATTAAAAGCCTATAAAGCACTGGGCAAGATTAGTGGCCATGCCATAGTTTAAGCGATAGTGTAGATCGAATAAAATATAGATACGTCAAACAATAAAAAATATAGAGTAATTATTAAAGGGATTCTTACCATGTTTATTATTTGTGAGTATCCGATATGTCGGC
Organism: Eudonia truncicolella; assembly: GCA_949315975.1. Classification (NCBI taxonomy): domain Eukaryota; kingdom Metazoa; phylum Arthropoda; class Insecta; order Lepidoptera; family Crambidae; genus Eudonia; species Eudonia truncicolella. The sequence continues at coordinate 14,454,455 of OX438837.1, read as the reverse complement.
ACAGTTGCATGCGCCATGCTTACGGAATTACTGCAGTTAATGCGGGTGAGCTTTTTATGAGCAGACAAAACGGGCATCGAGCGCAAAAAACGACTAAGGAAGAGGGTAGATCGTTTTGTCTGCTCATAAAACCCACCCGAATAAACTTCAGTAATTCCGTGATCATGGCGCATGCAACTGTGCCGAAATATCGGGTACTCACAAACAATAAACATGGTAAGAATCCCGTTAATAATTACCTACTCTATTGCAATTGCAAGTGACCATGATAGCTTAAATAGTTATAATAATAAAATAAACTATTTTTATCCCTACATGTTAGGTCCAAACCAATAATCATAGACATACAGCCAAATTTTTTAACCCTTTCCAGTGATATAATATTGCCACCACCAGTGTGGTGGCAGTATATATGCCACCATAATTTGAACCATATGTAGTTGCAACAATATTGTAATGAAAAATTTATTACACAGTATAAGTCAAAGGGGCAACAACAACAGAGAGGTTTTTATATATGAAAACATGACTAAACGCAGATCTTCTATATATAACTGACTTCTTTATATACTAACTTGTTACTTACTTAGGCTCTAGTTTGGTTTCCAGAAATTTGTACAGTCGTTTGGTGATCCACGCGGCGTTACTAGGCTGGAATCTCTTCGGGGGCTTGTATTTCATGTCTTCTAGCAAGTCCGCAGGCAGATCGTCTAGAAGTACGAGAGTTGACTTCTGTTTAGCTTTAGGCTTGCTCTGTGCTTTCGTATTGGATTTACGGGCTGCAAACATTGGTCTAGCGGGCACTTTGAAGGTATCTTTCGGAGGCGCTTTTAGGGAATTTCTCACAATCTCTTCCTGTAAAATAACATAGAAATAAAATATGTAAATGAAATAAACAAACGCTACATACAGATACATTCTAAAACTTAATTCCGTATGATAAAACGTCCGAAACGTATGATACGCTAGCTCGTGATAGTTTTTAGAGATATCAAAAAAAAACTATTAAATTATAGATATTAAAAATTAAGAAAATTGCCGTCCGCGTCGTGTGACTTCATTCTTTTAATTCTCTTTAATTCTAAAGTCATTCTGTCTAAGTGCTGATAACTCCTATCAGTTTAACTATGTGTTTTTAAGTAAATATTCAAAAGAAATCTTGATTAAACAATAATAGTGTTTTACTTAGATTTTTGAGAACTGTCACAATCTGGCCTGTCCCCAGTCACCGTTATGGCATTAACTTTAAAAACACTTTGTAATACAATATGAAAACAAATAACCAACCATTTGCATTTTCTTTTCCTTGTTCTGCTTTTTAATTTTTTGCAAATACATTTCCAAAGTGGTCTGTCGCGTTCGCTTCGACACTTCATGATCCGATTCTGGCACAACCTCGTCATATTCTTGAACAATAGAACCTTCTGGTAGCTCGGTGGAGTTCGCTTGTGGAAACTTAGAGGTTACAGAAGTGACGTCACTGACGGCCGTTTGCCGTTTAGCCGACTTCTCCATAACAAGAGCGCGCAACGACTTCCTAGGCGAGAAATCTTTCCCAAACGTTTGGCGCAAAGTTTTCCTAGTAGTTCTATGAGAATCCCAACCGGAACCTTCAGCGCTAGAATTCTTCGTTACATCGGAGATACCAGTACTATCTTTACGCGGAGCTAAGCTCGGCCTAAAGCTCATGCTCTTTATTATGCTTGCCCTTCTCAGACTGGTGTTACGACCCTTTGCCACGAAAGACTCCATTTGTTTCGTTTTATCCTGAAGAATTACTTCTGGCGAGTTCACTTTCGATTGTTCCTTCTTTCTGTGCCGTCCTGTTGTATCGTGTGACACGTTTGGCGTTCCATCCTCGTTATTAAAAGAGGGTTGAACCGATGTTTCTCCTATTTGTTCGTTTTCTTCACTATTTTCGTCTTCATTGATGACCTCAATTTCTTCAGTGCTCTCATCTTCTGGCTTATCATCCTCAGTGTCTTGACTTTGTTCATCTACTTCTTGATTTTCATCCTCTGATTCTTGTCTATCTACCTCTACTCCGTCACTTTCTTCATCTACTTCTTGCCCTTCTTCCTCCACATCTAGGCTTACTTCGGCTTCTTCTTGATCATCTTCGTCCACTTCTTGACTTTCTTCCTCCACTTCTTTGCTTACTTCGGCTTCTTCTTGATCATCTTCATCAATTTCTAGACTTTCTTCCTCTATTTCTCGGCTTACTTCTACTTCTTGATCATCTTCATCTACTTCTCGAAGTTCTTCCTCCACGTCTTCGACATCTTGTCTTTCATCCTCCGATTTTTGACCATCTACCTCTACTTCGTCACTTTCTTCATCTACTTCTTGATCTTTTTCCTCCACCTCTTGGCTTACTTCTTTTTCTTCTTGATCGTCTACATCTAGTTCTTGTTTCTCTTTTTCCACCTCCTGACCGACTTCCACTACGTCGTGATCTTCTTCTTTTTCTATTTGTTCCGATAACAGCGTCGATCTGTTTCTTGTTAAAGATGTTAGCGATCGATTCATATTATTTTCAATTTGGTCTAAAGAATTTAATGAATTATTTTTAGTAGAAAATTTATTTGACTGTCTTGTGTTATTTATACTGGTGTTTATAATAGAGGTATCAATTGTTCCAGATTTATTGCTATTGGGCAACTTGCTCAGTCTTGCTTTATTTACAGGAGTGTTAACATCTCCCATTGTGACTTCCATTTGCTTCTCTACCATTGTGTATGATTCCATCTGTTTTGTCTTGTCATGAAGAACTACTTCAGGTGAGTTTACTTTCGATTGGTCTTTCTTTCTATGCTGATCCGTTATATTGTGTGACACATTTGGTGTTCCACTCTGGTTATTAGAAGACGTTTGACCCGATGCATTGTCTATTTCGTCATTTTGTACACTATCGTCGTCTTCATATTGTAAAACTTCATTGGCAGCCTCACTTTCACCAGTACTTGCAATTTCTGAGCTCTCTTCCTCTATGTCTTTATTATCTTTTTGATGTTCGTTTTCGTCTTCGGCTTGTTCCAATAACAGCTTTGATTGAGATTCATTGTTCTCTGGGGAAGTTATTGACTTATTTTTTGTTGCAGATTTATTTGATAGCTTTGTTTTATTGATACTGCTGTTAGTGTTTTGTATTGTTGCAGATTTCTTGATGTCCGGCAACTTGCTCACTCTCGCTTGCTTTGCAGGGGTACTAACAGTCCCCCAGTCTTCTAGTTGCTTTTCTACCACTGCAGACGAGTTAATTTGCTTAGACTTATTAAGGATAATTACTTTTGGTGAATCCACCTTTGATTGATTATTTTTTCTGCGCCAAACTGTTGTATCGTGTGACACGTTTGGTGTTTGAATTTTGTCACTAAAAGATGTTTGCCCCATATTTTCTTCAACTTCGTCAATATCAACACCATCTTTGTCTTCACTTTGCAAACCATCATTTACTACTTCAGTGTTTACAACTTCAAGGTCTTCTTCCATTGCTTCTTGACGTTTTTCTTCAGCTTCCGCTTGTTCCAATAAAACCTTTGATCTGTTTCTTGTTAGAGACTTTAATGATTGATTTTCGTTATCTCGAATGTGGTCTGGAATAAGTTTTGACTTATTTTTTGATGTAGATTTATTTGATTGTCTTGTTATATTTATACTGTTGTTAGTAGTTTGAGTTGTTTCAGTTACAATAATGGGCAACTTGCTCAGTCTTGCTCTCTTTACTGGTGTTTTAATCATCATATCTTCCAGTTGATTTTCTACCATTGTAGATGATGGTAATAGTCTCCAATCTTCTATTTCAATGTCAGTAGTAACACTGGACGAAGGTGATGCGTCTCTTTTGTTATGATCAGTGAATGGACCTTGGTGCGGATCATCTCTTTTCTGGAATCCAAATACTTTTGGTTGTATCTCCGAGATTTCATCTTCACTCTCTGAGACAATGAAATCAGCAAACATATTCTTGCGCTTAGTACCTGGCCTATTACCAAATAGAGTTCTAACCTCTCCTTTCACTTCTGCAACAGCATTTTCTTTTGTTTTATCAACTGTTTTGTTTGAAGAAATATTCAATAAAGCAGCAGGAAATAATGGTTTCGACTTTGGTTTTGAAGCTTGGCTAAACAAGTTTCTTGGCGCCACATGTACTGTTCCATCATGTTGGACTGTTCTGTGTAACTTGGCTAAAGTTTCTCTTGCACCACCAAGCTGAGCAAACTTCTTTTGCGGCTGATTCTCTTTCTGCGTAAAGAGTTTACGCTGAGGTATCACTATGCTGCTGATGGATTCATTGTCACTGCTTTCTGGAAGATCGAATGTGTAATTTTTCTTCTCCTGACTGAAAAAGAATTAATATATTATTTTTATTATGAAAAATTTATACTTTGAACATGAATAATAAAATAAAATGTTATTAATAGTTAACCTTAATACTTCAATGTCTATATACTCTTCTACAGCCTCGTTAGTTTCCAATATTTTATTATCATTTAACACTTCCATGACATCCTGAGAGTTTTCACTGAGTTTCTTCCACCAACTTTGACCTGTCATGTAAATTACAATGTAGGTAAGTCTTAAAGTATGTTAAATATAAATTGGGCAAAAATCAGTATTTCACTAGAACTCAAGTTGGCTATGAGTATTTTTTATAGACATGTAATTATTCAATTGTATTTTCATTTTTGTGTTTTAAAGTTTAGTTTCTCTTTGTTACTCAATCCAAAGTGATCATTGGTTGGTAAGCTATATTGGTTGCTTATTTGAAACAATGGCTAGTAGCAATAAGGAGAGAACATGGTTACATCCAATAAGAGGTCTTATATTTAATGTAACAACAAGTAATTAGCAAGCTAAATGATTAAATACTTGGCAACACAATAAAAATAGGAAATGAAATATCCACTATTATATACACTTAATACAAAGGATTTTAACAAAAACATTTCAATAAAAAACACAATACTTAGGGTTGGATTTAGAAACGAGCTCCCTCGTTCTGGGGAAACTGATACCATGGGGGGCTCAGGGGGTCTTACTGACACCCCTGATATCGATTTGGGTTGCCGGAGAGATACCTACGTTTTTTTTTAATTATTTAATTTTTAATGCTTCTGAAGACTATATTCAGTATAAGCTGATAATAACTACATTGTAATACTTACGTCTAGGCTCCTCAATTTCTGTGTTATCATTTAAAACAGACCGTCTAGCAGGTAACGGGGAAAGAAAAAATGAATCCTTATTGTTGTCTTTGAACTGAATAATTGAAGATAGCCTGCCCGATGCTGTGGAGCGGGCCGGGGAACCCACGCTCCGAGTGCCTCGAGTTATCAGCCGGCGAGGAGTAACAGGGTCCCCTTGTGAGCGAGCCGGTGATGGAATTCTCGATTGCGACATTTTAAAAACGCTAGCTGTAAATAAAGTAGCATCATTCAGATATTTTCTGATCTTATTAATATTATGGTCAGTACTAGCTCCTATAAGCTAGGCTACGTTTATATAAACATTCTGCCAGCTAATATGTGTAATTTAATAGCATTGATACGAACTTACATGATGTTATTTATATTAAAGCAATGAACGACTTGCAACGCTAGTTCGTATCACTTGCCACAGTTCTGTAAATATCTATTATTCCTTCGTAGGTCTTCGTTGAATGAACTTGAGATTACTTATCATTAAAAATTTTAGATAACTACGTGAAAACATTTTAAGTAATCCATCGTTTCCAAAAACTAAACAAACAAGTAAACCATTTTTAAAGTTCCTTAGCGACGACGACCGTTGACAATTTGACATTTTTTTTTCCTTTAGTTTATGGCTTCGTGCGATTAGCACATTTAGCCAGTGTCAAAGTAATTTTTCTTACAAGTAATAAATAAATATACAATATTTCCTTCCAGTATGATGATGATGATGAATGACAATAGAAATGTGAAGTGAGAAACGATATACCCCCCAACCCCTCGAGTATCTCAGTAAAGATGTGGGGCTTTACTAATTCCTCGGCGGATTTCTTGAGAGAATTTGAAAAGTTAAGTTGCACTGTTTTGTTACATTTGCCAACACTGATGCGCACTTACGAACACTTAACGGTTAATAATCCACCATTATTTCACATTAATATTCGATATAACACAAATTTTAGAAAATAAAACAAAACCGCAGACATGACTCTTTACTTTCCCGCCAAGAAGTCTCATTTGACATTTTGGCAAGTTGACGCACACAAGTTGATTGACGTTTCTTTCCATTTCATTGATAATAGTGATGTGACTATAGTCCACTTTATATCGGAATATTCGAGTTCACTTAAGCTCGGTTGATCGAGTCGCTTGCCCATCATTCAACCACGTGATATGTGATGTGTGTGTCATCTATGAACGTGTTTTTTTTTTCTTTTAGTTGACGGCTTCGTGCGATTAGCACATTTAGCCAGTGTCAAAGTAATTTATCTTACAAGTAATATATAAATATACAATATTTCCTTCCAGTCAGTATGATGATGAATGATAATAAAAATGAGAAGTGAGAAATGATATAGGTACCCCCCAACCCCTCGAGTATCTCAGTAAAGATGTGGGGCTTTACTAATTCCTCGGCGGACTTCTTGAGAGAATTTGAAAAGTAAAGTTGCACTGTTTTGTTTCATTTGCCAACATTCATGCACACTTACGAACACTTAACGGTTAATAATCCACCATTATTTCACATTAATATTCGACATAACACAAATTTTAGAAAATAAAACAAAACCGCAGACATGACTCTTCACTTTCCCGCCAAGAAGTCTATGAACGTGTTTCGAGTATATTAACTTTTATAAAGTTAAGTGTTAGTTTTTTTATCTAAAAATGAAAAATATATTGGTTACTGTGTGTATACGTTCATAACATCACAAGAACTAAATTAGATTAATTAAACAAATTTTGATATTTAGACTATTTAGAGCTATGGGTTGATGTTGGCTGATGTTGCTGTTGTTTATGTTACAATCAATGTTATAAATTTACTTCTGATTATTATAGTTTTTTGAAAGCCACGGCTAACTCAATACATTCCAGACTCATTTATTAAAACTCGAATGATCGTGAGATGGATTGACTCGACCATTGATGTGGTCCTACAAGTTACTCTAGAGTACCACTCGGCACTCGAGTAATCAAATGGTTAATTTGAATTCGGGTTACGTCACTAATTAATAAGTGATTTTACTTTTCTATTCTTTTTAGGATATGCAAAGAAATTACACTAGTCAGCCTAGTCAGTCATTCAGTCAATATTGGTTTGTTTAATGGTGACAGGTTTGTAGTGGTCGATGTTAGATTAATCCACAGACGTATAATAAGAAGGATTAATCAAATAATTTAAATGTGTCTCAGTAAAGCTGTAGATATAACTGGAGAGGCCTGTTGTTGAAGCAGCCTTGTTATTCACTTGTTTGGTGAGTGTCAATAAACTTAAGTGTCAGTTAGTCAAAAATCAAATCTGACGTTAAATAGGTAAATTAAGATAGAATTACCATTATTTGTCCAGGGTAAATGTGATATTAACGGTAACGATTTAACGGATGTTTATTTTTATTTCAAGCCAATTACCATTATAGTGTGCTAGTGTATTGAGGCTAACGTTGCCACTTTTTTTTAGGACGAATTAAGTATTTTTTCATTTTGTTAGAACAGAAATATAGCATAAAATAGAGTTTTATTTATTTGTCCTTAATAAACGTATTTTTTGTTGCTCTTTGCGACATTTTACAAATATTTTATGGCTGTGGATAGGTACCACCCAGGTAGCAAAATGACGTCGGCGCCAAAAAAATGACGTCTCCTCAAGGTCATTTTAGGGTCAGTACTTTATTCGTTGAATATGTACGTCTCGCTGACGTCATTTCAACGTCTGGTACTTAACGGGACGCCCTGGTGACGTCAATTTAGTGTCAATTCACTGACGTCTCGTTTTGATCATGATTATGACGATGTAGCAACGTCCATAAAAGGTCAATTCTGTGACGTCCTGTGTTGGTCATGCATTTTACGTCCCAGCAACGTCCACTAAGGGTCAATTCTGCGACGTCCTGTGTTGGTCATTAATAAGACGCCCTAGCAACGTCCATTTGGGGTCAATTCTGTGACGTCCTGTGTTGGTCATTAAAAAGACACCGTAGCAACGTACATTTAGGGTCACTACTGTGACGTCTTATGTTAATCATGCATTACACGTCCTAGCAACGTCTATTTAGGGTAAATTCTGTGACGTCCTGTGTTGGTCATTAATAACACGCCCTAGCAACGTCCATTTTGGGTAAATTATGAGACATCCTATGGTGGTCTTAATAAGACGCCGTAGCAACGTCTATTTAGGGTCAATTCTGAGACGTCCTTTAGTTGGTTAATATTAAGACGCCATGGTAACGTCCATTTAGGATCATTTCTGTGACGTCCTTTTTGGTTATTATTATGACGCTGTAGTAACGTCCATTTAGGATCAATTCTGTAACGTCCTTTGTGAGTTATTATTATTGAGACGCTTTACGTCTATTTAGGATGAATTATGTGAATTATGTTACGTCCTGTGTTGTTGCATAGGTCGCAGCCAACTGGTTGATTTAGCCGCCTAGCCATTTCGCCGACGCCGCCGGCATTCAATCAACGGCTTCAATGATATACAGCCGATACGTCACTAATACAACATTTAATGAACTAGCTGCTTAGGCCATTTATACAATATCTACGGACATGCAATAGGGTATTTCGGTAGGTCATTTAGATATATTATTCCATTCCAATTTAAAATTACCGTGTAAAAGTAACAAAATGTTACTTATCTTCAAAACACTTAAAATTTAGGTACTTCTGTAACGTCTACGGCACAGCGCGCGGGATGTGCGTTGATGGGTCCGCGGGTCGATGTCTTGAGTCTTCACAGTGTAAGGGTCGCCAATATGCTAGTATTCAACCCATTATTCCCCGGAGACCATGGTTTTTTAACCAAAAAACCATGAATAGACAATCCATCTCCACAATTTGTCGCTTGCGTATTGGCCACTCATGCACTCCAGTCCTACAATTTCTTCTGTCTTTCCCTCATCCTTCCATATTAAATTATTTATTTAAGTTTATTCAGTCAAATAATATAAGATTATTACGTAGATAGATACTCAATTCACAAAGTTTTTAAAAAGATATATCTTCTACCGGCCAATATTTGTAACTTCTACTGGCCATTTTCCAAATTATAACGTGTCTCGTTAATCACACGACATTGGCGAAATTATTGGTGTTGGAAAAACCCAACAGAAGCCATTAATAAAAAAAAAAATGACAATTGTCACGACTCCCGCGCTTTTTTTTCTCGTTCTCGCTAAGTCCATAATCACAGCACATCTACTAAAAAAATATTGTAAAATATTAAATATATATTAATATTAATAATTCATTTAGTTTCTCTCTTTGACTTTTTCAGTCTGCTATATCCTTAGGCTATATCTAACTAAAACAGAGACTGGTGTCTGAATTAGGTTAGGTAAACCGATATCTCAGATCACCAGTTGAAATATGTATGGTGTCGTTCAGTTCGTCGCGGCGAGTGAGGGTGGCATTGTGGCTGTGGTCGTCAATAAATGGTTTACACCTAAAAAAAGAGAAATTTATTGGCCTCCCGTAAAGGAGGCAAAAGCGTTTGACAAATTGCTGCAGAGGTGTTCGTCTCCAAATGAACAGTGGAAACTTTATGAGATTGACAGAGTTTTCTATCAGACTGGTAAGTAAGTTTTTTCTATTGGCTAAATTATTAAAAGTACTACCACAACTACCTATTTAGCAGCTGGAGGCTATTGAGGACAGTTTACTTTACGGTAGGTACAGACAGACTGGCTCACAATTGAAATCTAGTACCTACTTGTGCATAATACCTAACTATAAAAAAACGCGCTGCCGGTGCCATAACCTAAAAATCAATAGTTCTCGGCCGAGCTGACGTTGCCCGTTTTGATTCCCATTGAAAAATATTCAGCTTGGTTAAGATTAGAAGACTAGCAATTTTTAGGTTATAGCACTGTGTAAACACATTGCTAAGAAAGGGTGTTCACAGGTGTTTGGTTTTGTTAATTATTTTCAGACAACCCACTGACCTCACAAATATTTGGTGCTCTGGTTTTATACTCATTCATATGATATATCATACATTTAGTAGTAAGGTGGCCACTATACCACCAGGGTTACATAACGCACGATTTATCTTGGCGAGTCCCAACATAGCCTCATGTCGCCATATGATTCCTAAAAAATCTTACTGTGCAGCCGTCCGACTCGCCATGATAATTGTCCGTACTGTATGTGCGGTAGGCCTGTACCCACATCCACCTAGGATGTGTCCTACATAGCATTGTGTTGTGTCCATTGTAAAGTATTGTGTACCTGTAATCTCACCACCTTATCATACTTTCAAAACAGAAACCCAGCAATGCAAGCATTACTGCTTGGGTAACAGAAATAAGCATAATTTTTTTTTTTTTTTTTTTTTTTTTTTTTTTTTTTTTTTTTTTTTTTTTAAAAACATCACATACATTGTTCTGATCCCAAGGTAAGTAGCTAAAGCACTCGTTTCATGAAAATCAGAATCAACGACGGTACCACAACCACCCAGACCCGACACAATATCGAAAAGATCGTTTTCGACATTGACCCGACCGGGAATCGAACCCGGGACCTTAGAGTTACCGTCGCCCAAAGTCTGGCGTGCAAGCCGCTCGGCTACGGAGGTCGTCAAAATTATGATGACAGTACTAATAACTACTAGTAATTAGGTAGTACTAATGGATTAGTAAGTGCTGGACTACCAAGATTGTATGTATGGCATGGGTGTGTTGTACGGCATGACTAACTTTATTAAGGAATGTGGCCCTAGGTGACCGGATCCTTTAACTTGCATGTGGTTTGGATATTAAGTGTGTTGGTGTTTTGTGCTTTTAGGTCTCCTAACAAACCATTGCAGCAAATTTATAAGCGATTAAAAGAAATGGAATCTTCATTGCCTCCAAAACCGATTGACGAGGTACCAGCTGTTTTTTATTGCAATAGTTTAGGACCAACGCCTGTTGATAACAATTCTTATGAATGCTTTAATAAACTTGTGTATAAGGGCTTTGCAATGTATACAAAATCAGGTATACCTAATAATTGTTACTGTTATGCATACGGCAAAGTTGTTGAGATATATAATATTTTGAGATGTAAGATTAATGAAGAGGTTTCCTTGTTCATCTATGGAAAAGAGTTTGTAAATTATGATTATCCGTAGATTAGTATCCATATGATTCTGCTGTTATTGATATTTTTAAAGTTTCAGGACTCTGTTCAGGTTATAAAATTATACCTGTTTATGACATTATTTCAAAATGTGTGCTTATTCCTCAACAGGCCAATAATAATTTTATATGTTTTCCTATGCTCCATGCCTATAATGATTAAAATGTTTCATTTAATTAAGATAATTACCTTGTTTCAATAAATAATACTACAATGCAAATTTGTGATTTTTAATTGTGACTTTTCAGAGTAGTAACTCTGAGGACTTTTACCTGATGTTAATATGACGTTTTCTGAAGACGTTAATAGACGTTACTTTACGACGTCTTCAGAATACGTAATATTAATATCTTCTGAAGACGTTAATATGACTTTATGTGGAGACGTTAACATGACGTTATCTGGAGACGTTAATGTAACGTTATCTTGAGACGTTAATATGACGTTTTCTGTAGACGTTAATATGACGGTATCTGGCTACGTCAAAATGACGTTATCTGGAGACGTTAATATGACGTTATCTGAAGACGTTAATATGACGGTGTCTGGATACGTTAATATGACGTTATCTGGAGACGTTAATATGACGTTATCTGGAGACGTTAACATGACGTTATCTGGAGACGTTAATATGACGTTTCTTAAATGTCATCTTAAGACGTCCTTTAAACGTCTTCAGAGACGTCGCTAGGACCTGACATTAGGCCGTCATTTTGTACGTCTGCGGTACGTCTTTTACAACGTCATTTACGCCGAAATTGACCGTGAATGGACGTCATCATGACGTAAAATTGCTACCTGGGCAGTTTATTTGATCTCTTATCCAGTAACGAGCCAGTAACAATTAGTTTTACGTAAATAGAGTATTTTAGCGTAGGTACTTTATTGGTGTCGTAGATTATAAAGTACGCCTACTGAAAAAGAGTACAATACTCTATTTTAGAGTAGGTACCTACGGGTGGCAACCCTAATTGAGTCATTATACCAACGGAATATGATAACTTTATGGTAAATACCCAAACAGAGTCCAAGCTTCCTTAAAGCGCGCAAAATTTATACATAATTTGGTAAATAAAACGAAAAAATGTATTTATTCATTTTATTTGTTACATAGTTACTCTAAATATATATTTTTTTATTATTTTTATATTTTTCAACAATTTTTTTGTTATTTATTTTTTTCAGATTTAGATATACCTATCATAATCAGACATAGTTTTTTTTAAATACTGAATTTTACGTCATACATGTACGGGTAAACAGCGCCTTGATCTCACCTGATGTTAAGTGATCTTAAGGCCAATGATGGAAGCGCATTTCAGCCGGGATCCTCAACTAGTGAGGCACTAGCTATCTAATCTCTAGCTGCCGTTACACAACAATGCTACAAACATTGATGTTATGGCGACATATTTAAATAAGATAGTGGTAGCTAGCCAGGCGGACAAACAAGCCCTACCGCCAACAAAACCGAGTACACAAACATGCTGGAAATCGAACCCGGGATCTCTGGGTCTAAACCGGTGGTCTTAGCCACAGAGGCGGTTGAAATCGAAGTGTTCCCAAAACTACGTGGAATACGCAATATTTTTATTTTTCCGGCATTGTTTATACACACTGTATAGTAATTAACTATATTTTACTTTAACTTAAATCAAACGTAACAAAATGTCAAATAATTACAATATTTTTACGATCGATGACAGTTCACAACACGAAACAACGTGTGCACTCACAGTGATTGTCCGCTGGCTGTAACGGTTACTCCAAATTGATGGAGCTGGGCGGAACATTGCTATATTTATCATTGTTGTAACGGCGACAGACTAACATACCTGGTGGTATAAGTTGTCGGTCAAACTTAGAATAAGCCCTACCTCCAAATAAACAGAGTCCCTATAAAACGTACAAACGTACGCTTGTTTCAAGTTTGACTGGCAAGAGCTTGTTCTTGAGGCAGCAGTTTTGAAAACGGGCCCGCTTTTGATGTGTCATAGTTTTTATTGCTGCTTGTATTAGATCTCGCGCGCGGTCCGCAATCAAGTCAAGAAAAACCAATTAATGACCTTTAGATATTTTAATGACCTTAAGTACCTATCGCCTTATTTATAACTAAATGCACCTGCCTACATATGAAATGCCAAAAGAATAAAATGCTTTTGAACATAAAGGTAAAGTTAGAATTTATATGCCAATATAGGAACGTTATTTTCGATAAGGAAGTCGATGTAGAAACCTTTTTAAGCTACTAAAAAATCTTGTTTTTGATTGAAATGAAACAACTTTCACAGATCTACTCGCGATTATTTTATACATTAGTTTTAATTAATGTTTATCCTTTATTATTTTGTGTTATTTATCATACGTTGCCTGTTAGTTTAGTTTGCTTATACTAAAGTGGAATTGGTGTCCTTTTTATGGGACTTAGGGTAGTGGCACAACATTCGACACATTTTTCGTCGCCAAAAAACCAAATCATGGCACCGTTCCACAGGAACAAGTAATCGACACTTTTTTTCCTTAAGGCGCTTTGCGGCGGCGGGGCGGGGCAGTTTTTTTGACCGCGAAGCAATAAAGACCGCGTATGTCCGTCGATGCCCGCGGCTGCCCTCGCCGCGAACACAAAGCACACGAGGGACGGAGGCAGTTAGTTCCGTCAGGCCCACCAGATGATCGCGGTTTGAGGTGTTTTACAGCTTTCTTCAAGTCTGTCACATCGACAGCTTCAATTCAGACAGAAGATGCATTCATACAGATGTGAGCAACTTGAGCAGCCCTATCAGGATTCAATAGAGGTGCGTCTGCATGGAACACGGAAGAAAAATATTTGGCAAATGTGTCGGCTGCGGCTTGACCCACAACCTCAGTATCCCGATACGTATATGTGTCTAAACGACTTCTATCCTTTCTCTTTTCTTTCACATACTCCCAGAATTTTGCTCGAGTGTTAATGATGTTTATTTGTACTAGTTTAAGGTATTGCCGATATTCGTTGTCAATTAGTTTTTTTACGAGTGCTCTGTAGTAAATAAACATTTCTTTATTAAATTCTTTACCTTCCTCCTTAAACCTCTTATTATGAAAGTGTTTGTTCTTTATATTTTTTATTATTTCCGCATTATACCATCTCGGATAGACGTACCGCTGCCTATGGGTAGAATGGTTTTTTACTGGTACGAAATTTCTTATACATTCATATAGTTTTGCATAAAACAACTGAAGAGCATTGTCGACGTCAGTTACTGCTAGTATATCGGACCAATTTACCTCTAATAACGCCCGATATAAACCTTGGAAGTCAGCCTTACGCCAGTTCCAGTCGGGAAAGGTTCCCAGACGGGGTGACGTGGGCTGTGATGGTAAAGTCCGTAGCCCAACAGATGAAAGCTTAATCATCACCTCAAGCGCAGGGTTGTATTCATCAATTTTCACTAGGGGATCCACACCATTAGACACCGCCAACAAATCATCAAATCAACAAAACATCAAAATTGTTCAGCACAAGATCTAACATACCACCACAAAACATTATTGTGTTGCCGAACCGAACAGAAGTCACAAAAAAAATTGAATTGGGTTTTTACATTTGCACTACAAGAATTTAAATTAAAGTCACCTAAGATTAGAACATTTATGTCAGGGTGGATTAAAATTGCATTTTCTATACATGTCAATACATTGAGATATTGGTCATCACTATAATTAGGAGGTAAATAAACGACACAACATAAAATATTTACTCTTTTTACCGTCACAATAGCAAATATTAATTCTTTGTCATGAGTCATATTAGCAATATCCTTAACTACACGCATTTTATAACAGTCTCGCACTGCAAGTAATACACCTCCCCACCAAGTATCACCTGCTTATCCTTCCGCAATACCTGGTATCCAGGAGGAAAGAGCTCACTGTCATACATAGAACTAGTTAGCAATGTCTCTGTCAAAGCTATTACATCAAATCGACTTTGTGCACATTATTAAGAAATACATTAGTTTTTGAGCGTAATCCGCGCACATTTTGATAGCACAAATTTATTTCATAGGGTCGCGCACGGCGCTTATGTGTTTTTGCTATTAGCACGAAAATTCTGCCGCCATGGCTTAACGCAAATATCTTTGGCCCAGTTTTCGGATGACATTACATTTTCGACATGTTTAAATGGAACACCTAGCTTGAATGACGCATAGCGCCCACGAGCTTTCAGCCCTTCTATCGTGCACGTGTCATCACCGCCACATATTGAGTTAAGATGTTTGCTAACCAGCTCGACTGTGGTACAATCCTGTACATAATAGAGGTGTAGATACCTCCATCTCTCGGCAGCTTGCAGTAGTGTGGATCCAGGTTCAGCTGTATCCCTGAGCAGGCCAGGCACCGAGGTACTCACACGTTTGCGTCTCACCTGCACCCACTCAGCATTATCAGCTTCTACACAGTCCCTGTCGCTCGAAACACGAACGAAAGCTGACAGAACTGCTTGTTCAGCCATGCTAGGGGAGACGACAGACGTCAACGATGTCTTAGCATCCCTTTGAGAAGCACCAATCTTATTTTTTGGTTGCTGGTTTACAGGTTTTGATTTCGATTTCACTTGGGTTTTTTTGCTTGGAACTGTTATTAGTTGAAATAAGCGCAGATGTAGTATTTCCCAAACCTGGAGTTGATACAGTATTCTTCAAAACCATACTTTCTTCTAGTTTATTATAGGCATTAACATTTAAATCATGTTTTTCATCTAGTAGAGCAATTCTACTCGTTAACTCGTTAACTTTATTTAGCAGTTCCGTTTTGAACGCAACAAGTTGTTTAGTTAGTAAGTCATTAATTTTGCTAATAAGCTGCGTTTCGAATCCTTTAAGTCATTTAGCAGCATATCACTTGGCACCCTATAATCCAATTTAGATGTTTGCGCATAGCGAGCTCCCATGCGCACAGTCACGTTGTCAGGACTAATCATAGAAATATCTGCAGGGCAATAACTGACTACATTTACTTCGTGGATACGATGTTGGCGCACGGGCGTATGCGAATTGTCGCCCTTGGGTAGTTTGCTGCGACATTCTACACAGATCCATGTTTTTTTATACTCCACCGATAGTGAAGCAAATAACTCGTCATTAAAATTTGCAAACAAAATATCAAAATTTTTCTTACATTTGGCACATCTCATATATGCGCTGTCTTCACTTACAAGACCACTACACCCCGCGCAGGACGCTTTCCGAGATGCCATCTTCGCGTTGTGGTTCATAGTACTTCGGTCCGCAGCGAGCGCTGAGTAGCGACGAGCGAGCCGATACGACGACAGACGATGGCGCGCGAACGCAGTGTTTCACACAAGCGGGCGACTGGCGAGTTGTCGTAGGTCAGGGTTTCAAACGGTTGCATAAAAATTTTGAAATGTTTTTGCTAATAACTCCGGTATTATTTGTTGGATTTTAATTTTGATTACACCACTAGATAAACGAGCTCAATAGCTTTTTAATTTGTATAAATTTAACACTTAATATCAATTTTAACTACTGATTTGAAATTTTTTTCACGGTGCAAACGAGCGCAGATGTTATCTTATTAAAGTTCGGGCGGTTCGAGATGTTCTTTGCGCTATCGTTCGCGGTCAAATTGACCGTCCCGGCCCGCCCCGCCGCCCCGCCGCCGTCTGCAAAGCGCTACTCATTAAAATTTTTACTCTAGCAATAATTTTAATTCAGACCACCTGCTTCCTAGGTTGCCATCCAATAAAATTTTCAAAAATATGTTTCGCCCTATTAACATTAGGTTAGCAAGAAAGATAAATTGATAGCATAGTTGGTAGTGCACCTGACCCGGCATGTTATGGGTTGCGTGTTCGAATCCCGCTCGTGGAAATTTTTCAACACTTTGTCTTTTTTCAAATTGTAAGTTTGCCACAAAGCGTAAAATTATAATATAGTATAACCATAATCATACGATAAATTGCTTAACTCACTTATACAATAAATAACATTTAAACACAATAAAATACACTGACTAAAGAAAGCAGAGTCTTTATCGCGAAACTAAATAAAATAGAGAAACCTCATTTCGCGCAAATTACGGAGGAGCGGAGTGGCTCGACACGACGTCGACGCACGATACGATACGACGCTAATATGAAGGATCGCCCTCATATTAGTGTCGTATCTTTTTGTATTTCTTAGATCACAACAAATCATTCTTATAGATCAACACAAATAACACTTTGCAGACTAAAGTTATAGCCATATTGTGGGGAACATAAACTCTTATATCTTTTATTAATTTGTTAGAAACCCCCAGAATAATAAATCTATTGTGCTGAGCAGAAAACTTGAAAAATAGTACACTACGGTGGTTTAGATTACTATAAAAAAATTAACAACGCAATGTAGGTATAAAGAAGTCCCCCTCTATCTAATTGATTAAATACATTCTGATTAAACACATTTAACTAAAATTAACTAAAATCACTTGACTAATTTGCTATAATGGTATTAGTTATCAATATGGACTTTCTGCACCTGCAGCAGTGTCAAACATGACGTCGCAATATTTTAAAATAGATGAAAATCCGTTGCCCGAAAGAAAACAAACTTAAGATAAAGAGACTGTTAAGTTTAATAAAAAAAAAATGGCTACTAATGACAAAAAAAATATATCTCCAAACAAATGCTAGTAGGCTATGCGCTGTAAAGTGTTATCGTACCTACTTCTGCTCAACAAGTACGATGCCTAGGGCGTAGGCTTGTATGCACGTGGTATGTTTCTGAGCCTGCGACCAGTCAGCAATCAGCATACTGACTATATGTGTGTAGAATAGTATTTTTCTTTGTCAAGGGTAACATCTACCTACTAAAATAATAGCACGTTGAAGAATTTTGTTTATGATTACGAATATAACATATAACATTCACCTAACCTATGCATCTCTGTACGGGCACGTTGGCCTAGCTAGATCAAGTGATTTGTCAGTCTTTTTCTGCCCACATATTGCGTTTAATAGCAAAACACTAGAATTTATTATTTAAAAAAAAGTTTTATGCCATAAAGACAAATTTTCATTATTGTTATATGTGTACTTTATTTAAAACACGAATTAGCTTAAAACAAAGATATTGATAGATAATACTCTATTTTGCAATTGTCTCTTTAGGGCAAAAACAGGATGGAGAATGGAGAGAGCTAATAAACTATTATCGGAGGTACAAATTATTTATTTTATAAAGCAATAGGATTATTCACTTCATAGTATTACTTCCTTAACTTAAATAACAATTAGCTTTAAATAATAAACACAAATAGGTACTTAACTGAAAATAGCAATAGTTGGTACTAGAGCCAAACACACTGACAGAAGGCGAAATAGTGACATATCGCTTCTATTGCTCAGAAGTCAGCCTTCCCGCCCGCGCTGCACTGCCCGTGGAAAAACAAAGATGGCGGTCGGTTCACTAGCGCCCTGTGCTAGCGCCTCATTTATGACTACGAAGTGGTGTATTCACGAACATTATTCCCGTATTATTATTTATATTAATTTACGTATTTTAGAAAATCATTATTTAATTATAACTTATTTTTAAACTTCTGTACACTATTTTTTAAACTATATATTTTTTACTTATAAAATTCACTTCCCTCCATAGACCATAAGTCATAATTTGCTAAAAACCTAACACGTTCAGTTCTTTAGCTGAAAAATTTTAGGATTTGCTTCATCTATATTTATTCGTGAACAAAATTAATATAGTTTAAAATAATATAATAATGTTTAATATAATATAATTAATATAGTTTAATTATTTTGTATATTAAAATTAATATACAAAATTATACCTACTTTCGATAGACTAAAATAATCGACAGAAACGATACTATCAAATTGTTTGTTTGTCAAAACTTTGATAATATCGACTATCGATAGTTTAGATTTAGAAGCAGCAATACCATCGATAATAGTATTATGCTCAGTCACATCAGTAGTATCGTCATATTCCGAGCTATCATTAATATCGATACTGTTAAAAGAACTGTCGACAGCGCTGGCACTAGGGCATAGCGAGTAGAGTTGTCGCCTTTGGAGATAAATGAGTGATATCATGCATTATTTTAATTCTTGCTCAATCCTGAACAAGGTCTAGGGCCGGCGCTGACTGTCGATATTCTTGATACTGGTCGGCTATTGATAGACTATCGACAGACTAGTAACGATTGGCAGATAGCTCTAGAGCTAACATATAGTGCCAATAGTTTCAAAATAGAAGACATAAACGATCATGGAACTCAACAACTACATTTTGATCATGACTCATCCGAGAATATATAATTTTTATCTGTCACTACGAGTACAAAATACCTTTTAGTCGTAGCACACCCATTTACCTTATTCAATAACATAACAACGTTATGTCTGTTTGTAGTTTTGTACCGCACCAATTCGGTCAAGTTCAAATTCGGTCCAATTGGTGTCCAGGAATGGGAGTACCTGCGCTGAACTCCTGGTACCTACAAATCTATAACACAGTGCCATTAAAAAAATCTAACTCGGGGTTCTTGTTAGAAGATAGAGTAATAGATAGCTGCAAGGAATCCAACTCTAATCTCCTACAAAGAAAGGCAATCTCCTTTTTAGTTACTATTATACTTCATTTTTTTACCTCTGTCCTAGGGGAGTACTCAGATTTTCTATATTTAATTATAAATTTAGAATTAAGTTAGCCATTGTTACACACATGTTCAAACAAAAAGCGATTGTTTACCCGCGGCCGGTTAAAACAAGTAACTGCTATAACAATTTGCTAGATACAAGAACTGAACCAGGAAACCTTGCTTACGAAGACACACGGTAAAACAATGCAGCGAGTACAACTAAATAAATGGGATAAAAAGCAAGCATTTCCAACTGAAAATAATGTAGTTCGCAAAATTTTAATGATTGCCACGTACCAACTACATGCTGATAACGATCTATTTACGCGTCTATGTGTATATCGCAGGGTGACTACTTAAGCCGGCGATATGGCAGGGTTGTTTGGCAAACACGTGTTTAGTATGAAATTGTATAAAATGTTTTGTTGGAACGTAACTCGTCACATTGTTGTAAAAGTAACGATCAGTTAAGTGCAGTGCCGTGCAAAATGAGTAAGGATTCTAAAGTGGAAATGGCGCATTCAGGCGATCGACATCGGGTAGGTATTTTTAGTGTTCTGCCCTGTCATTATTAGCAAGGGGTCGTGAATGATTAGCAAAATCCCGAGGCGAAGGGGCTAAAGGGGTCTGGGAGTGCTCAATATACGTCTGCCATTCCATTCCCAATCTGGAAGGAAATACCGCTTGAATTGTGGATAGTTTTCGTCGTGTCATCATATCGTATTGTGCCAACGGATAAGCTAAAGAAAATCGAGGAGTCTATCTCTATATTATTTATGTCTTAGAATTTGAAATACAAGATTAAACACAAGTATTACTAAAACACAAGATGTTATTATGAAATGATTGAAAACAAGAAATTGGTTTTTTAATTGAAGTTATTTATGATTATTTACATATAATTTTACGCAAATTTAGTTGCGAAAAAATTACAATTAAAAAAAATATATAAAAAAAAATTTCTACGCAACACAAGTTGCGTAAAATTATATGTAAATAATCATAAATATAGCTTGCCTAAATTCTTAATTCTGATTGACTGATTCTGATTTTTTAATATTTATGAAAATATAAAGATCGGATGTTGATGACGTAGTTGTCGACATTGCCAAAGGAGCCCTTCCTTTGGCTTACCTACAGAGTGAGAGTAGTCCCACCTTCTCCCTTCCTCCATAGGAGTACACGTGCTGCTTCACTGTCACACATATCCCATCGCGCACAAAGAAATTTGGTGATTCGCTTCTTTGTCGCACCTCCAAAAGATGGAATAGTCTACCAGCACACGTTTTCCCTCTTTCCTATGATATGGGGTCCTTCAAACGAGGCGTGAAGAAGCACCTTGTGGGCCGGCAGAGTGAAGTTGACTGATGCTGCGTTGTTTTCACGCTGCACCAGTTGTCTTCGCGTCTGGACTCCATTTCCGCTTAGCATCAGGTGATGTGGAGTTATTTGCCGTGCTAAGTATAAAAAAAAAAGTAGATAGTGTTCGGCGAGTTGGATAAAGCCGGCTCACCTGACTCGGCATGACATGGGGTGCGGGTTCGAATCCCGCTAGTGGAATTTTTTCAACACTGTCTCTTTTTTAAATTGAAGTTAATTTTGTTTGAGCACAATTACTTGCTGATCTGATCACAATTCAAAAATGTTCTGTTAACAATTTTTCTTTTGAAATGATGTCAACATTTTTTATAATTAACTTGTTAATTTATAGAGCAAGCAACGCTTCCATTGTTAGTGCTAAATATCCCTGCTTATCGTTTTTCTGTTGAAAATATGTCAACCTTTTTCATTCGTTTTTTTGCAGAGCAAGCAACGCTTCCCAACAGTAGTGCTATTTATTATCCTTACTGAGTTCTGCGAGCGAATGTCTTATTCCGGAATGAGAGGTAAGTCACTTGACTATCATAGGTTTTTTTTTCTTTTTATATTTTGGAACAAACAGTCATTACAATAATAATAATAACGTATAGTGATGTTACACAGATTACACACAAAGAGTGCCGAAAGCATAATAGTTTTTAAACAAATTTAAAAGCTTGTTAGTCACAATACGTAATCTGTCGATAAGTAATAATAAGTAAAACACTTATAAAAATGAATAAAAAAGACAAAATACAAACAACGTAAAAATAGTGCGCAGACAAAGAAATTAAACTAATTATTGGCTGGGAGTGCACATTTTTTCCAATAACATATTTTTAAGACCATTCAAAGAGACATTAAATAGATCGATTCGATATCACCATCAATGTCATCATCAGGCTTATAATGAATTATCTTAATTAATGGCTTCGCGTTTAGCATTTAGCCAATTTCAAGTATTTTTATTATTATTAGTAGTAAGAGTACGGTAGATAGAAATTAAAATGGAGTCTCACAACACGTGTTATTACGGCAAGAACTCAGGTGAAACTCCATCAGGCTTGTTAGTGTCTTAGATAATGTTTCTATTGTAATTGTCGACGTTTACGCGCATAGGATAAGTAAAACAAAATGCGTCTTGTTAATTGTATTGATTGATTAATTGTAGAAATCTCATAAATGCACCCACTATGGATGTAAGTTGAAAATGTTGACACTGAAGCTTTTGAGTAATGCGTATAAATGGTCAACATCGTCACTTTCCATACATTTAACTTTGATTAATTAATAACGTGCCAAAATACTAAGTACTAAGTAATACTTTAAGGGATATACAACTTTAGTCTTATCATAGTTAATCTGTTTTGTAATATGGACTTAGTAATATATTTTAATTGACCTTACAAAAGCTTTTAACAACTAATGTATTTAAAAATCTTAAAGCATTATCATCACTTAAGCATAAGCAAACCGCCTCTGTGATCTAGTGGATAAGACCACCAGTTTAGACCCAGAGGTCCCGGGTTCAATTCCCAGCGGGTGGGTACATGTTTGTGTACTCGGTTTGGTTGGTGGTAGGGCTTGTTTGTCCGCCTGGCTAGCTACCACCATCTTATCTAAATATGTCGCCATAACATCAATGTTTGTAGCATTGTTGTGTTCCGGCAGCTAGAGATAAGATAGCCAGTACCTCACTAGTTGAGGTTTCCGGGTGAAGTGCGCTTCCATCATTGGCCTTATCATCACTTAACATCAGGTGAGATCAAGGCACTGTGCTTACCCGTAAATATTAAAAAAAAGAAGTGCGTGTCTTAAAGTAAATACGTAAAGATAATAATTGACACTCAGTATTGGTAAGGATAATTAGGGTTGTGTGTGGTGAATTGGAATGCAGTCACATTTAGGTGTTCCTCAGGGTAGTTAGTCAGGTCCTGTTTTATTTCAAATATAGGAATGTATCCCCTACCTAGGTTTATTCATTAGATACTCCGCAAGATAAACTTGTAACTGACCGTGCTTTAATATAACCAACCAACAACGCCCGCAGTATGCATTACGTAAGTGCATTTACATCAGCCGCACGATAATGTTCACAGCATTGACGCTTGCAAAGCCAAGCGAGTGTTATCGACCGATCTTATACCCAAAAAGATCATTATCATCATCAGCTCATTTTATATTCCCACTGATGGGGCACGAGCCTTCCCTAAGGATGGATAGGGAGAAAGGCTGAACGCTCCATACACTACCACGCGGGCCCAGTGCAGATTGTCGGTTGTTAACGACTGCTAAAGCAGCCGGGAACAACGGCTTTACGTGCCTTCCGAAGCACAATGGAGCTCAATATAAGTAATAAATTTTTGGTCACCCATCCGATGACTAGCCTTTGCGAAAGTTGTTTAACTTTAGCAATCGCAGACCGGGCGGTGTTAACCATTGCGCCATCAAGCTCCTAAATATAAGAAAATATTAATTAAAGCTAAATTAGTCTAGTTAAAAATAAAGGCTTACTGCCGTACTCAGAGACGTCAATTAAGTTTAATGACAATTAAATGTCTTTCCTTCTCTATTTAGCACTATACATAAGAAAATGACAGCAAGAGACCTTATTGTCATTAAAACTTAATTGACGTCTCTGAGTACGGCAGTAAGTTATCAAAATTTAAATAATGCAAGGCTGTAGGCAGCAAGTAGACTCGTAGACTAGTAGTCATGATATGTAATTACTGCGTCACGTTGGTGTGATTAAAAATTAAAATTTAAAAAAATAAAAATACAAACAGTCCCTTATCATGACCCTGTAAGCATGTCGAAACTATTTGGTTGTGGGTTGATGATTGAATATAGTACGAGTATTTTCTGCAGCGTTCTTGACCCTGTATCTGCGGAGTAAGCTGGGCTATACGGACGACGGCGCCACCGAGACGTACCATGTGTTTAGCACCTTCGTCTACGTGTTCCCGATTGTGGGGGGCATCGTCGCTGACAATTACCTTGGGAAATACAGGTATGAGCTTAACCTTTATCATGATCACATCACAAGCTCATTTGTATGTCCTTACGGCTGGGGCACGAGCCTTTCCTATGGATAGGGAGAACGGCCCATAAACCATCGCGCGGGCCCAGTGTGAATTAGTGGTTGTGAATAAATGCTAATGCAGCCTCGTGCCTTTCAAAGTACGGACAAGCTCGATCGTCATCATCATCAGCCTTTTCTCAGCTTGGGCAAAGGTGTATGCCATTCGCCTCGGTCCTGTCCTCAAGTCTGGGCAAATCAAAGTTATTTGTTTTATCTGCATGCGTTCCTTTGAAATCGAAATGTTGGTATGTTATTTATTGTGCGCACGCTTGCGAAGAATTGTGAGTTAGTAAAGCCAACACGGTATAGTGTTCGTTCACGCGAACGATCCGCCCGATCCTCTAAATGACAGCACACATTTACAGAATACACTAAACATGCACACCAGTTTAGGCCCAAGACACTGTACTCGTAGAACAAGGGTACGAAGAACCGGTTCACACTCGCTCTACACCAGGTACAGACATGTACCTGGGCGGTTCTCTCCTCCTCCACGGCCCGGTCAACCCGGGCCGAGGTCCGTGCCTTTAGAGGCGCCCTCGGGTTGCTCCGCTCCCCGATCCGATCCGAACCCTTCGGAGAATCTAGTAGGGCACGGGGACGCGCACTTGTGCGCGATGCCGTTCCCTCTAGATAACCTCCGAAGGTGATTCGTTTCATACGGCTTGAGGGACCCTTTACGTTCCTCGCCGCCCCCAAAAAAGCCCGGTGAAGCTGAAAATGCCGCAGCGGCAATCAGCAATCTCTCTCAAAAAAAAAAAAAAAATCACGCGAACGAACGAAGCCGTGGTCTGTCTGCTATTTTTAATACACAGCTAGTTAAAAATGCTTCATGGCCTAATAAAGCGCTTTGCGTATTTTACCAGTATTTGAAGTTATTCAGGAAATGACAATCTTATCTACTGCCAAAAGACTACAATACTATAAAAATAAAATTAAGACATGCACTTAGGCCTTATCATCGATGCTTTCATCAAGTCACTTTCCAATAGATTTTTAAAACAATAGCTCTGCTAATTTATAGTCGATCGAACTACTTTCAAAGCTAGTTCTTTGTGACCTCCTACAATTTTAGTAAAAATACGGTTTCTTCTAATTATAGCTTTTTTTTTAATAACACTTTATTAGCATCCCCACCCAATTAAGTCACATTGAAAGCTAATAATATGCTTGTGTTAGACATGTGTTCACGTCTGTCAGTAGTCTAACGGAGCTATAGGGATTGAGGTTAGGGATAACCAATCAACCCGAGTGTCAATACTTTCGGCTACGAAGGCTTCATAATTTTACGACATAGTAATTGTGTCGGAGCTAGGCCTAAGATAATGACGTTATTACGGGTTATTGTAAACTCGCCACGTTTTTAAAAGCTCCATACATTGAAAGTAAATTCGCCACACCTATGAAATGTATGTGTAAATTCGCCACTGGTAGATACGTGTTATTGTTAACTCGCCACCAAAATTGATTTTTATATCATATTTGCAAGAAGTACCGTTAGCAAGTAAGTTGGCTCATAATATATATTGGAAAGTAATAATTTTGTTTACACCAAGATGGGTGAATGCATCTATAAGAAGTGGTGTGGAATGCGGGCAGCAGTGGAAAATCATGTGCACGCGCAGCGCGGCAGACTACCTCCGTAATACCCCCCTTTTTTTTTTTACCCAGAGGAACTCGTTACGAGTACCCGACCTTGAGGAGGCCTGACGGTTATGTGGGACTCACCCGTCCGCCTTTCCACAACCCACCGACTATCCGGAGACGCCATTACCTCCAGTCGGCTGTCAAGGGAGAAGCCCAAGACCAGGAAGGGCGAGACGGAGGGGGATACCCACTAAAACTCTGGGGGACCAGACTCCGATACAGTGAAGACCGCGGGGCCTGTCCACTAGGGAATTGAACCGCGGGGCCGTAATACCCCCTACCTCAACCAGCTCTCTTACGCATAAACCTATCATACACTTGCGCGCTGTTATCTATCTCTTTCAAATGCGTATGCGCACTGTATCTATTCAACCCCTTTTTGTATTTCAGGACAATATTGTACATGATGTTCGTGTACGCTGCCGGAAATACGTTGGTCGCAGTCACCGCAATCCCTCAACTGGCTTTACCGGGCAGGTAAGACAACTAGTTCTACGTTTAAAACTAAATTTAATCCGTGTCACACATTAAAACACAAAATACACGAATACGGTTAAAATTTAAAATGAGAATTGACACAAAATTATATATAGCATGATGAAAAAAAAAAATAGTGAAAATGTGCAAACTTCTAGTATGTACGTATAACAAATGATTCGTTGTAAAAAGCGTTGAATTTTTTATTCTACGATCGTTTCTTGATTACGTTTTGTTTTTGTTTTCTACACGCGGCATTTTAACCCGTACCCACTGAAATATCGGGTCAGGTGCACTTCCTATTATGCTATCGTTGCTCTGCCCGACCGGATTACAAATAACATTTATGTAAATATTTGTTAAAACCTTACTCTATCACATTATCATCATCGCCAGCTCATTTTATGGTTACGAGCCTTCCCTATGGATGGATAAGAATAACGGGCCATAAACCACCACGCGGGCCCAGTGCAGATTGGTAATTGTTTGCTTTGCTTTACATGGTTAAGCTCAAGATGAAACATTTCTGGTCGCCCATCGGTGGACCGGTCTTTGCTAAAGTTGCTTAACCTTAGAAATCGCAGACCGGGCGCATTGACCACTGTGCCATTGAGCTCCTTTCTTTTATCATATCTTATCTATCTATCTGATGATAATCCCGTTAATAATTACTTTAATATTTTTAATTATTTCTCAGGTTGTGCACTCTGCTTGGTCTGTTCATGATCACAGCAGGTACCGGGGGCATAAAGCCATGCGTCACAGCCTTCGGAGGAGACCAGTTCCAACTGCCTGAACAAGAACCCCTCCTGGCTATGTACTTCAGCATATTATACTTCACCTTGTGTGCGGGAAGCCTTCTAGCTAAGACTGTATCACCGATCCTTAGATCGGATGTACACTGCTTCGGAGATAAAGATTGTTATTCCTTGGCGTTTGGAGCGCCCGGTCTAGTCATTCTTATATCTGTGGGTAAGTGTTTAAGTATTTGTTTTTATTTAATTTAAACTGGGGTTAGTTTTGTATCTATAGTAGTAGCTTTTGATCTTTTAATTAAGCTTTCACATGTAAGTCTACGGCATGATCGGAGTTAGGGAAGCCTCGGATTGGAGATCACCATATAACGAGTAGACTTCTCCAGCTCCACTGGTATCTGTAATATAGCAAAGTAATGACAAAAGGCTAAGGTAGTAAAGTAGTAAGGTAGTAAGGTAGTAAGCCAGTGTTCCACATGAACCAGTGATTGAAACTTTTTACTTTAATCTTTAAAGCCACGGGCATAACATGTTTGAATATTTCATTGGTTTTCAATCTTATCTCAATGATATAAAGTTCAAAATGAGGTGGGAATATACTTCCCATTGCCTGTTAAATGGTTAAAAATAGGGGTCAGTAACAGATTTCTGACTTTGTCAACAAATGAATACACACCATCTGCTTGCTAGCTATCATCATGTAGAAATTACATGTTATTTTTAGGCGAATATAACTGATGTAGAACAACGGATTACTGTGTACTGGATACTGGCACGGCGCCACGACGATTATTGCCTAAATAAAATAAAACAAAAACTCTTTCTTAAAATTATGTGAGAAACCCTTTCACACCATTTTAATTCGCCGGACAATCGATCAAAACGCCGATGTAAAATCATTTCGAAAGCCGTACATGCCGGACACTATTCAATCGCCGTACAATGAATGGTTCACAAAGCCTAACCATGTCCAGCATTAGCCGGACGCTTTGGCGACCATATCACTCCCTAACATGTCCTGCGTGATAAGCAGTAGTCAGTTAGTAATACCAAATATCACAGATTAATATGTTTGTACGGGGGCCTGGTTAATTACCGTTGATTTGAACTGTGCAAACTTACGCGTATGTTTTATTTGAACCGAGATTGGGGAACACTGCTGATGCAGAGCAAACAGAATGATAGTTGACGTACACACGCGTGCACATCCACCTATCACAAACAGTCAAATTTCTATAATTGACTTTGAACTTTATGCTTAAGGCATATGGTTGAAATATATTGAAGAAATTTGACAGTTTTGGATAGGTTGATGTGCAGGCGTGTGTACAATCGCCTGCAATGTTTATACATTTACATTACCGAAATGCTACTTCAACATAGAATTTAGTAGGACAAGATAAACTGATTCGCCTTGCTATTTAGTTTACTGTATCCACAACGTTTATGTAACTTAATAACAGCACACACTGATAGTAGTTTGATAGGAATCCACTGCTGAATCGATTTCAGCCATTTTGTAAAGTTTTTGACGTGACAACGTCTTATAAATTGGTTTGCCGGGTGACACTTCAAGAAACTGCGTTACGCTCCGCTCACGTTATGCGCTCACAATGAGAGCGAGTGAGAGGCACGCGTCCCTTCCACTCGGGCATGGTTAGCCCGCCTAAGAGCGAGAGAGACAGACATAAAAAGTGAAAGGTAAATACGTATGTATGTGTAAAGGTAAAAATAAAATTTTGTTAATATGAAATTCAGTGCGAGATTCTTTGTATAAATTAATGTTTTAAATATAATTCTTTGTATAAATAAATGTTTTAATTTGTTACTATTATTTCATCCTTCTTCCTACTATACGAATGAATATTCACATTAAAATTATTTTACCACTCAAAGTCGTTGTCACGTAAAACTTTCGCCCGTATATCGACTTTACAGGCAACCAATTTTTTAAAAATAACATAAAGTGAGTAGGTAATAGTAACGAGTACTTCTTCGCTGAACAGCCGTAAAAAGAAATGGAAATGGAATCGAATAAAATGAAAATTGTCGTTTAAGAAAATGGCTGAAGTCGATTCAACTGCCGTTTATTTACAAACTATTCATTAACATCATCAACATCATGTCGCTACTGCTGGGGCACGAGCACGAGCCTTCCCTATGGATGGATAGGGAGAACGGGCCACAAGCCACCACGCAGGCCCAGTGCGGTGCGGTGGTTGTTAACGACTGGTAATGCAGCCAGGACCAACGGCTTTACGTGTCTTCCGAAGCACGGAGAAGCTCGAGATGAAACATTTTTGGTCACCCATCCGATGACCGGCCGACCGAGCGCGTTAACAACTGAGCCACCGAACTCCTCACAAACTGTTATCAGGTTGTATATTTGTTATGTTGCATGTTGTATTATGTACTAAAATGTTTGTTTGTGTGTCCCATCACGTACTATACACTACTCATCTGATTTAAATGTAACGCCTGCGTAGGTTGCTGCGATGACGTTTGTGTGACGTTGAGAAAACAATATTTAACTAAATAATGCATAAATAGTTTTTATGAATAAGGGGGTAATTTATTTATTTTAAATGGACTACTAACAAAACACTATTAAAATTAAAAAATACAAGTTTATCTTAAGGCTAAGTGTTGTCTGATTGACAACAATTGTTGACATGCAATATAATTATTATTATTATTAATAAACAGAACACAAATAGAAAAACAAAAAATACAAAACAAGCAGTACAAACACTTTTCATTCATTATAGATAAAATTTAAAGTCAAAGGTATTTATTGCAATTCATTCATTCATTCATTCATCAATTCACACAACACCCGCAGTATCAAAAAGAAGAAATACTCGTACAAATAAAACTGAACGGAATAAATATCAAATCTGAAGAATTGAATTTGTTTGATGATCGACATTTGTTTCCAATACACTTCTCCATCTCGTCGCTGGACTAGGAAGAATGCTAAAGTGCCAATACTAGGTGCGAAATGACTTTTAAAGTTTAAACTTTAAATTATATTTCCCGCGAATGCCCTTTTGGCGCTTAAGCAGTTTTCCCTTTCCATTACGGACGTAAAGCGCTTCGATTTTTGATTTCGAAAAAAAAAATGGCTTGCCCTATCTCTTGTGAAACAAGAATAATATAAAATCTTTTTGTGTTTTTCTTTACAGTGATGGAATGGAATGAATAGTTGAGTAGCAAATATTCAAAATTCTCGTTTTTTGATTGCGAACTTTGATCAGTGAATGACTCTTAACTTTGAGTCATAAAAACACCTTATGTCATTTGTTCTTTTTTAAATCATACTAGCTTTTGCTCGCGGCTCTGCTCACGTGGGCTACACGACTTGTGCTTATCCTGTTTGAGTATTATTTCCGTTTTGTAATTACTGTCTAAGTAATTTTGGTCCGTTTTGAAACCTCCTGTATAATTTCGCATCTACTTAAGGGATAATTTTCCAAAAACTCTGAAACACTTCATAATTTCTAACCAGGCCAAATACCGAAGGATTTAACTTTTAAAACTACAGATTTCCATACAAACTTTCCACCCCTATTTCACCTCTTTAGGGGAGGTTTTTCGAAAAATGCTAATTCACGTCATTCTTAATTTTATTGAAAATTTATAGATCGATTATACTATTCATTTTTATAGTTATTACTTCAAAAATAACGATTTCCTCAAAAAAACCTTCCTCCGTTTTTTACTCCTTTGAAAGGAAAATAAACAAAATTCCTGAGACATGTCATTAATTATTTCTTTTCAAAAAGCCAAATACCAATTTTTATGTACCTATTTTACTTCAAAACTGACGGACTTTCATACAAACTTTCACCCCCTATTTGAACCCTTTATGGTATGATTTCCGTAAAATCCTCTCTTAGTGGCTGGTTACGTCACTCAATTAACCTACAGTCTAAATCAGTCAGTCAGGACAAGTCATTATATGTTTATAGATTATACGCTAACGTAAAGACACAATAACATTGCGTGTGCGCTAAGGTGAAATGACTATTATTAGCTCTATTTACAGTTGTAATTTGTTTGTTTGCACTATCATCACACACTGTTGTGGAATAGTTTTAACTTTGAATGTTACGTTAAGCTAATATTTGCGAGCTAAGACAGTGCGACAACAGCGGGAAGTGAATGAATGTCATATTGTGATAAATATTGTTTGGTTTAGGGGGCACGGTGATGCAAAGGTTAGTAGTTGTCTTTTAAAATTATTATTCAATTAAATTAATAATATTTAAATGTATGAGCAAACAGGACCATTTTCGAGATGCGTTTTTGTTCCAGATCCTTTGTCGCAAATGTCGCAAAAGTCGAAACAGTTCGATATTAAAACAGCCTTTCTACATGGAGACTTAAAGGAGTGCATTTATTTAAAAGTTCCAAAAAGGTTATATCAATAAAGAAGATAAAGTATGCAAACTAAATAAGAGTCTCTATGTGTTAAAACAAGCACCATTAATGTGGAACATTAAATTTACAGAACATTTATTTAAAATAGGTTTCAAACAATTAAAGTTAGATCAGTGTATTATTGTAATGGAAGGTTAAAAAAAATCTTGTGGTAAATGTTGATGACGGACTAGTAGAAGACCTGGTGCATGTAGTGGAAACGTTAAGAAAAGCTTTTGATCTAAGAATCTGCGAAGAATTATCAAACTATATTGGGTTGGATATAACACAAGAAAAAAAAAGGAATAAACATTTTTCAGAAAAATTATATTGAAAAATTTTTGAAGAAGTTTAATATGAATGAAGCAAGAGAGTGCAAAACCCCAATCATTTTGATAGGACGACAACCAAAAATGAAAATAGATACAGAGAGTCATGAACTCTATAGGGAAATGATAGGATCATTGTTATATCTAGCCAGCAAAACAAGGCCAGACATTAGTTTCCATGTAGGTTATTGCTCGCGTCAACAAAGTGCTCCAAATTTAAATGATTCAAATAATGCAAAAACTATTTTAATTTTTGTAAAAGGTTCGAAAAACAAAGGTATTCATTTTGGTGAAGGTGATAAAGTGCTTCGAGGTTACTGTGACTCAGATTTCGCGGGGGATCCAGATATTAGACGTAGCACGTCGGGCGACGTGTTTTGGTTGAACGGTGGGCCAGTGGCATGGAGCTCAAGAAAACAGCCGATCGAAGCGTTATCGAGTGCGGAAGCAGAATATATAGCTGCAGCAGAATGCTGCAAATAACTTCTTTTCATCAGAGATTTTATATTTGAAATTACCAATGACAAATTAGAAATAGAAATGAAAGTGGACAACCAGTCAGCTATTTGGGTTATGAAGAAAGGAATTATGAATAAAAGAAGCAAACACATTGATGTGAGACACTACTATCTAAAAGATCAGAATGACGCAAACAGAATAACGGTTAAATATTGTCCAACGGGTTCGCAGATAGGAGACATACTCACAAAGTGCTTGCCACCTGTGAAGTTTGAAAGGTATCAAAGAAAACTCGTATCAGAGTGAGTGTTAGTTAGGTTGTGATAAGTGTGGGCTAAAGTGAGCTAAGTGTTTTTTCGGTCTTTATGTGGGGTATTAGTATGTAAGTTTTTATAGGGGTGTAATGTTGTATAAGAAAGAATTTGTGTAAAGTTGTGATGTAAACTTAAGGAGCCCAGTCAATTCATAATGTCAGTTAAGAGAGTTAAGAGGGTGCGTAAACGTACAATGTTTAAGGGGGTGCATTCAAGGGGTGTATTTTGGCATATATAATGATTAATTTAAGGTGGTGTGGAGTGGAATTATTAGGAGAATTTTAAAATTTTAAAAGTCTAAACTATATAAAACATTCTTTATAAAAGCAGAACATAATATTAAAAAAAAAGAGCTAACAAACGAAACATATTATTTTAATAATACTATCTATACAAATATTTGGAGATTGGCCTTAGGTTTATTATCACATTGATTTTTTATGAATTACTGTATTTTTATTTTTATAAAGATGATGGAGTTAAGTTAGGAGTTTTTTTTATTTTTTATTTTTATTTTTCTTGTTTATATTAACGGGTAAACACATTGCCTTGATCTCACCTGGTGTTAAGTGATGATAAGGCCAATGATGGAAGCGCACTTCACCTGGAATCCTCAACTACTGATGCACTGGCTATCTTATCTCTAGCTGCCGGAGCACAACAATGCTATAAACATTGATGTTATGGCGACATATATAAATAAGATGGTGGTAGCTAGCCAGGCGGGCAAACAAGCCCTACCACCACCAACCAAACCGAGTACACAAACATGTACCTCCGCTGGGAATCGAACCCGGGATCTCTGGGTCTAATCCGGTGGTCTTAACCACAAGACCACAGAGGCGATCACCTATGACATGATAACTAAGAGCGGCAACAGTTATACATTGTAGTTTAGTGACCTGAGCCTACGATTTTAACAGTGCAGTTTGGTGTCCATCCATACTGTACCCCGCCCGATCCTCAAATTACACATTTTCATGATACACTCGCTTAGGCCCCAGACAGCGTACTCGTAGAATAGGGATATGTTGGCCTGGTTCACACGCGCTTTATACCAGTTATACCTGTACCTGGGCGCGACCCCCACGACCTTATCAACCGGAGCCGAGATCCTAGCTTTTAGAGGCGCCCTCGGGTTGTTCCACTCCCGATCCGATCCGACCCCTCAGAGAATCTAGTAGAGAATGGAGACACGCACTAGTGCGTGTCACCTTCCATTCTCTTTAGAAAACATCTGACGGTGCTTCGATGACACGGCTTGGAGGAACCCTTTAAGTTTTTCACCGGCCCCGAAAAAGTCCGGTGACTTTGAAAAAGCCGTATCAAGCAATCGGCAAATTCTCTCAAAAAAAAAACCATACTTTACTAGCTCAAATGTTTTTGTTTTGTTTATATAATTTTAACGCAAATTTTACTGCGATACAAATTACAAAAACACAATGTTGAAAAAATTTCCACGAGCAGGGTTTGAACCTGCACCCTTCTGACATACCGGGTTAGGTGCTCTTCCAATTGAGCTATCGTGGTCCAATTGGAAGAGCACCTAACCCGGTATGTCAGAAGGGTGCAGGTTCAAACCCTGCTCGTGGAAATTTTTTCAACATTGTGTTTTTGTAATTTACTAGCTCATTTAAGCTGAAGCTATGGCTACATTTCGTTTGACAAAGTTCTTATTTGGTATCCTCTTTTAAACTGTCTCTAAAGTTACGTTTTGTAAAAAAAAAAAATACTTCATTCATTTAATCCAGTTTACCAAATATAAAGTTTATTTAACGCTCTCGTTGCTATCACTAATTTGCAGTTGTAAAAACCAACCATTAAGAAGAAGTAAGCAGTATGCTATTATGAGCTAAACAGTTATATTTTTGTTCCAGTGATTTTCGTAAGCATGAAGAGTCGTTACAAGATGAAGAAACTGGAAGGCAACGTTGTGCTAGACTTCATTAGATGTATATCAGTAAGTGTTCAATCATTCTCATTTTCCACTCTAGCCATAGTACAGACGCCTGCACATCAACCTACCACAAACTGTCAAATTTCCTCAATAGACTTTGAACTTTATGCTAAAGGCTTAAGGTTGACTTAGGGTAGGTTTAGGTTTGTAGGTTGATGTGCAGGCGTGTATACATCAATCTTTTCTGTTATTGGTCTGTGCAGGACAATATTGATGACCTCAACTACAATTATGTCAAAGATCATATTCTGGTCGTTTTATAATTAGAAAGGATAAAACTCTTCCAGCACCCAAGAGAATGAAAAGCTAAAAGAGCCTAAGTCGTTTATCCCAGTCGAAACATTTTCTTATTAATTTAATCTTTATTGCACAGAAAGAGAGAAACAGTTTATACACCATTGTTTTAAATACCCTTTTACTTGGAGCTTGTCTGACTTTTTCGGAGAGAGCGTTCCATAATTGAATGGCCTGAACCGTGAAGGAATTTGCAACGAATGCTGAATGATGCAAAGGAGTGGCGAACATTCGGGTTTCTTTTAATCAAAATGAGCGTGGAACATCTGGACTTGGCTATTATAAACAGAGCAATTACCCAGCAACTCTTTAAAGCATGTATTTATTACGTAGGTGCTTGTAAAAAATATCTATGTAGTATTAAAATACTCATAGACATGCTACAATAAACTGGGGTCACTTTTAATTCGACTTTCACATTTACACAACATACGGAATGATTCTGGAGCTAGTCAGTCTAGGGACGCTTAATAAGCTAGGGACACCGTTAATAATAATAGTAATCATTTATTAGTGAAAAACACAGTACATTTATACAATTATAATGTCCGCTAAACTACAAAACAGTTTGTTTTGTTGGCGGTTACTTGCTCTCACAACATAACATCTTTATCATAGCAAAAAAACATCCCTTCGTCGTATCTCTTAACTTTGAAGGAGCTTCCCTTGATACCAATCCGACCATTGGAATCCTTGGCGTCGATATTTCGAGTGACGTTCAGTTTCGCGGTCATTCGGAAGGTAAAGCTAAATTAGCTTCGAAAAAGCTGGGTGTGCTCAATAGAGCGGGACAGTATTTCACGCCGACCCATCGCTTACAACTTTACAAAGCACAGGTCAGCCCTCATATGGAATACTGTTCCCATCTTTGGGCTGGAGCGCCCCACTACCAACTCCTCCCATTTGGCCGCATTCAACGCAGAGCTGCTCGAGTTGTCGGCAACGTGGTAACCTCTGATCGGCTCGATCCACTGGCCATTCGGAGAGACGTTGCGTCACTCTGTATATTTTATCGCCTTAATCATGGGAAATGCTCTGAGGAATTGTTCGATTCGGTTCGTTTGATCCCTGCCACTGATTTCCTTCATCGCACTACACGAAGTCGACTCTCTTTCCATTCACACCATCTTGATGGATGGCGGTCTACTACTGTGCGTGTCTCGCGTAATTTTTTACGACGAACTACAGTGCTGGGGAACCAGCCTAATATGTTCATAACAGAACAATATATTCAAACCTTTTTGTTATTAGTGTCTATGATAAAAAAGAAAAGTCATAAGACGATGTAGTAGCGAGTTGGTGTATTTTTAATAAATTTATGAAGTTTTTAGTGGCTCGCTCTCAGCGGCGGTATTTCCGGACCATTACGACTTAGGGATCTTCAAGAAACGAGCCTATTCCTTCCTTAAAGGCCGGCAACGCACCGCGATTCCTCATGGACACCCATGGGCGGCGGTGATTGCTTCCCACCTACCCGCCCCGCCTACTCGTTTGCCTCCTTCTAACATAAAAATAAATAAATATAATAATACATATTAAACTAGTGTCTTTTAAATACTAGTTGTTTCCCAGTGGTCTTAATTCGATTCACAATAATAATTGTAACACATATTATACAGTACAACACATATTTCAGAACTACTTCTCCATGTAAATGTTAACTACCTCTAACAAATCTCACACATCACCGTGCGTGCAATGTGCTTAAAAAGGGGTACGAAGTTTTCTCTTTACGTATATATTATAGATTCTGAAGAAAATCTTGAGCGATTCTTCTTTTATATACGAAACGACGAAATAGCAACTACTTAAAAATCAGGAGCTGCTGTCAATGTTACCCTTATTTACAGAGAAACCTCGTTATAAAGAAGTTAACGATCCCACCTTTTCTTTACAGCTGGGTATTAAAAACGTCATAACCGGCAGAGGAAAGCAGGAGAAAAGCGGTCATTGGCTGAACACCACAGAGGGCCAGTTCGACCTGCGATTCATCCGCGACATCAAGAAGACCCTGTCTATATTGACGCTGTTCTCAGTGTTACCAGTTTTCTGGTCGTTGTTGGATCAAATGGTAATTAATTTATGGAATTAAAAAATCTTTTTATGTTATTTTTTTGAGATACAACGGGTTAGCACTTCGTCTTTATTTCCCCTGATGGTGAGAAATGATAAGGCCGAAGGATAAGGAATCTCAATAATTCATAAAAAGATTCTGCCGATGAACTGGCTATATCTTACTGTCGGAACAAAAAAATATTGTTGTTATGGCAACAGAATTAGATTTAATTTATTTATCAACAGCCTGGACACACACTAGCTGCTGGACAAAGGTCTCTATAAGGGCTTGCCACAGTATTAGTCGCAGAATTAAATAATTTTAACTAATTGTTGCATTGCTGTCTCCGGTAGTTGTAAAAAACCTTAGTAACAACTAAATCGAATACCTCTGGGGTCTGACACCATGTTAATTTACATTTAAATTTACTTTCCTATTTTTATAATAACACCTTTATTACTGTTTAAACATTTTGTTTGGATCGCGCTTTAAACAAATAAATAAATATTCCATTCAATTTTAAACACAAGTGAGAGCCCGTTACTATATTAAATGTCAGCACATTTTCGGGTCCACAGGTGCTAGGTGTTAATGAGCTGCTTATTTTAGGGTTCCCGCTGGACCCTGCAGGCCACGAAGATGGACGGCCGGCTAGGTCCCGTCACGATCAAGCCAGACCAACTGCAAGTCCTGAACCCTATTATTATCCTGATTCTGATACCCTTGGCGCAAAAGGTCAGTATACCTAATTGTACTTAATTTTAATGATTTTGTGGTTTATTTAAGCAAATACACATTTATTATGTAAGTATTCCAGTATTAATTTAGTAGTATTTAACATATTAAGCCATCAAAAACAAACTTGTAAAAAAACCAAGTCTCGCAACTCAATTCACTCAGAAGACCAACTTTTGGTTTTGCGATTCAAATTCTCGTCAACGATTACATGATCGAAGATCAAATAAAACTGGCACTAAGGACCCAGTAGAAAGGACATTGATAAGTTGATAATGACGATGATTATACAGTACTGTGTAGTCAATCTATGTAACGTCAGTGTATAATTGTTGCAGTACATATACCCGTACTTGGAGAAGCGCAACATTCTGAAGAACCCACTCCACAGACTGTCCCTGGGCATGGTGTTGGCAGCACTTTCCTTCGTGGTCGCTGGTGTTATGGAGATCTATATCAGCGTAAGTGTTTAATTTTAAATATATATAAAATATATTATATAAGTATATATATTTAAAATATAAATATATAAATTGAATATATATATATATTATATATATAAAATAACTAACTAGAATGGCGCAACGACCCAAAGTGAGTCATGGCCTCCGATAATAAGAGTCGCCATCTGGGTCTGTCCTGCGCCACCTGATGCCAGTCAACAGCGTTGAGCAAGTCCTTACAGACCTCGTCCTCCCAGCGGTACCTGGGTCGTTCTACCGGTCGCCGGCTACTAGGACGTCTTATGTGTCTCTCCCATCCTCTCGAGGTGGCCGAGCCAGCGAAGTCTGTGGGCATTTATCTCCCCGATGATATTCGGCTCGTCCACCTGATCTTCAAGCTCTAAATTTTTCCTCCTTCTCCATATTCCGTCCTGTGTACATACTGGCCTCAGAATCTTCCTCCAGATCCTTCTTTCCGCCACCAAGAGTTTGGTCTCTTTTTAAGAGTTAGTGTCCAGGCCTCACAGCCGTACATTATTATAAATATATATATATTATATATGCATATTCTATATATGTACTAATACATATATACACTGAAACCGACTTGACCGAAAAGGATTATTGTTTACATAAAGTTCTTATTATAATGATTATGGAGTAAAAACGTAATATGTAAACCAATTATCCTTCTGGTTTCACTTAACCTCTACAACCCTCAACATTCACGAGATGTTCTCACAACTTCACAACATTCTGTGTTTCCACCAGAGCTGTGCGAGGTAGCTAGGCGGTGTGCTAGGAAAATATCCACCAATAATATGAAATGCTCTTTCTTGCGGTATAAAATGGAGTAATCCTATTGGTGGATTTTTTCCTCGCTCACCTCCTAGCTACCTTGCACAGCTCTGGTGGAAACGCACCTTACCACCGGGGTAAGCATGCAGGAATGCTATGCATAAACTCTGAACAAACTATCGGCAGAAAATAAGGCCACTGCAGACGGTAAGCTCCATACAAAAGCACTCGAGCAACGCGCCTTTTTTGGAGAGAATTTGCTGATTGCTTCCGACGGCATTTTCAGCTTCACCAGACTTTTTTTGGGGGCGGCGAGAAACTTAAAGGGCCGTTCCCCGGTGAAGCTGAAAATGCTGACTGAGGCAATCAGCAATCTTTCTCCAAAAATAAAAATAAAACCGTGTCCGTAAGCTCTATGTGTGCGTTGCTCTAGCGTGGTATGCATGAAGCTTATATTCAGCAGTCCCCTTATCCCCTATCGGTCCCTTATTTTCTAATAAGAGAACGAAAAGAGAGAGTTATCATGCAAATGCAAGCCCTGTGCTTATTAAAATAAAGGCATCACCTTATCGGTACACTACCAATATTTTATCCGCAAACCGCGCAGCCAAAATTGCGGCTAAGAAATAAAACGAAAGCTAATAGCCAATTCAATTGTTTCAGACAACATACCCCCAGCTTCCACAACTGGGGTACTCCCAATTGAGAATCTTCAATGGTAACAACTGCTCTATATCAATACATAGTTACACTCACAACGTGTCCCAAACGATACCAGCTCTATCGCATTCCTCCAAGAAAGAT
Source organism: Eudonia truncicolella (assembly GCA_949315975.1). Classification (NCBI taxonomy): domain Eukaryota; kingdom Metazoa; phylum Arthropoda; class Insecta; order Lepidoptera; family Crambidae; genus Eudonia; species Eudonia truncicolella. The sequence continues at coordinate 14,414,560 of OX438837.1, read as the reverse complement.
ATTAAGATTACAAATTTAGAGTACATTACGATCCATATGAACGGCAGTTGTATAGAATCTAAGGAGGAAATGGTTTTGATGGAGGAACAAAGAGCTGTATCCTTGTACTTGGATGGAGTTGAAATCCAACGTTTCATAGACAATGTTGACAAAAGCAGGTCTGGATTACCAGTTGTCAGGTGAGACAAATTGTTACTTTCTCTCTTTATCACTACTTTTTTCTTGATATTTTTCACCTACCTACTAAGCTATAGTTTAAGTAATTAATATATTAATTTTATTGGCAGCATCAAATATACGCCATGTTTATTACAATAATTTTATAGCGTCTATTTTTATAGGTAACACATTCAAAGTTGGTGGGAAAAAAACCACAGACAATAAACATAGATAAACCTCCAAGAAGTTTAAATTAAAGTGACAACTTTTTTTGCAACTAATCGTACCAATCTACAAACTATGCTGTGGACATTTTTATCTTACTAAATACGTTACCGAGAAATCCTTATTATTGTAGTAAAAGCGAAAATATGTTAGTATGTCATTATTTCTCGTCAAAAAGGCTCAATGTTTTTATATGCACAGACATAGATTAACTGTCTGTGAATGGCGTAGGTTGCTTTTAATTCCGGGAAAACATCTTGTACCTTCGGGAAATCATAACGGACCGAATATCAGGCGGGCAGGCACGACCGACATAAAGTTGGCACCAGTCTTACTTAACAAATAAGTCTGAATTAACATCAGCCTTTTAACCAAAAACACGTTGGCTTATCTAAATAAGTCTTAGGACTTTTAACGTCAAACTATAAAGCCACCTCCAACGCTGTTTCTTCTACGCTTCTTCGCCTCTAATTCATGCAAAAGCCTTTGATTGATTGACTAAACAATTACTGTTTATTTTCTATTGCCGCATAGTCGGCTATAAGGAATTAATCTTATTAATCTTACCGGTGAACTTGAGATTTCAAATGGCAAAAATTCACTAATATTATTATATATATTAGTTTTATTTACGATTTGTTTGTTTAGTTACTTGGCCTTTAATAATTTTCTGTATCAATATCAAATCCTTACCGTATTACTAGATTTTTGTAAAATATTAACTTATTATATCTTTATTTATTTTTTCTCATATAAATTTACATTTTTAAATATTGAACAAAATAAATAAATAATTTGAAAATATAAAAAAATAGGGGTCCGCCGGCATCGGGACCAAGGTCCAAGCTACCGGTGGTTAGAGCTCCAGAGACAGGAACCTCCTCTCAACTTATTATTATTATTAGATTTTAGATTATTTCGATTTTTAAAGAGTTCTTTATTACGTTATTGGTCAGCGTTCGAGTTGGTAAGTTCTAGCTCTTCATGAGGCAATAGACATGTAAAGACCATCGGCGACCATCAGCAAAAGAAACCTGAGGCAAGTCGCCTGTTTTCAAGCGCCATTCTCAGTGTTAAAATAAACGAATCGTTTGCCGTTACTACATAAAGCATTTATACACTCACTAACACCGAATTTTTGCAACACCAGCATTCAAACAAAGACAATGACACCAATAAATATAATTGCTTTTGTTATTAGAGGTTTCAATAAAAATTCATTCCGAACGAATCGGTAGCTGGCATATAACAACAGTATAAAAAGAAACAAAACAACATCCGGAAACCAAACACAATTTCATAAAGACATTTTTCACTGGCCGCCCGCGACTGTCGGTCAAAGAAAATTAAAAAAAAGAGAATAGCCTCGCCCCACAAACTCGGGGCCGGGTCGCAACATTTCTGGCGGTGATTATAAGACTAAACCCAATCTATCGCCATCGGGCGCATCATCAAATAAGACACGCACGAGTTACCAGCATTTATAAGAGGGCCTTATACTTTCTTATATGCGTGGGGAATTGATGATTTGCAATCACACTAATATGCGAAAGTTTGTGTGTACGTGTGTATACTTGTTGCTTTTTCACGCTGCAACGGATGGATGGATTTGGATGAAATTCGGCATACAGATAGTTTATAACGTATAGGATAGTTTTTATCCGGATATTCCCACGGGTATGAAACTCATACCTTTTCTCTATAATTTGGTTCCACAATTTACTACTTAGGTCTTGTATACTTTTTTATTGAAATTTTGACAGTTTTTTCTTTTTGACATTTGTTTTCCAATAAAAATTATTTGTTTGTTTTGTTGTCATGGAAATTGTCAAAGCGGTACGAAGCCGCCGGGTCAGCTAGTAATTAATTTAAAAAATTGTATTGGAAAACAACATGTCAATAAGAAAAAGCCTGTCACGAAGTCCGCCGGGTCAGCTAGTAATTAATATATTAAATACTAGCTGACCCGGCGGACTTCGTACCGCTTTGACAGTTTCCATGACAACAAAACAAACAAATCATTTTGTATTGGAAAATTAAATTGTCCTTTTTAGTTTTTTTCTGTTACTTATTATTTATGTTTCTCACCGTTAAACCTACCCTGAACTTCCACAAATGTTTCAAAATCAAAATTTGTCAAATCGGTCCAGCCATTCTCAAGTTTTAGCGAGACAAACGAACAGAAAATGATTTTTATATATATAGATACGTGTAGTGTTATGTGCTAATACCCAACAATTGTAGCTATGACTAAGAGATTGCCCCCGCAAACACGGAGCCGGGTTGCAATTTTTCTGGCGGCCGGATTATCAGACTAAATGCAATCTGTCGCCACCGACCGCATCATCAAATAAGGCTAAACGAGCTGGCAACGTTTATAAGAGGGCTTATACGCGTGGTGTATTAATGTTAGAGCAATATCAATATACGTATAGTATTATGTGCCTACCTATACAACCTATACCTATACAAACTATACAAACAAATTTTCAATTGAATATTTATATTGTGACGTCACATCACGATAAACAAGTCATAGCCCTAGTGGTTTAGTAACCTCTGTGTACTTCATTTATGATCACTGCTGCTTGTTTATGCGCGCCTGACGCGCATGACTTCACTACTAATAAATTTGATTTACAATTTCATGACAATATAAAGTTAATAATCATGTCTTAGCAACTCTGCATACAAGATCTAAATCGGATACAGAGATTGCCCCCGCAAGCTCGGAACTGGGTCGCGTCTTTTCTGGCAGCCGGATTATCAGACTAAACCTGATCTGTCGCCACCGGCCACATCATCAAATAAGGCACGCACGAGCTGTCTTATCATGTGCCAATATTCATTAATTGTATCTGTGACTTTATGACGACCTCCGTAGCCGAGTGGCTTGCACGCCGGACTTTGGGCGGCGCTAACTCCTGAGGTCCCGGGTCCGATTCCCGGTCGGGTCAATGTCGAAAACGATTATTTTCGATATTGTGTCGGGTCTGGGTGGTTGTGGTACCGTCGTTGTTACTGATTTTCATGAAACGAGTGATTTAGCTACTTACCTTGGGATCAGAACAATGCATGTGAAATTGTGTCATATTTAATTATTTTTTTATTTTAATTATTTCAACCATGAATGAATCAATTCAATGAGAGAATGGAGAATGAGAATGGAGGTTTTTGTCCAGCAGTGGGAGAGTAAAAAGGCTATTTATTTTTGTGATTATTGTCACGAATAATCGTCATGTAAATCCATCTAGTAAGCGTATTCGCTTTGGTTAGGAATGGGTTCACGTCATAAGTATAATGGAGCTGTGAGTTAGAACCACGATTTTTAGTATCCGACTCGAGCATCTATCTGTTCGTCTATCGATGAACAAGGGCAATTGAAAATAAAGGCAATTTAATCGAACTCCACACGTGTACACACACTTTTCTAAATATATCTACTATAAATAAGAAACAATTAATGTTTCTTCGATTGTCCCGCACACTAAGATAATTTACTATGTATAAAGGTATACATGAATATATTTAGATGACATTTTACCTGATTTCGTAGGTTCCTGAAGTCCCAAAGGATTACCAGCATGACCCTGCTCAAAGGCAGCACCGTGGAAGCCCACATAAACCAAGCGGTATCACCGCAGACTGAGGTCTTCGCGGGGACATACGACCTGCTTGCGACTGACGACTTTGTGGCAAACGGTCTGGAAATGCTGAGCGGGGGAGTGTACTCGCTGATGGTAGACCACGATGGCGTTGACTACGTAAGTCCAGTAACTACCATATAGCCTTTAAACTACCCATTGTTAGGCTTTGGGATTCCTAGCGTTAAACGTAGAGTAGGACTCTTTCCGGTTAAGTGGAGCGAAGTTGCCCACGTAAAGAGGCTGGCTTCGGTTGGATGGGGAGACAAGCTTTCTTCATTTCATTATTAATTTTATTTGTACGGCACCCACTATCAACCATTTAGGTCATACGAGAAGTATCAGACCTTGGTTCGATGAGGAGAGTTGAAGATCGGGCTCAGGGAAAGGTGGGAGAGCCCTTTGTCAAGCCACAGCTTTCTGTTTTGTTGTAACCTTATTTTAGGTTTATTATTTTTTAAATCGATGTTTATTATGTTTAATACGGATTACACATAAGGGGAGGGGGGATGTCGAGCCATAATTTACCACGGTCGCTTATGCGAGTGATATTTTTGATCATCAACCCGCACTTGGCAAACATGGTGATTATGCCAAAACCCATTAATTGTAGCGGGGACTTAATTTCAATGATGTAGACTTTTGGCCAGTGGCACTGTGTATAGGCTAATTACTTCTGTCTTAATGCCCGTGACTTCGTCCGCGTAACCCGTATCCCGTAATGGTTTTTTATACAAACCTTGTCCTGACAGTTACGAAACATCAAAAATCAAATTTGCCAAATCAGTCGAGACATTCTCAAGTCATGCTCTGACATACATGTCACAAAATAAGGAGACTGCGAAAGGTAAGCTTCATACAGCTGTTGCGAGATTCCGTGCCCGTGAGAGGTTGTCTATGTGTGCGTATTTATTTATTTAATCTTTATTGCACAATACAATAAAATAAAGTACAAAAGGCAGACTTAATGCCAAATGGCATTCTCTACCAGTCAACCTAAGGGCTAGGCAGGTAAAAACTGGTAAGTGGTGCGACTAAGAACGTAAATCAAACATATACCTACATAAATTGATAAGAACTGAAATATACATATTTAGTTTATTAAATTAAGTGATAATAATTTAATATATACTACTCAAAACAAAATAAGGGCCACGAGGTATTTTGTCTGTACCATGAAAATAATAAAACCAATATTAATTTTTTTGTCTCCATAACGAAAACTAATGTTGTTTTTACCGTGTAGACCAATAAATTTATTCCAATAATAATGATGATTAAAAAGTTTATTTGCTTTTGAAAGAAAAAACACATTTAAGGTTAAAAATAAAAACAATGTAAAGTTACTGAAAACAAAAGAAAATACTCCATGCTCATCTTTTAGTAACGGGTATGCCCCCCTCGTTTCGTTACGCACTCCTGAAGCCTGGAGTGCATGCTCTCAATCAAATGCCTGACATTTTCCATTGGAATCTCTTCCCAGGCCCTTTTAACAGCGTTGATGAGTTGCTGTTGGTTGTGGATTTCCTGATCACCGTCTCTAACTCTTCGTTTCAACTGATCCCACATGTGCTCTATTGGATTTAAGTCCGGACTGTTCGCCGGCCACGGCAAGACTTGAATTTGAGACGCTTCCAGTACAAACCGAGTCGCTTGAGCCGTGTGTGCACGAGCATTGTCTTGCTTCAAGATGAATCCAGGACCCGCTCGCTGGGCAAATGGGATCACATGTGGTCTGACGACTTCCTCAATATACCGCTGAGCAGTAACAGTACCCTCATTTAAAATAGCGAGCTCAGTTTTGCCGTGTAAGCTTATCCCGCCCCAAATCATTACATTTGGACCACCAAAACGATCGACTTCATGGATGCTTCTGAAAATCTCTCGCCGCGTCGTCTCCACACTCTAATACGCCGATCGTCGTTAAAAAATTTAACTTTGCATTCGTCTGTGAAGAGCACCATGCCCCATTGGTTTATGTCCCAGTCCAAATGTTGACGGGAAAATCTTAAACGATTTGCACGATGATTTCTGGTTAATGGAATACGGACAACTCGCCTTCTTGATGCCTGCTGGTCTTCATGCAATCGATTACGAATAGTTTGGTCACTGACACGAGTACCCGTTGTGAGCCGTAAACGATTTTGCAGCTTGCGGGCCGTCGTTGTGCAATCTCGGCGCGCACTTAATCGAATGTAACGATCCTCTTTGAGCTGTTGTAATGCGAACTCTGCCCGAACCAGGTCTTCTTCTAACACTGCCGGTCTCTTGGAAACGATTCCATAGATTTTGAATAGCTCTTCGAGAAAATCCCAATTGCAAACCCACAGATCGCTGCGAATGACCTTCTTCAATCATTGTAACGGCTCTGGTTGCTGTCAGCGAGTCCATATGACGCCTGCGTGCTTGTGGCATATTGCAAAAGATGTTTCTGACTCGAGATATCAATGAACTCTGATAATTTCTAATAAACCAAGAAGCTAAGGAAAGCAAAACGTCAAAGAAAATGGAATCAAAATTTTCAAAAATAATTTTAAATCAAATTTTATTTAAAATTGTTGCCAGCATTAGATGAATACTACAATATTAAAAAGTTTAGGTATCAAAGAGTTTGTATACTCAATATTTTACTACTTTCAATATGTAAATGTTTAATAATTTACACCAAAATGAAAAAATACCTCGTGGCCCTTATTTTGTTTTGAGTAGTATACATACCATAAAAAAAAACTTAAATAAAAATAGACTACATTAACATACACAACTACAACTTCAACATAACAGAAGAAAAGATGATGGGAATCTCTTACGTAGGTGTTGATTCCTGTGGAAACAGTTTATACACCATTGTTTTAAAGACCATTTTGATTGGATCTTGTCTGACTTTTTCGGGGAGAGCTTTCCACAATGAAATGGCCTGAACCGTGTAGGAATTCGAAACGAATCTTGAATGATGCAAAGGAGTGGCGAGAAGGTGATTTTTACATATGAGCGAAATTGGCGGGCTTGAGTAGAGCTAAGGAAACTGAAACTACGTTATATGTTTTCTATACAAGAAAGTCCATGGTTATAATCCATTTACGAGTATGTACCCAACAAAATTTTTCCTTAGACATCTTGGCTTTAACTCTCTAGAAGTGAGAAGGATGATTGACCAGCTCAACATATGCCTTAAAACCCTTAGATGATCTATTGACTGCCTTTTCCTACATAACTTATTAAACTAGAACCTCCTACAAGTAGACGCGGTCTTAAATCGGCAACATAAACTCATTTTTGATGAGCGAGCCACGCGTACCGTGGCAGGCGCGATGTCACCCTTGGTTCGACCTCTGCGGCACCTCAAGGCACTCCATCGCACCAACACTAATTTTGATTTTTTGTTTGATAACTGGCCACAAATTATGCCAGTATTATGAAAATATTGTGAAGCATTAAGTGACCAATGGAGCTTTACTGGCATCCCGGATAGCGAGGCTGCCGAATGATTATTTTTTATTTTTTTAATAATATGTTGTATTTTACAATTTTGTAGTTATTTTTTTGAATCTTATTTAATTTTTTCTGAATTGCATGAGCTTGCATTTTACATTTTTTATGTTTAATTTAATATATTTTTTTAATAGATGTATGTCTATAATAAATAAATGGTGGCTTGGTATGTACCTTCTGGGTCTCCTTATTTGATTTTGATTTTTATAAATACAGACTATATATGCGTATCGGCAAACGTAGCGTAGGACGCCCTCAGACTAGGTGGAGCGACGATCTTCGCAAGGTGGCTGGCAAGAGCTGGATGAGAGTAGCCGCGGATCGTGCTCGGTGGCGTGCACTTGGAGAGGCCTATGTCCAGCAGTGGACTAGTGTTGGCTGATGATGATGATGATGATGATATGAAACTTCGTGGTTTGTTTACAGAAATCGAATCTAATAGTGACGACAGAAGCAAACTCCGTAACAATGGCGCTGCTTCTTCCGCAGTTCCTCATAATGTCGACCGCCGAGGTAAGTTTCAAATTACCTTCATTTTATATTAGTTCTAGAATTTCAAACTCAATTATCTACTAGATTTTCTACTGGAACGAATGTCCAGTGCTTTATTGGAAACCTCTTTTATACTTTTAAAGAGTTGAGTTCCATAACAATCTTAGATAACTTGAATCAAATAGGTATGTGTAAATGTTCTTTTTTTTAGTCGTGTTACACAGTGAAAATACGTATTTTCTACAAAATGCTATTTGTTATATCACTATGTATATATATTTTGTAATGATTCTATTTACTTTAAGTTATTTTACAAGCTTAAGTTTTGAACACGCAAACAGTTCTAACAATTAATTTAATAAAGAAAATGTAGTACACACGCCTGTACATCAATCTACCACAAACTGTCAAATTTTCTTAATAGACTTTGAACTCTATACCTAAAGTCTAAGGTTGAAAATGTATTGAAGAAATTTGACAGATTTGGATAGGTTGATGTGCAGGCGTCTGTACAATGGCGCTGATTATTTTAGTTTAAGTATCTTCCAACAGGTCTAAAACATAACATACAATATTGGTAGAATTTATACTCCTACTTCTTCTTCTTCTTCTTCTACTTCTACTAACTAGGCTAAACGTATACAAATGTATTGACATTACAAATACATACCACACATTAAATAATACATAAGTGTAATGCGATGTGTTTGGCCACCCAGGTTCTTTTTGCTGTGACCGGCAACGAGTTTGCATTCAAAGAGGCCCCGGACAGTATGAAGGCAGTGATGACGGCATTCTGGCTGCTCACTGAGGCAGCAGGGAACGTGCTCATCATCGTCGTCACTCGACTCATGAGCGGCTACCGACAGGTCAGTGATACTGATAAGCTAGGACCTACTCTGCCGTATGCATCTGCGCTTAACCAAAGAGGCACTGACGGTATGAAGGCAGTGGTGACGTTTTCCTGGACGGCAGGAAACGTGCTCGTCATCGCTCGTCACTCGATTCATAAGCGGCTACAGACAGGTCATAGATTGTTTTTTTCCAGTTACGGTTAAGTGCTTGGCCTTTTCTCATCTGGTGTTAAGTGGTGATAAGGCCAAAGGCCGCACTTCACTTAAAACCTTCAACTACTAAGACACTACCTATCTCTAAGTGTAAATGGTGACATATTTATATAAGATGGTGGTAGCTAGCCAGGCGGACTTAAATCAGTCCTAACACAAACCAAACCGAGTACAAACATATTACCAAGTACCCTAGCTGAGAATCGAATTCGGGACCTCTGAGTCTGAGACAGTTACCGATACAGATAGGTTTTAAATGGGAATAATTGGTTGACTTACATGTTAATTTGCAGGACACGCAGTTTTTCTCCTTCACCTGCCTCATGTTTGTGTCCGTGGGTGTATTCCAATGCCTGGCCAAGGGCTACCAGTTCGGCCATAGTCCCGAAGGCCAGCCGAAGAAGGACCGCAGGAGTAACAGCGAGGTCCTGTATCTACAGGTCAGGCAGGCTGAAGACTGCCTGGATCATAGTTAACTAATATGATTGATTCATGCTTGTATAAATATTGTGGCCTTTTATTTTTGTTTTGCGTATTAAATTTCCTTTCTTTATGCAATTATTAGTATGTATGTGTATTATAAATATTTTATTAAGTTTTTTTTTGTTTTTATAGGAGGTACACATTAATTGTACCTTTATTTATAACGTTTCCTTTTGCGGGCCTGCTGGAAGATATTTCAGAACTGAAATAAGCAGCGCCCTTGTACATTCACCCTTAGAGCATATTTTGTTACCCTTTTATATGTGTACATAAACTTGTAAATAAATAAATAAATAATAAATAAATAATGTAGGTAATTTTTATGCAAATTTAAAAAAATATAATTTTTTGAAAGAGGCGAAGGTTATTGAAGAAAATGTAGGTATATATATATATATATATATATAGAAGACTTAAGAGCTTTTATAAATTACTGTACAAACATATATGTACATATATATATTTTACTTCAATTTCTATGCTTAAGAAAAATACAAAGATTAATGACTTTCAATTTAAATCCAGTTGTATAAACGTTTTTGTATAATGTATATTATGATAATTGGTTACAAATTATCCGCTTGGTGTGGTTTTTTATTATTTAATGTAATTTGTGGTAAGGTTGTAAAATAACACTTTGTATATAGATTCTGAAATAAATAAAGTATATTTATTTAATAATAATATAATAATAATACAATATCAACATAGTAGCCTAGATTTTAAAAATATAAGAAACTACTACTAAACGCGTGATACTATAGTTTAAGAATATTTTCATTCAATGCACCTAGAATTAGGAATAAAATGGATTTTATACAAAAAACTCAGTTTTGTGGTTAAGGTTTAAGAACTTTGATTGATACAAGAGTGTTGGAAATAAGAATTTATTTAACAAAATTATAGCACATACAATGTAAATAGTATACAATAAAAAGTGATGAGCGAACGAAATAAATTGTTTCAATTATTTCTTGATTCTCTAACTTGATGTTAAGTGACGATAAAGCCGGAGGCAGAAGCGCACTTCATCCGGAATCCTTACGCGGCTAAAGCATTCGCTACGTTGCTACAGAACTTGCTACGTTGCTACAGCGTTTGCTACGATGCTACGAACCAACTGCTGTCTCAACTCAATGTCGCTACAGTACGCATTATACTCAGGGTGCCAAGTGCGAGTTTCATTCGCCATTCCATCATGTTAACGAAAACAAGAATTTGTATAGCAAAATGTTAACTCCTTTCGTATGCCGCCAGGTGGCGCTGCTTCAATGTCATATTAATTTTCGTTTTCGTAAACGTAATCGAATGAATAGTAACCAAAACGGATAATAAGGGCCTAGCCCTCAGTACAGTTGATGGTAAGATTCGGTCTCAAAGGCCTAGTTCTACACTACGCCTATATTAAATTGTTCATCTTGATTTTATGGTGAGTCTTTTTTAGGTATATTACTGTATAATGGTATACCATAATAGTATTCCCCTTTAGTATAAAGGTATACCTTTATACTAAAGGGGAATACTATTATATACTATACTATGTTGCTCGCACATCTGGGACGGTTCCGCAAAGTATCTTCTCGATGCCTTAGACGGATTGCAGCGTCGCGCTGTACGTATTATCGGCAATGCAGAGGTAACTAATACTCTCGAACACCTGCAATTGCGTAGAGATATAGCGTCACTCAGCGTCTTCTATCGCTTATATCACGGCGAGTGCTCTGAAGAACTCTTTGACCTTATCCCACCTTCTCCCTTCCTCCATAGGAGTACACGTGCTGCTCTCCGGTGTCACCGCTTCACTGTCACACATATCCCATCGCGCACAAAGAAATTTGGTGACTCGTTTCTTTGTCGCACCTCCAAAAGATGGAATAGTCTACCAGCACATGTTTTCCCTCTTTCCTATGATATGGGGTCCTTCAAACGAGGCGTGAAGAAGCACCTTGTGGGCCGGCAGAGTGAGGTTGACTGATGCTGCGTTGTTTTCACGCTGCACCAGTTGTCTTCGCGTCTGGACTCCATTTCCACTTAACATCAGGTGGTGTGGAGTCATTTGCCGAGCTAAGTATAAAAAAAAAAAGTGTTACAACTAGTGACATTAATACAAAGGATTTATGTCTTGCAGCTACGTACAGTTAATTTAAACGTAATACGGCGTCAATTTTAATGATCATATGGATCATATAGTTAATGACAATTTAACGAAAACAGAAGAGCCTTCGTTTGACCAAGTAAAAGGTTGGAAACGCCAGGATACAATTACATTAAGCTAAATTAAAATAAATAAAATTGAATTACAATACAAATCCAATCCATTTTGTATGAGATATAATTTAAACCTTTATAAGCTACGTATCGTAAGTTTAAAATTGCATTGCCCGCAGAATGTTGAAATTGTTCTATAACGTTTTTAAGGAAACTCCTTGAGTGGGGGACTTTTTATGTAATTTGCATAAAATGCATTTCTGAAATTCCGGCACAGAGGAAAGTTTCATTAGCAAAATTAAACCTTGGAAGCTTCATATAATCAAAGCTTTGACAGTTAGCTTCGAAGATTTTTTACATAGTGAGTCAAATTATAGACTTTTATTCTTCGATCCCTATCCAGCTGCAGCGAGGAGTGAGATAGGGAGATGTGATATCGCCAAAACTTTTCACTGCTGCACTGGACGATGTTTTCAAGCTTGTGGACTTTGAAACAACTTTTTTAGCCGTTGACGTTTAAACGACCCGTCATCAACGTCAACGGCGTATACATCACTCACCTTCGATTTGATGACGATATAATGGTCATGGCTGAGACCCTGGAAGACCTCGGCACAATGCTCGGTGACCTTAACAGAGAAAAAGAGAATTATGGCACTGTGCCGCTATTAGCACTCAAAAATTAAAAAGCAGTGATAAAATTCAGCGCTTACGTCAGCCTTCCCGGTAGCATAGCGGTCAGTGCAGCCGCCCGGATTGCGGAAGACCCAGGTTCGATTCCTGGCTGGGTCGGGTGGGCGTTTAACTTTTTCACTGTATATTTATAAAATTTATAAAATACAGTGAATAAATAAAACGCCCACCCGACCCTGATGGTGCTGTAATTCTATACCGAAGAGTACTTACATACTTAAGTGCTAATAAATAGCGCTCAGGACTCCCATGGTGGTTGATAGCGAATAAATTTTTGGGTTTTATTTATTTTAACTAATATACAGCAAAGTTGCTTTACCGACATGGGTAGGGGGTTATAATATATCGCCAGTGTTAGTTTGTGTGCAAATTGTGCCGCCCCGATGCGACATGATTCGATTAACGCCGGGCCCTCGCGTAGATGAACATAAAAATATGGTTAGCTAACATCGCCATTAATACGCCTTCATGAAATTATAGTACAAACTTTGTTAGCCGGCAACTTAACCAGCACAATCACTCACGTAGAGAAATTCAACCGTGTTTTAGAACTTGGATAGATTTAACGATTTTCACTTTTTTACTCGTAATAAAATCGATTTATGTGTTTGTATGTTCGTATGGGAATCTAATGCAACATTGATTATTAGGTCCTGTGCTTTAAATTTGTCTTAAGTAAAGTCACGGTATGATCCTAGAGTAGTAGACTGATAATTGGCTGGATTAATCTTGCTTACTTGCTTGCATACTTTCTTACAAATTAATATTTTTTTTGTCATCATCGTTTGATGAAACGTTTGCTATGAAAGGTGCTCTATGAACTAAACAAAGCTACAAAGTTCAATCGACTAAAAAATAGTTACGTGAAAAGTGAATTCGACGAACATTTGTTCTGGGAACGAAAACAAATTTGAAAAGATAATTCTATGAGACATTTTTCGATGAAATGAAACAGCTGGTTTTGTTTGTCTTTTGTTTTGAAAAAAAATGTAATGATATCGTGAGGTAGCCTTCTGTGAAATAAAATTTGATATTTAAAATGTGTGTGTTTTTTTCATTAGTTATTGCTTTGTGCGGCTAGCACATTTAGCCAGTGTCAAAGTAATTTCTCTTATTATTATATAACTAAACATTATACTTTTTAAAAAGATGACAATGAAATAATGAAATGAGTAGTGATAGATGATATTTCCCAACCAGAGTAGGTATCAATAAAGATGTGAGGCATGACTGAGACCTCCCGCAGACTTCTTGAGAGAATTTGAAAAGTGACGTTGCATTTTTTTCTTTGCCAACACTTATGCACGCTCACGAACACCTAACAATTAATAATCCACCATTATTTCACATTAATATTCGACATAACACAAATTTTAGAAAAAAAAAAAACACAACCGACGCACAATCGTCCCACCAAGAAGTATTCTGTGCGATAATAGACAATCAAATTTCAAGATTTCTTTTTAAAAATTCAAATCAAAAGAATTGTGGCCAGTTAACATTAATTTAACGCAAAACAATGAATAAGTTTTCTATTCCACAGACAAAAAAACACTTTAATAGAGGGCATTAATGATCTCTAAGGAGGTGAGTAGCGTCTGGCACGTTGCCAAGTGAGGCTTCACCGCCGGTAATGTGGCCGATACGTCTGATTGTACAGCTACTGCCTGATTTATGTGGTCCATCCGACTCGTAATGAATCTGGGATGGAAGTTGTATGTCACGATCCAATGGATAGATTTTCAAGGAGATTTTAGTCTACTAGACTACCTACAATCTTGAAAGAGAATTGGTTTTATGTAGGAGTAGGTTATGGAACTTTTTCAAATGTATGTTACAAATAACAATTTTAAGTTACCCTCTTTATTAAATCAATAGATATAAGCAAAATTAACAGTATGCATTGTGATCTATAACGGTAAAAAGTATAAGAAAATATCTATAAATTATGTAATTGTTATTATTTAGTAAGTAAATTTTATTGATGTAACCAATTAGTAAAATAATAGGCGCGGGTGCTGTGTTGTGTTTTTTTTAGATATATTTAATTTGCCAGTAGTGGACGTTTTTTTGGCTGAAACAGAGTGGATGATGACGATGATGATGAATGCTGATAATGATGATAAAATTTAAAAAAAAAACATACTGATGATTTGTCATAGGGGATCTAAGCGAAATCATACTAATATTATAAAGAGGAAAGCTTTTTTGTATGTATGTTTGTAACGAATAAACTCAAATACTACTGAACCGATTTAAAAAAAAAAATATCACCATTAGAATGCTACATTAGCGTTACTTAGCGCTAACATAGGTTATATTAATAAAAAAATGTCCACCCATGCGAAGCAGGGACGGGCCGCTAGTACCTCAACTTAAGCATAGGTCATAAATTTTTATAATTCGTCATGTGACGGAGAATGGTTCAGAGAAAAGGCAAAATATATTAGTATCTCAAAAATAGCATCAGATAAAATATTGCGTTTGTAAAACGATTGACAAACATTATTTGCTCTCATTCAGGGGCCATTAAAAATCTCGTCACATCTTATTACGTGCCACTTCAAGGGATGAAAGGAGAGTTCGCATTTTTTTTTGCGTCACGACACAAGTGACCCCTTGTGACTCAAAAAGCCCTTCGAGGTTATCCGTGCAATTGATTTATTGGACTTTTAATTGAATTGACATAAAAAGTGACAGAGCGTAAATAATTCTGTCCCTAAAAAGAAATTCACGATCAGTGATGTACAAAGTAGGCACATTGAATAGAAAACTAGTTCTATACCTACTCACTCACTCTACTTCTCATTCAATACCTATACATTAAAAGTAACTATACTTAAAAGTAAACTCATGCTATACTTATTCACTTACTCTACTCTACTCATACTATCCATCATAACTAAATTAAATCCTTGACGGGATGACCATTGGGCCCTGGAAGCTCGATAGGCCGTTGGTGTGGGATGCAACCTGTGCTGACACCGTGGCTCCCTCGCATGTACGCGCCACCTCACTTTATGTAGGGGCTACTGCGGTAAGTGCTGAAAATGGGACAAACACGCAAACCTGGGTCAAAATTCTTTATTTGTTCCGTTTGCGGTGGAGAAATTAGGTGCATGGGGGCCGGGGGCCAAGCAGCTTGTTGAAGAGTTGAGTCCTCGCCTTGTTGAAGCCTCCGGCGACAAGAAGGCTGTGGCAGCTACCTCTGCCAACGTATTAGCTTGGCAATCCAAAGAGGAAATGTTGGCAGCATTCTTGGGACCGTTCCCATGAGCTCACAGCTTTTATTTATAGGTTTTATTAAGTCTTTAATTAAATTATGTTTCTTTTGTTTTTTTTCTTTAGGTAGGTTTATTTTCTTAAGTACTTAAGTACAGACGCCTGCTCAACGCCTCTAAGGCATATTGCCTTAGACATAAAGTTCATAGTCTATTGAGGATGTTGACAGTTTGTGGTAGTCTGATGAGCAGGCGTGTTTACTTTGCTAAGAAGTATACCTACTAAAGGAAGTTTCAACCGAGTTCTTGCCGTAATAACACGTGTTGTGAGACTCCATTTTAATTTCTATCTACCGTACTCTTACTACTAATAATAATAAAAATACTTGAAATTGGCTAAATGCTAAACGCGCATACATTAATTAAGATAATTTATTATACCTACTAAAAAATCATTTAACTACTATATTTACTATTGTAAACTCATATTAAACTTAGTCACTCCCACAAATGAGTAGTAACTCATTTTATACATTTTATTAAAAAAAAAATCAAATAATATACCTACACGTAATTGTAAACTCATACCCTGCTATACTAAAATGCAGACTAAAGTTTAACCTGGTTTTGTGAGGCTGAAGCCTGCCACTAGCCTTCAATAAAAAAAAATGAGACATTATTCCCCCAGGTCGCATTTTCAGCGTCACCGAACTTTAAAATACAGCATCCCATATAAACTTCAAAGTTAAATATTTTACAAACCAATTAACTATGTTCATTGTATGTATGTAGGTAACTAGGTATGTAGTTACAACAGAGAGTTGTTGTCACCGCTTACCAACAGGCAGATACAATGTTTGTTTGCAGATTCAGTAAAAAGGTTCACATATTAGGTCAATCGTTCAGACACATGCCTCTGCGGGAATCGAACCTGTGATCTCGGGGGGAGTAGGCAAGGTCACTGCAATAATATCATTGTGTCCATCGCACAGAGATTAATTGCTTTTGTCGGGAATCGAACCCGTGATCTCAGCAGTAGTAGGCACGGACAATGTCATTACATCAAACGTTCGACATTACAATTGTCGATATTTTAATGAAACCTCATTGTAATTTCAAGTTGGGTATTAATTGAATTTTCATTGGAAATAATCTGGCGACAACATCAGTTTACACTGAAAGTCCACTTTGAACCCTTGTCGCGAACTGTGGAAAGGTTGGCAGCCCTGCGGTTGACTAACCTTGTTGTTTCGGCTGTTGGTAGTACTGTGGCTAACTTGTTTCGGCTTTGTTGGTAATATATATTTTTGTTTTGATTGATTGCGATCGGAGCTCCTGAGATCCCAGAAAATAAGCAAAGCGTTTTTCAGATTTTTTTATGGATGGCCCGGGTTTGTGATCATCAACCCGCAATGCTACAGTATGCTATGATAGGACTTATTGTCTAATTCTGTTGCCCTCGTCATCCGACTCGAAGGCATATTACTCGAGGAACTGAAGGCAGAACAGTTGTCGAGTGGCAACCGTGCAACGCAAAATGCAGTGTAGGCAGGCCTTCAATAAAATTGACCTACGATCTGGGTAGTCGCTGAACACGAGCAGCATGAAACCGGTCGTTGTGAGATCCTTGGGGGAGTCCATTGTCTACCATAGAAGTCTTTCGACATACGACGATGATGAGAAGTGAGCACGCTTTATCAAGCTAGGACTGGAAAATAGGGTGTGGACTACAATATGTACTCTCTAAATTTTCTTGAAACCATAGTATTATGAGTTCCGGATGAAGATCGCGTCTCGGAGGGTCCTTATCTGGCGCAGATGTTCTCTTGGCGAGTTGTTTACTTGCGCATGATCGTTTGGTCCCTCTCGTATAACCTAATCGGTTGGTAGAAGGTGATCATGATGATGTTGATGACCATAGCAAAACAACAGAAAAAGGTTTCATTAAAAAGAATAGGAGCGATCAGGTACCTACGGCCTCTTCATATGCCAAAAAAATTACATGAAATATGTTACAAGTTCCCTGAACTAATAAGAGTCTCAATATACCAAATGATCCCCAATAACTTAGCTCGATTGCTCCAATATCACAGCACAGCATCAGCAATATTAAAAAGCGATCGCCGGTTAAGTAAAAAAAAACCCTCTGGACAGAATAAATGCATACTGAGCATCTCAGCTGCTTTGAAATTCAAAATGGAGCTTGAAGAGACGATTAAAACATTTTCTTGTTAAAATATGAATATGCCAAGAAAAATGCATGCTCATTATGTAAATGCATTGTAATATGCCGGGGCTTATGCCGCCATCTCTGTTATATACATTTTTATGCTTGTTGTTTATGCTTTTAGAATAAAAGGAAATACATTCACACACGCGAAAATTTCCGGTGCAAAACCTGAAAAAATATAAGCTTTTATAAGTCCGAGGTCATGCACGGTCTGTTTCATAATACATTTTCTTCATTCCAGCATTTTTGTTTGACGTGGAATTTTGTCATACATCTTACTGAGGAAGTATTATTCCATTATGTTAAAAAAGTAGGTAAATACAGGGTGTTCAGAAAAGTACTTTGGAGTCTTTAACCACATATTGTGATAGTGTTAGTTACCTACTGAAATTTTATTAAACCCATAACTTGTATTGTTTTTAAAATCCATTCTGTACGCTTGAAACGTACACACACCTGCACCTCAACCTACCACAAAATGTCAAATTTCCTCAATGGACTTTGAACTTGACGACTAAGTTATATGGTTGAAAATGTATTGAAGAAATTTGTCAGTTTTGGATAGGTTTAAGTGCAGGCGTCTGTACGTAACTAACAATTATGTGGCTTTAGGCTCCAAAGTGCTTTTCGTAATACCTTGTATGGTAGTCTTAAAAAAATATAAATGGTTCTTTCTAAACTAGAATTAAAGGTGTTTTATGCGTTGCCTTTCAACGTAGTGGTGGAAGCGGAATTAAATACAGCCTTAAATTATTTTCCCTAGGGGCGAAATTTATACTGTACCGCGCTCAGCGAAATCCATTTAGTCCAGCAAAAATATATCTTAATCCTTTCCTAGGAAATAGCCAGACAATTTAGTGGCGCTTTCGAGGTACTTACTTAAACTTCTATCTGATATAACGATATTGCGATCTTGAGTACGGTAAACGCTCTTTATCGAGAAATGCTTCCACTAGCTGCTTCGATCGTTTTAAATTTAGTCTTTCACATTAAGTTTTCGCTCTTGCGAAGTCCCCGAGAACAAGGTATTTGACCAGAAAAAAAGACAGCTTTTTATCCACAGGAATTAAGATATGTGCAGCGTAGGTACCAATGATGTGACATAGCTACGGTCAACAAGATGGTGGTAGCTAGACATGTGGATTTAGTACTAGCTCTACTACCAACCAAACTAAAAGAAAAAAAAACTATATACCCATCGATGGGAATCGAACACGCTGGCCGTTGGGTTTGACAGACAATTAGTCTAATCAGCAGACCCAGAGAGGCAGTTTCTGCCCAAAATATATATTACAGAGGAAGCTCATTCGACGATACTTAAGAAAAAAGAAAGAAATCAGTTATAGAAATGGAAAATAGGCAAATTGTGTATTAAATAGGAATGTTCTGATTATTATTATTGTTATTTTTATTTCAAACTGAATAAATAAAATTGATTTTATTTAATTAAAAAATATACAATCTGTCCGGGGAAGTAGTAATCAAACTTTAAGAGTGTGATCTATGGATAATTTTATCGATAAAAATACCTCAAATCAGGGGTCTGACCCGCCTCTCACCTTTAAGTTTTTCTTTACCTCTTCCTTTAAAAATGCGATGGCATGGGCACCTTGACACTGATAAGCAAATATTTGTATAATTCGATAGCTAACAAGATTACCTATAAGTAGAAGTAGCAATAACACACAAGCCCCATACATTTTGAGAGAGTAAGGATTGATTTAAGTAAAAAAACAGAGGAAAGAAAAGAACGAGGGTAAATTTATTTATAAAATGTAAATGTAAATTTTATCCAGCTTGGATGCAGTACGCATGCACCACCCCCCGGCCTGCAAAAAGTATGCACTTGCAGGAGCAACAATGGGTGCAAGCGAACGTGCACACCAACACCGATACCCGACACGTGTTTCGCCCCTCCACGAGGCATCCTCAGGAGCTGTTGACTGGTTGAGAGCTGCGCACCGACTGTTACGGCTACGCAGCTCCCGGCCCCTTAAGGTTTTTTATTGTACGATGGATTTCCGCAAAATAACGCCTGATTCCATTAATTATCGTAAATTTATTACTCAATCAGAACCCTGACATTATACACAGGTGCTTTATCGATAAAATTGCTCATAGATCACGCTCTTTAAGGTTGATTACTACTTCCCCGGACAAATTGTATAAGAATTATTTAACTAGTTTCTAGTTCACTAATTAGTAACTTGACATCGTATTACCAGTAATATTTACGCATTCATCGAAAAAAGGTCAAATCCTAATGACGAAACGTAATTGTATAACTCAACAGTGGATTTCATCTCTCGGGACCCCATTAAAATGAAAATATATTTTTTGTTAAGTATTTTTCCGTGGCGAATCCATTCGGTATCAACAACTCATTATGGCCAGCTGCCTTACCATGAGATCTTAAAGCAGTATTATTGCAGTTGTGAAAAAGAGACGCGTGTAACGGCGTGCATGTACGCGTTTCTTTTTGACATCAGGGTGCCCAGGGAGCCTAACGAAACATCCCGCGGGGGTATAGGCACCCGTCTACAGCTTTGGCAGGTTCTCGAGAACTAATCGGGAGAGTCATTCACGATCTGTCACGGTAGTCCTTTCTTCGGTCATTGCTCTTACGAGGCGTCTAACCCCCTGGGAGAGGGGAACACCTTGAGGAGTCGTTCGCGGGGAGTGTGGGGAGATGGTAATAACCAACCCTCGTACGGCTAGGACGGATGGAGTAACTCATGCTTCCTCCTTCTCCGATCACATCAGGGTACCTAATCCTAGTGCCAGTTTCATTCGCCATTGCATTACGTTAATGAAAACGAGAGTTCGTCTTCCGCCAGGAGGCGTTGCTTAAATGCCATACAAATTCTCGTTTTTGTGAACGTGATCGATTGGCGAATTCAATTCGTCCTCGGTACCCTGTAAATCTTCTTTAGGAGCTCATGGAAAGGCCCCAGGTGGGTAAACATGAGATCTTAAAGCAGTATTGTAGCAGTGTTGTTTTGGTTGTGAAAACGAGACGCGTGTAGCGGCGGGTCCAGAGTCACCCCAAGTTGAAGGTTCTCTGTTGGATTATAAAGAACGGTGTTTGGAGGGAAATCAAGACGATTCACTGTAATAGAGTCGAGTAGGAGTGAGTAGCAAACGAGGCGCATGTGTTGGCGGGTGTACTAGCGTCTCGTTTTCAAAACCGCAACAATACTGCTACAATAGCGCTTTAAGAGCATATAGTAAGGGTCATGGAAGCGTGACTGCGACAGACGTACGCCGCCAACCAATATCTTACGTCGCTACTCACTCCTACTCGAATCTATTACAGTGAATCATCTCTATTTCCCTCCAAACACCGTTCTTTACAATCCAACGGACAACCTTCAACTTTACCACCAAGAAAATAGGAGTCATCTGAGGCGAATCTGGACTGCGATAAGTCTGTCATGCCGCCGAGCATTTGTGACGTTGACAAATAACTGTCTCCCGTTTATCAGCGGCTCTAAGATAAACGATTTGTCACGTGAGTTGACTGTATCTAGTGATACCCTAACTTTGAAGATGTTTGATTTGCAGGTAGCATGGGCACTCAGGTAGCTGTGGTAATATTTACAAGAAAATTAGGGAAAAGTAAATTTATTTAGGTAGGTATTGGGTAATTAAATGGCATAATGAACTCAACTGTCCCATTGAGAGGCGCCAATTGAGGGTAATAATTACTTTTAATTACGCATGATAATAACTTTTATTCTTATTACAATAAAGACTAATTACAATTTCTCATTGTGAACAATGAAAAAGTTGTAAGTACAACAGTAAAGTAATGAAAACTGCTCACTGACATCCCGGCAGTTAATTCTTGATGTAAATACATTTCAATCGCTTCTCTAGTTAGATGGTTAGTCCACCGGTAAAACACCTTGAGATATACTTGGTTAGGTTGGTGATTGATCTTCACAAGGTGGCTGGCAAGAGCTGGATGAGAGTAGTCGCGGATCGTGCTCAATGGCGTGCACTAGGAGAAGCCTATGTCCAGCAGTGGACTAGTGTAGGCTGATGATGATGATGATATGATGGTTAGGCTGGTGGTAGGACTTGACTTGTATCCGCCTGGCTACCTACATTCTTTGAGTCAATCAGTCCTATTGCTCAGTTAGGGCCAATTTCACCGGTGAAATTAAACGCGATCAATTCGAGTTAAACTGAGTTTACGCGCTAAACTGAGTTCCGCTCTCAAGGTTGCGTTTCACCGGCATAAACTAAACGTCGTTCAAGTTGAATTTGGTTCAGTTTCTGAACGGCCGATTTTCGACGTTTAGCTTAGCTAAACGCGTTTAAAGCTGTTTGCCTGTCATTGTCACGATTGTGTGGAGTACGGGAGATTGGTTTGTTTATTTATTTTTAAAGAAAGAAATAATCATTTTGTTAGAGATATAAAACAAAGATGAAAAGAGCCCTGGCACTATCTTTTGACGAAAATTTTGATGAGGATGAGTTTATTGTACGTCGCTCCAGATGGATACGCGAGAGAAAAGAAAACTTCGACACTCTTGATGCATTGCAAGATACACTTTGTTTTGTTGTGTGGTGAATTTCACTATTGTTATGTGTTTATTAGAACTACATTTTCTTTGATAAAATCTTGGTAAGATATCTAGTTTACAGTTACATCTGTAAACTGGCCTCATGTTTTGTGAAACTGAATTAAACTTGTATTATTTACTAAAAAAAAAGAGCTTACGCTTAGTTAAATTCCCTTTTTTTGGTGTCTGTCAGTACATATTAAAATCAAACTAATAAATAAATAGTAGTACCTAGGTAATATTAAACAGTAGGTAAGTACTACAATACCAAAATGTTGTAAAGCACACCACTAGCATTATTTGCTTAACATAGGCACCTATATAAATGCCTAATCTATTATTATTTTGTTTAAGAAATAACAGCGTGTCTCCCATTAACCAGTTGTTATGTGCCCTACGTTTAAAAGATCGGGTCCCTTTTCCTTTTTGACATCTTGGTCAAAATGGGTCGAAACTCAAAGATCTAGTCCGTTAAGCGAGGCCGTGGTCAATCATGATAGCAAGAATCGAGTCCGTTTAGCAGGCAGTAGGTTGCCGTAATGACAGCCTGATACTGATATTGACAGCCTCAAGTCACTACAATATTAAAAAGTCCCCATGTATTTATAAAATTTATAAAATACAGTGAAAAAATTAAACGCCCACCCGACCCAGCCAGGAATCGAACCTGGGTCTTCAGCAATCCGGGCGGCTGCACTGACCGCTATGCTAAAGCTACGCTACGCTATGAAAGTCCCCATATATTAGTAGTTTTAACAATTTACCATACCATGTTTCAAGAGATATTGTTTTAAAATATTTGATCAAAATATTGTATATAAAATTTCTAATAACTATTACATTCTGAATATTTGTGTACGATAAACGTGATATGAATTTATATTTTTTTATTAATTTTCCCATTTGAGAAGGAATAATTTATTTTAAGGCAATTCGTTTAATTCCAAGCCAGAACAAAAATAAAAAATAAAAAACGTTTACGATGACATGTCATTCATTCATTCATTCTTGGTCAAAGCTAAACTAAGTTTTAATAAACGGGATCAAAACGAAGCCGGTGAAATCAGTGCGACGTGAACCGCGATCAAGACTAAGTTTTGAACTCGATTAGTCAAAACCAGGTTTTATTAAACTCGGTTTCTATTCGAGACGGTGAAATTGGCCCTTAGAAATGAGACTACCAGTTCCTTCGTAGTCCAAAAAATTCCAGCTTTATCGTGACTAGGGTTGTCAACTATTTTTCAGGAAATTAAAGTTAATCTATCACTAACTAGTATAAAATAAAAGAATTTGAAGAGAAAATAAAGTTACAAAAAATTTTTTCAACATTTGTGTTTTTGTAATTTGTTTCGCAACAAAATTTGCGTTAAAATTATATAAACAAAACAAAAACATTTTATAATAGCTTGCCTACTTCTTACTGATCTTTATTATTTGTAAAAATATTATGATCGGGTGTTAATGACGGTAGTTGTTGACATTGAATGGGTGCCTTTGGCTTTCAAAGTAAAAAGTAAATAGTGTTGAATAATTTCGGCGGGCTGGTTAGAACCACGATAGCTCAATTGGAAGAGCACCTGACCCGGTATGTCAGAAGGGTGCAGGTTCAAACCCTGATCGTGGAAATTTTTTCAACATTTGTGTTTTTGTAATTTGTTTCGGAACAAAATTTGATTTAAAATTATATAAACAACACAAAAACATTTTAGAAAATAAAGTGTTTTTCAAATTTATTTATTTTAAGCGTTCCGTTTCGTTTCATTTCACCTGAGTCTGACTATCATTCAGTAGTTCAGAAATTAAGACAACAGGAATATTCCGTTGAAACGCACGCATTAGTCGGAAATAAAGTATTTTCCATACTTTATTTTTATTAAAAAATAATAAAGTATGGGGATGGAAAACAACGTAGGATACGTTATTTTAAAGTATGGTTGGCAACCCTAATCGTGACTTACCTTCAAAGTGAGATGAAGGCCAACTGCTTCCCTGTTACAGTATTCAAAATAACGATGCTTGCCTGTTTCTAAATAATATTTGTGTGCTAGCCTTTCTTAAGTAAAAAAACAGAAACAGATCATAAGTTTTGATAAACATTAAGTGGCTGATGGCTCGGCGCCAAACTGCCAAGTTTTGAATAATTCAATCTGCATAGAGGTAATCCCGGAACGCTGGTCCGCATGCAACATTAAACAGGTTGCGCTCACAGCATTATCTTGCTCGTATAATACACTCGTATAAATTTACTATAGTACAGACGCCTACACATCAGCCTGTCCAAAACTGTAAAATTTTTTCAATTAATGTTCAGCCATTTATGTCAAATACAAAAAGTTCAAAGTCTATTGAGGAAATTTGACAGTTTGTCTGATGTGTAGGCATGTGAGCATAATGTTTGGTAATATCTGTATTTATAGAGCAGCATAGAGCCCCGGAAAATTGAGAACATGCCTGAGAAGCAACACATGGCCGAGATATTAAGGTTGTTTGGATAATGGAAAATTGCAAAGTGACCACTCTAGGTCAAGCTGATATATTTGTTGTTCTTGGTCAAAAAACAGAAGTCAAAACATGTTAGGGTTGAACAAAAATAATGTAACGATAAAATAATAGTATATTTGTTTGGATAAATAAACCTACGTAATATAGTTTTTCATATTTTTATTTTTATTTATTTAAACTTTTGCAACATAAATATTACATGGCGGACTTAATGCCTGAGGCATTCTCTACCAGTCTACCATAGGGTGGTGCAGAGATAACATTGGTAGGTGCAATTAAAATATATGATTCATACTATCACCTCAGTCTATATAACCTCCTGTGGTATAGCGGTGTCCTTTTTATTTAATTGCAATACTATGTTTCGGGGTTATACATACACTATGTATAAACATCATATATATATTTATCATCATCACCAGCTCATCTTTATGTCCCACTGCTGGGACACGAGCCTTCCCTATGGATGAAAACATCTCAGGGAGGCCATAAACACCCACGCGGGTCTAGTGCGGATTAATGTTAAGTAATTAAGTACTAAGTAGATAGCATATTTATACTGTCCTATCTCCTGACATATATATATATATATACACACACACACACACACACACACCCTCTCACACACACCCTCACACACACACGTTCACACAAATTGCTTAGATAAATACTTATATATTGTCTATCTAATGTAAAGAACTAGAGTGTCTTGGAAGAGCGGGGCTTCCTGAAACAGTCATTTTAGAATACCTACTAGGATGGTCCCAATCACTGTTTATAGATAACCCGCCCACCCGACTCAGCCAGGAATCGAACCTGGGTCTTCCGCAATCCGGGCGGCTGCACTGACCTGCTGGGCTGGGTCGGGTGGGCGTTTAATTATTTCACTGTATTTTATAAATATTTAATTTAGCTTTGGTGCAGCAATTAGCACTTGAAAATAATAAGTAAAATTTAAATGCCTCCATCATTAAAACGCTTTTTTTTATAGAGTTTGCTGAATGCCACTGGGCAATTTCAGTTGTAAGGTTTGGCTTAATCATCATACTTGCCAAATGCGGGTTAGTGATCACAAACCACGGCTATGTAGTTGTGCATCGGATAATTGGAAACACGCTATGCGCATTGGAATTGCACAAAGGGCCTCTGGTTATCACCGAGGCGTTATTAAACAACAAACGGCTTTAAACATTTATTTCGATTAATTCTGCTAAGACGACTTTGTGCTCAATAGCGGATGTTCGACCGATTTTATTTTCCTGTAGTATTTATTGTCGCCCTGAAAGCAACTGGAAGCTTATCCAACAGATTGAATGGTATTGTGAAAACACTTCTAGCTGAATAGCGAGTCAGGAATTCCGAACGAAATTACTTGTTTGCCAATAAGTTTGGTCTAGGTAATGGGGGAAGAACACGTCTGAATTCTTAATCGTCATCGTGGAACAGTTTCGAGCTAATCCTGGTCTAAGTTCCAGGTAATTAAGGCATGTCTGAACATGACATGAAATAGTACTTGCTGAATGTGACGTTCTCGTACGTTTTGATCCATCTCCACAAGGTTTGCGATGTCATGACTTTGACTGACGTTAAAAAAATACGTGTAAAGTTAACCTTGAATAAAAAAATCTATATTTAAAAAAAATTTGTTCAATGTTTATTTTAAGACAGTAATGACATGACTATTACTTACTTACTTACTCCGTTGTCGCAGGGAACCAAAATGAGATTTGGCTCCTAATACTCGCCAGTTTTCCCTTTCAATTGCAGTCTCTTGCCAATTTTTTTATATCTTACGGGTAAGAACAGTGCCTTGATCTTACCTAATGTTAAGTGATGATAGGCCAATTGGTGGAAGCGCACTTCACCCGGATCCTCAACTACTGAGGCACTGGCTATCTTATCACTAGCTGCCGGAATACAACAATGCTACGCACATTGATGTTATGGCGGCATATTTAGATAACATGGTGTTAGCAAGCCAGGCGGACAAACAAGCCCTAACACCAACTAAACCGAGTACACGAATATGTACTCCCCCACTGGGAATCGAACCTGGGATCTCTGGGTCTGAAACCGGTGGTATTAACCACTAGACCACAGAGGCAATTATCGGCTTTGTCGTCGGCTCCGAAGACATGC
The DNA here is from genome assembly GCA_949315975.1 of Eudonia truncicolella. NCBI lineage: Eukaryota > Metazoa > Arthropoda > Insecta > Lepidoptera > Crambidae > Eudonia > Eudonia truncicolella. The sequence goes on along the minus strand of OX438837.1, from coordinate 14,387,434 downwards.
AGGTCAGCTTCCACCCTATCGCTCCAGCGGTACCTGGGGTGCCAACCGGTCGCCGGCCGATCGGTTGACCCAGGTATGCAGGCATGAATGGAGAAGATTAGAATTATTAGATTTTTTTTGTATACTTAATAAACTTAATTTAACACTAGGTATAGGTTCATCATATGAAGAAAATAAATTGTAAGAAAACCATACAAAAGTGGCTTAAAGGGAAAATCTACAATGACATCGAACATCTATTATTAGATAATACATAAATTTTTACTTTTTATTTTTTAAGTGCATGCTGCACTGAAGCTAAATTAAATATTTATAAAATTTATAAAATACAGTGAAAAAATTAAACGCCCACCCGACCCAGCCAGAAATCAAACCTGGGCCTTCCGCAATCTGGGCGACTGTACTGACCGCTGTGCTACATACACTATGCTACACTGCTTTTTAAATTTTTTGAGTGCCAATAGCGACACAGTGCGCCATCTTTCCAACGGTTATTGCAACCGATCGCCATGCAGATTCATCTTTGCAGATGAAATACCACAAAATTGATGACACAACGCTAAATTTATACTTTTTATTTTTTAAGTGCTTGCTGCACTGAAGCTAAATTAAATATAACAGTGCCTTGATCTGACCTGATGTTAAGTTATGATAAAGTCAATTGGTGCAGCGCACTTCAACCGAAATCCTCAACTAGTGAGGCCAACTTCAATTTCTTTCTTGGTTTTCCTTTCTGTTAGGCTCAGCCTCTGTTAGGTCTTTAGTCTCTGCGTTTTTTCTAGACTACTACCATCTACCACTAGCTACCATTTTCTCTTCTTATCATAACTATTAGACAAATCTTACTAAAAGTATACTAAATTCTTCTTGCATGTAGTAGCCAGAACCATCTGATCTGAAGCACTGTTGGATGTTGCCAACCAAGATTAAAAAAATATTTTATATATGTCTCATTGTAGTGGCAACTATACTATATTGCTCTCTCTTTGGACGAGTTAAACCACTCTAGCCTTTAATGTCCTTATCAAGGTTAAAGGCGTCCCCAGGGAGTATTTAGTCACTAAGGGTCTGACAGAAGATAACTTAGCCTGAGTGTAGTATATGTGTAATATCTAAGATATTTTTACGATGCAAAAAAAATACATGATTTACTAAAGAAAACATTTTAATTATTACTGCAAGACATTCGTTTCCAAATGATTTAAAAAAACTATTACGAAATGGTATATTAAATGTACCTCTTCGCAACAGAACTTTATTATATTAAATTTACCCAAATATTAAATTAATTCAGTCCTGTTAGTTTATGGTTATATTTTGTGAGGTAGGCAATTTAGAAATGGGTTTAAACAAAGACAATCATTCTCAGTTCTATTGTATGTTTTGAAAAGGTTGATCGAGCTCAACGATATTATATGCCACGATGGAATTTATAACAAAGATTTTCTGTTTGCGATGACCTAAGCGTTTTGTTGTAGTGATTCATTCTTGTAATAAGAGAGATAATATTTATTTTAAAATTTAGCTTTACATCACTAGCTCATATTATGTCCCCACTGCTGGGACACCAGCCTTCCCTATGCTATGGATGGGTGAGTTGGAAAAGGTGCAGATGGCGGCGTCCGCAAGTAGTTATACTATTGTTAGTTTAATATTTGCCAGCAGAATAGAAAAGGCAAATATTAATCTTTTGTTAACAATATCTTCACAACTTTGACAAATTGAGTAAATCGTACCAAGTAATTTTTTGTGGCAAAATAATAACTAGGTGGTTACCAATAGTAAGAGTATTATACAACCAATGACCAAAAGATGATCACAGGCGTTCAAGTTGCAGCGAGACGTAGACTTTCATTTGTGTCGCGTCGCCTTGTGTCGAGTGACGCGGCAACGCGACATTCGGCGAGAATTAAAAATTCTGAACGTACAGTTTGTAAGCGAATTGTTTGTTACATTTCAAGTTACTTGTTTCTTTCGCAATGCCGTTCGCCCGATAATTAAATAAAAATATCTAGTTACAAGATAAAATTTTACTAGAATCAACCATCTTCAGGAAGCTCGAGTGGGAATCGAACCCACGACCTTTGGATAACCGGTCCAATGCTCTGACCGCTGAGCTACCGAGGCCCCAGAAGTTAAATTTTTCTAGTAGTTTGTGATATTTACGCTGCAAGCCTGAAGTATTACGTCACTGTAAAGTTACTACCCTCACAGTCGAAAAAATATCTGTTTCTTCTACCTCGGTGGCCGAGTGAAACAGCATCACATCACATCATCATATAATCAGCTCAAGTTATGTCTCCACTGCTAGAGCACGAGGGTTAGAGGATAGATGGAAACACCACGTGAAGAACGGGCCATACACCACCACGCGGGTCCAATGTGGATTGGTGGTGGTTAACGACTGTTAATGCAGCCGGGACCCGTTTTCGGGTCTGGACTCTTAATATTTGGTGGATTATTGACATACCTCTTTCTCGGTGTTTAAACACAAAAAACATACGCGTCATATAGAGAATTTCTTCCTGCCTGTCTAAATCGTCACATATTCTGTTAGGTGTGTATCATCAACAGCGCATACTTATACATAATAAACCTGCCAATAACAAGTCGTGGTATCGTCATCAGCTCATTTATGTCCCCACTGTGCCCCAGCACGAGCCTTCCCTATGGATGGGTCGGTAGAACGGGCGATAAACCACCATGCGGGCCCAGTGCGGATTGGTGGTTGTTAGCGACTGCACATGCAGCCGGGACCAACGGCTTTACGTGCTTTCGGAATCACGGAGGAGCTCGAGATGAAAAATTTTTGGTCACCTATCCGATAACTTTGAAGGAAGTTGTTTAGCTTCAGCACTCGCAGGTCGGGCGCGTTAACCACTGCGCCATCGAGCTCCTCAGTCGTGGTGTAATAAATCTAAATACCAAACGGGGCCACGGCTATTTTCATGCTATCAAGCTCTTTGAAAGCTTGCAGCGCCATTATGAAGTGGGTAACTGCTGAACTTGCTTTACGGCTGAAGTTATCCGAGATTGTGCACTTTAAGTTAGCACATTTCCCGCGAAATTTGTAGTTTCTTTAAAATTCTTTAAACTAGTTACTTTCAGCATTATTGTTTTAACACATTATTTATTTTTAAGTTCGGTAAAAAGTTGCTAATTTAGCAGTTTTAATCGACAACGCCTGCTGCTTGATGGTTCACAGAAACACGCACTGTCATCAAATATTCGTCATCTGGCTATCCTTTCTGAGATTAAGCCGAAATTTGCCAACGGAAAAAAATCTGCATAGAAACTGTCTGGATGACGAACGACTTTAGCCACCAAGCATGCACGCATTATATATAATTACTTATTAAATAATAACAGAACCCGGACCCGCTGTGCCATCAACGGTAAAGAAGAAACAAAATCTATTTTTAATTTGTAAAAGTTGCAAATATGTATTAAAACATAAGGTGAAAAATTCCCAAAATTCTATTAAAATCGTTTAGTAAGATAAGATAAGATCGACATCTGATCGTATATTACGATCAGATTTATTGTAAGAAATGTTGTTTCCAATTTTTTTCTTGCGAACAAAACCTTCTACGAATTTGCAAGGGGCACGTTTTTTCTTTTGAAGTAAGGAGGTAGCCTTACAAACAAAGAATGTACATTTAAGGCTTAATTCAGCTCTTGTTCCATCTCCCTTAAAGTTTCAACTTTGGACATTTACCAACACCAACTAATGTTTGCAACCCTACCACGTGTTTATAAATATTGTATTCGCTAGCGACAGCGTTTGTTCTTTGCACGCCACAAAAAGGCTCTATAACCCTTTGACCTACAATTTATTTTGAGTAGGCAAGGTCGTTTTACCTTTTGGCTGGATATTAGTCCTGGTGGTTATTCCGGCTAAAATAAGTTAATTTAATGTAATTAGAAAAGTGAATTGGGAACTTTTGTGTGCGTTTTTTTATATCTTACGGGTAAGCACTTGGCCTTCATCTCACCTGTGGGAAAGTGACAATAAGGCAAGAGCTGGAAAAGCACTTCAACCGGAACCCTCAACTACTGAAGTTGGTTTTATTGTATCTCTAACTCTCGGAAAGCAACAACGCAGCTAACATTGTTGTTATCGCGACATATCTTGTGGACTTACAACAAACCTGCCTCCCCTAGACAAGTGGCAAAACGCTAATAGAATTGAAATTAAATACAATGATTATTGTATTGGATTGACATAAACGTCATATATATGTCGCAGTCAGATCGTATAATCCGCCGCATTACATTACGGCTAGCCGTTTTCAAAAACATGGGATCTATTTTTGAATCGCACGTATGACTCGTTGCGGTCGAGCGATTCAAAAATATGGAAAGTTATATGTCGAACGAAAATCAGTAGAAACAAAGCGCTCGACTCGAGGCGAAGGAATCAAAAATAGAGCCCTAGGGCGGTTTTGAAATACGGCGGTTCAACGAATAGCCGGATTGAATACGGCTGAATGAAAATCCGCCGGAATGTATTCGGCACCCATACATTCTTCAACACGGCTAGCCGTAATGTAATACAGCGAGTCATTAGCCGCCGCTTTGACAGTTTTTATTTCATTAAACGTTTTACTGTCTATTGGCCACATCATGATGTGGTTTGGGCAGATCAATGATACAAAATCGTTTTTCGATATGGGCAACTAAACGCGCGGCTATTTCATGAAATGGTCAAACTTTAGTGATCGCCCCTTCCGTGACTGGCCCTCGCTACGCTGCGCTTCGCTCGTGAAAAAAATAACTTAACCTAACCAACAGTAACATTTCCTACGTTAACGATATAGCGAAACGTGGACGGGCATCATCAAACGTTGACGCTTTAGCGATATGACCATGGTCACCCTACAATCTAACTAGTGGGCCGCCTTAATGAAGATCGTATCGCAATTACAATCCGGCTAGTCGTTGAACCGCCGCCGCCGTATTTCAAAACGGCCCTGTTTTTGAAAACGGCTAGCCGTAATGAAAATAATGCGGCGGATAATACAATCCGACTGCCACATAAACATATCGATGACATTATGTCAACGATAATAATCATTCTATTTGATTTCTATTCTATAAGCGTTTTGCCCCTTGTCTAGGCAGGCAGCTGATGTCTTAACAACTAGACTACAGGGGCGGTTGTGTCGTGTTTCTTGGGTTTAAACAACATTTACAAAGTCGCAGCATGTAACTCGTGGTAGGGGGCTACCAGTGCAACCACGCCAGCTTTAAGCTGAGGGAAATAATAAATTAGCGCAGCTATCTCGCACATGATACCTCACACGCAATGCAGAAACAAACACTGCAGAATGCTTTAACCTTACATCGTATCGTTTGCGAAAATGTGTGCACATTTTAAAGTTTACGACCGAGACGTTGCGGCAAAAATAAAAAGACTGATAAAGTGCAATATTCATATATGAAGTTCAATAAGTAGTTAGGTACGGTAGAACGGGGTTACTTTCGAATCAAGTTTAACATTACATCACAGCTCCTGTTCTTTACAGCTGTTTTCCACATGTAGTTTTATGGTATGAGTCTGGAGGATATCGTACTAGAGACGCCTAGAACGCTAGGGAACCCATATTTGCAGCTACTTAAGGATATAGCTGCGATCAATGTTACACTTATATCAAAAGTAACCCCATTCTACGGTAGGTACCTTTAGAGCCGTAGTGTTTTCTAACCCTATATATTAAAACTAAGTTATTAACAATATCCGTATTTAAAGGGTAGTGGTATGATATGGACGACACTTTTTCCTTTTTTAGTCATTAAAAATAGAGTCAGCAGCAGACGTTTGACTTTAACAACATTTGAATACAGAACCACTGCTTTCTAGCTGTCATCCAAAATACGAGTAATACCAGTAAATCTATCTATTTTTTTTTCGAAGAAAACTGGTATCGAACGCTTGGTTACTGTGTCAAACACTGCTGCTACTATGTACGTACTGTGGTGATCGGAACTCCTTTCATCGGGCAGCTCTGTGGCACACGGCGCGGCCTGAGTTTTAAAAAGAGAATGTTAGAAACGTCAGGAAGGAAATAGAAGAAAACAAGAGAGGATTATTGCTTTAGACAGCGAGCTAAGATATTGTAAATTGTCTCTCAATAATATATCATTAAAGATATAAGTATGGTGTTTTAGAGACACGCCTGCACATCAACCTACCACAAACTGACACAAAATTTATTGAAGAAATTTGACCGTTTTGGATAGGTTACTTCGATAATAACTACGTTATACCGATGTAGGTCGTTTGGTATTTTTCTTCATTAAAGACTTCTTACGTATTTTGTCCCGCCGCGATATTACGTAACTACATTGTAATATAATACCTATCGATGATATTAAACTAGAATGCAGAAGCAAAAGCCATGGCACAGCCAGTAATGAAAAGTGACCTCCTATTGTCGGTGCTTTAATAAAGTTATCAGAGATGACATACTCGTATCTACAGATTATCATACTGCGGTGTTTTTGTGTTGACGAAACTGCGGGCGGAAGATAATGTTGTAGAGTCCACGAATAAAGACGATGATCAACACCAGAATAACTATATAAAGTTGCATATAATATATAAATTATATTAATTAGCAAAGAATCATATGCTTTTGAAAACGTATCAAAATTTTGTCAACTATCGCAAGGTATACCTTACATAAGCTTCCATAACATTAACTTTATTCGGTCCCTTACTCAACCTCTGACGGTGTTTCGTTTCAAACGGCTTGAGGAACCTTTAAATTTCTCATCGCACCCAAAAAAGGTCGGTGACGTTGAAATTGCCGCCTAAGGCATTATGCAAACTCTTTCCAAAAAAAACTTACTTTTGCAAACTTACAATGTGATACTTTTGTTTAATAGTAACACTATCCTTGTTTTGCTCATCGACTTTTGTTGTTGACGGTACTACAAGTATAAAATATCTGCATCAACTCAAGTTCGAGTTGTTGGCGGGAAATTGAAGAGTCGTGTCTGCGGTTTTTTTTTTTGTAAAACTTTTGTTATGTCGAATATTAATGTGAAATAATGGTGGATTATTATTAACCGTTATGTGTTCGTGAGTGTCCATGAGTGTTGGCAAGTTAAACAAAACAGTGCAACGTCACTTTTCAAGTTCTCTCAAGAAGTCCGCTCGAGGACTTAGAAAAGCCCCACATCTTTACTGAGATACTCGAGCGGTTGGGGTGTATATCATTTCTCACTTCTCATTTCTATTATCATTCATCATCATCATACGGGAAGGAATTATTGTTTATTTATGTTTTACTTGTGAGAAAAAATATTTTGACACTGGCTAAATGTGCTAATCGCACGAAGCCGACAACTAAAGAAAAAAAAAACCCAACTTCAGGAAAGAGATGCGCTTAAAGCATTTCTCGAGTTGCCCAACTAGAAGACATAAAACTGGGGGAGCGGTAGCCATGATTGTTTATGAAGAGTTTGATTGTTCAATTTGTTTTATGCATTCGACCACTTTTGTCGAGGCATAGTTTGTTGGAAGCGGTATGAAAAGTTCCATTTAGTTTTTAGGAGCTAAAGCTTTCTGCAAAAGCATTTTTTTTACCTAGGGAAAACTCTTTTGACATGCGTCACCAGAAGGATGCCACATGTATGGGACTCGCACTGGGCCAAATTCCGCAAAACATAGACTGGCATAGTATGCCCTAATTAAGCACGTTCCCTACACAATTAACTAAATTTATTTGTGTCCTGACAACCAACAGCAAACGGCTAATAACACTGCAAATAATGAATAACCCTTAAAATGATCCATTCATCCCTTTCAGGTCATAATGACAGTTTAAACCATGCCGAAACGCGTTCTTCATCCAGCACTCATAAGACTGGTGCCCCAGAAGATTTGTTTACTGAATCTGTAAAGCGCGCTGCAATCTGCCCCCTTTCTAGACAAATGGCATAACGCTAATACAATTGAAATCGAATAGAATGATTACCGTATGGGATTGACATAAGCCAACTATACGAATAAATGACGTTTGATTAGCTTTATGTGAATGCCATACGATAAATCATTCTATTCCATTTCAATTCTACTAGCGTTATGACACTTGTCTCCTCTGTTTCTTAAGTACCAACGACATTTTTTTTTATATCTTTCGGTTATAGTCAATTGGTCTTCATCTCACCTGATGTTAAGTGATGATAAAGAACCGGAATCCTAAACTACATCAGCAACATCACATCAAGCATGATACATGACATTGAAGAAGGTGATTGAAGAAGAATATATATCGTGCTGCTCTCCGGAGTCATCGCTTCACTGTCACACATATCCCATCACGCACATAGAAATTTGGTGACTCGTTTCTTTGTCGCACCTCCAAAAGATGGAATAGTCTACCAGCACACTTTTTTCCCCTCTTTCCTATGATATGGGGTCCTTCAAAGAAGAAGCACCTTGTGGACCGGCAGAGTGAAGTTGACTGATGCTGCGTTGTTTTCACGCTGCACCAGTTGTCTTCGCGTCTGGACTCCATTTCCACTTAACATCAGGTGGTGTGGAGTCATTTGCCGTGCTAGGTATGAAAAAAACAAGGAAAAGTTCGCACACTGCTCGGATTTCTTTTCGATATGCTTGATGTCACCGGATGGTTGACCAATTTACCATCTTTTGCTCCTCCGTGCTTCGGAAGGCACGTAAAGCCGTTGGTCCCGACTGCATTAGCAGTCGTTAACAACTACCAATCTGCACTGGGCTCTCGTGGTGGTTTGTGGCCCGTTCTCACTGTGGTGTTTCCATGCATAGGGAAGGCTTTCGTCCCAGCAGTGAGAACAAAATGAGCTGGTGGTGATGGTGGTGGTAAAGCATGTTACAAATAAATACAAGGATCCTGCAAAGGGTCCTAAGCGCTAAGATAAAAAATAGAGGATAGTACACTGAGCGCAGTATACTGTGTCCAATCCATTCGTTGCCGAATTTTTACTCTCGTCGGTTTGCACTTGTTTGTGTGCTATTGTTTGTGAGAGGATTTGTTTTGCGTGATTGTGGAACGACCGATGAAAAGTTCACAGTTCGGAAGGAATCCCATTACGCAGATATACTTGGGAAGGCTGTTCGGTAGGTACGACATTTCTAGTGACCAAAGTATGCTTAGTGTTAAGTTAAGTAAATAGCCTATCACTGTGGCACTGCTGGGCAAAGTCCGAAATGTAGGTTGGCGACCACAAACCCGGGGGCCTACTGCCTAACTCTATCGCTATCGCGCTCTATAGATCGCGCTCTATAGATGACGCCATAAGCTATAGAGCGCGATAGCGAGAGCGATGGCGATAGCGTTAGGCGGTCGGGGGGCCTTATGTATCGAAGATCAGAAACACACTTTGCCCGACCTGGGAATTGCACCCGGGATCTTCGGGTATCAAGCCGAGCGCTTTGCCACTCCAAAAGCTTTCCAAATATCGTAGCAAAATAAAGCGGAACAATACAACAACAAAATTCATAACTACCATTAAAAGCAAACCAAGCTTTTGTGAATGTCGCATACCTTTTATGCAAATTAATTATGATTGGCCTACATAAACGATTTGGTGTTACTAAAACCGAGCATTAATGTTATACGACCTAATAAGGAAGAACCGCAGCATCGTGTATGTAATTAAAGCTAATATATTAGTTATTAGTTGTCACCCGCGACCTCGTTCGCGAAGACAACACTATCCCATAGGAATCTGTTACCGGGATAAAAAGTATCCTATGTCCTAGTCCGGGTCATGGTCTGTCTATGTGCAAAGTTTCATCTAAATCCGTTCAGCCATTTTTACGTGATGCGCGGTCAAATAAACAGACAAACAGTTAAACAGACAAACAGACAAAAATTCTAAAAACTGTTGGAACGTGTTCTGCTATCAATTCTAAGTATCCCCAGCCAATTTTTTTTCGAATATCTTCCATGTACAGACTTTCGACCCTCTTTAGCTTTAATATATTATTAATTGTCGCATATACCTAAATAAGCCTAATATCATGATTTGAGCGAATGATATTTATTCGATTTGTCTGTAAGATTTTCAGTTAAAGTATTTGTCAGGAGCTTCTTTTTAGTATCAATTTTATTTTATTATTAGCAACCGCCCGCGACTTCGTCCGCCGTAAACATCCCGTAATCCCGTAAAATTTCGAAAATTTCATATTCCTAATCTACATTATACATACAGGAAGTTGCTTAGTTGCCTTCGACAATCTAGGTCGGGCCTAATCAACAGCGCCCCACCACTTTTCTTATAAAATAAAGTACAATAAAACCTATTATTATTTTCTACAACACTGACCTTTGTTGTGTGAGAATAAATAAATTCTAACTTTTCTGTAAACGGAAAAAGTTCAAGTTATTTTAAGCCGTACACAAAAGCGCGCGAAGCCGTACAATCTTGTATGGAAGGCAAGGTCGTTCGAAGGACCAAATCGTGGTTACTAACTGTCTGAAACTTGAACTGTTTGTACTAACTTGTTCATTCGAGCGTTTAGATTCACATAATATTTCTATTGTAAACCTTTGAACGTTAGTACCTAATAGATATACGAGAAATAGCACACCTAGGAAATTAGGATGTAAGAAATAGGAGACTTTAAAATAATGTGTATTTGATATAAAAACCTTATTGGCACTATTATGAAAGTGACGTGAATTTTACTCTTACTCAGAGTGCCCTTGGAGAGGCCTATGTCCAGCAGTGGACTAATGTAGGCTGATGATGGTGATGGTGATATTAGTCTTCAATTAAGTTATTCATTTATTAATTTTATAATGATATCCTGGTTTTGTGCATTGACTAATGCTGTCGTCTGTACGTTGCAAAAAAGACGGCGACCACTAGTTTTTTTTGGTAGGTAGGCACCTAAGTTAGTTTTTACCTTATAGAATATTACAAAAGCGTGTTTGTAAAACATTACAAGTAAAGCGATTTACAAAAATAATTATCTATTTTCATATACTTTTATACCGACCGAATTCTTACCTAGTCCTCGAATTGTCCCGGAAATGAAATGCCTGTATCTGGCAACCCTAGTTGCAATACAGTTTTTGCGTCACAAGACATTTTATGAGTTCTCCTCAAGTTGTTGGTCATTTACATAAACTTGTAAATAAATAAAAATAACTAGGTAGTTTATATCTATCCAAAGCTTGATGGCGCAGCGTTCTGTGATTGCTGAAGTTAAGCCACTTTCGCAAAAGCCGGTCAAGGGATGGGGACCAAACATTTTTCATCTCGAACTCCTCCGTGCTTCGGAAGGCACGTCTTTACGTGCCAACAGTCCCAGCTGCTTTAGCAGTCGTGAACAACCACTAATCCGCACTGGGCCCGTTCTCCCTAACCATCCATGGGAAAGGCTCGTGCCCCGGCAGAGGGGACAAAAAAAGTAAGCTGGCGATGGTGGTGATGTGATGAGGTAGCTTACTAACTAAACCTTTATCAATTACAAACTCAGCTACCATATTTTGTTATTTGTTTTTATTCAAACATCTTCTTATTAAAAATATATATCTTATGTACAAGCTTCCATTATACGTTTTCTCGCTAAACACTTGAACATCGATTTGGATATTGGACGGCGACATCTCAAACCTTATCTGACGTCACGCGAAAGACAAGGGTCTTGACAATGTAATTCGGTTCGGAACGCAAAGCCTCTAAGCGGCGGAGAGCTTATTAGTCATTTTAATTTATGCAAATAGAAACGTTGATCGTTGACTGAATTGATTCTGTTTTTTTTGAGGTTAATCACATGAAACGTTTTGCATTCAAGTCACCTGATGGTATATATCAGGCCTTAAACCTACAAAATGGATTGGACTTAGACTTATGCAACTTAGCTATCGTCAGGTAAAATATGTTACAAAGGACCGCAGGAAGTTCTGCATACTGAACAATCTCTCTTTTGTGACTGTACTGAATCAAATCAAATCAAATCAAATTATTTAAAAATAAAATATAAAATAATGAGCGAAACCGAACAGGACCCCACTCAGCACAGTGGCAGCATGAACATCACCTGCAACGCTGATATTCTGCGGAGCTTACTCTTCTCTCGGAACTCGAAGCTTCAGTACGAAAATGGCATTCGAATTAGTAAGACTTATGATTACTTAGAGAACTGCTGACCCAATCTAACCAAATGGGGTGTGACACGAAATGATGTCGTAGCAGGAAGATATGTATGCAAATACAGCAGTAACAGTAAGGCACGCTCCAAAGAGTTCTTATGAAAGGCATTTTTAGGCCTATATTACGTATGGTAATGTTTTAATAAAAAGAATGCCCCGCTCCTTAGTCTATTGGATTTTGCAGAATTGTTCGCGGAACCATTTCTATGATGTCATCATGAGTTTTAAACCGCCTCTGTGGTCTAGTAGTTAAGACTACCAATCTCAGACCTAGAGTTCCTGGATGCCATTCTCAGCGATTCTTCCCAGCAGGGGATACTTTATTGTAATCGGTTTGGTTGATGGTACAGCTTGTTTTAAGTCCGCCTAGCCTAGCTTAGCTTGACTACTTCTTAACTGATCTTTAGTATTTATGAAAGTATTATGATCGGTGACATTGAATGGGTGCCTTTGGCTTTCAAAGTAAAAAGTAAATAGTGTTGAATAATTTCGGCGGGCTGGCTAGAACCACGATAGCTCAATTGGAAGAGCACCTGACCCGGTATGTCAGAACGGTGCAGGTTCAAATCCTGATCGTGGAATTTTTTTCAACATTTGTGTTTTTGTAATTAATAATTTTTTTTTCTTTGTTTCTTTCATTAAGTAAGTATTAATACAAAAAAAACTTATAATCATTCAATGTTGACATCCTTTTCAATGTTTTGACTCCTTTCGCCTCTGCTCCTGCATTCGCCCCATTACCAGATATTTCCTTTACAATTCGTCTAATTTTCGTGGAATGGTCATTCCATTAACTTGGAAATGTATTGAGTTACACTGCACATGTTGGTTGGCAGATATTTTCCCGGACTAACATGTAGCCTACATTTAGGTGTAAGGTACTTTTAGTTTTAGATATCTTATCTGAATATGTCGCCATAACATCAATGTTTGTAGCATTGTTGTGTTCCGGCAGCTAGAGATAAGATAGCCAGTGTCTTAGTATTGAGTTTCCCGGGTAAAGAGTTTCCCGGGTAAAGTGTACTTCCATCATTGGCCTTATCATCACTTAACATCAGGTGAGATCAAGGCACTGTGCTTACCCGCAAAATATTTAAAAAAAAAAACATTATACTTAGCTTTTTGCACTGAGGAAAAGCCGCAAGAAAATTGACAAGGGCTATATTTACTTCTTCGGTTTTATGTACAAGTTATAATAGTCTATGAAGTTTAGCATATAAGTGTAGTAGAAGACAGTCTGTCAACAAAACGGTTTTTAATATAATGGCGGCTAAGGCCCTTTTGTTAGTCTACTCAAGTTGAACGGACTCTATCGTACAATAGAGCACTTGTGAGTGGTACATTTTATAAATTGTTTATTTTTAAAACAAAGATATTTATTAATGTTTTTAATACATTCATAACAGTCTTTTTAACCCACAAGAAACAAGAAAAGAAGTTAGAAAGCTAATAAATGGTTGTGTAGGAATGGGTTCACGTCTGTAGCGTAACGGAGCTGTGGGGTGTAAAAGCCAAAGGCGCCCATTCAATGTCAACAACTACCTACTATTAACTACTATTAATGACGGTATGATGGTATGACGGTTGAATAATTTCGGGGGGTTGGTTAGCACCACGATAGCTCAATTGGGAGAGCACCTGACCCGGTATGTCAGAAGGGTGCAGGTTCAAATCCTGCTCGTGGAAATTTTTTCAACATTTGTGTTTTTGTAATTTGTTTCGCAACAAAATTTGCGTTAAAATTATATAAACAAAACAAAAACATTTTATATGACCTTTTAATTAATCCTGCCAAAACGCAGGTAATATGTATTGGCACCCAAAATTGACTGGTCACTGTTACATACCTTTCTTTAATTTTTAATGAAGAAAGTAATTAAATCGGTCCAGTTTTGGAGGAGAAATCAGGGGACTACGAAACGTTGATTTTGTCTACTTTTCATACATATTTTTCAATTTAGTCGACCTTAGCATTTCCTCTTAACAGTTGATTAATTAGCATAAGCCACCAAGAGTAGTCGGCGAAAGATCCCAAGTGAGTATTTATTATGTAAGTACTTAATTAATTTATAATGCTACATAATATACTAAAGTGATAAGCCCTGTCGAGTCGGCTCGTTAACCCTACATGAGAATTCTAGGTGCAATACACTGGAGTACAATAAACTGCTTTGGGAACAACATTAAACTGTATACTGTAAATTGTGGCATGATAAAACTTTAAGGGGTATACGACCCGCGGTGGGGCACCCGTCTGCAAAGGTACATAACATCTATGCAGTATGAAACAAAAATAATGAGAGATCGTTTAGGGGCTTTATCTGTGATAGAGATGCAGATAATTATATTTAAAAACTTGCTATATCGAAATCTTCTATCTATATATCTGTTTGTACTATTAAAATAACCGCTTTTTTAGATGCATATGGATGTATACACGGTACATATACCAAAATAACATTTTTTACAATTTTTGTGTCTGTCTGTTTGTTCCAGCTAATCTCTGGAACGGTTAATTTTTATTAGAAATTTATTTATTTTTATTAATATAATATAAATAAATAATAAAAAAATAACTATTCCGCGCGGACGAAGTCGCGGGCACAGCTAGTATACAATAGATCTGCACTGCAAGAACTAATTTTATATCGTTCATTACACAAACATGTTTAGAACTTCATCATCATTCATCATCATCACCAGCCTTAGTCTGGACATTGACTTTTTCAAGTACACACGCCTGCACATCAACCTATCCAAAACTGTCAAATTTCTCTAATCGATATTGATCTTTATACCCAAACACTAAGTTTCAAAATTTATTGAAGAAATTTGACATTTTGTGGTACACGTTATTTAAAGCATGATTTTAAACTAAATCTTGCCATTAGCATGTGGTGACTTTAATAATATTACGTCGGTATTGGCACCTTTGATTCTCACACTAAACTTTGCCTGAAATAAACAACATTTTCTTTATTATTATTTTTAAATTCATAGGTTCCAAAATAAATTTTATGCGTAATAAAGCCTACAAACCTTTTACAGTAGGCTTTTGTTAAGGCGTGAAATCTAGCCAGCATGTTCCCATAAATAAAGAGAAGAGAAAACAGTATATTAAAGCTTTCAAAGTTTTTGCGGTAGTCTTTTGTTTCTTTAGTTACCTAGCTGCTGTGTGTTCCCAAATACACCGACAATAATCACTCAACGTAATCCCAACAAACAAAACATGCCAATTGCCGTACCCTAGCTACCGTTCCCCCGTTAATTAGTTCAATTCACATCGCCAACACGATGCGGTGGCGACGAAATGTACAATGACAGTCCGCAGCAGCCGTGACTACTAATGTCATTGTGCCCGAACTGATAACAATGGCCGCTGGCAAATGGCCGTGTTCACAAAACGCTTGTGTAATTGAAGGTTGGACAAACTTGCCTTAAGTGAAGTTTGACCGTAATTACACGAATCGCTGCATACGTAGGTACCTATAGAGATTCTAATATAATATCTATTTTATCTTGAACTGACGGAACACAAATAATTAAACTTACAATGTCTAGCAATAAATAAATAACTGTGTTTTATTTCAGTATTATGTTTGCGTAAAATTTAAAAGACAACTGTAAAAAGGTTAACAAAGATCATTTATTAATTGTTGTTTTTATGCGTAATCTATGAAATTGGTCTATTAAATCCTACAAACTTTTTAAAGTAGTCAGTTTGTGCTTTTGACTATTGACTAACTACTAAACACTAATGTCATTGTGTCCGAACTGATAACAAATGGCTGCCGGAAAATGGCCGCGCTCACAAAACGCTCGTCTGATTGAAGGTAGGACAAACTTGGCCTAAGTGAAGTTTTACCGTAATTAGACGAATCGCTGCATACGTACAGAGATTCTAATACAATATCTATTTTGTCTCTAGGAATCGACTAAAAATTATACTCTAATTCAATTTAGTGAAATAACGTTTAAATTAAATTATACGGCTTAAAAAATATTTAATTTTACTTGTTAGTTTATTATACGGTAGCAGTTGACGCATTATTAAAAATATTATTCTTAATGACACTATCTTATATATAAAAATCTCGTGTCACGGTGTTTGTGGTCGCACTACTTCGAAACGGCTCAACCGATTTTTGTGATATTTTTTTATACATTTGGTAGGTATGAGAATAGGTCGTAAAGCATATGTCATATCGCTGGGTGATTAGGATGTCCCTATCCAGAAAAATGATATGACAGAACAACGTTTGCCGGGTCAGCTAATAAATAATAAAAGTCTGTTTTATTAAATTGACAAGTACTCTGTTTTATAATCGAGCTTTATAAACGAGCCTCGTTTAGATCTGATATGTTAGATTTGCAATTGAGTGTGGCAGAAATTCTTTATAGATTATCTGATACACTTCAGGAAGTAACAGTAGAATTTTAACTATTAGAAATTGCTTGTTAAATTGGGCTTACTCAAATAAGGATTGACTGGACGTTTACTTACTTACTTTTAACAAAAAAAACCAGCCATTACTATCTCAATTTAAAGTAAAAGTCAGGAAAACAAAAAAAACTAGTATTCTTTTTTACTTCATTGTTAAGACAGATGACTGTAGATATTTTTAAAACTTGTCGCTTTTTCATCACACTATTACTCGTAGACTCCCGCAGTATTCAATTTTCAGGCATCTAACACTGAAGTCTGGAACAATGTCGACTAATGGACTTCGCTACACAGCCTTTACAAATAACTGTCTGGAAACGGAATGGAACGGAATAGTATCATTTTACACTGAAAACACTCAAAAAAGAGATCTTTTTTAAAGCAGACTTATTTTAATTTTAACTGACTCTGCATTTTAAACATATTTTTACCGTTGACCGTTTACCGTGTTGTCTTTAAGTCTTAGAGCAATGATGTACTAGATAAAGGATCCGGAACAAAAAAGCACCTCGAAATTGGTCCTGTTTGTCTATCTATATATTTATATTTATAATAGCATCAACAACTTCAGCTTACTGTGAACCTTAAATCTTAAACATAAAGATCAATTAAGGTTGCAAAATATTTGTACTTAATATTTACTGTCATCGCCACAAACGTCATTGTGGGTTCGTGGCACCAAAGTCGCCTACCGTTTTTCAAGCGCTCAACGGGAATGTAGTACATAATTGATCGAAGATTCTAGTATAATGTTTATGGAATAGCGATAATCCTAAAACTAGCCTAAGTCTTATTCGACACTACTCACAATAACCTAGTCACAAACTGTGATTATCAATGAGTATCTAGAATGTCACAGCACTAATATTTCAATGGCGTTCGGTACAAGACGCAACCCATCATTCCCCTCGAGCTGCCCAAGCAATAAAAATCCGTTGAGCGTCGCTTGCCGCCGGACGGCAAGAAACGTTCTACTCAAAACAAACGTTCAACTTAAAAAGTATTACATGCTGTCCCTTTTCTACATATGGGATATTGTTTACGAAAGAATAGTCAGGCAATATTGTAAACCTTTGACGTCAGGTGTCAATATAATTTAGGAGTGTAACACAGTTGAAGGCGACTCATTACTCTGGAGCATTGTCGCCGCTTACTGTGACGAGTGTTTTATTGTGAAATTGTTGGAAAATATATGATAAATTATAATTAAAATTTAAGTTTATGTTTTTAAAGTATTTTCATTATATTTTTTTTCCCATTTTTTCACCTATATACATCGACCTTTTCAAAAGCCAAAACCATACCCAAAATAGGTAAAAACTACATATTTTTCCACTTTCATCCAAGGTTATTCTTACAATATTAACTTGAGAGCCATATTAATTATATAATTAGTCAGGAAATAATATTATAAGGAACAGGAACAGGAAATAAATATTGTCTAGATTCCAAAAGTATATAACTGTTGCATGATACGACAATAATATTACGCAAAATCGTAGAAAAACTGTGAGTAAGCACGGAAAGTAGAAAATGTGCTCAACCTAATCGAAGACCCGCGACGCGCAACGGAGTAGACTGTTTCTGCTATCGACGCGAGAGGGGAACTTTTCTGATTATGGTTACCTATATATAATTTTACGTTTATAAACTGGTTCATAACCTGCCCCCTGACTATGAGCACTGCTCTTATAGCAGTGTTATTGCAGTTGTGGAAAAGAAACGCGAGTATAGTCGCCGTTACACGCGTCTCGTTTTCAAAACTGCAATAATACTGCTATAAGAGCTCGTGGGGTGTTGACACTTTTAAGACCAGTGTTCGACACACTCCAAAAAATAACATAGACTTTCAATTATTTTTTTAAGGCAGCTGGGAAGCAGGTGATCTGCATCTATATCTATACTACTATATAAATCTGTAGGCTCTGTCTGTAAATGCAATTTTTTTGACAATTTTTGGGATAAATATTCGTGTTATGACTCACTGACACCAATTCTACGATTTTTGAAATTTTTGTCTGTCTGTCTGTCTGTGTATGTCCTCTTATAACTCAAGAACGACTCGAACGATCTTGATGAAAATTTGTATGTAGTAAGAACATGAGATTGTGCAAATGATAGGCTATAAAAAAATATTTAAATTTTATTCACATATTTTCGCACAGCGAAGCAGGCGGGGTGACGGCTAGTTTGTAGCTAAAAATAAAAAAAAAAACAGTTTAGTTGCTGGCCCTAATTCTTTTTAAAAAGATGTCGATAACTGGCTTCTCTCGAATACTGGCTGAGCCCTACCAGTTTGTTTATTTATTTTATTTATTAGGACAAACAAGACAAACACAAATACATGCAATAACTACCTAGTACATATAATAGACTTAAAAAGTATAAGGAGGCTGCCACGGCATAAAACTCGTAACTTTGAAAAACTATTTTGTTCGTTTCGTTCGCGTTCGTGTAAAAAGGAATTAAGTCTGAATAGCCAAAGAACCGCGTAGAGTTTCTAGTAGTGGCATCTAGCATCGCTTCCGTGCTGTTTTGGTATGCTAGTATAATATGTACACTACACTTGAAGGTACCGATAGGGCGAAAGTCGAGGGCCACTTCACCTTCTTCGGCCCTACCTTTAATTAACAGTAAAGATGAGATATAGTTTTTTAAACTATCAGCTTCACTAACATAAGAGTAATTAGTAACAAATCACTATGATAATTCCGTAAGAATAAATGTTCTAATTGTATGAGATGAACTGAAAGCGCTCCCTTGTTGACATATAAATAAAAAATATACAGTTACGTAAACATACAGTAACATACGTACTAAAGGAAACATGTAAAAATTTTTGTAGGTCTATATATGTATCAGTCAATAACATTCCATCACCGTTCCATCAGCGACCAAAACACATTATATAATTAAACAATAAAAGATAAGTATAATTTTACCAGTTCTCAGTAGTTAAGGGTGCTGTATCTTAGTGAAGTGCGCTTCTCTCTTTATTTGTTTATTTATTTATCTATTTATTCTAAACTAGTTGTAGCCCGCGACTTCGTTCGCATATACAACAGTAAAAAAAAGTATCCTATATGCTGATCTGGGTCATGGTCTGTATATGAGGAAAGTTTCATTAAAATCCCTTCATTAGTTTTTACGTGAAAGAGTAACAAACATCCATCCATACTTACAAACTTTCGCGTTTATAATATTAGTAGGATAGGTTCAATATACATGTACTTACAGCCTGGTCAGCTAACACGCTTATATGCTATATAAACTTGAAAATTTGTAAATTAGAAAAAAATATAAAAACACATTGCAAAAATATATAAAAAATCAAATTATAGCCAAACATAAAAACAATAATAGCAATATTAAAAAACTTAGTCTATAGTTGAGATAAGTACATCCTTTGGCCTTATCTTATGAGATGAGATAAAGGTTAAGTGCTTTTTCATTATATCATATTCTCATTATTATTATTTATTATAGAAAACAAAGCCACGGAGTGTTGTCTAGGCAAAAATTAATATTGCAATGGATTCTTTACATCATTGTTATAATTAAGTTGTAAATACGTAAATTTAAAACAAATTCTCTGTATCACATACACGCTGTGCGAGATAACAATGCCGCGGAGCGTTGCCTAGGCGAAAGGCAATATTGCGATGGCAAAATGGCTTGTCGCGATTTCCGCACCGTTTCCGTCGCGCGCACAATAGGCCTGGGACAATGCGTCAACGGCACAGACACGCGATTTTTTTTAAAATATTTAATGTCGAAATATTAGCTAGGTGTCTACTTTTTAAAGCAATGTTCAAAATACGAGCTATCTACTGCACGGTGACGTAAGTTGTGTGATTCAAAGTTAAACACAAAATTTAAAAGATAAACTAAAATATTTTTAAGTAAATGATTTGATTAATATTTACTCAAACGAATATGATAAATTTGATATTTCCTTCAAAATAATGGCGTATCGCTTTTCGGTTCCTTATTTTAAATAGTGATAGCGAAGCTTTCATTGTTTGTAAGTTTCAAGCACGCATAGTAATAGAATTTGTTTTATTACTGTATTAAATAAAAGAAAACACACAACTATATAGTATCTTATTTTATCTTCAGAAAACAATATCTTATATGTCAAAGTCCTCAGTTCTCAAGGTTTTTTTTCTCGGATACTCCGCTCTCGTTTATTGGTATGATCGTTCTTTCTCATTAAGAAGTACAATATTAATACAGACGCTTCAAAATTTGTTACATAAAAATAATATCGATTAACTATCAAAGCAACCAACAGGACAGTGAACTTAGAAAAAAAAGCATTATCCAAAGCTCGCGTGAATCCATCTCATTTTCTTTATGCCGAAAAAAGCCACCGTCATGATTACTCGACAAATATTCGTTCTGACGCGCCAGGAACAAGCCAAGCCCTAAAAATTTCCGATACGGGCGCCGACGAGGAAATTTCACAGAAATAATTGCTTTCAATCCACCGCCCCTTAACGCGCATGCGCGTAGTACACAGCGCGCATGTCATCGCACGAAAACACCTCGCGTTCCAAAAACAAATATTAGTTTTTTTATTTTTAAGTGGTTCCTTTTTCTTATTTCAAATTCAAATCGCGCATTCTATAATGAGCAAAAAGTTTGCGTCTAAAGAGTTCGTCCTATCCTACGCTACAAGTAAGTAAACCTCTTTGAACTAACCTAAAATTCTGGTCCCCTGTAATGGTAATTGATTTTGTGGTAATTTGATATCCCTGGACTGAAAGTGCTTTATATCTGTGTATCTTTTATACTCACTGGCCTTATCTATAAGCTGGAAGCTATTGACGAGCTCTGAGCCTGCACGTGCCATGTCATTTACACAATGTTAATTAAGCTAGTAGGGTTGTCAAAAAATAATAAATACAACCTTTAACCTTCTCTGGGAATAAAGAATTCTTTGGTGAATAGGCGTGTCTCGTATGGGGTGTCGGCAAACTTTTATTTGTGTCATCACACTGTTGAATACCTTTGACTATAGTTATAATACAGACAATAAATAAACATTTAACTATGACAGCTTCCAAATGATTTATGTCTAATGAAAATTTGTTTTGATGGCATACTTTCGTATTGATGATATCGATTTGTTTTTCATTAATATGTAATGACTAAGACTTATACTTATACGACTATCACAGCTGATTACGAGGTTAGTATCTGATTATGAAAACAATAACACTAATGTATGAGGTGCCGTTATGTCTGCAAGATACATTCTTCAATACAGACTTTTTTAACTGAATTTACTCATTTGGAAATGTGTAAAATGTGTGTGTAAATTCGGTAGTCTAGACACGTCTAGTGGTTAGGCCACCGCACAGGTCTGAGACAGAGTTCTCAGGTTTGATTCTCAGGTATGAGATTTGTATAGGTTATTTTTATAGGTGTAGGGGGCAGGCTTTATTAGGTAAATAATTAATCTCGGTGGATTTGTAAAATACGTTTTGTACTACTTATTTATTTTTTCCTTTAGTTGATGGCTTTGTGCGATTAGCACATTTAGCCAGTGTCAAAGTAATTTTTCTTACAAGTAATACATAGATTAACAATATTTCTTTTCTGTATGATGATGAATCATAATAGAAATAAGAAGTGAGCAATGATATATCCCCCAACCCCTCGAGTATCTCAAGAAAGATTAGGACTTTAGTAAGTCCTCACGCGGACTTCTTGAGAGAATTTGAAAAGTGACGTTGCACTTTTGTTTCATTTGCCAACACTCATGCACACTCACGAACAGTTAACGGTTAATAATCCACCACTATTTCACATTTATATTTGACATAACACAAATTTAAAAAATAAAAAATAAAACAAAACTTTTCCGCCAAGAAGTCCGTTTGTACAAGTCGGCGATTACTTCCTAATTCTTAACTTTCTACAATGACATGTACTATTTGAATAGGGTATTTTGCACCATGTAAGAAAAAATCTAAAAATACGTATTTACGATAGATTTTGTAAAAAACAAATGAGAAATGTTTATTTCTATTCATTAAAATGAAATATAAATTTTATACCCCGTTTTGAAAATTTTGTTTTTATCTATTCTTCAAAATATCTGAAACGCTATTCTCCATATTGGATTCCAACGTGACGTCACTTGGATAGTAAACAAACTAGGTTTTTGTTGCGCTGCGTCACAGTATTAGGTACTATTTTAAAACTGTGGCTGCGTGTTATTTATATTATTTTCAAGTTATTGTCACGTTTGTAGAATTTTATTGTAATCGTATCATGGAAGAAGGTTTTGTAAAAGCAAAAAGTACTAATCTGCATGGAATAAATACTTAGATGGTGGCGAAATTTCGTGCATGCAATCCCGATTTCTGTTCTGCCGAGTCGAGGAATGTTAAAACTTCAATGTAAGTACCTATTGCACCAACTTTTGTATAACAATAAGCACAACAACAATACACAATATGATAATTCAATATGTTTACGATTTCAATCTAACCTAACCTAATTTTTCTTTCTAGGTCCGGAAGGGAATCTTACTTTGCACTATCAGTTTTCTTTTAACACTTACTTACATCAAAGTGATCTTCACAGAAGTCTAGTATTTGTCGATAATGACTTTGGATCTCTTCTTGCCAGGTTTAACCGACTATTTCTCATATTTATATTAGTTGGCACTTGAATCCACAACTTTCCCAGCGTTTATATGCTCGTATTCTTGCATTCAGGCACAATATCATTATTAATTTCGAAAAATAGTCTATTGTATTTTATTTGTAAATCAATGTTCTTAAGCGATATTTATTTACTGACGCAGTGACGTCACGAGCCGAAACTGCATGGCGGCTAACGCTTCCGCGCGAAAATTAAAAGATAAATTAAAAGTAGTTTTAATGACATTAATCGGTTTTAAAAAATTAAAGTGGGTTTATTATCTATCACTCTAGGAGTCATTTAAAACACTTTTCGAAAAAGGGTGTTATTGCGTAGAGAGGAAAATCATAGAGAAAAATAATAATTAATAGATGAGGTAGGCGTGTCACCATGAAGCTCGTGTCACTAGTGCTGTGACAGTCAATTGATTCATTCTTGAACGAAGAATAATTACTGGTCAGTTTAATTTGGGACTATTTGTTCATTCACATGGCAACGGCATTATATTAGGTATTAACAAATAGGTTAAACTACCTGTATTTTGTAATCAATAAACCACCGCTGTGGTCTAGTTATTTCCTATAATGTGTGGAATATTCTGTTGGAATTGGTTTGGAACTAAGTACTTATTGAGTTTGGCCTTAATATTAGGTCCTTACCTATGAAATTGACATTTTGTATGAAGATTTTTTATAAAATTATATTTTTCATACTAACGTTTTTTTTAATTTTCTTAGCATCAATGTATGTTAACACTATAAAAAATAAAGAGTAGTGTGTTTGTTTCACTAGCTAAATATAGCAGACATTAAAAAGAAAAAAATCTAGTCCTTTTAAAGCTACAATGAAACAAAAGGTCAATTCCGCGAACAAAAAAAAGTAAGTTTAAAAAAAAATTGGGCAATAGACACAAAATTAATAATCATTAAAATTTACTATTTATTTTCAAGTGCTAACTGCTGCACTGAAGCTAAATTAAATATTTATAAAATACAGAGAAAAAATTAAACGCCCACCAGACCCAGCCAGGAATCAAACTTGGGTCTTCCGATATCCGGGCGGCTGCACTGACCGCTATGCTACCGCAGATGAAATACCACAAATTTGATTAAAATTTGTGGTATTTCATCTGCAAAGGTGGAACTGCATGGCCATCGGTTTCAATGACCGTTGGATAGATCGCACTGTGCCGCTATTAGCACTCGAAAATTAAAAAGCAGTGACAAAATTCAGCGTCGATTCTTACGTCAGCCTTCCTGGTAGCATAGCGGTCAGTGCAGCCGCCCGGATTGCGAAAGACCCAGGTTCGGTTCCTGGCTGGGTCGGGTGGGCGTTTAATTTTTTCACTGTATTTTATAAATTTTATAAATATTTAATAATCATTGTTATTACTGATGTCTAAGTAACATATCAGTCCTGATTGAAGGTATATAATAAATAATATTAACAACCGGTATTGCCTTTTAGAAGTAATACACCTATTAATAAGTGAGAATAAAATGTCAATTTCATAGGTAAGGAGTCAATATTACTTAAGGGTAAGTAAAGATAAGTCCGAAGTGAAGTGCGCTTCATCCGGAGTCCTTATCCAATGAGGAACGGCGGCTTAGATACGATAGCAGTAGTAGCTAACAAGGTGTACTGAAAACCAGGCCGCAAAACCGAGTGCAATATGTACCTCAGCTGGGAATAAAACCCGGGACCTCTGGATCAGAGAGCGGTAATCTTACCACTTGGCCATAGAAACAGTTAAAATGGTGCAACTATTATTTGTCTAAAGCTATCCAGAGCCAGGTTAGTACTTAAGCTATGTAATCTAGAACATCTATATTACCTAGTTTAGCTATTATAAATTAAATTAATGCTCGTGTGGGTGTGTGTGTGTGTGTGTGTGTGTGTGTGTGTGTGTGTGTGTGTGTGTGTGTGTGTGTGTGTGTGTGTGTGTGTGTGTGTGTGTGTGTATGAGGGTGGGGGTGTGTGTATGTGTGTGTGTGCGATAGAGAGAGATTACGTATTGTTGTTAGATTTGTCTGTTCAATGTAATTGTATTGTGTGATGTGATTTATGTGTTAATTGTATGTTTGATTTTGTATGATTTTGTATTATTGTTTGTTTCCCAAAAAGAATGAAAATAGAAAAATAAATCTATTAAAAAATCCCCTTGATGAACGTTATTCATTACCGTGAGTAGAGGACCCTGTAGTACACGAGTTCGACTACAGCCTGTATAATGACGTGAAGGTAAGTGCTTAAATTATACCCGAGGGCACCGCAGTAGCGCTAACTAAATTTCTAATGAACTGTTACAAATTATATGAGGAGACCGCTCAATGGCTGACAATGTTACGTAAAACGGAGCGTCAAAACTATAGGCGTCTCTTTATAACGTATAGGTAAGAGGGAAAGAGATAGCGGTAGGATTTAGAACGGTAAATTATGACTGAAATGTTCATTTGGACTTTAGCAACTTTAAGTAATCGGTTATGGTAAAGATATTTATGATAGTTATATAGATATGATATTTCCAAAGGCCGGTCATCGGATGGGTGGCCAAAAATTTATCATCTCGTGCTTCGGGAGTCATGTAAAGCCGTTGGTCTCGGCTGCATTAGCCGTCGTTTACAACCACCAACCCGCACTGGGCCCGCGTGGTGGTTTATGGCCCTATCCATCTATAGGGAAGGCTCGTGCCCCAGCATTGGGGACAACAATGAGCTGATTAACCGTTAAGTGTTCGTAAGTGTGCATGAGTGTTGGCAAATGAAACAAAACAGTGCAACTTTACTTTTCAAATTCTCTCAAGAAGTCCGCCGAGGAATTAGTAAATCCTCACATCTTTACTGAGATACTCGAGGGGTTGAGGGTATATCATTTCTCACTTCTCATTTTTATTATCATTCATCATCATTCATCATCATACTGACTGGAAGGAAATATTGTATATTTATGTATTACTTGTAAGAAAAATTACTTTGACACTGGCTAAATGTGCTAATCACACGAAGCCATCAACTAAAAGAAAGAAAGAACTACCCAATTCACGATGCCATAAAAGAAAACTACCCAATTAAATACAGACTACTTGTATCTTAGCTGTTACTAAGGTAATTTATTTATTAAAATATCAATTTATCAACGTAATTCTATATTATTACTAGCTGACCCGGCAAACGTTGTTTTGCCAAATAAAATAAAATAAAAATAAAAAAATATGTTTGGGGTGGACCACCCTTATCACTTAGGGGTATGAAAAATACATTACGACCGATTTCCGATTTTATGTTTGTTATATGTGTTAATTATTTATTTTAACAGTATTAGGTACCTATATGAAATGAAACTTCCTTCTCACTACATTTACGTATAAACATGATAATATGTGGTGTTCAAAGTTAAAAGGTCGCATAGCGTATAGCTTCTTCGATCAATTATAGCTTACTCATAACTGTAAATGTATCTTTTCTATATGTCTATTGGACTTCCTCCGCGTTGATTTCGTGTTTTTCTGTACAAAAATGAATACCTATTTTATTTTATCCGGATAAAATATAGTTTATTTTCCCTGAAAGGACTGTATCATTCTATCAGTGAAAGAACTTTTTGAATTGGACCTGTCAAAAGTAACCAATTTTACCTCTTTAATAATAGTATAGATATAGATACGCTATAGTGACCAGTGTGTGAACCATAAGTAACAATAAATAAAATCATGTAACTATTCGCGTTTTTGATGTGTAACATCTTTGCGCTCGCCCTTTTCTACGAAACCACTCAAAAAAAAGTAGAAAAGGGACGGAAGTAGGATCGTAACAATGTGATCCGTACCTAACAGTGTGATCGGCTAGCCTTCTACAATAATTTGTGGGAGTGATTTGAAAAGGGACGGAAGCAGGATCATAACAGTGTGATCCGTACCTTACAGTGTGATCGGCTCGCCTTCTACAATCATTTGTGGGAGTGATTTGAAAAGGAACGGAAGCAGGATCGTAACAGTGTGATCTGTACCTTACAGTGTAATCCGTACCTTACAGTGTGATCGGCTCGCCTTCTACAATCATTTGTGGGAATGATTTTGTAGAAACGTGATCGTAACATGTGAATAGGGTAACAGTGTCAGTGTCATGAGTGTCAGTTGTTGCACTTCATTGCTACTAACTACTTTTCGAAATATTTTCACTTTTAGAAAATAAACCTACAGAAGTTGAAATCCTACTAGCACAACTTATAACGATGCAGTTGCTGTACATTTTGCATAGCTTTTAAAAATTGAAAAGGTTACGAAAATTAATTAACAATAAAAATCACTTAAAATATTTAAATTCGAATTTATCGATTTAATATTTTTTGACAGTTAGGCGTTGCTAAAAAACTAAAGTTGTAGTAAGAAGGGTGCGGGGGTGAGATGTCGAATGTTACACATCATATGTTTACATGTTAATTTGTTTAAAATTACTACGAAACGAAAGGTTAATAATTACGTGGAAATAACACAAAAGCGTATTTTTTATTTCATACGAATACAAAATTTGGACAATGACTAATGCCGTGACAGTTTGAATAACGTCCCAAAGTGTCTGGGTGATATGAGAATAACAATAAACAAAAAATACCTGCTTTGTAATTGACTAGCCCCGCCTGCAGCGTCCACCTGTCACAAAAGTTTATGGAAGATATACGAGTATATAACTGTTGGCTGGTCCTGTTTGATGTTGTGTTTAATTACATCTGTCGACCAATTTTCAGTTACAAAAATCTTATTTAAGTTGCAACTTTAAAAAAATCTTACAAGGTTTGTGTTAATGGGATATATATAGAGTAGTGAACGGATCTTCCAACTATATCTGCTAAAACCACGTTAATTCGTAACTCTGTGTTAGCAAGGACAAACAAACAAACATACAAACAAACCCAGAGGTGTACTCAGCCCAAACACCAACCAACCAGACCTCTGGGTCAGACTGAGACCGGTAATGTTAACCACTAGACCACAGAGGCGGTTAATGAAACTGAAATGAAACAACTTTTACGATCTCCTCGCGTTTATTTTACATATTTAAGATTATTGATGTTGTCTAGCATGACGTTTAAATTAATCAATAAATAAATAAATAATTTATTTGCATTAAAACATGGTGTACATGGTGGTAAAACAAAATAATGAGAATAATCATGTTTTGCCAAAAGAAAGTGGCATGCAAATATTATTGATTAAGGGCTGATTTTTCAATCGTCAGTTAAAATTTATTCATTGAATAATTTTGACATAATGACAGTTTCTCCTTAGAAAATATGTCACAATGACAATATGAATAAGACATAATAAAATGTTTGTTTAGTTTTATCTTTGATATTACAGTAACAAGTAACCAGCGACAGTAACCAGTTACGCAAAGCAGTCTATTCATAGATTTAATTCATCAGGTATATTATTATAAATCGTATACTATTACTAGAAATAATATAATAATACTAGAACCCTTTACAGGGTCAGGACCAAATTACATATATTTTAATGTGTAAAATAAAAGCAAGGAGATCCGTAGCGTTCACGTAAAGTTTAGAAAACAAAATGAAAAATAAATAATAGAGAAGTGAAAGGAGTTGAAATGCTTATGCATATAGGTATCCCAATTCAACAACTCGTTCGTCACTCATACTGCCAGACCGCTAATATGAACGAGGTCATTAATAACATTTGTAACCAATTAAAACTAAACTTGATTGATTACAGTAATTAATAAATAGATATATTAATAGATAAAGTGAAATTCAACACCAACAAAAATCGATTAATTATTTCAATTCAATAGTAGATTATTAAATACAACTATTAAATAGAATATAAAAAAAAATTGCACACCTCCTAATTATTGCGTCTTCTTCGTCCTTTCTTCTTCTTTTCGCGTCAACGGACTTTTATCCAAGGGTTTGGTTTGGGTTTTGGCTCTGAGAAGAGCCGTTTTGGGCCATTGTTACGAAAGGATTAGTCACACAGTTCCAATGCCGACTTTGTGAAGTCGGTCTTGCAACGATGTGTCCAGGGTGCGCCGGGCTCATGCATAATAATTGTTATCTTGGTCACTGTTCGGGGAGGCTCTTTTCATGTAAGTACCCCAATGATTTGTCCTATGATTTACTCCGTTACGTCTTCCCCTTGACCACTCCAATATTGTTATTTTCTTCGTCTAGACTAGCTTCTTCTCTGTTAAATCGTATTTTTCAGTATCACACTTACCATAAAGTTTCTAGTACACATCCTCTTTCAATCCAAATAAATATATCGGGAATTAAGAAATAAACCAGTATAGGTACATACATCAAATATAAATTGATCTGTGACACTGATTGATGCCACTGTTCAGGTTACAGAACGTTCTTGGTTCTTTCTTGGGGCAAGGTATACACTATTACGATAAAATACCAAGTACTGTTTGTACTAGATTTACCTTTAGATAAGTTTAAAAAACATGTGAAGTCTTTATTACTTACAAAAGGTTATTATACAGTCAAAGAATATTATTCACAATAATATAATAACCTAAAGTAACTAAAACAATTACGAAACTAAAATATGGCGTCAAAAAATTCCTCCGCGTCGCTGTCGACTGGCAATGTACCCAAGAGACTGGCGGCTTTGCCACATTGTATGGCAATGTTTAGCCTCTGGCCAAGGTAAAAGCCAGCCCTAAGAATATTTAGATGATAAAACAGCATGGTTATAATATAAAACAGATTAAGTATTTGAATCAATTTAAGAAAATTCATTTATTAAATTTTTATACAGATATGATAGCCTTTATCAGCAGTCTCCTACAGATAACAAACAGCGTTGCGTTAAATAGATCATTAAGTTTTTATTTAGAGTATCTTGAGTGTCATGCTCTCTTTATTGTCTCTGCGGTGGTGGCGTATGCGTCGGGTCGTTACATTCCCTAAAATATGTTTGAGCAAAGCGATGGCTGATTCATATGTCATACTCGTGAACGGGTGCCGCCTGTGGAGGCTGGTCAGCTCTTGCATACTTATCTTATTTTTAGTATATATTCACTGTAGTTTGATTTTGTTGATCTTAAACAATCTTTGACTTTTACTAGAGTACTGTAGTGGTACTGTATGACATTGTGGAAATTAAAACTATTACCGGTTTTAAACTTGTTTTTTTTTATTTTGTTTTTTTTTACATGTTGTGGTTGTCTGCTATATTTATTTTTTGTGTTTATTTGTAATGGAAAGTGTCCTGCTATGATAGGGAATTTTACAATATTTTTGACGCTGTAAGGGAGAAAAGAGCTGGACACTTGCTGAGTTTCTTGCCGGTTCCTCTCAGTACAAGATCTCCCGCCCATAGTAGACTTACGAACTGATAGTATAGTGACATTCATAAGCCAATCCCATTTTCGTGGTCCATCATGAGAAAATGAATAAAATCAAAATGGCGGTATAATTTCTCAAGGCCTAACTCAAGAGCCCGTCGAAAGATCTAATTCTAGCGACTGCGATTCCAAATTACGCCCTGACATATCGGTGAGAACGAGCTCAAGAAATTTCATTTCGATATTAAGCCGCTTGTGAGTGAGTAAAAGGATTTCTATTGGTGCCGTTATTGGGCCTGGAATGGATTAGAGCGCTGTAGCACAAAATAAGGAAAGTGCAAAAGGTAAGCTTCATTTCATACAAACGTGCTCGAGCAACGCACACATAAACCACCTCTCACGGACACGCGATTTTGCAACAACTGCGCTCAGACTGTTCCGGGATCCGTGTCCGTGAGGGGTCTATGGACGTTGCTAGAGCACGATATATATGAAGCATATCTTTTGGACCTCCTTATTGTGTGGCTTTAGTAAATCTGTACTAACTATTATAAAGAGGAAAGCTTTGTATTTTTGTATGTATGTTTGTAACGAATAAACTCAAAAACTGCTGGACCGATTTAAAAAAATGTTTCACCATTAGAATGCTACATTAGCGTTAAGTATTAGACAATATTTTAAAAAAATGTCCACCCGTGCGAAGCAGCGACGGGCCGCTAGTGTAATATACAAGTAAACTTCTTGTAATGTAAGCTACACCGAACGGTGTTGCAGTCAGTGACAGCTGCCATCTTGAATGGTGTGATGGATGACGGATGCGATAGTTCTATGCTATAATATGATTAAATGCAATAAAAAAGAGATGTAAACTGTTTTACCTACTATACAAACCATAAATAAATAAAAAAAAGAAAACAGTAATCATGCTAAATGTTAAAATTCAACAAAGAAAGCCTAAAAAATTTTGATAGTTTTCTGAAATTTTCTACTATGCGATTAATAGTATTAATATTGCCATTTTAGAAAATCACTATCACAGAGCCGGGTACCTACACACACCTACTCACACAACCTAGCTGAAAAATAAAATTGTTCAGGGTCAATGAACCCTCTCGAGATCTATGTAGGAACGCAAAATTACAGTGAAGACGGTCAATTGACTTCTGAACTCTACGCTTCGTTGAGTCCATCTACAGCGCAGTCTAGGTGAACACATGTATGTGTAACCATAAAGTCTATTTTCGCTTAAAACTAAAATATTAATCAGTCTTAAGGTTCAGAACTAAACAATATTTAATTTTTACTTTTTATTTTCAAGTGCAAATTGCTTGCTGTGTCGCTATTAGCACTCAAAAATTAAAAAGCAGTAACATACTTCAGCGCTTACGTCAGCCTTCCCGGTAGCATAGCGGTCAGTGCAGCCGCCCGGATTGCGGTAGACCCAGGTTCGATTCCTGGCTGGGTCGGGTGGGCGTTTAATTTTTTCACTGTATTTTATAAATTTTATAAATATTTAAACAATATTTGTCACATGTTTCATGTTTTAATACAAAGATGAAAGAAGTATGTTTAATACTTGCAAAACTTGCATACACGCATGGCCCTGTAAGGATATAGCAATTTGAGAGATTAATATTTCTTAACATTTAAACAACAAATAAATTTACTATAAGTTTAAGAAAAATCATTTTTCAACATTAGATCATTGGCAGCTCGGGCGCCCCGGCTAGTCTAGCTGAGTATAATTCTGCCTATTATTACATTTCTGACACCTTGTTAAAAAGTAATTTTTTGAATTACAATTTGTTACCAGTATTAAAAATACAAAAACTTACACAGCATTCATGAGCTAGTTGACCCGGCGGATTTCGTACCGCTTTGACAGTTTCTGTGAAATATCGGGATAAAAACTAAGTGTCCTATCCTGTGTTAATCCAGGTTATAAACTATCTGTATGCCGAATTTCATTCAAATCTATCCATCCGTTGCAGTGTGAAGAAGCAACAAATATACACACATACACACAAACTTTCGCATTTATAGGTAATATTAGTGTGATGTAAAATATATTTTGTTGTTGCGGCAAATAAAGGACGATGCTCATGTTATCGTGAGTTTTACAATCGCCCTGCGGCTTATTACACATTGCCCTTATTCGGGCATAGCAACAATTTTTTTGACAACTTCCCGTACACAATCCGAGTCAATCTAACAAAGTATGTAATTCCAATATTTGAAGTTAAAACCTTTTTGAGGAACAACTTTATTTCACCAAGGGAAGTTGCCGGAGAGTTTTTCGCGTAATACCCGCATTTCGCAATCAAAGCGTGATTGGTCTTGGAAATTGGCCAATGCAAACTTGCCGGAATTAGAATTTCATATGGGACGGGGGACTGATTTGACTAAGCTTTTTAAGACTTCTCCCTGCAGACTTGTGCTTGTTTATATATAATTATTTTACGCAGCGATTTGGTAATCAGTGGCCGATTTGGATACCTTGTTCCTTGTATGAGAGTGAAGAATTTTTTCCAAATAACATAGGTGGGCGAAATATAGATACATTAACTGACCTTATATCTACAGCTTCATGTAGCTGACCCAGCGGACTTCGTACCGCTTTGACAGTTTCTATAACAACAAACAAACAAATCATTAAATAGTTTACTATTTAAGGTAGTTAAGGTTGAATAGTTTACAAGCATATCAAACAACAAACAAACAAACAAACTAACTTTCGCATTTATAATATTAAGTTAGGATAAAGGAGCGCGATTATTAATCGATATCGAAATCGATTTGTATGGCATTGAAGCAGTGCCTCCTTTTTTACATCTTTCGGGTAAGCACTAGGCCTTCGTCTCACCTGGTGTTAAGTGATGATAAGGCCGAAATTGGAAGCGCACTTCACCCGGAATCCTTAACTTCTGAGGAACTGGCTATCTTATCTCTAGCTGCCGGAACACAACAATGCTACAAACATTATGGCAACACATTTTTAGATAAAATTGTGGTAGTACATGTACTCCTTGGTGACAAACGAGGCGATTAAACATTTGGCTAACATTTTTGCTTTTGGCTAGTAAACAATATCATATGTACTGGTTATGTACCACGCTGTATATTCACACCATAAATAAGACTATTCTATCCTAACTTCCTTGTATACTTAACTCTATGCGACTACTGGCCCCGAGTTACTCACTAATATCGGCAAAGTGAATGTGGGACATAAATTATGTGTTATTGACTTTTACTGCTACTAAACCCAATATTTTAAATAAACGACTCGCGGAGACATTTGAAGTGCTTAATGGATTAAGATATTCGGAGAAATTTTCAAGGAAACTCAATAACACTTATATAGTCTTTTGAAACTTTGTATTTATAATGAACAATGTGAACTTCCACAGAAAAGTAAATAGGAACTGTTTATTGGACGAAGATAACATTGCTCCGGAAAATTATAATTACTCGTGTAACACAGTTTTAGAACAATGTTAAGACAGCGATAAGGAAAATTGCAATTTATTGTACAAAAAAAAAAACGCATACGGAAGACGATTAAGAATTTTATTTCATATATTTTGCCTTTACTAATATAGAATAAGTAAAGTTATATGAAACACAAACAAGTCTTGACAGTTAATCTGAATTAATAAGTATTGTACACACGCCTGCACATCAACTTACCACAAACTGTCAAATTTCCTCAATAGACTTTGAACTTTATGTTTAAGGCATAAGGTTGACAATGTATTGAAGAAATTTGACAGTTTTGGGTAGGTTGATGTGCAGGCGTGTGTACTGAATGACATTGTGGAAATTGGAATTGGTAGCTGTATAATTACGTCTTGTGGTTGTCCTTTATATTTTGTGTGTTTTTTATTTGTAATGGAAAGTATTTTATATGATAGGGCATTTTCCAATATGTTGACGCTGTAAGGAAGAAAAGAAATACCCTTGCTGAGTTCCTTGCCGGCTCTTCTCAGTACAAGGTCTCCCGCCCCCTTTATACAATTGGAATAAGGTTTGAATGCAATGAAAGCAACAACACACTTTACCCGTTAAATAGTGGTGGGTTTTGTTATACTTACAAACCGATGGCATAGTGACATTCACAACAGCTATTTGTTGCCTACACTGAAAAAATACAAAATACATATACAGATAAATATATTTGATAAATGTTTACAAACTAAACAATAAAGAAGAAACTAGTGATAGATATAAGCATAATTTCAAAGAGGCTGAGATTTCCTTTAACTCCACACCAGGCACTATCTGTCCTGTGGCGGTCAAGAAAACGTTAACAAAAGTTAAACGGGTTTCAGCAGTAATTATTATTATAAAAAAAGGAAAATGTAATTAGAACTAAAACGAAGGTACTCTAAGGCAAATTACTACCAAGAACAAACAATAAAATATACAAACAATAATATAATAAATAATAATATAAAATGTTTGTTTTGTTTATATAATTTTAACGCAAATTTTGTTGCGAAACAAATTACAAAAACACAAATGTTGAAAAAATTTCCATGAGCAGGATTTGAACCTGCACCCATCTGACATACCGGGTCAGGTGCTCTTCCAATTGAGCTTTCGTGGTTTCAATTCTAACCAGCCCGACGACGGGCTAACCAGCCCGACGACGGGCTGGTTAGAATTGTGTTTTTGTAATAATAATATTTTAATGAAATAAATTTTATTATATAATTATATTTTCTCTTTCTTCTCTAGGTAGTAGCAGTAATTAGTACCTAGTAGGAAGGAAGGAGGTCTACGACAATAGTCTATTTTATTACGCGTTAAACTAAGGCCGTTGTAGTCATCTGTAATAGAAAGAACGAAATTAACTAGCAAACCACTCGCCGCCGCGTCGCAAGACCGCCCGTGGTGTGCTACGAATCTAGTGCTACAAATTGTCTACGAGTGCTACGGCTACGGCTTTCTATAATCCGTAGCGCTTATGTATATGTCGTAGCAGTTCTTTACATTTATCGGTGTCAGACATACGACTACATAATCGAAAACTAATGGCATATAAGAATTTTTATTTTCTATTAGAATAATTATTATTAACGGGATTATTACCAAGTTTTTTGTTGTGATTGATTATCCGATATTTTGGCAGTCAGTACAGTGACGAGCATTAACATGTAAACAATGGTACTCTTAATGCAATGGAATAAGAGTCAAAAGTGTATACATGTTAATGGTCGTGACTGTACATCCGTGATCATTGCGCATTCAATACTGGATACTCACACACAGCAAAAAACATGATAATACTCCTATTAATAATTATTATTCTAATCTAAGGGACTATCATGTAGTTGAAAAATTATAAAATTTTCTGCTATATCATCATCATCATCATCATCATCATCTCAGCCAAAAGACGTCCTTTGCTGGACAAAGGCCTCACACAAGGATCTCCACAACGACCAGTTTTGTGCTGCTCGCATCCAGGGGCTTCCCGCGACCTTCACCAGATCGTCGGTCCACCTTGTTGGAGGCCTGCCTACACTCCGCTTTCCGGTACGCGGTCGCCACTCAAGGACTATATTCCGCCCCAGCGGCGATCATTTAACTTTATATAAGCGTATTATTTAACTTTTGGAACATCATAACAATGCTAACATTGTAGTAAAGAATACAATTGGTATAAGGTGGTGTTAACCAGCCTGGCGGACTTAAAACAAGCGCTTACCAAACCCACGTTTACATGCATTCCCCGCTGCAAACCTGGCTTTAAAGTTTAAAACATGAATTATACAACTTTAGTTCTTGTAATTATTAAATACGGACTAAAGTTAGCTACACCTACTATTTTTTATGGTTACACTTAAGCGAACATATTTAATGTAAAACCTTTGCTATAAATATATTATTTTCATACGTCAAGTCCTATGTGTTATGCTGTTGACAATAACGACATAAATAAGTTTTACGCCTCGCCACAATTCTATTGTTTCAATTTTTCAAATAAAATGGAAGGTAGGAAATAAATTACATTTCAAAGATAAACGAGACAAATATTAAGCGACTTCCTAAACAAGCGTAAAACCACCGGAACTCGTTAACTCCTCGCGTCGAGACAAAGAGGTTGTTGTGGAGTTCTAACTGGCGGTTGCGAGTGCTTTGTCGTAAAACCTTAATTTGTTTTACCAATCTACTTGTTTAACGATAGCTGCTGGCTTGTACAAGCTTTTGATTCGTACGTCAATGCAATATATATAAAGAACGTGCACGTTTCATATGTTTGGAGCATCTACGATTCGTACAATAGCATAATGCTTTTACATAGAGTTTGGTTTACACCGTACGTTACGTAAGTGCTACATAATATTAATGAAATTTACTAAGTAATTAAATGTAATACATTAAAAGCAAATTTACTAAATACAACGAAATGTACATTAAGTTAACACTTGCAAATTGTCTTATTTGACACGCACAAACACATACTCAAATTTAGGTTATAATTAACTTTTTCACGCTTGGCAAAAACCTGCTTGGAAATTGTAACGCCACAGAAATGAGAGTAAAATAAAAAACTTAGATAATAATAAAACATTAGCATAGTTACGGACTGGATTATCTACACTTATTATACGTTTTCAAATCCTAGAGACTAGCAAGTAGCTTCCAGAACGGTTCTATGAAACGGTCGAGAGAGAGGCTACTCGTAATTCGTGCAAGAACAGAACTAAAGCTTAACTTCCTCAGGAGTGTTGGACATCGCAGTAGGCGGCTCATAATCTTGTAAACGAATGTATTATTGAGTACATTCTTGCGAGTCTGTGTTTGTTCAAAGGCAATTTATTATTATAATGAATAGGGTTACATTTGGTCACTGCCTCACCTGATGTAAAGCTATAGGGTTATCGACGATATGGCCCGTTCTTTCTATCCGTTCGGAAGGCTCGTGTCCCAGCAGTGGGGATTCAAAATGAGATGGTGGTGGGTTGAAGCACTTTCTTCGGGCTATGTGACGTCTCTCAAAGACGAATTGTTTCTTTGAAATATAAATTTTACTTCTCATTTTTAACTGCTAATTGCTAACCTGAATTAAATATTTATGAAATACATAAATACGTAGCATAATGGTCAGTGCAGCCGCCCGGATTGCGGAAGACCCAGGTACGATTTGTGGCTGGGTCGGGTAGGCATGTAATTTTTTCACTGTCTTTTTTTTCCCTTTCCGTAAAAAGTGTTTAATAACTACAAAAACATATTATATTTACCGTTATAACCTAGGTTGAATAAATATTTTCTGATGCTATATGATCAGGTCATAATATTTTTACAAAATTCTTTAATAAAATATAAACTTGTATTAAATTAACAAAAATGTTGGTAGTTTATCTTAAAAGTAATAAGCTAACTTTAATTTTATTTATTGTATGAAGTCAATAGCTTAAACATAGTTTTGGAAGCTTCATAAATCTCTCATTTGTTAAAGAAAAACGAGAAACTGTGAATAAAATTATCTATTTCACCCACTCGGAGCTTTTCTGAAGTCTTCTAGTAAATCCAAGGATCGCAAGTACACAATTTGTTTGTCTCTTTACGACGTCACGTAGACAAAAGGCCCAACTTCAAACAAAAACCTTTACGTCACAAATGTTAACTTGCTACGTTTCCTTTGTTGCAGGTCTCAGCTTCGGCAGATTTTTTAGGAGTTCATAAACGTTTCAATTATACTGTAATCTGCTGTTGTGGAAGAGACCACGCTTGAAGCAATGAACGCAACAGTGCTAAATTTCACAACACTAACAAATATATCGGAAAAATTTCGCAATGGGACGCAAGACAGTCTACCCTCACCGCAAACGGGCTATGAAAACATTATAGACAACAAAATAGTACAAGCCTTATTCTGCGTTATCTACACAGTAATTTTCGTTTTGGGATTGCTTGGGAACCTCCTTGTATGTTTTGTTGTGATCAGAAACAAAGCGATGCAAACAGTCACCAATTTATTTATCAGCAACTTAGCGCTATCAGATATCTTGCTTTGCATCTTCGCAGTCCCCTTTACTCCTTTGTACTCGTTCAGGGGTTCCTGGAGTTGGGGATCGCTGTTATGTCACATAATGCCTTTCGCACAAGGGTGCAGTGTATACATATCCACGTTAACTCTTATGTCTATAGCTATTGATAGGTTCTTTGTAATTATTTACCCCTTTAGGCCGAGAATGAAGATCGAAACTTGTATCACGGTCATTATAATGATATGGACCTTCTCTGTCACTGTCACAATGCCGTATGCGATATTTATGACATACTACGACTTAGATATAGGGAGGTTTTGTGAAGAGACATGGCCTACAGAGAAATTGAGGCGTATATTCGGATCAGTCACGTCCATTTTGCAGTTTGTCCTACCATTCATAGTAATCGCCTTTTGCTACACATGTGTCAGCTTCAAATTGAATGACAGAGCAAAAGCTAAAGCCGCAAGTAAAAATTCCCGAAAGGAGGAGTTAGATAAAAACCGCAAGCGTCGGACGAATCAGATGCTGATCGCTATGGTCACCATTTTCGGGCTCTCATGGTTGCCTCTCAACGTGATCAACCTCTGTAATGATTATTATATCTACGCCATTCACTTGAAGTACTACTTCCTGATATTCTTCGTTGGACACGTGATCGCCATGTCCTCGACTTGCTACAACCCTTTCATTTACGCTTGGATGAATGAGAACTTCAGAAAGGAGTTTAAGCAATTGATTCCTTGCATTGATACGTCTGCTCAGCTGAGAGGTAACATTCAATTGGAACAGCTAGGTGTGGGGCAGTCCGAGAAGACTTTCAATGGTAATACGACTACTGAAAGTAGTTACCTCTCAAGCTCAACGCGGGCTACTTCGTTCAGACATAAGAGAAAACCCAGTGCAGCAGCAGATGTCGAGAGAAGTGGTGTTGAACTAAATGAGGACCTGCTGAACGTAGATGTGAAACACTGTCATATTTCTACCAGCTATAACTTGAGGAGGGAGTCCGTGAAACTGAGGCTGATCAACGAGGAGTCATTTGACGGGACGCCAACACAAAGTCAATTCTAACGGTTGATATCATGGGTGAGTTGAAAAAGTAAATATTTTTTTAATGGTGCAGAATTCGTAATACGTGTTCGTTTACGTAAAACCTAGGTATGTAACTAAAAACATGAAAAGGGTAAGTATTTATGTTATTTTGAATTTTGCATTTGCAATGCTCACAATGATCCAAGATAACGTTTTACTTGAAAAAAATCAAATAGTTTTAGGAAGCTCGAGTGGGAATCGAACTTCTGCTTTGACCGCTAAGCTACCGAGACCCCAGAAGACTCGTTAAATTTTCTAGTAGTTTGTGATTTACGCTGCAAGCCAGCGGTATTACGTCACAGTGAAGTTACTACCCTCTCAGTCGGAAGAACACATTTGCAAGTATTTAACAATCGATAAAGACGTACTAGATTGTTCAATAAGTCCCGAGAATTACTTGGAGATGGCGCATATATAAAAATCTCTTTTCATTTTTAGAAAGAACTGGCCATCAAATGATGTTTTTTTTTTTTTAATCGAACTATTTCAATATTGATTAACAGATATTTAAGTGACCCTATTCTTTTAATTCTGAAATAATGGAAAAAACGAGTTTCGTGTGTTGATAAAACAGCAATTACTTCTAAAGTGTTATCCGGAATCTGCTCCATCTAAACCGACCATTTGTCGGTGGTATGCCGATTTCAAACGCGGTCGTATGGACACAAAAGACGCTGAACGCTCTGGTCTAAATGAAGCAGTGACTCAACAAAACATAAACCTTGTCCTGAATATCGTGAAGGATGATCGAAAAGTAAAAGTGCGCAAGATAGCTGAGATAGTCAATATTTCAACTGGTAGTGTTTCACTATTTCACACCATAATTTAGCACAGAAGATATCAATTGGTCAAACTACCAATTCAAGCCTCAGTGTATATAGCCTTAGTATGGATCGAAGGATGGCAGTCGTTAACTAGCATTTCACATTGTAACAATGTGGTGTGAAATGTGACGTCATCTCCCCATACGCTAAGATCCTAAACGTAGCAATAGGAAACTTTTATAGGCTTATCTTGATGAATCTATTCAACTTGATCGACTACAAAGTTTTTGTCCATACAAACTTTCCCCCAACTTCGCATTGGCAATCCCTAGTCCGAATCCTGTTCTGGCAGTTTTGGCTCTGTTTTGATGAATCAGTCAATAAGCTAATAAGGAGTTCTTATATACTTCGGTTATAGATATATTAAAGTTAAGAGTTTAATATCGATTTTAGATTAAAGTGCTGTAATTTGTTATTTTCTATAGAATTACTATTATTAATAAAGATAAAGAGTGCTATTACATCACAACTAGTACTTTCTATCGAAATTGTAACGTAACGATGACGTGATTTTTTTTATGATAAGACGTCTTAACTTGTTACGTCTATTTGCGGACGTAGTGGCGCCATCGCCATACCAATTTTCAAACAATATTTTTCATTTATCCTATCGAGGTTTCCATAATTAACGATAGGAAACGAATTTAATAATTGATCGTGCTAGGGCCCACATTTCTCATTTTAGATCGTAGATTTGTACCCAAATGATTAACGACTTGAAATATATCTTATATCACCCAATTTTGTGACAAAGAGATTGTCCAATGTAAAACGTTTTGTAGAATACATTTTTCACGACGACATTATTTGCAGGTGCGGCGATGGAGGCGTTCCCAACTTTGAGAAGAAACGTAGGTTATCTCGAGAGTTTCCAGTATTTTTGGAGAATATTTATTTGTACTGACATACTTCTTTGCTAAATGCACAATTGACTATAGTATTGAATGACGCTTATATTGATACTAAATCAGTAGGTGATAATTTACGAAGAGCCTTATGTCCCTTTTGAATAGTCTCTTTTGTGAGAAATCACGTATTGCCCTCGACAAAACAATCACACCATAACCGCTCTTTAAGATGTTATATTTGAAATTATTTTTTTTCGTGCTAATTATGTATAAATAGATGGCGATCTGTTTCAATCGCTGTTTCATTAAATATTATGGTGAATTGCACTGTAATCTTAAAACTAAAAGCGACAATCCTGCATAAAACAACAAATACATTCAGTCAGTTCTCAGAAGTTAACAAAGATATATTGGCAGTCAAAGAAGAATTATATTAAATCTAGATTGAAGATTACGGTGCAAGTGGCTATGAAATGTGGAGGTAAATTAAATTGTCTAATATTAAAATACAATATAATTTCGTTAAATTCAATAGTACAGATTATGATCATGAAGTTTGTTGTGCAGTTTCAGTTTCAATTTCAAACTGACTTTTCCTATAATGTATAGTCACAAGCATTATCGTACATGTTACTGCTCTTGACTGTACGAGAGATAACATAACCTAGATAGTTGAGGATCTCGGGTGAAGTGCGCTTCCGCCATTCACCTTATCGTCACTTAACATCAGGAGAGATGAAGGCACAGGTACCCATAAGATATATATTTTTTAAATGTGCTGGTTCATTCTATTCAGGTCTTTGTCTTAAAGAGTTGCTGTCTCGTCGTGTTAAGGTGGGTATCCACTATATTCGCGAACCTCTCGCGCTATGGACTCCTGCAACTGTTACAGCTCTAATGAAGACGCTATGCACGCTCATACATAAGTGCTTGTTCACGTTGACT
Source organism: Eudonia truncicolella (assembly GCA_949315975.1). Taxonomy (NCBI): domain Eukaryota; kingdom Metazoa; phylum Arthropoda; class Insecta; order Lepidoptera; family Crambidae; genus Eudonia; species Eudonia truncicolella. The sequence goes on along the minus strand of OX438837.1, from coordinate 14,345,153 downwards.
CGCGGGCGCGGTGGCGGGCGCGGTCACGAAATATCAAACATATGACGTGATATTCAAGTGTTCACGTACGAAACGCACGTGCGGTCTAAATAGCGGGCAAACTAGCGACTGGCGGGCGCGGCAGTATCAAACGCTCAAAGTTCAAACACGTTCGTTCAATACATAAGAGTTTTTTAGTGCTGTTCGGGCTAGAACTCATTACTCATTAATTTCGTGCACCAATTCTAATTTTTAGCATCTCCCACTTTAGGTATGAATTTTCGTTTAAAAATAAAATATCGTCGTCCATCTTTTCCATCTCTGACAATACGTCACACACGCGCAGAACACAACGCCTGGCGGCTAATGTGAACACGAGCTCGCAACGTCTACCGCACCCGCACGGTCACCGCGCCCGCGCGTTCCTACGTGACAAGCACTAATTTATAAACTGATACGGCGCAAATCGCATGCCGCGGAGCGTGCAACCACAAAATGACTGCAGAAGGTAAGCTTCATAGAAGCAACAGCTGCGCTCTAACTTCTATGAGATGGTCTGACATTTCGTGTCTGTGAGACGTGAGGTCTATGTGTGCGTTGCTCGATCACGGTATTCTGGGTCCTTCTGGGTCGCCACCCACTTAATCCTACCGGATGTCATAAAGAACACCTCTAAAAGTAATAGATGTACCCTAACGTGATACTTTTAAAGTTCCATTTACAACCACACACAAACACCTGGTCGGTTTAAATGGGTTAAAAATACGCACCACAAAAGTGGTTGTAACGTTACACGCTCCATGTTAGTGAACGCATTTATTTCCAGGAGCCGTTGCAGGAGCGCGGAGCGCAGTGGAAGGTGTGTGAATATAATGGATACCCACCTTTACCTACGTATGTTTCTTAAACGGAGTAGCATTTTTTTCTTTTTTTATTCGACAACAGGGTAACATGGCTTTTATCTCATCTGATGATTAGTTGCGATAAGGCCGCAGATGAAAGCGCACTTCACCCGGAATACTAAACTAATAATAGAGTGATAAGTTACCCTTTTAAAAAAAACTTTTAACTATAAAATAAATTACAGTCTAAGACCAGAATTGACCACTAATAAACCCTGGATCCCTCAATTGTATTTTCTAGTCTCCATATTATTGTATTTTGATTTATTACTTTGAAAAAATCACTTATCGTAATCGAAAGAATACATATGAATCATAAGATAACTTGAAAATTTTAATAAAAATGCCCCGACGTAAGATGTTAGTAAGTGTGTATTAAAAAAAATATATGAAATATTTAACGGGGCTTAATGCATACTCCTTTAAGGGTATTCTATGACTAAATCATGGCCGTAAGTATGGGTGCTTAAAAACTTATGCCGACAGCGACACTTATACCACAGTCTGTACAACGTGTAACAGAAAGATGAGGCAAAAATGAAAACATCCAAAAGTATATCTGAAATAGATCTTGTATGTGTTATTAATAAGACATTATTTACTTTAATTTGTCATGCAATTGTAAATTAAGTATTTATATTAGTGAAGTCATGCGCGTAACTTAGATACACTTTGGATCTGTTAATTTTGACCACACCTTTCTGTTACCTTCTCATACTAAGGAGTTTGTCTTAAAGCCCACCAATCATTTTATTAATAAGAATACGCGAAAGTTGAAATGTATAAAACGATAGATGGATGTTATCGCGGCTTTGTATTAGTGTCGCGATTGCCCACGAGGGTAAGTGTTGGTTTGTTGTTTTCCGTTGTTTCCCTGATTCGCGACGATATTCTTGAGGCAAAAGGTCTTGTTTCTCGACGCGACAAACCACGCGATTGTGAACTGGATGACAGTGGTACCAGCGTCGCGGTACAACAGGCGGCAGAGTCACAAAAATAAGAAGATAGCAGAAGGTAAGCTTCATACATACCACACTCGAGGAACGCACACACAGCCTCTCAAGGACACGGAATTTCGGAGCAGCTCGGAGCTGTCCGGTCCTTATTTAGTCTTTATTTTGTGGCTGCGTTCAAATGCATAGATTAGTGTTGAGTGGAGGACGGTAGTGTTGTCGCTCGATTATCGATACACTGCCAATAGTCGATACAGCTCGGCAATAGTTCGACTATCGATAGTATTAAACCTTGATAGTCTACTGGCTACGCTATTGATTTTATCGATACTATTTCCGTTTTATGCCTTGTCATTTCAAATGCAAATGCATAGTTTTGTGCCGGTAGTGATGCGCCTCGATAGGTATTTTTGATGATACGGACCTTGATTATGAAACTGGATACTCTATTGACACAAAAGATATTATTTCCGTCCTGGATAGATGCTATCGATACTCACGTCAACAATAGATGGTTGACGTGTTTATCGATTGTTGACGTGATTCTCGATTGTTGACTATCGGGTCGTCGTCGTCGTATTGTTGAGTATCGTGATTATGATTGGTACTATCGACGCTGCCGCGGCTACTGTCATCTAGTTCATGACTAGACGGGAACGCACTTACAATTCGCGGAGTGGATTGCGATTAAGGTAAAGTTAGTCAATCAAAAAACAGGGAATGAATAGTGTTGTAAGATGAACGGTTGCTAGAAAGTACACGGTCGAAAAACAAAATATAAATTTTATTTACAAGAGCTGCCTTTGATAGCTCGTATCTTGACTAATGTACTCTAAAGTTGGTGTTTTGGAGAGTGTTTTATGATTGTCTCAGGCAACATTTTCAGTTTCACCGGACATTTCATAAGTTGGTGGTCATGGAAATCCCAGTTTGTTGGGTATAGTAGAATCTATAAAACATGTGTCTAAAATTGTTAATGTCCTAGCTATCCGTAGATTCCTTTGAATAGCACTCTTAAAAATCTTTTTTTAATGACAGGTTATATTTATTTCGCTCCATTTACAATCCATTCGTAATTGCTTTGTTGAATTTGACTCAATCTTTATAGCGTCCTTTTTTTAATTTTAATAGTAGGCCAATAGTCGTCTATATCATTTGTTGGTACTTCTTATGATTATTGCTACTTTAGAAGAGTAATTAATAATAAGTTTCGTACAGTGCATCTATTTCCTTGATGTCTCTCGACTAACTTCGTGTTTTGGCTGTCAGCCGGGACCAATGGCTTTACGTGCCTTCCGAAGCACAGAGAAGCTCGAGATGATACATTTCTGGTCACCCATCCGATGACCGGCCTTTGCGAAAGTTGCTTAACCTCAGCACTCGCAGACCGGGCGTGTTATCCACTGCGCCATCAAGCTCCTCGTATATAACGTTGCTAATCCTCTTTTTACTTATTATTAATTTATCTTAAAATGAAGGGAGAGACTACTGTGTCATACGTAATTAATTTACTAATAATAGTATTACAGCTCTATATTGTTCACACGGACATCAAAAATAAAACAACAATGTAATAGGTACAGATGCCTGCACATCAACCTATCCAAAACTGTCAAATTTCTTCAATACATTGACAACCATATGCCTTAATCATAAAGTTCAAAGTCTATTGAGGAAATTTGACAGTTTGTGGTAGGTTGATGTGCAGGCGTGTGTACGTTGTTCTGTATTCAAATTGTTAGACATGATAAATTTAATAATTCATGAACATGGAAATGAATATTCGATTGCATTTAGGAATGCGATGATAACCGAGAGACGTTAAGAAAATAGAAGCAATGGAATTAAAAAAAAACTTATTTAAATAGAAGCACTGTAATTAAAAACTTATTAAAATAATATAACTGACTTGATAGTACCTCTTATCATAATATGATAATGAGATTAAATTTACCAATTAATAAAATAATCTAGCTGACTCTCAATTACTTAATTAATAATAATTTAATTTATTTAATTTAATTTTTTAATTCTGGTAGATTTAAAATTGTAAAAGTTACATATGTTTCTTAGAAATACCTAACTTTGTACGAGTACAATGGCTGTGTTAAAAAAACAACTAAGAGATGTTAAAGTAATCACGACAGAAAGTTATTTAAAATTTTGATAAAATAGTTTTCTTGAATATGTTCTTATCACAGAATACTATCCTGCATGAAACTTTTTAAAACAGATATAATTAGAATAATCTGTTGTTATTTACAGACGTGAATGTTAAAAGTTGAAGTGTGACAGCCGCTAGCACGATTACGATTTACGATTTAGGCGAGTAATATTTTTATTTTTAACGTTAACGTAAACGATGGTGCAACTGGTCGTTAGCTTCGATTTATTCAAGTGCTCTACCAATGCATCTTAGAGTAGCGCTCTTTAATAGTCTGACTTGCGATGACTATATGTCTATATCTATCTATCTATATAATATGAGCTACTCGGCTTTAAAATGCATTGGTAGGCAGTAACTCAGAGTAACTTACGAATAACTTAGGTGTCAAACAATGTGAGTCAATGTTGAGCAATAAGTTTACTAAAGAAATTTTTTGTTGTTTCTAAATGAACTTTAACATTATATAATAAAAAGTTTTTGACACATACATATTGGTAGTGATTTTATATTTCTAGAAGATAAGATGTCAGCACTTGTACGTTAGTTTAAAAAAAATAAATGAATGTTTGAAATTATAATTAAGGTAATATATAAATATATGTATACAAATGTGAGCAATTTCGTGCGAATATCGTATGTATCGAAAAAGTGTTGATTTTTTTTTTAATTTTTGTTTTTTGGTACACACAAGCAGAACACAACATAGCATGTTTAAAATGTCACATATGTATAACGGATAGGTTGTAGTTCCTTTGACGTGTGGACAAAACATAATTGATCTATAACAAGACAACATAATTTACTCTGAATTTGATCCAATATTAATAAAATATGAATGTGAAAATATTGAAATCAATTTACACGATTTAATTCCGCATTTTTTGGCGTTTTGGGACAGGTGTCCTACCATAAAGCCATGGTGGTTGTTTGTGTGTCCGATAGTTTACTATAAACTTCCTTTTTTTGTCGTAGTCAGCCTTATTAAATGTCATTTATTAATTACAAAATAAAATAACAAAATTCAAGGATTATTTATGAACAAGCAAATAGGCTGGTCTTATACCTATGTGGATATATTAGCAATTTCATTGCGAATATACTGATATAGCTGAACCGAAAAAGTGTTCTTCAAATCTTTTGAAATACCTATTTTTGATAGAAAACAGACTTGATAAAATGAAACAAGTAGAAACATGATAACAGAAAATAATCAAAAAATAAAATAAACATTGCTATTATAGTACTATTTATTACATTGTTTATGTAATTTGTCTTATAATAAATACGCAGATGTTGAGTGTCGTAACCACATAATTATAAAGTAATATACATATATAATTTATTTAGATATACAATTTGGTTTTAATGAACTTGCGAACTACGAGAGAATGAAAAGAATAGTAGAATTAATTATTTTTTATTAATTAATTTTAAGATACCGCGTCGTCGATTTTAATATTAAGTAAGTAAAACGGCATTAATCCAAACTCAATATTATATTAAGATTTGACTTGAGTTGTAAAAGTAACCTAAATTTTCGTTTGTAGAAATAACTTTTTGAGGCCAAAGAACTTGTGAATGTGTTTATTACTTTTGTTAACATAGTTGCTAGTATTTAGTGTCGTATGGTGGGTTTATCCTCCCATGTGCAGACATCAACCTATCCAAAACTGTCAAATTTCATCAATACATTTTCACGTTCGTTACCTTCGGCACTACTGCTTGGCACTATCAGTAGTGTCATGGTAAATTTTACTTTCCCATGACACTACCGGTAGTGCCACGGGTAAAAAATAATTTCCTGTGACACTACAGTGGCCTTAGTAGTGTCACGGGAAAAATAATTTCCCTTGGCACGCAGGGTATTATCTTATCTTCATACCACAGATCAAATATCTAGATAGACGACGAATGCATGTGTCATGATTTGCAAGTATGACCCATAAAGTTCAAAGTCTATTAAGGGTGCGCAGAGCAAAAAATGCCAAAAGTGCAGTCACGTTAAGTGGATATAATTGAAAATACTATCGTATTACATAAACAAAATATATACTTAGCATCAAAGGGAACGTGTTTACTAGTCCGATCCATAAATTCATACAATATACAATATCATTTAAAGTTGGACAAAAATCATGAAAACGAGTGTCGGCTTTTAGTTGATTTCTTATAGTTTATCCTCAGTTTATCTAAATTATCGTACCTCTGATTATGTCTAAACAATCACCAATGTCTAAACTACAAATCGTCCGTCTCGCATTTTCGATTTACCAAGCGTTTATTTAAATTATTATTGTTCATTATGCACCTTAAATTCCACATACAAAATTTGTATGGCCGCGCGGCATCAAATAAATATGGACGAAGACATTTCAAGTAAAATATTTGCGAACGACACACCCTTAAGGAAATTTGACAGTTTGTGGTAGTCTGATGAGCAGGCGTGTGTACCAAGTGCTCCATACTTGGCTTGTATAGCGAACCCTAACATGACTTAGGGCACACATTGTTCAATACAAGTATAAAATAGTATGTTATGCAAACAAAACTTAGTTGTTTTCATGACTCGTGGCTCAGGGTTTACTCCTTTTCGTTCCCGAAGAAGTTATTAATCTACGCTTTTTTACATTTAGACATTGGTACGTTTTGTTAATTGAGAAAATATTATTTAACTTGTAGAGTAGTTTAACGCGTTCAATATGCGGTATTAATTTCAAGTTATCACTTATAGTTTTAACTTTTTTCGGAAAAAGTTTTCATTTGATATTGAATAACCGAAGTGTAACAAAAAAGTGTTTTGATGTACTCGTATTGTCCTTTTCTGTAAAAGCAAATATGTCTGAAACAGAAAGGTCACATTACCAGAGATATTTGCGGACTTGCGATCAAAAAATGTTGCTATTTAAGTAAGAAGGTAGCAAACGAAAGAACCTTTCTGACAAATGTTAAAATATTATTTTGGCATATTTCTTTTTGGTTTTAGTTGCCTTTCCGATGGAATTTTCCAATAATGAAGTTTATTTAATTACAGATTGACTGACAAAAGGTTATTGGTGGAAAACTAGGCAGCTAGTCTAGTCCAATTTGTCATCCGTTAGTTTTAAATGTAAGGTAACAACAGTAACAACCACTGTTGTTAATGACTGGCTAGTGCAGCCGGGACCAACGGCTTTTCGTGCCCTTCGAAGCTCGGAGGAGCTGGACATAATAAACTTTTGGTCCTATCCGATGACAGACTTTTGCGAAAGTTGCTTAACCTTAGCAATCACAAACCGGGTTCGTTAACCACTCTACTCAGACATGCGCAGGGGCGGAAAACCTAATACGTATTGTTTTCTCAGATTTATAAAAATGGGAGGCTAATACAAAAGCGATGGCAATGCAGTACCTATGTTCAACTTAACCTTTAAAAGGTTCGAAACGAAGTCTTGTTAAGAGGCTACTACCTAAGAATCACGGTTGATCAAGTCCGTCGCCTCAACTTTTTTAATCAAACTAAGGCCAGTTACCTGCGTCAAGGTTGAGCATGCGAACTTTTAACTGCATATGCAGCTTCAGCATCGAACTCATTACAGTTGAAAACAGTTGGCCATCGGAGTGTAGGAGAGGTTTTTAACAACTTCTGTAGGCGATTGAACGATTTAGAGTTTATTTGTAGTGTTTTCAATTAACCTTTTTTATTGAATGAAACTTTTAGTAATATCTTATCTATTTCTAACTCGCATTTTTTCAATAATTTTTTTAACCTGACTCTTAAGACCCTTTGCAAGATGCGTGGTCACGTATAATGTTGGTCGTCTCAAACTGAATTTGTTACATTGACCGGTCAGCCATTCTGATTGTCTTTGGTTTTATTTTTGTAAATATTTCAAGTGTCTTTGTAGCATAGACGAAGAAACAATCGCACTTATTGCATAATTAGAAGGTTTTTATTTAAATAGTAATACATTCACAATATCACGTAGGTAAAGTGTTTAGTTTATTAAATCTAAACAATATTGTAAATTTTTAATAATGCGTTCATAAACATAATAACAAGTTATACATACCTACTACCTCGAACCTGCCTTCCTACGAGTATATAATCGCCTCTAGTACATAGAGTAATCAATTAAATTTATTACCAAAATAAGCACCTGAATAATTATAATAAAATTGTCTTACAGTTACTTGGTTCTTAGTTATAAATGGTTGCCTAAATAAAATTATGTCAGTAACCTCCACACAAACATTTGCGCATAAGTATGCGGGACGTATCACCATCCTGATAGCGCTAGCCAAGACCATGCATATTCAATTGGAATGCTCACCCATACTTTCCTGTGCATAGGGTTGCTATGCTAAGATAAAAAAGGAAAGCCGGACTTACCAGCAATTTATTTTTCCGGACTTTTGTGTAAAAAGCCGTACATTCTAGACGATTACCCTTAAAAATTTGGTATTGACATTACTGTGAAATGAAGATACCGTTAAAAAATATCTCTTTGCTAAGTATCGTTCCCTGGCTGGCATTTTTACCGGTAAATTAATTAACCGCTCTACGCGGATTGACTAAAGCGCTATCTATATGTTACGAAAAAAGTAGCGATACTTTTCTATATAACGTTACCTGTTACTTACCGGTACTTATAGTGGGAATTTGGCAACGGCAAGCCCTGTTCTAGACAGATAATTGACTAGAGCCACCAATAACTGCGGAGGTGGATCGGCAGTGCTTGCGGTTGAAATCACTCGCGTGACTTGAAAATCGTGACCTCAGACAAAGAATAAATATGTAGGTACTAGTACCTACTAACGCAGCGGCAGCGCCCAGATAAAAAGCCGGACAGGTTAGACAACGTCTCTTGTGCCGGGCTAGCTTCCGTAAAGTCGAAACTTATCTTGTTGAGACATACACAAAGAAATAGTTATCTATATGTTATTTTGATACTGACGATCACTTCGATCAATAATGTACTAGATAAAGGATCCGGAAAAAAAACATCTCGAAAGTGGTCCGTTTAAACGTTTAAATTTCGAATAACAAAATCTAAAAAACATTGGATGGTTTCAACCACTTCAGCTTACTGTGAACCTGAAATCTTAACCATAAAGAAAAAAGTAAGTAAATAGCCTATATCCTGCGTAATTCCCTCACCTCTAAATCCTTTAAAATTAAATATAAACAATATCTTTCAGAAGTGCAGAAGCTAATTTGTTGGCTTCTGCTGTGTCAGTCTTTTCTTGGTGCCACCCGCACAGACCTAATATCTAAATTATCCTGTAACGGGTTGCTTTTTTGTGTCACTTTGAATTTTTTATTTTTATTTAATTTGTATTTTATTTCATGTATTACTAGTGTGGCGCTGAATAAATAATTTTTAATTTTTTAACTTTTATAATTATACTGTCCCACTGCTGGGAAAAGGTCTCCATCATTGAAATCAAGTCATCACTACAGTTTATGGTTTATGGCTTACTAACGATTACTTAAGGTTGCAAAGTATTTGTATTTGATATTAACTGTCATCGCTACATACGTCATTGTGGTTCCATGGTTCCAAAGTCGCCTACCGTTTTGCAAGTGATCATCGGCAATCTAGTATATTATTGATCGAAGGATGATCAGCTTTAAATATAAAACTATGATCCGCACAAATTGATATGTAAATAAATTCTGTTTAGTTGATTATGACTGACAGATTTTTTTTGGCTTCACAGAACAATTTCAATTACCATATAAAGCAGCTCAAGTCAACAGTGAACAGAATCAAACGAAAACATAACCCTCCTGACGCAGTCAAAAAACAAAAGGCGAACTGAAATAACAGCACTGTTTTGTTTTGTTGGGGAATTTAAACATCGAGCCCTTGTTTGGAAGTACAAAACGTAGGTAATTCAATGTTAACATTACGAAACACTTATAAAATTTTATAAAATACAGTGAAAAAATTAAACGCCCACTCGACCCAGCCAGGAATATTTAATTTAGCTTCAGTGCAGCAATTAGCACTTGAAAATAAAAAGTAAAAATTACGAAACACTTTTCACTAACTTAATGTTAAATTAAAATTTAGTTGGAATTCTGCTCTATAAATAATTTGATATCATAATTAAAAATATACAACCTACATACATTAGGTGAGCTACACCCACTTGCCAGAATTTCATTTGCCATAATTTCATCTGTTATATTAGTCAAAAGACATAATATTGTTTCTCATAATTTCATATGTCATACTCATTGTTTACTATGTTAGTCACGTGCTAGAAACTTTGCTTCCCATATAATCAAGTCAATTTTAATAACATCATTTGTTATCATCATTGTAAGCCGTAATTATCATATGTCATCGAAATTTCTTCTAGAAAAAAATCATAAAATCGGTTTAAACTAAACGATCAATAGGTTTAGGTTTGGTTAGGTTAGGTTAGGTTAGAACATGAAAAACAACGGCCAGAAAGCCAATCGCTTTTTAGGACAAAGGCGTTAGGTTAATTTTGTACGGAAGCGACTTGTGTAATATTCTGTTAAATATTATTATTGCAATTAAAAAAAATGGATAACAATACGTATAGCACTCGTATCATTATGAAATCTAATGTACGGGCTATCAAGAGTATGTCATATAACTTTTATGGTAAACAAACAATTCGGGCAAATGAAATTCGGGCAAGTAAAATTCGGGCGTATGAGTATTATTGCTTATATTTTTCGAGCAAACAATAGACAACCCATACATACTACGAGTAAATGTTATATTGGAAAATTCCTGACATATATTTGGTACATACACATTTTATAATAATGTCGACTAAAATTGTTGTAATATATAAATTCATTACAACAAAATTCAAGGTGATTGCAAATAAGGAGTGCCGATATGTCATAGTGAAAATTATAGGTACAATTTGTTAAAAGAACTAACCTTAATTCTTATGAATAAATTCTAACGAATTAATTAGCTCAAAGAGAAATTTAATGCACATTTACAGCAAACCAGATTTTATATGTCTGATGTTTTTAACAATACGGTATAGGCTTATGTCTTAACATTAGTTATGTAAGAATCATAATTTATATTTTTAAGCAAGGTAATATTTTGAATGTAATCTTCTTTTCCATGTAAAAATGCACTTTACAATGGTTTCTTTAGAAATAAAAAGCCAAAAATTGGGTATTTGGAATTTTCTTAATTCTATATTCTTGTAAGTAGCTGTTTACATTATGTGAACAAATCTTTATATTGTAATAAAGTAGCTTTACCCATCCTTTGTACAAAGAATACATAATTGTAATTAAAAATGTTATATTTTATTTGTGCCGCTTCAACACACTCAATAGACTCATTGGTAAGTACTAGATTTCTAGCCTAATAACATTAAGTCCCTTCTTACACGACGCTACTCAAAACAAACTAGTTACAAACTGTAATTACCAATGAGTATCTACATTATCTAGAATGTCACAACACTAATTTAAGTATTTTACTATAGTTTTGACTAGTGTGTTCGCGTCGTCTTAAAACAGATTAAAACTAAACACTTTCCAGCTGTATTGGTTTCGATCTTAAAATCGTTTATAAGTTTTATTTCTAGTACTCTAGTTCTCAAAATATAAAATCTTTTTTATTCTAGAACTAGCCATTGTAGAAATACAAGTACAATCAGCTTCGACAGACAAACAGATGAAGGCTTTAAACTGTATTCTGTGCTGTTACCACCATTTTTGTTTAACAAAGAAAACTCATTTCATAATGCCAGTGGCGAAACAGTGAGCAAAGCGATTCAAAACTTGAACCATATTTCTCATTTCACTTTGGAAGCTTAGAATTCCAATTTGCACTGTCTAAATTGTTACAAACTACAGACTCGGCAATGAATGGTTTAGAAATATGCTTCTGGGGGTCTTTCTGCTGCTCTTTACAACGTACATCATCATCATCAGCTCATTAAATCTCCCCACTGCTGGGGCACGAGCCTTCCCTATGGATGGATAGGGAGAACCGGCCATAAACCACCACGCGGGCCCAGTGCGGATTGGTGGTTGTTAACGACTGCTAATGCAGCATTGACCGACGGCTTTACGTGCCGTCCGAAACACGGAGGAGCTCGAGATGATAAATGTTTGGTCACCCATCCGATGAGCGGCCTTTGCGAAAGTGGCTTAACCTCAGCACTCGCAGACTGGTCGCGTTAACTACTGCGCCATCGAGCTCCTCCCACTAAGCCATCGAGCTCCTCTTACAACGTACACAGCCGTTTTGCATAGTATCTAGGGTAGTGGCACTAGTGTTTAACAGTTTAGGCCCAGTTTCCAACACAATTTTTGTCTTGTTTATATAATTTTTAACGCAAATTTTGTTGCGATACTGAAATCGGTTACGAAACCCTATTTTATTGATTAAAGGAAAAAACTGTTGATCACTGGTTCCTGTCGAACAGTGGTGTTACCGTAGTGGTAACACCACTGTGTACAGGTGTTGGTAACAGTGGTGTTACCACTACGGTAACACCACTGTTACCAACACCTCCAACCTAATAATGTCATCATCTGGCTACCGACATACTATTGACATGAGACGTCATTGCATTTGCCAGATGTGAGGCCATGCTCTCGTACCCTCTTGATCTGGTCATAGGACTGAATAAATCTATACTACTATATAAATCTGTAGGCTCTGTCTGTACATGCAATTTTTCTGACAAATTTTGGGATACATATTTGTTTTATGACTCACTGACACCAATTCAACGTATCAATACTTCAACAGCTCAGGGTCACGACAAGACTTTCTACCATCTGTCTCAAGCGTGTCCTTGATTACTTCGGTCACATTGCCAGGAAAGATGGCGACAATCTGGAAAAACTAATAGTGACAGACAAAGTCGACGGCAAAAGAACTCGTGGTCGCAGCTCGATACGTTGGTCTGATCAGACTCGCACCGCACTCGCCACTTCAGTCTACGACGCGATGCATGCCGCCGGTGACAGGGGACGATGGCGAAACATTATCAGAAAAAGACTGCTGGGAGGTGGTGGTCACGACCCTCAGACATGAGGGTTACGATGTGAAGAGGAGGACACCAACTACGATTTTTTAAATTTTTGTCTCTCATCTGTCTGTCTACCTGTACTATGTCCTCTCATAACTCAAGAACGGCTTGACCGATCTTGATGAAAAAGTATGTAGTAAGAACATAAGATTGTGCAAATAAAAGGCTATACAGAAAAAAATAAATTTTATTCACAAATTTTCGCACAGCGAAGCGGCTAGTAAGTACATAATTTTGTGGATATCATAATCATCATCATCTTTTGTGAACATACTTAAAGTATTATTTAAGAGAAGATTAGAAGTTGTGACTATGACGATAGTCAAACTTGAATGTAACTTGAATACATTCAACCTTGCAACTTGAATATATCTCTGTAAATAATTAAAATTTTATTAAATACCTATATTTTTACTTAGCCTCTACATCAAAATCTTTGAACGAAAAGAACATCTCATAATATACTAAAGGAAATCACTTAGCAACAGTCAACCTCTCCGTTTCTTCGAGGACACATTTTCCAGTTTTCTCTGAACGACCCTTTTGCAGTTTAACGTGTTTAGTGGCTATACTTACCTAAAACTTTTCATTTACCTATTGAGATCTGAAATATATAAAAAAACAACGATGAGAACCTCTGAGTTGACTGCAAAAAATTGTTAGAATCAAGACATTACGTAAAAAAATATTTATTTATTTGGAAGGGTAAGCACTTCACCTTCATCTCACCTAATGTTAAGTGATGATAAGACCAAAAGTGGAAGCGCACTTTACCCCGAGTCCTCAACAACTGAGGCACTGGCTATCTTATCTCTAACTGTCGGAATACAGCAATGCTATTAAACATAATTATTTCCTTTTTTTAGCAACCTGATTCCTAATGATTACGATTACGATTATACTTTAAATTATTGCCTCTTATAGAATTTACCTCTCTAGATTGCCGGTCTCTTGGTTACCAATAAGGGCGAATTTGTTTTGGTCTGATTAAGTACAAGCACGTACATTACGTTGAAATTGCGAGCACACACCAGTCAATTTACTATACTTGGCGTTAGATAATGAAAGGGCTATACTGTACATAGAATTCGTGTAGCTGCGAATTGTGCCTCTTTTTGGAGAAAATAACATGTTTTCTTTAAGCCATAAGACCTTAAGTATACGCTAATGTATACGCTCATTAGTCAACTATCGATAGACCATGACACAATATAACTCGTATTATCGATATATCACATTTTTTGATTTATTAATATGATGACTTGATTTTAATGATGGAGTCCTTTGTCCAGCAGTGAGACAGTCCTAGGCTATTTAATTCTAATACCACGTAACCTTGTTGGTTTTATATTCCATAACCAAAAGTCATAATTATATATTCTAAAAAGTACGGTAGGTTGGTAGTGAAGATACTATCGATAAAATGGTATACCTACGTTAATACTATTGATAAAGCCAATCAAAAACTAGAAAAAAGTGTGGTTGTTAAGTGCAAGTGCTTGGCATTTAAAAATTAGTTAATTAATTAAAACTGAAGATAGGCTACGCCATTTGCTTTCTAAGTGTTACCTCTTAAAAAAATAAATTAAAAAGATAAAGGTAAAAAATAATTAATAATTAATAATTCTGCCTGTTCTTCTGTTTTCGTTTATTGTTGTATCATTATATTTATGTTGTATTATAATTAAGTGTGTAAGTTAATAAAAACTTTTCTATTCTATTCTATTCTATTCTAAAAGATTGATTTTGTTCATGTTCTCAAAAGTCTTGAATTTTCCTTCTTTATCAATATAACGGATTTTCTCCATAAAAGCTTGCTTATTTTACTTCTTATCCCAATAATTTATAGTAGTCCAGTCCCTAATCTTATATAAAACCCTTAAAATATTGCGTCTTTCTCATGCAGACGTCACAAATTAAGGCGAAGCTTTATGTAAAGTGGGATAAAGAAAAAAATACATGTAATGTAAAATGAAGTACGCCTTTCTTGTGCTTGAAAAGTTTCAGAGTTTCCTTTTTCCCTGGAAAATTACGTCAATGCACCGATAGCTTGATTATTCTCGGCGGGAACGGCCGAGGCTTAAACAGGCGTAGGTAGGCTTTAAGGCTGTCACTTCATTTGTTTTTATTTATACATGCAAAAATGAGAATGTAGGTAAATGCTTTCGGTTGTACGTTCGTATTTGTCTTTCCTCCAACCTCCTTCGTTTGGTTTGTTCGTTCGAAGTTCAACTTGTATACGGCTCAATAAATTTTATTTCCCTAATCTTATATAAATCAGAGCAGAGTTCACAAATTAAGGCGAAGCTTTATGTAAAGTGAAAAAATACACGTAATAGAGAATGAAGTACGTCTTTAAAAAAAAATATTTTACGGGTGGGCACAGTGCTTTGATCTCACCTGATGTAAAGTGATGATAAGGCCAATGATGAAAGCGCACTTCACACGGGATCCTCAACTAGTGAGGCACTGGCTAT
Organism: Eudonia truncicolella; assembly: GCA_949315975.1. Taxonomy (NCBI): domain Eukaryota; kingdom Metazoa; phylum Arthropoda; class Insecta; order Lepidoptera; family Crambidae; genus Eudonia; species Eudonia truncicolella. The sequence continues at coordinate 14,329,639 of OX438837.1, read as the reverse complement.
CTTATCTCTAGCTGCCGGAACACAACAATGCTACTAACATTGATGTTATAGCGACATATTTTAGATAAGATAGTGGTAAGCTAACCAGGCGGACAAACAAGCCCTACCACCAACCAAACCGAGTACACAAACATGTACCCCTTGGGATTCGAACCCGGTAACTCTGGGTCTAAACCGGTGGTCTTAACGGATTAACCACTAGACCACAGAGGCGGTTAAAAAAAACGTTTTTTGTGCTTGAAATAGTTTCAGTTTCCATTTTCCTAAGAAAATTACGTCAATGCAGGGAACGGCCGAGGTTCCAACAGGCGTGGGCGTTATGGCTGTCACTTCGTTTGATTTTATTTATACATGCCGAAATGAGAATGTCTTCTAATTTCCATGTCCATTATTTATTAGACGTAAAATGTAGAATTAATTCATAACAAGAAGAGGAGTAGTACTTAGCAACTCGATATACATATTATACTACTCTAATAATATATTATATACTCTATTTGATAGAAATCCGTTAACACCACGCTCCACGTTCCACGCTGTATTCCTAGAAAGTCTATAACACCTCTCTGCCCCCCACTTCGTCGTTCCGTTCTTGGAATTAACTCTGCCATACCTAGACTTTGCAGATTGGTAAACGATCACAGTAATAGTATAGACATATTTAATAACTCCATACGGAGCATTAAGCGTACGTTTTATGTGGCCAAGAAAAAACTGTTATTAAGTTAAAAAATTAGATAGAAATTCTCTTTTTTATTTAGTTAGTAGATAAATTACTACTCCTTTTACTTGTCATGTGGTGTCTACCTTTAATTAGTTTTTTGTATTTACCTGTTGTTACTTATATTTTATGTATTATAGTGAATGTGTTAATACATAAACTGTTGGTAGGCCTTTTAAAATAAATAAATAAATAAACAGCCGAAACACGAAGTTTGCCGAGAGACATTTAGAAACAGCTTTATGTAACACTAGTCAATATAAAGCATTAAGTTTGTACATAAGTTAACAAAGTTTCCACTGCAAAAGAAATATAAACAGTTGATCATCATCAGCTCTTTATAAGTTGAGGTACGAGCCTTCAATATGGATGGATGGGGAGAACGGGCCATAAAATACCCCGTACAAATTAGTAGTTGTTTACGACTGCTAATGCAGCGGAGACCAACGGCTTAACGTGCTTACCGTGTTTCTAGTCTAGCGGCTAGAAACGGCTTATTTGGCTTATTGTCATCTCTAGCGATAACTAGCGGCTGGAAACGGCTGCTTACATTTCATTGATATATTCACATGACTAGTATTTTGTTTTTGTTGTTTCTCTTCTGATTTATTTAGTATAGGATACATTTAACATAAATAGACATAAACAAAGCCATTTGCATCTGTATTAAGTGTGCTGGTTAGAACTAAGATAGCTCAATTGGAAGAGCACCTGACCCGGTATGTCAGAAGGGCGCAGGTTCAAATCCTGCTCGTGAAAATTTTTTCAACATTTGTATTTTTGTAATTTGTTTCGCAACAAAATTTGCGTTAAAATTATATAAACAAAACAAAAACATAATAGTAATAGTAAGCATTTAGTTGTATATCTTTGTTTTTTTTAAAATATTTACGGGTAAGTACAGTTCCTTGATCTCACCTGATGTTAAGTGATGATAAGGCCAATGATGGAAGCGCACATCACCTCGGATCCTCAACTAGTGAGTTACTGGCTATCTTATCTCTAGCTGCCGGAACACAACAATGCTACAAACATTGATGTTGGATGTTTGGTTTATAATAATGATTAAATCCGAAGTAAACTAATTTAGACCTTTATTCTAATAATTTTCATACCACCACCTAAACACAAACGTTGTTTCATAGTTTCCTGTTCGTCTCTGAATTAAGTAAATTAGTAGGTATAAACGGTGTCTTCGGTGTGTATATAAAAAAAAAAATAGTACTACATAATAAGTGCTACTGTATAACAAAAATAAGACTTTAACAATAAAAAATGTAATAAAAATGGTTTTTTTTTCGATGCTCAGGTCGGGTATCTACCCGGTATCAAGCGGCTGGTTATTCGTTTCTAGCCGCTGGTTTCGGTAACTACCGGCTTACAAGCCGCTGGTTTATAACTATAAACTAATCTCACATCGGTGAATTGTGAATACTTCAGTCTGTTGTGTATATTTTATGCAATATTTACATGTGGGCTTTAATATTTTACATAGTTTATTGTATCTTGTAACCTGTCAACATTCAACCTTCCTTAAAAAAAAATCTTGTACTTGTAATCAATAAATCAATTAATTTTAATAGTTTGTATATTCTTTGTTATCATAAAGATAACGCAGGCGAGCATGCATGCTAGATTTTAAACCATTTCGAACCATTTATTGCTTTTGTTTTGTATATCTACCGTTATAACATTGACGGTGGGACGATTTCTTTGCTCGCTAGCGTACTCGTCATACAGCAATGTGTAACAGGTGTACCGCAAAGGGCAATCAGCTTTAGGGCTCAAACAAACCCGATCAATGTCCCAGTTAAAGCATGCCGGATGGAAACCAGAATTCGGTCGGCTTACCTGTACATCAAATAGGTAATGGCGAATTGAGCCGACACAAACATGTGAGTGGCACGCCTGATGTTACAAACGGCAAACACTGCCACAGCGCCCGGAACAAAAACTCAACGAAAGCTCTATCCCTGTTAATAATAAACGTTACAATTTTCTTCTTTTCTTTTTATGAATAGAATTCGTATGTGAACAGTCCCGACCGGGTGGTTGCGAGGACCCAGGAGGTGTGTGAGGTTGATCACATAATGGCATGTGGACGACCCATTAAACTGCTCGACACCCGTTAACCACTGGGCTGGACCCCTAGCACTCGAATAGTCCTCATCAGAGCGCTTAACCGTACTTGTAGTGGAAGCGTCACCTTGGAGACTGTCGCGGCGTATGAGGAAGGTGGTTACCATCACCCCGCATAGGCTAGGATGGGTGCAACTGCCCAAAGAGTGTTAGTAGCCCTGTTAGTGTTTGCCCCCTGGCAAACACGAACCCTCCGTTTTTTATGAAACTTTTATTGATGCGCTATTCATCACCAGCTTATTGATGTCCCACTGTTGGGGCACGAGCCTTCCCTATGGATGGATAGGGAGAACAGGTCTAGTGCGGATTGGTGGTTGTTAACGAATACTAATACAGCCGGGACTTTACGTGCCTTCCAAAGCACGGAACGGCTTGATATGATAAATTATTGGTCGCCCATCCGATGACGGGCTTTGCGAAAGTTGCTTAACCGTAGCAATCGTAGACCGGGCGCGTTAACCAATGAGCTATTAACTCATTAATAATAGTCCTGTTAACCTAACCACAAAGGCTAATAATAATTATGCTTGACTTCAGGTATGGATTCGCCACGTGGTTCACGGATTGAAGCACGATTCCCGCATTTATCTCGATTATGCAATTTCTTGAATGCTGCAGATTACGTGACAGCCCTGTATTAAGCCACGTCCCTATAAGTGTTCGATGAAAGTTATATTGGAAATCGAGGCGCCAAAGAAATGAAACAGGCTGAAAATTTTGAAGAATTCCTGCAGCGTCCATGAGCAGTTAAGCCGATATACAAAATTAATTGGAATTTTCCAGACCCGCTTTTATTGGAAAATAATCTTGGTCAACTTCAAGACGTAGGTATGAGTATATAGGTAAGGTTGGAGTTTACGAAAGAAACGTGAAAGTATCCGATGGAAAAAGAAATTGTCGGTCCATTAAGAACTCTGTCCCTTTTTAATAGCTCTCAATTTTGACTGAGAATAAATCTTGAGACGTTGGAAATCTTCGAGTTTTCAGGTGATTTGTCATAAGTACTTACTAATGGTATCAAGTAAAGCTAACAACTTAATGTTAGGTTTCCTCTAAAAAATGTGCTTTATTTGGTACCTACTGGACAGATTCTAAGTTCTTACGTTTCACGATTATTTTAAAATATGAGACACTAAAATGTACTACTTTAACTACTTTATAAACCAAAGCTAAGCAAAATAAGATTTCCTCAGTCCATAAACTTGGTTACTCTATCTTTATTTTTTTATTTTTTTTATTCTTAAACTTGTGAAGTATATTGCTATTCAGTATATTGCTATTCAGCTATTCAGTAAGATTGAAAGGCAACAAAGATTGAACCGCACTTCATTCGGAATCCATAACTATCTGGCTAACTAACTGACTATCTCTACAAACTGACTATCTCATCTCTATCGGAACATAACAATGCCTCAAACATCACTAAGATAAGAAAGATGGTAGCTAGCCATGGCGGATTTAAAACAGGCACTAACCAAATTTAATACAATTTGTTCGAGCTTACCTATGTTTGTTGAGCGTTGTCGCCTGCTCATGACGCCTTTGCTAGTAACTTAGATCAAAGAATTTACTACGAAGAAACTGTAAATACCAACAGCGGTGCTTCAAAGAGCCTGATAAAATATTTTTATTAAACGCAATATAAAAAACGGTATAGGTAAGCGATATACAGGGTGACATTCAGTCAAGTGCAGGTACTTTTGAACGGATATTCGGTGACTTATTTTATATTTTATCGAAAGTAATTTAGACTAGATTTTAGATTCTCAAATCTGTTTTTCATTTATATTTTATGAAAAATCTGCATTTAAAATATATGCTACAAAAACACAAATGTTGAAAAAATTTCCACGAGCAGGATTTGAACTTGCACCCTTCTGACATACCGGGTCAGGTGCTCTTCCAATTGAGCTATCGTGGTTCTAACCAGCCCGCCGAAATTATTCAACACTATTTACTTTTCTTTTTTTTTTTACTTTGAAAGCCAAAGGCGCCAATTCAACAACTACAGTCATTAACATTTGATCATAATATTTTTACAAATACTAAAGATCAGTTAAAAAGCAGGCAAGGTATTTATATAATGTTTTTGTTTTTTTATATAATTTTAACGCAAATTTTGTTGCGAAACAAATTACAAAAACACAAATGTTGGAAAAGTTTCCACGAGCAGCATTTGAACCTGCACCCTTCTGACATATTTGTTTCGCAACAAAATTTGCGTTAAAATTATATAAACAAAACAAAAACATTTTTAAAGTATATGACTTAATAAAATACTCACGCACATCTATTCATTGTGAAAGTCGCGTAAATTAATGGAGAGGATGCCCAAGCAATAGTAGTATTAATACAGTACGATGTTTTCTGTATTTCCGTAAGTAACTCAAAGTCGTAATTTACTTTGAAACAAGCGTATAACTAATATATATTCTTGGGGTAATTTTTTTAGGCATACATTACCTACCTGCGTTCAAAATATCGGCACTTGATTTCAAACCACCCTGTATATAACGAGTGCAGGCAAGCCAAGTACTTACGTAACGATGCTGAATTAATAATAGTTACCTACATGAAGTGAATTACGTTCTAAATATAGATGCATTAGAAAGCTTTCTTGAAGCTAAGCTTTTGATTAAAATTTTCTATAAATATGCAGCGCGGTGAGATTGAATTTCCATAACTACTTATACATAGGAATGAAACCCAATAAAGTGATGAACACTAATAATATTATTAAAAATTTTTCCTTGACAAAATATTTTAATACATTTATAGATAGTTTAACTCTAGTTTGTTTCATTATCATTTTTTTTATGTAAACCTGGTAACTAATTTAAAATACAGAATGAAACACATAACTGTACATAACGAGTATATTAGCTCATAACAAAACATATAAAATAATCATTACAAATCTTCTATATACATAATAATGACTTGTCCTGACTGACTGATTCATCATCGCCGAGCCGAAACCGCTGTAGCAAATTTTTTATTTTCTATTTTTATAGATAGCTCAGCAAATGACTCCATCTCACCAGATGTTTAGTGGAAATGGAGTCCAGACGTAAAGATAACTGGTGCAGCGTGAAAACAAGCGTAGCATCAGATAACCTCACTCTGCCGGCCCACAAGGTGCTTGCTTCTTCACGCCTCTTTTAAAATAGTATTTCAATATATGTCAGCCTACGCCAAACAAAAGACATCATAACAGTCAACAAAAACTGACGGCTGTAATGTAAAAGCTTACGAAACTAAACAACTAGTAACTAAATTAAAAAAAAAAACTTTAAGAAATTTAAAAAGTCCGCATCAGGCCAAGCTGTTGCTGTATTTATCGTGTATGAATTAAGGTTAGTTAATAAGTTTACTAACTGGCCCTAAATAAGTTTAGTTTACGTTAAATGATTCAAACCTTCAACTTTAAGTGCCTTACAAATAAACAAATAATTAGGTCCGAATAGTTATCCCGTGTTTTGTCTCTTTTATTTTTTTGTTTATTTGTAAGGGGCTAAAAAATAATACAATAAAGTGTACTAGTAAATTTTAACCCGTACCCATTTTACCAAACGTTACAATAAATGTCTAAAAAATACAGACCATTCCAAAAAGTTTCCATTTGAAACGAAGCCGAAAAAAGAATAGTGCTCTCTGATTCGGCGAATCGTATGTATTTTTTAACGGCTGTCGAGTGACGAAAAAATGTTGCAAGATTTACGGGATTTTTTGCTTACAAAGACCGGAACGGACGTAGGTCTAGCTGCAAACCTTATGTAAGTATTTGGGTTCGTTTACAGGGTAGTGGCACCAGCGTTCGACAGGAACGAGAGTTTGACTTTTTTTTCTTTCTATCATCAAAAACAGAGGTCAGCAAGTAATTTGTCTTTAGCAACAATTTAATACAAACCACCTGCTTTGCCATCCAGTAAAGTTTCAATGAGATTCTATTCTATTCTAACGTTAGACGGAACGGGGGTACTAAGCCGAAAGGAGGGTAAAGTATACATGATAATGAATTACTTTTGTCTAAAAACTTTTCCTTAATAATGGATAATTTTAGATTAACAGCTTTTTTAAGATTTCAAAAGAAATTACGCTGTGGTTGGTAGCCCTGGCGGTCACAAAAAAACAAATTAAAAATTAATATTATTGAATACATCTTTCGGCTTAGTATCCCCGTTTCGACTAACGTTGTATTTTTTGGTAATTGTGACGAACACTAGTGCCATTACCCTTCATGGTTCATTATTCATGGTTCATTATTCCTTCCTTCTTTTCAGCACAGTAATCTCCACTGCTGGATGTATGCCTCTCATATTTTCTTCTACATTGTAGAATAGGATCTAGGATAGATCTTATTATTGCAGCCGGGACCAAAGTCTCAAGGTGCTTTAGTAAACGGAGGGAAATCGAAATGAAAAAAAATGATCACCCATCCGAAAGATGGCTGAAGTAAATAATTTTTTTTTTAATATTACGGGTAAGCACCGTGCCTTGGTAATAATAATAATAATAAAAAAATGGTCATGCAACGCTCTACTGGGATCGCTCTATCATTACGGACAGGACTATTGTCGCCAATAAGCCTGATATCGTGGTGGTTGACCGATCCCAGCGCCGGGCAATACTGGTTGATATCACCATACCTCATGATGAGAACCTCGTGAAAGCCGAGAAGGACAAGCTCAGTAAGTACCTTGACTTAGCTCACGAGGTGTGACCGCCATGTGGGATGTTGATTCAACCATTATTGTCCCGATAGTCGTTTCAGCGAACGGTCTGATAGCGAAGAGCCTCGACCAACATCTTAAGAGGCTCTCGCTTGATGGTTGGATCAAGGGTCAGATTCAGAAGGCAGTACTCCTTGACACGGCACGTATTGTCAGGAGGTTCCTCACTCTGCAGCCCTGACCACCGGTAGCTTGGGCCCTGCCCCGCTGCTGGTGGTACTCTAGAATTAGTTTTTTATAATATTTTATTGTTTTTTTTATTAAAATATTGTAAAAATCTAGTTTTAAGAAAGAAAATAAATAAAGAGTATAATAATAATAATAGTAATAATAATTGTAGTATAATGAAATAATTTTCCATTCAGATAGTGGATATTATTATGTTTTACACTTACACAAAATATAAGGAATAATATCGGAATCAATAGAATAGTTTTTTTTTATACTTAGCACGGCAAATGACTCCACACCACCTGATGCTAAGTGGAAATGGAGTTCAGACGCGAAGACAACTGGTGCAGCGTGAAAACAACGCAGCATCAGTCAACTTCACTCTGCCGGCCCACAAGGTGCTTCTTCTTTGAAGGACCTCATATCATAGGAAAGAGGGGGAAAACGTGTGCTGGTAGACTATTCCATCTTTTGGAGGTGCGACAAAGAAAGATACGAGTCACCAAATTTCTTTGCGCGCGATGGGATATGTGTGACAGTGAAGCGATGACACCAGAGAGCAGCACGTGTACTCCTATGGAGGAAGGGAGAAGGTGGGATAAGGTCAAAGAGTTCTTCAGAGCACTCGCCGTGATATAAGCGATAGAAGACGCTGAGTGACGCTATATCTCTACGCAATTGCAGGTGTTCGAGAGTATTAGTTACCTCTGCATTGCCGATAATATGTACAGCGCGACGCTGCAATCCGTCTAAGGCATTGAGAAGATACTTTGCAGAACCGTCCCAGATGTGCGAGCAATACTCCACGCAAGACACAACTGGTCAGGCGTAAAGAATCGGCGCACTCTGTTCAGGACACCGAGTTTTCGTGAGGCTGTTTTGACGGCTTAGAGATGTGCCCTGAAGAGTTGGAAGAGGAAGGAATGGTGACTTTTTGGCCGTAAACGCACACACCTGTGTTTTTTTGGCATTGAACTCAACCAGATTATTGGAGCCCCAATTAGATATGAGGTCCAATACCCGATTGAGCTCAAAACCTACTGGAGATCAAATAAAGCTTTGTCCAAAGATAATATTCGATGAGTGCCACAGAGATGCGTTAATCTATTTGCGATTAAATATAATTTAAAAGCCATCATCATTAGCCTATCATCACATTATCACCAGCTCATTATATGTCCCTACTGCTGGGGCAAGAGCCTTCCCTAAACCACTAAGCGGGCTCAGGTGCGGTGCGGTGGTTGTTACGACTGCTAACACGGCCGGGACCAACGGCTTAACGTGCCTTCCGAAGCAAGGAGGAGCTCGAACTCCCAATGCCTCGTACATACCCATATAGTGACATTGGGAGGATCGGAAGGGTACTTCTCTTTACCTTCTTGGTATACATTTTTCTTTTTTATCGTTTCGTTTGAGTCGCTTCTCTGTGCATTCCCACCATGGCGTCATCCCGCAATCAATCATTGTAGAGATACGCGATGACACCGCTGGTATATTATGTTATTTGTTGTTGGAAGTCACAATCGTGACCTAGAAAAGGGTGGATTAACTGCCGAGCCCTTTTTTATTCTTGGTGTGGTAGATGTACGGTTGAAGGGGTTAAGTCCATTTTGTCTGAATCGGTCACTATAAAAACAATGTAAATCAAATGGTTGTGTTCTTCTCCGGCCTTATTATCACTTTCTTTTAGATGAAAAAGGTCGTGTGTTGTCATGTGATAAAGTTAAAGTCAAATCATTTATTCAACATAAATCAATACAGGCACTTAAAATACAAATTTTAATAAAAAAGGAGATGATGATTGTGCTAATACTCGTAAATTGTAGAGAAACCTTGATTTTAATGATAAATGCCCTGCACAGTGCAGTCCTCCAGAGGGAAAGTGTGCTTAAACTATAACTTATGTAGATGAGATACTAATATTAGATAAATTTATAAATTTAACTGCACCTATTAATATATTGAAAGTCTTGTGTGTTGTTACTAAGACAACAGTAGCTTTAATAACCTCTGTTAAGTATGTGGCAGATGCAAATTGCAATAACACAGAAGATATTATTAGCATCCCCTTCCTTTTACGGGAAATGGTAAAAATTATGTTGAACACGCCAATTCCATTTATGAGGTTGTAAAACGAAAAGTTAAAACCTTGTTATCGTCATTCGGTACATTAGTCACGAATTAGTAATTTCCGGGCTGCCTTTATACAAAATACTAAATTCATTCGCTGCCTTAATAAATAAATAAAAAAAAACTTTATTTTATTTTTATAAAGACTTATATAAGTTATCTATTAGGTTTATAATCGCCTGTTCTAGGAGGCAACGCTCTAAGTGTGTATTATAATTATAAAAAGTTAACACAAATAAGGTCTTATTTTTTTTCAAATTTAATTATACCTACTTATTTCTCTAATTTTATACTGACGTGTGTAAGGGTGTGTTGTGTAGTGTGTTAAGCATAGGGATATATTGTGGGTGAGGGGTGAATGCAGTGTGTGCGAGAGTCTGTTGTAGGACTGTGCACTGTACAGTATGTATGAAGGTGTGAAGAAAAATAAAGGAGAAATATGGACTATTGTCTGGCTTAGAATGATATTACCTATTACTTTTAATACATTACGTGATAGTATTGTGTTTGTGTACCTATAATAAATAATTATTTAGGTTAAGCAAGTAACCCATCACTAATGTTATCTATTCAATGATAGTATGTATATATGATATATGATGGCGGCGCGGGGCGGCGCGGGGCGGCGCGGGGCGGCTAGCTCAAACCTATTCTTATCTATGGAACTAACTGCCTCCGTCCCTCGTGTGCTTTGTGTTCGCGGCGAGGGCAGCCGCGGGCATCGACAGACGCGGTCTTTATTGCTTCGCGGTCAAAAAGACTACCCTGCCCCGCCCCGCCGTCTGCAAAGCGCCTTATAGTCACGCTGTTGAAGCGCGCCGCGTTTCTCATAGGTCCGCCTTGCGTCAAGCGCGTGCTGTTGATACGCACTGCTCGACGGCGCAACTGTGAAACCAGCCTTAAAAGCTCGATACAATTGTCTTCATAATATTTGAAAAAATAAAAATAAAGCATTTCTAGAATAAAATAAGACCAGTAGTATTGTATACCTAGTTTGAACCTTATTGCTTTTATGCGTTTTGTAACTATGCTCTGAATCTTTTAACGTACAATCGTTTACAGAGCTTTCGTGTCGTTATAGGGTTAATAAAACCGCTTCAACAGTGGTAAATGTTCATATCGGTGCCAGGATTGGAAGCGGCGCCGTAATCGATTTACGACATCGAATGCGTATGGAAGCGTTTGACAAAAATTCTGTTCCCTGCGACAGGTTTGACAAATTACGAGTACATGACATTAATAATTTACACTTTATGTGCCTAATGTTTCTGTCAAAGTCAAAGTAAAAAGAAAGTAAATAGCCTATAACTGTCCCAAAGCTGGGCAAATCATTGAAATCAAGTCATCACTACAATTGATGGGTAATGGCTTAATCACCACGCTTGTCAAATGCGGGTAGGTGATTACTAACCCGGGCTATGCATCGAAAAATCCGAAACACACTACCTGACCTTAGAATTGAATTTGGGACCGTCGTTAGCGTTGTTTCTAAAAGGGTTGCTTAACGAATATCTAAAAAAGTAAAACTAACATTACCTATAAAAGTCGAAGCAGTCTTAAATGTAAGAATTACGAGTACTTAACGCTGCCTTATAATGTTAGCTGTGTCAACAGTCCCCGTGTGTAGAAGCTTTTAGTTTGCCGAACTATTTGCGACCACTTAAGCGTCTTTGCCAGTTGCAAAACGCAGTAATAACATTGTAGGTAAGTTTTTAAAAGCTTAATGGCGCAGCTATTAGTGCTTTTTCATTTAATTTCTTACATTTTCATTTCCTTTTTATTTATTTTTTATGCATTTAACTTTCGTTTAAATTTTCTTTTCATTTTTCTTCTGAGTAGCTGGAACTCAGCAATGGAGGTGAAATCCAATTAAGCGTTCGTTAATCATAACAATAAACATGGTTTCAAGTGTTACGAATCCATCGGAGCGGTGTTGTTCCAAAGTTCTCCAGTATATCCACTGCCTCGGAAAGCAAACACTCCCAACGTGAGTCTGTTGGTTATTTGGCAGAGCGCACGCAACAATTAAGGCGATACCATACCGTTTTAAGTTCGCTAGTAAATTAGAGATATATGACGTTACAGTTTTGTGTATTGATCTCTAAAATACAGTGTGAAATGTTTTTGTTTTGTTTTATATAGTTTTAACGCAAATTTTGTTGCGAAACAAATCACAAAAACACAAAAATGTTGAAAAAATTTTCACTAGCAGGATTTGAATCTGCACCCTTCTGACATACCGGGTCAGGTGCTCTCCCAATTGAGCTATCGTGGTTCTGACCAGCCCGCCGAAATTATCCAACACTATTTACTTTTTAACTTTGAAATCCGATCATAATTTTTTTACAAATACTAAAGATCAGTCAAGATGTAGGCAAGCTGTTTATAAACTGTTTTAGTTTTGTTTTAACGCAAATTTAGTTGCAAAGCAAATCACAAAAACACAAATGTTGAAAAAAAATCCACGAGCAGGATTTGAACCTTCACCCTTCGGAAATACCGGGTCAGGTGCTCTCCCAATTGAGCTATCGTGGTTCACAACACACGTGGTTTACCCGCCCGCATAATGACGCGGGCCCAGTGTGGATTGGTAGTTGTTAACGACTGCTAGTGCAGCCGGGGCCAACTGCTTAACGTGCCTTCCGAAGCGCAGGAGCTAGAGATGATAAATGTTTGGTCACCCATTGAATGGCCGGCCTTTGCGAGAGTTGCCTGACATTCGCAATCGCAGACCGGCGTTTATCACTGCGCATCAAGCTTTGTGATCACAAGGATAACAAGTAAAAAAAGTAAATAGCTTATATCTATTCCACTGCAGAGACAGAGACCTCCGTCATTGAAATCAAGTCGCTGCGTAAAACTAATTTCGGCCAAAATTCACCAATCCCACGTCTCTGTAGAACTTACAACCAGTTCAGTTCTCAATTGGATATTTCGTATTCCTTCATCAAAAATCGGAGACTGTTTATGTCCATGCACCAAGACACACTTTAGTAACCATATTTCACAAAAGGAATAAAATGAATTATGTAAATAGGATATATCCTACATGTATTTTTTTTTTAGTTTCATTAGTTGTAGTTTTTACTGAGGTCATAATATGTGTGCTTGTTGTGTTTGTCTATAATAGATTGTACAATTAGATCATAATTTATGTATTTTTTTTAAAAAGTAAGCATTACTTGTAACAGTCGTTGACAAACCATTATAATTAAATAAATAAAATCACTACAATTGATGCGTATTGGCTTCATCACCACACTGAGGCCAAAACTCATCACGCAGGTCCAATGCAGGTAAGTGGGTAATACCTATATTGGTAATATAAATATACCTAGTGGGTGTAACACCTGCTATGTTACTGCAAAGACTGTTTGATTTACTTGCAACATCGCAACCCGAACGCGCAACCTGCACTCCAACCAAATCACTCGACAGGGTGTTATAACGCCCTTAAAACCTTTATATGGATGTGCCCTAATATAATACTTTTAAAAGTTAATTTACAACACAAACGCCTGGTCGGACCTCAAGAGTTACGCTAGCCTTTTTCATTAATCTCTATCCTGAGCTAATTATTTTACTTCTTCTTAGGTTAAAGCGAACAAAAGAAACGAGTCTTATGAAATATTACGTAAAGACATAACGGAAAACATATTTCCAGCGCCTCCGAGTTTCGGCAACCATTTACAAACGGAGCTGGTCCATTCCTTACCCCGTACCTTGCGTTTTGTTTTCACTCGGCAGCACACCCAATTACATGGAAAAGGACTATGCTTGTGAAGAAATAATGCCCGCTGCTTCTGGAATGATCTCATTTGTCTGTTCTTAGCTCGGGTTTGCGATGAGCTTTGTAGAAATCATAGTTTTTGTATTTCTTTTTGGGTACACACGCCTGCACGTCAACCTACCCAAAACTGTCAAATTTCTTCAATACATTGTCAACCTTAAGCCTTAAATATAAAGTTCAAAGTCTATTGTGGAAATTTGACAGTTTGTGGTTGGTTGATGTGCAGGCGTCTGTACATTTTAAGTGCTCACCAAAATATTTTTTTATACCATAATATACACATCAGAATAATAGTACGTTTTGTATATATATTATTTTTGCTTGCCAAAATGGATTAATGCTCACCAAATATTGTTTTACTGAAACAGTAACATTGATACCAACAATTTTTACACTATTATTCAAATGATTGAGGATACTAGCTGCTCTACTCCTGTAGGTCACGTGATAGGTTAGAATTTGGAGGTTATTTTTTTTTATTAGACAGCAGGAAGCAACATTTACCAAATTGAAACTCGAGGCATAAAATATTGGTGTTATCTATTTGGTGACAATAAAACATATTTGGTCTGAAATAAAGGTTGCAGTTAAAAGGTATTCATATATTTTTAAGGCATTTAATAAAAATATAAATTGTACATATTGTTTTTATAATATTTTAGAAAACACAATTTGGTGATCATTTATCCATTTTGGTAAGCGTTTTGAATTTTATTGGTAGTGAAATTGATACATTTTTGGTAGGCGTAAAAAGAAGAAGAAGAGGCTTGTGTTTAAACACAAGCCTTTCTTTTTATGTCAGTCCCAACGTAACCTATAACAGTAACTTGACTTAATGCAAATAATATTTTGAGACGATTAAAAGTGCTTATGTAATAAATTACTTGAATAAAGATTAATTTCATTTTACTAAAGAAACTATAATACAAACAATTTGTACGCTACTTTTCAAGTAATTTAGGACTATAAATTAGCAACTGTTTTCCCGTTCCCTCCCCCCCTTCCCTTCCCTCCCTTCTCCCGCTTTCTTATCCCTTCTCCCGTTTTCTTATCCCTTCTCCCGTTTTCTTCAAACGACCGACTAGTCTTAGGAGTCACTGATTTACCGCGGCTACTATTCCGTCACGAACGAAGAGATTTGGTGAATCATTTCATTGTTTGCGGCTGACCGCACTGTGTTGTGAGCTTCGGAAATAGGGATGAGCTATCCTCACCATGCCGCCCATCCCACTCGTTAACCACGGATGACAAGCATGAGCCAACACCGCGGGGTCCTAAACCCTATACATTTTTTTATACAACTTATGTGTAATCAATTGACCTTTATCTCAGTGGTGATAAGCCTAGGGTGGAGCCACACTTCACCCGGAATCCTCAACTACTGAGGCGCTGTACACATTATCTCTAGTTGTCGGAACACAACAATGCCATTACGGCGATATAGTTAGATATTTTTTTTATTGCCAGCGTATTAGCTTGGCAATCCAGAGCGGCAATGTGCAAATGCCAGCATTATTGGGACCGTTCCCACGAACCCACTGTTGGACATCTTTTATTTATAGGTATTTAGTTTTTAATTATTTAGTTGTTTTCTTATTCATTGTTTTTTTTTCTGTTATATCTGTGTAATCGTCAATAAATAATTTCTTTCTTTCTTTCTTTCTTTCTTTAATTAGCTATTTTTTACTGTTTTTTTTTAAGTTCGGTTGAGTTATGTTTATTTTTGTTGTGTTTATACTAACGATAAAAAACAAATATAAAAAAAAAATATAAGATAGTGGTAGCTAGTTAAAACAAGTCCTACCAACAACCAAATTGAGTACACCAACATGTACCACCCGCTGGGAATCATACCAATCAGGCTACACAAGCGGTTAAACAAAATAACTTAAAACAAAGAGGTTAGATAACTATCCGTATCCATTGTTAGCATTTTGTATCCAACTTCTTGGTTCCGGCTACCTTCTGAATACTAACTTGGAATTGGTCTGCAACTGCGAATGGCTCCGTTGTGAGCACTCACCGTTACATATTCATGTTGACTCTCCACATAGTTTATTATCAAGATGGTAGCCAATCTCCTATGCTTATGTAAATCAAATCTCAAGTGTATTCATATTTCTATAGGAATTTAACTATTGCTAGCCAGAAGAACTTCGACTTACATCACCATCACATTTATCTTCCCACTGCTGGGGCACGAGCCTTCCCTATGGATGGATAGGGAGAATGTGCCACAAACCAAAACGCGAGAACAGTGCGGATTGGTGGTTGTTAAAGCTGTTGGTGTGACCAACAGCTTTACGTGCCTTGCGAAGCACGGAGGGGCTCGAGATGATACATTTTTGATCACACATCCAATGACCGGCCTTTGTGAATGTTGCTTAACTTCAGCAATCGCAGACTGGGCGCGTTAACCATCTGCGCCATCGAGCTCATCGACGCCAGAAAATCTAATGAAACCAAATCTACTTATAACCAAGTACAATAAAATATACACCTCGTAAGAATCTGCCACCTCTGGTACAGCTATAGCTACTAGACCACACAGGTGGTTAGCAGCCTATGTCATCGTTTCACATGAATAATGCGTAAAGTTCTCCAACAAATGTCAGGATTATTACCCCGCTTCAGAACTTCATCCATTGAGCTGAATTATCGGTTCACGCATTCCGTTATTATCTGCAGTTGAATGTAATTGATAGCTGTGGCTACTCAGGCTACTTCAGGTTACAGAAGGTTCTTGGTTCTTTCTTGGGGCAAGGTATACACTGTTACAATAAAATACCAAGTACTGTACTAGATTTACCTCTAGATAAGTTTAAAAAACATGTGAAGTCTTTATTACTTATTGTTTTCTAAAGTTTACGCGAACACTACACATTGAAATGATACAACTTTTACGGATCTACTCGCGTTTATTTTACACATTAGTTTTAGTTAATGTTTATCCTGTAGTTTCGAACCCTTTGCAGGGTCCGTGGTCACAGGGAGACTGAGGTGTTGGTCATCACATAATTAGTTAGTAGCTTGTATACCCTCATTTAAATTTAATCAGGTGCGTTCCGTTTTACGCAGAAAGAGCTTACAGTATCTTTTGGTCTGGCAGTATGGTGTTGGGGCTGGGATTTAATATTTTATATGATGGAATCCCAGGCTGGTGGTAGATACAAAATATTGAAGTTATTGTGTTGTTTATTGGGATTTTGGGTTTTTGTATCCACAATATTTACTGTTTACGCTATGTAATGTTAACTGCTTATTGTTACCCTACATACAAAAAAGTAACACATTTTACATTATTTTCTGTTACAGTGTCGTCAAACGAGTAAACGACTTGCCTGATGGACAGCGGCCACCGTAGCCTGTGGACGCTTGCAATACCAATAAAATCACGTGATTTTAAAGATTTTATTTTGGCACTTTACCTTTTTTCAAAGGAGTGGAAATTACCAACCGAACCGACTTGACCGGGCTGTTGCTGAGATCTGGAAGGTCTGTAGGGATGAGCGTTGGTCTGCTCTATCTACTAAAACCACTCGACACCCGTCAACCAGGGTCCCCCGAGCACTCTGCGTGTCTTTCACGGCCCGCCGCGGTCTCTCATCTCAGCCAAAAGACGTCCACTGCTGGACAAAGGCCTCCCCCAAGGATCTACACTATGACCAAATTTTTGCTGCTCGCATCCAGCGACTCCCGCGACCTCTACCGGATCATCAACCCACCTTGTTGGAGCCTGCCCACAACGCGTTTTCCGGTATGCAATCACCACTCAATCAAGAACTGCGGCCGCTGTCTTCACACCCTGAAATTTCACTGGATTTACTACCTTTCGTACCAACAAACAAAACAATGACAAAATAATGTTGATTTTTTGGAACGTGAGTGTTGCCACAAGCTGTAGTGATCGAACATCCTCAAAAGGTTTGGGATGAACTACGCAATCGTGTCTCCGTCCCTACAAGATTCTCCGTTTTGATCGGAATTGAGAGCTGAACAACCTGAGGGCTCCTCTAAAGTAAAAGTTAGGACCTCGGCTCAGGTTGAACGAGTTGTAGGTATAGAGAGTTATTAGTGTTGTCGCCATCCAATCGTATTCTTGGCAGAATCCTACAAATGTAAGTAGGTACCTTTCTTTAATGTTATTGAAGTTCTAAGGATTGAACTATTTACTTGGCAGATTCATGAGTGCCCATAACATACGTAATGAGTTCGATTTCACGCTCGTCACGTTAGAACTCATTTTATTTCTGTACCATAAAACTGTCTATGACCTGCGCCCTCCGCACCGTAGGTTTTATTATCAGAATACCGAATTTAACGTTGCTACGTGTTTTGGAAAGATAGTCGAGTGTCGCCTCACTATCTGATAGTCATTATGCGTATTCAATTGGAAGATGAGGTACTAATTACAAACTTGGTACAGTTTACGCGCGACTGATAACTGATTTGTAAGTTCAGTTCCTGTGAGAAAGCGATTACGAAGCATGGTGTTCACCAAGTATCGATCTTCTCGTGCTGTGGTACACCTGGTTCTGCCTGTTCCTAGTCTGTTATCTGACTTGAGTCCTCTTGAAAATAAAATAACAAACAAGCAACAAAATAGGCAAAAAAAACAACCTACATTGCAGGTAACGTTATTATTAACAAAAACACGTTTACGAGTACGTGACGTGTGACTTTCTCACATACCGTGTATGTTTGCATTGATTTGACGAATCCAATGTAGGTACGTGCAGATACTGGAAACCAATATGGCGTCGAGTGCTCGCAGGTAGTCAGCGTTTTAGGTGTCGGGTTGCAAAATGTAATAAAAAAATATAAATAGGATATTGATTAATAGGTATATTGTAAATTGTAATATTAAAAAGTATGATTAAGTATAGTTTATTTTTTACATTTTAAAATTCAGCTAATTACTTGTAGCTGTCGACGTTATTTACTTTATTGAATTTCATATAATATCAAAAGGTCATGTCATGTAATTGTAATTATTGTAATGTACTAAATCTAACTATAATCATATCAAACAAATATGAATAGAGTGACTTTCAAGATCCCATTTACTGTATAATACTTATGTAGGGTTTATCATATAACATCCCACTCACTGTAGGGTTACATATTATAGCAACTAAACCTATTCTAACTATTTTCGAATTAACTACTGTCAAAATACCTACTGTTTAAAATACCTAAAAATCGTTTCACAGATTTTTATAATAGCTAATGAACGAAATCCATAAAGGGGAATTCACCTACGGTTTATTCAACTACAATTACTCAACCTAAGGTTGATTGTAGTAACGGGCGATTCACCTACTGTTGATTTATGTATGGCCAATATTTGTAGACAAATGAAGAAATTTTTGAGTGAAACGAAACAAAGAACAACACACAAAAAGTAAATAATAACGTGAAATAAACCGTTTCCTGTCAAAAATGACGTGTAATCTCATTAGAGAAACGTCATTTACGTAGTAATCAAACTTTTGAATAAAACGCCAGAAACGACGTGCGCAGTATCCAGTAATCCAGTGCGTAGTATTAATAAACTGTAAGCGCTACCCTCGTTTTAGCTAACAAAACAGCGCGGCGCGCAGTATTGAGAAACAGTAGGTGAGTCGTCCATTAGGTATTTCATGCATATTTGAAACATTCAATATCTTAAAACACCATTAGATTGATAGTTCGTTATTGCAATTAATTTTAGTTTAATCAAAATTAAATAAGTTAAACAATACTGGAGTCGACGAATATACCTATGAACATATGTGAACCGACCGTAGTTAATTTGAAAATAGTTAGAATAGGTTTAATTGTTATCCCACTGTAGGTAGGTCTAATCCAATCAGTCGTTTCCTCAATGCTGAGGATCGTGACCATCACGTTCCCCATCTGGCCCTGTCACCCGCGATGTAGATGGACTCGTGTGGTACCTACGAGTATAATAATTTTGATAACAAAAAAGTGAATACAGTTATTTCGTGTGAAGTCTGTATAAAACATCCCAATATACATTTTATGAATATAGACCTACTCACATTCAAAACTAAATTCAAAATTCAAAATCATATTCAGTTTAGACTACAAATAGCTCTTATGAACGTCATTATGCCATCGGTTCGTAAGTCTATCTTGTACTGAGAAGAACCGGCAAGAAACTCAGCAAGTGTCAAGCTCTTTTCTCCCTTACAGCGTCAAAAATATTGGAAATTCCCTATCATAAAAGGACACTTACCATCACGAATAAAATACAAAATGTTAATCACAACATGTTAAAAAAAACAAAAGAGAAAAAATAATAATATCTAAGTTTGCAAATTTACATCAGCTACCAGGTAAAATTTTTACCATGTCATACAGTACTAATAAAGGTCAAAAATTGTCTAAGAAAAGAACAAAGTGAAATAATAGTATGTAAGATACGATCTGATAGCTCCGAAAATCTGCCACCATCAGATTTTCATTAAAACTTTACGTGTCCCGAATACAAATTGTCCCCTGTAGGCGTAATTACTGGTTACAAAATGTGGACCCTCCACTTTCTTTGGCATTCGAAAAAAAATGCGTATCACCAAATTTAAATTAGAAACAAATTAATCATCTTGTCATCTTACATAAGAATTTTATAATTTTCTACAACGTCAATTAATTCATTATTTACAACAACAATCACACTAACTATGTACAGTGCTTCTATTTTCCTAATGTCTCTCGGTAATCATCGGACTTCCGAATGCAACCGAATATTTATTTACATGTCCATTAATTACTAGATTTATCGTGTACTAGTTGTCGCCCGCGACTTCGTTCGCGAAGACTACACTATCCCACAGGAACCTTTTACCGAGATAAAAAGTATTGTATATCCTAGTCAGGGTCATGGTCTGTCTATGTGCAAAGTATCATCTACATCCATTCAGCCATTTTCACGTGATGCGCGGTCAAATAAACAGACAAACAGACAAAAATTCAAAAAACTGTTGGAACGTGTTCTGTTATCGATTCTAAATATCCCCAGCCAACTTTTTTTTCTAATATCTTTCATGTACAGGCTACCCTCTTTAGCTTTATTATATGTATAGATATAATAATAATTTGAGTTCAGAACAAAGTAAAGTAAGTTTTTTTTTAATTATTATTTTGTTTTTGATTTTCGTGTAAACTATATCTTTTATAAATATATAAATCTTCTGTGCGTGTGTATGTCAACGGCTGGACTGAATTGGATGAAATTATATGTGTGTTGGTTAAGTGGATTTGAGAATGGTTTAGATTTACAATTGGACCCGGTAGGTGGCGCTACTATAAGGGTCCATCATGGGATACGGGTGTTCTTAACGGACGAATAATTTGTTTATTTTGTTGTCATGGAAACTGTCTAAGCGGTACGAAATCCGCCGGTCAGCTAGTAGAGCTGTAAAACTATAAATCATATAGTATCAATTGCGTGTGACACAAAATAACAATTCCCATCATTCTTGAATACATTAATAATGATTAAAAGGAGTAGTAGCAAAAACATATAAAAGCAAACACAGCAATATCCACTTTTTTTCAAAATCGATGTTTTACTCGCCCCAAATTCATTGTCAGATTGGTAACAAAGTGCAAATACACTTTTGGTTCAAAAGCAGCAATTATGAAACAATATTGTGAAAAATGTACATTGCTTAAAGATAATAGGGGTGGTGACCACGTATCCCAAAAAAATTCAATTGAAAAGATTGGCGTGTTGAATTTTATTGAAAAAAAGATTGGCGTGATGAATTTTATTGACAAACTGCACTGCGAGGAAAAATAAATCGCGTATGCACGTGTTAAGTGTGTATAAAGCAAGGCGAGTTGTGGTTACTAGGCTTCGCTAATTACAACGAGTGCTAAGGAAATGATCAATAATTGCTGTAGCTAAAGACTGTCAGCAACATAACAAACCTTATTCCAATAGCCATAAGTGTTAATACTCATAGTAATCTTACTCATGAAATAAGATATTTTACTAATAAGGCAATATAATTTTTTTACGAATTAACTAGTGTTCCAATTTACAAATTATTTTGTTCTGACGTTTCGAACTCTTTACACGGTCTGTGGCCTTAGCAACTGTCAAAACGCTATTCCTTTATAGAAATTGTATGGGAATATTGAATAATGACGTCACTGTTATATTCCACTTTTTGAGAGTTAATAAATCACTCTGTAAGCTGAATTCGTGTTTAGGTCATATAAAAAAAATTGTTAATATTTCGAAAAGCTGATGATGATGAGTGATGATGTGTGAATTTGGTAATTTCTATTAAAATCTCTATTGCTGTTAAGTAATACTTCCAATTTTAAAAGTTAAAAAAAAATCTATTTAATGTTATTAAATTGATGATGATTGATGACAAAGTGCTTAAACTGCTGGGTGCGAGCAGCACAAATCTGGTCGTTATGGAAATCCATGGGGGAGGCCTTTTTACCCGACTGCGTCAGAAGGAGGGTTATGTTTTTACAGACGTTGACGGGGGCGTATACACAATAAAAAAACAATATAAAGAAAACAAAAGCGCCTATTCTATGATGACGTAAAATTTGTGGAAAATTATGACGTACACGGACCGCAGTTGCACACTAAGCGGGACGTTTATTTGGCTTTAGCTTCCGTACAGGAAATGTCGAGCTTAACAACGGGTCCCGTGGGCTAGTTTTTTTTTTATTTTAGTTGATGGCTTCGTGCGATTAGCACATTTAGCCAGTGTCAAAGTAATTTTTCATACAAGTAATACATAAATATACAATATTTCCTTCCATGAATGAAATGATGAATGATAATAGAAATGAGAAGTGAGAAATGATATACCCCCCAACCCCTCGAGTATCTCAGTAAAGATGTGGGGCTTTACTAAGTCCTCACGCAGACTTCTTGAGAGAATTTGAAAAGTGACGTTGCACTGTTTTGTTTCATTTGCCAACACTCATGCACACTCACGAACACTTAACGGTTAATAATCCACCATTATTTAACATTAATATTCGACATAACACAAATTTTAGAAAATAAAACAAAACCGCAGACATGACTCTTCACTTTCCCGTCAAGAAGCACCTAGTGCAGTTCTATTGTAATCAAAACAAAATACCGATCCAGCTGTAGACGGTTACTTCAGTTTGGATTATGTTTTCACAATAGTGGAAACAAGTTGGCTCAACTTTAATTGCTCACCAACAGAGTTGGCTAATAGTGAGATGAAGTGACCGTTCCACAATTTCTACGCGCGGCGGCGACGAAAAAATATAAAGTTCGTTTAATTAACTATTCGTAACGGCGAATATCCAACTTTCCGAACATTTACTTGTTAACCTTCGTCGTCTTTGGTATTAGTTTGTCGAGTTTGATTTAAAAAAATCACTGAATCACATAAATACAATTTGCTTTGAAAATATAGTTCAATGAAATTTCAGAGACTGTTAAACATTAGGTCACCTATACTAAGGAGCTTGCGTTAAAAAAATACTATCAAAAAACCCCATTCAAAATATATTTGAAACGCAAAAGTTTAAAAGTGTTTGGTTACGATAAGTCATTAATCATAATAAGAAATTGGAGGGGCCCAAAGTTGCTCCCTTGACACATTCTTCTTCTAACAAAACTCATTTAAAAGCAGCGAACACAACGTACTTCTGCCAGTCTCTCATGTAAGTTAGTAAGTAAAAGCGTATAATAGTAGTAGACGACCTCCGTAGCCGAGTGGCTTGCTTGCCGGACTTTGGGCGGCGCTACCTCTGAGGTCCAGGGTTCAATTACCGGTCGGGTCAATGTTGAAAACTATCTTTTCGATATTGGCTCTGGGTGGTTGTGGTACCGTCGTTGTTTCTGATTTCCATAAAACAAGTACTTTAGCTACTTACCTTCGGAGCAGAACAATGTATGTGATGTTGTCTAATATAGTGTCCACAGCTGGGCAAAAGTATTCATCATTGAAATTAAGTCATTGCTACAATCGCTATCTAATAATTGCGGGTTAATGATACCAACCCAAACTATCTACCTCTACACTCATCATCATCATCATCTCAGCCAAAAGACGTCCACTGCTGGACAAAGGCCTTCCCCAGGATCTCCACAACGACCGGTTTTTTGCTGCTCGCATCCAGCGGCTTCCCGCGACCTTCACCAGATCGTCGGTCCACCTTGTTGGTCGCCACTCAAGGACTGTTCCGCCCCAGCGGCCATCAGTCCAGCGAGCAATGTGCCCTGCCCACTGCTACTTGAGCGTAGCAACTCTTCGGGCTATGTCGGCAACCTTTGTTCTTCAGCGGATTTCCTCATTTCTGATTCGATCACGCAGAGAAACCCCGAGCATAGCCCTCTCCATTGCTCTTTGAATGACCTCAAGCCTTCTTATGAGGACCATAGTGAGCGACCACGTTTCAGTACCGTATGTCATCACTGGCAACACACACTGGTCAAAGACTTTTGTCTTGAGACACTGCGGTATATCGGACGGATGTCGAACTCACGTGTCGTACGCACTCCTCTTAAGGTTGGGAACTCTGCCCTTGAAGTTGTGGACGATTATGTTTTCCTGGGGCAAACGGTCCAGTTAGGTAGGTCCAACTTCAGCAAAGAGGTCAATCGTCGAATCCTATTAGGCTTCTTTTTTTTTTTTATGTAGCTACTCCCCGCTATTTTTGCAGGACTTTTTTATACTGTTTTCTCTTTTTTATATTTCGTTTCAATGGGGTTATTAAGCTTGAGCTTGATGAGCTCTAGTCATTTTTATTTATTTTTCTCTTTTTTGTTTCTTTTCTCTTTTTTTTTTTTTTTTTTTAATGTATCTCTTATATCTATTACATTTTCTTTCTTTGTGTTACATTATTACATTATTATACATTACATTAATATACTGGTACATGGTACTTCTTATTTTAAAACATATTATTTATATACATATTATTCTTTACTTATTAATCCTATTAGGCTGGGATTGGACCTCTACATTAAAAAATACAACACACACTTTGCCCGACCTGGGAATTGATCCCAGGACCTCCTGATATCAAGCCAAGCGCGTTGCTACTTAGCTACTCAGGCGTAACTCACGTGACTTGCCATAAATATTAGTAGATAAGAAGTGCAAACGAAAAGTTTTATTTTTATCGGGTAGAGTGTGTTGAATGGTTTTCTGTGCATATCCCCGGTTTGTCTTTACCAACCCAAATTTCGCAATATTTATCAGTCGTCTGCTGTGAATACAAACACTAAACAATTTTAAATTTTTATTAGGGCACTGATCAGTGCTCGCCGCGGATGAGAGGTTAGACCAGTTATCTGTCATAAGTTGTAGCGATTCTTTGATTTCAATGATGAAAGGCTTTGAACAGTAATAAGACAGTATAGGATATATTTCTTACAATATGTTTATCATTACCTACTGTGCTTTATTATATTTTACATATATCCCTACACAAAGCAACTCTTCGTGATAAACTCGTAACTTACTAGCTTTGTGGAGCAGCTTTGAATTGTATTTCTCTTATTGGTTCAGCCATGTACTCGAGATATAAATATCACAAGCACTTATATATCATATCGTTGTTATCAGAACGCATTCTACAAATATTAACCTTTTCATAAAAATAAATGTACGTTTATTCTTGATAGTTTTTTTTTTATATAACGGGTAAGCACAGTGCCTTGATCTCACCTGATGTTGAGTGATGATAAGGCCAATGATGGAAGCGCACTTCACCCGGGAACCTCAACTAGTGAGGCGCTGGCTATCTTATCTCTAGCTGCCGGAACACAACAATGCTACAAACATTGATGTTATGGCGACATATTTAGGTAAGATGTGTGAAGTTTTCTCCTTTGTTGCATTTACCCTGAATTATCACAAATTGGCAGCAATAGAATACCAGTGAAGCGGGTTATTCGGAATTCGGTAAGTTTTTTTTTAACAACTGAATAACTGTGTTTATTTTCATGCTGGTACCGTGAAGCCAGGGTTTAATGAGACGGCTTAAAAAACCATTTTATATTTCGGTAAACCCAATATGCCAATTTATATGAATCTTTCTATTCTTAAAGGAAAGACAGATACGTTGACAGTAAAAAAAAAAGTTCTTATTATAACTGAATTCATGGGATTTAAGTCCACTATTTCCCAGCTGTTGATGATGCATAAAATAAACAATTAAACGAAAAAAAACACAATGCAATACTGAGGACCAGCTTCCTAGCTGACATTCCGTAACATTTCAATGTAAATCGTATCGTAGGTAAGCGTAACCGTAATCGTAATTTTTTTGGCAACCAAACTGTGTCGATGAATGGGCTTCAATTGTCGAACACTGGTACCACTGCCATGTTTCAACCATATATAAAGTAATCCTCCATTCTAAAGGGAGTACAATCCCTAAAGCTGACATGGCCTCGGGCATCATGTGTACAAGCTTTAGACCTGTCATGTGTAATTCCGCTTCGCCGTGTGTATATAACTTACATAAATTGGTATATGAATTTGTTTAAAAAATGCAAGATGAAAAGAATCTTTGGATCTGAATTGAGAGATAGGAAACGGGAGTCTGTGAGCAGGTGTGGGCAGAAAGAGAAAATGAAGACCCAATGGCACGTCGCGATTCGTTATCACGAAATCACAGATCTTTAGAAAGCTCACCTTTGTATATGTCTTGGTTAACGTCTGTTTTAATATGTGTTTTATATGTACAGTCACAAGCATTGACATGTCAACAATGCAACTCTTAATACAATGGAATAAGAGTCATAACTAGTCAAAGTGTATACATGTTATTGCTCGTGACTGTACAATCAAAGATTAATAAAAAAAGTAAAAATTTAAAATTTACCAGCTTATAGCACAACTAGCCGTCACCCGCCCGCTTCGCTGTGCGAAAATTTGTGAATAAAATTTAAATATTTTTTATAGTCTATCATTTGCACAATCTCATGTTCTTACTACATACAAATTTTTATCAAGATCGATCAAGCCGTTCTTAAGTTATAAAAGTACATACAGACAGACAAACTCACAGACAAAAATTTCAAAAATCGTAAGAATTGGTGTCAGTGAGTCATAAAACGAATATTTATCCCAAAATTTGTCAGAAAAATTGCATGTACAGATAGAGCCTACAGATTTATAGATTTTTTTTTTTATATTAACGGGTAAGCACAGTGCCTTGATGTCACCTGATGTTAAGTGATGATAAGGCCAATGATGGAAGCGCACTTCACCCGGGATCCTCAACTAGTGAGCTTTTGGCTATCTTATCTCTAGCTGCCGGAACACAACAATGCTACAAACATTGATGTTATGGCGACATATTTAGATAAGATGGTGGTAGCTAGCCAGGCGGACAAACAAGCCCTACCACCAACCAAACCGAGTACACAAACATGTACCCCCCGTTGGGAATCGAACCCGGGACCTCTGGGTCTAAACCGGTGGTCTTAGCCACTAGACCACAGAGGCGGTTAAAAGTAGTATAGATATAAGAAATAATAGTCTTATAGTGTACGTCTGCTACGAAATAATAAAAAAAAACTCTCAGTATTAAGGAAAACGGTATTTCCACAGACGAAGTCGCAAGCGGTCGCTAGTATATGTTTTTTAATGTACAGGTGCTAAACACTCACTTAACGGTATCTCGCTTGCTGTATTATCTGTGGTCAATGACATTAGACTTTACGATTCCCGCCAAGTTGTCATTTTCTTTTATCGCACACTTCAAAACCTCATCATAATAGATACGGTCTATTTGTAAACCTCTAATATGTACGGTCAGCATCTTTAGCATCGAATCACCATTATGATCAAAATATCTAGGAATTTAAGTTAAGTCTTAACACGTAACTTTTGTGTCTATTTTTGCTTGGATCAAAAAGTTTGACAGAGCATAATTGCATTAATTTGTCACTCTCGCCTTCCCCTTTTTCCTATTTGTCATTGCGCATATTTGTATCCCGCCGTAACTATTATTGATGAACCCTATTCCCAAGTGCTAATGGTCAAAATCGATGTATTCAATTGAGCGGGTTCAACACAAAGCTTGTACGTAATGCCGTAATCAACAAATCATTTGCTTTCACCATCACTACACGGTGTAAAGAAGAATGCTTTCTATTTTTGGGTATAAGGGTTTATATTTAATTGAACGAGTGTTCATTGGTCTATCATAATCTGCGCATTTGGACACACTTTTTGAGAACAATCTGATATTTTGACCAAGCTCTGATGAATAAGAAGAGTTAAGATATTTATGTTCATGTTACTGTTTTGATAATTTCGATGTTGACTCTACACGGTGATTGTTCTAGCGGCAGCTCAATAGGGTGGACGACATAACCTCTCGCCAAGTTCTAACAATAACATGGTAGTGTCATCAATCAAGTTATGTGGAAACTAGACCAGACTACGATCGTCAATTGTCTGCTATTGAAACTTTTTTTATCTCCTTACTAGGGTACTGTGGTATAAGCACAGAATAACTAATAGTACCTAGTATAAGTTCCCACTAAATATTTAACTTTAATAATATGTATACATGTATTTTTCTATCCCGATTCTTCAAAAGGCACTACACACCCAGGGACACATGCAGACGTGACCATAGGTCCAAGTTACCCTAGTCATTGCTGGGGAGTACGAAAACACGGTTTACCGCGCTGTACTAGGCACAGACAGTTCCCTAGTCCCAATCCCCACGAACAGCTCAACCCGAGCAGAGGTCTTAGCCTTAAAGGGCCCTCGGGTTGTTTTGCTCCCGATCCGATCCCCTCGGAAAATCTAGTAGGGAGCGAGGACACGCACTATAACGTGATGCCATTTCCTTTAGAAAACCTCTGACAGTGTTTCAATAACACGACTCGAGGAATCCTTTAAGTTTCTCGCCACCTCCAAAAAAGTCAGGTCAGCGGTCAGAGCATTGGACCGGTTATCCAAAGGTCATGGGTTCGAGTCCCACTCGAGCTTCCTGACGCTAGTTGATTTTATCTAGTAAAATTTTATCTTTTAACTATATATAGCATTGTGAAAGCAAAATTCAAAATGATATAAGTCAGGTGACGCTGAAAATGCCGCCTGAGACAATCAGCAAAGCAGGTAGTTAATTTAGAGGGTGCGTCGACCAAAAAAAACCAAAAGTGTTGTCACGGATAAGTTGATATATGATGAAAAAACTATCGTATTACATAAACAAAATATATATTTAGTATCAAAGGGAACGTGTTTACAAGTAGTCCCATATAATCATAACACATAGTTTTTTCTACAATATCATTTAAAGTTGGGCAAAAATCATGAAAACGAATGGTGGCATTTAGTTGATATCTTTTCGTTTATCTAAATTATTATACCTCTAATTATGTCTAAACTATCACGAATTAAACCTAACTACAAATCGTCCGTCACACATTTTCGGTTTATCGAGCGGTTTTTTAAATTGTTATAATTTTCAAATTAACACGTTAAATTACCTATACAAAATTAGTATGGCCGCGCGGCATCAAATAAATATGGACGAAGACATTTCAAACAAGATATATAGACACTTGTCACTTACAGACGCCGAACCCTTAACAGTAACAGCAAATTCTTTCCGAAAAAAGAGGTCCTATTTTATAAGTGCATGCGAAAGTCCCTTGGCAAATCACTCGCAGTATTGCGATAATCTCGACATCTCGATCGTCTCATGAATATTCACCGTGGTAATCATCTCTGCAGATTCTAAAATAGAAAGTAATTTTCAATATTGATTTATTTATAGAAACGAGATCGAGTTTTTAATTGTATTGTTTCAAAAGCTTCTACTGACTCTCGTAGATAATTGAGTTTGCTTTATTTGAGATAGCAAAGATTACCTTGGGTATATCTTTAGAGGTTGTATGTTAAATTAGTGTTTTTATTGGTCTTTAGGCATTATATTATTAAAGTTTATGTTTTATAGGGGCTCTTGTGGCTTTTAAATGTGAATAGCTATGTTAGTAGTGCTAGTAGGTAGTGCATCTTATCCGGCATGTCATGGGGTGCAGATTCCAGTCACGACATTTTTTCAACACTTTTTTCAAAATCAATAGGTACCTACGCTTTTTTTAAAAACTTCAGCGAAAAAGTTCTGGTTGCTAGGGCCGAAAGTATTGTATGTTGCCATTAAGCCTTAAAACTTAATCTACCGGGCCTTAATCTACCAATAAGGCCCGATGCATTTTGATTGCCATTGAAGATTGAATTATAGGTACTAGTTACGTAGTATTCGTTTCAAGATACACTCAAAACGTGCAGATTTAAAATAATTTCAGTAAGCACAAATAGGAAAAGTTTGTTATTATGAAATAAACGCATAACTGCACAACGATTGTCTTATGTTTGTTATTTGTTTTCTGGATCGCTGAGCAACAATCGGATTGATGTGTGAAAGATCGTGAAAGCCTTTTGGATACGGCGGTTGGCATGTACAGTGGGGAACACATTTTATAATTGCTTAACATTTTTTATGGGTATGTTAAAGATTTTTTTAAGATTTTTCACCTGCATCACGTGATACAAGTGTTTATAACCAATAAAAATCATTCTATTGAAAAAATCATTACACAAATGCTAGGAGACGCGTAGATATAAGGTCTTTATTAAGGACACAAAATAATGTCATCATTATTAAGTATGAAATAAAAAAAAGTTAGACGAATGCGGAATATTCAGTAATCAACTGATATTTTGATTATACATAAATAAGGTTTTAAGCGAATAATTCAACAAATATAAGATATTAAATCGTCACAAAAATATGCAAACACACACACGCACCACACACCACGCACACGTATTTTTCCAATTTAAGGTTATACATATTTATTTATGGATATACCGGACAAATCTCCGTGATTTATGGTTTGCTTTATAGTGTAATCTCATTGTAATATTATTAAATAAAGTAAAAAAAAATAAATGTATTTATTTTAATATCTTTTGTTTATGGTTATTTATGAATTTACTTTAATATCTTTTGTTAAATA
This sequence comes from Eudonia truncicolella, assembly GCA_949315975.1. Classification (NCBI taxonomy): domain Eukaryota; kingdom Metazoa; phylum Arthropoda; class Insecta; order Lepidoptera; family Crambidae; genus Eudonia; species Eudonia truncicolella. The sequence continues at coordinate 14,298,935 of OX438837.1, read as the reverse complement.
CCCATAGCGGTAATTATTTTTTACACAAAGAAAAAATAAATAAAGCTACTTTAACTGTAGACTTCATTTAATATGCATCAGAAGATTTCTACCAACAATTGCTTTTATTTTGTTAAATAAAAACAAATGTAACAAAACCAAAATGAGTAAATACTTTTGTTCGCGTAGGTACATCTCAAAAGGATCAAGGTTCAAGACGGAGTTCATTTGCTGGCCCTTTACCCCGGGGATGGCCGGTGGTGGGCTAACGAGATATGCCCGCAAATTGCCTATTCATTTACGCTCCGATACCGTGCAGAAGTAATAAGGGTGTATTAGTGGTGCTTTCGTGGGGGCGAATATTTCGATAACGTCGATCTAAAGAATTACTTACCCGTGTTGGTTTAGCTTCACGTCGACAAAGAAAGAAAAAAGTGAACCTTTCTTTGTTACTATACACCCAACCTGCTTATGAACCAGCGTGGTAGATTATGTCTAGACCACCCCTATTTACTATAAAAAAAATATGATTTACATAGACACCATAAGCATTAAACAAAACAACCTTAAACTAGATTTTTTTTTATAAATATTATGTAGACAACATTAACAATTTGCAAGGGCCCACTAACATGTTTGTAGCTATGCAGGAATACAATGTAAGCCATTATGGTGACATATAAAAGCTCCTTTTTTACCCATTGTAGCTGCCTGTGTTCCACTGTTGCCCTATCTCCTCAATTGTTATTGTTTACGCGAGAAGGTCTGGGCCCAACAATACTATAGTATATTTATAGTCTGAAGCTGATGTTTTTTTTTTCAATAAATACACTATTAACTAGTTTTTTATGTATCCCTTTTTATCATTGATGTTTACTTTACGTTTTTAAACGTCGAAGAGTGGATCCAAATAAAACAAAACCTATGTGGACCTTCAGGATCAAAGAAAAAAACTTACAGAGAATAGCTGACCTGTAAAAATTAAGATTTTAATGAGTCTGAGTAGGAACGAGGTTTCAATGGCATCGGGCATGCATTAGGGCAAGTCGCTTGACTGTGGTAGAATGTATTTTGATCTTTAAAAATGGCTACAGGTTTACTGTTCTTCAGCAAATTTATGCAATGTTTTTTTTTTAATACTTAGCACGGCTCCATACCACCTGATGTTAAGTGGAAATGGAGTCCAGACGCGAAGACAACTGGCGCAGCGTGAAAACAACTCCGCATCAGTCAACCTCACTCTGCCGGCCCACAAGGTGCTTCTTCACGCCTCGTTTGAAGGACCCCATATCATAGGAAGGAGGGAAAACGTGTGCTGGTAGACTATTCCATCTTTGAGAGGTGCACAAAGAAACGAGTCACCAAATTTCTTTGTGCGCAATGGTATATTTGTATTGTATTGTTTCAAAAGCTTCTACTGACTCTCGTAGATAATTGAGTTTGCTTCATTTGAGATAGCAAAGAAAAAACATTATAATAAATTATAGTACTAAGTCAACGTACTTTACCGCCTCTATGGTCTAGTGGTTAAGACCACCTGTCTTAGACCCAGAGGTCCCGGGTTCGATTCCCAGCAGGGATTGTTTGTGTATTTACTCGGTTTGGTTGGTCCGCCTGGCTATCTATCACGATCTTATCTAAATATGTCGCAATAACACCAATGTCTAGCATAGAACAGGTCCACTATTTTGACTCTGCTTTTGCAAAACATTAGGCAGAACAGATTCATTAAGTTGTTTTTAAGTTTCTATAAAAAAATATTTAAAATATCAGCGAAGACAAATAAAACGAAGTTTTGGAAAAAATAGACAACAAGACAATGTCTTTGTTTGCTTTTAATCATAGATATATTTTTTAATTTCAGTACTGTATTTACTCACATTAAATACAGTAATTGCCTTATAAGATGTGCCGGAACCGAACCGCCAAACTCAGCATAAGAAATAATGAAGAGCTGAATTTAATTCTTGCTAATTATCTCTTCAATTAATCAACATTTGTTGCGAGAATACCACATACGCATTAATCTTTATTACAAAAGCAGCGCCGAAGCTTATTAACTGTACACCAGCGACAAAAAAGAAATATCTAAGAGTCTTCGTCAAAGGGAAATATACTAAGAAAAAGTATCAACTATTGTGGAGTGTTTGGCTTCTTATGTAAAGGCTGTTTGGTAATAGGTGCGCAATCCCGAAACATAGCCATGCAACCAAGTATAAAAAAACTTATTTAAAACGTTTTAAAAAATATTGTGAAAACAATTATGCCTTAATATTATTTTGGTGGTTAAGTCAAATTGATATTTTTTTTTAAATGCAGTTGCAACCACTACGTAACCTTGTTTTTCTGCTTCAGTCGGTAGAATTGTACAGTCGGTAGAATTGTACATCCTGTACACATAAAGTTTTATGTAAGTAACATTTACATTAAAAAATAAAAATTTTGTGTTCATTTACTTTAAATTTAATTGTTTTCAATTATTTACTTTAAAATACTATTTTTATAACTCTTATGAACAGTAAATGTATTATTATGACTTTTATGATATATTTTCGAAATATTTATTGTATCTATTTATTGTAAGAGCAGTAAGGTCTATAACCTAGGAGCACGCGTGTCTCTTAAGGAGTTGTTTAAAGAAATTAATATTCTAACAGTTTCGCCACTTGAGCTATCGTGGTTCTAACCAGGTCGCCGAAATTATTCAACACTATTTACTTTTTTACTTTGAAAGCCAAAGGTGCCCAATGTCAACAACTACTGTCATTAACATCCGATCATAATATTTTTACAAATACTAAGCGGACTGGTAAGAATCACGATATATCAATTGGGAGAGCACCTGACCCGGTATATCAGAAGGCTGCAGGTTCAAATCCTGCTCGTGATTTCTTTTTAACATTTGTGTTTTTGTAATTTGTTTTGCAATAAAATTTTCGTTAAAATTATATAAACAAACAAAAACATTAAAAAAAAAGTAAGTAAATCATTGGCCGGGTTAGCTATTAGTAATCTTGACCCCAAAAAACTGTTAGATCGACCACACGATCAAAATTCTTTAAACGAACTACAATGTCTACGAAATTTAAAGGATATGGGCAATTTTTCTATGGACGTAGATGTAGTTAATAATTTTCATTTACAGCAATGTTTTATGGTGTTTTGTTTTCGGGAATATTAGCAGATTTTATTCCCATGTCTAAAAACTCAAAGAACCTGTCAGTTAAATGTACTAGACGTCAAGAGTTTCGTTTTTACGCCTTAATCAGATTATTGACAATAGGTGTATGCGCTACGACTTTGCTATTTAAAAGTGTAAGGCATTATAATATAATTATTTTATGTAGGTTTTTATAGAAAACATTGCGATACACACAATCCTAATACTAGAAATAAAAATAAACTTGCAATACCTAAACTTCGACTGCAGAAAGTTTCATGATAAGAATGCATGGAACTGACATTCCTCCAATTCTCGCACACTTTAGGTATAAAGCGTCATTCTATAGTTTGAATTAGTACATAGTGCCCAATTTGACTTTGACTCTATCTTCTTTGTTGAGTACAAAACATAAGTATTTGTCTATTACGATTTGTTACCCTTGCGAACAAAATAAGAAAAACTTCAGCCTGATTTTTTATATATTATTTACTAACTGACCGGCGGACTTCGTACCGCTTTGACAGTTTCCATGACAGTAAAACAAACAAATCATTCGCCCGCTTAAGAACACCCGTATCCTATGATGGACTACTACCGGGTCTAATTGTAAATCTAAGCTATTCTCGAATCCACATGAACACACACAGAAAATTTCATCCAAATCGGTGGCTTAACCCTTAAATGATTGGCATGTGTCAGGCTTCTGAATTTTCTTGTGAGACCCTAATAACAGCACCAAGAGAGCCTGTGATACCGTTTCACTTGGTAGCCACTAAACCGTGGGTCGTAACGGAAATCCAATTTTCGGATGTTCTTTTCAAGCCCTTACTAAGGGTGAAACTTTTTTGCTCCCTCAATAATATTCTAGGACTACAACAGATAATATTGACAATTGGGTCGAGATTATATATTTTTTATTTGTCTTTATGCATTTCGTGGCGAAAGTAAACAAAATGTAAAGATGGCTAAAAACCTTCGATCAATTGTACATAATTAATCGAAGAAAGTTATGAATTTCAAGTTTCCAAAAGTGGGATTTGAACCCGTACCCTCTACATACTGGCTCTGGTGCACTTCCAATTATGCTAGAGCCACGACAGCATAATAATTAATTGCACTTTTCTGAATAACGAAATATATTCAATTTTTTTTTTTGGTGATCCAGGGGAAAAAATCTGCATACAGATTTAACCTTGCAGAAGATCTGGGGCTGGCTTTGTCCCTTTGTAAAAGGGAGTAAGACCTACCCAGTAAACCGACCCCTGGAGTTTGCCTTTGGCCTTGATAAGGGCCTTGAAGGCAATCGGAACGTACGCCCTCCGAAGGTCGGGGGACGCAGTTGAATATATTCGATAGAAAATATACGCTTTTAAACTTTCGCGTGACATTTTAAACAGCAGGGGTAAGCAGCCACGGCTCGACCGCGGCTGGTGCAACTCAGTCGAAGCTTTGGTCATACAAATTTATGCCTAATTAGATGCCTATGCTAAGTAGTTTACGGTTAACCCCGTTTAAATCGGAAATTAATAATATTAACAGCTTTTTTTTTTAGTTTATGGCTGCGTGCGATTAGCACATTTAGCCAGTGTAAAAGTATTTTTTCTTAAAAAGTAATACATAAATATAAAGTATTTCCTTCCAGTATGATGACGATGATGATGAATGATAATAGAAATGAGAAGTGAGAATTGATATACCGCCCAACCTCTCGAGTATCTCAGTAAAGATGTGGGGCTATACTAATTCCTCGGGCGGACTTCTTGAGAGAATTTGAAAAGTGAAGTTGCACTGTTTTTTTACATTTGCCACTTTGCGCACTTATGAACACTTAACGGTTAATAATCCACCATTATTTTCACATTAATATTCGATATAACACCAATTTTAGAAAATAAAACAAAACCGCAGACATGACTATTCACTTTCCCGCCAAGAACCAACACACAGACCTAACAGCGGTTTTAACGTCATGCTCGTGAACGGGTATTGTCAATGGCGATAGGTCTGCTCGTGTATACCATTAGCATATTTAATAGTGAGCTGTAGTTGATTGCTGTATGACTTGGCAAACATTTCAGTTAGGTATAACATTAAAATAGGAATGATTGCAACGTTATTAATCATAAAAGTATGTATTATATATCTTCATGTCAAAATTGAAGATTGATTGTCAGAACTTAACAGGAACAAAGCACAGTATGAATCAATAATAATAATAATAACAATAATAAAGGCATATTTTCTCTTCACAAATGATTACACATTTATATTTACGAAAGACCAAATTGTGACACAGGTAAAAATCATTAGTGAGAGTATGAATAAATATTTGCATACTATATATTTTTATACCAATAATATGAAGACGGATCTCATGAAATTGAAAAATAACATAGTAAGTAACAAAAGCTAAATCTAATGGTTTTTAAAACAATAATATTTATTTAATATTAGAATTTTTGGTTTTTGTGCCATTTTTAAATTATATTTGATCTAAATTAACTGTTGCAGAAAACCAGAAACAATTGCATCAAGTTATTATGCTTTGAAAAGACAGAAATATTGAAAGCGGTACAATTAAAGCTTCTGTGTATAAACATTTTATTGCAAATCATAAATGATTAAGCAAGACTATGTAATGCAAGTGTTGTCAACTACTGTAGTGTTAGAAATACATAAAACATTTTTTTTATAAAAAAAAAATATTGTTTATTTTTATACAATGGTAGGTCCTGAATTCAAGATTTCTAAATTTCTAAATACCGTCATAAGTACATTTAGATTTAGAATTCGGAAGAACGTCACCTATGATGTTAACATACCTACTTGTTTGCTACAAGCTTAAGTCTAACAAATTAAAAGATTTTTTTTTAAAAACAAGCTTTTATTACTGGTTAATAAAAAAAGAACTTAAAAGTTAAAAATAATTTAAACCTGAATAGTAGGTAGAAAAAAACATTAACCAATAATTAACCTTCTTCGTCTACGTCACAATAATTCCATATCGTACATACCTAATTACATATTTGTATAAAACTTTACACCTTGTATTAAAATCTTTGCGTTTATAACACAGACCCAATTTTTTTAATAAATAAAAGCGTGGTACAGTGGATCAAATTTAACTTGCAAGATTTGATTACAGACAAAGATCAGGACAAGCTATTTAGCTTTTATTTAAAAGCTTGTAAAAAGTTTCTAATGCCCAAAAATGTGTTTATGTTACTTTTTGGTGTTTAGTTCAAAATTGTCGGTAAACACAACCAAATTGTTTCTTTAACGTTTACAAAGGCCAAAAAGTTCAACGAAAGATTTAATGGTTGAATCGCTCCCTTGTTCAACGAAACGAAAGTTAGTTAATGATCAAAGTTACATCAGGCTATATTTCACAAGCTGCCGATTTGAAGTGTCCCTGGCCATGATTTCCAAACAATAAAAAGTTGCAAATAGTGTTTTAAACTTTTGCATTGCACTTGAATTTAGCTTGAATGTTAAATAGTCAAATCATCGAAGCGTCGGTAGCCGTCGCATAGGTGCTCAGGTTGAATGCGAGAAATCGTGGATCAATGCCCATTGCACCATTAGAATCCGATCCGATCCGAACCCCTCGGAGAATCTAGTAGGGCACGGGGACACGCCTTAGTGCGTGATGCCGTTCCCTCTAGAAAACCTCCGAAGGTGATTCGTTTCACACGGCTTGAGGAACCCTTTAAGTTTGTCGCCGCCCCCAAATAAGCCCGGTGAAGCTGAAAATGCCGTTCAAAGCAAACAGCATACTCTCTGAAAAAAAACCCATTACAATACAGACGTGAACCTATGACCTATGAACCTAAAAACCTATTTCTAGAGTACCACCAGCAGCGGGGCAGGGCCCAAGCTACCGGTGGTCAGGGCTGCAAAGTGAGGAACCTCCTGACAATACGTGCCGTGTCAAGGAGTACTGCTTTCTGAATCTGACCCTTGATCCAACCATCAAGCGAGAGCCTCTTAAGATGTTGGTCGAGGCTCTTCGCTATCAGACCGCTCGCTGAAACGACTATCGGGACAATAATGGTTGAATCAACATCCCACATGGCGGTCACCTCGTGAGCTAAGTCAAGGTACTATTATTATTATTATTGTGTAACAGTTACATTAGATTAATTAATTTAATCTAATCTAATCTAACTAATTATATTAAATTAATGAATCTGATCTAATCTGTTCTGACGATCTCCGCAAGGTTCAGTGATCGTGCTCAGTGGCGTGCACTTGGAGAGGCCTATGTCAAGCAGTGGACTAGGAAGGCTGTTGATGAGAAAAAATTTGTAAAAAAATCATCTTTATAGCACCTAAATATAACAATAATAATATTTTTGTTAGAGAAGCAATAAATGTATTAATTACTTACTTAACAATTCTCGATAACCCTCAATAACGTCAGGATAAACATTAAACGTACTGTGTAAAATAAACGCGAGTAGATCCGTAAAAGTTGTTTCATTTCAATTCTCAATACTTCATTTCAGCCTGCCTAAAACCATTAGTAGGGCCTCTCTTTATATTAATCCGCGCGAGATAGAACACAAGGCCGTTGGTATTCTTCGGAGTCGGTTAAATGCGAGGCGAGTTATATTGTTTGCGAGGCCGGGGTTCAGGCGGATTCACTTCACACTTCTGGCCTAATCCCGGGGGAATTGAAGTCTGATGTATTGCGTCAAGTTCAAGCCCCCCGGAATGGAGACACGGGTATGAAGTTATTTTTAGGTGAATTTCGTAGCAAAAATTTTGTTTTTTTAAGTTCTTCACGCTTGCCAAATGCGGGTTGGTGATCGATCACAAACCCGGGCTATGCATCGAAATTGCACCCAGGATCTTCGGGTATCGGGCCGAGCACTTTGACACTCGGCCGCCGAGGAGTTCAAGTTCAGTTCAGTTCAGTATTTATACATAAATTAATAACTAGGTAGTTGACCCGGCGTACTTCGTGCCGCTTTAACAGTTTCCATGATAACGAAACAAGCAAATAATTTTGTATAGGAAAAATAAATTATCTTTTTTAGTATTTTCCGTTACTTATTATTTATGTTTTTCACCGCTTAAACCTTCCCTGAACTTTCACAAATTACTCAAAATCAAAATTAGCCAAATCGGTCCAGCTATTCTCGAGTTTTAGCGAGACAAACGGACAGCAAATTATTTTTATATACACAGTCAGGTCATAAGTATTGTCACACAGTAAAAACTTTTGTTTTAGAATGCTGGCCACAAAAAAGTTTATTGAATTCGAATTTCGAATTGTTCATGAAAATAAAAATGTATACTTTTTAGAATTTTACTCATTTTTAAATATGAAGTGGACGCTTAAAGAAGACCGTGTTGCAGTTATTGCATTGCATCGTTGCGGTTACGCGCCAATTCAAATTTTTGACATACTGAAAAATTTAAATTTAACCAAAAGATTCATTTATCGTACCATCAAACGATACAATAAAAACTCTAGTGTGTATATATAGTGTGTATATACACAGAAAGATTATTTTAAGAGAATACTCAAATATAGATAGATTGATAGGTTATATATAACACACTTTATTGCACACACACAAAGAAAAAAAAAGAAAAATGTTAATACAGAGGTGGGCAAAGGCTGTCTTATCGCTAAAAGCGATCTCTTCCAGACAACCTTTGAGTCATCGATCCACTGAGCGGAAAGTGAGTGGTAGCAAAGCGACACGCAATTAAAATTAAATAAAGATCAAATTACATAGTAAAACAAACAAATATGTCGGCAGATGGCCAGAGCTACGCTCCTTGTCGTTCGACCCAGACATGGTAGGCTACGAGATTGAAATAACTCACTACGACAATAAGAAACAATTTAATGAAATCACAAAATATTATAATTTTAAGACACAACGGTCCGTCAGACAAGGCGATGTTCGCTCGGTGCGTGTTGGAAGCAAAGTGCCGCTCCAACCACGCGGCAGCCCGCATGCCCCGCTCCAACGTTCCGGAAGCGCGCCAAAAAAACAGAGCCATCTGATGACGCTGTCATGCAGTCGCGCGCTTGTGCCTCGAACTAGTCAATTGAGCGTTTTATTTTTCTTGGCGCCGACAAATATATAAATAAATATATACATAAATTTTCAGAAAACCATCATCATAGCGATCCGCCCTGTTCTGCAGAAGACTGGGACTCGGACGACTATTGGGTGCCATTGCGCGCACGGAGAAGTTAGTATAGTTAAAATAATATCAAGAAGGAGTGCGAGATATTTAAAATGTAAGTATAATAATGTGTTACATTACACTCTGGGTGACTAGTATGAGTTTTGTTTACTATCCGTATTCATTCGAATACGTTTACGAAAAGGAAAATGAGTATGTCATTGAAGCAGCGCGCCTCCTGGTGACATGCGAGAAGAGTTAAAATTTCGCCATACAAATTCTCGTTTTCGTTAACGTGATCGAATGGCGAATGAAACTCACACTAGGCACCCTTTAAACATTGTGTAATATAGGTAGCTATTAAATAATTATTGTGAAATGTCAGGGTAGGTCGGTCGGATGGGGGCCCGTCGTAGGCCGCCAGTCCGCAATCAACGTAAAAACTGAATGCCCGCCGTCGATTCCGTCGTCCTAGCTCCCGATATCACATATTGTATATTTTGTGAACTACAACAACCCCCGCTACCCACGACTTTAAAGTTTATACTGACACCCCCCACCAACAGTCAGGTCATAAAGTAGGTGTCAGACAACCTTGCGCAAGCACAACGGACCATATGCGTCAGGTCATAACGCCAGATCAAGACGCACCGAAGCGCATTCTTCATCCGGAACTCTTAAGACTGATGTCTCGAGCGAGTTGCACCGTGGACAAGTATAGTCCACTACCTAATATCCAGATAATTTACCGGAGAACTACTACAGTCGAAATTTTGACCACTCGGCCACGAATAGCTGTTTTTTTAAAATAACGTGTAAGATATTTACGTTTTGATCCTTAATTTGTTAAAACTTCTAACAGACGACACGTTATTACACGGCATTACTTTTTCAGGTAAAAATGTACAACACAAAGTTAAATTAAACATCGCATTGAGAAAGCGGCGTTCTTGCGAGCGAGAAGAACGTTAAATTAGCGCTTCGTCGCACAAATAGCACGTAGTTTGTCAGAAGCCTAATGAAATGAAATAAAGTGGAATGAAATATGATTATTCGTTATAATAACCTACCTAGGCTAGCTACCTAGTAGGTAATTTGAATCCATTGGACATACAAAAAGGGTTTAAAGTAGTTACTATAAAGTTAGTTTAAATGACTCAATATATTGTTTGACGTCTGATTTTATGAATTTATCCTTACTAAATCAATATAATAATGAATTTAATGTAAATAACCAAATTTTAGTTATGTATTTAGTTAGTATAAATAGTTATATTATAAATTTTTGTTTTAAGTTTTTACTGCGGAGCACTTTTTTTATAGGATGTTGTTTGCCTTTAATTGTTTGTGGCAACTGATCTTAAAATTGTAAATGAATGTGTAACTAGATGTTAGTTTCGTTGTACACAAACGTTGGCTTAAATAGGTAAGTTAAATAAATAAATAAATAATTATAATAAACAAATTGGTCGCTACTCAGTTTACGCTGTAACCTAATCCAAGGTCAGGGCAAGCCACTGATCTTCCGTAGTGTCAGCGTATGCCAGTGCATATGTTACAGGTTGGAGAGTTTATATCAGAAGAAGCCGCAAGGAACTCTGCAAATGCTTTTTTATTTGAAAATATATTATATTTCTAATCTTTTTTTTCTTCTTTCTTTCTTCTTTTTTTTTTTTTTTTTTTTTTTTTTTTTTTTTTTTTTTTTTTTTTTTTCTTCGGGGGTAGTTGCCAAAGAAACATCTGCTTAAAGAGCTCTATATATTTTAATTAATAAAACATAATAGTATTTGTTTACGGAATCCAATTTTTAATGATAAATAATAATTAGCATATAGTACCTGCTGGTGAGTGTTATCAAGCTTATAGCACAACTACAACACATTTTGCACTTTTTGTTTCTTCACTGCACTTCTAACAAGCACTCAAGAGAATGGAGGCCCTACAAGAATCGTTGGCTCAACTCCAGGACACATTCACTCGGCGTATGGATTCCTACCAGGGAGAGCTACAAAACGCAGCCCCATCAGCGAACGTCTCTAACTTGACGGCTGATTTCACAGCGTTTAGGGCGTTCATTATGACTGCTCTACACACATTACAAGACCAAGTAAGCCTCCTTGCACGTCAGGTGGATGGTATAGAGATGAGGAGCCGGCGCAAGATGTTGCTGATTCATGGCCTGCCAGAGAAGACAGACGAGGATGCGGCTGCGGTTGCTATCAGTGCTGTTGTCGACCGCATGAAACTGTCTATCTCGGCTAAGGATATAGGCCGTTGTCATCGAATGGGCCGCATAACTGCAAGCGACCGGCCGCGACCGATGTTAGTGAAGCTGCACGATCTCATTGTCCGAAACAAGATTTGGCATGCCAAGACCTCCCTAAAAGGTTCGGGTATTACGATATCTGAGTTCCTGACGAAACCCCGGCATGATACTTTTATGGCGGCGCGTCAGAAATTTGGTGTCACCAAATGCTTTACGCGGCAGGGATTCGTTTTCGTGGTGAGTCCTGACGGGAAGCGCAGCCGAATAAGCTCACTTTCAGAGCTGCAGAAGATTGCGGTGGTGGATGCACCTAAGCCTGTGGCTGCTGCGGCTAGGGTGGCGGAACCTGTTGTGCCGAAAACTAGGCGAGCCGGAGGCATCATTAAAAAGTAGTAAACACTTTTGTGTGACTATCAACTCTGTTGTGTTGTGTTGTTTTCGTTAGGCGAACATCTTCTGTGGACCCGTTTTCGTCATTAAGAGGTACATACATAAATTTACCCTCTACTTGCTATTTTTATTTATATTTCTTGTGTTTGCAATTTTGAGTTGAGTTTCGTTTTTGTTAATACCAATGACAGTGACAAACGACTGACAATGACATGACCAACGTTGTATGACTGACATTTTTTTTTTTTTTTTTTATTTTTCTTATTTATTGTGCGTTTCGTGTAAGTTGTTAGTAATTCTCCTTTTTTTTTTTAAAATTGTAATGGGTTCACAGTTGATTGTCTATGTTTTATTTGTTATATATTTTTTCTTTTATTTTCATTATATTTGTTATTTTATAAATGTAACGATGACACAAACCAGCGGATGGACATAGCTTCAGCTTTTAACAGAAATTTATTATATTTATTAATCTTATATTTATTTATTATGTCATCCTCAGGTGAAGATTCACATTATCTTTCTTTGTCTTCTAGTAGTAGTGGTGAAGATAGTTTTGTCAGCATTCCTTCCCTTTCTGACACGCTTGAGTGCCACTTTTCTGATGTACCAAAAAACTTTAACGTCATTCACATTAATGCGCAAAGTATTCCGGCTCATTATTCAGACATGCTGGCGTCACTTGATCAAAAAAATATTCATGCTGTATTAATCTCCGAGTCTTGGCTTAAACCATGTTTGCCTTCTACTTCTTATGCTCTGCCTGGCTTTCATCTTATACGCAATGATCGAGTTGGCTCACGGGGGGGCGGGGTTGCTATATACCTACGTGCTCATATTCCTTTCTCTGTAATAAGCACCTCGGCACAACCACCGCCTTCCAACGCAGGCGAGCATTTGTTGGTTGAAGTTCTTCTTTCTCACAACAAAATCCTACTTGGAGTTTACTACAGCCCTTCTTCACATGTAAATTTTTTCACTTCATTTGAGAAACTACTTGATGAAATAATTCCTGCCTACAGTCATTCAATTATCATGGGTGACTTCAATACTTGCCTACTTAAGAACGATTCTCGCGCTACTTCGCTTCAATCAGTTATCACTTCTAATAACTTATGTATTTTACCACTTACTGCCACCCATCATTCTCCGAACTCCACTCCATCGCTTCTTGACTTATTAATAGTTTCATCTCCCCAGCATGTTGCGAAGCACGGTCAATGCTCGGCCGACGCTTTTTCGTATCATGATCTCATATTCCTGTCCTTTAAAGTTCGTCCTCCTAAAGCAAAACCCCAAGTCATTCTTCAGCGTAATTTTAGTGGTATGGATCAACAAGTGTTCCGTGATGACGCTTGTAATATCGATTGGTCTCCTGTTGTACACGCTCAGTCTGTTGATGAACAAGTTAATATTTTTAACTCACTTGTAACCCAACTGTATGACAAGCATGCACCATTTCGAGCTGTTAAGATCAAGCACCTTCCTGCGCCATGGCTAACTGACGATTTAAAGGTGTTGATGCATAAAAAAGCCACTGCGAAAAACAGATTTAAGCTTCGACCAAATGACCACAATAGACAAAATTATTCTAAGGTTCGTAATCGCTGCAATAGGGCGTGTAGGGATGCTTTACGCCGCCACATACATTACTCAGTAGAAAATATCGACACATCAAAAGTTTGGAAATTTCTTAGGTCGCTTGGAATTGGTAAGGCAAGACATAATTCTATTATAAATAATATAAATATCGATACTCTGAATCTCCATTTCTCCTCTTCATCGTTTATCAGTGATGCCGACAAAGCCACTACGTTGCGCAAATTGTCTACCATGCCGGTTCCTAATTTTACTCCCTTTGCATTTGACCAACTATCGGATTGCGATGTTAAGAAGAGCTTGTTATCAATAACTTCCAATGCGGTCGGTGGCGACGGTATTAGCCGCAATATGTTAGTACCGATCCTTGACATCATCCTTCCAGTTCTAACATTCCTTTTTAACAGTTCAATTTCGAATGCAGTATTTCCATCCTCTTGGAAAGACGCTCAAATAATTCCTCTACCCAAAAAAAGTAACCCTAAATCATTTACTGAATACCGACCCATTTCCATTCTTCCATTTTTATCCAAAGTCCTCGAGCGCCTTGTCCACAACCAAATCAGTAAGTTCTTTTCTAGTCATAATCTCCTTAACCCATTCCAATCCGGCTTCCGTCCAGGCCACAGCACCGTCACTACTTTGGTTAAGATCACCGACGACATCCGCCTTGGAATGGAAAACGGTCACTTAACTGTGCTAACTCTGCTTGACTTCAGCAATGCCTTCAACACCGTTGACTTTGAAATTCTTTTAGCTTTACTTCAATCACTTAATATATCTCCAACGGCAACTGATTGGTTTCAAAGTTATCTGAACGGGCGAAGGCAGCGAGTTCGTCTTGAAGAGAAGTTCTCTTCATGGTGTGACTTGACGGCTGGTGTCCCTCAAGGTGGCGTATTGTCTCCTCTTCTGTTTGCAACCTTCATTAACACTATTTCAGAAAGGCTCTCTACTTCTTACCACCTATATGCAGACGATTTGCAAATATATTGTCAGGCACCACTGGTCAATCTTTCCGAAGCTATATTGACCACCAATGCCAATCTGGGACTTATCGTTGATTGGAGTCGAGCTTTCGGACTTAGAGTCAATCCTGGAAAAACGCAGACTATAGTAGTTGGCAGTTCCAGATTGCTCTCTAGGGTCGACTGGGAAACCCTCCCTAAAGTTAACTTTGATTGCGTGGACATTCCTTTCAGTCAATCTGTCACAAATTTGGGTGTGGTCATTGATAGTTGCTTGGGTTGGGGGCCGCAACTGCAAGCTGTTAGCCGTAAGCTTTACGCATCGTCTGCATCCTTGAGGAGGCTGCGCAACTTTTTACCCACTGCCACTAAAATTGCGCTAGCGCAATCTCTGCTGCTTCCAGTTCTTGATTATGCTGACGCCTGCTATCTTGATCTTACAGAGGACCAGCTATATAAACTTGAGCGTCTTCAAAATGTTTGTATTCGGTTCATATTCGGCTTGCGCAAATATGACCATGTTTCTGAGTATCGCTTAAAACTCAAGTGGCTTCCTATTCGTCTTCGCCGGAATACTCATATACTGACCCTTCTTTACAACATATTGTTTAATCCCACCTATCCTTCCTATCTTAAGGAACGTTTCAGTTATCATGATTGTTCAGGTTCGCGCTCATTACGGTCATCAGAAAACTTAAGCCTTAAAACACCTCCACACAGCACCACCTTTTATGATTCTTCTTTTACCGTCCAAGCTGTTCGTCTCTGGAATTCGCTTCCAGTTGCGATCAGGCGTGCGAAATCCATTCACATATTTAAAGAGCTCGTGAAAAAATTCTACCTTTCCGATTAACCCTGTCCAGCTGCAAAACTGCCATATCTGCTACTTTCCTCCCTGAGATTATTATTATGTTTAAGTAGGTTTATTTATATGTTTATCATTATCATCATTTTCATTATTATTATTTTGCTTTATTTATAAAATACAAATTATTCTAGTATGTTTCCATAATTTCACCTCTGATCTTAAAGTTTATTAGCTCTCTCCATCCGACTGGTTGTCTGGAAGAAATCGCTTGAAAGCGATAAGACCGCCAAATTGTAACTTTGTAATTATTATTATTAATTTTTTTTTTTCTTTTGTTCATGTTTATGTTTTTTAGTGTTGCAATAAAAGTATTATCTATCTATCTATCTATCTAAAAAATGTTTAAATCTATGATAATATTAACCTCTTACTGAAACCAATTAAGATTGATTATAACTGGATAATTCTCCAAATGTACAAATACTGCCATAATATCAGCCACATGTCTTTGAAAAACTTTTCATTTACGTAAGTAACTAATGTTATATACCATTTTTTAATTTTATAAATAAATGCATTTGTTTGTCATAAATGACGAACAAATGCATTTTATTTACTAATTGAATAGGTACGTATTTGCATGTCGTGTAGGTAGTAAAAATGTTTAACTTCCAAAGAGCCGTATTCCATTTGAGAATTTCAAGTTTAAAGACTCATAAAGTCACATACAACAACCTTTAGAACTAAAAGCACATTAAAATGTATTCAAAGTGGTATCGTAGGATGTTTGTTTATCTTTTCACCCATAAATAACCTATTTGCAGAGGTCTCTTCGCGGCAAATGTGCCAAAATCGCTTTTTTCAGGTGGAAAGGCTTTTGAGGACCGAGAAAATAGGGTTTGTGAAGTGGCAAGGATATTGAAAGAGTCTCGCTACCGGAGTTGTAGATAAAACCGAAGTTATGTTAGTAAATTTCGTGTAATACATATAGAAGAGCTATATAAAAAAATAAACTAAAGGTTAATTTAAAATTTTCTTTTAGTGTTTCTGAAAATGTTTGAATGCAGTTTTACTATAGATGTTTTATTAACCTCAAGAAGCCTATTTATCAAATGTTTTATCTAACGTTATAAAATTTAATCTTTATAAGAAACTGAAGGGCATGGAGGCCTAGGCACTTAAGCATAAAAGTCGGTAACGAAGATATTGCAAGCGTCCATGTCCATCGCGATCACCGATTTCCATCAGGCAGGTCGTTATTAGCACGCTTACTGGCTTATTAACTTAAAAAAAGACAATAAAGCTTTACGGGAGTCCCAAAAAAAAAACAATTTTCCCGTAAGCCTAAGTAAATAGCTACCTACCGTTGCGAACTTTCAGATTCTAATTAGGACGACATCACGGCCGCCATTTGATATTCTAAATAGGTGCCGAAAAAAACCAATAAATCGTTGCCCTTGCACGAACTTCGGTGGTCCTGTCGCTAAATAAGGAGGACCCAGAAGTTAAGCTTAATGCATACCGCGCTCACACACTTTACATGGAGAAGGTTTTTTTTTATTTATTTATTTAAAAAAAATATTGGTTTATCAACAATTGTTACAATATTATAATTTAGCAAAGCATTCTACAAGATGTAATATAATTGCACAATCATTTACTGACGAACACAGCATGCGCTTGATTTGTTCAGTTCGACAAATCTCAAAAATAGAATAGAATAGAATTTATTTATTTCGAGTAATAATTACAACACATGTTATTACTTAGTTTATTTTTATTATAATAATAATAATTATTATTATTTTATTCGTGCTACGCCATTTGTTATTATGGCACAGCAATCTATCGACAAACGAGCAGCCATGTCTGCTTGCAGAAAAATAAACAAAAATAACAATAACCATAAGAATTTCGGAACAGCTCGGAACAGTCCGAGGGCAGCTGTTGCGAGATTCTGTGTCTGTGAGCGACTGTCTATGTGTGCGTTTGTATGACGCTTACCTTCTACGAGTACAGTCTTCTTATTTTGTGGTCCTGTGTTCGAACTTTCTTGGGCTCGCCCATCAGTAAATAATTTGGCGTTGACTTCACTTATAATAACTTTGGGGCTAATTATAAACTAGCTGTTTGAACTCGGATTTTTATCTAATAAATATTTTTCTTTAATCTCATCTTCATGTATGATAAATTTTGGTACCTCATTCAAACTTGATTAAAACATCTGAATAGTTCAAAATTTTTGCGAAAATATTTATCAAAAATGTTTTTTACTAAGTACATATTTAGATCTCTATATTTTCATGCGTAGAATGTTTCATCAAAATTGGCATATTGCCTTGATCAATTTGAAGTGTAAAGATTAGATGTGGCACCAACATATATTGTTCTTCTTACTCCCCAATGATTCGCAATCATCATCACTGCCAATGCAATCATCAATCAGGGACCAACGGCTTTACGGGCCTTATTATTTTTTTATCAAATCTTTTTTTTTTATTAGTTTATATTAATTAGTTTTTATGAAATATCTAATTGTAATGATAGTTTTTTTAATGTAAGTAAATATTTTCAAATTATCTAAATTTGATTTTTGTTTGTAATAATATGTGATTATGTGTAATCCAGTATAATTATTAAATAAAATAAAAAAGAAACTGTTTTTTGGTATCTAAAGGTGTCACTTACTATGTCTATTCTTGGGTGATCATTGATATTAATAATTCAGATGTCGATGGCGTAGTTGCTGACATTACACTGTTTATAATCTGACGATGATGAATCCCCTTTCATTATTTCATCATAATCATCATATCAGCCAAAAGACGTCCACTGTTGGACAAAGGCCACCCCCAAAGGTCTCATTACATTATTTATTCTAAATATTTTTTTTACTTTTCATTTTTATTTTAGTTCCAGCCAGTAAATATTTTTTGTCATATCTTAACTCTCTTCGTTTAATCAACAGTGTAGTTATATCCTTTTATAAGCTAGCAAAGTGTGATACAAAGGCATAGTTTGCAAATTATACTATCGGGAATGCACGTTACGCCCGAAGTTCGTGCAAATTGCATAGCAAATTGCATAACTTGACATCGCATCGCTCCAATTGCCAACCGGAACGAAACCTCATTAGGTAGTATTATATCTAATATCTCCACTATAATAATATTATTACAAAGAGGCAAAGATGGTAAGTTTGGATGTCACTAGGTAATCTCCGAAACTACTTATCCCATTTCAATAATTAATGCAATATTTAGAATCGACCTCCCGAGTGGATGTAGGATGCATTTTATTTTGATAAATTATAGTGTTAATCTATACTTATCAATAAAAGGGGTAAAGTTTGTGACTTTATTATTATTATTATTCACTCTATATTTATTTTAAATCCTAATTTTAGGTTTTATAAAAGTTATATAAAAAGTATTTTTTTTTATCACACAAAAATACAACTTTTATAAAAACCTAAACCTAGAACGCCGCCAGCAGCGGAGCAGGACTCAAGCTACCGGCGATTAAGGCTGCAAAGAAAGAAACCTCCTGACAATGCGTGCCGTGTCCAGGAGTGTTGCCTTCTGTATCTGACCCTTGATCCAGCCATCCAACGAAAGTCTCTTGAGATGTTGGTCGAGACTCTTCGCTATAAGGCCGTTTGCAGATACGACTATGGGAACAATGATCGACGAATCCACATCCCACATAGCGGTCACCTCATTAATGTCTTTCGGCATACTTCGGATTTCAGTTATAGAATAAATAGAGTTGCTACTACTCCTTTTACTTATCATTAATTAATCTTAGAATGAGTTAAAACACTATTGTGTCGTGCGTTAACGATTGATTTATGATTTTGGTTTGACAGCTCTATAATAGTTCATACGAAAAATCAAAACAAAAAACAATGAAGTATGTTATTCTGAATTAAAATTATTTATTACAAATGATAAATCTAATAATTAATGGTCATGGTAATGAATATTTGGTTGCATTCGGAAATGCGATAATTACCGACAGAAATTAAAAAAATAAAAGCCACAACTGTTTATATACTATTATGTTTCTCGCATTCATCCCAAACAAATATCCTTATGGCCACCGATGACGCTTTAGTACAGAGATCCAGTGAGTTGGTAACTAGACTATATATTGAAATGCATTTAGGTATGCGATGAATTCCACTATAGAGACTTTAAAATGGCATAACTTATTTTGTTGAATGAACGTTTTATATTTATTTATTTTATTTTATTTTATTTTATTTTATTTTATTTTATTTTATAGGTCAACCCACAAAATTAACACAAATACAAGCAAAATTTATAGTTGGCTATGGCTGCTAACCTTAATTAAATTTTCCTTAAGCAAAGAAAGTTTTATTACAATGGAGTCATTACTTTGATAAAATTGACTTTGAAGTTTGTATAGGAAACCGAAATATATCAAGGTTTTTGACGTAAATTATTATCCAATACAACCGTTTATAATAAATTCTCCAATATCCGTAAGAGTATAACGGATTTGTCTAATACTGGAAAACTGTTAACGTTTAATAATTGAAATCATAACATCAATCAGTGTTATGGTAAAGGTCAGGTCGATGGCGCAGTGGCTTGCGCGTCCGGTAGCAAACTTGCAAGTTAAGCAAGGATCGTAACGGTGGGTCCCCGGATGGGTGACCAAATCAAAAAGGCACGTTCGCCCGTGATCTCGTTCAACTACTCTATTGATATATCTACAGTGCAATTTCACATCCATTTCCCTCTTGAGTACATTACTGAAATATTAAGTAATCAAATTTTGCGAATTAATTTTGATTCATCAATACCTCAGGTAAATTTAAAATTATTGACGTTTATACTGGGCATATCGTTACATAGTATCAAAGTAGAGTCAACGTTATTAAATATAAGCTTTTTAGTGTATTAATAAATGAAATGAAACAACTTTTACGGATCTACTCGCGTTTATTTTACACATTAGTTTTAATTAACGTTTCGAACCCTTTGCAGGGTCCGTGGTCACAGGGAGACCACGACTATGATTATTTTATTATATTCTTATCTCATTCTATATTATTGATTACATTACATCGCGATCTCGAGAGTTACATTGCGAGCGTTACCGAATAATTGCTTTAATATCCATGTTCCAAAGCCTCAAACCCAGCGATGATATGACAACACTAATGCTTATCCTGTCAATGATTAAAAAAAAGAAAGTCTAACAATCATCCGCCAAAACTCGGCATTTTCTGTGTGACAGTGAAGGAGTCTTCTTTATTTTGTTGAATTTAAATGGTGAGTTTAAAGTTTAAAAGTGCTTAATTTGTGTTTTTATCAGTGTTACTCATTGCTACACTCGTACTGTTATCAGGATTTTTCTGTCGAGAAATACCGAGCGTTTCTTCAAGAGTTACCGAGCGTTACTACGAGAGTTAACGAGCGTTACCTTAAGCTGGGTTCACATGAAAGAAAAACAATTGAATATCTATTGTGGCGCCGCCGTGGAGACACAATAGATATTCAATTGTTTGTTATTTCAAGGCAGTGAATGTGTTAATAATTGTTCGTAATTTTAAGAATAGATGATTTTATAGTATTTATGTATTTATGTTTAAAATAAAAGTATTAAAATTTGTCGTTTTATTATCGTTTTATTGCAGGTATAAGACAAAATCCACACAATTTTTCACAATATGTCAACATGATTTTAAATAATCACTACCTACTTACCTAGTGATATTATTTAATTTAAAATTATCAAAAAAATTTAACCAAGTTAAAAAATAATTTTCTCTTTTCAGCTATCGATTTTCAAAGTGGGTTAAATTTTTTCAATTTCTTTTTTTATTTCTTCGTTTTAATTTTGAAAATTACTGAACCGATTTTGATAATACTTTCTTCCCTAAGTTAAAAGATACTTAGTCTTGAAAAAATGGATTTGGACTCTGAGAAATACGTAAACATACAAACATACACTTATGAAAATTGGTACACTTAAGCAGAAGCCCACACAGACCAACATATACACAAATATTGTGCAATTCCTACAATATTACGATACGAGTCGAACTAATAACCTCTTTTTTTTGAGGTCGGTTAATAAACATGTAAACTGTAACATGTAAAATGTAGCTTTATAAGTCTTGAGCGTTACCACTTGTCGCGTATGTTACTATGTTACGGTCTCGAGAGTCACTATATTATACAATTTTAAACGGCCATACCCATGTATGTATGTATTTTTTTATATTTGTATTTTTTTGTTTATTTTTTTTTCGGTATAAGATTGAATGCAATTTTGTAAGTTGCTAGTAAAAACAACAACATGTCCATCAACCCGTCGATAGCCTCTCTGTATTTAGGTATATGGCGGTCATCAGTTTTAACCATATTTCTTAATGCTGCTTTTTCTTTTAATATTAAAATTTTGCTTGGATCTACTTGACATTTAAGTGGCTTATCAATAATCATAATCACGCGTTCATCCTTAAAAAAAAAGTATATAAACGGCGCGCAAGAAGGAAAACATAAAGCTCAATTCACACTGATATGGCAGTGACAGCGTTGGGGACCTATCTAACAATTTTTCTTTTTTGTCTTCATTAATTTTATTGCTTTATTTAGTTATAGTAAAAGGAACCGGAGCTGTCGTTAGATACATAAATTGGTCTATGCTTACTCTTCTAAACTACTGCTATTCAGGCCTGCGAGGCTTGTGCTAAAGTTGCTATAAATAATATTATTGTAAAATTTTAAGTGCCAATAATTTATTATTATTTATTTAACAACAGGGAGAACGGACTATAAACCACCGCGCAGGGCCAGGGCGGATTGCTAGTTATTAACGAATGCTTATGCAGCTGGGACCAGCGGGCTTACGTGCCTCCCGAAGCACGGCAAGTAATATTAAAGGAATTAAAGAAATAAATTTCATAACTTACTGGACTATATTATAACAATAACGGCTTTGCTATTGGCTTGTCCTGTATTTCGAACGAAAATATGCTGAGCACAGTGCACAGAGTACAGTCACGGGCATTAACAAGTTCACAATGCCACTCTTAATACAATGGAATAAGAGTCAAAAGTGTATACGTATGTGTTAATGCTCGTGAATGTACAAATAATTCGAAAACTGTTTGCTGTTCAGATAAATCATAATAGAATTGAATTTTAATCTGTTTATTAGAATGGTTCTGTTTTTAATTAAGTTAATAAGGTCTTTTGGCGTTACGTGATAACTGAATCGTTCTCACTGTAGGTACTAAGTTTGGGATTCGTTTGTAACGCAAGACTCATATATACAAGACTCAGACCCAATTATAACTAGCGTTCGCCGTTCGCAGTCTATGTTGCAAACTAGTCGATCTCTAGGTTATGTTACTTTGTTGTCTCAGTCCGAACTCAATATGCATCGCATAAATTTAGCTATCGATAGGAGAACTTCTAATAGTGCTCTTTCCCTATTTTCGACACGTACAGTGCTTCTATTTTCTCATTGTCTCTCGGTAATCATCGCACTTCCGAATGCAACCGAATGTTAATTTCCATGTCCATTAATTAGTAGATTAATCATGTACAAAAATTTGAATTCAGAACAACGTACTTTATTGTTCTTTTGTTTTGATTTTCGTGTGAACTTTACAGGGTGTAATCGTTAAGTGTGCACAGGCGATTATTCCGAAACTATGACAGATATCAAAAAACTTAAAACTGATAACGAAAGTACGTTATCTAATGAGTAAAATGCCATCAATAACGTTTTAAAAATCAAATGAGAAGTATCCAAAATTTTGACATTAAACACTCCCATACATTTAGTATGAGATTATTAGAATGGTTTTAGTTTCCTTGTTTTAAAAGGTTAATTTAGCTTTATTAACTGAACAAAATAATGTATATCAAAAATAATAATATAATCTTTGAATTGAATATTTATTTCTTTGTATAAACACAAAATTTTGTAATCAAAGTAGATGATCGAAATGACGTCCTTGTAGTGCGATACAATGACGAGCTCTATTTACAGTTTCTAAATGAACTTTCCGTAACATTTGCCGAGTAATTAAAGCAATTGCACGACGTACACGATTCTGCAACTCTTCCAGACTGTGTATTCTGTGTATGATTAAGGTAAAATGAATACTAGGCCACTTAAAACAAGGAAACTAAAACCTTTCTACTAATCTCATACTAAATGTATGGGAGGAAGGATGGGAGGAAAATTTTGGATACTTCTCGTTTGATTTTTAAAAACTTATTGATGCCATTTTACTCATTAGATAACGCACTTTCGTTATCAGTTTTAAGTTTTTTGATATCTCTCATAGTTTCGGAATAATCGCCAGTGCACACTTAACGATTACACCCTGTATAGAGCAGTAAAACTATAAATCGTAAATCAATTACGTGTATGACACAATAGTACTTCCCCTCATTCTAAAATACGTTACAGTACTTCAAGGTAAATAATGGGCATCGACTAACTTCGTGTTTCCGAAGATGGCCGACCGAAACTAGGCAGTTTAAGATATAGCTGCTCTTACTAAATTGCTCTAACGATTATGTTTTCTACGAAAGAGAACGATATTGTGATTTGTAAGATCTTTATGTGATTTGTAACTGTCGTCATAACTCGATATGGGTAAATAAAAATACATTTGAATTTTGAATTATGAAAAATAAGTAAATCAACCAATACTGTGGATCATTCAGAATCTAGGATCATGTATTTTCCTGACATATCCGAGTCGTAACATTCACTTTCACTTTCCTCACTGGTAGAACCCACATTTACGAGAAAAGTGTCAGTGATATTGTCAAACTGTGGTTCAAACTTTCTGTATTTGTCTTCACATTTTATGGCATGCTCACTGTGGTAACGTTCATTGCAACGTTTCTTTTGCTACGTGTCCTTTTATTTGTGACCAAATATTCTCGATCGGATTAAAGTCCGGATGATACGGCGGCAAACGTAAAATTGAGTGTCCGTGCTTCCGCATGATGCCGTCGATAGCAAATTCTGAAAATCTTTCTTTGTGATGTTTTCATAACTATACAGCAATTTTTTTTTTTTTTTGAGAGAGATTGCTGATTGCCGCTGCGGCATTTTCAGCTTCACCGGGCTTTTTTGGGGCCGTGTTTTCAAGCCGTGTTTTCAAGCCGTGTGAAACGAATCACCTTCAGAGGTTATCTAGAGGGAACGGCATCGCGCACAAGTGCGCGTCCCCGTGCCCTACTAGATTCTCCGAAGGGTTCGGATCGGATCTGGGAGCGGAGCAACCCGAGGGCGCCTCTAAAGGCACGGACCTCGGCTCGGGTTGACCGGGCCGTGGAGGAGGAGAGAACCGACCAGGTACATGTCTGTACCTGGTGTAGAGCGAGTGTGAACCGGTTCTTCGTACCCTTGTTCTACGAGTACGGTGTCTTGGGCCTAAACTGGTGTGCATGTTTAGTGTATTCTGTAAATGTGTGCTGTCATTTAGAGGATCGGGCGGGGGGGCGTTCGCAACCGTTATGGGATCGTCGGGGTCATCTAGGACGTGCTTAGGACGCCTAGACATGAACCGTTTTGTTGGTGGAAGGCTTCCAACATTATAGTTGGCGGCCGCCACAGCAAGCGGGTTAGGGTGGTGGGGGGCGTTATCAAAGTAACGTATGGAAACGTCCTTGATAAAGTCTTTGATAGTGGGAAGATCAAGATCGCGGTGGAGATCTACGTTGCGATAGTACCACGGGCAACCCGTGGCACCACGGGCAACCCGTGGCACCACGCATGAAACGGTTCTGGAGGGTTTGTAAGCGATACAAATAGGAGGGCGCGGAGTGCGCGAAAACTACGCTAGCGTAAGTCATGACGGGGCGGATGCAAGCTTTGTAAATTGTCGTCTTATGTCTAAGAGACATTTTACTCCGCCTGCCTATAAGGTGGAATAATCGACCTAATATGAACGCGGCCCTGTTACGGACGATTTTAAGGTGAGGCGCAAACGTCATCCTTCTATCGAGGGTGACACCGAGATATTTCACCTGCTTTACCCAAGGGATAGCACGGTCAAATAAACGTATAGGAGGGCGACGATCGTTGTTACCTCGAGAAAAGAACACTGCGGCACTTTTCTCGGGGTTAACTTCAATCCGCCATTTGCGAAACCAAACGCCGAGGTTGTTGGCGGCCGTTTGGAGTCGGTTGGAAACCGCGACTTTATCTCTACACAAGGAATATAGCGCGGTGTCATCCGCGAATAGAGCTAGCTCTACGCGTGGGGTCTTCGGAATGTCGTTTGCGTAAAGCGCAAACAGGATTGGGGAGAGCACGGATCCCTGCGGAACACCGGCTCGAATGGGACGAGGGGCGGAGAGCGTTCCCTCGACGCGGAAGCGAAAGGAGCGATCCGACAAATAGTCTCGTAAGATGTGCACGAGTCTGTCTGGCACGCCAAATTGGTAAAGCTTATAAATTAAGCCGTTGTGCCAAACTTTGTCGAACGCTTTCGCAACGTCGAAGAAAAGAGCTCCGGTGCCCTTGGGACAGGCCCTTTTATTGAGGCCGGATAGAATATGCTCCGTGAGGCGGTGCAATTGATGGGTGCACGAGTGTTTGGGGCGAAACCCAAACTGCTCGTCTATGAGGATATTGTTAGAGGACACAAAGTCCTTTAAGCGGGATACTAGAACGCGTTCGTACAGTTTTCCCAGCGATTTGAGAAGACTGATGGGGCGATAACTAGAAGGGGCGTTACGCGGTTTACCGGGTTTATGGATACCTATGACAACCGCATCTTTCCACGCAGCGGGAAAGATTGCGTTTGACATGGCGCTATTGAAGATAGCTACTATTAAAAGGATAAGCTGAGCGGGTAAGATCTTAAGGATCTTATTTGAGATGCCGTCTGCCCCGGGGGCACTACGGGGTTTGAGTCGTCTAATGAGCGTTTGCACCTCATCCTCCGTAACAGGCGGGAGGGTTGCGGTTGAGGGGAGGGACGAGAGTCTATCTACTTCCCTATCGACCATGTCTACATGGTCCTGAGGGACTGGGAGAGTGCTAGGCGAGCATTGAGACTCGAGACTGTCGGCAAGGCATTCGGCTTTCTCGTCGTCGTCAAAGGCGATCGAGTTGTCGGGTTTGTTAAGCGGCGGCATAGAAGTGACTGTATCCGACTTAAAGGCCCTCGCCAACTTCCAATAAGCTTGGTGAGAAGGCGAGATCTCTTTAAGTAGGCCATCCCAATTCGTACCGCGGAGCTCTTGAGTGCGCTCTTTAGTAGCACGCTGCAAGGAGCGCATACGAACTCGGTTGTCCGAAGTGGGATAGGAGTCGTAAGCGCGCGTGGCGGCGTTCTTAGCCCTCAACAGTTGCCTCACATCGTCCGGCAGTTTGAAGCGATGGTCACCCGTCGCAACAACCCGCCGGGACGATTCGCTTATAGCGTTAGTGAGATGACTACTGAGGGCGTCGACCGCGGCCACTGTTTCGTGAGGCGAGACAATGCTATCGGGGATTTGGTTTAGTGACTCACTGGCGGTAGGCTCGAGTAATTTCTCAAGCTTATCCCAGTCAGTCACCACCTTAATAACGGGGGCTATACAGCAATATTGGATCGTGGGGTATATTATGTTGCTGTGACCAGGTTATCATTTGCGGTTTTGGTGTATTTGAATTGGGAGGTTTGACTAATACTTTATTATGATATGGTGCCATTATTCTATTATTATTGAAACACTGTTAGAAGGAATGTTCGGAATCAGTTGTTGGCGAAGTCAATTTTGTTAACGGTCCGCATTGATTTTTTTATGATAATCTCCATGAGGATCCAAACATTTGTGCATCATAGCGCATTACGGACGAAACCTTTTTCGTTGCCAGCATGCACAATGATTATACGTTCGCCTTCGGAAATCGGTTGCTTTAAACTTTTCTTTGCGATATCTGTCGAAGCTTTCCCCTTCGTATGCGATGTGTACATAAGATTCGTCCATAAATATGATATTTTTTCCAGCATCTCGGTATTTTTTTATCTCTCTGAGGAATTTAATTCTTTTCAATCGAACGTCATGTTTCTCTATTAAAACTTGTCTATTGTTTTCCAGAGAGACAATATTAATTAATATTAATTTTTATTATTTTTTATAAGTACCATTTGTATTATAACTTGTAGACTAATCAAACAAATGTCAAGTTAATTTACTTCTTCAACAAACGAAAACTATTTTTTCTATTTCAATTTAGCAAGCTTGATACAGTTATAAACTTAAATCCCTTGTTGCACCGTTCGTGATCACGGGCTAACTTAAACTCTAGAGAGTTTAAGTTAGACCTTAAACTAACAGAGTTTATCAACATGCTCTGCTCATTTAAGGGTTGAAATTGTTCATTGGTTTTCGACCTTATGTTAAGGTATAAAAATTTAAATTATGGTGTCCATCCAATATATCGACAGAGCCCTATTAAGGGTTAACCACCTCTGTGGTCTAGTTTTTGTACCAATTTAGACCCAGAGATCCCGGGGTACATGATTGTGTGCTCGGTTTGGTTGGTGATAGGACCTTGTTTGCCCACCTGGCTAGCTACCACCATCTTATCTAAATATGTCACCATTATATCAATATTAGTAGCATTTTGTGTTCTGGCAGCTATTGAGATAAGATAGCGAGTACCTCGGTAGTTGTTTCAGGGTGAAGTGCGCTTACATCTTCGACCTTATCAACGTTCAACATCAGATGAAATAAAGGTCAAGAAATAAAATACTAATGAAGCGCTTTGCCGTTGTATAGAAAATTAACGAGCCTTACAGTAGCCGCATATGATGTGTAACATTTGACATCTCACCTTAGTAATAAGCAATTTTAAAATTATATTCTGAAAACAATGGTGTATATTTTTTACAAATCTTAAAGAGATAAATCTTATGCAGTAAATACTCATTAAAAGACATGTCACACTGTTACGATCACATTTCTACGAAATCACTCCCACAAATTGTATATATAGAAGGCGAGCGGAAAGATGTTACACGTCAAAAATCTTTATTATTAGCAATCCCGGCTTAGTAACATCATCGTACTTACTGATAAATAGATTATATACTGTATATTAGGACCTACCTAGTCCACCTGTCAAATGACTAGGACGATTCCTATACGCTTTCAAAATCTAACATATGATAGCAACTAACCTACGCTATAATGGATGCCATTTGCTTTACAAACAGTCATATTTGTATTGGAACACACACTAATTGTCAATCTTCCGCTATACAAGAGCAAAGACGCCTTTTATGGACACATTAAATTAGCCATTACCACAGTGGGTTTTAGTCAGTTTTTCCAATGGCTTGCTAGTGTTGATATTGAAACGGGATCTTTCGCAATTAACACCTTAATATAAAAGGGTGTGGATTGTCGGTTGCGTGCACATCATCAAATTTGGACTAGTATACGCTAATCATGGCAATTAGGGTGGCTCCTTATTAGGTTTTAGGTTAGGTTTTGTTAGTACTGATATTGATACAATGGAAACCTGTGTGATAGTTACCTTTTATAGCAAGTATCGGATCTTCTTTTTCTTCTTTCTCAACTGTTACACACCTAATGTTGAGTGTAGGTCTCTTCTAATGCACGCCATTCTCTCTTTTTTTGCGCCTTCCTTATACAATTCTTTCCCGCTACCTTGTCCACCTTGTCAAGGTAGCGGGGATGTCAGTCCAACTCATGGTCTATCGCATAGTATTGGATCATCACCGAGAAGCCTCAACTAACATCATCAGCTCATTTTATGTCCCCACTGCTGGGGCACGAGTCTTCCTTAGGGATGGATAGGTAGGACGGGCCACAAACCACCACGCGGGCCCAGTGTGGGTTGATCGTTGTTAACGACTACTAATGCAGCCGGGACCAACGGCTTTACGTGCCTTTCGAAGCACGGAGGAGCTCGAGATGATAAATATTTGGTCACCCATCCAATGACCGGCCTTTGCGGAAGTTGTTTAACCTCGGCACTCGCAGACCGGGCGTGTTAACCACCATCGAGCTCCTCGGAGTATCAGATAGTCAACTTAAACCTCAAACCACTCTAGCCAATAGCCAGAATCCCAAAATAAAAATAGAAAACTAAATCAAGTCGTCAGAGTTATTTTCAGGTAATTTCCAGCTTGGATACTCTTTTTTTTCTTTTTTTTTATATTAAAAGGAGGCAAATGAGCAGGCGGGTCATCTGATGGAAAGTAATCACCGCCGCCCATGGACACCCGCAAAACCAACGTAATCGCAGATGCGTTGCCGGCCTTGAGGAAGAAGTTACTCATTTGTTTTTAAAGAAAAATACTGAGATCTTTGGGTAATATTTCGAATCGTGAATTTAAATTTTATTTTACAACTGTTCGAGGTTTCGCTCGGGTTTCACCGAACTTGATTACGACCGGGTGTGTCGAATATGTTATTCTGCTCCCAAGAGCACAGTCTAAAAATACCAGGCAATAGAATCCAGGGTTTCCATTCTACAGAGACCGTAGGAAATGTGGTGGCGCAACGATATACGCAAAATGGCAGACAGCAATTAAATGAGAAGAGCCGAAGAAGGTGAGTAGAGAAGTATAGAAGAGTATAGAAGTAGTGAGTATAGTGAGTATAGAAGAGAGTAGTGCTAATTAGCATGCATAGGAGAGACCTACGACCAATAGTAGACTGATATGGAATGATGGCGTGCACTTGGAGAGGCCTACGTCCAGCAGTGGGCTAGTGGATCATCAGCTTTGATGATGATGATGATGATGGAATGATTATTTATTTGATAGGTACAAAACAGATAACAAACTGTTACATTCCGTGTACAATCGGCATTAAAATAAAAAATAAAGGATATCATCAACAGCATTAGAGACAATGTTTTAGTTAAAAGTAATTTTAAACAAGTTATTCCTAAAGTAGTTAGCATTCTGATGATAAGGTAAATTAATTAATTAATTCCAGAGACCATTCAGTGAGAGAGTAAAATTACAAACAATGGTGAGCAAAGGCAGACTTTTATCTAAAAGAGATCTTTTCTAGCCAGCCTTTAGTTGTATTGGGAGCTTGATGTGATAAAAGTGCAAACAAATCTGTTTCTTATAATAACAATAATAATACAATACACAAAATACGAAAAATATGTAAATTCTAACACAACAATATATATAAATACCACTACATAAATATAAACATATACTTACTTACTTACTTCGCTGGCTTAGTGACCCGTAGTGGATCTTGGCCTCCGACACAACAAGACGCCATTCTTCCCTAATTTGGGCTATCCTTTTCCACTTTGTCACTCCAGCGGTAACTAGGACGTCCAACTGGACGTCGCCCGCTTGACCGTCCCATGTAGGCTTTCTTCACTGCCCGATCGTTCTCCATTCTCTCCACATGCCCAAACCAACAGTCTGGCAGATTTTATTTCTCCGACAATGTTGGGTTCGGTCTTCGATCTCCATGTTCTTCCTTCTCCTCCATTGGCCGTCTTCTCCTTTGGTTGGACCAAGAATCTTCCGTAAGATCTTCCTTTCCGCCATTAATAGTCTACTATCTTTCTTAAAAGTCAGTGTCCAAACTTCGCAGCCGTACATCAGGATCGGCCTGATTACAGTTTTGTAGAAACGAACCTTAGTATTGCTGCTCAGCTTGGACACTAAAACAATATGACCACCCAACCTTCCTCCTCCTGGTTCCTCCCTCTGGTTGGTGTTGGTTACTATGCATCCAAGGTACCTAAATTTGCGGACAAACTTGTAGATATTATCCCCAGTGTTTAGGTTTTTCAGTGTCTCCGTCAAATTTCTGTACCTCTTGTTGTTCACTTTCCCAGATCGTTACGATGAGGTCGTATAGACGAGGTTGTACTCCTCGGCCACGTATTTTCAGAGTTCTCCAGGTATACCATCGATTCCGTGTGCTTTGTGGTTTTTTAACCTCATGATGGCGTCTCTTACCTCCTCGAAGCTCGGAATGGTCACTTTTGTGTCATTGGTATTCACAGCATTAGCAAAACATACCTGTCTACGTTAGTGGGTGGACAGTGGAGAAGCTCTTGGAAGTATTTCAGCCACATGGTTTTCAGTTCTTCCGTATCGGATACAAGGTTTCTCTCGGCGTTTTGCAGTATATGCAGTTTAGTTTGCTTTGATTAGAGTTTCCACGCCTCGCATCAGAAGTTCTAGATGGTTTCGTTTGCTTCCCCTTATCACATTCCTTGCTTCAATCCGGGTGTTCTCGTATTTTCCTTGCCAGGTATGGTCTTGTTGATAAATATAAACATATACATACGTTAAAATTAATCTAAATCTACATGGATATAATATAGTGTTTATGATTGAAATGAGTTATGTGACAGAAAGTGGTCCTTGACTTTCCTTTTGAATGATGTAATGTACGTAATATCCTAGATGTCAGTTGGAAGCCTGTTCCATAGCTTCGCAGCTTTAACTGTAAATGAATTTAGGATACATGTACATGTTGAGCAGCAAGGTGGGGGCAGGAGTTGGAACCGGGAACGAAGTATTTACGTAAGTAATTATTAAGGTAACAAAAATGGAGGTGTGACACATGTTTTACCAATGTCTTATACATTGGTAAATATACGTTGGTCTTATGCAAGATTTAACTACAACTCTTTTACTTATTTAAAGTATGTACCTCTTCATACGATTCAAAATTATATTTAGTAACAAAAACAGAGCACACACCTGCACATCAACCTACCACAAACTGTCAAATTTCCTCAATAGACTTTGAACTGTATAACTAAGTCATATGGTTGAAAATGTATTGAAGAAATTTGACAGTTTTGGATAGGTTGATGTGCAGGCGTCTGTACTCAGATTATTTGCCAAGGGCAAAGCTTCAGAAATTCTGATTTGTAAGTAGAGTAAAACTAACTCGATTTTCTTATATAAATATAATTATTTTGCTCAAGCCACACAGGCGTTGAAATATGAATTAATTCCAAACGTAGCGAGGTTTCCGCCTCTTGACCTATAGCAAAGTGCCCTACAGTGTTAGCCCTCTTGAAAGCTTTGTTCTTTCCTCTATTATACTTGACGTAAAGCCTCCTTTAGTTTAAAAGCGGGTATTATATCTAACAAACTATGATCTGGTGTGATAGTCATCTTATTAATATTATCTTTTAAACTTATCATCAGGGACTATGGCTTCCCTCACCTCATCTCACGATAAGTGAGTTAGTTAAAGACCGCCTTTTACTGCCTCTGTGGTTTTGTGGTTAAGACCACCGGACTCAGACCCAGAGGTCCCGGGTTCTATTCCCAGTACGTTTGTGAACTCGGTTTGGTTGGTGGTAAGACTTTGTCCGATTGGCTAGCTACCACCATCTTATCTCAATATGTCGCTATAACACCAATGAATGTAACATTGTTATGTTCCGGCAGCAACAGATAAGGTAGCCAGTGCTTTAGTAGTTGAGGATTCCGGGTGAAGTGCGCTCCCACCATTAGCCTTATCATCACTTAACTTCAGGTGAGATGAACTCACTGTGCTTACCCGTAAAATAAATAAAAAAATAGTGACCTTATGGTTGAAGTTGGAAGCGTATTTTACCAGAAATCTTGGATCACTACTAAGGAACTCGTTATCTTATTTGTAAAGTGTCGTAACTCAACAACGCTTTACATTAATCCAAGCTAGTCTGGCGAACTTAAATACAAGCCTTTCTACAAATCGGTGTACAGGAATCACGCTCGAAATCTAGACAGACCCTAAAATCTGACGGTGAGGCCTAGGATGTAATCACTTACCTGGGGTTTTTTCTGTTACTTGGAATGTAAGATTTGTTTAAAAAATTATTTTATTTTATTTTAACTAGCCTAAAAAATGCTTGTGCTTATTATTTATTATTAAAAACAACATGACATTTAACATAGAAGTTACCAATTTTTTCAAGATAAATTCGCTCTCTTGTAAACTATGGTTTTTGACGTAGCGAGCGTCGATATAAGATAAGGGAGAAAAGCGACATACGATAAGGAAGAAAAGAAATGTCCTTGCTGGGTTTCTAGCAAGAAATTAAAAGATCTGGCAGTACAAGGTCTCCCGCCCTGTGTAGACCTACGAACCGATGGCATACCATTCATAAGAGCTGCTTGTAGCTTAAACTGATTATATGATTTTGAATTTTATGTCAACGAAGTTTAATGAACGCACTTTGATATGCATATCGGCCAATTTTAAACATTAAATCACTAGGTGTCGCGAACTTTTTAATTGTAACGTGAATATTAAAAGCGATGTCGTTAAAACGCAAATGAGGCGGTGGGCCTTTGCGATTTTTCAATTTCAATATTCATAGATCTGATCTGTATTTAAGTTTGCGCGATATAAATATTTGTTGTCAATATTCATTAATTATGTAGGTTGTTTTTCTTACCTTTGAGAATTTATAATAATTATTATGAACCGATATGGTGGGTCATTATGAGCAGACAAAACGATCTACCCTCTTCCTTAGTAGTTTTTTTTGTGTTCGAGTAATACGAACCGGGTCTGACATGTATGAATGAATGATTGAAAGTAGCGTACCACATATAAAAGAATTTTCGATACAGCGGTTTTCGATACAACCTCTTTTCGAAAGGGCGTACCACTTGGAACAGCGCCATTTAGTTTCAATTCGTAACAGAGGCGTTTGTGATAGTCAACATAGTTATGTAAACTGAATGCGAGAAGATTCGTTTAATGTTCCCTTCAGTGTAAAATCTTCTTTACTTAAGAAAGGTTATTATACAGTCAAAGAATATTTAGATGACAAAACAGTCTGGTTATAATAAAAAAATCTACTTTTTATTTTATTGTGATCAATCATTACTTTGATAATATCTTAGCGCTGATAATATGATAGCCTTTAACAGCAGCGTCCTACAGTTTACAAACAATATTTATGTTGCGTGAAACATTTCATTATTTTTTTATTTAGAGTAGCTTGAGTGTGGCATGCTCTCTTGTATTGTCTCTGGCGGTCGGTGGTGACATGTGCGTCGGGTCGTTACAATCCCAAGATATGGTTGAGTGAAGCAATGGCTGATTCTTATGTAATACTCGTGAACGGGTGCCGCCTGTGGAGGCTGGTCTGCTCTTGCATACTATTATTTTTATTATTATTAACTTTTTATTAAATTTTTGACCTTTATTAGTACTGTATGACATTGTGAACAACTGGTAACTGATACAAATGTGCAAACTTAGATATTATTATTTTTTCTCTTTTGTTTTTTTTTAACATATTGTCCTTAATATTTTGTGTTTTTATTTGTGATTGTCCTTTTATGTTAGGGCATTTTTTAATATTTTAGA
The DNA here is from genome assembly GCA_949315975.1 of Eudonia truncicolella. NCBI lineage: Eukaryota > Metazoa > Arthropoda > Insecta > Lepidoptera > Crambidae > Eudonia > Eudonia truncicolella. The sequence goes on along the minus strand of OX438837.1, from coordinate 14,264,263 downwards.
CGCTGTAAGAGTGAAAAGAGTTTGACACTTGCTGAGTTTCTTGCCGGTTCTTCGCAGTACAAGGTCTCCCGCCCAGAGTAGACTTACGAACCGATGGCATAATGACGTTCATACGAGATAAGATAATTTGTAGCCTAAACTGAATAAATGATTTTGAATTTTGAAGTGTGTAGTGTTCATATAAACTTTGAAAAACAATTGGGTAGTGGACTGGCAAGTCAATAGACAAACTTTTTTACAAAGCTGTCAAAACGATTGTATAGGAATGGCATACATTACTATTACTACATTACTATTGTGTTCGGTCAATTGAGTGTCTTTAGATTTCAGAACTACATGCTTAGGTCAAATAGGGACTGCTTATGAACCAATTCAGGCGTTCTACTATAAGCTACTGTAAGGCTATGGCGGCAGTATCTAACTCGTAAAAATGACTCTCACTTGTATGCCTTAACAAAGGGGCCCTTTTTCAATGTCAAAACCTGTTAAAAATTGTCCTTTGCATGCAAAAGAATAAATTAGAAATGTCAACAATTAAAGTGTAAGCTACAATAATAAAAAAGGCTTTTACAAACTCAATGCTTTTTCCTCTAAATGCCTAATGGACAATCATAAAATCCGAATTGAGAAACGCGTAGGCGCAGTTCAGTAATCAACAAATTATTATCTCAAAGAGAACCTTTTATGAGTCGACTAGATTATTTAAACTCGTTTGAAAGTCGACTTGGCCGGAGATAAGCTGTCCGCTATTGAAAATTAGCGGAAGCAAACGTGAATGGCGGACGAAGTTAAAGTTGGGCCGAAAATTTGTCAAGCACCGGAGTGGGACTAGGCAAGGTAAATGAATAATTCAGTTGACACTTTCTGCACAGTTTCAATGCGAAACAATAACTTTTTAAATCAAATAATGCAAATAAAGGGTCGATAATGTAATTATTTGTTTGGTAAGCCTGTGTGACGGACGATCTTCGCAACGTGCTCGGTGACGTGCACTTGGAGAGGTTTATGTCCAACAGTGGACTAGTATAGGCTGATAATATGATGATGATGAAGCATGTGCAGTTTAACTATCTGGTCTGTATACCGTTGGACAAACACTGTTATGAAAGCCATGAATGTAAAAGCAGGCGAACAATATAGCCCATAACAGAAATTATTCGAGACCTACATAGCTATTTTGGTGATGACGACCCTCAGTATGGATGATGGTGATGATGATACTTATTTTTAAATCTAGTAGTGCCTGACTGCTGCGTAAAGGTTTTTACCCATTTTAAGAGCCAGATCTAGCTCATAAACTTTGTAAAAACAATAACACTTAAAATAAGAACTGCCTCAGGAAGAACATTATGAATTTTCAAGGCAACACTGCTAAGATACATCACAAATACAAATACTTTTATTTGCCATTAAAAATGGTGGTACATTTAAGTTGTGGGAGGCAAAATTCCGGGACAAAAATGTCCGTGCCGTCCGAGGCGCAAACAGCTGGACGACATCAAACAGTGGACTGGACTTAGCTATCGTCAGTTTAAATGTGCTACATGGGACCGCAGGAAGTTATGTGTTTTGATCTTCAAACTTATAATAATTGGCTGATGTTTATACTGTAAGGGATTTCGGTGTTTGGTTGGATAGCGAGCTGAAGTTTAGTGTTCATATTAATGACATTTGTTCCAAAGACTTTAGGAATTTTGAATTTGTCCTCCGTAACTGTAGGGATTTTAAGTCACTTATGACGAAGATCCTTTTATATAACTCATTTGTTTGTAGTGGCTTGAAGTACTGCAGTATGGTGTGGAATCCTTTTTATGACATATATTTAAAACGATTAGAAAGCATCCAAAAGTGATTCTTATGGCACTTAATATTTTCGTGTAATCTGGGCAAGAGTTTATTAAAATATTTTGAGAGATTAAATCATTTTAAAATAAGTTCTCTATCGGATCGAAGACGTATGCACGACCTCATGTTTCTCTATAGGCTAGCGAATGGCATCCTTGATGTCCCGGATTTACTGAAATCGTTGTCATTCAATGCACCCTAAAAGCTCCCGCGGACATCAAGAAGTAACGTCCTTGTGGATCAGCCTCGCAGGTCCAACCTTCGCCAGAATGCACCTCTAAATCGTATTCTAAGGGAGTTTAATAGTACAGCTAAAACTAAGAGTTTGGACTTGTTCATGGGTGACATTCGCAGCTTTAATAAGTCTCTCATCTCCTGATGTGTATTGTTATTGTTTTTAATTCTCACTTTATTATATATAAACTTTTGTAAATTTTATTTATACAATTGCATGTAGTCTTCACCTATAAATGTATTGACATCATGCTAAAATCTATTTTAATAATGTTTGTTTCAGAAATCAATGATGTTTTATATATTGGTGATCATTTCAATAAATAAATAAATAAGTAATTGGTTTTTATTTTTATTTTCTTATTATTTAACTCAACTTAATTACAGTAATTCTCAATTCGATAGCAAAGTAAACAATCATAAAATACATTGAACTTAACATAAAATATATACATTCAGCTTAAAAACAATCTGCTTTTATAGATTCAATAATATATAAATTAAATAACACAAACACTATAACAACATATCCAAATAATATTATAAACGCGAAAGTTTGTAAGTATGGATGGATGTTTGTTACTCTTTCACGTAAAAACTATTGAATGGATTTTAATGGAAGTTTCCTCATATACAGACCATGACCCAGACCAGTATATAGGATACTTTTTTTTATACTGTTGTCTTTGCGAACGAAGTCGCGGGCAACAACTAGTGTAATATAATTTATCTTAAATGTAGAGAATAATTAAGTAAAAAATAATTGTATTATATTATGTAATTATTACATAAAGCACAATATAGATAATGTATCTCTAATTAATTCAGGTATGTGGCAAATAAAAAGTACGAGCCTTTCTGCAACTCTGTTAAGTTTTTTTTTGGAGAGAGTTTGCAGTTTGCCTCAAACGGCATTTTCAGCTTCACCGAGCTTGTTTGGGGGCGGCGAGAAACCTAAAGGGTTCCTCAAGCCGTGTGAAACGAGTCACCTTCGGAGATTTTCTAGACGGAACGGCATCACGCATTAGTGCGTGTCCGGGGTGCCCTACTAGATTCTCCGAAGGACACGGACGGTCTCCGAAGGGTTCGGATCGGATCGGTCTGTGTGCAGGGTGCGTGTCAGCGGCGCCCTCTGTGTTAATCCTGTGCGTGCGGTGGGCACACAAAACAACCTGGACCGTCGCCGGCACATTACGTACAAGTAAGAAACACAGAACAACAATTTACCACGTAATAATTTCAAAATATAGATCGCCAGAGCAAGATCCCTCCCAACGTCTAGTTGATTGTACCCTACCATGCCGAGCATAAAGAGAGTCGGAGTCATCAATAACATTTTTTTTTTATTTATTAGTATTTTAATCGACTGTTTTGTGGTTTTATGAATAATGTGATTATTGTTAGTTGTAGTGTTTAAGCATCATGTGTCATTACTTTTATATATTTCTTTGTTATCAACCTAAGCTAGTTGTGTACATTTATATTGGCCTTGGCCGTTCATGTATGTACCGATCAAAATAAAACAAAAATAAAATAAGTCAATTGGTAAAATTGATGTACCCCGTACAGCTCTGATAAAGAGAGCGAGTAAATTTATTTTGTATTTTGTCCAACATACTTTTATATTTGACTTCATGCGCAGCTCACACCATAGCATTGTACTCCAGGTGTGTCCTGACATTTGCATCGAACGGTGCACGCAATGCCGCTAGGTTTGTGAGTTCATGCGCCTTAATGCCTTAAGGTAAGGTTTTTTGCTTTTTTACTTGACGATGTAGAAGCGCTAAATGATGATGTCAAAGGCGACACTTTGAAAAAATACATCAACTTTCATCGAAAGCTGTAGGAGTATGACAAGACCAACGAATCTGAAATTTTGATATAGATAACTTCATGTCTTTAAAAAACCTTGCTCAAAAACACGATTGCGCAATTCTGACTCGATCGTAACACCTCCAAAAAATCATTAAAGCTAAAATTACAATGAAATTACTAAATCTATATGTTTTGAAATCACTCAAATATATTCATAACATCAATATTTGTAATTTAGTTGCTTAATTTTGCTTAATTTGCGGTCTCAATTTTCGCAGGCGCTACCGTATAACGGAATCTAAAAAAATATTTTTATGAAATTACTAAACCAATGCATTATCGGAAGCTCAAGGGGAAGAACTGTACCGGGACTGCAAAATATCGTCATTTCAAAACACACTTGACGTAGTAACTAGAATCGGGTTAGTAGTAGTTCGATAGATGATGACCTTGGTTAAATTTCGTTTTAAGGAATATTAAGTTACTTTCCTTTCTTAATTATGACTCTGAATTGTACAAGTACCTATGTTTACGGTTTGTGTGTGAAAATAATAAGATTCAACCTAATAGCGAAGTTTCGTAAAAATAACCGCAGCTTCATGCTGATGAAGGTAAAGAAATCCCTGAGAGCTTTTCATAAAGTCGGATTAAGGGACGATTGACAAAAGGATTTACTTGAAATTATGAAACGGCTTTTGTCTCCATTCCAAATACCTGCTTAACGAAATCTCCTTCATTTATTTCTAACTTTGTCAAAGCAAGTGGTTCGTTTGCTCAATGTTGTCATTATTGTACATTTTTTATTCTGAATATATCCTCTTCTCATAAGGAAAAGATTTACGTATGGTACGGGTATTGCGTATAAAGAGGCTTATGAATGACAAACCTTTTTCAATATTATATTTATCACTGAAGATTACGAATAAAATCGATCTGTTTGCGTGTTTTCGGAGTAAATTCACAAAGGGTACCTATTATTTATTGTATCATCTTCATCGGGCTGTAAACGTCCTACTCTTAGGCTCAGTCCTTCCCAAATGAACAATAACAAATATAGGGAAATCGAGCCCATCTCATTGGTGAGATTGAAACGAATTCCATCCGAAGACAATACATTGACGAAGAAGCTTAATATTGCATATTCATCAACCATTCGGTCACTCCGTAATACGACAGCTTTTTAACAGCCTCTTTGGTCTTATGGTTAAGAACACCGGTCCAAACTCAAGGGCCCTGGTTCAATTCTCAGCGGGGGCTACATGTTTGTGTACTCGGTTTGGTTGGCGGTAGGGCTTGTTCACGGAATACGAATCGCACGCGCTGCGCGGCCAGCCCGTACCGGACCGACCGCCCGCGCCGCGCCGTCCCCGCCGTCTGCGTCGTTCGGACGCGCCGTGATGCGTGCGCCCGACGCATGCGCAGCGCCGCCAATCCCGTCTGCACGTAACGCGCCGTCAAGCCACACCACGCGTGCCGGCCGCCGTCGCCGCGCCTTCATAGCGCGAGCGCGCCGCACCGCCAGCGCGTACACGCACAGCTGGCCAGAGCCCTACCACTCATGCCGTCGACGATGTCGAGGCTGGAATCGCTCTCGCCACAGAGATGCTATCCGTAGCATCACTTAAGCTGGAGCAGGGCGATTCAAAATGGCTCATCGTGCTCCCCCCTCTAAACGCCGTTTTGAAGGCCTTGCAGGCCAACCCGAGAAGTCAAGCAAACCCCTGCCGCGGTATAACCGCGGCCGACGGAACTTTTTCTCTGCCTACAGATGCAGCGCCGCCATCCCACTACGGCGCCATGAAGACTGAAGAGGACCGACGACATCGGCGCCCTCGAGGTCGACTGCGACCAGCAACGTCCTGCGCGGCTCCATCATCGTCGGCCACCACTCCAGCTGTGTCAACGGCCCATCGTTCCATCCAGCCAGCAGGCGGCGGCTATGTCGCCGCCGCAACCTGCCCCGCGCGTGTAAACGCGCACTGTGTCAGCACATATAGTCGACACTGTCTCCTTAAGTCATTATTCGCTGCTGTCCGCCCTACCATACCCCGTAAGTCGCGGCCCGCTCGCTAGCGCTCACCGGGCCTCGGCCAACGCCGGCTCACACGGGGGGCTGCCCACGCCGAGGGCTTCGAAGGGCCCCCCTTCGAAGGATAGGCGTCCAGCACCACCAATAGAGCTTATAGGCTCAAGCCACGGCAGAGTGAAAAAATACAAAAACAAACAAAAAAAAAATTAAAAACAACAACCACAAAAAAAAACATGTACCCCTACCGTACCACCCAAGACAGACCCGGCCCGACTGACGTTGGGCCATGAAAAGACCCCGGGCGTGGAGGCCCAGACCTCGCCGCCCGAACCGGCCCGAAAGTAGGGACCAATGACTTCAACATACGTCATCAGCGAATAGGATAGTTTTGTGTATGATGGTTGGTGGTCACTAATGGTTGTATTTGTACATTTTGGCACAACACATTATTTTATAGCATTTGGATTGGACCTTTTTTTAATATTCATAATACCAGTGAAACGTAACGCAACGGTACGGAAGAGCGCGACCGGACTGAGCGCGAGTGTTGTACTGTGACGTCACGCGCATGGAGCGCGGGCCGGCCGCCCGCCCGCTGCCGCCCGCTCATTTAAAATTCAATATCTTGAAAACTAATTGACGTATCGTAATAATTCTTTCACATATAATTTTTATTTTCAACAGAGAATACAGAAAGCTAAAATACAAAATTAGTGAACATTCTTAAAAGGTCGTGTGGGTTCGATTTCCACTCGAGCTTCCTGAAGCGGGTTGATTTTTTCTAGTAAAAATGTTATCTTGTAACTATATAATTATAGCATTGTTAATGCAAAATTTTAAATTTATTTAGTTAGTTAGTTTTAGTTAGTTTAAGGAGTCGTACAATGAACATGAAAGAGACGAAGCATTGTTTTCGGATAGAAAACGATTTGAAAGTGTCTTCGTTCACAATTCACCGAATCTATTGAACATTGAGCATGATATGTAGGTGTGCTCACCGTCGTCGCCGCTTTGAAATATTGAAAAGGATTGGAAAGTGGTTGGTTTATTTTCGATATATACATACAAAAAAGGAATATATTATGTACTCTCAATATAGCTGTTTACCAATATGACAAACATTAAACTATATATTTTTTTGTGTTGTTTGTCGTTTGTGGTATCCTTTTACATAATTTAGTCAACAACCAAACAAAAAGCATTTTTGTTATGAACCACCAACTGTGTTACATGAAAAAAATTTAAAACTATTAATAAAAAATGTTTTGTTTATATAATTTTAACGCAAATTTTGTTGCGAAACAAATTACAAAAACACTAATGTAATGTTCTAACCAGCCCGCCGAATGACGGAAATTTAAGTTAATTTAATTTAAGTTAATGACGGTAGTTGTTGACATTGAATTGGCGCCTTTGGCTTTCAAAGTAAAAAAGTAAATAGTGTTGAATAATTTCGGCGGGCTAGTTAGAACCACGATAGCTCAATTGGAAGAGCACCTGACCCGGTATGTCAGAAGGGTGCAGGTTCAAATCCTGCTCGTGGAAATTTTTTCAACATTAGTGTTTTATTAATACAAAGTCATTTGACACATGTAACTCTAATTATAGACGGCCTCTTTTTTCTTAGTTATGGATGGTTATGGCGTGTCTTGGTTCAACATTCGCAGCGAGTAGAGAAGTGAGAGTGAGGTGACTCTTTACATAAAAGATTTGTACGATCCGGCATCTCGGCAAGGCGAGGGAATATGTGAATCTGGTGTTACACTATCACGTGGGAATACTGAGGGAATATCGAGACTGACACATCCGTCTGAGCGCCAGCCTCAATAAAGATTTACGACAAGGTTATCTGTTACAATTGACAGCTTGGGGTTGGTTTATAGGAACGCATCTAGTCTTCATCTAGTCATCTAGTCTTTAACTATACTACTATTAATAAAGAGGTAACGTTTGTGACTTTGTTTGTTTGTTTGTATGTCGGGGCTAATCTCTGGATCTACTGGTCCAATTTCAAACATTCTTTCACTGATATAATGCTGCATTCTTTACGGGTAACATAGGCTATATTTTGTTTTAAGAGCTTTTTTAACTCTAAAATCCACGCGGAAGAAGTCGCGATTAAAGTGCTAGTCTACTATTATATTAGTATTAGGGAACCTGACATGTTTCATGAACTGTCAAGAACCTTGATTTGATGTGCGTTCAACTAAAGCTGGACTCTGACTGAAGCGTATCATCGTAACGTATAACCGTAACTTACTATCCACAGCGAGCTTGATACGTCATTGCAAACTGACCGATAACGGGGCGGAGCAAGCGGCGAGCGGCTCGTCTCACTGCACTGGCCATGCAAATGCTCGCAACGAACATGTTTGCGTTACGGCACAGTATAATAATGATACTACGTTACGGCAAAATGCTCCGGTTAGTCTCGTCCACAAGTCGATACGGCAAACTATGAACTTTATTCAGCCTTTTAACGTGTGAAACCGTTAACTATTTATTACATTCGTTTTGTTTTCCCGAAATAAGAGCAAACCTAACATTTATTGTACTCAGCTTTCAGAGGATTTGTATATTGTGCCCACGCCCACGACCGACTTTTTGTAGGACCGTTTTTCGGACTGATTTTTTCACCGAGGTTTTAGCACCATAGGGTGGTGCAGAAATGACATGGGAGGTGCAAATTTTGAGAGACAACAAAAGAGGAAAACAGTGTAAAAAAGAGATTCAAACTTATAATACATACATAAATATATTATTATTATTATTTTACATTTATTTATTTTTATTTTTGTTTGTCAATTGTCTTTGTCTATTCGCAAAATATTATTTTACTTTGTAGCGCCTAAATTAATAAATTGTTTATTATTGTCTGGTTGATAATATCGGACACATATTTTGTGTATGGCTAGGAAATATGTTCTTGTCTCACCAAAATAATTATTTATCTCATTACACAAATTTAAATTTATATGTTTCCGTGTTAAATATTAGTATGGCGTCGTATTTTAAACTTTTAGTTATGTTTGATTTTATTATGTGCATGTATACTTTTAAACAATTTATATTTGATAACATGTCAATTGAAGGAAACAATTTATCTTTTTTGTTGAGCAAGGGAGTTAACTCTATAAAAAGGAAATTACTTTTACTCAGCCTATCTAATTCGTATAAGATTATACTAATCCGGCACTTTTCAGTGCTAAAGGGAAATAATTTTAAACAAAATAAAATACCGGTATAAACGTATATATTACAGTCTTTTTTTTAATGGATAGTGCTGATCAACAAAATCATCTTAGTATTTATTATCAAAATTGTAGGGGCATACGAACTTAAATACACACGCTATATGAGCATTATCTCCTTTACTTACGATATAATCGTGTTCACAGAAACATGGTTGGTACCAGAAATTTACAATAACGAATTCATAGATCAACAGTATGGTGGTTTATAGATGCGACCGCGTTGCAACTCATAAGCAAGACAGCGGCGGTGGTCATGTAGCGGTCTTGCGTGGCCAAAGGCCAACTATCCTTATGAACTGCAGAACTTACTCTCCGCAGACTGCATGTATGAACATGTTTTAATAGAAATACCAAGTAACAACCAAGCAAAGCGCCATGTTATCTGTGCTGCGTACATTCCACCGCGTATGCCCTTCGAAACTTATGGGAATCATTTTGAAATGTTGCAAAGTTCACTAAATAACAGCTACGTTGAGAGCTTTTACATTTTAGGGGACTATAACGTCCCAGACATCTCTTGATCTCTAGAATCTACTAACTGTTCAGTCCCGGGATAATGCAGGGGCTTAGTCGGACTAGGCTTATCGAATGTAGGGTTAATGCTTTGTAATTTTATTTCACTAATCTTCACTAGTAAAATTCACTTCATAATATTTTCACTAGTCACAGTATAATAATATCTTTAACCAAAATGGAAATATTCTTGACCTTCTTATATCTAATAAGCAGTGCACGGTACGGTCGCAAGCTTCACCTTTACTGCCTATAGACCCCCATCATCAAAAATTATAAATATACCTACATAAATAAATAATTTATAAATAATTAAAAATCGGTCGTTATTGAGATGGTTCTGCTAAGGTTTTATTAAGAAAAAGCATGCAGACTTTCTTTTTAAAGACATCGCGACTTATCCTGATTTCGAGAGGCAGCGCGTTCCACAGAAGAATGGACTGGATATAAAAGGAAGAATATACAAATCCGGAAGTATGGGAAGGACAGATAAGAAAAAAAATATTTGAAGATTGGAGATTCTTACTGTGGGGAGAGCAAAGGAACTGAAAATGGAGAATAAGATAAGAAGGAGAATTTGGAGAATTAAGAATCGAAAAGAGTGTAGTTAGGGCTCGTGAACTTCTTCGCTGACGAATGGGTAACCATTTCAGCTCCGACCTATACTGTGAGATATGGTCATATTTTTTCAAATAAAAAATGATACTATTGTTGAGCAATCTGTCAAGCTTATCAAGCAGGACGGGCGGCGTTGAGATCATAATAGCACACGTCACCATAATCGATAAACCTTATTTATTAGTTACAACTCAGCAGTTCAGTAGGGCTTCCAATCCCGCAATACCGAGATCTCGGTATTCCGAGATCCCATGTAATTTTTCAGTCCCGCGTGTTGCGGGATTACAGGCGCGGGATCCCGCGTGATTTGCGGGCTTGGAAATTTTATGTTCTCTTCGCACACAGTTACTATTCAATGCTAACAAACAGACCGAACTAAATAATTAGTTCTGTCAACACTCAGAAAATGTGTTTTTTTAATTGTACTTGATTGATTTGTTTTCTTTACATACAGAAACAAAATGTTTAATACAGTGTAATTTGCTTGATGTCATGCATTAGCATGTATTAATAGTAAAACTTAAATAACAGTGAAGAAAGTAATGTTGATTCATTAGTGGTTTTATTTGACTTTTAAATAATAAATAAATAAATAAAATATAATTACTAATAAATTTTATAATCGGGATCCCGCAAATACCGGGATCTCGCGGGATTGAAAAATTCCTACTCCCGCAAATACTGAGATTGAATATAGGCTGCGGGATTGGAAGCCCTAAGTTCAGCATATTATTAGGTAAGCAATGTTATTTTATAAGTTTGATGTATTTAGACTGAGTTTTATACAGAAAATAAATTTAATATTATCATGTTTTAAGCATTTAAAAAAAATCAGTGCTTTATTTGATTTTTATGTAAGTGTATGTATAATTAACATATTAACTAATATATATATATATATATATATATTTATTTTGTTTAAGTTTAATAAGTGAATTGTTTTATTATGTAATTAGAGCTTTATCTAATTGTAATTAAAGGTTGTCTGAAAGAGATCGCTTTATGCGATAAGACTGCTTTTACGGACTGTATTAAAATTTTTGTTGTTTGTTTTCTATGTGTGTGTGCAATAAAGCCTGTTATCTATCTATCTATCCATATTTGGCAATGAATGAAACAAACGGATCCACGGATCTTAATAAATTATGTTTCTTTATGTACAAGACATAAAGAAACATAATGGTATTATAAGCCTGTTAGTTTTAGTCTACATTGTTCTGATCCCAAAGTAAGTAGCTAAAGCACTCGTTTCATGGAAATCAGAAACACACTATATAACTCTGTATTGTTAAATCATGTCAGTAAAACTTCCCGCCCGAGTACCTACATCTCTCTAGCCCGATTTATATTCCCAGGTGAATAAGGAAAAGCGAGATAGCACGTCCGAACACACGAGAATGAATCCGAGCGACGCGCCCATAAGATATACGGTCCCATTTGTAACGGCAAGGGTCCAAAGGCGACCGTGCCAGATTGATAGATCCAAAACTATAGCACAAAATAAAGATACTGCAGAAAGTAAGTTTCATACAAACGCGCTCAAACAACGCACACATAGACATACAACCTCTCATAAACATGGAATCTCGCAACCGCTGCGCTCGCGTTCGTAATGTTCCAAGCTATAGCCTCTTCACCACTTTGTAGCTTCTTCAGGTCTCTTCACTAATAAAATAGCACAAACGAATAAACTATGGTATATTTAAAAACAGTATGACACGGGACAACGAAAATAAAACAATAAAAAAATAATAACAATTAAATTTAAAAAAAACACAAATGTTGAAAAAAATTCCACGAGCAGGATTTGAACCTGCACCCTTCTGACATACCGGGTCAGGTGCTCTTCCAATTGAGCTATCGTGGTTCTAACCAGCCCGCCGAAATTATTCAACACTACATATTTACTTTTTTACTTTGAAAGCCAAAGGCACCCATTCAATGTCAACAACTACCGTCATTAACACCCGATCTTAATATTTTCACAAATACTAAAGATCAGTTAAGAAGTAGGCAAGCTGTTTATAAAATGTTTTTGTTTTGTTAAATTTGCATTAAAATTATATAAACAAAACAAAAACATTTTAAATAAATTAAAATTAACAAGTGCGTCGCCTACACAAGCTGTCACGAGATTCGTGTCCGTGTAAGGTTCGAGCGCGTTTGTATGAAGCTTACCTTTTGAGTCTTTATAATTTGTGCTGTAGACAAGGTTTTATAGTAGCAGTGAGTAATCATTGGCTTTTAAGTCTTTAGGTAAGCACCGTGGTCGTCATCGGTGAACGACAAACAATAAAATTTCTACTGTGTCTGGTTTGAGGCAGTCAATTTTTAGGTATAATGTTCCACTGATGGATGTTAGCCTCTGCCATTGAAACTAATAAACTATTCATTATCAGCATCACCATCAACAGCCTATAAAATTCCAAAAGTTCTTTTAATGAATCCGAGTGACGACGCGCCAATAAGATATACGGTCCCATTCATAAAGGCAAGGGTCGTACGTGTGTATTCTTTGACATGAGCAAGGCTTTCGACGTCGTACCTTACGATATTTAACTTCGTAAATGTGAGTTAAATTGCATAAGCGGTATAGCAAATAAATGGCGTCGTTCATATTTAACTAACAGAACACAATAATGTGGAAATAACAAATATAACCGACAATATGGAAATAAAACAACATCAATCAATGTCAAGATTAAAAACTCTTGGTTTACCACAGGGTACTTACTGGGTCCACTGTTATTCTTATCTTGTGTTTCGAAATCAATACATTTTACCCCATCTATCCGAGGCAATTTGATAGCTAATGATCTTTACTATCACCCTTTAAAGGGATCGCTACGTATTTCCAATAACCCTGTTTATACACGATCTCCCAGATGTCACAAATCACCATTGGACACTCTTTGCTGATGACGTATCTGTTGTCATACCGTGTAGTGACACTGAACGTTATAATTACCAGAGAAGTAAATGACACGGTTTCTAAAGTTATAATGTGGCTCGAAAAAATTTTACTAAAAGTAAATTTAAACAAAACGACATTTATTCAATTTATTAATAAAAATGGTAGAAAATCTAATTAAAATTTGACATTGAATAATGAAACAATTAATGAATCTACACAAAAATTTTTTTTAGGATTTTTAGTCGACGACAAATGTTCTTGGAAAGACCATTTAAACCAACTGTGTAATAAAATAAATTCGTTTGTTTATGCGTTGTGGAGGTTGACTAAGATTAGTAGCAAGCTTGTTGGTGTTCAGGTGTAAATAGGCAGCTTATTATGATACCACATTCTTCTTTGGGATAACTCATGTCACTCAAACCAAGCATTCATCGCACAAAAACAATGCATTCGTGCTATTTGTAACATTGATCCTGTAGGCCATTCTTTAAACAGCTTAAGCTGCTGACAGTAACCTGCATGTACATTTACGAAGTGTGTGTGTTTGCCAAAACAAATCCCAAGTTATTTACAATGAAAAAAGAACATTGTAATTTCAACACCAAATATCCTAATAAAAATTTAAACAATATTCGCAAAGGCTAATCATCGGATGGGTGATCATAAATTTATCATCTCCAGCTTCTCCGTACTTCGGAAGGCAATTAAAGCTGTTTGGCCCGGCTGCATTAGCAGTCGTTAACAACCATCAACTGGGCCCTCGTGGCCGTTATGACTCGTTCTTCCTATCCATTCATAGGGAAGGCTCGTGCCTTAGCAGAAGAGACCTAAAATGAGCTGATGATGATGACGATGATGATGATGATGATGATGATGACCTCATCTCAATGGGTTTCGAATCATGTTATTGGTATTTATGATGATGGTGATGATGATAATGATTGTTCCGACCGATTTCATGGCATGGCGACCAGTTCGACTCCTAGTCTCAGAGTGGCGCATGTGCGCTCGAATATGGCCAGCATAGGTAGCCGATCTTAGTATTTTATACATTTTCACCCGACAAAATTCAATTTGTCAGGCAGTGAACTCAGTCAGACACTCCGCAACTGTCTGCGAGCTCAAAATTCAAAATGTTTTATTCAATTTAGGCTACAATAAAGCTTTTATGAGTCTCACTTCCTAGCTTACCTACTACGCTATCGGTTCGTATACAGGGCGCGAGTTTTTGTACTGGGAAGAACCGGCAAGAAACTCAGCTATGGCATTTCTTTGGAACAAACTAATTTTCGACCAAAATGGCGTGTATCCGCCGTACACGGTGTTATAATACATCTATAGCAAATGCCTATATAAATATAACAATCCCGACCTTATGATGCAAGTCCGATAGGGCCCCTTCTTCTTGCTGACGAGACACACACGCCGTGGCACTCGTTATTAACGTCTTTCTTGAAACCGCTTTAAAGTTAATATAATAAGTAATAGTTATAGATATCATATTCCGCACAACCGATGCAATGTATGCAAATAACCAATTGAACAAGCCTTCATACCGCGCACCGACCGACAGCCATTAGAACACACGAAAACTGAAGTCCAAATAAAAATCTACCCTACAAAAAGTTTATAATTATCTACCTTCACCGAACATGGCGTTTCAGTTGTTTTCCTTTCCATTATCGATATTAAGTATTATAATTTATACAAACTAAAAAAAACTGCAGCAAACACGAGTCGAAAAGGGCCACGATAGCCAAATTGGTAGTGCATGTGCCCCAACATGTCAGAGGGTGCAGGTTCGAATCCCGCTCGTTGCTTTGTTTACGCGTTGTAGTACGACTGAAGATACTGTGAGCGACTATATAAAAATTACTAAAAGAAACGCCGCAGCAAATTACAAACCATCATTCCCTATGTCAAGGGCTTAGATCAAACGCAGTGCACGCAGTGATGGATAATACTACAGGCTAGCAATATTGACTGCTTAGATTATAGAATGCTGATCGGTACAACTCATTAGTTAATAATGAAATTAACATAAACAAAGAGTCTTTATCGCTGAACTCTAATATTCAGATAAAGTCACAAAACTGTCTGTTTTGGTTCTCCGTCCTACACCGGACTTAAACAACACGTTAACCTAATGTAACTAAATTAGTAAGAAACACAGTTATGTACTCAGATAAACTTGGTCAGGGCTTAGGCTTGCTTATGAATGCAAATCTTAATTAACCATTAAATAACCAATATTTGTAATCCAGGTCAATAATTGAATGCTATTAATAGTAAACTAGCGGTCGCCCAGTGGTCGAAATTCGACCATAATTTTATTAAGGCTGCACGGATAGTATCTTATGCAACGAAAATTTAAAAAAGATAGAATTTGAGTTTGGATTAGCATTGACGAATTTCGGCCGCTCCTCTTCCATTTTTGAAATTTTTGAAAAATGTATATTATGCGAGTGTGTCAATTACATATGCGTGTGTGTCAGATACAGGGTAGTGTAATGTGTGTTTTAATTGATTTAATTTATTTCTTGTGCATGATTTAAAAAAAAATATTAACATTCTGCAATCCTTCTCTAAATAAACTATAACTGTGCGAAATTCCATACTCCTCCGTCCACGCAATTTTCGTAAAAAGTTATATATATAATATAGATAACATATCACAGGATTCACTGAACAGTCACAAACACGAAAAAAGTAGTTTCCACTAAGATTTTTTATTTTGTTTTCTTACATGTTGTGGTTGTCTTTTATATTTTTTTGTATTTTTTTGTAATGGAATTGGAATGGCATTTTCCAATATTTTTGATGCTATAAAGGAGGGAGAAAAGAGCTTGACACTTGCTGAGTTTCTTGCCGGTTCTTCTCAGTACAAGGTAATACAGAGTAGACTTACGAATCGATGTCATAACATTCACAAGAGCTACTTGTAGCCTAAATTGAATTAATGATTTCGCAAAGTAAGGTTCACACTTTACTTTTGAATGCTATTGCGAACCATTTCCCAGGTACGATAAATAAATAGATAATGAAATTGCAACTAACTTAGGAGTTAGTGCGAGCGCCGAAACTCACTCGCGTTGTGCAAACTGGATTTGCCAATGCAACTCAGTTTAAAACTCGATAACTACTACTACTAATACCTTCCTATTACGAAGGGAACCAGTTAGAGTTAGATTTTTCTAATATGTACCTACCTACCAACAAAATTATTTTTATATGCTAGTGAAATCTTATTACCGAGTGCAACCGCATCCAGGAAGATCTTATTTAAAGCTTTGTCCCAGCTCCCTCCTCCCCAGGTATTGTGGCCTCAATGGAGATTGGAAAGAAGAGCATACCCAATAAAAACTTCCTTCTTTCTTATTTTTTTTTACCCATTGGTCTTGCTCTTGCTCTTCTTATGCATACCCGGCCTTGAAGTGGCCTGACGGTTAAGTGGGATTCGCTCGTCTTCCTCTCCACTCCCACCGTCAGGATAAGCCTGTCAGGGAGACAGAGGGATACCCACTAACCCCTTGGTGATTTTTAGTGGGTGGTCCCCTCCTTTCGTGTTTCTCGGGTCTGGGCATGGAGGTGAGAGCTGGAGGAAAGAACCCCACAGAACCATCTACGCCTCCCCGGGCGCGGTGGTACCCGGGCGACAAGTTTTCAATGTCAAAAAAAAGGGTGATCTGGGACTTATCACTACAAGTGAAGTATGGACCGTGCCACCCATTTTGTCTAGTCAAGGCTAACACTGAACTAACCGCTGTCGCTACATCCTATGCCTTGCAGACGCCAACGGTTGCGTCGCCTTTACGCACCAAAATAATTTTATGTGCCATAAAAGGCCTTTTACTCGGTCGCGTAAAAATTCTTGCGTTCAACCCGAGCGCCCCGTGCGACAATTACCGGCGGTATTTTTTTGGTGAATTCTATCCTCTCCTTTAATTTCGCATTCGTAACTAAATTTAACAGCCAACAGATGGCCTGAATTGAATTTTAATAACTTGAGTAAATACAAATTTTTCATTATCACCAGCATATATTTGTCTCTAATGCTGGGACACGAGCTTTCGAGTGCGGATTGGTGGTTTTTTAACGACTGCTAAAAAAGGACCAACGGCTTCACGTGCCATCCGAAGCACGGAGGAGCTTGAGATAATACATTTTCGGACACCCATCGATGACCGGTCTTGGTGAAAGTTGCACGCACTAAACTAGTCTTGGGTCCGCAGCGAGCGCACGGCACGGCACAAACAATAGACGCAGCCGAGACAACTACTATAGGGATGTATTGAGTCGCCCGATTGATGTTATACGTTTTATTTTTACTTTGTAATTTTAATGGTTTTTTTTATTTCATTGTGGAACTATTTGTTTTTACATGTTTAATTATTTTAGTTATGATTTTAGGTAACATAGGTAATAATTTGTTTATTTTTATTTTATGTAATTTACTCTATATATCTTTAACTAATAAATTTTTAATTTCATTTCATTTTAGCATTGCCTTTAGTTGTCCCTAGTTTAGCCCTTACTTATATTGTATGAATAGCTGGCATATGCAATAATAATTCTACCAGACAAACAGTAAGGGTCACCAAAACAGAACCATATGGGTATATTATATCCATACGAGGTCAAAGTAGGGCGACTGTTTGCTGATTCTCTACATAGCTCATAAACGAACGCGTCCCAACATACAAACTTAGACATATATACAAGACTACCACGTTCGCGAAAGCTAGACAAATGTTCTGCCTTCCTGAAATATTTGGGGTGAATCGGACATACCAAGCTGATGTTTGAAAGACGTATCGTAAGATTCATGTGTTGTAGACAGACACAGATGAAAGCCGCATTGTGTGACCACGGATATATATACAATGTATAGCTCGCCATGTTGTAGTCCTCAGGACTGATGCTTTGATCTGTCAACGCAGTGAATCGCATTCGTATATCAGATGTAGCCGATGTTCAGTTGTTTGGCGTAAATACTTCTACGCGTTTATTTTCGACTAAAACAAAAGACGCTTTTAAATTAAGCGGCGATAATGCCGAAGATGGCAGCGCATCTCGCCCGGAATGAAGTTCTTGTTCTGTGGTTTTTGTACGTATTAACTATAGCTGCACACAATAATGATATTTACACTGTTGTTATGACGACAGAAATAGGTATAATGCGGTAAAATGATAGTCACTAGCTAGGCGGAATCAAAACAAGTGTTTTTACCAACTGACCTGAGCATTCCCCGGCTGGTAATTTAATTCGGGAGCTCTGGGACCTAAGACTGGTACTCTAACCACTATACAACGTGCTTTTTTAATCGTCTTAGTCAGGTGTCAGTCATGGTCAGGTGGGTTGATTATAACATGTAAATGAACAACTTTCCCCAAGAAACATAGGTAAAAAAACGAGTTTTTTTTTACTTTCCTATACAAACCATGCTCAAAATAGAGGCTGTTGCATGGCAATTTGTTCAATTTCATGGTCTGATCAAAACAGCCGTCCTATCCGCTGCTATCCGATCCGATCTATAGGACGTACGAAAATGATAAGCGGGATTTGTATACCGAAAAGGAGTTCAATATACCCACACATCAGCTGTGAATCGAATTCAGGACCTTCGGATCTAAAAGACCAGTAAAGGAGTTTGGACTGATGCATGAATACAATACTTTAAGCTTCGGTCACATACAGTGACTTATCGCTGCGAATGCCTACTCGCCGCGATTATTCACCGCATGTGACAGGCTATTCGCTGCGAATAGATTCAGTCGCCGTGAGCTGAATTCGCCGCGATTTGAATTGAGCATGTTCAATTTTACTCTCGGCGAATGCGCATTCGCCGCGAGAATTCGCTGTGTGTGACACCCTGTCACTCGCTGCCATTCCGCTCAGCGCGCCGCTCTAGACTAGATTAGACACGTCTGTGCTATAGGTCGTTTCGTCGCTGCATAGATACGAGTATATAATGATGAGTCAACCAAAAATATATTCTCTAAAGTGGGGAAATAACGATATAATTCGCATCTTGGGTGTATATAGAAAATACGAGTAGCTGTGGGACTCAAATAATTCTTCAAACTTCGCTTCCATTATACGTAGAATGTTTCTGTAATCTCCTAGTTCTTCTGCAGCCAATTCTTTTAAAAGGCTATTAGAAGCCCCATCTGCGTTCAATCCATTTACGAACCCATTTTCGCTTCTTGTGGGTTATGAGACTTATGAGCTTAATCAGCATTCGGTTTGCTAACTCTGCACATGCCAACCGAATACACTGACGTGTGCGACGAGCAGACGACATTTTGAATTTGCGCACCAACAGACTGTCGAAATTCTCGTGTAGAACTCGCTGTGTGTGACAGGCAGGCAGCGAATTGTCGCTGCAATCATTATTCGCAGCGAATGCACTTGCAGCGAGTATTCGCTGTGTGTGACCGAGGCTTAAGGAAAACTTTTAGGAATAGGCCGACCAGGCTTTGGTATAACCTGCCACCTGATGTTCGTTACTCCAAGACACTTGCCAATTTAAGATTAAACTTCATTCTTTACTTTTAGCTAGTTCTTAGTTTGCAACAACCCTATCGTTGGTGTATATGTAGTCTAATATAACAACTTGTATTAGTAGATATTACGTACATATCTTGTATTATTTTTATTAGTATCATCATCATTATCATCAGCTCATTTTTATGCCCCTCCTACTGGAGCACGAGCCTTCCCTATGGATGGATAGGGAGAACGGGCCATAAACCACCACGCGGGCCCAGTGCGGATTGGTGGTTGTTAACGACTGCTGTTGCAGCCGGGACCAACGGCTTAACGTGCCTTCCGAAAAGACGGAGGAGCTCGAGATGATAATTTTTTGGTCACCCATCCAATGACCGGCCTTTGCGAAAGTTACTTAACCTCAGCACTCGCAGACCGGGCGCATTAACCACTGCGCCATCGAGCTCCTCTATAAGTATAATATAAAGTAAATAGTTTTTTTTTTATTTTTATTTACTAGTTGCCGGTACAATACCTCTCATAGTCTCCTTATTTGTCCTACGACACGAAGGTTGTCTGGAAGAGATCGCTTTAAGCGATAAGGCCGCCTTAACTTACTTATATTTTAAAATTTTCTGTTACTTGCATTGTGTATAATAGTGTAAGCAATAAATGGTTAATCTATCTCTACAATAGCAGTGCTTTGTGTACCTACTTATTTAAAAAAATCCGAAGCATAATGACATCGTTTCCTTGTCCATTAATCTGTGAATTAGCGGACACCACCCCAGATGCGAGCAAACATATTGAATGATGGCGGAACTGATTGATCGCACAAACAATATCAATTCCGTTCCACGCAAATTTCGCGAAATAAATAATGGTGTTTCGTTTCATTTTCGTTGTGTTTTAGTTACGACATATTTTGTTACGATTTTGATTTGGAGCCTTCAACATTTATTTATTATTTTATTAAAAGACAATACAAACAGTAAACAATGTTATACTCGTATACATAGTATGAAAAGACACAAACTCGTAACTAGACTTAACCCAGTGTAAGCGCACAGCATATACATCAACATCAATACAGCTTTTCACACTCAACATTTTTCACACTTCAACACAGCTATACACACTTATACACTAAACGCATGAACACGTCATCTTTACACTCATGAATACGTCTATACACAAATAAACGCAGCTACACAGTTTTATACTTACACTTGACCCTGATGCTTAAAAGGTACTCGTAAACTATCTACTATCGATTTAGACGATTTGCTAATTAGACGTTTTGCTACATAGGTGTTTCAATAGTTAGACGTTTTGGTACAATGACGATTTGCGAGTTAGACGTATTGCTAATTGGACGTTTAGGGTAGTTGGACATTTTGTTACTTAGACGTATTGATCGTAAAGCATTTTTGTTTATTTGTAAAGTCTCGATTATCAACTTGTAAACAATGTAGAATAGAATAGCATAGAACAATTTATCTTTAAAAAAACACGTAAAATAAAATGAACTGTTTATGGAGTCGTACAAAGGGCATTATCACTAAAAGCGATATCTTCTAGGCAAGCTAAAGATAGACAGAATCGATAAAACAATATAACTTTTAGTACAATGGAATAAGAGTTAAAACTAGACAAAAGTATTACATGTTAATGGTCGAGACTGTACAAAGTAATAAATAAATAAATACAAAATAGAGTACAACTCAAGCTTTAATAGCAGCATACTCAGTTGCTTTCAAAATAAATTCATTATTCTATTGTTTTTATTAAAGTATTATATTCTGTCTACCTACGTCCAGCACAACCTAAAGCGATAAACAAAAAAAACTTATCACAAAATGTTTTTAATTTGTTTATATAATTTTAACGCAAATTTTGTTGCGAAACAAATTACAAAAACACAATGTTGAAAAAATTTCCACGAGCAGGGTTCGAACCTGCACCCTTCTGACATACCGGGTCAGGTGCTCTTCCAATTGAGCTATCGTGGTTCTAACCAGCCCGCCGAAATTATTCAACACTATTTACTTTTTTACTTTGGAAGAGCACCTGACCCGGTATGTCAGAAGGGTGCAGGTTCGAACCCTGCTCGTGGAAATTTTTTCAACATTGTGTTTTTGTAAAACTTATCACATTGTATTTTTGGTAACGTTAAAACTCAGCCAAGGCTTCGCAATTATCTTGTACCCAGAAGAAGCCACAAAATCTCGCCAAAGGCCTTTTGGTTTATTTCTCCTGTTTTACGTGTTACAAGTAATAAAAAAGATATAACGATATTTTTGTATACAAAAAGCTAAGACCAAACTTTCTTGGAAATTTTAGACCAATCTTTGCGTATTTATGACAAGTAGGTAGTCGAATGTTAAAATCGTACGTAACTTGGTAAAATAATTTGCATAGGGCACTTAAAAAAGACATTGACATCTAACATTGTGTGTCTAATAATTATGTGTATAGTATATCCAATGATTGTTTAAAAAAATCGAGAACCCCTATTGCAGCGTCACCTATCAAACAAGTCCAAATAGTGAATCAAAACCGTCCAGATACCTACAAAAAATACAAAAAAATCATTAAAATCGGTCCAATTGTTTAGGAAGAGTTCAGAGACGTACGTATTGAAGAATAGTTGCGAGTGAAAATAAAAACCTTATTTGTTACTCATTTACTCATATTTTACTTGAGCAATTTATCACAGGTTACTGTATTGTATGTACTGAGGACTTTTACCCATTATACAAGCTTATCGTCATCAGTTTGGCATCAGAATGGAATCGTTGTACGAAACATTGCGTATGCACAAATACATTTATCAAAAGCAAAATATGTTGAATCGTTAATTTATTTTGTTTGCAGCGCTGCTCATTAAAACTCAGCGGTATTGGTATACGTTTATTATTTAACCGTTAATTGCGATAGTAGTATTGTTATGAAACTGCTATCCAAAACATGCGAATTATTCATACTGCAATATTTGAAAATTTTAACTTTTTATATTTTTCTATGACATGTCAACTCCCTTTTGTTTTGTTTCAGCTTTTAATCGTCGTCGTTGTCGCTCAGCTGCTATTTAGCTAATGGTAGTTATCTAGATTTAATTACTGCCTGGATGAAGAACGATCAAATCAGACAGGTGCCTTTCATGGTATAGGTAAGAGTTAATGACGTGATTTTTCGAAATTATATAAATTTTACTTTGCTCTTTCCTTTTATAAAATCTTCTATTTCTCTTTCGCCAACGTTACTGAGTAGTTACACTGAGTTAGTTCAGTGACAAACGTCACTAATTATAGGATACGGTTGGTCAGTATTATTTTTCGCGAATTCTTAAACTAAATCTTGTCTTAAAGAGATCGCTTTTGCCTGCACTGGCTTTAAGTTAATGTGTAACTGTTTTATTTGTACTGAGTTTGAGAAATAAGGAATTAATCTATCTATATGTCTATCTTATAGGCTTGTTTCACACGTACCACAACCACAACACGTGGGCGGGTGCTAATTTGTATGACAATTAGTAGTTGAATTCACACGGGCCACATTTTGAACAGCGTGTGTGATACCGACTACATCGCAGCCACGTTGCAACTACAATGCAACCACCAGCTACACCGCAAACTAGCCTGAGTCGAACTGTCTGTCTGTACGCTACGCGACCACATCGACCACTAGCGACAACGTAACCACATCCACATTTTGTAGGTAACACAACGCCACCGCAAGAAACCGCAGCGACACTATTCACGCGTAACCACAGCTTGACCACCTTTTGTCGCGACGGTGTGGTGTGGTACGTGTGAAACGTGTGAGCCTTAGTCTCCAGGCAACATCTGAAAAACTAAAAAATAAAATGTGTAATTAACGCAACTTTAATAAGGTAATTTCAAGTCGTAATAAGTAGTTTTTGAAGTGGATGATGAGTACTGTTGAGAAAATCCTCATCCATTGTCATGATTAAAAATATCCAAATATTTAGGTACTTTATTATCCAAAATACAGCGTTATATTATGTTTTTAGGGCATTTATAAAATATCAAGAATAGTCCTAGCACCTTAATAGAGAGACGAAACCACATTTTCCTGCGTATCCAAAATTATGTTGTATAGCAACCACCGTTTCTACTGTGATCGAATTAGTCAAGTGGGCGTATCACCTGAATATCAGAAAATTTTACAGGAAAATTGGTATCAGACTATCTGATATCGCACTTAATTAATGAAAAGTTTGCTAACAATAGGGTTTTTTTGTTTCATTTTAAAAAAATATATGTAGTTAGTAAGTTGTTGTACAGACGCATGCACATCAACCTATACAAAACTGTCGAATTTTTTCAATAAATATTCAACCATATGTCATTATACATAAAGTTGAAAGTCTATTGAGGAAATTTGACAGTTTGTGGTAGTCTGGCGTGCAGGCGTGTGTACATTTAAAAAGATATACCTATTCGTTTCTCATGCGTTTGTAATTAAACATATCGATGGTGAAGTGTCAATATTGCGGAATTGCCGACTTCCGTAGCCGAGTGGCTTGCACGCCGGACTTTGGGCGGCCTAACTTTAACTCCCGGGTTCGACTCCAATGATCAATGTCGAAAACGAACTTTTCGATATTGTGTCAGGTCTGGGTGGTTGTGGTACCATCATTTGGTTTGGTACCGTTGTTTCTGATTTCCATAAATCGAGTGCTTTAGTTACTTACCTTGTATAATGTATGTGATGTTGTCTAATAAAAAAAAAACGAAGGACTGAAATTTTAGTGATTTCTTTTATTGCATTTTATGTAGTTAAAACTTACTGTTGGGGTAGCCTATTTGTGTGAATTCGTATGGCAACATTAAGAGACACTCACGATTTATAATATTATCTACGTTTTTAAAATTTCTTACAAGATTATTACACAAGTCAATTAAGGAATTAGGGAGTGGGTCCTTCAGGCCATTTAACCAACTCATTAGTAATCATCAATCACGACCACCATAAGTGGTTATATATGTAGTAGAGTCGCCGAGCCGTTACTTGAGCGATCACAACACTATTCTCTAACACGATAACATGATATTGTATAATATAATAAACGCCATTATGGGGCTGTTTATTTTGAACGTCTTATTCTATTAGTACCTATTTGTTTTCTTAAGAGTAAAGCTATAATGTTTGAATAGATAAAACGTGTTGTACGTAATAACAACTTCCATCTGGCTAGTGACAAGAGCGAAGACGAAACAGAAGGCTTTCAAGATAGAAGAGACACAAGAAAATAATTAAAAAGAGTTTCTTGCCGTCGTCGTCCAGAATACTAAATTTAAAACCGGTGTAGTAGAAATAAAACTATTAAAAATGCTTCTTATAGTAAGTGTACATGTATATATTAATACTTCGTTTTTACATTTTGAGTGTCACTTCTAAGTTTTATTGATTATATTGCCTATGAATTGAACTGCACAGAATGTTTATTTTGAGTGTCACTTCTATGTTTGATTGACTATATTCCCTATGAATCGAACTGCACAGAATGTAAAATGTAGAAACATTGTTTAAATTGGTTTCGAGATAAAGTAGATACGAGTATATCGCTCCTGTTTCATGCGAGCTGCATACACAGACATAAATTTATGAAATACTTAAAGTATCTTGAGATACAATGTTCCTCCGTCGCTTCCTCTAAGAAAGTATTAGTTATAAAATTTGATACAAATTGTACTGCATTTGAACAAGTATTGAGCTATCAATGGAGAGGTATGGCTACGTATAACATTGCAATTTTATTTTCTACTTAGTACGCATTGGCTAATGTATACATTAAATTACTAGGCATAGAAGAATAACAAACAAGGCCTCTGAAAGATTGTTTTAGCACCGTGGATGGTATAAATTTGTTTTTGAGTTAGAATTTGGCCTCGTGTAACTTTTACAGCGGTACCCTAAATCACCGTACAAAGAAGTTCTCAGACCATACCCTGAAACTAATGAAAGAGCGGCGCGCGATGGTTCTGCGTTCTTTAGATGATGATGATGATGTTCCTTCGTCTCAGTTTCGGCGGCTAAATAGGCATCTCGAAGTCATTGACTCGCGGCACGCGCCGATTTAATACTAACCGTATTAAAGAGGCCATTGAGCGGAACAAGGCTCAAAAGTGTTTGCAAGAGATCTAGGTATTGAGCAGTGTCAACCGACGACTTGTGTCGCACTTATACCTTAGTCAAGATTCCCAGGGTATTCGAGCCTGATAAAGTAGAAAACCAGAAGGCACCTAAAGACTAGGATCCTAAAGCTAAACCTAAAGATTTAGGATAACCGTGTCGTGGTATTATCATGAATCTCACGTAAAGGCTACGTCGGCAGTTGTAACTTTGTTTCGGAGTTCTTTACACGTTTTTTAGAAGTAAATTCATCTAATGAGTAACTAATGAGTAACCCATCATGATTACAGAAGATTGTTTCAATTATAAATTAGGTAAATATGTTTTTCAATATTAATTTGAGCGCCTCGGTGGCCGAGTGGGAAAGCGCTCGGCCCTATACCCGAAGGTCCCGGGTTCAATTCCCAGGTCGGGCAAAGTGTGTTTCGTATTTTTTCGATGCATAGCCCGGGTTTGGGACCATCAACCCGCATTTGGTAAGCGTGGTGATGAAGCCTATACACCCATCAATTGTAGTGATGACTTGATTTCAATGGTTGGAGACCTTTGCCCAGCAGTGGCGCACTTATAGCCACTTATATTTACTTTCTTTCTATATTAATTATGTTCATCATCATCATCTCAGTCAAAAGACGTCCACTGCTGGACAAAAGCCTCCCCCAAGGATCTCCACAACGACTGGTTTTATGCTGCTCGCATCCAGCTGCTTCCCGCGACCTTCACCAGATCGTTGGTCCACCTTGTTGGAGGCCTGCCTGCACTTTCCGGTACGCGGTCGCCACTCAAGGACTATTCCGCCCCATCGGCTATCAGTCCTACGAGCAATGTGCCCTGTCCACTGCCACTTGAGCTTAGCAACTCTTCGGGCTATGTCGGTTACCTTTGTCCATCTGCGGATCTCGTCATTTCTGATTCGATCACGCAGAGAAACCCCAAACATAGTTCTCTCCATTACTCTTTGAGTGATTAATTATGTTATACTCACATAATTAATATTATATTTAAACAAAACAGTGAAGTAACATTCAAGAACATTATAATTTATGAAGGTAATCAGTGACCGCAGGTCTGTAACTCAAACATTGTAAGTGCTTTAACGGTTCATTTGAGATGATTGATTGACGAGAAAACTTATTCCTTACATTCAACCGAGTTGGCCCCAGGGACCGAGCGAAAACTAAACTGCATTCAAAGTATTTTATATACTGATCAGATAGCTATTTCTTTCACCGTACTCCTAGAACAAGGGTACGACGAGCCACACACGCTCTATATCAGGTACAGATACGTACCTGGGCGCTTCTCCCCACCACCACGGCCCGGTCAGCCCGAGCCGAGGTCCGAGCCTTTACAGGCGCCCTCGGGTTGTTCCGCTCCCCGATCCGATCCGAACCCCTCGGAGAAACTAGTAGGGCACGGGGACACGCACTGGTGCGTGATACCGTTCCCTCTAGAAAACCTCCGAAGGTGATTCGTTTCATACGGTTTGAGGAACCCTTTAAGTTTCCCGCCGCCCCCAAAAAAGCCCGGTGAAGCTGTAAATGCCGTCTGAGCCAATCAGCAAACTCTCTCCAAATTTTACCATACAAATTTTAGTTAAATCCAAGTTGTCTGTTTTCAGTTACGTGATCAAATAAACTTACGCAGGCACTCTATATTGTAGTGGCACCAGTTGTCGACACTATAACCCAATTTTCGACATAAGTTTTCGTCGCCAAAAAATAATATAAGCAGAAAGGAAACAGTTCTGTATTCAATTGTTGTTAGAGTCAACAATCAGTCACTGACCTCAATTGTTACCCCCTTATTTAATTGGTTATTATATTATTTTGAATACTATTATTATAAATTTGTATACTTCCTACTATATTATTAATAAAACATAAAAAATGTATTAATTTAATATAGTATAGTATATCACTGATCCCGTTTTGTAATGATTGGGTATCATCAAAACAAATAAATAAACAATGATTAACTTAATAATTCTTAAATAGTTTTTATGAATAAGGGGGTAAATGTTTACAGTGATCACCACCTTTTCTTGTTGAACATCGGTGTCTCTATCTTAGTTGGTTTTGAAGTGACATTGCTTATAACCAAACAATTGGGTAGTTGACTGATTAGTAAATAGAGAAACTCTTTAGCAACTAACAAAACGATTTTTTTAAAGAAATTGTATGGGAATAGTGAACAATGACGCCACTATTTTGTTCCGTCTAGTCAGTTTTTATTAATAACTTTTTAGGTTACAGAGATTAATGCTTAGGTCAAATAAAAAAATAGGTCAATGTTTTAAAGTTAACTGTTACGTGATTTCATTTATTTGTGTAATGTTCTAGAATTATTTGTTGTTGTTTCGCCGCCCCCTATTGTAACTGTACTTAAAGGCAGCCTGCACAAACATTACGAGTTGTACCTCGTAATCTCCAATCCACGTTCGTTGCTCGTTCACCTTCAATATAATCCTTAAGGGCTTCAGGCTTATTACAAGCTTTCAAGGCATAATGTATTTTAACCAGTCAGACACGATTGTATCCTATGCTTGAAATTTGTGATGCGTTCGATGTTATAGAATATGTAAAGGGTAAAACTTACTCGATATTTTTTCATCGTCATCATCTCATATTTAAGTAAAATTTAAACTTAAATTTAAATTTAAATTTTACTTAAGTATATTTAAGCGTTAATAAAAACGCTAAAATATATAAAAAAAAAAACACTTATCTATAACGCAGCTTCATCTTAACCGAATGTTCAAATATTTGTAAAAATATTTCTTTCGGATCTCAGAGGTGAAAACTTCTAAGATTGATGAAGCAATGTTGACTAAAAAACATAAGCATCAAGCACTGAAAAATTTCGACGGGTGAAAGCCAGACCTCGGTAGCCAAGTGGTTAAGGCAGCCGCCCGGAATGCGGAAGGTGCGTGGTTCGATTCCCGCCTGAGGTTGTCGTCTTTTTTCAGTGTTTAAATTTTACTTAAGTATATTTAAGCGTTAATAAAAACGCTAAAATATATAAAAAAAAAAAAACACTTATCTCATATTTATCAGTAAAATCTTCAAAACATTTTCCTATTCGGGTAAAAAGGAATATACGCTGGTAGAATCCGTTACACGTCGTGATTCTGTGATCACGTAGCTATTTTTATATATTTGCCTGGTTCTTGCTTACGTTTGGCACGTGGCCACTCGTGGCACGAACACTTGATCTTTTAAGTAAATACCGACTCGTGACCGCTGAGATATTTTTTTGGTTCGTTTTTCTATTTGGGTTTAAAGAATTTTATTTATCATACGAACATACAGAATGACTTTACTTAAAATGAGAACTTAAACATACTTAATATTATTAAATTCTGTGCAGCGCAGCTACAGTAAAAATAATAAACGCATTTAATAAAAAAAAAAACCAAAAACACACTTACATGGCAAGCTTCTATGCTGTTAAATATTAATATTGTATTGTTATCCAAAACAAAAACCAAATTAAATAACATTTTAAAACTTACATGGTCATTATCACTATAACATAGTTATAAAAACCAAAATTGTATGCAAAATTTCAGCTCAATCGAACACTGTGAAGTGGCTAAAGGAGGTGATATTTAGACTTAAAGTTTTTCAATATTTTTTGTTTCCAGAATTTTACTTTATTTATTATTTATTATAAGAAAATTCGGACATGTAAACCACTGCGCCAACGAGTTACTCAGGTCATCTCCCCCGGCTTTCCAATTTATAACCACAGAAAAAATTTATAACAATGTTTGAAAAAAAAAATACGAATATTTAAAGCGATGGGCTTACCAGACCCTACCAAGCATCCCTAGGGTTAATTCACAAGTACATTGAAATGATTCAAACGCGGAATTTAAAGCTGGCCATATAAAATTTTATCTCCTAGCCTCCCTACCGCGTGCGAGTAGTAAGCGTATATTTTATCGTTGTTACGACGCTTCTGACTGTGCCACATGTTCGTAACGACGTGGAAAATGGACCATGTCTATTTGTTTTTAATTTAAAAGAGGTTTGGAAGAAATTTCTTGTTCGCTTGATACTTTCAGATCATGATTTAGTAAAAAGGAGTTTAAAATCTAACTGCCGCACCCAGAGACACAGAGAGAGACAGAGATCTCTCTCTTTCTCTCTTTGTATCTCTGGCTCTCTCTATGTCTCGATAATTGACGATAATGATCACCTTATTATTGGGACTATTTAACAATGTAGATTAGTAATTGACGTCTATGTATGCTGTAAGTTGGTTAACGACTTATCGGTAGGCGTTTGATACCTCAATAATAAAACTTCAGTGCCGTGTTATTTACTCGATTCTAAAAATATCATTACCATAATACCATATACCATTCGAACGACGATCATCGCAAGGTGGCTGGCGAGATATGAATGACAGTAGTCGCGGATCGTGCTTAGTGGCGTGTATTCGTAGATGCCTATGTCCAGCAGTAGACTAATAGAGGCTGATGATGATGATTATGATGATGATATACCATTCATTATCAGCTGATAAGTTTTTTAATACAGTAATTGGAGATTTAATTAAAAGACAGTTTTAAAAAATACATACAGCCAGCCTCGTTTATTTCTTCAAATCCAATAGATTCACATTTCACAAAATTCGAACTACAACACAATGCGTTAGATTACAACTAAATTACGTACCCCTACAAAATTTGCAGCTTAATGAATTATTAATATTATTATGTACAATAAATACTTTAATACTTGATGTTTAAGAGTTAAAAATTATGCTACTCCTTACATTTGATTAGAGTTTCATGATAAACTCAAAACTTCAAACTTGACATCGTTCTGTGCACACGTAGCTTTGTTTTATTAAAATTTTACAAGAATCCGAAAATATGAACCAAGATTTTAACATAGAAATGTTAAAGTTACGCGCGCACAAAGCTGTTTTCTTTGAAGAGTTTAATTTAAAATAGAGAAAACATTTCGTCTCGTTTGAAATTGGGCTCAACAGTTATATCAAAGAAACACCAATCAAATTTATTTCTAACAATAGATTAATGTATTATTAAAATGAAACATTAACTAACTACGTTTAATTCGATTCAATCGAAGACTTATTTATAGGCCATCTCGGATACTTGCAACGACTAATTGAAATACAAAGATTAACAATTCATACATAAATTATTATTACTGCCGCACTCAGCGATATCAACAAACGTCAATTAATTAATAAAATAAATATTACTCGAAAACCTACATTCCAAAAATGGTGTTAACGACTGTTTTATAAGCAGAGGTCGGAATTAGGTAGAGGTATTTATGTACTTACACTGATTTCATACAGCGAAAGAATAAACTGGATATGCTTTAAATACCGAAATTAATTTTAAAGAGCAGAAAAATCCCGTGATTTATTAAATAAAAATGTTTAGAAAAATATTTGAAAAGCTAATGGCTATATACTTTAATTTTCATAAAAGTTATACAGTAATGTCGGAAGCGAACACTTTAAATCCTAGTAATACTTTGAATGAATCGGACAAGGAAAATGATTTTGATGGGCCGTTTGAATAAGCAAAACCTCACGAGTTTAGGCTAGAAGCAAAAGTATTTTCGTATTTATAAAAAATACGAAAATACGTTTATGTATGAAAATTTGCTTAAGACTATTAATAATTTATATTGTGAATTAATGTAAATACTAATAAAAATTGTATGTTAATTATCTTTGTTTTATTGGTCTTATCTATCTCTGAGGTTTTTATTATTATTTATTTGTAATATTGTTGGCCACACGGGATTGTCCATTAGAAATCCCGGGAAGATCCATATTAATATGAACATTTCAATGCAAGTACATACATAACTCTACCTAATTCCGACCTCTGTTTATTAGAGACTTTTTCAAAATGAAGAATCATAGGTGCTAATTTATCATTAATGTTTATTGACGTTTCTGACTGCGGCAGTTAGACTGTCTTGCGCCACAGATCTACAAGAATCTACAAGTTTTTTCTCCATTCTATCACATTAAGTAAAACCAAAATTTCTATAGCATAGACATTTGTTTGCAACCATTAGGCGGCTTTGCTTCAATGCCATACATATTATAATAGTGATTTCGCACTAGGCATTTAACTCACTAAATGCCATTGGCGCTAGACGTATTGGAATTATCATTGCATCTCTGTCAATTATTAAAAGTTGAATGAGACAGAATGATGACTTATAACATGATTTGTTCTAAAAGAGTTATCGTGACATTCAACCTTAAAATATTGTTATAAACCTACCTAAACACTGATCACAGAAAGCAATTAAAACTATTATAAGATATTAAAAGCTTTCACTTTTATAAGTTTCCACGCCATTTTTAGTAACGCCTAAAATTAACAAAGTATGTACATTTAATTAGCTTACCTTAGACTTATTTAGAAGCAACATTTGATGTAGGCGTGTAACATGGAATGAGAGATAAGTTACGTATTCATAGGCAACGATGGAAATATACTGAAATGGTTTTAACATTATTTTGTATTGTTAATGACTTAAATCTACTTATCTGTAAAAGTCGTTGTTGTACTCTGCCATCTGTAAACAAACAAAAAGCTATTAGAAGAAACATTGTTACTTTTCCGATATTATTTGTTAAATTGTCTAGGCAAAGGGTTATATAGGTACTTAGCTAAACACAGTTATTTAACCAAAATTATCTATTTATTAAATTCATTAGCCAATAGAAGGTTTGAAGGTACTTAACTGTTCGCTTTTGATTAAGGACGTTCAATTATAAATCAATTAAAGGGAAGATCGAAGGGAAGAGAAGGGCAGGTCTGACCTCAATGGCTGAGGATTTCGAGTGAAGTGTGCTTTTAGCGACTGCCTCTTGAAAAGAAAGATCAAGAGCTTTAGGTACCTTTAGGGATTATTATAAAAAAGAAACTTAGCACTCTATCCTATTTATTTTGAAATTACCTTTATTATAGCAAATGTGAAACTAAAACAAAAATATTTTCAACAAAACTCACAAAAAATATGAGAAAAGCCTAGTAAAATTAATTTAAGCCTAGTAAAATGAACTTTATGGATGAGCATGGCGCAGGGCCGTAAAGGTACCGTGCGAGGGAAGGGGCCTGTGCCTTGCAGTGGGCGGAAGCGGGCTGATGGTGATGGTGAACCTATAGCTAGGTAAGTAGCAAAGTACAGTCTTTCCTAATAAATTATAAAAAGGAAACCATATTTACTCTATTAAATTTTTAGGTAATGTACCCAAGATGTCAGGAAAGACAAAGTGGAACTCAATTTTAAAAACTTTACTAACACGAGCGTACAACGCGACAGTAAACAGCACATTATCAACTTCCACACAAAGGGAAAGTTGTGGAACTAGTTCGCAATGTCCCTCTTTATTTTTATCCCCCAACTTTGAAAGAAACTAAATTGTTAGTTTAGTTATTGACTCTGGTAAACCTCTTTTGTTCCTCAGAGCCTAAAGTAAGGTGTGTAAGAAAATAAGAGACAAATATAACAATAAAAACTTCCAGTCCTTTGTTATTGACTATAAAAAACTTGGTGGCGACACTAACAAGTTAGGTATTTCACAGATACCTTTATTTTTACACAACAACGGGATGAGGTTAGGTCTTTATCTCATTTGATGGTAAGATACAATAAAGCTGAAGGTTCTCCCAGAACTTCAACGAAGAAAGATAAGAGACATCAAATTTCCAATGTCTTAAATATAATTATGGTTTAGATTTACCACTAAACAGAACCAGTAGGCCAATAGAGGTTACTCCGCAGGTATAATAAACTAAATAGCGATTCTAGTTGCAATAAAATAAAGATCAATGCAAATCAAAAGGCGCAAGACAGTGCGACACCATAAGGGTGCGCCGACCAAAAAAAGCCAAAAGTGTAGTCACGGTTAAGTTGATATAATTGAAAATACTATCGTACTACATAAACAAAATGTATATTTAGTATCAAAGGCAACGTGTTTACAATTAGTCTGATGCATAAATTCATAACACACAATAGTTTTTTCTACAATATCATTTAAAGTTGGGCAAAAATCATGCAAACGAGTGGCGGCGTTTAGTTGATATCTTATAGTTTATCTCAATTAATGTACCTTTGACTTTGTCTAAACAATCACCAATGTCTAAACTACAAATCGTCCGTCTCACATTTTCGATTTATAAAGCAGTTATTTAAATTATTATTGTTCATTATGCACCATAAATTCCCCATACAAAATTAGTATGGCCGCGCGGCATCAAATAAATATGGACGAAGACATTTCAAATAAAATATATTGTCACTTACGGACGGCGGACCCTTAAGTGTGGACCAAAACAGGCCTGCCTGAACCGACTTCAATTATAATTATGTTTCCCCATTGGGAATCAAACTTAAAACTTTTGGGTACGAAACCGTACAGATGCGATCCATAAATGTATTTCGGAATTTATGCCTTTACTCAGCGCCGTCGTCGAATTTAGTTATATGAAAAGAACAAAAGTTTTATTAGCGTGCTTAGCTTCTTTTGAAATCATAATTTAGAAACGCAAAGATCATAGAGAATACATATATACATACATTCCTACCTGATTTCTAGAAGTGGGATTATTACATTTTTCTTTCGCTTCATCTACTCTCATTAATTTCTTCATACATGCTTGCCAGTTTAACGTACTCTAGACCTGGTTTTTCGATAAAATGTCTTCGATTGAATGATCATAGTACTCTATGAAATAACTTCTGTCCATGTTTGTTCTATTTTAGTCTTTATGAGCAACGACTCCTACGACCAAACTTCGATCATTAATAGTGCTAAGTCCACTGAAGTGGTGTTTAACTTACACAAGTTTTATCTTTCGAGTTCTTAACTGATTCTGATGCCTTTCTCGCTGTCTAATTTCGTTTCTGTTTAACTATAAGTTACGTAAGTTTTTAATCATTGCATGTTTTTTAATATGTTATAAAGTTTGCTATTAGGTGTTTAGATGAGAAAGCTGTAGGCACCCTGATTTAAACTAATGTGTACATTTTGGAAAGGAACTACAAGTACAATAAACAGTAAAATTTAAAGAAATATATATAGCTCTAACCTTGCTGATTTTTTTTAAATTTTTATGATAACTATCTATTGTATATAAATGTACTTATATACATATAATATTATTATATGTTATATGTTGTTGTTGTTGTTATTATATGTTGTATATTATTATATATATATATGTATCTGTTATAGTAAATCAATAAAAGAGTTTACTTACATTTAAACAGGAGGTATTTTACTCTCTCTCGAATCACTCAGTTGTGACTCTTCATCAATCAGTTGCAAATTGATATTTTCACTTTTGGTGTAAAACGTCGCCGAAATCGTCTTGTCTTCCAACAGAATATTTTCAACTTTAACACCGTCTTTTCTCCCGCTGTTGTCCAATACTCGCTGCTTTAAAGACGACCCACGGTTAAACGACGAAGCTAATAATGTCTCTTGAATAGTTTCGTTGCCGTTGCATATTTTGTCTGACTTGTTCGTTGGCATCCGCCCTGAATGGTAGCTATTCCTTTTAGCACCCGCCGATTCAAAAAAAGGCAGTACTTGCTTGAACTCCTTACGAAAATTCTCGTTCAACCAAGCGTATAGAAATGGGTTGTAGCATGTCGACGCCATCGCCATCGAATGGGCAAGGAAAAATGACACATAATAGTAGTTCCACTCTGTCATCTGTGCGTAGAAGTCATTGAATATGTTTATTAAATTCAAAGGGAGCCACGATATGCCAAATATAGCCACCATCGATATAAGCATTCTGTTTGTGCGACGCTTCCTATCTCTATCAGCTTCTTCTCTCCTCGTATTCTTAGCACCAGGTTTGGACCTTGCACGGTCGTTCAATCGTATACTAACGCATGTGTAACAAATGGCTATGACTAAGAATGGTATTAAGAATTGCAGTACTGTCGTAAATACTCCAAAGATCCTTCTTGATTTATCTGAAGGCCAGCTCTCTTCACAATAAGTTTTATTTTTTGTGATCAATAAGCCCATGAAAAGACCATATGGACACGTTACAACTAAAGAGAATAGCCAAATGAAAATTATTATAAATATGCATGTGTTGAGTTTCATACGTGGATGGAAAGGGTAAATGATGACGAAGAATCTGTCTATGGCAATAGAGGTCAGGGTCAACGTCGATATGTAGACGCTGGTTCCTTGTGCGTATGGCATGAGGTGGCACAGCAGCCGTCCAAATACCCATCTTCCTAGAAACGTGTACATGGGCGTCAGAGGAACCGCGAATAGGCATAGTAATATATCTGATAACGCCAAGTTGGTGATGAAAAGGTTTGTGACTGTTTGCATTGCTCGATTCCTGAATACGACGTAGCACACCAGGACGTTCCCGAAGACTCCTAATACGAAGATCATAGTATAGAGAATGCAGAAAGCGACTTGAACCAAGTTGACGTCAATAATGTCTGTGGTTTTGTTGGTCTTCGGTTCGTCGATGACATCCATGCTTTCGCCGGTGAGGGTTTTGGTGAGAATGATGACCCCCTTCCCAAAGTAGGTGCCATTTAAGATCATGGCAGAGTCGCCGTACTTGTTCGCCATGACGGCCAGCTCATGTTGGCTGATGTTAAACGGTGACGTCATTGTGACTTCACCTCGCCAAGGTTGTGTTGACGACTCGATTCTGATGCCAGTCCATCTGTGGACAAGGAAATTGGAAAGCTTAGTTTTACAGTGGCGTAAGGAGATTACAAGTCTTGAATTGAAAGTAATTTCGGATGTTTTAGTTTCAACCCAACCAACCTGGGCCGTCGGAATGTAATTTGTCTAAATCTAGGTACATCTGTAGTTGTTTTAGACGAGTTTTGTTTTACAACTAGTTTCACGAGTTTATAGTTATTTCTATCACCTAGAAGGTTTAGGTAGTAGAAATAACTAAACAACGATTCACTTAGACCTATAAAATCCTGTAAAGGCTAGAACTTACTAAAGTTATGAGTACTAAAAGAATGTTTTCTCTGAGAAAGGCAAAAGATTATTACTTCTGCCATTTATAAAAACGGAGTAAAGTCCTACCTACGTATATAAACGGTTGCCATAGCAACTGATACGATTGTAATAAAGTAAAGAACACATAAACACAGATGGCTTGGAGATTATACTACCGTGTCACGTGTCTACTCGTAACAACCAATTTCATTCGTGTGCTATAATCAGACCCGAAATAATCGAAAATAATACCATTTCTGAACACCTTTATAGAAATGAAGACAATTGATGGAATCAGGAGTTACTTTGCTGAAATCAATGGCGCACAAAAATGCAATTGAAATAATATTTAGTAAAATGTTTTAGTTTTGTTTATATAATTTTAACGCAAATTTTGTTGCGATACAAATTATAAAAACACAATGTTTAAAAAAATTCCACTAGCAGGATTTGAACCTGCACCCTTCTGACATACCGGGTCAGGTGATCTTCCAATTGAGATATCGTGGTTCTAACCAGCCTGCCGAAATTAGTCAACACTATTTACTTTTTTACTTTGAAAGCCAAAGGCGCCAATTCAATGTCAACAACAATGGTTAGAACCACGATAGCTCAATTGTAAGAGCACCTGACCCGGTATGTCAGAAGGGTGCAGGTTCAAATCCTGCTCGTGGAATTTTTTTCAACATTGTGTTTTTGTAATAATATTTAGTGTTCATTCCGCCATATTATTCGTTCATCAAGCTTGTATGCGCAAACACCGCCCTCCCGCCGGTGAAAAATATGCACATGCAAAAGGTTCTATAGATGTAAGCAAACATGAACACCAAAACAGATAACCTAATACGTGTAATATTTTACCTTTATACCTACGTAAATGTGTACGAGTAGTGTTCTCGTAGACCTACGATAACAATATTTTCCTTTTAATCCCGTACTAACTCTTAATTGGAATATTGCAAGTTTATAAACGATGTCTATAAGGGTATCTGAGGAATTGAGTGCGAGAATAAAACCAATTTCAGAAGTAGTATCTAATTTCAAATTGCCTGTGCGGTTGGTGTATTCTAAGGGAGGTAAGCTGAAACTTATAATAAATTACATCTCGTTTCCTTTGCGAGTTCATGTTGATTAATTTGATTTAAAGGTTTCTTATAAATTATCGTGAAACAAAAAACTAAAGTCGAATTAGTAAAAGACAATCTTAAGATTGCTATCGAAGTGACTACGCTACTTTTGTTACAAAAATTGTTTATTTATACAGCAGACTGTCTTACTTAGCTGTCACTTAAGATATTTTATCCAAACTATAACAATTTCCTTCTTCTGAAACGAGTAGTTCGGTGTGCACAGCGACTATAGCGTTCTAGTTTTAATCGTGAAGCTACTTTCACAATATCGTAGATGGGTGACCAAATAAAAATAACCCGAGCTCACGCTAAATCTTCAGGTGACAGTCGTTAACATTAAAAAAAGGAAGTAGGTTATGTTTAATTTAAGTTTATCCAAAAAGTCCAACTAAATGAGAATAAAATAAAAACAAATTTCAGAAGTAGTATCTAATTTCATATTTCATACGGCCTGTGATTGGTGTTTTCCAAAGGAGATAAGTTAAATTTTTTACTTGATAGCAACTTATTACCTTTGTGACTTCACCTTGAATTGAGCTAAAAAGGATCATTACCATGATATGATAGGGAGGGCTAATTGAAAATTTTAAATTAAAATTATTTTATTCAATTTAGGCTTCAAACATTTGCTTTTATGAATGTCACTATGTCATCGGTTCGTAAATCTACAAGGCGGAAGACCTAGTACTGAGAAGAACCAGCAAGAAGCTCGGCAAGGGCATTTCTTTTCAATTCTTTTATTTATTTTTCCCTTTTCTTTCTGTTCTTTCTTTTCTTTTTTTTCTTTCTTTTTTATTATTTTGTTTATTTTTTCTTGTATAGTTGCCTGTTTAAGGTATTCTATTCTTTTCTTTTTCTTATAAAGAGTGTCTCATATTGGAAAGTACCCTCCCTGATAAGGAAGGGCATTTTCCATAAAAATCAACACGGAAACTATATAATATTCTGAAAATAACACCTTAATCGCAATCTTGTCACTTGCACCGCCCCCCAGCGGTAGATCCTTAACAATGTAATCGCTATACGAAAACATTTGAAGTCGTTAAAACAGAATTAATGTCGTCACAAACGAACGGAGTGCTCCACAGCCCTACGACGAATTCAATTAAGCGATAGCGCCTGTTCCGAAGGACGTATGAAATTGGAATTCTTAATGTTGGCATAGCATTGCCTTATTTATATGGAAGATTATCGATTTATAATTCGAATGGATTTATACAATCGAATGAAATATCGAAGGCTCTCTCAAAATCCGAACTTAGATTCAGTAGTTTAGTCTAAACTTTATTTTTTTATTTTTTTATTATTAGCTGGATTTTATAGTTTTGACGTCACACATATTGTAAATGTCATGTAAAGGCTTATATCTAATCAATGATTTAGCTTTGACTTTGACTTTAATGTTAAGCTACAAAGTTCTTTATTTACTTTATGGTACATACGCCTGCACATCAGCTTAACACAAAATGTCATATTTCCTCAATAGACTTTGAACTTTATGCCTATGACATATGGCTCAACATTTTTTAAAGAAATTTGACAGTTTTGGATAGGTTGATGTGATGGCGTCTGTCAATGACAGACGCCTGCACATCAGCCTACCAGAAACTGTCAAATTTCCTCAACAGACTTTGAACTGTATACTGTATATATGGCATATGGTTGAACATTTATTGAAGTAGTTTGACAGTCTTATATCGTACACAACTTTCAAATGACAATTATAATAAAATAATAAAAATATATAGGTAAACTATAAAAGTCTAAAAAATTTTACCTACGAGGACAATTATTAAACAGATTTTTTAAAGAATTCCTTACGACCACTGGTATTGGACAGGAACCAGTGATCGACTCTTCTTCCCCTTTAATCAATTAAAAAGGGGTCAACAAC
This sequence comes from Eudonia truncicolella, assembly GCA_949315975.1. Classification (NCBI taxonomy): domain Eukaryota; kingdom Metazoa; phylum Arthropoda; class Insecta; order Lepidoptera; family Crambidae; genus Eudonia; species Eudonia truncicolella. Next base: position 14,224,346 of record OX438837.1, on the reverse strand, counting down.
AGACATTAGCAACAAATTGAATGCAGACCTCCTGTTTCCTAGCTGTCTCCCAGTAAAATTTCAATTAAATTCTATATTATTTTTGACGACGAAAACTAATGTCGAACAATAAATAGGTTACTGTGTGGTGCCGCTATGATATGCTGTATTTTGTAACCGCCTACCGATTCTCCTACTGGCAAGCGAAGTGATATATCGAGCTGGCCTGTTACAATCTGCAAACACTGTCCACTGAAACTTGCACGTGTGAGCAATATCAACACTATATGGTTTGAGAGCCTTCGTTCATTGGATGCGGCTGCTCAGAGTTCCTTGAGCGATTTGTTTTTGCCATTCGATCACGTGAACGATAACGAGAGTTTGTATTTATTTATTATTTTTTTATGAGAGGAGAGGAGCTCAATGGCACAGTGGTTAACGCGCCCGGTCTGCGAGTGCTTAGCTTAAGCAACTTTCGCAAATAGCGGTCATCGGATGGGTGACCAAAACTTTATCATCTCGAGCTTCTCCGTGCTTCGGATAGCACGTAAAGCCGTTGGTCCCGGCTGCATTAGCAGTCGTTAACAACCACCAATCCGCACTAGGCCCGCGTGGTGGGTTAAAGCCCGTTCTCCCTATCCATCCATAGGGGAGGCTCGTGCTCCAGCAGTGGGGTCATAAAATAAGCTGATGATGATGATGATGATGATTTTTTATGACCGGAAGGTGTAGAATAAGTGTGGGTAGGCTTCTGCCCACACATACAATTGCTATTACGTAATGGCGTAATCACAACGCTTGCCAACTACAGGTTTATTTTACACCGTTTCAAGTGTAAGTTGGTGAATAAATTAATTAAAAAACCGGCCAAGTGCGAGTCGGACTCGCGCACGAAAGGTTCCATACCATTATTTATAAAAACGGCAAAAAAAATCATGTCTGTTGTATGGGAGCCCCCTTAAATATTTATTTTATTCTGTTGTTATAGCGGCAACATAAATACATCATCTGTAAAAATTTGAACTGTCTAACTATCATGGTCCAGCTACAGCCTGGTGACAGACAGACAGATAGACGGACGGACGGACCGACGGACAGCGGAGTCTTAGTAATAGGGTTCCCGTTTTACCCTTTGGGTACGGAACCCTAAAAAAACCACTGGTTGGTAATACCAAAACTTTAATCGCACTTTACCTAACCTTTACTTGACTCCAGATATAGGTTTCTAGCGCTTTGCCACTCAGCTACTCACAAACTAATAAACTACGTCAAAGGCAAGCCATGTCGGGATATGGACAAACAAATAGGTCCTAACATATCAAACGATTCCTTTAGAAGGTACATTGTTTCCTGAGGGATAAACTGTTTAGATGTGATGATAGGCGCGGCGTAAATTGGACATTTGAGGGCAATATACTATTATTTATTTGAGACATCAAAGAGAAAACATTTTTTCTATTTTATTACACTACGGATAATGTTTCACCTTTATTTCACCTGAGTGCCCAGTGTGAGTTTTATTTACTATCCGGATTCTGTCGATTACGTTTACGAAAACGAAAATTTGTATGGCATTGAAGCAGCGCCTCCTGGCGGCGTACGAGAAGAGTTAACATTTCCATGCCATACAAATTATCGTTTTCGTTTACGTGATTGAATTGCGAATAAAACTCCCACTTGGCACCCAGATCGTGAGTGACGATAAGGCCGATGGTGAAAGCGCACTTCAACTTAGGTTTCATTTAATTGTTATCTGCCTTCAAACATCCCACTACTGGGTTTCCAGCGTGGGACATGGGGACATCGTGCCACATTTGGTTATTCGATAACCTGACATTGTGCACAAGTGGTCCTTGTATGTTTTCCCTTCAAGTTGTCACATATTTTTGAAGCTAGATTACAGCACGCCTGTGGAATACATATTATTTAGCTTCATTTGTGTAGACAGAAATTGTTGTAAACTTTTCCGGTGCAGATATTGTTGTTAATTTGTTTTTAATACAATGTTTTTATGCTTGTGGTCGTAATAACTAATAAATTATAAGTCACAAGCGTAGACCGTTATGGGCAGAGTTAGTTTGGCCCGTGCAGTGTCGACATTGCACAAATACACAGAGCTGAGTTTGCCAATATTGATTATGAACGAACTGGGAACGGTGGACAGGGCTTTGTCAACATTATTGGCCACGAAGCATTTGTCTTATTTATTTGACAACTTTATTGTCTATCTTTAATTTGGATTTATTTTTGTTTTTACCAATTCTTTGTGTGCTACTCGTAAATCTAAGACATTTTTTATATATTTTAAGGGCACTTGTCTCCATCGCACCTGATACTAAGTGATAATAAGGCCGGGTGGAAGCGCACTTCACCCGGACTCCTGGACTATCTGTCTTATCCTAACTGCCTTAACAGAACAATGCTACAAATATTGATGTTATAGCGATATATTTACATAAAATGATGGTAGCTAGCCAGGCAGACGGACAAGCCCTACCACCAACCAAACCGGGTACACAAACATATACCCCCCGCTGGGAATTGAACCTGGGACCTACGGTGGTCTTAACATCTAGACCACAGAGGTGGTTTAAATCAATCAATTACTCAAGTCAATAAGTAACTAAAAATTATATCTTTGAAAAGAAGGAGTCATCATGTTTAATATTCTTTTATTAATTACAGTGCTGTTAAAATTTTTTATATACATTGTAGGGAGGGAAAACATTTAGTTACTTATTGTTCTTATTCATTATAAAACGAAAATTTTCCAAGTATATCGATGTTAGATTAATTCCACTATGGACACACCTGAAAAAAACACAGCCCTTAATGTATCAATGACCTTTCCTGTTCCAATTCCACAAACAAAAGTTTTTGATAGCACAGTAGCCGCAACATATGTTTTATCGTGTAATCAATGTAGGTGCCATTTGGCTTATCGATAGATTGGCGATACGATACAACCTTATCAGTTTATCACGTTAGACACACAAGCCGAATATATCCCTATTATGAACTACAGCGTAATTATTAAAGATGTAAATTTTATCGTTATTGTTTCATATCATAGACAAAACACTAAAAAGATTTAAGGTTATATTCATAACAGGTGGCTTACCACGATTTTTTTTGAGAGCTGCTTGCCGCTGGTCATTTTCAGCTTGACCGGGCTAGTCTGGGGGCGAGTAACTTAAAGGATTCCTCAAGCCGTGTGAAACGAATTACCGTCTGAGGGGTTCTAGATGGGTCTAGAGGGGTCCTACTAGACTCTCCGAGAGGTTCGGATCGGATCGGAGGCTTACCATGAGCTCTTATAAGCAGTATTTGTAGCTGTGTGTTGCGGTTGCGAAAACGAGACGCGTGTCTCGCATGGTGAATGCTCATTTTTCAACATATAACTATTGGATTTCTGTTACTACGCTTAATTACTATGTACGTAAAGATTTCTCTTCGCATTTGTCGATTGTATTCAATCACAATTCGCTTGCTTAGCTGATCTCTGGCTGTTTTTCCATCTATTCAACAGTCAAAAAATAAGTCAGAGGTACCTTAATTAAACTTTAATTAGTGCCAACGGTTATCCGATATCCTTTAGCTTTTAATACAGGGTTCTTACCCTATCCCGCACTCTTGTGCGGAATAAGACGGGGCGAAATTAACAATCCTCCGTGATTACGCAAGTTGTATATTGACTGATAAAATTGGTATAACACCACGCCCGAGTAGAGATGAATTCAGGAACGTAGAAAATTTAATTCCACGTAATATCTGAGACTAGATTCATCGCTGATACCTGGGGCTCTTGCTTTACACAAATTACGGTATCCGGACGAACGACATGAAATATTATTGTTTGGAATTCCATACGAATCAAGCCTAAATGCCTTATTTATTATTAGTTAGTCTAATCACAGAGTTAGTTCGATTTGTTGGTTTGTTCCCGTCATTATAACTTTAAATAAGTTCAGATACGTATTTTTATTTGGTTAGGGTAGTGTGCCTTACCCGGTATGCTACATGGGGTGCGGGTTCAAATACCGCTCGTGCAAATTTTTCAACAGTTTTTTTAAACAGGGGTTAGGGTTTCGAGCGAAGAAGTAAAAGAAGCTGGTCCCTCTTATCCGAATTTAATATACTACACTCGGCGTCAAAAAAATCGCACCTCTTAGAAAATCACTTTCAAATGTCATTTACTCTTGATATGCACATGCAGTCGCATTAATTATGATTTTATTTACAAGGTTACTTAATTAACTTAATAAAAAACATTACTTTTCATTATCAAATAAAACCTAATGCAACAAATAAAGTGTCACAAAAATTCGATGCAAATTTTGCTACCCGTGAGAGTTGCTAGTTGCGCTTCCTTTGTGGGTATAAAACGGTCAACACGGGTTCAATGTGGGTCATTCGCTATTCAACCGTTGAAGAGGACACACGCACAGATTTTGATGGATACCACAGCTGATAAAGCCGCTCAAGTGGTTGCACTACTGCAATCAGGGGTGCGGCAGTGTGATGTCGCCCGGCAACTGAACCTGAGCCGTTATTCCGTTCGAAGAGTGTACCAGCGCTTCATAGAGACCGGTGGCTATATCCGCAGACACGGTTCGGGTAGACGTCGCTGCACTTCGGAAAGAGACGACCGGTTCGTTGTGTCGAACTCTTTGAGAAATCGTTTCTCCAACGCTGTTGAGTTGCAACAGCAGCTCCAGGCAGTTCGCAGACGCACCGTAAGCGTATCTACGGTTAGAAGAAGATTGAAGGAGAAGAAGATAGCGGCCCACAGAGCTGCTACGGGTCCAAAATTGACTGCAGCGCATCGGCGAGCCCGCTTGCAGTTTGCTCGTGACCACGTCGATTGGACCCTTGAGCAGTGGAGAGCTGTTCTCTTCTCAGACGAGACGCGAGTGTGTCTTTTCTGCAACGACCGACGGAGAAGAGTATACCGGAGGCAGGGTGAACGTTTCGCCCAAGCCTGCATCCAGGAGACGGTGGAATATGGTGGCGGATCCTGAATGTTCTGGGGCGGTATGTCTGCTGCCGGCAAAACCGACCTTGTCTGCGTCTCCCGGACTGGAGGTGCTCGCGGACAAGGGTCGCTGACTGCTCGCCGCTATGTCACTGAGGTCCTGGAAGTGCATGTGGTCCCCTTTGCCGAATCTTTTGGCGAGGGGTTCACATTAATGCACGACAACGCTCGCGCTCACACTGCAGGCATCGTGAGCGACTTCTTGCAGAGGTCCCAAATCTCTGTGATGCAGTGGCCAGCGCGAAGTCCGGATCTGAATCCTATAGAGCACCTCTGGGACCATCTTAAACGTAAGGTTCGATCTCGGGATCCAGCTCCTTCGACTCTACAGGAGCTCCAAGACGCGGTGATTGAAGAATGGGGGCTTATCCCTCAAGAAGAGCTCCTGAAGTTGGTGAGGTCCATGAGGGACCGTATGGAAGCCGTGATCAGGGCAAGGGGGGGTAACACTAGATTTTAAGTTAATTTTAAGACACTTTTTGTACATTTTTCTTTGTAAATTATCTGTTGTTAATTAGGACTTAATTAAGGATTTTTATTATTTTATTAATTTTAATGTTGTTTGTATAATTATAATTAAACAGAAAGTTAAATTTAATTGTTTTTTGATACTCCTTTTTGTTACCTTTCTAATGATACCCAACACTATCCTCTACATAAGGTTTAAGAATTTTTAAAGATGATTTTTAAAAGGTGCGATTTTTTTGACGCCGAGTGTAGTAAGTAAGTCACATTTTTTTTTTATTTACAAGTTTTTATACACAAACATGCTGGCGCTCCAAGAGTTTTATTAAACGATTGGGGTTAAGTCTTAAGTGCAATATACTTAGCACCTTAGACGCACTTTAAACGAAGCACATCCGCTTAAACGGCCATGGGCAGCCTACTACCCAAAACCGAAAAATCCGTAGAACGGCCACTGGATACCCAAGTACCCAGGCGAACTCAAGCGATTTTGCGTTCGTGAAAATTCTTCTTGTCTATAAATAATGATTCAATTCGTTTGCCTTAATTTTTTACATAAGTCTGTGTTAAATTGCCAACCTTTTTTACTAAAGGAACACTCCAATACACGAGCAACAGATACAAGAGCGTTTGAGACTTCTTAGCGGGAAAGTGAAGAGTCATGACTGCGGTTTTGTTTTATTTTCTAAAATTTGTGTTATGTCGAATATAAATGTGAAATAATGGTGGATTATTAACCGTTATATGTTCTTTAGTGTGCATGAATATTGGCAAATGAAACAAAACAGCGAAACGTCACTTTTCAAATTCTCTCAAGAAGTCTGCGTGAGGCCTTAGTAAAGCCCCACATCTTTACTGAGATACTCGAGGGGTTGGGGGGTAATATCATTTCTCACTTCCCATTTCTATTATCATTATCATTCATCATCATCAATATTGATTATTTATGTAGTACTTAAGAAGATAGAACGAACGAATAGGCTTGATGGATTTCATCCGCAGCCGTAAAAATATAAACAAAAAAAAAACAAGAGCGTTTGAAATCTGTCATCTGTCATCTCCCGTTTGTCACAACACTATGTGTCAAGCTGTGTAAAACATTTTCACAAATTATTTTTCCCGGGGATTATGTGAGTTTTTTATTATTATTGCTTAGGAATATGTTTACAATGCGTTTAAAAATATAAAATGTATAGTTCATCGCTGTAAATTTTGAAACATACGTATTTTAATGAAGCAAAGTGTCAAAAAACTTTAATTTTTTTTTTATTTTTTTATTTATTATTTATTTAATGAATTTATAAACCCAAACATCACTCTAACAGATGTAAAGTATAATTCATACGCTTCAATAAAAACACGACTTAAACGCCATTCCCGCCGACGCAGAGTCATAAATAACGTTTTTTGTAAACAATACCCAACGCGCCATTAGTGTCGAATGAAAATATTATTACAACCATAATTATAAATATAGCTGCTCTTTATATATATTTGTTCCTGCTCGCTTGCCTCCTTTTAAAAAAAAACAAATTAAAAATAGATGTTGATGTTGATGACGTAGTTGTCGACATTGAATAGGGCTCCTTTGGCTTACAGAGTAAAAGTAGATGCTGTTGATTAATTTCGGCGAGCTGCCACGATAGCATAGTTCGTAGTGCACCTGACCCGGCATGTCATAGGGTGTGGGTTCGAATACCGCACGTGAATTTTTTTCAACACTTCGAAGAGGTGCTGTGTAATAATGTGCGCTAAAAAAAACTATATTGTTAAATGCAATGATCGCACAAGATAAGCTTCTTGGGCACGGATAGTAAAAAAATAAATAGGTTTAAATTTCTTTTCTCTATTTTCCACTGTGTTTCGGAAGTTTTTTTAAAGTCGCTGTTTGTCCCGTTTATTATCTGAGTCGAAAACAATCCATACCTATAGGAGACCAGAACTTAAAAAAACAGACCAAGGTAAGCCCTATCTCTCTCGCGATAATAAATTATTAAATTAAATAAAAAAATTCAAAGTTGTTTTGCAATGTCACTTAATTACCGTCTGGTGTGTTATTGTAGACGTAGAATACGAGTAAAGCAATGGTACAAACACACCCGATCTGCTCCGAACCCTTCGGAGAATCTAGTAGGGCACGGGGACGCACACTAGTACAGACGCCAGCACATTACATACACAAAACTGTAAATTTGCTTCAATACATTTTCAGCCATATATCTTAGTAATAAAGTTCAAAGTCTATTGAGGAAATTTGACAGTTTGTGGTAGGTTGATGTGTAGGCGTGTGTACGTGATGCCGTTCCCTCTAGAAAACCTCCGAAGGTGATTCGTTTCACACGGCTTGAGGGGACCCTGTACGTTCCTCACCGCCCCCAAACAAGCCCGGTGAAGCTGAAAATGCCGTCTGAGGTAATCAGCAATCTCTCTCCACAATTAAAAAAGGTACAAACAAACAGTACAGTACAGTACAGTAACGGTAATCATAATTATTTCAGCATCAAGATTGACTTTTCCTTCGTATTTTAGTTTACGCAAACTCAATTTGACATGTTATTTCTGTTAAGATCGATTTGTTTCAAATTAACTAAAAGTTACCAAGCAATATTCAAGTAGCACCCATTTACACATTATAATAATTTATAGTGAAGTCTATCAATTTATTAAAAGGTGACACAGTATATTTTAATGTTATTAACAGTCACATAATTGAAGTTAACGAAACAGACTTAATTGAAAGCGGTGTATAACTTCAGCAACTCGGTCTCAACTCGGATAACTAATTATTAATTAAACGAGTCAGGAAGCTCACGAACACCTGACACTATCAAAGCGAGCATACTTACTGTTTGACTTTGGAAAGGCGTCACGACGACTTACGTGAACAGAAACTCTTGTCATATAAGGCTTTACTAATAAACAGGATATAATTTTAACACGAAATAAATATAAACGAAGCTTATACTCTGTTTGTTAGTACAGGGGTAAAGTTTTACGCTTTCAAAATAGTCATCATCGTCAACGTAAATAATAAATCATCATCATCGTCATTATTATAGAAAATAATAATTGCACTTACCTTAAATTATATAGCTGTTAAAAAATAACACAAATTGATCACAAAAACACTAATGTTGAAAAAATTTCCACGAGCAGGATTTGAACCTGCACCCTTCTGACATACGGGGTCAGGTGCTCTTCCAATTGAGCTATCATGGTTCTAACCAGCACGCCGAAATTATTCAACACTATTTACTTTTTTACTTTGAAAGCCAAAGGCACCCATTCAATGTCAACACCTACCGTCATTAACACCCGATCATAATATTTTTACAAATATTAAAGATCAGTTGAGAAGTAGGCAAGCTATTTATAATTTTTTTTTGTTTTGTTTATATAATTTTAACGCAAATTTTTGTTGCGAAACAAATTACAATAACACAATGTTGAAAAAATATTATGATCGGGTGTTAATGACGGTAGTTGTTGACATTGAATGGGTGCCTTTGGCTTTTCAAAGTAAAAAGTAAATAGTGTTGAATAATTTCGGCGGGCTGGTTAGAACCACGATAGTTCAATTGGAAGAGCACCTGACCTGGTATGTCAGAAGGGTGCAGGTTCAAATCCTGCTCGTGGAAATTTTTTCAACATTGCGTTTTTGTAAATTGTTTCGCAACAAAAATTTGCGTTAAAATTATATAAACAAAACAAAAACATTTTATAGCAGGATTTGAACCTGCACCTTTCAGACATACCTGGTCAGGTGCTCTGACTAGGAATTTTGGTATAATTTCAAAATATTAATTATAATTAATTTTTTCTTAAAGTATTAACTATTTCTTAAAAAATATTAAAAAAACAAAAGCAAAAAATTACAAAAGCATTTACAGTATTTTTTTTTATCAAATGTTACGAATATTTTAATGTTAATTAAATATATTCCATTATACTCTTCGAGTATTAAACGGTCCTTCGAGCAGGATGCTCTATACGCGACTCTCGCTGCGTTTAAAACAAAAGCACACTCTGTGTCATCAATTAGTAAGTTTAGTCATAAGAGGTAGTTAGCGCTTGAGGCACAGCGGAAAAACAGTTCGCCGTTCTCCGTGTTTGAAGAGATATATGCGACGCGAGCGAAATATGACTTAAGAAATAATATTATTATTCCGTGTTCATGTCGACGTTTTGGCATATTGCGTTTATAAATGTGTTAGCATATTAGTTATTAATATATACACGAGTTTAAGTATTTTATTATGTTTTTTCTTATTGTGAGCACCCCAACTGATATTTGTAAAAACTTCATTTAATTTATAATTAAACAAAAACGGTGAAAATTTTCGGGTATATGTTATAACTTGACATTTATCAATGTTCATGTATAATTAATTGTCAAGGCAATATTTACTAAGAAATTCTAGGTCAGCTTGTATTTTGCAGCAATCATTTATATTACTTACGGAGTCAAATATCTTTGTATCATCAGCATATTGAAGATAGCTACTATTCCTTAACCACACCACCTTTTGTACCACATCCTCGCCGGGTTAACCATCTTAGTACAAAAAAACTACGTCGGTACGTACTCTTTTCTTCTTTCTTATTTTTATATAAATAACATTAAGTTCATACATTTAGCTGATATTTAAATACATATACATATTTATATAACATATTTACTTAAGGTTTAAGATATATCGAGGAGCTCAATGGCGCAGTGGTTATAGCGCCCGGTCTGCGATTGCTAAGGTTAAGCAACTTTCGCAAAGGTCGGTCATCGGATGGGTGGCCAAAAATTTATCATCCCGAGCTCCTCCGTGCTTCGGAAGGCAAGTAATGCCGTTGGTCTCGGCTGCTTTAGCAGTCATTAACAACCACCAATCCGCACTGGGCCCGCGTGGTGGTTTATGACCTGTTCTCCCAATCCATCCATAGGGAAGGCTCGTGCCCCAGCAGTGGGGACATATGTAAGCTGGTGATGATGATGATGATGATGATAAGAAATATAGTATCAAAACACGCTTCACAGCGATTCTCCAAAATGTATTACACCACATAAACAGTATTTAATATCTTAAAAGCTCACTGTATAAACAAGATAAAATAAACAGTAATGAAGCACATCAGATTACTAAAAATATTATATGAAACAACATACAATTTTCCTGTCCAAAGCTATATAAACTTTTTAGACGAAATAGCTACTATATACACACACGTATTAAATATTCGAACATGAATTTTATAGGAACACTAAATCTGAAAGTTTATATATTTGGTACGAATTGAAGGATTTGAGTGTATAACAAAAACAACTCTACTTGGAAGTCGATCAAATTAATTACTTTAAATTGAGGATTGACCCAAAAACCCCTTTTTTCTAAAACGGGACTCCTGAGCGGTTAATCAATGTACTCAGCCAACACAGAACACTTCTAGTTGACAACTTTGCATATATTTACACAACCTATTATCTCTCAATTCTGTCCGACAAAATTGGGTCAACCGGCTTTCTAAAGATAAAATGAGCTAACTGTGGTTTCTTGAACAAATTTGAAACAGCTCTATAAGAATACGCTATTGCTTAAAAAAGATACTGACTACATACAAAAAATTCAAAAGTTAAGTTTCTGTGTTAAAGTGCTTTTCTATTCAGTGGAAATTGATTGTAAACTCGTAGCGTAACATAGGAAGGCCTTTTTGCCAGACAGCATTGTTTTGCATTGCTGCTGTATTATTAGTACAATGTAGTATTATAGTGTCTACTGTACAGGTGTGTCTGGTACCAGGATAACTCCTGGTACCTCTTTCTTGTACCTGTAATTTTCCACCGCGCGGAATTACATTATTAATAAAGTACCAGAAAAATAAGCTAAACAATACCGGTCTCCTATGAAGTTTCAGTATCGATCCTGGCCTTTGTTTACGCAGCATCACTTAACAGCAGGCAGTTAAGTACAGGAACTTACTGAATGTCGCAGTGGGGAGCCGAGATTGAGTGACACGATTGTCATTCCGCTCGGATTATGCCAAACGTAAATATTATACAAAAGCGACTGGGCTGCGAGAGCAAACATTATATTTTGTTGACTATATAAGTCGACGCATACAACTATTGTTGGTGGTACACCTTTGTTTGATTTTTTTTTATATGTATTGAAGAAGAGCTCGATAGCGCAGTGGTTAACGCGCCCGGTATGCGAATTGCTTAGGTTGAGCAACTTTCGCAAAGGCCGGTCATCGGATGGGTGTTTAAAAATTTATAACCTCGAGCTCCTTCGTGCTTCAGGAGGCAAGTAAAAGCCGTAGGTCCCGGTTGCATTAGCAATCGTTATCAGGCATCAATCCGCACTAGGCTCGCGTGGTGGTTCATGGCCCATTTTCCCTATCCTTCGGTAAAGCTTGACCCCAGCAGTGGGATGCTGATGATGACGATAATGTGAATGATGTTGATGATAGTGAATAATTAACATAAATATAAACTAAAGTGAGCCTTATTCAATGTAAATACCTACATTGAATAAGCACGTACTATAGTAGGTACGGGTCGGAAATGGCCACGCTAGCCTAAATATTAGGCGCCTGACTCGGGTTGTCAGATTGAACTCGTAGGTGGTTCAATCTCCGCTGGTGGATTTTTTAAGAACTTTTATTGTATATTATTTATATATTATTTCAGGTTGTTATTGTCCTTAACAATTTGTTATTAGTCCATGATAATAGTCAATAAATAATACAAATGAAGCAAACATGAAGAGAATGAGTAAACAACTATTAACTGCGGACCTAAGCAAACAAATTCGGAACGAACTAAGAATATCAAGCAATGGTATCAGCGATTTCCTCCAAGAATTTGGTTTGATTGTCTATCAAACATTCCTAAAATATCGATGAGCTTAGCCGGGGCAAGATCTCACTACAATACCAGATATTCGAACATCGTTGATCGATTTATGAACAAATTGTCCTTATATCGATGTATATAATAATATGTAGAATACATATTATTATTTTATGTTATTTTATATTCGTGCTTCGGACGACATTAGAGCCGTAGATCCCAGCTGCATTAGCAGACGGTAACTTTTTTTTTTTTTTGTTTAGATTGCTGATTGCCGCTGCGGTATTTTCAGCTTCACCGGGCTTTTTGGGGGCGGCGAGGAACGTAAAGGGTCCCTCAAGCCGTGTGAAACGAATCACCTTCAGAGGTTATCTAGAGGGAACGGCATCGCGCACAAGTGCGCGTCCCCGTGCCCTACTAGATTCTCCGAAGGGTTCGGATCGGATCGGGGAGCGGAGCAACCCGAGGGCGCCTCTAAAGGCACGGACCTCGGCTCGGGTTGACCGGGCCGTGGAGGAGGAGAGAACCGACCAGGTACATGTCTGTACCTGGTGTAGAGCGAGTGTGAACCGGTTCTTCGTACCCTTGTTCTACGAGTACGGTGTCTTGGGCCTAAACTGGTGTGCATGTTTAGTGTATTCTGTAAATGTGTGCTGTCATTTAGAGGATCGGGCGGGGACAGACGGTAACAACCACCAATTCGTACTGGGCCCGTGTAGTGGCTTAAGGCTCGTGCCCCGGCAGTGAAGACAAAAAGTTGGTGATGTGATGTGTGATGTGATGTTCTAATAATGTGTCGCTTCAAGTTGTCACATATTTTAGATGTTATAATTACAAGAGCTGAGAGTAGCGGCGGATCGTGCTCAGTGGCGTGCACTTGAAGAGGCCTATGTCCAGCAGTAGACTAGTATATGCTGATGGTGATGATGATGATGATGAATTACAAGTCGCCTATGAATTATTAAATAGATTTGCTGAAATCGTGCAGTATAGGAAGGTCGTGTAGGAATATTGTTGAAAACGTTTCTGATATTGTTTTTGATTTGTAAATAGTACTCGTTTCTTTGTCGCAACCATCAAATAATTTTCTCCTTTCTGCAACATGGGGCTCTATAAACGAGGTGTAAAGAATCCATTTGAGTGTAGGCAAGGTAAGGACAGCTAGTGAGGTAGAATTCTTAACATCAGGCAATGCAGAGTCATTTGCCTAACCAACTATAAAAATATATGTATATTTACGACCGTGAGAGGCATAACTCTATTCCACGTTCATTTGTAGAGGCAAAGACGCAGTCGACGAAGGAATTGTTCTGCGACCAAAGGTTAAGAGACGTTTGATTGGTTCGTCTCAAACGGAAATTACCCCATTGCAAAATGTGCGCCGTAAATCATGTGTTTTTCTTCGTTCTTAAAATAATTTCCTCGTTCATATTCTTGGTTCCTTCCGGATACTTGGCGGTGTAAACACGAAATGTTTCGCTTACATTCGTTTACACATTTGCTTGTTTTACTTTTATGAACAATAACAAACATTGCATTGTTCCTTAGAGAAATGTTACTTGGAAAATATTTCAAGCGTGCCTTTTACATGTTTTTTTTTAAAGTTAACCCAAACATTGCACATTGAAATGAAAAACACTATGAACTTACTCGCGTTGGTTTCGCTTATAATTTTATTCATTTTAAACCATTTCAAACGGTTTCGAACGAAAGAGCGCATCTTCGTGTTCCGTGTACTTTGTCTGTGGTAGGTCTTTTTAAAATTAGTTTGTGACAAGGTAGCGACAATTTATTTTACGAAAAATGTGCTTGTAGTATGTTTTGGTCTTTTATATTGTGATGGTAGCATGTAAGAAATTAGCTTCAGCTCTTATGTCTCTAGGCCCTGTAATTTTACTCGATTTAGTTATTTTAATACCGGAGAGCAGAAATGAAAACAATCGGTACTAGTGTGTTTGGTATGCAGTCGGATTCGGGAAAGAACCATACCACAACGCTTCATTATTTTTATTTATTTGGAACAACACACAAAATACGAAATGTGTCCTAAACAGCTAAATGTTTGTTTTAGTGGCATTGTTGTTAAACTATCATGGTCACTTACATTAAAATTATTATTATTAACGGGATTATTACCATGTATCTTATTTTTGTTTTCATTTTACTCACACACAACAAAAAACATTATAATAATCCCGTTAATAATAATTATTTTAATCATTGTTGTTATTTTATTATTGTATATTGTGCGTGTATAGTGTGTCTCTCAAAATATATCTACAAGTAAAGCAGCATACTAATTTTGTAACCAACAACATTATTTTCGAACTTATATTAATTAATGTTAAAAAAAAAAGTAATTATAAGTACATTATTAGAAGGTAAAACATTTATACATTATTTGCTTCTTGGGTGTACACACATTTAAAAAAATGATTTAAAATTTAATAAAATACAACATTCTGTGATTTTTAACGTGTTTTGGGCTTGTTACAACGTCTGTAAATATTAACGGGTAAGCACAGTTTTTGATCTCACCTGATGTTAAGTGATGATAAGGCCAATGATGGAAGCGCACTTCACCCGGGATCCTCAACTAGTGAGGTACTGGCTATCTTATCTTTAGCTGCCGGATCACAACAATGCTACAAACATTGATGTTATGGCGACATATTTAGATAAGATGGTGGTAGCTAGCCAGGCGGACAAACAAGCCCTATCACCAACCAAACCGAGTACACAAACATGTACCCCCCGCTGGGAATCGAACCCGGGACCTCTGGGTCTAAGCCGGTTGTCTTAGCCACTAGACCACAGAGGCGGTTAAAGTCGTGTTCCATTTGTATAACGGTATGAAAATAATTTAGAACGTAAAAACTCATCCGTCAAAGCAATCGCATAAATCTGATCAATCCTCGAAGATTAAGACAAATCTCCTTGTAAATCCGTAGCCCATTTATCAGATACCCACCGTGTTATTTAGTTACTTAGAATAAAATCACAGATCAAATACGATCAAGATGGAATATCAATTACAAAATCAGTATTTTTTTTTATAACCAATATAATACGATCGATGGTGAATAGTATATATAAAGCCCTTTTAAAAGCATTTCTTTTTTAGATTTTAATTAACCTAATTGTTTTTACACAAAACAGCCAACAATATAACACATTGTGCACACCATCGTAATTTTATATTGTTTATTTATTTTAAATTCAATTCATATGCAATCCGTATTTTGTTAGTAAATCAGTTATAGGTACAGTGGCAGCTAAACACAGCAATTACACAGCAGTATAAAATTAGCAATTAATACCTAGTCATCTTATTGAATCCTACAAGGAATAATCTCAAACTTTTTAATTCATGGCAAACGACGGATTAATTTTAAATCTATATTTTACACTCTTACTGGACGGGAGATTATTAGCTTGTTCAAGTTATGTACCTTATAAACACTAGTTTTCTTGTAAATATTCATAGATCACATCCGCAAAGATCTTTGTGAATGTTGGGGGGTTTGAAGTGCCCCTTTCCGCTATCTACACGCGGCATACAAAGTACAGTCCAACTATGTCGAACCTTTATCACTGTCGGGGTCACCATGGAAACCGCCGACGGCTAGTAGCCACCCGTAGTAGCTAGGACTAGCAATACTCGTGACTTTGTTTGCGTAGACCGTTATTGTTTTCTAAAGTTTACGCGAACACCACACATTTGAATAAAACAACTTTTACGGATCTATTCGCGTTTATTTTACACATTGATTTCGATTATTTTATAATGACGTTTCGATCCCTTCGTAAAGTCCGCGGTCACAGGGAGACTAAATAAAAAAACAATCGTGCGATCATCTTTTTGATTTTGACGTTTATGGGACGTCTATGGTTGATAGTCTACTGCTAGTCGTGTTCCATTTCACAAACTAAAAAAAAAACTTTATCAATGAATAAAATAAACGCGAGTATATATCCGTAAGCGAGTATATCCGTAAAAGTTGTTCTATTTAAATGCGTAGACATTGTTTTGTTTTGCATTATATTAACATCCCATCAATTGTAGCTATGACTTGATGTCAATGATGGAGGTCTTTGCCCAGCAAAGTATAGAATAATAGTATAGTGTATAGGATAGGATAGTGTATAGGCAGAGTCAAAGTCAAAGTCAAAGTAATTTTTTTTTATTTAAATAAACTTACGAAAAGTGCTTTTGAATCGTCCATTTTTACCTACCACCCATTTAGGACGTCTTTTTTTAGCTGTGGAGAAGAATGGGCGCAAGATACTACACAACTTAAATAGAAGTAACGACATTTACAAAAACAAAAGTATGTCGTTACCAAATCATTCAATATTTACAATTAAAAACTTTCAAGAGCCGTTTATACAAATAATACTTCCCCCTATACATTTACTTAAAATTACACTTTATTCTAAAAGAAAACGTACTTGGGCACTATGTATATGAACTAATTCAAACTATAGAATGACGCTTTATACCTATAGTGTGCGAGAATTGGAGGAATGTCAGTTCCATGCATTCTTATCATGAACATAATCATATACATTGTAATAGCCCTTTTTAAAAGTGTTTCCTTAACCTGTGTCTCAAATTTCTCAAAGGCCAAAGTTAAAACATCATTCGGGATTTTATTATAACAAGTGACACCTTGCCCCATGCATCCATAAACTTTCTGCAGTCGAAATTTAGATATTGCAAGTTTATTTTCATTTTTATTATTAGGATTGTGTATATCGCAATGTTTTCTGTAAAAATAAATATTTTGGCGCACGTATAGAATATGAGGAGCTCGATGGCGCAGTGGTTAACGCACCCGGTCTGCGAATGCTGAAGTTAAGCGACTTTCGCAAAGGCCGGTCGTTGGATGGGTGACCAAAAATGTATCATCTTGAGCTCCTCCGTGCTTCGGAAGGCACGTAAAGCCGTTGGTCCCGGCTGAATTAGCAGTCGTTAACAACTACCAACCCGCACTGGGTCTTCGTGGTGGTTTATGGCCCGTTCTCCCTATCCATCCATAGGGAAGGCTCGTGCCCCAGCAGTGGGGACATAAATTGAGCTGATGATGATGATGATGATGATGATAGAATACATTTATAAATAAACTGTGGCGCAACCGTTACAATATTAATTTCTTTAAACAACTCCTTTCGAGACACACGTGCTCCTAGGTTATAGTATATAGAACTTACTGCTCTTTTCTGTAAAATAAATAGACAAAAGCTTGTAAAATGGTTTCTGTGTCAGCAGCTTTACCCCACAGAAGGATTCCATGAGATATAACACTGTGGAAGTAACTAAAATAAAGTATATTTAACGATATGATGAGATTGATTTAATAAAATATAACAACGAGAATAACAACATCAATTATAGGAAATAATTACAAAATTAAATAATTCTAAGGAAATCTAAACAATAAATTAATAGCGAGTTAGCAACGTCATTATTAGTAGCATTATTTTTTAATTTTGTGTTGTTTACTCGTATCCGGTTTTATTTAATTAATAATACTGAAATTTTATTTACAATAAAAAAAACTTTATATATAAGTTAGAAAGGATGTCTGGGATACTTAAACTAGTTGTTTGAGTGTTTTAGTCAACTTAGTTTAACATAATAATTTAATTATGCGATATTTATTTATTTAAGATTAGGCCAGCGTGGTGAATTATGGGCCGAATATACCCCGTGTGAAATTGTTTATGGTTGCTTTGAGGTCTCAATCTTGAGATCAATGAAGGATCAAATTATGTGTATTGGCTTAATCAGCACATTTGTGAAATGCAGTTTGGTTATCAACCAGCACAAATCGAGAGCTATTCTGGGTGCTTCCCAGAATAGCTGACTTATAGCACGCATGGGCACATTTTCGACTTATTCCATGGACTACATAATTCATTTTTACGGAACGGAAAATCAATGCAAATCAATCTTGTCTTCGTGGTTTTTTCAGGTTTTCTTCCCGCAGTAGCACTTCATCAGTTGAAATGACAAAGAGGCTGACTGATTAGTATGGTTGGTCAATAGGCCTTATTTTGACGACCATGTTGTTCATTTTCACTAACGGCACATCAATGGAAATCAATCTTATCTTAGTGGGTTGATTTCCACAATAGCACTGTGATCTATAGGGCTCATCATCATCAACAGCTCATTATATGTTCCCACTGCTGGGGACGAGCCTTCCCTACGGTTGTATAGGGAGAACAGGCCAAAAGCCACCACGCGGGCCCAGTGCGGTGCGGTGGTTGTTAACCACTGCTAATGCAGCCGGGATCAACGGCGTTAAAAGCCTTATAAAGCACGGAGGAGCTCGAGTTTATTTTTGGTCAACCATCCGATAACTGGCCTTTGCAAAAGTTGCTTAACCTTCGCACTCGCAGACCAGGCGCGTTAACCACTGCGCCATCGAGTTCCTCATCGAACTGATGGGGCTCATTCATGCATAATGGGAAGTGTAGAATAGTATTCAATAGTATTCAATAGTATTAGTATTAACAGTATTCAAGTATACTGTCAAGGCATAAGACCTACGAAATTTGTTTATTTATTTATATATATATGTCGGCGACATGGCGCTAGCATCGCTTAGAAACGACAAGTATAGTCTATACTTAGTGTGGTCTGCGCAGCCTATGCTCTATGGTGCGCGAAACGTCAACGGCAGTTGGCTTGGCGCGACAACGGACTGGACCACGGGTGGAAATGTTCCATAGAAAAAAAAATTCCGTAGAGAACCACAGCTCTAGAATGATGTATGCCATTTGCACCTCCCCCCTTGCCCCCGTCAATCTGCCAGACAATGACTAATGTCAAAATCTTCAAGATGGCGTCACTTGTTGTTTTGTGTCGAGTTACTGTGGTTGCGTTGATTTATTTCCGTACATATTTCTCCATAAAACTTCCAAGTGCTACCTGACCTGAGAGTTTGTCAGATTATTTCGTGTTTAGTTACGATTGGGTATTTTTCACGATGTATAATCAGTGCAATTTTTTAAAAATAAAAACATTAAAATTATGAGGATACTTCAATTCAGATAGCATTGAAAACTTTTTTGGACAGGTAAGGGCCTATAATTTCAGGAGCAATAATCCTGATTGCTACAGCTTCATGAACACTTTTAAATCTCTTATAATCACGGGATTTATCAAATTTCATAGTGATAGCTATAATTGTGAGGAAGACAATTTTAATCAATTGTTAAAAATTAATGGACTCTTTACTATAAATTTCCTCAAGCAGATGATTTCAGTTGCCGTGATAATGATAATATTGCATCATTGAATATAGATGACGTAACAAGAAATTCTGTAGAAGAGGCGAGGCAAGAAAGATTGAATATTCATTCACGTGCATACACCGCTGGATGGGTAATTAGAAAAATATTTAAAAAAATTAAATGTAAAGAGTGCAAAAAAAATTAACTGTTGAAAAAAGTACAGAAATTCATAAATGGATTACACAAAAAGAATATAAATTATTAACTCAAAGTAATCTAATTTACCCATCCGAGTATGCTGTAAGAAGTTTTGGTGCGATTCTTGAGCAAACTAACGAGTTTTTAGGTATAATTGCACATAAGTTGCATGTCTCTAAAGAGATTAAAGAAAACATTAAATCCCAGATAGATATTTCTAATATTTCTTGTGAATCGCACCAAAACATAACCTCGGACCTTTTTTTTAATGTGACAATTAAATTAGGGATATTGGTGCAATATTATTAATAAAATATTAAAGGGGACTGATATCATAAGATTGCAAAATAATAGTCTTCCAATAATGCAAAACAAAGCAATTGTAAAATATAGAAAAAAGTTGAAAAAAAAATAAAAAATGTTTAAAAAATACATTTATTTTTATTTCAAAGGGTAACTATTTGAATAATTAACAAATTTCACAAGATACACTATCACAAAATTTGTTAGTGTTCAAATAGTTACTCTGATATATCTTTTTATCAAATAAAAATAAATAGGCAAATATTCCCGCGGTGTGCATTGGGTTGTGGCAGAACAAGTTAAATGTCGTTGCTTTGTAAAACAATAAAGATTTAAAAAAAAAGAACTGTCATACATCAATCTAGAGCAAGATGGCGCCCAGCCGCTAAAGGTTCACCCAAATGTACGATAGATGGCCGTCTGATACGTAGTATCTCTACCTAGTTTGTGGACTGGACACATTTGAACGAGAGCGGTCGGAGCGTACGCACGCGCAGAACTCACTTCGTTTCTAAAATCCATTTGCATCGGGCAACTGTTTCTAAATAATGTAATTGTGATATTAAAATAACATTAAAGTGACTGTAAGGAATACGACTGCGTCTATATTTTGAAGATCCAAGATGAACGGTGTTATCGGCGAATCAGAGTTTGCTCGACCATCCTACCTACACAAACAAACCTCTTCCCCGCTGCCTACATATATATTTCTGCTTATGAGAAATCCTTTCCCATTAGCAGCCTCAATTAGTTGGTTTGTAATTTCCTTATCATTTAACAAACTATGCTTAATCACGAGCAAACTTGTATGGCCCTTATGAGCGTAAATTCTCATGAGCATACTTTATCCACGTTGAAACCCACTTAAGGCGCTGGCAACCGTGAAACAGCGCTCTCTGTCGATGCATACAATCAAACGGGGTGCAAATAGTGCGTGATTCACTGTATTCTAGTAAAAAAGATTGAAAAACGCTACATATAATTAATACTTTGCTACTTTATAAATAAGATGTTTTTTTAAACAATAGCATTTTTCTAAAAAGTATTAGGTACACACGCCTGCACATCAACTTACCACAAACTGTCAAATTTCCTCAATAGACTTTGAACTTTATGCCTAAGTAATATGGTTGACATTATTGAAAAAATTTGACAGTTTTAGATAGGTTATTGTGCAGGCGTCTGTACGTTTAAGTAGACATAATTCCATCGATGGAGAGTCATGTAAATACACAGACCTATTTTCGTCTGTGTGTAAACTGTTTAGAGGTGACTTTTTTTTTTCTATCGAGGAGATTTCATAATTCTGTATTTTGGAAACAATGTTACTAATAATAATTCCGCTTTACCTACCTGCATTATATATGTTATATTTTCTTTTAAAATTTTATAATAATTACGCAACCAGTAGGTAACCTACCTTTATCGTCTAGAAACAGGTTACGGGTTACGGAATTTAGTAGTCATTTTTATGTTCATAAATATTTATAAGTAATTTGACTGTTGGTTCGAGGAGATGTAAACTTATTTTTTCTGAATAAACAACATGTATTTATACGCACTGTTACATTATATTACAACAGTTTTATTAGAAAATTTTGTTTTATTAGATTTTGGATGCTGTGACGTTTCGTGCTATATACAACGGCATTTTAATAGGGCGCGTGTTACTAAAAATAGTCTATTAAACAATATGTAAATATAAATGTATCGAGATTCGGTTCTATTTACATAATTATTTTTAAAAAAATAAGTGTAAAAATTTTACCCCGATAAAAATTTTGATAAATGACAAAACTTACAATGCAATAATTTTGTCGGCACTTCGGTAGGTAGGACCTTTGGCGCCGCCGCCATTGATGGAATGTGTGGTCACATTTATAAAATTAGCTAGACATTGGGGTAATTTGAGCAATTTCGGTACAAAAAACTTGCGTTTTAAATTACGATAACTCTTTATTGTCATGAATAATATTTCTTTATTATTATTTTTGTTATTGTTATGTGTATACCGCAGGCAGGGTTTTTTAACATAATTGTACAACAAACATTTTTCTTGGTGTTGTATGTTTTATAGGTACTTTATATTGAAAACATGCGTAAAGAAATGTTCAGCGCCTTAAAACTATTTAATTCGTAGCTATCGTTATCTAATCCCTCCTCCACCCCCTAACTAATTTGGTCTCCAAAGTCGACCGCAATTTAACAGCTGTCCTAAATTAGAAGTGTATTATACCACGTTTAAACCGCAAGTTTTCCGCGGTTTTACTTTGGCACAATGTATCATCCTTTTAACTAACATAACTGCCTCTGTGGTCTAGTGGTTAAGACCACCAGTTTAGACCCAGAGGTCCCGGGTTCGATTTCCAGTGGGGGGTACATGTTTGTGTACTCGGTTTGGTTTAAAAAAAACTGGTGGTTTCTGCACAGGCTGAGCAAGCATACTAATTTATACTAACACAATAAATCTAAAGAGTTTGTTTCTTTTTAACGCGCTAATGTCTGGAACTACCAGTCGGACTTGAAAAAGTATTTTTACATTTGATAGCCGTGATGTTTAATAGCCTATGGGCTATTAAACCTATAGGCTATTAAACATCACGGTGTGACCCTTAAAAAATCAGAAACAACGCTAAGGGATACGAAGTACACACGCCTGCACATCAACCTACCACAAACTGTCAAATTTCCTCAATAGACTGAACTTTATGCCTAAAACATATGAATTCATATGTTGAAAATGTATTCAAGAAATGCGACGCGGTAGGTCGTGGAACAGCTTGCACCTCTTTCTCCTGCTAAGCAGCATTTTTATTGCATTTCTATGTTTTGGTTTGAAGGGCACTAGATAGTGTTTTCTGTGAATTACGTCATAAAGTTATCGTTAGTATGGATGACCCGATAAAATCAAAGAAGGATATATTCGTCTACTTCTTTTACACATCACTATTGAGATATAATGAAGTGTTCTTTACAGGAGATTTTTTCAAAAAATATTTTAATTTGTTTAAATTTAGTTTTCGAAAATAACCAAGCTTGCGTAGGAGTATCCATGCTATGCTAACATTGTAAAAGTATGGGAAAAAACTGTACCTATTCAGATCTACGATTTATTAACAGGGCGTAACAGTATAAGAACTGAAACTTTAGAATCGACAACGCTCGCGGAATATTTTGTTGGTATTCAGGGGTGTGGTGACCACCTTTTTTGTCAACGTTCTTATTTGAAGAAAAAAAAAAGAAAAACATATATTTATTGCGTTATCAACACATTAATAATAGACCTGCTAATGATCACGTCACGGACAGGACTAGCTCGTGAGCCACACGACACATGACTAGCGCGTAGGCGCATGACTAGCGCCAGCGCCATGACACTCTCTCTCTGAATAGCGGTGCGATAAAGACGCACACCGCCTACCATTTATTTAATTTAAAATACAATATTTGTACTTTAATAATAAACATTGTAAAAACCAAACACCTTGTAAATACCCGTACAGCTAACCTATTAAGAAAAGCAAATTTTTTAGGTATGGGTTCATGTCAGTAGGCAGACTACTTACTACGGATTGAACGAAAACAAAATTTTACAGTTCGCTTGTACACATACCACCTTAGTTCACCTTTACTGTGGCGATAGCTCAAAATGTAAGCCTAGAATACACATTACAAAGTACACACGGACTATTTCGTACCTGCAGTAAATCCTTTCCAATGTCAAAGTTCTCTACATTCAACATCAATACGTATCCCTTTGTTTGCGGAGGCTTTACTGGCCGTCTCTGTGGTCCTTAGCTCTCTCTTTGCACACTTGGAAACAAAAATAATATTGTCAATAGAGGAAACTCAATGTAATCTACGTTAGTTTGCTGTACAAACATTTTAGACGTAAAATAAACTTTTCTCTTATCCACTGTTGTTTGATGAAGAATCAAACATTAAATTCTATTGATATTTTTTTCAATGGACTTTCTTTTAGATAAAAGATCATAGTATGATCTTATAAATAAACGATTCGGCTAAACTACTCAGTTCTTATAGAGATAAGCTTTGGTAAAAAAAACTAAAGTTATAAGAAGGAATATTTTTTGGGAATATTTATCTGAAAAGACGAATATAATTTCACACAAAATTATTTTGAATTTGAAAGGTATCATAAGATTCATAAAAAAAACTGGTTGTACTTAAATTTATCTAATTGTGTTTTTTTATATTAGTTATTTGGGTGCATCAAATAGATTGTTTGAATTTGAATAACAAGTGTTTATAAAACAAATAAAATTTTATGATTAAAAAACATGTCGTTATACGCCATGCCAATGAGTTAAATGAGTTATATGATTGAATTGATTGCCAGCTCTGAAAAAGGTTTATGGGCAATTAAGCAAGGCGGTTTTATGTCTTCGCTGCTGGGGTTTACTAAAATGATTCCGATAAAAAGACATTAGTTAACAAGCATCTAAAAACCAAGAGCTTTTACTATGTTAAGCAAACAATTCAATCTTTATTGATTTACTCGTTACTCGTGGTCTGCGAGTGCTGAGTTTAAGCAACTTTCGCAGAGGCCGGTTATCGGAAGGGTGACCAAAAATATATCGTCTCGAGCTCCTCCATGCTTCGAAAGGCACGTAAAGCCGTTGATCCCGGCTGCATTAGCAGTCGTTATCCCCCAATCCGCACTGGGCCTGCGTGGTAGTTTATAGCCCGCTGTCCCTATCCATCCATAGGGAAGGCTCGTGCCCCAGCAGTGGAGACATAAAATGAGCTGATGATGATGATGATGATGATGACTCGTGTTTTTTCTATACTATTACATCTTCAACTTCATATTTATTTTGTATTGAACTGAATGTCTATAAGAAAACCGTTAGCTCACACGACGTAAAGGTTACATAAAAAAATGGTCATGCTATACATAAGGGCTTTATGAATTTTTATTTTTTACTTATTCCATCACTCAGCATTGCAAAAGTTGCGAATGTGCCATCGAGCTTTTCCAAAGGCAATTCTTTAGTAAATTAGTAAACGACACGTAAGTACACACGCCTGCACAAGTGCACACAAACTGTGAAATTTCATGAATACACTTTGAACTTTATGCATTGAGTATATATGGTTGAAAATGTATTGAAGAAACAGTTTTAGATAGGTTGATGTGTGGGCGATTGTACCTATGCCATAAATATTTTTTTAATTACAAATCTGGAATACGCTTAGCCCTCATCTTACTTCATAGTAAGTTAAGGCCGAAGAGAGAAGCTCTCCTCACCAGTCCTTTCACCTGCAGAATCCTCTACTACGAAAAACTGGCTACCTTATTATTATGACACAATAATGCCACTATCATTGTTGCTATAGCGAACGACTTAAATAATATGGTGGTAGCTAGCCAGGTGACTTAAAACAAACCGAATCACTAACTACCAAAAAACTTTAATTTTAAAAAGAGAGTGCTGATGGCTTCTACCTTTTTAGCGTCACTAGACTTTAACCCACCAAACAACGATCACATCAGTAATGCGACTATACAAGCTAGCTCTAATTAAATTCATCCTATACTGTCAGTAGTGTGGAGACCCCAATCAAAAGTTATATAACGTCAAACTTCTCAAGTCAAACAGATGGGTTACATAGGATTATAATTATGGGGTATTGGTTTCTAATTCAAAGGATACCAAGTTTATGTCCTTCAGTTATGGACGTAAGGATAATATGTGTTCAATATGTAGGGTATAAGTTTTATAGCTCTATACCAATCAATTTAAGCCGTTACATAATTTGATCGGTCGGTATACCTAGAAAAGGAGAAAATAGATAGATAGAAAATACTTTTATTGCAACTACCTATAGGTTCAACAATTAACATTGAACATTTATTTATTTTATTTGAAAATATATTAATTATTATAAATATTAAAATTACCAACTAATTAACAACGGTCACTTCCAGATTTAACCAGATTTGTTTAGGTGTTTAGGTGTTTGATAGCATGAGTAGACGCTATACGCTATGGCCTCGATTTTTGTATTTAAAAACAATCATTATGTTTACATTAAATTTGTTATCGTGCCTAAAAATAAATTCTGTTTAATTAAGGGTAATTTAAGAAGTCGTTGGTCTGTGTTTATACCCAATAAAAAAGATTGATAATAAAATTTCAAAGGCTAAATATGCATGACGACGGCGAGTTTAATTTAACAGAATCACATTAACGAAAACGAGAATTTGTATGGCAAAACAACAAATCACCTCGCTTGACACTAAAAGGCGCTGCTTTTTTTAAACTTCTGAAAACAAAACAAAAAAATAAAGCTTTTGGATGGTGAGGTTATATAGCTTTTCAGTTACTTCGTTGTTTTATTATTTTTCATAATTTATACTTATTTGAAGACCTCCTTGGTCGAGTGGTTTGTACACCGGTTTTCATGGTGTCGCCATCTTAGAGGTCCCGGGTTCGATCCCCGGTCGGGTCAATTTAGAAATTATTGTTTTTCTAAATTGTCTCGGGTCTGGGTGTTTTCTATGTACAATAAGTATGTATTTAAGTATTTTAAGTATGTTTATCCGTTGTCTAGTAACCATTGGTGGTGGTACCACACATGGTAACGTGGTTGTTAATGACGGTAGTTGTTGACATTGAATTGGCGCTTTTGGCTCTCAAAGTAAAAAAGTAAATAGTGTTGAATAATTTTGGCGGGCTGGTTAGAACCACGATAGCTCAATTGGAAGAGCACCTGACCCGGTATGTCAGAAGGGTGCAGGTTCAAATCCTGCTCGTGGAAATTTTTTCA
This sequence comes from Eudonia truncicolella, assembly GCA_949315975.1. Taxonomy (NCBI): domain Eukaryota; kingdom Metazoa; phylum Arthropoda; class Insecta; order Lepidoptera; family Crambidae; genus Eudonia; species Eudonia truncicolella. Next base: position 14,197,485 of record OX438837.1, on the reverse strand, counting down.
ACATTTGTGCTATGCTCTAAGGTTTTGATATCCAAACCAATAAATAAATAGATAAATAAACGCCTAATGGTGAGCGGTTGCTGGAACATAAGCAATATCAGAGGTGTTGTTTTGTATTGCCAACCTGAGAAAAACCTCTTTACACCCCCTTTTAAAAGGCTTCTTATTCTTTTTATTTTTTTTATTCTTCTAAGCAAGTATTTGACCGCGATGTCGCCTGATGGTAGGCGATGATGCGGCCTAGGATGTAGCATACTTGCCTAGATAATGCCTGTTCACCCTTGCCTTGAAAATGTCCAGGTTGTACGTGTCAGGAAACAGATCCGCAGGAAGGGAGTTCCACTCCTTAGCTGTCCGCATCAGAAATGATGACGCAAAGCGCTTTGTGCGTATAGGCGGTATGTTGGCAGCATAAGGGTGTGATCTCAGGCCACGTTTAATTCCCCGAAGATGAAAAGGAGAAGGTGGTATAGTTCGTGTAATTCCATCGCACACTCCCCCAAGTGATCGTACATGATACTAGCCGCAACAAATGAAGAAATTCCTGACTTCGAAACACTTAAAATAAATAATGAACCTATTCAAAGATCATTTCAAGAAATACTTAGGGTTGCTGATTGATGACAAACTAACTTGAAGGCCACAAATTGAGCACGACAAATCTAAATTAATATCTGTACTGGGAGCACTTCGTAAAATAGCACACTGCATACAAAAAAGAGTAAAACTTAATATATACAATTCATTAATAAAATCACATTTAGAATACCTAAATGAAATCTGGGGATCAGCCTAAAGTCGCTACTGAAATCTCAAAATAAAATAATAAAGACATTGTTTCATTAACCATTTCTTACACCAACTAAACAATTGTACTATAAAACTAAACTAATTAACCTATCCCAGCTACATAAATATACAACATGCATTCTAATAAAAAAAAAATGACAAAGAGTATTAAATCAAATATGCAATTAGATATAAAACAATATACCTACGCATAATCTCCGACACAAAAACAAACTCAAATTAATTACACCTAGGACTAAATATGGGAAAAAGACAATTCTGTTTGAGGGAGCACAGCTGTTTAATAGGTTACCAGATGAAGTGAAAACTTGTGAGACTATATACATTTTTAAAAATAAACTTAAACTGCATATCGCAACGAGTACCACAGAGTGACTATTTGTATACTGTAATTTATGTATTGTTAATTAAAATGTAATTTCGTATGACAATAAAGATCTTTAAATCTTTAACCTAAGTGTATCCGATAAAATGCCGAAAGATGCCATACAACTTCTCGTTTTAACGTGATCGAATAGTGAGTAATACGCGCACAAGGCACTAAAAACGGCTGTATAACGCGACGACCTGCGTTGCATACTTGAAAAGCGATCTGTTTGCAATCGATTTTTTATGAGAAACGCTGTATTTTGTTGCTTGCGTCGCGTGTTTAGCCTGCAAAGCGTTGCACGTTTAACGGCGCGTGCATATGTCGACGTAACTGCGCTATATCGTAGGTAAAACTAATATGTAGTAAACACTAATAAGAATGTAGAAAACTTCTAAGATTGATGAAGCAATGTTGACTAAAAAACATAAGCATCAAGCACTGAAAAATTTCGACGGGTGAAAGCCAGACCTCGGTAGCCAAGTGGTTAAGGCAGCCGCCCGGAATGCGGAAGGTGCGTGGTTCGATTCCCGCCTGAGGTTGTCGTCTTTTTTTTTTCAGTGTTTAAAATTTTACTTAAGTATATTTAAGCGTTAATAAAACGCTAAAATATATAAAAAACACTTAACTAATATATAGGTATTGTTATTGTAGTGTTCAGAAAACAGAAAACATATAAATTATTAAAATGAAACTTTGTGCCTTTACAATGCCGGGATGTTAAATATATTCAAAAAAGTTAAACATGTACAAACGCAAGGTTCTATTTATGAACGTATGTATAGTTTAGATTGCGTTTGAAACGCTTTGTTCGTAAAAATGTCGCCGTAGCAAGTGTGTGCATACCTAAAATAATATATTTATTTATTTAATCTTAGGAAGACAAACAGCTTTTATGCAAGAATAAACATTTAAATAAAGTACAATCATTTTCTCTCTTAATATTTTAATCGAAACAATTGATTTTGAAATTAAATTGTTTGCGCTAACGTAACTATATATTTTCAGCTGTCAATAACAGAAGAACAAAATGCGTCAAAACATAATGGTGATTTTTTGAATAACGTGTTAATTACGAATATAATGACGGACTGTCATTAATTCTGTATTCATAAGTGATTAGCTACAGTCTATTCACTAAAGAGAAAATACTTTTTTTTTTGTTGAAAATAGTTTACTTCTTTTATCCAGAATCAAGCAGTCAATTTAAAACCCAAATGGCGCATAATAAACTAGGTACTTCACTCCATTATTCTCGTACTATTAGCAAAGTCCCATTCTGAATCAAACGATGCGTCGTCAAATTTAAACGGACGTTATTAATAATTCCAATCCGCTCCGGCTCTCTCGCGTTTGACAGGCGTTTATTTCATAATCACGTTGCGACCACCAGTCTAAAACAAGCTAATTGTTTGATTACGTCGGCCATAGACTGAGCTAAAATAATTTAATAATTATCTAATTTCATAGAGTGCTTAACGCTGGAATGCTTCCTTATAAATTTTCTGTTATTCGCCACTGAATTTGCTGTTTTATTGCAAATGAACATGAATTTTGCGAGAGTAGACAGGATTGGAATAGAATATTAAATCAAATGGCATTTAGGTATTATGTTTTTACAGATTTTTCTCCCTCTTTATAAAATATTCAAAAGGTCTTAATTTTTTTTAAATAGTTATTTAAAAAAATACTGATTTTTAATTAAACTCGGCCGCCCAGCGCAAACGCACCAAATGCTACTGTTCACGTGAGAAGGAAGTTGGAAAGTTTAAAGGCTGATGATGATGATGATGACGATGACGATGACAATGATAATAATAAATATTTTTCAAATTAAACCGATATCTCTAATGTCGAATATTAATTTCATTATTCTTTAGGTACATTTATATATTTTAGTATTGTTTAATGGCATATAAAGTAGTACAAACGATTGAATCTTTGTAAGTAGCCAAATGGCGTATCTGGCAAGTGATGTGATAATTTGGCCGGAACGAAGTCAGTAAATGTCTTTGCCAAATTGACTATTCAGATAAAAACAGTACTTTGGCATAGCTATTATGGCAGGAGGCTTAACTAAGATGGTGATAGCCAGCGAAGTCTTAATACGAAGTCCTTCATAATGAAACAAATTACTACAAACCTACTCGCGTAATAAGTGATTCACATATGTAGTGTTAGCGCCAAATTTAATTATGTATATAAAGGAAACATAGAGCTTTACATTTTCTTACATATATCAGAAAAGAAAGAAAGAAAATAAATTTACATTGAATAAAAGTATGTTTTAAATGTCAAAATCTAAGTCATGGTTGCAGAAACCCTACGGCGGGCGGGCGCCGGACCAATTGGGCTAAGAAGAAGCCTACTAAACAAAAAAGCTATTTCCTTTTCCGTTTTTGTAATATAATACAAATAAAGTAAGATGCCTGAAAGTAATTTTAATTTCTAAAACAATATCTGTACCATAAAAATATTTGACAATTTCTGTCTACAAAATTGCCGCAAATGTAGCGGCAATTTACATAGAAATTTAAATTTAAATATTAATGATAGTTATTCTTGAACTTGAAGTGAATTTATCATCATCACCATCTCATCCAAAAGACGTCCACTGCTGGACAAAGGATTTCCACAACGACCGGTTTTGTGCTGCTCGCATCCAGCGGCTTCCCGCTATCTTCACCAAATCGTCGCTCCACCTTGTTGTGAAAATATAATAATAATATATGAGGACAATTTTTTCATATTGTAATATATGTATGCTCGATAGTGTACCTTCCACTGTGTATGTCTCTAACGCTACCCATTTTTGTCATTATCATAATCAACCACTTTATAATAATGTGAAGGCATTTCAACCTGCTGTGAAAGTTTATTAGATAACGGCACACATTGACCCCACAACGAGCCACCTGTTTTATGAAGCCTGAAACTTGCGATATAACTGACGGGCTCTGACTGTGTAGCCATAGCCATAGTCAAGCCATATTATCAAATAAACAAAGCACAATCTTCACCCCCGATAGTAATCGAACCCTAGACCACAAACTCGATCAGGTAGACACAGAGCTAATATAGGTATTTATGATTTGGGAATTTCTAGTGTGTCTCTAGCCCAATTATTACTAGCGTTCGGCATTTGCATTCTATGTTGCATACTGAAAATCGAAGACCGAAGGTTTGTGTTACGATGTGGTTTGGTAGAAACTCGATATGAACGCGTCGCCTATGCTCGACTGTGATGTAAGGGACGCAACCAATCGTTACGGGTACGCTTTGTGAGTATTTGCACGAAGTTGTTTTTTTTTTGAGAGAGATTGATGATTGCCTCTACAGCATTTTCAGCTTCACCGGGTTTTTTTTTGGGGGCGGCGAGGAACGTAAAGGGTCCCTCAAGCCGTGTGAAACGAATCACCTTCAGAGGTTATCTAGAGGGAACGGCATCGCGCACTAGTGCGCGTCCCCGTGCCCTACTAGATTCTCCGAAGGGTTCGGATCGGATCGGGGAGCGGAGCAACCCGAGGGCGCCTCTAAAGGCACGGACCTCGGCTCGGGTTGACCGGGCCGTGGAGGAGGAGAGAAGCGCCCAGGTACATGTCTGTACCTGGTGTAGAGCGAGTGAGAACCGGTTCTTCGTACCCTTGTTCTACGAGTACGGTGTCTTGGGCCTATACTGGTGTGCATGTTTAGTGTATTCTGTAAATGTGTGCTGTCATTTAGAGGATCGGGCGGGGGGACACGAAGTTGGTGTACTCGGGGGGCTTATATAGGTGTATTCCTTTTTGATGTACACACGCATGCACATCAGACTACCCCAAACTGTCACATTTCTTTAATAGACTTTGAACTTTATACCTATGACATATGGTTTAACATTTATTAAAGAAATTTGAAAGTTTTAGATAGGTTGATGTGCTGGCGTCTTACTTAATGACGGGACAGTAAAGTGAAAAACAACTATGAGAAATTGAAAATAATGCGGAGTGGGGACTGCTATGAAGTAGAATAAGCAGCCTTAGGTTTAGTTTGCTTTTTTTAACCGTCGTTACTCCTTTAAAAGCTGTTAAGTTTCTTGCATCCATTCTTCTCCGATAAATGACAGATATTCTGAATGGTAAGTAGGTGAAAATATGTTTGGACGATTCAAAAGCACTTATTGTCAAGTTTGTTTGAATAAAAAAATTGCCTTTGACTTTTGGTTTTGACTTCCAAGACGATGTGCATAGTTTTTTTTTTTGTTTGCATGTTGCGGTGACCGCTCACCATAAGGTGGACCGACTTGCTGGAATTTGCGTGCTCCTAATAATAAAAAAAACTATTTTACAAATTAGTTAGGTGCCGTCATATTAGTTATAACAAATTCAGGTTGTAATTTTTCTGCGAATAAATTTTATTCATTCAATTGATTGTTCAAGAACCCATGCTATTCTTCTGTTTTATTTTCTTTAAAATTTATTGGTCCTTGTGGATATGACTTTATGTTGGATTTTCGTCAACAGATGCAACCATTGGTCTGTGGATGCAACGCTAATGATTCTATGCACCACATCCGACACACGATCGGATACTTATATACTTACACGAAGACTTTTTATCGGTGATCAGGACCTACTGATTCCGACTAAGTTAATGATAGCCATTGCAATAATAATAAAACTTACCTTTCAGCGTTCCATTTTTTATTTTTTTGTTTGGGAAGTAAAGTTAATAACTATGGATATTAAAACCATGGTCATCCTACTCCTCCTTGTTACAAATAAAACCTCCTCCTAAGTACAGGTACAACGATGATAACAAACCTCATTAAAGATTTAAAGTTTTTCATGTTATTAGTAGTAAACTGTCAAATGGCAGACAAGTAAAAAAAGTCACTTCAATCTTCACTTCATAAAAATGTAGGAAGACCATACATTCTAATAAATTTTGGTTAACTAATTAAAAATACAAAATTAAATTTATAAAAAGAAAACATGTAACTACTATTATTATTGCAATGGGCATCATTTACTTAGTCGGAGTCAGTAGGTCCTGATCACCGATAAAAAGTCTTCGTGTATAGATAGATATAGATAGGTACTATATTACTGTATGGAAGTGATACTGTGTAATAAGTGCAATAAAATAAATAAATACATTATTGATTCTTGCAATATTGTTTGTTTGCTACTTGCTTTAAATATATTTTATTCATAAATTTTATATAGATTAAAATAGTATACAGGTATACTCAACCCGCCATTATGCCATTATTTATGTATGCGCCAGTAGGTACACAAATAAGTCTAAAACAACACTCTTTTGTTGCACCACCTGTTTACGTAATAAATGTCGCTCTAACAACTCCATAACAAAGTTGGTAACGCTCCATTTTAGAGAAGCTTTTCATTTTAAAATCTATTTCTAGGTAATGAAAGCCTTGATATACCAAACAAAGCCTTTTGAAGCTTAAGCTTGCATATCGTTTTCAGCTATAATTAGGTTGGCTGGCCACAAGGCGAGAACGTGAGCGGATGTTTGCGGCCAAGGCTCAGTAGCGAACGGTTTCAATTTGTCAAAAGAGCCCATATTAGCCATATTAGCCTAGGATCTGTTTTCAAATACAGTTTCAAATTATTACTCGTTTCAGGCTACGTCTGACCTACATACCTACTACATTTTGTTCTTTCGAGTTCAATTGTTAATTAACTGTTTAACGCGGCCGTGGCCACTAACTGACTTAGTCCAGCCGCACTTTGGGTAAGTTTTCGTGCGATTTTTACTAGAACCTAAATATAAGATATCAAACCTAGGAAATACACACTGGTTACGTTTTTCTCAGTTGAAATGACAGAGTGATACAGTCACGTGACGTTTTTTCGTACGAACGCATGAAAAATCCAAACAAGATGGTATAGACTTCGGACGTCGAAACTATTTGCATGTACACGCACGAATCGTTCGCATCTAGTGTCTGAGGTAGGATAGTAGTTGGAGGATCGGGATGTATCTTGCGTATACGTACGATTACATACGAGTAAAATTCGTACGAAAACGCATCCAAAGTGCGGCTGGCCTTAGACAGCACCTATAGGTGTCACCATGAGACGATGCTTCAATGCCATACAAATTATCGTTTCCACGTGATCGAAAGCATTCGAAGAGTAGGCTGCCTTTCCACTATAGCTTTTTTATTTTGGGAATTTGCTAATGACTTCAGGCGGCTCTTTGCAATGTTTTATTTACTTTTGGGGCTCTTATACAAATTACTACGCTACCTGGTTCGTAAGTCCACGCCGCGCGGCATTCATGATGATTCATGGACTTGTTAACACAATAGCAGTTATTAATAACTAGCGGCCCGTCCCTGCTTCGCACGGGTGGACTTTTTTTTTTGTTTTTACTATTTTCCTCGTATTTTTACGTTTTTTCTCTCTATAAGAATCTTCCTCAGACTTCATCAAACACAACAAAAAAGAAATCAGCCATATCGGTTCAGCTGTTCTTGAGTTTTACAATTAGCAACACATTTAGCGATTCATTTTTATTTATATAGATTAAATTATTTAAACCCTAATTAGTAACTCTTTATCTCACTTCGCTTAATTTTTCCTTCTTTTTCCATGTTATGTAACATTATCATAGATATTCAAATAAAGAATGGAATAGAATTTAATCAAAGGTTAAACAACTAAAATATACAAACAAAAGCTCTTTAACCACAGACCAAGGAAACTGAGAGCATCAAATAAGATCTGTATCTATAATAAACCTCCATACAGCGCAAAGTAAACATCCAATATTGAGCTTTAAAAAGGCAATACGCATTCCTCCATTAACCTCCTTTTATCTCACAAAACACGAATGAAGCAAAACTGTATATGACCCCCATGTGCTGACTGCACATTGTAACAACAAAACGCAAAAAAATTAAAACGTTCGAAATTAAACTTTCGTGCAACAGAATAAGATTGACAGCTGACGCAAATGTTTTGCAGGCTTTTGCAGACATTTCGCTTCATTTGGCCAACAATCACTTGACTTGTTTCCATAAAATTGTATGCGTAGTCGTAGTCTCTCATTATAAGCATACAATGCAATGGGTGTAGTACCGTCGTTGTTTCTGATTTCCATGAAACAAGTGCTTTAGCTACTTACCTTAGGATCAGAACAATGTTTGTGATGTTGTCTCATATATATATATAATGCATGTATGAAGGGTGGTATATGATTTTATTTGTTTGTTATATGTAAATTTGCAAAATTACTCGAAGCCCGCCATGATGGCAAAGCGCTCGGTCTGATATTGGTGGATTCTGGGATCACCACACCGCATTTGGTTGCGTTTAAGACAGTACCTATTCATTGTAGCCTTTGTGGCCTTTGTCAAGCTGTAAGACATAGGTAAATTATTGATTGGAAATTAATTTGCTCTGATTTCTGCATGCTTTTTGCAAAAACACTTTTTATTCCTTTCTATCGTTTTAATTTTTTTTTTAAATAACATAAACAATTATGTTGTTTTATCTGTGTACTTCAATATTATGTGTGGCTCTATATAAATTATATTCTGTAAGAGTGAAAAGATCTAGCTTCTTGCTCAAGTTAGTCGACACAAGGTCTCCTGTGGTAGTGAGTATCGGTCTTCGATCAACAATATCAATACTTACATTGATTGATTTAAATTACATTTTATTTTGACATTTTTGAAAACTCAATCCGATTTTATTCAAAAAAGGTTAAACGCAAAAACGCAAATACTCTTTAAAATTGGAATGTCTCGAAAGTCACCGTACTATATTAGTACCTCATTTGAAGGTTTTATTTAGGCTTTTAGGCTTAAAGAGGTTATGCACTTTTAGGCCCCATAGCGTAGAGTTCGAAATTTGAAATGGTATGGTAAGGGTAGAATTTCGGAAAATGCTTTCACTTCAAATGAGAATGAATTTCAATAAAACTTTTCATTTGTCTCGCTAAAACTCGATAATGGCTGACCGATTTGGCTAATTTTAATTTTGAAATACATGTGGAAGTTCAGGGAAGGTTTATACGGTGAGAAACATAAATAACAAGTTACGGAAAATACTAAAAACGATTTAATTTTCCAATACAAAATGATTTGTTTGTTTTGTTGTCATGGAAACTGTCAAAGCGGTACGAAGTCCGCTGGGTCAGCTAGTAGAGTATATATAGTTGTTACTACTCCTTTTAATTATTATTAGTTTATTTTAGAATGAGGGGAATTACTATTGTGTCATAAGTAATTGATTTACGATTTATAGTTTTACAGCTGTATACAGTTCACAAGAAAATCAAAAACAAAACAATAATAAAGGAGTTGTTCTTAATTCAAATTATTATCCATGATAAATCTATATAATTAATGGACATGGAAATTAATATTCAGAAATGCGATGATTACCAAGACACATTAACAAAATGGACGCACTGTACTTAGGCTTAAGGACCGACGGCGTAGTGACATTCATCAGAGAGAAAAAAAATAAATAAATAAGGAATTTCCAATTTTTATTTTCGATATGCCTCACTGATAATCACCGTAAATACCGTATGAATGCCGTGGTAATATAACGATAACGATGTCCATTTGACATCGTCATGTTAATTCAGGATAAAGGCAAAACTTTATTTCGTTGGTAACTGGTATGTCGTTTATAAATCAACATTATTTCGGGACGGGACGTTTTAATGAATAGCCAGTTTTACTTCGCAATAATTGGGAGAAAAAGTATGAAACCGCCTCTGTGGTCTATTTAGTGGGTTTAATTTTCAGTGGGGTACGTAAGTACTGTACTCTGTAATATTAATGTATAAAGTCGTAAAATGTATCGTTTTCTAAAGTTAAAGATAAAAATTACACATTTCAATAAAATATTTTTATGGATCTATTCGCGTTTAATTCGCTCGGACGCTCGAAATGAGGGTATGCAAGTTTCACCCTGTTACCACAGACCCTGCAGAGGGTTTGAAACGTCAGGATAAAATAATCTAAATCAATGTGTAAAATAAACGCGAGTTTATAGGTTCGTAAAATATAGCTCATTTCGGAAAATGTTAAATTTAACTTCTCTCTAGTCTATGGGTTTCGATTTTGGTGACGGAGTTATGTATGTGTAATGTTCTCTGTTTAGTTATTTGATAGGGTTTGTTCTAGGTCTATCTAGCCTTTGGTCGTTGCAACGAATAAAATAGTCAGTAAGTTGTTTTTATACCTGCATTTTAATGCGTTGAAAAATATTTATAACATAAAAAGTTAAAACAGAGTTAGGCTGGGTTCCCACTACTACTAAAAATACCGAGCCTTTTGTCACTGCGAAGTGCCGGTAAAACCACCGGACCGGAGTAATGTGAACGTGTTTGCGCCGGTTCCTGTCCTTATGACAGCGCGAGTTTGCTTACAGAGCACAAAGCGTTATGCTACGTGCAGCCTTTGCGAAGGGAAAAATATATGTGTAAGTTGAAAAATTTTAACCTATCGACATCGTCCGCCGTCATCAATAGAAAATTCTAATCGAAATATTAATTATGTACAATATACTAATAAAAACATAATAATATTATTATTCACTGTAATTAGCTAACTCTATTTTCAACTCAAGTAAAATCAACTTTAAATTAAAATTCTTCTTCCACCATAAAACAAATAAATAGTGCTGCCATATTAAAAGTTAATAAAGCGCTAAATTATCCGCTAGGCGCAAAAATTTTCAAGTGCCCGCTGAACATAACAAAAAAGCGCTAGAATGTCAGCACTGCTTGACTGTCCGATTTTCTTGTGGGATCAGGTGTAATGTGAACACCTCTGTCCGGTGTCCGGTTTCCGGCAAATCTGCTGGTCCGGCGTAGTGGGAACCCGGCCTTACAGAAACAAGAGCCCGCTAAACCTATCCCTTTCTGGGCATAAGCCTTCCCTTTAACAGGAGAATTTCGCCATCAAAGTTTTTAATTTCCGCTTATTTCCAAATAACATTAACAATGCTAAATTATATTTTATAAACTTTTTCTCTTAATCTGCCGCCTGCCCACCGTTTTGACATCCAAAGTGATTAATGAAGACACCGAAGGCTTGTGGCTTGAGTTGTGACAGTTGTGAACAATGCGAAGGTATTATGGGATATCGTCAACATCGTTTACATATTTAATTATGGATCTCAAAAATATTTTTAAAAAAAAGATAAAGAAATGTCACCCAACTCATGCCGGTTATTTAAAAAAAATATCGTATCGTAAATTAGACACCAGTTTTCGTCACCAAATAATAATATAGAAATACATTGAAATACTGGAAAGGAAATAGGTGCTGGGCTGTATAAAATTGTTGCTAAACTAAACAATCACTTGCAGGCTTTTATTTTAATAACTTAACTGCTTCGGATCGGAGGGCACGTAAAGCCGTTGGTCCTGACTGCATTAGCAGTCGTTAACAACCGCCAATCCGCACTGGGCCCGCGTGGTGGTTTAAGGCCCGTTCTCCCTATCCACCCATAGGGAAGGATGATGATGAAAGGAAAAAGTGTTGATTATTGGTTCCTGTCGAACACTGGTGTAACTTCCTATATAGAATTCTGATATTCATTATTCATAATTTCAGTCAACATCCACCGTTGGACAAAGGCGACCGGATTTCCACAACAACAGAATTCTGTAAAATTCAAATTTTAATTACTCGTATCCTGGCAGTTGCGCACACAAAACATTAATTGGTGCAGGTTAAAATGCCTATATCCGAAGATCGTTAAGTCGCGGCACATTACTTCTGATAAATTGGCAGATCCATTATGCGATCCGATCTGTTCTTAAGTGCGACTTATAAGGTCTCTACCCATTACTACATATATTATACTAGAACTGTAACGGGGAACGTGCATCCACGTTTCGTAAATGTTCAATGGCTACGATTTTGATTTACAGCATTGGTTGATTATATACAAACACACACACACACATACCCTCACATACATGAATAGTGAAAGCCAAGGGTTAAAGGTTTTTAACAACTATGTAATATTTGTCATTTGTAGCACATACAAATAATGAAATGATGGCGGCAATCCTAGATAAGAAATAAAAGCATCAAGCAATCAATCATTGCACAAGCAATTTTCTTTTAATCGATTAGAATTTAATTGTTAATATGTGACATTATTCTATTATATTAATACTGTATGAAAGTGATACTGTATACATAAGTGCAATAAATAAATAAAATAAATAAAACAAACTCGCGATTTTCATTACGCTACATGGTAGCAGCGGTGATTAAATTGTAGAACCGCGAAAATGTAGTTGTTTTTGTATCGACGCACAGTGTTGAGGAACGTGTGGTGTATTTTTTTAAATTATGAATCACGCTCGACCACCGCCAGAATTGAGTTTGGAAGGCAGCTCCGTCGGCCGGGCTGACGCGTGGTAGCGTTGGAAGACACAATTCAATTTGTTTCTAAAAGCATCGGGGGTGCATATAGAAGAAGGTGATGTGCAGGCTAGCTTACTAATCAATCCCATCGGGCCTGAAGTATTCGACGTATATGAAACTTTTACATTTGAACACTATGGTGAAAAAGATGACGTCACGAAATTGTTTAAAAAGTTCGATCAATATTTCGGTTATTCTATCTTTACAAGAAACCAAGAGACAGGGGAGTCCATCAACCAATACGTCACTGCATTGAAGTTATTGAGCAAAAACTGTGAATTCAAATAGTTGGAAATGGAACTTATCTGAGATCGTATCGTATGCGGTATAAAAAATACGGAAGTGCGAGATCGCTTATTAAGAATTGAAGATTTGCCATAAAAATATGTCAAGTTGACGAAATATTAAGCGATAGTAATCGTTTGTTGGAGAAGCGGGGTGATGTTACCAGTTCCAGTGAACGCAGTGTCAACACGCAGCGGCGGCGGCCGAGGGCGCGGGCGCGGGTGGCGCGGGCGCCGCGCCGGACGCGAGGCCTGACAGCCGCGGCTAGCGCTCCGCGCCGCCCCGAGCCTTCAGATCCAGGTTATCAGTGCCCTAGTTGTGGGGCTGGCCCCCACAACTAGGGCACTGATAACGCTGATGTGCTGAATTCAACCAATGTCTTGCTAGTTTTGTGCAGTGTTATGTATGTGAAAATCATGGTAATTTTGCTAGGATATGTAAGTTAACGAAGAACGTCAAGAAAATGTACGAGATTGGTTTACGTAATGAAAAAGGCGACGACGACGATGACTGTGAGTTGTTTTATATATCTACATTGTTTAATATGTCCGAGATTAACGTCCTCTGAGGACTGGTAAGAAGTTCTTAGCGGTGAACATGATTGTGAAAAATTTAAATTAGACAGTAGGGTGGATATCAATGTTTTATTTATAGAAGTAATCATAATATTAACACGTTGACTACCGCAAAACCAGACACAATAGAAAATTTATTGTGTCGGTCACCGCTGACCACCACGGCGATTAAAGACTTAAAATACAATCTTACAGTGGCGTTTTTATTCCCATTAAGGGAATTTGTTATCTAAAATGGAACTATAAAAATGTCCAATACAATCTAAAATTTGCAATTACTACTATTGATTGTCAAAGTGTATTGGGACTTCAAGCTTGTTTGAATTTAGGATTAATAAAAAGAATTCATAACTTGAACAAGCTGGATAGAAACAGTGATGCTGGTAGCATTGTAGCTAAACGTCTTGTAGTATCTGATACTATATTGTCAGATGAAGACGACTTTGTTTCCGGGGAGGAGGATGAGAACTATGAGCCAAGTAGAGAAATAAGTAAAATCTTTTCTCCTCCTCTGACTCGAAGTAAAGCTAAACTAAAATAAGTTGTTTAAAGTTTGTTCATTATAGCTTGACACCTGTGACAAAAGTCATCAAAATCGAAGAAGTGACATACTTTGTAAATTATTATTATTAAAAAACCATCACATAATATACTACAATAACTTTTTGATTCTATTTTATATGTTAGATTAAATTTATCCCAATAAACTCCCGCTTAACACACATTTATCATAATTTTAAAACATTAAAATAAAATAGACGTACTCCTTTACAAGGTCATTTCATTACAAATAAAGACTAGTGTTGGGATAGTACACCAAGTGAAATTCAATTGATATTCAATAACCAATCGATTTAACATTTAAATACAATACAAATACAACATAACATAAAAATTTAACTTCATAATTATCATCCTAGCTGTATTCATCAATTTGTTAGTCTTTATTTATTTTTCTTGAGTTTATGACTATTTTACAGAACTTCTGAAAATTAGAAAAGAAAATCATATGGCACATTACATAGGAACAGTACTTCATTAGGATAATGATATTCAATTGATAACTTCAATTGTCATCTGATTCAATTACCTCACTATTGTCTCAACCTAGCATGCCAATTTGACATCTACCATGGGTATCAAGCTATATTGAACAGACTATAGTTATCTTATACTTATTAATTAAATTAGTTTTAGTAAGTAGATATTTAGTTTTTACTTGACTGTGTTTTGCATTACTATGTATTTTAACTTTTTACCAGATTAGTATTGTGTATAAATGGAACATTTATTGGTAAACAGGGAAGAAGTTTAAGACAGAAATAAAACAAGGTCTAATGAAAAAAGGCTACTATAAAATTGATGATTATTTTAATGATAATAATGTGTGGTCATCTTAGTCTGCTCGCCTGCACATGTTATTTCACATTGTCAGTAGTTACACTTTTATATTATAAAATATTATTTATTATATAGTCAAAAAATATTAATTTATATAATTTTTAAACTGATATCATAGCCTTTATCAGCAGTGTCCTACAGTTAACAAACAGCATTGCGTTAAATAGATCATTAGGCTTTTATTTAGAGTATCTTGAGTGTGTCATGCTCTCTTTATTGTCTCTGCGGTGGTGGCGTGTGCGTCGGGTCGTTACGTTCCCTAAAATATGGTTGAGCGAAGTGATGGCTGATTCATATGTCATACTCGTGAACGGGTGCCGCCTGTGGAGGCTGGTCTGCTCTTGCATACTTATCTTATTTTTAATATTACTTACTATAATTTGACTTTGTTTTTCTTAAACAATTTTTGACTTTTATTAGAGTACTGTAGTGGTACTGTATGACATTGTGGAAATTGGAACTTTTACCTGAGGTAAATTTGTTAATTTAGATTTTTAATTTTGTTTTTTTTACATGTGGTCTTCTATATATTTTTTTATTTTTATGTGTTTATTTGTGATGGAAAGTGTCCTGCTAAAATAGGGCATTTTCCAATATTTTTGACGCTGTAAGGGAGAAAAGAGCTGGACACTTGCTGAGTTTCTTGCCGGTTCTTCTTAGTACAAGATCTCCCGCCCAGAGTAGACTTACGAACCGATGGCATAGTGACATTCATAAGAGCTACTTGTAGCCTAAACTGAATAAATGATTTTTGAATTTGAATTTGAATTTGAATGTTGTGGGTTAACAAATAATAAATCAGTTGTAAAACCAAACTCGTGATTTTCATTACGCTACAGTATCTACAGCTTTTTTTAACAACATTTTTTTCTTATCTATCAACTGATTTTAGTATTTAGCTACAATTGAATACAGACCATCTGCTTCCCAGCTGTTATCGTGTATAACTTCATAATGAAAATTTGTAATTTTTTTGAGATAAAATTTTACTTTAAAATTTTGTCTTGTAACTTCATATCATTATCTAGCATGTTAATGCAAAATTGAAAATAATAAAAAATATTTAAATATAAGACGAAAATTCTTTCGAACTCTGGTGCCACAACCCTACTCGTGATACTTATATTAAGTATTTGAATGTTTAATTAGAGCAGCGATCAGGGCTTGGAATACCGGTATTTTCAATAACCTGTATCTTTGACTTTAATAAAGTACCGGTAAAGATTTGATACCGGTATTAGTAATACAGGTTCACTGATGAGTACCGGTAAGTAGTATTGTACCGGTATACCGGTATTATACACCACAATACTAATACCGGTACTAGGTACCTAACCAAATTTGTTAATGCATTATTAGTAGATAAATGAGTGGCGGTTGGATTGGCTAACTGCACTCGTTGCGCTCTCGTGTCGTTAGTTTGTATGTTAATATTTATTTCGCGCGGCCGTAGTGCTCTGCATTTCACGTGATAAACAGACCGGCAATGTCGTAGGTAGGTACCGGTACTTTTGAGCTACAATAGCGGTACTCATAGAAGAATCGGTAACCAGGAACCGAAATGGAAAATACAGGTATCTATTTACCGATATATACTGATACCTGTATTTTCAGTACCGGTTGCAAGCCCTGGCAGCGATTAGCTGATTTGTTGGCCTATTATTTAATAATGACGAGTAGACGTCTCAAGTAATACGATTCTGTAGAAGCCAAAAGCGTTAGCCATAGTAATTTGAAGATAAAGCCTCAATTAACATTATTACACACTAGATTCCTCGTGATATTCGGTGTGCCAAGTGCCCTAGTATAGACGACTGCACATCAACCTATCCAAAACTGTCAAATTTCCTCAATATATTTTCAACCATATGTTTTAGGCATAAAGTTCAAAGTCTATTGAGGAAATTTGACAGTTTGTGGTAGGTTGATGGGCAGGCGTGTTACTACAGTATTACTTGTACTCAGTACTCAGTACTGCGTGTTACTCAGTACTGTTGTGTTTGACGAGAAATCAAATGAGCCGATTAGTAGCACGAGCATAAATATGTATGTTACCATAATATGGACAAGTTTTGCAGAATTTTTTTTGACGCTAGATTAGGTACAAGGCGCTTCAAAATTATTATATAACTAGCGTCCCGGCTTCGTACGGGTGGACATTTATTTTATAGTCTATGTTACTCAGCGCTAATGTTGCATTCTAATAGTCAAAGAATTTTTTAAATTGGTCCTGTAGTTTTTGAGTTTATTCGTTGCAAACATATAAAAATACAAAAATACTAAGTATTCCTCTTTAAAATATTAGTATAGATTAAGCCGCACTCGACGAAGAAATAAAAACTCTAAGGAGCTAAAGTTTTGCTCCGATCCGATCCGAACCCTTGGAAGAATCTAGTAAGGCACGGGGACGCGCACTAGTGCGCGATGCCGTTCCCTCTAGGAAACCTCCGAAGGTGATTTCTTCATACGGCTTGAGGTTCCCCCTAAAAGGGTTCCCCCTTTACGTTCCTCGCCGCCCCCAAACAAGCGGTGAAGCTGTAAATGCCGTCTGAGGCAATCAGCAATCTCCAAAAAAAAAAAAGTTTTACCCAGCAAATTTTGAAAAAGGCGCGACCTTACTGTTACTCCTACAGGATGACTTAGAAGACAATTTACACATTTGTGGGTCAGGTTTTATTGCTGATATACATTTCTTTTGCGAAGGAAAAAAAAGGAGACGTCAAAAAAAAATTTTTTTCGCCTTGTTCGTTTTCTATAGTTCGTCCATTATATCCTTTAAAAAGAAAGTCAAGCATCACTTTCTGTCACTTATGTCATCGCATTGATGGGCACTTGTAATATATATGTTTGTTATTATTATTGTATATGGTCATATTTATGTAGTATTATTATGTATGTTTATGTAGTTTTTGTCAAGAGTATCCTAAACCGAAGAGCATGTATGAAGGGAGTAATGAAAGTGGACGAAGCGAAAAGTAACGAAGCGAAATGTATGTATGTATGTAGTTTTTAATAATATTGTAGTACATGTATTGTATATGTATTGTACCTAATATTGTTATTTTTATTTGAGATATTTTTGTTTGCACTTTTGTCGCTTCCTTTTAAACACGATGCTCCCATTCCACCTTAGGTTGGCTGGAAGAGATCTGTTTTAAAGATAAGTCCACCTTTGCTCACCATTGTTTGTAAACTGTTCTCTGTATGTGTGTTTTTTGTGCAATAAAGAATATATATATATCAATTAGTGTAGGTAGGTACTGTAGCTCGCTTACTGTAGTACCACAGTATCAGACTGTACTCTATGCGCCCTATGCGCGCTACGCTAGGCCACCTGCAGTTTATATTTGCGATATATAATATTTATAAATATTATTCCATTGGCCTCAATGCCTATATACTTGTATTTTATAATTATTTATAAGGATTACAATGTCCTCTAAAATTTTGTCGACTGTTGACAAAATCACCCTGTAGTTAACTGTTATACAGGCATTAGTCACACATAGGTATTCTATGTATAATAAGTATGTATTTAAGTCTTTTGAGTATGTTTATCCGTTGTCTAGTAACGAGTTTCATAACGAAGCTTCTCTTGGTCTAGATAATTGGTGTGAGTGTAGGAAAGTTTATAGGTATAAAAGTTTTAACGCAAACAGTTGACAGTAAGCCCGTGACCTTCTGTGCCGTGACCACAACCAGTGCAACTCTGTCGAAACGTCTGATATAAAAAGGTATGTACGCAAGGTATGTACGCAAGGTATGTAAAAGGTATACAACAACGGTAAGTATGAAAACATGTATCTGACGTGTGGTGACGTCAGATACATGTCTTCATACTCTCCGACAGACTCTTCTGGTGATGAAAACCGTTGATCGCGTAATTGGTTCTTGATTTTTGGCAGAGGTGTGGCACAAATGTTTTCATAATTGGTTCAATCGTATGAAAAAGTGCATTGACGCAAAGGGAGAATATTTTGAAAAACAATAAATTCATTTTTGACTATTAATAGTATTTTTTTATTATTGATTCCGGAAAGTTTTAGTGTGCCCCACGTGTACATATACTAAGTAGTTTGCATTAAACTGCGCTATAATAACGCGGAAAATAATAATAATATAGTTACTTAAAGTGTTTAGAAAGAATATGATCACTTACCTACATCTGCAATGCAATATGGCGGGGCAACGACTAGACCAATTACATACAAATTGGCTTTTGTTAAGCAATTTTCCAATCTGTCGCGCTCGTCTCCGATGACTGATTTATGTGGAGACTGCGCGGTAGCGCCGCAAAATAACGAGACTGCAGATGGTAAGCTTCATACAAACGCGCTCGAGCAACGCGCACATAGACAACCTCTCACGAACACGAAATCTTGCAATAGCCTTCTGCAGTCTCCTTATTTGTTGGTAGAGCGCTTAGACCTTTCTATACCTACCATATCAGTGCCAAACGGGGCTTAAAATAACGTTAAAAATATGGTAACGTTACCAATATCATACGAAGATAACGCTAATTAATTGTGATAGCAAAGGTATTGTTATTTATTGGTGTACAAAACAAAATACAGTCGTTATGAAAGTTACCTATTCGTTGAGGTAAAAGTTGCGAACCAGATGCCCAAACATGAGTACATTTTTTTTTAGCTTGGCATGTAAATATGCAAATGGCTTCTGTTGCCGCGCTTTGACACTTCATGTTAAACAGAAGTCTAGTCCATATGCAAAGACTAGTTAGACTAGTTTAAAGCAGTAGCAGTACAATGATTTGGTTTTATTGATTTCATTGTGAAAATAAAGTACTTATGATTATGTTGATATACCCAGTTTTTCCGAAATCTCAGACCCAAAGTTCCCAGTGTTCGATTCCCAGCGGGGATTTACATTGAACTTTGTTTGGTTATCTGCCATTAACTTATCTAGTTTGTCGCATTGTCATAACAATGTTGAGTGCAATGATGTGTTCTGTCTGTTAGAGATAAGATAGCCAGCTTCTCAGTAGTTGGGAATGCCGTAAATTACGCTTCTATGTACGACCATAATGTAATCACTCAGCATCAGGTGTGTAAAGCTGATTAAATAAGTTCAATCCTTTTATAACTGGCTTAATCACAAGCTCACTACGCATTCCAAATGCGGTTGGTGATTACAAAACCGACCGACCTTTGCCCGACCGAGGAATTGAAAAGATGATCTCCAGATCACAGGCCGATCGCTTTGACACCGAGGTCTTTGTTCTAAATTGGTAAAATTACTGTATATTGGAACATTTTATTCTTTACATAAATAACACACACGCCTGCACATCAACCTATCCAAAACTGTCGAATTTCTCTAATCGATATTGATCTATATACCCAAACACTAAGGTTAAAAATTTATTAAAGAAATTTTAAATTTTGTGGTAGGTTGATCTGCTGCTACGTATACGTACTGCTACGCTGTACGTATAGTATACGCACAAGAGCAATATTTTCTCGAACCTGGTACAAACGGAACATTATAATATCAAAACAGACTTTGGGTTAGATTATTTTTATGGCTTTTTTCCCCCTCCAGTAAGTTATTTGCAGTAAATTGGTAACACCAAATACGAAAAAGGTACGCCGGATGAAACAATATTATTCAAGATTTATTTACGGGTCCGCAAAACGGCGCAAAGGAAATTTGTCGTTGACGAAGGGGCGAAAAGGGTGACAATTTAAGAATAACCTGCGTAAATTTCATCCGGTTTATTGTACAGACAGCATCAATTACTTTTAACTAAAATACTGTATCTAGTGCTGCATGTTGATAGGGTATTTTATTTTTTCTGTTAATGCCGTGTACAGACGCCTGCACATCCAACCTATCCAAAACTGTCAAATTTCTTCTGACTTCTGACGAATTAAAACTAATGTGTAAAATAAACGCGAGTAGATCCGTAAAAATTGTTTAATTTCAATGTGTAGTGTTCGCGTAAACTTTAGAAAACAATATTAAATAAAATTTATTTAAATAAGAATTTTGGCTTTAGTTAAAAATGTTCACATGGATTGTCAAAAATATACTTTGATAACTTTATGAGAGAGGTTGGTTTTCTTAGATCTTTATAACTCATTAGCTTGAATCAATTTATTTGATAAGAATTATCCTCGTAACTTACTAGTTTCTTCGGGGCGTTCAATCACATATAGAAAGCGATCTCTCAATAACGTCAATCTCGAAAATCTAAAAAAGGTTCCAGTCCAGCTGTGTGACATACAGTCGAAACCTATAATATCTCAACAGTATAGAACTCAGTCGCTCTACAGCTCTATTTTCAACCATTAATTACCATGGGCAACAAGTTGAAATAAGTGAATTTTTCAAGATACAAAAGTTCTTATACTTAGTCTGATGGTGCAAACACTACTGCATGGCAGCAGAATATATCAATTGTGGTCCATCTAGTCATCTAGATGGTTTCTATGCAGGATCCTAGCACCCTTGGCTAAACAAAAGATGTGACTAATACACGCATACATTTTCCATCTTAGGCATTTTGATAAGAGGATTGCTATACAGTTCGAATGCCCATAAACATATCAAGATACAAATTTAACAGATTGCGTGGCAAAAAAATAGTGGATCGTAAAAAGTCGTCTTGAAAAGAAAAAAAGAAAAATGGTGATAAAACAGATGATTTGTTATCGTGTAAAATTGCGCACCCAAAAGTACTGATCATACATATTTCAAGAATGTCAGTATTGGCAACATGTATCGCAACAACCTTTTTGAACAGTCTTAGAACAATGGCTGACTGATCAGCAAGCCGTCTTCTCTAAGTCTGTCATCTAACATCAGTGTTGTTGTGTGTTGTGTCCCGACAGTTAAGAGATAATAAAGTCAAACACAAAGATATTCTTTTTTAATTCAAATAAACATAAGAATAAGCGCTTTTGAATCGTCGACACATTTTTTTAACTACTATTTATTCAGGTCTATTTTGTAGCTGTGGAGAAGAATGGGCGCAAGGAACTGCACAGCTTTTATAGAAGTAACGACATTTACAAAAAAAAATGTACAGACGCCAGCTCATCAACCTATCCAAAACTGTCTTTCTTCAATACATTCTCAACCATATCATAGAGGCATAAAGTTCGAAGTCTATTGAGGAAATTTGACAGTTTGTGGTAAAAGTGCAGGCGTGTGTACCTACGTCGTCACCAAATCATACAATATTCAATAAATTTACAATTACAAATTTTCAAGAGCTCGGAATTACAAATATTGTTTATATCAATATGCTTGTATAGCCAGTTCCTTGTTATAGTTGAGGGACTCGATGGTGCAGTGGTTAACGCGCCCGGTCTGCGAGTGCTGAGGTTAAGCAACTTTCGCAAAGACCGGTCATCGGATGGGTGACCAAACATTTATCATCTCAAGCTCCTCCGTGCTTCGGAAGGCACGTAAAGCCGTTGGTCCCGGCTACATTAGCAGTCGTTAACAACCATCAATCCGCACAGGGCCCGCGTGGTGGTTTATGGCCCGTTCTCCTTATCCATCCATAGGGAAGGCTCGTGCCCCACCAGTGGGGACATAAAATGAGCTGATGATGTTAGTTGAGGCTTCTCGGTGAAGAAGGTACAGACGCCTGCACATCAACCTCCAATACATTGTCAACCTTAAGCCTTAAATATAAAGTTCAAAGTCTATTGAGGAAATTTGACAGTTTGTGGTAGGTTGATGTGCAGGCGTGTGTACTCTCGTATTGAACAATACTAGAGAGAAAGTAGCTCGTTGGCGCTGGAGTTAATGCGCTCGGTCTGCGATTACTAAGGTTAAGTAACTTTCGCAAAGGCCGATCTTCGGATTGGTGATCAAAAATGTATTATCTCGAGCTCTCCATACTTCAGAAGGCATGTTAAGCCGTTTGTCCCGTCTGTTTTAGCAGTCGTTAACAACCATCAGTCCGCATGGGCTTTCGTGGTGATTTATAGGGTGTTGTCTCTGTGGTGTTTCCCACCATAAGGTTCGTACCTCAGCAGTGGGGACATAAAATGAGCTGGCATGATGAGATAAGAAGATCGGGTCCCAACCACTGCGGTGGCCTAACGCGGGTTGATGGAATTTAACGACTGCATCGGGACTAACGGGTGAGCTAGAGAGATATATATATTTTTTTATTAGCAATACATTTTACTGGTACAATATTGTTCAATGTTCGGAAATGTGATCGTACTGTCAGAACATTGTCGATTCTTAGAATTATAATATTATGAATGTATTTGGTTACTTTATCTCTGATAACGTGGAAGAATACTATTGTTAAGTACTACACACAAACCCAAGAGGCTTAACTAGTACCCCATATCATAAAAATAATGTATGCTTTGATTCCGATAATAAATAAATAAAAAAAAAAAAAGGATATTAAAGCCAAAGTTAGGACAGTGGGGATCAATATCTATTATTATTAGGTCAACCATTCGGTGATCCGGCATTTAAAAGAAGGGTAAAATCATAAATTATAAATTATTTATTGTTCAAAATATGTGTAATTGTGGTGTTATAAGTGCATTGGTTCGTGAGTCTCACATATTTAACTGTCGTACAGCATTCAAATAAGATCGAGGTAACTTTTAAGATCGCAACCCGAATTCAGCCGCTGCGCCATCTAGCTATTTTAAAGTTTTACTAGATCTTAGAACTAATTATGTCAAGCGTTTAGTCTCAACTTGTTATTAAAAGCGCTTCAAAAAGGTCACTTACAAAAGAGGGGTTTCCAGCAACCCTAGCTTTGGTTAATTTGAATTTGTAATTAGCATTGCTGTGCGAGAATGGAAAGTCCCTTTTAAAGGCTTATCAAAAATGTATAGTGACGGCCTGAAAAAAACTTATGACAGGGTAATACCATCGCGTCTAGTTTAGTGATCAATTTTACTAGAATCATCATCAGCTCATTTTATGTCCCCACTGCTGGGGCACGAGCCTTCCCTATGAATGGATAGGGAGAACGGGCCATAAACCACAACGCGGGCGCAGTGCGGATTGGTGGTTATTAACGACTGCTAGTGCAGCCGGGACCAACTGCTTTACGTGCCTTCCGAAGCACGGAGGAGCTCGAGATGATAAATTTTTGGTCACCCATCCATTGACTGACCTTTGCGAAAGTTGCTTAACCTCAGCACTCGCAGACCGGGCGCGTTAACCACTGCACCATCGAGCTCCTCCTCCTTACTAGAATATTAAGTATGATAATTTAATAGTTACAAAATGTCATGCTATCTTTCCTTTATATATTAACAACATAGACGCCACGTAGAGCGCTGGTGCCCGATAAAGATATTTTCTATCTTGTCCTTATTTACTTACTTAGTTGGACAACACCTAAAGTGAGTCTTGGCCTCCAATAATAAGAGTCTCCATAATATAATAAAAAGCGTTTCAAAATAAATCCATTATCAACACAAAACATGAATCAACATTAAAAATTGAATTGCAGAAGATGATATGCAAGGAATTGTTTTTGGTAAAACTTCTGAAAATGTGGCCTTTACAGACCCACTGCTGTGGAGATGAAGGCCGCTTCCCTATTGTGATATAAATTTATATACCAGTATGTTTGAAATATAATTGCCGTGTTATAATAAAGTGAAAAAAGTTTTTAAACTGCTGTACTTGGTCCCTGAGTTGAGTTGAGATCGTCAATATATTATGTCAATATATATACTTAGCGTTTACTAATATAATATAAAATCTAGTAATTTATTATACTTAAGCGTTTACCGTCGCCTACTCACTCGTCGTTTATTATAATAATCATATATCAATTTAGTAATACAGAACTGTACCAAAATATTCCCACCCGCCCCTCCAATATCGGTATATAAAAGCCACCTTTCAAACATTTTTCGAACGACTCATCTACACGTGCCGCGATTTATTCGTCCAAATAATATCAAGAATATAGTGAGATAAAAATGAATCGTCAAGTTACGTGATATACGGGACACTGCACACATTACAACGGGACTGATTCCATCCATTAGGCAGGCTCTTGTGGATTATGTTGTAACTAAGCCAGATCTTCTGATACCCTACTGTGTAAATTCGTTATCTATTTAAATACATACATTTAAAGTTTTAACGACAAATTAACATTTCATTCGTAAAACAATAATACCAACTTTCTTTTTAATGGGTATGAGTTTTTTTTTTGTTTATTTATGTAGATGAAACCTGAAATTTATTTATATTTCCAATACTTAGGCAAAGCGGGTTTTGAAAAGGTAAGTAATGGTTTCTATTAAGAAAGTGTTTTAAAAATTAGCACAGACCATGTTGTGTTCGGTGTCTTCATCAATACCGTCACTATCATCAGCGTTTATTAGTTCATTGTCCAGCAATAGTCATGCTTCTCTAAGTGCACGCTAATGAGCACGAACCCCGCTCATCCAGCTCTTGTCAAAATACAAAAACCTATCATTAATTGACTGACTAAATACGTAATCTCGCCTATAAACTTGGGATTCTGCTGATATATTTTGAGGTATTGATATCCGCTAAGAAAGGTATATAAATGTTACACAAAGTTGTGAACAAATAATAATTCAGAATAGTGAAAAAAATTGCATTAGCGGGATTTGAACCCTGGGACATAATGCCCACGTCCCATATTACTTCAGGCCTAGGAATGGACAGTAATATATTGTAGAATAGTTGAATATTTTAGAATTGTATGTGTATCAGGTACCTAAAAAACGTATAAAAAAGTACGCCTCTGTTTCTATTCCATTATTTATTAATAAATATTAGGACAGAAAAAAAAACAACATTTTGTTTAATATTTTTTATTACTCATTCTCATATAGACTAAATAAGTCCGTAACACAAAGCCAAGTCGTAATAATGATACCGGAGAATAATTAAAGCGCATCCACATATAACGTAAACGAAAAAGCGAATGACATTTAAGATTAGTGTTGCTATTTGTGTAACTCTAAAAAAACCTAATTAAATCGATTTAGAATTCTTATTCTCAATCGATTTTACTTTTGTAAAAGAAAAATTGATGCTGGGTAAAGCGACTTGGTTTTGTTTTTTAAATCATGTGTGTTTGTAAATAATCCTTATTTTAAAATAATAACTTTAATAAAAATCGATGAGTTTTTCTTTAATTCTTTATGAATCTATAATAATCGATAACTACTAAAACGGTGATTTAATGAAATACCTGGCAACTCGTTCACGTAATTACGTATAATCTGTTGTCTAGAATAATATAAAATACTTTTAATATTGAAAATGAACTTCGATCTACTGGCGGACTTTACAATAAACCTAAAATTCATAGCTTATATTATCAAATTGAATATACAAACGCATTAAGTTATTTAGAGCTGTTCATGAAAGGCCAGGATTGGGCTTTCTCCTTGGACAGAGCCACGATAGCATAATTGTAAGTTTACCCGACCCGGTATGACACAGGCGCTTCAAATCCCGCTAGTTCTCATTACTTTTCTAAAATGTAATATTTAAAGTTCACGCGTTGTTATTTCACAAGGTTTTCAGTGATTAAAGTCACGGGCGATCGCTAGTGCTATCATAAACCCCTTTCTCTGTTTACTTAAGACCTTGAGTGACGTCAGGCTGTCGTAAAAGCGTCGACAGCTTAGTGAAGTACTGATTGTTGACACAACTTCAACAATGCCCTTAGGTCGTGGTGACGAGCAGTCGAGCACTGTTTTCGTATAGGGTTTGAAGTAGAAAAACAAATGATTAGTAAACACGACGTGGACGAAAATAATATATCATTAAATAAATGTTTTGAAGACCTTTCAATTGTTATTCGTCCTCAACAGCCTTTAACACGTTGACTGCCGCAAAACCAGACACAATAGAAAATTTATTGTTTGTCGGTCACCGGTGACCACCACGGCGATTAAAGACTTAAGGAAGGAATAGGCTCGTTTCTTGAAGATCCCAACGTCGTAACGGTCCGAAAATACCGCCGCCGAGAGCTGGTTTCCTTTTCGTTACTTATGATAACATGAAGACAGAGCGCTTAACAGTTGTGATCAAAACAGAAGAAAATGCGGCATGATTTTTGTGGATATATTTTTAACATACTGCCTATTACGTAGGAAAAGATTTTCGTCACTTTTCAGTTTCCTTTTTGCTGTTTATGATATAGAATCTATCTATCTAGCAGTAGTATTTTAAAATAATTACAACCTTTAAATGTCCCAGGTTCGGGTTTTTACTTCGGTGATAGCTTTGTTATAAGCAGTCCAGTATATCCCTTGTGATACTTGGTACAGGAGTTTTTAATGGGTGTGCTCTACTTGCCCCTGTGAAAGGAGTCGTGAGGAACCCACGGAACCATCCCATATAAAGGTTCAAGCATTTCAATAAACAATAGTATATGGGAAGATTGGCCTATAAACCACTACGCTGCCGCTGGTCAAATAAGAATCGGTGGGTTTTTAGGTGGTAGGACAATCTTCGCAAGGTGGCTGGCAAGAGCTGCATGAGAGTATCCGTATCCGTACCCGTATACGTGTATAGGCTGATGATGATGATGATCTCCTGATATCTACCGAGATCAACGACTTAATATCGACCTAACTAAATATAACGATTGGATCGTTAAAAACTCTTAGTCGAACTCGTCAACTAAAACTAGATTTTGTATGGCATTGAAGCAACGCCTCCCACAGTGATTAGTGAATTGCAATTTAGCAATACAAATTCTCGTTTTCGTTATACGAGATCGAGTGGTGAATAAATCTCACATTTGGCTCTACGACCGTGGGATCAAGTAGCTAGCTAGCGATCGCGACTAGATAATTAAATTTGAAATACGAATTATAATGTCAAGGACGAATTCCCAAAACTCACCACAGTTCGGTAACGAAAACATTTCTGCCCCCAACCACAGCACTAAAAGTTCAGCAGCATTCAATTAAAGCGACCGCATAATTGATAAACAAACATTCTGAGAGATCAGAAACAGAAATATTATGTTCGTGTTATGTACTTACTTAAAGGGCAATACAGTTACATTTTCATCGCTTTTCTATCTTATACCAAGTGGATAAGGTTCACTATTAGGTGGCAGCAATTGCTCTCACACCAAACGTGGAGTCAGCGTCTGAATGTGAGCGAGCGGTACACGTTTACCGGTTTTCTATAGAAATTTGACTAATTTGATTTATGATTACACTGAATCGCCTAAGTTTCTAACTTAATCAGTAATTCGTTAAGATTATAAAATGTTTTATGTGTAAGAGTATTTATGTATTTATATTATATTATGAAATAATAATAATTTATATTATGAAAGTACTTTTTAATTAGAATAACTGTGTTTTAGTATAATTGTACAAAGAATGAGTGCCGCAGACTTAGTTTTTATACCACAGTCAGAGTTAGCTGCAAGAGATCCCTTCTAGAAATAAGCGTGTAACACGTGTTTTAATGATTTTTTAATATACCATAAATAATTTCAGTAATTCCGTGATCATGGCGCATGCAACTGTGCCGAAATGTCGGATACTCACAAATAATCTCATAAACATGGTAAGAATCCCGTTAATAATTACTCTATTCAAATTATAGTTTTTTGTCGTACCTATTCTCTTACCATTGTATTAAGAGACATCATCGCTTAATATATTTTTGACTGTGCTGTACGTAAAGTTCAGACGGAGCCATGACGTACCTACGTCATTTGTTTGGCTTTTCAGATGTGGAACCTTTATTTATTGTTCGAGTGTGGAAAGCAAAATTACTTTTGACGCTTTATGACGTTGAGTTCTAAATGAGGTTCTAAAATGTTTTTCATTTCTCTTTTAATTATGTTGAAGTCTATTTGCTTTATATATTCTAAATAAGGTTTTAATAAAATGTTTGAACTGTACGGCACCATCGTAAGTTTACTCGAACTTTGCATAATTAAATGAAAGACATTACGTTTCTAGCAGTATCCTCGGTCATTGAGGTGTTGGTTACTTCAGAATTCATTTATAATTTATCATCCTACCTACGCAGTCAGTAACATCCACCAATATGCACTGGGCCTGTGTGGAGGACTATGGCCCCATCTTCCTTTGGTATTTCCATCCATTAGGGAAGGCTCGTCCTCAAAAAACATAAAATGAGCTTTTGTTGATGACGACAATATCATACGCAAAGCTTGTTGCAAACATTTATTGTACAAAAGACTGTTATAACCAATCTCGATACTACCAATTTAGATAAATTGGTAGTTATTGGTAGTTTGTCTTAGCATTGCTATGTCAGTTCGAGGTAAGATAGCTAGGTCCGCTGTTAGGGAGGATTAAGCGTGAAGTGCGCTTCCATCTTATTGACATCAGATGAGATAAAGGCGAGTGATTTTCCGTTATGGAAAGAAAATAAAAACATAATTTACAGAAAAATAACATCTTCAAATGTAATCAACATTTTCTTTAACTTTTCTTATATAATTAGGGGAATTAAAAGTAAAAATAAAATTACATTGGTATAAAAACGTTTTATTTTCTGCCACAATTTTTTTGTAACGATGTTTTTGTTTCTGCCGATGACCTTTATACCGGATTTTAGTTGTAGTGATCGAACATCCCCAGAGGGTTTCTAGAGGGGGTGGCAACACGTCACCAAGGTTCTAGATTCTCCTAGGAGTTCGGTTACTGAGCCGTCAAACTAGAAAACGGCCCGCCTGTTGCCTGCCCGCCCGGCACGCTTATAACTACATTATGGACACTTGCCACACCGAGATAACAACGAGGTTACTTTCAACATTGCATAAATTACTTAACTCTACTCTTGATTCTGATGTCTTGTGCCATGTTTCATTGAGATTTTCATCCAAATCCAGCCGTAGACAATTTCTTTTTTATGTACCTTTAGCTAGAAACAATGTATCACATCATAGCCCATTGATACGGATGTGTCGAAAATTTAACGTTTTATGTGAGGACCTTGATATATTTCATCAAAAATTAAATTCATTCTTAAATAGTATCAAATGTTTAGAAAATATTGGCTTGCTTCTTACTATGAAATTAGACTGTGAATTAAGAATGGTACCTTTATATCTTTTTTTTAATATATTTTAATTTAATGTTGTGCTTGGTTGTTACTGAAATGCAAATTTAGAAATATCATTGTATGTAAAAAAAAATATGTTTTGATTTGTATTTTGTTACCGTGCCAAAAATAAATAAATAAATAAACAACCCTAATTCTTCAGT
This sequence comes from Eudonia truncicolella, assembly GCA_949315975.1. NCBI lineage: Eukaryota > Metazoa > Arthropoda > Insecta > Lepidoptera > Crambidae > Eudonia > Eudonia truncicolella. The sequence continues at coordinate 14,167,407 of OX438837.1, read as the reverse complement.
TCTTAAGCATCTTTGCCCTATAATTTGTTTGGATCTAGGGCACTAATAATCAGCAGGAACCAGTGAACTACAGTTTTGTCCTTTAGTCATGGAAAAAAGAGGCCCGCAACTGACTTTTCATTTACATTTTTGGTCACCAGTCCGATGACCGGCCTTTGCGAAAGATGATTAACTCCAGCAATCGCAGACTAAACGCGTACTGTGCCATCGAACTCCTATCGGTTTTCATTGCTGCGCATTACAACAAAGTTTTAGATCGAACTTTATCTGCTTATCGTTTTAAAAGCCAGCAGTTACCTCATTCAAATTGCACTGAAATGACAGCATCGAGTCCTAACGATTAGATACGAGTATGACAAAACGGTGATATTGCCCATATTCTCAAGTACAGTCAGTGACACCTATATGATAATAAAATAATAAGTAATGATAATATAAAAACTGCTGTACACAACCTTGCAATAGAATAGAACAGACTTATAATATTGATTTATGTGACCAATACACAATGTTTTTGCGTTGTTCTTAGAAAATATTTTGTAACATGATAATTTTGATTCTTATTTCTAATTTTAACGCAAATTTTGTTGCGAAACAAATTACAAAAACACAAATGTTGAAAAAATTTCCACGAGCAGGATTGAACGAAATTATTCAACACTATTTACTTTTTACTTTGAAAGCCAAAGGCACCCATTCAATGTCAACAACTGTATGTATGTATTACATATGTAATAATGTATTTATAAAATGTTTTTGTTTATAAATAGCTTGTTATAAATAATAATTTTCGAAGTATCCATCTTTCTTGCCAAGGCTGAATAAAAAAACAACTGAAAGTCGATAATCGAATGTTGCACATTTTTTAAAAGAAGAACTTCATAGGTACCATGTGAAAAAAGTTTCACTCAAAAATCTCAAACCATGAAGGTTCTATGTCAATTCGAAGTACCTAATACAATAAAACGGCAATTTCATACTTTAACCCCTAATATTTCTATTAACTTGTATAATTAACATAAAGACAGCTCTGACTCACATTTGTGAGTGAGAGAAACATTTTGAAATACCGTTTGCATTTACTATTATTTTCACTGTAAAATAAAGAATTGTTTTAACGCCTTAGTTTATTGTTTTTAAATTGGTAAGTCATTACAGGCAATGTTTCTTTCAGACGCATAACAAATAGAAGTGATTTATAAAGGTAAAAGCGATTTTATTACTGCATTGGAAGGTCCTATAAATATTCATTCATGTATTTATTCGTACAGTGAAAGATTACATTCACGACAACATCACATAATTTTATTCTGTATATTTAAGCAAAGCAACAATGCTATCTTATTGTTCTTTGGTGTTCAGTGAAAGCTTTTAAATGTAAATAGTTATTTTACATATTATAGTGATTTATTAAAACCGTGATAGGTTGACGGTGTAAATTCGGTAATACCATGATCCGCTGATACGTTATCAAGTTATAGGCTTAAGGCGTATTTGGTGACAAAGGTTTAGACAAACACGAACCGATTAGCGACGAGCGTTCGAAGGGAAAATGTGATGGGCTCCGAAGCTGCTTTGTGCAAAACTTGTACGATAATGGACTTACACTTAAATGTATATACGTCACGTGTACATAGTTTATTGTTAGCTTATATATTCCGGCTTAATCGCCCAGGAATGTTTAGGTGTACTTCTATGATAGGGAGGAATTTTTCTAAAATATGACGCTGTAAAATAAAGGGAGAAAAAAATGTCCTTGCTGAGGTTTGTTGCTGGGTCTTCTCAGTACAAGGTCTTCTGACCTCTACAGACTTACGAACCATATCATAGTGAGTTAAACGATTATTGATTAATGATATTCCCCCCCTTGAGTATCCCTTGAGTATCAATATAGATGTGGGGCTTTACTGAGACCACACAAAATGTTTTGTTTGAGAGAGATTGCTGATTGCCCCTACGGCATTTTCAGCTTCACCGGGTTTTTTTGGGGGCGGCGAGGAACGTAAAGGGTCCCTCAAGCCGTGTGAAACGAATCACCTTCGGAGGTTATCTAGAGGGAACAGCATCGCGCACTAGTGCGCGTCCCCGTGCCCTACTAGATTCTCCGAAGGGTTCGGATCGGATCGGGGAGCGGAGCAACCCGAGGGCGCCTCTAAAGGCACGGACCTCGGCTCGGGTTGTCCGGGCCGTGGAGGAGGAGAGAAGCACCCAGGTACATGTCTGTACCTGGTGTAGAGCGAGTGTGAACCGGTTCTTCGTACCCTTGTTCTACGAGTACGGTGTCTTGGGCCTGTTTAGTGTATTCTGTAAATGTGTGCTGTCATTTAAAGGATCGGGCGGGGGGCGTTCGCAACCGTTATGGGATCGTCGGGGTCATCTAGGACGTGCTTAGGACGCCTAGACATGAACCGTTTTGGTGGTGGAAGGCTTCCAACATTATAGTTGGCGGCCGCCACAACAAGCGGGTTAGGGTGGTGGGGGGCGTTATCAAAGTAGTGGGAAGATCAAGATCGCGGTGGAGATCTACGTTGCGATAGTACCACGGGCAACCCGTGGCACCACGCATGAATCGGTTTTGAAGTGTTTGTAAACGATACAAATAGCTGTGCCCCGCGGTTTCACCCGCGTTAATTAGCGAACGATCAATAATTTGATTACCATGAAAAAGGTTATAGTGTTGCGGACTTTTTTTAGAAGTTTTAAAGGAGAACAATTTCGTAATACATCATTTTTGCGTAACTGCGTAAAACGGTGAACGTTTACGCAGCGCACGAAAGGAAAGCTCTAAAAAAGCAAACCCGTTTTCACAACATTTTTCATTGCTGCTCCACTCCTATAAGTCATAGCGTGATGTAACATAGCCTATAGCCTTCCTCAATAAATGGACTATTCAACACAAAAATATTTTTCTCTTCAGCTTTATAATATTATATATTATCTTCGTCGGCTTAAGTGACTCCTCGTAACTCCATCAGATCAAATTTTACAGGAGGCACCAAAAAACTTAAATCTGTGTGTATTTCCCACCGCTCAGTACTGCACAATATGGCGCTAGCGTACTGACCGCACGTCAACAGACATATTAAATTTTTTAATTAAATATCTCGGTAAATGACTCAATCCCACCTGATATTAAGTGGAAACGGAGTCCAGACGCGAAGATAACCGGTGCAGCGTGAAAACAAACGTAGCATCTATCAACCGCACTCTGCCGGCCCATAAGGCGCTTCGTCACGCCTCTTTTGAAGGACCCCATATCATAGGAAGGAGGGAAAACGTGTGCTGGTAGACTATTCCATCTTTTGGAGGTGCGACAGAGAAACTAGGCACCAAATTTCTTTGTGAGCGATGGGATATTTGAGACAATGAAGCGGTGACTCCGAAGAACAGCACGTGTACTCCTATAAAGAAAGGGAGAAGGTGGGATGAAGTCAAAGAGCTCTTCAGAGCACTCGCCATGGTATAAGCGGTAAAACAACGCTGAGTGACGCAACATATCTACGCAATTGCAGAGATTCAAGAGTATTTGCCACTTCTGCATTGTCGATAATGCGTTCAGCGCGACGATGCAATCTGTCCAAGGCATCGAGAAACCGTCCCAGATGTGCGAGCAATACTCCACGCAAGACCGTACCTGTGTCTTGTACAAAAGGCACAACTGGTCTGGCGTAAAGAATCGCCGCACTCTGTTCAGAATACCGAGTTTTCGTGAGGCTGTTTTGATCACGGTTTCGATGTAGTCCCTTTGGTTCAGATCGCAGCGTATCGTCATACCGAGCATGTTGATACTGCTCTGCAGGCTTAAAGATGTACCCTGAAGAGTTGGAAAGGGAAGGAATGGTGACTTTTTTTGCCGTAAACGCACACACCTGTGTTTTCTTGGCATTGAACTCAACCAGATTATTGGAGCCCCTTTTAGATATGAGATCCAATACCCGATTGAGCTCAATGACAAGATTCACTCGATTCACTCCGGTTTCGACCCGCCCTGCAACTGGGTGATCGTTATATCCCCCATGCACCGTGCTATCATCTGCATAGCAATGAATATTTCCAAGTGGAAGCATATCATTGATATGCAGAAAGAACAGCGTGGGGGACAGAACATAGCCTTGAGGGACCCTAGCGTTGACATGAGCCGCGAAGCGCATCCATCAGATAGAACACGGATTCTGCGCTCATGCAGGAAGCCAGTGACTCAGTTGCAGAACTGAGCAGGCAGACCATATGCCGGAAGCTTGGAGAGAAGAGCTTTGTGCTAGACCCGATCAAAAGCCTTGGCTATGTCAAGGCTAACAGCCACTGACTCACGACGCTTGTCAATAGCCTCACCCCATAGATGTGCAACGTACGCTAGAAGATCACCCGTTGACCATTTCGGCCGAAACCCGTATCCAGCAGCAGCAGAAGCTGCAGCTCCGCATGGACATCACACTGCCCGATTTATAATGGGGCATTGTGTGGTCACAGTGAGAAATTGTAGGTGGCTGTGCATTGAAATCATCGATCGACTCGGGAGTTAGCCGCAAAGAGTTTGGCCAGTAGATCGACCTTCTCCTGCGGCTTGTGAGCTAAAGTTCCGTCAAGACATCTCAATGGTGGTAGCGAGGGTTGGCAGAAGTTCGATTGCACGGCTTTGGCCAGACGCCAGTAGCTACGGCTGCCCGTAGGAAGCGTCAGTAGTTCTTGACCGACTCGTGCAACGCGCTTGGAATCTGCTGACGAGAAGTGCCAAATCTGGCGTTTCGATACCGCTGGAGGCGGCAGCGGGGCCAGAAGCACTTTACTGGACCCACGCAGTGATCCGAGGTTCCTAAAGGAGCTTGAACATCCACCAGGTAACCAGCTGGGCGACTCGTCAGCAAAAGGTTCAACAAAGAGGGCGCGTGACCGACTATATCTGGGATTCTGGAGGGCTGGTTCACCAGTAGAGTCAGGTCATGCGTGAGAGCTAATGCGTGGGCAGTTCTACCAGCATGGTCAGTTTTGGAGGAACTTAACCACAACTCGTGGTGAGCATTGAAGTCCCCCAAAAATACCAATTCCGCCGATGGAAACCGCTCCTGCATATCATCTGCTACCCGACTAAGATGTTCCATAAGTCGAGTTGTCTCCATGTCGCCATTATGGGATCGGTAGACGCAGACGTAGACACGGCTATGAGAGCCTAAGTCGACGTGTACCACAAAGAGAGAAAAAGAACGGACCTCCAGACAGCGCAGACGGCGACAGCAAACATCCGTCCGAACGAATAAGCAAACTCCGGCTTTTATTTGAAGGATTCTTTAAGCACAAAGCCCGGATAGTGCAGGTAGCTGGTATCGGCCGGACAGATTATTTGGGTCTCCGTCAAAAACATCATTGCTGGCCGTGCCGTCTCAAGATGGTGGTGAACGGCATTGAGGTTTGCATGGAGTCCGCGGATGTTAGCAAACTCGACCTCAAACGGTATGGTTTTGGTGGGGATGTGCACGGCTGTAGGACCAGTTTTAATATTAAGCACTGTCATGGTGGAGAAAAAAAGGGAGGCGTGAATCGAGGAAATGCTACTGCGATGCAAATAGTCAAAGGGCAGCGGCCTATTTCACCAGGGATTTGCCTACAGATGAGTATCATTGACCCCCAATCCTCCCCGGGAATGGTTGCCGGGACCCCACCTTCCGGTCTCCAACCGGCACGACGGACCACCCCGAGATTATGCGTGGCATGGTGAGGCAGCCTCAGGAGCTGGTTAGGCTTGCTTGGGCCTCTGTACTGTGCCACGGGCGGCCAGCGGGACAGCCGTTTCTACGGGTCGGCGGGTTAACAAGGTCCTCCTGGCACTGGTTCGACGGAAGCCTCCACAGACCAAATGCATCGCAGCACCATCCACTCGAGCTCTGGTTATACGCTGGCTGATCCCAAAACGTGAACGACAAGCGGTCATTTGACGGGTTTTACACCATGCGTACGGTGCTCACTAACCAGACGGGCAAGCCCTACCACGCAGTGGATCTGATGGAGTTACGAGACAGCACTTTAGCCGATGTTATTTTAAAATGTTAACATAAGCGTTGATAAATTACCTATTTTCTGTTTTTAATATTCTTTAATAAATAATGTTTCCCCCTTTATTTAAATAATTGGAAACAATCAAAACCTTTATAATAAGCCGTCGGATAATCCCTAATTAATCGTAACTCGACTTTCAATTTACCTCCTTGCCCGTAGATTTATTTGATAGATTAAAAAGTACTTCAACATATTTATTCTTAAAAAAACCAAAGCTCTTTGTTTTTAATCCCTTTTTCAAGAATATAGATAGATAGATTTACAATCTTTCACACAATCAAAATCTTCATTCGTGAGCAGTAATTTTCGTATAAGAAAAATATCTCTTGAGTTATATAGACAACATTCCGATTGGCTTTATGTGTCCATTACAGCTGATATATGTGCGGCACAAAAAAACATACGTCAATCATGAGCTTCAACAAATAGTAAAGTATGACCAAAACATCCGCTAAAATGGAAAAATCTGTTCGTCATGTTTAAAAAAATATATTTCTAATAGATTTATTGTACTGTACATTTAAACGACCTCCGTAGCCGAGTGGTATGCACGCCGGACTTTGGGCGGCGCTAATTCTGAGGTCCCGGGTTCGATTACCGGTCGGGTCAATGTCGAAAAGGAACATTTCGATATTGTGTCGGGTCTGGGTGGGAATTCCATAAAAGCTACTTACCTTGGGATCAGAACAATGTATGTGATGTCGTCTAATATTTATATTTAAATAGCAATATTAGGAACTTATTCTATTAGGAACTTGTCAAAACTACCCAATTATTATATTTATACTTAGGAATGAGGAATGAGATATACTCGTAGGTAGATATAGGTAGTATGTACTAACAGTAAGTAAATTTTTACTTTTTATTTTTTAAGTGCTTGCTTTGATGAAGCTAAATTAAATATTTATAAAATTTATGAAATACAGTTAAAAAATTTAACGCCCACCCTACCCAGCCAGGAATCGAACCTGGGTCTGCCGCAATCCGGGCGGCTGCACTGACCGCTATGCTACCAGGAATTTTGTTACTGCTTTTTAATTTTTTGAGTGCTAATAGCGGCACAGTGCGCCATCTATCCAACGGTTATTGCAACCGATGGCAGATTCATCTTTGTAGATGAAATACCACAAATTTATCTGACGATGGTCTGTATAAATCTACCTTCACAGTGAGTGAAGGTATGTATTCATACAGACCATCTCACTTACTGCACTCTGGAGCTTGCGTCGTTTTACACTCGTACCTACGTAGGTACAGACGGCAGCAGGTCAACCTACCACAAAATGTCAAATTTCTTTAATAAATTTTGAACCTTAGTGGTTGGGTATAAAGGGTATAAAATATTTGACAGTTTTGGATAGGTTGATGTGCAGGCGTGTGTACCATACTTTACACGTTTGCTGTATGTGTCGTCCCATAGGTACCTCTTATGTGACAAAGGGGTTTTATTGCAGTGTATTTCTGTGCAGAAACATTTCAAAGACAATTTTTTTTGCAAAATTTTTAGTCTAAAAGAGTTCTTTTATAATATTAAATTATTATTTATTTTACAATCCCAACCCATAATTCAACAATATTAAATAGAAAAAAAATACCTTTTATTCTTGTCAAATATGCGAACGAAATCTCGGACACATTTTATACTAATCTCCAAAAAAAATATACGATATGCAATACCTGCACGGAATTTTAAAATGATTCCAACAAAAGGATTTCCATAACCCGATAGTTTACTTAAATTATTGTATTGTATACAAAAATATGTTTCTGTTTGCGGCCAGCTGTTATTTTAGCTATTGTTGTTAGCGACGGTACTTTTGTTTCAATTGATTTATTAAAAACATACAATGGAAAGCAAAGTAAAAAATAAGCTTTAATTGGCGTAAACTCCCTCTCAGTAACATTGTTGATTATTCATGTTTTAAACTGGTTTAAAACGAAGTCTTCTATTGAAGAGTCCGTCAAGAAACTCGCTATAGTTTTAAAGTAGATACTCCTTTTAACAAAACCATTAAAGTATATTAATAATTGGTAAGAATATACTCCTTTAAAATAAAATTTAAATATTTGTACCTAAGTTAGCAAACATTGACTTATGAAGAACATAGTAAACGGTTTAAATTTGAATTCGCACACTATGTTCGCTTGAGACTTTAACATTAAAAATTCGCGGTGTAAATTTCACATGAGTAATTGTAAAATTGGAAGAATTAAACTCTTTTTACGGGAGGAGAAGTGAAAGGTCCTCCCTCTATGACCACAGATCTTGAAAGGGATCCGAAACGTTAGAATAAAATAAATCGTTAAAATTTCACGTAATTTGTAAAAAGTTGTGAAAAACTTAGTGTTCGCGAAAACTTTGTGAAAGAATTGGAAGTGTTTATCCAGCAGTGATGACAGACGTCCTTCGGCTGAGATGATGATGATGATGACGATGGTGATGATGATGCTAAAGTTTGGTAGGTACATCACTACCTGTGGGTACATTCTTTACAGGCATCTACCTCTCTGATGGTCGACTTGGTAAAAGACGATATTATAACGAAAGGGCGACATCTCAAAAAGGTCGTGGATAGAAAAAAATAGGTGAACCAATGATTCATAAAGACCATTGAAGCGTACCAAAAATGGCGACAGGATCGAAGGACCGCGCGAATAAAATTAAAGGGAATATTCGTACCAAAAATCGAATAATCGTGACAAGGTCAGGGATTGTAGAACGTTAAACAAGAAAAAAAGTTTATGGATTTATAGTACGGAAGTTTTAACATACAATTAGCGCCATCTTTTTTAGATTTCTGCAATAAATTATCATTGACTATATGTGGTAAACCGAGAAGCAGAACAGCCTATTTATTATTTCACTTAGACTTAATGAGAAGAAATAAACATAACGATATTTCGGTTATTTTTACTAAGATAAAATTCAGGGAAGCTAACACAAATATAAGAGCAGTTTATAGATAAAACAAAGTAAATATATACTACTCAAAACAAAATAAGGGCCACGAGGTATTTTGTCTGTACCATGAAAATAATAAAACCAATATTATTTTTTTTGTCTCCGTAACGAAAACTAATGTTGTTTTTACCGTGTAGACCAATAAATTTATTCCAATAATAATGATTAAAAAGTTTATTTGCTTTTGAAAGAAAAAACACATTTAAGGTTAAAAATAAAAACAATGTAAAGTTACTGAAAACAAAAGAAAATACTCCATGCTCATCTTTTAGTAACGGGTATGCCCCCCCCCTTTCGTTACGCACTCCTGAAGCCTGGAGTGCATGCTCTCAATCAAATGCCTGACATTTTCCATTGGAATCTCTTCCCAGGCCCTTTTAACAGCGTTGATGAGTTGCTGTTGGTTGTGGATTTCCTGATCACCGTCTCTAACTCTTCGTTTCAACTGATCCCACATGTGCTCTATTGGATTTAAGTCCGGACTGTTCGCCGGCCACGGCAAGACTTGAATTTGAGACGCTTCCAGTACAAACCGAGTCGCTTGAGCCGTGTGTGCACGAGCATTGTCTTGCATCAAGATGAATCCAGGACCCGCTCGCTGGGCAAATGGGATCACATGTGGTCTGACGACTTCCTCAATATACCGCTGAGCAGTAACAGTACCCTCATTTAAAATAGCGAGCTCAGTTTTGCCGTGTAAGCTTATCCCGCCCCAAATCATTACATTTGGACCACCAAAACGATCGACTTCATGGATGCAGGCTTCTGAAAATCTCTCGCCGCGTCTTCTCCATACTCTAATACGCCGATCGTCGTTAAAAAATTTAACTTTGCATTCGTCTGTGAAGAGCACCATGCCCCATTGGTTTATGTCCCAGTCCAAATGTTGACGGAAAAATCTTAAACGATTTGCACGATGATTTCTGGTTAATGGAATACGGACAACTCGCCTTCTTGATGCCTGCTGGTCTTCATGCAATCGATTACGAATAGTTTGGTCACTGACACGAGTACCCGTTGTGAGCCGTAAACGATTTTGCAGCTTGCAGGCCGTCGTTGTGCGATCTCGGCGCGCACTTAATCGAATGTAACGATCCTCTTGAGCTGTTGTAATGCGAACTCTGCCCGAACCAGGTCTTCTTTTAACACTGCCGGTCTCTTGGAAACGATTCCATAGATTTTGAATAGTTCTTCGAGAAAATCCCAATTGCAAACCCACAGATCGCTGCGAATGACCTTCTTCAATCATTGTAACGGCTCTGGTTGCTGTCAGCGAGTCCATATGACGCCTGCGTGCTTGTGGCATATTGCAAAAGATGTTTCTGACTCGAGATATCAATGAAATCTGATAATTTCTAATAAACCAAGAAGCTAAGGAAAGCAAAACGTCAAAGAAAATGGAATCAAAATTTTCAAAAATAATTTTAAATCAAATTTTATTTAAAATTGTTGCCAGCATTAGATGAATACTACAATATTAAAAAGTTTAGGTATCAAAGAGTTTGTATACTCAATATTTTACTACTTTCAATATGTAAATGTTTAATAATTTACACCAAAATGAAAAAATACCTCGTGGCCCTTATTTTGTTTTGAGTAGTATATATGTTTTATTTATCTTATATATTCATCATCCTACACTTACCTACCATTTTTATTAATTGAAAAAATAAAAGCAATAAAATCTTATTAATTAATGCCATGGTGACCGTGACAGGAGTGATTTATCCTTTTTATTTTTTTTTTACAACAAGGAAGTTCTTAGACTTTCCTCGCCTAAATAAAAGTAATGATAAGACAAATTAACACAAAAAAAATAACAATGTCTTATTAAAATTCCCGTCGCATGCAACCATGTCATCTAGACAACAGTCTCAATATCTATCAGACCATCGTTGAACGATCGACGTGGCCTACTAAACATCGTAATTTAATCTACTAATCGCATGTCGCCTTCGCTTATTGCTCGTAAAGTAAAGATAAACTATTAAATCGTAAATAAACACATTATAGTTTATTTCTTTAATAGCATTTACTAGTAGTTTCACTTAATGTCGATTTGGTACACACGGACTATTTGAAAAATTAAACTGTGGGGTAGTAAAGTTGTTTCGAAAAGGTAGCAAGCACTTGAAGTAAACGCTAGTCGATTATAAAGGGCTAGTTATTCGTTTCATTCAAAGATTTAAAAGACATAAGGTCGCTTTTCTACACCCAGGTTGTACCTACAGTACAGAATAGGGCGTATCTGACATTTTCTAAATAGGACAAGATTTTTGTGTTTCCGTACTTAATATTATTGGTGGCAGAACTACGAGGCTACAAGTAGCTCTTGTGGATGTCACTATGCCATCGGTTTGTAAGTCTACTCTGGGCGGGAGATCTTGTACTGAGAAGAATCGGCAAGAAACTCAGCAAGTGTCCAGCTCTTTTCTCCCTTACAGCGTCAAAAATATTGGAAAATGCCCTATCATAGCAGGACACTTTCCATCACAAATAAACACAAAAAAATATAGAAGACAACCACATGTAAAAAAAACAAAATTAAAAATCTAAATTAACAAATTTACCTCAGGTAAAAGTTTCAATTTCCACAATGTTATACAGTACCACTACAGTACTCCAATAAAAGTCAAAAATTGTTTAAGAAAAACAAAGACAAACTATAGTAAATAATACTAAAAATAAGATAAGTATGCAAGAGCTGACCAGCCTCCACAGGCGGCACCCGTTCACGAGTATAACATATTATGAATCATATGGAATAAAGAGTTGCTTAAAAGGAAACATTTCTATGATCTTTGAGTTAAGATCTTTCTAATTATTTGAAATATGAAATTACTATGATATAATCAGCTCAATCACGCCAATTTTGTCAGTTACTTCTTTGTCAGAAAGCAACGATTATTGGCAAAACATACTAATATGTAAATAACTGTCTTCATTAATAAAAAATATTTTAATATTTGTAAACGTAGATGTAAACCAAGAAATCGCCCTGTTCAATTGAAAGAGCTTTATATTAATACTCAAAATAATCTTATTCTAAGTATAATTTCCTACGTTTTCGATAAAGATAATGAAACAAGCCGTCTCTATTTTTAATAAGGACAACACTTTAGCTGCCAGTTACAGCTATAATGATTGTTACAATTAGGCATCTCATTGTTTCATTGTTCGTGTCAACTATCATTTGTTTGTCTTTTGTTTGAATATTGTGTAAGCTTTTATTAGGTTGACATAAATTGATCTCCTTTGTACATATTCTTATTCTTTAAATCCGTACCGAAATATGATATACTCAAATGGAACAACCATGCTTTACACGACTTAAAGTTTATACTGACAGTCCCTACCAACCGTCAGGTTACAAAAAAGCAAACTAACTCACACAAGAAACCATCACGTCATTTCATAACGCCAGATCAGGACGCTTTCTTCATCCTGAACCCTTAAGATTAGTGTCTCAAGCGAGTTGCCCCGTGGACACGTATAATCTCCCACCTCGTATCCAGATAGGTTACCGGAGCTGTAACCTCGCTCTTTTCTCGTTGCACTAAGAGTACAACTTTCCACTGCCAAACCAAAGAGAACAAAAGAAATCCCGTTCGTAATTACTCTAAAAAAGGCTAAAAAAAACTAAAGGCCGGCAACGCTTCTGCGATTCTTCTGGTTTGGTCCATGGACACCCATGCGCGGCAGTGATTGCTTCCCATCAGGTGACCCGCCTGTTTGTTTGCCTCCTTCTAATATAAAAATATATATATATACATTTTAAGCACCTTTGTTCTTTGTTGTAGACCAGGCCATTCGTTTAGGCCAGCCGCACCTTGCATACGATTTTTTATCGTACGTAAATATATGCGATTTTCTCAGTTAAAATGCCAGTAGTGACTGTGATCCGTGTCCGATGACATCAATTTTCTATATCCGTAATCTAATATTCATACGAATGAAAAAAAGAATTCAAACAAGTTGGGATTGATTTCGTTTGTCTAACGTTGGAGCTATACGCGCGTACACGCACGACTGGTGACTGACCTAGTGTGCGAGGTAGGTACCATTATTAGTCGGGGGATCGGGTTGTATCGTGCGTATTCGTACCTACGTGTTCCTACGAGTCAAATTCGTACGAAACGCATCCCAAGTGCGGCCGGCCCGTTGAACTTTTGTGCACGATCGGTATTTTTAATTCTAAACTAAAACTAAATTCCAGTTTTGATTTTATCGTTGTCAAGACTTTATAGTAATAATCAAAACTTTCTTGAATACCTACTACAGAAGGACATCAGCTGGGGCACGAGCCTTCTCTATGGATGGATAGGGAGAACGGGCCATAAACCATCACGCGGGCGCATAAACCATCATCATCACAATGGCCCAGTGAGGATTAGTGGTTGTCAACGACTGCTAATGCAGCCGGGGTCAATGGCTTAACACGGAGGAGCTCGAGATGGTAAATTTTTGGTCACCCATCCGGTGACTGGCCTTTGCGCAAGTTGCTTAACCTTAGCACTCGCAGACCGGGCGCGTTAACCACTGCGCTATCGAGAACTTGTATTTAATACTTTTTATGGCAGCAAATATGAATGCCTAAATCAACAAGTCAAATAACAAACGTTATATTTGACATTCATAGATAAGATATAATACTCTTATTTGTTTTTCTTAAGTTCCAGATGTTTCTACGCGCACCTAGACCAGTAGACTAACATTTGCAGCTCAAGTTCCAATGTATGTTAGGGAGTTTTGTTCTGTTGTGATAGGAACAGTTATTATTAGAGGCTGGATTGTTAATAACGTAGGTGCAAAATAAACGTCCAAATGTTTTCAAACTCCACATTAATGTCTGGAATCCCCATTCTACCAGAGTGCCTAGGGCGAGTTTCATACACCTTTTGAACACGTTAACGAAAATGATAACTTGTTTTCTCATATAATATATATAAAAATAAATAGTTTATTAACTATCTATCCCCTTGAATCCCTACTTCAATAATCATACCCCTTCTCTCTCTAAGGTTTCATTGGATTATGTGCACTAAGTATTAACACACGGACACCACGCATTCATTCATTCATTCAATCTTACACACTCACTCTTTTACACATTATCTCTCACTCATGTATTTTATTTATTTGTTATTAATATGTTTTAATATTGTTTTCTAGAAGTTTACGCGAACACTACACATTGAAATGAAACAACTTCCCCTGTGTCTCCCTGTGACCACGGACCCTGCAAAGGGTTCGAAACGTCAGGATAAACATTAATTAAAACTAATGTGTAAAATAAACGCGAGTAGATCCGTAAAAGTTGTTTCATTTCAAAGGGTTTTAACTCAAAGTCCGCGGAAGGGGGTAGTGGTGACCTGTGGCTTACGGGTTTTTTTCAAAACTTATCGCAAGCACCAGTCTCTCACAAGGAATACTTATGGGTTCCATTTACTGAAATGAGTAATTTTATCACTGTACCTACCTATATACCGTTATACCTACGTATTTTTATACCTATACCTTGTGATGAGAAAATAAATATATTTGAGTTTGAATTTGAATTTATAGAGTTAGCTATAGTTAGTTGCTAGAGTTTGCTTATGGTCTATACAGTGGCACCGGTCATTGAGATAATTTAAATGGAATTAAAGTAGCGCCTACTGATGAATTGACAAAATAAGGAGACTGTAGAAGATACGCTTCAGCTCGTACCAGTCCGAGCGCGGCTGTTGCGAGATTTCGTGTCTGTGAGAGTCTATGTGTCTTACAATAAACAAAGAATAAGCTCCGAATAGTTATTCCGTGTTTTGTTACTGTCATGTCATTTCAAGTTAGAGTAAAAGAGACAAAATACGGAATAACTATTCGGACCTTATTATTTGTTTATTTGTAAGGGGGTATGTGTGCGTTGCTAAAGCGCGTCAAATAAGAATTACCTTTTGCTGTTTCTCGCTGTCACTATTTTCTGTAAAGACTCAGTTATTGATTGCATTCTGCAACGGTAAGAAGTAGTTAAAACAACAATAAGTATATTGTAAACTACGACAATTTATTTTTTTTTTTGAGAGAGATTGCTGATTGCCGCTGCGGCATTTTCAGCTTCACCGGGCTTTTTTGGGGGCGGCGAGGAACGTAAAGGGTCCCTTAAGCCGTGTGAAACGAATCACCTTCAGAGGTTATCTAGAGGGAACGGCATCGCGCACAAGTGCGCGTCCCCGTGCCCTACAACTACGACAAAGGCACACCAAGTCTATGAAATAAATATACTATCTAACTGTGAGACAAATGGAGGCAGAATGAGGATAGTTGAGAGCTATTTGGGACGTCTATTGGCAACACTATGGAACAGAAGTACCACCTTTGGGCTCTAATACAGATCAAATTTTAATTTTAAATATATTAAATCTTGCCTAGTGCATTACAGATCTAAAAATTTAATATATATTAGTTTTAAAGATGTTAAAGTTTTTATAAATACGTCGCCATAACATCAATGTTAGCATTGTGTTTCGACAGTTAGAAATAAAATAGCCAGTTCCTCAGTGGTTGAGGACTCCGGATAAAGTGCGCTTCCACCTTCGTCCTTGAGATGAGGCCAAGTGCTTACCCGTAAACAGTGAAAAAATATATAAATGACATCTAAGTCATTCAGCCATAATAGTCGTTCCCCGCTCTGTTCAATATTTTATAGTATTCCAATAAAAACATCGCAGGTACGTTCTCATTAAAAAGATAGCAAGTGTACGAAGTACAGTATATTTACCTCGCGGTCGCGACGCGTATTGCGTAGTCAGCAATTACCAATTGACCTAATTATTGCCTTTAAGTATTATAATAATTAATCGCCAGTTTAAGTTCGGTCACCAACTACGCCGCGCGTATTTTCACTTACCATTAAACCATCATAATTTTACCATTCTACCAAATATACCATTGTGAATTCAACTATGTGTTTTAACCATTTTTACCATATTAATTTGTTGGACTTGCACCCGACAGCAAGTCCCTATCTTAATCCAGAGAGGTGTACTTGTGAATTCAAAGGTATATTGTAAAGATAAAGAATAGGTTAAAGCCACCAAGAAGTACGCAATACCAAAGACTACGCAATACAAAAGACTACGCAATACCAAAGAGTACGCACTACCAAGAGTATGATATACCTGCACCTGTGGTTGACAGTGGTAGACCTGTAATAGACCTGTCGACTTTTTGGTAGTTCGTGCTCTTTAGTGGCTTTGCCCTAATGTTGGGCCCAGAACACAGACCGATAGATCTGTGGCCCAAAACACTACCCTGCAGGGCACCACATCCTAGACAAGCACACACGCTTACAAATAAGCTAACTATTTTACTATACCTACCCACCTTATTGCTAAATACCAATAAACTGTAGCGATGACTTGTTTTCAATGATGGAGGCCTTTGCCCAGCAGTGGGACAATATGGGTTATTACTTACTTACTAACTAAGTTTTGTATAACTTCACGTTTCAAAATGTTTCTATTAAAGGATATTTTGTGCTAAATTTTCAGGAAAACCGAAACCTTTTTTCTATTTCTATTTCTTGAAACAATAAATTTTTGATGCTATGTATCTGTCGTGGCCGGATCCTTAAATTTATCACTTTATTGATGTAATCGACCATTTCATGAAATTGTGGTATTTCATGATATGCCCAGCTTAAACTGATCATATCGTTAAAGCGTCAACGTTTGATGATATGTCCTTCCACGTTTGGCCATATCATTAATGTAGGAAATCCTTACTGTTGGTTAGGTTAAGTTGGTTAGGTCCTGTAGCAACAGGATCTGCGCCTATAGCGAAAGGATCTGCGGGGCACGTGAGTTGTCAATAGTTGGTTGTTTTGCTCGGTGGTTTTCATTGAAGGCTTCCAACATCTCCGGCACTAGTCTGGATAACTAGTAGAGGCGCCCGCTAAAGGGAATGTCTCCGGTTGAATCAGCAGCGTAGGATTTTGGAACTGATGAGGTGCCTGGATGGGTCCTCCACCAAAGAGGACATTTGGTAGTCGACTTTAGAGTTGACGACCTGAGCAGTGGAACTGCAAGTTGTGCTTTTGGTGCAACAAGAAGTGAGCGAGCTTACAGCTCCGGTAACCTATCAGGATATTAGGTAGGTAGTGAACTATACATGTCCACGGAGCAACTCGCTCGAGACACTAGTCTTAAAAGTTACGGATGAAGAATGCACTTCGGCACTTCCTGATCCGACGTTATGACATGTCCCATGTCCCATGTGCTTGCGTATGGATGTCTGACACCTACTTTGTAACCGCAAGGTTGGTAGGGGGTGTCAGTATAAAATTTTAAAGCCGTGTGTAGCGGGGGGTGATGGTAAGGTTCAGTTAAATTATTTTTTCCAGAGCAAAGTGCAGCGTAGCGAGGACCGGTCACGGAAGGGGGAAGCGCAGTCACGGAAGGGGGGAGCGGCATAAGATTGTACAAATCGATTGTATCGACACAAAAAGTAAACGATATCAATGCCTCTAACGGTGGTAAATGTAATTTTACGATATGATCACTAAGGCTTGAGCTTAAGTATGTTTCATGAAGTAGCCGCGCGTTTAGTTGCCCATATCGAGAAACGATTTCTTATCATTGATCTGCCCAAACCACATCATGATGTAACCAATAGACAGTGAAACATTTCTTGAAATGCGACCATTTCATGAAATTCTCGAGCATTTCGTGAAGTGAGCAAATCTACGATATGGCTACGACATATCTACTCTGTGACATTTTAGGTACGTGTTAAAAAGAATAATGTCAAAAATTGCCTCAGCCACGGCCAGCGTTTCAGACTTTAGTACATAGGTTTAATGTATGTGCATGTGAATAAAATATGTTACTTTCAAATCGGTATCTAATAAAAGTACAAGACTTACTTTCTAGCTTACCAGTGTAAAACCTATTCAAACTATATGTTTCCTCATAAAATTAATATGTGCAATAGAATCTCTGATTTTTTTTACTATAACGTAGCAACCTCGCTTTATACAAACTCCCGCATAAGTACACGAAACTCAAGCCATTTTTTTTATTAACATTGGTACAGCCGTGTAGAAGTTCAGTCACATACACACAAATTATATATATATATATATATAAAGTTAAATACGAATATTTGTAATAGTGCCATTTGCGTCGAAGATGGGGTAGATTAAACTTGGGCACTTCTCTTTGCGAAATAACTGCATACCTAATTTTAATTTAAACGTGTCTGGAAGTTGATATTTTTTCATTCACGTGTTATAAGTATTTTTTTTTACATGACTGCCAAAAAAAGGAGTGTTATGTTTTACACGACTGCCAAAAAAAGGAGTGTTATATTTTCAGGGTTTTTTGCTTTTTAGTTCTTTTTTTGTCATGGTGGCAGTCGTGTTTGTTATTTATTTTTTTTTAATAACGGTTCTGTATCTAATAAAAAGGGTAAGATAAGCCCTTGCTAAGTTACTTGCTGGCTGATCTCAGTACCTACAAAATCTCCCGCTGCTTGATTGAACCAACGGCGAAGATTGACGACACAATATTTGTTTTTTTAAAAATAGCCTAAATTGAAATAGATGACTTGTCTTTATTGTTGTTTCTAAATGAAATTTGCTAAACCTTTTTGGTTTGACGAACAAAAGGATAGTCTAAAAATATATTTTAATTTTCATTGGAATAATTAGTTAGGGAGGGAATTGCCAGGTCAAACGTGTAGATAAACGTGTTGATTATATTTTGAAAATATTTAATAGTCGTAAAAAACCAAGCCTTTTCAACAATGATGGCATTAAATAACAAAAAGTCAACAAGACAACAGTTTTAAAACAGCTTTTAAATTATTTAGCTGATTACATATTTTCGACATTGTGTATATATTTTTTTCTCTAAGTACCAGACTGTATAGGTACTGTTGTTATATTTCACAAAACGTATATTAAAGGAAAAAGAAAAAATCATTACCTTTTATCACTCAAAAGTTAGTTTGAAGACCACCAACACACCTTCAAACAGTTTTTTGCAACTTATTTAAGTTAAAGAAAAAACTAAACAAAATATTGTACTTTTAAACTCACATCATGCGAAAACAAAAGCACGCACAACAAAACTTTTTCACTGTTCCAAATTCAAAACTATAACTTTTAAAAGTCCAAATAGTTTTTATGCAACAGCCCTTACAGAGCATAGACCAAGAACTGTTAATGTTTTAAACTTCGAAATTAGCCATTGGCGTCTGTTCGTGCGGCCAAGTTTTACGGTGCTAGGTGCAAGATGTCCGTGCGTACCGTACGCTCGCTTATTTCAGACTGGAGCGGATAGGCCGCCATGTCCGCTACCACGTTCTTTTGAAAATCAGTTGAATGCCAACGTTGGCGGGTAATTAAGAAGCCCATCGAGTCATTATGGGGTGCTGTCTTTTGAAGTAGTAGGTGAGCTTATGCGTTTGACATTGAAATATGAATAAATCAGCCGAGTATTTTTTATAGAGCCGCTCGTTAAACTTTGCCGTTTTCATTTCATTTTTTTATTGGTTATTATTCTCATGTGTGATAATGCTCAGGTAGTAATCTACGTTTTTAAATAACAACAGATGCTAATGATGGCATGTGTTACTTTTAATTTTGAAAGTAAACAGGAAAAAGTATGGTAACACACCTTACCCAGAATGCTAGAAGCTTCGGTGGGAAATTCTTTTAAACCTTTTTATTTGTCAACAAATTTTACTTACATTAAAATTGCAAATTAAGAATAAAACGCCTTAGGCCTACAATCGCATGCTCATCCATATACGAGGCCACATCGCATTAATTTTAAAACTAGCTCTGTTTCTTGTATACCTGTATGATCAGTCTGAATGCTCCCCCGAGAATGCGAACATAAATTACACTGATAACAGCTATTATTTTTCATGAAACGTCTTGGGACAAGCTAATCTATACTTGTCAAAAAGGTTTACTTATCATCGTGAAGGAGTGGCTCAATAAGAACCTGCTTACACTTAATTTGATATAAACATTAATTTCGTATTTTACCGTGGCAGCATAATTTTGATAGCAATTTACTAAAGTAAAGGCTGGCCGGTAGGGCACTACACGTTATGATACTCCGTAGATGGAAGCTCCCTTCGTCCAGAGTCCTCAACTACTGAGGAACTGGCTACCTTATCTCTTAACTGTTGTCGGGATCATAGTATATCGATGATCTGCAGCGGCAAGATATAATTTTTTCTATGTAGTTGTTATCCTTTGTATTTTTTTTTGTTTCTGTTTATTTGTAATGGAAAGTGGGAGGGCGGTGCATGCGTACTGCCTGCATTCAAGCTGGATAAACGAGTGATTTAGCGGAATTAACACTACATATCATTTCACTACATGGATTTCCGCAAAGTAACGCCTGATCCCATTAATTATGGCAAGTGTCCTTCTATGATATGGCTATTTTCCAATATTAAATGGATAATGGGTAATGGGTTCGTGTCAGATAAATATAGCATAACCTCCGGGGTACCACAGGGACCGGGGTACCGCATTTGGGACCTATTTTGTTTAACTTGTTTATAAACGAAATCCCTCAATGCTTCAAAAACTCATCGCCATTTTTGTACGCTGACGATCTAAAGTTATTACGTGTGATAAACACTAAGAATGATGGTACTCTGCTACAACAGGATTTAAATAGGCCGAATGGTGTCTCATTAACGGTATGCATCTAAACCCGAATAAATGCTCACAAGTTACATTTACTATCAGAGACTTAGGCGTTACGTTTGACAGCAAGCTTACATTTGTGAAACATATCGACAATATTATAAAGAGAGCGTCTAGAATGTTAAGGTTCGTAATACGAAATGGAAAATCTTTAAAAAAACCAAAAACAAAAATACTACTGTATAACACTTTGGTGCGAAGTATAATAGAATATGACAGTGTTGTATGGCGTCCACATTATGCGGTACATATTCTTCGAATAGAGCGGATCCAGAAGAGGTTTATGTGGCACTTGGCTTATTCCCTAGGGTTAGTTAAAAAAAGCGTTCATATCTTGAACGATTGAATCATTTTAATATGTTTCCAATCAGTGATAGACTAGATTTTATTGACCTTGAACTGATTTATAATATAGTTAACAGCAAAATAGATTGTCCTGAATTACTAAGCAAAATAAATTTTAGAGTTTCACGCTGTATTCCTAGAAAATCTATAACACCTCTCTGCCCCCCACTTCGTCGTTCCGTTCTTGGAATTAACTCTGCCATACCTAGACTTTGCAGATTAGTAAAAGATCACAGTAATAGTATAGACATATTTAATGACTCCATACGGAGCATTACGCGTACATTTTATGTGGCCAAGAAAAAACTGTTATTATTAAGTTAAAAAAATTAGATAGAATTTAACTTTATTATTTAGTTAGTAGATAAATTACTACTCCTTTTACATGTCATGTGGTGCCTTCCTTTAATTAGTTTTTTGTATTTACCTGTTGTTACTTCTATTTTATGTATTATAGTGAATGTGTTAATACAAAAACTGTTGGTAGGCCTTTTAAAATAAATAAATAAATATTTGGACGCTGTAAAGGAAAGGGAGAAAAGAAATGCTTTTGCTGAGTTTCTCGTCGGTTCCTCTCAATATAAGGTCTCCCGCCCTGTGTGTTACGAATCCATAGGACAGTGACATTAATAAAAGCTAATAGTAGCGTAATCTGAATAAATGATTTTGAATTTTGAATTTGGTAGACCACCGATCTTAGGTGAGGCTCCCGGTTTCAACCAGCGGTGTGCACGGTTGAATGAGACAGCTTGTTTTAAGTCCTCTTTACTTGCTACCTTCATCTTACTATGTTACTTATACTTTTCCAGTATCAGCTAAAACTGTTACGTCACCAATCGTGTGTCGATTGCTTAATTGTGACACGTTTCCTATAGTCCTTATTTCAAAATCAGGCTATCGACACATTATTGAGACATTATTGAATTAGCAAAATTGGGTTATTCAACTGCTTTTGAAGTCTAGTGGTTTGGACCACCCTGGTCTCTGGGGAGTACATTATTTGTATTCAGTTTGATTAGGGGTACTACCCTTGCTCTTATCATCAGTTCATCTCGACTGTGGTAGTCGAGATGAAGGCCAAGGGCTAATCCGTAATTAATTTTAAAAAAGTACGTTACTGTGAGCCAACGTAAGTATCTTGTTGGGAGGAAGATAATTATTTCTTCAAATAAAATAGCGTCATCTCTCAGAAACTATTTAATCATACTTTTTGTTTTCTAAGGCTTATAGCACAAATTGTTAGTCAAATATGAGCCTTAATGTTTGTAGGAAATATTAATATCGGATGTCAATGACGTAGTTGACATTGAACAAGGCTCAGTTTGGCTATCACAGTAAATAGATAACGTTGACTATATACGGCTATATACTGCCAGATGGTCAGACAATATCGTCAGGGTGGTCGGAAGGCAGTGACGGGACGGTAAGAATCCATTCAGGCGGAGCGGAGCTGAGCAGTGGAGCAGACATGTACGTCGTAATTCTAAGGGAACCCATCACGCTCTTCTCCGCTCAGCCACGTTAGCGTCAATGGGATTTCATTGGGAAAAAGGTGCTCCATTCTACACCGCTCAGCTCCGTTCCACCTCAATGAAGTTTAATTGCTGATAAAGCTACTCCTCTCTACACCGCTCAGCTCCGTTCCACCTCAATGGAGTTTCATTGCTGATAAAGCTACTCCTCTCTACACCGCTCAGCTCCGTTCCACCTTAATGGAGTTGCATTGCTGATAAATCTACTCTTCTCTACACCGCTCAGCACCGTTCCACCTCTCAGAAGTTTTATTGTTGATAAAGCTGATCCACTCTTTACCGCTCAGCTCCACTTCGCTTCAGTGTAGTGTTACCCTAAAGGGGAGGACCCATAGCAGTAGGTGCACGTGTGCACTTACTGCTGTGGGCCACCCTGTCCTTGAAGTGTCCCAGATGCTCGTCAAGGACAAAGCCCCGTTACGCCTCCTAAAGGCGAATTCAGAAAATACCCCCGAGGGTAAGGCTATTTTCAATATTAAGACCATTGAGGGCTTAGATCGCTTATCGATCGAGACCCTTCACAAGCGTGGCATAGTAGGTCAATGCCACAAAAATGTCAACATTACGGGCATGCCGGCCGTAACTGCTTTGCCCGTCCCCGATGCGCTATGTGCCTGGCCGACCATGGCACTGAAGCGTGTCTAAGGGCTAAAGCACCGGTCCCCGTTGAACCGCCCTGTTGCGTAAACTGCGGCGTTTTTGGTCACACCGCGAACTATCGCGGCTGCCCCAAAGCTCCGCGTGGTAACGCAACCGTAACGCAACGCAACGCACAGTAACGGTCGAGACGGTGACCTAACCCCGCGACGCGTGGTCTGCCGCCTTCCCAGATCGCGAAAGTCTCACTACCCCGTTCCATGCGTGGTGCCACGAGTTGCCCGTTGTACTATCGCAATATAGATCTCCACTGTGATCTTGATCTTCCCACTATCAAAGATTTTATCAAGGACGTTTCCATACGTTACGTTACTTTGATAACACCCCCACCACCCTGACCCGCTTGTTGTGGCGGCCGCCAACTATAGTGTTGAAAGCCTTCCACCAACAAGACGGTACACATCTAGACAGAATACACTAAACATTGTTATATGCAACAACAACAATTTTACTAGAACAACACAACATTTAACATTTCAAAATAATAACATATAGGTGGCTGCACCCAACAGATATTTTTTTTATTTTGATTTATGAAGTTTTGATTGTTTAAAAAAATTAAAATTTTATGCTCAACCCGACTGTTTCGTTTTGACAACCCTCTACCACACACCCTGTATAACAGTTTGCAAAAATATATTTATATATATATTTACACAGAAATAGACAACCACAAACTACAAAGAATATTTCTGAATATCAAAGATAGATTATGTGTCCATTAGATCCATTTCTACGTCACTCAGTATCACGACCACTCTTTTGGCACAATGCCAAGAAGCTACTTGAAATTGCCATTGAGCTATTTGTAAACAACAATAGACATTTCCACAAACTTTTCGAGATATCAATCTCCTAAATTGTTTAAAAAGCATTTTGTGTTATTTTGTAAGTAATTTTTAGGGTCCCGTAGTCAACAAGGAACCGTCTGTCTGTCTTTCTGTCCCCAGTCTAGCTCATAGACTCTTAGTACTAGAAAGCTGTAATTTGGCATGGATATACATATTAATTACGCCAACAAAGTGGTGAAGTAAAATTTTGAAAAATATTTTTTTTTAGGTTACCTCCCCTATACGTGAAGTGGGGATGTAATTTTTTTTTTCTGTCTATCCCATAATGTGGGGTGTCGTTGGATAGCAAATTCAAATATATTGCGGGTTTGTGAAAACAATTTTGTTGATTGAGGCATCCGGTTATTAACTATTAAGCTTTAAAGTGCAAAATTTTGTTAGAGTCAAGTGGTCCCCCCCCCTAGTGCCAGCCAAATGGTTGTTTTTGGATACGTGAAAAAATTTACGGTGGTTGTAGTTGTAGTTGTATATATGACGAAGTTAAAAGGAAAACTATCACAGCTAAATAGGCTTTACAAGTTTAATGAGTAACAGTTGACCAACTAATAAAATGTACTTGGCTCAGTACAAATTCGTCATTGGGAACTACTTAAATAACGTTGTCAGGTGTGTGAAACCGGTAGCATGTACATATAAGTATATGAGTCATCGTTAAATAATTGTTCATAAAAGCCCTCTTCTCAGAGTCCGCATTATTGAGATGGGCTACGGAACCCTACACTGCGCGTGGCCCGACACGCACTTGGCCGGTTTTTTTTATGAATAAGTGACAAAACAAGTCAGTAATAAGAATAAAAATAGGGATACTTAAAATCATAATTATCATTATTATTATAGCTACTAGAGGCGACAGACGTGGAACAACAACGAACCAATTATTTAAAAAGAATTTATTTGTTTTGCACAGACGTTTATTATTAACGAAATGTAAGTCAAAAGCTTCGGCTTCTTTTATTCAAGGCATTTACGCATCGAACATAGTATGAATATATTATAAACCTTATCCCATGAGAAGATTGGAACATCACACACCGGCGCAATGCGAGGCTGGACAGCTGTCTCGGCATAATTTATCATATCATATCTATATCTTCTATATCTATATTTATACTATATTACTATATAAATCTGTCTGTAAGCTCTGTCTGTGCATGCAATCTTTCTGACAAATTTTGAGATAAATATTCGTTTTATGACTCCCTGACACCAATTCTACGATTTTTGAAATTTTTGTCTGTCTATCTGTCTGTATGTCCTCTTATAAGTTTATAACTCAAGAACGGCTTGACCGATCTTGATGAAAATTTGCACGTAGGAAGAACATGAGATTTTGCAAATGATAGGCTACATTTAAAAAAATATTCATAAATTTTCTCACACCGAAGCGGGCGGGGTGACGGCTAGTATTCAATAAATATCATGACACGTACAAGCTCTTACCTGGTAAAATTTTCAGGTTCCACCCGTGTAATTCGGTACATAGTGAACTCCCAAAGGAGTGACAGGTCTCCCCGAAACAAAATGGCAGACTGTATTGAGACTGTAGACTTGTATCCGTGAGTACTCGTATTTTTCAGGGATAGTGTAGATTTCTATCAGTAATTTTTTTTTTTAAATTCATTAAGTAGTTCTGAAGATTTTTACCTGATCGTATTAAAATTAGTGTAGATGAATTATTAAGACTCTTTTGTTATGGAGTTTCTTGCGCCCATTCTTCTCCATAGCTGACGTCCTGAATGGGTAGTATATGTATGGACGATTCAAAAGCACTGTTCTTAAGTATATTTGAACAAAACAATTTTGACTTTGTATCAAAACAACAAAAATTATTACTGTAAAAGATTATTTTGTGATTTTTTTGTTAGGGTCTACCTACTGAATGTAATCTCCATTTATCTACCTAAATAGGTGCTGCTGGACGTACCTACGGATCCGTGAAAAATATTAAAACCTGTTTTCCTAGTTACATAGAAAAACCGTTGAACGACACAACAAAGTTATTTTTACGCCTACACATAAAACCGACACAAGTTAGGCATAACAAAACTTGTAGGTTATTTTATGTACACGTCAAATTATCAAAGCAGTTTGCATCTCAAATAATTGTCGAAGAAAGAAACATCTGTTGAAACATTCAACGTAATTGCGCGACGCTACCATTCGGACGCAAATGTTATCGTCGAGAGCAAACTCCGTCGCGCGTCAAGACGCGTAAAGGCAACGTCATTTATAATTTATTACACACATTTTCTTTCTTTAGCTGGAGTTGCTAGCACTTTCAGTGGCTTCACTAAATATTTATTATTAATTTGACTGAAAAGGTTTGCTAACAGTCCGCCTAATGGTTTGCGATAAGCGTCATCATCAGCTCATTTTATGTTGAATGCTGGGGCACGAGCCTTCCCTATGGATGGATAGCCTGAACGGGCTATAAACCACCACGCGGGTCCAGTGCGGGTTAGTGGTTGTTAACGACTGCTAATGCAGTTAATGCAGCCGGGACCGACGGCTTAACGTGCCTTTCGAAGCATGGAAGTGCTCGAGATGATACATTTTTGGCCACCCATTCGATTACCGGCCTTTGCGAAAGTTAACTTCAGCAATCGCAGACCGATCGCGTTATTCACTGCGCCATCGAGCTCCTCAGCGATAATTGTAGACTTTGTTATGTTGCCCAGATGTTTTCTGGGTTTAGCACCCTTCAAATCGGAACATTGCTGCTTTATTTATGGCAGAATTATCCATGACGCTAGCACGTTTTGTAAAAAAAGTAAAGCCTATCTATATACTATCCCA
This sequence comes from Eudonia truncicolella, assembly GCA_949315975.1. NCBI lineage: Eukaryota > Metazoa > Arthropoda > Insecta > Lepidoptera > Crambidae > Eudonia > Eudonia truncicolella. Next base: position 14,140,500 of record OX438837.1, on the reverse strand, counting down.
AAGCTGGGTAAAATGTCTTCATCCTAGAAATCTCACAAGTATTGGCTTAATTACCACCGTTGCCTAAATACTGGTTGGTGATCAAAAGCAGTGGCATGCATTAGGAGAGGCATATGTCTAGCAGTGTACCTACTGATGTGGGCTGATGATGATAATGATGAACAAAAACATCGAAAATTCTCAAACACACTTTGCTTGATCTTGGAATTGTCTCATTATCTCCAGAATTCAGGCCTAGCGCTTTGACATCCTCTAACAGGCGTCAGGCCTCATTCGTCAGCACAATGTTTGCAACCGAACCAAAACCAAGGAAAATCACCAGACACCGCTGAATTGGTTATTAACTTAGGTTATATAGCGATGACACAAAGCGTTCACACAAATTTCATAAAGGAGAGTGGTCATAAATAAGGATTAGCGATTAAATTAGCGGATGGTGTTTATTTGCAATCAACGCTCGTAAGGGGACAGCGGGTGTGCTATCTCGCGTCTTATTAATCTCGGGATATATGGTTGTTTATAGCATTATTTTATATACGAGGCTTTACCACATGACCGCTTAAACAAAATTTACTATTTTTACTGATTATGTCTGCTTAGAACCAGATGGTAAAATTCCAAATTCAAATTAATTTATTCAGTTTAGGCTAAAAGTAGCTCTTGTGAATGTCACTATGCAATTGGTTTGTAAGTCTATTCTCAGATCTTATACTGAGAAGAAAACCAGCAAGAAAATCAGCAAGTGTCCTGATCTTTTCTCTCTTACAGCGTCAAAAATATTGGAAAATACCCTATCATAGCAGGACACTTTCCATTACAAATAAACACAAATAATATAGAAGACAACCACAACATGTAAAAAAAAACAAAATACTAAACTAAGTTAACAAATTTACATCAGGTAAAAGTTCCAATTTCCACAATGTCATACAGTACCACCACAGTACTCTAGTAAAAGTCAAAAATTGTCTAGGAAAAACAAAGTCAAACTATAGTGCATAATACTAAAAGTATGCAAGAGCAGACCAGCCTCCACAGGCGGCACCCGTTCACGAGTATGACATATGAATCAGCGATCGCTTCGCTCAACCATATTTTAGGGTACGTAACGACCCGACGCACACGCCACCACCGCAGAGACAATAAAGAAAGCATGACACACTCAAAATACTCTGAATACTCTAAATACAGCTTTCTATAACTTTTTTGATATGGTAGACCGTGTCGATGATCTATCGTGACAACATCAGGGCGGCTAGTGCTAGTTTAGTTGCCATTCGATGACGTTAACGAAACCTTTTTGTTTTCATCTCACCTGATGATAAGGCCAATGGTGAAAGCACACTTCACTCAGGATCCTCAACTACTGACGCACTGGCTATCTTATCTCTAACCTGCCGGAACACAACATTGATGTTATGGCGACATATTTAGTAAAGATAGTGGAAGCTAACCAGGCGGACAAACAACAAGTTCAACAAGCTTGAAAGTTGTCTTTTACCTACGCTTGGATTAGTAGAGTTTCAATTGGGAAAATTTTGCTTCCAGCAGTTGTCTAATAAAAAAAATAACCTCGAAATTCAAGACAATCACGTGATCTACAGGAGTAGGGCAGCTAGTATCCTCAATCATTTGAGTTATAGTGTAAAAATTTTTGGTATCAATGTTACTGTTTCAGTAAAACAATATTTGGTGAGCATTAATCCATTTTGGCAAGCAAAATGAATATATATACAAAACGTACAATTATTCTTATGTGTGTATATTAGGGTATAAAAATGATTTTGGTGAGCTCTTAAAATGTACCCTTTTCCAATGTTCGCAGTAACCTTACATGTAGATTCGAATTTTGTTTCCTATCTTGCTCTGATTTTCAAAAAAATGAATCATGATTAAAATATTATAATAATAAATGAATTTTATCATCATCATCGTCACAATCTGCCCTCATCAGTTCACAGCTGGACATAAGCCAATTTAACAATACAGAATATTATAAAGAAGCAATTGAGAGTACTTATAAATATTTATTCAAAACTGATTCCGAAACTCGGTCCAAGTTATTTTACTGATATTTTGTTAATTTAACTTTAAGCGTGATAATGATCGGTGACGCCCCCGGAGACTGACTTGAGCAAAATAAATTAAACTTTTAAAGTCATCTGACAACAAAATTATAACTAAAATGTTTATTGGTATTTTTATATTAAAACATGATTGCTTGCATTAGTTTAGAAATAGAAATAGAGGAATAGGTTTTATAAGAATTGTATAATTACTAAGTGTAACTTTTTTATATTTTACATGTTACTTATAGGCTCTAATTAAATAATGTAAGACCGCGTATTATGTGATTGAAAAATAAAGATATTAGCATTTGTATATAATATAATACCTTTAATAAAATGTTTTATCCATTTGCTCAGACACGTATAACTCCCGAAAAAATCAACCAATTTTCATTTTGTTTTTTATAGTTACATTTCGCTTCTACGAGTATTTGTACAAATTTCTTTTTATCTGTTCACCGGCAAAGGTACTAAAATTTGCAAAGAAATCTCTTTTTTTACTGACTACTTTTCTCCTCCTCAGCCAATTGCCGTCCACTGCTGAACGTAAGCCTCCCCTGAACAGCGCCAACCATCCCGGTCCTGCGCAGTCCGCTTTCATCCACCACCCGCCATCTTTTTCAGGTCGTCGGTCCACCGCACCACAGCCAGGGTGTCCTAGACTGCGTTTGCCATAACGCGGTCGTCACTCTAGGACATCTGCTCCAACGATCGTCGATCCTTCTGCAGGCATGACAGCCCAATTCCACACTTCAAGGTGCTGATTCTTCGAGCGATGTCCGTGACCATAGTTCTCTGTCGAATAACTTCGTTGCGGATTCTATCTGCAAAAAAACCTTGAGCATCGTTCGCTTTATCGCACGTTGAGTGAGATTTAACTTTCGCAAGGTAAACAAATATCATATAACAAGGTTCGTTCCAAGTCTGCTTCAAGATTGCTAATTCTCACAAATTTTTTTTGTGGTTTTCAAACAAAGTGGTGCTCCAGCTCAGCCCACCATCTCCACTAGTAATATTATTGTTATTCCTGGCCTCCCCACACTTTTTCCACGGCTCTAGCAACCAATATTTAAAAAAAAAACAAATTTCTTCTTCACATGACACCCCTTTATTGACGTCATACCCACAATACTACACGTTCAAAACATATGCCGAAACTTCCATGGTATCACGTCAGGACCGACCATGGGCACCGTTCGAAAAAAAGGGAAATATTGCAATCCATGCCTGGAACTGACGACCGCCTGTTGTCCCGCTCTCGTCACGTTTTTTCTCCGGTGACTATTTATAATCGATAATGGTCATACAGTTGTCCATGATCGCCAATTCATAAATTCCGTATTGTAAGCACGTTACCGTGGTATTGTAATGGCAACTATGTTCAAAACATTAAGACCAGTGTTCAGCACAGGTTTCGTCGCCAAAAAATAGCTCTTCCCAAAAATAAATAAATAAATATGAATTATAACATCACATAAATGGTTTTGATCCCAAAGTAGCTAAAAAGGCAAACGTTTTATGAAACCACCCAGACCCGACAAAATATCGAAAAGTTAGTTTTTTGGGGGGGGAAGGGGGGGGGTTTAGTGTCCCCCCCTCCAATTCCCGTCTGCCGGAGATGCGTACATTTAAAGAAAAAAATTTTTCTTAACATAACCTTAAAGAAATATCTGGTTAGAATTTTGCAAGAAGAAGGCTAAGAAAAGGTGGGGCGAGGGGAGGGGAGGTATTTTAGCCTCTGGTACCCCTTCCCCACTTCCTGTGTGGTGAAATTGTACATAACCGAGTCACAATTTTGAGGTTTTGAAATTAGAAGTTTTTTATTATACAAACTAATGGCTTCTGAACGTCTCCGGCGCTGCGAGAAGTGCAGCCCCTTCGCCCTTGCGTAACAAACTACAGGCAGCTTTTATAAACACTCTAGGGGTAGGGCAGACTAGTACCACGTGGGGTCGGGGTTGACTAATTCGGTTCTGTCACTAATTCGGTTTTGTCACTAATTTTGATGACCTACCTACCTATTTCATTCGCGTGTACACTGGGTAAGCAACGTAAACAGAATAAACACAACATAAAATGGCGGTTTGACGTTTCTCTTATGTAATTTTTGACATAACACGTTTCATTTCACATTGTTCTTGTAGTTTTTGCGTGTTGTTCTATCTTTTATTCTCTCTTTTTGTGTTTTGTTTCACTCAAAAAGGAAGAAAATAAAAATATAAAAAAAATACGTAGGTACCTTTCCGGCAACCAAAATTTACGCAGTTAGAATCACAAGTATATTTTTAAAACAAAAACTTTTCAAAGACCTAGTTTTGTTTATTTTACACGATGTTTTATCATAAGACCGTTTGTACAATTATTCTCAATTTTATTAGAAGTAAATTAAGTTCAAATTGTTATGACTTCCAATTCCCCACTGCCTACCAACCGATCCGAACCCTTCGGAGAATCTAGTAGGGCACGGGGACGCGCACTAGCGCGCGATGCCGTTCCCTCTAGAAAACCTCCGAAGGTGATTCGTTTCACACGGCTTGAGGGACCCTTTACGTTCCTCGCCGCCCCCAAACAAGCCCGGTGAAGTTGAAAATGCCGTCTGAGGCAATCAGCAATCTCTCTCCAAAACAAAAAAAAACTGCCTACCAAGAGTTTAACATTGTTTGCACTCTTATTCCGTAGGCGTACGACGACGGAAACGTATCTATATGGTTTAGGCGGTAAAATTACCAGGTGTAAGTAATAACTCGAGTGTTCCAGAAAAAGGACTGCTTTTACTACCAGCTGTTGGGGCTCGGCGTTCGGTATGCAAATATTATTACGTATGTCACCTACCTGTATAACGTCATGAGTTTTATTGACAGCATGTTTAATACAATTTGACGAGAAACGCAACAGTGTTTATTTGATATGTTTGAATATTTTATCATTTCGTTACCACTAGGAGAATAAAACATTGATATATGGAAAACTAGCTGACCCGGACTTTGTTTTTTGTATTGTTTTACGGCTCCGGATGAAATCCATCAAGCCTATTCATTCGTTCTGTCTTCATATTATGATGTAATACATAAATAAACAAATATTGGTGATGATGAATGATAATATAAATGGGAAGTGAGAAATGATATTACCCCCCAACCTCTCGATTATCTCAGTAAAGATGTGGGGCTTTACTAAGTCCTCACGCAGACTTCTTGTGAGAATTTGAAAAGTAACGTTGCACTGTTTTGTTTCATTTGCCAACACTCATGCACACTCACGAACACTTAACGTTTAATAATCCACCATTATTTCACATTAATATTTGACATAACACAAATTTTAGAAAATAAAACAAAACCGCAGACATGACTCTTCACTTTCCCGCCAAGAAGTCTGACCCGGACTTGGTACCGCTTTGACAGTTTTTATGACAACAAAAAAACAAATCGTTAAACAGTTTACGCGTGAAAGCGTATCAAACAAACAAATGTTAGGTTAAGTTATTATTCCAGGCTTGATTATTGATGCTAAGATATAAATGTATACGATCATTGGTAATAACTAAAGTAATAGAAATGTATTAATCCTCTCAATTGGTCCACAATCCTATTCGGGACGCGTCAAGTAAGTGCGCCTCTGGCGGGCGACCCGATACGACCCGGGCGGAAAAGTATTATTTTGTTTAAGTAATTTGTCAAAGTTAGCTTTGACACATTTTTCAATTTCGTTTCGTACCTCAATCTTACAGGCAAATATGTTTCAATGATTTATTTGATAATAAGATATCTGTGACTATTAAGTGGATCTTGATCGAATGAATGGACGGCTAATCTGTACAACCGCGGAACCAAAGCAGGATGTTCGTATTTTATTCATTGAAAAGATCTGTATTAAAGTAATAATTTGTGCAAAGATTCACATCCAGAAGATTTGTAGTTTCTTTGAAAAAAAATTATGATAATCGATATATTTACGAACTCAGTTTTGACAGGTTTGATTTTTATTGTACTTGTCAGTTTTCAAGCAAATGAGTTTATAGAGCCATAAATATTACGTTTTTATTTTTATTTTTTTAATAAAATTAATTAAAATTTACAAACAATATCTCATAATTCAAATGTATACTTAAAATATGCGTACTTATGTTAAAGTATTAAATTTACAATATTTGAGTAAGGAAATTTCCCGTTCTATGTATGCTATATTAAAAAATGGGAAAAAAATTCTTAATAAGACAAAAATACAATAAATTACATTATAATGCATATTTTAGCGGTTATAAAATAAAAAAGATAACCTTTTTTCATTATCCTTATTTCATATTCCTTTTTTCTTCTTTCTTACTACTACACTATGATAGATATGACGAGACGACGGATTACTAAAGACAACTGTCAATGTCAATGTGAAATGTCGCTTCGCTTTGTTTGGTTAGTTTGTGTCGTTTGTCCTGCCCTGCACTAGTTGAGATCTACACGGCTTGAGGGACCCTTTACGTTCCTCGCCGCCCCCAAAAAGCCCGGTGAAGCTGAAAATGCCGCAGCGGCAATCAGCAATCTCTCTCAAAAAAAAAAAAAAAAAAAAAACTAGTTGAGAGGAAAAAGGTTTTTATAAGTTATTGTTTTAAATACAATAAGGTTTTAATGTAAAAAGTATATATTCAATTGGTGTGTTCTTTACCCTTCCGGGTTAAAAGTAGGGACGCCAATCGGGGTCTATGGTAGGGCGCATGGCGGGCTTTCACAAATATAAAGGATAGAAATGATAAAAAAAATAAAAAATAATAATAAAAATAAAAAATAAAAAAGGATAAAAATGATAAAAGGATGAACTTAGGATGGATAAGGATATGGATAATACATGTAATTAAACGCAAAAATACTGACTTTATGGAATAAATTATTAAAATGAAGATTTGTCTTTTGAATTGTTTACTGTCGCCAACACAAAAAAACTCACTTTTTTTAAATAATAAGTCTCCTATGTTCATGATTATACTCTTGAGAATATGTGTACAAAATTTCATGTTAATCGGTTAAATAGTTAACGCGTGAAAGAGTAACAAACAACAAATAAACAAATATACTTACTTTCATATATACACATATAATACTAGAAAAACTATGCTGCTAAATAGGTAGGTTGATATAAACAATTGTTTAAACAACAACAAACTATTATTCCGCGACTTAGGTTCGAGTATAAAAATGTATGTGCTTATTCGCCCCATAGATTCGAACCCGTAATCGTATATGTCGTAATCAAGGCCGGCTTTGCGTTGACGCTATGTCGTAGGCTATCCTAGTCTGGGGTCATCAATGGCATGTGACGTTATTAATTCACGAATTTAAAATGCATTATGATTGTGATATTCTTATTTGGTTTTTGTACGTATGGGTAATTGACCATCATCACAACGACAAAAACTCTTAATACCTGCTTACCTGCATTAAATCTAGTAGACATCAGTCCATGACCACGGCTGGTGCAATTTAGTTGAAACTAATTGAAACTAACATTAAATATATTTTTTAAATTTAGCTAAGCAAGCCAATGCACTGCTCTAAAACTTGTTCTATATTTACAACGTAGCACTGATACTACATAATACTATTACTAGTTGATCCGGCGGACTTCGTACCGCTTTGACAGTTTCTATGAAATATCGGGATAACAATTATTCTATGTGTTAATCCAGGTTATAAACTATCTGTACGCCGAATTTCATCCAAATCCATCCATCCGTTGCAGCGTGAAGAAGCAATAAATATACACACATACACACAAACTTTCGCATTTATAATATTAGTGTGATTTACTAGCGGCCCGTCCCGGCTTCGCATGGGTGGACATTTTTTTTAAATATAGCCTATGTTACTCAGCGCTTACGTAGCATTCTAATGGTGAAAGAATTTTTTAAATCGGTCCAATAGTTTTGAGTTTATTCGATACAAACAAAAAGCTATCCTCTTTATAATACACATATTAGTATGATATCTATATAATATAAAAAATAAGTTTCAAGCTTCTAGCTTCAAAAATGACTTTTCATACAAACTTTCAGCCCCTATTTCAACCCCTTACAGCATTTTTTTTCGCATTAAAAAGTAGCATATGTCCTCTCTTAGGCTCTAGACTATATCTGTACCAAATTTCATTTAAATCGGTTCAGTAGTTTAGGCGTGATTGCGTAACACACAGACAGACAGTTACTTTCGCATTTATAATATTAGTTATGATAGTAAGGATTAACGTTACACCTCTTCGATCGAAATATCATGATTTATGTAGAAAACAAAATAAAGAACCATTATCAGCAGCAAATTTTTGTTTCGGGCACGAGCCTTCCCTATGGATTTATATGGAGAACGGGCCATAAACCATCACGCGGACCCAGTGTAGATTGGTGGTTGTTAATGACTGCTAATACAGCCGGGACCAACAGCTTCACGTGCCTTCTAAAGCACGGAGGATACAGGTATTACCAAACACCTTGTATAAATTATACATACAACAGTTAAACGAGAACATTTAATCGTTTTCCAACATCAGCCATTGTATCTGGATTTATTTTAAAGGACGCAAAAGAAGGTAAACATTTTTACAGCGCAACAAATCAGAACCGTTTCCCGGAAAATACATAAACCGTTAACTTGAACACTGAGCAGGAGGAGAGATAACAAAATATGTTCCAGCGTTTTTAAGTGAGATTTGTATGTGACGATAAATATACTCGTTGTTTGCTCGACCACGGAAATGTATTTTCTTGAAGCTATAACATTGTGGTTGTTAACCGGCAACCTATTGTTCGGTTCTATGTTGTTTAATACGCTTTAAAACATAACATCAAGAAGAGAGACGTTACATCATAATATTTATTGAAAGAGAATTAAGCTCTTTTTTGAGGATGAAAAGGCATAAGATAAAAATTCAAAACCTACAAATAAAATTGAGGTTATAATATTTAAAAGAAACTTAACATAAAAAGAAAACCATCAATACCGAATACAAAGTTAATAAAATTATAAACTTCCTTGTCAAGAAGAAATCGTAAAAAAAAATGTGAAATCTTAAAAAATATTATTTAATCGAAATGAATAGGCAAATGGCTTAAGAAAATGAGTCTAAAAAGACAAGTTTATTCAAATCAGCATGTAAAATGTTAATCCTACTTAAATATGATTTTGCCGCTTCTACACCTGCAAACATGGTAAGCACGCAACAGTAACATAGGCTATTATCAATCAACCAAAATAAAAAAAACACTTCGAAAACATTAGAATATAACATCAAAGAGGATAAAGTAGAAATAGGTTTTAGTGTTAATCAGTCAAGTTTGCAAGATGCAATTTTGAAAAGGTAGTACTTTTTAACCGACTTCAATAAAAGCAGGAGGTTTCTCAACTCGACCGTATATATTTTTTTTGTCTGTTCGCGGATAACTTCGTCGTTTATGAACCGATTTTGATGATTTTGATATCCTAAGGGTAGTACCATGATAAGGAAACCAGGATCTGATGATGGCATCCTAGAGAAATCGAGGGGAACCTTCAAAAATCGTAGTGGCGACTAGTGCGTTTGTTAATTTTTTCATAAGTATACTACTATTTTATGAAGGTCTGGAGTCGATCTGATGATGGAGCCGAAAGACAGTCGAGAGAACTCCGCAACGATTTTAGCAATTACCTGGTGTTTGGGCTTGATTAATTTGTATTGATGAGTACTTTACATCTAGATGGGTTGTGACTGTCATTAGGGGTCTGATGATGAAGACGAAGGACAATCAAGGGAACTCCTCATCTTTTTACAGTAGCTACCTTGTGTTTGGACTTAATTCATTTCTATTGATGAGAACTTTGTACACGTTTGGGTTATAAGTGTCATTACAGGTCTGATGATGGAGACCATAGACAGTCGAGGGAATTCCTCTACAATTTACTGCAGTTACCTTTTGTTGGGCTTACTTTATACGGTTCAATATGCCAAAATGTTTAGTTCTTACAATAATAATACGATTAAAGTTTTACATAGAAATACCACTACCTACTAGGCCTCATACGAGAAGCATCCTTGTTAGGTCTACCCATCATTAAAATTCGTAAAATAAAATATTTTTTAACAAAAAACCGACTTCAAAAACAGAAAACTAAAAAGAGTAAAAACAGCTCTAAAAAGCAAGAAACAATACTGAAATCATATTATAAACTACCTAGATACGCATATCAGTTTTAAAGAAGGTCTATTGAAGTCGGGTGGGGTTTTTACAATAAAAAAGTGGAGATAATGAAACAACAATAAAAGTTTAAATGAAACAAAATTGTCCCCCAGCCGACCACCAATCATGACTTCAATAGACCTTCTTTAGAACTGATATGCATTGTTTTTACTTTTTTAGTTTCCTGTTTTAAATCATTGACATTGGCACGTGCATGGGAAGCTGCAAATATGATAGCTTACTTAATATGATGATGACAACTTAATTTCGAGCAAAGCTCTGAGTTCTTTTCAGTACTTATTTAATGATGAAACGATTTCAAAGGCAAAGAGGGATGTTAAGTGCTTCCTATTAAAGAGGAAGGACGTTTTCCTAGTCCTAGTCGTTATGAGGACTAATTTTGTAGTATCCCTCTTGCTGTTTTTTCGCATTAATTATGCTTTATTTTCCTATAAACTTTTGACGTGACAACGTCTTATAAATTGGTTTGCCGGGTGACACTTCAAGAAACTGCGTTACGCTCCGCTCACGTTATGCGCTCACAATGAGAGCGAGTGAGAGGCACGCGTCCCTTCCACTCGGGCATGGTTAGCCCGCCTAAGAGCGAGAGAGACAGACATAAAAAGTGAAAGGTAAATACGTATGTATGTGTTAAGGTAAAAATAAAATTTTGTTAATATGAAATTCAGTGCGAGATTCTTTGTATAAATTAATGTTTTAAATATAATTCTTTGTATAAATAAATGTTTTAATTTGTTACTATTATTTCATCCTTCTTCCTACTATACGAATGAATATTCACATTAAAATTATTTTACCACTCAAAGTCGTTGTCACGTAAAACTTTCGCCCGTATATCGACTTTACAGGCAACCAATTTTTTTAAGGTGTTGCCATTAACCTCTTGTGGCCCTTTACATTGTTACAGTTCCCGTAGTGACCGAAGAAACATTGGAGGTTTTCCAAACGGTACTAACGACATAACGGAGCTCTAGATATTATTAATATTGCCACCCATATAGTAACCAGGTACTACGAAAGTGGCTCGCAATCCGAACGCGCAAGGAACTGCTCCATTCATCACCCATTACCAACTCATTATATGTCCGCCATGCTGGGGCACGAGCCTTCCCTATGGGTGGATGGGGAGAACGGACCATGAACCACTACGCGGGCCCAGTGCGGGTTGGTGGTTGTGAACGACTGCTAATGCAGCCTGGACCAACGGCTTTACATGCCTTCCGAAGCACGGAGGAATCTCGAGGTGATACATTTTTGGTCATCCATCCGAACCGGCTTTTGCGAAAGTAAGTTGAAAACCAGTTGCTTAACGTCAGCAATCGCAGATACGCCCATTAAACTTCTTCAAAGAATTAGCAAAAACCAAAATAAGCTCCCGCTCACTGAATATGCAGAAACAAATATCTCGTTTTTAAATTTAAAAACCTAACTCATAGCTAATATAGTACAGACGCCTGCACATCAACCTATCCAAAACTGTCAAATTTCTTCAATACATTTTCAACCATATAACTTAGTACTAAAGTTTAAAGTCTATTGAGGAAATTTGACAGTTTGTGGTAGGTTGATGTGCAGGCGTGTGTACATAATAGCTAAAGTACTACCGAGTCCAATAACACAGTTTAACAATTAAATCATTCGTGCGTGCAACCATGCCACGGACAGTGTCAATCCTATTGAAATATATAAAAAACATACCTCTCATATTATTGTATTCTCCGTATGACGTCATTGAGCTTTTTGTAAAAGCTGTGCGAGGCAGCGGCACGCAGCGGTGAGCGTAGAAGAATCTAACAATAGGATTGCTTCTCTTTCAAAATGTAATTTTTTTATTCTGCAAATAAAATAATGAGTAAAAAATGTATATTTTTTAAACAGTTTTATTGAAAGTTGTACTAAAACATAAAAAATATTTCGGTAGGACCTAGGTATAGGTACATATGTAAATAGCATTTTTTACTATGATATAGCGGTTGACTTGATAGAAATTTCACACGCCCAACGATTTTATTTTGTACCTGTACCTGTACCTAGGACCTACCGAATTATTTATCAGCTTTTAGTAAGCTTTTAGTACAATTTTCAATAGAACCGTTTAAATAAAAAAAAAACTATTTTTTTTTATTTTCAAGTTTTTAGTTTTTCATGTTTTATTTTATTTTCTAAAAGAACTATTCTACTTATCCAGCCCTTTCATTTGATACCCATATTGAGGTAGTAGTAATAAAAAAATAACACCCGCCAATATGTAGCGGCAGCCATTTTGGATTAACAATAATACCGAATGTATTGCATTTTATTGTCATCAGAACTAAAGGTGTGTACCAAATTTCAGATCAATCCGTCAACAGGAAGTGGGTCAAATTTCAATTAAGTACTAGATTTGACCCAAACAAATAAGTAAACAGGGCAAGCAAATAAAACCGTTTAAAAAAAGCAATATCCGGTTGGCTTTCTGTTAATTTTTCGAAGAGCTAAACAGTTTATTGACTGTGCTTACAAGGAGTTGGTATGGCACTCCTTTTTTTTTTTTTTTTTTTTTTTTTCTCAGGGGAACTCGTTACGAGTACCGGCGCCTTGAAGAGGCACCGATTATGTGGGACTCGCCCGTCCGCCTTTCCACACCCACTGCCAGGGAGAGAGGCTCCAAGGCAGCTGCCAGGACAAAGTCCCGGCTGAGAGGGCGAGACGGAGGGGAATACCCACTAAACCCCTGGGGGCCCACAATCCGAAGCTGAAAGCTGAAGTGGCTGCAACGGTACAGTCCACTGGGGATTAACCACGCGGCGGCCACCCCGTCGCCCGTGTGCCAACCTATGACCGCAAGCGGTCATGCGCCGACACACGGGCGACGAAGTAGGTTTAGGTTTTTGGAAGCTAGTCCGGGTTTGTGATAATTTGGCAATGTTGATTTAGACAATACCCATCATTTGAAGCGATGACTTGATTTTAGTCGTAGTTGCCTTTGCCCTTTGGTACTGCAGTTTATACCTATCTACTCGGTTTGTACATAATTATACCACTTTTTGTAATCAAAAGCGAAGCAAGTAAGCAAGGCAAAGCGCTCGGTTTGATATCCGAAGGTCCCGGGTTCAATTCCCAAGTCGGCCAAAGTGTGTTTCGGATTCTTTCGATACATAGCCCGGGTTTGTGATCAGCAACCCGCATTTGGCAAGCGTGGTGATTAAGCCAATACCCATCAATGGTAGCGACAACTTGGTTTTAATGATAGAGGCCTTTGCCCAGCAGTGGGACAGTATATAAGCAATTTACTGTAATCCTTTATCGATAAAAACCAAACTACGATATTTTTTATATAGTTAGCACAGCAAATGACTATTCCACCTGATGTTAGGTGGAAATGGAGTCCAGACGCGAAGACAACTGGTGCAGCGTGAAAACAACGCAGCGTCAGTTACCCTCACCCTGCCGGCCCACGAGGTGCCTCTTCACGAATCACGCCTCGTTCGAAGGACCCCATATCATAGGAAGGAGGGAAAACGTGTAAGAATATATTCGCCACGTTTTACATAGTTACACTGCGTTTAATTATTTCATCCTGCTAGAAGTCGTCGGTAAAGTTATTGCGCAACAATTACCTTAGCTGTGCATAATAAACCAGCCCACACTTCACTTCGTGCTAGCGGTTCTACTTTGTAAGGCTTCTCAATCAAACACTATTATACACGAATACACGGGCCACCTTCTAGATCCAAGCACGGGATATTAATACAACTTCAATGGTATATGGTACTTAACAGCTAATAACGATATGATTTAAAACATTCTCGCAAGCTTTTCTGAACTTGTGATGTGACACATATTTTTCTCATATACATATAGCTACGTTTACATACTTTCGGTGGAGTTCGATGGCGGAGGAGCTCGATGGCGGAGAAGCTCGATGGCGCAGTGGTTAACGCGCCCGGTCTGCGAGTGCTGAGGTTAAGCAACTTTCGCTAAGGCCGGTCATCGGATGGGTGACCAAAAATTTATCATCTCGCGCTCCTCCGTGGTTCGGAAGGCACGATAAGCCGTTGGTTTCGGCTGCATTAGCAGTCGTAAACAACCGCACCAATCCGCACTGGGCCCGCGTTGTGGTTTATGGCCCGTTCTCCCATCCATAGGGAAGGCTCGTGCCCCAGCAGTGATCATAAAATGAGCTAATGATGACAGTTATCGCAAACCATTAGGCGGACTGTTAGCAAACCTTTTCAGTCAAATTAATAATAAATATAAGTTAAGCATCCATCCATAGGGAAGGCTTGTGCCCCAGAAGTGGGGACATAAATGAGCTGATGATGATTACATACTTTCTGCTTTAGCTTACTTTTACATTACTTACTTGTTTTTTGGCCGTCATGCTAGTAGAACATAGCTTGCGCGAATGAAATAAAAAAAAAATCCCGCTTGTTTTTTGTTTTTATCTTAGGGTCGTTTCACACACAACACTTTTAAGCACTCCGCAGAGCAACTTTAATTTCCGAATATTTTTATATTTTACGAGTAAGCACAGTGCCTTGATCTCACCTGATATTAAGTGATGATAAGGCTAATGATGGAAGCGCCCTTCACCCGAGATCTTCAACTGTGAGGCACTGGCTATCTTATCTCTAGCTGCCGGAACACAACAATGCTACAAACATTGATGTTATGTCGACATATTTAGATAAAATGGTGGTAGCTAACCAGGCGGAAAAACAAGCCCTACCACCAACGAAACCGAGTACACAAACATGTACCCCCCGCTGGGTTTCGAACCCGGGACCTCTGGGTCTAAGCCGGTGAACTTAGCTACTAGACCACAGAGACGGTTAAGATTGCGGCGATTGCGGCAACAGGGAACTCGCAACTAGCTATTTCAAACTACGCACACGTAGGAACTCTAGTAACGAGTTTTAACGATCGACAACAGATTTCAGTTGCGACAATCGATGATTGAATCAGTTTTAAATTGCTGCAACTATCAACTATCAAGTACTAGTAATCACAGTTGTGTCAAGCCTTTCGAATGTCATGTTGTGCACAATTGTCATCGGCTCCAAACTTAAATCAAGTACTACATAGTTGTGTGTCAAATTGCCCCAACTAGCATCACTAACTGTTAAATATGGATTTGAAAAATTTATTTAGAATCAAACTGTAAACTGTTGGTAAAAATTGATAGTTTCTTCAACTAAGTTGATAGTTTCTGCAACTAAAGTTGCATTGTCTGCGGAGCGACTTAGCAATGCTGTATCTCGTTTTGACGACTGCCTGCGTTGGACCGTAATAATATAATTCTTCTATCGATAAAAGACTTTAAAAATGATTCGTGCATTGAACTTACTCAAAACAACATCTTTCTACTTTTAACTACCGATGAGTCATAAAGGTAGTCAAACTATTTACGCAAGTAATTACCTTCTCCTTCTCTGTCCCTCTCATACATCTGGTTTTGTTCATTCTTCCTTTCACATTCAATCCATTCTCCTGTGGAACGCGCTGCCTCTCGAAATCAGGATGGCTACGAATCGTGATGCTTTTAAAAAGAAAGTCCGTGAGCTCTTGTTTGATGGAACCATGGCAGAATCATCTCAATAACGTCCTATTACAATTATGTATTTTGTGTATATTTATGTTTATATAATATTTATGTATGTATTACATAGTTACTTACAATCATATATCATAATTGCACATACCAATGTTATCTCTGCACCACCCTATGGTTGACTGGTAGAGAATGCCTCAGGCATTAAGTCCGCCATGTAATATTTATGTTGCAAAAGTTTAAATAAATAAATAAATAAATAATTATACAAAGGTATTTCAAGGGTTTAACGTAAACTACTTGGTATAGGTATCCTGGGTATATCTTTTTAAAACCGAGGTTTCGACCTAGTTACACCAGCCGTGACTTAACCCTTTAAAAACTTTCTTTGATAGAACGCGAAAGCTTAAAAGTGTAGAAAGGTCACAAAAAATATTTAAAATCCTACGCTATGCAAATCTTGCTACAGCGCTTATTGTGAAAAGGTAACTTTTTCTTACAAAAAAATAATTCTAAACGTAGCCTTCAACCGTTCAACAAGGTTCTTGTTACAACGCCATCTATGTTGCGGATGACGTACTACAGTTGCGTTTACAGAGATGAGAGGGTTCATTCAGTAGCCACTTGATAAGTTACGGTTTTACTAGTGGCAATTTAATTCGCCACTGAAATTCCGATGTCGCTATGTATCCACTTGAAAGACATTTTTTATGTTTACTTCGATATCTTTATGTTTTACTACGATACAGTGCAACATAAATACATAGTGAACAGGGTGCAGCTTCGAATCTCGCTCGTAGATTAAATTCACTTGTCTTTTTGAAAATTTGTTTGCAATAAAATTTATTATCGATACAAAACAATGTAATTTAATTAATATGTAGTGTTAATTCCGCTAATTCACTCGTTTATCCAGCTTGGATGCAGCACGCATGCACCGCCCTCCCGCCCGCAAAGAGTATGTACACTCGGCGTCACTTCAAGCTACCCTTAATGGATTTTGAACCGTTTGAAGTCGTACGCGGAGAATCGTGCGAAAGGGTTCAGTATATTTTTGTTATTTCGTCTCACTCGTGCGCTCGGACCGCGCCGGCCGTGACGTCACTACACTACTACGACTGCACATCACCGCGCGCTCGCGCACATACCGCAATCCGCACCTTGCCTGCGCGCCAAAATATTGCTTCAAGAATTTCTGTTTTACTGTGGACGCTGCGGTGCAGTGCAAGGGTGCAACGCGTTCAGATTAATATCTACTCGTGTAGTAAACAACTATGTCATCGTTTTTAATTAAATTATTATAAATTACTTATAAATAGGTTTAGCTTTTAATGTTATTTCTGCACACATACCTACTAAATCTTTACAAACAATAACAGGTATAAAATTGTTGAATCGAACCCTGCTGTGATACTTATCTATTGAGATTCTGATATTTTAAGCAGCAAACGATCTCACCTGAATTGTTTTGTCTTCGACGAAGGTAATTAAAGTAGGTAAGTAAACAGTATACCTAAAGCGATTTTATACTGTTTGTTTAAATCTTGGAGACCACCGTTAATCATGTTACCTACTTGAAATTGCACATACTTAGGTAGGTAATGTATAATACTCGAAGCATCATGTTAAAGGGCGCAACAACAAATAGAATTAAACAGGTTCTCTAAATAAAAAAAACACATAATCGACATGTTTTTTTAAGAATTTATTTCTACTTTGCCGCTACGTTAGCAGCACTTGTCATCTTTTTTTTTTCTATAGCACTAAGGATGTTTATGCAAATTTATTCTTGTATGAAAAAAAAATTTGAACTAACAACTAACGTAAAATTTATTAATAAATATTAAAACCGGACTGGAAAATAACAATACTTACGCAGGTGCTGAATAACTTCTGATAATAACGCCCTAAATAAGTACTATGAATACCTACTCGCAACGGCGTAGGTTTTTTAACTAGAAATTTGGCAAGAATTTTACTATTTCTTTTATCGAATACGTATAAATAAGAATCGTTAAATTACCAGCACATTTCACTGGAACTCTATTTCTATGACGTTAAGGTTATTATAGCAACAAATTTTATAAAAAAAGTTGCAATCACAACCTTATTGTTATTTAAATAGAATTCTACTGATTTCAGTGGACGGCGGCACATTTGAGTAGGTATTTCGAAAAAATGTCATGCTCGCGAGTAATTAAATTCATAACCTGGACATTCAAGATATGATAATTATGATATTGAGTGGGAAAAAAAACATTTTCAAGGTATGATTTTTATTTATTTGCAATAAAAATGACATAAAGACGGCTTAATATCAATAAGTTAACATTATTATCATATCAACAACATAGATAAAAACTTACTTTCTTAAAATAATCTAAATAAACTAATAACACTTAAGTCAAATAGTTTACTAGTATACACGAGTAATACAATCTTAAAGCAAGTATTAGTGTGTAAAAATTAGACAACGGTAATATTTTTATAAGAATACCATTTAAAAATCAGCACATAAAAAAATAATATTTTTATCTTTATTTTTTAATCAAAGTTTCTCATCTTATCACATAAAAATTAAAATCTGAGGAGTGTTAATAAATATTATAAAGCAATAATCAACAACAATAAATGAAATAAAGTGTAAGTGTGTAAGTGTAAAGTGCACCTTGTGGGCCGGCAGAGTGAAGTTGACTGATGCTGCGTTGTTTTCACGCTGCACCAGTTGTCTTCACGTCTGGACTCCATTTCCACTTAACATCAGGTGGTGTGGAGTCATTTGCCGTGCTAAGTATAAATAAAAAAAAAGCATTTCGTAGAAACTACCTTATCTCAATATTGAAAAATCTTCAATACGTTTACAACACATTAAGTAGTTAGGAAGTTACAATAAAAATATTTGTAATTTGCACAAATGCATAAATGTAAAATAACATTTAAAAAATAAAATAAGTAGGTATACTTTTATAATAACACTAATGATGAGATGTTGATTTACGAGTATTTAGGATTTAGTATCAATCATCAAAGTAAAAATATAGGTAATAACAATCAGTCTTTATAATCACATACTCCTAACTCCACCCTGGCTTCGGCATGGGCAGGGGAAAAAAAAATATTTTGCTGGAGCTCTCGTCCCCGCCATCCTTCTTCGCCGTCCTTCAGCCTTCGACGTATCGTTGAGGTTGATATCTGAGAAAAAACACCTAGTTTGTAATTTCTTAAAATATTTTAGTAACACTAGTCACTAGAGGGAAGAAGAGATCTGTTCCCTTAATAGTGGGGGATCTTACAATCTAGACAAAAAAGTCGATAGGTAGGTATTTATTCTTTAGAAACAGAAATCAAAACCCATTTGTGGCTAATAACATGAAAACAAAATACAAAAATAGAATATTGCGCTTCAGCTAGTCGCACGTTATTGCAAAAAAATATATTGAACGTTATCAGTAAAATTAAATTCGTTGCAAAAGCAACCTTAGCCTCACAGAAATAAAGATCAACTGAAATGTGCTGCCAACAGAAAGAGCAATGGAACTATGAGATGAAATGGACTCTACTTTCCACATCGTTTTTAAAAATGACAATATAAATTTAGTGTCAAAAATATAGAGAAATTCAATTCAATTCGAGAATCACTAAACTTTCACTATGATTTGTAATCATTACCTAACTATACCTACTTTGTCTTACAAATAAGGCGATCGACTAAAGAAAACCCCTTAACACTTAATAAAATATAATAAATAAATATTTAGACAACATCACATACATTGTTCTGATCCCAAGGTAAGTAGCTAAAGCACTCGTTTCATGGAAATCAAAAAACAACGACGGTACCACAACCACCCATAAAACCCATAAAAACTTGACATAAAAGCAATACTCACTGTTATCCCAGTCCTTCTTTCTATATCTTTTATAGGCTTCTCTCAACACCACTATGAGTTGCCGCTGTTCAGGAGTTAGTTGTAGCGCCATTATCACAACAATCACCAACTCTGCCGATAGAGTCTCGCACTTCGCAAAATCACAGCACGCAAACGCAACGCAAGGCGTAAGATGACATTTGACTACTGGCTGGCCCCGGCCTCATGCCAAAAAAAGTTCAAAAAACAAGAAACGATTGAAAAGACATCTGTGTGCGTGCGCAAACGCAGGGTGTGAGGTGTGTGAAACCGTAGTGTGAAAATACATCTTATTGCAATGTATTAAGGATCATTTCAAAAACCAATCCATCCCTTATTTTTATTCTGTTGAAATAAGGTCCAAAGTGCCGTAAAATCAAAACAAAGCTTCGTAAGCGCTTGTTACTACACAAACGCTAGCGCATCGTGATTGGCCAACATGCCGCACGGAAGTCCTTTTCCTACGATTCTCTGTGTCGTGTGTAGCGTAGCTATAGTTATATAGGGGGGGGGGGGGAACTTGATCTGCCGCCGTGTGTACATGCAAGAGGTTTTTCTCCTGCATGTGAATACTTTTTGTGTACCTACCGGCTAGGGTGAGTCACACATAGTTAATTTATTATTGTGTGAATTTGGGTGTCTTTAATATTGTAAACTTACCTTGTTATATCTGTCGGCAAAGTAAAAAAGGACAAACTGGGATTATGATTATGTGTGTTGAGACATCCTCATACACAACAGGCCTTTAAAGACCTATATGCAAAAAAACTCTCAATTGCGACACCCAAACCATGAAAAATACGTGTATACATGGTGTATACTGATCGGCATCTCTCAGTAACATACTTGTTATTCTCCGTTACTACAGTTGCTGTAGCCCGCTGTAGCCAGCTGTTGCGCTGCCCGATCCGCGTTTGCGGGGACAGCCCGCGTCATCGCGTACTCCTTTCCCGTCCCGTCATGACTTACGCTAGCGTAGTTTTCGCGCACGCTGCGCCCTCCTATTTGTATCGATTACAAACCCTCCAAAACCGCTTCATGCGTGGTGCCACGGGTTGCCCGTGGTACTATCGCAACGTAGATCTCCACCGCGATCTTGATCTTCCCACTATCAAAGATTTTATCAAGGACGTTTCCATACGTTACTTTGATAACGCCCCCCACCACCCTAACCCGCTTGTTGTGGCGGCCGCCAACTATAATGTTGGAAGCCTTCCGCCAACTAAACGGTTCATGTCTAGGCGTCCTAAGCACGTCCTAGATGACCCCGACGATCCCATAACGGTTGCGAACGCCCCCCCGCCCGATCCTCTAAATGACAGCACACATTTACAGAATACACTAAACATGCACACCAGTTTAGGCCCAAGACACCGTACTCGTAGAACAAGGGTACGAAGAACCGGTTCACACTCGCTCTACACCAGGTACAGACATGTACCTGGGCGGTTCTCTCCTCCTCCACGGTCCGGTCAACCCGAGCCGAGGTCCGTGCCTTTAGAGGCGCCCTCGGGTTGCTCCGCTCCCCGATCCGATCCGAACCCTTCGGAGAATCTAGTAGGGCACGGGGACGCGCACTTGTGCGCGATGCCGTTCCCTCTAGATAACCTCTGAAGGTGATTCGTTTCACACGGCTTGAGGGACCCTTTACGTTCCTCGCCGCCCCCAAAAAAGCCCGGTGAAGCTGAAAATGCCGCAGCGGCAATCAGCAATCTCTCTCCAAAAAAAAAAAACTCCTTTCCCGTGCTTTTTTCTGTGTGCTAATGTAGGTGAACTACGGGCTTGTGTGCGTGCGTTTCGGAGCGCTTGTATGAAGTTGCCGCACTCTCGTTCACTCTGGTAGTACTTAGATAGATGGTTCAATGTGGAATTAATTATTCCGAGCAACAACTCGAGCCCCTAACAATTACAAAATTCCTAATTCCGTTAACACAAAATGCCGCCCCATTTCAACTGACACTTTAGATTACGGAAGACGTCGTCGTTATCTAAATGTTGTGCTTCTACAACATTAACTATATAACAAATTCAAATTTCTTTATCTACTACAATCATGGTATATTTTTTGTACGTTTAACCATCTTTGCATTATTAATTTACACTACTATTATAACAATATACCTTAACTTAAAGAACATTGCAATGAAACTAAATAACAAATAACTATAAATAAAAATAGCCCCAGATCATCCATATCATGCATAACAACAAATTGGTACATCTTGCAAAGAAAATCTCAAAAATGTGTTTATTATTAATTGTGTATAAAAAAAGCAAGTAGCAGTGTGTAACACAAGAAGCTTCTGAGGTCATGCTGTTCTCTATTAATTACTTAATTTTAAAAATCGATCCACAATTAACCGAGAAATCGATGAACATACATAAAAAAAACGAACAGTGGAACATAGAACCTCCTCCTGTTTTGAAGTCTGTTAAAAACTAAATCTTCAACACAAAGTCAACTAAAGTTTGGATTTCCCTATATACTCAACGTCTGAGTGCTCTCCCCATTTTTAGGCCCGCTCGTTCAATCCTATTTACTTATCTGCCTTGGTCAAACGGGGATACGTGATTCGTCTCAATTTGTGATGACGTGTAATCCCTGACTTGCGAAAGTTGTTAAAGAATACTAATCCGCAATAATACTATTGTGATTTATGTGACTGTTGGAAAGAAGAAGGAAATACAAGCAAGAAGTTACAAAAAGTTATAAAAATACAAAAAGGAAGATCTAATACAATGGAGAGGTATAAAACTGCCTTATACAATTTTCACGACTTTAAAGTTACACACGACTTTAAAGTCTATACTGACACCCCTTACCAACCTAACCGTTATAAAGTTAAAGGTGTCAGACATCCTTGCGCAAGCACAAGGGACCATCTGCGTCAGGTCATAACGCCAGATCAGGACGCGCCGAAGCACATTCTTCATCCGGTACTTTTAAGACTAGTGTCTCGAGCGAGTTGCTCCGTGGACACGTTTAGTCCACTACCTAATATCCAGATAGGTTACCGGAGCTGTAAGCTCGGTCACTTCTCGTTGCACCAAAAGCACAACTCGCAGTTCCACTGTCCGGGCCGTCAACTCAACTCAAGTCGACTACCAAATGGCCTCTTTGGTGGCGGAGTTGTAACCTCATCAGTTCCAAAATCCTACGCGGCTGATTCAACCGGAGACATTGCATATACGTATCTAGTGACCGCCTCTACTAGTTCTCCTGACTAGTGCCGGAGATGTTGGAAGCCTACTCAATGAAAACCACCGAGCAGAACAACCAACTATGGACCACTCACGTGCCCCGCAGATATATGCCCCGCACGTATCAGCAAAATTGGATGAATGATGGTCTAAAAACAAAAAATTATTTTATTTTATTTTTTTTATCATCACGTCGAATTTTACTATAAATACTACTAAGTACATATACTCGTAGTTGTGTCCTAGTACTCGTATTTACCGCTAACATCATCCGATTGGAATGACTTGGAGAATCTATTAAGGTACAGTTACAAGCATTAACAGTTTACAATTTTTACTAGTTTTGACTCTTATTCTAATAAGTATTAAGATTTACATTGGTTACATGTTAATGCTCGTGACTGTACAGGGACACGCTTATGTGCTACCAAACCTGCTACTACAATAGTATAATTGAAATTTGATTTTTTGTTAATTTTAAGTTAGGTTATAGTAAAATCGAGCTATTTTTTAAAAGCGGTAAGGTAAAAGAGTTTAAAAGAATGTCTTTTAATCTGCCCATACTTAATAAATCAATGACAGAAGATTTGTGTTTCATGCAGATAAAGTCCAAAAATGTACGAGATAGGTAGGTAGGCTTAGTTGTCAACGTTTGAATACAGTCCGGCGATACACTGCGATAAGATAACGAGATTCGCTGGATCTGAGATTAAAGCGATAAACACCATAACATTGGTGCGTCGAGAAAAACAAAAAGTATGTGTTTGGTCAATGCTTACTATGGTTTTTTATTTATTTATTTTGGCAAACACGCTAACGCCTTCCTGTTAAAAAGCATTTCCCGTAATCAGTGCAGCTATTTTCCTAATGTCTCCCGGCAAACGTCGTGTTTCGGCTGTCGTCGGATTTCTATCAGCTAAAGAATAACTTATACTAGGTACTCCTTTTACATATAGATTTATTTTTACTATTGTGTCATACGTAGTTGATTTTCGATTTATTGTCTTACAGCTTTCTATAGTCCACACGAAAAACATAACAACAATAAATAAATAATATATTTGTGTAGATCCATGTCCATCCTATCTCCCCATGTGGTATTGTCAATGTGGGAAATCCTGAGCCCAGCAGTGGGACACATACATATACCTAAGTTCAAAATTAGTCAAATATATTTTTCTTTGTGCAAAGACATGACGTCATTATTTCGTAATAATATCTCAAAATTATTGTCGTCACTCGTTTAACGTGAACTTACGATTATGAGTCATAAAGTTGCATCGCGATACTAGTACTCCCACGACCCTTCGAGCGGACAATAACTATAACAGCATTCACATAAAGCCACATTCACAATTCCAAGTTAAGTGAAGTGAAGATGGTATTCTGAAGTTTGGAGATCAGTATACAAAATTGTCTGTGATCCCATATAGCTGGTTTTAACTGGCGATAACTAAGTTCAGTCCCCTTTTTGATACGTCAGTATAAAGATGGCATTAAATGATGATGACAGTGAACGGTAAGGAGCTCGATAGCGCAGTGGTTAACGCGCCCGGTCTGCGATTGCTAAAGTTAAACAACTTCCGCAAAAGCCGGTCATCGGATGGGTGACCAAAAACTTATCATCTCGAGCTCCTCCGTGCTTCATTAGCAGTCGTTAACAACCACCAATCCACCAACCTCACTTTTTCTAGTAGACAGTTTACTGTTGGCCTGTTATTGCCCTTACAGCTCACCGATCATTTTGTGGGCAGCGACACGCTGAAAGGGCTCCTCAGTCCGAGCGATCGAAACATCCTGAAAGGGATTTAAGCAGAGGTACCGGCACATTTTCCTCATTCTTTCGCACATACTACTCATTGTTCTCAGTACCTTTCTCTGCGAATTCGTATTCGCTGCAAAAACGTTTCTCTTCTTCACTGCGAAGTAGCCACAGTTTATCTACTCTGGGTAACCGAATGACAAAGAGCTCTGCCCTATATACGCAGGCCCTGGGTTCAATCTGCTTGGGCATAGTGTGCTATGGATTATTCTATGCATTCCCCTGGTTTTATGATCACCAACCCGTCAAAACTTGTAATGCCACTGTTCAGGTTACAGATTTCTTTCATTTCAGGTTACAGGTTCAGAAGTCTTTATTACTTATAAAAGGTTATTAAACAGTCAAAGAATATTTAGATGATAAAACAGCCTGGTTATAATGAAAAACACATTTTACTCTATTTGAATCAATGTAATAAAATTAATTTATATAATTTTTATACTGATATGATAGCCTTTATCAGCAGTGTCCTACAGCGTTTCGTTAAATAGATCTGTAGTTTTTTATTTAGAGTATCTTGAGTGTGTCATGCTCTCTTTATTGTCTCTGCGGTGGTGGCGTGTGCGTCGGGTCGTTACGTTCCCTAAAATATGGTTGAGCGAAGCGATGGCTGATTCATATGTCATACTCGTGAACGGGCGCCGCCTGTGGAGGCTGGTCTGCTCTTGCATACTTACCTTATTTTTAGTATTATTCACTGTAGTTTGACTTTATTTTTCTTAAACAATTTTTGACTTTTACTAGAGTACTGTAATGGTACTGTATGATATTGTGGAAATTGAAACGTTTACCTGATGTAAATTTGTTAACTTAGTTCTTTTATTTTGTGTTTTTTTTACATGTTGTGGTTGTCTTCTATATTTTTTGTGTTTATTTGTAATGGAAAGTGTCCTGCTATGATAGGGCATTTTCCAATATTTTTGACGCTGTAAGAGAGAAAAGAGCTGGACACTTGCTGAGTTTCTTGCCGGTTCTTCTCAGAGTAGCCCAGAGTAGACTTACGAACCGATGGCATAGTGACATTCACAAGAGCTACATGTAGCCTAAACTGAATAAATTATTATGAATTCTGAATTTTGAACTTTTTGAATTTAAACAATCTCATTATAAGTATATAATATAATGTCTTGGTAGCTTGGTAGTTTGTTAGTTATTGAATGATAGGTTAAGTGACTATTACTACCACATTGCTACATTAACTTCGACAAACCTTCGAAGGCACGTTTTTAGGGTTCCGTAGGCAACAAGGAACCCTTATACTTTCGCCATGTCCGTCTGTCTGTCTGTCTGTGTGTCTGTCTGTCTGTCTGACCCCAGTCTAGCTCATAGACTCTTAGTACAAGAAAGCTGTTATTTTGGCATGGATATACATATTAATCACACCGACGAAGTGGTAAAGTAAAATTTTGAAAAATATTTTTTTTTAGGTTACCTCCCCTACACATGAAGTGGGGTTGTAATTTTTTTCTTGTTTACCCCTAATTGTGGGGTGTCGTTGGATAGCAATTTTAAAAATATAGCGGGTTTGTAAAAACAGTTTTTAGATTTTTTTTTTTATACTTAGCACGGCAAATGACTCCACACCACCTGATGTTAAGTGGAAATGGAGTCCAGACGCGAAGACAAGGAGGAGACAACATTGAGGCATCTGTTTGTGAGCTATTAAGCTTTCAAGTGCAAAATTTTGTAAGAGTCAAGTGTCCTCCCCCCCCCACCCCTGCCAGCCAAATGGTTGTTTTTGGATACGTGAAAAAATTCACGGTAGTTGTATATATGACGAAGATAAAAGGAAAACTATCACAGCTACGTAGGCTTTAAGTTTACGAGTAACAGTCGACCAACTTATAAAATGTACTTGGCGCAGTACAAATTCGTCATTGGGAACTACTTAAATAACATTGTCAGGTGTGTGAAACAGGTAGTATCTACATTTAAGTGTAGGAGCCATCGTTAAATAAATGTTCATAAAAGCCCTCTTCTCAGAGTCCGCATTATTGAGATGGGCTACAGAACCCTACACTGCGCGTGGCCCGACACGCACTTGGCCTGTTTTTATTTATAGCACAAGTTAAAAAACCAAGAGACTATAAAGAAGAACTATCATTCAAAAGTACAGTGGCCAAGTCATTACGCCCCATTTGCTGCTGCCTCATTCATCTACAGCGGACAATAAACATTTCATTCCTTCCCAAACATAATCATCCTTGCTCCACTTGAAACTTTTTATTTCTTTCTTTGGTATTTTAATCAACCTTTTTAATATTGGCCGGGGGAGGAACCAACTTCTTATTATGCTAACGCGATCAACCAAGTTTCGTGGTTGGTTTTATTTTCAATATCTAATTTCGGAAGTGGCACCGTTACGTTTTAGCCTGTAAAGTCCACTTCAGAGCTATGATCTTTCCTTATGGACATTAGGCCATAACCCACTGCCACTGTCCCAATGCGGTTACGTTAAAACGACTGCGATCTTACGAAAACAACCAGGACTTCCGGCTAAAGAGCCTTCCGAAATACAGAAGAGATCAAGATATTATTTTGCAGAAAGTAAGATCGGCATTCGATCGCGAAAGCCACTATCACATACCTGGTGCGACGCATAGTGGTGACAACCAATTTTACTACTTTATAAACATCATCATCATCATCAGCATAATCTAGTCCACTGCTGGACATAGCTAGACGTCCCCAAGTGCACGCCACTGAGCACGATCCAAAGATCGTCGCTCCCCTAAGTCTGAGGGGGTCCTACTCTACGTTTGCCGATACGCGATCTCCACTCGAAAACTCGTTTTACCCAGCGGTTGTCGGCTCTGCTACTAATATGGCCAGCCCACTGCGACTTCAGCTTGCTGATCCGAAGGGCTATGTCGATTACTTTCGTTCTCTGTTGGATCACCTTATTCCGAAGTCGATTATTTAACGGTATTATTACCATGTTACTTATCGTGTGTGAGTATCCGATATTCCGGCACAGTTGCATGCGCCAAGATCACGGATGGACTGAAGTTATTGCGGGTCTGTGATTATAATTTTTTTTTTTTTTTTTGGAGAGAGATTGCCGATTGCCGCTGCGGCATTTTCAGCTTCACCGGGCTTTTTGGGGGCGGCGAGGAACGTAAAGGGTCCCTCAAGCCGTGTGAAACGAATCACCTTCAGAGGTTATCTAGAGGGAACGGCATCGCGCACAAGTGCGCGTCCCCGTGCCCTACTAGATTCTCCGAAGGGTTCGGATCGGATCGGGCTGTGATTATGAGCTGACAAAACGATCTACCCTCTTCCTTAGTCTTTTTTGGGCTCGGTCACTTTCACTCGAGCTTGTTCTCGACACATTGACCCACAAAATAAGGAGAGCTAGCTGATGATAAGCTTAATACATACCGCGCTCGAACAACTCACACATAGACCACTTTCACGGACACGGATGTCGGAATAGCTAGAAATAACGCAGTGTATCAGTGCGCTAGTGGTAGAGCTGATCTAATTCTACTACTAATGGTGGAGTACCCAACCTGCTGCAGATGCGGTTGTGGTCATTCAAGGGGCAGTTCCGTAATGGGTGTATATGCGGACTGTCTGTTCCGACGCCCCGTTGGCGTCGTCGAGTGGTGGTAGCAGCAAGGGCCAATCACAGTGACTAGTGGGTCGCCTGCAAAACTTAGCGTTTATTCAACAGATTTTTTAGGAACTTCAAAATTTATGACATTTTGCTTTATTTTTCTGCACATCTACGGCTGAAGCTCTTCAAAATGAAACCATAACCGATTTTTTATGTGCAGCTATCGTCCCATAATCACTGGGACAAAAATCGGCTAACGCTATTAATATATACTAGTGGGTCGCCCGCAAAACTTTGCGTTTATTCAACAGATTTTTTAGGAATTTCTAATTTTATGACAGGTTTCTTTATTTTTCTGCACATCTGCGGCTGGAGCTCTTCAAAATGAGACCATAACCGATTTTTTATGTGCAGCTATCGTCCCATAATCACTGGGACAAAATTCGGCTTACGCTATTAATATATATATGTCTCTCGCAAGGGATCGCGAGGTTTTTTGTGATTTGTTACGTGATTCCAACAAATGTCTTTTCATCTTCTTCTTCTTCTTCTGAATAGCCCGAGCGCAGCTGTTGCGAGATTCCGTGGCC
Source organism: Eudonia truncicolella (assembly GCA_949315975.1). Classification (NCBI taxonomy): domain Eukaryota; kingdom Metazoa; phylum Arthropoda; class Insecta; order Lepidoptera; family Crambidae; genus Eudonia; species Eudonia truncicolella. Next base: position 14,111,600 of record OX438837.1, on the reverse strand, counting down.
GTGAGAGGTTGTCTTTGTGCATGAAGCTTACCTTCTGCAGTCTGCTTATTTTGTGTCTGACCGTACCACCTTATACCTATTTCTGCTCCGAAATATCATTTTTTTTTCATTTGCTGTGCTCTGGGGCGGCAGCCAATGTAACAATAAAAAAACAATAGCGAAGTTCGAAAAGAATAAAATGTATGGGATTGACATAAGCCGCGCTAACTCACGTGGTCAATCTTATGTCAATCCCATACATTTTAACCTTTTCGAACTTCGCTATCGTTTTCTTAATGTTACTTTGGCTAAGCCTACAGGTTATCTAGTGAAGCTATCGGCGGCATCGTGCATGCTTTCTATTTGGGGAGCTATGTTTTTACGCCGTCTCTGTAACATAAACAAATTATCAATTAAAATAGAACTGGCTTAAAATAAATATGAATGCAGCACGAAAAGAGAAGCGAGTACGTACGTACAAATTGCTCCAACGCCCTCATCGCATTTTCCATTAAAACAAACTGACGAAATGTGTTTGCTTATTACAGATTCATATTCAAATTCGCAGTATGAGGCACGATAATTCAACTCACCTGCGCTCTCACGAGTCTCACGACGACTCGCAAGTCACAGAACGAGCGTCCAGAGTGCCTAGTGTTAGTTTTGATTACTATCCGTATTCATTCGATTACGTTTACGAAAACGAAAATTAGTATGGCGTTAAAGCAGCGCCTCCTGGCGACATACGAGAAGAGTTAAAATTGTGCCATACAAATTCTCGTTTTAACGAAAACGTGATCAAATGGCGAATGAAACTCGCACTAGGCGCTGACCAAATTAGGTGTTGGAGACGCACCGTTGACTACTAAAATATTGAAATTACACACGCCCTACACAAACTATTTGTTGAAAGGTGCATTCTGTGAAGCATTTGTTTTTGGTTAGTCGGGCCTGCCTTCTACTGCCTCCGCATATGAAGTTACTCCGTCCTAAGGCGTTTTCGCCAAGGAAGGATTAGGAATGTTTCTTAGCCGGCTGCTAAAGAGCAGCCGGGTATGAAACATTCCAGATACGGCATCGAATGGAAAGCCATTCGATGCCGTGCCTGTTTTGGATGTAATCTTTTAGGCTTTGTTAATGGTACTTGGTGCAAGTGCCACGAACGGCTCAGGACCAATGAGCTGGGTCTCCGAGCCCTCCCTGGCAAGTGCATCCGCCATCTCGTTGCCAAACCTGCACCCTTCTGACATACTGGGTCAGGTGCTCTCCCAATTGAGCTATCGTGATTCTAACCAGCCCGCCAAATCCTGCTCGTGGAATTTTTTTCAACATTTGTGTTTTTGTAATTTGTTTCGCAACAAAATTTGCGTTAAAATTATATAAGCAAAACGAAAACATTTTAAAATGCAAGGCATATAGGTATCTTATTCAGAAAACATTTTGTTATTGCAAAAAGATTTAGAGGCTCCACCGCTTAGCAAATTCATGGTGATGATGATTGTTTGACGACCTCCTTGGTCGAGTGGTTTGTACACCGGTTTTCATGGTGTCGCCATCTCTGAGGTTCCGGATTCGAGTCCCGGTCGGGTAAATTTAGAAATTATTGTTTTTCTAAATTGTCTCGGGTCTGGGTGTTTTCTATGTATAATAAGTATGTATTTAAGTATGTTTATCCGTTGTCTAGTAACCATTTAATGAGTTTCATAACGAAGCTCCTCTTGGGCTAGATAATTGTTGTGAGTGTAGAAAAGTTTTTTTTTTTATTCTTCCGACCGATTTCGGTCATGGCGACCACTCTGACTACTAGCCGGTATGACATAAGGTTTAGAAATTATTGTTTGTCCAATAAATTACATAAGATTGATTTACACTAAAAAAACAATATTAAACTCAAATATTAAATATATGGGCAATAATAGTAAGCATGATTTTTAAACATAAATTTTAATGAATGTGACATAAACAAAAGTACTAAAAAAAAATTGTCTAAATTGTTTGATGCAAACTAAAACTTCTTTTTAATTTTACAAATCTGCTTATCCTAACTTTCTGCCAAACTGTAGTACAGTTTGTCGGCAATATTCTATAATGCTAATGTTCTCCTTTTATAAACCAACTGATTCCCTATCTTTCTACACTTTTCTGTTCCATACTCGGTTCTATATAGGAATTTGCTATTAATCTGTCAAGATTTATATCGCATTCGCGTAGCTCATACGCAGTGACATTATGGAAGCAAACAGGTCTCCTAATTAGCACGTGGATTATTAAGCTTAGGATTAGCAACGACACGATAACAATGTCGAAAAGACGAGATAATAATTAGCCCTGAAGTAACGAGTAATATTGCGCAAGTAAAATATTCTTGACAACCTACTGACTTCTTAACCTCTATTCTAATTCAATAGTAGGGTGCCTAGTGCGAGTTTTATTTGTCATTCGATAACGCTAAAGAAAACAAAAAAAAATATGCTACAAACGCCTACGTAACATCAACCTATCCAAAACTTCCGTCAATAAATGTTCAACCATATGCCTAAGACATAAAGTGCTAAGTCTATTAAAGTAATTTGACAGTTTGTAGTAGTCTGATGTGCAGGCGTGTGTATAGACGCTAGGGTTGCCACGTTTTTTAGGACAAATAAAGTATTTTTTCATTTTGTTAGAACAAAAATAAAGTACATAGCATAAAAAAGTATTTTTTTATTTGTTTTTAAAAAACTTATTTTTTGTTACTCTTTCCGACATTTAACAAATATTTTGTGGCAGTGAATACCAGTTCTTTTAGTCTCATAAGTACTTATAACCAGTAACAATTAGTTTTACGTAAATAGAGTATTTTAGCGTACTTTGTTAGTGTCGTAGATTATAAAGTACGCCTAAATAAAAAAGAGGACTACTCTTTTTTAGAGTACGGGTTGCCACCCTTACAGACGCCTGCATATCAACCTATCCAAAGCTGTCAAATTTCTTTAATACATTATCAACCATATACCTCAGTCATAAAGTTCAAAGCCTATTGAGGAAATTTGTCAGTTTGTGGTAGGTTAATGTGCAGACGTATGTACCTATTGAAGCAGCGCTTCTTGGTGACAAACGAGGACAGTTTAAACTTAGCCTTGCAATTTTCGTAACCTATACCAATGTAATGTGTTTGTCTGATGTACTCGTAAAAAAGCGCGATAAGCCCTTGCGTCTCTTTTAGAGTTCCGTACCCAAAGGCTAAACCGGGACCCTATTACTAAGACTCCGCTATCCGTCCGTTTGTCTGTCCGTCTGTCACCGTCTGTTTCTCATGAACCGTAATAGTTAGACAGTTGAAATTTTCACAGATAATGTATTTCTGTTGCCGCTATAGCAACAAGTACTAAAAAACAGAATAAAATGAATATTTAAGGGGCCTCCCACACAACAAACGTTTTTTTTTGCCGTTTCTATAGATAATGGTACGGAACCCTTCGTGCGCGAGTCCGACTCGCACTTGGCCGGTTTTTCAATTTCATTTGGCTCTGACGTTTCCTTATGCAGGTGATAGAATCGAGCCAATCATACAGGTTAAGAAGTCCCAGTACCAACACCATATATACTGCACGACCAAAAAATACTATACGTTCATTTTCAAAACAAACGACTCGGAGAATCTATAAAGCCTCTGAGGATGTTCGATCACTAAGGCTTGTCCCCCCCCCCTCCCCCTCCCCGATCCTCTAAATGCCACTACAAATTTACATGATACTCTAAACATGAACACTCGCTTAGGCCCAAGACACCGTACTCTTAGACACTTCACACGCGCTCTATACCAGGTACAGACATGTACCTTGGCGCTTTTTCCCACCACCACGATCCGGTCCACTCGAGCCGAGAGCCTTAGCCTTTCGAGGCGCCCCCGGGTTGTTCCGCTCCCGATCCGAACCCCTCGGAGAATCTAGTAGGGAACGGGGACACACACTAGTGCGTGATGCCATTCCCTCTAGAAAACATCTGACGGTGTTTCGTTTTACACGGCTTATGGAACTTTTAAGTTTCTTGCCGCCCCTAAAAGCACAGTTTCGCTGTAAAAGCTGGGCGGGAAACGGCAATCACTTTTTTCCGAAGCTTTTTTCGCAACAAAAAAACGTCCGATAAAACAGTTACGTACACACGCTCTCACATCAACCTACCACAAACTGTCAAATTTCCTCAATAGACTTTGAACTTTATGTCTTAATAATATGGTTGAAAATGTATTGAAGAAATTTGACAGTTTTGGATAGGTTGAAGTGCAGGCGTCTGTACTATGATACAATCAAAGTTCGAAACTGATAGTCTGCCTTTCGTTCATCAATACGAACGAGTTGTATTGGCTAACGTCAGTCAATACCTGTTGTTAATTTGACTGAGTAAATAAATAAATGTGACGTCAACATTTCTTGCTGAACTTCGCTTAACGCGAACCTGACACCCAATCGCATATGTAAAGTCAAGTCAAGTCAAGTGTTTAAAAACAAATTAGTTAAACTATTCAAATAACATTATATCACTGCAGTAGTTGTCTACTTTATATGCTTAAATTAAGCTGGCACGTATTTTTAAACTTTCAATAGCACATTATTCACTCTCTCTGTGGTCTAAATGGTTCTACTTAAACTACATACAAACATTTAATGAAATTTATTATGCAGACGCTACTTACTAATTCACTCGAGCTCATATAGGAGCATAATATCTACAGTAAATTAAAGTAAATAGCCGCTGTAAAATAGCTAAAATAGCTGTTGGGAAAATGCCTCTATCAATGAAATCAAATCATCGCTACAATTGATGGGTATTGACCTGATCACCACGCTTGCCAAATGCGAGTATCCGAAACACACTTTGCCCGACCTGGGAATTGATCCCGAGACCTACGCGTATCAAGCCGAGCGCTCTGCCACTCGGTCACCGAGGCGTTGTTAACATTGTACTTGTCTATAATTAACTTATTGAAAAATAACACATTTGAAAATTTTTATCAAATTAAATATGTAGGTAAACAATTCAACTACTAAATAGTATAAACTTCTCTTGATTATACAATTTAATATTAAATGTTTAGTGTCCACCATATTATGACTAATTAAAAAAAATCTCTTAGCTGTTTGTTTAACTAGTGTTTTTCTATAAGCAGATTTGAAAATTTTAACTCCGTCATTACCAAGCCAGCACAACAGTATCAAACTTTACTTTCGCTCTTGATAGTGCAATCGCTGTAAAAATTGGTAGGTACTTTTTAAAAGGTAGAACATCGTAAATTTTCACAAAATAACGTTATCCAATATTGACGTGCCATAGTGCACAGTAGATAGAAGCGAAATGGGACAGTCTCGGCCAGAGCACTGTTGGGAGAACACGACCGCGCCGCTACGCGTGCTTAGATGTTGACGCGATCTATCAAAAAGTTTCGATACCATCATACCGCGATTCGTCGTTAGATAATAAAGATTTAAAATTAGAACGCTCTCAAGAATCTAACATTTTTACGTATCTGTGTTTTGTTTGGACTATCCGGTTGGTTGTTGAGTGTTTTGAAACTGGCTGGAACGTTCCTTAAATAAACTTTTTGACCTAAAAAGTTTTTAACTGGTAAGTTTAATTTTTGTATACTTTTTTTGTAGAAACGACGACTTGCTGTGTTTTATAACAGAGTCAAATGCGGTCACCGAAACATATTGACGCTTATAATACCATGATGAACTGCACGTTACCAACCCCGGGGTTTACGTAACATAATCAGTAACAATTGCTAATGTTTAGTGTACGTACAACGTATCGTTCAAACTATCAATTTATATGTGTGATATAGTGTATCAAATAAAGATTTTTCTATTTATATTTCAATGCAGGACACTGCTGTTAAGCGCTAAGTAGATATTCGGTTGGTAGCCATCTAGGCCTGTTCTGAACAGGAATTCTTCCATATACGAAAAAGTTAACACCTTTAGACTTTAAAAAAAACTCACAAAGCAAAGCAAGCGTGGTTATGCCAATACCCATCAATTTTAGCTATGACTTTATTACAATGATAGAATTGATAGTTGCCCAACAGTTGGGAAGTTAATAAGTTAAATTATTTACACGTATTTATTTATTTTATTGGTAACAATACTTATTTTACTTATATTATGGAACCAAACTAGTAAAAATAGATAGAAAGATGGATAGATCGACCTTAAGTAGGATAGATTATAAGAAAGTCACTACGCTTTTTACGGCTTTTAAGTCTGCGGCGGAAATCTTTGTGATAAAAAGAACCGGAAATACTTTCCCAATAATTAAAAATATACTAACAAAAACATTTTACATTATTACCATGCTATTTGATTATCTAATAAATTGTGTGACTGTTAAAAATAAAAAATAAACACGATTTAACATGGGTAAAGGCGTAAGAAAAATGAAAGTTGATTGTAAAAAAAAAGCAAAACGAAGAAGAAATTACAGATTTGAGTGCTACGCAACAATCTGTTTACATGGACCTTAATGAAGTATCATCATCATCACCATCATCAGCTCATTTTTTGTCCCCACTGCTGGGGCACGAGCCTTCCCTATGGATGGATAGGGAGAACGAAATAATATTTATTATTATATCTACTTATTTTTATTTAATTTTTGTATATCACATAAATTATATCAAAAATATTAATATAAAATAATATATAATAATTTAGTAAAATAATCAAACCGCCATGTTATAATAATTTAATAAAAAATTCGTAATCGTATTAATACTGAATTATTTTTAGTAATAGTTATAATTATATCATATATTACGGACTTCGGAGGAACGCGGTGATAGTGTACATATATTTAACTCGTACTTTCGAACTAACTTAATAAATTAAACAACAAAGTTTATATAGTACAAAAATAGTGGCGGGAGTGAATGCTATATTTTTGGAAATGTCACGGATTAGGAAAACGATCAGAAATTGTTTACACAGCAATTACATCACGTTCTGACGATTCCCAATGTTTCCTACGAGTGGTACGTTTCTTACGTGATACTACTATGTTGTGCCTTAGGCACATCATACAATAATAATTTAATAAATATATTACTTTTTAATATATCGTTTCCAGTTCAAGACGTATGGCTGGAGTCACTTTGTACGGAGACGCCTGCATGTCAACCTATCCAAAGCTGTCAAATTTCTTCAATACATTTTCAACCATATAATTTAATCATAAAGTTCAAAGTCTATTGAGGATATTTGACAGTTTGTGGTAGGTTGATGTGCAGGCGTGTGTACCTAATGCCTACCTACATGTATAAATACACTACTTTAAGAAATACCTACTATCAATGATATATTTAGAAATAACGCTTCCGCTGCTCTGTAATAAAACTTAAAGTGAAATCACTCTCCCATTCGTTAAAGGTCAAAAGATCGTAGGAGGGCTGAACATACAATACGTAACACGTGCTTTTACATAATCAAAAACGGTCTTCTGAAAAAACAGCATAGTATGCCGTCCAATCCCCGTATAATAGCAAACCGAGATACTCGTATATGTGAGACGTGATAATCCACAATATGTCGGTTGGAACGATAAACAGATGACTACATGACTTGATAATCTCTAGAGTGTTTACCGCATCTTTTTTTTCTTATACTTGATGGCTTCGCGCGATTAGCATATTTAGCCAGTATCAGAGTAATTTTTTTTACAAGTAATACATAAATTTACAATATTTCCTTCCAATATGATAATGATGAATGATAATAGAAGTGAGAAGAAGAAGAAATGATATACCCCCCAACCCCTCGAGTATGTCAGTAAAGATGTGGGGCTTTACTAATTCCTCGGGCGGACTTCTTGAGAGAATTGAAAAGTGAAGTTGCACTGTTTTGTGTCATTTGCCACTTACAAACACTTCACGGTTAATAATCCACCATTATTTCACATTAATATTCGACATGTCACAAATTTTTTCCTTTTCGCATCTTACATTTCATATAATCACAGTTTTTTTTATTGTATTGTCAATTTATTTCGCTGTAGGAAATGGGTATTGGCTTTTATATCAGCTGATGGTAAGTGAAGATAAAGCTGAAAGTAAGCGCGCTTTTACTTATTACATATTAAGTTGTGGCGACGAATGTTATATGCCAGAAGGTGAAAGCGCATATCACCCGAAATCCACAACTACTGAGGCACTGCCTATCTTATCTCTAGCTGCCGAAACACAACAATGCTACAAACATTGATGTTATGGCGACATATTTATATATGATGGTGGTAGCAAGCCAGGCCGACTTAAAACAAGCCCTACCAATAACCGAACCAAGTACACAATCATTTACCCCCCACTAGGAATTGAACCAGGGACCTCTGGTTCTAAACCGGTGAAACTGGTCTTAACCACTAGTCTACAGGAACGGTAATCACTGGTAAGCGGATTGCCTTTATCTCACATGGTAAGTGATGATCAGGCTGGAGGTGGAAGCGCACTTTACCCGTAATCCTCAACCACTGAGGAACTGGCTATCTTATCTATAAAACTATCTGAACACAAAAAATTGGTTGCCTGTAAAGTCGATATACGGGCGAAAGTTTTACGTGACAACGACTTTGAGTGGTAAAATAATTTTAATGTGAATATTCATTCGTATAGTAGGAAGAAGGATGAAATAATAGTAACAAATTAAAACATTTATTTATACAAAGAATTATATTTAAAACATTAATTTATACAAAGAATCTCGCACTGAATTTCATATTAACAAAATTTTATTTTTACCTTTACACATACATACGTATTTATATGTCTATGTCTGTCTCTCTCGCTCTTAGGCGGGCTAACCATGCCCGAGTGGAAGGGACGCGTGCCTCTCACTCGCTCTCATTGTGAGCGCATAACGTGAGCGGAGCGTAACGCAGTTTCTTGAAGTGTCACCCGGCAAACCAATTTATAAGACGTTGTCACGTCAAAAGCTAACATTGTTGTTATGTTGGTGATAGCTAGCCAGGCGGGCTAAAAACAAGCCATAACCATTACATAGCTCAGACCGAGTATGAACCAACTGGGGGCCTACCGCCTAACTCTATCGCTATCGCTCTCGCTATCGCGCTCTATAGTTTATGGCGTCATCTTGTAATTTTGAAAGCTATATAAAAGCAATATCGAAAGCTACAGGCTATAGCTTTCGATATTACTTTCATATTGCTTTCATATCGCTTTCGAAATGACAAGATAACGCCATAAATTATAAAGCGTGATAGCGAGAGCGATGGCGATAGAGTTAGGCGGTTGGGGGGCAGGTCTGAGTTTGAGGCTCGTTAGACCACAGAAGCCATTAAAAGATAATGTGTTTCTTTAAAATTAATAACGGGACCACTTACTCATTTAAGATGCCATATAAACTCGTTTCAAGTTTTGCCGTCAATGCCGGCGACGTAGGTTTTCAAGTTTTCACTTTTTTTATTGTGTGCAAAGTTAAGAATATTTTTTTTATTTAATAGCACATTATAAAAAAAGAGTGACGATAAATGTTGCAGGAAACGTGTGGGATTTTATAAAGTCCCTATATAGTCCTCACGCGGAAATTTTAGAAAAGAAGAATGAGAAATTACAAGATTTTACTGTTTTGTTTGATTTTATACATACATACATACATATAATCACGCCTCTTTCCCGTAGGGGTAGGCAGAGACCACTTCTTTCCACTTGCTACGATCCTTACATACTTGTTTCGCTTCGTGCACTTTCATTATTCCCTTCATACATGCTCTTCGGTTTAGGGTACTCTTGACCTCCTCTTTAATTACTAACAAACTAATATATTATGTAGCCTATTCATGGCATACTGCTAGTGTATTATATATTTATTTATTTATTTATTTATTTCTATAGGTACACAAACAGATTACAATCAATGCATGAGTACAGTAACATATTTGGTTAACCATACTAGCTAGACGGAAAAAAAAGTAAAAAAAAAAGAAAAAGTAAAAAGTACCTTATTTATTATTATTAGTAAGTATCTATTATAATGTAACCCAGCACATTGTTCCGGCAGTTAGAGATGAGATAGGCGGTGCAGCGGCTCCAGGTCGCTGGAGCACGTGCTGAGGCTGGGGCCTAGTAGGTCACACTATTATCTTTTGTTTTGTTTTGTATTGTTATTGTGAATATCGTGATATTTTGTAGTGTGCGCCAATAAATGTATTTCATTTCATTTTCATTTTCATTTCACATTTAGGTCTAAGACCGATGATCATATAACTTTATCCTGGGCGGTCAGACTCAGACTGGAGGTAATATCAAATCAAGCTATATAACGCTACTATTTACTTTATTTATTTAAAACAGGTTGCTGTGATTACTGAATATAATCCCATTTACGTAGAATATGACTTTATATTACGCACTATTTTAAACTCCGTTTTTCGCACCGAGTTATTTGAAGCGCAAAAATTTAATTAACATCAAATTGTTTTGCTCTCCTCCAAAATACTTCGCTTGAAAGTTGTTTGCTAGTGGCTAGATAATTTGTTAAATTACTCTCAATAAACACTTAGCCGTTAACAAACCACCATCATCTTGAAGCGTACGGTAGCCGAACGTATAGATGCAATCAATTATTGTAGCATTTTTGTGTTTCGGCATCTAGAGATAAGATAGCCAGTGCCTCAGTAGTTGAGGATTCCGGGTGAAGTGCGCTTCCACCTTCGGCTATATTTGGCAAGCGTGGTGATAAAGACAATACCCATCAATTGTAGCGATGACTTAATTGCCCAGCCGTGGGCCAGTATATAGGCTACTTACTTACAGGCCTTAGTAGGTAACCAAGAAATCGTTGGAGACAATAAATAGAATAGTTTACACATTAACATGTTTTTTGGGAATCAAACGGCGTCATTGTGTGGTAATATTGCAAACGTGTCGATCATAATGATATAGACGTATTTAACAATTAAAAGTAATTTCAGCCTTGTTAAATGACGAAACACCCTCAATCCCAATTATTTCAAAAATATTAGTTATAAATATTAATTATAAATTAATTGTTCATAAATATTTGATAAACTTACAAGTTAAGTTAATAAAAAACAACCGTACTTAAGCAAAATTGATTTCATGCTAGCAATCTAGCAATTTCATTTATTTGTCTAATTTTTTTAGGGCGGCGAGAAGCTTTAAGGGTTCCTCAAGCCGTGTGATCAAAACATCGTCAAACGGTTCCTACAGGGGATGGCATCACGCTAGCGTTTCTCCGTACGAAGTATCCGTATCGGATTGAGAGCGGAACAATATGTTCCTAGAATATCACAATTTAAAAATGGAATATAACAGCATCTAAAAGGGTTTATGATGCATTTACGTCACAAAGTACTTAAAATTATATTGCCTACCCCGCATAAAGAGTTCTCGGTGCATCTGCGGCGACAGTAAACGAAGGGTTCGCAACGGACCCACATAATTGTCGATAAATTAAAATGCAAAGCTGCTTTTTATTAAGAGACTGGCGTTAATGTACTTTTTCCACTTTCAAAGCGAAATCATATTATATACCTTCAAAAAGGTCGCGCGCTCTTTTCTATTAAGGTACAGGCGGCCGGAAAACAGTGTGAAAAACGAATTTTACACAGCTTTAGAACAGCGCTTTCAGAGTGCCTAGATCTTGTTTTATTTGCCATTCGATCATCATCTCTCATCACATTAGCCAAAAGACGTCCACTGCTGGTGAAAGGCTTCTCCCAAGGATCTCCACAACGACCGATCTTGTGCTGCTCGCATTCGCATTCGATTATGTTAACGAAAATGAGTTTTTGAGATTCCTCGTTTATCACCAGGAGGCACTGCTTCGATGCCATTCAAATACTTTCTTTCCTTAACGTGGTACCCCGGCGACAAACAAGGAGAGTTAACATTTCACCACACGAATTCTCTTTTATTAACTTGATCGAATATCAAATATAACTTGCTTTAGGGTACTGTTATCTAGGTAGTCTGGTAACAAACGATTGACCGACACCCACCGATACCAATCGACACAAACAGACACTGACTGTCACCGACCAACTCTGACTGATACTATCGACATAAACAGACACCGACCAACACCGACCAACAACGATCAACACCGACCAACACCGATCAACACCGACCAACACCGACTAGCACCGACCAACACCGACCAACACCGACCAACACCGACCACCACCGACAGATTCAAACCAACACCGACTAAAGATGGCCAATTTGTTGTAGCAAGCAAAAATGGACCTTAACATTTTATGGCGCGCAGCCGAATGTCAATCTTCAGGTCGTAAACGGATTATTTGGCCGGCCGATCAGTTTATTACTTACACACACAACGAAACCAGTTACACATAATTCCAACGGCAAGTAAAGGCGATCCCTTTTTATTACACGACAGGCAAGCAATAGGCCTTCTTCTCACCTGATAAGGCTGTGAAGGACCCACCATCATCACCAGCTTAGTTTATGTACCCAGTGCTGAGACACGAACCTTTCATAAGGATGGAAACCCAAAAGATAAAACGAACCATGCGTGCACAGTGCGGATTGGTGGTTGTAAAAGACTGCTAATGCAGCCGGGACCAACGGCTTCAAGTTGATCATTGGTTATATTGTGTAGAACAATTCACCCGAAATTTTCAATTACGGAGACTGGCTATCATTTCTCTTAACTGTCGTAATAGCAATGGTACTAACATTGTTTTTATGGTGACAATGAAGCTGCTGGTGGATAACCAAGCAGACCTACAATAATATTTAACGACCCCTGCATATCAAACCTAGGACCTCCGGTTTTGAGTATTACCAAAAGCGACTAGAAAAAACTGCCAATATATTAATTTTATTTTTTATATACACACAGCGGCAAAGGGGTCGACTCTATGTCCAAATTACTATATATTGGGCGAGTCGGTCCTGCTTGTTGTCCTACATACATATTCGTAGTACATTACCTACGTAGTACATTATAAAATATGATGTTAGTTGTAACACTAGAAGACTGTACTAAATGAACCTCGTGCTGTCCCGACTTGAAGGGTTATGGTTACTCTAAGGGTCATCGCACAGTGACTACTATCGCTCGAATGTCAGCACCGAGTGCGTTTTCTTTTCTATTCGAATTATAAATGTTTATAAATGTTGATTTCCACTATATACTTTGACATTCCAATGTTTTGAAACTATTATACCAATTTTGAAAATACAAACAAGTTGCCATTTAATTAAAAAAAATTAAAAAAAAACCAAATTATTAAAATAAAACAAAATCCCGTATTTCGTAAAGCATTGGATGAACTTATTTTACTTACTTATTGGCATCGTCGCATAAACGCAAGATTCCCGGAGAAGCCCACCATTTACTATTTCATACAACTGTTGAAAAAAGAAGCCACAGTGCAAGATAGAAAAATTAAACAATTAGAATCTTCTTCCGGGTTAAGCTGTGGTCAACGAAGAACTTAAAAAGTTAATCGAAAAAAACAAATCCATTAACGAAATAATTACAAATCTCGAAGAAAACGAAATCTCAAATTTGGAATGTTTAACTAAATTAGCAACTTTAAAAATATATAAGAAGTGATATACACAGTCAGGTCATAAATTCTGTCACATGTTTAATGTAAAATAATTGAGACAAGTTTATTCATTATGTAAACATTTATATACCAAAATGAACTTAACAAAACATAGATTCTTATGACAATAAAGTTTATTCAAAATGACCTCCGTGATTTTGAATACAGGCCTTTAATCTGCGCGGCCAGTCGTCTATCGCAGCACGAACGAGGTCCATGTCAATATCGGCGGCTGCCTTAATCAAGGATGTCTTGAGTGACTCCAAATTGGGATGAGGCTTTGAGCACGCCTCCTCCAAGTGTTGCCAATCTTGTAATCTAACGGACTCAAATCTGGACTGGAGGAGGGCCAGTCTTCGTGCCGGATGAAGTCGATTTCACGCGCCGCCAGCTAGTCTTGTGTGCTCTTCACTCTATGAGCTGGCGCCGAATCTTGTTAGAATACCCAGTGCCTGTTATTGAACATGGTATGAGAAACAGGTTCCACAAGGTTCGTCAGGACTGTATTTTGATACACAACTGCATTCGTTTTTACACCTTTCTCACAAAAATGTACCTCTGTTAAGCCCCAATAAGAAACTCCCAACCATACCATGAGCGAGGATGGAAAATGAACTCGTTGGACACGCGGAATACGGTTGCTCGCTTCTTCACTACTGTGTGCATACACCTTATCATTTTGTTTGTTGTAGCTCTCTTCTACGGTAAAAATTTTTTCATCCGAAAAAAGAATCCCCCGTTATTTTTTTCCCGCGTACCGCTTCAACAAAGCGCGGCATCTCTTCAGTCTCAGGTCCATTAGACAAGCATTCAAACGATGTCCTGTTTTTCTTCGATATGCCCAAAGCCCTAAGTCTTCATTTAACACCCTTTTCACCGTGGTTCTGCTTAACCCCATCTGAAGGGCCAACAGTTTCTGCTTACGTTTGGGATTTCTTTGAATTCGCGCCTTCACAGCTTTTATCACTGCTGGAGTCCTAACAGACCGAGGGCGACCACTTCTTGATCTGTCATCTACACTAGAGTCTTCATTGTATAGTTTGATGGTACGATAAACGAATAAATAACTTCAATTCTAAAAAGGCACAGCAGTTGGAACTCCAACACAATAATCTGGGAGTACCATAGGGCAGTGTCCTGGGGCCACTGCTGTTTTTAGTTTATATAAATGACATTATAAAGCACAAAACGGTCTTGTTTGCGGATGATGTCTCGATTTCAGTTACAACGAACAAACAACAAGTATTGGAACAGCATGTATATGACATTAAAACGACATTAAAGCTAATAATAGATTGGTTTGAAAAAAATAATTTAAAAATCAATCTTTCTAAGACTAATATAATGAACTTTAATAATTTTAAAAATAAAAACATAGTCATTGAATACAACGTAGAAATCCTAATGAATCCGAATAAAGTAACATTTTTAGGCCTAGACATTAATTCCAAACTTGACTGGAAAGAACACACAGATAGAGTTTGTAATAAAATTAACAGTTTCGCATTCGCGTTATACAAATTAACAAAGGTTGCAAATAAAGGCACTGCTTTAACTGCTTATTTCGCTTATGTGGAGTCAGTACTCAGATATGGTTTGATAATCTGGGGAAATGCCACGGACATCCACAAAGTTTTTGTTGCTCAAAAAAGTTGCATACAAGCCTTATGTGGCATAGCGCCTGATATCTCATGTAAACCTTACTTTAAAACTCTTAAAATATTGACCCTTACTTGTATCTATATACTTGAGATTGGGAAATTTGTTAGAAGCAACGGCCACTTGTTCTTACAAGCAAAACAAATGACAGCCAGAAGTGTTAGACATCCTAACAAACTTATCCTAGATGCTGTTCCAAATACCAAGCGTTTTTTAAAAAATAGTTATGCTATGTGTAAAATAATATATAATAAAATACCAGATCATTGCGTAGATGGCTACTTGAAAAAGCATTCTATTCTATTAATGAATTTTTAACTTTAAATTAGGGGAATATTAATATAATTTTAATGAAATCGATGCATTTATTAGTTTTTATTAATTGATTTATTATTTATTTATTAGTTTATACTTAGTTTGGTTTAATTTAATTCAATAATGATATTACAAATAAAAAGGTATTGTAATTTAATAAACACTAATTTCTTATGTAATTAATGAACGAAAATGAAAATGTTAATAAATGTAATATAATAATAATAATATAATAATATAATAAATGAAAATGTTACATTAATTTGCATGTCATGATACATGAGTAAATAGGTTTTAAGCTACTTTACATAATCCACATTGTAACCACCCTATTTAATAGCAAATTTCAGTACAAAATCGGCGTCAATCTGTGTGGAACCAAAACAATCAAGCTATAGCGATAGCAACCAATGTGCAGTAAGCCTAATAACCACAAGCGTCACAGTAGCACGCCATTTTATACACACCATTATTTCCGAGCCGTAGATGTTTGCGCACAATACAGCCAAACCGAACGGCTATTTGTTCAATAGTGAAGGTCGGCTTTCAGCTGATAGATACGTACTGTCGAGATGAAATCTAAACAATCAGTGCCTAGTTTTTTTGTTTTTGGAAAGAGTTTGCAGATGGCTTCATACGGTATACCTACCTGCGTGCGAAAGCCGTAGCATCAAATTTTGTTTCTTCGAAAACCTTTCAACGACATCTCTATACTGCGACGCCTCGTTAATTCAAAGTCTTGTTACTGCGACGTTTCGTTACATCGAAAAACTGTACTGCGAACGATTTTACTGCGAAGCCTTGTTCATTCGACGGCTTGTGCTTATTTATTTTTATTTATTTATTAACAAAAAAGTTACAAAACAGATTACAATCAAAAAGAGTAACACAATAAAAATTTACTGGCTTAAAACTAGACCGTAAACCTAAACATGTATGTAGCCTTATCATGACTATACGGTTCACAT
The DNA here is from genome assembly GCA_949315975.1 of Eudonia truncicolella. NCBI lineage: Eukaryota > Metazoa > Arthropoda > Insecta > Lepidoptera > Crambidae > Eudonia > Eudonia truncicolella. The sequence continues at coordinate 14,095,089 of OX438837.1, read as the reverse complement.
AATATAGGTTACTTATTATAGAGAGTTTCAAATCTAACAAAATAAATTAGGTATACCAACAACAGATCGCACAAAAATACCCACGACTGCCATTAATTACATCCAAAAATTCATGCTTTGCCGCGAGATCGTTATACAAGCGACACATACGGTTAATAGGGTTAAAGTAAGAGGTATTATTCTTATGCACCTGCAGCAAGAAGATAATGCATGATGATGATCATGTACAGACGCCTGCACATCAACCTATCCATAACTGTCAAATTTTTTTCAATACATTGACAACCATGTGCCATAATCATAAAGTTCAAAGTCTATTGAGGAAATTTGACAGTTTGTGGTAGGTTGATGTGCAGGCTTGTGTACTGCGATGTTATAAATTATTAAACTTTAGGTAAACACACAACACGGCCTTTTTTACGTCACCAGACTTCTTTGGAGTTGTAAGAAACTTGAAGTATTCCTCGAGCCATGTGATCAAAACCCCATCAGAGGTTCCTAAAGGGAATGGCATCCATACTACTAGGTTCCCTACTAGATTCTACGAGGGGTTCACCGATCCGATCCAAACCTTTCGGAGAATCTAGTAGGGAACGGCATCGCGCACTAGTGCGCGATGCCGTTCCCTCTAGAAAACCTCCGAAGGTGATTCGTTTCACATGGCTTGAGGGACCCTTTACATTCCTCGCCGCCCCCAAACAAGCCCGGTGAAGCTGAAAATGCCGTCTGAGGCAATCAGCAATCTCTCTCCAAAAAAAAAAACGAGGGGTTCAGATCGTATAGAGATAGTGCCTAGTGCGTTAGTTTCGTTCATCATTCAATCGCGTTAACGAAAACAAGTATTTGAATAGTAAAAAACCTCGTTTGTCACTAAAGTGTCTAGTGCTATTTTTATTCACAATTCGATCAAGTTAACGAACACTAGAATGTGTATGGCATTAATAAACGAAAAGAGTTAAAATTTTGTCATACGAATTCCCGTTTTCATTGACATGGTCCGTAACTAGGTACCCTGGAGGCATTGCTTCAATGCTATACTGACCCTTAAAAGAAAGAAAGAAACTCGCTCTAGGCACTTTAAATACTTAAATAAAAAATAAAATACTTCTCAACGGAATCGTACCATGACCGCTATGATGTTGGCCACAAGACTCCACAGCGCTTCAGGCTTGTTGATAAGCGACCAAACCATGCGGAATCGTTTACGCGAAGTGTGTCTGCGCTCCCGAAGGCCACTGATGGTTCCACCCATAGCACAATCGTAGGTCCCGTTTACAATGGGCTCGCGAACACCGAAATTGGGAGGAAGAAGACTGGCGCTGTGTTTGCTTCTCTGATGAATCACGTTTCGGTATGAGACCGGATACAAGACGCACTCGAGTTTGGAGGACCTCTGGACGTCAAGAACGCTTGAGATTTTGTCAGGAAGTTCATCCATATGGAGGGGGAACAATCATGGTTTGGGCCGGTATTTGGATCGGTGGAAGAACCGATCTTATTTGGATCAGGGGCAACCTCAATGCTCAAATCTACACAGAGAAGATTGTTTCAGATGTGATCATCCCCTTGTGAGGCCGATTGGGTGATTCGTTTCGACTAATACATGACAATGCATGTCCACACACGGCTAGAGTCGTAACACGCACTCTTGCCTATTATCATATCAACGTGCTGCCGTGACCTGCACAATCACCAGACCTCAACCTAATTGAGCATGCATGGGACATGCTCCAAAGAAGAGCTCTGCCGAGTATGGATGCCGTGCACATCCCACAACAACTTTTTGACTTGTTAGAAAGAACGTGGGCGGCTATTCATCAAAGTGATTTGGATGAACTGATTTTAAGCATGCTAAATCGCTGTGCTTGTGTGATTCGTGTTAATGGTAGAAATACAGATTATTTTTATTTGTAAAATTTTTTTTTTTTTTAAATCAACCTTGTTCTTGCTTTTTTGCCAAATAAGTGACGACCTTAACGTAAGCTAATTTTCCCCATATTGTTTAAATTGCATTTTTTCTTAATTTTTTCAACATAATAGGAATAAAATTACAAAAACATAAATGTTGAAAAAATTGTTCGCAACAAAATTTGCGTTAAAATTATATAAACAAAACAAAAACATTTTAGGAATAAAATTGTTTACTAAAACATACAAAATTGAGCAAGAAGCCAGCCTGGAAAATCAGATTAGGTAACTATTATTAGACAAAAAAATTATAGCTAAAAATGTACTTGACCCCCAGACATATTTGATGTGTGTACATGACATATTTAAAATGTATAAAATAGTCCTAACAGACTACTTACGATATTCTTTTACATTTAAGGCTACCAGCCTTTGGAATAACCTCCCGCCTGATTAAGTAAAATTTAAACACTGAAAAAAGACGACAACCTCAGGCGGGAATCGAACCACGCACCTTCCGCATTCCGGGCGGCTGCCTTAACCACTTGGCTACCGAGGTCTGGCTTTCACCCGTCGAAATTTTTCAGTGCTTGATGCTTATGTTTTTTAGTCAACATTGCTTCATCAAAATTGCTTCTTCTTTTTTCAGTGTTTAAATTTTACTTAAGTATATTTAAGCGTTAATAAAACGCTAAAATATATAAAAAACACTCCCGCCTGATGTTCGTCACTCCAAGTCACTAGCTACTTTTAAGATTAAACTTCATTCTTTTCTTTTAGCTAGTTCTTAGTCTGCAACAACTTTATCGGTATATGTAGTATATTATAACAATATATATTATGTAGGTATTATGTATATATCTTATATTACCTATTTTATTAAGTATAATTATATAGTCAATAGATTTTTTTTATTTGCTAGTTGCCGGTACATTACCTCTCGTTGTCTCCAAATCTGTCCTATGCCATAAAGGTTGTCTTTAAGCGATAAGACCGCCTTTGCCTACTATTATTTTAAAATTTCCTGTTATTTGTTTTGTGTATTATTGTGTAAGCAATAAAGTGTTTACCTATCTACCTTTATAGAAATAACGTTACTTACCGGTACTTAAAGTGGGAATTTGGTAACGGTATCAAGCCATGCCCAAGAATATATCCGAACGGCTACCGATGAAAAAAGATACTGTCATCAATTTGTCCATTACTAAAGAAAACAAATGCGAAACATTAAAAAGAACTTTCTGTAATTGTATCAAGGAAATAAATAATTGAAGAATTGAAGACCGTTTTCGCTTTTATAGCTATCAAGGCTTTTCTAATGGTACTTACTCACTGTAGTAAATATCTCTGGTGACTGGTTGGTACTTGACACTCGAATAACGTCAGATTGTTTTCTTTCCAATCTTATTGGAGTGCTTTGAACGTCTCCATTCGGCTTTGGAGAAGTGGAAGAAAGCAGAAATGTTTATTGCTTTTTTATCGCAGCCTTGATTTTGTTGATATTGCAGTGTTAAGAAATCGTTACACCATTTTGTGGATAAATAGCCGTAATATATCGTTATTAATCGTTTTTAGAGTCTGCTATTCAACAATGTCTTTAGATATTTAATGTGAGTTGAAAATTATAAAGCATTAAATTTTGAGCATATTATTTAACGAACTAATTATACGTAATTAGTAAAAACGGTTGAATGTAGGTATTTTAAAATTTTGATTTTGGCTTACAATGTTGGTGCATAGTGTTGACCAAGTGTACACTGGTCATATATAGTCACCATAGCCTAATTGGTAGGACGCCTGACTCGAAATGTCAGCAGGTGAGGGTTCAAATGCCGCTCTCTCTCTCTCTCTCTTTCACTCTTTTATTCAAATTCTGTTTAAATTTAAAGTTAGATTTATTATTAGTTAATGACAGAATGGTGGAATGGAAGTAAAGACTTAAAAAAGTCTAAATCAAAAATGTTTGTTACTTTATGTAAGAAATAAATTTAAATGATTAAGGGTATTTTTACGTTTTATCTTTTGTCAAGTGAGAAGCAATAAATGTTTTGATTTGATTTGAATAAACAATGAATTCCAAGTTTCCACCGTATTAGTCTAGTATAATTTATAAAATTTAGCAAAAAATAAGCTGTAATTTCGCAGAGACGCTTCAACTCACTGACAAGTTACAGAATTTTACGCAGAAAAGACAAATAAAAGTCTATTCAATTCACTTCACAACAAATGGTAGTTTTTCATTAGACACATTTAACTTGAAGCAAGAAAATCATTTATTTAGATTCACTTTTCACAAAGCAAACATTAATTGTAGACATACCTAATGTTTGCACATCAACCTATCCAAAACTGTCGTTCAATACATATGGAACCCTATATTTAATTAAAAAAGTTCAAAGTCTATTAAGGAAATTTGACAGTTTGTGGTAGTCTGATGTGCAGACAAAATTGTACGTTAAATTCAGTTTTATTGCGTAAGTAGATATTTATATCTACTATATATATATATATAAGGATATCCTTAACACATATTTACAAATAATTTTACGAATAGTTGACTCTCTTTGGCCATTGTTGTATTCTAAGTAAACCAAACATGTTAAGGTAACAAAGTTCAATGAAAAATATTTCGATCAATGAACGGGCAACCTGATAATATACTCTACAAAGAACTTTACATGTTGGTACAAACTGTATATAAATTGATAATTAATTAAATAAGTTTTTTTGTTAATGAGTATGTTGACCCTTTTAGTTTTAGCAAAATATTATAAATCGAAGCAATATTCTAGTATATGGATGAGTTATTCTACCATTTATTATGTCTGTGGATCGTTGTCTGCTATATGTAATTCTACTAAAAGTTTGTCTGAAAATTGACAGATCTTTATCATCATCATTATCATCATCATCAGCCTATACTAGTCCACTGCTGGACATAGGCCTCTCCAAGTGCACGCCACCGAGCACGATCCTATCTTTGTAATTGCATGTGATTCGTTACATCATTTTTGTATTCGAAACTAAAGCAGCACAAAATCGGTTGTGAAAATACTTGGGAGGCCCATTTCCAGCATTTGACGTCTTTCAGATAAGATTATGAGGCTGATGATGATTCAAGACTAACTCAAATCAATTGAAGTACCATTATCGTCCCGCCCGATCCTCTAAATGACAGCACACATTTACAGAATACACTAAACATGCACACCAGTTTAGGCCCAAGACACCGTACTCGTAAAACAAGGGTACGAAGAACCGGTTCACACTCGCTCTACACCAGGTACAGACATGTACCTGGGCGCTTCTCTCTTCTCCACGGCCCGGTCAACCCGAGCCGAGGTCCGTGCCTTTAGAGGCGCGCTCGGGTTGCTCCGCTCCCCGATCCGATCCGAACCCTTCGGAGAATCTAGTAGGGCACGGGGACGCGCACTAGTGCGCGATGCCGTTCCCTCTAGATAACCTCTGAAGGTGATTCGTTTCACACGGCTTTAGGGACTCTTTACGTTCCTCGCCGCCCCCAAAAAAGCCCGGTGAAGCTGAAAATGCCGCAGCGGCATTCAGCAATCTCTCTCAAAAAAAAAAAAAACCATTATCGTCGGTAACTAGAACATCTACTAAAAACAATGAAGTTACATCATCATAAATTAAGTTAACAAAGATTTACAGAGTACAGTAAACTCTGAGACTGTACGAGTATATGAGCGCCATATTAATGAATGAACATAAATCCATATCAAAACTTTATGTTTGAAACCTTCGCAGATGTTTGCGATGGTGTACCCGATCTTCGAAAGTCTATAGTAATAACTTCAAGTCTCATATTATGTGTACCGAACAGTTACGTAAAGTAATGAGGCAAGTTGGTTGTAAGCTAGAGCAACTTAAAAGAAAAAAAATATATAAATTTATCTTAAAAATGTTTTTCTACAAAGTCTGCATAGCACCAACCAAAACGAAAACCCTTTTAAGATAAGAGGGTGATAAATAAGAACAAGTCCTACTACTAACCGAACCGAGCGTAGTAGGTTACCTGTCTGACTGGGATCTGATACCGATGATACGACTGCAAGACCACATTGGCGTTCCAATTCCGCCATGACTTCATCATATATTCCTTAACATCTCCTATTTGTGGGGCTCCTAAAGCTGATGAAGCTTACTAATAAACAAAGTATAAGCCGTATAAACTTGGAATAGATATTCAGTAAATTTTACTTTTTACACTGAAGCTAAATTAAATAACAAATAATTTAATTAATAATTATTAATAATTAATTAATAATTTAATAACTGTGCCACTATTAGCACTCTAAAAATAAAAAGCAGTGACAAAATTCAGCGCTTACGTCAGCCTTCCCGGTAGCATAGCGGTCAGTGCAGCCGCCCGGATTGCGGAAGACCCAGGTTCGATTCCGGCTGGGTCGGGTGGGCGTTTAATTTTTTCACTGTATTTTATAAATTTTATAAATATTTAGATATTCAGTGTTTTGATCTCGTCATGTAAACTAGATAGTCGCTCACTACGGGCCTAATACGAAGGCTCAAGGTTACCCAAAGAGCAATGGAAAGGGCTATGCTTGGGTATCTCTGCGCAATCAAATCAGAAATACGGAGGTGTGTTGAAGAACAAAGGTTACCGACATAGCCCGAAGAGTTGCTAAGCTAGAACTGATGGCCGCCGGGACGGAACAGATCGCGAGTAGCGACCGCGCGCCAGAAAACGATGTGTGGGCAGGCCTCCAAAAAGGCGGACCGACAATCTGGTGAACGTTGCGGATAGCCGCTGGATACGAGCAGCACAAAACCGGTCGTTTTAAGACCCTTGGGAGAAGCCTTTGACCAGCAGTGGACGTCTTTTGGTAGATATGATGATATGGCTATGTAAACTCAAAATAGCTTATTCGAAGCTTACTCTGTTTGTTAAGTAAAGCAATCAGCTCCAATATTAATCGGTCACATATTTCCGCCCAACTATGCCTCACCTCCCACGAAGTATGCGTCTTGCGAAGACTTATCGAAAACTTACATTTTACACTCCACCTGCCTTCACGTTCCAACAACAACAAGTAACTATTCTCATTGTAACTTTTCCCGCGGAAGTTGTAAGCTTGTACTGACATGATACTTTTGCAACATCTTCCAGTAGTCATCCGTTACACGATTTTTGATTACCCCATTAAGCATTTTATTGATATCTACCTTTAATCAACTAATATTATGATTACGGTAAATGAGGAGCTCGATAGCGCAGTGGTTAACGCGCCCGGTCTGCAAGTGCTGAGGTTCAGCAACTTTTGCAAAGGCCGGTTATCAGATGGGAGACAAAAAATATTTTTCATCTCGAACTCCTCCCCGTTGTTGGTTGTTGGTCCCGGCTGCTTTACAACCACCAATCTGCACTGGGCCCGAGTGGTGATTTATGGCCCGTTCTACCTATCCATCCATAGAGGCTCGTGCCCCACCAGTGGTGACTTAAAAATGAGCTGATGATGATGACGATAATGATGTTTATGGTGGAGAACAGCCATGGTTGTTTTATATGGAATTCGTCGTATTCCTGTGACTATGTTATTTTTGATATGCATAGTGCATGAGGTTTAAACTGGATTCATTTGTACTGTGCCAGGTTTTGTGCCAGAGCGCTTTTTTAGAGGGAAGCGTACAGGCCTACAGTAACACAGGTTTATAGTCCAGCATTTTTTGATGTAGGTTTACAAATGAATAATGACATAGCGTGTGCAAATTAACGTATGCAATTGACCCCTTTGTAGTGTTAAAGATTGAGTTTTCTTGTCTTAGAATAGAACAATATTTATGATGATTATTTACATATAATTTTACGCAAATATTGTTGCGAACAAATTACAATTTAAAAGAGAATAGGGCTCCTTTGGCTTATAAAGTAAAAAGTAGATAGTCTTGATTAATTTCGGCAAGTTGGATTGAGACACGATAGCAAAGTTGGCAGTGCACCTGAACCAGTATGTCATGGGGTGCGGGTTCGAATCCCGCTCGTGGAATTTCGTGAAAAATATTTATGATATTTTTTCTTGTATAATTATAATAGTATCCCCATTCATTATTTCTTCGTCGTTGAGTCCTCATGCCTGAGGGTCGTGACCACCAATAGCAACATCGCGGACCAGGGCTCTCCGAGGGTCCTATCCTGGGCTAGGCGGATAGCCGCCTGCTTGTTGCATTTCAGGGCATCCAGAATAGCATCCGCCCACTGGGCAGGTGTTCTTCCTCTGATTCTACCTCCCTCAACGTGATCCACCAGTATAAGCTTCTCCAAATTACTAGGTTCCCGGCGAGCAACGTGACCAAAAAATGAGAGCATTCTTTCAAGGCATACTGATGATAGGCGGGTTTTAATGGCCAGCTCCTGGAGGATAGAAACGTTGGTGCGACGCCCAGTCCACGGAATACCCAGCATTTTACACCAGCACCAAATTTCAAACGCATCTATCCTTGATACAATACGAGCTTTCAATGTCCATTTTCAGAGGCATATAGAAAAATAGAGAAAATCATAGTACACATTTGGGTAATTTTCGTGCTGCGATAGATGTTACAATTTCTCCAGATCTTCTCTAGGCGTTTCGCTGCTTTTGCCATTTGAGCCCGTCAAACAACTTCCATTTCGCAGTCTTCATTATTTATTTATGTCCAAATTAAAGGTGAAAATTGTGAATGGAAAAATTACTCCTTAAATAATTAAAATGGCTGTTTCGCAATTTGCTCCTTGTACTCTTGATTTTTCTATTCCCGCTTCTTGCACGTGCAAATTAAGCTTAATTTCCGCTATTGTTTCATTTCACTCCATCGTGAAATTTTAAACGATATTTTTGCTGAACATTTCAGTTATTCAACGGAAACCTACATTATTCTTATGTTTCTCTTAAAAGATTACATGCACTCCAGAAAGTTCTAGGTAATAATATTCTATATAATTATCTTTATTTCACTAAATGTACTGTCAAAAATAAATTATGACGCCATTATTTTTAAATTCTTATACTGCATTACTATATTTATATAATTACTGAAAAATATCTCTTAAAAATCGCCTTGCCCCAGGCGGGATTCGAACACACGTCCGGCCGAACTTCGACAGGAAAACTGGTGTCTCGTTAGCTTATTTGGGAGAGCTGTCAACCAGATAAAAGTTTAATAATGCCATATGTATGTGTACTCTATCCTAATCACCAGCTCATTTTATGTTCCCATTGCTGGGGCACGAGCCTTCCCTGTGGATGGATCGGGAGAACGGACCATAAATCACCACGCGGGCCCAGCGGATTGGTGGTTGTTAACGACTACTAATGCAGCCGAGACCAAACGGCTTTACGTATGAGAAGCACGGAAGAGCCCGAGATGATACATTTTTGGTCACCATCATCCGATGACCGGCCTTTGCGAAATTTTAACTTAGCCTTAGCAATCGCAGATCGGGCGACCACTGCGCCATAGTTCTCCTCCACACTTTACTCTATAAATGATATACTCTATGTGTTCAGGCCTAGCGCCTACATCACTAGTTTAGCAACGAACATTCACCCGAGCTACCCTAAAACGATGACATTTATATTTTATCTGCCAGCATTTTTTATCTCAATCATTCTGGTTGTTCGATTCATTGTTGATAGCTGTAACTCTGTATTAAAACTACTTTAATATTATAAAGCAAGTTAGAAAACATTTTGGGTTTCATTTTGAGGCTCCTTTATGTTCACTACGAGACACTATGATTTATGGTAATAACCAACATATTCTAGTAACGCGATATGTTGCTAATTACTAATTACTACAGTGGCAATGGTGTCATCCAATTAATTATGTGAATCCACAATTACAATTGGGTCATATGTTAGTCATGAAGCTAGCTGCAATATCTTAATAATCATGTAGTATTGTTTGTATGCTAAAAAAATATTTAATTAGTTTTAACACAATATGTTCTTACTATTTTGAGACAAAAAACTTTTAATAAAACTAACACAAGAAATTTTTCATTGCTATAAAGTTGAAATGAAACAACTTTTACGGATCTACTCGCGTTTATTTTACACATTAGTTTTAATTAATGTTTATCCTGACGTTTCGAACCCTTTGCAGGGTCCGTGGTCACAGGGAGACATTTCAATGTGTAGTGTTCGCGTAAACTTTAGAAAACAATATGCTATAAAGTTATTAATAATAGAAAACAATTTTTCACATAATTCTGGAGCTACCTGTAATTTTATAATTTTATTTGACTACCTGCATAGCCGAGTGGCTTGCACGCGTTCGCGGTCGGGTCAATGTCGAAAACGAACTTTTCGATAATGTGTCAAGTCTGAGTGGTTGTGGTACCGTCGTTGTTTCTGATTTCCATGAAACGAGTGCTTTAGCTACTTACTTTGAGATCATAACAATGTATGTGATGTTGTCTCATATTAATACTTACTAAGGTACAGCGTACAACCAAACACATAAGTTTTTATGTTACAGAATTTAATTCTTTACACTTCTTACACATTTCGAAATTTCACCAGTTAATTGAATGCCAAAAGGAGCTTTACATTTAAGGAAACGACCCTTAATGCATAAGTCAGATAAATGTCAGTCAGCGTCTTCACTCGCGACAGTTCATGAAATTGGACAGACGAATATACCTACGGATTACATTTTATTTCATTCTTACGGGGGAAGATATAACGGTTACGTAAATAAATAACGTTCCTAAATCGTTGTACATCGTTCTTCACGCATTATGAGATTCAATAACACTTAGTCATGTCGAGCGCTTACCGGAATATCCCTCTTATTCATGCTTTAGAAAGGCCAAGATTGAACAGAAATATTATGATACTGGCGCAGTGGTTAACGCGACCTGTATTGCGATTTCTAAAGTAAAGCAACTTTCGCAAAAGCTGATTTTCAGATGAGTGACCAAAAATGTATAATCTTGAGCTCTTCCGTGCTTCGAAAATGACGACCCCGAGGGCGCCTCTAAAGGCTCGGACCTCGGCTCGGGTTGACCGGGCCATGGTGGAGGAGAGAAGCGCCCAGGTACCGTACCTGGTAAAGAGCGCGTGTGAACCGGTTCGTCGTACCCTTGTTCTACGAGTACGGTGTCCTGGGCCTAGTGTGCATGTTTAGTGTATTCTGTAAATGTGTAGTGGCATTTAGAGGATCCCGCGGGGGGGTGACATCGCTGCTCCCTGTTTTGCGCGATCTCTTGCCAGTCGCTGGTTTCCAGGAGCTCATGTAGGTAAATCGCATTCCTAGGTGATCTAAAACATTATACGACAGTAAAAGCTGCATTAGTTTAGACACATAAAAAAAATATATCTTTATTCGAAACTATAAAACTCCAGCCATGAATTCTGATTGTAAAAGCGTCCCAAAATAAATGGTGAGTTACGCTCGAATACATTCATCATGCTTCGCTACAGCATCCAAACACATTTTGTACTCACAATTCATATTTTGTTATTGACAAATTGACATGATTAGTCAATTCAATTTCTTGTAAAATGAATCTAATTCAAACTCAAATATTTTTTTCAATCTTTCACAGACATGAAAGTTTTAAAACACCTTTAAGTTCACAAACACTTTTTTTTTATTCCTTTAGTTGATGGCTTCGTGCGATTAGCATATTTAGCCAGTGTCAAAGTATTTTTTCTTACAAGTAATACATAAATAAACAATATTAATCCTTCCTGTATGATGATGGTCAATGACCCCTCAAGTATCTCAGTAAAGATGTGGAACTTTACTAAGGCCTCACGCAGATTTCTTGAGAGAATTTGAAAAGTGACGTTGTACTGTTTTGTTTCATTTGCCAACACTCATCGAATCACGCTCACGAACACTTAACAGTTTATAATCTACCATTATTTCACATTAATATTCGACACAGAAATTTTAGAAAATAAAACGAAACCACAGACATGACTCTTTACTTTCCCACCAAGAAGTCTCACAGACACTGATGTTAGGTATGGCGACATATTTAGATAAGATGGTGGTAGCTAGACAGGCGGGCAGACAAGCCCTACCACTAACCAAACCAACTAAATCGAAACCGGGATACCTCTGGGTCTAAACCGGTGGTCTCCACTCGACCACAGAGGCGGTTAAAATAGTTTCTTAATAGTTAAGGGTTACAAGCTTCCTTTGGCCTTATCCCCATTTACCATTAGGTTATCTATAAGATATACCCCGTCGAAATAACAAAAACGCAAACATAACGCAAGCGAAGCCGCGGGCAGTAGCTAACACACTATAATAACATCTTTGCGATCCTGACGGGTCCTCACTGCGAGCATTAACTGTTAAGATAGGGTACGTAATCCACATTAGGGTATATCAAAGAAACCCTTAATTAAGTACAGTTTCAGCTACCGTGGCCTGAAATGGTTAAGGGTATTGTTATCATGCGATCTCATTATCATCGTTAGGCATCCCTCTGAAAGTCAAATTAACATAAATAGGGTATTGGCACCAATATTCGACAGGAACCAGTGATCGAAATTTATGTCCTTTAATCATTAAAAATATCAGAATATCAGAAGGCTCAAGGTAACTTAAAGAGCAATGGAGAGGGCTATGCTCGGTGTTTCTCTGCGTGATCGAATCAGAAATGAGGAGATCCGCAGAAGAACAAAGGTTACCGACATAGCCCGTAAGCTCAAGTGGCAGTGGGCAGGGCACATTGCTCGCAGGACTGATGGCCGCTGGAGCGGAACAGTCCTTGATTGGCGATGGCGATGTACTGGAAATCGCAGTGTGGACAGGCCTCCAACAAGGTGGACCGACGATCTGGTGAAGGTCGCGGGAAGCCGCTGGATGCGAGCAGCACAAAACCGGTCGTTATGGAGATCCTTGAGTCTTTTCGCTGAGATGAATTATTAAAAATGTGGGGCAATTGATTTTTGTGTTTAGCAACAATTGTAAACCGACCACCTGCTGCCTCGCTTCTCACATAATATTTCAACGAAAATCTTTGAAATGAAACAACTTTTACGGATCTACTCGCGTTTATTTTACACATTAGTTTTAATTAATGTTTATCCTGACGTTTCGAACCCTTTGAAAATCTTTGTTATTTTTGGTGATGAAAACTCTGTCGAATACTGGTAACATTACCCTACATTACACATTCACGCCGAGAGTTTTAACCGCGGGCTTATTGTTACCGAAAAAGCAATCAGTTGTTGATTGTACAATTGCATCGCGACTGCCCTAGTTGTGGTTGATAAATTGGTATTACGGACACAAATCGCTCATAATAAATTAATAATAGTACCGCAAACTTTCGTTCCACACCACAGCTAGGATTGGCTGGAAGAGATCTCTTCTAGAGATAAGCTCACCTTTGTATATATCCTGTATAACGTCTGTTTTAATGTGTGTTTTATATGTGCAATAAAGGATTAAATATACTCTCATTAATTTCTTCAGATATGCTCGCCGGCTAAAGGTACTCATGACCTGCCCTCCGACCGCCTAACCGATAGCTTTGACTACGTGTATAGTTTATGACGTCATCTTGTCATTTCGTACCACCTATGACAGCAATATCGAAAGCTATAGGCTATAGCTTCCGATATATGCTTATACCTATTAGCTAGATGACAAGATGACGTCATAAACTATACACGTAGCTAAAGCAATCGGTTAGGCGGTCGGGCCCCTGGCCTTTCGTTAAATGTCTTCGATTACAAAAAAATATTGTTTCATAGAACGCCTCAATGGAAGATTGGTTAAACGCTCGACCCGATAACCGGAGGTCCTGGGTTCAATCCCCAGGACGGGCAAATCGTGTTTCAGGTTATACACAGCCCGGGTTTTAAATCACCAGCCAGAACTTTGCAGGCGTGGTGATTAAGACATCAATTGTAGCGATGACTTGATTTCAATGATCGAAGTCTTTGCCTATCAGTGGACAGTATCTAGGCTTTTATTTAGAACGTTCTAACACAATGTTTATCAATACAAACTTATTACAAACTGTAAATACCAATGAGTATCGCAACCAATCACTAACTGATGTGTTATGGTAGTACCAGTTAGTGATTGGTGCGTCGCGTACACTGTGACATTCTAGATAGTCATTGGTCCTTACAGTTTGTAAATAGTTTGTTTTGAGTTACGTTGTGTAAGAAGGCACTTACATATATAATTATTGTATTGAGGTTTATCTAAACAGACTTTATCCGTTTGCATTTGTTAGAGACAAGCCACGAATCTCCCTTAAAACCTGCTTTGAGGAGGTCCCTAAGCCTGAGGCCAACTGTAATCAAAATTCGGAATGAGCATTCTCTCAATTACTTTCTATTATTAACCCTCGGAAGGACGGACGCAATTTATAAAGCTTTCCATTTGTGAAATATAAAAATGTTCGCTTACATCGTGGTTAATAAAGTGATCTCAATATATAAAACTTCCAAGTAGGTAACGGAAAGTTTTATATAGGATGGTGTACATGTTTTTGTGTACAAAAAATGTTATCTTTGTAAATTAAAGCAGGGTCTATATACGAGTAATGGGAAGCGAAAGTATCAATATAATACTTTTTATTCAGATAGCAAAAAAAATATTATTTTCATTAACATTTATGATAGTAGGTAGCGTTTTGTAATGAATCGCTCGCTCTAGGTATTTTAGCTTTTAGCGATTTGGCCCGTCCTGGAGCGATGGGGCGATCGCAAGGAGTGTGATCTTACTTTCCAGCTTACATAGGTTTTTACCAGACACTGGTGCTTCGACGGCTACCTCTGTAAGATGGTTCGGGAGCCAACGACCGTTTGCTATGAGTGAATGCACCCACGCCCTGGCGTATTGCCAAGAGTTTGACAGCGCGCGACAAGACCTGCGCGCAGTCATTAGCCCTGACCTCACGCTGACGGCCGTGGTAAATGCCATGCTCGGAAGCAGAAGGTCGTGGGACGCTTTTGCCTCGTTCTACGAGAACATCATCTTGCCTAAGAAGAGACCGAGATGGCAAAGGAGGGTACACTAATCGTAGCGCGTAAGCGCCGACGAGTGGGCCGACGGATTTTTTTTTGGTGAGATTGCTGTTTGCCTCTTACGGCATTTTCAGCTTCACCGGGCTTGTTTGGGAGCGGCGAGGAACGTAAAGGGTCCCTCAAGCCGTGTGAAACGAATCACCTTCGGAGGTTTACTAGAGGGAACGGCATCGCGCACTAGTGCGCGTCCCCGTGCCCTACTAGATTCTCCGAAGGGTTCGGATCGGTTCGGATAATGGGCCGTCGGAGGACGTTACACGGGCTTTTGTACCCATCGTAACAAGTCATGGGGTGGGGGTCCCAACCTGTCCCACACTCCCTGCGACATAATCTTGGAGTGAACGCGCCCCCCTCGTACCCGGGGACTTCGGCGCCTTCGTAGAGGCCGCAGGGTCGTATTGGAGTACCCTAAATGGGGCCACCGCGCGGGCCGTGGAAGACACCTTTGACTGTTCGGGGTTTCGCAATCGAGAAAGCCGGGTACTGAGTGGTACGAGCTATCGAGCTACCTGATGGGGAAGAGTCATCACCGCTGTATGCGGAGCTGCATATGCGTTACCGATTTTGAGATCCCAATTTACAAGCTTTTGGAGGACCGTATGACCTTATAGCTCACGAGAAACCCCAAGGGAGCCCGTTCCATATCGTACAGATTAGCCCCGCAGGCCCTAGCCCTTGATCAACGTACAACGAGATTGTATTTTGGCGCCAATTGGACGACGCTTTCACAAAACTCTGGTGTTGTGGTTTTTCTCTTTTCTCATTTTGGCGCCCCCTTGCCACCAGATGCCTAGAACGACCGAACGAACGATTTAGAACGACTCGCTCTACCTACACAAAACGTAACCTTGCAACGGGTTTAGAACGTCAACAATTTACCTCACAAGTGTTTCATATTAATATGTAATGTTGATGTTAACGAAAGCTCTTTTTTTTTTTTGTTTGAGAGAGATTGCTGATTGCCGCTGCGGCATTTTCAGCTTCACCGGGCTTTTTTGGGGGCGGCGAGGAACGTAAAGGGTCCCTCAAGCCGTGTGAAACGAATCACCTTCAGAGGTTATCTAGAGGGAACGGCATCGCGCACTAGTGCGCGTCCCCGTGCCCTACTAGATTCTCCGAAGGGTTCGGATCGGATCGGGAACGAAAGCAATACAACAACTGCTATTAAAAATAAACAAAATTACAATTTTTGAATGCGCAACATTGGTGCAGCGCATTTCCTAAATGCGCGGTAATCTTTACGAGCTTCAGATAGCTAAATGCGGGCTCATTAGTCTCTACTTTTGGAATGGCCGGCCAAACTAAGCATTTGTGCTCAGTAATGAGCGGTGAGACATTACGAAACCGCTTAGCGATCGTATTAATAACTATTGCCTTAATTAACAAGCGGATAGCGACAAAGATCGTGATGTAATAGTTGATTTGCCAATTTTTTCTTAACTCTTATTATTGAGGTTTTATTGTTAACATTTGGTTTTTTTTATTATTTACGGTTAAGCACTTGACGTATTTTATACCTTATGTTAAGTGATGAAGGTTGAAGGTGGCTATGCTCTTCACCCGGAATTACTGAGTCACTATAACTTATATCTTAAAATTTTAATTAAATTTAAATAAGTAAATAAATCTAACTGTCTATTTTATCTCTAACTGTCGACAACAATGCTGCTAACGTTAATGTTATGGAGACATACTTAGATATGATGGAGCTCCATCATATCTAAGTAGCCATGTGGACTTAAAACAAGCCCTACCACCAACCAAACCAATAACAAAAATGCAAAGCAAGGCTGAAATTAGGTTAACATTTTTTTTCTTAATTACTTTATTTATGAGCTTATCTTTAAGGAATTATTAAATATTGTTTTTTAAAGAAGCTGGAATGCTACTGCGACTTTCTGCGACTAAAATTGTTCCGAAAAGACATTTTACAGTGAAACTGCTTTTAAGTTTGTATACAATTATTATTTTTCTAAGTCTAATTTTATGGCTGGAAAATCACAAAATCGTGACGAAATAGTTAGAAAACGCTGAGCACACTTTTTGATAGCAAAATAAATATATACAGATTTTTATTCATATTTTTATTCATTCATTTTTATCATACCGTTACATAATAATATATACATAGAGCCAATCAACCTCCCCAAATTGTCTTTATTCAAATATGAGTTCTCGTTAACTTGATTACATGTTATTTTGCCGAGTTTCCCGTTCGACGCTTATTGTTCAAATAACATTTTACTTTTTAATTTCATATAACTCTGTTTAGTCAGAATACAACACTAACTTTTTTATTCCTTACGGATAAGCACTTGGTCTTCATCTAGCCTGATGTAAAGTTATGATAAGGTTAAAGCGCACACCACCCGAAACCCCAACGGAAGAACTGACTATTTTATATCTAACTATCAGAACACAACAATGCTATGCTGACATTGATGTTAAGGCGACATATTTATATAAAAGATGGTGGTAGCAGTAGCTGGCTTAGCCAGGCGGACTTAAAACCTACCAACAACCAAACCCAGTACCTACAAACATGTAGGTACAGTGCATCTATTTGCTCAATGTCTCTCACAAGCTTCGTGTTTCGGTTGTCATCGGATTTTTATCAGTTATAGAGTATATAGAGTCGATACTACTCCTTTTACTTATTATTAATTTATTTTATAAAAATTATAAAAAATAAAAAAATAAAAATCTTTTATTTCAGACTATTGATCTAAAATGAAGGGAAATACTATTTTGTCATACGTACCTAATTGATTTACAATTTATAGGTTTACAGCTCTATATATATATACCTAGTTACAAGATAAAGTTTTAGGTTTAGGTTTAAAGGTAATTTATATATTATTTATATAGATTACAGTATACAAATTGTCACTCTGTGGTATTTGTTGCGATATATGCAGTTTAAGTTTATTTTTAAACATTGTATAGTCTCACAAGTTTTCACTTCATCTGGTAACCTATTAACAGCTGTCTTTTTCCCATATTTAGTCCTACTTGTAATTAATTTGAGTATGTTTTTGTGTCGGAGATTATGCGTTTATTTTTTTATTCATTATTTATTTTGAGTGGTTCGAAGTCAGGAATAAAGTTGCAACAAATAAAGATATTTATTTGTTACAACTAGTATCATGTACGATGTTTTTGATGTGTTGATTGTTAACAAATTAGATAGCAACCATTGGTTTAAGGTATCTAGGTCTTTTTGGGCGTCTGCGATTGTAACGTGAACAGAGTGGTCGAAGTAAAACAAGCATGTGTCATCAGCATATAGTGTTAGGTATCCGGTTAGTCTTATTTTAATAATAGTAATGGGCCGATTATAGAACCTTGAGGTAAATCGTAGGAAATATCATTAGAAGAACTTGTAAACTCTGCAATCTTAACAAATTGACGTCTATTGTTTAGATAACATTTAAACATTTTTAGAGCCGTATCCATGATGCCTATATCGTTTAGCTTTAAGAGTAGTTTTTGGTGACTACTTACAGTGTCAAAGGCTTTTTCAAATCAATGAATATACCCAGTGCAATATTATTTTTGTCAATCTGCGTTTTAATTTTGGTAATTAAATCTATAGCAGCTGTAGTTGTACTGGATTTAGGGAGAAAGTATTACTGGTCAATTAAAATATTTTTTTCAAGTAAGTAATCGCTAAGTCGATTATACAACGTGTATCAGACAGGTTCAGCTATAATCCAGGGTTTCAAAGTATCCCTAGTATAGACCCTTTCTATAAATACCTTAGTAAGATAAGCGCAATTAATTTGTTTTTGCATTTACAAACATAGTTAATCTGTCGTTAATTTAAAATCAAACAAGCTAAACCCATCACTAGCAAGGTCATGAACTCTCTATGATACGCTGCCTACACTGCACCTCCTGCTTGTAAAACTGCGTGCCCTAGTAACGGCGTGCCGCCTACTGGAACAAGAAGTTGCTCCTGGTACTTTTTAGGGATCGAAATTAATTATTGTGTAGACTATATAATAATTGGGAATTATTGATGGTAAGCTTAGATAAATTTTTGCATTAATAAATGTCAATCATAATCGAATCACGCACAATCCATAATCCGGACGGCTGCCCTAACCACTACGCTACCGAGGAAGACTGGTTTTATCCATCGATATTAGTCAGCGCTGGATGCGTATGTTTTTAGCTTTTTCCCGTTGCTTTATCAGATCTTAGAAGTTTGCACTTCTTAGATATTTTAGCGTTTCATACTGTTTAGAAAATTGTTTGCATTGTTAAAGTTCAGGTTCAGTTCAACTCAGGCGGGAATCGAACTATGCAACTTTTGCAATCCGGGCGGCTGCATTTTAACCACATGACAAATGAGTCTGGACTCTGGATTGGACTGTGGAGACTGGTGTTGGTGGTGGCGTGGTTCGATTCCCGTCCGAGGTGTTCAACTTTTTTCAGTGCAGTTCAGTAACTTGCAATTATTTTAGACTAGTAGGTAGACATTTATACTGTCTACTTGCAGTGCTAGTTACTACGAATACTTTCCGAAGTCAGACTACAAACCTAATAGTACCGATGTCATAGAATACTACTGTAAACTGGCTTAAGCGCTGCGAAACACCACTCACTGTCACTATGTAGGTATTATTTTTACGTTTGTTCTATTAATTTAGTCAAATGGTGATAACATCTTCCATCACACGTAAGTTTTATTTAGTACTTATGTCACAGATGTTTGAAAATGTTATTCTTATTATTGTAAACAAAAACGAATGTGTAAAGTATTACAAATACAAAAATACAAAAAAATACAAAAAAGTTTATTTCAGCAACTTAGTCTAATACATGCATAAGTATTGAAACTTTGTATGTTACTACATAGTTAAACTTAGTTTACCTAATGAAATTTCATACAAATATGTAGTTAGAATTTCATGAAAGCTTACATTTTATACCGGGTCAATCAAAGCGGTTAGAAAAATAAAATGAGCTACAGAACCCTTTAAGAAAAAAAGACACGCGCACGCTTTCTTGTTACTCCGCCCATACCAGGAGTTGCCCCTAGTACTTTTTAGGGATCGAAAATTAGACTTAAGTTACCCAAACTAGCAATATTTTTAAAGTAATAATTGAAGTACTACTACTGTAATTTTTTTATCACTGTTCAAATTATTAATTAGGCGCGCGCAGGGTAGTTATGCGGAGCAGGTACATACGTTACGTAGCGCTAGCGCAGGCTAGTGTAATCGCGTTTGGTTTAATCAGTTTAAATTAATAAGTTAGAACTTAAACTGATGTTGTATTTTTAAAGCGAAAACTAAAACAACGAAACCCGGGATTTCAGGAATCCTTAAATATTCAAACCATTTTTGTTAAAAACTAAAATGAGCTACAGACAGAACCCTAGACTCACGCGCACACTTTCTTGTTACTCCACCCCTACCAGAAGTTGCTCCTAGTACTTTTAAGGGTCAAAAATAATTATTGTTGAGAGTTCATAACTTACGGTTTGTAATGTTTTGAATATTAAAAAAAAATGTAACCATTGCTTACGATGTCAACAAATAAAACCCTTTTTTGACCATTTTTACAGTGTTACTTTTACAGGTACAATAACATATACATTTAATTTTCTCAAAATCATAAATGTTTTGGATTCGAACATTCATACTAATTAACCGTCAGAAGTACTTACCTGATGGATAACACATTCCTGACCTGACCTGGTGATAGGAACAGAGAAAAATTTACTAAATGAACGTCTCAAATTTCTTTTCTAACTAATAAAAGTAGGAAGTCGTAATTTATGTTCTTAGTGAAAAAAATAACAGAACGGAACCCTTAAAACCTTATCAAAAATAAATAAGGGAGGAGTCGGCACAATAGGCACAAAAATACTAGGTTCACAGCAGAGGCAAAGGAGGTGACCTTTAGGTAGTAACACTAGACTGAGTTCATTACTCCAATCAGCTGATTGATTAATGTTGTCTTAATGTCGATAAACTCGTATTATTTTCAAAAGTACGTACTTCCACGATGACCGAGATATCAAGAAATGTTTTGATGTGTACCAACTCACTAAAAGTAACTGATTAGGTACGTGAAATATGGCTGGCCCTGTTTGATACAGATTGTATAAGATTCTCTCCAATATTTTCGACATCACGGGTAACACTGATGTCGGCCTATAGTTACTCGGGTCCAGTTTGGACCCAGATATATATATACAGGACTAACTTTGGCAAACTTAAGTGATTTAGGGAAGACACCGAACTTTAAACATTGATTTATTGTATGAACTAATTTATCAACAATGAGATTTCTAAGACATTTCATTGCTTTGATAGAAATGCCATCAATACCAGTGCTGGTGTTAGTATCCAGGTCGTCTATAATTTTATTTAATTTATCTATACTAGAAGGTTTAGGATCATTTAATACAACTTCATGTGCGTAATTATGTCCGTACATAAGGATTTTACTGGTATCAATGTGGTATTATTTCTGGGGAATTTTACTGACTATTTCAGTACCGATAGACGAAAAGAAGGAATTGAACAGATTACAAATTACAGTACCGTCGGTAATCAGTTCGGAATCAGATCTCAAATTTGGAGGAGCAGGGCTGTTTTTGGTTTTATTTACTGTCAAGGTATTAATTAGTTCCCACATTTTTATAGGTTGATTGTATGTTTCGTAAAATAATTTGTTCCTTTGTTTGTTTTTATTATTTATTTCGGATACACAATCACGACGTTGTTCTCGCGTTCGGATCGCTCCTTGAGTTCGAGGATAAGGTCTTCGTGGCAAAGAAAAGGCGATATAGGTAACAAGTTTTCGGACACCTGCGTTTTTTTTAAATGCGATGTTTCTGATTCTATAATATTATTTTTTTCTTGAGTTTCTGTGTTATTAGCCTTTACATTTTCCATATAATTATTGATCAGTTTTAGTTGTTGAGTAAAATTTTTCTTCTTTATTTATTCCAGTTATTTCACATTTTTTATACGATAAATTTTCATTTTGGTTTTTTGCAAAATCTTTTAAGAACGCCATTATGTCTGTTCAAAAATTCAAAATCATTTTCATATTCTTCCATTTCGCCACGCTTCTTTCGCTTTTTGGTGTTAGTATTAATAAACGAGTCATCAACGCAAGTGCTTAAGTTCGGTTTGACCCGCTGCCGCGTCCGCTCTAGCTCGTCAATGTAGCAAGTGGCGGCGTTCGCTGCAAGCTCATTGTATGTTTTGTAGTTCGAATAGTAAAGAACAATAGCAGTCCACTTGTGGTGCTAGTAGTGAAGTGTAGATGGCTCTAGTAACAGTATGCAGCTAGCTAGCTAGTGACCGCTAATTTCAACCGCAGTGCGCCATGCGTTCGTGGTTCATTGGCTCAAGGAACCGAGTTCAAACCCCAGCCAGACAGAAACTATTTGCGAATGTTTTTCGAACGTTTCTAAAAAGAAATCAACCAGTCTCAAGAAGCTCGAGTGGGAATCGAACCTACGACCTTTGGATTATCGGTCCAATACTCTGACCGCTGAGTTACCAAGACTTCCAGAAGACTCGTTGATTTTTTCTAGTACTTTGTAAATAAATTAAAGTGTTTTCAAAATCATTGTTATTTGGGTTACCTATGAAATTGACGTTCTTTTCTCACTTAGTTACTTCTAAAGTTTGTTAATATTATAATACTCATTTAATTAAGACTATGTTACTTAGGCTTCAGTAATAACAATGATTTTAATTTTGTGTCATTATGGGCCAATTTCTTTTTATTTAACTTTTTTTTTTATTAGCGGAATTGACCTTTACTTTCATTATAGCTTTAGACTAGTTTTCTTTTTATTTTAAGGTCTGTAGCTATATTAAGCTAGTGAAACAAACACTTTTGAAAAAATTAACAGAGCCACGATATCGTAATTCGGAAGTGCACCTGACCCGGTACTGTTTTTTTTAACACATTTCCAGATTGTTTTCATAATGTCATAATATGTAGGTAGCATAGGGTTGACCTTTAGTATTACCCTACCGAATGGCAAACACCTGCTGATAACAAGAGCATTAACATTATCACACAGCGGATCTCATGAGCATTAAATTTTGCACAAAGTCATAAAAATTGGAAATTACACAAACAGATAGAGTTCTATTGTTTGCACACATATAAATGTTTGACTTTTGTTTTAATATTGCGCGTTTCTTACTAAGTTCATGAATTATGACTACTTTGGATAACAGATTGCGTACCTACTCTTTTAGTTTAGAAAGAAAATAAACAGTTTTTGAATAAATCACGCGAACCCGACCATTATAAAAATTTGTAAAACAAAAACATTATCGAGACTTTGTTTAATTTTGCTTTGGCTCTTGGCCAAAAAGTGAAGAGTGTGTGCAGTATAGTTTCTTAATATCTCTTAATCCTTTATTGTACATAGAAAGTCAGATGATAATATGTGTATATTATATATAACTATTATGATGTTACTGATTACTGCTCAATTTGGAGAGGTAGTGCTCTTTCAATTTGTGTTTAAAATATGCTACTGTCTACTGTGTTTTATTGTCTTAAATGAGTGTATTCTATATATCGCACTACCAAATAATAAAATACACTAATATCTGAGATTGAACTGTACTGTAACTAGAATACGGTAAAATTTCAAATATCAGTGTATTTTGAGTTACAACAGTATTGTATTGGTAAACAAACAGTGCAACGTTTCTCAGTGGGTTTCGGCAGAACATTAAAGTTGTGACCTTGGTTGCAACTAGAAAACAGAGTCAACGCCCTTTGTTTGACCTCAACGCCATATACAAATTTTACACTAAGTTATCGCCTTGTTATTTTAGGTTTCCCTTTTTATAAGTATGTCTTTATTTATACGTCGAGTGTCCTAGCTAATATTATAAATGCGAAAGTGAGTTGTTTGTTTGTTGTTTGTTTCGCTTTCACGCGTAAACTCAAAACTCAAACGTAAATTTAAGCGAACATCATGAAATTTTGTACACATATTCTCAAGAGTATAGTCAAAGAAATTGGATACTTATTATTAAAGAAAAAAATGAGTATGTTTGTTTGATACGCTTTCACGCGTACTGTTTAACGATTTGTTTGTTTTGTTGTCATAGAAACTGTCAAAAGCGGTACGAAGTCCGCCGGGTCAGCTAGAAACAAATAAATGCTTAATCATTCATTCATTCAACGTCACTTTTCATATTATCTCTAGAATTACGCGTGACGTCTAAGTAAAGTCTAAGTAAGACGGCTTGGGATCATTTAACATTTCTAAAAGATTTAATATTATATGAAGAAAATATTTAACAACAGCTCCTCAACTCTTTGACGCCTTTGTCCGTGGTCACGGGGACCACAGACCCTGCAAAGGGTTCGACACATATAAAGATTAAAGAAGAAGATTATTGAAGTAATAAAACAAGTAAATTATTTTTATATATTATCTATTCAAGGTTCACATTAAACAAAAAATTCTAATGAAGTTTAAATAGCTAGATTTTTTTTATGTTAAATGGAGGCAAACAAGCTGGCGGGTCACCTAATGGAAACCGCCGCCCATGGACACCCGAAAAACCAAAGTAATCGCAGATGCGTTGCCGGCCTTAAGGAAGGAGTTGAATCTTGAGGAGGGAGTAGGAATTGGGAGGGGGAAGGTGAGAGATGGACCTCCGGTACTTTCACTCACCGGACGAAACACAACAGCAACGAGTGCCATTGTTTCGCGCCGATATTCTGTGAGAGGTACAACGCCGGGCGAGCCGGACCATTTCGTGCTGCAACGCAGCGTGGCCCTTAGGCACTTAAACAAAATAACAAGATAATTTGTGTAAGGCGATACCGCTCGATAATAGCAACATGTACATTTTAATAGAACCAATATTTGCAGGGCTTCTTCTATTCCGAAACTCAATTATAAGTAAATAAGTAACTCTTAGTTAATAATTATGAAAGTAAAGTTATTCTTGGAGAGTAATTATGAGTGTCTGCTAGCGTGTTTACTTGGATTGTTATATCTGGCAAGTTATTTTTTTTTATTTAACAACGCAAACAACAAAATAGACGTTAATACAACATAATACAAAAAAAACACAACCACGCATCATGCTTACCCAGTTAAAGGCAATCACGGGTAACACCGAACAAGTTGAGTATGTTATACGTTGGGGTCACTAAAAATTGTAAGTAAAGTAAACAGCCTATATACCCTGCAGCTGGACAAAAGCCTCCATATTTAAATCAAGTCATCGATACAATTGATGGGTATTAGCTTAATCACCACGCTATACAAATGCGAGTTAGTGATCACAAAACCCGGGCTGTGCATAGGAAAATCCGAAACACACTGTACCCGACCTGGAAATTTAACCCAGGACCTTCGGGTGTCGAGCCCAGCGCTTTGCCAATCGGCCACCGTGGCAAGGAAGCATAATTTTTTTTTTATCATTAATCATTGAAAAGCTCAGGCAATGTTGATGACTGCAAACGAAGCCGGGGCCAATGGCGTTACGTGCCTTCCGAAGCACAGGGGAGCGCGAGATGATACATTTTTGGTCACCCATCCGATGACCGGCCTTTGCGAAAGTTGCTTAACTTCAACAATGCAAACCGAGCGCGTATACCACTACACCATCAAGATGCTCACTTTTAAGAATATTTAAGATATTACTAATTCCGTAGAAACACGAATCTCGTAATTTGAACAAGCATTAAACAATGGTGGCGTCATGTTATATCAGTTTTTGTAAGTATTCCACTCAAGCGAACGCATGGATTAGGAGTTCGTCACACAAAAACATTTTTGACGATAAGATAGTATTGTGCAGCCGCAAATATTACATGTTTCATGATGTAGGTATAGTGTAGGATGCCATTGGTTACTTCAAAACAGTTTTTTTATTGAGTCTGCTGTTGGCCTTAAGCGGGGCGCTCTTATACTAATTGTTTAAAGTTTATCCTTACTAAATTGTCTCAATAATTTGTTATTGTGTACATAAAAAAAATCACATTCTTATCGTACATAAACATTTTATTGAAACGAAATACGAACACGTTATATCGAATCTACTGATGTTTAATTTTACTTAATATTTTAATATCCCTGTGACCACTCTCTAAACTAAAGGATTCAAGAAATTCACTCGCTCTACTCAAATGACATTTTCAATTTAATTAAAGGTATGATCTTACTTTGACGTTTCGGCCCCTTACAGGGTCCGTGGTTATTGAAAGACTAAAATGTTGGGCGGTTTATAATGAATTGTGTTTGCGTAAAAAGCAATATGCAAGTAGTAAAAAGTGGTTCACTCCAATATGTAATGTTCGCGTGGACTTTACAATACAATAACTGCTAACTATCGGCCGGTAGAGCAGTGTAATCACTGGGCACTTGGGCAGATACAAAATACAATTGCGCGGTCTCTCACCTGTCACTATCTGAGTGTTATCGGTAGTCAATAACTTCGATATCCTCGTCGATTTAAAGCCAGCGGTCATACGAGGACGGTGTACACTGAGATGTAGATACAACAAAAATATTCCACTATGAGGAGCCCTTACACCTCCAAATGCCTTCTATGATGGGCACTTTCCAATATTTTGACACTGTAAAATAAAAAGAAAAAAGAAATGCCCTTGCTGAGTTTCTTGCCGGTTTTTCTCAGTACAAGGTTTCCCGCACTGTGTAGAATTACGAACCGATGGCATAGTTGACATTCACTAGTGCTATTTTGTAGCCTACACAGAATAAATGATTTTGAATTTAATTGAATTGAATATAACCTTTTAACCCTTTCTGGTAGTGACAATATAGATGCCAGCACTAATTAAACCATATGGAATTGCAATAGATTTGAAACCAGAAAAAATCTATATTTTTTCCTCTATAGGTTTTTATTTTTACCTCTATAGGTACGTACAGTCTTTTGACTAGTTTCGTTTAACTTTTGACTAGTTTTGACTCATATTTCATTATGACAAGGGTTACATTGTTTACATGTTAATGCTCGTGACTGTACCAGTCAAAGAGTTAAGGCGCTGACAACTATAAAATGTGCATGGCTTATAGTGTTACCCCTTTACAAATAAACAAGGAATAAGCTTCGAATAGTTATTCCGTGTTTTGTCTCTTTTACTCTAATTTTAAATGACGTTTACATGACAGAACAGAACAGACACAGAACACGGAATAACTATTCGGACCTTATTTCGTTGTTTATTTGTAAGGGGCTAAAAGTATACAACATACAACGCCAAGAAGAATAATTGCAAAAAAAGACTATATTTGCTACAATGTCATTGTTTCCAAAAAGCAGAATTATGAGAGAAGGCCTAAGCAGCTCAGCGGTCAGAGCATTAGACTGATTATCCAAAGGTCGTGGGTTCGAATCCCAATCGTGCTTCCTAAGGCTTATTGACTTTTTCTGGTATTTTTTTATCTTGTAACTCTAAATAGCATTACGAATACAATATTCTAAAATAATAAAAAAAATGTCTTCGATGGAAAAAACTAATGTCACCTCTGAGTGTTCTCTAATATCTAATCTAATAACAGGTATATCGTAAGTGTCCCGATTTGAAAACCGAAACCTAATATAGCAGTTCTAAATAAAAGCACCCTTAGGGCATTGATAGTACCTATCCCATTACCGGGAAATAGACAGCAAAGTATCGGGACAAAGCAATAGGAAACTTTAAACAGAATCTACTTTAACTACAACTTACAAACTTCGCTAGTTACAGTGAAACAGGACAGTAGCAAAGACAACTTAAACTAAAATAACTTTTGGTTTCTATGGTCGACCGAAGAATCGTCTCTCGGAACATGTACAACAAGTCAACTAGCTCTTGATTTCAAGAAACAGAAAGTTAATTGTACTTTCACAACAATGCTCCATAGAATGAAACTTTCAACAGTCAGTGCTTAGGGCATTCTGAGAATGTGGGGGGGAAGTCGGTCCTCATCCCTCCCCATGGCAGGGAAGGGCTCGAGAATGGCTGGACCGATTTGGCTAATTTTGATTTTGAGTAATTTGTGGAAGTTCAGGGAAGGTTTAAACGGTGAGAAACATAAATAATAAGTAACGGAAAATACTAAAAACGACAATTTAATTTTCCAATACAAAATTATTTGATTGTTTTGTTGTCATGGAAACTGTCAAAGCGGTACGAAGTCCGCCGGGTCAACTAGTATATAAAAAAATTGTTGCCATTGAAAATTAAGTAACTGTGATGCCGCTGCGTTCAAAATTCGAACGCTAAAACTTCAAACTATATTCTGCGGTTGTTTTGTATGCATATAACGTTTCTACCTATAAAACATCATTGGTTGCAAGTTGCAACACTTACTTTGTGTCTCTCTAGTTAAGGAAAAAATAGACATCTGGGACTGTGTTATTTCAATCTAAAACAATAAAGATAAAATAACTACTTTTCTTTCGATTTTGATCGAGACTTTATTTATAGAACTATCATCTTATTGACAAGGCGTTATCAGAACTATGATTCACAAGTAAAGATAGTAGGATCATAGACACAAGTGGTCATTCAAATAACATTGAAAATTGGTATACCTTTGTACTAAAGGGGAATACTATTAGGGTTGAAAATGAAGCCGCTACTAGCTTCTTTGATCTGATGTAGTTAACAATTTCATTGAGAAATTATAAGCTATAAGCCTATAAGCTATTTTGCTAAGCCGCTTTGATAGCGCGATTCAGACGACGAATCGCGCCACGCCATCTCGTAACAAATATGAGAACTAAACTTACTTTATATATTTACATGCGTCTTCAACAAACACACATTTGGAATATAGTCCACAATATTACAGTATACTATGTGCAAAAGGATTCGTGTTCAAAAGACGTCGTTCAACATCTTACTAATGACATTATTTCGCTGATGGAGTGTTGGTTATTAGGTTGTAGATGAACGTCATAAGATCCACATTTAAGTGAACATCTCGCAAGAATACGAGCAGGGGAGTACTGGATGACGAAGCGTTTACGACTTAGAGCAAGACGATTTTTATATATGGTTTTCTATTTTGCTACGGGAAAAGGCTTGGCCTTATTTTACCTGATCACTAAAAGCCTCACTGCGGTGGCTGTATGGCAATATGCTCGGCCCGATATCCGGAGGTCCTGGGTTCAATTCCCCGGTCGGGAAAGATGTGTTTCGTATATTTAGATGCATAGCTCTCGTTTGTGATTACAAATCCGCATGTGGCAAGCGTGGTGATAAAGTCAAAATCAAAGTTAAATAATTTTTATTCAAATAAACTTTAGAACAGTGCTTTTGAATCGTAGAAACATTTTTTTACCTACTACCCATTCAGGACGTCTATTTTTACCCGACTGCGTCAGAAAGAGGGTAATGTTTTTTAGCCCATTCTTCTCCACAGAGAAGAATGGGCGCAAGAAACTCCACAGCTTTATAAGTGACGACATTTTTATGCCATTACCAAGTTATACAAGTTTAAAATGCCCTGTGTGGTGCCGGGGCTAAAGAATGCACTACCCCATCTCTTCCCGTGGGTGTCGTAAAAGATGACTAAGGGACCATTCTAGAGGATGGGCAGCAGCATCTCTCTGAAGTTACCCTTAACCTATTGCGATCGACAACCGCCTGCCAAGCGTAGCGATTACGGCAAGTAAAACCCCCTTTCCCCCCCCCCCCCCCTCGTGATATGCACACCAGCAAAAACCAGCCCCTAATTCCCGACGGCCCCGCTCGCCCTAGCTACGGTAGCGGCCAAGGCAGCGACGGGCAGGGAGTGCAAAGAATCTCCGGCAGAGCTCAAGGACGGCAGGGCTTCAGGTACTGACGGAATTACGGCCGAGCTTCTGAAAGCAGGCGGAAGACCGGTACTCGTCATCGTCGTACTCTTCAGAAGCTATTTAATTCCGTCGTACTAAGGGACAGAACGCCAGGGACGTATCACGAAGGTATGGTGGTACTGTTCTTCAAAAAGGGCGACAAAACCATGCTGAAGAACTAAAGGCCCATCTCACTTTTAAACCACGTCTACAAGATGTTTTCAAAAGTCATAACTAATCGTCTCGCACGCAGGTTTGATGACTTCCAGCCGGTTTCCGAAAAGGTTTCTGCACCATAGACTACATACATACGCTACAGCAGGTTATACAGAAGACCGAAGAATATAACCAGCCTCTTTGCTTAGCGTTTTTGGACTATGAAAAAGCCTTCGATTCGATTGAAACATAAGCCGTGCTACAGTCTCTCCAGCGGTGCCAAATTGACTACCGGTATATCGAAGTGTTGAAGTGTTTGTATGAAAGCGCCACTATGTCAGTCCGTCTTCAGGACCAGAGCTCGAAACCTATCCCGTTGCAGCGAGGAGTGAGACAGGGAGATGTGATATCTCCGAAACTGTTCACTGCTGCACTGGAAGATGTTTTCAAGCTTCTAGACTGGAAAGGACTCGGCATCAACTACAACGGCGTATACATCACTCACCTTCGATTTGCTGACGATATAGTGGTCATGGCTGAGACCCTGGAAGACCTCGGCACAATGCTCGGTGACCTCAACAGAGTCTCTCAACAAGTGGGTCTTAAAATGAACATGGAGAAGACGAAAGGTATGAACATCCGATCATAATATTTTTACAAATATTTAAGATCAGTTAAGAAGTATGCAAGGAAATGTTGTTTGTTTTGTTTATATAATTTTATAGCCAATAGCTCAGAGGAGCGGCCAGCTAAGGAACAGGCGAGTCAGAAAGGTCTATCTCGGTGTATCGCCTGAATATACGGGTACTCCACCTTCACAGCTTGGCGGTCTGCGCTATGGGCCCCGCAAACCCAACAGACAGCTGGTGGTCTACCTGGTTAAAACCACGATAGCTCAATTGGGAGAGCACCTGACCCGGTATGTCAGAAGGGTGCAGGTTCAAATCCTGCTCGTAGGAATTTTGTCAACATTTGTGTTTTTTTAATTTGTTTCTGCAGCACAAATAGTATGAATGTCGGCAACATTGCCCGACAGTAAAATGCCGTACGTCATTACGCTATGGAAATAACTAAAGTAAAAAAAAATATCTTTTTATTTTTAAGTGCTAATTGGTGCACTCAAGCTAAATTAAATATTTATAAAATACAGTGAAAAAATACTGGCTGGATCGGGTAGGCATTTAACTTTTTCACTGTATTTTCTCAGATAATATTTTATTAACTAGAGAATTATAGTTTTACGTTTATATGGTCCTTCGAACCGGATTAAAAACTAAAGCTTGATCGAACCGAAGATATTACGATTTTCACAGTAGTATTTTTTTTATAATTTATTGTAGAATGTGAGTGGTAACCTTTCCATAAACTTACCCTCATCAAATATAAATAATTGGTGTTATTTTTTAATGACTACCTTTATTTATTTTTATTATTTGTAATCTTTGCATTCACAGTGTTATATGTCGTTACAAGATAAAAAGATCTAGAAAGAATATCCAGTCTCAGGAAGCTTGAGTGACAATCGAAAAGCTCAGCGTACTGTACTGTAATCAAAGGATAGTAGATTCGATTCCCACTCGAGCTTCCTGAGACTGAAAGATTTTTCTAGAACAATATTATCTTACTATTACTTATTTAAAAAACCGGTCGTTGTAGAGATTCTTGGGAGAGGCCTTGGTCCAGCAGTGGACGTCTTTTGGCTGAGATGATGATGATGATGATGATGACGATTACTTATTTCGATAAATCTTCATCTGTAGCTGTTTCATTAATGGTTTCATTAGTGAAAGTTATGAAAAGTTGTGTTTGAATAAATTTCAACTAAATATTTTATAAAATAAAATGTTCTAGAACTTTGAGGAAATTCCCACTTCTACTTAATGCTAACTTACTATTACCGTTTTATCCACATTACTATATCATGAACTTTACCTAGCCAAACAAGAGTTTTCTTCACCCAGACTAATTTTCGAGAGCTTGCTGGACACAGCAATTAAGCATGCAGTAGCAAATCACTGCCCTATTTCTATTTTGTTTCCTTTATCCTTAAAGTGTTTAAACGTGGATAAGCCAACAATCCTGCAAAAGGTCAGGTATCTCACACAGCACTCACGTAGGCTCTTTTGTAGCAAATAAGGCATTACGAGAAGAAACAAAACTAATCAATTCCTTTTTCTTTAGTTCTTTAATTAATTTAGCTGAGTATTGGGGTCGATTACGCAGCTTTGCGCAACAACTTCATTATTTAAGTATATAAGATAGTTAAAGCAAATATTTATAATAATAATAATAATAAACATTTATTCGGCTTTTAACAGGACAAACATAAAAAAATAATTCATAAAAGTTACAAGTAAGCTCAAAATGAAAAAAGTAGTAAAAAAAAGTTAACAAAAAAAAACACTAATTGCCGAATGGGCTGATCAGCTCAGCTTAATATTGTGGATAATGCCTCAACGCTGCTGGTATTCTGCTGGATCCATGATAAGGGCGGGGCTCAACATAACAAAGGTGAAGATGATAGTGGGTTGTGCAGAAATAATGAGAATATATCAATAAAGATCATACATACACACTCTCACGTCCTCCTGATGATGACGAGGGCATCATCATCATCATCTCAGACGTCCACTGCTGGACAAAGGCCTCCCCCATCAAGGATCTCCACAACGACCGGTTTTGTGCTGCTCGCATCCAGCGGCTTCCCGCGATCTTCACCAGACCGTCGGTCCATCTTGTTAGAGGTCTGCCAACACTGCGCTTTCCGTTACAGAATCCTTCTCCCTAAAAGGGTCAAACCACCAATTTTGAGTAAACTCGCCGTTGGTGACTTCGATGCCACATTTAGCATAATCAAGCTCTGGGCTCAGAGGTGGAATAGATAAAATCAGTGATAGGTTGCTAGCCGATAAGCGAGTATCTAATTGGAATCTTTGTCCCGTCGGCTATTACGACAAGCGCGGGAAGTTAGGCAGCTGATACAATATTTTCATGTCCCAGACCAGCGTGGGATGCAGATACAACATTGAAGTATTGAAAATTTTCATCACTGCTGGGGCACGAGCTTTCCCTATGGATAGATAGGGAGAATGGACCATTAACCACCAAGCCGGGACCAACGGCTTTACGTGCCTTCCGAAGCGCGGAGGAGATCGAGATGATACGTTTTTGATCATCCATCCGATGACCGGCCATTACGAAAGATGCTTAACGTCTGCTAGTATCTGAGAATTTTAATGATACAAGTTGGTTATCAAAAACCACAATACAACCTCACTTAAGAGTAAGATAATCAGCTAATTAGACTACTATTACGCCTCAAGTTCGCTATGCTTTAATAACGTTTTGTCTTAATAGTGTTTCGGTAGTTTAATTTTGACTGGGTTGCCTAGTGTGTGGGTTATAATTACTTTCCTTTTTAATTCGATTACGTTTACGAAATCGAAAATTAGTATGGCATTAAAGCAGCGGCATATAAAGATTTATTATATAAACAAAACAAAAACATTTTATAAATAGCTTGCCTACTTCTTAACTAATCTTTAGTATTTGTAAAAATATTATGATCAGATGTTAACGACGGTAGTTGTTGACATTGAATTGGCGCCTTTGGCTTTCAAAGTAAAAAAGTAAATAGTGTTGAATAATTTCGGCGGGCTGGTTAGAACCACGATAGCTCAATTGTAAGAGCACCTGACCCGGTATGTCAGAAGGGTGCAGGTTCAAATCCTGCTCGTGGAAATTTTTTCAACATTTGTGTTTTTGGCATATAAAGAGTTAATATGTTACCATAGTAATTCTCGTTTTCGTTAACGTGCTCGAATGGCGAATGAAACTCGCACACACGTGCGTTCATCAAGAGACAAAAATTGGGTCCCTTATCGCTCGCATTATAACGTTACAACCTTGGCAAACGGATTCTGTAACAAATTATTGAAACACAATATTATATAGCAGATCATTCTGCCTATTAACAACGTAATACGCAAAGACAATTCAATATGTTGTTGTAAATTAAACTACTTAGTATATCACGTAAATATTATAGTTACGAGGTATATCAACAATCCGTTATTACTGTGATAAGTGAATGCCGTATGTAACACTAGCAATGACGCATATACTCGTATACACGTGCGTATACTCATCATTATTTGTTATTTTACAATTAGAACGTGTTAGAACTTATAACAAATATATGTAAGTTGCTATACCAAAGTGTTTCTTACACATTAGCAAGTTAGCTGTCCAGTGTACCGAATGGAATACGCATCGAGTGAGTCTGTCACGTCCATGTACCGTTAACGTTACGAAATAAGTTAAGGTAAGGAGTTATTGACGTGTTAATGATTAGTTAAAGCTGTTCAACGGCTTGCAATAACGTTAAAAATGAAGGTCATGTTACCTTTTTTATACGATAACAACGTTAAGCCTGGTATCGTTATCTGGATAGCATTTTTGACCAGCAGTAGGATAGTATATAGGCTATTTAAATACTTCTGCTAGATCACGTTACCTGCATTAATTCTACCAGTTTAAACTTTATAGAAATAACGTTATCAATAGTATGAATTTTGTAGCTTCAAGTCCTGCTGTTCACTCAATCTGATTTTATATTACTGTGCCGGCAAAAAAGAAAACTGACTGTCTGAAAAACAGGCGCCGAACACTTCCGAGGGACATCACGGAACAGCACGCACGCTTGACCAACCCAAGCCAACGGGGACACGCATTAGTGCGTGTCCCTGTACCCTACTAGATATCCGAGGGGTACGGATCGGATGGGTAAAAAGAAGCTGCTGTAGAAACGCGACAAATTGCTTTGCTTTCTCCAGTTTTATCATAATACGTGTAGGTGCGTAACATCACCATCACATTACGAGCTCATCTGATGTCAAGAGCCTTCCCTATTGATTTTTTTTTTTTTTTTGAGAGAGATTGTTGATTGCCGCTGCGGCATTTTCAGCTTCACCGGGCTTTTTTGGGGGCGGCGAGGAACGTAAAGGGTCCCTCAAGCCGTGTGAAACGAATCACCTTCAGAGGTTATCTAGAGGGAACGGCATCGCGCACTAGTGCGCGTCCCCGTGCCCTACTAGATTCTCCGAAGGGTTCGGATCGGATCGGATGCCTATTGATGGATAGGGAGAACGGGCTATAAGCTACCACGCGGGCTCGTGCGGATTGGTAGTTGTAAACGACTGCTAATGCAGCCGGAACCAACGGCTTTACGTGCCTTCCGAAGCACGGAGCAGCTCGAGATGATACATTTTTGGTTACCCATCCGATTACTACCCTTTGCTAAACTTGCTTAGCCTTAATAATCGCAGACCAGACGCGTTAACCACTGCGCCATCAAATAAGTAAGTACATATGTCTTTGAATAAAAGAAAAAGAAGCACTCATAATTTATATCATAGCGTGAGAACTATTCACCGGTTCAAAAATAGCCACTCTGATTCCAAGTGAATTCGCACGGCGTTTTCCATTTGGCCCCCATTGCACCCCATTAACCTACGAGCATGCCGATTGCAGGCAATAAATCAGCTTGGTTCGCTGACAAATGTGCCGCAATATCGAAAGCTTTGCGAACGCAATGACAGTCAACAGCGAAAGTCGATGATCAAAACCATTAATAAAAGATGAACCAAAGTATGTAGGTACCAAGAGTATGTAGGTATATGAGGAGGGAGGACTTTGCCCTCATCATCATCATCATCATCATCATCAGCTCTTTTTATGTCCCTACTGCTGGGGCACGAGCCTTCCCTATGGATGGATAAACCACTACGCGGGCCCAGTGGTGGTTGTTCACGACTGCTAATGCAGCCGGGACCGACGGCTTTGCGTGCCTTCCGAAGCACGGAGGAGCTCGAGATGATCGAGCCATCGATCCTCAATTGCCCAACAATAGGATAATACAAGCTAACTGTAACTATATTATATCTCTCTCCCTCTCTCTCTCTCTTCCTGGCCTTAGGTTCCACGTGGTGGTAGGGTCACCTTCCTATATTTTTTCTGACACTTCGCTCTATTTTCGACATCGTTTTCAGACCCTTATCCTTTTTCATGTCCTATTGGAGTATTCCAATTAGGCAGTGGTAGTATTGAAGAAAAAATTATAAACATATATTGGAGTATTTGGAGTAAGTATCTATTATTTAATCTGTTTTTTTTTTATTATTTGGACAACAACAAAACATACAAAAATTAAATTAAAAAATAAACATTCTTTATCTAAATGCTGTCTTACTTACAGGTTGCCATGGTTTGCAAAAAAAGCTAGCAGAAAAACATATTTTTTTTAACTAATTTTATTGTTATTAGCGTCACTACCAATACTACTTCAAGCGATATTCATATTCAGTAATCTATTCACTAACAACGCAAAGTATAAACACTTAGAAATGAATCTTAGGTTCCAATACCAAAATCGTAATACTTTTGCTATTGACTGTACAGAGGAAACTGCTGATTTACACTGCAATCTCTTTACCATTGTACGATTGTACTCAGCTATGTCACAACAAGCATCAATAAGCCGTATATTTTATAGGTATATGACGGCGCGAGTGGTACTCCATCAGGGGGTAAACTTGAGATCTTATAGCAGTATTATTGCAGTTGTGAAAACGAGACGCATGTAGTGACGTTTATACACGTGTCTCTTTTCCGCAAAGTAAACGCAGCTGCACAATGAACTATAAAACTCTTCTTTTATTGAAATATCTTTCAAATCAATGCACTAATGAAAATATTATTACATTATGGTTAATCTCCACTCTCGCCGTTTCTTTCAAATCCAATCTGACATTTCAATATGGCCCCACTGCCCAGAGACACGATGCAACGCTAGGGCGAGCGTTCACTCTCAATCCAACCGGTAATGTACCGGTTTTTTATATATTAGTATTGACTGTCTGCAAACTAGCAGGTGGGCTGGCTAATGGTGAGCGGCCACCGCCGCCCATGGACATCAGCAACATTTTACACCCATTTTAAAAGTGTCCATGTCGTAGCTTGATAGGAAAACCTCGGATGGCAGCTCATTCCACGCTTTGATGGTACGTGGAATGAAGCTACTCTCTAGAAGCGATGCGTTCGAGCGAACAGCGGCTCCAGGAAGTGTGCGTGTGCCCTGTTCCGATGTCGAGCGGTGCGATGGTAGAAGGAGAAAGAAAAATAGAAGTGGGCACCAAATCAAAAAGTTTTTTAGATCATTCTCCATTATAATGAAGCGAAGAAAAGAGAGGAAGGGTGCATGTGCCCTGTTCCGATGTCGAGCGGTGCGATGGTAGAACACCAAGATCAACACCAAGGATCCTAATGCTGCTTGAGATGTTAAGTGAAGTGCTCTGAAACTGGGGTTTGTTTTTTTTTTTGAGAGAGAAATTGCTGGTTGCCTCAGACGGCATTTTCAGCTTCACCGGGCTTAAAAACTGTAGTGCTACGACGAATGGATCCTTTTTGGCGGTAAACACGCAAACCTGTGTCTTGGAATGGTTGAACTGAACAAGATTCAATCGACCCCATTCTGAGACCCGTTCCAGGGAGTTCTCAACTTTGGACACAAGTTTTTCCTGTGTGAAAGTCCGAGGCACATTGGGTTTTTCGATGTACAGGGCGTCTCCCGTACTGTCATGCGCATAGCAATGCATATTCTCAATGTTTACCATATCATTGATGTGCAGCAGAAACAGCGTGGGAGACAAAACCGAGCCCAGGGGAATGCCAGCATTTATGGGCATGACATCAGAGCAGCAACCGTCGACAGCTCACAAAGGAAGCTAGCGACCCATTAACAGAGTCCCTCGGGTATTCCGTATGCTGGTAACTTCACGAGAAGCGCTCTGTGCAAGACCCTATGGAACACCTTAGCAATGTCTAAGCTAACCGCGTCACCTCGACTCTCTATGGCCTCTGCCCAACGGTATGTAAGATATACCAGAAGATCACCCGTCGACCGTCCGTGACGGAAGCCGTATTGGCGGTAGGAAATCAACTTGTGATCCTGAGAGGAGGGATGTGATTGCTATGGGCCTGTAGTTCGACGGGTCGGATTGATCCCCTTCTTTAGGAATCGGGTGCACAAGCGCTTCTCTTCCAACTTCCACGAAGACTGAACACTATGGACTTGGTAGGAAAATCGACATAGGCGTGCTATTACTGGTGTCAACTCGGGAGCGCACATTTTCAGCACCACTGCAGGTACACTTTCAAGCCCACTCGACTTCCGAATGTCAAGGGCAAAGAGTTCCCGTTTAATTGCCTGTTGTGTAAAGCGAATCTCTGGCATAGAAATTGTTTGCCACAGGATGTTTGTTGGCATAGTTACCTTGTCATCCAAGGTAGAGTTTGAGGCGAAGAGCCTTCCTAAAAGGTCGGCTTTCTCTTTCGCACTATGGGACAAATTAGTCTCAGATGAACGCAGTGGAGGGAGGTTGGACCGACAGAAGTTGTTTTCAGCAGCTTTGGCGAGTGACCAGAAGTGAGCACGTGATCCGGAGGGATACTTGGTCAAACAAGTTTATTCCTTCCTTAAAGGCCGGCAACGCAACTGCGATTCCTCTGGTTTTGCGGATGTCCATGAGCGGCGGTGATTGCTTCCCATCAGGTGACCCGCCTGCTCGTTTGCCTCCTAATACAAAAAAAAGATCACCAATTTTGATGATGATTATGGTCAACTTTTGCTCTTTTGTTAAGTCTATGGACACGCCGTCATATATATACGAGTACATTTAGTCGTTGGATACAAATACGCCGAGGTCCGAGAATCGCAACAAACATTGTAACGCTATTCTGCTTGCTATTGAGGGAGATATATCACTTCAAAAGCACTTACGAGCAACATATTATTTCTCTTCTACTCTTAAGCAAACAATATAATATTGTTTATTCGTTCATATCGTGTATATTTGTGTGTTTAACCCAATAAAGTCCACAAATCATCGCATTCATTTCATTTTTATTGCGCCACTGCAATCTACGGATAAGGATACATTGTCTCCATTATTTTAAATAGAAATAGTTTCATAAATATTCAGTACAAAAATTATAATTAAAAAAAAAATATTATGTCTATACAGCGTATGTATTCCATACGATCCTAAATTTTAACATACGATAGATTTAAGCAGTATTAAGAGGTACAGTAATAAATTTTAACAAATACTTTCAATAATTAAGCGTAATGATTTTTTTTAAGTTTTCCCGGCCAGCAATGTAATGCAAATATTGAGATGACAATTTTGACACTTTTATTAAAGTGCTTACGTAGACGACTTGGTTATTTGAATACATTGCGTGCCGAATTAATTTGTATGAAAAAAAAATGTTTTCTTTTGTTAACTTATTGTACCAATTTACGTTAATTATGGTCTTATCTAACTGCCCTTAAAATATAGGATCGTATGGAATACACACGCTGTATACTGTTCTAATGCTGCTAGCCATTGGTTTACATTTCATTATGAAATCAAATCGTGAAAAAAGGATTTATTTCCAAAGAGATATAAAAAAAAGTTTTTTAGTGATAAAGTATGCAAAATGCTGGTTTGTGATCAAAAATGCGCCCAACCCTAGAATGGAACCTAAAACACACCTGCTGGCGGCTACTCAGACGTAAAAGCTGTTCTCTTTCGAATTATGTATTTATAACGTGAAAAGAAAACTTCGTGTCCATTTTAAGGCACATTACGCGCATGGATGAGTGTGAGATTTGGTATTGTTAAGTGTATATGGGAAGTCCCGTAAGATAAAATTATGTAATAAATGTGCACATTGTATAAGTAAAGTTTATAGCCTATAACTGTCCCACTGCTGGGCAAAGGCCTCTATCAATGGGTATTCGCTTAATCACTACGCTAGCCAAATGCGAGTTGGTGATCACAAACCGGGGCTATGCTAACTACCACTGGGCGACCACTAGTTCTATAATTGTTATGCAGACGACTAATAGGTTAAAATATACTGTTAGAAAGTAGATTTCCCATATAGTTGAGGATACCGGGTGAAGTTCGCTTCTATCAACGGACTTATTATACTTCTTGACATCTTTAATATGAAATTGTATGTG
This sequence comes from Eudonia truncicolella, assembly GCA_949315975.1. NCBI lineage: Eukaryota > Metazoa > Arthropoda > Insecta > Lepidoptera > Crambidae > Eudonia > Eudonia truncicolella. The sequence goes on along the minus strand of OX438837.1, from coordinate 14,055,112 downwards.
TTCATTAATGTTTGTGTTAGTTTTTTAGGTTGTTAATTTGATCTGTGCCTATGTATATATATATATTTTATATTTTTAAATTGTAATGACCTGTTACACGTCTTGGCGTTGCTGTAAGTGTAACAGGTATCTGTGTTTAAATAAATAATAATAATAAATAATTATTACCTAACTGGTAAAAGGTCAAATCATCCTTCATGATAACTAATATAAGGAGTAAAAGCATATTGAAATCAATATGTTTTAACTTCTTATCTTAGTTAATTTGTGGTCTAGGTAGACCACAATTCCTTCACAAGTTTCCGTGTTTACAGAGACCTATTCATCTGTGTTCCATCATTATATTTTTATAGACACACAGTCTGTGTTCGTTTGCGTCACTTATTTACTTTGACTACTGTTAATTTATAAGTCAATACAAGAAGACCAGATAAACTTCTCACAAGGCTAGGCAGAGCTAACGGCGGTAATAACGATAATTGTATACTTATCTAATATTAAGGTTATACAATATTGAGTAGCTGAACGACGTCACTGTTAGTTTTGCGATTGATCGTGAAAGTTAGACCACTTTCGCAATCCCAATCTCTGGATGGGTAATTAAATTAATATATCTTGAACACAAGGCGTGAGTTGTAGTTCAATGCCGTCAGTACTAGCCAGTTGCAAGTGATCGTAAAGGTTAGACAACTTTTGTGATCCCAATCTCTGGATGGGTAATTAAATATAATATATCTTGAACACAAGGCGAGAGTTTTGTTCACCATTCAATAACGTTAACACGAAAATGAGATTTTGTATGGTCAAATTCTAACATATCTCGGTTTTCACCAGAAGTCACTGCTTCAACGCCATTTTTTATTACGCGTCGTCGCTCCCTCACGCTCGGGGGCCTGTCCGAAAACCAGTGCTTCTGTAGCACTCGTCCCGTTCTGGGTTTATCCAGCTTTCACGGCGCCCCGTCGAATCTTTTAGTCTCTTTGGTGAATCTTGCGATCTGCTCCACCTTCAGATCCTTCAAGTCCTCTATATCTAGTGTATCCGACCCCCAGAGCTCCCATCTTATTCGTTGACCTAGCACAGCCTTTTAATATTTTTTTTTATTTGTTTTGTTCAGTGTCTTATGTACCTATTATTACTTGTTTATGATCACTAGTGTACTCTTTTTACCTCTCACGAAATCTCGCAACAGTTGCGCTCTGACTATTACGAGCTGTTCCGAGATCCGAGTGCCACAGATCTTAAGTCGTTATTCCCGACTGTTGTCGCAAGACGGCCGTCGAAAACAAGCGCCAATCGGAAAAGGGCAAGCAGCTTGGTGTATTATGGTCCGATCTCTGCATGGTAGATTGGGAAATCGGACGGTACAGGACGTCGTCGGGTACATCGTGTGTGGCTAGAGTGTACATAAGGCCCATCTCTTAACCCTCCCCCTCCCAATTCCTACTCCCTCTTCAAGATCCAACTCCTTCCTCAAGGCCGGCAACGCATTTGCGATTACTTTGGTTTTGCGGGTGTTTTGATACCTCTAACTGCCAATTAACAACAGGCGGCGGCTCTGCCGCCGCCGCGATCTACCCCGCGCGCTGGAGTGCGAATTGTGTCGGCGTTCTAAGCCGACACTGTCTCTAGCTTTCTTTCTTCTTATTCACAGCTGTCCGCCCTACCATACCCCATAAGTCGCGGCCCGCTCGCTGGCGCTCATCAGGCTTCGGCCAATGCCGTCTCACACGGAGGGCTGACCGCGCTGAGGGCTGCAGCAGGAGGAGGTAAAGGCAGACAGCATAACCATGGAGCTTTGGCTCGAGACACGGCAGTGCGGGTTAAAAAAAAAAAAAGGAACACAAAAATAACCCCCTGCCGTGTCACCCAACTGACCTAGTGCAATTGTTTTGTCTATGAAGAAAGCCCGGGCAATGAGGCCTAGCCCTCGCAGCCCCCAAAGTAGAGTCGAAGACTCTAACATACATACATATGCGGGTATCCATGGGCGGCGGTGATTACTTTCCATCAGGTGACCCGCCTGCTCGTTCGCCTCCTTTTGATATGTTAAAAAAAACTTTATTTATTTTAACGTCGCTACCAAGCTCCTATCACGTCGTCATTATATTGTAGCTGTTACCGCTAAGCTACGCTGGTGTGTTGCGATTGCAAGTTGCGACGCGGCGAGCGAAATTCTAGTGCATTGCGTTATTTCTATCATCGTTGTTTATGAATATCGTAACGCGTAATGGACTAGAAATCCGCTCGCTGTGTCGCAAAACGCTTGTTCTCGTGGCAAAGGCTATGTCAGAATAGCAGAGGTGATAGCTTTGATTATATACACGTCACATATAATCAAAGGGATATAGATTATTAGGTTTTCCAGTGGGTAGTTCAGTGTCAGTAGGCATAGTGCTTTTTGTTTCTATATTTTATGATTATATATTTGCTGACTTTTCATATTTTTCATGTAAGCGTATGTTGAATGCAACTGTATTGAAGAAAGCAAATACATAATGCTTATTATTGTTATCATTAAATTCTTTCGTCGCATTTGAAGCATGTTCCAAAGTACAATCGGGCAATTAATTAATATAATTGTCATTCAACAGCAAAAGGGAAATTCGAGAAACATTTCTGCTCTCAAATTTTCTTCGTGTTCCATTTATTTTCCTTTACAATTACTTTGTATGTTTCTCCGTAAGTAAAAGTAAGGGCTTTAGGATAACCGTAAATACAAATTACTCCTTACGAATTGCTACAAAACCATGTGATTTCAGGTTCCTTTCATCTTTTTTTTATTACTTTCGTACAGAGCTGGAGTATATATCGTCAAATATGAGATGAGGAGACCACTTTAGCGATAAAGAATCAATGTTGGCGTTGACTTGCTATATTTATTACAGTTATAGAGGTTTGTCTTGCGGTTAGGTTACCTCTGCCTCAACTCTGAGCTGATTTCGGGGCGGCGCGCGCGATTTATCTGTTTGTTGCGTCCTTTCTGTAACTAAGACTAAGATTTATTTTATCTTATGCGCTATGAACTAGTCATGCGCTTGTCGCGTCAAAACACGCTCGTGCTCGTGTTCATAAAATAAGGAGACTGGAGAAGGAAGGCTTCATGCAAACGCGCTCGAGCAACGCACACATACACACCTCTCACGGTGTAATGTGGGTCTTCGAATTCTCCTGTGGGGAGGCTACAAAAAAAAAACGCTCCATACTTTACAGAACATGGTATTTTATTGAAAATATTGTTAAACAGAATAATACAATTGTGAATTTATATTTTTATTGAGTAAACTATGTGAAAATAAAACTATTACTGAGACAATAAGGCTACCATGAGTCCTGAGGTCAGTTTGGTCGACAAAAGTAACTACTTGATAAAAAAAATAATGAAATGAGGGGTAAATAAACAAATTGGTTAGTACGTATGATGGCTATAATGTTAGGAAGCCTTGTTGTTAGCTCGTACAGAATACCTCTAATGGGTCTGGGGGCAGAAAGGTACAAAATGTGTCTCTGTCGCAGAAGATTCCGGACTGCGCTACTTCATCAACCTAGTTTCTTCTATAATGCAACTAGCCTGGCCCTTTTTCACCAGCTCCAGCTTCAATTTATACGGATACGAATATATAGGGATGTATAGGGATATACGTATACTATCTATCGTAGGTAGCTATCGTGGTTCTAACGTGGTTTTGTAATTTGTATCGCAACAAAATTTGCGTTAAAATTATATAAACAAAACAAAAACATTTTATAAATAGCTTGCCTACTTCTTAGCTGATCTTTAGTATTTGTAAAAATATTATGATCAGATGTTAATGACGGTAGTTGTTGACATTGAATTGGCGCCTTTGGCTTTCAAAGTAAAAAAAGTAAATAGTGTTGAATAATTTCGGCGGGCTGGTTAGAACCACGATAGCTCAATTGGAAGAGCACCTGACCCGGTATGTCAGAAGGGTGCAGGTTCAAATCCTGCTCGTGGAAATTTTTCAACATTGTGTTTTTGTAATATTTTTTTTTATAATTTATTTTTAATAAGATAAGCAATATGACTGCTGCTATGAATAATAATATTGCGTGAATGCAAATCAACAAGTTTATACCCGTCACACCACTGACATATGACACCTGTCACTTGTCACTTGTTTATTATTATTGATATCTAGTAAAAACAACATTACAACGAACTCAGAATCTCGCAACAGCTGTACTCGGCCTGGTCGGAGCTGTTCTGCTGCTGCTCGAGCGCGGTGTATCTTATTTTCTGGGTCTTTTTATTTTGTGTTGTGATCGAGGCATAAGATTGCATTTGACTAGGTCACGTGTTTACAAGGTTCCAAGTCCCGGTTTTGATCACGCCGCCGCTTCGAAGGGTACAGGAGGTAGAAAGTCCCCTTCCTTCTTAACAATTAGGGGAAAGAGGGATGGAAAGAATTGAGCAATGAGCAATATGCAAAGGACATAGAAACAGGAGAGTGTGGTGTTCAACCGTCAAGTTCTCTAATGTCTGTCTGTCTGTCAGCTGAATCGCGGTATCGTTTTGTTTATGTAGCTTCCTTCGATCAACAATCGAAGGTAGCTTCATTTACATATAGTCTGTGGCGATCTATTTAAGGTTCCTGCGCTACTATATTGTTGTTCTTGTACTATAGTAAATTTCATTGGTTTTATTTGACGGCCCACGACCTCACAGTTGTTCAGTGGCACCTGGGCTGCCACCACAACCTCTATATATACTAGTTACACTAGCATGAATTGCGTTACATTTCAGTCACAAATAAAGATCAGTCTCTATGACTGTAGCTCAAATATTTAATCGCTTTGCGAGGTTTCATTGAGATTAAAATATCAAACACTAGGGTCGGATGGTAAAAAGGTGCTTTTCAGTATAACCACTCGAAAAGGTACCTCATGAAACTACGGGTTATGTATAAAAGTTCCCTTTTCGCTGGAATGTGCCTCGGGCTTCACTGAAATCTAACCCAAACGTGTTAGTTTTAATAATTGAACTAGTGTCCGGAACCGGAATGGAATGAAATGAAAAATGACTTTTTTGCCTAAGCACAAAGATGGAAATTACTAGAAATAATATTACTAATAATATTATTAAATCCAAAGTGAAGTGAAATTAATTTAATTCAATTTATTAATATTTGAATCAATAGACGACTCTAAAAACAAAGACATAAATAAATGTTTTAAATTGACTGACTGGCGTTGACATTTGAAATAAACAATTAATAAAACTAAGTTAAGAACGTTTTTCGCTTACCCGTTTATTTTTGAGTGTGTTTATTAAATAAATATTAATTTTAATAAAGGTACAATCTCAATTTTAGTTTCTGATCAAAAGCTTTTATATGTACTTGGGAAATCGTTCACAAAATGGAAGTAACTAAACTGGTAGTAACTAAATAGTTTACGTCAAATAAGCCTCAATTACTCAGAAATTAAAACAACCAAACGAATACCAAACCATTCAACCACTATATCTAACCGAGAGCATTTAGGTAGCATTCATGTGTTACGTTTCTGTTTGACGAACTCCAGAGCCAACAACGCCAATGGCTTGCACGTCGGACTTTGGGCGGCGCTAGCTCTGAGGTCCTGGGTTCGATTTCCGGTCGGGTCAATGTCGAAAACGAACTTTTCGATATTCTGTCGGGTCTGGGTGTTTGTGGTACCGTTGTCGTCGTCGTTTCTGAATTCCATAAAAACAAGTACTTTAGCTACTTACCTTGGGATCAGAACAATGAATGTGATGTTGTATAATTTAAAAAAAAATATATAATCTACAGTTTTATTGTCAACCCTAGTAAGCTGTCATGTCAGGGAAGTTAGTTAGCATAGATTATTTAACAGAGAGGCCTACCTACACTGCGCGTGGCAGTTTGCTGTTGCCTCAGGCGGCATTTCAGCTTTACCGGGCTTTTCTGGGGGCGACGAGAAACTTAGAGAATTCCTCAAGCGGTGTGAAACGAAACACCGTCAGAGGGTTTCTAGAGGGAATGGCATTTCGCACTAGTTCGTGTCCCCGTTCCCTACACGATTCTCCGAGGGGTTCGGACCAGATAAGATCAGATCAGGATCACAAACCCGGGCTATGCATTGAAAAACCCGTAACACTTTGCCCGATCTGGGAATTCACTCTAGAATCTTCTGGTATCAGGCCGAGCTCTTTGCAACTCGACCGCCAAGGCGTTAAGCGTTTTAAACTTTAAAGAGAGGCACAAAACTCGTTTACCAACTGCTATAATAACCTTCACCCAATTTCGCATTCATAATACAGCATGGGGGAACTTAAAGTCATAACACTAAACTAGTGTCGTACAATCAAACTCACAAATTTTCAAACACTTAATATTAATGATAACAGCTCTTATCCCATTGCGTTAAGAGTTACAATCTGATAAAAGTGTTTCCTTAACCATGCTATTGACCGTACAACCATCTGACTGTCCTACGATAACCCCGTACGTGTTACAATTATTAATCTAAAGGAACTAACCCTATATTACTTATGAACAGAATGTAACAAAGGATATGAACGATGTGACCTTTAGTGCGAACTCGAAGTAGCATTATAATGCAAATAGTGTATATAGTTCCCCAAACCCTTGTATTTGGTAAAGCTTGTAACAAACATTGTCAGTTTCGACATTCAAAAGACGTTTCTTATCTTCTTGGTTCTTATTCGTTACGAGCGATATTATTCTCTAACATACTCGTAATATAACATTTATCTAAAAACGGTCTTGTATGTTCAAATAAAAGACATTTCAACATCCAAATGGGATATGTTATGTTTTGCACAGTATATCAATCTATATATATATATCTGTATTTTAGTTTTTTAGAAGGTACTCTTCAGTTCAGTTCAATTGATTTATTAACTCCAGTTTCAAGGCCTACTTGTGTTACTGTCCTATGTTAGAACTAATGTCATCATCGTCATAACCTTTCCTTTTACGCATATACATGGAATAATCGCCTCGCTTCACAAATGGCCAGTAAACGGAATAGGTAGACTATATATTTACCTAAGTCTTGCCACAAACGGGACTTTACACGGAGCTGTCAAAACCAACGAATTTGATGCCGGTATATTGTGTATCTGTAATTTTTCGTATTTTTATCATCTTTAGGAATATCGAAATGAAATATTCAAATACTTTCAATCGTAAAATTAGACATTTTCGAATTTTCTTAGATCACCGAACAAAAAAACAACAAAAAACACGTTTAAAATTTTTCAAAAAGGTAGGATGATATAATATTATTAAAATTAGATAAATTAGTCCTTTGTAAGCCTTCTACTGCTCGTATACCTTAGTGAAGTTAAGTTGAAGTTGTACTTGTACAAACTTTTACAGATTTTACTTGTACAGATTTTCTGCAACGTCTTGAACAAATCTCGCAATGAATGGTATTAGAATGAGTTTGCGCACTCTAATGTCTTCGGTTTCCCCAAGAAGGTACTGATATTGTTATAAACCCATTTATAAGACAAAGCCCCTTAAAAGTTAACAAAGAATAAGGTTCAAATAGTTATTCCGTGTTTTGTTCCTGTCATGTAAACATCATTTCATATTAGAGTAAAGAGACAAAACACGGAATAACTAATCGGATTTTATTCTTTGTTTATTTTTAAGGCACTAAGAGTATAAGTAAGACTATGAGAAACTCGATGGCGCAGAGGTTAATTGCGCCCGGTCTGCGAGTGCTGAGGTTAAGCAACTTCGCAAAGGCTGGTCATCGGATGGGTGATTAAAAATTTTCATCTCGAGCCCCGTGCTTCGGAAGGCACGTAAAGTCATTGGTCCCGGTGACATTAGCAGTCGTTAACAACCACCAATCCGTACTCGGCCCGCGTGGTGGTTTATGGCCCGTTCTCTCTATCCGTCCATAGGGAAGGCTCTTGCCCTAGCTGTGGCTGGGGCATAAAATGAGCTGATGATGATGAGATGATAATAAGGCTAAATGTTTTCTGATTTTCAATTGGCCTCACTTATGGAATCGCTAACCAAAGAAACTGCAAATGATATACCTACTTATTTGAAACTAGTTGTCGCCCGCGACTTCGTTCGCGAAGACTACACTATCCCACAGGAAACTGTTACCGGGATAAAAAGTATCCTTTATCCTAGTCCGGTTCATGGTCTGCCTATGTGCAACGTTTCATCCAACTTCATTCAGCCATTTTCACGTGATGCGCGGTCAAATAAACAGACAAACAGACAAAAATTCTAAAAACGAGCGTCTGTTATCGATTCTAAGTATCCCCAACCAACTTTTTTTCGAATATCTTCCATGTATAGACTTTCGACCCTCTTTAGCTTTATTATATGTATAGATTGTATTCTATATCTATGAGGAAAACTTTGTGAGTTTGTTTGTTTGTAGAAGGTAATCTCTGAACTACTGGTTCAATTCCAAAAACTATTTCACTGCTAGAATGTTACATTCCTTGCGGGGAACCAAGGTTAGGGAATGTTTTTTTTTTTAAGTTTTTTTATTTTTTCTTTGGGAATCATAGTATTGTATTTTTGACAGGAAAATACGAAATCCACAAAGACGAAGTTGCAGAATAAGTGCTAGTTTGTTTATAAATGTAGAATTATTATTAATTAGTGACATTAGTCATTTTTAAGCTGCCTCTACTGCCCGTGTACGTCTTAGTTAAGTGTATACGTCTTATACAAACTTGGTTGCAGAATTTCTGCAACATCTTGAACAAATCTCGCAATGAATGAGAGAATAAGTTTGCGCGCGCTTATGTTTGGTTTCCCCAAGGAGCTCAAATCAGACGGCTAAGTCAGCGATAGAGTTTCTCATTTTTCCGAATCTCAGTATAAAAGCAGTGTTTGTGAAGGATAGTGCAATATGGTTTTATAGTTATTACAGAGTGGGTGCAGAAATAGCGTGTCAGTCTCGCAGAGATCGATTAAATGGAAGATACTGTTATTTTTATCGCTTGCTACCCACTTGCTATTTTATATTTATTATTAGAATGTGCTTTTAATTTGATTTTAGATTTGATTTGATTTAATGCTTTTAATTTGATTTTTTAGATTGATTTTACCGTGCGGTCTGTGGAGATCTTTGATCATCTTAACGGGTACACTACATAAATACGAAAAACTTAATTCCTATAGTCATAATCACGAATTTCAAAATTCCGAATTTTAAAACACCGAATGGTTCGAAATTCCGATAATGGAAATTCCGTGTTTCATAATTCCTAATTTTTAAGATCCGAAACTTCAAAATTCCGAACCTTTATAATTACAAAACTTTATAATGCCGAATTTGAAGATACCGAACCATAAAAAATCCGAATTGATAATAATCCGCAATATCATAAATACGAATCCCGAATATCAAATTTCCGAATTTCGAAATTCCGAATACCTAATATAAGCGCGAATTGTTATTTTTGAATAAAAAAATGTTTCTATATATTAAATATGGTTCAATACCCAACATTTTTCTTAAAAAATGTGTGCCTCCCAAAATCTCTGAAATAAGTGCAATTCGGTTCGAAACGTCAGGATAAACATTATTTAAAAGTAATGTGTAAAATAAACGCGAGTAGATCCGTAAAAGTTGTTTCTTTTCATTTGATTACGTTTGCGAAAACAAAATTTTTTATGGCAAAGTTGCAACTTTTCTCGTATGTTGCTAGTAGGCGCTGCTTCGATGCCATATTCATTTTCGTTCCCGATACTAGGCACAATGAAGGCGCTTTTTTGATACCATAGAGATTCTTGTTTTCGCTAACGTGATCGGATTTTCAATAAATTATGCACTATCCACTCTGAACCGTAAAACAAACATTACGGCCCGTCTGATGGAAAGCGCCCACCGCAGCGTATTGACGGGCGGGACGTTGAAACTTTTTTTATTATGATTATTAAATACTTTTTTTGATACTTCAGCCCATCCCACCTCAACCCACCCCACCTCTGACGTATGTTAGTAATTACATTCTAATTGTTATTCTTCCATCTTTTTTTTGTTCAACTGAGTAAGCAATCAGTCGTTTGGTTTACATAAGGTTTGATTACTTCCGTTTAAAAGAGTAAAAGAGATGAAAGCTAATATCGATGTTTACAAATCTAAAAGCGGAAATATATAGCGTGTTGCGTTGTATAAAAAAAACAACGAAGTTTGAATAGGTTTTTGAATGTGGCGCCAGGATTTGCCGTTCTCAAATTCTTCTTAGTAAGTGACCACCAAAAACATAAAAGTGTGTCCTAAAAATTTGGTTACCTAAACCTGTATGCACTATAACACTATAATTAATGTTCAAATTACCCAATATTCCTATAATAATAGTAGGTGTAAGTAATGATTATTAATTTTGAGAATAATCTTTATAAAAGTTCTATCACCACTTGATTTGGCGTTACGAACTCAATTTCGATATGTGATTTCGTGCTGAGCTCACTGCTATCTGCTATTACAAACGGGTGTGTAATGTATAATATAACAACATATCGTATAATGATCAAAACATAAATACAATCAAATGATATAGTTTTGTTTAATATAACACTTATTTAATATAATGATAGAATGATATAATTTGAAATACATAATTTTGAAACGTATAACAAACGATTCAGCTAAACTAATTTAATATAACAGCCGTTTAATGTAACATTTACATAATATAATGATAAAACACATTTAACTAGCATAAGAACATTTAGTATAACATTCATTTACGATAACACTATTTTTGTAAAATACTTAAAACATATAATGTTTTATTAAATTACTTTTTCGTATAAAATCATAATTTTATTACTATCTAATTTAAATTAACTTATCAATAATAACATACCTAATAGCAACCACTCAAGTACATATGCATTATGCAAGCAGACATGCAGCAAGCAAGCAAGCATGCAGCATGCAAGAAAGCAAGCATACAAGCAAGCATTCATAATGCAAGCAAGCAAGCATGTAGCAAACATAGTTTCTGTTACAGCTCCGGCGCTGGCGGTCCCAGGCAATCTTCGTCGCAGATGGTTTTCCACCTGCTCCTCAGCTCGCGGGCCGCTCCGCCCCTCCGCGTCTACGCGGGCTTAAATTGCACTCTAGGGCTAGGGCAGACATGACTACGTGGAGTCGGTTTTGCAGCGATTCGTCTCTGTCACTGACACTTAATACCAACAGATTATTATGTCAATTGATTGTTATACCAAGTGAAGATTATATCAATCAATCAATCATTATTTGAAACCACTGGCACTGGAGTTCCTCATTTTCTGTTTTGTGACGTCAGTTAATGAAAAGCTCGCCTGCAGATTTGCCATTTGAAAGTTGAATAGTGCCCATGATGATGATGATGATGATGATGATGTCCTCCAAAACGATTTCGTCGACGGCGACACCTCGGCAAATAGAGTTCAGACCCGAGCATGCGCACGGACATGTGAGGCAAATCCAAATTTGCTCTTAAACATACGATCACAGGCGGCGCAATAAAGTTGACCGTTTGAGTTTAAAGTGTATTTGTAGGAGGGCTTGGGACGAGTTTTCCGGATCTGGCGCTTGGCGTCAAGATCGTGAAGACGTATTTGTTCAAAGGCAGTAGTGCTTGCGGCAATTGCTTTCCGCCATTCTGATCTTTGTTGTGCGAGGCCCTCCCACCTGTCCACAGATATATTGGTTGAGTCTAAGTGGCGCTTCAAGACATCTTTATACCGAAGGTACTGACCACCTGCTCTACGTTTTCCACAACTTAGCTGGGAATAGAAAACAGCCTTCGGCAGCCTCGAAGAATCCATTCGCACCACGTGCCCACACCACCCAAGCTGTCTCTTCATAAGAAAGCACTCCATGCCGCTCATTTTTGTTCGACGTAAGATTTCGGTGTTAGGAACACGGTCCTCCCAACTGACACGTAAGATAGCCCGGAGGCATTTCAGATGGAATGTGTCGAGGCGTCGAATATCACCTCTATAAAGGCACCACGTCTCTGACGCATAGAGCAAAAGAGGTAGAATAATTGCTTTATACACGAGCATTTTAGTTTGTAATTTCAGATCATGTTCCTTCCAAACTCTTTGATGCAGTTTCCCAAAGGCTGCAGCAGCTCTAGCAACGCGTGTTGAGATTTCGGATTCTAGACGGTTGTCACTACTGATTAAGCTTCCGAGGTACCGAAAAGATTGCACCTCCTCTAACTTCTTACCGTTTAGTGTGAGTGCATCACTGCTCGCAGGTCTACCTCTGGCCGGTTGTTTAAGGACCTGGGTTTTAGAAGCACTTATTACCAACCCAAAATTGCGACAAGACTCGTCTAGATTGTCCAGATATTGCTGAAGATGTTCCATACTGTCAGCCATAAGGCAGACGTCGTCGGCATAAAGGACCTCTAAGATGGACTGCTGTACGACTTTTCCTTTGGCTCGAAAGCGTGACAAGTCGAAAACACCTTTGTCTGACCTGACGCAGAGCATGATTTGACCATTGCAGTGCCTTAAAGCTTCCCTCATAACGGCAGCAAAATAGATGGCAAACAGTGAAGGGGCCATAACACAACCTTGTTTGACGCCACTTGTAACTGGGAAGCGGCCCGTGAAGTTGTTCTCGTGCAGCACAGTAGCCCTCATGCCATCATGAAATTCGCGCACTATCTTCACAAACTTCTCGGGACACCCAATTTTCTTCAGAATTATCCAAAGAGCGGCTCTTGGAACTCGGTCAAAGGCCTTTTCTAGGTCGACAAAACACATGTAGAGGTCACGGTGTTGTTCCAGGCTTTTTTCCTGGACCTGTTTGACCACAAAAATTCCATCAACTGTGCCTCTACATGGACGAAAACCGTACTGAGATTCTGGAAGAATTTTCTCTGCTAGTTCATTCAGCCTTATGTTCAAAATATGTGAAAGGACTTTACCTGCTACGCTGAGCAGAGATATGCCCCTATATGCACTACAGTCCGACATGTCTCCCTTTCCCTTGTAAAGTTTGCATATTGAGGCATCTTTCCAGTCTTGTGGTACGGCTTCTAAGTCCCATATTTTCAGCACCAACTCAAACAGCCTGTTACGAATATGTGGACCTCCGTATTTATATAGTTCCGAGGGCAGGCTGTCAGAACCGGGAGCTTTACCGTTCTTAAGTCTACTAATTGCCTTCATGAACTCGTCAATTGAAGGTGGATCTTCAAGTTTACCTGACATGGGTGAGCATTCAAGTGACTCCAAGTATGCAAGATCGGCACCATGGTTGTTTGGATTGAGCACTTCCTCGAAGTGTTCCGCCCATCGCGAAAGAACTTCTTGGGGGTCAGTAAGGCGCTTGGTCCTATCACGCGATAAAACTGGAGCTGTCTGTTTACGCCTAGGGCCAAAGACAGTTTTCAGACCCTCAAAGAATTTTCCAGTTTGGTTGGAGTCTGCAAAACCCTGAAGCTCCTCCGCTTTTACTTGCCACCACCGATTCTTTAGAATACGTACTTTGATCTTGAGGTCTCGCTGAAGTTGTCTGCGCTGCTGGACAGCAACTGTCTTGCTGGTAAGAGCCTGTCTGTATTCATCAACGAGCCTCCGCAATTCCACATCCGAATCATCAAACCAGTCGTGATTCTTTTTTTGTGGTTTACCTATAACTCGCTGAGAACAGTCACGTAAAGCTTTCGAAAATGCGTGCCAATCTTCATTTACAGAAGAGTCTGAGACAGCGCCGTATCCAGATTTGCGAAATTCAGTGTCAAGTTCTTGCTGCAACTTCTTATCACAAATCAAACTCGCGACACCCAGCTTTGCAGGAATTTTGTGTTCTGCTCTACGCGGGGGTTTGAAGCAAAGTCTCATTTTGGATCTAATCAGACGATGGTCGGTCCAGCCCTCCGCCCCTCGCATGGCTCTTGTTATAAGTACATCTTTCAGGTCACGTCTGCGTACTATAACATAGTCTAGAAGATGCCAATGTTTGGAACGGGGGTGCATCCAAGATGTCTTGTACTTCTCAGGCAACCGAAAGAATGTATTGGTGATACTGAGGCCATACTCCGCACAGAGTGATAGAAGGTCGGCACCACTTGTGTTGCTTTTCCCAACACCATGTCGTCCCAGTACCTCCGCCCAAGCGATATAGTCGGTGCCAACGCGCGCGTTGAAGTCACCGAGCAGAACTACTTTGTCACAGGATGGAATTTTGTCCAAAGCTTGACGCAGGTCTACGTAGAACTTAGCTTTGTTCTCGTCAGTTGCTTGTAGTGTAGGTGCATATACACTTATCAGGTGCAAATATTTTCTAGGAGCAATATGTAAGCGCAGTGTCATGAGCCTGTCGTTGATACCTTTCGGTGGCTCAGCTAAAGATTTCGCTAACTGGTTGTTAATGGCAAAACCAACACCACTGGCTGTTTTTTCAGAGGAAGGCTTACCAACCCAGTAATAAGTGTACCCGCCCAAGTCTTCGCAAAGCTCACCACTGTCCGCCAGATGAGTTTCGCTTATTGCTGCAATGTCGATTTTGTATCGCGACAGTTCTCGAGCTATAAGAGCCGTTTTTCTTTCGGGGCATAAATTTCTGACATTGTCTAATAGTGTCCTCACATTCCAAGTAGCAATAGATAGAGTTTTAAAAATACTTTTATATTTATTACGACCGCGATTAGTTGGTGCCTAAATGACCACGGTTTGCCACTTAGGTAGGGGTTGAGACAGACTATTTTTAGGCCACCTTTTCCAGGCCCCTCCCCGGATTGGGGAAAGCAGAGCGATCCTAAACAGGGCTGCTTTGTCGTCGGACGAGCTGCCGAACCTGTATTCCTGCCTCAATCGAATCTAGGAGCGACCATCACCGTACGACCGCCGTACGTGCAGAGAGTTAGCTAGAAGCCAGACTCACCAGTCCGAACTCCTTCCACCACCTCTCCATCGCCGCAGGACTTGCGTTTAATTCGTAGTCCAAATTATTGCCAGGGGTCATCCGCGCGTGAAATTTATATTTAAGTGAGCAGGCGGTTGCGCAGCCGCAAACCCACTCTCTCGCCCTCTACACCAAGCTACCGATGGATTGGGTAACCAATACGACCAGTAAGGAGCAGAGGGTGCAGGTATCAACGGAAGTACCTAGCCGGGTTTATTAATCGAAGTTTTCCTTCTTCTAGACAGATTTACAATGAGACAAAGCTAGGGATCTGTCACTCCTGGGGATGCAAGATAGGATAGGATATTTAAAAAGAGGATGGATTAGGGGTGTTAAGGATACTACTGTTAGCAGGAAGGTGTTGGGAAACTAACAGCAGTAGCTCGAGAAGGCCGGGGTTGCGTACCCGTATACTTGGCAATAATGGCAAGTACCTCTGACCGAGTGCCCATGGCTATGACACCGTCAAGGCTTTGTGTAGACTTTGCGAACTTCAGTAACTAACTTAACAATTTGTAATTGAAACGGAATTAAGTGATCTTATAAAAGTACTGCCACTCTCAAAGGCTAAGATAAGCTATTTAGTAGGTACTTACCTAAATTTTTTCATTTTACAAACATTTTGGACTTTACAATAAAAAAATGTTGTACAACGCAAAATCTTAGGTAATACATTGGTAATAATTATTATAACCTAACACTTGTTAGACTTAATGCCGACTTTTTGGAAGAATTCTAAAATTTACCTTGATTTTTTTTTCAATTGCTAACAATCAAGAATGGCAATGGTTAAACATATGTATTTTATTTTAGTTACTTCATAAATAAACCGATCGTAAATAAACAGTCGTAAACTATGATTGTGTTTTACAGGTTTGTGGCGAATTTTAAATAATTATCTTTCATAAAAGCTATTAGTACTAGCAGGCCTATAAAAATTGTTTTCTTTAAGGCGTTTTTGACGCTACGCTAAACAACTCTTTATCGCTAACGAGTTTTACGCCTCTACACCCCCTGATGTCAAATTAAACACTATTATACGTGGTTATAGGTGCTCGATGGCGCAGTGGATAACGCGCCCGGTCTGCGAGTGAGGTTAAGCAACTTTCGCAAAGGCCAGTCATCGGATGGGTGACCAAAAATGTATTATCTCGAGCTCCTCCGTGCTTCAGAAGGCACGTAAAGTCGTTGGTCCCGACTACATTAGCAGTCGTTAACAACCACCAATCAGCACTGGGCCCGTGTGGTGGTTTATGGCCCGTTCTCCCTACCCATCTATAGGGAAGGCTCGTGCTCCAGGAGTGGGGACATAAAAATGAGCTGATGATGAAAATATTATGATCGGATGTTAATGACGGTAGTTGTTGACATTGAATGGGTGCCTTTGGCTTTCAAAGTAAAAAGTAAACAGTGTTGAATAATTTCGGCGGGCTGGTTAGAACCACGATAGCTCAATTGGAAGAGCACCTGACCCGGTATGTCAAAAGGGTGCAGGTTCAAATCCTGCTCGTGGAAATTGTTTCAGCATTTGTGTATTTATAATTTGTTTCGCAACAAAATTTGCGTTAAAATTATATAAACAGAACAAAAACATTTTATACTACTGTACTTGGAGAGGCCTATGTCCAGCAGTGGTCTAACGTAGGCTATCATGATGACGATGATGATAATACGAGATAACAAATAAATTAGAATATTTATTATTATTGGGAATACTTTGTTTTTTGTTTATCTTACTAGCAACAAAAACATATTTATTCATTGCACTTATGTATACAGTTTATGTATATTGTCAATGACCATGATAGTTTTAAACTTAACACTTCTCCGTTGGGAATCTAAGGCTTTTTAAGGTTTGGCTCCACTTCAAAGTTTTTATGATTGCCACAAAACAGTATTTATTCATTTTATCGTCATGCATAAATAGTTTTTCGCAGACAAATTTCGAATTATCCTCACTTGTGCCATACCCCGATTTGCCCATTCACACATCTCTGCGGCAATTTATATTCCTTTTGTGTAGTCCATGACGAGTTCAATTATGGATCTATTCAGTGTATTATGAACCACGAGCGGGCGTGGACAGAGCGATTGTTATTTAAGTGTCTCTTTACTGTCGGCTCATTTCCAATGGCGATGCGACGACGTCAAATCAAGTCAAATCATGTGGATATCGCTTTTCAGGGCTAACCTATGGGGTATTCTATAAAAGTGTTTAAAAAAAACGGCATAGGTTAGCGTATTATGACTGAGATTGACCCGTAATTAAAATTAATTAACTTTATTAACTTACTTAAAACTCTCTGGAACCAAGGACTTCAATTTTTTTAAATATATACCTAACTAGTTCTTTACCCATGACTTTGTCCAGCTTGATTTCGTATTTTATTACCAACCAGTGAAAGTCCCGTCAAAATCGGTCCAGCTAGTGTTGTAAAAATGAGCGCTTTGAGCCGAGCGTTGAGCGCTTTTGAGCGTTAAAGACTCGAGCGTTAGACGCTCGAACCTTTAAGGCTCGCGAGCGTTGAAGACTCGGCCTTCGACGCTCGAGTTGCGCGCTCGAGCGTCGAAGCGTTAACATTTTTAATGAGGGTATATAAATAATTATTTAATAAGAGGGTATTCTGCATTCATTATGACGTGTGACATGCCTATGCACCGATGTGCAAATGTGTGTGTGAAGGAAACATGTACAACAAAAATATTGATTCTTTTTGTGTGTTAAATCATTAATAAATATTTCTTAAGATAACAATAAATAAACTATACGAATAATTCTCTGTTGTCTTTCAACTAAATATACTTGCACATATGTATACCCTACTACCTACCTAAGTAACTGTATAAATAAATATATATTTTTAACACCAATTTTATAAATACCTACATTTATTTATAATTAACCCCCGAAAACAGAAATAGTTCCGTGGTTATAATACACGCGGGCAAACCACGTGTATAGCATATACATATATTATGTAGTTATTAATAAAATGATTTATTCTTCATATACTTTGTAGACGCTCACACTCGAGCCCGAGTCGAGCGTCGAGTTCGGCGCTATAATTGAGCTTCTTTATCTAAAAACGCTCAAGCCAGCGCTCGAGCGTTTTAGAACTGACTCGAGTCCCGACTCGAGCGTTTTAAAACTGCTCGAGCGTCGACTCGAGCGTTTTAGCACCGACTCGAGCATTTTTACAACACTTATAGATAGATAAACAGACAGACAAACATTGTAAAAAAAAATATTTTGGTATATGTATACATACATCCATATGCATTTAGTAAAAAGCGGTTATTTTAATATTACAAACAGACACTCACACTTTATTTATTTGTATAGATATTTTTTTATCAAAATGTCATAGCAAGGAATGTATAATTATAACTACCAGTGAAAGAATATTTGGAATTGGACTAGTAGTTCCAGAGATTACCCTCCTCAAACAAACAAACAAAGTCACAAACTTATTAATAGTAAGGATAATAATTTTACATTTACAACTTACAATAAAAAAGAAAGTGTAAAGAGTTACAGTCGAACACCGCATGTGCTACAATTACGACAATGAAGACACGATTCCGACGAAACTACGAGTGTATGACATAATGAGGCTTTCGAATAAATAAAACCGCATTGAAGTCGGTTTACCCGTTTGTGAACTGTGATTCCACAGACAATGCTTTTTGCTTCGGGCTCGAAAATTTGCAAATTAATTGCTTTTAATTGTCACAAACGAATTTCCCCAGGAGTCCTCTGATTTTTCCAAAATGAATTTTAATTAGCTCTTCACTTCTACCAGTATTAAGGTACAAGTCCGAGACGAACCGCAGACTGCAACCGCAGACGAAACTGCGGCACTGCGTTGCGGTTGACCGGCCGACTCTATTCCAAACGTGGCGTCATACTGCGGCTGCACAATGCATATGTCACTGCCCGTACCTTGTGGCTCGTACGCGTCGTACCTACGTGTGAACTCTGCGGTTCGCTACACAACTGGTGTTGCGGTCTGCGGCCGCTGCGCGCCGCCACAGCAGGCTTCGCGCCGCGGCTTCACGCCGCAGTGTCGCCACGATTGGAATCAATTTCACAGAGATTCATAGAAACCAGTAGTGTCGCTTGCAGTCTGCTATTGCAGTCTGCTATTGCAGTTTGCGGTCCGTCAAGGACTTGTACCTTTACACTTAACCTTTGATTGTATACATATAACGCTTATCCTTTTGCTTTGCATGACCGCCACAGTCAGCTAGAAGCGGCAAGTGATAGCCGGCCTTTTACTTCAACGACGGCACTGATCGACAGTACTTATAGTTAGCAAGATCACAAAATTAATAAATTTAAAATGTTTGAATCCCTATTTCTGTTGAAAGTTTTTAATCTGAATAGAATGCTTGGCGTATAGGACACAGCGTCGCATTTATGCTGTTGCGATCAAAAGGTTATAGGTTGAAAGCTTCTAGCCTATTTCAAACACATAAAAGTGGTAACAAATCATTGTATTTTAAAATTACATATGTCAAGGCCTATCAAGGCCTACGCAGACCGGGACGGCATGGCAAAGGATTAAAAATTTTACCAATGGACATTCAAACATATCGAAATATAAATAAGACATAAATACATACATACATACTTCGACGTGACGCGGCAAGGCTCTGGAATGTCGCGGTATCTTAGCGGCTATTGAGCGCTGACTGGCGGCAAAATCCTTTGCCATGCCGTCCCGGTCTGCGTAGGACTTTAAAAGCTTTACTTATTATCTAAAGGAATTTAAATTACACTTAAATATTGCTAACTATGTACAGACGCCTGCACATCAACCTATCCAAAACTGTCAAATTTCTTCAAAACATTTACAACCATATAGCTTAGTACTAAAGTTCAAAGTCTATTGAGGAAATTTGACAGTTTGTGGTAGGTTGATGTGCTGGCGTGTGTACCTTACAAATGTTAATTCTACTTTACTTTACTCTTTATTAGAAGTAAAGTAGAATTGAGGAGTTCGACGGCGCAGTGGTTAACGCGCCCGGTCTGCGATTGCTGAGGCCGGTCACCAGATGGGTGGCCAAATATTTGTCATCTATAGCTGCTCCGTGCTTCGGAAAGCACGTAAAGCTGTTGGTATCGGCTGCATTAGCAGTCGTTAACAACCACCAATCCGCACTGGGCCCGCGTCACAGTATATATTATATAATATATAATACTTTGCCCATGTGGTGGTTTATGGCCCGTTCTCCCTACCCATCTATAGGGAAGGCTCTTGCCCAGCAGTGGGGACATAAAATGAGCTGATGATGATGACTCGTGTTTATTTTTAATACATAATGTTAGTATTAGCCTAAAAGAAGATGCTCGAGTTGAATACGAGAAAGCATGCTATAATTAATGACAATATAGTCCCTGACGTGAACGCACTAGCACAATCTATACGCTTTCAACAAGCAAACAGTACCGTTATCAATGTAGTTGAAAATCCGACATAAAGCATAGATCACTTAGTTACGGATGCCCTGAGCTTGCCGATAGTAAACCTTATTTCATTTCACTTGAGCAACTCAAACGTGATGGGCCTACGAAGGGAACGGTCGCGTCGACCGGAATCTTTATGTTCGTTATTGGCGACGAACAGCCCATTGCCCGTTTGGCGGATAAAACTTCTTGTCGAGAGAAAATTCCTTAACACGTACAAGTACGCAGCTGAATGAACTATTGTCTATCTTGAGCTTTCTTAATTTAATGACGTGTTAGTACGGATTGTGATTTTATATCAGGATCATGAGCTTTGTCTTTGTTTTGTGGTACGTAGGGTTTTGGCCAGAATAGGGCTGTATGGCGACCACCCTGATACCTCTGATATTTCCTGATATTGAAATGAAACAACTTTTACGGATCTACTCGCTTTTATAAATAAACATATATATATATAAACATAAACATTAATTAAAAGTAGTAATGTGTAAAATAAACGCGATTAGATCCGTAAAAGTTGTTTCATTTCAATGTGTAGTGTTCGCGTAAACTTTAGAAAACAATATTTCCTGATATGTTTGCCACCAAGCAGCATTGTTTCGGATTGCTGTGTTACGGTTTGGAAGGTACTTGATCCAGTAAAATTACAGGGTGTAGCCGTAAAAACATAAATACTGAAGCTTCAAGGTAGGCAATAGGCGCGAGATACCGTAAGAAGGACCGTAAGCCCACTTGCCAGCGCGGCTTAAAAAAAGTAAGTTAAGGACTTTACGAATCCCGAGAGTGAGTGCCCAAATGGAAATATCTCGAGCTCCTCCATGCTTCGGAACACCGGTTGTCGTCGTAAGATAGTTGTAGAACCACACTAGCCCGCATTGGGCCAGCATGGTGGGTAATGGTAGGCTTGATCATCATCAATGATAGTGATGGGTGATGAATACTTAGCTATTAATTCTTTTTGTGCTTAAACTTTTCGACACGGAAACCAGTGTCTCGGTACTTACTTCAATTATTATTGGAAAAGCAATGTCCCATATGAAGAAAGATGTGACCAGACGTTCCAGATGTATTTGAGGCAATAATTTTTTTTCGGCAGTTTATGTAAATATTATTTATAACTATTAAACTATTGTGGTCACTTACATTAGAATAAATATTATTATTCCTAATCACTGGATTGAGTTTTGCAAAACCCCCAGATAATTTCGACAGAACGGCCACTACATACCTAGATCATACCATAATTATATATACCATACCTAGTATGTAAGGATCGTAGCAAGTGAAAAGAAGTGGTCTCTGCCTACCCCTACGGGAAAGAGGCGTGATTATATGTATGTATGTATACCTAGATTGGTTAGAGAAGCGATTGAAATTCTCTTTGGTTGGTTGATGATTGTCCCCGCCTGCGACAACTATCAATATCCAATGTATTTATAAATACTAATTTATTATAGACTTTATTATTTAAATATAGGTATCGGACAAGGAAATATATCACGTTGCATTCAACATTGCTCAAATGGAATTCTGGAATCGTAGAGCTTGTTTTTTTTCTTTTCAGTTTTTTCTCTTGGCAGTTATTTTTTATGTTAGTTCGGTTTTTACGAGTATATAATTGTTTTTATATAGTTGTTTGAGCAGTCGGGTTTTTTGTTTTATTTTAATAATTTGGTTTATTTCAAACCTTGTACTTTTTTTTATTAAGTATAATCCGGATTATAGCCTTTGTAACTCCCACAGCCAAAACAAATCTAACGACACCTGACATGTTAAAATCCACTATGCCGTATGGGCTGTAGGGCGTGCCAAAGAAATAGGCATATATACATACATATATACATACATACATACATTCGAAAAACATAACCTTCTAACGCAGTCGGGTAAAAATACAAAAATTTCAATCGCGAAGATAGGTTAAACTGTCGCTTATCTGGATTCCAGTGATTAGCTTATGTGAAGACCGCAAAAAGAACAAAAGTGCCATTTCGGAATCTGAAACGGTCAGTGTAGTGTGTCGAGAACAAGTTCGAGTCAATAGTGACTTAGGAGACAGTGGTACGAGTATCGAGCGCAAAAAACGATTAGGAAGAGGGTAGATCGTTTTTTCTGCTCATAATCACCTACCCGCAATAACTTCAGTACATCCGTGATCATGGCGCATACAACTGTGCCGGAATATCGGGTACTCAAACACAACAAAAACATGGTAATAACCCCGTTAGTAATATTTATTCTAATATTATTTATATAACAATACTGAAAATTATATTTACATATATTTGTAAACGAAATGTTGATGCTATAGTTACTAATAACGGTTATACTATTTGCAGTGCGACCCTTTTCAGGTCGTTGCTTGTGCATTATAAAATTAGTAATTTATTTATATTCATCATCATCATCATCTCAGCCGAAAAGACGTCCACTGCTGGACAAAGGGCTCCCTCAAGGATAAAATCATTTTGAGGGGAATTTGCCATAATCGCCATGCTTGGCAGGCGGATGGCGATCGCAGTAAGGTGAGAATAATCACAGAGAGACGCTGCTGCCCATCCTCTGGAAATTTATTTATATTAATAAGCTATATTAGCTGGCTTACATTACAATAACCTTCTTAACAAGTACACGCTAATGACAGCCCTTTACACGTGACACATCACTTACACCATTTGTTCCATTTATTTGTTCGCTCTAATTTATCAACTCATGACTTTCATTAAGCTCCTTAGTAGTAGTTTCTTATTCAATTCTCCAGTCGAACGAATGCGCATCGTCGATCAAGCGGCAAACATTGGAAAGGTAACAAACTGTATTCTGTAACGGAATCAATAGAAAGATAAATATATAAATAGATATATAGACAGTTAGGTGTTCAATGGTTCGAAAATCCTGTACACAGGCATTCAAGTCTGTAAATTACAGTTCCAGCTGACTGTTGCAGCATGCATCTACCTACACTAACTCATTAATCGATGACAATTGAAAATTGTATTAGTACCTACACACTTCGAAGTATTAGGTCATTGTATTTGAATAATTGCAAAGCCCTGTGTCGAATCTAATAATGTGTATTATGATGAATCAAGGTAGGTACGCGGAAATATTTAAATTACTTTATGCCTTTTTGTAAAATATAATTTGTGTAATGTTGTGTTAACAAATAAATTTAAAGAAAGGTTAATACTGTATTGCTGTACTGTGCACAGCAGAATATCAGTGCAGCAGGCCCCGCTTGCTGAGATGTACATACATACACACATATACAGTGTTGGCATCCCATAACAAAACGCAATGTGTATAATCATTCTTTTCTTTTCTTTTTGGTTACCTGCTGTATGTTTAATTGCCTGTTTCTTATTTAATTCCAACAATATTTTTTTCTTACACACCAAATAAACACATTTATTGCCATAAACACTGCAGTAACTGTATGAACGTAAGTGCTGGGTTTCAGAACATTTATTTAGTTAGGGCAATAACAGAGATGGGTAGTCTGATGATATAAAAAAACAACTCAACTCAACACAATCTTAATCAATGTTTAAAAAAATGAATAACATAATTTTAAAGACATTAACCAAGTCAAGCCAAGCCATTAGCCAAGTTACATATAATACCATTAAACATGGACAGTTTTAAACTTTGTATACTTACACAACGTGTAACAGAAAGGCGTGATAAAAATGAAAAGATCCAAATCGGATACCGATCTAGATCTTGTATGCAGAGGTACTAAGACATAATTATTAACTTTATTTTTTTATGTAATTTTTAATAAATATTTATATTGTGACGTCACATCACGATAAACAAGTCACAGCCCTAGTGGTTTAGTAACCTCTGTGTACTTACACTTATGATCACTGCTGCTTGCTTATGCGCGTCAGGCGTACATAATTTCACTAATATAAATATATAATTTACAATTGTATGAAAATTAAAGCTAATGATGTCTTAGTAAGAACACATACAAGATCTATATCGGATACACGGGATCTTTTAATTTTTACCACACCTTTCTTTGGCAAGTTGTATACGTAGAACAGTTATAGGTTCGTTATTAAGCTCTTAATTCTCAAAAATAGGACTATTTAAATAACCACTACCGTACCTTATCTGTCAATAAAAAGAAATGTTCCAAAAATATACTATTTTTATTCGATTTTTTTCAGTGAAATAGCTTTACGTTTTGTCGTCGGAAGGGCATATATAACCATTATTAATAACTTACAAAGCCGCTTCGGTGGAGCGCGAATATCGCATATAATAGACTTATTGGGGTGTAATGCGATCAGCTGGCTAGTTTAGAAATTTTCGTGGAATTCTGTGAGCGACCGAAAATATTTATAGCGTGTTACTCGGCTACTTGACAATACGAGAGGAAATAAGATAAAATCTCCACTGTAACTACGCTGTGATGTTTAACAAAATGTTTATTGTTCGTTTTTTAAATAAACACCTCGGTGGCCGAGTGACAAATCGCTCGGCCCGATACCCAAAGGTCCCGGGTTAAATTGCCAGGCCGGGCAAAATGTGTTTAGCATTTATTCGGTGCATAGCCCGGGTTTGTGATCACCTACCCGAATTTGGCAAGCGTGGTGATTAAGCTAATACCCATCAATTGAGTGATGACTTGATTTCAATGATGGAGCCTTTGCCCAGAAGTGGGACAGTTATAGGCTATTTACTTTACTACTAAGGTACTACTACTAGGTTAGGAACAGGAGAATATACATTATCCAATACAGAAAAGTGTTGAGAAAAAATTCCACGAGTGAAATTTAAACCCGCGATAATAAATTTGGTAGTGCACCTGACCTGGTATGTCGAATGGTGCGGTTTCGAATCCCGCTCGAGGAATAAATTTCAACACATCTCCTAATTGTTATTTGATCGCAAGAAAATTTGCGTAAAACTATATTAAACCATATATCTATTTCTTTAGGTATTTCTATATAAAATCGAAATACCACTAGACTAAGCAATACTCACCTAGACTAAAAGCAATGCATACGCAATTTATAGTCACCCAAAGCTCTCCTACACATACATAATGTTTCTTCTCATTCATACTCATATAACTATGCAAGACAGCATTCTGCCTACGGTGCCGGTGTGACCAACTTTTAAATAACCAAGTTTGGACTTGCCAGTCATTACAGGGCTCCTTCTAGAAACTTGAATGATTAGTCTGGGTCGCTGTCACCAGATACGGTGTAGAAGACTTTATACTGGCTGACTGACAAATCACGAAATCTAAAGGAACTATAAAGCAAGGCAAAAGTTGTCAGATACGTGGTCTATTCTTAGGTAGCAAGAATCAGAAACTATATGTGCGCTGAACCGTATATAACCTTAATAAAACACTCTATTTTACATCAAAAACAAATTAGTTAAATTCAAAGCTTCTGACTTCATGCTCTCGACGATTTTTCCAATCTCAAGAAAACAGGTACATCGATTCAAATCTTTATGTAGTGCTCCTCCTCTAACGTTTACAATAAATCATGAAACTTGGCATGAGTCCAGGCCGGCCCGTGCCGAGCACATTCCTACTTCTGACAACAACATAGTAGGTATGTAGCATGCCTACATACTCGTAGTACTATGGAATAGCCAGGTGACCGGTACGATAGGTAGCACTGAGTACGAGTAATATGATTGAAGAGAAATACAAACTAAAGAACAAATATTCCATTAAAAACAAATGACTGTTCTTACTAAACTTAACATTTTATTTGTTCCAGGTAACAAAACTAAGAAGAAACTCAACAAACTAAAGGAAAAATATCATGTGGCGCTACAAAACAAACCTGAATACGTGACAAAAGCAATATCCCAATCGATTTATCAATTAGCAGCACTATGAGACGCGGCTTACTTGTACCCAATACGAAGCAACCAACACAGTCCACCAAACATGATATCACCGAATCTGTCGATTGGTTTATGATGCCAAGTTAAAAATAATATAAAATTATGCCGACCGAAGCATGGGCCACAGATGAACCGTTATACAATGACAGTTTTAGCACGTTCAACAAAAATAACTACACCAACGCCACAGACCCAATCGAGGATAAGGCGATCCAAGCTGCTTTTTGTGTTGCATATACTATTATTTTTGTCATAGGCATCTTCGGTAATGCCATAGTATGCTATGCCGTCATAAGAAACCGAGCAATGCAAACGGTCACTAACCTGTTCATCACGAACCTCGCATTATCGGATATACTATTATGTGTGTTTGCTGTACCATTTACACCACTTTACACTTTTTTAGGCAGATGGGTGTTTGGTGGCTTACTGTGCCACATTATGCCTTACGCTCAAGGCTGTAGCGTGTACATTTCAACTCTCACTCTTACTTCTATCGCCATAGACAGATTCTTCGTCATTATTTATCCGTTTAAACCTCGAATGAAACTCAACACCTGCATTGGCCTAATAATATTTATATGGGTATTCGCTCTGTCTGTCACTTTTCCTTATGGATATTATATGGCGTTACAAGACGTCTATTGCGCAGAAGAATGGCCCAGTGATCAAATACGTAAAGCTTTTGGAGCTGTAACGACTATCATGCAATTTGTTATACCTTTTATAGTTATGGCGTTCTGTTACACATGCGTCAGTATCAAATTGAACGATCGTCTGAAATCTAGACCAGGAAGCAAGAACAGTAAGAAGGAAGACGCAGAGAGAGAAAGAAAAAGAAGAACAAATAGAATGCTAATAGCAATGGTTGCCATATTCGGTCTATCGTGGCTTCCGTTAAATTTAATTAATATAAGTAGTGACTTCTACTCATTTGCTGAAGACTGGACGTATTATATGGTGTTATTCTTTGTTGCGCACTTCATAGCTATGTCTTCCACTTGCTACAATCCATTTTTGTACGCGTGGTTGAATGAAAATTTCCGGAAGGAATTCAAACAGATATTACCCTGTTTAGGCGCTTTTGTCACTAAGAAATCAAAAAGTAAATTCAACCAATCAGAGCGTACTGGTAATTTTCGTTCCGAGAAAACCTGCAATGGTAATGAAACTGTTCAGGAGTCATTGTTGACTTCCACTGTTAATAAACTACCTTCCGTTAGATACAAAATAGAGTTCAACGATAAAATTAAAGAGTTTGACGACGAAGGGATAGAAAATATAAGCCCGGATGAGAAGCCAGAAGCCAATCCAAGTCCTAATGAAGACTGCGTTAATATGTATATGTTTGTAGATAAATCTGTCATAACATCGGATAAAGAACCAATTGTGTCAGCTCTGTAGCCATATTGGTAAGTTTTATGTTACTGCAATGTATTTATTTCTTGTAGTAATTTCTTTGAAATAACCAACGAAAAATATTATTCGAAAACCTAACAAAACGAAACCTAAATATTATTAGAAAATGAAATGAGAGGATAAAGAAAAGCATGTTAAAAAATCATGAAACCAAAAATTATCTGCTTTTCGTTAATGACAACAATGGTATTGGCAAAAACTTATTAGCCCAAGATTGAATTGCACCTAAAATCACGATTTGCTTCACAATTTGCTATAATATATATTTAAAATAATACTGTCTTTTTAACTTTAAAGGATTTAAAGGATTGAAGGAAGGACTGACATTCTGACTGTACTAGTACAGTCTTAATCAATAACCATCAATCTAAACATATTTATGAAAACTAATGTTATTTTTTTTAAACAAAGAAGAGGTGTTGGACCTTCATAAGACCAAAGGTGGGAGCCGACTTCACCCAGAATCCTCATCGACCTTAGCTTTGCTAGCTAGCTAGACCTTAGCTCTGGCAGAACTTAACAATAGATACATATAGAGATGCTGCTACAGTCTAAAATAAAGTCGAACCTGGAACCTCTAGAACCGATAGTACCTACTGTTGCGTTCGCTACATTCGACCTTTTTTATTTCCGCTTATGGAGTTCTTTTTCATTTTTTTCACTGACGTTTAGCCTATGGATTAGGCTTTTGAGTTTGTCAGGTTATGATTTGGACGTTTGGCTTTTTGCTTGGAGTTTTTTGGTGAATTGGATTAAGATTTTAAATAATTGTTTTTTTTTAATCGCAAGGTCGAATTCCCGTTTTTCTTCTCCATCATCCTTACCATACCCTCAGCGGTGGGAATGTCCTATTTTCTCATTTACCAAACATATATTCTACGCTTGGAATATATTTGGTGTGCAGTGCAGTTATGCTCATGTTCCACGGGCTAGAGCTAGCGTTCGCTATTCATCTTGACAGTGTGTCAAAACCAAAAGTTTGAATTGATTTAGTTCTAAAGTAGGTACTTCATTGCCAAAGATATACTGATGTCAAATTACGTGAACTGAAATATTATACATTCAAGCTTTTTAGACTATTTGATTATAGTTTTGTTCAATGTTGTAAGCTATTTTCTATTTCACGTGGAGTGTAGATAAAACTTTTGTGGATATTAATGAGTGGTTAATAATAAGTTTTATATTATTACTAGTTTGTTTGTATGTCTCGCAAGTTTTAATGAGGCCTGTGTACATAGCAGTTTATGTTAATTTTGCTGCTTCTAATTAAAGACTGCTAAAATATTTTATATTGTAAAGAATTTAGCTTATGACGCTCTTTATGAATATGTATAATTATACAACAGAATTTAAATGTAGCACTTTATACCTACATACTAGTACTTGACCATAGAGACGGTTAAAGCTCGTTAAAATAAGAGCATAGAAAGTATCACTGTTTTCTTCAACCTTTTTCTTTCTCCTCTGTTTATTTAGGTTAAATTGCTCATAAAAAATATTGTTGCTCGCTGGTATTCGAGTGCTCGCCAAAATATAATTGAAATCGTAAATTTTACAAGCTTATGGTTGGTTGTAAACTTGTAAAACAACTGGTATTGTGTTCAACCACCTGAACCAGTATTTTGAAGTTGCTTTATTTGAAATATCGTATTATATGTTACTTCTATGCACCTAACAGCTATATGTTAGTAGTGTCATTTCCCATTTTATTAAATAGGAATTTATGAACAGCTATAATAAAAACTTATAACCATAAATTTTCTGTTATTGTCTATAAGAGAGACAGACGACACTAAAGGCTATAAAATGTGCCCTTACTTATCGTCTTAATTAAACAGCGTTAAGATTAAAATGATGATATATTCTTTTTTAAATAGAAATAAGACCAACCGACTGAGACAGTGTATGACTTGGTGACTACAAACATGACACGAGACCACCAGTAACGACATTGATGGATGCAAATCAGTTATACAGACTCTGGCACAAAAAAACTCCATAACCCTAAAGATTAGAAATTAAAGTCTTTAAGCCTCTGAAGTATAACAAAATCTCAGAAATGTTTCAAACCGTAATAAAAATTCTGCCAATATTAGTTGTCCTCTCATACGATTCATAGTTTGATTGTTATTATATCGGCAGAATTGTCAATGGTTTTCGAATAAAGTGTTGAAATACATATCATAGGTACCTGGAATTGCAACGTGCCATAACACTTAGTCTGTCAAATTCCGCATCATCCGCATTAAAACCGCAGAATTTCGGGATAAGCCTCTGTCAGATTTATTTGCGGTAATCATTCAAATTTTTCAGAATAGACAAACAAAATAAAAACTCAATGTCGAATTTGATTTTATCGAATTCAATTAATCATTCTGGATGCAATCGATTTCTTTTTAGTTCCGATTAAATATAAACGGAAAAAACAAAAGCCACACAGCCAGAAAAATATAAATAAAAATACTTTATGGTAATTTATTCGGTGTTCCATCTAACCCGTGTCAAACTCACGAGTCAAGTTTTAATTATTTCAACAACAATCTGCTTTTAAATCTGTTTCATATTCATGTTTGTTAATAAGAAAGTGCTTGTGTTTTGATCTCCTATTAGGTTATGCATTAAGTTTGATTGGTTTTTAATCAATGTTTCAATTTTGTTTCAGATAACTTCTAGAGGAGGTTCATCAGTGTATATCTTATTCGATCTCCTGTCATTGATTGTAGGATCAAGAAATATTGTTACCACATAAACAATTATATGGAAATTGTAACATTATATGGTTTTCTATGGTATTCTATGGTTAAGAAAATTGCGTTATAATTTAACATCGACTTATAATTCATGGAATATAAAATTCCAAAATGACCCGTTGGAACCTTCTTTAAAAATTCACTACATACGATTAAACTGTTCCTATATTTTATTTAGGTTGTAATGCAAATAGTCTTAACGTTGTAAATGGTATTATAGAATTATTGTATTGTACATTTTAATAGGAGTGTAGTTCTGTGTAAATATAAACATTGTATAAATTCTACTGAAAAGTGTTTACGCCAATAACAGTTTTAAAAACTTTGAGCCCATTGGCGGAGACACTTTTTCGAAAGTTCACCGTAGTTGAGTTCATGTAGCTATGTAACACTATGTCCTTATGTGTTAATTTATGTATGCTAATAATATTTTTATAATTGTAAATAGTGATAAATGTTAAACGCAGAGCAAGGCCTTGTAATCAATGTCAATGGATAAAAAAAAATATGATATAAACCAATAAAGTATACCAAAGACAAAAAAAGTGTGTATTATTTGTTACTTCTGGGCACTGACTTCTAAAGAGGCTAATCAACTTAAGAGAATACATTTACAAGCTCTTCCAAAAAAGTCCACTAACAGTCAAACTTATTTTTTCTTTTTCTAAAACAAATCAGCAAACTAATAAAAATTCTAGTTTGTATTTTTTTACTGGCAACTATCATATTCAAGTTGTTTATATTAAATATAGTTTTAAATATGGCCTGGATACAAGTCTTTTAGTAGGATACATTGTTAATTATTCACATTGAGGATTAATGAATGATAAGTGAAATTCTTTGACGCTTGAGTTTCATTGGGGATATGGAACTAAACTGAACGCTTATGTAAAATTTGTGAACATCCGTGTACGTTTATAAACACTTACATAATAACAGAAATTTTAGAAACAAAGCGAAGCTGTGAGAGTTACTCCTTACTATTCCACCAAGAAGTTCCAAGAATTTAAGAGGAGTAAGTACATTGCCATACACAAACAAAAGAAGAAATGTAGCTGTGAAAATAAAGACAACTTTATCCTTAGTTAGGTAAGGTCTTCAGAATAGCTAAGCTCCAACTAACAAGCAGTTCCAAGAAATTTGGAAAACTTCGGAGTCTTGGAAATGTTCTTGCTATAGAGACCAGATTAATATTAAATTAACACATCTGTGCTCACGAAGAATAATCTCGAGGATTCACATCTGCTAGGTAATTATCTTAAAATGAATATTAGTTAAATAAACTTGTGCAGAAGTTCAAATAGCCAATACACTTAAGATATTAAATTTTAGTATCTTATTTTTAAAGTGTCTGTTTTCTATTATAACTATATTTTAATAGATTTGATAAAACGTTATGCGTTTTAATCGTTTAATATAATTGTCTGTTAGACAGTTTTAACATAGTTGGCTAAGCACAGCAAGAGTTAGAAATAAATAAAAACCCACCAACCAATGGTCTCAGTTTGTGGACTTTGATGTTCTAATTTCTTCAAGTGCTATTGCTCATTTTTGGAAGACCGAAAAACAGCACTGGGACTTATGTGACCTATTAAAGACGATGTGGAGGGGTATAAACATCAGGCCTCCGTATTAATTCTACTTCTTCATATTTCATAGTCGCTAATGAATTACACCCTCGTAATATTCACGAAGAATCTGATAACACTGATTAACATAATTATTCCCCCTTCGTATAATTAAAAAACTGTTCACACGTAGTACCTTCAAGACCAACGTACGTGAACCTTCCCGTTATATTCGTATGTCAACAAATCACGCTTGAAGAAAACGAACTTGTGCCAAAGTTGGGTCTAATTGCTCAAGTTTCGACGCGTGACCGCTGTTTTGAAACATCCATCAAATAAAGATAGATAAAGTGATGTAACGATGTGAGTTTTACAAGTTTGGACGGTATAAGAAATACGTTGTATGTCTAAATCAATAATTTGAAGCAATATGGTATTAATTTATGGAGCAGTAGATAATATCTGCATACTACCAAAGATTTTGCAGAAATATTTGTATTAGAACCTTCCAACCTTGATACTTGCTAAAACAAACTATTATATGATGAGGTCTTCACAACACATACTTGTATTTCTTCATTATAAATTCAACACCATCACCTTAATCAGAAAACAGCCACGCGAGCTATAAACCACCGAAAATCGCTACAGCATCAGGCATCTTGCCTTAACGATCTTCAAGAACTTCTACAAACTCTAGGTAGGAACAACTCTAGGAATATAACAGAAGGAATACACCATCGAGAACTCGATATTTCTCGTTCTCGTTCTCGATAGTTCTCGATGGTGTATTCCTTCTGTTGAACCATCGGGTTACGGCCACTATAAGGGATTTGTTTTTGTTTAGTTACATACAAAAACAAATCTCTTAAAGTGGTCGTAACCAGCTTGTCGTAACTAGCTTGGCAAATGACTCCTTTTCATCTGATGTTAAGTGGAAATGGAGAAAAAAGACGAAGAAAACTGGTGCAGCGTGGAAACAACGCAGCCCCAGTTACCCCTAACTCTGCCAGCTCACATAATAAGCTTATTGGCGATGATTAATTGTTATTAACGGCAATTACAGATAGATTAGGCACCATTAATTAAAGTATTAGGTAGGTACACACCTAACCAGACTACCACAAATAGTCAAACTTCAATAGACTTTAAACTTTATGTATATGGCGTATGGTTGAACATTAATTAAAGAAAGTTGACAGTTTTGGGTAAGTTAATGTACAGGCGTATGTACCGTAAAACTGGGTAAAAACAGACGCAGATGCGAAGCGAAACAAAATTTTAAAAGAGATTTTAACATTGATATATTTTTTTTGGAGAGAGTTAGCTGATTGCCTCAGACGGCATTTTCAGCTTCACCGGGCTTGTTTGGGGGCGGCGAGAAACTTAAAGGGTTCCTAAAGCCGTGTGAAACTAATCACTTTCGGAGGTTTTCTAGAGGGAACGGCATCACGCACTAGTGCGTGTCCCCGCACTAGTGTGTGTGTCGTCTACTAGATTCTCCGAAGGGTTCGGGTCAGATCGGTTTTAACGTTGAATAAATAATATTGCTGCCAATAATAATCATTGGGTAACTGCAGTTACGGTTAAAAATAATAGGAATCCTTGTTGGTACAATTTATATTGATTCAACCACTGACCAAATTGTTTATAAACTTTACGATTCTTTACGCCGGACCAGTTGTACCTTTTGTACAAGACACAGGCGTGAAGTATTGATCGCACATCTGGGACGGTTCCGCAAAGTACCTTTTCGAAGCCTTGGACAGATTGCAGCGTCGCGCTGAACGCATTATCGGCAATGCAGAAGTGGCAAATACTCTTGAATCTCTGCAATTGCGTAGAGATGTTGCGTCCCTCAGCGAGTTTTACCGCTTATACCATGGCGAGTGCTCTGAAGAGCTCTTTGACCTCATCTCACCTTCTCCCTTCCTTCAAAGGTGTACACGTGCTGCTCTTCGGAGTCACCGCTTCACTGTCTCAAATATCCCATCGCGCACAAAGAAATTTGGTGACTCGTTTCTTTGTAGCACCTGCAAAAGATGGAATAGTCTACCAGCACACGTTTTCCCTCCTTCCTATGATATGGGGTCCTTCAAAACAGGCGTGAAGAAGCACCTTGTGGGCCGGCACAGTGAGGTTAACTGATGCAACGTTTGTTTTCACGCTGCACCAGTTATCTTCGCTCCTTTTCCACTTAACATCAGGTGGGATGGAGTCATTTGCCGAGCTATCTTTATAAAATATATATATAGGTGATATATATAGGTATATTGTCTCGATTCGCCCTGCATATGTATTCACCTCGTTGACCCGGTATTTCTCTGACATATCAAAATAACGGGATTTGTTGTATATTTGTGCCAAAAAAAAATTAAGTAAGTAGCCTATAACTGTCCCACTGCTGGGCGAAGGCCTCCATCATTGAAATCAAGTCATCACTACAATAGATGGGTAGTTATTTTTTTGCCATAAAATCAAGATGAATTTACAAATTTGCAATAAAGAAAATTGAAAATCAATTATTGGCGCCTACACATTCTTGCGGCCATTTCAAAGTCTCAACACGCCAAGTCAAAATTAAGTAATCTGTAAGGCAGCGTGGCTTGTGAACATCTTAATTGGGTAAGTTTAGAGTTACATGGGATCCGGAGGTCTGTCAACACGCATCCTACAAACTTTGACAATATAGGCGCTTGTGTCAACGTTAGATAATTAATAAATTCTCATTCAAAGGAACTACTTTATAAGTTCCTACGGAGATTGGCAGTATACCAAGTTTTTAAGGACTGCCTGGTCCCTACCAGTCAGGGTGGAACCCTCTCCGAATCCGTTTAGAGGGCCACCACCCTTAAGGCGCGTTCCCATTTACAACTATTAATTTACATAGGAGCTATTTTGTAGTTCCTGAAGAGTCACCTGCAATTTGATCAACAAGGTTAGACAGAAATTGAAATGTAACAGTTTGCTAGTTTTCGGGTCACATTATTAGCTGACTTCTAAAATTCCAACTTGCAATTTTGCTCTTCATCAATTAAATCATAGCTCCTAGATTATAAGCATGGTTATAGTTAATAGCTTTTAATGGTGCTGCGCCCTTATTGCATTGCTGTGTTCCAGTTTGAAGGGTCTAGAAGATCTAGTGAAAGATCTAATGAGATGCCAGAGCATAGAGAGCATAAACACTAATGCTAACCAACAGCAGACCGCTCGTTTGATGGCTCATTCATAAAAAAAAATGTTAGTGGATATCGTGGCTGCATATAGGTAGTTATAGGCAAATATTGTTTTTGCAGACTCATTTTGAGCCGCCCTTTTTATGATATTTTGTATAGTTTTAAATATTATTCTTTTTAATTTGTCACAATTGACTTTGATGTTTTTTATATTTTATTGTTTTTGCTTGTCTTTTGAGGTGGTAGAATTTATGTTGTAAATGTTGATATTAAACCCACATTCCGCTTTATAAGTGCATTTTTCATTATTATAGGATTCATCTTTTCCATTGTCTATTTTCTCCGTTTTAATTGTTGTAAACAAATTACTAATAGGAAAAGTTTTGAAAAAAAAAATCACGAGCGGAATTTGAAGCCACATCCTGTCATATTAGGTCATGTGCTCTTTCAATTATGTAGCATATCTTATCTATATAACATATCGTAGCTTAATTAAATCGATAATTTATATTATTTGTTGTTTAAATATCGAAGCAATATGAGCTAATTAAAATATATAAGCATAGGGTATAGTGTTCGGCACCAGCGTTCGACATAACCAGTGATCGAACTTTTTCCTTTTATCATTAAAAATATCAATAAATCATTGGGTCGTGTGAACGTTTAATTTGTTCACTGTATTATAAAAAAATTAAAATAAATTAAAAATTTACTATAGCGTTGTGTTATTTGTGGTATTTCATCAGCAAAGATGAATCTGCATAGCCATCGGTTGCAATAACCGTGGGATAGATGACGCACTGTGCCGCTATTAGCACTCAAAAAATTAAAAAGCAGTGACGAAATTCAGCGCTTACGTCAGCCTTCCCGGTAGCATAGCGGTCAGTGCAGCCGCCCGGATTGCGGAAGACCCAGGTTCAATTCTTGGCTGGATCGGGTTTAATATTTTCACTGTATTTTATAAATTTTATAAAATATTTAATAAATCATTATTTAGCAATAAGTTTTAATCTTTAGGCACAAATGAATGCTTACAGACAGCTCTCACCTCTTAAAATTTCAATGAAAATCTATGTTATTTAAGGTGACGAAAACTGTGTCAAAAATTGGACTTAATGTTCGACCACTGGTACCACCACGATATATCAGGGTCAGTATCAGGGTCGGTTGGTAAGGCTGAAAATTCATAGTTCAAACATATTTCATATTCATTTTTTTTTTTTTTTGAGAGAGATTGCTGATTGCCGCTGCGGCATTTTCAGCTTCACCGGGCTTTTTTGGGGGCGGCGAGGAACGTAAAGGGTCCCTCAAGCCGTGTGAAACGAATCACCTTCAGAGGTTATCTAGAGGGAACGGCATCGCGCACAAGTGCGCGTCCCCGTGCCCTACTAGATTCTCCGAAGGGTTCGGATCGGATCGGGGAGCGGAGCAACCCGAGGGCGCCTCTAAAGGCACAGACCTCGGCTCGGGTTGACCGGACCGTGGAGGAGGAGAGAACCGCCCAGGTATATGTCTGTACCTGGTGTAGAGCGAGTGTGAACCGGTTCTTCGTACCCTTGTTCTACGAGTACGGTATCTTGGGCCTAAACTGGTGTGCATGTTTAGTGTATTCTGTAAATGTGTGCTGTCATTTAGAGGATCGGGCGGGTTTAGAGGATCGGGCGGGATTTCATATTCATAGTTCAGACATGCATTATAAATGAAGCTCTTTGCATAATTCTAAGAGCTCTACCACAAGATGCTTAAGTTGTTTTCTAAAAAGACAGGTCAAATCTTCTATGATGGTTCCTTCGAGCGGTATGTTCACATGTTTGCGCTTTACAGGCTTATTATTATGTTTGTGTCACGATAGCATAGTTGGTAGTGCACCTGGCTCGGCATGTCAAGGGGGTTCAAATACCGCTCGTATAATTTTTTTCAACACTTGTTTTCAAATAGCATGGCAGTGTCAAAACGACAACACGTGCGAAGAATATGAAGAAGTGAGTATTATAAGTATTAAAATAACCACCAGATATACTCGTAATCAGGCAAGAAACTATAGCATTTTATGAATGAAGATCTCAAACTAAAACTCAATTCAAAATTGAACCGGCTATAAAAACAAAAGTAAAACAAAATAAGTATAACACGCTTTTAAACGTTCCATTTTATACAGACGTTAAAATTTTGCCACTCGGTCGAAACGTCAAGTATAAAGGTATTCTTACGATAACTACTTGTACCTATACCACAGAGTGTGCTATAAAGAAGCATTCACTCTGTCTACTACTCTGTGCCTATACTAAGTAGTTTGCGTAAAGTTCTGTTGTGAACAAAAAATACGCTCGGGTACTAACTAGCACATTGGAAACTCGAGCAACAGCGTTCATTTGTGCAAAATTTGTGTAGCAGACAAATAAACTGAGCAGCAGTTTCACTTCAGAAGTGTTAGTCTGGAGTGGGTGGGACCTAGAGTGCAGTCTAGTTTAACCCCTATTTTACGTAACCTTGCTAAAAACTGACACTTTTTCGGTTACTGAACTGTTTTCTTCAGCGCTTGGTTTCACGAGTTTCAGCTGCAGGATTTGTAGGCCGAGGATAACTATTGTAAGCCTCATAATAATTTATTATATTTTATAATATATATTTTTGATTATTTGACCGAGCTCACTGGCTCCTTTGCACATTATAGTGATATAAGGAGGTTATAGCTCCTATATATCACAATACGAGGTTATATTCACAGAAACACAGCTATGTGTAAAGCAATAGATATATTGTACTTTTAAAAATACTATAAAAACACAACAGAATATTTCTCTATGATTGACATCTCCAAGGCAATAATCAAAAAAATTAATACGGAGTGACACATTAAGTTAATACTTATTGAGATTACAAAACTCTTTGCTCTAAAACTCCTCCTTAATGTCATATCATCTCTGACACTCTCTCAGTCTCATTCATAACTCAAACCCATACTTCTTATACACCACTCATACTTCACTCTCAACAACGCCTTGGCCTTGGTTGGCCAACGCGTCCGCTACCAACTGCGATGTCTCCTTGTACCTCAGCTGTACATCACCATTCGCTATTGCCTTTCTCACAAAGTGATATCGTACATCAACATGCTTGGTACGTCGGTGATGCACTGGATTTTTCGCCATCGCTATAGCCCACTGACTACAATAATAGATGCTAACGTATTCGCCTCTTGCTGCATCTGCCGCATTGCCGCCACAGAAAGTGAAACATATTCTGCCTCTGCAGTTGATAAAGCAATTGTCCGTTGCTACTTACTTTCCCAAGAAACTGCTCCTCCTTTCATCGAAAATAACCACCCTGAATTAGATTTACTATTATAGTCTTCCGCATGATCTGCTTCTGCATATCCAACAATAAGGTTTTGTTCGTTTACCTTTTGTATATTTCAATGAACAATTTATTGTTCCCTTAAGATAGCGTAACACTCTCTTTGCTGCTACCCAATGTTCTCCTCCGTAGCAGTTGTTAATCTGGCTTAACTGACTAACAATGTGAGTCTTTTTAGTATTTTTAAAATTATCAGTTTTATGTGAGATATTATATTCGTTTCTTTTGTTCTGTGAACTAACGTTTCTAATGTT
The DNA here is from genome assembly GCA_949315975.1 of Eudonia truncicolella. Classification (NCBI taxonomy): domain Eukaryota; kingdom Metazoa; phylum Arthropoda; class Insecta; order Lepidoptera; family Crambidae; genus Eudonia; species Eudonia truncicolella. Next base: position 14,016,346 of record OX438837.1, on the reverse strand, counting down.
TTGTGAACTTTATTGCGGGTACTATTATAATTTAATCTCAGCTCCGGATCATTAGGATTATTTTTCCAGAACCTAAATAGTTTATCACGCTTTTCACATAGATGGTTAACATTACCATCGATCCAGGGTACTTTGGTAATTTTATTCCGATTGTTGTGGTTTCTAATAAATGTATTATTTGCGTTTTTAAAAGCACTATAAACAAAGTTATAAATCTCTTTTGGAATTTGGAATTCATTTGATTTGTGTCCGACCATTTAACTTTCTTTAGTCCTTGAGAAAGCATATCTCGATTGACGAATTGTTTTGTATCACCCTGTACACGCGACGGCGCCGCATCGTCACTGCATGCAAAGATAAGAGCTCGGTGAACGGCCAGTATGACATCCAACACGGCCGAGTACAATTGACATGTGGGGAAACGAGCAAACAAGTGATCTATAGTTTTTGTGATTTTATTTAATCTTTTATCAAACCTAGTGAACCCAGTTACTCCACATGTCAATCCGCGCCCGCTGACGGAATCTAAGTACAAATCCTTTTCGGATTATATGTTTTTCAGGTCGATATTTATATCGCCAATCAAAAGAAGGTTCTGTTTTGTGGCAAGCTTGGACAATTAATTATCTAGCTCCTTTACAAATACTTTTTTATTTGTGCTCGTCGGTCTATGTACACAGCACAGACAACTGCGTCTTGATTTGAGTTAAGTTTTAGGATACCAGTAATACTTTCGAATGTTTTTGTTTTAGTCGGTAGTGCAGTGAACTTAATATGATTAAGGATACTAGTAACACAAAAAATTATAAATATTCCACGAGCAGGATTTGAACCTGCACCCTTCTGACATACCGGGTCAGGTGCTCTCCCAATTGAGCTATCGTGGTTCTAACCAGCCCGCCAAAATTATTCAACACTATTATAGGGATAGCTTCAGGTTTGTGTGATTGTTCAATAAAAGTCGTTGTACTTGCACACTTTGTATAATTTCACCAGAATATCCACACTTTGATCGCACAAACAATTCCGCAATCACTAATGACGGAGCCTCTCGCCACGCAACCCGGTACCGTCAGTATCAATACACGATCTTTTTAAATTATAACTTCTTTTAAAACTACAAATTTATGATTTACATTGTTTACCACAAATAATTACTATTAGAATTAGGCTTATTTTAACAATCCAATAAATTAATGACTTTTACAATTTAAGTGTTGCTGTTTTTATTAAATCATATATAAACGTATCACATCAGGGTAAGTAGAACTATGAAAACAATATTCCATCAGGTTTAAACAAATAATAAAACAAATAATATTACAATAGGCTTACAGCTCGGCCTTCCTGTAAAAAGCGAGTCCCTTTGCTTAAAGTCTAATGATGATTATTTAAATAAAATAAATGTTGTCTACCATTAGTATCTCTACCTAGTTTGTGTCTACAATGATGTGCCTTATGCTAATAATGTCTTTTTGATGATTTTATTAGAATTAATATTTTTATTTTAACATAATATATACCTACCAATTTATACATGTTTTTAAAATAACTTTAACATTTTTTTTTTCATACTATTAACATAAGTAATCATACAATTAATTAACAATATTTTCTTTATATTTCGTTTTTTTTTTCTTTTTTTTTGTTTTTTTTAATAACAATAAAGCTTTTTATTCTAATAAATTTATAACCGTATACATTTTTATTATAACATTATTATGATAATCATTTCACTCATCTTTTCAATATGATTTTATGTTTTTAATGTATTAATAAACATTTTTATTAAATTATGTACAGTATATTACGAACTAACTAACAATGCAAATATATTTTGTTATATATATATATATTTTTTTATAATTTAGAATCAAATTTAACTTAACAAATCATTCCAAATACTTATAATTGTCAATTTCATTACTACAGAATAAACTCACTTTAATGACATGCCTTTTTTTTTTTTTTTACTCCTCATCTAATTTATCTTATTTATCTTCTTCACTACTACTATCTAAATCTCTATTAAAATTTAGCCATGGCTGCATTTTGTCTACTGCTACAACAGCTTCGTAGCGACGGTTATTTTTACGAGACAAAGGAGTGTCTTCGATAATATATCTATCGTTGGGAAGTATCTTCATGACACGATAAGGTCCCTGGTACTTAACAACGAGTTTCTGTGACTGTCCGTCGTGAGGAACTTGTCGCTCTACACGCACTAAATCTCCTTCAGAATACTGTTTTGGCGTTTTTCTACTACTATTAAACCTTTCGCTGTCTTTAATTTGTTTTTCTTTTATTTTAACCCTAGCTTCGTCTCTAATTTCTACTAGATGCTCAGCGGATGTTAAGGTAACGGTATCATCTAAAACCTCACTTAAAATTCCTTCGCTCCTACACTTAATGTTAAATCCAAAAAGCAACTCTGATGGTGATTTTTGAGTTGTTTTGTGAGTTGTCGTGTTTAGACCTAACTGGATATCCGGAATTTGATCATCCCAAGTCTTTTCGTCTTTGCCATGAGTCGAAGTGGAGAGTGCATCTAGAATTGTTCTATTGAACCTCTCTACTTGACCATTTGCACGAGGTGTTGATACGGCATTAATTACGTGTTTGATGCCGTATGATGTAATGAACGTTTTAAAGACACCGCTAGTAAAGCTGGTGCCTTTGTCCGTGATAAGTCGTGTTGGGACTCCGAAGTAACTGACGTGATCTCTGAGAATTCTTATTGAAGTCGCAGATTTCGTATCTCTGACAGGTCTGATATTAACGTATTTAGTGAATCCGTCAACCAAAACAAGCAAGTAGCTATTGCCCTTTTTACTTTTAATAAATGGGCCTAAATGGTCTGCATGAACCGTATGAAAGGGAATGCTAGGTTTGTCGATAGGGTGTAGTTCACCCTCACGTTTCCCACCGGGCGTTTTGTGGTGTAAACATTCAAGGCAAGAAGAAACGTATTTTTTTACGAATTTACGCATTTTGGCAAACCAATAATTCTGACGAATACGTTGTAAAGTTTTGTCGAAGCCACAATGACCTACGTCATCGTGGTTCATTTTCAAAATCTGCCAACGTACTGATTTTGGTACAAGCCACTTTATTTCATCACCTACGATTCTGTAAACCCGATTATTTTTTAATTTATATTTATTGTGGACGTCAATTATGTGTTCCGAATCAGAATCTGACAAGATCTCTTTTATTTTCTTTACCTCTTCGTCGGCTGATTGTACTGTAGCAATCCAGTCCTGTTCACAGTGTTCGATAGCTAGAACATCGAGACACGTGACAGGTTCTGTATTGCTGTCGTTAACTGGGTTGCGACTCAGTGCGTCAACGTGAGTCATACGTACTCCCGGTCTATACTCAATGGTGCAATCAAACTCCTGCAGTTGTATCCACCATCTGGCTATTCGCGGGATTAAATCACGTTTGATTAAAGTAGAGCGCAATGCATTGCAATCTGTGAATATTTTAAACGCTATGCCAATAAGGTAAACTCTAAATCGGTTTAGAGACGCCACTACAGCTAGTGTTTCAAGATCATACGAATGGAATTTACGTTCGTCTGGATTAGTCTTGCGACTAAAATATGACACAGGTTGGAAAATGCCATTGGTATTGGCTTGAAGTAAGATACCAGCTATTCCATCTTTACTAGCATCCGTATGTAGCTGTGTTTCCGCATCATGATCATAAAGGGCAAGAATAGGTCTATTAATCAGCATATCTTTTATTTTCTCAAATGCACTATCTTGGCTGTCGCCCCACGACCACTTTACGTCCTTTCTCAATAAATTGGTGAAAGGTGCTGCTAGTAAAGCATAATTCATTATAAACCGCCTAAAGTATCCTGACAGTCCAAGAAATTGTCTTAACTCATGCTGATTTTTGGGTTTCGGAAATTTGGAAACCGCTTCAGTTTTCCGATTCCCAGGTCTAATCCCATTGAAACTAACCTCATACCCAAGAAAGTCAATAGTCTCGAGAAAAAAGTGACACTTGCCTAGTTTTAACGTTAGACCGCCCTTCTTAAGAAGTTCAAAAACTTCTTCCAAGCGCTGTAGACCCTCGGCAACGTCCTTGGCAGGAATAAGGACGTCATCCATATAGATTACAGCGTATTTTATTTTAGCCTCGAGTAGTATTTTGTTAATAGTGCGCTGAAAAACCGAAGGCGCGTTCACCAAACCAAATGGCATACGGTTGTACTCAAATTGACCGTCTGGTGTTACGAAGGCAGTCTTATGCCGTGACTCCTCAGCAATCGGTATCTGGTAATAGCCAGATGCTAGGTCTAGTGATGTAAATACTTTATTACCTGATAACTGATCTAATTGATCCTCGATTCGAGGAAGGGGGTAATGTTCCTTTTTTGTTTTACGGTTTAATGCCCTGTAGTCGACACATAAACGTTTATCACCGGTTTTTTTTTGGACTAAAACTATTAGACTAGCGTACGGTGAAGTAGACTCCCGAACTATACCATGATCAACCATGTCCTGCACCATATTTCTAACCAGAGCCCTATCAGCGTAAGACATACGGTAAGGCCTATAAACAACCGGTTCAGTGTCTTGAAGTTCAATTACCATTTCCGTCAAATCTGTGAATCCCAAATCATTAAGTCCATTCGAAAAACAAATACTGTATTTTTCTATTAAATGTTCTAAATTCAATCTTTCTTCTTTGTTTAAGTTAGGATTACAATTTAAGATTTCACTCTTCTGGGTTTCACAGATGGTAACGTTGCACGAGTCTAGAACAAGTCGTGGATTCCCTATATCTTTGTATTGCACTCGTGTTAAGAGAGTCCCACCTTTAAGCGTAATTGAGTTTGCAGAAGCGTTATGAATCAACAGTGCACTAAAACCAGCTTTAATTTCGTATTCGCCTGGTAAAAGATAGTATTCCTTCCCTTCGGGACCTCTTAAACATCCTTCGACATAAACTAGGGCATCCACACTTGGACTAGTGACGACTTGGACAGCACGTAAAGAATTAGTAGGGATTTCTACATCTTTACTCGTTACGAGATGCATTTTAGCACAAGATATTTTTTTGAATAAGACTGCGGTGGGAGTCTTAGTAATGATGATGTCAGGCTTTTCTGTAAATGAATGTCCCAGAAGAACCGACTGGTTGATGACATAGTCATCTACCACATACAAATTAATTATTTCCTTTATGCCTTGGACTTCAACGGAAACTGTCGCCATACCTACTGGAGTAACCAAATTCGAACCTATACCCCTTAGAACAGGCAAGTCCTCCAGCACCAAAATATTCAAACTAAGTTCCTTAGCCTTTGACAACTTAATGAGGGAACACTGACTACCTAGATCTAAGTGACAATCTACAGCCTGGTCGTTGACCTTAATATAAATCATGTATTTGGCGGTCAAGTCTTCAGCCCAGCATAGTTGAGATACCTGTTTCTCATTTTTGTTTTTACCTTGATTCATATCCTTGTAACGATCTTTGTTAACTGATTTGTTTTTATAACAATGAATAGACAAATGTCCCAACCTGTCACAAGTGGTACATTTTGCTGAAGGCTTGTCACACTTAAAACTCGGATGCCCAGGTTCATCACAATTGTAGCATGTCATTTTAGAACTACTAGGTTTTGCGGTAAAAACTACACCTTTGCGGTCGTTACGAAACTTAAAATCGTTACTTTCACGACTGTGCCCTACTTTTACAGTTCTAAAATACTTTAATACTTGTTCCGGTTCAGAAAATTGGGCGGCCTGTGCACCTACTTTTATAGCTCTGTCTTCAACGCCGTACAGTAGACAATCAACAGCCTGGCGGCCATAAATTTTACATCTATTTAACAAATTTATTTTGGCATAGTAATAATGTTCTAATGATTCTCCGTATTTAACTCTTTTGGCAAGCATCTCAGTCAACAGTTCAGCATAGTCTTCGCGGACAGGAAAAGATTCTATTAATTTCTTTTTCCTTTCGACCCACGTGAACATCATCGTCGGCAAACTTTGGTACCAAGACCTAGCCACACCAGTCAACTTTGGTAATGCATAATGAATTATCTCCCTGTCCTCCCAGCCGTATATTTCAGAACACTCCTCTACCTTTGTTAGCCATGTCAAAACTGTTTGTTCCTTTGACATAGGGTCAAACTCGGGAATAATATTAGTATTGAATGTCAGCTTAGACTTATCTGAACCCTTGACTGATTGCAAAATTGACAAAAACTTATCTAATATGGCATCTGTGGAACTTGCAGTTTTATATTGCTTACGATAAGATGGTTGCAGCTCACCTGAGTCTCTTGATAAACTTCGCTTCCTTCCGAAACTGGTTTCAGGCTTCTGACTCCTCTCGCCCGAGGGTCTACGTGAACGCCGACTGGAGTTCCTCACATCCACGCCATCATATCTATCAGCTTCTACGCTAGGCGTACGATCTCTCAACATTCTAGCCGGCGTACAGAGTGACCTCTCCCCTGCCATTTGTGGTCGGCGCACACTTCGTCCTCGACGCTCTCCGTCGATACGATAATTATTATCAACCTCGGTAAAACGCTCTCGTGATACCCTTGGTTGTTCAGAATACTGCCTCCATGCTAACCTGGCCTGACCTTCACACCTAGGTACTCCTGGCCAGGTCGCATTACTAGTCTCACGTCTCTTTAAGTTTAGTGCTTCCTGACCCTGGCCCTCAAACCTGGGCACACCTGGATCTGCACTAAAACGCTCATAGTCCCGGCTTTCATTGCCATCACGATTCATTATCAGAAAGCTGAAACTGACAGAACACAGCTTAGTAAACCATTATTTAAAATTATAAAAATTCTTTATCACTCTTGAAGTGGTTATACTATAAAAATGATAATAGTTTTCTCTCAACCATCTTAATTACTCAATTAAACACGTAATCAAAGATGTTAACGTTGTCGTAATCGAAACTAGCCTTTTAAAGGTTTTCCAATATTTATTACATTATTATTAGCATAACGAGCAGATTAAACTGCTTCCTCACTTTAGCACAACAATAACGAAAATTTATTCGGCCAGAGGGTATTTTTGACAACAACCAAATAAAACAGAAATAACCAAACAAGGTTAGCCCCTTAATGACGCTTAAACTCACTGGCTTCCGAAGGTATTATAGTCATGTAACACCTTTTCCATTTTATTATTTAATTAAAAATAAAAAAAAAGTACATGTACTTCATCCTACTATTATGTTATGATAGTCTTTTATCATGTATGCCTACTCGCAAACTGTATGAGTTATTCGGTATTCCACTACCAATACACATTAATTCTACATTCACATTATAGAAGAAACAGAAACGTTACGTTTTATTATAAACACAGTAAATGGAAAGACAATTATAGCGGTTTATTCACAGAAGTTTTCTTTTTATTCTGTTTCTTGCATTTTAAAATGACGTTAACGTTATTAACAGTTATACTTTAAAAATTTGAAGTAGATAAAAAAAATAGATACACAGTAGGTGTATTGATGAGTTTAGATCCCTTTTTATTATTTGAGATGAAAATAAATTATGTAAATGCATGTAATAAACGATAGGATTACTATACTTACGTTTTTATATTTGTAGGCGTAGAACAAAAACAAAGAAAATTTTCGTCGATCCCACTTCTGAAGTTATAGGGATAGCTTCAGGTTTGTGTGATTGTTCAATAAAAGTCGTTGTACTTGCACACTTTGTATAATTTCACCAGAATATCCACACTTTGATCGCACAAACAATTCCGCAATCACTAATGACGGAGCCTCTCGCCACGCAACCCGGTACCGTCAGTATCAATACACGATCTTTTTAAATTATAACTTCTTTTAAAACTACAAATTTATGATTTACATTGTTTACCACAAATAATTACTATTAGAATTAGGCTTATTTTAACAATCCAATAAATTAATGACTTTTACAATTTAAGTGTTGCTGTTTTTATTAAATCATATATAAACGTATCACATCAGGGTAAGTAGAACTATGAAAACAATATTCCATCAGGTTTAAACAAATAATAGAACAAATAATATTACAATAGGCTTACACTATTTACTTTTTTACTTTGAAAGCCAAAGGCATTCATTTAATGTCAACAACTACCGTCATTGCTGCTGGGTCGGGTGGGCGTTTAATTTTTTCACTGTATTTTATAAATTTTATAAATATTAATTTAGCTTCAGTGCAGCAATTAGCACTTGAAAATAAAAAGTAAAATTTAGAGCATTTGGTATAATGCTGTAAGTCAAATAATGAATACGGAGTGATACATTAAAAATAATATTGAGACATCAAAACTCTTTGCTCTAACATATACATAAGCCGCTTCATCTAAAAAGACTGAAGCAGCTATTTCATCTGCTGTATGGCCTAAAGAACCGCGTCTGTGGTAAGACCACCGGTTTTAGACATAGAGGTCCTAAATTCGATTACCGATGCTTATCAAAAACTGTCCCTATAACGTACCTGTTAATAGCATTGTTGTGATCCGTTAGACAAGATAGCCAGTTCCTCAGTAACTTGTGTGTGGCTTGAAACAAGCCCTTTTACCAACCACGCTGATTAAAAACATATAAGTACCCCCGTCGGGAGTTGAAGCTTGGATCTCTGAGTGTGAGACCGGTGATTTATCCACCATACCACAGATGTTAAAGTTTCTTAACGTATGTAGTACCTACTAGTTCATATCAAACTGTTTGTTATATTCACTATGTCATTATTAACTCGCTGGAATTCTCAACGGTGCATTTGTAAAGTAACAATTGCTAAGTCGCTACGGGTATTAAGAACGTTCCTCCACTTCGCCCAACTTTAGAGAGCTCACAAAATGCCACTTGCAAACGTTACGATGGTAACTTGATAGAAAGCCAAGCCATTTTCAAATTAAATTCATTGAGAGCTGCCATCTTACCAAGTAGCTAGAAGCTGTCGCAGTATGTTTATATTTCATTATTTTTTATTTGAAATGTCTTTTTCCGTTTTACTTAGTTAAGGCTAAATAAATTACATTATGTGTTTCAACTAAGTGCTGCTGAATAAATTCATTATGAAAGGCTTAAGGTGAAGCTGAAGGACTGACTCTGACTGTCGCAACACATGCCACTAACATTGTTGATATGACGACAGATTTAGCTAAATAAGCTTACAAGACCCACTTGGCTAGCCAGACGGGCATTGGACAAGCCCTACCACCAACCAAACCGAGTACAATAACAAGTAAAAATAATGCCAAGTAAGCGCTTTATTCTCACTAAAGAATGTCCTTTGTCAGAGCCTCAGCGTTACGTCTAACTGACTCAGAGACGTCGATAAATGTTAAAGAGCGCTCGTCATTTAATATTCATTTTAAAGGAGACGGGATAAGCCACCAAAGAGTACTAAATGCCACTACACATTCACAGAAAACACTAAACACGCATACTATGTAGTTTAGGTCCAAGACACCGTACTCCTAGAACAATGGTACTTCGAACCGGTTCACACGCGCTCTATACCAGGTTTAGCCATGTACCGAGATTCGAGCCTTTAGAGGCGCCCTCGGGTAGTTCCACTCCCGATCCGATCCGAACCCCTCGGAGAATCTAGTAGGGCACGGGGACACGCACAAGTGCGCGATGCCGTTCCCTCAAGAGAACCTCTGCCGGTGCTTTGTTTCACACGGCTTGAGGAACCCTTTAAGTTTCTCACCTCTCCCAAAAAAGGCCAATGAAACTAAAAATGCCGTCTGAGGCAATCAGCAAAAGCTCTCAAAAAGTACGTTCGTATGTTCAACCTTAGTCATTACATGCACCAATTAAGTTACAGAGAACTGACAGGCAAGTATGCTAACCAATATAATTAACTATTATCAATTGGTTCTGCAACCGATATAAATTTATCAAAGTAACATTGCGTACACTTTGGCAGTACGTGCCTTTGGTGCCTACTAATCATAAACGTTAATTGACGTCTCTGATCGTTTAGGTGAAAACTAAATATGGAAATTCCCTTATTGTCTGTAAAGGAGATTGGCGAGATTAGGCTTAATCCGTTACAGGAATCAGACTTTAACTAAAATTCATAGTGTCATTTTAAATAATTTGTGGATTGAAATGAAACAACTTTTACGGATCTACTCGCGTCACTCGCGTAAAAGTTGTTTCATTTCAATGTGTAGTGTTCGCGTAAACTTTAGAAAACAATATGTAATTTGTGGATAATATCCAACCATTGATTCTATGGGTAACACTTTATTATAATTGATAACAAAGTATTTGACTACTTGCTAATAACCAAGGACTAGCACGAATATACCGCTTAATTTAACCGCCTCTGTGGTCTAGTGGCTAAGACCACCGGTTTAGACCCAGAGGTACCGGGTTGGATTCCCAGCGGGGGGTACATGTTTGTGTACTCGGTTTGGTTGGTGGTAGGGCTTATTTGTCCGCCTGGCTAGCTACCACCATCTTATCTAAATATGTCGTCATAACATCAATGTTTGTAGCATTGTTGTGTTGCGGCAGCTAGAGATAAGGTAGCCGGTACCTCACTAGTTGAGGATCCCGGGTGAAGTGCGCTTCCATCATTGGCCTTATCATCACTTAACATCAGGTGAGATCAAGCTTACCCGTTAATATATAAAAAAAAATACGTCAAGGACAATGTTGCCAGAACAAAAACTACCTTTTGTATCGATTAGTTTGAATGGATCATTGTATTTTATATTCATCTTGTCTATGTGGGACGTTTACTATGATATAATGATGATGCTGATGATGCTGGTGATGATAATGATAATGATGATTGCTTTTCCATTATCTTTCTTATTTTTAGACCGTAGTTAAGAAAATATATATTTTTAACATTATTCCTATAAATATTCTGAAATCGATTTACATTATCGATTTTAATGCGACTGGGCAACATTAATAAATGTTTATACTATGTCATCGTAAAGCGGTATATGCATTATCTATGAGCGGTATTCACTGTCACTGGCTTTACGTGCCTTCCGAAGATGCCTGCCTTCGAGATGTTTTTAAGTTGGTCACCCATCCAGTGACCCGGCATTGCGAGAGTTGCTTAACAACGATCGCAAACTGAACACCTCTGTAACATACTAAATAAATAGTGATTAAAGTGATAAAAGCTACTAATTAATAGTATTAGCTATTTGTTTCATATATACAAACTAACCTTACTTTTAGTTACATAACTCTCAATATCTCTGCTATCCAGTAGAACAGATTAAAAATTGTTATAGTAATGGATTCTGCTTGATTTGATCTACAAAACGGCATATAAATCATCAGTGTAACGGTCAGGCCCAAGGTCCTAAGGACCTTCGCCAATCTCCTTTTATTTTAAGTTCTACATGTCAGTGGAAAGGAAAAACCGCAAAAACAACATTTTGGTCGAAAATTAGTTTTATACACAGTTCGACAGGTTTCTTTTTCTCTATCAATATGGGAAACCTTTAAATACTATATTCGTGCGAGACATCAAAAACAATAATCAAATCTATTTATTTTTACATAAAAACAAAACATTATAAAGCAAAAAGTTATAAACTATTTTTTTTTAACTTTGAACAGCTCTGCTGTACAATTGGTAAAATAGAGTGTAGAATACTCCTTGTTGCACGTATCACTGGCTCGACAACACACGGTATACCACACACCGCCCCGCCACACCGTGAGCACGAGACAGTGTATATAGCTATAGTCATAGTCACAACCACTACATAGAGTATCAAGTTGTTTTTCCTCTCATCATCATCAGCTGTTTTATGTCCGCACTGCTGGGGCATGCATGAGCCTTCCCTTAAACCACCACGCGGGCCCATTGCGGATTGGTGGTCGTCAAAGACTGCTAATGCAGCTGGGCATTACGACTGTCTTCCGTAGCTCGGAGCTCCGGACCGACTTTTGCGAAAGTTGCCTAACCTTAGCAATCGCAGACATAAACCACTGCGCCATCGATATATTAAGAGCTATGTTCTAAACAAATACAATGAATTGTTTAAAAGGTCAAAACGTGTTCGACTTAATTGAACACTGTTCACTAGAAAACACGTTTCGAACCATTCTATAGTTTTGTAATTGATTAATGCTAATAGTTCACCCCCGTTAACCCAATTACCAGTAATTACTGCCCTAATTTTGGGTGTTCACGAATTCGGCGATACAGCTCCCGAAGGTCCTATGATCTTAAGATGTCTTCAGAGGGAACGCTATTTAGAAAAGGAAAAGGTACTCGGTAATTTATAGGACTGACTGACGTCGATTTATTGCGGTGATAATGGCTTGGTATTCTTATAAGAAGGAACACCTTGTACTTTTCATATATTATATATGAATGCGATAGTCGTTACGTGGTTACTAAATATGGGTGTTTTTTTATATTTTTTTATTCATAACCCAATAATTATGTGATTACAATAGTGTTTACATAGTAATATTCTTATAGGTCTGGGTTTATTTTCTTTGAATCTAAAGGGATGAGTCCCTGACATTGAAACTAGTAAAAACTGTATTTTCAGTGTCAGTGATTTCTGTGTGTAGCAGTTTTTTTTGTTCAATTAATGAATGAAAAATAGTTAATCTGAGTATAATTTGTGTAGTAAAAAGTAATACATGATTAAGTGGGAAGGGACTTTCTGATGAGCCTCATAAGTCTCAGATAGCATATCTAAAGAACCTCATAAGTCTTAGACAGCTTATCCGATAAGTCTCATAAGTCACATAACTTAACTGAAGTCTCAGATTGCCTATTACATAACTCACGGATAGCCTATCTTATGTATCCAAATGTCTCAGATAGGCTATCTGATGGGCCTCACAAGTCTCAGATATCCTATCGGACGAGTCTCATAATTCTCAAATAGCCTATCTGTATTCTCAGATAGCCTATCTAAGCAATCCATAAGCCTCTGGTAGCCTATCTCATGAGTTACAAATAGCCGACAATACAATACTGAAATATGACAATACTGATAATAAATGAGTGACGAGATAGACTAAGACCCAGATAGACTATCTGACGAGTCTTGGATATAGCTTCTGATGATCGTTGCAAATTCCTTCACGGTTCAGGCCATTCAATAAAATTATGGAACGCTCTCCCCGAAAAAGTCAGACAAGTTTCAAGTAAAATGGTCTCTAAAACAATGGTGTAAAAACTGTTTCTACAGGAGTCAACACCCACGTAGAGATTCCCATCATCTTTTCTTCTGTTATGTTTAAGTATGTTCGTGTAGTCTATTTTTATTTAAGTTTTTTTTATGGTATGTATATTATATTATTATCACTTAAATTAATAATCTTAATATGTATATTTCAGTTCTTATGAATGTATGTAGTATATGATTCATTTACGTTCTTTGTCGCACCGGTTACCAATTTTTCTGCCTAGCCCTTAGGTCGACTGGTAGAGAGTACCATTTGGCATTAAATAAAATAAATGATCATATGTCACTACTGACTACTGACCTATCTTGTCTCGGACGTGTTTCTAGGCGCTGATGATGATGATTGAAACGTTTATACGCAGGTCCAGATGGAATGCCAAATATAATCAATTGTGATGTATTGTTTTGTATATTGTGATTTTACAAGAATAACGCTGAAAAAATGTGTCAACCATATTTTTAGTTTTAGTAAAGTACTCTTAGAAACAGCGAAATCTGTCGCCTGCAGAATTTACGTAATAGCACATAGTATATGTAATAGCACGGACGAACTTATCTTGTTTGCAGCAACAAATTGAATTCATAATGCATACAACTTACGTACTTACTGTACGTGCCTTTGACCATTACAGTATTAAGTTTTCTTGTAACAAAAGATGATGAAATGAGATGTCCCTTAATAGGTTGGGTCTATGTACGCTATATTAAAGAGTGGGGAAAAAATTAAATAATAAGAGAAAAGTACAATAAATTACATATAATGCATATTTTAGCGGTTTTATAATAAAAAAGATAACCTTTTTTCAACCTTGAATGGTAATAAAAATGGCTACCTACACTATGATACGACCAGACGACGGATGACCAAAGACAAAAAAAAACAAAAAAACAACTGTCAATGTCAATGTGAAATGTAGCTTCGCTTTGTTTGGTTAGTTTGTTTCTTGTGATCGTTGTGTTTGAGTGACTTAATTTTTTTTTAATTAGTCTTCATGGCTTTCGTTTATTGGATTCGCAAGTTTTGAATTGACTGACAATGACAAGTGACAGTGACAAGTGAGTGACAAGTGACAAACGTCATCGAAATGTCAATAATATCATCAACCATTTTGTTGTGTGTTGCAATTCTATTGTTGAAATAATTGTTCCTTCCAAAAAACAAAGCTATTTTAGAGAAATTGGATAATCAAAACCTGTTTTACGTGTCTTTATCTTTATTTTGGTATACTGTACATATACCACGCCTAGACTCCATACATTCTGGGACACCTCCTTTAACACTTTATATGCATCGTTGTTATGCTTGCGTTTAATGTTATATTGGTATAATTCATAGAACCAATGCTGGATGCGATATTTGCGGAAATCCTTGGGGGAGGCTTTTGTCCAGTGGGTGTCTCTTGGCTGAAATGATGATGATACAACCTCTATGTAAGTCTCTATGTAAGTGTAACTGGTCGCAAGCATCCCTCGTGAGCATTAGAGGATTCTCAAGGCAGAACTAGGTGACCTTATGGTGGCTCTGGAGCAATGAATGGTCAGATAGCAGAACTCGAAGATATAGTAAAAAGGCAAGAAAATACTATAAAAACTTTATTGAATAAAAACACAGGCATACTTAAAAAAACAAGAGAACTAAGAATTGCATCCATGGAACAACACATCAACGAGGTAGTTCCGACTTAACTTAATAAATTTAACGCAAATTTTAAATTTGCGTTAAATTTATATAAACACTAGCTGCCCCCGGCGGACTTCGTACCGCTTTGACAGTTTCCATGACAACACTACAAACAAATCATTTTGTATTGGAAAAATTTCAAAAATCAAAAAAAATTTAGGGGTGGACCACCCTTAACATTTAGGGGGATGAAAAATAGATGTTGGCCGATTCTCATAGATACCGGATAAGCACAAAAAAAATCATCAAAATCGGTCAAGCCGTTTCGGAGGAGTATGGCAACGAAAACTGTGACACGAGAATTTTATATATTAGATAATAACATTATGTTGAATAATTCCGGCGGGCTGGTTAGAACCACGATAGCTCAATCGGAAGAGCACCTGACCCGGTATGTCAGAAGGGTGCAGGTTTGCTGCTTGTAGAATTTTTTTCAACGTTTGGAAACGTTTTGGAACCCTTTACAGTCCAGCAGTCGTCATAGTAAAACTGAGATGTTGGTAGTCTCAAAAATCATTTAGAATACGCAACGTGGCGAACGAAAAGCTCGATGGCGCAGTGGTTAACGCGCCTGGTCTGCGAGTACTGTGGTTAAGCAACTTTCGCAAAGGCCGGTCATCGGGTGGGTGACCAAAAATTTATAATCTCGAGCTTCTCCGTGCTTCGAAAGGCACGTTAAGCCGTTGGTCCCGGCTGCATTAGAAGTCGTGAACAACCACCAATCCGCACTGGGCCCGCGTGGTGGTTTATGGCCCGTTCTCCCTATCCATCCATAGGCCCCCAGCAGTGGGGACATAAAATGAGCTGATGATGACGATGATGATGATGATGACGCAACGTAAAGTGAAGTCGCAAGGATCTCGGGGTGAATTGCGATTTTTTGTCAGTTTAAGATAGCCAGCGCCCCAGGAGTTAAGGATTACGGGTGAAGTGCTTTTAAATATTCGGCCTTGTCGTCATTTACCAACTGCTTTGCGGTGTAATGCTAGTACACTGGGTGCCTAGTGAGTGTTTAATTCGCCATACGATCACCTTAACAAAAACGTGAATTTGTTTGACACATTTTCAACTCTCTTTTAGTATTCAACCAGGAAGCGTTGCTGCAATGTCATACCAATTTTCGTTTTCGTTAACCGAACCAAATAAATAAAACGACTGCACTGACCTGCACTGTAAATTTAAAAAATCGCTCATGTTTCGTTTCACATGTAGTACAAAAGTAACTTGATAATGAAGTTCTTGTACTGAACACTGCCTTTATGAGCAGAGTACGTCCCCATCAATGATCTTCTAAACAGAAACACGCCAATATCAAGATTAGGGTTTAATTAAAAGTTAGTCATTTATGGAAAGAAGCCAAAGCAAAAGTTGTTTTGTTCGGATAAGATGCCAAGGATTCAAAACAAAGTATCTATAAGGTTAAAGGGCAAATAACAAACGCTACCTGAAAATACTTTTACAAAAGAAAATATGAATTAGGGCAGATTTACTTATTTCCTATTCGCTTTAAGAGCCCTCGCCCACGTCCGATAATCGGTGACCGATTTTTTAGTCTGTGAAAATGAATCTTATGGAATTATATCGGTATTAAATGTACGGTATGTTTTGTTCTCTCTCTCTCTGCCTATCTCTCGTTTTATTTCACTGAAACTAACTTTAAATAAAGCATTGAATTTATAAGTAGGATCTACGTTTTATCCAGTGTTTATTGTCTGATGTCGAAAAATCAAAGAAAATTAAAAACTTCGTAACATTGGCAACCTCGTAATTCAAATGATAGTGACCATGATAGTTTAAAAGTTAGTTATATTTTTGAATCGTGAACTATATTGATGCGATCAATTTAGTTCTGACTTACCTGTTTCATCTAACGCTCGCAATTCAATAGTACCTATCTATAGACGTAGCGGCAGACGCTTCGAAACTAAAGGAGCCAACTCATTCGAACAGATCGTCACCGTTTGAAACTAGTTCTCCGAAACCGTTTCCACAAAATAAGAAGACTGCAGAAGGTTACCGCTAGAGAGACGAAGTTCTAAAGGACCTAGAAAAGCTTAATGTAGACAGCTGGAAGGAAGCAGTTGCGAACCGGTACCAATGGCACGAACTTGTATCAGAGGCAAAGGCTCACCTGTGGCTACAAGATAATAAGTAAGTATTAAGGTTAGCATCATACAAACGCGTACGAGCAACGCACATAGTGACAACTTCTCACGGGTACCGAATCTTGCGAATAATGCGAGTTTTAATCGCTATTCTATCTCGTTAACAAAAGCGAGAATTTGATATTTTCGTATGTCGCCAGGAGGCACTGCTTCAATGCCATACTAATTTTCGTTTTCGTAAACATAATCGAATGAATACGGATAGTATACAAAACTCACACTAGGCAGGCACACTGTTCGAGACTCGTGTTCGTGAGAGGGTGTGTGCGTTGCTCGAGTGCGCTAGCATCGCTTAACAACGACAAGTATAGTCTATACTTGAGTGTGGTCTGTGCAGCCTATGCTCGTATAAACTCACCTTCTGAGGTCTCCTTATTTTGTGCTGCATCGCTGAAAATGTATTTCAGACAAAATCACATTGTTTTGTTTCACGTAAAATGGCTTTGCGCTACTGAGTCTGTTGCGTCGTCCTGATTGGCAATGATCGTACGATGACACGATGCGTTATCGTCGTGCGATGAAAATGATCGTACCATGATTGCATAGGCAGTGCTCGTGCAATGACTTGCGAAATGTAATTAGGACACTCTAAAGAAATCTGTATGTTTAAACTTATCGCACGACGAGAACGCATCGTGTCATCGTACGATCATTGTCAATTAGGACGACGCCTAAAGGTATATTAATTCGTGTTGGCTGCACATAAACTATGAAATATTTCATTCATAAAGGTTTTATTGAAAAGAGCTTTTAATAGTGTTCCGAGTTTTACTACTCAATCGATAAATCGATTAACCAAAGCAAACAAAAAAAATACTAAAATACAACTATAAATTTGAATAAAAAAATTGAGGACCTCAATGACGCAGTGGTAAACGCGCTTGGTCTGCGATTGCTGAAGTTAAGCATTTTCTCGAAGGCTGGTTTTCGGATGGATCGTAAAGGCACGTAAAGCCCTTGGTCCCGGTTGCATTAGCAGTTATTGGCAACCACCAATCAGCACTGGGCCCGTGTGGTGGTTTATGGCCCGTTCTCCCTATCCTTCCATAGGGAAGGCTCGTGCCCCAACATATAAACAAGCAGGGGATGACGATGAAATATAAAATTGATACGCAGATTATGCAGAAAATACCATTCTGCATTGTGTCCTCGCCAGATTAATTACACTTCGCTTGTTTGTTACTACCAGTCATATGCGCAACTTTTGCAACGAATTCACGTAGGTGAATAAGTGGGGGATCATCCGCGGGATGATGCAGATATTTGATAGACAATAATAAATTAAATCATTTCAGGTTTAAATATCTCAACTAAGATATTAAAAGTATACATTATTTTAAAAGTATTAAACCCAACTTGCAATGTGATCTTGAATTTTACCTTATAAACATTTTGATGTGAGTGTCTTACTTTACACGTTGTTGAAACGGCCCCACGTCACTGGCCATGTCACAGCAAGCATCTTAATTTGGACACCCATCCGGTGAGAAGGCATTACGAAAGTTGCTTAGCATGCAAAATCAGGAGCACATCGATACATGAATAGGAATATGCAAATAGTATGTAACAACAAAGAGAGAGTAAGTTAATTAAATTTTGCTCGCGATCTATTACCTGCTTAAGTAGTGTTGCTGGCATGAAAGTGAAATATGTACAACAACGTTCAACAAAGGATTAACACAGTGAGTATTCAAACGCTTTTAGGTAAGTCCCATTTGCATACGGTTGTTTATGAATAGGGAACGCTTATAAGTGTATTTCGTTTCAGACAGTGGAATCTATTTTAATAGAAGTAGAGAAACGCAATAATAACATAAAGAGTCACGTATCTAGGAGGAGCTGGATGGCACAGTGGCTAACGCGCCGGGTCTGCGATCGGATGGGTGACCAGAAATGGAAAGCCGTTGATCCCGGTAAATAACAAAATTGAGAAGCTCGATGGCGCAGTGGTTAACGCGCCCGGTCTGCAATTGCTGAAGTTAAACCACTTTCGCAATGGCGTGTCATCGGATGGGTGGCCACGTAAAGGCAGATTTAAGTGAAACCGTTGGTCCAACAACCAATCCGCACTGGGCCCGCGTGGTGGTTTCGGGAAGGCTCGGCAGTTCGGCTCCAGCAGATCACAAGCCCGATCATTAGCAAACTCTCTTTAAAAAAAAAGGCCCCATCAGTGGGGACATAAAATAAGCTGGTGATGATATAGTATCAAAGAAAAGGCATTTTTTTTTTATAGCAACGTGTAGTGTTCGCATTACAAACACAATTTATGTTTTGTTTATTTATGAGGTTGTATTTAATTCGTTATCCTTAAAACTTACACTTGTAATTATTATGTAACTATTCGAGACTTCTTGGCGGGAAAGTGAAGAGTAATGTCTGCGGTTTTGTTTTATTTTCTAAAATTTGTGTTATGTCGAATATTAATGTGAAATAATGGTGGATTATTAACCGTTAAGTGTTCGTGAGTGTGCATGAGTGTTGGCAAATGAAACAAAACAGTGCAATGTTACTTTTCAAATTCTCACAAGAAGTCTGCGTGAGGACTTAGTAAAGCCCCACATCTTTACTGAGATACTCGAGGGGTTGGGGGGTAATATCATTTCTCACTTCCCATTTCTATTATCATTCATCATCATCAATATAATATTGTTTATTTATGTATTACAATGAAATTAAGAAACTAATGACATGGCAGCATGGTCTATGACCTTAGCCGGTTCCTTAAGGAACAAACTAAACTTTAAAAAAAAAATGTAACTATTCGACTTAGGGCTTGTTTCACGACCTACAAGTAAGTTCCCATTAGCGTTTACTTGACAGATATTCCATACAAAACTGTCACTTTATCTGCCAAGTATCTCCTAATCAGACATTGTGAAACAGGCCCTTAAACTATTCAATTTAAAGTCTAATATGGAAAGTTTCAGTAAATAAGCTCTTGCGGATGATTTACGAGATATAAATACGAGATACGAGATTTAATATGAGACTATAAATTATACTGACGAAGAGCCGTGTATAAATCTTTGTTAGACAATTTTTAGATACATATTTAAATTTAAAATATAATTATTTTAGTTTCTACAAAGTGTATCAGATAGGTGTGGTCATAATTAAAAGTTACTGCAGAGTTACTTAGTCTAAATTATTAATTTTAATTAAATAAATGTTAATTAAAAAAAATACAAAAACAAACTTCAGTATGAAGATGGCACTAAATATTAATATTAGTGACGTAAACAAGCAGTAGTGATCAAAACGGCTGCCCACGACCGACACGAACGACTTTTCGTAGGACCGATAATCGGACCGATTTTTTCGCCGAGGCATTAGTACCGATTTTGTCACCGACTTTTTGTAGCTCGTGTGCGTTGCAACAAAGAATTATATATATATATATAATAATACGTTTCATTTTCACCGACTAACAAATCGGTCACCGATTAAAGGGCGTGGGCGAGGGCTCTAAATGTAAGTAGGTGCACAGAGATATCTGAATCACTATGGCTGTGACAAGTTTATTTTGATGTTCGCAACAGAAATATTAAATTGAAAATTCAATTATTTAATTTATTAAAATTTAATTGACAAATTAATTTAATAATTATGGATAGATAGGAAAGAAGTTAATAATATTGGATAGCTGGGTGCCAGTGTGACTTTTGTTTACTATCCGTGTTCATTCGATTACGTTTACGATAACGAAAATTAGTATGGCATTGAAGCAGCGCCTCCTGGCGACATACGAGAAGAGTTACAATTTTGCCATACAAATTCTCGTTTTCGTTATTGTGATTGAATGTCGAATGAAACTCGATTAGGCACCCTGTTGTGCAGACGTCTGTACCGTGACGTTACTAACTGACTACTTAAGTATTACATTACGTTACATTACGTTACCAAGAGTATTATTATTACATTACTAATATAATAACTATACTAATTCATTATTAGGTATGGTAAAAGTGTGCACTATTTTCATGGACTACAGAGCTTACGCTACAGACCAATTGAAAGCACTGAACTAAGACTTTAAAGCGAAAATCTAGGAAGTGATTCGTGTTCAAAAAAAGGTGTTGTAAAATATGTGTATGTTCATGGTTTCGCATTTCCGTTTTTCTATATACTGGAGCTACTAATTTTGGGAACAATGTATCTGATTTGATGTGGTTGATGGCGCTGGCGTGCCGTGATGTCACCTACCTTTTATTTATTTATTATTTTTCTGGTTTCCACGGAAGATTAGCGTCGGGGTGTCAACCAGGTATCTCGACATATGTTGATTAGCTCATATCAACTTAAATAAATCTCTGCGATACAAATAGCACGAACCGTGTTGTATCGTTTTTGTTGATTGTACTTCGGATAAGTCTCGTGGACCCGTTGGGAATTCATATATGAAAGTTTTAAAATATATTTTAAAATTTCATGGACCCAGTGGGAATAGAAGAACAATAGAGTCGTGGACCTTTGGGAATAAGCCCTCGACATTATGCTGAGTGGAGACCGATTCAATACACCACTAGTTCTAAGTTTTTTGTCCATGTATTGTTATTAATATAAGTGGTTATGAATAAATTTTTCTATTCTATTCTATTCTAAAGTAAGTTAAGTTAGTAAATAGCCTATATTTTGTCCAACTGCTGGGCAAACGCCTCCATCATTGAAATCAAGTCATCGTAACAATTGATGGGTATCGGCATAATCACCACGCTTGCCAAATGCGGGTTGGTTATCACAAACCCGGGTTATGCATCGAAAAATCCGAAACACACTTTACCCGACCTGAGAATTGAACCCGGGACCTTCGGGTATCGGGCCGAGCGCTTTGCCACTCGGCCACCGAGGCGAAGCGAGGCGAGGCAAAATGTATAAAAGAAAACTTTTATATACTTCCGAAGCCGCAGTGATCGAACGTCCTCTGAGGGTTCTAGATGACGGGTAAGTCCCTTACTAGATTCTCCGAGGCGTCCGGATCGGAATCGATTCATTTTTAATCACATCTTCTTACATTACCAGCACTCTATTCTCAGAGTAATCAAAGAAATCAGTAAATTCTGATTTTTCTACTTATATTATTTTTATTGGTATAAGGAAAACAAACAGTTTAATATCATCATCGTCATCTTCAGCCTACAGAGGTCCAAGGCTAATATTCTGGTCCTCCAGTAATGTAACAATTGTAAATATAAAATATAAGATTTGCACAAAGCTAACAAAGTTTCCACAGAATCGAATATATATCCAGAATCAAACAGATCAAATATCTCCAAAATTTTAAGGCAACTTTTAAAGAACGTTTTGCTACAAGAAAAAGGTACAACTGAGCCCAGCACTGGAATGTTTTGATTCTTATGGTATGCTGATGATGATGGTGACAGTTTACCTAACCGCCTTTGTGGTCTAGTGGTTAAGACCACCGGTGTCAGACCCAGAGGTTCCCGCTTCGTAACTCCACCCGGAATTTATGACAGCGGGGGCAGAATTGTTATCAGTAGTTATTAGTCATCACTGCTGCCAGCCCCGCTTCGTAAATCCACCCTGTATTTCAGACATGTTTGCGTCATCGCTTACATCCATACATGGTTTTATAGTTACAAAGCAGTTCATCAAGCAAAGTTTTGGATTACTAGGTATTCATCGCGAAATCATGTCCCGAGTTTGTGACACAGAATATTTCTGCTGCGTAGGTATAGAGCTGGGTATGGAAAATGAAAACAAAGTAAGTAATGAAATCATATTGTACGCACAGAGTACACACAGAAAGTCGGGTGGTTGGTGGTCGGCTGGGGGACAATTTTGTTTCATATTAACTTTTATAGTTGTTCCATTATCTACTTTTTTATTGTAAAAGCCCCACCCAACTTCATTAGACCTTCTTCAAAACTGATATGCGTATCTAGGTAATTATAAATAAAATCTTTATTGCAGTAAAATACATGTTTTTACATTAAGTTGTTTTGGAGGTCTTCTTTTTGGTATGGAAATACCTGTAACAAAAGACCTCACTCTTCCATAGCCAGTATTTTTACTTAAATTATAAGTATTATTTAGGTGTCTTACAATATTTGACAAGAGACAGATTTTATAGGTAAATAAAATTTAGTACAATTAGCCTTAAAACGAATAGCAATAATGTGTTGTGTGTGTGTGTGAAAGTTTGTGTGTGTGTTTGTGTCAGTGAGTGAGTTAGTGTGTGAGTATGCGTGTGAGTGTGTGTGTGTATGTGTGAAGCCCTTGCGTGTGTGTTTGCGAGTGCATGTATGTGTATATGCGGTCGTGTGTTTATGTGAGAGAGAAAGAGAGGAGGTAAGTCTCTTAAACTATTATTTCATCTTACCTTATCCTTGATAAGTATTTAATTATTGATTATTATTTTATGTTATTTTAATTTATTATAACAGTTATGATTTGACATGTTGAGTTTATATATTAATTTAGTTTTAATTAACAATTTAATAAGAAACGGGCTAAAAACTTCTAAACCAGTGGCTGAAGTAACTTCTCAGTTTCGTCGTAGGACAGGTTCCTCAGCCATGACGTCAGAGTGCTCTTACAATTATATAAGGTACTTTGAATAAGTGCAATATTTTTGTTAATCTTATTATAAAGACAAACACCAAGCGATGCACATTGGCGACTTGCAAAGGTTGTTTTTACGCTTTTCCTTGCGATGACAATGTTTCTTCTTCTTTTACTAAATGTCTCTGGCTTATAAGGCATAGTTTTATGTATCCTGAGGACAGTATTTAGAATAAAAAGTTGACGAACTGTTAAAATTCCACTCTCTTTGACTATAGGTCAATTATTGTTGAGTGACGTAACCCGCCACTATAAAAACTCTTTTTATAACTCGTAAATTTTTTAATGAAAATTTCAATTTCTTTCAATGTTTGTATTCCATTAAGAATGCGATATCTATAAACATATTTTACGGAAATAACACCCTAAGGGGGTCAAATAGGGGGTGAAAGTTTGTATGAAAGTCCGTCAGTTTTTAAGTTAAATACATGAAAATTGGTATTTGGGTTCATGAAAAGAAATTAATAAAGAATAACGTGTCTCAGGAATTTTGTTTATTTTCTTTAAATGAGTAAAAAAGGGAAAAATAAAGAATGATGTGTTTTAGCATTTTTCGAAAAACCTCCCCTAGAGAGGTGAAATAGGGGTGGAAAGTTTGTTGTTTGTTGTTAAATTTCGGTATTTGGCCTGGTTAGAAATTACGAAGAGTTTCAGGATTTTTGGAAAACGATCAAGGGATCATTTTCCAAAAATCCTAAACTGAACAATCAGTTCAGTCAATCCTAGACTGACAATTTGTACAGGAGGTTTCAGAACGGGCCAAAATTAGTTATACAGAGTGATCTTTATTACGCGGTTTTGTGTTACACTTTCTACTAATTCTAGCTCGCATGGATGAGCTTTTTAATGATACAAAATGAAAAACTTAATATTGAAATGACGTGACATGTTTAGTTGTCTAACCCTTATTAAATTATACCCTTATGATATTTACCTTTAATAAGTTTGGCTTTTATTACGAACAAACACAAGTCATGTAGCCCACGTGAGCAAAGCCGCGAACAAAAAGCTAGTTATACATAATGACTTGTCCTGGCTGACTGATTCGAGCCCAACCCGCTGAAGCTAATTAGATGAAATCTGGACTGTAAGTTAATTGAGTGACATAACCTGCTACTAATAAAAGATTTTACAGAAATCATCCCCTAAAGCTGTCAAATAGACGATGAAAGTCCGTCAGTTTTGAAGTTAAATACATAAAAAAATATTAAGGTATTTAGCTTTATAAAAAGAAATTAAGAATGACGTGTCTCAGGAATTTTGTATTTTGTTCTTTTAAAAGAGTAAAAAAGGGATGAAGGTTTTTTGGAGTAATCGTTATTTTTTTAGTAAGAACTATCAAAATTTATGATTTAAATCGATATTTAGATAGTTTAATAAAAATAAAGAATGCCGTGTTTTAGCATTTTTCGAAAAACATCTCCTAAGAAGGTGAAATAGGGGAGTGAAGTCTAGTCTATGAGTTTCGGTATTTGGCCTGGTAAGAAATGATGAAGTGTTTCAGGATTATCCCACCGATACTTGCCATTATAAAGTTTGGCTTTTATTACATACAATCACACGTCGTGTAGCCTACGAGAGCGAAGCCGCGAGCAAAAGCTAGTTTTTAATAGAAATTTTATGTTAATGCAAACTATGACGTCACTATTTTTTCCGACATTTGAGTGTTTATTTAAAACTTTTTGAAGTTTACATTAACTTATATCGGACTCGGACGAATTTATATCGATAAAATTATATCCGAGCGTAAGAATTAGTCATCAGTGTAAAATTGCACCCCTGTCCAAGCGATCTGCCACACGGCCACCGTGAAGACAAAGGAATACAGAAAATGTCTAAATGTGTTCCTAGGTCATTTTCTAGCTTTATTCTCTGAGCCGGAAAGCATTGTACTGCAATCTCCGGAGCTGCGCGGTCCTTGCTAACAATTAAACGAATTTCCGCGTTTTCCGGCTTTCAGCCCACATTAAAAAGTGAGATAGTGGTAGTCTGTAAATATATGTCAATGTGGTTATGGTTATATATAATTATACGCAAATTTTGTACCGAACAAAAACAATTGTTGAAGAAATTGCCATAAGCGGGACATACCGGGAACCCATGACATACCGGGTCCGGTGCACTACCTTTACGCTTTCGTTGTTCTGTCCAACCCGCCGGAAATCAATCACTATCTACTCTTACTTTGCCTGCCAAAGGAGCCTTATTCAATGTCGACAGCTACGTCATCAACATCCGATCCCACAATTTTAACAAATATTAAAGATCAGTTAAGAATTAAGCAAGCTAATTTAGTTGCGAAAAATATATATCGATAACATAAAGATTGTGCACCTGACCCGGTATGTCATGGGTGCCGGTTCGAATACTGCGCGTATAAATTTTTCCAAAACTTTTTTTAATGGAAATAATTTATTTGTATTACAAAATAAATATTTGTTCAGCAAAATTATTATTTGGTCAGCAGAATTATACAATCGGTCAGCATAAGAAATCCTTACTGTTGGTTAGGTTAAGTTAATTTTTTTTTCCCGAGCGAAGCGCAGCGTAGCGAGGGCCAGTCACGGAAGGGGGGAGCGGCATAAGACTGCTGTTCAGAATGATATAAGTTGCAGACTGATTTAAAAATATTTGCTGACCATAAGTTGCTGCCCAAGTAGCTTTTTTGCTGCCCAACTAGCATTTTTTTGCTAACAAAAATACGAATACTTTACTAACCGTTTAAATAACATCCTTTTTAATGTGTTTTTTGGGACTGTAATAACAACTGCAAGGCAAAACTATTGTAGCACAGTAATTTTTTTTTTTTTAGTGCTATCTGAATAATTTAAGGTTCGATTCCTGGCTGGGTTGGCAGGTATTTAATTTTTTCACTATATTTTATAATTACTTAATTGTAGCTCAGTTTTAGATGCACCAAAATCACCTAATTGTGGCGATCAGGAATCACGCTACGTTTATGTTATTATTTTACGAGTATTACATTTTAATTCCTAATGGAATGTCAAAAATAACGAAAACAGATCATCTGTTTTCATCAACACATTGACAATCTGTCGCGTCTGATTAATCACTCGATATCACTCGGATATTTATAATTCGCTTTCAGTTTTTTCTTTTTTTAACGGATAAGCACAGTGCCTTGATCTCACCTGTTGTTAAGTGATGATAAGGTCACTGATGGAAGCGCGCACTTCACCCGGGATCCTTAACTAATGAGGTACTGGCAATCTTATCTCTAGCTGCCAGAACACAACAATGCTACAAACATTGATGTAATGGCGACACATTTAGATAAGCCAGGCGGACAAACAAGCCCTACCACCAACCAAACCGAGTACACAAACATGTACTTACCCCCCGGTGGGAATCGAACCCGGGACCTCTGGGTCTATACCAGTGATCTTAGCCACTAGACCACAGAGGCGGATCATCATTTCATATTAAAGGCATTCCCAGTTCCATTCCGACGAGAAAGCGCGCGCGAAAAAGGAATAAGAACTTCCTTCCAAACTTTGCCGCGAATAAGCTCAAACTATTGAATTCAAATATCTATTCCGTTCTCATGCTTCTCTCTTAAATCCCCACTAAAAGAGGTTTAGGGGAAATAGCACATTCACAAGATCTAAAGGTTTTTTGCTAACCGTTTGATTTGAGATACACAGTAAAGGTTTATCGATACTCATACATACATTCCACAATCGTGTAAATCCGTTGTTCATGTTGAGTATGGTCAGCAGCAGAAGACGCTGATCACTTGAGTACATTGACAAACCTACTAAATAATTACAAGATAAAATTTACTAGAAAAAATCAAACAGTCTCAGTAATATCGAGTACATGAGTAAATACGGGTGTTTACTGATGTGGCTCGAGTGGAAGTTTTTCTAGTAAAATTTTATATGGTAACTATTATAAATAGCATTATGAATGCCAAATTCAAAATAATATAAACAACAAAATAATCTTATATAGGCAATCGCCAGCTTCTAGTAAAGCTATTATAGCGTGATACAAAAAATAAGGAAAGGAACGAAAGTGGTCAGTTACTTTCGACGCTGACTGTACAGACCTTGGCTTGCCAAGCCAAGTAGGATGTGATGCATATACATAAAACTATTATGTATTATTAATTGTTTAAATTATCTACTTAAAATTTATTCAAACAAGTTTTGTTAATTTTATGTATAATGTTTTAGGCTATGTTGGTATTCCATAATTTCAAAATATACCGTGACAAGGCACGTTAATAACGTTTAGAATAAGCTTAGAAAGCATTATTAACCTCATTTCTAGCGAGACACTCAAACAGGCTGGCTGGCGAGCTACAAAATTCATAGCCCACGTAGAACTGGCCAACTGGGGGCTATTCAACCTCCTTATTAAAAGCCTCCTATGCATGGAAGATGGAGTGCAATTTTCAACGCTATGCTCAGAGGTAACAGTGACGCAATTTAAAACGCTTTTATGGTGTAAATATAAGATTGGCGTTTTACGAAGTTGTCGTTTTAGCAATAAGGAGCGTTACTGAATAAATTCTCCTTCTAAATTAAGGACTACTAAAGCACTATGTCGGCCGGCGCAATTAAAAACGTCATATAAGTGTTATTGTAATAACCAGGAATCTTAAACTACTAATAGAACGCCTTATCCTAAATAACTGAAATGCTAAATAATTATCCTGTCTCATATTATCGAAACTCAGCAGCGAAATGAAATGAAATTATTCTTTATTCAAGTAAATTTATTAGATAAGTGCTATTGAATCGTCTCAAAATATTGTATCTACCAACCATTCAGTACGTCTTTTAGCGGTGCAGAAGTACGTGCGCAAGAAACTGTACAGCTTTTAGACGTAGCGACATTTACAACATTTATTTTACAAGTTTACAATGACTTAAAAATATTTTAAATTAGAAATACCATTTGGCTTTCAAAGTAAAAAAGTAAATAGTGTTGAATAATTTCGGTGGGCTGGTTAGAACCACTATAGCTCAATTGGGAGAGAACCTGACCCGGTATGTCAGAAGGGTGCAGGCTCAAATCCTGCACGTGGAATATTTTTCAACACTTGTGTTTTTATAATTTGTTTCGCAACAAAATTTGCGTTACAATTACATAAACAAAAAACAAAAACATTTTATATATAGCTTGCCTACTTCTTAACTGATCTTTAGTATTTGTAAAAATATTATGATCGGATGTTAATGACGGTAGTTGTCGACATTGAATGGGTGCCTTTGGCTTTCAAAGTAAAAAGTAAATAGTGTTGAATAATTTCGGTGGGCTGGTTAGAACCACGATAGCTCAATTGGGAGAGCACCTGACCCGGTATGTCAGAAGGGTGCAGGTTCAAATCCTGCTCGTGGAATTTTTTTCAACATCTGTGTTTTTGGAAAAACTTCCTTGATTTCTTTCTTCTTTTTTCTCTTTTCTTTCTTAAATGCCAATTTCATCAGAATTTTAAAAAGGTATAAAAACTTATTGACGTTGCAAGTAAGTGTATCTCATTAATTAAGTAGTCAAGTGAGCCGGCAGTCAGTAAGCAATTTTCTCATTATTACACTGTAAATAATAAGCGTGTCTCGCCGCTCTCATTCACGAGTTAAGTTAAGTTCTTAACTGAAGGCAAACTTCATTGCACTTGTTCATTCTTTACCGTTGGTATTCGAAAAGCTTTTAAATGCAAGCTGGCAAAATCTGCTTTTAAAAAAGCCTTATCAACTTACAGATAAGTACAGACGCCTGCACGTCAACCTATCCAAAACTGTCAAATTTCTTCAATACAATGTCAAAAATATTCCTAAGGCATAAAGTTCAAAGTCTATTGAGGAAATTTTACAGTTTGTGATAAAACTTCTTGCGCTCCCATATAGCATCTTTTAACTGGCGATGCTTAAGTCCACTTCGTTGTATGATGTCACCCACCCATTTCCCAGTCTCCTATGAGATTCTACAAGTCGTTTGGATCGGAATCGGGACTACCCGTATCCAGACAATTTATAATATCCAACCATAGCTTAGATAAATGTAACCACTACAATTGTACCGATCCGATCCGAAGAATCTAGTAGGGAACGGGAACTCTAGGAACCCTCTGACGGTGTTTCGAGCACACGCCTCCCCCAAAATGTCTGGTGGCGCTGGAAAGGTTGACTTAAACCAATAGCAAACTCTGTCTTTAAAAAAACTGCAAATATTGTATACAAGAATGCCTGTACGGGTAGTCTGGATGAGTTATTTCATTTGGCGAGTTACGCCAAAATAAATCGACGTTGTGTGAGCAGCGCTATTCATCTCAGCCCGATATGCCTCTCGTCGCGTCCCTGGTGATTAATAGGCGAAGTCACTGAAAACCCATTGTGGCACGAAATCCAAGAACACTTCTCTACTTTAATGATACGTGAAACTGGGCATCTGAAAATTGAAATAATATAAAATTTCAAAAAATATACAGTGGGCCTTACAAATAAACAGAGAATAGTCATATTCTATAAAACCTTCGAATAGTTATTCCGTGTTTTGCGTATTTTACTATAATTCGAAAACAAATTTCGAACAAAACAAGGAATACCTATTTGCAGCTTAGTCTCTGTTTATTTGTAAGGCTCTAGTTTAATAAATTTTAAATTATTGACTTTTTGCTCATTTAGGTTCATCACTCAGTTCGAACATTCTGTTCGAAAATTCATGCAAACTTCAAATCAGAGAGAACCGTAACTGGACAATTTTGTGAAATAGACATGAATTATAAATGTTTTAATGTAATTACCATAGTTGTTTACAGGTTATTAAGTTTATTAGTAACATTTTTCTTTATAATTTAGACACCCAGTCTTAGCTGGGTTATCTGACTGACTGGAGAAAATAAAGGAATAGGACACTGTTCCTTCTGCGGTCGCTCAGCAGTAAACCATACCAACTTGGGGGATTGGGAGTCTCTCATAACCCGTGGGTCTTCCACAGGACCCGTTGCTATGCGGAATGCATTGAATGAATGAATGCACCAAACGACACCAACCACACCATGCACATGAATTGTTCTCCCTTAAACTTAGAACCTTTAGGTCTGAGAACGGTGGTCCAACCACTAGACTACAGAAGTGGTTTAAAAAAAGGCTCCAACAAAACTTGCGTCTTTATTTCTAACACATAAAATTTTCAAGAAGATTGGAAACCCTTTAAAAGCACATAAAAACAGGAACGAACGGAACGAAACGAAAAAAACTTTTTTTATATCTTCTCTTGGCTCTGAAAATATAAATTTCACCCTCTAACCTTATTTTGAAATAACGTCTCGAAGTTTGTAACGTTACCTGAAACTTCTCCGTTTCAACTTGTAGCAGTGAATTCTCGGAAAATAATATTTGTGCTGTTGCCACTATCACCACTTTGCGCCCCCAGCAAATGGGTTTAAGTAAAGTTAGTTATACCGTTATACCTGGGTGACGAAATCGAGTTGCGCGATCTGGCAACACTCGCTATTTCACGAAAAGGTGAGGGCCTAGAGACGTGGCATAACGCTAGTAGAATAGAAATAGAATAGAACGTTTATCGTATGGGATTAACATAAACCATGATACGTATAAATTACGTTTGATTGGCTTTGTCAATCCCATATCTTTATCATGATATTCCATTTCATTTCTACTAGCGTTATGCCACTTGGTTGGGCTCTCTGGGTAGGCAAAAGAAAATGGTTCATTATTACAGCTTATATACGTCCCACTGCTGGGCTCAGGGTTTTCCCACATGATTAATATCACATGAGAAGCCATACCCATAACCCACCATGCTTGTCCTGCGGGTACGATTTTTGTTTGGTACAGACAAATTGTAAACAATCAAATGCTAATAGAACATTTACACACTGATGTCTTAAGACAACAACAAAGATATGTTACTAAGTAGGTAAGTACGTAGGTTTATAAAATCATTCTCCGCAATCTTAACATAAAACTAAAAATTCATTCATATTAGTTAAAATAATCTGCGTCCTAGTGTAGTCGTCATAAACATTTATTGATGCATTTTTGGTACAATAAGTTCTTTATGGTATTTTGTTATGTTCACTATATTGTATTTAAGTTTAAGTAGTGAGAAATGTATTCTTTATGTCGAAGACATGGCGCTAGCATCACTTAGAAACGACCACTGAGCAAGTAATCACTACGTTATAGAAACGACTAGTATAGTCCATACTTGAGTGTGGTCTGTGCAGCCTATGCTCTATGGTACGCGAAACGTCAACGTCAGTTGGCGCGACAACGGACTGGACCATAAAGTTATTTGCATATTTGTAAATAATTTTTGTAAACATTAAAGTGACTGTAAGGAATACGACTGCGTTTTTATTTTGAAGATCCAAGATGAACTGTGTTATCGACGAATCCGAGTTTGCTCGACCGTCCTACCTACAATAAACTTCGCCGCTGACATATATATTCCACTTATATTATTTATTACATATAAATACCTAGACGTCGCAACACTGTTTGGTATATGTCGTCACTTACAGCGCGTTCAGAAGCAGAATGCTGATATATTTCTCTATAGATCTCCGTGATTCTCAGTAGGATAGGAGTAACGTTATGCACTTAAGTGGTATTGATGACGTAAAAATGATGACTTACGCCCGATTTTTCAATTCTCAAAAAAGTTTTATCCAACAAATAAAATTGTCATTGCTATAGAGAATCGATATAGAGAAATTGATATATTTGCTATAGAGAATCTGTCATTATGTCAAAATTATTCAATGAATAAACTTTAACTGACGATTGAAAAATCAGCCCTAAGCCTTCTTGCATCAGACTCTTTAATCTCAATTTAACGTAAGAAATGTTTGGACTAATCAAAAGCACTTTTTCTTAAAAAAAACAAAAACACAAATATTGAGAAAATTTCCACGAGCAGGATTTGAACCATTTTGTTTTTTTTTTGTTTCGCAGCAAAATTTGCCATATATAATATAAACAAAACAAAAAAAACATTTCACTTTTCTTAAGTTTATTTGAATAAAAAAAAATTGCTTTGCCTTTGACTTTAACGCCTGTTTGGGGGATTTCTTGGCGGGAAAGTGAAGAGTCATGTCTGCGGTTTTGTTTTATTTTCTAAAATTTGTGATAAATCGAATATTAATGTGAAATAATGGTGGATTATTAACCGTTAAGTGTTCGTAAGTGCGCATGAGTGTTGGCAAATATAACAAAACAGTGCAACTTAACTTTTCAAATTTTCTCAAGATGTCCGCCCTAGGAATTAGTAAAGCCCCACATCTTTACTGAGATACTCGTGGGGTTGGGGGGTATATCATTTCTCACTTCTCATTTCTATTATCATTCATCATCATCATACTAGATGGAAATATTGTATATTTAATTATTACTTGTAAGAAAAATTACTTTGACACTGGCTAAATGTGCTAATCGCACAAAGCCATAAACTAAAGGGAAAAAAACGCCTGTTTGTAACTATATCAGTAGTTTGAAGTAGGTACCTTCATACCTACATAGGTAAAATTACTTTTTAAGAAGGTTTGGACTAAATATACATTATAAATTCTATTCTATTCTACATTACAATATGAATCATCTTCTCTTTAACTGCTATTATTTATTAAGTGCATTATTATCTTTTTTGTTTATTCCGTTACTCATTTCTTTCATCTACTTAATATGTATTCGCTATATGCGATACAAATAATGCATAAATAGAATAAAACCTGATCTTTATAATGCACCATAGTCGGATAGGAGGCCTCCATCTTCTTGAAGACAACACACACCGTATCCCACGTTATTCACGTAGTTATTGACATATCAAAGTCATATCATGTTGCAGTGTTTGTTGAGCGTGAGCTCTTTGAATATTACGGTCTGCTGCTATAAGTCAGGTTTGTGTTTCGATTTTTCGGGCCGGGTTTATGATCACCAACCCGTATTTGGCATGCGTGCTGATTATAGCCATTACGCATCAATTGTAGTGATGACTTGATTTCAATGATGGAGGATTTTGCCAAGCAGTGGGACAGTCATAGGCCATTTACTTTACTTAACTAAAAAATACCTTTCTTTATAATCTACTGTAGTAGTTCACATCACACGCAACTTATTCACATCAAAGAAATGAAACGCCGAATTCGGTAATAAATCGAGAACAAACCAACTAAAAATGCCTTTCGCGGAAATCTTTAAAGCTTTGTAACACAATCCTTCTGATGTTCAATACGTTGCTAGCGCCATTTTTATATTCTCGTAGGCTTATACGTCACGTTTTATCGACTTGTTTCCTTCTTACTATTATTTTTCTGGGAAAATTTGGTTTGTTCATTACTTTATTTTTATTTGCCGTAATGATTTGTACAGCTTAGGTTTGTGGACCTTTAGGGTAGCAGATCAATTTCAGATTATGCATGTATGTGTCTTTGGGTTGAAGAACTTTATTTTCTCACAAGAACTACACATTGACTTTTATGAGAAACCTTAAATTACGCACATTCAATATTATTTATGTTGTCGCACAAAAACATGTGAAGATGCTAAGTTAAAGGTATACAAAAACAAAACAACTAACATAATAAACAAATTAAAGATAGTGGGTAATTTTATTTCACACCATCCTAACAGGGTAACCAAATAACCGTTTTGCTGTATGAAGCAGATTAGAGACTCAATCTGTTCGTTTTAATATTTAACGATCTCACGCAATTTAAGTGGAATCGCGATGCAGGGTCCACCGTACCCTCATAACTCTATTGTTCTGCGTATAAAATATGGAAACAAAACTGCCTTGCCAAAATCATAACCTCAACTCATTAAACTCAGCCAACCAGCTCACTTATGAGTTGTTGTGTGAATTGCTGGGTGACAACAAAATGCACTGACACAACGGTTTCATGCGGGGTATTATGAGTCTACGTCCTTAGCTTGCATGATGCCATTTTTCTCTAATCAGCGCTCTCACTGCACTCGGCCCATCTTTGAATGTCGTGGGGGTATTATGCTGAGACAGGGTCTTTGCTGGCCTCACACACTTCTTTTTTCATTCTTTTGTTCATATTTTTGTATTTTTTTTCTGTTATTCTTTTTTTTTAATTCACTTTGTTTTGTGCTGTGTTTTATTTTATTATTAATATTTTTTTTTGTGAATCGTATACGTGTGTGAGTGTCAATAAATGTTTTTTCTTTCTTTCTATGTCCGGTTACCTGTAAAGGTCACATGCGACCAACAGCAATCTCTTTAAAGAAAAACTTATGACTCGAGTTGACAAGATAAATTGCATTTAAGTTTATGTACATCTTACTGGATCGACAATTTTCGAAACTTAATATACACTTCAAATTTAAAGGACGCCCTCAGACTAGGTGGAGTGACGATCTTCGTAAGGTTGCTGGCTAGAGCTGGATGAGAGTAGCCGCAGATCGTGCTCGGTGGCGTGTACTTGGCTCTCCATGTCCAGCAGTGGACTAGTATAGGCTGATGATCTAACCAAACTCTAGGTTTTATAACGGAAAAGGAAGAGGCTTTTATACCCTTCGTTTGTCTATAATATTTAGGTAGTTTGCGTTAATTCCCGTTAAAAAGCTTAGAATAAATAGGACGCCAAAGTCAAAAAGTCTATGTAAACAAACTCTTTACAAATGCGTTCACTATATAAAAGGCAAAAGCAAACTTAGAAATCGGAGGCGTCGGTGCCATAACAGGAAAATGCTCGTGTTGAATGCTTGATTGATGATTTCGATCTCCACAGCGACGTTTGTGATCCGTCATTTCCTCAAGCGCATTACTGCTATGTTACCCTGGACTAATACAATTAATGCCGTATTTAATTTTCCATCTAAAACGAATGAACGGACCGACTTGTTTTTGGGGTCGAGTAGGGACCTAGCGACGTAGGCAAATTTTTTACCTTGAACACATCTCACATTTGAAACGTGTCGATAGCGAAATGAGATATTGATCGGGTTGAATATCAAAATTCATGCTCAATATCCATAGGGATCCATAGACAAATGTGCAAGTCGCAAAATGTCATATTTGAAATTAATCTGTGCTCTGTGGTATTAAAACAAAAGAGGGAAAGCAAAACACAATCTATATCTATACTACTAATATACTATATATAACTATACACTATAAAAAGAGATAAAGTTTGTTTGTTTGTTTATTTGCGGAGGGTAATCCCTGGAACTATTGGTCCGATTCCAAAAAGTATTTTACAGATAGAAAGCTACATTCCTTGCGGATAACATAAGCAACATTCTACGTGGACGAAGTCGCGGGCAAACTGCTAGTTAAGGATAAAGTCGCAGGCAGTAGCTAGGATACTAGGTTAGTGGCACCAGTGTACGACAGGGACCAGTGATTGGCATTTTTTCTTTAGTCATTTAAAATAGGTCAGCAACTGATTTTAGGCTTTAGCAACAATTGAATAGATACCACCTGCTTCCTAGATGTCATCCCGTAATAATCTAATGAATATCTATGTTATTTTTTGCAACGTAAACTGTGTCGAACTCTAGGCTTAAAGTGTCGAACACTCGGCTCGCCTGCACACAGAATCTGCGAAAAGTGGCTACACACAACCTTCAACATTATAAATTGTATGTACGCAAGCGTTAGATTGAGGAGCCTTATTTATTTCATGATGATGTTTGGGTAGATAATATCAGATAAACTACCATCCACAAAGCACAAGACGTGGTTTTAAAACTCAGAAGCCTCAAATGGAAATGTGCTTTCACACAATAAAAAAAGATGAAAATTGGAGCAAGTAAGCAACCCTGTGGTACCCAAGAGAGGGAAAGGGAACAAGAGGGAAACCTCTAAAGAGATGGGAGGATGGGAGGATATCACTATTTACACTAACTATATAGCTGACATAAAATAAGTTAGCTGAGAAAATAAGGACAATAGTAGCAGATAGGATAGGAGCCACTACGATCTAATAATATTACTTAAGAAAGCATTGATTAATCTGTGTCTTAAATATTTCGCCTGTCTTTTAAAGATATACTTAATGGATTGAGTAAACAGGTACTTGGTACAGCGCCGCTCTCCGTGGCCGTGATAGGCCTCAAAACAAACGAAAGTTAACTAGTTATTTAATTAAATTTCAGTTTGTGTTTCTCGTCTCAGCAAAATTTTCTTATTACAATGCCTAACCCAATCATATTTTTGCTTGATTAAATAAATACAATGGATTAATTGTTCTGCTGTCGTAAACAACATCTATCTACGTCATTGCGTATAAAGTTATCACGATCACTAATGAATTAATCATTAAAGTCAATAAACAAAGTCACAGTCAAAATTTTATGATGAAACTTGAACTTACAAATCGTCTCATTTTTTTTTAACTATTACCATTTGGAACGTCTTTAAGCGTAGAGAAGAGGCGCAAGAAACTGCACAGCTCTTTAAAGAAGTAACAGCCGACATTAACTAAAAATATAGCTACACATCGTTATCAAATCATGCAATCGCTATAGTTATTTTTGCTGTTGAAAGTAATCACTTCTCCTAGTGAGGTTTTTGTTTTGGGATATTTTATATATATTATATCATCATCATCATTCATTCATCACCAGCTCATTGTATGTCCCCGCTGCTGAGGCACGAGTCTTCCCTATGGATGGATAGGGAGAACGGGCCATAAACCACCACGCGGGCCCAGTGAGGATTGGTGGTTGTTAACGACTGCTATTGTCGGGACCAACGGCTTTACGTGCCTTCCGGAGCACGGAGGAGCTCCAGATGATAAGTTTTTGGTCACCCATCCGAT
Organism: Eudonia truncicolella; assembly: GCA_949315975.1. Classification (NCBI taxonomy): domain Eukaryota; kingdom Metazoa; phylum Arthropoda; class Insecta; order Lepidoptera; family Crambidae; genus Eudonia; species Eudonia truncicolella. The sequence continues at coordinate 13,978,939 of OX438837.1, read as the reverse complement.
AACCGACCTTTGCGAAAGTTGTTTAATCTCAGCACTCGCAGTCAGGGCGCGTTACCTACTGCCCCGTTGAGCTCCTCCGCCTCCTCGAGATCAGTATACTTACATTTAATATTTAATATAGCAAATTAATTAAAAGTATCTACCAAAAACGTCCGTATGTTGTAGGTCGCCATCGGATACAATCAAACTACGAGTTCGTGACACAAACATGCTTCGATGGCTAAAAATATCGTGGCCCGTGACCCAAAGTGTGCACGTGCGGGTCGGAGTGGGGCTTTACGGGCTTCGTGCAAAGAAAACACGGTATACCCGACCCCATTTACTCCCATGCAGATGTACAGTTACCTAGCAAAAAATATATAAAAAATATTATTTGTAACAGTTTTGTAGATGATAAGCACATTTGCTCAAGAGATATAGAGTTCATCATAGTTATAATAATTATGTTATTCATTAATTTATTTAGTTAATAAAGTTTTGCACAAAGCTAATAAAGTTTCCATTGGTAAATAAATACCAGCAGTTGAGTAAAAAGAAGTTATAAAAGAAAAATAAAAAAAGTAAAAATAGATTTACTTAGCACAAAGTAATTCAGTTAAGTAAGTTAGTTAATAGTAGTGTTGAAGTCGGGTGGTTGGTGGTCGGCTGGGGGACAATTTTGTTTCATTTAAACTTTTATAGTTGTTCCATTATCTCCACTTTTTTATAGTAAAAGCCCCACCCGACTTCAATAGACCTTCTTTAAAACTTTTTGATATGCGTATCTAGGTAATTAATAATATGATTTTAATATTATTTCTTGCTTTTTAGAGCTGTTTTTTGTATAAGTACTTATTTAATCATTATACGAATTACTTTGTGCTAAGTAAATTAATTTTTATTTTTTTTTCCTTTTTCGAGTCGGTTTTTTGTGTAAAAATTATTTTATTTTACTATTTTTAGTGATGGGTAGACCTAACACGGGTACTTCTCGGATGAAGAAACGACGGCCTAGTAGGTAGTGTTATTCCTATGTAAAACTTCAATCTTAATTAGGTATTATTTTTGTACTAACTGAACATTTTGGCATATTGAATCGTATGAAGTAAGCCCAACAAAAGGTAACTGCTGTAAATCGTTGAGGGATTCCCTCGACTGTCTATGGTCTCCATCATCAGACCTGTTATGGCACTTATAACCCATATAGGTGCAAACTTCTCATCAATAGAAACGAATTAAGTCCAAACACAAGGTAGCTACTGTAAAACGTTGAGGAGTTCCCTTGACTGTCCTTCGTCTTCATCATCAGACCCCTAATGATAGTCACAACCCATCTAAGTGTAAAGTTTTTACCAATACAAACTAATCAAGCCCAAACACCAAGTAATTGCTGTAAATCGTTGAGGAGTTCCCTCGACTGTCTTTCGGCTCCATCATCAGATCGACTCCAGACCTTCATTAAATAGTAGAGCTTAAAATACTTAAGGAAAAAAATTACAAATGCACTAGTCGCCACTATGATTTCCGAAGGTTCTCCTCGATTTCTTCAGGGTTTAGGCGTCTTCGAGTAATCGGGTAACATAGGTACATAAAAAAAGGTCCCAACGAATTGAAAACCCTTTTTTTAAGTCTGTTAAAGATAAGGTTTAAAAACTATGATAAGTTAACAATCAAAAGTTACAAAATTACTTTGAATTAATAAATAATGTTATGTTAATTATATTTACTTGTAGCTCCTAACAAATAAACAAAGAATAAGGTCCGAATAGTTTTTTCCGTGTTTTGTTCCTGTCATGTAAACGTCATTTCAAATTAGAGTAAAAGAGACAAAACACGGAATAACTATTCGGACCTTATTCTTTGTTTATTTGTAAGACACGTAGTGTTTATTTAACAACAAATCTGCACTAGAAAATAAAAGTATTCAAATGACAATTCAAAGGTGGCGGGTTATTGTAGAGTCAAAAATATGTGGTAACTTAAATAACATAATATGAGTTCAATCTGTCTTTAACATATTTATGTTAGTGACTGTACTCACGCGTGCGATACCTACAAGTACATTTAGGCAACATTTTATTACCATCGATGGACGAAACTAGGTGGAGCGACGATCTTTGCAAGGTAGCTGGAAAGAGCTGGATGAGAGTAGCCGCGGATCGTGCTCAGTGATATCTCACAAAAATAAGGTAAGCTTCATACAAACGTGCTCGAGCAACGGACACATAGACAACCTCTTAAGGATACGGGATCTTGCAAAAGCTACGTTCAGACTGTTCCGAGCTGTTCCGAGATCCGTGTCAGCGCAAGGGGTCAACGAGTATGTGTTATTTTTCAATATAGCCTATGTTACTCAGCGCTAATGTAGCATTCTAATGGTGTAAGAATTTTTTAAATCGGTCCAGTAGTTTTTGAGTTTATTCGTTGCAAACATACAAAAATACAAAGCTTTCCTCTTTATAATATTAGTATATAATTATATAAACTGTAACTGTTGTACAAATAGGTACAAAATCCCAAAAACCAGGAGTAAAATATTAATGAAAAAACAAATATTTGACTCCAGAACGAAGATATTTATTAAATGTTTGCATAGCCTGTAAGTAATCGTGTCGAACTGGTTTTAGTTTTTAGCAACAATTGAATACTGTCCACTTGCTTCTAAGCGCTAAATCGCTTACAATATTATTATTTTACTAGCGTCTAGTTAGCAGCCTCACAACGGAATTAGATGGTTTTAACTACGGCAAAAAATTGTGTATAAATAGTGACGTACAGTACATAAATAGTGATACTATGGTTCAAAAGATATTTGAGTATGTTGGTGAGGCTGCTTACTTGACGTCAAGATAGCAGGAGCCTTAAGAAATACAGTTCAAATCAATGTGATTTATGTGTCAAAAAAACTGTGCATAAATAGTGACTCGCATACGCAAAATTTTAATAATACTACTTCAATACAAGCCGAGATATTACGGTCTTTGAGTGGGCTGCTAACTTGACGTTTCTTGCGATGGCGATTCCAGAGAAACGGGTACAGGTTTTAAACAAATTAATACATGAAAAAGGTGACAGTGTCAGTAAACTTTGCTTTTATTAAATAACAAGATATATTGCTGACTAATGCTGTATCCATAAATTATATGCTGAATATACAACAATAATTCTGCATGTTCATATCCATGTCTATGTCCAGGGCCATGTCCATATCCATTGCAATGTCTGGCATGAGCCAAACAGTAAGACGTTATTAAGCTGACGATAAACATCAAAACATCTCCCAAAAGCCGATCTCAAAAACGATGTCTTCGGAAATTATAAAGTAAATATTAATAGGAGAGCGGCTCGTTCGCGTCTTCGATCGCTGATCACATTTACTCGGCGGTCTTTGTGAGTCGCATCAACTTATAAATATAATATTGACTAAGACATGAACACCGCGGGAGTCGATAAGGAGCAATTTCTAAGCATGTTGTAGCACAATTTGTCTTTATAACGCTGTTTTGGAAACGTAGCAGAGCGTTATGATGGAAAAAGCGAGTTGACACCAGTTTTAGGGTACCGTTGTTATAAACCAGGACCCCTTATAGTACAAGGGTTCCTAAACCTTATAGTATTGTCATACCATGTCTATCTATCATAGCCATTTTACAAACTGACAGTGTTAGAAAGCTAAATAAAAGAAACATAATTTCTTTATTTTTTTTTTCTTAAGGGAGATGTGCTTGATGTGCTTGCACACCTGATGAAAAGTGTCGATAGGTGAAAGCACACATCACCGGACTTCTTCAACTACCGAGGATTGGCTATCTTACCTCTAAAGGCCTACGCAGACCGGGACGGCATGGCAAAGGATTTTGCCGCCAGTCAGCGCTCAATAGCCAAGTGGCAAGTGGTATTCCAGAGCCGGCATGCCGCGTCACGTTGAAGTATGTATTTATGTCTTATTTATATTTCAATATGTTTAAATGTCCATTGGTAAAAATTTAAATCCTTTGCCATGCCGTCCCGGTCTGCGTAGGCCTTACTGTTGGAATTATTTACAGTTTAGATTTAAATATAGTTAATTGTTAATGAAAAACAACAATTTCGAAACAAAACAAAACTTCTCTTCACTTGGTCACTAGGGTAGTGGCACCAATGTTCGACAAGACCTAGTGATCTATTTTTTTTCCTTAATCATTAAAAATAGGGGTCTACTGATTCTATTATTTAGTAACAATTAAGGGTGCGCCGACCAAATAATGCGAAAAATGCAGTCACGGTTAAGTTGATATAATTGAAAATGCTATCATATCAAATAAATAAAATATATATTTAGTATCAAAGGCAACGTGTTTACAATTAGCCCGATCTATAAATTCATAACACACTATAGTTTTTTCTACAATATAATTTAAAGTTGGGCAAAAATCATGAAAACGAGCAGCGGCGTTTAGTTAATATCTTATAGTTTATCTATATTATTGTACTTCTGATTTTGTCTAAACAATCACCAATGTGGTAAACTACAAATCGTCCTTCTCACAATTTCACATCTAGCCGAACCGCACGCACTGCAGTCGGCGCATTCGAATTCTTATATGAAGTTCTCACACACCTACCCGTTGCACACACGACTGCGGTGCGTGCGGTGCGGCTAGATGTGCGTTCATCTTTATCAAGCGGTTTTTTAAATTATTATTTTTCGAATTAACATGTTAAATTCTCCATACTAAATTAGTATGACCGTGCGTGCGGCAGTAAGTAAATATGGACGAAGACATTTCAAATAAAATATATGACACTTGTCACCTACGGACGGCGCACCCTTAAATGCCGACAACGGGTTTCCAAACTGTCATCACGTGAAATTTCAATAAAAGCGAGTGTTATTTTTTTTAGCTATGAGAAATGTGCCAAACACTGGTCTTAAAGTGTCGAAAGCGTGTGTCACTACCCTACCCTCTTACTAATTAGATGACTTATTTATGTCTCATAAAATTTATTAATTTATTTTTATTTTTCACCACACTATTATCACGACGTGTTGTAGTGTGTAAACATTGTACTATATAAGCAATCATTTAAATATTCATAAAATTTTATAAAATACAGTGAAAAAATTAAACGCCCACCCGACCCAGCCAGGAATCGAATCTGGGTCTTCCGCAATCCGGGCGGCTGCACTGACCGCTATGCTACCGGGAAGGCTGACGTAAGCGCTGAATTTTGTCACTGCTATTTTAATATTTTTGAGTGCTTTTAAGCGGCACTAGCGCCATCTATCCAAACGGTTGTTGCAACCGATGGCCATGCAGATTCATCTTTGCAGATGAAATACCACAAATTTGACGCTACGCTAACGCTATAGTAAATTTTTACTTTTTTTTTTTTATTTTTCAAGTGCTAATTGCTGCACTGAAGCTAAATTAAATATTCATAAAATTTTATAAATCATTTATTCAATAATAAACAGTATTATATCGGCATTCGTTTGTAACATTCCTCTCACCAAACACCATCTTTACAGTGTTGATCCATCCTGTGATGTTTATTTGTTTCTTTTTTTAATTTATTTTGACAATATAGGTACTCTTCTTTTTCTTAAAATTCATGGCATATTGTGCCTAAAGCCAAACTCAAACAAGACAATGCAATGCACTTCAGCAAAACATCATGATGACAGTTGACGCTTGACGACAGTTTTTTTTTTTTAAGTGTAGTTCGTTTCCTAAAGAACCGGCTAAGCTAACCATGCTGCCATGGCATTAGTTTCTTAATTTCATTTGATAATAGAAATGGGAAGTGAGAAATGATATTACCCCCCAATCCCTCGAGTATTCTTGAGAGAATTTGAAAAGTAACATTGCACTGTTTTGTTTCATTTGCCAACACTCATGCACACTCACGAACACTTAACGGTTAATAATCCAACATTATTTCACATTAATATTCGACATAACACAAATTTTAGAAAATAAAACAAAACCGCAGACATGACTCTTCACTTTCCCGCCAAGAAGCTCACTGAAAGATAGATACTAACGCGTCATGTCATTTCACGGACCATATTTTAAATTCGGAGTAGCGAAGGCATCTAGCGCATAGAGCCATAAGTAAGGCTCTATGCGCTAGATGCCTTCGCTACTCTCTTCGCTACTTCATTTATTTTTGTGTTTCAATATATATAATATTTCAACATATTTATGTAAATATATAAATTAAACGATTTTCCAACATTTATATTGAATATGTATGTAACTATGTTTTATATTATATCATCTCTATATGTACACGCACACACTCAATACTACTATCACACACCATAGGCCCTGTCAGAACACCAGCGTCGTTGTGGTGGTGTTTGTTTCTCAGCACCGCAACGGCACCAAGCTGAGGCAGGGTCCTAGTTGGCCTTCACACACTTTCATCCTTCCTTATTACTGTGTAATTATTGTTATGTTTATTTATTTTTTCTCATTGAAATTTACATTTTTAAATATTAAACAATATAAATAAAACATTTCAATATATAAAAAATAGGGGTCCACCGGCATCGGGACCAGGGTCCAAGCTACCGGTGGTTAGGGCTCCAGAGGCAGGAGCCTCCTCACAATGCGTGCAATTAAATGACAATTATTATTATTAGTATTATTATTCATTGTTTTTTTTCTGTTATGTCTGTGTGATCGTCAATAAATGAGTTCTTTTTTTTATTCTTATTCTTATGACCAATAATATTAATAATAATAATAATGACAATAATATTTGGGTCGCCATCCTGTGTCAATTGTCAGATCCAAAGCAAACACACAGCTCAATTTCCAGCTCAATTAGAATCTCCTTGAGCTGCTCAACAACGGACTAATCAATTTAATCCAATATTTCGTGTTAGCATAATCGACCAGGATAACAAGAACTCCTTCGTTGCCCGGCCCACGCGGACCGTCAAAGCGGGGTTACATTTTGACAAGAACATGACGGTCTTCATAAAGTGGGCATGGAAAAATTTATTTGCACACCGTGATTCTCGGTACAGATTTCATTTGTTGTCGTCCCTCGAAATTAACAATTTGCACCATATTAAAATGATTAGCGTCCATGAATATTGAGATGTGTATTAGGGCGCAAAGCCGGGTCATCGGATAGGTGAATAAATCAAAATGTCTTGAAGTCTCCGTGCTTTGATAGCATGTAGCTGTTGCTTCTGGGGGTTGGAGTGTAACCGTTAAAACCTAGCCTTAACTTACTATACGCATGAATCAAGAACAGTAATACGTGAAGCTATAGAAATAAAGAAACTTCCAATTAATATGATTTGGGAAGACGATCACAAACTAACTGCAGAGTAGAATCTAATACTTGCAAAAAAACAACCTCGCTTTCGTTCAAATAAGAATCACCATTAGTGTTGTGTGTGGCGGTAGTCGGATAAATAATGTGGCGAATGTATGAATAACTCTACCGCGCGCGCAAACTCAACAGTAACGGAAACGTCGAAGATCCCAGTAGACCCTCTCACGGAACACGGAATCTCGGACCATCTCAAACCAGGCCGAGCGCAGCTGTTGCAAAATTCCGTGTCCGTGATTGCGTCTACTGGGGTCTCCTTATTTGTGGTATACTTTTTTATGTGTCCGTGAGAGGTTGTCTATGTGTGCGTTGCTCGAGCGCGTTTTTATTATTACAGGGTGCCTAGTGCGATTCGTTCACGTTAACGAAAACAAGAACTTGTATTGTATGGCAAAATATTAACTCGTCTCGTATGTCGCCAGGAGGTGCTGCTTCAATGCCATACTAATTTTCGTTTTCGTAAACGTAATCGAATGAACACAGATAGGAAACAAAACTCACACTAGGCACTCTGAAGCTTATTGTGTTATTGTTTTGAGGAGCTCGAGGGCGCAGTGGTAAACGCGCTCGGTCTGCCATTGCTGAAGTTAAGCATCTTTCCCAAAGGCCGGTCATCGGATGGGTGACCAAAAGTGTGTGGTTTATGGCCCGTTCTCACTGTGGTGTTACCATCCACACTCAAAACTGTCATATTTCTTCAATACATTGACAATCATATAATTAAGTCATAAAGTTCACAGTCTATTGAAGTTTGACAATTTGTGGGAGGTTGATGTGCAGGCGTGTGCACAAACGGCTGCTATTGTGCACCTCAACCGATATTGATACCGATATTGTGCCTTAACCGATTCCACCCTCGTCTGTTTATTGACACATTACTCTAATTCATAAACAATGACTCAACAGAGCTGTGCCAATGCTACCATTCCATTAATCCATTTAGATAATGGCCACTTAATCGCACCATGGAGTAACTGAAGGAAGTAAACATATAAATATTATTATGGAAGAATAAATATAGCTTATTAAAATACTTAAGTAATATAGAGTGTGGACTGAAGTTTGTCCTTGTGCCTGGTGTTAGAACTCTGCCCAAGAATCAGACTTTCACAAAGCTGGTCTCGTGCTCTCTTATTTATTTATTTATTTATTCCATTACAAGCCAGCTAACAGACTACATGTCCAATACACAAGCAAGTTATACATTAAAAACAAAATACAAAAGAGAGTTCACCAATAGGAATAAATCGAAAAAATTACACTTAGAAAATTAGAAAATTATATTACATGAAAATTAGGAAATTAAATTAATTAAAAATAAATTACATAAACATATGAAATTCAACTTAAAATACCTAATGTCAATAAAAATTCCAATTTAGCAGATATTAAGAAATTGGTGAGTCGCTGCCACCAGCCGTCACCGGATTACAACGCCACAAATGTCACAAATGTCACAAAGATATTGAAGATTATATGAGTCATCATCTCTCTAAATTTAAAATTCAATTCAAACATAGTCCGCCTTACTAAACTAATGTCAAATCTGTCAAGACTCATTTATATAAAATTATCACTTTTCAAATTCTCTCAAAAAGTCTGCAAGAGGACTTAGTAAAGTCCCACATCTTTACTGAGATACTCGAGGGTTGGAGGGTAATATCAATTCTCACTTCCTATTTCTATTATCATTCATCATTATCAATATTGTTTATTTATATATTACTAGAACGAACGAAGATAGAACGAACGAATAGGCTTGATGAATTTCATCCGGAGTCGTAAAACAAACAAAAAAAAATTCTATTGTAATATTGATTTCAAAAGGTGAGATGTGGGACATCTTGGCGGGAATATGAAGAGTCTGCGGTTTTGTTTTATTTTCTTAAATTTATGTTATGTCGAATATAAATGTGAAATAATGGTGGATTATTAACCGTTAAGTGTTCGTGAGTGTGCAAGAGTGTTGGCAAATGAAACAAAACAGTGCAACGTCACTTTTCAAATCCTCTCAAGAAGTCTGCGTGAGGACTTAGTAAAGCCCCACATCTTTACTAAAAAAAAATTCTATTGTAATATTGATTTCAAAAGGTGAGATGTGGGACATCTTGGCGGGAATATGAAGAGTCTGCGGTTTTGTTTTATTTTCTTAAATTTATGTTATGTCGAATATAAATGTGAAATAATGGTGGATTATTAACCGTTAAGTGTTCGTAAGTGTGCATGAGTGTTGGCAAATGAAACAAAACAGTGCAACTTTACTTTTCAAATTCTCTCAAGAAGTCCGCCGAGGAATTAGTAAAGCCCCACATCTTTACTGAGATACTCGAGGGGTTGGGGGGTATATCATTTCTCACTTCTCATTTTTATTATCATTCATCATCATACTGACTGGAAGGAAGTATTGTATATTTATGTATTACTTGTAAGAAAAATTACTTTGACACTGGCTAAATGTGCTAATCGCACGAAGCCATCAACTAAAAGAAAGAAAAAGAACTACTTTCTGTGTGCAAAACGCACGAAGCCATTAAAAAAAAACTACTGGTAAGACTCGTTCGTTTTTTTAAATAGTTTTAAAACCTTTTTTTATCTAAATAAAATATAGCCTTTGTTACCCCCAAGGAACCTATATAGCATTTAATCAGTGAAAGAATTTTTGGAATTGGACCAGTATCCAGAGATTAGCCCCGACAAACAAACAAACAAACATAGTCATAAACGTTACCTCTTTATTAATAGATATTAAGATATTAACAAAAATTGCGAGTTGTGCGCAAGCGACAATAAGCTACGGTAAATTTCGTCCTTTTTAAACCGATTAACCAACTCGGATATCTATGCGAGCAAACGCACAACCACTTACCTAAGTGTTTAACAACCGCAATCGGTGGTTGAGGATTCCGGGAGAATTGCGCCTTTACCTTCGGCCTTATCATCACTTAAGATCAGATGAGATGAAGGCCAAGCAAATACCCGTAACTGAATTTTAGAATAACATAAGGAATTCATTATTATAGAAGCTTACATAAAACATTTTAAGTTGATTTATTTGAACTGCATCCATTTTGCACAGGCTGTTTCAATACAAGATTGCACTGTCTATGTTTGCCGTCGACTTATGTACGCATTAAAACCTAGTGCACCGAGAATAAGCCAGTAATGTAAAAGACAAACAACAGTGAAGTAGATATGTTTGCTCGAATGCATATCATGTAAATTGTGAAAGGTGTCACTACAATTTCCTTGAAGTTAACACGAACGGAGTGGAAAAGTAGAACTAAACAAAAGTCTCATTAATAGGAACGATCTTTGACTTTTAATATACATGAGATGGTCCTGCAATGTTTTATTACTTGAGGTGCCACTAGCTTCAGTGTCCGGCACCAGTTTTTGTCGCCAAAAACTCACATAGAATCTCATTGAAATGTTACTGGATAATCAGCTAGGAAGCGACGGAGACACACACTAGTGCGTAATGCCGTTCCCTCTAGAAAACCTCTGACGGCGCTTTGTTTTGCACAGCTTGAGGAACCTTTTGAGTTTCTCGCCGCCCCCAAAAAAGTCCGGTAACGTTGAAAATGCCCAGGTGCAATCAGTAAACTCTCTTTAAAAAAAGAGGTCGGTCTGTATTGAATTGTAGCAAAGCATAAAGTAAAAAATCTGATGTTCACCCCTAGGTACGACCCTGTATAACATGTTCTACTGACAAAACTATTTCTAATGTTTTACGTTGTATAAATAATATGTCGTTTTTACAATATTAAGAATTGTAAAAGTAAGTATACTAATTATTTATCAGGCTTTGTCATGCCTTTATTATTATCTTCAAGCTACACTGTTCCAGGAATTTCTCCGAATACTCTTCAAAGAATATCTCAAGGAGCAAAAGCTTTAACCGAGCCCATTCCACACATGACACATTACTTCAATAATTTAATTTGCAATCTAATGAATTAATTTTTACAAGTATTGTTAGTTGTTTTTTTTAAAGCGCTTTGTTTTGCTAAATATGTGAGTAGGTATGCTAGGAGCCGCAACATTATCATGTTTGTTTAATGCCGTTTGCTTTTATGTGATGTTGTTTTTTAGTTTTTTTTTTATTGTAGATGAAAAGTAATATCCCCGAATGGTGTTCAAGAAATTTATCTTAACTCTCAAGCAATATCGATCATAACAACTGAACTGGTAACTCATAATTCTCTTTCGGAAATGTAAATATGAATCTGCTAGAAGGGTGGAAGGCTATAAAAAAATTAATTCGTTGAACCGCGCCGCCGCCGAGATTTGATCCTGCTGAACCGTGTGATCCCGGGAGATAAATTTTGCCTGTTACTCCCATAATCTTCTATACAAAATTCAAAGCTGATTTTTTATATTAAGTTTGTTTTAAATATCCGAAAATGTTTAAGCAGCTGAATGAGTTCACACACTGAACTCTGAATGAATATCAGAGATTAAAGTCCCATTAAGCTGGTCATATTACTAATATTATTTTTTTATATCGAGATAGCTGGTGGCCGTTTAAACAGCGTCACCGGATGTTTTGTGGGCGGCGAGATACTAAAAGGGTACCTCAGCCGAGTGAACGAAACATCTTCAGAAGATTTCTAGGGAGGATCCCTACATGTTCCAACTACAATATCTTATAACCTCTCTAAAGCTATCTTACCATTTCGTGTTTTCAACAAAGAAATAATATAGGGTAGTGACACCAATGATCGATAAGAAGTAATGAGCGACATTTTTTTCCTTAAATAAAAAAATAGGGTTCAGCGATTTTCGACTTCAGCAACAACTAAATACATTTGCTTTCTAGCTGTTATCTCGTAAAATTTAATTTTTTGTTTCTTTTTCATTTATAAGCAATTAGTTGTCGTCCGCGACTACGTTCGCGAAGACTACACTATCCCACAGGAACCTTTTACCTGGATAAAAAGTATCCTATGTTTAGTCCGGGTCACGGTCTGTCTATGTGCAAAACTGCAAAGTTTGCATAAAAATCCGTTCAGCCATTTTTACGTGATGCGCGGTCAAATAAACAGACAAACAGATAAACAGACAAAAATTCTAAAAACTGTTGGAACGTGTTCTGTTATCGATTCTAAGTATCCCCAGCCAACTTTTTTTCGAATATCTTCCATGTACAGACTTTCGACCCCTTTTAGCTTTTATTTTATAGGTACAAATATGGTAAACGCCGCAGGTATCTTCTAAATAAAATAAGCGCGCGCGCACGGACAACGACATCTTCAAAGAGAAAACTATGTTATAACGACAATTTTGTAAAATTTAAAATAATTTAAAAAATATATTCATTTTGGCTTAATGTGTCGCTACTACCCTAAGTAAGAAACCATATATTATAATAATTAAACTCCCCAGCAGTGCTAAGGTTGCGTAAGCGCCTTATTAATTACAGCAACATTATTGGTTATCTTCCTCGCCTACTCATTTCCTAAGCTCATAAGGATTATTACAATCCCGACTGCAAGCTGACTCATTCACTTCACTGCTACTAATTAATTAGTTTTCTTTCTCCTTTTATTGTATGTGGTTAGAAGATAGAACAAGTAAAAAAAAAGTTGAGAATGACAAAATTTTTAATTAAGGAAACTTGCTGGTGTATAAATTATGTAACTTCTAGTGTTCCTTACTCTACATGGAATTAGTCTACCAGAACACTAACACAAATGTTGAAAAAATTTCCACGAGCAGGATCCGAACCTGCACCCTTCCGACATACCGGGCCAGGTGCTCCTCCAATCGAGCCATCGTGGTTCCAACCAGCCCGCCGAAATTATTCAACACTATTTACTTTTTTACTTTGAAAGCCAAAGGCGCCAATTCAATGTCAACAACCACCGTCATTAACATCTGATCATAATATTTTTACAAATACTAAAGATCAGTTAAGAAGTAGGCTAGCTATTTATAAAATGTTTTTGATTTGTTTATATGATTTTAACGCAAATTTTGTTGCGAAACAAATTACAAAAACACAAATGTTGAAAAAATGGAAATTTTTTCCACATACTACCAGAACACGTTTTACCTCCTTCTAGGCACCTTGTAGGCCGGTACAGTAAGGGTGACTGATGCTCTTGTTTTCACGCTGCACTAGTTGTCTTCGCGTCTAGACTTCATTTCCGCTGACAGGCACTAGAAATAAATAAATTATGAAAGAAGACAAATTGTTGACGATAACGATAGCATAATTGGCAGTACACCTGTCCTGGCAAGTCATGGGGTGCGGATTCGGATCCCGCTCGTGTTTTTTTTTCAATACTTTGTCTTTTTCAAATTCTGATTTGTTCTCAACATAGTTTGCGCAAAATTATATACAACTGTAGCGTCACATGAATGCTGACCATAATCATAAAAAAATTACAATAGAATACTAAATTCGCCGAGTATTTCTATTCAATTCATTCCCAGCTTTTCGAAAGTCTCAGCATGAATCTATAGGCTATTAGTAAGTATCGAGAAAGCGCGCAGATCTAAAAATACCATTTTGATAATTATACAATATATTTTTCTATTTTAGGGGAATTCTTATTTTATGAATTTGATTCATATTAGTGTCGAGTGGCAATGCCAACACGAGAGTGTTAGTAAATATGTGAAACTTTACTGAGACCTCTTTGAATTTAAAAAGTGACTTTGCACGTTCTTCTTTCATTATATCTTCAATAATTTACGTCAATATTTGACAAAACATTTTTTTTTCAAAGGGCAAAGTCATAAATACTTTTCTTCTCTTTCCCGACAACACCTCAAATTAAATAAATCAGTTCCTTTTTCTTTTTTCCTTTCGGTTTTGTTTGTTCGTTTTTTAAACGTAATGCGGTGTGTTCGCTTTGTTCAAACTAGCAACATCTAAATAAAGCGTGAGCGCTGCAGTAATGTGAAAGGAAAGGTAGCCCTGCGAATAACCGCCTCTGTGGTTTAGCGGTTAAGACCACCGGCTTATACCCAGAGGTCCCGGCTTCGATTCCAAGCCTACATGTATCTACATGTTTGTGTACTCGGTTTGCTTGGTAATAATATATAAAAATATAATATATAAAAAAAACAAAGAAGAATTAGTTATACAGGGTGGGGCCAGTGACACGAGCAAATACTTTAAATATAGGCATTTTCAGTTACCACTATTCATATCCTAGTGGTTTTAGTCCTTCAAAATTATTAAAAAAAAGTGGATCATCCCTAAAAAAATTAATCCCACCAGCAATGGACGGCAAACATTTCATTTTATTCAAAACACTTCACTGACATTTAGTTGATGTAGCGCCAAAAACTTTCCTGATAGTTTAGTTAACATGAACTATTTGCTGATATCACAGTTTTTCTACGGTAACTTGCAAAGCACACTAATTAATTGATTAAAAATAACCTACGACGATACCTATTGCGTTTGTGTTTACCATATCTTATTGTATTTCAAGTAGCTTGTTAGAGATTAACTATTAAAAAGCAAAGATAAAGGATAAGTGTTTATTACTTAGCTCTAGCACAACATTGTTTACCAGTGCTGTACCTAATTAAACATGTTTTCTATGTGTTCATCGTTTCTTCTTATGCACGCGCCATAACGCAAAATCGTGTTTCGGTGGAGTGTAGAAAAATCAGTTAAGCGTGCAACATCAAACGCCTCTTCGATTCTGTTTCTTAACATTTCAACTGTGTCCATTTCCACGGAATAGACGTAGTCTTTAATGGCTCCCCACAAAAAAAAATCTAAGCATGTAAGATCGGGAGATCTCGCTGGCCATCTAATAAGGACCAAAGCGTCCAATCCACCTGTCTTCAAAAATTTGTGTTAATTTTTGCCTTACTGCCACAACAGAAAGAGCAGGTCCACACATGACACATTACTTCAATAATTTAATTTGCAATCTAATGAATTAATTTTTACAAGTATTGTTAGTTGTTTTTTTTAAAGCGCTTTGTTTTGCTAAATATGTGAGTAGGTATGCTAGGAGCCGCAACATTATCATGTTTGTTTAATGCCGTTTGCTTTTATGTGATGTTGTTTTTTAGTTTTTTTTTTATTGTAGATGAAAAGTAATATCCCCGAATGGTGTTCAAGAAATTTATCTTAACTCTCAAGCAATATCGATCATAACAACTGAACTGGTAACTCATAATTCTCTTTCGGAAATGTAAATATGAATCTGCTAGAAGGGTGGAAGGCTATAAAAAAATTAATTCGTTGAACCGCGCCGCCGCCGAGATTTGATCCTGCTGAACCGTGTGATCCCGGGAGATAAATTTTGCCTGTTACTCCCATAATCTTCTATACAAAATTCAAAGCTGATTTTTTATATTAAGTTTGTTTTAAATATCCGAAAATGTTTAAGCAGCTGAATGAGTTCACACACTGAACTCTGAATGAATATCAGAGATTAAAGTCCCATTAAGCTGGTCATATTACTAATATTATTTTTTTATATCGAGATAGCTGGTGGCCGTTTAAACAGCGTCACCGGATGTTTTGTGGGCGGCGAGATACTAAAAGGGTACCTCAGCCGAGTGAACGAAACATCTTCAGAAGATTTCTAGGGAGGATCCCTACATGTTCCAACTACAATATCTTATAACCTCTCTAAAGCTATCTTACCATTTCGTGTTTTCAACAAAGAAATAATATAGGGTAGTGACACCAATGATCGATAAGAAGTAATGAGCGACATTTTTTTCCTTAAATAAAAAAATAGGGTTCAGCGATTTTCGACTTCAGCAACAACTAAATACATTTGCTTTCTAGCTGTTATCTCGTAAAATTTAATTTTTTGTTTCTTTTTCATTTATAAGCAATTAGTTGTCGTCCGCGACTACGTTCGCGAAGACTACACTATCCCACAGGAACCTTTTACCTGGATAAAAAGTATCCTATGTTTAGTCCGGGTCACGGTCTGTCTATGTGCAAAACTGCAAAGTTTGCATAAAAATCCGTTCAGCCATTTTTACGTGATGCGCGGTCAAATAAACAGACAAACAGATAAACAGACAAAAATTCTAAAAACTGTTGGAACGTGTTCTGTTATCGATTCTAAGTATCCCCAGCCAACTTTTTTTCGAATATCTTCCATGTACAGACTTTCGACCCCTTTTAGCTTTTATTTTATAGGTACAAATATGGTAAACGCCGCAGGTATCTTCTAAATAAAATAAGCGCGCGCGCACGGACAACGACATCTTCAAAGAGAAAACTATGTTATAACGACAATTTTGTAAAATTTAAAATAATTTAAAAAATATATTCATTTTGGCTTAATGTGTCGCTACTACCCTAAGTAAGAAACCATATATTATAATAATTAAACTCCCCAGCAGTGCTAAGGTTGCGTAAGCGCCTTATTAATTACAGCAACATTATTGGTTATCTTCCTCGCCTACTCATTTCCTAAGCTCATAAGGATTATTACAATCCCGACTGCAAGCTGACTCATTCACTTCACTGCTACTAATTAATTAGTTTTCTTTCTCCTTTTATTGTATGTGGTTAGAAGATAGAACAAGTAAAAAAAAAGTTGAGAATGACAAAATTTTTAATTAAGGAAACTTGCTGGTGTATAAATTATGTAACTTCTAGTGTTCCTTACTCTACATGGAATTAGTCTACCAGAACACTAACACAAATGTTGAAAAAATTTCCACGAGCAGGATCCGAACCTGCACCCTTCCGACATACCGGGCCAGGTGCTCCTCCAATCGAGCCATCGTGGTTCCAACCAGCCCGCCGAAATTATTCAACACTATTTACTTTTTTACTTTGAAAGCCAAAGGCGCCAATTCAATGTCAACAACCACCGTCATTAACATCTGATCATAATATTTTTACAAATACTAAAGATCAGTTAAGAAGTAGGCTAGCTATTTATAAAATGTTTTTGATTTGTTTATATGATTTTAACGCAAATTTTGTTGCGAAACAAATTACAAAAACACAAATGTTGAAAAAATGGAAATTTTTTCCACATACTACCAGAACACGTTTTACCTCCTTCTAGGCACCTTGTAGGCCGGTACAGTAAGGGTGACTGATGCTCTTGTTTTCACGCTGCACTAGTTGTCTTCGCGTCTAGACTTCATTTCCGCTGACAGGCACTAGAAATAAATAAATTATGAAAGAAGACAAATTGTTGACGATAACGATAGCATAATTGGCAGTACACCTGTCCTGGCAAGTCATGGGGTGCGGATTCGGATCCCGCTCGTGTTTTTTTTTCAATACTTTGTCTTTTTCAAATTCTGATTTGTTCTCAACATAGTTTGCGCAAAATTATATACAACTGTAGCGTCACATGAATGCTGACCATAATCATAAAAAAATTACAATAGAATACTAAATTCGCCGAGTATTTCTATTCAATTCATTCCCAGCTTTTCGAAAGTCTCAGCATGAATCTATAGGCTATTAGTAAGTATCGAGAAAGCGCGCAGATCTAAAAATACCATTTTGATAATTATACAATATATTTTTCTATTTTAGGGGAATTCTTATTTTATGAATTTGATTCATATTAGTGTCGAGTGGCAATGCCAACACGAGAGTGTTAGTAAATATGTGAAACTTTACTGAGACCTCTTTGAATTTAAAAAGTGACTTTGCACGTTCTTCTTTCATTATATCTTCAATAATTTACGTCAATATTTGACAAAACATTTTTTTTTCAAAGGGCAAAGTCATAAATACTTTTCTTCTCTTTCCCGACAACACCTCAAATTAAATAAATCAGTTCCTTTTTCTTTTTTCCTTTCGGTTTTGTTTGTTCGTTTTTTAAACGTAATGCGGTGTGTTCGCTTTGTTCAAACTAGCAACATCTAAATAAAGCGTGAGCGCTGCAGTAATGTGAAAGGAAAGGTAGCCCTGCGAATAACCGCCTCTGTGGTTTAGCGGTTAAGACCACCGGCTTATACCCAGAGGTCCCGGCTTCGATTCCAAGCCTACATGTATCTACATGTTTGTGTACTCGGTTTGCTTGGTAATAATATATAAAAATATAATATATAAAAAAAACAAAGAAGAATTAGTTATACAGGGTGGGGCCAGTGACACGAGCAAATACTTTAAATATAGGCATTTTCAGTTACCACTATTCATATCCTAGTGGTTTTAGTCCTTCAAAATTATTAAAAAAAAGTGGATCATCCCTAAAAAAATTAATCCCACCAGCAATGGACGGCAAACATTTCATTTTATTCAAAACACTTCACTGACATTTAGTTGATGTAGCGCCAAAAACTTTCCTGATAGTTTAGTTAACATGAACTATTTGCTGATATCACAGTTTTTCTACGGTAACTTGCAAAGCACACTAATTAATTGATTAAAAATAACCTACGACGATACCTATTGCGTTTGTGTTTACCATATCTTATTGTATTTCAAGTAGCTTGTTAGAGATTAACTATTAAAAAGCAAAGATAAAGGATAAGTGTTTATTACTTAGCTCTAGCACAACATTGTTTACCAGTGCTGTACCTAATTAAACATGTTTTCTATGTGTTCATCGTTTCTTCTTATGCACGCGCCATAACGCAAAATCGTGTTTCGGTGGAGTGTAGAAAAATCAGTTAAGCGTGCAACATCAAACGCCTCTTCGATTCTGTTTCTTAACATTTCAACTGTGTCCATTTCCACGGAATAGACGTAGTCTTTAATGGCTCCCCACAAAAAAAAATCTAAGCATGTAAGATCGGGAGATCTCGCTGGCCATCTAATAAGGACCAAAGCGTCCAATCCACCTGTCTTCAAAAATTTGTGTTAATTTTTGCCTTACTGCCACAACAGAAAGAGCAGGTGCTCCATCAAGTTGAAACCAAGTTAAGCTTTGAACATTTTCTGGCAAGTTATTGTAATAATCTGCCACGGTGTCATCAATTAATTGCATAAAGCGTGTGGTTTACATGATTAAGAAACTTCTTTCATTTGTGGTCAGAATTGGTAACCGCTTGACCAATCAGCACAGCGCGAATATTGGCGGGAAAATGAAGAGTCATATTTGCAGTTTTGATATTATGAAAAAATCATTTGCTAAAAGTATTGGTGAGATATGGGTGGATTGATCTTGCCGTGTTCATAAACGTGTAGATATAAATTAATGTTGTCAAATAAAAAAACGCTTCCTAAACACAAAAAAATCAATAATAAAATTTATAAAATCAAATTAATACAATAGGATTTTTACTTAAAAAATAGGGGGTTCTGCAGAATCTAATGTTGCATTCAACATATGTAATCGCTCTTTATTACCTATTATTAAACAAAGAAAATTATGCTAAGGATTAGACTGTATGGGCAAGATCCCTTTGCCTTTTCCCTGACGGCACAATTAACTTAAAAAACAAACCCTTGCCGGGTTTGTCATTACAAAAAAGGGAATAATATCAAAAAAGGTTATATTTTGCAGCATCTCAAATATTAAACGATACACAGTTGGTTGAGGGTATCCATATTTTTATTGGTAGCTACTACCCTTTTTCAAGAGGTCTATGAGTACTTTTGACTTCATTTGAATGAGGGTCGTGTTCACGGTATAATATTAATAAACTTTTATGAACACTCATACGGTATATAAAAGATAATTGACATGATAAGTTTACCTGACTTTACATAATGGCAACACATTATTATTCTCTAAAAAAATTAAGTTTCTTGTCGGGAAAAAAATAATCCACCATTATTTCACATTACTGTTCGACATATCACATTTTAGAAAATAAAACAAAACCGCAGACATGACTCTTCACTTTCCCGCCAAGAAGTCTTTGTCTTTGTTCTTTAGCATTTCTTAAACCTTTTTTTTTATTATTTTTTTAAGATAACAGCTTATATAAATAGGTAATTTAGTACCATATGTATCATAGAAAAAAACACTACATACTACAATAAGGCACTGATTTAAAGCAGCAGTTGTAATAGTAGTGTTGGTAAGATTAAAATTACAAAATGCATATTAATTTACAAGTTCGGCAGTTAAAACTTAGTAGTAAAATAAACAAAAATGAGTCATAAAAAATAATAACACATTACATTCAACATGTACACACGCTTGCACATCAACCTACCACAAACTGTCAAATTTCCTCAATAGACGTTGAACTTAATGACATAAGTATATGGTTGAAAATGTATTGAAGAAATTTGACAGTTTTGGATAGGTTGAAGTGCAGGCGTCTGTACCTAATATAACCTTTTGCCAAGATTTAATGTAAAAGTTATAATATATTATTATGATTACCTATACTAATATTATAAAGAGTAAACCTTTGTATCTATGTATGTATGTATGTATGTATGTATGTATGTATGTATGTATGTATGTATGTATGTATGTATGTTTGCAACGAATTAACTCAAAAGCTACTGGACCGATTTAAAAAAATATTTTACTATTAGAATGCTACATTAGCGCTGAGTAACATAGGCTAAAACAACTTTTACGGATTTATTATGAGATGATTAGTTTTAATTATTGTTTATCCTGACATTTCGAACCCTTTGCAGGGTCCGTGGTCACAGGGAGACTGAGGTGTTGGTCGTCTCATAATTAGTTAGTAGCTTGTATACCCTCATTTAAATTTAATCAGGTGCGTTCCGTTTTACGCAGAAAGAGCTTACAGTATCTTTTGGTCTGGCAGTATAGTGTTGGGGCTGGGTTCGAAACGTCAGGATAAACATTAATTAAAACTAATGTGTGAAATAAACGCGAGTAGTTCCGTAAAAGTTGTTTCATTTCAATGTGTATTTCAATGTTCGCGTAAACTTTAGAAAAAAATTTAATAACATAGGCTATTTAAAAAAAATTACCACCCGTTCGAAGCAGGGAGGGGCCGCTAGTGAAAGAGAAATAAGAGAAATGTTCAATAATGAATGATATTCCCCCAAACCCCTTGAGCATCAGTATAGAGACGTGGGACTGCGAATAATAGAAAATAAACAAGTAGACACGACTCTTCAATTTCTCGCTAAGACGTCCTTTTAACATATTTTGTAATAAATCTTCATTCTAAAAGACAGCTAACAAGCAAACTCTGCTTTAAGTTTTCTTACCCATTGTATTATTATTACATGTAACGAACTGTCGTTTGTAACTTTCCAGTTTATCCAATCTTAAAACCCAGCGGTGCTGATTAATTCCCTATTCTTTACATCACGTCAGCATAAACTCCCATGTTTGCACAGTTAGCAGCGAGCCGCAATTAGCCAATCTCAAATATGGGCACCACTCTTTGTGCGGACATGCGACGGTCGCAGAAACAAAAGAAGAGCGGATTTAAGTCAGCATCTAGTCACACGCTTATTAAGACGATAACCAGTTGAACGGACACGTGTAAATCATTTGAATAGAATTAAAGTACCTAAGTTAGCTGAATGTGTCGAGAAGAGTTTAATTTTTTAGAAAGACTTTGTGTTTGCTTTCTATGGCATTTACAACGTAACCGTATACCGTCGCCGCCTCTAAAAAACACACACACACATAGTAAATTCTAAAATATGTAGAAGTGAACTCCATCCCTTGTAGTACAAAATAGTGTTTAAAGTTAAACAATGGTTTAAATACGTGTTTAAAATGTGTGTCTCTGTCTAAAAATATTAGCTCAAAAGTGACAGCATCTGTCTTAAGCACTGTCTAACTTTAGCCGTCGGTTTGTAGTAAAGAAGCACACGTTTATCATACGGCTCGTGCCCCAGCAGTGGGAATACATATTAAGCTGGGTTTTTTGAGACAGAGTTTGCTGATTGCCTTAAACGACATTTTTAGCGACACCAGACTTTGGTTTAAGCTAGTGATGTGGTAGTGATGACTCGTAATTTATTGTCATCGGTTCAGCACCCCAGGACCATGGCCAGGAAGTAATATTCCAGTAATAAGGTAGATTTGAACGATTCGACATCACTTTGTGGCACCTTGATTTTATGCATAGCCAATTTCCTTGGTCTAATTGGTCATTTGGTCTTCCTTGGTCTATTACCCCGGTTCCTTAAGTGAGAACGGCCACAATGGACCGGTTTAATTTGCTTCTCAGACGTTTAGGAATATTGTATTTCTACCGAAGTTACTCGCGTTTTTTTTTCAAATTTTACTTATACTGACGTTTCGTTTTTTTAAAGGGTCTGTGGTCAAAGAGAGGGATTTGTTAGCCGTTTCATAATTAATGTTTCATTTCAATGTGTATTCGCGTAAATTGTTAGAAAACAACAATCTTTTTCTTTCTTACCTACCGCCACCAGGGAGTCGCGAATGGTTATGTGGAGCTCTTCCTCTAGCTCTTGCCTCCCCGTCCAGATCTTATGACCTCGCCAGGGATTCGGGAGAAGTGGGGGTATACCTATATAGTCGCCGTGCTTTCTCTAATTATTGTTGCTAGAATGACCCTTGACCACCGTCAGGCATTCAACCCAGCGAGTAAACTACCTACGAATGATACCAAGCTACGTCACACGTCGCCGTACCTACGTACATCATAGATTTAAGATTTCTTTTTGTATGTATGTAGTCTGTAAGGTATTTTTGTCAATTTGGACCATTGTTGCCTCATTCACTATTACTGTTAGACTTTATCATGTCATTATTGGACCTGTCCCCGCCACTCCTCAAGATTTTGAGCCACCATTTGCCAGTCCTTTTCAAAGGTTCTACGTGGTCTACCACGCCACTGGCTGTCGCCAGCCGTCTCGCTATCTATAACTCTTCTGTTAGAAGATAATATTACACTAGAAAAAATCAACCAGGCTCAGGGAGCTCGAGTGGGAATCAAACCCACGAGCTTTGGATAACCGGTCCAATGCTCTGGCTGCTGAGCTACCGAGACCCCAGAAGGCTCGTTGAATTTTTCTAGTAGTTTGTGGTTTACGCTGCAAGCCAGCGGTCGTGGGTTATACATATAGCATTGTGAAGTCCGGCCCAATCCCATTTTATCGTTGCTTTTTCTCCTACATCGGCGTGATTTAAATAAATAAATCAAATGAAGTAGGTATCTATTCAAAATCGCTATCACTGAAGACTTACAGCGTGCTGCCGACACCGGATGCCGATGTTTGCAGCCAAAGTATCGCGGCAGCGGTGTATAGTTACGTTTTAATCACCCAGCTCTGACGCCATTGCCTTTTTAGTGGGAGTGATTCGATAGAAAATTTGATATTGCATCATATTAATGGAATAACAAAGCGTTGTATGTAAGCAATTTTCTAATATGTACGCAAACACTATTACACATTGAATAAAATTAAACACGGACTCCGCCCGCAGAGGGTTCCTAACGTCATCAGAATATACTAATAATAAATAGTGCCCAGTGGTCGAAATTCGAACGTTTTACAAAATATAGAACGTCTAAAAGACATATTATACATACATACATTTTATATTCCGGGACTCCTTCTCCATATAACCCACTAACAATAACAATTAATAACCCACGGTCATAATCAATTCGAGCGTCCATGTAAACCAACTACAATATTACACTCACACGCACTAATACACATCGACACAATACAATCAGATTCACACTTATTCTGTAAGTTATCATTCGACAAAATTTTAATCTACCTACCTTTTTTAATTTTTAAACTACCTACCTGCGTTCATTAATTATGTCAACATGTTTTAGTAACATAATATGTTTCTGTAATTGGCTTATGTTTAAGTAACATCTTCTGTATCTTGTGTTTAGATAAATGCTGTTGAAACATTGTTGAATAAATAAATAAAATAAAATAAAATAAAATATAAATTTTAACTTCTTAGGTAAAATTACTAGCAGAACGGAACCACCCGACTGAAGGCTGGAACAACATCAGGCCCGTGACTGTAACGACATCAACATGCATCGTGTATTTTTTTTTACCTAACCCATAGCTGAAATACCTTGCTGCTGCAAACGACATAGTTCGCATGCCCGGCGTGAGCAGGAGCCGGGCAAAATGCAGTTATTAATACAACGTTAGGCTTTTGTTCCTGGCTGAAGAGCGATCGAGGAATGCCACCTCTTTTGATGCAATCTTCGAGCGATAAGTTTAATGTGATTAACAAAAACACAACGGGGTAGGGAAGGTTATGAAAACCTTGCTTGTATATAACTACGCACTTTTTAAGTTTGTATGTATTTCTTCTTTCGGCTCTGTTGTTCTTTGACTTTTATCATGTTTTCTTCCTCTCCATTTCAGTTTTCCCTTTCCCTGAGTTAATAGCGAAGGCTAGTGACTATACAATGAAATATCAAACAGAATTGAAATTCAGCTGATGTTTTAAACTCTCACAACTCCGTAACGACTGTGACCTGACGATAGACCGCACCGTGTCAATCAATCATTTACTATGAATATCAATACATTATTTTATTAAGTTTACTATTACTATATTAATGTAAGTATTCTTTTTTAAGGCTTTAGTTGTAGGCCTTCCAGAGGGCGGCGAGAAACTAAAGGCTGCCTCAAGCTTTAGTGAAAAATTAGAGAGAGTGAGAGAGAGAGAGTATAAAAAGCATGTCATTACCATTCATCTGCGAGTATATACATATTATAATGACTTGTCCTGACTGACTGATTCGATCATCGCCGAGCCGACATCGCTAAAGCTAATAGGTTAAAATTTGGACTGTAGGTTAATTGAGTGACGTAACCAGCCACTAAGAAAGGATTTTACAGAAATCATACCCTAAGGGTGTGGCAAGTTTGCATGAAAGTCCGTCAGTTTTGAAGTAAAATACCTACATGAAAATTGATATTTGGCTTTTTGAAAAAAAAATATAGATTCAGTAAATCTATATTTTTAATAAATTAGTAATAAATCTCACATTTGACAACTCGCACTCGGCTCGCTCGTACGTCGCACCGACAGGAACGAGTTAATTACCCTGTTCCATTTCATTCGCGTATCAGTGCAAAATCGCAGATCTCGATTAGGCTTTTTACAATTGAGATCGTGCCCGTTTAAAGTGGTCATGTTGCAATCTGAATATTAAGTATCGATTCGCTAAAAATAATCACTAACCCGCATCGGGTCTAGCAATGGATTTAGGTTGTACTTAAAGTAATTGATCGACATCGTTGGCTTCTTTCTTTGTCCTCACTGTAGGGAATGCTCGAGCGCTTTCCCTGAATAAAATCACCGAAGGAAGAACGGGCCATAAACTATGACGCGCGCCCAGAGCGCATCTGTGTGTGTACCAAGAAATATATAAAAATAAAAAATAAACATGGTTATAAACGACTGCTAATGCAGCCGAGACCAACGGCTATGCATGCGTTCCGAAGTACAGTGAAACTCGAGATGTTACAAAAGTTGCTTAATTTTAAACATCGTGTTTACCACTGCGCGCTATCGAGCTCCTCAACCATGTGTATATGTTATGGATTAACATGCAGCACCAAATATATTTAAAAATCATTTGAGAACGTACCAGAACGCAAAATTAACTCGTTAAAATAGTTATAAATAGTAAATATACCATTGCAGCAGTTACATATTTTGTCTGCGGCAATAACCACCTGTATAACATACGTTTTTTTTACATCTTGCTGGTAATCACTTGGTCTTGATACTGGCTATTATTTTTATCTCTAACTGCCGGAACACAACAATGCTACAAATATTTATATAGATAAGATGGTGTTAGCTAGCCAGGCGGACAAACAAGTCCTACCACCAACTAAACTGATTACACAAAACATGTACCGTGTCTGGGAAACGAATCCGGGCCCTCTGGGTCTGCTACCACAGAGGCGTTTGAACACAATATCTTATGTCGGTAGAACACAGCAAAGTAACTATCATTGATGATATGTTGATATCTTATATCGATGAGTTGGAAGCTAGCCGTATGCCGATCGGAATATGTACATACCAGTGACGGCAATCAAACCCAGGACCTCTGACTCAAGACTTGTGGTCTTACCACTAGGCCGAAGAGGCGGTTAAAATCAACTCAACAACATTTAATATGCTCACTCATCCGGGATTAAGGAGTTGTGAGTGTTACTAAGCTTCTACTAAAACGTAACCCTTTTAAGCCTTAACACGCCTGGAGGAAATCCGAAAATATTTTTCTTCATTTTAAATTTCAATCAAAAACTCAGTAGGTGGGAGCTGTTGAAATATTTTGCTGCGTGATAAACAAATTTCCAAGTGATATAGACGAGAACGGTAGCGACACCTGCCCGCTACAAGTCTGCAAAGTGTAATGAAAACTTTAAATTGAAAACGTCTTGCAGTATTTAAAAAAAAATTAACTGCCGTACTCACAGACGTCAATTAAGTTTTAATGACAATTAAGTATCTTGCTGTCACTTTCTTATGTATAGTGCTAAATAGAGAAGGAAAGACATTTAATTGTCATTAAACTTAATTGACGTCTCTGAGTACGGCAGTAAGAGTTTTACTTAGCTAACACTCGTTATTCGTCGTATTTTCTTCTACTAAACGAACTTTTGATAATGTATAATATAATAAGTATTATTATAGTCTTTGTTAAACTTCGCAATGTATAGTTACCTATTTGTATTAAGTCATCGATAACATTAATACTGTTATTCTGGTTTTGATCATGGACTGTTGTTGTGGAACATATATAACTATAACATAGATAACTTACGTTTATATAAGTAATATCCACGTAATGAAGCATGTACTGCAAAATATGTGTATACATACTAGCTGACCCGACAGACGTTGTCGACGTTGTTTAATGAGTATGTGCCAATGTACAAATGCCATCTATCAAGAGTAATCCAAAGTGGTGGTTCACAAACAGAATCACCAATTTCGATTTCACAGCTGTTTTTTTGAGTATTCCCTTGTTTTTTTTTTAACCTACCTTGTATTGGAGCGAACAAAACAAAATAAATATTTTTCAAATCAGTCAAGCCGTTTTTGAGTTTTAGCGCGACTAACGAACAGCAATTGATTTTTAGTAAAATTTAAACACTGAAAAAAGACGACAACCTCAGGCGGGAAACGAACCACTTGGCTACCGAGGTCTGGCTTTCATCCGTCGAAATTTTTCAGTGCTTGATGCTTATGTTTTTTAGTCAACATTGCTTCATCAATCTTAGAAGTTTTCACCTCTGAGATCCGAAAGAAATATTTTTACAAATATTTGAACATTCGGTTAAGATGAAGCTGCGTTATAGATAATTGATTTTTATTTATTTTTGTACATAATATTATGTTAAATAGTCAAATTATGTGGTTAATTTTATGTTTGGGTGTCAATCTAATGTTTTCTATTCTATTTTATTTATTTATTTATTAGTTCGTATACAAATATACATTTATAATGATTGATAATCGGTTTAGGAACTAATTCGTCAAGCAGAAAGAAAGTTCCAATTGGTCAAGTGTGTTTTCACCGCGTGTTTTTGTTCTGATTTGTCAAGCAATGCAAAAGTAATAATTAGTCAAGTCCCAATTTTATTTCGATTTGCCAAGCCTTATTTTTGTTTCAACTGGTCAAGCCAATAAAAAGTTCTGAATTGTCAAATGTTTTTTTTTACTTAAACACAATTTTCACGTGACGGTAAGTAATAGGTAAGTATTGTAATTCAAATTCAATATTTTATTTGCTATTCTTGGCGTAAGTACATTATCTCTTAAAACTAAACATTAGTTCACACAA
Organism: Eudonia truncicolella; assembly: GCA_949315975.1. Taxonomy (NCBI): domain Eukaryota; kingdom Metazoa; phylum Arthropoda; class Insecta; order Lepidoptera; family Crambidae; genus Eudonia; species Eudonia truncicolella. The sequence continues at coordinate 13,950,994 of OX438837.1, read as the reverse complement.
GAACCCTGCAAGGGCACTGCAAATATTAAACGCTTAATATTATTAGAATATATTAAAACCTACCTAAATTAAAATTACATTTTAGATTTTTATTAAAAAAATATTATTATTAGATAAAAGTATATCTAAAAGAATATCATCATCATCATCTCAGCCAAAAGACGTCCACTGCTGGACAAAGGCGGGAGGCCTTGATTGATTCCGAGATTGAATATATTGTTGTTTACCGTACCATTTACTTATATACCAGTTAAATCTTTCTTTACAAAACATACAAATAATAATCTTTGACAACTTGTGAGAAATTTAGAAACAACATTTTGAATATAACTCTATTAAGTTTACCGACAGACGAATTAAGTGAAGTAACATTAGAAATAATTAATTACTTTCGCTCAGTTAAATTAGAATTACTGAAACAAATTATAAGAAACATTGTAAGAGCCCTTACCCAGCTTGTCAGCGGCAGACCTGGCAACTGCCGCCATTAACCGCCTCTGTGGTCTAGTGCTGAGATCAGCGGTCCTATACCCAGAGATCCCGGGTGCGATTCCTTGATAGGGTTTTCCTAAATCCGCTTGGCTAGCTTCTACCATATCGATGGTTCTCGTTAAAATCCAAAATTTCTTTAGAGTTTAATCTTCCATCGCCTTACATACGACGACCTCCGTAGCCGAGTGGCTTGCACGCCGGACTTTGGGCGGCGCTAACTCTGAGGTCCCGGGTTCGATTCCCGGTCGGGTCAATGTCGAAAACGAACTTTTCGATATTGGGTCGGGTCTGGGTGGTTGTGGTACCGTCGTTGTTTCTGATTTCCTTGAAACGAGTGCTTTAGCTACTTACCTTGGGACCAGAACAATGTATGTGATGTTGTCTCATATATATATATATATATGGGTAGAGAGGTCAAATAAATCTATCAAATAGATTTGTTAAAGTTCACGTGAACGAACACTATACAATAAAATGAAACACATAATTTGTAAAACTTTTATACGAATGCACTCGCTTTTATTCTGTATAGTCACGAGTATCAACATGTGAACAATATAACTCAAATTATAATTAAATAAGAGTGTGACTGTATATTATTATGTTATTTTTTCATTTTTAATATCCGGAAATTGGGTAGTTGACTGGTTACTAACACAAACTTGTGGCATACAGGGTCCATAGCGTATAAAATTGTAACTGTGGTGGCTAAAGGCAAGGTCTATAGCACCCTATAGAACCCTAAAGCAGAAGATATGGCGCTAAGTGGGCACATCGCATAATAGGTCTATAGCATATTCGATTGTGCCCCAAGATGAAAATTGAAGATTCTTTGCCACCTGAACAATGAATGACTGAATGAACGAATTCGTCGTTGTTATTATGCATTCAATTCGATCAGTTCAGATATATGGTATTTGGGATTTATTAATTTTTATGTGTATAGTGACGTTGAACTCATGACTCAATGCATTTTGTGAAAGTGTCATCAATTACTTTAATTAATTTTCTTAGAGAAGTGGGAACATCATTTTACCGACTAATATGTATATGTCTTCTATCAAATATTTTTGCGCGACATTGATTTAAGGACAATTTCCATTAATATGTGCGTAAATAGAATAATCTTTTGACAAAATCTATATAATATTAACAACATTTTCAAAAAAGAAGTGGTGTATCATCTCGTATTGTTCAAAATTTACTGGATAAATTGTAAATGTGTTCTATTAGTCGCTAACTATTGCACAGTTGCACCTAATTATGTAAATAAACAGTCAGCTATATCAAACGCCATAATTAAAAAATGGCGACATCGAGATGTGTTTGTTGGTTTTAATTTCCACCTGTTTGATAAGTCTCTGCGCCACAAGTTTAATTAGGGGAAAATTGGACCTTGTTTGTAACTTGTAGTGGCGTATGACATCTTTCTGGGTCTTATATAAACAATTAAGTGGTCTAAAAGTGAATATTACTTCCTAATGAAATGGTTGTACAGCAATGATACTTGCCACTGTTTTGCGCTTGTCAGATTTACAAAAGGTATATTATTAGGTCAATCTTACCACTGTAAGTGATTATTATGACACTCTTATAGCATTGTGGGATTTAAAAGGTATCAAAATTAACTACTGTGTAACTGTAAGAGGCATTATCAAAAATATGCCACTTAAAGTGGTTTTTATATGTTGCAACCATATTTTCCAATCATGAGCAAGACGATGCTGCATTTTCCACCATTAAAGAAACTTTATGGGCCTGTGAGTAACAAGGTAAGCTGCAATATTCACTAATGTGTTTGTTAGTCAATATAGAAACTTTTTAACAACTGTCAAAACGATTATTTTTAATAGAAATTGTATGCGATTAGCAAACTAGGAGTATTATTATACTCTTTATTTATTTTCTTTCTTAAAACTAGATTTTTACAACATTTAAATATAAAAACAATAAAACATTATAAAAACCTAATTCTAGAGTACCACCAGCAGCGGGGCAGGGCCCAAGCTACCAGTGGTCAGGGCTGCAGAGTGAGGAACCTCCTGACAATACGTGCCGTGCCAAGGAGTACTGCTTTCTGAATCTGACCCTTGATCCAACCATCAAGCGAGAGCCTCTTAAGATGTTGGTCGAGGCTCTACGCTATCAGACCGTTCGCTGAAACGACTATCGGGACAATAATGGTTGAATCAACATCCCACATGGCGGTCACCTCGTGAGCTAAGTCAAGGTACTTACTGAGCTTGTCCTTCTCGGCTTTCACGAGGTTCTCATCATGAGGTATGGTGATATCAACCAGTATTGCCCGGCGCTGGGATCGGTCAACCACCACGATATCAGGCTTATTGGCGACAATAGTCCTGTCCGTAATGATAGAGCGATCCCAGTAGAGCGTTGCATGACCATTTTCGAGTACTGGCGCAGGTGCATATTTATAGTGCCTATATATAGTATATAGTATAGTAGTAACAAACTTAATTTTGAAATCTAGTAATCATCATTTACTTTCGCTGTTGACTGTACATGAACTCGGTATTACAATTTAATCTCCAGGCTATGTGCTGATCTCAAAGGCGATGCGAAGTCAAATAGAAACGGAGAGTCCTTGCCAAGTGTTCAACATAGAACTGTCACGGAAGTAGCTGTACTTTAGATTACATTTAATATATGTTTATGTTTTAATAATTAACTTTAATAATTACTAACCCCCTTATTCATAATCTTTATATAATATCTTAAAAAATATAAAATAAAATATAAAATATAATAATATCATAATCAAATAACTCTTTTCTCAATTTCAAAATGACGTTTGTGTGACGTTGACACAAAACAATATTTAACTAAATAATGCTTAAATAGTTTTTATGAATAAGGGGGTACATTAATAAATTGTTGTATTTAATTATTATTATTATTATTGTATTTAATACTTGGATCTATAGGCATAATAAAACATATTCCCAATGGTAAGTGACTTAATGGGAACTTCGACCAATGGCAGTCAGTTGTAGCTATAGAAGTAGCGCATACGCAACGTAACATGCATGACTAATTAAGGGTTAATTTGCGGCCCGCCCGCCCACGAATTCGTACGCGTGACCACCCGTAACCCGTGATGGTTTTAGGGTTAATTAAATTGATTACATAAAAATGATTACAGTCACATTATAATATGAGAAATATATTATGAGAAGAATAAAATTATATTGCTGTCAGTGGCAGTTGCAGACAGTGTTTTTGTGATATTTCAATTTAGGACTAAATGCTCGTCTGGCATAATAACCATTTAATATATATTTTTTTAAATACTTATAGATTCTGTGCCCTTTATCAAGTATACTTTTATTGCAACACTATAAAACACAAACATGACAAAAAATAAATAATGTACAAAGTTACAATTTGGCGGTGTTATCGCTTTAAAGCGATTTCTCTTCATCGACATCTTTACAGCCAGACCCCCACTTAAACTGAGTGTAAGATAAATGGACACAAATTATTGGATTAGCAAAGATATTATTTAAAAATTTAATTTCATAAAAATGCACTTATCTGTAAAATAACAAGAAAAATGTAATGAAAAGTGCCTGTCCTTCATAAGTAATAATTTTTTTCACAAAAATACTAAGTATAAAGCTTGTTCGACAAAGAACAGCCAGCGCATGCGACATGAATAATTCATCTTCTCTACGTTATTTTAATACGGCTTAAGTATTAAACTAGAGCTAGTATAATTCCGTTTTCAGAGTGGCGGACAACACAACTTCAGCATATTTATTGGGCACACATTTATTGAATATTTTTTGTCATCATCTTGGTTTACTAACAACCATTATTGTTGTTGTTGTTGTTGTTGTCAGCCTATATCGTCCCACTGCAGGGTAAAGGCCTCTCTTCCCTTTTTCCAACACTCTTGGTATGTAGTTATCTGGGACCAATCCTTCAAAAATGAGGCCATCTCGTCCCGCCATCGCGATGTCGTTTTCAACCTTGTGTGTGTGTGGTGGATTTCGCCACAACTCATTTGACATGCGGCTTACGTGGCCGGCCCAGTCCCACTTACGAGCGGCAGCTCATAAGTTGTGTTACAGGACCAATTGTGTCTAAGCAAATATCTTGCGGGAAGACGCTGTCTGCGAGCAGCACAAAACCGGTAGTTGTGAAGATCCTTGCGGGAGGCACGTCTTTTGGCTGAAATGTTGATGATGATGATGATGACGATGAAACACCTCATGCGAATTATAGCCAATAAAAAATGCCTTCACCATAACACTTAAGAATTGAAACCATAAAGCTGGACACTGACCGAAGCGTATCATCTTAACGTAACCGTAACATATATACCATTCGCGGCGAGCTTGATATGTCATTGCTGACGGACCGATAACAGGGCGGAGCGAACGTCGAGCGGCTCGGCTCTCTGTACTGACCATGCGAATGCTCGCAACGAACATGTTACGTTACGGCAAAATGCTCGCGGTCAGTCTTGATCTCGACCGACCATAAAGGTTTACACTGTATCATCTCGATGTGGAATCCAACATTCTTTTCTTCCTAGTCGTTGTCAATATTGGCAGAGTGGCGGTGGTCATCAACAAAGAAATTGGTGGCATGTTTGACAATCCGCCGCCATCTCTCTCTCTCTCTCTATTTCTCTCTACCTCTCTCCACCGCCCCTCTCTCTCTCTCTCTATTTCTCACTACCTCTCTCTACCCCTCTCTCTCTCTATTTCTCTTTACCTCTCTCCACCCTACCCTCTCTCTCTTTTCTCTCTACCTAGACCCACCCCATCTCTCTCGCTTTCTCTCTCTCTCTCTCTTTCTCTCTCTGATGCCTGTCTAGTATATTCGTGCAAGGAACCTTCAAGCACCTTATTTAGTCGGTCCAGCGTAATGAAGATCTGCCACGTGCTCTTGTGCCTTCAATTTTGCTATGACGCTCCAAAATAGGAACCTGATAAAATTGGTATTTATATTAACAACGCAGCGACTTTTGCGCTCAAAAGCAACTCTTACAATGCCAGGTCAATTCAAAAAATTTATTCTCGGTCACATGGTGGCAAGTTGACAATCTGAAAATAAGGTAAATGTCAGTATATTCCACCGTACTTCGGAAAGCGTGTTTTGGTGCCTGTTTTCATAACATCATCTCAGCCAAAAAGACGTCCACTGCTGGACAAAGGTCTCCCTCAAGGATAAATCATTTTAAGGGGAATTTGCCATAATCGCCACGCTTGGCAGGCGGGTTGGCGATCGCAGTAAGGTGAGAATAATCACAGAGAGACGCTGCTGCCCATCCTCTGGAATGGTCCCATAGTCGCCTTCTACGACACCCACGGGAAGAGATGGGGTGGTACAATTCTTTATCTCCGGCACCACACGAGGGAAGACATGACAGTCGTTAAAACCCACCAATGCGTATTGGGCCAGACCCGTGACTTATATCCCAATCTCCTTAGATGCGGCCTAAGTGCAGCAGTAGAGCATTTATAGCCTGAGAGTGATAAAATAATCAATAACTTAGAAATTTATTTTATCTTATCTTCATCATCCCTTTTCACTGTAATTTTTCTTGACCCTTACAAAATTAGATTTCACATTATTTATTGCTTTTCACAAGGTAAAATAGAAAACGTAAACAAATAAGCAGTGTGGACCTGTGTGACCGTAATCAATATTCGGGGCCCACAACGCTATCGCAAAAACCGATCCTATCCTTCTTCAGAATACAAATTGGGTGTGAACGCAAGATCAAGTTTACACACAGTCGTGTGTACCGTAATGTGTAGTGATACGGATGAGTTTGCGTTGAATATGTAAGTTGATGTGGCGTACCAAAGATACTCCTTTTGGTGCAAGTCAAAAAAGGTGGTGTTTCAACATCATCATCATCATAGGCTCATTTTATGTATGTATAGAAAGAACGGGCCATAAACCACCATGCCGGCCCAGTGGTGGTGGTGTTTATTCCAGTCTTATTAACACTAAACTTGAGTGAACTTTTCGTGCCTACTTCTGCGGAAAAGCTGTAGCTGTCTTGCATTGCTCAAAGGGGATCCATAGCATTGCTATGCTCCTATTAAAAGGGGTTCCGGTCCTGGTGACACACGAGGAGAAAGTTCACTATCATTATCATCATCAGACTATACATTCCATTGCTGGACCGATCACGGTCCGCGACCACTCAAGTATTTTTAAGGATTTAAATAAAGAATGGCTAAAAAAAACTTTTGTTTTTGAATTAAGATTTCTTCTTTTGGGCATGTTCGCTATCATCATCAGATGGGAAATTTAACCTAGTTCCTAAAAATATATAATATGTCTAAGTTTTAATAACAATATAGCATGATATCTTTGAAAATCCTAACCAAGTCGTGGACAGCGATATCGCTCAGATTACCCGCGACGCTCAAAGCGGGTAGGGTTTCTGGCTTTCGACATTCGAGAGGGTAAGTTTGAAATCGCATAAATTCAGTTGACCTAATGTTTATTTTTTTAAATGTTTTCTACTATATATGATTTACCTACTTACGCAAATTTTGTTGTGAAAAAGTGTTGAAAAAAAATCCACGAGGTCAGTTGCATGGTGTCATGATGTCCTTTTCTAACTATGTATTTAAATCTCTACTTTTCTAATGTATAGAAAGTTTTATTAAAATTTGCTAGACAAAGTAAAAACATCGAAGTTTGTTATCAAAATAAGTATATAAAAACTCAAAACTGGCGTTACTATTTTAATACATACATACATACACATCCATCTATGTACACATAAAAAAACACATATCTATTGGATCTTTTTGATTGAGTTATTTTCGTTTGTAACTTGTTCCCTCAAACTTCTACCCTCGTCAGGTCACATAGACGGGCTCGTGGCATGAAAGGGTACATACCTAATGGGCCAGTCACAGTAACAATATCATCATAATATCTAATATATATTATGTGAAATTGCGCTGAGGGAAAAGAGTCTGCTCAAAATCCGAATAGCTGGCGCCAACCCTGGTACCTATTTCTGCCGCTAAGCATCATTGGATCGGACCGGAAAACTAGTAAAAGATTAGTAGAAATAGGGAAACGCTTGCGTGACGTCATTCTCTTTAGAAACCCTCCGAAGGTGTTTCGATCGCAGGGCTTTCGAGGGCTCGCTGCCGCGAAAAAGTCCGGTGACTCTAAAGAGGCCGTATAAGGTCATTAGCAAACTCTCTCTATAAATTATTGTTTTGCAGAAATGCACGTTTGCCGTTTAATAAAGGCATGCCGAGGGTTACTTGGAGCGGACTTGCTTTTTCTATCTGGCTGGCAATCAAACCTGGATGGTGTGCAGTTTGGTTTCATTCGAATCCGTTTAACAGAACCCATGATCTTATATTTTGTATAGTTCTACATGTCATTTTCCAGCTAAAACATGCAATAATCTATTATGACATTTTCATTCACATAACATAATAAATAACAAATTTTGAAATTTGCACTATCAGTGTTCTTTTGTTTAAACGATAGTTATGTATAATAATAACACTTAACTTACATCAAAGTGATCTTCACAGAAAAACAGTCTAGTATTTGTGGATAATGACTTTGGATCTCTTCTTGCTAGTTTTATCCAAGTATTTCTCATTTTTAAATTAGTTGGCACTTGAATTCACAACTTTCCCGGCGTTTTTATGCTCGCACTCTTACATTCAGGCACAATACACCAATGATATGGGTTATAACTTATTATTAATTTCGAAAAATAGTCTATTGTATTTTATCAATGTTCGTAAGCGATATTTGTTTACTAACGGAGTGATGTCACGAACCGAAACAGCATGGCGGCTAGCGTTTTCGCGCAAAAATTTAAAATGATAAATTAAAAGTAGATTTTATGGTATTAATCGGTTTTTAAAAAATCATATAAAAATTAAAGTGGTTTATTAACACTCTAGGAGTAATTTAAAACACTTTTTGAAAAAGGGTGTAATACCCTATTATAATGCATAAAAGTAAAACCACTCGGCCATGAGTCGGGGCGACTGGCGACGATCGACGAGACGCGACTAGCATTGGAGCGAGACCAATTCACTCTCTCCATTGCTCGGTCTAAACGCACCGCACTACAGTATTTAACCCTGTTGGAAATCGAACCAGAGATCTTTGGTTTAGTGTTATATCCACAAAATTACCAGAGCAGACCAGAGACCAGTTATGTATAATTATAATCACGTTTGTAAAGAATACTATTATAAAACATTTGGGCACTGTAGGTTTTCTTTTAATGATTTTAGTGAAATTGTATTGTAAACATATACGACTGATTTTTGCCAAAAATAATAATATTAATAATCAATATAGCCTCGTTTCGTTTCTGGCGCGGCTGGCGTCTTTGAGCCTGTTATATAAATTATACGCATTTCTAATTTAACTTGAATATTCAAAGTTCTGATGAAAGTGCTGCAAAATGTATCCGGATTTTCAGAAAGTGTTTCAAATCCAATCGGTTGCAATTGTTACAGCACTATAACTGAATATGGTACTACAAGCGTAAATAGACTGTGATGGTACGTTGTCGAAAGTACCTACTTATTACTTCCAGTCTACAAGCAAAAACTAATATTAGGCCTCTTCCTCAACGGATCGTTTCGTTTTCGTTTCGGTACCGCCTCTGCACCGAATCTGATAGATAGATTTTTTACCGAGCGTATACGCGCACCTCTGCACAGAATCTGTGCAGAGCGGCCGGCCTCCCCCGTCTTACCCCCGCCAGCTCCGCCGCGCGCCTCACTCACAATCACAACACCGATCATGTTGACGCGACTGTACAATAATATACCGTACCGAAAACATCTAGAGCCTGTCAGGAAATGTTTTTCAGCAGAAAATCTGTACAGATTCGGTGCAGAGGCGGTACCGAAACGAAAACGTACCGATCCGGTGAGGAAGAGGCCTTAGTCGGAACTTACGTTTCCGTAGCTTTACGTGGATTCATTTAACTGCCTGCCAAAGCCAATTTCTGTCGTAAAATACCCCAAAATGGCCGCCAACAGCTTGTGTTGCTGTTGCTGTTACGTTTCTCATAAAGTTTCTTCTCACTTGTCTTATTAAACCAGGCCAATGTTATATCAACTTTTGATCAAAACAACAACTGAAGTTAGAGACTACAATTAACGTTAATTACTATTTAGTACTTATTTAGTGCTTACGACTTTATAACTAGTGACTTTTCTATAACAAAATTCATAAGTGCAAAATAATCGTTAATTGACGTGTATGGGAGCGGCAGCAAGATACCCTGTATGCTACTATAATGTGATTAAAAAATATTGATAAATCTTTCGATATTATCGATAATTCTATCGATATTCGTAATATTTGGAAGTTATTGCCTCGGTGGCTGAGTGGCAAAGCGCTCGGCCCGATAACCGAAGGTCCCGGGTTCAATTCCCAGGTAGGGCAAAGTGTGTTTTGAATTTCTCGATGCATAGCCCGGGTTTGTGATCACCAACCCGCATTTGGCAAGCGTGGTGATTAAGCTATTACCAATCAATTGTAGCGATGACTTGATTTAACTGACAGAGGCCTTTGTCCAGCAGTGGGACATTTATAGGCTCTATACAGTATTACAGATGGCATAGTGACATTCACAAGAGCTACTTGTAGCCTAAACCGAATAAATGATTTTTTTTTTTTAGTAGGCATCGAAAAGGAATCGAAAAATCCGAAATACATCTTGCACTCCCATTTCTTTAAGAGTGCGCCGTCCGTAAGTGACAAGTGTTATATATTTTATTTGAAATATCTTGGTCCATATTTATTTGATGCCGCGCGGCCATACTAATTTTAACGTGTTAATTTGAAAAATAATAATTTATAATACCTCTCGATAAATCGAAAATGTGAGACGGACGATTTTTAGTTAAGACATTGGTGATTGTTTAGACGTAATTAGAGGTACAATAATTAGATAAACTATAAGATATCAACTAAACTCGTTTTCATGATTTTTGTCCAGCTTTAAATGATATTGTAGAAAAAACTATAGTGTGTTATGAATTTATGGGTCGGACTAACTGTAAACACGTTCCCTTTGATACTAAATATATATTTTGTTTATGTAATACAATAGTTTTTTCATCATATATCAACTTAACCGTGATTTTTGGCTTTTTTTGGTCGGCGCACCCTTAACATAACCAAAAGTTTGTATGGGAAAATTTTTGCGTATCTCGTTTTTCAATAGCATGGACTTATATTATTAGTTCATGTCAATAGTGTGCCTGGTACGAATTTTATTTGACATTCGATCAAGTAAGAAACCGAGAATTTGTATGACAATGTCATAACTAAGTTCGAGTGTTACCAAGAGACGCTGTGCAGCTTCATTGCCCTTAGAACAATAACTCAGTGCCATACAAATTTTCATTTTCAATACCATTTTCGATGGAGAATAAAATTATTGAAAGACGAAGCTAGACATCGAGTTCCGTCTCAATGGAAACTTGGACGTCAGCGCGACTATGAGAGGCTTTCATAGGAATATCTGAGTAAATATTTCGCTATTGATGCAACTTTAGAAGTCACGGCTAGGAAATGCACCGCTGCGTTGTCGCGCATTCAATCTCCGAAGACCTAAATACGAGGGCTGCCTTTTAAGTTGTGTCGTTTGAAATAAGTATAGACAATCTAATAGATTATTACCATTTATTGTTTTCAAAGAATTCTTCGCGATATTTAATACACTTTTCGTACCACTTGCTCAAAAAAGTGACATTCTATGCCACAAAAAGCGAACATAACAATAGTCATTTTTAATCTGTTAAAAACAGGGAAAGAAAATTGTACTGAATTTCATTCACCTCTAGGGGGAGAATGTGATTTAAATTTGGAATACTTACCGAAATATATACTGAACTACATCTGTGTTTACACCATTGAGTTTGTATATAAATACTCAAATCAACTCATCAACAATAAATGTACCAAACAAAAATGTAACTCTCTCTATCAATAATTGGACCAATGTTTCGAATGTTAACTTTTACTTTTAATTGTCATTATATTTAATAAAGGCTTATCTCATATTTTTATTGTGTTAATTTTTTCGCAAATGGTACGAAAAGTAGAGTATTTTCCTCGGTGATAAAGGTGTCTTAGTCTTGGGTAAACTTAAATCCCTCGCTACACTCAGGACTCGTCTTAAATCCCTCGCTTCGCTCGTGATTTAAGTTTTTAACACCCTCGCTACGCTCGGGAGTAAACCTCGAGTCCTTCGTTACGCTCGCGATTTAAATCGTCACCCGCGGCAGAAGACACTGCTTTATCCCCTTGGTTAATAATCTACTATTTGCATGTGTTCGAACCAGTTTTTAAAACATTTATTCCACTCCGAAGTGGGAGTAGTCAAAATGCGAAGTCAATAACCGTCTAGCGATGTTCTAGTACAATAGTGGCGACGTGACCACCCTTTGCCATAAACGAGGCAACCTTTTTTTTTAAGTGCTCTGTGATCGTACGACTTTGGTCGGTTTTGGCTCATCTTGGAAAACCCAGACAGTTCACTGCTGCTTGGAATCTGGATCGTAAGCATATATCCAAGACTCGTCACCACTAACCATATCATAAACGTGTTTCGACTCTCCTCGGTTGAATCGCTGCAAAGTTTTACGACACCATATAACACGGGCTGTTTTTTTGGTCGTCGCTAAGCAAATGTGCAGGATTTTTTGGATAGTAGTCCCTGAAATGCCTCGGATGCCTCTATTTCACGGTATGTCACATGACGATCTTGCGTCATGACGGTTTTTGGACGACCTTCACTTGACTTGTCACTGAGGTTAGAGTGCCCATGTCGAAATTCTAAATACCAGCGTCACTGATGACTGAGCACTGAAGTCGCGTTGATCTCCTTAGAAAGTTGTAGAAAATTATCGCACGCATATTTTCCTTTGATATTTCCATTTTTACAACCGACTTGTTACCTTTGAACTTTGAACAATATTCAACTAATCAAAAAACATTCTTTTGTTTTCGAATTCTAAATTCAAAAAGATGAAAAAGCCATATGTTTTTTTTTAATAATCGCGGGAGGTTTGCAAACGACACAACTTAAACACCAGGCACCCTGTGTAAAACTTAATAGTTTTGTCGTAGTATTGGCGAATATACAGGGTTTTTGGTAATACGTGTAAAATCCCGAAACATGACCATACAACCAAGTATAATAACACAGTGGTAACATGCTTAGCTTCTTGCAAGCAATTCCCTTCATTGACTTACTGAGACGTATTCTAGGCTGAGTTAGTGAGAATACTGTAATATTAATTGCTTAACGCTTCAAGATTATTGAGACTGTTCCCTGAGATACGAGGTAATCCTTTGAAAATTATATTGCCCGGGAGCCGTATATGAATTAACAGCTGCTAGAATTAACTGAATACACACAATATAAATATCGAAAAATTTAAACGGGGATTAACGCCAACTAATTAATCACCTTCTTTATACCCGACATTTCGACCAACTTTTCTTTCTTTCTTTCTTTTAGTTGATGGCTTCGTGCGATTAGCACATTTAGCCAGTGTCAAAGTAATTTTTCTTACAAGTAATACATAAATATACAATATGATGATGATGAATGAAATGAAGTGAGAAATGATATACCCCCAACCCCTCGAGTATCTCAGTAAAGATGTGGGGCTTTACTAAGTCCTCACGCAGACTTCTTGAGAGAATTTGAAAAGTGACGTTGCACTGTTTTGTTTCATTTGCCAACACTCATGCACACTCACGAACAATTAACGGTTAATAATCCACCATTATTTCACATTAATATTCGACATAACACAAATTTTAGAAAATAAAACAAAACCGCAGACATGACTCTTCACTTTCCCGCCAAGAAGTCCTTCGACCAACTTACACTCACCAAAAAAAAATGTATACCTACAGGATGTTTGATGATAATAGTGTATAATCCCGAAAGATTGCCATACAACCAAGTATAAATAACACAGTGGTAACATGCAAAATAATATTTATGAAGATTTACTTTTGCATACAAAAACTAAAATTTGTTTTATTACATTATTTTTGTTAAACCCTGACGTGTTTTGACTTCTGTTTTGTTTGGATCATGAGGTTGAAGGTTGATGAACAAAAACAATGTATCAGCTGGACCTAGGGTTGTCACTTAACAATTGTACTTAGTAACAAACAACCTTAATATCTCGGCCATATGGTGCTTTTCTGGTATGTTTATAATTCTCCGGGATTCTTCTATCAGTGCCCTATCTGCCATATTCGGAATTATACAGATATTACCAAACAGCATGTACTTTTGGCGAACTATGTGAAACATTTCTTATAATTTAACAACTGTTTCCATTTAACCATGTTTCAAGTGAATAATTACTTAAAGTAAGTACAGATTTTTGTTGCTGATCGTATAAAAACATGCAAAGACAATTTTTTTTAAATATTTTTGATATTGGACAACATCATATACATTGCTCTGACTCCAAAGACAGTAGCTGAAGCACTTGTGTTATGGAAATTAGAAACAACGACAGTACCACAACCACCCAAACCCGATAAAATATAGAAAAAGTAAGTTTTTTCTACATTGACCCGACCGGGAATCGAGCCCGGGACCTCGGAGATGGCAACACCAGAAACCGACGTGCGAGCCACTCGACTACGGAGGCCGTCATGGCTTTCATAGGAATATCTGAGTAAATATTTTGCTATTGATGCAACTTTAGAAGTCGCGGCTAGGAAATGCACCGCTGTGTTGTCGCGCATTCAATCTCCGAAGACCTAAATAAAACTTAATAGTTTTGTCGTAGTATTGATCGCGACTGAATATACTCACCTAGGGTAAGTACTTAAAGAGTAGTTACACATTTAGCCAGTGTCAAAGTAATTTTTCTTACAAGTAATACATAAATATACAATATTTCCTTCCAGTCAGTATGATGATGATGATGAATGATAATAAAAATGATAAGTCAGAAATGATATACCCCCCAACCCTTCGAGTTTCTCAGTAAAGATGTGGGGCTTTACTAATTCCTCGGCGGACTTCTTGAGAGAATTTGAAAAGTAAAGTTGCACTGTTTTGTTTCATTTGCCAACGCTCATGCACACTCACGAACACTTAACGGTTAATAATCCACCATTATTTCACATTAATATTCGACATAACACAAATTTTAGAAAATAAAATAAAACCGCAGACATGACTCTTCACTTTCCCGCCAAGAAGTCATCGATTCAAGTTTTTGATAGTGCCACATAGCCTTTAATAAGTTTTGTCTCTTTCATGTTCCTATCGTATGACAGAGATATAACGAGAGCATATAGACTTTATAGACAATAGTAAGAAGAAACTGGCCCTCAACCTCCTAATGCCCTTTTGTGTAAATCAACCCTACGCCGGCCGGAGGGTGTCGTCCGCTCGGCCTCTTGGGATTAATAGTAGGAAGTCCGAGTAATAATAGTGCATATGTATCTAAAAGTTCGACATACAGAACGATCTCTATAATAAATAACTATCAGGATAATAAAGTTTTTTATCCGTAACGATTCTCTTACACTTTTGGAAAACACTCATTGGTTTCTAAAAATTATGTATAAAAAAATTATAACCTCAATTAGAAAATAATAAATTAATGAATAGTTACAATTTGTAAAATTTTATTTGATAGAATTATTAGTTTAAGACGAATTAATTCGTCTTTGTAACTTTAGCCAAACGTATCACACATTCTATTGCAGAAATTTTGTCATTGAATAAAATCGTGATATTTTTGATATTTTTTTATTATTAAGTGTAGTAAGATAAGTTTCTGTTGAAAGTATGCTTACTTTTTTAACAGCTGAATAAACAGGAAGAGTGAAGGTTTCGCAGGTATTTTTGTATTAATCCTCCGGCGCCATCCCTCGAATTTTTTCTTTAAAACAGCTAACAATGTATTTTGTGATTTTGAGGATCCACTGGTTACTACTAAAATACTTTTGAAATTCGTTAAATTCTGGTTTTTTGGAACACATGTCACATATAGCGAGATAGGCTTCCGGAACTAGAACCCATGGCAATAGAGGTAACTGTGTGCACAAGGTTAATAAGTTAATAATAAGGTTACTTTTGACGACGACAGTACATTATCTGCCTTTATGCAAATTTGTCCTGCTAATCTGGGATTTTGCTATTCCGGAATTATGCTTATCTTTCCTTCTGCTGCAGAGGCAAAGCAATCGTAAAAATGCAATCTTAAAAAGAGTCGTCTATGAAAAAAGTAAATCTATATATATAAAAATCAATTGCTGTCCGTTTGTCTCGCTAAAACTCGAGAATGGCTGGACCGATTTGGCTAATTGTGATTTTAAAATATTTGTGGAAGTTCAGGTTTAAACGGTGAGAAACATAAATAATGAGTAACGGAAAGTACTAAAAACGACAATTAAATTTAGTTTTGTTGTCATGGAAACTGTCAAAGCATCGACTCCAGACCTTCATAAAATAGTAGATACGATTACGATTTTCGAAGGTTCCCCTCGATTTCTCTAGGATGCCATCATCAGATCCTGGTTTCCTTATCATGTTACCATCCTTGGGATATCTCCTTTCCATCAAAAAAATAATCATCAAAATCGGTTCATAAACGACGAAGTTATCCGCGAACACACATAAAAAATAATATATACGGTCGAATTGAGAAACCTCCTCCTTTTTTGAAGTCGGTTAATAAAAAAACGAAAATTTGTATGGTATATTGAAGCAGCGCCTCTTAGTAGAAAAGGAGAAAAGTAAAAATTTTGCCATAATGACAAAAAAGTGGTTAGTAGGATTTTTTCTATAAAAATTCTTGTTTGCTTTAAAATTATGCATATAGGTATAGTTAACGTTCCGCCAATAAAAAAATGCAATTTTTCTTGCTGTAAACTGCAGGCGTTTCGTTTTAGTTGTTCTATAGGGTTATACAACACGCGATAACTTGATTTTGGACAGGCAGGCACGTTGATTTGATTGGCCGCTTCTGTTTGACTATGGATGGGTGTACTTTTTTTTTAATTTCTTTTTGCTAGAATGCTTGTGTGCATTTTGTATTTCTTTATTTTTTATATCTATTTATTTGACTGAATTAGTTTTTTTACATTACTGCCACGTTTGTTGTTTTATCAAGTTTGTTCACTAAAACACTACTTGTCTCAGGAGCTACTAAAAACGTTCAAATTCCATAAGTTGCTTTTAAAAAGAATCGGCTTGAACACAAGCCTCCACATCGGACTACTGCGATCATTATTATATTGTGCGACTGCAATCCACAATTGACTTTTAAACTTTATCTGTAGGTAAAAAATAAGGTTGATCATTGATTGAAGAAATTTGACAGTTTTGGATACTCTGACGTGCAGACGTCTGTACAATAGAAGGGATTAATAATATTCTTATTATAAATTAGGGGTTAAATTGTTATGAGGAGCCGTTGTCGAAAAGAGTCGCCATCATTATCATTACCAGCTCATTATATGTCCCCACTGCACCAGCTTTCCGTATGAATGCATGGGGAGAACGTGCCATAAACCACCACGCGGGCCCAGTGCGGATTAGATTAAATACCTTCCAAAACACGGAGGAGCTCGAGATGAAAAATTTTTGGTCACCCATCCGATGACAGGCCTTTGCAAGAGTTGCTTGACGTCAGCAATCGCAGACCGGGAGCGTTAACCACTGCGCCATCGAGCACAGAATATAGAAAAAAATATTCTATCTAATTTGCGAGGTGATATACCAAAACTTCCCTTAGTAAGTTAATTACGACTTCTTCAATAGTTCGGACGCCGGCTCGCCGTGACGGCCGACGGCCGGAAATAACGTGGAAAGTGAAGGATCAGATACCGGCAAGGTTGACAAATAATCGATCAAAGTCTTTCTATATACCTTGATCGACAAATCTAGGTACATTAATTTTAAAGTCATAAGCAAAAACTAATAAAATTAAAATTAATTGAAATGAGAAATAAAAGTAGCCTACGGCTTCCTACGTCTGCTCGTTGGAGGTCCTAAGCGAAGGGCTGACGTTACTCAAATGAAATTAAGATTCTTCTATCAGCTGAAAAAAAATCATCATCATCATCATCATCATCATCACCATCTCAGCCAAAAGACGTCCACTGCTGGACAAAGGCCTTCCCCAAGGATCTCCACAACGACCGGTTTTGTGCTACTCGCATCCAGCGGCTTTACAAAACACTTGGTCCGACAGATTACCAGATTAAATGAGATAGCCAGTTAGTTATGCCAGCGACGAATTATCTGCCCGACTAGCCCTAAGTCACAATAAATCTATTTGTGGATTCTTGAGCAAGTATCGGAATCAAAGTCAAAGTCAAAGAGTGCTTTTGAATCGTCCATACCTTCATTTTTACCTACTACCCATTCAGCTTTTAATATTACAAAAAAAAAGTAGGTATGTCGTTACCAAATCATACATTATAAATTTAATACATTTAAAATTAAAAACTTTCAAGAGGCTGAATTACAAATAATGCTTACCTCTATACATTTACATAGCATTACACTTGATTCTAAAATAACGTACTGTGGCACTATGTATATACTACTTTAAAACTATAGAATGACGCTATATACCTATTCAGTGTGCGAGAATTGGAGAAATGTCAAATCCATGCATTGTTATCAATTTACATTGTAATAAACTAATAACCCTTTTTTAAAAGTGTTTCCTTAACGTGTGTCTTAAAATTCTCATAGGGCAGAATACCACACGTGTCGGGGGACTGGCTTATGAATAACCCTAAATAAAAAGTAAAGATACCTCAACAAAAAGGTACGACGTCACACCTTTATGATGCGATATCTTATATTTCGACACCCAAATATTTTGCTACCGTAAACAGCAGTATTTTTACGCTCCCTGAACCGCTTTGGTAAAGAATTTCTTTGGTACAGCCGCCGCACCCGCTCGCATCACGAGTCTCCATGACATCCAGAGGAGTTATTTGTGCGCGCCATTAGTTATACATGGCGTTTATATAGTATATATGTATAAACATGGCGTAATATCTACGAGTCACCATGGCAAAAATCCATAAATTGGGCTACGATCTGCTACCCCATCCAGCATATTCTCCAGATTTAGCCCCTGCGACTATTTTCTGTTCCCAAATCTGTAAGTACGAAGAAATGTGGTGAATCATTTCTTTGTCTCACCGCCAAAATACGAATTTCCTCCCAGCACACGTAGTTCGCGAAACGTCAACGTCAGTTGGCTTGGCGCGACAACGAACGACACATTTGAACGGGAGCGGTCGGTCGGAGAGTACGCACGCGCAGAACTTACTTCGTTTCTAAATTCCATTTGCATCAGGCAACTGTTTCTAAATAATTTAATTGTGATATTAAAATAACATTAAAGTGATTGTAAGGAATACGACTACGTCTTTATTTTAAAGATCTAAGATGAACGGTATTATCGGCGAATCCGAGTTTGCTTGACCATCCTACCTACACAAACCAACCTCCCCGCCGCCGACATATATATAAAATACAAATAAAAAACCAAACAATAGGTCAATCAGGACCCCGCCTCAGTTTGTGATGTTGCGAACGAAGCGCGTCACAACAACGCTGGTATTCTGCCGCCGCCGGGGCGCGATACAGAACATTAATATTTGAAAAACATACATATATTTACTTACATTTTACATGACATTTATGTATATATAGGTTGATTTTTTATCACCGTCTAATGGCACACATTTTTTAAGAAAAATTTGAGTATTGAAACATAAATAATATATAGAAACATTTTTTTATTCAAAAATAACAATTCGCGCTTGTATTATTCGGAATTTTGAAATTCGGAAATATTCGGGATTCGTATTTATGATATTGCGGATTATTATTAATTCGGATTTTTTATGGTTCGGTATCTTCAAAATCGGCATATTGATGATATTCGTAATTATAAACGTTCGTAATTTTGAAGTTTCGGATTTTAAAAATTAGGAATTATGAAACACGGAATTATCATTATCGGAATTTTGAACCATTCGTGATTATGACTATTGGAATTAAGTTTTTCGTATTTATGTAGTGTACTCATTACATTTTAAGCCAGGTGTATGAAGACGAATCTGAATTGAAAAATTTAGTTTTGATATGAATTCCAGCTTGCTTGAATACTTTCTTATACTAGATTTTAGATTCTAATCTGGTCCGCAACACTATTTCACGTTTTCAATTTTCTCTCGGAAATCCATCTCTTTTGGATAACGTGCAGACGAGTGAGATTTAAAATTGCACAACATATTAAATGAGATGGTGAATGCACGCAAGAGCAGAGAGAGATGTGCACACGGCGAATGCATATCATAAAAGTACAACGATGAATGTATATTCGGTATCAAAATTGTTTATTCAAATAAATTTAAAATATAATACGGGGCCAACAAAGAAATCTTCATTTTGATTTATTTATTAATAATATACTGGATTTAGCTACATTTAAAAAAAATCTATTATTTTTTGCGACGGAAACTGGTGTCGGACACTGGGTTTAAAGTGCCGAATACCGGTGCCACTACAAAAAACTTTATTTTTAAATCCTAATATAAAGTTACTATACTTACCAACAGGCACTTTATTGCCTTCCAGCCGGACAATCGCGAAGTGCCTATTCCCCAATCCCTCGTGCCCTCTTCGCACTTAATGATTTCTTGCTCACCAATACCATTGTGGACATGTTCGCGGATGGTTGGACGAGTATATTGTCTGAATGGCTGAGTTTGCGAGAATTGCGCTTGAAAAGACTTGACTTCAGAGAATGTAATCGCTGTTTAGCAGTTAGATTAAAGTATAGGTATAATAAAACAAATTGCTCGGTGGCCGAATGGCAGAGCGGATATAGGCATTAAGGCAAATTGTTAGCTAACTTATGAGCTTTGATTATATACAAGCCCTTACAAACACTAGCCGCTATGTTAGCACAGGTATAAACACAAGAAACACAGTCTGAGCTCTTTACAAACAGCTAGCTTTCTCCCATGTGGGTTTTAAAAGTTGAGAATGATATACTGTGATGACGAGTGCGGCGAGACGGAGAGGCTGTGTCCTTAACGCGCCATATTAATAACTTAAATTACAGCTACAAGTACGTATGGAGAGGAGAATTACCCTCTGGGCGCAGACTCGAGAGCCAGGGAGTGGCAACGAGCGTTTCGCTCAAGCACATCTCAAGATGATGTTCGACAGGCGAACACGCTGTTCTTACTAATCGAATTGTTATTGATAATTGGGTGAAGGATTTGCTTAAGTTGCACCAGTATACGTTGGAATGAGACAGTCTCCATGGGCTGCAAAATGACAAAAGATATCTTACAAGGACTTACTTTTTGCGAGTTTACTTGCGTAAAATTTCACAAGTCACAAGGATATTCTGAGTTGTTTCTGTGTTTGTCTCGTATGTAGCCCTAAAAAAATAAAATAAATTAGTTACCAAATTGATTCTAAATATGCATGATAAATAGGACAGTTTTTAGCTAAAACGACATTATGTCATAGAGAATTTGCATGAGAATATCGAATATGAATAATAGCTATGAACTCACCACTAATTTCATCAATTGACCCACTTAACCAATGGTGCGCAAAATGCCTCCATCATTGTAATCAAGTTATCATTATATTACACATAATTACTGTTTATTTAATTACATTTGATGGGTAATGGCTAAATCACTTACTTATTTGCCAAATATCTACGAATCTAGCAAATCGGTATTAAGTTCATATTGTTTTCTAAAGTTTACGTGAACACTACACATTGAAGTAATGCAAAGGGTTTGAAACGTCTGGATAAACATTTTTTAGATGTATAAAATAAACGCGAGTAAATCCGTAAAATATTATTTAAACATCTCTATAGAGAGCTTAATAAATATGAATACTTACTTTTTTTTTATTAATTCATGCACTTAGCTTCTATACGTTATCCGCTCTCACCGCTGTTAGTGTAACCGCAGGCTGTGACGCGATTGCCATGTCAAGTAATGAGAGTGTCATGTCACGAACAACTATAGCACTTTGGGGAGCTAATGCTAGACGACTCCCTTTACACATCTTATCACAAGCCATAGCAGACCTAAGTCCATTTCAAGCTATCGTCGTTGTCAAACCAAAACCTGCTATAAAAAAAAACAGTAGTTATGAGATACTCAAAGAAAACCTTTTCGATCGGCTGTTTTTCCGCTTGAGACCATAGATGGCGCTCCGCATCTAAATCGCGTTGGTCGCAATAAGGTCGCGATATGTAATTTAAAAATATTAAATCAGTTACTCATTGTTATTAATTCAAGTTGGAGTTTTTAATACAGATTTATCTAATTTAATCGGTGTTTTTTTTAAAAATAACCGCGTCGGAAGTATCTCGGTGATCACTTCTCTTGTAAAATTTAACATGAAAGTAATTTTAGTAACCATTGCCAAATGAAAGATTTCTCAACTCGGCAGAACAGAAATCGGGATTGCATGAAAAAAATTTCGCCACCATCAAAGTATTTATTCTAATAGGCAGATTAGTACTTTCTGCTTTTACAAAACCTTTCATGTTACGATTTCAATAAAATTCTACAAACGTGATAATAACTTGAAAAAAAATATACTTAAATGACACGCAGCGCAACAAAAATCTAGTTTTTTTGCTATTGCAATGACGTCACGTTGGAATCCAATATGGAGAATAGCGTTTTAGACATTTGAAGAATAGATTAAAAAATAATAATTTTCAAATTGAATTATAAAATGTATATTTCATTTTTATGAATAGAAATCAACATTTCTGTTTTGTTTCTTACAGAATCTATCGTAAAACTTATTTTTAGATTTTTTCTTATATGGTGTATAATACCCTATTATATTTGTAAATCGCTTTACTTGTAATGTTTTACAAACATGCTTATATATCTAAGGTAAAACTAACTTAGGTACCTACCTAGCAAACAAAAAATAGTGGTAGGTATTGCTGCGTCGCACGTCACCGACCGTTTGTTGCGATACAAATTACAAAAACACAATGTTGAAAAAATTTCCACGAGCAGGATTTGAACCTGCACCCTTCTGACATACCGGGTCAGGTGCTCTTCCAATTGAGCTATCGTGGTTCTAACCAGCCCGCCGAAATTATTCAACACTATTTACGTTTTTACTTTGAAAGCCAAAGGCGCCAATTCAATGTCAACAACTACGATACGACGACGAGACTACGACGATAGCTCAATTGGAAGAGCACCTGACCTGGTATGTCAGAAGGATGCAGGATCAAATCCTGCTCGTGGAAATTTTTTCAACATTGTGATTTCATTCTACCGTTGTTTGTTGCCGTTAAATAACATTTCAGAATCGGACTACCGACTAACTATTGAGACGTTATACGAGAATACAAGTTAAAGGATATTATAAATCCTTTGAATATGTTAGTACGGAGGACTAGCAAGGAATCAGCAAGATTTGCCGTTATCGACCGACGAATCTGTTATGGTAATCAAAATAAAGATAACTCATTGCTGTGTTCGACAATGAAAGTTGCTCAATTGTGGTATCAGTAGCACCAATGCACCGTGTACCAATGCTGCTCAAATTCATCACCTTGCATTGTGGATATATTCATTGTCCAAAAATCAAGTACCTATGGCAACCTTAAACACGTATGTCTTATTCCATAATTCGACCAGTCCATTAACGATAGCTGTTTTCGTTGTCAAACAGGTAGGTACGAGTTGTGGACTTTTTACAATAATTCTCGTAAAAAATGTAATTGAAATAATATTTAGTGTTAATTCCGATACCGGGTTTTGGTGTTGGTGTGCATGTTCGATTGCATCCATTGTATCCAAGCTGGATAAAATTAATACTAATTATTATTTGAATTACATTTTTTGTACCATGGATTTCCGCAAAATAACGCCTGATTCCATTAAATATTTTAATAATTCTCATACCATATTATCAATAAGGAATACCTACCTTTCAATAGTAATTCACTTTAAAGTAACCGGTGTTTTTTTAATAAACAAATAATTATTATTTTTGAAGATTTTAATGAATGTGCTATAAACACATCAATTATAGTTCTGTTAACATATTCAAGTTTTAGAATGGAATGTGTTTCCATCAGTAACTAACGGCTACAGGATTGGGCCACGACTTAGTCTCGCATTGAACACACTTCAAAAAACATTGTTTTCATAATGTATTTTGTCATTTTTTATTTCCAGATTACTGGGATATACGTAATAATCAATCGGGAACGATAAGTTGTAGATCCGCGTGCGCTGTTTGCGCTAAAGTTAAAGTAATAATAGTATTATAATATTAATATTATTATATTTATATTGGACGCCCTCAGACTAGGTGGAGCGACGATCTTCGCAAGGTGGCTGGCAAGAGCTGGATGAGAGTAGCCGCGGATCGTGCTCGGTGGCGTGCACTTGGAGAGGCCAGTCCAGCAGTCCAGCAGTGGACTAGTATAGGCTGATGATGATGATTAATATTAAGAAATGTATACTATATAACCTCTTTATGCTGTGCTAATGATATCATGTTTGTTGCTGCAGCTATATGCTGTAACCGAAAGTTCGATTTACAGAATAGAGCTCTTTTTACCACAACATCACCTACCCTTAAACCTTCAACGTGGCGTGCATTTAAAATATACGGTAAATATTGAGCAATACGATTCAAAAGATATTGCACGCATAGCTTTTATTGTTTCCCACGTATGGCTTAGTATTTATGGGGTGTGTATGAACGGTAGAATGCAGAAGCGACCGTGCTTTTATATGAGCAATATGTTTGGATACGTAAAAGTGTTGTCTCTGGTGTTATTTTGTTTAATAATAAGTGTTTATACTGATGAAGATTGCGATGATACTGAAGAAGAGGTTTGTATCACTCCTACATGTTATTTTTACTTAATTTTTTGTTTGCCCAACCCAGGGCCCAAGGTTACAAGTTCGCGTTTAACGATTTTAAATGAAAAAGTAAACGCTTGATAACAATCTGTATGTATGTATCATCGTTATATGTGTAAATCTTCTGTGCGTGTGTGTCACTGAAATCCTTCTAAACGGATGGACCGATTTGGATGAAATTTTCTGTGTGTGTGTCAAGTGGATTCGAGAATGGTTTAGATTTACAATTTAACCCGGTAGGTGGCGCTGCTGTAGGGGACAATCATGGGATACGGGTGCATGCACCCGGTGTTCTTAAGCGGACGAATGATTTGTTTGATTTGTTGTCATGGAAACTGTCAAAGCGGTACGAAGTCCGCCGCCGGTCAGCTAGTATATTATATATAATTTATATTGATTTTTGTTATTTATCGTTCGATACAAGCGGCACAAGACCGGTCGTTGTGGAGATCCTTGTGGTATCTTTATTCGGCGATGGACTTCTTTTGACTGAGATGATGATAATGATAATGATGATGATGATTAGTTTATATTTTTAGTTATTATAACATATGTAGAATCAAAACACACACTAAACGAATTATCCGATATGTTCAGTTAATTAAACGTGTAAAGAACTTTGAAATTTAAAATGCGTTCAAAATAACTTGTAATAACATTACTTTGAGTACTTTAGTTTCTCAAATGAAAGCTAACAAGTCACAAACGCTTTAAATTCATTTTTACATTAAGTCGTAGTCAGCCATTTTATGGCACCGAAGTACTGTATAATTCTGTGTTATAATAACATTTGTATTATTAATAGTCCCTTATTAGATCGCCACGGCTACGGCAGGTACAAAAAAATACTAAGAAAAATATTGAAAATTTGCATTCTCTTAGAATTAGATTGCCTCCGAGCCGGGATTGCGAATTTCCCGTAGGAGCTCAATGAACGCAAGTAATCCGGGAAGTCTGGCTCGTTTTACAAGTATTTTGTCTATGCCTTACCGGCAAAGCCTTTTGTACAGAAGTTTGTGTTTGATAGAAATAAAATTACTATGAGATTCACTTATATCTATCAACATGTTATTGCTTCGTTCATTGAGGCTGCTAACCCTTTTTGAGATGATGAAAAGTTTTATGTTTTATTGGTATCATTGGTTTACTTGCATTATTACTGTTTATGCAGGATGTCGAAGCTTGTGTTATTATTTATTGTTTGTTATTTTTTATTTATTATTTATTGTTATTGTTTTTATTCATCATTCTTTATTGTCACTTTCACGTTGAGTTCTTAGAAAATCAAGAAATATCTAGTTCAGGTCATTAGTTTATTTTAAACTGTTCTAAAAGAATATGAAAAAAAAATCATAGTAGCAGTAACTACTCGAGAGAACGTCTTAAGTAATTTGACAATTTTGTTTGTCAAACTTCTTTTGTTATTAAAAAAAGGTATTTCAAAGTACATGACTTGATAATTCTGTCATTTGCTTCCGACTTGGCGTTGATTTTTAGAATATTCTGTACAAGTGTTGCTAAATGTAAAAAAATATAGAATTTACAAAATATTCATAACATCTAATGAGCATAGAGAATACTGGAACATGTAATAACCACCGCCGTTGCCACACAGCTGAACTAACTCGGTCACAATTCACAATTGACGAGGTCACACTCCTGCGCAGAACAAGCGTGACAACCATAGACTTGAATATCAAATTGTCTGTGGCACTAGACTGTATTCGGTGTAACTTGTGAATGAAAAACCCTTTTTAGTAACTTTTATCGAAATGCATTTTGGCACAGCTATCAATTTATTGAATCAGAGTAACAGATTAATTATAATAAATTTAACAAAAATGTATATATATAAAATGCTCGTGTCACATGTGCGTTGCCATACTCCTCCGAAACGGCTTGATCGATTTTTATGAAATTTTATATGTATATTCGGTAGGTCTGACAATCGGTCGTAATTTATTTTTCATACCCCTAAGTGATAAGGGTGGTCCACCCCAAACATTTTTTTTTTACAATTTAATTTTCCAATACAAAATGTTCTACGATTTGTTTGTTGTGTTGTCATAGAAACTGTCAAAGTGGTACGAAGTCCGCCACTGGGTCAGCTAGTAAATATAACATTCACAGATACAACAAAATTGCAATGCAAATAATATTTGACAGGTGTTATAATTTAATTTGATTTCTTATGTTTAAAATTAAAAAAAATTCGTGAAACTAATTTACGAAACTACTCGCGTTTAATTTTAACATTTTATTTTATTTTGACATTTTGACATCTCTTCACAGTGGTGCGAGCACGGACTTACCGATCGACAAATTTATCGGTTGACAAAACCGTTTATCTATTGAATTTTATCTACAACCGCTACACGGGACTCGGATCGGTAGGTTTTATCGTGTTCTATTTTAGCGATATTTAAAAATGGCAACACGGCAATTTTATCGTCCCATCAATCAATATACCCCAAACAATCTGGCACTCCATGCTTTTGTAAAAAGCCGTCGGCAATTAGGGCTCTATCAGCAGCGGTGCTGGGAAATCGAATGTAGACGGGCAAAAGACGCACAATAGCTTCAGAGACCTCCTTCATAACTTTGCTAACTGTGCGTTGGCCCAACGCCAAGTTATATTCTTGCCCAATGCAACGCTGATAACTACCGACGGCATAAAACCGCACAGCAGTGAGGACCTGCTAAAAGTAGATTCTTGAGGTTAGAATAAAAATTTGAAATACAACAACATGGACGGACCATCCGTTTGATCTAATCCGTCGGATGTCGCCCCAAATGCTCTCGATAACCACAAAGGCTATTTCTGGGATATGCGAAACAACCTCTTGAAATCAGAATCTTCTAAATCCATGGGGTTGTTTCTCTCCCTCAGATGGCGCCGGACAATGTTAGGTTCTTCGCGACGTCGCCGTTGCGTCTCTTCTGCAACCAGCAAAAAGTGCCCGAAATCCATTTTTTCACGACAGCCCAAGAAAAGTGTAATATTTAGTAACTTTCCAATGGCGTCGAAAGCGTCGACAACTTTATCTACCAACTTTTAGATGCCGATAAATTTATCTACATATCGATATAGTTTATCCACAAGAAATGTCATTTTCGAGTCCCATGCTAGCTTTTAAACAAAATAGATAAAAATTTACCGATTATATCTACGGGTCGATAAATCAAGTCGCCGATGTTAATTTGACGACTTGAACTGTCAAATTTTATCCTCTAATGTCACTTTATCGGTCGATAAAAGATCCGTGCTCGCACAGATGGTATTATATGTTCGGAAACATTCGTTTTAGGTCTATGGTATGAGTATAACGCGCGCTACAAACATACGCGAGAGCTACAAAATTCACAATTTAACTTACAAAGTAACATTTACATCTGATTAACGGTTCAGTGAATATGACTTGTTTAGATTTTAGTGTTCGTAATTAAGGAACCAGATAGAGTCGCGAAACAAGTAGTTATGTACAAAGTGATATTAGTATGTGCATTAGTTTATATAGCGACTGCATTGGCGCAGGATTGCAATGTCGGAGGGAAACGGGTATGTCAATTGTCCTATTGTCACAGTGCCTGGTGCGAGTTTCATTTAGCATTCGAATTCATTCGATCACGTTAAAAAAACGCAAAAACGACTTCTGACGACAAACGAGGTGACCTTTATATCCTTCTAAATGGGTAGTAGGTAAAAAATGTATGGACGATTCAAAAGCACTTTTCGTAAGCTTATTTGAATAAAAAATTTGACTTTGGCTTTGAGTGATAAGATATCTCCGGAAATGTTACAATTAGGCCAGTTATAGTATTACTGTTTTAGGCCCTTAAGCATCGGTCGCAATGACCGAATAAAAAAGTCGCGAGCTCTTTCGTACTTTATTAGATGCCATTTGGTCCCTATTGTTATTGTAAAATGCCAGTTTTTGTTGTTCTTGCCCAATGCTAGTTGCTGGTTTGATAATAGTTGGTGGGTTATGGCCTGATCTCCCCACCATCATCATCATCATCATCTCAGGCAAAGGACGTCCGATGCTGGACAAAGGTGTCCCCCAAGGATCTCCACAACGAGTGGTTTTGTGCTGCTCGCATCCAGCGGCTTTCCGCGACCTTCATCAGATCGTCGGTCTACACTGTCTATGTGCAATAGCACAATAGTTCAAGTGGAAACGCACAAGATGATAATGATGATGAACTTTTGACGAAAACCTTCTTCTATTTCCAGTGCATAGACCACGAGCAATGTTGCGGGGGCTGCTGTTTCTATGGAGAGTGCATAAATAGTGAGTATACAATATGAGTCTTCTGTGGCCGAGTGGCAAAGCGCTCAGCGCTTTTTCGACTCATAGCCCGAGTTTGTTATCACCAACCCGCATTTGGCATGTTTGTTTCAAAGATTTGCAAGCCTTTGCTTAGCAATGGGACAGTCATAGGCTATTTAATATACAGTATGAATATTTATTTTCTTGTTCGGATTATAGTATGTAGACATTTTGAAAGGCTCTTCAGGCAAAGTCACGTGTTTCTTTTTCATCGATGCTGAAGCCATGATACAAATATGCGCAAGTTTAAGACGGGGGCCGTCTTAAACTTGCGCATATTTGTACCCACACAATAAAATGGCGGAACGGCACGCGGCGGACAAAATAGCGATACGTGTATTACATAGCTAAAACGCACTACGAGACAGAAACTGTGAGAAACGGCGGTTGCGCAGGTGTACGGTGGGTCGATCGGATTATATAGGCGTTCGGACTAGCACTGGTACGGATTATCGAGGCCCTGCTGTATGCTCTCCCAGCACACGTATTTCCTTTTCCTGTCCACATGGCGAGGACAGCCAGTGAGACTCAATCCTATTCCACAAGCTGTCCTCGCAATCTGGACAGCGTCTGCTTAATATCAGGTAGCGGAGTTATTTGCCAACTCAACTGACTACTAAACCCGATCCGATCCGAACCCCTCAGAGAATCAAGTAGCGGGGGGCCACACACTAATGCGCGAAGCCGTTTCTCTAGGAAACCTCCGATGGTGCTTCGTTTTACACGGCTTGAGGAACCCTTTGAGTTTTTCGCCGCTCCAAAAAAGAAACTGAAGTCTGAGACAAACAGCAAACTCAAAAAAAATCTGTAAATTTTTTAAAAAGTCCTGGGTTCAACAAGCATTTATGCAAAGTATATGTAAACCGGTCGTTGTGGTGATCCTTGGGGGAGGCCTTCACCCAGCAATGGACGTCTGTTGGCTGAGATAATGATGATGATGATTGGCAAGCATGGTATTTAAGCCAATAACCATTCATTGTAGCGATGACGTAGTTTCCATGGCCAACAATTTTACTTTACAGTATGGGCTTAAAACGACACACTGAAAACGGCTTGTTATATCAGCAGACTAAACGTTAAGTCGATTAGTAAAATTAATAAAATAATACAGCACTCTCAACAGCCTTGCTTCATCCCGTAGCACGCCTTTGCAAATAGTAAACGCAATTAAATGAAACACAATTAAGTGCTCCTTGAAAGTAGAAACGTTGGATTTAAATTGAAATGCTTGTAATTTTGGCAATTAAGGTGTCGTGTCGAGTAATGGATTTGAGCGCCCCGGGTTTTTTGGATCTGCGCTGCCTAATAGTTTTAAATGTGCAATCTGGTACAAGGTTTTAATACTTTTAATGTCCATCATTCTATTTTGGGACAAAACAATTTGTGAACCAGCAGCGGTGGAAGCGCATATGTTTTGTTTTTTTTTATATTTACGGGTAAACACATTGCCTTGATCTCACCTGAGGTCAAGTGATGATAAGGCCAATTGGTGGAAGCGCACTTCACCCGGGATTCTCAACTTAGGCACTGTCTTATCTATAGCTGCCGGAACAGAACAATGCTATAAACATTGATGTTATGGCGACATATTTAGATAAGATGGTGGTAGCTAGCCAGGCGGTCAAACAAGCCCTACCACCAACCAAACCGAGTACACAAACATGTACCCCCCGCTGGGAATCGAACCCGAGACCTTTGGATCTAAACCGGTGGTCTTAACCACTAGACCACAGAGGCGGTTAAAATAAAACACGTAGCCTTCCTGTGACCTTGAACCCTGAGCAGGGTTTGAAGCGTCAAAAATATTGATATATAAAATCAAAAGTGTATCATCTCAACTTTTTGAAAAAAAATTTAGAAAATTTCTTGTGGACTTAGGAAACAATATAAGTTTATCATCGCTGTTAAACCGTATTCTACTACGAGAGTCATATTTATTGTGACGCTCGCTGGTAAATAAAACGCCACATACATATTTCACGATCGATGTAATGAACTGTTTTTCTAGGTTTATAAAAGGTAATAACAAAAGTAGGCCTACTTTGACGGCCTACGTGCCACGGTGTCTGACGTACAACTAGTTTAGAGGTACTTTAGAGCCTACAATCGCCTGGCAACAACCTCATACTTATGTGTGATTCATACATTTATCAATTTACGTATTTTTATTATTTTTAATTTTTGCATTCACAATGCTATATAATAGTTACAAGATAACATTTTACTAGAAAAATCAACCAGCCTCAAGAAGCTCGAGTGGGAATTGAACCCACGACCTTTGGATTACCGGTCCAATGCTCTGACCGCTGAGCTACCGAGACCCCAGAAGACTCGTTGAATTTTTCTAGTAGTTTGTGATTAACGCTGCAAGTTAGCATTTTAAGTAGCTGAGTGACCAATCTTTCATTTACTTTTTCTTTGATTATCTCATAACTACTGTTTTTACGCATAGCAGGTTTTGGTTTGACAACGACAATGTACTGTTTATCAAATGATACAGAATATAAGTATTTTTTGGTCATCTCGTATGATTTATATATTTATTTACTTGTAGTTAATAATAAAGATATTATGTTTTTTTTATATTTTTTTATTATTTCTTCTGTTTATGGCTTTTAACGCGGACGAATGGGTATTCAAGCATTTATGTCTTTTCATATGTTATGTTACGTCCACGTACCACAGTATAAATATATAATAATTTCAAGGTTTTTCAATGCATAGCCCGGGTTTGTCATCATCAACCCGCATTTGGCATGCGCGGTAACAAAGACAATATCCATTAAATTGTAGACATTGAATGGGCGCCTTTGGCTTTCAAAGTAAATAAGTAAATAATGTTGAATAATTTCGGCGGGCTGGTTAGAACCACGATAGCTCAATTGGGAGAGCACCTGACCCGGTATGTCAGAGGGGTGCAGGTTCAAAACCTGCTCGTGGAAATTTTTTCAACATTTGTGTTCTTGTAATTTGTTTCGCAACAAAATTTTTAAGAACATATATAATTAATTCCAGAACATTTAACGTTAAATGTATTGTACATTAGACTATTTTTTATTTGACATAAACAGGAATTTCTGCTGTAACCTAAAAAGATATAGACGGAACACAATAGTGACGTCATAGTTTGCTATTCCCTTAAATCTATTTTTTTTAAATGGTTTTGACAGTTGTTAAAAGTTTATCTATTGACTAACCAGTCAATTAGGTAATTCTTTGACATATTACGTATCTTTTATTTTTGTTCAGCTTACAGGTCCTGCCAGTCACCGTTAGATGTGTGCCGTGACCACGTGTGCATAGGGGAGGAAAGCTGCGTGGTATACTCCCCACCAGAGTGCCCAGGCTGCGAACCCATACCGCTGTGCAAGATACTCTAGTTATATATAGCACGTAATAATTTAATTTCATAGATATTAGAAGATAATTGTTTAATTATTTATCATTATCATTACCATCATCTAATAACCTTGGATACATTGGAGCTTGATGGCTAGCGCGTTCTGGTTACGATCTTGCAACTTTTTCAATGTCGAATCACTAGATTGGAAGTCATTAGATTAGAAGTTAAAAATATCCCACCTACTCCGTGCTTCATAACATTGTTGTTATGGCGATTGACTGCGATATGATTGTGTGAGTTCGTTAAGCTAGTCTAGTCAGGCAGATAGCGCCCTACCAATATAACCTTCTTGCGATAATCATTCTTACGTCAATGTAATATTCCAAGCATGTCCAAGTTGCACTTGGCAAGTTCTCATTTCGAAAGTGTTCGAAATCTCTTTCGACTGTTGACCGTAGACAATAATAAATGTCATTTCAATGCTAATGAGTTTACGACCTTTGTGGACTTTATGGTACTTATCTCTGTGCAAACTCAGAACAAATAACTAATTTGCAAAGCTTATATCTACAGCTTAGACGTGTATAACCTAAGATCTACAGCTTCATGGTAGTACAAGGAACGGTCAAGAAATAAAATAATGTTTCGGTGGATAAGCCACAGCTCTAAGACAAAGAGATCCTGGGTCCGATTCTCCATTGAGCATTGAAGCTGGGATCTCGGAAGCCGGAAATGAATTTATTAAAAAATAAAAACAACAAGCTTAGCATGATTTAATGGCGACCTTTGAGTTTACTAGGTAACCCATCACTAAATCAAGTTTCGCACCTATGTGCAATCCGGGCCAGGTGCCTAGTAAGGCTATCTTGCTTGTACAAATTTTCTTTGTAGCCAAAGAAAATTTTGTTGCATAGTGATCATATAATCAGGGGCCCAACCGCCTAACCGATTGCCTTGCCATGCCATTGCCATTTCGTACCGCCTATGAAAGCAATAGTTTAGCTAGATGACAAGATGACGTCATAAAATAGTTTATGACGTCATCTTGTTATCTAGCTAATAGGTATAGGCATATATCGAAAGCTATAGCCTATGCCTTTCGATATTGCTTTCATAGGCGGTACGAAATGGCAAGATGACTTTATAAACTATACACGTAGCCAAAGCAATCGGTTAGGCGGTCGGGGGGCTGGCTGCCAAATACGAAGAGCTTATAATAATTACTACGTTTCATTTCAAATTAATAAATAACCACAACCACAACAAAGTCACCGACAAGGGAAAGTGATAAGCTCACGTGCGTGCGTGACGTGTATATAATCTAAGATCTTGTGTAACGTCTGTTTTAATACGTACAACAAAGGATCAATTAAAAGTTAAATCAGTGTTGTTCGCGAGTGTAACCAAATAGGAAGAGAACTCAGCCATCACACTTGTTGTGCCTATTATCGTCGAAGCTCAGATGAGCTTAAATATCATTTTGTGAAATGGCGCAAAGAACATGGTCATCATGGCTAGAGCATCATCAGAATGACTTTAAATCGAAAGAGATTTTTTGGAACTGACAATTGGTTTTCAAATTAGGCAACTTTCCGTGGGACTCCGCAATTCGGGCGACAGTTCATCCTAAACTATAAAGGTGAGCGGTCACAGAGAACTTCAAGGATGTTGCTGATGCGTTGTCGACCTGAAAGAAACCTCTTTACAGCCCTTTTAAAAGAATCACAATGGGAAAACCTCATTCCACACTTTGATGGTGCATATTAGAACCACATTAAAATCTAATGTATCGCGTACTAGAGCACTCTCAAAAATAATTAATGAGACTGCCAAATTAATCCTGCTACCGTGAAACATCGACAGCGCCGAGCTTACACATGCACATTGTAAAATTGAATCTTATCACAACTAAATAAAGTTGAAAATAAGTTTAAAATAAGCCGAGTTGTTTTATTGCTAACCCTGTCACAACACCCATTTTAAATTAATTAATTCTAATGAGTCTGACAACACCCTCATTGTTTTAATACTCGTATAAAATCGTTTAACCTCCTCTCCTATTTTATGGTACTTAGCTACTGGTTTCGTCTTAGCTAGAGCGATTTTTATTTGCCACTCGATCCCTTACAAAATCGCACTAGGCACCCTGAAATACGTATGCTAGTTTCGGTCTGCCTTTATCGAATGACCTAAGAAACATTGTGATTGACGTGATCAAGATTTGTTTTGGGATCGATTAAGCAGTTATTTTTGGTACAGCAAACCAAAAAAAATATGTTCATGTTATTAGTGAAGATATCGCAACCGTTTTGTATAAAACGCTGATTATAACTCAGGATAGTTACACGATAGAAGTAAAATTAAAAGTAACGTTGTTTTAGTACACACACTCGCACATCAACTTGCCACAAACTGTTATATGTCCTCAATAGACTTTGAACTTTATGCCATAATATTATGGTTGAAAATGTTTTGAAGGAATTTGACAGTTTTGGATAGGTTGATGTGCAGGCGTACTTCAAGCAACATTGCTGCACATTTCTTAACTACTTAAAGGCTCGGACCTCGGCTCGGGTTGACCGGGCCGTGGAGGAGGAGAGAAGCGCCCAGGTACATGTCTGTACCTGGTATAGAGCGCGTGTGAACCGGCTCTTCGTTTCCTTGTTCTACGAGTACGGTATCTTGGGCCTAAACTAGTGTGCATGTTTAGTGTATTCTGTAAATGTGTAATGACATTTAGAGAATCGGGCGGGTTTAGAGGATCGGGCGGGTCTAGTACGTTACTTTAGAAAACAGTGTTATTTGTAATTACGGGTTCTTGAAAGTTTTTAATTGTAAATGTATAAAATTAAATATTGTATGATTGGTAACGACATACTTTTTTCTTTTTGTAGTTGTCTTCTATGTATATGTCTATATACTTCTATGTATATGTCTATATTAAAGCTGTTGAGTTGTTTGCGTTCATTCATCTCCACAGCTAAAAAATAGACGTCCTGAATGGGTAGTAAGTAAAAAATTTATGGACGATTCAAAAGCAATTTTCGTAAGTTTATTTAAATAAAAAATGGTTACTTTGACTTTGACTTAGTTAATATGAGAGAGAAGGAGGGCAGAAAGATACAATTTAGTAAATAGAATATGTATTACATTAGTAACAATATTTTGTGAATAACGGTCGAAATTCGGCCCATGGGCAACCGCAAGTTTTAATTAAATGCCCACCAACGCAACGTACTTTGATTTCCGATAATGAACACCGAAGCAAGTTTCGTAGCAATCCCTTTTTGCGGTGTAATTGTTCTGTTTTCAAGAACAAACAAGTTTCAATGCCGACTCCGAACTAATACTGACTCTAGCATCTTCCAAAGCGTTTATCACATAAGGTTTGGAAAGTTTTGGTATATACATACATCTACTATAGGTACAACATAAGGTGCCATTGACAGCCCAATTATAAGTATAATACGTTGTTACAGAGAATTCGACGAACAGGTTTAAGTTACTTCTTCTCCCGTTGCTTCTCCATGTGGTTTTCTACCTGTTACTACAACAGTCAGACCCTTTAAAGAATCTAAGTATGGTGTTTTCTGCTCAATGGAAAACTGTAAAAACGTTAATAGTTCAATTTTAACTAGTTGGCTTTTTATATTATAACTTAAAATTTCACGAGTACGTAACTTATATACCATTTAAAATATTTTCTGTTTGCATCTCGTTATCAACTAATAATAATAATGCAAATACTACAAAGTGACATTGTTGTTATAACCACAGACTAAGATGGTTGTAAATTGCCAGACGGCCTCCCTCCTCCTAGGAATCGAACTCGGTATGACAGGATCAGAGACTGGTGGTCAAACCACTAGACCACAGAGGCGGTTAACTAGTTAACATTTAGCCCAGTCTCTGACATCCTGATGTTTTTTTTGACTATTTCTTATGCCGTTTTATGTTTTAACCCGATTTGAAGTACTATAAAAATAGTTTATAGCTGAATCCGACTTTTTACAAAGCATTAAATCTGAGTTTAGGTACTAGAATGGAAATTGCGCAATTTGTCGCTACATTACGAAAGACCCATGCGACTTGTCGCACTCTATGAACTCTACAAAACGAGATTCACTTCGTGGCTTCTTTCGACTTACTTGCTTTTCATGACATTCTTTTTGTCAATTACATTCAAAAATATTCAAAATGTTACATTCAGTTTATGCTACAATATTTGATCTTTTATTTTGCCTTTAGTTTATGGCTGCGTGCGATTAGCACATTTAGCCAGTGTCGTTTTGTTTCATTTGACAACACTCATGCGCACTTCTGAACACTTAACGGTTAATAATCCATCATTATTTCACATTAATATTCGACATAACACAAATTTTAGAAATTAAAACAAAACTGCAGACATGACTCTTCACTTTCCCGCCAAGAAGTCAAGGGTATTCTTTTTTTTTAATCGCTTCGTGCGGTTTGCACGAAGGGCATTCTTTTGCAGCGTCAAATATTTTTTATTTTTTTTTCTCTTTATTTAATTTAGGAACTATTGTTTATGACAACATGTCAGTTCCATTGAACCTTATTAACTAGAGCAACAACAACGTTACTAATTAGAATAATAACAATGTTAACCTTAATCCTGTTTATATTTAGAGGCGAGATCTTAGAGCATCATAGCGGGACTCGAAGATGGTTTCGCCAGGATGCTCTGTAATATGCCAACATCTAGAAGCTTTTGTCGTAGTTCAATAAGCAGTGCAACTATTTCAGTTTCAAAGTTTTTACATTCCAAAAGAATGTGTCGTATATCATCTAACGTGGCACATGCATCACTATTGGGTGAGTCTACTTTTTCATTAAAAAGTTAAATCAAATATTGGGAATATTGGATAAAATGCCCTGCCTTAGAAGGACATCACTTGATTGAATTTATGCGACTTAAAGTCCGTTATGGAATGTTCCAAATCGCGTAGATTTATGCCAAACAAGCTTTGAGTTAAGTAATTTTTGAATTTATTTAATTATGTAATCAGTTAACTAAAAGTTTTCTTTACTCTTTTCTACTAAAGATACTTATGCTTATGCTTTCTTATGCGTATGCCATCAAAATGTATAACCATGTTAATTTACACTATCTATGTTACTTGTCTATGACTCTCTATGGTATCATAATAATGTGCAGCTCCAGCGGTGCCAACTATTGTAAACACACTTAGATTGTATTCATCAGTACTATTTGACATTGTCTTAATTTAGATCAATTTTTGTTTGAACGTTTTTGTGTCCTCAATGTTGGAGAGGGCTCCAATATAGTTACTGAGGCTGTAGAACAAACGGAGACATTTCTAAGTCTCGCTGGGTCTTCTCAGCACAAGTTATTGCGCCGTAGACTTTTAAAGATGGCGTAGTGACCTTCATAAAAGCTCAAATCAAGCCTAAATGAATAAAGAACTCGAATCTTGAAACTCTTAAGTCCTCTAAGACAGCATACGCCTTCCAAACCTTTTCGCTGCAGCAATAAAAGTTTTTTGGCACAAATAACTCTACAAAAGGTGGATCAACATAAATTACGAAAGCACATTCAGACTTTGATGAGTTGAAAATACTTTTTTAACTTTGTTGGCCTGTCTGTAAATGTTGATGCAAAAGTTTTTGATACTCTGTACAGTACAAAGGAGATCATGGTGAAAACAGAATCCGTTAATTATTGGATTAATTAGTAATTCTATCCCGATTCGTCACGTTATATTGTTGACGCAAAGGGCACCAATGTTCGACAGACACCTATGATTGACAATCTTTCCTTTAATCATTAGAAATAGCGGTCATCAACTGACATTTGTCTTTAGCAATAATTGAATACAGACACTGCTCCTTAGTGGTCAAGTAAATATCAATTAAATTCAATGTTATTTTTTGGAGACGTAAACTGGAGCTCAATGGCGCAGTGGTTAACGGGCCCGATCTGCGATTGCTGAGGTTAAGCAACTTTCGCAAAGGCCGGTCATCGGATGGGTGACCAAAAAATTGTCATCTTGGGCTCCTCCGTGCTTCGGAAAGCACTTAAAGCCGTTGGTCCCGGTTGCATTAGCAGTCGTTAACAACCTCCAATCCGCAGTGGGTTATGGCCAGTTCTCCCTATCCATCCATAGGGAAGGCTCGTGCCCCTGCAGTGGGGACATAAAATGAGCTGATGATTATGATGATGATTATGAAATTGATGTCGATTACTGGGTAACTATGTCGACCACTACGATCTTTAATTAATTAATTTAATTAACAAAGTAAGAGCTATAAACATTTCAATCATACAAAACTTTCTAATCTTTCTTTCTTTCTTCTAAAACTTTCTAATAACATACTTAAATACCAATAATTACCAGACTCATACTTTAGACCTTATTTTGAAAGCCTAAGCCTACCGACATGCTATTGAGACGTTATCGAATCAATAGACTTAGGCTCCGCTGTTAGAAAGACTGCAGTCGTAAATACGTGTCATGTCACATGCCTAAATTAACAACTTATAAAACACCATTTTAACCTCCCTGGATAAGAAGAATGGCGTTCTTCGCGAGTTTGTGAAAGAGCCTTTATATTTCATATTTCCCCGTTACGAGCTGCCCAGTTCTTGAACTTTTATTATGAACGCCGTTGTTACATCTTTATGTCTTTCAGTCGATTCAACTGATATTAAAAGATGGAGAATTATTTTGCTGGATCGTGCAGACAATTTTAATTAATAATAAAAATATTTATTATTAATTAAAATTGTAAAAGTAATATACAAAAGACTAAAAAAGACCATAATGCGTATTTTTTATATGTTTTATTACACAAGACGGACTTTTATAACCCCTGGTGAGAAGTGACGTAGTGCATTTCACTCGTCCCTCTTTATTGAAGAACTGGCTATCTTATTGCTTTTGAAAGGGAGAGTTTCTTAAAACTCAAGCTTAGTGTAGTGTGTAAATTTGTTTTTAATCATATGTTGTACTTCACGTACCTTAGGATTAAGTAGTCTGTAGGTATTTATAGGAATTGTTGTATATTGTTGTTGTTTTGTTTGTTCCTTGTGTCGTTATCGTGCCATAAAGGTACGATGTCTTGTGCGTGCGCGTTTTCGCCCATGTTCCAGCGCGTGGCTGCTGTCGTGCTTCACATTCGAAACACTTTTCGAGTGGGCGCACCTCAGTGGCTATGGGCGGGAACATGGGCGACAGGGTGGCCCTCGCGCGGTCATTTCCCTCGTGGATCAGGTCCCGTGACTGCCACTTAGCCTTCTGCTTCTCGGATTGCGTCCCCCAGGGTTTAGTGCGGTAGCCCCTCCGTCTCACCCTCCCAGCCGGGACTTAGTTCTGGCAGCTGATTTGGGGCCTCTCCCCCTATCAGTGGGATGTGGAAAGGCGGACGGGTAGTCCCACATAACCGCGGGCCTCTTCAAGGTTCGTGGTAGGTGGTACACCTTCCCTGGGAAAAAAAAAAAAAAAAAAAAAAAATCTTATTGCTAACAACAACAAATATTATCATTGATGGCAGTATAGTAAAGTGACAGTGACAGAATGATCCACTAAACTAAGCACGAAAAACCGTGAAATCACACCACACACACACAAACACACACAAATGAACTTAGCGATACTGTTTTAGCTGTGTTTAGATAATCGTCTTTCTGCCCTGGTCCTATGTTGCTTGAGATCGGCGCAAAGCATGCTAATAATTTTTAGAAGAATTAGTGGAGTAGTCTTTTTAGTAAAAAAAATAGTGACAGCACACTACTACACATTAGTATGTTTTATGGTAAATTTTTTGTTATTATTTTATATTTATAAAACACACATTAAAACAGACGTTATACAGAAATTATACAAAGGTGAGCTTATCTCTAGAAGAGATCTCATCCAGTCAACCCTAGCTGTGGTGTGGAACGAAAGTTTGCGGGACTATTCTACGAACAAATTACTGATAGATATAATAATTACTTAAACTATACAGCGTGTGTATTCCATACGATCCTAAATTTTTACATACGATAGATTTAAGCAGTATAATATAGTACAGTAATAAATTTTAACAAATACTGTCAATAATTAAGCGTAATAATTTTTTTAATGTTTTCCCGCCCAGCAATGTCATGCAAATATTGAATCGACAATTTTGACACTTTTATTAAAGTGCTAACGTAGACGACTTGGTTATTTGAATACATTGCGTGCCGAATTAATTTGTATGAAAAATAAAAAGTTTTCTTTTGTTAACTTAATGTACCAATTTACGTTAATTAGGGTCTTATCTAACTGCTCTTAAAATATAGGATCGTATGGAATACACACGCTGTATAACCATAATGTATAACCCTACATACGGGTTAGTGTGTTAGGCCCCCGGTGTGTGACGCCCCCGTGGTGGAGGCCCCCGATTTCGTTTTAGTGCGATAAAATTAATTAGTTGATACATACACATACACAAT
The DNA here is from genome assembly GCA_949315975.1 of Eudonia truncicolella. Classification (NCBI taxonomy): domain Eukaryota; kingdom Metazoa; phylum Arthropoda; class Insecta; order Lepidoptera; family Crambidae; genus Eudonia; species Eudonia truncicolella. The sequence goes on along the minus strand of OX438837.1, from coordinate 13,910,379 downwards.
ATAGATATAATAATTGGACAGAGGAGGAGGCAGAGGATATGCATATCTCGGCGAAGTCGGATAGGGAGCCATTATAACTTCGATCTGAAGTCGGAAACATTGTCATACTTGCGTAGACCGAATATGAACCGGATTGCCAGATTTTGCAGGCGCTCCAGTTTGTTGAGCAGCTCCTCAGTAGCATCCAAATGACGACCAATGACGACCTCCATAGCCGGGTGGCTTGCACGCCGGACTTTGGGCGGCGCGTCCTGAGGTCCCGGGTTCGATTCGCGGTCGGGTCAATGTCGAAAACTAACTTTTCGATATTGTGTCGGGTCTGGGTGGTTGTTGTACCGTCGTTGTTTCTGATTTCCATGAAACGAGTGCTTTAGCTACTTACCTTGGGATCAGAACAATGTATGTGAAGTTGTCTCATATAAATTAAAATACAAATAACAAACGTCGGCATTTTACCTCTCCTAAACTCTTGAAATAAATTATCGAACTGTTAGTAGTAAGGAAGTTTTGCAAAGAATTGCCATTTAGTAGGGCCGTCAAAAATCCAGAAAAGTCCTTGGCAAAATAAATGATGACTGATAGAAAACAATGTGTTTTAATAAAAGCGTGACCCGACTGATTTGCATTTCAGACGGTGTCACTTCGCGGACAAAACGCTGTAGCGTCCATGTTTTATTGATGAGTTTCACAAGTGATACTTGGGGAGTTAACGGGGGAGATAGTCTTAATGGGTTTGCCTGCATTTTACAGTTGATGCTGTAGGTACATTCATACATACATACATACATACATACATACATACATACATACATACAAAACGTGTAACAGAAAGGTGTGGTGAAAATTAAAAGATCCAAAGTGTATCCGATCTAGATAGGTGTGTGTTGTTACTAAGACATAGTTAATTATTTTTTATTTTTTTTATTCTTTATAGACCGCGATCTTGCCTGATGGTAAGCGATGATGCAGCCTAGGATGTAGCATACTTGGCTAGACAATACATGTTCACCCTTGCATTGAAAATACACAATGCCGAAATGTTGGCAACCTTGCGTCGATATTCAAGACACTGCAGCGTGGATTCGACGAGTTTAGAGTCGCCAATGACCCTCTTAGCGCGCTTATCAATAGAGTCTAAGGCGGCTAGCTGATACTTGGCAGATCCATCCCAGAGATGGCAGCAGTATTCCATACAGGATCGGACTTGTGCTTGGTAAAGCTGAAGCAAGGATGCCAAGTTTTTTGCTGCGGTTTTTGCCATGGACTCTAGTAGTGGCCCAAGTTTAGATTTGCAGAGATGGTCATACTTAGCAAGCTAAGATGGTTAGATATCGCCACAGAAACACCACGGAAAGTCAGAGTCAGTTGGAAAGGACCGTTTGGCAGAGAAGAAACACGCCTGTGTTTTGGTGGCGTTGAAGTCGGCCAGGTTAGCATCACCCCAGTCGGAGATAGCTTCTAGGACCGTGTCCAAACGCTCAACCATGATTTCTCGACAAAACCGAACTACGTCCTCCTTGGTCTTTGCAGTAGAGAAATATCTGTCCACAACTGTGCTATCGTCTGCGTACCCTAGAATTCCGGGAAACAGCAGATCGTTTATGTGGAGCATGAATAGGGTTGAATATTGATATTAGTGAAGTCATGATCAATTTTTTTGTTGACTTTACTTTTAACTATCTTATATCCTATATATTGTAATTTGGGACGAAGCACCACTTCAATAGTGATATAGGACAAACTAAGAATTTTCTGGAATGTGGGACGAAATTTCGGGACGAACCAATAATAAATCGCCGAGCATAAGCTAGCAGCAGTGGTCAAAAATGTAAGTATCTACACACAGGTTACTAAACCACTAGGGCTGTGACTTGTTTGTTTTGGTGTGACGTCACAATAGAATTATTTAATTAAAAATTTCATAACAAATTAAAGTTAATATTTATGTGTTAGTAACTCAGCATACGCGATCTAGATCGGATACACTTTGGATCTTTTCATTTTTACCACACCTTTCTGTTACACGTTATATACATATATACTACTATGAGCACTATACAACACATGATTAGGACTTCTTGGCGGGAAAGTGAAGAGTCATGTCTGCGGTTTTGTTTCATTTTCTAAAATTTGTGACAAATCGAATATTAATGTGAAATAATGGTGGATTATTAACCGTTAAGTGTTTGTAAGTGCGCATGAGTGTTGGCAAATGTAACAAAACAGTGCAACTTAACTTTTCAAATTCTCTCAAGAAGTCCGCCTGAGGAATTAGTAAAGCCCCACATCTTTACTGAGATACTCGAGGGGTTGGGGGTATATCATTTCTCACTTCTCATTTCTATTATCATTCATCATCATCATACTGGAAGGAAATATTGTATATTTATTTATTACTTGTAAGAAAAATTACTTTGACACTGGCTAAATGTGCTAATCGCACGAAGCCATAAACTAAAGGAAAAAAAAAAAACACATGATCGGTCATGAAACTGGTCCGTCAGTTTTGATCACACTTCTTGTCACTATCAATTAATATCGTTATGGTCGAAGGTTTTACAACTTTTAATATTTTGCCACACATCTTCCAGGCAATCATCGATCGAAGGCATCTCGATTGAGATCAAGGCGAACCCCATCATAAATAAACTGTTTGTAAATGGAGACCAAACAATTTCATTTATAAAACCGATAGTCACGTTTTTCTTAACGGTTGTATTAGTCGACAAGTTTTAATTTTGACTACATTTCTATTTTTATGCAAGTACAGGCCCTAAGAGGATTTTAATTTTACACCCTATCGTGTCGTTTTCTATCTCCCCATAAATCGAAGTAGACTCAATGAATTTTCCATTTTATGATTCGTTTTATGTTGAGAGTGTATTCGAGATGGTTCTTCGGACGGTCACGTTTATAGCTTCAATATAGAGGAAATAGCATACTGACTATATTATAAGTGCTGTTCTATCAGCACTACCTTTTACAGAAGTGCTATCACATTTTTGCTAGTTCAAAAAAGCTATCACGGATGGTGTGTAACGACATTTTATGGTAACATCATTTTTTTACAAATATAGTGTTAGTGACTTGAAAAAACAGTGCAACGTTACTTTTCAAATTTCTCAAAAAGTCCAAGTAAGATTTAGTCAGTTATTCATTTATTATTATCTATTAATATTCAAAAATGTTTAACAATATCTTCTTAATATCTCGCTCTAACTTTGAAATTTGCTATATATGCAAACCATACATTTATTAACAACACAATAAGTAACAATGACCCATGACAATATTGAGGGTCCGGCCGTTACGCCCTCATTCCGCGAGGCGCATGGCCGGGACGCCCACGATTTTAAAAATTTGTTTGTCCGCGACGCCCTCGGCCGTGACGCCCACGGTTGTAAAAAAAAACTTTTTTTTACTCAAAATTTGACCTACTGTTGTGAATAGAAGTGTTTTTAATTAAGTATCTTTCAACATGACTTTACGATAATTTTGTGCATCATGTTTCATTTTGTAAGTATTTTGCGCTATTACAACAGTAAGAAAGAGTAAAAAAACATTTATAAATAAATATAAATAATTTATTTAAATTTTACCTCTGTGCAAATACCTACTGTATATTATAGTAAAAACATTGTACACCAGCTGTAACACACCCAGTGAGAACTAAACCAAAAGTATGATCTAGATTTAATTTCATTGAATGAATAGGTATGTCTTGTTTTTTTTATATTCTCAAAGCCTATATTGATTTGTTAAATTTTTATATTTTACATATTTTATTTACCTCTAAGTTTATATAAATCTAACTTTACCCGGTAGTTGTAGTATTGTAGACTTATGCCCAAATTATGTAATTACTTGTTGATTTTTCAATTTTATTAGTTTGTAGATTTTTATATTCAAAACGATTCAGATTATTAATATTAACAAAAGATAAACAAAAAGAAAAAAATAAATGATTATACAAACAAAATCAACTAACTTTTATTTCACCTAATATTTCTACTATACAATTCAACTTACTTATTAATATTTAAACAAAAAAATACATAGTTCAACTCAGACTAACATTATTTATTATTTTCTTTTAACAATTTTAATCGCAACAGTACTTTCTCAAGAAATTTGTAAAAAAAATAAAAACCATGAGCGTCGCGGTCGAGAGCGTCGCGGAAAAACAAATTTTAAAATTCGTGGGCGTCCCGGCCGATCGCCTTGCGGAACGAGGGCGTAACGGCCGGACCCAATATTGATTGTATGTGATCTCATTTAGTTAATGTTCTGTATCTACACAATGTATTTGGTTTTTCTCTTTTTGCCATGGCACATATTTTGCAATGGCGCCACTTCACGAACAATATTGATGATGATGAATGATAATAGAAATGGGAAATGAGAAATGATATTACCCCCTCAACCCCTCGAGTATCTCAATAAAGATGTGGGGCTTTACAAATTCCTCGGGCGGACTTCTTGAGAGAATTTGAAAAGTTAAGTTGCTCTGTTTTGTTATATTTGCCAACACTCATGCGCACTTACGAACACTTAACAATTAATAATCCACCATTATTTCACATTCATATTCGATTTTCTTTTCTTACAAGTAATACTTATAAATAAACAATATTTCCTTCCTGTATGATGATGATGAATGATAATAGAAATGAGAAGTGAAAAATTATATAAATAAAAAAAAAATAAAAAAAAACGTTTATTTCGATCAACAGACTTAACATGGATCCCATTGGGTTAGAAAAATCAAAAAGCTTAGTCTGTACTAGTGTTAGTAAAATCATTTATTATCATCGTGTATTAAAAACTATCACAAATCACAATCACCCAGCGCACCATACACCTCCACATGGGCGAGTTGTACCGGTCAGCCACCGTCCGCACAACGCTGTTGGCACTGCCACGCAATCTGTTTAGGGGATCTGAGTAATCTGAGGGATACTGTCTTTTTGCGAATGATGGCATGGAAGCCATCAGTTTGACATTCCGTAAATATCCCTGATGCGCTACGGAAGTGCGGCAGCCCCAACAACATTTTAAAGATATTGTTATATTGGACGCGCAGGACATCAAGCGATCTTTTGGTATGATGAACCCACAGACTTCCCGTGTAGAAACTTTGACAGTATGCTTCAAAAAGCGTAAGTTTTACATCAGTACTACAACGGGAGAATCTGCGAACCAGCATGTTACCTCGCACTGCCAATGCCCTAAGCTCCCTTTCAATATCTACATCGTCGTCGGTAAGGAAATGCCCCAGATATTTGAACTTATCAACACGCTTTACTTGCAAACCATTATGGGTAATGGGGTGGTAATTGTCGGGACACTTACCGGCGGCCTTAAAGACCATGTACTCAGTCTTCTTTATATTATATGCGAGACCGTGCGTTGCCGCATAGTTCTCGCATACTCTCAACATCTTCCTAATTGCATTCGCAGTTGGGCTGAGCAGCACCATGTCATCAGCGTAATTGATATATAGTATGTATATACCCCCGCGCATATTTATCTTTATTATATATATAAATCTTCTGTGCGTGTGTATGTTATTGAACTCCTTCTATACGGCTGGACCGATTTGGATGAAATTTTCTGTGTGTGTTGAAATGGATTCGAGAATGGTTTAGATTTAAAATTGGACCCGGTAGGTGGCACTGATATAGTGGTCCATCGTGGGATACGGGTGTTCTTAAGCGGACGAATGATTTGTTTGTTTTGTTGTCATGGAAACTGTCAACGTGAAACTGTCAAAGCGGTACGAAGTCCGCCGGTTTGCTAGTATTTATATAAATGAATTGGTGTTGCCAACGTCAAATCTTCATAATCCGGCCAAAAATATGTCCTCGTCAGAAATTCCCTCTGAACAAAAACTGAAAGCATTTATTAAGCGAACTAAAATGCGGAATAAGTTGATCCCTTTCATCTTAACTGACTGCCGGAGTTACTTAAGGCATTACCTAATGGGCCATTTAGGCAAAGACGACCTTAAAATGACGGCAACAATTTTTAATAGACAAATAAAGTGTGGGTAGTCTTAATACGCTAAAGTGTCATTTTGTTTCCCTTCTCCGAGGGGTTCGGATCAGGGGGCGCCCAGGTATATGTCTGTACTTGGTATAGAGCGCGGGTGAACCGGGTCCATAAACAAGGCGACCTGAATTTTGTCACATAAATTATCGTTTTCATTTTCGTTTCGGAATGGTGAAAAAAGTCGAAATAAAATTACTAATTAACTTGAACTCAAGTTATCCATTCGTTAATCAACTTTCCCGATGCCTGCATTGCGCAAAACATCAAGTGGATGCCAAGCCATTATAAGCTAGCTTGCAATTAGCATTGCCGAGCTGTTTGGTCGAAACCATACAGTCATCAACAAAAGTAAGTTAACACATATATGCATCACGTGAGCACGGTTTTACCACAGTATGGTTGTACATGATTTATTCACTAGATCCTAATAATGTGTGTTGATATTTATGTCATAATCATAAATGTGTTTTATGCAAAGTACCAATCAATATTAATAAAAATCAATTACTACATGTATGTCATAGCATCACTTGAGAACGGCTAGACCGATTTGGCCGATTTATGTTTTGTTGTGTTCGTAAGACAATGTTTGTATAAAACAAATTTCGACGTGATACGAGTGTTCACTGAAGCGGACGAAGTCGCGAGCGAACCACTTGTATTTTATAAAATACTAGCGGACCCGGCAAACGTTGTTTTGCCATATAATATAATGAAAAAAAAAATGTTTGGGGTGGACCACTCTTATCACTTAAGGGTATGAAAAATAGATTACGACCGGTTCTCAGACCTACCGAATATACATATAAAATTTCATAAAAATCAATCGAGCCGTTTCGGAGTAGTATGCCAACTAACATTGTGAAGAAGAGAGAAGAAGAAGAAGAGAATTTTATATACAGGGTGGAAACTTTCAGCGGGGCAGTAAGGGGAAGTACCTTATCCGTTGCAACAACACGAAAATGATCTTAGGAGACTATTCATAATTTTTATAGAATTTTGATCCCCATTCACAGATTTTCAAAAAAATTTACAATTAGCAAGAAAATAGCCATTTTACACAAAAACATTTTTTGATGCTAATCGATCCTGTTTCTAATACTGATCAAAAACTTCTATGGGACCAACCATCGTTGGAGTACTCAAAAAGTCACAAATTGCACTTTTCCCCTACATTTTGTAAAGAATTTGTGTAACTGAAATACAAAAAATAAAATAAAAGACAAATGATCACCTAGAATTTGACACATCAAAAAGAAGGCACATTAATTTTATTTTTTTATTAACAACATAACATGATGATGTTATTCTTATTTAAAATCTTGCTGTTTCTTGCCCTACGATATCAAGTGCTCGAAGTGATCGCCATTTTGACGAATACATAAATTTTTCCTCTTAACGAGAGAAAGAGCCACCTTGTGCAAGATTTCTTAAAACATTCAACACAAACAAACCTTTCTGGTTGGCACATGACTAGAATAATATTATTTAATGAAAATTGTATTTTATTTAATTGTCACTAAGAGTAATACCGCAATACAGCGCGCTCATTCGTCAAATCAAATGGTGCGCACTTCCCCGATTGGTTGGTACCATCCGACGGCCAACTCTACCACCGCGCGCTCATTCGTCAAATCAAATGTCGCGCGCTTGCGCGCTTCCCCGACTCCCACAAATTGCAAGAAAGCGAGATGAAAGATGTTACACATCAAAAATAAAACGGAAATAAATAAAACAAAAACAACTAACCCTCCCCGAGTCATTCTAGGTGCCAAGGTGCCCAACACACTAGAAATGAAACACTTTACACGGATTTAACAAAAATAATGTGCTCACTGTGTTACTTCACAAAACCTGTCGCAAAAGGAAATCTCTAATAAGTCAGTGAAGGCGGCTCAGAATAAATAATAACTAAAGCTATTAGTTATTGTTCTGAGGAAGGCGGCTAATGGAATTTTGAATTTGTGAGTTAACTTTGACATCTCATAAAAAATTAAATGCCTTCCTGACCCAGCCAGGAATCGAACCTGGGTCTTCCGCAATCTGGGCCGAAATTTTATTTAAAAAAAAATACTATAGCGTCGTGTTTTTCAAATTTGTGGTATTTCATCTGTAAAGATGAATCTGAATAGCCATCGGTTGCAATAACCGTTGGATAGATGGCACTCTGCCGCTAAAAAGCAGTCAACAATAAAAAAAAAACAGTGAAAAAAATTCAGTGCTTACGTCGTCAGCCTTCCCGGTAGCATAATGGTCAGTGAAACCGCCCGGATTGCGGAAGACCCAGGTTCGATTCCAGGCTGGGTCGGGTAGGCGTTTAATTTTTTCTATGTATTTTATAAAGAAAAAAATATTTAATTCAGCTTCAGTGCAGCAATTAGCACTTAAAAATAAAATTTATCTCAAAAATCTATTTTTTTTTAAAACCTGTGATTTTAATCCAGGCAGGGTGTAAATTGTACCTGTTATTGTTTATTCTCTTTTAAAATTTGCATTTTTTTTTTCTGTGCCTCGCGTTGGTATTACTCATTGTTATTAGGCGAGTAGTAGGGGTTTGTCATATCCTTTTTTAGTTTTTTATGTTTTTCAAGTAAAAGGCTGTCACTCTTTACGAGAGACCGTAGCATAAATAACTGGGTCCGTAGCATAATACGTTCGTCGCATAGATTGCTACGTAACGTAGCAAATAATCGCAAGCGTTGAAAAATTTAATAAGAATAAAAATAAGAAACATTTATTGACCTGCACGACACATTACAATAACAAATACAAAAAGGATACATACACAGATGATAATTAAAAACAAGTTAGCAACACAGTTTGAAATTAAAAACACAAATTAAATCAAATTAAATAAAATGTTTTTGTTTTGTTTATATAATTTTAACGCAAATTTTGTTGCGATACAAATTACAAAAACACGATGTTGAAAAAATTTCCACGAGCAGGGTTTGAACCTGCACCCTTCTGACATACCGTGTAAAACATTTTATAAATAGCTTGCCTACTTCTTAACTGATCTTTAGTATTTGTAAAAATATTATGATCAGATGTTAATGACGGTAATTGTTGACATTGAATTGGCGCCTTTGGCTTTCAAAGTAAAAGTAAATAGTGTTGAATAATTTCGGCGGGCTGGTTAGAACCACGATAGCTCAATTGGAAGAGCACCTGACCCGGTATGTCAGAAGGGTGCAGGTTCAAACCCTGCTCGTGGAAATTTTTTCAACATTGTGTTTTTTTTTCATATTAAATAAATAATAATATAAAAGGTTGTTGTTATTAAAACAAATAAATAGGTTTATAATAAGAAAAATATTAACATAAATACTTAACACAGTTATTAAAAATAAATAAGTATAAATAATATCTCAAATCGAGGAGCTCGATGGCGCAGTTGTTAAAGCGCCGGGTCTGCGAGTGCTGAGGTTAAACAACTTTGGTAAAGGCCGGTCATCGGATCGGTGACCAAAAATGTATCTCCTCGAGCACGGAGCACGGAAGACGTGCTCCGGAAGGCACGTATAACTGTGGGACCCGGCTGCATTGGCAGTTGTTAACAACCACCAAGCCGGCCCGCGTGGTGGTTCTGACTAGGGAATGCAATCTCGTTCAGAAAAGGGCCGAGATCTCGCGAGATCTCGGCCCTTTTCTGCGAGATTAATCTCGGCCTAAAAATGGGCGAGATCTCGCGAGATTGGCGAGATTGAACTCGAGCATGAAAACGTCCTATTTGACGCGCAGCAAGAAGGAAATGAATCTATACGAGTCCGGGGGGTCTAAAGGAGAACTTTTGCAGTTCGCTGATAACTGCCTCACAACTATAGTACCAACAAGTGTGGAATCTGAAAGGGCATTCTCAGCGGCTGGCTATCTAGCCTGCAAAATAAGGTGTAGGTTAGGTGACGATACCTTAAATACGTTGTGCTTTCTAAGAAGCTATTTCCAAAACAGTTTGTAAATAATTGTATAGCGAGATGTTGCTAATGTTCCTAATTTGATTGTTTTTATTTGGTTTTCACTTTATATTCTATTTCTCTTTTTAGTTTGGCGAAATGAGCCTTTGATTTGTTTGATCTCAACTCAAATTCTATTATTTTTGTTAATTAATCTTTTTGACTTCGTAAAAATAAATGTTGATTTCAAAATACCTATGGTTCCTTTTCTTTCAATGTCCCGGGAGTTCTATATCTATTTTATTAGTGAAATTATTTGCAAAAATCGATACTCTTAACTACCAATCTCGCGAGATCTCGAAATTGCCGAGATCTCGCGAGATTGATTTTCATAATCTCGCGAGATCTCGTCCGATCCTCAATCTCGCGAGATTGCATTCCCCAGTTCTGACCCGTTCTCCCTATCCATCCATAGGGAAAGCTCGTGCTTCAGCAGTAGGGATATAATATGACCGGGTGATGTGGTGGCGATGTGGTATATATAATAAGAGGAAAATAAACATAAATACTTAACACAGTCGTTCAAAATAAATAAATAAAGTAAATTCAACTGCCATTTTTACCACTCCTTATAATGTCCTCGGTATGTATTTTTTGTATGGTGTACATTAAAGTATATAAGTACATTATTGTTTCGAGACCAAATCAAAAAAAGTTCGTCTTGAAAAAAGGCCAGGTCAAGAGTACCCTTAACCGAAGAGCATGTATGAAGGGAATAATGAAAGTGGACGAAGCGAAACAAGTATGTAAGGATCGTAGCAAGTGGAAAGAAGTGGTCTCTGCCTACCCCTACGGGAAAGAGGCGTGATTATATGTATATACATTAAAGTACATTTTAATTTCATTTTCATTAAATTTTATTTTCGTTTTATTCATTACTCGGTGTCATTTGTTTCCCCATGATTGAAATCAAGTAATCGCAGTAATTGATGAGTATTTGCCTAATCACCACGACGCTTGCCAAATGCGAGCTGGTACGAAATACCTGTGCCTGGAAATTGAACCCAGGACCTCCGGATATCGGGTATTGCCCACTCAGCCACTGAAGCGACATATAATTAAATTTTCATTAATTTGTATCGTATGTTTCAATTACCATTGGCATTAATTCATGGTATATCATCCAATTTATGGTTAGCAGCTTAAACTATTCATCATTCGCTCAGCCAAATTAAAATGGTTTTCTGTAATGATGGAAGCACCGAATGGCATGCAATCAAGCTAATTGGAACTATGGTAATGAAGTCAAGGCTCTGTCGGCTAGATAGATATCTGAACGATGTTGGCTAATATTTTAGTGTCGTGTCAACACTTTGGTATTACACGAATTAAGTAATTAATCAAAGTTATGAAGTGCTTCAAGGAGCGGTAGAGTTTGGCAGACTGACAGGCGGCTTGAACCGTTGAGTGCTTTTAAGAAGCTCGAAGCATATTTCGACTTCCTTAGTAGAGCTTCCCTCTTCTCCTTCACTCTTGCAATCATATTTGGAGGAAGTAAAGACTTTTAGTGGGTATGACATGCCAGTGTCAACTGCACAAAACAAATCGACCTCGATTCTGCTATATTAAAACGTTTACAAACTTATCTCAAAGGCCTGTGACATTTTGACTACGGGGAAAATGTTAGAATTTTCGTAACGCCAATTGAGACGAACGATATATAAAGGTAAACGTAAACCTTATCTTATCTTGACTCATTGGGGCCAACCGAGGTTTTCCTCTTCCAGTAGCACTTCGACCCAGCGAGATTTTTTGTGCAACAAATGTAATAGGTATAAATGCATTTCTATAAATTAATTAATCAATCAAAACATAGCCCAAACATCTCCTATGAAAGTTCACGTTTTAATTAATTTGCTGACCGTGCCATTGTAGTACAAGTCACAGGCTCGCAGGCTGAGATGGCTGAGACCATCGATATAAACTAATTAACCATAAACGTCAATCAGCTTGCTTAATTAGCTGTGTTGTGTATTGACAGCTGCCATTCACAGGCGCTAAGCTTATTTCAAATCAATAGTTATGACGTTCGAATAGTCAAATAAACATAATAGAATAGAATAGTCTCTTAAACATTGTGAAATGAGCGAAATATCACACTCGCTTGTTCCACAAAATCTAAGTCAAGACGATAGTCTTTTACCAGTGGACGCGCTGCTGAAGTGAAAAGTTATGTGTGTTACACGAGAGCTAAGTTTTTTGCATCTCGTGCCTTTGAGTGCCCTCGCCACACACAGGATTCAAATTTAGAATCCTCTCTACGCTCTCTAGACTCGCTACGCTCGTGATTCAATCGTTGAATCCTTCGCTTACTCAGGATTCAAAATCAGCACTCGCAGCAAAAAAATTATTTGTGCAACAAGAGAGCAAAGTCGTTTTTTGCTGCGAGTGCTGATTTTGAATCCTGAGTAAGCGAAGGATTCAAAGGCACGAGATGCAAAAAACTTTGCTCTCGTGTAACACACTTAACTTTTCACTTCAGCAGCGAGAACACTTTAGGAGATAAAATAATAAACAGGAATAGATTGCAAAGCCCGGTGAAGCTGAAAATGCCGCAGCGGCAATCAGCAATCTCTCTCAAAAAAAAAAGGAATAGATTGAAATAACTAATTATTGTGAATCAAAATAATTAACATTGTAGGTAGAGATATTATTCAACTCTTTACGCCAGCCATGAAATTTTATTCCCGCTCTTTTATTTAAATTAAGGCGTGTTCGGAAATAGCACCCATGATATTTTATTATTCAAAATATATTACGTAACATTATTGAAACTAGAAATAAATATTTACAGGTTAAATATCAGTTTTATTTGCAGTAAATACTTATTTTTGTTTAAATTCAACAATAAGTTAAACATTCAATAAATTACATTAAAAGACATAATTATCTTTTTGCAAAATTTGTTTAGTTAGTACGAGATTCCAAACGTGTTTGTCTTTGAGGTCGTATTCAAAATTGGATCTTAGAAGGGCTGGTCTTTGTCTCTCTCTCTTTCTAATGGCGGGAAAGAGATAGAGTGTGAATGTTTCGAATTGTATGATTAACCAAAGGCTGAATACAATATTCGCGGCTTTCTGAAAAAAAAATTAAAAAGTTACTTGGTCTCACTCAGTGAGCAAAATCGCTTTTTGCTCACTGATTTCAGGCAGCAAAACCTACATGTTTGAGCTACTGAAGTGAAAAAGTTATTGTTCTCACGGGCCTACCTGGGTTCCTACCTGAGGCTAAATGCACGGTTTTGGCAGAATTACAGCGCCAAGCGCTCAGCTTTTGCTGAGTCAGGGCCCATTTGCTGCTATTGTACCACACATACTTCAATGGGCACCAAACTGATAAAATACTGTTAGTTTTTTATTACTTACATTTTAATTTTAATATGAAATTATTAATGTTGTTGTCTTTGTTGAGTTACTTAATTCTTTGTATTTATGTTTGTTTCTTTATGTAATTGTTAATTTAATCGCCTTGTATAAATGTATTTATGTGTGCTTACGTAGTAAATAAATTAATGTCTATGCTATGTCTATTAGCTCAGACTGCATTTTCAGCTTCACCGGGCTATTTTGAAACTTAAAGGTTCAAGCGGTGTGAAACGAGACACCGTCAGAGGTCCTCTGAGGGAGCGGCATCACGCACTAGCGGCGTGTCCCCGTGCCTTGCTAGATTCTTCAAGGGGTTCGGATCGAAACGGAAGCGGAACAACCCGAGGGCGCCTCTGAAGGCTCCAACTTTGGCTCAGGTTGACCGGGTCATGGAGGCGGGGAGAAGCGCCTGGGTACATGTTTGTACCTGGTATAGAGCGCGTGTAAACCGGCTCGTCGTACCCTTGTTCTACGAGTACGGTGTCTTGGGGCTTAACTGGTGTACATGTTCAGTGTATTCTGTAAATGTGTAGTGGCATTTAAAGGATCGGGCGCGGGCGGGGCCATTTTAATTGGCTATTCGATGACGTTAACGAAAATGAGTATTTGTATGGCATTGACTTGACTCCCGACACGTAAATCATTGCTGAGTCATATCGTCTGGTATGGCGCAGTAATGAAGTGCGGTTTAATAAGTAGGTATTCATATTAAAAATTAAAGATATACGAGTATGTGACTAACAAAGAATAAGTTAATACTGACACATTACGAGTACTAAGCCCGGTGAAGCTGAAAATGCCGCAGCGGCAATCAGCAATCTCTCTCCAAAAAAAAAAAAAAAAAACATTACGAGTCTTGGTCACTTAAATAAATAAATGTTATATTCTGTTCTATTGAAGCAGCACCTCCCAGTGACAAACGAGGAGAGTTAAAGTTTGGCTATACCTACAAATTTTTGTTTTCGTTAAAGTAACATATCGTGGAGAAGACGACATCGCATTCCTATATAATGCTAATCATCAAAAAAACTTCGTTTCGCCTAGTGAATAGCAACTCAATTTGTTAGCAAGTTATGTCATGCGCTTTACCAGGCACGTAGATGTATTATGTACTATATCAATGAGCGGATTACCATGTACCAATAGTGATCTATAATAAGGTTAACGTCGGGCTAGGGTAATGCAATCAGGCTCGCTATGAATTAAGTGAGTACCACCTGGACTAAAATTCATGTTTGCAGTATTATAAATATACACAGTCAGGTCATAAGTATTGTCACACAGTAAAAACTTTTCTTTTAGAATGCTGGCCACAAAAAAGTTTATTGAATTCTAATTTCGAATTGTTCATGAAAATAAAAATGAATACTTTTTAGAATTTTACTCATTTTTAAATATGGAGTGGACGCTTAAAGAAGACCGTGTTGCAGTTATTGCGTTGCATCGTTGCGGTTACGCGCCAATTCAAATTTTTGACATACTGAAAAATTTGAATTTAACCAAAAGATTCGTTTATCGTATCATCAAACGATACAATAAAGACTCTAGTGTAGATGACAGGTCAAGAAGTGGTCGCCCTCGGTCTGTTAGGACTTCAGCAGTGATAAAAGCTGTGAAGGCGCGAATTCAAAGAAATCCCAAACGTAAGCAGAAACTGTTGGCCCTTCAGATGGGGTTAAGCAGAACCACGATGAAAAGGGTGTTAAATGAATAATTAGGGCTTCGGGCATATCGAAGAAAAACAGGACATCGTTTGAATGCTTGTCTAATGGACCTGAGACTGAAGAGATGCCGCGCTTTGTTGAAGCGGTACGCGGGAAAAAAATATCGGGAAATTCTTTTTTCGGATGAAAAAAAATTTACCGTAGAAGAGAGCTACAACAAACAAAATGATAAGGTGTATGCACACAGTAGTGAAGAAGCGAGCAACCGTATTCCGCGTGTCCAACGAGGTCATTTTCTATCCTCGCTCATGGTATGGTTGGGAGTTTCTTATTGGGGCTTAACTGAGGTACATTTTTGTGAGAAAGGTGTAAAAACGAATGCAGTTGTGTATCAAAATACAGTCCTGACGATCTTTATGGAACCTATTTCTCATACCATGTTCAATAACAGGCAGTGGGTATTCCAACAAGATTCGGCGCCAGCTCATAGAGCGAAGAGCACACAAGACTGGCTGGCGGCGCGTGAAATCGACTTCATCCGGCACGAAGACTGGCCCTCCTCCAGTCCAGATTTGAGTCCGTTAGATTACAAGATATGGCAACACTTGGAGAAAAAGGCGTGCTCAAAGCCTCATCCCAATTTGGAGTCACTCAAGACATCCTTGATTAAGGCAGCCGCCGATATTGACATGGACCTCGTTCGTGCTGCGATAGACGACTGGCCGTGCAGATTGAAGGCCTGTATTCAAAATCACGGAGGTCATTTTGAATAAACTTTATTGTCATAAGAATCTATGTTTTGTTAAGTTCATTTTGGTATATAAATGGTTACATAATGATTAAACTTGTCTCAATTATTTTATATTAAACATGTGACAGAACTTATGACCTGACTGTGTATATATAATATTCCTTATTTCACAAAAAAACACACAAATAGAAAACAATGTACAAACAATGGTGAGCAAAGGTGGACTTTTCTTTAAAATAGATCTCTTTCAGCCAGCCTAAGATGGAATGGGAGCTTTATGTATAAGCGAAGCAACAAAAGTGTAAATAAGTAGTAATTTATTAATAATAGATAGATAGATAGATAGATAAATACTTTATTGCTCACACAAGTTAAAACCAAAAACAGGTACATACAAAAAATCTTAAAGCTAGCATGGGCAAAGGCGGTCTTATCGCTTTAAGCGATCTCTTCCAGACAACCTTTGGTTTAGGATCCCAAGAGGGAGATAGAGGAAGTGCGCAAATACAGTAGAATATAATAGAAACACTCGTATACCAGTACATAAAAAGACATACATAATAATAATATATAAATATAAATATAATATATAAATAATAAATACACATACATACATACATACATACATACATATAACACCAACAATAAAAACCTAAAACATGTTACTAGCACGTGACTGATGCAATAGATGACTGTGCAGTTTAGACTTAAAGGCGGAAAGGGTCTTAGAGTGACGGATTTCAGACGGTAGCTTATTCCAAAGACAAGTAGCTCGGACAGTAAAAGAATTCTTAAAATATCCCGACCGGGTAAAGGGAGGCTCAAGAATGTTATCCGAATTTGACCTTAGATCACGCTTGTGTTCCGCCCCAAGAAATCGGAAACACTCTTTAAGGTAAGAAGGAGTACGAGGATCAAACAGCACGTTAAAAACAAGGATGAGAATATGTTCCTCGCGACGCAACCTAATGGGAAGCCATTCAAGCCTGTTCCTGTATTCAGACACATGGTCGAACTTACGCAAACCGTAGATGAACCTGATGCAGAGATTTTGGAGACGTTGTAGCTTATCAAGTAAGTCCTCATTTAAGTCCACAAGGCAGACATCAGCATAATCCAAGATAGGTAGAAGGAGAGATTGCGCAAGTTCAACTTTGGTCCTCACAGGAAGCAAGTTCTTCCACCTCCTAAGCGACCCAGAGGCAGCAAACACTTTTCGACTCATCTCCGATATTTGTGGAGACCAGGAGAGGGTGCTGTCGAAAAGTACTCCTAGGTTTTTTACCACGTTACCGTAGTTCAATGAGACACCGTTAAACATGAGCGTAGGGATAGACAATTTGTTCACCTTTGCAATTTGTTTAAATCCCCCGATTATGATAGCCTGTGACTTGTCGGGGTTGACCATTAGGCCATGGGCTCGACTCCAATCATATATAATCCCAAGGTCAGCATTAAGGCTTGAAATCATACTCACAATATCATCAACTGAGGCCTGAGAATAGATTTGCAGGTCGTCAGCATACAGGTGGAACTGACATGAAAGGAGTGGAGTGAGGAAATTAATAAAAATCGAAAAAAGGAAAGGAGAAAGGACACCACCCTGGGGCACACCTGCAGTGACATCACAGGCACATGACAATTTGTCATTAGCACGGACAAACTGCCGCCGCCCGACCAGGTAGCTACGAAACCACTCTAACACCGTATCTGATACTAGGAGAGATCTCAGCATTGCCAGAAGAATGTCGTAGTCAACTGTGTTGAAGGCATTGGAGAAATCCAAAAGAACTAGCGCTGTCAACTGTTGATTGGACATTCCTAAACGAATATCATCAGAAACTTTAGTTAGCGCGGTTGTCGTACTGTGCCCGGGGCGGAACCCAGATTGGAGAGGACTTAGGATATTGTTAGAATTAACAAAGGCACTGACTTGCTGGAGGACAAGACGCTCTAGGATTTTTGAAAGAAAAGGAAGAATGGATATAGGCCTAAAATGAGAAGGTAAGGAAGGGTTCGAGGTTTTAGGGATGGGTACGATTACTGCCTGGCACCAGCAGCTAGGGAAACTGCCGGTATCGAGCGAGAAGTTAAAAACATGGCAAAGGATAGGGACAAGAATTTCAAATCCTAACAGGATCATCCTCCGGCCAATCCCATCGATGCCTTCAGCATTAGATTTGACTGCCCGAATGTTATCTTCAACTTCACGCTCAGAGACAAGTCTAAAGGAAAAAGCAGGATGCTGTGAGTTAGAAGAGGAAGACAGTGATTGCAGTGAGCTTAGTTTCAAACTATGTGGAATGGAGGAAGGAGCAGAAAAGTGTCGGTTTAAGGAGTCAAGGTCAAGGTTTTTGGAAACAGAGGTCTTAGACTTACCAATACCAAGAGTGTTCAAGAATGACCATACCTTAGCAGGATTACCATTTGCAACAGAGGAATGTATGTGACGACGCTGCGCATCCCTACAAAGCCTACTACACCGATTACGTAGTCTCCTATACTTGGAACGATTCTCATCCGACGGATCCTTCCCAAACCGTGCCTTAGCAGCATTCCGCCTGGCCATAATGACTTTAATGTCATTACTTAGCCAGGGTGCGGGGAGATGCTTAAGCCGAACTGGTCGAAGCGGAGCATGAATGTCAAATATTTGGATCAAGTTAGAGTTGAAAATTTCCATCTTCAGGTCGATAGTTGGGGCATCAAACACCGCATCCCAGTCAATATTGCTAAGGTCAGACATAAAACGATTGGTGTCAACACTGTTGAAGTTACGTTGCATGATCACTCGCGGCTTAGGTTTAGGATAACGGATCTTATAGGATAGGAAAAGAAGGTCGTGGTAGGAAAACGCTTCAGCTGGAAGTTGCCCATGACAACTCACATGATCAAGGGAGGAAACTATTGCAAGATCCAACAAGGAGGGCTGGCAGCCAGGAAAGCGGTGAGTCGCAGTAAGAGGAAGAAAATTAAGACTTGTAGAATCCACAATTGAGCAAAGACGGGTAGACCGAGAATCCTGCTTAAGTAAACAAGTGTTAAAGTCTCCCATAATAATAGTGTGGTCAACTGTTGGTACCAGTGATTCTAATAAGGATTCAAACTTACCAAAGTAGTCAATATGAAGGTTAGGACAGTAAAACACGCCTAAGAGAATCTTTGAGTGACCCAAAAGGATTTCGATGAAAAGATGCTCAGAAGATTCACAATAAGCAGACGGAGATTTGTGAATATGGTTAAAAGATAAGTGCCCCCTAAGGTAGATGGCTACTCCACCGCCGCCCTTGCCAGTCCTGTCATTGCGAATGAGGTGAAATCCAGGAAGTGCGTAGGAAGTGGAAGGAAGGCAAGGTTTTAGGAATGTTTCCGATACCAGAATGGCATGTATATTCTGGTTACTAGAGAAGGTGGTCAGTAAATCAGAATAATGAGCAGGAATGCTTTGGGCATTTATATGCACTACATTAAAGTTTTTAGAATAAGATGTAAGATTTACTTCAAGTTGTGAGTCAAGAGATTGAGGTAAACTTTGGAAACTACAGTCAGATAAGGAAGAAGCAGAAAGATACTCTGAACCGTCATCCGCACTATTGTCACCATCACCGTAACTTGCTTGTAACATAAGTATTAAAATATAATATAGCTAAATTAAGATAAAATAAGGTAAATATATAATAAATAAAAAATAAATAAATAAAAAAAAAAAAAAAAAAATGAAATAAAAATTAATGAGGTTTACCACCCGCCAGCAGTATGGAAGAAAATCGTCCTACATTAATGCTCCTACTAACATTTTGCGAACGCCACTTTAAAGCAGCACAAATAAGAGACGTTGTACATTACAACAAATAGTATAAAACAAAAATAATAATAATAACAAACAAGCACAAACTATAACAAAAGAGAAAACAAAGAATAATCATTTCATACCATTGAAACAATTAATAATACAACACAATAAATATTTAGGTATGAAAAAAAAAAAAAAAAAAAAAAGAAACAATAATTACAGCGACTATGGATCCAATCTTATTTCCCCTTCAACTGATATTACTACAAGAGATATTACTGAAATTAAAAATAAAAATAAAAACGATTCAAATAAGACCGTATGGGCTTAACCCCTTAGTCACAAACAAATTGAATTAAAAAGCAAAGTCGTATTGTCATATTTTGATAGTGACATTATAGCAAAAATTAAAAACCAACCAATTGACTTCTTGGCGGGAAAGTGAAGAGTCATGTCTGCGGTTTTGTTTTATTTTCTAAAATTTGTGTTATGTCGAATATTAATGTGAAATAATGGTGGATTATTAACCGTTAAGTGTTCGTGAGTGTGCTCTCGTGTTGGCAAATGAAACAAAACAGTGTAATGTTACTTTTCAAATTCTCACAAGAAGTCTGCGTGAGAACTTAGTAAAGCCCCACATCTTTACTGAGATACTCGAGGGGTTGGGGGGTAATATCATTTCTCACTTCCCATTTCTATTATCATTCATCATCATCAATATAATATTGTTTATTTATGTATTACAATGAAATTAAGAAACTAATGACATGGCAGCATGGTCTATGACCTTAGCCGGTTCCTTAAGGAACAAACTAAACTTAAAAAAAAAAAAAAAAAAAAAACCAACCAAGATTTCATAAGAGATTTGTAAAAGTAATCAGGGTAATTTGATAAACAGTCCAAAATGTGGGTGCGATTGTCAGCGGTTAAGTAAGAGGGTGCTAACTTTGGCTAGAGAAGTTACCCGCAGAAATAAGGAGAAACTCTGCCATGGACTCTAATTTGCGCCTGTTACCGTCTGGAGTCTTGACAAATATTACGCCATCCGCAGTCCAGCAGTTGGAAACACCGAATTTGGCCCTTGCAGCCATAAAAGCTTCATGACGCGTCTTCGTAAGAAACTCGGATAGAGTAATTTTAGTGCCCTTTAGTGCAGTCTTGCCTTTCCACAAAGACGCGCGCACGGTAGCATCGGAGAATTTTACAACTATAGGCCGCGGTTTGCTGCTACCGGGAGCCAGCTTGCCCATGCGATAGCTAGCGGCAATGCTGCTAGCCGACAGATTCTTTTCCTTGCATCTCGGCGAAAGTGTAGCAATAAGTTTAGAGCATGTATCTTCGCCTGTCTGCTCTGGAATCCCATGCACCAGTAACATGTTACTGCGAAAACGCATCTCAATCCTGTCCATACCTCTTCGCAAAGCATCTATCTCGGAGCGAAGTACAGCAAGTCCATTACAGACAAAAGTCTTAAAGGCCAGGAACTCAGTGTTAAGACCAGCGATAGTACTAGGATTCTTACGTGATGAAGACGAAGACGATGCCTGGTTAAGCTCAGCCTGGAATTCTGCCATTTTATTTTCAAACATCTTGGTCATATTATTCAGATTGTCCTCCAATCGCAAGTGATCCATGTTGGTAATTAGTTGGTTAATGAAGGAGTGTACACAGAGGAGAAGTTAAACCGCAGGCGAGTAGTACCACTTTATGCTTTAGTGATGTGCATAAAAAATAATAAAAATAAACTAATTTACTAATTTAAATTAAAGAAATAAGAGGAGCAAACTGATTTCGTTGTTGACTTGGCAACTACCCCCAGAAGAAAAAAAATAATTAAGAATATATTAATAAATAGTATTTTAGACAATGCACAACAATACAATACAAATAAATTATATTAACATTTTTTTGAGATTTGCATACCGTCAGGGTTTTAAAATCTCAAAAAAATGTTAACTGACAAACCTCTATATACATATCAAATCATCACCAGCTCATTAATATGTCCCCACTGCTGGGGCACGAGCCTTCCCTATGGATGATGAAACACCAAAGGAAGAATGGGCCATTAACCACCACGCGGGCCCATTGTGGATTGGTGGTTGTTAACGCCTGCCAATGTAGCCGGGACCGACGGCTTTTTCGTGCCTTCCAACGCACGGATGAGTTCCAGGTGATACATTTTTGGTCACCCATCCGATGACCGGCCTTTGCGAAAGTTATTTAATAATTCAGCAATCGCAGACCGAGCGCGAATAAAAATTTCGAAGTGTAAAGTAATCAGTGACCATCAGTCTATTAAATATAAAATAATAATTATATAAACAATACAAAAACATTGTATAAATAGCTTGCCTACTTCTTAACTGATCTTTAGTATTTGTAAAAATATTATGATCGGGTGTTAATGACGGTAGTTGTTGACATTGAATGGGTGCCTTTGGCTTTCAAAGTAAAAAAGTAAATAGTGTTGAATAATTTCGGCGGGCTGGTTAGTACCACGATAGCTCAATTGGAAGAGCACCTGACCCGGTATGTCAGAAGGGCAGGTCCAAATCCAGCTCGGGGAAATTTTTTCAACATTTGTGCAACAGTCTATTATTATAACATTTAAAAAACTTAGCATCAAAACTGTATTTTTTTGTGTATTGGAGATTACTTTTTCACTTTTGAATATAGCCATTTCCATTTTTTTGTCTAAAAATAAATATTTCACGCGCCAGTTATCACGATTCCAATTTCCCGATGGCGATAACAATGGCCGCTTAATAAATAAAAAAACCTTCCACTTCGGTGCAACTGCATTTGAGAATGACACTAACATTTTGCGATTCCAAAAGACTTTTTTATCAAAAAATGCCGAATTACTTGTACGTATTAAGTGTTTTTAAAATATTTCAGCGCAAACGTTTTATTAGCCTCGTTCAGCTTCAACTATTAACTTTATAAATGTAGCTAAACAAGTTTATTGTAGGTATTGTATAGTTTTATTTCGTTTTGTTTAGTTTAAAGTTGCTTTTATACATAATCATTAGTAATCATCAGCATATACCTACGCGTCTACAGGCTACAGTTTATGGCCCGTTTTCCCTATCCATCCATACGGAAGGCTCGTGCCCCACAGACATAAAATGAGCTGGCGATGATGTGATGAAAATAACAAAGATACATTGTCCCTGCTTATTGCGGCTAAGTTACACGAGTTGCAAAGAGCCATCCATTTCACACGGCCGCCCAAATAAGGAAGGGAACAGGTGTAAACGATTTGTTCCTTTGATTGATAGAAGATAAATATTGGAGGCTCGCTACAGGTGTTGCCAGCCCAAAGTGCTAATAATCTGTGCCTGTCTTAGTGTTGCCGATCGATAGTCGAATATCGATAGTAAAACCAGTAAAACTATAGTCTATCGATAGCTGCCCGATAGTATGACTCTCGATTCTACTACCGATATTATCGATAATGTCGATAGTATCGAGACGTGACAGTGAAGATAGCTCAGAACGTGACAATACTATTGGCGGAGTGCAATACCACCGATACTATCGATAGTATTGTTGCTCATAAAATAAAAACTTTCGATACTAGCGATACCTACTATCGATAGTATCTATGTCCAGGGGGTAACCACGAGCTCTTATAGGAGTATTACTGCAGTTGTGAAAACGAGACGCATGTAGTGGCGAATATACTCGCGTCTCTTTTCCACAACTACAATAATACGGCTATAAGAGCTCATAGTCAGGGGGCAGAAATGCAATACTATCACTATACAGGTATAACGAGACTAGAGAGAAAAAATATTTAGTTGGTCACCATTGATTGTTTTGACACCTGCACAGCACTTCTTCTTCAGCCTTTCGCCACCCAATGCTGTAGGCCTCTCCCTTTGCACGCCATCTCTCTCTGTTAGTAGTCATTCCAAACCAGTTCTTTCCAGCGACTCAATCTATATCGTTTTTCTATCGTGCCGGTAGCCGTCTTACATTTCTACGTCCAGTTCTTGGTTGTCATGTTAGAACCTTGTGTGACCATCCATCAACCATATATAAACAAACATAAACCCAACATCTAGAGATGTTAAGTCATCGACACGTTATAACCCGTGGAGCGCAAAGTGTTCTAGTGGTAGAACACATTGCATATCAGTTTGACCTGACTTGCGGCTTAACGGATAAACCACATCTTCCTGATTTGGGAGACCGAGAAAGATTTTAGTTAAGAGGAGCTTGGTGGCACAGTGGCTTGCACGTTCAGTATTGTTTGGAAGTTTCGCAATATAGAAGTGGTGTTTTAATTACTAAGGAAAAAAAAACTATCACCGGTTCCCGAAGCCGAAGGTGAAAGCGCACTTCACCCGCGTCAGTCGTAAACCACTAAAGGAACCCTCGCTGGGAATCGAGCCAGAAAAAATCCATTACTACATTCCCGTTAGCCTTTTTGGTAAATAAAAAAGGATTATTTCATTTACCTAAATGTGTTCTAAATGATTTATCAAGCAAGATTAGAATAAAACAAAAAGGAAATATATAGAGCATACTTAGTTTATGAACAACACCCTATACTTTGTATAGTAATTTCAGAGTCTGTTTCAGTCGTTGGTGCGGATTATAGGTTCTGTCTTATTCAAGTGAAATTGCGTTTACCGACGCCATGGATCCCCTAAGGGCCTCATTCTGTCCACTTGTGTATGAACAAGAGCCTTTGAACAGCCTTTTGAGGCGACGAAACCGTGCCGGCACCGTTCATGTAAACAAATAAGTGAGCCTGTCTACTTTTACAGAGTAAGCTTTGAAATTAACAACTACGAATCCACGATCTACGATCATATTAACGATTTTAGTTTAACATCTACGATCATATTAACGATTTTAGTTTAACACCTTAAACGCCATATGACGTTTAAGGTGACGACAAACAATTGAATTTGTGTTGTGTCTGTGCCCGGCCCAGCGGCGGCGGTCAACCTGTTAATCCTGACCACGAGGCCGCGTGTCACTTCCTGTGACTACGGACCCTGTAAAGGGTTCCAAACGTCAGAATTAAACTAAGATGTGTAAAATAAACGCGAATATCCGTAATTAAAGTCGTTACATTTCAATGTGCAGTGTTCGCGTAAACTTAATCGCAAACAATAAAATTAAACTTTAATCTTTTAATTCATAATTCAAATCATCATCATCATAACGAAAATAATAGAAATAAAAAAGTGAAATAGATAAACATTTAATCAGTATCACAAAATGACACATTCATACAAATAAAACATATATAATACGAGTATATGTTACATAGTATATGATACTGAAAGGCATCATCTCAGCATAAATATCATAGCACTTTAGTACTGCATACAACTTTGGTCTTCCGAAGATGCCCAGACTATTACTAAACTAAACTAAAACTAAGAATAGAAATAAAACACTGCTACACACACTACCTAAATGATAGCTCATACATTTTGTGTTCATAATTAATTTTGTTACATAATTATATGTAAATAACATCACGCATCGAGAAGGACTGAGATAGTTTTTTTTTTAATCTTTCAATTTTGAAATATTTTAAATATAGTTATAACAAATTTAACATAATATTAAATACATATCATTTGGTTAACGTGGGAACAAAAACAATTATTAGCTTTTTTTGCAAAACTATAAAAATACTGAAAATGTACTGGCTTAATTAGACATACTTTAATTATGATAACAACATGGAGTGCTAGTGAAAAATAATTCATTTGCTTGTAAAAAAACACACACACACTTATACATCTGCTTTGTAAATTAGCATTTGGAGCACTGTCGCCTCAAAATCTTGAAGGAAGTCTATGCGATTGTCTATTGTTTGCCCGAAAAATATATGCCATAATATTCATATACCCGAATGTTTTGTGTACCATAAAAGACATGTGACATACACTTGTTTGCCCGAACATTAGATTCCATAATGATTTGAATGCCATACGTATTGTAATCCATATTTTTAATTGCAATAATATTATGTAACAGAATATTCCAACGCCATACTAAATTAAATATAGTATGATTATAATATTAAAATTGGTTTTATTTCTAATACCTACACTATAATCAATCCAAGTCGCTTCCGTACAAATTTAACCTAACGCCTTTGTCCTAAAAAGCGATTGGCTTTCTGGCATTCTGGCTTTCTGGCGTTGTCTTTCATGTTTCCAACCTAACCTAAACTATTTCATATTATATTTTTATATTTTATATTTTTTGTAGAAGCAATTTCGGTGGGAAATGTTATGGCATGTAATAATTACGGCTTACAATGATTATAACAAATGATGTTATGGAAATTAACTTTATGGAAAACAAAGGTTCTAGCACGTGAGTAATATAGTAAACAATGATTATGACATATAAAATTATGAGAAACAATAATATGTCTGTTGACCATTATAACAAATAAAATTCTGGCAAGTGGCGGTATCCCAGTCTATGCATATCCATACTACAGTTTCTATCGCACTTCCGTTAATATTAACATAGTTTGCTTTTGTTCCAAATAAAGTATTATTAGTTACTTACACATTTAAGAAAACATCAAAGAAAAGTAAATAAAAAGTACTCATTATGTATAAAATGTTTTTTTTGCTTTGTTTGTATAATTTTTAACGTTAATGACGGTAGTTGTTGACATTGAATTGGCGCCTTTGACTTTCAAAGTAAAAAAGTAAATAGTGTTGAATAATTTCAGCAGGCTGGTTAGAACCACGATAGCTCAATTGGAAGAGCACCTGACCTGGTATGTCAGAAGGGTGCACGTTCAAATCCTGCTCGTCGAAATTTTTTCAACATTTGTGTTGTTGTACTCATTAGGTAATTATACATAAAACTACTACCACTTAAAAATTAATTATGATAACTATATTTGTAATGGATTCAACAATACATAGTCGCCAAATAATCACGTTAAAATATTGAACAACTTCAGGGTGCTAAGTGCACCAGGTATAGTACGAATAAGGTGTTTGATGTAGATAGATAGATAAATACTTTATTGCTCACACAAATTAAAACAAAAAACAGGTGCATACATAAAATCTTAAAGCTAGCATGGGCAAAAGCGGTCTTATCGCTGTAGTATTCGGAAATGAAAACAAGGGTCAAAATCAAACATTTTGCAAAGATCACACACGTCTTTAGACGAATCGTCTCACGATATACACATTAGTAAGTAATATATCAATTATTTTATCGAAACGTCAAGATAAAATAATTTATTATGTATTAAATTAACGCAAGTAGATCCGTATAAAGTGCTGTGTTTCTACAAAGTATAACATACAGTGACCATTACAAATACATTAGTAATATAAAAGATTAAAATTAAGTAGGTAAAATATTTTATTACTGACGGTATTATTATTACCGATATCTCGACTCTGTTGCATGCGCTATGACATGACATGGCACATCCATGACCATGGCGATAGCACATTAATATTAATTTAAATGTGAGTTAAAAGTATTTTAAAAAAATTAATACCATTCATGGACATATGGCTCAGCATACATGACTCCAAGCAAGAGCGCATGCCATGCGGTGATCGGCTAACTTTAATACCTATAGCAATAAAAATGCAGGGTCACTTGCATCAAAAACACGAATCATAATTAGCACCTATCGAAGTAATTTATAATACACCTTTTTTTGGCTAAGTTATTAACACTTAAGTCCTGTTAACCCATCACGAAAGCTAAAACGCTAATTTTTTTAAGTGTTGAGAGAAAATCCACGAGCGTTATTTGAACCCATCCATGACAAAATTCAATATAACCAAAAATATAGAATTACATAAAAAAAAATATGAAAATTATATACAATGATACGCTTATGTTAGGTATAAAAATAAATAAATGTTTCCCAATTATCTAGCCCCAAGAAAAGCTTCCTTAAGAAACTCGATAAGATGGTTAACTATAGACAACGGATAAACATACAGAATATAATTAAATACATACTTATTATACATAGCAAACATCCAGACCCGAAACCGGTATTTCTAAATTGATCCGACCGGGGATCGAACCCGGGACCTCAGAGATGGCGACACCATGAAAACCGGTGTGCAAGCCACTCGACCAAGGAGGTCGTCAAAGATATAGTTTTACATCAGTAGATTAAAGGAGCTATGGGGATTGAACCACACTCTATCGTATTCAACATAAGCATCTATCCACTCACTCACCCACCGAAGCTAGGTGCCGACGGTGATAGAGATCGCGATTCGTTTTGATATATACTCTTCCGAACAAGAATTTAAACATATTGATTTTTAAAGTTGGATAATTTCACTCTTCAACGTGTAACAGAAAGGTGTGGTAAAAATGAAAATACCCAATGTGTATCCGATCTAGATCTTGTATGTTTTGTTACTAAGACATAATAATTAACTTTAATTTGTCATGAAATTGTAAATTAAATATTTATATTAGTGATGTAATGCGCGTCAGGCGTGCATAATCAAGCAGCAGTGATTATAAATGTAAGTACACAGCGGTTACTAAACGAAAAGGGCTAGGACTTGTTTATTTTGATGTGACGTCACAATAGAAATATTTAATTAAAAATTGCATACCAAATTAAAGTTAATAATTATGTCTTAGTAACCCTGCATACAAGAATACTCGAATACACTTTGGATCTTTTCATTTTAACCACACCTTTCTGTAACACGTTGTATAGTGATCAATCGATAGCGATTTGCTCAAAGTATTGAAACTTTTCGTCATCATTATGTCAGTCAGTTTAGACGTCTCATGTCGTCGATGCACCTTTTTTGCTAGATACACTTGATACATAAATAATACTGGTCTCTTTAGCTATTCATACAAAATGGCTTTTATATAAAATAAGTAAGCAATCATTTAACTCATTTAAACATGTAACAAACGTATGTAATTTATTATAGTATACATATAGATTTATATAATATTAAGATATCTACATATATACGTGCTGTATGACCCTCGCACCCCTCCCTACCTTAAGGATCGTTTCCAATTTCTTGGTACGGATCACAATTGTGAGCTTAGGTCTAGGGTTGACAACCTGCTGAAACATCGTTTGACTCGTTCGGAATATTTCAGAGACTCATATTACACATAATTCATATTTTTATTATTTTTAACTTCATTTATTTTTTCTCATTTAAATTTACATTATTATTATTATTATTATTTTGCTTTATACTAGTGCACTAATGCCTTTTATTTTCCTTTGAGTTGTCCTATACCTCAAAGGTTGTCTGGAAGAGATCGATTCATTGTTTGTTTTTACTTTTATGTGTGTGTGCAATAAAGAGTTTTATCTATCTATCTATATCTAGAAAATAATATTATGAAATTTTATTTTCTCAATACCTCATTAGTGCAAGTAAGAATCTGTCGTAAGATCCCAAAATAACTTAACATATTCTAAAATAACTCCCCTAAAGGATGATGGTAGATTTACATCATTTGGATCAAAACTAGCCATCTCTTGGGATAATGATGAACCTACAAGCGGACCAACCATTCTCACCAACGACATTGGGTCCTGAACAAAAGATTCAATTGGCAGTACGTTTTTAACAAAAGATGGAAACACCAAATGTATCAAACGATCGTCACCATGGTTGACTTTTTCAATACATGTCTTTAGTCGATCCATAAAAAGCTCATTTGATGTTCCCAATGCTACAAAAACAACTAAACTGTCGGAAATAAATTTAATAAATTCCTCTAAATTCTCAGTATTTAAACGTGATTCAATGCATGTAAAAAAATAATCTTGAACACTAAATAAGTTTTCTTCAATAACGACGTTAAGTGAAGTCTTAAGCACCTGAAAAGAATTATTGAATCCCTCCGGTGTATGGCGATTTTCTCTTCCTTGCTTCAATAATAATTCAAATACCAGAATCTTACTTAATTCAGCGCTTATCAAATCAAGAAACTCTTTATCATTATTTAGCTTATGGTCAAAAAAAGTTCTGGCACCACCAACACTCTTATAAAGAACAATATTTATAATAAATTCCCAGATAGTTTGGAGTTTTTCATCACTTCCCGCATTAATGGTGTGCTTGAGTAAATCACAAATATATTCAACAGCATAATATTCAGCAAACACCAAATGAATAAATCGAGGAACATTATCTACAACTTTGTCAACTATGCCAGTTTTCTCTTCCCCGTCATCTACTCTTTTGATCAAATTATTAATTTCCTCCAATTCATTTTTAGATAGCAGTTTAAGCAAATCAGCGTTACTAAAAATAGCGCAGAGAGACATTTTTTTATGTTTCGCAATAAAATCCTGTAAGTCTTTTTGGTAAGACGATTCATTATAAGGATTATTTATATTTACATTTTTTTTTTCTCCATAATAAATTTTTTTAAACTTTCTATCTAAAAAGCTCTCAAAGAGACTGAAAGATTTTATGTTGATGTCCCATTTAATATTTATTTTACTTTTTACTTGGTCGTGAAAATATTCAGCTGCAATATATAAATAAAGTGGTATACCTGATATAGAATTAGATTGAATAAAATTCATGCGGTTTTCAAAAGTCTCACTATAACTTCCTAACGCTGCGGTTACGGCAGTCCATTTTTCATTTATCTCATCTACTTGAAGTTCGCTCTTAAAATATTCTACTGCTGCAAGATACACAGCATATAATGGTACATCTATCACTTTTGTATGATTCCTTTCATCTGACAGAATACTGGAAACATAATTACATAATTCTGTAATATTGGCAATATTCTCTTCCGTGAAGTCAGACATCTTAAAATTAATTCTAAAGTAATTGTCTAAATACGATAATTGTTGGTTCCTTGAAAGAGGATTCACTGTGTATGCTGATTTACCTAACGCTCGCTCAAGATTATTTTTAACGTTGTTGTAGGAACGAGTTGTTATCCACAGCTGAAATTGATTATTATTGTCAACCTCACAATCGCAAAATACAGAAGTTTGTGTGAAAAGGTCAGTGCTCGTTGAAGGCACAATCATTTTACAATCTGATGTGTGCCAGTTACAAGTCAATAGTTTTAACAAGCAAAGAACTTCTTTTTCATAAAGCGGGCATATTTCATCAAAGCCATCAAAAACGAATTTAATGTTTCTCTCATTATAAAAATGAGCAAACAAATTTAGCTGTAAAGCGGTGATGCTATCTAGATTAATATTTTCTATTACAACAAAATCACCCACTATAATGACCTCAAAGGCGGTCTTTTCAAGTTGTTTCTCATTAACATCTTGTTTCTCTTCGAAACTTTTGACTGCAGCTTTACATACAAATCGAATAGCCTCATTTAAATTAATGTCAATTTCTTTATTTTTAAATTTCTTGAATTCACTTGAGTAGTCAAGTAAGTTAACATAAACAATCCAAGAACTCCTATTGAAATTCGTTTCATCAGCTTCTTTCGTGTTAATTGAGAGCTGGCTTAGTAAAGTAGACTTACCCATACCAGGCTCTGCAACAATGATTACCACACTGTCCTTTATATCATTGAGAGAGTTTATGGAATACTCTACATCACGACTTAATTTTCGGTGTACATAGTATTTTTTCACATCTCCGAATCTAGAATGGACGATTGATTTTCCGATCTCTATTTTCTCTCTGTTTATTAACTTTGACAAAATATCTGAATTTATCAAGTGTTTTGATTCAGCGTCTAAGAATTTATCGAGACAGGTGTCTCTACCTTGAAATGAGATGCACCACTGGTTCAAAATGCTATCATGATTATAAACATCAATGAGATTAAGCTTCTCATCATTCTTTAAGGTACCGTCCTCGGTATGAGAAATAATATTTAAGTCATTTTCAGACAGTAGTATTATTTTTATACCTGAAACTTTCTTTACTTTGTTTAAAGTTTCAGACAACTCTTTCTCATAGTCGTTGTTTTTGTGTATGATTATAAAAACTTTTAATTTTGAGTTATCCAATTCAGAGAGCATTTCTTCATAATATTCTTCTTTCACAATAAATTCTAAATCTAGAAAAACAACGTCATTGGAGCCTCTTTTTTCAAAATATTGATTAATTTTGATCATAGTTAGAAAGCTTTCTCTTGTTAGTATAGTAATGAACTTCTTGTTGTCGTCATTCAAAAACGTTTCTAAGCCTAAAGTTGCGCTTGCTTCCTCACTAAAGTTGACTAAGACTTTTTTAATTTTTTTGGTATACAAATCGTGTAAAACCGTTAAAACAGGGCTATCTAAACCGTAATTCTTTGAAGTTTCGTAAAAATTACA
Organism: Eudonia truncicolella; assembly: GCA_949315975.1. Taxonomy (NCBI): domain Eukaryota; kingdom Metazoa; phylum Arthropoda; class Insecta; order Lepidoptera; family Crambidae; genus Eudonia; species Eudonia truncicolella. The sequence goes on along the minus strand of OX438837.1, from coordinate 13,878,504 downwards.
GTAAGGAGTTAAAATTTTGGCGCGGGTATCTGAATCCTTCCACCACTTTTGCACTTCATCATGAAATTTAAAAAATATAGCTTCTGATTGTATTCTTAGAAGTGCTACCTTTTCTAACTTGTATTTTCGCTTTATTTCTGCTTTTAAAACGTTTTCTACATCGTTTTCTTGTCCTTGGTTCGTGAGAAACCACAATTTATTTAAAAAATCTTTTGCATATAGTTCATCTTGTAAATTGGCATTGAACGCTAATCTAGTATATTCGTTGAGTTTAATGTGGAACCTATAACTGTATATATCATAGATATCATTTGCTTTACCTTTTAATTCAACAAGTAGTTTTTCAGCATTCGTTTGCAGTTCCGATTGAGTTGATGGTTTAATATCCATATTGAATTTTAGCTTCTTAGTTTCTTTATCAAGTATTAATAAGTTGCCAATTAGACTTTCAATGCCCCCATTCTTCTCAATAAAGCCTTTTGGTATATTGTTAATTTCGCAAAAATGGTCATCAATTACTATCTCTTTTGTATCTTTGTACTTTTCAAATAAATCTACAAGAGTTGTCGCTAACCATTTGATTCTTGTATCTCTTTTCTTTGTGTTTTCAGATAACATTAAATCAACATTTCCAAACAATAGCGGTACTTTAAAAGTATATGATTCTTTTTTATATTCACTTTGTTCTGTATCAGATACGTTTTCAAAAATCTTTTCTTTTAATAATGTCAGTAATTTATCATTCGTATTTAAAAAAAATCTTCGGAATTTGCACTCACGGTATTTAATATCAGATTTTTTATGATTTTTTTCAATAGAAATTTCCACAACCCGTTGTGCTAACACCAAGTGAAATTTTCTAATGAGGGGGTATTGCATCATATTCATAAAGAATTGGTCATTATTTTGTAACAGTGTATTGTTTAACTCTTCTCCGAGTGTTTCAATTTCTTTTAAGATATATGACTCCATTAGTATATTAATATCACTTAATTGAAATATATCATTATTGCTATGCAATGATGATACTGCATGGCAATGATGATATTGCTTTGCATTATCTTTACAAGTGCAGGTACTTACAATCTTCCGGACCATATCGCTAAGCAAAACGCCTTCCTTTCTATGGTTTTTAGGTATACTACTTTTCAAAGGTGTATATAATATTAAGTTACAGTCAACATTGATAAAATTACCCTCAAACATTACATCGCTTTTGTTTTCCTCATCTTTGTTTTTCTCAAACATATTTTTAATTTGTAAATAACTTTCGTAATATTTAACAAGGCCGAAATCGGAATTTCTATTTTGTAAATCTGCAATGGAAAGTTTTGCTTTATTAGGGTTTTCCTTATGTTTGGCTTGTATGAATAATATTTTTAGTCTCTCATCGCCATTAATTTGAAATTTTACGCAAATATCGTCTAAAGCTCCTATCCCCTGAATATTTGTACCTATATAAAAATTTACAATGTCGTTATTATTCAAAGCTCGAAACAAAAATAAACTGGTTAACTTGGTCTCGTATAGTTGTCCGCTGATCCCAGCCGTTCCAGTTTTCTTCACGTAAAACAGTTCTTGTTGGTTATTATCTATAGGGTCGAGCTTATTATGATTTTTTTGCACGATCGTTCTCTTGACATTGGTGTTAAGAACTTTAATAATATCTTGTGTGTCTATAGTTTTGGGAAGATCATTAGTCAAATCAATGGGCCTGTAACCACTTCTGTTTTTAATTGTTGCGTCAGCTCCATTTTCTAATAATATATTAACAAGACGCAACTCTAAAGTTTTGACAGCTTTGTGTAAGGGAGTATTGTCATCATCGTTTCCATCAATCGCGTTGACGTCTGCACCTTCTTGTAATAGAATTTCAATTTTATTATATTTTTCTTCGGATGGCAACATCTGCAAATTCTTCAGATAACGTGGATCCATGCTTAACAAAATTGAGCTTTATACTTTTAGGCACTTGTGCATATTTGACCTGAAACAAACATGAAAACATGGTTGAAAAAATTTCCACGAGCAGGATTTCAACCTGCACCCTTCTGACATACCGGGTCAGGTGCTCTCCCAATTGAGCTATCGTGGTTTTAACCAGCTCGCCGAAATTTGTAATTTGTTTAGCAACAAAATTTGCGTTAAAATTATATAAACAAAACAAAAACAAACAAACTGCCGTATGTTCGGGGAATTCCCAACTACTTATTTATCTGTAAATACCAACTTTACCCGATAACGCTTGATAAATACTGCTATTTATTGAGCGAATGTGATAAACAACCAACATACATTATAATAATATAAAAGTTCCATTAAAAACGATTTTTATAACTTATATAAATATTGACACCCTGAGAGAGATATATAAATTCTTTTATTGCACACGAGAAAACAAAGTGATGATAAGGCCAAATGTGGAAGCGCTCTTCACGCAGAATCTTTAACTACTAAGACTGATGTTATGGCAATATTAATATACTACTCAAAACAAAATAAGGGCCACGAGGTATTTTGTCTGTACCATGAAAATAATAAAACCAATATTAATTTTTTTGTCTCCATAACGAAAACTAATGTTGTTTTTACCGTGTAGACCAATAAATTTATTCCAATAATAATGATTAAAAAGTTTATTTGCTTTTGAAAGAAAAAACACATTTAAGGTTAAAAATAAAAACAATGTAAAGTTACTGAAAACAAAAGAAAATACTCCATGCTCATCTTTTAGTAACGGGTATACCCCCCTCGTTTCGTTACGCACTCCTGAAGCCTGGAGTGCATGCTCTCAATCAAATGCCTGACATTTTCCATTGGAATCTCTTCCCAGGCCCTTTTAACAGCGTTGATGAGTTGCTGTTGGTTGTGGATTTCCTGATCACCGTCTCTAACTCTTCGTTTCAACTGATCCCACATGTGCTCTATTGGATTTAAGTCCGGACTGTTCGCCGGCCACGGCAAGACTTGAATTTGAGACGCTTCCAGTACAAACCGAGTCGCTTGAGCCGTGTGTGCACGAGCATTGTCTTGCATCAAGATGAATCCAGGACCCGCTCGCTGGGCAAATGGGATCACATGTGGTCTGACGACTTCCTCAATATACCGCTGAGCAGTAACAGTACCCTCATTTAAAATAGCGAGCTCAGTTTTGCAGTGTAAGCTTATCCCGCCCCAAATCATTACATTTGGACCACCAAAACGATCGACTTCATGGATGCAGGCTTCTGAAAATCTCTCGCCGCGTCTTCTCCATACTCTAATACGCCGATCGTCGTTAAAAAATTTAACTTTGCATTCGTCTGTGAAGAGCACCATGCCCCATTGGTTTATGTCCCAGTCCAAATGTTGACGGGAAAATCTTAAACGATTTGCACGATGATTTCTGGTTAATGGAATACGGACAACTCGCTTTCTTGATGCCTGCTGGTCTTCATGCAATCGATTACGAATAGTTTGGTCACTGACACGAGTACCCGTTGTGAGCCGTAAACGATTTTGCAGCTTGCGGGCCGTCGTTGTGCGATCTCGGCGCGCACTTAATCGAATGTAACGATCCTCTTGAGCTGTTGTAATGCGAACTCTGGCCGAACCAGGTCTTCTTCTAACACTGCCGGTCTCTTGGAAACGATTCCATAGATTTTGAATAGCTCTTCGAGAAAATCCCAATTGCAAACCCACAGATCGCTGCGAATGACCTTCTTCAATCATTGTAACGGCTCTGGTTGCTGTCAGCGAGTCCATATGACGCCTGCGTGCTTGTGGCATATTGCAAAAGATGTTTCTGACTCGAGATATCAATGAACTCTGATAATTTCTAATAAACCAAGAAGCTAAGGAAAGCAAAACGTCAAAGAAAATGGAATCAAAATTTTCAAAAATAATTTTAAATCAAATTTTATTTAAAATTGTTGCCAGCATTAGATGAATACTACAATATTAAAAAGTTTAGGTATCAAAGAGTTTGTATACTCAATATTTTACTACTTTCAATATGTAAATGTTTAATAATTTACACCAAAATGAAAAAATACCTCGTGGCCCTTATTTTGTTTTGAGTAGTATATAAGATGGTGGTATCTAGCCAGACGGACTTAAACCAAGCTCTACCATCAACCAATCCGAATACAAATATGTCCTCGCGCTGGAAACCGAACCCGGAACATTTAAGTCTGAGACCGGTCGGTGGTCTAACCACTAGACGACAGAGGCGGTAAAAAATAGATTTATAAATACGTAAATAAAAACAAGTGACAACAAGGCCGAATGTGGAACGGTGCGTCATCCGTAATTCAGTTGGAATACAACAATAACTATCAAAAATTACTGAAAATGGCAGTAATGTCCGATAGTTTTACCGCCTCTGTAGTCTAGTGGTTAAGACCACCAGTCTCAGAACCAGAGGTCCCCGGTTCGATTCCCAGCGGGGGCACATGTTTGTGTACTCGGTTTGGTTGGTCGTAGGGCTCGTTTATCCGCCAGGCTAGCAACCACCATCTTATTATGTCGCCATGACATCAATGTTAGTAGTATTGTTTTTTTCCGGCAGCTACAGATAAAATAGCCAGTGCCTTATTGTTAAAATAAAATTGTGACAATTATTTACACGAGAGAGTATCAAAAGAGTCTCACATAGCCTATAACTGATGTGTATCAGGTAGCCCGTCTAATAAGATAGTCTATTAATTTATTTACTGTGGCCCACTCGCGAGTTCGTCTTCGTATTTGTTTTTATATTTTGAACCTGTAATCTGAACGACTTCTAACGAAAAAAGGGAGAAATTATTTGCCACTCTGGATGTTAAGAGCTCTAGATATTGAACAGAATCTAACTTTGATAGACACGCCTACATCGTTTTACATTTTCTCTTGCCCGCACGCAAGTCATGAACGATGTGATGTTCAACTCTACGAGGCGAGGCAAATCCACTCGAATGAAGAGGCAGATGCAGATAGTGTACGTTATAAAAGCCTGGGCACTCCATGACTTTATGACATCGGTCAATACGTTATATGTCACCAAAATATTCATCTTTTACTAAGAATTAGCTACAAGCCGTATAAAAATTCAAAATAACATTTAAAACCATGGTTTAAGCTACAAAATAGCACTTATGATTGTCATTATGCCATCGATTCGTAAGTCACGGAGACCTAGTGCTGAGAAGAACCCGCAAGACACTTAGGGCATTTCTCAGGGCATATCAAGGGCATTTCTTTTTTCCCTTTTTTTACAGCGTCAAAATATTGGATAATATACTATCATAAAGACAGTTTCCATTACAAATAAACACACAAAGTATGAAGGACAACAACAACAAATAAATTCTATTCTATTCTATCCTATTCTATGAAATGAAATGAAATGAAATGAAATATGAAATGAAATATATTTAATTTGCGCTTGAGAAAGGTAAAGTTTTTGGTCTTAATCTATTTTTCTTCTCTATCTCAGCTGACCATGTACCATGTACCATGTAGCATGGACCATGTACCATGTAGTAGCTGACCATGTAGCATGCAAACATCTTTTACCTTTTTAATTTTATAAATAACAATGACTATTCTAATTACATACATATAACAATACAAAATTAACACACCAAATTGTCAAAAACCAATTAAATTACATTACAATAAAAATACAAAATTAATATACTAGAAATTGTTCTTTTCTTTCTTTTAGTTGATGGCTTCGTGCGATTAGCACATTTAGCCAGTGTCAAAGTAATTTTTCTTACAAGTAATACATAAATATACAATATGATGATGATGAATGATAATAGAAATTAGAAGTGAGAAATGATATACCCCCAACCCCTCGAGTATCTCAGTAAAGATGTGGGGCTTTACTAAGTCCTCACGCAGACTTCTTGAGAGAATTTGAAAAGTGACTTTGCACTGTTTTGTTTCATTTACCAACACTTATGCACACTCACGAACACTTAACGGTTAATAATCCACCAATATTTCACATTAATATTCGACATAACACAAATTTTAGAAAATAAAACAAAACCGCAGACATGATTCTTCACTTTCCCGCCATGAAGTCCTAGAAATTGTTAATAATCAATAATAATATGTCAAAAAATATGTCAAAACAATATTATAACCTGGCAACCTAACTTATAATCTATGGAGCTTATAAACTTCACTTCTCTATGGCAGTCCATGGAGGAAAAAAGAAAAGTTTCTATTCTAACATGTATAAATATATGCATATAGATTATGTGCATTTATATTTATGTTTGCAAATTTACATAAGGTACCAATTGTATAGTGGGAGTACTTTTGAATCAAATGGAACATTGTACGCAGCTAATGATCCGTAAGTAACTGCTAATACGGTGTTCCTTGCTTTCTAGGCGTCCCTAGTGTGTCTAGTTCATCATACCGTATGATCCCTAGAACTAGACACACTAGGTATGGTATGATTCATGCCATAGGTTAACATAAAACAACTTCAAAAATCAGAAACAGCTATCAATGATAATTGATTTGTATGAAATGGAACCCGGTTCGTGTGCACTAAGTTACACATACGGCTGTGGGCGTTGACCAATGTTTAAGACTTCAAAGGCAATGGCAGCTAAATTTCCACCAAATTTTGAGCCCTAATCATTTGAAATAAGAGTAAACAATTAAAAATTACTTACTCAGAAAGAAGTAAATTTTAACAAAATTTTAGTTTTGCTAAACCGCTCGGTAATAATAACATCACAACAACAGCTTCACACCAATATTTCCATATTTCCTTCCTCAACTGTACAGAAGTTTAATTAAATTACTTATCTATCACCAACACCAATTATGTTTGAATTGAATTTAGAATTATTGCTATAAGTATAGTCGACGTCAACGTACGGGAACGTTCTTCAACTAAAATGAATACTCATTGAATACATTATATAACAGATTTATTTCAGTCATCGACAAGTGATAAGCTCAGAGATAAGCTATAGGTGGTTATGGTGATAACATACAAGTGTATGCTTCTTTTTATATGGCAAAGGAACTTTTTTTATAAATAACTAATCGTTACAAAAATACCGAGATACATTAGGGCATTGAACAGTGTGAACTCCCATCCCCAAGCTTCCATTTTCGTTCACGGGAAGCTTGTTAATAAATAGGATGATATTAAATAAAAGTAATGTTAGTAGACAATCTTATCAAAAGAATAGTAAAAAGTAAAAGTAAAGTGCTTAGCTTATTTAACTGTCCCACTGCTGGGCAAATGCCTCCATCATTGAAATCTAAATATCTAAATATCTTCTTATTTAAATATGTCGCCATAACATCAATGTTTGTAGCATTGTTGTGTTCCGGCAGCTAGAGATAAGATAGCCAGTACCTCACTAGTTAAGGATCCCGGGTGAAGTGCGCTTCCATCATTGGCCTTATCATCACTTAACATCAGGTGAGATCAAGGCACTGCGCTTACCCGTAAATAAAAAAAATAAAAAAAAATCAAGTCATCACTACAATTTATGGGTAAAGGCTTAAGCACCACACTTGCCCAATGCGAGTTGGTAATCATAAACCCGGGCTATGCATCGACAAATCCGAAACACACTTTGCCCGACCTGGGAATTGAACCCGTGACCTCCGGGTATCGGGCCGAGCGCTTGGCCACTCAGACACCGAGGTGTTCCAAAAAAAAATTCAAAACAAAAATAGTAAAAAATATTAATTTTATTTAATGTTTATCCTTACGTTTTGAACGCTTTGCAGGGTCCGTGGTCACAGGGAGACTGAGTGAACGCGAGTAGATCCGTAAAATTGTTTCATTTCAATGTGTAGTGTTCGCGTAAACTTTATAATCTTTCTTTCTTTCTTTCTTTTAGTTGATGGCTTCGTGCGATTAGCACATTTAGCCAGTGTCAAAGTAATTTTTCTTACAATACATAAATATACAATATTTCCTTCCAGTCAGTATGATGATGATAAATGATAATAGAAATGAGAAGTGAGAAATGATAGACCCCCCAACCCCTCAAGTATCTCAGTAAAGATGTGGGGCTTTACTAAGTCCTCGGGCAGACTTCTTGAGAGAATTTGAAAAGTGACGTTGCACTGTTTTGTTTCATTTGCCAACACTCATGCACACTCACGAACACTTAACGGTTAATAATCCACCATTATTTCACATTAATATTCGACATAACACAAATTTTAGAAAATAAAACAAAACCGCAGACCTGACTCTTCACTTTCCCGCCAAGAAGTCCAACTTTATAATCATCATTGTATAATATATCTTATTTTTTTTTTTAACACGTTATTTTTGTATAGTTTAGTACAGTAGCAGTGGGTTTAAATGCTACTGTACTCGTAATATATGTTTTTAATTGTTTATTTAAGTATGTATGTTCCTTTAATAAAGTTAATAAAAACAAAATCACTCGCTATGAAACCATCGTATGCGTAAATTAATATTCTGTTACTAATTAAACAAAACTGGAGGGAAAACTTATGTTTTTTACAATGCATTATAGGCAAAGGATTGTTCTATTCAGCCTAATATTTTTATTATAAATTGCATTCCAAAATTTAAAAATATTCCGGTCACGTCCTTGTCAAACACTGTATATGTGAATGAATTTTGAATTTTGAACTATGGACAGACTAGAATGACTGTACCTCTTGTTCTCATTAAAGCTTGCTAAAGCAAACTGCAGCATGCATCGACAACAAGAAACTATCTATGTCTTTAAACCTAGTCATAATATTTAAAGGTTATCTAATAACTCGCAATAAACAAGGCTAAAAATAATTATTCAACATTCATGATATTCTATTTTTTGTTAGGTATTTTTTTTTGTGTATATTCTTGTAATGCAAAATTGTATTGTATTAGCTTTCGTGGTCTAAGATCCACAGTTGCACACTTTTTCTTTGTTAATATGTGGATAATATTGTTACAATATTGTATATGTTGATGTGGTATGATTATACCAGATTTGTAAGATTGTATGTTTAAATTATATATTGTAACTGTTTGTTGTCCCGAAAAAATAAAATAAAATATTTAAAGCAACAAAGTAAGAAAGAAGTAGAAGAAACAGCCCTAAACCATTAAAAAAAATTAGAAGAAAAAGGTTTGAGATTTGAGATTTTGTTCTGTTTGCAGGCTTGCTGCATAACATAAAAGCATAATATCTATAAAATTTATAAAATACAGTGAAAAAATTAAACGCCCACCCGACCCAGCCAGGAATCGAACCTGGGTCTTCCGCAATCCGGGCGACTGCACTGACCACTATGCTAACGGGAAAGCTGACGTAAGCGCTGAATTTTGTCACTGCTTTTTAATTTTTTTGAGTGCTAATAGCGGCACAGTGCGCCATCTATCCAACGGTCATTGCAACCGATGACCATGCAGATTCACCTTTACAGATGAAATACCACAAATTTAATAACACAACGCTATAGAAAATTTTACTTTTTACTAAAAAAAAATTAAAATATTTAATTTAGTTTCAGTGTAGCAATTAGCATTTGAAAATAAAAAGTAAAATTTATAAAAGCATAAGTTTAAAAGAAAAATATTTTTTATCGCCCACGCTAAAATCAATCATATCATCTATCATTAGGATTGCTATCATAGATAATTGCAAATGTAGGCAGGTAAAGAATATTCTTCAGGTCTAAAGATGCAGTCTCCATAGAAGACTACTCCGATCATTGACGACTCCATAGATAGATTTTGATGGTAATGGAAATTAAAGGAACCGGAGAAATGCTGACGTTGAAGAACTCCTGGTTGAGCCCAACATCATAGGCGACCACGTCGAAATAATGTGAACATACCGGAGGAGCACCTAAAGAATATATCTCTGTCAAGATGTCACCAAAACATTCATAAGGAATTTAACTCAGCACTTAAAAGCTAGCACTCTATCATTACAGAACAGTGCATTCACCGTTGGATCACGTTTACGAAAACGAGAATTCGTATGGCAATATTACTTACCTCGTTTTTACCAGGAGCCTCTGCTTCAATGCGATAGAATGCAATTTATAAAAATAAATATTGGGCTGAATAGAACAATCCTTTGCCTATAATGCATTGTAAAAAACATAAGTTTTCCCTCCAGTTTTTCTTGTTATAAATAATGTTTTTTACAATGAGTGCTGCGTACGCTTCCCGCTTTGAAGCTGTGTTTCTCTGTACTCATTCGAAAGGACCCAAAATGTCCCACGACCAGGCCGCCCATTATATAAAAATGTCCAAGGCCTTCGTGAGCAAGTGGGTGAATAGATATTCATAAACAAAAACCGTTGATGACTTACCTGATCGTGGCAAATCGAAAAAGACGTCTGTCGCAGAGGATAAACGGATTGTGCAGCTTTTTGCTAAGAATCCTTTATTATCACTTCGCTCTGGGCAAGAACAGTTGAAGAAAAAGGGTTTAATTATATCCTCAGATCATATTCTATGATCTGAGATTATGTCACTTGACACCATCAAAATGCGTTAGTAGTAAATGGCGTGAACTATCGAAGCATTGTGAAGAAACCTCTCCTTTCTGAAACGCATATTGAAAAAAGGCTGCATTGGGCGTGCGAAAACAAAGACCGTGATTGGGACAAGAACAGTGCATTCACCGTTGGATCACGTTTACGAAAACGAGAATTCGTATGGCAATATTACTTACCTCGTTTTTACCAGGAGCCTCTGCTTCAATGCGATAGAAATTCTCGTTTTCGTTTACGTGATCAAATAAAACACGCACCGCCTTCTAGATAAGGTGTTAGACTAATATTGGTAATTAAAAGAAATCAGTTTATGTTTATTCAAAGATGTATTTTTTTCTATATTCTTATTCATGAAGGTATTATGAAACCAAAACATTACTACTAACTTACAATTTTTAATATTTCCTAAAGTTTATCATATTTTAATCAGGAGGTAATAGACCGTCAGCTATCATCTTTTGTCTCTTGGCTTCTTCTCTGGCGCGACGCTCAGCGTCCTTCTTTTCCTGTTCTTCTCTCTCTTCCTGAGCCTTCTTCATTGCCATCTCCGCCAAAGTCTTCTGGTCTAGTTTGAAGAAGTTTATTGGCTCCTTGATGTACCTTTCATCTTTGTTGTTCATGTTCTCTATAAACTTAGGATATAAGAATGTGCCTTCTTCTACGTTGTAAGTCTTATCTTTGATGGCCAGTCGAATCCAATCTATAAATTCTATTTCAGAAAAAGGCTCTCCCCAATTATTCAACTCCTCTCTAAGTACTTCAAAGTCGGCAATGCCTGTCTCGTCGTCATCATGAGATAAAGCAGCGAAAGCTTTTGTCACGGCCAACTCGAAGTCGTCGCCCCAGACCATTTTAGCCTCTATCATGAAAAGCCATTCGTGATACTCGACTGTGTCCACGAACTCGTCTTCAAGGAACATTGTAAAAAGTTGATTTATCTCCGCCGTTTTAGGATTGAAGCCCAGCTTTCTCAACATCAACGGGATCAGGTCTAAAGGGATCTAAACACATAATATCCCTATAAAAATGCTAATTCTAATGTTAATTATTATAAAACAGAAAGTATCTCCAAACCAAAACGAACTCCCGTTCGCTATGATCTCAGCCTGACGGTAAGGACGGTAAAAATAAGATTAAAGCGTAATCATCCGTCATCCTCAACTAAAAACTGGCTATCTCATTTCTAATTGTAGAAACACGACAATGCTACCAACATTAAACTTAGATAAGACGATGGTAGTTTGTTAGTAGAGTTCTATCAACAAAACCGGGAAGGTTGTTGTAAGATGTCAGTCGTTAAAACACACCAACCCGAATTGGGCCAGCGTGGTGGGTATTAGCTGGCCCGATCTCTGAATGTGTTTATGTAAGATACCCACGGCCTGGTCAACCCGGCCAGGTCTTAGGACCTCAGCCCGGAACACAGCTCAGCGGAACAGGACCGGAATAGGACCTCAGCTGAACAACCCGAGACGTTTCTAAAGACTAGCTTTTAGAAACGTCTCGGGTTGTTCCGCTCCCGTTTCGATCCGAAACCCTCGGAGGATCTAGTAGGGAACGAACACTCGCTTGTGTAATGTTTTTCCCTCTTGAAACCCTGTTACATGTCGATCACACGGCTTAAGGAACCCTTTAAGTTTCTCGCCACCCGCAAATGTCCGCTGACGCTATAATGGCCACATACGGCCATAGGCAAACTCCCTTAAAAAAGTTTCGGGGTACCTGTGGGGACCTTTGTCCAGAAGTGAATGTCTTATGGCTGAGATTATGATGATGATGAAGAGCGTATCCCGAGAACACAAGCACAATTACCTTGTCTATATTCTCCTCGTCATGATCCTTGAACATCTGCTTAAACTTGGCTAGGTCTTCGCTATTGAAGCATGCTGGGGGCGGGGGTGGCTTTTTGGGTTTCGGAGGGGGGCCCACCAGCTTCACCTGTGGTGGGGGCTCTTTGCCTTTACCCTTCCCTTTGCCTTTAGGTGGCATTTTGAATTTCACTTAACTATTTATTTCATTTGTACACCGAAAAGAATATTGAAACCTTCGACCTAGCTATGTTCTACATTTTAATTTTATGTCTTGTTTGATGGCTTGTTATGATTTTAGTCAATGTTTATATACATTTTCTCAATTCAATTCAATTTCTTGTAAAATGGCTCTCATACATTTTCTCTCTTTGTTCATGCACAATAAAATGATGATGTGACAATTTAATGACATTTGACATAGACAGTTGTAAGATTGATGTACTCTATGGATTGTCAATCGAAAATGAAAGAGGATGACTGGCTGTCGTGTAATAACTTCACAAAGCATACTGTTTCCACTGGTTTCCACCATCTGCCGCCTAAGAATTGGACACGCTTGCACACCAGTTCATCTTGCGAAGATCAGGGTACGGGCCAGCTCCCTTTGTGATTGTGGGTTAGATGAAGGCTCAACGGACCACATATTTTTAACTGTCCAAAATTTTCCCCCTCCCTCTACGATCTCTTACCTCAAAATATTCCCGGTCCCACTATTTTTAAATGCATAATAAGCACCTTTTTTAAAAAAATTAATATCATTTTTGTCAGTAAACAATATCAAGTTATAAATAACTCTTGTGTGTGTGTATTATATTTATATATTATTCTGAAGCATGTTGTATTGTCCTTGTTCTTGGTAAATTTGCTTAAAGACGCAAAATTATATATTATTCCATACGAATCCTTCCGTGTACTGGCTACCTACAAAACATGCCATAAATAAAAGAAGAAGAAGGGTGTTATTGTGTGAGGTTGTGTCTGGTTGTCTCGCACTTTTTACTTTCATTTATATACTAGCACTTTACTCGCGACTTCGTCCGCGTGGATTTGAGATTTAAAAATATTTTTTTTAATTAAATTTATTTTTTTATGTTACCCGCAAGGAATGTAGCATTCTATCAGTGAAAAAATTTTTGGAATTGAATAAGTAGTTCCAGAGATTAGCCCATAGGTTATTAACGAGTAGGAATCGAGCTTTCCGATTCTGGTTAATTATTTTTAGCATAATTTTATCTTATAGATTATTTATTTATTTATAATTAGCTGACTCGACACACGTTGTCCTGACTTAATTATATCAATATCTATATACTAATACGTGAAGCAAAAACTTTGTACCCCTTTTTACGAAAATTGTGCGGAGGAGTATGAAATTTCGCACACCTATAGTTTATTTATAGAGAAGGAGTGCAGAATGTTAATATTTTTTTTAAATTATGCATAAAAAATACAATAAATCAATAAAAGTTAATTTTGAATAAAAAAAAATTTTGAATTTTGAATTTTTAACCGTGTGAACACAATAAATTCAGTAGTTTATGGGATAAAAACAATAATTTTAAATATAAATTCTATAAAATAATACTGCAGGTAACAGCTAATGAAATAATAAAAATTATTTAAATTGTATAAAAACGAATCTATAGTTTCGTGCCTTTACCACAGTATAAGGAGGTATTCCTTATACTGTCCTTTTACTCTCCTAGTTTGACTCACACGGCTCGAGGAACCTTTTAAGTTTCTCGCCGCCCCAAAAAAGACCGTCGGAGGCAATCAGCAAACTCCAATATCTCCTAGTCCTCATCAGGAGGCGCTGCTTCAAATGCCATAATATTCTCGTTTTCGATAACGTGATTGATTAGTCTACCAGCACACGTTTTCCCTCCTTGGGGTCCTCCAAACGAGGCGTAAAGAGGCACTTTGTGGGCCGGCAGGGTGAGGGTGACTAATGCTGCGTTGTTTTCACACTGCACCAGTTGTCCTCGCGTCTGGACTCCGTTTCCACTTAACATCAGTCGGAGTGGAGTCATTTACGCGATCAAGGTGCCAAGTGTGAGTTTTGTTTAAAATCCGTATTTTTTCGATTACGTTTACAAAAACGGAAATTAGTATGGCATTTTGGCAGTGCACCCTTGCGACAAACGAGAAGAGTAAAAATGTTTATTTATTTATTTATTTATCTTCGGAAGATCAACAGCACGCGAAACATACATACATTCAGATATAGGTAACAGATGGCCAATAACAGGGCTCCACGTTTAAAAACAGATTCATTAATAAGGTTTTTGTGGACAATAGAACATAAAATAATTAAAAAATACCAAAAAAACAGAATAAAAACTAATAAGTGGGATATTAAGTTCACTTAATCAAATATTTATCAAAGAAATCTTGACTTAATAGCCGCCTTGCTGTTGCTATGCTAGAATAAAATGTTGCCGTACAAATGCTCGTTATCGTTAACGTGATCGAATGGCGAATGAAACTCGCACTGGGCACCCAAATGCGTGACGTGAATTAATGAAACTCGCACTGGACGCCCTGTTGACAAACAAGGTAAGTGGCAACTTGCTATCAGTCGGTGCGGTTAATACGGTTTGATGTTTTCTATATACCGATTACTAGTTTGTAGTCGTTAACTCCACAACTAGCTTATATAAATTATACTTAACTACCGAACCGGTTCAATTGTCGGTCGAAACCATTCGGAAACCCACTCAAACACATAAAATGTCATCAAAATCAGCCGTTTAGGTCAACCGCGCCTCCCGACCTTCGGGGGGCGTGCGTTCCGGTAGCCTTCACAGCCCTTTTAAAGGCTAAAGGCGAACCCCAGGGGTTTTTACCGGGTCGGTTTTAATCCTTTTTAGAAAAGGACAAGGCCATCCCCGGATCCACGGAATCTGCGAGCAGATTTTCCCTTGGGCAAAAAAAAAAAACAGCCGTTTAGGAGGAGTTCAGAGTTCAGGGCCAGGGCTCGGAAACCGGTTTGGGTCGTTGACCCCATATCGGAATGGTATAAGGTTTCGGTTACCGGTAATTAACCGGTTAAATGCAAAAACTGTTTTTTTTATTAATTGCGATTCCGTTAACCAAACTTAACTGGTTAATTTGAATTCCAAACAAATTGTGAGCAACACCACCTATTGTGTTTTGTGTAAACTAAATGAAACTAATGATGAGGCTCTCGCATCATCTCGCGGCGAGCGGCCGCCGGCTTGGCCTGGCTGAGTTGAGGAGTGCATATGAGATTAACCGGTTAAATCAGTGCCAAGTATTGGTTTCCTCGAGCTTTAAAATTCCGTATCCTGTATTAACCGTAACTAATTTTTTTTCGGTTTGGTTGGAACAGTTTGTTTAATTAATCGGTTAATCAATGAACTGAATCATACCGGTTTAAAGAACGATATTAACTGCTATTTGTTAACCGATTCAGAGCCCTGGTTATGACACCAGTGTCCGCTATGTTAGGCAGTGTTGCTAAAGTGAGTTGCTAAGTGTTGGTTCCTGTTGGCCACTAGTGGCACTATCACACAATATTGATGAATTATACATATTAAGATTTTAAACTGTCTTTAAAAAAAGAAAAAATAATTACGAGCGGGATTCGAACCTGCATAGTATAGCATAGTTTGTAGTGCACCTGACCCGGCATGTCATGGGGGTTCGAAGCCCGCTCGTGGAATTTTTTCAACACCTTGTCTTTTTTCAAATAGTAATTTGATTCCAACAACATCCCAGGCGTAAAGCCTCAAAATATCCGTACTAGATTCAATGCGAGTAATACAACCTTGTAAATAAACCAGCCATTCATGCGGCAAGCATGTCAAACGTCCGACTGGGATAGGTGGCCGATGGACGGTGCGCAAAATAGAATTACACCCGTTCCAAATTCGAAACAACATTTTAAACCCCCGATTGTCGGTCGCCGCAATTACATTCACATAACGATGCGAAAATCAAACCGCGAACACAAACAGCTCACTGGCAGTTGAACAAGCGATCCGGAAAATAGTGTCCGCGTGCGCCGCCATTTGGCGAACCGGCCGTTAACGATGGCCAGCGTTAGCGGAGCTCCCGTCTGCTTGCACCCGCCTAACAATAAAGTGGCTCGTTCTAATGGCAAGCACACGAGATCGAATCTTAATTCAATCGCTTAGCAATAACCTTTAATTTCGCCAAAGGTAATGAACGAATCATTGCGTGGAGGAGCCGATAAATTGCGCGAAATGTTCACAGATGACTTACTATATAGATAGTATACGATGCGACTAGGACCTTTTAATTTTAACAGCCTCTGTTCATGGCTTTGTCAAATTGGACCTTAACTGAAACCCGACAATATTAAAAATACATTAGAGTGTGAGAAATAAGTGCCATCTCATAAAGTTAAAAGCAATTTTAATGCAAGTCAGCCTTTCACATGAAAACCCATTTTATGATAAAGCTTAAGGTAACCATAACACAGGTATTTTTAGCACGTAGGGCAGGCACAGTTCATAATTTAATAGTTACTTTTTAATCGACTCCTATAAAAGGGAGGCTCTCAATTGGAAATGTATTGTACCTATCTATTCTAGGTATATGATTGTTACCGTAAAAACTTGAACAACGGTAAATCCTAAGCTTTTCTAGTAAATGGTAAGATTTATAGTTATATTTTATTTAAAACTAGTGGTCCGCTCGCGACTTGGTCCGCTTAAGAACACCCGTATCCCATGATCGACCCCTGTTGCAGCGCCACCTACCGGGTCCAATTGTAAATCAAACCATTCTCGAATACACTTGAACACACACGAAAAATTTCATCCAAATCGGTCCAGCTGTTTAGAAGGAGTTCAGTGACATACACACGCACAGAAGATTTATATCAGGCCACACAGAAAGTTTTGCGAAAAAAAGTTTTTATGTATATTGCACTGGCCACTTGTAATTATTTTGAAAAATTTGGTTATTTATGTTGGAATTTAGATTTACCCCTTACAAATAAACAAAGAATAAGCTCCGAATAGTTATTCCGTGTTTTGTCCCTTTTACTCTAATTTGAAATGACGGTTAACCGTCCGGATTGCGGAAGACCCAGGTTTGATTCCTGTCAGGATCGGGTGGGCGTTTAAATTTTTCACTGTATTTTATAAATTTTATAAATATTTAATCATGTTTAGTTTAATTATTCAATTATGTGCATATAAAGGGTTATAAATTATTATACATTTTCGTACCACTTGCTCAAAAAAGTGACATTCTATGCCACAAAAAGCGAACATAACAATAGTCATTTTTAATCTGTTAAAAACAGGGAAAGAAAATTGTACTGAATTTCATTCATCCTCTAGGGGGAAAAATGTAGAATTTAATGTTTTTTTTTTAATCAATGAGCTTTCTTTCGTTTTCGTACCATTTGCGAAAAAATTAACACAATAATAATATGAGATAAGCCTTTATTAAATATAATGACAATTAAACAAAAATACATTTTTAATCTGTTAAAAACAGGGAAAGAAAATTGTACTGAATTTCATTCTCTAGGGGGAGAATGTGATTTAAATTTGGAATACTTACCGAAATTTATACTGAACTACATCTGTGTTTACACCATTGAGTTTGTATATAAATACTCAAATCAACTCATCAACAATAAATGTACCAAACAAAAATGTCTCTCTATCAATAATTGGACCAATGTTTCGAATGTTAACTTTTACTTTTAATTGTCATTATATTTAATAAAGGCTTATCTCTGTTTTGTTTATTATCTGCGGTTTTGTTTTATTTTCTAAAATTTGTGATATGTCGAATATATGAAATAATGGTAGATTATTAACCGTTAAGTGTTCGTGAGTGTGCATGAGTGTTGGCAAATAAAACAAAATAGTGCAACATTACTTTTCAAATTTTTACAAGAAGTCTGCGTGAGGACTTAGTAAAGCCCCACATCTTTACTGAGATACTCGAGGGCTTGGGGGGTAATATCATTTCTCACTTCCCATTTCAATTATCATTCATCATCATCAATATTGTTCATTTATGTATTACATATGAAGGTAGAACAACTGAATAGGCTTGATGGATTTCATCCGGAGCCGTAAAACAAAACAAAAAAAGAACAAACCAATTTTTTTTTTAAGTTTAGTTCGTTTCTTAAGGAACCGGCTAAGGTCATAGACCATGCTGCCATGTCATTAGTTTCTTAATTTCATTGTAATACATAAATAAACAATATTGATGATGATAAATGATAATAGAAATGGGAAGTGAGAAATGATATTACCCCCCAAGCCCTCGAGTATCTCAGTAAAGATGTGGGGCTTTACTAAGTCCTCACGCAGACTTCTTGTGAGAATTTGAAAAGTAACATTGCACTTTTTGTTTCATTTGCCAACACTCATGCACACTCACGAACACTTAACGGTTAATAATCCACCATTATTTTACATTAATATTCGACATACCACAAATTTTAGAAAATAAAACAAAACCGCAGTAATGACTCTTCACTTTCCCGCCAAGAAGTCAACAAACCAAAAAGCCAAGGAGATGCCAATTGACTTCTTAGCGGAAAAGTGAAGAGTCATGTCTGCGGTTTTGTTTTATTATCTAAAATTTGTGTTATGTCGAATATTAATGTGAAATAATGGTGGACTATTAACCGTTAAGTGTTCGTGAGTGTGCATGAGTGTTGGCAAATGAAACAAAACAGTGCAACGTCACTTTTCAAATTCTTTCAAGAAGTCTTGGTGAGGGCTTAGTAAAGCCCCACATCTTTACTGAGATACTCAAGGGGTTGGGGGGTATATCATTTCTCACTTCTCATTTTTATTATCATTCATCATCATCATACTGACTGGAAGGAAATATTGTATATTTATGTATTACTTGTAAGAAAAATTACTTTGACACTGGCTAAATATGCTAATCGCACGAAGCCATCAACTAAAAGAAAGAAAGAGACGCCAATTTTGACAGATTAGATTATTTGTAGTATCAATTTGTATTGCTGCGTGTGTGTGTGCCTGTGTGTGTACCGCGTCCGCGTTTGCATTTTTAGATTGCAACGCATAATTTTAGCAATTTAAACAAAGTTTTGTATTATCTTTTAACTATAAAAATACAACATCAACCATGGTTGCTAGAGTGGCTGGAGTTTTTGATGAAAAATTAACGGAGGCAATAGCCAATTCAAAGATTTTAGTCGTGGGAGCCGGCGGTATAGGTTGTGAAATTCTAAAGAACCTAGTGCTCACCGGCTTTCCACAAATTGAAATTGTAAGTAATTGTATAATATAAATTGGATAACGTTCTAACTGCATGATCCGCTCCAAGTTTTCTCTTGTCTTAGCTGCAGGACGTAAGCACAATACGTCATCATGAAATAGAAACGAAACTGTACATTTTGTAAGTTTTTACCAAATTAAGAAGGCAAATCTATCCAACAAAGTAAGAAAGACATCTATCAGACTACCGTTTCTAGAATACACTGTATCTGTTACTATAACAGACTATACTCTGTTATACTGTCTTGTATGTATATAAGCAAAACATTATTGACTTATGAGCTGGCTTAATGTAGCCTAGAATGTGATATTGTGTTTTAATTAATAGTATTTAATCTTATATTCCAGATAGACCTTGATACCATAGATGTGAGCAACTTGAATCGTCAGTTTTTGTTCCACAAGGAACATGTTGGCAAATCAAAAGCACAGGTTGCCAAAGAGAGTGCATTGAGTTTCAACCCCAATGTGAACATTGTGGCACACCATGATAGTGTTATAAGGTTAATAATTCTTGAAACTACTTATTAACATTTAAGATATTGCAGTGATTATGGCCAGTTTTAGTTGATGAGTAAAATTAAAGGATTTTGTCATTGTCACCTTATAATGAAATTTAAATGGATATTTGTGCATTTATTTTTACATTGAAGCTAGAACCCTTAGCAGTGTCCATGCTCACGTCATGTAGACTAAGGTATCATTTATTTCAAAATTAATATGCAACTTACACATATGTAACTTTTTTAATTTTAATTATTTCAGCAATGATTATGGGGTAAGCTACTTCAAACAGTTCAATATTGTGATGAATGCACTTGACAACCGTGTAGCCCGTAACCATGTGAACAGAATGTGCCTTGCTGCAAATGTACCTCTCATAGAGACAGGCACAGCCGGATATGCTGGACAGGTAATTGCATACTACAGATTTATGTGACTTTCCAGTGTGTCGAGCTATTGTTTTCATCATCACCACCTTATTTTTATTGAAAAATAATTGATTATAGTTTGGTATTTAGTAAGGAATAAATAATAATATGGACGGAGTGTTAATCAATGACAATAATATATTTTCAAAACTAAATTGACAACAATGACATTTATAATATAAAGTATAGTAATCTTTATATTCAGCCTGCATTCACATCTTTAACAATTTTATGTCCCCACTGCTGGGGCACCAGCTTTCCTTATGAATGGAAACACCACAAGGAGAATAAAAATTCTTATTAAATGTATTCTTTCTGGTGTTACTAAAAATATTATCTTGTAGCCTTCCAATTACATCAGGTATCGGATATATGATATTAAATATCATATAGTATTCCTCAAATATTCTGCTAAATTCAGTTTCAAATATACTATTAAAATTCTTTATTAACACTAGCGCCATATGACCAACAAAGCAACAAACAATTAAATTTCTATAAACTCATATTTACTTCACTTTTAAATACAATAATATCATAATACCTCTATTAGGTGGAGCTAATCAAGAAAGGGCTCACCCAATGCTATGAGTGTCAACCAAAAGCACCACAAAAAACGTTTCCTGGCTGCACAATACGTAACACTCCGTCAGAACCAATTCACTGCATTGTTTGGGCTAAACATCTGTTCAACCAACTGTTTGGTGAAGAGGATCCAGACCAAGATGTCAGTCCCGACACGGCCGATCCAGAAGCGGCTGGCGATGCAGGCGCATCGGCATTATCCTCAGAAGGAACAACCAGTGGAAACATAGAGAGAAAAAGCACGAGACAGTGGGTAGCGGACACAAATTATGATCCTGAGAAATTGTTTTCAAAACTGTTTGGTGACGATATTCGTTATTTACTCTCGATGGAAAATCTATGGAAGAAACGCCGCCCTCCTACCCCTCTGACATGGAACAACTTGCCAGGGAAAGATGACCCACCTGCCCAGCATTCAGGGTTGCCAGATCAACGTGTTTGGTCAGTGCATGAGTGTGCTCAGGTAAGTTACAGCTATTTACCTCCATAATAATAGTAGTAGATTCCCGATAAGTGCTTCAAAAACGTTCTAAGAAACCACAAATACACAGTCAGGTCATAAGTATTGTCACACAGTAAAAACTTTTCTTTTAGAATGCTGGCCACAAAAAAGTTTATTGAATTCGAATTTCGAATTGTTCATGATAATAAAAATGTATTCTTTTTAGAATTTTACTCATTTTTAAATATGGATTGGACTCTTAAAGAAGACCGTGTTGCAGATATTGCGTTGCATCGTTGCGGTTACGCGCCAATTCAAATTTTTGACATACTGAAAAATTTGAATTTAACCAAAAGATTCGTTTATCGTACCATCAAACAATACAATGAAGAATCTAGTGTAGATGACAGGTCAAGAATTGGTCGCCCTTGGTCTGTTCGGACTCCAGCAGTGATAAAAGCTGTGAAGGCGCGAATTCAAAGAAATCCCAAACGTAAGCAGAAACTGTTGGCCCTTCAGATGGGGTTAAGCAGAACCTCGGTGAAAAGGGTGTTAAATGAAGACTTAGGGCTTCGGGCATATCGAAGAAAAACAGGACATCGTTTGAATGCTCGTCTAATGGACCTGAGACTGAAGAGATGCCGCGCTTTGATGAAGCGGTACGCGGGAAAAAAATATCGGGAAATTCTTTTTTAGGATGAAAAAATTTTTACCATAGAAGAGAGCTACAACAAACAAAATGATAAGGTGTATGCACACAGTAGTGAAGAAGCGAGCAACCGTATTCCGCGTGTCCAACGAGGTCATTTTCCATCCTCGCTCATGGTATGGTTGGGAGTTTCTTATGGGGCTTAACAGAGGTACATTTTTGTGAGAAAGGTGTAAAAACGAATGCAGTTGTGTATCAAAATACAGTCCTGACGAACCTTGTGGAACCTGTTTCTCATACCATGTTCAATAACAGGCACTGGGTATTCCAACAAGATTCGGCGCCAGCTCATAGAGCGAAGAGCACACAAGACTGGCTGGCGGCGCGTGAAATCGACTTCATACGGCACGAAGACTGGCCCTCCTCCAGTCCAGATTTAAGTCCGTTAGATTACAAGATATGGCAACACTTTGAGGAAAAGTCGTGCTCAAAGCCTCATCCCAATTTGGAGTTACTCAAGACATCCTTGATTAAGGCAGCCGCCGATATTGACATGGACCTCGTTCGTGTTGCGATAGACGACTGGCCGCGCAGATTGAAGGCCTGTATTCAAAATCACGGAGGTCATTTTGAATAAACTTTATTGTCATAAGAATCAATGTTTTGTCAAGTTCATTTTGGTATATAAATGGTTACATAATGAATAAACTTGTCTCAATTATTTTATATTAAACATGTGACAGAATTTATGACCTGACTGTGTACTTTTGTGTGGTCTTATTTCAAATTACATAGGATGGTTGATTACAGTATTAAGTATAAATACTTTACAATCTTAATTTACTTTAATTATTCAAGGTTTAAGGTTTATAATAAGCTGTTGATGCTATAAAATTTTGTTTACATTATGTAATAAGTTACTTAGATAAGTCTAAGAAAGCATGGCCAATTTCGTAACGCATTTATGTTCCGGATCCCTAATCTAACAAATTAATTAAAATTAAAATTAATTATTGATCCTTAAATTGTCAGCAGTGTCAATTTTGAGATAAATATTAAGAGCTATTTTTTAAATGTGTTTTATTAATATCAATGAATAAACTAAATGATGATGAATTTCAATGATGGCCTTTGCCCAGCAGTGGAACAATTATAGGCTGTTTACTACTAAACTAATTAATAATGGATTCAATTTTTTTATTTAAATGAACTTCTTAGCAGGTAACCCTAAGTGACTCCCGGTGTCTTGTCTAAAATTAGATGTTGTTAATCGCTGCAGGTGCTAGCAGCTAGCGTCAAAGCGCTAGAGGCAGACTTAAAAGGCCGGCCAGAGGGAGACCACCTCGTGTGGGACAAGGACGAGAAGAGTGCGATGGACTTTGTCACCGCCTGCGCCAACATCCGCGCGCACGTCTTTAACATACCGACTAAATCACGCTTCGAAGTTAAATGTAAGTTAACCTATTATTATTGAATTTAAGTTAATATATAATTTAATGATTAACTCAATATATGATATTTTTGTAAAATGAACCTCCACACCTTTTACACCTTAGAATAACCGTCCTTGAATGCTAAGGTCATTCAGAGCTCAATAAATAAATAAATAAAATAAAATAAAATCAATTGTAACTTCGCTGTATTGTTTTTGCATGATTGTGTTGTGGTTAAAAGCTGAATGATTGTCTCAAACCAGCTTGTTTTATGTCCCTACTGGGGAACGAGCCATCCCTATGAATGTATGCATGATTGTCTTGTGGTTATAAGCTGAATAATTGTCTCAAACCAGTTCGTTTTATGTCCCCCACTGAGGCACGAGCCATCCATATGGACGGCTCGTGCTATACGGGAAGAACGGGCTATAAACCATCACGTGGGCCCAGTGCGGATGTTAACGTCTGCTAATGCAGCCTCATTTTCTTCTCTTATCTTATTTTTCTTCATTCGAAATCATAGCGATGGCCGGCAACATAATTCCGGCGATCGCGACCGCGAACGCGATCGTAGCGGGGCTCGCGGTGTTGCGCGCGCAGACCGCGTTACGCGCCGAGCTCGCGCGCTGCACCAGCGTCTACCTGCGGCCCAAGGTTAACCACCGCGGGCAGCTGTTCGTGCCGGAGACGAGTAAGTACCCACACTAAGAGCCTCACAGTGTTGCCAACTACAATTTTGAAATTTCGTGCGGGCAGCTATTCGTGCCGGTGATTACACACGCCTACACATCAGACTACCACAAACAAAATTTCTGCTGGCTGCTGGCTACGTGGTACGCCACGAAAGGGCCGTCTCTGACTGAGTCTCTGGGACATAGCACGATAGGGCCCAAATCGTCCTAATCCGGCAAAATACTTTGCCATGCGCCGTCCCGGTCTACGTAGGCCTTAAATGTCGTTTTCAAAAGTAAATAATGATTCCAATAATTTTCTTCAATACAAATGTGGTTGAACGTCCAGCGCCACCTTACGGCTAGTGGGAGAAATTGTCACTCTATGGTTCTTACTGTGCGGTTAACCGAGTGCTCGGTGACGCGTGCTGTTATAATCAGCTATGTTTACAGTAGTTCTGTGCACAGTTGGCAGAAGTCATCTTGTGCATTGCTTTTTATCGATTGCACGAAGTGTCAATTAAGTTAAATTTTCGCACTCGAACCAAAACGATCGATCGTTATTTGATTTTAAAAACTGCCAATTCTCCCATGCACATAAATGTTGTTATTCCAAGATTATCACTAAATATTCAGATGTGAGTGGTACTTTCCTGCTTTTTGCTTCTCCTGTTGCTTTTGATGCTGATTTAATTCAGTTCACACTCACTTCTATGATTGTGTTATTTGTGGTAAATAGTTCGAATTTCATGTAGATAACATTTTCACGGGTGTATCACTTGTTTGGCAAGAGTGTAGGGACTCAATGTAACGTACATGCACATACGTATAATGGTATGAACAAAGCCAGTCTCGGCTATTAGTTCTGCGTGCTGCGCCACGCCCTCTAGACACTGAACGTCGTCTTTTGAAACCATGATCCCTTGAAGCGTCTCTGGACCTGTTACAGCACCTGCACGTTAGTTTATCTCCAAATTTGCCAATCTTGGCTAACACCCTGTTCTTTGGTTTCTCGGTTGCAACTTCTGCCACTTGGATCGGTCGAGTGGCCTCCATAACTGTATCTGCAGTTGTTGCTAATGCCTCCAGGTTCTTCGTATCCGTAACTGCTAGTACCGCTCTCGTAGCTGGCGGCAGGTGGTTCTGCCATATAAAACATAGGATATGGTCAGGTACCTTTTCCCTAGTCAAATCTCGCATGCGCCTCTATAGTTGCGAAGGTTTCTGATCTCCTGATCTATTTCACTGAGAAGTTTTTGTAATTGTCTGGTGAGTGACTCTTCGTTAATGTATAGTAAACCTTTCTTAATAGCTTAATATTTCTCGGAAGGTGGTGGTTGCAAAAGTAAATCCGTAATCTGTCCAATGGCCTCCTTGCTTAGTTTTACTATAACTAAATCGTACTTAGCTTGGTCGCTTAAATGTTGCGGGTTCAGTATGGCTTCTATTTGAATAAACCAAGGAGTTGGTTTGCCCTCCCAAAACTCTGGTATCCGTGCGGACACCGACACTGCAGCGAGATCCGCTTGCCTCGCCGCTGCAGCTTGTTGTACTGACGCACTGGGTTCCATAATGTTCAATAAAACAATGTTCTCTTCACAATAATGTTCACGGTCACTCCACTAGGAAACGTTCTATGTCACTTCGTAAAATAATACGGTCCGTAAAGTTCTTTTCGTTCACGCCGCAAATAAATAATAAGTACCTAGTAAATATTAAACAGAGCCGATGTTTACATTAGTTTAACAGCTGTCAGATGAAATATCAAAAGCATGCACACGGAAAACAAATGGCAACCTATAACCCTATCAACAGGAAACAGAAAACAGTGTTTACTTGTATCCATTAAAACCGTCCACAATTTATTAGAATGATCAATAATAACTGAATATCCTCTTTTTCAGCTCTCACGCCACCCAATCCTAAATGCTATGTCTGCGCACCGAAACCGGAAGTCGGTCTCGCGTGCAATCTCAAATCTCTCACTCTCAAAGATTTGACGACAGCATTCAAAGAGGGTCTCAACATGCAAGCACCCGACGCGACTGTGGAAGGCAAAGGTCTAGTGGTTCTATCATCGGAGCCCGGTGAGACCGACCACAATAACGACAAAACGCTTCAGGAGATCGGACTTAACGATGGCTGCGCTTTGCTAGTAGACGATTTCCTGCAAAACTATGAGGTGAGAGTGAGATTGCAGCAAGAAGACGAGGAAAAAGCGTGGCGTTTAGTCACAGACTCCAATAAGCCTATGCCCGCGCCTAAAGACGAAAAGCCGGCTAACGGGTCCAACGGCTCCGAACCCAAGCCTGGACCGTCGAGAACCCGCGACGACAGTGCCAGTGATATGGAAATTATTGAGGAGGACGAAGACGAAACCGCGGTGAAACCACCAAAGCGCAGGCGCACGGAAGTCAGCGAGGTCGTGGAGCTGTGTTAACGAAAACCACGTGAGCGGTTAGCGTTGCAAAATGATATGTTTACTTCTTTTAGCTATTTAGCATTTTACAGTCAACGACTCCGAGAAAATCATAGACACTGAAAGTAAAATATGGCGTCTATTTAAAACGACTTTTGTGATATTTGGAATTTATTTTCCTAACAGTTTTTTTCTACATGTAAGTCAGAATGATAAAGTTATTTCTCAATTGTTGAACAAAAACACTTTCAATTAATAATTTCTTTGCCACAATGTCTTAGTATCAATGATATAGAGTAGTGCTTATAATACAAACGCACTCAGTATTTTCGAAGCGTAGTGTTGTGCGTTAGGAAACATTATGTTGTGTAAGCCTTGATTTGTAGTAAGTACTAGTTTTGTCGTTTACTTTATTCAGGCTGTAAATGGCATTTGTCTCCAGCTCACTATTGTTTAATTTCTCAAGTTTTATTTGCACATAATCAAATCTTACCATTTAAGCATTATCGGCAGCAAACTTCTAAATACTTACATAATAAAAAATGCCTTTATATATTGAAACATTGTTTGTAATTGAAGTTAATAAAGACAAAGTGGCAAATATAACCATTTGATAGCATTAACAAATAAGTACTTGAATAAGTTAAGTGTAAAACTTCTGTAATGGATCTTATTCAATGTTTTCTCTTATTAAATTCTCAATATAATAATTCGTATTTTATTTATTTCAATGAAGTTATATTTAAGTCATTAATAAATGCTTAATGCCATTGAGTTACCAACATAAGTTGTATTTTATTGGAATGATAATATTCTAATGCTGCCATTTGTCATATTTATAATATTTTTTGTATGCAATGTTACAGATGTCTTAATAGTTTGCATTTTAGGTATTTATATTTTATGAGTTTTGGGTAGGTACTGACTTTTGAATGAGTTGATTTTAACCTGTTTTCTTCGGTTGGGTTAAAGCTATTCTGATAGTGCACGCCACTGAACACGATCCGCGGCTACTTGCGATCTTTGTAGTGGCTGGCAATAGCTGAATGCGAGTTGCCGCGGCATAATATATCAAATTATGTCAACAAAAAGACGTCTACTGCTGGACAAGGATAATATAATATAAATATAATATGAAAATACAATAATCGTTGCAAAAGTTAATCACTTTAATAATATCAAAAGTAACATAGCAAATAAAACGGCCACTTCAATTTGGTACCAAAAGATTTATCTTGAAACAGAACTAAAGTATTTTGGTAAAGATTTAAAATAAATAAATAAATAAAATGGTTAATAAATGAGCTTATTTGGTCTTCATACATTTGAGACCTGTATATGCTAGCCAGAAAAAGTTGTTACATAGGTTCTAAAATGTTTAATTCTGCTTCAGAATATTCTAAATGTGCTAATGCTGAAGAACAGTCTAACTTAATGTAATTTTTTAGTCCAACACTATCAAAAAAGTTCTAATTATAATGTTTTTTGTATATATAATATGCATGATGAATTAAAATTATTAATAATTTAATAACTTATTAATTCCTATGCCACTAAAATAAACACAATACAAAATTTACTTAAGTAACTAGATACATCAAAAGAAAACTATTATTAAGCATACTGGCAGCAATGAGGGAGGGAGCAAGGACAACGCAGTGACACCAGTGACACCGGCGAACGGGCAGACAATGACATCTATCTATCAACGAGATTTATATGCTCAAGGTATGCATTTCCCTATTTTATTTCCGAGTAAAATTTTGTTTCTTCGGTGTTTTACTTAATAACAAGCCATCGTCATTTTCATTTCGGATCGGATCGGCTACAAAGCAAAATGTTCATATATGCTTTTGGTCTCCTCAAGCAAAACGTCTATATAACATATCTTGACCACATGAAGAGATTGTCCTGGGAGCAAATCGTCCACAATTTATTTATGTCCATAAGTCTAGTAGTCTATAATTGAAAACTGCCTGTAGACAAATCGTTCATGATGCATTATGTTAGCATTAATTCCTTCCTACAGACTAATAAAAAAGGATATTTAATAGATAAATATGTGCATACATATTAATTGACCCAAATGGCTTACAACCCAAGTGTAGTATTTCCAAATAGTTTTAAGTAATTTTAAAGTTATTTGGAAGTATTATTTCTCTAAATCTAGTTTTATTTTCTTCTTTTTTAAAATCTATAGCTAAATCTAATGTTAACACATGTTAAGCACACAAACTATTTGTGTTAACACATTTAGGACATTAGTCTTGTATAAAATATTGTTGAACCTATCATGTATACGATAAGTTTGTTAATATTATTTCTTGTGGGGACCTGGCCAGCCGAATGGACGATCCACCCGCGCTATTTGCGTGCCTAACTTTGTTAAGATTAATGTCCGCTATGTAACCTAATAAATAAATAAATAAATAAATAAATACATCCTTCCTGTTATAATTTAATATAATTAATACTTATACTTATATCTGAATGACAACATAAGGGTTTACATAACCCTTACAGTGTTATGTAGGTAGTTAGGTGCAATTAGTCGTATTCTACACACACTGTTTCCGATTGTCATTCAACAATAGTTATATTATGTATTGTGGACGGTTTGCTTCGTAGCCAATATGCTGGTTAGACATTTTCGCAAGACGTCATTAAAACAATTTTTGGTTACATTTTCAAATGTGGACGATTTGCTATCAAGTCTTAGTCAGTTGTGGGTAGTCTTAGTCGATAGACATTTTGCCTTGTAGCCGAACCGATCCGAAATCGTCATTTTCACAATTTCATTAACTTATAATAACTACACTTCAAATAACCTGTTGGATCTATTTCAGACATAGCATTGTATTTTCTAAAATGCAAATGCATGAAATGCAAATTTCATGCTTTTGATGAAGGTCAATAATTATAATAACAAATAAATGGTAGTCCTATCAACACCAAACATTAACCAATGTTTTAAATAGTTATGTAGTAATACTTATATATATATATATGATATAATTATGAAAAGACAAGTTAAAAGTGAATATTGCCTATTCACAGAATGGTTAAAATAGATTTTATCACTAAATTTGGACCAATAAGTACCAAAACCATTTCATACATAGTAAATGCGTTGAAAATGTATTCTTATTAAGTAAATTAAGGGCCTAATATATTACTAGTAATACTGAACACAGTGATTGCATAGATCGCAACTTCTAAAAGAGCAAAGGCTTTGTTTGACAGATGAACATAATAAATACACTGCAAGTCAAAACAAAACATCAATGTTGAATGCTCATATTTCTGTAAGTAACACAATCGCAGAATCTTTTTGTTCTATTTTTCTGGTAGCATACCAAACTCTATAAGAAAGCGTTCAACATCGGTAGCAAAAAAATCATTTCCCAATTCAGAAGCCAACTGAACAAAGTTTCCAATTATTTGACCTCCTTTGTACACCAACAAAGCTGGTAATCCTTCAACTCTGAAATGTCTACTCAATCCAGTAACATCTGCTGCTATTCTACAAAATTTTACAGTGGGATAATCTGTAGCCAACACTTGCAAGCAACCATTCATGGTTTTGCATGCAACAGGCTTGTGACCATAAATGTGTACAATCACAGTTACCTTTTTATCTTCTTTATCAATAGCATTCAAAAAGTCATCTTGGCTGTTCAGAGTAATAACATTCCCGAATTTTGGCACCTTCTGTAATTGTGTCATAAGCTCTTGCATTCTTTGTTGTTGATATTTCATGAGAAAATCTTCATCAATCAACTCACTCAGTTCATCCTCGAGTTCTTCTACTTTCTTGGCTTCAGCTTCTTCTCGCTCTGACTTCACGGATAAAGTGAGTTTCTTCGACAAAGCGATTCGCTCTTTTTCTAGCTCCACGCGACTTTCAGCCTCTAACTGCTTGTACCTCCTCCAATCTTCAAGAACTCCTTTAGGGCCAGTGTTAGAAGCTGACCCGGACCAACTTTTGACGGGTGGTGGCTCACAACTCGTTTTAGCAACGGCAGGAGTATTTCCTTCCTCATCGCCGCTTCGGCTGTCTTCGTAATCTGACTCACCTTCATCTTCGCTGCTGCTACAGTAATTATGTAGTTTTTCGCCCAAGATTTTATCATCTAATGTAGCCATTTCATTTACAAAATGTAAATACCAATAGCCACAAATTTCAGTACTCAGAGGCCACAAATTATGAAGAACCAAACCTCATCATCAATCAAAACTTTATAAGCAGTAAAAGCACCACAGATCACAGAATCACAGTCCACAGTTTTTCTTTCTTTTAGTTGATGGCTTCGTGCGATTAGCACATTTAGCCAGTGTCAAAGTAATTTTTCTTACAATACATAAATATACAATATAATTCCTTCCAGTCAGTATGATGATGATGAATGATAATAGAAATGAGAAGTGAGAAATGATAGACCCCCCAACCCCTCAAGTATCTCAGTAAAGATGTGGGTCTTACTAAGTCCTCACGCGAATTTCTTGAGAGAATTTGAAAAGTGAAGTTGCATTTGCCAACACTCATGCACACTCACAAGAATCCACCATTATTTTCACATTAATATTCGACTTATCACAAATTTTAGAAAGTAAAACAAAACCGCAGACATGACTCTTCACTTTCCCGCCAAGAAGTTCATCACAGATTAAATAGAAACAGAAGTTGAAAAAAAGTAACGAAGTGTCTTCTTCAGATCAAAGACGCAGAAGAAGACAAAGGGTAACAATAACAACTCATATAGGCAAACTTTAGGATTTTTGACGCTTTTTCAGAGTCCTCCTTGTTTATTGTCCAAGATCCAAAGCTATTATAGACTTCGCTTTGGATTTTCTCACTATGGTTTTTGACAACATTAGATCTGTGGTGGACTTCTTGGCGGGAAAGTGAAGTCATGTCTGCGGTTTTGTTTTATTTTATAAAATTTGTATTATGTCGAATATTAATGTGAAATAATGGTGGATTATTAACCGTTAAGTGTTCGTGAGTGTGCATGAGTGTTGGCAAATGAAACAAAACAGTGCAACGTTACTTTTCAAATTCTTTCAAGAAGTCTGCGTGAGGACTTAGTAAAGCCCCACATCTTTACTGAGATACTCGAGGGGTTAGGGGGGTAATATCATTTCTCACTTCCCATTTCTATTATCATTCATCGTCATCAATATTGTTTATTTATGTATTACATAATAATATGAAGATAGAACGAATGAATAGGCTTAATGGATTTCATCCGGAGCCGTAAAACAATAAACAAAAAAAAAACAAAAAAAGTGAATCAATGTGTCAGTACTGTCAGTGTCAATCAATAAGGTTACTTCTCGGTTACTTCGGTTTTCATCACGCTTTCATTCACGTCACGTGTCGAATTTGATTTTGTTGCTCCTCTCTCAACTCCTCAAACATTTGTTTAATCTTGTAATTATTTCAATAAGTAACATAAAAATACAACTTCGATAAAAAGTCATCCCTATTAAAATGAGTAAGGTTTCTTACACTTACTATATAAACTTAATGTAAGTGTTACTCTTTTATGCAAACCTTCTAAAAAAATATTTATTACAGATCAAATTTTTAACAAAATACGAGATGTTGATCCGAATAATTCAGACGCTGTGAAGGACGTTTTATCTACGTTCTTCCAGAATCTTATAAAACACGCCGATGCAGGCAGCTTCCGATGGCTACGAACTTTAGAAAACGTCGTCAACCGGTACCTATGCCTTTTATATCCTATCATAAAATAAACCACAAAAGAATGAATTAATGTGAACTTTAAAATGGGTCAGTGTCGCCTTGAGGGCAAGTTGGATGTTCTTAGTCCAATCATAGAGTACATAATTATAATATCCGGAGTGTGTAATAAAAAATGCCTACTTTATTGTTGTTAGCAATTATTTTTGATATGTTTGTATTAACTTATAAACTTTGGAAATAATAGTATACCTACCTAATACCTACTGTAACTAATAATGATTGTTGAAATTATTTTATTTGTTTTATGTTAAACTGAATTGGTTGTT
The DNA here is from genome assembly GCA_949315975.1 of Eudonia truncicolella. Lineage (NCBI taxonomy): Eukaryota > Metazoa > Arthropoda > Insecta > Lepidoptera > Crambidae > Eudonia > Eudonia truncicolella. Next base: position 13,845,764 of record OX438837.1, on the reverse strand, counting down.
TGCACAGTGGCACCTTTCTTTTCATCAAAGGTATCTGCAGAATACCAGTGCCGTGACAACACGCGTTGTCACGGCTCAAACTGAGCAGAGGCCCATTGGTGTACCTACAAAAGTTGGTGTCTATTTTTTTTGTTTTATTTTTAGTTTAATTTCATTGTTTATATTTAATTTTCTTTTTTGTATGTACTGGTACCCAATAAACGTTTTTCTATTCTATTCTATTCTATTCAATCCACTGACAGATAACATAATTTTACAATTTTCCAGATATAATTTGTATTATCAAAATGCATAGCTTATATTTAACTAATGTTAGAGAGAGGTTAAAAGGCTTAACCACAATAATTAAATTACATTTTTAAACCTGGTTTTGTGTAATTGTTCCCCTGCAGACACAGGAAAGGGTGAAAAGAATACCTGTTCATGAAAAAAAGTTTTATTTTAAATAGGATAAGATAGAATTTGAGTGGTTTTAATCACTGTATTTGTCACCAATTTTTGAATAATTAGCCTTACCTATTCTAGCCACTGGTCATCACATTATATACACATAACAAGTATTCTAAAGACATTTTAACCAAGGAGGAACAATATCATGTCATCCTACCTCGAACATAATTAACTTCTATGTTCTAGCTTCTTTTACATTTATTTCAGCTTTCCGAAGTACTGTGGATCTCACAGAAACACAATAGAGACATATCTTGTGAACTTTATAGACTCCAATAGTTATTTCAATGTCATAGAAGCAGCTAAATGTGCACATGTATTGCAGCAGGTAACATTTTTTTTTATTTATTCAATAACTAAATCTAATTTAACTGTTAAAGTTTTAATCTTAGGCCTAATGGTATAATAAAATTGACAGTTCTTCTATAGTACTTCAAAATATATTTGGTAGTGGTACAAGACATACATATTAGTGTGATGTATTTGCGCATAAGCAAGCACCGCAATATGTATGGCACCTAGGATGTATTGTAATCAGTAATTTAAAAAAAATACCTTTACTGAAAATAATATGTAAGGTTTTATTAATGACCAGAAATCACTAGAGTATTCAATATTGTAGGTTTTAGTAAGCATTATTATTACATACACAAAAAATTGGCTTGCATCAAACATTACTGGTTAAATAATCCCTTAATATTATAAATTAATAATAAAAACTATAATAACTTGTTGATTTAGCAGGATACAGGCACTCATTAGATATTTTATAATAATAACAATTATTAGTTCAACCTTTTTTAATATTTATGTCTTTAATTTTGTTAAATACATCTTCACAGGTCAGGCCTCCACAAGAAAAGACAGCAACACCTAAAGCTAGCTGGAGAGACCATCTAATTGTTCTATGCAACGTGGCACATAAGCTTATTGCGGAATTGTTCCCAAACACAGTGGACATGTACAAGGGAGGTGAGAACAGACAGGTATGAAATATTCTGTATTGTTTTGTATGTATAGATAATATTATAAATGTGTAGCCTTTATTTCTAGGTAATTAAATGGTAGTTAGTTGTAGCAGGTAGTTAACATTACATAAATTTATATTATTTACAAACTAATTTTGCCTAACTTGTCTGCAGACATAGGATACTTAATATTACCGTGACATAGGCCTCTTAACATTCCTTCCACTCTGTTCTATTTCGTGCCTTTCTGATCCAAGTGATAAGTGAGCAAGTGTTAACACCCACTGGCAACGTACATTGGGCCAGCATAAAGTGTATATACATTCAGTCAGAAAAGTACCGGGAATGTATGATTTGTTTATGGTTCCAAATTAAATTTTTTGTTTTTTTTATTGCTGCTAGATTTGCACAACTGTTTTCCATTTTAGCGCAGAGTTTGAGTTTCGACTGATAATTAGTTAAATTCAGTGCTGTTTTTAGTTATATCATATTATCTAATATGTATTGCGAATTTCATAATGGACATAAACATTGAAGAAAGAGTTTGTCTTAATTTTGCATCGCCAATAGAATTTCGTGTTCGGAGTCACTGAAAATATTACCGAAGGCTTACGGTGAATATCAGTGGTACAAAGCGTTCAAAAGCGGTTTGGAGTGGCGCCTACCAACTGAACCGACGAAACCGAAAAAACCATGCCAAAGTCGATCAAAATTTAAAGTCATGTTGACTGTTTTCTTTGACTATAGCGGTGTTGTGCTCTCGGAATTCTTACCGGAAGGTCAAACGGTAAATAAAGAATATAATTTGAGCGTTATGCGGCGTTAAAGAGAGCAAATTCGACGAAAAAGGCCAGAAAACTCAACAAATACCATCGAGCAACCACTTTGTTCACCAGATATGGCTCCAGAGCCGACTTCTTTCTTATTCCTAAACTCAAATTACCACTTTGTGGCACCCGTTTTCAGTTGGTAAGAAGGCCTATAGGAGAATTCGCGGCGAGAACTAAACTCAATTCCGGAAAAAGCGTTTATAAAATGTTTTGATGATTGATTATTCGTTATTGTAAGTGCATCGTTTCTGAAGGAGCATACTTTGAAGGTGATAAAATTTTGGATGTAATTTTGATCTTTTCCCGGTACTTTCTTGACAGAGTAGAATATATAAAATGTGTCTGTCTGTTTAACAATTTAAAAACAATTATTTTTTTATTTTTTTGTAGAAACCGCAGTTACAATCCACAGCCACTTCACCCTTGTACACAACATTCACACAATTAAATTCGTCTACAGGACCAAATAATAATGTCAACAAACAATACTTGCTCAGTACTAAACTTAAAAATGTTTTAATATTCCTTCAGGCAGCGCTTGTGTAAGTACATTTTTTTCATGTCTCTAAATAGTTTTACGCAATATGATTTTCTAGTTGTTGCCCGTGACTTCGTTCGCGAAGATTACAGTAAAAAAATATATTTATATATATATGCTGGTCTGGGTCATGGTCTGTATTATGAAGAAAGTTTCATTAAAATCCATTCAGTAGTTTTTAGTAGTAGTAGTCGGATTGGATGTCAAAATTTTGCAAAACTACGTCAGGAGCGTGCGGAATACGATAACTATGCCTAGTGGATTGCGTTCATCATCATCACCAGCTCATTTTGTGTTTCCACTGCTGGGGCACAAGCCTTCCCTATGGATGGATATGGAGCCACCTAACCACCACATAACCCATCACGCCGGCCCAGTGCCGATTAGCGGTTGTTAACGACTACTAATGCAGTCCGGACCAATGGCTTGACGTGCTTCCGAAGCACGCACGTAGCTCAAGATGATAAATTTTTGATGACTGGCCTTTATGAAACTTTTATAACTTTAGTAACCGGGAGTGTTACCTAGTATTGATTAATGAGTATTGTTTTGACCGAATAATTTTATTACTATTTACAGAGAAGTTTACCCAGTGGCAAAACCAGTGCAACCGCAAATCGTCCTAGAAGTCATAGTGCGTGCACTGAGTGTTTCTAGCGGGGCAAAAACAAATCTAGATGTTTCTACAATAGCAGCTATTAAAATACAGGCTTTGAAGACTCTGGATGCTTTAGTGGCGTGGTACGTAATCTCTGAAAACACCGGGCTAAAACATCTTTTTTTTTTATGTTATAAGAAGGCAAACGAGCAGGCGGGTCACATGATGTTAAGTAATCACCGCCGCCCATGGACACCCGCAATACCAAAGTAATCGCAGATGCGTTGCCGGCCTTGATGAAGGAGTTGGATCTTGGGGAGGGAGTAGGATTTGGGGTTAGGAGATGGGCCTCCGGTACTTTCACTCACCGGACGAAACACAACAGCAACGAGTGCCATTGTTTCACGCCGATATTCTGTGAGAGGGTGGTATTACGCCGGGCGAGCCGGCCCACTACGTACTGCAACGCAGCGTGGCTCTACCACTCAGACAGTGTCACTCATTTAGCACCACCCAGGGGTCACGTGTAGGGTCTCTACGGACGCGAGTAATTTTAACCTCCAAAACATCTACGCTAATAGGTATAAAAAAAAAATTGGCTAGATAATAATTTCTGGTAGCTTACCCAGAGACTTATTCCGAAAGTTTCTCATTGTACTTCATTCCTTAAGTAAATACGCCAATCTTATAGCTTTTACAACTAAAGTAAATACTTCAAATGTTATATTTTGTCTTTTCAGCTTAGGACCAAACCTCATTCCGTTTTCGGCGTTGGTCTTCAGAGTTGTGACGCAAACGTTAAGATGGAGCTCCGACAATCCTAATGAAGACTCAGGGTAAGGAAATTTCTACTCAATGACGTTTTCGCCTAAACATCCATTCTGTCCATAGTAGGTATTATTACTTTTCTCTATGTAAGACGATGACAACCTATAAAAGACAATGTATGAAAAATATTAGTGTTTCCGCAATGACAATCAGTAAGATAGTACTGTCAAAACTTAAAATTCATTTTAAGAGGAATGGGCGCAACAAACTTTTGTCTTGTATTTGTATTTTTAAACTCGTCCATATACCTATCATTTTTGTATGTTTTATTGTTATGTATTATGCAGGTCAATAAATGTTTCTTTATTTTTATCTTTATCATGCAATATAACAATACATTTACAATTACATGTAAAAGCGTTAAATAAATGTTTTAGTTTTGATGTATTAATAAATTGCATATTATTTTCCATATATCCAAAAGGGTGCCTCGAAAAGATTGCTTGTTAGCAATAAGGCCGCCTATTTTGTACATTGTCCCTGTATCGATATGTTTGTATATGTGTTTCTTGCAAATAAAAGTATATTACTATTACAGCCCTCGCCCACGTCCAATAATCGGTGACCGATTTTTTGGTCTGTGAAAATGTAACCTATGGAATTCTATATTGCAACACACTCGTTCTACAAAAAGTCGGTTGTGGGCGGGCAGCGTTTTTACCTATTTTGTGACTCGCAAAAATCGGTCACTGATCAGCGGACGTGGGCTAGAGCTCTAATAGTAATATAAACTTTTATTTGCACGCAAGAAACACTGATACAAACATATCGATACAGGGACAATGTACAAAACATCAGGCAACCTTGGGTGATAGTAAATAATAAAAGAAAGGATTAAAATGGGCTGGGGCAGCGTTTTGATTATTATTTATAATGTACGGTGTGTGTGTGTAGAAAGGTGCGTGTGACTGCGTACCTCAGTGGGGCGAAGGCGCTGGGTCAGCTCCGAGGCCGGGTGGGCGACGCGGAGCCCGAGCTGGCGGCGCAGGTCGCGCGGGACGTCGCCCCCGCCAGGCAGCAGATCACGCTCACGGTCAGTACCTTTTCCCTTTTTCGCAATTTCTATAATCGTAAATTAGCGTAAAACTCTATTTAACCATACTTCTAATTCAAAATAGAAATAGGAAAAAGATAAAAACGCTTGTATTAGGAATAAGTTGACGTCAATAATGTACCGGTGTTTACCTTTGATTGACGAACGATTTTCAATTTTATTTTTATTTATTTACTAAGGTGCATAACAGGTCACATCCAAACATACATTACAAAAATAAAGATAGACGAAACATTAAACTGGAAGCAACCCAATACAATGTACACAATTTCACCATAAAGAAAATAAAAAATAATTAAATTTAAAATATATACATTACAATACGATAAAACATCACAAAAAAGGAGACACTAACTGGAAGTTAAATTGAGAATTCTATTCATCTTCAGATAAATTCGCAACCGAATTCAAAGAACTTGAGCAAGAAAGCGAGAAGAAAACTCGCCAACACAATGCTGCAGGAAAGCAGCATCGCTGCGCACGCGCCGGGCGAGAAGAACAAGAGCCCTTTGTGAGTATTATTAATCTGTTACTCCCTCTATATTCTGGTTGTACGCGACACTGTATATAGGACGTGTTATATACGGTGCAGAAGGCTGTTAATCATCTGTGCGAAACTATTTTGTCAGTTTTCTAATTACTTTCATGGTATAATGTTATCATAATTAGAATTTACGATGATTGAGTGCTTAAGTAATTGAATTTTGAAAAAATAATTGAAAAAAAATATATAATTCGATGGATGAGTGGTTAACGCGCTCGGTTTGCGATTGCTGAAGTTAAGCAAATTTTGCAAATGCCGTCATCGGATGGGTAACCAAAAATGTAGCTAAAAGCTTCCCTGCTGCAATAGCAGTTGTTAACACACCAATTTGCACTGGGCCTTCGTGGTGGTTTATCTAACCCGTTCTCCCTGAGGGGTTTCCATCCATAGGGAAAGCTTGTGCCCCAGCTGTGGGATATAAAAAAATAAGCTGTAAATAAAGTAAAATAAATGTTCGTTTTTAGATCAGAGGAGATAAATGACGAAGTTGCTATAGCCGCACTCGACTTTACGGAAACTCTTTTCACTGTCAGCGGAATATTCCTGAAACCGGCCACTCATAAAGTAAGTTTGTTATGTTATTTTAATGTAGAAAGGAACTCATGGAAATTTATTTCTCTTAGTTGTTTTCATACAATTTAATTTTTTTTTCTTTTCTTTATCTTCTTTAATAAAGCAATTTGATTTTGATTAGATTTACGATCCGATCCGTACTCTTCGGAGAATCTAGTAGGGAACGGGGAGTGGAATGCCTCAGCAAACTCTTAAAAATTCCGCTGCATTGTACGAAACCCGGCTCGGCGTCCGGGCTTTATCAGTGGCGAACTCCATCGCCAACCTGAATCCCAGAGCCTTTCCTTTTAACCATGACGTACTTTTTACATTTCCAAGTTGGTCCTTCGAGCCGAATTGAACCAGAGTGGCCTTCTGTTTTGTGCCATTGGCAAACTTTTTTTCTTTAATTGATGGCTTCGTGCGTTAAGCACATTTAGAAAGTGTCGAAGTTATTATTTTTCATACGTAAAATTATTTCACATTTATATTGGACATAACAATTATTTAGAAATTAAACAAAACCGCAGATATTTATTACTCTTCACTTTCCCGCCAAAAGTCATTGGTTAAGTTTCTATCTCTTGTTGTATTACTAGCTTCTCCAAAAGCTGGTAATCCGCGAGTGTTACGCCTTGAAGCGGTATTCGGTGGAGCGAGCTTTGGTTCTGCTGCGAGTACTGTACGCGTTAAGCACTCGTACAAAAAATTGGTCCTTCGAGTCGGATTAAAGCAGTATACTCGTATTTAGTGCCATTAGCTAAGTCGCTATCTCCTGTTGTACAGCTAGGTAGTCCGCGAGTGTCACGCCTTAGAGTGGTACTCGGCGGAGCGTTCGCTGACATTACTGGCGAGTACTCAACGCGTTAAGCAGTCGCACAAAAGAAGTTGGAAACTAAAGCGGCCTTCTGATAAAAAATTATCAAATTTTTTATTCAAAATTAAATTTTAGCAATTTTATTTTGAACTTCAATTCAAAGTAATCATGACCTCGTAAACCCTACGGTGGAGACCTTATACCGCAAGAAACTCGGCAAGGGCTGTTTCTTGTGACTTCTTTACCGCTAAATTAGCTAAGTTGCTGTCTCCTGTTTTATAGCTTCTTCAAGAGCTGGTAGTCCGCGAGTGTTACGCCTTGGAGCGGTACTCGGTGGAGCGAGCGTTGGCTCTGCTGCGAGTACTGGACGCGCTGAGGAAGACCAGCCCCAGCGCGGTGCCGCCGCCTACGCAGTACTGCCTGCAGCTTTATAGCGTACTGCTCAACTCGACACACCAAGAGGTGAGATATTGTTATCATCGTTACGTTCCCTAAAATATGGTTGAGCGAAGCGATGGCTGATTCATATGTCATACTCGTGAACGGGTGCCGCCTGTGGAGGCTGGTCTGATGATACTTATCTTATTTTTAGTATTATTCACTATAGTTTGATTTTTGACTTTTACTAGAGTACTGTATAACATTGTGGAAATTGAAACTTTTACCTAATGTAAATTTGTTAACTTAGATTTTTCATTTTAGTTTTTTTTTACATGTTGTGGTTGTCTTCTATATTTTTTGTGTTTATTTGTGATGGAAAGTGTCCTGCTATGATAGGGCATTTTCCAATATTTTTGACGCTGTAAGGGAGAAAAGAGCTGGACACTTGCTGAGTTTCTTGCCGGTTCTTCTCAGTACAAGATCTCCCGCCCAGAGTAGACCTACGAACCGATGGCATATTGACATTTACAAGAGCTACTTGTAGCCTAAACTGAATAAATTATTTTTGAATGATTTTTTTTAATCATCATCAACTCATTTTATGTCCTCACTGCTAGGGCCGAGCCTTTCCTATGGATGGAAAGGGAAAACGGGCCATAAACCACCACGCAGGCCCATTGCGGATTGGTGGTTGTTAAGGACTGCTAATGCAGCCGGGACCAACGGCTATACGTGCCCTCCGAAGCACGGAAGAGCTCGAGATGATACATTTTTGGTCATCCATCCGATGACCGGCCTTTGCGAAAGTTGCATAACCTCAGCACTCGCAGACCGGGCGCGTTAACCACTGCGCCACCGAGCCCCTCAGATATTGTTATAAATACTAGTATTATAAAGTTTCATCCAAAACTTGATACCGTTACCAAATCCGCGTATAGTGGTTATTTAATTTACCGGTAAAAATGCCACCCAGATAACATGATTAACGTTATTGCTATTAACGGTATCTACAGGGTGTAAAAAGACCCTTAAAGATGCCGAAACCCACGTATTCTTACCATCTTTACGATATTTTTTCTGTACTGGGCCATACCTGCAACCGTCTCATTCTGGAGACATATACTCGGCGTCAAAGAAATGGCACCTTTTAAAAAACGTTCTTCTAGCTTCTTTAAACCTTATTTAAAATCAACGTGGAGGGTAATGTTGGGTATCATTTGAAAGGTACCGAAAAGGGGTACACAAAAAGGACACAAAGTTTACAAAAACTTTGCTTAAAAGTAATCTAAAACCTAGTGTTACCCCCCCTTGCCCTGATCACGGCTTCCATACGCTCCCTCATGGACCTTACCAATTTCAGGAGCTCTTCTTGTGGGAGACTGGCCCATTCTTCAATAACGGCCTTGTTGAGTTCTTGGAGGTTTCGTCTGCTTAGTAACAATTAAAATTCTATTGTGTCTGTATTGACAGCAGACGACGACAGGTTTTAATATTGCGTATATTTATTTATCAGATTGCGAAGTTCTCCTCCCACGCGCTTCTCGATATAAGACTGCACTTGCATTGCTCGCCGCCGTCGCTGAGTTTCGCGCTCGAGCCTCTAGACAAACAGACGGCGCCCGAGAAGAGGAAGAAGGTCTCCGACAGAAACAGGGCTGCGCTAACGGCATTACTGGGGGCTAACAGGTGAGACAATTTTAACTTTTAAGCTCTCTGCCCATTAGACCATAACGTCCGGCACGGAACACGACACGGACTACTGTTTTGTTTTATTTTATTCAGGACAATAAACAATTACACAATATATTGTTTTCCAAAGTTTACGCGAACATTACACATTTGTATATGATTAAAACTACATTATGTAAAACTATTCAACAAGTGCCTGTAAAGTGTGCTTTTTAAACTGACTAGGGGTGACAAGAAAAATGTCTAAATCATTTTTATTACGTTGCATGAGTGTACAATACGCTAAAGAGGGATGCACTGCCCTGCATTCGATTTGGAAAAGTGTGGCATAAAAAGACGTATGAGGTGCACATCCCTTATTCGCTGTGATCTAATAGGTACGCGACAAATTGTATTTGATTAGTTAACTATGCCCACTACAACGTATCAACAGCGTATCATACCCATGCATAACGGGTTTAATAACATTGTTGGCGAGAATATGCTGCCGGTGCCGATACGCTCCGTGCATGGCACGCTACGGTGTTGGTCGGTGACGGAACGGTCTAGTCTCATATTTCTCAATACCAAGAATATTTTTTTACCTAACCATGTTCCTGCCACGGTCATGGTATTTTGTTTTATTTTATTTATTAAGGACAACCAACAAAACAATAACATGTAACAATGCTTTTAGACACAATTATATAAATTCATTTTGTAGTAAATTCTAGTTATAGGTTGCCTCTACATGCGTAGTATGCAATCCTAAGCTTTGCTTAAACTTAAATAGTATTAATTAACAAGAAAAGAGTACAAAAATGTGAAAAGGCATCCGCGGTCACCGCATTAGCCCTACGATTTGTGTAAGTCTTGAGATCGAGTATTACTCACTAATGCACCCATCAGTCCAGAGCAACATTTACAGTAAAGTAATTATAGACTTCTGGTACGATACGATCTAATGACCTTTTGACCGCCACAGTCGGCTAATCGACAAGCGACACCCTGCCATGTACGCTAATGTCGGCATTGATCAAAACAAAAAAAAAGATACTTCTGTCCTCCGAATCCCTTTTCCTATTGGCTCACTTCTGCTGCTCCGATTTTTTCTTCCGATACAATGAAATGATTCCACAGAGTCGATACGCATTAAAAAAAGTTTTGATAAATTTGACTCATTGCTATGTACTATGGGGGTCTCTTCCGCTTTACCAGTTTGAACAAATGTTCGTGTGCACGCGCATCGCCGCCGCGCCGGTCACGCCACTAACCCTATCCCTGATTGGTTGCGCGATTTACTACGATTTACTATGGACCAATTAGAGACAAACAAACACAAACCGCCCGCAGTGTGCATTTGCATTCGCAACGTCTCTCTTGTGCCTTTTGTTAAATGTTTATAGATTCCCTACGACTGACCTCTGCCTTCTTATTTGGACCGATTGTTGTTGTTTTTTTTTGTGTTGACCCCGGCTGCTTTTATGGATGTTTTTTACCGTTTATTACCCTCACTTATTGTTAAAGAAATTGATAGATAAACCGTTGCAAATAACTCTTCTGAACTAGAGATGATAAATATGTTCATTTTGGCGACAAACTGAAAAAATGCATCAATTTTCGTCGAATAGTTTAAGACTATAAAATAAACGGTAAAAACATCAAACGGCGCGTGACCACTTTAAAGCGAGCGGCTTGCTACTTCACACCTATATGTGCTAGAAGAATGTATGAGCAATCATAACGATAAAATATGCGCCTTATAGTAAGAGAGAAGGTTGAATATACTTTTGACTGCCGTGAGTGTTCATAATACAGCAAAACACTAGATAATAGAAAGGAACGTAATAAACAAAAAATTGTGAGCTTGCTACTCTGTTGAAAGTTATGTATGATTCTAAAAATCTATTCACCTAGAATCCAACGCTTAGGTAATTTCACTAGCCGTTATTATCAAAAACAAATTTAATGATTTATCTCTTAAGATATGATTTTTTTATTTAATAATTAACTCGTGATATTCTGATTTGGATTAGTCGTTTCAAATCATTGCATTATTTATTTCATTGGACGAGAAACAAAGTTATAAAAAATTTTTAAAGAAGTTAAACTCATAGAAAACTTTACAACATTTTTATAAAATACATCAATTTTTGTTATAGTATAAAGCATTGTATTTTATTTATCATTAAATTAAGCAGCTCTTCGGGGTCTTGATGAAACTTTTAAATGAGTTCTGACATGTTTTTATTGAGAAAATTTGTTCTAAATCATTAGATTTAAATTATAATTTAAAAAACTTGTATGTTTTTTTTGAAGAAATAATTAGAATTTCGTTATCTAACTCCTGCGCCTGTCAAAGTATGAAGGAAGGTCATAAATTATTTAAACGAACGTCTTATAGATTGTCCATCTGCTAGGCTAGATTTTGATGGGTATTGGCATAATCTCCACGCTTGCCAAATATGGGTTTTTACATATGCGAACGCATGTTTTTAAAATACTACTTTAATAAAATTATTAACTGATATTTTTAACCATTAAAATGAACAGTTAAAAATATTTTTCATTAAATTTTAACAAATATATATATTTTCAACCATGAATGCCATCCCAATTCTGATCAACAAATATTATAACATTAGTCATCATCATCATCATCATCAGCTCATTTATGTCCCCACTGCTGGGGCACGAGCCTTCCCTATGGATGGATAGGAGAACAGGCCATAAACCACCACGCGGGCCCAGTGCGGATTGGTAGTTATTAACGACTGCTAATGCAGCCGGGACCATTGGCTTTACGTGCCTTTCGAAGCACGGAGGAGCTCGAGATCACTCATCCGATGACCGGCCTTTGCAAAAGATGCATTACTTCAGCAATCGCAGACCAATCGCGTTAACCACTGTGTCACGCACGCCACGCCATCGAGCTCCTTAGCGAGTTATTGTATTGCGAATCCGAACTGACCGCTTCATTTTAGAAAAGCGACGTTGCCAACCGGCAACCGTATATCGTGGGGTGGTGTTACAAGTTAAGCAATATTCATCCCTATCTATAGACAATAGAGCTTAAACTTCTAAATGCTTATAGAAAAAGAGACATTGCCAAGCCGTGCTATGTAGTGAAACGTCTTTAGTTATGCAATATTCATCCATTTGTCTATAAGATAAAGTTCTACTTAGTGTTTTTTTTTTACTATGCAAATGCGCGGCGTGGGCTTTAGCCAAAAATAGTGTCACTTGATTTAATTACTTATTAATTTAAAATAAAGGTAACTCCTTTTCGCTTAATATTATGATATGACATGAAATTAATTCTTCCGTTTTTATGTGGTTGCTCAGAGGACTTCATAAAATTTTAATTTATTTATTCTATACCTAGGTAGTTTTAAAAACTACAAAAAAAAAATCTTTGATTAATTATCAATTAATAGTAGGTGTTATGGTTTGTGGTATGTAAATATGTCGCCATAACATCAAAGTTAGTAGCATTGTTGTGTTCCGAGTTAAGAGATAAGATTAGGATTCCGGGTGAAGTGCGCTTCCACATGTGGCCTTTATCATCCATTATCGTCAGGTGCTTACCCGTAGAACAATATAAAAAAAATCTATATTATTTATACCTAATTCAAACGAATCCGTAAAAATAGCAATACTTCACTATTTGATATGAATACTGATCAGTCTTGTTAATGTTCACACAAAATACAAACTTTAGAAAATTGACTTGGCAGATTTGGTTGAAAGCAAAAATGAATGAACAGAGCTCACGCACACATGGCAAAGGAGGGCGTGGCTTATATCAAAAGCGAGCGACGCGGTGCGCAGGATTTTCGCCTTAAGACTGGTAAAGCGTTCGAGACCGCCATAGTACAACTCACAGTCGGCCAAGTTTGATACGATAAATTTATTTTGACAAAAAAGGACTTGATGGTTCCTTAGACAGTTACTCTGTAGCTCTTATGATTTCGGACTTCCTCATACTGTTCCAGTTTAAAAAAACACAAATAATGTTATTGCAATGCTGTCCAGTGGGCCTGGCGCGAAATCTATTGCATTTGTCTCTCCAGTCGTATCGATTATTACGACTGTTCACCGATATATCGAATATTTTCTTTGTACAAAAACAATCGGTATCGGTATATAATAAATGGTATAGCACGTACGCGTCCGCCGGACAAACAAAAATCTGCATAATATTTAATATAAATATATAATAATATAAATATAAATTATGCTGATTTCGTATAAAAATACCACTTTCACAGTGCCCCTAAATTGACCTAACAATTGATAAATGTCATTAAATATGTAATTGTTCTATGAAAATGCCATTAGATCTTAATATTTTTATTTTGTATTTGTATTCAGGATTCCTGTCGAAGATAGTGCAGATGAGTTAGTTATTGACATCTCCGATGAACCTTCTCGAAAGAAAGTACGTGTAGATAACCATACTGTGGATTCAGATGCTGAAGTGGATAGAATCAGCCTCAGCAGCGACTCCATGGACTCCGTTGTAATCCAAGATGACGTCACGACTTCAGATGAAGCTGTAAGCTTCGAAGTATCAGCTCGTATTGACAATATCAATAATGAACACAGTCACAATGAAGATGAAATAGAAGAAAATAATGGAGCTATAGAAGCTGTACAATCCTCAGAACCGGAAGTGATAGCTCTCCCAGTCAATAAGAATGGTAATGATAAGGATGAAGATATTGTAGTAATAAATGGCATTACAGAAATATCATCTGCAGTTGATGAAACTGATGCCGTAGTTTCCACACAAACTTTGTCAAGTAACATTCATGAAGCAAGAACCCAAATGCCTCTTGATACAGTTGATGGAGATCGCAGCCCTATTTCGTTGGAAGTAGCCTATGATTTCCCAAATACAGGAAAGGGTAAAGTGACAGTTCTAGAAAGAGTTGAAGATGAAAATCTACCCAGCACAAATGATACTGATGATATCCAAATAACATGTGGGCAAGTTGTAAAAAGCTCTCAAGATAATGAAGTGGAAAAAAATAAACAAAGTGGTGCTATAGAGAATACTGAAATTAAAGTTAACGGTAATAGTACTCTAGAGAAAAATGTTGAAGCTTTAGGAAGTGTAATAGATAAAACATCTTCCGTCCAAGATATCAATGTAAATGATATGCTAGCGGATTTTGTTGACGAAGTCATTGAAGAAAATAAAACTAATGCTTAAGCTCTAACACCCGTTTGCACTAAACTTATGAATCGCCTAAGTCTTGGCTTAACTACTACCCGGTCAAGTTAACTCGGCACCTAGCTCGAAAACGTCGCTTACACTCAGGTGCTGAGACAACTTGACCGGGTAGTAGTTAGGCAAAGACTTAGGCGATTCATAAGTTTAGTGCAAACGAGTGTAAGTCTTACAATATTTTGCGCCAAGTCTTAAAGACATAATTTACTCAATTGTATAATGCTTAATGTTATGAAATAACGTGTATTAGTTATTATATTACCACAATAAAAATATCAACAATTAGTCTTGTCTTTTAAGCTCTAACTATAAATAAACCATAACTTTTATTTTATTTCCATAAGAAAAAAGTAAAAAACTAACTTCAACATGAAGCACTGAGATGTTAAATTCTAAAGATACCGCTTCTTATAGATAGGCGGTACTCTTAGCTTTCATAATAACAAATGCAGGGTGTATGTGTACGTCACGAGCACTAACATTACTCACCTCACCTCATTTTATTAAACATCAAATGCTCGCGCTGATTTCCATATTAGAATCATGTAAATTTGTAAAAAAATATAATTACTTATACTCATACTTACCGATATCTGATATTAATAGAAATAACAGAAACTTAACTTTTTCTAAATTAAAACTAATAACATCGAGCCCTCATTATATCCTAATTAAAATATATAACCATTTACCGAACTACATATAAAACATAGATGAATCAACTTTATTTATAACAAATTGAAAAATAATCTAATTGGAAAATGCTTCTTTATTCTAAATTAATATTTTAACGATAGGTTTAAATGAACACTTAACTCACATACTTTAATAGCTCTAGATTGGGTATATAGATAAAATCAGAATATTACATTAATTTATTTGCTAAGAATAAAATTGGTTGGTCATATTGGGGCATATTGTTATTAGTAATTAGTTTACATTTACAATACTTAATCAATAATAATGAATTAATTAAAATAATTATATATATTAATCGTTACATAAAACAATGTCACAATTATTATTGTAACATTAATATTTATAAATCAATTGCATTACTTATCAAAAATATAATTATATTTCTTTTGTAAAATTTAAACACTGAAAAAAGACGACAACCTCAGGCGGGAATCGAACCACGCACCTTCCGCATTCCGGGCGGCTGCCTTAACCACTTGGCTACCGAGGTCTGGCTTTCATCCGTCGAAATTTTTCAGTGCTTGATGCTTATGTTTTTTAGTCAACATTGCTTCATCAATCTTAGAAGTTTTCACCTCTGAGATCCGAAAGAAATATTTTTACAAATATTTGAACATTCGGTTAAGATGAAGCTGCGTTATAGAAAAGTGTTTTTTATATATTTTAGCGTTTTATTAACGCTTAAATATACTTAAGTAAAATTTAAACACTGAAAAAAGACGACAACCTCAGGCGGGAATCGAACTTTACTTAAGTAAAACGAAATTTTACTTAAGTAAAGTTCGATTCCCGTCTGAGGTTGTCGTCTTTTTTCAGTGTTTAAATTTTACAAAAGAAATTTTAAAAAAGAAAAAAGACGACAACCTCAGGCGGGAATCGAACTTTACTTAAGTAAAACGAAATTTTACTTAAGTAAAGTTCGATTCCCGTCTGAGGTTGTCGTCTTTTTTCAGTGTTTAAATTTTACTTAAGTATATTTAAGCGTTAATAAAACGCTAAAATATATAAAAAACACCTATATTTCTTTTCTTTTTTATTTGTTCCATTAAATTGTTTAAATGGTTTGAAATTGTTAATAAGTAAGTAACCTTTATATTAAACAGAGAATAATTATTAATACAATTTAAAAAAAAAATATTATGAATCCAGTTTACATAATACTAGCGGCCCGCCCCGGCTTCGCACGCGTGTACTTTTTTTTAATATAGCCTTATGTTACTCGGCGCTAATGTAGCATTCTAATGGTGAAAGATTTTTTTAAATCGGTCCAGTAGTTTTGAGTTTATTCGTTACATACATACATACATACATACAAAAACACAAAGGTTTCCTCTTTATAATATTAGTATAGATTGTATAATAGTTATAACTAGATAAGTAGGTAAGTACATTTTTTTAAGTTATTTATTTATTTGAGTTACATTATTTAAAAGATAATGCTCGTGACTACGTTACAACGTGGTCTTTTTCTTAATCCCTATTATAATATTATAATTAATGTGAATGTAACCGATCATCATTAAACTCTTTACACATATTCTCAAAGGTATTGGGAAGGATATAGGATACTTTTAATTTAATATAGTTATTTTGTTTGTTTGATACGCTTTGACGCGTAAATATTTAACGATTTGTTGGTTTTGTTACGAAGCTGTACGAATTCCGCCGGATCAGCTATAGTGAGAGCGACAACGTGCGCGACCGTCCTGCGGGGTACATACGTTGGCGGGGACGAAGTAGCACGTCATTCTAGAACACGACTACACACGGAGAAAAGTGTGCCCGGACAAATCTCGCGATAAATTGTAATTATTTGCGACATAATGTAAGAGTAAGTAAAAGGTACTATACATAGTTTAATTATTTATTCATTTATATTGTTGGCAGTTGAGGTTAGACTAATAGGCAGATCATTTATTTATGTTAAAGTATTTTATTTTATAAATCAATTTCCATGTGACTTTCATCTTCACTCTCGTTTGATCTTCATCGTTTTCATTTAGTTAAATTATAAATCTAAAAACAAAAAACAACATTAAGTATACAATATTGTATGTTTAATTTATATTAACCCAATGTTATGTATATAATTAAAAATAATGTAGCTGTCGATACATCGTCAAATACTCCAGATTCGTAGTATTTGTCTTCATTTTTTATGACATGGTCGTCAAAATTAAGCTGCAAGTAAGCTGCGTTGTCCATAACAATAACAGAATTAGGAGGAATGTTTTCATCGATCCACTTTAGGAAATTTGTGGAGTGAGAGTGAAATTTGAACATTGGTGCTTTACTGGCATTATGGCGGCCACAAACGCTTTACCGGTCCTAAGGCGAAAATCCTGTGCACCGCGTCGCTCGCTTTTATCGGCGTGATCGGTGTGGCGGCGTTGCGCGTGCACACGAATATTTGTTCAAACCGGTAAAGCCTTCGAGACCCCCACCGTACAAACCCATTGCGGCTGTTAGCGTGTACAATTATTATACGATGTCCTTTAACGATGTTATTCATAGCCCCACGTTCCGTATTGGACTGCCAGCACTTTTGTGTCACGTGGTTTTCATTCACATCAGTTTCATCCAGGAAAATTATTGACTTACCATCCTGGCGGTTTTTTTTTAATATCTCTGATGTAATGCCACCGTAGGCGCATTATGTCGTGACGTTCAATTAATAGTTTTCGACTGGCATGTTAAATATTTGAAACCCAGCCTACGTATTGTCTGTCTCAAATACTCACGTGAACAATGAAGAACATTTTCTAGTTTCAACTCCGCATTTAACTTTTTCAACGACGGCGTACACTTTTTGACATTATACCATTGTGTGATTTTTCTCCGTATGACACCTTCCGTGAAACTGTCAATTTCAATTCTTTTTCTAGGAAAAAGATTTTTCCGTGGTGATTTAAAAGTCACTGCCCTGTGTTTCATGGATTTATAGGTAGACCGCTCAACTCAGTCCTCGCCTGCGGTAAGTACGCGGGGCGGGAGGCCTCTGCCACGAACACGATCGACTTGCGAAGCGGCGAACGGATTTTTAGTTCATTGCGCGCTACACAACGGCAGTCATAGTCAACGGTTATAGAAATAACGCAATGAACTAGAAATCGCTCGCCTCATCGCAAGACGTCAGTGGTCTTGGCCGGTCGGTAAGGTGGTACACACGTCATAATTTTAACAAGATTCATCTGAAGATAAGCAATTATAAATATTGGTGCTACTTTTAAAGCGTCCGAACATTTTTTTTACCTACTACCTATTCAGAGCGTCTATATTTTAGCTGTGGAGAAAAATGGGCGCAAGAAATTGCACAGCTTTTATATAAGTAACGACATTTATAATAATAAAATACCTATTTCGTAACCAAATCATGCAATATTACTACAGATTTTATTACATACATTTCATTACTCGCGCCCTTCGATTCGATCGATTCGATTATCAAAGTCTGAACTTTTTTCAAGTCGAGATCTTTTTTCTTTTTTATTATGACTTTTCGTATTTTTGAAAATAGAATGCAAGTGTGGAAACTTTTTATTCGACTTATCAAAGGGAATAAAAATGTGGAGGTGGAAATACCTAAATACCACGGACCTGAAAAAAAGACGGACGTAACCTCGTCCAATCATGAGTGAAGCATACTAATGGCCCGCCCAAATGTTGCCGCTCGATAGGCCAATATCGATTGTCTATCGATAGCCTATCGATAGTTGAAAAAAACAATAGTATCGATATCTCTTTTACTGCAATACTATCGGTAAAGAGCAATACTATCAATAGTGTCGATCGCTGCCAACCAATGAACTATCGATACTATTGATAGTATTGCACTTTAATATCGAACAGATTATCGATAGTGATATTTATTTCAATAGTATTGCATTCAGTATGCAGGCATTACTCACAGTAAAATCACTCACAAGATAGTTTGTTTTGTACTAAACAAACTATCGGTACGTTTACGACGTATAAAGTATGGCCACCAAATTCTATTTTACGCCTAATTATACCTGCATGCATACTTCATCCAATACTATTGAGTTAAACAACACTATCGATAGTACAAAACTATCAATAGTATCGATACTATCGATAGTCTATTCGATACTGAAGAGTAATACTATCGATAGTTTATTGGTGTGCAGCGATCGAAACTATCGATAGTATTGCTATTTACCGATAGAATTGCACAAACAGAAACATCGATTTTAGCGTTCAACTATCGATTTTTTGGCAACACTAAGCCGCCCTTTTATGGTGTGTGCGTGATTTGAGGGTTGCCATATAAACCATAAATTACCCTACTTTTTAAATCTCGAAAACTAAAACATTCTTAACATTATGTAATCATATACATATTATTATAACGGGACATTTACCATGTTTTATTCGTTGTAAGCTCCCGATATTTCAGCAATTGCACGGTAAAACATTTATAGGACCACAGTGATAGAAAAGAAAATACATGTTACTCGTATAATTTTTTTTTTTTTGGGAGAGATTGCAGATTGCCGCTGCGGCATTTTCAGCTTCACCGGGCTTTATACTCGTATAAAGTATAATGAAATGTATTATTTACATAACATAATTGTTGCGGACTCATTTTGAGCCGCCCTTTTTATGATATTTTGTATAGTTTTAAATATTATTCTTTTTAATTTGTCACAATTGACTTTGATGTTTTTTATATATTATTGATTTTGCTTGTCTTTTGAGGTGGTAGAATTTATGTTGTAAATGTTGATATTAAACCCACATTCCGCTTTATAAGTGCATTCTTCATTATTATAGGATGCATCTTTTCCGTTATCTATCTTCTTTGTTTTAATAATGTTTAATTTAATTCTGTCAGTCAAGCTAGTTAGAAATAAGGCTCAAGAAGTCCGCGTGAGGGCTTAGTAAAGCCCCACATCTTTACTGAGATACTCGAGAAGTTGGGGGGTTCTATAATTTCTCACTTCTCATTTCTATTATCATTCACCATCATCATACTAAGAAGAAGATAGAACGGACGAATAGGCTTGATGGATTTCATCCGGAGCCGTAAAACTATTGTTTTACAACAAAAAAAAAATAACTCGCGATCGCGAATGGAATAGAATGGAAAGCACATTCATCGACTTTCAAATTTAATAAAACTGTTATAATCATCTAAACAATGGTGATTGCAATTGGTTTCGAAGGAAGTGCTAATAAACTTGGCATTGGCATTGTTAAAGATGGCGAAATACTCTCAAACTGTAGAAGAACATACATCACACCGCCCGGAGAAGGTTATGTTTGTGTTTATCTTCGCATCGCGTAAATTACCATAAATGTTCACCCTTTATTCTACAGACGAATCCTCTCGTTAACACTTTCATAACAATAATCAAATAAAAATAAAAACAGGTTTCTTACCGAGAGAAACTGCTGAGCATCACCAGCAAAATATCCACGCAGTTCTACAAGAGGCACTAGATGAATCTGGACTATCACCACATGACATAGATGTGGTGTGTTACACAAAAGGGCCAGGGATGGGAGCACCATTGATGGTCTGCGCAATTGTTGCTAGAACCTGTGCAAAACTATGGAACAAACCAATCTTAGGAGTAAACCATTGCATTGGACGTATCCTTTTTCATAGTTTTATTTTTTTATATATTTAACTAGCGGCCCGTCTATGCTTCGCACGGGTGGACATTTTTTATATATATATATGTTACTCAGCGCTGATGTAGCATTCTAATGGTGAAAGATTTTTTTAAATCGGTCCAGAGAGAGTGGTTTGTATAGGAAAAGAAAATTGTTGTTTTTACTATTTTCCTTGTATTTTTACGGTTTTTTCTCTCCATAAGAACCTTCCTTAGACTTCATCAAACAACAAAAAAGAAATCAGCCAAATCGGTTCAGCCATTCTCGAGTTTTGCGATTAGCAAAACACATTTAAAGATTAATTTTTAGTTATATACATGTAACAACATGTTAACATGTTAGTTTTGTAATTCAAAATCATAGATTGAAAGTAATCATTAATGTTCATTGACATCTGAGTATTCATTATCATTAGCTATGTAGCAGACTAGGAGTCCACTACTGTATTATATGATAAGCTTTGTAATCCATAATTAACTTGTAAAGTAGTTCCTTATCTATTAAAATACAGACATAGAAATGGGCAGATTAATAACAAAGGCTAATAATCCAACAGTGCTTTATGTCAGTGGTGGAAACACACAAATTATTGCATACTCCAGACAAAGATACAGAATATTTGGAGAGACAATAGATATTGCTGTTGGTAACTGTTTAGACAGGTGACTACAAACTTAATTGTTGTTGCATTACCTGGTAACATTGGTCTAGTGGTTTTCATTTCCGATTTCTAATCCTAAAAAAAGCTAATGTATAACTCTGGTATCTCTAAACAACACCCTGTGGACTAACTGCCATTTTAAAAACATTAAAAATGTTTGTTAAGAATGTAACATAAATTATGTCTAGTAACCACAGATGAAGCATTTATTTATTTGAATATTATTAGATATGTAACAGCAAACTTATAAACTTAAAATCTATTAAAAAAATGTATGCTTTTTTAGGTTTGCAAGAGTATTGAAACTATCAAATGCACCAAGTCCTGGCTATAACATTGAACAAGCAGCCAAAAATGGGAAGAAGTATTTACATCTTCCTTATTGTGTTAAAGGTAAAGCGATAAGAGTAATTTTAGAATTAATTGTCAAATAGTTTAACAAATAATGATGTATAGTAAAATAATTTGCAGGGATGGATGTGAGTTTCTCCGGCATTTTGTCATACATGGAAGATAAGATTGATGACCTACTCAAAGAGTACACACCAGATGACCTTTGCTATTCACTGCAAGAAACAGTGTTTGCCATGCTTGTAGAAATCACAGAAAGAGCTATGGCCCATTGCGGATCTGATGAGGTAACTATTGTATTTTTATTCAAATCACTCCGCAATCTGTCAATTTTGTCCAAGAAAAGTGGCAATTTTACAGTAAGTTACTCAAGAGTTAATGTTAGTCAACAATAACTCCCATGTTTACATATGAGTGTGAAGTTCTTGTTACAATAATTTTTAAGTACCTCATATTTGGTCTATCAGCTGGGTAAACGCCTAACCTCTGCATCTCCACTTGACCCTATATTTTAATTGGTTTCAATCAGCAAATAAGGGAAGCTAATCTGGTAAGCTCCAAGTATAAAATTAATAGTAGAGTTTTTTTTCGCTAGTGAAAGTAATTGCTTTGTGCAAACTTATTGTAAACATATAAATTACTGCAAATTTTACTTTATGTAAAGATAGCTAGCGCAGTCGCATTGCGATATAACAATGTCTCCCGGTCTGAGGCGCGGCGCGTAAATTATCAAACGACGACGCTTATGAAGCGCATATGTGAAAGTGCTCATATAGTAACAACAACAATTATCTCCATCAGTGTTACTTAATAAAGTGCTTCGCAGAAATGCTGAAGCATTAAAGAACTAGTCAAGAAAAGCTCTGAACTTTATTACGATAATATTCCAATTTATTTATTTGTTTCAGGTGTTAATAGTAGGCGGAGTGGGTTGTAATGAGCGATTGCAAGAAATGATGGGAGTGATGTGTGTGGAAAGAGGCAGCAAAATATTTGCGACTGATGAGCGTTTCTGTATAGATAATGGGGTAATGATAGCCCATGCGGGGGCGTTGGCGCACCAATCCGGGACGCGAATGGACTTTAAGGATACTACAATCACGCAGCGGTACCGAACGGACGATGTGCTAGTCACGTGGCGAAATGATTAAATTAAAATGTTTTTAATTTGCGTTTTTTTTTTCTTTCATTGATCAATAGGTGCGTCCGTAGCGTTCCGCACGCGGGCGTCCAGCGTTGCTCTATGAATTTACTCGATACTCGAAAAAGGCGCGCCGCGCCGCGCGGACGCTCTGAGCCTAAATCTTATTGCTGAACGATATCAAAGCTGTCAACAGTTAAAAAGACCGCAAAAGGTTTGTGTTCTTCTGATGATCGCTCTAAATGATGAAATTGTCGTAATGTTAAGATATTACGGTATTATTCATCATTTAGTGCGATGTTGCTAAGGCAATGTCATGTCATATACTATTATAAGTCAATGTAATATGAAACGTTAATATTTGAATTGACACAGCTTTCTTCTTAGTCTGGCAACAGTGCCAACAATAAAATAATACTGGACCGTGTCTTAGACTGTCTAAGACGTATAGAATAGAAGCCCCGCGTTTGATCCCCAGCGAAAGTAAAATTTGTGTAAGGGCTAGGGTGCATTAGTCCAACTGAAAAAAAGCTATTAGTTTTCAGATAATTAAAGATAAACAGTTAGTTCCTCAGTTTTAAAAGATTCCTGGTGAAGTGTACATCAATTTTCGACCTTATTTACACTAGATGAGAACTTTCGTTGTGAAAAAACAATGATGTTATTGATTTGTCCATTGAAAGGCATGAGTAGCTAGTTGATGATGTTTCAAGGTTAATGTTTTAGCCAATATGTAGTCCTTATCAATAACAAACCATAATGTAATATGATAAAGATGAATTTTCAATAATTTTGAACATTATTTTGTCAAAATGTCAGACTTGAAACCACTTTTGTTTGATATTGACTTGCATAAATGATCTTGAATCGTTCCAAATTAAAACAATGATAATAAAGGGGAAACTGCCTTTCAGTTGATAAAACACACCAGTTAAAAACTTATTAATAAAATCAACTGCTTTAATATTTGTTCAAAAATAAGGATTCCATTGCAATCTCAGGAATAGCTCACACATGAAACAACATTACAAACAATTAAGTTATCAACTCAATTTTAGGAGGATCATAGTATTGGTTTCTGAATTCAAACTTATAACACAATCTATTCATTTCTAAAGATTGCTATATTGCTAAAACTTAACACTCAATATTACCATTGTTTTGCTTACAATATTCTCTTACAGATATGCAAAACACAAATACATCTATAATAGTTAAAAAGTAAAGTAAATGCATCCATTTTCCAGTTAACAGCACAGTGAAACATGATAACTAATATCTTGATAGTTGTAGTTAGTCAAAATTTGATTATATTACATTAGAGAATTACATTTAATCACTGTACATTTTATTTAGCTCTAGTGGTTTACTTTCTATTTACAAAGATCAACCTTAAATACAACTTGCTTAGATGTGTACCTGTACCAATTGCTTTAATTATTATACAGAAGATTGTCTAGCATTAAAACTTTTGAACATGCAACTATTGTAAAGATTTCAACCTTAAATACAACTTGCTTAGATGTGTACCTGTACCAATTGTTTTAATTATTGCATTGGACTGGACACCATTATACAGAAAATTGTCTAGCATTAAAACTTTTAAACATGCAACTATTGTAAAAATTTATAGTTTCTGTATAAAACTGGATTTAACAATCACAACTTGATAAAATCTATAAATTAAAAGAGAAACAATTATGTTGTTGCAGATAAAAAAAAACTATATAGGTTTGTATGTTCCATATGCCTATTCATTTATTTATAGACCTTATTAGTTATTATGCTACTAATGATAAATAATAAAATATTAAAAATTAAACAAGAGCCTGTCTCAGGTTAACAGTTGAGTCCAATATTATTAAACTACTAATGTAGATAGGGAATTTGAGTGTGTCTTCTTTTAGTCTTACATAAAGTTAAATATTGAATAGAAGTCTTAATGTAAACCAGATAGCTGAATTGTCAATTTATGTAATAATTCTTGAAATGGACAAATCCAAACAAACACCCAATATTGAAATTAAAAGACACTTTGATAACATCTTAAAATCTGACAACACTCTGTAAAAAAAACTTCACTCATTACACTTTGTTGTACAAAAGCCTGCACATCAACCTACCTAAAACTGTAAAACTTCTTCAAAACATTTTCAACCATACACTTAAAGAATAAAGTTCAAAGTCTATTGAGGAAAGTTGACAGTTTGTGGTAGATTGATGTGCAGTTGTGTGTACTACATACAACATTGTTGGCAGTAAGACTCAACTATAACATCCTTTGCACTTAATTAATGTGTCAGCAAATTTCATAAGCTGTCGCTGCCATGAAGTCCGGTAAACATAATAATCCAAGTGACCTAGAAAAGAGATTTTTTTTAACAGGTTTCAATTATATCAACATAAAATCTAATCTAATCTATTACTAATAACTTTTTATTTAATCTTTTTGTAATATTTGTCAATTGCCGAGTTACAAATATATATTACTAAACTTACCAGAAAACCAGCAAATGATGTCATAAAGCCCTCCTTAGTAATTTCCCACATTCCTCCATACTCCTCCTCATCAATGCTTTGGAAATTATTAACATAAACATATATCACTGCAGCATTCACAACCGCAAATCTGAAATATTTATAAAGATAGATAAAAACTTTATTTGACTATTATTGACACACACACATTTAAGATATGATTTTATGCTAGATAAGGGACTGAATAATTAGATCTGGAGACGACTACTTACAGTAACAAACCTAAGAATCCTTTCAATGGTAGCAAGCCCCAGAAGAGGCCTAATATTATGCCTAAAGCTTGTCGCATCCAATAAATTACATCTAGGAACTCCTCCTAAAACATAAATTGAAACAATAAATAAGTGTTCTTTAAAAATTGTTAGACTAAAACCAGTTGAATTGTTTTATTTGATAAATAAGCATTTTAGCAGTAGGTACTATCCCGTGACCAAAAACTAACCTTGTCTGGCCAATCCGCATTAGGTTTGAGCGCATTCCGCCATATACTGTCACATCCTTTGCCTTTGTTCTCAGCAGATTTAGTTTTAGTGGACATACTTCTTGAATTTGTCTCTAATTTCTGTACAATAAATTCATACGTAGAAATTAATCAAATTCAAATCGATAAGGCTGCTGCCATGCCAATTGCTAAACTAATGGTACACGTCACTGTGACATTGACATTAATTATGCTTCCCTTTTTTATTGGTTCTCTCTGGCAACTACATTTTAAATATACGGCTTAAACAATAATTAAGTATTTCGTCCCTAACACTACCATTAACAGGGAGCGTCTTCATTTTTATATTAGTAATGACTGTCTTAGCTAGAGATATATATATGGAAGTGTCTACTGTCTCTACTACCATACCATGGACTTATAATCATCATCTCAGCCTTCCCCTAGGATCTCCACAACGACCGGTTTTGTGCTGCTCGCATCCAGCGGCTTCTCGCTACCATTACCAGATCGTCGGTCCACCTTGTTCGAGGCCTCCCACACTGCGCTTTCCGGTAATAATAATAATAATTATATATTCGGACTAACAATACTACCCTCTATTTAATTAAATGGAAAAACTTGAGAACTATTGCTTAATCTGTGAACTTGGTACACAACACACGCCTGCACATCAGCCTACCATTACCACCATTAGGATAGTCTCTGATGTTCAAGCGTCAGTGCAATACTAGAACACCTGCTGATTTTTAGTCACTGTGCTGATCTAGAAAAGGCTATAAAACAGACTTCTAGCAATAACTATCTTTTTACACATAGTAGTAAAAAACGCGTTGCTTTTACTTAATTAACTAAGAATAATCATAAGCACACCAATAATTGGTAATTGGCAATTATTGCACTTTTATAAATGTGTTGTCAAATCTTATCAGTTTTTTTATATTTTTTATACTCAAACCGCTGCTTAATTATTCCATTACAATTAGTGTAGGCGTATAGCCCATCAAATTAAACACAAGATATTAATAAAAAAAGTTTATTATCAAGTTTATAAACTAGTGGATGAGACACGATTCTTGAGTCTGCTAAGTCTCTGTGATTCCATTAGTTTGGTGATGTCCCAACACTCCTTGTTGAGTGTATCGTGCCCTCTGGAAAGGCTAACTAGTCGTGCCAGCACTAATAGTCGGTGTAGATCGTCTGCTGAAACCGGGTTTTCACTATCTGACTTGCTGCGCATTTCTATGAAATCATCTTCTACGAACTGTAAATACCACATAATAATATTTAAATACTATTTATTACAGCTCGATGGCGCAGTGGTTAACGCGCCCGGTCTGCGAGTGCTGAGATAAAGTAACTGTCGCAAAGGCTGGTCATCGGATGGGTGACCAAAAATGTATCATCTCGAGCTCCTCCGTGCTTTGGAAGGCACGTTAAGCCGTTGGTCCCGGCTGCATCAGCAGTCGTTAACAACCACCAACACTGGGCCCGCGTGATGGTTTATTGCCTGTTTTCCCTATCCATCCATAGGGAAGGCTCGTGCCCCAGCATTGGGGACATAAATGAGCTGATGATGATGATGATGATTTATTAGTCACACACATTAACATATGTAAACAATGTAACTCTTAATACGATGGAATAAGAGTTAAAAGACACCTCATCGGTTAAGCTAAGTACACACGCCTCCTGTAGCACACTACAAACTGTAAAATTTCCTCATTAGATTTTGAACCTTATTATCTATGCCATATGGTTGAACATTTATTGAAAAAAAAATTAGTTTTGATAGGTTGATGTGCAGGCGCCTACGACCAACAGTTCTATGATAGATGGCGCCAACTTGATATAAGATGCGCCCTGCGAATGTTCGACCGTAACGTCCAAAATCGTAAGTGCATACCAGCTGTATGCTCCTGCGCCAGTTAGCGTTGTTCGTATTATTTTTCGAAAGAGACATGCGTGCCGTACCAGAATAAAAAAGACAATCCCAGTACTCTTACAGGAAATTTCAAACCAAAATATAGCAATATGTAGAATATACTTCTACATATTGCTATATTTTAGCATACGGATATTTTTTGTAGTTTTGTAAGAACTCTTGCAAAACAACTGAATGTAGCATAATTGCTTATTTTGTAGTTGTTTTTGTTTTTACCTGTAAATCATCACTTATAGTGTACTTGACGAGCTTGATGTTAGTGAGGTATGTTCTTATGACATTCATGATTTCTTCTTTGAGATAGTATGTTGCAGCTTCTACGATTGCGTCGAAGATCTCCAAAGACGACTCTTCTGGCTTCAATGGAACATGATAATCACACTGAAATTAAAAAAATCCTATGTTACTTTGTTAGATAATAATATCTGCTTCGAAAAATAATGAAAATTTTTTTAAATCATCTATATAAATAAAAATCGATTGCTGTTTGTTAGCCTCGCTAAAACTAAAAAACGGCTTGACTGATTTGCATATGTTTTTTTCGTTTTGTTCCCTCTAATAGCAGGATGGTTTGAAAGAAAAAAAAATAGAAAAAAAACTCAAAAAACCAGTTGAGAAATCGAAAAATAAAAAATTGGTAATATTGTACAGGAACCACTTTGGATAAGGACAACGTCTGTTGATTCAGCTAGTTATATATATAATTGTTGTATACATGGTTTGTTTGCTAATTAGTCTCAGACTGTAAGAGTCAGGCCAAATATGTAAAATAAACGAAAGTCGATTCATACAAAGTTAAATTTATTTGAATTTGTTTACTAGTCCGATGTAACAGCATCTAGTGCGTGCTGGTTGCATTTTTGAAAGTGAAACAATATTTTTAATGGTGGGTTACCTGATCACCGGTGACCAAATTAAAATATATGAAATATATTATTATTATAACGTCAAACCCTTGGTCCCAGTTGTCGAAAACTAGCAATATGTCGCCATAACATCAATGTTTGTAGCATTGTTGTGTTCCGGCAGCTAGAGATAAGATAGCCAGTACCTCACTAGTTGAGAATCCCGGGTGAAGTGCGCTTCCATCATTGGCCTTATCATCACTTAACATCAGGTGAGATCAAGGCACTGCGCTTACCCGTTAATATAAAAAAAAAAATATAACCTAGTAACTCATTATTTACAAATTCGGCCAGTGTAGTCATGGCCCCAAGTCTCCATGGGTCATGTTACTTGTGAGAAGGCCTGGGGGGCAAAATTTTTGAATGTCACTGGTAGCTTGAAATTGAAAGCGACAAGAAATACACTATGTAATATAATAGTTTTAACATTTTTTACAATTTCATTATTAATATATATATATCTGAGTTCGAGAATTTTCGGTGTCAAAACTAAATTACCAGTGACTTTGAATAAGAGAAAAATGAGCTCTTTTAATGAGCTCAGTATTAAGTAAAATTTTGATGATGACAATGATTTTACTTACAGGCAGCAAAGATTTTCCTTCCGAAAGTATCAAGACCGATATGTCCGACTCAAAATCCATCTTGTAGTATTTGAAATCATACTCCACTTTCTGATTTATTATCATGCTGCCGAGGGCCGCGACATTGTTGACCCCGGTAGCATCCAGGGTGCCTTGTTCCATTTTCGTTTCGTCAAGGACTAAATGCGTGTCTTTGCTTAATTGGAGAACGCCACTGGTGAGACGGTTGCATTCATAATCTTTTCTGAATATAATCAAAAGAAACATGTCAAAGAGAATTTTAGGTGATAGGTGGCAACTTAATTAGAACATTCAATATTCTGATAAGGTAACCCACACATGTCTACACACAATCTCATTAATTCACAATAGCTAATCTAAGAAATAAAAATAGCTATAAAAGTTCAATATAAAAAAACCTTTAGCACTTGGCTTTCATCTCAACTGAAGTTGAGTGATGATAAAGCCGAAGGTAGAAGCGCAATTTACCCGGAATCCTTAAGTACTTGGAAACTGGCTACCATAGTTTTAACTGTCGGAACACAAAGCTAATAACATTGAGGTTATGGCGACATATTTACATAAGATGGTGATAGCTAGCCAGGCGGACTTAAAACAAGCCCTACCACCAACAAAACAGACAACAAATATGTACTTAAATGCACAAAATATCCCGGTAGGGCGAAGTGCTACTGGGAGAGGGAAACCTCAGCAGGAACCGCTACCCCCGCCCGAGCCTCTAAACGCCACTACACATTTACAGAATACACTAAACATGCACACTGGTTTAGGCTCAAGACACCGTACTCGTAGAACAAGGGTACGACGAACCGGTTCACACGCGCTCTATACCAGGTCCAGACATATATTTGGGCACTTCTCTCCACCACCACGGCCCGGTAAAACAGAGCCGAGGTCCGAGCCTTTAGAGTTGTTCCGCACCTCGATCCGATCCGAACCCTTCGGAGAATCTAGTAGGGCACGGGGACACGCCTTAGTGCATGTCTCCGTGCCGTTCCCTCTAGAAAACCTCCGAAGGTGATTCGTTTGACACGGCTTCAGGAAACCTTTAAGTTTCTCGCCGCCCCCCAAAAAAGCCCGGTGAAGCTGATGCCATACGAGGCAAACAGCAAACTCTCCAAAAAAAAAAGGCCTCCACTAAGATAAGATAACATGTACAGACGACGGCACATCAACCTATCCAAAACTGTCAAATTTCTTCAATACATTTTCAATCTTATAATTAAGGCGTAAAGTTCATAATTTGGCAATTTATAGTAGGTTGATGTGCAGGCGTGTATACCTAATGGAAATTGAACAGAGGTCTCTGGTTCTGTAGTACTTATTTTTTTACAAACACAAATTATTTTACTTACTTTGGAAGCAACGCTAGAGTGTTCATGTTGTCTATGGTAAGGGGAAGATAGTAGCTTTTGGTGACAAACTGCCTGATAATGTCATACAGCTGCTTGGCATAGTTTGGATACTTCTGCGTTGGTAAATTGGACAAATTCAGGCAAAACTGGCCTAGGGTAAGGGTATCTTGTCTCAGATATCTGAAAGAAATATCATGTCAGTTTAACTGGAAGCACATTTTAAATATAAACAGTAATTTTTTATTTCTCTAAATTGGAATAGCATTACAATTCCTTTACTAATCAGTTGAATGAGCTGTCGCTCGGATGGCGATGGTTTTGTGATCCAGCGGCTACACAGCGTTTTTCGGTACGCAGTCGCCACTCGATTAGCGCGCCCTCCTACGACCGACGTTTTGTAGGACCGATAATCGGTCCGATGTTTTGCCGAGGTTTTATCACCGATTTTGTGTCCGACTTTTTGTAGGTTGTGTGCGTTGCAACATAGAATTCCATACGTTTCATTTTCACCGACAAAAAATCGGTCACCGACTATCGGACGTGGGCGGGCGCACTAACTGTTCCGCCTCAGTGGCCAGCAGTCCTGCGAGCGATGTGAGCTCAGTTGAGCTTAGAATCTCTTCAGGCTTTGTTGGTACTTTCTTAGCATAGTCTGCATAGCCCTCTCTTTTGCTATTTGGGTGACCTTGACCCTTCTAATGAGGCTAGTAAGCGAGAGCATCACCGGAAGTTAAAATATGTGATGTAGTTAACCAATTTACTAAGAAAATACAATGACTATAAGTAATAGCTTTCTCACTTACACACAAGCAATAAGATGACAAATCAAATATTCGGCTGCTAACTGATCTCCCAGCAGTAATTCTGTTAATGCTTTCAAAAGGTGCTCCCTGGCAGTGTTTGCTTCTTTCAGTACAGCACCTAAAAAATTATTTAATAACTTTTTAGTTTTTTTTTTAATTGCACTGAAGCAAAATTAAATATTTATAAAATACAGTGAAAAAATTAAACGCCCATACGACCCAACCATGATGAATCGAACCTTAGGTCTTCCGCAATCCGGGCGGCTGCACTGACCGCTATGCTACCGGGAAGGCTGACATAAGCGCTTAATTTTGTTACTGCTTTTTTTTTTAGTGCTAATAGCGGCACAGTGCGCCATCTATCCAACAGTTATTGCAACCGATGGCTATGCAGATTTATCTTTGCAGATGAAATACCACAAGTTTGATAACGTAATCTACGTAGGGAGCGATATCACGCACTAGTGCATGTACTCAGGTCTAAGCCAGTAATTAAAAATATTTTTTACCTTGCTCCAAGGTTTCAACAACCAGAGGATTACAGTGTACCAATTTCTTTACATATACAGCATGCAGGCGAGGCACCAAACTTGGTGGGGGATTGTGTGTAATAGTTTCCACTTCACTTTCAACCAAAGGTTCCAGGAGTGAATCCTTTTCCGGCTGAAATTCACCAGACAATGCCGGATCCACTGATAGGAAACCAACCACTTCTACCAAGTCGTTTATTTTGAGGTTTTCATTCTCATCATATATCTGAAATGAAATCAAATTGGCCAGTGAATTTTAATTGTAACAGCTCTTTTCTATGTCTTTTATAGTAAGGCATAATGAATGAGGGAGCTCGATGATGCAGTGGTTATAGCGCCCAGTCTGCGATTGCTAAGGTTAAGCAACTTTCGCAAAGGCTGGTCATCGGACCCATCCGACCACCACCCATGACCAAAAATTTATCATCTCGAGCTCCTCCATGCTTCAGAAGGCACGTAAAGCCATTGGGCCTGGCTGCTTAAGCAGTTGTTAACAACCACCAATCTGCACTGGGCCCGAGTGGTGGTTTATGGCCCATTCTCTCTATTATCTATCCATAGCTCTTGGGCTCTTGCCCCAGCAATGGGGAGATATATGAGCTGATGATGATATATGAATGATTTAATATTTAATATTATTGTATCTTTACTGTAGAACATTGTAGAGTATGAAGATGCTTCCTCTCTCCTTTTTTATATTTGCATTCTTGACAAGGTTTATAACTTGGTCTTAGACTGTTATGTGTACATTATGATTTTGCAATAAATATACTGAGTATTGAGTATAACAAACAACACTACACAAGCAACTTACTTTGACAATACAGGATTTACTAGACACATCTGGCAGTGGAAAATTTAATAAATGCTCTCTGGATACAACATTTGAAGTATTATTTTTATTCTCACTTGTTTTTCTTTCTTTGTTTTGGCCATTTTCTGGGTCTAGTACTTCCATTGCATCAGGATCCTCATCCGTCTCCTCGTAGCTTCGTTTTAACTTTGTGCATGAATTCTGACTGAGACGCCTAGACGTATTTGGCTGTTGCTCGAGGTGTTTTAAATGGTTCTGCTTATCTTCTATCTGCTGAGCCCAATCGTTCAAACCAGGTATTGATACAACAATCATTGTTTGACGTTGTGCACTTTTCAAATTCTCTGTATAGTTGATTTTTTCATTTTCCTAAACAGGTATGTAGAAATTATATTTTGATAAGTAACATTTTCTTAAAAATATTGTTCATATTTACATTTTAACTGAAAGGATGATAGTAGATAAAATAATGCTGTCCCACACATGTTAGCCTAGTGTAAATTTATAATTTATTTGTAGCAAATGTTCAATGGAAATAATTTTTTATTTATTTTATTTTTCTTAATTACAATTATTATTATTTAGAATGGGCATGGATGACAAATTATAAAAAATACATTGTTCTTACCAAAATGTTTGCTGTATCACGGTATTTACCAGTTTTAATTTTAACCTCATTGGTGGAAATGTTGAAGATTTCAAATTGTTCAAAATAATATTCCGGGTTGTGCATGTCCTGCACCATCCCCCTAAAGCGAACCAACGTACTGTCCGGAAGATTGTGAGAGGCGTTACAATTAATTAGAGGAATCTGAAAGGTTATATGAAGGTCACTCTTAGAAACAATCCTAAAACATATAAGCTATCAGCTGCTTGTTATGATAATATATAAACGCATACCTGAAACCAGTTTCGCAATTTTAACAACTTTTCTCTCCATTCTGGTTCATTTCCTAACCATAATTCTGGAGTCACTGTTTCGAAATCAGTCAGGAGATCGTGCATGTTGTCGGCTTTGAAAAAACTACAACTGAAGACAGACAATAATAGTATCCGCAGGATAATAAATGCTGTTCTCTTATTTTAAATTAATGAATATGAAAATTATTAAAATTACTGTGCATAAAAAATTTCCCGCTTAGAATCTTTTTTTAGGTAGGTACCAATCGGTACCATAGTGATTACTTTTTTTTTAAGTGTAGTTCGTTCTTTGAGGAACCGGCTAAGGTCATAAACCATGCTGCCATGTCATTAGTTTCTATTACTTGCTCAGTGGTATGTACTTCTTTTTTTTTAAGTGTAGTACGTTCCTTGAGCAACCGGCTAAGGTCATAGACCATGCTGCCATGTCATTAGTTTCATAATTTCATTGTAATACATAAATAAACAATATTATATTGATGATGATGAATGATAATAGAAATGGGAAGTGAGAAATGATATTACCCCCCAACCCCTCGAGTAACTCAGTAAAGATGTGGGGCTTTACTAAGTCCTCACGCAGACTTCTTGTGAGAATTTGAAAAGTAACATTACACTATTTTGTTTCATTTGCCAACACTCATGCACACTCACGAACACTTAACGGTTAATACAGGTTGTGGTTTTGAACAGTTGCCAAATTTAAGGAGGCGATTATGTTAATGTAACTGATAATAAATCCATTAAAAAAAATACGTAAAAAAAAAAACGAAAAAGATTTTGTTTCTATTGCATGTCATTCTTTTGAATATACTACGCTGTGTTACTACTTTGGCTCAGCGCTAGGTGCGCAAAACAAATGCCGACAAATGCCGCCGCTTGCGCCGGCTTTTGTCGGCTAGCCGCCTCCCGCTCAAAGCGGGAACCGACGACGATGCAACGGTCGCCGCTCGCTCAGTCTCCCGCTAACCGCGACACCGCGAGCGCGCGCACACGTTTGACAAAAAAATCCGGGCCGTTTTCAAACGTAGGTACGATGTCGCGTTATTCTAATCACGACTACGTTGAAATGGTGCGGATGTATGCCCTCGCCGGTAACAGCTTGAGGGGTGCAGTGCAGATGTTCGCGGAGAGGTGGCCAGACCGACCAACGCCGTCCCGAACGACGATGCTGGCTGCTACACAACGCCTACTGGATTACGGGCAGTTCAGTATCCCAGCGCAGGCCAGTGGTCGAGGCAACGTGGGCCTGCCCGTCGACTTACAGGAGCAGATCTTGCAGTTCTTCGACGACGAGCCACGCGCCAGTACACGTGATGCTGGGCGGCACTTTGGCCTTGATCACACCATCGTTTGGCGCTTGTTGAAGAAGAACCAGCAGCACCCATTCCATTTTCGACGAGTTCAGGATTTGCTTCCCACTGACCAGTCCAGCTGAGTCGAGTTTTGTACGTGGCTCCTCGAACATCAGCACGTTAATATTCTGTGGACTGACGAGGCGCAGTTCACAAGGGTCGGCGTCTACAACGTGCATAATGAGCATTGGTGGGCACACAGAGAACAGAACCCTCATGTCACAAAAAAAGACTCCTTCCAAAGACGTTTCAGCCTAAATGTTTGGGCTGGTATTATTGGCCCTTATTTACTGGGGCCTTATTTCATTGAAGGTCATCTCAACAGCCTTACCTACCTAGATCTGTGCACCACGTTGTAGATGAGCTGTTGATGGACATTCCACTGGCATTCCACAGAGACCTCTTCTACCAGCAGGATAGTGCTCCACCACATTATGGACAAGTAGCGCGCAGCTACCTAAACGATACATTTGGATCGCAGTGGGTGGGACGTGGCGGTCCAGTGTCTTGGCCTCCTCGCTCCCCGGACCTAACACCGCTAGATTTTTATTTGTGGGGTGATGTAAAAAGGCTAGTGTATTCTGAGGAGGTTACAAGTGTAGTGCAATTGCGTACGCGAGTGGTGTCCGCTTTTGAAACGGTGAGAGAAAACATTTACGTTCTCAACCAATTAAAAGAAAATTCTCGGCGTCGTGCTGCTTTGTGTATCGCTCGTAATGGGGCACATTTTGAACACTTGTTACGAGTAACATAGGTAAGTCAAAGTTTTGCTTAAGCACATTTTCATTTCATTTCATTTCCATACCTACATACTAATGGCATAGGTACGTAGTTTATTTTTTTCTGAATCGAGTAATTCAGTCGAGTAACTGGGAATCGAACCAAGAAACTTTTAATAGGAAGTGGCTAAGTAACATTCATACCTAGACTAAATAACGTAGGTACCTATTTAGTTTCTAGGATGTAGTAGCGTTAAATAGCCACGACAGCAATGTTTGTTTATGTTAACGGTTGTTGACCTCGGAGTAGTACATGTAAATTTCGAATAGAAACGTGAGATGTTACGAAAGATATAGGACACCAACCAATAGGTAATATTTTTTTTTTATATTTTTATTTAAATTATAAGTATTTGTTCTACACTTGTGTACAATATGGCGACTGTTCAAAACCACAACCTGTATAATCCACCATTATTTCACATTAATATTCGACATAACACAAATTTTAGAAAATAAAACAAAACCGCAGACATGACTCTTCACTTTCCCGCCAAGAAGTCCTCCCAAGAAGTCCCTTTTTACTTGTAATGTCAATAAAAGAGTTCTGGTTTCTTTTTCCATTTGGGGCACAGCACACAAAGGGATCTAACACAAACGGTTTAGTTTAATTTTCAGTATTTTTATTATTATTAATGTGAAATAATGGTGGATTATTAACCGTTAAGTGTTCGTGAGTGTGCATGAGTGTTGGTAAATTAAACAAAAAGTTTTGTTGTCTTTGACTCTTTGCCAAAGACTAAAGAGTATTATAATATGCTCTGTGCTTCGATTTCTCTATGGAAGCGGCGTCGGTCGCGTCGTGTGGAGTCGTGCGTGCATAAATTGCAACCTCGAAGTAACTTGTTTGCAACAACTTCGTTGTTATAAAGTTATTGGTGTTTGTTTGGAGTCTTTATCCCTTTCTCAAGTTCTTAATTTGTTATACATCGTGGTGTAGCTGCATTGAACATTATTGACACTGATTGTGAAGTGAAATACAAATTAAATAGGTACCTAGCTACGTTTTACTTTGGTAAACCTAGCATCATTGCAAAGTTCTGCTTTCAAAATGAGTAAGTTTGATTTTGTTATATTCTAAGTTTGTTAAAGTTAGTCGCAGTAGTCTTTCCTTTCGCTTGGTTTGCTTATATTTAGGAATTGGTCAACCATATACCTATTTTAATTGCCTTTCATGATGATAAAAATATAACCTCAAATTTTATTACAGCTATGGATATTCGACCAAACCACACTATTTATATAAATAATCTCAATGAAAAGATAAAAAAGGAAGAGCTGAAGAAATCATTATATGCAATATTCTCACAGTTCGGACAAATACTGGACATAGTGGCTTTGAAAACACTTAAAATGAGGGGTCAAGCATTTGTTATTTTTAAAGAAATATCGAGTGCTACTGTTGCTCTGAGAAGTATGCAAGGATTTCCTTTCTACGACAAGCCAATGGTAATGTTTACAGAGTAATTAATTTATAAATACATATTTTTTCTAAAACTAAATTGGTTACTTAGTATTTTTGTTCTATGTAAATCATGGTATTATCCATACGGTTAATTTTGTTTTAACCTTAATATTTTCAGAGAATTCAGTATTGCAAATCTGACAGTGATGTTATTGCAAAAATTAAAGGCACCTTCCAAGAGAGACCAAAACGACCGAAAATGCCTAAAGGCTTTGACGATAACAAGAAGAAGAAGAACAAGGATGCTGGTCGTCTTGCTGGGATTGGAGTTGGGCAGCCAAACATCCTCAATAATGTCAATGTGGAACAACCGCCAAACCAAATTCTGTTCCTTACAAATCTACCCGATGAGACTTCAGAGATGATGTTATCTATGCTTTTCAATCAGTATGTATCCATCTTAAAATTATTTTTTACCCAAGGCAATAATTGTTGGGAAATAAAGATGGGCTTAGTGGCAAGCGTTGAGAGAAACCTATGTCCAGGAGTGGACAGAAATTTGCTGATTATAATGATAATAATGAAGTGTGTACTGCTGCACTACTGCACACTGATGTGGCAATAAATAGTATACAATTATGTTCAATTAAAAGATATTCTTTATATTAGTTTTTAATTGCGCCTATGTTAACAAAACATTTTTTTTACAGATTTCCTGGTTTTAAAGAAGTCAGGCTTGTCCCTAACAGACATGATATTGCGTTTGTGGAATTTGCAAATGAAATGCAGTCTGCAGCAGCAAAAGAAGCTTTGCAAGGCTTCAAGATTACTCCTACTCATGCTATGAAGATAACATTTGCCAAAAAATAATATTTGACTGTAATTAACTTATTCTTAGATTAATAAAGTATTATTAACTGAGAACTGGTTTAAGCATTGCACATGGCTTGAACAGCTCTCTGGCTGTGATTAGTCATTTAAGTGAAACTTGTATTTTTACTGTCCCTTGTGTACTAAAATTATATTTGTACAAATATTTATTATTAGGTATTAGATACTACCTATAAAGTGGGAACATTATATTAGTCTATCAAGGAAAATAGACTAAATATAGTTTTGTTTTTAAAGGAGATAAAACCGTAAGTAGCTAGATTGGCTACATTGGGGATCATTTTATCTTTCAAATAAGTAGGCCATGTACGACAACTTAATAAATTGATCTGTAAATAGTAAAAATTCATCATATGCCATTTTTATGTAGATGGAGGATAAATAAGGATCAACGGCGAATATACCAATACAGTACCTTCCTCCGGTTACTAATTAAATTGTGTAGCAGAGTTGATATGCTACACTTTTCTTTAACTTTTAAATTATACCTAAATGCCAAGCTGCTGTTACTCTCCGAAGAATACGTAAAAAAGGTAAGGCTGTATGAGGTACGTTCCTTATGTTTGAAATTGACTAAGAGAAGTAAAAAGTAATACGGCTAATACTAGAAGTTTTTGTTTCGTAGTAGTAGAATGAAATGTCAATATCTCCTACAGCTAAGCTAGACAAAGAAAAGAACGCATCATTTGACAGTAGGAATATTTTTTGGTAAAGTATTATTTATTTTGGGATGATTGCGAAACTGTCAAAATTAATGTAGATGAATCAGTTTGAGCTACAATATTTCTATTTATTTTCACTTTTAAAAGCTAATTAAAACCCTATATGTGTGGTGTGGTGTCATAAAGTTATATTACGTTTTAACTACAAATACATTTTGTTACTTATCTTATAGTCGCTCGGGATATCATAGAAACATGGAAGATATATTTCAGTGGTGTAGAGAAGGAAATGCTTTACAAGTTCGAGTTTGGCTTGATGATACAGAGCATGATATGAATCAAGGGTAAGTAAGTCTGTGCTTACATCTACATATTAAGCATAATTGAACCATAAGGCGATCTCTTAAAATGAGAGTAAAGTAACGCCCACGGTGATTTCATTCAATCCATGGCTTATGTGTTAGAATGGAAGTGGAGTAATGTTTTCGTTCAAGGTCTTGTGATGTGATCAGCTTTAGAAGCTCTGAAATAAAATTAATAAATTCAATTATTAGTTATGGTTTACTTTAGTTGGTTCAAATATTAATTGAAATGGTAAATGCTTCATTCAGCAATTACAGTTTGTCCTTAAATGAAATAGTTACCTGTTGTTTTCCTTGTATTTTATTTTGCCTCTTTATCAATTTCATTTCATTTTAATAAAATTTAATACTACTAAAATAATAGGTACCTTAGGATATGATAATGCAACCAATGACTTATTTCACTGTACCTATAAACATGTGGTTTATAGATAGAGTGAAAACGGTAACTAATTTTACTGTAACTAATTAATATGTATAAAATTATATAAAATTACATTTATTTATAGAATGGCCTCGATAATCTACCACAGCTAATCCGAACGCCTCTATAATCTGAATGACCTACCTTACCCCTGCCACCCCCATTTCTCACAGTTTCTGTCTCGCAGTGCCACATATTTTTTTTTTCCATTTTTTGTCCGCCGCGCGCTGTTCCGCCATTTAATGTGTGGGCGTCTTAAATTTACGCATTTTTGTATCATGGCTTCAACATTGATGAAAAGGAAACACTTGACGCTAACAATTAATGAAGGCATCTCGTCATCAATTCTCCCACAGCAGTATAATGTTGGAAAAGCCACAATTTCAGATATCAACACAAAGAGGGAAAAAATACGATCATTGTAATAAACACAGAAAAGGGTGGGTGCTAGGAAAACCTTGAAAACTCCTGAAAATCCTATGCTATCCTATTGAAAATGTTTTACTTACATGGTTCTAGAGCAGCAAAGAAAGAACGTCCCTTTATCAGGTGATATACTGATGGAGAAAGCTAAGTTTTTCCATGAACGACTTGGAAGAAGAGAGTTTGTGGCTAGCAAAGGATGGTTAGACCGTTTTAAGAGAAAACATGGTTTATGCCAACTTAAACTAACTGGTGAAAAATTGTCGAATAATGAAGCAGCTGTAAAGCCATTCCAGGATAAATTCATGGATGTAATATGGGAACAAGATCTATCTGCAGACCAAATCTATAATGCTGATGAGTCAGGCCTGTACTGGAAATCAATACCAGATAAAACATTGGCATCGGTATCAGAAATTAGAGCCCCAGGTTCCAGTGTCTAAGAAGAGGATCACATTTATACCATGCGCAAACATAACCGGAAGGCACAAACTGCCCTTGCTGGTTGTAGGCAAAGCACAAAGGCCACATGCATTTGCAAGTTGCAACAGTCAATAAATTACCGATTCATTACACAGGTCAAAGAAGTGCTTGGGTTACAAGACCAATATTTATGAAGTTGCTGAAAGAACATTTTAAACTGAAGTCATAATTTTTTTTACCAAAAATAGAACTTACCGCTAAAATCAATGTTATTTCTTGATAATGCACTCACTCAGAACGATCTGCAGTCGATTGATGAAAATTTCACTGTTTTGTACATGCCACCCAACTGTACAGCCCTTATTCAACCCAAACTCCTGTTGCAAGTTTTTGGCCAGCAAGAAGTTGATCCAGAATGTACAGTATCTGAAGTCCTTAAACAAAACACAATGAAAGATGCATTGTTTTCACTAGCTCAATCTTGGTAGCAATTGTCACTAAATCTAAGTATGTGGAAGATTTCGATCCTGTAGATGACTTACCATTGAGCATTTTCCGTGACAAAGGATTGTCTGAAGCAGATATTAATAATTTCTTTGTTAGCAATAATTGATTGTCAGGACCCCTTGACTGATGAAGACATAATAAGACAAGTAACAAATGAGCAAGACAGCGAAAACGAAGAAGAATTGGAGACATCGGAACCAGTTGCAAGGATTCCACATACTCAAGCTGTCTTGCTTAAATACTTGTTATGAATGGGCAGATGAAGTCGACATTTCTATTCCGGAAAAATGCTGTTACCTAAATTAAGGGATAAAGCATTTTCTATGTCGCTAAATACTACTTTTCAAAGCAATATATTTGAATTCTTTAAAAAAGTGTGATTAATCGCATTGTATCTAACATACATACTTAAATTTTTGTTTTATTTGGAAAAATACCCTTTCAATATGTCTACATACTATAATCCCAACGCTTCGTACATCCGAACAGGGTATACATTTTCGGAGTTCTGATTATCGAGGCCCTGCTGTATTGTAAACTCTCAATAACTTAAGTTTAAATGTTAGTGGTTTTTAAGTTATTGCATATGTTTTTTTGTATTTGGAATGATAAAGAAATTTTAATAAACCTGCAAAGGTAAATTACTAAATACAAACACTAATGGTAATATTTTTTTCTTACCATAAATGAAAGCCATAATAGCCTATTTTTTATTAGTGATGATCATGGGTTCAGTCCTCTACACTGGGCATGCAAGGAAGGCCACTTAAAAATAGTTGAGATGCTTATTCGGAGGGGGGCCCGGATCAATGTCACCAATATGGGTGATGATACCCCACTGCACCTAGCAGCCGCTCATGGCCACAGACCCATTGTGCAACTGGTATGTATTTTATCTGGATATTGTTTGTTAGCTGAAGATTTCATTTTGTTAAGAGCTCTTTGCTTATGAAGCATTTGTTTTTTCTATTGTATGTTTTTGTTGACTGTTTTTTTTCTGTTTTAGTCTATCATAATTTAATATAAGTAAATTTACCATTTTAGATAATTAATTTTGAAATGAAACAACTTTTACAGATCTACTCGCGTTTATTTTACACATTAGTTTTAAATGTTTATCCTGACGTTTCGAACCCTTTGCAGGGTCCGTGGTCACAGGGAGACTAAGGTGTTGGTCGTCTCATAATGAGTTAGTAGCTTATATACCCTCATTTAATTTTAATCAGGTGCGTTCCGTTTTACGCAGAAAGAGCTTACAGTATCTTTTGGTCTGGCTAGTATGGTGTTGGGGCTGGGATTTAATATTCTGTATGATGGGATCCCAGGCTGGTGGTAGATTCCAACCATCTTCTGTATTAAAATTAGAATGTTTTTTAATTTCAATAGCCACGCGTATCATCCTAGGTATGAATCGTTGTTCTCTAGCGAGTATTTGTGGTTTATCAAATCTGATGTAATGGTTGGGCCCCTCAAGGGAATGTTCGCATATTATGACTTATTTTATGACTTATTTTCAGAAACGTCAGGATAAACATTAATTAAAACTAATGTATAAAATAAACGCAAGTAGATCCGTAAAAGTTGTTTTATTTCAATGTGTAGTGTTCGCGTAAATTTTAGAAAACAATATATCATTAATTTTATTTTATTTATTTGTAGCAAATAACTTCTATTCAAAGATGCAGGCCTTCATCCAGCAGTGGGACAGTAAATAGGCTATTTACTTTACATTTAATTTTATTTAGGATATTAACAACTTCACAGTTCTTCAGTACATGAAATAATAAAAGTTGTTTATAATTATTGTTTACTTTAACTTTTCCCAAAGCCAGTATTTTTTTGATTTTTTTTGATTTATACTTACTATACTATACTTTTTATTTCAGTTACTGCAAAATAGAGTGGATGTAAATTTTACAAATGAGCATGGCAACTCTCCACTGCACTATGCTTGCTTCTGGGGCTACAGTGCTATCGCAGAAGACCTGGTCATAGCTGGGGCTCTGGTGTCTTTGGCCAACCAGTATGGTGATACCCCGCTTGATAAAACAAGAGGGCAACTTGTTCAGAGGTATTAACATTTTTATTGGTTCATCATCATCATCATCAGCTCATTTTTATGTCCCCACTGCTGGAGCACGAGCCTTGCCTATGGATGGATAGGGAGAACGGGCCATAAACCACCACGCGGGCCCACTGCGGATTGGTGGTTGTTAACGACTGCTGATGCAGCCGGGACCAACGGCTTTACGTGCCTTCCGAAGCATGGAGGAGCTCGAGATGATACATTTTTGGTCACCCATCCGATGACCGGCCTTTGCGAAAGCTGCTTAACCTCAGCACTCGAAGACCGGGCGCGTTAACCAGCTCCTTTACTCCTTTCCCTTTTATTGATTATTTGTTACAGACTTTAAATATATAACTACAAATAATAAACACTTCACTTCACTTCAAAATTTACTTATTCTTCCAGTACCAAAATTAGAAATGTATACAGAATTTAGGGAAAAATAAATAAATGGAAGCAGAAGTAAGGTTATAAAAAAGCCATATACTTAGTACAAATATTATAGTTATGAATATTTATAATTATCATGACATTAAGGTGAATGTACACTTAAAAAATGTGTAAGTAGATATTCATCTAATAAAGCACTTGTGGAAATGTGATAAAATTCAGCGCTTACGTCAGCCTTCCCGGTAGCATAGCGGTCAGTGCAGCCGCCCGGATTGTGGAAGACCCAGTTTCGATTCCTGGCTGGGTCGGGTGGGCGTTTAATTTTTTCACTGTATTTTATAAAAAAAAATATAAATACTTAATTTAGCTTCAGTGCAGTAATTAGCACTTAAAAATAAAAAGTTAAAAAAACTTATTGTCAGTTTATATTGCCAGGATTAAGATGATCATCTACATTGGTTAAAGTACACCATGTAGCTGACGTCATAACGTTTTTTAACAGATTGCACGAACTAGCCACCCAGCAAGGGCAGGACTTGAAGAAGATCCAGTTCAAGGATCAGTCGTGGCTCGGTCTCAAGACGCGCAGCAGGGATGCGACGCTGTCCCGTCACCGCGGCATCAACATCAGCGAGCTGGCTCTGCACACGAGGATCGCCGTCACGCCTTCAGGTAAGATCTTGTGTATTCACATCTGGCATGTCCCTATGCTGAGTGGCAACAATTTGGTCAGAAATACCAAAAATAATCAATTCAGTATTTATTCTAGTTTTTTTTTGTAGGCTAAGTACGAGTTAATATTTTTTGAAATAAAACAACTTTTACGGATCTACTCGCGTTTATTTTACACATTAGTTTTAATTAATGTTTATCCTGACGTTTAATATTTTTTGTTTCTTGCTTTATTTATATAGCACACCCATACAAGCCTAATGACAGCTAAAGACGTTTAGCGGCTACTATCAGCTGTCATCTTACAATAATAATAACCGGGGCCAACAGTTTAACCTGCCTCAATAAAGAGGAGCTGAAGATAAAATAAACCACCTCTGGTCTAGTGGCTAAGACTAAGTTTAGACCCAGAGGTCCCGGGTTCAATTCTCAGCGAGGGGTACATGCTTGTGGGTTTTGTTAGTGGTAGGGCTTGTTTGTCTGCCTGACTAGCTACTGCCACCATCTTATCTAAATATGTCGCCATAACATCAATGTTTGTAGCATTGTTGTGTTCCGGCAGCTAGAGATAAGGTAGCTAGTGCCTCACTAGTTGAGGATCCCGGGTGGAGTGCGCTTTCATCATTGGCCTTATCATCACTTAACATCAGGTGAGA
Organism: Eudonia truncicolella; assembly: GCA_949315975.1. NCBI lineage: Eukaryota > Metazoa > Arthropoda > Insecta > Lepidoptera > Crambidae > Eudonia > Eudonia truncicolella. The sequence goes on along the minus strand of OX438837.1, from coordinate 13,800,933 downwards.
TCAAAGCACTGTGCATAGCTGTAAAGTATATTTAAAAAATAGAAATATTAAAATGTACTATGTGCAGGCGAGACGTGGCGCGGCCGGTGGCAGAAGAACGACATTGTGGCGAAGTTCCTGGCCGTGCGCGAGTGCACGCCGCGCGTGCAGCGCGACTTCAACGAGGAGTTCCCCAAGCTGAGGATCTTCTCGCACCCCAACATCCTGCCCGTGGTGAGATATTTACACACATAGCATAGGAACAAACTCAAATAAGGACACTGACTGACTCACAAATACACAAACTGGCTGTAATAATGTGTGTACATACACACACACATATTGTGTGTTTGTACTCAGCAGCAGCATACAAGTGCGTACTGACTTTGATAGAAATGTTTAATGATATTCTCCCATTGAGTAGTGAGGGTCAGAACATGTGGAATTTTACTGAGATGTCACACTATCTTTTTGGTGTGAAATCAAAAGGTGTCACAAAAAAAAAAAATGTTACAACTCTCTTTGCTCATTGTATTGTAAATATCACACGCTGGCACATTAACTCAGTCAAGTTCAGGAAGGAACATAGGAATTCAAAATAATGGTAGAATGGTAGGACCACCTACCACCAGGTGGTGGTTAATAGGGTATAGTTTAACAAAATTTCGGGACAGCGTGTGTCGCAAGGACGACTTTCAGAACCTACATATCAGACCCATCTTTTTGAGATAATTTTAACGTGACGTTGCAGTGCGCAAATTAAAAACATAATTTGCACCCCCACTCATGCACCTTTACAATTTAATATGAGACAAAACACAAAAAAACTTTAGCAAATTAAACAATACTGCAAATTTGATAACTTTTCCCACCAAGAAATTCTAGATTAATTTATGCCATAAGTGGCACACGCATTTTAGAAAATTAAACAGACCTGCAAACGTGTGTCTTTACTTTCTTGCTTAAAAAGTGCCAAGGTCGTTTATAAATGCCGTGTGCCCTCCACATATATAGGTGGGTTGCTGCGTATCGCCGCCATCTCTGGTGGTAATATCGCAGTACATGTCGTGGGGCTCGCTGCACTCGCTGCTGCACGGCGGCGCGGGCGGCGTGGGCGCGGGCGGGCGCGTGGTGGTGGACGCGGCGGCGGCGTTGCGGTTGGCGCATGACGTGGCGAGCGGCGTCGCGTACTTGCACGCACTGCCGAGGGACCGCGTGCTGCCCGCTTACCATCTCAACAGCAAGCATATTATGGTAAGAGCGTCCATAACAAATTATATACTGACAAGATCACTACAGCAAAACTTCTCAAAACGCGACGTTTAGACGTGTAGATTTTGTGATTTGTTTGTGATTTTGTGTAACCAATAGTATGTAACAGCCTTAGTTTACGGTGTTTTCACAGCTATAGAATATGTAACGAAAATATTTGAAAGAGACAAAGAGAGATAATGTGTGTGTTAGAAAGAGAGAGTAAGAGTGTGAGGGCGGACGGCCGCGTCGCGTCGTCGTGGTGGATGCTGCGGCGGCGTTGAGATTGGCGCATGTTGTGGCGTACTTACACGAACTGCTAGCTACTTGCCTACCATCTTAATAGCAAGCATATTATGGTAAGAGAATAATGAAGTGTGTACCGACAGAGCCATATCACCATCTGTATATTGGATGGTGGTGGTAACACAGATGGCAATGAACTTTAATACCTGCTGCTAGGATGTAACGGCGAAATTAAACTCCTCAGGGCGACACTGTCACTCCTTAAGTATAGTTTCCTCAGTTTACGGTTTATCACAGCTGTAAAGTATGTAACGAAAATGTTTGTGAGAGGAAGTGAGACAGCGTGTGTGTGAGTGAAAGAGTGTAAGAGCCGCGTGCGTGAGGGCCTATTCCCTTGTTGTTTCTACTATATAATTAGTAACAAAAATGTCTGAAAAGAGAATGTGAGACAGGCTATGGAGAATGTTATGTCATGAGTAAAATATTGTGAAAGAGCGTGGCGTACTTATACGTTCTGCCTAGTGACCGCAGTCTGCCCTACTATCTGAATGGCAAGAAGATTATTATGGTGAGGGAAAATTAGATTTTGATGTAGTTTAGTACAAACAAATTGTATAAAGTTGATTAGAATAAAATTAATATTTTAATTTATCTATAATAATCAGATAGATGAAGACCTAACCGCCCGCATCAACATGGCGGACGCAAAGTTCTCGTTCCAAGAGAAGGGGCGCGTGTACTCGCCCGCGTGGATGGCGCCCGAGGCGTTAGTGAAGCCGGCCGCCAAGCGCAACTGGGAGGCCGCCGACATGTGGAGCTTCGCTGTTCTGCTGTGGGAGCTCGCCACAAGGGAGGTCGGTTATGTTTTATTTACAAAAACACAATGTTGAAAAAACTTCCACGAGCAGGATTTGAACCTGCACCCTTCTGACATACCGGGTCAGGTGCTCTTCCAATTGAGCTATCGTGGTTCTAACCAGCCCGCCGAAATTATTCAACACTATTTACTTTTTTACTTTGAAAGCCAAAGGCGCCAATTCAATGTCAACAACTACCGTCATTAACATCTGATCATAATATTTTTACAAATACTAAAGATCAGTTAAGAAGTAGGCAAGCTATTTATAAAATGTTTTTGTTTTGTTTATATAATTTTAACGCAAATTAATAAACAAAACAAAAACATTTTATGTTTTATTTAATACTAGCTGACCCTGCGGACTTCGTACCGCTTTGACAGTGTCTATGACAACAAAACAAACAAATCGTATTTCTATTTAACGTTAAGCTATTTTTTTTTAGTAATAAATATAGCCTATGTTACTCAGGGATAATGTAGCATTATATGGTGAAAGAATTTTTAAAATCGGTCCAGTAGTATTTGAGTTTATTCGTTACAATCAAAAATACAAAAATACAAAGCTTTCCTCTTTTATTAGTATAGATGTGCTATTCGAAATACAAAAGGCCTTTTTTTTCCCTTAGTTGATGGCTTCGTGCGATTAGCACATTTAGCCATTGTCAAAGTAATTTTTATTACAAGTAATACATAAATAAACAATATTTCCTTCTTGTATGATAATGATGAATGATAATAGAAATTAGAAGTGAGAAATGATAGACCCCCCAACCAACCCCTCGAGTATCTCAGTAAAGATGTGGGAATTTACTAAGTCCTCGGGCGGACTTCTTGAGAGAATTTAAAAGGTGACGTTGCACAGTTTTGTTTTATTTGCCAACACTCATGCACACTCACGAACACTTAATGGTTAATAATCCAACATTAATTCACATTAATATTAACACAAATTTTAGAAAATAAAACAAAACCATAGACATGACTCTTCACTCCGCCAAGAAGTCCCCTCAAAAGGCTTTATTCAGCTTAGATTACAAACAATGAGATCGCCACCAGGGAGGTCAGCTATAATATTCCATCTGTGTGCTATTCCAATTTTAAATAATTAAAAACTTTTATTAAATTATTTTTATAATAATTTGAGCTTATAGAAATTGTATGGGAATGGTGAACTATGACGTCACTATTTTGTTCCGTCAATTCAGTGTTTACTAATAACTTTTTAGGTTACAGAAATTTATATTTAGGTCAAACAAAAAATAGGTCAATGTTTTAAAGAGCTGTTACGTGATTTCATTTATAGTTATATGTTCTGGAATTATTTGTTGTTGTTGTCAACATCCCTATTCAACTGAATAAAATTTTACTAGAAAAAATCAACCAATCTCAGGAAACTCAAGTGGGAGCTCAGCGGCCAGAGCATTGAACCGGTAATCCAAAGGGCGTGGGTTCGATTCCCACTCGAGCTTCCTACATGTAGCATTGTGAATGTAAAAAAAAGAAATATATATATATAATTTCAACTGTCCAGATCCCGTTCGCTGACCTATCGCCTATGGAGTGCGGCATGAAGATAGCGTTAGAAGGGCTCCGCATAAGCATCCCGCCGGGCGTGTCGCCGCACATCGCGAAACTGATCAAGATCTGCATGAACGAAGACCCTGGCAAGCGGCCCTCCTTCGAGATGATCCTGCCCATACTGGACAAGATGAAACGCTGAACCACACAGTATGCAGTGTGATCGGTGCGAGTTTGTTTTACTATCCGAACGAGTATAGTTAACCCTTTGACAGACATGTTTGAATATTTCATTGGTTTTAAATCTTATCTCATTCACATAAACTTCAAAATGGTATTGAAAAAGCGGGTTTAAAACCCGCGGGTGCATTTGTTTAAATTTTTTTTTTTTCGTTTTTCGCATTGGCAGGTAATGAATGACCTGCGTTACACTAAGGTATCATGTGTTTGATTTTTCCAATTTTTTCTCAATGTAATTTTGTGAATTTGCTGAGTAGAGGATAGCAATCAATAACATTACATTAATTCATTCAGTTTGTATGGGATCAATCAACGCGTGAATACAAATATTCTGGTTTACGCTTACTCGGTAAGATTGTGAATAAAACTTGCACTAGAGTAGACACTCTGAGTACATACGAACAAAGCGCCATACTAACAATCCAATCAAATAAAATTTGAAATAAATGAATGCAAGATAAACTAATATCTGATTCATTTTGTCACTAATGTCTGATTTTAACAAAAGAACTAAATAAAAAGAGCGTTTAGTCTCTTCTACTCTAACTTTGAACGAAGTTTACATGACGGCAACAAAACACAGAATATCTTTTCCAAACATAAACTCTGTTTATATGTAAGTAAGGCCTAAATGTTTGACGTTTTTATAAATATGTCGGCCAATACATAAATAAATTACTGATACTGATGTACACACGCCTGCACATCAGACTACCGCAAACTGTCAAAATCCTCAATAGACTTTGATCTTTATGTATGTGGCATATGATTATATGATCATTTATTGAAAAAATTTGTTAGTTTTGCTTAGGTCGATGTGCAGGCTATACATACAGAAGCATCTAATGATCACCGGAGAACCTGACCGTGCAATTAGCAGTTAGAAACGTCAGCTACATTGGAGTCAAAACTTGTCTTGCCATTTAATTACATAGACAAGTCATTAACAGACTGTAAGTGTTTGTTTCAGCAAAACGAATAATAATGAGTTAAGTGCCATCCTTGTATGAAAATAATTATAACTGCCAGTATTTTTATTGTTGTTTTTTTACTTAGGTTGTGTTTTGATGCTATTTAATTTGTCATAATCATTATATTAATCAATTGCCTATGTACTTCACCAGTTTAATATAATTTAAAAAGCATATACATGTAACAAATATATATAATTGGTGCTTGAATTTTAAGTAGTTATATAAGAGTAACTGATTAACGTCCTTATGAAACTAATTTAATATTATTATCGCGAGTTATAAGATTTTAATAACCCATAGATGTAATACTCGTTTGCTTAAACATAGACCAAACTTTTGAATCTCCACTCAAGGAAATATTTAAATGCAAAATGCTTAAACTATAATATTGTCGAGTCATAATGAATAAGGAAAGTCTAAGTAACAATAATGATTGAAAAAGTTATAGCATATAAGATAAGTTAATATAATCAAATTCAAGTTTTACTGCAAAGAGTTTTGTTATACGTACTTACCTCATGATGGGTTCAAAACGAATTCAAAATGTCGGCCTTGATTATACAATTACAGACCGAGCTTCGAGTCCTTGACTTTTTTTTAAATGTATTAACATTTACCTATATAATGTATTACATGTGCTTTGGCTCTAATGATAATACATTCCCATCTCAGACCGTATTTATGTTATTTTATGGCTAATCTATATTATTTTACCAAATATCCAATTTCTGAAATATCTATTTACTATTTATATTACTATGAATGTTTGTAACGCTACTTGGAAATCTAATGTGCCTTATTTATACGTAGATTCCCAACATAATAAATAATGCCTTTTATGACAAATATTGGATATAAATGGATTTGATTATGATATAGAGATAATATTTTTGATGTTATGAACTTACAACTTTCATAAAGTTGAGTTATATTAATATACTAACATATTTACATGTACAATAAAATAAATTAAAAACAATATAATTGTTTTTATCATACCACCTAGCCAGCCACCAGCTATAGAGTTCGTAATATACCAGTTACATATTACATAATGTACCAGCTACAGAGTATATACTATACCAACTTCATTGTTCATAATATACCAGCTATAGAGTACATAAGATACTAGCTGTAGGGTTCTTAATATTCTTACCAACTACATAGGACATAGTATACCAGCTAAAGAGTAGTTAATATACCAGCTATAGGACACATAATATACCAGTTAAGGGTACATAATATATCGGCTATAGGGCACATAATATATCAGCTGCAGAGTATATAAGATACCAGCTATAGGATACATAATATACCAGCTACATAGTATATAATACACCAGTTGTAGGGTACATAATATACCAACTACATAGGACTTAATATACCAGTTAAAGAGTAGATAATATACCAGCTATAGAACACATAATATACCAGCTAAAGGTACATAATATACCAGCGACATAGTACATAATATACCAACTGTAGGGCACATAATATACCAACTACATAGGACGTAATATACCAGATAAAGAGTAGATAATATACCAGCTACATAGTACATAATATACTAGTTGTAGGGTACATAATTTACCAGTTATATGGCGCATAGTATACCAGCTGTAGTGTACTTTATACCAGCTACAGAGTAGGTATATAAGATACCAGCTATAGGACACATAATATACCAGTTGTAGGGTACATAATATACTAGCTATAGGGCACATAATATACCAGCAGTAGTGTACTTTATAAACCAGCTACAAAGTATATAGGGTACATAATATTCCAGTTATTGAGTTCATAATATACCAGCTAAATAGTACATAAAATATCAGCTATATGGTACATAATATACCAGCTAAAGGTACATAATATACCAGCGACATAATACATAATATACCAGCTATAGGGTATATAAGGGTACATAATATACCAACTGTAGGGCGCATAATATACCAGCTTTAGAGTACATAATATACTAGCTACGTTCCTAGTACATAATACATTCAATACAATTTTTATGTAGTTCCACTACGAATTCACATAAACTATTTATACTGGCATATGGCAGAGTTACATATAACAAATATAAAAACAGTTCGCTTTCCTTAAGCACTATTATCGGTATTCTGTCTTGCTTGACGCCATGCGCCAGCTCGAAAATTTTGCATAGCGCGGGCACTATTACCACATATTACGGCACTAAATATGTTGCCACATAGCCTGATCCCTCGCTTAGCCGTACAAAAATAAGGAAACTAAAAGAAATCTTCCTCCCTATTTCTGAGTTGTGATAAAACAACTTTACGGAAGACTATCATTCTTTGATTTCCATCATACATTTTACATAAACTCAGCATCATCATCATCATTTACCACTAAGGGCGTCGCTGCGTTAATCGGTGACAGTAATACCGCGGACGCTCTAATAAAAATACTTTTGGCAGTATGAGTTGGATCCCTTGTTTCCTTAAAAACAATCAAATCAAGTGTCAACCAGTGTTGCGATTGATAAAATTTATGAACAAAACGCTTTTTAACTATAAGGCTCATTGAATATAAATGCAAAACGTAAAAACATAAATTTCGTAATGATATTTATTTCACCTTGATTTTTAAAATCAAGGAGATTGTACGAAATTTCAAGCGTCAAATGATATGACTGTGTATGAAAATTAAAAGTAAAGAAAAATATTCATTGCATAGAAAAGAGAGTGAGGTTTTCGAATCAATTAGAAACCTATACAGTGAATATATTGCAGATAATAAGTGATTTATTAAATTATTTGTGGAAATAATATTTTTACGGCAATTTCGTGTATTTTTTTCATAATTACGGCAATTTTAGTTCTTACTTTTCTCTATGCTAGGATACGGCAACTAATTTTTTTACAATCGCAACACTGGTGTCAACAAAGGAAAAAGAGTTGGGCGCAGCTGCGTAAAGGATTGTCTTTTTATTGTTTTCTTTCTTCGATCCGCTGTGCTAACAACTAATTTGTTCGTAAAATGAAAATGGTTATCTGATATTGGAGAAATGGAGCAAAACAGAGTGCCATATGTTGGTGTTCTTCCTAATATAGTAGATGTAGAATGGAAACTGGAAGTAGTTACAAACACGCCCGGAGTTGGTTCAGACAATGTCTTATATACGGTGATATTAAAAACTGATTGTGGAAATGATGTCCGCTTTACTTGTGGCAGTCAACAGTTGCAAGACCTAGTGTATAAGTTGAAGGACTTAGTGCGACATTGTGAAAAAGTTAAAAGTGAACTATCATGAAGAAGCAAACGTCTTCGTACCTATAATTTACATGCCCATTTTTGTGTATACCTAATATTAGTACCTATACCTATACCAATACCTATACTTAAAGCCGACATAGTAAATTTATAAAAAAAGATTCTCAGTGTTTTAGTTTTAGGGAAGGGGGGTGTCTGTCACGTCGCTCACTCCGCATCACAGACTACTAAGTTAAGTGAACAAGTTCTCCGCTAACGCACCGCAGTTTAGGTACGTTCGGCCGCCGGCCGGCGCGCCTCTCGGGCAGGCGTGTAGTAGGTTGCCCGCTCGGCTAATGGTAACGGTAAATGAACGATAATTTCTGTGATTTTTGTGCAACAAACAATGACTACTAAACGATCTAATCCATATAAAAGATACTGTTGTGTTTACGGGTGTGTACGGGTGTGTCACAGGACGGGCCACCGCAGGCGTAGGGCGAAGCTGTTTAAGCAGCGAGCCGAGGAGGAGCAGGCTGCGGTGGAACGCTCTAAGCGGCAGAGGGAGGTCAGCAGTGAGAGCCAGGCGGCGGCGCTTGATGCTAAACGCGTTAAGACTCACGGGTCTTACGCGGGAGCAGTGAGTGCCTTTAAGATGGCCATCATTGCTGATGACTACCCGGCAACCATGCTAGGGGAGAGTCACTATGTGGCCATCCAAGGAACCATTTGGGACCTGCTGGAGGACACACCTGACCCTCTCCCAGTAGTTAATATGGGAGGCATTTCGTCGGGAGCCATACTCTTCACATGTGAGGGGAGTGGCTCGGCGAAATGGCTTCGAGCTCAGGACGGCCTAACCGTCGAAGGCGTGCTACTCAGGGTGGTTGATGCCAAGGACCTTCCAAAGCCAGTAAAGATGGCATGGAAGTCCCGAAACGTCAGCCGCCTTGACACGGGCAGAGTCTTGAGGATGATGCAGAGGTGCCATCCCGGTTTGAAGACCTCGGGCTGGAAGATCGTCGACACTAAGGTCGAGGGTCTGACAGTACGGAGGGTCATACTGATGGATGGTGCCTCTGCAGCATTCATCAAGGCGGAGGGCTATTGCCTTAACACGGGCGTCGACAGGAGCGTCTTTAAGCTTCTGGAGGAGAAGCTTACGGGCGAGCCTGTCGATGCCCAAGGCGATGGTGATGGAGTCGTGGCGGGAGTGACTGGGGGTGAGTGCTCCCAGAGCGCACCAGTGGTGAGGGTGCAACCAGGACTGGGTGCTCCTGTTGCTGCTGTAGGGGATGTTGGAGAGGAGATGACACCAATGGAATGTGGTGGGATCTCCTCCCCAAGATCTGAAGACGTTGTGGGGGGGCTCACTCTAGATGAGCTCCTTCTGGGAGGGTCCTCTCCGTTGGGCGCGCAAGCGCACACGGATGGAGAGCTCGGCTCGGAGGATGGCCACTAAACAGCAGAAATGGCGGGTTTAAGGTGTGTACAGATTAATTTGCACCACTCTAAGGCTGCAACTGCCCTTCTGGCACGCGAGCTTAAAATGAACAAGTTCGATATTGCCCTAATTCAGGAACCCTACCTTTATGGGGGACTGATAAAGGGCTTAGGTGGAGCTCCGGGTACTCTTTTTCACAACTGTTCCACTAATGATATGAGGACTTGCATTTATGTCAGAAATGACATACATGCAATGCCTTTAATCAAGTTCTGTTGCAGGGATCTGACAGTTGTCAGGATCCACACAGGGGAGGGGGGGACTAAGCGAACGGTAATCTTATCGTCAGCTTATCTCCCTTACGAGAAGGCAGACCCAGTATCACCACAGATACGGGATCTGGTAACCTACGGCAGCCGAGAAAACTCAGATGTCATCATCGGCTGCGACGCGAACGCGCATCATGTCGTTTGGGGCAGCTCAGACACCAATGAAAGGGGGGAGAAGCTTCTGGAATATCTGGTAAGTTCACCCATGCAATTACTTAACAAAGGTAGCAAGCCTACATTTTTCAACGCCCGCAGGGCACAGGTGATCGACATAACCATTGCTAACAATAGAGCGGTAAGGAACATCACAAACTGGCATGTGTCGGATGAGGTCTCCCTTTCCGATCATAACTACATATGCTTTAGGTACAGACTAGGTGTAACCATAGAAACTGTGCGTAGGAAGAACCCTAGGAACACTAACTGGGAGGGCTTCAAAAAGGACCTCAGAATGGATCTGGATGGTCCTAGCTGTAAACTAAACTCAGCCTTGGACATAGAGTTTGAAGCTGATAGAGTTACAGAAGCACTGATGACGGCCTGGCAAAATAACTGTCCAGAGACGAAATCAGTGGCAAAGAGGGTACCATGGTGGAACCCGGAGCTGGCTCGAATTAGAAGAGCTACACGACAGGCGTTCAATGAAGCGAAAGCAAGGAACGACTTTAGCGACTACAAGGAGGCCTTAACGCGGTATAGTAGTGCGGTACGTAAGGCAAAGAGATCTGCCTGGAGGAAACATTGTGACCAGATTCAATCTGTTCCGGAAGCAATGAGACTAACCAAGGCTATCTCTACAACAAAGGCGATTCCATTAACCACGGTAAGGAAGGAAGATGGAGTACGTACAGAGACAGGGAGTGAGACATTGAAGGTTATGTTCGACACTCATTTCCCTGGATCAGAAGTCATCCAAGACGATCATGATCCAGTCAGCTGGAAGGAGCAGCAGAGAAGAACCTCCAAATATGACTGGATAATAGCGAAAAGGGTAGTAGATGAATGTAAGGTTAAATGGGCTCTGGGGAGTTTCCAACCGTTCAAAGCGCCAGGACCTGACAACATTTATCCCATTCTACTACAGCAGGGCGCCTCCATCCTGGGACCCCATCTCTGCAGGCTGTATAAAGCATGCATAGCTTTTGGACACATTCCCAGAACATGGAGGCGTGTTAAGGTAATCTTCATACCCAAAACGGGAAAATCAGATTACGAAGAACCCAAAGCCTTTAGGCCTATAAGTCTACAATCTTTTCTCCTGAAGACCCTGGAGAAAATGGTAGACAAATACATCAGAGCGGGTCCACTGAAAAGATTCCCACTCCATGGACTTCAATGTGCATATCAGGCAGGGAAGTCAACAGAAACTGCTCTTCATCATGTGGTGAGTCGAGCGGAATTTGCGCTGGAAAACAAAGAGATTTGCGTCTGCACATTCGTAGATATCGAAGGTGCATTTGATCGCACTACCTTTGAATCCATCAAGGTTGCAGCCAAGAACCATGGTGTGCCACAACCGATCTGTAATTGGATTGAATGCATGTTAAAGGGTAGAATTATCAACTCTGAACTGCTAGGAGACAATCTTATTGCACGGACAACCAGAGGATGCCCGCAAGGAGGGGTTCTCTCGCCTCTTCTGTGGAGCCTTGTGGTTGATTCAATTGTGGTAAGGTTGAATAAAGGACCATTCTATACGGTTGGTTATGCGGATGATCTGGTCATCTCAGTCAGTGGGAAATTTCCCTCTACGGTATCGGGGTTAATGCAACGTGCCTTGGGTCTGCTAGAGGAATGGTGTAATGACCATCACCTCTCTGTAAACCCGGGGAAAACGACAGCCATCCCCTTTACAAGAATGAGAAACACTACGGGACTGGGTAACCTAACACTCTATGGCACCCGGCTTTCTTGGTCCAAAGAAGTGAAATATCTAGGTTTAACGCTAGATAGGGAACTTACTTGGAAACAGCATGTGGACACGACCATAGCCAAGGCTTACAGAGTCTTTGGCATGTGTCGGTCTACATATGGCAAGATGTGGGGACTCAACCCCAGGATCATTAGGTGGATCTACATGACGATGGTGAGACCGATCCTCACATATGGCAGCATCGTCTGGTGGCCCAGAACCAGGCTGAAGATCTGTAAGAATGCTCTTAGCAAACTTCAGAGAACAGCTTGTCTGGCAATCACTGGTGCCTTTCGAACCACTCCAACGGCAGCGCTGGAAGTCCTCACAGACCTTTCACCACTGCACATTGTGATAGAAACAGAGGCAAAGAAAGCGTTACATAGACTAAAGGTGGCCGGACTATGGGACGCATCTAAACCTCTGACCAGACACACAAAATGGGATCCAAGTGATATTCCTGACAGGGTCATGGAAATGGGGTGCGATAAAATATCCCCCATATTCATGTTCGAAAAGAAATTCAAAGTTTATGTCCCAACCAGGGACGAATGGAAACGAGGGCCACCGTCTCCGGAAAAAGATAGCCTAATCTGGTATACTGACGGATCAAAAATGAAGTCGGGCACAGGAGCAGGCGTCTATAATAATGACTTCAAGCATAGTCAAAGCATGGGAAAACTTGCTACTGTTTACCAAGCAGAAACTTTTGCAATTCTCCTATGCGCAAAGCAGAATATAGAGTTAGCTATGAAAAAGCGAAATATATTCATCCTGAGTGACAGCCAGGCTGCGCTCAAGTCACTCATATCGCCCAGAATCGATTCTGGCCTTGTTCTAGAAACCACTAAAGCTCTAAACAAGCTAGGTAGACATAACAAGGTGCGATTGATCTGGGTCCCAGGCCATATGGGAATCCACGGTAACGAGATGGCGGATGCGCTTGCCAGGGAAGGCTCGGAGACCCAGCTCATTGGTCCTGAGCCGTTCGTGGCACTTGCACCAAGTACCATTAACAAGGCCTTTAAAGATTACATCAAAAACAGGCACGGCATCGAATGAAAAGAGCAGCCGGGTATGAAACACTCCAAATCCTTCCTTGGCGAAAACGCCTTAGGACGGAGTAAGTTCATATGTGGAGGCGGTAGACGGCAGGCCCGACTAACCATCGGTGCCTTGACAGGGCACTATGCCACAAAACAAATGCTTCATAGAATGCACCTTTCAACAAATAGTTTGTGTAGGGCGTGTGGAGAGGAAACGGAGTCGATGCAGCACCTACTGTGTGACTGCGACTCTCTGGCTAGGAAAAGAATGGGACTCCTGGGGTCGGCCTATCCGAAACCGGAGGACTTCAGGCTCTTCGCTCTTAAAGATGTTGCCAAACTTATGGCCTCTATCTTTACAGAGGAGGAAGAGTGAAAGGATGGGGTTGCACAAAAGATCCCGATGGGTCGAGGTGTTACTGCGAGAGGGAAACCTCGGCAGGCCCCACTAAGATAAGATAAGATACGGGTGTGTAAATAAAAGAAAGAACAATGAATCGAAATTATCATTTTTTAAGGTTCCGGAAGATATTAAAATGTAAGCTATTTAGTTGTATTTAAATCATCACATATCCAATTGCTTTGTTTTATTATTGTATGATTAGTCGAGATTGTTATACTAACTAAGTAAGCGGTTTAGGGCGTCTGAAGCGAAATAAGTAGATATTAACTACTAATTAGCAGCCTAGGTAGGTAGGTAGGTACCTATCTAGATTTTCGTATTGATTACAAATTTGATTCCTTTTTTGATTAATAAAGTTTTATGTAGGTACCTAAATTAAACGCTTTAGAGTCTGTTTAAAACAAATTACCATTAGGTACCTAGTAACAAATAAACTAAAACAATAATCCTTAGTGCCTTACAAATAAACAATGAATAAGGCCCAAATAGTTATTCCGTGTTTTGTTCCTGTCATGTAAATTTCTTTTCAAATTAGAGTAAAACAGACAAAACACGGAATAACTATTCAGAGCTTATTCTTTGTTTATTTGTAAGGCACTTGGAGTTTATCAAGCCCACTTTAAAAAATATCACTAAAGATTAACAAAGAGGTACCGCTTACCTAGGTATGTTTGTAACTTATGTATAAGATAACCAATAATTTTATGATATGTAGTGAAGTAGGTAGACAATGGATATTTGATATTATAGTCCAAGAGCTATAGTAACATTTCTGTCTATATTCTATATATTCAATATAAAATTGATGCAACAAAAAAATATAATATGGATATGGACCCTATGGATATAGACTAAGAGATTAATAAAGTATCATGATACATAATATTTAATTATCTTGACCGGATTGTAAACTGGCATTATCTTTTATTTCAGACGACAAGAATGGCTAACAGCAATTGACAGAGAAGATTTACTTGATGAAAAAAAGTTAAACAAGGCCAAAAATAACTTCGTTTGTTCTGAACATTTTGATGACTCTGCTACCATAACTTCTATTTCTAAGCGGCTTAAAAGTGACGCATTTCCAACGAAATTATTACCTTATAAGTCTCACAAAAACATTCAACCAGATGCTGATATAATTAAAACAACTGAAAATATATCCACCAAAGCTCTTCCACAGACATCCAAGGACCTTACATCTCATTTATCAAAGAAAAATAATATATTCGTATCCACTTATAGTCACACCTCATCACAAACAAATACCCAAGCACAACAGCACACATTGCAATACAAAATAGAATTAGAACATGAAATTGCCAAACCAAATATAGAGCAATCACTAAATGACTTAAAACACAAATCAACAAGTGCATCTGAGCCTACAACAAGTACCTCACGATGTCAAACAAACGTAGGTATTTTATCAAATAAGAAAATTAAAAAACCTAAGATTACCTTACCTTAGAAGACATAAGATAGAATATTCAAATAAAATTACACAAACAATATCAGCCTTATCTAATAAATCTCCATCGAAAAGGAAACTCGCAAAAGAACTTGAGATTGTCAAATGTAAACGCAGGCGGCTAGAGCAACAAATTTTAAAAATAGAGAAAGACTTAAAAGCAAAAAATGCATCCTTGCTCTCTAATCCCGAAGACAAAGTGTCTCAAAGGTTTAAGCAATTGGTTGAGTGGCAAAACAAAATCAAAAACAAATTCAATGGCAATAAAATATTTGTTTTGAATTTACACTATGCTAGTCCACATGCATATTGTTGCCTCCAAACCAACCATTCCATAATATAAACAGTACTATAACTCCAGAAATAGCAAGCAATGCCTATGTTATTATGCTACAAGGGATATATTGTAACTGGAAGCAGCTACGCTCTTCTAGGTAGTACTAAGTATTATGCTGAATTGGATTCATGGATGAATGAAATAATACTAAAACTTTTTGGTACAGATATACAACTGAAAGCCATAATATCAGATCAAGGTTCAAATTTTGACAAATTTGCGAAAGTGATTAGAAATGTAACCGTGGATAAGGCATACTTTTTTGTTGATGAGCATAAAATCTTCTATATTTTTGATGTCCCACATTTATTGAAATGTGTGCGTAATAATAACTGGCTGTCGAGCCATTTTCATTACAAAAAGGACAAAATATCCTGGGATCATATTAAAACGCTGTATGAACATCAAAAAGAAAAAATCTTTAGATTAATACCCAGAATAACAAGTGCTCATGTAGAACCAAACAACTTCCAAAAGATGAGAGTGAAATATGCTGCTCAGATATTCAGCAACACTGTATCCGCTGCGCTTGACACGTGTATTTATTAAAATAATGGATGACTTATTCGATGTGTTGAATTCTTCAAGAATAAAATCTGGCAAAAAATATCGGAGTGCTTTTAGAATGAATACAGAACAGAAATTAGTTTTGCAAGATGCTCAACACATGTTTGCAACTATTAAAGCTACAAATCGTAATAATACCCGAAAAGACAACACTAATCAATTAAAGACTAAACTTTTCGAAGACTTAAAGTCAGAAGGATTTAGACGGTTAAACCAAGACAGATTGGAAAAAAAAATCGGGTCTACTAGACAAGGTGGTTCATGTTCTGAGCCTACGTCCATTCAATTCACTCGAGCATTTTCAAAATTGATCTATTTCAATATGCTAAAAAGTGATCAAACGAACTGTGGGTCCGATATTTATGAAATACTACTTAAAGCGGGGGATATAATCAACAAAGAAAGTTTAAATCCATATGAACCAGCCAGACCGTCACTAGTAGCCTTAAGTGGTGAAACTGATCATCGCGTAGATTTACCTGAAGCAAATGCATTGACGTACGTTGCAGGTTTCTTACTTTTTAAATGTGCTAAAAAGCACCAAAGTTGCAAAGAAATGTTTAAAATGCATAACTCTTTACTGAATATGGACCATACTAGATTCACTTACTACAAAGCTTCTAATAAAAGGAAATCATTTTATGTAAGTTTAAAGATGCCCTCTCAAGAGATGAATTAGAGACAGTATTCACAAACAATTTCGAGTACTATTTACACAGGAAAATTGGAAGTGTAATATTTAAATTACTAAAAGAAATTCACCTACCTACTTTGCCATGTTCATGTTTCCCTGTGGACTATTTAATAAGGTTGTTTGTAAGGCTTCGTATATTTTCGACCCTCAAATTTAATAATCGAAATTTTAAATCGGAAAAGAAACAAACAGTACTTAAAAGTTAAACAATTGTAAAATTATTTTTTAATAAAAAATAAACGCATTTCTTTTCTTTTCGTTTTTTATTTCATTCGAAGTACCTACCTAGTTACTCACTTTTCTGTACTATAAACTAATTTAACATACTTACTTATTTATTTATTTATTTATTTATTTAAATGATCACCAACATATTTAACATCATTGATATCGTAAACAGAACATTTCAAAAATAGATTATAGCTTAATGTCAACATAATTATAGGTGAAGACTGCATGCAATTACGTGAATAGGATTAACAAAAAAAATAGTACCTCCGTAATTATGATAAAAAGGGAATTGAAGTAAATATTGAATATGAAAAATTTAAATAACAATTGCAAAAAAAAGAAATATAAATACTTATGTCGCATACAACATATATCAAGAGATGAGAGACTTCCTAAAGCTGCGAATGTC
Source organism: Eudonia truncicolella (assembly GCA_949315975.1). Classification (NCBI taxonomy): domain Eukaryota; kingdom Metazoa; phylum Arthropoda; class Insecta; order Lepidoptera; family Crambidae; genus Eudonia; species Eudonia truncicolella. The sequence continues at coordinate 13,783,801 of OX438837.1, read as the reverse complement.
ACTCATGAACAAGTCCAAACTCTTGGTTTTAGCTGTACCATTAAACTCCCTTATGATACGATTCAAAGGTGCATTCTGACCAAGGTTAGACCTGCAAGGCTGGTCTACAAGGATGTTACTTCTTGATGCACGTGGAAGCTTTAAGGGTACATTGAATGACAGCGATTTTAGTAAACACGGGACATCAAGGATGCCATTCGCTAGCCTATAGAGAAACATGAGGTCGTGCATACGTCTACGATCCGATAGAGAACTGATCTTAAAATGGTCTAATCTCTCAAAATATTTTAAAACATTCTTGCCCAAATTACACGAAAACGTCAAGTGCCATAAAAATCGCTTTTGGATGCTTTCCAGTCGTTTTACATATACGTCATAAAAAGGATTCCACACCATACTGCAGTACTCCAAGCCACCACGAACAAATGAGTTATATAAAAGGATCTTTGTCTTAGGAGACCTAAAATCTCTACAGTTTCGGAGGACAAATCCAAGATTCTTGAAGCCCTTGGAACAAATGTCATTAACATGCACATTAAACCTCAGCCTGCTATCCAAACGAACACCGAGATCCCTTACAGTATCAACATCCGCCAAAATGTCTTTCTTAATTTTGTATTTATAGTTAGAAAGTATCTTTTTTCTTGAGAAACGCATCGAACAACACTTGGAAACATTTAAATCCATATGATTACCTTCACACCATTCTACCAGGTTATTTATGTCTGTTTGTAACAGATTCGCGTCCAATTGAGTGTCAACCACTCTGAAAAATTTCAAGTCGTCTGCAAATAAAAAGTAATCAGAATTACCGAAGCACCCGCCAATGTCATTAATGAAAACATTGAACAGCATGGGACCTAAATGTGACCCCTGAGGGACACCAGAAGCAACCGGAAAAGGATCCGAAGTGAACCCATTTACCACCACTTTTGACGCTCTATCTGACAGATACGATCGGCACCAATTCAGCAAGGGTTCACCAATACCATGAACATTGAGTTTGTTAAGCAAAACTTCATGGTTAACCCGGTCAAAGGCCTTGCTAAAGTCCGTGTAGATCGCATCCACCGATGAGCGGCTGTCGAGTTTCAAGGAAACAGAATCAACAAACGAAGTGAGGTTTGTTGATGTCGACCTATTCTTCATGAAGCCATGCTGACGAGAATCTATTAACTGTTGGAAATGCCAAGACAGAATGGGACATAGTAACTGCTCGAATACCTTAGCAAAGACTGGCAGAATAGAAATCGGTCTATAATTAGAAATTAAGTCTTTTTCTCCATTTTTGAAAAGTGGGACCACCAAAGCGACCTTCCACTCCGATGGAAACATACCAGTGGCCAGCGATTTATTGTATAATAAGCATAAAGGCTTAGCTAAGGCATAAGCACATCGGAGCGCAAAGACTGACGGTAAACCATCAGAGCCCGCGCCTTTATAAGCATCCAGTCTTTTTAACACTTTTAACACCTGGTCGTCTTTAAATTTGATAGCTGTAAGATAATTGCTGGTCAATGCGTCAGCACCACTATAGGAAGAGCTAGGGGAGTCATTCTTAAATCTATTACAGTTGTAGACCGATGAAAAACTCTTAGCAAAGAGGTTACAGATGTCGAAACCGTTCGAGGCTGTATTATTATCAAGGATCATTCTTGAAGGGTAGCGGCTGTTTGTCTTTTTTTTACTTTTGATAAAAGTCCAGAAGAGCTTAGGATTAGAGCGCAAATTTTGCTCGAGCCTAGCAGTGTAGTCTCTATAGCAACAAGCAATGAGGCGGTCCAACCGTTTCTTGAGCATGTCGAACGATATCCGGTCAAGAGGGTTATAATTAAATTTACGTAATTTTTTACGGTACCTAAGCTTTTCTCGTAGAACACAAATTAATTCTTTTGTAAACCAAATAGGGTATTTTTTCGATTTGGGTTTAGATTTAGGAACATGTTTGATGATAGCATCTCGTATATGTTTATAAAAGATAGACAGCATTTCATCAACCACGAGGCAGTTTTTAAACTCATCCTCCCAGCATACCCCATCGAGGTCCTTAATAATCCGTTCATAGTCTGCTCTGTGAAAACAAAAACGGTAGTTATCGTTGTATGATAGTGTATCCTGTGTACACATGCGCAATGCAAACTGTAACGGAGGGTGTAAAGGGTCGATGATGGTAAGAGGATCAACAATGTTAAGGTCAGGGACATGTACACTGCTCAAGATCAGGTCTAAAATCCTTCCTTTGCTATTGAGGGTATTGTTGTATTGCTTCAAATCGTGAAACATCGCAAAATCCAAGAGCATTGTTGAGAGATGACTGTTGTTGGTGGCGGCCAAGGAATTTGAGTTGCTAGCAAAACTCCATTGTATTGTGCTCAGGTTAAAATCACCCATAAGTGTGAGCTTTTCTATGTTATTCTGCTCTATAACTCGATTAGCATTTGAAAGAAATTCACCGAGGATGTGTTTCTGAATGGGAGGAGGCAAGTAAACTGCACATAAGTACAAGTGATCTTTTTCACCATTGGCATTTAAGCAGTCCACCCTGACCCATAAGTCCTCACAATTGGACTCAAAACACTGTAGGCGGCTCGAAGAGATTCGACTAGAAACTGCGATAAGTACACCCCCCCCATCCTTCTTGCTATGAAAACCACTAGTATCCCTATCACGCCTGTAAACTACATAACGATCGTCGAAGAGTTCTGAATCGTAGACGCTGCTATTCAACCATGTCTCACTTAAAACAATCACATCGTAAGTATTACACACAACATTATTAAAAAAATCTGTAGTTTTGGTTCGCAGACCTCTAACATTTTGGTAATATAATTGAAGCATGTAATGTAAATAAAATAAAAATAAATTAATTTTAAGAATAAAATAAAATTGTAATTAAATGTCAGTAAAATAATTTAAAATATAATTTAAGATAGTAATAAATATAAGTTATGTTATGAACTTATGACGATAAAAAATAAAATAAAATTGAGAGTATTATAATTAAATATCAGTTATGACAATATAAAAAATTAGAATTGTAGTTTAATATTAAGTTCTTAGTTATAAAATTATGAATATTAAAAAAACAAAACTTATATCAATTTATCTAACGTAGTACTGTCTTTTATAAGTATAAAATTCGAGCCCTCTGTTTTACGCACGAACACTTTACCGTCACGCACCCACACAAATTTGTAGTTAAGCTGCTTGGCTTTCAGGCGAGCAGCGGCATGCAGCGATTTCGTCTCCGGAGTGAGATGCTCAGATACGAATACAGCACTCTTCTTCCCTCCGCCGTAGCCAAGGTGGGTCGTATTCAGTTTTTCAGAAGGGTTGTTGCGATTGAATTTTATTACTCCAGCCAAGAAAGTGTCTCTGAGGCGGCGACTGCTGAATTTAACCAGTATCGAACGAGGGCGAAGACTGTTCGTATTGAATTTAGCAATTCGACTGCAGTATTGTATATCGGAGTCGGATATCGGGCACTTGATTGTGTTACCTAATTGTTTCACCGTACTGTATAGATTTTCGCTTTTGTTTTCAGGGACACATTGTAATTCTAAATTATTCGTTCGGGATAGTTGTTCCATCTGGTGCACCCGGTGAGATAAGTCACGAGTTATGGAGAGCAACTCCAGGTTTTCACTCTTCAACTTATCTATAAGTGTTTTATGTGTTTTAATTTCAGTTATAACCTTCTCCCGTTCAATGTTGGAAAAGTTTATGTATTCGTCGATATTGGCAAGCTTTGATTGTATATCGGTTATCACAGTGTTGAATTTCCTATCCAGCTCCTCCCTTATAATATCACGGATGATGTCTGCAGTGAGACAGCCACAGCCGCTAGCGCTTGTTGCTGTTGTGACACCCGACGTGCTCGCGCTGGTGCGCGCCTTCGAGCGCAGTGTAACGTTATCGTAATGTGATCCAGTAGTGTTAACGATGTTTTTAATTGCAGACGTTGATATCGGAGAGCGTATCGGCGTGTTGGAATTGTCTCCTCGTTTTGGCTCCTTGCAGCGGCACGATGGGCATACCCATGTATCTTTAAACTCTTTGGTAAAGTTCATATAGTCATCTTTGCTAAAGTTCATACAACTATAATGATACTTGTCCGGACAGCGACAGCAATGTAAGAAATTTATTCCTTTCAAAACATTAGGACATCCTGCACACTTTTGGGTATTCATATCAAAATCAAAAACAAAAATCCAGCAAAAAATTAAAAATGAAATTACAAATTAAAAAAAAAGGAAATAATAAAAATGTCTCAGCAGCAGGATTGAACCGTAACTCGACGCAGCGATACTTGATGGTCGCGCTCTTAGCCTCTCGACCACGGGATGATAATTGATAACGCCTAAATAAGCAGACGCTTTTTAAAATGAAAGTTACTCGTAGCATTCAAGGACGGTCATTGACCTGTGTGTCTCACTGTTATTGACATCGACACTTAACTGTTTGGATTTAAACGGCCAAAAGCAAATGTTATTTAGAATTTTAAGCACTCAAACTGCACTAATGTTATTATTTTACTACGGAAATACAGTCTCCGCAGTGTAAACTTTATTTTGGTGTAAATATTATGTAGAAATATTCACTTTTTTAACACTTTAAGTATTTTTGAAGACGGAACGAACTAAAACGTGTGTACTCTGTATAACGCTCGGACGCGAACCAACCTACCTTACCTAAATAGCTGCCAGCTCTTAGACTAGGTACAATTATGTCGGCGGCTGGTGGTTCTTTTTGCTTCTCTTAATTACCACCGCGCGATGCAAAGATTATAACTAGTGCCTCTAGTCTCAAAATTGTGAAGCTGTCTAAGAACGACACTGACAGTTTTGGATACAATTTACGCCACGGATTTTTTTGTTTATCACTACATAGTATAAAACAAAGTCGCTTCCCGCTTTGATTTGAAATTTGAGCACCAGAATTCTCCAAGGCTATAATTAGAGGCTTGTAGTCTTCTGACAATCCAGTGGAGGTAGTGAAAGTAACATTAAGAAAACGATAGCGAAGTTAGAAAAGATCAAAATGTATGGGATTGACATAAGATTGCCCACGTGATTTAGCGCGGCTTATGTCAATCGCATACATTTTATTCTTTTCGAACTTTGCTATAGTTTTCTTTATGTTACTTTGGCTAAGCCTAGCAGTTAGCATTATGACGCCGATCAACTCATCACTTAGTCCAGCGTTGACTTCGAGGAGTTTCTCTTGCAAATCCCCTATGGAATTGACAAAGCTTTCCATATCCTTAAAATTTGTCAACTTGGTGTTAAAAGAGTTGCCTTAATAAGGTGAGCCTTCTATCGAGACTGCTATCAGCATACTGCGATTGTAGTTTATCCCAAGCTTCCTTGGCCGTCTTGGCAGACTTGACCGTGGAGTAAATGCGTGGGGATATGCTGAGGCATATCTTCGCTCGGGTCTGTTCATCCAACCTTTTGAAATCATCCCTTTCATTTTCTGTAGCTTCCGGAGACGACGCAGTTCCACAGTCCACAGTCTATTAGGACCATTTTCATTCCGAAGCTCCAGGATCCGTAGTTGGAGCGTCCTTCCAACTTTGACAGTAACTTTGACAACATCCTTGCATTTAATTACACTTTACGTTTTTAGATTAGGAATCTCTGGGCCCATAACCTTGTCTGCGGCGAAGGACTCTAAGCCTAACGTGTGGTGTCACTAAACGGAGAACGCCTCGGGACGTTCAATGGCCACGGAGGTGTGGTGTGGTGCCTTGACGTGGACTGGCAAACCATTAACTTGATCACTGGAGGTGGTGACAGTTTATGCAGAATATGGGACTTGGAGACTGGCAAGAACATTGCTATATTAAAGAAAAATTCCTCAGTGAGGACATGTAACTACAGCTTCAGTTCATACCAAGCTGCATACACAACAGACAAGGTGCACTGGCGAGCCACTAAGAGGGTTGTTCGCTACCTCAAAGCGACAAAATCTATGCGTCTTAATTTTAATCGCGATGCAACGCCGTGCCTCGATATAGTGGGCTAAGCCGATGCTGACTACGGCTCGTGCCTTATAGATCGTCGGTCTTATACAGGCTACGTATTTACGTTGGGCAGAGCACCCATATCTTGGGAGTCCCGTAAACAGCGTACAGTCGCACTCTCGACTACCGAAGTTGAATACATGTCTCTCAGTGATGCATGTAAGGAGGCGATTTACATTAGATCCATTGTAAATACTCTCTTGGACACGAACACACATATTAAACTTTACTGTGATAACAGTGCATTGAAGTTTTCACACAGTAACAGTTATCATTCGAGATCCAAACACATTGACAATAGGTATAATTTCATACGCACTTGTTTGGACGACGCACACATTTCCCTTCATTACATCTCCACTACACAAATGACCGCTGATCTTTTAACCAAATCGTTACCCAAAATTAAACATCAGAAGTGCCTAAAGTTGTTAGGGATAATTCAAAGAATTATAATATTTGACGTTATTGTGTTGTTTCTTTTATTTAAAAAATGTGTATGTAGATTACCGTTGTTATTTAAACTGTCTTTGTGTATGTACCTATATATATATATATATTTTTTTGGGATTAAGTTGAGTGTACTTATATAATATTGTGTTGAGATGTTTTTACTTTTGTACAGGCTGTCCTTATTACGGGAAGGTGTAGAAAATACTTTCTTAATAAGGACACTGGCAGTCTATTTTATTTTATGCCCTGTCACTCTTTTACTCTCTGTCAACGCTCTAGAAAACAACTTTCTTGTTTCTAATTGTCCATCCTTATTAATTTACACAATTAAGCAAATAAACAAGTTTCCTCATCATTATCTGCGTTTACATTGCAAAAATAAAACAAAGAAATGCAAAAATCTTATTCAAAATAACTTTATTCAGAAAATACCATTATAAAGTACAATAATACAGTGAGAACAAACACAAGAAAACAATTCCTTTGCACAAAATCACAGTTTAAATAAAAATGACTCAAGGTAGTCGGATAAGCTGCATTTGTATCTACCATAGAACACATTGTCACTTTATTGTAACTATCAAACACTTATAATAAATTTATCTTAAAATATCACAATCAACAACTACACTATATGGTATAGGAAATATTTTGATGACAATGAGACTGCTCTAAGTGACAACATTATTAGGGTAGCCAGAAAAACTGTTTTTTTGCATAGAAAATGCTATTTCTAAATCACTAAAAGGCATTTTGCATGATGGTTTAATCAATATATATCAATTGATTGCAGAATTGTTTATACATTTTTGTATGTTATATAATATGTGTTATTTATTACAAAAGCTTTGGCCGCGCTACTTCATCTAATGTTCACTATGAAATTATAGGAAAGTAGTAGGTATGCATCTTGAATAATGTTCTAACATTTAGATGAATGCAATCAATCATAATTTACTAGGTATCTTAAATACCTACTCTGCAGTTGTTAAGCAACAAGCAAGAATATCTACCATTTAACTTCACCTTAAGTTACAAAGTACCTATAACATAATATAATATAATTTAAAAGCAGAAACAATGATACCAGCAGCATATAATAATGTTTCTTACTATCTCACGTCACAAGTTGCCAGTGTCATTCAGAATCTCATAGGGCTGTATTTTCATTTGCTGTAAGTACTTCATAGGCATGCATTTGTGGCCTATAAAACTGATAATTTATTAATACCAAACCTACAGCTATTAGTTTTTAAAGTTGCTATCTGTTTCAGCTACCTACCTATTTCTAAAGACTACTAATACTATAGAAGAAAATGAGTAGAAATTTTAAAAGCAGAATCATTAGGTGAGAGTGTAAATGCGGACCAATAAAGAAGGTTTAGGACCTTTAAAATTCAACTTCAACTTCAACTTTTGTTTATGGCAACCGGGTCACTTTTAGGTTAGTTTATAATAAGAAATGTATTAGTAGGCCCTGAAATAAAATACAAATTTTTACCTATATCCATTTTTATCATAATGCAAAAAGGAACAACAACAGTTAAGTGCATTATTCAATTTCATCTATTCAACAACAAACATTTGTCTCTGTACTTTACAACAACGTGATTAGCTATTTCTGATCCTATATTATCAGTTTTCTCTTTTTTATTGTTATTTTTAAACTCTCCCAATGTTGACAGTGGACTGAGCCCAGTGATGTTATGTATAAAGGCTGACTGATGATGAGTTAACACACAAATAATTTCAGTATTTGCACAGTTAAGGCCATGTACCTATGATATTTTAAAAGTTTATGTTTTGCATGAACATCGCCCTGTTTAGGGTGCAAAACATAAACTATGGTCAATCAAATGTTTACTTACAACAAAACACAAGTAAGTACAAGAAGAATTTGGCAGACAAACCAATGACAGTATAGTGTAGTGGTTCAAACATCACGCGAGAATCGTGGTTATGTTGTGCCAATGTTTTCCAGTTTTAGGGTCTTCCAAATAAACAAAGAATAAGGTTCGAATAGTTATTCCGTGTTTTGTCTCTTTTACTCTAATTTGAAATGACGTTTAGATAACGGGAATAAAACACGCAATAACTATTCAGACCTTATTCTTTGTTTATTTGTAAGGGAGTCAATTTTAATCTTAATTTTTGATTAAAGAGTCAATAATTTCTAACGAACAATTAAATCAGCAATACAGAGTTTTCATTATTGGAAAGTAACAAACAACACTAAGTTTGTTATGCACCAATTTTTTCAAATAAATATACGAGTATAATAACAAAAAACAAACACTCAAATACAAACATAGCACATCTGTAGCGTAAATTCACTTAGAACCATTTAATTTTGGAAATATCACATACTTACTTACTTAATTGTTTTAAAACGTTAATAATATGTCAAGCATTAGTAGGTAAGTGTGCAAAAAAATAAAACATTAAACAAAATAATAACAAATAATATTATTTGACGATATAACAAAATTAATATTAATAGTTTCTAAAAGAGAAGCGTAAAGTGATACATTATTGTTTTTGGTCGCCGTTCGCCGATAGATTCTCTGAATTTGACTGGCTTAATTTATTTAAAATTAAGTAATATACATTCACAGTTGAAATATTATACCTACTTAGTTACTTTTGAGGCATCTGCGCGAGAATAATCACCATATCATATACCTACTAACAATATTTTGAATTATGTATTACAAACATAATGGAACGGTCGCCTCAATCACAAACTTCTTACACTAAAAATATATATAGGTACGATATGATGACGTTTTCATCAAGTAATCTTTTTTTAGTATAATTAGAACACATTTTTGGATAGCCAATATCATAAATGTCGGTTGACAAATTATTAGGCCGGTCGCCTGAGATCGCAATCGCTTCTATCGAACGATTTGTTAGTAAATCTTACATAATTATTTATTCATATATTTAGCTGCCTTATTTATCATTAGCACAAGATGCGGTCGGAGTCGGAGAATTGCGACGCGTTTGGTACAAGCTTAGAAGATTTCAAACTTGTATTTAAAATGCTTTTCATCTTTTACGATTTACGTTTCGTATTTCTGGCAAGTTGGTATAGGCCTTAACCTTTGAAAAGTGTTATGTATATTGCATTAAATTGTAAAATCAAAATCATTTACTGAAGTTTAAGGCTTAAATAGTTTTCTGCAGTCTATACAGACCGTGACAAGCGTAACGTAGAATTATATTTGGACGAGTAGAAAGCAACAGAAAATACACATTTTAGGACCGCGTCAGTTTAAGTCTATGAAATTATGAAGCAACGACCTTGGCTTATATACGCCTATAGCAAATGATTGTATAAAAATAAGGTGAAAATATCTCCCTTTATGAACTTGTGATTTATGTAGGTACCGAAGAATCTTTATTGCGTAAGGAAATTTTAGCGTATAGGATATCCAGTATACCAGTGAAAAGTTATATAAAAACATCGGTTGTTTTATATTGCATTGCACATACATTGCTATACAGCACAACGTTGTGTATGTGATAAAAGTGAGTTAGACCCTTTAGGTGCGTTTGGTCCAATTCGCGGTTTGTCCAACTTGCGGTTGGTACAAAACTCATCGATATTGTCTCATTACTCTAGCATAAGCTAAGACCGGTTCTTTGTTGTACAAATATGTTGTTTGTTATGACATATTAGTATTCTTTGTATATCAATAAAGAACTTTGATTAAAGCCACGCTCACATGATGATGTTGAAAATGTATGCGCAACACTTTTCATAATATTTGGCAACGTTGGGCGACAAATTTCAGTTCAGCCACAAGTGTTGTGCAACGTCGCGCTGTAGCGGGAACCGGTGCACGTTGCATGGAACGGGGTAGCGGCACTAGTGTCCGACAGGAACCACTAATCGACACTTTGTTCCTTTGATAATTAAAATGACGAAAACGGATTTTTGAATTTACCAACGATTGAATACAGACCACCTGCTTCCTAGCCTAGCTGTCATTTAGTATTTTAATGAAATTCTATATTATACTAGCCGTCACCCGCCCGCTTCGCTGTGAATAAAATTTATTTATCTTTTTTATAGCCTATCATTTGTACAATCTCATGTTCTTCTCTACATACAAATTTTCATCAAGATCGGTCAAGCCGTTCTTGAGTTATAAGAGGACATACAAACAGGCAGAAAGACTAGACAAAAATTTCAAAAATCGTAGAATTTGTGACAGTGATTCATAAAACGAAAATTTATCCCAAAATTTGTCAGAAAAATTGTATGTACAGACAGAGCCCATAGATTTATATAGTAAGATAAAGATTTGGCGACGAAAACTGGCGTCAAAACTCTGGTGCCATTACAATGTTTCAAGTTACATCAGCCTGTTTTGGCCATAGTAATATTTTAAAATTCCCGCTACAATAAAGCAAGGTTACTGCGTCACACACATCCTTTCCTTATTCCATTCCTTTCCCGCTCACTTCATAAACGAATCAACGGTTGCCTGGGACGATCAGCGCCGTCGATGTTGGCAGCACTGTTTTTGTGTGGGCAATACTGGCTGTCACGAAGAAGCAAACAATATAGGTAACCGTCGTTGCCGCCACGAATGGTTCGCTTTACAACCCGCAGATCTGCTGTAATTGAGTAAGTTTCCCATCTTGACGGTTCTCCTTTTGATTATCTATAAGCCTCTAAATGCCACTACACATTTACAGAATACACTAAACATGCACACTAGCTTAGGCCCAAGCCACTGTACTCGTAGAACAAGAGTACGAAGAACCGGTTCACACGCGAGAGCACCAGATACAGACATGTACCTGGGCGCTTTTCTCCTCCACCACGGCCCGGTCAACCCGAGCCGAGGTCCGAGCCTTTAGAGGGGTTGTTCCGCTCCCCGATCCGATCCGAACCCTTCGGATAATCTATTAGGGCACTGGGACGCGCACCCTAGAAACCCTCCGAAGGTGATTCGTTTCACACGGCTTGAGGGGCCCTTTACGTTCCTCGCCGCCCCCAAACAAGCCCGGTGAAGCTGAAAATGCCGTCGTAAGGCAATCAGCAATCTCTCTCCAAAAAAAAACCTAATTGTGTATTGCTGCAGTGCCCTTAGCCTCCGATCGCATATTTACTTCTATATATACCTAAGTAGGACATAGTAATAGTAGGATTCCCTGCAACATCAACAGCCTATACGTTTCCTTACGCAAAAAGAAATCTAGTGTTAGTTAGTAATAGGTATCTCTTCCAGTACTTTTGTTGTACAGTATCTGTTATAAACTTTATGTGTTCGAATTCACAGCGAGAAGAACTTGAGGAAGGCGGCGGGCGGGACGGGGTGCGGCGGCAATGGCCCGCCCGCTTCACGAAGCCGCTCGCGGTATTCCGGGTTCTAACGCAACGGGATAAGGCACAGATTACAATGTAGATTACAAAAAAATTACATCGTTTTGACATGTGCTGCTAAAAAGCTTACAGTTAAGAGATATTTATTTTATTTTACTAAAAAAAAATCATAATATGAAAAAAGACTTGAAAAAATTTCACGAGCGGGATTCGAATCCGCACCCCATTGTAGCTCCACGATAGCATAGTTATCTTATCTTATCTTAGTGGGGCCTGCCGAGGTTTCCCTCTCGCAGTAACACCTCGACCCATCGGGATCTTTTGTGCAACCCCATCCTTTCACTCTTCCTCCTCTGTAAAGATAGAGGCCATAAGTTTGGCAACGTCCTTAAGAGCGAAGAGCCTGAAGTCTTACGGTTTCGGATAGGCCGACCCCAGGAGTCCCATTCTTTTCCTAGCCAGAGAGTCGCAGTCACACAGTAGGTGCTGCATCAACTCCGTTTCCTCTCCACACGCCCTACATAAACTATTTGTTGATAGCATAGTTAGTAGTGCACCTGACCCGGCATGTCATGGGGTGCGGGTTCGGATTCCGCTCGTGGAATTTTTTCAACACTTTGTCTCTTTTCAAATTATAATTTGTTCGCAACAATATTTGCGTAAAATTATATGTAAATAATCATGAAAAAAATCAACCAGTCTCAAGCTTGAGTAAGCATCGAATCGACCGCTGAGGTACCGAGACGTCAGCGGCAGTCAAAGCGTTGGATCGGTAATCCAAGTAATAAAACTTTATAGAAATGTAAAAATTAAAATATAAAGATATTTATATTCATAGTAAATTTATTGATTGCATCATGTTGGTATGGTACAGATTGAGTAACTCAGCGATCGTGCTTCGGAAAGCACGTAAAGCCGTTGGTCCCGGCTGCACTAGCAGTCGTTAACAACCACCAATCCGCACTGGGCCCGCGTAGTGGTTTATGGCCCGTTTTCCCTGTGGTGTTTCCTTCCATTGGGAAGGCTTCCAGCAGAGGGGACATAAAATGAGCTGGTGATATAACCCAGCGTTTCCCTCATAGAGGTAACAACATGTACCCCCCGCTGGGAATCGAACCCGGGACCTCCGAGACTAAACCGGTGGTCTTAACCACTAGACCCCAGAGGCGATTAAAATGCTTTCGTCGCTGCACTTCTGACGCCAGGGTAGATAAGAAATCCTTTTAGTGATTATCGCTTATGATACCTAGAGATCCTGACTTCAATTCCCCGGTCGGGCAAGTGTTTCAGATTTTTTCGGTGCATATATGGTATTGTTATCACCTACATTTGGCAATTGTAGTGATTAAGTCAATACCCAATAATTGTTGCGATAACTACCTATTTATTTTGGTGGGTAAATAGTCCGAATGTCCAAATTGTCTGAGAAACGCTCCAAACTAGTCGACGACTTCCGTGAAACCTGAAATGTGAACTTTAGCGCACGGTAATAGGAGCTACCTGGTCGGCGATGCAGGGGTGGCCGAGCGAGCGCCAGAACAAGCACCTGCAATGGCGGCACAGCGACAGTGTCTCCGCGTACATAGCCTCCTCGCGAAGTCCGTGCAACCTGCAAACAAATTTAATTAGTAGGTAGGTACTACGAGTAATATAAAAATCAATAGGTACTTATCAATAATAATCTAATAAAGAAGAAGTATGAGTTTTTGTTTGAAGCAGCCAGGCGGGCTTAAGATAATATAGAAAAGAAAAAAAACACTAACTTCCTGAGCTGATGAAAGGTGGTCTTCCAGTCTTCTTCAGCGGGGCGCTCCCTCGCTAGCGCCGCTCGCTGCTGCGGCGAGTAGTGGAACTGCACCAGTTCGCGCCACACGCGCTGTTCCGAACACAGCGACGACATCACGCTCCAAGCGGACGACGCGGCCTAACCACAATGGATCACTAATTAATCTTTGTTGTTTATTTATTTCAATAGGACAACCAACAAGACATACATTAAAACAAGTAAGTAGCTTTATCGCCTCGACATGCATTGGTTGGTGGGACGTATCAGAAACAAATAAAACTAATAATAATAAAACGGAAAAAACAAACAATATCAATTACCTATAGACGTAAAAAATTATAAACTTATACTAAATTTAGATAATATTATAAAATATATAATTTGGAAAAGCCAAAAGTAAAAATAAAAAATTCCACGAGCTGGTCCGAATCGGGTCAGCTGCGCATCCAATTACACAACCCGCTGAAATTTATGAACACTATCTACTGTTACTTTGTAAGCCGAAGGAGCCTGTAAACACCAAGTTATCAACATATTTATAATTATGGATTTAAATAATTTAATGAGGATTTAAAAAAAACCACGAGTCACATTCGAACCCGCAACTCACTGGCAAACCGGGTGCAAACCTTAACTTAATGCCAAATTACATATCCCTACTTTTAAAACAATATTTTATTTATATGTCGCTTTACAAAGCAGAACATAATTTCAAAAAAATATTATTTAAAATAGTTTTTAGTTAATTTAAAATAATAAGGGCAGGATGTAACATTTAAAACGCTACGTTTAAAAAAATATAGTAAACACACTCACACACACACACGTTACAAATAACAAAAAGATTAATAAGGTGTTTAAAGTCACAATAACGGCTGCAAAAAATGAACTCACGTCTAAATCCCTGTGATCCGATATCCTAAGTAGAATTTCTCTGATACACTCCTCGGGTAAGTCGTGAAGTTTGGGCGCCACCTCTGGACCGGGCTGTAACAAAATATGATTAATTGTAAACTGTTAGGAAGCTAGCTAGCTCGCCGCCGTTCTGCTATGGGCTGACCTCCTAAATACATATACTGTCAGCGATGCAGTTAATACTCGCAAAAGCTACCCCAGCGGCCGGCAGCAGCGCCCGAAGCGCGTTTAGTTTCGGTTTCAATGAAGGAACTGTACCTGGTATAGCGTGCATGTGAATCGAGTCTTCATACTTTTGTTCCACGAGTGAGTACGGTGTTTTGGGCCTATGGTAGTGTACATGTGTAGTGTATCTCCCTGCCCTCTCTGCCGTTTTGCTATGGGCTGACCTCCTAAATACATATGCTGTCAGCGATGCGGTTGATCCTCGCAATAGTGACCCCAGCGGCCGGCCCCAGTAGGCGCGGCGCTCGTTGTCATTCTGTTACTGGTATAGCGCATGTGTGAACTGGGCCTTATCTTATATAACCTTGTTCTGCCGCTGACACTGCCATTTAGCTTAAGATCTGACCTCCTGGATGCATATGCCGTCGGCGATGCGGTTGATCCTCGCGATGGCACCGTCGTGGTGGCCCCACAGCGCGCGCGACCCCAGCGGCCGGCCCCAGCACGCGCGCCGCTCGGCGTCACGCAGCGCGGACAGCGCCACCACCAGCGCTCGCAGCGAGTTTAGGTTCTGTTTAGATGTTGCCACTGAAACGGATAAATTAATTTTATTTACGCCTCCTAGAAAGGAATAACTCGGTTACATGCTCCAGGAAAGAATGTAGACTAAAAGGAAGTATACCGATTATTTATATAGCAAAATACACGATTAGGGAGGTGTTTTTAATTACCCCCAGTCATCTCGAAATTAAAAGTGACATGAAATACACTATGAAATATAATAATTATTGCAATATTTATTATTTTTAATTTAGATATTGCGAATTATCGATGTTAAAAATAAGTTACCAGTTAGGTAAGTACTTTGAATAAAAGTAACCGGAGCGCTCGTAATTGATATCATAGCGTGAGAGTTAGTCACCGGTTTAAAAATCGCCCCACTGGTCTTAAAAGTCTGTAGATACCTACCTAGTATTGATAAATTTGGCACGGGTCAGACATAGACATCACGATAGCTTAATTGGTAGCGTAGGTTTGTACATATTTTTTTAAAGTGCAGGTTCAAGTAGGTACCCTCGTGGAATTTGTTTTTCCTTATTTATTATTATACTTTGTTCACCACAATATTAACGTAAAATGTAGGTACTTATAAACATTATATACCTTGGTCAGCCAACTCCTCTAACATAGAGAGCAGTAGCTTTTGCGCAGCGCCAGGCAGGTGGGTCAGTCGCTGCCCCCCCAACAGTAGCTCAAGCAGTGCGCAGATGTAATTGAACCTCCGTACGTCGCGAACAGCTGATGAGAAGTCCAGACGTCTAACTGCTTCTGAGAGGCCGTTGAACCCTGCAATCTTTACAAAACATCATTAGCTTTTACTCCTTTTTATGTGGCATTATCATCTCCGCCAAAATACGTCCACTGCTGGAGAAAGGCATCCCCCAAAGATCTTTACAATGACCGGTTTTGTGCTGCTCGCATCCAACAGCTACCCGCGACAGGTACATTGTGTCAGTGACGTAACAAATAATAAAAACAATAAGTAACATTAAGTAACAAGATACTCTTGTATCACATGATACAGGTAGGGTTGCCTACTTTTCCAGCCGCCATAACCGGGCAATAAATTTAATCTGGTCATACTTGGTCAAAATCGAAAAAAAAAAAACTCGTTTTTCAACAAGAATATTTTCTTCCAAAGTAACAGATAAATCGTTATATTTTTTTTGTTTTAATTAAAATAGGTTATTTTTTCTATTTAAATCCATGAAAGTCTAATATAATTCTTTTATAATCAAACATGAGTTTATTTTGTATTACAAGCCTTTATAGGCTCAATCCAATCCTTTATTTTATTTTATTTTTTTATTAAAGGCACAATTACAGACAACAGATAGGAAACATACTAAAATACAATTATGTACAGTTAATAAGGTATATCCGTGCCCAATTACAAAAGTGCTCAGCATTTACCTTTAACTTACCAAATAATAACAAAAGCAATTAACATTAGGTTAAACAAAGTTTGGTAACATAAAATTAAGTTAAAATTAAGTTAAATATAATATAGTTAAGTAAAATAAAATAAAATTACTAAGCTCAAAAACAACTTTGAATGTTACCATAAGTTAATTTCAAGCATTTACGACTAAATAAGTGTAATTTAGGCTTTCTAAGTTTATATACTTAGATTTTGACTCTGAAGTCTACAACTAAAAACTACCTACGCCGCCGTCTTCGTCGAGTATCGAAATTCATTTCGCCGTTTGACATAAGGTCGACAAAACATTTGGCCTTTCTGCTACAGATCGAACAAACAACTGACTAAAATATATTTTGTCGATATAACCATTGACATTTCTATAATTGATGGAATGAACGTTTGGTATCACAAGAGTGCCTATGTAAGTGGTATTCAAATATTCAATCATCTGCACACAGATCAAAACCCTCAGTAAATTTAAGCTGTTTTAAAATTAAATTAAAAAGATGGCTTATATATAAGGCGTTCTACAGTTTGACTGAATATTTAGGTACAAAAACAGCATAGTGGCTGTTTCCATGTAACATGTAGGTACCTATACTAAAAATTGCATGCCCGACTAGGGTAAATTGTTTGATCCCATTATTATATGGTTAACACCTGCTATGTATTTACACAATTTTATGGCAATATAAAAAAATATCTTATCTTATCATATCTTACCAATAACAAAAAACAAATTAAAGCAATGCATTTGTACCTACTTTTTTTACTGAATTCACTGTCGCCGTAGCGCATATCGGTACCTACGTGTCCCTTATTTAATTAGCGTTTATAATTTTGATATCTAATGCATGACTACAAACTAAAACCAATTTGAATGAAGTTTTGTGAACGCTTAGTCAACTTTCCATAATGGACTTTCAATCGAATAAATTCAAAGGTTACACAATTTTTTTACTTAATAACTTGCAACATAAAATTTTACTAGAATAACATATTTACTTATAAAAAAACTTAGGTAAGTGCTTATTTATTTTCACAAGAAGCTTATTATAGAAATGACTACATAATTGAAAACCTACCTCTCGTGTGCATTTGATCGTGATATGGCAGTGTGGGGGTATTCTGTTGACAGGGTCATTTGTTTTATCACCGTCCTCACCATCTTGCGACCTGCAAACATATTCTTTATTAGGATAAAGTTTCACTAAGAAGAGAATCTATTTTCACAGAAAACAAGAGAATGAGATTGGCCAGTCCTCCGCGCTAACCCAATGGCACAAAATATAGACTGTAGAAGGCTAGCTAGTAGTTCTTCAAGAAACGCGCTCGAGCAACGCACTCATAGGCAACCTTTCACGAACAGTGAATCTCGCAACAGCTGCGCTTTTCAGAGCTGTTCCGAGATCTGTGTCTGTGCAAGGGGTCTATGTGTGAGTGGCTCGAGTGCGATATGTATCCCGATCTTCGATCCGAACCCCTCGGAGAATCTATTAGGGCACGGGCATCACGCACTAGTGCGTGATGCCGTTCCCTCTAGACAACCTCTGACGGTGCTTCGTTTCACACGGCTTGAGGAACCCTTTAAATTTCTCGCCGCCCCCAAAAAGTCCCGGTGTAGCTAAAAATGCCCAGACAAAATCAGCAAACTCAAAAAAAAGCGGTATGTAGTCAGTCTCCGTATTTCGTGCCAATGGTAAATGTTTTAACGAGTCTTCTTACCTACGACAACAACCAATAGCTTAGTGCTTTCAATATATTTTAATACGGTGACCCATCCACTGACCCTGCATAGCGAAAGTTGCATAACTCGCAAGATCGCAACTCGAATGCAAACCGTTCGTCACAATCGAGTACCTACTCAGAAAAAATATTCTAAAAGCTAAATCCATTTGCGCTCACAATAAGCTTATTATCTCCATGACTCGGTGAAACTGCAATTATGTGAAAGCTAGCTTGTCTAAGGGCTGATGGTTGTTCTCGATGTTAAATCGAATGGAATGATACGAGCATACGGACAGAGACCGCTTTCACTGTTTCCAATGTTAATCGACGCAGACAAAGCGTGGGCTAGCAACTGGGATTGAATGCAAAAAGGCAACGTTAACGGCTTCAGTTTACTCTTATGTGGTTTAATTAAGCCTTAGTAAGTCGATAATTTATTACCTACATATAAGAAGTTCTTAACATGTTTTTAGTTATCGTCTCACTACTCGCCTCGGTAGCCGAGGGGCAAAGCACTCGGCCCGATACCCAAAGGTCCCAGGTTCAAGGTTTTTTTTTTTTTAATGATGGAGGCCATTGCCTAGCATTAGGACGTATGGACTATTTAGTTTTCGTATGCTTCTCAACACTGCTGGGATCAAGGCTCGTTAAATGAACAATCACCAGCATTTTAAGGAGATCGGGCTATAACCTACCACACTGCGCTTAGGGTTACCAGGTTCTGCAACACAGAAACCGGACTTGGCGCAAAATTTTGTCGGACTATTGACCTCAAAAGCCGGACATTTTTTTAAAGCTGAAATTAACATCCACTATAAAAATGACACGATCATTTGGCATTTATTTATATAGTTCGTCGCTCACACGATTACACAGACATAAAGCCGTAGACGGGTTCGTAAATATTTCGCCGGACATGGTCTTAAAAAAACTCCTGGCAACCCTAATTGCGCTTGCGCTGGCTCGATGCTGGTTGATGAGTTTTAACGATTGCCATCTTACGACAACACCCGGGCACAAAATAACCGGAATTGTCGGTTGAACTTGCCTTACGAAGCCCGGAGGAGTTTGTGATTTTATTGTGTGCCATCCCATCCGGTGACCTGGCCTTACAAGTATCTTAACTTGTAATATCGCAACCAAAACGCTAGGCGTTGCGACATCGAGCTAATTTACTTTACACATACATAATTAATTATTGGTGACGAATCTACTAATGTAGCCATTCAGATTCAGTGCTTAACCCATAAAATCCTATTTACATACTGCGGCACTAATCATTTGATTGAGTTACAATTAACTAACTAAATAACTAAACATTGTGATGGTAGTTGTTGACATTGAATTGGCGCCTTTGGCTTTCAAAGTAAAAAAGTAAATAGTGTTGAATAATTTCGGCGGGCTGGTTAGAACCACGATAGCTCAATTGGAAGAGCACCTGACCCGGTATGTCAGAAAGGTGCAGGTTCAAATCCTGCTCGTGGAAATTTTTTCAACATTGTGTTTTTGTAATTGTGATGAAAATAATATAGGAACATTTATAAAACGCAGCAAACAGCATTTTAATTATTCAAATTGTGTTGTGGTGGTGGATATCTTTTGATTCTTTTATTTTTGTATTTAGCACATTCATTGTTTTTTTTTTTCAATGTTTGTAATTTACATTGACCTAAATAATTATATTAAAAAAAAATTGTAGTGTTAGTTACCATGATAATTTTTATAGGCCAATAAAAACGGAGGAAAGTACATGAAATGGTACAGAAACGTATTGTTTATCAAAACGATTTCTAATGGAAGCCACTGAAGATCAGTAAGAAACAGCAGTAATTATTACATAATACATAGTTAGGCATACACCGTTAATGCTCCACAAATAACACAGGGAAATGTCCGAAAATAGGTCGCTGGATATTTACCAAGCATGACCTATATTCTTAGAACCAGCAATTTAGGAACCCCACTGGCTGTCTAGGAACAGGGTTTGGTAGCTCTAGTAAAATGGTAATTTATATATAAATGGATACTGGCACACAACAACAGTCACTTTGAAACCTAGTTTATTATTTAGATTGAAAAGTTACGCAAGGTTAGAAACTTGTAGTTAGGTATTTCTTTAAATATATTTTAGTGCAGATAGCTACTTCATTACGAAATCCTTTTTATAAATATAAAATAAGTATGTAAGTAATTTCTTCTTTATTTATCGATTCGGCGCTATTACCTATTTTTATATTCTAGATAGAAATAGATAGAAAATTTTAAAGATAGATATAGATCTTTAAAATTTTCTATTTTATCCGAACATAGATCGTAGGTTCATGCATGGTTCTATAACATCGAAGTGAAATAAAATGTTTTTGTTTTGTCTATACAATTTTAACGCAAATTTTGTTGCGAAACAAATTACAAAAACACAAATGTTGAAAAAATTTCCACGAGCAGGATTTGAGCCTGCACCCTTCTGACATACCGGGTCAGCTGCTCTTCCAATTGAGCTATCGTGGTTCTAACCAGCCCGCCGAAATTATTCAACACTATTTACTTTTTTACTTTGAAAGCCAAAGGCGCCAATTCAATGTCATCAACTAGCGTCATTAAGTCAAATAAATTCATAAAAACGTTATTGTAGATAAATATAATAGATAGATATATCGTGTCGCTGATCTTTTGCTGAGCAATAATTTTGTAGTAGGGAAACACCCCGCTACACACGACTTTAAAGTTTATACTGACCCCCCTACCAACCCAGCGGTTACAAAGTAACCATACGGATCTGTATCCGTATGGTTACTTTGTAACCGCTGGGTGCTTGCGTATGGATATCTGTATATCCATACGCAAGCACATGGGGCCATCTACGTCAGGTCATAACGCCGGATTAGGACGCGCCGAAGCGCATTCTTCATCGGGTACTTTTAAGACTAGTGTCTCAAGCGAGTTGCTCCGTGGACACGTATAGTCCACTACCTAATATCCAGATGTTACCGGAGCTGTAAGCTCACTCACTTCTTGTTGCACCAAAAGCACAACTTGCAGCTCCACTGCTCGGGTCGTCAACTCAGCTGACTACCAAGTGTCCTCTTTGGTGGCGGAGTTGTAAGCCCACTCACTTCTCAGTACCCATCCAGGCACCTCATCAGTTCCAAAATCATACTGCCGTACCTTACCTATCAGGGTCAGTAGATAGCGACAGTGGGGGCTCAATGGGACAAGAGGTACAATAAAACACCCTCAATATTATTCCAATTTTAAAACAAATTCCCGAGTTTTCACTTCGGCCAATTACGGCGCCTCATGTGTCACCTGATGGCGCAGTGCAATATGGCCGGTGTGCGACAACAGAGTTTTGAGACGATAAAAATTGTTTTAAGTAGTAAAAAGTCATAATTTCGTACCGGAGAATTTTCGATATTGCAGAAAAGATAGTGGTAGCAGGTATGTGGTATTTTTTATTATTAATCTTAATCATTTTAGCTATTAAATGAAATAAATTGTTTATTGAAAAAAATTACCTATAGAAGTATAGATTTATTTGAATAAAAAAAATTTACTTTGACAACATGGGTATAACTTGGACGTCACCAACCCGAATAAAGTTATGATGCCCCATGCATGGCTGGCAACTTTTTTGAATCTCATACACATAACAATGCAGGAGACTGCCGCTTGGTAGACAAGTGTTAAGGGTGGTAAGCTAAGCTAAGCTATCCAGACGGGTTTTTTTTGAGAACCCTATACACTTGGGACTTGACAATTATTTCGACATAAGTACATACTCACTTTATGTGCATAAAAAAAATAATACCAATAGCATTAGTGTTTCTAGTTACACAATTTCATTGATATGTCGAGCATTTCAGAAAGTGAAGTGGATGGTCCTAACCACTAATAAAAGTTACACAATCACGACCTCGAAATTAATTTTGTAGACGCGATCGTGTTCGTGTGCAATGGTAGCTATAATAACAGACGTAGATCCATTTGCTATCGTTATGGTAATACGGAACCATGACGTTGCTATTTGTTGGACGAAATAGGTAAGTATGTCAATTCGTGTTTTTACTTAAAGAAAGCTTTTACGTAAGTTAGAGTGCGAATGATGACGTGCAAGAACTATCTAAGTAACTTCATTTCTGATCAATCAATATGGTAATACACTAGGTGTACTGACTGCGATTTTTCAATGCCTTAATTTTACCTGACAAGTGATGATAAGGCCATAGGTGAAAGCACACGTCAACCGAAATCCTTAACTTCCTATTTGTTAAACAGACTTTTTCAGTTTGAACATAATGCTGTGAATGCATTTAAAATGCTAACATCTTACTATACAATAACTAAATTTTACTTTTATTTTTATTTTCAAGTGCTAATTGCTGCACTGAATCTAAATTAAATATTTATAAAATTTATAAAATACAGTGAAAAAATTAAACGCCCACCCCGACCCGGCCAGGAAACCTGGGTCTTCCGCAATCCGGGCGGCTGCACTGACCACTATGCTACCGGGAAGTCTGACGTAAGCGCTGAATTTTGTCGCTGCTATTTTAATGTTTTTGAGTGATTTTTAGCGGCACGAGCGCCATCTATCCAACGGTCGTTGCAACCGATGGCCATGCACAAATTTGATAACACAACGCTATAGTAAATTTTACTTTTTTTATTTTCAAGTGCTAAATTTTCAAGGGCGGGGTCGGATGGGCGTTTAATTTTTTCACTGTTTTTTATAAATTTTATAAATATACAATAAGTAGGTACAGACGCCTGCACATCACCTATCCAAAACTGTCAAATTTCTTCAATACATTTTCAACAATATTCTTTAGTTATAAAGTTCAATGTCTATTGAGGAATATTGACAGTTTGTGGTAGGTTGATGTGCAGGCGTGTGTACTATGTGCAAACAAGAAAAATCATTTTAAACGCATCGAAAGATTTCTATTATGTATAGGTTACGTACTCGTTCCTGGCTCGTCAAATCTTGCATTTACAATGAACTACACGTCTCAGCGCATAGAACTCAAGCACTGAATAGTACTTGCTCTGTCTTAACGGACGTCAGTTTAGATGGGACTTTCGAGATGCATTCATTTGTATGGGCGCATCCGTAGAATATAAGCAAAAAGGGAGGGAGGGTGGATCATGTTAGGCTGGTCAGTGTAAAATAGTGCAATAGTTTGAGGCGGGCGGGTCGTTGAACTCGTTGACATCAGATTTGCTTGCTCCCAGCTGTGGAATATGCAATGTGTTTGCCCTTTATGATGAACCAGGGTGCCCAGTGGGAATTTCAATTACCATTCGAATACATAATTTTATCCCCACTTTCGGGGTAAGAGAGAAATAAAATAAACTTGCCGTTCCAAAACTTAGACTCAATAAGGTCGGTAATTCATTTGTTGGGAAATGTATAAAAATATACAATAAAGTGCCTTTCACTCTAACGGAATTGCCACTACACAAGTTTAAGACTGAAATAAAACAAGGTCTAATGAAAAAAGGCTACTATAAAATTGATGACTATTTTAATGATAATAATGTGTGGTCATCTTAGTCTGCTCGCCTGCACATGTTATTTCACATTGTAAGCAGTTACACTTTTATATTATAAAAGGTTATTTATTATACATTTAAAGAATATTAATTTATATAATTTTTATACTGATATGATAGCCTTTATCAGCAGTGTCCTACAGTTAACAAAGAGCATTGCGTTAAATATATCATTAGATTTTTATTTAGAGTATCTTGAGTGTGTCATGCTGTCTTTATTGTCTCTGCGGTGGTGGCATGTGCGTCGTCGGGTCGTTACGTTCCCCAAAATATGGTTGAGCGAAGCGATGGCTAATTCATATGTCATACTCGTGAACGGGTGCCGCCTGTGGAGGCTGGTCAGCTCTTGCATACTTATCTTATTTTTAGTATTATTCACTATAGTTTGACTTTGTTTTTCTTAAACAATTTTTGACTTTTATTAGAGTACTGTAGTGGTACTGTATGACATTGTGGAAATTAAAACTTTTACCTAAGGTTTTGTTAATTTAGATTTTTAATTTAGTTTTTTTACATGTGGTTGTCTTCTATATTTTTTTGTGTTTATTTGTGATGGAAAGTGCTATGATAGGGCTAAGGATATTTTCCAATATTTTTGACGCTGTAAGGGAGAAAAGAGCTCGCTACTTGCTGAGTTTCTTGCCGGTTCTTCTCAGTACAAGATCTCCCGCCCAGAGTAGACTTACGAACCGATGGCATAGTGACATTCACAAGAGCTACTTGTAGCCTAAACTGAATAAATGATTTTTTGAATTTGAATTTAAACTTCCCTATGGATGGATAGGGAGAACGAGCCGTAAACCACCACGCGGGTCTAGGAGCTCGAGATGATACATTTTTGGTCCCTCACGATGACCGGCCTTTGCAAGAGTTCCTTAACCTCAGGACAAACAAGCCCTACCCCGCTGGGAATCGTACCCGGGACCTCTGGGGGCCTACCGCCTATTGACATCGCTCTCGCTATCGCGCTCTATAGTTTATGGCGTAATCTTGCCATTTCGAAAGCTATATAAAAGCAATATCGAAAGCTATAGGCTAAAGCTTTCGATATTGCTTTCTTAATGCTTTCATATCGCTTTAGAAATTACAAAATGACGCCATAAACTATAGAGCGCGATAGCGAGAGCGATGTCGATAGAGTTAGGCGGTTGGGGGGCTGGTCTGAGACTACACGGTAAAGCAAAGAGTAAACTTTGGACCGTCTTGGTAAAAAGGCATAATATTCATACGGCAGCTTGACGAATAATCTTTACATTATATTAGTATAACGTTAATAAATGTAATATCTAAATAAAGATTTCAAATTAGTATTTAAGTTGGCACTGCTGTAAACTGTTATTTTAGAACGTAAACTTTTTTCAAATTAATGATTGTTGGGTAATTTTGTTAGAGAAAAACCGTAAAAAACCTTTACCAGCAAGTCCCGCAGTGCAATGGTCTGGGTGCCTAGTGTGCGTTTTGTATACTATCCGTATTCATTCGATTACGTTAACGAAAACGAAAATTAATATGGCATTGAAGCAGCCAGCGCCTCATGGCGACGACATACGAGAAGAATTAAAATTATGCCATACAAATTTTCGTTTTCGTTAACGTGATCGAATATCAAAAATAAGAATGTCAAGAATTTAAATTATCTGTATAATACATTCCTTACTTATAGGTAATAAAATCTAGGTGTAAGAAAACAAGGTTGTTTGCCAAAAAAAACTCTATAAGATCATTGTCCTACATTGTAAGATATTATGAGATGATGTGAATAATTTGTTGAGAGGGATTAAACCGGAATCTCTTAGCAAATCTAATAAATATGTTAAAAGCTGTTTACCTTAATAAACACTCTTTACTTATATAAATCATTATCATAAAAAAAATAATGCAATGTCCCTAATTCTTAATGGAACTCTAAATTAGCGGTTGACATTTAAATTCCGAAAGGAAACGTAGGTAACTATTTCTGCTTCCAAAAAGGGAATCACGGGAATGGGATTGTTTAGAAACGTTAACAGATGTGCTAGGGGTGATTAAAGGTTGGTCGTTGGCCGACCGTCCTTGGCAGAAAGCCAGGGTGTCGAGTCAGGGCTCGTAATACTGGCTGGCAAAACTATTCTGCTGTCTATGGGCTGTGGCTGTTCTATTTTAAATTTATATTCTGTTAAGCGCTTAACTGATCTACACTCTGTGCGCCTGAGGTTTTATTTATTGTTTTGTTTTTTGATTTAAACTTTTTTAAATTATATTATCTATTGTCTTAGCAGCAAACTATCTTTTAAAACACTATTAAGCGGTTTTCAAAGCAATTATTTCCTTTGTGTGTAAGACCGTAATCTCTATTTTTATCTTTATATTTATCTTTTATATGTTATTTCTGCATTATGTAAGTCTTCCTTACCTTTCGAACGCCACATCATAAATGCGATCCTGTACGCCAAGCATTCAATTCAGAGTAAAAACTTGCAATAGGAATAGAGATTAAAGTTTCCAAATATCTTTATTTTGTGTTTTTTTTTACATGGCGTCGTAAAAAACACAAAATGAAGTTGGCATTGGCGCAGGGCCCGCCATCGCTTGTCGATTATAGCCGACTGTGGCGGTCAAAAGGATCAGCTAGGATTTTTGTAATAATTATATGATATGGCAGTCTTCCAACTGCACTACCAATTCAAAATGATCTACACGCTAAAGAACAACGCTTCATCATCCCTAAGATGATATATCTACGATGCCATCTACGGCTACGCAAGGCAGTTATAGTAATTTGAGATAAAATAAAAACAATGAATATCATCGTTACAATAGCTATGGCTTATGATATGACATGTCACACGACAAACGCATTTAAGTATCACACATTACCTATGTGGCAAATAAATAATCCCTGGCCTTGTCATAGAACATATGCGACTAACGCACGGACGGAAAACGCAAGTTCAACTTTTATTATTACGGCCTTGAGCCAGTGCAATGTTCAAACAGCTCTAGGTTATTCTTTATTGTGTTTTAAAAAGTTACTCTATGATTTTCTTTTTTTAAATTCTTTGATTTATCAAACAGTCGATGCAAAGAAAGTAGAAAATTAGTGCCTAAAAACAGTTTTTTTTATATTATGTAATATCTAGAACTACTATAATACGTACCTCTTTTTTATAGAACAAATAATAGACCAATTATTGTCGCTAACGTAGTTTTTATCGACATTCGTCGAGTGCTGTGTCTTCGACCAACGCTTTCCTTTTCGTTTCCCCTAATACGTACGGTAAAAGTTATGGTACAGTCAGCAACGAGTCTCTCTGAACACCAGCACCGTGTTATAATATATATATAATAAGAGATTGACAAGCGCCTGTATGATTAACTTGCTTTGTCAAAGTACTATTGTTTAGCTACTTTTGTTACCGACTGTACACCAAATACACTAGGATTTGTTGACAACTTTCACGCGCGACTGTAGTAATTATAAAACCATCAAGGTGTAGAAAATTGAGCTCGGTTATGAAGCAATTTGCGTAAAGTAGCAACGAGTTGTATGACGGAGTAAAATTGTGAAAATACTACGCACAATGCCTGTCATAGGACTTGTCATACATTGACTCCTTGGAAATTACAGAATGCAATACCTGTAAGAGTACATTTAATAGTATTTATTAGAAGTGTTTTAACCATTACGAGAACAAATCATGAAAGTTTTCTATTAAAATATTGAGACGCTTTGCAAACGGGCGACAAAAGCGTTCTACTCCCCTAACCTATTTTGAAACTTGGGTAAATTACCTAATCTGAATATCAACACTAATTCTATGACAAAATTAACAAACGTTTTAACTATTGTGTTTTTCCCGCCTTTCGAAACTGGCGCTGAACCTCGTTACGTGGTTACGAATTACGTTTCTTATTTTATAACAATGAAACAAATGAAACTCGCAGATTCGGCATTACGAAGCAGATCAATTGATTGCGATAACGAACAAATAAACAAAAAAGAAAATAAATTACAATTAACTGGACGTTTCTGTGTTTTATAGTTCATTATAGTATCAATCAGTATTTAATTAAGATCGCGAGCTAAATTTTAATTAGTGCAGTTAACTTTGGTGTAAGTATTTTATATATCTAATTTATACAGTAAATTTTCGATTGAGTAATGATTCTGATAAATTGTTATCAGAATCATTACATTACTCAATATAAAGTGTTTGAAAATTAGAGCCATCAGAATAAAGCTTCCTTTTTTGTCCCCTTTTTTCTTGCGGAGATTAATTCTACTTAATTTTTAAATTGTTAATTAATATTTATTTATTAGTTTTAATTTATAACCTTATTTTTTTATTGGCTGCAACTCAATTTTGGAATGCTGTATACGCCTGCAAAGGCATGTCATTAAAACTAGTCTTTAAGTACTTACATTTATTACTGTGTAAAATGATATTGTCGATGGTGTATCTTATCAAATAAATAAATAAATAAAGCTTCATGGAATTAAATAAAAACAAACTGATTATGTATAATATTTGTTTTATTCACCTGTTGAGATATCAGCTATGTTATATCACACTAATATTATAAATGCAAATGTGTGTACATTTGTTGCTTCTTCACGCTGCTTGCAACGGAATTCCCGATCCGATCCGAACCCTACGGAGAATCTAGTAAGGCACGGGGACGCGCACTAGTGTTGCGATGCCTTCCCTCTACAAAACCTCCGAAGGTGATTCGTTTCACACGGCTTGAGGGACCCTGTACGTTCCTCGCCGCCTCCCAACAAGCCCGGTAAAGCTGAAAATGCTGTCTGAGGCAATTTGCTTCCACAATTTACTACTTAGGTCTTGGATTTGAAGTTGGAAATTTGTTTGTTTTGTTGTCATAGAAACTGTCAAAGCGGTACAAAGTCCGTCTCGAAGTCTTGAGGTCGCAACTGGGGAATAACGCAACTAACCCGAAGAGAAAGTTACCAAATATTGTCCATTGAAAAAGATAAACTACTACTATAATTATTATAGCTGCCGCAAGCCAATAAGTACTTAAAAGCTTTTCTTAAAGCAAATTGTGTAAAGACTTTGGGAACTTTTTAAATACGGCGTTTGTTTTGACGATCAGGGTGCCTAGTGTGAGTTTTCTTGAATACGGATAGTACACAAAACTCACACTACCCTACTACCCTACCCTACCCTGTACTTCGACTTCGTCTGGCACTACCCGATCCGATCCGAACCCTTCGGAGAATCTAGTAGGGCACGGGGACGCGCACTTGTGCGCGATGCCGTTCCCTCTAGATAACCTCTGAAGGTGATTCGTTTCACACGGCTTGAGGGACCCTTTACGTTCCTCGCCGCCCCCAAAAAAGCCCGGTGAAGCTGAAAATGCCGCAGCGGCAATCAGCAATCTCTCTCCAAAAAAAAAAAAAAAATCGTCTGGCACTCAATTAAGCACTGCACTTGCACATAAGCACTCCAATGTTTGTGCTCATCCATGCACTAAAAATAAATATCCATATCGGTATTTCCTTTCAACTTTCTGTCCTTTCATACAATTTATGATTCAATTCAATATTATTCTCATAACTGCCTGCGGCGGTGATATCTCGTACCTACTTATTCAAATTCTAATAATTTGTTTCATATCGTAGTCTATATTGAGTTAAAATACTTATTAATAGGTTCTAACAAAAATGGAACTGCTTTGAACATGTTATCTCTTTCACGCCCACACAAATTAAAACTGCCACCTGCTTGATGCATCATCTTCTGATGAATATCATTACTGATATCCTTCTCCTTCATACTTGTTTCATCTCTCACAATGTATATATTGGCAAACGATTAGAGGGGTTTATTCAACCGCGCCCCCAGACCTTCGGAGGGCGTGCGTTCCGATTGCCTTAGAGGCCCTTATTAAGGCCAAAGACGAATCCCAGGGGTTGTTTACTGGGTCGGTCTTACTCCCTTTTAGAAAGGGACAAGGCCAGCCCCAGATCTTCCGCAAGGTTGAATCTGTAAGCAGATTTTTCCCCTGGGCCACCAAAAAAAAAAAGAGGGGTTTATTAATTGAAACTAGACGAGAAGGCTAAGCATTACCTATCTGTGTGTGCCAGTAGCGGTAGTAGGTACACACCAGACTTCCACAAACTGTCAAATTTCCTCAATAGATTTTATACATATTCAGCTATGGTTGAACATTTATTGAAGTTTGACAGTTTTGCATGGTTGATGCGCAGGCGTCTGTAACGTCATAAAGACTAAAAGCATTGCTTGTCTTACTAAAATTCTTCAGCATATCAAGTCAAAAAAGATCAAAATTATTGCAGTAAAGGTATTTGTCGTGTACACACGACGCATCAGAAATGCACCCAATTCGGTCGGATTAATCAGACTTTGACAGTAAAAAAAGGTTTTAAAAACCCACTGAAAAACTATTGATGCTGACGATTGTGTAAATTTCCTAACCGTTAGCGTTCGTCCTGTCGAATAACGGCCGTGGCCGATTGACCTCGATAGTACTGAAGATAACACTGCGCGCTTGCATTCAATTGAAACGCAACTTTATTCCAACTTCCTGAATAAGAACTCCGCTGTTAGGTCTCACAGCACAGAATCGTTCGTGTTTGATTACGCAAATATTCTGGGGGAGCTGTCTTTAATTCAATTCAATTCAAAATCATTTATTCAGTTTAGGCTACAAATAGCTCTTATGAATGTCATTATGCCATTGGTTCGTAAGTCTACTCTGGGCGGGAGATCTTGTACTGAGAAGAACCGGCAAGAAACTCAGCAAGTGTCCAGCTCTTTTCTCCCTTACAGCGTCAAAAATATTGGAAAATGTCCTGTCACAAAAGGACACTTTCCATCACAAATAAAACACAAAAAATAAAGGAAAATCACAACATATAAAAAAAAAAACACAAAGAAGAGAAAAAAAATAGAAAATTAATTAAATGTTTAAGTTTGCAAAAACATCATTTACCAGTTTAACTTTTTACAATGTCATACAGTACTAGTAAAAGTCAAAACCTGTCGAAGAAAAAAAAACAAAGTTAAACTATAGTTATTGCTAATAAAAATAAGACAAGTATGCAAGAGCAGACCAGCCTCCACAGGCGGCACCCGTTCACGAGTATGACATATGAATCAGCCATCGCTTCGCTCACAGCGAATAATGTGAATAATGTTGAGCGAGTAAAATATGGAAACAAGACGGTGTTGTCAAAATCGTAGCCTCAGGACATCCAGCCAGCCAGCTGGTGGTTAATGTGGAATTGCTGGGAGAGAACCAAATTGATTGACAACATAAGCAGTTATTGTTCCTTGCATTGATACCACAGAATATCTAAGAGTTACCTAACACTAGGTAGGTTCATAAGGCAACGACTACTAGAAGCAGATTTGGCTGACTGAATGGTATTGGGACATCGTACCCCAATATTCTGTATACAATGAGTTCTGGAACCTACTTGACTTGATTAAATGTAAAATAACTTTACAATTTTACTCTGTTATTCTAAAACGTAGACAATAGTTAACACTGTTTGAAAGAGATTGTATAATTTGAGTCTGAGATAGTATTAGTTTATCTATCTATCTATCTATTATATATATTTGATTTATCTATCTAGGGTCATTATCTTTGTCTCTAAACCAAATAATATATGAATAAATTCAAATACCTACATAAATAAATAATTGATTGTCAATTAAATTTCTTTTCGGACCTTCACAAGCATAAAACCTGACTTCTCTACCGATCGTGGACTCGTACACACTACGCATTAAATGTCATTGGCAAAAGGCCAATATGCTTTAAAAGTATCAACGTCATGAAGTGCAGCCTCGCTAAGTTCATTGACAAATCTTTTAGTACCCTTCGTGACTCATACTGGCACGTTACATAAAAAGACGGAAGCCTCCGCCACACACATTTCACACATTTCACACATTTCACACACAATTTCACATTAATGTGAAATTATGCCGTTAAGTGTTCGTAAGTGCGCATGAGTGTCGGCAAATGAAACAAAACAGTGCAACTTCACTTTTCAAATTCTCATCTCTCAAGAAGTCCGCCCGAGGACTTAGTAAAGCCCCCACATCTTTACTGTGATACTAGGGGGGGTAGGGTTTTTACATCATTTCTGACTTCGCATTTCTATTATCATTTATCATCATACCATACTACCATATACCATTCCATACCATATACCATATAAATATTGTTTATTTATGTATTACTTGAAAGAAGAGACGAGAAGTGAATTACTTTGACACTGGCTAAATGTGCTAATCGCACGAAGCCATCAACTAAAGGAAAAAAAAAGCAGCATAACCAAATTTATTGAATCAGTGACGATTTGATTAACCTTATAATTGTTTATAATTCGTTTAGTTTGAGTTTAGATTGGCATTGACAGATTTCGGCTTTTCACTCCTCTTTCTTTTTTGAAAAATGTATGAAGCAATGTTTATTTAATTTAATGTATTTTTTATGAATAATTTAAAAAAAAATAGCATTCTGCACTCCTTATCTCTATATAAACTATAAGTGTGCGAACATTTCACACTCCTCCGTCCGCGCAATTTTCGTAAAAAGGGGTACAAAGTTTTTGCTTCACGTATACATATTTTAGTAATTTTGTTGTCTTTCATCATCATCATCATGAGTACCTATTTGCTTGGGTCGTTCACTAAAATACACCTTTTATTTTTTTAAAGTTAACGCGAACACTACACATTGAAATTGAACACTTTATACATATGACGGAAAAAATAATAGGTAATTTTTTATTTTTTTTTTATTTTTGTTTATTACTTCTAATTTGAAACTGAATAAATATTTTAATTTTAAAATTTAAATTGTAAAAGTTTTTAGCTTCAAAATACCAGCTTTATTTAAATACACTTTGCCATACCTACAAAACGATAATTTACCTATCATTTTTGTGGCTATTCCTTTTCTGTTAGTTCTACCTGCATTTGAACGTTCAAACATAATTGCTTAGCGAATTATTTTAAAAGCCCTTAGACCAGTCAATTTGATGCACAATCAAGATACGCGTGCAATCTCTAAAGTGCTGTATTGTGGGCCTAAGGTGCGCCTAAAGGCCAATCTCGGTTAAGGCGGGGCCCATTTAATTTATTCCCAGCTTGACGGGTGAACGTTATAAATGACATTTGCAACCCTGAATAATGTTAAACCATTTTAGGTTCAAAAATCGATTAACTTAATTGTGGGACATATTTATTATAGCTAGAAGGTAAAAACTTATCTCAGCACTAGAAGAAGGGAAGAATATAATTTTTTTGTGACGGAGTTACTCTTCTTTTATAATTATTTAAAGATAGAGTTTTTTATTTTCGGATAAATCATAAGCAACTGATGAAGTAGGAATTATACTTATGCATGCGTAGTCCGAGATATTTTCTTTAATTCGATGTGTAGGTGGTTCCACAATGTCCGCATATCTCGGACTAAGCCTGCATAACAACTAACAACTACATACAATGGAACTTTACTTCGGGTAAGGTTGTTAGCAAATGCATTTTATATCACCAACTCATTATACGTGGCATTATAAGGCTCGTGCCCCAGCAGTGGGGCTGGGGCACGAGCCTTCCCTATGGATGGATGAACGGGCCATAAACTACCACGCGGGCCCAGTGCGGATTGGTGGTTGTTAGCGACTGCTAATGCAGCCGGGACCAACGGCTTTACGTGCCTTCCGAAGCACGGAGGAGCTCGAGATGATAAATTTTTGGCCAACCATCCGATGACCGGCCTATGCGAAAGTTGCTTAACGTCAGTGATCGCAGACTGGGCGCGTTAACCACTGCGCCATCGAGCTCGAACATTTTATATAAAAGGGTTTTATTGAATCCAGTCTGATTATGGTCAGGTCTGGATCATTAAATAATAATTTTTTTTTAATTATCGAATTAAATAACTAATTATTCGTTTCTCAAATATCAACATATTAACAGCAGCAAGCGCAACTCACTTGATTGAATAGTAAATATACTAAGAAGTACATTTCACGAAATCTAAACTTTTAAATTTTTGTTTTTTTTTTGGAGAGAGATTGCTGATTGCCTCAGAGGGCATTTTCAGCTTCACCGGGCTTGTTTGGGGGCGGCGAGGAACGTAAAAGGTCCCATCGAGCCGTGTGAAACGAATCACCTTCGGAGGTTTTTTCCGACATTTTTTCTTTTAATCATTAGAAATAGGTCAGCTACTGATTTTTCACTATAGCTGCTTTGAACACTAGCCACTATGTATAAACAAACACTTGATTCAATACCAACATAGGTAATTTAAAAATCATTAGTAGGTTCCTAATTGCTTTCAATATAACTGGTGTGATATGAATTTATCGTGATCGTGAAGTATGAATGGCTGAAATTCAGATCTGTCACGGTTATTCGGAGCTGATATGTGCAATGATGTTCAGTCTACAGTAACGAAATGCTAATTTTAGCACGTAAAGGTAAACGAACTGTGAAATGGGAAGCGCAAATGTTAAGTAAAATGCTTGCATTTGGTACGATGAGTCATGCGTCATTACCAAATAATTGGAACATTTTTAACTCAAGAAGTTTATGGTACCGTCGTCTTAGTACCTACCCAGTTACCTACTAGGTATTATCTATTCTGTGGTAGCGTTTCGTGGACCCTCGGAATAATAACTAACGTCTGTTTACATCTGTAACATCTGTATCGCGTACTAAAGTGTGCAGGACCGCGAATCAAACGATTTGGACGGACACAGATTCGTCAGTTAGTGTGGAAATTTTTCGTTAAAAATAAATTGGTGCAACTTGGTCACAGACAAAATATATTTCTTCTTTTAAGTGTTAATTGGTCAGATACCACGTTATTAGTGTTATATTATACAGTCAGCTCTGTCACTGTATCTCGTGATCCTGTGGGAGTTTTATAAAATCCCGTTATATCACTTGCTGGCGTGGCGTTATGAAAGGGATTTACCTGCAAAATTTCAGCGTTAAAGGTGTCTAGCAGTTTCTTCTCGTTCTTAGTCAGTCTGTCAGTCTTTTAGGACTTTTTTATACGTAAAGATACATAGAAGATAATGTGTAGCACAGTCAATCTGCTTCATAATTTCATACACAATCAATCTATCTAGATTATTCTAGATCGCCGTCGTTAATCGCGAACCGCTCGCTATCTACATTAACAGACTGTTAGGACGCTATAAATGTTAAAGTGACTAACCTATATTGTTTTATGAAGTTTTACGAACCCTCAAGCAAGGACCTTCCTTGGACCGCCAATTCATCAACCCAAGACCCGTGAATCTGGACTCAACCTCTGTGTTGACTCCAGACTATCAGCTAAACCAGATAGTTTCGGGTCGAATCTTTCTCCTAACCAACCATGTAGAATGTTGTACCATGTGGAAACAACGTATGCAAATAATTGCAGATGTGCGCATTTTGCATGCACCTACAATTAGTAATAGCTAACTTTAAATTATGTTAGCGTCAGCTCGTTTTGTATTTAGTTTTTATGTGTACTTACACATATTTTTGAATTACAATCTAGATTACAACCACCAATTTATTGTATAACTTTGTAACAATTGTAATTTGTCTTGTGTATGTAAATAAATAAATACAAATTTGGGACACCCGACCACGCGAGTCCGCGGCATCATGTCCAAAAATTGAGAACTGCGGTTCGCAAACATGGAGTTTTAAAAAAAATGTTTATCTTGTTTTAATTTGATCATTTCACTAAGGATACATGTTCAACTTGCTTAAAACTAATTCGCTTAACATACCTAACATAACATGAATTCTAGGTAAATGGTATGGTTGATGTTGATCTCTAGTCTTTTGGCCCTACAAACACCATCTCCTATCCATCCATCATCACCTACGAAACTGAACGAGTATTAAAAAACTTTTAGAAGATGTTTAAATCTAAATAAACGCGGCATCCGCTTCCCTGTCAGGACAATTAGTTAAAAATACTTTCGAGTCTTTTGGTATATACGTATTATTTTGTCTTATAAAGATAAGTCATAAATCTTTAACTTATAAAAAATAGCGGATCACCATAAGAGTATAAAACCAATTTTTATTATACTCATAACACGGGAGAGAAGTAACTAGGCATATAGAGTAGAGAGCTCGGTTAACTTGACCGACAAAAACAAATAAAAAAATCACCTCTGTGGTCTTGTGGTTGGACCACCGACCGCTCTCAGAACCAGAAAACCTTAATCTGTGTCCGTCCAGAGGCACTTGTTCGATTACCTAATATTGTGCTCTGTTTGTATAATGGTAGGGCTTGATTTAAGTCAGGCTGGCTAGCTACCACCATTTTATCCAAGTCTCCATAACAACAATGTTAGTAGCAGTGTCAGGGGGGTCTAGTTCATAATATCGACAGTCACTACATCGACAGTCGCTGTATCGAAAACGTTCCATCGACGGGTTAATGTATCGACAGTACCCCAAATCGATGGTACGCTACATCGACAGTACACCAAATCGATAGTACGCTATATCGACAGTATACTATATCGATAATACGTTGTATCGACAGTACACCATATCGATAGTACGCTGCATCGACAGTATACTAATATCGATTATACGTTGTATCGACAGTACACCATATCGATAGTACGCTGCATCGACTGCCCGACCCGAGCCAGATTTAAATAAAAAACACGGGATTCTAAAAAGTTTTAATCACAATTTGTTAAATTTGTAAATTGCTTGATTTTGATGTGATGTTAAAATGAAATGGTTGAAAAATCATAAATTCGTATTTAGTACCCTTAGTTATTTATTATTACAATATTTTCAAAATAATATTTCAATATATTAAAAACCGAAAGAAAGTGAATGAAAGTGTTGGTAGGGACGTCTTGAAAAAAGGCCAGGTCAAGAGTACCCTAAACCGAAGAGCATGTATGAAGGGAATTATGAAAGTGGACGAAGCGAAACAAGTATGTAAGGATCGTAGCAAGTGGAAAGAAGTGGTCTCTGCCTACCCCTACGGGAAAGAGGCGTGATTATATGTATGTATGTATGTATTAAAAACCACCAACCCGCTCTGGGCGTGGTGGTTTATGGCCCGTCCTCCCTACGTATCCATAGGGAAGGCTCGTGCCCCAGCAGTGGGGACATAAAATGAGCTGATGATGATGATGATGAATGAATGAATCCTATCAAAGTTAATTATTTTGAAAGTTATTGTAATAATAACTAAGGGTACTAAATACGAATTTATGATTTTTCAATGTTGAATGTTAGAGATAAGATAACGAGCTCCTCAGTAGGTACCTAGTCGAAGTAGGTACCTTGGTATTCCGTGTGAAGTGCGCTTCCACCTTCGGCCACAGAATACATATGCTTCGGCCTTATCGTAGGTACCTATCATTAGGTACGGTAAAGGTCAAGTGCTTCCCCGGTTTGAAATAGATAATGAGAATGACAAAAGCAACCTCCCAATAAAAATGCAAGTAGGTAGGTACCTAATACAATTCAAATAGCAGAATCATTGCATCCTGGGTACCTATATATTTAAAAACTAGTCTAACCCTAATAAGACAGGCTTCTTGGCAGTATTAGGTCAAATCAGATTAGCGATTTGACCTGCTCTTTCAGCCTGACCTAGATTTTAAGAAAACAAATCAATTAGTTACCGAGTTTGGGGGAGACACGGAAAAGCTTTAACAATTTGAAAATAGCACTTTTAACAAATTGAAAATGATGTCAATTTCTTCTGTGACTAGGTAGGTGGGTACCTATAGGTATGTCTTTGGTGGGACACGAATAGTTATATATCTACGAGCCTACGACTTTTACGATCCGGGAGATTCTTCTGTAACAATTGTTTTACAATAACATAAAAAAATACAACAGCTGATCATAAAATATTTCCTTCGTCTAAGTAGTGTATGTACCTAGGTACCTTTTGATTGATATTCCATCAACATTACATGACAACCAATGCTAAATAAACATTCGAATGCATCGTCATCATAAACACAATTATAATTTACCTATAATCTATGTGTAATTAATTAACTACACTGCAGGGTAAAGGCCTACCTAATCCATCCTTTCTCTTTCTCCACTTTTCACTTTACTTTTTTTTAATCCTGAGAAAATGTGCACCCGAAGCTTCCCGCCCGCCGTACTCTAACTCCGTGGGGTTAGCCTGATGCCCTGATGTTATGGCCGACCCACTAAAAACCTAGGGCACTCGTCTACCGCTTGGGCGGGATCCCAAGAACTCTAAGGAGTCGTTCACTAACCTTTCTCTATCCTAGGCCGGTTCGGGTCATAGATTGCTTGTGTGTTGGGTTACCATTTAGGAATTTGAAAAGTCCTGATAAAAAATACTCGCGTCCGTAGGTTTACCCTTGAGACCCTACACGTGACCCCTGGGTGGTGCTAAATGAGTGACACTGTCTGAGTGGTAGAGCCACGCTGCGTTGCAGTACGTAGTGGGCCGGCTCGCCCGGCGTAATACCACCCTCTCACAGAATATCGGCGTGAAACAATGGCACTCGTTGCTGTTGTGTTTCGTCCGGTGAGTGAAAGTACCGGAGGCCCATCTCTCACCCCTCCCCCAATTCCTACTCATCAACCTACCACAAACTGTCAAATTTCCTCAATAGACTTTTGACATTCTGCCTTGATGATATGGTTGAAAATGTATTGAAGAAATTTGACAGTTTTGTATAGGTTGATGTGCAGGTCTATACCTACTTTAACATACCGTACTAGCTAGAGGTACCTATATCACATAGCTAGCTTCCGCCTGCGTGTCATTCGGTTGTTCACAAGTCTGTATCGCGTATCCCAACGAAAATTGTAAATAATACTTTACTTTGTTTACTTCACGAGATAAAAAGTAGTCTATGACATTCTAGGGTTTTCGAACTGTCTCTGTGCAAAAGATTACGTCCATCCAAAGCCTTGTTTTGACGACGACAGAAGCACAAACAAACATAGGTGGTACTTCCGCACGTAGTACCTATTAACCTACCCCTATCAACTGTGATCTCTCGATTTTTTAACCTTAACCTACTAATAGTTTACTAGCTGACCGGCGGACTTCGTAGAACACCCGTAGGTATCATGATGGACCCCTATAACAGCGCCACCTACCGGGTCCAATTGGACATCTAAACCATTCTCGAATCCACTTGAACACATACAGAAAATTTCATCCAAATCGGTCCAGCCGTTTAGGAGTTCAGTGACATACACGTGTGCACAGAAGATTTATATACTAAAGATAGGCAGGTAGATACCTAGTTCTGTTTGGATTAATATACCTACGTAGGTAGCTACCTAACCTAGGAAGGTATAATGTTTTAATGAGAATACCTGACTTCTTTGATACATAAATAGGTGAAGTAGGTAGGTACCTACCTACATATAACATGGTAAAGACCGTTACGGAACATTATGTTTTTTTACCCTTTTACCTACACAAAAGCATACCTAGGTAGGGATAGTCACACACACACCACACAAGCAGTCTGTTCTGTCTGTCTCAAACAGACTACCTACCTACCTACTATTGTACATATCGGAACATCACTACGTATACCTAGACTACCTACTAGATGCGTCTCAAAATGAGGCGAAGGACTCACAGCCAACAAGAGAGAAAATCAATAACCCCGTATATATGACAACAAGAACAGCTGATCGCGGAACAAGTATGTAACAGTTTACAAACACTCACCAAGGCTTTTGCTGATTTTCATCTGTGTTGTTAAAGTTAGTTATTGCGGGATATCTGCAATGTAAAACACAAAACCAAGCTATAATCGACATTCACAAAAACACGCAACACGCAACAATTGAAGCGGAATACTGGCGTCAAGTCGCGTTAGTTTGTTATTGGAAAAAAAGGAAAGATTATTCGATGTTGCGATGAACTGTGAACAAAGGAACAGTTTGTTTTGCAATGAGGGAATCACCTTTGCGCGGTGCATTCTAACACTTTCTTCTTTTCCCAGCCTTCTTGTGTTTTCACCCACTCCTCGCCTGGTGATCGCCAGTCTTTTGATATAAATGGCATTTTCACAAACACAACAAAGTATACACGAACGCGGTGCAGTCACCGCGCCACAAGCGAACGGCAGCAACGCGAAACGGGGTTTGACTCAGTTTGACGCGTAATACCTACTTCCTAGCCAATGTAAATGAAACGAGCGAGAGTGGGAGGCGTTGTTTAGAAAGAGATGTCTGCGCGCACGGCCTTTTTGTTTTCTAGTGGCAAACGTCATGTACAGCTGTTTCTGTCAGTGTCTGTTTTTAGAATTTATTCATCATTTATTTAGTTTGAATAATTGTAAGTAAGCTTCAGCAGTGAAGTCAAAGTCAAAGTCAAAGTCAATTTTTTTTATTCAAATAAATAAACTTACGAAAAGTGCTTTTGTATCGTCCATACATTATTTACCTACTACCCGTTCATTCAGCACGTCTATTTTTTGGCTATCTGTTATCTCATATCTGTAGTAACAATAATAGGTTATAATAATAATGTAAAGATTTGAAATAAATATACAGTGAATATGTTATGTGTGTAAAGTGAAACAATTATTATCTCTGAGTCAGAGTTTATAAAATATTATTAAACCCTGGAAGCTTGGCAGGCCGTTGGTGTGGGATGCAACCTGTGCTGACACCGTGGCTCCCTCACATGTACGCGCCACCTCTCTTCATGTGGGGGCTGCTGCAGTAAATGCTGAAAATCGCAAACGGCACAAATACGCAAACCTGGGTCCAAATTATTTATTTGTTCCGTTTGCGGTGGAGACATTGGGTCCATGGGGGCCGGAGGGGCAAGCAGCTTGTTAAAGTGTTGAGTGCTCGCCTTATTGAAGCCTCCGGTGACAAGAAGGCTGGCAGCTACCTCTGCCAACGTATTAGCTTGGCAATCCAAAGAGGTAATGTTGCCAGCATTCTTGGGACCGTTCCCATGAGCCCACAGCTGGAGGACATTTTTTATTTATAGGTTTTATTTTGTCTTTAGTTATCTTAATTTTTTTTTTTCTTCAATGTAGTTATGTTATGTTTCTTGTAAGTTAATTCTTTATAAAAATATTTAATATCTATATGTTAAGGTCATGCAAAAACAATTGTGTCAATAAATTATTATATTTAATTAAAACATTAATTGCTTATAATAATGCAAGCACGAAAGAAAGAACAAACAATAACATGCTATCAACTGTACTTTGAAATGCTTTGAATGAGATCGATTCCATAGACTATCGTAGTTCTATACGGAAAGGGAAGTAAAATTATTAATATGTAGTAGACATACTGTCTGTAATTATAAAGAGTTTTGTTTAACCATAGACAAAATAGGAATAACCTTCATTTATATTATAAAATGCAATCATGTCATCGTAGCCTTTTAAATGTATGATAATTATGTAAAGTAATGAGAATTAAATTATAATACTAAATAGATTTTACATAATGATTTTTATAATCCAAAAAAACTAAATGATCAATATATGAGAAATCAATTAAAACTTGAAATGTTCAATTGATGTCAACCGCTATATTCTATTTTTATCATTCATTCTTTGGTTGGTTTTCATTCATTCATCTTTTCAACCATACAGCTCGCTGCGTATATTTGAGGTTGTGTTGAAATTTTACATCATCGTAATGGGAGATTCGTCGCTTAATCCGAAATTTAGCAGCACAAGTAATCCAGATCCAGTGCTAAAAAAAGCAGAGCTTGAATATATGAAACTAATTGAACAAAAAAATCTTGAACGAGTGCAAAAGCTGCAGCTGATCAACAGGAGAAATAAGTTTACTGGTTTGGCTATTGGAGCTGGGGTCTTTAGTATTTATTTGTATTCAATTTTTGCTGTCAAGCAAGAAACCTTCCTTGACGACTTTAACGAGCCCGCAAAGGTGCAGCAATAGAAATGGCTGTGGCGAACAAGGTGTTACCAAGATTGCCTCCTTTACCTAGTATCAAAGACATCATCAGGCTTTATAAACTTAGAGCTCTAAGAGAATTATCGCAAAACTTTCTTATGGAACCAAGGTTGATCGACAAATTAGTGCGCGCGGCTGGTAATATAGAAAACCACGTAGTTTGCGAAGTAGGCCCTGGCCCTGGTGGCATTACACGATCGATATTGCGCCAAGCTCCAAGCAAACTTATTTTGATAGAGAAAGATCCTCGGTTTGTTCCATCTCTAGAACTATTAGCAGATGCGTGTAAAGATAGAGTTGATGTGGATATAATTACAGGTGATATTTTAAAAACAAACATTGCACATTTCATACCAGCAGATGTTAAGAAAAATTGGTTCGACCCACCACCACCAATCAATTTGATTGGCAACTTACCATTCAGTGTATCCACAATTTTGATGATTCGCTGGCTTGAAATGATTTCCAAAAATGAAGGACCTTGGGCTTATGGCCGTACCAGGATGACTCTGACCTTTCAGAAAGAAGTGGCACAAAGAATGGCCGCTCGTATATTGGACAAACAAAGATGTAGGCTTTCAGTCATGTGCCAGACTTGGTGCAATGTTAATTATAAGTTTGATATAGCCGGTGATGCATTCCTTCCAAAACC
The DNA here is from genome assembly GCA_949315975.1 of Eudonia truncicolella. NCBI lineage: Eukaryota > Metazoa > Arthropoda > Insecta > Lepidoptera > Crambidae > Eudonia > Eudonia truncicolella. The sequence continues at coordinate 13,741,254 of OX438837.1, read as the reverse complement.
TGATGTTGATGTTGGTGTAGTCACTCTTACTCCTCTCAAGCACCCTTTGATAAAACTGCCATTTAAATTGATTGAGAAAGTTGTTCGACAAATATTTTCTATGAGACAGAAATATTCTATCCGAGGTGCTCAAACACTGTTCCCAGAAGAGGTCCGTGAAGAAATGGCTCTCAAAATGTATAAAATGGCTGAGGTAGACCCTGTGACAAGACCATTTCAAATTGCTAATATGGAGTTTGCGAGAATATGTGCTGCATACAATGAAATTATCAAAATGTATCCAGAACTTGAAAACTATGATTACAGAGCTCCAAAATCTCTTTTGCAACCTCAAACAAATGCCATTGAAGATGATTGAATTGTAGTGTTTTTCTATTATGTAAATAATTTAGTTGATATAAATAAAGTTATTTAGTTCATGTATGTAATAAAAGTTTTATTTATGTCATTTAAGTTTATAACAAGTCAAATAGGTACACTCAGCTATCACTAGTATTACTGCTAGAAACATAAATCAATAAACTAAACCACAACATTTTAAGCATTATCCCCAAAACAATAACAGACTTATTTATAATATAACCAACATGGGATGAGTTAAGCATTCTGTAGGTCAAGAATGCAGTAACTAGGTACCGACATAAATAACTACTTAGATTTGTCTTCATTATTTTCTTCTAATTTCTTTTTCATTTTTGAAACCTTTTTATGTCTGTTGGATTGCATGTGAATTGCAAATGTTTTATCTCCTAAAATAAGTCTGTTACACACATTGCAATAGTTCCGCGAGTTTCCGTCTATATTCTTCTTTTCTTCGTCAAGATTAAATTTGATGGGTTCGTAGCTACAAGGCAGCCCTTTCATATAACTGTCTACTATTTCAATAGCTTTGTTTTTCACTTCTTGGTCCCATTTAGTCAAATCCGTAGTATCCAACTCGTAGATTGGAGGAATCTGCAAAATTGTAAAGTTTAGCGCCATCTTGCGAGTATAAAGAGAAAATGTGCTTTACAGTCTACACTACAGCTCAAATAACAAAAGTTTCTGCTACTCAGCACTAGATGGAGTTGTTGACAAACAATTTCTTTAGTTTGCACGTTTCTTTGCTAGATTGGTTTGTGCTATGAATTTCTTTAAATATAACAATATTAAATATGTCAAATAACAAAGAAATTAATTTAAAAAAGCATGTAATTTATTACAATACAATGTCAATTCAATTCAATACAAGTTCTCTCACGCTCATGTTATTGGAAAAAAAAATGGAAGCGGCATAATATGAATTATTGTGCCTAATACCTATGCACGAAATCTTTTTAACCAGTGCCTAGTGTGACTTTTGTTTACTATCCGTATTCGTTCGATTACGTTTACGACAACGAAAATTAGTATGGCATTGAAGCAGCGCCTCCTGGACATACAAGAAGAGTTAAAATTTTGCCATACAAACTGTCGTTTTCGTTAACGTGATCGAATGGCGAATGAAACTCGCACTGGGCACCCGGGTCTTTCTTCTGTGACCAGGCACTCATCGTTCATTCGATTTCTCGATACATTAGTGTTTTAATATGTGCGGTCGAAACAAGAGGTCTATACAACTTATGATAATTATGAAAGCTTTAAACAAAGCTAAGTATATTAACATTTTATGGCATTATAGGCATAAATGTTCCTACCAATAAGTAGATACCCATACCCAGGTACCCATGATAGGTAGGTATGCCAGAGTCGGATATTCTGAAATAATGGGAAAGTTATCGTTTCTACCTAGTAACAAAATTGACATTTATTGTGTGCTACTGACTTGCATGTCTTCAGTTTAGTAAGTGTTGTGGTTAAAATTTGTTTTTTATAAGTAACAGTTAGAAACATTAATTAGTTAGGTTTCTAATCAACATTCTATTATCATCTAGTTACGGGTCATTCATAATAACACACACCTATATAGTTAGCATCAATATTGTCTAATATGCAATTATTACGATTTTAATAGTAACACCCCTAACAACATAAGATCGCAAACACTACGTGTAGCTCAATCCCTCAGGGAAGTATACTAGGATGTATTTTATTCATTATTTGTATAAATTATATAGTAAAATGTATAAACGAATAATGTTTGTTGTTGCAATGCCCTCGCAGGGCCATGTTTGGGACTTAACACTGTTTTTATAAAATCTTTGTACAACATGATGCAATAATAATAACAATAATAATAATAATGTATTTGCATTTAACATAACAATAAACAATAAATACCTATGACTATGACTATAATTTCACAATCAAATAACTTTCACGTCTTTTTTATTGTCAGAATAATTCAATATTATATCAATTTAAATCAACGCATATGTACCTACCTATTTACCTAAGTATTGTAAATAGGTAGGTATGTGTTGGAACTATCGCGTAAAATGCTTCTTTTAACAGGCTATAAAGGCTAAATTTATGACATTTAGTATTTACTATTGGTTAAATAGACTAATGAACTGAGTAATCGTCATAATGATCTAAACTAATAATGAGTCGTGCGCGCGCGCTCTGATAATAATATAAAAAAGTCGGAAGGTTTCCGTTTTGAACCTCACTTTGAATTGTGGTGCTTACCTAAGTATATTTTATTTACAAAAACACAAATGTTGAAGGTGCTCTTCCAATTGAACCACGATAGCTCAATTGGAAGAGCACCTGACCCGGTATGTCAGAAGGGTGCAAGTTCAAATCCTGCTCGTGGAAATTTTTTCAACATTTGTGTTTTTGTAATTTGTTTCAAACAACAAAATCTGCGTTAAAAGTATATAAACAAAACAAAAACATTTTATATTTTATTTGTTACACCCACCGCCTCTTTGGTGTAGCGGTTAGATCACCAGTCTCAGCCTTATAGGTCCCGAGTTCGACTAGCCGGCGTTATGGATTTCGAAAAAAAATAAAAAAAATTGTTTTTGTCATTTACCTCTCTAGAAGGATGCTCTAAAAATCTTCCTTTGATCATTTTATTCTGCCTTCTGGCGTACCTCCGGGTGCCGATTTTCATGTTCTCTATGCTCAATTGGAGGAGTTTCTTCCCTTCCTCTGTGTTTCTTTGATCCTCTGAGAGCATCAAGTAGTCATGAAACTCTTTGAACCCCAGCGTTTGGAATACTCCCTTGGTGTAGTCGGGTGGTCTGGAAAGTGAGATGAGAGATTTAAATAATGTCAATTATAACTAAATAAATAATAAAAAGAAACACTAATTTCTGAGTTTTTAATATAGAGACGGCTGCCGACTATAGGAGGTAGAAACAAATTGTAGATATTTCTATACGCGATCTTCATACATAGCAAAAAAGACTCTGTGAACGAATGTTTCCCAGTGAAAACTAAACAAATATAGGTCCCAATTATGCAATACCTATACAAATCCTAATAATGTCTACAAAATAATGGACCTCCATAGTCTGGGTGCCTAGTGTGAGTATTGTTTCCTGTCCGTATTCATTCGATTACGTTTACGAAAACGAAAATTAGTATGGCATTGAAGCAGCGCCTCCTGGCGACATACGAGATGAGTTAAAATTTTGCCATACAAATTCTCGTTTTCGTTAACGTGAACGAATGGCGAATGAAACTCGCTCTAGGCACCCTATTGTGGGCTGGAGCTCGATGGTGCAATGGTAATCGCGTCCAACCTGCGATTGCTAAAGTTAAGCAATTTTGGGTAAATTTATCAAAACAATTGGGTGTGTGCAAATGTTATTTTTTTTAGAGAGTTTGTTCATTGCCTCTGAGCATTTTCAGCGTTACCACGCTTATTTGTGGGCGGCGAGAAACTTAAAGGGTTCCTTCTCCATCTTTGAAATGAAGTCATTGCTACAATTATGGATAGTGACAGGTACTGGCTTAGTCACTACGTTTGCCAAATGCGGGTTTGTAATCTCGATCCCGGAGCTATGCATCGAAAAATCTGAACACACACTTTGCCCGACGTGGATGGCGCTTGGCTGAGCGCTTTGCTTAACTTACAAAAATCTAAGCAGTTCAACAAAAGCACAGAAGAGATCATAGTTCCAAAGTAGCTTCACTGTACACACACAGTACACATACATGTAATGCTTGTTGTACACTTTCGGTGTGGGACAGGACGAGACCACGGTAGCTATGTACTACACATAAGCTTATCGTTCGCTTTTATACCTAGATTCCTTTTAGAAATCGTCAATGGACGTGAGCTAGCCATGTCTAATATAATGTAATACTACACAGTTTAATGTACAGACGCCAGCACATCAACCTATCCAAAACTGACAAATTTCTTCAATAAATATTCAACCTTATGCCATAAAAATTTTACAGTTTGTATAAAGTCTGATGTGCAGGCGTGTGTACAGCCGGCCATATTTTTTCTTGTAGTTGATGGCTTCGTGCGATTAGCACATTTAGCCAGTGTCAAAGTAATTTTTCTTACAGGTAATACATAAACAAACAATATTTCCTTCCCGTATGATGATGATGAATGATAATAGAAATGGGAAGTGAGAAATGATATACGCCCCAACCCCTCGAGTATCACAGTAAAGATGTGGGGCTTTACTAAGTCCTCACGCAGACTTCTTGAGAGAATTTGAAAAGTGACGTTGCACTGTTTTGTTTCATTTCTCAACACTCATGCACACTCACGAACACTTAACGGTTAATAATCCACTATTATTTCACATTAATATTCGACATAACACAATTTTTTTTAAATAAAACAAAACCGCAGACATGACTCTTCACTCTCCCGCCAAGAAGTCCCAGCCGGGCCATTAAATTGAAACCCAATTTGACGTTCACCGCCAAATTATAACAGGCGAAAAGCGTGCTGCTTCGAAAGCAAAAAAAATAAACAAAGTCTGACATAACATTAGTATTTTACTTAAAAAACTCACGCTCACTGAGTTTCAATGTCGGGCCGCGGGGTGAATGGACGATACAAAAAGTTACGTGCGCGAGAATTGGCCAAATAATTACCAGAGCAGACGGAAAAAAAACAACTAGCACCATCGACAGCGCCGCGTGCATCGCTAATTCATTTGAATATTTCGAACGATTCCGGAGTATTTCTTTTTTTTAAACTTGCAAATGTTTATTCTTAATTCGAATTTGGAGTTGCGAACTTTGTTGAGGAGTTCGGTGTGATTTGTGGAATTGAAAACGTTTTCTTTTTTTGTGTGTTAGCTAGCTAGTTAGTGTTAGCTAGCTACTAGCTTATTATATTGTATTTGCAAATATACATATTGGACACATATTAGTAATGTGCTGGCGCTTAGTTTTTATTAAACTGAGAATTATGCTTTGCATAATTTTATACATAAAGTTAAAACCTTGTATGGAACTGATTACATTTCTATTAGCCTTTATTTTGGTAGGTATTAATAAAAATATAGAAGCATCAAATTTGAAACCAAGTTTCCACGTTTTGGTAAAAGAGCTTGGCTGATTCTGTAAGACCGCGTGACCGCACCGACGTCTCGATCCTAAAAGATCTTATTATCGTCGACTATGCAAATACGAACCCTCAAGTTCTTCGGACACATCACCCGTAACGAAGACTCCATGGAACGGCTGGTGGTGCAAGGGAAAGTTAAGGGCAAGAGACCTCGCGGGCGCTCTCCAACACAGTGGACAGACCTCATTAAATCTGTGACGAACTCAAACATTAACGTTTGCTTTCACTCTGCCTAGCATAGGGACACATGGCGACGCATCACGAGGGAAGCGGTGAACGGGGAAGTGACCAAGACGTGACCACGACCACTCCACGACCATCTTTAATAAGAATTTAAAATTATGTCTTAACCTCATTCGATTATTCAAATAAAATAATGAGTTTATTGCCGGGAGTAATATTATAAAAATGCAAGTAAATGATCTAAGTTAAAGGCTTTTATATTTACTACATAAATAAAAAAGACATTAAAAAACTTGCACTATAGACGTTAACATATAGGTACCTACCTACGTACGAATTTACTTAGGATTCTAGATGCTTTTGCATTTGACTTCTAGATGCGTTTTTACTTTCCCCTGCTGAATTAAAGATTTGCTTTCGTAGCCAATACCACAGAATAAATAATTGTACTACGTTCAATACGAAATGTCTCAATATATATAAAGCTGCCAACTGACAACACAACAAGGACTTTCCTCATTTCTCTTTCAATTGAATGATAATCTTTAAACATGACATGATTGCATGATTGTTATGGGTGCTTTTCCTTACCCCCACGGCTCGGCTTAGCCGAAGTCCTTAGAGAGGCCTTTAGAGGCGCCCTCTGGTTGTTCCACTTTCGATTTCGATCCGAACGCCTCGGTCGTCATCGGAGACATGCTTGCATGATGCCATTCTCATTAGAAACCCTCTAAGGATGAGAATATCAGCTTCGGCTTGAAAAACCTTCAGTTTCCCGCAGCCCCTAAACGTCCGGTTTCGCTGTATAAGCCAGCAGTAGCTAGCAACAATCCTTAAAAATGTGACAAAAAAGCCTTTCAACTGATCTATTAAAGTAATAGGGCGTGATCAGTGGACCGCCGTTGTAGGAGCGGACCATTAAAACGAAAAAAAAAAACTTTTTTTGGGTTACCCATCTTTTACCCGACTTATACGAAAGTAGCTTGACATCAACGATTGTGAACACGAATGGCGCGCACCAAGCACCTTGCCGGCCAATTAACATCATTACCGATCGCCGCAGCCGGGCTGTGATCACACAAATCCGTGCGGAACTAACTATGCGGTGCGACGGCGGGCAATTCGGGTAATGTTGCTTTAATGAAGTGATGGCGGGAACAAAACGCGAGACGCGGGCCAGGGGAGGGTGGCGTCTGCACTAAGAGTCCAAGAGACGATAGAAGCGACACTTTTCTGTTTCTCGACTGAGCGAGGGGATTCACTCTATTCGATCTATCTTTGGGACTTGGGTTAGACGCATTTGGCCCTATTCGAAATTGGTCTTATTATTGTTTGGTTCTATTCTGTATTTGGTCACATTCGCAGATAACCAATCACACTCGTTCGAAAAAGTGGCAATGGTGATTTAGCACGATCTTGGTAGTGGCAACAGTTCAGCAGGAACGTGCGTTCAACACTTTTTCGATTATCTGCTTCCTAGCTGTCAAGTGTCCAGTGTCCAGTGTCCAGTCAAATTCTATATTATCTATATTTTTGACGACGATAACTGGGCTTGCTGTGTCAAACACGAAGTTCAGAAGAAGTTTGCATGTACCGTACAAGATATCTCATCTAGAATACGAAAGTTTTCACTTATATCACAGTGACATAAGAGTCAGACATACTCTGTGGTCGCCGGTGGCTACTGCGCACACGCATCGCGGCACCACTGATCTTGATACTGCAGCATGAATGGAAACAGAAACGACGACGACCGACCGTCATTACGGTTAAACACGTTGGATAAGTGTAAAAATCGTAGAGAACTATTCAAATTGTGTCAATTATTATTATAATTATTACCAACAATGTAATATTTTGGAATGCGATAAAAATGAAATTGAAATACAATGCTTTTTATATTATGTTGCAAAGTTTGATGCACTTTTTATTTTTCAATTTGTGTAGGATCAGATACTAACATTCTAGAATGCAAATAGATTGAAATAGTTGCAATGGTTTTAAGGTTAAATTTATTGCCCTTTTTGTATTGCAATTTTCTCGTTTTCGTTGACGTAATCGAAGGGTGAACAAAGCTCTTACTCACAACTCAAACCCAAGTTTGTAAAAGCCATCTGAGGCCAATAGCAAACTCTCCAAAAAAAAAACAACAAACCTATCAACTAAGAACTTTGGCTGTACATTATTGAGATAATTTTAGGGGTCGTATCAGGTAAGTTATAGTCTGGAATAAAATAAGCTATAATTTCATTGCATAATAGAGTTTAAAGTCCAAACTCTCAGAAGTGTAGGTACTCCTAGCATAGGCAAATCACATGTAAGCATAAGTCATGACCATCGTTGGGACGTGTAATTATACTAAAAACGAAATTCACTTTTGCATGTTGAGCTATGCACTAACAAAATAGCTTTTTAATATTAATTTAACAAAAAATGAAACAGTAGGTAAAAACTTGAATAATTACTCTTAAGTACCAAAGACAATTAACGCGTAAATAAAGTAGGCAGGCACGCATGTAACATGAGACCATAGACAACCGCAGATGCCACTGGTGCGGACGTTGCCCGCCCGCCATCTTGGTTTTGTTCAACTTTTCTTATTATTATGATTTTAAGGACACAGGCAGGACCATGGCAGGACATTCACTTACTTAAAACATATTTTTATATCTAAGATAAACCAAATATTCAAAAGGAGGTTTCGATTGATTTTGGCATTCTTATAGTTACATATTTTGTAATATTGCGCTTTTATAATAAGTACTTAACTTATGTATTTTTCTATTATATAATGACATAAACTTTAAACATCCATTTATTTCAATGCAAAACTTTCCTAGTGTTGATAATCAAAACCAAAAAGAAAGAAAGGTACTTAGTGAATGTAGGTATGTAAACATGTGTCTTACAAATAAACAAAGAATAAGCTCCGATTTCTTATTCCGTGTTTTGTCTCTTTTACTCTAAATCAAAATGAAGTTTACATGACAGGAACAAAACGCGGAATAACTATTCGGAGCTTATTCTTTGTTAATTTGTAAGGCACATAGTTTTAGAACGTACTTTCCGTGCTGGATTCTCTGCTTGTTGTGTCTCTCGTGGAAGTCCAGTAACTCTTGGATGAGGCCCTCTTGCAGCATGCCGTCCACTCTATCGTTAAGGCGAATGTCGTGAACGCTCTGGAAATCACAAAGACTTAATAAGAAACTATGAATGAGAGTAGGTAGGGAAGTGGCATCAATGTTCGAAAGGAACCAGCGAACGACGTTTTTTCCTTTAATCATCATTTAAGTATTTAGTAACAATTAAATATAGATCACCTGCTTCGTAGCTTTTACCCGTGTAATTTCAATGAAATCTGATATCTGTTTTTGAAAAAGACAAGGTGTTGAAAAAATTCCACGAGCGGGAGTCGTACCCGCACCCCATGACATGCCGGGTCGGGTGCATTACCAACTATGCTATCGTATGCGAACAAATTGTAATTTGAAAAAAGACAGTGTTGAAAAAAAGATAGCATAGTTGGTAGTGTACACACGCCTGCACATCAACCTACCACAAACTGTCAAACTTCTTCAATAGACTTTGAACTTTATGCCCTGAGTATATGGATGAGAATGTATTGAAGAAATTTGTCAATTTTGGATAGGTCGATGTGCAGGCGTCTGTACCTAACCCATCATGTCTTGTCATGGGGTGCGCTGGCGAATTTTTTCAACACTGTCTTTTTTCAAATATGTAAATAATCACATCTAATGTTATTTTTTGGCGACAAAAAATATGTCAAACAATAGGTTTAAAGTATCGAACACTTTAAGCCCCTACGATACGATGGTGCCACAACTATACTAACAACATTTTAAAATGATAATATACATATAATATATATATATAACTAAAAACTGCTTCGACACATTGTAGTTTACGTTAACTCGACCATAAAATATTCAACGACAATTGAAATTTATAGATATAACTTTGGTATGTATACAATGTATGCATCACCTCTGCAGTGAATGGAACACGATTACTGTGCAAATAATTCATTCATTCCCAATTAGACGACCGTCAGGGCCGCACAGAGCCACGCACGACCATCGCACGACCCTATGTCGTTATAACCATAGACTACTTTTATTAGGCTGTGTTGCGTGTTAACTCCTTCTTTATTCGTAACCTATGAAGTATGGTGTGATCCTGTCAGAAAACTGGTCAGAAGAGAGTTTACAATATTGTATACTGTAAAATTTTATCTTTCCTCGTTAGTCCCCAAAAGGCTTTAGAGAAATTCTCATTTTCGTTTATTTCCTTGGATTTAGTGACTTTCAAACTGTAACACTGCAATAAAGTCAAAGTTATAGACAAATTTTCTATTCAAATAATAAGTGCTTTTAAATCGTCTACAACATCTTTTTACCTACTAACCATTCAGAACGTCTATCTTTTAGCTGTGGGGAAGAATGGGCGCAACTGCAAAGCTTGAACAGAAGTAACGACATTTACAAAAAAAAAAAATTCGTAACTAAAATAAATCATAAAAAAAATTCAATACATTTCTTATTAAAAACTTTCAAGAGCCCAGAATTACAAATAATGCTTACATCTATACATTTACTAAATAAGTGATTCTTAAATAACATACTTGGGCACTGTGTATGTACCAACGCTTAACACTGCAAAACTAACTACTAGAATGACGCTGCATACCTATTCAGTGAAATGGAGGAATGGACATTCCATTATTTTTTTTGCAATGCATTCATATGCAGAATGCGACAAAGCGTGGTTCAATCCCTATAGCCCGTTAGACTAACTGACGTGAAACCATACCTAACACAACTGGTAACGGGACCGTTATTAATGCTAAACATCCCAGCCGAAATACGTCCACTGCTGAACCAAAGCCTCCAAGACCTATCTATCTAGGAAGAAGCCTACACCGCGTCTGCACTAAATTGTGTTAAATAGCGCATTAATAATAATTACTTATCAAAAAAAATATCCACAGATGAAAACAACAGTTTGTATAAACCGCAGAATCCATGATCATCATTAGCCTATACTAGTCCACAGATGGACATAGGCCAAGTGCACGCTACCGATTACGATCCGCGGCTACTCTCATCCAGCTCTTGCCAGCCACGGAGCACCGCATAATGCCTTATACAAATAGCCTAGAATACGAATTCCAACTGCGTTTCGGCCCTTTGCCGTCGATCACAACACAAAACATGTTCGTCAGTGTCAACCGAATTAAAGGAGAATTACTAATTCAGCAACATTAAGTATAAGTTTATATATCTAAGATCAGTGAAGTCATGGACGCCACAGTGTAATGAGGACATGTCAGTATTCAGAAAATAGTTTGCAAAATGTGGTGCAGCCCTGACATAAAACACTTTTTAATTTTTATTGTTTCGTGAAAATCTTGATTTTGAGATTTATAATTTAAAAGATTATATATGGCATGTATATGAATATTTTACTGAAAAACTTTCACAAGCGGCACTCGAACCCGTACCTCCTCGAAGGCAATTGGTTAGGTTTCCTACCATAAAGCTATGGTAATTGTATGAACAATGTATCTGACTCGTGCAGTCAACAATTTGGTTATATTATATTATAGTAGATGCAAATAAGTAAATTATACATTATTATTATTATTCAATGCCAACAACAACTGCGTCATCAACATTCGATTTTAATATTTAATAAATACCAAGGATCAGCTAAGTATAGGCAAGCTTTATTTATAGATATAGCAATTTTATTTCCGACGGTTTAACGACTGGCTTTTTTTTAAAGTTCAAAATTATTTATGTTCATAATTTGTTAATGTGGAAGCAATGTATTCATATAAAAAATAGTTAGAATAATTAATAATTCTTCTTATCTGTTTTATCTAAGAACTAAGAAATTTTCTATTCATTCTGAGCGCCTATTGCCGAGATTTATTCACTTTGTAGTTTTTACTTCTTAACTCGAGCACATCTTCTGAACTGAACTCTACTACTCTCACCTACTGTTTTATTTATTTGCCAATGTCAAAGTACAAAAGATATTAGACATTTTTTTTTTGTTTAATAAAAGATGGTAAATGTTTGATGGTAAATGTTATCCCCCCCAACTTTACTAAAATCTCGATCCGACTTCTTGAGACAATTTGAAAAGTGACGTTGCACTGTTTTATTTTATATGCCAACACTTATGCACGTTCAATAATTTACGAACACTGAATTGACTTCTTGGCGGGAAAGTGAAGAGTCATGTCTGCGGTTTTGTTTTATTTTCTATAATTTGTGTTATGTCGAATATTAATGTGAAATAATGGTGGATTATTAACCATTAAGTGTTCGTGAGTGTACATGAGTGTTGGCAAATGAAACAAAACAGCGCAACGTCACATTTCAAATTCTCTCAAGAAGTCTGCGTGAGGGCTTAGTAAAGCCCCACATCTTTACTGAGATACTCGAGGGGTTGGGGGGTTATATCATTTCTCACTTCTCATTTTTATTATCATTCATCATCATCATACTGACTGGAAGGAAATATTGTATATTTATGTATTACTTGTAAGAAAAATTACTTTGACACTGGCTAAATGTGCTAATCGCACGAAGCCATCAACTAAAAGAAAGAACACTGAATTAATCCACCATTATTTCATACCAATATTTTATCTTCGCTTTTCCACCTAGGTTTCGTAATCTACTATTTTTCGTTTTATATGTGTTCACACTTAATCGTGTATAATCCACCATTACTTTCATATCAATATTGACAGAACACATTTTTTTAAAAATGGAACGAAAATGCAAACATGTCTCCTCGTTTTCCCGCCAAGAAGTTCCAATCTACTGCTTGTCGTTATCTGTGGTCTCACACACCGACACGGCACCCACACCGCGACAGGATGACATAACGCACTGTGAACTTGCGTGACTCATCTGGCATTGCTCACTGCAAGTCTCGTGCATTCGCCACCACAACACAATGCTGATCAAATAACCCTTATTCTCTACAAATGTAAGTCTAAATTACCTGAAATTGAATGCAATAGAGCCAGATAATCTTGGCAAAATCTAAATTGATACCCCATATAAGTATAATTTATAGGGAACTTTGTGTTGTGACCGAAATGAGGTAACGTGTGTTACGTGTGTACTATAACGCCGTCACATTGGTATTATAAGCATAAGAAAATTTTAGTACGTTTAATAAAATAAATAAATAAATACCTACGACTTTATAAAAATCAGAAATTCTTGTAAAATTTTATGTCAGACTCAAGGCTTATGCCGATTGTCTTTTATTCCCTAGATCGCATTGCTTCTTTTCACTCATTCTTATCTCTCGTTCAAACATCCTTTGACATTCACTTGCTCCTAACGTTCTGCGATACCATCCGAACCCCTCGGATAATCTAGTAGGGAAAGGGGACACGCTTACTTGCGTGATGCATTCCCTCTAAAGGTAAAACACGGCACGAGGAAGCCTTTATGTTTCTCGCCGGCCCCTAAAAAAGCCCCTTATAAAAACCATCAGCAAACTCTCTCCAAAAAAACCTTACGTACCATTTTATTTTAATTCTAAAGTATACGCGAACACTAAATTTTAATATTGAAATTAAACATTGCTTACGATTTATCTCTACTAGTGAGCACGGACTCTGTAAAGTGTTCAAAACGTCAGGGTAAAATAATGTAAAATAAAACGCGAGTACACCAAAGCAAACCCGTAAAAGTGTTTATTTTCAATGAGTTAAATAGAGTTGTTTGAAAATATTAAGTTCAATGTAAAGAATCTCGTAGCTAAAATTCTCTTTTGCATGTTCAGTGGAAAATACACTTATATATTTTATCAGAGAAATCAATAAACTAAAGCAAAGAGCTTTTCATTAAAATAATTATAGCTTAAACTTTTCTACTACTTTTCTGCGGAGTTGTTATTGGTTTTTTTTTACCGTATATAAAAACCAAATATATCATAATATAATAAACTACTATATAATAATATACTTTGGCACAGATATAATTAAAAGCTTTTGTCGCAAACCACTCAAAGCTGGTACAGTATTATTTTTAAAGTATAATTATTCTTGAGCTAACTTTATACAATATGTATCAGATATCAGATGTCATAACGAAGACTCGAAGTGTAGCCGATCTAGATCTTGTACGCAGAGAAACTTTGACATAATTATTAACTTTAAATTATTACGCAATTTTTAAATCAATATTTATATTGCGACGTCACATCAAAATAAACATGTCACAGTATTAGTAGTTCAGTAACCTCTGTGTACTAACATTTATGACCACTGACGCTTGCTTATGCACGCCTGACGCGCATGACGTCACTAAGGCCGGGTTCCCACTACGCCGGACCGGCAGATTTGCCGGGCAGGTAACACTGGAGGGCTAGTGGCTGTACAATTTATATGAAGCTATTCACATTATCCCGGGTCCGGCAAAAATACCGAGCCCGGCATTTTTACCGGCGTTTTGTCACTGCGAAGTGCCGGTAAAGCCACCGGACCGGAGTAATGTGAATGGGTTTGCGCACCGGCGCGAACGAGTTTGCTTGTCTCTTAGTGCGAGTCACAGGGCACAAAGCGATATGCTACATGCTGCCTTTACGAAGGGAAAAATATATGTGTAAGTTGAAAAATTTGAACCTATCGACATCGCCCGCCGTCATCAATAGAAAATCCTAATCGAAATATTAATTATGTACAACATACTAGAAAGCTCTGCCTCAAAGTAATTTCTTTTATTACAATTTATTGATAGCCGAAAAATTAAACAAATTTACTTTATTTACGAATATCACCACAACACAACAATTTCGTCGTCCATTGTGCGCACAGGTCCAAATTCAACTGAGGGGAGCTGTACTTGACTGTCCGATTTTCTTGTGGGATCCTGTGTAATGTGAACACCTCTGTCCGGTGTCCGGTTTCCGGCAAATCTGCCGGTCCGGCGTAGTCCGGCGTAATGGGAAGCCGGCCTAATATGTATAAATATGTAATTAATAATGGCATAAAAAATATGTCTAAGCAACGCTACATACAAGATCTAGATCGTGTAAACTTTAACCCTCTTATTCATAAAAACTATTTGAGCATTATTTAGTTAAATATTGTTTTGTCAACGTCATTTTGAATTTGAGAAAAAGAGACAAAACAATGATTAACTAAATAATGCTTAAATAGTTCTTATGAATAAGAGGGTAGGTCTTTTAATTATTACCACCCACACCTATCTAATACACGTTGTATAAAGTTAGCTTAAGCATAAATATTCTTTAGAAATTATACTATACCAACTGGTTAATGTAACAACTGTTTGAGTCATCTTAATCATCATCAGCTCATTTGTATGTCCTCACTGCTGGGGCCCGAGCCTTCCCAATGGATGGATAGGGAGAACGGGCCATAAACCACTTGATGGTCGTTAACGACTGCTAATGCAGCCGGGACCAACGGCTTTACGTGCCTTCCGAAGCACGGAGGAGCTCGAGATGATACATTTTTGGTCACCCATCCGATGACCGGCCTCGGCGAAAGTTGCTTAACCTCAGCACTTGCAAACCGGACGCGTTAACCACTACGCCATCATCGAGCTGTTTGAGTGGTTTACGACAAAAGTTTTGTCAAAAGCTTTCAATTATCAGTGCCAAAGTATGTTTTTAATTATTTTTGGTATACCAAGTTGTATATAGGCGAAAGTACCTGTAGGTACTCAACATATCCGACATTAATTCAATGTCACCTTATATATTGGAGCAGCCTGTTAAAGCTAACAAGATTGAGTGCCTGTAAGTAGATTACCAACAAAAGTGGGCTGAGACAAATTAAGGACTAATTAAACTACTAACTGCCGCACTCTGCGACGTTAATTAACATTAATTAATATTTGGCATCTAGGATTTTGTAAAAGTCATTCAATACTTCAATTCAATTCAATACAATACAACATCAAACCCCGAGGCACTTTTTAGGCTCTAATACTGAAGCTCGTAAGCACTGTCTTGGTATTAAAAATTAAAGGTTCTAGATAATTATTAAGTGTTAGGGTTCCTTTTTTTAACCTAGAAACAAGCATAACTGGTAGTAGTATGATTATGGTAAGATATAATTTTACGCAAATTTTCGGCGGGTTGGACAGAGCCACGATAGTACTTTTTTAAATTGTGTTAGTAATACTTCCATCTTTTTTGTTATTATGCCCTGAAACTTCGAATTCTGTACCTCAACCGCCGGCGCCGGTGAAATCCACCAACCACCACCAAACTCATTATATTTAAATTTAAAAATGACAAAAAATACACTGAGATTTTTTTTTTATTATTTACGCTTAGCTTATTGTTTTAATGTCAATAGTCATCGGTGACTTTAAATACTAGTGGCTCTAATTATGAGTGTCAATCATTTTTATTTTCACGGGTCAAAAATTGGCACCCTGATATATTAAGCCTAGGGGGCGATTTATGAATCTGAAATTAAAAGTGATATGAAATACACAACCAAATATAATATTTTTTGCATTATTTATAATTTGATTATTAAGTATATGTATCTTCGATACTTACTTCTTTTTGAGAATTTTCGGTGTCAAAAATAAGTTACCACTAACTTTAAATAAAAGAAAAAGGAGCACTTGTAATTAATATCAATAATTATAACAATTTGTCACCGGTTCTTAGATCATCACCTTAAATAATAAAGGTGCTACTTTGATTCCATTACTTAAATCGAATAACAACCTAAAAGAAAACTCCCCCCTCTCCAGTAACTGACCGATTGGACGCCACGATACTATCGGTTAACCAATCAATTAAACATAATCTACACGGGCACAACACTATTCGATAAAAAAGGCCGCAAGCGGTGCATCGCCATGTTTTAATTGAATCGTTTTTGTCTGCATCGGACCACGGGCCGACTGTCACGGATTATAAACCACTTTAAATATTAAAATAAATTCAATCTAAATGAGCGACTTTGTACTTGGTACAATCGGTAGCATTTAAAGCACGACACTGCCGTGCAAATATCGCACATATCACTGTCGGAAGAAGGTGTTACACCCGAATTGTCACTTCACATGGTGTGTCGTCGAGTGAAGCCTGACCTTGGACGGTGCCCACAAATTTTCGTATAATTTGAATTGAACACGACCATTCATTATCCTTGTAATATCGCGTGTCTGCTACTACGCTGGAATCAGTTAATTTATGTTAAATAATCCGAATGGCTTCCTTTATTTCGATGAATGGAAAATATCAACGGACAAGTCGCCTAATTAAGAAACGTAGTTGCTTTACTTCAGCAAATGCGCGCTTAAACGGCCGCACCTTAAGCTGCAGTACCTATCATAGCGGTTTATTTACCTTTCCGTGGGGTATTAACTTGTTTTTTTTTTTGTTTTGCTTGAACATCTTTATGTTTATGAAATGAATAGGTTAGCATTTTTATTACGAGGCATACAATACAGTGGCAAAGCCTTCGGCAATTTGTTTAAGCACTGTTCAGATGTGACGCGTGAGAACTCTACCTTATATTGAAATGTTGTAGGATTCTGCCTCAAATACGATTGGATAGCGACTACCCTAATACCTAATGTTGTGAAGCAGTATTGTCTTGCACTGCTGTGCTACGGTTTGAAGGGTAGGGTTCCAGTTAAATTACAGGGCATAGAAGCATAAAAACTGAAACTTCTTGGTCGTATTAGAGCGAGCGAGCGTATATGCACTTGGTGTCAGCAGCAATAGACTGTGGTGGCCGCTTTCGACCAGGCCGACCGTATGTTCGTTTGCCAGCTCGGTAACAGTAAAAAAAAGTGAGAACTGTTCCATATTTAAAATGTCAAACACAATCGGCGTTCGACATTGTTCTAACTTTAAAAAGAAAACTCGACCGTCTAAATTATAAATTTGACTTCAAACGTTCGAACGTCGAACATGGAAGCAGCAGCTCCCGAGGCCTAGCTTTGAAAAAGTTACAGACATGGGTTTTCTATTTATATGGACCTGTCAAAACATTTACAAAGCCCGGTCTACACTTTTAAAAAAAAGTGATGATGTTAGATGGTACTGTTTGGCGACTGGTGGTGATTGATGAAATATGAATGAAGGATGCTATCCTTTAATTCACGCAGATTTACTGAGATAGGAAATATGAAAGTGACGTTCCGCTGTTTTATTGAATTTACTAACATTCATGTTTGTTTACATAAACTTAATAGAAATCATTTAATTCAGGCAACTAATTATGTACATATGGCTTACCATATGTACATAATTAACTAACTAATTACATAGAGTAACTTATTACATAGAGGCCCATATTATAAATAAGTTTACAGACTAACATGTAAAACTATAAGACTATGTTACACGTAAGGGCGGCGACGTACGACGCAGCGTGGTGTCCAGTAGCCGGCTCCGGAACCGCCGGAACATGACACCTTTCAGCCAAAACTCTTCTTTTATGAATGTCGACAGATGTTCGGTCGCTATATTCACTACAAATGAAATAAAATTCACATTGTGGCGGAACTCCAACCGTTCGACCCTCGGAGTGAATTTGGTTTTGATCCGCACATACTCTACGATCTCCTCAGCCTTCGTAGAGTAGTGGAGCCGGGACACGTATAGCAGCGTCGTAGGTGCAGCTGGACGCAGCAGGTGCAGATTGGTTCGGTCCGGTCGCGGTCGGTTGTTGTCACAGTTTGCAACAGACGGGTTTCCTCTTCTTCCTTTCCACTGTGATGAAACCCTCCTCGTCGCGGTGATGGACCAGTGGAGCTGCAGGCGCGCTTATCTTCCGCTGTTGAATCGGACGCTGCTCAGGTTGCGGAGCGGCGCAGACAGGTTGGCTAGCGGCAGCAGCAGCGTAGGCACGTTGAGGAGTAGACCTGCATGCACGTGGCGTCGTCGCACCGCAGCGGCGGCAGCGGGGCGGGCGGGGGGGCGTGGTGCATCGCACGCGGCGGCGGCGGCGCCAGCGGCCGGTGACGGTGACGCATCCATATGCGCCGACTCGAAACTGCCGATAAATTTATGCATTTTGCGCTCCGCGACGAGTGTTCACATTAGCGGCCTCGGGTGACCTACTTACCGAGGCATTGTTGCTTAATAACACTACCTGGGCACGCAACTCACCAATGGTGTTATTCGAGGCCTCTAATTTCTCCACTACTTCTGCCAGGCTCGTTTTCAGGGAGTTGATGTCCTTTAACAGCCTGTTGACATCGACGTGGTCGAATGTGACGGGAGGCAGCTTGTGAAGCTCCTTCGCCAAGAATGAGGGCACGTCGTCCGGGTCGTCTCCTTGAACAGGGTGATGATGTCCTGGAGACTTCTTTCAGTTCCATCCCTCCGGCGAGATGGCAGATGTCATGGCAAAGCCAACCATCTGGTTGGCTCTGCCTTGCCACTGCAAATCTTGTCTTCCTTGAAGTTCGACTTGCAGATCTGCAAGATGCTGACCTCGTCCATGGTGTCAGTCAATGGCGTTTAGTATGAACTCCAACAGCTCGTTGACTATGAGTTGTTGGGAACCAATAGTCTAAAACACGTGCAGCGGCTATGGCCGCGCGTATCGCGAATTAAGTTTCTTACTGATAATCCACTATTATTATTAATATAAATAAACCACAGTATCTACCTTTACAAATATAATAAAGATATAGTGGCAACAGTGTTTGACAGTTTATATAATTTTGATACTTAGGGTAGTCCCTAAGAATCAAAATTATATAAATGAAACAGATAAATGTAATCAAACTGTATTACCAGAACACCTTCCGACTCACAATCGTTTTTATCTAGGCGTGTGTGTTTAATAAATGTTTGTGTAACCTTGTGTCCGGTCGTAAAACGATATAAAGTCGCAGTTTCGGGATGTGCGAGATATTAACATTCAGCGTGTAGCCAGCTGCCAGCTGACCGCCCTTGACTCCAGCTGGGGTGGCCATGAATACGTTTCTGATAGTATAATTCAAGTTTCGCGGCAGGAAGAACCTTGGTGTTCGCTAGAATAAACGTGTAGAGATTAGCCGGCAAAATTGTTGTGAATTTACATTCCGTGTCACATGAAGTGTCGTTCATTTGTACGATCATTTATTCATCAATCAAGTACAAACAAGTGCTACACAGGGTAAAAGGAACTACAAAGCATTGTAGTTACTTTACTAGCAGGCGTGACCATTTTAGAGTTATACCTTCTTTGCTTGGATGATATAAAAGTATTTTTTTTTTTAAATACGACGATAGCAGAAGTAATTGAGAGTATTGCTACTTAATGTTATTTTTATGCTAGTTTTAATTAGTTTTAATTTTATTTAGATAAATTATGCACATACAATTACTTTATAAATAGGTACGTATTATAATTTGATGTGAAACACCTATTTGAGTCACGACGCTCACTGGTATTTAATAGCAGTTCAGCTATCATTGATGGAAAGAGGTTTTTGTAACGTCGTGGCATAGTAAAAAAAGTAAGAAAAACACATAGACAACTGACTTCACGTTCGCGCCAAAACTGAGGGCGTTCGCCTTTGCCAGCCCGAACCATAGACTATTATAATAAATATTTATAAAACGCCTTGGTGACTGGGTGGCAAAGCGCTCGGTTTGATATCCGGAGGTCCTGGGTTTATTGCAAAGGTCGGGCAAACTATGTTTCGGATTTTTCGACGGATTTGTGATTAACAATCCGCATTTGAAAAGCGTGGCGGTTAAATTAATACTCATCAATTGGTTTTATCACCAAGACGATGACATGATTTCAATAAATAAGTAATTTAAAAGTCTTTATCATTCAAAACATGGCTAAATCATCACGCTTGCCGAATGCGGGTTGGAGATCACAAACCCGGGCTACGTTTCGAAAAATCCATAACGACCATTCACGTTTTTCAAACTAGAACCTGCCGATATTATAGCGACCGCTTTACCGAGGCGTTTAACCCGTTAGCCTGTAATGAAAACAATTACTCCCCACTAAAAGGATTCATACAAAAACAATCGGTGGCCTGCAAAAAGGTTGCCCACTCAAGTCAAAACAGTGTAGGTTTCCCGTGACCCCATTCCTGATCTTGGGAGCTGGTTGGCGCTCGGCGGTAAACAAAACCACTCTTAATGGTTATGTAAATGAAGCGACGCTCATGTCGGCCGCCGCGGCGCGCGGCGAGCTCACCTACGATGCGATCGCGCCTGTGGTCCAAGCGAGCGGGCAAAGCGGGCTAAGCCCAATCACGGGAGGCTGTGTAAATCACCAGTATAACTTACACTCGCCAGCTCATTTATGTACCCACTGCTGGGGTACGAGCCTTCCCTATGGATGGATAGGGAGAACGTGCTATAAATCAACAAGCGGGCCCAGTGCGGATTGGTGGTTGTTAACGACTGCTAATGCAGCCGGGACCAACGGCTTTACGTGCCTTACGAAGCACGAAGGAGTTCGAGATGAAAAACTAAGCTATTGTGGCTATATCCGAACCGTGTAAATTTAGTTCACACTATAGTAAACATTTATAACAATAAATCATTTACAAATAACCATAGGGGAGTTGCACAAAATACGGACCCACAGAAGGTAATCTTCATATAAACCAGCTCGAGCAGCGCACATGTGACTCTCCTCCTCTCACGGACACAGGATCTCGCAACAGCTGCGCCCGGACTGTTTTCAGCTGTTGCGAGATCCCGTGTCCGTGAGAGGCTGTCTATCCATTGTCTATTGTGTCTTTTGTGTGCGTTGCTCGAGCGCGATATGTATTAAGCTTCAAATAGTTATTCCGTATTTTGTCTCTCTTACTCTAATTCGAAATGACGTTTACATGACAGGAATATAACACGGAATTACTATTCGGAACTTATACTCTGTTTATTTGTAAGGGGGTGTGGAAATTATTTCATTTTAACTACTACTACAGGAGTAGGAGGAGGCGCTCGATGGCGCAGTGGTTAACGCGCCCGGTCTGCGAGTGCTGAGGTTAAGCAATTTTCGCAAAGCCAAGTCATGGGATGGGTGACCAATACTTTATCATCTCGAGCTCATCCGTGCTTCGGAAGGCACGTAAAGCCGTTGGTCCCGGCTGCATTATCAGTCTTTAACAACCACCAATCCGCACTGGGCCCGTGTGTTGGTTAATGGTCCGTTCTCCCTATCCATCCATATCCCTATGGATCGTGCCCCAGCAGTGGCGACAAAAAAAGAGCTGATCATGATGAACTACTACAACTTTTAAATACTTCCTTTGTCCGGTGCAAATTTAAAGTCAACTGTTTGAAAAAACGGGAATGAAAAAACCCAAAAAACAAAAAAATATGACGACGCCCGCTATCCGTCCGCACTCAGACCATAGTCCGTACAAAGAACTCAGTGCGTTGCGCATTGAAAAAAGTGTTTGAAAAACAAACAGCGTCCCCGAGATTAGGGAGCCATGAGCCACGCTCAAGAATTCCAGTTCCTAAGTCGGCGGCCATCAAACATCCACTCGTACGCATGGCGGCAACCTCATCGTCTCACTCCTCAATACTTTCACTTTACTTTCCGATTGGGCACTTCAGTTAGCCTCTTACGATCCAATAGAGACCTCGTTCACGGGAACGTCGTTCATTCAAAGATGAGTAGAATGCAGCTTACTTAATAGGTGTTGTTTGAGCTTTTCTTAATATACCTATATTTTTGTATTGTAAAAATGTGTCAAAAATTCCACAAGTTGGATTTGTATTCGCACCCTCTAACATACCGTGTCAGGTGCACTTCTAATAGGACTGCGTTATGTAAGAACGAATTAAGCGACAAAATTGAAAACAAATATAGCTTTGAATGCAGATCGATTCCAGGCATGACAAACTATGTATTCAGCTATTTTTGTGTTCAAAAACGGGGTGAATCAGGCGACATGTCAAAATTTGTTAGAACTTTTGCACACATTCGTTACGTAATAAAGAATTATGCGCCTAGGTTACTGTTACAAAATACACAAACAGTATTTTAAAATGCATAAACGAATTATATCCACAAAAGTTGTAGATAATCCGTTTCATTTATTTATTAAAAACGCAATATCGAACTAACCGCCTAAAATGGCAGTGGCAATGGCATGGTCACCTCACGAAGTAGACTTAACAAGAGACCAAAAAGAGGTACAAAGAGAGCCCCACCGCACTTTTCAGGTCATTGCGAGCAACTTTGGCCAGAAGGAAAACTAATTTCACAGCCCAAGTTGGACGATATAAAATCTCTACTACACCTTATTCCATCTGATGTTAGACAATATTATGAAAATTTAACAGGATCTCATGATTTAGAAGATGTTGAAGGTTTTGGGAATGGATCTATTGATTTTGATATAGAAGAAGAAGATTAGAAAAATAATAATTGAATACATTTATTTTTTATTAAAAGTTAAGTTTTTAGAAGTTTTTTATGTTGGTTTTATGAAGGTGTGTTTTTAGTTTTGTTTATTTTGAACGATATTTGTATGAAGTTGATGATTACGAAATAAATAATATTATTAGTTAGTTTATATATAGAGTATAGTTTAATTTTAAATAGAGATCGGCTTTTACCGATTGAAATAGTTTTAGTTTTATAAACGACAGGGAGACAAGCAAACATGTTGATATTATTGGGGTATTTGACTAAAAAAAATTTATTCAAATTTTTGTGTATTTCGTGATCAGCAATGCCATACAAGATCATCTTAGAGAAATGGTATAATTTTTGTTTTACTTGAGAACTTTGCATTAAAATATTTGAATTTAATTTTATACTGCGTTTTATTTCGCCCGAAACTAATTGTATCAAAGAAGCAAACGACAATAATGTCTTATAGTACGTTATTGACAAATTCAATTAATATGAATATAACTAAAATACATTAACGAATTAAGCGGAAAAATGGCTATATCTTTTAAAGTACATTCTGAACCGTAATATTTTCTTAATTAAACAAGACTACATACACATATTACATTTAAGTAAAAATATCATACACGTAACATAAATAATGAGCACACAGCGACAATTTTAACTTTAAAATCTTTGAAGATCATTTTTTTTCAAATTCTATCTAGTGTCGCTTAATCTATTCTTACATAACGCTGTCCAATTATTCTATCGCGGTAGGTATCTTTTTTTTACACAACGGGGAATCGCTTTGGTCTGCGCCTCACCTTATATTAAGTGACGTAAAGGTGACATAAGTGACAGTTATGTTAGTGCATTGTTGTGTGCACAGTTGGAAATAAGATAGCCAGTTCTTCATTAACTGAGGATTCCTGGTGAAAACCGCTTCTACCAAGCCTTTTTATCGCTTACTTTCAAGTGTGCTAAAGCGTACAACTGGCTTGGTAAAAAACAAAAATTTAAAAAATCCATTATACCAGCCTGCGTGATTAATAATAACTAAATAGAAAACTGAAAAGGCCGGAACAAGATAAAAATTCAATAATTACATAAATGCAGCAAAATTAATCGAAACAATATCAAACATAAGAACTGTATACAATTAAAAATATCAATACGGTAGTCCTTCGAAATTTTATGCAACATCATACATAATATGCTATGTCAAATCATTCTCACTTTGTGCTCCGAGAGGGTTACAAACCCTACGGCATATTTTTGTTACAAACTTTTTCGAATAAAAACTAACGACACATAATAGACAATGGATGAAAACGAAATTATTTTTATATATTAGAAAAGTGACTTACGCCCCGCGTAGAGCTAACAAGTCGATTGTGCGCGATTGGTCACACGCCGCCGTGTCTGATCTGTTTTGACGAAAGCGTTTAACAAAAAGCAAAAAAAAAAAAAAAGGATTATCACTTTGTAACTAGATCGGTGGCAAGTTGAAAATGCAGGTTCGGCGGTCAGAAACCTAGGTACCACGTCAGCTCATTTGTATGTGCTCACTGCTGGGGCACGGGCGTTCCCTATGGATGTATAGGTAGAACAGGTCATAAACCACCATGCGGGCCCAGTGGTGGTTGTTAACGACTGCTAACGCAGCCGGGACCAAGGCTATACGTGCCTTCCGAAGCACGGAGGAGCTCGAGATGATAAATTTTTGGTAACCCATCCGATGACCGGCCTTTGCGAAAGTTACTTAACGTCAGTAATCGTAGAATGGGCGTGTTAACCACTACGCCATCGAGCTTATCTAGGAACACTCGTCGTAGGTATAATCTCAAGATTTTGCAGTACAGTCACGAACATGTATACAATGTATACAAACTCTATAGTATGTCTTAAGTTTGGTTGAAAATGTATTGAAGAAATTTGACATTTTTGGATAAGTTGATGTGCTGCACGCGTCTGTACATACCATCAGCTTACAGTAAAATTTCAATGTAATTCTGTATTCAATATTTTTTGGCGACGAAAACTTGTGTCTAACAATTGGGTTACTGTGCTAAACGCTGGTGCAAACAGTGTTAACTAAAGAAACATAATGTGCGCATTTAAACGTTCATCGTCGTTGACAAGTCATCGCTACATTAAGGTATTTGACAGGTTTTTAGAAAAATATGTCTAATGGTTCATTATAGCATAATATATTTGCAATTTGATTAATACGTTCTTTATTTTTTTATGAAAATCGCCATTAAAATTCAAATGAATTAACAGCGTTTGTTATGTTGGTTGTCCTTAAATAAATAAATATGAATAAAATAGCCGCAAAAAACGATGCGTGCAGGTCACGTGATGTCGTGACGTCACCTGCTTGTAAACAAAATTTTAGCTGTCAAATCACAGAATACTTCGAGTGACATTTACTGTAAACAAGCAGGTGACGTCACTTCAGATTCAGCCAATCCCGTGCATTTTCGATCACGTGGTCAAGCATAAAAATTTAATTATTTTATTAATGATTTTGTATAAAAAATAATACTTATTTTAAAATTATGTGCTGGCTAAATTGGTTTACTGTTAAATTAACAAAAATGTTTACTGTTAAGTTAACAACAGTTTGATCTATATTTTCATTGCAGTCAAATACCCTATTGATGGGTATTGACTTAATCACCACGCTTGTCAAATGCAGGTTGGTGATCACCACCAAAATCACCTTTTGCATCAAAAAGTACGAAACACACTTTGCTCCACCCGGGAATTGAACCCAAACTGATAACCGAGAACCACTAAGTCGTGGCCCGGTATTATAACATTTTTTGTTTTTTATTTACGGAATTTTATGATCGGTATTAGATATTCGATTCAAACCATAAGTTAAGTCATTAAAAAGTTGTTAGCCACAGAGGTATTCTATGTATGTTACGTTTGTCTATGGTAGAAAAAGTAACTTATAAAATGTGTAGAATAACCTACCGTAACACATAGCGAGTTACCACCATTTAAGGTTAGGGTGCAGCAGGGATGTGAAGAAAAAAACAAGGACGGCAGGTGAGTTTAGTACAGGCTGTTTGAAAGTTGGATGCTTTCATTTAAAAACCGTAGATTGATCTTCCGATCCCGGAATATATTTTGCGATTTATTATTCAATTAATAATAATCCTAGTATAAAATGTTGCAAACCATAATAATAATCCTTGTAAATATAACTTGTAGCCTGTTTTTTTTTTGCCTTTAAAAATAGATTTTCTGGTCAATAATAATTACAGCACGGACTATAAAAAATTTCGTTCCTTATTTTGAAATAACGTTAGTAAAGGAGGACGGGCAAAAATATATGGATGCCAGCCTAAAAACCAATAACAACATGCGATATATCGTTGGAAATATTTTTTTTATGTACTTTAATTATTGTTATGGTGGGAAGTCCCAAGCTGCTGTGTAAAAAAAGTTTAGACGCAATAAAGCCAGACTCCTTCTTAAATATTTAGGGGTTTATTTTTATGTTTATCATCAATTTCTCATTTTTTTTCGTAAAACTAACATAGTGAAGTACCAAAAAAATTAAATCAGTAAAGTGCAAATTGTACTCGCAGACTAAGGGTTCTGTACGTATAGTCTTTTAGCATTTGATATGCCTTTATATTGGCTGTCGGTCCAATCTAGCAGCACTACAGCATAAGATGAGTGAGAGCGAGATATGTCAAATCTAAACGTCTAATCCGTATAATTATTATCAATCTAGATCTGTCACATGTATAATACATAAGTATATCTACGTATATTTTTATCAATCGATAAAAATTTGTTTTGGTTTGACGTTTAGATGTGACAAAATGTGACAGAATGTAAAATTACTTAGCTCACACTATTTCTGAGAAAATAAGTAAGATCTAGGGGACATATTGTCTTGCTCTACAAAAATAAAACAAATAAATGTTTTTTTTTAAATATCAGTACTCTGCTAATGAAACATTTGAGAGACACGTTAAAGGATTTAATAGGAAAACAAAAGTATTAGGTAATACTCCAGCGCGCCCAACACTTGCTTTATAAAAATAAATAGGTACATATTTTGACAACAGTTGATAATATTTATGTCAGCACAGACTACCTGAGTTTTAGTACCTACATAAAATGACGTAATGCTTGTTAAACCATTTTATGATAAAAAAATTATGATTTTTTTTTGTTTAAATCTGCTTTATTGTGCCATAACTTTTTACACACAGCGATTTGGTACTTCCCGCCATAACAATAATTAAAGTACATAAAAAATCCTTTCCAATGATATATCGCATGTTGTTATAGTTTTCTAGGCTAGAACGCCTGTCCTCCTTTAAATCTTTCCAAACTGAAAGTATAAAGCAAATCCAACAGTTTATAATGTCTCATAAAATTGTTCATTTCTTTATTCTTAAAGTAGACCATTCTATTTGTCTTTTGCCACCGTACCACATGTCATCGTACCACAGATTAAGTAATAGTTATCATACTGTGATCAAGATCAATGACCATTTTTTTGATAGATTTTGCTGATTGCCTCATACGGCATTTCAGCTTCACCGGCATTTGATACATCTATCATAGGAAGTTTATTTTACAAGGAATTTTCTCGCTCTCAATAACAGAGTTTACCAAAGATACCAAAGATATCAGACATCAAAAACGGAGCATCCTGTACGTGGCTTTATGAAGAAGGGCGCAACAGGTGGCGAGCGTGTGTTGCATCGCGTGCCTTCACCATAATACATGGACGATTTAAAAAATAATGATTGCACATTAAAGGACAATTGCTATTGTATCAGTAATCATTTCATACTTTCTCAACGTGTACGTATGAGTTGAGAAATGTAACTCAAATTCTATGAACTTAAGAATTAAAATTATCTTTACAATGTCTTTTATTAATGTAATTATATAGGTACACAAGTGTTGCTAAAAAAACTCATGTTTCAGTGCTCGCGTAAATCGTAAATGTAATAAATATATAATGTAATAAATAAATCAATAAAAATTCCTTAAGAACAATAACTATTAGGGAATAAATATTCAGAATGTTATTAAGGTTAAAGGTTTTATTTGTACTATATATATGTATATACAGACATAGCTACATTGTCGCCTTACAAGTTCCCGCGTATGTTTTCGTGTTGTTTAACCATCTCGTAGATACGTATCTTCAAGCTGTTGAAGATGCGTGCGGACCGCTAGCTTCTAACATTTGTCATCTAACAAGTTACAAATAAAACAATGATCTGTTCACCTTTCGCTTGCACGTCACAAAGCAAAGTAAAAACATCAGAGAATAAAATACGGCCTTATTAGTCGATAGGGGTGTCACCATAAAGACGTAACACTCCAACTAGACAGGTCAGAACGACGAACGTAGCAGTAAAGCGAAGTCCAACGCGTAAATGGCTACTCTACAAATTGAAAAAAATATTAAATTAAAAATATCACAATAGTTTCCGCTGCTAATCAGTACAAAAATATGTGGAATGTTAAAAAGAAAAAGAAAATGAGGGAAATTGCACAAACTTTATAGTAGGGTAGTTTGATTTAGAAGCCTACGGAACCGAATAATTCCTTTGTGGAATATTTTGATGTGATTGAAATAATTATTTTGTAGGCAAATTTTACAATAAATTTTTTTGTCTATAGTTTGGCTCGCAGATTGGTACATGAAAAGAATTTTAATGCCGAGCATTTGGTCGAAATTTTTTTAACCATATTGTGCTCAAAAAGTATTAGTAATACAAGATTATTCGTAGCCATTTACTTTATTTATTACTTGTAACAATAGGCAACGTGAACGCGTAGCCATGTGGGCAAATTCTGTGAGGGCCTCATTGTGAGGGCCTCATGTGAGGACCTTAGTCTCTTTCTTATTATACAACAGCCTCCATGGCCTAGTGGTTAAGATGGAAAGTTACCGGTCAGAGACCCAAAGGTCCCGGGTTCGATTCCCAGCCTTCTTTCCTTGTTTATGCTCGGTTTTTTTGGTCAGCTATTGACGATTTTAGGTGAAGGGCGCTTCTACCTTCGGCCTTATCGTCGCTTAATCTCAAATAAGATGAAAACCAAGTTCTTACTCGTTAAGAATTAAAAAAATATATTTTAAAGTGCCAACCCTGTATATGGCACGCGCACGCGCACCCTGCCCGCCACCTGCCCGGCCGGGTGTTTCGATAAAGGGTACACGTTGTTTCGATATTTCTTGGCGCTTTAAATGGTGTATTCCTCTATCTATATTAATATCAATAAATTAATGGACCTTATTTATCGAATCGAACCTAACAATGTTTAAGTATCTACGTGTAAGGATTATTTTGATGAAGGCCAGTCACTGAATCTCTTTCCGGCTTATATTGGTATGTTTAACTTGCTAGCTACTAAGAAAAAATATAAAATGGATAACTTAAAGTATATTATAATGTAATCTAAGAGATTTTTTGATCAGCTGATAATATTACTTAAATATATTGTAACAAGAGTTTTTAACGCGGATCGTGCTCGGTGGCGTGCACTTAGAGAGGCCTATGTCCAGCAGTGGACTAGTATGAATAAATATGATGATGATGAT
Source organism: Eudonia truncicolella (assembly GCA_949315975.1). Lineage (NCBI taxonomy): Eukaryota > Metazoa > Arthropoda > Insecta > Lepidoptera > Crambidae > Eudonia > Eudonia truncicolella. The sequence continues at coordinate 13,711,629 of OX438837.1, read as the reverse complement.
GAAGTTTTTTTAATATTCTTAGGTTTCGTGTCATCAACACATAAATGTCCTAGTACCTAGGTTAGTGGCACCCTTAGAATAATTACGTATAGAAAGATAGTCTTCATACAAGTTTTTTTTTTGAGAGTTTTGCTGATTGCCTCAGACGGCATTTTCAGCTTCACCGGGCTTGTTTGGGGGCGGCGAGGAACGTAAAGGGTCCCTCAAGCCATGTGAAACGAATTAGTGCGCGTCCCCGTGCCCTACTAGATTCTCCGAAGGGTTTGCATCGGATCGGGGAGCGGAACAACCCGAGGGCGCCTCTAAAGGCTCGGACCTCGGCTCGGGTTGACCGGGCCGTGGTGGAGGACAGAAGCGCTCAGGTACATGTCTGTACCTGGTGTAGAGCGCGTGTGACCCGGTTCTTCGTACCCTTGTTCTTCAAGTAGGTGTCTTGGGCCTAAACTAGAGTGCATGTTTAGTGTATTCTGTAAATGTGTTGTGGCATTTACAGGATCGGGCGGGGCCAAAAAAGGTGCTTCAAAATGGGCGCGCGGACTTAATTTCTATACGTAATTATTCTAAGGAACTTCCCTTGTTCGACAGGAACCAGAGATCAACCTTTTTTTCTTTAGTCATTATTAAAAATAGACATAGTCAGCAACTGATTTGTGACTTTAGCAACAATTAAGTACAAACCACATGCTTTCTAGCGGTCATCTATACTAATATTATAAAGAAAAAATTGTATGTTTGCAACGAATGCACTCAAAAACTACTGGACTGATTTAAAAAAATCTTTTAACATTAGAATGCTACATTAGCGCTGAGTATCATAGGCTATATTAAAAAAGAAATGTCCACCCGTGCGAAGCCGGGACGGGCCGCTAGTCCAATATAATTTCTACAAACTTCTACATTACTTATTGGCTGCGAAAACACGGTTTCAAACACTGGGTTACTGTTGTAAAATTTGGTGCCACTACGACATACACAAGATGGGACCATAAACCACCAGCACCACACTCGCTGGGCCAATGCTGGGATTATAATATTCACGTACAGTGCTTCTATTTACTTACTTTTAAAGTATGTCTCTAAAAACGCAACCGAATGTTAAATTTCCATGACCATTATTTATTAGATTTATTATCTATACTATTAATAAAGAGGTAATGTTTGTGTCTTTGTTTGTTTGTATGCCTGGGCTAATCTCTGGAACTATTGGTCCAATTCCAAAAAATCTTTCACCGATAGAATGCTGCATATCTTGCGGGTAACATATGTTATATTTTGTTTTGATAAATTGCTTTGTTTTTAAATCTTAAATCCACACGGACAAAGTGGTGGGTTAAGTGTCATGTATGACTAGAATTCAGAACAACGTCCTTCACTGTTGTTTTATTTTTGATTTTCGTATGAACTTTAGAGAGCTGTAAAACTATAAATCGAAATCGATCACGTATTACACAATATAGTTAAAGCAAAAGAAGTAATATTAACTCTATAATACTCTTTAACTGATAAAAATCCGATGACAGCCGAAACACGAAGTTTGCGAGAACATTAAGAAAGTAAGTAGATGCACTGTACCTCGAAGTTGTCAGCCTTCTAAAAGCGGGCACTTCAACGACATTTACAAAACTATAAATTCAGTAGGTAGCTCTCTTAACTAGCTTATTATTAAGCTTTATGCTATTAACTTGTAAAAAAAAAACAAACTTAAGATTAACTGAAAAGGTTTTGCTATCACAGTACCGTCGTTGTAAATAGCTTTTTTTAATTGCTTCTATCTGTGCACCTGTAAAACTACATACGTGGTATAACTTTTTATTTTTTTTAATCAATACATAATTTACTTACTTACACCTTGAGGAGAGACTTCTTGGCGGGAAAGTAAAGAGTCATGTCTGCGGTTTTGTTTAATTTTCTTAAATTTGTATTATCTCGAATATTAATGTGAAATAATGGTGGATTATTAACTGGTGTTCGTGAGTGTGCATGAGTGGCAAAAACAGTGCAACGTCACTTTTCAAATTCTCTCAAGAAGTCTGCGTGAGGACTTGGTAAAGCCCCACATCCTTACTAAGATATTCGAGGGTATGGGGGTATATCATTTCTCACTTCCCATTTCTATAATCATTCATCATCATATAGGAAGGAAATATTGTTTATTTATGTATTACTTGTAAGAAAAAATACTTTTTCATTGGCTAAATGCTTGTGCAAAGCCATAAATAACACCTTGAGGCGCGTTTAATCGCTTCTATTAGCGATTACCATAATATATTTTTAATATAGATCTATTACAAGTCCCCGGTCGTTGTGGTATGATGGCATTCGTTATAACTCGCATTTGGACATCGGGGTTTATGTGGCAAGGTCTGGCCCAGCAGTGGGACGTCTATAGGCTTATGGTTGTAACAAAATATGTCTTTGTTAATAAACTAGTTATGTTTTTACTACTCCAGGTATTAAAAAAGAAAGAAAGAAGAAGGAAAGAAAATTTATTGCTTTTGAGTCAAAATACTAGTGCTGTAAATTATGGTGCATGATCGATCATATACATAACTTGGATACCAATCGACAATAATTGTGTAAGTGTTTTTTTTTATATATTTTAGCGTTTTATTAACGCTTAAATATACTTAAGTAAAATTTAAACACTGAAAAAAGACGACAACCTCAGGCGGGAATCGAACCACGCACCTTCCTCATTCCGGGCGGCTGCCTTAACCACTTGGCTACCGAGGTCTGGCTTTCACCCGTCGAAAATTGTGTAATTTATAGCGTTAATAGGTTAAAATAAATTGATTTTTTAAATATAAATTGATAATAGTCTAGATATTTTTTTTTTTTGACAAAGTTTTGTTTGACCAATTAAAACATGTGGTCTAGCCACTAGACCACAGGGGCAGTTGAAAGCGGTTAGCCACTCTGTGTTATTTATTAATTACGTAACCAATTGGTTATTTATCCAAGGTAATATTTATCATAAATATTCTAACAAAAAATAAATGGGGAGACAGGGCATAATTAATCCACCACTCCAAGCAAATCTATCTTTAAATGCCCAGAGTAGACTTACGAACCGACGGCATAGTGACATTCACAAGAGCTACTTGTAGCCTAAACTGAATAAATGATTTTGAATTTTGATTTTTTTTTATGCAGATTTGGTTTAGTTTGTAGAGGAATACCTCTACAAACTAAAACAACCCCATCGCATATTCGACACGTATACTTTTTAAGCGTTCCGAGCGTCCACCAGTTTGCTCCGTATTGTACAGGTAGAAATTTATTTAAAATCGACAAACATCTGCTGTGGGTGGAAAAAAAAACTACGCGTTTGCGTCGTATCGAGCCTCGTCGTGTGTCGCTCGTGTTTTGCCTGGAAGTGTATATATTAAACCAAAAAAGAGGTTTAATAACAATTTTTTTTATTGTTTTTATTGTAACTTGGTTTTTTCCTTTTATTTTTCAAACATGATCTACTTTTAATTATCCTGTTGTTTAGGGCCAGTTTTACCTTATCCTTCTTAAATGCGTCAGGTGGCCTATGTAAAATTTTGAAAACACGAAAAAGATGTACTTCACGTCAATATATAATACATAATTTATGGGCTACACCTGAAATAAAATATTTTTGCTTTTATATATTTAAGTATTAAATTTCGGAAGACCACCTCTTTTGCCATTGCCAATAGACACGGGGAGAATGGGCAAAGTTATACAGTACTTCCTAACGTTTTTAAAAATCGGTTACAATCACCTCAGGAGACCACCAACGTTTTAGAGCACATAAAAAAAACTCCGGCTGTTCAATATTCATAATTTAGATAGTCGGCAAAGGTTAGTCGCGTGAGAGGTTAAGGAAAAATTATAATAGCATTCTTTGCTAACGAACGGCGGTCTCCTGCGCATGCACATTGTAATATTAATTAGTAAATGCAAATTCGGATTCCGCATCGTTCGGGTTAAACCACCATGTCTTGTGGTGCCGTGCCATTATCCGAAACGCAGGGAAGTGTTAAAATTAAATCGTCCATAACAGACAAGCGTCTATTACTTTTATTAATTACTTTTTGTATTCATGAGGAATGGATAATTGAGTAAAATTGGTTTTCTTTTTCATTTATTGTTTACATTGAGTGGTGTGCCGATAAAATTAATGGGTTGTAGCACCAATATTCGACATGAACCAGTCATCGTCACTTTTTCCTTTAATTATTTAATAAAAACCTGGGTCGGTAACAAATTTTTCTCTTAAGGGTGGGTGCGCAGAGCAAAAAAAGCCAACAGTGCAGTCCCGGTTAAGTTGATGTAATTGAAAATACTATCGTATTACATAAACAAAATATATATTTATGTAGTATCAAATGGAACGTGTTTACAATTAGTCCGATCCATAAATTCAAAAATTCATAGTTTTTTCTACAATATCATTTAAAGTTGGGCAAAATCATGAAAACGAACGACGGCGTTAAGTTGCATATCTAATAGTTTATCTTAATTATTGTACCTCTGGTTTTGTCTAAACAATCACCAACGTCTTAAGGCGCCAGTCGTGTACGAATCAGTGTTCTTACAGTATTATCAGAAACTAAGATGTATTTTTTTAGTTATTAAAAAAGTTACAAATGAAATTTATTTAACTCACTTTACAGTGTGGCAAAAACACGAAATGTATTCAGATAACATTTATTCTTAAATCCTCTACAATAACCTCACTTACTTACATTTTTGAGAAATGCCTTAGTTTTCTTATTTTAAGTGGTTTAATTAAGTGGTAATTTTAAGAAATCGACCTGTGTATTTTTTCTTTTAAAAAACCTCTTTTGGAGAAGTCACAATTTAGCCACTTACAAAACAACTATTAAGTAATGTAATAAAAAAAAATGTATTGATAAATACATTTTAAGTACATTTTGGAACTGATTGAAATTTCGACGAGTTTTTGTTTATAAACACTCAAGAAGTTTTGAAAACAACAAAAAACATGGTAATAATCCCATTAATAATAATTATTCTAATACTCGTTATATGTATCATGTTTCATGTCTTAGTTCTTCGCATAGAGTAGTGCTAGGCTATTACTTATTGTATTTAAAACTATTTGAGACTTGAGGAAATAAATGTGTCAACAATTAAAATTAAATTGCAGCTCAAGCACGATTTCCGTTTAACATATTTTTAAATATTTTTTTACATAAGTGTTTTTTATATATTTTAGCGTTTTATTAACGCTTAAATATACTTAAGTAAAATTTAAACACTTTTTAAGTATATTTAAGCGTTAATAAAACGCTAAAATATATAAAAAACACTTATCTATAACGCAGCTTCATCTTAACCGAATGTTCAAATATTTGTAAAAATATTTCTTTCGGATCTCAGAGGTGAAAACTTCTAAGATTGATGAAGCAATGTTGACTAAAAAACATAAGCATCAATCACTGAAAAATTTCGACGGGTAAAAGCCAGACCTCGGTAGCCAAGTGGTTAAGGCAGCCGCCCGGAATGCGGAAGGTGCGTGGTTCGATTCCCGCCTGAGGTTGTCGTCTTTTTTCAGTGTTTAAATTTTATTTTTTTACAGTAATAAAGCGGACTCAACCCGTTGTTTAACATCGCTGTTCGAGCGAAAAATCTATTTAAAAGTTGGATTTTTTTTCGTTCACGATTACTTACGACTACGAACCGCTCCGGTCTTGGGTGGCTTAAAAAACGTAAACAACGCGGTTCACCTGCGCGCGCACAGATTGGCAGGTGGCGTGGCGCGCGGCCTGCGCGGGTGCATCTGCGGGCTGGCCTCGAGATTCAGCATTTTACCGCGAGGGCGGCGCTGCTGAGTCGACAATTTATGTTGATGTCGACTTTTACTTTGTTGATCCGTTGAAAGCGCAGTGCATAGAATAATGCTGTTGATCTATTTTGTTGTCGTCCAGCCATATCATGTAGAAGCCTCAGGTACGGCTTTGTTTCCAAATTTTACTCGCTCAACATTAAGGCTAAAGCCCAGATCATTTAGTATTTATACATAAAAATGAGCTCGTTGGCGCAGCAACTAGCGCATTCGGGACTTCGTGTTGCGAATAGTTGCGATCGTGCAAGCCTACGTTTCTTAATGCCTGGTCAAGGATGGATGCCCAAAATAAAATAAAGTCTACTCTCCCGTTCTGCTGAAGCTATCATCCGATTGATGTCGTAAGATGACAGTCATTGTTTCAACCAGTATGTTGGATGATGCCCATACCCCCATTTGCTAATATTCATTTAGTGAGTCTGAGCCAGCAGTTGGACATTTAAAGTCTGATCAATACGGCGGCACACTGAAAAATGCACCATTTTTCGTCGAATTGTTTAAAACTATAATATGATTAACGAATCTGAAATGTTGATTTAGATAAATTCATGTCTTTATCTTGAACTTTCTAGCTTAAATACACGATTGTATAATTTTGACTCAGCAAGCAACAAAAATACTTAATTTATATGCTTAGAAACCACTCAAATACATTGATAACATCAATATTCGTAGCTGCATATTTTGATAACTAAAACCAATATTAAAAAAAATTATATTTTTTAGATTCTGTTAATATGCGGTCTTAATTGTCACAGGCGCTACGTATTTTCAACCTTATGACAGCACAGGTAAGGATCAGCCTTTTTCAATGCTCACAAATTGTGTCGTCTTATGAGCAAACATGCTCGGAGATACGACGTCCGAATAAAAAAAATAAAAATAAACAGAAGACAGTCAATTACAATATCGTGTGGACTAGCGTTCGTATATTCGCATGTTCGTTCGTCGCCACCTGCGACATAGTCAAATGCTTTATTTGAACCATTGCACATGCTCACATTTAATGTTCGCGTTGACTTTATAAAAATAAACACGACCTGTCGCCGACACGACGACGGACGCGATGAAATAAGTAATATTGGTCAGATGGCATTTGTGTCTACTTTATGTCTTTTGGAATTTAGATACAACTTTGGGTAATTAATAGTGAGATTAGTTGGTTGATGTTGATAAACCCGGAAGGGAGTTACAGAAAAGGTTTTTCTGTGTATTAAAGAACGTAGATGCGTTTGCGATATGGCAAAAGATGGAATACTACCCATCCAGTGTGGGAGACCCGATCCCGTTATTCTCGCGACGCGATATTAGTGAACGGCCACAGGTAGATGAGTACATCTACCTAGGACGTTTGATCAGGCTCGGACGACATTCACTTGCGAAAGAAATAAGTAAGAGGGGTGCGGATGGCATGGGCGGCCTGTGGCAAAATTCGCGTTGTTTTTGATTCAAAAACTCCCCAATCACTGAAGACAAAATACCAGTGCGTTCTTCCGGTTCTGACTTGTGTTTGCGAAACACGGACTTTAACTGACGGCATGGTACAAAAGTTGAAGGTAGCGCAAAGGGCCATGGAGCGATCTAAGCTAGGAATATCCCTGCGAGACAGAATACGCAATAGATTCAAAAATTCCCCAATCACTGAAGACCAAATACCAGTGCCACTAATACCAGTGTGTTCTTCCGGTTCTGACTTATGCTTGCGAAACATGGACTTTAACTGTCGGCATGGTACAAAAGTTGAAGGTAACACAAAAGGCCATCTATGCTAGGGATATCCCTGCGATACAGAATACGCAATACCACTATACGCCAAGCTTAGATACGTCAGAAAAGTTGGAGAGGCATACGTCCAGCAGTGGGCATCACTACGCTGAAAAGAAGGAAGGAAGGAGTGTGGGAGAAAGCCTTCTCACGAAAAACTGTTGTACCTTCATTTATCTGCCATTGGGACCACGCACCAATTACCGAGTTTTTAAACCTTGCAAAAATGTACGAATAGCTCAATGGCGCAGCGGTAAACGCGCTCGGTCTGCGATTGCTGAAGTTAAGCAACTTTCCTAAAGACTGGTCATCGGATGAGTGACCAAAAACTTATCGTCCCGTGCTTCTCCGTGCTTCGGATATCACGTAAAGCTGTTGTTCCCGGTTGCATTAGCAGTCGTTAACAACGCCCAATGCACTGGTCCCGCCCGTTCTCCCTGTGTTATTGCCATCTTTAAGTAGTGAGCTCGTGCCCCAGCAGCTTGAGCACGAGCATGAGCTGGTAATAGACTTACATTCTAGCAGTAGAGACTCTCTAAACATTCGATAAAAAAGGACCAACCTGTTCGCACTTGAGCCACAAGATGACGGTGGCCTCCGGTCTTCGAAGTTGACCTTCGCTTAGCTTCTGCTCTGCCAGGATGTCGCTGTGACGACGGCCTGTCTTCAGCCACACCTCGATGGACCTGGAAACGAGGATGACTTTAAAACTTTCTTTCTTTATTCTTTAAGACTTTCTTTATGACTTTCTTTATGACTTTAAAACGGATTCGTTGCTAGGTGCTGTGATGTGATGTGATATGGACGATTGGAGTACCTAGGAACAGGGTTACTTTTAAATCAAGAAAAACACACCACACCTATAGATCCTTTAGTAGCTGCTAAAGTGGGTGCTCCTAGATTAAGTTGTCAGCTCAGTAGTATAAAAAATTACTAAGTTGAAAACAAAAGAGTAGCGAAAGCGATCCATCACCAGAGAATATCAATTGATGACGAGACCATATTATTTGCAGACCCTATATGCTCATTTTTTTGGGTCTTTGTAAGGAGATTTAGATCTTTCAGAGGTAGATTGAATCATACTTACCGGTACCACAGAAGAAAAACACTCCAGTACTTAGAAGATATTGTAAGGCTTTATTGCAAGGCGCAACCTTCTACAATCTTCTAAGTACCTTGGCATTTTCCAATATATTATCGCTGTACGGAGAAAAGAAATGCCTGAATGGTTCTTCTCAGTACAAGTTCACCCGCCCTGTGTAGACTTACGAACCGATGGCATAGTGACATTCATAAGAGCTACTTGTAGCCTAAACCAAATGAATGATTTTGAATTTTGAATTTTTTACCGTTTTACATTATGGTGACTCTAAACTGATAATTAAAAGTGATGAATGTTATGACTTTAATCGTGTTTTGGCCCGCACCGGTTAACTAGAACAAAGTGTCGATTCGAGAGGCTGTTCCCACGGTTCTATGACAATAGGTCGGTACAAATATGACGTTGGTGTCGTGTTACCGACCAATTTCGTGTCGCCAACCGAGTGGAAGCAAAAAAATGACACCACATCCCACAGGCCTTCCATACTTACTAGTTTCGGGTGCGTTTAGACGCGGTAGAGAAAATCGTACAAAGAAATAAGAATACCTCTTAGCCTTACTCTTAGCAGAAATCGTGACAATAAATCTATAGTTCGCCTCGGTGGCCTCGGTGGCCGAGTGGCAAAGCGCTCAGCCCGATACCCGAAGGTCCCGGGTTCAATTCCCAGGTCGGGCAAAGTGTGTATTGGATTTTTCGATGCATGGCCCGGGTTTATGATGAACCCGCATTTGGAAAGCGTGGTGATTAAGCTATTACCCATCAATTGTAGTGATAAATTGATTTCAAAGATGGAGGCTTTTGCCCAGCAGTGGAACAGTTATAAGCTATTTACTATATCTATAGTTGAATCTATCAAAAGATGGAATGGTCTATTAGCACACCTTTTCCCTCCTTCCTATGATATGGGCCTGAGGTCCTTCAAACGAGGCGTGAAGAGTCGCGCTTTGTGGGCTTTGAGGAGTGTGAATGATGCTGCGCGTCTGGACTCCATTTCTAGTCAACATCAGGTGGAGTGGAGTCATTAGCTGTGCTAACTATTTTAAAAAAATCTTTTATTTGTTGTTAATGAGATGCTCGAGGTATTAAAATTTGTTCACCCATCTGGTGAACCGATATTGAGAAAATAGCTTAACTTGAAACGTCAATTTCATATATATAAAATAAGACTAGACTAATAATACTCTAGAATTAGGTTTTTATAATGTTTTATTGTTTTTATATTAAAAAATTGTAAAATCTAGTTTTAAGAAAAAAATAAAATAAAGAGTATAATAATAATAATAGTGTCCGTGAACAGGCATAAGTTGGCAAATAAACAAAAACAGTGCAAGCTGTAAGTCTGCATTTAGGTCTCAGCAATTTTACCTTTATGTTTCAAACCTCTATGTAGGGCATGTAAAATTAGTTGATATCAAAAAAACCAAACTTCTAATTCAAGTAACACAGGCAAGTGCACTCTCCCGCACAAACGCAGCACACACATCTTAGACTCTTAGTCCACACCGCCCTCCTACATAAAGACATTAACTTCAGTCTCCTATCCTCGTAATGGCCACTTAAAAACTCATAAAAGTGAACTCTAAGCCCGTTGAAGTCCCGAGATCTCCCTTCAGATGGCGCCACTCCTTTGACAAGTACTCCACGAGCTTTATAGTCTTATGCATGGCTTTAGCATGCTTCTGTTTTGGTACTAAAAGCTTGCTAAAAGTTGTCTAGACATTGCCATTGGTCTTAGACCAATAGGTGCGTGTGGACATCTATCGACTAGTCGGTCTGAGACCTCCATGAATCCCACCACCTACCTAACCTGAGGCTGCCATATTATGAAAATAATATTTGATAATATTACAAAAAGCCTTTATGCTGAACATTAAGTAATAATAAATTTAGCCGCCTCTGTGGTCTAGTCCACCTAGTCCTACAACCACCACCACCACCTAGTAGTCTAGTCTAGTGGCTAAGACCACCGGTTTAGACCCAGAGGTCCCGGGTTCGATTCCCAGCGGTACATGTTTGTGTACTCGGCTTGGTTGGTGGTAGGGTAGTCCGCCTATCTAGCTACCACTATGTACAAGAAAAGAGCACAAGGCCAATACAACTGCGTCGAGGAGGTAAGACAGGGAGACGCAATCTCTCCGAAACTGTTTACAAACGCGTTGGAGGATGTCTTCAAGACACTCGATCGTAATGGACGGGGCATCAATATTAATGGCCAATACATCTCACACCTGCGATTTGTAGATGACATTGTCATTATGGCGGAATCTCTGCAGGATCTGGAAGGAATGCTGAACAGTCTTGACGAGTCTTCGCGACAGGTAGGTCTCAAGATGAACCTAAACAAGACCAAGTTCATGTTTAATAGTCACATATCCCCGAGACTTGTAGTCGTAGGCGACGCTACTCTTGAGGTTGTGCAAGATTACATATATCTTGACTAAATTATACAACTGGGTAGGCACAACTTCAAGAAAGAGGCGGACAGGAGGATTCGTCTGGACTGGGCGGCGTTTGGGAAGCTACGCAATATTTTTCAGTCGTCGATTCTCCAGTGCTTGAAAACGAAACTTATTAATCAGAGCGTCCTGTCTGTAATGAGTAATGACCTACGGGGCAAAAACATGGATACTCACGATAGGGCTGGTCCACCAGTTCAAAGTCGCTCAGCGTGCGATGGAGCGAGCGATGCTTGGAGTTTCTCTGGCGGATAGAATCCGCAACGAAGTTATTCTACAGAGAACTAAGGTCACCGACATAGCTAGCAGAATCGGCACCTTGAGTAGAAGTGGGCCGGTCATGTCGAAGAGGAACAGAAGGACCGATGATCGTTGGAGCAGACATGTCCTAGAGTGGAGACGGCGTTTAGGCAAACGCAGTGCAGGAGCCAGGACGCCCTGCTGCGCGGTGGACCGGCGACTTGAAAAAGATGGCGGGTGGTGGATGGATGCGGACTGCGCAGGACCGGGATGGTTGGCGCTTTTTAGGGGAGGCTTACATTCAGCAGTGGACGGCAATAGGCAATAGGAAGAGAGTCTATCATCTTATGAAAATGTGTGGAATTGTATTCTGTAGTTCTGCCTTTTTTAAATAAAATATAATTTTTCGTGTAGATAGTAGGGTACCAGTGCGGATGTCACTATGAAACTGCTCCCGCAGCTTAGCTCCAGAATACAGCGAGAGTATTAAGGTGTTTTAGTGGGTAGGACCCGCATAACATCAGAAGGGCAGTCCCACATTAAAGCCTAACATTACATTGTATTCCTAATAGAATTTAATTGGACAAATAACACTCAATATAAATAAATCCTGTGAGAATCAGATCAAAGGAACACACTCAGATCTTAGAACGATTTAAAAAAGTCTAGAGTGAGAGTCCCTGTAGATATAATAATAATAGCCCACACTACAAGTCGTCCCACTGCTGGGTAAAGGCCAATTCACCACGACCCGCTAATTTTTGCGAAGGTATAATATTCACAAACACTTCTTCAGTTAATAATGATAACTCATAATGGCATCAAAATTTCAAAAGAGCCACAAACAGCAAAAACTTTGTTTAAAAAAGATCCATGGGTACCAAACACATTTATTCTAATCTTTGAATCCAATAATTAATTATAACAGCCTAAGAGCATTAAAACAACATAACAGCAGACTATTATAGCTCTATAACCAAATATGTCACAAAAAGAATGTTCACATCGTCAATTTCCATACATCAAAACGAAATTCTTAGAATTCCAAGCACGTACATAAATACCTACAATGTCGCATAGAATTGATCGAAGTATAGAATTATCATTATCATTACATGCGTGAATTCCAAGAGGCGCGAATTTACAAAGTCTATAAAGCTTACTTAATAAGACACGACGAATTCATTAAAAACATAATTGAAGGGAAGAAAGAGGAAAAGAGGTTTTTAATTTGTTCCAAAAAGAGCTTAAATGGAACAAATTAAAAAAAGACGATAGGCAATCGTTGGTCTTATAAAAAAATTGAGGAATAAATCGGGATAGAGCAGAATAGAAAAGGCTACACCGACAAGAGCGTGGCTTTTAAGTTGGAGAAGAAGAAGATAAAGCTACCAGTGACCACGGTCGATGTGGTGAGTTCAAATCGTTGCGTCAAAATAATATAAAAAATTTTAGCCGTTATCGTTTTTACCATTACATGAGGTGAAAGCTAAGAGCTTCCAAAGTGGACTAAAATAACATAGTTTCACAAGTAATTTAATTTGTGAAATTATGTTGTCAAAAAAATAATAACTATAATAAACTAGATTGATAACTTTGAATCGATCGAAAAAATCTTTATTACTCATTTATGACGTCTTGTAGCCGTGGAGAAGAAGAGCTTTACATAGAAGTAATGACATTTACAAAAAAAATAGAATAAACAATAACAATTATATTAAGCAACTTTTTAAAGGCCGGACATCAGATGGGGGATCAATTATGTATCATCTCGAGCTCCTCCGTTCTTCGGAAGGCACGAAAAGTCGTTGGTCCCGGCTGCATTAGCAGTCGATAACAACCACCAATCCGCACTGAGCCGCGTGTTGGTTCACGGCCCGTTCTCCCTATCCATCCATAGGGAAGGCTCGTACCCCGGCAGTGGGGACATAAAATGAGCTGGTGAATGTGAATGAATTTGAATTATAATAAAACTATTTCAAATCAAAAATAACTATAGTAGTTGTTAGATCATTGAAAACCAGAGCTGACAAAGACATAGACAAAGGTCTATTGTGTAATGAAGCGTGGCTTCAGAATAACATTTATAAGCGTAAAACAAAAGCTCCAAACAAAAGCACAGTCAATACAGCGCAAGTGCGCCGCGTAGCAGCGTTTAGTACAGACAGATTGTCAGCACCCAATTCTATCAACGCGTAAACATCAGAAGATTGATGACCTAGCCACTGAGCGAGCTTTCGGAACACCTTTTTAATTCTCATACCTTGAAATCTTGATAACATGTTTTGACAAAACCTAGCGCTACACAAAAATTAAGATTTTATTTGATTTTAAGTTCGTCTGGCTAGCTGTCATTGAGGCATGCAAAAACCGTTTTTAAAAACCGGTTTTTTCTGTTTTCATTTGTCGGTTAACCGGGTAATCTGTTAATTTGGATTATTTACTATTATTTTAAGAAATTACTCTTGTTTTTCGGATGAATAAGTGTTGTTTTTTTTTTATAATCAAACATAATTATCTCAAAACTGATATCAATAAATCGAATTTTAACTTTCTTCATACGAAATATAATTTTTATCCAACAGTATGTATACAAAATCTACAAAAAAAAACAAATATTAGTTTACTCATGAAGTCACAAAAATATAAGATTTTCTGTCTTCCTGAATAAATAATTTTATGCCAACATAATCGCCAATGTGGTGCGGTGCGGACGGTGTTGGGCGAGGCAAAACCGATAACGTTCACAGAAAGCGCCAGGGCTTAACACCAATTTCTATTCTATTTTGCTTGATATTGCATTCACTTAGAGATAGAACTGAGGTAGATCTGTCACCATAACAATAATATTTGTAGACAGTTAGAGACGGCCAGTTCCTCAGTAGTTGAGGATTTTGGGTGAACAGGTAGCGAGCTTTCATCACCTACCTTATTCTCAACTACCCAAAGGTGTGTTAAATGGGCCGAGAGCTTACTGAGGTAGAAAAGGAGAAAAAAGCCTTTTTGATGAAAGTAGCCCCTACAGCCATTGGTGGGACGCGCGTGAAATCTTGAAGCTTTTAAGCTCTAATACTTCTATCTACACCTTGTTATTTCCGCATCGATCTCAAATAGGGTTGCCACCCGTACTTTATTATAAAGTATTGTACGTTATATCGGGTAATTGTACTCTACACTTTATGTGAACAATAAAATACACGAAAATACTTTATTTCACATGAGTATTTTATTTCTCTGGGATTCATTTTACATATAACACACAAAACAGTTGCTGTGCAGCTATTTAGCAGTGATAATTATTTGTTAATAGTTGCTAAAAGCAATGAGAAGTATGTATTTAAGCGAAATAAATAATCGTACTTTATTTTGACACAATGTACTTTTTTTTCTACCTTTTAATAATCAATGTACTTTATTTGCACAAAAAAAAGGTGGCAACCTTAATCTCAACCCTTCTAAGAATCTAGTAGGGAAAGGGAACTTGCTTGCGTGAAGCCATACCTTCTAGTACACCTCTGACGGTGTTTCGATCACAAGGCTCAAGAAACCCTTTAAATTTCTCGCCACCCCCAAAATAGTCCGGTGACATCACCAAACTCTATAAAAACAACCTGTATTTTCACTGGATCTAAATTGCTCTACGAGTACAATGAAAAAGCAATGCTGCTCTGCTAGGCGACAGAATAGCTGTTAGGGTGGTCGTTATCCAGTCGGATTCTGGCCCTAGACAAGTGGCATAACGCTAATAGAATTGAAATTGAATAGAATTATTATCGTATGGGATTGACGTAAGCCAACGATACGTATAAATGACGTTTGGCTTAATGTCATCAAACCCATGCGCTTATCATTATATTCTACTAGCGTTATGTTACTTGTCCAGGCCTTCTGGTCAGACTCCTGTGACAATGCAAAATTTATCTTTCCAAGAGCTTTCTGAGTAGTCGCTATACCTACTTAATCGCTGAGACCTATTAACGAGTGGCGCGATTCATACAATCGCCTCACCACAGACAGACACAGACAGACACTCAATGGGAACTTTCAAAAAAAGGTTTGTAGGAAACTCATCGACCGAATCTCGACATAATATTTTTATACGGCCGTTTTTTCCCGCCATGATGTAAGCGGGGTTGTCGACCCGACACCTGTTGCTTGTGTTTTTTTTTTAATTCACGCTCGAGACTGGACACTCGTCTATTAAGCAGTTTTTGTTGCAACCTCTTAGTGGTTATTGATTTATTATTAAAGCGGCTTTCGAGGCTCTATTTTGGAACGACGCATAACGTTGTTGCCTTTCGTCAGATGATGATCCATTTTAGCGCCTGGGGTTCCGCGGTGCGAGCATAAAGTTCATGTTTCACGTGCTTTTCGACCTTCTTTGGTTGTTGACGTTGAGATTTGGTTGGTGGTATGGCTGGTTTTAAGTCCACCTGGCTGTCTATTACCATCTTATGTGTTTCGTCGTATAAACAATATTGTCAGTAGCATGGCTGTGATCCAGTGATCCTGCAGTAAGGTTTTTTCTTTTAAATATGTTACGGCTAAGCATTTGGCCTTCATCTCACCTGATGTTAAGTGATGATGTTAAGTCATTAGTCCAACTTTCATTCCTTTCCGACTTGGAAAGGAATGAAAGTTGGACTCACTTCACTCGGAATCCTTAACTACTAAGACTAATGATGAGTAATAAATTAGCCAGTTATCCAAGTAAAGTGTGCTGCCACAAGCGCTGGTGTGCTTCCACCCCTAAATCGTAATAAGATAAGACAAGACAGTAAAGCCAAATTTGTATTTGGCTGTTATGGTCACATGACCATCAAGTGAGACAACGGGGAAGCGCGTTATAAAACATAAAGATATTATCACTGTGGAAACAAAGTACTTGTTCAGATATGGGAACATATTTGTGTGACGACCACAACATAGCTGTAGACTGTATACGTATACGTTAATACATTTAAATACCATATTTACAATATTGAGATCGTTTTTTTTTGAGAAAATTGTTGAAATATTTTCATGTACAATATTTTTCTATTTATACTATTGTGTATTATTTCAACCTCATATTCAATGGGTGTGCTTCCTCTGATTATAACCAAGCCACTTATATTATAATAATTCTACAAGCTACATTCCAGAAGGTACCTAAGCTTTATACAGACCGCGCTCGAGCAACGCAACATAGCAACATAGGCACACATCTCGGAACAGTTCGGAACAGCCCGAGCGCAGCTGTTGCGAGATTCCGTGTTCGTGAGAGGTTGTCTACGCGTTGCTCGAGCGCGGTATGATATGTACAGACGCCTGCACATCAACCTATTCAAAACTGTCAAATTTATTCAATACATTTTCAACCATATATAGTTAAAGCATAAAGTTTTAGTCTATTGAGGACATTTGACAGTTTGTGGCAGGTTTTTTTTTTATACTTAGCACGGCGAATGACTCCACACCACCTGATGTTAAGTGGAAATGAAGTCCAGACGCGAAGACAACTGGTGCAGCGTGAAAACAACGCAGCATCAGTCAACTTCACTCTGCCGGCCCACAAGGTGCTTCTTCACGCCTCGTTTGAAGGACCCCATATCATAGGAAAGAGGGAAAACGTGTGCTGGTAGACTATTCCATCTTTTCCATCAGGTTGATGTGCAGGCGTGTGTACCTATTAAGCTTACCTTCTGAGGTCTCCTCGTTTTGTGTTTTGGTTGTCCCTTTCTCGTGCAAATTTAGTCAACACTATCTATTACTTTGTATAGCAAAGTGATCCTTATTTGATGTCAACAAGTACGTCAACAAATACCAAGGTTCAGGGGTGCTATTCTTGAGAATGTGACAAAAATCCTCTCCCTCTCACAATTACGCACAAGTGCTGGGAGCTTTCGTGTACGAAAAGGATATCGAATTTAATTGACTGACTTACGAGTATAACAATATATTTCAGCGTATAAAAAAATATGAGCAAGTAAAAATAATGCTAAATAAATACTACGTTTCATTTCCATACTTGCCGGCGTTGCGTGGGTTCCGTAATAGAAAAACTTAGCACAAAATTACAAGACTGATGGAACTTTCGTGCGTTTATTGAATAGGGAAAAAATTACTTTTGAATGTAAGCAATAGCATTCCCTGGAATGACAACCAGTAAAATTATGTGTCGGAACTGAGATATCAGGGTCGGAAAAGCTGACTGGTTTATTTCATGATTGGATTTGAAACAACTATTACGGATATATGAAAATATCCGGTTTAATTGCCAATTTATATAAACTTTTCTTTTATTTCTGTCTGCTAACATTTGAATCTTAGAAACGTTCGATGTAAGTAAGTAAAACGCTTATTGTTTCTTTTTAACGAACATAACTTACAAAATAATATGAGAGAATGATCTTATTATTATGATGCGATAGGTATTTGATGTGGTGCGAAAATTACGACTATTTGGACACTATATGTGACTTTATCCGGAGCTGGAACCCGGGACCTCTAGGTCTGAGCCCGGTGGTCTGATCACTTCACTACTTATAGCATATCACGGCGGCAAGTGATATTAAATAGCTTTTCCTCATACGTGGAAGCAAGTAGTCTAGTCGTTTAGTTGGTCTTTACTATCCAAATTCGCACTTGGCTATATAATTTAATTAGCAAACAACCGGAATTGACTCGTATTTTTTGTTAGCATTAGGCTTGAACTCGCACAAGGTTCTTTACCTATGACATATAACCACAGACGATCACCAGATTCCGAGAAAATAGGCGTGCCTTTCATTATTCGTCATCTTATGCTACCTACAATCTATATGTATTTACACATAGAATGTAAAATGTTTTTGTTTTGTTTATATAATTTTAACGCAAATATTGTGCGATACAAATTACAAAAACACAATGTTGAAAAAATTAATTTTATGACGGTAGTTGTTGACATTGAATTGGCGCCTTTGGCTTTCAAAGTAAAAAAGTAAATAGTGTTGAATAACTTCGGCGGGCTGGTTAGAACCACGATAGCTCAATTGGAAGAGCACCTGACCCGGTATGTCAGAAGGGTGCAGGTTCAAATCCTGCTCGTGGAAATTTTTTCGACATTGTGTTTTTGTAACATAGAATGTACCTATAATTTATACATACCAACATGACATGGTGGACAGGACAAGCCTGATGATAAGTTATTATGACGGTTGCAAAAAATAAGCAGGTATATTCATTCAATCCATAAGCTCACGGGACTGTCTCAAAAAATAATACCTATGTGGTTATGAAGTAGATATTACATAATATGCAGATCACACCTCATTTTTCAACCTTTATGTTTACAAAGACCAAACGAGTCGATCAGTGTATCCCACGGCTCTTTCGTCCCATTGGGACGAAACACTGAATTTAAAATAATAACATTCATTCCGCGATTCGTCCCGTTGAGATACTACAAGCAGTCAGGTTATACATGAATGCCACCCATAGTGTGGACCAGCTCCGTCAAACTGACGCTGAAACTGAAGGTAGAAGACACGTACGTTCTTTATTTGGTAATATTAGACCTTAGGCGAGATACCACATGGAAACATAATATCCTGTTCAAAGGCATGCTAGATGCTTTCTTTTGGTAAAACCATGGCTTCTAAAGAAGGCCTCGGAGAGGTTCCGTTAGGAGGTCATCCTAGAGTACAAAGCCCGTCGCCAACGTGTTACTGGGGCAGCCGTATGCCTGTCTCCTCTTATAGGCGCTGGCTCACTGGGGAGCCAGCGCCTATAAGGGTGGATGGGTAACACCTATCGGGAAGAAACAATGTCAATATCTCCATATCTATCTAAACTAACGTTTCGGTGGTCGAGTGGCAAAGCGCTCTGAAATCTGAAACTCCAGCACCTGTTAGCGCATGTGACCATCTTGCTGATATGAAAACTTTGCAAAGGGATGTGTTAGGTTTTGTGGATATGATGTACGAGTATAAATCTTTAGTCCTATATTTTATAGGTTTTGCCTTGCCATGATTTTTACGGTTTTTCATGTTTACAACTATTCCATAGAACCATAAACCAAAAAAATCATCATAGCTTCTCTGCATTGTGTTTATGTACGTATGTTTCTATAAACGCGGTCAGCCGGAGAATGGATAGGTCACCTATGAAAAATTGTTTACGCATTCTAAAGCTGTAACATTTTGGTAAACCTTCATAATTTAGTGGGTAGTGGGCAGCATGATAAGGTTAAAGTGGTCCAGTGTCTGCGTCTGGAAGCGGTAAAAATTTCAAAAGTACATAATAAATAATTTTTTAATTAAACGGTTTTAATTATTTTCATGTAAGAACACCAAAGCTTATGAATGCGTGAGCACTAAATGGTATTTCTGAATTAGTAATCATTGTTTTCTTGAGGCTGGCATATAATAAGGTTAATATTATTTGCAATGAGGAGGAGCTCGATGGCGCAGTGGTTAACGCTCTCGGTTTACGATTGCAAAAGTTAAGCAAATTTTGCAAAGACCGTTCATCGGATGGGTGATTAAAAATTAAACAACTCGAGCTCCTCTAGGCTTCGGAAGGCACGTAAAGCCGTTGGTCCCGGCGTCATTAGCTGTCGTTAACAACCTCCAATTCGCACTGTGCCCGCATGGTGGTTTATGGCCCGTTTTCCCTATCTATCCAATCCATCCATAGGAAAACTGCGGGCCCCAGCAGTGGGACCATAAGTGGTGGTGAATTTGCAATTGATTCTACAGTCTGATGTGGAATTGAGTCAGATCATCGTTTCTAGTATTAAAAAGGTTGATATAATTCGCAATTGTTTCCTACAGTCTACAGTCTGATGTGGAATTGAGTCAGTCTGACTGGTCTCATTCATAATTTAGTTTCGTGTGTCTCGTACATTCAACTGCGTCTAAACTCGTCCCATTGAATGATATCGGGTGACTCCATTCAATTAGACGTTATCAAGACAGGATTGATTGATGTTGTGTCTTGAATGAATTCTTTCATTGTTTTCTTAGTATCTTAATCGTGAGTTTTAATTTGATTGAGTCACCGAAGTCGTTTTAAACTTTGTGGATGTCTATTGTATTTTTTAAAAGGCAATAAGGTGATAAGGTGAGGCTATCTGGAATAGCTCAAGTGATATTCAAAGATAATCTAACTGGAATACCTACCTCACGTAGAAAATACATGATTTATGCATTGATTTTGAGAGGAGAACGTATATATAACTGCTAATCCCATCGTGCCAATTGTGCCAAAGTGAACTATTCAATATTTTAAGCGATAAAAGCAGTTAATTTGGTTAGGAGACAAAGCTGCTGTAAATGAATTGATTAAATTAGAACAATGTTTTTCGAATGAAGCGCTTGACCGCAATTATTACAGTTTTGTGCGTGGGGTCACAATGAAGTCCTCCATCTTCACTGATACTCAAGGGTTTGGTGGGCATATCATTTAGCATTCGACACTAATTATCATCGATTTAAGAAAAAAAATATTAAAAAAGAAAAAAAAACGTGACAAGTTTTTTTGTTTGGCGACACACGATTATGAATAACGCAGGTTTGTTCCGCGATGAGTGCGCCGACTGGCTGAATATGCAACCGCACCAAGCGATTAATAAAGAAAACTAACAAACTTTGTTTGTTTGGCGACACGACTATGAACAACGCAGGTTTGTCCCGCGATGAGTGCGCTTCCGTTCCTCCGACCTCAGCGTCACTCCCACCGCAATTAGCGATCCCTTGCCCTCAATAAGTCCTCCGATATCGCACATGTCTCGCAGGAAGCGGCCGATTAGCCTCTCGCATGTAATTGTCCTTTTTATAATCACTTCTGTCTGTCGACGCGGCGACATTGACATGCTTCTTCGTTTGAAGCATGCTTAAAGTGAGACTTATTAGCCTTTATACAATTCGATAGCCCATCATGCAAACTTCAAAGTTTCAGTTTTAATGACACTTTCTATTGCTTAAGAAAAATTAAGTCACCCATCCGATGACCGGCCTTTGCGAAAGATGCTCAACGTCAGCCATCGCACCGGGTGCGATCGAAATCCCAGTTAAATAAATGCTCCAAAATATAGAAAACGAGGTATAAGTCATTCGCATGACAGCGTAAATTAATGACGACGGCGTTTTCATACAAACAAGTCATACATATTAACGCTACGTTGACAAAGAGACTTCAACGATTTGCGAGATAAGTCAAGTTACAACAAAAAAATTTAGTGATTATGGAGAAGGAGTCCTAAATATTAAATATGTGGTACATTATATATTTTGTAATTTATGGTCGGCTTCTTGGCGGGAAAATGAAGAGTCACGTCTGCGGTTTTGTTTTATTTTCTAAAATTTATGTTATATCGAATATTAATGTGAAATAATGGTGGATTATTAACCGTTAAGTGTATGTGAGTACGCATGAGTGTTGGCAAATGAAACAAAACAGTGCAACTTCACTTATCAAATTCTCTCAAGAAGTCCGCCCGAGGACTTAGTAAAGCCCCACATCTTTACTGAGACACTCGAGGGGTTGGGGGTATATCGTTTCTCACTTCTCATTTCTATTATCATTCATCATCATCATACTGGAAGGAAATATTGTATAATATTATGTATTACTTGTAAGAAAAATTACTTTGACACTGGCTAAATGTGCTAATCGCACGAAGCCATCAACTAAAGGAAATTCTACACTTTTGTCCTTTACTCATTACAAATGGGGGTCAGCAACAAATTTTTGACTTTAGCAATAATTGAATACAGACCACCTGCTTGCTACTGTCAATCAGTAAACAATGAAATTCTATATTATTTTCTGACAACGAAAAACGACTTATAACAAAGGAAACTGTTTATTAACCTAACAAAGTAATAAAACTATCTTTTAATTAAATAATATTTATTTCTTAGTAAGTACAAAATTTTGTATTCAAAGCAGGTGTTTTTTTTAATTTTTTTATTTCAGTGCTTACAACTATCATTACAGGACTATCATTAGAACTACATTGCATGTTCGAAGTGACGTCCTTGTTGTGCGACTTGTGCGATACAATGACGAGCTCTATTTACAGTTTTCTAAATGAACTTTCCTTAACGTTTGCGGAGTATTTGTTATCATATCATACGTAATCATAAAATATGATTAAGGTAAAATGATTAGTTTTTGGTCACCTCATGTCATCTCATGACCGGCCTTTGCGAAAGTTGTTTAACTTCAGTAATCGCAGACCAAGCATAATGCAAGTGGTTAAATCATCAATTCAGACTATTTCCCGGAGAATTCAGTAAGGTATGGGGTCACGGTAGCGTAATGCTATGCCGTAAAAAACATCCGACGTCTGATCGGTCTGTACAAACGTGCGAAACAACGAATTTTCTCGCCGCCTATAAACCCGGTTATATATGAATATATATTTTTTTATCTTTAGGCGCAATTACAAGATATATATATATATATATATATATATATATTAATACGTGAAGCGAAAACTTCGTTCCCCTTTATAAAAGCACGTTGGCCGCCCGCACGGAAGAGTGTGAGATTAGGTATAGTTTTTTTAATACGTAGCACGGCAAACTACTCCATTTCACCTGATGTTAAGTGAATATGGAACCAGATGCGACGACAACTGGTGCAGCGTGATAATAACGCCTCACTCTGCCGGCCCACAAGGAGCCTCTTCGCGCCTCGTTTGAACGACCCCATATCATAGGAAGGAGGGAAAACGAGGCTGGCAAACTATTCCATGTTTTGGAGGTGCGACAAAGAAAGTTAAAGTTTATTTGGAGAAGGGGTGCCGAATAGTTAAAAATATGTGTTACATTATATATTTTGTAATTTATGGTCGAATTTCGCCCACTGTACAAATTATAATTATAATTCCTAAAAATAATTATATCTGTATAACCTTGGAAGCAATAAGAAATATCAGTGATCTCGAGCTCCGTTAGCAAGCTAAAAATATGCTCAAGAGTCCGGAAGCCACGTCAAAAAACATTGATTTGGGCTCGTCCGGGATTTGAACCCGGGACCTCTCGCACCCAAAGCGAGAATCATACCCCTAGACCAACGAGCCATGTCTGATATCTTAAAACCATGGACCGCTAAATAAGTGTTTTCACAGCTGTAATATGACATGTAGTATTAATTAATGATTGATTGTTTATATACTTACTTACAGTTGTTGAGAACTATACTTACATACTCTTAGCCGGTGGGCTGGTGTCATGATTTGCTGATAAATGTCAGATAGTCTATCCATAACTTATATAGATAGCTATCAACAATACCTAATAGCTATTTATGAAGAAATAGCTATTGAAATGTTTTTTCAGCTGTAGGTAATGAATGCGACATGACAATGATGAATGGCCGAAATACTTACCGAATATAACTTGTATGTTTCTCTATGTGTGGAAAGTACTTATCCACTTAATACAAATTAACAAAGGTAATCATAAACTATTGCCACAACAGCTGGCTACTTTGTTGAGTTTAACGGACTGCCGGTGATTATGTACACATTAACACCCGTATCTTGGGATCCACAAGGAGTATTTAGAAGTCCATTCTTAAACGACGCCCACACTTTATCAGACACCTACCTGCCGAATTTCAAGGTTATACGCTTTCTCATGACTGAAGCTCGATAGCGCACAGGTTAACGCGCTTAGTTGCTAAAGTTAATAGCTTGTACAAAGGCATAGTTCATCGTCATCGGATGGATGAACAAAAATGTATCATCTCAACACAAGCTTCTCCGTGCTTCGGCAGTCACGTAAAGCCGGCTGCATTACCGGTCGTTATTAACCACCAATCCGCATTGTGCCTTCGTATTGGTTTATGGTCCGTTCTCCGTGTGCTTCCATCCATAGGAATGGCAAGTGCTCGTGGGGACATACAACGGGCTGGCTTTGAAGCTTTCTTATTCCTGAGTTTCGTGTTCGGTTACCTAACTATCACTATCTATCACTCCTTGGAGTATGATTTCCGTAAAATCCTTACAAAATCAAACTAATTAGCGTCTGTCAGAAGTTGTTGTACGAGTAGAATAAAATAGAATATCATTTATTACCTACTATTATGTCACAGAATACATAATAGTAGGTACAAGCCAACGCCTCCAAAGAACTTTTAAAATAGCTTCTAGTAGTGCCCGATTTTAATTGCAGAAAAATAAATTACCTCTTTAGAATAGCCTAAAATTCGTTGCTATGGCCTTGTTTACAATGTAAAGGACAAAAGGTTTTAGAAAGAATGAATATACCAAAACTTAATTCTTAAAAACAAATATTATAAACAAAGTAAGCTTAGTCGTATTTATTATACTGGGTTACGATAGTAGACGTAAGCGCCCAGCTTCAATCTAAAAAATATGTAAACTAAGACAAAAAATAGATTTAGGCTCGTCCGGGATTTGAAACCGGGACCACTCGCACCCAAAGCGAGAATCATACCCCTAGACCAACGATCCACATGCGATGTCACTATATGAATTGTGTGTATTTTCGTAAGTGCGAAAAATATAAATTTTAAGTAAATAAACATTTATTTAAACTAGTGGTCGCCCAGTGGTCGAAATTCGACCGTAATTTTATTAAGGCTGCACGGATTGTAGCAATGAAGAATTATAAAGGGGTACAAAGTTTTTGCTTCACGTATTAATATATAGATGATTTATCGCCTGTTGCTTTATTTTATTGTCAATTTGTCAATTTGTTAATCTCACCTGATTTGAAACGATTATAAATCCGAAAAATATGTACACACATACACACTTCAATCCTCAACTAACGGGGAACTGGCAAATTTACCCCTTAACTGACGGAACGGAACACAACAAAGCTTCTAACATTTGTTTGGTCTAGCACTGATAGTTTCACTCCTGAAACTATTAGATATCTGTGCCGTAGGCTACTATTACTATTTATATAAATTGCAACGCGCTCATCCGTATATCTGGAGGTCCAGGATTCAATTCCTAGGTTCCTAGTTTTAATATTTCGATGCATAGCTCGAGGAGCTCGATGGCGCAGTGGTTAACGCGCCCAGTCTTCGATTCGACCAAAATTTATCATCGTCGTCCTCCGTGTTTCGGCACGTAAAGCCGTTGGTCCGAGCTGCATTAGCAGTCGTTAATAACCACCAATCCGCAGGGCCCAGTGCGGTGACGGCGGCACATAAAATGAGCTAAAGATGCTGATGATGATGATGATGATGATGATAGCTTGGGGGTTTGATCATTGACCCGCACTTGGCTCGCAAGCGATGACTGGATTTCAATGATGGAAGCCATAGTAATTGCCCAGCAAGTACATTATCATTGATTAAACTCAATGTCTTTTAATACTCATAACCAGTTTCTATCTATCTCCTTGGTTTGTACTAAAGATTTGTATTCGCATCACTTTCTATGCGAAACGCTAATTCCTCGAATTCTTGGTTCAACGTTCGTTGCCGTGGCCTTTATAATTAAATTTGCGACCACTGCCGCCGCCCGTTTGCGAATTAAAACCACCAATTAAGGACATTACACTTGGTGAAAGGAGTCGGTTGCGTTCAAAGAATTCCCAGAATGCGGATTGCGTTTCCAATTCATGTATAAGATACTTTTTACGTTAAGCTTGAATAGATCGCATCCAACGTTGATACTTATTTTTGCAGCAATGTTCTGTATGATTGTGTTCCTGTTATAATATATTGTACTACTGGCCAAAGACACAAGACAATATTACTACACATTACGGATCTACTCGTCTCTGGTTAAACCTTTTCACCCCACACCTTAGTAGTTAAAATAAAATTTACAAAATTTCTACACCGCTTGTGAGGTAGAGTAGTGATTTCATAACTGTTTAGGATCTTGTAAACCATTTTCAAAGAAATAAACGGTTGGATTTTGATTTCATTTGATCTATTTTACATTATTCTGACTACAGGCGATTATAGTTACGAGCAATCAATAGTCTAAACTTAAACAGATAATTCACACCATGTGTTCTGAAATTATACTCGATTAAATAAATGTGATTCTGCACAAAGGTTTTTTCAGCAACAAATCATAACAACGTTACAACTGTATTCAATAATAATATTATCAGCTAAGAAAATATAACTCAAACAGTTAAAGGTTTTTAAAATATTATTATATAATACATGGCTCGTTGGTCTAGGGGTATGATTCTCGCTTCGGGTGCGAGAGGTCCCGGGTTCAAATCCCGGACGAGCCCGAAATTATTTTTTATAATGGAAACTTATTGTAGGTACAGAATACTTATTTCAAAAATACTAATACTAAGTGAAAGTTTTTACTTTTTTTCCCTATTCATCTCAACTTCCGGGATGCACTCACAATAGCTATAAACTACACGATGACCTAACTTTTTGTTACAAATATATTGATTACATGATAGATAAAAAAAATTAACAATAGGTTTAATGCAATCTCCATAATTGAAACCTGTGAAAAAGGCCATTATTTATATAACTAAATAATTATTTACAAAAGTATTTATGCAATCAATCATTATACAACCGACATGTCGTATAACAGCTGATAAAACATTTCTATAGGGGCTCAACATTTTAAAATACCAGACATGGCTCGTTGGTCTAGGGGTATGATTCTCGCTTTGGGTGCGAGAGGTCCCGGGTTCAAATCCCGGACGAGCCCAAATTTACTTTTTGTCATTAGTTTTGCAGATACAAAAATGTCTAGCTAAGGACATAGACAAGCTATTTGTGCCCAAAATTCGGAGGTCGATGTGACTAATCAAACTCGATCGTTTTGAAAACGTTAGCGTAATCAGAGACTGCATCCTGCTATGTAAGAGGAAATATATTTTGTCATAATGAGATAAAAGAGTTCTTAACGTCAGGCTCAATTACTTTTCGGGATTTCGGGTTTGGGTGTTTTTATAGTACTATGTTTATGTATATTTATCCGTTATATGGTAATCTAGTTTAACCATATTAATGAGTTTCAATAGAAGCTTATCTTGGGCTAGATAATTTGTGTGAGCGTAAACAAATTTTATTATTTATTATTTATTACTCTAGCCGTTCTCACCACGGGTCGGCGTGTTGCTTCTTCACAACAGCTCCTGAGGATGCCCCGTGGAGGGGCGAAACACGTGTCAGGTATCTGTGTTGGTGTGCATGTTCGCATGCATCCTTGTTTCTTCCGCATGTGAATACTTTTTGCGGGCGGGAGGGCGGTGCATGCGTACTGCATCCAAGCTGGATAAACGAGTGAGTTAGCGGAATTAACACTACATACCTACCAATTAAGTTTTTGAGTACGAAATATGTAAAGACGATCTTAGTGTACGTCTCAACCTTTCTGGATTCTGTTGCACTAATAATTTGTAATATTGTGATAAATTTTGTTGAATTAATTTAAAAAAAAATATATTTTATTTCACTTACATTTTTTTTTGTACCATGGATTTCCGCAAAATAATCCTGATTCCATTAATTATTTTCACACCTCTTTAAAGGAAAAACGTGTGCTTCTTATCATTCTATGTTCTGGTGAGGCGACAAGAAAATGTATCATCAAATTTCTTCGTTCGCGATGAAATAGTTGCCACAGCATATCGGTAACACCGATAATGCTAAAGCTTGTCTTCAGCCAAGGACCTGCAGTTCGAGCTCAAGATAATTATAATCGATGACCCATTCAGAGATCAGGCTGACTGAGAGACTAAGCTTTCTTTATCGTTTTGAGAGCGTTAAAGAAATATGAACTTAATCAGCCACATAACGAGGTATATTTTGCAATACATTTAAAATTATATTATGAAATACAGTTTAAAATAGAATATCCTGTTTTAATAAAATTAACGGTAGCCTGCTACTAAATTGTGTATGGGACGTGTACCATACATAGTTTAGTAGCAGACTACCTAGGCTTCCTAGGCACCTAGGTTTCCCAGTGATCTTGAAGGGTTATTAACGTCAGGTTTAAAACTATAATTTTAAGATTATTTCTCAAAGGCGCTTAGAGTTCGTCGCACCAAAAGGCAGTTAGTTGCTGGCAAGACTGAAAATTTCTTGTTCGCCGTCAAAAATAACAGTGACTTTGAACAAAAAACGAAGGATCACTCTTAATTTCATTTAATTTAATTATTGAAATGAAACAATTTTTACGGATCTACTCACGTTTATTTTACACATTAGTGTTTTTAATAATCCTGAAACGTCAGGATAAACATTAATTAAAACTATTTATTATTTAAATGTGTAGTGTTCGCGTAAACTTTAGAAAACAATAATTTAATTATTTTATTTTATTTAGTAGTTAATAATGTTGCAGGTGACTGGAAGGTGTAAAAACAGTGTAGCAAAACAAAAACCTTTGCCCAGGAGTGGGACAGCTATGGCTGATATAATAATATAATAATAAAAGTTAATTGATATCATAGCGTGAGCAATTATTCACCGGTCCAAAAATGTAATCCCTCTTTCCTCACTTTAATAAGTTAGTGGTAGCTAGTTAACAAGCCACCGAGTGAAATACATAGTATGAGCTGAGCCCCCAGCTGAGAATAGAATACTAGACCAGTGGACTAACCACTTCTTTTTAGTCGGGCACTCTTGGTAGAGTAATCGGGGTTATGGGTGGGTCTTGGTGAAAGACGGCTATTTTAATGCGTCTCCATTCTGCTTTGCAAGCATTGTGAGAGCAGTCAGCTTTGATTGAATGAGGGATCTAAAGAGGTCTGCCTATCTGGTTGGTGAGTGACCACGGGATCTCTGGCCCGCCATTTTGCCCTGAACTATGTACAAGACGCTCCATTGTGTCTTCTTTGAGAGTTATGTGCCCAAAACACTTTTTTATTCGTATTTGGACTAACCACAAGACCACTAAGTTTGTATAGATATTATTGCTAACGGGATTATTACCATGTTTTTTGTTGTGTTTCGAGATTCGAGAAGTTCGAGTGAATAGTGACTTAGGAGGCAGTGGTACGAGTATCGAGCGCAAAAAACGACTAACAAAGAGGGTAGATCGTTTTGTCTGCTCATAATCACCCACCCGCAATAACTTCCGTGGTCACAAAGTACATCCGTGGTCATTGTAATAATCCCGTTAATAATAATATTTATTCTAATGTAAGTGACCATGATAGTTTAAAAAGTTACACTAAGTTAGTTTTTCAGTGCCAATGAGACGGTTCAAAAAACGTGAGGTGGTCCATACAAAGGATTTCGTTTCAATGTTTGCTAAAACGTCTGAGAACAATATGTGTAGCGTTAACAATGGGTGAAAATGGTACTTAAGCAATAAATCATTCTACGTCAAAACGGAATTCCATATAACCACCAGCTAAGGAAACATAACTCTTACTGGTAAATGTTTTTAAGGTATCAGACATGGCTCGTTGGTCTAGGGGTATGATTCTCGCTTCGGGTGCGAGAGGTCCCGGGTTCAAATCCCGGACGAGCCCGACATCTTTTTTTGAAGGCACGGAAATCACTGAATATCAAGTTGTGCTACTTTTGAAAAGTTATGACTGTTTTATATAACTAAAGATTTTTTTTTTTCAGTTGCATTTCTACTTTTGTTCGTACATAATTGATCGGAGGCTAAATGACAAACAGTGTTACCTAACGTTACTAGGTATTATTCGATCATTGCCGTCGTTGGCGTATAGGGCACGCTATCGTTTGTCGATTATAGCGACTGTGACTGTCTAAAGGTTAAGAATTCCGGGTGAAGAGTGTTTCGATCAAGCCTTATCGTCTTTTACCACCAAGTGACATGAGGGCTTAGCGCGTCCGAGTTGTGAGATAAAAATAGCCCTGATTGCATCAGTAATTTATTAGAAAGGCGTGAAACCATTTTTATGCCATTTTAGCTTGTATTGTAGAGAATGCCAATAGGAATTAAGTCTGCTTTTAAGTTCCAATTCCAAATTTCTTTAGTTTCCTTTATAATGTTAAACTAACAGAAGTTAATTTATTAAGAAAGGTTATGTTAAGCAATATATTATCATACATGACAATAAAAGTACCTACATGTATACAGCTGAGGAAACATTTCTGTAGCGGTTCATGGTTTTAATGTATCAGATATGGCTCGTTGGTCTAGGGGTATGATTCTCGCTTTGGGTGCGAGAGGTCCCGGGTTCAAATCCCGGACGAGCCCAAACATATTTTTTGTCTTAGCTTTGTTAATACTCTAGCTTTTCTACAGCCAAAAACATGTTAGTACAACTGATTTTATGCGATTTTAAACTTTCCTTAATAAATATAAAATCTAAATTCAGAATTTTTTTTATTTATCGTCATCATCATCATCATCATTTTGTGTCCCCACAGCTGGGGCACCTGCTTTCCCTATGGATGGATAGGTTAAACGGGCTATAAAGTCCCACGCGGGCCCAGTGCGGATTGGTGGTTGTTAACGCCTGCTAATGCAGCCGGGACCAACGGCGGCGTAATGTGCCTTCCAAAGCACGGAGTAGCTCGGGATACCCTCCCCGATCCGATCCGAACCTCTCCCCGATCCGATCCGAACCCCCTCCCCGATCCGATCCGAACCCTTCGGAGAATCTAGTAGGGCACGGGGACGCGCACTTGTGCGCGATGCCGTTCCCTCTAGATAACCTCTGAAGGTGATTCGTTTCACACGGCTTGAGAAACCCTTTACGTTCCTCGCCGCCCCCAAAAAAGCCCGGTGAAGCTGAAAATGCCGCAGCGGCAATCAGCAATCTCTCTCAAAAAAAAAAAAAAAAGCTCGGGATAATATTTTTTGGTCACCCATTAGCCTTTGCGAAAGTTGCTTAACATCAGAAATCGCAGACCGAGCACGTTGACAACTGCGCCAATAATTGTTTTCTAGTAAATATCAACATCTCTATATTCCGATCTATAGTAATCACAGAGAGACGCTGCTGCCCATCCTCTGGAAAGGTCCTTTAGCCGACTCCTATGTCACTTACCCCTTACAAATAAACAGAGAATAAGATCTGAATAGTAATTCCGTGTTTTGTTCCTGTCATGTAAACTTCATTTCAGGTTTGGAGTAAAAGCGACAAAACACGGAATAACGATTCGGACCTTATTGTTTGTTTATTAGTAAGGCGCTTATAGCATACGGGAAGTTGATAGTTGTAACTGTTACAGTTTTGGTAAATTATTAAACAAATATATAACGACACTTGTATTAATAAAAGTGTCACGCTTAATAAAGGTACTTAAGCAACAAATCATTGCTACGTCAAACGGAATTGAATATAATTAACAGCTAAGAAAATACAACGAAAACTGGCAAACGTTTTTAAGATATCATACATGGCTCGTTGGTCTAGGGGTATGATTCTCGCTTCGGGTGCGAGAGGTCCCGGGTTCAAATCCCGGACGAGCCCATAACTATTTTTATGCTGGAAACTTATGGCACTGAATACTTTTTATTTTTTAAAGAAAAAATGAAGGTATTGAAATTATTTTTTAAAGGTATTGAAATGAAATTAACCACTTTTACGGATCTAGTAGCTTTTATTTTGCACATTAATTTAATTTTAATGTTTATCACGAACGTTTCAAACCTGAAATAAACGAAATAAAATTAAATGGAATATTTTGAATTCGAAATAAACGCGAGTAGATCCGTAATAATGAATTCATTTCAACGTGTAGTGTTTGCGTTAACTTTAGTAAATAATAAAATATAGGTATTTATTTTGATGCATAACCCAGGTCACAGAAGAAATACAGTCTCAGGTTTACACCTCGTTTAAAGGACCTCATGACAGGATTTTTTTTTCCAGTGCACTAAGTTTCTGGAGCGACTCAGAATCGGTAAGCAAACAACTTTCTCATAATAACATGGGTTGAAATATGTCAAACATTTTGAGACTTCATACAAATCAGGCTAATCAAGTGTTCGCTATAGTATGGGAAATCAAAAAAAAATTGTTTTATTTCAACCCATATTAATATGAGAAAGTTGTTTACTTACCGATTGGATTTTTTTATGTGGGACGAATCTCAGTGGGACAAACGAAGCATAAATCATTCTGAGTCGCACCAGAAAATTTGTGCACTGGTAAAAAAAAATCCTGTAGGAAGGAGGTGACACGTTTGCTGGGAGAGTATTCTACCTTTTGGTGGATTGGTACCGTATCATATAAACAGTGTGTGTGTGTGTGTTTAAATGTTTTTTGTTTTGTTTATATAATTTAACGCAAATTTTGTCGCGAAACAAATTACAAAAACACAAAAGTTGAAAAAATTTCCACGAGCAGGATTTGAACCTGCACCCTTCTGACCGGGTTAGGTGCTCTTCCAATTGAGCTATCGTGGTTCTAACCAGCCCGCCAAAATTATTCAACACAATTTACTTTTTCACTTTGAAAGCCAAAGGCGCCCATTCAATGTCAACAACTACCTTCAATAACACCTGATCATAATACAGTGTGTTATTATAACTAACAATTACACTATCGATGTCGATATATCGACATTACTTAGCCAAAGCACTAAATGCTTAGATAGCTATTAACGACTGCAGACATACAGAGACGCCTGCACATCAACCTATCCATAACTGTCAAATTTCTTCAATACATTTTCAACAATATGCCTTAGGAATAAAGTTCAAAGTCTATTGAGGAAATTTGACAGTTTTGGATAGTTTGATGTGCAGGCGTGTGTACAATAAACTATCGCTCTTTGTCAAATATTCAAATTAAATGAAAGTTATAATGTAATCGATACGTATAGATCACTGCAACCAGTTAAGAAAGAATTTTCGATTTCGATGTTCGATCAAGCACCAATTTATTATCTGAGCAAGCGACATTTAAAGTAGAAAGGAGAAGTCCGGATCTGGGCCTGATTGTGGGTGAACATGCATACCAAAAAAAATCAAATATTTTACCTGATTAACCTCTGTAAATAACAGCATCGTTGGCAGTGGCCAACAGATGTTATTTTCGTAATTATGTTTTTAGTTTAGCGATTAGCAAAAATCGATACGAAGAGACTAAACGAAATGCAACATTATTTCAGTATCTTTTAACTATCCAATAAAAAATTAAAAGCATTTATGATACAAAATAAATATCTTAATAATTAACCACTTTTTCTTACTTCATCATCAGTTAGAAAGATCCTTATAAAATCGATCAATTAATCGATGGTTCGATCAATATCGAATGTGGGACGCAGCCATATTGTTAAATGTCTATTTACTGTATTTATATAGTCACTGTCATAAATAAATAATTAATTAAACATCATGAATACTCTTTTATTTTACCAAACCTATCCTATACCTATCTCTTTGAGGTATTATAATGTAGTACGTATGGTACCTCGATGACCTTCCTAAACTATTTCATCAAATCACTTTGACATTATTAGACATTAATAAAACCGCTTAGTGCCAGAGAATAGAGACTATACAATCGTGCACGCGTTCACAGGGCATGCACGACTGGTCAAGTTGCTTGAATCTTATAAAAAATTATCCACTTTCGACACACATTCACATCGATGAGTTTCATCGCTAGCTTTGTAAAACAATTGCACGTATTCGTGTCAAGCGCACGCGCTCATAATATGAGCAGTAGTGCAACTTGCTCTGCTGCGATGCTGCTACTTAGCGAGCGTTAAGCTGCTGCGCAGTTATGCACCCAGTTTGCGCATCTCATACTGCCAAGTTGGGTGTACCTACCTACCACTGCAGCCGCCAAGTTCAATAACAGCTTACGTACTTTAAATGCATGAAATCAATAAACAATATACAAATACCATTTTTCGTGTAATTATTGCAACAATTAAGACATAACCTCCAATATCTCCATACACGATTTTGACATATTTGGCCAAAGCCGGCCGATGTGGAAATTGGGCAAATGCAACCTTTTTATTATGTGTTCTAATTTGTGACTAATTTATAGCCCTTAACATGCAGACCCCAGTTTGTGTGAGAACCGGGTTTTTCCTTTCACTATTGGCATGTAACAAATTGACGATGCAGAGTAAACATATATATTCAAGACTGAGTTGGTAAACAAGCAGTACAGTCAAATAAATATGTTTATTTACTTTATATTAGAGGTCTAACGCCTCGGTGGCCGAGTGGCATTTTCAATAGTTATTTTATTGGCAACCTCCGTAGCCGAGTGGCTTGCACGCCGGACTTTGGGCGGCGCTAACTCTGAGGTCCCGGGTTCGATTCCCGGTCGGGTCAATGTCGAAAACGAACTTTTCAATATTGTGTCGGGTCTGGGTGTTTGTGGTACCGTCGTTGATTCTGATTTCCATAATACGAGTGCTTTGCCTACTTACTTGGGATCAGAACAATGTATGTCAATCAATCAATCCAGTCTTAGCTTCATCTCAGCCAAAAAGACGTCCACTGCTGGACAAAGGCTTCCCTCAAGGATAAATCAATAACCTCATTTTGAGGGGAATTTGCCATAATCGCCACGCTTGGCAGGCGGGTTTGCGATCGCAGTAAGGTAAGAATAATCACAGAAAGACTCTGCTGCCCATCCTCTGGAATGGTCCCATAGTCGCCTTCTACGGCACCCACGGGAAGAGATGGGGTGGTGCAATTCTTTATCCCCGGCACCACACAGAGAAAGACAATGTCTTTTCTTTCTTTCTTTCTTTTAGTTGATGGCTTCGTGCGATTAGCACATTTAGCCAGTGCCAAAATATTTTTTCTTACAAGTAATACATAAATATACAATATTTCCTTCCA
Organism: Eudonia truncicolella; assembly: GCA_949315975.1. Lineage (NCBI taxonomy): Eukaryota > Metazoa > Arthropoda > Insecta > Lepidoptera > Crambidae > Eudonia > Eudonia truncicolella. The sequence continues at coordinate 13,676,524 of OX438837.1, read as the reverse complement.
GTCAGTATGATGATGATGAATGATAATAAAAATGAGAAGTGAGAAATGATATACCCCCCAACCTCTCGAGTATCTCAGTAAAAATGTGGGGGCTTTACTAATTCCTCGGGCGGACTTCTTGAGAAAATTTGAAAAGAGAAGTTGCCAAGAAGTCCTGATGTTGTCTAATATTTATATTTATTTATTTAATTAATAAAAGAATATTGTAGCTTATTGTATATTGTAGAATATATATTGTATAATAATATATATTGTAGAATATTGTAGAAAACTGTAGTTATTTTTCAACATTTGTGTTTTTGTAATATTGTAGCTATAAGTCATAGTAACTATTATTAATAATATGTAGTTTAGTCAACGGCCAATTAGATATTTTGAGACGAAAAAGAAAAGATGTGTGCGTTCTAAATTCAAACATTAATTAGTATACGTCAAACAATACAAGTGTTACATATTGGAACGGGAATCGAACAAAAAGTGACAAGTGCACCAAAAAAACTCGGTCATTCACCTCGTAGACCTACGTAAGGTAAAAAAAAAAAGTAATACAAACCGAAGAGTTTTTTCCGAGCGAAATTAGCAGCGTCCTTATGTCTTGGTAATAAGGTTGGTTACGTTTTCAATATCACGTGGAGCAAAGTGTCATCTCGTGGCGGGGGATAATTGATGGTCCGTCACTGCTTCCACTCCACTCGAGATGGAGAAGGGTGTTGATAGACACGTACGGTTTTATTAGCTATTCCATAAACAGCCATGGCAGTGGTAACGTTTCAAAATGTCAAGGGATGTTTAAAAAGGCCGGCGCCGGACGGGTGACCTGAAGTGGTTGATGTATGGAATCGATACGGAATGGCGTTGACTTATCATAATAGCCTACTTAATGGATGTTAACTGCCATTTGTGATGATGAAAACAAGACATTAGGCTACTGTGGGCCTCTGTGGGCTCTGTGGTCTAGTTGTAATGGAAGTCCCGGTTCGATGCCCAGCGGGGGTACATTTTGTGCTCCATTTAGTTGGTGGTAGGTTTGTATTAAGTCCGCCTGGCTAGCTATTACCATCTTATCTAAGTCGCCATAACAATTTAATTTTTAGTTTAAAAGGTCTAACCGCTTATTCAATATATTGTGGAGGGTATGGTGGCCGAGTGGCAAAGCGTTATTTACTTACTTACGTAAATAATTACACACTTAAAGAACTTCATTTTAGTAATTCACTCATCGTGAAAATGGTTAATCGACTTCCCATTAATTTCTCAGTATTCTCGTGAAATATCTCATCGAGTTGCTTGTTTTATTGACTTTATTGCTGAACACCTTACGAACATCATCTCCACATAAAGCATGTACACACGCCTGCACATCAACCTATCCAAAACTGACAAATTTCTCTAATCGATATTGTTCTTTATACCCAAATACTAAGGTTTAAAATTTATTAAAGAAATTTGACATTTTGTGGTAGGTTGATCTGCTGCCGTCTGCACCTAAGGGAAACCTGTTATCAGCCATACTTAAAGCTTAGGCACTAATCCACTAGATCTTTATACGCTATTGGTATTCTAAATGAAATTAATAAATAACATATCCTAAAATAGTGGAGCTTTTAATTTACATATTATAATTTTAGACTTCCAAACAGATTTTTTTTGTGCCCTTAGAAGGGCAAACCTGCCTTGGTTAAGATAGACTATGTTAGAGTCCTACTGACAAAACACACCCTGGGGTTGCCTATAGCCTCGTAAGGGCTTCATAGGCTGACGGAACGGCCGCCTCCCGGGGAGGGAGGCGATGTTGGCGTTACTCAATTTGAGTGCACGCCGTGGTGAAGTCGGCGCCTCCTAGAGAGGCGCGCTCAATCTGCAGTGATGCCGCTGACTATGACTATGTCGGCTGACTTATCTTAGCGACTGCGAGTCCTGTGCCGCAAAAAAGAATTTTAAAATATCCGACATAGATGTTGGTTCCTCGAAACGTGTGATCGAAACACCGTCAGAGGTTTTCTAGAGGGAATGGCCTCACGCAATTGTATCCCCGTTCCCTACTAGATTCTCTGTGTGGTTCGGATCGGATCGGGAGCGGAACACCCCGTAAGCGCCTCTAAAGGCTAGGGCCTCGGCTCGGGTTGACCGGGTCGTGGGGGTGGTGTTGTTTATTAGGTAATGTCAATTAATCTTTGTTTTTCTTGGAACTTTTACTGATTTGAAATATAAGTTTTTCACGCTTTTCAGACCTCTGTGGCATACGTTTTGTGGATCCTTTATGTTTCTACGTCCTTCAATGTAGAAGAAACACGTTTACCAACGCTTAGTGGAATGAGGTTACGTCACTTACTACTTACGTACTTTTGCATCTCTAAAAAGGCAATCGGTGCTTATATCTTGCGGAATAGATGTCAAAATTGGGCAATTACATTTTGAGGAAGTGTATTCTCGGTAATGATATGTTAAGCGATTATTTCGGTGTGCCACTATAATAAATGGTAATTAATTAAGCATTATGCCCGCCCGTGGGGTCGCCCGCATTATATTAAGAGATTTGTCAACGAATTGGTTGCTCGTTTCCATTGCCCGCTATGATTAGGTCTAGGACACCTTAGTCTTTTAAATATAATTTTGTTTACGGTTGCCCCGGTACAGACCTTCATGACTTTAGGAGAAGGACATCATGATCAAAGACACCCTTTTTTATTTCTTTATTAACTTGGGTAATTTCCCTAGATGTGTCTAGGGATTTTTTCTCAGTTGTTGTTCTACGCAGGAAATGTCGTTATCGTTATTGTATTATTACATTATATTATTAATTTAAAATCAAGATATAGACCCTCTGGCAGCTTCTAGAGTCCCTGGTGGTATAAGTAAAGCAGTTCACCTTACCGATTCGCTAAGCGTACGCAGGTAAGTACTTAGAATAGCCGGGGCACCCTGACTTTTAACCTCCTCTTCGGCTTCAAAAGTTTGTAAATACAACAATATAACAATTTATCAATGTTACATAAAGAAATTGTAAGTTTCTCCTTTCTCATGTATATTAATTATTAATACGCTCTTATTAACGCGTTTTTGACACATGAATGACATTCCTTTCAACCCATCTGGAAAACTAATATCCTTGGATTGAACCACGATTTCTCGACATATGTTGCTGCTGTAATAAAAGTTGATCCGACTTAAAAGTCGTGCAGTAAGCAGCCATGGAAACGGTGAAAATTGGCGGAAGCTCAACACATGTGCGGCCTCATGTGATGCCGCAACAGGTGGCTACCATACTTATTTCTATAATTACCTATTATCTAGGATCCTACTGTGGGTTCATCGTTGGAACCGGCAAATTCGGTAACCGTCCCTCATGTGGACCTGATTGATACAAGATTCTAAGAAGAGTTGGTAGCCAAACGAGAGTAGGATGTAATTGTTTGAAAAAGTTATTGTTGTATGTTGTGGTCACCATTTGTCAAAGTGACAAGCATTTGACAAGAGTAGCCAGTCATCAATTATAACGACGACTTGATTTCAATGATAGAAGCGTTTGCTCAGCAGTGTGAAGAATATTTGTTCTTACAGTTGTTCATATACTTTTGCCCCTGTGATCTAGTGGTATGACCTGTCTATTAGTCAATGGCTCCGGTTTTGATTCACAGCGGGGTTAAACACGCCCGCACATCAACCTATCCTAAACTGTCAAATGTCTTCAGTAAATTTTCAACCATATACCCAAGACATAAAGTTCAAAGTATCTGATGGAAATTTGACAGTTTGTGGTAGTCTGTGATGTGTAGGTAATGTACATATTTTGATTAATTTGATAGGTAGTTGTTACCTGGCTAGCTACCACCATCTTTTGTGAGTCTTTCGCTTTAACAAAAATGTTGACAGCATTGTTGTGTTCCGTTCCGACAGTTGAGTACGACAGCCAGTAACTCAGTGGTAATGGAGTTCGAGTGAAGTGCGCAACTCCGGCTATATTGTCAGTTACCATGAGGTAAGATGGTAAACAGCTTACCTTCCGCTACACTTATACTAAGTATGTACTAGAAACCTATTACTAAGTATGTTCGGCGAGGGTAGATTTTAACTACAAAGAAAAATAAATATTATGCCTTTTGTGACAGATCGAATTTCAAATAGGCAAAGCTAGGAGCGAGGCTAGTATTAAAAAATCCGGACAAGTGCGAGTCAGACTCGCCCACCGAGGGTTTCGTACAAACTTGTATTTCTTTTATCATTCTTCATTATAAAAATAATTAAAATCTGTTTAAGATTGTGCAAATGAAGCCCTTTCATACGATACCCCACATGACACGGTTAACTTACTTCAAAATTTGGACCCCCGTTCCTTGCATAAAGACCCTGTTTTTTGTGATTTAATTAAATATGTATAGTTGTCAGATTTTTCCCTATACTTGTAGTATAAGACGATATTACTTGCCAAACTTCATAGTTCTAAGTCAACGGCAAGTACCCTATGAATTTTGATTCCCTTGAGAGTGTCGAAATATACGTTTTTTGCGACATAAACGGCCGTATCTTTTTTTTCGTTAACTTAGAAGTATGATTTTTTCACAGCTTCAAAGGACCGCAGACTTGAGTAAGTATATGGTTTTACAAAAACACAAATGTTGGAAAAAAATCCACGAACAAGATTTTTTCTGACATACTGGGTCAGGTGCTCTCCCAATGGTTCTAACCACCTCGCCGAAATTATTCAACACTACATTCAATGTCAATAACTACCGTAATTAACATCTGATCATAATATTTTTACAAATACTAAAGATCAGTTAAGAAGTAGGCAAGCTATTTATAAAATGTTTTTGTTTTCTGACAGTTGAAAAAATTCTGCTCTTGGAAATTTTTTCAACATTTGTGTTTTTGTAATTAGTTTCGCAACAAAATTTGCGTTAAAAATTATATAAACAAAACAAAATCATTTTGTATATGGTTTTAATTTCAACTCGATACCTTTACGCGTTTCCGAGATAAAGGGTCTTGACAGACAGACAGACAGACGGACAACAAAGTGATCCTATAGGGGTTCCGTTTTTTCCTTTTGAGGTACGGAACCCTAAAAACACGTCCAGTGGACCAATCTAGTTATTATACCATAGTGATAATGTTACATTAACATGAGATAGTTACGTTACAAATCGAATATCGACATTAATCGACGTAACTATTCGGCTGTACTCGTATAAAATATCAAATTGGTCAGACAAATGGCTGTTTCACACGTACTAACATTCCACGGTAAATATTAATTACGTCTGAATGGAACCATAAACAAGCAGATTGTCTATTGTAGATCACATTGAAAAAGACAATTAACGTCAAGATCTTTGTGGACTTCTTGGCGGGAAAGTGAAGAGAGTCAAGACTGCGGTTTTGTTTTATTTTCTAAAATTGGTGTTATATTGAATATTAATGTGAAATAATGGTGGATTATTAACCGTTAAGTGTTCGTGAACGTGCATGAGTGATGGCAAATAAAACAAAAAAATGCAACGTCACATGGAAGTCCGCGTGAGGTCTTTGTAAAGCCCCACATCTTTACTGAGACAGACACTCAAGGGGTATATAATTTCTCACTTATCATTATTATTATTATATTTCCCTGAAAGATTAATTAAAGTTGGAGTTCCATCCGATTTCTTTTTGTATTAACACGTGTTGTGAGATTAAATTTTTAACTTAATCTAACGTATAATTTTAAATTTATTATTAATCATACTACTTGAAATTGGTTGAATTAAGAACTAAACGAACGAAATAATGAAGAACGCTGCCGAATTTAGCAGAAAGTCAGATTTAATATTTTTTTGTAAAAAATACAAAGTTAGATTAAGTACATTTATTAAAATTGCCTTATTGGTTTTTTAACGAGTTATAAACTTTGAAATTTGTATGGTAATCCAAAATATGTGATGGTTCCAAATAGATCGGTCCGGAACAGCCCCATCTCTTCATTACGGCTGTTAGTTTACAGGGCATGAAGATGGAACTGCGTTTAACACAGAAACCCTCAAACACTTAGATACTAACTAGGTAACAACAATGCTACAAACATTGATGATATGGAATAACTACTTTATGCATAGAAAAATAATTTCAATTTCAATTAGTTCAGTGGTGCGACAATCAGTGTAGGAAGATATCAGTAGCAGTGTTACAGAACATGTTAAGAGGCGTAAATAATATATTATAATTAAATTATAGAACAATACATGTTATTGGTTTATTATGATATGGGTGTAGATCAGAAATCAATAAACGAATTCGAATCTAACATTGTTCATATGGCAAGGCGACTAACTGGATAAGATAATAGTGCTTTGTTAAAAAAAAACTTTGCGACTAACTTAAGTTAGAAAATGTATTATAGTTGACAGTCGTTTTTTTTTTTTGGTGAATTGTTTTATAGTCTTGTGTTCTTGTGGTAAGGAGACCGGTCTTAAGACATAGAGGTCCCGATTCGATTTCCACCAGGTAGATAAAGTGTTTGGTTTGCTAGAAAGGGCTTCGAAAAATTATCTACGGAAAACTTGACCCGGATTGTCATTAGATAAGGATTAGGTTCGTAATGATATGTAAAACACAGTTATAATCAAGTGTACCTTTTTTTTGTTGTGAATTTGCTAATTCACCGGGCTATAAAGTGTCACTTGTTTCTTTGACGACCTCCTTGGTCGAGTGGTTTGTACACCGGTTTTCATGGTGTCGTCATCTCTGAGGGTTTTGGGTTCGATCCCCGGTCGGGTCAATTTAGAAATTTTTGTTTTTCTAATTTGTCTCGGGTCTGGGTGTTTAGTATGTATTTAAGTATTTTAAGTATGTTTATCCGTTGTCTAGTAACCATTTCACGAGTTTCATAACGAAGCTTCTCTTGGGCTAGATAATTGGTGTGAGTGTAGGAAATTTTATTTATTTATTTATTTTTATTTTTTTATCTTTATTACGATACTGATTTATCGCAAATAGAGTATCCGGGTCATAATGACCCACCCCAATGTTCGTGTAGCCATTTTCCACCCCCATGACGTCGGGTTAAAATATATTTCTATGAACTAATATGATAGCTTTTATGGGCAATTTCTTAGATATGATAAAAAAAATATGTCATGTCGCTTGAGACATTTAATTAATTGTTTTCTTGCTTTAATTTAAGTATCGAGAAGCTCGATTGCGCAGTGGTTAACGCACCCGGTCTGCGAATGGTAAGGTTAAGCAACTTTCGCAAAGGCCGGTCATCGAATGGGTGAGCAAAAATTTATCATCTTGAGTTCCTCCGTGCTTCGGAAGGCACTGAAAACCGCTGGTACCGGCTGCACTAGCAGTCACCACCACCAATCCGCACTGGGCCCGCGTGGTGGTTTAGGGCCCGTTCTCCCTGTCCATCCATAGGGAAGGCTCATGTCATGCTCTCTGTCATGTATTGCCTTTGCGGTCGTTAGGTCGTCGTTACGTTCTCTAAAACATGGTTTAGCGACGCATGTTATGGTTGATTCATTATGTTATGATCGGTAACGCTTGCCGCCTGTGGAAGCGGGTACTAACTTTGAAAAAAGTCAGTACCCGTGCTTTATTCGTACTGAAATGGTTTCTTTTGTATCAGTACCTAACCAACTACTACATAATCAATTAGGTACTTTAGGATCTAATTTGTACCTATGTTGTTTTGTAAAGTGCACAGCTGTGTTAAGGAGGACATTTTCCAATATCCTGCCTGACTGTAGAAGAGAGGGAGAAAAACACACTTAACGTATAATTACAGTAGACTCTTATTAACTACTTAATCTGAATTTCTACTTTAATTAGATAAGTCCATTGTGATTACATCGTTTGACAGCAATGTTGAGTAAAAAAGTATGCTAACAATTACCTTTTGACACGTCTGTTTCGTATTCAGATGGCTTTATGACTCTTTCCCTTTCCTTCAGTTCGAAAGCATCCGAAAAAAAACCTAATGTTATATTGGTAATGGTAAGCTAAACAAATATCTCATTGAGAATCTAGAAGGGAAAGGGGACGCGCATGCGTGGTGCCATTCCCTCTAGAAAACCTCTGACGGTGTACCGATCACAAGGCTTGAGGAACCCTTTAAATTTTTTGCTGCCCACAAAAAAAGCGACGCTGAAAACGAAGTGTGAGGCCATCAGCGAACTCTAAAAAAAATCGTTAACTTTTTGGCGGAAAAGTAAAAAAGTGATATGCTGTTTTCTTCAGAGGAGGTCAAATCTACTTGAGTTATTAGGTCTATGCCGCGGGAGTCCTTTCACATGCCCGCATGTAGTGTATTATTTCAATTACCCCGTAACCGCACCTTGAAGGAAAACTGCGAGTAAGGGACACAAAGAAGGTAGTAGGGCTGGCAGCTACTGTTTCTATTTCAGCGTACATTTCTTGAGACTATCTCGGGGTCACCTTCAGAGGACCATCATACAACGCCCCATCAAATTGTACAATGAACTGCATTTCGAGGTTTCCCATTTTGCAAGGATACTCACCATCAGGCGCGTCGTCTGCTTGTTTGCTTACTTATACAATTCAAAAATAAACAAAGCAATACAAAGATCATATTACAGCCAAATAAATTGCTCCAATTATTTTGCAATTATTTTTAAGTTATTTCTATGAAGGGAAATCTTTGAAACTACTTAAGCTAGATTTTACATACTAAGCTGCGCAATCTTATAGTATCTTTGTAGGGCTCTATAATCAATCTTACGTTTTGATCTTTACAACTTTAACAAAAAACTAAAAAATCTGTTATAGTACAGAAACTACCCAGGAGAAAGCAGAAACAAACTTTCTTCATCATCAGTCGAGCTTTAAACTCAAAAGCTTCCTACCAACCCTATGCGCCACGTGCGTGCGACAGAGACGGCTACACAAACAAATCGTGTGTCGTAAAGAGTAGCCATATGTCGTCATTTGACAGATGGCCGCGCGCGACCGCAAAGTGGCTACACAGGTTACAACGCTTATTTACTCGCCTATGTTTTTTGTCGTGGACTCTGCTTTCTTTTGTTATATCTTGTAAAGGCTCACTGGCCTCAAGTGCTTTGCGGGATCGAGCGACGAGCTGGGAACGGCCCGCTAAGTACCACTAAAAAAAATCCTCACAGCACCCGTATTTTTACCAACCCGCACTGGGCCCGCGTGGTTTATGGCCCGTTCTCCCTGTGGTCTTTCAATTCATAGGGAAGGCTCGTGCCCCAGCAGTGGTCACATATAAATGAGCTGGTGATCATGACACGTATTTCCTCCTTCCTACAAACATGGGGTTATTAAGACGAGGTGTGTAGAAGCAACTTGCGGGTCGCCGAGCTGAAGATGGCTGGTGTGGCACAATCCTGCTCCACTAGTTGTCATCGCATCTGGACTCTGCTTCTGTTTATCATCAGGAAGAGCAGTCATTGCCAACCTGACTATATATAAAAAAAACCGGCCAAGTGCGTGTCGGGCCACACGCAGTGTAAGGTTCCGTAGCCCATCTCAATAATGCGGACTCTGGGAAGAGGGCTTTTATGAACATTTATTTAACGATGGCTCATATACTTAAATTAACTTCGTCATATATACAACTACCCGCTATATTTTTGAAATTGCTATCCAACGACATCCTACACTTAGGGGTAAACAAGAAAAAAAATGACATCCCCACTTCACGTGTAGGGGAAGTAACATAAAAAAAATATTTTTAAAAATTTTGCTTTACCACGTTGTCGGCGTGATTAATATGTATATCCATGCCAAATTACAGCTTTCTAGTACTAAGAGTCTATGAGCTAGACTGGGGTCAGACAGACAGACAGACGGACATGGCGAAACAATAAGGGTTCCTTGTTGACTACGGAACCCTAAAAAAGGAGTGTGCTTTAGACCACACGACTGAAGTAAAACTTCTTTAGCTCCATACCTTTAAAATGAATTTACAATTTTATAAATAACATAATGGGTTAACAATTAAAACAAGTACCCTACTTGTTTTTCTTGTGGCACCGGTGTTCTACAGGTACCAGTAATCGACACTTTGGTCCTTATGTGCGCGCGCCTTCCGTTCGCCTCGCCCGATCACACTTTTCGTAACTTTCTCGTCACGCATTCACCAGCTTACTCCCCAAGTCAAGCGTGCGTAAAGAAGTTTTACTTCAAAAAGGTCCTGATGTTGTTGTCTACAGTTTACGCGAACATTAAACATTTAAATGAAACGCTTGGTTGACTTCCTTCCACAGTCATAACTCAGTCTCTCTGTGACCACAGGCCCTGTAAAGATATCTAAACGTCAATGTAAAATCAAATCTAAAATAAACTAGAGTAGATCCGTATTAGCTGTTTCGTTTTCGCGTAAATTTTAGATAACTAATTACAGGTGAAATTGTCATCCTATCAATTAATAAGTAATCATATATACAAATTCAATGTTAAAAGAATCGTTCTCAAAAGAGAGAACTTTCACATATTTTAAAGTTCTCCCAAGCTAAACAAATAAACATGGAACGCTTTGAAGCAAACCTCAAAATTAACATAACAACGTAAACCATAATTAACATTTTATTATTACCGTATAAATAATAAACGAAAAGATCGGACTCACTGACCTGCATTAGGGGGGGCCTATATCTTGCTTTGGACTGACACTGGCTGATTTAAAACGTGTAATTAATAAAGAACAAATAAAACTATAAAATAAAACAAAACAAAAGAGCGATGACATTTCATATAAAAAGTATACATTTACAAAGAAGTTATTTACTTCGTGATGAATGAGCAAAATAAACAACACATCGTTTACACCATGATAGTTTCAAAAGTTTAACATATTGATATTAGCCTTCTGATGTTAACATTTGGTCCGAAATACTTTCGCTAACACAGAAGCGAACTAATCAACCACTCCCTTACTCCCAAATTGTGGCCTCGTAAAAAAAAATCATAATTATGAAGCCGTTAATTGAGAATTTAAAAGTTGTTTGATAAAAATCTTTAGAATCGTACCAGATAATAAATAGACAAAGCGCTGGGTCGTTGACACGGCGATTGTACACTTTAGTGCATTTTAATGTATTTACTTATATTTATAAAATATTCCTCGTATTATATAGAAATATTCCTCGTATTATATAGATAGAACCACAAAGAACTGCGGAGTTCGATGGCGTAACGGCTTGGCGTTTGGTTTGCAATGCTGCAAGTAAAGTAAATTTTGCAATGTACATTACCGGATGGGTAAATTATCAATGCTGTTTTGTGCTTCAGAAGACACGCTAAGCCGTTGGTCCGGCGGTTATTTTCGAAAGGAAGTTTTTTATAAATGAGAAAGCGAATATCCAAATTGACAATAATGTTAGATGATGGCAGTCAAGATTTAACTTGAAACAAAATAAACTATTAGCAAAATAACATATGAACGCCTGGCGATATTAGTGTCTGCCTATTTCATTTAGCTACATCAATATTCTTTGTTGTTTTAAATGGCTATAGACTAGCTGAAATTCACATATGTTCTCATCGTGTGTCGCGAGGAACTCGGAATAATATTTATATCTGGTGTACGAGCCTTCCTAATGAATGGATAAGGAGAACAGGCCATAAACCACCACACGGGCTCAGTGCATATTGTTAACAACTGCTAATGCAGCGGCTGAGGTGCTCAAGATGATACAATTTTGGTCACCCATCCGATGACTGGCCTTTGCGAAAGTTGCTTAACCTTAGCAATCGCAAACAGGGCACGTTAATTACTGCGGCCTATACATTATATACCTATATATTATATGACTGGTTTAAACTTTAACTTCAGTAAAACTACGAACTCTTAAGAAGAACATTATAATGGCCAGCACTAGACGAGACGGAACAAAATTATTTCAATTAAATCATTACGAATTAAGCGTTGTTTTAAGTATTCGCATACTAATTACCTTTTTATTTAATAATCAACAGAGGACGATAGACGTAACGTTAATTGCTGAAATCCACTCATTTATCGTGCAATAAATGTCATAATTGCTACACGCATCTTTTTACGATGTTTTTATTGTTCGCGTACCCTCTGGCGGCATACTTTATGGGCTCTCCGTACGGTTCAGAGGCTTTTTTTAAAAGTCTTTACTATAATACCTCTTTCTATAACGCCTCGGAGGCCGAGTGGCAAAGAGCCCGACACCCGAGAGTCCCTGGTTCAATTCCCAGTTCAGGCAAAGTGTGTTTCGGATTTTTCGATGCAGGTACATGTCTGTACCTGGTATAGAGCGCGTGTGAACCGGCTCTTCGTTCCCTTGTTCTACGAGTACGGTGTCTTGGGCCTAAACTAGTGTGCATGTTTAGTGTATACCTACTGTAAATGTGTAGTGGCATTTAGATGATCGGGCGGGGTAATTACTATACTATTCCATAGCTTAGCTATTGTTATCCCTATTGCGGGGTAAAAGGTCTAGAGATTGGATTTTTAAATGCAACGAACAACAAGAATCAATAGACAAACATTTTTGTCTATGAATGCGAATGCGAACGAATAATATTTATAAAGCGTATACCACAGTACTACTAATAGCAAACTGAATAATTAGTTATCAGTTTCGCACTATTTACGATAGCTCTAAAATAGTGGTGTATGCATTACTGGCGACTGCCGTCAGTAAGGAATGTCCGACTATTCCGAGGCACACCGGGCTCTTTTGAACGGGCCCTTGGTGGTGACCAAGCTAACATCATCTTTAGGACTATTTGAGACTTTCTCATAGATATATTTTAAACTAATTACGGTTAGCAGTCATCATGATTGTTAATTAATGTTTTTAAGTGATGTAAAAACAACGAACTACTTTTGAACGTTCGAGTTCCTTTCTTAATAAAATGTTTACACTCTCTTTGAAACGCAGTCAGTTTATGGACACTGTTGGTATAGTTTAGTTTAGGGACAGTGTGTGAAAGTATTTGGATAAATAATGTGACAGACAGTGTATGAAGTTTCAAACTAAGGCCACTGCTGTATAATGCTGGCTTCCGAATACACCGAGGCAACTACTCACTAAAAAAACCTAGGACCATCCCTTCTCTGCTACGGGATTGTCTTCGAGACCACGAACGGCAAAGTCACAATGCCGACTTCAAAAACTTCTGGTCACCCTAAAAATCAGTATTAACATAAAACGTTTTGATATATTGCTAAACACAGTTCGCTGGACGTTCGAAAAATCACCGACGATGCAAGGGGAACGGGACAATGACTGCACGCTGGTGTTGAACGATGGAAGTTCCAACTATTTCTACGACGGAAACGTTCACACGAGCCGAGCGAGACGGTGCGACGAAGAGTTCACTTTTAAACTGCCACGTTTCGTGTAACTGAAATGTTTAACGGGGTTATAGGTAGAATGCTTAGAACAATACCTACATTAAGAATTTCTGAAAAAAATTTCATACATTATCAAGATATATTCTCGGTCGGCCGGGCCGTTCATCATTTTGTACACATCAAAATATAGAAAAGATAAAGCTGCAGTTCACCGAAACGTCTTAGAGTCTATTTTTTAACACACCAGGACGTACCTACATAAGTAGTAGCGAAAATAGATTTTTCCCTATTTGTGCATGCAAGCTGCATGCAAATTCAACTTGACTGTCAATGGGCAAAACCCAATCAAAGTAAAAGTGACAACCAGTGGCTTCCTGTCCTCAATGTGTCACTATCTTAGGCACAATCGGGCCCCCATGCTGGAAACATTACCATAAACATTTTCGCCTATTACTCTGAAAATTTCACATGCAAATTATTCATAACACGTCATACTTGCTGTTTTTTTTTGCAATTTTCAAATATATATTTAGGTTTATTATGCTAGAAGCTAATAAATGATCCATAGCTGGGCAGGCCTTCCCACATTGACAATATTCAAACAATATTTAATTCTTTGCACACGATTAAAAAGATCGGAAGAAAGTTTCGAATTGATTTTGAAACAAACAACACCTCAGCCTCCTTGTGAAAGGTTCGAAATGTATTATGTTATGTTTTATGTTCCAATAAATATATTTCATTTCATTTTTAATTTCAAATGTTAGAAATTAAAATTAATCTAATCTAATCTAATCCAGAGTTTCATTTTAACAGAAGCTTATAGAAATAGAGAGTCACACAATAAGTCAGTACAATCTGTCTCCCTGTTAGCATAAAATAATAGTTATGCTCCATTACAAAACATTTCAAAGTCGATTTAACTTATCACCAAAGCCAACGGGTATGAATTAGCTACCGTTTCTAACCGGTGTTTCATCTAAATTGGTCAGCTTAAAAGTATCAAGTTCACTCGTTTCCAATATCGGGGTTCACACAGGGTAACGTTACACGCAGAGCCTACGCGGCTACTTGAAAGCATCATCGCAATTCGGCTGCTACGAGTACATTGTATATGTTGCTGGTAAAACTTGATACTTGACGTGCGAAGTGAAGCCAAGAAACGTTTCATGCTTGGTTAGTTATACCTGTCACAGTGATGACGTATTGGTAAATGCCGTTGTCATCATCTCATCTCTTGTCGTCATAGCTTTTAAACAAGCTACTGCTGGGATTTTATTATTATTTTACAAATGGGTAGGAGGAAGAGCCTTTGTATCACCCGATGGATAGAGAAAGTTGGCGGGCGCAATTATCATTGTATCGACGTCTAAATACTTGTGTGTTATTGAGTTACTAAAGCTTACAACTAGAAGTGTAAAAATTGTTTATTCGACACAAATAAGTAACTATAACATAATAGTTGTGTATGGATGTCAAAGTAACAAACTTTTAAACGACGAAACAAACTGCGAGCGAGCTCTAAATGTTTGACGAACGCCTTTCTAATAATACAGGTCCGGCCATCGCCGAAGACAAACACTAAAATAAACCTGAGTTCCAACAGGAAAGTCGGGACAAAGCAACCGTCGTCGCCGACCCAAATACTTGTCGGAAACCACTTAAATATAGATGTGCAGCAGGTCTATTACGATATGTTGTTGCTGTTATTTGAGAGTTGGTCGTTACACCGCCTTCTGTCTAAGACATAGTGATCAAAGTCAAAGTATTAGTCAAATATAATTTTTTAAATTTAAGCATTCACAGGCAAGGCAACTAATGAACTCAGGCTTTTTTCTCCTTATTATCAACCAAATTATTTAAGCCTGCAGCTTCGCCGAAAACCGACCTGTAACAAAAGTCTTTATCGCGGTCTTTTGGAACAAGCACGTCACGTAACCTATTCTTATTAAGATAGAGCATAGGACACTCTCGACAGTGCAAAAACAATATTAAACCACTTAACGCTTGCTTCACGTCACCGTTTTGAAGTAGAGGAAGGACAAGTTAACACCAGTTTCATATTATAATGTAAGTTCAAATTTCCGACTGTTTAAAGGACAAGTAAGCAGAACGTACCAACAAAAAAGTATATATAAACCTAAAAAAAAGTTGGATAGAATTGACCCACTGGTCAACTCAACAAAATTTTAATTACTACTGACTAAAATTATTTGGGTTTGGTAAATCGACGAAATATTAAAATATATTATATACATTGTTTTAGTACCATGTAGTACCTAGTACCTAATAACGAAACATTACAAATAAGCAATAATTAATACGATGCCAGGCAGGCAACTAGCGGCCTATTTACGTTGTATACAAAACTGTACATCCCCAATTAATCAAAGAATATATGTAAGATGTACTCGAATTAGAATACAGTGCGTTGGACAGTGGTACTCTCCAGCATGCCCACGGAAGACCAGAGCGTCGGGGATCTCTTCGGTGATATAACGTAAAATTGTTTTTTGAATTGTGTGTACCGTTATTATTCTACTTAAGTAACTAACATAACTTTACAGAACAAAGCAAGATGTATAGGTGTTAATCATGACATTCGGGTACTAACGAATCCCTCCAGACGTGTTCCTGCGAGCTCCCGGGGAAGGACACGGGAGGACAAGCTCGGTACGCGCGTACTGAGACGGCGAGACGACCAAAGACTACGCGGGGCAAGGGCAACGCAACTGCCTACAGCGAGCTAGCATCTGAGAGTAATCATGCTAGCAAGTGAAAAAAATGAAACACAAAGATTACAAATGGTAAGGATGATTAAACTGCCTTCAGTAAGTTAGCTTTTGAGGATAATAATGTCAGCAGAGAAAGAAACAGAAAAACATTTATTAAAGCAGACATTAATTAAAAAGAAAAAAATATACATAAAGATTCCGAATGGTAAGAACATTTGATATGCCTAAGTGAGTTAGCTTCTTAGAATAATTATGTTAGTACCGTAAGTAACAGAAAATCATTTATTGGAACACAAACATTCATTGAACAAAAAATCCACGCACAATAAACTTTGTGCGTGGAAAAAGCAAGAACAACTAAAAAGCTTAGTTACTAGAAAATAAGTTATGTGCAAAATGACAAAAGAAAAGAATTGGAAAAAACACAAACTATAGAAAAAATATATGTTAAATAAATGCGATTAGATGAACGCACAACGCGAGCTTATAAAAAACAATGTAATCTAAGACTTAATCCTAAATTCCCAACTGTCTTTAACGTATAAACATAAAACAAATACAAATCTAAAAACTTTAAATCTACAAATCTAGACGAAGCAAAATCAATCACTTCATCTCAATGAATAAAAAAGGTTATATTACCAACGAGATAACCTAAGCTTCGAAAAAAAATATAATTGCTTGGGAACCTATGTCATTCCCTTGACTTTCCGTCATAGGCACATAAATAAGCGACAATTTAATACTCTTTGACAAAGGGCAAAGGGCGCGACAGGGTGCAGACAGACCCCGCCTGCCCCGCCAAATCATTTACCATTCCAATATCAAGAACTGCGTAGAGGAAATATTTAACTACGAGAACTTTGGGATTAAGCGTGCGAACGATTTCTTCTGCGCGTTTATCGGGTTTAAGGAGATTTGTTGACTTATCTATTTGAAAGATGTACTTTGTCTGATAGATTTGACGCTAATATTGAAAGCTACTTTTGATAAATGATTTCAGCACAAAGAAATTTACTATACTCGTATTTAGCGAGACAAAAGGCCGCCGATTCGAAATCTGTTGGCGGAAATTTATGTTTGTGTTTAACGATCACTCGAGAATAGTATTTTTGTGTTTTTCTTTTTGTTTACCTACATAGTAGGTGTACGTGAATACTATTTGCTAACTTGTATTGACTGATGTTTCGTAACTTAAGATTTATTGTTTTTGTTAAATTCTGATCTAATATTTTTGTATCATTTACAATTTCATAATTAAGATACATACCCATTCACAATTTTCGGTGTCAGAAAATAAATTACAAAAACACAAATGTTGAAAAAATTTTTACGAGCAGGATTTGAATAGATGGATAGATTTAGCTCCTTACAAATAAACAAAGAATAAGGTCCGAATAGTTATTCCGTGTTTTGTTCCTGTCATGCAAACGTAATTTCAAATTAGAGTAAAAGAGACAAAAGACGGAATAACTATTCGGACCTTATTCTTTGTTTATTTATAAGGCGCTTAAGGTATACGGTAAGCTGAAGTTGTTGATGCTATCCAATGTTTTTTCAGATTTTGTTATTCGAAATTTAAATGTATAGGTATGAGCAGGAGGTATGAGTAGAAGGAGCTAGATGGCGCAGTGGTTTACGCACCCGGTCTGCGAGTGCTGAGGTTAAGCAAATTTCTCAAAGACCGGTCATCGGATGGGTGACCAAACATTTATCATCTCAAGCGTCTCCGTGCTTCGGAAGCCGTTAGATCCGGCTGCACTAGCAGTCGTTAACAACCACCAATCCGCACTGGGCCCGCGTAGTGGCTTATGGCCCGTTCTCCCTATCCATTCATAGGGAAGGCTCATGCCCCAGCAGTGGGGACATAAAGATAAGCTGATGATGATGATGATGATGAGGTATGAGCAAACAGGATCACTTTCGAGATGCATTTTTTTCCCGGATCCTTTTCTAGTACGGACGCCTGTACGTCAACCTATCCAAAACTGACAAATTTCTTCAATACATTTTCAACCATATTATTTAGTCATAAAGTTCAAAGTCTATTGAGGAAATTTGACAGTTTGTGGTAGGTTGATGTGCAGGCGTGTGTACATTAATGATCAAGGATTTCTCGTCTTGTCGGCAATTTTATGTGCATTAGCCCTCTTCATTCCGATCGCTGGTTATGTATTAGAACAGATATTAGCAACAAGAATAGACATCTATTAGGTTAGGTTAACGAAAATAAAGGAGCATAATACCCCATTATTGGTAACAATGCTAATTTTCAAAACAAAACGATCGTTAAGAAAACTGCACACAGATCGCTTTACAAAACTCTCATTGATATCACATTTAATGTGCGAGAAATAAGGTTCATAGTCGAACAGTGCATCGTAAATAGGTATTAGTAGAACTGTGGTATTAAGAAAAACAATAAATTTAATTAGTTGGGTTTATGTGCTATTGTAGGGACGATTGGAATCAACCGGACCCGTACCGACTCTACAGGCTGTTTGGTAATATGGCAAATATGGGGTACATAGAACCCCGGAAAATTATTAACATAACTAAAAAGCTCTAGATGGCCGAGACATTGAGGTTTTTTTGTTACTTACTAAAATTGTAAGTGACAACCCTAGGTCATGCTGATACGTTCTTGGTCGTCAACCTCGTGATTAATCATAAACAGAAGTCGAAACATTGCTAAAATAACAAAAATACTATAATAAATATTTTTTTGGTAAAGTATATATCTAAGTAAATAAATATAATTTTGCGTGTGTTATCCCGGTGTTATTTTTACTTGGTTAGCCATGCATATTTCTTTATATTTCACATAATTGCTCCAGTAATAAATGTGACTTAGTTACGGATGGCAGTGTTTTATTTAACTAAACTTTCTATTTAACTTATTCGACCAACTCCACACCACACAAGCTATGTTTCGGGAATACACCTATAACCAAACGTCCTGTATCTGTAGAGTTGTGGGATAGCACAGTTCTTTAATGGGGTCGCTTTAAATGTTTCTTTGGTATTGTTCAAGGTAACTACAATTTTGCAGAAGGCAAAATGTTTCTTGCTATGACTTGAGTTGAACTTTCGCGTTATCGAATTTCGACCACTGGGTGACCAGTAGTTTATTTTATTGTATAACGAGCAAGCTTTTGAAATCGTCATCTAATGAGGCCAGTAAATAGCCTGTACATATACTGCCGCACAGCTAGGAAGATTGGGTCATAACGAGGCTATAGGATAGTAGCTTGACATGTTTAGATTGGGCTACCCATCCGGCAACCCGGCATTACTAAAGTAGCTTAACTTGAAAATCGCAAGCCTATGAGCTAACGAGCTAAGCTTATTTTTTTGTAAGTTAGTAAGTTAATAGCCTATATACTGTCTCACAGCATGGCAAATGCCTTCGTCACTGAGATCAAGTCATCGCTCTTGCCAAATGAGGGTCGATAACTACAAAATCGAACGAAAAATCGTCTATTTTACTATTAAAATAAAAGTAAATCTAAAGATTTATACTGAAAATGTATAAATAATGTATAAATTTGTATAAAATAATACGACTGAAGAAAAATTACTCATCATACTCGTTATATACGAGTATGATGAGTAATTTTTAAATAAATAAATACACGACTATCACGACCGTTTTTTTTTCGAAGGCTTAATAATCCTTTTTACACTTATCTACTGGGCCGGGATAAAAGACAATCATTGTTATTTAAAATTGGAACCTTTTTTCTTTTTTTGCGCATACATCAGCTCCAACATCTGGCCAGCTCTTGCCGCTCCCAGACGGTCACTAAACCTCACCAACCCTGAGCCAGGCATGTCCCGACTGTCCCTCGCCGCTTTGTTGTCTGGCCGATACAAATTGGTATGATTACTCTAACCAACACTAAAGAATACTAAACTTCTTGTTTGATGCGTACTTTTTTATTTTTCTATCTCAACGGAGTGCTTGGTGCTTGCTTGAATACCTGGTGGCTTTACCATCGATATATAGAAGGTAACGATAAGAACGAAGGAGAAAGTACTACCCAACTATGAAACCAAAATGTTGTTTTAGCAACAGCCTTGATAGCTAGCCAAACTTACAACGAGCCCTACCACCGACCAAACTGTGCATAATAATATTATAGTATGTGTGTGACAGTTTGTGGTAGGTTGATGTGCAGGCGTGTGTACCTTCCACAACTCTTCTGTGCTTCCGTTGGGACACGATCTAAGGTCCTCTTGGTCTGAACCTGATTGTTTAACCACTACACCAAAGAGAGGACTTCAGTTAATGATTTTTCTATAGGCGGGGTTCAATGGCGCAGTGGTTAACGCGCCCGGCTTGCGGTTGCTGAAGTTAAACAACTTTCGTAAAGGCCGGTCATCGGATGGGTGACCATAATCACGAGCTCCTCGTACGTACGTAAATTTATTGGGTACGGCTGTATTAGAAGTCATTAAAAACCACCAATCCGCACTGAGCCCGCACAGTGGCTTATGTCCCGTTCTCCCTATCCATCCTATCCTATCCATCATAGGGAAGGCTAGTCGTGCCCCAGTAGTGGAGACGTAAAATGACTTTTTTATTGTAAAAGCCCCACCCGACTTCAAAAGACATTCTTTAAAACTAAATGCGTATCTAGGTAATTAATAATATGATTACAATATTATTTATTGCATTTTAGATCTGTTTTTTGTACCTATCTGTTTTCTGATTAACTAAATCAAAATACAAATTATTTTGTGCTAAGTAAATTTTTTTATTTTTTTTTATTTTCCTTTTTGAAGCGGTTTTTTACTAACGAGATCGAACGATCGAACAGTGACTGAAATTGATTGTGAATTTCAGTCACTGTTCGATCGTTCGATCTCGTTAGTCGATCTCGTCATTCCGATGATCTCTTATAACTTCTACGATCGTAACATACACTTTTATAACGAGTGTTAAAATGGAATTTCATTTTGTCTGCCCCCGGAATCTGCTGTCGGGAGATATCCGTCATAAATTAAGCCGCGAACCTAGCCGTCCCCGCGGAATGCCACCCTAATCCACAATAAATACGGCCTATAATAGTATTCATGACGTGTCGCGGGGGTCACCGATTTACAACCGAATCGATTCTTCGTTTGGGTGGGGCCACACAACTAACGACTGACGCCGCGTGCACAAAATAAGGTGACTGCAGAAGGCAAGCTTCATGTAAACGCACTCGAGCAACGTACAAATAGACAACCTCTGTTCAGAGCTGTTGCGTGATCCGTGTACGTGCAAGGGATTTGTGTGTGAGTTCCTCGAGCGCGGTATGTATTAAGCTTACGTTCTTCTTGGTCTTTCTTATTTTGTGGCGGTACACAAGCGGCGGCAACCTCTAACAGACACGGATCTGAACAGCTCAAAACAGTACGAGCGCAGCTGTTGCGAGATTCCGCGTCCGTGAGAGTTTGCTTTGTGTGCGTTGCTCGAGCGCGTTTGCATGAAGCTTACCTTATTTTGGGGTACCGCTCTATAGTCGCGCCTCTGCTTCATCTGTCGTCGAAGATGCGTAGAGCGTCACCGCTCTCCGCCCCGCCAACGCTTTCACCCCGCTTAACGCAGACGTCGAGGACGCAAACTGGCAGCGGCAGCGGGCAGTGCGAGCAATAAAATAGTTATGGGTCTTCCCGCTTCACGCACCGCTGTCGTCGAGAACGGCATTGATGGGAACCTAATTGTTATTTTGGAGAGAGTTCGCAGTTGACTATAAACGGTCTTCACAGCGTCACTGGACATTTTGGTGACGGCGATAAACTTAAAGGGTTTCACATGCCGTGTGATCAAAACAAAACACTGTCGGAGGGTTTATAGAGGGAAAAGCATCATGCAAGCATGTCCCTGTAGGAAGCCAATGGTAGGGGGTGCGCCACAATGAGGAAGGCCAAATGGAAGATCTTCCTCCGAGCTGGGTCGTATTGCTCGGGGACCGAGGTCCAAAGGATGTTAGTTGGAGGTGCTATATATAGCGAAGGAGATGGTGAAACTTCGCTATCGCGATGCAGGCTTCCCATACTATTTATCGTCGTAGTATGGCGACGTCGTTGGTAAGCGTTTTGTGGCCATCTGTTGACACGGTTGAGAAGGTGTTTGCGTCGTGTCGATTAATGTGCGGCGTATGCGGTAGGTGAAGCCGCCACATCAACGTTCCCTAAAAGATTCTCCGATTGGTTCGGCTCGGATCGGAAGCGGAACAACCCGAGGGCACCTAGGCTGCCTAGAACAAGGGTACGAAGATCTGGTTTACACGCGCTCTCCCCACCACCACGGACCGGTCAACCCGAGCTGAGGTCTAAGCTAATGGCTACGAGTACGGTGTCAGGGAATACGATTGTGCATGTTTAGTGTATCATGTGTATGCTTAGTGACATTTTGAAGACCGGGCTTTCCGAACCTAAGCTTTCTAATCAAGTCATGCGTTCGCCGCCACGACCACCGCCGCTCCGCCCGCTGTGTCGTACAGTTTGTGGCCTAGCGACTAACGGGTTACTATATACGAGAGTATGGCTTTGTTTTGTAACGTGTTAACGTGCTAACTAAACTAAGCTTTTGAATGTGTTAATTGTAGTCCTGTTGTGTTAACGACTTTAAGATAATACGCTTGGCTGTGCTAAGTGGGGGGCCCATCGTCGTCGATATAACTGTTATTCGAGTCGAATATTTTTAACACGAACGAACAATTTTTTTAAAGCAAGTCTGGAATCATAACTTTATAAACACGACTGCCTCTCGAAGAGCTAAAGCCTGCAACCTAATACGATTCAGACAACTATACGTTCAATTGACACACATTTTTTATCCGAAGAATACCTTTTTTTAAATATTTATAAATATTTTTGGTCAAGATAAATATGAGCAACGGAATAAATGAAATGAACAGTTAAAAAAAAAACAAATGTTGAAAAAAAATTCCACGAGCAGGATTTGAACCTGCACCCTTCTGACATACCGGGTCAGGTGCTCTCCCAATTGAGC
The DNA here is from genome assembly GCA_949315975.1 of Eudonia truncicolella. Taxonomy (NCBI): domain Eukaryota; kingdom Metazoa; phylum Arthropoda; class Insecta; order Lepidoptera; family Crambidae; genus Eudonia; species Eudonia truncicolella. Next base: position 13,653,489 of record OX438837.1, on the reverse strand, counting down.
TATCGTGTTTCTAACCAGCCCGCCGAAATTATTCAACACTATATTTACTTTTTTACTTTGAAAGCCAAAGGTGCCCATTCAACAAAATTTGCGTTAAAATTATATAAACAAAAAAAAACATGAAATAACAGTACTTCGGTATTTTAATAATTACATATTAATGTAAAGGAAGGCAATGTAAATAAATATAACCTTCCACGGGTAGTTACTGTTGTGAAGATCCTTGGGGGAGACCTTTGTCCAGCAGTGGACGTCTTTAGGCTGAGATGATGATGATGATGATGATGATGATGATGATGATGATGATGATGATGATGATGATGATGATTGTAAAACTTTCTAGGTAAGGCGCTTTTAGAAATCTCTTTCTTGCATCCGTTGAAAAGCTCCGTTATTTTCGTGGCCTCAACGGCACCGCGAAATATCTTCACGGCTTAGATTAGGGGTTGGCTTTGTCGTTTCCCCGGAAAGTTTAAGCTGATAAAGCGTGTTCTTTTAAAAAAGTACTAGTTTAAAATACCTACTAGGAAGCATGGAATGCTGAACACTAATATAGGCAGTAGAAATAGGTAAAAAGGTGACGTGAGGTGTAGGCTAAAAGTTATCTAGACGAGTTGTACGTAGAGTGGGCCCGTAAGTATTGTTTTCCTATCAAGCCTAGTTTTTGCCATTTTTAGTGGTCACGGGCTGAAATTTGCCAAACTGAACCGCTTCTTAAGTAAAATTTAAACACTGAAAAAAGACGACAACCTCAGGCGGGAATCGAACCACGCACCTTCCGCATTCCGGGCGGCTGCCTTAACCACTTGGCTACCGAGGTCTGGCTTTCACCCGTCGAAATTTTTCAGTGCTTGATGCTTATGTTTCTTAGTCAACATTGCTTCATCAATCTTAGAAGTTTTCACCTCTGAGATCCGAAAGAAATATTTTTACAAATATTTGAACATTCGGTTAAGATGAAGCTGCGTTATAGATAAGTGTTTTTTATATATTTTAGCGTTTTATTAACGCTTAAATATACTTAAGTAAAATTTAAACACTGAAAAAAGACGACAACCTCAGGCGGGAATCGAACCACGCACCTTCCGAACCGCTTCTATTGGCAAATGGTTAAGACCAACGGTTTAGACCCAGAGGTCCCGGGTTCGATTCCCTGCGGGGGATACATGTTTGTGTACTTGGTTTGGTTGGTGGTAGGACTAGTTTGTCCGCCTGGCTAGCTACCACCATCTTATCTAAATATGTCGCCATAAATCAATGTTTGTAGAATTGATGTGTTCCGGCAGCTAGAGATAAGATAGCTAGTGCCACACTAGTTGAGGGTCCTAGGTGAAGTGCGCTTCCACCAATTGGCCTTATATCACTTAACATCAGGTGAGATCAAAGCACTGTGCTTACCCGTAAATATATAAAAAAAAAACTAACTTACTATAGCCGGCAAGTGACCACAATCGGTGCAATTTGGCCAAATCCTAGGGTATTTAAATAGGTATGTTTAGGATACTTAAGCTATAAAGTTTGCTAATATATACAGGAGGATTTTTACCGTCCAATTATTTTTTTTTATATTAAAAGGAGGCAAACGAGCAGGCGGGTCACCTGATGGAAAGTAACCGCCGCCGCCCATGGACATCCGCAAAACCAAAGTAATCGCAGATGCGTTGCCGGCCTTGAGGAAGGAGTTGGATCTTGAAGAAGGAGTAGGAATTGGGAGGGGGAGGGGTGAGAGATGGGCCTACCTATTTCAATACGATGTTCAATTAAAGAGAGTTCTAATAATAAGAGTTAAAGCTTCGATTCCGTGTTTTGTCTCTTTTAATCTAATTCACGAACAAAACACGGAATATCTATGCTAAACTTCATCATGTCATTTTACGGCTTTACGTGTCTTCCGAAGCACGTAGGAGTTTGGGATAATAATTTTTGCTGCACCAGTTGTCTGGACTGCATTTCCACTTAATATCAGGTGGAATAGTCATTTGGCAAGCTAATTATACAAAAAAAAACTTATATACTGTTTATTAGAAAATACAATCCCACAACAAATACAACAATCCCAGTTCCCACCCCATCCTGCGTGGGCGGCACTATCGAATGGAGATATTGCGTAAAGTGTGAGAAGAATTTAAAGATAACATTAGTTCGCACGCTTCCTGAAACAGACAATAGATGGCAGCACAAAAGGTTGACATTATTTATACCTTGTCTACAATTTCTACAAGATAACTAATGTAATAAGCTTTCAGGTTTATCTGATCTATTAAAAAGATATTATTAGTGCAACGGAAATAACAAGTGAGAAAACTAAGTATTTCATCGATTTACCTTTATTTGTCTCTTTGATGATAAGGCCAATGATGGAAGCGCACTTCATCCGGTCAACCACTGAGGCACTGACTTTTTTGCGCGGACTAATATTTTTTTTTAATTACTTACACAATAACACATACACCAGCACACGTTTTCCCTCCTTCCTATGACATGGGGTCCTTCAAACGAGGCTTGAAGAGGCACCTTGTGGGCCGGCAGGGTGAGGGTGACTGATGCTGCGTTGTTGCACGCTGCACTAGTTGTCCTTGCGTCTGGACTCCATTTCCACTTAGCATCAGGTGGAGTGGAGTCATTTGTCAAGCTACGTATAAAAAAAATTCTAGATAGTGTAGCAAAAACCAGAACTGTAATTATCTGTGTACATTAACTTATTCTAATTCGTTAAGCAGAGTCGCAAACAAAGATAGGTCGACTTATATTCCGATTTTAGCCATAACAAAAACCAGTGTTTCTCAGGCGGATTTGTCAATGAATAATGTCAGTTTCTGGTCTTACCGGTTCAGTTCTAAATTTAACCGATTCGTAATTAATTAAGTAAAAACATGTAACATTTTACACGTTTTACATAATGTAAACGGAGGCCAGACCAGTTGCGCACGCGTCATTGTAGCCTAATTGACTACCAATTTAAATTCGATGAAATGAAACGACTTTACGAATCGATTCGCGGTCAATTTTAAAGTTTCGTTAGTGTTTTCTATGACCACCTTTTCTAGTTTTGGTAATTTTGTAGATAGACACTTCACAAATCATTCAATTGTAAGTATATCCTTTTGGTGCATTTAATATGGACTTGCGCATTCAGGTTGAGATCTTGCATGTTAAGCAACTTTCCCAATAACTACTGAATGGGTTAAAAAATTAAAACGACACGACCGACTCCAATGTTAAGTCTCACGACCCGGTTAACCGGAGCCGCGCTCCTGGGTGATCCTAGCCTTTAGACCCCTGCGTGATGCCATCCCTTTTAGGCGTCTTTAGAAACACTCTGAAAATGTTTTAATCGCACGATTTGAGGAACCCTTTAAGTTTCTCGCCGCCAACAAAATGGTTACACTGTTAAGGTCATAGGTGGCTGAAAGCAATCTCTTTTAAAAAGAACATTTTACAGTACTTCAAGATAAATAATGGGCATCGACTAACTTCGTGTTCCCGAAGAGACCGAAACTAGGCAGTGTATGATATAGAGCTGCTCTTACTAAATTGCCCTAACGATTGTAACGATATTGTGATTTGTGAGATATTTATGTGATTTGTAACTGTCATATTACATAGCTCGATATGGGTAAATAAAAATACATTTGAATTTTGAATAGATTATTATAAATAATATATAGGTAAAATAAGTAAATCAACCAATACTGTGGATCATTCAGAATCTAGGATCATGTCTTTTCCTGACATATCCGAGTCGGAACATTCACTTTCACTTTCCTCACTGGTAGAACCCACATTTATGAGAAAAGTGACAGTGATATTGTCAAACTGTGGTACAAACTTTCTGGATTCGTCTTCACCTTTTATGGCATGCTCACACATTTTCTTCCAGGCTTCCGGTCCCGTCATAGCAATTTTTTCTTGAATCAGTTCTTTGACTGTGGTAACGTTCATTGCAACGTTTTTTTTTTTGCTACGTGTCCTTTTATTTGTTACCAAATATTCTTGATCGGATTAAAGTCCGGATGATACGGCGGCAAACGTAAAATTGAGTGTCCGTGCTCTTGCATGATGCGGTCGATTTCAAATTCTGATAATCTTTCTTTGTGATGTTTTATTATACTATATAATCCCGGCTTGAGTAATTTTGGATCGTTTGGTTATGTTGCTTAACTAGGCTATCATTTGCGGTTTTGGTTTATTTGAATTGGGAGGTGACTAATAATTTATTATGGTATGGTGCATTATCTCTTACTAAAACACTGTTGATAGGAATTTTCGGAATCAGTTGTTGGCGAAGCCAATTTTGATAACGATCCGCATTCCGGCTTCCCGCGATCTTCACCAGATCAAAAAAAAAAACAAAAAAAAAACCCGGTCGTTGTGGCGATCCTTGGTCGAGGCCTTTGTCCAGCAGTGGACGTCTTTTGGCTGAGAAGATAATGATGATGATTGTAGAATGATTACCTCTATAATATATTTTGGGAGTTTATTTTTTATTTATTTATTTAAACTTTTGCAACATAAATATTACATGGCGGACTTAATGCCTGAGGCATTCTCTACCAGTCAACCATAGGGTGGTGCAGAGATAACATTGGTAAGTGCAATTAAGATATATGATTGTAAGTACCTATGTAATACATACATAAATATTATATATACATAAACATACATAAAATACATAATTCTAATAGGACGTTATTGAGATGATTCTGCCATGGTTTCATCAAACAAGAGCTCACGGACTTTCTTTTAACACGACTCGTAACCATCCTGATTTCGAGAGGCAGCGCGTTCCACAGGAGAATGGATTGAATGTGAAAGGAAGAATGAACAAAACCAGATGTATGAGAAGGACAGAGAAGGAGAAGATTATTTGAGGACCGGAGATTTTTACTATGAGAGGAGCAAAGGTACTGAAAATGGGGAGCAAGATAAGAAGGAGCATTTAAAGAATTTAGAAGCGAAAACAGTGTGGTGAGGGCCCGTAAACGTCTTCGTTGGCGAATAGGCAACCATTTCAGCTCCGACCAGAACTGCGAGATGTGGTCATATTTCTTCAGGTTGTAAATGAATCGGATACTGTTGTTGAGTAATCTGCCAAACTTATCAAGCAAATCAGCATTAAGATAGTTACTATTGATGAGGATTTATATTGGAAAGTACATACATATTGATAACAAGTGTAATAGAATTAATAAATTTGCTTATGCACTTAATCAGGTGAAGAAAGTCACAAATAAAAAGAAGGCCATTATATCTTATAAGGCTTACATAGAATCGGTAGCGCGTTATGGTCTTATGATGTGGGGCAACAGCATAGACTGGAATAGTCTTTAAAGCAAAAAAAAAATGCATCACAGCGATTTGCGGAATCCCGCCTGACAAATCATGTAGACCGTTATCTGAGAGTCTTGGTTTATTGCCGCTGCCTTCATTGTACACACGCCTGCACATCAACCTATCCAAAACTGTCAAATTTCTCTAATTGATATTGATCTTTATACCCAAACGCTAAGGTTCAAAATTTATTAAAGAAATTTGACATTTTGTGGTAGGTTGATCTGCTGCCGTCTGTACATTTTAGAAGTTTGTAACTTTGTAAAAAAGAACCTGCAACTTTTTAAGTGTTATAGTGATTGCCTAAGCGCAAGGCAATGTAGAGATCCACATAAATTAACATTAAACGTTATTCCTAAATCGGACAAGTACAGAAGAAACTGTTTAGCTATGTGCGTCAATGTTTTTAATAAAATTCCTAATGAATTTAAAACTTTAGAATCTGCCCCCTGACTATGAGCTCTTATAGCAGTATTATCGCAATTGTGGAAAAGAGACGCGAATATATTCGCCGCTACACGCGTCTCGTTTTCACAACTGCAATAATACTGCTACAAGAGGTCGTGTTTACCCCCATGGGTTGTTCAGAAAGAAATTGTATAAATGGCTTATTGTAACAATTTTTATAGTAAGGAGTTTTTAATAAGCGGAGCTAATTTGACGTTGTCTCGTATTCTTTATTTTGTTAATTGTAATGAAAGTGATTAAATAATTTAATATAATGTGAATGTGTAATTAGTCGTTTTGTTGCATAGTTTTATATTGTAAATGACACGTCAATAATTAATGATTTGCATGCTATTTTGAAAATGGCTAAATATAAGAACATGCCAATTTATTATCAATACCTTTATATACCATGTTTGACGCAATAAAGTTTTTATTATATATTTTTGACGTGTAACATCTTTCCGCTCGCTTTCTATATATACAATTTGTGGGAGTTATTTCGTGAAATGTGACGGAAGTATGTGTAACAGTGTGACAGGACGCCGGGGAAGCGCGCAAGCGCGCGCCATTTTGTTGATTTTAAATCGATATTATGAACATGACATATTATTATTATATGTGACATATTGTGTCATGTGACTATCAAAGGTCATTTTGGTCAAATGTCTTCTAATGAGTAGGTATTTACTGCATTCTCTTTATGATTTGTAAAAAAATATACATAATTGTTAATTCTATATTCTATTTTCTATTGTTTTATTGATTTCAACCATTTCGTGTGTAATAGACTTTTAAACTATATTAATAAATATTTACTGTTGATAATAAGTCTCAAGAAAGTGGTAGATCATGGATAAAAAATCAAAGTAAGTAATAATTAATTATTATTCGAATAAAATATTTCAGTATTAAGCTTTTTTAAATTTTGAGTTTAATTACAAACAATAACAAACAAACCTACAGAACTTCTTGGCGGGAAAGTGAAGAGTCATGTCTGCGGTTTTGTTTTAATTACTAAAATTTGTGTTATGTCGAATATTAATATGAAATAATGGTGGATTATTAACCGTTAAATGTTCGTTAGTGTGCATGAGTGTTGGCAAATGAAACAAAACAGTGCAACTTTACTTTTCAAATTCTCTCAAGAAGTCCGCCGAGGAATTAGTAAAGCCCCACATCTTTACTGAGATACTCGAGGGGTTGGGGGTATATCATTTCTCACTTCTCATTTTTATCATCATTCATCATCATTCATCATCATACTGACTGGAAGGAAATATTGTATATTTATGTATTACTTGTAAGAAAAACTACTTTGACACTGGCTAAATGTGCATCAACTAGAAGAAAAAAAAGAACAAACCTACACATACACAACATGTATTCTGATTAGAAAGATATTAACAAACAAAATACACGCGGAACTATCTTTTTCAAAACGCACTTCTAAACACCAATTAAGAAACGTAAATAAAACTAGTTTAATAACTCCAAGAATTAACCACGGTAAATATAACATAATGTTTGAAGCAGCACAAATGTACAATAATCTACCAAACGACATTAAGGAGTGCAACTCATTTGGCCTTTTTAAATCAAAATTGAAAAAGTACATTTACGAAAAAGTTTCTTATTGTTATGTAAATACAAAGTGGTGTGTAAGAATAAGCATTGTGTTTTTTTGTAACTTTATAAGTTTTTCAGAATATAATGTTAAAATTGCTTATTACTACGGTGAGATGTAAAATGTAACACATCATATGCGACTACTGTAAGGCTCACTCGTTTTCTTTAATTATTATCTATAGGTACATGTCATTAATGCGTTATAGTACCGGCATCAGCTGTTAGCATTGCGGAAACGACTGACAGTGGCATGACACTAGATACATTAACACACTACGCGACTGGCGACGTAATGTAGACGCGCATTACTACGTAGATAGAACGCGTAGATCAAACGGCGGCGGTGGGCGGGCTCGTTAATAGAACGTTTAGCTTTCAATCTGTTTAGTCGACAATGACAGGACAGGGGACAGGATAGCGAACGATACACTTCTGAAAAAGGCAACCTCAAGACGGGTAAATGGGATGGTAAAAAAACTTCATGTACAGACAGACGCCTGCACATCAACCTATCCAAAACTGTCAAATTTCTTCAATACATTTTCAACCATATAGTTAAAGCATAATGTTCAAAGTCTATTGAGGAAATTTGACACTTTGTGGTAGGTTGATGTGCAGGCGTGTGTACTTAAAAATTTATAAGAGTCCCTAGAGCTAGTTTTATTTAACATTCGATCTAGGCAACGAATTTGTATGGCATTGAAGCAGCATATATTTTTTTTCGTTTTCGTTAACGTGATCGAAAGTGCCAAATAAAACTAATACTTCCGCGATTTTCAACCGACGACGGACTGGTTTCATACCTCTCATTGAACACAATAATGCTTACTTACTTAAGTAGGCAGTAGGATTAAGTTCGATGATGATGCCAAGAGGCAGCAATAATCATTTAGAATCCGCCATTTAATTCTACAGCTTTTAGTGACACATTATGTAAAATTACCAAAATGAGGATACAATTTAAGATGAGCCTGCTATATAATTAAATTAGCTTTACATCTGTTGTATTTAAATTATTATTCTGTTTCTCTCTTTCATTAACTTAGAGTGATACGCGAGACGGACACTTTTACTGAAACAGATGTAAAAGCTGCAGGGAGACTTCAAAAGTTTATTGTTGTTGCCTACATTTCCCTCTGGTGTAACTTATATTTTATTACATCTCATCATGTAGATAATCATTGAATATAAAATTAAAATAAATAGTTTTATTTAAATCATGCATGTCTACATCGCATCGCATTGATATAAAAAATAGCAGATACTCTCTGGCCCTCCAACCATTAATAAAACTTTGGATATGACAAAGGATTAACATTATTTTAAACATTAAATGCAAAATCAATATTTAAGATTATTAAAAATTAAAACGAAAAACAAAACTGTTATTTTTAAAATTCTAACAAATAAGCTTTCATTTTTAATCTCTATCTTATTTAATGGATGCTCTCTACAACTTATCACAATCAATACATGACAATATTTGGGCTGTATGAATACAATCCCACTGCCCCGATTTCGTATAACAAATAATCCCTTTCCCTCTTTTCAAATGAAAGCGTGGCAAAGGAATACATTATATTCAGCCACATGTGTCGTAAAACTCTTAAGACGTGGCCAATTTCTAAAGTGGCCCCGTGGGTGGTTAGGATTTCTATTCTGGCGTTTGAATGGCTCGGAAAATTTTCTGTTGACCCATTCACTGAAAACTATCAACGCCGAATAAACAACATTATAAAAAAGAACTAGCCGCATTAACGTCCGCTCTACAGAATATCAATGTTTTTAAATGTATTTCACACTCGCCGTAGGTGGTTCAAAACAAATAAATTTTACACAAATTGATCGAATTATACTGAATGGTCAATATGATATCAATATTTAATAAAATATATGTTTTAATGAATAACTTGCAAGTATTTTTTTGCTTGAATCAAAAATGTTGATAAAAACATACTGAAAAACTATAAAGTAAGTTGTTTTATACTCGTATGTGGAGATATTTATTACCGACTCGTCAAAGTTCAGCCACGTTTGGACCTAGAAACTGAAATTATCACAAGAAGTAGTTCTCCTTATGATGTAGGCAAAGGAATTAGGCTAAACCAAAGGAAAAGGATCAAGGGAGTCAGGACGCAGACAAACGTGGACTGCCGCCCGCGTTTGTCTCCCTTCATTACATAATATTATTATACTCTTTATTTATTTTCTTTCTTAGCCTAGGTTTGTTATAATATTAATATAAAAGTAAAATACAAAAGTACATACAAAACATAAAAATATTATAAAAAACCTAGCCTAGGGTGCCGCCGGCAACGGGGCAGGGCTCAAGTTGCCGGTGGTTAGGGCTGCAGAGACAGGAACCTTCGGACTATCCGCGCCGTGTCCAAGAGTACCGCCTTCTGTATCTGACCCTTGATCCAACCATTAAGCGAGAGTCTCTTAAGGTGTTGGTCGAGACTCTTCGCTACCAGACCGTTCGCAGACACAACTATCGGCACAATGATTGTCGAGTCAACATCCCACATGGCGGTTACCTCGTGAGCCAAGTCAAGGTACTTGCTAGAGTCAAGGTACTTGCTAGAGTCAAGGTACTTGCTAGAAATTATTATTATTATTATCAGCCATTACTTTCCCACTGCAGGGCAAAGACCTCCCACACTACCACCTATCTCTATCCTGAGCTAGTTCATCCCAACTCTTGTGGGATGGACTCCCACAAGATCCCACCATCTCCGTCATAAATGAAATAAACATAAAAAAATCTCTCGCTCGCTCGCTTCAATCGAAGTCATCCAAAGTACATTAGCTAATCACGTTGCATATTCCATGTTAATACTAAAAATAAAGAGTCAACGCAGCTGGAGACCTTTCCCAATACATTTATGTTAAATAGGGTAATAGTCTTTTGCATCACATCTTGTCCTATATGTAGCTCACACGCGCAGTGTCACTCGGCTATTATTTAATCTGTGGAGAAGATCGATTTACACACTCTGTGGAGTTTTAATGCGAATAATATTACGAAATATATTCAGCTATCGAAATAGTGGTCGAAAATCCACCGTTATATAAAAAATATACAATATTTCCGCATGCCATCATATGAACATTGATTATGCCAAATCTCACACTCCAGCGTGCGCGCAAAGTGCTATGGAAAAGGGAACAAAGTTTTTACGTAATAATATACCTATAGATTAATGTATTCATTAGTATTTGCGCACTTCCTCTATCCAAACGTTGGACCAAAACAAAAATTAAATGGGCAAAGTAAATTAAAGCCTAGGTTGTCTTTATTCAGTCTCTGATTGATTTAGCACTTACTAATGTAGTACTTAGTAGGGTAGGGTAACACCGTACACGTTTTAGGTTTTTACTACAATAGTTACCTCGTAGTTGTAAGTTAGTTTAATTGTTTTTGATTTAAAATTCAATTTTTTTTCTATGAGTAACATCACTATTAATTAATCGGTTTTCCTTTTTTTTATAGAGGACTTCGGTCAAATAATTGATCGAAGATAGAGGATTTTCAATATTAGAAACCATATTTTGTTACTTTATTCCTACAAGATAAGGTCGATTACCAATAAAAATAACTATCTACTCAGCTTATTACATTGGTTTTTTTTTAAATAATTATCATTAGCCTATATTAGTACACTGGTGGACATAGGCCTCTCCAAGTGCATGCCACGATCCGCGCTACTGTGTAGTCGGAGGGCGTCCTACACTACTTTTTCTTAAGCGCTGAAATTATTCAGCTATCTTTTATGTAAATAAACTTTACATTACAAAAGAAATATATACTCATAGGATTGGCCTACTAACAATTGGATGATAGCCATTAAAAAAACATGTGACAAGTGATAAACTATCGCGGAATTATCACCGAGGTCATAAATTCGATTCCCCGCGCGATGCGAGCGTCACTGGGCAATAAGCGTGGCCTTGAATTCACGTTTTCACATTTTTATCAAAACTTACATACATTATAGACCAGGAGACTGGGGACAAAAATACCACCTTATGTATTTAGGTCGTCAGTCAGAACTTAATAACTTTTGCAAAAATGTTATCTATAATTTACTTTAAATTTCCAGACCTTTTAAAAAAGGTCCAGAAATGGGATTTTAAGGGAAGAAGAGCAAAGAAAATTTCAAGTTTTTAGGACCATCGGTTTTATTTCAACATGTATGCGCTTGCACTTTTGCACTTTATGTAACAACTAAAATTTCTCACTTACTCCAGTCATAGATTTTCCCTCTATTACATTTTTTCTATGATCCAAGCAAATGTTTATTTACCTGAAAAAAAGAGAAATAAGTTATAGTTTCGTCACAATAGGTAATGAAGAATGTTCGAAAATAATAAAGCTTAGTCAACTTAAAGATAGGTCAGCTAATGCGGTTCTATACAATGCAATCGAAATAACTCATTGTAGTTTTTATTTCATCCAGTCCCCATGCCTAAGGTCTGACTAAGCTAGTGTAATATTATCGTGTACTCAATAGTAGTGTAGTTATAATATTCAAAAATAGTGGCCACCCGCGATTGTCCGCGTAAGCACCTGCGTCCCGTGGTCCCTAGGAAATTTAAGACTCTGTACTATCTCTGGCCTGCGTCATGAAATGGACCTTCCTAAAAATTTTATTTTCTGATTCCCGGTTTTTCACGATGCTGATCCTTACTAAGACAGGACTTATTTTTTAGTATATACTAGATAGACAATTATTCTCGTCCCCAAGCCTAAGGTTATATATACATCGGTAATAATATCCACCTCACCCCCACACCCCGGTCAACCCGATCCGAGATCTTGGCCTTTAGAGGCGCCCTTAGGTTGTTCCGCTCCCGATCCGAACCTCTGACGGTGCTACAATCACACGGCTTGAGGAACCCTTTAAGTTTCTCGTCGCCCGCCCCTATAATAGTCCGGTGACGCTATGAAGGTTTTCCGAGTGCAATAGCAAAGTCTTTAAAAAATTTCTTATCTAATTCCACCAAATAGGTGCCGCAAGTGTCCGTGGACCGGCTCAGTTCATCATCATCAACTCATTTTATGTCTCCACTGCTGGGGCACGAGCCTTCCCTATGTATGGATAGAGAGAATGGGCCATAAACCACCACGCTAGCCCAGTGCGGGTTAGTGGTTGTTAATGACTGCTAATGCAGCCGGGACCAACGGCTTTACGTGCCTTCCGAAGCACGGAGGAGCTCGAGATGATACATTTTTAATCACCCATCTGATGACCGGCCTTTGCGAAAGTTGCTTAACCTCAGCACTCGCAGACCGGGCGCGTTAACCACTGCGCCATCGAGCTCCTCCAATTAAGTTACATAAAAAAAACGAATTGTAGTTCTTGTTCCCCCAGTCCCCTGGTCTAAGGCTATACCTACATCGATAATCCCATCGAGGTCCGCCAAATAGGTGGCGATGCCGGTTCCTCTGGCTGTATCTGGGTCAATAGCCCGCGTACATTTTTCGGCATGCTATTCTGGTCATCCTGAATCACGCGACGTTTATGTCCCGTCTGTTGCTAAGCTCGATTTCTATTATCATTGAGGTTATCTGGCAGCATTGTTGCGTTCAGCAGTTAAAAGCGATGTTTGCGGTGGTCTTTATGATGGGTGACCGAATATTTTTAGCGATTTCGCTGATTTGAAAGCATGTTCTAGGGCATTTCAGTCAGTAGTCGTGTACGTTTATTGCTTTCTAAGTTTACGCAAAAAATTAAAAACTATTATGATTTTAAAATTTAAAAACATATTTTTGAACCTTGAAATTAAATATTTTATACGTATCTCCTAGTGTTTATTTTACATATTATAGATGTTTGGAACCCTAAAGACCAATAGGTAAATGGATCTTTTCACTCGATGATATGATCTTAATTTTATCGATCTTGACCTTTTTAAACCGAAAACATAATTACATATTTGAGCAACCGTCTCTGTGGTTTAGTGGTTAAACTCGGAGGTCCCAAGTTCGATTCTCAGAGGGTTAAAATCTATCACCCGATTTGTTTAGGACTAGTTATGAGTCCCTATGACAACAATGATTCCGAGTAACGTGTACCTTTAGCCCTATCGTTTTTTACCATCAGGCAGGATGGAGACTAAGCTTTACAATGGATAAAGTAATAAAACAAAAAAAATTGAGATACAATGGTTTTTCTCTCCAAGAAGTAAATGCGCATATATTATTAAACAGTAAATGGTTTTACTTAATATATTTGGTAAAAGAAAAATTAAGGCATTTCCAGTTTCCGTCACTCCTAAAACTTCGCACTCAAGTAATGTGTATATAGTTGGTAAGCCTAATCTACAATTAGCTTATTTCTATTATTTTCACCAAGAGATAGGCATCAAACAAATTACGTTCATAACAGTTATAAATTGGTCTGGGCCTAATCATATTCCCTACGCTACGAGTTCTCGAGCTAGCGGACCTATAAATACAAATTGTTCGTCGCATACAAATTATATAGCATTAATTAAACATTATTGTCTTCATATCTCATCGCCGTTCGCGACCAATATTATTTTTTTCGGGAGGATTTCCTCATTGCTTTCGATAAAATGGGCTATATTTGTTTTTAGTTTAAGAATTGTATCGTTATGCTATGTAACATTGAGACTTTGAATGTCATTGGTAAATTTGAAATATTTTTTTAGATTAATAACGGGGAAGCGTTTGGCCTTCATTTCACATGACGATAAGAGACGATCAGGCCGAAGAAGATAGTGAACTTCACGCGGAATCTTCAACAAGGAAGATACTGCTTTTCTTATCTTCAACATAAATATAATATCTACATATACTAGCTACTAACATTTTAGTTATGACATAGGTAGATAATACTTACGAACTGGCTATCTTACCACAAATTGTTCGAAAAAAAAAAACTCTGCTATAATTTTCGTTAAGCCTTAGATAGACAAGATAACTAGAGCGAACTTTGAACAAGTCTTACTTCTAATTAATTCGAGTGCAATAGTGGGGCTTAAGCCGAAGACTGAACCGTCTTCTTCTGAACTCACAACTACTAAGCAACTGCTTTCTTACCTCTAGCTGTTGAAAGCTCGGACGAGTAATAGAAGAAGAAACTTGGAAAAATGCTGGGGCCTTACCAAGAATTTTAAAAGCATTATTGCAATGTTATTGCAATTGTGATAACGAGTCTAGTCTTCACAACCACAACAACACGGCTACAATAGAGCAGTAGCTCTAAGACCTCATGGTAAGCCACTTGGTTTGTCTTCAACTTCCACTCTGTAGTCTGTAGACCACACTTTCTAGCTGTATGTTAGGTCCAGCGTCAACAAGTTGTCGAGTTCCTTTGTTACAATTATGTAAATGCCATAAACGATGTTCGACATACTTGTTAAACAGGCGTCATCCAGACCGACCTCGGGGGCACTCCCTGCCCTTCGCAAATACATTTGTATACATTAGCCCCTGTACTAAATGTCTCGTACTTATTATATTCGTGTCGCGTGATTCGGCATTTGTTAATACAATTTGCATACAACGACAGAGTTTTCGTTTCGTATGAAACCTAGTTTGGCTGACTTGTGTTAGAGGAGTGGGTTTGCTTGTATTTAATAATTTAAAATACTTTTAATCCTATATCGCCAAATTCGTCCCATTGGCGATATTTGTCCCATTCGTCCCATTTCGTCAAATTCGGGCCATATCCCGCCATATAAAGCTGGTAAATGTACCCACATTAGCTATTTAATTACCCAAAAAAAAACGAATGCCATTTTACATTAACAAACAGACCCAAAAACTTAACGTGCCTCCCAAGATACGGCGGAGCTCAAGATAATTTTAATTCTTACCCATCCGAAAACCCGGGCTTTGTAAGTTGCAAATTAAAATGTTGCAACACGAAGTCGAAAACTGGTGCGAAAGCTGGTGCTTATATTATATCAAACATATTTTTTAAACATATATTGTAAATGTATTAACTTGTATTGACGTTGGTTGGGCTTATTTGGGCGGGTGGGCGATCAGTCTGACGCAACGTGGAACAATGTTGCATCATTGATGTAACCAAGCAAACCTTCTTTCTTATATATATACGTCATATTTTGTTTTCTAAAGTTTACGGGAACACTACACATTGAAATGAAACTTTTACGGATCGACTTATCTTTATTACTTATCGTTTATTTTACACATTAGTTTTAATTACTGTTTATCCTGACGTTTCGAACCCTTTGCAGGGCCCGTGGTCACAAGGAGACTGAGATGTCGGTCGTCTCATAATTAGTAGCTTGTATAGCCTCATTTAAACTTAATCAGGTGCGTTCCGTTTTACGTCAGAAAGAGCTTACAGTATCTTTTGGTATGGCAGTATGGTGTTGGGGCTGGGATTTAATATATTGTATGATGGGATCCCAGGCTGGTGGTAGATTCCAACCATCTTCTGAATTGAAATGTTTTTTAATTTCAATAGCCTCGCGAATCATCCAAGGGATGAATCTGTGTTCTCTAGCGAGTATTTGTGGTTTATCAAATCTGATGTAATGGTTGGGCCCCTCTAGGGAATGTTCGCATACTGCAGACTTATATTCGCGCCTATGCTTGACGTCGGCTATATGTTCCCTACAGTAGCCAACTGTCTAGGATGGTGGTGAGAATCACCATTGAGGTACCTATCTGTATGGGTTACTTTACGATACACAGTGTGACTTAAACTATGGTCCGGATTCCTGATGATTAAAGTATCCAAGAAAGCTAGCTTACTATCTGCCTCTAACTCCATTGTGAATTGTATTTTTGGATGTATGGAGTTAAGATGATCTAGAAAAGCAGATACTTTATCAGTTGGTAGGATAGTTAAGGTATCATCTACGTACCGCTTGTAGAACCTAGGGGTTACCGGTGCTGTGCTCAGGGCCCTCTCCTCGAGAATTAGTCGTTAAGTATATTTAATACCACTAGGTGATCAGGATGTCCCTATCCAGAGTTTTTATAAATGGCAGAACAACGTTTGTTGGGTCAGCTAGTATTATATTATATTATATTGTATATTATATTATATTATATTTATTATATACTTGTTGTTGCCCGCGACTTCGTTCGCGAAGAATACAGAAAAAAAATAGTATCCTATATGCTGGTCTGGGTCATGGTCTGTATATGAGGAAAGTTTCATTAAAATCCATTCAGTAGTTTTTACGTGAAAGAGTAACAAACATCCATCCATACTTACAAACTTTCGCGTTTATAATATTAGTAGGATATATATAAAATTCTCGTGTCACAATGTTAGTTGTCATACTCCTCCAAAACGGCTCGATCGATTTTTATAAAAAAAAAATATACATTTGGTAGGTATCAGAATCGTCAGGTCACGTCAGGTCGTAAAGTATATTTCATATCGCTGGGTGATTAGGATGTCCCTATCCAGAAAAAATATATGGCAGAACAACGTTTGTCGGGTCAGCTAGTATTATACAAAATTAAAATTGGCAACAACATAAAAAACCATAATCTTTTCATTAAATCAATTTTTTACCAAAAAAACATACAAAGTTTCACTAAAAATGGTAGGACTACAAAAGGACAGAACGACTATATTTACTAATAGATACGTTTCATTGATAGACGAATTTGTTAATGGTAGCAAAAAATTACATATTCAAGTGGCGTACACTCGCATAGAAACCTGAGGCCCATTCAATAGAGGTTGGTACATGCATTGTAGCAACCACTATGGTTCATGTGAGGGGAATATCGGTCTGTTGCTATGGCACATACAGAATATAAAAGACCTTGACCTTGACAACCTTGTCGCTTGTTGAAAAGATCATTTAGTTTCTAGTCGAAAGCTTTTCGATAGAAGACTGTATTTTAAACGGGAACACTCAAAAATTCCGAATTATGTAATTCCGATTTTTAAAAATCCGAATTTCACAATCTCTAAGAGACTAAATTTCGACTATTCAAAAACACGATTTTTATTTTATCGAAATTCATAAATACGAAATTTTAATTTTCCGACTTTCATTAGTACGAAGAATTAAAAACCCGCTGTGTTACTAGTCCGAAATATGGTATTCCGAATTTTAATTTTCCGAAAATTCATTGCGAACATTTAGATTTTGTATAAAACGGGTATATATTAAAAATTATAACCTTTGTTGCAGACCAATTTACATAACCGAAACGCGTAGGCTAGGTCCGTAACGCGTATGTCTGACGCGTATGTCTAACATGATAAGAACAACGCCAGAACCGAATTGCACTTATTTCAGAGATTTTGGGAGGCACACATTTTTTAAGAAAAATGTTAGGTATTGAAACATAATTTATTTATAGAAACATTTTTTTATTCAAAAATAACAACAACGTATTTATGATATTGCGGATTATTATTTACGGTACAGCGTTCGGCCCGATGCCCGAAGGCCCTGTGTTCGAATGCCAGGTGGGGCCGGGTGTGTTTCAGATTTTTCAATGCATAGCCCGGCAAGGTTATAACCCAAAAAAAGCAACCAGTTGTTAATTTTACAATTGCAACGCGACTGCTCTAGTTGAAGTTGATAAATTGGTATTACGGACATAAATCGCTCAATGATCGCTCGCTTAGTGCATTTGCGATTAAAATGTATGTAATAGTTAACATACATTGAGCGTAAGGGTTAGTAGCATTATACCCCAGTTGCAGTTTCACCCGAAAAATAAATATGAAATGTAGTTGCGATATCACCCGAAACATAAGTATTCAATTTTTTTTTTTTTAAATTAAATATTAGTATTTACAGACGCGTTCAAAACTCTTACGTAAGAATTTATTATTTTAAATCAGACCGACAACATTTTTATTATATTTTTATACAGTTTTCTAGCAGAACCGGTTGAAAAGTTCAATGATTATTCAGTAGAGCTGTAGGGTTTTCTTAAAAGTTGTGTCTATACCAACACACCTGCTACGTTGGAGCACCTAAAAATTAACATCCGCCAAGTTATTGCGAAGATAACCCCGAAACTTGCGAAAAAGTCATCGAAAATTACCTGGAAATAATGAACTGGTGCAGAAGGTCCAGAGGCGGCCATTTGCCGGACATCATTTTCCATAATTAATGAATAACACTAAATATTCGATTAAAGAACAAAGAATTAAGATATTGTTACATTTTGTGTTGAAACGCTAGGGTGTTAGGCACCACCAGGTTCAGAAAAGAGTTAGAAAAAAAAGATCTAAACTGGTACAATCAATTTATTTCCCAGGGGTGGGTTACGTCGGACGCTATACAACTCAGTACTGTCGCGCGGTTTTATAATCGGATTTAGATCGGCGCCTAGGTCAGCCTAGACCCGGGCCGTAGTCTGCGCCGGTGCAATCTTGATCCGCCGCTGACTGCCCCAGAGATGTAGGGTCCGGGGTGTGCCGCCGTCTGGCCACAGAAAACGGCGGCGTGCAGGGGTAGCCGCTGCCCGGTAGTAGAACCCCTAGGTTGGGGTTGAAGATAACAATATAGATTCCACAACGTAGTGCTTGAAAACTGACTCGTTGGAGTGGTGACGAATAAAAGAGGGCGCAGCACCCCACTGTAAGTCTTTTTTCTACTTTTCAAAAATTAAACCAGTAGTTTGTTCTCGAAACAACCAGCACTGACCATAGCTGGAAAAACCCCTAGCCACGGACAAAATGAGTGAACCAAATAATCTATGGCATCACTCAATCACAAATACATTTACTTAAATTAATACAAAAAAGAATAGTGTATTCACAAGTACTTCCCCCACACCCTGTTATTTAAATATTAATTTATTTTATTATATATTTCGTGAACCCATATACACAGGTTTTTGTTCCTATAATTTTTTGCATTTAGGTAATTATTTCAAAGGTTGAATCGGCGAAAGTGTTACATATTTTTTTTTAATACAAGTTAGGAACCTCGAATTGGATCACCCTTATATTAATGTGGTACATAACATTGTATATTTTGTGAATTACGGTCACTTTACGAATTTCAACCAGTGGGCGACCACTAGAACAAATAAAGCCACACCACGACTGCCTCACAGAGTCTAACAGGACATATCAGCGCCATAACATCTTATATAAATTCGCTATAATTGGTCTATTCTCACGATAATTAGCCAGAAAAAAACCGAGTTTACGCACCGTGCCTTAATTTCGACGCTCAACATTTGAAGCGTATTATGTGTATGAAAAGTGCGAAATCGACCAGAGTTTGAAGACCCCTTTGTTTATGAGTAAATTAGGGGGTGGGGTGAAGTGGGGGGTGGGGTGAAGTGGGGGATCACGGTACGGTGGCCCGAATGAAATGTGACTTCCGATTTGGAGTTAACTTATGCCTAATATAAAAGCATGGTAAGGTAAATGGTTACGGTAAGTTTTTAATGGGATATACGAATAGCAAGTATATAGGTATATTTCCAAATTTATCATACTAAAATATTCATATTCAGATTTTTTAAGTATTAGTGTAAAAGCTTTGCCAAAGATTAAATTTTCCGGTGAGAAGGGCTCGTTGCGATGTTCGGGTTAAGATAGTGTAAGTTAAGACTTTCACATCGATAGGTCTCGGATGGGTGACCAAATCTAAAAATATCTCGCGCCTCCTTGCTTTGGAAGACATTGGTCTGCTGTCGCGATGTTACTTTTTCCACCCTCCCGTTAATTCTCTGACTACCGCCACACACAACACTAACTTCACGACTTTGATATCTAAACTAATTAGTTTGCTTTAAACTCCGCCGAAAACTTAATAACTTAATACCCGAAAGTTCAATATGAAAAGCAAAAAGAACAATTTATTTAGTTTATGATTCAAAATAAGCTGTTACGATTGTCACTATACCATCGGTTCATAAGTCTACACATGGCGGGAGACCTTGTACTAAGAACCGGCAGAAACTTAGCAAGGGTATTTCTTTACTCGTTCCTTTATTCAAGCGTCACATATTGAAAAATATCCTCCTTGCCATAGAAAGACATTTTCCATCGCGTGTTAGAGCCATCAAGTCCATTAGAACTGTACTCCTGTCTCCTAATTTCGCCCATTTGCAGTCGCCCTTACAATAGCAAAAACGTAGACGCCAGTGCTTAAGCGGCTGTCAGCGACTCACCACCGCCTTCTTCCTTCACTAAGCACGTGCGTCAGGTTGGTCGATTACACACACCCCACGGGTTAGCCGTTACGGGCTAACATACAGGCGGAATCGATTCTCACTTTTTATTATTGCTGGTCATGTTAGCTGCACAACCGAGAACCACTGGTTAAAGTGTTTCAGAGTGTAAAACAAAACGCTTTTCGGCTAGGTGGTGTGGCGATGTTGATGTCTCGTGCGCCTCCGTGCTTCGGCAGACCCTGCACTAAACTACTACAACACACAGCACTAACGGTAGGTCTATGATACCCATCCTAAGTAGTTTACATTAAAACTTGCTAAAAATATTTTTAAAGAATGGAACCATATAGTATTGTAAACACTTTGTACAGTATGGTTAAAGTGGCCTTGTCTCGTAAATTCGCCAATTTGCAGTTGCCCTAACAATAACAGAATAAAAAGGTAGACGCCAGTGCGCAAGCGGCTGTCAGCGACTCACCACCGCCTTCTTCCTTGACTTAGGCACGTGCGTCTGGTTGGTTGATAATGTACACACACCCCACGAGTTAGCGGTTACGGTTTAACATACAGGCGGAAGCGATTCTCGCTTTTTTATGATTTCTGGTCATGTTAGCCGCAGAACTCGAGAAACGCTGGTAGAGATATTCTGGTGTGAAGACTGTACTCGATAACGTCCTTTGACCAGGTGGAGCGACGATAAGGTTTCCGTAGGGTTAATGAAGTCATGGCTTTTAATTTTGACCATCAAAAATACTTGTAAATGTACGTTTTGATTAAAAATAAATGAATTATGTTATACATAGAGTGGCTGGTGGCAGTTAGACGAGAAGGGCCGCACATTGCCTGAACGGCTTCAGTGGCGGTGTGGAGATACCTATACTGCCTATGGTCAAGAAACAATATCATCAAACAATAGAATAATGCACACATCTGTTCACGTTTCTTTCGTTTTTAAGATAAATTAGGTTAGGTTTTCGAATAAAAAAATTGATTTTGAAATCGGATCATCTATTTCAGCTTTGTGATGCCACACACAAAGACAATAGGTAAAACTTATTGTGTTTCAAGCCTATCATCAAAACAGTAACAAATAAAAAACCGCTTATTATTTGTGCCCCAACAGAAATCATGTCAGCCCGAGTTATAATTAAGGGAGTTACTCGTGTACGTTATAAAACGCATGCCATAACACGTAACAGACGTACGCACAACGTTGGAGCCCTTGCATGTAACAAAGTTTACGTCCCGAACAAACTGAATATTACGACTTTTTACGAGTGCGTAAATCTCGTAAGAACGCTGTGACGCAAATGACGTTGGTGGCCTCATTCAAAATGGTTGTAAATCTTAAACCTTTTTATTATTTTGAAATTTGTATTCACAATGCTAATATAGTTACAGGATAAACTTCGATTAGAAAAAAATTACCTCAGGAAGCTCGAGTGGAAATCGATCCCACGACCTTTGGATAACCGGTCCAATGCTCAGACTGCCGAGCTACCGAGGCCCGAGAAACCTTAATCTGTTTATTAAGCAGTATTGTATTGAGGAGCTCGATGGTTAGGTTAGTCTCATCGGATAGCGGACTAAAAATATATGCTCTCGAGCTCCTCCGTTTTTCGGAAGTAGGGTTGCCAACTATTTTTCAGGAAATTAAAGTAAATCTATCACTAACTACTATAAAAAAAGGACTTGAAGAAAAATAAAGTATTTTCCAAATTTATTTATTTAGGCGTTGCGTTTCGTTTCACTTCACCTGTGTCTGAGTATCATTCAGTAGTTCAGAAATTAAGTCAACAGGAATATACCGTTCAAACGCACGCATTAGTCGGAAATAAAGTATTTTCCATACTTTATTTTTATTAAAAAGAATAAAGTATGGGGATGGAAAATAACGTAGGATACGTTATTTTAAAGTATGGTTGGCAACCCTATTCGGAAGGCACGTTGAAGCTGTTGGTGCCAGCTGCATTAGCAGTCGTTAACAACCACCAATCCGCACTGGGCCTGCGTGGTGGTTTAAGGCCGGTTCTCTATAGCCCTATTATCTAAATATGGAATTCACTCTACACCCTACATGGCGATCCCAAATAAAAAAATATGCCCAAAACTTTTCTCATCGTGACTATGATCTCCCTAAAAAAGACTTCATCAAAACTTTCGAAGGGTGAGATTTACCATCAAACTTGAACAATGCAATATATATTCGTACTATCACGCGGTAACAAGCTCAATAACTGTCAAGTCTTGGATTGAGGTACTATTTGTCGGCGTTGAACTTTTCCTTTGCCACCTGTCTCTTTATACAATTAACTTTCAATTATTCTGTTCTGCTTGGGGAGCAGTAAACGCGCTCGGTCTACGATTGGTGAAGTTAATCAACTTTCGCAATGGCCGGTCAAGCGATGGGTGACCAAAAATGTATAATCTCGAGCTCTTCCGTGTATCGTGCACATAAAGCCAATGGACCCAGTTGCATTAGAAGTCGTTAACAACTACCAATACGCACTGGACCCGCGTAGTGGTTTTTGGCCCGTTCTCTGTGTGGTGTTTTCATCCATATGGAAGGTTTTGTAACCCAGCTGTGGTTTTATGACCTGGTGATGACTGTTCAGTCAGTTAAAGCTCATTGGTGCAACATAAATGTTGTGATTTTGTAAATTAAGCGAGTTTTAACCGGCTAGCTAGACCATCGGTTGGGTGACCAAATTAAAATGCGTTTTTCGGAAACCCCGATAAGCCATTCCCATTCTTGTTATAAGAAGGCACTCGTTAACTAGTAAGTAATAACAAACATGTGAGTAATTCGCCGCCACGCCATTGTCTAATAATAAAAAAAAATATGTTTCGATGGTTTCAACATTTCAGTAAATATTTTGACCAGATAACATAAATAGTTATAAGGTTCATTTTACCTTAATCTAATACAAAAGGTCTATTTCGTTCTGCGCGGCGCGGCGCCAGCGCGTTACTCCAGCGACGTCCTTATGAGGCGTTAAACGCCCAAACTAGGTCGGCGAAACCCGACCGCCTAACTCTATCTCTATCGCTCGCTTTGGCTACGTGTATAGTTTATGGCGTCATCTTGTCATTTCGAAAGCGATATGAAAGCAATATCGAAAGCTATAGGCTATATTAAAAGGAAAACTATCACAGCTAATTAGGTTTTTTGTTTTACGTGTAACAGTCGACCAAGTTATAAAATGTACTTGGCGCAGTAAAAATTCCTCATTGGGAACTACTTAAATAACGTCGTCAGGTGTGTGAAAACGGTAGTATCAACATTTAAGTATATGAGCCATCATTAAATAAATGTTCATAAAAGCCTTCTTCTCAGAGTCCTCATTATTGAGATGGGCTACGGAACCCTACACTGCGCGTGGCCCGACACGCACTTGGCCGGTTTTCAATTGGTAAGGCTTGTTTCACACGTACCACAACCACAACACCTATGTGGGACTCGCCCGTCCGCCTTTCCACACTCACTGCCAGGGAGAGAGGCTCCAAGTCAGCTGCCAGGACTAAGTCCCGGCTGAGAGGGCGAGACGGAGGGGAATACCCACTAAACCCCTGGGGGCCCACAATCCGAAGCTGAAAGCTGAGGTGGCTGTCACGGTACAGTCAACTGGGGATTAACCACGCGGCGGCCACCCCGTCGTCCGTGTGCCAACCCATGACCGCAAGCGGTCATGCGCCGACACACGGGCAACTACGCGCACGGCACAACACATAACAGCATGCCCACCCTCTACTGGGCACGCAATCCCACAAAGTACATATACAAACAATACATGACAACACACGACAAAGACACAATGGTCCTCCGACCCTTGGGCTTTTGGGGAGGTATGGCCAGATACCCACACCAAAGCCCATCTGCACACGCACTTGCACCAGCAAGCACCCCACTTTGCGGTCCGGCGGGAGACAAGTCTCCGCACTCCCTACAAAATACACAAAAAAAACACGCGCGGCCTTCCACCAGCCCGCCTTACCTTCTTTGGCGACCCGGACCCCGACCCAGACTCCGATTCCGACCACGAATCTGAGTCCGACTCGGACTCCGACCCCCACAAACACCTACCCGACCCTCAACACTCGGTGATCGATTGCCAACACTCGCGACTCGGAGGCGGAATTCCCCGACAATCCGCGGTAGGTGCCGGCAGCTTTCGCGGCGGGGTCCTCGTGGCTGCCTCCGACAACAACCCGCCGTTACTCGTCCACACGGTCACCACACCGGGACTCGGAGTCGGCCGGCCCTCCTCGAGCCCGACACTTGGCGCTCGACACCCGAGGTCGTACCCACAACTCAACCCTCGGCACTCGGTACTCGACACTCGAAACTCGGAGGCGGAATTCCCCGACAATCCACGGTAGGTGCCGGCAGCTTTCGCGGCGGGGCGCACGTAGCCTCCCGGAGTTGTCCAAGCTCCGTTCACCTCGCTACTAACCTACGGCATCAACCCGCCGTTACTCGTCCACACGGTCACCACACCGGGACTCGGGGTCGGCCGGCCCTCCTCGAGCCCGACACTCGACTTCCGACACCCGGGGTCGAAATCCCACAAAGGACGACGCTCAGAAGGAGCGCCGCCAAGACTCCTCTCAAAGCTGCTCAAAAGGAGCAGCGAGTTATGCGGCCCAGAGTAGGCACGCACAGGAGAGGCAGGGCCCCAAAGGGGGCTCCTGCCTTGCCAGGTGTTAGCCGACTGGGTCCAACTTTCTCTAACAGAGACCGTTGGAACCATTCGTTGCCCAGGGTGCACCAACTTGGAGGTCACCTGACTCGCACCCCCAACCACAACACCTGGGCGGGCGCTAATTTGTATGAAAATTAATAGTTGAATTCACACGGGCCACATTTTGCCGTCATTATTGACCGCGTGTTCGATACCGACTACATCGCAGCCACGTCGCAACCACAACGCAACCACCAGCGACACCGCGAACTAGCGGCCGCCGTATCGCAAACATTTTGTAGGTAACACAACGCAACCGCAAGAAGAAGGTATGGTTTGGTTGTGGTACGTGTGAAACAAGCCTGTCATATCAAACTGAAAAAATCCATAGCCACCTACAAAGTTGATTCCGATCTTCATAATAAAGTTACCAAAAAGAAAAAAGGGTATATAATCAAAAGCTCAACAAATCATCGCGACTCAAACACAAGTCGCCTTAACAAGCTACATTCTAATTAGGGAAAGGCTTCGCTTTCGTGTTTATTAATTAAAAATAATTATGTAAATTATACAGTTTTACGGCGTGTATCTTGCTACAAATATAATACTATAGTGTATTTTTTTTCTTTTGATTAATGAGACTTAAGGACGAACGCAGGTTGATAAGGATCTCTTTGGAGCGGTCAGTGAGGTGCTTTAAAATATATACTTAAAAGATACGTGAATAAGACATTGTTTGCACTGTATACATATTAAGGGGCAATTCAGACTGATTAACCTAAGAGCGTTTATACATTTCGATTTTGTCAACTAATATGCCAATTTTAATAAAACTTTCTATGCCAAAGGATTATACAAATAGTTAGTAGAAACAATTAAAAAAACCTTTAGTCAACTGCTGTATTTATGCGTTTTTAAACATTCCTTAGTGGAATTCAAAATGCATTAAATCAGTAGATTAAACGTCGTTTATTTTTCGTCCCCTTCAGCAATTACACAGTCACTGAATGTACATATTTATTTATTTATTTATCAAAAACTTACACTACACTTACACTACACTTATATAATATAACAAATCAGTAATATAATAATGTTTACTCTTTCTTAAATTCAAAACGTAGCAACGGACCGACATATTTTATTTCATAGATATCTCTATGAAGTTGGGAGAACTCCAGAGTATACAGATTGCTGTATACTCTGGAGTTCTCCCAACTTCATATGGGCATTGGTCCTCGGTACATTGCCACTCATAACGATTACAGGCATAACGCAACGGTATTTAACGGTATCTTTGTATTACAGAAGTATCGTTACCAATTTTTTAACGGTATTCAAAGCTCTGGTCAGTCCACGATAATTCCAACTGATGGATGGTTCCGATTACCGCACTGACTCGTGAAACGGCTTTGTGCAGTGCACGTTAATAAGTAAAATTTGAATACAAAAATTTGTGTTTGTGATAAGAAATATTAATTAGACCATTATTCTAAACCACTTCGTATTTTAATAACGGCTAATAGATAAAAGCCATAACATTATTAAAATAACAATACATTAAACGGGGGTATTATAAAGAAAAGAATTAGGCAACATATTCGACTTTTTACGGTTATCTTCGTTAAGCACGGACATTCATTGTTTATTTTAAAACTAGAATGAAAGAAAAACAAGTAAACAAACGAAAATAAAATAAGGTTAGAAAAAACAATTATTTACTTCATAAAAGAACAAAATACACCCATCCGGTGAGTCGCCATTGCTGAAGTTGCTTAAATTGCAAGATGGCCACCAGAACGCTAGCTAGCTGCTGCCGTCTTTGAACCGGAAGCTTAACCTTAATAACACCGGTCTCAAACTTAGTCCCGGGTTCGATTCCCAGCGGGGGTACAGTTTGTGTGCTCGGTTTGGTTGGTGGTAGGGCTAGCTACCACCATCTTATCTAAATATGTCGCCATAACATCAATGTGTTAGCATTGTTTATTTCGACAACTGGATATAAGATAGCCAGTGCCTCAATAGTAGAGCAATCCGGCTGAAATGCGCATTCACCACCTTATCATGTAAACATCAAGTGACATCAGGTAAGATATAAATAAAACAAAAAAGCTTCGTGTGAGCTTTTCTGACAGTTACGCCACTCCATTCCCAGCTGTCCAGTTGTCGTCACTTCGATTCCCGTAATACACCTCCGATGTAACGCCGTCACATAAATTGTGTGTGCCCATCAAAAGCCACCCTTCTCCGCGCACGTTTGAGCCGACACCTCCATAACTGCTAGACTATTAAATTAATAAATAGCCCCGCTTCCCACGGATGTGGTAGAGATAGCTGGACGATAATGTCAACCGATTTTATGTATGAATCATTGACGCAATTCAAATGTTTTGGGAATAGCACTGATATCGTAGCCACTGTGGGTTTTTACAATAGCCATTTCAAGATAACTCATATTAAAATGTTACTCTACAAGTGCTAACAGCTTAAAGCATTAAATAAAAGGTACAGTGCTTTAATATTCTTATGTCTCTCGGTAATCATTACAACCTAATATTAATTTTCATGTCCTTTCATTTTAGATTTACCATTCACAACAATTTTAATTCAGAACAACGTACAGACGCTTCCACATCAACCTACCACAAACTGACAAATTTCCTCAATAGACTTTGAACTTTAATGCTAAGGCATATGGTTGACATTGTATTGAAGTAATTTGACAGTTCTGGATAGGTTGATGCGCAGGCGTGTGTACTTTATTGTTGTTATTGTTTTTGATTTTCGTGTGAACTATATCCCACCAAAAACATAAATGTGAAACTGGGAGCCAAGTTTAATATTATGATAATTAAGTTGTGGTTGTCGACGTCCGTCACCGTCGTCACCAACAAAAGACTTGAGATCTAAATGGACGCCACATCATCGCATGGATGGATGACCAAATCAAAATTCAAGATTCTTCGTGTTTCAAGAAGAAGTTAACCCGTTGGTCCCGGTTACTGAAGATAGAAGTCGTTCCACCATCCCGCGTTGCTCTAGCTAGAGTGATGGAAGGCCTGGCTCCTCATGTGACAATGCTTAGAGGATTCATAGAGGGGATATGGCCACATGCAAGCGTGTGCCCGTCCTCTATCTACTAGATACTAGTACTAGTACTAGAGAGCCTCTAATGGCTAGAACCTTGGCGGCGGCTCGGGTTAACCGTGTTGTGGGAAAAATTAAAGTTTTGAAAAAGTTTACTTAAAGTTCGCCTTTTAATCGTTGCAAAACGCAAAAATACCAACAAATATATCGTATACCTGTATTGTTACAAGCACCTACCACTCCGCCTGACCAGAACGGTGGACTGTGTCCATGAGAGGGTCTATTTGAGCGTTGCTCGAGCGTGGTATATTCTTATTTTGTGGCCTGACGCAGGTGTTTTATCAGTGAAATTCAATCTAGATAATATTGGCCACATTTCACAATTCCGTCGGCAGCTATGGGATAGAGCATAATTACAGTAATCATTTGGTGTTTATGAAGTTTTACCAATGGTGGGATAATGATCGTAAGTTATAGAAAGTGAAATTGGAATATTGAAATTTGAATAACGCGAGCTATTGCCGTTATTGTAAACAGTAAATGATTTTATTTTAATACAATTCCATTTTGTATTTATTTTTGGGTGGGTACGGACCGAGCCGAACCCCTCGGCAAATCTATTAGGGAAAAGGGCATGCTTGCGTTGGAACTCACGGCTTGAGGGGCCCTTTCAGTTTCTCGCCGCCCCGAAAAAAGACCGGTATCGCTGATATTTTCTGTACCAACAGTAACTAGAGTTAAATGTAACATTAATGATTAATGTGAACACTTCTTACAGACGCTGCCCAAATGTGGTTGAAGAGGCTCCGTGCTTATGTTCAAATACAATTCGGTCGTCCATCCCACATTGGGTACCTCCAATGGCGAAAATAACTTCACTTACACGATCTTAACCAAAACGCTCTAGACGCAACGCCCAAATCTCCATATGAAACATAAAAATTAATAAAAAGTATCACGTATAGAGTTCTATCCCTATTTCTATAGATATTATAACAGAAATACAACAGACAAATCTAAAATAAATCTATTCGTCACTGATTTGATTACAATAATATTGTAGCAGCACTCAAATCCAATTCTGAGACAACATAGTAGCGAATATAGTAGAGAACGTACACAATAAATATTCATATCGAATCAGTATTGCATTGTCTAACTTACAATATCGATCGTTTCCAACGGGTAGCATTCACCCCCCGGGGGAGCCATTTTGTTATTTATTGAATGATCGGAACGCCCAGTGCGCCCGCGCAGCTCTATAGTAGACTAGCGACGCACAGGGCTACCTATAAGCTTGTTTTCTTTTTGCAGTCAATTTAATCAGCTATCTGGGTGGTAGCGGCTTATCAAACAAAAAATGCGTCAGCAGCTGAGACGCTTAAGCTTTCAGTTACTCCTCAGATCTAGATAGCTGAAATCGGCATAGACCAGGACAAGCAGGAGAAGGAATTGTGCTAGCGCAGTTTTAATGGCATCATCATCATCATCATCATCAGCCCCTCTCGACCCACTGCTGGGCATAGGCATCTCTTTGTTTATTCGGCTCGATCCTGCGCTAGTCTGGGCCACGTGCAACCCACGGTCTTGGTTATTCATATTTTAAGGTAGGGATATGCGTAACCTTTTCAAGGATCCAGCTGGGACAGCAGCGAGTCACTTGTTGTAGGTGGAGCCCACAATTGAGATTTTTGTCAATGAACACGCCCAAATTAATGGATATAATGCTCAGGTTGAATGTGAGAATCGCGCTGCAATCCCCATTACTCCATTAGACTACTGACGTGAACCTATACCTAACAAAAGTATATTAGCTGTCTAGGAGCGGAGCTCATGCTTTGCTGGTGGTAGGGCTAGACAAGCTATCTTCGCATCTGGACTTCGCTTTTACTTAACATCAGGTAGAACCACAGGCACAGAAGAAATAATCCACAGGGTATGACGAAGTCATTTGCCTAACTCTTCAATTTTTTTAAATAAGTTTTTTTATGTTTTTTCTGGTGCTATTATTATTCTTTTTTAAATTAGCTTACAACTGACTTAGCTTATTTCGGTTTTCTTTAGTGTACCAGGTAGTTCGTAGGCTTCATGCCAAATTGATAGTCGCTACTCGCTAGTTGCTTAGTTTGCGGTGGCCCTATGACGTGAGCATGTTGCGGAATACCCCCGCAAGTAAATTATTAGGCTGATTTACACGACCGCACTGCTATTATGAATAAAGATGGGTTGACTGGAGGCTGTTTGAGATAACAGGCGATTGGTTACAAATTACTATAGTTTTCTATAAGCGATCTAGTAACTCAATTTTTATTTAGATGGGTATTTGATGTCATTGAACCTTTTTTTTCTGTCGCCTTTTTTGGTCCATTATTAACACAATGTACGTTTCCATTTTTATGATTTCATGCTACACGTATGTGCGACAAAATTGTCAAGGTGCGATGTGGAAGTCAAAGTCCATGCGAACAGCACCTGCACATCAACATATTCAAAACTGACAAATTTCTTCATAAAATATTTAACCATATATCATATACATAAAGTTCAAAGTCTACTGAGGAAATTTGACATTTTGTGGTCTGATGTGCAGGTGTGTACTTCGACAATGTCGATAAAAAATCGACGCGACCGCGTAGTCCACGCAAACAAAGTCGCGAGTCGCACATAGCGTGGGAATCGCGGAAAATCCCGTCTTATCAGTTGCCTACGTCACAGGTACAGTAGTACGGGATGTGCGATGTTGATGCTTTTGTTCAATCAATCACACAAAGACATATCTCATTATATACATAAATAAAAAACATGGATTGGACACCGTGGTATAACACAAGCGGCCGGGGCCAACCACTGCTCAGATGGGTGGACGTTATAAAACACCTAGTCGGCCACTGCCGACTGCCGGCCTACTTGCCAAAGGTGGGCTGAATAGGGGCTTTTCTTTATAGAAGAGTTGGCAAATGTCTCTGCTCTGCCTAATATTAAGCAGAAGGAGAGTCCAAATGCAAGGAAAGATAGTGGAGCAGGATTGTGTTTCACTAATAGCCTTATAGTCCTCTCTTTGCCGACCAGGGGCTCTATTTTTAATTCCTTCGCCACGATTTTCGTTCGACATTTGACTTTCCACGTTTTTGAATCGCTCGACCGCAACGAGTGCCCTCACCCACTCGTTGCAGTCGAGCGCCACAAAGCGATTGATAGAATAACTGTCAAAATCAATGCGTTGTGTCAATGTCATGTCACTCGTTTGTTTGTGTCATTGAAAGTTTGAAACTGCCAAAATAAGTAAACACAAGCAAAACAGCTTTTCGTTCTGAGGAAAATAAATACTACTACTTTGAAAATAACTTGAATATGAATCTAGAGGAATAATTAGTGCACCATAGTTATTTAAGCAGTGGAGAAGAAGATAGTATCTGCGTGGAACGGATAACACCCCCAACATTTCATTATATGTTGGCAGCACCGGAAACGAACTATTCAAAAATACGGAAAATCGGGGGCATGCGACTTGGAAGACGAGTGTGACTTACGTCGCATGCGACAACACAATGTCACACGTGGGATTCAAAAATAGATCCCCAGCAACTTGCTCCTTCCATCCTTGTTTATAGGATCTCACGTTGCAGGGAGGTGTGTCCCTTTGCTGGTGGTGTTACAATGAAACAATGCTGATGATGATGTTGAGATAAAAACAAGAGACTACTGGTCGAAAGAAAAAAGTTGCGGTTTCTACTATATCAAAAATACAATAATATGTCCTTCTTAAAACTCGTGTAGAAACGGCGTTACGATTTATTTAAATGTTACGTTGATAATTTGTGCTTTCTACCCCGCGGCCCGATCTATTGTGTTCGCAACACAATACTTAACCCTTGGTATCGAGAGTTTATTGCCACTACCTGTGTTGGTACGGTACGTAATAATAGCGATGCTCTTTAAGTAAACTCAAACTTTAAAACATTATAAAATTTAAAAAAAAATAGCTTGCTAACTAGCTTTTATAGTAAAGCCACAATAAAGTTAAAATACACTAATGTTATGACAAAAAAATGTTAAGAAAAAGCCAAAAATGGAGTACCCACACGATCGTTCCATTGGCGTCGTTCCACTTCACTCCAATTTACTTTCATTCTAGGCCGCGACTTCTGACACGCCACACGTGTACAATATGCTTAGAGCATTAAAGTTGGTTTAATGCTCTTAAGACAATATGGATTTAGAAGATGAATTGTGGAAACATTTTAGCAGAGAAAATTTTAATTCTAAGCTGTTTGGTGTTGCTGGTTTCGTATATACGCGTAGAATTTATGCGTTATGTTATTAATCAATTAAATTTGTTATGTAACTTGGCTTTTAGGCTGTTGTTTTTAGGGTTCCGTACCTCAAAAGGAAAAAATTGAACCCGATGACCCGAACCCGGATAACAAAGTGAACCTATAAGGTTCACTTTGTTGTCCGTCTGTCCGTCAGTCCATCTGTCTGTCAAGACCCTTTATCTCGGGAACTCGTCGAGTTGATATTAAAACCATATACTCAACTATGCGGTCCCTTGAAACTGTGAAAATATCAAACTTCTAAGTTTACGAAAAAAAAGATACGACCGTTTATATCGCAAAAAACGTATATTTCGACACTCTCAAGGGAATCAAAATTCATAGGGTATACTTGCCGTTGACCTAGAGCAATGAAAGGCAAGTAATTTGTCTTATACTACAAGTACAGGCTTTCTCTTTGGCTGATGTACTCGTAGACGTCATTATTTTTGCGCTCGCAAAATACGCATACGTTAACGGCTGCCCACATTAAACTGAGCGCGAATTGGATTTACGGATCGGCTACAGACGAGCGCGCGCGGCGTTGGATGAAGTGGAGTGATAGCACTCCACGTACGGATTAGTCACAGACGAGCGTGTTGGATTTGAAGTTTGATGCGATGGAACGATGGATTTTGGATTGTTTGGAAATCAATAACTTTTTGTCGCTCCATTCAATCCACGTAAGATTCCGCACACACGAAAAGTTATTGGCTTATTTTGGAATTTTGGCGTGGAATATTGTGGAGTGAAGCGATCGTGAATGCGGCCCCACTTTACGTCACTCAATTAACCTACAGTCCAAATTTTAACTAATTAACTTCAGCAGTTTAGGCTTGGCGATGATGAGTCAGCCAGTCAGGACAAGTCATTATATTTGTATATAAATGGCATTTCAGGGTGGACCTCGGCTATAATTTATTTTAATAAACAATAGTTTACATTTCCAAATCATAAAATTTGTATGTAAAGTCGGAAAAGTAAGCGCATCTTGGCTGCTTTATCGGCGTGCGCTGACCAAATTATTAGTCATGAGCAGATCTAAAAACAGGTCAGCGGCATTTGGGAATCGAAGCGAAATCGAAGTAAGTATTGAATTTTGTACGGAAAAATACGAAATCCACGCTGACGAACGCAGGCAAAGTGCTAGTATTTAATAATAATATTTTGTCTAGCTGAACTACATTGCAAATTATTTTAAAAAATCACATGTGAAAGCTCAACTTATTGTAATCAGATTTGTCACATTACATTAATAAAATAAAATAAAAAAGGAGAATCTTCTTGAATTGAAAAAAGACGATCGGTCAAACATAAAAACACCATAAAACTTGAATAAAAAAAAATCTTGCAATTATGTGAACATAAGGCCCCGGTGAGATTCGAACTCACGATCTCCTGTTTACTAGACAGGCGCTTTAACCAACTAAGCCACGGCGCCGTTGCGCAGAGCGACGAAATTACTCTACACTACATGTGCGACACAGTGTTGTGATTGTGATTCCAAACAGAACTCCATTCATTTTCATAACACGTTCCAAGAAGGAGAGTTCATTTCACTTTCTGTCTGTAGGTATTATGTTTTATCTTATCACACGCTGTGTTTTGGATTAGTATTAGAACTATTGTAATCATATTATATTCTTATCTTTGTAAGTATGTAATAATGTTAGGTGTACCCACCTATTTATAGATAGCATTTACAGTGTAATTCATAGTGTAAATGTTACGTTGAATTGAATGTGTTGTTTGGAATTATTTGCTTGCAATTGGAATTCTATAGATTTCAATCTGACTACAGTACTTTTGAGACGGCCATACCGGACGCGGTTGACAGCAAGACCAAAATCCAAATTCAAAAGCATTTTAAAGCAATTTTTGAAAGCTTCATTAAAGATTTAACTTCTTAAATCATACTGTGGAGACCTTGTACCGAAATGAATCATGAAACTCGGCAGGGGATATACACACCGACCACACCGTTACACTTAGCTACAAATGTCATCTACAACTCACGATCATCATTGTACCACACAAAATAAGAAGACCCAGAAGCTACGGACATACCGCGCTCGAGCAACTAACACATAGGTCCCTTGCACGGACACGGATCTCGATAAAGTTGCTTAGAGTGGCTGGCACGGAAAGAATTATTGAGCAGTATAAAGTCACAAAACAAGAAGACCCTGAAGGTAAGCTCAATAGATACCGCACTCCCAATACTCGCAGCAACACTCGCAATAACTGCGCTCGAACTGTTCCGAGATCCGTGTCCGTGAGAGGTGGTCTATGTGTGCGTTGCTCGAGTGCAAGCTTACTTTCTGCAGTTTCCTCATATTGTGGTAGCAAACTAATCGTAAAGTGGTCCCAATAAGACATCGTCATTGGCGAAGAGCATTTGGTGATTGGTGCACGCACCAGCGGCGACTGCACATCGGCAAATCATAATAAATCACGACCGTTGTCGACACACCACTATGTGCTGCGGGTGTACGTACGGTCAGCATAGTAAGTAAAATTTGTGACCTTTTTGCCAAACCGTTCAAAAAATATTTCCGAAAAAGTTTTGGGGGGGGGGGAGATTAGTGATTATGTATGACATACAGAGAAAACATTGCAGCGTGTCTACAA
This sequence comes from Eudonia truncicolella, assembly GCA_949315975.1. Classification (NCBI taxonomy): domain Eukaryota; kingdom Metazoa; phylum Arthropoda; class Insecta; order Lepidoptera; family Crambidae; genus Eudonia; species Eudonia truncicolella. Next base: position 13,618,246 of record OX438837.1, on the reverse strand, counting down.
AATCTATCAGTAATCTAATCTACCACTATCTTATAAATCGCCATAACAATATTATTTGTAGTATTCAGTAGTTGAGGAATCTGGATGAAGTTAGTGTTGTTTTGTTGCACCTTCGGTCGGCCTTTTTGTCACTTACCACCAGGGTGTTTTGTTAGCCATTCGATTACGTTAACGAAATCGATATATGTGGCCAAATTTTAACGCTTCTCGTGTGTCATTAAATATATTCTTCGTTTATGTGATCGAATTAATTCAAAAAGTAAATAAAACTCGTCTATGCACGCCGATGAAATGAAGACCAACGCTTTCATGATCAAAAAAAGTAAAACATTTTTAATGCTGACGCTATAAGCCACAGAAGCCGCCGCGTGAGAACGCTCCGTCATATAAGTAATCGTTATACAATAACGATATACAAACAAAGGTTATGTAAATCCCAATCACGTCGTCGCCGATCGGTATTGCTGCGTAATTGTCGTGCGCTGACGACAACGGTACGCGTCCAGGGTTATTCCTATCTTACTTCAAGAAAGTTTTACAAAGTACTCCATGAAAAAGATGTTAATAAAATCAGCTATAAAAAGCCATGGTCACGAGCGGAAGGTCGTTGGACGCCTGCGCCTTCTTCTGCGAGGATATCATCTCGCTGAAAGAGAAGGCGGAGAGGGTGAGAGAGGACGAGCCGCTGTCAGTCGCGTCGCGACGCAGACGAACGGGTCGTCGGAGGCGGCTACACCCATTGCACCTGCACCCAGGGCTGTTGCACCCATCGTAGCCCAGCGCGGGGGTGAAGGTCATCATTTTTCCCACACTCCCCGCGCCATAGCCATAAGGTGGCTATGGCGCCCCACTCACATCCCGGAGGTACGGCGCCTTCAGTGGCCGATGGGCCTAGTTGGAGAGCCCCAATGGGCCCCCGCGCGGACCGCGAATGACTTCCGGGTTCTTGAGATTCCGCTAATGCGGTTGACGGATGTGCCTGGGTTTTAGTGGGTCGGGCAGACCATCGCCCATCCCCACACACCTCCCGGCGCTTGCAACAGCCCGGTCGAGACGTTCTGAGAGCAGGCTTCCCAAGGGGAAAATAACTGCAACTAGGTTGTAATAATTCTTTGGAATAGTCTTAATAGTCAATGTATGGGTTTTTTTTATCATTTCAGAACAAAATAATGAAGTTCTTTAGGAATACCCCCCACATCAAAACTCCAAGATTAAATTAATTTTAAGCGGCTGAGCCGCTCAAAAACAAAATATATATACGGAAGTATGGAGTTCAATTCTCCGGTCAGATAATGTTTCGGATATTTCGATGCATAGCTCAAGAAGACTGTGACACTTTAAACTCGTCTTTTGACCATAAAATTAATAGAACTCACAAAACAAAGGACAGGGAACGCTTGTGTCATCTCAGCAACAAACAGTAGACCGTCCCACTCAATTTTCATGTTTCTAAATGTTTCTATCTGTTGAAAGTAATAGAAATAGTTGATGTAATAACACAATTTGATCCTCCATATAACACACACTGATCTAATTATCATTTAAATGGTCGGTCACAAGCCGCGACACATATCGAAGAATTCAGAATAATTAAACCATCATGTGTGACAGAATCAAGGCCTGCCATACATTACTTAGATAATCGGTGGTCTGTTAATAAGGCGATGTAGGCTGTAGCGGGCAAAATGTTTTAATTGATATAATCGTTTAATCTTTTTCTTGGCACAAGGGTTTGGGTCGCCACAAACTTGCGATGTTATGTATTTTTTTTTAAATTTTCAATATCAATGTGAAAGGTACGCGCAGTGTGGGCAGGCCACCAATAAGGTGTAACGATGATCTGGTAATGGACGTGGGAAGCCGCTGGATGCGAGCAGCACAGAACTGGTCGTTGAAGAGATCCTTGGGGGGAGGCATTTGTCCAGCAGTGAACGTATTTTGGCTAAGATGATGAAGTTGAATGTGAAACAATGTGTTGTTTATTTACATTATAGTAAAAGCGTTTAGAGGACTTAAGTGGGAGAGAAGAGGAGCGAGATTTCGGTCCAATTAATGTTAGTGGGTTTTGAAACTAGACTAGAGCAGCAATGTATCCTAAATGCCATACACAGCACTACAAAAACTACAGCGTAAACATGCAAAAGTTACTTATAAAACCGTTTAGTGTTCGTAAACGTGCATAAGTGTTGGCAAATGAAACATAACAATGCAACGTCACTTTTCTTTAGAAGTCCGCGTGAGGTCTCGAGTAAAGTCCCTTCATCTTTAGTGAATCTCAAGAGGTTTGGTATTATTTCTTCTGTTTGGGAAACATCATTTATCATTCAACATTTTATAACATTTGCTGGAGGCACCACTTGATGTTAAGTGGAAATGGAGTCTAGACGCAAAGACAACTGGTGCAGCGTGAAAACATCGCAGCATCAGTCACCCTCACCCTGCCGGCTCACAAGGTGCCTCTTCACGCCTCGTTTGAAAGATTTTCTTAGGTTTGCCATAGGCCAAGTCAAGCCATTTTTTTTTTTAACTTTCGTTTGATAACTTCTAACAGTAATAGTAATCTGAATCGTGTAGCCATAATAATAATTAATAATAAAACAAATAAATAATAATATTAATTAATTATTACTCTTGCTAACGGCGAGTATTTGCACAGACACAACCTAGTAGTCAGGATCATTCACCAGCAACTTGCTCTTCAATATGACCTTGTTGAGTCTGAAGTGCCGTACTACAAGTACGCGCCGGCGCCCGTTCTTGAAAATGGTCGTGCATTGCTCTATTGGGACCGGTCAATCATCACGGACAGGACTATTGTTGCCAATAAGCCTGATATTGTGGTGGTAGACCGGTCTCAATCTCAACGTCCACCCGACCCAGCCAGGAATCGAACCTGGGTCTTCCTCAATGCGGTCGGCTGCACTGACTGCTATGCTACCGGGAAGGTTGATTCCAGGCTGGGTCGGGTGGGCGTTTAATTTTTTCACTATATTTTATAAATTTTATAAATATTTAATTAAGCTTCAGCACTTAAAAACGCTCGTGAAAATCTATAAAGTGTTAGTAACAATGGAGCTCGAGATGATACATTTTTGGTCACCCATCCGATGACCGGCCTTTGCGAAAGTTGCTTAACCTTAGCAATCGCAGTCCGGGCACGTTAACCACAAACGCCATCGAGCTCATCAGATTAAAAATAATAATAAAAAAATGAGTAGGCGTTTAAAAAAAATGCGCAATAATGCAACGCTGTCGTATTAAACAAACGAACTGCTGTTAATGACTATTTTTATACGATAAATATATATTCGCTAATAGGAGGGCGTTGCCAGTGTTGCCACATCTGCGGTAATTGTCCTATCACCATGCGGAAGTGACGTGTCAACTAACACTAATCGCCTTATTAAATTTCAAGTTTTTATTACTAGTTTTCATTTCAAAATTTATTTGAGCGACACGCAATTTAGTGTTAACTATTGTTGATTTGATATGTATGGTTTTACTAGCCTTTGTATTAATAATTTTAAATTGTGATATTAAAAGATATTTTAACATGCTTCTGTGGAAGCTGTCTTTTAACCAAGCTTGTCTATAAACAGGCGTTATTTCGCATATAAAAAGAATTTCTTTTTAAATACTTATGGCTACGTCTCAATAAAAAAAAATCTTTGTGGCTATACATACAATCTTTATGTTATATTGGGGTTCCGACTCACGGGTCCCGGGTTCGATTCCCAGCGGTACGCATTACATATTGGTTGGTATAAAATTTTCAAATAATCAATTTTATCTCCTTGGAGAATGATTTCAGTAATGTCCTGTCTTAGTTGCAGTTATCACAAAAATACCTACCGACCCAATTTCATCCAATTAGCTTCACAGGTTCCTCTGGGCGTTGATAAACCAATCATAGTTGTTTTAAATACATAGATTAATTGCTAATTAACATAAACTGCAAGTTTTTAATTGTAAATGCATTAAATTTAAATATTGTGTGATTTGGTAAAGACATACTTTTTTTTTGTAAATGTCGTTACTTCTATTTATGCTGTGGAGTTTCATGCGCCCATTCTTCTCCACAGCAAAAAAATAGACGTCCTATTCAGTAGGCTTAGACAAAGTAACGTTAAGAAAACGATAGCGAAGTTCTAAAAGAATAAAATGTATGGGATTGATATAAGCTGCGCTAAATCACGTGGTCAATCTTATGTCAATCCCATATATTTTATTCTTTTCGAACTTCGTTATCGTTTTTTAATGTTACTTTGGCTACCGCCCCAGGACGTCTATATACAGAATGTTTGGTAATACCTGTATAATCCCGAATATGGCAGATAGGGTACCGTTTATAGAACCCTGGAAAGTTATGAACATAACTGAAAAGCATCACATGGCCGAGTTATTGAGGTTCTTTTTTAAACTGTAAAGTGACAACCCTAGGTCAAGCTGATACGTTGTTCTTGGTCGTCAACCTTTTGGTCTATCATAAACAGAAGTCAAAACATTGCAGGAATGAACAAATAATTGGAATAAAATAAGATAAAGAGTGTTTTTATAGAAAAGTAAATTTTCATAAATATGATTTTGCATGTTATCACGTCATCATGACAGCTTGTTCACGGTGCATTGCATTACGAGTTGCGACATTCGAGGAATTGTCATTATCCATAATCGGTTATGAATCGTAGCCATCCAGCCCTCCACATTACAAAGGATCGTAAAACCGAACGCTCCTTGACAACCACTATAATAAATACTCGCGATAGAAGCGTAAAAAATAGCACTTGGCCTCATTGTCAATAACCTGAATCAAGGGCGAGCAACCCTGCCGAGATGAGGAGTCGCCGAATTAGTATGAGCGTTCATGAATGGCGGTGACTCACTGCGCGCGGTCGCGTGACCGCGGACGGTTGGCGCGAAATGTTAGACCGCGGCGCCAAGGCCAAACTATTTGGTTATATAAATAAATATACAAATATACAAAATGTATGTTGAATCAAAGTTGTACCGTAGTAACTATTAGGTAACCTGTGGTTGTACTAACAAGTGTTTGGTGTTGCTAGCTAATATATACCTGTATTTTGTTATCTATCTGTGATGGATGATAGGTATATCACGTTAAAAGTTTTGGTTGGCAACAGGAAAAAAATCTTATGTGCGTTTAAAAGAATAATACATTCTATTTTCATACGAATATTAACATTACATTTGAAGTTGTTAAGGAATATTCAAAACTGTGTGCTCCTTAGGAAGTACTATCTACTGAGGTGAAGCTATAACTTGGTGTTATGATGGGAGCCTTTGCCCAGCAAAGTGGCAACAGTATATAAGCTTATTACTTACTTAGCTACTTCCGAAAGCACCTGTATAATTTATGTAAACAGGACATACGGCAACCTATCATTAAAAAAATGCCTTTAATCAGCTCAAAAGGTCTAGTTCAGCTAATAAGCGACCGTCAAAAATATACAAGCACTCTCTTAGATATTGGATGGATAAGCATATATCTATTAATTAAGATTCCGTTTTGAGAAATAGTTACCAATTACCAACTGAACTATTTAGCTAAAAATATTGTTTTCCCGGAATGACGTCATTACAGTTTTATGTTCCCATTAAGATAGCGACAAAGTAATTACTCAATTTATGCGTAATTATTTAGTAAAAGAACTTATGTTATCGCACACTGTTAAGTTACGTAAAGTTATTCTAAAGATTGATAAGGAAAATTAACGACAAAATGTAAAGTGAAATAATCTAGCCAAGAGTTCCGTGTAGCAGGTAAAAGTAGTATAACGGCCAGCTCGCTTGGAAGAATAGGAGCTCGATAGCAATTGCTGAAGTTAAGTAACTTTCGCATAGGCCGGTCATCGGATGGAAAGGTACGACTGTTGACGACTGCTGACTGATGAGGCACGAGCCCTAGCAGCGGGGACAAAATGAGTTGGTGATGATGATGGTGATGATTGGAAGAACACTCACCCGGATTGCGGAAGGTCCTGTGTTCGAGTCTCACTAAAACCACAGCTTTTTATAAGTATTGCAAGCCCAAATTGGAAATTCAAAGGAAGCATTAGGTATGTAGACTTCTTCCAAGACTGAAAAGTCAAGGTAGTCTTCAAAATCTTTGGGCAGATTTGTAATTGTCGGATAAAGCGAATAGCTATAATAAACTGACTGATGCTGCGCTGTTTTCACGCTGCACCAGTTGTCTTCGCGTCTGGACTCCATTTCCACTTAACATCAGGTGGTGTGGAGTCATTTACCGTGCTAAGTATAATAAAAAAAAAATAAAAAAAAATAATGCTCTGGGTTCTTTTTCTGGGCACATTTTAAATGAGTTTATTTTATACATTAATTAAATCATAACGTTTTAAACACTTCGCAGGGTCCGTATAAGGTACTAACTTAATGAGATATTACATTACACGACTACCTAAGTACCTACCTACAAGACCCTAAAAAGTACACCGTCTAATGCTTAGGAACTTTGCTCCACAAATTTTTAATAATTCGCGACGTTCAAGTACCTAAAGGCCAATTAATTAATAAGAACATACTGTACTCCAGTGTCTCATTTAAAATAAAAATATTGTTCAAACGCTGCTAGCATACATATTCAGAGGCAATAAAATTAATTAGGTTAAATTATTTATACCTACGTAAATTAATTATATTATAATTTTAAACAACCAATTCACGTCACTAAGAGCTAAGTAGTAGGAAGGTTTAAACTTATTCTGTGTCTAAACCAGTTATAAATAGCGTCAGGCAGGATAGCCTTACTAATATAAGATTTGTTATTATCATCATTAAGCGGTGAAAAAACATAACTCTCATGAGAACACTTTTTTCTCCTTTTTTTTATTTGTACGATATTTTTTTTGCACAATATTAAGACATTCGTTGTATTTGTCATTGAAACTGGCCGTTAACTTCACTATCGATAAAGGAAAACTATCTAAAATATTCATACACGCAGAACAAGGCTAAATTGATCAGGCGTCAACAAATACCTAAAAGCTAACAAGCCATCGTAACTCATTTGACAACTTCGCAGAAAAGCAAAACATGTGTTTAAGCAAAAAAAAAGAACATCGAGCAAAACAATCAGAAAGTTTCAAGTAATAAGGTTTAATATGAAGCGTCGTGGGTTCGGCTGAGGATTTTATGAATGAACGCCGCATGAATGGCGGGCGGACGTGACGTCACCGCGGCGCGGCGCGATGGCGCGATGGCGCCGCCGCGCGTACGCACCCTTGGCATCACATTGACACTTTTACCTACTTTGATATTCTCATTGTGTTCATTCGCGTGTATGTGTGCAACTGCACTTTTTATCGTGATATCCCACGCTGTAAGCACGGTCTGTAAGCGCTAATGGCAGATATAATAACGAATGTTATTTTTTTTAATTGAGGCCTCTGTTAGCTTGCCTATTATTCTAAACACAGTGCCCTTTGTAAACACGAGATAATGATTTAGATTTTGTGTACAAAAGATCACAATCATATCAACATTTTAGTGATAACAGTTGATGTTTTGGAGGCCGTTTATGTACACACGCCTGCGCCTACCTACCACAAACTGTCAAATTTCTTCAATAGACTTTGAACTTTATGACTAAGTTATATGGTTGAAAATTTATTAAAGAAATTTGACAGTTTTGGATAGGTTGAAGTGCAGGCGTCTGTACAGATAATATACAATGTAAGAGAGGGTAAGAAAACATTTCTATTTGGTAAGGATACTTGTATGAGCAACTAGCAAATATTAAATTTGCTCTGAGAGAAAAACTTCAGTTCTTATAAATTACTTATGCGCATATTAATAATAGTCCTGTGTCAAGTTGACATAATAAAATAAATGATTAATAATAAAAAAAGATATAGAAATCTGAATTGACTTAACCTTATTAGTTTTTCTTCTTACTTAAATAATGTGAACGTAAAAAATTCACAGTTTTATCACTTAAAAATGAGCACAATTTATTGCAGACAATACCAGCGGAAGAAATTTTTTTTATTAGACAATAGGAAGCAAAATTTACCAAATTGAAACTCGAGGCATAAAGTATTGGCATTATCTATTTGGTGACAATATAATATAATTGATGATAATATTTGGTCTGAAATGCAGTTAAAAGGTATTCATATATGTTTAAGGCATTTAATAAAAATATAAATTGAATTCTTTTTATCACACAAGCTTGTGTTTAAACGCCTACCAAAAATGTATCAATTTTACTACCAACAAAATTCGAAACGCTTACCAAAACTGATAAATGATCACCAAATTGTGTTTCCTAAAATATTATAAAAAGGATACAATTTATATTTTTAATACCTTAAAAATATATGAATATACTATACTGTAATGACCTACAGGAGTAGAACAGCTAGTATCCTCAATCATTTGAATAATAGTGTAAATATTTGGTGATCATTTATCCAATTTGGAAAGCAAAAAGAATATTTGTACAATATATGAAATTATTGTGATGTATGTGTTTATTTATTTTGGACCATAATATGGTATATTTTAGGAAAATTTTAGCTTTTCTCGTATGTCGCTAGCAGGCGCTGCTTCAATGCCATACTAATTCTCGTATTCGTTAACGTAATCGAATAGCGAATGAAACTCGCACTGGGCACCCAGACCGCGCGTGCCGACCCCGAGGTTTTAGTTTCATGCGTATATGAAGCGAAAGAAGTATGTAAGAATTATAGCAAGTGGCATGATGTGGTTTCTGCCTAAGGGAGACAGGCGTGACTGAATGTATGTATGTATGTATGTATGTATGTATGTATGTATGTATGTATGTATGTATGTATGTATGTATGTGTGTATGTATGTATGTGTGTATGTATGTATGTATGTATGTATGTATGTATGTATGTATGTATGTATGTATGTGTGTATGTAATAAATAAAATTGTACTTATTTCGCCGAGATACACTCCTGCACCACTAATGTCTTTACATTTGGACTCTGCTTCAGCTTAACATATCAGGCAGAGCGGATTAATTTGCCAATTCTCAAATATAAATAAAAAGATATGAGTGGTTTTTCCTGATGTGTCCAATGGGACCACCGTGGCGGAACGTGAACGACTCCACAGGGTACCGCCCAAGCGGTAGACGGGTGCCCTAGGTTTTAGTGGGACGGCTATAACGTCAGGCTAAGCCCACATCCCGCGGACTTGGAGCTTTGCGGGTAGATTCGGTTGCGTATTTTCCTAGGCTAATAAAAACGGTCTCCCGTCGCCATAGACTTACGAACCGATAGCGTATTGACTTTTAAAAGCTCAATCTCGTAGTCTTAAATGAATGAAGCCGGCTTTTATTATGAAATATGTTTAGTCGTTTAGTCGAGCTGCAAATATACAGATTGACATTTTTACACCGTCCAAACCTTCTGAAATGACTCCCGTGTCCCGTGATACATCAATATTCATTCGACCAAAATGTATGGAACAGCTGAATGTTATTTTCGAGTTAAGGAGTTGGTTCAATACTAAGATTTGTTCGTTTGTATCACGGGAGTCATCTCAGAATGTTTGGACGGTGTAAAAATGTCAACCTGTATATTAAAAAATTGTCGGCAAATACGCTAAACGTTGCAGACGTTAAAAAAGGTTTATTGCAGTTGTAAGTATAAATGACAAGCTGATCGTCAGAAATTGTATATTCAACTAGTTGTTGCCCGCGACTTCGTTCGCGAAGACTGCAGTAAAAAAAAAAGTGTCCTATATGCTGGTCTGGGTTATGGTCTGTATATGAGGAAAGTTTCATTAAAATCCATTCAGTAGTTTTTACGTGAAAGAGTAACAAACATCCATCTACACTTACAAACATATTAGTAGGATTATTGTTTTGCCTTTTTATCTAAGCCGCAATAATAATTATACTCTACAGTGGTTGGTTGGTGGTAGGGCTTTTAGGTCCGCTTGGCTAGGCATCTTATCTGAATGTGTCGCCATAACATCAATGTTAGTTAATTGCTGTGTTCCGGCAGCTAGAGATCCGGTCCGGTCCAGATTTCAGGTAAAATATGCTTCCTTTGGCCTCATCGTCAATCAGTATCAGATGAGATAAAGGCCAAGTGGTTACCCGTGAGGAATAAAAAAAAGCACTGTCACCAGTTGTTTATGGACGAGAGCGTTGCGATGGCGTCTGGTAAATTTTATAAGAAGCGCTAATGTCATCATCAGCACTAGCTCATTTTCCACTCCACTGCTGGGGCACGAGCCTTCCCTATAGATGGAAACACCACACTCCACCGGGAGAACCAGAGGAGAACCACCACGAGGGGGCAGATGTTTGTTGCTGCTGATGCATTCGGAGGCCGGGACCTGCAGGCTGCTGCAGATGCACCTTTACGTGCCTCTCGAAGCACGGAGGAGTACGAGAGAAAAACGTATTTTAGTTACCCATCCGATGACCGGCCTTTGCGAAAGTTGCTTAACTTCAACAATCGCAGACCGAGCCCCTTTTCCTCTGCGCCATCGAGCTCCTCACAGACACAGAACATGCCGTCATGCAAAATAGAAATACATCGACATAGGTACATAGTAGACCCCCAATCTGGGTGTGTCGTCCATCGACAGGCCCAATTGCTCATAGTTCTATTAATATTAGGCTAGTGTCCATTTCGCGTAGTGGTTAGTGTCACAGAAGCGGCCGTGTACATTACATTATCATAAATCAGTCATGTACATTCTTGCTATGGGTTATTCTACGCGCTTTGCAAAGTTTATGGAGTCGCGTGAGGTAGAACGCGAGTACGTCACGTCAAATGTACGTCATCAGATCATCAGCCTATACTAGTTTGATAATGGACATAGGATAAAAGTAATTTTATATGATATACGAGCAATACAATTATTTGTGATATCAGAATGCATTTAGTAATAATTCGTAAGCTGTCATTCAGAAATTCGTTGCAAAAAATATGAAGAGCTGTATTTGAGTTAAAACGTGCAGTCTTACTATCTGGGTCCGGAGTTATAGTAATAAATGGTCGCAATAAAATTGTAATTATATTTATTTATAAATTATACGAGTAAGTTGCCTATTTACGAGTATATATTACAGCGACAGCTCGAGAAGGCGGGATTTCTTTTTCCTCAATTTTGCAGCGTCAACGCTTCCAAGGCCCTACTTATGTCAGATGGTTCCACCTTCTGATTGAAATAATACCTCACCTTTTTTAACTGTCTTTGTGCATTCACAGTGCTTAGGTATATATTAACAACAAAATCGAATTGGAGATAAATGCAATCTAACAAAAAGGAGTATTTATTAAAAGTAATGTAGAGTAGTGGCACGACAGGAAACAGTGATCGACATTGTTTTCCCTTTCATCATTAAATTAATTAATTAATTAACAATTGAATGCCATAACCACGACACCACCTACTTTCTAGCTGTCATCCCGTAAAATTTCAATGAAAATCTATATTATTTACGATTATTTACACATACAATTTTACGCAAATATTGTTGCGAACAAATTACAACTTGAAAAAAGACAATTGAAAAAAAAAACCACGAGCGGGATTCGAACCCGCACCCCATGACATGCCAGGTCAGGTGCACTGTCAACTATGCTATATTTGTTTTTTTTTTTCCATCTAATTTGGCGACGAAAACTGTGTCAATCTCTGGGCTTAAAATGTCGAACCCGTAGTGAATATATTTTATTTCGAGATATGTAATTTTTAAAAATGTACCTGATTTTAAGATTGTCAACAGCTGACCACCATAAAAGGTCGCGGGATGCCGCTGGATGCGAGCAGCACAAAACCGATCGCTGTGGAGATCCTTAGGGGAGGCATTTGTCCAGCAGTGGATGTCTTTTGGCTGAGATGATGATGATGATGATGATGATGATGATGATTACCATATCATGACCGCCGACAGGAAAGATAAATATGAATTTGAATTTGAGATGTGTCGCAGAATAGTCCACATCGCGGACGCACAATTGGATCCACTTCCTTATTGTAGGGCTTGCGTCACCCTGAATAATCGCGACAAGTGGCCCCCGCCCGGTCCGGCAGACGGACAAAGCCCGCGGCTCTGTACTTGACCTTACACTGCCAGGGTGACCATGAATTATTAAAAGGTTTTTTGGGAAGAGCGGCACCGGGATCTTAGAATAACCCTTATTCTTAAACAAGGTTTTCTCTATAGACATTAAATTTTTTTGGGGCAAGATTAGCAATAGCGTTTGCGTCACCATAAGGAGTTTTTTTTTTGGAGAGATATTGCTGATTACCTCAGACAGCTTTTTCAGCTTCACCGGGCTTTTTTGGGGGCGGCGAGAAACTTAAAATGTTCCTCAAGCCGTGTGAAAGGAATCACCTTCGGAGGTTTTCTACAGGGAACGGCATCACGTACTAAGGCGTGTCCCCGTGCCCTACTAGATACTCCGAAATGTTCGGATCGGGTCGGGGAGCGGAACAACCCGAGGGCGCCTCTAAAGGCTCGGCCCTCGGCTCGGGTTGACCGGGCCGTGGTGGTGGAGAGAAGCGCCCTGGTACATGTCTGTACCTGGTGTAGAGCGCGTGTGAACCGACTCTTGGTTCCCTTGTTCTACGAGTACGGTGTTCTTGGGCCTAAACTAGTGTGTATGTCTAGTGTATTCTGTAAATGTGTAGTGGCGTTTAGAGGCACGGGCGGGCCAAATAAGGACACCACAGAACGTAAGCTTAATACTTTCCGCGCTTAAGCAACGCACATAGACAATCTCTACATGCGCTCGAACTATAGTTTGACTTTGTTTTCTTAAACAATTTTTGACTTTTATTAGAGTACTGTAGTGGTACTGTATGACATTGTGGAAATTGAAAACTTTACCTGAGTTAAATTTGTTTACTTAGATTTTTAATTTTGTTTTTTTACACGTGGTTGTCTTCTTTATTTTTTTGTGTTTATTTGTGATGGAAAGTGTCCTGCTATGATAGAGCGTTTTCCAATATTTTTGACGCTGTAAGGAGAAAAGAGCTGGACACTTGCTGACTTATTTGCCGGTTCTTCTCCCGCCCAGAGAAGACTTACGAACCTATGGCATAGTGACATTCACGAGAGCTACTTGTAGCCTGAACTGAATAAATTATTTTGAATTTGAATTTGTTCTGAGCTGTTCCGAGATTCGTGTCCGTTTTTTTGTTTAGAGAGATTGCTGATTGCCTCAGACGGCATTTTCAGCTTCACCGGGCTTGTTTGGGGGCGGCGAGGAACGTAAAGGGTCCTTCAAGCCGTGTGAAACGAATCACCTTCAGAGGTTTTCTAGAGGGAACGGCATCGCGCACTAGTGCGCGTCCCCGTGCCCTACTAGATTCGCCGAAAGGTTCGGATCGGATCGAAAGAGAGTTTGCGTGAACTATAATACCAAACAAAGGGTTCGAACGTCAGGATAAAATGAGATGTGTAATTAAAACGCAAGTAAATTCTTCAAAAATGTTTAATTTCAGGATTAGCAATAGAAATAAATAGAATGGTTCACGTTAATTTTAGTTAACAAGACAAGATGTGGCCCCTGGCTCCCGCAGTCGGACAAAGCCCGCGGCTCTGTACTTGACCTTACACTGCCAGGGTGACCATGAATTATTGAAAGGTCTTTTTGGGAGAGACGTAGCGGGATCTTGGAATAATCCTAATTCTTAAACAAGGTTGTCTCTATCGACATGAAAAATGTTTGGGGCAAGATTAGCAAAATCGTTTGCGTCAAATAAGGAGACCCTACAAAGTAAGCCTAATACATACCGCTCTAGAATCTCGGAACATCTCGGAACAGTCCGAGCGCAGCTATGGCGAGATTCCGTGTCCGTGAGAGATTGTCTGTGTGTGCGTTACTCGCGAGCGCGGTAGTATGAAGCTTCCTTCTGCAGTTTTCTAATTTTGTGTTTGCGTGAACGAAACGTCAGGATAAAATAACATGTCAAATTAAAACGCATGTAAATTCTTCAAAAGCTTTTAACTTCAGGATTAGCAATATAAATAAATATAATGGTACATATTCATTTTAGTTAAGACGACAAGATATGGGCCCCGGGTCCCGGAGGCGGACAAAGCCCGTGGTAGGTACTGTACTTGACCTTACACTGCCAGTGATGACCATGACTGATTGAAGGGTATTTTCTGGAGATCTGTAGCCCTAGTTCTGCTTCAAGAGCCATTTTACATAGTAAAATCAGTTGGATACGTAATTTTGTTACCATAGCTAAGATAGATACAAACACTACATCAGTTCTAATTCTTCACTTTGTAATTCGGTTTTAACTGTCTATTTTATTTCCAAACCTTTTAAGCATCAGTAGTTAATGATTCCGGGTGAGGTCAGGTGAGCTGAGGACAAACAAATTTTATCTTAGCTCTATTCTATTTTTTAAGAAAGGTATCTTTCGAGACAGAGGTCCAGGGTTATATTCCCTGCGGATACAATTATTATTGTGTACGGTTTGGTCGACGGCAGGGTTTATTTTAAGTTTTACCACCATGGCACAATCTTATCTAAGACCATCGCCAATTCGCCATAACGGCTGTTCCTCAGTATTTGAGAATTCCACGTGACGCACTTTCACATTAGGCCTAACCATCGCTTACATGAAGTGAGGTGGAGGTTAACTTCTTTCCTATTGTGAAATAAAAACAAAGGGTCTTACAAATAAACAAAGAATAAGGTCCGAATAGTTATTCCGTGTTTTGTCTCTTTTACTCTAATTTGAAATGACGTTTACATGACAGGAACAAAACACGGATATATTCGGACCTCATTCTTTGTTTATTTGTTAGGGGGAAAATGTTTAAGCACCGGTAAGGTTATTTATATGAAAAAAAAATACAAACCGTAAGCGTAGGTTTATTTACGGCGACGCTACGTTATTGCCGGAAAATTATTCTGTTTGAGTACATATTATTCCGAGCAAAATTCCGGGGAGCAAGCTCGCAATAAACTCAGCATTATATTATTATATCATGATGTCACACATACGGGGAGTACTTACTCCGGCTTTTCCTGTGTTCAAGTCATAGTCAAAAACTATGCGCTCGTTTTCGTACTCTGTAGTTTTAGCTGTGTTTAAAATGCACATGGAGAAAGGGGTTGGACGTAGAGCGCGGGTACAATATGGGTAGGAAGACCGTTTTCGTTATAAAAAGCTATCCAATGTATATCATTATCATCACCAGCATATTTGATAACTCTACTTCCCTACTATAGGCACGAGGTTTTCCTATGGATGGAAACACCACAAGAAGAACGGACGCGTTTATAGTTGTTATCGACTGCTAATGCAGTCAAGACCAATGGCTTTACGTGCCTATCGAAGCATACCAATGTATACCGTCCGTTAAACCTTTCCTTTAACCTTAAACTAATCCCGCTTGACCCAGAAAGGGCCTAGCAACAGATGACGTCATATGCCAATTGAATTACAGAGGCCTCGACATCAAAACTACATAGGATGATAAAATCTAGAAGTACTACTACTAGTAGCTACCTCCTTCTAGTACTTTATTTTTTTTTTAATTTTAGTTTATTAGGGAAAAAGAGGTAGTCATAGTCATAAGTATTTATTGCATCCTGTTGGTTAAAGGTAAGTATAAGCACAGAATATCAAAGTACTCGTACATATACCCCGCCAGCCAGTGTTCAGTTTTCGTCACCAAAAAATGTATTTATGGGTCCGTAAGTGACAAGAGTCATATATTTTATTTGAAATGACGTCTTTGTCTATATTTATTTGATGCCGCGCGGCCATACTAATTTTGTATGGGGAATTAAACGTGTTAATTTGAAAAATAATAATTTAAAAAACCGCTCGGTAAATCGAAAATGTGAGACGGACGATTTGTAGTTTAGACCATTGGTGATTGTTTAGACATAAACAGAGGTACAATAATTTAGATAAGCTATAAGATATCAACTAAACGCCGCTACTCGTTTTCATGATTTTTGCCCAACTTTAAATGATATTGTAGAAAAAACTATAGTGTGTTATGAATGTATGGGTCGGACTAATTGTAAACACGTTCCCTTTGATACTGAATATACATTTTGTTTATATAATACGATAGTATTTTCAATTATATCAACTTAACCGTGACTGCATTTTTGGCATTTTTTGGTCGGCGCACCCTTAAATTTTACGCGGGATGACAGCTAGGAAGCGGAATTCAGTTAGCTGACACCTATTTATTATGATTTTAGAAAAAAAATATCGAACATTAGGTAGCACCATTATTACCCTAATTAGAAACGGCAAAGAATCAGTCCCGCAGACTTTCTTTCCTCACCCCAGCTATGGTTAGCTGGACGAGATTTATTCTAGAGATAAGCTCACCTTTGTATATGTCTTGTGTAACTTGTGTTTAAGACGTCACCTCGATTTGTGAACATTCCAAAAAGGCTGATCCTTACTAACGCTGTCATAAGGTCGAAAATACGTAGCGCCTGCGACAATTGACACCGCAAATCAAAAGAATCTAAAAAATATATTTTTTTAATTATTAGTTTTAGTCATCAAAATATGCAGCTACTAAATTACGAATATTGATGTTATCAATGTATTTGAGTGGTTTCCAAGCATATAAATTAAGTAATTTTGATGTAATTACAACAATAGTGATGATTAGTGGTGTTTTTGAAAATAATTATGATCGAGTCAAAATTATACAATCGTGTAGGTATTTGAGCTAGCAAATTCAAGATAAAGACATGAATTCACCAATATCAACATTTCAGATTCGTGACTCATATTATAGGTTTAAAGAAATTTATTCTATTAAAGACAATAAATACAGCCACTTACATGAGGACTTAAATTATAGTATAGATTAAACTTAAAAACTAGTCCTTCTAAATAAAATCAAAAATCAAAAATATAGAATTTAGTGCATTGCTGTTAATATGTTTATTGAACAAAACCGTGCAACTTTCGTTTTGAATGCACTAAATGAGTTAACACTTTTTATGTTTGAGGGTTGATTAAAAAGCTTCCTTCAAAAGTGAACATTTTGTTACCGTAGATGGTTCTTATTTTGGGTAGTACAAGAAAACTAGCCCGACGCGAGTGTTTCGCTTCGCTAATTGTTTGACTTTGCGTAGTGTTAGATTAGTATGGAGAGAGCTACTTATCTTTCTGACAAGGATGCATGTATTATAAATATAGAGTTGTTTTATATTGTATAAATTTATAGTACGTGTTAAATAATGACATTGAAAAAGCATTTTTATTATTTTGTTTTGTACGACCTACTAGTTCAGCTAGTTTTTTCTTGTTGACGCTGCCCTTTGATCGAAGGCGCTGCCCCCTCTTTCTAGTAAATAAGGTAAATGTGGTTTTACTAGAGAGTTATATATATTAAAGCGTATTCTTCGTGGAATGCATCGAGCAATACTATTCGACGAAAGTTGGTGAACTTTTTCAGTGTGTCGCCTTAAATTTATTATTTCATCATCATCAGCTCATTTTTTGTCCCCACTGCTGGGGCACGAGCCTTCCCTATGGTTGGATAGGGAGAACGGGTCATAAACCACCTCGCGGGCTCAGTGCGGATTGGTGGTTGTTAACGACTGCTAATGCAGCCGGGACCAACGGCTTTACGTGCCTTCCGAAGCACGGATTTATTTTTATATGTACAATAAAGGATAATAATAATAGCAATAATGCAATATTGTCTATAACTGTGTACGGTCTCACCACCGTACATATTTAGCTGACTTAGCGACCTACTTTGGGTCGCGCCTAATTATTGTTTACTTTATTATTATATATTATTTCATGGAGTAGAATGGAGCAGTGTCAAACTGGCTCGTACATTTAATGGTCCTTCGAGCCGAATAATTAAAATGTACGAGCCAGTTTGACTACGTACACTTGAGGATGCTGTTAGTGGATTGAAGTAGTTATAGTTGTGGCACGCAGATAAAGAAGTTTAAACGGTTTGATTATTATTTAAAACTCCCAAGTAAATACAGTAAATAAGTTGTAGGTAACTCTTTGCTAGACTGTTCAGTGCAAGCGTATTTGCGTACTACTACATGAAATAATATATAATAACAAAGTAAACAATAATTACCCAACAAATGTTAATGACCCAAAGTAGGTCGCTAAGTCAGCTAAATAAGTACGGTAGTGAGACCGTACAGGTTGTCAACCAGAAAAGGAAGAAACAGTCGAGATAAAGAGAAACTCTTACAAAGCAAAAAATCAGTTTGTGTGATGAGACCGTACAAACTGCTACATACAATTTTACATACATCAGTAAAGTTTCCACTTTTGGTTTATATTAATTGTCGAAAACTGGGCTAGACCGCTAACATAGGTAAGTAAGTAGTTTAAAAAAACCATCCCTAAACGTATCACATGTTCTTTTTATACTTTCATTTACTTTTAACATGTTAAAGGTTAATCGGTGATCGTTATTATCCTTATTTTTTGTTCAACCAATCGTTTTGTACATTGTACAGTCACGAGCATTAACAAGTATCTAGTTTTGACTCTTATTCCATTGTATTAAGAGTTACATTGTTTACGATGCTCGTGTCTGTACCAAATGAACAATTAACATTTATCGACATTTTAATAGCGAATTGAGTTAATTACGCTACTCAAGGGCTAACGGTAGGCGAATTGAAACAGCCATACATTAGATATATGTTAATTCTTCAACGCAGTAGAATCGTCTGTTATAATCAAATGATAAATAATTCGGGGTTATCGAGGGGCCCGTCAACGCTATCGAGTGGGGTGACCATGGCTCCAGATACCGCCAATCGATGCGGCACCAATGTCAAATGTCGAATTGGTCGAGTCGCCGATACAATGAATGTAAGTTATGTAAATGGTAAATGAAATGAATATTTTTTATTTAGAACAAATGAAACATTGTATTTACAATTTGCATTTGTAAATACAATTATAACAAAATGTGTCTTACAAAGGAATCCACTCAGCATTTGTCGCAGTAAGCAAATCACTACAACAACGCTGATCTTTCAGTTTTATAAGCATGACACCGCGCATATACATATTTTGATTGTAATTACGCATTACATATAATTTTATGTCATACAACTGCCTTATACAACATAATAATATGACGGTTGTAGGTGTTGAAAAATTGCCCTCAGATGGCCATGGATGCTGCTGCATATGCTGATATGCAATTTTTGATAAGCTTACATTCAAACGTTCTATTTTACGGCGGAGTATAAGCTCATAAGGGTTAAGCTCACCTACTTCTCAGCACCAGTCAAGGTACGCACGCCTGCACATCATAAAGATCAATCGATATTGATCTTTATACCCAAATACTAAAGGTTCAAATTTTATTAAAGAAATTTGACGTTTTGTGGTAGGTTGATCTGCTGCCGTCTGTACCTTGCCAATTCCTAAAACCTACCGAAGGCTTGCATCTAGCTCATATAGTACAAGTTATCCAAACGATTGTCGAAGATGTCAGCGCCATGCACGGCCAACGATAGCCATTGAATTGTTAGGAGCCCACGTTCTATATACCGCTGCTATATCGCACCCTTTAAAGCTATTAGGTCTTATCGCCGCACAG
This sequence comes from Eudonia truncicolella, assembly GCA_949315975.1. Classification (NCBI taxonomy): domain Eukaryota; kingdom Metazoa; phylum Arthropoda; class Insecta; order Lepidoptera; family Crambidae; genus Eudonia; species Eudonia truncicolella. The sequence goes on along the minus strand of OX438837.1, from coordinate 13,598,665 downwards.
AGGAGTCAGGAGGGAACCACTAAAAACCTAACTGACAACCATAAGCGGCCAATCGAACGTCTGCCCTTAACAAGAACACAACCACGAAGTCACTACAAATGTATATCCATGTCTGTATTCGTTATTTATTTTTAAAGTTGTTTCGCTAAAGCTTTAAATAGCCACCCAAAGCGTCGGGCGCGGCGTACATTTCCGCACAGCAATCCGCCAAACTTAACAAATTTGGTAACACCAGCGTTGGGTAGTGAAGTCAAGGTCGAGTGTTACGCACACGCGCAAAACTAGGAAATCCTTGGCTCCGGTCACAGACCCGCGGAAGTAGGTGCGCCCAGCTTACCCAGACCCCCAGTCGATACCGCACTTCCTCATCTCCCCAGCTAACATAATCCTCGCTTATCAGGGGAGGGCTCAAGCGTTCTGGACGTGGATTTTATGTCATCGGGCGACCTTCAGCCCTGACGTTTTATGTTAGACACGTTATTCTTACATCTATTTCTGTTACTACGCAGATAGAGATATGCGAATCGTCTTTATTGCCCAAATTCCTCAGACAGCTGACCTAGCACTATACACTATGTATGTATATATAGGACAAACTGGTTGACCGAATAACGCAAGGTGATTAGTTCTTTTCCATCGTTTAGCTAACTTATGTGCGGACAAATAGGTAGTCGTTTGGATAAAATTAGATAATTTGGTCGTCAAATTTCGTTTTCATCCATTAGTGGGCAAATTAATGCGTTGTATAGAATTAATTTTAATTTATTTATATTATTCACTGTCTATTTCAATCAATCAACATATTTGTTTGTCAGAATTGCAAAATACTGTGAATTTACATAATAAGAGCTAGGACTTCTTTTCTACGTAGGTACTACACCTGTATTTTTTTTACTAGGTTGATTTTAAAAGATTCATATTTCAATATCGTATATAAACTATCACTATCAGGATAAAACCACAACCTAACTCAAAAATATATGAATAATAAACAATAAACATTTATTACTTAAAAGCTATTCTAAGCACCATTTATAAAATTAATGTTGTTTAATATTATTGTTTTAAAATTTTACCAAAGAGTTTTGTCGACAAGAAGGTACTGGCTTTTGTTTAAAAAGTTAACTTTTTTACAGAATCCAGGGCAAAATTGATATGTAACTTTGTGTTTGTAGTAATAAAAACGTTTTTCCTTTCATGTTCATTTTCAATTTCCATGAGCTTTGGTCTTTAGCTGTTACTTACCTAACTGTTAACACTAATTAATAATAAAATAACGAAAACGACAAGTTAATAACATTAATTATTAATTAGACAACTTACCATTGTTGTCAGTAACATAGCTTCTAACCGCCATTAAAAGTTTCAGACTTCAACTTTAGGTAAGATCAATTTCACTTAAATCAAAAGGAGCCCCACGAAACTTTCGCGAAGTGACAAATATTCCAAATGGTGATCCACAGAGTTCATTGCCAGTCAACTGTCGACATACAAATAGGGTGTTTCGCGGTTTTCGGGTGCCGTCTTATTATCCTGTGATGCTTAGGGTTACCAGGTCCTAAAACATAAAAGCCGGACTCATCGCAAAATTTTGCAGGACATTTGGCCCCAAAAGCCGGTCATTTCAAAAGCTGAACTTAACTTTTGCAATAAATAAAAAAAAATGGCATACTTATTTAAGTATTTCGCTCGTTAGTTCGCACGTTTAACAGACAAGAACCCTACCAAAAGGCGTACAGGGCGGACACAAAAAAATGGTCGGACATGGACTTAAAAAGCCTGGCAACCCCAGTGGTGCCTGATCTAATTCCGGCACAAACTTCAACACAAATATATTTCCGTATTATAGGAAAAGTTCGGGTCTCATCGTCGCAAGTAAAGGATTCATAATATAACCCTTACTCCGGTGAAATATTTTTATTCACTCGACAAAAAGTGTACTCATTGTCAGAGAGCAGAGGACTCCTGTTGTGGTTTTAACTTCCGAGTGTTGCGTAATAGGAAGTGACGAGAGATAACAGTAGTTTGTGTAGAAGACCGTATTATGTGTACCGACATAACTATTTATTGAACTTTGACATTTTATTACATAACAATAGAGATAAAACGCAATAAACTAACAAACTTGAAACTGACACCGCCTTGCCGTTTAAAAAATAAAGTCTTGAATGCGACGCTTTCTTAAACAGGGATAGCGGAGTATATTAGTAACATATAATATGTAGCTGAACTCATTCATAAAAATGAGAGCTGGATATTGTTGTTATATCCTAATAGCGAAGAGTAATATACTTGATGTACTTGGTTGTAGTTTATTGCCACCTATATTAAATAAATAGTGTGTTCTCTATGAGATAAATGTTTGGCATAGACGTGTACAATACAAAACAATGTAAAGGAATAAAACGAATAATTGTAGTAGAAGTAATTCTTCTGTGATTCAGAATCCCGTTTGATTTGCGCTTTTATCTTCGAATATACATCACTTACCACCACGTGAGATGAAAGCCAAACACTTTATGTTTTTAAATATAAAAAAGCCAACCAGCTCACTTACCTTAATATTTTCCTCCTGTCGTTAGGATGATGGCGCGCTGCCTTCACCGGATCTATGGATATCAACTTCTGATGGATCTCTTCATTGGTGAATTGGGTTTCATTATAAATGGCTTCTTGCAATTCTTCTTTATTGATTCGCTTCGCTTCGCTGTCAATACTCTTTTTCTCAATATTTGATAAGTCTGGTTCAACCGAATCCATATAAGTTCTCTTTCTAGGAGTTCCATCTTCCATGCATTCGGTTTCATCAAAATCTCTCTTTCTTCTGCTCTTATCCCAAAGTAACGCTTCTGTGTCATTCGTGTCTTCAACAAGTATTTTATATACTATTGATTCTATGTAGTAGATTGTTCCACCTACTATTATTGATATTTTTCCTTGCTCCGTAAGGCTATCAATCTGTTTTGGTGTTAAGAAAACAACTAATCTGGTATTGTTTATTGATCACAAAAAAGACAGATTTAAAATTCCATTTAATAAGAGCGAGTGGCATGTCAAAAGCAAAGTCATGTTTCAAGACTGAAAGTTAAACATAAAAGTTAGTAATTAACCAAAGGGCAAATATTTTAGAAAGTAACATTGTCGGGAATTTTAAATTATCATAAAATCATTACATGTTAAATATGCCAATAATTACCATATACTAGGGGTGCTATTAATGCAACAACACATGCAAAACCACTTTCACCCTCAGTAGATATTTTTATATGTTTTACAATTATTATTGGTAAACAATTTTGAATTCAAAGCTTTGAGCATAAGACGACTTTACAAAAGTCTATTGCTAGCAGAATTTATAAGTTGACCTATCAAAAGTACACACGAATAATATCACATGTTGTCGGTTGTAGTACGGCTTGATTAAAGTCTAACAGACTACTTACTTCCATTTTATCTAATGTCTGTCGCCATCAAAACAATGTTAGTTACCAATAATATAGATTTCTTGTGTTCATACAATTACAGATAAGCTAATTTCACCGGAGTTGAAGATTCTGGGTGAAGTGCGCTTACCTAGCCTTGTCACTTACCTTGGTGTTATGGCCAAGAGCGTTCTCTAAAACATAAAATTGGAGCCTATCAAATGTCACATCGAAATAAACAATAAACAATAAACAATTTTTTTCAATAAACAATAGGGTTACAACAGGTTTCATACAACATACAACAGGTTTTCAATAAACAATTCGCTTTCCATTTTTTAAGTAATGTGCCTAACTGCTGGATTGAACTCTAGCGATTGTTTTTAACAGTCCAGGATCATCCTGGCGGCACGTGAGTAGGAGATATAAGTGGGTATCAATATCTCTCTCCCTTAAGCGGGTTGGGGGTAGTCTTACATAACCATCTGCGTCTGCCCGGACGCAGAGGTATGCCTGATGTATTTTCTCCTGTACAAAGGTAATGTGCTCAAGGAAATCGGATAGAAAATTAAATAGTAATTTGGCCAGCCCTACGCACAGTACTCTTAACAAGCATTATGGCGGACGATAGCTTCGCCCGCCGACAGTTTTTGCTCGTCTACTTAACCGCGCTGATTGACAGTCGGGTTCAAATCATCAAACATTACTATTTTCGTACTTAATAAACAAATTAACGGTTGATCCGTAAAAAACTGACTCATCGTTACATTAGCGGTGTTTGATTTTTAAGTTGCGCGGTGTTAAGATGTACAAAGCGCAATTTCACCACTTCTCTTTATGTTTCAGATAGGCTGAACAGAGTCTAACTAAACTATACCAATATATGCATGCATGTATTGCATGTATTGAATTATTGAAAAAGTGTTGTTACATTTGCACATACTATTATTATTTTTTGTGTTTTTTCTTGAATGCTGTGCATAGCAATAATTTTTTTTTTTTTTATACTTAGCACGGCAAATGACTCCACACCACCTGATGTTAAGTGGAAATGGAGTCCAGACGCGAAGACAACTGGTGCAGCGTGAAAAGGAAGCGTGAAAAAATAATGGGTCAATTGACCGATAATGTTATATGTATAATTACTTCATTTTTATTTTTAATAATGAATTTGTCAATTAGACTGTTACTGTGTCTTATTAAAATAAAATAAATAAAATATACTATACTCACAGAATTATAAGAAAAAAACAGAGAGATCTACAAGTGATCTAACTACTAGACCTTATACAGTGTTTACATCTTCAGAATATTGAACTTAAGATCGTCCATTGCGCCTTAACTCTTTTAAATGTAATAAATACCAAATAAACGAAAATTGAGCAGAGCTTAAACAGATTTTTCAGAAAATTGTCTGTTGCGCCATTTTTACTTATGAGGGCAGCATAAACGAGTCATGGAATCCTAACGAAATCAGTGACACCAATTAGTATGAACAGTGAATATTTATAAAAACATCTGAAGGCACAATTGACGTATTTTGTCTCTTTAGGCCTCCACTAATCGGCTTAGGCGGTGAATGACCGAAACGCAAAAGCCACGCACACATGCCTCCTTAAGGTGCCCGCTCTATACATCGGCTTATTTGATTAACGAACCGCGGTCAAGCGCGAGTGGTGTGCTACGTCTCTAATGACTACAGATAACATTCCAGAAGTTCCTAGACTTTGAAATTTGGTTTTGTCGATATATGTCATTAACAAGTACTAAGACTTGATCTTTATCTCATTGGAAGGTTTAAGCGCATTCTGAATCCTTGGTGAAGAACTGGCTATCTTGCCAGTAATGCTATTAACGATGATGCTATGGAGACATATCTAGATAAGAAGGTGGTAGCCAGCCAGCGAGACTTAAAACAAGACCTACCACAAACCAAACCGAGTACAAATCCTCCACCGGGGATCGAACGCTAAGACCCCTGGGTCTGAGACCAGTGGTCCAACCATAAGATCACAGTTAAAAAATAACTAATAGTTAACTATTAAGAGGTTTTTTTAACCACTGTATCATTTGTCAGAGATTGGAAACAGTACTCTACGTACTAGAAACTTTAGTGGGCTTTTAGTGGGCCTTCTGATTTTTATCGTACCAGGTAAAAAACGTGGTCCGTTTTAAGAGATAGGGAGTCAGAGAAAGAAACAGGAATGGTGAAAACACCATTAGAAGTTATTTGGTGGCTGAGCTGTTCTCCTTCACAGGTTTGGACATATTCAGTTTTGGTAGTCCAGCTTAAGTCAGTGTCTACCACTTTACTTTCGCAAACGAGCATACGTCCCGGCTAATGTAACGACCATAGCAGCCCATGGACTTGCAACACCAAGGAAATCAGGTGCCCATTGCCTACCCTGGTGATGGTGCCTAAAGTTTTCAGAGCAATGCGTACGGTCCGTCCGTACGGTCTTTCCCCATGCGGTATAATGATCAGACATATAAATTTTCCGGAGACTCTGTTTCAATTTCAGTGATCCATACGGAGCACATTGCGTTACTGGAACTCCTTACGCGTATCTCCGATCCAGAGTTCCGTACGGACCATAGACGCTGCTCTGAACCCAGGGCATCCATGGGCCAGGGATAAGTCCCTGGCCCATGGATGCTACGCCCTGGATTTAACGCGGCCGTTGCCCCGTAAGGCCTGTGCCTTAGACGCATGCCATAACAAGGGAATCAGGCGCGCGTCACCCCGACATTCTTACGCTTTAGTTCTTATGCCACTTTTCCTAGGATATATTTTTTGTCGTTTTTATATTTACTTTACTTTGGAAAGAGATTGCTATTGGCCACCTTTGGCCTTCACAGCGTAACCGGACGTTTTAGGGGTGGCGAGAAACTTAAAGGGTTCCTCAAGCCGTGTGATCGGAACATCGTCTGAGGGTTTTATAAGGAAAAGCATCGCTCAAGCGTGTCCCCATCTCCTAATAGACTCTTGGAGGCATCCGGTTCGTCAGTTTTTATTTTTTGCCTGAAAAACAGGATAATCCTAGTTCAGGCACATCATGGTGTTATTATTGTCTATTAGTATGTGTAGTATTTAATTATTATATTGTAAAATGATTATTTAATAAAGATTTTATTATTATTTTAATTGCGTCGTTCAAAATCTTCAAGTTCAAAAGTTAAGGACGAGTAGTTACATTGGAAATGTAAAGGCATGTTCAATTCAGTATTTTTCCGCAATCTATAAATAGCACTTACAAATTTAAATAAACAATATTTACAACGACACTACGGAATTTGCAATGAATAGAATTTCGTCAACCCAGCAACCACAGCCATTTGTGTAAACACAGGAAAAAAATTGTCGTTGATTTGAATTGACTTATTTTCTTTTAACGAATCATCTATTATATTTTTATCTATTGTCAGTATTAAATTTAGCTTATGCACACCGATCGTTAAAGTATTTGATTAACATTATGAAGAAATGGAAATTTCCATTGAATATTTAAAACAGATCTCTTATCTTATCGCGATTTGTCATTGACAAAAAAAAATCTTACAAACGATATCACCACCATCACCTGCTCATTTTATGTCCCCACTTGTGGGTCCACCACGAGCCTTCTTCTTGGATAAAAGCACCACAATAAAACGGGCTATAAACGAAAACGATGCCTGGATTGGCGGTTGCCAACGACTGCTCACGAAGCCAAGACCAATAACTTCACGTGCCTTCCGAAGCACAAAGGAGCGCGAGACGATACATCCGATGACCGGCCTTTGCGAAAATTACATATCTTCAGCAATTACAGACCAAGCGCGTTTACCACTGCGCCATCGAGCTCCTTAACGAAACTACTCGTACAATTTGGTGCCAAAGGAGATACGATTTAAACTCTTTGTAAAAAGGATACAATTTTTAACGCTCTGTTTCGAAAGTCGACGACTGTAAACATCTGGTGGGGCTCTAGGATGTCTAGCAGGTGATGGGTGGCCGCCTCCCGCTCCTGGCGGCTGGCCTTTGCAGTCACCACGTCCAGACCTTTGTATATCTGAAACATAAAAGGGTGAAAGCTTTTTAATCTCAGCGCTTACGAGTACATACGAACTTCGTACGGAAGCCATTTACTTAACAGTTTCGATTCAGTGTTGCCAGGATGTGACCGAATAAAATGTGTTTTCGCGTAAGTACGTAAATGGTGGGGGATCTCGTCCATGTTTTACGAGATTGATCTCCGATGTTACATCGTAGAGGTTAACGAGATATCGCCGCATATTATGTATTTTCATGACAATGTATTGGCAGTATTGGCAGGACGGTTTGAGGCATATTTTTTTTACGTGTAAGCACTTAGTTAACATTAATGAAATAAATTAAAAATAACCCCTCACCATTATCATCATCATCATCAACAGCTTATACTAGTCCTCTGCTGGACATAGGCAGAGGCCTATCGGAGGTCGGTGATCGAGTACGAGCACGATCAAATTAACCCAATCTTGTCAAAATTCTCAATAAGACCAACACCCACAGAACCGCGTTTAATCTCAAAATAAATCAACTAAAGTAAGAAGACTGAATATTACACAAAACCTAAATGTTAATCAGGATTTGTACAGTAAGGTACCTCTGCTTCTGGCCGGTTAAATGAGTCAATGTTACAATTATGCTAATGCAAGTAAAACGTATGAAATGTATGGATGTGGGACGTCAGAAGATGCCTTTTCACCACCTTAACACAGTCAGTCTAGGGCTGATAGGATCTAAAACAAAAGTAATATTCCCTGAGAGACTTCGCAAGAGACTTAGGTCTCCCGAATTACCAACCTAGAATACAGAAAAAGACATTACGGTATTTAACCATCTCTACGATATCGGCAGTGTTTCTCTTGTTTTTTATTAAAAAGTAAATATGAATATATTTTAAAAGATAATATAATCTAGGTAAATCTATAAATAGCACCAATGTCTTTCGAAATGTAAACAGGTCTAAAGACCATGCTCGTAGTAGATAAATAATCGCAATCAGCCGCATGTAACGAACGTACTACGTACCTACAACAGTAAAACTGAATGAATTTGAACATCCGTACGTACATGTGTATAATCGGACCTTATAGAACAGATAATAACATCATTAAATACATAATATAAATTTAAACAAATTTTGTTGCGAACAAATTACAATTTGAAAAAAGACCACGAGCGGGATTCGAACCCGCACCCCATGACATGCCGGGTCAGGTGCACTACCAACTATGCTATCGTGGCTCAATCCAACTCGCCGAAATTAATCAACACTATCCCTCACCCTTAATCTGTTTTTTTTTTTCAAATTTTTTAGATAATAACTTAATCAGATAACTTGTAAATGTGTATGTAGACTAGATAATTCCATTAGAGTTGTTAAACAGATTTTCAGAGAATACACTAAACATGCAAACCAGTTTAGGCCCAAGACACCGTACTCGTAGAACAAGGGTACGAAGAACCGGTTCACACTCGCTCTACACCACGTACAGACATGTACCTGGGCGCTTCTCTCCTCCTCCACGGCACGGCCAACCCGAGCCGTGGTCCGTGCCTTTAGAGGCGCCCTCGGGTTGCTCCGTTCCCCGATCCGATCCGAACCCTTCGGAGAATCTAGTAGGGCACGGGGACGCGCACTAGTGCGCGATGCCGTTCCCTCTAGAAAACCTCCGAAGGTGATTCGTTTCACACGGCTTGAGGGACCCTTTACGTTCCTCGCCGCCCCCAAAAAAGTCCGTTGAAGCTGAAAATGCCGTAGAGGCAATCAGCAAACTGTCTCAAAAAAAAAAATGTACATATTACAACTTTCGGTCCAGAGTCCTTTATTTAAGCAGTAGGGGCAATATTTTTTATTTGAAATTGTCTCAGTATTAGTTATGACGTCCAGTAAAATAACTACGGCATAAAGCATCTAAGGCCTAAGGCCTCAGAGTGGTGGTGGTGGGGTCGAAGTGCTTCTGGGACAGGGAGATTTCGTTAGGTCCCGATAAGATAGGATAAGATAAGAAAAGGCCTCAAATGTGCCAAGTGCAAGTTTTTATGCCCGTGGTGTAGCAAGAATTAAAGCTAAGGAGACAGAATGCCATCTGGTGAAATGTAAGATCGACCGACATTGTCGAATGACAAGAATTTCCATAACAGTAATTTTTAACTAGGTAAAATGTTATCGTAAGGAGGCATAGGCGACGCCGGGTAACGTGGGATTCCCCTCCTTTACTCTGTCCAGGCACGAAAAGCTCAACGGTAAGGAGGTCCACCCACCAAAAAACCTAGTACCATCCCTTCTCTGCCACGGGGATAGCTCAAGATCATGAACAGCAAGCACCGAGTTATATGTTGGTAAGGTATGCGACAGCCCTAGTGGAAAATTTTGAATATTCATTATCAAAGGTTAGATGAAACGAGTGGAAACAATTCTTGTCGTGACGCTGTTGCTGGTTAACACACGGGCGACGAGTTTCTAAATTTACAGATCGCTATTCTTGTAACAAGTAACGATTTCATAATGTCTGTCGCCCTCATTGTAGGCACCTAATCCTTAATTGTCTGCACTGAATATGTAATTTTCGCTACATATCTCCTTTGTTTAAGTATATGATATACTTCATTGTTTTCTTTTATATTTTCGAAGAGTAGACAATTGCCACCACTCTGCCTCGTGTTGGCAGCACCTTGGTGGCCGAGTGGCAAAGCGTTTGGCATTTCGGATTTTTTTCGATGCATATTATAGTACGGGTTTGTGATCGATCACCAACCCGTATTTGGCAGGCATCAAGGGTTGTAACGACTTGATTGCAATGATGGAGGCCTTTGTCTAGTGAGACAGTATTAGGCTAATCAACTTACCTCTACTTGTGTATGTAGGTGGTACCACCAGCGTCAGAAGAACTTGAGAAAAAACGACTTTCTTGGTATGGACATGTAATAAGGATATTTGATCAGCAAATGAAAGAAAGTTATTAGTATGACAATGACGATGACGTCTATATGGGGAAAGGAAGACCGAAATATAGATGGATGGACTGTATGTAATGATGTAAAGATTATATAGCAAAGAGAGGAGTAAGTGTTAAGATGATGACGGCTGCGGCTACCCGCGACCTTCACCAGATCGCCGGTCGATTTTGTTAGAAGCCTGCCTGAATAGTATAGATGAGGTTAAAATCAAAAGGAGACGTATACAATTTTGAGCTTGACCGTTTTTGTTCTCGATCGTACTCCCATTACTGATTTAAAGTCATATTTGTCGAAAGAAGAATTTATAACATTCTTATTCTGTTCTAAAAGACATGTCAGAATCACAAGTTCGTGACAAAAAGCACGGTACAAAAGGTGACATTTCGTAAGGTATTCATTATTTATAACTGTAAAACCATTGAAGTCATATTCTGCACGTCAACATACGGTATGATTCAGGAGGTGGTTACAAGATATATTCAAGAAATGGGACCCAGATGACACAGAACATTGTAGCAACGGTTTACCAACCTAACACTGTAAACTGTAATAAAAACTCAGGCTTGCCAACATAAATGCAACAAACTATGCACATTTTCACAACGAAACTGCTTCGTGACTGCAGAGTCAGCAGCCACGATAAAAGTTCGCGCTACCTACTACGATGGAAGCTGGATACTTTGAAATTATTTAACATCAGCTATTGTAAAATTTTTAATAAAACCTTTGTCTTATACGACGTTTTGTTTGTTCCATAAATAGAAACGGCTTTCATCTCACCTGGCTTTAATGACGTTAATGACAATGAGGCCAAAGGTACTTTACCCAAAATTCTCAACTATTTATTTGATTCTACCTATTTCGTCCCACTATTTGGTAAATGTCTCCCCCATGTTGATTCAGGAATTTCGCTACATCGTCAAGTACTTATACCAATCACAAAAATCCGGAATATATCTAGACGGCATCCAGGTTTGAAACAATAGAAAGTCTTCCAATAGTTACCAACAAAATAATAAAAAAGTCATAAAATTCAACGGAGTTTAAATGAAATAAAATGAAATTATTTTATTTACGTATGAATAGGGTACATGGGGATATTTTGTAACAATTCTACGCTCATCCCATTCAGCCAACCAGAGTAGCATACAAAAATACATTATAATTAAAATTCAATACAATAAAATTGGAAATAATCTAAAAGACTTATACGTAAACAAATTAATAAATTAAAAGACAACTAAATAGTTGAAAATTTCACTAAAAATAAAATGTACTCTTTAAAATTTAGCTTTTCACTCTTATTTCGACGTATTGCCTTGAATTTCTCACCAACAAAAGTAACTTTGTAAGTACAGTTACAAAGAACAATTAGTAAATTTAACAAATTTAGTGAAATTACAAAAAAAAAAACAAGTTTATTACAATATTTATGAATGTCGCTTGACAGATAAGTAAAATTTACAACGATGACGCAGGCGATGACGAGCAAAATCAATAAAGGCACCACGATACCTACATTAAACTTTAACCTCAACATTTAACTTGTTGCAGCAGACAGTCGCAATAGTAATAAGATAAACGAAAATATGGAATTTAAAATCACACATTTCGGAACCGACGAAAAACTGCCAATAATGTCGAGCAGAGAGTAATGAAAGTAAATTAGGAAAAGGGTTGTTAGTATCAAATTTTAGGGTTCTTTAAAGTTCTGTAAAGCCTTAAACAACGAGATGTGCTAATTCAGGCTCGATAGCGCAGTGATTAGATCGCTCGGACTGCGATTGCTAAGATTAGGCAACTTTCGCAAAGGTCGGTATCGGATGGGTGACCAAAAATTTATCATCTCGAGCTCTTCCGTGCCTCACAACCTCCAATTCGCACTAGACCCGCGTGTTGAATTATGGCCCGTTCTCCCTGTGATGTTTCCACCCATAGGGAAGGCTCCTGCCTCCGCAGTGGGGACATAAAATGAGCTAGTAATGTGTAAGAATCGTTAACTATCGACAGAACCTTCTTCTTTATCCGGCTCTCGCTTGTCCAAACATTATCAAGCTCTTATAAAGTAGGTAATCGACGATACGCGACGCAGCGACGATATTGACCGCGCTGAAAGTCAAACGGGACGATTCGGTTTGCGTAAACGAAGATAAAAAAAAACTTTAAAGAATCGTAAGTAGTCGTGGCAAGGGTTATCTGATGTCACTCACAAGTTCACAACTACCTAAAAGTGAGTAGGTAGTCGGTATGTAAAATTGGCTTGATAACGGTATATGAGAGAAAGATTAAAGAAAGAATAAAGATTAAAGAAAACATTTATTGGAATCATTACACATTATCATTTTTAATAATTGTGCACAGAGCACAGGTTCGGTGCGTAGTCATCTATGGAGCCCAGCGATAAACTCGACAAAGAATTAACAGGTTATAAATCAGTTACAATTATTTGGTAAAATAAGCAGATTCTAAAATTAAATACGTACACTTGTACTTGAGCATTGAGTTAGCCTAAAAGCAAACTGAAAATGATAACTACGAGTATGACAAAATCAACTTCTAAGGGATACTCAACTTAAAAACATCATTTTATATTCTTTTTAAGGAAGTTAGTTTTGGGTAGAAACTATAATTTAATCGAAATTACAATTTTACATCAATAGCTACGTCCACTGATAAACTAAGGCCTAAAAAAAACACCGCACTTTCTGAAAAAAGACAAAAAATGAATGAAATGAATGACCAAGTTAATTAAATTATTTAGTAGTTATTGGTGCTTTTATTCATATAAAGACGGTTAAAGCCTGATAATAAAGTTATTTATTATCATTAGTTATTTATTGTCATTACGTACATGTCGTACTGACTGGTATATTGACTGTAGCTAAACATTGGACCATAGTTATTTTCCTTTTGTTTCATTAACAATCAATCACCTTTAGCTACTTATTGCGCCGATTTTAAATTCTAACTCATCGCAGTTTCTGCAAACCAAGAACATGCGTAGGTATAATCACAAGAAAAAATATCCCCGCCTGATCCTCTATAAATGCCACTACACATTTTCAGAACACACTAAACATGCACACTAGTTTAGGCCCAAGACACCTTACTCGTAGAACAAGGGTACAACGAGCCGGTTCACACGCGCTCTATACCAGGTACAGACATGTACCTGGGCGCTTCTCCCCACCAACACGGCCCGGTCAACCCGAGCCGAAGTCCGAGCCTTTAGAGGCGCCCTCGGGTTGTTCAGCTCCCCGATCTGATCCCGAACGCCTCGTTTTTTTTTTTTTTTTTTTGGAGAGAGATTGCTGATTGCCGCTGCGGCATTTTCAGCTTCACCGGGCTTTTTGGGGGCGGCGAGGAACGTAAAGGGTCCCTCAAGCCGTGTGAAACGAATCACCTTCAGGGGTTATCTAGAGGGAACGGCATCGCGCACAAGTGCGCGTCCCCGTGCCCTACTAGAATCTCCGAAGGGTTCGGATCGGATCGGACCGAACGCCTCGGTGAATCTAGTAGGGCATGGGGACACGCACTAGTGCGTGATACCGTTCCCTCTAAAAAACCTCCGAAGGTGATTCATTTCACACGACTTGAGGAACCATTTAAGTTTCTCGCCGCCCCCAAAAAGGCCCGGTGAAGCTGAAAATGCCGTTTGAGGCAATCAGCGAACTGTCACAAAAAAAAACAAATATAGAAAAGAGGCGAAGTGTATACTGGGTGCTCGTACTACCTGGTCCATCTATATACATATAATGACTTGTCCTGACTGACTGACTGACTCGTCATCGACTCATCATCGTAACGAAGAGGTCATTGCTTCCGTAAATGCCTATTTTGCAGAGCAAGATAAAAACTATTATTTGAACGGGTTAAATTAATGGGAGCATCGCTGGGATCGTTTACAAGTAGATTAGGTTGAGAAATAGAACAAAATATAATCGAAAAAATAGTTTGTTTTATTTCAGGCCAGAAACTTTTTAGACGACCTTTGTAGGTATAGCAAAATTTTCACTTTTCCCGTATGTCGCCAAGAGGCGCTGCTTCAATGCCATATTAATTTTCGTTTTCGTAAATAGGTATCACATTAGAGTTATTCACACCATCCGATATTCACCAAAGTCCGTCGGTCACTCTTTTACTCGTTACCCGTTATTATAAAAAAATATAAAAAATAACCTTATTCAATTATTATTTGCGTCATTTCAAGTTTTGACTACTTTTCGAGGATACACGTAAGTGTAATATGTAATCATCAATAATCATAATTGAAATGAAACTACTATAACGGATCTATTCACGTTTATTTTATACATTAGTTTTAATTAATGTTAATCATGACGTTTCGAACCCTTTGCAGGGTCCGTAGTCACAGGGAGACTGAGGTGTTGGTCGTCTCATAATTAGTTACTAGCTTGTATACCCTCATTTTAATTTAATTAGGTGCGTTTCGTATTACGCAGAAATAGCTTACAGTATCTTTTGGTCTGGCAGTAATGGTGTTGGGGCTGGGATTTAATATTTTGTATGACGGGATCTCAGGTTGGTGGTAAATTCCAACCATCTTTTCTATTGAAATTAGTTCCTAGTTCTTTTGAGCCTAGCAAGGGCATTGCAAAATATCTTAATCTAGGTTAGAAAGAAAAAACTAATATAATTAAATTCAAACATTCTTATCCATGAATGGTAGTCATTAATTAATAACGTTACGAAAAATATACTATATATTAAATTATATATATAACACATAAACTTAAAAACTTACTTACTTACTTACTTTCTAAATTTTTTTCTATTAAATAGGTATATATATTTTTTAAATTTTACAAATGTTTCTTTTTCTTTATTTTAAGAATAGATAGAGACTATTATGTATTAGAATGACTCACACCATCCGTTATATTTCTCCAAAGTCGCCGATAATAGTCCAACAATGGTGGAGCGGATGTGCGTATCGCTAGGTCAACAATGTCAGAGTATGCGGATCGCCGAATTCAAGCCCAGACCAAATACGATGTCACTTCACTTAGTTATCACACAAATCATTACGAAATTAGTAAATTAAATAAATTAATGAATTTAATTAAATTAGCACCTTCATTCATTAGCAACCACATCTCGTGTCTCAAAATTAGGAGACAGCATAAAGCATGCTTCATTCATACTCAAATAGCACATAAACACACTCGCACACACACACACAAACACACACACCATAATACAGTCGTACACAATCATGCACGCACAAACAAACACACAAAGTGGCGGTTGAGGCACGAATTCCCACATTAATAGATATAGTCCAGTTTGGGAATTACTATAACAATTTGTTAAAAATACTATTGCGTTTTGTTAAAGATAGTTTAAGCTAGGAATATAAATACCATATGCGTTGGTTTTTTTTTTTATACATAGCTTGGCAAATGACTCCACTCCACCGGATGTTAAGTGGAAACGGACTCCAGACGCAAGGACAACTGGTGCAGCGTGAAAACAACGCAGCATCAGTCACCCTCACCAGCCGGCCCACAAGGTGCCTCTTCACGCCTCGTTTGAAGGACCCCATGTCATAAGAAGGAGGGAAAACGTGTGCTGGTAGACTATTCCATCTTTTGGAAGTGCGACAAAAAAACGAGTCACCAAATTTCTTTGTGCACGATGGCTTCCCATCATTCGAAATAGTTTATTCCTAGCCTGAAGGTGGGTGCCTGACTGACCGACGTTACGGTATACATTTGTTATTTCTAGCTTTAAGATACGACAATAAACATATTTTTTTTTTATACCGTTTTTTATACAAGGAATCTCGCAACTCGAATCTCGCGCTCGGAGTGTTCCGAGTGGTTCCGAGCTATTCCGAGTCGATGTGTGCGTTGCTCGAGCGCGATTGTAAGAAGCTTGCCTTCTGCGGTCTTGTCTCCTTAATTTGTGCTCGTGTAAAGTTTATCAATGAACATCTTTGTAACTTCAAGAACAAGAAACACGACTTGATAGCACCTCGCCGACGGAAACGGTTCGTTTGTCTTGTTGTTCAATGAAATATTGAAGACGATTTTTTCTCTAATGTTAAGTGTATTGATAGTGCTACAATAGTTAATTAAGTAAGTATATGAATATATTTATATTTTTTAAACGCGCTTCACCAGTAATCTTCAGCCACTGAGCAACCTCTAACTGAGGAACTGATAGAACATCTATGCTGTTAAGATTGTTGTTATTCCAGCCCATCAGCCATAGAACAAGCCCTACCACTAAACAAACCGTGCATAACATGTACTGGACTCAAATCAGGAACCCCCGAGTCTGGGACCGGTGGTTTTCTATACTAATCTATATAAATAAAAATGAATCGCAAAATGTGTTGCTAATAGCAAAACTCGAGAACGGCTGAACAGATTTTGCTGATTTCTTTTTTGTTGTGTTTGATGAAGTCTGAGGAAGGTTCTTATGGTGAGAAAAAATGTAAAAAATACAAGGAAAATAGTAAAAACAACAATTTTGTTTTCCTATACAAACCACTCTCTACTGGACCGATTAAAAAAATATTTCACCAATAGAATGCTACATTAGCGCTTATGCTATATCGAAAAAAAAATCCACCCGTGCGGTCGGGCCGCTAGTAATATTATAAAAAGGAAAGCTTTGTATTTTTGTATTTTTGTTTGTAACGAATAAACTACTGTAGCACTCTATGCTACATTAGCACTGAGTAACATAGGCTATATTAAAAAAGAAATGTCCACCCGTGAGAAGCCGGGACGGGCCGCTAGTAAACTTCTAACCACAAATGATGTAGGTAATTGTTAAATAATTTAATAAAATACAAACATAGCTGCTATTAATAACATCCAATAGTGAATACAAACCTAAACATTTTTAACCAAAACAATTTTACTAATTAATTTTATTTCGAGACTTCCTTTTAGGTTATAGAACAGCCAAATGCTGCGTAAAAAAACAGGAAAAATGGCGTCGTATCAAACAGTGCATAACATACGAAATTCATAAATAAATACACGCTCGCTGTTTGCAATCTTACCATACGATTGCATTTGAACGACAGCTACTAAATATGTATGAAAAACTTAAATAGATGCCGACCTTTAGGCACCTTGTGTTATACGCCATAGCCCATAGCCAATTGCGGTAGGACCAAACTACTGCGCATGCGCATAGTATATTGAATGATAAACAAAATATCTCTACGCGTGAGAACTTTATTACAAAAAAAGGAGACTGCAGAAGGTAAGCTTCATACAAACGCGCTCGAGCAACGCGCGGACACTGAATATCGCAACAATTGCGCTTGATCTGTTCCGAGATCCGTTTCCGTGAGAGATTGTCTATATATGTGTGCGTTACTCGAACTCGGTATCTATTGAGCTTACCTTCTGGGTCTCCTTATTTTGTGACTTTATACTGCTCAATAAGCCTTTCGGTGGCAGCCACTACAAGCAACTATATCGGGATCTCTTTTTCTTAATGAACTTGAATGTTAGCTAGATCTGATAGGCTGGTCGAGACAGTTATTTTCCACCAATTTACGAAGGCCTCTTTTTACTAGCCCATTGTATATATAAACGGGGTTTATGTGTTCGGCCGGCTGTTATATAGAACGTAAACGCGGATGTATGACGTACGCCTATTTTTAGATGAAAAACTAATATTTGGATTCCGACAGCGAGGTAATGCGCAATAAAATGGATGCTGCCTACACGCTTTTTAAATAAATTTTGCTAAGCGAAATACGTTTCGTTAATCTTTAAAAATACAAAGTTGCAATTTGGCGAAATTGTATGACTATATATGTTAAATGATTTATTGTCACAAAATATTGGGTTCGTTCAAACCTTATAGAAAGATTATTAGAAAATAATAAAAGCTAAAAAGAAAACGTTTGGGCTCGCCCGCGATTTGAACCCGGGACCTCTCGCACCCAAAGCGAGAATCATACCCCTAGACCAACAAGCCAATAATGTGAAACCATGAAATTATTTATCTAGGTTAAAAGTACTTATAATGAAATAAATATTGGCTTAGATCTTATTGTTTTCAAAATGGGAAATAATTCATTTGTATCACAAAATAAATATTTGGTCAGCAAAATTACTATTTGGTCAGCAGAATTATACAATTGGTCAGCATAAGAAATCCTTACTGTTAAAACACATTTCTTAGGATAGGTCCTACAGATCAGTGATACAACTTAATAAATTTTTATTTAAATTTGATCCATGTATGTTTTTTTTATATTTATGTATCTGTATCGATAAATCTTACATAACAGCTAATACATATTAAATGATGACACGATCGCGATCTGCCCATGTTACCTCGTAGGGTAATCTAGGCGGAACCATTCACCTTGAATACAAATGCGAATTACAGACAGATATTGTTATCGGGTGACGTTTTAAAATTGTTAAATAACTGATATTAAACGGTTGCCATGCGTGATGACCGATGTGCAAGGCATAAGCGCAAGCGATAACAATAAAACAAAAGCATTTCTACAAAATGGCTATTGGCTATTTATGATGATTTTTAGTTACCACTATCTTATCTAAGTCTATCGCCATAACAACAAGGAAAATTAAATTGTTGTTAAATTAAATTGTTGACTTAAGATGATTTTGGTGAGTATTTTTTTATCACTAAACGAAGAAGCGTAATTACAACGCCTACACAGCAACCTATCCAAAACTGTCAAATTTCTTCAATAAATAATCAACCATATGCCACAGACACAAAGTTTGAAGTCTATTGAGGAAATTTGACAGTTTGTGGCAGTCTGATGTGTCTTAACGTTAGATAGGAGTTAGTGACGATAAGGCCAAAGTTCAAAATTCTCAACTACTTAAGAACTATCTCACTATCTCTGCGGAAGTATGGTGACCGAGAATAGAAGTTGACCGAGGTTTATGCTCATAGTTCTATTGGAAAAAAAAAATAATTTGTTGAAAAATTCTACGAGCGGAATTCGAACCCGCACCCCATGATATGCCGGGTCAGGTACACTGCCAACTATGCTATCGTGGCTCAATCCAACTCGCCGAAATTAATCAACACTATCTATTTTTAAAAGTGTTTAAATTATAGACAACACAAAACAAAATCGATCCTCAAAATAACACGTCAGAGCGATTGTCACTTGTTTTTTACGATAATCTTTATGTATATCAATCTTCTGTGCGTGTGTATGTCACTGAACTCCTAAACGGCTGGACCGATTTGGGTTAAAATTTCTGTGTGTGTTCAAGTGGATTCGAGAATGGTTTAGATTTACAATTGGACCCGGTAGGTGGCGATGCTATAGGGTTCCATCATGGGATACGGGTGTTCTTAAGCGAACGATTTGTTTGTTTTATTATCATGGAAACTGTCAACGTTTTGTTTGTTTTGTTGTCATAGAAACTGTCAAAGCGGTACGAAGTCCGCCGGTCAACTAGAACTCTATATATTTATGTTTATTTTTTTTTTCATGAAGCCATCGGCTATCATACAATATATTACTCTTGTTATCTATTACACCTCGGAGCCCTACTTTGATAATGCTAAATGTGACGTCAAAGTCACTGACGGCCAATATACTTAAAATGGTTGATTTCGATGCTCTGCTGCCTTCCTCTTTTTTGGGAGAAGGAGAGAAAGAATATGTATCTACTTACATATATATTTATTCAAGCAATCGTGATATTAAGAAAATTATTAAAATAAAACAAAAAACCCGACATGCTAAAACATCTATATAAAAAACAATTATATACTCGTAAAAACTAGATTAACATAAAAAATAACTGAAAAGAAAAAAAATATTTCCTTGTCCGATACCTAAACTTAAATAATAAAACAATCACCAACCAAAGAGAGTGCGGGTTTAATTGAGCTAGCCACGGCCGCTTGGTTGACGATTGTCCCCGTCTGCGACAACTATCAATATTCAATGTATTTATAAATACTCATTTATTATAGATTTTATTATTTAAATATAGGTATCGGACAAGGAAACATTTCACGTTGCATTCAACATTGCTCAAATTGAATTCTGGGATCGTAGAGCTTATTTTTTTCTCTTTAGAGTTATATTTTATGTTAGTCCACTTTTTAAGAGTATGTACTTGTTTTTATATAATTGTTTTACCAGTCGGGTTTTGTTTTATTTTAATAATTTGGTTTATTTCAAACTTTTTAGTTTTGTAAAGTAAATAACCAAGCATTTCAAAACCTACATAAAATAATTATATTAAAACGCCTTTAAAAATTACTCTTTTAAATAGCAATGTCATAGCGCAAACACCAATTGTCAATAATCTGATTAAGGCGTAAATACGAAACTCTTGACGTCTAGTACTAGACTAGACTGACAAGTTCTTTGAGTTTTTTAAACATGGGAATAAAATCTGCTAGTATTCCCGAAAACA
This sequence comes from Eudonia truncicolella, assembly GCA_949315975.1. Lineage (NCBI taxonomy): Eukaryota > Metazoa > Arthropoda > Insecta > Lepidoptera > Crambidae > Eudonia > Eudonia truncicolella. Next base: position 13,577,834 of record OX438837.1, on the reverse strand, counting down.
AAACACCATAAAACATTGCTGTTAATGAAAATTATTAACTACATCTACGTCCATAGAAAAATTGGCCATATCCTTTAAATTCCGTAGACGTTGTAGTTCGTTTAAAGAATTTTGATCGTGTGGTCGATCTAACAGTTTTTTGGGGTCAAGACTACTAATAGCTAACTCCGCCAATGTTTTTACTTTATTTAGTTTTCCGTTTTTTTAATTTATTTTTTAGTCACTCGCAACAGTCAAAACAAATCTAACGACACCTCATATGTTAAAATCCACCATGCCGTTTGGGCTGTAGGGCGTGCCAAAGAAACAGACATATATACATACATACATACATGCGTACATACATACACACACTCGAAAAACATAACCCTCCGTCTAACGCAGTCAGGTAAAAACAACTCGCGTCCCGCTTACGCTTGTACCACGCATCGTGTCAAAGGCATTAATTCACAGATAGCTAAAATCAACCAAGGCCGTGCGCTTATCGCATTCATTCGCACTACAGCATTCCAACATAATAATTTCGACTACAACTTAACATTGCAGAAAACTAAACTGTACTATGTGGAATTGTGGATACAATAAATCACTATTCACTTGCTAGGTGCTACGACACCAAATAGACCTTTACTATTTGCAGATAAAGCTGTTTTTTGCTTAAATAAATACTACGATAGACGATTTCGTTTGTATTTCTTATCGAATGTTAAATTAAAGTCACTGGAGCCACGTACTCGAGTGATGATATTACAACCTATTTATTAACACGTTGACTGCCGCAAAACCAGACACAATAGAAAATTTATTGTTTGTCGGTCACCACGGCGATTAAAGACTTAATGAATGCATGTGTGTCAGATATTTTGTGTTAATTAATCTTATATCGAGTAGCGATAAACGATCGCGAATGTTAAGCAACTTTAGAAATGGCCGGGATTCGGATGGGTGACCAAGCTCGAGACTGACTCGGTGACTCGCGCTCGACTCGGCTAGTGAGTGTTTTACCGAGCCCTGCCAAATTGAGTCGAGTTTACAAATTTATACAGAATCTGGTTTTTTACAACACTCTCATTACTTCGGTGAAATCTTCCCTTATCATACGAAAAACAAAAGCAGGTACAACAAAGCGTGACTAAGATTGGCTATCATCTGTTATAAATAAATCGCGACTCGTGAATTGGGTCTGTCTGAGCGATGACGTCACATCCGAAACACGGAGGCTTGAATGAAAGGGCTGAGTGGCTACGCCTACGCTACGAGTAGCATCACCGCACGTGCGGAGCGGAAACTTAGGACTAAAGCAAGTTTTTTTTATGCACGTATGTGACAATTACACTTTTAAGTGTCACTATGGTGTATGTAAGAATTAATAGCTTTATTAATAAATAAATAGCAATTTCTTCATTCATTTCCTTTAATAAGCAATGCAACAGAACTTTTGATTGTTTTGTTTGAGTTAAAGTGCACTACAAAATGTAGTTAACTCGATAGAAAGTGAAAATATTTCTTACTATTCACTTTGTAGCATATATGTAGGTATGTGATGAGGAATAAGTAAAATACAAAGAAAAGTAAAAGTAAAAATTAGTAACATTTACTATGAAAGTAAAAGTTATGGTTAAGTTTTTATTTCTATGTGTGATGTTCGAGTAACATTATAAAATAATACAAATAATAAATGCAAGTAGGTACTGCAGTGAAGCTTAAAATCCCGACTAGCTAAAGAGGTAGGAATTATCCTTATTAATGACTATCGTAACACTGAAGCTAATGTCATCAGAGATTTTTCACAAAAAAAATACATTTTGTTTCATTATTACACTTAACACAAGTACCTATTGAGACTGGGCCTACAAGCTTTAGAATCTTCGTTTTCTTTTTTGTTACTCTTATTGTTAAATGTTTTCTTTTTTTTGAGCTGTTTACTGTCTGCTTTATTTCTTTTTTTTATCATGTATCGTATTTGAAAACCAATGTTTTTCCTTCCTTTATTTCTCAAATAAAATACGGCCCTTTTACTTTTTATGTAATTTTTGTCAAAATTACTTTTGGTGTCCAATAAAGTATATTTATCTTATCTTATTTTTTATTATCAAGTAAGTACTATTATTTAGAACCTAAACTTTTTCGTTCCACATAAACCATGGTAATATCCTTGGTTGATCATTCGGTTGGTTAGCCTAGTATCGACGCCCTAAGGGTCCAATCCAGGTCACCAGTGAAAATTTGTCACGCATGTTAAATATCGACCGGCAGACAAGGCCTTTTAGCCTACATGTAGTTGCTATGTGCCCGGAAATACCAAGATTGCCATTGTAACGTCCCGGCTTATATGTATCTATGACGGATTCAAGCTTTTATAAGCATTCGGAGAGTGTTATAATTCATACCAAAAAGGTTCAATTAATAAAAACTGTAAAAAAATAGGGTTAATTGATGCGTCGATGCGACTATTCATAAAAATTTATTTGTTAGTATTTTGTTTAAATTTTAAGATAAAAATGATAATTAAAAAAATACAGTATTTATGGCAAAACTGTTATTACTTAAACCTTTTTCTTTCAACCCTTTCTGAATTACTTAACCCATACAAACTCTCACAAAAACAGGAAAACTGGATGAAACAGGAAATTATGACAGGGATAATTTAAAACGTTATAATATGAAGTTCTCGGTGGTTTTTTTTTGGATTTTTCGATGCATAGACCGGGTTTGTGATCACCAACCCGCATTTGGCAAGCCATTGCCCATCAATTATAGCGATGACTTTATTTTAACGATGGAGGCCTTTGCTTAGCTGTTTTCCGGCTGTATAGGTCCGCTATACAGTTGGGAAAGCCTTATGGCACACCAGCCCACAACCGATAGCCGGAGAGAGCCCACTGCGTGGGCCGTAAGTGGGAAGCGGTGGGCGGGATGTGATCTAATTGGCAGATATGCTCGTCATCACTGTTTTTTCTAATTCCACGACGAGATAGGTTTCGGCCTTTGTGTGAGTATTGTTTTCGTTTACGCAAACGCATTGAAATAAAACAGGCTTTTCTACTTGCGTTTATAAATTGGATATTATTTTATCCTGATGCTTCGACAATTTAAAGGGTCCGTGGCCATTGCAGGCAGATTGAGGCGTTGGTCGTCTCAAGTCAAAATAATTTGTAACACATTATAATAAAACAGTATTAACGAAACTACCTGTAGGTACGCGTACCGCAGGCGAGGACTCAGTTAAGCGGTCTAGCTATACTCGCTTTCAAATTTGTTTAGTCATTTATCTTAATTTTCGAACACTTTATCCTTTTACAGGGTCCGTGGTCACAGGGCAGACAGAAGGCGGTGGGGTTCCTTCAACACTTTTGTTTCGTTCTATTAGAGCTATTTGTTAAATTACCTCTTTATTAATAGAACTTATACTTACTTACTGCTCTGGCTCAGGAACCCAAAGTGGGTCTTGGCCTCAGACAAAAGAGCACGACATTTGTTAGGGTTCCGTACCCGAAGGGTAAAACGGGACCCTATTACTAAGACTCCGCTGTCCGTCCGTCTGTCTGTCTATCACCAGGCTGTATCTCATGAACCGTGATAGTTAGACAGTTGAAATTTTCACAGATGGTGTATTTATGTTGCCGTTATAACAACAAACACTACAAAACAGAAAAAAATAATATTTAAGGGGGCTCCCATACAACAAACGTGATTTTTTTGCTCGTTTTTGCTCGATATTGATAACGGCAACAGGTAGACGCTTGAAATAATCACATAATTAGTTATTCACTTTAAAAATAAAAAATTAAACACAACAGACATGGTTTTTTTTGACGTTTTTTTTTCTTTTTGTGTCAACTCAAACCAGTTGGGCACCTCACAGTTGGGCAGTTGGGTTAGGATGATGAAATTTCTTCAATACATTTTCAACCAATTTACTTAGAATTAAAGTTCAAAATCTATTGAGGAAATTTGACAGTTTTGGATAGGTTGATGTGCAGGTACAATAAAAACGAGTATATCCGTAAAAAGGATTACCGGTGAGATAAAAAAATCTCACCTCTGCTTGTCAATCACAGCGTTCCTACCACTTTGCTGAGGAGTCATCGAATAGCACTCTTCATAGTTTTCCATTTTGGATTACTTAAGGGGTGGCAAACTTCAAAAGTTTTACGAACGACACTTTGTGGGGACTTTGTGCACATCACCTACCACAAACTGTCAAATTTCCTCAATAGACTTTGAACTTTATACCTAAGTCATATGGTTGACATTGTACAGACGCCTGCACTGCAACCTATCAAAAACTGTCAAATTTCTTCAATACATTTTCAACCTTACTCTTAAAGCATAAAGTTCAAAGTCTATTGAAGAAATTTGACAGTTTGTGGTAGGATGATGTGCAGGCGTGTGTACATAATATTTTTATCTCGCTGTTCAAATAAAAGCGTTTATCTAAACGCTAAGGTGTATCTATCTACCTTAAAAAATGTTTATACCAATTTGTCGCATTCTCATTCTACACACACACATATTCAATTTGTGCAAAACTGTAAATTTTTTACGATCGCGACACTACTTGAATCTTTCCCGGGCCCATCCAACCAATACTACATAGGCACCTTATAGGCACAGACAAATTCAAAGACAAAATAAAAGAAATTGGCGAACAAAGGAAACAATGCCAATGTTTGTAGTCTTTGATAGCACTTGGGCTTTACAAATCTCATAATAACCTGAGGATCGGCAGATAAGGGTATCTACAGAATTCATTGGGCTCATGCTTTCCTTTTGTCCAACTCGTTGCTCGAGTACCCGTGACGTTAACTTCACGAGATTAAAAGAAAAAGAAACTCGTAATTATATATAGTGTTTTTTTTTTTTCACTTCACCCGGGATCCTCATCTAGTGAGGTACTGGCTATCTTATCTCAAGCTGCCGGAACACAACAATGCTACAAACATTGATGTTATGGCGACATATTTAGATAAGATGGTGGTAGCTAGCCAGGCGGACAAACAAGCCCTACCACCAACCAAACCGAGTACACAAACATGTACCCCCCGCTGGGAACCGAACCCAGGACCTCTGGGTCTAAACCGGTGGTCTTAGCCACTAGGCCACAGAGGCGGTTAAAGTTAAGTGTGAGGTATTGTATATAGTATTACAGTAGTATAGTATCTTTTGTTGTTTTGTGGAGTCCTTTTTCTCTAGGTTTCGGATATTTCGATGCATAGCCCGGGTTGGTGATTGGTTAGCAAGCGTGGTGATAAATCTACTAACCATTCCTGTAATGATGACTAGATTTCAATTGTGGAGGTCTTTGTCCCGTAGTGAGACAGTATTATAGTCTTATATACTTTAAACGTACCAACGAGATGAAAAATGAAACTATGTTTGTTCACTGGCATTTCTTGCGAAGATATATCGAAATTAAATAGTTGCATTACAAGGATTGTCTTCCGTACTTCATTGCTACCACAAATGTGATCAAACACCTCAAAACAAAAAATAAACAACTACACTCGGCGTCAAAAAAATCGCACCTCTTAGAAAATCACTTTCAAATGTCATTTACTCTTGATATGCACATGCAGTCGCATTAATTATGATTTTATTTACAAGGTTACTTAATTAACTTAATAAAAAACATTACTTTTCATTATCAAATAAAACCTAATGCAACAAATAAAGTGTCACAAAAATTCGATGCAAATTTTGCTACCCGTGAGAGTTGCTAGTTGCGCTTGCTTTGTGGGTATAAAACGGTCAACACGGGTTCAATGTGGGTCATTCGCTATTCAACCGTTGAAGAGGACACACGCACAGATTTTGATGGATACCACAGCTGATAAAGCCGCTCAAGTGGTTGCACTACTGCAATCAGGGGTGCGGCAGTGTGATGTCGCCCGGCAACTGAACCTGAGCCGTTATTCCGTTCGAAGAGCGTACCAGCGCTTCATAGAGACCGGTGGCTATATCCGCAGACACGGTTCGGGTAGACGTCGCTGCACTTCGGAAAGAGACGACCGGTTCGTTGTGTCGAACTCTTTGAGAAATCGTTTCTCCAACGCTGTTGAGTTGCAACAGCAGCTCCAGGCAGTTCGCAGACGCACCGTAAGCGTATCTACGGTTAGAAGAAGATTGAAGGAGAAGAAGATAGCGGCCCACAGAGCTGCTACGGGTCCAAAATTGACTGCAGCGCATCGGCGAGCCCGCTTGCAGTTTGCTCGTGACCACGTCGATTGGACCCTTGAGCAGTGGAGAGCTGTTCTCTTCTCAGACGAGACGCGAGTGTGTCTTTTCTGCAACGACCGACGGAGAAGAGTATACCGGAGGCAGGGTGAACGTTTCGCCCAAGCCTGCATCCAGGAGACGGTGGAATATGGTGGCGGATCCTGCATGTTCTGGGGCGGTATGTCTGCTGCCGGCAAAACCGACCTTGTCTGCGTCTCCCGGACTGGAGGTGCTCGCGGACAAGGGTCGCTGACTGCTCGCCGCTATGTCACTGAGGTCCTGGAAGTGCATGTGGTCCCCTTTGCCGAATCTTTTGGCGAGGGGTTCACATTAATGCACGACAACGCTCGCGCTCACACTGCAGGCATCGTGAGCGACTTCTTGCAGAGGTCCCAAATCTCTGTGATGCAGTGGCCAGCGCGAAGTCCGGATCTGAATCCTATAGAGCACCTCTGGGACCATCTTAAACGTAAGGTTCGATCTCGGGATCCAGCTCCTTCGACTCTACAGGAGCTCCAAGACGCGGTGATTGAAGAATGGGGGCTTATCCCTCAAGAAGAGCTCCTGAAGTTGGTGAGGTCCATGAGGGACCGTATGGAAGCCGTGATCAGGGCAAGGGGGGGTAACACTAGATTTTAAGTTAATTTTAAGACACTTTTTGTACATTTTTCTTTGTAAATTATCTGTTGTTAATTAGGACTTAATTAAGGATTTTTATTATTTTATTAATTTTAATGTTGTTTGTATAATTATAATTAAACAGAAAGTTAAATTTAATTGTTTTTTGATACTCCTTTTTGTTACCTTTCTAATGATACCCAACACTATCCTCTACATAAGGTTTAAGAATTTTTAAAGATGATTTTTAAAAGGTGCGATTTTTTTGACGCCGAGTGTATAAAGCAAGCGTTACTAAAGAATTACACGTCAAAGAAAAGCACCAGTATCGTTAGCACCACCATCGGTAAGCTCAAACGGCACCGCACGCAGGTCACAAACCGACAATCGAACATTGAAAGATAAACGCCGCGGGCACAAAATATGGTGGCTGTAGAAGGTAAGCTTCAGACAAACGCGCTCGATCAACGCACTTATTGTACACAATATTTTTATCTCAGTGTTTCGGATTCCGTAGTCGTACCTAGAATGAGTTACTACCGTCAATTTATTTTAAACGTCCGTAACTCGATCCGATCTAAGATTCTTAACCGGAGGAGGTGGTCTATGTGTGCGTTGCTCGAGCGCGGTATGTGTGAAGCTTAACTTCTGCAGTCCCCATATTTTGTGCCGCGGGTCCATCGTCACCGGAGCCCGTAAATCACGGAGGTAGGTCAGGGTCTGCGAAATGAACAAAGGAACAAACCAGTTGCTGTGACCTCCAGACGACGACGGCGGTCGTTACGTTCGCGAATTCCTTGGTAGCGTTAAAAAACACCGTGTATTGAGCAATGCGGCTTTACCATGCTCTTAAGGCGCTGACGACTGTCAAATGCGCTTCACTTACGCATGGTTTACATCTAATGTGTACAACACACAACGCCAAGAAAAATATATGTTTTAAGACTTTATTCGCAACAATGTTATCGTTCCCAAAATACTTAGAATTATGAAATTTTAAAAAAATTAAAAAAAACAGTTATAAACAGTAAGTCAGTCACAGTCATAAGCAGTAACACAGTCTAAACAGTATTTATTTACATGATAATCTTTTTCAATAACTAAAGTACTAACTTATTCGTAACACATAAAAAAATCGCAAATATTTTTTTTTAACAAATCATTAAGATTTTAAATACATAGCGTTTTTCGAATCCAGTAGATCCCGCCCTGTTTGCATCCCTTTTGCTTGAATGCAGATCGACAGACAGCGCTGTTTCATGGTTGTCAGCGCCTTAAAGCATTATTATTGCAGTTGTGAAAACGAGACACGTGTAGCGGCGTATATAATGTAATAATACTGTTCATGGTAAACCCCATGGTATTGCCAATCGGACGTGATGGTATGATGAATGTATTGGATGATGATTGGATATTGGCTAGTTTTCAACGAGGTGTTTTTAATTACTGGCCAAACAAGGAGTGCTATCAAAGGTGATTGTTGTTTCAACGTCCAACTCCAAATATGATGGTTGGTGGCTTGGCCATTTTCATCAATATGGAATACCTATGGACATTTGCAAAATCAAATTAACTGTGTTGTGAAAATATATTAAGAAATTATTTATTTTGAAATATATTGACTTTATATTAATTATTTATCTATCAAAAAGAGTCATAAATAATTATTTATTCACTTCCTCTATCGCATTTTAGGATTCTCAATTTTTGTTAAATTAAATAGCGTTAAAGTAAAAAAAATCTGGTCCCGGCTTCGATTCTTAGCATGGTTGATAAATTTAAGACGACCTCCGTAGCGTGCAAGCCACTCGGACTTTGGGCGGTGCTAACTCGTGAGGTCCCGGGTTCGATTCCCGGTCGGGTCAATGTCGAAAACGAACTTTTCGATATTGTGTCGGGTCTGGGTGGTTGTGGTACCGTCGTTGTTTCTGATTTCCATGAAACGAGTGCTTTAGCTACTTACCTTGGGATCAGAACAATGTATGTGATGTTATCTTATTTATAAAAAAAAAGTTTTGTTTAAAATACCAAAAATTACCTTAGCCCTTGAAAGGACGACTACAACGGCGTGGCTCAAACCCCACGATATTTCGTGATCCGTCTTAGCTAACTGCGTGAGTTTTAATACGCACATAGTAGTAATGCTGTGCGCTCACAGAGATAAGATAGCCAGCTCCCCGACCGCCTAACTCGATCGCTTTCGTTCGCTTTGAATGAGAGGATCGATGAGGAGGCGTCATCTTGTCATTTCGAAAACAATATGAAAGCAATATCGATAGCTATAGGCTATAGCTTCCTTCAAAGCGATCGAAAGCGATACATTAAGGCGGTCGGGGGGCAGTTCCTAAGAAGTTGAGGATTTTAGTTAAAGCACGCTTCCACCTTCGGCCTTACTTACAATTACTAACATTATGGTATGTAACGACTTACAATCAGGTGATTTATTACAAGCCGAACGTTTACCAACCGTTGTTGTCATAAAACGAAAATAGGTTAAAACTATATATGTAAGTATTTCTTACCTAGTAACTGACAACATACATATTTAAACAATCCGTAGAACAATTCAATACTAGGAAGCCCATTTTAATTTACAATTTGCATATAGCACTTCAAGGATTTTACAATTAAAATAGGTAAGTTCTTCACAAATCTATAATGCAAATCGAGCTATTGTATTTTCGACCTTATGTCAAAAGTCATTGGCGCAAAGTGATTTGCTCTACAGCTATTGTGCGGTTTGCACACCGAAGGAAATATTGTTGTTGCCATAGATGCCTACAGACAATTCGCAACATATACAATAATTATGTTCAAATACGTACGTAATGTTGGAACGTCAAATATTGTTACAAGTAAATACATATATGCTAAGGCGCTAAGATCATAGTACAATTTGTGGAAATAGGACGTCAGAAAATTGGATGGATGGAACCAATCTTTACATACTCAAGTACAATGCGACTTGGGAAATTGTCTTCATAGACATCAAAAGGATAAAGATATCTAAAAGTAATTAAGTTGTGAGGATTTGCCACAAAACTGGTTATATTCTTCATAGTTCTTCGGATATAACTCGCTGTGGTCTCCGTAGCGGTAATCGATAGTAGCCCAGAAGCAACATGTGGTAATGTAAGTATCTTAAGAGCATTTATTTTTAAGTCCTACCTTTTTACAACGTGTAACAGAAAGGTGTGGTAAAAATTAATGTGGTAAAAAAGATTCAAAGTGTATCCGACCTAAATCTTGAATGTGTTGTTACTATGACGTAATTATTAACTTTAATTTGTCATGCAATTATAAATTAAATGTTTATATTAGTGAAGTCATGTTACATGTCACGTTAGGCGCACATAAGCAAGCAGCAGTGATCATAAATTTAAGTAGGTACACAGAGGTTACTAAACCGTAAGGGCTGTGACTCGTTTATCTTGATGTGACGTCATCATATCACATACATACGTCACATACATACATACATACATACGTCACATACATACATACATACATACATACATACATACATACATACATACATACATACATACATACATACATACATACATACATACATACATACATACATACATACATACATACATACATACATACATACATACATACATTCATACATACATACATACATACATACATACATACATACATACATACATACATACATACATACATACATACATACATACATACATACATACATACATACATACATACATACATACATACATACATACATACATACATACATGTACATTTTTTGTTAATGTTCCGCAAAACAACCAATTAAGTAGCCAGGAGTTTATCTGCAGCTTAGCAGGAAGTGCGAGCCAGATAGGAACCGCAACCTTCCTGCTCCTATCAGTGTTTCAAATCCTTTGGGAAAAAACACTGCTACACACAATACTTGGGTTTTGGTAGGGATGTGCTTGATCGACGGTGAGCGCTATCGATGAAGTCGCTTTAGAGTTTATCGAAAGTCGTGAACCTCGGCCGAGGAGTTTGGTGGCGCAACCGCTTCTGTGTTCGGGATGAGATCTTGCAAGTAATGTTTTAATTTGGTGATCTGCATCAGATGGGCATCAAAGTAAAAAATACCTCGAGGTGCTCCGTAATTTGAGAGACACCAAAAGACGTTGGTAGCGGTAGAAATCGTAAGATGTACACTTAACATTAGATGAGATGAAGTCCATGTGCTTGCTTACCCGTCAGCAATAAAATAAAAAGAATCGCCGCGCCGCTGGGAATCGAAACCAGTAGCTCTGAGTCCGAGACCGGTGATTTAACTACTAGACATAGAAGGCATCGCGCACTAGTGCGCGTCCCCGTGCCCTACTAGATGCTCCAAAGGGTTCGGATCGGATCGGGGAGCGGAACAACCCGAGGGCGCCTCTAAAGGCTCGGACCTCGGCTCGGGTTGACCGGGCAGTGGAGGAGGAGAGAAGCGCCCAGGTACATGTCTGTAGCTGGTGTAGAGCGCGTGTGAACCGGTTCTTCGTACCCTTGTTCTACGAGTACGGTGTCTTGGGCCTAAACTAGTGTGCATGTTTAGTGTATTCTGTAAATGTGTAGTGGCATTTAGAGGATCGGGCGGGGGTCATTTTTCTAAGTTGTCGTAGGCGCATCACTATTGTTACATGACCCTACTCTACATTAGGCAAGAAATTATTTCACGCTATCACGAGGGCCATTCCGTACTAATTAGTTATTGCTAGGTATACGTTTTATTGTTTCCTCTTATTAATTTTTTATCAAACTTAATAATTAAAATATGGTCTGATCAGAGAACAGCTAGAAATATGTTTTGAATAAGCAACTAATATTTCACTGTATTTTATAAATATTTAATTCAGCTTACGTGTAGCAGTTAGCACTTAAAAAAATAAAAAGTAAAATTTATAAATTCGTGGCATTTCTTGAATGCATAGCCATCGGTTGCAATAACCGTTGGATAGATGGCACTACTGCCGCTAATAAGCAGTCAAAAATCAAAGCAGTGAAAAAAAATCAGTGCTTACGTCCGCCTTCCCGTTAGCACAATGGTCAGTGCAGCCGCCCGGATAGTGGAAGACCCAGGTTCAATTTCTGGCTGGCTAATTTTTTCACTGTATTTTATAAATATTGAATTCAGCTTAAGTGTAGCAATTAGCAAAGAAAATAATAATTTATTCATTGCACCCCTGACATCTATAGGACGTGGACTCTCTAACGTGGGTTCAAAATGGGAGTAAAAAGGTTTCTTTCAGGTCAGCAACACAAAAGCAACAACTGGTATTGCTCAATACTCAATACTCAATAGATTTATTGTCAATCATAGATTATAAGGTGTTACAGGTGGGTATAGTACATATGAACCCTGTTGGGTATGACAATTTGAAACGACAGGCAGATTTCAATAGGTAGCGAATTATAGTTTATTGATCTTAATGTAAATAAAACAATGAAATTAATTAATTAATTGGGATTTGATTGTTCTGGTCGTTTCAAAAGATCGTCTTAATTATATTATATAATATTATTTTTATTATTATTGATATTATTATAATTATTATTTTTATTATAAAGTTTGTTAAATTTATATTCATCTCATTTATCATTTATACTACAAAGATTATAATTATAGTTAAAGTTATTATAATTATAGTTTATTGATTTTAATGTAAATAAAATAATGAAATTAGTTAATTAATTGGGATTTGATTGTTCTGGTTATATTATAGTTATTATTATTATACTCTTTATTTATTATTTATTATACTCTTTATTATTACTATTATTATAAAGTTTGTTTAAATTTATATTTATGTTTGTTTATCATTTAAGTATACTGCAGAGATTATAATTATAATTATTTTCTTATATAGTTTTATCCGTAAAAAACTCGTTTAATGTGTAATAGCTTTTGCTTATTAAAAAGTGTTTTAGTTTTGTATTGCTGATGTCCATGGGCGGCGGTAACCCGCCTGCTCATTTGCCTACTTATTAAAAAAAAGCAATAATTTCCTATAAAAAAAATTGTAAGCAGGTCGCTAACCTTTAGGCATAATACGCCAACAGATATTGTGTAATCACAATATTTGTATGCGTCCGCGCAAGTTCGCTCAAGCGTGGCCGAATTTTTCGAATTCCGAACGAAATGCAACCGCTGTTTTTGTGTAAACAAAACCATTGATTGCTTCATCGAATACGAAAAAAAAGGTTAATTTTAAAAGCGTTCTAATAAAGTATTGACCGCCTCCGTGGTCTAGTGGTTCGATTCCCAGCGGGGTGCAAATTGTAATGGCAGTGGCTTGGCCTACGCTAGACTGGCTAGTTCACTACCATCTTAACAAAGTCTATAATAACATACAAATTGTATAATTGTAAACGTTTCATTAAATTTGACTAACTTCTGCTGCTCCGATTATATTACTTACATAATGTACTGTATACTACTTACACGTTCTTACATGAATTTATCGCAAATTACCAATATTGCGCGAATTATTGGAAGTGCATCTGACCCGGTATGTGATATGTCAGAGGGTGCGGGTTCAAACCCGGAACGCGGAAACATTTTAACACTTTTTCAAACGTTCAAAAGTGTCTCAATTTTTATTTTCCAACCGCAAGCGCTTAGCCTTTATCCAACCTGACGGTGAGTGACGATAAGGGCATAGGTGGAAACGCACTTCACCCGGAATCCTCAACTGGCTATCTCTGGCTCATTGTTTTTGAAGCTCAAAGGGTTCCTCGTGCCGTGTGATCGAAATACTTTCAAAGATATTCAGAGGCACCACGTATGCGTGCTCCCGTTTCCTATTAGATTCTCAGAGGTTCAGATCTAATCGGGAGCAGACCAACACGGGAGCACCCGAAGGCGCCTCTAAAGCTAGGACCTTCACTCGCGTTGAACGGGTCGGGTCGTGGGGAAAAGTGCCAGCTACGTAGGTACCTATATATTGTTTTCTAAAGTTTACGCGAACACTACACATTAAAATGAAACAATTTTTACGGATCTACTCGCGTTTAATTTTTATCCTGACGTTTCGAACCCTTTGCAGGGTCCGTGGTCAGGATAAACATAAATTAAACCTAATGTATAAAATAATAGCGACTAGATCAGTAAAAGTTGTGCCAGGTTTCGAACTGGTATAAAGCGCGTGTTAACCGGGTCTTCGTACTCTTGATCTACGAGTACAGTGTCTTGGGCTTACGCTAAAGTGCTTTAGAGTAATATGTGAATGTGTAGTGGCATTTTGAGGATCGGTCATGATCTAGATTGTAGTTTTCGTAGCAGCACTGCACACTGCTTTGTATTTAACAGTTAACTTAGCAGTTTTCACAAGATATTTGGATGTATTAGCGCGTGTCTGTAACAGGCTTTCTATTTTAGAGCGAAGTTAGACTACAGCTACAGCCTAGTTTCTTATTCATGTTGCATGAGTATTGTTTAGTTTTGTCATATTCATACTTTATTTAATGCACTAAATAATGATTTTGATAGAAATCTATACAAAAGATTCCGGGTAAAGTGCTCAGCCATTTTAGGGTTCATCATCATTAGGTGGAGAGACGTTCGAAATTCGTTGTTGTATAAAATCACCTGTAAATGCCTAGTTTCTGACATAGACAATTAAAATCATGTACACAGACGCCAGCAAATGAGACTATCCAAAACTGACAAATTACTTCACTAAATGTTCAACTCATATGCCGTAGACATAAGGTTCAACGTCTATTTACGCTACTGTGTCATTCTGAACATCCATGAATGACACAGCAGCTTATGCTGAGACAGGGCCCTTTAACTTCACACTGCCTGTTCTAATTTTTTTTTTTTCGTTTATTTATGTATTATTATATTTATGTTGTATTATAATTAAGTGTGTAAGTTAATAAAAACTTTTCTATTCTATTCTATTCTATTCTATTCTATTCTTTTTATGAAATTTGACAGTTTCTGGTAGTCTGATGCGCAGGCGTGTGTATGTACGTACCGAATTCTGCAATGTTGAGTAAAACACGACAAGGAAAGTCAAGAACATGATACCATGATACTACTTCAAAAACTTGGAGGTCCATTTTTAAAAAAAAAGGAGTTTTCTTTGAACCATACCATTTTTTTAAATCCTATCAATCAATCTTCAGATATAAGAATTTATAGAGCCTCTATTCTTATACAAATCGTTCAACGAAACTATTTGGTCGTAAACGCAAATTAAATTCCGCTGGCTTAAGTGGAACCGGGGCGTTAACTACAATAAGATTCATTTTCAAGAATGTAAATACTACTCTATAAATATATTCTCGCTATCGGTCGCGCAGGGCGACCGTTATCCTTTAAGGACGAGGACATAGAGCGAGCGGTTAGCGAATAGAAAATAGGTTTTCTTGTCTAAGGAGGTTTTATGAAATTCATCAAGAAGTTTAGTTCGTATTATATGACTTAAAGGTTGCGTACCACTTCAAAGTAAAAAAGTAAACAGCCTATAGCTGTCCCACTACTGGGCAAAGGTCTCCATCATTGAAATAAATAAAAAAAATAAAACTCCTACACTCACACCAATTATCTAGCCCAAGAGAGGCTTCATTATGAAACTCGTTAAATGGTTACTAGACAACGGATAAACATACTTAAAATACTTAAATACATACTTATTGTACAAAGAAAACAGCCAGACCAGAGACAATTTAGAAAAACAACCATTTCTAAATTGACCCGACCGGGGATCGAACCCGGGACGTCAGAGATGGCGACACCATGAAAGCCGGTGTACAAACCACTCGACCGAGGAGGTCGTCTAAAAATCGGAGGTCGTCTGAAATCAAGTCAGCACTACAATTGATGGGTTAAGGGTTAATCACAACGCTTGCCAAATGCGAGTTGGTGAACACAAAGCAACACTATGCATCGAAAGGCCTGAGAATTGAAACCGGTACCTTCGGGTATCGGGCCGAACGCTTTGCCGCTCGGCCAACCACATAAAAATAGTATTCAAATTCAAATCATCATCTGATGATCATTAAACGTCTAACTATATGGCACAGATATTTCCACATGACCATGAATGTCTTACGATTTAACAGAAAAAGGGGTTGACGAGTGACGTGCCTTCCGAAGTACAAATACGTGATATTTTATTGGTTACCAATCCGGTGAGTCGGTTTTGTGAATGTTGCTTAACTTACAATATCATAAACCAAACGCGCTAGCCGCTAAGTATTCATTGCCAGAGTTCCACAATGGATGGATACTCATCGCACCTAAAATTACATAACTATCTTTTAAACATAATTAAGATAAAAAATTTAATTAATATAAGATTTGATCGTTTGTGCCCTTGACAAGATGAGTAGATACAGAACAAAAACTTTTCTTCTATTAAGTTGGTAGCATACTTGCGTATAAAAAAACAAGCGAAGGACAGTAAGTAGTTGTACGCAGAATGTACCTGAAAAAAGGCAAAACAATAATTAGAAAAAAAGCTCTCATCAATATGTCAGATAGTTAAGTAATATTTCGAAATATTTTTCATGGTTTTAATTGGCTACAACTTTACAGGTATTTTCTTCCCAATAAATAATAAACAAAAATATTATTTGGGTTTGGCAACTGTTGATCGGTTACGTTAGCAGCAAGTGCGCACCCTTAAACTGATTAAGGTGCGCTTGCGAGTGACGTCACACTCACACCGCACGCATTCCTTCGAAGAGGAAAACGAACCGCTTCTCAGAACACATTGCACTATTTATATCTCCTTCGAGCATAACAAACATGCTGCAGTTCCAATTTCAATTTTAACGGCTAACAAATACAGTTGCAGGTTTACCTATTCGATTTTTGCGCTGGCAACATTCACATAGCGGCGGCGTTTGCGCGGGAAAACGGAGCGGCTGCGCCAGTGAGTCAACTAACGAATCTTTATTTCGAATGCATTCGTGACTGCGTTTTGAATTTGCCAACGGATTCTTGAGGGGGGTTATTTTACAAGTCGATCGAAGTTGTTTGGTCGATATCATTATGTTGACAAATTCTTCCTGAATGTATTTTAAACATGAGATTTAATTACAATGCGATAGACAATGAAGAAAGTTTAGTTTTTATGTAAACTTTTAATAGTCGTGATGTTTTTACCTGTTTGGAACTGGGTTATAAATAGCAAATTCAAAGAAAGGCATAGTTTAAAATATCATTATCACCAATCTATATGCTTCCCACTGCTGGACTCAACTCTCTCCATATGAACATGGGAAGATCTGGCTATAACCCATGACGCTGGCCCAATTTACCCATAGACATATGAACTAAGTCGCCAATACCGGGTTTGTGAAAGTTGTTTAATTTGCAAGATTGCAACGTTATATGAAGGCAGGACGAATGTTGGTGAGGTCAACGTTCGCGACAGCCGAACCACAAACCAAGATGGAAGTGCTTTCCAGAATAATCGCCTCGCCATAGCGAGGATCGCGACGTATTGGCTGAATTCCAAATGTGGGGCACAACAAACGAAATAACTGTAATGGGGCCTCGATCTTTTCGGGGTACGAAATCTTTTTTCTATTTAAGATGTGCACGAATTGAACTTAAAATATAATTTGAGTTTATCACCTTTTTCAGTCTATAAACTTCCCGTGCCACTTCTGGGTTTAGGCCTGATTAATTAAACAAAACTAGTGACTTCTTCGCCGTTATACTCTTGGCATAGTGGTCCTGGTCATCACTTCGGTCGCACGGCAGCGAACCGCTTGTCTAGCCGTCGCCACTCCCCTATGACGGTTGCCTAGCTACTAGGGCTAGCACATGGGACATATTTGTAATTCGTAAATTACCACTATACACTATACATTATGTTCCAATTGCACCGACCATGTCATCTCCTTCCTATGGTTGATGGTATAGAATGCCTCTGGCATTAAGTCCACCATATAATTTACGATGCAAAAGTTTTATATAGGTACATAAATGAATTCCTCACTGGTGGAGAACCTCGACATTCTTATGTGGAAAGTAGCATAAAAGGAAATCAAGTCATAATCGTCAGGTGTAAGTAATGCCCTTAAGACGGACGGTACAACATACTGTCCAACGCATGGAAGTGAAGTAATTAGCTCCGGTCACCAATCCAGGATGTTACTTAGCTTTCACGATTGCTACTCGCCATGTCATAGAGCGCTTGTGTAGTGACTTCGAAACGTAATTTAACACTCGTTCTGTTTCAAATACGAGTACTTATTGATACCCCGAAACAATCGGGTGTGAAATTACAGCAATGAAGACATTTAACAAATAACATCATATATTTTTTGTGTGTGAAAATGTTTTATTTACTAACAAAAATGGTCACCAATGACCAAAGCTAGTACTATTAACTAAGGTTTCTTTATAAAGTGCGCTTCAGTTTCAGTGGTACAATTTTTATGTGAAAGAAATATGTACACTAAAATATAATATTTTTTTAGGCATTATTTACATTTTATTAAGGTAATTGCCGCTCAATGGATTGGAGCTCAACGGCGCAGTGGTTAACGCGCCCGGTCTGCGAGTGCTGAGGTTAAGCACTTTCCGCAAAGGCCGGTCATCGGATGGGTGACCAAAAATTTATCATCTTGAGCTCCTCCGTGCTTCGGAAGGCACGTAGGAGCTCAAGATGAACGAAGGTCCGTTCTCCCTATTCATCCATAGAAGAAGAATAAAGAAGAATAACATTTTAATGACCACAAACAGATTGTACATAACATTAGAAAAAAAATAATAATAATAATTTACAAACACGTAGATAATACATTAAGTGTGGCAAACTAGGCCCCAGCCTCAGCATAGGCTACAGCGACAATAACCGCTGCAGCGCTGGTATTCTGGCGGGACCTAGAGATCGAGACGACACGGAACAAAAACATAAATAAAAACTATTGAAACACAACATTACAAACATTAACACATGAAACAATACAATAAGATTAAAAAACAAAAACAAAGATCGCACGCCACAAGAATTTTATAAAGCCTCGGCTGAAGGACAGAGATGCCTTTGTCTGACGTAGTGACAAACACTTGCAGTCATCTGTCATCGCTTCGGGCGGCGTGCGGCTGTTGCTGTCATTATCGCCTGCGCAGCAAACATTGAAATTTCAGTCACTTTACCAAGAAACCACAGCACAGAGATATCAGACAAGAACCCAACGAAGCAGTAAGTGAGAGTCTAGGGAAGGCTCGTGCTAGCAGTGGGGACCAAAAATGAGCTGATGATGATGATGATGAATTGCCGCTTCAAAAATCGCGGATTAAATAGGCATCGGTGACTACGAATACAAGCAGTAGTGAGCACTCGTATTTAATATCATAGTGTTAGAATCATTAACGGTTCAAACATCGCACCCCGGGAGTATTTAACGAATTTTAAAAAGGTGCAGTCTGATGATGATAATAAAAATAATAATAAAATTTCCTTCACTCTCACCAATTATCTAGCGCAAGAGAAGCTTCGTTATGAAACTCGTTAGATGGTTACTAGACAACGGATAAACATACTTAAAATACTAAAATACATACTTATTATACATAGAAAACACCAAGACCCGAGACAATTTAGAAAAACAATAATTTCTAAATTGACCCGACCGCGGATCGAACCCGGGACTTCGGAGATGGCGACACCATGAAAACAGGTGTACAAACCACTCGACCAAGGAGGTCGTCAAATAATGATGATGATAATGATGAAAAATGTGTGAAAATTATGGAACGAAACCTAAATGATATACTGGACATTTTGGTTTTATTAATCAATATTATTAAACCAAAATGTCTAAACCAAATATTCTATTTGTAATTAATTAGGTAACATATCAACTATGTTGGTAAGGTCAACGTTCGAGACAGCCGAACCACAAACCAAGATGGAAGTGCTTTCCAGAATAATCGTTCCTAATTACAAAACCAAATATTCTATTTGTTATAGGTAATTAGGTAGTATATCAACTATGTTGGTAAGGTCAACGTTCGAGACAGCCGAACCACAAACCAAGATGGAAGTGCTTTCCAGAATAATCGTTTCATAATCGTTCCTAATTACAAAACCAAATATTATTCTATTTGTAATAGGTAATTAAATTAGGTAGTAGGTATATCAATTAGGTTTCATTCCATAATTTTCACACTTTTTTTATTATAATCATCATCAAATTAATTTATCTGCCACTCATGTACGCTTGCAATCTGTATATTTGAACAGATGACATAATTGAGACCGGTTTCTAACAGATGCAATAAATGCTTAGCACTAATTTATTTGCATACACAAAATAATATACTAGGGGAAATCCGTATCACCGATAGACACCTACTCGCAGACAAGATTCCGGGAAGGATTCACGGAAAATCAAATGTAGTAATGTAAACATATTTAATAAAGTATTTTATATTAATAAATATATTAGATTTGTAAATTTCAAATCTTACACAGATTTGCATTTTACGAATCTAAAATTCCAATACATTACGAAACGCTACTTTTGTTTAGGTATTTTATTAGGGTTACGAAACGGGAAGTTTTCCAAACGGGAAATACCAATGTGGAGGTCCGATCCGACACGTACTAGTCAAACGATGTGCTGTTTTTCTTCGATATGCCCGAAGCCCTAAGTCTTCATTTAACATTTTTTCACCGTGGTTCTGCTTAACCCCATCTGAAGGGCCAACAGTTTCTGCTTACGTTTGGGATTTCTTTGAATTCGTGCCTTCACAGCTTTTATCACTGCTGGAGTCCTAACAGACCGAGGGCGACCACTTCTTGACCTGTCATCTACACTAGAGTCTTCATTGTATCGTTTGATGGTACGATAAACGAATCTTTTAATTAAATTCAAATTTTTTAGTATGTCAAAAATTTGAATTGGCGCGTAACCGCAACGATGCAACGCAATAACTGCAACACGGTCTTCTTTAAGCGTCCACTCCATATTTAAAAATGAGTAAAATTCTAAAAAGTATACATTTTTATTTTCATGAACAATTCGAAATTCGAATTCAATAAACTTTTTTGTGGCCAGCATTCTAAAAGAAAAGTTTTTACTGTGTGACAATACTTATGACTTGACTGTGTATATTAGTACATAAGTTAATAATAATATGTAATTGATGCATGGTTTATTGTAAGCAACTGTCGCATTGGAAGTGATCTGTAAGGATAGTGGTGTATACAAAATAAATAAATAAAAATAAATAAATAAGTTTGACTCCTCCAAAATATGAACCATAACTATGCCAAGTCTGGGACTCCTCTGTGCGCGCAATGTGCTTAAACGTCTTTTTAAGCACAGTGCGTAGTATATTACTAATATTATAAAGAGGAAAGCTTTGTATTTTTGTATGTATGTTTGTAACGAACAAACTGAAAAACTACTAGACCGATATAAAACATTATTTCACCATTAGAATGCTACATTAGCGCATAGGCTATATTAAAAAAAAATGTCCACCCGTGCGAAGCAGGGACGGGCCGCTAGTATTTCTATACTCTCGACCTAGGCTGGGCATAGGCCTCTCTTTGTTTAAATAAGAATGAATTACTTATAAGAATTAAAGTATTGATTTAAAGAAGATAAATTACTTCAAATATCCCAAATTAATATTTTTTTATTAGCGTATGTTATGCAAACTTCAACACTTTTTCAACGGCCTTCAATTTCTTTTGCGTTTTCACTCAGCACCTACCTTCTCATCATTTACTAAGTCATGAACACAAATCACGGTCATAACCTTTGATGGGATGTGATCAGCCTCCTGGGGCTCTAGCGAACCCTCGGCAGGGCGGGCAATTAAAAACCACATTAAAACAAACGGCTTTATGGTGTATAATTGAACAACCTTCATACAAACAACGCTACAGGATAACGGGACCGAACGAAAATCATACACAAATATCAATCGTACGGTTTTTAGTACATTATTTCAGTAGGTAAGTAAAGTAAGCGCAAGCACAAATTGGAAATGCATATGTACCTAAATATTTTCGTTCGTTAAGGAAAACTACAGCTTCAATAATTACACCATAGTGTCAGAAGCATTTAGATCAGTTGTCATTTGTATAAATTAATGACAATAATAAATTAAGTAAAGAAAAAAATAAGTAAATTAACTTAAACAGTTTTTTGCGGCTTCTGGTTATCACAAACACGACCTCCACCATAGGGTTTACGAAACCATGACTCATTAATATCATCCAATTTAATTATTTACAATCGTAAAAGTAAATAGCCTATAACTGTCCCACTGCTGGGCAAAGGTCTACCATTGAAATCAAGTGATCACTACAATTGATGGGTAATGGCTTAATCACCACGCTTGCCAAATGCGGGTTGGTGATCACAAACCCGGGCTATGCATCGACAGATCCGAAAGACACTTTGCCCGATCTGGGAATTGAACCCAGTACCTTCAGGTATTGATCCGAGCGCTTTGCCACTCGGCTACCGAGGCGTTTACAATATTTATCTTTATATATATAAATCTTCTGTGCGTGTGTATGTTACTGAACTCCTTCTAACTAAATAGCTTGACCGATTTGGATGAAATTTTCTGTGTGTGTTCAAGTGGATCCGAGAATGGTTTAGATTTACAATTGGACCCGGTAGGTGGCGCCATAGCGGCATAGGTGGCGTGATAGGGGTCCATCATTGGATACGGGAGTTCCTAAGCGGACGAATGATTTGTTTGTTTTGTTGTCATGGAAACTGTCTAAGCGGTACGAAGTCCGCAGGTCAGCTACTATAAAATCTATTTAGATATTTATAGATTTTATAGATGATCATCATGATCATCATCAGCTCATTTTTATGTCGCCACCGTTGGGGCACGAGCCTTCCCTATGGATGATAGGGAGAACGGGTCATAAACCACCACGCGGGCCCAGTGCGGATTGGTGGTTGTCAACGACTGCTAATGCAGCCGGGACCAACGGCTTTACGTGCCCTCCGAAGCACGGGCTCGAGATGATAAACTTTTGGTCACCAAAAGCCAATGGCCAGCAAAAGTTGTTTTACCTCAGCACTCGCAGACCGGGCGCATTTAGTACTGCGCCATCGAGCTCCTCTATTATAGATAGACTGTTTATTTTACCATGCGACGAATGTGACATGGAAAAGCTGCTGGCAATAATCGTATCTAAACCTGTTCGGCTTAACTCGAATCAGCAGGACACGCCTGCGTTAGCTTAGGACCTCATAAAGTAGGCAATTATGAAAATTTTATAGCCGCAAAACAGTGTGGTGAAGCTGACATCAGGTCAATGTTTTTGTAATTAAGTTAAACGAGCAACGGTCCGTTTCAACACCATACACCTACCTGTTAAATGACAGAAAGTTATTTAGAAATTATGATATCTTTTTATTTATTATTTTTAATGAGCTATTAACAAATTGTTGATAGTCCTGTTAACCACCACCAAAGCTAACGGGAGCGATCCGATCCCGAACTCCTCGGATAATCTAGTAGCGTGACGCCATTCCCTATGGAAACTCTGACGGTGTTTCGATCACACGACCAGTTAAGAGAAACTTCGAGGTGCCCCCCAACAATTTCCGGTGAAGCTGAAAAGGTAGTCTGAAGCCAACTGCAAACTGCCTCCAAAAACAAAAGCTAATATTATGCTTGTGTTAGGCATGGGGTTACTTCAGTACTGTCAGTAGTCTAACAGAGCTATGTGGATTGAACAACAATTCCTCGCATTCAACCCGAGCATCTATATGTTCGGCTACTGAAGCTTTAGTATCGTTGCTGATGTTTTTTTTTCGATATACATATTACATCAGCCAAACGCCCTACTGCTGGACTTAGGCACTTCCACACCACCGCGGCGGGTTGTGAGTTTTAACGTGAATGAAACTGCAAGTTCTTGGGATCCTCCGAACATCCGAACATTTTTTTCCGATGAGGAATAAAAAAACATTTCATTTACTCGGAAGGCTGACGTAAGCGCTGAATTTTGTCACTGCTGTTTTAATGTTTTCGAGTGCTTTTTAGCGGCACGAGCGCCATCTATCCAACGGTCGTTGCAACCGATGGCCATGCAGATTCATATTTGCAGTTGAAATACCACAAATTTGATAACACAACGCTATAGTAAATTTTACTTTTTTATTTTCAAGTGCTAATTGCTGCACTGAAGCTAAATTAAATATTCATAAAATTTATAAAATACAGTGAAAAAACTAAACGCCCACCCGACCCAGCCAGGAATCGTACCTGGGTCTTCCGCAATCCGGGCGGCTGCACTGACCGCTATGCTACCGGGAAGGCTGACGTAAGCGCTGAATTTTTCACTGTATTTTATAAATATTTGATTTAGCTCCAGTGCAGCAATTAGCACTTGAAAATAAAAAAGTAAAATTAAGTGATTAAGTTAAGTTAGCTTAATCTCCCATGCAGACTCCAAGGGAATATGTCAGAGGCATTAACGCTACATATATAAGTTGCATTGGATAACGCGCCCGGTCTGCGATTGCTCAAATTAAGCAACTTTCGCAAAGGCTGTTCACCTGCTCCTCGTGCTTCGGAAGGCACGTTAAGCCGTTGGTCCCGGCTGCATAAGCAGTTGTCATTACAACCACCACTGGGCCCGCGTTGTGGTTTATGGCCTGGTCTTCCTATCCATTCATAGGGAAGGATCGTGCCGCAGCAATGGGGATACAAAATGCGCTGGTGATTATTATTAACCTCACTTTTACGATCGCCAACCGAACACTAGCCAGTTAGCCACCCAAGAAACCAAGCCGCCGAAACATAAAATCGAATGAAATATAAATCATCGATCCAAAATCGCAACACGCCCAACCGGTTGTCCTAATAGAAAACAGTGCAATTTAAAGCACAAAATAAAGAGACAGCAGAAGGTTAGCTTCATACAAACGCGCTCGAGCAACGCACACATAGACAACCTCTCACGGACACGGAATCTCGCAACAGCTGCGCTCGGGCTCAGACTGACACCAGGTGCAGCGAGATCCCGTGTCCGTGAGAGGTTGTTCGAGCGCGTTTGTATTCACAACTCATGTTGTCATACATTCGTTCAAAAAGGCTGAACCTTACGGGCGCTGTCATAAGGTCGAAAACACGTAGCGCCTGCGACAATTTAGACCGCAAATTAACAGAAATCTAAAAAATAGTTTTAAAAAGTTATTGGTTTCAGTTATCAAAATATGCAGCAATCAAATTAAGAATAATGATGTCATCAATATATTTGAGTGATTTCAAACATATAGATTAAGTAATTTCATTGTAGTTACAGCGTTAATTATTTTTTAGAGGTGTTTTCGTAAAGAATTACGATCTGGTCAAAATTGCACAATCGTGTTTTTGAGCAAGGTTTTTAAAGAAAAAGGCAAGACGTTATCAAAATTTCAGATTCATTGGTCTTGTCATACTTACTCCTACAACAATTTTTTCCACGTGTCGCCTTAAGCTTACTCTCTGCAGTCTCCTCATTTTATGCTTAAAGTTTGCCAGTTCGTTCACCCAGAGGTTATGAGAAGAATGTCCGGGACGGACGCCGACGGAAGCGGAAAGGTCAAAACAATTATACCTTTTGTATATATGGCTTAATTAGTAGAAGGAGAGCAGGTGCTCAAACAAGTAGTATTGTTCTATACAAATAAACAATATCATAATCTCTCAGTATGCAATTGGACGCGCAATGACAAACTTAACCCTTTCAACGGCAACTTTTAACCGCCTCTTTAGTCTAGTCTATTACTAGAGGCTAGGTCGCTCGTAGACTAGCATGATGTCTCACATGGTATCACGGACAAAGCTATAGAGACCAGGAACGCGATATTTGAACCGGTGATTTATTATCACGCTGTAATATCAATTCTGAGTGCTCTATTTTCTCTTATTCACAGACATTAGTAACTTATTTTCGACACCAAAAATCTTGAACGGCGTGCATCTTAATAATAATCTATATATATAAAAATCAATTGCTGTCCGTTTGTCTCGCTAAAACTCGAGAATGGCTGGACCGATTTGATTAATTTTGATTTTGAAATATTTGTGGAAGTTCAGGGAAGGTTTAAGCGGTGAGAAACATAAATAATAAGTAACAGAAAATACTAAAAACGACAATTTAATTTTCCAATATAAAGTTATTTGTTTGTTTCGTTGTCATGGAAACTGTCAAAGCGGCACGAAGTCTAGAACTCTAGAACTAGTAATAAATAAATTTCTTTATTGTTCAAAGTGTGATACAGAAAAATTAAATTCTATAATTGCCTGCACTAGGAGACCTGAATTGTAGACAATTAAACCTTCCGATTTTTTTATTTGCATTTGGTGAAATCTTAGTAATGAAATTGTAAATAATTAAAATGTTGTATTTCAGTGTATTCATAAAACATTGCCACAAAATCCACATAGATCTCGGAACTGTCCGAGCTTAGCTGTTGCTATTGCGAGATTCCGTGTCCGCGAAAGGTTGTCTATGAGTGCGTCGAACGCGGCATGTAATAAGCTTACCTTTTGGGGTCTTCTTATATTGTGGCATTGCATTGTATTACAGGGTGCCAAGTGCGAGTTTTAATTTTCGTTTTCGTGACCGTATTCGAATGAATACGGATAAAACAAAACTCACACTAGGCACCCAGCAATGTTATTGCAGTCGTGAAACGAGAAGCGTGTTTACGCTACACGCGTATCGTTTTCACTACCTACCAAAAACCCGGTGAAGCTGAAAATGCCGCAGCGGCAATCAGCAATCTCTCTCCAAAAAAAAAAAAAAAAAAACTACCTACCACAACAATATGTTCGTTTAAGTTCATATATTTGAAAGGAATTTCAGAGTTCAAAAGTAACACGATTAATCTTACGCTTTCAAGTCTTAAAAAAATGAAACCTACCTATTTTCCTGTAGCGGGATTTGCGTGTATACAATATAATGTAAGTCGTTATTTAATTCCATGACTAATGAAATGAGTAATGAATGCACTAGTCCACTCCTAATTCTAGTCCATAACCGTCCTTCCTTCCGGCAGCCTGGCTTCGGAATACTGAATGGGCCGCACACAGCGCCCCCTAGAGCTTAGCCTGATTACTTAAGGGTGTGCCGTCCGTAAGTGACAAGTGTCATATATTTTATTTGAAATGTCTTCGTCCATATTTATTTGATGCCGCGCGGCCATACTAATTTTGTATGGGGAATTTAAGATGCTTAAGGCCCGATTTTTAAATCCTCAGATAAGTTTTATCCAACATTATCATTGTGACATATTTACTAAAGAGAATCTGTCATTATGTCAAAATAATTCTAAATAATATTCAAAATAATTTATAAAATAAGCAAGTTTTGGGGTAATTTTAGCAATTTTTTAAAAACTTGCGTTTTAAATTACGATAAAGTACTCTTTTATTTTCATGAATTTTTATTTTGTTATAGTTATTTGAATACCTATGTGCCCCTTTCCGATCGGACAGGGTTTTTTTTACAAATTGTATACATATTCGACACAACGGCACTCGGCACAACTGCTCAGGTACTTTTATTATACAACTGGCGTAATTACTTACGTCGTCTTATGAGCAAGGACCGCCTTCTGAAGTTGGTCCAGTAAACTGGCAATCATGCGATGTGACCAGTGTCCTCAAGAGTAGAAGAGAAGTTTGTACTTTTCTCACCGATCGTCTGCGCCAAATCGGGCCTGCTTCTCAAATAGACCGATCACCTACTTTATTTCATTTTCATATATTCAATAAATATTAAGAGTCATTATTACTTTGAACTAGAAAAATTTTTAGAACAGTTATCTCATCAGAACTCTTATCTAGATAACATGACTATTTTTTACTTAAAATGTTTGTGTATTGTCATGAAACAGTAAAGATGATTTTTTTTTAATACTTAGCACGGCAAATGACTCCACACCACCTGATGTTAAGTGAAAATAGAGTCCAGACGCGAAGACAACTGGTGCAGCGTGAAAACAACGCAGCATCAGTCAACTTCACTCTGCCGGCCCACAAGGTGCTTCTTCACGCCTCGTTTGAAGGACCCCATATCATAGGAAAGAGGGAAAACGTATATGTAGATAGACCTGCTCAAAATAAACATCCAAAAGAGCTATCAAACAACTGTAGGTGCCGCATTTACAACAAGAAAGTTGTAAACGCAACATGGTTACGAAATGATAATTTCATTTCCGACAATCACCTTTCACAAGAGTGACTCATTACCATTGCATCGTAGGAACAGTGCGTGGGCGTTCCATTGAGATATTGATAGTGGGTAAGCCACTCAATGAGGAGCGCGATGGCGCAGGTCAAGCAACTTACACAAAGGCCGGACATCGTATGGGCGACCAAATATTTATCTCGAGCTCCTCTGTGCTTCGGAAGGCACGTAAAGCCGTTGGTCCTGGCTTCATTAGTCGACGTTAACAACCACCAATCCGCACTGGAGCCGATTGGTGGTTTATAGCCCGTTTTCAGTGGGGATATAAGATGAGCTGATGATAAAGCCACTCTTCATTGAGTGGCGTTCTCATTACGTTATTAAAAGTCCAATAAATTTCGGATAGGTCGGTCGTGGACGGGTGGAAGGTGGAACCTTTAAACGAGATGTGTAGAAGCACCTTGCGTGGAGGCAAGGTGAGGAAGGCGAGTAAGGCACAATCCTGCTTCACTAGCTTTCTTCGCTTTTGGACTCTGCTTCTGCTTAAGGGTGCGCAGTCAGATCAGAGGTACAATAATTTAGATAACCTATAAGATTACATTTGTGTTTTTGTAATCTGATAGTTTATCTAAATTATTGTACCTCTGTTTATGTCTGAACAATCACCAATGGTCTAAACTACAAATCGTCCGTCTCACATTTTCGATTTATCGAGCGGTTTTTTTCAATTATTATTAGACGAAACGACGAAAATATAGACGAAGACATTTCAAATATTTTTTTTTTAAAGTGTAGTTCGTTCCTTGAGGAACCAGCTAAGGTCATAGACCATGCTGCCATGTCATTAGTTTCTTAATTATATTCGTTCGTTCTATCTTCTTAGGTAATACACAAATAAAGAATATAGATGATGATGAATGATAATGGAAATGGGAAGTGAGAAATAATATAACCCCCTCCCCCACCCCTCGAGTATCTCAGTAAAGATGTGGGGCTTTACTAAGTCCTCACGCAGACTTCTTGAGAGAATTTGAAAAGTGACGTTGCACTGTTTTGTTTCATTTGCCAACACTCATGCACACTCACGAACACTTAACGGTTAAATCTATTGGTCTCCTTGGTCCAATCTATTTCAAATTTTGCATAAACCTTTTTTAACAGAATTGATGTTAGACGTATTCCGAATTTCATTGAAATTCATCCCCTAACGGGGTTAAAAAGGGGTAGAAAGTTATTTTGGCGGTGATTTGCTTCGAAGTTGATCAATACTCCTTAGTGCTTTTGATCTAAATTACATTTTATTTTGACACATGCTTGAAAACACAATCCGAAAGCTCCTAAAGTCTACACGTTTGTATACAGATAAGCTCCCGATATCGTATTGGAACCTCGACATGTTTTGCAACAACACAAGCCTACCTACGTCATCTTTACATTTTACGTCATTCCGTGCAGTTTACGTCACTTATTCATAACTAACGTTGAGATAGCAGTTTTCTATTTTTATGTTATTTTGCTGCGAACAAGCGTTGTGTTTACTGCAGCCCACCTTACGGTAAGTGACGATAAGGCCGGTGATAAAAGCGAAATCCTCATCTGGCGAGGAACTGACTCTAGTTTTCGTATTCCCACCTTTTCTTTATAGCGGGGGACTTCAGGCCAACTGCACCCCCTGGCAAGAATTTCGCAAGCAACTATCTATAGACTATATTATATATATATATACACGTGAACTCCTGCGAATTTTAAAGCATATTGCACGAAATAAAAGTGAGATTAGATTTTGAGTTCCATTTAAACTTTGACTTTAAATTTTTGGTTACCCATCCGATGACCGGCCTTTGCGAAAGTTCATCATCATTCAAGCCAATCATCACACAAGTCATCGAGCTCCTCAGCTCAGCTTAGGAGTTTAAAATGTAATTATCCGTAATAATGAAAAGTGGAAAGCGGCTAGTTCTCGTTTCGAAGGCCAAGACTCACTTTGGGTCTCTGCGCCAATGGAGTAAGTAGGTAAGTGAATAATAATGAAGTTCAGATTCACGAAAAGTGGAATTTTCAAACTTTAAAAATAAATATTTCGGACTATTTGGGGTTTCTAGTAATAAAATAAATAATAAGATTGAAAGCACTATAATAATTGCATTAAAAAAGCAAAGTTAGTTAACACCTGAATTTACAACATTATACCTACATACTTTAACTTGAGCCTAAAATCGGCCTACTTGTTGCCTAGCGACCAGCGACTAGCGACCACCGAAATGCCTCTAATTTGCGGTTTGCGGTCAATTATTGTAAATATACCTAGCTTAGCTACTACCAATATCCTTCTTGATAAGGAAGGAATGTTGTTTCCAAAATTCAGTTCTAACCACTAATCATTCATAAAGGAGCTGTTAACACATCTATAGTTCTCACTTAAACTACCGTTTGTGGTGAAATTGTTTAACGTGTTTCATCATCATCATCATCAGCCTATACTAGATCACTGCTGGACATAGACCTCTCCAAGTGCACGCCACCGAGCACGCTCCGAGGCTACTCTCATTCAGCTCTTTCCAGCCACCTTGGGGATCTCCCCAAGGTGGCAAGGTGGAGCGACGAGATCGTCACTCCACCTAGTCTGAAGGCGTCTTATACTATGTTTGCCAATACGCGGTCATCACTCGAGAGTCGAGACCTCGTTTACCCCAACGGTCATCGGTTCTGCGACTAATATGGCTGGCTTACTGCCACTTCAGTTGGTAATCCAGTAATCGATAACTTTCGTTCTCTGCTCCGGCAGATAACGAAAGTTATCGATTACTGGATACTTCATACCGAATCCGATCCCACAGAAAAACCTCCGAGCATAGCCCTTTCCATAGTTCGTTGAGCGACTTAAAATTTGTGAACCAGCCCTACCATGGTGTTCACGTTTCGGCTCCGTATGTCATGACGAAAGTCTTCAATCATGCGTGCGTCTTACCGCACTGATTGGAGACTTTCGTCTTTAGACTTTGTGAAATAGGCCACATGGCTACAGGAGTCTAATCGCGGAATCTTGAGATCGACCCGATCATTTTAACCATTCAACGATCAAAGTTTAAAATCTTCATCTATAAGTAACAATAAATATAACGACAGTCAATAATTAAATATTCTTTTGTAATAGAATCACTTGATTTGCGTAAAATCACTTTTAATGCTAATTTTGCAACTTTACCTGAACTTACTTAGGTTCTGTAAACATATACTCCTAGGTAAACACTAAACACCGCGTTCCGAGAATGCTGACCATGAACTATTCGTGAAACCACAAAACTAAAACCTATTATTGATTCAACAATTTATTCAGCTATTGTATGCGAAAGCGGTTTTTGTTTCTATTTACTATATTCTTAAGGGCGGATCACCAAGGTAGAATAAGTCTTATTCCGAGAGTAAATCGCTTCGAGTAAACGAACTTTTAATTTCACAAACGTTTAACCCAAGGATAAATTTACTATAGTAGAGTAACTTCTTATACCGCCGATTTCGGCTGAACAAGTTGTTATTCGCAGATTAAGTTTCGTCACAACAACTGTCATATATATTACTTTATAGATAACCTAACAAAATGTCGATACGTTTGAATCAATTTATTAACTAATGACGATGAAGATTATTTTGGCACTCGCCCAACATGGTTTAAAGAAAGGACATAGTACTTTGAAGATAACGACGACTACGACTTCGCTATATAAGATTCCGTTTGTCAAAAGCGTCTGTGTATAATTTGCTGACAAAAATTGAGCATCTTCTGGAGTATGCAACAAATAAGTAGGTAGGTGAGTTGTATTCGCTAGTTGTATTTACGTGCTGGTACGTATTAAAGAAACACGCTATTCATGAGTTCTTATTGCTTTCTCTGTCAACAAACAATCAACACTACAGAATATTTGAAGTAATTCAATACGTCAAGCAGAAATATTACCCTGGTTAATCAAAAATACGCAGTGCCATTGTCTAGGCATAGTATGGATGTACTTTTATGCTTGGTGGTTAATATTTTTGTTCGTTTCGTTCGTTCATCGTCACGTCAGTAACTATGCGAGAATAACTTACCCATAGAATTGTTTGGTGAAATGTAACAGTTGTTTCATTTCAATGTGTAGTGTTCGCGTAAACTTTAGAAAACAATATATACTTAGTTATTATAATTTATTTTACAAACATCGCAATGTACCTAAA
This sequence comes from Eudonia truncicolella, assembly GCA_949315975.1. NCBI lineage: Eukaryota > Metazoa > Arthropoda > Insecta > Lepidoptera > Crambidae > Eudonia > Eudonia truncicolella. The sequence continues at coordinate 13,545,630 of OX438837.1, read as the reverse complement.
TATACATAGTTTCATCAGTATTCTGATTTTGAACAACGACTTTAGCTGTTGACTGTACAACAACGAAGTTCCTTCCGCAGTTAGAATCGAACCCAGGACAGAACTCTCAACGGTTTCGCCGTTGCATTGGTCTCTCAAGTTACAAATTAATTCCGTTTACGCCACGTCGGCCATAATTATAACCCAACAAGCTGGACCAATAGCGGCCGTATACGTTTTGTAGTCTAATTAAATACGTCCAATTAATCAATGGAAAGCAATAAAAACGCTATGACGTCAACCGACCACAATTAAGTTTATTCGCACATATCCCTAATATGTAAAGGCTGTTGCATTACAGTTTTAGTGTCTTATAAATAAACAAAGAGTAAGCTCCGAATAGTTATTCCGTGTTTTGTTCCCGTCATGTAAATGTCATTTCAAATTAGAGTAAAAGAGACAAAACACGGAATAACTATTCGAAGCTTATTCTTTGTTTATTTGTAAAACCCTTAAAGTAAAACATCTAAAAGTAATTGAAACAAAACACTATCTACATACTGATCCGATCCGAACTCCTCGGAGAATCTAGTAGGGAACGGGGACACGCACTAGTTTGTAATGCCATTCCCTCTAGAAAATATCGGACGGTTCTTTTCCTACGGCTCGAGGAAACCTCTAAGTTTCTCGGGCCTGCCCCAAAAAAAGTCTAGTGACGCTAAAATTTCGCCTGACGCAATTAACAAAATACAAAAAAAAACTATCTATTACAAAATTCTATCCTCCGTGCTTCGATAGGCATGTAACGCCGTGTTGGTCCCGGCTGCATTAGCAGTCGTTAAAATCCGCACTGGGCCCACGTGGAGGTTTATAGCCCGTTCTCCTTGTGGTATTTCCATCAGGGAAGGCGCTTGCCCCTGCAGTGGGGACATAAAATGAGCAGGTGATGCTAGTGATGAGTATTTCCGAATCTACTCGCGTTTTTTTATTATTATTTAATCCTTTTTCTCAACTGCGAGAAATGCATCATATTGCAACTGGCACTGATCCTGCCCACCACCGAGAAAGTTAGACGGGGCACAGGGGGGAGACACCCACTAAAAACACAGTACGCCCTCCTTAGGTCTGTATTTTATAAATTTTATAAATATTTGATTTAGCTTCAGTGCAGCAAGCACTTAAAAAATTAAAAGTAAAAATTTTCTATAGCGTTGTGTTATCAAATTTGTGGTATTTCATCTGAAAGATGAATCTGCATAGCCCTTGGTTGCAATAACCGTCGGATAGATGGCGCACTCAAAAAAAATTAAAAATTAAAAAGCAGTGACAAAGTTCAGCGCTCATGTCAGCCTTCCCGGTAGCATAGCGGTCAGTGCAGCTGCCCGAATTGCGGAAGAACCAGGTTCGATTCCTGGCTGATTCGGGTGGGCGTTTACTTTTTTTACTGTATTTTATTAAAATTTATAAATATTTAATTTAGCTTCAGTGCAGCAAGCACTTAAAAAATAGAAAGTATAAAGAAGAATAATTAAAAAGGTCTTAAGTTATATCCCATTTTCTTCGGAGCACAATCACATAATTACCATTAGTCTACGAACGTCGCAATGCAACAATTCCACTAATCGCGTCATAGTCTCTGTCGTCCTACGCGAATATTGCAGCAGTGATCTCTCCCAATTCCTGTTGATATTATCTCTAGGAATTATCGTTACGTGGGAGTTAACTCTCCGAACCTACATAGCTAAGGCAGCGCTAAAATTAAACGTTATGAAGCGAGTGGCTGTTCCGGCAGACATAGTTAACACTTGCGACATACAGATGGCATAATTTAGATGTCTATGAGACGGAAATTTTATGTTTTGTTTAAAGAATATGCTTTTTACTATACAATGATTCTCCATATATCTAAGGGCATATCCTACGGGTATATCCTACGAGCTGGGCGGCGCCGGCGCCAACTCTATTTTTTGGAAAGAGATTGCTGATGGCCTCATACCTACGGCCTTTGCAGCGTTGCCGGACTTTTTTGGGGGCGGCGAGAAACTTGAAGGGTTCCTGAAGCCAAAACAAGTGTGACCGAAACTCCGTCAGAGGTTTTCTAGAGGTAATAGCATCACGTAAACGTGACCCTGTTCGCTACTAGATTTTCCGAGGGGTTCCGATCGGATCGGGAAAGGAACAACCCGTTAGCCTCTAAAGGCTAGGACCACGGCTCGGGTGGACTGGGTCATGGCGGTAGGGAGAAGCGCACAGGTACATGTCTCTACTAGGTATTAGAGCGCATGTAAATCGGGTTGTCGTACCCTTGTTGTACAAGTAGGGTGTTTTGGGCCTATGCAAGTGTGAAAGTTTAGTGTACCTATTATGTGAATGATAGTGATAATGAAGTGGCATTTTGAGCATCGGACCGGGCGCCTACGCAATTACGCATAGGGGTACGATTTTAAGTTCGGTGACAATAAGTCATGTTTTTACAGTATCAATTACTAGTGCTTCCATGCGACTGTTACTCGAAGTTACACATCACTGTTTTGACACAAATAATTCTGGAACGGTACAATAAAATTACGGTACCTTAAAGTTAATTGTAAATTTACAAAAGTGACTATATTTCATAGTACATTTTTAGGGAATATTCAATTTGGTTTTTAATTACCAGTGAGTTCCAAAAAGCGCAATCACTTCTCTGTGAATGGATAAACCACTACGCGGGTTCAGTGCGGATTGGTAGTTGTCAACGAATACTAATGTAATATAAAAACACGGGACCAACAGCGTGACGTTACGTGACTGCCGAAGCAGGGAGGAACTCGAGATGCAATTTTTTTTCAAAACCCGTCTTATTACTGGCCTTTGCGAATGTTGCTTAACTTCAGCAATCGCAAACCGAGCGCGTTTACTACTGCCATCAAGCATCTCATGCTCTATTAGATTTACAGATATCTCGTCAGACATTATATGAAGCGCCGCGTCGCAAATAGCCCGATTTACTGCCGAACCTTAGTCGTCCGATTGACAATAAAACCCGTTTGTTTTCCGTTCGCCAGTTAACTGCATTGCACAGTCTAAACTCAGCTTACAATAAACAAATGTTGCGGGCTTCTTCCCACACAGTGGGAGTTCTGGCATGGAAAAATCTGTCGTATCAACGGACCATACGATCATACCAACCTGCGTTTTGCTAGCGATACATACAACCTCTGTTCCTTTGTTCTATGTTAATATATTGGAGGCGTGAGTCCAGCTTTGCGATAGGTATCTTTAGCGATTTGATTAAGGCTGACCAGATGGCTGCTGACGTCGCAGCTCTGGTCAGGAAGAATATGATGGTGTCGATGTAGCTGATAGGAAAACCAGAACTGTAGACAATAATCAATTGTAAAACATAATTAAAACAGTTTTAATAATATATTTGCTGACGGTGATGATGGAACGTAAATTAGAACGAATAATAGATTTTAAACAAATAGCCATTAATAAGGTTGCCGCCTTGCGCGTGCGCCTAAGAATGCAGTCGGCTTCCGGATTCCCCGACAGCTTTGACATATCATCGCAGTCGCAGCAGCGTCACCCCAACTCATCCCGCTCAACATGTTACACTACAATGTTATATCTATCTATATGTTCACATATTTTTTGTCGGTCATCCTTTTTAACTGTTACACATTGTTGCAACCGTTATTATTAGTCCCATCCCATACTGGTCTGGGGCGTGAAAAGAATTTATCAGCTGTTTAACTTCCAGTGTATGTCCTAAGAGCCGACGAGGGTTCCAAGATTTATGAAAATTAATGTGACGTCGGGTCACTAATGGGTCGGTCACTAACGGGTCACCAATTTTGAGTACACTTACTCGTGTACTCAAAATTGGTGATTTCGTTACTCTGTCTAACTCTTTTTGGCAGATGGACGTGAGAATATGTATATATTTTTTTATTGCATACATAAATATTCCTTAAGGTATATTATCTACCTAAACAATGTACAATACATTAATAACAATGTCTTATTTAATTTTAATTTTTAAGTGCTAATTTTGCTGCAATGAAACTGAATTAAATATTTATAAAATACCATCCATCGGTTGCAATAACCGTTGGATAGATGGTACTGTGCCGCTAAAGCACTCAAAAATTAAAAAGCAGTGTAAAAATTCAGTGCTTACGTCAGCCTTCCCGGAAGCATAATGGTCAGTGCAGCCGCCCGGATTGCGGAAGACCCAGGTTCGTTTCCTGGCTGGGTGGGTAGGCATTTAAGTTTTTCACTGTATTTTATAAATATTCAATGTCTTATTAATTAGCTTCGGATAGACAAAAATTAAAAGGTCACATCGACAAGAGCGTGGTTTTAAGTTGAAGAAGAAGGAGATACAATGATACAACTTTGGCTATATATCACTCTACTCGTATAAGAAACAGGTTCTTGAAAGATAAGGCCGAGAAAACATATCAAAGTAGATAAAAATAAACTATCACTTCAAAAAATTCAAAATTTATAATCATTTATTCAGTTAAGGCAACATACAAGAAGCTCTTATGAATGTCACAATTGCATCGCTTCGTAAATCTATACAGGGCAACCTTGTTCCGAGAAGAACCGGCAAGGAACTCTGCAAGGGCATTTTTTTCTCCCTTTCTTTTACAGCTACACATAATGGAAAATGTTCTCCCTATCATATAAGGACACTTTCCATCACAAATCAGAACACAAAATTTAAAAAAAAACAATAATAACAATAAAATTAATTTAATAAAATGTTAAATTTAACGTGGTGACTAAGCCAATAGCCACAACACACACACAAATGTACTTTATTAATTATTAAATTACCCGTCAGACGTTGTCAAGTCCGCCAGTCTACCGCCACGCCATCTTGTGTGATTCTGTCGCCACAACAATGTTTGATTTTATAACCGACCTCACTACTAAGTTCCTCGGTCTTACCGAACTGTTGAATAAATAATAAAAATAATTTTAAATTAATGAAGGGCTTTAGTAGTGGACACTGGACATACAAAAAACCGGAAAGCTCACTAAAAGTCCTAAAATCAAAATGTGTGCCCAAAGCAACCCACGCCCACGTAGTGGAAAAATGAAATAAAAAGTTATCTTAACTTTTTTTACGACTTACCAGATAAGTTAACCACCCAAAACAAACAAGCAAGGCTTTAATGCAAATAAAAAAAAATGTAACGGGCTTGACAGGTTCAAGGCTGTGCTATCAATATAGCATTTCCATCGCCTACTATTATTAGTCACACAAGCCTTCCCAGCGATGATGGCCGGACAAACCTTCATTGTAGGGACTCCATACCCGTCATCCGGTCGATTGAAGTATACCTTCTTTTAAAGACAAGGATAAAAATCTAAAATGACTTTAATCACAGCTATTTAAAGTTCAATTCATTCCCTTATGTTCGTTACTTACGTCCACATACCGTTTAATGCAAATAAAAAGATAAATCGTATAAAAAAATTCCTTCGAGTAGTATCTGCTTTTCGAATTTATCGTAAAGTAAATATGTGTGATCTTAAAGTACTAGTAGCTACGATTTTACTGACATACTAGTTTATTGTAATATTCTTCGACTGTACAGACGCCTGTAGGTACATCAGACTACCACAAACTGTCAAATTTCTACAATAGACTTTGAACTTTATGTCGATCATTTAAGGCTAAACATTTATTGAAAAAATTTTACAGTTACTGGATAATCTGATATGCAGAGAATAAACATTCCGTGTTTTGTTCCCGTCATGTAAACGTCATTTTAAATTAGAGTAAAAGACAAAACACGAAATAACTATTCGGACCTTATTCTTTGTTTATTTGTAAGACACTTAGTGTTTAAAAACTTGTTTTATGGCTTACGTACACACGCCTGCACATCAACCTACCACAAACTGTCAAATTCCCTCAATAGACTTTGAACTTTATGCCTTAACGATATGGTTGAAAATGTATTGAAAAAATTTAACAGTTTTGCATAAGTTGATGTACTGGCGTCTGTACCTAGTACCTACCCATACATATAGGAGTATACCAAGATATAGCGTAGGCAAAGTTTAAGTACGGTAAAGATAAGCCTGCTCTTCTTTAAATTTTTCTTTGTTTGATGATAATAGATGACAGTGATTGATGATTAATGAATGATTAATGAATTATTAATGATGAATGTAAACTGATCTTTCCCCGATCCCCTTGAGTTTCAGGAAAAGTGTGAACAGAGGACCTCACGCAGACTTCTTGAGGTAATATTGTTTTCTTAAGTTTACGCGATCACTACACATTGAAATGAAACAACTTTTACGGATCTACTCGCGTTTATTTTACACATTACTTTTAATTAATGTTTATCCTGAAGTTTCGAACCCTTTGCAGGGTCCGTGGTCACAGGGAGACTGAGGTGTAAAATAAACGCGAGTAGATCCGTAAAAGTTGTTTTATTTCTTGAGATAATTTAACATCAGTTTTACTTTTGTTTTCTAAAGTTTACGCGAATACTACACACTACAAACACAGCTTATGTGAAGGATTCCTACCAATTTGCCAACGATATCAAAAACCTACATCTCGCTGACAATGAAACTATGGTTAGTTTTGATGTGCAGTCCTTATTTACATGCCTACCAGTACAGGATTGCATTGAAATTACCAAAAAACGACTAGCAGAACAAGATATGTCTTATGAATATGCAGTACTATTAGAGCATTGTCTAACATCTGGCTACCTTTTGTGGAATGACATTTACTACCTGCAAGTAGAGGGTGTCGCCATAGGGTCCCCTGTTTCGCCCGTCGTCGCCGATATCTTTATGGAAGACTTCGAGGAGAGGGCCCTGAGCACAGCACCGGTAACCCCTAGGTTCTACAAGCGGTACGTAGATGATACCTTCAATATCCTACGAACTGATAAAGTTTCTGCTTTTCTAGATCATCTTAATCTTGATCTCCATACATCCAAAAATACAATTCACAATGGAGTTAGATGCAGACAGTAAGCTAGCTTTCTTGGATACTTTAATCATCAGGAATCCAGACCATAGTTTGAGTCACACTGTGTATCGTAAAGTAACCCATACAGATAGGTACCTCATTGGTGATTTTCACCACCATCCAAAACAGTTGGCTACTGTAGGGAAATCTTTGTTTCAGAGAGCTCGCGGTATCTTGACACCCAACACCTGGCTGCTGAGCTTCAGCGTGTCAAGCAAGTACTACAGGACAATAATCTGAAAGTACCACGACTTCGTCACAGAAACGCAATAAACCAACCACAGTCGAGCGCCAACCTGATGTACTTCCATATATGAAAGGTGTCACTGACAAGATTGGACATATCTTAAAGCAAGCTTCAAGCAACACTTACTTCAAGCCGCCGAAGAAGATCAACCAATTTTTACGACCTGTCAAGTGCAACATACCCCTTCAAGAGACAGGGGTGTACAAACTGGACTGCGTCTGTGGGCTCTCTTACATCGGGCAAACAAAGAGAAGTGTAGGAACCCGTGTTTAAGAACACATAGCCGACGTCAAGCATAGGCGCGAAAATAAGTCCGCAGTATGCGAACATTCCCTTGAGGGGCCCAACCATTACATTAGATTTGATAAACCACAAATACTCGCTAGAGAACAACGATTCATCCCTAGGATGATACGCGAGGCTATTGAAATTAAAAAACATCCTAATTTTAATAGAGAAGATGGTTGGAATCTACCACCAGCCTGGGATCCCATCATACAAAATATTAAATCTCAGCCCCAACACCATACTGCCAGACCAAAAGATACTGTAAGCTCTTTCTGCGTAAAACAGAACGCACCTGATTAAATTTAAATGAGGGTATACAAGCTACTAACTAATTATGAGACGACCAACACCTCAGTCTCCCTGTGACCACGGACCCTGCAAAGGGTTCGAAACGTCAGGATAAACATTAATTAAAACTAATGTGTAAAATAAACGCGAGTAGATCCGTAAAAGTTGTTTCAATTCAGTTTTACTTTTTGTACTTTTTTGTTATACTTCAACTTTACAACAATAATCGAATCTTCAACTATGACATAGCGCTTTCCCGCCATGAAGTACGTATGAACACGTTGAGTAATTCGAATAGATAATATTCAAAAATCGAATGTCAGTCCAACCGTGCGGTCCAAGATATGCTTGTAAGTGAAGCTCATGAGCGTGTAAGCACCCTTAAGACAGGTTACAAATTAAATTACGGTATCTCTAAATTTCGTGAGCAGTAACTAATGCGGTGAGCGTGACTCGTACCGCACGGGCAAGTAACAGTTTTTAAATGTGCTATTAATGACATTGTATGATGAGATGTATACTAAATCAGTATAATAAACGTTGACTTAAATATAGCTTAACATTTTATAGGAGTACCGTCAATCGTTGTAGAGGCTAAAGACCGCGTAAAGTCGCTGCAAGCAGACAGTTTAAAATGCAGTAAAAATGTTCGCAATCTACATGACATTGAGTAAGGTCTTCACCCATTAACGGATCAGGCCGTCAACATGCTGCAACATTATTAACTAAACTGAACACGTCAAAGTCAACCTTACATTACACAAATAGAGTGGTCATATATCAGCATGCGTGAATGCAGTCGAAAGTTGGCCGAATTTCAGTATCGTATCTAGACCTGATAAAAATGCTCTGCACTCTCACAGCCGGAACATTGGAAAGCAATTAACCTTCACACGCGACCGTTGGCCGACTAAAGGCTTGTGCACACTGAGTGACATTAGATAATTATCATCATACTCAGATACAGATACTCATACCCCGATCTTCGGCTGTTCTAATCCAATCTTCTGGTCCCTACCTCTTCTCTTATTAAATCTTAAATCTTCTGGTCTACTGACCCTGATAGGTAGGGTATGGCAGTGGGAACTACGGGTCCAGCTGTCTTTTCAAGGGTACCACGGGAGTTCGGATCCTAGGCCCCTTGCCGGTTATGTCTTCGCGGGCGTCTCCTGCAGGTCCTGGACATGGGTTGGACTCGTGGTGGCTATGTGGTTAGCTGTAGAAGTGGGAATGTTCGTCTGCCTGGTTGAGGTCTGGCCAGGCTTCCATTTCGTGCACAGCGAGCGGGTCCGAGTAGCGGTCTAGGTGGGAAAGGATCTGCAGGGCACGTGAGTTGTCCATAGTTGGTTGTTCTGCTCGGTGGTTTTCATTGAGTAAGCTTCCAACAACTCCGGCACTAGTATGGATAACTAGTAGAGGCGCCCGCTAGATGCAATGTCTCCGGTTGAATCAGCCGCATAGGATTTTGGAACTGATGAGGTGCCTAGATGGGTACTGAGAAGTGAGTGGGCTTACAACTCCGCCACCAAAGAGGACATTTGGTAGTCAGCTTTAGAGTTGACGACCCAAGCAGTAGAACTGCAAGTTGTCCTTGTTCCTAATATCAAGGTAGGTGGACTATACGTGTCCAAAGAGCAACTCGCTCGAGACACTAGTCTTAAAACTACCGGATGAAGAATGCGCTTCGGCGCGTCCTGATCCGGCGTTATGACCTGACGTAGATGGTCCCATGTGCTTGCGTATGGATATCTGACACCTACTTTGTAATCGCTAGGTTGGTAGGGGTGTCAGTATAAACTTTAAAGTCGTGTGTAGCGGGGTGTTCTAATTCAACTGCTGCTAGCCACTAAAGATAGATGCAATAGCAGGAGTACTATGGCAAAGCAATGATGATGTGACGCTTGTTGCGATCCCGGATCACTCTGGCGGTACTGGGACATACAATAGATTTTAATAGGTATGCTCTCCTTCTCCTCTCCCCCTTTCCTCTTCCGGTGGTTGGTTGGTTGAGGTAGAGAGTCGTACATAACCATCTACATCTCCCCGAGCGCAGTGGTATGTCTAAAACATCTGCTATTAAATGGAAAACGGCGAAACATTAAAACTTTACATTAGACAAGTAAAACCGCGCACGCTATCTAATAAAAGCTCAAAAAACCTCGAACACTCGCCACCTAGTGAAAAACCGACCTTACATCCGACAGATCAAACCGAACATGCCACCGGCGAGATATCATTGCAAAGGCGCGCAGATAACATTGTGGACTCGTGGTGGTGTTTTTTGCAAGCGAGTGTAAGTAACGGTGGTGCCCACTAGAACAAAGACCAATGAGACGCTATGTCCGATCATAGAGCATGATGTTTGACAGAGGCTGGAACGTGTAAGCGACAAAAAAACTGTAGCGGTCGACTCCACGTGGCACAGATTAAACGCTGATAAACAAATCGGGAGTTCGTTGGCTTAAGATCGTGAAAGTTAAGCAACTTACGCAATTCCGGTTACCGAATGGATGAGCAATTAGGAAAATATCTTAGTATTCCGAACGCAAGTGAAGCAGTTGGTCCCGGTTGGCAGTCGCTAAAACCCACCAAGGCTATGGCCGGATGTCTTGTGACTTTTTCAAAAAAGAAAGAGCCAAAAAGAGATGTCTATCTGTACATATCGAGGCCTTCCGCATTGCCACAAAACATGAAACTACATACCAAACAAAGAATGCAGCCAAAAACTTTAAAGCAACAAAAGCGTACTCAAGATAAGTAGGTCAGTTCCGAATAATCGAAACACATCAGGGCGTCACAGATTGACATTCCAAACAATTCCACGATATCACCGTTAATTAAGGAGCGTATTTGCAAGATAACATATGGGCAGTAGTAAAAAAACGATTGCTTCTGAACGCTGCATTGACCTGTGCATATCGCCGATACAATGTTAAGATCCGGTTGGCAACTTTTCGCGCGCCAGGGTACCGCGCTTTTTTTTAAACAGCTAGCCCCGCTTAGCATTTAGGCTATCGGCCGATACTTGTCAGAAACATTCGAGAGGCGATACATCAAAGAGCATCCGATAGTTTTTTAATCTGCATGAAGATTGATTTAGGTGTCAGCAAAAAAGTTTCTACGACTTGCGTAGCGTTATTACAGTGTTAATCAGACAAAGTGTCTTAGTGATGATTGGATGCGTAAAATGCAAATCATGTAGCATCATGATTTTGAAAGCTTGCACGTTGCTTTTTAGTTTTGTCTGTTACTACTGTAAGTTAGTGCGAGTAATCATAAAAAAAAATAATGCGAACTACTTGCATATTTTAAAGCAGTGCAGACACTAGTCTCAGGAGCAGGTAGGTAGTCAGTTTTCATTTCTAATCTAATAAAGGTATAATGGAGATCTTTTTCTTTTTCAAGAAATGATAAGTTATTAACCGTTTTCTGCTCATAATAGGGTTGCCAGTTCTTTAGATATACATAAATAAATAAAAAAGAAACGAGCGAGCTTTACAGTAATCGCATATGATGTGCAACATTTGACATCTCACCTTAGTAATAAGCAATTTTAACATTATATTCTAAAAGAAATGAGTCAGGTTACATCATTTTATAACTATAAAATAAATTCAGTAAATACTCATTGGAAGACATTTGACATATCAAAATGACCTTTGATAGTCAAATGACACAATATGTCAAAATAATAGTATGTCATTATGTCATGTTCATAATATCGATTTTAAATTTACAAAATGGCGCGCGCTTCCCCGACTTCCTGTCAGACTGTTACACATACTTCCGTCACATTTCACGAAATCAATCCCACAAATTGTATATATAGAAAGCGAGCGGGAAGATTTTATACATCAAAAAGCAAAAGGATTTACTGATGAAGACATACAGTGCCTTGAAATTGGTGTGCAAAAACCGAGAGATGAGTAACTTAAGGAGTAATAAGAATTAAATAGATTTACTTCGAAACCAAGCAAAAGAATTAACACATTCAAACCACTCGAGCTTGTCCAAATTACATGTTGCCTGTGCCTACAAGATTGAATGCACTTGACCTAGGTCAAAGCATTTTCGGATAACACACGGATAAAATAATTAACGGAATTAAATGTGCTTAAAAATTTGTTGCTAAGTGGCACTTGACATAGAAACGTATCGAACATCGGTTTTTTTTATGTGATGGAATGTTTGGCTATAATCGTAAAATGCCATTAGCGAGCCATGCAAATAAAAAAGGCCGTCTTAAATGTGCATTATAATTTAAAAAATAACGAACTTAATTAATGCATGAATCGAAAGAATCTAATCACGTTCTTTTTTGTTTTGTCCCGATTTTGTTTGCAGTCCCGATCCTGCAAATATACCGACAGGCTAAAAAAAGAAAAAAGAAAAGAGACATCTTGGCGGGAAAGTCAAGAGCCTTAAATGCGATTTTGTTTTGTTTTCTAAAATTTGTGTGGAAGAATGGTGGATTATTAACCGTTATGTGTTCGTGAACGTACATGAGCGTTGACATACGAAACAAAACAGTGCAACGTCACATATTAAATTATTTCAAGAAGTCCGCGTGAGGTTTCAATAAAGCTCCAAATCTTCACTGGTATCAGTGGTATCAAGGGTTTGAAAGTGAATATAATTTGTCACTCCGCATTACTGTTATCATTAATTATCATTTATTAACAAAGTAAAATTTTTCTATTTATATATAAGTTGTAAGAAAAATACTTTGACAATGGCTAAATGCGCTAACCGCACGAAGCCAACAACTAAAGGAAAATAAAGCAATATACAGGCTGTTTGGTAGAGGGTTGTCAGAACGAAACAGGCGTGTTGAGAGGGCCAAGGGCTACCTTGTTCAGGCCCAATAACCTATTGTTATTTTAACATTACTCTTTCGCATTTTGTCTTCCAATAATCGAAACTTAATCTTTAATCTCAAATAAAAAAACATATAATAGAATAGGTGCCACCAAAATGTTTTTTTTTTAATGTAAATGTTGTGTTGTTTTACTAAAGGAGAGAACAACTTGAAAAACAAAACAAGCCTACAAAGTTTTTGAAGTGGAAATATAAAAACTAAAACACATATATAAGCTCAATTACAAAATAAAATAAAATTGATCGAATTCTTCTAATTCTATGAGAATATCTCCAATTCATGCCCATTCTAACGGTAGGTATGCCATATGCATTACAAATCTTTTAATAACTTGATTAATTTGCTAATTTCGTCCACTCGGGCGGAATTTCGATTTTTGGGATCATTAATTAGCCTATTTAATTACCATGTCTGGAGAAAGTAACAACCCTGTATATGAGAAACGCGAGTTGATACCTAATTAGTGGCCACGTAAACATTAGAAGATGATGATGATGTTCGGTAATTTATATAAAAAAAAAAAATTAGCAAGTACAGTACGGTTTTGATTGTCTTGTAAATGTAAAAACTTAAGTAAAAACTAGACTATGGAATGAAACGTCCGCTATTTGGTATATTCCTATCTGTCACTCCGTTTTGTCCACCAGGGTGACAGTTGGGAAGACAAAGTAATTATATAATTTATATTTATATTGCCATATGGACAAGTTGTACTTATATGTTGCGCTTCAAGCTATCACATATTTTCGACGTTAGAACCACAAACCTAAGCAAAACATTTTTATGAAACAATCATATACCTTAGCTGCAATAGTGTTGATAGAATATGTTACATTTTATGGTGCAGATAGCAATAGTAATAGAAATAGGTTACTAGTGCCAGATATTGTTGTCGATTTGAGCATAGTAATGTAATGTTGTAATATAGTATAATGTAAGAATATAATATAATATATTGTAATATAATGTGCAAAAATAGTAATAATAATAAAATCTGTATGAAATTTATTGTTACTAACTCAATATGGACTACGGTCTGAAATAAATTATTTGATTTGGATTGAGTATTTAAGCCACCTCATTTACCAAATATTGTTAGCACACCAAATAAATTACGAATCGAACAAGAAAGTGTACCAGCAACAACAACTAGAATAATTTCGCTCACGATACGGCCAGCAAAAAAACATAATCAACCAACTACCTACCAAATGTTTAACCGAAACTGGTATAGTAATTAAGATGAAAATTATTATCTAGTTCTAATACAAACATTACCTCTGTGTGGCTAAACGAGCGAGACAAACTCCAATTATACGAAGCGTAATAGAAAGTTCCAGATGTAGAGCAGTTTTATTACTTGTACCATCTCGTAATAATAAGATTATTTTCATGGATTATATGCCAATATTAATATTTCATTATTGATGAAATTTCAATGGTCATAAAGTGTCTATTCGGACAAGGTGTCCCAATATATTGCGTCCGAGTCGTCATCAACTCCATTTTCCCTTTGAAACTAATAAAATATCATAAATTTTTCTAATCCTATATTGTTTCTAAAAATTTGTGCTTGCGCACTTTACAATGAACACATCTACTCGCGATCATTTTATACAATTAGTATTGTATCGTGACTTTTCGGACCAGCATCCTGACGTTTACATTATTCGTGGTTACAAAGCGACTGAGAAGACACACTTATAACTTTTGCTTCAATTAATATTTTTATTTTATTTTAAGGAAAGATGTCGCTATAGAAGTAATTTATCTATATAAAATTAGACGGTAGTCGATGTGGCGTGGGAAAAATATAATAATTTTATAAAAATAGCCTATTCCGTCCTAAATCTGATCAAAGACCTCCCCCAACCCTTCCACTTCACACGTTAAATAAACAAATCACTCGTAACTACGTATTTTATCGGTCGTACCAACATGACACGACAGGACCAGCCATAAATCAAGGCGCGGTGATTTGCACGTGCCACGGTGTAGTATAACGTGCGCAACCGGCACGCCCATGTGCCATTATTTCGCTAGTCTATGCCATTTTTAGGGGTCCCTGGGCGAGTATGTATAAAAGAGAGAAAAAAAACTTATTTTTTATTCAAAATTAACTATTGCCCACGACTTTGTTTTGAGGCGCGACTTTCCTACAGAAACCTGTTACCGGGATTGAGTATCCTACTCGTATATCCTAGTACGGGTAATGGTCTATTTATAGCAAAATTTATACAAATCTGTTCAGCTGTTCTCAAGTGATGTGCTTAACAACGAACAGCCGTTGATTTTTGTTTATATACTGGTATAGATAGATGAACATTACACGTATTCCGTCCTTCGGAGGGCACTTCGGTGATGATGATTTAAGCTTTATGGTTTTATCAAACCTTCATTGTAGAATTTATACCACCTACAAGATGTAATCAACTCGGCAAGAGGTAATTCTTGTTCAGAGATGTCAACACTGCGGTTAAATATTAAATTAAACATGAGTCGTCTAAATCAAATCAAACATATTTTAACAAAATAAACAAAAATCTAATTTATCAACTAATCTTAAAATGACTTATAAACAACTATTGTTTTCTAAAGTTTATTGTTTTTTAAAGTTGTTTCATTATAAACAACTAATAATGAAACAACATAAACTTGAAACTGGCAACAATACTTCTCGAAACATTGAGAACGTATGCCATACACAATACAAATGAGATTAATATAAACTATAATAATGGAATTTAATTTAGGGGAGAATCCAACAAACCCCCCAGGCTTGTAGGATGTAGGGCGAGACATACGGAGAAGTGCTTTTGAACAAAATCCTACACTTATTTAATACAACTGTTCAAACTGTTTTAAGACTTTGAGACCTCTGTAGAATTTTGCGTTGTGAAGTCAAGTCCAGGCAATTGTTTGTAAGCCCTAGACTTAAAATTTTATTCCTAGCTATAGAATAGGAACATAAAGGGATTACATATATTAATTATATACGGGTGTTAATTAAACGGTTAGCAAAGTATTCGTATTTTTGTTAGCAAAAAAATGCTAGTTGGGCAGCAACTTATGGTCAGCAAATATTTCTAAATCAGTCTGCAACTTATATCATTCTGAACAGCAGTCTTATGTCGCTCCCCCCTTCCGTGACTGGCCCTCGCTACGCAGCGCTTCGTTCGGAAAAAAAATTAACTTAACCTAACCAACAGTAAGGATTTCTTATGCTGACCGATTGTATAATTCTGCTGACTAAATAATAATTTTGTTGACCAAATATTTATTTTGTAATACAAATAAATTATTTACATTATATACTAGTGGTCGCCTAGTGGTCGAAGTTCGACCGTAATTTAATTAAGGCTGCACGGATTGTATCCAAAGCAATGAAAAATTATAAAAGATAGAATGTGAGTTTGGATTGGGAAAAATGTATGAAACAATGTTTATTTAATTTAATGTATTTTTTATGCATAATTTTAAAAAAAATTTAGCATTCTGCACTCCTTCTCTATATAAACTATAAGTCTGCGAAATTTCATACTCCTCCGTCCGCGCAATTTTCGTAAAAAGGGGTACAAAGTTTTTGCTTCACGTATTAATATATAGATATAACATACATTAAGTTATTGGTGAATAGCTTTTAAGCAAGAAAGCTAAGCCACTCCTGCAAATCCTGCAACAAGCTTTAACAAATAATAAAAAATAAAAAATATTCCTCTTCCCTCTCTTCAGAACTCTCTGTTACCCATTTCGATGGACCTCAACATTCTTGGCGTGGACATCGGCCAGGAACTGAATCCAAAATGCTACATCGAGAGTGTTATTTTAACTGCCTCCCGTAAGTTGGGTATTCTCAATAAGGTGAGGCGGGTTTTCACTCCCGAGCAGCTCTGTTTGCCGTACAAGACGCAGGTGCGATCGAGCACCTATGGAGTAGTGTTCCCATCTATGGGACGGCTCCGCTAAATAGCTCCTCGATGCACTTGATAGACTGCAAAGGCGAGCGGTACGCATTATTGGAGATGCTGAGCTTACAGCCTCTCTTGAGGACCTCCAGCTGCGTAGAGCATTGCTTCTCTCAGTGTCTTCTACCGGAATTACTACGGAGTGTGTTCTGAAGAACTTTTGTATCTAATCCCATCCTCTCCTTTTCTCCCTCGGACTTAACGTGCTGGTCTTAGGAACCACCATCATACTGTACCGGCAATCAGTACTCGTACCAAAAAATTTGCCAAGTTGTTCCTTTGTAAGACCATTCGGCTTTGGAATTATTTGCCGGTGCATATGTTTCCCGGCTCCTATAATCCCGGGTCTTTTAAGCGGGGCGTCAAACGGCATTTATGCAGGCCGTCATCACAGTATATATTTAGCTATTTAGTATATATATATACTGTCATGAATGGGTGCGCTTGTTACCGTGCTTGTTCCACAGTGAGGAGTGCTCCCATCACATTTTGGACTGCATCGGCTGCTTGCCATCAGGCAGGATCAGGATCAGGCAGGTGGCCACTATGACGATTATAGATAAAAAAATTAAAAAAAAACTCTATTTTTGATTACTATTATTTATACGGAACTATTTTCTTAAACCAAACTCACCTATACCCTCCACATTTAGTGCGAATTGTGTAAAATACTCGGAATTCACAAGTCTAATATTGTGTAGTTTAATAATGCCTCTCTATCAATGTAAGTTAATACTATCGGCTTCTTTCCAAAATACCAGCGTGTTGAGACCTTCAGGGTTTCAAACTACCTATGGATTTAATGGAGGTAAAGAAAGAGAAACATAGTTCCCAATATTCTGGTTAATCCCAGGATAATGTTTCAAAGCTAACACCGAGTATTTGCGACAATTGAAAAGATGACATCGTACTAAATTTCTATGGGTGAATAAGATAGGAATTTTGTATTCATATCGGATTTTCAAATATATTTTATCGACCTACATTCTACGGATAGGTACAACTGTCAAACTCTGAGATGCACACACGCATACATCTTTATAATCAAATTGTAAATAATGCAAGAGGAGCTCAAATATCGAATAATTATAGATAAACATCTTAAAAAATATAATATAACAAATAAAAATATGAGAATATAAGCGAATTTATGTACTTCAAATTGCTGTGCCCGACAGGATCCATAATGAACCTGTACCTATATTATAACAACTTTGTAACATTATGGTGTGCAATAAAAATATTGAGTATTGAGTGCGATGGCGCAGCGGTTAATGCACCCAGTCTGCGAGTGCTGAGGTTAAGCAACTTTCGCAAAGGCCGGTCATCGGATGGGTGACCAAAAATGTATTATCTCGAGCTTCTCCGTACTTCATAAGGCACGTAAAGCCGTTGCTTCCGGCTGCATTAGCAGTCGTTAACAACCACTAGGCCCGCGTGGTGGTTTATGGCCCATTCTCCCTATCCATCAATAGGAAAAGCTCGTGCCCCAGCAGTGGGGACATTTAAAATGAGCTGATGATGATGAAATAATGCAAAAGTTTTTATATATCACGTCAGTTTTAATTTCAAAATTACCGGTGTGATTCAAAAACCGTCCCCCTGATGATAGACAGACCACGAAAATCACCATCATCATCATCATCATCATCATCATCATCATCATCATCATCATCATCATCATCATCATCATCATCATCATCATCATCATCATCATCATCATCAGCAGCAGCAGCAGCAGCATCAGCATAGAAACGTCCCCATGCAGCACTTCCCACTTGAACATGAAGCACATGAAGAGATAGGACCATAACCCACAACGCTTGCCCTTACGTGCACTGGTGAGTTTTAGGGACTGTTATCTTACGACAACAACCGGGACCATACAAACCTAGGGCTGAAATATTTTAATCACTCTTTGACCTACGAGTACCTACCTATATTGCGTGGTAAAGTTCGAAGTTAAAAATTCAAAATTCAAAATTGGTTTTTTAAGGATCATTCTTCTAAAGAGAAGGTGACTAAATAATCACCCTTAACAATCAACCTTTAAATTTCCCAGGCACTATAGATCAACGTTCGTCCTGCCTTATCAATTATTCGATTTGACAAGGAGTTGGCAATTTTTTTTTCTGCCCAACACATAGGTATGTAGCTGCCATTCTATTTTATATTAGTGAGGAGATAGAATCTCGTGCACGTACAACAGGCCACAACGCGATCGCAACACTCACAAGCCGGTATAGCTTTTATTACAATAGCTTAAGGACTAGGAGAGTTTGTAAGGTGATTCGTTCAATCTGTCGGGTGCTGTACCCCCAATTACGTATGCACGAACATGCCGACATATCTATATGGAGTGCGGACATCGAAAAAAGAGTTTAACGACCTTTTGATTAATTATTATTGGAGTAGGAATATTTTACAATGCAAAACGTAACTAGTTCCTACTATTTTTGGGTTCACCATCTTGGAAGAAACTTTAATTGAAATTTTTGAAAGCTTTTTTAAAGATCATCATCAGCCTATAAGAATCCTACTGTTGGGCTTAGGTATTCCTAAATGAAATATTTTTATTGCAAATGGTAAGAACTGATCATAACATAAAAAATTATAGATAACAAGGGTTGGTTTTAACGACTCTATCCTACGACAACAATCGGGACCAACGGCTTCACATGCCTTCTAAAACGTAGAAAAGCTTTAAATATTTTTAATTGGGCCTTCTTAATTGACCCCTTGATTTGACATTGCGAAAGTCGCTAAACTTGCAAGATCGATGTCCGAACGACCAAGCCACTACGCCATCGAGCTTTTTAAATATTGTATTTTCGTTAACTAAGATTAAGGCATTTGCCCAACCGTGGGACGAAATAGCCTTAATAAAAAAGTGAAACTAAAGAATAAGAATTGAGAACAAACAACGGTAAAAACCTTCACATTTGAAGGAACTTTTTGAAGTAAAATACACTTTAAACAAAAAAAGCTCATTTACTTAATTAAAAATTAAATTTTCACAATTTCCTAAAGGAACCTCGTCATTCACATAAATGCACTGGATGGATAAAAATACATTACATATTTTTATTTCATTTATAAGAATTAATTCCTAAATTTAACGTATTAAACAAAATGATGTTCTCATATCATACAGTTGCTGAAAGCTTAACAATTTACATTAAGACAAACATATGTAAAACCACGTTTTGATATAGTTTTAATTGCTCCGCTTTATTATAATGTTAGTGTAAATAACCGACAATGGATTAAAAAACATGCAAATTCAACACAAAACCTGCTAATAAGTACAAAATTAATGTATCGATTACTAATTTATTTATGAAAAACAGTGTCTCTTAGATGACTGGTTTTTTTTTTTCTAAATTCTAGAAACGGGTAACTAAAAATAATCAATTAGTCTAAGCTATCAACGATAAAATTCAACACAGTAAGTATCTTTATTAATTTATTCATTTATTTGTAAAATGTTGACAGACAGATTTGTCACTACAAGAGTGTACAGACGTCAACGAGTGTGTACTGTAAATTCCGAAAATGATTTTTTTCAAATGGCGATTAATACCATTCGCATATTTTACCACTTAAATTTTTCTCAATAGCTACTTTTCCCGAAGGGCTTTCTAACCATTCGCATATTTTCCCACTATATTTATTTTTCAATAGCTGATTTTCCTGACGGGGTTTTTTACCAATCGCATAATTTACCACTTTATATATTTTTTCTAAAGGGATTTTTGAAAGAAGCGGATATTCTTTGTCGCATATTTCCTAATATGCTTACTTTGTCATTGTGAAATATAACTACAAGTATACAAGTATTATTATGTTATTATGGAGTACAATTTCCTGACAATTTCATTACGAATAATCGTTTGTAAGTTTGACAAAGTAGTCACTACATTAAGTTTATAAATGTACTTACAAAAGGTAAATTTATTTTGTTTAAGCTATAAAAAATACAAAATGCGTATTACGTATTTTACTTTTATTTTGAATACATAGTATAAGACCGAGTACAACCTATTAAAAAAATCGATACGGTGAATCAAATGGTTACTTATTAACTTAAACGGATTTATTGATTCTCCAAATCAACTATCAAAAATTTCGCTTCGATGTCCTGATCGGCGAACTCGTTCCTCAAACTTATTTGCGATTCCCGCTGAGCATACGGCATATGCAAGAAATAGATTTCTTGTCAGAGCGTGCAAAACCTATAATAAAAAATTTACTGACATTGATATATTTCATTGTCTTTGTTTCTGCAATAAGAAATAAATAAAAATAAATGTACTTAAAATATGTTATACCTATACTAACTAGTTAACTATAATTAAATGTCACAAATCCCGTTATTCTCAAAAGTTTTAGACCAAAAGTAGCTTAGTTTGAGGAGCAGAATCAATCCTTGCATTTAAAGCCCAAAGACACAGTACAACAATAGCTAAACTGTGCCAATGGTCAGAGACATACTTACTGTATACTTGTTTGTTGTTTTCACAATCACAAAGTAAGCAGATTAGGAAATATGCGACAAAGAATATCCGCTTCTCTCAAAAATCCCTTTAGGAAAAATATATAAAGTGGTGAATTTTGCGATTGGTTAAAAACCCCATCAGGAAAATCAGCTATTGAAAAATAAATATAGTGGGAAAATATGCGAATGGTTAGAAAGCCCTTCGGGAAAAGTAGCTATTGAGAAAAATTAAAGTGGTAAAATATGCAAATGGTATTAATCGCCATTTGAAAAAAAACATTTTCGGAATTTACAGTACACACTCCAGACCATCCAAAAATGTTTTTTTTTTTCAATAAATAATCAAACATATACCATAGATATAAAGTTCAAAGTTTATTGAGAAAATTTGACAGTTTGTAGTAGTCTGATGTGCGTGTGTACAAACACATTCCGCATCATTTGACAAGACCGGCAAGACCGGTAATCGGATGGGTGACCAAAAATATATTAGGTATCTCGAGCTCCTCCGTGCTTTGGAAGGCACGTTAAGTCGTTGGTCCCGGCTGCATCAGCACTCGTTAACAATCTCCAATCTGCACTGGGCCCGCGTGGTGGTGGTTTCTGGCCCGTTCTCCTTATCCAACCATAAGAAAAGCTCTTGCCCCAGCGGTGGGGACATAAAGAGAGCTGGTGATGGTTATAGTGATTACAAATTATACGATATTAGTTTATTATTATACAAAGTAAATGAAAACAATTTATATATTATTTTTTCTTTCTGCACTCCTTCTCCTTAAAAGCTTTAACTATGCCAAATATCACATTCCTCCATGTTCTTCAAGTATTAAATAGAAGATGTTGCAAATACAGTAAGTATGCAAATCTGACCACCACAACTACTACAACAACATTTATTTTACTTACTCAATATTACTAATGTTAAGTTACTAATATCTACGTAATAAGAGAGGTTGAGTCACTAAGTATGACTGATACATGTCCACATGATGCTTACATAATATAATATCGTGTTATTACCTCACTGTATAAGGTAGAACACAGGTTTCCTAAAACCCGTCTGGATAACTAGACATTCAGCCTGATAGAAAGCGATCACCGAAGCTCATGAACACTTGCAACACCAAAGGTATCACAGTTATCAAAGGTATCAAAGGTATTGCAGTTCCTACAACTTAAGTCTCGACTCCAACCCCAACGCCTCGGAGAATCTAGGAGGGGAACTCTAAAGATCATCTAAGATTTTTTTAAAGAGTTCGATTGTCCCAGATGGCATTATCAGCGTCACCGGACTTTTTTGGGGGCGGCGAGAAACTTAAAGGGTTCCTCAAGCCGTACGAAACGAAACAACGTCAGAGGTTTTCTCGTCAGAGAGAGAATGGGCAACACGCACTAGGCGTGTCACCGCTCCGAGGGGATCGGATCGGATCAGGGGCAGAACAACGCGAAGGCGCCTCTAAAGGCGTCTCGGCTTGGATGACCGGGTCGTGGGGTGTGATGCTCTGAGGATGTTCGATCACTATGGCATAAGAAACCTTTTTTTTTCTCGCCGCCGGTAAAAGTCCGGTTACGCTGTACGGGCATAGATGCATAACTGCATAATCAAATCCTCAAGTTCAACAACCGGCTAGGTATAATACCCAATGTTCTGTTCACACCTATAACGGACTGCGATCATCACTTACCTTCGGCAAATCATTCAAACAAAATAAAAAATAAGGAAATAAGAACGAAAGCACGAAGTCACGCTAAAGAAAAGTACTCTTCACAAACGTTACTTGCTTACATTACAGAATCTAGGTTGATCTTGGTGACGTCATACAGTACATGTCAGTGAATAGCAAATTGGGATCGGCAAGTGTTAACATTCAGACTAACGTTTCAAATTCAATTATGCAAATTGCGAGCTGCACCTAACATACCACATAACGACATAATATGTGAGCTCCAATTATATCTGGAGAATGTATTGGCTCTAAACATAGTATGGACTGTACTTCTATTGTTAAGGCATAAAAAATAATCAACGACTCTTTCACATTTCAATAATGCACTTAATTAGTAAAAAACCAATAGTCTAAAACCAAATTGTTCTCAAAACAAATGAGGACCGATATCTAAATTCAAAACAAACAAAAGCACATCACTAGAGCGAAATTCAAAGCCAGACGCATTTCCCATAGGTTAATTGCGAGCGGCGAATTTCGCCGGCAGGTGGTGACGCAAGCCAATGCCAAGGCCCGTGCCGTTGACCGCGTCCGGCATTTGAGTTCGCCACACTGCCGGAAAAACTCGGACACTTGGTGTAGGGCTGCCAAATATTTTATGTGATAATACATCTTTAATTTTCAACACCAACTCATTCTATGTGGACTGTTAATACGGCCGGCCACATTCATTCATTAGATTAGATTTGCTGGTGAAAAGCGCTTTAGCTTTAGGTCTTCTTCAACAGATATGCTGAAGAAGCTAAAGTGTTAAGGCACGTTCATTAAGCAATCCCTATTAGTTCATCCCTAGTAGCTTTTACATAGGAAAGCTTAGTCTCAAGATGTTTTAATTGTGCTTGTGCACGATGGAAGATTTGAAACATTTATTTATAAACTGTTTACTATATGAAGTAGTGTCTGTCATTAGGGTAATTAATAAAGTAAATAATAATATTACCATGATTTCTTGTGTTTGAGTAAACGATATGACAGCACAGATGAACTGTGAGAACAGCCGTGATCGCAGCGCATGCAACTGTGCCAAAATAGTGCCGCTAGTGAAATAACCATGACAGTTAAAAAAGTTAGGGTGTCCCCCATTCCCGGATCTGTCGGACAAACTCTCAATCATTCCGTGGCCGTAAATCCTCCTTAATCGGACATCGCGGTATTTACTCCGGCCGTCACCTTATCACGCCGCCACATACTTCCACGGTTCACTTATCAATGGAAATAAATTCAACGGACGGACGACCGACGCCGGCCGTTCCCGTGAATCTGCAGTCGTTACTTAGATTTTAATTAGTATGCTGCTAATAAAGCTAGTTCTCAATCGGCGGACACAATAGTTATTTAAATTGTGTCACGATTTATCAAGTGTAGTACGTTGGCTATGCATGGTTTATGCTCTTTGATGAAGTGTGTGTGGTTGTAGATACAACCAGTTAATTTAGATAAACTACAATCAAGATATAATACTAAACATTCAACCTGTTCTGTTATATTAACAGATTTACATGCACATATGCTATATATCCACAAATTTTTTAATTTTGTATTAGCCCCACTTTATCAAACAGCAAAAACATAATTTAGCTAACGTACTAAACTAGATTAATTGAGAATTAAAGTCTATTGTCGCGACCAAAGTCAACCTGGAAGATGCTCGGGTTATATGCGAGAAGCTTATATTATATTTTGTACGCCAGACCAAAATATAATAAAAGCTCTTTCTGCGTAAAACGGAACGCACTCGAATACATTGAAATGAGGGTATGCAGTTTGCTTATTAATTATGAGACGACCAACACCTTAGTCTCCCTGTGACCACGGACCCTGCAAACGGATGGAAACGTCAGGATAAAACAATCTAAATCAATGTGTAAAATAAAAAAAAAACACGAGTAGATCCGTAAAAGTTGTTTTATTAAAATTGTAGGGTCTATGCCATAGCCACTATTAGCAACGTTAGACAACAGACGTGAAACCACTTCTAGCTTCAAGTATTGACTTTCTCGAGAGGTTAACAGGACATAGTATTTTTTTAAACAGTTAACAGCACATAGTATTTTTTTAAACATTTCGTGGTGGCATATTGCAAGCAGTTCCTGTGTGGTGCCGGGAAGAATACTCTAAATAAAAACTTAATGATCTATTTAACGCAACGCTGTTTGTTATCTGTAGGACACTGCTGATAAAGGCTATCATATCAGTATAAAAATTATATAAATTAATTTTATTATATTAATTCAAATAGAGTATGTGTTTTTCATTATAACCAGGCTGTTTTATCATCTAAATATTCTTTGGCTGTATAATAACCTTTTATAAGTAATAAAGACTTCACATGTTTTTTAAACTTATCTAAAGGTAAATCTAGTACAGTACTTGGTATTTTATTGTAATAGTGTATACCTTGCCCCAAGAAAGAACCAAGAACCTTCTGTAACCTGAACAGTGGCATTACAAGTTTTGTCTTATTTCTAGTATTGAAATTGTGTACGTCACCATGTTTAGTATAGGAGTTGATATTGCAACGTACAAAACTATACAATTATAAATATATTGAGATGCAACTGTCAGGACACCAATCTCCTTAAAAAGATTTCTTAAGGAAGTTCGTGATCCGAGTCTATAGATTGTTCTTATTGCCTGTTTCTGTAAAATGAATATAGTTTCAATATCAGCCGCTGTTCCCCACAGTAGGACGCCATACGACATGACACTGTGAAAATAACTAAAATAGACTATTCTAGCAGTTTCAACGTCTGTTAACTGCCTAAATTTTCTAATGGCATAAGCAGCAGAGATGAGTTTACCGGCCAATTTCGATATATGAGGATTCCATTGAAGCTTTGAGTCAAGGGTTATGCCTAAAAAGACTGTAGAATCTACCAAATCTAATTGATCACCGTTTATTCTAATATCGGTTGGTTCATATCTGACATTTGGTAATATAAATTTAATACATTTTGTTTTCTTAGCGTTAAGCTGTAAATTATTAATAGTAAACCAACGGAGAACCTCTGAAGAGCTTTATTTACATTTTCATAATTAGTCCTACACCTAGTTACATTAAAAATGAGTGAAGTATCATCTGTAAATAATACAATTTCACAAAATTTATCTACAAAGAATGGCAAGTCATTAATATAAATCAAGAAAAGGAAAGGACCAAGACTCAAGAAAGAAAGATTACATTTTGGTACATATTTTTGGAGTAAAGTTTGTGCAGCTTCTGGTGATGAATCTAAATTTGACGTTGTTATTACAGGTATATTTACAAAAAAATCATCAAAAATATTAGCAATTTGTGAATCTGAATTGACTAAATTGTCGTTTACTTTTAAAGTGAAAGTATTATCCCGTGGTTTAAATTTACCTGTTTCACGGTTTATAATGTCCCAAGTGGCTTTAATTTTATTGTTAGACTTTTTAATTTTTTCTTTAAGGTAATTAGATTTTGCTACTGTGCACACTTTTTTTAACATTTTCGAATAATTCTTTACATTTTGGTTATATTGTTTTAAACTATATAAATCATATAATTTATTTCTACTTTTATATATACCAGTCGTGGCCCAGTCACAGAACTTAAGTTTATGAGTAATTTTTATTGTTTTTGGTGTAAACACATGGTTGTATTCGGTCTTAATTAAGTTAAAAAGATTACTATAAATTACATCTGGATCATCTTTTACAAAGGGTAATGCATCAATTTTACAAGCTATACTATTTTTGAAACACTCCATTCGCTCTTTTGTAACTGGTTTACAGTTCACTATTTTTGGTTCATCCCTAATATCAAAATCATAGGTCACTTTCAAACCGCAATGGTCAGACGTAAGATTACTACTCCAATTGAGGACTCCAATGTACCTAATATTGAAGAGGCGACGGGCGAAAGTTCGGTCCCGGTGGCCGGGTGCCAAGCGTGTCGGGTCCGCATTGCGCACGGTGCGGCGTTCCGTTGCCGCTTGCCATAGGATCGCGAAAAAGGACAAGCCTACAACACGGCACAAAAGAAGGAGACCCCGAAGGTAAGCTCAATACATACCGCGCTCAAGCAACGCACACGGAACAACACGGAACAACTTAGAACAAACCTAGCGCAGCTGTTGCGAGATTCTGTGTCCGCGAGAGGTTGTCTACGTGTGCGTTGCTCGAGCGCGTATGTATGAAATCTCCATTCTGCAGTCTCCTTATTTTGTGATCTCGGGCACAGGACGATCGAGCCTATGTTATAGGCTTTGCATGAAAAATAATCTTCGTTTAGCTTTGTTGTGATCGATAGTTACAACAAGTTAGTTAGATAGGATAGTCAATTATTATGTAGTTGTCACCTTCAGTTTTCAGTATTAAAATTTGCTACTGGAAGCGCCACAAAAATGGAACTAGAAATTGACAGACATATACACTTTATATAAATCGTCTGTGCGTGTGTTTGTAATTGAACTCCTTCTAAACTTGGAAACTGTCAAAGCGGTACGAAGTCCGCCGGTCAGCTAGTCTTTATATATTAAAATCAATTACTGTTCGTCTGTCTCGCTAGTAAAACTAGAGAATGGCGGGAACGACTTGGCTAATTTTGATTTTGAAATATTTGTGGAAGTTTAGGGAAGGTTTAAACGGTGAGAAACATAAATAATAAGTAACAAGAAATACGACAATTTAACTTGGAAACGGTACGAAGTCCGCCGGGTCAGCTAGTTATATATGCTAGCTAGTTATATATATATAAAAATCTTCCGGAGCCTAGAGAGCCGGTAGGTGGTGCTGCAATAGGGGTCCATCATGGGATACGGGTGTTTTCAAACGGACGAAGTCGCGAGCGGGCCACTAGTAAGGTATATAGAAATTATACGACTGGTACATATGATTGTACTCATTGTGGCACACCAAGTACAATAATAATGTACCTTTCGCTGAGAATCGACCGCGTCCGTCGATGCCCGCGGCTGCCCTCGCCGCGAACACATAGCACACGAGGGAGGGAGGCAGTTAGTTCCATAGATAAGAATAGGTTTGACTGAGCTAGCCGCCCCGCCGTCTGTGTTATTGCATACAAACTGGTTTGTGTGATCCATGGCGGGCAGCCACGGACATGACGGGCACTGGCGGCGCGGTCTTTTTGCCCTCTGTGTGCGTTGGTAGTATAGGATTTTGCGCTATCGTTCGCGGTCAAATTGACCGGCCCGGTCCTCCCCGCCGTCTGCAAAGCGCCTTATTCCTCGCACAAGGCACAAAATAAAGAGACCCACAGAAGCTAAGCTTCAGACAAACGCGCTCGAGCAACGCACACATAGACAACCTCTCACGGACACGGAATCTCGCAACAGCGTGTGTGTATTAAACTTACCTTCTGCAGCCTCCTTGTTTTGTTTACAAGGCCTTGGTTCGTTGTCATATCATGACATTCGTTAATGAAGTCATGATATGACAACGAATTCGTTTGAACTCAACAAAAAACAAATTCCGAGCTATATTGATGGTCGTATAATGTTAACAACGGCCACACCTCAGGCTGTCGATAAGTATTTGCCTTTATAGTAGTTGCAAAAAACCACAGCGCGAAGCTACTAAACTACATAACAAGATATTGAACCCGCCTGTACCTATTTAATCATAACTAGTGGTCGCCCAGTGGTCGAAATTTGACCAAATTTGAATTTGGCACGGATTGTATCCTAAGTAATGAAAAATTAAAAAAGATAGAGCTAGTTTGGATTGACATATTTCGGTCGTTACTCTTCCATTTTTGAAATTTTTGAAAAGAGTATATATGCGTGTGTGTCAAATACATATGCGTGTATGTCAAATACATGGTAGTGTGTGTAATAATTGTTTTATTGGTTTAATGTATTTTTATACATAATTTTAAAAATATATTACCATTCTGCATTCCTTCTCTATATAAACTATAAGTGTGCGAAATTTCATACTCCTCCGTCCGCGCAATGTTCGTAAATAGGGGTACAAAGTTTTTGCTTCACGTATTAAGTATATAGAAGATAATTGTTATTATTATCATTTTTTATTTAAAAAAAATCCATTTCCACCTTCGATCTTATCTATACCAGTGCTATTAGAAGTATGAAGGAGCTCAAGAGATCATTTTTGGTCACCCATCCGATGACCAGCCTTTGTGAAAGTTGCTTATCTATAGCAATCGCAAACCGGGCGCGTTAACCACTGCACCATCGAGCTTCTCACAAAGCTCACGAAACGAGGTCTTATTATTTTGTGATCTAAATGCTCCGCTAATAACCGTTACATTTAAACAAGGCAGAGCGATCAAAATTGAAAATTTTCACATCCGGGCAAGTACTCTCAAACGCTAGTCGCACTGGAATTCCAAATGCCACGATCATAACAAGCACAATGGTACAAGCCAGTTAGCAGCTCGAACATACGCTCAATCCTTTTTGGTGAGACCGAAGAGACCCTAAAGACCGTTGAGCCCTAAAAGGCCCTGCCCAAAACACCACCATACACATTTGGGCGCAATTAGATCTAATTCATCGGAGTGCGATCGCTTATGGCGTCGCGTTCGGATACACTTCACCTTTAGCCGTCAGGTGCTTGCTAATAATACAACCAATTAATATTAACTTACAATATACCAACAGTGTTTTTAGTAGCTATAATATTGAGAGCAAACAACTTTTACGGATATAATCGGGTTTACTCTACACATTTTAAATTTTATAATTTTATTCTGCCATTTCGAACCCTTTGCAGGGACACCGTGGTGGCCACGGGAGAAAGGGGTGTTGGTTGTTCCAAGCAGTAATTATTGTTTACAATTTTGTAGATTGTTGGAATATTAGAGGAAATCAAATCTATTTTTACAAGTTTATATATATTAACCTTGAAACCTTCATGGCATTTTTAAAAGGCAATATAATTTCAAACACAATTTCTAAATAGCTTCCGATAAGGCTTCAGTGTTAAACATATATCGACTTGATTTTAATGAGGTCTGTGCCAAGCAGTGGGATAGTGTATAGGCTAACTCTAACTATATGTAGGCTTAGTTACTGAATTTTCGTGATTCATTACTCTGTCATTTTGCACTCAACGCAGTACCTCAAATCAATCACAGCTTAAAACAATCACATACCATAAATAAAGTCTACACGCACGGTCGTTTCTTGAACACTTCCTTTTTAATGTTTAAAAAACACGTAAAAGAGAAATGCTTCATTACATCATGTAACATCATCATAATTTACACCTAATTATCACCCCACGCCCATATCACAGCCTTAATTGATAATAAATTAATTCTAAACGCGTCTCACGAATCCAAACGCAACTGCGCAGATTTTCTACGTAAGAACAATTTTTTTTGGCAGGTCGATAGCCGGGCGAGCATACATGTATAAGTAAGTACTAACAATATAATATATAAAAAAAAAACAAGCAATTCTTGGCCTTCAACTCAAATAGAGCGTTCACCTGAGTGTCTCGAGAGATTCTAGCTCAATTCTAACAGCCTGGATCGCGCGTGACGATTGTAAAATCGATGATGACGATTCTACGAATCGGACATTTTTGATTGTGAATGGTTTTTCTGTGTGCACAGTTATTTTAGAATGGCATGTGAAAATCGGCAACTATTTACACAGGCCGTGAAGCTGAGACTCGTGAAATTTGCATTTATTTAATTAAAACGTCCACAAGTCGAAAATGCAACATAAGTAATAAACATTTTCATTCTCTTCCATCTTATGTGTTTATACACAAATATGAAAAGTAATATTATCGAATTAGCATGTTATGAATTCTAAACTAGAACGGATATGGTTCACACGGTAAGCAATTAGATGGTTACACAATACTTGGTTTTATAGGCTTAACATCTAGCCCACCCAAAAATCTTATCTAAGTCTGTCGCCATAGCGAATAAGTTTAGAAAATTACCTATTCAAAAGTCAGGGTCCTTTCATCACTTACCATCTTTGCCAGCCGGTTGATCTTGATGGTAAGGTACATTACCATCAAGGTCAGCCGGCTTGGTCATCCTACCAAAAGGTTATTTTCTGCGCCATTTAATCAAATCAGACTCTCTATCTTTTTTAAGGATATAGCCGTTAGTGCCTATGCTGTCATCATCTCAACCGGCTGACGTCCATTGTCAGTGCTCCCAAAAGAATTTCAAGAAGAATTTCACAAGAGCGATCGCTTTCGGGCGACATTCACCAGGTATTATCTTCGGTTCAACTACCTATGTAAGTAAGGAATTCGTAAAAGGGGCACTTCCACTCCATACGTGGTCGTAATCAGATTTTTTTATAGAATGTTAGGCTACTGGATCTGCTCTGCCTGATGTTAAGCAGAAGCAAGAACAGCTAGCTAAAGCAGGATGGCAGAATTCTGCCACAGCCTTACGCACATTGCCTACCCGCAAGTTGCTTCTTCGCAACTCGTTTAAAGGTCATCTCAACCGAATGACGTCTACTACCAGTCCCTTGTGCTCTGTCCAGCGGTTTCTGACAACTTTCACCAGACAATGTCTTCGGTCCACGTGTTGAAATATGAGAGTGAGTTTTTTTTTGTGAGAGCTGCTCGCCGCCTTC
Source organism: Eudonia truncicolella (assembly GCA_949315975.1). Classification (NCBI taxonomy): domain Eukaryota; kingdom Metazoa; phylum Arthropoda; class Insecta; order Lepidoptera; family Crambidae; genus Eudonia; species Eudonia truncicolella. The sequence goes on along the minus strand of OX438837.1, from coordinate 13,514,198 downwards.
GGTTTTTACAGAGTAACCGGACGTTTTGTGGGTGGCAAGAAGCTCAAAAGGTGTTTCAAGCCGTGTGATCGAAACATCCACAGAGGATGTCTAAAGGGGATGGCATCACACCCCTTACAAGATTTCCCAAGGCGATCGGATCGGATCGAACGAGTGTGAGTGTTCGTGTGTGCGCGTGTGTGTGTGTAAGGAATACGTAAAAGTGGCACTTACACTCCATTCTGTGAAGTCACGTGGTCGCGCACGGATCGTACCGTACGCCGTAATTGATTTTCATTTGGTATGCGATAAAATGCGTTGCTACTGAAATAGTCTACATAGTACACATATGCATTCCGACGTTTTAATATCAACTTATTCGGATGCCTTTACTGCTGCAGTTTTGTGTATTTTTAACTGATTTCTCTATTAGTACAGTCAGTAACAAAAGTTAAAGATCAAAATCAGAACACCAATACTAATGAAATGAAACACCAAAAACTTATAACTAGGTGCGTATATTTTGCAATGTTATATATCATGCAACAAAGTACATCTAACAGAACACATATTATGACAAACAAGCAAATACCCAATATTTATATGCAATCCACTTAAAGAAACAAATAAAAAAACCGGACCCTGCAAAGGGTTCGAAACGTCAGGATAAACATTAATAAAAACTAATGTGTAAAATAGCCCACCATTCTGTGACTGTTTTCGCCCACCAGCATTCATCCCGTTTTATAAATTCTCGTTTTGGCGAATAAAACTCGCAAGACAGATGATGAGATCATTTGGCGTTCCGTAGTTTTACGGGTAAAAGCACTTGGCCATGTCTCACCTGATATTGAGTGATGATAAGGCCGAAGGTGGAAGCGTACTTCACCCGCGGAATCCTCAACTACTATTGAGGTGCTGGAGTTTCGAAAATGTCGTATATCAGCGACCCAAGGAAGAGCAAGGCCTTCGAACAATAGTGAGCGACGTCGACTCGTGTTATGCTAATTATTCGACACGGGGAGTATTGCGAAAAGCGCGTAAGAAGGTCGCGTGTATTGCGAGGTTACCCTAACCACGTTGCCGTAGCAACCACGCATGTAGACGTCAAATGTACGATAAGGATTGGGGACTAACGTGAATATAAATGCCTTGGTGGTCTAGTGTTTAAGACCACTGGTCTCAGACCCAAAGGTCCCGGCTTCGATTCCCAGCGGGGGGTACATGTTTGTAAACCCGGTTTGGTTGATAGTAGGGCTTGTTTGTCCGCCTGGCACACCACCATCTTATCTAAATATGTCGCTATAACATCAAAGTTAGTAGAGTTGCTGTGTTCCGGCAGCTACAGATAAGACAGCCAGTTCCTCAGTAGTTGAGAATTTCGGGTGAACTGCGCTTCCACCTTCGGCTGCATTATGCAGTTGTTAACAAATCCCGTCATAACATATGACATAAAATGAGCTGTAGATAAATAAATAAATAAATAAATAATATGATGATAACGACTACCAAACCCCGATGCTTTTACTTTTTTAAGTGTCAAATCATTTTAGGTAGATTTCGTAACAAATCAAAAGATTATGAAAAATATTTCGACCGAATGATGTCGATCGATTACATTATTATTTTGTTATATTTCCTCATAGGAACAGGGGCATTCATTGGGCGACAACGTTAACAAGACATGTGGAAACTATATGTTATAACAAATTGCAAAAAGGCCGGTTAATGTGAAACATATTGTGGTTAGGTTACTCTAGGCAAGTTGGGTAAAAGATTTAGACAATAAATAATAATTATGTCTAAAATGGCTGGTTTGCAACAACTGTCTCCTGTTTTAATGGATCGTTCGTATTTTAGACTTGGACAAGTGGCGGGGTGCAAACTGTTTATTGAGCTTTTTTTGGAGAGTTAGAAGTCCCGGATTCAATACCCAGGTCGGGCAAAACGTATTTCGAATTTTTCGATGCACACCCCGGGTTTGTGATCACTAACCCGCACTTAGCAAGCGTGGTGACTAACGTAGCGCTTGCCGTCTGAAGTTACCATGTTTATTTTATCCCCCTAAACGGCTGGATGGTTTGAAAACCCAATTGGACCCGGTAGGTGGCGCTGCAATAGGGGTCCGTCATGGGATACGGGTGGTGTACCTTTGCGCACAACAAGCGGTCGCGTATATCAGACTAGTGGCTATATATATATATATAATTAATAATTTGAATTAAGCTATTTTTATTTCGCATAAGTGGGAGGTTCTAATCCCACCAGAGGCACATTTTATAGGCAGATCACGATTACGCGTCCAATTACTCTTCGGCGCTGCCGCCACGATAAATATTGATGAAAATATTGTATTCCAATCATCAATATCACTTTATCCAGCGTCCAATATTCTGATTGCGTAAGTATCAATATACTTTATTAATCCATAATTCGAAATTGACCTTTTTTTAGGAGTTTCATACTTATATATAACTTTACATTTTTTATTTCAAAAGTAGTAAGCCTACTGTTTTACAGCCGGGCCAAGGACTCCATTATTTAAATGTAAACCCCCTCTGTGGTCTAGTAGTTAAGACCATCGGTTTAGACCCAGCGGCCCCGGGTTCGAATCGCAGCGGGGGGGTCCATGTTTGTGCACTCGGTTTGTTTGGTGGTAGGGCTTGTATGTCCGCATGGCTAGCTACCCATCATCTTATCTAAATATATTTATAAAATTTATAAAAAAAAATATGAAAAACAGTGAAAAAATTTAAACTCCCACCCGACCCAGCCAGGAATCGAGCCTGGGTCTTCCGCAATTCGGGCGGCTGCACTGACCGCTATGCTACCGGGAAGGCTGACGTAAGCGCTAAATTTTGTCACTGCTTTTTAATTTTTGAGTGCTCAGAGCGGCACAGTGCCATCTATCCAACGGTCGTTGCAACCGATGGCCACGCAGATCCACCTTTACAGATGAAATACCACATATTTGATAACACAACGCTATAGTAAATTTTACTTTTTATTTTCAAGTGCTAATTGCTGCACTGAAGCTAAATTAAATATTTATAAAATTTATAAAAAAACAGTGAAAAAATTAAAAGCCCACCCGACCCAGCCAGGAATTGAACCTGGGTCTTCCGCAATCCGGGCGGCTGCACTGACCGCTATGCTACCGGGAAGGCTGGTAAGCGCTGAATTTTGTCACTGCTTTTAATTTTATTTAATTTTTTTAATTTGTGACCATAGATTGCAACGACCGTTGGATAGATGGCACTGTGCCGCTCTGAGCACTTGAAAATAAAAAGTATAATTTATCTAAATATGTCGCCATAACTACAATATTTGTAGCATTGTTGTGTTGTGGCAGCTAGAGATAAGATACCCAGTGCCTCAGTTGAGGATTCTGGGTGAAGTGCACTTTCACCATAGGCCTTATCATCACTTAACATCAGGTGAGATGAAGGTGCTTACCCATAAGACATAAAAAAGACATCGCTAAAGTTGATGGGTTTTCCTTAATCACCTCACCATGCTTGCCAAATACCGTGTGGTGAAACTGGTGATCACAAACCCGGGTAATGCATCTACAAGTCTGGAACACACTTTGCCCGACCCGGGAATAACTCAGAGCCTCCGAATATCGAACAGAGCACTTTACTTTTCGGCCATCGAGGTGATTTTAAATTAATTTAGGTTACAAATGGCTTGCCTACCTCTTAACTGATCTTTAGTATTTGTAAAAATATTATGATCAGATGTTACTGACGGTAGTTGTTGACATTGAATTGGCGCCTTTGGCTTTCAAAGTAAAAAATAAATAAGTGTTGAATAATTTCAGCGGGCTGGTTAGAACCACGATAGCTCAATTGGAAGAGCACCTGACCCGGTATGTCAGAAGGGTGCAAGTTCAAATCCCGCTCGTGGAAATTTTTTCAACATTTGTGTTTTTTTTTTGTAATTTAGATTATTTATAATACGATCTGCGATTGCTAGGGTTAAGCAACTTTCGCAAAGGCCGCTCGATGTCCTCCGTGCTTTGGAAAGACACGTAAAGCCGTCGGTCCCGGCTGCATTAGCAGTACCAATCGGCACTGGACCTGCGTGGTGATTAATGACCCGTTCTCCCTATCTATCCTGAATCCATATATATCCCTATAAACTATAGGGAATGCTGCTGGGGCACGAGCAGTGGGGACATAAAAATGAGCTGATGATGATGATGATTTATAATTCTTAATTCTTCTCTATTTTTCTATATAGTACCTACATATAGATCGTAAACAGAAATCGGAGGTGTTGAGGAACGTTGCGGCAGATTAAAAAACAAAAGTACCAACTCATAATAATAGTATATTAACAACAATACGATTTGACACAAAGCGCGCATTCTACGAATGTATAAATGCATAATAATGATGACAAATGCTCTTGGAAAAATTACAATATACTGAAATACGAATGTATTAAAAAGTGCAAGTTAGTGACGTCTATTCGCAAATACAATGCCGACAACTATGAATGAACTGAAATATGTGCAGTACATACAGCCGGTACAGTAGGTTAGTGTTACGGAAGTAGGCAGGTCAAGCCGTTGACTGTCATTGCTCCCCGTAGTTTTCGTTAAATAGCAACTGTTTGTATTTAAAATGTCCACAACCGTATCTCAGTGTGTTTGAATCTGTAATTTTTTCTCAAAGTCAAAATGAAGCTAATGAGACACGACCATAAAATCCTAATTCTCCTTCTTACTTAAAATGTAGTTTCAGTTTCCTTAGCTCAAGTCATGCCCGCCAACTTCGCTCATCAAATAATCATCTTCTCGCCACTCCTTTGCATCATTCAGGATTCGTTGCAAATTCCTTCACGGTTCAGGCCATTCAATCATGGAACGCTCTCCCCGAAGAAGTCACACAAGCTCCAAGTTAAATGGTCTTTAAAACAATGGAGTATTAACTGTTTCTACAGGAGTCAACACGCACGTAAAAGATTCCCATCATCTTTTTTTGTTCTTTTTTTTTTTTGCTTTACTAAGAAAACCAACAGCGTAACAGTACAATACTTTCTTACATAATACTTAAACAATAATAGGTAAACCTAATTACAGGTTTCCCTTAAAATAATTAATTGCATAAGGCGTAAAAAATATGTTGATACACTCTAATAAATAATATATAAAAAAAAATATATATATAAAATTCATAAATTAATCATACATATATATATACACTAAATCCATACATATACACACACACATGTATATGTGTGTGTATAAACTCATATAACGTAATTACTTCCACGTGTATTGTATTTTATTTACTACAGTAAATATTAGGTAGGTACTATACTTTACTTTTATTTTCATTTAGTATATCCATATACCTATAATTCACCAATTTTTCTGTTTAGCCCTTAGGTCGACTGGTAGAGAATGCCATTTGGCATTAAGTCCGCCTTTTGTAATTTATTTTATTTTATTGTGCAATAAAGATTAAATAAAATAAATAAAAATAGAAGAAACTTTTTAAAATAACAGAATTGAAACCTTCATTGGGCTACAATGGCGAGTTAATATGGCTCATGAGCCCAGCAGTGCGGCGTTCAAAGGCTTATAATTATGACGGTAATAAAATGAAGAAATTTATTAATAGTTCCTTTATCATCATCAGCACATTTTATGTCCCCACTGCTGGGGCACGAGCCTTGCCTATCGATGGATAAGGAGAACGGGCCGTAGACCACCACGCGGGCCCAGTGCGGATAGGTGGTTGTTAACGACTGCTAACGCAGCTGGGACTAACAGCTATACGGTGCCTTCCGAAGCACGGAGGAGCTCGAGATGCTAAATTTTTGGTCACCCATCCGATGACCGGCCTATGCGAAAGTTGCTCAACCTCAGCACTCGCAGACCGGGCGCGTTAATCATTGCGCCATCAATCCTCTCTACCTTACCTCTATCTTACCTGATGGTAAATTACGGTAAGGCCAACGATGGAAGCACACTTATCAGAATTCCTGAACTATTGAGGAACTGGCTATGTTATTTCTTAACTGTTATATGCTAACATTGCTGTTAATGCAACAGACTTAAATACGGTACCTAGACCAGAACTATCTTAAGTTATAAGACAGCAGAAGGTTCACAGATGGACTAAGTAGTTTGAAGATGAGGACACTAAATCTTTTTTTTTTCACATAATTTCAATAGATTTTCCTAGTCAAAACATACGTTAACTACACATGCAGTCAAGCGTTAAACAAAAGCTTTAAATCATTACTGCCCCGTACCATAGCAACGGGTCGGAGTTTATAAACACGAAACGAAAGTACGATCAGCAGTTGCCAAAATAAACGACCGCATCGTAAACCCCAAACCGTAGCAGCCGGATAACCTTCGGACTGGCAAAAACCGTACTCGTCACACCGCCACTCGCGATGGCGGCTGTATTGGCCTTGCTAGGTCGATGCCACTAGCCTAGCTACAACGTCACTAGATCACATGTTCGGAAACAATGGACCAGTAGAAACTACCAGACCGAGTTTACTAACACAAGTCCTCCTTTCTCAATCGCCAATTTTGTGAAAAGACGTCTGGATTTCAAGCGTAGTCGCATCACATTACTGCTAATAAAACACCTTATGAACTAAGATGTTGGCCTTGTCAGGTCGTTGGCTGAAATCTAGGCTTTGACGTCACGCTGATCACACGTCAGATAACAATAGGGCTATCGTAGAATAGTAAGATGTAAACTTTGGGTTCAAGTTCAACTGCGTGCTGCTCTCCGGAGTCACCCCTGTACTGTCTCGAACATTCCATCGCGCACAAAGAAATTTGGTGACTCTTTTCTTTGTCGCACTTCCAAAAGATGGAATAGTTTACCAGCACACGTTTTCCCTCCTTCCTATGACATGGGGTCCTTCAAACGAGGCGTGAAGAGGCACCTTGTGGGCCGGCAGGGTGAGGGTGACTGATGCTGGTTTGTTTTCACGCTGCACCAGTCGCCCTTGCGTCTGTACTCCATTTCCACTTAACATCAGGTGGAGTGGAGAGTGGAGTCATTTGTCGAGCTACGTATAACAAACGTCTTTTTTACGTACATACAGACTGAACGTTTTTGTATTATTGTTTTGTTTTAAACGAAATCACGAAGGTCGGAGTAAAGAATAGACTGAAGAAAAGCTCTAAGGAAAACTGTGGTTCAGATCAGATCAGCCTGGAAACAGTAGCATATTAAAGAGGCCAGCAGTAGGGTTATTTAATACGTGCTCAAGCTAAATTAACCGATAGTGCATTTGTGCTACTTAATGTAGTTTTTTTATGCTGTATCTGACTGACATTATAGTCGGACTGAATCGGCTAGGAAAACGCTAACAAGCATAGGGGCCGCCTGTTGACTTGTTAAGACACTGCAGTAAGTATGTTAACGCTTGTAACATCATGGAAGAGACTGTGGAAGAGTACTTACTCTACCTAGGGTAGGCCCCTGAGAACTTGATCATTAGGCCTCTATGCCCAGTAATTTTACTAGATCTCGACTCTTCAGACGGGACATAGCCAAGCCGGACATTGCTGCTTGAGGGCAGAAAAATGTATAAGGGTGGCCAACTAGACAGTTTCTCTCCTTACCATCGGAAAAAGGTATATCAACGATCTGTTGGACATACTTATTCTTAGAAAAAAGAAAGAAAGAAAAACCATTTATAACCACAAGAATAGTAAGTAAATAGCCTATGACTGTCCCACAGCTGGGCAAAGGCCTTCATCATTGAAATCAAGTCATCACTACATTTGATAAGTGATGGCCTTATCTTATACCATTATCTTATACCTTATCTTATCACCATGCTTCCCATACGGGTTGGTGATCATAAACCCGGGCTATGCACTAAATAAATCCGAAACACTTTTTTCGACCTGGGATTTGAATCCGGGACATTTGAATCTAACAAAATTTTGCACTTTATAGCTTAATAGCTCACAAACGGATACCTCAAGTATCCTCCTCAGTCAGTCATTTAGTCAGTCAAGTCAGGCAGTCAGTCAGTCAGTCAGTCAGTCAGTCAGGTCAGTCAGTCAGTCAGACGGACATGGCGACTACGGAACCCTAAAAAGCAGGAACAAGAACAGCTTTAAATTAAAACATTGCGAATTGCAATACTTACATACAGTGATCGACGATGGAATCATTCCAAAAGCAACCGAGAAAAAACTCTTGTGATTCATAGCAATAACTACATAAGCTATTTAAAACATAAATAGGTATTTCAAAACACTAGTAACCAGTGTGTCTTCCTAGTCTACCTACCTACTTTTGCAAATACTGTTAAAACATAATTCGTATTACAGCAAAAATTTGTGAATAGCACTGTGTAACTCAAATCTTCCAACAAAACGCTAATAATCACAGAAGGCAAATAAGGAAATAACATAAGCATTTATCCAGAAACAAACAATGAATAACTATTAGAGCAATATGCCAGCCCTAAGTAGGTAAGTATTTGGCGCAGCCACGTGATGCCAACAGGCGTCGACAGTTAGAGACAAGCCGAATTTATGGAAGCCGACGGAATACTGCTTGAAATTCAGGCCAGGTACCGCTGGCTGGCTGTGAATGTTTGAAGTCCATCCACATTTAGTCCGTCATAAATCCATCAGCCTCACCGAAACTTCATATGTATATGCTTGTGACGCAACTCATGCAGTAGAAGAAACTACCTTCACTTATAAGTTGATGTTGTAGGATAATCAAAATAAAGTATTGCTAAGGAGTTTTCTGAAAATATCACAGTTCTCATCCTTAAGTGCTCACTGACTAACTGAAACTTCGAGATCTTTATTTGACAAATATAAAACAAAAGAATTAACAAACTGTTCCACAAAAGCTCACAAAAGCTTACACATGTATCAAGATTCAACAATCCGATTTCAATAGCAACAATTTCAATTAATCTTACAATCAAACAAAGGATGGAGACACTTAAAATGCCTCCTCCATATAAACAGGTTTTAGAGCACAAATATCGAGTTGACATGATGGCGAGAGAAAAAAACAGTAGAAGTTGAAACAACGCGGAACGAGATACTATTTATTTACACCATCATCTGTTTACTAAACCCCATACGGGCCGCGTTGACCCACCAAGGTCGATGTTACGGTCCAATCATCACAATGGCGGGTCAGACCAGCCATTTTCACTTTCGAACACACGAATACCTCCGGTACCGTAACTGAATTGAAATATTCCAGTTTGCGGCATTCGGTATCGATGGACACGATATTGGTCTCGTAACTGGACGTCACGAAGATGTCCGAGTGACATTATGGACAATAGTTATTGAAAAACGATGATTCGACCACGTTACTATGATTTTAATAATAATTATAGGAACCGAGCAAAATTTAAAATTTACAAGGGAAAAATTTTACCTTGTACTTTGTAGTTTTTATATATCCCTAATTTGTGTACATTTAGAAATTAGATTTGGGACGACCTATTATAAACACCGAATAGTTCTGCAGGTTTATTTTCAAACCCAATTTGCCACATCAATAAAGGGCCGTTAAATCTGCATATCTAGAAGGTTCCTACGTGTATATGGAAATATTAAATTTTAAATGACTGAATGAATAAAATTATATATAAAACCGAATTCTGTGTATTAAATACTAGCGGTCGCCCCAGCTTTGCACGGGTGTACTATTTTATTTTGAATATAACCCATATTACTCAGCGCTAATCTATATTCTAATGGTGAAAGATTTTTTTAAATCGGTCCAGTAGTTTTTGAGTTTATTCGTTACATACATACATACATACATACATACATACATACATACATACATACAAAAATACAAAGGTTTCCTCTTTATAATATTAGTAAAGATATAGATTATATACCTAAATCAGTTTGAGCATCTTAATGTCACAGCAGTAAGTGTCAAGTCTGATTGGCCCAAATTTGATGGCTGCTGTATAAATAAACCCTATGAGAATGGTAATATACATAGACATTCAAGGTAATACTGAAAGTAATAAGAAGAAGAAGAAGAAGGTAATACTGAATATACTGAAATTATAGGTAAGTAATGGCTCCTTGTGACACTTTATTATAATGGTAGGTCAACTTTTTGCTTTATTTATTTATTTATTTATTTATTTATTTATGGAGTACACAACAGATGATAGTCAACATAGCTTTAGATGAAGTTTGTTTCAATATTTTTTTATTTGAAAAAGATTTGTGGGATTCAAACATTGGATGCTTAAATATACTGTACTGTACAAGAGATATGACCGAACCAAATAATAGTAAGTACTTAAATATTTTCAAAGTTTAAATTAATTCAAAGTACCTACCTACCATTCCTCATAACTCGAGATACTAAGTAGAAACAAGAACAAAAACAAAGCAATGTTTATTGAAGCCAAAAGCTTTAGGTGCCACTAAATTAAACAATGCTTGTAACCACACCACAGATTTTAGATTCCACAAATTACATTGGTAACTTGCAAAACCTTTTCGTAGGAAACCGTCAATGAACAAAATGCTTATTTAAAGTATAATCAAATGTGTCAAAGCAAAATTAGGAGCCCCTCGGCAACGTAACATTTGTAAATTTATTCTCGAACTACACGCTTTAACGAAGTCCAGAAATTACAAAGATCAACGCCTTTAAAATCAGACGCAATATTTAGCAGTCTAATCTAATAGATAGACGGCCTCGCTGGGTCAGTGGCTCATGATGTCACACGAAAACGCGGCAAAAATTCCGCCCAGCAACGAATACTGATGTAGTAAACCAAGCAATGGCGACGCGACGCACACACGCGCGTGAGCCGGCTAAGAGGCATTTCACACTTAGTTTACCGACAATGATACAGGCGGAATGTAACAAGTCTTTGTTGTTGTCGTACAATTACATGTATCAAACGGCGGCCATTAATCGATTTGGAATTAATAGGCAATTCGATTTGTACATTACATTGACATTCATTTCGGTTTTTATCAGTTGCATGCAGCTTTCACTTTCCTTTTTCAAATCCATGAGTTTCATAAATTTTCACGACAAATTAAAATAAGAACAAATTAAAGGAAGAGTAGCTATGAAACATTCATAGGTTTATTCTCATTAAGTTTGAAAAGAAAATCAAAAGTACTTTGTTGGGTACGCTCAACAATAATATTATCGCTCCAATAATGAACAGATTCATCAAAAGTGCGTAGCGACATTTTTTAATTATTTCGATAGATCGATAGTACAGATTCGTAAATCACTCTACTAATTAATTTAAATGTGATATCGAATCATCATAATGAATTCTACTTCGTACTGCCCGTTTTGGTCGGGCGATTATGCTAACCTCATGTCCAAATCAAAATACTAACCAATTATTTCACTACTAGTCAATTAAACCTATTGTCTATTAGGTTGTGAATTATTGTAATATTATACGCACTGTGAATATTTAAATAGTTTTTTAAACGTTTATATTGATATGCTTTCAACGAGCTGCAAATTTAAACAGATTCTTTGGTCTAGGAAGTTGACTACTGTTTTTGTTTTGTGTATATAATTTTAACGCAAATTTTGTTGCGAAACAAATTATAAAAACACAAAAATTGAAAAAGTTTCATAAATAGCTTGCCTACTTCTTAACTGATCTTTAGTAATTGTAAAAATATTATGATCGGGTGATGACGGTAGTTGTTGACATTGAATGGGTGCCTTTGGCTTTCAAAGTAAAAAGTAAATAGTGTTGAATAATTTCGGCGGGCTAGTTGGAACCACGATAGCTCAATTGGAAGAGCACCTGACCCGGTATGTCAGAAGGGTGCAGGTTCAAATCCAGCTCGTGGAAACTTTTTCAACATTTGTGTTTTTGTAAGTTGACTACTGGTTTTAAGTCCAGATGTCCCGGGTTCAATTCCTAGCGGGATACATTTATGCTCGTTTTAGTTGGTGGTAGGGATCTTTCTAAACCTATCTGATTAGCTACCACTGCTCACCATCTAAGCATGTCACCAAAAATTATAGCAGCTGTGTTCTTTGACTGCTAGCGGTAAGATATGGAGATTGAGAATGCCCGAGTGAAGCGGTAAGATAACCAGATCCGTGTTCGAGAATTCCGGGTGAAGTTCCATATTCTGGCATTATCGTCGCTTACCTTATATGAGACAGAAGCCAAGCTTCAAGATATAACTAATGGATTTTAGTTATGTTACATAAAAATTAACGCGTTATATTATTGTAACAGTTAATAACCGTACCATGACATCGTCCATGCGTCCTTAACAAAATAGCAGTAAAGGAAGACTTTGGTATTCCATAAGTAACCAAAGAATTACCACAGCAGTCCATGTTAATTTAACACTCAAACCAGCTAACCTCGGCTCGAATTTATTCAGAGAGCTGCTTCTTGTCTCGTCTCACACAACATGGCGCGATCACACGTCTACTTTTTGCTCGTGGACATTGAATATTTGGAATATTTCGAAGTTCATACAGCATTGACAATATGTCAATAAGAACCTTTCATGGTAACAATGTACTTCGCTAAAAGACCAAAGGTCTATTGAAATACAGTAAGTACTCGAGTAATTAGAGGAATGAAATGTGTCTTCAATAAAGACTGTATCGGTAAAGAAAAATGCTAATTCAGAATTAATTAATGAACATGAAAATGTTTCTTTGGTCACTGATTGAGAGACGTAAATTATTATGAATACTAATTGATTTCGTAGTAAGGGACTGAAGTGGTGATTGGTACACGTTTTTAAGTTATTACCTAACGCGAAGATACGACAAAATTTCAAGGTGAATCCTTATTTTATTTTGCAACGAGTTGCTATGGCAACTGACTTCGATAATAATATGATAATGTTTTCCTCATTATTTCTTAAAGAGTTGGCCTTCATATCACTTTACGTTAATTTATAATAAGGCCGAAGATGGAGCGCACTTCATCCTGAATTTATTATTACAGAAGAGCATAGGCTATTATATCCCAAACTGTCGGAATACAATAATGCTACTTACATTAATGGAATCAGGAGTTACTTTGCGGAAATCCATGGAATACAAAAATGCAATAAAAATATTAAGTATTATAAAGATTACGCTAACACACACACACACACACACACACACACGCACGCACGCACGCACGCACGCACGCACGCACGCACGCACACACGCACGCACGCACGTGGATCCGTGGTCACAGAGGGAGCCTCGTCAGAGGAGAGATTAAAAAATATGAAGTGTTAGTTCCGCCAACTTATTCGTTACGGGTTTTACAGCTGTTGTTATGGTAACGAAATTAGATAAAATAGTGGTAGCTAAGTTAAGCCAGGCGGACATTAAACATGGCCGTGGTCCAACCACTACCACCACGCAACTATTTGGTGATTAACTCGGAATCAAGAATTCTAGCTCGCATAGTCACTGACAATCACAACATCAAAGAAACTAATGCCGCAATCAATCTAGAGACATCCGTTTTCGAAATATACACAGCTTATTAAAATAGTACAGGCTCAGATTCATTTGGTCGTGAAAAGCATTATTTGAGTTGACATTCACTGGGATACAATGACCTAACCACGTCAAGCGTTCAACAACATTAGACAAGGGATATTGAAACAAAAATCGCTTTTGATGTTCCGCAATAATTACTTTTCATTTCTTGTAGGAGTTTTGTATTGTTTTGTTTTTGTTAGTCCACTACGGCGAATCGTTTAATCTTCACCTCACCTGATGTAAAGTTGCGATAAGATCCGCGATGAAAGCGCACTTCACCCCGTATTCCTCAATTTAGACCTCCTTCAATGAGTTACCTATTTCGTTGAATATAGCATCAACAACTACATTACAATTATTATCTTATTTTTTTTTTAGTTTATGGCTTTGTGCGATTAGCACATTTAGCGAGTGTCAAAGTCATTTTTCTTACAAGTAATACATAAACATACAATATTTCTTTCCAGTATGATGATGATGAATGATAATAGAAATGAGAAGTGAGAAATTATAAACCCCTCGAGTTTATAATTTTACTGAGTAAAGATGCGAGGCTTAACTAATTCCTCGGGCGGACTTCTTGAGAGAATTTGAAAAGTGAAGTTGCACTGTTTTGTTTCATTTGCCAACACTCATGCGCACTTACGAACACATAACGGTTAATAATCCACCATTATTTCATATTAATATTCGATATACCACAAATTTTAGAAAATAAAACAAAACCGCAGACGTGATTCTTCACTTTCCCGCCAAGAAGTCCTCATCTTAATTTGAAAAAGGCTCACAGCTCTTTTTTTTTAGATGCTGGTTGATGGGAGTGGTCATTGCCACCCAGGATATCTGCAGGATCCAGGAAGGAATAGTCTTTCCTGGATCCTGCAGATATCCTGGGTAAACGTATAGACGTTGCTGACATGAAAGCTCTTGATTGTAGTTACGATTACAATTTGAGATCAAAAATTTTTTAAGCTGCCACCGTTCATTCAATTGTTTAAAACTCCAATAAAAGTCAGTTCTAGAATTAGTAATGGGTATATGGGTCAACAATATAATAAACCATGATTGTTTAAAATTTTAAATCTTATCAGTCGCCTTTCCTGTAACTGATTTGATTTGCATGTCTTTTTATTGTATGCCTCGTTTCGATTGATGTATCGACAATAACATTACCTTGTCTCCACGAAACCCCACAAAACTCCACAAAAGACCGAAAGAGGTGGAAATCTGAAGGTGCAAGGTCAGGACTACGGCGGATGCATTAACACCTCCCAGCCAAACTCTCTTAATTTTTGCTGAGTGGCTAAAGATGTGTGAGGTCTAGCGTTATCATGATGAAAAACCCACCCCTTCTGTTGATTAATTCCGGCCGCTTTCTCTCAACTACTTGCTTTAATCTCTTCAATTGTTCGCAGTAGAGTTCAGAATCGGTGGTCGCATCACCTTGTTGCGAGTTAACTCGGGTTTCGCTACAGTCTGTGAAAGCTAACCGGCGTTAGACCACGACCTTTTTCGCATGTTCTTGTCGTACGTGATCCACTTTTCATCACCAGTTATCAGCTTCTTCAAAAATGGTTCGGTTTCATTACGTCGTAATAAAGAATCACAAATGAGTACACGGTTGATTAGGTTTCTTTCAGTGAGCTCGTATAGTACCCAAATATCGAGCTTTTTTATGTACCCGGTTATGTGTTTAGGTGGTAGCGTCTATGCGTTTTCAAGTCATCTGTGTGGTCGGATGGCAAAGCGCTCTGCCCTGCCCGATTTTCGGAGATCCTGGGTTACATTTCCAGATCAGGCAATTATTTTTCGAATTTTTAGATGCACAGCTTGAATTTGTGATAACCGAAATGCATTTGGCAAACGCGGTGATAAACCCATGAATAAAAAAGTCATCGGGCTTCTAGGATTTTTTTATTTATTTTTTTTCTTATAACAAACATTAATAACTTACATTAGGTATGGTCCCACAAAACCGATTTTTGAATGAACATATTTACAATTAAAATAGTTTTTCATATGACAAAAGTGCTTTTCTTCATCTGTGTCGACGCTTGCGACAACAAGATTATATGAGCCTGAAACTGAAACTTCAATTCTTATGCCCTGTACTTCCACTAGATCTAGTGCTGTTCAAACCTCCGTAGCCGAGTGGCTTGCACACCAGACTTTATGCTTTAGCTTACTTACCTTGGGATCAGAACAATGTATGAGATGTTGTTTAATATTTATTTATTTAAACCGTGTTAGCACAATGCAAAACTCTAACGTCTCGGTGCGGTAGCCGAGTGGCAAAGCGCTTGACCCGATACCCGAAGGTCCGGGGTTCAATTCCCAGGTCGAGCAAAGTGTGTTTCGGATTTATTCGGTGCATAGACCAGCCCCCCGACCGCCTAACCGATCGCTTTGGCTACGTGTATAGTTTATGACGTCATCTTGTCATTTCGTACCGCCTTTGAAAGCAATATCGAAAGCTATAGGCTATAGCTATAGATATATGCCTATACCTATTAGCTAGATGACATGATGACGTCATAAACTATGCACGTAACCAAAACAATCGGTTAGGCGGTCGGGCCCGGGGTCTGTGATCACCAACCTGCATTTGTAAGAATGGTGATTAAGCCATTACCCATAAATTGTAGTGATGACTTGATTTCAATGACGCAGGTCTTTGCCCAGCAGTGGGACATTGTACTATTAGTAAGTAAATAGCCTACTATTTACTTACTAATAGTACAATGCAAAACAATGCTGTTTGGAGGCAGAAACAGATATTGGGGTGGTCCCCATCTAGACAAATTCTGAGCAGCATTCTACCACCAGGCTACCAAGCATGAACTTGGCTTTAACTCATAAGTTGATAATAGTTGTTTTAGTCCATTGATTTTTAATTCTGATGGAGTTTACAAAATCTGTAATATATAAAAACCTACGTGAAATGTGCAATATTACAACTGTAATGCCCGAATGAGGTATTAAAATTATGGATAAAAATGTATTATATAATAGGTTAGGTACATATTAATTTGACATCCAAGAAATGTTTATCTCGGTATAAATACACACAGATCGTGTCTAAAATAGATATGTTGGACAGTCGCAGTGGAGTGAACAACCTTTCTCGTCGAAGCACGTGACAGTATAATTAGCAGGCACTTGGCACGTGGCTACTTTTCTTCAACCTAAAAATCTAAACAAGAATTGAGTGCTACGCCGACGAGTTCACCGTTGCAAGAAAACATAAATATCCCCTTAGACTACACCACTATTAAACGAACGTGACTGAATAGGGAAACAGCTGTTTTTCTGTCATATGTCTGGACAGAAATTATACACCCATATGCCTAAAACCAGTGACACGATGAATATTCAAGTGTAGCAGTATGTCATATTTCAGAGACAGAAAACTTGAGACACATACGTTTATTTTATAATGGAAAACATAAAAAGTTATTCTTAACTGAAAGCTGGCTCTTGAAGCGCTTGTAACTTGGAAGTTACTTTGGGTACATCAGCATCTAGACATCTATTGATTATAATGTATATAGGGTTAAAATGTTTTTGATTTGTTTATATAATTTTAACGCAAATTTTGTTGCGAAACAAATTACAAAAACACAATGTTGAAAAAATTTCCACGAGCAGGATTTGAACCTGCACCATTCTGACATACCGGGTAAGGTGCTCTTCCAATTGAGCTATTGGCGCCTTTGGCTTTCAAAGTAAAAAAGTAAATAGTGTTGAATAATTTCGGCGGGCTGGTTAGAACCACGATAGCTCAATCGGAAGAGCACCTTACCCGGTATGTCAGAAGGGTGCAGGTTCAAATCCTGCTCGTGGAAATTTTTTCAACATTGTGTTTTAGTATAACGGGTTCTTGAGTGGTTATAAGTGAATTTACTACTACTATTACTTTGAGTGAATACATCCTGACATCAAAATACGCTACTTTGGATGGAATTTGTAAAACACCCTTGATATACGGAACTTAACTCTACACCTGAGATACTGCAACCAATTTTATTGATGACAGCAAATGTCCAATGATTCATTTTATATGAGACAGGATCAGTTAAGCGAGCAATGGGCGTAATGGAGTGATGTCATCTACTATACAGTTCAATGTGTCACAGAAATGGTATCTACGCCAATGTAATCCATGCAACTTACTTTAATACAAGTCTGTATGGTGTATGTCTTCATGGCGTTCCCTGCGTTGCGTATGCGGAAGGAGGTATATCTTGGTATTTTACGCAGTAAGTGTCCGGTGAAAGTGTTGCTTCAGGTCGGAGATAAAATACATTCTCTAGTTAAGTAAATAGGTAATTCCTTTTATTATATTATTCTTCATTAGCAACAAACGACTATTGAACTGAGCAACTTTATTCAGTAAATGAAATGAAAAATATTTATTCGGAGCATCTATGACAATTTAACATAATGGACATTTTAAATTTTTAATTATCAACCGAAATGGTCACCACTCAGCTTATGCCATGACATTGACGTGCCAAGGCGCTGATATTCTGTGGAACCAGTAAGAGAGGGAAGCGCAGCTCCAGACATGAATTTAAAAATTTACAGTGACAGCTGTAATAATATTAACCATAACATACAGTAAACAAACATCAATCGTCAAAAGATTTTAGGTTTTGAATTTTGACATGCTATCTAATGTAGGGCTGTAATAAATGTAGAATATTAGTACAAACTTCTTCAAGGATCATACTCAACGACGACTTCAGAGAGCCAAAATCAAAAGAAAAGGAAACTCTTTAACACAGTATTTATTCATTAATCAAGATACTTTTTTCTACGAAAATAGCAAAATCTCGGATTTACGAGACGGTCATTGAGTCGCGACAAGTGGTTGCCAATTCTCAACGCAAAAAACGGATACTTTAAATGCTTTTGGAATAGTACAGTTGCAGGAAAATCTCACCTGTATTTACAATTGCTGGGGACCCGAATTTGAAGTCTTTGTTGAAGATACTAGTACTAACATAACTTGTCAGTTTTTACGTGGAGTAGATATTTTACGTTAAACACTCAGACTTTTGATAAACTTTCGAAGTTGCCACTACAATTACTAGCCACTGTGTTCCACAGCAGGGCAAAGGCTTAAGCTTCCCTCTTTCCATTTGTCACTATTCTAGACTATTTCAGGTCAATCTTGGGCAATATTTTTTTAAATATATTTATATTACTATTATTATTTTTACTTTTACATTCGAACAAATTAAGAAAAAAAGTAAGAATACTTAGGAAACTCCCATTCCAAAGCGTGGACTACAACTTTGAAATTGAATTAAAGCTAATACTGTTTTATTTTTTTAATAGAAGCGGATGGACAACATAACATTCAAACCAAGTTTAATTATAGTCTACGATTAGGATAAGAGGAAAAACGTTTGTTAGCACTGATACAAAATCCGAATTCACGTTTCAACATATTACGAAACAGTTCACGGCCACCGCGAATTTACAAACAGTAAAGCGTGATGTTTTTCACCTGTCATTTAAAACATATTCAGTCAGAACACCTTTAACCTTAACATTATTTTGTGTCTTATTACTATCTGTTTAAAAACCATTTTTGTATAAGATTAAATCGAACAACCCGTGATTGTACATGTTTTTTAAAAATCTTAAACAATATGAATCAGCTGCTTGGGCGTGTCTGCATTTGAAGATTAATGAACGTTGATACGTAATACTTCTAAAGAGATACAAACTAATAGAGGTATGCATTTGTTTTTTCGATATACCGTACAACTAGCAAGCTAACAATATTTAAAAAACAGTACGAACTTTACTGTAGCGTTGATTTAAAAATCCAAGTTGCCAAGTGCCTTAGCAGTACATGCTTAAAGTGGTCACTTCGTAACTACGTTTATGGCCATTTAGACCTTGACTTTGCATTCCAATACACCAGTATCGTCAAGTTCAATGTTAAGGAGTGTTTATTGAACTTGATCATCAATCATGTGCACCTGATTTGGCACCAAAGGGTTCACGTCTGAACCATACCAGGATAGTTATCCCAGAACCACTCTTATACTACAACTTACAACAACTTTCCATGTAGCTAAGTGTACTTAGCTACATGGAAAGTTGTTGAAAATCGGAAATTGTGTACTCAATCTAGTCGTAGCTTACGTTAGTGTAGCTAATATCGATATATTGGATACCGTTACACCCTTATGATTAAAGGAAAATATAAATAAATAGGCAGTCGTGTACTTTGGGTTCAATTATACGATTTGAAGAAAGCAGAAATATTTCCCCAATGTAAAAAAAACTTATTTGTCGAGTGTCGCTGTTCATTACACACAGGATACTTACAATTACAATACATAATAAAGATATCTAGTTCGGTTGATGGTAAGGCTTGTTCTAAAACTGTCTGGCTAGATAGCTTAAACCACCAACAATTGCTGTTGTGTTGAGAAATGAAGACAAAAAACAAAAAAAAAACAGACAATTGCTTTGCGTCAATGATATAGAAGTAGGATAAACGGTTTCTCAGTTGTTGAGGATGCTGTGCCAACCGTCTTACATCCTTAGCACCAAATAAAACAATGACGCAATATTTTCTAAAAAAAAAATTCAGTATGTAATAATAGTAACTACGACCATCTCACAGCTGGCCTTTATTTGCCCAATTCTTTTCAGTTAAGAATCGAATACTTCAACTTTCTCACAGTTACACTGCTGGGCAACACCTTCAATAGACAACAGCGCATAAGACTTTGAGCCACAACCTACGACGGTATCAATTGGTATCCCATTTCAGGTTGGAGGATGTTAACGACTGTCATCTTATCAAGGAGAGTCCCACTGAACTGGTGGCTTCTGCAGCCAGGAGTCATTCGAAATAATTTGATAAGCTATCAAGATTTCAGGGAGCTATAGGTTTATCTATACCAGGTGCGTGCGTGCTTCCAGCAGCAGTTTTTTACAATGTCATGTCCAGACTCCAAAGGGAATATAAATTCGGGGCAGTGTTCTCAAGATTGCGAAGACCCTCGTTCTCGAGTTCGTAAGGGTTTGCATGGTCAAAAGAAGTGGCTAGCAGCGGTCAGTCGGAGGCACCGACGGGTTGCCGGCGGTGTTGCTGCCATAGCCTTGAACGATACAACGAACTCGACGCGGAATGCAAACACTGCCTGCCGCTTGCCGAATTTGCGAGGTACACGCGCAGAATGCAGATAATGCGCTCGCTTCGAAATATATGTGCCTATGTCGTTGTCATAAATTTTATTGTTGGTTTTTGAAATGAAGTTTGGCCTTTCTAGCCACATCAGAGAAGCGATGACGGTCGCTGCCGTCTGAGACTACGTGGAGCCCATCATCAACATCATCATCATAATCGAACATTCTGGATAGGCTTTCTCTTTTGGTAAGGAAGTTCTGACGCTAGCCAACAGAACTTAAAAGTAAATAGTTAAGCAGTTTATAAGTTTTCACTTTTGAAATGTCTTATTGGAAATTTGGATTGATTTTTATTTTTAATATTATGACGACTTGTCATAAGGCGAATTAGAAAACGGTGACGAATTTAAAACTTCAGGGATTAAATTCAATTAAGAGAATATAGGGTGTTCTTATAGGTGTAAAAGTGTATGCATATTGCAAAATTACTTAGACAATACGATTCAGGCCAATTGACTGCTGAAATATTCCAGAGAAACTTAAATTAATTGAAGAACAAAACACGGTAATGGATATGTTACGAGTTCTCTCAACGATTATGCTGCAAGGTAAGAACCTCGAAGGCGTTTGGGATCCTACCTCGAACATTAGCATAATGGTACTTTAATAGGCAAAATACGAAATCTATCAGCCGAGGTTGTATTATGAAACTGTCCTCGTTTTGTAGCAACCAACGTCCATGGAAAAACACGACGATGCGACGAAATTTAAGCAAAAGATGATAATTGAACATGCATTTTTATTATTCAAGAGTATAAAAGGCTTGAAATGTTTTCAAACTTTGTGAAAATACCAAAATGAAACCAAATTCATTATTTATTTGTTTCACAATGAAATTCAAATTCTTAATAGGTACCTATTGAAAATAAAATAGATTGAAAAGCGACTGCAAAAAACTCAAAACTACGACTTCTTGCAAAATTCAAGCTACTGATCTTTAAATCTACTGTGCTACTAAACTCTGTTGATTTTTTTAAGTGCTTGTTTCTTACGCTATTTAGACAGCGATGTATCAATGTTTAGGCAATCATTGAAAACCCGAAAAATCGGTTAAAATGGAAGTTCTATTATCAGTTTTATTATATTATTTATTATAATTGATTCTACCAGAAAAAGGCAGTCACTTTCTTTAATCGAGAACGTTTTCGATAAAAAACGAAACAATGAGGTGAGTCCGACCAGCAGGTTTTATTTTTCGGCCACGAACGAACCAGAGCTTCAAAATAAAACAATATTAAGGACTCGTGCATTGCCAGAAAGTGCTGTAGGAACACAAAACTCACATGCATGCTAATCAACTGTAACTCGCAGGCATTTGTTTTAACGCTGTGCGTGACCGTATTCGTATATATACATATACCTAAAAGTACTAGACATTGTACCTATTACTTGTCAACAACTCAAATTAATTAATAAAACAGGAACATGTATTTAAAGTACCTACATCGGTTATGAATGAAAATATAATGTTACACGAGCAATGCTTTGATCATTTATGGGCACACATATGAAATTTACATAGTTATCCGTTTATAGAAGTCGAGAACATTGTCAAGCCTTGGTGAAAAACGATATGCCGGGTTTCAAAGAGATTCTCATTACCCACTTATATTGGGGAGGTAAACGACCCCTTGTTGTCAAGTGGAAGTGGAGGCCAAATCCAAACGCAGGAACAGCTAATATAACATAATGTAACATGTAATGTAACATGTTAAACTATATCAAACATACCTACCTCGCCTTGGCGCCCCGCAAGATGCATATTCACGTGTTGTTTGAAAGACCTCATGTTGTAAGGAAAGTATCACTCTGATGAATTACCAAACATTACTACTAACAAGTGTAAAGTAAAGAGTATTAAAAGACTTAAACAACTGTAAAAAACTCTTTCTTTACTGTTGGTTGCGTCCCTCTGCATCTGTATCTACAATAGTGAATATTTCATTGGTTATCACGGTTTTTTACGTAGGTAATTGATCACTCAATGAGAATGCAATAAAAATTAAATCAATACATATGTAAGCATAAAGATTATATCGCTTCAAAATGTGTGTTTATAATAGTACAATGTACGAGTTGAAAATGTTTATCACCTGCTCATTTTATGTCCCCACTGCTGGGGCACAAGCCTTCCCTATAGATGAATACACTACAAAACGGGCCATAAACTACCACGCTTGCCTAGAGCGGATTGATGGTTGTTAACGACTGCTAATGCAGCCGGGACCAACGGCTTCACGTGCCATCTGAAAAACGGAGGAACTCGAGATGAAACATTTTTTGGAAACCTACTGATGACCGACCTTTGCGAAACATGCTTAACTTCAGCAATCAAAACGCGTTAACCACTTCGCTAACGAGATCTTCCGTATGAAAATGTTAAATCGACTGCATTTGATCTGACGACGGCGTATATACTGTGGCGGCAGCGACCTGAGTGAAGGCTGCCCGCCGTCCCACGGTTATATAAGACTCGGACAAACTCGGACGACCGGCGAAATTCTTGGCGGCTTGTATACCAACACTAGGGTTGTCGACTGCTGTTTGTCAAAGAAGTGTGTGGGGGCCTCGATTCATATTTTTTTATGAGCATTTACAATTTTTTCTGAGAGCCTTGATTCGAACAATTTTGCTATGGTGCAAAGTCAACCACTGAGGCGCGATTATAGATTATAGAGGTTTTTTTATAATATAGCAGAATCGAGGCCCTGGAGCAGCATTGGTGAAGCGATTAGCACGTTAGAGCTCAATCTTAATATTGCAGACGTTGTTTGTAACTGCTGAAATTTCTGCATTAATAAATAAATTAATATATACTTGTTACGTCTCTAATTGCGTTTTAAACTTTGCGGGATCACAAAGACAGTCTTATTCCAAAATATGGACTGAATTAAGCCCTATTTGCTATCTCTCTGTCTTTATCATCTGAGTTTAACTACCTATGCTTTTGCAATAAGAGGAAATTTGCTCATGAATTAGCTACATGCTATATTCCACTATTTTTAATCAGGTGCGTTTAGTTTTACGCAATACTGTAAGCTTGTAACAAATAATCAAGCATTTGGAAACCAAGTGGACGCAATAAGCAAGATGTGGTCTACGATTGTACATGGTTGTCTAGAAAGTGTCTATTCATTCTAGCCTTTTAAGAGACCCAAACAGCCCAGGTTATAGCGTTCGATGCACACTGTGGTGATATGACCAGATCTCCAATTTTTAAGCTAAGTCTTTTGCCAGCACTTCTTTGTACATCTGCTCTCTCATCGTCTCATTCCCTACCAAATACTGATATGGAAAAGTTATTGACATTCGCAATTATTTCTAGTAACTTTTCTTTTGATCATTTTGATAAAAAAAGGCGAGCGGTACGCTTTATTGGAGATGCTGAGGTTACAGCCTCTCTTGAGGACATCCAGCTGGGTAGAGACATTGCTTCTCTCAGTGTCTTCTACCGGAATTACTACGGAGTGTTCTGAAGAACTTTTTGATCTAATCCCGCCCTCTCCGTTCCTCTCCCGAACTACACGTGCTGGTACACAGGCAGTCAGTACTCGTACCAAAAAATTTGGCAAGTCGTTCCTCTGTAAGACCATCCGGCTTTGGAATTCTTTGCCGGCGCATGTGTTTCCCAGCTCCTATAGTCCCGGGTATTTTAAGCGGGGCGTGAATCGGCATTTACGCTGGCCGTCATGAATGGGTGCGCTTGTTACCGTTCTTGTTCCACGGTGAGGAGCGCTCTCATTATTTTGGACTGCATCGGCTGCTTACCATCAGGCAGGATGTGGTCTTTATGACGTGTCAATATAAAAAAAAATAAACAGGATTTATTAGCATCAAAATAGATTTGATTTTAAGGTGCCAAAGTATATCAAAGATTTGTTTTCTAATAATACTCAGCTGTAGCTTCTACACGTTAGGCACTTTACCTTACTAGTTACTATCCAGTTTAAAAAATGTACACACGGCGGCAGATCCACCTACCCAAAACTGTCAAATTTCTACAATCAATTTTGAACTTTAAAGTTTGGTTATAAGGATCAATATTCATTGGAGAAATTTGACAGGTTTGGGTAGGTTGATCTGCCGCCGTGTGTACCCAACTTTAAAGGGAAAAATAGTTTTATACTATAAGGGCTGTCCCTTCTTGTGAATCATGAACAAGGGCACCAGGGGGAATGTGCACTTGGCTCTCCAAGGCCTCTGCCTATGCCCAGCAGTGGACTAGTGTAGGCTGATAAAGACTTATTACTTACACATTTAAACTTTTGTATCCCTTGTTAAATACAATAAATAAAATATTAAGAATTGTAAAAATTTATTGTTTTAACAAAGCTCACACAGATGATAACATTCATTGTTCCATTTTCATATCAATTACTGTTTTATTTGGTAACATATACCCAAAATTTATTAAACTGTTAAAGTTATACTCTTATATCATTCCAGCTTAGGGCAATCCTATTAGCAAAGTACACAAATATCTATATAACTTTAATATAAATTAAAACTTACACAGCAGTAGTAGAAACATATTCAATATTTGTATAGTTTATAAAATTATATGTTCTTATTACTTTTATTGTGTGTACTTATAATATATTTTTTTTTTCTTTAAGACAAGTACTCGATGTTCATAAGTGCACTGTTGTGCCTAAACTAAATAAATATCTTTCATATTATCATTTCATTACAAGATATTAACTGAACTTTTAATCCTCAAAATACTAGTAACAAAATGTTTAGGTAAAATTATTTCAATAAAATTGTTTTGCTCTATCAAACTTTTACAAAAGATGAAATAAAACAGTCATACTAATAAGAAAAGTATTTTTCTTATCACAATTTCATAACAGGGAATATTTTAGCTTTCATCAAGTTTGAGTAGGTAGTAAGTGATTGTAAGGCTATAATTGGACAGACACTTCCCTTAGAATCCAGACTGACTGGCTTACCCCGAGCACATGTCATTTGCATGGTTAACACTAACAACAAATACTAAAAGAACTGTTATTGCACACTTGGATAAAAGTTTGTGGTAGGTAGCCCGACTTAGAATAAGCCCTACCATCAATCACTTGCAGTGTTACACACATATCTGCTATTTAAGAATATACTTTTAACCACAACATTTTCATGTTACATGTTTCAACAATTATTGGGACGCTGCACAATTTCTTGTGAAAGTTTTGTTAGTAAACAAGTAGAAATCACTAGCTCCAGAGTCTGGTAATCATTACACTACAGGGCGTTAAAATTACATAAAGTATTTTATTCTTAACTTTGTTTATATTATCGGTTGTATCCAAACTGCATTTACCTGTCCAGTTGATTGTAACCTGTGCTCATCAAAGGAAAGAAAATGCTGATAATGATATCAGATACTAATTAATTACTATAAGATATTAATTCCAATAATATGTGATTAAACTACACGTACTAAGCGTGCTTGAAGGTTAAAAACAGCAACTTCTACCGGCACTAATTCCTTACGAATATTACAGTAATTACTGTATACTTGAGAAGGAAACTATGATAAACACATAGCTACATAATTGACGAATCACCATCATGTATAAAATTGTAATGTTATCTAGGTTAATTGTATATAAACAAGACCGTAAGTTTTGAGGTTATGTTCAACAATGTAGTTCTGTTACCTGCATAGAATCGGCACTGATGATCTCGGACTGGAACTTTTGGGCTAGTTCCACACCTAGTTTAGTCTTCCCTGTACCTGTAGCACCTAGAATTACAACCATTGGGATTCGCGAAGACATCACAGACCGAAGAGCCATCGTTCAGGCTAAACGCACGAACTTCACTACTGTTTTCGTTTTGGCATTTAGTTTGACGTTTGTGTGTAAGACGCAACGTTCCATTTCATGATAAGTTTTAGAAGTTGAATATTATAAATGTTGATTTTATTTAATTAAGTTAATTTTTAAAGATTACAATAGTTTCTTGTTTAATAATATATAATATTGATTAATTATATTATTCAGAATTATTAAGATAACTAATCTGAATAGGGCTTAATTTAATATCTTTAATATTTGTGGAGTTTACGTTGTGTTCGTTTGTGTATGAGGAATCGGTAGGATCTATTTCACTACTCTTCTATCAAATCTTTCCTACTACTTCTCACAATAAATGAATTAACTGTGTAGGTAGTTAGACGATATACCTACCTATTGTCTTAGATTTGCAGAAAAGTAGATAATTTTAAGGTTTTGTTCTTAACTAAATAAGGGAGAGTGGGTGGCGGGCTTTATACCGGCGTGACAATTGACCAATCAGAATCCCGCAAGTGCGTGACAATGCACCGCCATGATGCCAATCAGTTAGCACAGAGGCCGCGTAGAAACACTGTGATATTTGTTTAATAATTGAAAAAACTGAATTTTGTCAAATCTCTTGTCATGTCATTTTTGCATTTCACTTGATTCGTGTTAGTGGTCAAACATTGCCATTACAGATATGGTGTTTTTTTTTCAAATGTGTGAAGATTCACAAAAACAGGCAAGTAAGTTACTGGTTTCCACGTCGCTTTTTGTTTTATAATTTATTAAAGTTCGTAAGGCATGCGGGGGCAAGATGGGGTAGGTATATGGGTATAACTACGCTATACAGATCTTAATAATATTTCCATTTCTTTTTCTTAGGATGGTGAAAACTTATAAAAAGAAGACAAACAGAAGAGAATGGTCAGTAGAAATATGAAACCTTGGAAAGAAAACTGAAATCAGTGCGCGAGAACGTCATTGATAGTACCATCGCCCCATCTTGCCTCTTAGAGGTGGTCTTACCCTACCCGGGGGGCAAGATGGGGATGGGACTTATTACACATTTTTTTATATAATTACCAAGCAAGAGTTCCTTTTAATTGTTGAAATTTAAAGACTGATTATTGTAAATAATAATTAAAATAAAAACAACCAAAAAAGCATAATATTATTCGTTTTATTGGCTTTCAAACTATCAACTATCGTTAACTACCCCGTCATGCACAGAGTGTGTAAAAACTACTGAAAAGATTTTAATGAAACTATCCTCATATACAGACCATGACCCAGACCAGCATATAGGATACTTTTTTTTTTATTACTGTAGCCTTCGTGAACGAAGTCGTGGGCAACAACTAGTTTTATAAACGCGAAAGTTTGTAAGTATGGATAAATGTTTGTTACTCTTTCACGTAAAAACTACTGAATGGATTTTAATGAAACTTTCCTTATATACAGACCATGACCCAGAACAGCATATAGGATACTTTTTTTTTTACTGTAGTCTTCGCGAACGAAGTCGCGGGCAACAACTAGTCTGTCCTAAGCCGAACAACTACATTGGCTGGAATAGATCTCTTCTAGCAAAATAATTTTATACAGAACCATTTAGCTTGCCTACTGAGGGAATAGAACCCGCAGCATGTAAGTTGTTTTCAGTTCAGTTAAGGCCAGCGTGGATAAGCGATAGTCCTCGTACATATTCGTCCCTCAAAATAGATCACAGATAACTGTATAGTGTTAATCGCGTAACACACATGACGGTCTTAGAACTTTCATGACAGCGTCCAATTCCAAGATCTATTTTTGCCAGACTAAAGTAGTCAGAGGCCTGTCCTTCGTCTGTGCTGGCCTTAATTATATTCAGTAAAAATTGATTGAAGTATGTACTTTTTATTTAAATATCTCACTTTTATCTAGAAAAAGGAAGAGGAATCATTAAAAAATAACAATGTTGAGTTTTTTTTCGACTGAACCAGACAGGGCTAACAAAACCTTCACACCTCTGTACCACCGGGTACAATAATCACAGAATCTAAACATTATTAGAAGTCAAAACTTCAAATTGCATTTTTAACATTTAAAAAAACAATTATCCAACCGTTTCATAGCCCTGTCGTGGCGCCGCCTTATCATTTATTTCCATATTTAATGATTATCTTAACTTTCGGTACAGATAATTAAAGGAACAAAAAACCAAAAAAAAAAAGTTTCTCTCCATACAATTATAGGTATCAGACAAAATTAAACAGTTAAAGTATAAGTACAGTAGGTACACAATACATATCCACAACTATAAGAGCGTCGCTTCAAAGATTGCAAAGTGCAACATTAATATTAGGCGGAATCTTTTGCGCTGTGCACTCTCTGTAGCGGCGCGTGCGCAGCCGCCGCCGGCCGCCCTTCGGGCCCAACAACTATTACAATCAACCAATCGAACACCTCGAAAAACAAACACAGCTTCGAATGGTACCAACCCCCGGCAGCGGCTAGGTGTTACTCTTACGTAAAGGATACTTACTACCCAAAGAAAAGTAATAAAAATTAATAGCTATAACATGACTTATGTATACCAACCTTATTTATAAAATTTACAAATCAAACGCTTAGTAAAAATTTCTCACGCTCCTATTATTTGGCAGTGGTAGAAATGTGCCTTGTCCCAATCGTGCAGTATTTTCCATCGTTACCGTTATCATGATCTTCTACCGATTATAAAGCTTTCGTCGCTTAATCATTAAATCTTTAACTATTGACTTTTTCCTAAAATGTAATCTATCTTCTCACATGCAAGGTCATAATATCACCGATAAAGACAATTTAACTTTTGGATAACTAAATCATTATTATCTTTATTATTTATGTCAAAGCTAAGAATAACAAAAAAATTAAATGCAGGTACAACATTCGAGAATCCGTAACTCTCTAGTTAAGAAAACTAAACAATTACTAGAAAAAAAAAACTCGTTTACAAAAAACTGATGATTTATCTACGATTATTTCCTAGTATATACAATTTACACCTAGTGGAAGAATAAACTGCGAATCTTTAACACGATAACTATAGACTTCGTGTAACCACTACTTAGAACAACGCTATATACCTACAGTTATGTAATATATCTCACAGAAAAATATTTCTTGCAACTAATTCGAGTATAAACCTAATATATATTTATATATGTACATAGCAAGGCACATTCCGCACACAATTAAAGCCTTTGAACGTACAAAATCGCTGACCATGTGCTTGATAAAACATCAACCTCTATTGCGAACCTGGACAGCAAAATAAAAAAA
The DNA here is from genome assembly GCA_949315975.1 of Eudonia truncicolella. Taxonomy (NCBI): domain Eukaryota; kingdom Metazoa; phylum Arthropoda; class Insecta; order Lepidoptera; family Crambidae; genus Eudonia; species Eudonia truncicolella. The sequence goes on along the minus strand of OX438837.1, from coordinate 13,484,413 downwards.
TCCATTAAAACATTCTTTTCCTAAGGAAAAAAGCATCGATTAAAGCACATCGATTCTTTTATCTTACTGAGCAGGTTTCATATTTTCTCGGCTTCTCGAACAACTATATCGAGTACAAATACAACCCTAAATTACTGCCATAAAAATATCATAAAGAAAAATGCACAATTTACTATTAGTAGGTACTATGAGGAACTTATGTCTTGGTTATATTTATTTTTATTAAGTAATAAAATCCTTTCGGACTTAAAAAAAGAAATTATAGATTTTGATGTTGTTATCAAAATGCACAGTCTATTTAAATTCATAATCAGACATTTGTCACTGAGATTATTATAGTATAATCACTGAATGCGTATATTGGACAATATAAACAGTTTTTATATTCGTGTTTTTATAATCACTTTAGATGATTGCGTGCGTTTATTTCAAAAGACGAATTTTAAATTGAAATATGATTAAACACTAAGCGACGTAAACTTCGATGAAGTATTTCATGATGTTTAATGTATTAAGCATACAAATGTGAAAGAGTGACCATTAAAACCTTTTAGCGTGCAATCGCGACGTCTCAATTATAAAGTTAATTGTTTTCGCGCCATCGCGCACTCGCAAGAAACAGTCGCGCGCGCACTCTAAAATGTCAGATTAATTACACATACTAATCATTACTTTAAATAAACGCATATATTTAATGTAAGTATAAAAGCAGCTGGTGTAATATTATTGGTATGAATGAATGTATATTTTTAATCGCTTCAAAAATGGTCCAATTCCACGTTATTTAAAATATAGCTCCGAGTTAATCACGTGACTAAAATGTAAAAACATTAAAAAATTAAAATTCACTAGACACGAGTAACAAAACACTAATAAAACCGTAAGCAAACTAATCTAAACTATAGTTTTCGTTTTAATATCAACCTCTTGCTCTCGAGACGCGGGTCGAAAAGAATCCTAGGAATCGGCCCGAAACATATAAATGGCCAGACATCGCCAGAACTTCCCACCAAGCCGGCAGCCACCTCTGCCGGCGATCCCAACTACTCAAACCACTCGGTCGGACCGTCTAACATACACCTAAGGACTCAATCACGTAATTTGACATTGCTCGGGCCTTCATTAAATTTCACGTTTAATCCTTCCCCGATGCATCGCGAGGAGTCCGCTGCCAAAACGCGCGCTTGAATCCCGAATGCGCTCATAACTGTAAACTAAAACGTGACACAGCACAGCTCGACTGTTAGCAAGGTCCTGTACAAATCATCCAACGTCATTTCGAAACAATACAAAATGTCATATTACTTTAGACTTGTCAACATGGAGTAAATCTGTATGTGCCATGTCAACTATGTATACTATTATGATAATTTAAAAACATTTCATAGGTATAACCAGTCTACTAGTTCACGAAGCAGTCTGTAACTATGTATTATTAATATTTTATTGAAGACCTAGGATTAATGTTAACAACAGCTTCATGGCTCACTTTGGCACTGCAAAATATTGTTTGAGCAAAACAAACTAGCAGTAAATGCTTTCCGACTACATAATTTACTGTACGTTCCACAGAAGCAGAGTAAACCAGAAACGCTGACTTTTCATAAGAAAAATTAAGTGTAACAAATTCTAGCATTTTCACAGGAGTACACTCTAAAAAAATACTTCGGAACTTAAAAAATTAATACGGTCCTGAAGAAAAAACAATTAGGCGTACAGCTACGAGACGATATTAATAATACAAACAAAATAATCTTGAACGGTCATTAGTACGTTCAGAAGCGACTTACATTAAACCTAAACAGTACTCGAGTCTCACGTAGACTACTATCGTTCCATCGCAGGAACTAAACGATTACCATCAGATTGCCACCGCGCGTTCAGCGACTCGAGCGTTCAGTACGAACGGTAGCGAGCTGAGAGTGCCGTTCGAAGCTTTTTCAGCTTAGTGATAAGCTTACTCTGTTGCTTTTTGAGGACTTCCCTTTGCAAATCTTCTTCGCGCAGCTTGCGGCATAGAGCGGCCGCCTCGCGCAGTATCACAACTTTGGGTGCACGTTCCTTGTCCTTGGTCGCCGGGATCTGTTTCTTGAGCTCGTCAAATAGGTTTTTTAAGCCGATACGTCTTAGACGTTCCATGTCGTTGTGGATTGAGCGGCGCTCGATTTCTGGAGACTCGCCTTCGGAGTCAGAGTCAGTGTTGGAGCGACGGCCACGGCGGCCGGGGCCGCGGGCGCGGCGGCGCTGGCTGGAGGAAGCGACGCTGTTAGGCGGGATGAGGCGCTTCCGAGCGATGGGACGCGGGCTCATGGCTGAAGCTACGGTGCGCTGTATGTGCTGGCGTTCCTGCGCGGATGGAGCGCGAGGAAGAGCGTCCGTGCGCACATGAGGACTCGCTAAAGTCTGCTGCGACGTCCCAAGGGATACCACGTCGATTTCTTCCTCTGTAACAATAGAGAAAATCGTTAACACTCGCTCTTGTATCACACAAAATAACAATGTAACTTCTCTAATCACCTTGTAAAAAAATAAAGCTGTAAATCAAAAATTACGCGCAGTTTCCAGTTTCATTCATAAAGTTCATTACGCGCCATAATTAAGGGTCATCGATTATCATGCCGCATCCATATATAACTATGGGATTAGAACGAGCCAGGGAGAGATGCGACTGCAGTAGTCAGGTGCGCGGGAAGGGGTGAGAAGAACACGGAAGGGGGGAGGGCGTCGACCCCATCGTACTACCGCAGCGTCTGCCGCCATCGATCCAGACGCCTGACGTCACGGCGCGCCATTCGCGCCAAAACGAGAGCGCGTGCGCGGCGTGCTGCGGCAGCGGCCGAACTCAATGGACTCCGGATTATCAACCGGTAGACACGCTTTCCGGCCTTCGCAGTTCACTCCTGCCATTTAACAAAGCGCCCCGCGCCGCCGATTCGAAATGAACTGTCACGTGAGCGTCGCACGATACGACACTCCCACATATTACGTATACGGATGACATTGATGACCAGGCGAACCGGTTGCGTTGCGCTGTGGCAACGCCAACACGTTTAATTAGTCAATCAGAACTAAATCTGAGGAGATAATGTGAGAAACGTACGGAGTTGTATGGCGTATAGACACAGCCTCAACACGGGCGTTTCACTTATATAATATCCCTGCTTTTTCTAGAGCCAGAGTCATAGGACGTAGGGCTCCCAAATGTACAGGTTAAAATGTAATAATAATGTTATCCTACGCTTAATGTAATTGGATTGCGCTTGCGGAAATGCGGCGTGATTAAAGGTTGATATTGAGTGCTGCGCTCGCATAGCGGCAGTTTCTATGAATGGGCGGTGGGTCTCGGGTTCGAGATCGCGTTGCAAGTGTCACAGTGCGGATGTGGCCGGCCGCCCGCGTCATGTCTACGCCGTAGTGCATATTTCGCGGAATCCGCCGGTCGCGGCCGCACTATCCGGTTACACCAACAAATAATTATGTCAGCGGTTCATTGCGATTTAAAGGTCTCGTCCGTGCAGCGAATGCACGCTATTTACGTAGCCAACAAGGACAAGAATTTCCTATTACATCTTGACGGCCAGCTGGCTGGAAATAGAACAAGTTACGTGGGCAGCTGTTCGATACTAAACGGTATGGGAGTCAGGGACGCTCGTGAAATACGTTTTGCAACTACGCAGATTTAAGAAAAAAAAAACTGCGCATCCGATCAACCAGACACATTATCTGCTTAGGCGACGGTAAATTTATACACCAACGCGATCTTTTTATGTGATTTCCGCATAGTTACGCAGTCGCTTATCGTGGTAGCGAGTTGATCTAATTCGAGGATCGGCGCCTGTCGTCAAACACGCGTCTCACGTCTCTGTGCGTAGGCAGCAGGGCTGTCGATCGCCGTTAAAATTTTAAACTAAAACAACCTGCATAGTTAGTAGGCAATTAATTATAATAATATTAACGTGATTAAGCTCTGTGTAATTGCGCGCGTTTAAAACAGTAGCTGTAAAACAATGTTTGTACGCCAAATAACTTAATGTGTCAACCCTGTATGCAGGGAGTGTGTGCCGGAGTCGATTTACACGTGACGATTTCCTCTCGGCGCCAACGCGATTAACACTCGCCGTAGAGTATTTGTTTCAAGCTCTGCGTGTAAGCGATACGGTCCGTATTGTCGTGGTGCGCCGGCGCCGTCGAGCTCCGGTCTAGTGCATATCTATTATATCGCCATCTGCCGCCGTTCCAATTTTAAACGATACCAGAGATAATCCGCTTTTTATTGTCTGTGGAAGCGACCGGTATCATGAAAAAAAAACAACTCACCACGTACTCTGCGACCTGTCTCGGTACCCGGTATCTAAGTAGAAGAGCACCTATATTCATGTTTGAAGATTCAATCGCTTATTTATTATTGCAATTATTGTATTCGACTGTACACTTTGAAACTGTACACGTCACGTTTCCAAGATCCTGAGATAACTAACAAATTACAGATGAGTACGACAGTCTACTAGCACAACAATGACTCACAGAATCGCGATTAACTAATTTATTGTTGGCATCGTCGCCGTGGACAGTTAAGCCATAAAAATGTAAAGAGTATTTTATTGTACTTTAGCTCTATTCAATATCTTTCGGAAATTCCAAAGTACATGGCGCGAGATTGTAGTTTTTACTTCGAACGCGCTCGAAAAGTATGAGGTGCTTTTTTGCAGCCAGCAGTTGTCAAAACAAAAAAGTGGAATGTCTACAATGTTGTCGCTGAGTGTGACCTGGTAAGACGGCCGGCCACGCCTCGCTGGCGACGGCTAAGAGGCCAAGTTCACTGGCATTTGAGTGCGATAATTAAAAATTATCGTGACGCGCACACGGCGCACGCCATCCTCTACAGCGTGCTGCTCTAATGGTATAATTAGAATTTGAAAAAAGAAACTGCTTTATGAAAAACAATTGCCGTCGTTATTTCTCTTTTTACGCTAGAGACTATCAAGGAGGTTTATACTTTTTTCTTGTTTGCAACTCATAGAGCTTAACAGCTGTTCACCTACAAACAATTACTATCTACGTTAACAAAAATGCGATTCGATTCGTCTTATATAACGACTCTTAACTACAAGTGCCCTCTTACCTACAGTAGTCAGTCTTTATCCAACAGTACATTTATCAAGACGATAACTGATAATCCGATGTGATACCGCATTCTACTATACTATTATCTTTTACTTACTCGTGAAAGACACTGCTGACCTATATAATTTGGCATCTGATTCTACACAATGAGTCACACACAATATATATCGTCATGAAACGTAAAGAGATTGAAAAGTAAATTTATGTGTAATGAAATCAGCCTGTATATGCATCAACGTCAATGACTGTGGGCAATGCTAATTAGTCGAATACAACGTACCTGTAAGTAGTTGCTTATAACATTTATCTACGTAGCAAACTGTCTCAGTATCCCGACTAACTTTCACGGAAGTTACTCAACCTTCACATTTTGTTAATTAGAAAAACTTTTTTTAGTCGTAACAACACACCTCTTCCGCGCTCCATATGGAAGCCCTGTTTCAGATGGATTACGCAACCATAGGAATTAGGTCATCTGGCCTTTGGGTTTGCACTCGAGTCTGGCCTGTTAAAATAGAAGCTTCTAATTTACGGGCTATGTGTACCAAAGATCGATTGAGCGTTCGCACCATCGGTCGACCTTGGGCGAGTTCGCGCGGAAGTTCACGGACGAGGCAAACGCGAAAAGACGTGACGCAACATTTTTTTTTATTGGCCATTAATAAGCGGAAGACCAGTCACATGCCTACACGCACGAGAGCAAACGATTGTCTAATATAACACACGTCGTTTTGCCTTATACGGGCATATTGTATAACCGCCAACAGATTCTTTAAAAATTTACAAACATTGCCTATTGGATATCTAAAGGTTTACAGGGGGAAGCTTACAAAATTAAGTACATACTTTAACAACAGTGTTTTATTTTGATGTCAGTTTTAACTTCACATTAAAAACAGTGAGAACCTCGTTAACATTACCGGATCCATATAGTTGAAATGGAAATCGTCTTTACAACATCCAACAGTGGTTTAAGGCAGTCATAGCCAATAGCTCTATGGCTGGAACAGGTTTTTTAGGACCGCGTGTGAACTTTTCGTGTGTTACGCAACGGAAAATAACTTTAAATTATCATTCAATTATCCAGAAATGTGCCAAGCCGACCCTAAAGATTAAGAGATCAAGGAGTAACGTCAAATATCTTGTTGCGATGTCGATTTATCGTTTGTAACTGAGCATAGCTGATATTTTTTTTATTTTAGTGATAAGACAATACAAATTTATGTTAGGGTGTCACATTGTATTATTGTTATCGGCATTGATAACGCGCCACGGCCGCGGGGCTAAGGAGGCGTAGTGTATATCGCAAACGCGCACATTGTAACACTGATTTTTAAAATAAGTAAAGCACATATTTCTGTGACGTTAACATCAAGGTCGTTTCCGCTACTAACGCGCTGTTTAGTATCTTCACGGACTAAGGCCTCATCAGTATCGCGATTTGAAAAAAAAATCGTAAGTGAATTTGCTAGGCACCGTCTGTCACTCATTCCCGATGCAAAAACATAAATTATATAGACATTAAGTTTTAAAACTAGACACACCTCGCCACTGATAAGGTTCGGACGGAACATAAATCATAAGTCATGAGTTAAGCTAGCCAACTATTAGCTAATATCGGTAAAGTAGGCCGAGTGGTTACCAGCTGACGCCCGGTTAGGCCTACAACTAACTACCGACATTTAGGTCGCAATAACACCTTGGTAACTATCGAATGTAACCGTGCAAATTGCTTTTACACGGAGCATTTTATTACTGAGCGTAACGTGATAAAAACTTTACAGAATCAATATTAGACTAAGAATAATGGCGTCGTTGTATTTTTTTAATTTTATAAAAAAGCACTTTCACTTAGTCTGATGGCGTCCGTCCTACGTTACTTTAGTTTGCGGTGAAGTTAAGACCTTCGCGAGTTGGATGGCAAGAACTGGATGAGAGTAGCCGCAGATCGTTCTTAGTGCCGATGCCGTTCACCTGGAGTGGAGAGGCCTATGTACTGCAGATGATGATGATGAAAAGCATATACTATAGACCCTATACGATAATAAAGATTTGGTATTGATGTCAGTATTCGAGGAAGCAATAATTTAACCTGAGATACGAGTTTCCGCTAAAATTTTGCTATATGAACCGAATGACTTTTTAGAAACGGGCACGCAGCCTTGGCTTACTGATTGATGCCGATGTGTTTAGGACTGGTCGAACCGGATCCAAGTGCCCTAAATTGCCCTTATAGGAACTCACAATTCAAAATTGAACCAGTGCTCTAGTTTCGAGGGTCCGTCATTTAAATTCCATATATGTGCTACTGCGATTTCAACGGTAGATAGATATGTCAATTAAGAATGAGACAATGAGATGTAAAAAATAAATATAATTTAGAATGTGGATCTATACCTGCATATCTACCCAGCAGTATATAAGGCCACATTTAGTAATTGCTAACTAAGTAATTCTTTAAAACTATCGTTAAGTTGTATTTCTTATTCTGTATCGTATTCAATTCAATCAATATAAGTATAATACGACATCAATCTGAACCGTAATAGATCTGCAGTAAGATACCTATAAAGTAAATATTACAACGTAAAAGTTTGCGATAAGCGTAGGTACTATCGCATTGTATCGGGGCGCAGCGAAATGGGCGCGAAAATGCCGACTCCGACCGCCTGCTATTGCTGTACGGTCACAAGCTGTACTACGAGTGTGCTACGAGTAGGTACGTACCCACTACGTACGGAGCGATAAAACTGCGCAGGCTTGCGTGAATTTTTACCGCGCTTAGCTAGTGATGTGACAAGGTGCGTCGTAAAAATACTATTAATCAAAGTCGGTAAATCGCAGGCCTACTTTGTATTGAAAATCAAAACGCACTTAAGTAATATGTTTTAATCAAAATTATATACTAATTACTCAAAGCTTATTAAATACTTCCCAACGACTGATTTCAAACCACTATTATTAGAGATGCTGTCTATCAAATTGTCATCCGGTGGAACTAGACTTGGAGTACTTACTGAGTTATAAACCGGTCTGGCGAGCAGGCCAGCTAGCTACATACACTTCAATGAGACTCCATTTCATTCCGTTGCATTCTTATACGAATAACGGACTAGACAGGGCAAGGCAGCCGAGAGAACTGTACACTTTAGCAGTTTCATGTGCAATCGGACAGTCGAGTCTAGTACGTTATCATGTAATGTAGCGAAATAGATTTAATATCGGAACCGCGGCCCTCAAGTAAACTGTAAACAAATTACTGTCATACAACAATGATGACTATATTGTATGCAACTACAACATTGTAAGTAGCTTACACAAGTCAGTGACTGACTTCCTTTTAAGGTCACTTGTTGCAACTTTATTATGATTTCATTTAAACGAGTGTGTAAACCAATAGTGTAAAAAGATGGAAAAAATGTAAAATAAACGAATACAAATGATAAAATCTAAGGTACCCGAAGGATAATGACCCTATCAGAGTTGACGGGAAGCGCCAACTCGCACGATACAGAGGATGCGTCAAGGTCGGGAGTTCGGGACATCTCGGTCGGTGTACGGGCGACCTCGGGCGTTCTCATCCCGAAGCGACCAAAGCTCGCACAGTGAACAAGTAGGAGCAAACATTAAAGCGTATTCTAATTAAACGCATCAATCCCCCGAGATGAAATTCGGTGCGAAGGTTGCGCAATTTGACATTAAGGAAGGTTGGGACGTTCAAGGTCGCAATGGGCGAAGGTTCCGGAAGAGCGGAGCAATGGGTGCGTCTAGACGCGGTGGGGGACGCGGGAAGGCGGTCGATACGCGCAGTTTCCCGCGCTCCGTATACGACGCCTGCGTTCTCGCGAATTCCCGGTGAACTCAACTTTGTTCCTACGTACTTTGCGAATGTCTTTAAAATATTGCACAGTTTACTTGCGAAACTGTTAAGGGGTTATTAATTAGGTACAAATTGTTTACTTTAAGCTAACGACTAATTTTGACTCTTAAAAATTGTAATTAGATTAACAATTATTATGAGTTGATGCATACATTAAGTTATTAAGTTAATTTTATCTTAACGAGTTTCGTTTACAACGATAACGAACTCTATAGTAAACTCTATAGTATCAATTAACAAATATTTAAGAAATTAATATTTTTCAATAGATTGAAATAGGTGTAATTTACATAATTTATTTTTAATAATCAAAACCAAATTGAATATTGCTTTAAAATTGGCGAGGTTTTTGGTGGATACGCAGTTTTGATACCTACGCGCGCGACTCTGCGGGACCGTGTCCTTATTTAGGTACTTAACTATAAGACAAAATATAAAAAGTAGGTTTTTAAAACAAATAGCGGAAAAATATTTGAACTGACCTGATTCACACGAGTCCGATGGTGTTTGCACGCCGAGGTTGTCGAATTGCTGGCGGGCCAACGTGTAGGAATGGTCGGCCGCCACCGCCGCGGAGTCCCTGAGCAGGCGGAGGGCTGTGCCGGCCACGTCCACGGCGTGTCGGAACTGAGGTGGTTCATCGCCGTCCAACGAAGGTGGAGTATCAGGTCTGGGCGGCGACATGTTGTCTCGCCGAAGCAAACTCTGCCCCGGCGTCGCTGGTGTTAAGTCAGCGGGCACGAAAGTATTACCGGGGTGTACAGAATCAGCGCACGAACCCGCCCACATGCAGTCGTGGTGGACGATGTTCTCTGTGTGCTGCTCCTCTTCAGGAGTCTCCGTTATACGCCAGTCTACATCGTTCTCAGGCACTATGTCCTGGAAATTTTCCGGCGGAACCAGATCCAATCTCTCCGCCTCGTACTGAACCTGCGTCCAGAACTCTGATGTTCTCGTCAACTCCATGGACTCTTGGTCCAATGTTTCCCATATGTCGAATGTAAGTATCTGGGTGTCCATATCGGGCGACATTTTTTTTAAATTTATTACTAAGGACTAACTAAATTTTTAAAGCTAAGACGAACTCGTCGATATCACAGGCCCCCTTATCACAGGGACGATGCGCGCGATGGGATAGCCGCACACCGTCTGCAACAACAACAAACAACTCGGTTAATATTTTTCTATAAAATGTCGATAAATAAATAATGAATAAATAAACTCAAACTGGCACTGGCTAAAAACTAGTAAGTTATTGAAATAAACTGCTGAGGTACCTTTAAATAAATACGTAAAAATCACAAGTCTCTATGTCCGACACTCATCAAATAAGGTGAACCGATAAAACTAGATGCAGCACTAGTTGAGAAAATATTTTATTTATTTAAAAGAAAGTTTTAAACACAAGGGGTGTTGACCCCCTTGTATTTACAAACAAATCACGATCACAGTACACGAAGTGAGACTAAGAGGAAGTGTCCACCGTGAAGCGCGAAACTAGACTGAACTCTGGATGCGATATCGTACAGTTTTAAAGAGTACATTGGCCTTGGGTGTTATCCCACTTTTGTCTAAGAACAATTAGTCATTGTTCTGCAACAACCCCCGCACTTTTTTTCTCCAACTTCTACCTGGAGCTGGGCGCATCCCCGTTCTTCGAATTTAGCGTGCACAAGACAGGTAAAGAATTCCACAAAAACTGTTTTTGTATACAAGCACATAATGGCGCGAAATGAATTGTTTACTGTTGTCAAAGCGAATGGCACGAGACAGTTTTCCTGCGATTAAATGCGTAGGTACTAACACTGAGTTGGGAGGTTAGTTTTATTTGATTGAATGTGCCATAATTTTAATGTATCATTAACTTTAACCGCGTAGAGTACCTACTTATTGCAGTTTCTTAATCAAAATTTATATGTAAAAAAAATTACATGAACCTTTAATTTCTTTTATTTTATTTGCCAAAACCTACATCATACATATTTTAGTTACCTATGTATTATAATAATATTTGCTTAGGAACATAGGTAATGTGCCATTTTAACAATATTATCTTACGGACTCCTACCGACGACCCAAATTTTACCACGGGCATGATTATTGCAAAATACCTAGGTAGGTACCTATGTTTCAGCAGTAATAGTATTTTTACAATGCAAAATTTTATAAATTTACCTATGGAAAGTACCTACTTTACGCGAATTATATGTCTGTAGCCAAACTAAAGGAAATCGTTAATTTTGCAGATAAAGTTTTTGAGTGACAATATTGTGAAATACTGATAACTATAATTATTGTATTGTTGGTTGTTAGCCGTTGAGAAATAGCCTTTTAGTAAAGTTTACAACAATAAATAAAATATTAAGTAGGTGCCTTTACTATGAGTTTCTTTCATCAATTTACTGTGACATTATATTGTGAAATTCTGTGTAATACCTAGGTGTACCTATACGACCTACTATACCTATTGTGGTGTCAATAGAGATACCTAGAAATTACAATTATGAAAATGTCATCAAATTATCGATAACATTATGTATCGAAAACAATATTTTTTATACGGTGAAAGATATATTGAATTACAATTAATAAATTATTATGAAATTTTACGATCACAATCGACATCTACTACGCGACAAATGATATCGATAAATCGGACCGCGCCGCATTGTAAATATTGTGATGCATCATAATTTATTGTTTAACACCGGTAGACGCCATTATTGAATACTAGAACAGATTATCCTCATTCTCAATAATGTGTAATAATTACGTACTTTAGGTACCTAATCTCAAACCGGCATAGTGCACGACACGACAAGGAATTTGGGCGCCGGCAATTCGTGGAAAAGTAGGTACTTACAATTTGTATTTAGTACACTATGGTTTTGTCGACAACGCCCTCCCTCCCTACCGCTATGGCAATACAGACTCATTGCAAAATTATACAAGTACCCTCATTCATTAGAAATATATCAGAGCAACTTTCTTGCTTTAAGGGCCCTATTGAAAGCAAATATTACAAATCACTCACCAAAAAAAGTTTGTGCAAAACGCAATCCGACCGAAGCCGACGAATTACACAATTTTACACAAGATTCTTCAGAATCTTCGACAAAGTTTTTTCCGTACACACTGCGTAACACTCACTGAGAATATGCGGTCGGTAATACAGTGTAAATTATAAAATAAGCTTCTTCCGAGACCTCCGATTGAGTTTGTTAAACACTGAAACATTATTCGGGAGCCGGCCGGTGCGAAGTTTAGCCGCGCGAGCGTCTCTTGTGGCGCCGAGAACACGACTGATCGCGGCTAGGTAGGCGACTAGCTGGCGGCCGAGTAGCCACGCCGGGCCCCCGCGCGCCCCGCTCCGCACGCCACGCACCCGGTTCGATGCCATTCACGATTTTTATTTCTCTGAAAATACGCCTTACCGTTACAATATTTCGCATCTATGGCCTATATTTCGGATGCTATATTATCCAGAATCATAGTTTTAATGTGTACTGTGAGTTTTTGATTGACTTTGAGATGTTTTCCGGCTTTTCGCCGGGCGGCGCGTGGGATGTTTCGAAGGAAGAAATCAGCGCAGCACGGCATTGAATAGGTACGGAACGGAAGGCGGCAGTAGTGTGTGTGCTGACGAATGTGTGCGTAAAGGCGCGGTTTTCGTGTGAAGAAAATCGAGGAGGCGCAGCGCGACATAGCCATCCATCCAGCCAGCTAGCTAGGCTGCCAGCTCTATCTATCTATGACTATATTCTCATTCGGCCGATGGCTTTTGGTCGCGGAGTGCGTGTCGCTCGCTGCCTCGATGCGGTGCGGCGCGCGGACCTACTCGGTCGGCATTCTTTCGCAGAAGGGCTTATGGCGCGAAGCAAAAATGTCTCAACGATGTATGATGAATTGCATCGCGTCTTATTTATTATGCGATATTTGACCAGGCTTTGACCTACATCAATTTATTTTATTATCTAGATAGAAACAATAGAATAGGTAGTAAGTATTTAGGTACTTAAGTAATTTTTATTGTCGTTCAATTGCATTCGCAATGCAGTAGCTGTAGGTAAGGTACCCAGTTATATGTTGGCAGGTTAGGTCACATAGGTATGTGAGAAGAAAGAATTCAATAAGGGTCCATATTATTATAGAAATTGCTATAAGTAGATGGCTTCGCGGGGGTGGCACGTATATTTCGAATACCTATTGGCTTGGTTTATAAGTTTATTCGTTAAATAATACATTGTAAATTGCACATCAACCTATCCTAAACTGTCAAATTTCTTTAATACAATTTCAAACATATGTCTAGGGTATAAAGTTCAAAGTCTATTGAGGAAATTTGACAGTTTGTAGTAGTAGGCTGATATTCAGGCGTGTGTAGGTACTTTAGAAACTTAAAACGAGATAACACACGGGAACACACTAGATGCCTACCTATTACCTAGGTGTTTGGCGTAACGAGACACATTGGCAAATGTTGTCTCTTGATTCAATTAACGTAACACTGGTTTTCAAGGTTTTTAACTAAGAGGTAAAGGTTATCACATATTTTTTTTTATAAAAATTTCTAAGTCATACCTATTAAAATTAAACAAAATAGAAATGCCACTATTAAAAAAAATAATCACGTCAGGGGCGGCACTGGAGCCCAAAACCTTTGGAAAATATTGGTTTTCATGCCGAATTCTTCAAGTGCTTGTTTCTTAAACGCGGCGCGGGCGGGACGGCCGGCGCGGCGGCGGCGCGGCGGCGCGCAGCGTTATTTTATCATTGTTATAAGTAAGTAGTTGTTTTAGGTTACATAAACACCTTGAACATCTGAATAAAATACTTTTACAAAACGATCAGTTATAAACACGTAGATTTTTAAATATTGGTAGATCAATTGCCAGAGTGCTTTGCAAATATTCTAAAAAGTATCTATCGCATTTTGTATAGGTAGGTAGTTAAGTTACAGATGTTGCATTTTGGATGCAAAAAAAGTAACATTTATCTAGCCCTTATTAGGTGAAAAGTTAACAAAAAAATTTAAGCGTCGTGTCAACCAACAGTTACAACCTGTCCATTCAGACAATTCAGGTCTCAACCCTATTTCTGCTGCTAGGCAGCAGTGCTCTAAATTCTAATTTTTCGGTTTGATTGGAATGAGGTCTTGTGTAGATGTAAATATACCTAGACATAACGAACAAGGCTTTTGGCAACCGCTTACCATAAGGCGGAGAAATACTGTTCGCGATGTAGTGAAAAAATACAATAAATAATAATATGACATAAAAAAACCTTGATAGGATGACCCAAAAAAAATTTTTTTTTTTGGAGAATTTGCCTCAAACGGCATTTTCAGTTTCACCGGGCTTTTTAAGGGGGCGGCGAGAAACTTTAAGGGTTCCTCAAGCCGTGTGAAACGATCACCTTCGGAGGTTTTCTAGAGGGAACGGCATCCCGCACTAAGGCGTGTCCCTCGGATCGGATCGGACCCAAAAATTATCTCCAAAAAGTTTATACAACTCTTTGTTGTTCCAATTAAAGCGATTGTGTTGTACAACGTAACGCACAGTTTGTTGTCGAGGTTAAAACAAAAACGAAATTCGCGTTGCACTTGACCTCGGAAGTGCAACGACCCCGAGGCCCCGAATTCCTAACGCAGCAGGCAATGGTACCAATCGACGAGGGTTATCACCTTGTTAAACACTAAATTTATATTTTTGGACCAAGAGCGTAAACCTTCTGCGTTGATAATTGCGATAGCTTATACCTTTAGTAGCATGCTAACTACATAATGTTTTTTTTTTAACGATGCTTTTAAGATGTCTAGACGGTTAGCGTGACAACCCTACACACTCTGCTCATGGAAAGTATAGGTATTTCGTTGTTTGGTTAATATTATATTACGTTGGAGATGCGCATATTAAGTTACCTATATAATGTATTTAAAAATTATTTTTTTTTAAAGTTGTAAAATACATACTCGAGTTCTAATCCTAATTATGTTATCGGAGAATTTAAACTTGTTTATTATTAGCAACACCCTAGTAGTCATTAAAAATAAGCAAAATAATATTATTGTTCTTTTTAAAAAGTTACCGTCCCTATATATGAATGAGTTAACAACATAATTTACAATCATATTACAAAGTAAGCAGTTAAATAGTGATTGAAATTAAATAACTTACCGCCTTAGTTGGTATTTTATAGACACAGCGAATGTAATACGATGTTTACTTGTGTAAGTAAGTATATCGGGCTTCCGGTCATCTATCACGTTATAGTATGAGTAAAAAAGCAAAGTCAGGTGCAGGGTCTGTTCAAAGTTCAATTTCTAACGGTATTCTATTTCTAACGGCGTCACAAAATTGAAAATACACACATTCATAAGGTTTTTTAATACAATTTTTTTTTACAGAATATTAAAAAGTTGTTTTGTTACTTACATGCAATGAATATGCGTGAGCTTTGCTATAACAGATATCGTAATAAGTAGCTGTATGTTTGGCCGTTTCTATTCCACTTTTCGGCTTAAGCCTCCTTCCTCATAAACAATGACACAAAGGGAAATAGGGGCTATAACCCACCACCCTGGCCAAAAGCGACTAGGTTGATTAAATGACTCCTATCTTATGATAATAACCATTATCAGCATCTAATGTGTTTTCCAAAACAAGAAGGAAGCAGAGATGTCTTAATTTGGTCATTGGTGACCGGATTGGTCCGGTGCCGGTGGTCCGACTTGCGAAAGTTGCTTAACTAGCAAGATTGCACTTCGAGCGCGCTATTAAACTTAGCTTTGACATTTCAATAAAAAACAATTTAAATAATACCTAATAATAAATTTAAATACATTCCATCGCAATTCGTAACAGTTCCATTTATAACAGTTTTGGATCCAACATGGCGTCTATGAGATTCCGTTTCCTTAACGCCGAAACCGACACCCTTGCATCCGACTTCATTGTTATTAAAACCGTGAAAAATTTAGATCACACTCGCCCCACTAACTACGACCCCTAGGAAGCGCCCTTCAATTAATTTTACATTCATACAACCCTTTCACGTAAAAAAGATAGGAAGTCACTGAATAGTTACGAGACGCAACTAGCTGCTTGTCAAACAATAACACTTAAACCTACAATTTCGTTAATAAAACCCGTAAGGAGGCAATCTAGCCAATTTAAACCTTATTTATTATAAAATAACGCTATCCGGAAGTATTATTCGTTAAAAATAGGGTAACGACACCAAAAACTCGTTATAATCCGCTCTGTCATAGTTGTCTAAGGTTGGCAACCGTCACTTTTTTTACGACGTGTCACTTTTATTATTTTGACAAGTGAGATGTTTTGATGATCAAAGTGGACAGGTTCACTATCCCTAAGCTACTAACTTCTAACAATCGAGACACGGTGTCGTAAATTTAATTTAGTACATAATAAATAATGCTTCCCTTTAAATTTTTATTGGCCTCAAATAAAGGTTATTATAAATGGAACTAGTTTTTAGCGTTTAGTGATATGTATTTATAGGTTTTTAATAGGAAATATTTAATAAGATTTGCCGGCTCATTGAGAAACTTCACGGAATAGCTTTAACTATAAAGTTATTTAAGTAATGTTTAGATTATACTTTCTTTTACCTTTCACAATAATAATTTCCTAATTGAAAGAATTTTTTTTTCAAACTGATAAAAAAATCTTTTAAAGTGTATTGTCAATAATAATAATATTTATTTGATGTAGAATGTCATGGCCCAGCACGTTAGCTTAATTACGTTGTAATATGAGAAATCCCAAGAGTGAATTAAGTAATTAGATTTCTTATGCCCCTTTTCCTGTAATTATCTAATAATCTATTGATTAAAATTCAACAGAACGTAAAACATTTATAGCCGTTCCGGTTAAATTAATAAATACGTAACTAATAAGTTAAATGGTAGGTAATAATAATTCACAAAGATGACAGTGTTTCGACTTCATAATAAATAATTAATACAAATCACAGGGCGAGCAGGGTGGCAACTTGCAATTTGTCACAACAGGCAGAGATTATCCTCATTATGCGTTAGAAAGTGTCGCTAATCCCCCTATTATTTGGCTAAGCTTTAAAAATCATTGTAAAAACGTGAGCATTTATAATAACGTCGAGACGAACCGCACGCTCGTTTTGGCATAAAAAATTTACATCCGATAAATTGAATAGATTTAAGGGTAGCTTACCTTATTTATAGAGTGACGCTGTTCACAGAAAGACAAACTGTATTTTAAGGTAGCATTAAGTTAACTAAAGCTAAGCTAAATAATAAAAACAATTTGTAATTGTGTGTTGATGTTAAACACAAAATCGATAGCAGCAAAAAAAAATAGACGCTAACTTTTTGACAGCTCACTACGATTTTGTTTTAAACAGAAGTACGAAAGAGTTTTTAATCACCGATTATAAAATCAAAAACAATCAATGACAATTAATTTAAGAAGAAATAAAAGAGGTTGCGTATTCACACTGTTTGCGATAGGTACTTTTAGGTAAGTGGTGATGTACTGTTTAACTTTGGTTTTACAGAGTTTTGTAGAAAAGGTAACCCTCAAATTAACAGCACAGAATAATTCTCGTAGAAAATTGTATTGAACCTGACAATTTAAAATACTTAATAAAGATGCTATGAATTAATTAAGAAAAGCAAGAAGTATGAAATAAATATATTTCAAAGTAATATATTATTTTGCTTATTAGAGTGTTTATGAGAAATGTGAATGCGGAATAACATAATAAAAAAAATGCTGTTCCATTTTAACAGACTACCTAGTTATTAAATATAGTATATAACAATACTGCTATCGTCTGTTCAAGGTTTAATACCTAAACGTTCGGCTGATAGAGCGTTTAAACAAGCTCAATCAAGGTATAGATCAAGCAAACAAGGCAGGCAAGGATCAGTGGCAAGAGCTTCGTTCGAATTGCAAACGTCCTGGGTTCACATCCTACCTGAGGCCTTTATCAAATGCTATTTTCGGATCTATATATTGCCATAAAAATTCTCGTTTTCCTTAATGTGATCGAACGGCGAATAAAACTCGCCGTAAGTACCCAGAACGAACACCTTAATCTTAAAAATGGTTTTATATACGCATAGATATGAATAACTCCATAGTCGATCTCCTACCTAATATTTTTACAATGAATCTTGCAGGTGTGTTATGAAATCGACACATGATGGACTCACAAAAGGGCTCAGTTACATTTTGTAATTTTAGATACAATACACAGAAAAACGCACTATTGTGAATGGATCAGCAGAGTGCGCCTGCACATATACGTGGGAAACATCGCAAGGTGTTATTTTGGGATTACTTAGTAGTAATCATCGGTACATTCAACGATAGAACAATTCTTTTACACCTACTTATAATAAACTAGCTGACCCGGCGGACTTCGTACCGCTTTGACAGTTTGTATGGCAACAAAACAAACAAATCGTTATGTAATTTACGCGTGAAAGCGTATCCAACAAACAAACAAACTCATTTTATTGTCATCATCACCATCATCATCAGTCCACTTCCGCCCACTGCAGGGCATAGGCCTCTTCCCTCGCACGCCACTCTTTACGGTCCTGCGCCATCCTCATCCATCCCTCATTTTATTATAATATTTATATAATTTATTATTATTGTATTATTATTATTTTGTTAATAATAAGTATACTATGTGTTTGATTATACTCTTGAGAATATCTGTACAAAATTTCATGATGATCGGCTGAATAGTTTACGCGTAAAAGCGTATTAAACAACAAACAAACAAACTCACTTTCGCATTTATAATTTAGTTAGGATAATGGTAATGCCCTATTTAGCTTTGTGCGGTTGTATATTTACGCTAAATAAACTTTTATTATTAAACATATTTGCTTATGTTTTTAATGTGTGTTCATCCTTTTTTGAATAAAATCAGATTGAGTTTTAAAACATGACTGTGTCAAAATAAAATGTAATTTAAATCAAAAGCACTAAGGAGTACCTAATGATATCAACTTTGATTGATGACAACAACAGCAAATCACCGCCAAAATAACTCTCTACTCCTTTTTAACCCTGTTAGGGGATGAATTTTAACAAAATACGAAACACATCTTCCATCAATTGTGTTAAAAAAGGTTTATGTAAAATTTTAAGTAGATTGGACCAAGGAATCACGTTGTCCCATACAAACTTTGTCCCCCTTTTTCATCCGCTTAGAGGTAGAATTTCGGAAAATCCTTTCTTATCGGATGCCTACGTCATACAAAAAACACACCCTCCAAGTTTCAGGTCTCTACGATCAGCGGTTTAGGCTGTGCGTTGATCCGTCAGTCATTCAGGACAAAGCATTTTATATGTATAGATGATATGTAGGTAAATAACTTACTAAAAATAATTATTTGATGAATCTATGAAGTTAGCCTTACAAATTGATAGATTGTTGATAAAAGCATCTTATCTAAGTATGTTGCCATTAAACAATGTTAGTAGCATGTTGTGTTCCGACAAATAGAGATTGTTATTAGTTTGATTGCAAGTTCATCAGCTGTTGCTGTTTTCGGGTAAAACGCGATTCCGCCTATAGCCTTCGAAAAGCGCTTCCCCGTGGAAGAATAAAAAAACCGGACAAGTGCGAGTCGGACTCGTCCACCGAGGGTTCCGTTCAAGTTTATATTTCTTTTATTCTTAATCATAAAAATAATTAAAAATCTGTTTAGCTTGTGCAAATGAAGCCCTTTCGTACGATACCCCGCATGACACGGTTAACTGATTTTTAACACCCTGTTTTTTTTTGTGGTTTTATAAATATTTATAGTTTTCAGATTTTTCCTTATATACTTGTAGTATAAGACGATATTACTTGCCAAACTTCATAGTTCTAGGTCAACGGCAAATACCCTATGAATTTTGATTCCCGTGAGAGTGTCGAAATATACGTTTTTTGCGACATAAACGGCCGTATCTTTTTTTTCGTTAACTTAGAAAGTTAGATTTTTTCACAGCTTCAAAGGACCGCAGACCTGATTACCTATATGTTTTTAATTTCAACTCGATACCTTTATGCGTTTCCGTGATAAAGGGTCTTGACAGACAGACGGACAATAAAGTGATCCTATAAGGGTTCCGTTTTTTCCTTTTGAGGTACGGAACCCTAAAAATGAAACTCCTTTGTTTTTTCTGTCTATTTACACGATAGTAGTAGAAGTGCTCTCGTCTCAAACTAAAAGATTTGTATATTGGTAAAGTTGACTGAACAGTGATTTCTTTTCATACCTTTATTTAACTAGGATAACTTTATTTATATAGGATAGCTTATTTTTATAAGCTTAGTTTAAGATTGTAATTGGGAAGATACAATGGGGCTGGCATATCCATGTGGACATTAGCCCCAAATTAAATAAAGAGTAAAAAAAGGCTTTCCCTAACAGTCCAAAGTGTTAAATTTCAATTTTCATATCATCATCATTGTCCTCATTAAATAAATAAATAAATATAAATATAAATTAGACAACATCACATACATTGTTTTGATCCCAAGGTAAGAAGCACACTTATTATGGAAACCAGAATTAAGGACGGTACCAGAACCACCCAGACCCGACACAATGTCGGGCAGTTCGTTTTTGACATTCATCCGACCGGAAATCGAACCCAGGACCTCAGAGCTAGCGCCGCCAAAAGTCCGACGTGCAAGCCAGTCGGCGACGGAGTTCGCTACGTCTTGACTACTGTTAGACTTAAATGCGTCTACAAGTGTAGGCACGCGACTAAACACGATCCGCGGCTACACTAATCCAGCTCATAATTTTCCTATAGTAAGTTGCAATGACAATTAATTACACTAAAAAAGGGTTGATAAATATCTAATTATTATAATCCCTTTTAAACATTTACTTCATTAATGATGGCAAAATAAGTCAATTAAGTGCGTGTTATTCATTCCGAGGTTGTCATCCATTATGGTAAATTGTAGACATTCATTAAGTGCCGGTTTTATAAATCTTGACTAACAACCCTAATTGCTGTGTTGATGGGTATTTTTAGTATAATACTAGTTGTTGCCCGCGACAGTAAAAAAAAAGTAAAAAAAAAAGTATCCTATATGCTGGTCTGGGTCATGGTCTGTATATGAGGAAAGTTTCATTAAAATCCATTCAGTAGTTTTTACGTGAAAGAGTAACAAACATCCATTCATACTTACAAACTTTCGCGTTTATAACATTAGTAGGATTAATTTAATAATATATATATATGGACGTGTAATGTTACGATGTTACAGTGTTTTTAAACTTTTAACTGGGACAGTATTGGGGGAAGGCCGAAACCATAGGAGATATATCTACATAGAAGGGAGAAAAGAGCTTGACACTTGCTGAGTTTTTTGCCGGTTCTTCTCAGTACAAGGTCTCCCGCCCAGAGTAGACTTACGAATCGATGGCATAATGACAAAGCTAAATAAATGATTTTGAATTTTTTTTTTTGAGATCAAGCCATCAAGTCTTTTTTTGTGAAAACCATTTTGGCATAGCAAATTTTTTGGCCAAGTGCGAATTCACGCCGGCACATCAACCTCTAAAACTGTCAAAATTCTTCAATAAATATTCAACCATATGTCATAGTTATAAAGGTCAAAGTGTATTGAAGGAATTTGACAGTTTGTGGTGGTCAGATGCGCAGGCGTGTGTACGCGGATCGACTTTGCTTTATATTAGGATAATTTCAATGTACCCGAAAAAAAATCAGAGGAGCAGAAGTTAGTCTAATTTAATGAAATGCTTTCTCATACAATTTTTAAGTTCTTAATATGTACATACGTTAATAAAACTTACGCAATAGATGTTCAAAATGGGCTTAATGTTTATGTATAAACTCAATCCTACGGTCCTATTAAATGGCCACAATGTTCACCTGATATGACGCCGATATCTTAAGAGTCGCTAATATCGACACAACTATATACAAGAGCTAAAAGATTCAGTCCGTCAGTTATTTTAAATGACTTGAATTGAAAAAGCAAAATGGTAAATAGCATCTCAATGTTCGGTTCAAATTCTAGACTAGGTAACTATAAAAAGATTTTGTTTCAATTATGCAAATTTATTTATTTATATATGGTACACAACACAGATTATAGCTGAAACGTGAACAAGGTACGTATAAATGTATAAAGTATTTTGCTAAACTATTCTACAATCTAATGTGTGCACACATCATTGACTTAAATATCTAGACTATAAAGATGTGCTTTATGTTATTATAATCTAAACAAACAAACAAATTAAGTTTATTATATAAAAACTAAGTTGCAGAGGAAGGTTTTATGGAAGCAAGGTTTTAAGCAAGCAATCCTGGAATCCTGCAAGACTGAAATGAAATATATCTACACTTAAATTATTATTAATGAGGTCATTATATAGGCGGCACATGCGCACTATAGGATTAAAGAAGGATGTGTTGTTTTTGCAGACTTGAAGTACAAAAGTGTGCGGATCGTTATCGCGTGACCGAAATTTTATTTTAAAATTTAAAGGAGCTAGTAAATTAGAAGAATCTATGTGGGAGTGGATTATTTTGTATAAGCGCAGTGTAATAACGTCTGTTTTCCAGATTAATATAAAATAAAAAATTGTTTGTTCATACGTACTTCATACACAGACGAAGGATAAGGATGCTTACGCATTGTACCGCTGAGCAAGTAATCACTACGTTATAAGAGTCGGCACTTTATAACTAGCCTTTTTCACAACTTATGAACGTAGTTTCTACCAACCTAATAAATAAAACCAACACAAACAGGAAATGTCAAAAGAATAGTGAAGTACCTTACCAACTGGGCATGATATCGATATCGATAAAAAAAATCTTCGTGGCGTCTATACTCATTAACCTCGAATATTTCATACGTTGGAAATAAAAGGCAATAAATAGGCAATAAATCCCAACACAACATGCCAGCAAAATACATATTTGTCTAAAAATAATCTAGAATTTTTCTCCTGATGACATGCTGTGAATGCTTTATCGCTTGTTTTTTTGTAAATAAAAAAGGGTAAGAATCAATTTATTTATTCAGCAACAAAAAAACAACATTAACTTCTTCATTGTAAAAAATATACTTTGAAAAATTCTTATAACCCTTTAATTAAGTACTTTGCTGTACTATGAACTTGCGAAATTTTATTCGCATTGGCGTTAATTTTCTATATGAAGTCAACATTATATACATTGTATACACGAAGAGCAAGTATGTATTTATAAACAGGGTTATTTACAGCAACCTGTAAAAAAGTGAGATTTTCTGTATTCACAGTGCTATTTTTTATTAAAAATCAGATCGTGAAAGAAAGACGCGGTTTGAAAGATGATACATACATACAATATAATCACGCCTCTTTCCCGTGAGGAAGATGAAAGATGATGTAGTGACTAAAATTAAAAGGGGTATGCTGAGATGGTTTGGCGATGTTGAGCGGATGGATAAAAGAAGATTAAAGAAAGATATTTATAGTGCAAAACTGGAAAATTGGCCTTTATGAGGAAAACATTCACTGACCAGATCAGCCCCAGCCCAGACCCAGCTTTTTTAATTACTTTGCATTAAAAAAGCTGGATCCGAAGTGGCAAGAATAAAAGGAGATATATGAAAACGATTATGGATATATGTGAGTCCAGAGACATAATCGACATCTAAAATAAATAAAAAATATCGACAACTTGAGCACAGCACTAAGAAAATGTAAAGGTTTTAAGGAATAAAAAAATAACCCCAATTTTCTTCTAAATGTTACTTAGACACATATTTTTATTTGTGTCTAACTAACTCTCTGTATTATGGGTCTATTAATAATTAATAACACTGTTTTTACTCAAATTGACTTAAAACTTGGAATACTCTATAAAACTTACCTGTTTGGGTCAAGCGGGAATCTAGCCCAAAATATATCTTTACTCAACTTTCTCACTCTTCGAACACCACAAATTTCACATTTTCATAAAGATTTGCCACCCATAATGTAATTTGATAAACTGTAATAAACGTTATACGTTTATTACAGTTTCCGAGCTGAGCAAAACACACAAATATTTTAAAAGAACTACAATGGCGCGTAAACATAGTCTATGGCGTGTTCCATGCTAGCCAACTGACCAGACCGTATAATGCGACTAAATTAGCGTGTTGTGGCTGGTACAATAAGACAGAACGTTTTATTAACTTTGTTCATTGGTAGCATTATTTCGTAATTTAATGTTGGCACCAAGTACGTTCATAAGTCCATACAATATTTTTTGTATATGAAGTGTCGACCCACTGCATTCTATATTAGCGAAGAATGGACGTCTATGTTCTAAAAAAGATGGTCTTTTGTTTCTAAAAAAAATGGAAGCGATGCATTGTATAAATTTAAGATTCCACATAAAACCTTTTTTGACTAAAATTAAATAGTTTCCTTTCTAACATTGTGTGTGCCGTTTTTTTGGTTTTTGTAGAATCCTTTCTAAAATTCATTTGCTTTGTCACTTCTGGAGGTCAAATCACAAACAATTGGCGCGTTCGAGAAGGATTAAAATTCTATTGTCTATATCATTAGTTGTAGCACCCAGGTAATATTATAAAGAGACACCCATCATTTCTTAGTTGTTGAAATTCTTTAAGTCATACACAAAATGTAATAATACCGTAGCCATAACAATGAATGAAATTTTATGTCTTGCCTGCAATTGTTTTTGAGTCATAAAAGAGCCAGATATCGGCATTATGATTTGATGTTTTCTAAAATACTTTTGTAATACGTTTCATAGCCTCACGGGAATACCGGCCGTGACTTTAAGTGTTAATAACAAATGCTTTATTGTTATAGCACACTATCTAACTCTATATTTTTACGGTACCAAACCTACAGAATGGAACATTTTTGTCGTTTTTATTCAGATAGGCCGAAAGCCGCAGTACTACAGCAGTACATCGATGCTTATCGTTTGCCATTACACGTAGACTCTTTTTTGAAACCGTCAATGTAGTACTACAATGAGCTCGTCTTGCCTTCTTACCCGTGTTTGTACAGACAGCAAACAAATGTAGCTAAACACACTTTTACCAGTTATTTTTTATGTCCCCACTGCTGGAGCACGAGCCTTCCCTATGGACGGATAAAGAGCACGGGACATAACCTACCACGCGGGCCTAGTGCGGATTAGTGGTTGTTAACGACTGCTACTGCAGCTGAGACCAACAGCTTTACGTGCCTTCCGAAGCTCGGAGGCCGGAATACCATCAAGCTCCTAAGCTTCAGTACTTTTAAAAACTAGCCCCTAGCTACATCAATGAGTGTAAGATGGTAAACCTTTGGATTGTAGACGTGTTATGATAATAATGAAATGTGGTGCCTAAATTTATTTCAAAATAAATATTGGGTAAAATATAGATTATATTATCTTATTCAGTTAACAGGAAATCTGCTTACTGCAATTACTAGCTGTAATGTTGTCAATTTGCTTGTTATTACATACAATCTACTTTATTGCAAATATGGTAGGAAGTAACTGCCGTACAGTGGTTGAAATCTAGTGAATTTGTTAATGTATATTAAAAAATGTTTATAATATGTTAGTGTTTAGGTATCTACCTAAAATCCCTCTTATCATTTTCCAAATGTGTGTATATTGCCATATTATAAGAAACAGGAAAAATACTAAAAGGAATCTTATCTTTAGATCAA
Source organism: Eudonia truncicolella (assembly GCA_949315975.1). Taxonomy (NCBI): domain Eukaryota; kingdom Metazoa; phylum Arthropoda; class Insecta; order Lepidoptera; family Crambidae; genus Eudonia; species Eudonia truncicolella. The sequence goes on along the minus strand of OX438837.1, from coordinate 13,458,677 downwards.
CGGGTTCGTTGACTGACTAAGAAATTTATTGATTTGTAAATCGGCCCTGAAAATCTTTGAGTAATTTTCGCTGTGTCTTACTGTTTTGGATTTGGTCCTGATAACGTAATCATACCGTTATAGTTTTTTTTAAAGTCGACCTTGACACTTTTTTGCACTATTTTTGCTATTAAATTAGGTATAGTTTCTTCATTAAGATTATTTTGCATATATTTTATTTATTTTATTTTATTTTATCATCTTAGGAAAACCAAGGTTAACAAAATTTAAATAGGGTCATCAAGTGATACACATAAAACCACTAATAGGTTCTCACCGATAGAAGTTACTTAATAATAATTAAAACTAGAACCACTAAGCAACGCATTATTAACCTCGCTCAAACTATTAACGAGTTGGTATTACTGCAACAGAACATATTAGAACATTCACCCTTTATATAAAAAAGACACAAACTTCTAAGAGTGAATATTTAGTTCACTCTAACATAGCGAAATCTCTTTATTCCTTGGCCATTACCAATCAAGCGTAGCATAAGCTTTACAATGCGATGTATCTTCACAAAATTAGATTTACAGCATGGTTAATACCTCAAGAGACTTACTTGCGTGCGGGTACTCCTTAACCCGATCCCGATGGGGTCATACGTATCCCCGACTCCTGCAAGACGTGAGGGGTCAAAAATACCTGCACAGCTAAATTACTCTTTAGCTCGTAGAACGTGCTATTGTAGTATTGATCTGTTCGGATGACTGCATCAGAATACATACACGTAGATAGTGAATTATTCAGAGCAAAGAATGAAGGTAAATTTTGCATGAGATAGCGAGTACGCCAGTGTCCAGCTAAGTGGGGTTATCTCGTATAAAATGGTAGTAAAAATATCGAGTGCAAAAGCAAGGAGCTGATGAACCACTATCTAGTGGAAGATTCTAGTTGCAGCGCCATTCCTTGTTACGTTGACTTCGTTCGATGGATGCGCCGAAAGGCCAAGGCGCTACTTCATGATGCTTAATATAAAAGCAAATATACGTTTGTTTGTTGATCCTTCCTTCTAGTCAACACGGACCAACGCTTCTTTTGAACACGATGGTTAGTGCGAGACGGCAAATAAAACTTGTTCAAGGCATCCTGTTGTCGCTTAGCAAGAATCAGCAAGCAGGTATATCGGTCTGAGGCTCAGGCTAGAATTTTTAACAAAGCAGTTTTGAAAAAAGACAAAGTGTTGAAAAAATTCCACGAGCGCGATTCGAAGCCGCACCCCATGACATGCCGGGTCAGGTGCGCTGCCAACTATGCTATCGTGGCTCAATCCAACTCGCCGAAATTAATCGACACTATCTACTTTTACTTTATAAGCCAAAGGAGCCCTATTCAATCCTACCTATTCAAGACGTAACTATAGCACTTTCAAGTTTCCCCCGGGAATTCTTTATCGGGTATCCTTGTGGACACAACCCACTTCAGCGAAGCCAGGCAATACGCCAGCAACTGCGTCAACACTGTATTAATAAAGACGTGCAATTGTTACATACCAGCACAAAGCAATAATAAGGCTTTGTGTTTCTGATGGTGTAAGGTCATAGATCAATCGACATTACTGGCGAGACGCAGAGGGGTCATGGGTTAATACAACTAAGGCCGCGTCACCGCTTCCTAATTTGTGTCAGACAGCCGATACAGAAGTGTAATTGTTCGACCTTTTTTCTTTTTGGTACTCTTGTAACACCCTGGCTGATTCTGTGTATTTCATTTTACATTTAAATAGGTATTTTAGGTAGAGGGAGCTTGATGCCGAAGTGGTTAACGTGCCCGTTCATCGGATGGGTGACCAAAAATTTATAATCTCGAACTCCTCTGTGCTTCGGAAGATACATAAAACCGTTGGTCCCGGCTGCACTAGCAGTCATTAGCAACCACCAATCTGCACTGGAGCCGTGTGGTGGTTTATGGCCCGTTCTCCATATTCATCCATGGGAAAAGCTCGAGCCCTAGCAGTGCGTAGGGCGTAAAATGAGATGGTGATGGGGTATTTTAAATGAATGCTTATTTTTCTGTCATCTTTTCTTTCTTCTGTTATCAAGCTATTAACAATACTGAAAAACCTGTATCTTGGCGTATATTTTAAATAAAAATTCACAATTATTAAAATATGCTCGATATATGGTAAGTGCTCTTCTACTTGAAACATGCTACCACGATTGACTGTTAAATTGCTAGAAAAAAGTTTATTTCACCTTCTACGTAGCTACATGTATAGTGAATGGATTGAGGAAAAATTTGGAGATGGATTGAAGATATAGAAGGGTTCTTGTACACACGCCTGCACATCAACCTACCACAAACTGTCAAATTTCCTCAATAGACTTTGAACTTTATTACTCAGACATATGGTCGAAAATGTATTGAAGAAATTTGACAGCTTTGGATAGGTTGATGTGCAGGCGTCTGTACTTGGAGCGTTAGGGGCGGGAAGTGGCGGGTAAGTGAGTAAAGTGAGTGTAGATAATGAGGAATGGGGGGGTAGTAAGGGATCTTGTAAAGGGGGCAAAAGATGTGCACATCTCGGTGTAATCAGATTAAGCGCCTTTTAAACTCCGTATAGTATTCTGAATATAGTCGTAAATAATATGGTTATGGGGATGATCAGGGGCTCAATTTTTTATTTATAAATTGTATTAGATAGTTTTAAGAGTTTAATTTTAAGTAGTTTAATTTACTTTGTAAATATTTAGTTTAGATATGATGTTCGTTAATCAATAAATAAAATAGTATATGGTTAAAGTCGTAAATAAGTAAACAAAATATGGAGTTTAAAGTTAAAACCAGTAAATTGTTTTATTCAAAATACTTATAACGCGAAAGATTAAAAGTGTGGACTAAACAGACTCTGCAAAATTGTTTGTATTGCTGTTGATTTATCTTACCAAAAAAATCAAACTAATTAAGAAATAGATTAAGTATCTTACTAAGATTGAAGAATATGAATATATCAACTTAATATGAAAAACAAAATCAATCCTTTTTTAGTACATTTCCCGGGTGGCGTTTCTACAAAACATATTCTAATCTATGCCCAAAGCCCTTTAAAGTGTGCACAAGTGGTCAGGTGCGTCTATCACAATATTTGTTATCAGTGGTACGAAGAACACACACTTTTTAAATAAAATAGGTGGCCGAAATATAGTATATTATCTACTTAGGCTATTTTACGATTCCTCTGATATCTGCCGCTCTGTTGTAACTTGTAATCATACTTTATTTTATAAAATGGTCGTCATGTTACGTGATTTTCGTTTGATAATTGTTACGTAACCGAAACAAAGTGTATTAATGGTACTGTGGAATTTCACAGATTCTGTTATCACTAGGGAGCGTAGTATTTAAATCCGCTTTTTATTAAAACCGCAGATAACTAAACATTTGTATGCTTGGAAATTGGAACTAAATATTGAAGCTTTTTAATCGCCTCTGTGGTCTAGTGGTTTAGACCACCTGTTTAGATCCAGAGGTCCCAGGTTGGATTCCCAGTGGTGGTACATGTTTGTCTACTCAGTTTGGTTGGTGACTTGTTTGGCCGCCTGGCTAGCTACGACCATCTTATCTAAATATGTCGTTATAACATCAATGTTTGTTGCATTGTTGTGTTCCGGCAGCTCCAGATAAGATAGCCAGCGTCTTAGTAGATTAGGATTCCGGGTGAAGTGCGCTTCCACCGGATTACTAATGTTTTGCCAAAGAAAACGTCTCCCAAAATATCACATCGCAAACTATTGTACGCAAATTGGCAAAACAACATTTGTCAAAACAACTTAGTGCAATTTGTTTGTTAGCAAATCCCTTTTTTGGCATATTATTGTTTAACAAATAATTATTTGGTCATGTTTAATTTAACCAAATATTATTTAATCAAATGTTTCATTTAGTACAACTTACTCTTCCCAAAAATTTTGCATGGCATACGATTTACAATTTACAATTTGTGTGTAATTTCTGTAATAAGTGAATCAAAATTAATTGTCATATTTAATCCTTTTTATCGAAATTTCCAAATGATTCATTAACAATAGAGGCGATCAACCGCTCGGCGGCCGCTGTCGGTGGCGCCGCACGCTCACCTCGCTCGCCTTCGCGCGTTAATGGTCACTGTTCTAACCTAACCTAACCCAGATGATTTAGCTGGTGACAATTTGAGCAAATATTTTTTGGTATATAATATTTTTCATAATTAACATTGCCATAATGAAACTTGTAATAAATAAGTAAAATTTTGCCAAATGATAATTGGACCAAATGAATTATATGCGAAATGTACAGTTGCTTAAGGTTCATTTGGAAAATGAAACTTAGGCGAAGTTTTTTGGGAAGTGAAATTTGAGGAAAAATAATTTGGCCAAAGGGAGGGATACCGCTTCCACCTTCGGTCATATCATCCCTTAACATCAGGTGAGATAAAGGCGTAAGAGATATTAAAAAAAAAAAAAAAAATTCTTTTTCTTTTTTTTTACTTTTTTTTTCATCTAGCAATCTGAGGTCAATCCTTTACAATTTTAGAAGAAGTTTAAATACATTTTCTACTTTACTTTTACATGTACTAATATCAATTTAAATAGACTGACGATGGTGTACAATTCCTGTCCATGTGGCATCATTGCTTTCCACCCAATATACGCATCTGCAAAGGCTTTGTCCTATTTCCCTCGAGCCCATAGAAACCTCATCCCGGAATCCTAAATTACAAAGGAACTTCTATCCTGACTTGAGACTGTTAGTCTCACCACAGAAGTTGTTTTTAATACACATAAGTAGATGATAATTTTAATCTCTAAATGGAGACTTTTATATCTAAACCCTCAATTAGTCTTTACAAATTGTATCTCAACGACACGACAACTTACCTAATCAAAAAAAAAAATGCGTAAATTTTTTGCGTAAAGCAGATTACCGCGATATCTTGAATTCACGTGTGGCGTGACTTTAACCTGATTACTTATAAATTATGACTTATTACTTTTTATATCGTCATATCTTATCGCAAACATTATGTCTTTTTTCATTTCTGTCGCCGTTCGACTTAACAACTAATCAATCAATGTATTAAAAACTCGATTTGGAGACTTGTCGAAGTGTTAGGTTTATCCGATTATCTATTTCTTATCAGTCACAAGACATCTTTTCTTAAAGCCTTAGGGAAAGGCTTTAGGCTCGAGTCCCACCTATATTATTTATTCTTCTACAAGAATTTTGGCTAATAAGCAGCTTCCAAATATTTTTTTTTTTTAACATTTGTGTTTTTGTAATTTGTTTCGCAACAAAATTTGCGTTAAAATTATATAATTATATAAACAAAAACCATTTTATAAATAGCTTGCCTACTTCTTAACTGATCTTTAGTATTTGTAAAAATATTATGATCAGATGTTAATGACGGTAGTTGTTGACATTGAATTGGCGCCTTTGGCTTTCAAAGTAAAAGTAAATAGTGTTGAATAATTTCGGCGGGCTGGTTAGAACCACGATAGCTCAATTGGAAGAGCACCTGACCCGGTATGTCAGAAGTGTGCAGGTTCAAATCCTGCTCGTGGAATTTTTTTCAACATTTGTGTTTTTAAAATTTGCGTTAAAATTATATAAACAAAAACAAAAAACATTTTACTACTACTAAATTCAAAAGTAAATACCAAACAAACATACACAAATTAAGCTTTCACAATTATTGACAGCTTTCAATATGGCCGGCCAGTTTATGTCAATCGATCTATTCACGATCCAATCTCATTACTTTTATTTTTAATAAACTAATTTAGCTTTTGTTTAACAGTAACTAGTATTGTTAAAAGATCGACCAGTATTTCAGGATCATTAACACACCTGAGGTAGTCGCATTTTACCAGTGTTACCAATCATTTCCGACATGAAAATTTTAACACTGTGATCGCAATAATCATTCAAATAATTTAAAAACTAATTTCCTAACAATATAATACATCAAATAGGTAAGAAAGCAAAAGCTAGCGAGCCGTGTATCACCGGAGACAAATTCGAAATTTCTTTGATTTCCGCGCGACGACCGTGGGTGTTAAACTCTGAGGCGGTTGCCAACTGGGCCATAATACCCCCAACGATAACCGCCAGCGGAGCGAACAGACGCCCAGCCACACCATCCATTGCTGCTTTAAAACTATGACTACTAAAATCACCAACACCAAAAAACCGTTGTAAAGGAAACTCAAAAATATCATCCACCCAATTTTTCCCAACCATCATCTAAATTTAGACGTTTCCATTGTTTTGTCTGTCATGTCTTGTGCAACTGGCCGTTAAATGTTTCCTAGTATATGAAAATAGGACGCTTAGCGAACTAATTGTTTTGTAGCAACAAATACACAGACGGGCAGACACGGGGAATGGGGCTCATTTGTGAGTATTATAATTAGCCGATGAAATTTGGAGTGGGAGCAGATTGTGTTACAAACTGAGTTAACTACAAAGCGCGGCGATTAAGGGCGAGTTTAACCACTTTCTAATTTAGATTGTCTAGGACTCTGCCGTACAATTTAGGTGTGAGTGTGATGAAACTTCTGGGATTACGACATTTAAAATGATGTGGATGGATTTATTACAACCGATTGGCGGCGGTTCAAAAAATAAGAAATGAAACAATTATGAATTTTAGCATAAAATTTGGAGATAAACCTTTTTAGATTATACTAATAATTTTTTTACAAATTATATAAAATTATTAAACTAGATAAAATTAGATTATATTAATAAAAAAGTTTAGATAGGTAGGTAAGTAAAGGAAATTAAAGCTATTTATTTAAAAGAAATTAATGAAATGGATGAAATGAAAATAAATTTATTGCGACAGAACGGTCAAAAATACAGATAAAAATGAAAAAAAAACAAAGGAGTCCCAAAACGGTTCCAACTCAGCAAAATGCTGGCTAAAAGTTGTTCAATATATTTTTTAAAATTTTCGTGTTAACATCACAAAGACAAACTTAAAATTTATCATTCAAAAAAGCTTTGGTGTACAAGAGACGTATAAATATTCTAAAATCTCAACGTTGTTTTCCTCGAGACATGCCGCACTTAACGATATCATACGCCGGTCCCTTGCCACCGTCAACGTGCCAAGTCTACTTGAGCCGACTGGTATTGCAAGAGACGATAACAAGAGACCGGACGGTATGAGTTTGATTCCATGGAAGATGGGCCGGGGGCTGGTATGGGATGCAACCTGTTCAGACACGCTGGCCCCTTCCCATCTACATGGAACCAACAACAGAGCTGGTGCGAAGAGCTAAGCGATGTGAGTACTGTAGTGGTTCTGTATGACATTGTGGAAATTAAAACTTTTACCTGATGTAAATTTGTTAACTTAGTTTTTTTTTTTTTATTTTGTGATATTTTTGTTTTTTATTTACATGTTGTGGTTGTCTTCTATAATTTTGTGTTTATTTGTAATGGAAAGTGTCCTGCTATGATAGGGCATTTTCCAATATTTTTGACGCTGTAAGGGAGAAAAGAGCTGGACACTTGCTGAGTTTCTTGCCGGTTCTTCTCAGTACAAGATCTCCCGCCCAGAGTAGACTTACGAACCGATGGCATAGTGACATTCACAAGAGCTACTTGTAGCCTAAACTGAATAAATGATTTTGAATTTTGAATTTTGAATTGAATTTTTTTGAATTTTGCGGCTTGTGAAGCGGCTGAAAAAGCTAAAGCATGTAAATACAGGGGTCTAGGCTCCGAATATAACTTTGTCCTATTCGGTGTCGAGACCCTTGGTCCGTGGGGTCCTAGCGCTATAAGGCGTTTTAAGGAAATAGCAAAAAGGTTAGTCGACATCACAGGAGACCGAAGAGCTGGCAGCTACCTCGGACAAAGAATTAGTCTAGCTATTCAAAGGGGGAACGCTGCCAGTATCTTCGGAACCTTGCCTAAAGGGACTCCTTTTAATAATATATTTTAGTTATTATATTATATTTTTAACGATAGAATAAATAATATAATAATGTATGTCTATACGAATAAAATAATGTACTAACTATAATAATACAATCGTCAAAAAGTTCTTGAGATCACTTTACTTACGCATAAAAACAAACAAAAGCTAGAAAAGGTTAACAGAATATTAAAACTAGTAAAAGAAAATGACACCAACAAATCTATTACCTATTATTAAAATCATATATAAATTCTTTAACGTAGGTATGTTACTTCTTCAACTAACAAGCGCAGACGCAATAATCCCGTCAAGCTACCGCGTAACATTTTGTAAAACACACTAAGAAAACAGAAACTTTTTAACAACACCATGAGCTTCGATTCGGGCCATTACGGCCAAGAGCTACTTAATGATAGGTATAAAAAAATAAACTTCCTTACTTCCTGAGCGGTCAAAGTGGCCGACAGGAATAAATTTCTATTAACGAGCTACATAGGATGGGGATTCTTGACGTTTCGATATTAAACCATCGCGTGACAGACACTGTTAGGCTTTGAGCCAACGCCGCACTGAACGCGATGCTAACCAAATTCGCAATACGAGCAGAGGAACACTAAGTTTAAGCTGCATTAGCCAAATAAAGAAAAAAATACGTGCACTACTGTAGCACAGTGGCTGAATGTTGGTGATGATTGTAGAGGCTGGTTGCTTTTCAGGTTCAGGTTTGAAATGAATACGACGAGATATAGCCAAAACGTGTAATTTGTGCCTGTTGCGGTTTGTGCGGTTCTCTGTAGAACGCAACCAAATAGACAAAGTTGCCACACGGCAAAAATATATCAATAAACAAAACAATAACTAGATGCACGGGCTCAAGGAGGTTAGAACTGCGGTTCTCCTTCCTTCCTATGACATGGGGCCCTTCAAAGCGGCGTGAAGAGGCACCTTGTGAGCCGGCAGGGTGAGTGAGGGTGACTGATACTGCGATGTTGCCGCGCCGCACCAGTTGCCTTCGCGTCTGGACTCCATTTCCACTTAACATCAGATGGATTGGAGTCGTCTGCCGTGCAAACTATTTAAAAAAAGTTTTGTACAGATCCTAGCGATATAACTGAAGCTAGAAAACTCGCTTCAATCCCTGTGGCCACCACGCATAACGCAGTCGCGGCGCCAACTAAACAAAGCCAACGATCCACGAAAGCGCTTGGCTGCCATTAGATGCATTAATACAGCGTGACCGAACTCTAATTAAGATTCTGGCCACAGATACAGCAAGCACTAATAAACCTGTACACCACCTAATCCGTTGTAAGTCGTAAATTAATTTGTTTCAGACATCAGGATGTCTAAGTGTCACTCAGCAGCAGCTTTCATCATTTATACGTCGTGGAAATCAACAACATGATTTAATCGTCTCTTGGATTGTCAAATTGAAATATCTCAACTATTTTAATCGTAGAAATAACTAGACATTTTCGGAACTTCAGGAAATACTGAGTAGTTTTAATATTCGGTGGCCCTACCACACCGGTCAGCAGCTCAGCTCTATATTGTAGACCCGAGACGTCGTGAAGTTGGGGTAAATATACTGGATTACTAATGTTTGACCAAAAAAATATTAACAAGTGGTCATTCGACAAACAACATTCACCAAATGTTCATTTGGCAAACGAGACATTTGACAAAAGTATCATCTTACAATAACTCACTTAGGAAATGATCTATTAGCAAACACTACACTTGTACAATGTTAAAATGTCAATTGACCTCTTTTAATTTCACCAAATAATATGTTAATAATTAAAAAAAATAACCTCGAAATTCAAGACAAAAATTACCAAAAAGAAACTTTTTCTGTTGTCTAATAAAAAAAAATAACATCGAAATTCACATTCACATTCTCATTTCTAACCTATCACGTGACCTACAGGAGTAGGGTAGCTAGTATCCTCAATCATTTGAATAATATCCACTACTTCAAAGAAATTTAGACTAGTCGTAGTCGTTTTTAGACCAATAGTAGTTTTGTGTTTTTTATATATTTTAGCGTTTTATTAACGCTTAAATATACTTAAGTAAAATTTTAAACACTGAAAAAAGACGACAACCTCAGGCGGGAATCGAACCACGCACCTTCCGCATTCCGGGCGGCTGCCTTAACCACTTGGCTACCGAGGTCTGGCTTTCACCCGTCGAAATTTTTCAGTGGTTGATGCTTATGTTTTTTAGTCAACATTGCTTCATCAATCTTAGAAGTTTTCACCTCTGAGATCCGAAAGAAATATTTTTACAAATATTTGAACATTCGGTTAAGATGAAGCTGCGTTATAGATAAGTGTTTTTTATATATTTTAGCGTTTTATTAACGCTTAAATATACTTAAGTAAAATTTTAAACACTGAAAAAAGACGACAACCTCAGGCGGGAATCGAACCACGCACCTTCCGCATTCCGGGCGGCTGCCTTAACCACTTGGCTACCGAGGTCTGGCTTTCACCCGTCGAAATTTTTCAGTGGTTGATGCTTATGTTTTTTAGTCAACATTGCTTCATCAATCTTAGAAGTTTTCACCTCTGAGATCCGAAAGAAATATTTTTACAAATATTTGAACATTCGGTTAAGATGAAGCTGCGTTATAGATAAGTGTTTTTTATATATTTTAGCGTTTTATTAACGCTTAAATATACTTAAGTAAAATTTTAAACACTGAAAAAAGACGACAACCTCAGGCGGGAATCGAACCACGCACCTTCCGCATTCCGGGCGGCTGCCTTAACCACTTGGCTACCGAGGTCTGGCTTTCACCCGTCGAAATTTTTCAGTGGTTGATGCTTATGTTTTTTAGTCAACATTGCTTCATCAATCTTAGAAGTTTTCACCTCTGAGATCCGAAAGAAATATTTTTACAAATATTTGAACATTCGGTTAAGATGAAGCTGCGTTATAGATAAGTGTTTTTTATATATTTTAGCGTTTTATTAACGCTTAAATATACTTAAGTAAAATTTTAAACACTGAAAAAAGACGACAACCTCAGGCGGGAATCGAACCACGCACCTTCCGCATTCCGGGCGGCTGCCTTAACCACTTGGCTACCGAGGTCTGGCTTTCACCCGTCGAAATTTTTCAGTGGTTGATGCTTATGTTTTTTAGTCAACATTGCTTCATCAATCTTAGAAGTTTCAGTGTTTAAAATTTTACTTAAGTATATTTAAGCGTTAATAAAACGCTAAAATATATAAAAAACACTTATCTATAACGCAGCTTCATCTTAACCGAATGTTCAAATATTTGTAAAAATATTTCTTTCGGATCTCAGAGGTGAAAACTTCTAAGATTGATGAAGCAATGTTGACTAAAAACATAAGCATCAACCACTGAAAAATTTCGACGGGTGAAAGCCAGACCTCGGTAGCCAAGTGGTTAAGGCAGCCGCCCGGAATGCGGAAGGTGCGTGGTTCGATTCCCGCCTGAGGTTGTCGTCTTTTTTCAGTGTTTAAAATTTTACTTAAGTATATTTAAGCGTTAATAAAACGCTAAAATATATAAAAAACACTTATCTATAACGCAGCTTCATCTTAACCGAATGTTCAAATATTTGTAAAAATATTTCTTTCGGATCTCAGAGGTGAAAACTTCTAAGATTGATGAAGCAATGTTGACTAAAAAACATAAGCATCAACCACTGAAAAATTTCGACGGGTGAAAGCCAGACCTCGGTAGCCAAGTGGTTAAGGCAGCCGCCCGGAATGCGGAAGGTGCGTGGTTCGATTCCCGCCTGAGGTTGTCGTCTTTTTTCAGTGTTTAAAATTTTACTTAAATAGTAGTTTTGTCTGATAACTCAGTTGCAAAATGTTTATTGTGTTAAATAATTATTTTTAAAATGTAAATTTAAGTGTTGATCATTTGGAAAAGTGAGTCATTTGTAAAACGATTAGTAGTAAAATGATCAATCGGCGAAACCATTTTTTTGCCGACAATTGTCTGTCAAATGTATTTTTGCCAAATGATAACCCACCGCGCTAGTCCAGTCTTTATATGCTGACGATAAGGATTAACAGCTCGACAAGAAATGTTATATAAATGGGCAATAATTATAAGAATTTGATCGAATCTGTAGGTGTTTAACCGTAAAGCGATAAGCGAGTTTCTCCGTGGCTAATTGTTTAAGATAACGCGTGCCTAATATCCTAATCAAAAGTGGCACCTACGGACATCAAGAAGATAATGTTAACAAAACGAAAGATATCGAATTAATTGATTATTAGGTATATAAAATATTTATAAAATTTGTAGAAACCCAAAACCGTAACAATCTGCATACAAGCAAAATATATGCAAATAGTGCATGATCCACTGGACTAAAGTCATCAAATTCGAAAAAATATATTTATTTGAAATAGTTGTAAGAAATTATAAATTGGTATGTCGCTGTACAATCCGATTTGTCTTTATTTAATTTTATTATACAAAACAGATTTACAGTAATAGCCGTTCAGTTTTTACTAAAATAGGTAGACTGCAACTCCACAGATATGTGAAAACAACATGCTTATTAAACATTAAATCAAATCATTAAAAAAACACGTAAAGTCAAATTAAATTAAAAAATTTAAAATTATACAATATTACAAAATAGAAATTAAATTGTTAAAATTACCTAAACAATATTATTATACGATAAAAATAAACATTGAATAAAAAAAACAAAAATAAAAAAGCACAAATGGATGGATGAATAAAAATATGAAAAACAAATACAAATAAAAGACTACAAAATAAAAATAAATAAAATGAAAATGGTAATGGTTACGGTTACAAAATTACATGGCATCATGTCAGTCTATTGAAACAAGCCCATGCGGCGACGACTTCCACTTGAAGAGCGATGTCAGAATCCTTCCATCACCTGCTGGTGTTTTCAACAATTTTCTTCTGTGGACGGCCATATTTTGAGTGCAATCAACAAATTAACTTGTCCTCTGCAGTCCTCGGCATAGCATAGCAAATGTACGAGTATCTTTACACGTCCCGATCCAAACCCCTCGGAGAATCTAGTAGAGAACGGGGACACGCACTGCGCGTGATGCCATTCCCTCTAACCTCTGACGGTGTTTCGATCACAGCTTGAAGAACGCTTTCCCCCTAAAAATAAACAGTGAATAAGCCGCGAATAGTTATTCCGTGTTCTTTTACTCTAATTGAAAATTACGTTTACATGACGGGAACAACCCACGGAATAACTATTCCGACCTTATTCTCTGTTTATTTGTAAGACCCTTTAAGTTTATCGCCGCCTCCAAAAAAGTCAGGTGACGCTGTAACTGCCGCCTGAAGCAACCGCAAACTGTCCAAAAAAACAAAAAAGGCTTTACATTATCTTAAGCGAACTCTTATTCCAATTATCTATATTATATAACGTGCTGTATGTATGTCACTGATTTTAATTGTACCTATATTAAACGAGGCCTTCGCAAAGGCTGCTCAGCTGGGCGCCAACTTGTCACCCAAAAATTCCACGCATTGAATTATGAAGGCTATACAAAACAAAGGCATTAATGATTTACTCACTGTTAAATAATTTGTTCAAGTGTGGCGTACTTCACAGGGTTGCCAACAACTTTAAAATAATATAGTTAAGTTTTTTTTTATATAAATTTTATATTGTTTGCTTGTTTTTGAGGAGGCGCTGGTGCACCCTGCAAAGGTTTTAAAACGTTAGTAAAAAAAACACGAGTACATTCACGACTAACACGTAAACAATGTAACTCTTAATACAACGGAATAAGAGTCAAAACTAGTCAAAAGTGTATACATGTTATTGCTCGTGACTATACATCCGTATATATTACTGTTTTGTATTAATGTGTAGTGTCCGGCTTACGTTAAGAAAACAATAAAACTTTCTCATCCAGGCAAGTATAATCTTATCCTTAGAACTTCCTAGTATGGGGTGGTGGTAAGAGCCTACCTTAAGCCCTAAATGCCCTTGATAAGTTTCTTGCCGGTTCTTGTCAGTACAAAGTCTTCCGTCCTGTGTAGACTTACGAACCGATGGCATAGTGACATTCATAAGAGCAATTCGTAGCCTAAACTGAATAAATAATTATGAATTTTGATTTTTTTAAGGTTAACCTTCATAGCTACCAGCTTATAATTTTATATTTGCAAGAGTAGGTATCAACCCTATATGTATAAAGTGTTTTATAATGTAGGACTATCGATCGTTAAATCTATATTTGATTACAAGACTCTGCAATGAGTAGATAGACGCATATATAGGTTAAGAGGCCTTATATTTTAAAGTGATTGTCACAACTTTTGTGAAGAACATAGAAAACCGAAACATTTTTAATTCATTGATTTCTCGATCTACACTTCTTGACAACCTAATTGATATGAATTATGAGATCGTTTTATAGGCAGGGCCCTACTTTGGTGTTTTATTGTAGGTTTCATCGTAACAGGTGCGAAGCGATATATTTTTATTTTTATTAGGTAATTTATTAGGAAACTGTCACTAAGTATAACTTGAGGAATAGCTATGTGAATCACATAGCTATTTCTTTTCAAGAACCCAAATACTTACCAATTTTCATGTATTTTACTTCAAAACTGCCGGACTTTCATACAAACTTTCACCCCTTATTTGACCTTTAGAGTGTGATTTTCGTAAGATCCATTCTTAGTGGCTGGTTACATCACTCAATTGACCTACAGTCCATATTTCATCTAATTAGCTTTAGCGGTTTAGGCTCGGCGATGATGAATCAGTCAGTCAGGACAGGGTAGGTCATTAATGTGTATAGATGAACAACGTACATTACACAATATTGTAGTAGCACCACTATCCGACACAGCCGACACTTAGTGCACAGTGTACTACACAGTTTCGTCACCAAAACATAAAAATAATTTTCATTGTTACTCTACGAGTTGTTGTCTGTATTCCATTGTTGCTAAAGATGAATAGGGCATTTTCCAATATTATGACGTTGTAAGGGAAAAAAGAAATGCCCTTGCTGAGTTTTTTGCCGGTTCTTCACAGAACAAGGTCTCCCTGTGTTTACGAACCGATGACATAGTGACATTCATAATCGAGCTAATTTGTAGCCTTAGGGCTGATTTTTAATCGCCAGTTAAAGTTTATACATTGAATTATATGACATAATGACAGATTCTCTTTAGAAAATATGTCATAATGGCAATGTTATTCGTTAGATAAAACTTATCTAAGGATTGAAAAATCGGGCCTAAGTTGAATAAGTAATTTTGAATTTGAATTTAAAATCAGTTGCTGACCCTTATCTTATGCCTTTAAACGAGCAATTTTTGTATATATATATATAATCTGAATCTCGGAAACGGCTCCAAGGATTTTCATGAAATTTAGTATGCAGGGGGTTTCGGGGGCGCTAAATCGATCTAGCTAGGTTTAATTTTTAGAAAATTACCAAAAAAAAAATAACGGTCATCCAGGTACTTTTTAATAATTAAAGGAAAAAAAATGTTGATAACTGGTTCCTGTCGATCACTGGTGCGACTAGCCTACTGCGCGCACATATGTGTTATTATAAAGGATAATTATTTAAATAACCATTTGAGTAAACTTAATACGCTTGTATTTTTTCGGGGCTAAACCACGGAACGGAAATACTTGGCATATGTATGGTAGATTTTGCAGGTTAGTCCTGATTCTCCCCGGAAGTTATCACAAAAACATCGATTCATAAAATACTAAGAAAATATTTTTTGGTGGATAACCTTAGCATCTTTAGTAACTGCGACTTTACCTACCGCTTTAAACCAGTCGTTAACAACCGCCCATCAATCTGATTCCCACTGGTACCGCGTGGTTCTTTATAGCCCGTTTACTCTGTGATGTTCTACGATGGGAAGGCTCGTTCCCCAGCAGTGTGGGACATATAATGAGCAGAGAATATCAAAGTCAAAGTCAACATTTTTAATTCAAACAAACTTAAGAATTAAGGGCTTTTGAATAGTCCAAACATTTTTTACCCACTGCCCATTCAAGACGTCTATTTTCTAGCTGTGGAGAAGCATGGGCGCAAGAAACTGCACTGCAAGTGTGGCAACGATAATCAGCATCTTTGGTTTTTTTTTATGTTAGAAGGAACGGTTTATGATTGCGGTGAAGCGAATCATAATATTGTGAATTTACCTACTGACCGCGGATCGTACTCAACCGTGCGCACATGGAAAGGCCTATGTCCAGTAGTGGACTAATAAAGGCTGATGATGATGATGATGATGATGACCTACGGTTTTTCCAGGTTAAACTTTTGTTTACTTTATGAAATGTTAGGTTTACTAATGACTACCGACGGGGTTGTGGAAGTGTCCGAAAGGGTTCCCATGCTCCACCATGCCGGCGTTCGATGCGTTCCCCTCGGATGAGGACGACGCGATGATCGCCGGTTTGCTGGTTCCAAGGTGACGGGAGGACATCGGAGTGGTTTTTACCGAGTCGGCCTAGACTCGCTTTCTCTAGGGCTTCGGCCCTGGAATAGAGTCTTAGCCAGCCTCGTACAGCCAGCGGGACCCCTCTTTGCCCGCTGATGCGTCTATTAGCATATTTTCCAATCCGTAAAAAAAAAAAATATATGTTTACTAATGACTGCATGTTGCACTAGCTAATACAATTGGCTAGCCTCGCCTATCCTTCTGATTCAGCGTTGAGCGTGTGCATGAGAGATGTCAGTGCGTGGCTGTGACGACACGAGTCGCCGCCGCACATCCCGTGGACTAGTCCGACATTGTTGGATAACAATGCACCGTAGTCTCGTGCGTTCCTGCGCATCGCGGTGCATTCCCGACAGCGCAGCGCACTTAACTCGTACCTACAGTACGAGTAGAGATTGCATAAATTCGATAGTTTTGGTTTTCGAATATTCGAATATTTTTCCAGTGCTATTCGCATAATTCAAATAATATTCGAATAATTTAAAATAAATAAAAAACACCTAATATTTCACCTTTTTAATGCTTTTAGGAACCATATTTTTATGTGAGTAGACCTAGCATCGCAATCGCAACAAATATTTATTTATCGACTAAAACCTTTATCCAATAAAACGAATTAAGAAATTTTGAACTCAATTATAATAAAAACAAATTATGAATTGTGAAAAAAAACTGTCAAAATTGTCAACAAAAACTCAAAACTTTGAATGCTCTGCATGCTAGCCAAATCAGGCTATGGGTATGCAAATAATGTCGTGCAACACAATTACAAATCTTTAAACCTTACTTTCAACAAATAAACTTAAATATTTAATAAAATAAAAATATCATCAAGTTATGTCTAGGAAACTTATGTTCTTAAAAATCTCACAAGCAGAATAAAATAATATTTAACAGACTTTCTGCAACCCTTATACATAAAGTATAAACAGTAAGTAAAATTTAAACACTGAAAAAAAAGACGACAACCTCAGGCGGGAATCGAAACACGCACCTTCCGCATTCCGGGCGGCTGCCTTAACCACTTGGCTACCGAGGTCTGGCTTTCACCCGTCGAAATTTTTCAGTGCTTGATGCTTATGTTTTTTAGTCAACATTGCTTCATCAATCTTAGAAGTTTTCACCTCTGAGATCCGAAAGAAATATTTTTACAAATATTTGAACATTCGGTTAAGATGAAGCTGCGTTATAGATAAGTGTTTTTTTTTTATATATTTTAGCGGTTTAATAACGCTTAAATATACTTAAGTAAAATTTAAACACTGAAAAAAAAAAAAAAAAAAAAAACACTTATCTATAACGCAGCTTCATCTTAACCGAATGTTCAAATATTTGTAAAAATATTTCTTTCGGATCTCAGAGGTGAAAACTTCTAAGATTGATGAAGCAATGTTGACTAAAAAACATAAGCATCAAGCACTGAAAAATTTCGACGGGTGAAAGCCAGACCTCGGTAGCCAAGTGGTTAAGGCAGCCGCCCGGAATGCGGAAGGTGCGTGTTTCGATTCCCGCCTGAGGTTGTCGTCTTTTTTCAGTGTTTAAATTTTACTTAAGTATATTTAAGCGTTAATAAAACGCTAAAATATAAAAAAAAAAAAAAAAAAAAAACACTTATATAAACAGTAATAAAAAATATCGTGGCGATATTGCGTTTCACATGCAATTACTAATAATCAGATCGATCTTCTCCTGTGATGAACTCAACAAAATGGCGTCAAGGCGAGCCGTCAAGCAGTGTGACCAACAGTTACGTTCGATGTTAACATAATTTCTAGTCATTTAATTTTTTATGGTAGTATTCGAGTATTCGAATATTTTTTATTTTACTATTCGAATATGGATTTCGAAAAAAAAATCGAATAATTCGAATATTCGATTGCAATCTCTAAGTACGAGTATTAACGACTATGCTAATTTTGTATAAGCTTGAAATGAAGAACAGGGTACCTATTGCAAGACAGCAGTTCGGCACACATTCACATATTTTATGAGTATTAACGACTGTGGCGACGGTTATTAAGGTTCACTTCATCAGGGCACCGACAGAACAAAATGTTAAGGCGGCACACGCACGCAACTCATATTATTAAAAATGAGAATAAGAATAAGGAGATTTTTATTGACGTTGATCACACAAACATAACAAAAGGATATTTATTATCGACTAAATTTGTTATATTAATGAAACATTTTTTTTATTACACAGTTGGGAAGCGCTTGATTTTCATCAGTGTGATGAAGAAAAGGAAATGGTAAGTTGATGGTTATCCCGTTATTAGAATACCTACCGAAAACGGTTGTTAAATCATCAGTAGCCACGCTTTATGAGTTTTGTTTAGGAATTTTATAAACGATGTAAGCTTTGTTGCAACCTAAAATGGCTGACGGGAGAGCACTTCGCGAGAGAGCGCAGTTTGTTGACACTGCGCCCGGCGGAAAGGCGTGATGTGCGCAGAATACGCGCTGCGCAGACGACGCCCAGACGAGCGCTAGCGCCATTTTTAAAGCGCCTTCCTGCCGCTCAGGGTTGGCAGGTGAGCTATGATTCACATTCACATTGCTAATATTTTACAAAATGTATGTTAGGTATACTGTCAATAATCTGTTAAAAATATAATGGCAGATGTAATTTAATAATTGATTAATGATTAAGTGTTTTTATGTTTATTAAATGGTAAAATTCGTTTTGGTGAGCTAAGTGGAATACTTCGATATATTCAAATTGCAGGTGGAATTTCAAATAAGTACTTTAAATTTTTGCGAAAATGGTGTTAATATATGGGAATGCTATCATAAGTGATAAATAATATATAATGACATACAACTTATACATAAAAATAAATTAAAATTAGAAAATAATTTTAGTAACCATACCTACCTACCACCGTGAAAAGGTCTATAAGTGAGAAGTTTTTGTAACAATAAAAATAATTATAATATTAGATTTATTTCAGGTACCTATCGTTGAAACACCTTAGAGACTAACATACATAATTATCTAATGCAATGTTTTTCTATTAATGTTCGTAGTACGTATATTATTGTTTTAAGCAATACCTACACTACTTCGCATGTCTAACTATTTTGTATGTTTAGTCTTTTACACTCTTTTTGTTTTGTGAAGTGCACACTTTTTCAAAGTACACACGCTTGCACATCAACCTATCCAAAACTGTCAAATTTCTTCAATACAGTACAATACCTTAGACGTAAAGTTCAAAGTCTATTGAGGAAAATTGACAGTTTGTGGTAGGTTGATGATCTGGCGTCTGTACGTACTTTTCTTTGTGTCTTCTACAGGCCTGCTAGAATAAATTTCACTATGAAATAAACAGCGCCCTTGTACTTGTCTATTCTTACTATGTTCTTCCTTCTGTTTGATTCACTACACTCGTATATAGGTGCCAACCCTTAAGTTAACACCTAGGCATTGAAATGATGAGTAATGATGACGGCCGCGGCAATTACTGCTGTAACAGGCGTCGCGTCACCCAACCATTATCATTACCTTGTGCGATGGGGCATGAGAAACCCGCTCGCTGAAAGCAGCTTATAATAATGCCACCAAGTCCTGCAAAAGAGCTGCTAATGTAAATTATCTATGGCAGCCGTAGCTACTGGAATCTGGCCAAAGCCGTGCAAACGAACTTCTGCCAACCCTCGCTGCCACCATTGAGATGTCCCGACGGAACTTTAGCTCACAAGCCGCAGGAGAAGGTCGATCTCCTGGCCAAACTCTTTGCGGCTAACTCCCGAATCGATAACTGCATTGCAATGCACAGCCACCTACAATTTCTCACTGTGGCCACACAATGCCCGATTTTAAAATCAGGCAGTGTGATTTTTTTACTTTTTTTTTATATATAATACTTAGCACGGCAAATGACTCCACACCACCTGATGTTATGATGATGATGACAGCACGGTGCATGGGGGATATAACGGTCACCCAGCGGCAGGGCGGGTCGAAACCGAAGTGAATCGAGTGAATCTTGTCATTATACCTGTCGGGCGGCAAAGGCCTAGCTCTAGTAAGCACGGGGGGCCCCCTTGTCTCTTTATGGTGGCATACGTCGTGTCGTGTTTAGGCGGTTCTTTATATGAAATAGGTTTAGTTATGTCAGGGTACTTATTTAACAACT
This sequence comes from Eudonia truncicolella, assembly GCA_949315975.1. NCBI lineage: Eukaryota > Metazoa > Arthropoda > Insecta > Lepidoptera > Crambidae > Eudonia > Eudonia truncicolella. The sequence continues at coordinate 13,438,097 of OX438837.1, read as the reverse complement.
TAAGATACGGATGATTCACGTCAACTGTTTTAATCGTAAGTAACTATAGATGTATTAATTTTTAAGCTAGTTAATTGATCTACAAGTCTCTAGGCTGTCTTATTTATATAATTTCAACGCAAATTTTGTTGCGAAACAAATTACAAAAACACAAATGTTGAAAAAATTTCCACGAGCAGGATTTGAACCTGCACCCTTCTGACATACCGGGTCAGGTGCTCTTCCAATTGAGCTATCGTGGTTCTAACGAGCCCGCCGAAATTATTCAACACTATTTACTTTTTACTTTGAAAGCCAAAGACACCCATTCAATGTCAACAACTACCGTCATAAAAACAAAACAAAAACATTTTATAAATAGCTTGCCTACTTCTTAACTGATCTTTAGTATTTGTAAAAATATTATGATCGGGTCGACCTACATAATTTGTATTTTTACTTATTGGTCCTTCGAGCCTGAATATGGCCAGAATATGTTGTGGACTATGTTCAACAATTGAGTCTTAGATAAACCGTTTGTTTTCAGTTTTATTTACCTTCTGTGGTTCGACATATATGACTGTGTGTTAGGTATCAAGATGCAGAGGTCCACTGAGTCATGAACCGTTTGTCTTCTGTTCAACTTACCTACTGTGGTTTGTCATTGCAGTGTTGGATTATGTAACATCCCAAAAAAAATATTGCTATTTAATTTATTAAAATTTACATAGTGGATAGTACCGACTTGGTGGTAGCTCGAGATTTTTACAAGATTACGACTTTGATAGTGACTCTAGTAACTATTTCTGCCGTCAAGCAGCATTGTTTTCCATTGCTCCGGTGTGAAATAACAGGGCATAAGAGCTGAGAGGTAAAGGAATTGAAGCTTCAGTATCGGTATCGCGCGCGTCGGCCTCGAGTCAGGGCGATCGACGCCGATGCGGCCACGCGACTAGAATATTCTCTGTTGCAAGCGTCCATAAGCTGCGGAGGCTGCTTACAATTAGGTAAGTCATACATCCGTTTGCCGGCTCAATAACAATAAAAGAACTACTCTTCTTTGCTCTACTTTTAAGTTTATACAGGCTGTCACTTTCTACCAACCGAGTAGGTGATATAAGAAGCGCTAGACGACCTTGTGCAAGTAAACAAACACGCACAAGGGACCATCTGCGTCAGGTCATAACGCCAGATTAGGATCCGTCGAAGCGCGTTCTTCATTCGGAACTCATTAGAGTCTCACTAGTGTCCCAAGAGAGTTCCCCGTGGACACGTATAGTCAACTCCCTATTTTCCAGACCGGAGCTGTCAAGCGCGCTCACTTCTCATTGTACGAAGAGCATAATTCGCAATTTCCACTGCTTGGATCGTTAACTCTAAACTCGACTACCAAATGCCCCTTTTGGCATAGGAGTTGTAATGCGCTCACATAAAAAAACAATCAAACTGCGTAAATTCAGTAGTACACGAAAGTCACGACGTTAACGAAATCGTTTACGTAACGCCACCGAGATGACCGAGGCCGTCGTCTTCAGAGGTGCGTTGTTTGCGTTTTTTATTTGCACCCAGAGTAGCTTCAGGGCTCATGCGTGGAATGATTTGGCCGCTAATCATACCGGCAAAAACCTTGATGAACTGACTTTGAATACAAAGTTAAATATAACGAGTTGTTGAACACTTAATCTACTCCTATATCGAACTGTAAGTACAATAGAAAACTATTTATTGTGCAAAGAAAATAATAAAGCGATGGAGTCATCATCAAATAAAAAAATATAAAAAAATATCATCATTCGGCCTATCGCAGTGCATTGCTGGATATAGGCCTCTCCCAAGCGCTATTGAGCCCAGACTTTGGCTCTCAACATCCAGTTACTGTCAGCCGGGATGGAAGGAAAAAGTACAATCAGGTAAATAAGTGTTTTAAACAAATGTGTCGACGGAAGGGTTGCTTGCTATATATACATCACTTACAAAACTCGATTCTAGTTAACTAATGTTTATTGTAATTCGATATTAATCTACTGGAAACTACTACTAGAAAATGCATAAAAATCTGTTTAAAAAAAATTACGCAGCTAGACCTAGATTCATTAGCTACATTTTAGGTAACATATACCTTTAAGCTATCATTACGGATTTAGCCCTGTAACTGCCGTACTCAGAGACGTCAATTAAGTTTAATGACAATTAAATGTCTTTCCTTCTCTATTTAGCACTATACATAAGAAAGTGACAGCAAGAGACTTAATTGTCATTAAAACTTAATTGACGTCTCTGAGTAAGGCAGTAAGTGAGTTTAAAAAGTCCATAATAAGGCCACACAACTTTTTTAAGAGCAACAATAGAATAATTGTCTGATCTCCTTTTTTAGATACGTCTAAAATGCGTAAATGTATCGTAAGGCTAGCAATACGAGTCAAAGAGGCCCCATTTTTAAACGATTTATTCGCATTTAATACACTTTCTCTAGTACACTTTTTAAATACTTGATACATCCTATCGCAAATTAATAACTTATCTAGACTTCCTCACATGCTTTCGCATTTAGTACACTTTCGCAAAATATACATTTTTATTTTTTTTATATGTAAGAGTTGTCAGACTGTAGAAAATATCACTTACTCTTGTAAATTGTGGCAACTAGTACACTTTATGTACTGTCGAACACGTAACACTTTGAAAAACTCTGAAATTTTGTGGGGAATACAAAATTGAGGGTTACACCACCCAAAGCGCATTCATCAATATAATATCAGTTATCATCTACTGACGTTTGACAACAGCGTTGAACCACAAAATAAGGAGGCGAAACAGAAGGTAAGTTTAATACATATACCACCTACCGCGCTCGAGCAGCCCACACATAGACACGACACGGATCTCGGAACAGTCCGACCGCACCTGTTGCGAGATTCCGCGTCCGTGAGAGGTTGTCTATGTGTGCGTTGCCCAAACGCGTTTGTATGAAGCTTATGAGGAAACATTAAGGTCGACTGAATTAAAAAAAAAATATGAAAAGTAGACAAAATCAACGTTTTGTAGTCCCCTGATTTCTCCTCCAAAACCGGACCGATTTAATTACTTTTTCATAAATTAATTATTGAAAAAGATGTAAACCTATAAAAAACCTTAAAAATTGGCCAGTTTTAACACTGTGTTTCCTAACTTTATGACGAGATATAAAAAAAAGCAAAATATAGGGACACAGTCAAAGCCTTTCTTTAATTTTTAATGAAAAAAGTAATTAAATCGGTCCAGTTTTGGAGGAGAAATCAGTGGACTACAAAACGTTGATTTTGTCTACTTTTCATACATATTTTTCAATTCAGTCGACCTTAGTGTTTCCTCTTAACTTCTGCAGTCACCTTACTTTGTGGTTGAAAATACAACAGTATTGAAATGTCAGTCAAAAGAATGCTGATGTCAGCGTTCGTGACCCCAAATCGTCGAGTCTCATTGTTCTATGCATTACGCAAGAGTGGGTTCAACAGTTCAGGTTCCACAGTAGCGAGATCTATGGGACGCAACTGCTCTTGGTCCAGGAGAACCAAAAGAAAGTCTCAAAATTATAACGTTCATGTTCATATAAGGGCTTAGCTTATAAGTGCCGATGATAGTAAAAAAAAAATGAAAAGGACGAAATACTTCCATGTTACACTTACCTCAAATTATTTAATCTAAAGCATTACTCAATTCAATCAATTAAATTAATTAAATTATTAATTAACTCCATTCACTTTGGTAGATATGGTATGGTATGTCATATCATTATAATTGAAAGGTTATGAAGTTCTATAAGCTTTAGCCAATTTGTTTACACATACACATTTTGCGGATTTCAGTTCAAATCGTGTACAATCAATGTATGTATGTATTCAAGTTGTGTGGCGCGAAGAAATTAAATATTGTTATTGTAAAGAAAACATTCATATGCAGCGATAAGTAATGCATATTCCGACGCTCGTTGTAACTGTTAAACGCAAGCCCAACTAAGACAAGACTCATTCAAGCAAACTGCATGAATAGTCTTTCACGTCTGTACCCACGGAAAACCCTCCCATGAGCGTCACAACCAACAGAAAAATGAATTCATTCATTTCTCGGATATGTTAGGCAAAAAGCTGCCGGGCAATGAACAGACAATGCCTAAACTTGACCCGCTTGGCCCACTGGCTCCGTATCCTCGGCAAGGGGCCGTGGGAGGGCCTGCATGGGAACCCTCCACAATAGTTTTTGCTTGTTAACTGATAAATGCTGTGAGCGTAAGCGATACTCGATGGTTACACTTGACTGTACAGACAAGCAAGGAACTGTTGCAGTAGATCTCTTTCATTTAGCCCAGTCCAAGTGACAGAGCACGAGTGAATACGAATATTCGACGACCTCCGTAGCCGAGTGGCTCGCACGCCGGACTTTAGGCGGCGCTAACTCTGAGGTCCCGGGTTCGATTCCCGGTCGGGTCAATGTCGAAAACGAACTTTTCTATATTGTGTCGGGTCTGGGTGGTAGTGGTACCGTCGTTGTTTCTGATTTCCATGAAACGAGTGCTTTAGCTACTTACCTTGGGATCAGAACAATGTATGTGATGTTGTCTAAATATTTATTATTTATTTTATTTATATTTATTATTATACTATTTCTTCAGAGTAGGGTAGTGGCCCCAGTTCGACAATTTAACCCCAGGGCGACACCAGTTTTCGTCGCAAAATAATAATAATCATCATCATAATCATCATCAGCTCATTTTATGTCCCCACCGCTGGGTCACGAGCCTTCCCTATGGACGGATAGGCAGAACGGGCCATAAACCACCACGCGGGCCCATTGCGGATTGGTGGTTGTCAACAACAGCTAATGCAGCCGGGACCAACGGCTTTACGTGCCTTCCGAAGCACGGAGTAGCTAGAGATGATAAATGTTTGGTTACCCATCCGATGAACGGCCTTTGCGAAAGTTGCTTAACCTCAGCCACTCGCGGACCGGGCGCGTTAACCACTGCGCCATCGAGCTCCTCAAATAATAATATAGAATTGCAATGTTTTACTGGAAGACGCAAGGAAGCAGGCGGTCTGTATTCAATTGTTGTTAAAGTAAAAAATCTGTTGCTGAGATTCCTATTTTTAATTAATAAACGAAAAAAATGTCGATCGCTGGTTCCTGTCGCCACTACCCTCCAGGGTGCCTATATTTTTTTTTAAATCTAAGAAAATTCGTATCTTAATATAATATAATATCGTTATATCGAATGTGGGGTTAGCCTGATGTTATGGCAAACCTACTAAGAACCCATGGCATCCATCCATCGCATGGACGGGATCCCAAGAACTCTAAGGAGTCGTTCACGACCCATCACGGTGGTCCCCTTGGACACGTCTCTTACTAAGGCGCCTCTCCCCTCCGAATGTGAGTGGGACACCTCTACGCCTTCAGGAGTTTATGCGGGAAATTTTCCTTGAATTCCAACGAATTAGACTCGCACTATACCCTGATTGTAAGTTTCTTTTAACATTAGATCACGTTAAAGAAAACGATAATTTATATGACAAACTGCCATTTTGCCATTTTGCCAGGTAAATTCGCGTTTCTATTAACGTGATTTAAAAGTGCCTATCGTAATGTTCACGTCCTTGTAATAAGAAACAATTCTTAGCTACTAAGTATTCAATTCTAAGCGTTATATATTAGGTATGTCGTCATGTTTCAAGAAATTATTCACGAAATATTAGATATACTTAGTATATCATTTGCTTACGTCATTCTATTAGAATACGGAATAAGAATTGCAAATAGCATTTATTTCGGTGCAATAATTTTGACCTATTGTTTCAAAGTCCTTGGAAGTATCAATCGTTTTTATGAAATGATTCATAGAAAAAAATATTAAGCTAGGTGTACATGGCCATGAACACACCCACAGTGTAACATAGACAGCTTCAGGCAACTTACACTGCAATTAAACACTTTAAATTTCAGGGAGACAGGTTCCATGAAAGCGATTTAGTTTCATTTCATCAAAACATAGACTTGAATCACTGCAGGTTCGGCTAAGCAAGTTTCTGTAGGCTGCACTTACCATAAGCGCAGTCCCATAAAAAAACAAATTCATATTGAACTTATTTAACAGCCAAAACCAAAAACACTTACAGATTTTTGTGAAAGCAATTCAAGTATTCTCTTACAAAAATTATACAAAACATAAATACTTACTACGTAGGTAGTAACATTAATTTTCTTCGATAGTTTACGAGAAAAATTTCAATAAGAATAGCGAGGTTCGTCTTACAAAAGCCTGTTTTGATGAAACATTCTCCCTTGTGTATATAGCGCCTTATTACTCAAACAAAGGGTGTGCAGTTGTGGACTTAACTGAAAAACAAATTTTCAGGGTCGCCGGTGACGCAAACTTAGGATATTTAAAATATATTCATAGTGCCTGTAATTGTAATTATTACAGAGATGAGCGCCGGCGCGCCGGTCGGCAGCTGTGCAATCTATCAGCAAACAATGGTCTACAGATTTGCAAATTTCTTATAATATCGGTAAACCAACATGCGCGCTGGTTACATTTGAGACGTTCGAAATATCTCGTCGTTTTTAAACGTCCGGTCACAAAATAAGGAGATCCCCAGAAGCTAAGCTTAATACATCTGTCTGAGGACCTCCGTATCCGAGTGGCTTGCACGCCGGACTTTGGGCGGCGCTAACTCTGAGGTCCCGGGTTCGATTCCCGATCGGGTCAAATCGAACTTTTCGATATTGTGTCGGGGATATTGTGTCGGGTCTGGGTGGTTGTGGTACCGTCGATGTTTCGGATTTCCATGAAACAAGTGCTTTAGCCTAGGGATCAGAACAATGTATGTGATGTCTAAATATATAATATATTAAATACATACCGCGCTCGAGCAAAGTACCCACGGACACGGATCTCGGAACAGCTTGGGACAGTCCGATCGTAGCTGTTGCGTGATTTTGTGTCCGTGTAAGGTTTTCTATGTACGCGTTTGTGTGAAGCTTACCGTCTTTATTTTGTGGTCCGGTTGTGAAACAAAAGACGCGTGTAGAGACGTGTATATACGTCTAGTTTTCACAACTGCAATAACATTGTAATAACCCTGGTTTAAGAGCTCAGACGACCTTTATAGCGTCACCGGACTTTTGGCGGCGAGAAACTTAAACGGTTCCTCAAGTCGTGAGATCGAAACATCGTCACAGAGTTTCTAGAGGGAATGGCATCTAGCTAGAGTGGGGTTGCCAACTTTTTTTAGCCCATAGTATTTTTGGATTCAGTACCCATAAAAATATAGTAGATAGGAAATTTATTAAAAAAATGTAGTATATTAAGAACATTTATTTTATTTAATATTTTGTGTGTTCCGTTTTGGATAATAGAGACTGATTTCGATTTTCGATTTTAGGATACTATATTATATTGAGTTGACAACCCTAAGCTAGAGTATCACTGTTTATTACTAGATTCTCCAAGGGCTTTCATAAATACATAGGCTATATACTTCTATTTGGTTGACCCCCCCCCCACAGAATATCCTACGATTATGAACTTATGGGACCAAAGAAAAATCTTTGCCTCAAACTTTAGTATTAAAATGCACCAAATTCAAGCCAATATTGTCTTTAAAGTTGTTGGCAGTATGATAATTGGCAGACGACCGTTGGAACACTCGCAAGTCTGTTGTGTTTTCCCAGGACAGTTGGTAATTATCGTAAATCGATGAGCAAACGTGAATATTCAACATATCTATATAAGCATGTAGCATGTGTTTTAAATTTAAGGGAAACAAAATAATGCCACACATGCATTGCCTGGTAGTATTTTCATGGTTATATCTACATTAGTTATCAACTCTGTTAGAAGGCAATTTTCAAAATATATTTCAAGACAACTTTTACCGTTAATATATTAGAATATATTAGAAGGAGGCAAACGAGCAGGCGGGTCACCTGATGGGAAGCAACCACCGACGCCCATGGACAGCCGCAAAACCAGAGGAATTGCAGATGCGTTGCCGGCCTCTAAGGAAGGAATAGGCTCGTTTCTTGAAGATCCCGTTTTCGTTATAACACTGCCTGGCTATGACTAGTTAACACTATCTTATCAAAGCTTATATTAAAAGAAAATATCCTCTATCACGATACCTTTCAAAGGTGTCGTTCTTTCAAAAATGCGCCGCGACCGCAATCACTGACACTCGTGAATTACGAGTGGTTATTTTGAACTTCTTGAATAAATATAAAAAAATAGTTTAAAATAGTTTTTTTTAGTAATACCTTTCAAATGTCAAATTGAAAGGTATAGTGATAGAGGGTGAAATTAGACAATAAGCCTCCTGAACTACAATACGCTCCATTGACCCTTCTTTGGGAGTTTTGTGCCCAAAGAACTATAGTATTCGTATTTAAACAGTCAACACTAGTAGGTAGTTAGTAAATATATACTCATTTTTTTAAATCAATATAAGCCATATGTCATTGCCTTAAATTATATAAATAATATATAATATATGGCAATATTTTTAGCAACATTGACGCGCGACAGAATGCTCCCGTGTGCGGGGCACGCGCAGATCGGCGGACATCCGACGATCACGGTGAATACCTGATCGGGTGCATTGTGTGCGCGGTCGCTCTGGTGGGCGATAACCCTTATATCGTTGTTAATAATATGAAAAAAAAAGAAAAAATATTTCAAAACAAATCCTTCGCATATTACAATAGTCCAAGGCACAAAATAAGGAGACTCCAGAAGGCCAGCTTAATGCATATTGCGCTCGAGAAACGCATGCATAGACCCTCTAGGGCACACCCCGCTACACACGACTTTAAAGTTTATACTGACACCCCCTACCAACCTAGCGGTTACAAAGTAGGTGTCAGATATCCATGCGCAAGCGGGACCCTCTAGGGCTCAGTCTCGAACCATCTTGAACCAGGCCACTGTTGCGAGATTCCGAGTCCGTGAGAGGTTGTCGATGTGTGCGTTGCTCGAGCGGGTTTGTATGAAGCTTAGCTTCTACAGTCTCTTTATTTTGTGTCCAAGGTGCATTAACACTTCATTTTAAGCATCTTCCTGAAGCCTGTTCCAGGAACTGGTATATTGGAGATGGTGAAGAGTTAAGCAGTAAAATGGATATGGTTGAAAGGAAGACAGATAATAATACGAAGGAAATTGGAGTTTAGTTAAACCTGGTCTACTGGTCCAGGACTAATGGAAGAAAAGACGGACTGGACCATCTAGATATATTGGGATTAAGAGACGCGGATTCAAACGAAGAATTTGCCTCGGGACCCTTCCGTAATCATGTCCAGATCTTTAAGATGTGACTGAACCATAATATTATCCTGTACTTAAAGAAGCAATTTAGCAATGTAACTAAATTAGTTTGCATTAAAATATAACTTTTGATCCCACAAACTTCTTTACAATGTTCTAAATCGGCAAACATTGCGGAGCAATGCACTTCACACTCAAAATTTTCTCAAGCAATGCCCGTCACGTGTCGCTGTGCAAAAGTCAGCTTTAGCCCGGAAACGGCAGGTTTTATGCTGCATCAAACTTAACAACCCTGTAAAGCGGTTATGCTTGAACTACTCGATAAACGTAACTCATAAAAATGTTTGGTAAATACGCGAAGCTATAAAGATGGAAAAACAACCAAATTTCAATAGAAAAAATGTTTGGAATTTATCACCAGCCCGGCTATATCATCATCATCATCATCAGCTCATTTTATGTCCCCACTGCTGGGGCACGAGCCTTCCCTATAGATGGATAGGGAGAACAGGCCATAAACCACCACGCGGGCCCAGTGCGGATTGGTGGTTGTGAACGACTGCTAATGCAGCCGGGACCAACGGCTTAACGTGCCTTCCGAAGCGCGGAGAAGCTCGAGATTATACATTTTTGGTCACCCATCCGCTGACCGGCCTTTGCAAAAGTTGCTTAGCCACAGCACTCGCAGACCGGGCGCGTTAACCACGCGCCATCGAGCTCCTCTGGGTATATAATAATTACTTTTTGTCATATTTCACTATACAGGTGATCCAGTCCTAGCACTAATGGTGCTAGGACACTTCCTACCATGATCGACAGTCAGACACCAGGTTCTGATGTGTATTATAATTACGTAAAATAAACGCGACTTGATGCGGATGTGCAAAGTGTTTTATTTTAAATTTAATTAAGACATACAATTACAACAATCATTTACTGATTACTGAGATATCGGATGTCATTAAAAATTAAGGCTCAAAAGACAATTATAAAGTACCTGCCTGAAAAAAATGAACACTTACAGGTTTGTCATTTATTAAGTTTGCCCTAGTTTAACTGGGATGTTATTGCTTCTGTTCTCAAGAAAGTATGATTTCCCTTAATTTTTCTTTTAATTAATGTTCAACTTTAATATATTTTTTTACATATTATTCCCCTAATAACGATTTAAATTTTTTGTGTCTCGTTTTCATAACCGTGACAATACTGGTTGCTTTTAAGAGCTCAAGATAACCCACCTAAGCTTTACAGTGGGATGTTTGCAGACTGTTTTTTTTTACCTTTTTTTTTTGTTTTTTTTTTAATATTTTTATTTACATTTGGTGGTTACATTGGTCTACAAAAATCTAGTAGGCCATGGTTTTGACGTAGGTTCTCAGCAAATAGGTTTACCTCTAATGTCAATGTACGGGCATTGTAAAGAGTCGAGTTTTCTCTCCATAATTGGACTAATGTATCCAAAAAAATCAAATTAAAAGTTAATGTTATTACATTAACTTTTAATTTGATTTTTTTTGTGACCACCAGAAATCCGTTCAGAAATCTTAAAAAAGCTGTTAATCAAAAATTATCCATTTTTAAGGTAAGTTCTTAGACAAAAGTTATTGACTATTATATATACCTTACCCTCCTTTCGGCTTAGTACCCCCGTTCCGACTAACGTTGTACAAGCTCACTCAACTAAACCAAACAAACATGACATTTCAATAAATAAAATAAATCATTTCTTGATAAAAATGTGCGAGTAGATTTTTCCTATCGATAATTTTATTTGATCAGCAATATTTCCTTGAACTTGTATCAAAACAACTTCACAACACTTGCTCGGAATTCGCACAAGCCAATGTTGTGCAATTTTAGGAAACACGATATCTGTATGCACTTACGATAAAGCGGCGTCTACTTATCACACACTTATCAGTGCGAAACAGCAAATATTTTGTTATTATTCAAGTCTTTACATGTGTCCTTAAAGTTGGTAGGGGCTTCCCGTAAGACCCGCCTAAAGAGCCGTTATATATCGATATTCCACACTAACTTCAAAGTTCAACATTTTTCAAACGGGATAATTCAGTTTCTATGCTTAAAAAAAATAGAAAAAATTACTAAAAATACTTAAAGTTTTCGTTTCTACTAACATCAAATTAAAACGGAGTATGTATTATGTACATAGTGAGTATATACCTCCTCTGAAATAAAATATTATTACTATATAAAAATATATTTAATCATCATCACTTCTTGTTCTTGTCTTCATTTATCATATTCATCATCCCATCATCTCAGCCAAAAGACCTCTCCTAAGGATTTCCATAACGACCGGTATTGTGCTGCTCGCATCCAACGACTACCCACGACCTTCACCAGTAAACGTAAATTGGGTATATTTAATTGTTTTTGTAAGACGTTATAACACCAGTAGAGGAATCTGGGTTTAACAAACAAACAACCAAACAAATAAACAAACAAATTTAGTTAGCTAGTGACCAACACGGTGCGACTCGGTCGAAACGTCGAGTATAAAAAGGTCATAAGCGCGCGCTTCTACCGTTCTATGAGGCGGGATAGACGAGAGACCAAATTCTAAATCTACTCCTCCATGATTCGGAAGCAATGCTCAAAATCAATGTCGAAACTTCTTTGTGTACAAATTAACTTATTTGGTAAGCACTTTAGAATTGCCCGATTTCCTTTTTAACCAACAACTACTTTTTCCTACTTTTCAGTACCCCGGATGTTGTCATAAGACAGCACACAGCAGTCAATACTTCTCGCACCAACTTAAAGTGCCAATATGTTGACAAAGAGGACGCGAAATTAAATTCACGACAGCATAACTTTTTTTATGTCAAAAAAAAATGAAGTAAGTAACCCCTTTATAAAATTTGTCCGATAAATAAATCGTTATGTACACACAACTTAACAATACAACTTCCTGTACGCTATCGCGCCGATAACTACCTAATCCGCACGTATGTATGAACATATTTCACTCTACACATAAGTATGTTTGTATGGGTCCGTATGTATGTGTATATCTAGGAAATCGCGATAAGGCAGTATGTTACGGTTGGCGCCAACGCACCGGTGGGTGATAAGAAACGACTTCAATTTTTCCACTAAAATAATCTAAAGCAATAATTCCGTTGATGAGTCAATAAAACTCATTTTTTTAAAGTAATCGGTCCACTTTTATAAGATACCTATGTTATCAGTTATAACAATATTGTTTTTTAAAGTTTACGCGAACACTACACATTGAAATGAAACAACTTTTACGGATCTACACGCGTTTATTTTACACATTAGTTTTAATTAATGTTTATCCGTTTCGTTTAGACGTTTCGAACCCTTTGCAGGGTCCGTGGTCACAGGGAGACTGAGGTGTTGGTCGTTTCATAATTAGTTAGTAGCTTGTATACCCTCATTTAAATTTAATCAGGTGCGTTCCGTTTTAAGCAGAAAGACAGAAGATCACAATATACTGAGTTAACAATTGTTTTTTTCTCTTGTGTATCTGTCTGCCTCTTTTTTTGTATTTATGTGTGTTGTTAATAAATGTTTTTCTATTCTGTTCTATTCTAATAGTAGCGATGCGATTCGAAGCCTCAGAGAATCTATTAGGGGTAAAAGACACTCTTGAGTGATGCCATCCCCTCTTGAAACCCTCTAAGGATGTTTAAGAACCCTTCAAATTTCTCGTCACCCACAAAAGTCCGGTAACGCTGTAAAGGCCACCTGCAGCCATAAGTAATCTCTTTCCAAACAAAAACTAATAGTAAATAGGGTGTTAAGGCTATGTAGAGGGAAGTAACAGTTTGGGACATTACTGACCACACCGGACTCAATGCATGTGGGCCATTGGATCATTTGCCTGCCCTGTTCCAGTTTTCTATTTTTTTTGATCTGCCGCTATTTTAATATTCACTCCTTCTAATCTATAGTAATATTATAAAGAGGACCTTTGTATTTTTGTATGTATGTATGTATATATGTTTGTAACTAATAAACTCAAAAACTACTGGACCGATTTAAAAAAATCTTAAACCTTTAACCGATGCTACATTAGCGCTGAATATCATAGGAATGGGAATTTTATTTTTTTATTTATTTATTAGCTATACATTTTATAGGATAGGTATAACATTGGTGAATAGTATCTTAAAGCCTACATTAAGTTTGACTAGATACTAGGTTCTTTGGACGTAAATACAAAAAAAATAATAGGATCAACAAACACCATTTAGGTACATGAAATTTTGTAAAGGAGGAACTTACATTTTACAAATGAAACTAGGCCCATTACTTCACGTAGGTACCTACCAATAATAAAATTCAGTAGTCCACATAAAGATAACCAATCGTACTTTGAACGTTCATAAAGAAAGCATAACTACGCTCCCAATTTGTAATCGCTACAAAACAAATAAAATTACTCCAGACACAGTTGCTTGGCAACAACGAAAGCTTCATAACGTTTGGAAGCATCATTGGATGGGTGTACAATTATCTCAATCAGCTCCGTACTTCGAAAAGACGGATAGATGGGATGCACCGTGGGGATGAAAATCTACCAACTACCACTAAGCACCACTAACTTTTAATCGCCTCTAGTGGTTAAGACCACTGGTCCCAGACCTACAAGTGCCGGGTTCGATTCCCAGCGGGGTAAACATGTTTGTACTTGGTAGTGCTTGTTTTAAAACCACCATCTTATCTAAAAATGTCGCCATAACATCAATGGTAGTAGCATTTTTATGTTCTGACAGTTAGAGGTAAAATAGCCAGAGCCTGAGTTTGAAAATTCCGGGTGAAGTACGCTTCCACATCAGGTGAGATTAAGGCCAAGTGTTGCTCGTAAGTATCATAGAAAAAACACATAGTGTAAATTACAACTCGAAACAGAAGCGTCCCACATTTATCTATCCCTTGGCAACCCTAACGCCACAGTCACCCAACTTTTTGAGTGATTCCTTAACACACAAACATTTCTAAACATGTTTTATATACATAACCACAAACTAGGTTAATCACATTTGTGATAAGATACTCACTTATCATGATAATGAAGTCGTCGTGTACATAATAATTTGGTCTCAGTCCGCATAGCGATAGAGGAGTAATTACTTTGAATACGAACAGTGTATACTTTGCTCGAAAACACTATAAATATAAACGAATGTCGAAATATCGCACAGGGAAGTGTTCCAACGTTGTCATTTAGAAGTTCAAATGTCTACTGTTTGATTGACAACCTTAAACAGTAGGTTTCCAAAGAAATTGACAAAGACATCATAAGAATAATCTGATAAAGAAAAGAATTGTCGTTCTAACTTTGAAACGATTGAGTTCGAGATTTATCTGTAATATTTTTAAATTATACAAGATAATAATTATATTTTAAGACCCTGTGCACATCGAAAAGCACCCTGTGTCACCCCGCCCGCGCCGTGGCGGGTAAACCACCACTAATAGGATTCTCAAGGAGAGTTGGTGACATCAAGATACATTTTATGTTGTTACCTTTATGCTGCATGTAATATCGGCTTTTTCCATGATGATAGTAAGCGACGATAAGGCCGATGGTGGAAGCGAACTTACTGCATGTCCTTAACTTCCGAGGGATCGCCTGTCATATATATTACCGTCGGAACACAAACATACTACAATTTTTTTATTGTGACAACAGACTTAGACGACCAAACCATGTACAGTAATAATGTTAGTAGGTATGTACTTGTTGAGAATCAGATCCGGGACTTCCAAGTCTATGATCGGTGGTTTAACCATCAGACGATAGAAGCAGTAAGCCACTAAGTTCTTTCTGCAACACCTAGTTCTGTTCCAAAAATTTACATATATAAAAGTATTCGAGTCTGCGGTCCAACAAAAACCTACTTTCCTTGAACTTATGTTTTGGGCCTCTTGAAGTTATAATCTTAAATCTATTCAATTTTATTGAGGAGCTCGATGGCGCAGTGGTTAACGCGCCCGGTCTGCGAGGGCTGAGGTTAAGCAACTTTCGCAAAGGCCGGTCATCGAATGGGTGACCAAAAATTTATCATCTCGAGCTCCTCCGTGCTTCGGAAGGCACGTTAAGCCGTTGATCCCGGCTGCATTAGCAGTCGTTAACAACCACCAATCCGTACTAGGCCCGCGTGGTGGTTATCCATCCAGGGGCTTGCGCCCCAGCAGTGGGGACATAAATGAGCTGATGATGATGAAATAAATTCAATTTGGAAGAGTGAGACAGAATAACTGACTACAAAACTTTATTAGACTACACAAAGAATAACATAAAACTTGCATTCATGTTTCAATCACAATATATGCAAGCTGGCGTAACATAATACCTAATAGGTTTACGTACCAAACACAATTTACACAGCATTCGCAAGAAAATACTATGTTTGCGAGCGACGGTACCGACAGCGACCGACCATATTTTGCCTACATTACTACCAACTTAACTGCAGCCAGTTAATTGGCACTACATTGTAGGCAGCATCTAGACAATGTGTCCGTTATCCTATAAAGATGAATTATTGAACGGCCTGACATTATGTTAATTGAATTTGAAACAGAACTTTGATGTATTTTAAAATTATTTTGAACTCTCCATAAACTTTCAGGACTTAAAATATACCAAACTAAAACCAATCCATAAGAAAACACTTTACACGTATTTATCATCATCATCGATATATTAATACGTGAAGCAAAAACTTTGCACCCCTTTTTACGAAAATTGCGCGGACGGACGAGTATGAAATTTCGAACACTTATAGTTTATATAGAGAAGAAGATTTTTAATTAAGCCACCACCACCACTGTAAGGCTGCAACTGCCCTTCTGGCACGCGAGCTTAAAATGAACAAGTTCGATATTGCCCTAATTCAGGAACCCTACCTTTATGGGGGACTGATAAAGGGCTTAGGTGGAGCTCCGGGTACTCTTTTTCACAACTGTTCCACTAATGATATGAGGACTTGCATTTATGTCAGAAATGACATACATGCAATGCCTTTAATCAACTTCTGTTGCAGGGATCTGACAGTTGTCAGGATCCACACAGGGGAGGGGGGGGGACTAAGCGAACGGTAATCTTATCGTCAGCTTATCTCCCTTACGAGAAGGCAGACCCAGTATCACCACAGATACGGGATCTGGTAACCTACGGCAGCCGAGAAAACTCAGATGTCATCATCGGCTGCGACGCGAACGCGCATCATGTCGTTTGGGGCAGCTCAGACACCAATGAAAGGGGGGAGAAGCTTCTGGAATATCTGGTAAGTTCACCCATGCAATTACTTAACAAAGGTAGCAAGCCTACATTTTTCAACGCCCGCAGGGCACGGTGATCGACATAACCATTGCTAACAATAGAGCGGTAAGGAACATCACAAACTGGCATGTGTCGGATGAGGTCTCCCTTTCCGATCATAACTACATATGCTTTAGGTACAGACTAGGTGTAACCATAGAAACTGTGCGTAGGAAGAACCCTAGGAACACTAACTGGGAGGGCTTCAAAAAGGACCTCAGAATGGATCTGGATGGTCCTAGCTGTAAACTAAACTCAGCCTTGGACATAGAGTTTGAAGCTGACAGAATTACAGAAGCACTGATGACGGCCTGGCAAAATAACTGTCCAGAGACGAAATCAGTGGCAAAGAGGGTACCATGGTGGAACCCGGAGCTGGCTCGAATTAGAAGAGCTACACGACAGGCGTTCAATGAAGCGAAAGCAAGGAACGACTTTAGCGACTACAAGGAGGCCTTAACGCGGTATAGTAGTGCGGTACGTAAGGCAAAGAGATCTGCCTGGAGGAAACATTGTGACCAGATTCAATCTGTTCCGGAAGCAATGAGACTAACCAAGGCTATCTCTACAACAAAGGCGATTCCATTAACCACGGTAAGGAAGGAAGATGGAGTACGTACAGAGACAGGGAGTGAGACATTGAAGGTTATGTTCGACACTCATTCCCTGGATCAGAAGTCATCCAAGACGATCATGATCCAGTCAGCTGGAAGGAGCAGCAGAGAAGAACCTCCAAATATGACTGGATAATAGCGAAAAGGGTAGTAGATGAATGTAAGGTTAAATGGGCTCTGGGGAGTTTCCAACCGTTCAAAGCGCCAGGACCTGACAACATTTATCCCATTCTACTACAGCAGGGCGCCTCCATCCTGGGACCCCATCTCTGCAGGCTGTATAAAGCATGCATAGCTTTTGGACACATTCCCAGAACATGGAGGCGTGTTAAGGTAATCTTCATACCCAAAACGGGAAAACCAGATTACGAAGAACCCAAAGCCTTTAGGCCTATAAGTCTACAATCTTTTCTCCTGAAGACCCTGGAGAAAATGGTAGACAAATACATCAGAGCGGGTCCACTGAAAAGATTCCCACTCCATGGACTTCAATGTGCATATCAGGCAGGGAAGTCAACAGAAACTGCTCTTCATCATGTGGTGAGTCGAGCGGAATTTGCGCTGGAAAACAAAGAGATTTGCGTCTGCACATTCGTAGATATCGAAGGTGCATTTGATCGCACTACCTTTGAATCCATCAAGGTTGCAGCCAAGAACCATGGTGTGCCACAACCGATCTGTAATTGGATTGAATTCATGTTAAAGGGTAGAATTATCAACTCTGAACTGCTAGGAGACAATCTTATTGCACGGACAACCAGAGGATGCCCGCAAGGAGGGGTTCTCTCGCCTCTTCTGTGGAGCCTTGTGGTTGATTCAATTGTAGTAAGGTTGAATAAAGGACCATTCTATACGGTTGGTTATGCGGATGATCTGGTCATCTCAGTCAGTGGGAAATTTCCCTCTACGGTATCGGGGTTAATGCAACGTGCCTTGGGTCTGCTAGAGGAATGGTGTAATGACCATCACCTCTCTGTAAACCCGGGGAAAACGACAGCCATCCCCTTTACAAGAATGAGAAACACTACGGGACTGGGTAACCTAACACTCTATGGCACCCGGCTTTCTTGGTCCAAAGAAGTGAAATATCTAGGTTTAACGCTAGATAGGGAACTTACTTGGAAACAGCATGTGGACACGACCATAGCCAAGGCTTACAGAGTCTTTGGCATGTGTCGGTCTACATATGGCAAGATGTGGGGACTCAACCCCAGGATCATTAGGTGGATCTACATGACGATGGTGAGACCGATCCTCACATATGGCAGCATCGTCTGGTGGCCCAGAACCAGGCTGAAGATCTGTAAGAATGCTCTTAGCAAACTTCAGAGAACAGGTTGTCTGGCAATCACTGGTGCCTTTCGAACCACTCCAACGGCAGCGCTGGAAGTCCTCACAGACCTTTCACCACTGCACATTGTGATAGAAACAGAGGCAAAGAAAGCGTTACATAGACTAAAGGTGGCCGGACTATGGGACGCATCTAAACCTCTGACCAGACACACAAAATGGGATCCAAGTGATATTCCTGACAGGGTCATGGAAATGGGGTGCGATAAAATATCCCCCATATTCATGTTCGAAAAGAAATTCAAAGTTTATGTCCCAACCAGGGACGAATGGAAACGAGGGCCACCGTCTTCGGAGAAAGACAGCCTAATCTGGTATACTGACGGATCAAAAATGAAGTCGGGCACAGGAGCAGGCGTCTATAATAATGACTTCAAGCATAGTCAAAGCATGGGAAAATTTGCTACTGTTTACCAAGCAGAAACTTTAGCAATTCTCCTATGCGCAAAGCAGAATATAGAGTTAGCTATAAAAAAGCGAAATATATTCATCCTGAGTGACAGCCAGGCTGCGCTCAAGTCACTCATATCGCCCAGAATCGATTCTGGCCTTGTTCTAGAAACCACTAAAGCTCTAAACAAGCTAGGTAGACATAACAAGGTGCGATTGATCTGGGTCCCAGGCCATATGGGAATCCACGGTAACGAGATGGCGGATGCGCTTGCCAGGGAAAGCTCGGAGACCCAGCTCATTGGTCCTGAGCCGTTCGTGGCACTTGCACCAAGTACCATTAACAAGGCCTTTAAAGATTACATCAAAAACAGGCACGGCATCGAATGGAAAGAGCAGCCGGGTATGAAACACTCCAAATCCTTCCTTGGCGAAAACGCCTTAGGACGGAGTAAGTTCATATGTTGGGGCGGTAGACGGCAGCCCCGACTAACCATCGGTGCCTTGACAGGGCACTATGCCACAAAACAAATGCTTCATAGAATGCACCTTTCAACAAATAGTTTGTGTAGGGCGTGTGGAGAGGAAACGGAGTCGATGCAGCACCTACTGTGTGACTGCGACTCTTTGGCTAGGAAAAGAATGGGACTCCTGGGGTCGGCCTATCCGAAACCGGAGGACTTCAGGCTCTTCGCTCTTAAAGACGTTGCCAAACTTATGGCCTCTATCTTTACAGAGGAGGAAGAGTGAAAGGATGGGGTTGCACAAAAGATCCCGATGGGTCGAGGTGTTACTGCGAAAGGGAAACCTCGGCAGGCCCCACTAAGATAAGATAAGATAAGATAATTAAGCATAAAAAATTCATTATTGTTTCATAAGTTTTTAAGAAATTTCAAAAATTGGAGAGGAGCGGCCGGAATCTGTCAATGCCAATCCAAACTCACATTTTATCTTTTTAAATTTTTCATTGCATATTCAATCCATGCAGCCTTAATAAAATTACGGTCGAATTTCGACCACTGGGCGACCACTATTTATCTATTAACTTCCTGTCACTTGCTTGTCAGTTTGTCAGTTTGTCAGTGATGACAAGGCTGAAGGTGGAAGCGTTGTTCAGTTCATCCGGAGCCTTCCACTGCTGAGTTCATGCCTCTGGATTATCTGAACAGCGCACCTCAGTAGGTGAGGACTAAGATACTGTCTTATCTCTAACAGTCGGAGGGTTCAGCAATGCTACTAACTCCCGATCAGATCCGAACCCCTCGGAGAATCTAGTAGGGCACTAGAAAACCCCCGAAGGTGATTTGTTTCACAGGGCTGGAAGAACCCTTTAAGTTTCTAGCCGCCCCCAAAAAAACCCGGTGAAGCTGAAAAAGTCGTTTGAGGCAAACAGAAAACTCTCTCAAAAAAAACAAACTCAAAAATTTAAAAGCAGTGACACAATTCAGCGCTTACATCAGCCTTCCCGGTAGCATAGCGGTCAGTGCATCCGCCCGGATTGCGGAAGACCCAGGTTCGATTCCTGGCTGGGTCGGGTGGGCGTTTAATTTTTTCACTGTATTTTATAAATTTTATTTTATTTGAAGCTACCTTCATTGTTTTTATAGTAACAAACTTAAAGAAGATGGTAGCTAGTAAGGCTGACTTAGAACAAGACAACCAAACCGAGCTTATTTTTTGACCGAGGGAAAATCTTTTAATATCGGCCGATTGGGTTGTCTTCCATGGAGGTGTTCGGGTTTTCCTTCCCCTTTCCTAATATATACACCCCAGCAGACACTGAATATGAAAACTCTAGGACACTTCTGCTTGACGGCAAAGATAAGAAAAGGCTTGTTTAGCTATATGCCCTGGCCTTACCCAAGACGATAACTGTTGGCCGTGTTACGAAGCCGATCAGTTGGCCTGCTGGTGATAAAACCAAGGTTCACCGAATCAGTTTATAAACAAAACTACGACGACGCACGGACACAAAGTAAGCTTGACACTGAAAGCAGTGTTACGTTATCATTCACGTGCTGATATGATAAAAATTAAATAAATGAGACGTAATATTGTGACACTAGATAAACAATAACATCATTTCCTGAACCATGACCTCGACAATAGGCAGATAAAAGTATCTGCCTATTGTCGAGGTCATGGTTCAGGAACAGGTCATGGTTCATGTTTCCTGAACCATGACCTCGACAATAGGCAGATAAAAGTATCTGCCTATTGTCGAGGTCATGGTTCAGGAAATGATGTTATTGTTTATCTAGTGTCACAATATTACGTCTCATTTATTTAATTTTTATCATATCAGCACGTGAATGATAACGCGAACTATTTGACATTTCGGCGTAAGTTAAGTTGTGATACGAATATTCGGTCGCATACGGATATTGTAATATTCGGAGAGCCTTTTGCTTTTTCTATTCTGGCAAACGTCATGGTCATCTCCACACGCCGACAATACGTGCTTGAGCTGCTCAATTCTCACCGCTCCAAAAAGGAAATGTACGTATGACAGTTTTAATATCTTCTCACATTGCTGTGTTCCGTTCAAAAGTATCATCCACCTATAAACAAGCAAGCAAGCATAAGCCTCCATTATTCTCTTACATTTATCCCGATCCGACCATCCAGCTCAGCTCCTTGCTGAGACTGGTACAAAGTTAAAGGTAAAGGTGGTAAAGTTTATTTAAGTTTATTTTTCTAAAAACACTTGTTTGTATCTACACTAACTTATATTGTAATTTTGTAGCAAACAATTTTTTTATTTTATCTTATCTACCTATAAACTGCTGAAGATCAGGCTATAAACCCTCAGTTCCACCATACCGTCATAATGCGAGTTGGGGGTCTTTACCACTACCATACACTGCCTTATAACCTGGACCAAAGTTTAATGAGCTCTCCGGAGCACGTAGTTCTATACTTAAATTTGGTCACCCATCTGGTGAGCCTGCAATACTATAGTAACTCAACATACTTACACGATCGCTACCCGACCGTGCCATGCGCTGCGCCAGTTTCTCTTTTCGTTAGGCTGTTCGTGCTACGAGCTGTTCGTGTCACGAGCTGGTCGTGCCACGAGCTGGTCGTGCCACGAGCTGGTCGTGCCACGAGCTGGTCGTGCCACGAGCTGGTCGTGCCACGAGCTGGTCGTGCCACGAGCTGGTCGTGCCACGAGCTGGTCGTGCCACGAGCTGTTCGTGCCACGAGCTGTTCGTGCCACGAGCTGGTCTTGCCACGAGCTGTTCGTGCCACGAGCTGTTCGTACCACGAGCTGTTTGTGCCACGAGCTGTTCGTGCCATAAAAATGCGCATTAGGCCGTTCATACCGTGGTACAAACAGCTCGTGTTACGAACGACCTAACGACCCGCTACTCGCGCAACAACCTCAAAGCTTAATACGCGGTAAAAAACAAAAGCTTTTTATGAAGCACAATAAGTAAGTGGGAAACTAGATATCCGTTAATTCGGTAGCAGTACCTTTGTAACTCGATACGTCCCAGGCAGGCAGGCAGCAACCACGTCGCGCTAACAATAAGCGAAATACCGAGTTTATCGCCAGGGCCGGCTCTAGTTCTTAGTAGGGGCAAAGCGAGATACAAGCTCCCAAGTGCAAGTTATATTTAAAATTTGGTTTATTATTTTTTTATTAAAGGTACACAAAACAAGTTTCAATCATGTTATATAATAATATGTTGGTAACGAAAGTGAAATTTGGTAGGTATAGCATTGAAGCATCGATTCCTAGTGACAAACGATGAGAGTTAGAATTTAGGCATACAAATTCTCAATTTCGTTAACGCACTCTGATAAAGGGCTCCGTTGATAGATAATGATAAAATAATCATAATGACTATTGAAAGTTAGTTAGCAATAGTTAGTTAGTTTTCAAGATAGGAAAAAGTGTTTTGTTATTTTTTTACTGCAGAATCAGAACCCGCACCTATTGGAATTTTAGACCTAATGCACATAATAGTAGGTATCATCATCGTCATCTCAGCCAAAAGACGTCCTGGACAAAGGCAAAGATCATTGGGGGAGCCCAATGATCTCCACAACGACCAGTTTTGCATTTTGCAGCTTCTCGCATCGTATATAAAACAAAAAAAAAAGTCAATAAGTACTTTTTCTATCACAAAATTATATTCGTAATTAAATTGCTCACATTGTTTATCATGAGATATTGTGTATGTAATGAGCTATAGAGTTAAAACGCTCCTTTCTTCCTTTCGTGAAAATAATATGTGCACCGTGTAGGCTGAGTGGCTGATATAAAGAAGTAGGTACTCTTAATTACTTTCTTCGCAAGCCAAATCCTTACCTGCACCCTGGATACGGCCCTCATTGTCGCACAGACGAACAAATAACGAGCTTTGTTAACTAGTTAAACTCAAAACTAAATGGCACTGTTGAGTGAACAATAGAGTATTGGTGTGAATTTGTTTCAATTAAACTTTTCTTCATTATTAAGGTAAAGTGATAGTTTGTTTGAGTGTATTTTTGTTCACCAGTTCATTTGTCATGTCCCCACTGCTGGGGTACGAGCCTTCCCTATGGATGGAAACACCACAGGGTGAACACGCCATAAACCACCACGCGGGCCCAGTGCGGTGCGGTGGCTGTTAACGCTAACGCAGCTGGAGCCAACAGCTCTACGTGCCTTCCGAAGCATACAGGTAATCGAGATGATTTTTGGCCATTTTTGGTCACCCATCCGATTACCGGCCTTTTCAAAAGTTGCTTAAATTCAGCAATCGTCAAAAAGAGTCTTGGTGTTTTAAGATATATGTCATTGTTGAAATCGTGTTGTAAGCGTCCAAGAGCTGCAGTGGCCGTTTTCAATCAGGTCAAAAAAGTACGCCAAAAAGCTGACATTGGCATGTGACAGTTTGTTCGCGTTGCATTATGTGCAACCCAACTCGTCCCACATAACCCGACACGCCGGATGCGAACCGACGGACGCGTTGCTGAAAACTGCGCGGTACCATAAAATAAGGTGGACCCAGAAGGTAAGCTTAATACCTACATACCGCGCTCGAGCAACTCACGAATACACCCCTTGCACGGACACGGATCTCGGAACAGTCCGAGCGCTGTGGTTGCGAGATTCCGTGCCCGTGAGAAGTTGTCTATGCGTGCGTTGCATGAAGTTTGTATGAAGCTTGCCTTCTGCAGTCTCCTTACTTTGTGGCGGTACCGTCGGCGCAAGAGGCGGCCATCGCATGTGCATGTTTGCGCTAAATTAGCGGCAGCGAGCGGCACCGCCGTTTTCCCACACGCGGCATTGTGTACGGTGTGCAAAAGTATATTTTTTGCATTTTTTAATAAATTTTATTTTTATTATCTTATTTTGCGATCTGTTTGAGAATAATAGCAACATTTTTAAATAAAGCCTTATATAAACCTGTTTTTGTATCGTTCGTAACTAAAATTGTAATTTGTTGGAAAGTCATAATTTGCCTTCAAATTGAATGCTAACAATGTATGCTTTTATACTGTGTTATGTCCCTTGTATGAATAAAAATAACATCAAACTTTAGTTTACAAATGCTTCAAATAAATACAATATAAAAGTAAAAATCAATAGTATTTTAAATAATAAATAAATAAATAAATAAATAAACCTTCCTACACTCACACCAATTATCTAGCCCAAGAGAAGCTTCGTTATGAAACTCGTTAAATGGTTACTAGACAACGGATAAACATACTTAAAATACTTAAATACATACTTATTATACATAGAAAACACCCAGACCCGGGACAATTTAGAAAAACAAGAATTTCTACATTGACCCGACCGGGGATCGAACCCGGGACCTCAGCGATGGCGACTCCATGAAAACCGGTGTACAAACCACTTGACCAAGTAGGTCGTCAAATTGAATGAATTCAGTCAATTGAGTCAATTTTAAATGAAATTAACTCTTCAAATACGTAATTACTGATACTCGACCGACGATAACATATTATTATATCTTACACACTGTGACATTGGCATAATTTTGATAGTACGAATAAATATAATCTAAAGTGGTGGTCATATAATTAAGAACGCAGTAGTGTGATACAATATTTTTTCAAACACACTTGCATAATTCCTCCTTACACCATGTTTTATTAATTTTTGTCCCATTGCAAAATGTTTTCATACTATCGATATATTCATTCACACACGTGACTAATTAAAAAACAAAACGGATAAATTTTATACATCCAATAAACTTTACTACCAACTGATGACCACCATGACTACTAACTGGCTGGCCACATAATTAAGAAAGTTGAACAGTTTCTTTTTTTAATGAAATTTAAATATCGAACACTGTGTCTATGTCACTTCAAGTATAATATTGGCGCCATTTAGTTAATTCGCGCGCACTATTCGTAGACGTTTGGTAGAAGAAAAGTTGCACAGATGTATAGCAAGAAAGGTACCCATGTTGAAACAGTGCCTTGGGCACGCCCGTATTGCATTTGTAAGAAACTATGAAAACTGGTTAGCTCGACAGTGGAAAAATGTTCTTTTTTCTGATGAAACCAAAATAAACAGAGTGTTTTCTGATGGAAAACGTTACGTGCGGCGTCCTTTGAAAAAAGCATTTGACCCCAAATTCACAAAAAAGACCTTAAAGCATGGCGGTGGAAAAGTGAAAATTTGGGGATGCTTTTCTGGTCACGGAATCCACCTACTAAGCTCGTAGAAGGGAACATGGATCAACTTCAGTACAAAAATATATTGGAAACAACAATGTTACCTTATGCTGAAAAGGTTCTTCCGGTAATTTGGATATTTTAGCACGATAATGATCCTAAACATACAGCACGCTCAGTAAAGGAATTTCTCGAATCACAATCAGTTTCTGTCTTAGCCCAGATCTAAATCCAATCGAACATCTTTGGTGCGAAGTCAAGAAAAGTGTATCAAATCGACAATGCGGCAATTTGAGAGAGCTTTATGATGTTTTTTTAAAAGAATGGACCTCAATTTATTTTGAAAAATGTAAGAAACTAATAGAATGTATGCCTCGCCGCTGCAAAGCAGTTATTAAGAGCCGTGGACATGCCACGAAAAATTAATTATAGTTTAAACTATATTTATTAAACTAATTTCACATAATTAATGTATTTTTAGTTAGCCTATGTTTCATCAAAATAAATTCTCGAACAATTCAATGTTCATTCTTAATTATTTGTCCAGCTTTGTTTGTAAAAAAATTTGTTACTCTTCAGAAAAAAGGTATTTTTGTGAAAAAAATATTATTTTATTTACACATTTTATTCCTAAATCCTTTCGTTTTGGTCATGTGAATATTTCATAATAAAATATAATAATTTTAGAGCGAAACACAAAAAAATATTACATGTTTTGTTCAAAAACTTTCTGTTTTATAAATCGTTCTTAATTATATGACCACCAATGTATATGGTTGTTATTGTCGTTTTTGCTAAAATCTCTGCTTTTTCTCGCGTCCTTTTTTCTCCACAGCATGATATTACATCATTCATTATCTTCCAAAAGATGCTTAAAAAGTTGTTACTCCACTTTCATTAAAGTATATGAATATTGAAACAATTTAACCTTTGTCAATATATTGTCAATTTGAACTCGATTCTCATAGCTAATTGGCACACTATCTCATGCCCGAAGGGGGCAAGAGGAAATAGTTCAAGGAAGTCAGCGTGCGAGATAACAGAAAAATACACCAACAAAAATTAGCCTACTTTCAAACTGACATTATAGGAAACGGTAGGTATTTATGATATTTTTCTTATTACATGAGTTAATTATGTCTCTGCTTCCAATTAATTCCGCCAAAAATAAGTTTTTAAACTATAATTTTTATAATGTGTATGTTTAAGTAGGTTTTTTATGATACTAAGGCAGCAAATGAGCTTATGGACGCCCGCTGTTTTTGGAAACGCCAGGACTGAGACTAATATACTGTTATTCCTTAACTTTCTCCTAATTTTGTTATACACCAACATTGTTTTATAGCATAACAATATCATCATCAGTTTATAAACGTCCCAAAGCTAGGGTCAGATCTATCCACTAGAATAATAGCACAATGGTAGCTTGGGTCATCATAACTCATTACACAGCAATAATTCCGCCTGTTTTACTCCTCTGTCGTTGTACTATGTTCTGTACTCATCAATTTATTTATATTTGTATTCTTGGTTTTTTTGTTGAAGTTCTTTTTTAAATTAACTCAAGTAGATATGTTTGTATAGTTAGTTTCGGAAAAAAAAATGTGCTCGCCTAAACATCAGAAGACATAAAAACCAAAATGAGTATTAAAAACTGTTTGTTCTGCGAACGGTACCGCGACAGGATGTTATTTCGTTTCTCACTTAGTGCTCGCAAATAAAACTAAAATTGTCTAGCGCTTTAATGAATGGCTGCTCGTACTCCATCGGCGGACAATTCATGTGTTCTGGTGACCTTTTGGGTTTGACACCCGCTTATACACACACACGGTGCTGCGCGCGCGCATAATTGCCATACACTCTCGCTTACAATCAGCTATTATGCACTCTATTTACAGATGACAGGTGCTAGAGTGATTTAAAAATACCAACATATTCTTAGATAAAATTAACCTAGAAATATTCATTAAAAAACAAGAACTAGGTTTAGGTTCAGGTTTAAAACCAATTATTCGGCGCAGGGCATATTAAGGGCGCACTATTAATTTCCTTCTTTTATGGGTGTAAAAATTATGTTTAAAATAAATATTTTACCCTTAATCAATGTCCTTATAAAATATACACATAGAAAAAAATGGAAATCCATTTGTCCGCCTCTGTAATCTTGTGGGTAGACCACCAGTCTCCGATCCAGATTTCCCGGGCACTTTAGGCCATTTGTACCGGTTGTAATCATAATACGCCAGTCGCTTACCACTTACCAAAACCCACTTACTCGAACCGGGCCAGAGCGTGGTGGGTCATGGTCCAATTTTCCCTGTATCCTTTTAGATGAGAAGGCCTAAGCCATGAAATGTGACGATTGTATGCTAGTGATAATATTTTTTTTCCTTTAGTTGATGGCTTTCTGTTGATGGATTAGCACATTTAGCCAGTGTCAAAGTAATTTTCCTTACAAGTAATACATAAATAAACAATATTTCCTTCCTGATGATGATGAATGATAGTAGAAATGAGAAGTGAGAAATGATATACCCTCCAACCCTTTGAGTATCTCAGTAAAGATGTGGGGCTTTACTAAGTCCTCGGGCGGACTTCTTGAGAGAATTTGAAAAGTACCGTTGCACTGATTTTTTGCATTTGCCAACACTCATGCACACTCACGAACACTTAACGGTTAATAATTCACCATTATTTCACATTAATATTAAAAAACACAAATGTTGAAAAAAATTCCACGAGCAGGATTTGAACCTGCACCGGAATGGGCGCCTTTGGCTTTCAAAGTAAAAGTAAATAGTGTTGAATAATTTCACCGGGCTGGTTAGAAACAAGATAGCTCAATTGGAAGAGCACCTGACCCGGTATGTCAGAAGGGTGCAGGTTCAAATCCTGCTCGTGAAAATTTTTTCAACATTTATGTTTTTGTAATTTGTTTCGCAACTAAATTTGCGTTAACATTATATAAACAAAACAAACACATGTTATTAATATTCGACATAACACAAATTTTAGAAAATAAAACAAAACCGCAGACATGACTCTTCACTTTCCCGCCAAGAAGTCCGTGATGATAC
Source organism: Eudonia truncicolella (assembly GCA_949315975.1). Lineage (NCBI taxonomy): Eukaryota > Metazoa > Arthropoda > Insecta > Lepidoptera > Crambidae > Eudonia > Eudonia truncicolella. The sequence continues at coordinate 13,409,420 of OX438837.1, read as the reverse complement.
ATGTACTTCGAATAATTATTTGCCGTTCGTTCATTCACTCAATCATCCGTTCATTCATTCATTAATTTATTCACTTATTCATTCATTCATAAACAATCCGTCAGTTGTCACCTATCGTTGCAGGCAACATGAAGCTGTTTATATCTACAGCTTCATGGTAGGCAAGTCCGTTTTAGACATAAAAGGGCCATCACCTCAGGAGTTGGTGCCAAATGGTTCTTTTTAGAGTGAGTCGTTGAACTCGCTAGACGGACTGGCATACCTCCGTCGGACGACGCAATGACATAGCCATGTAAAGTTATTTACGGCTTCAAAAATATACAGATTATAAATAAAACACTGAGAGATGGCAGGAGGATTTTTTATGCTATCTTTGTCTTTTTAGAGTAAGGATTTATTTGAACCATGTATCAGAATATCTAATCTATAATTTATTATCAATTATTTATTAATCATACTGCCCATCCAAGCTAAATATTTCAAACCTTTTTTTGCAAACTATGTAAAATTCATTATATCAAATTACTATTTGTTACTTCACGTCGTTATATTGTTTACCATGTTATGAAACTCTGTTATTGGCTAAGTGTTATATATAAGTTGAATAAGCGTGATTGTTACAATAAGAAAAATCAAGATTTAGCTCCTCATACTTAGCCACTTACATTTTTTAACATCGACCAGGCGATTATTCTACTACTTTGTGTTTGTTTTCATTCCATTAACTTAACATTTGGACTTTCGTAATCAATGCGGGCTTGTGAATGAGCTTTTTGAGTCATCAATAGTATAGGTAATATAAATATTTAACACAATAGTAATGGGTGTTATTTAAACGGTTAGCAAAGTATTCGTATTTTTGTAAGCAAAAAAATGCTAGTTGGGCTGCAAAAAAGATAGTTGGGCCGCAACTTATGGTCAACAAATATTTCTAAATCAGTCTGCAACTTATATCATTCTGAACAGCAGTTTTATGCCGCTCCCCCCTTCCGTGACTGGCCTTACTAACCTAACCAACAATAAGGATTTCTTATGCTGACCGATTGTATAATTCTGCTGACCAAATAATAATTTTGCTGACTAAATATTTATTTTGTAATACAAACAAATTATTTCCCATTATTAATTAATATCATTATTTCTGTCATTTAAAGACCAGATCCGTACTTGAAGTTTCATGGACCCAGTGGGAATTAAAGAACAATAGAGTCGTGGACCTTTGGGAATAAGCCCTTGAAATCGGCACTCGATTAAGTTGCACTCTAAATTCTCGTAATTTACGTGACAAAACCAATATTAAACAATAATCTAAAAACGCTAACTAACTAAATTTTAAATTGTGTCCAATAGGAGATTCGTTGCCTGCCTGCACAGTTTGAGCGTTCTGGGTTCAGCAGTTGGGCAGAGCGATGTTGATCTTTCTTGAGCCAGTCAAGACTTGTATTTTTATATAGATAAATAGGTTATTTAGGACGTGCATTAATGCTAGACACTGAATATACCTCCACTCTTTAATTGAGCATTCACTTAAGTATCAGGCCGGAATTGTGCGAAAATTGAGAATTCGTTAAGGCAATTCTCAATTTTCTCTATCTAAAATCTATGTTGTTTAATGACGACGAAATCTGTGTCGGACCCTGGTTCGACAGAGGCTTAAAATTTCGAATTCGGATTATTTTCTTATTATTTCCATTTCCACTTAACATTAGGTGGTCATCATTTGCCGTGCTATGTATAAAAAAAAAATAAGTCCAGTGCTATTACGATATTTGTATAATAATATCTACAGCTGACCGCAGGAATGGAATGGACATGACATGACTTACGTTTTGAGCAAAACTCTATGGTTTTTTACTTCATTATTCCTTAGTGATCTTGCTTACTTCATAGGTTAAGGAAGAAAGTGACCAAAATAAACTTATAAGTAAAGTGTTACCGAAAATAGTTGGTAGCTCACACCAATTGATATCTCATACAAAATCACATAACACTTACTTTATCTCGTGTAAAATTTTGTGTTGTGTTTTTGTGTATGGTTGCGCTCCCACATAAAGGTGTTCGCTGAAGACCAGCGACAGGTTCTCCTATAATCTAGGAGGCCTGACATCATGCTGAGCGGGCACCTTTTAGTGCCACTTACTTATTGTTAAAATTTTATGTAGTAATGTCATTTGTGTTGTGCCACTAATAGAGCTGTAGCAAACCGTATGTATTCGGTACTGAGTAACGGGTGCGCCACCTAGTACCGAGTAACGAAACGTTACACACGAATGCATTTCGTTACTCGCATTTTTCGTAGTATGGGTACCTATACTGTTTCAGTTCACGCAAGCACCGTTGATGCGTGTATTGAAGCATTTGCTGATCGTATGTTTTACGGTTAGAGAATTAAACCAAAGATTTACGCATGCGCTCGCTTATTCGGTGAATTTAAAAACGTACGTTACAAAGAACGATGTTTGACGTTAATAATAATCGATGCATAATGGATTGCGATGTTATTGTTATATAACATAAGCTCACGGTAAAAATTTTCAAAATAGTAAATCCATTTCAAATTTAGTAGATTCCGTCACCAGTTCACTAAACACTTTACCTATTAAATCAAACTAAATTTATAATAACTTAAACACAAGTCTGAAGTCGGGCTCAAAATACGTGAAAAAATACACCTTACGCAGCTTGGTATGTAATGTATATGTATGTTTTCTACGAATTAAGTCAAATTACGAATGTTGCGACGCCGCGACCTACGTCATACTGTACGCGTACGCAATACGACTCGATTCGCTCGTAACATAGCATGTTATGAGGTATCAGAAGTAACCGCCACTGTGGTCTAGTGGCTAAGACCACCGGTTTAGACCCAGAGGTCCCGGGTTCGATTCCCAGCGGGGGATACATGTTTGTGTACTCGGTTTGGTTGGTGGTAGGGCTTGTTTGTCCGCCTGGCTAGCTACCACCATCTTATTTAAATATGTCGCCATAACATCAATGTTTGTAGCATTGTTGTGTTCCGGCAGCTAGAGATAAGATAGCCAGTACCTCACTAGTTGAGGATCCCGGGTGAAGTGCGCTTCCATCGTTGGCCTTATCATCACTTAACATCAGGTGAGATCAAAGCACTGTGCTTACCCGTTTTTTTCCGTTATATTTACACCTCTAGTCACTAATAAATGTATTCTATTCTATTCTATTCTATAACTAGCTTGTAATGTATATTTACAAAGAAAGCTATAAATATTCAAAGCAATAGCTAGGTAGGCCCCCACCAAAAACATGGTGACAATAAAATATAAATGTGTCCTATTTATTTTAGTTGTTTATTTATTTCGATCACGGTTTGTCTTGAACTGTCGCCTGCTGTTTCTTCCTTCACTGTGTCATAATGGAGGTTAAAAATGCCCTCGTGCTAGCCAGCTCCGCTTATAAAACTGCTTCCAAACGTAAGTGGAACGAGCTTGTCGCTACATCGGCTGTCGAAATATCCAAAGCGCCCGACACGACGCGTTTCACATTAAAAACTTCTGTTGTATTTTTAAAGTTGTTGTTTTGTCACCGTTGGCATTGATATGCAGACAGACATACAGAGACGTTTCGTTTTTTTGTATAACTTTAAAGTGTTGTTTTAAATTTGAACTTGCTTGTTCCCTTTTGCCTACTAACTATCTAACTATAATATACTCGTATAGTATACTTAGTGAGGAACATGGTAATAGTCAGGTGTAAAGGCTTTATTCGTAGTATCTCCCAGGGCAAAATCCAGCTGTGCTAGAGGGAAAGAGATAGATAGATGATACCCAGTAAAACCTCTGTATTCTATATTGTACCTAAGATGCCTAATAGTCTATTCTATTCTATACCATAGCGAGTGCTACGAAGAATTCTTACCTTTATTTTTCCTTCTCTGTCTTCCTGGATGACATGTCTTTGCGAAAGATGCTTAACTTCAGCAATCGCAGTGAGCTCCTCGTTAAAGAACTCCTCATCAAAATCCTACGATATGAACAACTCTTATCGTTGACATCATAACATCTCGGGGGGGTTGTATATGTTTGTGTACTCGGTTTGGTTGGTCTTGTTTGTCCGCCTGACTAGGTACCACCATCTTATCTAAATATGTCGCCATATCATCAATGTTTGTAACATTGTTGTGTTCCGGCAGCTAGAGATCAGATAGCCTATGTGCCTCAGTAGTTGAGGATTCCGGGTGAAGACGCTTTATCTATCACAGATCACTTAATATCAGATGAATAAAAAGACTGCAGCATGCGCTGAAGTTTCAAATGATTAAAAGCATCGTGAAACGAAAGTATCGAAGCATTTAGAACTAGTTAGCTGATCACGTCTGTGCTCAAAACGAGCGAGCTAATCAGATCTTTAGCGTGAAGGGAATAAGGTGAAAATTATGTTAGTGCTTCAGGTAACTTCGTACGATTGAATACGAGAAAGCGGGCGCGTATCGTGAAGTGTCTATTTGCATGGACACTGCAATTAGCTAGCCGGCACTTGGTCAAGGACTGAGGTTTTCACATGAAAAAACTATAGAAAGTATTTTTATTTTTGAATTTTGGATTCACAATGCAATATACTATATTTATACTTACTATATTAATAGGACAACCAACAAAATTAACACAAATACAAGCAAAATTGATTTCGTACAAAAATGGACTTAAGCTAAGTGTCATCTTACTTATAGGCTGCCACGGCATGCAATGTGGACTGACATATAATATTTAAGTACTATGCTTAGTCACACAATACAAGTATACAATTAACAAAAAAAAAATACAATTTATTGCAACTGATCATTAATTATTTGGCGTTACTTCAAGGGACTGCAGTATTTGACGCTTGAATTTCTGGGGTTTGTCTCCGAAGATTTCAATGTTATATATATCTTATATATCTGTATAGTTTCAAGATAACATTTTAGTAGAAAAAATCAGATTATTATTCTCTGTTTAGTCATCATCATCATCATCATCATCATCATCATCATCATCATCATCATCATCATCATCTCTGCTCGGTAGCTCAGCGCTCATAGCATTGGACCGGTTATCCAAAGGTCGTGGGTTTCGAATTTGTTCGAATCCAACTCGAGCTTGCTGAGGCTGGTTGACTTTTTCTAGTAAAATTTTATCTTTTCAGACCAGACTATCACAATTTCTTTTTGGAGAGAATTTCCTGATTTCTTTAAACGGCCTGTTCAGACCGTTACCGGTCTTTATTGGTGGCTGCGAAAACCTTTAAGGGTTTCTTATGCAGTGTGTTTGAAAAACCGTTTTAAGCATGTCCCATTCTCTTACTAGATTCTCCGAGGGGTTCGGATCGGATCGGGAGTTCACAAATATGGAACATAAAACTGTTTGAAGGACCCCATAACATAGGAAAGAGGGAAAACGTGTGCTGGCAAACTATTCCATGTCTTGGAGGTGCGGCAAAGAAAAGAGTCACCAAATTTCTTTGTGCGCGATGGAATATTTGAGACAGTGAAGCGGTGACTCCGCAGAGCAGCACGTGTACTCCTATGGAAGATGGGATAAGGTGGGATGAGGCCAAAGAGCTCTTCAGAGCATTCGCCGTGGTATAAGCGGTTAAAAACGCTAAGTGACGCAATATCTCTACGCAATTGCAGAGATTCTAGAGTATTTGCGACTTCTGCGGTGGTGCCGATAATGCGTACAACGCGACGCTGCAATCTGTCCAAGGAATCGAGAAGGTACTTTGCGGAACGGTCCCAGATTTGCGAGCAAGACCGAATTGAACGAAAGAAAGTAGTAAAGAAAACATTCATTTAATAAACACACACAATCATACAAAAAAAAAATAAGGCAGACAGTATTAGGTAGGTTTTTACAGAACAAGAAGAAAAATAAGCAAAAAGAGTAATAATAAAAATATTATTAATATTGTACTTTCATCATCATCATCTTCATCAACTTTTACTAGTCCACTGCTGGACATAGGCCTCTGTAAGTGCACGATTGAACAGACATCTGACAGTGATAGGAGTGAACATCGATCCCATATGCCCGGAGTGCACGGAAAGTGAGGAGACCAGCCTCCACTTACTAGCTGAGTGCCCTATGTACTCACTGATAAGATGGGAGCTCTGGGGATCGGACACATTAGACATAGAGGACCTGAAGGATCTGAAGGTGGAGCAGATAGCAAAATTTACCAAAAAGACAAAAAGATTCGACGGGGCGCCGTGAAAGCTGGATCAACCTTAGCTCCCTCGAAGGGGAGAACGGGAAAAAATTAACTTAACCTAACCAACAGTCAGGATTTCTTATGCTGACCGATTGTATAATTCTGCTGACCAAATAATAATTTTGCTGACTAAATATTTTTTTTGTAATACAAATAAATTATTTCCCATTTCAAAGTATGTAGTATGTATATAGGATATCAAATGTGTAAACGCTCGTAAAGACTTGACGGTCAAGCCCATTATCCATTGCTGTAACCCAGTAATGGTGAACGTTGCTTAACAGGGTTCATTCGACCGTGGCCCTTTCGTCATCTGCGGCCGGCGAGGGTTAACTATGGGACATAATGACTTAATGGCGATATTGTCATCAGCTTGTAAAACAAGAACGAAGGTCGAAGTCTGAGGATAATTTCACGTTTAGCTCAATTGTCTAGGTCGATTTTACATTATATTAAAATTTTCTCAGTATCTGGCTTGTTCCCTTTGTCGGGACACAAGGATGAAACTAACATGTTGATAAGGCGACGGACTTGATAATATGGTGGTAGCAACGACAAACAATACTATTTAATATGCACCCTTCGCTAAAAGTATTCGAACCCGGGACTTCTGTCTCTGAAACAGGAAACCTAACTATTACTCCACATTCGAGGTTATAGGTAATACATTTTAGTGTATATATTTTCACCTCACCTTTATACCAATTTTTATTTTTATTTTTAAATAACTTAATTAAATAATAACACGTATTGTACGCAGATTTGTTAAAAAAGAACCATTATTTAAAGCTCGAAAATATATTTGAACAAATTGGTCTAATTCTAATCTGACCTAGTGACCTTGCTTTTTTTAATTAATTAATCCCATCATCCCGTGGATTTAAAATAAACAGATAATCCCAATTAACCATGTCAGCAAATCTTGTTAAAAGTGAATGTAATAATTAAAAAAAAAGTTTCCTCATAAGTCAAGTTTTTATGAACTCATCAACAAACCTCAGGTCTAATTAATGTGGCGTGGTTATTAACACCACCGCTGGGCACTAGCGACCCCAAGTGAGAAGTTTCATCATCTAAGCCAAAAGACGTCTACTGCTGGACAAAGACTCCCAAAAGGATCTTCCCAAAGACCGGTTTTATGCTGCTCGCACCCAGCGGATTCCCGCGGCCTTTAACAAATTCAAAATTCAAAATCATTTATTCAGTTTAAGGTACAAATAACACTTATGAATGTCACTATGCTATCGGTTCGTAAAAAAACCTAACATAAAATAACCTACGTTTAAAATCAGTAAAATCTAAATACCCAATGTTTTAAGATACCTAAGCAACTAATACCTACCAACGATATATCTAAGATTAAAATACTGACAGGACAAATTACCTAATGTTTAAAATGTTTATAGTTATAACACCAAAGATTGATATACCATCAATTTAAATACCAAATGGTCAAAATACCTAATATAATGCACCACTTGCGAGCTATGTCTTTGAAGTAGTGGCAGGTTCCGCGAGCGTAAAAGTGGGTAGATTCATACAATTTTTATTAGACAACAGAAAGCAAAAACACTTTTAGACATTAAATTACCTACATACCCGGTGGGAGACCTTGTACTGTACCGACAAAAAATTCAGCAAGGGCATTTCTCTATCCTCTATCCTCTATCATAGAAAACGCCCTATCATAGAAGGATATTCCATTACAAATAAACACGCAAAGTAAAAAGAACAACAACGAACGATGTATAAAATCGTTGAAACCTTGTTGAAAGCCTGCCTACACCGCGTCTTCCGATGCGTGGTCACCACTCCAGCATTGTTCTGCCCCAGCGCCCATTAGTCTCTAGCTGCCGGAACACAGCAATGCTACCAACATCGATGTTATAACGACATTAGATAAGATGGCGGTAGCTAACCAGGCGGACAAACAATCTCTACTACCAACCAAACCGAGTACACAAAAATGTACTTCCGCTGGGACACGAACCCGGGACCTCTGGATTTGAACCGGTGGCTTTAACAACTTGACCACAGAGGTGGTTAAATTATTATTATTATTTCAAGCTTCTCAGTACAACGAAAGGTAAGTCAACTTGTCCACCTCTGCTATTGTGGATAAATGGCAGCCGTTCATAACCACCCACTAGCGTACTTTGTTTTCGTCGTCTGTTAGAAGTTATTTAGCTTTATTAGATCATGTTACCTTCACATATATGGAACTACCTAGAAGAATATTTGTTGCAACATAAGATCGGAGCCTCCTAGTACATGCATCCAAGCTACAGAGTAAAGATATTTATTAACATAAATGAAGATATTCGTTATTTTTGACTTTTAAATGAATTTGTTAATGGCCGCAGACGGACTTCACAGCAAAACCGCGTTAATGGGCGTCGATAAAATTGGTAGTTCTTCAAGAGTTAAATTCGAGAATACACGGTTTGTTGATTCCAATACAATTTCGTCGTTATTTATTGTCCTAAAAGAATGAGATATTTTCCCAAGAGATCAGCACTTAATAGCAGGTAAATGGTGACGAGGAGCTCGATGGCGCAGTGGTTAACGCGCCCAGTCTGCGAGTGCTGAGGTTAAGCAACGTCCGGTCATCGGATGGGTGACCAAAAATTGCATCATCTCGAGCTCCTCCGTGCTTCGAAAGGCACGTAAAGCCGTTGGTCCCGGCTGCATTAGCAATCGTTACCAACCACCAATCCGCACTGGACCAGCGCCGCGTGATGGTTTATGGCCCGTTCTCCTTATCCATCCATAGAGAAGGCTCATGCCCCAGCAGTGGGGTCATAAAATGAGCTGATGATGATGAGTGACGGGTTCTTTAACTATGTCTGTACAAATAATCACGTTGATCCGTTGCCCTGATGTGGCATGAACAAATTTCAAACTTTCACACTTTCGCATTTAACAAACATTTGTTTGCGTCTGCGCAGTGCCGCAAAAAACGTAACTACGTAATTAAAATGCGATCATACCCACCCACTAGAGTCATTAGCACTGTTCGCAGGTCAATAGCTCTGGCTGGCGTCACAGGACCACGGGTACGTCATCAATGACGTCATAACACCGGAAGACGTTGCCAATTGGCAACATCGCGAGCAAGCTTCCGGACTTGCCGTAGCAACTTTTGCTTTTAGTCGAAATTTGAAGAAATTTTTATAGCGTTTTTTACGAATATCTGTCGAAGTCATGTCGTAATACCTACTCGTTAGCGTCAATCAAACGCTGACTGTACCAATTTCCAATACAATTCTCATGTCGGGAAAAGTGTGTTTCGGATATTTCCATGCATTACTCGGATTTGTGATCACTGACCCGCATTTGGCGCATTTGGTTATCTTCAAGAAACCCTAGGAGGCCCATGACCAGCAGTGGGACAGTTTTCTCAACTTGTATTGTGACTCCTAAAAAAGGGAACGCTGTCCTAAAATTTATCATCTCAAGATCCTTCGTGCTTCGGAAGGCACATAAAACCGTTGGTCCCGGCTGCATTAGCAGTCGTTAACAATCATCAAACCGTACTGGGCCCGCGTGGTGGCCTGTTCTCCCTATCCATCCATGGAGAACGCTCGTGCCCCAGCAGTGGGGACATAAAATGAGCTGATCATAATGATGATGATGATGATGATGATGAACAACCACCAATCCGCAATGGGCCCGCGTGTTGGTTTATGGCTGGAAGGCTCATGCCCCAGCAGCACACATAAAATGAAGATATAATAGTGATGAAGGGTTAAGAGCGCCTTTGCTCACATTTGCATTAAAAAATTTATTGTTTGCGTGTGAGCAATAATGTTTTATCTATCTATCTGCTTTAGTGTTTGTGACCGAAATATGCCTTTTAACGAAAATCTAAATATATGTATGCAAATAGTTTTTACTTTAACACGCTCTGTAGTTTGATGAAACTCGAGAGTTGGTTTTCATGAAACTCGGCTCCATTTTGTGTTCGTTTGATGTCCGCGTTACCACCCACACGCTTCACAACACAAATTCACGTTCATATTTATAGCAACGACGACTGTATAACGTAATTAATAAAGAAAGAATAATTGCGACGCTTACATCAATTTGTAATTTAAAACTTTAGAACGGCCATGGAAATTTTCAACACTGTTTTACGGATCTACTGGCTTTTATTTTGCGCATCGAAATTTTCGGGTCCGGTTGTTTATTGGAGGGAGTTTGCTCAAAATGAAATGAAATGAAAATCCTTATAAATTGCACTTAAGAACGCCAAGTAGCTAATAAAAAAAAATTAAAAGTAATATAAGTACACATTATAACACTTAAAATATATAAAAACAATACATATATGTAATGCTATTCTACTGCTGTTTCAGATTACTCAGAGCTTGCTTGCTTGTTGCTTTAAACGGTCCTTTTCAGCGTATCCAGACCTTTTTTAGGGCGGGCGGCGAGAAGCTGGTAAAGGTTCCTCAAGCCGTGATCGAAACACCGTCCAAGGTTTTCTAGGGGGACTGTCATCACGCAACCGTATCCTTTTCCCCTACTAGATTCTCCAACGGGATCGGATCGGATCGGGATTAGGGTCCGTGGTCACGGGGGAATAAGGGTGGGTCGCTTCACTATTCTTTTAAAAAATGCATACCATCAATTAATTACTGCTCTTCCGCAAACACTTTAGCGCTGGAAAGCACAGCAGTCCTCAAAAAGAACGTAGAAAAACCCGAGTATATAGATAAATACTGTAGATTTGCACAAAAAGATCCCGATGGGTCGAAGTGTTACTACGAGAGGGAAACCTCAGCTGGCCCCACTAAGATAAGATGTAAAAAACAAAAAACAAGGGTCATCAAACTACAGAAAAGATATTGATTGGTCGAAGTGCTACTGAGAGAGGAAGACCTCAGCTGGCCCCACTAAGATAAGATATAGGTAAAGTTTCTATTTAATCCATCCCTAAGGAAGGCTCGTGGATATAAAATGGGCTGATGATGATGATGAGTATGAACACGAAACCTTTAGAAAACAATATAACTAAATAAATGGTATAGTTTTCGTGTATTTTAATTACGTAATTAGACTTCGTAAGTACTTGGAGCGAATGAGTCAACGCCAAAACCTCTGTCTCGATCCAACCAATTTATTGTCTCTCAATTATCTCTCAGTTAATTGAAATTATAATCGTCTCTGTTAGATGCTCGATCACATTTTTTGCATAGTACATTTACTAACGTAAATAAGAACAAACAGTAACTCATCTTTAAAAACAATATTATGCAGCGTAAAATTTACAATTATCGGGTACGTTAGGCCTCAATTTTGATAGTTTCTCTTCTGATGACTCTCCGCATTCAGTTACTACCGGCTGCCCTGCGCTGATCGTCGCTCTATCTTATCGGTATACTTTGCAGTATCTATTTCCGAAGACGTTGGCTCTAAAGATAATCGGTTCCGCGAAAGATGTTAATATGTATGTGCACGGAATTGGGATGTTATCAAGAAACAAGTACTGATGAGATGGATCAGCGCAAGGAAAGGAGAAAAGGAAAGGGGAAAGGAGTTCCTTTCATCGGTGTTCCATGAGTGTGGAGCTGCAGAGGACACAGCTGATCACACCCTAATGGAGTGGGCTGCGCAGCGAAACACTCTGTTGGGCAGTATAGGGGGTAACCTCTTCCTGTCCTGCGTAATAAAATCCATGCTGGCCAGTGAGAGGTCGCGGGCGGCCATGGCTTCCTCCTGTAAAGCAGTAATTTTACACAAAGAAGCCGTGGAGGGGGTCTGCGATGAATCTATCCATACGGAGCTCATCCGACGCAGGCGAAATGGGAGAAGGAGGCGGCAGTATGCCCTTAGGATGTCTAAGGACATCTGCAGCACGCTCAAACATTCTCGCGTGCTCCCTCTGACTGTAACTCCCTGTGACTGCCAAACCGGTGATCCCAGTCATCCTAGCGGTACGTGAAGGGGATGTACAGTGGTTTTTAGTGGGTAGGCCCCTCCTCCTCTTGAACCCCTGTCGAGACCTTCGGGTCTACCGCCACCATCACCATCCGCGCCTCCCCGGACGCGGTGTTAATCGGCCGACGAGATTCCACTTTAAAAAAAGGGGGTCTCCCTTCATCTTCGTCCGTTCCTGTCTTTGTGGATACCAGCCTTTAAGGTTGCCTTAAGCTGCTTGATAAGATAAAGCGTACGATTTGTCGTTAATAAAATCCTTGGAGGAGTCCTTGGTTACGGTATCAGAAACACATAGCCTTGACATTTTGTATTTAAATACAATATGATAGTATGTATTTGTGATCTTGGCTTCCACGGGCCTCCCACAAACGTCAAGCGAATTCACGTTGTTAAGTCGTGTAATGATAACATCGTAAATTGTATGAAATTACCTGTCAATTGTTAGTTACATTTGCGAACTTTGCGATGCCTTAACAATTTCCATGCAAAATTACACGACAGATCTAACGAGTACCAGGACACGAATTCTAAAGGTGTTGGCCCACTGAATCTTTATGGTGGTCTTTCAATATTATAGCACTGACAGTATACAAAAAAAAACGGTAAATCGTACCACAGAGGGTCGCAGATCCCAAACCACTGAGACTTTCTAGAAGAACTAGAAATGTTGGTCCTTTTTAACACGTAAATAAGAGACGTGGCGGATTTTTTGAAATTCTCTCAATTCATGGGACTGATTTGTTTGTGCACATGATGTATATAAACAATTTACGAAACAATAATTAATACTAATTTATTGACGACTACTCAACACAATATTGACTGACTACTGCATCATCAATCGTTTCAAGGTTCAATTAATTTGTCATAAGTTGTCGCTCTCGTTAATTTTGAGACATTTCTTCAACCTGTGACTTACTTATCTGAAGAATGAACATACTGCTTTCGCATTTAGCATCGAGCGACATATCTGCCGGTGTTCCGGTCAAGCCCGCGCTGTTTTTTATTGTGGCAAGTGTTCTTATGCCGTCTGGTTTGGCAGTTCGACAGATTAGGAGCAAGAGTTCATTCACGCGAGCACCGTGTTCACAAAATAACGGGATCTACAGAAAGTAAGCTTCATAGAAACGCGCTCGAGCAACGCACACGTAGACAACCTCCCACGGACACGGAATCTCGCAACAGCTGCGCTCGGGCTGTTCCGCAGGGTTATTACCGAAAAAAAGCAACTAGTTGTTAATTGTACAATTGCAACGCGACTGCTCTAGGTGCGGTTGATAAATTGGTATTACGGACACAAATCGCTCAATGATCGCTCGCTTACTGCATTTGCGATTAAAATATATTTTATTTTATTTTATTTATTTCGGGACAACAAACAGTTACAATATATAACATAAACATACAATGTTACAAATCTGGTAATCATACCACATCAACATATACAATAATGTAACCCACGACATTATCCACATATTAACAAAGAAAAAGTGTGCAACTGTGGATCTTAGGCCACGAAAGCTAAATACAATTTCGCATTACAACAATATACACAAATTAATAATTATTTTTAGCCTTGTTTATTGCGAGTTACTAGATTACCTTTAATTATGTATTATTATTTTATATGTAATGGTTTACATGCATTGAGCGATTTGTGTCCGTAATACCATTTATCATTTAACTAGAGCAGTCGCGATGCAATTGTACAATTAACAACTGGTTGCTTTTTTCAGTAACAAGCCTGGCGAGCTATTCCTAGATTCGTGTGCGTGAGAGGGTCTAGTGTTGCTCGTTGCTCGAGTGCGGTATGTATAAGCATACCTTCTGTGGGTCTGTTTATTTTGTGCCGTATTGTTAGATATTTGAGCTATGTGGTAATTTAAATTACTGCAAACCATTTAATTAAATTCTCAACGGGGAAGACTTTAATTTCACCAGATATGGCCAGTGACGTATAGCCGAAGTAGTAATGAATCTTCAACTGACAAAGATTCTTCGTCTGTAACTGGTTACCAAGGCGACTATCTTGGGGAGCTATTCTGTCTTTCCCCTCTCTTCTCCCATCCTACATAAGATGCGAGCTGATCTTTAGTTATTTGATTCAAGTCATTTAAAAAATATAATTCTTAAAATTTTAGTATGGGTCTTTATGGGTCGCTTTTTAATAAATCACATACACTTTTTTTTATCAGTCCAGCCACAAAAAGCTTGATGTGGGGAAGGGGGAGGCTTACCCACACCTTTCCCAGATCAAATGTAGTTTACTGCAGATTTCCAAGACCACCACATTTTATATTTGCGAATCACGAAATAGGTAACGGTTTTAAGCAGTTCACCCAGTTATTTAAAAGTTAAGGTACGTTCCTTATTTCTCGTAATTAGTTTAATTGTGAGGTCGACCGTATCTTTTTAATAATAAGGCCTATTATGTGATTAAAGGACGACGGTTTAATTGGAGTACAACGTACGACGTTGTTAGTGCAACTCACCACGTGCCACCAATCGTTTTCCGGTTAAAAGTTAAGTTGATGAAGTTAAAGGTGACATAGGTGTTTTGTGTGTAAGGTAAATTCCCATTTGAAAAATAATCTTTACACAATTTTCCAACAAATAAGTACAAAGCGCCTTCAATTACAATGTGGTTTTTAGTTTTGCCTATTTCAAATTCAAGTAAATATATTTTCTTATATTAATGATAGCAATTAGTGCTATATGGTTATGACTGAAAAACCAAGAATATTTAATAAGGTATTAGGATTATGTATTAGGTATTAGGTATTAAGGATAATTTTTTAAGGCTTTTCACTCCCAAGCACCGCTCTTTGCTGTACAAGACTCGGGTGTGATCGAGTATGGAGTATTGTTCCCATCTATGGGACGATTCCGCTAAATACCTCCTCGATGCACTTAATAATAGACTGCAAAGGCGAGCGGTACGCATTATTGGAGATGCTGAGATTACAGCCTCTCCTAAGGACCCCTAGCTGCGTAAAGACATTGCTTCTCTCAGTGCCGGAATTACTACGGAGAGTGTTCTGAAGAACATTTTGATCTAATCCCGCCCTCTCCTTTCCTCTCCCGGACTACGCGTGCTGGTCTTAGGAGGAACCACCATCATACTGTACAGGCAGTCAGTACTCGTACCAAAAAATTTGGCAAGTCGTTCCTCTGTAAGACCATTCGGCTTTGGAATTCTTTGCCGGCGCATGTGTTTCCCAGCTCCTATAGTCCCGGGTATTTTAAGCGGGGCGTGAAACGGCATTTATACAGGCCGTCATGAATGGGAGCGCTTGTCACCGTGCTTGTTCCACGGTGAGGAGCGCTCTCATAATTTTGGACTGCATCGGCTGCGTACCATCAGGCAGGATGTGGTCACTATGACGTGTCAATATAAAAAAAAGAATATAATATTTACTCAGAATGCACAACTGAATCCCAATTTGCTGCTTGATCTAGTGACATTATAATGAATAGAGAGATAAGAACGAATAATAACGAATAATAATAAATAGAAGATGAAGCTTTACTATCAGGAACGCGCGCAACTGCTGGAGGCAATCGTTCTCATCCAAGGGCAGTGGAGGACGCTTTCCGCTTTCCATCATCCAGGCCGGAGTGCCGGACTCATTTGCCGGTTCTGTAACATAAAAAAACAATTACGTAATGACTTAATCGTCGTTCGACAACTCTCAAGCCGTGTGCGCGTGATACAAGTTTACGTAACGTTTTGGCAGCGAATAATTGTTTACGTTTATCAACAAACGCCCCAGCCCCAACTAATTTAATACGAAACACGAAAAGGGTATTTCCGGTAATATTGGACACTCATTAATTTTCCCCGCGGTATTTTGTTTATGTGGAGTTTTCTTTCGGCTTAATGTTGGGGTTCGGAGCTGACTGGCATATGTGATTTTGGTTCAAATTGGTTTCTGGAACCACAACGTGTTGCGGCTTGTTTTGTTTTCTTATATTAATTTTTATCTTTTCAAGAGGGTGTATCCATCAGGATATATCACCCTCATAAGTATTGTGTGATACATAATAAGTTTTTGTTTTATTGTGACGTTGGAGCGCCGACTGTATTTATAATACCGATATTTATAATATCTCTATAGTAGTTTATAACAAATTACCTGAAGAACTGAAAGTACTAAAAGGAAGTGTATTTAGCAAAAAGCTAAATAATTGGTTAATGCAAAAATGTTTTATAGCAGTTGAAAATAAAAGTAAAATTTAATAAATAATTAATTAATACTATGTATTAATAATAATAAAAAATTTTAACATTGTGTTTTGTAATTTTTTTTTATATTGACACGTCATAGTGACCACATCCTGCCTGATGGTAAGCAGCCAATGCAGTCCAAAACAATGAGAGTGCTTCTCACCGTGGAACAAGCACGATAACAAGCGCACCCATTCATGACAGAACTTCGACGGACTTCTAAGGAACCGGCTTACAGATACATATAGTGTCAGAGGTGATTTTTCGTATTTACTTAATTACATATTTACAACAAAGCAGATACAATTTGTAAAATAAAATAAGATTTGATAAAATCGGTTTCACAGCCAGTTCCTCAGTACCTAGTTGAGAAGTCTAGAAGTAGTACACTTACAGTTATCAAAGCCTCGATTCTTCTGTTGTAAAACGTCTAGAATCGTGTCTCAGTCAATTCTGCCATTGTTCTAATGTTAATTGCTCCAAAAAAAAGTTTGAATGCTAACATGAGATAGCCAACAAACTCCCGAAGATAATCAAACAAAAGAACTACAGCAGTCTACAATATCAGTAGGTAGTCCAGCAGAGGCTACACGCGACAGTCCGCACGCCAACCGACGCGTACATAAATCAGTGATACAATCGCCCGATTTCCCCCTTCCACCAATTACAGTCAACCACTCATTATTTTAAGAAACATTAACTGCTTAACATAAAAATTTTAAGTCGCAAACGCTATGCAATTACTTGCAGTACAAAATTGCAAAGTGCTTAATGTTGGGCAAAACATAGATGTTTTGTTGATCTGGATACGACAAACGCTGTTTTTTTAAAACGGAACATAAAGAAAACAATTAAAAAATATAAATAAATATATTAATTTTATAAAGTTTGAACATTAAAATCTCTTCTCTATAAATTTCAAGTGTTTTATTTCAAACTTTACTAAAGTTCAGATACATAAAATGGGAAAATGATCATGTGAGATGAATGATCATGTGAGATGAATGATGAAATGAGAATAATTTGTATACAATAGGCATCGCATGATGAAATGGGAAAATGACGAAGTGGGAGTAAATCATTAGGTATAGGTAAGTGCTATAAGTAATCGTCTTGGATGAAAACCTGTAAGTTCAAAGTTAAAAAAAGTTGGATAGCATACTTGGATACGATAGCATAGTTGGCAGTGCATCTGACCCGGCATGTCATGGGGTGCGGGTTCGAATCCCGCTCGTGGATTTTTTCAATTTGTAATTTGTTCGCGACAATATTTGCGTAAAATTATATGTAAATAATCTTAAACAAATAAATTAATAAATAGGTATAAAATAACATGAAGCCAGCTACTGAACTTCATAAATGTTGTACGTCATTTTTGGTATGTAGTATATAAATTTAAATGATTTTTCTCTGTTTCTTAAATATTGTTCGGGAATTTATAGAATGGCTCATGTACATCGAGTAGAAAGATTAGATAGATAGTTCAATGATAGCTTCTTAAAAATGAGCGTAGTGCTATCGTACTACGCAGAACATCAACTTGAAATATAAGTGCACGCTTCCAGTGTAAAAGGAGAAAATTCCTTTGTACATCTACGTTTCGTCGCTCGTCGCACGGACTACGCTCGCCTTTAATACGAAAAAGCAAAAAAAGATGGCGGACGCCGGCCGCTCCAGATCAAATGAGAGCTCCCGCGGGCAAACAGTGCACTGTGCGGGCAGACAGACCCAGCTCCCAAATATTTAATCAGTGTTTAAAAAACCAATGCAAGATTTTTTATTTTTTTAAATTATTAGATAGTCTTACATTTGACTACTATCTCACCTGATGGTAAGTGATGATGTAGCCTACGATGTAACATGCTTGCCCAGAAGTACCTATTCACTTATGATTTGAAGACTTGCGGTACGTAAGAAAGAGAGATTAGCCGTGTGATCGAAACATCCGAGAGGCCTCTAGAGGGAAGTGCATCACGCAAGCATGATCCCGTACTAGATTCTCCGAGGCGTGAGGAACGGACCGACAGCGGAAGAACCTGAGGAAGCCTTTAAAGACTAGGACCTCGGCTTGTGTTGCCATGCAATGCGATGTGGGGACTAGGAGAGATATGAGTGAAAACTGTGACTGCCAATCAGAAGATTCTATGTTCGAATCCCAGCAGGCTCGCCAAGCACAGTAGGGACTGACTTGAGTGAAAAGACGTGTTTCGTATTCAGTATGCTTTAGTACTCAAATTAAAGCCTGACAAAATAAAAGTTAAAACCAACGAAAAATTACAACCTGCTCGGCCTGGTTAAGGGTTAAAGGAGTGCTTATTTTATTAAGAATAAATAATGTTGACTTAGACTTTTACTTTGAGCTGACAACTTTACAAACTGGAGTACAAACTCAAAACGATTACATAAATATGAAATGTGAATAAAATATAAACAATAAACTTTTAGCGTACATTGCTCTGTGCAAGTCACCTATATAATTACGTGTTTAACGCGAGGCATATTCGATCGGGCAGGCACCTCGTTCCGACTTGCCCATTGATGCAAAATCAGATCGGACCGGTTTCGCGGAAACCAACCTCTTACTCCGAGGCACAAGATAAGGAGCCTGCAGAAAGTAAGCTGCATACAAACGCTCTTGAGCAACGCGCACATAGACAAACTCCCACGGATACGGAGTCTCGCAATGCTGCCCTTGGCCTGTCTCGAGTCCCGACCTGGGTGCCTAGCGTGAGTTTCATTCGCCATTAGATTACGAAAACGAGAATTTGTATGGCAAATTTATAACTCTTTTCGTATGTCACCAGGAGCCGCTGCTTCAATCCCATACTAATTTTCGATTTCGTAAACGTAATCGAATGAATACGGATAAAACAAAACACACACTATAATAGGCACCCTGTTTTTTTATATTAATGGGTAAGCACAGTGCCTTGATCTCACCTGATGTTAAGCGACGATAAGGGCAATGATGGAAGCGCACTTCACCCTCCTGAACTAGTGAGGCACTGGCTATCTTATCTCTAGCTGCCGGAACACAACAATGCTACAAACATTGGCGACATAGTTATATAAGATGGTGGTAGCTAGCCAGGCGGACAAACAAGCCCTACCACCAACCAAACCGAGTACACCAACATGTACCCCCCGCTGGGAATCGAACCCGGGACCTCTGGGTCTAAACCGGTGGTCTTATCCACTAGACCACAGAGGCGGTTAAAAGAGATCCGTGTCCGTGCAAGCGGTCTATCTGTGCGTTACTCGAGGTATCTATTAAGCTTACCTTCTGGATCTCCAGGATCTTGTGTTCGAGGTTCGGTTCGCTGTCATTACGGTCTGACGTGGGGCGACAGGTGAAATTTTTAAACCGATTTTGTTTGGCGCCTAACATCACTGATGGTAATCTGATGTTTCGGTTTTATAGAGTGGAGGCAAATTAGCCCACCTCTTTTTAAGTGGAAATGGAATCCTAACTATACTAATGCGTCTTTAGATATCGTTAGGATTCCGTGTTGTAAAGGAAACAAGTGTGCTGGAGAGATTTATATTTTGTTAGTTACAGAGAACAATAACAGAGTAACATATCAACACTATCTAGTCTTACTTCGTAAGCCAAAAGAGCCTTATTTAATGTCAACAACTACGTTATCAACATCCGATCTTAATATTTTTTTCAGTTATTAAACATCAATTAAAAATTACGCGAGCTGATATTTATATTACTATTAAGTAATTTGTATTAAACATAACATACATTTTATTAATTTCATAATATATATATGCCTTCTAAAGAAATCGTCCACAATCAGAACAAGACGACTCTAGAACAAGATCCGACTTCTAGAACAAGATTTGTAGAAGATACAATGATATATTGTTAATATTAGACTCTTCATAATATCGCTCGAAATAAATACTGTTCCGCAATCATATCTATGACTATTACTTGATTATCTTTTTGGAGTATTTATTTCGAGCGATTTTGGGCGTAATAAACACTTCAATTAAGTAGACAATCACATATCAGTCAAAATCATAATTTTGCCACGAACTCATGGTATCCATCAACATTTCTTATCGTTCCCGAAAACAAAAACTCTACTACAAATACCGATGTACTTACCTTATATTTATCTTACGCTAGCGGCCCGTCTGCTTTGCACGGGTGGACATTTATTTTTAGGTTTCCGTAGTCAACAAGGAACCCTTATACTTTCGCCATGTCCGTCTATCTGTCTGTCTGTCTGTCTGACCCCAGTCTAGCTCATAGACTCTTAGTACTAGAAAGCTGTAATTTGGCATGGATATACATATTAATCACGCAGACAAAGTGGTAAAAAAATTAAAAAAAAAAAAAATTCTTAGGTTTCCTCCCCTACAAGTGAAGTGGGGATGTATTTTTTTTCTTGTTCACCCCTAAGTGCGGGTTTGTGAAAACAGTTTTTTGATTGAGGCATTTGTTTGTGAACTATTAAGCTTTAAAGTACAAAATTTTGTTAGAGTCAAGTGACCCCCCCTCCCCTGCCAGCCAAATGGTTGTTTTTGGATACGTGAAAAAATTCACGGTAGTTGTATATATGACGAAGTTAAAAGGAAAACTATCACAGCTAAGAAGGCTTTACAAGTTTACGAGTAACAGTCGACCAACTTATAAAATGTACTTGGCGCAATACAAATTCCTCATTGGGAACTACTTAAATAACGTTGTCAGTTGGTGCGAAACCAGTAGTATCTACAATTAAGTATAAGAGCCAGCGTTAAATAAATGTTCATAAAAGCCCTCTTCTCAGAGCCCGCATTATTGAGATGGGCTACGGAACCCTACACTGCGCGTGGCCCGACACGCTCTTGGCCGGTTTTTTAATATAGCCTATATTAATCAGCGCTAATGTAGCATTCTAATGGTGAAAGAACTTTTTAAATCGGTCCAGTAGTTTTTGAGTTTATTCGCTGCAAACAAAAAAATACAAAAATACTAAGCTTGAGTAAAATTTAAACACTGAAAAAAGACGACAACCTCAGGCGGGAATCGAACCACGCACCTTCCGCATTCCGGGCGGCTGCCTTAACCACTTGGCTACCGAGGTCTGGCTTTCACCCGTCGAAATTTTTCAGTGCTTGATGCTTATGTTTTTTAGTCAACATTGCTTCATCAATCTTAGAAGTTTTCACCTCTGAGTTTTCTAAGATTGATGAAGCAATGTTGACTAAAAAACATAAGCATCAAGCACTGAAAAATTTCGACGGGTGAAAGCCAGACCTCGGTAGCCAAGTGGTTAAGGCAGCCGCCCGGAATGCGGAAGGTGCGTGGTTCGATTCCCGCCTGAGGTTGTCGTCTTTTTTCAGTGTTTAAATTTTACTTAAGTATATTTAAGCGTTAATAAAACGCTAAAATATATAAAAAACACTTATCTATAACGCAGCTTCATCTTAACCGAATGTTCAAATATTTGTAAAAATATTTCTTTCGGATCTCAGAGGTGAAAACTTCTAAGATTGATGAAGCAATGTTGACTAAAAAACATAAGCATCAAGCACTGAAAAATTTCGACGGGTGAAAGCCAGACCTCGGTAGCCAAGTGGTTAAGGCAGCCGCCCGGAATGCGGAAGGTGCGTGGTTCGATTCCCGCCTGAGGTTGTCGTCTTTTTTCAGTGTTTAAATTTTACTTAAGTATATTTAAGCGTTAATAAAACGCTAAAATATATAAAAAACACTTATCTATAACGCAGCTTCATCTTAACCGAATGTTCAAATATTTGTAAAAATATTTCTTTCGGATCTCAGAGGTGAAAACTTCTAAGATTGATGAAGCAATGTTGACTAAAAAACATAAGCATCAAGCACTGAAAAATTTCGACGGGTGAAAGCCAGACCTCGGTAGCCAAGTGGTTAAGGCAGCCGCCCGGAATGCGGAAGGTGCGTGGTTCGATTCCCGCCTGAGGTTGTCGTCTTTTTTCAGTGTTTAAATTTTACTTAAGTATATTTAAGCGTTAATAAAACGCTAAAATATATAAAAAACACTTATACTAAGCTTGCCTCTTTATAATATTAGTATACATATAGATTGCGCCGCGAACATATATCATTTTGAAAGAGTTTTAGTGGGTTGCCCACTATATAAATATTTTATAAAACTATAAAGTAAATTATAAGGTATTTAACTAATTTAACACTGATTGAATATAGTTAGGAAGAGTTAGAAGATTTAGTTCTAGTCTTCAAAACGAAATAAACATAATTATAATATAATATATTGAGATAGGAATAATATGAAAGGGAAATGGCACTTACAGAATAATTATCTTAATTTTTCTTGGTACACTTTTGAAGTTCAAGGTTCTGACGAATTATGCAACTTTGAAGTTTAAAAGTAGTTTTTTTCGTCAATCCACAAGACTGCGCCAATTATATTTTTTAAATGAAGAAAGCTCTTTTTAAAAAGAATATTTAATTTTACAATTATAAGTACATACATGTATTTATTTAAAAACAATAAAAATGCGACCAAGCTTTGTGAGTGCCTGTTCCTATCTATCTTGAACTCATGATGTTTGCATTCGGGTGACGGTGCGGTGTCAGCTTTTCTTCTTGTGACGTCATAGCTTTCCTATACATAACAAGCGCAAAACATACCACTTATCGCTTGCCCGTTGCCCGCACAAAGGTACAATCACGCACATGCAATCGATGACAACTTACCTATTATTCTATTTGGGTTTATTATGAATCGTTTTCACAAAAAAAAACTAACTCCGTACATTTACTTACATAAAACACTTAGAATACATTTAGCTTCAATTTACCTTACTTGAGAAAACGCAACTTCACGCGGGAATCGAACTTCCGCTTAACTATTAGTACAACAAAACCCATCTGGTTTCTTACCTATCTACCAATCAACAAAAAAATAAACACTACATGAAATATTCCTTTATGAGGAACAACACAAATAAAATATCATTTAATGGTAATATTCTGTACAAAATGAACTCTAAATTATAGCAACAATTAAAAAAAACTAGTTCAATATAATTACGGAAGCAAAAATCTTACAGGCTGCTTAACTGCGCGGCCGCTGCACGTAACGAGCTTAAGCGGTAGCGGTTTCTGAACAGCTGGAGACATTTTAACTTGTTTCTGATTCTTTGCATTTTTATCGATATTACCATTTACATTTTCCTTAGTACTGATATACTTATTACTAGAGCCATAATCGGTGTTCGATTCACTTAAACAATATGCTGGCTTTACTCTGTCTATGGAGACGGTTGATTGGCGGTCACCCATCTTAATAACCATGGTTTTTGATGACCTTTTGTCTACTGGATACGGTCCACTGTATGCAGGCATTAACGGCTTCTGCACTAAATCATTACGTAAGAAAACATGACTACATGACTCTAAATCTTTATGAACGAAATTTTTTCTACAATCGCTACTCTCTCGTGTCTGAGGCCTATAACCGCTATAATATATAATATTATTATATATATTATTATATATTATATTATATATTATATTATATATATATATATAATATATATATATAATATAACCGCTAAATCTATAACCGCTGGGCAAACAACAGTCTCCACTACCCGGGATAACGCGTCAGCAACCGCATTATCGTTTCCTTTGACATATTGTATATCGCTCGTGAACTCGCTTATATACAATAAATGTCGTGTTCGTCTAGGAGTTTCTTTGTTGTCTGAACCTATTTTAGAAAACGCATGGACCAACGGTTTATGATCTGTCATTATCGTAAGCTGTCGGCCTTCGATCGTATTACGAAAATGAACTATGGCTAAATATACGGCTAATAGCTCCCTGTCGTAGGTGCTGTACTTTTTTTCCGTCCGAAAGCCTCTTGGAGAAGTACCCCAACGGCTTCCAAACCCCTTTTACCTTGTGTTGGAGAACTGCCCCAACGCAAGCGTTTGACGCGTCACACATCAGATATAACGAGTACCTTCCTCACCCGGGTGCGATAAAGTTGCTGCATTCTCTAGGGACGACTTGCAGTGTTCAAAAGCGGCTATAGCCTTCTCTGTCCAACTTACCTTGGATTTATCCTTTTTCTTTGCGCCATGTAGAAACTTATTTAACTCGGCTTGGTGTTCTGCCGCATGCTCTAAATGGCTCCTATAGAAATTAACCATCCCCAAGAATCGGCGAAGCTGCTCAATTGTCTCAGGCCTGGGAAATTCCTGAATAGTCTCTACCTTGGATTTCATGGGCTTGATCCCTTCCGTGCTGACCTCATAGCCTTAAAATTCAACACCGGCCTTACCAAAACTACACTTCGCCAAGTTTATAGTTAATCCGAACTCCTCGAACCTAGCGAAGGTCTGTTTTAGATGCTCCCTATGCGTAACGTGATCCGTGCTGAAAAAGAAGGGGTGTGATGTGGCGGCATACAATGTTGTAATATGTCGGATCAGCAATCTGCACCCCGGCCGGCGTAGCGGTGGGGCCCGGCAGTCGTCTACAGAGCACCGCCTCGCTAGGTCATTTTAATTAGTTATTGTTTAAATATTTTATAGTCATTTTATATATTGTGTTATATCTATGTGCAAACGAGAATTACACAAGTGAATGAACTGAACGTCTTTCTTATTATTTCCTTCTGATGAACTATAGGGCAACCCACTAAACTATCACGTCGGGGTCACCAGTTCTACAACGTGTTTACGTTGTAGAACTGGTGACCCAGATAAACAGATTGCTGTTTAGCAATCTGAGACGTCTTGCTTAAAAGAATATCTATAATTTTATTCTCATAGTAAGCCTTTTGATTGCAGATACAGATCGAGCGAAATTCGATATTGAATGCTATCCATCATAATTAATATAGGTTTTAGACGCTTCACCCACTTTTAATTGATAAACAACGCAATTTACCACTAACATCGTAATTAATAAGCATTATAAAGATAAGCCAAGACGCACTAAATATCGTAAGACATGTCTGCGGATCAATCTTCAGGACCCCAAACATGCTGGCGGCGGCGCGGAGACCACGCAGGTCGTGTATGCACCAAACAATTCCTCAAATTTAAGAAACCGTTCTAATTCCAGCAGTTTCATTGCCGAAATCATCGTGTCTCGAGTGAGAGACCGTACGGACATTTAATAAAGGGACCTAGAAGGTAAGCTTAATAATACATACCGCGCTCAGCAACGCACACATAGACGCTCTCACGAACATGAATCTCGGAACAGATTCTGTGTAATAATACATACCGCGCTCGAGCAACGCACAGAGAGACCGCTTGCACGGACACGGATCTCGGAACAGCTCGGGACAGTCCGAGCGCAGCTGTTGCGAGACTCCGTGTCCGTGAGAGGTTGTCTATGAGTGCGTTGCTCGAGCACGTTTGTATCAAGCTTACCTTCTGCAGTCTCCTATTTTGTGGTACGGAGCCCATGACATTAAAAAATTATAATTGCATTATAATTTGTGCAACGGGTTGATTACCGCTGAGTAGGTAATGCGCGTACTCCGTGGGTGGTTTATAGCCGGGCACTTTGTGATGCATTTCACCTAATCAATCAAGTTTTTTTTTCAAAGTTGGTGTTGTTCTTTCGGTCTTTTTGCACTTTTTGCACTAGCACTTTAATACTGTAGTGATGTACGAATTGTGAAACTGGTGGCTTGATGGTTTCCTAAAATTCCACTAATTTCAGTAAAAAGGGTTTTGTTGACACCTTTGGTGAAAAACGTATTTCCGATCATAATAACCAGTAAAAAGAAAAGTTTTAAAAGTATTCTGTCCCGTGTGTAAACTTAAAAAGAGAGAAAGTAGCTTAAAAGAGCCCTAAAAAAATAAATTTTAAATACTTATCGTTTTTTTCTTAGGTGGCATTTGTTACAGATTTAACATGTAAACCCCATCTCATTAAAATAACATACTACTTGCGGAATTATTATATACCATTAAGCATAATAGACGCAGGACACAGCAAAAAATCTACTAATATTTTTTTCAAAGACAATTTGAAACTAAAATTTAAACACTGAAAAAAGACGACAACCTCAGGCGGGAAACGAACCACGCACCTTCCGCATTCCGGGCGGCTGCCTTAACCACTTGTCGTCTTTTTTCAGTGTTTAAATTTTACTTAAGTATATTTAAGCGTTAATAAAACGCTAAAATATATAAAAAACACTTAATTTGAAACTAGTTCACACTTTTGTTTCGATTGTTTCGCAAAGCAACATACCTACTTAAATTCCTCGCATGGCGACGCGATTAAATAATAAAAATGTCCAAACTCGTTGTCCTTATCACAAATAGAGATATAGGTTAACAACTATCATTAATATTTATTGCTATGTCTGTGTTCATTTGACCATGTTATATGTTTCAATATTGTTTATAGCAATTTCAAGCAAGACTTGGTCAGCAAGGTGAGAGCGGCTAGTGCTGCACAGTCATCGAATTTAAGAGAGTCTGCTGATAGCCTTTTTAGGGGGCGGTGGGAAACTTAAAGGGTTCCTCAAGCTGTGTGAAAAGAAACACCGTCGGAGGTTTTCTAGAAGGAACGGCATCACGCACTAGAGCGTATCCCCGTTCCCTCCTAGATTCTCCGAGGGGTTCGGATCGGATCGGATCGGGCGGCACAATTCTGCTCCTCTAGCTGTATTCGCATCTGAACTCCTCTTTCGTTCAACATCAGGTGGAGCGGAGCTATTTAGCAACTTTCGGGTAAATAAAGCGGTCATATATTCTGTTTAGTATGTTGTAAACAATTGGATAAATTAAAAAAAAAAAATTTACAAGTAGGTACGGAACCATAGATAATTTTTAACATTACAATTAAATTAATGTTCTTAGTTAAAAACTTTTGCCTCAAACACTTTAACACTTAAGTTAATTTGCTTACTTCAGGATTCCAATGTCAACGTTGCTTTTTGATACATTTCGTTCGACCCAACTTGCTCGTTAACGACACGGGATTCCACGGAAAGAGCGATTTCTCAAGAATACGAAGCTTTAAAATGTTTCACAAAATATGAATTGCCTTTACAGTTCGTATTATTGGAAAAAACTTCTTCTGCACCAACAGTTAAGAATAGTTTTTGTTTGGCAATGATTCTTTTAACTCCTCATCGCCATTGCAGTCATAACTGTATTAAATAATCAGAGGATTACTAACGTAGCTAATTATTGATTTCTAAAATATATTATAATAATTGACAAAAAAGATGTATATATCTAATAAAATAACCAAGACATATCATATAAACAGGTGTTTTTTGAAGGTGTCAAGTCGATGTAAGGCGATAGGTAACCACCATACCTATCTGTTGAACCCCATGTATGTTCTATGCCTTGATACCTTAAAAAAAGCACCATGTATCTCCCATGACCGTATACTATAACATGAGGTGAAAGAAACAAGTGTGGAAGAGTACTTAACTCAGAGTCCTTGCTATTGAGGATCTGGCTTTTTTCTTTGTGTAATTGTGGATTAAGCGGTGATAATAGGGCCACAATACCGGGATAGGTTCCCGAATTAAAATATCTCAAGCTCCCCACGCCTAGTTACGTCTTTAAAATGCCTAATTTGTTAACGAGTACTAATGCAGCCAGGATCAACGCAACGGCTTTACGTGCCTCCCGAAGTACGGAGGAATTCAAGATGATTAAAATTTTGGTCGCCCATCCGATGACCGACCATTCTGAAGGGGTTCCCTATGTGACTGCAAAACATTGTAGGTTGCTTACCCTAAGCAATCGCAAACCGCGCGCTTAGACCACTGCACTATTGAGCTCCTCCTAGTCGTAAGATGGCAGTCGTTAAAACCCACCATCCTGCTTCAATTGGGTCAATATTGTCGCTTATGACAATCTCACCATGTGCTCATATATGAAGGCCAGAGCTCTGCCGTTAGACGTTTATAGGCTGATGATAATGTTATGATAATATTCCTAAAGTTTAATTGGAAAAGCCATTCCCAACAGCGTTTACAATAAAACACTTAATTACCAACTCGTATCGTAACTCCATAATTCGAAACCAATTCGTAATCAGTATGAAGAATTTGGGGCGGCCATTTTGTTTGGCGTTCCTTTTTTAAATTTGTGTTTCATAATCGGCCCGCTACCAGTACCAAGAAGTTCGTATACCACGTTATCAGCATCGCCTACAAACCTCAAACCGAATCACAAGCAGCAAGGACCTCCCAAAGTCTCGGCTGGTGCCGCCATAACCACAAGTTTGTATAGCCCGCAGCGTCCCACGATCAAGGGCTTTTTTGGCCAAATAATTTGGACCAGTTCTTGGTGCGTTGACCTGCGCAGGCGATGGAATCTGGGCTGATTTTGGGACGAAAATCGCACATCGTAACGTTGTTTTTGCCGCGCATTATTATTAATTGGATCACCGGCTCGTGTAGTGATGGAAATCGTTAAGAGCCGGTCAAGGGTGCTCCAGTTTTCGTGGTGGAGTTTTGTAGTACTGTCCCAACAAACCGTTTACTGATCATAACTTATAATGGTACTTACTTCTAAAATAAACGAACCAACCGATCTTTCTACCCGCACTCTTAATTTCGTGGTTTATTGATAAATCGTCAACATTTTCGTCTATACTACAGCAAGTAAGTGAGCACACAATATAACTTCACTAGAAGAAATCATTATCAATTCATCATCGTCAAGCATTTCATTGCTTGACCATTATGAATAAAACATTCTTCTGGAAAGAGGTACTCAACGACTTATTGAAAAACTACATATGCAAAAGCCGTTTACCAATTTCTCTGCGGAACACAGAAACACGGCTCCTCTTTTGTAACACGAATAAATCACGGTGCATTCACGGCGCAGCCGCAGCTCCCATTTCCAATGCCACCGTCACTTTGCGGGGTAATATGGTCAATTTGCTCGGCGCCAAATTGCGTTGGTCAGACGTGATACTGAACGGCCGTACGTTATAGGGTTTATGAAATTTTGCCGTGTTATAAATTTTGGAACTCCAAACTCAAACAATGCAGCGTAGAATAGTTGCAGTATGCTAAAGCATTTGCATCTTTTTTTAACTGCTCACGTTCACTCTCAGTCTCGTCATGACTTTTAGCTATATATTAATATGGACTTAAAGGATATTTTTTTAAGTGATATTCGACTCTTTTGGTTGAATATTTTACCTGATCAATGGCCTAGTGATGGACCACCGCTCTTAAATTCAGAGAATTGACTCCGGGAGAACAAAGTTGCGGGCGGGCCGCCTTTAAATGCTAACGACGTTTTTATCATTTCTGTTTCCGAGCCTCCCCTGCCCTTGTCCAGCTTTTCGTAGCTGAACGAGAGAAGGGGAGGAGTCTCCTACATAACCCGGGTTCACCTCTGAATCCGGTGTATGCGTTAAAACAGCATTTTATCTAGTAAAAATGGGCCCCTTGTAAAAGATAAATAAGTTTTAGATATACTGATCTTATCTTTATGTGATAAAAATGGCTTTGTTTCGAAACGACCACTTAAAAGAGCGTCAAATTCGCCACTTCAAAATTATAATTCATTGTTTGCGTACCGTCTCACAGTGTATAGTCTGTGACCCCCGATTCTGAGAAGGCAGCGGCGCGCAGGCGCGCGGCGTTTCGTTTATATTAGTTTAATGAGAACGCGTTGCAACTTTTTACTTCACTCTTTTGCAGTAATAAATTGCATAAGGGCTGCCATATTCGGGACATTCCCACCGATCAGACAATCCTCGGAGATCCTTTACAGAACACTTTAAGTTAATGGGATTTTCTAACGTCACCGACTAGTGGAAGCTGTATAGAAAATTGTTACGTATCTTTTAAGTTGCATGTGATGAATACTAGTATTTAATTATGACATTCTTGAATTACTTACTATGTTTCTTCAAATAGATCCGTATTAAGTGTTTAATATTAATGTATATTGTTCAAGTAAACATTTTTATAATATAAATTATTAACAGTAAATATTATTTTAAACAAGTATTAGATATACGCTAGTGGTCACCCGCCCGCTTCGCTGTGCGAATATAATAGATCAATGAATGCTAATCATAATAATTATTAGGTTTTCTAACTTCATATATAGCCTATCGTTTGCACAATCTCATGTTCTTACTACATACAAATTTTCATCAAGAGCCGTCACCCGCCCGCTTAAACTTGTGAATAAAATTTCCTTTTTTTTAAAGCCTATCATTTACACAATTTCATGTTCTTACTACATACAAATTTTCATCAAGAGCAGTCACCCGCTAAACTTTTTTTTTATATAGCCTACCATTTGCACAATCGCATGTTTTTACTACATACAAATTTTCATCAAGATCGGTCAAGCCGTTCTTGAGTTAAAAGTGGACATACAGACAGACAGACAGACAGACAGACAACAATTTCAAAAATTGTAGAATTGGTGTCAGTGAGTCATAAAATGAATATTTATCCCAAAATTTGTCAGTTTGCAAGTACACACAGAGCCTACAGATTTATATAGTAGTATGAGTATAGAAGTATAGATATAGATTATAAACATTGGTTTTGAGACTCCTTATAGTGTAGGTTGTGGTATAATCGTCCCACAGTTGGGCTCTGGCCTTCACACATGGGGAGATAGGGCCACGCTGTAGGCTGTAGGTACAATAGACCAAAGAACAAAATTAGATATACCTTCGATGAAGTACATACTTGATCGATGATATCAACGCACTGAAATATTAGCGTTTCCAATTATTAATACTAACTAATTACAATAAATTAAACTTAGGAATGTCATTATATAATTTGAAACTTTATAACGTCATACAATCTCGGAGAATGGCGTTAATGTTTACAACACAGTTTAATATTTCTGCAGGTTCGGTTTCCATTTTTGTACTTTACCCTTGTTACTGTTCCAAATACAGATTGTGCTTATAAATTAAAAACACATATATTTTTTTAAAAAGTAACGGCATCTACACTGTTCTTCTGCTTCATCGCCACTTAAGATAAGTGTCAGCTTAATCACCACGCTTGATAGATGAAGGTTGGTGTTCAGAAACTCGAGCTATGCATCGAAACATACGAAACACGCTTCAGAATCTAACTCAGGTTCTCTGAATATCGGGCACGTTATACCACTTATTAGGCATTTTTTTTTATTTATTAAAAATAATGACTTCAAAATTTAAGCCAGGAAAGTCCATAATCCTCAGTAATGCTGGAGCCCTCACAGGCATACAATGTGTTATTACTGTTTATTACATAACAGTGGGTTCACTCTCGGCTCTTTGCACGTGAGATAACTCGAATAATTATCGTCAGTGGTCGCAGATCGCGGTGACCGATTGGAGATTGTACGTGAAGATACGACAGCGGTAGGATCAGAATATATACGAGTATACACACCGATTGTATCAAGAAAGAGGATTGATGAATTAACACTTATTTATTGTTCGATGTAAAGTAATTAAGTATCATCAATTCATTATACCTTAGCTTACACATTAACATATATATGTACCTAACCTACTTATTACATAGCTTTCTTATAATGAATAAGATATTGATTAAAGATAGGATTGCAACTCACCTGGATTGTCTAACAAGAGGTGCCGCTGCTTCAATGTCATACAATTTACAAAAAAAAAAAAGTGCAGGTTCAAATCCTGCTCGTGGAATTTTTTCAACATTTGTTTTTGTAATTTGTTTCGCAACAAAATTTGCGTTATAATTATATAAACAAAACAAAAACATTTTATAAATAGCTTGCCTACTTCTTAACTGTATTTGTAAAAATCATGATCGGGTGTTAATGACGGTAGTTGTTGACATTGAATGGGTGCCTTTGACTTTCAAAGTAAAAAAGTAAATAGTATTGAATAATTTCGGCGGGCTGGTTAGAACCACGATAGCTCAATTGGAAGAGCACCTGACCCGGTATGTCAGAAGGGTGCAGGTTCAAATCCTGCTCGTGGAATTTTTTCAACATTTGTTTTTGTAATTTGTTTCGCAACAAAATTTGCGTTATAATTATATAAACAAAACAAAACCATTTTGTCATACAATTTGTCATTTTCAGTATAGTTACCAAACGGTGCTCGTGTCGTGCCGGGGATATAGAATTGCACCGCCCCATCGCTTCCCGTGGGTGTCGTAGAAGGCGACTAAGGGACCATTCCAGAGGATGGGCAGCAACGTCTCTTTGTGATCATTCTCACCATACTGCGATCACCAACCCGTCTGCCAAGCGTGACGATTAAAGCACATTTCTTCTCAAACATGGCGGAGGTCTTTGTCCAACTTCGGAGGCCTTTGGGCTGATATTATGAAGATGATCAAATCAAATGGTAAATAAAGCTCGGACTCAGCCCTCAGGTGATAAAAAGCGTTTCACACCTAAATGTGGATGCGTTATCACAATAAATATGAAGAGGCAAACCTATTCGTGCAATATTTTTTTTTTAAACATGCCATAAAGTTTTCTATTTTTAGACCTGAAGCAAATTCTAAGTGTATTGCTTCTGTGGCAAAGCAAACAAAGACACACACATATGATTTGGTTTCTACTGACTTTCTGATTCTGGACTGCTTTATCATTATTGGTCCAGCAAAGTCTAAACCACGCACAGTAAAGATTGCAAAAAAGAATTTCATATTATTATTTATATAATTATAATCTCATAATATATTGTAAATAATAATAGTTTTTTTTTGTGTTGTTGATATTTAAGAGGTCGACTTATTAAATTTACAAATATAAATCATTCAACGTAACAACGTCAATAATGTGGCAATAACTCTAGTAATTAAAATATGTGTTAAATGGCTTCGGTTCTAGGGCACACGTTCAGTTGTAAATTAAAATTAATTGACAACTATAAATAGTTACCATTAATATAATGTCACAATATAATCCAACAGCACTTAAGCTCTAGATAAAAGCTTAATTTTACTGTAATTATTTTCAATATTTCGCGCAGATGTCCGGCAAAGAATAATAATAACGATGTAAAGATAACCTTTATTTTAATTTATCGGGATCAGAAACTGGTTTCTCATTAATGGCTGGATCATCGCGTGATCTCTGCTACCTAGTCCAGTGCTTCTCAAACTGCTGCAAGCGTCTCTGTCGGCTATGTGGTCGTGCTACCCCGTCGAATCTGTGTGCACTTGGAATAAGATTAAAAAACAATTAAAAAAATAACAACTGTATTGTCCGTGAATAGGTTTAACTACCGGTCCATGATTCCCAGCAGGATACTGTAGTATAGTGTAGTGTACACACGCCTGGACATCAACCTACCACAAACTGTAAAATTTCCTCTATAGACTTTGAACTTTATCTAAGATATATGGTTGAAAATGTATTAAAGAAATTTGACAGTTTTGGATAGGTTGATGTGCAGGCGTCTGTATTTTGAATAGCAGCAGGGCTTGTTCTTTGTACGCCATTTTATCTAAGACTGACGTCTGACACAATTTAACTGACTGTAGTTCAGTTAAATTGTTTTATAACACATTATTTTATATAATTTCTCTTTCATATATATATTTCTAATACCATGAGTAGATCCATTTCGGAGATTTCAAATTATTTCCGTATTATTAATAAAAACAGTCACTTTTTGTTGTTATTTATAATATTATGATTTGTATATTGCAATATGACATGTAAAGAGGGATTTATAAATAATAATAAAATATAGTGAAAAAATTAAATGCCTACCCGCCCAACCAGGAATCGAACCTGGGTCTTATTTAAATCAGCTTTAGTGCAGCAATTAACACATAAAAATAAAAAATAAAATTTAAGGATTTACAAGTTTCTAAATAGGTTCGTGACGTGGCTCATAGAACTGAATTAGAAAACGTTTCAAACAGAAGAATCATAAACTTGACCCAGCCCGTAACCATGAAGCAGCTTTTCTTAAACGACGTATATTTGAGTAACAATGCAACACGAAAGTTTAAAAGTACACACGCCCGCACATCAACCTACCACAAACTGTCAAATTTCCTCAATAGACTTTGAATTTTATTACCAAGGAATACGGTTGAAAATGTATTGAAGAAATTTGACAGTTTTGGATAGGTTGATGTGCAGGCGTCTGTACATATCATTAAGAATCTTTGACAATTCACATTAACGTTTAAAAAAAGAGTAAAGTTTTTTACGCCTTATTATGTCCGATTTATTATGTTATTATGTCCGACAAACAATTGAATTTCTATTGTGTCTGGGTCTGTCGGCGGTCAACCTGTTAATAGAATTCCTCGTTGTGACCTTATTAGACTGTCCGACCCACAGCTCTCTAGCCAACGAACGTGTAGACTAGACACTTGTAGTGCAAAAAAACCATTAGCAAGTCGTAATTAAGTGGCAACAAAAAGTTTGAGAAGCGCACGCCGCGGCGGTCTTTGGGGCACAGTCCGCTGCGCAGCCGCAACATTGTTGCTTGTTAATACTTATCAACTATTCATCGCGTGCTTGCACTCCGAATGAGTTAGCTGAAGCTCTTATGTTGCATTCACACTCACCTGACGGTAATGGCAACACTGCAACAACTTTGTTGCAAATAGAATTAGAAATGGAATTGTAAAAGCCATTAGGAGCATCATCATCGTCATCAGAATTTTTATTATTTTTTTTTTTTTTATACTTAGCACGGCAAATGACTCCACACCACCTGATGTTAAGTGGAAATGGAGTCCAGACGCGAAAACAACTGGTGCAGCGTGAAAACAACGCAGCATCAGTCAACTTCACTCTGCCGGCCCACAAGGTGCTTCTTCACGAAATATGAAAAATAAAAATAATAATCAGACACAATGTGTGTTATGGCATCAATCATTTTCTGCGAGACCTTTGGGTGGACCACTTTGGATTTATTGTTCTCATTTCTACTTTATAATGGTAACTAAATGGTATGGTAATTAAAGTTAAGTTACTTATTTGATAAACACACCCTAAAAACCTATACTGTAAGATATAGGTGTAATAATGCTTTCAAAACAATAAATAAAATAACAGAAAAATATTTATTTGGAACAAGAATAAGTGCATCAAAATTAACGAAAGCGCGATAAAAATTGAAGTAGTCATAATAATGACATTTATTTGTGTATTCATTACATGAAGCTGTACAAAAAATCTTTATAATATTTAAAAATATTTATTACCTACTTTTATAATAATAAAAACAAAATAACATTGTTTTCTAAAGATTACACAACTAAGAGAGAGAATTCCCTTAGCGAGAGTGTGAATGCACCATTATAGAGGCAACATTCGCCGGCGCGGATACGAAATCGACCGCTAGCAGAATTAAGCAGTGCCTACGCTTTTTACGGTTCCATCTTTAAATGCTACTTCGTTAAAATTAATATAACTATGTGTATTTGTAATGGTTTATGCGATAATGGACTCTAAAGTGTGGCGCTTCCCTTCCAATATATCCATTGATCTGGTTATTAATGCGTTTGACTTACTATGGTAGCCAACAACTATGGCAAAGACGATGAGGATGATCGTACTAACGATGTAGAATCGAAAAGAAAGAAGTAAATAAATTTAACAAATTCAGGGTAATTTTAAAATAGGTAAAAGCAATTTTAATTAATTAATTATTAATTAATTTAGCCTGACTTTTCATGGATTAGACTCACTTTTGGCTAAATAAGTAAGTAGTCTGTTGACTCTTGTGCACGAGTTCACTGATGCACGAGTTCACTAGTGCACGAGATCACTAGTGCACGAGTTCACTATTGCACGGGTTCACTATTGCATGGGTTCACTAGTGCACGGATTCACTAGTGCACGGGTTGGACGCAATAACTTTCCGCATGGCGGCCTTTTCGCTAAAAAGCAATTTCTTCCATGCAACCATGTGTTGAACTGAACAAAAAAGCTGAGAAATGGGCGGTGAATGGTGTTTTCAGAAATATAGGTTGACGTTTATTTACACACAATATAAATATACTTAATATATACGAATGCATATACCTACATACATATATACATTAATTTAATACATACATATAATATTGTTTTCTAAATATAAATAAACTGAATATATAATATATGATATGGACAAAGATTTAAATTATAAAGGAATGGATAACATTATTGTGACAGAGATAGATAGTGCTCCCTAACTTGTTGCTTAAAACTGTCCGAGGATTTTGCACACTTGACATTTTCAGACAATGCATTCCACAGACGGACAGCATGAACTAAAAGGATTATGTGAAAAATTGTACTGTACATGCTCCAACGAGAAGATTTTGAAAAATTTAGTAGCACTCCAATAAAAGGAAATCTTGTGGGGCATTAATCTCGAGCCTCCCCATTCACAAAGGCAGAAGTTATTCTGAACTATCACGGTGTAACAATACGCTGTATATCATCAGCCGGACGACAGGAGGGGGTGGCCACCACAATAAATTGTGTATCGCTGCCAATGACCCGTGTCTATGCTTATATGTTAATTAATGTGTGCTTCATATGAGTCGAAGTACTTATTGTCTTGTACATATATTTATGATGTCTTATGTAATGAGACGGCTATTATTTTATCATCATTATCAGGGTGAACAGGCATTATCTAGGCAAGTATGCTACATCCTAGGCCGCATCATCGCTTACTATCAGGCGAGATCGCGGTCACATACTTGACTATAAAGAATAAAAAAAAATATATATATACTAATCCACTGCTGGGGGCCTACCGCCTAACTCTATTGCTATCGCTCTCGCTATCGCGCTCTATAGTTTATGGCGTAATCTTGTCATTTCGAAAGCGATATAAAAGCAATATCGAAAGCTATAGGCTATAGCTTTCGATATTGCTTTCTTAATGCTTTCACATCGCTTTCGAAGTGACAAGATGACGCCATAAACTATAGAGCGCGATAGCGAGAGCGATGGCGATAGAGTTAGGCGGTCGGGGGGCTGGTCACAGGCCTCTCCGAGTGCACGCCACTGAGCTCGATCCGCGGCTACTCTCATCCAGCTCTTGCCAGCCACCTTGCGAAGCTCGTCGCTCCACCTAGTCGGAGGGCTATTTACTTGGTATTGTAATATTCTATATTACCCATTCTAGAGCTGACGAAAGTCGTTTCTTGGACCTTACACACACGCGCGACTTTAAACCAAGCCCTAGTAGGGTGGCACACCACTGTTCAAAAGGGAACAGTGATATCTATCACTGTGAAAAACATCTGTTTTTCATGGGAAAAACATCTGTTTTTCAAATGTTTGTTTGTCAAATAGGACAACAACTGATTTTAGTATATAGCAACAATTGAATACAGACCAGGGAGCCTATCGCCTAACTCTATCGCTATCGCTCTCGCTATCGGGCTCTACAGTTTAGGACGTCATCTTGTCATTTCGTACCGCCTATGAAAGCAATATCGAAAGCTATAGCTATATAAGCCTATATATAAGCCTATATATAAGCCTATATAACCGCTCAATTGTCGAAACGCCACATAATGGTACGAACAATTGACTTTACCATTGTTATACTGCTTTCATAGGCGCACCTAAATGACAAGATGACGTCATAAACTATAGCTATAGCCAAAGCAATCGAGTTAGGCGGTCGGGGGGCTGCTTCCTAGCTGTCATTCGCTAAAATTTCAACCTTATATGGCGACGAAAACTGGACAGGATTACTATGTCGAACATTGGTTCCACTACCATACTTAAGCTGAGCTAAGCTGAGCGGTACTGTTTGTACCCCCAATCGAAGTGAAAGCCTTCTAATCTGACACCGGTGATCTTACCACTAGACCAGAGAGGCGGTTTAGGCTATTATCTTTTTCTATCTTCTTATATATTTATGCGTAAGTAAAAACTGTGTTAAGCGCATTGCGCGTACGGAGGAGAGTGAGATTTTGTATATTTCGAATTCGCATGGAGAAAGAGTGCAGAAAGATAAAAAGTATGTTAGTTTTTTTTAATACTATATTAACAGTGCCTTGATCTCACCTGATATTAAGTGATGATAAGGCCAATGATGGAAGCGCAACTTACCCGGGATCCTCAACTAGTGAGGTACTGGCTCTAGCTGCCGGAACACAACAATGCTACAAACATTGATGTTATGGCGACATATTTAGATAAGATGGTGGTAGCTAGGCAGGCGGACAAATAAGCCCTACCACCAACCAAACCGAGTACACAAACATGTACCCCCGCTGGGAATCGAACCCGGCACCTCTGGGTCTAAACCGGTGGTCTTAGCCACTAGACCACAGAGGCGGCATTAGTAATATACATTACTGTTGCTTTAGCAGCGTCGTTAACAACCACCGATCTGCACTGGGTCCGCGTGGTGGTTCATGACCAGGGGGCCTACCGCCTAACTCTATCTATATCGCTCTTGCTATCGCGCTCTATAGTTTATGGCGTCATCTTGTTATTTTGAAAGCGATATACAAGCAATATCGAAAGCTATAGGCTACAGCTTTCGATATTGCTTTCATATTGCTTACATACCGCTTCCGAAATGACAAGATGACGCCATAAACTATAGAGCGCGATAGCGAGAGCGATGGCGATAGAGTTAGGCGGTAGGCCCCCAGTTCTCCCTATCCATCTATCGTGCCCCAGCAGTGGGATAAGATGAGCTGATGATGATAATGATGATAACATACATTACATATACATATGGTGAATTGCGTTTGATTTTCGTCCACTGGACGAGCGCAAATTATTTTGATATTGATTACCGCTAGTTAATCTACCGATCATAAAACGCTCGCCCCCGCGGCAGCGCGACAGAAGTCGCTAGAGAAAAAAATCTATCCATTTCACTCCGTGTCACTCACTAGAAGAAACTAATTAAATTTTCGATCTTATCTGGAACAGATGTTTGACAGTGGCCGATTTTATCTCCACACACACAACCCGCTTCAATTCTAAGCCGCTCTTAAACATATCCTTATATATATAGTTATACGGTACACAATCGAAGGATACGTTACCAAAATGTAACTTTCTAAATAAAGCAATGTTTACTTTAAATCACTAATGTGTGCGGTTGATCAGGGTTTAGTTGGACGAACGATAATTAGATGCGTTTAAAATTAAAATAAATCTTTGGCCAAGACTTGCGAGTTAAGTTAAGGTTATCTATTACCGTTTAACGTTATTTATAACGTCTTAATATGTTTAACTTATACCCTTTTAACAGGTTCTCATTAATTTAAATAACGATTATTATGATCAATCATCGGTCTAAGCGTAGGTTATATACTTAATACTGCTTTTTACATAGGTTAGTTAAAAATAATTATAAAAAAAGGCGTCAGCAACTAATTTTTTACTTTACCAACAATGGCGGAAAAGTGAAGAGTCATGTCTGCGGTTTAGTTTTATTTTCAAAAATTTGTGTTATGTCGAATATTAATGTGAAATAATGGTGGGTTATTAACCGTTAAGTGTTCGTAAGTGTGCATGAGTGTTGGGAAATGAAACAAAACAGTGCAACTAGGGGAGACCGGGGATGGTTGACTAATTTTTTACAAAATCATACATATTTTTTGTGTTTTTATACATACAGACAATAAAAATACATCAATGGACAGAAGAACTAAGAATTAAACTTATAAAAAAATATAAAAACTAGTCCATTATTCAATATAATGATCATAATTTAACGCATTTTACTGAATACCAACTCTTAGTCATTTTACCCCGGGTCCGAGGTAGATTGACTATATGCCCGGGGTAAGTAGACTTACGTATCAATAAGTGACAAATTATGAGAAGACTCAAGTAATAAAACCTTTTTTTATAATTTAACAAAACTTTTTATTCAAAAACAATTTTAATCAGGTACAGACATTATCTTACAATAAGTCTTTAACAAAACTATCAACTCTTAGTTTTTATTTGAACATTTATTAGTTTTATTAATTAAACAGTTTTAAATCAACTTTTCTTACGCTAGAAATTAAATGCACATTTTTATTGCTCTGTTGAAATTATAGTAATTACTAAATATCTATTTTTAGTATTTAAACTTAATTATCTATATATTTGTTTTATCATCAAAAGTATAAATCAATTTGTTTAAACTAAAATAATAATCAGTCTCATATTAATCTTTGTATTCTTAAAAAAAACAGACAAGTTATCAGTCTTCAATATCAGAAGTGCAATGTTTGCATTCAAAAAACATTAGATTACCTCTTACACATTTGGAATGAGCCCCTAACTTACAAGTTATGCACTGAATCCATTGTTCGCCTGGAACACTATCGACGTAGGATTCAGTGCACTCTAAACAAATCGTACTGTCGTCATCTGAATCTACAGCATTACCGTCATTTTCATCGACGGTTTCATCAGCAATCTCATTAACTTTATTCGTTCTTTTTCCTTTGCCCTTTCCTTTTCCTTTTTCTATTATGTTTTTTGTATCTGTTTTTTTCTTCTGAAAAGCTTCTCTTTTGTTTTTCATATCTAAAAGATTTAGTTTTTTCGGGGTGTCGGTATATAGGTGTCGGTATATATAGTACTTTTACGTTTCCGAATATTTCTTCTATTTTCTAAAAGTGGCGCCGCTTTTGGAAAGGGTCTTAGCTCTTCAAATATTGCTGATGAAGTTAAGGCCAGGTTTAGATTGTGTAAAGATGGGGGCATCTTTTGGTGTATCAGCTCGTTCAGTCCTTCTTTTATAGGTCCTCATTGTACTGTAACAAAATAAATATTAAAACACGAATATAAGGTTAATTTACAAGATATTTTAAACTTCAAATTATATTGGGGTTGGTTGGCTAACTATTCACTACTATTACTATTCGTTTTAAGTTTCAATGGCATGGGTTACCTAAACACTGCCATCAACTTAAGAAATAATACATGAAATATGATTAATATGCACTCACGAAACACTGAGACTAATAGACAAATGGTTAACATAAAATGTGTAGGTGTCAGATGAAAAATATGCAATATTAAAATATTACTTACATGATACGAAAATAAATCACGTGTCACTGCTCGAAAACGGCGTGCGTCCGCGGCGCGGCGCTCCGGACGACTGAGCGGGGGGCGGAGAGTAATGCGCAGCTGGGCCGGGATGACGTAATACTCATATTGTTCACGAGTTTTTGACGGTTAGTCTACCTACCCCTATAGTCAACCATCCCCGGTCTCCCCTACTACTTTTCAAATTCTCTCAAGAAGTCCGCCGCCGTCCGCCCTACATCTTTACTGAGATACATTATATATCATTTCTCACTTCTCATTTTTATTATCATTCATCATCATTCATCATCATACTGACTGGAAGGAAATATTGTATATTTATGTATTACTTGTAAGAAAAATTACTTTGACACTGGCTAAATGTGCTAATCGCACGAAGATGGCTGGGAAAAAAGCCTATACTCTTTTTTTCTTTTAGTTGATGGCAACTAAAAGAAAGAAAGAGTATAGGCTTTTTCCCCAGGCAGGTGGGCTTCCTAGCTGTCATCCAATAAAATGTCAATGAAATACTATGAAATTTAAAAAACTAGACTCGAACACAGGTGTCAATACGATATCTACATATTGTTGTTTTCATAAGAATTCTTTCGGACGGTTGATTTGTTATGTTCCTGGTACTGGAACAGGTATAATATCCAAAATAACTGAGTATACGAAAAATAACTGGGCATATATGCATAAAATCTAAAGACTAATTGTCAGAAAATTTCATTCTTGTAATACGTCAGCAGACGTACCTAACGACCTAATAAAACTGTCTATTTATGATATAAGTTTCATATGGATAATTTTTATTGTCTTCATTCTAAGACGCGTTAAAAATATAATTGAGCTCTTAAGCATTTATTAGTCGAGTAATTTACTTGAAATAATATTGTTTTCGTTTTTTATGGTTTAGCATTTAATAACAACAATTAACTCTTACTTCCATATTTATGTATCGTATCCAAAATATGGTGTGTATTTTTTAATTTTGTACAATTTTATATACTACTTCTCTTTTTTTTTTGGAGAGAGATTGCTGATTGCCTCAAACGGCATTTTCAGCTTCACCGGGCTTATAATTGAACTTACTACATTCAAGGCCTCATTTCGGCTATTTTTAAAAGGAAGAAGTAATCAAAAAAATGATGTATGTATGTGTTTTAGTATACTGGGTTACCATTACCAATCAAGCTAAATTCACATCAATCTCATATTTTCTTTTCAAAACAAGCGTATGAATTAATACTACATACATTTATAGATATTTGATATTTCACTACGCGTGATGTTATTAGTTTTGATGTAATATTGTTTTAATGAACTTGTCGATGTGGCGTACCGTAGATAGATGCAGCTCGATTCTAAGTATGTAACACTGTATATTATAGGTTCGAACGTACCGTTACTTAAATATGTGCAGTGTATACCCTAACACATTGTACAGACGTGGTATAGACAGATGACTAAGGAGCATTCATAAAGCTGACAATCTCGTTTTGCAATATTTGCTATTTGAACGAAAGCGCTACATATCGGCCGAGAGCTTGTTCGCGAATGATTTAATGCTGTGCGCGGGCGCAGTCGCCATGGCAACGGGGTTCGCTCCAATAATTGGTCGAATGCCGGCCCCGGCGTAGGGTTCCGCATGGAAGACTGAAAACCCCGAAGTGGACATATGAAAACTATTAATAACGCCTCGAAAGACACAACTGCCCGCACATTTGCTTCGGATCTTTCACAGTTTTTCGCTCGCTATGGAACGCTTACTCCATTTCTCTGAGTCAATGGATGACACAACTAGGGTTTGCCACCCGTACTTTATAATAGAGAATTGTACTTTATGGGGGCAATAAAGTACGCGAAAATACTTTATATTACCTATTTTGAACGTTTCATTCAATTGTTTATACCTACCTACTATTACCAACTAAATGAAATAAAAAGTGGATCTTGGCCTCCGACAAAAGACTACGCCACTGCGTCAAGACGTTCCTTGATAATAAATATTCGTTAGATGTTGCCAGAAGGTGCAAAAAGTAACAAAAAATATATATCGAAAAAAATAATACTTTATTTTCAGATGTAACATATAACTATATTTCCTAAAAAAAAGGTGGCAAACCTAGACACCTAACATGGGTATACAGAGTTTTGTAAAATACCACTTAGTATTAAAGAAAATAAAGTCTGTTTTGTGTAACTAAATAAATAAATAAAAAATTAAACTCAACGGAACCCAACCCAAACAAAATTGCGCTTGACCCCTTATATATAAACGAACATTGCATTCCGATACAGGCAGAGATAACTTTTTAGCAAAAACTTTCGGCAGTGGCGTCCGTCCTTGTCTTTCACATAGCGAATGAAGAGGACAGACGTATCCACTTTAATTGCCATACGATAACCTCTTAGTGGTTTGATTTCTTCATCAGTCAATGTTGGCGTGAATTAATGAATCTGTTTGCCGTATGGATTGGGTTGTGTAGCTAATATTTCTCTTAGCCGGCTTGTAAACGTTCCCGTCACAGGTAAAATTAAATCGAATTAGTATATACAAGGTCCAAGAATCCGCCTGGATGCCTATGGATACCTAACGTATTATCGCAATAACAACAATAATAAAAAAATGTTTCTCTTCACAAACCACAGTAAGCAATGTACTTTACCTATAAATTATAATATTTTATAAGAATTCGCCTAAATGGCTATTATACCTCTTATCGCCATAACAACGTTGTCTGTCATATGCCAACAATTTGAGTTTAAAAAGATGTTTTCGCTGATAACTTGCAGAGATTCATAGCAAGCTATAGCAGCCTTTCGCAGTAGCTCCATTCCATATATATCTACAAAATGCCACTACACACACACATACTATAGGCCCAAGACACCGTACTAGTACCTATACGCGCTTCAGACATGCAGGACTGAGCCGATGTCCTAGCCTAGACTTTAGAGGTGCCCTCGGTTTGTTCCTCTCCCGATTCGATCTGAACCCCTCGGAGAATCTAGTAGGGACACGGTTAGTATAGTAACGGAATAAGTTTTTATAACAAAAAATGTATGCTGCACTTAAATCAAGTCTACAATCAATGGGTATTGGCTTAATTAATCACGCGCGTGCCAAATGCGGTGTGATGAAGACAAAACATAAATTAACCTGTGAA
Source organism: Eudonia truncicolella (assembly GCA_949315975.1). Classification (NCBI taxonomy): domain Eukaryota; kingdom Metazoa; phylum Arthropoda; class Insecta; order Lepidoptera; family Crambidae; genus Eudonia; species Eudonia truncicolella. The sequence continues at coordinate 13,364,900 of OX438837.1, read as the reverse complement.
TTGAGCCCAAGACGTCCGGATAACGAGCCGAGCGTTTAACCACTCAGCCAACAGTGCGAGGGAAATATGAAAAAACAAAAGCGAATAGATCCGTATTTATATAGTCGCAAAAATCATTTCAATTAATAATTTTATTACTTTCTCAGCATTCCACGGGTCGGCCATGAAAATGAACCCATAAACGTTCGCAATAAACGTTTATGCTACGCGCAGGTACACCATAGCGTATCAGCTGCTAGGGCATTGCGCTATAAAAGTGAATGCAGTGCGCTCGGAACCTGCCCCGATCCGATCCGAACCCCTCGGAGAATATAGGGAACGGGGAGACGCACTATCAGCGCTATATAGTGTAGTAGTGTGAAGAAAACCTCTGACGGTGCTTCGTTTCACACGGCTTGAGGAACCCTTAAAGTTTGTCACCATCCCCAAAAAAGTCAGTTGATGCTGAAAATGCCGCCTGAGGCAAACAGCAGAATCAGCAAACTCTCTATAAAATTGGAACATGTAGTACTTAAGGCGCTGACAACCATGGAACAGCGCTCTCTGTCGATCTGCCTACAAACAAGTGATGCTAATAGTGCGTGATTCTATTCACTAGATTCTAGTTAAAAAAAAACTTTAAAAACACTATTTATATAAAATCTAAAAGGGACTTTTTGGCGGGAAAGTGAAGAGTCATGTCTGCGGTTTTGTTTCATTTTCTAAAATTTGTGATAAATCGAATATTAATATGAAATAATGGTGGATTATTAACCGTTAAGTGTTTGTAAGTGCGCATGAGTGTTGGCAAATGTAACAAAACAGTGCAACTTAACTTTTCAAATTCTCTCAAGAAGTCCGCTTGAGGAATTAGTAAAGCCCCACATCTTTACTGAGATACTCGAGGGGTTGGGGGGGTATATCATTTCTCACTTCTCATTTCTATTATCATTCATCATCATCATACTGGAAGGAAATATTGTATATTTATTTATTACTTGTAAGAAAAATTACTTTGACACTGGCTAAATGTGCTAATCGCACGAAGTCATAAACTTAAGCAAAAAAAAAAAAAAATCTAAAAGTACAAGTAGGTATCACCAGTTCTCTATATTATTACGTATAGGTAAGTATTTCATTAACGTACTTTTAGTAAATGAAAAAGATAATCATTTACCGCCTTACAAATAAACAAAGAATAAGGTTCGAAAGTTATTCCGTGTTTTGTTCCTGTCATCTAAACGTCATTTCGTCAATTAGAGTAAAAGAGACAAAACACGGAATAACTATTCGGATCTTATTCCTTGTTTATTTGTAAGGGTGGTAAAATAAATCATGGTATGTTTAGAGGTTTGTTAGAAATTGTGCGTTTCGAAAACAATCACATTGTTACTAACATAGTCTTTTACATATAACATATATTTTTCTTGGAGTTGTAAGTATGTTGTATAAAAACCATGCATAAAGAAGCCCATTTCAGACTAGCCCTAGACTATTTCCTCTGTGCTCCTAGCGACGAAAAACTCACTCCTTTACACACTCCAACACTTTAAATTGACATATCTGCATGTATACAAGTAGTTAACATCATATTCCCACACGAGTGATCTATTCTGATCGAACAAAAATATTTTCAGTGTCCGCGCCATTTAAACTGGTTTTGATCAGCAGATCAAAGACCACTTTGGCGTTTTAAATTAATTGCCTATTATTATTTTGTGTGACAATATCACTACGAAATTCAGAGCCAATTATTTGGAAATTAAAGCGGAGGAAAAAGGAAAGAAATAAAATGTAATTAAGAACCAGAAAGAAGAAGAAGAAGAAGATTGTAATTTTTACCGCCTCTGTGGTCTAGTGGCTAAGATCACCGGTTTAGACCCAGAGGTCCCGGGTTCGATTCCCAGCGGGGGGTACATGTTTGTGTACTCGGTTTGGTTGGTAGTAGGGCTTGTTTGTCCGCCTGGCTAGCTACCACCATCTTATCTAAATATGTCGCCATAACATCAATGTTTGTAGCATTGTTGTGTTCCGGCAGCTAGAGATAAGATAGCCAGTACCTCACTAGTTGAGGATCTCGGGTGAAGTGCGCTTCCATCATTGGCCTTATCATCACTTAACATCAGGTGAGATCAAGGCACTGTCCTTACCTGTAAATATAAAAATTATAAAAAAAAAAGAAGAAGAAAGTTAGTGGAGAAACCCACATTAACCATGTCGGAAAAAGTGTACCTGAGAGACGAACTGGACGGCCTCGCAAGTGAGTATTCTATCACTTTCAACTCTGTTTTGTAAATAATATCATTGTTTTTATTTATATGCAATACCTGTTTATATCTTTTACTTTGTTTCAAACGGTTTCTGTAGCAAGAACGAATGAATGCAAGCAAAATAAATAACGAATTACTCGATAATATTATGGTGCAGTACTGATGAAGACGACAACAGTAGTGGCGATGAGGTAGCATAAGTTTAGTGCTTTCTATCCTTGTAGTTTTTAATTTTTTTTAATACAATAGGCCTGCATTGTATATATGTTTTATTTCACTAGAAAAGGTAGATGTACACATGCCTGCACATCAACTTAAGACAGAGAGTAAGCTTCATACAAACGCGCTCGAGCAACGCACACATAGATAACCCCCCACGGACACGGAATCTCGCAACAGCTGGTTCGAGATGATCCGATATTCCGTTATGTCCGTTGTGTGCGTGCCGTTGGTCGAGCGCGTTATGTACACACGCCTGCACATGAACCTACCACAAACTGTCAAATTTCCTCAATATACTTTGAACTTCATACCTAAGGCCTAATTTGACAGTTTTGGATAGGTTGATGTGCAGGCGTCTGTATTTTTAGTTATATTAATGAAATGTGACTCTTTCATTATCAGTTTCTGACAAAAACCACCAATGTCCAGTAATCTTTACTTACAGCAAGCTACGGAAAAAAGTAAAGTGTGCATTCCTATGTGTATCATACAATGTTAAATAGAGTCTAGTTTCAGAATAACTAGATATTACAAGTAATAAAACGTTTTTTGGGACAGGAAAAAGTTTTTTCTCTCTCTTTTAAAGTTAACTATAATGTACTTTGGATGTTTTTGTAAATAACGCCTCAATTGTTAACATCTTTTTATTTTTTTATGCATAAAATGGTCAATTTTTAAATTGGCTAATTGGTTTGAGAGAAAAAGCTCTTAAGTTTGCTATTTGATACAGAAATTTCAAATGCCTCTTGAGAATGAATGAAGGTAATAATTATCATCTTATATAGATGCGTCTTATGTATACAGGTTATGACCAAAAAGCAAAACATAACTTTGTGCCCAATGTGCTTTGTATTTTAACTATAAAGTTACCACTTTCCCATTTTAACTATTTGAACATTATAAATGTTAAAAATATACCACATTGAAACTTTGAGAGCCTCTCTTGAAAAGTTATAATTTTGCACTTTGGCCCTTGACCCATCGATATATATAGTTGCCGCCCCAAGTGGAAATAAACCGATTCTCTTTGGCTGGTGTTCCTTCCTGAAATAGAGACCTGGCGTCTGTGAGATCAGAACTTGGGCCCGATATATCCGTCTCGGTCTTTCACCCGACGGCCGTGGGTGGCGACTACTTTCGCTGCCACTACACAAATCAAGAAGACAGAGAGTAAGCTTCATACAAACGCGCTCGAGCAACGCACACATAGATAACCCCCACGGACACGGAATCTCGCAACAGCTGGTTCGAGATGATCCGATATTCCGTTATGTCCGTTGTGTGCGTGCCGTTGGTCGAGCGCGTTTTGTACACACGCTTGCACATCAACCTACCACAAACTGTCATATTTCCGCAATAGACTGAAATTTATGCCATAATAATATGGTTGAAAATGTATTAAAGGAATTTGACAGTTTTGGATAGGTTGATGTGCAGGCGTCTGTATCAAGCTACTTTCTGGGGTCTTCTTGTTTTGTGGATCGGCTGAAACTATGCAATGTCTTTATGGGAGCGCGGCTGGTGTATTGTATTACGATTCATTTTAAACAACTGAAATGAGTCAACAAAAAAGTTTTTTGATTTAAACTGTAAGACTGATAAAGCGGTTTGAGTCTATCAATAAATAATTTTAAGTAAGTTTCCCAAAATTTGGGTACGTACATCAAGTAAAATGGTTAACAAAACTACGACGACGACCTCCGTAGCCGAGTGGCTTGCACGCCGGACTTTGGGCGGCGCTAACTCTGAGGTCCCTTGTTCGATTCCCGTTCGGGTCAATGTCGAATAACGAACTTTTCGATATTGTGTCGGGTCTGGGTGGTTGTGGTACCGTCGTTGTTTCTGATTTCCATGAAACGAGTGCTTTAGCTACTTACCTTGGGATCAGAACAATGTATGTGATGTCGTCTCATATTATATTAGTTATACTACCCACGAAGTATAATTTGTTTATTATGTTGGTTGTTTCGTTTTTCTATAACTTAGTTTAGCATCTTCACGTATTTTTGTACGACAACATCAATGATTGAATCAATTAGAATGAATGTAATATATTTAAATTTTCTCATTTAAGTGAATAATAGTTCTCGTAGATAATAAAGTTCTTTAACCCCAAGTCACCCGTGGCCATGTCGATACTAATAAAAATATTGATCATCCCTCAAACAGAGTAAATAATGTATATAACACTGAATACACAAGAAATGCTGGGACAATTTCCACCAATTACTGGCGCGGCTCCCGGATTCCTGCTATAACCAAACAGAGTAAAAAGAACGACAGCATTAAATCAAAGTTTAAAGAATGCAATTACCAGAGACAAGCAGACATTGTCGCTAGGCCGTGGGTTCTGAAAAGTGGGAGGCACCAGTTTTTCGGCCCGTGCCGGGGTCAATAACCGGGGCATGTTTCGACCATGCGACCATGCGTCCGTGGCTGCGCGGGCGACGGTGAGCGCGCAAGCTAAATATATGTGCGATTAATTTTCAAGTACAACTTAGTGAACTAAACTTTTACGTGCGCCTGTTTCCCTGTGACCACGGAACCTGTAAAGGTTATAGTCAGGATAAAAAAATATGTAAAAAAAACTGTTTCTTTTCAAATTCAGTTTGCGTAAGTTAACTTTAGAAAACATTATTCATTCACAAAACATTACGCAATCTTACGACCGATTTTTCTAATACACAATGGGTTAAAATTTAAAATCACGATAAAATACTGCAAGTGTGGGATTTGACAAACTCGTTTTAACATTTATTATACAAATATGAATAATGAGTTAAAGATAGGCAATATCTATTTACAAATATGTATAAGTTTTACGCAATTATATTGCAAACTAAAATTAAATTCAGCAAAAATGTAATTTAACAAATGTAAAGTTTGCCAGATTAAAGCTGTCGCTTTAAAGTCATCTTCTAGTCAGATTCTAGCATAGTTCTAAAGAACTCAAAAATTATACGCCAAATAACGCTCATCGATTCGGATAAAATGTTTCATCACGATTGCAGCTACGTTAAGTGAGCGCGCTATGGTGTGGAGTCGGGTGCTAAGGAGCTGAACCCGGCCGCTCCCACACTCCGCTCTGGTTCGCTTTTTTCGGCGGCCGGTTCTTGCCAAATTGACGGACAGTGCCCGCGAGGAAATTCACTCCAATTATATAGCGCACAGAAATAATGATTTGATTGTTTCAGCCAAATCTGGATTTTTAATTTTGAAAATTATGCATTTCAAATCCAAAAGGGTTGGTGGTAAAAAGTTTATAATGTTATTGGAAGGCTACCCTACCCTATGGATACCCTAGTTCCTATTTCTCCCTCATCACTGCATTGCTGTCTTCAAGTTTGAAGTTTCCTAGATCCAATGCAATTATAGGACATTCTTTAATCATTGAAACTTACAAATAAACGGGTGAAATAAATAAATGAAAGAAATGTCTTACAAAAAAACAAAGTATAAACTCCGAATAGTTATTCTATGTTTTGTCTCTTTTACTCTAATATGAAATGACGTTTACATGATAGGAACAAAACGCGGAATAACTATTCGAACCTTATTCTTTGTTTATTTGTAAGGGGGTTAGAGTCTGCTACGGATACTTGTTGGATAACTACTTTCATAAAATATATATTATGGTGGCATAGTGGGTAAATAAATTAACTAACTAATATAAAGACGACAGTGTGTTTATAATCTTTCTCTGTGTCATCATCATCATCATCAGCTCTTTTAGGTTCCCACTGCTGGGGCACGAGCCTTCCCTATGGATGGATAGGGAGAACGGGCCATAAACCACCACGCGGGCCCAGTGCGGATTAGTGGTTGTTAACGACAGCTAATTCTCTGTGTGAATAACGAAAATTGTTTGGAAAGCTCGATACAGGTTTTTTTGGTATCAACTCCTATGGCGACTTAAAGAGCTTCATCATCAACCTCATCACAAACCTCCTTCGACCAGTTTGGTGGAGGCCTCCTTCGACCCCCTCCACTTCGTTCTATTTTGGACTGTCACTGTCAGTATCCAATTTTGGCCCGCTATCTTTTTGATGTCATCTTTCCATCTCATCTGGGGCCTGCCAACTGGTCTTTTATAGTCCCACGGTCTCCATTCCAACAGGCCCTTGCACCACGAGTCTGATTTACGTACGTACGTAAAGAGATTAATCAGGTTTATTGTTGGCGAAAAACTTATGGTTCTTCAAGCCATAGTGAGTGACCTGAGATCACTTTTCCATAATATACATACATACATATAATCACGCCTCTTTCTCGTAGGGGTAGGCAGATACCACTTCTTTCCACTTGCATCCTTACATACTTGTTTCCATAATATGAGAGCGGAAATCCCAAGGGCGACTCTGTTGGCTGAGCTTCGGCTCAGGCTGACTGTGTGGTGAGTAGTGGACCGCCTCTGGTATCACTTCCGGGTTCACTTCCCAGTGACAAGTTTAATTTCGCGCGGGTTAACCGCGGGTAGACTTGCAAAATATATATTTTTTTATAAAGTTTTTGTTAGCGCTTTGCATTGAAATGTAGCTTTTTAAAAATATCTCCCCCCATTTAATTCGTTTATCACAGTAGATATATCGTATTTATTATGCGCATCTTTTATGTCAACTTTACAAGACGTTATGACGCCCTCAGACTAGGTGGAGCGACGATCTTCGCAAGGTGGCCGGCAAGAGCTGGATGAGAGTAGCCGTGGATCTTACTCAGTGGAGTGCACTTGGAGAGGCCTATGTCCAGATGTGGACTAGTGTAGGCTGATGATGATGATGATGATGATGATTATATTATCGCATGATATATAAAAATATACTCTAACAAAAAAAACATAAAAACGTATAAAACCTATAATAAGTACACCTAAATTTTATAGCTAATGAAACGGATAAAAATTCTACACTCTACAATGTGGACTGGGAAAAAAAAACGAAAAAAAAAGCAACCACCTAGAATTTTCGATTGAAACCTATTCAAAGCCAAACTCGTGATTTTATACGCAGTTGGTCTAACCGCTATTGTACGATTTCCAGTCTTACATTAGTAGATATAAAGTCTAACTCCTCGAGACATTAGTCCGGTTCAAAGAACTGCACACCCACATCGAACTTGGCTGGATTTTCTTTTTTTACCATACATTTCTTGCTGGTGATGATTCGTACATTCATTTAAATAGCCTCGACATTAAGATAGAGAGCAATAGTCTGCTATTGTAGGCATTATTAAAATGATTGAATGATAAGTTCAATTCACTGATGGTAGACGAACTATGGATCGTGAGGCACATAGATAAAAGTAAAGTGATATAATGACTGGTAAAGGAACCGGCTTAAAAGTTTTGACAACAATAAGCCATGTCAAATATCAGAGGAAGGTTCATATTAAGGGTCCTTAGTTTATTGGTAAAAGGAAAAACAGACCTTGTCTAATTGTTTTTTAAAGTTTTCGCGAAAAATTTACATTTAGATAAAGTAAACACTTAAATATAGATCCTAAGTTATGCCAATGAAATTATAACAGTATAATAATATATTATTAAGTTAAATTGCAACTTACTTTGTAAAATATATATAAATACGAACAAATAGACATTACAGAAGTTGATTTAAACATATAAGAATCACTACATATTAAACTATACATAATTTATGTGAGATGTAACAACAAGTTAAGTTTTTTTATTGCCTACTGGAAAACACTTGGCCCTCATCTCACCTGATGTTATGTGACGAAAAGGCCGAAGGTGAAATTGCATTTCACGAAGAATCCTCAACTACTGAGGAACTGGCTATCTTATCTCTGACTGTCGAACACAACAATGTTACGAGCAATGTTGTTATGGCGACATATTTAAATAAGATGATAGTAGCTAACTAGCTAGCCAGGCGGACTTTATTATCGCATAAAAATATTTGTCATAATCAGTGTACATTAAACCTATTTATAAAACAAACGAATAATAAAACATGTACCAACGATAGATTGTCGGCCAATAAATATCTACAACGAGCGGTAATCTGTGGTGTCAAACTGTATTAAAATACACTTTTAATGTATTGTAATGGCCGTTGTTTCCATGCGCACAATTGTACTGAACTGTTGCCAAAATGGGGTCATTGACCCGCCCAGTAAACTTGTAAAACGCACCCACTGAACTCCGATCGGAAACGCGTAAAGCATTTTCGTGGCTGGTTAGGAAAGTTTTTACGTAACCTATAGACAAAGTTAGGGAGGAGCTCCTTAGTTCCTAAAACAACTGTTGAGTTGAAAACTATTCGGAAAACTGCTGAGAACCATATTTGTTGACCAAAGATAGGTTATGTATCATTATGGGTATAATTTTTATTGGCGAACTATTTTACAATATGAAAAAGCATTGAAAATAATTTCCACGTGCGGGTTTGGAACCCGCACCCTCCCCCGATATATCGGGTCAGGTGCACTTCCAATATGCTCGTGGCTCTGTCCATTCCGTGTCAATATATCAACAGTAATTACTTTTAAGTTATGAGCCAAAGGAGCTTTAATCAATGTCAACTAACAAAACAAAAAACGCTACTACATGGATTCTTTTAAAAGTGTTGTAAAAAATCAAATCGAAATATTAAAATAAACAATTCAATGTTCACTCTTCGTAATTCACTACAATTGAAACATTAACAAACAAATAGCGGTCAAACCTGTAATCGACACAGACATTTTATTCTAAACCAAGCAGCCGGTATTCGACATCCGGAAGCAGAGATGAAAGCTCGCCCGCGCCCGCGCCCTCCCGCGCACTCTTGCGCACTTTCGATCACGCATTACGAGCGCGCCCAGACATGTCGGCAATCGCTTTGTATCCAATAACGGGTCATTGGTGAAATGAATAGACATCTGGTACTTACTAGGTGGAGCTCGAAGGCGCAGTAGTTAACGCGCACGGTCTGCGATTGCTAAGGTCAAGCAACTTTTTCCAAAGCCAGTCACCGGATAGGTACTAAAACGTACGTTGGTAAAATTATGTTAAGTGTTTGTCAAGTCAAGTCTCATAAAAGTATTCTGATTAAGATGATTAAATATAGTTCCATTAAACCGCCGTAACTTAAGTAGAAGCTTTTCCCTATTTTTTGGATTTATATATTGACTGTTTCCATTGTTCTACTTTCTATTTACGATTTTACAATAATCTAATCAGCTTGTCTAGGTCTCAGACCATACACCTCTTTATTAAGAAGTAGTTATTAATCCTTAGGCCAGACAAGCAAGTATTATGAAAGTAGATTCTACGGTCGTCGCTAGAAATATAAACTATAAGAAGTATATCGTAGACATTGTTTCCATCGACCATGTAATAGTTAAGTTAGTTGCTTTTCTGCAATCTTCGGCTCTTCTCATCCAATTCCTACTAACCAGACACCCTTCTTTTATCGGCAATCTTTTAAAGGCACATCTTCAATCCTAGCTGAAGAGTGCCCTACAAAACGTTTGCAGAGACGCGGTCTCCACTCCAGGTTTCCAGGGTGATAAGCTTTCGATTTCGATCCAACGCCTCGAAGAATGATCTAATAATAGATTGGGACTTGCTTGCGTGACGTCATGCCCTCTCGAAAACCTTTGGGGATGTTCAATCAGCTAGGCTTGTAGAACCTTCAATTTCTCGCCCTAAAAATCCGTTTACGCTGTGAAGGAGGACATCAGGACATCAACGGCCAAAATGAATATATTCTCAAACAAAAATCCAGCTTGGTTTTTGTGAGTTTTTGATGTTTACGAAAACTAGAGTTTGTAACATTGAAGCAGCGTCCTTTGTTGATCAACGTGGAGAGTTATCGCTATACACATTCTTATTTTACTTAACGTGATCAAATGGTGGATGAAAATCGGACTCAGCACCCAAAATACGTTTAACCCAGCGGATACCGGTCCCCTGTGTTCTGTGCCGGTCCCTATGGCTAATATACAATCCCACGGCCACTTAGCTTGCTAATTCTTTGAGCTATGTCGGCAACTTTCGTTCACTGGCAAATTACTTCGTTCCGGATTCGATTCCTCAGAGTAAAACCAACAGAGAGGTGGAACTAAAAAGATACCACCATTTCTAAAGGTCAGAACATGAAACACAAGGGCTTGTTGTGTCATTTGTGCTATTTGCTACACTAAACACATGAGAATTCAGATTATTGTTTCTTGGACACGTTTACGATTAAATTTTACGGGCGTTTTACCATCACAACCTGACAATATTCTTCGAAAAATCGTTGAGCTTGTCTTTCTCATGAATTTATATTAAAAGATACTCAAATGAGGGCATAACCATAGCCAGAAGCGTATCTCGCCCGGTACACGCAACCACTAAGAAGGAGCACTAAGGCATAACACTACGGAGCACCAAACTTCAACTAACATGGCGTCAGACTTAGGCATTGTGGTGATAGGTAGCCAGACCGACTATGAGGTCAGATGGACTTCTGACGACCCTTAAAAAAGGAATCACCGGTTCAAATACCAGGGATGCCCTTGAAGTATTTTTATGTAGGTTGCGTGCTACGCTACAGCACAAATAAGCTTTTATCTACTTCTGTTGTTCTTACTTCTAAGCCTCAATTCTGCTATCTGAAAACGTCCTGAATCAAATCAAAGTGGCCTAGTTTTGACATTCAGGAAAATGTGAAAATTAGAGCAATAACACACCGTTGTTGACGTTTTAAAACACCAAATCAAAGTGTCGGTGTTGTCAGCAGTAAATTGACGTTTACTACCAATGGCAAAGGCAAGTACTGACAATGAAAGCTCAAGCCCAGATCGCATAGAACACCGCAGCTTATCGGCCGCAATAAGTCGTAAAGACCGCATTCCGCGGGGTACTGAACCCGGGGCCGGCCGCTCGCCACCATCGATCTAAAATCGCCCAATTAGAACATTCGATGGACATGCACGATTACGTAGTTGTACATTTGGTAACGTCGATGTAGCATTACTGGAAGTTACAATGCGTATTTATATTGAAATTAAATAAATATTTTTTTCAGGGTCTGCAACGAGTGATGTCAGTGATATTTTTGTTGCAAAGGTCCATAAGCTTAGGTGGGCTGTACGCCTGATTATCACCATCTTTTGTGGTATAAAAGAAAAGATAGTTCTTACTATCCTTACATGCCCTCTAATTTTATAGTGTCTATCTTCTTCTATCTTCTTTCGAGTTTGGCTATCTGGAAGACAGCTATAAGACAGCAAACTTGATAGTATTTATTAACGATATATAACGAGATATATTATTAACGATTTATGTGCTTACTGTGTTTTCTGAAATATTGGAACTTTGCGGTTTGTTTACGGGTCGCGGGGTACAATCAACAGCTAAAGTAAATGATGTTTACTAGATAGATTTCAAAGTTAAGTTTCGATAGTGTAAATCGGTATTTTCTATATAACTACAGTCAAAGTCTATAGGCACTAGTAGAAGTCAAAGGTTTCTCGATTTGCGTTTAAAAAGTTTTGACATTTTCGTACTGATTTCATATTATGAAACTTGATCAATAATCAGTTACTTTTGCTGTTGACTGTACCGAAATGTGTAAAGACTTAATATTTTTTATAGTCACAAAAACTTAGTCCCACTAGACACGCACGACAGAGCAAGTCATATCCATAATCTTTACTTCAGCGAGCCGACTGCCGCGTGAGTCAAGCTGATCGATGGCTGTGAATCAGGTTCTATCAGCTTTCATTCATGAGTGGGCCCGACAATGGAAGTTTTTTCTCTAGTTGTCACTTTGTGGTCCGCACACGCCCAGTCTGAGGGCGGTGCTTACCCACGTATTAATAGCATTAATATTGGGATTATCTAGTTCAATTTCTATGCGAATGTGGATGACGTCATGGTTTCATTACTAAGAATGTACGGTATAGTTTTAAATCACTATTGTTGATACTGTATGATTTAGAAAACATGTTATTAGGCCACTGAAATAATAAGATACAGAAGATTTATGATGAAGTATTTGCAATAAAATCAAGTATCATATGTATATTTTTTTATATAGTATAAAAAAATAGTTCATTACGATCTAAACGACATAGACTACATAGTTGTATTTCAACATTTGATGTTTTTTTTATCATATGGGTGTACTTTTTTGGTAAGGTGATTTTTGTATCTCTTTCAGCTTTTATTTAATGTTTAGTGGATATTTATTTCACGACACTTACTTACACCAAAATATCGTTAAAAACGAATGAGAAATTCACATTTCAATTTTGATTGCCACAGATTTGATAAACTGTCCACCGATTTATTTTTCTGTACACCGACTTGAGAAGGCAGGAAGGAAATGATATTACTATCCACCGACATGATAATCCATGACAATCCAAAAACAAAAAGGGTAACGAAAGTTCCTATTGCTATCTCTTTAATCAAACAATGACATATAAATCGCAATAGAAACTTTAATTATTTCTAATTAATCAAACACATTCGTCACAATAACAATTTTAATTTTGACAGTCATTAAAATAGGTAATTATTATTGAAAAACATTAATCACATTAGTCTGTAAAAAAATGGGTTTAAAAATTATGTATTTAGTATTCAACCAACTACCGTCGGAAAACACCGATATGATAAATCGAAACACCGACATGATAAAGCATACACCGATATGACAAAGGGACACACCGATATGAGAATGTGATACACCGATATGATAAAGCGTTCCAACGATCATAATTTAAGACACTGATATGAGAGCGAAGCCACCGATTAAATTTTTCTTGTCAGATCGGTGAAAATTATCAAATCGGTGGGCCAAAAAGACCAACGATTTCACCGATTTGAGAACACCGATCTGATAAAAAACACACTTTTTCGAATATAAAAAAATTGTGATATCTAGGGTAAATTTAATAACCATCAATCTAACTGCTTTAACCAATTATTTGAGAAGATAAAGCCACCACCGATTTGATATAAAAATTGTCTGGGAGTAAAAGCGGCGTACTTACGCTTTTGGCGGGAACATGCAGTAATTTGGCAAAAGTCTGTCCTCGTTGCGTGCTAGCACGTTACTAACGCTTAACGAAATTCGGGGAGAGGACACTGTATGACTTGTCTATGCATGAATATGTAAATGATGATTTGGCGCCAGGCAGTAGGTATGCCCGGGCCCGTCTGATGGAAAGTCCATGGTCATTTGCGACACCAAAGGGCATCACGCGAGACCTTCGTCCCGCTTGCCCTTTCTCCCACGGTCGCGATTACACCTATATACGCAATATCTCGTATCTATCTACTCCCCGTCCTGTATATTACTATGTAATCAGGTTTCTGATTCCCCGCCTGGCAGTGTCCTCGAACCGGATCACGCGGGAGTTTAACGGTGACGAGCGTTGCCGCCACATCACCACTCTGCACGCTTGGAACGAAAATAAAAATAATGTGATCACAACTCGTACCCAACAACAACAACCCACTCTACTGAGATAGCAAGGAACTGGGACGGTTCCGCAAAGTACCTTCTCGATGCCTTGGACAGATTGCAGCGTCGCGCTGAACGCATTATCGACAATGCAGAAGTGGCAAATACTCTTGAATCTCTGCGCGTGCTCTGTTCACAGCTACACATAAACAAACAGCCCAACAAACCGTTTCACCGCTAATCTAGTCCGGAAAAAAAAATTTATTTCACCCAAATGTCCTAGGTTTTTAAAGTTTTTGTCCAGGGTTTTTATTTGATAATTTAGCTGATGGAAGCCCTACTCGTGAAGCCTCAGCGAGGACACAAAATTTAGAGACTGCAGTAGGTAAGCTTGCAATCGCACGCATTGAAAACCTCTCTCGGACACGGAATCTCACAACAGCGCCCGGACTGGTTTGCATTGCATTTTTGCAATTGCATTTGGAAATCTGAAAAATTAATAGCCAGAATAAACATTATGATGAAGTCGATATCGATTTTGGCCACCGCTATGAGAACATTTTGCGGGAAAAGTACGTTTGTGCCTCTCAAGAAAAATAATCGTTAGTTATAGAATCTGTTATTTATTAACGACATAACTAATATTCAATTAAATTGAATCGTTTTTAAACTGATTGTTACTTAAATTGTTGACTTAAAAGCTTATTTAAGTAGAAAAAAAGTAGAGGGACAGCCACCGATTTCATAAAATTGGGAGTTTATGCCTTCACTTCAACTTTAAAATATTGGCTTAGACAAATTATATTTTAGCCTCAACCAGATACTCTATGCATAAATAAATAATGCAATACTTACAATATTCTCGTTTTAAAATACGAATTTCATAGAAGACAAAAAAACGGCGCCTTGGAAATTCACCCGTACAATCTACGTCATAATAAGTTAGGTTTTAACAGTACTTAGATAAGTTAATGCATGCAATGGGCATATTTTGATGAATTAATTCAAAGAAATATTTGAAATTTTTGTTAATGTTAATAAAAAATTAATAAAATATCTTACAGGATGCAACGCAAGTTTTTAGTATAGTTTAAGTTTAAGCAACTTCTTCCCCTTTTTAAGCACATTGCACAGGCGGAGGAGCGTGAGATTTGGTGCATTTAAAGTTTGTATGGCGAAGGAATCCCGAAATATGAAATATAGGTATACTGTGTTGCAAAAAATTTGTAAATCAGTTATTTTAATGAGTTACGGTTGAGTTTCGACCACTGGGCGACCACTAGTGTTTGTTAAAAAAGAAAACCAATAACTGGACAAGACATCTTTTTGTCTTGCATTTAACATTTCATTGCAACTTCCCGATTCACTTAACACAACATTGCCTTGTTGAATTAATCCAAACTTTTATTAAAACGAAGCTTTCCTCCGTTCCTCTCTCTCTATCCCGTCGTTAATTAGCAGGCAGCTCGTCACCGGCGTCATAACCACCAAGACCGATATTTATAACCATCGATGGGAACCCGACGCGAGTCGTGAGGTGAAATGTCACACTCAGAGCCCGGACAAGTTTGCCGGGGGCGACGACCCGACGCGCATTCCTTGCGCACGCGCATGCCCGTGTTATAATGCCGTTTGTTGTTTAGAAATTAATTAATGCAATTCCAACAGGTGCCTGAATGAAGGAAGCTTTGGAGAACTGGTAACATTTGCAAGGAGTTTTTATTTTAGCAAAAAGTACAAAGTAAAGGCTATCTGAGCCTTAATTCTGCTAATTTTGTAGAGTTTGCTATTGGAGGTGGCTTTTACAGCGTCATTGGGTATTTTGGGGTCGGCAAGAATCTTAATGGGTTCCTTAAGCCGTGTGAACAAAACGCCGTCCAGTGCCTTTATAGATGCCCCGAGAAGTTCGAATCTAATCGGGAGCGGAACAACCCGAGGGCACCTCTAACACCTCTAACCTAGTCTTGGGCCTAAGTGTGCATGTTTAGTATATCATGTGAATGTGTAGTGGCATTTTGAGGATCAAGCAGAGTTGATTTTGCTATTCCACAATAATGTCTCAGCGGAGTGATCACGACAAGATTGTGGACGCTATAAAAAGCTGAATCAAGGTCCTGTTTTTAGTGAGTCACAGTAGCACACAGTAAGTCTCCTCTTTTAAGTTTAAATATATCTGGTAAATAGCTTATATACTGTCCCACAGCTGGGCAAAAGCCCCCATCATTGAAATCAAGTTAAATTAAAAAATTGATGGGTATTGGATTAATCACCACGTTTGCCAAACACGGGTAAGTGATCGATCACAAACCATTGCGTCGAAATATCCGAAACACGCATTGCCCGACCTGGGAATTGAACCTTCGGGTATCGAGCAACCGAGGCGGCACGTGTACATAATAAAAAAACTCAATATTGAAAAACGAAGTGCTATGCACAAAATTTTGTGTTAGGTAACAAATAAATCGGTCTTAAGCCGGAAACGCCAGGTAAGACATTCAATGCCATGAAGTTTATTGATCTAGATATCGCGAAAAAAAGATAAATGAACTATTACGTATGTTACAATAAATATTAGATTGCTTAGTAATTAGTATTATTGCACATTAGCCGCAAATACCCACCCCACCGGGTTTTGGAATTTGGAACTCCTCGAGTTTCAAAATAAAATGTTTAACATTAATAATTGTATGAATAAAGTGTATGAGTCTGTTCGTGATGCGTGTGTATGTGGTGGATACACAATACATACAGAAACAGAATATGTGTTTTCTAATTAAAATCATTGGTGTAGGCTGGTAAGTATAATGCAAAATTTCAGATTTCTAGGTACAAACCCTTGGACCTTACATTACGAACGTTAAAATTTTGCAAAAATTTTCCCTGTATGACCTAAGGAAGCAAGGAATAAGACCTTATTTTCAGCAATAGAGGCACCTTGTTGGCCGGCAGAGTGAGGTTGACTGATGCTGCGTTGTTTTCACGCTACACCAGTTGTCTTCGCGTCTAGACTCCGTCTCCACTTAACATCAGGTGGAGTGGAGTCATTTGCCGAGCAAGGTATATAAAAAAAATACTCACGAGGTCACGGACTACGAGTTTATACGGACGAAGTCGCGGGCGATCTCTTGTTACAAATAATTTTCAAACATTAACAAAGCGATAGAGTAGCGTTCGTTCCCTTCCGGGATTGTACCAGCTTTTTTCTAATGTAGAACAGCCATGGTTTTCCGCTGTCTCGCGTGACTTCAAGCGATGAAGACTTAATACGATTCCATTGGGTATCGTGGATCACGACTGACGTCAAATATTTTGTTGAATGTTAATAGCTCACTCGCTGTTAGAACACTAAGGCATAACAAAACATACTCCAATCCAAAGGGCTCTTTTTTTTTCTTTTAGTTGATGACTTCTTTGCGATTTGCACAATTAGCCAGTGTCAAAGTAATTTTTCTTACAAGTAATACATAAATATACAATATTTCCTTCCAGTATGATGATGATGATGAATGATAATAGAAACGAGAAGTGAGAAATGATATACCTCGAGTATCTCAGTAAAGATGTGGTGGGGCTTTACAATTCCTCGGGCGGACTGCTTGAGAGAATTTGAAAAATGAAGTTGAACTGATTCGTTTCATTTGCCAACACTTATGCGAACTTACGAACACTTAACGGTTAATAATCTACCATTATTTCACATTAATATTCGACATAACACAAATTTTAGAAAATAAAATAAAACAGCAGGCATGACTCTTCATTTTCCTGCCAAGTCCAAAAGGGCTCTTTCAATTGAGTAGATGACTGGTTAGTCAACAGAGAAACTTTTAAGCAACTGTCAAATTAATTTCTCTAATAGAAATTGTATGGGAATGGCAAACTATGACGTCACAATTTTGTTGAAATTTTATTAATAATTTTTAGGTTACAGAAATTCACGCTTATGTCAAATTAAAAAATAGGTATATGTTTTAAAGTGCTGTTACGTGATTTCATTTATACGTTTAATGTTCTGGAATTAATTATTGTCGTTGTCGACATCGCTATTAAGACGTTTGTGTTCGGGCCGATGCCGTGTGGTTTTCGTGTGGTTTTACAAATGTCAAAGTGAGGTCTACAAATGTCTACAATAGTGTTTCGCGCAAAGGCTAGCTACTTACCCATCCTTTAGCTGACAAGATTAAACGTAAGTATTATAAAGAGTAACCGTACTTCACAAGGAACCCTCAACAATTGAGATACGACCAGCTCTGGTGGAAACTAGACAGGGGGAGGAAAAGAAGCCCTACCATCAACCAAAGCGAATACATTCACTGTACCGCTGCGAATTGAACTCATCGACTGCTCGCTGGGAATCGAACCCGGGTTCTCCGTTTGAGACCGAGTGCGAGTGTATAACCACTGGACCATAGAAGCGGCTAAGCATAATGTAATATACCTAATTAGTTAGTTATCAACAAACAAAGAGAGCTTTGCTGAACAAGAAACTCGCTAATGCTCCATTACCCCGGCTTATCCTTCAATAGCTTGAAAGCGACAAACTTAGGTAGATGTTTCTCAGAATCACCGTCTAGACTTGATCTGACTGAAAGGTCAGGGCTTAATGGTTTAAATTGTTCTTTGTCCTACTTCCTAGAAGGCGCTGCGTTCAATAATTTACTCATTTTATCTAGTTCGAGCTCACATTTTAGTCATAGTTATGTGAACATTGAAAAAAGTAAAGGGAATGTATGAGAAATTGATGAATAACAAAGTTTACTAATAAGTAAGGGATCAATTATGTTCACTAAATAGTGCTACTGGAAGGTTGCTGGTGCTTATAGCACGGGTTTTTCCAGTTTGGGCAGTACTTAGAATATAATTAGGAAAAACTATGTTTACAAACTGTATGTATGTATTGAAAGAAAGAAATAAATAAAGAAATATCCGGTGCTCTGACCGCTGGGCTACTTAAAGCATTGTGAACTGTGAATGCTAAATTAAAAATTCCAGTCTTAGGTTTCTGTATACGCATTCAGCTATGGCGTATTCAAATAAAAGTCGCAGTAGGCGACTTTTATTTGCCGTTCGATCACGTTAAAGAAAACGAGAACTTGTATAGATAATATAAGTCTTCTCATTTGTCCTAGTATGCCCTGCATTCATACCTTACCAATTCCAGGGGCCCGACCGCCTAACCGATCGCTTTGGCTACGTGTATAGTTTATGACGTCATCTTGTCATTTCGTACCGCCTATGAAAGCAATATCTATAGCCATAGGCTATAGCTTTCGATATTGCTTT
Organism: Eudonia truncicolella; assembly: GCA_949315975.1. NCBI lineage: Eukaryota > Metazoa > Arthropoda > Insecta > Lepidoptera > Crambidae > Eudonia > Eudonia truncicolella. The sequence goes on along the minus strand of OX438837.1, from coordinate 13,345,744 downwards.
CATAGGTGGTCGGGGGGTAGTTTGGTTAACGTAATCACTGTCTATCACTAGGCACTCACATCACATTACCAGCTCACTTCATGTCCCCACTACTAGAGCACTGGCCTTAAAAATATTATGATCAGATGTTAATGACGGTAGTTGTTAACATTGAATTTGCGCCTTTGGCTTTCAAAGTAAAAAAGTAAATAGTGTTGAATAATTTCGGCGGGCTGGTTAGAACCACGATAGCTCAATTGGAAGAGCACCTGACCCGGTATGTCAGAAGGGTGCAGGTTCAAATCCTACTCGTGGAAATTTTTTCAACATTTGTGTTTTTGTAATAGAACTATTTGATTGTTAATTCGTTCTCAGAATCCTAGCAAGTCCGGCAAGGGGTTGGGCAGCCAATCACTCGGACGGAAGACGTCCTTGTCCTTCAAAAGAGACTGCCACTTAGTCTAGTTTAAAAAACCTCTAGTCTAGCACCTAGATATTGCAAGCCAATTTAATGTTCGCTTACAAACGACACTGTTTATATGCAAACTAAAAGTAACACTTAAGATATAAGTTACTTGAGTGCACTGCACATTATATATCTATCATACAATTTCACGCCTCGGAGGCCGAGTGGCAAAGCACTCGGCCTGATACCTGAAAATCCCGGGTTCAATTCCCAGGTCGGAGGTGTGTTACAGAACAGATTTTCCAATGCAAATGCCGGGTTTGTGATCATCAACCCCCATTTGGCAAGCGTTGTTATTAAGCCCTCAATTGTAGCGATAACTTGATTTCAATGATGGTGCCCTTTGCCCAGCAGTGGGGCAGTTATAGGTTCACTTCTCTGTATTAACGTTATGCAAACACACCTTTTGATGTCCCTTAAATTAAATTTTATGTCGATAGTATAAAACTTGATTGCATATCCATTTCACCATTTTTTATTTTTCATTTTATTTTTTACCAGTAACCATAGCACTACTACTCGTATAAGTTTCAAGTGCAAAGTTAGTTGGGTCATTTAAGTAAGTAAGCGGTCATGTTCAACGGTTCGAACATGACGTACATACATATATTTGGATAAGGAATTAGCTCTAATATCTGTATGATAGCTCTATGCTTTGTATAATAATAATAAAAAATGTTTAAATTTAACATTCGTTACTAAAATATTTCAGTTTTGCCTGGCCTCCACAGCTAGGCTGAGCCTGACCTGTGTGGGGCAGCATACTATTGCCTGTTACAACTAGTCGGCACTCCTAAAATTACAATAATATATATGTACTATTGGCACGATTTATACTTTCATACCTAATAGAATAGATCGCCGAGGAAGTCCACTTAGTACCGCTCAACTTATATCATGATTTTAGAGACACAGTTAAGAAGCAGTTTACTCAATAAACACATTCAAAAAGAAATACCAACCACAGCGATATCGGACCAACATATAATTACCAGAAATAAACAAAAGGATCACACTACAAAACGCGAGCAATCCGTCTTATCAGATCCCACCACAAAAACGGACAGGAAACATCAACTAAGTATATCATACTCGTGTGTATATCATAGCCAAATTTACGTAAAGTTTCTAATTAAAGGGCGAACCCAACCAGGCGTATCTGTGACGTACCATAAAAAAGAAAAATTTATCACCTAATTATTGCCAAGGAATCTTCCAAATAGAATCAAATTATAGTTTACTCCTCGTTATTTAATTACAAAAAGCGCGGTTTTTATCTAACTTTTCCCTGGAGCGTGTGAGCGTGAAGCTAATTTAAATAATGTGCGTGAAGGCTCTTAATTGATTCAAAAACTCGCTGATAGATTTGATTATCAACGATAAGTTTCTCATGTAAAAATGTATGAACGGACATTCTAGAGCTGTTGAATGTTAGAAGAAATATGTGTTTATTTGACAGACATTGCAAATTGTTATCTGTATTACAATGACAATTAGGTACACACGTATGCACATCAGACTACCACAAACTTTTAACGATAAGTATTTAAACATATGGTTGAACATTTATTAAAGAAATTTGACAGTTTTGGATAGTCTGATGCGCAGGCGGCTGTACAACTGCGTGCGAGTTCGGTTTAAAATGAGAATATGGATAGCAAAATTTTACGTCTCGTCGTTTGTGACCAGAGGACCGACGTAGCCAAAGCGATCGGTTAGGCGGTCGGGGGGCTGGGGACCTACCGCCTAACTCTATCGCTATCGCTCTCGCTATCGCGCTCTATAGTTTATGGCGTCATCTTGTCATTTAGAGCGCGATAGCGAGAGCGATGGCAATAGAGTTAGACGGTCAGGGGGCAGAAGGCTACTTCAACGCCATACAAATCCACATTTTCATTATAGTGATCGACGAATGGCAATTAAAACTCACACTATGCACCCTGATCGACATTTCCTATACAACAGAGGGCGTAACTCGGACCTCAACTGCTATAAGATAATTTATTGTAACATCAATACCACTAAAAATTATGTGGTAGTCTTGTTTAATATTTTTTTAATTTTTAGTATGGCTGACACGAATCGAGCAGCTTCTTTTTTCAACATAAATTATTAATTATTAAAATGTCATTACCTAAAACATATTATTATATTGATCAGGCTGTATTATCTGTCTCCCAACTTCAGATCACAGTTCGCCTAATTACTGTTCGTGCTCTGTCACGTTACGTCTTACGACTTAATAAAATACAAGTAAATGTAAAACATTGTAGGTATATTTACACGTCGAACTCGGTACTTGCCATTAGTGATTCCGAGCCATGGTACAAGGTTTTTAGTGGGTATACCTCCCCTCCCCTCATCGAGCTTCGAGTAACTGGACGACGGAAGAGGAGGGGACTCCCGCATAACCCAGGGTCGCCCTTGGCCCCGGTGTATGCATAAAGCATTTTAACTAGTTTAAAAAAAAAGTTTGCAACACGTTTTCGGACCGTTGCGGGGTGGGACTCGGTGCTTAGCGTGTCGTCGTGGTTCCAAACTCCAAAACCATCTCAGTGACAGAGAAGGGATGATACTTAGCATGTTTACTAGTCACAAAGGAAAAGGTATATCATCTCAAATGACCAGCCTAGCTGGGATAGCTGCTGTCGCTGAGAAGGGATGGTACTAGAGTTTTAGTGGGTAGGTTTCCCTCCATCGTCGAGCTTTTCGTGTCTGAAGGATAGAAGAGTCTCATATAATTCAGGGTCGGACTCCGATTAATGCTTTAAACAGCATTTTCATCAGTCAAAAAGAAAAAAAACGTATATCAACACGAATGACGAGTTGAGTGCTTACATGATAATAATTTTACGCAAGCGTACCTTTAAGCGCTCACCTGACTAGACCAAGGATATCATTTGGGCGGAGCGACGTACCTTGAAACAGCTTTAATTAAATGATCAGGTTTCAAAGAAAAAAAGCAGTCGTGAAATATTGATGCTGTTTCACGATAATCACGAAACAAGTACGAATAATAGCTATACATTATTGCTTAAAAGAGTTCTATTAATTTATAAAAGTTGTTTAAGGACATTGTTGGTTAACAATGACCTGAACCTTACTTCAGGAATCTTTTGTGCTTCGAAAGTCAATGATGATGACTTGAGGAGGGTCATTGAGCTGTAGAGTTCAAATTGTCATCACAATCGCCATGGAAATGGTCCCAAGGCCCACTGCTTAAAATCGGACCAACTTGATCAATAAAATATACATTAACATACGAGAAAAGACGTAGAATATTGCATTGATATTACAGCGCAAAAGATGAGCAATAAAATGAATTAATAAAAATGAGCTTCTTGTTTTTGAGTACACAAAAGGGCCACTAAAGACGTTTAATACACTATAACTTACATATAACTTTATAGAGTGATATTGTATCTGAATACACAATATAGCTGCCCATCCTCTGGAATGGTCCCATGGTCGCCTTCTACAATACCCACGGGAAGAGGTGGTGCAATTATTTATCCCCGGCACAACATGCGGATGTTCCTATTTTTTTAAAATATCTTACGGGTAAGCACAGTCCCTTCATCTCACTTGATCTTAAGTTATGGTAAGGCCAATGGTGGAAGCGCACTTCACCCGGGGTCGTCAGTTACTGAGGCACTGGCTACCTTATCTCTAGCAGCTAAAACCCAACAATGCTACAAACATTGATGTTATGGGATATATTTAGATAAGATGGTGGTAGCTTGCCAAGCGGACAAACAAACCCTGCCACCAACCAAACCGAGTACACAAACATGTAACCCCCGCTGGAAATCGAACCCGAGACCACTAGGTCTGAGGCCGGTGGTCTTAACCACTAGACCACAGAGGAGGTTAAGTGTGAGCGTCCTAAGAACGATATTCAGACAGCACCGGCCCAGAGTCGAAGTAGAACCGCCCGCAGTATTCATTACTCAATCACCATGTAATAGTTGTTGATTAAAATTGCGAATAGTAAATGTAGGTTGAGCCAATACTTCATATAAAGCACTAGATTCCGCCCGCGGCATAGCGCGTAAAATCAGGTTTGTCTTAACTTTTTAACGCGTGCTTTGCGAACATTGTATTTTATGATAAACGATAGCCTACTTTCACTCAGGAATAACGACTCCTTCCAAAAGAGAAATAATTTATAGAATCGGTACAGGTACAAGTTTACAAGTACAAGGTAAAGGTACACACGCCTACACATCAACCTAACACAAACTCAAATTTCCTCAATAGACTTTGAACTTTATACCTTTATAATAGGGTTGAGAATGTATTCAAGAAATTTGACAGTTTTGGATAGGTTGATGTGCAGTCGTCTGTACAAGGTCAATAATTGACACCGCACATACAGACAAACACATACATTTTACCTCTTTAAAATATTGGTGTAGGTAACATTTCTCTTTTAAATTTTAATTATATGAATTATTTTGTCTGCCGCCTGGCATTTGACTTGATGTAGTAATGTCCCGCTGCTCTGCAGGAGATTGGGCCATAGCCCAACACGCTCCATAGGTATATAGGTAAAATTATCGTCATCAATAAACCATTAGTAAATGTCCCACTTTTGGGCTCAGGTCATCCTTTAGGAACAATAATCACATCAGGACATAACTTACCAACCTTACTCAATCTTTTATGTTCCCAGGGTTGGCGCACGAGCTTTCCCTGTGGATGGATAGGAACAACGGGCCCAGTGCAGATTTGATGGGTTACAATATGGCCGTTTAAAAAGTTAAAACAACCAGGAACAACGGAAAAACACGTCTATCAAAAAAGAAAGAAGCTCAAAGTATTTTAAATTTGTAACCCATCCGAGTATACTTACTATTATTTGTTCTGACGATGACGGTTACAATTCTTTGCAGGGTCCGTTGCGATAGGTTTATTTGGTTACTTTATACTTACTAGATAAAAATAGTCGTCTAATAAACAAATCCACCCTAAATTACTTATTAAGAAAATAAACATTTGGCAGTTATTGATGTGTCTGTTGAAACCCGCAACTCAAGCAACATAAACAGGTATACAGAACCAGACAGTATGTATGAGTACTTAGCTGCATCCAATTGGTTTCAGTCTGGCAAGACATGAGTCAATAATAAAATAATAAAAAATTATATAATCCACGGCTAGACTGATATGTGAATGTGCTCAGTCGTTGCGATGCGATAAAGACGTATTTAAAAGATATGTCAGTATTCATAGTAAGGGAAGTGTACCGAAGTGTGGAGGAGTCCGATGGTGCAGTGGTTATCGCGCCTGGTCTGCGAATGCTAAGGTTAAGCAACTTTCGCAAAGGGCGGTCATCAAATAGGTGGCCGATAATTTATCCCTCCTTATCGAGCTCCTCCGTGCTTCGGAAGTCACTTAAAGCCGTTGGTCCCGGCTGCATTAGCGGTCTTTATTACCCACAAATCCGCACTGGACCCGCGTAGTGGTTTACGGCCCGTTCTCCCTATCCATCCATAGGGAAACCTCGTGCCCCAGCAGTGGGGACATGAAATGAGCTAGTGATGAAATGTACCGAATATGGAATCCTATCCCAAATGGAAAAATTAATCATATTATTTAAATTAAACATCTAAGGTTCTTGAACTTTCCCCGCAACTCAGTCTATTTGCGGTCGCGGAGAGAAGAATAAGCATCGTTGCTTTCAAGAACCTCAGATGTTGAGTTCAAATAATGATGCATTAGTCCATAACGAGAACGTATTCCATATTCAGTTCACTTTCTCTAGCTATGTGGTTCTTCTAGACAGCAACTCGGCAAGCGTAGGACGCCCTCCGGCGCGATGGAGCGACGATATATTATACGCAAAGTAGGTGGCAGCAGTTGGATAAGAAGAGTCGAATATGCGGCTCAATAGCATGCATTAGGAGAGGCCTATGTCCATCAGACTATACGGGCTGATTCTGATAATGATGACGTGGCTCTTGACCTTAAGTATATTTTTATCAACAATAGGGTGTCGTAGACGGTAGAAAGAGGTTCACTTCGTTTCTTTCTCCCTCCCTGTTAAAAGTTTTCAAAACGACTTTCATAAGTAATTATGCTACGACGCTATTTTGTCCATCGTACAGCACGAGATAAAAAATCTTTCCTTTCTCTATCTCCTCTAACTTACAGTTTTTCTGTTCTTGGATCTTCATGAATTTTGCTGACTGTCTATTCTACTCCTTGTACACTGTGTTCGACTACAAATAGTCCGCATGGAATCATGAATGTGGTGCATCATCTTCAAATAAATTAGCCCATATAACAATGTTGTACTCAGCCAGTTTTACATGTTAGTTGGTGCAAAAAATATTAAAGCAATACAATGTAGCGCCCTGTGAATCAGAGATTGCAGTATCAGCGGGCTTTACATCGTTATCTATTGTTATTATTATAATGTAATTATAACCATCGGTGCCTTGACAGGGCACTATGTCACAAAACAAATGCTTCACAGAAATCACCTTTCAACAAATAGTTTGTGTAGGGGCGTGTGGAGAGGAAACGGAGTCGATGCAGCACCTACGGTGTGACTGCGACTCTTTAGCTAGGAAAAGAATGGGATTCCTGGGGTCGGCCTATCCGAAACCGGAGGACTTCCGGCTCTTCGCTCTTAAGGACGTTGCCAAACTTATGGTAGCTATATTTACAGAGGGGGAAGAGTAAAAGGATGGGGTTGAACAAAAGATCCCGATGGGTCGAAGTGTTACTGGGAGAGGGAAACCTCGGCAGGCCCCACTAAGATAAGATAAGATTATAATGTAGGTATATTCTTGGATACATTTTATTGACCTAATACAACGAGTATATACCTAGTTGCCTATATGCACATAAGTATGTGTATTCCAGATATTTATTTCTGTGACGTTATTGGTCTACTAAAATGAAATTGTTTAAATAGGCATGAGATTTGCAAATACACACTGCAAAATTGTAACAGAGCTTTGATAATATCAGGAATCAATTGACAAAATCACACTAATATTATAAATGCAAAAGTTTGTGTGTATATTTGTTGCTTCTTCACGCTGCAACGGCTGGATGGATTTGGATGAAATTCGGCATACAGATAGTTTAATATTATCTCTTGGACTACATCGCATACTTAAAGCGTCCAAATTGACAGGTCTCCAAATAAGCCGCCAAATTTCACAACCGCGAAAGTCAGTAGCGTGACAACTTTTATTTATTGGTGCGCTTTCGAGCGCATGCGCAGCTATCGCTAAAGGAATGTCAGGCTTTTGGGGTTTGTCTGATCGGAATTAATGATCTCAATCGGCATTTTGGCTTTCTTAATAGCTTATTATTATTCATTTTCTTCCAGAAGAGCTTTATTACGCGCACCATTAAACTGTGGAATAAGCTGCCATCAGACTCGTTTGCAGATTTTAAATATAAAAAAGTAGGTATATATATTGTTTTCTGAAGTTTACGCTAGCATATACCATGAAAAGAAACACTTACTATGGATTTAGTTTTCGTCATATAGAGGTATCTCATACCTCTGTTCCTTAGTAGTTGAGTAGTTCGGGTGAAGTGCGCTTCTACCTTGAGCTATATCGTTACCTACCACCAAGGGCCCGACCGCCTAACCGATTGCTTTGGCTAGGTGTATAGTTTATGACGTCATCTTGTCATCTAGCTAATAGGTATAGGCATATATCTATAGCTATAGCCTATAGCTTTCGAAATTGCTTTCATAGGCAGTACGAAATGACAAGATGACGTCATAAACTATACACGTAGCCAAAGCGATCGGTTAGGCGGTCTGGGGGCAGGTCAGATTTAAGCTTCCCCGTTGTTATATAATCAAAAACTATAACTATAAGGATAAAAGAGTAATCATCCTGCCTGCGCTGATGATTACACTTTTATAAATATTGGTCTGCACCAAGGAAAGTCCCGGCGTACTTGTACCCAGCAAAACAGATCATATGTGGTAATTTCAGTAAGTCGTCGTCGGGTGCGTTAGGGTGGCCATATACGGGCAGCTTGAAGCAGGTAGGATCGACTGCTTCTAGCTGCAACTGCATGAACTAGTCTTCTATTTACTAACATACATGGAACCGCTCAATCAGTTGCGTGCGACTGCTCTGGGCGGTCAGCAGCTCGGGTGAAATGGCAGCTTCACTACGACTGTTAAAGCGGTCCGCGTATTTTGATCACTAGCTTACTGCTCGAGCATCCCGTGTATGTAGCAGACCCATAAACGATGCAAATCTTTCATCATTTTGACAGACAAAAAGGCAAGGACTTTTGTCTCTAGACCCATCTGCGTTGGCAGATTATGAAAATAAAAATCGATCATTAGCCATGAAAAGCAACAATGTATTTTACCGCATAAAGATTCCTCGCCCGCCAGTAAACACACAAATATCACACGCAACATTCCATCCCATTTTAACGGGCGAATAGAAAAGCGATCGTATCTCGCAAATCGGCGTTGACGGTGAACGAACTATTCTAGATCGCGCAGATAAGCTCCATCCGAGTCTGTTGGCTAGGATTAATTATTCACTCCGCATTGGCTTCGTTCAGTTGTTTGATTAATACAGACAGATAGATATCTAGATCGCTATCGGAGGTGTAGTATTCGTCAGCCGAGAGTAGGAATTTGCATGGAGATGCCTATTTGCATTTAGCTATACCTTAAAACCTGCAAAAGGTAAGCTTACAAACACACACATAGAAAACCTCTCAAGGAAATGGACTCTCGCAACAGCTGTGCTCGAGATGGTCCGAGATTCTGTGTGTGGGAGGGGAGGGTCTACGTTGCTCGAGCGCGGTATTTGTTAAGCTTACCTTCTGGGATCTCCTTATTTTGTTCCAACACTTACCGTTTAATATTAATCTAATTATGAAATGAATACTCACTCTGAATCGTAGACAGTTCTCAACAACTTTTACCTCCTGAACAGTTTGAACACCTCGCAGATCATCCCAGACTCTAGGCCCTAGACCTAGAGTAAACGTTTGGCAAATACTCAGGAGAATTTATTTAGGTATAGCTTCATCTTCGCCTGTCAATAATCCATTCATCCAGCCAAGAAAACCAAACACATATGTAAATTATTCAAAACATGACAGAAAAGTTAAATGTAATCAAACTTTACAATCAGAATCGTACATCACTGACTTGATACATAGTTCTTTCCTCGTAGGCTAAAAGAACATTTCACCAAATAAATTTCTGGTCTGTAAATAAAGTAAATCAGGTGTTCCACTGGCGTAAACATAACCTAATTCTCACAAAAATATACACACTGGTCTAGCCAGAGCGTAATTTGATTTTAAAAAAAACTGTGGAAATTCCCCTTCTTTTAACCTTAGTCGGTGACCCCAATCCACTGTTGCTGAGAGCGGCAAATAGGAAAAATAATTTACGGCAAGTTGACAACGGAACCAACTGTTTAAATTTGCTAAAGTCTACCAGTGACATAATTTAAACAAGACCATTAATAGTTCATTAATAAGGTATAATATCATGTGCGCCGTCGAGTGGTATCGGCTATAGGTTATTTAGCCGGTTTGGAGCAGAGGTCGGCTTGTCCTGATGACATTGGATTAATTGAAAAATGACTTTATGTTCGACCTTCAGAGGAGCCATTCAACAGCAGCAAGACACGTGGGAACGTCTGAGACACGCAATCAAACAAACGCTTCATGCCGAAATGTTTATTAAGACGATTCTAAATCAATTATAATAAAAACAATTTTCTCTGATTGACAATTTCAAATTGCATAGGCTGCATAATCAAATTTTTCATCTTATAAAAAACTAGAATGCAATCCCCGGGTATTGCCATGCACTAATTAAAACTCGAATTTAAGTCTGATTATAACCTAAAATCAAGTTTTATGGAGCAAGGCGAACAACAATTATTGTGATTGATCTCATCATTGATTAATTCATTATCTTATTTACAAACTGTTGAAGTAAACATTTCAAAATCAATATCACATAATAAACATAACATGTCAGGGTAGCAAAGCAAGTTGTCTAATTAATAACAAATTACACATTAAAAAAAAAACAATAAATAAAAATGATTATAAATTTTAACGTCATGCACACTCGCGAGTTGAATTTGTAAAAATGAAAAGTCATGCGTTATAAGTTATTTTTAGTAATTGTTAGTCATTATTATTCAAAATAAAATTCAAACGTTTTAACAACGTAATATAACTTTTAAAACTCATAGAGTATACAATAATTAAAAACAACAACGCGTGAACCTGTCAGGATCGCGAAGGAAAACGGAAAAACGTTACGAGGATCACATATTGTGTTGAAGTCATAGAACTTATAAACTAAAGGAGCATTCTTGCGGTTCCCTCCGCGACCTTTTCATTATGAATTCTAATTAAAATTAATATGCTTATAAATAAAAATTGGGCTGGCCATGTTACAAGTCACTTTCATTGTGTAAAGAACAAAAGAGGGTGCAGTAAAACAGTATCACGCACGACGTTAGAAGATGGATTTCACTTTGAAAAACTAGATATTCCAGTGATCCGTGTTAACTGCACGTTCCGCATTGTTCGGGCTGTATTCATGAATTAAGATCTGATTTCAATAACTTCATTGTAACATAAAAAGCCTAATTTAAAATGGTGGACCAAGACGAGCGAAGAGTATGCATCTGCATCAGATGGACGTGTCGAATCTGAAACAAAAGATAAAATATATGTACGTGGTAGCACGGCATATATTATGTTCTTAAAATGATCACTTTTGTATCTAAAGTTACTAGAAATCATATTCATATAATTATCTACATAACACACAATCACCCAACAATTATATCTACACAATACTACACACAGATACTATACTAACAGTATTCGAATTCTTTGATTTGTATAACCACTTTTTGTTTGTTTTAAAGTAATAGCTTATAACTTTATAATTATGTTTCACTTGTTTGTTTTTGACTAAGGACAGTAAAACAAATAAGCTTATAACTATATGTTTGTGTTATAGAAACGTGTATTAATTCTAATGTTATCAAATATAAATTAAAAGAATCATACGCCAACTCAACATTAAACAAAAAAAAACAGATCAGTCCTCAACAATGAAGTATAAGTAACCTCTGTGTATATAAGATCGCATCTGCAGCCGGAAAAAAAAGCGAAAAAAGCGACACTGAATCAATTAAGACAGAAATCTAAAACTGCTCTGTCACATAGCAGCCACTCGGGACCGCAGTGCACTCGACGACGATGACATTGCACCAACCATTGAACCTAATGCTCCATATTACGTTACCGCCCTTCCAACAAAAGTAATTGTCGAGTTGCAAACTTACAAAATCAATTTACAGTTTCATCGGACGCTTCACACGCGACGAATACCTACCCAACAGGAATGGGGATAAAATGATTAATGTGTGGATGATGAGTCAGCATTTTAAACTATTTACGATTCGTCGGAGCCCAGATTGAATGGAGAAGTGATAGGCCAATTGTGACGAAGCGCCGCCGTCTTTTGAAAGCTAATGCAACATCACCTGTCAATCATTTTATATATTATTAGTCATTTGTAGTTTGAAAATTGCTAGGACTTTTGTAGTTGCTACATTATTTGTTTTTTATCATCCATATAAATGGTTTCATTAAGAGTCTTTATATATTTTGGTATACCCAAACTTCAAAGATCAATAATTTTCTAACTTTTTATCCTTAAGTAAAATTACGAGGATCTTTTAAATAGGTATACAATTGAGAAATACGAGCTGTGTTAGAACCCGCAACCCTCTGACAATCCGGGTCAGGTGCGAAATTACGCTACCTACTGAAACTCTTTTTTTAACACTTTTCTAAATTGTTATTTGTACGCAATTAAATTTGCGTTAAAATTAAAAAAAAAAATTCCATAAATACTTATAGACAAAATAAAATAAAACTAAACCCTCTCATTTAATATCCCCATTCCTGGGGTACGAACCTTCTCCATAGATGGAAACAACACAGGGAGAACGGGTCATAAACCACCACCACGTGAGCCCAGTTTGGATTAGTGGTTTTAGTTTTTTTTTATTTACTGTCTGCAAACGAGCAGGCGGGCCTAATGGTGAGCGGTCACCGCCCGCGCCGCCCATGGACATCAGCAACATCAGAGATGTTGCTTTTGTGTTGCCGACCTGAAGAAAACCTCTGAAAACCTCTGTAAACCTCTTTAGAAAGCTTTTAACGACTAATAATACAGCCGGGGCCAACAGCTTTACGTGCGTTCCGAAGTTCCGAAGCGCGGAACTAAAGCCAGTAAGTTCTTACAAACGTAAAATTCATATAATTTCATAACTTTGTGCGTACAGATACGTTACGTTACGTTAGTTCAACAATCTTATCGCGCGCTGTGTTTTGATTACACTAATTATAGTCAAACAATGTGAAAATTCGCGCTCCCGGCACCATAGCAACAGCGGCAGACGCTATTATCGTACATTAACGGGCGTTATCAATCAGTGTTTCGTCACGGCCCCGATTCCGCCCACGCCCTGCTGCGGCAATCTTGACGTTTTACCCGGTTCTTAATCCGACGTCACCGTTACCACCAGTTTAATGGGGCCCACTGAAATACACAAATCTCGTAGCAGTGTGCAATCGCCTTTACAAAAGGGGGACACGGTTTTATGGTTTTATGTATAATACTGAGCAGCCGGATATTATTATTTATTAATGGTATTGTTGGACTCTCACTTGAGGAATTCGGACGAACTAGCTCAGGACAGAGATAGGTGGAAGGAGGAGGAGGGGAGGCCTTTGCCCTACATTGGGAAAGTAGTGGCTGGTACTGGTACTGGTACTGGAAAATAAATAAAGAGTATAATAACAATAATAAAGGTATTATTGTTGGTCCCCTATGGCTATTACAGCATAGTCAGATTTAAAGGCGGTCAGAAATGTAAGGTTCCTCTAGCCGTTTTTTAGAGAAGATGGAATCCGCAAGCGTATACCTTCGCCCCCTACTAGATTCTTCGAGGCGAGTCGGTTGACAAAAGCAGAATACTTGAGAGCGCCTCTAAAGGCTAAAACTTCGGCTCGGGTTAACCGCGTTATGGAGCCGACTAACGAACATACAACCAGCCTCATGGAAAATCCGATGGATGAAACATAAAAAAGCAGCTACGGCAGCTCATGGACACTTGCGACACCTAGGATATCAGGCGCTCGATATCCTAGGCTCGCTCAGAGCGGGGGCGAGATACACCATTCTTTCCACATTCCCACACAAACTCGTCAAGGTGTAATAGTAGAGGCGCCTTAGAAAGAGACATGTCCAATGAGTCCTTTTTAACTTAAAATTTGTAAGACTATATAAGTGTATAAGCATGAATTTCTCTAAGACAATACAATCGATTAACTTCAGCATTAGTTACTACATCGTCGCCTTATATAATAATGTAACTAATAGTCCGTTAAAAAACGACCGAAACAAAACCTAACTCCATGATATTAACCTAACTTCATTATATTATAAATATTTAATTTAGCTTCAGTGCAGCAATTAGCACTTGAAAATAAAAAGTAAAAAATTAACTCCATGATGTCCATGCATTTGTGGGCTTCTTTACTGGTCGCTTCCTTAATCAGAATGCCAGTGCTTTTCACTGGAATTCAACGGCTTCTACAAACTTTCCATACATTAAACTGTCACGTTACATGTATTGACAATTATAATTTATTTGCTATGTTGACAGAGGTCACATTGCATTGGTATGAAATTGAAGAAATTCGGCCTGGTAACATAGATAGTGTAAAGAGATCTCATTGTGTTGATCGCAGCCTTATTGTAACGCATGCGCACCTGTACAAATGAGTTGTGAACCTTTGTGGCACTAGTGACGCAAGAGTCTATGGCGATATCCTGTCATACAAAATATTTGCTTTACAAACGAGCTGCTATGTAATTAATATTTCTTTAACTTATTGTTGCTATAGGGCCGGACCTAAGACGTCGCTTAATGCCTGGACTCTTGAAAGTATATTCTGTACTGAACTAAAAATATTCACGTATTTTTTTGTTTATAAAATACAGTGAAAAAGTTTAATGCCTACACGACCCAGCCAGGAATCGAACCTGGGTCTTCCGCATCCGGGCGGCTGCACTGACCATTATGCTACCGGGAAGGCTGACGTAAGCACAAAATTTTTTCACTGCACTGTATTTTATTAATATTTAATTCAGCTTCAGTGCAGCAATTAGCACTTAAAAATAAAAAAAAATATTTTTTTATGTTAAATATATTTGACGAAAACTTGTATACTTAAAAGAAGTACAAAAAATTCCAAGAGCTGGACTTAAACCCGCGTCTAACGTAGATTTTACGACGCCTTGTGGGCCGGCCGGCAGAGTGAAGTTGACTGATGTTGCGTTGTTTTCACGCTGCACCAGTTGTCTTCGCGTCTGGACTTCATTTCCACTTAACATCAGGTGGTGTGAATCATTTGCCGTGCTAAGTATTAAAAAATAAAAGCCAAAAGCCAAGCTACCTAAAGGCGCGGCCGATTTGTTTGAAAAAAAAAAGAGTTGCCTATTTTACTGTCCTCTACTCTATAGGAAGCTAATACGCTTGTTTTGAACCACTATTTCTACCTCCGTTCGACGACCAACATAATAAAGAAACATTTATTTTAACACAGACAAGAGACAATAGGAAATAGAAGAAATTAACAAAAAATAAAAACAAAATATTTAAGTGTTTCACGGCTGCGTTAAAATAGGTCAATATTATTGCTTTACACACAATATAATATAGAGCTAATTAGGCTTATTAAATTTTCCAATATATAGTTTAATATATTAAGACAAACTTGTATATAAATCCTCAAGGCGAGCGAAGGAGCGCAACGCCATCCACCGCGCGGCCTCATTTATCGCCACTTATCTATCGATAAATAAATTATACGTATCGACTCAATCAAGGACGCCCCGGAAACTTATCGATAAACACGTTATCTCTCGAACGCATTGCCTGATTAACAAAGGAATTGTAATTATTACCAATTTAATACTAATCCGTCAAATGTAACTTAATTTTCGATAATGTCAGATCTGTTATAGTATTGTAGGTACTTGTATTTTACTCATGCGCTTGTAATAAAGATTAACATTTATTTAATATTAAAATTAAACAATATTTATAAGATTTTCCCATTATTTAAAAACTTACCGTTGCTTCAAGTGTTGTAACGGTGGTAATGATGGTGCAGAAGTACCTGTAACCAAAAACAGAAACATTGAACAATTGACACATAAAACTATAGTGTTATATATCTATTAAGCTCTTGATAACACTAACATTGAATCACCAATGTCGGGACAGATCACAGCAAAAGTAGCGTTAAGTTTTCATTTTAAGCAAAAGCCTCCATACTTGAAATCATGTCAATGCTACAAATAATGACTATTAGTTGAGCTTAATAGCCACGCTTGCCAAATGCGGGTTGGTGACCACAAGCCTGAACAATGAATTGAAATATCCAACCAGGGAATATAAGCCCAAGCATTTTACCACTGGCTACCTACAGTTGATATCGGAAGAGAGCACAATGCGAGCCTAAGCAAACACCCTGTAGACAGACGTTTCCAAGTAACGGACGTCAGGGCACGTCACGCGTGACGCTCCGACAGATAAACACGCTGACAAGAGGGCGCACCGCACCGCACAAACATCAGACATCGGCGCCGGCATCGACGGCCGATCAATTATGACAACAGAAGGTGCAACGAACGAAAGAAAAAACACTTTTTGAGAGGGTACATATAATATACAACGTGTAACAGAAAGGTGTGGTAATAATGAAAGGATCGAAAGTGTATCTTCTCGATCTAGAACTTGTACGCGTTATTAGAGCATAATTATTAACTTCAATTTGTTATGCTATTTTTAATTAAATTGTTATATTAGTGAAGTCATGCGCGTCAGTCGCGCATAAGCAAGCAGCAGTGATCATAAATGTAAGTGCACGGAGGTTACTAAACCTTTTTTTTTTTTTTGGAGAGAGATTGCTGATTGCCGCTGCGGCATTTTCAGCTTCACCGGGCTTTTTGGGGGCGGCGAGGAACGTAAAGGGTCCCTCAAGCCGTGTGAAACGAATCACCTTCAGAGGTTATCTAGAGGGAACGGCATCGCGCACAAGTGCGCGTCCCCGTGCCCTACTAGATTCTCCGAAGGGTTCGGATCGGATCGGGGAGCGGAGCAACCCGAGGGCGCCTCTAAAGGCACGGACCTCGGCTCGGGTTGACCGGGCCGTGGAGGAGGAGAGAACCGACCAGGTACATGTCTGTACCTGGTGTAGAGCGAGTGTGAACCGGTTCTTCGTACCCTTGTTCTATGAGTACGGTGTCTTGGGCCTAAACTGGTGTGCATGTTTAGTGTATTCTGTAAATGTGTGCTGTCATAACCACTAGGGCTGTGACATGTTTATTTTAATGTGATGTAACAATAGAAATATTTAATCAAAATTGCATAACAAATTAAAGTTAATAATAATGTCTTTCAAGATCTAGATCGGATACACTTTGGGTCTTTTCATTTTTACTACACCTTTCCTTTACACGTTGTATATACAGACAGAGAACGAACTTTTCGATCTTGTGTCGGGTCTGGGTGGTTGTGGTACCGTCGTTGTTTCTGATTTCCATGAAACGAGTGCTTTAGCTACTTACCTTGGCATCAGAACAATGTATGTGATGTTGTCTCATATTATTACATTAGAGTTATTTTTAAAACAGTAGCCAAATTTTCAGGAGCGACTAGGAATCGGTAATTTAACAACTTTCTTCTAATAACAAGGGTCGAAATATGACATTTTTTTTTGGATTTCCCATACCAAATCGAATACGTGATCAGCCTTATTTGTATAAAAGTCCAAAAAATTTGGGCATATTTCGACACACGTTACTGGAGAAAGTTGTCTACTTACAGATTCTGAGTCGTCCCTAAAAAATTTGGCTACTATTTTAAAATTATCTTTGTATATTAGTTCTTCGTTATTGAGGTTGTGTCGCTGCATCAGTTCCCATACGATATTCCTATTTTACGGTACGCTACGGATACGGCAATTGTTCGTGCTTGGCCAGTATCGTTAAAGACGTATAAAAGAGTTCAAGGGGGCGAGGCCGGGCTACTACTTATATGTATACGACATATCGGCGTTGCAAATTTAAAATCTCTAATGTTTCTTTAGGGTCAAAAGAGGCTTTATACCTCTTATTTATTTGTTGTTATACATGACACATTTTTTCTATACACAACATTGTTTATCCCTCTAAAAAAACACAAAAATATTTTATAGAAAATTTTACAGGAGAAAGTTATTATTCGTTTTTCTACTTTTGTCACATAGGTGATATTAAATTTGCAACAACGATATTTGATGTTTAACAATAATGTCATTGCATAAATTCTTAATGTATCAGACCTCTTTTTTATCATAAAAAGAGTACAAGAGGAGAACTTTATGCCAAATGGCATTTTCTACCAGACGACCAAACGGCTTTGCAAAAGATTATATATGAGATTGTAAGCCGTGCGTTTCCCAACGTTCACTAGTAGTCAGTCTGCTAATGCGTTTTTCCTGTACGGTCAGTAACAAAAATCGCTGAACACTCTAAAACAATGATATATAACTAACTGTAAGTTGAGGATAGCTGGTTACATTATTTTTTTTTGACACGGGACTACGTTCAACGACTTTCGTTGATGACTGCGGTATATTTCCTACATTTTCTAAACTGAAGCTGAAGCTTGTGTTAACATTGCTATGCTCTTTAATAAGAAAATGACGTCTTATGTACCAGTTTCCATCAAACAATTACTAAAGATATAATGCCTGTTAAGTTCTACAACGACATCTATAGTTTTTTTTTTGTAATAAGGATATATAAAATAGCATAGAATTATTAATTATCTCTAATTTACTAATATTTTTAATTCAGTTACGCGTGTACATTATATGAAACAATCTAACCCAAGAGCTTAAGCTCAAAGTAGGTATCTACTAAAATATTCGTCTGAAAACCTAAAATATATAGTGCAGTAATAAACCTTATAACAGGTCTTCTTAAAATAAAAGATAAACAAACAAACCTTACATTTCAGTAAAAAGATTAGTCCACTCCAACGCCAAACGAAGCTAATAAATCAAGACAAAAAACAAGTCGTAACAATTTGATTCATTAGAGCTTTTATGATATTTACTTTAAATGTCATGCACCCCACATGTCATCCTGTCGACTTAATTAAACCATAAACATTAAAACAGCAAACGGTTAAAAAAATGCAATGCCAAAAAGTTTTATATCATTTGTACGAAACAACGCGGTGGGAAAAAAAATCAATACGCTCCCGCAGACTGAAGTTACTCATTCATAAATATACGCGCATAGCGCACGCAGACAGCAGCAGCGGCCTGCATGCAACGGGTGCAGACACACCCACACACGCGCGCTATACTACGATACTACGATAGAGTACTATAAACGGAGCTTCATTTTCCGACCTAACTTTATAGCCTATATTGAAATACGGCCCACAATTCAAAATCCACTCTAATGCTAATAGGTTAAATCACAAAGTCGCGTCAACACGTAGGTACCGCAAAAAATGGACTATTCCGCGTGGATGTTAAGGTTTAAAATCGTTTGCGAGGCAAATACCGCTACAAACGCAGCTGGAGTGCAGTGAGATGTCTGTCGTTCGTTTCAGACGTTCTATTTATAGAGATGCGATTGTCGATTAACTTCGTCCTGGTAATGCACTCGAGACATTTGTCCGAGTATCGATTCAGTGCTCAGACCGATTGTTTATTCAGTTAACAACTCGATTTACTTTCAGTTCGTGATAGTCGTTGTTGTCGGAGTTGGGAGTTTTGAATTGTATTGCTATCGTAGGATTCCTGCGTATATCGTAGTAATCCAACTTGTTATTATAAAACAAAGCTATGTTAATTTAACACCGCGTATACCCTGTGGTGGTATAACTATATGCAATATTCGATTAGGCATCAAACCCGAATCATCTGAGTCTGATACCGGCTTCTAACCACTTATTAATATACTAGCTGACCCGGTGGACTTTGTACCGCTTTGACAGTTTCCATGAGAACAAAACAAACAAATAATTTTGTATTGGAAAATTAAATTGTCTCGTTTTTAGTATTTTCTGTTACTTATTATATTTTTGTGTTTTTTCACAGCTTAAACCTTCCCTGAACGATCCAGCCATTCTCGAGTTTTAGCGAGACTAACGAACAGCAATTGATTTTTATATAGATTATTACATTACCATCAGCAACACACAGCACAGTGGATAATTTCAGAAACAAATACATACATACAGTCTCTAGATCGTTACAAGACGTTCGGCATCCAACACTGAACCGACTGAACGTCAAGCGTTGAATTTTAAATGTCTGACTGACACCTACCAACAGACAGTTCCTCGCATACGTCAATGTCTGTCATTCCTCATTTCGCAAGCAGGTCGAGCATGAACACTTCAGACCATTATTGCTTGGGTGTTGCTTCTCGTGGGTATTTACTAATTAAGTTATACTACAATGGTTCACCATTATGGAATAAGTTTCTGTGTTTTGCTTTGCTTAATTCATCAGAGGTTCAAAAAAGCCACATTAAGCCATTCAACCAAAACAATTATTATTTTAAATTGTCTAAAATTACTCGAATATTTTTATGGTCATTAACTATTGTGAATCATACTATAAATCTTCTAAACTGGTATTACCTATTTTAAGATCAGCTGATAGTAAGTAAACTATTCAGGAACTCTGGTCTTGATAAAACACATTACAAAAACACAATGTTGAAAAAATTTTCACGAGCAGGATTTGAACCTGCACCCTTCTGACATACCGGGTCAGGTGCTCTCCCAATTGAGCTATCGTGGTTCTTAACACATTACCTTAACATAATATACAGCATCTAAGCGGACCTAGACAAACCCTACAACCTATCATCATCATATCAATATCAATTTTATTAACATCATCTACTATGTAACTAATGGTAGTTACATCTGTAAAATGTTAGTTAATTCATACTAGAAGAAACGCCTCAAACGCCCAACATAGGTATCGCCACGAAATCCATCATTCAGCCAACACGGTGTAACCAAAATAGAGAACCGCCCCAGATTCCCCGGTAGTGACGCAACGGCCGCGTGGCGCCTCCTAATGATAACATGACAGATACCTCCCGGCGACATTATAATGATAAGGCTTTTATTAAAATGGCGCGCCTCCTGTTATTATTCACACACCGCCCGGTCTTGCTGGGACGATTTTACCAACATCTAATGATTATTGCATACCTACCTGCAATGCGAAGTTTTCCGCGTTCATGTTACTTTAATGATGGTATTTTTTTTTTATACGTAGCTCGACAAATGTCTCCACTCCACCTGATGTTAAGTGGAAATGGAGTCCAGACGCAAGGACAACTGGTGCAGCGTGAAAACAACGCAGCATCAGTCACCCTCACCCTGCCGGCCCACAAGGTGCTGGTAGACTATTCCATTTTTGGTAGTGCGACAAAGAAAAGAGTCACCAAATTTCTTTGTGCGCGATGGAATGTTCGACACAGTACAGGGGCGACTCCGGAGCAGCACGCGTATTCCTATGGAGGAAGGGAGAAGGTGGGATAAGGTCAAAGAGCTCTTCAGAGCACTCGCCGTGGTATAAGCGGTAGAAGACGCGGTATTGTATGAAAATGATTTAATAATACATTGGTATTCAGGAACGGAAGTTAATTAAGGATAGTCAGTTCCTCGGTGGTTGAGAATTCCCGGTAAAGTGCGTTTCCATCTTCGACCTTATCGTCATTTACAACAGGTGCTATAAAGACCATCAAGTAAGACTTGAGCGTACCCGTTGCTTGCTCCGTGTGCAAAAGAAATACTGCTATTACCTAGTTTAGTAGAGTTTTACAAATCATTAATTTAAAAGTTTAGTTTACAAACCGTCAAACCACAACGGCGGCGTCGCTTACAATCGTACCTTGAATGGAATTTATCGAGTGGATAAGACAAACGGAGCAAGCGCCGCCGGCCGGCGCCGATAGCGGGTGGGCAACGTGGAAACCAGTCGCTGGAACAAACGGCGCGGGTTTCCGTAACAATGTGCTGGCTAGTACCACAACACTGCGAAAACTTGAACTGATGCAATACAAACAAAAGCAGGTTTATCGTTTTCTAAAGTTTACGCGACCTAAACACGTTATAGGATTACGTAACGTTAATCACAATCGCACAGGTATGTATAATAAAAATTAAGAAGGGAAGGATTTTCTTCATTCACGACATCATCATCATCATCATCAGCCTTTAAAAGTCCTACTTAAACTATCCCAACGATAACAAATGAAATATTTAAGCCGCTACCCATCACGCTGGCCAATCGCAAAAACCATTACAATAACAACCATTACAATAAGTTACTTTACAATTTAAAAGAATTATATATTAGACAACATCACATAGGTAGGTACATTGTTCTGATCCCAAGGTAAGTAGCTGAAGCACTCGTTATAATGGAAATCAGAAACTACAAAAACACCAATTAGAATAATAACAATAATAATTTAACAATTACTAACACGAAACAAAAGTATTGAATTAAAGAAAGTAAGTCTTTCACGTTTACATTAATGAGAGTTTACACATTAATGAGAGTCGTAATGATAGAAAAACATTTAACCTAAATACTCATCAGAATTTATAAATATAATTCTAATGTACAAAAATCTTGAGGACTACTTACTATAAAGCTGTTTTCCGTATCAAATCAAAGACTTGCCTTCACATTTTGAATCACTTTCATAATATATTATACAATGAAACTTAAACAGAACATAAAATCTTATAGAGTACGGCGAAATGCAAATGTTGAATAGCAACGAGCGTTTTGAATCTCTTCACACTTTAATAAATAAATCATGTTTCGATTAAGCGCGATTGGATTTGCTAAAAAGCCCCTACCATCGGGTTAAGGAGTTTTAGGTTCTCGAAAATGTTTGTTTATTTTCAAATACTTTCAGAACGATTATTTTCAGTGTGTTTACACTGAAACTTTTGCCACAAGACTAACAACCATTTATATTCAGATTGATATTTGTAACCATCACACATTCTAATTTTCCTATTTATTCTACCGAGGCCACTTCGTCATCGTTCAGCTACGTTCCAAAAATTTAATGTCAAATACATTTCCGAAATAGAATCACTAAAAACCAAATTAATTAGTTATGGATGGATTAAACTTGGTAGGGGTCAAACGGTTGACAATCTGCACTTTGCAAAGTTATATCAACTTAAGTGCAATTACTAGGAAAAAGGAGTAATAGTTTATTTGCAATATCATCTTTTATATTTCGACTCTTTTTTTCTTTTTTTTTTTTTATACTTAGCACGGCAAATGACTCCACACCACCTGATGTTAAGTGGAAATGGAGTCCAGACGCGAAGACAACTGGTGCAGCGTGAAAACAACGCAGCATCCGTCAACCTCACTCTGCCGGCCCACAAGGTGCTTCTTCACGCCTCGTTTGAAGGACCCCATATCATAGGAAAGAGGGAAAACATGTGCTGGTAGACTATTCCATCTTTTGGAGGTGCGACAAAGAAACGAGTCACCAAATTTCTTTGTGCGCGATGGGATATGTGTGACAGTGAAGCGGTGACACCGGAGAGCAGCACGTGTACTCCTATGGAGGAAGGGAGAAGGTGGGATAAGGTCAAAGAGTTCTTCAGAGCACTCGCCGTGATATAAAGACTCTGACTGACTGACTCTGTTAAATATAAAGCGAAATTTGAAGCACCATGAATTTAAATGGAGCGTTTCCTCTCAATTACTAGCCACTTGTTATCATGCCTTTATGCCTAGCATTGTTACTGGATTTCATCATCCTCATCGCAAAGGCTTTTCATCAAATGGTGACCAAAAATGTCCTCGAACTCCTCCGTGTTTGGGAAGGCACATAAAGCCGCCCGGCTGCATTAACAGTCGTTAACAACCACCAATCCGCACTGGGCCCGCGTGGCCGCGTTATTGCCCGTTCTCCCTATCCATCCATAGGGAAGGGTTGTGCCCCAGCTGTGGGCACATAAATGAGTTGGTGATGGTGATGAATTATTATTATTTACCATTTATAACGTCATATTGATATCGAACATAAAAAAATGTGACCACTTGACTTTGATTCGACTTGACCATTATCTTTAAAATACACAAGTAAAAGCAGTGCCAAATTATTGCGGTAATGCATTTTTAATCCAAGTTTTCTCGAATTATTATCTTACGAGGATACGGTAGATTGTACGAATCACTTTACTTGTTTCTTATCGAGCACTTACGTAAGTCAATCTTTATTCAAACTGAACGGCCGGCGTTAACTTAATAAAAGTGTTACATTATCCATTTCGCTTTTATTAAAATGGCATCACTAAAATTGAAAAAACGTTTCCGTTTCGTATATAAGCAACACATTTGACAAAATTTTTAAGGTACCGAGAGGACGTATAGTTGTTTATGGTACCGAATTTGCGAGCGAATTAATTTTGATTACCCGCCCGAACGTCGGAGAGTGTGTAAAAACTTTATTAAAACGAAAGTTATTTAATGGGGCAACGATTTTGTGTGTCGTTATTTCGTTTTACAACTTTTTTTAAAGTTATTTTTTATGTCAATCATTCGGCCTTATCGATTCCGAGAATGTTGTTTGCAAAATGGCGGTAGTGTTACAAACCATTATGTTTGTTGCAGGACCTGGCATCTTAGCTGAGGTGTTTGCTTTTTTGGCAGCTGTGTCGGATGCCCAACGAGGGAGTGGAAAATAAATGGAAAACCAGTGTTCCTTAGATGTTCAGAAGTGACATTATTACAAAGGAATGCAGCCATTATAACAGACGTCCATAGTCCCATAATATTAATGCAATATTTCTAAATAAGAGTTTCAATGTATGTACTTTATTACTTGAAATTTACATAATCTAAAATATGTTAACGAAATGTTTTTGTTTTGTTTATATAATTTTAACGCAAATCTTGTTGCGAAACAAATTACAAAAACACAAATGTTGAAAAAATTATATAAACAAAACAAAAACATTTCATAAATAGCTTGCCTACTTCTTAACTGATCTTTAGTATTTGTAAAAATATTATGATCAGATGTTAATGACGATAGTTGTTGACATTGAACGGGTGCCTTTGGCTTTCAAAGTAAAAAAGTAAATAGTGTTGAATAATTTCAGCGGGCTGGTTAGAACCACGATAGCTCAATTGGAAGAGCACCTGACCCGGTATGTCAGAAGGGTGCAAGTTCAAATCCTGCTCGTGGATTTTTTTTCAACATTTGTGTTTTTGTAATATGTTAACGAATTAATTTCACTCGCACAAAGCTTTGCATAACGTAAATGTTACAATGATTGCAAAATGGAGCAAATTAACTGAACTAATATTCTAATACTGAAACGCAAATATTATTCAAAAAGCAAATTTAAGCGTGTCTTCTTCTTGCTTGTATTATAGCTGTATACTACGTGCTATAATTAATAAACATTCTTTTTAATCTATTGTTATATCAAAAACTCTTCGCTAGCACGCACTGTTCCTTGTTCATACTGTTACTCATGTAGTTATTGGCCATTTTGGTGTCGGTTTTCACAATTAACCACCACATTAATTATGGTAATAGAGACGACGAACGGTTTCACGTGCCTCTGAAGCATGGGGGAGCTCATAAACGAAAGCCACACCTTCGTCACTCGAGTGTCAATTGCAAACTTCATTATTTTGCTCGGGCTCAAAAAACTCAATAAATATTGAAATATTGAAAATTTTAATAGAACAAAATCATATACTAATTATAAACGGTATATGTCTTCCTAGCTTACGTTTCAGCAAACTTTAGGGTATATTTGTAGTAAAAGCAACTACGGTATAACAAGGCTACTTTTTCTAGAGTTGTCTTTACATGTTACTCTACAGTGTAGGTATGGTTCTGGAGGTGATCACACTATAGACGCCTAGAACGCAAGGGTTACACTTTTAGCAGCTACATAAGATCAGGATCTGTAGCTGCGTCCAATGTTACACTTAATTCAAAAGTAACTTTTAATACTTATAAAATAAAATAAAAACTATTGGACATAAGAAAATGTATGTTCATAAAAACGTTCCCACGACAATTTAACAGCGTCCCACAAATGCGTCGCATCCCAATTTAGCACAAAACGCAGCATCTTCCTACTCTCGTTCACGACAAACGAATACATGCGATCGCAGCCCTAAATCATCCACTGTCACGGGAGGTGGTCTCAAAAAACGCACTTAATCACATCGCAAAAACAGACTTAGCAATATCAAAATAAAACACATATAACAGCGTTCGGTATCAATTGCGGCGTGTAAACTGGAAAATGCGTTGAGTTAACATACTATAGCGAGCATGTAATAGGTGGCGTTACTTTTTGTCCATGTTGTTATACACAGTATTGGTGTGAGGTGGTATTAGGTGCTAGTAACGGTGTGATATAAAAAGTAATCTCACGACTCCCGACCGGTGCGGTGGGTGGAGCAAAAACGCGGCCAAGTGCGCATTGCGACTGGCTGAAGGGGTCTTGAGATTTTAATGCTGATTCGATTGCTTGGCTGGCAAATAGTTCACCAATTTAAACATCTATTTTCTAGAAGCAGGAAGCTTCTAGAAACTATTACTGACGGCCGAAGCACTAAGCAGTTTTACGACTTACGTTTTGGGTTGCATTTGGTTTGAAATTGCATACAAAAAATCAGTAAAACGAAGAAGTCAATAGGATACTTGGTAAGAAGAAATGAAACAGCTTTAATACAACACATCATAAGTACAGTACGTAACATCAATGTTTGTAGCATTGTTGCGTTCCGGCAGCTAGAGATAAATTAACCAGTGCCTCACTTGTTGAGGATCCCGGGTGGAGTGCGCTTCCATCATTGGCCTTATCATCACTTAACATCAGGTGAGATCAAGGCACTGTGCTTACCCGTTAATATAAAAAATACTACTGTCTGCTTAATGAAACACTTTCAATGGATTTTCTAAATATTATTTTACCTAGACGTCTCTAATCCTAGCAATAATCCGTTTCGTGGCTACAGACATACTTAAGATGAAAACATTAAGTTACGTTAAAGACGAACTTGATAGTAATGACGTTAAACACAAACAATTTCCGTTAAATTATATAATTCGCCACACAATTAATAACGTACATCAAGTAGATCGTCCAAAAAACACAGGAAACGAGGTGACAACATGAAATAATATGACCATTGAAAGAACCAGTTGAACCAGTGACCCCTGACCGCTTGTATGTCAAATCACAGTAAAACTAGCATGAGACAAGTAACATCTGGTGAGTCTGCGCCATGCCGGTTTGGAACTCCTTCGACAGATGAGAATACTACGCCTGAGAATCTTTTAATAGAAATAAAATTTAAAAATTGACGAAATCTTCACTATATCACAAATAGAAACATGAGAATATAATGAAATCATGAATACGTGGCTGTCTTGCACTGGAAGACGCAGTGTAGGCAGGCCTGCAAGATGTACCGACGATCTCTTGAAGATCACGGGTAGACGCTGAATGTAAGCAGCACAACACAACCCATCGTTGTTGATAACCTTGGGGGAGGCCTTTGTCCAGTAGTCCATCATCATCTCAGCCAAAAGACGTCCACTGCTGGACAAAGGCCTCCCTCAAGGATCTACACAACGACCGGGTTTGTGCTGCTTCTACAGCTTATTGCAATTTAATTCTGTTAAGGTGCGTAAAGGTGCTATTCCCAACCGAGCTGCCAACTGCAACTGCCGACAGCACGTGCAACGACTGCATGAAGTCGGCCGCAGCTTCACTACTGGTTTGTATGTATTTATATGAAATGGCCTCCAAGCGCCGCGGCAGCAGCAAGTGCAGCCGACGGCAACTGCTCGTGCTGCTACAGACGCACGGCGCCGCCGACGGCAGACCAGTAAATAAACAATACAGACGCGTAAATTACAAAAAATTGAGTTTCTCAGAAAAAGAAGAGGACTAATTAAAATCTCGTTATCAAATACGCTCTTTACGATGCAAGCCACGAAAAATATCTTAATGCTGTAGCTGAAGACAAAAAGCCAATTTAAAAAGCGATATGAAAGTTTATCTTCTTCAGAATAGGAAAAAATCATTTTGAAAAGAAACACGCTCGACGTGTCGTTGCTCCGGCGTCAGCGGCAATACCGATCTGCGGTCGGCCGACAGTGTCGACTGCTTGTCTATCTGCAGACAACCTGTCGTATTACGTGTGAATGTTTGTTACTGTTATATAAAGTAACGATTGAAGAAACTTGTAGTCAAAGTTCGATACAGGGTCACAAGATACACTCACGAGTGCCTATTGCGAGTTTTATTTGCAATTCGATTAGTTTTCAAAAAACTTTTTTTTTTCTAGCTATCGAAACTGCTCCTTCTGGTGTCGTCACCAGTCGATGCTATACGAATTCTTGTTCTCGTTAACATGGTCGAATGGTAAATAAAACGCGCACTATAAAAGCCATTCAAATATCTCATTTTTTTAACGGGATCGCACAAGGCACCCTAGAAATACATCAAAAATATCAAAAGGACGAACTGTTTTATGGGGACCTGTTGAACTAGTGCAAAACAAAGCTTGCCGCGTAGAAACGATGTTCGAACGACTTCACATCAATCCTGTGGAGCCCCAAAACGAAGATAGCCTCAAATAGCCTCAAAAAAAGCCCGGGCCCGATTCTCGGAAGCGACTGACTCGTGATTGAATCTCTCATCTCGCAGACGGCCAAATCACAAAATATGAAAAGTGCAGAAGGTAACCTTTTTATACGCGCTCGAGCAACACACACATAGACAACTCTCTCACGGTCACGGAATCTTGTAACAGTTACGCTCAGAGTTCAGACTGTTGCGACACGGTAGTATTATCTATCAGTATTGTAACTTCATATTAACGGATGAAGCGCGAGCTATAACCTACGCGCCTCGAATCTCGGCATGCGCTCGGCAATTCGGCATGCAACACAGTCGCGAATGTGCAGTGACGAACGGACGCCGTGTTATTTTTTAAACAGTAAGCGTGCGATTTTTTTTATTAAAATAAGTTCAAGTACGTACTTAATATGGCAACGAGCAATTGCAGAATATATTGTGCTGTAATATATTCAAATGCGGATTTTTTATACTATCAAATTTAATAATAAAGCATTTCGTACGTCTCAGTCGAGGCGCAAATATTTTTCGGTCGCAGATTTATAAGACTGATTTGTTAAGTCTTAAATCAAACATATGCATAAAAAAGAACATGCATTTTTATTGAACACTTCCTATTTAATTCGCAACGTATTTTAACGTAGGCAGATGTAATTAAAATACTGTAAGTGGGCCTATCGCGTGTTTGCGTACCGCGCGGCTGTAGGCATTTATTTCAAAGATAGGGCCGAGTTACAATACTTATAGATAATATTACCGTGGTTGCGAGCTGTTGCGAGATTTCGTGTCCGTGAGAGGGTATTGCGTGCGTCGCTCGAGCGCGGTATGTATAAAGCTTACCTTCTGCAATCTCCTTATTTTGTACAGACAGCCAGATGGACGTCGGACGTAGTACACTCAGTTGGTGCTATCGGTTTTTATCGATGCTTATTACTTTTTTCGTCGGACGCGAGCGCGAGCACTAGCCGACAGAGCGTGGCTCGGGAAACATTGGCCGAAAGAAACGGTGCCTGCCTGTGCTGTATAACCGTCGAACTACAAAGAGGTACAGTTTATGGTGTACCTCATTACTATGACATGTTTTGTTTAAGAATTAAAAAGACAACTTTAAAAAAAAACTTTTCAGTTTATATTATAAAACGTTTACCGTCATATGTTGGTGGCCTGGCTGGATACTATCCGTATTCATTTGTATAGGCTTACGAAAACGAAAATTAATATGGCATTGAAGCAGCGCCTCCTGGCGACATACAAGATAAGTCATAATTTTGCCATACAAATTCTCGTTTTCGTTAACGTTTATCGAATGGCGAATGAAACTCTCACTAGGCACCCTGATTTCGGCAACTTTTCTCTATGTCTGATTGTCAAAATCAGGCTATTACAATGCGACGTTATAAAGTAATAGAATTAAGACCAAGTACGGTTGTGGATCAAAACATTACTGTAAAAAATTGCATCTTAAACGTATTCTTCCTGTACCAATACTAATGATGTAATATAACAAACATTACTACAGATACATTCTGATCTATCTACCTATAACAAACAGTGAAATAGTTCAAAATATCAGTATGAACGGCGACGCGGCGGCTAGCGCGATCGGGTCACGATTGTGAAAGTTAGACAACTTTCGCCATGCCGGTTTCCAAGATGGGTGTCCAATCTAAACACGATCCTGTTTTGGAAGGTGCGTCCAGGCATCGGTTGTTATCTTAAGATAGTGTCGTTATTACTCACCGACCCAGGTCAGGTCAGGTCAGGTCAGCGTGAAGGGTTAATGAAGGTCACACCCATGTGGAAAGTATTGAATGTTAGAATCTAAATTAAGTTTTATACAATAATTATCACAAATACAGGACTTGTGACTAGAACCCTGCAAAGAGTTCGAAGAGTTGGAGTAGATCCATAACATTTTACACATGCTACAAAATAGCTTTTGCTAGAATTATACCTATGAGCTATGAGCTAGAATTATACCTATGACTATGAGCTTTTATACCAGTATTATTGCAGTTGTGGAAAAGAGACGCGAGTATATTCGCCGCTACACGCGTCTCGTTCTCACAACTGCAATAATAAATGCTATAAAAGCTCGTGGTTACCCCCTGGTAATTCTTACATATATTTTGTAGTGGTACACTTACTAGTGCAGTTAGTGCAATAAAAATAATTAATCTTGTTTCGTTACAAGCTTAACAGTATAAGCAAACATTACGTTAACAAGAGAAGTTTACCAAAATATACAGCAGCGTAATTGAATCAAGAATATCTAATACAATTAGATCAACCAAAAAAGAGATCAAAAACCTTTGTCGTTTAACAATTCAAATCACAAAATGATACAAAACAGTAGAGGATATCCGGTTCTTAACCCGATCCGATGATCCCACGCCCACATTAAACGCTACCTTACTTTTTTTTCCTTGTCAACATTACAATACTGTACATATGTAAGTAAACCTTTTAAAGTGATCGATAGGAAACGGATCTTTATCGGATTAAACGGAATTCATTCAAAAGACATTTTGCCCGATAAAAAAGAAATCAAAGTTTAAAAAAAACTTTCCTATACCTGCCTTTTGTACTGTGACGTTACTTTACTTAGACAAATTTTCATTTAACCAAAAACCGGACACGGCCGTAAAGCATTTGTTGGGGAGTGTTTATCTAGTGCCGATTGTCAAAACACGGATACCAATCATAACTGACAGTGACCACACGATAGCCGGAACAAAGAACTTCCGCTCCGTTCCGGGAAAATATACGTCCCGACCCGACAATGGCGATAATGGTCCAAAAGTCGCCATGTGTTGCGTCGGGACGCTATTGTTGGCGGCTTTAAAACATTGGGTGCGAAGCGTCCTCCTGAGCCGTCCTTATGAAAATATTAATGCGCAGACACAAAGGCAAGACGAGTCGATTTAAAAGCAATAAAATCTCGGCTTATCTCGAGTGTGAGGCTGCGACGCGAGTGGATACGTTTTATATGAAATGCGTGAAACAGGTTATGGGTTTGATAACGCGGCGTTAAGCGCGATCGGTACACGCCTGCCAGTGGCCCTTTCGAACTTTCACACGCACCGCACATGTACGCGCTCGTACATCTTGTTGAACGGATGTCGTCGCAATTACCAACGACCGCGATTATTATTGCACGGTATTGTACGGCCAAATTACAGCATCTCGGCTTCCCATCCGGTCTAATATACCAATGGAGACAGACAAAAATGTCACTTAAATCGGAGTAGTAAGATCTATTTTTATGCGTGAAGGTTTCGTTATAAGATTATGCGACTATTTTAGATAGTTGTGCGTTTATACAGGATGCGAAGAGGCCGCCGTCTCGGCCGAGATCGGCGAGCTAATAAAGGGATGGACAAAACGCAGGTGAATGAGAGTTCTCAGGGACAATGGCGTCTCGCGGCGGCGACACCGCGTGGCCACCTGCGCCGATGTGAAAAGGCAAACATCTGATTTATGGACACAAATGTAAATGCGAAGGTTTAGGAGACGCACCGGTGAAAATTGCGCCTTTCTACAATCACAAAAGCTCGGACTAGTTCTGTGATCAATGGGACCGACCAGACGAAACATTTTGTCTAAATAATGCCCTCCATTCATCGCGTCCTGCAGTGCATTTATGAATTATTGTCTGCGTTGAATAGGACGTATTTCGAGAAGTTTTCATTTGACTTCAATATTGAAAGGCATCGAAAAAATTGTGCAAATGTTGTATTAAAGCATATGCATGCGAGGCCGGCGGTATTGTGCACCCCAAGGAGAAAACCGCTCGTAGCGCGAATTATGCCTTTTATTAAGGAATGGGGTTTGCGCATTCGCTTTCTTGATGAGTTTATCTCTTGCATAGCATATAATGACGTTTTATGGGTTTTTATATACTTCTTATATGCTAATTTATCAACATAATTGTTACTTATAAAATAAAAAGGAATCGGACACAATGCAAGACTTCTCGCATCCAATCAAACGGCTAGAGCCTAGCCTGCTCCTCCGAGGGAAGACTGGGCATCACTCATCTTATGAATAAATAAACGCAACATGAATCTTCGCAGAGTCCATGTTCACATGGAGTCTCAAAACAATAAATATCTATTTTTTTGTATTTCTTTATTTTTTCAAACTTGTGATAATACTTATTTATATGGTCAGATGAAAACATCATCCGGCATTGACCAAATGAAAACCTATTTGCAATCGTTTTCGTAGAATACAATACCGCAATCAAACTGATAAGAATTTTTAAACCATCATGATTACATTAAAACAATTATTAACAAGATTATGACCATGTCACGCCATGTCGAAGATTAGGTAACAAAAAAATATATTAATAAGATTAATAAGTTCTATCTGAGTATAGAAAACTGGACTAACAATAGTTTAAATACTCAAAACAAAGGTTCATTTACATTAACCTAACCCTTGTTTAGGATAACGACATATACCCTAAAACGAATTAGATTCTAGCATACCCAGTTCAACAGCAATTTGTCCCGAAAACTCGTCGGGTTACCAAGTAATTTAAGCTAGGACGACTGTCTGAAGAGACACGGATTAAGTTGTTTGTGCTAGACGAATTATTACGCCTAATGTCCTAGGATTTCGCATGAATCATTAAATTTGTGTTGAGACTGAATGAATTCAAGATTTATCTCGTTTCGACAACGAAAAGCAGTTTCTCATTCAGTACGAACAAGATTCATTTATATCGTACCGAAATGTCTTAAACGATTCAAACGTAAACGAACAGAGGAAGTTCTCAGAAGACAATAACAATGAATTGCAATAGTAAATTGAAGTAAAATAAAAAGTTTATATACTGTCCCACAGCTGGGCAAAGGCTCGATCATTAAAATCGAGTCATCGCTACAATAAAATTGATGGTTATTGGCTTTCCCGCTCATATGTGGAGAGCAATGATCAGTGCCCTAAACAATTAAAATTCTATTATGTCTATATTCACAGCAGACGACGAAACAACGTTGAAAACACAACTTGAATTGAGTTACAATGGGACAACATAAAAAACAATAAAAATATTATTTATTCTTTATTGTCAAAGAAATACAGACTCGTGATAAAAAACAGTTGAAGGAGTCATACAAGGGATGGTGGAAACTTAAGGATGGAGAAAATTTACGTAAAATCATGACGTTCAAAATATTTAAACCGGGACCTAACCATTCCATACCTAACTCATCGAGTTGATGTAATCACTATATTTTATACGTTTTTAAACAGACATTTCTACATACAGCATTATCTTATTTGCTTTCTCGCATGTATCACGAAAAGCGACTATTAATAAAATTGTGAATAAACCGCTACTTACAAATAAAAGTAATGGGTATACTATACCTATCTTGGACGCGGTTGTGGTATGCAACTAGTGCCTGTATAGAAGAGTAGTCACCCCTGAGGCAGTCTGAGGAGGGCTGTGAGTCAGACCCCACTGACCCGGTTCGCACGGAACCAAGTAAGAGTAGGCTTACATGAATATTTGTGAATTTTGTCTATGCTCATTTCACTTCCGTAACTATCTGCGTCATAATAAAGAAACTGTTATACAGTATATTATTATTTCATAAAAAAGGTTCCGAGTATCTTGCCAGCTCTTCCCAGGTCGAATCTTGACATCAAAACTGATGGTAGATGGATTCAATAGTATAGTTTAAACTACATTTCAGTTTGATATTATTTGGAATTTTTGTATAGTTTTGACGTCAACAAGTGAAGGCATATATTGAACAAATGAATTGACTTTAATTTTGAAACAAAGAACATCCTCAAAATAGAGGAAAATCAGAAGTAGAGGCATTGGCCTGAGCTTACCCGTTACATAGACGTATATAGATAAGCGATAGTAACTACTGTCCTCGTAATCTAGTTGACAAGGCACTATGAAACGGGTCACGAGGTCAATGCCCTGCCGCGTGCAAATTCTTATCAAAGATACGACAACGGAGACATCTGCCAGTCTGCAAAGACAAAATGTTGTGAAATAATAGTTGAAACTGAGCTTGTTCTTGTTCTTAAGCTTATATAAGCTTGCTGTTTGTTAACTTTGTCAATCGCATCGTCGCTTATCATCAAGCTAGGTACATTGAACTACAAATGTGGTATATTTCGCATTTGATCGAATTCATTCTTCGATTTGATTTGATATCGGCCTATAAAAATATCTCAGAGGCCGCCTCGGCCAGTGCAACTCGGTCGAGCGAGACGTCGCACGGAAAACCTACAAAAAGGATATGCCTAGGATACTTATACTAATTAGTAACAAGTAATCAGCTAATGTTTTAAACTACAGGGCCAAAACATCTATCATTGAATTCAAGCCATTGCTATAATTATGGTTATTGGCTGGCTGGCTAAGCTGCTACGAAATCTATACAGATTAGTTCGCGTTATACCTCGTTTAATTTCTTTGTTGACACAGCGTCTTTTCCCCGAGCGCCATGTAACCCTAAGGCGTCGCAATCGCAATGTCGCAGGCGGCGTCCGGTCGGGCCGGTCGGCAGATGCTCGCCCTTGCAGCGGGTTCGGTGCACTGTTAGCATTCCGCGCATAAGACCTACGAGCCATGTTTATTGCTATTGTACAGCCGATTCTATATATGCACATCCTACACATATTACACTAGTCAGTAACTTCTCGGTATCTCCACATGAAGATATACAGGAATGGCAGAGCACCGCGAGAAGATTATCGAGTGGACGCTACAGTGACCGGCGTCAACACTTTCAAATACCTTAGCTATACGATAACCGATATTCACACTAGAAAGCAAGAGTTAGATATCTACAAATAAAATGGTCTGCGGTGCAGTGCCGCTCTTCATTCAAGTACTAAGCTTCTAAACAGAGCTACAAAGATCCGTATTTACAAGACCTTCGTCCGATCTTAATATACGGCTGTGAGGCTTGAACGCTCACATAGAAATAGTAGAACAAGTGCCTGTTCACAGAGAGAATTGTATTGGTATTGAGAAAAATTATGGGACCAAAGAAAATAGTGGACGGAAGTTGGAAGATCCGGAAGAAATGCGAGCTGGAGGAACTGATGGCACATCATGAGGGAGACGAAGTAGCTCAGGCTTTGTTGGTGAATGGTGGAGAATGCGAAAGGTGAGAAGACACGTTTATAACACGATATTGAACGATTAGTACGATAGATGACTATAGAAGAAGTGGAAGATGGCTGATAGGGCTTGCATTGAGCAAAGGAATGAGAATGAAACATACAAGAAACTCATCAGGTAAAAATTACTTTACAACCTTTAAGATTTATTACAATAGCAAAAAGACCTTCGTCCTTTCCACTTCGGAACCTAGCGCAGGGTTCAAGTTAGGATATTACTTACCATAGGTTCACAATGTCCTATATAACCGTTACATTGTTTAAAATTAATTTCTTGAGGCACGTGGCGCAGTGATTCTTTGTCTATAAAAACTGTTTGTTGAAGCAAGAATATGTTTTAATAGCTAATAACCACCAACCAAATAATTCATTCAGTAATGTTAAAATTTGATGACAGATCTTCCTTCACCCCAATAAATAATTTCCTTTTCATTGATTATCGCTAAGTATCGCCATCGTCCACCGTATATTTAACTCAATCATACCATTACGGGAAATTGAAACAGAAAAAAAATTAACCGTATCTTTTATAAGTGGGTTACGCCGTAAAAAGAATGGTATGATACGCTCATTAAATACTTCTCAGTCGTTGTGCGGACACCATATAGTAAATGTCAAGACGATTATACTTTCGACGTGAAACGGAGTCGCGCGCGCAGACACCGCAGGACGCGGGTATCGGCGGTAATTGGCGGTAATGCGCGCTCAAAGTTAATAGGGCTGCGTAACACTGCACTCAAAAGCTAGTTACTTGTACAATCATTGAACCGAAAGCTATAGTATTAAGCCGGTATCAGTCCACTGCAGGACATAGGCCTTCTTCCAATGCATGCTGAGCCAGATCTTCGGCTTTTCTCATCAAACTGCTGCCAGCCATTGTACATATATCGTTATTCCACCTCGCTGAAGACCGTCTAACACTACTACAGCGTTTAACACTCCAACAGCGTCTTAAACTACGATATTTTCTGAGTTGTGGACTCGTCTCTAGAACACGTCTACCCAGCGCTTATCAGTAATGTGTTCAATATGACCAGCCAATGCCACTTCAACTAGAAAATATTTGGGCTTTGTCGATAATTTTAGTTTTAAGCATTGCTCATTACATTACATAACAATATTTATATTCAATTATACTCGTAGTAGAATAAAGTAGTTAATAACGATAGAAGAAAGCTGTACTAAACATTGAATATAATCAATTTACACTTAAAATATTGATGACATATTTGATAAAAGACTATATGAAAGAAAAACCGTTTATTACCATTTATATAGTCCTTTAGAGGTTCTATAATAAATTGAAATGGTGTCATCTTTAATAGTATGAGGTATTGGAAGCCAAATGGCCTACGTCGTAATAGCGCCCCCGGACGTTCGCCAACGATGGTCGAACACAGACAAACACAGATGGCTTCGAAGTCATAATTTTGTGTATTCGGCCTTGATTGTCTTCTATATATTGGTGATGATTGGATAGTAGCCGGTGTGTCAGACGCAACAAACGCATTCGTAAGGTTTGTTGTGCGCGTGGCTACACAGTCTCAGACGTCCAATGAGTTATAATATCAAAATATATTTTACAAACTAGCTTTTATTAACTGTAACGCGTTAATGCAGAAATAAATGGACTCTTATTTTGTAAGTCAAGGGAGCTTTATTTAATGTTAAATACTACATCATCAACATCCGGTATTAACATTTTTGAAACAAGTATTAATAAATATGGGTGTATAAAAATTTCACGCAAATTTTGTTGCGAACAAATTACAATTCGAAAACGTTGTAAAAATTTCCACGAGCGGGCTTTGTATCCGCATTGTAACTTGACTATCCTTAGGTGAAAATGTTGGATGACGTAGTTGCCGATATTGAAGCAAGCTCCTTTGGCTTATAAAGTAAGTGTTGATAAATAGACATTGTTGATAAATTTGCACGGGTCGGACAGAGCCACGAGTAACTATTATTTAATATGTGGCCAAAGTGTGGTCACGATAGCATCATAGGGAATGTAGACAACATTAAGAAATAATGCCAGAACATTAAACAAATAAATGAAATCGCGTAACATTTAAAACGTAGACCTATTTCTTATTTGACCTAAGCATGAAATTGTGTAACCTAAAAAGCTATTAATAAAGACTGAATTGACGGAACAGAATAGTGACGTCAAAGTTCAACATTTCCATACAATCTATATATATAAAAATCAATTGCTGTCCGTTTGTCTCGCTAAAACTCGAGAATGGTTGGACCGATTTGGCTAATTTTGATTTTGAAATATTTGTTGAAGTTCTGGGAAGGTTTAAGCGGTGAGAAACATAAATAATAAGTAACGGAAAATACTAAAAACGACAATTTAATTTTCCAATACCAAATTATTTGTTTGTTTCGTTGTCATGGAAACTGTCAAAGCGGCACGAACAACGCCGGGTCAACTAGTTTCTATTAAAAAAATCGTTTTGACGTTGCTAAAAAGTTTATCTATTGACTAACCAGTCAACTACCCGATTGGGATTGCGCCTGACCTAGGCATGTTTTAGGCGGACTAAAATCCCGCTCGTGAAATCCTTTTCAACACTTTCCGGAATGTTAATAAATCATAAATGCTTATAATTGTTTGTGTGGTCGGTTGCACAGTGATGGGCTGATGACGTAATACATACTTATTCCCTCATCATCGAGGAATGACCAGTGGCTCACGTTTTTTCACATTTTTTTTCCCGATCCGATCCGAACCCTTCGGAGAATCTAGTAGGGCACGGGGACACGCATTAGTGCGTGATGCCGTTCCCTCTAAAAAACCTCCGAAGTTTCACATGGCTTGAGGAACCCTTTAAGTTTCTCGCCGCTCCCAAACAAGCCCGGTGAAGCTGAAAATGGCATTTTAGGCAATCAGCAAACTCTCTTAAAAAAAAACATATTTATTTTCAACGGACGACGACCACTTGGAAGGCCTAGACGGAGATGGTGGAATGAGGTGGACTCCCACTAATCCCACTTAAGAATTCGCCCAAATTAGATTAATTAATTAAAATGTTTTTGTTTATATAATTTTAACGCAAATTTTGTTGCGAAACAAATTACAAAAATACAAATGATGAAAAAAATTCCACGAGCAGGATTTGAACCTGCACCCTTCTGACATACCGGGTCAGGTGCTCTTCCAATTGAGCTATCGTGATTCTAACCAGCCCGCCGAAATTATTCAACACTATTACTTTTTTACTGTGAAAGCCAAAGGCGCCAATTCAATGTCAACAACTACCGTCATTAACATCTGATCATAATATTTTTACAAATACTAAATAAAGATCAGCTAAGAAGTAGGCAAGCTATTTATAAAATGTTTTTGTTTTGTTTATATAATTTTAACGCAAATTTTGTTGCAAAACAAATTACAAAAACGCAAATGTTGAAAAAAAATCCACTAGCAGGATTTGAACCTGAATAATTTCGGTGGGTTGGTTAGAACCACGATAGCTCAATTGGAAAAGCACCTGACCCGGTATGTCAGAAGGGTGCAGGTTCAAATCCTGCTCGTGGAATTTTTTTCAACATTTGTGTTTAATTAATTAATTAATTTTATTATTTATTATTATTACAGGATAGAGAGAGAACGTACTGGCTATTTTATCTAAAACTAACAATACAAAAATGTTTTTTACTATTGTTGTGTGCCGATATTAACATTATAATGGCGATATTGTGGTAGTAAGCGAAAAGGATTAAGAACAAGCCTCAACTAGAAAAACTTTATTTCGGCCCGAGCGCTGCACTGCTCCTGCCAGTCAACGAAAAATATCAAGGATATTACCGGAACTCTTGTTTTACTTATTTTTTCCTCTGTATACGTGTATTGTTTGTTCGTAAAACAATTGTTTTATCAGTTCAACTGGTGTGCGAAATTTTCCGGATTTTTTTGACATTATAATGAACAGGAAAATTAGCATTAGAAGTTAATTAAGCGGGCCGTTGTGCATCGTAATCGATTACTATAGGTAAATATAATTGTTAGGTTTCAATAGGTAGGTATGGTAGGTAGGTATGGCCGATACGATATTGTAGGTCATTTTGTATTTCGTCCATAACAATATCTCACAGGGTTTTCCATGGGATATTTAAAACACAGAGTACATCA
The DNA here is from genome assembly GCA_949315975.1 of Eudonia truncicolella. Lineage (NCBI taxonomy): Eukaryota > Metazoa > Arthropoda > Insecta > Lepidoptera > Crambidae > Eudonia > Eudonia truncicolella. The sequence goes on along the minus strand of OX438837.1, from coordinate 13,306,173 downwards.
GTGGGTATGGTATGTAATTCTTTAATTCAATATTGATATTAAATCTATAGTTGTTGGTTCGAGCCCCGCTAGAATGAAGTGGTCTTGTTTCACGTGCGATTATTAGTTGGGAAATTTGTGAAATGATTTAGTGTTAGCGGTGGTTGCTAATGAGCACAACGCATGGTTGTTTTTCTTTTTGTATTTTGTTATATTTTTGTGTATCATCTGTTGGCTTAAAAAACAATAAATAAATAATGAATTAATGAATGAATTCGTTTTTTTTCAGGCAACAATTTAAAGTTACAAAATAACAGGCCCATAGACAAATACCTTATAGACTAACATATACATACTAATTTTTGTTAGTACATAAAATAACTTTAAATAACTATGTTAGTGTTAGAAAGTAGTTGTAGGAAAACCGGTTACACAGTAATCTCGAGTTCGATTCCCGACGGGTTTCCAAATATGTACCATACTGTGCTTGGTTCGGTTGATGATACCAAATCATGATGGTTTGACGGATGGTTTGACCTAGTCATCGATCAATAACGCACTAGATTCCCGATGAGCGCTTGGAAATCTTGGAATACGGTAAGCGATTTTGGAGCCACGGAGCCACAATGACGATTGTGGCAATGCCAGTAAATAAAAAGTACCAATATTTTGCAACCTCAATTAATATGGTTAAGTTTTAAGGTTCACAGTATGCTGAAGTTGTTGGTGCTATCCAATATTGTTTCAGATTTTGTTATTTAAATGTATAGGTGCTCTATTGTGTATAGGTGATTTTGTTATTTTTTTCACTGTATTTTATAAAATTTTATTATTGTTGTTATTGAATTTAGCTTCAGTGCAGCAATTAGCACTTGAAAATAAAAAGTAAAAATTTAAATGTATAGGCAAACAGGACCAGTTTCGAGGTGCATTTTTGTTTCGGATCCTTTATCTAGTACATAATTGATCGAAAGATCTAGTCTACCTGGCTAACGTGCCGTCTAATCTAAGTCTGTCGTCATAACAACAACGTCAACATCATTGTTGTATCCGTCAGTAAGACGTAAGACAACAAGTTATTCAGTTTCATATTTAATTATATCGGATATTTTACTATAAATCTTGAAAAACTCTTGAAATATCTAAGAATACAGTTCACTTACACACGCAAGCTTATACCGAAATAAGTCCTACTATGACTCATTCAAGTTATCCTTGCCACGTTATCATGACCAATCCAAAGATTCGTGAGAAATACAGAGTCAGACCTTCGAAACGAAATTTCCTATAGTGACGTCACCGCTTCACCCTGACTCATTACAGGAGTGAAACCCCAAATTAGGTGTTAATATAGCGATTAAGGAGGGGTTCATCGAATTCCACATGGCATAGACAGCGAAGGGGTATTGCGTTTCTCGTATCTGTACAGGTAGTTGGAAAAGTGTGTTACAGTAAACGCATACCATTGCACAAAACTACTATTATGTTCTTGAAAATAATTATGTAGGCATTGATGCTATACAAATATTTTTTAGTTTTTTATACGTCTTCATCATCTTAATCATTTTCAGCCCGTATCTACCCACTGCTGGGCATAGGCCTCCTCTATGTTACGCGATTCCTTTCTGCCCCCCGACCGCCTAACCGATCGCTTTGGCTACGTGTATAGTTTATGACGGCATCTTGTCATTTCGTACCGCCTATGAAAGCCATATCGAAAGCTATAGGCTATAACTATAGATATATGCCTATACCTATTAGCTAGATGACATGATGACGTCATAAACTATACACGTAGCCAAAGCAATCGGTTAGGCGGTCGGGCCCCTGGTTTGAGCCGCACTATCGCTATCGCTCTCGCTATCGGGCTCTATAGTTTATGGCGTCATCTTGACATTTCGAAAGCGATATACAAGCAATATCGAAAGCTATAGGCTACAGCTTCCGATATTGCTTTCATATTGCTTTCATATCGCTTTTGAAATGACAAGATGACGCCGTAAACTATAGAGCGCGATAGCGAGAGCGATGGCGATAGTGTTAGGCGGTCAGGGGGCAGGTTTCTCCAGCGACCAGCTATATTTTTCTAGCCCATCTAGCAGGTGGTCGTCGGTATTTTTATACTGACTGGGTATAAAAATTCAGAATTAACTATTGCCCGACACATGCGCATTGAATTATATTAAACATAAATACCATTTACGACACGTATTTTCCTTCAGGTCTTGTAGGTAGGGAAGTTATTTTAAGCATCGATAATTCAAGAACTGATTACACAGCAGATATTCCACAACGCCGCCGGTGACATACCGGTAATGTTAATTAACACAAATGTTAAAATAACAATGAATGCGCATGGTGATAACGACAGCGGAAAACCTACCGAGCTAAAAAGAGATAAAAGTAAAAAAATTCAGTAGGTACCTACTATACGTTTGGAGTAGTATTTCCTAGGAGCTTTAATCTAGAATTAGCTTGGTATTAAAAAAAAACAATATGATTAGATGTCTTCATGTTCTTTTGTCAATATGGATTTTTTTATTTCAGTAGAGGACCGTAGGACGGATAAACAATTTTATTTTAAATACAGCTCTTTAGTCTGATAACACAATGAGTAAATATAAAGTTAAGGCATATTTATGTAACTTAAGATAACGAATAATTAATTTAACTAGAAAACTACAAGTACCCTCTGTACATCAAACCTACTCATCACACAAACCAGTCCCAACTGTCAATTTGCTATCATTAGCTGGAACGAATCAGAGACTTCCTGCGACAAAAAAAAATCGTGATGACTTTTTAATTCATTCGGGACTCTTAGAAGCCTATATAAGACCCAAGGAACGGTATCTGGAACGGGACAGTCGAATCAATGAATCAGTTGACGCAAAAAATATTAATGTAGTTTTTTCTTCTTCCAATCGTTACACATGTCAAAGACGATTTACGTTTTCTTTAAATGGTGCTGGGTTATGATCTTCGAGTTGTGTATGCTTAGAGTAACTGTAAGTTTAATAGGATTAAAATTAAAGACGTACACGTGCTTAAAAGTAGCTGTCTAAAATATTTAAATGTTTATTGTACACTGATATACTTATTCTGGATAAGCAAAAATATGCTATTGAAAGAGCAGTCTTGTGAAAAGTCTAAGCTCTCTTACACACGAACGCAAGCCACCGTCAAAGCGCCCGTCGACACGTGTCAGCGGCTAGGGGTAGTCACAGACCACTGTTGAGGTTAGACGCGACACACCGCAACTGCAACCATCGTCATCTGCCGATTGTTGCAAAAGAGCCCTAATAAGACTAGCCTGTCATGAGACAGTAGCTTTTTACAAGAGTTCTACTTTTTCTTTTTTGACTTAAGAACAACGAAATAGTTTATACGATGTATCGACATCATGTTTCTTAAAAATAAATGGAACAGTTGATTTTTTTATTCCATTTTCGTGCACGTATCGTGTCATCTAGGTTACCTTTATTATATAAAAACTTTTTTTAAAGATGTGTAAAGTGCTTTAGTAAAATAATTGGGTTTTTTTATTACTTAGCTGGCAAACAAAGTGGCTACCCACATGGGGTGGGTACGCATGTATCACCAAGGGTGTAACAAACAGGGCTTGATAACGTTACCAAATTCCCACTATAAGTATCGTAAGGTAACGTATATAACGGTATTTCTATACAACTGTATTGGTAGCGGTAATGCATGTAACGTTAACTAGTACAAGTATCGTTACCTTTTTTGTAACCTAGCTTTAGCCAAAAGATCCACACGATGGAATAGTCTACCAGCACACGTTTTCCCTCCTTCCTATGATATGGGGTCCTTCAAACGAGGCGTGAAGAAGTACCTTGTGGGCCGACAGAGTGAGGTTAACTGATGCTGCGTTGTTTTCACTCTGCACCAGTTGTCTTCGCGTCTGGACTCCATTTCTACTTAACATCAGGTGGTATGGAGCCATTTGCCGTGCTAAGTAAAAAAAAAACCAATCCGCGAAGAGATCGGTAAAAATACCAAACGATACCAAGCATAACGTTATCTTCGTATGTATCGTTATTCAAAGACCAGTTCCCTGTTTAACAAAACTTACACAGACGTCTACACGTTCACAAGTTACACTTTACAAGGGAGTTTTTAAAAGTTCGTGTAAATTACGTTTATCAAAAAATATTTACAAGATTTGTAAAACTTAACGCTTGTGTAGATTTTACTTGTAAGTTCAAAAATCAAAAAGGTATTCCCGCCATTTTTTTGAAAGTTTTGTTCTACTTAAACGCTTGGCTGAATGGTATATTGTCTGTGCCTAATATGGACGGGACGAAAAAAAGTAGTAGCGACAAAATATTCCCGCCTTTTATTTATAATTTGAAAAGTAGGTAAAGTGTAATCTCTAATAGGTCTGTGGGTAGAGTATTCGCGGCAAGATTTTGCGATTTATCTCGAAAAACGTCTAGAATTGATAATAAAATAACGGTTTTACAACTGATTCGCGACAAAAAAAAAGACATTTTATTAGGTGCATTTAACGACAGGTTGTCCAAAGATAAAAAAAATGGAAGAAAATTTTAATTACATTTCAGTCGCTTGATTTACCTTCCGGAAACCTTGTGGAAAAGATTACACCTATGTCAGAGATACATTTTACTCAAATTTAATAAAAGTTAATAGTTATTTGTTCAACAAATGAGCAGTTATTTTTTTTTCTCATCCACAACTAGTGAGGCTCTGGCTATCGTATCTCTAGCTGCCGGAACACAACAATGCTACGAACATTGATGTTATGGCGACATATTTAGATAAGATGGTAGTAGGTAGCTAGCCAGGCGGACAAGCCCTACCACCAACCAAACCGAGTACACAAACATGTACCCCCCGCTGGGATTCGAACCCGGGACCTCTTGGTCCAAACCGGTGGTCTTAGCCACTAGACCACAGAGGCGGTTAAACGGCGGTTCTTTGATGCGAGCTGCTAACTTTAAATCACGAACTGACTAAATAGTCTTGAATTGAAGCACGAGCGAAGCAAGTGATTCTAATATAGACTACTGAGCACAGCGAGTGATTTAAAGGCACGAGACATTAAAAAAAATTTGCTCTCGTATGAAACATACATCTTTTCACTTCTAACAGCACGAACAATTTTATAGGTTTGGTAGGTAGGTATAGGTAAGAAATAGCACTTTTCACGTGATTTTTCTAGTAAAAGCTATATACTTACGGCGTTAGAAGCTTGTATTCTCAACATTTTTTGAAGTTAAACAACTTAAACAACAATCTTCATCGCTGGACGTCAGTAATCATTTTTTGCGGTACTAAGCACGACACTTGTAAACTTGTTAGATGGAATAGAGAGTCGCCGGATACACTCAGTATTTGCAATGATTTTCTTAAGTTACATTAACTTACAAATGATTTTTTGATGAACAAAATCACAATTACATGTGTAAAAATATACTTGTGAAATAAATAATGACACCTTGTGACCCGTAATTTACACGAGTAGTCTTGATAAACACATATTTGTAATAATGATTTTTTTTACAGGAAAATTGCTTGTAATACAAGGCTTGTAAGTTTTGATAAACAGGGCACTGGGGCCCGACCGCCTAACTCGATTGCTGTGGCTACGTGTATACTTTATGACGACATCTTGTCATCTAGCTAATAGGTATAGGCATTTAACGAAAGCTATAGCTTTATAGCTTTCGATATTGCTTTCATAGGCGGTACTAACTGACAAGATGACGTCATAAACTATACACGTAGCCAAAGCAATCGGTTAGGCGGTCGGGGGGCAGGTCACGCACCCGTTGCCGGCTCTGAAGCTGCTCTTACGATTTTATATCCTGTTATTTTACTGTATCAAGTACCCCTCCAACTGGAACACGGCAAAGCAATGCTGCTTGGCGGCATAAATAGGTATTGGGAATAGACGCTATCGCTATCAAGTAGGACTCAGAGAAGACTTTTTTATTATTTTAAGATAAAATCTAAAGCAAATGTTTCTTAATATTTCCGACAATTATCCAATAACCAGCAAAGAGTCCTTCAAGATGACTTATATCCCCTCACTTATTTCTACCGCCAAAAACATCATGTATCGATTTCCAAGTATTGAGATTCAGCAAAATTAACAGGTTCTCAATTTCATTTCATTAGTCGATATCATGCAAGTTATTACAACAAAGCAACAGGCGGACCATAAACACAGTGAAATAATTAAAACATAATAGAATAAACCTTAGGTAGTACCTATAACCACTACAACTTACTCCGTGCTAAGTTTTATTATTATTAAACTCGCAAGCATGTTTGATCATAAAAAGCTCCCTCGCAGCAAAGAAAGAGCAAAAGGGCTAGAGAAGAGAGAAAGCAAAGAGCTTTGCTTTTGCTTTGCTCGTAAAAATACTTTTAAGTAGTCATAGTTAGTAACAAGTTTACAACTTCCATGATAGCGTTGTTGATCTCACACAACTTAATTTTTCTGGTTCCAATATAAATAATGGTATCCTACCTAGGCTTGACTTTTTAAATACTTGATATGATTATGATACTTCGATCAATAATTTACTATATAAAATGTCAGTTTGTGTTTAACCCCGTTTAACATTTCATTGTTTATTTACTGTTGTTATAAGTACATAAACAATTAAACATATTTTTTTTATATGACACACATTATTATTGACGACCTTTTTGGTCAAGTGGTTTGTACACCGGTTTTCGTGATGTCGCCGATCTCTGAGGTCCCGGGCACGATCCCCGGTCGGGTAAATTTAGAAATTATAGTTTTTTCTAAATTGTCTCGGGTCTGGGTGTTTTCTATGTATAATAAGTATGTATTTTAGTATTTTAAGTATGTTTATCCGTTGTCTAGTAACCATTTAACGAGTTTCATAACGAATTTTCTCTTGGGCTAGATAATTGGTGTGAGTCTAGAAAAGTTTTATTTATGAGATGATAAGTTAGCAATATAGAATTAATGACCATATGAAGAAATTAAATATAGTCTACCAAAATTTTATTAGAATTTACAACTCTATTACAAGTCGACGCCAAAATCGAAAATAATGAATATGTGAAATCAATCACAAGCTGTTTGATAAAATTTGCAAATTTAAATTGTGTACAGCTTTAGTTTTAAAAAGTAAGTGAAACGTTAAACCATTCCCATTAATTGATTAACAAGTGGTCTCATAAAAACGTCGTTTGCCTTAAAATAAATAAATTATTGGAGAGAAATTCTCAAAACTATTACCGTAAACAGGAAACATGACAAAAAGAGCATACTTACTTCATTCTGTTATTTATAAATTTGCACAGCAGCCAATAATTCTGTGGACAAAAAAATAATACTATAAAATAACGCAACATTTTTAAACGGGTACGTTTTAAGGGCTCACCAAAATATTTTTTATACCCTAATATACACACATCAGAATAATTGTACGTTTTGTGTATATGTTCTTATTGCTTGCCAAAATTGATTAATGCTCACCAAATATTGTTTTACTGAAACAGTAACATTGATACCAACAATTTTTACACTATTATTCAAATGATTAGCTGCCCTACTCCTGTAGGTCACGCGATAGGTTCGAAATTTAAGACAATCGCGAAGGAATTCATATATTTTTAAGGCATTTAATAAAAATATAAATTGTATTCTTTTTATAATATTTTAGGAAACACAATTTGGTGATCATTTATTCATTTTGGTAAGCGTTTTGAATTTTATTGGTAGTAAAATTGATACATTTTTGGTAGGCGTTTAACCACAAGCCTTTTTAAACTATTTTACTCGTAAATATTATGGTTTTGGATTAAATTCTCCGCTCGGTAAAAAAATGTGTTTGGATTTTTCGTCGCATAGCCTGGGTTCGTGGTCCCCAACCCGCATTTGGCATGCGTGCTGGCAAGCCATTCCCTATCGATAGTAGCGATCGATGACATGATTTCAATGATGCATCGATGACCTTTGCCCAGCAGTGGGACAGTATATAGGCTAATTACTAACTACGTAAAGTATTTATTTTTATTTCAAAAGCTAATCAGAAAACAATACTATAAAACGGAAAAACAGATTGCGCAGTAGGTAAGATCCAACAAAAGCGTTTCCAGGAAAAAGATAGTCAAAAGCCGATCAAAACACACCTCAAATTGTACTAAAAACCAACTAACAAACACTCCTTACAATATTACATAATAATCAAGTCATAGCTCTCATGTTACATGTTTTTATACAGCAGACGTACCATCAATCATGAGATTTAGCGATCGCCTAACGCCGCCAGTTCTCACGAGGTGTCGGGCCTTGTAAAAAGGATAGAATGACCAATTATGTTCAATCAAATAAAAATAATTGCTTAGGTATTTAGACGCTTGTCAGATTCGGTGTCAATAAACTGGAGTGTTGTAAAAAATTATAATGTTATACGCTTTTAACATTGCTTTGGTAGTTACGGTTACATTGCCAACGTGGCTATGTAACAAACTAAATTACTTTTATTAAAAAGGGGAAATCGTTTGTCTTGCTTTGGCATGTGATGAGAAGGGATGAAACGCATGTAACTATGAGAGTGATGTATAAAAGATGGATGGATTGTGTGACCTAATAATGCCTGATATGAATATATAGAGAGTGACCGTACAGGTAACGACTGATAGAGGAGAGTGGAAGAAACGGCATTTTGCGTCGACCCCATGTAACATGGGACCATGGCAGGAGAAAACAAAGTAGTCATACTGTTTTTAAAGACAATGCGAAAACTTAACAAAGAAATTAAAAACTTTATACGTAACAGGGATACTGTGGTCTCAGGTGAGATCTTGGGCAAGAACGGATTCCGCAAAATATTTTAGGGCATCAGCCCACAAAAATAGTCCATAATATGGAACATAACACGGGTAGACCCGTATCCGTAAGTAGTTTTCAATTAGCTTAAAGTAGTTTTCAATTAGATCACTCGCTGTTTTCTTTAATTTTTTTAACATCAGCTCATTTTCATGTCCCACGCTGGGGTACGAGCCTTCCCTATGGATGGATAAAGAGAACGGGCCATTAAGCACCACGCGGACCCAGTGCGAATTGGTGGCTGTTAACGAATACTAATGCAGCCAGGACCAACGGCTTTACGTGCCCTCCAAAAAAACTCTTTATAATATATTTGGAATTAAAGTTACTTTAAAACAGGAGAACGGCCATAGTGACATGTCTATTCAATATTGATAATAATACTAGCGGCGCAGTGACTCATTCGCCTATTACCGTCATTGAGCACGGATCATGCAATCGCGCACAGATTAGCACGACACCAAACATGCTAATGTGCAGTTAAAATTATAGGATAATTTGACCACGTGTGCAGCATTTTATTTATGGTCCCTAAATACTTACCCTATCTGTGATAGATAAGATAACACACAACCTATCGCTCATAGATTAAGCGGAACAAGGAATAAAAAATGAGATGTATTATATTTAAATATTCGTATAATTATATGTACCAAAGTTTTGTAGCTATCAAAAAAATCTATTAGAAACTGCATTATATATATGTATACAAATATTATAAAGAGGAAACCTTTGTATTTTTGTATGTATGTTTGTAACGAATAAACTCAAAAACTACTGGACCGATTCTAATGATGAAAAAATATTTCACCATTAGAATGCTACATTAGCGCTGAGTAACATAGGCTATATTTAGAAGGATTTTGTTTATTGCCACTGGACATTTTCAGCGTCACCGGACTTTACGTGTTATCTTTATATGTACTACTCCTATATTATGTTACTTGTAGAGGTTTCTTTCAAAGTTACGACGCCAACGGTTCGTATCGTAAGTTTGCGGCGGGAGTATGTGGAGTACGTACGGCGACCACGCGTTAATGCCCGTGTAATATAAATCTCAATTGTATTAATCAGTCACCATATCATTAGACATAGGCAGTCCGTCCACAACAAGATTAATAGAACAAAATTGAAAGTCCCGTACAAATTCAAAAGGAGGCCGCATCACAATCTAGTTTTCTAACAAATCATCCCATTAGCCGTGCCGAGGTCGATGTTACATGTCTTGTAATCATCTGTTTGAAGACGGCCGTCGGCCCACAACTCCTAAACAGATTTGAACCCGTGACCTCCGCTTCCGCAGCCTATCTTGACCGCATCGAGGCGGTACCGGTCATTCCATATGATGTCTTGGAAACACACTCACTTCCTTTGATAAATTGTCAATTTCCTAAACAAAGTTTTATCATAAACTAACATTGCTCTTCGGTTTATTTAATGCCGTCAATTGAAAGATTACTGGGTACCCTTTGACCGTATATTCTGGCGTTCGAGATAACGTCACAACCAACCGACGATAAAGTTATTTGAATGGGATAGAAGTGAAACACAAAAATCAAGATTAACGTTGTCAAACTATAACCGAACATGTTAATTTCAGCATAGTAAAATTATAGTCATTAATCCCACTAAGCATTCAACCAAAGTGATTCATCGAGAGATTGCAAAAAAAGCTCTACACGTCAGATATTACTCCCATAGACGATGTCACGCTGACTGATTCGAAATCAAATTTCAATAAAGCAACTCGCCAAAGAGGGATTTTAAGGATTGGCTAATACAGCAAACAGCAGCTATTAAACAGCTTGTTATCGAATTATTACTTTTAAACGTTCTATTTAGTATTCTACTGACGCTTGCGAAGCTTCTGTTTTCAATGTTTTACAGCGACAACTCTGGAATGATACAATGGGTTACAAAATGCGGTCAACCTATAGATCTACCGGGTAAAAACAGTTTAATCTAAGTGTCTATTGCATTGATGTTATCGAGGAAAACAATTACCCAAAAGTTAAAAAGGTAGAAGGGACTAAGAGATGACAGTATTCCTCAAGCAGCTAATGCGGGAAAACTAAGATGAAAATTAGCAAATCGTCTCCATTCAATAAGCCAAAACATGCGCCGGCGCGTTCGCCACCAGACACGGTTTCCGAGAAGGATGCCAACTCGACGGGCGCAGCGTACGCAATGACTCAACACCACGTCACGCGAAACCTAAAGAGAACCAACTACTCTGGGAAAGAAACGAAATCGTGTCGATTAGTTCATCGTATAGGACGTCTAAATACGAAACTTAGACGCAGCTGCTGAGCACACAGCCATGTATGTACTACAAAGTCTGAAACCTATAACATCGTTTTGTTTAGATATCTTCGGAGATTATTTTTTTTGAGAGAAAACAGCGCATGTTGCGACATTACATAATTATTAAATTCCAACATTTACTGGTGCCTATGCCTACTCGTCAGACTTTACTAGCACTTAACATGAATATGGACGTAAGACCCGATCCGATCCGAACCCTTCGGAGAATCTAGTCTCGATCCGATCCGAACCCTTTGAAGAATCTAGTCCCGATCCGAACCCTTCGGAGAATCTAGTAGGGCACGGGGACGCGCACTAGTGCGCGATGCCGTTCCCTCTAGATAACCGCCGAAGGAGATTTGTTTCACACGGCTTGAGGGACCCTTTACGTTCCTCGCCGCCCCCAAAAAAGCCCGGTGAAGCTGAAAATGCCGTAGAGGCAATCAGCAATCTCTCTCAAAAAAAAAAAATGGACGTAAGAATTAAGTTTTGTGTTACTAGACTTCGTAGTTCTACTAAATAAACACAACTAGACGATGTCATATTTACATAGCTTTAATTTCTATCAAATCCAATAGATGTGAGAAACATAATTAGTCTTATGGAGCTTTAAGATTCTTGAACATAAGTGAACTGTTGATCATTAACGATGTAATTAAACGTTTAAACGCTTCAAAGAAACCCCCTATATAATGTCTCGTAACATAAACCCAAATATAAAGTAGACAGTATTTTCTTACAACAGGAATTCGAACCTTAGCAGCAAGAGAATAAGAGATTGTACAAACTGTTGAGCTTGGGGGGTACGTAAAAATTTTTATTGGCGCGTAGGTCTTGCGGTGACCTTGCGACTGTTTAGGACTTTGCCCGCAGTTGTGAATCAGCCGCCTACAACGCACATTGTACGCGTATGTGTCACCAAATATGTACATTCCTACGGCTACGAGTTTAGGATTAGAACGTCCATAGAATGTCTGTGAATAGCTTAATTGTTTTATAGTACTATAAGTAGCGGCGCGCGAGCCTACTAACGCCATAGCCCCACAGAAGTAGGCAGATCATTATCCAGCTCACTTTAAACATACCTAATTCTAATTTTAATTACAATACCATTTGCTAAAATATCACATTTCATTAAAGCAAATTAACTGCGAAAAAATTTATAAAGAAAAGAAAAAAATTAACACAAACTACATACAACCTTTTTGGTAAACCCATTTTACTAATCCTAAACATTTCAATTTAAATATTGTGCACAAGAGAGTAGCTTTAAAAACATGTTTTATTAATTTTAAAATGAAAGTATGTTCTGCTAGAAGTTCATATTAATAGCCTATTGGAAATTCCACAATTTAGAAATTTCAAACCACCTTATTATAAGTTTGACTCGACCATCCAGACACGGGACCTCGTTAAGTGTCAAATTAAGATTAATTAAAACTTGAATCAGATAAATAATTTAAAAAAAAAACCACATCCGGCACGCCTTCCACAAGTCACCATTGTTTCCGTATAAAAGCAGACGACAATTTGAACGTATGCCAGTCAAAGATATTTCTAGTTCTGACGCCTTCCAACAGTACAAAGACCTCCCGATTGATATTCATTCACCGTTGACGGGACACTCATCGTCTTTTATTTTTATTCAAATCTCGCCGGAGTTCATTAAGGGACAAACTTATGTTCTGCGCGTGTTTGTTTAGGGTTCTTTATATTTGGACGATGGCTTTCAGTTACCGTCAGAGGAGCATTATAATGTAAAATTCGTAAACAATTGGTGAAACGATTTGCTCAACTCACAGCTTTTGTGTGAAGTTAAAATGCTAATTGTCATTGCTCTCTCGCTTTCAATGTTGTTGCTTTTACCGTATTACTTCTTTACAAATCAGTTCACTTCATCTAAACTTATAAAGGAGTTGCTGAAACCGTAATATATTTTTTTTAGATATAACTGATTCAAATAAATTACAATCGAAACACATCATGGACGCCTTATCGTATGTAGTAAAACCGAAATCTGCATAATCTATAGAAATGAATAGGACACCGTTCTGAGTCATAGCAGTCTAAAGAACAGATGCTAAAAACATCTGTACCTGCATACTAATGATTCAAGCGTATCATTGGAAATTATTAATTACAAACGGCGGAAAAATGTTAATTTATTCATGATATTAAGTGACTCGTTCATTCATCACAGATAAGTTTGTCACACGAATTCCGAGAGGTCCCGGATTCGATTCCCAGTGAGGGTACACGTTTGAGTACTCGTTTGGTTGTTGATAGGCCTTGTTTGTTCGCCTGGCTACCACTGTCTTATCTAAATATGTCGCCATAACATCAATGTTTGCAGCATTAACATCAGGTGAGATAAAAGCACTGTGTGCTTACCCGTAAGATATAAAAATAGAATTGGTCGTGCCCAAATATACTGGTCTGGACTGGTGCTATAACAGCATTATATTACCATCACCATCAATCTCACTCTCCTTTACATAAGTATCTCTATATAATTCCTAAAAATATTTCGTGTCCACATAAGAAATAGTATACAATAGGATACGTGGGCCGATTTAGGCCCCTCCAGAATACCAGTGTTGCAACGGCTCTAGGTCGCTGTAGCACGTGCTGAGGCTGGGGCCTAGTTGGTCACACTTTTATCTTTTGTTTTGTTTTGTATTGTTATTGTGAATATCGTGTTATTTTGTAGTGTGTGCCAAAAAATGTATTTCATTTTCATTTTTTTTTACGTAATATTTTTAAGTATAAGAATACGAGTAGTATGTTGCCATAACAACAATGTTTGTAGTATGTTGCCATAACAACAATGTTTGTAGCACTGTTGCGTTCAGAGGTTCCGACAGTTACAAGTTGAATTGAGGATTCCGGATTGAGTGCGCGTTCCACCTTCGACCTGATCGACACTTACCATTAGGTAGACATATCTTAACCCTTTTTTATGCTGCTAAACCGGTAGAAGAGCATACGACTCGTCTCATGGAAAGCTGCCATCACAGCCTATGGTCGATTGCAACACTAACACCAAGCGGTATAACGCACTCATTGCCGACACTGAACCTTGAGTTCTTATGCTTCTATGCCCTGAAACTTCCCAGGATCTAGTACCCTTCTTCTAGTACTAGCAATACGACACCACTCTGTAAGGCGGCAATTATGGTGGTCAGGTCGCTAGAATGTCTGGTTCTGGACAGAACCCTTCTACCTTTCTTGTTAAAAAAGTTAGTAGTATGTATTGTTGTGTTCCGTCCGACAGTTAAGAGGCGGTCGGCGGTATTAATCCGAATAACATCACAAGCACAGCAAATAATGCTCTAAATGCAAATCATTTTGGTATTCCGTTAGTATGGGAGGCTCATTTTAGCTGACCGACCGCCGCCGGCCTCTTAAGAGATAAGACAGTAAGTTCCTCAGCGGTTAAGGATTCCGTGTGAAGTGCGCTTCCACCGCCTTGTCATCACTTAACATCAGCCGAGATGAAGGCCTGCTTACCCTTAAGAACAAAACAAAAATACATTTCTAAACTAATTATACTACACGTACGCCTCTTTAAAACAAACGACAATCAGTTGTTACGGCACGTCAATATTTCACATAGACAATGCGAGGTTGCGCCAAGTGGCCGGCGCGAGCGGGCGTGCGTCCGAGCGGCTTGTCACAGCGGCGCGGCCATCAATCGGAGGCCAGCCGGGCGCGGGCGCGGCGCAAAAACCGCGGTGGAACGACCGCGCACCCGCCCTTGAACTTGCCACGCCGACGCCGCTGACGCCGCTGACGCCGCCGACGCCGACGACGCCGACGACGCCGACGATTCGATTCATAACTAAGGCGTACTGTACACACATCCGGGACGGCGTAAAGCTGTGTACGGTTGCAGCAGAACTTTCCACGCCGACCGACACCGACGATTCGATTCATAACTAAAGCTTGCTGTACGTGAGTATCTAGTAAGTGAGTGCCTTAGTATATTATCGCCTTAGCAATAGGTATCCAGAACGGCGTTAAGCAGTGTACGGTTGCAACAGTCGGCTCATTGATAAAGGCGTCGTAGAAGACAGCCGAACCGATTGATGCTCAAAAGCTCGGGTTGCGGGTTGCGGGCGAGAAACATTTCTTCAAATTTAAAATAATGGTATTTTTTGAATTTTGTACCAAAAACTTCAAATCAATTGTTTTGCATTTGCTTTAGTTTTGACATAAAAAATGGTATAAATATGGTGTCTCTGCCTTATACATTTTATTATTCTGAAGTCATCATGTTGTTAGCCCCTGAAGAATGTACCAGGATCCTGACAATGCTTGAAGATGGGCGCTGTCAGCGAAATACAGCGAGAACTGTTGGTGTGACTCTTTCTACAGTTCAGCGAGTACTCCAGCGTTTCCATGAAACTGGATCCAATCTTCGAAGACCAGAAACAGGCCGAACAACACGACCGGCGCGGGGGAATTGCCATATTATGGTGTCAACAATTTTGAGAAATCGCTTTCTTGTTGTTGTTGGCTGTTGAAGTAAAAAATCATCCTTTACGAGCTGGAGGAAACAATCTGAGTATGGATACAGTAAGGCGCGGCGTCTGGCTGAAGCATATTTAAAGCCACTAGGACCTGCAAACGGCCCAAAACTAGAAAGACACCACAGAAACTCAAGGTTGAGTTATGGTAGAGAACACGAGAATTGAATTCTGAATGACTGGTCAAAAGTTATGTTTTCAGACGAGTCTAGATTCTGATTATACGAACACGACGGGAGGAAAAGAGTGTACAGAAGGCCAGGAGAGCGCTATAACCAAGCCTGTATAGAAGAAAAAGTACCATACGGCTCGACAAAGGAGGTAACACAGAGTACTAAAATGCGTGAAAACAGCACATCTGTATTAACCAATCTACTTTTACGAAAATACTGGAAAAAGTAAGCATTTTATTTTATTTTACACACAAAATAAAAAGCTTTAATTTTTTTTTTCTAGTTTTCATTTAAGCTCATTAAAACATTCTTAAATTTAGTTTTTATTTCATAAATATAGGTCAGGTACTTTTCTTTTCAATACTTATATTGAAGATTTTCTAACCGACCCTTTTCCTTTGCGGTCCAGTGTACTTACTATATCAGGTTTATTGTTATGATTACGAAATTAACTACATAAAAGCTCGTAACTCGTACAACGTAAATACGAACGTGAAACAACTAACTAACAATCTTATATCACTAGCAAAAAAGTAAAACCGTAATGCTGTGAAGCAACTGTCTTTAAGTACCATTGTGTACATACAAATGCCAAAATAAAACTGCTCACTCTACTCAAACTAAGAAACCATTCACACGCCCTTGAACTTATGAGACAAGCGAAGTTTTAATTACCAATGCCTAATCTGTAAGCGCATAGAAACTAACGTTCACCTCGCCCTTCAACTTGAACGCCGCCACTGCCTCCACGCACAAGTAACACTGTGTACACACGGCATCCTTTTTCGGCAAGACAGCATTCTAGTCAATGCAATCCGAAAACTCAATCGCTCTTGAACTTGACCACGAACTGGCTGTATGCACAAAATAAAGAGACCGCAGAAGGTAAGCTTCATACATACCATACTATACCATGCATACGGAATCTCACAACAGCTCGCAACAGTTCAAGCGCAGCTGTTGCGATATCCGATTTATACCAGGTACAGGCATGTACCTGGACGCTTCTTCCCACCCCCACGACCCGGTTTACCCGAGCCGAGAGGCGCCCACGGGTTGTTTCCCTTCCCGATCCGATCCGGACCCCTCGGAGAATCTGGTAGGGCACGGGGAAACGCACTAGTGCGTGATGCCGTTCCCTCTAGAAAACCTCTGACGGTGCTTCGCTTCACACGGCTTGAGAACCCTGAGCGTTGCTCGAGCGCGGTATGTTAGAAGAGAAGCTTATGCCTTCTGCAGTCTCCCTATTTAGTGCAATATGTAAACGCTTTAATGAATTCATAATGTAATACTGTGCAAACAAGACACGTTACGGACGTCATAGCGTCGATGCCATTCAAATATGTGTCAAAGTGGTAAGAGCATAAAACTGGTAATTGCACAGCCTCGGTCTCAAATAACTAACCCTTGAACTTGACCACGTACCCGGCGATCGCGAGACGCGGCCACCGGATGACGAAACGGCTTGCGTTGCTAGTGCACGGACGGAGAGTACAAATGGACTGTCCAAAATTGAATATCAATTAACATACCCGATTCAAACGATGAGGAAAGATTGTTAAAAAATATTTCAAATATTTTTTCCTCAATAAGAAAAGTCATCACTGATGAACAATCATCATCACACAGTCCAAACTGCTAGAATTAGAACGCAAAATTCTGCAAGTCTTGCATGACGTAAGTAAGAGATAAAACCAGGCTTTTCCGAAATTTTCTCGGGATCACGGGATTTGTATGTTTACACGAAAAGAAGTCGCTGGCGGTCGCTAGTAAACAAAATAAACTAAATGACATTGCATTCTGGTACGATCAGTATAACAAGGAATCATTATTCATCAACAACAAAATTAAACTGCTCTGTTATCAATTCATACATTCATAAAAGCATTCGAATCGGAAATACCAAACGTGACTAAGACATTACGCAGAACGAAGTTTAGTAGTATTTAAAAAAAATCTATTTATAGCCACATTGTGCATGAGTAAAAGGGGGCGAACGTTTCAGTTAAAAACATATGTAATAATAAAACACACAATAATTTATCAATCAAGCCACATTGTTTAATTAGAACTTTGCAAGATAACAGTTCTGTACCTCTGGGAAAGACCTAGCAGATATACAGAATAGGAAAACCACGGAATTTATAATAAACCGGGCGGTACAGTCCGGAAATGTGACATTTTTGTTAATACCGTTATATTATAATAACTCTACAACATTAATTGTATGAACTGTGCTTAACTTATTACTCGCGTCGCTAGTTCTCGTCCGGCCCCTAGTTAGGGTAAGACAAGAGGCACCGTCTAAAGATATTAGCGTACTATATTTACATAAGACATTAGCACACATTCACAGAGCATCCTAAATATGGCAATCATTTAAAATGATTCTTTAAATCATCGGTAGCTTTTATAGCTAAAGGTCGTGGGTCATTCCCACTCGAGCTTCCTGAGGCTGGTTTATTTTTTCTAGTAAACATTTAAAAAAACATCTTTTAAAATATGTTTATTTAATTTAGATTTTAAAATTATTATTATTTATTATTGTTGATGATTTAAAACAATTTACATTAAATATATTAAACGTAATTATTATTATCGTTTTAGATTTAGAATTAATATTAGTGTCCGGATATTTATTATATAATAAATAATAGACATAATATATCCGTCTTCTTATACGAAATGTTGATGTAAAAAATGAACAACACACAGAAAGACACCCAAAAAAAAACACACAACCCACAAATTTACGCTAATCCCAAATTAAAAATACCATAAATTTACTAATTTATGATAGGGGAATATAAAAATGCAAATGAAATCGCTATCTTAATTTTAAATCTAATAGCGAAACCGTGTATCACTACACTACCCAAGCATCACAAAACCAGAACACGCCAAAGCCACAAAATAAGAAGACCCCAGAAGGTAAGCTTAACACATACCGCGATCGAGCAATGTATCCATAGGCCCATCCTCCACCGGGTCGGGGGTCACTCGTCAGTTTCCCTGATTAGCCAGTTTCATGAACTCGTCAGTTTACCTCATCCGTCAGTATCGCAAAATTCGTCAATAAGTCAGTTTCCTTTTTTGACAGATTATTTATTTTATTTTTTTATTTTATTTCGTCACTTTACTTAACTGATCAATTTATGAAATTCGTCAGTCTAATACAGTCATGTAAATATTGTCATAGTTCAATCACACAAGATATAGCTACATACATTATTAATAGTAGGTTAAAATTTTACTTTTTATTTTCAAGCGCTGTAGCTAAATTAGGGTTGGGTGGGCGATTAATTTATTCACTGTATTTTGTTAATTTTATAAATATTTAGTAGGTTAAAACTTAGAAAACCAATATCTAGCTGGTTTAAACTAAAAATCAATTAGAAATAAAGACAAAAAAAATACTTAGACAAAGTCTATATATAGACTTCTCTATATTTGTACGAAACTGTACAATAACTGTCCAATTAACGAAAACTGACGAACTATATAAACAGACCAAATGAGGATACTGACGAGTTAACGAAACTGACGACTTAAAAAATTTCATGGAATTGACGAATAAGGAAACTGGCGAGTTCATGAAACTGGCTAATTAGGGAAACTGACGAGTGATAACCCGACCCCCTCCACCATCTCGACCCAGTCCAAATGCAGCTGTTGCGAGATTTCCGTGTCCGTCAGAGGTTGTCTACGTGTGCATTGCTCGAGCGTGTCTGTATGAAGCTTACCTTCTATTCTGCAGTCTCCTAATTTTGTGTCAAAGCCAAAGCTGTCCCGGAACGACCGACCTCGAACCCAATGGATTCGGAGCCAGACAGCTCTCTACGCACTCATTGTCCGCTAGATCTTTCCTTTCTCTGTCTGCCTTTGGAACTAGACTGGAAACATTTGCAAATTTGATATCCCTAACACCAGCCTGACAGTTTTTCTAGGCCACTCACACGCTCTTTGTTAGTCTCAAAACTCGAATGTACTAAACAAAGCCAAAACTGTAGTGTTTTTTTTTAAAGCAGCGAAAAAAACATGTACCGTCAGATCAGATGTTAAGTCAACGGACTTAACATTTAATACATGCGTGTGAATTCAGTGATTCAGTATTTGTTTTGGCTGTAATCTTGTCCATTAGTCAGTTAGGTGCAAATGCTATCGCATTTACTTTTCATGAGTAGGTATAAATACTACGCATCGTCAAAATATTTATTTACCACTTTGAAAATACGAGTACTTTGATTGCTTAGAAGTCTTTCTGAAGAAAAAAAATTGTGGTATTGTCAATACGGACTTTCCTATATTAATATTCAGCATAATCAACAGGTAATTGTATTAAACTTTTAACCAGTATTACGAAAATAGTTACAGTGTGACTGAATAAACGAGGAATAAATTTGTCTTTTAAAGAATGGGTATTTTCTGCTGGAAGATTTTGCTTTAAGAGCAAAATTTTATAGTAAAGATAAAATTTCATCTTCATATCTAAAACTACTACTACTACGACATATACAATCGAAAATTTATCAGCGATAACAAAATTTTATAAAGTGTGCATCATTGAGATAGAGCAGACATATCTTTTAGTGTTGCGCCATGTTCCATAGACAAATTCGATTTGAATTGAATCAAACATTTTCAGCTGTTCAGCGTTGTTGCGTAACGGACAGACGGATGGAGTTACGTGTTTATATTAGTCAGTATAAGAACTGTCGTGGAAGCCGTTGCCGCGTGAACCGCCTTGAACCCAGGCCCGACATAATACCTATACGTTGTAAAGGTATTTTTCTATCGATCTACGTGAATGGTAAAGAGGCAGTAAAAACATTTCTCATGGCCAAAGCCGTCTCAAAATATCGCCTCGGACTTTTTACGACTGTAACCGGCTGAAGTATTTCGGCCCTTATTTTATTGGAGTTTCATTATTGGCAGATATTGATGTAGGTTTGCTTTAAACACTTTAAACATTTTACATATTATTGTATCATGGCGTTTCAAACCCGTTGCAGGGTTCTTGATTGCAGAGACACTGAGGTTTTGGCAAACTTTAACTGAGTTTGGATCATCATCATCATCATCATCATCATCATCATCATCATCATCGTCATCATCATCGTCGTCATCATCATCATCGTCATCATCATCGTCATCATCATCATCTCAGCCAAAAGACGTCCACTGCTGGACAAAGGCTTCCCCCAAGGATCTCCTCAACTACTACATTTTAATTCAGTTTGAACTCATGGTAAATTTTGCATTGTGATGCTGCTTAACATAACTTAATAACCTGTATGATAAGACCCTAGACCGGTTATAAATTCGATTCTATTGAAATTTTGGATGTTTAAACGTTAGTAGTTTTTAAAATACTTATGTGAAGTTTCAACTTCGTTGAAAATATTTTTTTATATTGTCCACTACTCACTAGATGGGGCTGTATTTCCTAATAAAAATATTAAAATACTGAAACTAAAAAAAAAAACTCCTAACAACGGGTTTAGTGGGCAATTCCAAAGCGCACCCTCTTGATAGTGGAGATAGGGAGGTAGGGTACAGAACATATCATTACTGCCATTACACAGATGCAGATAGATAATAATTCATATTTGCGATCTGTTAAATGTAATTGTGTGGCTACAATGTTGCGCTGATGTAAATCTTGAAATAAAACAAATGACAGTAGCCTCGCCCATCATGTGTCACTTTGTACGACTCGAGATAGTATCGCGTGTTACACTCGTACGAGTATATACGGGAACATTTGCTTTTTTTTATTCGCAGGTCATAATCAGTGTTGCCGTTCTAGTTCTAGACTAATGCCCATTTTCACCATTGACCCCTAAGTTTTAGGTGACCCCTAAGCCATTTTAGGTGACGGTTTTGCTCCAACAACTGTCACCTAACATGACTTAGGGGTCCCCTAAAAATTAGGGGTCAATGGTGAAATCAGGCATAAGTCGCTAGATCTAAGGGATTTCATGACTGTTTAGCGGGAATTTTCTTCGTTTTAACGACAAATAAATATTTAGCACTTTAAGCGTCTTTTGAACTGTGTACAGTCACGAGCACCGATATGTAAACACTTTGTCTCTTATTCCATCGTAATAAGAGTTACAATTGTTTACATGTTTTTACTCGTGACTGCACGGTAAGCGATTTTTTCGGAAATAAAACTCGTTACTTGTGAATAAATATCACTTAAGTAGAATTGCTCAACTTATGATCTCCCAGACGAAGTTATTAACGAAGTTGGTAAAAGAAGACCAAAAGTTACTGAAGACTATGGAGAGGTTTCAACTTCCACTGACATTATACTTGAACAGCCGGATGACATCTTGCTTGATTTTTAAATTTAGGTAGAAGTACGTACCTAGCTAATTATCCTATTTTTTTCTAATTAATAAACATGTTGTATTTATTTTGCTTTTTTATTGTACAACAAATTTTGTTGGATTATTATTTATTTCTTCGTTTTAGGAGAATAAAATGATGTTTGCTATCATCAGACAACTATAAAAAGCAGGTCAGACTCAAGCGATAGCGATATTACATACCAGGTAAGACAAATAATTTCGGCGGGCTGGTTAGAACCACGTTAGCTCAACTGGGAGAGCACCTGACCCGGTGTGTAAGAAGGGTGCAGGTTCAAATCCTGCTCGTAGAAATTTTTTCAACATTTGAGTTTTTGTAATTGTTTCGGAACAAAATTTACGTTAAAAATTATATAAACGAAACAAAATCATTTTGCAATAATATTGCTTAAAGAGCTCATGGTATGGGCCCAAGAATGAACACAAGGATACGGGTCCCTCCCTACGCATAGGTATATGTAATTTTACAATACATGTCGCGATCTTGACCTTGAGTGACAGCTGTCCTTGACCGATGTCAACCCACGTACTACGCGGCACAGAGACCATTGTCGGCTACCGGTCACTCGTACGTCTATGTACTGTTGTACACTCGTTCACAATAGCTGTACGGAAATCAATCAATTGACAGCTTTCAACTGGTATTATAATGATAAAAGCGAAGTTCCATAAGTGTTTCCTTAAGCTAAATGTTCTATATTATTTATTTATTTAAATTCAAATACTCTGTTTTATAAATACAGTATCATTATTGTATGCACATAAATTGTTTCTTAGAAACTAATCAGTGTAATGAAGAATTTTTATACTGAAGAAAAGTTTTAATTTCAATTCATCTTACCCAACAAAACATATGGTGCCTTACAAATAAACAAAGAATAAATTCCGAATAGTTATTCCGTGTTTGTCTCTTTTATTCTTATTTGAAATGACGTTTACATTACAGGAACAAAACACGGAATAACGATTCGGACCTTATTCTTTGTTTATTTTTAAGGCATATGTGGTTTAGACGGTTTTACAAAACAATTCCTGGTTCTTATGAGCATACAAATTACAATAAGGTCACGCATTAAACAAATAGATGTAAAAATGTCATACCATTAATTAATTCCCACGTCGTTGTTATGACCATTGTGACTATTTGTGACCAAATCCATGACCGCCAATTTGACAAACAGCCCATTAAATTAAATCATTTATACCGCTTAAGCCTACAACACGGCTTACGAAGGTTGTCCTTGATAGCTGCCAAAATATATTGTCAGGGAGATTACAGAGAGACAGATATAAATATGATTTTTACAATAGTGCATTCACTGGGAGATAATGCTGTCTTGCAAAGGATGCGCATGATTTTTTTAATGGGGCATCTAAGGTAGCGTAAATACTTCTTGAACATCTTATAATCAAAATCTTATAATTAGTCTCGCCGGTAGTTTTTCTACGGGAACGGTAAAAATAACAATTATTTATAATCTCATACCGATTAATGCCTTACGGTATAATAAAGAGGACGAGATCCAGTAGAAATACTGAGAACAATAATTACGTTGTAACCATATTGTATTACAACAGGGGTCAATAGGCTGCGGCGATCACTTACCAATCACAGTCAAATAAAAAAACACAAAATATGATATAGACAAAAAAAATGAATGCTTTTTGTCGTCGATTGTAACGGTACACATTTTATGTGCAAACTAAAATAATATCAGAACGGATACGGAATCGACGATTGTAATTCCTAGTTCGGAGTCAGGATGTCCACTTCCACGTTCGGTGTGCGATGGGAAACGCGAAAACCATACTTATGTGATGTGATTCAAGGTCGGTCGTGCAAACCAATTTTAAGCAGTTTATTGGGTCAAATATAAAAAAAGTTTTTCGTTATATGGAAGAGCATTGGTTCCAATCCGTTCATTTCTGCCGCAGCTTGAGTAAAAAGATCATTTCGGACTTGTTTTACAGAAATGAAACAGAAGTTTATTTAACGTCCTATAAAAAGACCGGTTAAGCTGTTAAGCGGCCAACAGCAATCTCTCTCCAATAAAAAAAACCGGACAAGTGCGAATCGGACTCGCCCACCGAGGGTTCCGTACAAATTTATGGGTGCATAGTTCAGGAATCGAGTCTCGAACTTTTCCCGACTGTTAGGTACTACATACACCAAAGTTATTACCTATACATATAAAAGAGGGAAAAGGTATTTTTTTTTCATTTTTCGTCATTAATCGAAAACTATACATCATAAAAATAATTAAAAATCTGTTTAAGCTTGTGCAAATGAAGCCCTTTCATACGTTACCCCACATGACACGGTTAACTTACTTCAAAATTTGGACATCCGTTCCTTGCCTAAAGACCCTTTTTTTGTGTTATAATTAAGTATGTATAGTTTTCAGACTTTTCCCTGTACTTGTAGTATAAGACGATATTACTTGCCACTTGCAAGTGCCCTATCAATTTTGATTCCCTTGAGAGGGTCGAAATATAGAAGTTTGATTTTTTCACAGCTTCAAGGGACCGCAGACTCAAGTATATGGTTTGAATCTCAACTCGATATCTCTACGCGTTCCCGAGATAAAGGGTCTTGACAGACTGACAGACGGACGGATAGACGTACAACAAAGTACTTATAAGGGTTCCGTTTTTTCCTTTTGAGGTACGGAACCCTAAAAATCCAAAATATTTGTCTGCCGTCACTAGCGCGAAGTAATATCTATAGACGATTTAATATCATAAAATGGCAAGATTCTGTCTGCGCCGCGCCGACCTGGCCATGACCACAATACAAGGAGACCCAAAAGGTAAACTTAATACATACCGCGATCGAGCAACGCACAAATAGACAGAGGGTGTATACACGCACATGGTATCTCACAGATTCCGTGTCCGTGAGAGGTTGTCTATGTGTGCGTTGCTCGAGCGCGTTGGTATGAAGCTAACCTTCTGCAGCCTCCTTATTATGTCCCATGACACTGCACTATTTCGCGCAGGGTTGTCACGCCAATGATTTATTGCTCGGCTTCATTGTTTCCGGCCCACTTTGGCGGCGTAGGCGTATGGTGTAGAAACAAAAGGATTCACCAGCCATTAGCAGTGTAGGGACACGCTTTTCAATCCAATCGTTAAGCGTACACTAGCTTCTGTTACAAGTTTCAATGCGGCCGTTTGAGGTTTATGTAGAGTTGTTAATAGTACACACGCCTGCACATCAACCTACCACAAACTGTCATATGTCTTCAATAGACTTTGAACTCTATGCCTTAGGATTATGGTTGAAAATGTATTGAATAAATTTGACAGTGTTGGATAGGTTGAAGTGCAGGCGTCTGTACCTAGTGTATAATTTTTTTTTCTTTAATAAGATGATCAGCAATGTTTTGGAAACAGTTTGTACAGTTCGTCGTCGTCTAACTTGCAGGCCAGGATCTATTGCTAAAGAACATATTGATAGGCCTTTGGAGAAATGACACTAGATGAGACTAGAAGTCCTTTCAGTGATATATCCATAATCGATATGTCAATGAAGTCAATGCTTTTTAACAAAATAACGATCCACTAACCATAAGTTGAGCAAGAGGGGTTAAATAGAACTCAAGAAGTCGAACTTTTTCCTTGGCCGCCACAATCGCCGGGCTTCAATCCAATTGGAAACCTAACTTGACAACCATGAAGTGAAATGTCAGTCGATCCTATAGAAACTAAGCCGCAGTCCTGGATGATATACCTGTGGCCACGATAACAGTTCAACGATCGGCCAATCTTACACGTGCCTTGGGCGGGCGAAAATGCCAGTCATTGTACAAAACAATCCCATCATTGGTGAAAAATGATAATATAATATTTTGTGCAGAAATACTCTCAAATACCAATAGACTTTTTCCTTTAGTCCGATGTGTCACGCTAACGTGCTAAATATGCTAAATAACTTGATTAGCATAGTTAAGTAGAAATCATTTAATGCTTAGCTAAGTGAAATAATAGTTTGCTGTTAATTCATATAAAAATTAAAACAAAAAAATCTTTTTAAAAACAAGCTTTTATTACTTGTTATTAAAAAAAAAATTAAATTATTTTCAACTTTTTAGTTCTTTTTTATTAAATAACAAGTAATAAAAGCTTGTTTTTAAAAAGTTTTTTTTTAGTTTAACTTTTTAGTATTTTTGTAGGGGGATAAGGGCTTCAGTACAACAGGGTTTGCCCTGGTACCCTGAGGCGCAACGATAGCGATATGACATGTTTATACACCCTCATACCATTCAGCCCTCGGCACGTGCTTAACTTAGCATTGGGTCATCCATTTAATCCATTTAATCAAAGACAGAATCCACATTCATAACAAACGAAACGAACGAACTTTAATAAGTCGTTCGATCGTTCGTTAAGGGATAATTCCCGAGTTCCTATGGCCACCTTCCAGCTCCATCATCAGACCCTGGTTACCATCTAGCACCAAAGTACTCATGTTGCTTTCTAAAAAGTATACGCGAACACTACACATTGAAATGAAACAACTATTACGGATCTACTCGCGTTTATTTTACACATTAGTTTTAATTAATGTTTATCCTGACGTTTCGAATCCTTTGCAGGGCCCGTTTGCAGGGTCTGTCTCCCTGTGTAAAATAAACGCGAGTAGATCCGTAAAAGTTGTTTCATTTCAACCAAAGTACTCGTTAAGACGGATCAAACGAGTCCAAACTCGAGGGGGTTGTGTCGTATAACTACCGAGTTCCTATAGCCACCTTCCGGTTCCACCATTACACCCTGGTTACCATCTAGCACCAAAGTACTCGTCAAGACGAATCATACGAGCCCAAACTCGATGAGGTTGTGTACTTGTTTCGTTTAATTAACGAGTTCTTATGGCTATCTACCAGCTCCATCATCAGACCCTGGTTACCAACTAGCACCAAAGTACTCGTCAAGACGAATCATACGAGCCCAAACTCGATGGGGTTGTGTCGTTTAATTACCGAGTTCCTATGGCCATCTTCCAGCTCCACCATCAGACCCCGGTTACCATCTAGCACCAAATTCTCATCAAGACGAATCATACGAGCCCAAACTCGATGGGGTAAAGTAGGTAGGTAGGTAATAATACTAAAAAATGATTGTCTTTTTTATTGTAAAAATTAATTTCTGTTTTTAAATAAAAATACCGGCTTTTAGGGCAAATTGTCCGGGTAATTTATTTATTTATTATTTATTATTTATTATTAATGTTAATTGTGTTAAGTATGTGTATTATTATGTTAATTATTTATTATTAATGTTAATTTTTTATTTATATTAATGTAATGTTGCACTGAGATCGACTTTTCAATTTCAGAACATGGCAACCCCAAAACACGCAACCCAGCGCAAGCTTAGTTACGCATTGCATCGCCTGCCTTCATCTGGGCAGGCTTAGGCAATGAAACTGCATAAGCGACTCGTCAGTTAAAGACAGACATTTGTTAAACTTACACATTTTCAACAAGAATTGATCGTGATTTACAACTTGGATACGACGCAGTGAATAGACTATACGTGCTCATTGAGCTCGCTCACTGTGAGTGGTGACTCGTCCTCGAGTGTCACTGACTGGTGGCTTTTTAACAGGACTAAATGGAGTACGTGATAACGTTTTTAACTAAGTAAGGGCCGTAAACTGAATCACATCCGCAGCGGTAGCGGCATCAGCGGCTGGCGAAGGCGGCGGTGACGACGACGGCCTCCAAATGCATACATTTTTATTGGTTTGGTAACGATGGTATCGGGTGGCAAGGGCACCGGCGGGTCTTTTTGAGAGTTAGCTGTTGTTCTCAAATTGCCTTCACAGCGTCACCGGACTTTTTGAGTTATTCCATTCCGATCCACAGCATTCTGATCCACGAGGGATCCGTTTTATTTTGATTTAATTTTTATTGCGATCCGATTTCGAAAAGAAGTACCAGTTATTTTAAAAACGTGTTCTACATAGATATTCTAATTTGAAAGTTGGGTGAGTTCGAGTAAAATGTACTGAACATTGGCCTAGAATTAGCCTAGAATTGGCCTAGATTGGCCTAGAACATTACTGTCATAGTTAGAATCCTGGGGGCGGCGAGAAACTTAAAGGGTTCTCAGATGGTATCTAGAGGGAATGGCATCATGCAAGCGTGAACCCGTTCCCTACTAGATTTTTCGAGGGATTCGGATCATATCGGGAGCTAACAACCGGAGTGCGCGTCTAATTGCTAGGTTGACTGGGTTGTGGGGGTGGGGAGAAGCGCCCAGGTACATGGTCTGTACCTGATATAGAGCGCGTGTGTCAAAGTCAACATTTTTTATTCAAATAAACTTACGAAAGGTGCTTTTGGATCGTCCATACATTTTTTACCTACTACCCATTCCGGACATCTATTTTTTAGCTGTAGAGGAGAATGGGTGAACCGGGTCTTCGTACCCTTTTATACGAGTAAGGTGTCTTGGGCCCATGTTAGTACACGAGTAGTGTATTAAGTGTGTAGTAGCATTTAGAGGATCGCGTGGGGACGGGCGGCGAGAAGCAGCGCGGTGACTATATAGTCTGACTATGGATGGCTCACCACACCTCAGTCAGTAACACAACACATCTAGATTAGTTGCTAAATGAGCGGGAATACTCCACTCACTACTGTCCTGGGGGCCTACCGCCTAACTCTAACGCTATCGCGCTCTATAGTTTACGACGTCATCTTGTCATTTCGAAAGCGATATGAAAGCAATATCGAAAGCTATAGCCTAAAGCTTTCGAGAGCGATGGCGATAGAGTTAGGCGCTCGGGGGGCTGGTCCTGGTGGTGGTGGTCTGTCATCATCATCATCAACATCTCAGCCAAAAGACGCCACTGCTGTCCCCCACTTTTTGTTGAAAATGTTAAAATGTTAATTAATTCAGACGAGCCGAGATTTAACATTCACTTCATACAAAAGCTTGATGATTAGTTTTGATTCGATTTTCGCATTGAGCAGTTTCGTTTCGCCCCGGGCTACTTGCTTTTGAGCCAGACGTCTGCCACGTTCTTACCACTTGTCATACATGAAGTTAACGTTATCTCTTAAAGAATACGTGTCATTTCTTAAGTAACACCTTTGCGGTTGAGACCAGACCGATTGGTGCCAGCCACACACAACGGTCAACCAACCAGCCAGCGTGACTATTTCGAAATGACAAAAAAAGGCAAGTCCGCGTGTGGCCGTTAATGAAAGCGCTGCGAGTATGGTGTTTGTACAAGTTCTCGAGTTACAAATAACTGATTATGTACAGTTAACTGGTTGACACGCGACATCCGACGACCTTTTGTTTTTACAGTCACCCTAAATGATATTAACAATATTTATTTAAGGACTGCTGATCTCAACAAAGGAATAAAATTATTATTGATTTCACTCTAAAGGGTCGTGTCCTCGGATATAGGAAATATTATCTGTTACCTAAATAAGAGTAGATACTAAAGCTATAGGATATAAGATGGAGTCATCCACAATGTGTATCAGATCGAACATCATTTACTATTTTAAAAATTGCAATTCAAAGAGGTCATGAACTCTTTCGTACTACAAAGAGTTCACACTAGGAGCTTTATAAATCGTTCAACACGATTAAGCTTGACAACAGACACAAAACAACAACAAATTAAACTACGTATAATTTAACTCAATCACAATTGCGTGTGTCAAGTTAAGCTGTCTTTTGAACCAGGCGTAAAGTTTGTCATGTTGGTCATTTGTGATAATTTGACATGATTACATAAGTGCAGCGTCACAGCTATTTCAGACTGTGATGCAGACCCATGACCCAAAAACGTGCCTATTAGTTGGAACTACACATTGTGTCAAACGTTGTCAAACGACATTTACATAATGGCTCGTTATACATACTTAGATATGATTAAGTATTGTTTTATCTGGTTTTATCTAATAACATGAAACCTTATTACATATTCTTAATTGATCTATATAATATAACAATAAGGAGTTTTAATTTTGTCGTCTGTCCCCTCGAATAAGTTAGTATCACATAAAATTTTCAAGCTGTGATAGCTTATGTAAATATAGGAGCATAGTTTCATACCGAAAAATAAAGATGCTTTCATAGAATGTGAAATATTGTTTTGAATGGATCAAAGATATAATATGTGCTCATTAGAAAACGAATCGTATCAACTCTCCATGTTCAATCCAGATTTAAATCGAAAAATCTTAAGTGAATACTCAAGACAGATAAATATATGGTTTCCATACTAACTAAATGATGCTACATTACCTATCCTCTCGTTTAAACACCATTTCTATTGACATCAGGTGACCATAGGTCGTTGGCCTACCCTAATGTTAAAAAAACATAAGAATCATCACATTGCAAGTTACGCTAAGTCATGCAGAGAATAAATCGCAAAGCGAACAGTTCAGAACCGGAACTCGATATCAGTATACTCGTAAAAAGGTAAAAGCTTCAAGTCATAATATGGATCTAACAGAGTAACAATATAGTCGTAAAATCGTAAAATAAACTTCGGATTTTAATAATAAATTAATTAATTATTTATTTTATTTTATCACGGCCGACCTAGACGGAGATGGCGGGACGAATAGGACTCATTTTTGAAGAATTGGTCCCAGAAAGATCCAGACCGAGAATGTATCCAACATCCAAAGGGAAGGGACGTAGTTGCGGAGAAAAGCCGGTTATAGCTGAGAAAAAAAACAAACTTACGAATAATAATAATAATAATAAATAATAATAATAATAATAATAATAAGAGGCAGTACTCCTTGACACGGCACGTATTGTCAGGAGGTTCCTCACTCTGCAGTCCTGATCACCGGTAGCTTGGGCCCTGCCCCGCTGCTGGTGGTACTCTAGAATTAGTTTTTTATAATGTTTTATTGTTTTTTTATTAAAATATTGTAAAAATCTAGTTTTAAGAAAGAAAATAAATAAAGAGTATAATAATAATAATAACAATTATCGGTGATTAAGAAATAATAATAATCATTTATTCAAACAACTGAATCACTGTAACTATTGAAAAACTACCAAACATTTACTCCTCTGAATACAGAGTTTTCATCAGAGAACAATTTAATACCACATAGTATTTAAGGTAAGTCGACCATTAAATTGCATTACCAGTTTTGGCAGAAAATTCGATTATAATAAAATTCAAGGTTCATAGGCAATGATGGCAAGGTATGTATGTTGCAACGTCGTTTTTAGGGTTCCGTATTCAAAGGGTAAAACGGGACCCTATTACTAAGACTCCGCTGTCCGTCCGTCTGTCTGTCCGTCTGTCACCAAGCTGTATCTTATAAACCGTGATAGTTAAGACAGTTGAAATTTTCACAGATGATGCATTTCTGTTGCCGCTATAACAAATACTAAAAATCAGGTAGACGCTTGAAATATTCGCAGAATAATTAGTTATATATTCACATTAAAAATAAATCATCATCATCATCAGCCTACACACGTCCACTGCTGGACATAGGCCTCCCCAAGCGCACGCCACTGAGTACGATCCGCGGCTACTCTCATCCGACTTCTGCCAGCCAAAATAAATAATTAAATTAAAATAAAACAAATATTCTTTGCCGTTTTTATAGATAATGGTAGGGAACCCTTAGTGCGCGAGTCCGCCTCGCACTTGGCCGGTAATTTTCAGGACATTTTGCTGATGGCCTTAGGCGGCCTTATCCGCTGATACCGTGTCATCAGCGGACTTTTTTGGGGGCGGCGATTATCCTAAAAGGTTCCTCAAACCGTCAGATGGTTTCTAGAGGGAATGACATCACGCAGCGTGTCCCCTTCCCCTACTACATTCTCCGAGGGGTTCGGATCGGATCGGTGCAAAGTGAGCAAGCATCCTCCACCGGAATAATGCGCTCCGGTGCACTATGCATAGAAAAAAGAGTCTGCGCGCTAATGAAAAGCTTGGAAGGGCATGTATTAATTAGTCAGCGCGTGCGCAGCCTTCCGCGAACGCTGGGATAACCGCCATTTTACTTATAATAGTTTTTTCTAACCTTTGACCTTACAAAATCATTTTAAACTAATAAGAAATGTTTCTTAAGTTTTCTTAGGCTGGATAAGATAGATCTTGTTAACAAATCACATAAGCAATATTTTTATTATTATTTATCTCATGTTTGAGAAACAAAAGTAAGATTATCATCGAAACAATGAAACCGTTCACGTAAGCGTGATGTAAATAAATAAATAATAGCTTATTGTCAGCTATTTTCAATCGAGCTTTTGGGCCATAAGTTTTTAAGCCAGGGAATTTACTTTCAACATTTTTATTTTTCATTCACAATGCAATGTCGATTTTCACTCGACTGAGACTAGTTGATTTTTCTAATAAAATTTTATTAGTTAATTAAACAATATCAATGCTCAGGTAAAACAAGAACATCCAAAAGAAATATTTTTATCAATCAGTTAAGGGGAAACCGATATGCTATATTTATATCGAATCTTAATGGTAAGGGTTAACACTAAAATGCACCTTGATCAATTCGTACAAATCTACCAACATAACCAGTCGCATGCGCAGTGTTAGTTCACACGCCTGCACATCAGACTACCACAAACTGTCAAATCTCTCAATAGAATATGGACCTTATGTATATAGTATTATGGTTAAATATTAATTGAAGAAATTTGTCAGTTTTGGATAGTCGTTTTGCAGGCATCTGTACAATCCGGGTGAAAAGAAAAAAAAAATTAAAAAATCCCTAATCCTGCTCGTGGAATTTTTTCATAACTTTGTTTTTTTTTTTTTTTCAAATTGTAATTTGTTCGCATCAATATTTGCGTAAAATTATATGTAAATAATCATAAACACTTCATAAATAAACTCACCATTTGGTGAGCTTAAGGCAAAGCGGTACTCCGTGTAGTGGACTAAACAAAAACTTCGGTATATAAATACATACGATTGTGAATTAGCTTCTCCGAACTGTTTACTACAAGCTTACTATTGTAAACACTCATAACCGAGACAGACAGTAAACAAACACTCGACATCAAGTCGTTGAAGTGAATGCGATTATGTAATTGTGATAGTGCCGTAGTGCATTAAAAAGTACCTATTAGGGACTTTTATTTCATGATGCAAAGGGCGAGCGGGAGGGGTCGGCGAGTGCAAATCTCAGTTATTTTGCATTATTCGTTTGAAAGTTAAATCAAGAGGGCGAAAACGAGAATTCGTATGCCAGAAGAGGTGAGTTTAAATTTTGCCACACAAATTCTCTAGTAAGTGACTGAATGGTAAACAAAACGCTTTGACTGAACTGACTTTATAGGCTGATAACGATGATTGCAACATGACGTTTAATAAGACTTACATAACTACTTTTTTACTATACTTATTGTTGTGTGCTCAGTGAGAGGCCTATGTCTAACAGTGGACTAATATAGGCTGATGATGGTGGTGATGATGATGATGGTTGGAGGTATGAAGCAAGTCCCTGACCTGATGACATTCAAATAAATAAAATAAATTCGCATACAAAACCAAAGTTATGTCCAAAAACAACTGCCAACTAAAAAAAGGAACATTAAAAAGACAGTTGACAGTCAATAACAGTAAACGCTGAAGTGACCCGCTACCGTTATTACGTGACAAACACTTTATTCTAATATTAGTTGCGGTTCGGCGTCAAATAAGCCACGCAGGAATTTCTATTTCTGTTGGACTGTGGGGTGGTGTCACTTAAGGCGACACTTTGGGATTGCAGCAACGAAAGTTTTGGATAGGGTTGTCCACATACAAGCTTATATAATAAAAAAATATACGCATGCATTTTCTTTTGAAAACACCACGTTTTGAACACATGAAGCTTAACATAAAACTATGAACATTATCTTTCGCTGTAATTAATGAAATTTAGTTTTCATAAATTACATGACTTTCAATCAAACTCCAATTCTTTTCTATTATTTATTTATTTATTAAAATCGAAACCTATGGGAAAGGTTTACGATAAGTAGGTACAAATAAGTTTGCTAATCTGCAAAAAGGCACAACAAAAACATACTTCAAAGGCCCCATTTTCTGCATAAATTATACAACGCTAACGATAAAGATGAATGGTGGATATGTTGACATACTTTTAATTTATTGATTAATCAAAAATGTCATTGTGTAAATAAATTACTCAAGCTGTATTGTTGTGCAGCGCTAATATCGTGGGGATTGTTTCATTATATGTTTTATTATTTAATATGTATATTTGTCAACCTAAGTAAAATTTTTTTGTTTGCAATTTTTATAATGCTTGTTATTGAGCAACTTTTACATTACTCATGAATGAACCTAAGATTATATAATAAATTATACTATCTAGCTAGACAATTAAAATAAAGTTTTTAACATAAAAATGAGTTGGTAACCCTTTCGTGTATCAACTTAAATTAGAGTGAAGAGACAAATGATATTACTTTAATCTTAATTACTACAGAAAATAATGATTTATATAGTAGTCAACGTTATAAAAGAAGGCAATTTGTTTAAGCTTCTTGATCTATGCTACGCTATTCACTAGCGCGTCGCAGAGCTCTGTCATTGGTTTAGCTCATACGCTGCTCAAAATAATTAAGTCATCGGTTCCCCAATCAAAGATGTTAACGTTAATATAGTTAGATTTTGCATTAATTCCTTTTAAATAAAGAACTATATATATTTCAACAAGTAATTAATCTAATCTTTTAATGTTTAAAGTTAATTTAATTTTGCTTAATGTTGCTGCTGCTGAAATATCTACAAGTTTTATCATTTTACCAAGCAACTTAATAATAATATCATATGATATGAATAAAGTAAAATAAACTTAACTGAAAAAAGAATAAACGTCTATAAAAACAAACACTCCTAAGTTTTTAGTTTCACAGGACTTATAAATCCTGATTTTTTTTTTACATACAATTTATAAACTGTCTATCCATCTGTCTAAAAGGTAAAACTTAGTATGACATAAATGTATGGTCGATAAGATTAAACAAACGATTAGTTAATTAATTACTGTAGTGGCAATACCAATTTGTTGTTTCCCGGTAATATGTGGCTATGCATACAAATGAGCTCGAGCAGATAATGTTGGTACCATAAAATCAAAATAAGGAACCTTCTATGAATATCATATTAAGCAGCCGGATCTGAAAAGCAAGTTAATTCGTGTTGACGTTCAGATAACAATTATTAGCGTTATTAACATATAGTACGCAATATCAACATTCGCAAAAATGGACGCAGAAATACTGCTTTTATTTGCAAAAATATCATATATTTGCAAATAAAAGCAGAATTTCTTCGATGCGTAATAAATATGTTTATTTTTAAATATATTTTACGGGTAAGCACAGTGCCTTGGATCTCACCTGATGTTAAGTGATGATAAAGGCCAATGATGGAAACGCACTTCACCCGGGATCCTCTAGTGAGGTACTGGCTATCTTATCTCTAGCTGCCGAAACACAACAATGCTACAAACATTGATGATATGGCGACATATTTAGATAAGATGGTGGTAGCTAGCCAGGCGGACAAACAAGTTCTACCACCAACCAAACTGAGTACACAAACATGTACCCCCCCGCTGGGAATCGAACCCGGGACCTCTGGGTAGAAACCGGTGGTCTAACCTAACCACAGAGGCAATAAATCGGAAATCTAATCTAATATAAATACACTGTTACATTCGTGTAACATTTTTAACAATGTTTTAACGGGGTTTAAAGCAAACAACTTGACATAGGTATTGTAGGAAATGTAGGAATACCTTTTTAAAACCTAAAAGCATATTTGAGATAAAAGTTCAAGCTTCAACATTATCACATGTATCTTCGAGCACACCATTTAATTTTCACTGTTTTTATGTGTATATGTATGTAATCAATTTAGTTTAAAGGTACAAGTCAGAGACTGACCGCAGACTGCAAGCGACACTTCTAAGCTCTATGAAATGATTACAAGCGTGGCGACACTGACGCGTGCAGCCGCGGCGTATAGCCTGCAGTTGCGGCGCGCTGCGACCGCAGACAGCAACACCAGTTGTGTAGCAAACCGCAGAGTACACGTACAACGCGTACATGCACAAGGTGCGGGAATGACTGAGGCATTGTTCCATGCATTGTGCAGCCGCAGCATAACGCCATAACGGAAGAGGCGACCGCGACCGCAGGCCGTACTGCGGTCAACTGCAACGCAGTGCCGCAGTATTGCCTGTGGCTGCAGTTTGCAGTCCGTCCCGGACTTGTACCTTAACGTTAGTACCATTTACGCGTTGTCTACAAGTATACGAGGGGTGTTCAAAAAATTAAATACTGACAGGTAAAGCCCAGACATTTGATAAAATAAAAAATAAAAAATAAAAAATTGATTTTGTTTTCTTATTTTAAAAATAGAAGTCATTTGTTTTCGTCGTGGTCGTCGTCGTATTCACGTATTCGTCTCAAGACCCTTCTCGTACAGTGCCAAAGAGGGAGGGGAGGGAAGGCCAGATCTAAAGTTTGCAAGTGTGCTGCAAAAGCGTTTAAGTGGTTTTAACAGTTGCAGCACTTAAAGAGGGTGTTGCAATTTTCAACTTTAATTCAGAAGACGCCGGCCATAGCGATGGCGATGCAATATAATGGCACAGACTTGCTGATGCCTTCTTGATTGAAAAAAAAGAGCTTGTTTTAGAGCTAGTTTTTTCACAATTGTCATTCCTTAACACTTTGTTAGTAAAATTACCAAAAATTTTATACAAATTTAAATTATTAAAGTAAATATTAAATTGGATGATTAATAAATCAAATCATATACCGTTATAGCCACACAAGAACATGAAAAGGAATGTAGTGCAAGTAGACATCAACCTAGCATAAATGATCTCATTCATGTTCAGAATAAATAAAATTTGTCGTAATACTTCTTTAGCGAGACTTCCAACTTCTCCACCATGTAATGTGTAATGTTTGATCTGTACGCAACTTTTCTATATGAATGGTCACCTTTTTTTTGTTCATATCACTCATTTCTATTTCGTAGCGTAGCTTAGTAATCAGTTTTGGTATAGTTATTTAAATTAAAAAAGAGACCTGGCCATCTGGTTTACATTAATGTAACAATAAAAAGTTACCTGTTGAGGTGACAAGAAAGAGGATGCCATTGGCTGGCGTAACAGTGGGACAATAGATCATTTCAAAAAATGTCTGTCCATTCATTCAACTAGAAAACCATTTCGTAAGAAACCGTCCCGACGACGCAACTTTCCTCTCGGTTTGTGTCATGTCTTCCTGCGTTATGCAACGGGCGACAAGCGACAATGCAGCAGCGACAATTATAGAACAGTGTTCTAGGTCCAATTTAGCCTTGTGTCAAGACAAAAGGTATGAGGGAACCTAGTCTTATCTATCTAAAAACAAATCGCAAATACATCGGACTGTAATAAATAAACCTATCAATAAAAATATCCGATTAGAATGAAATACTTTCTGATAAACAAAAATCTAAGATAGTATTTTTGTAAATTTCCATTGTCAATCAGGGTTTATCTCTTTACAACACAAGCTATTAACAAATACAATTTTCCAATTTTCATTTGTATTATTAAGTCTTTAATCGCCGTGGTGGTCACCGGTGACCGACAAACAATAAATTTTCTATTGTGTCTGGTTTTGCGGCAGTCAACGTGTTAAGGATTTAAGCAAATTCAATAAAAGTGGTATGGCATTAGGGATTCGCTAAATACCTACCTAGTAATATGTTTTAATGAGTACCACACAATTTCTTGGAGGCAGTTGATTAAACCTCAGATCTGCTCTTTTAAAAAGTCCAAATTCATTTCTCAATGGCTAAGTTTGAAATTTATCCCATAGTCAAAATGTCATCATCACACGATTAGGGTATTATGGTGGACTTTAATTAAGACAAAATTGAGGCCCAGCTCCCAGCTCTTAAAGCAGTGATGTTATTGCAATTGTGAAAGAGAGACGCATGCAGCGCCGTATATACACGCGTCTTGTTTCCACAACTTCAATAATACTGCTATAAGAGCTCATGGTAGGCCCCAGTTCCGCATTTTGATAATAAAAATTGCTTCAAAACCAGCGTCGCATACGCCCGTCCGTCGGCATGTACACCTTTTCCTGGATTATGCAACGGGCGACAATGCAGCGACAGGCGGCCCGGAATTAGAACGGAGCGCTCCAGGCCCGTTTTAGACTTGTGTCGATACAAAAAGTATGCAGGAACCGCGCCTAATCGACTGAGCGCGGCACGCGTACACACCGAACTGTAAACGGCCATTGATATTCGAAAGTATTCGTAGCCAAATCACATAAGAAGACTTTTATCACTATTTAATATACTCTTTATTATATATGGCTTATGCTTGATGGTGATTCGGTGATAATGAAACAGATTCTTGGATAATTGGTCACTTTCTGTCTATAATACATCTATGGCCTCTAATGGGACAAGACAAGATAATGATAATAAAAATGACGATACGATTTGACTTAAAACCATAATAATATCTAAGTGTTGATTAATGAAAAAATACATACTGAGAGAAATAAATGATGATACAGAGATTTTAAACAGCACTTCGCAAAAGTTATTTACCACGTTGCGAGAAAGTGTTACGTCTGAAACTTTGCGAACAAGCCAACACCATACAACATAACACTTCCATGTAATTGAGGCGCACGCTAAATAGCCAGATATTTCTGTGCACGAGACACACAGTCCTGACAAAGTAATCGACACCGGCATCGCCACAGAATGTCACCCACTTGTCTTATTTGGCGTAGGATATTACGTCATTAGAAACATGATATGGGCTATGAAAGTTCACTTCTGGCTACTACAATAGGAAACTTTTACCGCGGAAGTGTTGCCTGTTGCCGACAGTCGGGCCGGATGGTGATTGATCTAAGCGAGCCAACTTTGCTTTGACATTTCAATAGTGTCCGAATCGTCAGTGAAAAAATATATTTTTTAAAATGTCAATCGAATGTTTTGTGTTCGAATCGTCAGCAAGTCTAACATGCTTTAGCATACTTTGCGACAAAGATTATTTAGATTAACGTGGATAATCAATGAAAACATCTATTATATATTGTTTAGTCAAATCACAGTTGAAGCTACCAGTGCTACCACCAAATACCAGTGCGTATTATTTTCTAAACTTTACGCTTTTAACGTATAAAAATTAAATATGCAAATAACTTTAGTTTGATTTCTACCGGCACTCGTTTCGCAACAAGAAATAACAAAAGTTCTATAATACCTATCGATATCTTGCTTGCTTGCTATCTTGAGTTTAATAGGAAAATTTACAGGCAACTTCGATGAGACTTAGTGTTAAAGTGTTAGACTAAAACTTGTCGTCGTCCCTTACAAGCGTGGAATCACTTAAGCTCGTTAGCCCAAAATGGCGTGGTCGTAATCCGCTTGTCCAAATTAGTTAATTATGCAGCAGTCTCACCTTGACCCGCAGGACGCAGACAGTCGACGACCGACCTTTACATTGATAATCATCGATGACTTTGGACTAGGAATGGTCGCCACTTGCGATTACAGAATTCAATTGAGTGGCATTCGAGTAGGAACTTATTAATGACGCAGTTTGGTTTGGTTTTTAAAGAATTAAATTAAATTTCTGTCCACACACAGATGGTAATGTGGTCTACCTATACTATATAGGTGATTTATGGAAGTATCAAAACCAAAAATGCTTATAAGAAAGCAATATAAAAATTAAAATATTAATTTTTAAATAATTTTAGAAATATTTTTAAGAAGGAAGACACGGCGGAGGCAAGTGCAAAATATATAATTACACGCATGTGATTTCATCTCGCAAACACTTACCTTTTCACTCCACTACTATCCAATTATTATTGATGCAATTATAACAAAAACACTATCCATCGATGTAAGTATAACAAAAAAACTAAAGGCTTGCAACCTAACGACGTGCAAAAGAAGTTTAAAAAACCCAATCCAATTCCGAGCGTCACTTTTAACCGAAACCAAAATCACAAGAGCAAAGTCTAAAATAACTGACGGCTTAATAAGGCATTAGCCAAATTGAAAAAGGGCAAAATCGTGAATTTAAAGAGAAGATTCTGAGCCGCCAAACAACGATACCGGCTATCAAAACAACGTAACAAATTTCTGAGAAGCGATTCTATCGTTTTAAAGGGGGGTCGGTTTAGCCTAAGGGTTGCTAATCACCTCATTGTTCCATTGAAGGGTAAAAAAGCGAGCGAGAT
This sequence comes from Eudonia truncicolella, assembly GCA_949315975.1. Taxonomy (NCBI): domain Eukaryota; kingdom Metazoa; phylum Arthropoda; class Insecta; order Lepidoptera; family Crambidae; genus Eudonia; species Eudonia truncicolella. The sequence continues at coordinate 13,265,678 of OX438837.1, read as the reverse complement.
TTTAATCGCCGCCAAATTTACTGGCTAATTCCGCTTTCACATCTCAGCCCACGAACTTCGTTCTGAGGTAAAAATCACAGCCTTAGGTGTTTTCTGAACAAAACAAACAGTAATATCAAACTTTATGTATCAGCGAAAGAAAACCTAATTAATTTTAAAGTGTCTGCGTCTGATAGTCTATCCAGACTATAGCAATAACAAATTTAGGACACTTACCCAGTTGGTGCACATCCCAGTTGTCTGATAAAAGTGCATAATGAAAACGTCATGTGTCAGTCCTTAATAATGAACAAAAGTAAAATATGTTTTCTTATGGTTTAAAATGTAACACCGGAGACGAGAGAAATGAACTGACTCAAATAAATTATGAAAGGTGCATAGGTTGCCAAAACTCAGCTTCATTACTGAAACATGCAATTGCATAGCCATCAATTTTCGATTAAAATACTTCAACATGTCGAAACGTACACACATCACGTCCTGCAGTTTTTTTACCGGCTTTTGAGTAGATCAATCATTTCAGTTCATTTTCGTTCTTAAACTTTTTTTATGTATGATTATATTGTTTCGTAAAATCATGAATTGGATTGATATTCATAAAGTATTGGAGTCATCGATTATGTAAATGCTTACATATAAAAAAGTCAATACAGTGCCAAATTTTTTTTGACAAAAAGTGGTAATTACTGGTTTTACGAAGGCGCCTAAAAGCCGCCGCATTTCTGAGAATGGGAATGAATGAAAAAAAAACTCCATAAAAATAAGCTGTGCGACCGACAAACGGTTTCAAGAGCCGATGCACCGAAACGTTCGAACTTTAACAATTTAACAACTAGTAAGAATGTTTGGTGGTTGTCTACTTTTTGTACACTCCGCCTTATCTTTTCAACATGATCGATGAGACGAAGCGATTGTTGACAAAAAATCATTCGTATTGATAAAAATGACAAACGAGATTAGGATAATAACATATTTAGAACACCGCACCATTCCCAAAGGGATGAGAGATAAAAGTTAAATAAATAATTAGAATCGTTGTATTTAAATAATATATATTTCAACAAGACAAGCTAGACAAATTAAGCAACAGTACACGCTAAATTAGGTCAATAAATCAAGGTCTTTCTTAGTCTTTCTTATCTAGCCTTCAAGGCAAATCATCTTTGGCCAAACAAATTTCAACAAGCGATGTAGTACTTCAAAAAGAATCATGAACTCATGCTGTTCCAACGCCACATATTTCCTTAGCTTTTGTCAGCGACGGGCATTGTTCTGCGAAGGTAAATAATAAAAGTTTATTCATCAGAAATTACAAAAACGAATCCTCTTACCGGGAAGAAGCGTCCATTTCTCCAACTACCCGAGAATAGTGAACAAAGAAAGAACGGGACCCATTGTAAGGGCTCTTTTATGGGCTGTAGACTTAGGCTTGTGGTTTTCGGATCGGGCTATGGTATGGGAGGTTTAGAGGCTCGTTCCCGTTGAAGGTTCGATGCGAAAAGGGCAGCCATTGTTTCCTCATTGGCCATTGTAAAACAAACATTAAGCGAAGCGTCGTTTATGACACTTCCTTTTTTAATGAAGGCAGCTGGTCTGAAGGCAAAGGTGTTGCAGAAGAATGGTGATTCTCGCTCGTTTTGTTTCTCCGTCTGCCCGTAATTGGCGTCACCTGCCCGGCGTTTCCTTGTCGTTTCGCCGCTGTCCTATCGGAGGTATTTATTTTGTGGCGAGTTTTTGTTAACGAATGAAATTAGTATCCCTTCCGACTTAATCGTCTTTTGATTTGGAAAATTAATGGGGTTGCCACTTCGATACGTCCGGTTAATTTTATGCAGGTCTATTATGGCCTAATGGAATATTTTCGTTTGCGTTTTATGTTTCTACAGACGTTATTTGATTACTTACGATAAAATTTACTTTTTTTGATGATAACGCCAAATTTGTAAAAGTATTTTATCCGGAACCTTCAACTACAGAGGCCACTAAAGGAACCACTACTGGTTATCGTACCTTTAAGACACGTATAGTCCATAGTCATAGCTAGCTAAGCGGACTTTTAAAAGTTCTAGCACCAATCAAATCGAGCTTAGACACTGGAATAAGAGAACACAGAAGCGGTTAAAATTTAAATTAAATATTATTTTAGTTTAATCTACATGTTTATGTAGTATACTTTTTTTTAAAAATACAAATTATGTTTTTTGTTTGTCCTTCCGTTTAACGGGTCCGAGTAGCGGTCTAGGTGGGGCCTGTAGCGAAAGGATCTGTGGGGCATGTGAGTTGTCCATAGTTGGTTGTTCTGCTCGATGGTTTTCTTTGAGTAGGCTTCCAACATCTCCGGCACTAGTCTGGATAACTAGAAGAGGCGCCCGCTAGATGCAATCTCTGCGGTTGAATCAGCCGCGTAGGATTTTGGCACTGATGAAGTTGGGCCTGGATGGGTACTAAGACGTGAGTGGGCTTACAACTCCACCACCAATGTGGACATTTGGTAGTCGGTTTTAGAGTTGACGACCCGAGCAGTGGAACTGCGAGTTGTGCTTTTAGTGCAACGAGAAGTGAGTGAGCTTACAGCTCCGGTAACCTATCTGGATATTAGGTAGTGGACTATACGTGTCCACGGAGCAACTCGCTTGAGACACTTGTCTTAAAAGTACCGGATGAAGAATGTGCTTCGGCGCGTCCTGATCCGGCGTTATGACCTAACGTAGATGGTCCCATGTGTTTGCGTATGGATATCTGACACCTACTTTGTAACCGCTAGTTTGGTAGGGGGTGTCAGTATAAACTTTAAAGTCGTGTGTAGCGGGGTGTCCTTCTGTTTAGACGGAACACCAGCTCGACGTGATTCTTGCAAAGACACAATGAAATGTCTCAGATCAGAAGTGCTATAGGTTTTCATTCATTCCGCTTATACATACAAGGTAGTCAAGGGCACGTGATAAAGAGTTGTGGCAAATGCGATGTCACCGTTTGCTTCCATAAAAACACAAAACATAAACACCGGATGAATTGCTTTTTTGCGACGCGTGACACCGGCGGCGCGGCGGCGGCGGCTTCGGCACCTGTTTGCTCCGACAGGTGACTTGTAACCGTAAATTTGACTACGTCCAGATTCGGGCCCGCCTATTCGGTAATGAGTCTTTAAACATTTGTTAATATGCCTCCAAGATGGATTTTTAATGGACCTTTTTTGTTGTCTATGACTAGCTTTTGTCGGCTCAGGGTGGGTTATTCAATACGAACAATTTTATGTTACGTCGTAAATTAAGAATAGGACACCAGCTGCCGCCGTAAGAAATTGAAACTTAACCATTGTTAAAGTTAGAACAAGATAATTTTGCTTTTATTGAGGATCATTATTGTCCGCAAGGTGTCACTAGTCAGTCCATTTAAGGAAACACGTCTAACAAAGAAACAATATGAATATCTTTTCCGTAATCCACAACAAGCATATTTACGTTATTCAAAGCTAAAATTAAACGACAATCAATTATAGTAGATCTAAAAGCTAATGTTGTATTTAATAAACAAAAAACATAATTGTTTGCACAACAAAAGAATCCGTAAATATACGGGTATCGTAAAATAATAACATAATAAACAAGACAGTTCAATACAAACAACGGAATGGAAAAAGCAATTTGTTTGTAATGGCCACGCACACCACAAAATCGTAGTAGTGCGATCACAATCAATTCTCAGATACGAATTACTCAATTTTTCTATTAAAGCCAACACAGTAAAAAAGCAGAAACCTTTTTTTACTATTACACTGCGAGCATTTGGGTAAACGACCAGTGGAGAATCCATATATTAATAGGTGAAGCAAAACTTTGCACACCTTTCTACGAAAATTGCGCGGACGGTGGAGTACGAAATTTCGCACACTTATAGTTTATATAGAGTAGGAGTGCAGAATGTTAATATTTTTTTTTAAATTATGCATAAAAAACACATTAAATCAATAAAACAAACATTACAAACACTACCATGTATTTCACACACACGCATATGTATTTGACACACACACATATATTTTTAATTTATCATTGCATAGGATACTGTCCGTGCGGCCTTAATAAAATAACGGTCCAATTTCGACCACTGGGCGACCAGTACTTATAAACGGGCATGACAATGTTATAGATTTTTTTAAAAAGTTTATTAAAGTACTACTACAATACAAACCAGTTGTTGTTAATTTGTTGTCGAGTGACAAATCGGCCCAATATCCGGAGGTCCTGGGTTCAATTCCTAGGTCGGACAAAGTGTGTTTTAGATGTCAGATGGATAGCCCGAGCTTGTGATCACCAACCGCATTTGGCAAGCGTGGTGATTAAGCCATTATCCATCAGTTATAGTGATGACTTGATTTTAATGATGGCGGCCTTTGTCCAGCAAAATATTGACTTGTTGGTCGAGTGACAACGCGTTCGCGTGATATACGGAGGACCTGGGTTCAATTCCTAAGTCAGGAAATATGTGTTTCAAGTAGATAGCCCGGTCTTGAGATCACCAACCCGCATTTGGCATGCTTGGTGATTAAATCAATACCTATCGATTGTAGTGATTACGATGGGGGCCTTTGCCCAGCAGTGGGACAGTACATAGGCTATTTACTTTATTTACTTACAATTCCATGTGCCTTTAGGTAAATGGCCAGTGGAGATTACTCTAAAGCGGCCATAATAATCTTACCTTTAGACACGTAAGTAACAAAAAAAAAGATTGCAATTACCTAAACGGCTTCATTAAGCACCAACTACAATCAAGTTGTCACCGTTGTCCACTACATGAAAGTAAAATATTATTTTATTTGATTTAAGTTTAAAAACTGAAATGAGAATGTGTCGCCTCTAGTCCTAGAGCACCAAACTTAGGGTGAACGCCATAATATTTAAGGTAACGTAACAACTAGCAATTTAGTGTAATTAGAAGGCTCGTGTTTTCGTTAAAACAACGCCTTTTCAAAATTATATACAATTTCAGTAATTATGTCAGTTAATTTTTCAATTACACCAATTTTGTTGGCCCCTGCCAGTGTTTTTTTTTTCCTTTAAATCTCTTCGTAATAGTATCATATTACTGTTTTTATCCACCCATTTGTTTTAGATTAACATCGACAATCGGCTATGATGAGTGTTTGTCTACATAAGACACAAAATGGTGAACTGGAGAATCGTGATAAGACTTCTTTTACAAATAATTATAAATTGTTCAATAATAAAATAATTCGAACATGTCGTGGGCATAAGGGTCTTTTACGTGGTTAAGTATTAAGTACTATTATTTAAATAAATAAAACCTTAGAAAAAATGCAATAAAATTGCTTCGAAGTAACGGGTTGTTGTATTAATATTAGTTTTTTACTTATGTGTCACAAGTTACAGCTTACGACAACTAGACGTAGTAGTTGATACTAAATATCTGCGGCTCAATTTCAATACCATAGGGCCCCGTGTTTACAGGTATAGTTATACCAAAGCTGGTCATCACAAGATCCTCGTTTTAGTGTAAGTAGGCAAAAAAATAACTAATAAAAATAAATTTACAAGTTTAAGCTTTCGTCTACCTCAAAATACATTAAAAATTACATTAGAAAGCTGAATATCACGAAAACGGCTCCTTTTATATTTTAATAAAATTTCAGTTTTTAAAATGAAGCTTGTGAATACAGAAAACCGTACGATTAGTTATCGGTGCATACATTTTTGAATTACGATGACTCGTTGGATGCGAGCAGCACAAAACTGGTCGTTGTGGAGATCCTTGGGGGAGGCCTTTGTTCAGCAGTGGTGATGATGATGATGATGATAATGAAACATCCAGACTTCAGAACATTGGCATTACACACTTATTTAGCGTCAAAGGTTAATACAAAAATGTTCATCGCATAACAACAAAGGTTGTTGCGCAGAAGAAAGAAGAAAGAAGAAGTACATGTAGAACATATACATGGTTAAGTTAAATCATAATTGTACATACCACTATTATTAAACACAATAGACAAATAGCTGTTGCACCCCAAATAATGACACTCAAAGCTCGTTAATTAATCACCTTGCGCGCCATCCTATTGTCGGCGCGTCGAACCCGCGACCTAAGGACGCTAATTATCCATTCATGTATTCACAGTATTCCTCCATTAACATATTTCAATGCGTTTACTTTTATTTTAGCAAAAACAGACGCCGGCGCCACCATAAAAACATGATTTGAAAGGAAAATGCGTATCATTTATTATGGTTTCTATGAAATATCTTTCTATCATCACTCTAAGGTAGAGTAACGCGAAAGGTTTCATTGTGACATGGAGCATTGTAAATGGACCTTTATTACGATAGCAAAAAAGGTATGGTATTTGTGTTGTTAACTTTTTCAAGCGCACTTTGAAGACATAAGTTCCGTTCTTCCTCAACGGTACAGTCAATGCATAAATGCAAAATGAAGATAGCGTCTATTTGCAACTGCGCGCGCCGCATATTTTTAAGGGTGGTTGGATTTAGCTGTACACACTGAAGCACTAGCAATACATCACCTACCCATATTAATTTAACGTTCATAAGCATATAGCAGAAGAACGCTGTAGTTTCGGTTAAATATATAACAAAGTTTGCGTGAAACTCAAGTTTAAAAAAAAAAAAGCTTTCTTCTACGCAACGGTAGTCAAAATATATGGTGACCATATTCCCCAAACAGTACACTTGCCTAGCATCATCTTGAGCCTATATTGATCCACTGCTGGACATTGGCCTGCCCAAGTAAAAGTCACTGAGTACGCTTGCCTATCGTCACAGTTCAATTGAAAACAAATGAAACTCTGCGGTACGTAGGCCACAGTCATAAATCTAACGCTAACGCCGCGTCGTCGCTAACTGAAGTCGGTCGTCCAGTGCACACACAGAAGCAGGTGTGCAACCATGAGCTCAAAAAGCAACAACACTCTAGGAGCTCATGTTAAGGCCCCTGGTACGTAGGAAATCGTGTGGGACGTAAAAAGTCGAGCGAGCGCCGCCAGCACAATGCATTTACGATGTTTTTACTACTACTACGAGCCCGCGGCGCGCGTAAACGTCAGCTTTACAACTGACGCGAATACATCATTGTTTTTATGTGACCGTGTCTGTTGGATGCAGTGGGCCAAACTGAAGGTCACATACTGCAACTTGTGTACATAACACTAGTATGTAGTACATATATATTGTGGAAGTTACGAGTTCTTATTCTCTACGTTAGAGATGATTTGTTGCGTGTTGGTTGCTTCGAGTAATGTAGCTAAATATATTGATTTGGAAAAACACAATCGAACCCTATTGTCATTACTCTGACGTGGTCACGGACTAAATAATTACATTCTCCTTGGTTCTTCTGGTTCTTCTCAGTACAAGATCTCCTGCCCAGAGTAGACTTACGAACCGATGGCATAATGACATTCATAAGCTATTTGTAGCCTAAACTGAATAAATGATTTTGAATTTTGAATTATGAGATTTGACTCGTATTCTTTATCGTATTAAAATTAAAAATGTTTCTACTACATTATAGCTTAGTTAAATATAATAGAAATCGTTGAAAACAAATCTTAAAATAGTGTAACGCAAGCGCATGGACCATTAAACTTACGATTGTTGGATAGTGAACATTAATAAGGGTCTGCGGGATATATGTATATTGATGGGTTGTTTTCCCTTCTGAGGTGTACTTATATGATTTTCCAAACAAACGTGTATAATTAGGTAAGTACAAAAAAATGAACTGACTCCCACCCAACACACGGCTAACGCCGTTTGGGATGAAGTTTACATTTTTTTTTAATATATATCAAATGTAATATTATCTACACTAATATTATAAAGAGGAAAGCTTTGTATTTTTGTTTGTAACGGAAAAAACTCCAAAACTACTGGACCGATTTCAAAAATTATTTCACCATTAGAATGCTACTTTAGCGCTGAGTAACATAGGCTATATATAAAGAAATGTCCACCCGTGCGAAGCCGGGACGGGCCGCTAGTAATATAATATATTTATGTCCATTATTAACAACCGTCACACGTCCGAGAGGTCCTAAAAGTCACGCTACACATAACACGACAACAGAAACGTACAAATCTTGCACGCGCCGCGTAAACATACAAAATCCCAACCGTATAAATCTCGAGATGTTCGCAACAACACAATATGGGAGCATAGGAAACCGTTAAAAATACGTTGGACCAGTATCGGTGGAATTTATTCACCCCACCAGTCGCGATCGCATTCCCACTCGCATACGAGGCGATACAGGGTGTTTGGCAATACCTGTATAATCGCGAATACGGCAGAAAGGGTACTTACTGTGAATAGAACTTCTGAAAATTTTGAACATACCTGAAAATCACCACATGGCCTAGATATTGAAATTGTTTGTTACTAATTCAAATTGTAAAGTGACAAACCTAGGTCCAGATAATACATTGTTCTAGGTCGTCAACTTCATGGTCTAACAAAAAAAGAAGACGAAACACGCCCGGGATGAAAAAAAAAATAATAAAATAAATTTGGGTTTTTGTATGGAAAAGTATATCTACGTAAATATGATTTTGCATGTTATCGATGCATGGCTATGTTATCGCTGTTTCTGAAACATAGCCATGCAACTTAGTAGGTATTTATACTTGGTGGTATACACATATTACCGAGCACCCTGTATAGGGCCCGGCTGTATGGGGGAAAACTCGGGCTAAATTTAAATTGGACTACTCACAACAATGGGGCACACATTTCGCAATATATTTTTTTGGGAAAACGCGAGGAAAGCAAAGGAGTGACTTTTAAAAGTAAATTTGACAATAATACCGAAGTATCGCCGTGCCATAAGAAATGTCGCTTTCGTGGTTTGATTTTGTAAAATTATAGAAAGGTTCGTTGGTGGGTGATTTTCGTAGTTTCCCTCTCCGTGAATTTTACTACAATACACTTTCTTAGATGTTTATGATTATTGTTAATATGATTTTAAACAAATTTTGTTGCGAACGAAAAAAGTGTTGAAAAAGTGTTTGTTGAATCGAACCTCCTATGACAAAATGTTTATGGTTGCGCCAGTTGGTGACTTTTAAATTTGCCGCGCAAAAATAGTTACATGCTTTTTTTGCTATCGTAATATTTTCATATTTGATAAAAAGTAGTTTGATTGGCGCTGTACTAGCTTCCTTTACCCATTTCACTCCAATACATACCTACCTTTCTTGCGCACAAGAGCGAGACCGCAATATAGAACGCAGCACGCCAACGAGCTCGCTGCAATAGCAACCGCGAATTAGTGCAATGAGAGATCTCTATTTTTGGTCGTTTGATAGCTATTTTTTATTTTTATATTTACGGGTAAGCACAGTGCCTTGATCTCACCTGATGTTAAGTGATGATAAGGCCAATGATGGAAGCGCACTTCACCCGGGATCCTCAACTAGTGAGGTACTGGTGAGGTATTACCGCGTTACGAGTGTTAAAACTGTGAGATACCACGCGCAGGTGGCCCAGGTCCGCGTTCCAGCCAAGTTCATCCACCGGCCACCAACCTGATGCCGGTTCAGACTGCTCGCCCGCCTGCCGGACACGTGGTGCCTACTGCCTCTTGCTGATCAAGGTATTCCCTCCTTTTTTTCCATCGAACTGTTTACCCATTGCCCTAGTCGCCATCCCCTGCAGTTCGAATCATCGCCTAGTATAACGCCAATAAAAAAATACATCACCATCATCATCATCGGCCTATCTTAGTCCACTGCTGGACATAGGCCTCCCCTAATGAGCGCCATAGCGCCCTGTCCTCAGCTTGACGCATCCAGCATCTGCCTGCAGTCTTTCGCAGGTCACCATCCCACCTGGCCGGAGGGCGTCCTACACTACGTTTACCGAGTCGTGGTCTCCACTCAAGAACACGTTTACCCCAGCAGTTGGCGGTTCTTCGCCAGATATGATAAAAAATACAGTCCACTATAAATTACAACAGGTAATTTTTCGTTATGTCTATAGTTAGTATGTTGGGAGACACAAGATATTGTAAATAAGAATCTACTACGTATTTATTTTTACAGGTTGTCCGAAAAGCAGACCCGTAAAACATTTCAAAAGAGATCGGAACAACATTCACTAACAAAAATGTATCTATTAAACTCAAATAAAAATAAACTAAATAAAATCAACTCTCCACAAAACAAATGACAGTCACCACTATCAAGAGACACTGATCATAACCACACACATCTGACACTGAAAAAAATTATTATTTTTCCTATTCTGTATGTAGTTGAAACTATATTACAATACGAAAATGTCAGCCGGTTCTGTATGTATGTGAATGACCTCACGTCAAACCCTGGATGACATCGGCACATCAACGGCCGTAACAATGGTTACGCATAAATTGGAAATCTCCGCTTGGTGACACAAACAATAACTTGACGTTAAACATTTTTTTTTACATCAAATTAAATTATTTCCAAAATTCAGTGAAAAATTTAAACGCCCAAAATAAAATTTTTGAAAGCTCATCCATTGATAATGCATTTTCAGACTCCAAGCAACCGAAAGAAGCCAACCTTTCTATAAGCTACAAACATTCCCATCAAGGGCTATCTTTACCGGTGCGTTTTATAGCTTGAAAGTCGAATTCCACACAGTTCAACAGTATCTTAACTTTTTGTGGCATTTGATCTTAACCTCATTAAGATAGTGGTCGTAAAAGTCACGTTGAAGAGTCCCAAGTTGCAGTTTTAATGCTCATGTTGCGTACAAGTTTATTTTACAGCACGAGTGAACCAAGAAGTTGGTGAGATTTGTAAAACCGATTTTGGGCATGAGACACTTTAGACGAACTGTCCCTTTATCTTCTGGCGGTAAAGAAGTTTGTTGACACCAAACTGTTCAATATCGAAAACAAGCTTTCCTATAACTTCAAAGTTCTTACGTACTGTTTTTTGGGCCTTTTTTATATAGGAGAAAATGCATTAGGCGTACTACTGCGCCCGGGGAGACGCAAATGGATATGTGGGACTTTCCTTCGACCCCTTCAAGGGAATATACTCAGGAAGGAGGCATAGCCACTAAAAACTCTAGTACTCCCCCTCACATGCTGCCAGGGTGTTCCGGAACAGCCATAAAATAAGCAATCATGGTTTCTTGGACCTATGCAGTTTTAGCTGCGAATCTTAACCACCACCACCACCACTACTCCTACTCCTCCGATGGCTCAGCGACCCAAGGTGTCTTGGGTGGAATGCATAGGGACGACGGACAACCCCGCTACACACGACTTTAAAGTTTAAACTGACACCCCCCACCAACCGTCAGGTCATAAAGTAGGTGTCAGACAACCTTGCGCAAGCACAAGGTACTATCTGGCTCAGGTCTTATGACCTCTGGCGTTATCGCCAGATCATTCTACATCCGGAACTCTTAAGACTACTGTCTCGAGCGAGTTGCCCCGTGGACACGTATAGTCTACTACCTAATATCCAGATAGGTTACCGGAGCTGTAAGCTCGCTCACTAAGAGTACAATACAACCCGATCCGATCCGAAACCTTCGGAGAATCTAGTAGGGCACGGGGACACGTCTTAGTGCGTGATGCCGTTCCCTCTAGAAAACCTCCGAAGGTGATTCGTTTCACACGGCTTGAGGAACCTTTTAAGTTTCTCGTCGCCTCCAAAAAAGCCCGGTGAAGTTGAAAATGCCGTTTGAGGCAATCAACAAACTCCCTCCAAAAAAAAAAGTAAGTGTACAACTCGCAATTTCCACTGCTCGGGTCGTCAACTCTAACGTCGACTACCAAATGAGGGACGACGGACAGTAACACAGACAAGTTGGCCCGTAAAGGAGGTGCAATGGCGCGTGACGTACGTGGAAACACTGCCACCAACCAACGTCGCGTGGCGCCGGCCTCGACGCCCGGCCGCCAAGCCGTGCAAAAAACTAGCGAGCAACACTCGCATTAACACATTGCCCGGCGAACGTAAACAGTTTCTATGATTTAAGAAAGAATAATTTGACCATCACACTACCAATTATAAGAAGCATTAAAGTGTTAACTGGGCTGGTAGTTTGAAGTTTGAAGTATAAGTATTTCATGCACGTAGCATTATTAATTTGGCAACCGTAACTTCCTTAAATTACTTATGATTACAGTTAACCAATATAAATCTTTGGGACAGATTTATCACCCTACAAAGCAAAGATACAACGTTTGTACCCCTAATTTTCTCATTTGCCAAAATTCCATGTTCATAACAGAACCATATACGGGACGGAAAAAAACTCTTATCTCTCTCACACATCCGTAGCGTGGACAAAGGCCCTGAACCAATCGATCACAATAGCAGTTGTTGCGAACTGTTAAAATGCGCAGCTGCAATGATTTACAACCACAACACAAACGGCCCACAGGCGGGGGGGCAATCGCGACAATTAAGCAATTTCGAAGGGCAGGGTGATTTACGGGCGAACTTCTAGCTTTCCTTGGTTCACATTGCCAAATAGTTCAGGCCTGCAACAGTTCACGACCAAGAAGGGCGTGCAAGAAATCAGTGTTTTGGAAACAGTAAAGTGTAGTATATGTAGTTGGGGTGAATTTGAAATAGAGAAACCCTTTTCCATAGAAGGACTGCCGCCAGTGTTACAATTGATTTGTGAATTTTCGGGCCTACAAAAAAAATAGGAACAAGCTTAAAAGAATAGTACGTCAAGTAGTAGGCTAACAAAGTCTACAAATAAATGTCCTCGAAGGTACAATCATTATATCGATAAGCCTTACATACACGCATACACTTCCATATTTAATTGGTAAAAGTGGTTGGAATGTACCACCTGTCTTATGTCTGAGACATTGACATTCCACCTACCAAAAGGCACGGAGTTCCTGCGCGTGAAACGGAACGCATCGTATTAAAACGGTAGTTAATTACATAAATAACTGTTAGACGACCAACACCCTCAGTCTCCACGGACCCAGCAAGGGGTTCGAAACAACAGGCTAAAATTATGACTAGTATATCTGTATCTACAGAGCCGCTATTTTTTTATGTCAAAATTAAAGTTACGTCTTTTTGTCTGTGGATAATGCAGTCCAAGTCTAACGCAATTGAAGCCACATCAAACAGCGAAAGCGGTCTCACATCAACATAAATAAAGGCTTCATAGGAATATAGTCACGGCGAATCTATAGCGGAGAGAAGGTACTTTCATCCGTACGTAACGGTTTCACATTAATTTATTAACCTTTGCATACTTCGTGACGACGACGTCGACTTGTTCCCACCTCCGTAGGTTCTCAGCCCATCTGATACAGTTGTCACCTCGGTGTGTTAACTGCCATCCTTCTTGGGACTCATTTTAATTAAAATGTTTTTGTTTTGTTTATATAATTTTAACGCAAATTTTGTCATTTTAATTGGTATATATTTTAATGAATCTTTTTAAACTGTATATATTTAAAAGTAGGTATATTATCTATTTCTATCAAAATAAAAAATTTTATCCATCCCCCGCACAAGTGTAGGGTATTAAGAGTATATCTATATCGTAAAGAAGTCGAGCATTAGTCTTATCAGGTCCGTTGTCAAAAAACTATAACAGAAAAAAGCTCTTTAAAATAACAAGAGAAAAGGGAAAACAACAGGACATATGCTGAACGGAAACCAATGTGGTATATGCACAAGTGATGTTCCTGTGTTTTAAATGCCAAATAAAGATTTCTTCTATTTTTATTTCAATTTAAAAATCAACAACTTTTTTTTCTAAATACAATTATATTTTACGGGATAGAAATTCGTTTAAAGTACTTTAAGGCCACTACTTTTTGTTACTTTACTAAGACTAAAGAACCAAGAAAACCGGTGACATTACTAGAGTAGTGTCTAGCTTAGAGTCAGTAGGTAGTGTCAACGTTATCGCACAAGTGAGCTTATCACTACTCGCATAGCAACGGAAGAATCAGTGCCAAATTTGGGGCATACTCACAAATTATCGCCGGCTTATCGGCTGCTGAACCCATCTGAAACAACAAATTTCGATTATGGAAGTGATATAGGCGGTCGGTCGCCTAGTGGCAACGGTCTGGACACAATTTACATTGCCTAATGATTATCATTAATAATATAGGAGTTAATCATTTAAAAATTTAACATGTTGATTGAGCGTTTATAATTTAAAAAATATTGATGCATTCAGATCGACGCTACGTGTAAAAATCGTTACATTCATTATTATATGAGATACTAGCGACCCGCCCCGTACCTGCATTTTAAATCTGTAATATCTTCGAAAATATTCATTTAAATTACATGCTGTACAGGGCCATATTGATCTATATTAAATACACAATGTATTTAAGGTACTTAATTGGATAAGGATTAATGCTGTATTGCTTAAAATCGCTTCGTAAATAAGCCATTATTTCTCGTAAAAAGTAAAAGATATAAAATATTATTGTGGGTTATCCCTAAGAGATAGACATATACCATCGCGGACTTTTTTGTAGACCTTTTTAAGGTGTACAATACTGTACATTATTTTGATCTATCTCGTAGGGTTCAGCCAGCGTTTGTAATGTAAGCACAAAAAAATGTGAAACCTCTAAAATTGTCAGTGTTTCTCTACTATATTATGCATGTATTTATAGATATAAACATTCCTCTTGAATCACTATCTATTATAAAAACCGCATCAAAATCCGTTAAAAAACTATTAACTATAATAAACTATAATATTTAACAGGGTAACGCAAACTGCTTAATTTAGATGTTCTAAGCACACCGCTTTATGTATCAGACACGGATTGGGACACCCCGCTACACACGACTTTAAAGTTTATACTGACATACCCCACCAACCTTACGGTTATAAAGTTAGGTGTCAGACATCCTTACGGAAGCACAAGGGACTATCTACGTCAGGTCAAAACGCTGGATCAGGACGCGCCGAAGCGCATTCTTCATCCGGTACTTTTAAGACTAGTGCCTCGAGCGAGTTGCTCAGTGGACACGTATAGTCCACTACCTAATATCCAGATAGGTTACCGGAGCTGTTCGCTCGCTCACTTCTCGTTGCACTAAAAGCACAACTTGCAGTTCCACTGCTCGGGTCGTCAACTCTAAAGACGACTATCAAATGTCCTCATTGGTGGCGGAGTTGTAAGCCCACTCACTTCTCAGTACCCATCCAGGCACCTCATCAGTTCCAAAATCCTACGCGGCTGATTCAACCGGAGACATTGCATCTAGCGGGCGCCTCTACTAGTTATCCAGACTAACGCCGGAGATGTTGGAAGCCTACTCAATGAAAACCACCGAGCAGAACAACCAACTAGGGACTGGGACAGTCATTTTGCGAGTCTTAAGATGTTTGAAAAATTGTTTTTTTAAATTAATGAAATTTGAAAAGCAAATAAATAACAGTGTTTAAACGCCACAGTGCCATTCAAAATTTATGAAAAAGTATATAAACACGATACTTTCATCTTATACTCAAACCAAAACACAAAACCCGCTATCATCCAATCTAACGCATAATCTCATTTGATGCATCTCCGTGTCCACATAATCTACATCACAAACAGCTGGCAGCCCTCCATATTTTCCTATTAGCAACATCAAAACCATTATGTACTCGCAACGAAATCTGCCCTTTGGCTCACCGACCGGCTACATTATCCAGTCCTTGGGGGCCTCATTTTACGACTCATCATTGTTTTCCATCTTTCTTTACCTTATTTGGGGATTTATTCCACTTCCCTTCTGTCAAGTCATTGTCCACATAAAAAACAGGCAACCTATTAATATCAATCATACCGAAATACCAAAAACACTATACGTGTAACGCATATTGACTGACCGCCTTTTATGTAACATCATTATTTGGTCATGATTACTTATAATTTATATGATGGTATCTTTTGACTTTGTACTTTCGCCTTATGAATCACAATTACGGACTATTTTAATACTTAATTACGAAGACCAATAGTTTAATATGAAGGTAATAATCATAAACGTTGTTGACGGCTTTTGACATTTACCTTCAGATAACTGAATGTTCCTTACATGTTATAACAAATTAATTAATTATCTTAATTAATGGCTTGGCGTTTAGCATTTAGCCAATTTCAAGTATTTTTTTATTATAAGTAGTAAGGGTACAATTGTACGGTAGATAGAAAATAAAATGGAGTCTCACAACACGTGTTATTACGGGAAGAACTCGGGTGAAACTCATGTAATAGCAAATGTATTCATAAATTGTTGACGTATGTAACGTAAACTTTATGTGTGTATGAATTACCCGATCAGTATCGATTATTTATTACACTAATGTAAAAATTAAAATTTAACATCAAAACACGCATGATGCGTGTAATTATATTTTAGAATGGAACTTGGAAATTGAGTATTGTTTTTATATTGTAAATAAAATGTCAAAGTAACATTTGAAAAAATACAAGTAACAAACAAAAACAACCAAAAAGTTTCAAACCTGTTTTTTGTGTTTAATCTATTACACACCGTCTGCATATAAAGTAAAACATATCTGATATGAAACCAAAAGTTCGTCGACCCCTGTTTTGTTAGGGGCGAAGATACACGCGTACGATTTGATTAATCAAGAATTTAAAAAATAAAATCTGAGCAAGTGAGTAGGTAGTGACCGAGATATTTAACGAGTGATAGCGCGACACGTATACACGAAACAAAAGACATAACAATAAAACAAAAAACAAAACGTCGTATTCGCGGGCACCACAACATTCAAAGCG
Organism: Eudonia truncicolella; assembly: GCA_949315975.1. Lineage (NCBI taxonomy): Eukaryota > Metazoa > Arthropoda > Insecta > Lepidoptera > Crambidae > Eudonia > Eudonia truncicolella. The sequence continues at coordinate 13,248,892 of OX438837.1, read as the reverse complement.
TGTGATAATTCCTGTGATAATTCCTGTAATACTGCCGTGGTTGGAAGCAGAATAGTCTATAAACAACAATTTTGCAGTGCGGACCACGCCGCCGCCCATTTGGTGCATTGCAGACTGCTTGCGGCCCCATTTTGTTTTTCGTTTGGCACATGCAAACCGTTGAGCTAAAGTTGTTGACTCCAATGAACATCTATACTAATATTATAAAGAGGAAACATTTGTATTTTTGTATGTCTGTATGTTTGTAACGAATAAACTAAAAACTACTGGACCGATTTAAAAAAATATTGTACCATTAGAATGCTACATTAACGCTGAGTAACATAAGGCTATTTTGAAATAAAAGTGCACACGTACGAAGCCGGGGCAGGCCGCTAGTATTATATAAATAAATTAAACATAACGCAGGTGGAATTAACGATGTTACAGTTAAGTTTTTGGAGATCAAAACTTTTGTAATATGTATTTATGTACAATTATTTTTAGTAGAATATTAGAATTATTTTGTATCAACTTACGAATATACTGGTAAGTCTTTGAACTTTATCGCGTCTTTTCACCCCTTACATTATAAGTATTTTAATTTAAAAGATTGTTGGCAAAACGCAATTTAAGCTGAGCCCCGAAACGGCTTGACAGCTATAATCAGAGCAGGTTGCATGCAAGCCATAATGACAGACGATGTGTATAAAGCCCTACAGTAAAGGGAGGGCGCAGACAAAATTTAGCGCGTAAAGTTGAAAAATCTAATTTCTGGCCAGAGGGCGACATGAAGGTGAGAGCGGTGAACTCCAATTCCAAGAAAGAACTAGACAAAAAAGTTTGGCAACCTCGCGTGGCTACAATTAGCATTAAAACAGTAGACACTGGGGGAAAAGTTATGAGAATTAACCAAAGACTAATTTTGGTGTCACGTACGCTGTGTCGAGCGCTTGGCGTCTTCTTCCAATTACAAGTTGGTTCAAACCACCATATTAGGCTTGTTGAAATACGAAAACAAAAGAAGAGTTTATAACAAAGCAAACCTACGCTTTTTACCTTTTATAGCCAATGACTGATACTAACACCCCGAGCGAGCGACGCGACTAACAAGGTGGTCAGTATGTTACTCCGTCTCTGATACTGACTAAAATTAAGATTACATCTTCAAAAGAAAAAACAGACAAACCTAATTAGCCATACATATTTAAAAGAGAGAGTATACTGAATTCTACCGACCGTTTTAATGTCTGAATCAATTGAATTTCAGTAAAAGTGACGCACAAACCGAAAGTTAGCGATGCTAAACCGTTGAAAATTTCATTTTTTGTAACGAATATTCAATGACGGACATAGAGTAGAACGTCAATAGGAACGCCGACATTTCGCATGTAAAAATAAATGATCTGCACTACCGAAATATTCCAGCGAATGACGCACGGAATACTAAGGTACTGCGCAGCTGATGAAGCTCACTCTTTGAGTCTAGGTAAAGTCTGACAGGCATTGGTAAATACCATCATCGTCATAATCATCATTATCACTGATGGACATAGGACTCTTCAAGTGCACGCCACTAACCGCCTCGATCGATCGATCCACCTAGTCTGAGGGTGTCTTACACTACGTTAAAGATATGTTCGATACTATAATATACACATAAGCTTAAGGACATTGGAATTAACAACCTGAAGTAAACGGATATGCTATATATATATTTTTTTTTGACATGTTATTAAATTCCATTTCAGCACCACACTGCAACATTCAAAGATATCCGTGAACTCGTTTCGTGGAAAACGGAAAGATGGTTTCTTTCCCCGACTACAATAAATAAATTCTCAGTGATCATGCGGCTACAGATACAGCAAAACCTCAAGCTTAATCTAATAGGTTTTTACCTAAACTATAAGTACCTAAACAAGAGTAGATTGGTCTACAATACATACTGAGCAACAATACAAAACTCTTAGATTTTGTTAAATAGAAATGTACAAAAATAACTTTGCCAATAATGCATTCAAGCGTAAATCAAAACTAATGGTGTCATTAAATGTTTGTTGTTGTCGTAAAGCCGAAGGCCCCCCTGCATCGACCAGAGATAACCACCATAAATTTGCGAGGGTTTTAAAAAACCTCGCCGGTATACCTACTTGTACAAAGAGAATCCGAGTTCATCGTTCCAATTCCAATTCAAAATGTTAATGTCGAATTTTAGTACGTGACAGACATGGTAAATGTTATCGAGATGATGATTCTGATAATCGCACAGACCGCCTTAGGTCAATGGTATTCAGCCGCCTGGGATGTACGGTTTAACTTGCAAACGAGGGGCTGACTTCATTTTTTTACACCGCACGAAGGTCGCAAACGTTACCATCCATGTTATTATTTGCCACCTTAGTTGATGGATTTTAATAGCCAGATATGCTTCGACACGAAAACTGCGGTTACTTATTGCTTATAATCACGAAATAATAATTAGACGTCACGTGTAATTTATATTAAATACTCGAAATAAAGTCTCGGCCGTAATATTTTATTTCTGGCATTATCGCATCGCTCAAGTTATTGCTTATCGTTTAGTTACCCAAAATAAATCATAGGAAGATAAGAGAAAAGACGTGTAGTCACGCGCAAGGTTTATTGAACTGTCAGCGCGCCTTTTTTTGTATTTAGTGATTGTTCAAAAATTCACAAATCCATTCATACTTACAAACTTTCGCGTTTATAATATTAGTAGGATAACGATATAAGGAAGAAAACAACTCAAACGCCATTCAATTAAAAACTTCTGTTTCACAAGAACTACAAACACACGCTACGAGTAAATAATAGTAACAAAACGTTCTACTCATAGCTGATAGAAAACCGCCAAGTGTTTTATTCAAAAAGCCCCAACTAGAGGAGGAAAGAGTGATTCGGTAATAAAAAGACAAAAAAAGCAGTTGAAAGTAACAACATATCGTGTGAACGTACCACGCAAGGCTTCGAAGCTACTGTTACAAGGATTATGGCCGCTCTGCTTCGTGTTGAAATTGAACGTATCCTTTTGAGTAGAGCGCCGCAATAAGTTTCCAAGTGCCCGCGTTTGTTTACCTCGCCTCGGCCCAAAGTCGAATAGAAGTGACATTGTCTGGGTCGGTGATGAGACGGCCACGTTTATTCGGTTGATTTAGGATGTGGAATGGTTGTGGAGCGCAATCCGTCCGCAACTCCGCACGTTTCCCAGGAGTTAAAAGGCGAGATTTTTTATAAAGATTTTCTTTAGAAAAAATGCGTTTGTGCTTTGTTATTGTAGTAGGTAATATTTTAGAAGGTACCTCAGACCAAATATCTAGATTGACGACGCATGTGTCACAATTTGTCAACAAAAAACCAAGCGTGCCCCATTTTTTTGACATACTATGATTTGACAAGCGCTATTTAGTATGTAGTATTAAGAAAACTACCTTACGCGCCAAATCGATTTAAAAATGCCGCGTTGCGCACTATTTTAATACATAAATTCGGTCATCGATGTTGTCATCGATTGATATCGAATAAAAAATATATATATATTCTTAATATTATTAAGAAGTTTTATTTTATTATTTAAGTTTTGGTGGTAAGTAAATAGGAAAAATTATATATTATTATTCATTTTACTTACAATCCGGATAATCCGAGATCACCAGTGAGATTAAAAATCCCCAAAAAAAAAAAATTACAAAATCGACTGTGCCTCGAAACTGATGCGAAGTACGTATGAAACGATAGTTTGATGTTCATTGCCCGTTTACATAATGCACTACCCACATGTATAGAGCTAAGTTAAGCTGCAATGTATGACGAACCATGGGACATCTCTAGATTTTCTCAAAACTGTCATATAATCAAAATAAATCATTTTAAAATTAATTACGAATATTTGTTTCATAAAATTACTTTCCGGCAGAAGGCATCGTGTTCTACTTATTGTCTACTTACAGATCAATTAGTTTTACAATTTATAACGGCGCATCGAGGCATTTTTCTTATTTTGACAGATGATGCACAAGGATAATGTCAACCGCGGACTAAATGTAGGAAACTAGCAGTGACCACAGATGGGCTCAACTCGAAGCGTCTGAAGTAGGTGTACTTGCGTGATCTATGTTAATATAGGTCTGTGGATGGTACTTTGTACGTATTTAGTAATATGTCGTTTTTTTAAGGAATTTTTACCACTGCAGAATGTTTTAAAACGTAAACCTTTTATGGCCACGAAGAACACGTAAGCTAAACGTTAAAGTCTAAAATTGTAATCTAGACTTATTTTCATTATCTATATTCTTTAATAGACAGAGCATGTTGAAATTTTATTGGTTATCAACCTTATGTTAAGGTAATAAAGTTAAAATTATGGTGTTCAACATATCGACAGAGCCCTTTTAAGGGTTAAGCTTTTATTCTTTATCTCTTTGCTGTTTTTATTTATTTTAATGAGTATTCCGTTCACAAAATAAACAACAGTTGCGCACACAACGAAACAGCTTTGAATTTCTGTATAGTAATACATTTTTACATTTATTTGTGTTTATACTACACTTCTTTGTGTACGAGTCTGGCTAGGTGGGCCAAATAAATGTTATCTTTCATTTCTTTCACTGATTACTTACGTTATTATTGTGAATGAAGACATATGTATACCCAAAAACTCGGTGGCCGAGTGGCAAAGCGCTCTACCCGATATCCGAAGGTCCAAGTCCAATTCCCAGGTCGAACCATGTTCTGAATTTTCCATGCATAATCCGCGTTGGCGATCACCAACCCGCATTTGGCAAGTATGATGATTAAGCTAATCCTAATCAAATATAAAGATGACTTGATTTTAATGATGGAGGCCTTTACCCAGTATTAAGACAATATTAGACTGTGGTGGGAGTTGGAAAAATAATACCACGTTAGATGAAGGCTCTGCCGGAAGCGCGACATCGCGACAGCAGTCAAACCGTGACCTGCCCCCCGACCGCCTAACCGATTGCTTTGGCTACGTGTATAGTTTATGACGTCATCTTGTCATTTCGTAACGCCTATGAAAGCAATATCGAAAGCTATAGGCTATAGCTTTCGATATATGCATATACCTATTAGCTAGATGACAAGATGACGTCATAAACTATACACGTAGCCAAAGCAATAGCAAAGCAAGCACCGGGCCCCCGGTGTAACTCGGTTGAAACGTCGGGTATAAAGAAGGTATGATCATCATCATCATCATCATCAGCGTCTCTCGACCCACTGCAGGGCATAGGCTTCTATTTGCTTATGCCATTCGCCTCGATTCTGTGCTAGCCTGGGCCACGTGCAACCACGGTCTTGGTTATATCGTCGACCCATCTTCCCGGTAGAGTATCCGCCTCTCGACCACCACTCAATCAGCGTTTTCGTCCACCTGTCTTTACTCCGTCTGGCCAAGACTTGGTGTCCTGCCCAACTCCACTTGAGCCTCAATATCCGTGAAGGTATGAGACATTTTACTAATTAGTTTGCGTTAATCTCCGTTTAAATTACTTGCCTACTTCACGCACATTAATACTACTACTATCATCATCATCATCATTATTTTCAGCTCTTATCTACCCACTGCTGGGCATAGGCCTTATCCATGTTACGCCATCCCCGTCTGTTTTGAGCTGATCGCATCCAGGTTTTTCCAGCGACCAACTCTCTGACCCATCTAGCAGGTGGTCGGCCAGCGCTCCGCTTGTCCGTCTTCGGCAGCCATTCCATGAGAGCTTTAATCCACCGGCCATTACTGGTTTTCGCTACGTGTCCCGCCCATCGCCATTTGAGTTTTGCAATCCGGTTAGCAATGTCCTGAACTTTCGTCCGTCTTCGAATTTCGGTATTGCGAACTCGATCGTTGAGTCAAGCCTAATATACTACGCACCATAGCCCGTTGTGCTACTTGGACTCTACGCATACTCTACGCCACTATACCCAAACTAAATCGTTGTACATTGAGTAGCCATCACATAGACCGCCTTCCTGTATAATTACCCGTTAAAGTCGAGGGAGCGCATTCATCGTTTAACAAATTTGACCGCGCGACCGCCCCGGCTAATGGTCGCAGTCTATTGACTCTGAATCAGGAGCCGTTTTGAATGTTGGCTCAATCAAGCTTATATAAACTTCCTATGGTTATATGTGAAGTGCATACGTAATTCGCCGAACAAGACTTGATGACTTAAATTAAAATTTCCGAACAGATTACTTTTTATTTAATGTTGTGCTTATGTTTGGATTCGTGTGGACCAATATGCCTATAATACATATCTGATAGATGCGTAATGCCTAAATTAGGGATATTAGAGTTTTGAAAGCAGCTGTATGTTATCATAGTACTTTTGAAGCATGTTATTTCACCGTTAGTTACCTAGATTATTTATGCCTTATGTCAACGTAAAAAAACTGTTTGCTCTCAATCTATCTTCTTTTGTATTGTTGCCAACCGAAAAAATATGAAACAATATTCTAACTATATCTATATATCAATATTCTATATATAATATGTATAGATGAGGTATATCGGATTATTGACCATTGCCACTCATGGAGAAATTCTTCACTAGTCAACTTAGTGCTATTTCAGCCTATAGCATCCGTATTAAAACGATGACCAAGTGATTGACTAGCTTCGTCAGATAAATCTGTGTGTGTTATCAGTTGTGCTTTCCACGGACCTTATCGTGCGCTGATAAGCGATGGGAGGTCACGTACCATCTTAATCACATGGTGAAATACTTATCCAATGAAATTTCCATGAAAATACTGAATTTAAAATGAATTTAAAAAAAATACCGGGAAATTCTCGGCTCGGCATCTTCCACTTATTAAGAAAACTTCATAAAGTTGTCAACATTAACGTAGAATAAGTTTTTTATTAGTAATATTTTTATTATTCACCATTCTATGCATATTGTTAGTTTTTAATTGGATATAGTTTTAGATTAGGTAAACTTTATTACGTGTTGTGTACACATGTTTTAGATAGGAATTTAGCTCTTATACAATTTATTTATCATGCTTGTATGTTATTTTTTAATTTCTATCTGTTTTGTGTACCTAATAAATAAATTATTTAAAAAACGTAAAACGTGAAACGTAGTGAAGTTTCAGTCTACGTCGTCGTCAGAAAACAAAGATTGCCATTATGACTGATAGGCCATCAGTTAGAGAACTGGGCATAAAATAAGGAGTTCCCAGAAGCTAAGCTTAATACATACCGCGCTCGAGCAACACACAGATCGATGCTCTCATCCGATCCGAACCCTTCGGAGAACCTAGTAGGACACGGAGACGCGCACTAGTGCGCGTTGCCGTTCCCTCTAGAAAACCTCCGAAGGTAATTCGTTTCACACGGCTTGAGGGACCCTTTACGTTCCTCGCCGCCCCCAAACAAGCCCGGTGAAGCTGAAAATGCCGTCTGAGGCGACCAGCAATCTCTCTCCAAAAAAAAATTCTCGGAACAGCTCGGGACAGTCCAAGCACAGCTATTCCGAGACTCCGTGTAATAATACATACCGCGCTCGAGCAACGCACAGATAGACCGCTTGCACGGACACGGATCTCGGAATAGGGTGGGTGCCTAGTGTGAGTTTTGTTTCCTATCCGTGTTCATTCGATTACGTTTACGTAAACGAAAATTAGTATGGCATTGAAGCAGCGCCTCCTGGCGACATACGAGAGGCACTCAGCTCGAAGTATTCCGAGCTCAGCTGTTACGAGATTCCGTGTTCGTGGGAGGTTGTCTACGTGTTCGTTGCTCGAGCTTGTTTGTATGAAGCTCACCTTCTGCAGTGTCCTTATTTTATGAACTGGGTGTGTTATCGGTCGTCTTTCACACGAACCTTATCGTACTCTGATATGCGATGGGGGGTCACGACAGTGTATTGAGGTTCAATGCGAAGGGGTGCCAGATAATTGTAGACATTTTACGACGCTCTTTATTTATGATCATAACTTTATTGGGCATTATTCTTTTGCCGTGAATACAGTGTTATCGGTTTGTTAGCTTCTAAATGAAACATACTGCTAATAATATTATCTAATTATTACGAAAAAGATGTTGGCGACCTGCACCTCGTCACATCGTTTTTAATTGTAGCTTTATAAGACATACAAAAACCAAAAGAAAACCGGTTTAATTTTAGCCGTCCTGTAACTGTGATGTTGTATTTTATTTACCTGCATAAATATATTGTAGAAGTGAGTTTAGTTAATATTAATTACAAAATTTATTTCGTTGTTCGTTGGCTGGATGTTTAAACTTGGGACTAAAGTTCGTTTTCACCAACAAACCTTTACGTATCGCCTTAGCCATATTAGCAGACGGTTTTACTCTGTTGTCTAATTGCGTAGGGGTCGACTAAAATTTAGGATTCGTTTGTGAAAACGGGTTAAGGTTGCCAAAAACTTATGACGAACCTAATTTCAAGGCCGCAAGTAGAAGTTAGTACCTACTAATAGTAAAGAGTATTATCAATAAACATTAAACATTAAAATCTTATACTGTAACAACTTTTTTTTATAGAAGTATTGTAACGGAACTTCATTTTTAAACTTTACTGTCAAAACAGCGAAACGGCATTTTCAACATCAAAAACCATTCACTTCACACCTTTTTCATTGATAAGGGCTTAGGCTTACTAATTGCAGCTTCTCGGAAGGTCTATGTTGACATTAGAACACATCCGGCTGAACTTTTTTCGAACTGTTTGCTTTTGGATACGGCTTTTGGCATGACCGCGTGACGCCGAGAAGCGATAAATTCCGAAAAAAAAATATCGACTCAATATTACTTCTGCCATGCTGAGTCAACGACCAAATTGTATTATATTATTTCATTTTATGATTATCACCACCATAGTAACAAACAATAAATACAAACAACTTATTGCTTTTTGTTTATCGTTGGCTGAATTGAAGATAATACTTAAAAATTAATTAAGTTTTCAAAATTACAAAACGTTTTTGCAGTAATCAACTAGCTTAAAAGAAACAAGAAACACAAAACTTAAATAGTACAGACGCCTGCACATCAACCTATCCAAAACTGTAAAAAAAATTCAATACAATATCAACCATATTACTTAGGCATAAAGTTTAACAACTATTGAGGAAATTTGACAGTTTGTGGTAGGTTGATGTGCAGGCGTGTGTACCTACGTCCTACCTAAGTAATGATAAAATTACAAGTTACCTGCATTCAACATCTAAACTAAGTACCTATTGTCAGTTATTTCCTTTACTAAATAAAATAAAGACTTTTTGAAACAGTAAAAATCTCGTATAAATAGTAATTGAATATGTTTGAGTGGAGGGCACGAAAGCCACCATAACAAATTGTAGTCTGTAGCCCCGCAAATGTCCGATGCGTGCCCGCACGTGGTTAAACAGAGATTAGTATTAGATGCAAAAAGCATGAACCGAAAGCTGAATGCAAGGGTCCCGTACACGAAAGGAGTAACTTTAGAACGGTCGGTTTATTAAATGAACTTTCAAATGAAGAAAAATGGTTTTTATAAGTACATATAGTAAAGTGAGACGTACTAACAGCAACGGGGGAGGAGGTAATCAAAGTGAGAATGGATTTTCAGTCTTGGAGGACCCGGGTTTGATCCAGCAATGAATTGTTAATTCGCTATGATTGATATGATTCATAGATAAGACAGCTAATTTTTTAGATAGTTTAAGGATTCCAGGAAAAACACCGATACTTTGAATCGTAATTTTCTAATACGATGTGTAGAAATCCTAGATCGATCTCCTATTCGTCGTAATCGTAATGGTAATCAAACCTATGCCACCCATAAAACCTTATACATAATAATAAAGAATAGACAACTTTGGTTTGAATACTACATAATCATCACCCTAATTCAGTGCCGTATAATCTTCAGTAACCAAAACTTCCTGCAGGACCATGTACAGACGCCTGCACATCAACCTACCACAAACTGTCAAATTTCCTCAATAGACTTTGAACTTCATGCCTTAATAATATGGTTGAAAATGTATTGAAGAAATTTGACAGTTTTGGATAGGTTGATGTGCAGGCGTGTGTACCTTTTTTACCCGGCTGCAAAGGAAGGGTATTGTTTTTCGCGCGTATCTTGTATGTAATATTCTTTATTACCTCATATCTCCAAACCGCTGAACGGATTTATTTAATTTAGGTATCGTTAGATTCGTCTTAGCTGCCCAAGTGTTCTTAGATAGGTGACGTTAAAAAAGACTTGGTGAAAAAAAATTTTTTTTTTTTTCGAATACTACATTATGGGCATCAAGTTAGAGGTTTCAACACAAGGATTTCAAAAAGGTATATCATGATTATCATTACCGTAATACTAAAAAAATAATACATCATCAGTCTACGATTATAATAATTATGTCAACCACATGATGTAAACTCTTTAAATGAATTGAACTGATTACATAATTTTTTTTTATAATCACGGGTAAGCACAGTGCCTTGATCTCACCTGATGTTAAGTGATGTTAAGAATCACTTAACATCAGGTGATGGAAGCGCACTTCACCCGGGAACCTCAACCAGTGAGGCACTAGCTATCTTATCTCTACATGCCGGAACATAACAATGCTATAAACATTGATGTTATGGCGACATATTTAGATAAGATGGTAGCTAGCCAGGCGGACAAACAAGCCCTACCACCAACCAAACCGAGTACACAAACATGTGCCCCCCCGCTGGGAATCGAACCCGGGACCTCTGTGTTTAAACCAGTGGTCTTATCCACTAGACCACAGAGGCGGTTAAATAATTGGTAATATGCGGTAATTTGTCTAACTAAAAAGATATATACTGTTTTCTAAAGTTTACGCGAACACTACACATTGAAATGAAACAACTTTTACGGATCTATTCGCGTTTATTTTACACATTAGTTTTAATTAATGTTTATCCTGACGTTTCGAACCCTTTGCAGGGTCCGTGGTCACAGGGAGACTGAGGTGTTGGTCGTCTCATAATTAGTTAGTAGCTTGTAACATTCACTTGAGGGGCCCAACCATTACATCAGATTTGATAAACCACAAATACTCGCCAGAGAACAACGATTCATCCCTAGGATGATACGCGAGGCTATTGAAATTAAAAAACATCCTAATTTTAATAGAGAAGATGGTTGGAATCTACCACCAGCCTGGGATCCCATCATACAGAATATTAAATCCCAGCCCCAACACCATACTGCCAAACCAAAAGATACTGTAAGCTCTTTCTGCGTAAAACGGAATGCACCTGATTAATTTAAATGAGGGTATACAAGCTACTAACTAATTATGAGACGACCAACACCTCAGTCTCCCTGTGACCACGGACCCTGCAAAGGGTTCGAAACGTCAGGATAAACATTAATTAAAACTAATGTGTAAAATAAACGCGAGTAGATCCGTAAAAGTTGTTTCATTTTAAAAAGAAATACTTAAATAAAATCAAAATTAAAAAAAAATCTAAATAACCCGCCTCCGTAGTACCATCCCTTCTCTGCCACGGGGATAGCTCGCGATCACGAATGGCAAGCACGGAGTTACGGTACCATATACCTAGCATCTTTTAACTGCCGATAGTATTGTCGGTATAGGTTTTATATATATATTTTGTATTATATATTGCTGCCACTGATTTAGTTTAAACATGTTCTTTTATAATAGTTTTTATTATGTCACTTTTGACTTGTGTTGTCGAGGAAAATTAAAGTACTGAAGCACTTCTGTATGATAAAATTTGTATTATTCTGAGGTTCACAAGGGGCTATTTTCCGACAGATAGCTAAGTCCAGTCCATTAGTAATACTACGGAACCCCAAAATAATAATACGGGGTCCGTACATTCGAGACGCGTGCCGGGCATGCGGGTTGCTCACTAATATTTATTGTGTACATTAATAACTTAATAACGAATGCGCGATCACCCATCCTTCAAATAGCGCAGCGCTTAATTACGGTAACGATACCTAATTTTAAAGAATAACGTTAAAATTAGGCAACGTTACCTCTTTATGCTAGTAGTCATTATTCCTGTACGTTTTTACCAGTAAATTAAACCGGATTTACTGGTAAAAACGTGACGCGGATTAGCTTAAGCGCGTTTAAAAACGAAGAATGTAACGATACCTATTTGTACTAGTAACGTTATCTGTATTACCATTAAATATAGAAATAACGTTACTTAACGATATCTATAGCGTGAATTTGGTAACGTTATCGAGCCCTGATTCACACGACCATGTTAGTGCGGGGGAGGAGTGTGAGAGATTTTTTTCATTTGGTTTTTTATGGTAAATATTGCTTTAATGCGTCTGGTATTTAAGTGCCCGCATGCAGCCAATTCTTGGGATTGTTAGAATTTAAATTACATATGTTCATTTAGGTTTGAACAAATTAAAAACTGGAATAACTGTGTCACGGATATTTATCCTCATAGGTATTTAAATGGAAAAGTAACACTTTAACGATTTCGAATTCAAAGAAATAAAATGTGTCAGTTTAGCACCTACGTAAGAGACGGAGAAATTTGTTGTCTAACTATCGTCGTATTTTTTCAGGCATAAATTTCTTTGAGAAAAATTTATGAACTATAAATAAAATACACAACCGGCAATCGATCATGGCCTAAGATTTGCGATAAAACCCTGATGTTATGCAATAATATCTACGCATTGTATGTCGAAATATACCTAATATAAAAAAAAAGTATTTCGGTATTTTAATCTTGGGCAGAAACATTTGATAATCTAACACGTAAAAAAAACTTTAATATATTTTTAGGAAGATGATAATAATAATAATAATCGGTTATACACACTTCGTTCATAAATGCTTGGCGAACTTAATCGCCGTAAATAAAGTTATCAAAGTAAATACACTATAGTAGTAGCAAGCATGTTAATTGATTAATGATTACGTACTGATTTACTCCGCATCAACCATAATCAGATAATGGTTACTTAGTGAATATAAATAGACTTACTTTCTATCTTTAATAATATTTTTAATAATATTGAAGGTGAATATTTGGGTAATTTTTCTTGCATTAATTTCTTCTGATTAAATGCATAACTCTCATGTTTTGTTATCTGTTGATAAAACTATAAAATTAAAATTAAATAAAATTAAGTAGCATTATTGTGTTCCGACAGTTAACTGACCATTAGTCAGTTTCTCATTAGCTAAGGATTTCGGGAGAAGTGCGCTTCCATCTACGGCATTGTCTTAGATTGTATGAGTGTATTGTTTTAAAAAGAACGATATGATTATTTTCAATTCAAGTTTCAAATAAGAATAACTTTCGGGACTTTCAGAAGCTTAAATATCTACAGAAAGTCTTCCTACAACAGTGTGACTTCACGGGGCCAATATTGAATGGCAATCGTCTACCAGAACGGAAATGTCACGGTCAGGGACAAATCGGTTCGATTTTATTGATGAAAACGGAACCTGTTAAGATTTTTCCATGCTATTGTATTTATTGACAAAGATAGCTATATAATTGCCGTGATTTAATTTTAATAAGCATATAACTTATTATATATAACTAGTAGGAATGTATTCACTAGTGTAAAGTTAAGGGCGCAAAATAATATTGAAATTAATTAAACAAAGCTATGCTTTAACATTAATTTCATTTTAACATATTTTTATATAATTTTTTTCTAAAGTTTACGCGAACACTACACATTGAAATGAAACCACTTTTACGGATCTACTCGCGTTTATTTTACACATTAGTTTTAATTAATGTTTATCCAGACGTTTCGAACCCTTTGCAGGGTCCGTGGTCACAGGGAGACTGAGGTGTTGGTCAACACTAATAAAACTAATGTGGGAAATAAACGCGAGTAGATCCGTAATTGTTTCATTTCATATTGTTAAAATTTAAACATTTATGTATGCAAAAACATTAATAAAAACACGCACTACGTTTTAGTCGACTCGTAATACTTTAAATTTTAATACGTGTGAAGAAAACAGACTCATTTCTCGACGAGATTCTAAAATGACGAATGTGGAATTTATAATGAATATTTCATTATTACTTTTCTGAGCGGGACAGATCCGATAATTCTGTCTTATTATTCGGGCTATTTATTCCTCGGGGTACCCACCCCAGTTCGCCCGTTCCTGGAGAACCCTTATAAAACTGAAAACATTTCTACACCACCGTCAACATCAGTACAGGCCGTAGTGGTTCACATGTCAATTGCGCCAAAAACACAAAAGGTGGGCAATTCAATTTCTTAACACCTCTCGCGTGGCACAGCAAATGGGCGCCGCCGGTCGGTCCTGGCGATATTGGTTCGTTTATTTATTGGTTATAACGAGCGGTGCCGATATCATCGGCATCGGCGGCGGCGGCGGCGGCGTCGGTCGCCCCGAGCAAACAAAGCGAGATTAGCCGGAGCCGTGAGAACGCCGATAATGTGCACAGATTGACACAAGCGAGACGATAACGCGATTCTAGGGTTGCTAGGTGCACGCCCGGCATCGGGGTTATCCTAAATCCTAAATCAATGAAATGAGCATTATATACGGATCTTTGGTACCAGATCTATTGAAATTACAGGACGCAAAAGCCTGACAGCAACGCGCGAGTGTGTGTCCAATCCATGGACTGCGGTGACCGCTTTTAGTAAATTTCACACTCATTTGTGTTTGTTGCCATAAAAACCAAACATTATACGACGAAGTGTATTTGAGACAATATCATTTCATCCTAACGCTTCTATTTTCGAACTCTTTGCAGGTTCCGTGGCCACCATGAGACTGAGATGCTGATAATCTCAATATCAGTTTTCTCCGAACCCGTCGGCGATGAGTCGGCCTTGGATCTATAATAGTAATAGTAAGTAAGCATGTGTAGTGTTTCTTAATGAAGTGGTTTTGAGAGAATCATGAGGGCAGTAAAAGCTATTAAACAGAAGCTGTGTGACTGTGTGTTGCCTTGAACATTTGTATTACAACTTAACTATTAAGCTCAACCGCACGCACAGTTGAGCTACCAATTTGTGGAGAGATAAAATAAAAAACAAATGACGTCCGTTTCTTTTTACAGCGGTTCGCTAAATGGACGTCTCTTTTATTCGGTCTCGCCAGCCCTATGCTACATGAGAAATGCATTACGTGTAACAATATACCCGGCAATGCGGTCCGATGACGGGTGATTGACAGGACTCGCAGCCAATAAGCCAACATAACAAGCTCGCTTAATTCTTGAGCACCGCTCCCCTAACTTGATATTATGGCAACTTAAGCCTAAATTGGTGCACTGCACCGAAGTGCAAACAGCGAATGATACGAACGGAAAATAAAAGACTGTCAATTGAATGAAAACTGACGTTTGAGCCAGTGGTGGTAGGGTTGTCGCACACAGAACTAAATAATGAAAGAAAATACGTAGAATTAGATTAAGAAGAATAAATGTCTGCGTTACATTAAAAAATATTACTAAATCATAAACTTCTTGTATCCTAGGCATATCTTCAGAGGGAACGTAAATAAATGGAGTGACGGTAATTACATTCCCTGAAATCCATAAACAAATTATAACAAGTACATATTGGTACGGTAACATTATTGGCACTCATTTAAGCAATCGAAACGAATCGAACTAATGCACTCTTATCCTCGATCGTTACAGAAACGCCCCTCGTCGATAAAATCTTTATTGCGAGAGGGCTTATCGTCAGAGTCAATTTTGACATCATTAGGATAATTTACAGCGGCTGCCATAATTAGGAATGACTCATAAACCCCTATATCGAAAAATTGCAACTACCAAGCGGGCCATTTAAATTTGCTACCGTATCATTAAAACGGGGAAAGCGGGGTGAAATGCGATTGAAGAGCTGATAACGGGCACAGGAGTCCGCTCGACACCGTTCCCATTTTGGCACGGTTTATCATGACCACATCTTTTATTGGACAACGGGACGTGTGGCCAAATATGATTGTTTTCAATATCAACACATGTCGATGTTGGCGATTCGTAAATATTCATTATTTCAGTATTAATTAGATGTTTCCCTTTGTATGTTTTGTTTTAAAAATTGGTAAAACAATACAAAGAGATTGTAGCATTTTAATATTTAAAAAACTCTTTAGTGCAAAATATGTTAATAGCTAACGTATAAAGAACTTCTCGAGTGTTCACGTAAACGTAACAATTCAAAAGACAAGGCAGAAATCTGCCCATTTCTATTAACACAAATAAAACGGAGCGTGACGCGGATAAGAAATAGTTAATGATGAATAAATTTGTCGTCATAATACGAAAGTGCTGTGAACAACGAGAGACCTACGTCAACTGTCTACGTCAAAAGCACATTTAACATAGAGACAAAAACACATCTCAAGTAATTAATCACTATAAAACGTGACAATGGACATGCTAATATGGTCGGTTTTGTATAATGCCTACTCACGATGCCAACAAAAGAGGTCTTTACAATTCATTTCAACTTTTTAGAGGTGTAAAAGAAATCTGAAAGTGCAGGTGCACACTGTAACGAATTGTTAGTTGGTTTATAGATGAAAATAACGAAACCCGAAGGCAATGTTTACAAGTCAACTACTTGAATTTAATGTATTCCAAAATATTTTAAGGTTGATTGTATAGAGCACCGCAGTTTGTGACAATTTATTCAACCTAAAAAACCAACTTTATGTGTCCTTTCTCGACACAATCTTTCAAAGTTTGCTTTGATTGTAAATGCTTACTTCGCTTACTCTCGTGTGTCACAATTAAATGATAAATAACAATAAAGTGATAAAAAACCTTGTGTAAATTTTACACAAGATTTTTTTACACTCTACATCGGGGAAGCAGAGAATACATACATAACATTTATGTCTATGGTCAAATCAAGCCCACTCTACTAGTCTAGGTACTTAATTATATATAATAGATTTTCCTCAAAGCATACATTACTTATTTATATTAAACTCTCATACAGTTTTGCATTCAACCATTGCAACGATCAAAATTTACCTTCCCTATGCATATAAAAACACGCCGCATAATAATGCGGAAAAAACATCGATTGTAAAAACCGCTTTGGCGCCACATTGGATCGAAGAGCATTATGCAAAAAACGTCCGTTCGACATTAGGATACCACCGCCCATTACGAAAACGCGGGGCAACAATGGCGGGTGCAATTTTTTATTTTTCTAATACTGTGCAGTCATTTGTCACTCGGCTCTCATGATCATGACCCGATCGCGGAGCTGTTGTTAATGTACTGTGGTGCAGCTAAAGCGTTTTGATTTATTAATAATATTACGGACAATTTAGTTCTTCCTTTCAGTAAAAACAAATACTGGTATTTTAAACACGTTTTGGGCACCTACTAGGCATAACGATGACGACGTCAAACATTTCATTTGTTATTGTGACTTACCTTGAAATAAATAAAAAGAGTACAAACTTCAACCTCAAACCGTCATAGATAAGAAACTGTTATTCTTATTATGAACGTAGTTAATGGTAGGTGGCCGATTTATCTAATGAGGCAGGCACCCTTGCGCGTACTACTAGTTGTGGTTTGGAGCCTTGTTTAAAAACCAGCATTAAGTCTATAACGCCATTAGGGTCCAAATAAGCGTCACTGGCCGATATGTCATCATGAAAACGAATAACTTGTATGCTATTTCTACATCATAAAGTATAATTCATTACCATCGATCATCGGCCTATGCATGTTCTAACTAATATTAGTAAGAAGGATGGATGAGCGAATTAGCAATGTATACTAATCCGTGTACTTTTAAGTTGCACTACAGTATTTTATTAGTAATTGTTATTTTGCATTCAGTAAGTTAATTTATATCGAAACTGAGTATATCACTACAAAAGAGTCGTTATGTGATTCAGAACCTCGATCTTTCATCGTACGGATAGTTTCGTTGACAGCTCTTTGGAGCTATTACAGCATTACTTTGTTTCATCAAACGCTTAAATTACTGTGAACATCCGGAAAAAGAAAAAATATTATAATATATAAAACTTTGTTTTTTTTTGGAGACAGTTTGCTGCACAAACCGAGGCAATCCTCGGGCGGCATTTTTGCACCGATCTTTTTGGGGCCGGGCGGCGAGTAACTAAAGGGTTCCTCAATCTGTGTGAAACGATACACCATCAGAGGTTTTGAAGAGGAAATGGCATCACGCACTAGTACGTGTACCCGTACCCTACTAGACTCTCCGAGAGGTTCAGATCGGCTCTGGAAAAAACAAAATATTACACAAACAACAAATTACTACAAATCTAGTCTTCTAGATTACATCCGGCGGTTTAAAAGCAATGGATATTGCGACCATTATGCCGCCACCAAGTTTGTTTCCATGATTGATGCAACGACACACCGCGAGCGTGTGTGAACGTAAAGCCCATTGTCATGGGCTGTTACAGTTATTGAATAATGTCGGATGTCGACTAATGCCACCGTTTTGTACTTACACGGTATCATTAACTTTGGCTTTGTGGCCATTGTGCCAAACTTTTTGTGAATGCTAGTTGAAGGATGATAGAAAGTTGCCAAACGCCGGTGTACCTAAGTACCTATGTACATAAAAGACACAAATCATAATACTAACAAAGCTTCTCTTTTGAAGGCGAGTGTTACTAACCTAACTACACACAATTTTTTAACTATTTCAAATTCTAAACAGGCAGGTTGTCGCGCGTATAATGACGGTTCGCTCGTTCAGTGCAACGGTCTCGCATAGTCAAAAGTATGACACGTAACGTAGTAGTTATAGTTTTGCCATATATTCAAACAGGGTACTTAATTATAACATGGGATATACATTTTTAAAGAATTCCAACGGTTAGCTTTAATAACTTTCAGTCTTTGGACAAACAGCGCGAAACAGCAAAATGGTGACATCTCCAAAATTGCAATATAACAGGGTCCATAATTGGAGCTTTATATTTTGTTACCATCCTTGTTGATTTGTAATAAAAAGATTGAGTTTAATTTAGGGATTGCTTTATATTATAGGTACTCAATATTTTTGTAACTGTAGGTACCTACTGTAGGTAGTTTTACAATACTTTCCCTTGTTTACAATTGCTTTTTAAATACAGTGAAAAAAACATGATTATCGCTACGGGATTTTTAGCACGCATTTTGTTTTTGGCGAGTTTTCAATATAATGGCGCAGTTGCGCTATTGTTTGTTCCACATTCAAGAACTAACCGAATTCTGATATTTATCGTAATATTTAAAATGTACTAAGCTAAAAAAAAGGGCTGCAATTTATAAAAAAACTATATTAGAGGTGTAGTTTTATCATTTTAGCCAGCAGACAGATTGAGTAGCATATACGAACTAACTAACTAATATTTGACTATTTTAAAACAATAATATTTATTTTTAGAAATATATTTTTTTCACATATTTTTGAATACTAACGCGATGCAGTTTGTTCATAAGTATTCGATGTAATAACAGTAACGTTTACTCTACAAATGCACGGAAATAAACACAACAATGGTACGGTACGCATGATGATTAACTATTTTCAAATGAGGCCACGAGCAATAATAGCATACATAAAATTCATAAATCTTTTAGCTATAAGGAAACACAATTTTCCTCTCCAATGCAAGTTTGTTACATCGCGTTGTCGATCAATAACAAACCAAATGCATGTGTAGGCATAAACCTCCGAGGTACACACGCCTGACATCAGACCACCAGAAGCTGTAAAATTTCCTCAATAGACTTTAAACTTTATGTTCGTGGCATAGAAGTTTGTCTACCAGCATATTTATCAAATCAAAGTAACCATGACGTTATAATATAGTTAAGAAATACCTATGACACGTTTGGAGGTATTTTAAAATAAATAAATAAATATTAGACAACATCACATACATTGATCTGATCCCAAAGTAAGTAGCTAAGGCACTTGTTTTATGGAAATCAGAATCAGCGACGGTACCACAACCACTCAGACCCGACACAATACCGAAAAGATCGTTTCAGACATTGACCCAATCGGGAATCGAACCCGGGACCTCAAGAGTTAGTGCCACCCAAAGTCCGGCGTGCAAGCCACTCGGGCTACGGAGGTCGTCAAATAACTTATAACAATAATAATTTATATTTACAATCTGACAATCACGACACAGATATATTTTTATTAGTTATATCTTTGGGACAACCCTATTCGCCTTTGCTGGCGTTAAGACATTGGCGGACATAGTAAAATAGGTTATAAACAATGGTTCACAATAAAATATACGTTAACTGTTGCAGTTGCCAATGTTGACATTGAATATGTCTTTAACAGTGGAATTTCAAGGTTTGTATGGAAGTGACCCATACTTCGAAAGAATAACGTTTATTTACAAACTCAAATCATTCAATCTTCAGTTGCCATTAGAAATGAGTGTAAGATATGTTTACAATAATGTCTGTTACCATCTAACCGAACACTAACAGCGTAAAATGAAACATATAGATAGGTTCGTTTTACATATTGAAATATGTGTAAGCATTTAGTTTTAAGTCTGTGCACTTTTTTTTTTTTGTAGAGAGATTGCTGATTGCCGCTGCGGCATTTTCAGCTTCACCGGGCTTTTTTTGGGGGCGGCGAGGAACGTAAAGGGTCCCTCAAGCCGTGTGAAACGAATCACCTTCAGAGGTTATCTAGAGGGAACGGCATCGCGCACAAGTGCGCGTTCCCGTGCCCTACTAGATTCTCCGAAGGGTTCGGATCGGATCGGAAGTCTGTGCACACAGCAGGAGTGACTCTTTTAATGTCCCTGGTTTACCTCTGAAGCAGATTTATTTAGATAAATTTACTTTTTTGATTAAATCTGGGTCTTTCTTTCTAGACGACTCAAACAAGAATCAATTATTAATAAAAAGGTTATATTTAGAGGTGGATAAAAAAGCAAAAAGCAATCAATTAAGCATGCTTTTCGAAGAAAAGCAAGTAAGTTACTTATATTTTTACGCAGATTTAACTTTAGCTTTTTAGTTTTTCACTCATAGTCCTGAAAAGTACGAAGGAAAGTTTGATGATTCTTAACTTTTTTAAAAAATGTACATAGCTTAAAATTTCAAAAGTATTTACGCGTTTCACTTACGAAAAACTTATTGCTAACTAAAAAAGCGTACACATCAAACAGCAGTTCACTTTTTAAGCCATTAATTGCCCTTAAAATTTTATAAGCATATAAGTAAAAAGCAATACAAAAAAGTTGCTTTTTAAAATAAGTGAAAAGCATAAGCGCCTTTCTAATTTTAAGCAATAAGTCCCAACTCTAGTTATATTCCTAATTAACCTGTTTTCACAGTAAACTAGTAAACAGAGAGTAACATAATAGTAAGGAAATTTTAGGTTTCCGTGTTGAGTGTGCTTTTAACTTCGACCTTATCATCAGTCATCACATACCAGTCAATGAGCTAACAATATCAATAGGTGCTGAATGTGGACTAGGCCAGGTGATATTTGTGCAGGTGCTATTTAGGCGGGTGCTCAAAGTGGATTACCTCGCGATTCCGCGTTGTTACAATAAAAACTATTCCAGTATTGAATTTGGGAAAGCAAAAAAGTTACAATAAAAAATGACGCATTTTCACTTAAATAGAACGTTGGTGGGTATACAATTTCCGCAAGAACACGCTAAAACGCACGTTTTACAGCCAAATCTATAAATAATGAAATTGCACGTAAATTATACTGGGCTGTCGTTGGGCCGCTCCACTTGCGATCTCCAATAAGATAGATTATAGCTGCCTCTCTTACTAAATTTAGATGCTAACGCTAAATTAAATTTCGTTACTTGATTAATAATTAAATTTAAGTTCCTCATTCTCGGAAGAGCTCGAAGTGGTTAACTTTCGCAAAGGCCGGTCATTGGATGGGTGACCAAAAATTTATCATCTCAAGCTCCTCCGTGTTTCGGAAGTCACGTAAAACTGTTAGTCCCGGCTACATTAGCCATCGTTAACAACCACCAATCAGCACTGGGCCCGCGTGGTGGCTAATGACGGAATATTCCCATCCGTCACCCCAGTTTGTCCACCAGGGTGACGGATGGAAAAGTTTCATCTGACACCCCGTCTCGCTAAGAGGTGGACGGATAAAACTTTTTGAAATCGAAAAAAGTTTCATCCGTCCACCAGTCGTTGTTAGGGTGACAGATAGAACATTTTTATTCCCATTTGTCCACCCATGAGAAAACTATTTACTAGCACACCGAAGAAAGCTTTAAACATTTGTCAATGTATTGTAATGGTAATATTATATTAGGCAGATAGGTATTATCTACTAGAACTTATCTTCTATGCAAATAAACACTTTAAGAGTTTTCCTATTATTTATAAATATGTAACTACATATTACTACTAATAAATACGTGAATAAAATTAAAGACTGGATGGTTTTGATTAATAATAACTTTTAATCAAGTTTTAATACCTATACATAAATTGAAATTGAAAATACCTACTTGAACAAAAGCTGTGATTGTAGATAAGACTTCTCTGTTTTTTAGTGGAACGTATCTTTAAGCATTTGGTTACTTGTAAGGTTGTTTCTAATATGTACCAATACTGTGATTAATCGGACTGTTCTGTTATTTAAAGATAGGGAACCAAAAGTTGTATTTCTAATTTCAAGTTATGTATAGGTATTAAAATTTTATTAAAGGTTATTTATTATTAATCAACACCACCCAGTCTTTAATTTTAATTACAGATTTATTAGTAGCATTTTAGTTACATATTTATAATGCATACCAAAATTCTTTTTGCAAATTTTCTTCAAAATTCTGACAAACTGGCTATCTTAGGAAGTTTTTACGATTGGAACATAACAACTTTTTTGCGTTGTTGCCACGGCGGCACAGTAAGATAAGATGGTGGTAGGTAGCCAATAAGAATTAGAACAACCACTACCACCAGCCAAACGGTGTATAATATGAACCACTACTGGAACTAATACCTGAAGATACCCGAAGGCCCGGGTTCAATTCCCAGGTAGGGCAGTGTGTTAGATCGGGTTTGAGATCACCACCCGCATTTGGCAAGCGTGGTGATTAAGCCATTACCCATAGTAATTGTAGTGATGACTTGATTTCAATTATAGAGACTTTTGCACAGCAGTGGCACAGTTATAAGCTATTTACGATTTGGAACCAAACTCGACAACGTACTAACCATCCGATCAAACAGGCTGTTAAATATTTTTTATAGAACACGATCGTATCCTTATTTCATTGACAATCTAAAACCCATATTGGAACTCATATTTGTCCTTTTCCCTAGCAGTTTCCTATTAATTAACATGTAGGCACACAAGTGCCACTAATAAACGGTTAGTGAGTCAACGACTAGTTTTAACATAATTAACGCAACTATTTTAACCACTTTAGGTTTACCTCAATAAGTACAAGTGTGATTATATTTAAAAATAGACTAGACTGCTCCTATGTACCTACTAACACAATAAATAATATAGCAAATTAAACTTAACCAGAGTATCTAATTGTTTACATATATGTAATTTGTAACATTTCATCACATTAAAGAACTTTAGGGGTGCCAAGGCAATATAGCTTTGGTACAACCATCTTTGATAAGCCGTTCAGCATCCAAAGGAAAGTCCCTCAAAAGTAACGAATGTATGGGACATCCCTAACATGGCATTTACAATAGTGATGTGTACTTTTATGCTATATTCGTCCCTGTCTACAGATACCGGTTGAACGGTATGTGATCACAACCTATTCATAAGTTTACAAGAATAAATCCGTACTTAATTATTGTATACATAAACAACAGTCTCCGCATAGATATACACACACATCTATTAACGATCAGACCATGCCGTAAAAGCGTAAAGGCTGTCTGGAGCATACGAGGAACTAATCAACAAAACTGTTGCATATAAAAAAGTGAATATGCAAACTTCTGAAGACTTTGCCCTAGGTGAAATCAAAATATATGCAAATAGCCAGAGGAAGTAATTACATGTTCTCAAATAGTACCGAAGCAACTTTGTGATCAATAACTTTGGACGGCGCAGCGTAATAAACAGCGAGTTTTATGTTTCAAAAGAAGTTAAAACATATTCTATACCGCCCACGTGCGCTGAACAGTGGGTCGTTTGAGTACCTATTGCATTTTGGGCAAATTGAGAAAAGTCATGTTTGTCAGGTTGATAGGGTGCTGCATTTGCTGTGATGGAAACATAAAATACCAGGACTGCTGAATAGACATGTATTTCTTTCATGAACGTCGTGAATGAGAGAGAACGGGTGCCGCCTGCGGGGGCTGGTCTGCTCTTGTATACTTATTTAATTAATTAATTAATTATCTTAATTAATGGCTTCGCGTTTAGCATTTAGCCAATTTCAAGTATTTTTATTATTATTAGTAGTAAGAGTACGGTAGATAGAAATTAAAATGGAGTTTCACAACACGTGTTATTATTACGGCAAGAACTCGGGTGAAACTGCATACTTATTTTATTTTTAGTATTATTCACTGTAGTTTGACTTTGTTTTTCTTAAACAATTTTTGACTTTTACTAGAGTACTGTAGTGGTACTGTATGATATTGTGGAAATTTAAACTTTTACCTGATATAAATTTGTTAACTTAGATTTTTTATTTTGTTTTTTTACATGTTGTGGTTGAAAAACTTAAGTTTGTATTAAGTAACGCGTATCAATTTGTAAAGTTTTAACCGATACAAGCAAAAACATCAACTACAAAAGAACAAGATTTTCGCATCGTATTCTAGTGGCGGTTGGTTCGCAAACCTGTCCTCGCAGCCCTAACCGACAGTTGACAGTGAAATGCAAGTTTTTCAAGACGTCCTCAGGCGGGGACAAACTCGCAACTCAACCCCAAACTCTCGCGAGATAATAACTGTCCACTCAAGTTTTAACTGCCTCAGTCTAGACCGGACGTTCGGCGGACAATTAATTTGTCTGGCCCGGCCACAACTTGGGGTAGTCTTGATTCATGAGTGGGACAATCAAAGTGTTTGGACCCTCAAGACGCCATATCCAAGTAACGAGAAATCTTTAACAATAAGAAAGTTTTTAATCAGTAGTATACAGTATACTAAAATGTTCTTTTGGATACAGCACAATTTTTTTATATGGACCCACCCTGTAGGCATATAATTGTAGTAAAAAGAACGTTATGGAAGATAAGCCCGTATCCCCTTAAAATTAAGGTCTTTATTTCTGTTGTAATTTTATATTGTTTTCAAAGTTATCGCACACAAACATTTACTTAGAGCTTCTTGGACTATTTTTTTATGACAAAAGACACATTTAACTAGGAAAAAAAGAGAGTTAGCAAGTTAATATGTAATATAATGTATCATTATATGAAATATATGATTGATAAGTAATTAAATAAATGTTTCATAGTTGTAATTGTTGAGTCACGCATTTTAACTTGACATTAGTGTAACAATTAAGTACCTACCACTTCTATTCTTAACTTGGATCTACTCAAGGAGTAGGTACCGCGTCACCACGCCACATACCCAGCAAAAGGTTTAAAACTGCTTTTAATATAAAATATAAAACAAACGAAGGCATTAAAATGTTCAATACAGTGTAATTTTTTGCAAAGCTTCAACCTGTTGACTTTTAAAATCACAACTGCGAACTGTATTCAAGTAAACTTTTCCGCTACCAAGTTACCCCAACGATAAACAACCGAGCCGCCCGCCATCCCTATCGGCAGAGCTGCGCTGTCATTATCAGTCGCAACCTCAATCTGATAAGCCGACGACAAATTGCCTCGCGTCATCGATAATACCTTTTAGTTAATGGTTCGCGAAATTGAACTAGCTTATTTTTAATACGATTTATCTTGTTAGATTTTGTGGCGTAGCGTACGTAGGTCGAAGCGGATTTGTTTATTGAATTTGCTTTCCTATGTTCAAAAACGGATTTGTTTGATTCGCAAGTTACATTTGGTTGTTCAAAATTAAGAATTGCTAAGTATATTACCTACAAATGGAAAAACATTCCTGGTGGTCTACTTATTACAAGGTACCAGCAATAATTGATTACATTCAAAAAACGATCCTACTTTAATGATAAATGCTAAACGAATGGATGTTCGTTCGCATTTCAATGACGCTTAAACAGCTAGAGTTTTGGATAAAATTTCGTAGAACACCCGGAACATATATTTACTATATTTCATTCCCTCAGGAGTTTACTATCGGGAGGTCAATATCCAATAACTATCGCTGTTAAGTGTAAATAATTTATTTTCCGTTCATACAGACTGTGGAATGGCCTACCACCCAGTATTTGGGAGTCCACGTCGATTTACTCGTTTAAGAAGAGCGTAAAGGAGCACTCTCTTTTCACTTGAATATGTCACAGTTATTTTATGTATGTATAACTTGTGTCGTAATAATTTTGTATGATTAATCTTTAATACGCTTTTTGTTTTGTCAAGTGCACACTTCTTCTAGTTATCTTTGTGTATTCTCTTTCTACGGGCCTGCTGGAAGAAATTTCACTGTGATATAAGCAGCGCTCTTATACTTGTCTATCCTTGCTATGCTCTCCCTTCTGTTTGTTTGTGTGTACAAAAATTATACCTAAATTAATAAGACCTTCGACACAAGAAATGATAGTACTTCATCCTTCGACAAGCTATGAGCAAATATCAATAAACGGTTATTTTTAAACGTTCCTACATATAGACACAGTAAACCAAGCCGCCTCGGCCGCTGGCAGGGTCAATAATTCATTGTTTACGGGAACAGTGTACAACAATCAAGGATTTCAGTACTCAAAGACTTGTATTTCCTAAAGAAAACAATGGCTCCCAACCCAAGACTTGAGCGTAAAATCAATCATTTCAACATTTTTATGGTTAACCTTAAGAAGGTTCACAGGGTATAATAACTTAAAAGTTGAATATATTATTAAACAAATAAACCAATTCTATTAAAGCTTTCTAGGCTTAGAAGAAAATACAGTAGTTAGTGCGTTATAAGACAAAATAAAAAAAATATGAATACTATTTAAAGTCTGATGGAAAATTTAAAATCCTAAATAATACCTACAGATAAGACCAATCATTTTTATTCCACACATTGCCAAAAATAACTTTCGTAAGCCAAATTGCTTGTGAATATCACACGTGTACATTATCAAGATAAGCAGTCATTTAAAATAACTATTAAGACATTAGATATCTGTCTGGTCTAGATATATTTAAATTTTTCTTTTTAATTTAATCATAGTATTAAGGTCCTAGCCAATTAGAGAATAGGAACCTTTGCAACGAAAGAGTGCGCCCAATCGGAACACCCAAAGGACAAATTATACTCGTCTACGGTTAGCGCTTCTATCATCAGCAGCTCGTTTTATGTCCGCACTGCTGGGGCACGAGTCTGTGGTGTTTCCATTCAAAGGAATGGAAACACCACAGGGAAAACGAGTCATAAACCACCACGCAGGCCCAGTACGGTGCGGTGGTTGAAGCGCTTGGTTGAATGCGAGTATAATTTGATAAGAACTTAAATCTGCAAATTATGCTATGTTATCTTTCGCCATAGCTAATAAGAGAGCAAAAATTTTTAATATCAAATGTAAAAAAAGGGGGACAACCATCGCGAACACTATCCAAATAGTAGAAATCGGAAACAAAGACAAGACTGTGTCACACAGATCAGAGACAATTGAGGTAGGTTTTTCTCGCAAATAGACTTTACGTGCTAACCACTTGGCTAAGGAGGCCATCATTGTGAATTCTGTCTTGTATCTGGTAAGGTCGATAACAAAGTAACGCTTAACGTAAGACTCATATGAATTTTATGACTGCAAGCGGCGCTATTAAATTAAACTATATTATACTGATTGTGTTTTAGACAGTTTCAGTAGTTTATAGTAATATTTTTATAAGAAAGGTAGGGTAAATAAGTAGTTTACCAACCAAGGGGTTCCATAAGCCAGGCTTCTATCTATTATCTATATCTATATTTTCGCGTCATCATGTACACGTTGATGACAGCTAATACGATGAAGTGTACGAATA
This sequence comes from Eudonia truncicolella, assembly GCA_949315975.1. NCBI lineage: Eukaryota > Metazoa > Arthropoda > Insecta > Lepidoptera > Crambidae > Eudonia > Eudonia truncicolella. The sequence goes on along the minus strand of OX438837.1, from coordinate 13,220,818 downwards.
TGAAGTTAAGATGAATCTACGATAATATTTATTTATCTATCTATCTATGATGATGATGGTGATGATAATGATGATGATGATGTCCTCCACGACGTATCCGCCGATGGCAACGCTCTGACGTAATTTCCCGGCGTGCGCCCTAATGTGATTTACAAAGCCAAACCGAGGTTCGGTTACAGGTCGCACAGTACAGCTAGTCGATGTCATTGTAAGTGTAGTTGTAGGATGGTTTTGGCCGGGACTTTCACATTTGGCGTTTTGCGTCAAAGTGTATATCCTGTAGTCAACGAGAAGACTTTGGTCATTGGCTGCCAAAGGTAGCTTTTCTACTTAGAATTCATTATTTCCACGGCACAATACTGCCGTAAGCAATATTACGCATATTCGGATATCGCATATGTTGCTTCTTAGAAAGTTAAAATGGCGCGTATTATTTCATGGCTATGTCCAGCACCCTCCAAGAAGCATAATGCCCTGCCTATACATCGCTCCATCGTCGTGCGATCTGTTTAAATTAATGAACTCAACTCGTAATCGCTTTATTGGCTCTAGCGAAAGTGAAGTATTTGGGTAACACACCATTATCACTAGAATATTTAAGAATCATATTGGCTTGTAAATATAAAAAAGTAGGTAGTTTTTTTCCGGTTGGCCTTGGTAGACAATATAAATACATAGCCCAGAGACACTAGCATAGCCAGCATGGATTCATATAGTGATATAATGGTACGTAAAGTGGGTTAGTAGTGTTTATTGAAACAGTACAATTTATTTTATATTTTTAACAAATATGAACTAGAAAGCTAGCATGCGTCCCACCTGGTATGAGAGCTTTCTAAAAATATGTTCAGCACGAAGATTAGGAACTCTTTAAGTAATAATGATAAGAAAAACTACAACAACGATGCTAGTAATATTTATGTGTTCCTACAGTTAAAGATAAAATAGCCATTTCCTCATAAATTCCTGATAAGTGCGCTGTCACCGACGGCCTTATCGTCACTCACCATCAGATGATATAAGAGAAGAGTACTTCCCCGTTGTGAAATAACAAAGAAAAAAAACAAAACAATCATACACCTGCTTTATCTAGACGCGTGCACTGGCGCACACAATCGCGCGATATCTCGTAGATGTGTAGCGGGCCGCGTGACTAGACGCGTGCGCGCTGGCACACTGACCGAGATGCGGGGCGCCAGCGCGTGTGACGCAACGCGCGACAATCACGTGAAACCGCGCGCATACGATCTAGACTGATTTTAAAAACTATAAATTTATATAATATTATCCGGCTCGCAGGACCAAATTGATTTATGGGTTGGATGACCACACACCAAAGCTTTGATTGAATGATAAAACGTATATATTACAAACCACTTCATTAACTGTGTAATTAATGCGCTGCGTGTTGAATGATGACAGACTTAAATGAAAAGAAAATTATTACCTACTTTATAAAAATAAAATGTAGGTCTTTAGACCGCACACTAGCATATAATACAATAGTATAAATGTCGGAAAAATATTTGAAGAAGTAGACTTTAACAACAGAAGCAGGTTGAGCAGAGTTATTCTAACCACAAGGTAACTTGTTATTCAAAAGAATATTTGAACAATGAAAACTAATCTTTGAAGAAGTAGACTTTAAGAACAGAAGCAGGTTGAGCAGAGTGATGCTAACCACAAGGTAACGACGACGCCTGTATTGTAATCTACCTACTATGGCCCAAGACAAGAAAAGGTTTAAATTATTTAATACCAAACCAAACCCACAGAAACAACATAATATATGTATTATTACTTCTGTTTAATTATTAAATAACATTTTTAACATTAATGTTGTCATACGGAAGGGAAAAACCTCCGCGAAAAACAAAAACAAAGAAACCTCTTTGCTGATAAAATGAAAATTCCATATTCAAAAGTCAAATAGATTGAGCGTTGACATGTCAGTCTTCCATGTAATCATTACGCGTACAGAAAAAACAACTGAATTGTTTAGTAGGCAGTGGCATTATCAATGCGCGGGAAACCCAGGCGCCGGCGCCATTACTGTACATAAGTATGACGCAATTTCTGCGGTGCTCGGCAACAGACTAATGATACTCAGGTTATCCGTGCTATTTATAGAAGTCGGAGAATTCGATGGCACGTTATAACGGTTTCACTTTCCTGCATCTGTAACGTAGATTAGGCAAATAAAAACCAAAAGCGATAACCGACAGCCAAAGCACACAATGAATTCCATGCGTAGTAGGATGCAAAATGATATAGAGAATCGATACGCAATCTGATTAGGTCAAATCATTTTATCAGGTCACCATTTCGGCTTCTGGCATCATTATCAAAGTGGTCAACTCGCTTTACAAAGGGCAGAGGGGTCGAGAAGTAGCTTGAATTTGCGATAGTACTTGTATAAGCTAACGTCTACGTCGTCAAGGTGCTATGATATACGCATTACGCATACGCGATTATGATACAATACACGACTGCAATGGTTACAAGACTAGCTTTATCGTACAGTTGTCTAAGACTTTATACTTATGACATTCCAAGAAAGCAATACAGTATGATAAATTGGAAAGAGCAAATATATAGTACTTGTATAAGCTAACGTCTACGTCGTCAAGGTGCTATGATATACGCATTACGCATACGCGATTATGATACAATACACGACTGCAATGGTTACAAGACTAGCTTTATCGTACAGTTGTCTAAGACTTTATACTTATGACATTCCAAGAAAGCAATACAGTATGATAAATTGGAAAGAGCAAATATGCATATCTCGAGATTAATATAGAAAATTATATGCAACACATTCTTGATAAGATAGGAAGGATAGTATAGTGGCAAGAGTGAGATAACCTTAATATGATACGAGAATTAAGACTATTACTGTAAGATCTTTTGATGTGTAACATCTTTCCTGTCGCTTTCTTGCAATTTGTGGGAGTGATTTCGTGAAATGGGACGGAAGTGTGAAACAGGAAGTTGTTTTCTGTAATCGATATTATGAACATGACATATTATTATTTTAAGTGATATATTGTGTCATTTGACTATCAAAGGTCATTATGATATGTCAAATGTCTTCTATAGGGGAAGTGAGAGGAATGGGTATTTACTGCATTCTCCTTATGATTTGTAAATAAATATACGTCATTGTTAATTCTATATTCTATTTTCTATAGTAATATTGATTTCAACCCTTTCGTGTGTAATAGACTTTATCATTATTTATTTTATAGTTATAAAATGATGTAATTTTTTTAGAATATAATGTTAAAATTGCATATTACTACGGTGAGATGTCATATGTTACACATCTTAAGCGACTACTGTAAGGCTCGCTAGTTCGTTTATCCTATATGCTTGTGATACCGACGACGTGACCAGTGGCACAGTAGCTGGAACGTATGCATGTAGGAAGTAAAAGTATTGCACAATAGCCGATGAATCGTAGAATTATTTCTGGATGTAGTCGTATGCGTCGACTTGGCAGATGTTGCCAAGTGATATTATTACACTGTATCGCTAAGTTTCAACGCAACAAAAAAAAAACATTTTGAAACAGGGTAATTGGAAAAATTCCATTATACACGCTGCTTTTTAATTGAAAATATATTAAGTCTGCACACAAAATTAAAACGTTTTATTTGGTAAAGAAGTTTGATTTTTTTTTTTTCATTATTAAACCTTAAGTTTCCCTAGGAAAGTTGTTTAATGCATCACTTGAGAACTTGAGAGTTGACACTCAAGTTCCCTAGTAAATGGCTCCGCACACTGGACTACTTGTCGCTGCGTCTAGTCGCCGCGTCTAGTCCGTTGTGCACGCGCACAAAAATTCAAATTCAAAAATCATTTATTCAGTTTAGGCTACAAGTAGCTCTTATGAATGTCACTATGCCATGCCACACACACGACGACAGTCGTGCGACAATTGTGAGCGTCAGTTTCGCGACTAGCTAGCTTACCCTAGCTTGTCGTCGCGACTCTGCGACTGACGCCAAGTGTGCGGAGCTTTGAACAAAATATATGAAATGAAAATTGTCGGCCGCAGCCTGTCGTCGCGATAGTCGCCAAGCTGTCGCAGTCGCGTGTCGCCTAGTGTGCGGAGCCATTAAATGTGCGTTTGAAACCCCTAAAATGGCAATAGAGTTGCAGGTGGTATTTAATTAATTTGTATTTTAAAATTACATGGCTTGACCTGATACACAAAGTAAGTGGAAAAAGTTTAAGCAGTTTTAGGACAAATTTGAAAAACCACTGCTGGCAGACATCATTGTCCTGCGAATTTAGTAAAAGTCAATCTAGTGAAATCGTCATTTTACATGGAAACATAGATCATCTTCGGCAATTCTCGGAAACGCTGTCTACCTGTCTGCTCCAAAGAATAATCATCCATAACAATGGCAACTAACGTCAGTATCTCAAAAGACGTCCGAGAACTTTCGCAGAATGGCAACATAACAAACGGTTGTTACAATCGCCCAACTGCTTCGGGTGGCGTGCACTATGCCTATGGTATGGTGGTTTATTTTTAAACTATTTAGAAATAATGTATCTTTTGTGGCTGTCGGAAAAGTCGTGGTTTTTTCCCCAGTTCATTACTACAGCCCATAAATTCGCACGCCGAAGACCTTGAGTAGATAAATCCACTCGAGAAATTGGCACATGTACCCAAACCCACTGGCGAGTGACATTGAAAGAGGTAATTCATGACTCCATTCATTTTTATTAGAAAAAAACGGGAGCTGTAATAGTGGAATTTGCCAGGGAGTTGTAATTCTGAACGTGCTCAGCTGTATTTCTGTCATTGGCACACAATAAAAACTAGGGGATTATGACAAAAATGCCGTAAATATATCGAACACTTTGAAGATAAGGAAGTAAAGTCGTCATCAAACTATAATATCCCGGGGCGGTGAAGCCCAGAAATAAATTGATGTAGAACACTCGTACCATGGGGAACTATTACGGAAATCCACGTACTGGACTTCGATCTGTTTCCGTCATACATAACTAATAAGATCGCGAGCATACAGTACGACTCATGGTCTGAATTCGGTTGTGAGTTTTCGGTATTTAACTGGATGGACTGACCTCATATCAATTGAAATAGCAAAATTGGTACGCTACAGTTATATTTATGTATCGTTAAATGTCTTAATGTTATACCTTATAGGTACAACGAAATTAAGCGATATATGCATTTGAAAGTTAGTGTAACAATTTTTAAATAGAGTCGACAACCAAGTGTCAAAGAAAATTATTGATCCGCCTAATGGTAATCTATCACTAGTTTAGTTTTATGCAGCCTATGAAGACTTTTTACTAGATTTCAATTCAGAACACCTCTGTAAATTTCTCAAATAAAGTTAGGTTTAGGTTTAAAGTGAAATGTAATTTTATACGAAATTACATTTTACTTATAATGAGATAAAAACAATACATAAATTGCAGTATATAAATTGTCACTCTGTGGTACTCGTTGCGATATGCAGTTTAAGTTTATTTTTAAACATGTATATAGTCTCACAAGTTTTCACTTCATTTGGTAACCTATTAAACAGCTGTGCTCCCTCCCTCAAACAGAATTGTCTTTATCCCATATTTAGTCCTAGGTGTAATTAATTTGAGTTTGTTTTGTGTCGGAGATTATCCGTATATTTTTTTATATCTTATTTGATTTAATACTCTTTGTAATTTTTTTTTCATTAGTTTAGTTTTATCGTACAATTGTTTAGTTGTGGTGTAAGAAATGGATAATGGAACAATGTCTTTATTATTTTATTTTGAGTTCTCTGTAGCGACTTTAGGTTAGTTGGTGCGGCTGATCCCCAGATTTCAATTAGGTATTCTAAATGTGATTTTATTTATCGATGAATTGTATATAATAGGTTTTACTTTTTTTGGTATGAAGTGTGCTATTTTACGAAGTACTCCCAGTACAGATATTAATTTAGATTTGACGTGCTCAATGTGTGGCCTCCAAGTCGTGAATTTAAATCTGAATTGTATTTCGCTATTCGTAATAAGCCTCCTGGCAAGCCTCAAACAAGCCGGGCGTGTTTTTCGAACGCAAACCACGAGATCTACCGTTCCCAAAACAAACAACACGTCGGTCGTCGGTATGTCGACATGCTGTATTCGATAACGAGCTCGGCTATTTAGCTTGTTCTAGGTCATGGTTGTTTTGGCTTACTTCGTGTATATTATGCGACTTCCCTTTGAATTACTCGTTGAACTTTGTGAGGGGCTTCAATTGTTATTACTGAAATAAACTTGGTTGTACAATATAGAAAGCTTAGCCAAGTCGTAAGCTTACCAGAAACTGTGTGTTTTGGAAGTGGGTTTATCAGTAGTTTAACGCGACTATGGGATTTGCCTACGAATTCTCAGTTCCCGTAACAAGTAGAGCATCCCAAACTCCCAAGTGACATCAACAACTGTACGGCTACAGACGCCTTCCTAATAATATGTAATGACATTAATCTCATTACCAGTCTATAAATATTCCTAGATTGATAATATAAAACAAAATCATGGGGCTATTGTGCCAGTAGGTTGGTGGGTGTTAACAACTATCATCTAACAACCGGTACCAACACGGCTTCTCAGGAAGTGATTAGGCACACGGAGGAGCAGCTCAAGACAATTTTTTATTTGATCACCTGATCAAGTTTGCAAAAATTTACTTGGCCTGAACGCGTTAGCCACAGCACTGAACAGTTGCTCATAGTCATAGACATTTCTATGACGGTAGCTAAATAAAAATACTTTCAAAGTAAATAGCCTATTCTACTGTTGTGCAATTGTAGCGATGACTAAGTCATCGCTACAATTGATGGGTGTTGGCTACATCACAACGCTTGCAAAAACTGGGCTACGCATCGAAGATTCCAAAACACTTTGCCTGACCTAAGATCTCCGAATGACGGACTAGCTCTTTGCTACTCAGCCACAGACAGAGCCGTTACTATTATTTAAACTTTATGTTATTAGCTTATTCTCGAAAAATTCTAAATGAAAGATAACATTATAATTAAAAAGAAAACTTTTAAATACGCTATCAAAGAAAACATTCGAATAATGCCTTATCAACCGTGGTTTGGACGTTTAATTACACGCCTGAGAGGGATCTTACCATAAAACCTGGGGCGAGCCCGTCTGGCCTGACAAATCGACTCCTTAGCCGAGGGGAGAAAAAACAAAACGGAATTGTCAACCGTTATCCCTCTTAACATTGCAGCGACACGTCGTAAAACGAATTGAAATTGCAATAACATCACGCCGGATCGGGAGTATTTACTTGGTGCATTAGCTTTGAAAGCTTCGCGGGGCGAGGGCAGACAATTCTCGATATCCCATTTAAAGTCGACAAGTTTATGTTGGATGTCAGTCTTCCTTTTAATTAAAACACATTCGATCATCATGTCATAAAACTACGAAGAATTTTTGAAACTTTCAATTTCCGACTGAGGCACCGTTACAAAAATCTTCCAATGCAGGAAGCATCCTTCTCTCCTCTTCACAAACCTGCCAACGTTTCCTCTGCGTTAAATGTGCTATTTTCAAAATTGTAATTACTTTCTCTCCAACAACGCCTAATGTTTCATTAGCATGTGAAAGTACAAGTAATGAGTGTGTCTCCGCAGCCTGGGATACTGCTATTCCAGTTGTCACGGACAGGAACGGTGGGCGTCGGCGGCGTGACTCAGCCGGTTATTCCCGACATCCTGGCCCAATTACGCGTACGCCGGTTAAGGCGGAGCGTTAACAACGAATAGACTAGACAAGTTAATGTTCGATCGGTTTGCGAAAGGGCACCATTTTTTTACCGTGAAATTCGTATATTTTACTAAAAATCAAGTAACTATAGTGTGTGATGTGTGATAGAATATTTATCTGACGTTAATACAGGCGCGAAAATAAGTATGCAATGGTGTATATGCCTTTGAAGGCCTCTGAAACATTAAACGATTTGATAAGACCCAGAAACTCGCTAGAGAACTACGATTATTTCCTTGTAAGATACGGAAGGTATTGCTTATTTCAATTAAACATAACATTTCAATAATGCGTAAGAAGATAGGGAATTTTCTCTACCTTCTTAGGATCCTATTCAACATGTAATCAAATCAACATTTCACTAATTATCGTGATCTTCTTTAGCGTAAAACGGAACACTGATTACTCATTAACCTATTTATTGCACTAATTAAGCAAAAACTTTCACATACATCAGTTGTACAATGCTACATTACACATGATAAGTGCCATCTCCATTATAGGCGCAAGCAGCATGCTAGATAGCAATCAGAAAACGACATAAACTTATTCAATCAGATTTTATAATATTTATTTACCAATACAAAGTATTTCTTATATTTTAAATATTTTTAATAATCAAAATTAAAAAAATGTTTTTAATTTGTTTATATAATTTTAACGCAAATTTTGTTGCGAAACAAATTACAAAAACACAATGTTGAAAAAATTTCCACGAGCAGGATTTAAACCTGCACCCTTCTGACATACCGGGTCAGGTGCTCTTCCAATTGAGCTATCGTGGTTCTAACCAGCCCGCTGAAATTATTCAACACTATTTACTTTTTTACTTTGAAAGCCAAAGGCGCCAATTCAATGTCAACAACTGCCGTCATTAACCGGCTGGTAAGAACCCTATTATTTAACGATAGCTCAATTGGAAGAGCACCTGACCCGGTATGTCAGAAGGGTGCAGGTTCAAATCCTGCTCGTGGACATTTTTTCAACATTGTGTTTTTGTAAAAAAAAGTTAGGCACAAATTAAATGCGAAATAGAACCGAAGAGATCTGTAATGTGTGTAGTTGTAGTGTTCGCGAAAAGTTTAGAAAACACCAGGCTATACAAAATAAACCTTGAAACAAATCCCCGAGAGAGTTTATTATCATTTCATTATAATACATTAACCTCCTTATTCATAAAAATTATTTAAGCATTATTTAGTTAAATATTGTTTTGTCAACGTCACACAAACGTTATTTTTAATTTGAAAAAATGAAAGTTTAATGTTTAGTATTCTGCGGCTGAATATCCCGCCTAAGGCACGATTCTTCTACTTCTTCAAAACTTCTATCAAAACAGACTTCTTTAGGGCAAACAAAAGGCCGAAACAATTAAGTAAAATACAAAAAAAATTGCTATCACTAGGCTTAGCTGTAGTAGCTAAGCTAAGACGAAGCGATACCTGTAGGTCTCGCTTCGCCTTAATAGAGCAAGCAACACGTGGGCCGAAATGTAGACGATTAACTGGATCTTTATTGAGCAAACTCTGGGAATGCGGAATAAAATCCGTCCAGCGGACAACTGTACGGATCAGCAGTCATGTGACTATGGGTGTTAATTGTTCTGCTCTCGCAACATTAGCGATTATTTTTAAGCATGTCTGTTTTTAATGACAACGTTTAGACGAAATCGCAGGCGAGCATCGAACAATGGGATTCTTGGCGGGAAAGTGAAGAGACTTGATCTCGCAATATTGTTTTTTAAATGGTTTGTTACAAGTTTATGTGTTAGTATAGTATAGTATAAGTATGTAAAGGATTTTTTTTTTAATATTCGGAAACATTTACTGATATTGGCATATGAAAAAGGTGTTAGAAAAAAATCCTCTTTATAATGTTAGTGAAGTAGTTAATGCAGTATTTATAATGTTCCGCCCAGTGTGAAAGTCTATCACAAAATAAAAGTTAGGCTTGGACTATCCTCCATTATCTCTGTGCAAAAAAAATAACGTTGATCCATAAATCCGTATAAAATGAAAGAAGGAACCAAACACACTTCCGGACTTACAACTTTAGTTAAAATTAACATGTGATTGAAAACCCATAAGGTGAAGCATGATTGCCCACTGAAATGTAAACAAGTTACTTAGACAACATTAAAATTTAACTTCAAAATGGAGTGCCATTCTAGCAGTCATAAAACTGAAACCCGCCATAGAACGTATAATATAAAACGCAAGGATGCAACCCGAATGGAGTCACATCCTTCTATAATGTTCGCGTTAGGCTGGTTTTCCACCAGACAGTGCGAGGTAACTAAGCGATGCGTGAGGAAAAAATCTACCAATGATATTGGTTCTTCCTTTTTCTTGCAGTGTATATTTTTTATTCCTTACGGGAAAGCATTTGGCCTTCATTTTACCTGATGATAAGTGATAATAAGGTCGATAATGGTAGCGCACTTCACCCGGAATCCTCAACTACTGAAGCGCTGACTGACTTATCTCCAGCTACCTACATAACACAATGCCACGAACATTGATGTTATGGCGACATATTTCGATAAAATGGTAGCTAGCCTGGCGGAAAAACAAGCCTTACCTAAAATGTTTTTTTTTATTATATCTTACGGGTAAGGTTTAACATCAGGTGAATTGAAGGCACTGTGCCCTAATTTCACCTGATGTTAAGTGATGATGAGGCCGAAGGTGGAAGCACTCATCACCCGGAATCCTCAACTACTGAGGCGCTGGATGACTTTTATCTAGCTGCCGAAACACAACAATGCATTGAACATTGATGTTGTGGCGACATCATTAAGATAAGATGATGGTAGCTATGGTAGCTAGCTAGACAAACAAGGCCTACCTAAAATGGAGTTATCCGATTGGTGTATTTTTTGTTTGCACACATAGCTTAGTGTGGAAAAGCAGCCTTACGCTCAAAACGTGGCCCACCCCAAGCCATTTCATATTATTTTATAAACCCTGTATTTTAATTCAGGTCCGGGGGACGGGTACATTCACAATCTTTATTGAGGGCTTGATGTCCGCTATAAAACCATTACAAAGGGCTAATGCCCTAAACACAGGAGGAACCTAAATAAGTTATCAGGTTTTAGGTATCGCTATTTATAAGTTAATGTTTTTCGGTTTCCTTAAATTACAGTATGTTCTTTAAATTGATGTAAATCAAAACGCCATCACTACAGAATCAGATGATTGCAGTCGTAAAAACATAAGCGATGCTAAGGGTAGGCAGCTCGAAACCTGACACCAAGATAAAAAGTTAACAGCTCAGCTCAATAATGATAGAAAGCTTTTAATAGGATACAAAAAACTAATCATTAATACACAGAAAAGCTAGAGTTCCGATCGGCACGGCAGCGGAATTCTAGTCAATTAGGAATCCATTCAATATGCCGTACAAAAGATAGCGCCTCCAAACAAAGCAATGAAAGCTTCATAGATAGAGATAGATAGAAGATAGATAAGAAAACTTCATAAAGTTGTCAACATTAACCTAGAATAAGTTTTCAATATGTTATATTTTTATTATTCACCATTCTATGTATATAATAAGTTTTTAATTGGATATTGTTTTAGATTAGGTAAACTTTAACATGGACGCTTATTATTAATCGTGTTGTGTACACATGTTTTAGATAGGAATGTAGCCCTTATACAATTTATCATGGTTTCTTGTTATTTTTAATTTCTATCTGTTTTGTGTAATAAATAAATATATAAATAAATAAATAAAAGCACTACCATAAACTTTAAATTAATTGAAGATTATCACTGTTTTTTTTTTTTTTTTTTTTTTTTTTTTTTTTTTTTTTTATTCTAGCACCTCCAACATGATCGGAGCCTTTTTAAAAACTGTTTTTACTCTTTCATACTAGTTCTCGCTTATATGCTTCTCGTACTTTCATTCCTCATACTACTCTTTCATACTTCTTCTTTTATACTTTTGCGGGTGGGATGCCCGTCTATAATGCTCTAATCTAAACTATCTAACTATCTTTTCTTTATTTATTATTCCTCTTTGGGGGAAACAGAAAGGGTACACAATTTTTATTTATTATACAAATCTTATACACTTAACTTTACATATACATTTTCTTATACACTATACAATCTTATTTATTCTTATTTATAATAACTATTTAACAAAGAAACTTATTTACTTACTACTATTTCATTGCTTACGGCACTATAATCCAAATTATAGCCGAAACAAAAAAAACTTATTTGCTAATTCTTATTTCTATTTATTGCTAACTTACAAATTTTTACACAGTACTCTGCAAAGTCTTTTGCTCTATACTTAGACGATATAATTTCGTGCAAGTTATCTAATTCTAGTGTTATGCCAAACCTCTGTTCTAATTCGAATCTAAGTGTGTTGGTGGAGGGACAGTCTAGGAGCAGGTGGGGTACGCTTTCTTCGACGTCGGGGTCGCAGATGCACGAGGGGTTCGCCCTGCACTTGAAGCGGTTCAAGTATTGGGCGAAGCCCCCGTGTCCCGTCAGAATCTGTGTCAGTGGGCCCCTCGGTTGCAGTTTCCTGACCATTTTATACGCCAATTTGGCGTCCGGGAAGAAGATCTTCGTAACGGAGGCAGTCTGCCCTTCACGGTAGCGTTGGTCCCAGCTTTCAATCGTCTTATCTCGTAATAGGCTCTTAATATACGAGATTGGGCATGCGTCGTAGTCGGGCCTCTTCTTCAACTTTAGAGCAGCCATCTTGGCCAATTCGTCAGCCCGCTCATTGCCCGGAAGTCCCGCGTGCGCCTTGATCCAGAACAAAGATACAGCTTTGTCCTGGGTGAAGGCCCCTCGCAGGTTCTTCCGTGCTTCCACCGCCAGGGGGTGGAGAGAGTGATCGTTGGCGATCGTCTCCAGCGCTGCCCTCGAATCGCTATACACACCATAACTCGCCTCCTTTCCCCGCGCAATCACTTCCGTGGCCTTGCATATCGCTAGAAGTTCCGCCTGGTAGACTGTGCAGTACGCGGACAGGCTTAGCTTTAAGGATCGGGTCTCGGCCTCACCTTTCCATATGGAAAGTGCTGCCCCGACCTTCCCCTCAAGCTTGCTGCCGTCGGTGAAGATTCGCACCTGCTGCACATTGTGCCTGTCCACTAGGTTTTGGTCTTCCAGGCACACGAACTCCAAACCCATATGCGCCGCCGGATGTGGAGCACTGACGAAGTCCACCGCACTCTCGGTCTCTCTGCCTCCCAGTACTTCCAGTGACGACCCTCTCTTTGCCTCATACAGAGCGGCTGCTTCTGTAATCCTGAGGTCGAGAGGCAGTATCCCCGCAAGTACCAGTGCCGAGTGTAGGGAGACTGTGCGGTAGGCTCCGCAGAGCTTTTGCGCGAACCCCCTCTGGACCGTGTTGAGCTGCTTCCTGACTCCTAGTTTGTTGGCTGAAGGTGCCCATGCCACTGCCGCGTACAGTATAACCGGCTCTACCGCCGCCGTGTAAATCGACCTAACAATTTCGGGGTCTAGGCCCCAACTAACTTTTGCCGCCTTGGACAGCTGCTTATAGATACTTATTGCTTTTCGGCACTGGTTGGTAATATGGGTATTAAACGTTAGCTTGTTGTCGATAGTAAGGCCCAGAATCTTCACCTCCTTAGACATGCCAATGTCGATCCCCCCCATGCTCAGCCGCGGCGTGTCATACTTTAGCTTGCGAGTGACCACCATGGCGCAAGTTTTATGTGGCGCAAACTTCAGCTTGTTGCGGACACCCCACTGCTGAACATAGGCGAGAGCGGCGTTGGCCTGTCGCTGGACGTCGCTAGCCCTATCTCCGTGGAATACCAACACCACGTCGTCTGCGAATGCTTGGACATAGTCCCCCCTCTCATGCAGCCCCTTCAGTAGTGGATCGAGAAGCAGGTTCCAGAGTATTGGACCGCCTATTGACCCTTGCACGCATCCTTTGTTGGTGCTTCGCGTGCTTACCTCCCCAGCGTATCTTACCATGACTTTTCTGCAGCTGAGGTAGCTGTCGAGTAGCCTCCTGATGTTGACCGGACACTGTTCCTCAGCCAGTCGGATTCTGATGGCTGGCCACCACGCGCTGTCGAAGGCCCCCTCTATATCCAATGACACTAGGGTAACCAGCTTTTTCCGCTGAACCATACCTCTGATGTGGTGTATTAGATGATAGAGGGCGTCCTCGGTGCTCCTCTGGGGCATGAATCCGTACTGGCGAGTACTAATCCTCGGTACGAGATGGTATTTAATCCGTGCTACCGACATCTTCTCAAGAACCTTGCCCAGTACCGGCAGTAGCCCGATGGGTCTGTACGCCTTCGGCACTGTATAGTCATCCTTGCCCTGTTTTCTGAGTACTACCACTGTGGCCTCTTTCCAGCTGTCCGGGAAATGTCCTAGTTCTAGGCATTTGTTGAATAGGGCAAGCGACTCTTCGATGTTGTGTTCCAAGGCTCTGCTGCAGATGTCTGCCGTGAAGCCATCCGCTCCCGGGGCCTTCTTTGGATTGAAACTCCCCATCGCGGTCTTTAGCTCTAGCAAGGTGAACGGAGGATCCAGATGCTCATCATCTGTCCGATCGTTCACTCTCTCTGCCGTTTCTCTAACCCGGCGATGGTCTGCGTTATCATTACTTTCCAGGTCCTCTGGGTAGAATGTCTCGGCTAGTAAGTCCGCTGATTCTTGGGGTTCTAAGTATATACCTTCTTCGGTTTTTAGGGCCAAGTCTTCTTGTCTCCTGGCGGTCGTCTTGAGAACGCGATAAATCCCCTCCCATACCCCTTCTCTGTCCTGCTTCTCGCAGAACTCTTTCCAGCTCGTTATACGGGCATTCTTGGCGTGGCACTCATAGGTCTCTTTCTTTTGCAGATATTCTTCAACGACCTTTTCTCTTCGATGTGGCGCAGCGTTACGTATTCTCCGTTTGTATGTGGCCGTCGTCTTCTTCAGCTTGGTCAACTCCTCATTCCACCAAGGGATGGAGAGGGTTTCTGCGTTCTTCTTCGCTGGAATTGCTTTCCTGCAAGCTGAAGTGATCGCTGTTGTGAGCTCTACGATGGTCTTCTCGAGTGAGTCTTTGTCACTTAAGGCTTTTATTGTGTCTATATTAATGTTGCGTTCTTGTTTGAATTGCACCATGGCGTCTATAAATTCTGTCCAGTTGGCTTTTTTTGTGTTGTATAGACGCGTAGTTCTTTGGACCTGCAAGCCTTTGCTCTTACGGAGTTTTACATCAAAGAGAATGGTGTTGTGGTCGGAGCTTGTTATTCCCTGGTCTACCCTCCAGTTCTCTATAAGCCCCAACAGGTCGTCGGTAGTCGCTGTTATATCTACAAAGCTGGTGAACTCCCTGTTACCTCTCACGGTGTCAAAAGTGGGAGTGTCACCTCTATTCAATATCTGCAAACCAGACTCTTCCAGGGTCCCGGACATCTCTACTCCCCTGAGGTCTTCTATGGTGCTACCCCACCAGGTACTCTTAGCGTTGCAGTCTCCGGCGATCAGCAGTCTTCTTGGGCCCAACTCCTCTACGATCAAACTCAACCGGTTCAGGTAAGGCCCAATTGGTAGGTCGGGCTCAAAATAAAAGGAAACCGCCGTCATCTCCCAGTCGCAAGTTCGGATCCTCACCACCACGATGTTATTGGTCGTGAGTTTCGGGCACAGTGTGACGCTGAGATCGTTGTCGAATACGACAATAGCTGCCTTCACTGTCCCATCTCCTATCGTTGCGCACTGGTAGACCCGCGCGCCGCGGTAATCCTTCATCCTCCGAATCCCCCCAACGTAGGGTTCCTGAACCAGTGCAAACGCCAATTTGCGTTCGCTGGCGGCCACCATGAGTTCAGTCGTTGCCAACTGTTTTCTTTGGAGGTTCGCTTGGGCCACTGCATATCCTCTGGCGGGGTGATTGCCTGCCCGTGAACGACTTAGGACCACCTTAGCAGTATGCTATTTTAGCCCGTGCTAGTGCCTCCCACCTTCTCCGTACTGGGCACTCTGCGTCAAACGCGTTGTGCTCCGTTCGGTCCATACTGGCTGCAGTACAATTGCAGCATGTTGGGGGCGCACCAGCGCTGTAAACCGGGCACTTGTCGCGCGTGTGGGATCCCGCACAGTGACTGCACTTTAGTTCCGTCTCCTCGCAGAATCTGCGGCCATGCCCATACCCCAGACACATTGAACACTGCAACAGTGGGGATTGATCCTCAACTCTAACCCTTTGCAGGTCGATATGGGCATGTCCTTTGCTAATTAGCCCTTGGTACAGCTGCGGGGAAACCCTAAGGACCACATGAGTGATGTGTTGGTTTCTGGCTCTCCTTCGGAACCGGAACTCCACTCGGTCTTCTTTCTTGTCCAGATCTTGGAAGACATCTTTGTTCTGGTTCCGAAGTGCCCGTATCACCTCGTCATCTGTGAGCTTGGCCATTACATCCCGTAGAATGACCAGCGGGTCTTGATTTTTCACCTCTTCGAAGGTGAGGTGGTCCTTTGCGCCCTTGAGTCGTTCTTTAATTTTCTCTCGAGCTTCTTCAGTTCCGCATCCCACTACCACTTTCCTGTCTCTCACCTTCCTGACCTTTTCTACCTTGACCCAGCCGTCTGTAGCATTAACCGCCTTACGCACCTTCTCGAGGACTTCCTCCCCGGTGTCCTGGTCGTTGGTGGACGTGACCACTAGCGAGTGCAAGGCAGTCTCTGTACGCCTAGCTGGGCCAGATGTCACCCTTGCGTAGGTCGCTTGCTCTATGATCGGTTGCTGCTGTTGGGTGAGCACTTTCTCTTTCAGCTTTTCTAGCTCCTGGAAGGTGGAGTCAATTTTCTTGCTTTGCTCCTTGAGCAACTCTAACACCTGTTTAGTGTCAGCCACGGAAAGCGCTTCTTCGGCTTTGGTCTCCTTAGGCTTTGCAGTATCTGGTGTTGGTGTTACTGCTGCTGCTGCCTCCTTTACCAGACGGTAAAGATTGTCCACCGCTTGGGTGACCCCGGCCTTTATGTCCGTCCTCAAATTGCGAGAGTCGTCCATATGGGCTTTCGCTTTTTGAAGCCAGGCTCGGGCCTGGGTCACCCGATCGGTGGACTTGAAGTTAGAGGTCTTTGCTCCAGGCGGCGTCCCAGGGGCATCCATAGAGGCTCTACGTGCTGGCGCTCTCGCCGCTGTTGGAAGAGTCAGCTTCTGTTTCACCCTCTGCGACGTCGCCTGGGCCTTCACCACTACCTCCGTTGAGGTTGTCCCCTGCAGCCTATCCATCTTCTCTTCGATCTCTCCTATGCTCCTTCTGACGCTAAAAGTCTTGTTTGGAGGAGAGGGGCCTAACTTCTCCAGGTCGATCGGTGACGATTCTGGGCTCACTACTTTCGAGCGTTTCGCGGGGGTCCTGGCCAACATTTTCAGGTGGGTTGGAAGTGTGCGTCAAAACAATTTAAAACTAAAATGGGGTATAAAGGAATACAGATAGAAATAAATACAGAATAAAAAAGAATAAACAGTTAATAATGGCAGGTAGAGTCAATAATTCTATGTGGGTTGGCCAAAAAGCACAACCCAGTCAATAGACGGTAATAAAAGGATAAAATATTTTTTTTTTTAATTTTTGCGCTCTACCTAGAGTCAGTTAATCCTAATGGGTTGGCCAAAAAGCACAATCCCGTCAATATATAAAGATGAATTAAACAGATTTAAATTTAAATAGGGGTAAGAGTTGACTCTACCTAACGTCAACTTAATCTAAGTGGATTGGCCAAAAAGCACAATCCAGTCAACACAATGATGATAAAATAAAATAAAAGAAAAAGTAAAATAAATTTTCGACTCTATATAGAGTCGGCCAGAAAGCGCAGTCTATATCACTTAGCTAGTGGTAAGTGTGAAAGAGTCAGGATAAATGTTCAGAGGGACTTTCTGTATGTTTTGTTGAGTACAAGACTTTGTAGAGCAGTGCCTATCTGCACAATGGTCCTTAATCTAACTTAGTCTATACTTAAGCTAATTAATTTAGATCGCACTCACCAACCTTTGCCCGACTCTACACACCGACTCTACCAGTAGGGGAGGGGGTAGATAAACCTCAGTGAGTCCCTATTGTGAAAACCCGGTTGAAATCGGTGCAGTAGTTTCGGGGTTACGGCTGAAAAGGTGATTTACCTATGACTCGCACCAAATTCAAAGTAAGCTTTAAAATTAAATTTAATATTAAGTTAAATTTATCAAAGGGGTAGTAACTGACCGTCACCGACGGTAATCTAATCGAGAAAAAGTATTAAATTTTAAAATGGTAAAAGTCACTGTTTATTTAAATGTATGACAATTCAAGGAAGGAAGACTACAACACCTAATAATTCTTAAGAGAACTAGGTGAGCAAAAACCGAGTGCGAACAATAGCTAGAAGGGAATCACCTCCCATTGAGAAGGACATCCAAAAATCAAATAAATTACCACAGTTTATGTACTCAATCTTCGTGTTTCGAGTATCGGTATGTCGCAATATTAATGGTTCGCTACGGGGCGACTTACGCTTAGTAGGGGTGCCGCAGCTGCGTTTTAAATCAAATTTCGAAAGTTCCTATCTATTTTTGTGTAACGGAATCAATACGTGACTATTATATGGGAGGTACAGTCGTACGTATGTATAATATATAAGTACCTTTGAATAGCGTACTTGAATCTTGTTAGTAGTGAAAAAATATGTCTTTTCATTGTGCTTTGTGACGATAACGTTTTCTTGACGTTTTTATATTTGGCACAATCCTGATCACAAATTAAATTGTACTTCGATTTCATATATAGTTATGACGATATACCTACTTTAAGAATGGGGATAGCAAACCAGGCGAACTTAGAAAATGAACAAACCAAAACGAGAACACAATCGAATCCGGATTTTTGATCCTGATAGTCTAGTTCCAGAGGGATATAAAAAGAACATAAAATCCATAAGATTATAGTCAGAGTCTTCGTAACTTATGTCTTCAAACCATAGGACTTTGTAAAACAATGCAATTTATTCAGTAAAGTAAAATTTCCAAATCCAATACTCGAAGTTATCACAATAACTTTTATTACAGCCACTATACGCTTAAACGAGTAGTCCATCAAGCTTATTGGTGCTCATAAACACACATATATACAAACGCTAACAGCACATATATAGTTTTGATAATATAAACAATGAGATTACGATCGTGGGCGCATTAACGACGCATGACGCCCGCCCGAATCCCAATCACTTACGCGTTACCAAAACCCCAATTGAGTTTCCTTGTTGCATTTAATATGGGACAATAAAACGGCTGTTTTAATAACAATGTTCTATTGTGTAGGCGCACCTTGATTTATGAATAAAAACGGACAAGTCTTTATTATAAAAGTTTTTCTTTGACCGTCATTAAGTATAAGTGAGTCTTAATGTCACTAGTGTCTAATGTCAATTTATATTGAATCTGAAATATTTGAGGTCACAAATTCATGTCATATTCATGATTAGCCTATGTCATCTTTCAACATGACTATATGTCATCCTTAAGACATAACAAGCCTTTATCACCATCCATGTAACTAGCTTTACGTATCTATTAAAATGTATAATTATGTCGAGTAAAGTAAATGCTGGTGTTGCGATGGTGGTTACCAAAGTCAGTGTAACACACACTATTTAAGTCTGAGACACTTAGTTTCGTGTGGCCACCGTATCAGGGGTGGAGTTTACGATCAAGTACAGTTTTACTGTGCATCGTTAGTGCAGTTATCAAATCGGCGGACGGATTGCGTTGCGTGTCCGTTTTGACGGCGCCGGCCGGCGGCGCGCGGCAGCCGCAGTTATAGCTCGATTGTGATTGTGCAGCTAGTGCGTGTTTCCCAGCTTTGTCTGTTATGGGCAACATTCACTTGTTATAGATATTAACACTTTAGGGTAGTTTTAGCATTCATTTCTTCTGAGTAGAGATAATAAACATGATGCTGGAAGCGCCGCGCTGTTAACCCGGACAGAATCTGTAATACTAAGGAACTGGCTAATCTTTAACCATTACCGGAACACAACAAGGCTACTAACAATGTTGCTACGGCAACAAACTTAGATAAAATGGTAGTAGCAAGTCAGACGGAGCTAGAATATGCTACAGCAACCAAACTAAGAACAGTAATTATTTACCATCAGTTGAGATCGCGGTCAAATACTCGCCTGTAGGAATTGGGGGCTAGTTCTGCCTCAACCATACAGATCCAATACATTGAGAAGAGACAAAACTTACAACTAACACTTAATTGGGCAAATTGGGCAAAATAATAACAAAACAAAATCTCTTATCGGCAAAATGCAAAGCACAAGCAATTTATAAAGCCATAACGATTAAATTAACAAAGTAGGATTTCCAAGAACGCGCCCATTCACAAGTTGCGCTGTTTATTTTTAGTTATAATATGCAAAAAGTTGTTCAGGTAAGCCGCCAGGTAGGGCCCGGCGGTAACACAACATTATCGGCATGCAAACAAGAGGGCCCAATAAAAAGTAACCAAAGACCAACTAAACTTTGAGAAATTGTAAAAGTGCCCGCATGAATAACCAACGACAGAACAGCGGACTGGTAAATTGTATGCGGTGGAACGAATAGACAAAATATAAGGTGCTTTGGTGTGAGTTGAAACAAGCCCCTGAATGTAAGAGCCTTTATAATAATACGGTATCCCATACAATTCCATAACCATCCACACTGAGCCCGCGTAGTGGTATATGGCCCGTTCTACATATTATCTATCCAGAGGAAAGGCTCGTGCCCCAGCAGTGGGGATATAAAATGAGCTAGTGATGATTCCACTCCGTCCCACCTGATGTTAAGCAGAAGCTGAATCCAGACGCGAAGACAACTAGTGACGCAGGAGCTAATTTGTCACTTGACATGAGAGTTATTACAGTCAGGAACGTACAGAATATTTATTCAGTTCAAACCAAACAGCCAATACTAATGAATCCCTCTGACAAATCAAAACTAAATGTTAAAAGGCTTTTAACAAACCACCTACAATGTTAATAAAAGAAACACATAAGTATCCCAAAACAAATGCTAAGGTATACCTATATTGAGTAGAAAAAAAATTGGCAACTTTTTTCCAAGAACTACAACACCGAACGCCCGGGGCTTTATTAGCAGCGTTACTTTATTGTTTTGATTCTGAGAAACTTTTTAAAATCTTATATAAAACAAAATATAGCCTATATTACTGAAGGATAGTAGTAGCTTAGTATTGATGAAAAAAAAAATCGGTTCAGTAGTCTGGAAGCTTACCCCCTACAAACGTACAAACTTTACCTCTCTATACTTGTAGCATTAGTGTATAAACACATCCGATATGTTAGCATACTGGAGCAATATTGTATCCGAACCCCATTTCGTTCACGTTTTCGACAATCGGAATGCGTTCGGCCAATATTTGCGTTCGGTATTAGATAGACGAACACGATCGACCGCCCGGCCAGCTCACGATCGTAAAACGATCAACAACTTCGGATCTACATTCAACACAATTTGTTAACATCGCTATAAAGTTGCACCAAGTACATTCATATCAAAACGTTATAATTACCCAATAAAAAAAAAGAAAACTGTAGACGATATCACGATTTGAAGTCAAACCCAAATATTGTCGCAAGACGACTTTCCCCTTTGTTAGTTAATTCACAGTACCATAAATAATATTCTAAGTACCTATTAAGATACAACATCTATGTATTCAAAAATCCATAAACAGACTATCATTTTGAGGTCATGGCTTTATGGCTGTGAAAAAGCCGTGCGGCGTGTAATTCTGGGCCCATCCATTACTCTAAATGTGTTTTGTACTCAATGGCATTACACTTTAGGAAATAAAAAGACAATTGCTTAGATCTCCCCCCGTCTGCGATTTGACAAATCTCCCTCTGTCTAGACAATGAAAGTGTTTACAAAGTAAATAATAGAACAATTTGTTGTGACCTATCCGTTGGAGAAGGTGAAAAGTACAAATCAGCAATATTATCTGCCTATCTGCATGTATAGCTGTTGAGGCAGTGGTGGCAGGCGAGTAAGCCATTAAGCCCCCAGCATGTCTGGAGAATTTAACGTATGGTTTGAGCGCCGTTTTATGGGTAAGCGAAGCGGGGTTATGTGAAATTTAGAAGTGACAATAAAAATCTACCCCTACTCGTAATAAGCGCGAAAGTTGGGTTGTTTGTCACTTAACGATCTGTAAATCACTAAGCAGATTTCTGTTTAAGAGCCCTATTACAAATCTCCACTCTGAGAGAATATGTATCGTTCGGACGGCCGGCGCATCGCATTTTGTAGTAATTTTGCAGTTGTATTTATCGTTTTTACCGAAATAGGATAATAAATTTATGCTTAAAAATTATAAAATCTTTATTCCTTATTAAGTACCTAACAATTATTCTGGTATAAATTTTGCTCAATAGTATTATCGTAGATAGAAGAAATTCACAGTTAATTTAAAGCGAGATTCGAAGTTTTTTGGTTTAGAATAAGATTTTTTTTTCTATATAAAATCAATGATATTTAAAACTTCTGAGGCCGCTACGAACTATACGACTATATAAGAGATAACATTCAATTGTTTTTATTTTATTTGTTTAGAACAGTAGTTCAATCTAGGAGCTCAAAAAGTGCCTTCGCGCATTTTATGAAAGTCTTTCTCTGCAATTTTGGGTTTAATTAAAAAGTTAAGCAAAATTTACAAAAAGCGAGGCCGCTACGAACTATGCCAATAGCTATTCTACACTATTCAATGAGTCATAATTGTTAATGTATTTTTATTTCTGAGATCAAGAACGCCAAAATTGGCCATTTTACGCAAAAATCACAGTCATGATGTAATAGGGCTCTTAACATGGTTGATATTATAGTCAGAATAAAAGTATACAGAATCTTGTTTATTCAAGATAAAAAGATCGATAAATCCTTATACCTAGTTTATTAAACTTAGCTTTCGTCCAGCTACTTTTTTCGCGTGGGAAAGTATCTTAATATAATGTTGAATAAAATATAGATTAGGATAAGATAGGATAGTGTAGGTGTTTTTTATATATTTTAGCGTTTTATTAACGCTTAAATATACTTAAGTAAAATTTAAACACTGAAAAATTTCGACGGGTGAAAGCCAGACCTCGGTAGCCAAGTGGTTAAGGCAGCCGCCCGGAATGCGGAAGGTGCGTGGTTCGATTCCCGCCTGAGGTTGTCGTCTTTTTTCAGTGTTTAAATTTTACTTAGGATAGTGTAGTTGTCTACTAGTAAAACGTTTTTATAATCGGTTCTGTATTTCCAAATATTACCCGATACATACAAGTCAAGCACGACGAATTTACAGAAAATATAGCCAGTAGTTGTAGTTCCTCAGTATTTGAGGATTCCAGGTGAAGTGCTCTTACAAGGCCTCATATCACACCATCAATGAAGCTGATAAAAATCACTTGGTCTTCAAGTGCTTCTGCGGTGTGGAATTAAAAATATCACACAATTATTTACCTCTTACAATATAAGTTATTATTAAAAATTATTATCTCATCGCAATGACTAAATATTAAATATATCTACATAATATTAGATTATATTAATAATTGAAGAAAAACCCTTTTTTACCCCTTTTTAAGCACATCGCTTGCTTGCAAGATATGGCATAGTTAAAGTTTATAGTAAAATTAGAAGACGTTTCGAATAATAAAATTGATGTTTAGTATGTGTTACAAACATAAGCTTCGACGTCGAATACTAGTTATTATTGAACCAGAATAGCCTTCATTTGTTTGGAACGCCATTACCCCCCTCCATCTCCTCCCGCACACAGACACACATAGAACTTCAATCCAATACGTTCCATCAGAATCCACATGAAATGCAATCGGCCGCTCCACACGAGAGCAGCTCGCATCGCAAGGAAGCGAACCATATCGCGCATTATGCGTTCAGCAGACATTGGGAGACGTCGCCGTCGCGTCGTCGCCCTGTATTCAAATCCGTCGTGTTTATTGGTCCATAACTCAGAACTGGCATCGTTGGGCATCCCGCATTTCTTCAAGATTAAAACAGCCCCCACTAGCGACGTGCCATTAACTGCCATACGTGCTACGAATGAGCTCCACCAGACTATAAAGTGCCCGCTAATTTCGGTAGACACGAATCGGACAGCTGCGAATCTAAATTGGAGGCGTTTAACAAGATTTATAACTCAATTTTGAATGGTTGTTGTAATAGATATTATATCACCGGAGAAACGGAACAGACGTTAGCCGATCGGAGGATGGGCACGCGAGAATGTCACGCCATATGCCAATGCACTCTGAAGCATTAACTTTCGTGTTTATGTTTCAATCTTTAGTTTTAATAATACATATCTAACGGGGTAACAGAAGGATGAGACCTGAGCGGTGATCGTATCAGTACCTACACAACAAAATATATTTTGTAAATGAAATTATAGAACATTAAAGCACACGTACTGGGAGGAATGTGGTATATGAGGTCGAAGAGTTACTACATAAAAATAATCAATGTAGAAAAATAGGCGACAACTATAAGAGCGGTTTCTTACCAATATTATCTTTAAATGTAAAAAAATAAAATTGGTTAGAGAAAGCCCAAGACCGGACAAGATGAGTTATTCCATTCCGATCCATAGCATTCTGATCCACAAGGGATCCGTTTTATTTTGATTTAATTTTTATTCCGATCCGATCCACTGTTGTAGATATCACAAGGGATCAGAAAAGATGACGTGCATATGAGGAGGCCACACTCAGCAGTGGGTGACTATAGATAGATAGATAGATAGATAGATAGATAGATAGATAGATAGATAGGTAGATAGATAGATAGATAGATAGATAGATAGATAGATAGATAGATAGATAGATAGATAGATAGATAGATAGATAGATAGATAGATAGATAGATAGATAGATAGATAGATAGATAGATAGATAGACAGTAAAAAAAAAGAAAAAGCTAAATATAAGCTATAATATATAACGATCGATCGCTTTTGATTACGTAGTCATAAAGCCTAAAAATTACGAACAATCGAAATCTCGAACTCAAATATACTACGGCTACGTGTACATATATAAGTTACACTTAGTTATGACCAGGAAAAACGCTCCTCACAATAGCGCACTTAAGCAGCAAACCACGTACCTTACATCCCAATCCCTGGTCGTGATCGCTATGTCCCTTTTCCATAAATTCGTTTGTTTCTTTACACGACATCGTAACAGACACTATACCGGTAGCACAACAATCATCAACCACAATGTATGGTTTACAAAACTTTCCTGTGGAAATAGGAGTAGGAACTATATGCTAAAACAACGACAGCCAAAACTCACAAACGGAGGTACTCGAAATATTTTAATTTGATCACCTATGCGCACCTGAATTGCTCGCTATATACTATCAAGCTATTGCCACGATGGATATAATTTAAAGGTCAAAGAGTGGCATAGACTAGGCTCAATGAAGTCTATAGGCAAAGTCCTTTATTCTTTGATTCATAACCATAATCAAAGCAAGAGTCATATCGACAATAAATATTTTTTTATCCCAGTCAATACGTCTCTTCGCAATAAAGACTCTAGCGGTAGGTATATATTCACGCAGACGTCGCCAAAGCGGAATCCAGTAAGTCATATAGTTTAGTCTAAATCCCGTGAAGGTCCAAATAGGGCCCAATGAAGTCTGCAGGCTAGGGTCACAGATGTTCCATGCTGGGCGCACGTTATCGCTCGCACGTGACCTGACTCCCCAATGCGCCGTTTAAGTGTTAACCAGAGCTACCGACGATTTTCGTAAGCAAAGAAATGCGGACCGTAACATAGGAATATGTAATTGGATAACGCGCGAGGCATTAAATATTACGACTGGGGGCGTAAGAAAGGAAGTTATTCTTGAACTTTATTACCGAACAGAGATTACTTCTTTAGCCAAAGTTTGGAATGCAGAACTTTACTGCAGTATCCGTTGTCCGCATAATATTGTCTTAGTTTCTTTTTAGATCGTAGTATTGAAGACTGGTTATTGTAGTTATGACAACACGCTGGCTTAATGCGGGATTGTGGGTTTTAACAGCTACCTACTTCAATAACAACCGGGACTGACGAAGCAGGGAGAAAACCGAAAAATCTTTAACTTGGTTACGGTGACCGGCATAGCGAAAGTAGATTCACTTGTAAGATCACTACACAAATGCGCAAGCGGCTGCGCTTTAACTCCTAAAGAGGTTTAAATAAAGCAACAAAACTGTTGCGCACCGCCGCAACGTACAGGAAAGTACATAATCAAACCCTCATTGTGGACCACAAAGATCTACCCTCACAAGTTGCAATCCTAATCCGGGATTTGCGCGTTCCCACAGTCGAATTCACAGAAAACGGAGCAAATTGCAAAAATTTCAATTTGCTTAAGAAGTACTTACGAGTAGAAGGGAAACGTAGAATTTCTCCTGACAATGCACCGTGCACAATGGTGATCGCAATCAGTTTGGGGCCAAAAAAAATAGGATCTTCTGAGAGATGGCCAATAGAAAAGGGAAGAGACTCGGGTGTAACATCTGCCGCGACCTCCGCGCGCTAGCTGGGGTGGCCACGCTTTACGCACCTAGGACAAAACGAGTCCATAGACGACACTTTATAATAGACGAAACTAAGTTTGTGACAAAAACTATATTAACTATGAAAATGTAAAAAATGTTGTTAAATAATTATAAGTAATAAGGTTTTTTTTAACTATTGTAACTAGCATTATAGTATTTGTTAGCGGAGTCATAAAAAGTTAAATCATAAAAAACAATACCATTTACAACAGTTGTCTGTTAAACGGTCTAACGATTGGGTGGGTCTAGATTGGGTTTTGATTCCTAACGGCCTGCAGTATATTGAACTCGGTTTTTTCTAGTCGAAGCTATCCTACACCATCTTAAGTCTGTAGCCACAGTTACAGCGTGAGTAGCACTGTTACGTACACAATAGCTAAGAGATAAGTAACCATTTCTTCAGCTGTTTAAAGATTCCAGGTGGACGGAATGCGCCTCCACCTTCGGCCTTATCGTCACTTACATGAAGCACATGAAGGTCAAGCGATTATACCTACATAAAAAAGTGAGCATACAACGCAGTTGTCATCGCAAACTGCCATTCAAACCGTTCAAGCTACGTGACTACGTCATTATTTCTGATGCTAATAATGGGACGTCTGCCCAATGGAGAAACGAGTGATTTCTTAACGCCATAAGTTCAGTGATGTTATTAGTAGTGGTGAGACCATAAACAATATTGTGAGAAAGATACTCTTTAAAATCTTACAAAAAAACAAAAAAATACCGAATGCGGAAAATAGATACTAAAAACATTACATACTATATACTAAAAACGTTTCAAAGCAGATTCAGTAACCGGAAATACCTGTATTGCACAGTTCGGGAGTTTATTATAATGTAGTCACCAATGATTTTGGTAATACGCTGAATAGCTGGCATTGTCAAAGTTAAAAGAAAACACGATGCAAACAAGCATTCTTTTAAAAGCAAAACAATATTTTTTACGTAGTAACGAGTATGGGGACCACTATCAAAAGATAATAGGAAATAACAGGTTTTCTGCAATATAAGATATGCTGTATGAGAATTTATAGCTATTCATAATTATCATTTTTGTTTAAGTTTGTACGTTCTAGAACTAAATAGATTCAGTACCCAATATCCAGTCATCATGAGGATTAAAATAATTATAACAAAACATTTAAAACTTAATTTCAAGTGTCTCCTTTCAAGCTATCTCGTGATTACTTCAAAAGTATTTTAGAGAGAATATCTTTCAAATGAGTGAGTTTATCTACAAAACTTAGCTTATAACTAACTATCTTGCAAGACTAGCATTAAACGTATTGGTCTATCGTTGGGGTAACAATGCCATAGACAGACAAAAACATCAAACTTATGTTTATTTCTTGCAACGAAAAATCAAAACAATTAAAAATCAAAACAATTAAAATATACATTCAACACACATTATTAGGTTTATTAATTTATATTCCAGGCTAGGCCAATTACTAAAAGAAACAAAGCCCAATGGTTTAATATTAAAAGGCTCTTAAACACAATAATATCAAACCATAAAATAACTACAGACAACAATTTTACTGTCCTAAAAATTGCAAAAAATTTAGTTACCGTACAAAAACTTCCTTCCTAACTATAAGTCATATCTAAACTATATCGAACAAAAGCCGCCTGCGCCCGTAATTTCTTGGGCAGCACGTGTGTCTCTCCATAGCGCAATTTAGTATAAAAAAAAACAACGCACCCTCCTTTGTCGACACAGATAATACAAAATGGAGATTATGTTCGGTTATCTTGATTTGTTAGACATTTGAAGTCGCCATATTCGAAAAAAATTCTTACGGCCCATTATATGGCGTGTGTTCGTCTTGAATTGAATCCGTCGTAAAATCTAAGAAAGCGTTATTATTGTACTAAACACAAATAAACAGCACTTCTTTGTGCAACTTAATACCATCTTAAATAGCCATATAACACATAACTAATACTTGATCGAGACCATTTCCATCGCACGTGTCGTAACGTAACTCGTAACGACGTACCTATACCACAAAGTTTTTCCTTCAGTGATTATTTAATATCACAGCAAGGAAGCCTTATAAATGGCGAATTCGTAAATAAACTGGTAGTCGGCGAATAAAGAAAATAAGTTTCGTAAGAATCTGCGACAACGGCACGCTTTAAATCACGTAATGAAAACCATGAATAACAGATGATACCGTATCGAAAATACCCCAATTACATTTTTATATTATTCACTTGTATGGACATCCAAATCCCTAGCAAAGAAATATGAAATTGTACTTTGTGCAATAAAAACAAATTCTGCTCCTTGAATAATTTAATTCCAGTAAGAAAATACAAAGCTCGCCTAACTTCATCTAGACTACGCTTAATTAGAAATTAAAACATGCGGTGAGCACGGGTATCGAATTTAAAACGCAGCACGCATGAAATGCCATTAATATTTCGCGTCGCAACAAAACGCCGGCAAGCAGACCAACAAAAAGGTTGCAAGCTCTTTTTTGTTTTATTTTCAAAAACTCGTTCATTCACATTCCCGTACGCGGGCGCGGTAATTCGAGCGCGCCGCGAGGCTTTTCTCACGCGTTCTCATTTCAAATTTGGGCGCGAAGCCGAGCTGTCAGGCGGACGTAATATTGCGCGCGCAGTTACAAGTCAATCATCCGGCAACAGGTTAAAAAAAACCTCTACAGATTATACCTACCAGATACGAAAAAATGTATGCCACCATAACTGCGTTTTGTAATGCACTATATCAACTGTTAGCAAGAATTTTTGAGTAACTGCATTCCGTATGAGGCTTTGGTATCCCAATTCGAAAAATGTAACATAATCGCAATAAAATTAATATCTGAAATGGTCGAGAAAATTTTGTCGCATGTGTAAAATTATTAAAAGGTAAGTATTTAAAGGTGTTGCTCAATTAACCATAACAATATGGTTAATTGAGCAACACCTTTAAAATGGAAAATAAATGTTGTCGCAATTATATTCAGTACCTATACAAAATATTTAAAAAAAAATACCCAACCATGCGATAAGGATTACACAAAATATTGTTAAAATTGGAAAAAGGTAAAATTGTTATTCAAACATATTCTAATTATATTCTTCTAAGGAATAAAATCAAGCATCTTTCAGTAGATGAAAAAGCTCTGAAGAAAAAACGCATAATCGATCGTCGGTCGGTAATGATCCGGCGTTAATTAGTTTCCTGCGTCCGATCAGCGTGATTACTCATTATGGCAACACAAAATATGGTGTTTAGACAGCTTCAGTTAAACTTAAACACGTGTTAAAAATAAAAACCAAACAAAATCGTCAATGATCCGATATTCTTTTAGGCGGGCAGGATTGAACCATCCGAATATTCAAAAACCATGAATCTCTATTTTGTTACGTTATTAGTTCTGTTAGAATCTAACCGTTAGATGATTATTAAATATAATGATTTCAGTAAAAGCTTTAAAAGAATAGAATAAGAATTAAGATTAAAGATGGCAACAAAATAGATAGATGTTCGGTAAACCGACCGACGACATAGATAAAGGTCGGTTTGGACACAAAAAAAATATTCTTAATCCGATAACATCAAATGTAATAAGAAAGTTAATTCATTATATACGTAACCCCACCGATGTTAAAACACTCACGTATCACGAACTCCTACGAGCAACGCAAGTGCACACGTGAACATAATGACTGAATATTAAAAAAATCAACAACAAAAAAATAGGTTCATAATTACACTATACCTGTCCTAATCTGGTGCCATGAGCTTTGCATGGCAACCAAACAAAAAAGAAGAAAAAAGAAAAAAAGAAGATACAGCCGGCAATTAATTTAACTAGCACACCAATTCACACTTGACTTAGCATAACCAGTTTTTACCCTCAAGGATTAGACGACAGAGCTATAGGGGGAAGTGATTCTTTTCAATCCATAAAAACAACTTTACAACTTCCCGTCTAGACGCAGTAGCGTGTTGGCCATCGTTATTAATATTGAATACGATTACATTAATAAATAAATATTAACAGAGATAGCAATAGCTCCCGTAACAACAGAACGGTGCCAATTGAACCTTTGGGTGTTGCGCACGCGATGCTCAATTAAAAGGTGCCCGAATGAGCTGCCCTTAATACGTATAGTCTTGGTGAAGAAGCCTTTTTTAATGGTCACATACTTCAAAACTGTGGGTTAAATCGAAGTTGTCGTTCGGGACCAGTACTAAAAGCCTATACGCAACTTTTGTTAGAACCATTTTATCACCACGTTAATTTGTGACCACGACCTAGTTCGAATAGACTAACTTAATAATTGGTCTTATACACCTACGAAAAAGGATTTAGGTGGAGTCAAATAAAGATTTTATACGTAGGTATTTGAGTGTCTATACTCATATTGGGTACTTCCCGTACAGACAACTACCCTTCTCGTAAATTCTTCGCACAACAATTGAAAATTAAAACATTTGTTTTATTAATTTAATAAAGTCTACGGTTGCTTCAACAAAACTTTTTTACCAAAACAAACAACTTCATTAAAGGTTAACGCACATAAGGGTACTTAGTAGCTAACTAGACGGACTATGCTCGGGAACTTACCGCCGCCGCCGATAAATTATTTTTGTATTTTATTTTCAATGATTACTGTAAGTTAGCGTTACCTTATAATTAAGAATGGGCTTGTTGTTAAAATTAACCTCACCCGTAGTTCATAAGCCAATAACAGCTTTAATAACAGACCGTTAAATACGCCCGACGTTTTTTCGCTATTCCTACTTAGTAATTAAGAACATAATAAAATACCTAATAAACGTCTAAATAACAGATACGTTGGATTGGGTATGCATACGCGAATAGGTAAGTAGCATTACGATGTTAATACCTTCCCGAGGAGTGGTATTATATTAAACCTCGTGTTTTATATCAAAAAACGATCTCCGGAAATAGCTATGGGTAATTACAACCTCTTTTTTTGTTTTTTTTTTCTGACGGATACGTTACCAGCTAAAAGATTATAACATAAAAATTGTGGCGGCGCCCGCGCATGCAAGACGATACGTCTAAAATATTCAAAGATTGCGGGTTCGCATTAATAAATTAACGGCCCGTGCTTGCCGACTCGTAAGGATGCACGAGATTGCATTGCAATACTTCAAATTGACGTCAATATTGAAACGGTTAAGTGTCGGTAGAAACTAGCGATGTACGATGTAAAAATCTTCAAGAACGTTAAAAAGCTAGTTCTGGAATTAATATTTTTTTAATAAGAACTTTGCATCGGCAACTTTTTTGCTCGGTTTTTATCAGAATGGTTTAAGCGTTAATACGACATACTACAAACCCTACAGGGCCGTGGTTACTGGCGGTCTCAATGCATTAAAAGGAGTTATTTCCTTTTTATATTATCGTAGGCTTATCATAAGTGTACCTATCTCTGTCAATGTTTTTTTATTTTCCAACTATCTTAAGAAATGTTAAAAACATAGAATATACAAAAGTAAAGAAACAATGACAACCACTTTCGTAATAAAAAACCGTCTATCCTGTCATCATTATTAACAAAACGTATAAATATCTAAAATTTCACTGAAAATCGATAATTTAACTCCGCGTCAGCTA
Source organism: Eudonia truncicolella (assembly GCA_949315975.1). Lineage (NCBI taxonomy): Eukaryota > Metazoa > Arthropoda > Insecta > Lepidoptera > Crambidae > Eudonia > Eudonia truncicolella. The sequence continues at coordinate 13,188,775 of OX438837.1, read as the reverse complement.
GCGTTCAGTCACAACACTAGCTATCTATTGCACCATAGCCAAGAATTTTTACTTGAGCTTTAACTACGATAAGCCGATGGAAAAAGTAAGCTGCACCATTAGTAACGGACGTTGCTGCAAAACTAGAAATAATTCCATTGGAGAAAGAAAAAAAAAACAAACATTTGCTAGAGCATCTTGGCACTCGCGTGCACGAATATGCAATAAGCGTTGCTCGCGCCAGAACTTTCAACATACGTGGCATTAACAATAAAAAAAACTATACTATTTCCGGTCAGTAAATATGCAATGTCTATCGGAATATTGTAACACTTAATTTCTTTATTATTTACAACCTTATATCTTACAATCATCGTCGCTTGATTCTTCAGATATTTAAAACATACATACATACATAATAATCACGCCTCTTTCCCGTAGGGGTAGGCAGAGACCACTTCTTTCCACTTGCTTTTAAAAAATTAACCAGGTAAACTTATATACGAGTATTATATCTTCAAATTAAGACGAACTATTTTGCATTGGGGCTCGTAATAACTCGTACATGCTCACCATTGTTTGTAAACTGTTGTTCTCTGTAGGTGTGTTTTTTGTGCAATAAACAATATACATGTACATAAAATATTAATCGAATTTAACTTCAAGTAAGTTCGTTTAATCACATATGACAGAGACTAATAAACGTTAACTACGAAAAAAAAATCTAAATGTCAGCAGTCTAGCTTTATTCTAATCTTATCGCAGCAAGGAGTGGTTTAAAACACACATTGTTCGTTATCGAAATCTAGAATTTGCATTAGACATAAAGCAAAAGCAGTTTTAAATAATCTCAGAATATAAAAGCCAATCATATTTCGAGACAGTAAACACATTCAATTGTATTATAATCCGGCCGCCATTGTGGAATCTGATGATATCAACGGTGCATCGACTCAACCGCCACAAAATGGAATTTATTATGAGAGCAATTTCATTCACCCAGGGCACAATCGATAAATTTCGCGGTTATTTAACCCGTAGAACGTTTGTGCGATTATTCATTAGGTAGGTCGGCCGATCATTCGATCGCTCTTTGAGCCATTTCCTATATCGGATCTAGACTTTCTATCACCAGCTCAATTTTTGATACGAAGAACGGGCCATAAACTTCCACGCGAGCCCAGCGTGGATTGGTGGTATTGAATGACTGCTAATGCAGCCGGGACCAACTGCTTTACGTGCCTTCCGAAGCACGGAAGAGCTCGATATAATAGAATAACCAGCCTTTACGAAACTTGCTTCACCTTAACGATCGCAGACCGGGCGCGTTAACCACTGCGCCATCGAGCTCCTCTTATTTTACGTGTCTTTGGAAAGGACTAAGTCCAGCAGTGGACTTGTATTAGGCTGATGATAATGATGATGATGTAAAGTTTCATGGAAATCGGCATATTGGTTGGAAATAAATAAATTTGTTACAGGGCAAGCTAAATAAAAGCTTGTAAAAAATAACAACTTTGAAGTTTGGGACGATAGCTGCACATAAAAAATCGGTTATGGTCTCATTTTGAAGAGCTCCACCCGTAGATGTGCAGACAAATAAAGAAACCTATCATAGGTTTCCAAATTCCTAAAAAATCTGTTGAAAAGACGTGAAGTTTTGCGGGCGACCCACTAGTAAATAATGATATTATAATTAATATTGTTTTTTGTTCCAGTGATTATAGAACGATAGCTGCACATAAAAAATCGGTCATGGTCTCATTTTGAAGACCTCCACCCGTATGTGCAGAAAAATAAAGAAACTTGTCATAGGTTTCCAAATTCCTAAAAAATCTGTTGAATAAACGCTTTGCGTTTTGCGGGCGACCCACTAGTATTTAGATAAAACCACGGTAAGTGACAGTTATTGACGAATGAGTGACGAATTGAGTTGTGTCATTTCGAGAGCACGAGCGTGCTGCGTAATTACTGCGTTCAAGCTTGTAAAAGCAGTGATAGATGTTACTGACGGATATTAAAATGAGGAGACGGTTTCAGGAACTTTTCCATCATAATTACCTACTTTTATAAATAAATACATTGTTTAACAATTGAGTATTTAACTTTATTAGTTTACTTTAAGCCTATTGTAAAAGTACTATTTTGTATAATGTAAGTACAAACAAAACAAAATGGGCTTATGCGTTTTCGTTGCAAATTTGCAATACTATTTATTTACAAAATTCAACACTTAGATAGTGTTTCTAATGATCAAACTGTTGGATGAAGAAGTTTGTTTTTATTTTAATATTTTAGATTTTAATTTAAAATAAAGAAATTTTATTTTAAATTATTGTAGACCAGCAATTTAGCTATAAGTGAATACGCAAGCCCGCTGCGTCGTCGGTTGCGACAAAACAAATTTAACAAAAAAAAAACATATTAAAAACCGAAGCGACTCGGCACGCGACCCGGCCCCAACGCTGCCCCATTGCAATGCAATGCTCCAAATCTTTCAAACCCCCTTTCATGTGACGTTTTTCTGCAAATCTTGCATCTATTGTGAGACGGAACGTAACCGAAGCCCGAATCTGCACACAAAGATTGTCGTGAAAAAAAACGAACCCACCTGGCGGGAAGACGATCGCACCGGCCCGTTCTAAAAAGTCGCAATAGCCAAACAGTGAACGATCGTAAATCAATATTGTGCGCGTACAAATAAGGGCTTAATCGCGTGTCGTCGGGAGAACGGTGCCGTGACGAAAGTCTCGCCAAACAAAGTGCCCTACACAATGGCGCAAGAAATGGAGGAACGGAACGTCGTTGTCGTCGAATACGGTTGGGGAGCCGCTCCATTTTTCTTGCAATGCAGGTGATGCTACTGTTATAGAAAACGTAGAATTCAATTATCCGTCTATTGACTATTTGGAGCGGCTCTGATCTGTTGCCATGTGCACAATATAACGAGACCTCAGAAGGTAAGCTTAATGCATAACGCGCTCGAGCCACGCACGCATAGACCGTCTCGCGGACACGGAATCTCTACTGATCCTATCCGAACCCTTCGGAGAATCTAGTAGGCTACGGGGACACGCACTAGTGCGTGATGCCGTTCCCTCTAGAAAACCTCCGAAGGTGATTTGTTTCACACGGCTTGAGGAACCCATTTCTCGCCGCCTCCAAACAAGCCCGGTGTAGCTGAAAATGCCGTTTGAGAAAATCAGCAAACTCTCTCTAAAAAAAAAACGGAATCTCTGTCCGCGAGAGGTTGTCTATGCGTGCGTTGCTCGAGCGCGTTTGTATGAGGCTTACCTACTGCGGTCTCGTTATTTGTGGCATGTGCAAAGACGCACCAAAGCGGCGTTACATGGTCGCCATAAAAAGAACACTCCTGCCAATTGATCGTAAATTTATCAAGAGTAAGCGGGTAATGTGTAACCGCCGACCCTATTATAATATTTAGTGCCAAATAATAAAATGCACCTAAGTGGATTCACTAAAGTTGGGCGTCGTCGTCGGCATTGACAGATTTTATTGGTGGCGTTACTAGTCTGAACGTTATTCTGGTATCATTAAAGTCTCGTAAATATATCGCTTTAACAAGAGCTTGCTGTACCATTTTTACGGAAGTCTTTAAAGGCCTCTTATACGTTTAATATTCACTTATATTTTAAGTGAGTATACACAAATAAAATGTATTACACGTACATTAAAGCATGGTAGTAATAATTTTTATTTACACAAGGATTGTAGTGATGACTTGATTTCAATGATCGAGGCAATTACCCAGCAGTGGGACAGTTGTAGATTATTTAGATAATAAGGGTTTTAGCAAATCTTTAAATAATATATTATTATATACAATAGTAATCGATTATTGTAAACTTAAACTAAAACACTAAAATGCATGAGTATAATATATGCAAGCAGCCGTTTTAATATCGATTGCATTTAGAATCACCACCCTTTATTTTCACTTCCTTTAAGCGTTATCCGTTTCTGGACACAACATCCGGTGCTGTTAACCCATACTTCTTTGTTTGTAAATATAATATGTTAAACGCTACGTGAGTCACACGCCCGATTTAGGGTTAAATCGATCCTGTGAAAGGTTAAACTAAGTCAATGTGACATTATGTTTCAGGAAAAAAACTACACCACCACCACACTTTAATATGTTGTTCCAAGACGTTTATTTATTTATTTATTTATTTATTAGGTTACACAACAGACATTAATCTTAACAAAGTTATATACATGATAGGTTTAACAATATTTTATATTAGACTAATGCCCTAAATGTGTTAACACAAATAGTTTATGTGTGCTTAACATGTGTAAACATTAGAATTAGCTATAGACTTAAAAAAAACAAGAAAATAAAACTATTTAGAGAAATACTATTTGGAAATACTACACTTGGGTTGTAAGCCATTTGGGTCAATTAATATTGTCTTGATGGAAGTTTTGAATACATTAGTGTTCACATTGAAAATATCAAGTGACTTGTGATCCATAAGTTTGTTAAATTCTCTGCACATACGAGCAATGGGACTATTATAAGATTTATTATTCCGAAATGTGGGAGGGACAAACGTTGGGAGAGGACGTCTAGGGTTAATTTTGATATTCAAATTAAGTGACGAGAGAAGATCAATTGAATCAAGGTTTGAGTGAACCAATTTGTGTAGAGTACCAAGATCTATAAGTTCACGCCTCACACTTAAAGCAGCCATAGCAAACCTGTGCAATCTATCCTCATATGATGTTATGCTCCGACCAAGATATAGACTGAAACTCAACAGTCTCAGAAATTGTTTCTGTACCCGCTCAATTATCATAGAGTGATTTTTATAATAAGGAGTCCAAATAACTGAACAGTATTCCAATTTGCTTCTTATAAATGAAATAAAATATGAGAACAGAACTGTTGGTCCTAGACAAATCTTATTGTTCCTAAGAATTACAAATTCATTCACTAACATGATAAAAACTCAAATTAGTTTTTAGAGAAAAACGTTATAAGGACTATCGTCCTCTTATCGTACTATTACAGATATTAGTAAAGATAACGTATAGGTAAAGGTAACGTTTGTGACTTTGTTTGTTTGTATGTCCCTGGAACTACTGGTCTAAATTAAAAAATTCTTTAACTTATAGAATGCTACATTCAAGAAAATTCAAATTCATAAAATTTATTCGGCGTAGCAGGCTTAGGTTCTAACAATAAAACTAATACAAAATCTTAAAATTGAAATGCTACGACGAACTGGACTTCTCTCAGCAAAAGTTGCAGCTTCAAGAAATTCGACGCTGATTTTCAGAGGAGCCCGTTATGGGAGTGTGTGTGTGTGTGAGTGTTATGATTCCTTGATGTCATTCCTTGCGGTTAACATAGGCTATATTTTAATTTAAATAAAAAAAAAAAATTTAATATTTCAATAACACATAATACACGGTCTCACGGCATGCATGAGCATTTACAATTTAGTATCTTCACAAAAAATACTATTTCTAAATCAGACCCTTCATTCTTCATTTAGTCTATTAATTATATTTCAGTTTTGACAAACTTTGTTGACATTTATCTGTCGCAGATTTATTATTCGCATTAAGTGCCGATTTGTTTCTACAAGCACATTTCTGACATATCTTTAGCTCTTTCATGCTTTGAAAGACACTTTAAAACGCTTGATCCCGATTGTGACAATAACCCACATTGACCCATTGTGCCTAGTGTGAGTTTCGTTTCCTATCCGTATTCGTTCGATTATTGTTCACGAAAACGAAAAATAGTATGGCATTAAAGCAGTGCCTTCTGGCGACATACGAGAAGAGTTAACATTTTCATATACAAACTCTCGTTTTCATTAACGTGATCGAATGTCGAATGAAACTCGCACTTGGCACCCTGTACGGTGGGCGTAAAGGAAGTGGAACATGGAAAGGCTGGTGATGAATGAAAATCCACGTTTATGATGACAGATATTTGTAAAAAGCGTCATTTGTCATACATCGCGTCAAATTGTCAAATCCTCATAAAGTTATCATAATATTCTACAACACGTAATTATCCAAAGGGTGTTTAATGTTTGGAAACGATTACTGTTATAATTAACGGCACTAAATGACAATCCATTTAAAGTTTACAAAGATAAAATATTTATGTTAAGGATATAGGCAAACATCAGAAGCTGAATAAAGATAATATTTTAAGCGGCATATCACTTTACCTAAAGACAAGTTTAGATTATCTTAAAATGTCATGTCATAAGGAAAAACTTGAATAATCCTCAAAGGCATCGACAAAAATATTAAGACACTCATAGTATCTTAATCAGTCAAATAAAGCCTAGATCGACAAGGAAATATATGCTATACTTAAATTAGTTGTAGAACATATGTTAGGTTAAGTACAAAAGAATTTGTTATTGGAAACCTTGTCGTCTATTTTAAAGTATAGTAAAACTGTAATTTAAAATTTATAAAATCTCTCATATTACATTTTGTGCATTTTATTTTAGTAGATATTTTCAAATAGTAGCCATTTTCTTGTATGCTGCATTGATTTCAATTTATGAATTACAATCAAAAAAGTCCTGACTCACAATCATAATCTAGTCATCAACGCCAGCCTCAATCCTTGGACCTACAAAGTTGAAATTTTGCACAGAGATTCCCTTTATGAAGTAGACAAGAAATAAGGCCGGACTTTTAGAAATTCCCTCAGGATCACGGGATACGAGACGAAGATGGGGATCATTCGCTAATCTCTTAGTTTGAGACCTTCCCATACTGGGACTTGGATAGTATTTGTACATTCTTATAGGATAGATTATACTTATTTATACTACTCATATAATAATTGTAAAAATAGGTATTATATGTTATTGGTATTATATTTTATTAACAAATACACATAATAGAAATAGATAGTAATAGATTATTTACATATAATTTTACGCAAACTTTGTTGCTTGTACACCGGGAATATACTCTCTTTCTCTTCCTTCGTTCAGCTACGAAATGCTCGACTAGGTGGAGGGGAATATGTATACCTACGAAAAAACCAACCATCCCTTCTTCGCCTTCATCCTTCTTGGCTTTTGGCTTGGGATCACGAACGGTAAGCATTTATTTAGTAAGGGAGTAGACCTCCCTACTGAAAAAAACCTATTTTTCTTGCGACAATCCTACTAAAAACCATTCTCTGCCACGAGGGTGGATTAGGGCCACGACAAGAGCGGCAGACACCGAGTTCTCCCCGCGTCTGACTCTGAAGTTCTGGACGTAGCCACGACACCAGTCATTACGTATTACTAGTGTGCTGTGTTGGTGTGATCTCCAATCTTATTAGTTATTCTCGCCAGACGCCGGCCGGGTCTACACGCGAGTATTAACAATAATCCCATTAAAAAACACATTCACAGGAAGGTGCCACGATGTGGATTAATTTGAATTCTATCGTGATAATTGCCCGTGTTCATTCACTATGAAACATACGAAACACTTAAGTATATACGTAATTTATGCACATTATTTTTCTGGAGCTTGTTAGTAACAGCAATGTTGGTCCGGTTACGAATGGTGTTATAATAAAATTATTGTAAAATGTTTTTGTTTTGTTTATATAATTTTAACGCAAATTTTGTTGCGAAACAAATTACAAAAACACAATGTTTTGAAAAAAAAATCCACGAGCAGGATTTGAACCTGCACCCTTCTGACATACCGGGTCAGGTGCTCTTCCAATTGAGCTATCGTGGTTCTAACCAGCCCGCCGAAATAATTCAACACTACTTACTTTTTACTTTGAAAGCCAAAGGCGCCAATTCAATGTCAACAACTACCGTCATTAACATCTGATCGTAATATTTTTACAAATACTAAAGATCAGTTAAGAAGTAGAAAATTATTATTTTATTATTTTTATTATATTATTAGCCCTCACGGTCCCACTGCTGAGCAAAGGCCTCCCTCCATTTCTTTCACCCTACGTAAAAGTACTTATATAAAAACAAAACTGAAATCTAATTTTATTCAAATGAGTTTGAGATGTTTGTTGTGATTCTCAATTTCTCATTTTCTTGATTACATAACATGGGGATAAACATGGGGTGTGCGTGTAGCTTTATATTGTCACTCACTAATTAACGCGTTTAATTAATTAATAATTAACTTTCCACAACTTTATTTCACTTGATGTTTAGTGACGCACAGATAGACCGCTTGCACGGACACGGATCTCGGAACAGCTCGGGACAGTCCGAGCGCATCTGTTGCGAGACTCCGTGTAATAATACATACCGCGCTCGAGCAACGCACAGATAGACCGCTTGCACGGACACGGATCTCGGAACAGCTCGGAACAGTCCGAGCGCAGCTGTTGCGAGACTCCGCGTAATAATACATACCGCGCTCGAGCAACGCACAGATAGACCGCTTGCACGGACACGGATCTCGGAACAGCTCGGAACAGTCCGAGCGCAGCTGTTGCGAGACTCCGTGTAATAATACATACCGCGCTCGAGCAACGCACAGATAGACCGCTTGCACGGACACGGATCTCGGAACAGCTCGGGACAGTCCGAGCGCAGCTGTTGCGAGACTCCGTGTAATAATACATACCGCGCTCGAGCAACGCACAAATAGACCGCTTGCACGGACACGGATCTCGGAACAGCTCGGAACAGTCCGAGCGCAGCTGTTGCGAGACTCCGTGTAATAATACATACCGCGCTCGAGCAACGCACAGATAGACCGCTTGCACGGACACGGATCTCGGAACAGCTCGGAACAGTCCGAGCGCAGCTGTTGCGAGACTCCGTGTAATAATACATACCGCGCTCGAGCAACGCACAAATAGACCGCTTGCACGGACACGGATCTCGGAACAGCTCGGGACAGTCCGAGCACAGCTGTTGCGAGACTCCGTGTAATAAATAATACATACCGCGCTCGAGCAACACACAGATAGACCGCTTGCACGGACACGGATCTCGGAACAGCTCGGGACAGTCCCGCGAACCTCCTAATTTAGAGGCGGTTGGTTTGAATGGAGGTAAGAATAAACCGATAAACAATGGCTTTACAGTCTCCAGAGTCAAGAGATCAAAACGTACGTACCTACACGAGCACTGACCCCACACCGCCCCGTTGGGCGGTGCGGGGTCAGTGCTCAAACAACACAACAACAGATCAAACAACTGCTGCATTCTAAATTAGTTAAAAAAAAAATAAGAAAAAAAAGTTTGTCTTACTTCAACCAATAAGATCGTTTAAGTTATAGGTACTTATTGGTTCCCCGAATTTGGTTACCTTTATTGCAATATTCTTATAAAAAAAATCATACTTGTATCGTATAAAACGAGTGTCTGCTGCGAACGCTCGTTCCATACAAACTTACTTTATATACTTTTCATTTTAAGTATATGAAATTGGTAATTTGACTTGGTTTTTTCTTTATCTGTCACTTTTCAAATTGGTTGCTATAAAGGTACGCAACATAAAACGTAAATCTCAAACTGAAACTATCTTAGCTAATTAATAAACTAAGTTTTTGTGATCAATAAAAGTTACAGTGACCTTTGTACCTAATTGTTCAGTCATTTTGCATAACCCTGTAAGTAATTACGACGGAGAATAGATTGAAATTTTGTGAAATAACGACAATATAAACGTTATAGGTATACATACACAAAAGCTAAAAAGCTGATGTAAGCTGTGTGAAAATAATGTTAATGAGCTTAATTTTTTTGAAAACAATAGTCGTGGACCTTTGGGAATGAGCCGTCTAATCGCGAGTAGGTAATGTGGGTAAAAGACTTTTAAAACATTATAAGAGAATAGCGATTGCTATATTCTAATAAGATTGGAAATTTCGTATTAATAACACTGCCGTCTCTTTTGATTAGGTGAAAAATATAGTTTTCCTCACAGGCATAATATCGTTTATCATTTAATTTATATTCGTAATAAATATATAAATATTATCTTTGTCATTATGGCATGCGATAGATGATGCAACAGCAATATGATTAAGTTACTTAGCACTAGTCAGCTTATATGAACAAATAATGGGAACATTTCAAACAATCTACATCGCGGCGCGAAGCCTGCAGTTGCGGCGCGCTGCGACCGCAGACCGCAACACCAGTAGTGTAGCAAACCGCAGAGTTCACACGTACAACGCGTACAAGCACAAGGTGCGGGATGCGGGAGTGACTGAGGCATTGTTCCATGCATTGTGCAGCCGCGGCATGACGCCACGTTTAGAATAGAGGCGACCACGACGGCAGGCCGCACTGCGGTCAACCGCAATACGGTGCAGTCTGCGGTCCGTCTTGGGCTTGTACCTTAACACGATGAATTCAAAAAAGGTTGGTGCGACATGACTAACAGTTCGACACCTCTGGACAAGCATACGCTTAGGGGAACCAATTAGGGAAACAAGACAATTCTTGAATGTATCTTGTGCAGTCTTGCTAATGCCAGTTCCAAGTAAAATGCGGCCCTTATTATGAGAATTCGTTCATAAGACGTACGAAAGGCATACCTTCGCGTTCGTTACGCGAAGTCCCGCAGACGCATACTAATAAGTTTCCCGAAACACCCGAACACGAATAAAAAGAAAATCAAGTTTGAATGTAGGACTCGCATAATTAACTCAATTGTGAAACGTAGTAGCTTAATGAATTAGATGATTTACATAGGTAATCCGAAGTTAAATAAACAAACGTTCGGTGTATGTATAACGATTTCACTATCATTGTGCAATAATTTATTTGTTTGAAAATGTTGTCAACGAGTAAATGACGAGTTAAAGAAAAAATATCAAAGTAACTTTACTAAAAAAAGCGAATCAAAAATATGAGCTATAGCTGAAATCAATTCATAAATGAATATAATAGTTTCGTTACATAATTGATTCTATGAACGCGCGCAATTGAAATTTACACGCAACCGCATCTTAGAAATACGATACACGCATTGCCATCTAGGAGGGACGGTCAAACTAATGTAGTCAAAATAAACACCTACTCCACACTAGATGTCACTGTCGTCGAAACATTAAAATTAAAACTTGCTTACCACGTCACCTAGCGGTGAGTAGTGAAACTAACATCTCACTTGTACAGCAACCATCCCAACAGCGCCATCGCGCGAAAAGCACTGCATCCAAAGCGCACTTTCAAAACTTTTATTTTGTCAACACAACTTTTTCAGTTTTTTTTTTGTTATTTTTTTTGCTAATTTCACTAAATCTGTGGTACACATTTCACAATAGCACTTGTTATATTGCATTACAGTTGAACTTATCTGAAACAATAAAAAAAACATAAATTAAAACATGTGGTCATTTCTCAAATAAAAGTGATAAAGTTTGGAATATGTTATGTGGTTTGGATAAAACTTGTGCAATAAAATAGTGCTATGGCTAATAACCATAGTAGTTAATAAGTAGTTATTCTAACATGATGATGTGTTAAAATTTATTTTATGTATGTTTATAAAATACTAAATGAAAATTGCAATGCTAAATTCATATAATGCGAAACATTGCCTTCATAGTTTATTTTAATTTCCATAAACTATTTCAGATCTTAAGGAGCAGAGCGTTATCACTGAAGTACCGAGTACATTGAAGACACTCTCCACATCTGTTTGCAAAAAGTGATACCTAGTTGTATAACAATGATTAAAGGAAAAAATACTAATTTAAGGAAAATTTACAGTGTTCTTAGTTTTCTTTTATTAAAATATATGATTATTTTTAACTAGGTTTTTGGTTTGAATTGTTAGGACATGAACAAATCTGCCATGTGACCATAAATAATTTTGTGCATGGCTGGTATGTAACCAAGTTTGAAGAATTATTTACTGAAATCTTTAATTTTAATAAAGTATTTTAAAATGGCAGGACTGAATGGATGGATGGATAATGGATGATGTATGAGGGATGAAAAACACATGTTCTTCTAACAATTAGGAAGTAGACCTTTTAAGCAAAAGACAGTGTGTTTAAGCCTTTGAGTCTTCTAGTAGTTACAAAACAGTTTTTACTGCAATTTATACATTGTTTAATTAGTTTTGAATCAAAGTTTTAATCGAAATGATGGTCTCATGTGTTTAGACTAATCGGTATAATCTAAATTCTTTGGTATTCAAAGCTAAATACATACCACTGACACTTTATCCCACGAGGCAATAATCCATGGGCGAAAATCCATCGTACTAACCTGTTCTATTAACCACTGTCTAATACCACTTGATTTCGAATCATAAAACAACACGTTTATATTTGAAAACGCCTAACTTTCGACTGCAATTCCTTAATATGTTCGAATAGAAACTTTTCCGGTACTAAAAATGCCTTTTCAGGAGGCTAAATCACTGAAACATTGAATTATTAGCCTGAAAATGAGAAGCACGTGCACATATAATGCACTTTATGAACATCACGAATTAAGCTTAACTTGTGAGTTGAGACATAATATTGCACGAAAACGTTAGAATCAATCAATGCATCAATAATAAAAGATTTTTACACGTGAACTTCATAACCAATTCGAATTACAGCGGCCGAAAAAACTACACAAAGAAAACATATGATCGATCGAACTCAATATGCACATGGACTAGTCTATGGTCGCCTGCTACTGTCATCGCTCAACAGAACTGTTAACAGTTTCGGCCAGAAGAGGGCGCAGCGTACGCTCTTATATTTCTCTATCACCTCAGACCGCACCCGTGACTTATCTTATACGGGTATTGCTCTTCCAAATTTGCCACAGGGATATTTTAAGTGTTTGTGTTTAATTGCTAGCGTCGATATTATAACCACTCATAAAATATTTACGTATTAAAATACTTACTCAAAAAGTTGAATCAGCCAGCGCTAGGTATTAAGAAACAATAATTTCGGAGTCATTGTAAGAACTACTTTACTTCATCACGATTCACGACTCAAAAACAGGCACATATATTTGATAGGTGTTACACAACTTTACTGTACACATCACAACTTCAATTTCCAATATAATAAAGCGGCTATATCTATATATATTTAGGTAACTCACCGCCTCTAATTACAGGAACGAGTTATTAGTGTGTTATAAAGTTGTCATCAAAGCCTGAAACAAGAGATATTATTACTTAACATCCATCGTTTAAAAATAAAAAAATATATATTTTGTAATTTTGTCTAATCCTGAAAGTGAAGCAAACCTAAGAAATGTTTTTTTATGTGTACGATTAGTATGATGATACTTAAGACAAGTATACAAAAAATATCTGTTTTCTTACTAGGACAAGACTGTCTCGAATTATGTACTTGTGAAGTTATGACTTAAAATAGGTAAGAAGTATTTTAAGTAAACTTTGAGCACAAAACGTTAGTGTATGTATACTTAAATGTTTCCAAAAATGTATTTTTAGTACACATTTCATGTCACGAGCATTCGTGGCTGTATATACCTACCTATAAAAGTACCTATTGAAATTTTATTTATCTCTATTTAAACTCACCGGCTCATTCTCCACCCACAGACTCTCAAACTCCTTCTCAAACTTGTTGACGATGTTAGTATGTGAAGTAACAATGACGCTCTCGTGGTTTGAGATCATTGCCTGGGTGGACCAATTTAATGAACCAGACATGACGAAAGGCTTCACTTGTTTACTTCTGGCTAGTTGTTTCGTGCCATTATTATACAACTTAACGTGCACGTTTAGTTTTTCAGCGTGGGACTTTAAGATGCTTTTACGCTTAACTGCTTTAAGTCCATCGATGATACAGAATTTATGATGCATAAGTATAGATTTCTTGTTTGTCTGCACTTGAATAAAACCTGTAAATTAACAAATCCATAAGCAATCTGTATAGTATTTTTAGATAATAGAAATAGTTATAGAATGGTACTATTGTTACTTACTATACTCCATTAGCTTATTAATTTGTGACTGGGGTGTGCATGCCATGTCGCTGTCAACGACTATTCTCACCAAAACGTGCTTTTGCCCCAACCTTATTATATGTTCTGCTATTTCACTGCTAGTAATAAGATACATACACACATCTAATGTTTCACGTGCCGATTTGATGTATTTTATTAATTTAAAGCAATTTAACTCCCTGCTTTCACAAATAGTTATATCTTTATTAGGTGGAACTTTTATTGTGTGACGGACGATATCATCCGAAAATAATATAACATCATTAATCTCACGATTCTTAATAGATAAGGCGTCGCATGTATCCTTGTAGGGCGCTTCAGGTTGTGATTTCGTCTTAGTAAAGAAATATTTGTATATTTTCTTCGCAACTTGAGATGCTACAACTGCAGTAGCGGTGGATGCTAGCAAAAACTTCGCACTTTTCCAATCCATGATTTATAGAATGATGTTATTACACTATTTAGCCACAAATTAATAATTTATCGTTTTGGTTATCTTTAGTCCACCATGTTGTCCACGCATCTAATAATAGCTATTGTATTAAGATACACCCCCATCAATTTAAAAATACAAAAATAATAATTCCAATCCTACCCTCAAAACATTATTTATTGTTTTAAATTATTTTATAGATTAAAGCATCTATTTACAAGGCTTTCGTTGTTTTTGTCAAACTATATGAAAAAAATGAAATGAAAAATGAAAATGAAATTATATATTATACAATTTCAATAAAACTGTTTCATATTGTTTCACAACTAAAATAAGAAACAATTTGGCTCAGTGTTGAGGCTCTTGGGTAAATGCAACTATTAATAAAAACCTTTTTAATTTCGAATCGATTAGGCTTAGATAAATACGTATTTCTTAATTAATCGGTCATACTAGTATATTCAATTGCTTGCATAAAGGAAATCATTCACAATCGATAACCCTAGTTGAAAATTCTAATTTGTGAAAACTATTCGTTCAGTCATAGACAAGCAACCAAATAAATGAATGAGTAGAATTCTTCTCTGCTGCTGGCTGTTAGCTGATTCTAATTCTGTTGTTGTAATGTTGTTGATGCAGAGAATGAAAATGAAGTCGATCGGACATATCTAATATTTTGCATCTTTGTTTAATTTCATAATTGATAATCAGCGTGACGGTGGATGAGTCTTTTAGTTAGATTGTAATTATGTAAACTTTATCAAAGTATTGTAAAGTAAAAATTGTAAAGCGTTAAACGCGCAAAGATGCCAAAAATACCTAATAAAACTGAAAAATCTCATGAAGAAGACGAGGACTATGAAGTAGTTTCCTTTGAAGACTTTTGCGACAAAAGTCCAGGATCAAAAACGGACTTGTTGACATTGAACGATAACATTAACTATCGCCTTTGTTACGAGAGTGATAAGTCGCCGAATTTCGCTGAGAAATATGGTGAACCCTCGAGCAGAGATGCTGAAAGTCACACGGAGACCTCATTGAACGGTTCCAAGAATGTTACTTTCAAGAGAAAGCTTTCTAATACATTTGCACCATTTGGAAGGTCTGCTACATCTGGTAGGGCTCCACTCTTCAGCGGCGTTATACCAAAGTCAAGAAATGAAGGAGAGTCCAGTTCTAGAGAACATCGGTATGCTATACAATATATATTTAATTTTAATATGAGTAGGTAGTTCTTATAGGCTCCTTACAAATAAATAAAGAATAAGGTCCAAATAGTTATTCTGTATTTTGTTCCTGTCATGTAAACGTCATTTCAAATTACAGTAAAAGAAACAAAACACAGAATAACTATTCAGACCTTATTCTTTGTTTATTTGTAAGGCACTTAAAGTTTTTATTATTATGCTGTTTACCTTTTTATAAGCTGTGTACATTCAACCTACATAACAATATCATAAATAACGATTCAACCACTCATATGCGGCGAGCACTGATCTGTGCCCTAAATAACAACTGCTAATGCAGCCGGGACCAACGACTTTACATATCTTCTGAAGCACGGCAATTTTAATTATTTTATCACTAATATCTGAAATATGCATAATAGGAAAATATTTCAAATATTTTAAAATTTTTAGAAATTTCAAATTTTGAAATCATTTATCATCATCACTATAACTACATATTGTTCTTAATCCATATGTCTACTGACTTACATAGTAGTATTTACATAGTTGTTTCTATTAATACCTACATTAATTCTGACATGGCAGTAAGCAGTATTCATATTTAGAAAACATCACATACATGGATCTCAAGGTAAGTAGCTCTATAACACGTGCCTCTTGAAATATTGATGATGGAGAAACCAACGAAACATTTGTATTTATAATGTAAGTTAGAATTAGGACTCATTTACTATTATAACAATGTTTTCTGTGACTAATGATTCACTGCGATTGTTAATATTTCTGAATATCAATATGACTGACTGCTTTGTGGTGTCTGGACTTTGATCTATAAATAAATTATTAATATGCAAGAAGTAGATACAAAATGTAGGACAGTGCAATAACATTTCAAAATGTTATCCAACACTGTGACAATAACATCTTTGCTTATAAATTCAATTGTAGTTATTATTATTAAAGTTTTGTAGAGTTGAGTTAATTATGCTAAAGCAACTTATAATATAATAGTAATGCAACCATGTACAAGGTATTTAGATCCCTCATTAACATATATTATGACATCTTTGTAAACTATTTTATAGGTAATCTATTTTTCTTAGATTGTTTTTTAAATGCTATTTTTAAATTGAAAAACAAGGCAATTCTATACCTTCTTTCCCCTTTAGCATTTGATATTAATAATTTAAATAGTTATATGTAGGTTTATCAACAACTAAACCGTTAACCGTAACTTTTCTAGCTCATAATCTCAAAAGTTCTGTTGCAGAACTTCTGTTAAGTATGGATACAATAATATGTCAAAATTAATGCATCGTTAAATCCTTAGTTTTAATATGTTGTGCTCAGGTATATATGTATGTACCTATTTTTGTTGTTTTAGGTATCAAAGATTTTCTGAGCAACGCAACTGGTTGCAACGTTCTTGGGAGTTGGTATCGAGCGCTGGACCAGGCATGCTGGGGATGACGTTGGTGTGCGCGTTATGCGTAGGCGCGTGGTGGGCGGCCAGCGGAGCCCTAGGCGGCGCGTGGGGAGAAGAGCACTACAGGTACGCAGGTTACACAATTCAAAAATGTTAACATCTGAAAAGTTGAAAAAAAAAAACAAACGAGGCTATTTATTCATTGTATGCGTTTTTACAAAATTTGGGTAATGTGCCTCAAAAATGTTACTGCAGTGTTCATGCTTCATAGTTATGATTATACACAACTGAGATGGTTCTGCAGGTGACTCATGTTTGTTAGGTAGGTACTCTTTAGTAATCATAATAGTCCTTTTCGTTTTCATATAGATACAAGTATTGTATTATAGTATGTACATGCCTTATTACTTAAATAAAAGTAAAAGTAAGTAAAAGTAAAATTGATGCATTACCCTTTGTACAAGATGATCCAGATGTACTTTATAGTAATCTTTTTAATTTAATTAAGACCGAATACAACCATGTGTTTACACCAAAAACAATAAAAATTACTCATAAACTTAAGTTCTGTGACTGGGCCACAACTGGTATATATAAGAGTAGAAATAAATTATATGATTTATATAGTTTAAAACAATATAACCAAAATGTTAATTTTACGCAATATGTAAAGAATTATTCGAAAATGTTTAAAAAAGTGTGCACAGTAGCAAAATCTAATTACCTTAAAGAAAAAATTAAAAAGTCTAACAATAAAATTAAAGCCACTTGGGACATTATAAACCGTGAAACAGGTAAATTTAAACCACGGGATAATACTTTCACTTTAAAAGTAAACGACAACTTAGTCAATTCAGATTCACAAATTGCTAATATTTTTGATGATTTTTTTGTAAATATACCTGTAATAACAACGTCAAATTTAGATTCATCACCAGAAGCTGCACAAACTTTACTCCAAAAATATGTACCAAAATGTAATCTTTCCTTTCAATTTAAATACATTGATTCAATGAATATTATTAAAACATTTAAATCACTTAAAATGAAAAACACGAGTGATTTGTGGGGTATATCTATTAAAGTAATTAAGAATATTATTCATTCTATTGCACCGTATCTTGCTGAAATTTTTAATAACTGTGTCGATAAAGGAATCTTTCCTGATCTTATGAAGTTTAGTAAAGTTATACCTTTATTCAAATCAGGGAACAAAGAAGATCCCAGTAACTATCGGCCCATTTCAATATTACCAGCGCTAAGTAAAATTTATGAAAAAATCATACTCGAACAGTTGATGTCATATTTTAACACAAACAACCTTTTACATAGTAAGCAATATGGCTTTACTAAGGGTCGTTCTACTACTGATGCAGGTGTTGCTCTAATAAAACATATATTTGATGCCTGGGAGAAGTCTCAAAACGCTCTTGGTGTTTTTTGCGACTTGTCCAAGGCTTTCGATTGCGTTGAGCACCGGACTCTGGTGATGAAGCTTCATTATTACGGTCTCAAAGATTTTGCACTAAATTTAATACAGTCATATCTCAGCTCTAGAACACAAACTGTTGATATAAATGGTACTAAATCATCTGGTTCACATGTAAGAATGGGAGTTCCACAAGGGTCGATTCTTGGTCCTTTCCTTTTCTTGATTTATATTAATGACTTGCCATTCTTTGTAGAGAACTTTTGTGAAATTGTATTATTTGCAGATGATACTTCACTCATTTTTAATGTAACTAGGTGTAGGACTAATTATGAAAATGTAAATAAAGCTCTTTCAGAGGTACTCCGTTGGTTTACTATTAATAATTTACAGCTTAACGCTAAGAAAACAAAATGTATTAAATTTATATTACCAAATGTCAAATATGAACCAACCGATATTAAAATAAACGGTGATCAATTAGATTTGGTAGATTCTACAGTCTTTTTAGGCATAACCCTTGACTCAAAGCTTCAATGGAATCCTCATATATCGAAATTGGCCGGTAAACTCAGCTCTGCTGCTTATGCCATTAGAAAAATTAGGCAGTTAACAGACGTTGAAACTGCTAGAATGGTCTATTTTAGTTATTTTCACAGTGTCATGTCGTATGGCGTCCTACTGTGGGGAACAGCGGCTGATATTGAAACTATATTCATTTTACAGAAACGAGCAATAAGAACAATCTATAGACTCGGATCACGAACTTCCTTAAGAAATCTTTTTAAGGAGATTGGTGTCCTGACAGTTGCATCTCAATATATTTATAATTGTATAGTTTTTGTACGTTGCAATATTAACTCCTATACTAAACATGGTGACGTACACAATTTAAATACTAGGAATAAGACAAAACTTGTAATGCCACTGTTCAGGTTACAGAAGGTTCTTGGTTCTTTCTTGGGGCAAGGTATACACTATTACAATAAAATACCAAGTACTGTACTAGATTTACCTTTAGATAAGTTTAAAAAACATGTGAAATCTATATTACTTTTAAAAGGTTATTATACAGTCAAAGAATATTTAGATGATAAAACAGCTTGGTTATAATGAAAAACATATACTCTATTTGAATTAATATAATAAAATTAATTTATATAATTTTTATACTGATATGATAGCCTTTATCAGCAGTGTCCTACAGATAACAAACAGCGTTGCGTTAAATAGATCATTAAGTTTTTATTTAGAGTATCTTGAGTATGTCATGCTCTCTTTATTTGTCTCTGCGGTGGTGGCGTGTGCGTCGGGTCGTTACGTTCCCTAAAATATGGTTGAGCGAAGCGATGGCTGATTCATATGTCATACTCGTGAACGGGTGCTGCCTGTGGAGGCTGGTCTGCTCTTGCATACTTATCTTATTTTTAATATTATTTACTGTAGTTTGACTTGGTTTTTCTTAACCAATTTTTTTTTTTTTTTTGAGTACTGTAGTGGTACTGTATGACATTGTGGAAATTGAAACTTTTACCTGATGTTTTGTTAACTTAGTTTTTTTTTTATTTTTTTATTTTTATTTTGTGATATTTTTGTTTTTTATTTATATGTTGTGGTTGTCTTCTATAATTTTGTGTTTATTTGTAATGGAAAGTGTCCTGCTATGATAGGGCATTTTCCAATATTTTTGACGCTGTAAGGGAGAAAAGAGCTGGACACTTGCTGAGTTTCTTGCCGGTTCTTCTCAGTACAAGATCTCCCGCCCAGAGTAGACTTACGAACCGATGGCATAGTGACATTCACAAGAGCTACTTGTAGCCTAAACTGAATAAATGATTTTGAATTTTGAATTTTTTTTTTGAAAGAAAACTTAATTTAAACCTTAACCTACTGAGTTACATTTACCAAATGGGATGTTAACCATATGGGATCTAGCGATGTCAGCCTACGCCCCAATTTAACTCGAAAATAATAAAAGCTGGATTGAGCTAAATCTAGCTGAAAAGTTACCAGTGCATGCCGTCTCAAAATAATGTTTGAAGTGTCTATGTATAATTTTCTTTCAGAAAGCTATGGGAGCGTGCTCATCCCGACAACACGAAAAAGCCACCGACTCCAATGACTTATGAAAAGGCGAGAATCTCTTTTAACTTTTGTGCAGTTAAGAGCGTATAGCCCAGTAACGCATTCTCTTTAATGTAATAATAACTATCATAAAGCTTCCAAGTTAATAGTTATGATTCTTAATCATAAATAAGTTATACTCGTACTATTTCGTATTCTTATACGAGTTCCCACGGCTAATCTTCGAAGGCAAAAATCCGCAACGCAAATGGCTGGACGACATCAAAACGTGGACTGGACTAGTTATCGCCAGTTAAAACAAGCTATGTGGGATCGCAGAAAATATTGTAAAAATTTTGTGTACTGATCTCCAAACATCAGTGCCATGAAGTTGGCACTAAATGATATGATGATACTCGTATAAATTATAATTCGTACTTTTTTACAAGCTTTTTTTAGTTTTTTTAAATTAATTATTATGAGCTTAAGGTCTCCTCACCGGATCGGTACGTTTTCGTTTCGGTACCGCCTCTGCACCGAATCTGTACAGATTTTGTGCTGAAAAACATTTCCTGACAAGCTCTGGATGTTTTTGGCACGGTATAGATGCGTGGTGAGGAAGAGGCCTTACTTTCATGCATTAGCATTACTTTTTAATTTCTTAACTGTAATTCAATTTAACTCCTGTTATGGTCCTGATAAGATAAGATTTAAGTGTAAAGTTTGCGGTCTATACTCGCTTGTACTGCTGTTATTAAAAAAAAGGCACACCCTTAAGTAAAGTATACTCATTGTTCTTCTTTCTCCTTATAGATTTTACCTGAATATCGTTACCATGATCACAACAACCTCAGCACAAAGAACAAAAGTAATAGCACGGAGTTTACAAGGAAAAACTCAATTTTGAATAAGAAAAGTTACATGGAACGGCCGCCAGAGGTCCTGAAAGATATATGCGCGAGAGTTGAAGATAACATGCGCTTCGATTGCTTCCCGCAGGCGAATGCTAATGAGAATGATTGCATTAAAAGAGGTGGGTTTCCCTTTAGTAATCGTGATTTGTGCCTTGCTATGTTCATTTGTAGACGCTAGCATGTTGTTTGCAAACCTTTTAGTGTTCTAAAATATTAGGGGCCTTACTAAAGAGTAAAAACTTGGAATAATTATTCAAAGCTTAAACTATGTTTATTAATACGGGGGTATATATTATGTAACTTATATAACTTGAAATTGTTTCAATGTGTGTTCCTAACAAAATATATTCATATATACACAAAGTTTGTCAGGCCTTTTTTAGGGTTCCGTATTTTAAAGAAAAAAACGGAACCCTTATAAGATCACTTTGTTGTCCGTCTGTCTTTCTGTCAAGACCCTTTATCTCAGGAACGCGTGGAGGTATCGATTCGAAATTAAAAACTATATACTCAGGTCTGCGGTCCCTTTAAGCTGTGAAAAAATCAAACTTCTAAGTTAACGAAAAAAAAGATACGGCCGTTTATGTCCAAAAAACGTATATTTTGACACTCTCAAGGGAATCAAAATTCATAGGATACTTGCCGTTGACCTAGAACTATGAAGTTTGGCAAGTAATATCATCTTATACTATCATTTGCATAAGCTTAAGCAGATTTTTAATTATTTATGATGTATTTTTTTATTTATGACGAATAATGAAAAAAGAAATACCTTTTCTCCCCTTTTACATGTATAAGTACCTAATAACTTTGGTGTATGTACCTAACAGTTTGCACTGTTATGCGTACCTAATTAGTCTTTTTTTTAAGTTTTGTAATTAAATAATCCTAAATAGGGACCTACCTACTTAAGTAATTGTTGGTTTTGGAAACTCAATTTCGGGTAAAGTTCAAGACTCGATTCCTGAACTATATAATATGTTCCCATAAATTTGTACGGAACTTTCGGTGGGAGTCCGACTCGCACGTATCCGGTTTTTTTAGTTTAAATATAACAATGTTGTTAGGAGTCATTGTAGGTAGAATATAATTTGTGGTATTACTAATAAATGTATATTTTACTTATTTATTGAATTAGGTAAGATTTTCAGCATAATAACTGGAATTAAGTCTTTAATCGCCGTGGTGGTCACCGGTGACCGACAAACAATAAATTTTCTGTTGTGTCTGGTTTTGCGGCAGTCAACGTGTTAAACTATAATATAATGATTAGTCATGTGTGCCTAAGCGCCATTTACAAATCTTCACTAGTATATCTTTATTTTGTTAGGTTGCTGTTGGCGCGTGCCCGACCAAAAAGGAGACATACCCTACTGCTACTACCCTCCGCAATACGACTCGTATAGGTTCCTGAACATGACTGAGGATAAGCACTCGGTGACGGTGTACTACGAGAGGGCGCGACCTTCAGGTTACCCGGATGACTTTGAAGTGGCCAGGATAGACTTCAAGTGTATGTCAGATGATGTGCTGCAGATAAAGGTGGGTGGAATAGTTTAATTGTTATTGTTCAGGGTGCCTAGTGTGAGTTTTGTTTACTAGCCGCACTGATTCGATTACGAAAACGAAAACGATAATTAGTATGGCATTGAAGCAGCGCCTCCTGGCGACATACGAGAAGAGTTAAAACTTTTCCATACAAATTATTGTTTTCGTTAACGTGATCGAATAGTGAATGAAACTCGTACTTGGCACCCTGTTATGTCATTTCTATTTGATTTTTTATATTATTTTAGAGGTTTTTTTTGTAATACTCGTACATTTTGAAGGACATTCTAGTGATGAATAATTTTTTTTTTTTATTTGGATGTGTAGTTTCTGAGATTATCTCTTAAATCTATACTTACAAATTTTACCTCTATAATATTAGTAGCGCATACCATAAATAAATCACGGCGTGATCACGGTCAAACGGGAGTATTATACTCCCGGTGGCATTCAGACACTGTCTGTAACTGTAACCATAAGGCTGCGTTTCCACCAGAGCTGTGGGAATTAGCTAAAAAGCAATGCGTTTGAATAAATCTGGCAATAGGACTGCTTCATATTTCTTGCCTCTATCACGGTGTGAAATTAAGTTATCCCATTGATGGATATGTTTCTCACACATCTCATTGCTACTCGCACACCTCTGATGGAAACGCAGCCTTATTTTCGCGAGCGGAGGCTAGTTTTACATTTATAACACACTATTTATAAGCACTATTTCTTTGTTATTGTCAATAATACTTAATTTTTTGATAACTTGCAGATATACGACGCTGAGAACAAAAGGTTCGAGCCGCCCTTACCCGAGATCGCGACGGTGGCTTCCCCGCTCGCCGCGATGCAATACCGAGTGGAGGTGAACGCCTCCGCGGTCGGCTTCAAGGTCGTTAGGAACAGCAACAACGTCACTATGTGAGTTGCTACACGCCAATGTCCTTATAATTTTGTTTTTATTTATTCATGATTATGGATACTAGTCCTTCAGTCGAAAACTTAATTTATACGTTTTTCTCCTGTCTTGTTTCCTGTATGATGATGACGAATGATAATAGAAATGAGAAGTGAGAAATGATAGACCCCCCAACCCCTCGAGTATCTCAGTAAAGATCTGGGGCTTTACTAAGTCCTCGGGCAGACTTCTTGAGAGAATTTGAAAAGTAACGTTGCACTGTTTTGTTTCATATGCCAACAGTCATGCACACTCACGAACACTTAACGGTTCATAATTCACCATTATTTCACATTAATATTCGACATAAAACAAATTTTAGAAAATAAAACAAAACCGCAGACATGACTCTTCACTTTCCCGCCAAGAATTCCCAATGTCCTTATAAGTAAGATAAGATAGCCAGTTCCTCAGTGTTTAAAGATTTTGAGTGATTCCGGTAGAATTGCATTCTACGTTCGGATCGTTACTTAACATTTATTAGGTAAGATAAAGGCCAAGTGCTTACCCGTCTATAACAAAAAAAGGTGAGCAATAGATGATAGTGACTGCAGCTAAAAGAATTGGAAAACGGTAACGCAAATAGCGTAGGGCGATGATGAATATGACGCAAAAAGACCAATATTCAATATTAGGTCGCGTGTTGTGAGAAACAACAACAATATGAGAGAGTTTGCTGATTATCACTGGGCATTTTCAGTTTCACCGGGCTTTTTAGGGGGCGGCGAGAAACTTAAAGGGTTTCTCAAACCGTGTGAAACGAAGCACCGTCAGAGGTTTTCTAGAGGGAACGGCATCACGCACTAGTGCGTGTCCCCGTGGCCTACTAGATTCTCCGAGGGGTTCGGATCGGATCGGGGAGCGGAATAACCTGAGGGCGCATCTAAAAGCTCCCCCTCTAAGACCTCGGCTCGGGTTAACCGGGCCGTGGTGGTGGGGAGAAGCGCCCAGGTACATGTCCGTACCTGGTATAGAGCGCGTGTGAACCGGCTCTTCGTTCCCTTGTTCTACGAGTACGGTGTCTTGGGCCTAAACTAGTGTGCATGTTTAGTGTATTCTGTGGCATTTAGAGGATCGGGCTGTAAGTTGTACTCAGTATTAGGCAACCTTTGGCTCGTAAGGAGCACCAATAATATCACTTTATGAGCGTACACGTAGGTGCATATACATTTATTTTATCTATCAATTATTTATTATTCTGGTAATTTATAATTTTAAGCAAATTTTGTTGCGAACAAATATTAAACTTCAATTTTCAATTATTACAAAAATAATATTATTGATAATTTTCTTTCAATTCTTCTGTACGACGACCTCCGTAACCGAGTGGCTTGCACGCCGGACGATTCTCGATTCTAGAATTGACCCGACCCAGGTCGGGTCAATGTCGAAAACGAACTTTTCGATATTGTGTCGGGTCTGGGTGGTTGTGGTACCGTCGTTGTTTCTGATTTCCATGAAACGAGTGCTTTAGCTACTTACCTTGGGATCAGAACAATGTTTGTGATGATGTCTCATATTTATTTATTTATTTATTCTAGTGTTCAAAAGCAAATTCTTGGCCAATTTATATTTTTATATTTATACTTTATAATTTCAAGTACGTATTTTGATGTAATATAATCCGTGCATCGGATTTTTTTGCACCGCACTTGGTCCACGTGGTGGTTTACGGCCCGTACTCCCTACACATCCATAGGGAAGGCTCGTGCCCCAGTGGGGACATGAAATGAGCAGAAATGTGTTATAATAATATTATAATGTATCATCATTGTTAACCTCTAAATTTGATTATTTCAGCTTCGACACCCAAGACGTTGGCGGGTTGATACTGTCCGACAAGTTCCTTCAGATGTCCGCCGTGTTGTCTACCAAATACATCTTCGGTTTGGGCGAGAGGAGAGCCCGATTCCTTGTAGACATGAACTGGCAGACTTTCGCTTTGTTCAACAGAGATCGTGCGCCTATAGAACATGTAAGAACCAAGATAAATTTTAATCTTTTTTCTTTAGTGCCGTCGGCATTTAGCACGTTTATCCATCAACCCGAGCCGGGTGTCCCAGCCTTTAGAGGCGCCCTCGGGTTGTTCCGCTCCCGCTCCGATCCGAACCCCTCGGAGAATCTGGTAGGGAACGCGGACACGCACTAGTGCGTGATGCCGTTCCCTCTGACGGTGGTTCGTTTCACACGGCTTAAGGAACCCTTTAAGTTTCTCGCCGCCCTCAAAAAACTCTCCAATAAAAATACATTTATCCAGTATATTGTAGTAGTTGATAATGGATAGAAATTGTAAATGATATCCTATACCCCTAATAAACTAAAGATGTGGGACTTTACTAAGGCCTCATGTGGTCTTAAGCGAATTTAAAATGTTATGTTGCACCGTTTTGTCTTACTTGCCAACACTCATGCATGGTCACAGACACGTAACAATAAATAATCCACCATAATATTCACACAGCCAAAACACACAGGATAATACCAATTTTGCTGAACTAACATGTTTAGTATTGCATAACTCTGACTGAACGGACTAGGATTTGGAACTAGCTCCCATAGTATATTGTTTAAAAATAGCAATCGAACGGTATATTACACATGGGAGGGTGTACTAGAGTTCATACATTTGCTGGCATCGTCCTTATCTATATTCTATATTCTATATAATATTATAAAGAGGAAAGCTTTGTATTTTTTTATTATTGTTTGTAACGAATAAGCTCAAAAACTACTGGCCCGATTTACAAAAAATCTTTCACCATTACAATGTTACATTAGCGCTGAGTAACATAGGCTATATAAAAAAAAATGGCCACCCGTGCGAAGCCGGGACGGGCCGCTAGTCCTTAACATTATAAATGCGAAAGTGGGTTTGGTATGTTGTTTGTTACCTTTTCATGCGTAAACTATTCAACCGATCATCGTGAAATTTTGTACACATATTCTCAAAAGTATAATCAAACACATAGGATACTGTTTATCAAAAGAAAAGTGAGTTTGTTTGTTTGTTTGATACGCTTTCACTCGTAAACTTTTTAACGATTTGTTTGTTTTGTTGTCATGGAAACTGTCAGAGCGGTACGAAGTCCGCCGGGTCAGCCAGTAGAATATAAAATAAAACCTCAAACGTAACTCTTCATTTTACCGCCGAAAAACTCCAATAGCACGTTTATGGTGTAAAGAGATGAAAATGTTTTTAAATTGTTTTGTTTACAATTTTTGCACAGCAAAACCTGTATGGCACGCATCCGTTCTTCATGGGCGTGGAGCCGGGAGGAGAGAGTTTCGGCGTGCTACTGCTTAACGCTAATGCTATGGGTATGTGTATTTGTATATTTCTATCTAACCTTATTTCTAAGTGGAAAATTAGCAAAATTATTTAATACTATGGCAAAAACTATTTTATTGTATTTTCTCAATATCTGTATGTAACGCCGAGCATGGCAATAACACGCTTCATGGATCTCTGTCCATCACTCAATGAGTAAGCCTGTATATCAAGACACCATAAATCATAGTAGGCAGATCACATTTTAACCAACTTCAAAAAAAGGAGGAGGTTCTCAATTCGACGATTTTTTGAATGTTTGTTACCTCACAACTTTCGACTGGGTGAACCGATTTTGATGATTCTTTCTTTATTTGCGAGCTGGTACTTCCCGTGTGGTCCCATTTTAATTTGGTCCATTTCTGATGATGGAATCCTTAAGGAATTGAGGGAACTCCTCAAATATTATGATTTTACACGTAGTTTCATAACGTACGTTTACGTACGTTACGAAAGTACGTAGTTTACACTTTATGAGCTTACACGTAGGTGCATATACATTTATTTTATCTATCAATGATTTATTATTCTTTATAGTTTTAAGCAAATTTTGTTGCGAACATATAACTTCAATTTTCAATTATTAAAAAAAATATATAATTTTCTTTCAATTCTTCTAGTGTTCAAAAGCAAATTCTTGGCTGATTTATATTTTTATATTTATGCTTGATAATTTCAATATATTATGTATATTGATCAAATTAAATCAAATCAAATCAAAATCATTTAATAGCTCTTGTAAATGTCATGCCATCGGTTCGTAAGTCTACTCTGGGCGGGAGATCTTGTACTGAGAAGAACCGGCAAGAAACTCAGCAGGTGTCAAGCTCTTTTCTCCCTTACAGCGTCAAAAATATTGGAAAATGCCCTATTATAGCAGGACACTTTCCATTACAAATAAACACAAAAAAATTATAGAAGACAACCACATGTAAAAAAACATAATTAAAAATCTAAGTTAACAGATTTACCTCAGGTTAAAGTTTCAATTTCCACAATGTCATACAGTACCACTACAGTACTCTAATAAAAGTCAAAAATTGTTTAAGAAAAACAAAGTCAAACTATAGTGAATAATACTAAAAATAAGATAAGTATGCAAGAGCAGATCAGCCTCCTGATGTAATATAATCCGTGCTTCGGATTTTTTTGCCACCATCGCACCGCACTTGGTCCACGTGGTGTTTTACGGCCCGTACTCCCTACACATCCATATGGTATAAAGCGCGTGTACTCTTCTGCTTCGTACTCTTTTTCTACTAGACTACTACACTAGACCACAGAGACGATTAAATGTGTAGTGTATTTGAGTGTGTTGAAGCATTTTGTCTGAGGATCGGGCAGGCTCATTCTCACGCCTACATATCGTTTTACAGACATAGTGGTGCAGCCGTCTCCGGCAATTACGTACCGCAGCATCGGCGGCGTACTCAATTTCTTCATAGTGCTGGGGCCGTCGCCGAGGGAAGTGTCCTCGCAGTACGCGAACCTGGTCGGGAGACCTTTCCTACCGCCGTACTGGTCGCTCGGATTTCATCTGTGCAAGTTAGTACGAAGTCTTATTTTTTATTAACAAATTAGTGGCCCGCTCGCGATTTCAGTGAACATGCCGTCGAAAACTTTGTTTTTTTAAACATTGTCCTGAAAATAGAGTAATTATTAACGGGACTCTTACCATGTTTATTATTTGTGAGTATCCGATATTTCGGCACCGTTGCATGCGCCATGATCACGGAATTACTGAAGTTAATGCAAGGAGGGTCCCAGGTAGGTGGCCGGCCGTAAATACTTTGCCGAATTCTTAGCAAAAATGTACGAGGAAGAAACGGACATGTTGCGCCGACCCCAACTTATATGGGACAACATGAAACATGAAACAGAAAAGAAAATACACAATTTTAAGTGAGACGTTAACTTATACTTATCTCAATTCTATTCCACAATTATGAAGCGCTAGGTTTAAGCCTAGGAGCTAGCCTTCTTCACGCTTAATGGTAAGTTTTGGGATGAGCGAAGATGGAACCGTTGACTATTTTACTGGCTGTAGTACAGTCAGCGGCAAAAGTCAATGACACTTTAAACACTTTGTCTTAGAACAAACTGTGCCAACATCCAAGCCAACTACAATATTTGAATCAAACCTTATACTTATTGTGACTTCTTGTACGAGTTGACCGCAGACATGCGGTCAACTCGTTTTTACCGTAGTGAAATTGTTACGCTTACACAATGTACACACGCCTGCACATCAACCTACCACAAACTGTCAAACTTCCTCAATAGACTTTGAACGTTATGACTAAGTTTTATGGTTGAAAATGCATTGAAGAAATTTGACAGTTTTGGATAGGTTGATGTACATTGAGCATTATTTTATTATCTTACAGATTCAACTATTTGTCGTTAAACACAACTCGAGATGTATGGAAAAAGAATAGAGATGCGGGTATTCCATTTGTAAGTACTATTTTACTTTTTAATTATAAAAACATGAAATGTTAAGTGCCTACATCATAAAATAACTAAAACATATAAGTCCCATCAAGAAGAGGCTAGATAATGCACTTGGAAGAGAGGGAACAAGTGAACTTTAAAAAAAAAATATTTTTTAAGATTTTATTGAATCGGAAAAAATCCGCGGCTCCGAAACAAACCCGCACCACCATTTAGGTTATTTTGGCTATGTCCGATCAATGCAAATTTTACACTATCTACTTTACTTTGTAAGCCCAAGGCATCAATTACTACGTCATCGACAGCAGGTTCTTTTTAAATATCAAAGTATAATTTTATAAGTGGCGTTGGTGTTGGTGTAAATTTTGTTAATGTCAATAAATTAATAAATAAATATTAAATATTAAAGCCAGGAATCGAACCTGGGTCTTCCAAATATTATTTATCTGTTGGGGTAAACGAGTTCTAAAGTGGAGACCGCGTATTGGACGAGTAGGACTAGGACAGACTAGGTGGAGCGACGATCTTCGCAAGGTGGCCGGCACGAGCGGGTGAGAGTAGCCGCGGACCGTGCTCAGCGGCGTGCATACAGGCGGACGATGACGACGATGACAAATATCAATGTTTTTGTTAAAATTTTATTTTTAACATTTACCAGGACGTGCAATGGAACGACATAGACTATATGAAGAACGCAAACGACTTCACTATGGACGAGCAGAACTACGCGGGGCTGCCCGCCTTCGTCGACCAACTGCACAAAGTCGGCATGCACTATATAATCATTATAGGTATGATCACAGCCAATTTTACTAGCCTAGTGTCAGATTACTTATCCAGAGAAAGCAATAAATAAATTATATTAATAATAAATATGAGACAACATCACATACATTGTTCTGATCCCAAGGTAAGTAGCTAAAGCACTCGTTTCATGGAAATGAGAAACAACGACGGTACCACAACCACCCAGATCCGACACAATATCGAAAAGTTCGTTTTTCGACATTGACCCGACCGGGAATCGAACCCGGGACCTCAGGAGTTCGCCCCGCAAAGTCCGGCGTGCAAGCCACTCGGCTACGGAGGTCGTCGAATAATGCGTCGAGACGTTATTTGTAACCATCGCGAATGTTGAAGTATCATTAGTGCGGCCAGTACTTAGGTTGGTGACCAAGAGATCAAAATTTAGCCCGTGCTTGTGAAGGGAAGTTAAACAGTTAGTCTCGGCTGATTTTTTGGAAAGAGTTAACTGATTGCCTCAGGCGGCATTTTAAACGTCACCGCAGTTGGGTCCCGGCTACGTGTGTTTCATCACCATCATCATCTCAGCCAAAAGACGTCCACTGCTGGACAAAGGCCTCCCCCAAGGATCTCCACAACTACCAGTTTTGTGCTGCATGTGTTTATGTTTCACTTATTATTATTATCCTAGTTTTTATAGTCTAGCAACCACCAAATCGCTTTATGTGTGGTGGCATGTGCTTTGATTAAACGCGTTTATAGATTGATAGTGTATTTACAGTCATCATTATCAACTCATATTATGTCCCCACTGCTGGGGCACGAGGATGCCTATGGATGGATAGGGAGAACGGGCTTTTGAACCACCACGCGGGCCCAGTGCGGTGCGGTGGTTGATAACGACTGCTATTGCAGCCGGGACCAATGGCTTTACGTGCCTTCCGAAGCATGAAGGAGCTCGAGATTATACATTTTTGGTCGCCTATACGATGTCCGGCCTTTGCGAGAGTTGCTTAACCTCAACGCTCGCCGACCGCGCGCGTTGACCACTGCGCCATTGAGCTCCTCATATATATTTACAATTTACCATTGATTCAGACCCCGGGCTGAGTGCTTCGGAGAAGCCGGGAAGCTACCCGCCTTTCGACCGCGGCCTGGAGATGAACGTTTTCGTCAAGAACTCTACCGATCAGCCCTTCGTTGGCAAAGTATGTAAAAATTTAATTTTATAGCCCATTACTGAGCAAAGGCCGCCATCATTGAAATCAAGTCATCACTAGAAATGATGGGTACATAATTACTCTTGGCTTAAAATATGTAACTTTTTTAAATTTTACAAGAGCGCCCGGTTTTTATGTCAGCCCTTGACAACTGACGATAATGTCGGAGATAGATGCGCACGATTCCGGTGTAACTACTACTGTGTAACTGGTTATCTTAGGCCCAATAACCAGCTAAACGTTTTCATAATTATCACAAAATTATGTTACATAATTTCCCCTTTTCTTTTTTTTTCTTTTTTGATAAGTCACTATGATTTTTCCAGTATTATTGATTTTTAATATGACATTTAGTAAACTTGTAAAGATTTTTAAAATCAGTACCAAACCAAGTATCACCTCAGCTGAATTTTTTCCTTTATTTTTTCTTGCATTTTTCATCCGATTTTGATTAAACATGTTTTAAGCTATGATAATAAAATGCAAATATTAAAAGTAACTCTACTTTACTTATGGCCTTTTTATTTCATACCGAAACGTTGCGTTTGCGCAGGTGTGGAACAAGCGCAGCACCGTGTTCCCGGACTTCACGCACCCCAACGCGACGCAGTTCTGGCTGGAGATGATGAGTAACTTCCACAAGCGGGTCCAGTACGACGG
Organism: Eudonia truncicolella; assembly: GCA_949315975.1. NCBI lineage: Eukaryota > Metazoa > Arthropoda > Insecta > Lepidoptera > Crambidae > Eudonia > Eudonia truncicolella. The sequence continues at coordinate 13,156,500 of OX438837.1, read as the reverse complement.
CGCTTGGATCGTAAGTCTGATGATGACTGACCTTTACGTTATGTAATAGCTATAGTTTCTTTGGTGTTGTTAATCTTTTGTTTTTTTTTATGGAGCAGCCTATTATATAGTCTATTCTTTAGTAGTGTCTACGAGAGATAGCAATAAAAAGAACGCTCTTGCAAAATGTAAAGATTTATTGTAAAGTATGTCCTTAGGTACAGGTCAAGGAATTTAATTTCCAACCCACCTAAGGTTCAAATTCGTATAGCAAATTGTAACAATAATAATATGAATAAGTTTAGTAAGTAAGTATAGTATATAAGTATTTTGCCGTGCTCTTACAGAGTTCTTGTTTGTGTCAAACATTTTTGTAACACCTGTATACTTACAACAAGATTCAATAAATATGAATATGTCACCATAACAGCTACCTAGAGCACGACGTTACTTTGACATATCGCATGCATTGTTTTATGTTAGTAACTAGGCAACAGATTAACCGACTACGTTCACATGGTGAACTCGAGTCGAGGATTCGTTCTCTCTAGTTCTGTTATATGATATGATCCAGGCTAAAAGCAACATTTATCTATCCAGAAACTAGTAGAACCGACGAAAGTGATAATTAGTGCATATAATCCGATGTCTAGTTATCACTATGCTTAAATAAATCATATTTTATTCTTCAACCTATTTTCCCCCCCTGCTAGACAAGACTCCTCCAATCCTCTCTAAGAATCTCGCTCACGTCAAGTCTCACCAATAATTCCGGAATGCATTAAAGTTTATTCAGGTCAGCCTCCGTGTCCTATAGTTATGTTATTAAAAATCATACAATCCTAAATTAATCGGTAAAAGTCTTCTTTAAGTACTTCCGCAAATCTCGCTCGCGTCAAGAGAAACCAATCTATCTGAAGTGCATCCAGGTCGTCACGCCAGCGTGTCTTAGGTTCCATCCCGTGTCGATCCGGAATGCACTCAAGTTTCTTAACAGGCCTGCCTCCGTGTCGTTTGATACACTTTAGACTATTAAATCTTCTCTAAGCACCTCTCTCGCTCGCATCAAGTCCCACCATTCAATCCGGAATATATCTAAGTCTCTCAAGCTTGCCTCTTTGGCCTAAAGTTATGTTATTAGAAAATAATATCTAACCTTAACAATCTTAAATTGATCGGTAAAAAACTTCCATAAGTACTTCCAGAAATCTCGCTGACGTCAAATGTCACCAATCAATCAGGAATGCATACAGGTCTTCACACCAGCGTCTCATAGGCCTGCTGCCATGTCCTTTAAAAAACTATAGATTGTTAACAGTAAATAGTAAAGCCTAACAAACTTTTACTTAAAAACTGATAGAAAATTCCCACACTAGGACATGAACGAGCCTTCCAACATGGTGGACGGCATCCTAGAGGGTGAATGCGCGGACGAGCGCTTGCCGTACAAGCCGCACACGCCCGAAGCGTTACTACGGTCTCACACGCTCTGCCTCGACGCAAGGCACTACGCGGGCGAACACTACGACCTGCACAATCTGTACGGAATCACAGAAGCCGTCGCTACTAACTTGTGAGTATAAACATGCTAATTATTTTGTGGTACTGTGGTGAAAATGGGAATCCCACATCCCCATCTGCGTCTACCCGGGCGCAGTGGTGTGGTATGTCTATATGCCTAATGCATTTTCTCATGTCTAAAATAGAGCATGGTGGTTAATGTGAAAGAGGTCAGGCAGCCTAGAAGAAAGTGTCATCCATAGTACTTTTGGTAGTCGTGTCAACAGCCAGTTTTATATTAACAATTTACTTGATAGGTTCTTTATTTGATTGACAAAATACTAAAGAGGTTCCACTTTGTTCGCTGGCTGTAATATAGATGGCACTTGCTCCTAACCGAACCTGACATGTAGCCTCTCCGGCATAGTGTTAGTAAACTTTTCGTATAGCCGGACGGTTGGTAATAGATGCCAGAATAAATACAAAATTATATTTTATGATTCTAAGTTGACAAACGACCCGCCTCATGAATAGTGGAGGCCCCAGCTTATGGCCGCTTGCGATACTATGACACTATGAGTGAATGACGTGTTTTGCCAGCCCTGAAATTTCAGGTTATATGTATCTACACCTTCGATCAATAATGTAATAGACAAAGGATATGGAACAAAAATGCATCACTTTCGAGAGTCCTGTTTGCTCATAACTATACATTTAAATTTCGAATAACAAAAAACATTGGATAGCATCAACAACAATAACAAACATAAAGAATAAATAAGGTTGCAATATATTGGTACTGTATTTTTACTTTTTTTTTTTTTAAAGTTTAGTTTGTTCCTTAAGGAACCGGCTAAGGTCATAGACCATGCTGCCATGTCATTAGTTTCTTAATTTCATTGTAATACATAAATAAACAATATTATATTGATGATGATGAATGATAATAGAAATGGGAAGTGAGAAATGATATACGCCCCAACCCCTCGAGTATCACAGTAAAGATGTGGGGCTTTACTAAGTCCTCACGCAGACTTCTTGTGAGAATTTGAAAAGTAACATTGCGCTGTTTTGTTTCATTTGCCAACACTCATGCACACTCACGAACTCTTAACGTTTAATAATCCACCATTATTTCACATTAATATTCGACATAACACAAATTTTAGAAAATAAAACAAAACCGCAGACGTGACTCTTCACTTTCCCGCCAAGAAGATCTGTATTTTTACTGTCATCGCCACAAACGTCATTGTAACTCCGTGGCACCATAGTCACCGTTTTTCAAGCGCTCATCGGGATTCTAGTACATAATTGATCGACGATCTACGCCCTGTAATTTCACTGCATCTATTACCTACCTTATATCGGATCTGTATCCCTAGAAGTACTTAACTTCAACTTTATCCAAAAACATGTTTGTTCCCACCAGCGCGCTCAGCGACATCCGCGGCAAGCGTCCGTTCATAATATCGCGGTCGACGTTCGTGGGCTCCGGCAAGTACACCGGCCACTGGAGCGGCGACAACGACAGCGAGTGGCACGACATGCGGATGACCATACCCGGTGAGTGAACTGGGTGCCAACTGCTAGTTTCATTCGCCATTCGATCACGTTAACGAAAACGAGAATTTGTATAGGAAAGTTTTTACTCTTCACTTATGTCGCCAAAAGGCGCTGCTTCAATGCCATACTAATTTCCGTTTTCGTAAACGTAATCGAATGAATACGGGTAGCAAACAAAAATCACACTAGACACTCTGCTAAGGGCACAAATCTTAAATATAGTACAGTACGAATTGTATGGTTTTAACTAAGTTATCGTAGCTTTAAAACCATTTTATGTATTATTCTTTTTATCTATTATATTAAGATGCTTCAATCATTATGATGATATTTTTTTTGAGAGAGTTTGCTTGCCTCAGACACGGCATTTTCAGCTTCACCGGACTTGTTTGGGGCGGCGGGAAACTTAAAGGGTTCCTCAAGCCGTGTGAAACGAATCACCTTCGGAGGTTTTCTAGAGGGAACGGCATCACGCACTAGTGCGTGTCCCCGTGCCCTACTAGATTCTCCGAAGGGATCGGATCGGATCGGATTTTGATGATGACTGTACAAAGTGCGCATCGTACGTACGTATCAAAGTACGTATCGTACTTTGTACTGTCATACTCATCACTCAACCCCTATAAAAAGGTAAACTTTAGATGAGGTACACATACACGCCTGCATTTTTGAGTATTGTTCTTTCAGTTCTGTCAGTTTTATTTTATTTTATTAAGGAAACAAACAGCTTTATATCACACATATAAACAATTAAAAAAATATAATACAGTAGCCTTTAAAGTTTCCACTGCAAACTTGTACAAAAATAACGGCTTGTTGAACAACAATGCGAAAGAAAAAGAAAAAAACCAAACATAGTTTTATGTGCAGGCGTCCGTCTGTACCTACCTAACATGTAGCATTAACTTGCATTTGTTTATCGTAATGAAACGAGATAGAGATACGAGACGAGTTCTAATGTACTCGCTTCTTTAGTGGCTGGACCACCACATACAGATCCAGAGGTACGGTTAGCAACAAATGTCTCTAAACATTTTAGTACTGTGTCATAATAACACCATTAGAGGTTGACAAGCGCCTTTTCGATTCATTACTTGCTGTGACAAAGCCACTTAACTCTGCCACTCTAGCCGCTTCTGTGGTCTAATGGTTAGAACCACCAGTCTCAGATCCAGAGGTCCCGGGTTCGATTCCCAGCGGGGAGTACATGTTTGTGTACTCGGTTTGGTTGGTGGTAGGGCCTGTTTGTTCGCCTGGCTAGCTACCGCTACATTATCTAAATTTGTCGCCATAACATCAATGTTTGTAGCATTGTTGTGTTCCGGCAGCTAAATATAAAATAGTGACTTATTAATTCATGATTCCGGGTGAAGCGCTACCACCATTGGCCTTATCATCACATAACATTAGGTGAGATGAAGGCACTGTGCTTATCCGTAAGATATATAAAAAAAAATATTTTTTCTACTCCGTGAATAACATAGTTGGTTATACTAACTATACTATACTATATGAAAACAATGCTATCATGTCTATACTACCATTAATTACCATGTGATGTGTAACTGTTTGTTATTCCAAATAAATAAAAATAAAGTACTTTTGTTGTTGACTGCGCTAGGTTCGATTTTCATCGGACGGTAAACATAATATGGGTGGTTTCGCTGTTGCGCAGAGCTGTTGAACTTCAACCTGTTCGGCATCCCGATGATGGGCGCGGACATCTGCGGATTCCGCGGGAACACAACGCGCGAGCTCTGCAAGCGCTGGATGCAGCTCGGCGCCTTCTACCCCTTCTCCAGGAACCATAACTCCGACAGCTCCAATGTAAGCACCGATTAGCAGTAAATTATTGATGTGTGACATCTTTCCTCACGCTTTCTTGTAATTTCGTGAAATGGGACGGATGTGTGAAACAGTGCAATCCTAAAATCGATATTATGAACATGACATATTAATATTATACGGGACATCGTGTCATTTGACTATCAAAGGTCATTTTGATATGTGAAATGTCTTCTATGGGGAGCTGTGCTATTTTTACAGAATATAATGTTAAAATTGCTTATTACTAAGGTGACATGTCCAATGTTACAAATAATATGCGACTAAACTGTAAGGCTCGCTCGTTTTTTATTTAGTATTATTGTTGTAACAGATGGGATTGGAGTAACGTAAAGGAGGCCTATGCCCAGCAGTGGGTAGATATGGGCTGAAAATTATGATGATGATGATTATTGTTGATATTTTATATCTATAAATAAATGAAAAAAATGTGTCTCGGGCCGGCCGGCCGGCTCGGGCATCGATACAGACGATACTATCTCTGCCGCACCTGGCCCGAGGTAACAGGCATGTTTTCTTTCAACGAACATCGTGGTTTATCTTCTAGTGATAAAATAAAATCTATGATTGGCGATTGAAGATAAATACCTTTTTATCCCCCTCTTAAACAATGCACCATCGAGCTCCTCTTTAAAAAAATATAATGTATGTTAATAACCCCCTAGCCCCAGGACCCGGTGAGCTTAGGCCCCGAGGTGGTATCCGCCAGCCGCGCCTCCCTGCGCCTGCGCTACCGCCTGCTGCCGTACTACTACTCGCTGTTTGTGCGCGCGCATCTTTACGGCGAGCCCGTCGTCACTCCACTCTTCTACGAGTCAGTATATTTAGCTCAAGAATTTCATTTTTGCATAAAAATTTACGTTCACATATACAGTGGTGGACATATAATTAGAAACACTACCAACGGAACTTAACATTATACAAGATATTTGACCCTAATAATTTTTACAAAAACAAATGTAGAAAAAATTTCCACGAGCAGGATTTGAACCTGCACCCTTCTGACATACCGGGTCAGGTACTCTTCCAATTGAGCTATCGTGGTAAATTATTTCGGCGGGCTAGTTAGAACCACAAGTAATTTGTTTCGCAACAAAATTTGCGTTAAAAATATATAAACAAAACAAAAACATTTTGTAATACTTTTTATTTGGAAATGGAACAACAAATATCATAAAATATGTTCAATAACTTATCATTTATTAGAAAAAACAACAAAATATCAACTAATCAAATACCGATTAAATATTTCATACAAACAACTAAATGAGTTTTTAAAGTACCAGCAATAATGGACAACTAATTAGAAACAATACAAAAAAAATAAAAGATTTATTGATATGTCATAAGGGTGCAGGTTCAAATCCTGCTCGTGGAAATTTTTTCAACATTTGTGTTTTTGTAATTTGTTTCACAACAAAATTTGCGTTAAAATTATATAAATAAAACAAAAAACATTTTATAAATAGCTTGCCTACTTCTTAACTGATCTTTAGTATTTGTAAAAATATTATGATCAGATGTTAATGACGGTAGTTGTTGACATTGAATAGGCGCCTTTGGCTTTCAAAGTAAAAAAGTAAATAGTGTTGAATAATTTCGGCGGGCTGGTTAGAACCACGATAGCTCAATTGGAAGAGCACCTGACCCGGTATATCAGAAGGGTGCAGGTTCAAATGCTGCTCGTGGAAATTTTTTCAACATTTTTGTTTTTTAATTTATTGAGCATTATTTAATTAAGGCAATAGATACTGTGTATAGGCTACTAAAACTTATAATTAATATTTTGTTGTGTATCCTTTATTATCAATCAAAGCTCTACAACGACGTGGCATTGATTCAAGCAATTTCATAAATATTTCTAGTAGGATTGAATTCCATGCTTCGACAAAAGCTTCGTAGAGTTCGTTGTGACTGAAGTTACGTTTGTTTGAGACTTTCTTTATACGACATGCCACTGATTTTCTATGGGATTTAAATCAGGGCTATTTGCAGGCCAGAAATACGCTGTTCCCTAAGAAAATATTTTACACTGTTGGCGGTGTGTTTAGGGTCATTATCATGCTGAAAGATCCAGGTTACAGGCAAATTGTCGTCAGAGTAGGGAATCATTGTCTCTTCTCAGATGTTTTTGTACTGCAGTTGATCCATTTACCTTCAATCTTTCGGACGGGTCTAACTCCACATCCGGAAAAACATCCCCATACCTTGATATTGCCGCCCCCGTGCTTGACTATTGTTCTAGTGTATTTATAATTAAAAGCACGGTTTATTAGACGTCTAACGTAGCTGTCGTATGTTTATTTTAGTTTCATCTGAGAATAAGACTTCCAATCTCGCACCGTCCAATTGACATACTTTTTAGCGAATAATAATCGCTTCTCTCGATTTTGCTTGATAAGAAGCGGTACCTTTCGAGAAACCCTCCCAAACAATTTTGCTTCCACTAATCTACGGCGACCAGTCTTGACGAGACGTTTCTAAGGTCATCAGGCGAAAAAACTTAATTTTTAATCTAGTTGGAGCCTTTAAATGGGTCTTGTTTTGCAATACGTACGATTAGCATATCTTCTCTGGTCGAAATTTTCCTCGATCGAGCCTTTCTAAGAACATTTTCAATAGTTCTGTGTCTTTTATAATGGTCAATAGTATTAAAAACTTTCTTTACGGAACATTTTAAATGATCAGCTATTCTCCTGTACGTCCATTTTTGGTTGATGTGCAAATTAACAATTATTTGCCTAGTTGACGCGTCATACCTTTAATTTTTGCCCATTTTGAACAAAAAATCGTAAACGAAATTCCAATTTGATGTTCAATTGCCGCCAAAACGATAGAAATAGCTAAGAAAGAAGTTTTATTTTTTCTACTTCATAAATGGAATGTGCCGTGCATGCTTTTCTAGTGTTTCTAATTAGGCGTCCTAGCGGCCAGTAACAGAAAATAAGCTATGTATGCTTTAAACTCTTTTTATGATTGAAGTTTAGATTGTTTTGTTTTTAATGTGTTTTATGAGTATTCTAATTGAGTGGCTATATTGTTGCATGATTATTAAATATTGAATCTATAAATTTTTCACGAATATTGTATGTGGACTTGAAACTTTCATAATTCATATGAAGTGTTTCTAATTATAAGTCCACCACTGTATATAAAAAATGTTTTACAGCAGACACAGATTATTGTTAGTAACAATATAACGTATGGAATAGAAGTAATATTTTAAAATTCTATAAAGATTTGAAAAAAAAAATTACACTTAAATATAGATAGACAGATAAAAAGATAGATAAATCGCTTTATTGCTTACACAATGAGATAATATAATGAGGCATCTATTAATTTATAGTAGCTGTCTTTAGAATAGCTGTTTCACACGGTCCTATAATGTTTTACACACAATCCAAAAGCATATTTTCATTTCACAAGCAACATTTGTCAACATTTCATTTCACAAACTATAGCTTTAACAATGGCATCAAAACATAAACATTTCAATGACAAGCTGCCATTTTAAAAAAGGCATAATTTTATTTTATTTTAAAAGGTGAACATGGGAACGTGGGAAAATTTTCAGAAAGCAAATCTAATATTTTAAGAATAGTTTATTTGACCAAAACTCGATACATATTTTTTTAGTAAAATACACAAGACTTTCGAAGGGGAACCGTTTCACACGTTTTAGAAATGTAAGACACAGCTGATGAGCTGAATTTATGTAAAAGTTGTTCGAAGTAGTTACAATAACGTCTTTATATAACGTTGAGAAGCTCAATTTGTTACTCTCTTCCCCAGTTCTCCAAACAACACAGCCCTTTACGATATCGACGACCAGTTCATGATAGGCCCTCACATCATGGTGTCACCAATACTGCAGCAAGGAGCTACTTCAGTTGCAGCATTGTTTCCCGCGCCCCAGCAGTGGTACCATATACATACGGGGGCTACCATACCTTCAGGGAAGCGGCAAGAGATAAACGAGGACCAGATCGTCAGCGTTAAGGTAAGCTCAGTTCAGAATAGGTTCCTACAGCATGGTGCCGCCACTACTCCTCTGCAATACCATCAGTTCATGATAGGTCCCCATTGCTATTTCAGTTTATCATAGGTCTCCACATCATGGTGTCGACTATCCTCAAAGTATCATTAGTATAAGTACAAGTCTCAGCATTGTTTCCCACGCCCCAGCAGTGGGGGGGACATACGGGCGCTGCCATACCTTCTGGACAGAAATGCCCAGGTGTCTCATTGAAGATCATGGCCTCACCCATACTATTTTAAAATTTCTACAACCGTGCTCTAGAGGACATGAGTTTTCCTCGGGAAGGCTTAATTGTGGTTTCACGGCTTCAAAGAGTTGGTCCCTCGCAAAACAAAGAAACTCCCAGCCATCACTTTCACCAGAATCCTAAACTCATTCCATATGTTGCGATGGAACTATAAATACATTGGAACTATAAATATACTACATTCAGATTTACTTGAATTCACTGTACCTACCAAAAACTAACGTGTAATAAATTAAAAAGAAAACACCATTTTGTTTTTGTTACTAACTCTTTTCGCATCCGTATAATAATGGAGAAGCTCGTTGGCGCAGTGGATAACGCGCCGGGTCTGCGAGTGTTGAGGTTAAGCATCTTTCGCAAAGGCTGGTCATTGGATGGGTGACCAAAAATATATCATCTCGAGCTTCTCCGTGCTTCGGAAGGCACGTAAAGCCGTTGGTCCCGGCTGCATTAGCAGTCGATAACAACCACCAAACCGCACTGGGGCCGCGTGGTGGTTTATGGCCCGATCTCCCTATTTCATCCACAGGGAAGGCTCGTGCCCCAGCAGTGGGGACATACAAATGAGCTGATGATGATGATGATAATATAATTTAATTCTACATTGTTATATTTGAGAGTTTACTTCTAGTTTTTCACACATATATATATATATATATATATATCGTCGTCACATGGCGAGATCATTCATAAAGTTATAATTATACCGTAAGAATACAAGCCGATAAGGTCCGACAGACCATCAACCATGGCTATCGAACGCGCAAAGATATTTACACATTAGTTTTAATTAATGTGTATCCTGACGTTTCGAACCCTTTGCAGGGTCCGTGGTCACAGGGAGACTGAGGTGTTGGTCATCTCATAATTAGTTAGTAGCTTGTATACCCTCATTTAAACTTAATCAGGTGCGTTCCGTTTTACGCAGAAAGAGCTTACAGTATCTTTTAATTAATTAAAACTAATGTGTAAAATAAACGCGAGTAGATCCGCTGACTTGCAGCGTAATTCACAAAGTAATAGTATATTTATATCATTTAAAACCTTGTCATTCGCAGGGCGGCGGCATCCTTCCCCTACAAGAGCCGGCGGGCCGCGGGCCCGTCACTACGTCCAGCTCGCGCGGCGCCCCGCTGCAGCTGCTGGCCGCGCCCGCCGCGCACCGCGCGCACGGGTCACTCTTCTGGGACGACGGCGACAGCCTCAGTCAGTATACACCACTTACATGTATTGGCGATACCTTAACTCGTAACACCATCTAACTGCCACTGTCAATTAACGTAACTCTAAATATGGTAGGCTTGCCAATAAATAAACTATAACTTTTCGTAAATGTATATCTCTCTCTCTCTCTCTCTCTCTCTCTCTCTCTCTCTCTCTCTCTCTCTCTCTCTCTTATGAAACCATAAGTCTAGTTATAATTATTTTATGTTACCATATTTTTGTATGTGCCTGTTTGTTTCTTAAAAGTAAATAAAAAAATAATACGATCGAATAAGCGTCAAAACTACTCAAACGTGTATACATGTTATTGCTCGTGACTGTACAGTGTTATAGATTAACGCCAGCCGCACTTAGATGTGTTTTCGAACGAATTTGACTCATACAAACACGAAAACGCACGACACATCCTACGACTACTATGGTACGTCGCACAGTAGGTGCGAGCGTACGACGACTTGAGAGTGCGTGTAGTTCCGACTACCGAAATCTATCACAACTTGTTTGGATTTCTTATGTGTTCGGACGAACAAACGGAAATGGACTGTGTTCCTCTGGCATTTCAACTGCGAAAATGCAACCAGTGTGCTCGTTCAATTCGTGCATAAAATCGTATCATCTGTATCGTATAATCTGTCAAATTTCCTCAATAGACTTTGAACTTTATGTCTTAGGCACATAGTTGAATATTTATTGAAAAAATTTGACAGTTTTGGATAGGTTGATGTGCTGGCGTTTGTACTAGTAAAATTCGTACGAAAACGCATCCAAAGTGCGATTAGCTTAATAGAAACTTAAAAAAAAAGTTTGTTCATCTAATGTTATGTAATCGCATTTATTTAATTAAACAAACGTCATCATCACACATTATGTCATAAAATTGTTAAGAATAGACAAGCTTTATTTAAATCTACTATTAATACAAACAAACAAATAACACCAAATAACACTTTTTAATACAAAAAAGCTTAACCATCACTCTTAACCCATCACAGATAGCTACGACGAGAAGAAATTCAGCCACATAGAGTTCAAATTGGAGAGGAACACGCTTTGCAGCACCGTCGTGTGGTGGGGGCATGGCGTGCCCTCCGTGAACAACGTGACAGTTCTCGACCAGCCGCCGGTCGCGTCGGTAGCGATCAATGGCCGCACTTGTGCGCCGCCACACTGCGACTTCGCTTACGTCGACAAATACAAGGTCCTACAGATATTTACCATCACTTTAGCTTTGGACAAACCTTTTGAAATCACCTGGCTTTACAAAGCTAAGCATAATAAAGCTATTAGTATCAATAACCCTTTTATCCCTGTTATCGGTTAATTGGTATGTAAGGTTAAGTGGAATTGAAGTTTTATACAGATGTTTGTAAGGGTAAATTTTGAGTTAAGGTTCGGTGGTTCGGTTCCATTTTCTTAAACAATAATCATTCTAATCATTCTGACAACAACAACTTTTGCCGCAATTTACGATGTTGGGTGCCCTAATAACAAGTATAATTATATAAAGTTGTGTGATAATGGGCTTTGACACAAATGTCAAGTGTGTCCTATATATAATCAAGTTGTCATATCAAAAGATTAAATTAAATTGATTAGAACTGCAGAAATAAGTCAACTGTCAACAACTTGTGCAGTGTTTATATAATGGACAGTGAACTTAAAAATTCAAAATCAATGTTTCTTACTTATTAAATATTTCGTTGTAATTTGTATTGATCTTTTTAATATTTACTTCCTACTGTGGTTGGTTCATAAACATCATCACCATTTTTCTGAGAATAATTATTTAGCTATTTGGTAATAAAGAAAAAAATATATATGACGATTTTTTTTAAATAAAATTTAGAACCATCTTGCATTTTTTTATATCTAGTTAAATAAATTTAAAGAAAGTCCTTAAAGTAACTTTTATAAATGTAAATGTGATTTGTAACTTGAAACAATTATAAAAAAAAAACCTTAAAATAGGTCGAAGTGCGATGGGTTTTAGAAACGTTATGAAATTATAGTGAGATGAAAGATTACTAATAACATAAAAAATAATTATTGTATGAGGTGAATGTGTATGTATACCTATGTTACGTCTAGTCATAAGGTGATTTTTACTTTTGTATTAGTTTGTCTGAACTGATTCCGTGTCCGGTAACCACTAAGTGCGGCTGACAATGTTGTTTAAGTACATTATAATTATTTGAAGTTAAAAAATTCACCTAGGTATTAAAAAAAACTTTTGTTCATAATCGAATTTGAATTTAGGTAAAGGTTTTTAAAGTTCTACAATGTTATTATAAGGGTAAATGTAAGTAAGTACTAAATAAGTTAACTGTTTCCCCTGTAGGTACTTTACTATTGAATTTGCATTTTTTGTCGAATAGATAATACTTACTGCAATATTTTTTCAAATAACACAACTGCCCTTCCAACCTTTTGAAAGTAATAATTATGTCTTTAAGAATAATCATGTTTTCGGATTATATTTAAACATAAGTCATTGTTGGCTTACAATTCTTGTTATACTTATATAAAAAAGCATCTACTGAAATTATGCTCAATATATATTTTAAATAATGGTGTTTAGTACAATAAATTATGTCATATCTCCATAGGTGTCATATTTTTCGCACAATTAAGGCACACTATGTTTTAGCTTTTTAATCTTACGCCAATTATGAGATGTTAAATAAATTTACTAAAAAAAACATTTATATATAAGTAAATAATGTAGATATGTAAAGTCTAGTGTGTATTAATTTCTACAGTAACATGTTATAAGATTGAAACAGCACAATGATTCAAAAGTGTACATATTATCACATATGATAGGACTGTACATTTTATTAATTCATGCCAAAGTGGAAGTGATTTTGTGTTACTATTATTTTTATAAGAATGCACTTGAATAAATTTGATATTGCACATCTGAAGAGTTTTATTATATAAAAAGTGACCTTTACTCCATGTCAACTAGATAATTATGGCGTAATTGTTCAAATAGTTGAATCTATCCATAGTTCCAGACATATAACAAGGCAACTCTTTATAGTTCAAAATTGTATCCTGCGATCTAAAATTCGAAAAATATAATGCTCGGAAGCCTTTTTTGAGGTTTTTTTGAATGTTTATCGTCTCTACCTTTAAAATATTATTGAGTTCTTACTCTTGTGGCACTATATCCTTTGATAGATTAGTGAATGAAACACGAAACCGACAAAATCACCAACAATTACGTGAAAGTCGAAAAGAGCGCCAAAACGTTAATAATAATTGATATGTATTAGGCCGCGTGTTGGCACGCGGGTATAGTGGGTTCCAATCCTGATACTTCGAAAACCAATTGGAAGAGTTTATTTAAGACTAGCGGCCCGTTCGCGACTTCGTCTGCTTGAGATAACATCCGTATCCGATTTTCTGGTGGTTTAAAAATAATAATCCTAGCTAGAACCCTATTGCAGCGCCACTACTGGGTCCAATGGTAAATCTTAATTATCCACTCAAGCACACTATGTCACACTAACATGTCTTACATATAAACAAAGAATAAGCTTCGAAAAGTTATTCAGAGCTTATTCTTTGTTTATTTGTAAGGCACATAAAGTTTAATAAAAATCAGTCCAGCTGAGTAATAGGGATTCAGTGAATAAGGGTTAATGAAGATAAAATATATGTTAAAGTATATGTTTCTATGAAAATGTGTAAAAAGCTTCCAAAGCTAAATTACAAAGTGTAACAAAGAAAGCACAAGATACACAAGAGCATATTTTTAATTTTAGACACAACATTGCAATTTATTTTGTAGATTTCCACAATGTGGTTTTAGTAGAGAACTTATTAGTCAGATTTTAAATTAGACAGTAATTTAAAACAAATCATCTCGGTTCCAAAAAGTTTTTAGTTCAGAACAATGACTGGTTTTATTATTATATGACTTTTACGACAATAAAAATCAGATTTTTGGGTAAATAGCCTAACATGGTGAAACTTTCAATTATTTACCATTATTATTTCTTGCGGGGACGTCGCCAGCCGAACGGACGATTCACCCGTGTTATTATTTTTTACCATAGCTGGATTTATTTATTTGAAATAAAACTTAATTAAAAACATAACAATATTTTATTTTTCTAAAGAAAACAAATATAAATAGTAATTTAAATTCTCTACATTAGTGTTATGTGTGCTCTTTCTCAACATCACTCTTTAAAAATTGTTCATACTGCTGTTCATCCATAAGATCTTTAACTTCTTCTGGCTTTGATAGTTTCAATTTAAATAGCCATCCTTGCTCGTAGTATGATGTGTTGATGAGAGCTGGTTTGCTTTCAACATCACCATTTTTTACAGTAACAGTTCCACTAACAGGTGAATAAATTTCGCTAGCTGCTTTTACACTTTCTAAAGCTCCGCATTCATCACCTGCTTCCAGCTTTGTGCCAACATCGGGAAGCTGTGCAAACACAACATCTCCTAAAGAATCTTGAGCATATTTACTGATGCCCACAATGCCAATGTCATTCTCCACAGTGACCCACTCATGTCTGTCTGTATACTTTCTGTTAGATGAGTTGCTACTGTAATTGTGTCTTAACTCACAATATGTTTGTTTGATATTTGATTGTATAATCAGACATCTTGGTAAATATTGTTTTGTTGACTGGATAATACACCTTTGCAGAGCCATTTCAGTTCTGGAAAATTAAATAATTTGTAATGTAAGTAAATAATTATGTTAGTCTTTTGAATTTTAAAGTGGACTGCAATATTTTTCTCTCAATAAAATTGCTACCATAAACTCTTGATGTGGACAGGGAGTATCTGATAAGGGTTTAGTCAAATCCCCAACATCTCAATATTCACTAAAATTCATTGATATCTCCATGCTTTCACTAATATCGCCAACAAAAAATAAAAGAAAAGAGATCCTTTCCTATAATTCTATTCAGTATTATGTATTAACACAACACTACAATTAAAAAAATTTCATAGTTTTTAGTTTGAATAAAAGTAATTTTACATAACTACATACCAATTTTACTATTCTCTGAAATCACAGCAACCAAGCTACTTAAATTTTAATCACAAACTGTAACATTGTTACATGAACCTATTTAGTGAGAGATAAATTGAGTAAACAAGACTAGTGATAATGTTGGTCATTAAGCCTGATAATAGTGAACTTCTTGAACTTTTAACAACCCATCTTAGCTTGGGTACATACAGAACATTTAATAATTATAATGATAGTAACATGAAAAATTTACCAATAATTTTTGATATTAAATTGGTTTCACTATTTTGTTATAATTAAGAATTACGAAGCAACTGAGTTATTAACTTAAACCGGCCAACTAACCTCTGAGGTAATTATAAATAATAGTTGCGCACGTAGTTACTTGCTCAGTGCTCCGTACGTTTCGAGTTTTATTCATAAATAAAATCTTTTGAGATTTTTTAGGATTATTTTTAATTGACGTTGACGTTATTTCCTTCAATTTTGTTTGTCTCGTTGCATGTAGTAAAAGCAAAGAAATCTTTCCCATACAGCCAAATCTTAATTGTGTTTCAGTGTGGTTTCAGTAAAATGTTTTTTTTTTTAATATTTATTGTTTACCAAAATTTTATATAAATTGTTGAAATAAAATCATGATACACTACCTACAGGCAAACATCGCATGCACTGTGCTGATAAGGGCAATTTATTACTTATAGTCAATGATTCGCACGTGTCATTGTAATTATTTATATTTTTCATTAACACACTTCGTATTGCACTTTTTATTATCAGAATCTGCCAGATGCTCAAATTTTTTTACGAAACTAGGCGCTAGGGAACTGAGTGATTCCGCACCACACTCTTTTCGTTTTCCAGTTTGCTTAGCTGAGCAACATAATTATGGGAATTAGCACGACACGAAGTCTTCGAACTGTTGACTTGGCTCTTGACTTTGACATTACTGTTACTCTACACAGACTTCTTCAGAGACTTCTCTTGCTAGTTAATATTCTACCATATTTTACAGTAATATTAAATACAGAAATCGTTACAGCTACTAACAGAGAAAAGTAGAAATTCTGCTATAGAGAAATAAAATAATGCTCACATGTTTCAATAATTAATTTATTGTTTACAAATTGCTTATTACCTGCATCTATACTTTCATCTAACTCTTCAATATTAGTAAACGTCGGTTCCACGCTCCCAGTTGCTTTAGCAAACGATCGAATCACATTTAAAATAAAAAAAACATCAAAGCCAGGAAAAATAATAGAAATCAAAAATGTTCAGAACATTCTCGCTGTATTATGGGGTAAATGCTACAAATTATTGCCTACAAAGAAATATTACATCAGAACGGCCGGTTACACCTATTTAGCTTAGTTTTAACGTTTAAAAATACAATAACACGCGTATAAGGTTTATCGGAATAAAAACAGATTTATTTTATTTTAAAGAAGGATGCATTAATTTGATATTGTAAAATGTCAGTTGCGTTTTTTGGAAATACTAGAAACAAGTTCACGCACTATTCTTAATCAATTTTACTACATAACAAATCAAATTAGCGACACGCGAGAATGAACCCTGAATACATAAGTATAAAAACAAAACAAAAGGCAACATAATAAATACAATATTGAGCATTATACAATAAATAATTATAATAAAACTATTTAACAATGCTAGAGGAATCCGACATAACCAAATATCCATTTCAAGTATATTGTGCCAAATAAATACAACCGATACAAACATTGAACTTTGTGTACGTGGCTCTGTTAAATTTAATTAAAACACTTGGGATTCGTTTATTTTTAAACACAAAAGCTTTTTAATACAGTACTTAAAAGTTAATTCCATTATACTAATTGTTATGCTGACATTTACTGCTCGATGTTCCGTTCGGGTTTTACTCAACCGTAAAATTAGGTTTTTATCGATGTTAATGAAGGTAGTTGTTGACATTGAATAGGCGCCTTTGGCTTTCAAAGTAAAAAATTAAATAGTGTTGAATAATTTCGGCGGGCTAGTTAGAACCACGATAGCTCAATTGGAAGAGCACCTGACCCGGTATGTCAGAAGGGCGAAGGTTCAAATCCTGGTCGTGGAAACTTTTTCAACATTTGTTTTTGTAATTTGTTTCGCAACAAAATTTGCGATAAAATTATATAAACAAAACAAAAAAAAAATATCGATGATAGACAATGCTAGGGTTGATGAAAAAACACAACTTGGTACGCTGTCAGAATTACATCGCGCTTCGCCAGTACTGGCCAGCAGTGATGCCAAGCTATCGATAGTCTTCTTATCGATAGTTGACCTTGAAAATCAGTAAGCGTTTTAATGTCTATCGATTATACTATCGATTATATTTATCGATATTATAAAAAAACACATTTGTCTTATTGATTGACAGTTTTATGGATATTCGTACTATTCATCATTTATCGATAGACTACCGATAGTTCTCTATAGGTAGTTAGTAGTCTATCGGGCAGCATTACAATACGCCAGCCCGCTACAACCCGAACGAAACGTCGAATAAGTTAACATTTAGTTACCAACAGCCGCGCCGTACTCAGAGACATTAGTTAGCTGTATTGATCACTTTGTACCTAAAAATGTTAAGTGTTATTTCAAAATAGTTCATACAAAGAAAATAATAAGGACTATTTTAAAATAAAACTTCTTAGAAAAGTAAACATTGATGTTAATTCACGTCTCTGACTTTAAGCAGTAAGCATAAAAGAATCCGTTTACATACTGTAGTAAATATCATTTATGTTTAACACAGTACGAAAGTTTAAAATGGTGTATCTTTAATTTCTATTTTAAAGAAGAGATCTACAAGAAAGTAATTCGTTAAAAAAAATGTTTGTTTATCAAAATCATTATTAGCTATTTGCACTCATGCGTGGTGAATCAATGTAGCTTATGCAGGTCACAAACTTTTGGAAGCCAGAAAGTAATATTTTTTAAACTATCACCAACATACAGCATTCTTATGTTTCCTATACCTTACAGTTATACTATTTAAAATTAACAGATAAGAATACAAAATAACACCGTTTTAAAACTAGCAAGCTCATAAACCTATACGTTTACAATCGACCGAGAAAATGTACGTATGTACTTGATTCCTTTATTTACAAATGTTAATCCAAACAATTATATGACGAATGACACTATTATGCAACTAATATTGACAACGCGCGACATTCAAGTATGGCCACGCGCAATAATACGAATAAGTTTTTGACAATATAACGTTTATGGGAAGGAGAATAAGTTTTGCTAAGTGTCAAAAATGTTAACATTTTATTACATGTGGCCGTACTATCTAATTAATTAATTTCAAACAATGCCAATAGTTTTGGAGTGTAACAAAATAATGAAGTGACAGAAAAAAATCATCAGAACTACATAATGATACATTTGGAAATAAATGTGACTCCGAAATAAGATAGAAAAATTAGATTTCCAAAAGCTTTGGCAAGCAGTATCAAGTAAAAAAGTGAATAGCCCTCTTACATCTCAATCGCATTCTAGAATGTTAAAACATGTATTTAAAATATGCTAATCTTCATAGACGACCATCTACCGAGAGCAGAGTACGAGTTTTACTCATCATTCGACCGAGTTAACGTAAACTACTATTTGTATAACATCGAAGCATTTGGAAATTGGTTACAATTTTTCTTCAATGGGCGCAAAGCCCACAGATATGACGTATGACGCAGACATGACGCTGGCGTCTTACCGTCTCATTCAATTTTAAACGCACCCAATTTGAAAATGAAAAATAATGAAATTGCGCCTTATACCTGTTATTGTTTAGTATGAAATTTGAATGCAACGGCAAGATGCCGCCCATATCCGGGCTGTAAGTCATATCTGTGGACCATGCGCTTTACTACTCCACTCCACTACTTCAATCCCCCAAAAATTGTTGACTTTACTCGTCAGAATGGTAAAAAATACTCGCACAGAGCACACTTCATGCTACATTGGAATCTTCAACGTATCTAGGCATTGGGCCGATTTATAACTATTTACTTTTAACTGATTATTCATTACAGACGGATTGCTTGAGTAAAATGCGAATTTCTAGCTTTCATAGAACTATTTATCAAACTCTCTTATGTTAGAATAAAGCAAAGACATCATTTTACAATACATTTCTTAGAGAATTGTTTTTATTTTATTTTATATAATAATTTAACCGTAAGCTCAAAAAATATATACAA
Organism: Eudonia truncicolella; assembly: GCA_949315975.1. Taxonomy (NCBI): domain Eukaryota; kingdom Metazoa; phylum Arthropoda; class Insecta; order Lepidoptera; family Crambidae; genus Eudonia; species Eudonia truncicolella. The sequence goes on along the minus strand of OX438837.1, from coordinate 13,136,854 downwards.
ATTTGGAGGAAACAAGTAAATATAGTAATAATTTCAAAAATAAAATTCGTAATTTAGGAAACGCATTGAAATAAAATATATTTACACCCACCCTTGAATGTCTTTAAATGTCAACAGTCTACATCGACATCTTAACCCTATTCTTGGCACAATGGATTATTTGAAACACTCAACTTACAAAAAATTGTGAGTAGTGAAAAAAGAACACATTTTATACAAAAAAATTATAATTCCACAAAAAAAATATATCTGCCAAGTATAGGGTTAAAAGAATTATCATAACCTTGCGGTTATAAATTATTCGGGCAGTTTGGTCTTCGTTACTGTCTCGTGTCTATGACTCCACTCCCGCTAGTATTAAACTTAAATGTTTTGAACATTTCAACGCTGTATCTATTACAAACGCCAATTCTAAACATCTTTACGCTGAGCGTGTGAGAGCAAATGCAAATTGAAAAGACTACAGATAGGAAATTACATTGACATCTACAGCTTGAGTCGTTACAAAACGAAATATATTATAAGGTATTTAACTAACCACTTTCAATTACTACCATTTCGGTAAAATATTTTTGTAACCTGGCAAACTTGGTTTATCGCACCGTCTCTCTCACACGCTCAGACCCACTCTATTGCCTTTTCGCTCCCGCATTCAGTTGGCGGCTACTTCTCGCTGCTGCTTATGCCGCCGGTGGTCGTAGTTCACCAGCCTCTGGCCGACTAAGTATTTGTCGTTCTTTATATGTTCGTACAGCTTGCGGAACTGACGGATCTAAAACGTAAATCAATTTAGCTGTTAAAATTTATACCTAATTAACGGTTGCCATTTAGTTTTATTTTTTATTTTTATAAGTTTCTTTACTTTGAATGCAATCAAAGTTAAATTACTGGAACATGCAGCTAAAATGAATATTTTCAAGCTAAAATTAGTAATAACATTTGGAATTTATAACATATTGTAGCGTGTATAAACGGTCCGGATCACAATAAAATATCAGACTTCCCCTCTGGGGAGTCAGTAGTCGATTAACTTTAGTATCATGTAATATGTTTGCTACAAGTCGACTTTGTAGCGAAGTGTTCAGTCGATTTCGTGTACACAAGTACCTGGAACACGGTGAGCGCGCACAGTACCGCGCACAGCAACAGCGCGGGGTAGACGCGGCGCGCGAGCAGGTTGCGCTGCGCCGCGCCGCGCACGCCCAGCGGCGCCACGCTGTGCGCGAACGCGTACGGCACCGCCAGCGCCAGCCCCAGCCAGCGCACCAGTGGCGCCGCCACTTCCGTCAGGATGAACCTGGGGCGGAGCGATTGGAAGTTAGGGCTCTTTTAAATTAAACGCCAGCCGCACGTATGTTTCATTTACAGCTCCGGTAACTTATCTAGATATTAGGTAGTGGATTATACGTGTCTATAGCCCTAAAATGTCATAAATCCTTACCGTTCATAAAATCAATTCAAAGGAAAAGGTGAAATTATATTGTTGCCCGTTTACCCACTGCACGTACTAACTTTGCTAGTAGACAATACCCATCCCAATCTGCATTTGTATATAATAAACTTAATAAAATACTCAGAATATATCCTATGCCTCTGTATACGTGCAAAAAATGTCTGACGCAGTGGTTAGGGGCACTAACTTATGTAGAAGTCGAAAATCTTTTAACTAGAATTGTCTAACCAGCTAAGAGAACCCAATATGAATTTTGACGAACTTGACACACACACACACACGCGCATAGGCTCACACACTTACACACCCCGACACACACACACCCCCACACACACACTGCTTAATTTCTTTTGTAATCTACTGTTATCCATAGAGGAAGTAGCGGGTCATTCCCAATACAAAAATCTTTTGATTATTAATGGGATGTCTCAGCAATGTGTTGTGTCTAAGATTACTGAAATAAACGCATTTTTATTATTTATTATTATTATGGGGCAACACGCTTGAGACACTAGTCTTAAGAGTTCCGGATGAAGAATGCGTTTCGGTGTGTCCTGATGAGCCGTTATTTATGCGAGTTAAAAGTAAAGTCGTGTATGTATAGCAGGATTGTTTTATTATGAAAACGCAGTGAAAACGTACGGCAGCAGTTCGGCAAGAAATGCCTAATTTGAAAGAGCCCTTAGAGCCCTTGTGTGTATACACCATATATTATAACCTATGTACATTTACATAAAATGATTGATTACAACTAAAATCTGTCTATCATTCGAATAGACTTATACAAACTGCATAAGAAGTTATCTCCAGCTTTCTTAGAAATTAGCTTAATTAGAAATTTGCTCGTTAACATTTCAATGTATTTCAAACATCAATGTAGCAAAAGCACCCCCACTGGCACTTACTTAAGGTCCATTTCCCGGATGCCGTCGCGGTAGGCCTTCTCGATGGCGCGCCGCATGCTCCAGTCGGGGCCCATCATGGTGAGCGCGCACACTATCTTCGTGTAGAGCACGCCTAACGCCCAGTCTTGCCACACGAACAGTACCGGGGACTGTTCTAGCGGCACTCGGAGCGGTATTACTAGGACCTGTAAGAAAACAAAAATAGTATTGCTACAATAGGGTAGTTTATTGAAGTGTAACATCTTTCCGCTCGCCTTCTATATATACAATTTGTGGAAGTGATTTCGTAGAAAAGTGAAGAAAGTATCGTAACATGTTTCCGCTCGCCTTCTATGGGAGTGATTTCGTAGAAATGTGACGGAATTAGGTCCGTAACAGAGTAACAGGAAGTAGGGGAAGCGCGCAAGCGTGCGTCATTTTGTAAATTTAAAATTGATATTATGAACAAGACATTATTATTATATGTGTCATATTGTGTCATCATTTTGATATGTCAAATGTCTTCTAATGAGTATTTACTGCATTCTCTTTATGATTTGTAAAAAAAATTACGTAATTGTTAATTCTATATTCTATTGTAATATTGATTTCAAAGGTGAGATGTCAAATGTTACACAACATATGCAACTACTGTAAGGCTCGTTCGTTTTTTAAAAATTCATTTTACTAAATATAAAAATGAAATAGAGTTGTCTAATGGTATGTCAACGGGAAAACTCGTTAGAACTAGTCAAAACGATAGATATCGTTTTATGAGGAATTATGATTATGAATTAGTGTGGACCCCCCTCCTCAATAACCTAAGTAGTTGTGTAGTTGACTCAAAAAGACAGTTACCAGCTCGAGCAGCAGGCCGAACATCAGCGGCACCAGTCCCAGCAGCGCCGTGGCGGCCAGCGCAGCGCGCGTGCACACCCGCGCCCACAGCAGCGCGCGCGACACCAGCGCGCCGCGCCCGCCGCGCGCCCAGCCCGCCGCCAGCGTGCCGCCGCGCCCCGCCGCCCAGCACACGTACATGCCTGCGCCGACACACACTCAGTCGAATCGTTTCATTCAACATAAGCCTTCACAGCCACTTATTGAGGTCAAAACTATTAATCAATAAACTAAAAAATTTGTTCCGACTAAACGTTTTGAGTCACAATACGGTAGGCGGCGCGTCAGGAAGCTTCTAAATTTTACGTTCCTGTTATAGTTATAAAGTTCCAAAGGGATTAAACGCAAACTCTTTAATATCGTTAGCATTCCTTTTGAGTTTTCGCAATTTAATTATCGTTGAAACATCAACACGACAGCCCAAAATAAGGAGTGTTACTGGATTCATGTATAGTAAGTTAGTATTTTTATTCCACCATTTTTTTTTATTTATGAACCAATTGGTACAATCCTTAGATTATGATGTAACAAAGGCTAATGAAATGAACTGATGATTTTACCATTTTATATTACTGCACGACCAAACCCCGCCTACCATCTATCCGCTCTAAAAATATTTTTTGAACTCACCACAGGCAGCTGTGTACAGCTCGTGTACACCTTCCGAAGCCTTAGGCAGCCAAAGCGTCATTACTTTTCTTCCCATAGCCACAGGAATAACCTAGAAAGGAACATTTATTAATATTGCTCATAGAACACATCTATTTAATTGTTACTTGTACCAACATTACAGAAAAAGGCGGACCAAACTTCCAGAGGAGTTCTCTACTGACCGTACATATATAAACTAATAAATGTTGTTAGGAAAATTCAACATCACTACAAGTTTTTGCTGGATGCGAGCAGCACCAAACCGGTCGTTGTGGAAATCTTTAGAGAGAGGCCTTTTTCCAGCAGTGAACGTCTTTCGGCAGAACTTTTCAGTTATAGGGTACGTGCCTTACAAATAAACAAAGATAAGGCCCGTATAGTTATTCCGTGTTTTCAATTGGACGACGTAATAGGTTAGAATAGTCGACATCTTTAGTCTTCGGCATCCTCTTTTCAATGCGACATGTATATGTCGACCATAAAATTACTTTACCACCTTAAAAGTAAATATTATTTGCATATCATAAAACAACAAGGTCAATTCAATTTCTTGTTTGATGGCTCTCACTACGATTGAGCCAGTGTCTAGTTTTAAGGCAGGTGATTAGTGTTTTGTCTTTGTCCGTAGCTCTGCTTCAAAGCTAAATAGGCGTTGTGCTTGTACAAGATAGAAACTGTCTAAAGACCTAATTTTGAAGTTATAACTAGCTACGGAATATTTCTGTTGAGATAGATACTACAGACACCACAAACAATTAGCAGACAAAATAACAAACACAAAAGCAGTCAATAGTATTGCTACAGCACAGAAAAAGCACTCTCTAATACAGAGACAGATACGTTGAAATGTCGACTATCGATGACTAAATATGTAGACTATTTCGTTATCATTATCATATATTCGTCATCATTATCAATCATGTCTGTCAAAAGGCGTCACGTTATCACGGCAGGACTACTGACCAGTGTGAGCGCGCTCGCGAGCACGAGCGAGATGCATACGAGCACGAGCAGCGCGGCCAGCCGCAGCGGGAACCACGACACGCGCACGTACGGCTCGTAGCCGGCGGGGCCGTCGCGACGCATCAGCGCCTGAGTGGAAACAGTCACTTTAAAAAAATAGGGCTCAGCAACTGATCTCAGTCTTTAGCAACAGTTAAATACAGGCCAGCTACTTCCTAGCTAGTCATTGCCTCTGTGGTCTAGTGGTTAGAACCACCGGTTTAGACCCAGAAGTCCCGGGTTCGGTTCCCAGGGGGGGGTACATATTTGTGTACTCGGTTTGGTTGGTGGTAGGGCTTGTTTGTCCGCCTGGCTAGCTACCACCATCTTATCTAAATATGTCGCCATAACATCATGTTTACAGCATTGATTTGTTCCGGCAGCTAGAGATAAGATAGCCAGTGCCTCACTAGTTGAGGATACCGTGTGATGTGCGCTTCCACCAATAGGCCTTATCATCACTTAACATCAGGTGAGATCAAGGCACTGTGCTTACCCGTAAATATTTTAAAAAATAATCTTAATAAAATACGTCAACTGAAACACCCTGCTACTATTGAAAATACGACAAAAGTTAAATGTAGTTTACAATCGATACTGTCTCATTTTTGTTCTTAAAGGCATATATACAATATCAGTTTTAAACCAGGTCTAACTCGCAAGTTTATTAACATCAGGGAAAAGGGATCACCGTAATATTATAATAGTGCCATTATAACCTATATCTCCGATGCCATAGTTGCCTAATATGCTGCTTCTAGCTGGTGCTAAGTATGTCCCAAGTACCTACGGCGGCGAAGACCTTGACGGCGACACCTGTGACTGCATATCCTTACTTACCTGATAAACTGCAACTAGCTGGTTCTATTCGCGATTTCATTCACGTTTGGTCTCGGTCGCGGTTTGTCCCATTTGCAGATAGTGCCATCAAATATGTTTCTACTAAGGTAGACCTTAACGGCAGGACCTAGAGCTGAAAATCACTTGCCTGGTGCGCCGCCCCCAGTTGATGCGGTGGGTGCGGCGGCGGGTTTGGGTCCGCCTGCCTCGCGGCCTCGCCCAGAAGGTACGAGCGGAGCCCTAATACGCCGGCTGAGCACAGGCACCACGCGCGGAGCCCTGCCTTCAGCCAAGTCCGCGTGTGCGACTGTTCCAGCAACGCTGGGAGAATCACCTGGAATGTAAATCATACCTTAATCATTAATCCCTATTAACATTATTTGATATAGTTGAAGGTTTGAACCGCCTCTGTAGTCTAGTGATTAAGACCACTGGTTACAAACTCAGAGGTCCCAGGTTCGATTCGTACATGTTTGTGTACTCGGTTTGGTTGGTGGTAGGGGTTCTTTGTCCGCCTGCCTAGCTACTACCGTCTTATCTAAATATATCGCCATAACATCAATGTTTGTAGCATTGTTGTGTTCCGGCAACTAGAAATAAGATAGCCAGTGCCTCAGTAGTTGAGTGTTCCGGGTGAAGTGCGCTTCCACCTTCGGTTTTATCGTCACTTAACATCAGGTGAGATGAAGGCCAAGTGCTTACCCTTATGGTATTTAAGGTCTAAGTTACTGACCTGCAGCAGCAACAGTTCCAGGCTAAGCTCGTTGACCGGGGCCTCGGTGTGCACCGCCACAGCATACGGCAAGAAGCCAGGCAAAACATACTTGATCACCCGGATCGGCAGCCACAGCATGAAGAGGACGGCAGTGCCGAAGATCATTGCCGACACCACCAAACGACGGATGTGCGACCACACGGACAGGTGGATCATTTCCTACAAAATAATTTAAATAAGCTTAAAAACAGAATCGACAATATTCTACATAAAGAAATATAACAAGTACTGGTTTGCCACAAAACAATGGCTAATGTTAGACAATGCTCAAAACTGATGCTGTCACTTTTTAGCTAATATTATTAGACAGTGACACAATATTTTAAACACGTATTTACCCATTGTTTAACTTTAAACCTTTTATAGCACTAGGGGTAATAAATACACAATGAAGGATACTGGCACACTTACATATCGCATATAAAGGATTTCCCTAACAACTCAGGCTCTAACTGAGGCGTGAATATTAAGCATAAGCACACGAGTTGTCTATTTAATAAAGAATTGAATTGGACTCTTCGGAAAAGTTGAAAAAAAATCTATAAGATGGATTCGGACTCGCAACCTCTGACAAACCTGGTCAGGTGCCAAACACTAGGTCACACTCTTGTAGATTATGGTAAAAACGCATATTCTTAGAGCTTGCTTAAGATTTATCATCAGCCGTGTCCACACCGGGCGCAAGGGCTCGCGCGGCATTCTCGAGATGCACCCCCGAAACACAGAGGCGAGCCTCGCGAGGCAGGCCGATCCATCAGAAGTCCCCAAGCCGTCTACACCGAACGCACACTGAGGCATCTTTGAGCGCGTCCCGTTTACCGACAGCCGACGGCTCGACCCCGAGGCACGCTAGGCCAAAGCAACGTGCGCCCGAGGCAGCCCGAGCCACGTCCACACCGGCTGAGGCATTGGCTCGCGAGGCTCTCTGGCGCTCTCTGAGGTCTGGACGCGGCTATCCAGAGCCCAAAACTTCGAAGAGGGATTTCATTGGTCAAGCTGCTTCCACTTACCAGCCCAGGCCAGTACTGCATCGCTGGTTACTAAGCCATAGCTGCATGACGGGTTATAAAGTCAGCTCCATTGGTAGACTGGAGCTCAGCAGTTTATAAATGGATTCTCCATTGTTGTAAGCAACAAGAATGGTGAAGTTTCGTAACATAAATAAAACATAATACATACATAATACATAAATTATGCAAACTAGACATGATAATTTTGTTACTAACATTTTAAATGCTAAAGGTCAGATAGTTATCACTCAATCTTTGGTAAGAAAAAAAAGTGTTGAATAACATATGATGAGGCTCTATGGCCATTAAGACAATATTTCAGTTAATAAATAATAATATATATATGAGACAACATCACATACATTGTTCTGGTCCCAAGGTAAGTAGCTAAAGCACTCGTTTCATGGAAATCAGAAACAACGACGGTACCACAACCACCCAGACCCGACACAATATCGAAAAGTTCGTTTTCGACATTGACCAGACCGGGAATCGAAGCCGGGATCTCAGAGTTGCAAGCCACTCGGCTACGGAGGTCGTCAAATCATCCGAGTGGTCAGTTAAACAATAAGAGCACAATGCTGGGTACATGGTATTTATTTAATGGATTAAGTATGTATATTCTTATGTACATAAATAGAATACATAATATTTATATATTCTGTACTTGTCTATGATTCAAATGTATTCTATAGTAGTTGCATACTTCTTCTAGGTATCTCCTTCTTTGGTTTCTAAACCAAAGGTTGTCTCGAAGAAATCACTTGTAGCAATAAGGCCTTTACCCATACTAACTTTAAGATTATATGTAACTGTTTTTTATTTACATTTGTGTGTGAGCAATAAAGTATCTACCTATCTATCTATCTAAATTAAAATAAATAGGCAAAGGCAAAACATAAATAAAAAAAAATTATATTAATATAGGGACATTACAAACCTGCACAGGACTAAAGTCAGGATCATTCAGGTTCTTCAAGAACCACAATACCCCAGGTCTCAGCACCTCTCTCAACAACAGAATAAACGAAGCGAAGTAGTACACATAGACCATGCCTACAAGCCAGTGGATGAACATAAGAGTCCATGGAGCTGCTTGGAGACTCGACTCGCGATCTTTCAGAGTGGCATCGAACATGGAGAGAGAGCAGAGGTCCAACCACCAACCACATACAAGTGGGATCACACCAATCTGTGGGACAATTAAAGCATTTTTAAAAATTATTTGATTGTTTTGTTGTCATGGAAACTGTCAAATTGGTACGAAGTCCACCGGGTCAGCTAGTAAATCCTACTAATAATATAAACGCGAAAGTTTGTAAGTATGGATGGATGTTTGTTACTCTTTCATGTAAATACTACTGAATGGAATTTATTGAAACTATCCTCATATACAGACCATGACCCAGACCAGTATATAGGATACTTTTTTTTTTTTGCTCTAGTCTTTGCGAACGAAGTCGCGGGCAACAACTAGTTATATATATATATATTATCCTCATTAATATGGTACAATTATCTGATAAGCTGTGCTTAACGAAAATTCAAAGATACTATTTCTATATTTGCATCATGAACCTTAAATCCAATTTGTAATAAAGAATGTTGTTACAATATTATCATACTCTTATCATAATTTATAACTACATTGTGGATCATTACACAAAGTTGCAAAAGGCAGGAAACATTTCAAAATGCACTAAATAACAGTGTGAACAAGCAAAATTCAATTCTCATCCTGTGTTGTTTCCTCGTTATAGCTTCCTGGAAGTTAGGAATAATTAAAATATGATGAAACAACTCACCTCAACGACTGAGAGAAGAGCTACTTTTACAACAACATAGCAGAATCCCAAAGCTTTCTTGGCACTTCTGAGTCGCAACAATGATGCTACTCCATGGAGAACTGCTAGGATTGCTCCCACCAGCACGTATCCAGCGAGAGCTGTCAGCGGTCCAGCGAATGGTCCTTCGGCTGTGAATCCAGCCAATGCTGCCCCCAGTCTCCCAATATGATATGGGCAGAAAGCAAACACCACAATGAACAAGGTGTTTAATGAAACAACCCAAAAGACATGTTCCAAAAACACCATTGAACCATCCAGCCCTAGTAGACGAGCCCATGTCAGCTCTTCAGCAGCAGCACGATCCCATTCCATAGGATTCCAGTTTGCTTCATCCCCCACAAGTGGGTCCTCTGCACCTTCCCCATTAGCTTCATCCCTAGCTCCTTCGTCTGCTGCCACTTCGTTTACACGGTCATTGTTGTTGTCAGGCAGGGGCATATCCTCAACTGCTGGGGCCGGCAGGATTTCCCGTTCCATCCAATCAGGTCCACCACCATGCATGATCTGTTCTCTCAGCCAAACCAAACCAATGAATGAGAAGAGTGTGCATGTCACAACAAAACAACCAGAACATACATCTTTAGCTAGGTTCTCAGCTGATACAATGTCATATGGTAGAGAAATCACTGGATCTAATGATCCCAAAAATAGGCATCTATAGGTTCGGCAGGCGGTGAGGGGCACGATACCAAGCCAGGCGAGCGCTACTAAGGTGTAGTGCAGCCAGTCCTTCACAGCAGACGCAACGGATGTCACCAGGCCGCCGACCACATCGCGGATGGGCAACCGCCGAGGCATATCGGGCGAGTAGATTGGCATGAAAGAGAAACGATGACCGCATAACTCGCAAATCTCTTTCCGTGAGTAGCGCATCCATTGTACGAGGCACTCCTGATGAATCCATTTTATGGAACCTGTGCAAATGCAAGGATGGAAAAGAGGCCGATCCGATGATGCCTCTGATCGGCAGAACCGGCAAAAGTCGGCGCCGGACCCGTCGGAATCCATCATAATCTTCAATCCAGTTTGACTGCTGTGCTGCAATCTGCGAAAGTTGACACAATAAAATTGCACGTTTTCACGAACATATGATCGCCTACTGACACAATAACTAGTACACAATACGCACCTTATATAGCGAATTAAAAGATAGTTACATTAACGATTTAAATAGTACAATTTGGTAAAATTAAACAATAAATCTCTATTTTGTTTGCGAACCACACGAAACAGTGTGACCAGGTAAGAAAACCTCGGATGATATACATATACATATAGATAAAGGGGGGGGGATGCGCTACAGAGAAAACTAAAATAAAAGACTTATAATAATTATATATATAATTAAAACTAAAATTAAAGAGAAAGACTTATAACAATATAAAATCGAAGTTATTAAAACTAAAGTTATACTGATACTTTAAATTAGTGATGGGACTCGAATCACATTTGATTCGAATAATTCGAGTCATAACAGTTAGAGCTCGACTCGAATGAGATTTTATGTTAATTCGAATCAGCGTTTGATTCGAATCGGGTGATTGATTCGAATCAATTTCATCGATTCGAATCATTTTTATTGATTCGAATCTTGGTTGCGCGGAAAGCTTACCTTATTGATGAGAGACGAGTAGGATTTAATCAGTGTTTTTCTTAAAATTAAATTTAACTCGTTGAGAAAAGTATTTAGGTAGTTATTTTAGAAGAATAGTTAAGTAAATATTATTTGAATTTTGTAATAAACCCAGCTATTTGTGTTTTAGAAAGTAACAAAAATTGTATTTCAAATACGTTTATAATGTGAGTGAACATACATTGTGACTTTACAAAGATTATTTTACCCTTTCAAAAAAGTAGACTGAGTTTATCAAAATTAAAGTGCTCAAGTAATCATAATTACATTCCTATCCTTATATTTTTTTACGTGTGACATTGAATTTCGTGATAAGTTGTTGTTGTTATTGTGCCTGTAAAGTGTAAAATAAAGTGAACTATAGTATAGATAGTACAGTGGACTTAAATTATTTGGTTAACGTTTTTATAGAGATACTTAGTGACTAAAACTTTAAAAAATATGGCACCAGCCAAAAAAAGCGTAGTTTGGGACTTTTTCACAAAAGCTGGAGAAAAATCGACATGCAATATGTGTAAAATCGAGTATAAAAACTCAAATACCACTACTAACTTAGTGAATCACTTAAAAAGAAAACATCCCGTGCAATACAATGATAAAATGAATATATCCGAATCAGAGCCAGAGCCGTCTACCAGTGCAGAAAATGAAGTTCCAAAAAAAAAGTCACAGACAACGTTGTTCCAGGTAACTTCCAAATTGTCAGGAGCCGAAAAACGTAAGATAGACAAAGCTTTATTAAATTTGATTATCTGGGATCACCAACCTCTGAGCATTGTTGAAGATAAGGGTTTTGTAGCATATTCCAAAATGCTAAATTCAAACTACCAACTCCCGTCACGTAAAACAATTTCCACAAACATGCTCGACGAACATTATAAGCTAAGTCGAGCCGCTGCCCAAGAAAAACTAAAAGGCGTGGATTACATTTCCTGTACCACTGACATGTGGTCCAGTGACAGCAATCGCAGTTACATTACATTAACCGCTCATTTTATCGTTGATGGCAAACAGCAAGCTATAACAATCAGCACAAAAGAAGCAGGTTTTGATCATGATGGAACTAATATAGCGCGCTCCATTAAAGAAACCCTGGACGAGTGGGAGATTTTTGACAAAATTGTCGCAATTGTCACTGATAATGCGGCAAATATGAAGAAAGCTGTCAATGAACATTTAAATAAAAGAAACCAGTATTGTGTAGCGCATACTCTCAATTTGGTGATTGGAGATTGCGTGAAAGACAAGAATCCTGATGCTAATATGGGTATTAATGTTGATGAACTCTCCGAACCGAACTTACCGAATTTCCAAAGTTTGCTCAGTAAATGTCGTACTATTGTTGCCCATTTTAAACACAGTGACAAATCCTCATATAAGCTCCGTCAAATACAAAAGCAGATGGAGTTACCAGAATTAAAGGTTATACAGGATGTTCAAACTAGATGGAACTCGCAGTATAACATGATGTCAAGGCTTCTCGAACTCAAAGTCCCACTAAGTGCCGCCATTGTTGCCATATCAAACTCTCCCGATAACCTTTCCAATGAAGAATGGGCTACTGTTGAAGAAGTTGTTAAAATATTGAAACCAGCAGAGCAAGCGACTCGAACCCTTTCAGGAGAAAATTACCCGACTCTTTCTTCAACCATTCCGCTAATAAATTCAATGAAAGACTCAATTAGATACAAAAATCCCGAATCGGAAGTCGGAAAAAAGCTAAAAAACCTTTTGCTTTCTTTGCTGGATAAAAGACTAGGGATCCTTGATTGTAACAAGACTGCCTGCAAAAGTACTTTTTTGGATCCACGCTTTAAAAAAGAAGGATTTTGTTCAAATTCTGTTGCGGATAGAGCACAACAATGGTGCTTAACTGAGTTAACTCATATAATTTCAGAAACCAGATCCAGAGATGAACAACTGCTTACAAACGAAAACCTTCAAGAAAATTTAAGTATTACACAGTCAGTAGATCCAGCCAATAACACAATAAATGACAATGATGACGATCTTTGGTCGAGTTTTGATGAAAGAATGAAAAATATATCTGATTGCGCTCCTATCACTAATGCTGCAGTTTTAGTAAAGCAATATGTGGAAAGTAGTTATGTAGACAGGAAGAGTGATCCATTAAAATTTTGGGAAGACAGGAAAACCACTAACCCAGTTATGTACAAAATGGCCATGAAATATCTGTGTATACCAGCAACTTCTGTTCCATCAGAAAGGGTATTTTCGGAAGCTGGACTGTTGTGTAACCAGCGACGTAATAGGCTAGATCCTGAAAAAGTTGATCAAATTCTGTTTTTAAATAGTTTTTCTAAATTGCAGTAAGATTGGGCGGTTTTTTTTAATGAAACATTTTTCGTAATATTAGTAACGTTTATAATTTAGAGTTGATTGATATATCTTTTTTTCTTTATTTGATTATTATAAGCAACATCTTGCTAGTTTCCGACTTGTCCAACAAACAGTTTTTATTACTTATTTCAAAAAACTATTAAGTTTTGTTTGATTTCAGTTCAAAATAGGTATATTTTCGTAACTTTCTTTAATATTATTCATTAAAAGCATTTAAAATACCTGTTATACATTTATTTAATGTTATACCTACTTCATTTCACCTACGTTCATTTTTATGTAATAATTTCATATTGATTCGAATAATTGCACCGATTCGAATCTTCGTATTGATTCGAATTGATTCGACTCAATACTAAATATGAATCAAGTGTCAACTCGAATCATGATTCGAATATTTTAACAATGATTCGAATTCATTCGAGTTATATTTTTCGATTCGAGTCCCATCACTACTTTAAATTACAAACATTTTATGGTCATATTTCTTTATTTGATTTTAGACATCTTTTCGCGAGTCCGTTATGGTGGCGTACACATGATCAAAATCACGTTTGTTATGATGCCCTCTTTTCAAGAGCATAATTAGTGTTAGCAAACATAAAATAATTAGTGCCTCCACTAATATTATTAGTGACATATCATAGAGACATCGCAGACACAGATATATCGTAACTTTTTTTAAAGTAAGTTTATTTGTTTAGCCGTTCTCATTGACGAAGCGAAGATTTTGTGTCACGAAGGAATATAGAGCTTCGTGATTTGTGTACCTATTTATTTTCGGTACCTACTCAAAGATATTTCTTAAAAATTAAAAAAAAACTGACTTCCTTCATCTTCTTTTTTTTATTTATGGCATGTTTTGTGTCTACGATCGTTGATTCATCTGTGCATTTTAGAGAGGGGCGTTTATGGTTTTGAACGCAAACTGATATTTATCCGATTTCAGATTTCATAATCGATTTCCAAAAACAGGTTTTAAATATCCGATATCAGTAGCGCCTAGCATCGCCAATTCGCTTGTGTAGTACTTAGATTTCATATCATTAACTAACGACAAAAACTAACACTAAGATTTGCACGATTTTCCTTCTAGGCTTAGAGCTAGCAGAAAAGTATTGTTTACGTGTAAAATTTTTCCGGCGCGTTTAAAAATCGCCATATTCTCAATGTTTTCTTTAAAACACATACGTTTTTTTGTTTTTTTTTTATTTTTTTTAAATCGATTTCGATTCAGATTTGCAATTAACTCTACTCCACTCTAAACAAACACGAAATAAAATAAATGGGCAAATGCAATTCACTGACCGGCGCGCGGCGCGCACTTGTAACCTACCAAGGTCAAATATGCATCTAAACGAAAACACTTACACATTCTTTCTAATAAACACTAAACAAACCATAAACGTCCAAAGTACATCAATGCATAATTTCGCAATTATAATCTTTAAGATTTTAACCGTAAAGATGATATTGATCGCATATTTAAATTGCAATATATTTCCGTAAACGAAAAACCAAAATCTAAGTCGCAAAATTCACGCCATCTCTTTTACTCCGCTATGTTACGATTGGTTAGAAAGAGAGAAAGCTAATTTCTTCGCATCGGTAAGTTTGCGTTTGGTTTGGATACATTATTCGCTTGGTTATATCGTTTCGTTCGTGGTATACATAATAGATCGTTAGCATTTGGTTCAGATAGATTTTTGAAACAGATTTGAATCGATTTGTGTTTAAAATCGAACTTTGAATTCGTTTTGATATATCGGACGCTTGCTTGGCCTAGTGCATGGCTTTTTTTTTATTGTTTTACGGCTCCGGATGTTCTATCGTTCGTTCTATCTTCATAAGTAATACATAAATAAAGAATATTGATGATGATGAATGATAATAGAAATGGGAAGTGAGAAATGATATTACCCCCCAACCCCTCGAGTATCTCTGTAAGGATGTGGGGCTTTACTAAGTCCTCACGCAGACTTCTTGAGAGAATTTGAAAAGTGACGTTGCACTGTTTTGTTTCATTTGCCAACACTCATGCACACTCACGAACACTTAACGGTTAATAATTCACCATTATTTCACATTAATATTCGACATAACACAAATTTTAGAAAATAAAACCAAACCGCAGACATGACTCTTCACTTTCCCGCCAAGAACCAGCAGTGCATGGCCTATTGCATTTATTGACAGTGACAGTTGACTTCAGCGTCGTGTTGGTGTTCGATGTCCGGGTGTCCCCTTTGTATACAATAATATTAATATAGGTATTTTATTTAATTAGGCTGCCGATAGATAAGAATGTGAGTACAAAATTAACTAATACAGTTTGCTTGCTTTTTCGAAAGACTTACTATTTTTAAAAAGTTGTCCTATGTACGTATCTAATTATCAAAGTTTATTCCGATAAGAACACTATTCTCAGTGTTTGCTTTCAATACAAAATAAACACCTTTAGCGCCGGCTCCACACTCTCGGGCAAGACGGGCGTAATAAACTTATTTTTACTAGTTACTATTTTATTTAGGCTATCCAAGTTTGCGACCTTTATTGCATAGGTCAATCAATTATATTTTTATTTTTATTTTTGAATAAATATAGAATTCTCCAAATACCACATACATCCAAGTCACGTTTAGACGTTATGGTGTAATAAAGAAACTACATTTCATACATGAACCCTGAAACATAACTCTTTTTTTGGGCATTTGTGTAAAACAGTACAATTAATTTTAAAACTTATCTTCAACTAATAAGACTTTGTTTGGTGTATAAATATTATTGATGCCTACTGTACCATTATACCTTTAAAATGTTATATTACAGATGATGTCAACAATGCAATGAAACAAAATCAATTTACAATGAATGGGAAAGACACAATTGTAAAGATTGACGAAATTAGCAATGGGAGGGAAAGCCAGAAAACCGCTATCAACATCTTATGCTTGGACATAACACATTGCAGTCAATTGACTCAGTTTTTGTTATGTTCTGCTTTTGTGTTTATTTGTTATTTAGCTTATGGATATTTCTTAGAATTAATATTCTCTGGGCCAGAAGTGAAGCCCGTGAGTCTATTTATAACTTTAATCCAATTTCTGATTACAATGATCTTAAGTTATTTGGAGTCATTAATCAGGAATCCAATTAAGAGGAAGTAAGTATTTAAACATTTTAGTTTACACAAGCATCATGCTCACTGCCCTTTTAGTTTAAACAATAATATTATGAATACTTTCTACAACAACTGCATTTATACAATGGTAGTTGGATATGTGTAATATTTTTCTAAAGTCTTTTTTGTATTTTCTTATATACAATTTAAAACTTTAGCTGGTTCCTTTATAATAATAAGCTAAAGAGATTTTGATTTTTGTCTTCAAATGATATTACTATCAGCTGCTAGTCCCAAATAAGGCTGAAGAATCTGAAATGGGTTAGGTTTATGTGGCAAATTCTTTAGTTGGCCAACTAAAAAACTACATCATATCTAGCTCCTGCTACTACCAATTAGGAAGCACCCTGACCGCCTAAGCGATTGCTCTGGCTACGTGTATAGTTTATGACATCATCTTGTCTATTTCGTAAGCCGTTTTCGAAAGCCTTAGCCTATAATGAAATGAAATAAAATTTATTTTGCATAAAATGCAGTACAAAAGGTCTTATGATAAAAAACAGTTTCACACAATTTACCAGAAGCTGGCATGCAATATTCAATTTAAACTAGATAAGTAAAGGGATTAAAAATTACTAATTAATCTTAGAATAATAAAGATTTCGATTGAGTTACAACAACGTCAATGAGACGTGAAATGTTCAAAGTATTCATTGACAGAGTAAAAGCAATTTTCGACTAGCCATTTTTTTAATTTATATTTGAAAATTCGTAAAGGTAGCCATTTAATATCCTCATCCAGTCTATTAAAAATCTTAATTGCCATTGCGTAACTATTCCTGCCATACGATGTGGTTGTGATAGCAGGTAATATTAATTTATTGGGATAACGCCTACTATAACTATTATTTAGGTCTTTATTCTTCGTAAACAAATTCAGATAAGAACGAACAAACACAGATATTTCATAAATATACATGCAAGGGACTGTTAAAAGTTTAAATTTAAATTAAATATAGCTTTCTTAGGCGGTACGAAATGACAAGATGACTTATTACAAACACACAAATGTTGAAAAAATTTCCACGAGCAGGATTTGAACCTGCACCCTTCTGACATACTCGTGGTTCTAACCAGTCCGCCGAAATTATTCAACACTATTTACTAACAAAAATACAAAGATGACATCATAAACTATACATATTGCCAAAGCAATCAGTTAGGCGGTCAGGCCCCTGGTGTGATTAGATAAGGCTACTGTGTGCCATGACTAAAGTTGTGATCTAAAATTCAATATTATACTTTATTAAGAAAAGTATTCAACTCAGGAAATACTTTTCTTTTATTATAATAAATAATGACTTTTATTTTCTTTTAGAGTTCCTATAAAGACCTATGCAATTTTAGCAGCATTGACCCTGGGGACAATGTCATTATCAAATTTAGCATTGAGCTACCTCAACTACCCGACACAGCTTATTTTCAAGAGTTGTAAACTTATACCTGTGATGATCGGCAGTATTATAATATTAGGCAAGAGATATGGTTTTTTGGATTATGTGGCTGCTATCATTATGTGCATTGGGTTAACCATGTTCACTTTAGGTAAGTTATATATTTTTTTTGTTTTTATTGTAGGCACAGAAAAAATAATAGTACTTAGCAATGCTAATTGATCAGTACAACTTCAACAGTCAAGTCAATGACTGCCATCTTATTATTATTAATTATCAGTTCATATTTTTTTTTACCTTTATGAGAAAGTTCGAAACCATAACAGTTACACAGAAACTGTCTTAACCATCAAGTCTTTTTTTATGAAAACAATTTTGTACAATGTGAGTTGTACATAAAATGGATTGATAAAAAAATGTATGAGAAAACATTTCATTAAATTTGACTAACTTCTGCTGCTCCGATTTCTTTATTCCGAAGCAATTAAATGATCCTAAAACGAAACAGAGTTGATCAGCATTAAAAACATTTTTGATTAATTTGACTCATTTATATTTACAACCAAAAATAGGCTATGCCAAAATTGTTTTCACAAAAAAGGAAATGATGTCTCCTAAGATAATATCTCTGTATCTCATAAAGTAGGGGTGTAAAAAAAATCAAATAATTGTAGAATAAGTTAAGAGGCATGTTTACAAAATGTAAATTTTATTAAAATCTAATATACCTAGGTACCTACTAACCACACAATAATTCTAATGAATTTACGAGTGTAAATTAAACAATCATAAAATTCAAAGAGTATCAAAACAACAAGTTATTTAGCTTATATCTCATCTGTACTAATATTATAAAGAGGAAAGCTTTGTATTTTTGTTAGTAACTAATAAACTCAAAAACTACTGGACCAATTTTAAAAAATCCAGTAATGTAATAGTAATTCTATATAATGGTAAAAGAATTTTTTAAATCGGTCCAGTAGTTATGAGTTTATTGGTTGCAAACATACAAAAATACAAAGCTTTCCTCTTTATAATATTAGTATTATGGACTTACATATTTCACACAACTATGGATGTTTCATTATATAAGTTAATAAATAATAAAACACAAATGTACACCATGTATTAGGCGCGACAAGTCAGTATGTAGTAGAAAGTAGGTGTCAATTTACCTTCTTTTTTAGGTACCTAAAAATTTTATGGTTGATTTGGTTCGATTGCTATGAACAATAAATATATGTATTATATTTCAATGAACATTAACCGGGTATTATTTATTAGGTATTATTTATTATTAGTGGACTGGACTTAGGTTATCGCCAATTAAAACAAGCTGTACGGGATCGCAGAAAATTTTGTATACTGATCTCCAAACATCCCTATGAAGATGGCAATAAATGATGATGAAGATTATTATTTACTATTTGGTAACAACAACTTACTATTAGAGATGTTTATGTGGGAATCTCTTCCCGACGTCCCTCACCCTTCCCAGTCCCGAAGAGCTCGTTTGGGCGGGAGGGAGGCATACCCACTAATAAACTCCAGCAAGTCTCTGCTCTTGCCACCATCACCAGGGTGATTCGAGAACGCACTGGGCAATCACCCGAGTTTTCCCTGCTATCTCTTCTGAATGTGAAGGCAAGTAACGGAAGGATTCCCCATCCTTAACTGTCACCTCAGATCTCGAACGGGAATTAGACGGGCAAATGCCCACCTCCTTTTCCCGCCACGTGTGCGACGTATTGGATAAATGCGTGACTATTCTCCTCCCGGTCCCTTTCCCCATGACCTCTCTAGTCCAGCATGACCGTTACCACACCTGACGCCACTAGACAACGAAAGGTCCCCCTTGATAGTTGCCGTCATAATATGACGTTGTGCAACTGACGCCCCACACACCGCAAGAGTGTGGTCAAATTTGTACTAGGCGTCACCACATTCGTAGCACTCCGAGGTTGGCGCCCTCCTTCCCACCTTAAACAATATCCGAAGCAGCCGTGTCCGGTCCGCATCTGAGTTAAACGTAATAGAACACCGTGCGTGCAAGGAACCAATTATACCGTCCAGCTTGCCACCATTGCGCGCCGGACTAATGGATTCTACAGGGTGATTTTGTCAACAGTCGACAAAATTTTAGAGGACATTGTAATCCTTATAAATAATGATAAAATACAAGTATATGCCTCAATGGAATAATATTTATAAAAATTATATATCGCAAATATAAACTGCAGCTAGCGTATTTTGCGCGCCGCTGTACCTAGCATAGGGTGCATAGAGTACAGTCTGTTACTACCTACAGTAAGCGAGCGCCCTGCCTCGTTCGCGACGCGAGCGCCTGGTGACGATTTTTACGTGTTTTATGAATTGAAATAACAACAACGCTTACATTCCTTGGTAATGAACATTATAGCATTATAGCACAATTTAGTTTCAATTGACTTACCTACGTGTACTTCAGTAATTGTTCAAAGTGACCACCTTCCCTCTGAATACATAACTGAGCTCGACGCCGTTGATTGTCCTTCAATTTTCTTAACACTTCCGTTTGTGATTTGACGACATCGAATGCACTCACGATTTTTTCTTTGAGGTGGTTTACAGTCGTTGCTTCAGTTTCATACACCCTTCTTTTAATTTCACCCCACAAATAAAAGTCAAGCGGCGTGAGATCGGGAGATCGAGCTGGCCAGCTGATCAGCCCACCGCGTCCTATCCAACGACCGTTGAACTCCTGATCCAAATATGCGCGGACATCGCGCTGGAAGTGTGCCGGAGCTCCGTCGTGCTGGAAATGCATATTTCGCCAATATGCCAGAGGTACGTCTTCCATCAGTCGCGGTAGTTCTTCACTGATAAGACGAAGATAATGCTGACCGGTCAATCTTTCATCAATGAAGTACGGCCCGATAACACGATCGTTAATGATCCCCGCCCAAACGTTTACTCTAAAACGCACGTTAAAAGAGTCTCTTCGTGTTTTCTTTGGGTTCTGTCCACGACGACACCACCAGTGTTCATTATGAACATTGAACAGACCTACTCTTGTGAAGCTCGCTTCATCTGACCACAAAATGTTCAAATTAATGTTGTCTAATAGCCAATTACAAAACTCGCGCCTTGGACGATAATCGGCTAGTAACAGCTCCTGAACGGGCTGAAAATGGTAGGGGTGTTGATCTGACGCGTTTCCACACGTAATATTGGCTCACGTGAAAACGGCGGGCAGCTTGTCTCGTACTGGCTTGTGGATTGTCTTGGAAGAATCGTCGTATCTGGCGGTATAAGTGAAGAGGATATACTGGCCTTCTGCCTCTAGCCTGTGCATGCGCAGGTACATTGAACTGGCCATGGGCAAGTAAATTTTGTGTAGATCTTAAAATTTTATCCAACGAGGGGACTGATGACGAATTAGGATGAATCCGCTGAAAACGCCTCTGGGTTTCCCGAAGGCTGTGCGTTTGTGAATATATGATAACCATATCATACAATTCACGGTTTGTGTACACCATGATTACATTAATTGCAATCCTATATCACACAACAGCACTGATGATAATAATATTTATGTAAACACACACACTTAATTGCACTGATATGGCACGATTAGGTCACGATTTTCTTTACGGGTCACGGTCGGTCACGCACATACGTCACTACTGCTAGTCGGAAACTAACTAAGCGGGAAATCGGGAATTGGTAATATTTCGGGCGGGCGGCGGTCGTCCTTTGCGGCGCACGGGCACGGCACGGCATTTAGCATTTTGTATTGTTTACTTTAAAGTTTATTTTTCATTGTCTTTATTCGTAACGGCCATTTTCGGTGAATCTTTGTGATTTAGGCGGCGCGTTATGGTGTTTACTTTAAAGTTAATTTTTCAATTATATTTTTCAAAGCAGTCTCTTTGAGCGGCTCGGCGGCATGCTTAGTGTAGTGTAGGCTACTAAGCTAGCTAGGTAGGCTGAAGGTAAATAACTACTCTTTACACAGTGTGTGTTTGTAAACAAAAGTGTTTGTTGAATTTTATTTAATATATTTTAGCTTGTGCTTAACATTTTATTTTATTGGTTTTATATTTTTAATATGATTGTTTATTGATATAGAAAACAAAAAAGGTGAAAAAAAATTTTTTTTTCGACAGCTCCGTTTTCTTTTTTTTCTTAAAGTAATGTATATCAGCAATAGAATCTCCCCTAAAAATTTGTCGATTGTTGTCGAAGTCATCCTGTAGTACGGCTGGCAATTCAGAACTTTCTAGTATAGAACCGAAAAGAAAAAATCTTTTTTTGGTACAATGTCATTCATAATAACACATATGAAAAATATTTTTTTGATACAATACCATCATCATCATCATCATCATCATTATCTCAGCCAAAAGACGTCCACTGCAGGACAAAGGCCTCCCCAAGGATCTCCACAACGACCGGTTTTGTGCTGCTAGCATCCAGCAGCACAATACCATAACACATATAAATTGAATACACAGGAGCAACATTAATGTGCATGGCATATACGTATACCAAATTTGTTTCCGCTTAGCGTATTCCACGAGCCGCTGTGTGGCCCCCTTATCAGGCGCCCACGTTAAAGTAGACGGCCACTAAGCGAAGGTTGGGGCCTTGATGAAATATATGGGCCTCATTCGAGATAGCTGGTGAAACTTCATGCAGCAATTCTGTTGACTTGCTACCCGATTGATAGCTCCCGACCCGGCGCTGTGCAGACTTCTTCCAAATGTGAGAGTTCTTAGCAGCGCATGTGCCAGCTGCAGCTCAATTCTGGCATCCGCCTCGTGAGCAGCATGCAAAGCCCTGTAAAGGGTCCTATCTGGGCCGGGGCCCTCACCGCAACACAAGGACCTTACTGGAAGGTCCTTTTGTACAGAATATACGTAGCGATCGTAGCATTTAAGGTTGCGCGAAGGTACAAAACCCTCTCTTTGTCCAGCTCCTGTGCCCTCGCTGGCTATCCCGCTTGGGCGCCAGTCAAATGGAAGCAATGGCAAATGGGAAGCAACTCTGCCACGAGGACGCGACGAGGGCCCGGCAGCAGCAGGCACGCGTGATTCTAGTCGAGAAGCGGTTGGACTACATTACCAATTTAAGGAGCCCGCGTACTGTAAGCAATTCTAACTGGTTCTCAAGGACTGGCTCGAGTGGAAGCACGAGGCTCATAGGGCCATGGACAACGAGAGGTCGTGGGAGGCCATGATGACATCCTTTAGCGATTTGTTATTTTGCTAAAAGAGAAAGGGACCGGGAGGAGAATAACCACGCGTTTAACCAATGCGTCGCAGATGTGGCGGGAGGAGGTGACCATTTGCTCACCTCATTCCCCGTCTGTGGTCTGAGGTGACGGTTAAGGATGAAGAATCCGTTACTAGCCTTCACATGCAGATGGCAGGGAAAACTCCGGTGATTGCCTAGTGCGCTCTCGGATCACCCTGGTTGCAAGTGAAGAGAAGTGCTGGAGCTTTTTAGTGAGTATGCCTCCCTCCGTCCATCTCTCCCGCCCAAACAAGCTCTTCGGACTGGGAAGGGCGTGAAGGGCTGGGAGGAGATTCCCACATAAACATCTGCGTCTCTAAGTGTAAATCAACCATGCAATTTTTAGGTATCTAAGTGAACTAAAAAAAAAAAGGTCAATTACATTGACCTACTTTAGTACGTACTGTAATTCGTACCGTCTGATTCTGCACACGTTTCCTGTTAATGGTGTAATGGTTAGGGGTCTAGTTTAGATAAAGTTATTCAGAATTATTTTTATCACAGAAACGTTGCTGTTCATCCTGCTGTGATACTAATTTTGTACAATCATATACTAATAACTCTCAAACGCTTTCTACTTGGTGCAGCTGACTACGATATTTGGTTTCATCAATCTCATGCGCATAATTGTATGAGTCAGCAAACACAATCTTATACATAGTAAAACGACCGTAGCTTTTTGTAAAGTGCGGAGTGAGACCTGCCACAACTACCTAGGTATTGATGCAATAGCGTATGTTTGCTTCACATTATAACGTTCGTCCATCAAGCCTGTTTTGTCGGCCGCTGCAGTAATATACTATTTCCAGCTGACTCCAACACGTCTCCCAACTTCGACGTGATCGGAGTGATAGTGATATCGTTGGCGCTGCTGTGCGACGCTATTATCGGCAACGTCCAAGAGAAGGCGATGAAACAGTTCCAGGCCTCGAACAATGAGGTTGTGTTCTATTCGTACGCCATTGCGTGCGTTTACCTTTTGGTCATCACGGGCGCTACCGGGATAATGAGCGCTGGATATGTTTATTGTTCAGAGGTACATCCACTTTTGTAAATACATTCGTAGCACCAGAGTTCGAAACCAATTTTCTTTGCCAAAAAATTACATTGAATTTAATTTAAATTGTACTGGATGACAGCTAGAAAGCAAGTATGCTGTATTAAAGCTGTATAAAATTTTTGCTTAAGTACAAAATCAGTTGCTGAGCCCTATTTTTAATATTTTTTGATTTAAAGTCTTGGTCACTGGTTCTTATCGAACACTGTTTGCCACTACCCTACACATATTTATAATACTGAGTGATTTATCAAAGACACAGAAACTGTATTTATAATTATTGGCTTTACTATAACTATAAAAAATATTGCATTATTAATCTATATACAGACGCCTGCACATCATCATCATCAGCTGATTTTGTATGTCCCCACTGCTGGGGCACGAGCCCCTATGGATGGATAGGGAGAACGGGCCACAAACCACCACGCGGTCATAAAGATAAACAATAACACAGTAGGACGGAATCTTTGACCGAGTCCCAAACGCCGGCATTTATATAAATACTTCCCCCTTCACGTCGTTACTCCCCCTTGTCGTCCAAACGCGTTGCCAGGGTTGCTGTTGAATATTACTTACGTCTAAAAATAATACCGCTAAAATATAAGTTTTTCTTTACTTTGAAATGATTATTTTATTCTCATATTTTGTAAAACTATTACAAAATATGAGATTTGCTATTATGTTACGTACGAGTCTCGTACCTACCTACATAAATACTTATGAATAATTAGTTATAGTAAGGTACACACGCCTGCACATCAACCTACCACAAATTGTCAAATTTCCTCAATAGACTTTTAACTTTATTACTCAGGTATATGGTTGAAAATGTATTGAAGACATTTGACAGTTTTGGGTAGGTTGATATGCAGGCGTCTGTACCTACTATAACTAAATTTTACCACTGGGTGAAACAGTTGGCTGCACAAAAAGAACTGTTCATGTCCTTTTCATTAATTAGGTACGAAAACGAAATGATGTTTAGAAAATATTAGGTACTTACCTCTCATCTTTGGGCAAACTGAAAAAAACTTAAATGTGGCATCGTTTTTGAATTGTTTGTACAACCAAACACGTTTTTGAATTGTTTGTACATTGTAAATTGGTTTCCAAAATCGTACGGAACGCACAAACAGGTAAACGCGCGCGCGGTGACACCGGTCTTGACAGCCCGACTGAGCATTCTGTTTAACAGTTACTCTCATATCGCGAGGCCGTCCAGAGCGGGAGTTTCCGTTCTACTGTGTTATTGTTTATTCTTATTTCGCGAGGTCAGTGCAGATTGGTGCTTGCACATCAACCTGTCCAAAACTGTCAAATTTCTTCAATAAATGTCCAACTGGAATATAGTTGAACATTTATTGAAAAAATTTGACAGTTTGTGGTAGTCTGATGTGCAGGCGTGTGTTCGTTCAGCAGATAATAGCTGAACATTATAAAACTGTGTCAAAGCAACGAATCTGAATTAGATATAAAAAGGTGGTTTTAACCACTCTTAGTTACGTCTTGTCGGCTACTTTCGGTAAATAAGCCCCCTTCATTCCAATCACTGAAGATGACAGACTGAAGACACTAAACAATTGACACTTAATTTGCTCCAATATCCGTACAACTTCCAGATGCCATACCACTTGTACACCAACATCTTCCTGCTAAGCCTGAGCGGCTACATGGGGCTGCAGGCGGTCCTCACGCTGGTCCGCATCTGCGGCGCCACCGTCGCGGTCACAGTCACCACCATGAGGAAAGCCCTGTCCATCATCATCTCTTTCCTGCTGTTCAGCAAACCGTTCGTCTTCCAGTAAGTAATATAACATCTTACCACCATTAAAGTAATTACGCACAGTACGCACGCCTGCACATTAGACAACCACAAACTGTCAACAGTCTTTGAAATTTATGTCTGTGGTATAGGGTTGAACATTTATTGAAGATATTCGACAGTTTTGTATAGTCTAACTAAACTTTAATATGTAGGCGTCTACATCAGGGTGTTCAATGCTTCAGTGATCATGGCGCATTCAACTGTGTCGAAATGTCGGTTACTCAAAAATGAAAGATACGTTATGAATCCCGTTAATAATACAAGGAACCATAGTAGTTTAAAAAGTTAAGTGTTACCACATCTTTGCTTGTGATCATCAACCCGCATTTGACAAGCGCGGTGATAAAGCCAATACCTACCAAATGTAGCGATGACTTGATTTCAATGATGGAGGCCTTTAAAACTACTGCCATATCATACGTGTGTGAATTTACCCATAAGGGTGCGCCGACCAAAAAAAGCCAAAAGTGTAGTCACGGTTAAGTTGATATATGATGAAAAAACTATCACATTACATAAACAAAATATATATTTAGTATCAAAGTGAACGTGTTTACAATTAGTTCGACCCATAAATTCATTCATAATAACACACTATAGTTTTTTCTACAATATTATTTAAAGTTGGGCAAAAATCATGAAAATGAGTGGCGGCGTTTAATTGATATCTTAAAGTTTATATAAATTATTATACCTCTCATTATGTCTAAACAATCACCAATGTCTTAACTACAAATAGTCCGTCTCACATTTTCGAGTTATCAAGCGATTTTTAAAATTAATATTTTTCAAATTAACAAGTTAAATTCCCCATAGTAAATTAGTATGGCCGCGCGGCATCAAATGATTATGGACGAAGACATTTCAAATAAAATATATGACACTTGTCACTTACGGACGGCGCACCCTTAATGTACACACGTGTGCACGCCAACCTATGAACCTACTAAAAACTGTCAAATTTGCTTAATAGACTTTGAACTTTATGCCTAAATCATATGATTAAAAATGTATTGAAGAAATTTGACAGTTTTGGATAGGTCGTTGTGCGCCTGTACCTCCCAAAGCACTGTTGAAATCCACATTTAGGTATCCATTCATAGTCTGGCTTTAGCAGTCTTAGTATTATTAAGCTTAGTATTATTTACTAGCCAAAATTAATGTTTTTATTGAATTGATTCCTCTATAAAATATTTTGTTTATTTTTCAGGTATGTCTGGTCAGGAATGCTCGTAGCGTTAGCGATTTACCTAAATCATTATAGCAAGAAACACCCGCAGTATGTACCTATGCCGTTGCTCTTCTGTTGGCAACACATGCAATCATTATACCAATCTGAGTATAGATATTTAAAGATTAAAAGTAAAATTTATTCGGACACCGTGTAAATAAACAGACTGTGTAAATAGAAATTGTGATTCTATTT
This sequence comes from Eudonia truncicolella, assembly GCA_949315975.1. NCBI lineage: Eukaryota > Metazoa > Arthropoda > Insecta > Lepidoptera > Crambidae > Eudonia > Eudonia truncicolella. The sequence goes on along the minus strand of OX438837.1, from coordinate 13,109,338 downwards.
TATAAATTAATGAGATTCGTTCTAGTAAAAAGAAACTGTGATTTTTCATGACATGATTTAGAAATGGTTGAAATGTGTCTAACTCTATTATTATAACATTGAAATTGGCTGCAGTCTCATGTCAAAATTTGCACCTATCTATAGGCTGTTTCATTAAAATTTTCCAAAAGAGTAAATCTTTGCAAGTCATTAACATGTAAAATATTGTTTTTTTTTAAGTTGAAAAACTTGAAAAACTTTGAATTTCTCAAAATATATTAGTTATTTAAAAAATTTACTCAAACAGACCTAGAAAAATTGTGTATCTTGAGAACCCTTGTTATTGTGGATGGGTTTCTTAAATGTTTATAATTGTTTGTTGATTGATAATTACTACTATTACTACTTTTACTACTATTACTATTTTATTGAACTCAATAAATTCCGGGTTCGAATCCCGCTCATGGAATTTCTTCAACACTTTGTTTTCCCATAATATACCGTTGCTGGTCACAAAACTAGATATATTTGTCAGTGTAATATATACTTTACCATGATACTGTCATAGTCTCAAATATTTAAGTTATAGACTAATTTTACATTATATTGTAAAAATACATTTGAATGAAATACATTATTTATATCAATGACATTTATTTTTCATTGTATGTACAAAATCTTATAAATCTAAATGTTTTCATACAAAAGTGTCCAAATTTAGCGTGTTTGAATATTTGGAATGTTATTAAGACACTATTTTCATTGGCTTTATACAATTACTAGGTCAAAGAAAAATTAACTGATTAAAGCAGTTACTAATACTTATAGGCGTTGGTATTAACAGAGTTAAGGTTTAATTTAGTCTTTACAGGTAAGTATAATTAACAACAGCGAAGTTAAAGATCAGTCAATATTAGATTCCAATCATAATTAGTAACAATTTTTTATAATACAATTTAGCCATACGCACGCATATCAAAAATGTGGGATATTGGTCAAATTAAAATGATACAGGTCACAAGATGAACTATACTAGGAATATGCTCCATCTACTTCTTGCTCTTAATGTACAAATAACTCTTTGGTATATAGTCCTAAAGCTAATTTTTTTGTCTTTTTACACAAATTGGCCCCTTTGCAAGTGACTGACCAAGTAAATAACAAGCTTGAGACTGACTCGAAAATACAGCATTTTAAAATGTTTACCTAGGTGAATTGATTGTGTTTGCAATACTCTGAATACCTAATTTATTTGTTTGCAAAGGAGCCCTATGGGATAATTTACAGACAACCATGTCTTGGCAATAGAATATGTATGTAAACTCAGAATTTTTATGTAATAATAGTGTAATGTAATATACTATCTATTTCAATTTAGTAGCAATAAAAATGGAAAGAGCATAGAATTCGAGATCTCAGTTTTACATCAGCGGGCCTATGATGAAAAAATATCACATCTCACTTTAAAATATGAAAATATTGTGTTTGTATTTTAAAAATTTATTGCTTATTTCTTAGTGAATAGTTTGTTTTGTACAAAATGCAAAACAATAATCTACTTTAGTGCTTACAGACTACTGTCGCTAATAATTAACAATATAAATAAAGACGAGAGAATAAAATAGCAATATTATCAATACACTTATTGACAATAATTTATAGAATGTCGCATACTAATCATGTTACCGGTGCTTCAGTTGACGCAGGCGCTACCGCTTTTCTAATCATCACAAACCAGAAATTAAAAGCTGACCAACAATAAGACAAGCTCACACATTCCTGTATCGCAATTTAAACCTGATCTGAGTATAAAAATACTAAAAAAAACTTACCCTTACGTAACTTTATAATGTATGCAAATATTACGTAGCGCTCATGTGGCCGTGTAATAAGCTCCATATTTTTCGACCAACAATACGATCCACGCAATGAATCTGATAATTTCACTCACAGAAGCCGCGTTATTGTTACACGAATCATCGTGGTCAGTACGTATGCACAACACTTTCAGTCTCGAGATTTCGCACTCTAGCGGAGTCACAAAACTATTTCACTATATCACAGCACTAGTCCTGCACTTCTCTGTAAGGTATTTCACTGGTGACAGTGAACGATTCGAAGTAGTGGTTGAGGAACTCGAACGTGGGCCGTTTCTCGGGTATCGCGTCCCAGCACTGCAGCATTAGCCGGTAGATATCGTCGGGCAGGTAGTGTCCGACGGGTTTGGGCATTCGGTAGCCTCTCTCCACTTGTTCTATGACGTCCTTGCCGTGAAGGCCTGGGTATGGGATCTGTCCGTACGTGAACAGCTCCATAAGCAGAATTCCGTATGACCAGACGTCGCTTTTGATGGAGAACCGGCCGTAGATGATCGCCTCGGGCGCGGTCCACTTCACCGGGAACCTGGATCCCTGCTTCGGACAGTACTCGTTGTCCTCTATGACCCTCGCGAGGCCGAAGTCGCATATTTTGGCGACGTTGTTTTCGCCTATTAAAACGTTTCTCGCTGCCAGGTCTCTGTGTATTAACAGTTTAGATTCGAGATATTCCATGCCGGAGGCGACCTGTGCCGCGACGTAGACTAGATCTTCGAATTGCAGGAACTTTCCCTCGCCGTTCCTGAGGAATTCGAGCAGCGAGCCTTTGCTCATGTACTCTTGCACGATGTAGACGGGTTCCTGCGTGGAGCACACCGCGTAGAGCGCGACCAGCCTCTTGTGGCGGAACTTCTTCATGATCGCAGCCTCTTGTAGGAACGCTTGCGTCGACATTGTGCCTTCTCTAAGTGTTTTTACGGCGACCTGAAATAATTAAATAAAAAATATATTCTTTAGTCCATCAATAGTTAAATAATTGTTTAGCTGTAATAATAGGTAGCATATTTAGAGTCCTCGAAGTATAATTTAGATAGATAGATAGATAGATAATACTTTTATTGCAACACTAAAAAACATAAACATGAATAAAAGAAAAAAAAATTACATAGTTACAATTTGGCGGTCTTATCGCTTTCAAGCGATTTCTTCCAGACAACCAGTCGGATGGAGAGAGCTAATAAACTTTAAGATCAGAGGTGAAATTATGAAAACATACTAGAATAATGTGTATTTTATAAATGATGCAAAATATGAACAATGAAAATTATAATAATGATAAACATATAAATACTATATATATAAATACACCTACTTAAACATAATAGTAGTCTCAGGTAGGAAAGTAGCAGATATGGTAGTTTTGCAGCAGGACAGGGTTAATCGGAAAGGTAGAATTTTTTCACGAGCTCTTTAAATAAGTGAATGGATTTCGAACGCCTGACCGCAACTGGAAGCGAATTTCAGAGACGAACAGCTTGGACGGTAAAAGAATAATCATAAAAGGTGGTGCTGTGTGGGGGTGTTTTAAGGCTTAAGTTTTCTGATGACCTGATAATGAGCGCGAACCTGAACAATTAAGATAACTGAAACGTTCCTTAAGATAAGAAGGCTAGGTGGGATTAAACAATATGTTATAAGAAAGGGACAGTATATGAGTATTCCGGCGAAGACGAATAGGAAGCCACTTGAGTTTTAAGCGATACTCAGAAACATGGTCATATTTGCGTAAGCCGAATGTGAACCGAATACAAACATTTTGATTTAAGTATCTCTTAAGTTAGAAAAGTAAAGTTAAGTGGCAAATTCAGCCTTCTAACTATTTTTTTTATATCTTTCGAGTAAGCACTCTGCTTTTATCTCACCTGATGTTAAGTGACGACAATGCCGAAGGTGGAAGCGCACTTGACCCAGACACCTCAACTAGGCACTGTCTTACTTATCTCTAGCTGCCGGAACACAACAATTCTACGAACATTTATGTTATGGCGACATATTAAGATAAGATGGTGGTAGCTAGCCAGGCGGACAAACAAGCGCAACCACCAACCAAACCGAGTACACAAACATGTTCCCCTGCTTCGACCTCTGGGTCTTAACCACTAGACCGCAGAGGCGGTTAAAACTGCGTGTAACAAGAGTACTGACCTCAATAGTGTTCCTCCACTTGCCGTAGTAGACCTCCCCGAAGTTGCCCTGCCCCAGCTTGCGCAGCAGCTGTATCTCGCTGCGCGGGATCTCCCACTTGTCGCGCAGCTCAGGCCCGAGGTCCCACATCTGCGGCTCGGGCTTCGGGCACGGCCGCGCCAGCACGTGGCAAAGCCCCAGGGCGTTCTCTGCACATTTGAAATAATATTCAGTCACTAACATTCGACGGCAGATCGGTAAAATCAGTAAATTAAAACGTTAGGAGCCAATGTTGTTTTATAAATGTTAAGGTTAACCTTGCACATCCGAAAGACGTGAGAATAAAGCTAATGTATGATTATTTAAAATTATTATTTGGCGTACATAATGCTTTAAGATACTGAAAATAGGTAGCACTTGAAAAAGGACGAATAGCCGTAGGAAACTATTCTCAATTTAAAAATAAATATAGCGTTGCCCTTTGGAATTTATAACAATTAAAAATAAATGTTTAATATTTTTTTTAAGTTGTTATATAATAATAAAATGTATAGGAGGCTAATTAGCATTGTGAATGGCAAATGGCTTTCTGAAATTTTCACCTTCATGCTATCTTATCAGATCAGCTTAGTAAGACAGCACATCACAGCACACCTCTTGAATGACAGAGACAAACACAAATCAAGAAGCATCTAAACTTTAAAAAAAGGCTAATACTCACTCGTATAGGACATAACCAGCGCGGGCAAACTTGGGAACGTCTGATTGGTTGCAATATAGAACCCTCCATTGTCCAATGGCTTGATCTTGTAATGCTTCACGTGGTAGCCGCGGCCTTCCTCCCAGTCCTTCACGCTGAGGCTGAAGCCGTGCGGGTTGTGTTCCGCCGGCCTTACGAGGAACGTCCCTCGAGGGTTGACCTCGGCCAGAAGCAGTTTGTCGGCCTCCTTTCTCGAGACGTGCGGGAAGAACCAACTGCAACAGGACGGCGGCCTTTAGCAAAAAAGTAGCAGTCAGATGAAGTATAGGTGGTGTTGATACCATATCCCAGTATGCTTGCTGATGTAGCGCGAAGAAGCGATGTATGTACATTTGCGTAGCGATCGATTTATATTTGTTTACATTAAATAAGTGTGTTAAATTAAACTTAACACAAAGGTGGAGGAGTTAGTGGTTTAAAGCACTACAAGTCGTCGGTAAAGGTGACAAAAGACCTCAATGTACAGACACCTGTACTTTAACCTATCCAAAACTGTAACATTTCTTCAATACATTTTCAACCATATAATTAAGGCATAAAGTTCAAAGTCTATTGAGGAAATTTGACAGTTTGTGGTAGGTTGATGTGAAGGCGTCTGTACAATGTACTTGAAGAAAATCTTTGCAATTTTGTTATTGGTAACTAGTCTGTATGTTTCTATTAGACAGGCGTTTTTTTTCTATAAATCTTATTTTGATTTCCTATCATTTACACGATTACGGATATTTTTTGTTATCTGAGACAGAGTTGTAACAATTAGCTGTAGTAATAAGTAGATGCAATTTTCAAGTCATATTATAAAACATCTACACGAAATCTTTTACGATAGCTGTACAAACCAATGACAATGCCGAAAATGTCTTAGCATTGCTGTCAAAAGTACAGGGTGGGCTACGATAATGATTGCGTCGATCAAATTAATTAGTCTAAATATAATCTTAATGTAAACACAATAATTTTGTGATTACTAGCTCACTTTCAATCTGATAACATACATTGGATGTATCGATCACGATTTTTTTTTACATATCGCACTGAACTCTCATAGTTAATCATCACCAGATTTAATGAGATTTATAATGATAACAAATGAAATACTTGAAGATATTTAAGCGATAATATAAAACTATTTAATCATTTGCAAATAAAGTAAGCTACAAGTTAGTTGTAAAATTTAATATTAAATGATCTATTCATTTCCAAGTCAATGAGCAGACGCTGAAATCCACGTTTCATAATTTCAAGAAGGTTTATTTTAGCTCAGTAATTTATGACAATGAACTTACAAATAAAAATACTCTAGAAAACTTGTAGATACAAGAGAGATAAATGAGAAAAGATTCAAAAGCGTATACCGTCGAACGGCTTGCTACTAACGACAACAACAATGTGTTGTTATCCTACTCTGTTTCATTGTATTATTCTATGGTCTTAAATATAATTGTGTATAATTAATAAAAACAAATAATTGAGAAATATAATTTAATTTCCTATTTGAGTTATATATAAGTGCAGTAAATGAACAACCAACAATTTTGGTTAACTTAATTTGTTTATTGTTTCTATTATCTTTGACATGGAGTTAAGAAGTAAGATTACTTACTCGGAACATAAAGTTATGGCGTCAAATTCGATAAGGTGGTGGTTCTGGTAGTCAGGTGGTTGTCAGGTAGATCCTATCACCAACTAAGTTACATATTTGTTGCTTTTTAAGAGCACCTACAGTAATTGCATAAAAAAATTTAATGAAACTGAATATTCATCGGACATTTTCCAGTTCTACTCAGAAGTCCCTCAGGGATATTCTTTGGGTCCTATGACTTAAATGGTGTATTTAATTATATATTAACGTAAAGTGACGGAAATTATACAAAATCCTTAATAATATATTACACTTTTAAGCTTTTGCGTTCTATTATAAATCAAATGTTAAACAGAGTTTAAAGCAAACTGCTCAGTAATATCCGGTATCCTAGTCACGCAGAGAGTAAAAGTCTGATGACGCTGAAAATTCCGCCTGAGGCAATAAGCAAATTTAAAAAAAAGGCATTATACTACTATACAATATAGTGTATGGGTGGCACTAAGCAGTTTGTGTTTACACCTGTAATTTTTTAAAGATTATTATTAATGCGCTAATGACACATACCCTGTTAACCCGCCTAGAAAGCTTTTATGCGTGTGTTAGGTATTGGGTTCACGTTATTAGTTTATCGAAGCTATGGGGACCACGATTTCTCGTATTCAACCCGCGCGAGCATCCGTTCGGCTACCAACGCTTCATCATTAAATTAATCCTTTACTGTACATATAAAACACATGTTGAAACAGACCAATAAATTTCCAATATTTTTGACGCTGTAAGGGAGAAAAGAGCTGGACACTTGCTGAGTTTCTTGCCGGTTCTTCTCAGTACAAGATCTCCCGCTCAGAGTAGACTTACGAACCGATGGCATAGTGATATTCACAAGAGCTACTTGTAGCCTAAACTGAATAAATGATTTTGAGATATTACACAAGACATATACGGAACTGAGCTTATCTCTAGAAGATAACTGTGGAACGGAACGGAAGTCTGCGGGGCTAATTAATTAAACTATAATGTTAATACAAAAAATATACACATAAAAGTACTGCTACAATAATCACACTCACTCTTCACACTCCACGGAGCTCTCCTCTGCCACGAAGTTGACTGGCACTAGGCCTTCGCGGCGCGTGGTGAGGTGCAGCACACGCCACCAGTCGGGCTCCGTGTCGCTGAGCACCTCCATGCGGTCGCCCTTGCGGAACGAGATGTCGGACTCCGCGCGGGCGGTGTACGCGCATAGCGCTTTTACTATGCGCCGTCCGCCGTTCGTCATACCTTGAAATCGTTAGCTTATGATTATTTATTTATTTACAATTAAGATAGTAAACAGCTCAATATCATTTGCAGTTACAATTACAATAAGAAAATCTGTAGGCCAATATTATTACCACCCAAGATATTACATTTTGAACTCAAAAGAGAACAAGTTAAGTGTGTCGAGAAACAAAAAAAGCATACTAACAGTTGATGCAAAGGAAAAAAAAACGAATAATATAGTTAATAGGTAGTACCCATGGGAAGGATATTAATTACTATTACAATAATTATTATTATTCTCTGTCACTGGTAAGAGCAATTACTATTTAAACCGACCGCGCAGATTATATTACATTTTATATACTACTTGGCCCTCGTTCTATTCGGCCTTTGTTTGGAAAAGTGACGAGATTATTTCCTTTTAAGTTTACTCCCACAAGAAACTATCAAGTTGGGTACTGTTCCTCTTTAATTCCTTATCTTAAGCTTCAGAGCGGATCTTTGGGGGCTTTTGCTCCTAGTGAGTTTATCCTTTTTTTATACAAGAAAAATGCATTACGCATACCACTGCGCCCGGAGAGACGGAGACGGTTATGTTGGCCGTTTAAACCGCCTCGTTCATGCACACAGTATACTACGAGTACCTATACACATTGTGTTCATAACATATGACATTGTTGATACTAACATTTGCCTGGGTTGCGAGTACGCACGATGTCCGCTAGGGGGCGCGCGATGCCCCTGTTGTTGGGCTCACCAGTGTACCGTGACTCCAGGGAGGGGCACGCAGTGAAGCCTGTCTCGTTCTTGTAGGCTGGGTATACTGAAACATCAAGTTAAACGTATTAAGATGTGACTGCGCGGTAAGTGGATGTCGTGGGAGTAGATTATGGGACGCTTTATACACTTTTAATTTTTCGCGTTTCATAATAATTAATTTTAACCTTTAACTAGCCAATGATTATGAATGGTAGTTGCACCGGCCAAAACGATGGTTATTTCAAAAGGTAGGTGTGGAGATAAGCAGGACCTGTTGCTATAGGCTGGAAGAAGGTCAAAGGATCAAGGCGGTAACGGAGTGGAGGCCCAGAAATTCAAGGCACTCCATCTAATAGACTAATTAGTTGTCAGGGTAACTAGACGGCAATGAATAAGGTTTGCACGAGACGAGGACCCTTATACCCGGTACGATACAGACCTAAGATACCCTATCTGAAGCCATTTGAATGCAATAAAACATAGACGGGCTCACCAATTCACCACCTGGCTCGCTTCAATGCGCCTAGCATTTAAACGGAAAAGGCTTATCTTGCCAGCCTGCCAAATCTTGTATTTAAGAGGATCCTATGTTTTCCAGTTCCACCGCGCACTTTGACCCATTGCCCCCATTGCGATCGTACTTATATGCAAAACTATTCCTTTACTCATCGTCCTTACTATATATCTGGCAAGGAAAGTTTATAGTCTTCTGCTTCTAGGTAGGTACCTATAGTCACAGTATATATATAAGTTAAATATATACTGTGCTATAGCAGTACTGGAAGTATCTATCTTAGTTAAAAAGAAAAGACTAACGAAAATAAATGACTGAACCTTCGATCAATTTTGTACTAGATTTCCGATGAGCGCTTGAAAAACGGTAGGCGGCTTTGGAGCCACGGAGCCACAAAGACGTTTGTGGCGATGACAGTAAATATTAAGTACAAATATTTTGCAACCTTAATTAAATCTTTATTTTTAGACTTAAGGTTCAAAGTAAGCTGAAGTTGTTGATGCTATCCAATGTTTTTTCAGATTTTGTTATTCGTAATTTAATAGGTATGGTATGAGAAAACAGGGCCACTTTCGAGATGTATTTTTGTTCCGGCTCCTTTGTCTAGTACATAATTGATCGAAGGACTGAACTTCAGCTCCAATTTGAGACGTCAATATAAAGTATCCTAACTATTGCACTAAGATATAGCTAACTATATCATATGAATTTTAAAGCTTCGTTGATTTAAGAGTATTCGTTATAAAATATAGTAAAAAGCCAAAAAGCTTTTTAACGCAACGTGTTTTTTCATACCGTAAAATTAGCATTAATTCTCCTTTAGTTTCATTATAAAATTATATTGATACCTATTTACCTATACAAAATCTGAACTACAAATTATTTTCCAAGAGCTTTACTAGTTTTACCATTTTGTTTATAAACATTAATTGTCTACTTTGTATGAAAGAGACAAAACTAAGCACCTAAAGAATAGGCTATCTGAGTCTGACTGTGATAAAATTGATCTTTTAATATCTAAGCATGCACTTGTAGGTAAAGTGAGCAAGCAAAGTCGCTAGTCACACAACTAATTCATCTAACTGTCGACTGTTACTATATAGTATTTGAAGCAGTTATTACGAAATAGTACCAACGTGTTCAACAACTATTATGCTGACCGTATGTCTAAAAACAAAAGCGAAGACGACCTCAAAACAGTAATTTGTAAATAAACTAGAAACACAGCAATGCAAATTAAAGCTAATGGGGCGACTTTTAGCGGCGGCGGGCGGAGGCGTGCGAAAAGTCGTGCCCATTGTTCACTTCAAGGAAATAGGTTCCGCTCGGCTGTTCTAAGGTATTTGTAAACTTCTGTGGCATTTACAGAATTCTCGTGTACCGGGTGCGCCTTCGCATCTTGACAACAAGGGCGATTATTACCCGTTAATGACAATCATTGTCATTGTTCAGGTGGGTGATATGAATCAGTTTTTTCACATCGTGATTATGGTGAATCCGTTTTCGTATAAACGTAAAAGTTTTGTAAATGTTTTTGTTTAAGTTTTTTGTGATTTAATAATGAGTTGCAATGCAAGTCTTTTTTAGTTTGACTAGTTCTGTATTAAGGAAGGACATAGCGCCTTCCAATGTTACCGATGTCATCCTCTGACTGTCTTGAGTGTTAGGTCTCGTTTCGGCCTGAACTAAACGTCCACAGTAGCTTGATTTTAACCGACTTTCCATAATTAGAGCTATTCAAAACTAGGACACTGACTCAAGTCGTGGATTGTAAAATAGAGCAACGACCAGAATCGCTCAAAACAATCTTTGCAATTCCTTCTGTTTAGTTTTGGGGTCGGCCACTATTAAGATTATTGTTTTATCCGACAGGTCAAATAAGCGTAACCTTTCTTATCTTATAAAAATTTATTGTGACATGCACCAAAACTCAAGAAACAAATAATAATACACTTGGAAACATAATTCGACTCATCGTAAGATTTTCATTCATGAATTTACTTGGTTACCTGCCTGGAATTAATATAGGTGCAACCTTAGGGGAACGAAGGAAGGCATCGACACTATTATAGGTACTTCGGTTCAGCCGTTTGACCCTAAGCCGTAGTTTTAGGAATTTCGTATACTTCTATTCAATAGGGATTTAGACCTTTTCCGCGTACTCTTTAGAAGCCTATCGTCATATCACGCTCCGAACAATCCCAGACGGATTATCGTGGATCGATTTCATAGCTCCCAATTGTTTTTAAATCATGAAACTTCGTAAAAATTACAAAAACGGTTCATTAATTTAAATAAGTGTCGCGGTAATTGTATTTAGTGGGTTGCAGATCAAGCCGACCTACATGGTGATTACGAAAAACGCGTGTCCTGAGTATCTGCATCAGTAACCGATACAGTTACACGCAACAATGATAACGGCATCGGGACAGGGGCTGCCTGTTGATAACTTACGCACTTTATTTGTCCGACCTTTATTTCTGTTACGCATTACGCACCAGTAACATGATATCATGCTTACTTTTGGCTGCTGTTACGGAATCGGTCGCTAACAGAAAAAAGTTGCCCAACCCGTTGAAACCGGGGCAAAAATTCTTGGAATATGAATGGTTGAGTTAACTTCTAGATATGGAGATAATTGTTGGTCAACAAATATTTGAAAATAGTTCGTATGAATACGGTAAAGGTTTGGCGTCTCTTTCAAAGCGCGTAAGGTCTTATACTGCTGGTTACATTAAGTCACTGATTATGATTGAGGGTTCACCATTACGAAAGTTGCTTAGTGTCGAAAGCGACTTCCACTGCCCACATTTAACGTTATCATTTAAAATGATAATAGTTAGGTTAATTTTGACCAACTAATCTACTACAAAGCTAACGATGAATGGGGGATGTCCTTATCCAACGTATTTACAAAGAGGATCGCAGCCCATCGCTGATAGCCGTAAAGTTGCCGCAGACGACGCCATTACGCCGTGAAAGGACCTCTGTAGAGAACGGACAACGGGAACTAAATTGGGTTCTTTCTCAGGGAAATAAAGAATGTTTAAAGAATTAACCCACGGGTTTTTAACGTTACTTTACTTTTTTTACGCTTACATACGTCCCTGTATAAAGAGTTAATTTATTTTACATTGAGGTGAAACGTTCTAAGGTATGACTTTGTAGTTTTTGTAAGGAGTTACCTAGTTTTAACTTTATTTTAATCAATGATGACCGATGGCATAGTGACATTCACAAGAGCTACTTCTAGCCTAAACTGAAGAAATGATTTTTTGAATTTTGATTTTTTTTTAAATATCTTTACATGCATTGTGCACGTGTTGTACCTACCTTGTTTTTGGTTGTGCAAACATCTCATTGCAACGCGATTCTACATCGGACTATATCGTCAATAGGTCCTACATTGAATCGCTTGCTAATAGGACTCTGGTCAGTATTCGACCGGATGACGGTCACCCAAATAGGTATCCATTGCTGCATTCCGGTTTCGAAATTATTCAGTTATTATTAAGCTAAACTCAATTTGCTGTGCATCACATCTGCTTTTCTGAACGTCAAAACCACCTTACCTAACCATAGTGTTACAAATGTCTACGGCAGTAGTCGGCATCAGGCGGACCGCGGAAGGTCGAATCTCGGACCGCCAAATTTTGTTAATTATACCACCATTATTTAAATAGTCTTTTCATATACTTAACTAGCCCTATATTCATTCTGTTGAAAGCCAAGTGAAGGAACAATAAAAAATAGGCCTTTTTTATTTCATTTAGGTTTCTGTTTTTTTTTCTGGACCTCGATAACAGTTTTTAACACGTTGACTGCCGCAAAACCAGACACAATAGAAAATTTATTGTTTGTCGGTCACCGGTGACCACCACGGCGATTAAAGACTTAACAGTATCAGGACCCTACTTAAAACTACTTGCCGACCCCTGGTCTACCGGGCTACGGTTACCACTTTCCATCATAAATAGTTTCTGTATGGAGGTTTTATTCAAGAGTTTAAATATAGCGATGTCGCCTGGAACTCACCCAAGGGTCGGTCGGGGTCATGGCGGCGGCTGCAGCACCTGTTACCCATGGCGCGGCCCGCCCGCTATGCCGCGCCAAGCCGCTTCTGAAACAAAACAAAGCGCTACCATAAATATCTACAATCATAATAAACGTAACAGAGGAGTTCAGAGGAGCAGCAAGCAGCATGGTCTCAAAAGTTACGAAACAATTCCAGGACAATGGGTGACTAAATTAAAATATCTCTAGCTCTTCTGAAGGCATATTGAGCACACGCATTTTCTCCTACAACATGGGATCTTTTAAGCGACATGTGAAGAAGCCGCTTGAGAGTCGGCAAGGTGAGAATGGCTAGTGAAGCACAATCCTGCCCCGCTGGCTGTCCTCGCATCTGGATTCTGCTTCTGATTCACATCAGGCAGAGCAGTCATTTGCTAACCAATCTATAAAAATAAAAGTTTTCCTGGTTGTTGTCATAATACTCGTAATCTTTAAACAGTATTTAAACTCACTAACCATTAATTGGGCTATATCTCCCAATGTGCTTTGTTCATGTATAAGGAATAAGCCCAGCAGTTTTTGAGAGAGATTGCTAATTGCCTCTGAGGCATTTTCAGCTTCACCGGGCTTGTTGTTGTTGTTGTTGTTGTTGGGGGCGGCGAGGAACGTAAAGGGTCCCTCAAGCCGTATGAAACGAATCACCTTCGGAGGTTTTCTAGAGGGAACGACATCGCGCAATAGTGCGCGTCCCCGTGCCCTACTAGATTCTCCGAAGGGTTCGTATCGGATCGGGGAGCGGAACAACCCGAGGGCGCCTCTAAAGGCTCGGACCTCGGCTCGGGTTGATCGGGCCGTGGAGGAGGAGAGAAGCGCCGAGGTACATGTCTGTACCTGGTGTAGAGCGCGTGTGAATCGGTTTTTCGTACCCTTGTTCTACGAGTACGGTGTCTTGGGCCTAAACTAGTGTGCATGTTTTGTGTATTCTGTAAATGTGTAGTGGCAATCAGAGGATCGGGCGGGGGGCGTTCGCAACAGTTACGGGATCGTCGGTGTCGAGCCCAGCAGTGGAAGTTTAAAGGCTGCAATATGTATCTATTCGAATAAACTATATTACAATGCACATTATCATTAACAAAAGTATGTTCGATTTACGTAGTAGGCCTCTTGGTCCCATTGAATCCTTAACAATCACTTGACTAGAGATTTTAACGTTCCGATAGCTGGCTGCCGCTGGTCTGATCGTAGTGGCCTTGCCTACTAACCTATGGTTCCTGGTTAGATTAGAGGTACAAATACCTACCCATAAAGAGCAATGAATGTTTATAGGATAGTACAGACTAGGCTTAAATTGAGCTAGGTAATTGGTGTGGTTATTTGAAATATGTTTATGTAATTCCCCTCTTTCATAATTGCTAAAAATTGAATTAAATTATTATACGACATTATACAACTCTCAAGTATAAAATACATGATGCAAGAGAACGTTTGTTTTATTTACTCCTTAAAATAAAATAAAATCCATATTTACAAACTATTTTTTAAACATTAATGACAAGCTTGTACTAAAAAAAAAAATAGTTTGTTAGTTGTATAACAGATGCGACGAGTATTCGTGTATTTTATTTTACTTTGCTTTATCTGTGTTATGCCACAAGAGCAAGTGAGAAATGTAATAGAGAATCAAAAGAAAAGAAGAAATCCTAACATACATGGAAAGGTAAATTATGCAACAGAACATAAAGCAAGCAAGCCCGTTTACAATAGATAACATGGCCCCATGCTAAGTCGACATCACAAACAAGTAGGTTGGTCAAATAACGTTATCTGCAATACATTACAAGTCCGTTGAATAAGATACAACAATTTACTAGAAACATTTATAACAAATATTACGAGTACCACTGATAACAAATACCATTGAAATTCTCTGAAGCAGTGCCGTTCATTGTAAATTCAAAGCTGTGTAATTGGGTATCATAGAGATCCGACCACTTTGGACGCTTTTTGTTATAGAACTTGAACTAGGTCTGCCTGTATTGGTGTCTGTCTCCAAGATAATTACAGTTACAGTAATTCTGTGACATGAGACTCCGTGCAAGACTGTGTAGCAAGTAACACACACGACGTGGACACGGTGGAAACAATTATTTGGATTATGGGTTGGTTTAAATGCCTAAGTTTGAAGTGAACCATTACGTAATATCAGTTATATACGAAATTCTTAATGAGAACATACTAAAGTTGACTCAAAGCCTTATTCTATTGCAGATAGAGAACTCACAGTCGGTTTCAAAATGAAATCTTTCCATTGATAAAAACATTTGTCCAGATCGTACTTAAGATAAAAGATTTTTCATTGCCTACTTACTTTTTATCATCAATGTAAATCCGAGGTTTTCATTAAGGTACTGTCCCGTGAGTAATCCAAGACGTTTGACATTCTAATACAAAAGGACATTTTATTCTAAGAAAAAGCAATTCATTTAAGTTGACTGATTAATTTCAACGTTTAACTATTTTCAACTAAAAATAGTTAGTTTTAAAATAACTATGTAGGCATTCATTAGTATGATGTAACATCCATAACTTGATAATAAAATAATATTATATCAGATTTTACATGCAGTTTATTTGACTATATCTAACTACAAAACCTGCAACTGCTTATTACTAGTGCTGGGCCAGCCAAAGTTTCTTCAATAGCAAATTATTTACGGGCTTTGACTTAAATACGACTGTTAAAGCTAATTAAACAGGTTTCATTATCAAATGGCGTCGTACCTTATTGGTATCAAGTTCCCACGACTTTAGTGGTTTGATAACGGTTGACACATCGATGTACAATAGTGTCGTGTTATCATTAGTTTCACGGAAGATAAGCGGTGATTAGTTTAGAAGAGTGATAACAAAAATCAAGGTGAAAATTTTGATGATGAAATTAACCTTTTAATAAATATTGAGTTATTTCGATTTAATAAATCATTATTATCATGGGGATCGGTTAAGGGTGTTAGATCTGAATTTGTCAAAATATTTTAAACCGATTTACAGACCAAAACCCACCTACAATTTATTTTGTAATAATTATGATCTATAATAATAATTAAATAAAGTGTAATTTTAAAGAAATAATTAAATTATTTTAGTCCAGTTTCTCTTACGCATTAAAGCGGTACTTTAATGGATATATACTTTAATAAACTGGACTCAAACAGGATACGATTGACTTTTAAAACCAGTAGTTAAAAGAATAGATTTAGATTAAAGTGTGTCAATGGCCTACCTACAGTTAACATAAGGACATTGACATCAGACATAATGTTCTAAGCGCAATTAAACTATCTTCGTTAGAGATAATGAAACTTTAAAGCCATGGTTTCCTCAAATCTGTCGAAATTGATTAAACATAAACGTTCCTATAATATTTTAAAATGTAAAATATTTAATTCCAATAAAAATATTTCCGAACATAATTATACGCCCTCGGTAACAGATTAGGAAAGAAAAACAATTTACTCAACTCTTTTTTTATCACCAAGGTCTTCGAAGAATTTTTCTGTTCCATTTTTACGACTTTGAGTAACACCTGAGGGAAATATCCATCTTCAACTTGTTCTGCGTAAAGTTTTAGAACGAATGTTATATAACTTTTATTAAAATACCTATCAGACGCAAAAGCACAGAATAACTAATAGTTGTCAAAAGCCAGAAGAGATTGAATATGACAGTGGTTCATTTTACTTTTAAATAATCGTTTATAGATGAAAATATCAGAATGTCAAATAAATGCATTGCTGAAGACACGCAGAGCAGTACGCGGACAGTAAACACAAGATTTTATGATGATGATATGATGATTATTAGTAAATATACAAATATTATGATAAATCGTAGTTTTTGAACAAAAAATCTGTACAGTTTTGAACATACGTACACACGCCTGCACATCAACTTATATTGATCTTTATATCCAAACAGTAAGGTTCAAAATTTATTAAAGAAATTTGACATTTTGTGGTAGGTTGATCTGCTGCCGTCTGTACAGCCCGTGATCACCGCCGTTTCAGCTCGGTCGAAACGTCGGCGTCGGGTATAAAAAAAGCTATGCCTACTAGGCTTCCTATTCTTATTAGTTTGCGATGAACCTAGCTTTATAAGCTTCATCAGCTTTTTTTAAAATGCTTTATAAACAATTATTCTTACATAATGATAGTCTCTTTAAATATCCCTTGGAACAACATGTAAACTACTTCGTCAGCTTTTGTATAAAACGTGACGGCAAAGCAAGCGACGAGATCAAAGTATCTAACCTACTCTAGTTTAGTGTAGACTAGCAGTACTGGCTGGTTGCATCATATAACCTGTCTCACAACCTGGTCATACCGTAATCTCACTAACAACTTTATAACATTAACAGCACATTGATTTCAAAAATACATTACATAAATATTTGGAAACATTACGATCGTGTTAGTGCCCATTTGTGTCAATAACAAAATACTTACAGTTTGTTATATCTTTTACGTCATTACAAGCCAAGATACTAAGATAAGGATAGAAATAATTAGTTTCACTGCTAATTATTATTAATAAAGTCTCGATGTTCCAGGAAATTATGAGACCGTGTGCCGAGTCTAGCAAAACTAGTCCTGGGACTCAAGCTATGATCGAGAGTAGGAGTTCTAGCTATGACCCTTCATTGGTCGGGTTTGACGTTTTGTCAACAATTACAATGCGGTTACAGAATACGCGATAACATCCATCGTCCGGTCTATTGGTATTTGATGTGGCGAATAGAACCTTAATACCATCTAGACGACGGACGCGTTTAGTGAGGTGTATAAGAAGCCGATACCTGTTCCATTAAAAATGAAAAAACACCACCTTCATTTTTTACTTTCTTCCTAACTGAAATGGTTTTTCTGCTTATTTACAATTTATTACGGGGCGGGCGAGCGAAGCGACTAGCGGGGCGTTGTACATGCGAAATGCCGATAGTTCACTTTTAAAAAAAGCGTTATAACTCGTGTGTTTTAAAGTTTGCTAATCTTTTTTAACTAAAAAGGATGTAGATAAGTTACTAGTTTACCTCCTTATCTTAGTGGGGCCTGCTGAGGTTTCCCTCTCCCAGTAACACTTCGACCCATCGGGATCTTTTGTGCAAAGATTACCTCCTTAAACGCGTCCGTCGTCTATTCTATCACAGTGTATACGCTTCGGTAACCAAAGTTCAAAATCCGATTTTCTTGCCCCCACGGCGAAGGGTAAAAGGGGTAAACAAACCATTATTCAGCGTCACTAACACACTTCGCCGACACCCGAGGAGGCAACGCAACGGCGCAAACAACCTGGAGTTATTGATAAACTACAGCAAGGTACAGACCTTTGATTATATATATATGTACCGACTAACAGTCGAAGTGGTCGCCATGACCGAAAACGGTCGGAATAATCATTATCATCATATGCTCAAAGGGCCCAGCACCAAGTCGACAAACGATTTATAGGCAGAACCAATAGTACTAGTCTAGGGTGCTTAGTGCGAATCTCATTTGCCATTCGATTAGATTTACGAAAAATATTTTTTTTTGCATTGGAGCAGTGCCTCCTGGTGACTTACCATGAGTTCAGCGGCAGTGTCAAGGTCATTGTGTCATTGTGCATTTCGTACATAGGTCATCGACGTCTAAAAATTAAAAGCGGAAATTAAGCCGCTAAAAATATGCACTATCACACGTGACACGTAAGTTAATAAAACAGAAAACGGGTTAAGACGACATCTCACTTTAAAACTGCTAATCCTTACAGGCGCGCTGTCATATGGTAAATATTTTGTGTCTTATGTTTCATAATCATAAGACACAAAGTATTCATCTTATGTTATGTATGATCGAGTCAAAATTATACAACCATGAATTAGAGCATGTAAATTCAAGAAAAAGACATTAGTTTAATATATCAAAATTCCAGATTTGTTAAATTCTATTCGATGAAAGTTGGTGCATTTTTTCAATGTTATCGCACAAATGAGACGTGTTCAAATTTTGCCATACGAATACTTTTGTCAATATCAAACAAAATTGTTATCAATCAAAATAAAGGTCGCTACTACTATTTACTCAATTAATTGATTCGAACAATAACTGCAATAACTTGCGAATGTTATAATCTGCACTGGAATTCATTTGTTAATTACGCCACCGTCAAATGGTATAAGATCAACAAGTTACAACAATTATACAGGTATAAAAAGGCAACTTTCGATATTTTTTTCTTACATGGATAAATTTTTTGTCGTGTGGCAACATTAATGCAGCACTTGAATAACTGTTTAAATTAAACTTAATATGATTAATATGATCAGGTTGACCGCCGTAGAACACAGACAATAGAAATTCAATTGTTTGTCGGTCAAATGGCGTTTAAGGTGTTTACAATAATTTATTAGCATTTTACAAATGAAATTGGAGGAATTGTTGAAGATCTGCAAGGAATGTTGTACAATAATTGCGTTATAGCAGAATTGACTACGTGGCAATTTTAGACTACCGATTAAAATTTGTGTTCATGAATTATTATTAACGGTAGTATTCATACATTCATTCATTATATAATAAATTGGCTTTAATTTTAAATTCCATTTGGCATGATAAAGACAAAGCTTTACCAGTTACATACGAGCTTTCCAAGAAACCGTATACTTTATTTCTTTTTTATTTTGGTTGAATCATCGCATGTGCATTGGATGACTAGATTGACTCATACTATTCTTAACTTAAATCTGTGGACAGAATAGCTTAACCCGTTGGTTCGGTAAACCACGACTGAATTCACGAAGACGAAAGTGAAGGTTGTGTTGGTGAGACGCGGGCGGGGGGCAAGGCGCCCCTACCACCTGTTGCTGCCAATCAATAACACCGCCAAAGCACCATTGTTCCCCTAAAACCGACTCGGCCCCATAGCCGAAACCTTACAAACCGACAGCTATAAAGAGGATTTACTACGAAACAGTAGAAAGCGTGTGAACGCCGAGCGAGACGGCGATTACTTGCAGATTTCATACTGGCTGGATTAACCAAACGAGTTATTTATCAATCTGTAATTGAGAGATCGTGTGGAAAACGTTGAAAAAATCTGACTACAAGTTAAGTAATCTATTATTTGGACCGATAAAAAGAAAGCCAATTTGCCAATATCATTCATTATTGGAGGTTTAGATGATAGATAACACATGAAAGATTGATCACATTTATCTAACACAGACAATGTTTATGAATAGTTTGAAACATAGATAGTTAATAATAGTATTTTTAAAATAAAAGTACGTACCTATGCACTGTATGCAAATCGCAATCGTGGAGGAATTCCATCCACCGTGAAACGAACGTTCGTCAAAAGTAGCTATTTAATCGGGTAGACTGGGGAAATTGTAAAGCGAAAAACTTAATTCGTCTGTCGCGCATGTAGGTACCGAGGCCGGTCAATAAACCCGCCCGGGTAGAATCTTGAACTTGAACCACAAAGCTTCTGCGGAAACACCTATATTTTTATTCGCCGTCTATATGATGCATTGTGATAAAAGCATACCTACAGCACGATTACGCATTCAGAAATATATTTACACTAGATAAGTATAATAATGAAAATAAATAACTGTTCATCAATATTTATGCTGTTTAATAAAAGGAAAATTGTTGTGAAAACATTAAACAGTACCATGAATGGATTACCACTAAACACATAAATACTGAAATTATTAACTTAACGTAATAATAATAACTGAATTGCATTAAGAAATAACTTCTGTTTATTAACATTATATCAATTAATTCATATACCTATTACATAATTTACTGATGACACAGAACAACAACAAAATTTCAATGTAATAGACTGAAAACTCAATTTGTTACATGCAAAATGTGTTTATAAGTTTGCAAAAAGAAGTAGCTTTTCTGGGTAATCAGCTATCAAGCTAAGCTAAGCAATCAAATACGATTTCGTCTTGCGAAGCAAAACCACCAATAACCGTTCTAAGCCAAATAATAACGGAGTCACCATTCCGCAATAGAACACGCATTAAACGTGCTCGCGCATAATTTCCCCAAAATACGAATAGAATCAATACCTTGATACATACAATTGCGTGGTCTTATTTGTATGCTTCACTTTTGCGGGGTTTTGAGTTTAACCGCAATTGTTGAGTGTAACGTGAGAAGTAATCATCTCTAACGAATAACCACGGACTTGATATCAGAATGAGCGTCAGTTCGATCCGTTACAGTGCTGTGACTCGCTATTCTTATCGCGCACTTTAGTGTTGTACAAAAATAAAGTTATTTTATGTGTATTTCTTGAAATGTATTTAAAATGACGCTGTTTATTGTGGTAATGACATTGAAGAATAAATGCATAACGAAAATAGAAGTGGAGTTAATAATGAAAAGGCAAAAATATTCAGTTATTTCTACAATTTTCCCTTTTGTTTTGCTGACAGACATCTATTATAAATACCACATAAACATAATGACTAACAATGACAAAAGAACTTGATGACATTGGCGTCTACTTTTCGTCTACATAAAGAGCAATAGCGTCCAATTTAATGCAATGGATTTACAAAACCGTACAGCTGATAACAAATATCGTAATCCATTATATGAAACTGATATAAATTACAACAATAAAATAATTTGGAATATCCCCTAATCCTTTGTACATTGACACGATGATTTTACTCGATATTGAGTCCGAATTAACTTTTCAATCACATTGTGAACTCTTTAAAAAATTACAAGGTGAATCTTACTCGCACAATAGGTTGAACACAGGCACAGCGCCTTCGGTTTTGTTAAATTAAATGCGCAATTCACAGCACGTTGGTTCTGATGAACTTGACAATGATTTGTATTTGGAGAACGTAACGCCTGTCGGGCACAGCTGTGGCCGAGACAATGGACTGGATCTGACTGCTCTTATCATTTACATGCAAGTTGTAGGTGAAACGTCGTGGAAAATTAAGATAATTGAAGGTAAACGCAGAACGACCGCAGAAATACGATTGACGTTATACAACTTTTAGCTATGACGCTGGACACGGCGAATTGGTTGGTCCATTTGGTAATATGACGTTAGTTTATAACACTGACGTAGTTCCTGATGTTTATCGTGATAAGAGCGATATTACTCGTATTTACTTCAAAATTAATCACCGTAACATTTTACAGAAAGCAGTTAGCGAAGCATTAAAGATTTTCACTCCGTCTGATTTGTAAAGCAGATATGTGTATCAGTATTGAACAGAATTGGAAGACATTAGTATGTAATCAGACATACATTTCATAGAAAGCTATACTGTTTCTTCAATACCAATACAAATTTACTACGTCTTAATAGTCCCGAAAAGTTGATTTTTAAATAACAAGATATTTCTAAGTCTGTATTGGAAGGATAATGAGCATCATCAGATTATATGTTACTAAGCAAAGAATGCCATTTATTATTACCACCTCGAAGCGTATTATGATAACTTAGAATTTCCTAGATGTAGGTGTACCTAATTGCCAAAGTAATGGCGTAATACAGTAGGATGCCAGCATTAATGATCTAGGAACGTTCTGCAGCTTTGATTATTAATAAGCCTTATTAAAAAACTGTACACGCTCCAATGAAACTGCGAAGGTGGTATCACCACACACTTTCCGCCGGAAATCATAACCAGAGAACATACAATACTGTGTATGAATTGTTCATGTACATGGATGTAGGGATATCTTAAATTCAATTCAATTGATGTTTGTTCATTTGAACGTCGATAACACTCAACTATTTGACTTTAATAGCTTATGTCACAAATAAAGATAATTTATTATTAGAATAGAATTAAGCTGAAGTGTTTGAGGTAAATTAATTCTATGTAAGCAAAAGAGTTTAGTAGTATTATGACTGGAAGTCTCATGATGAATAGGTACCTCCTTAGGGTATATTATGTAATCTGTGATCCGTTCCAGTATGTAGGTACACAATGTGATATGCCAGGTAGAACTGACAATGGCTTCATAAACAATAGAGCCGATTACTGTTGAGACGCTCAGTCTGAATTGAGAAATACCTTAGCTTCTGTATACAGCTTTGTCCATTGATGCAAAGTTGAACACATACAACAAACACTTGAGAATAAAAGAATTCACAAATATTTACATCATTTCTTTTGTGTTTACTTCAGAAGAACTTAAAAAATGGGATAACATTATACTGACTGACCACTAATCTCAACAAGGAATACAGGACAAAGGGTTTATTAAATCGAGGGTCTTGCAGTGACGGCCATCGTTCGATATATCAGCGGATAGAACGAGAAGATAAACACGGGCGTTCTTCCATCTTGCGCATTCAATCTTTCCTCCTCATAACAAATATCTCGGACAAATCCCTATTGCCTAACCCGTTGCAATTTCCGCTGACCACAAGAGCACGTCGTACTGTGTTTCACACTTTGTAGATACAGCCTGACTAGGCACTTAATCTTTATTTATCTGTTCTACAGGGCTCAGCACGGCACAAAAGATTAGTGTACGGGATGAGACAACAATGCACCCGCATGTGGGCCGCTTGTACGATAAACAGTCGACTCACTTTCATTCCGTTATTAACAAAAAGTATTTCCGTACACGGTGTGTGTACATTAAAAACAACAGTGTAGTGGTTAAGAGCTCTGAAAACCAATCTTGTCTCAATATGATTAAATGGTATGTGTTTAACCCATTTCCTTTGACAGAACGGGATGTTTATATGCAAATGGCTAACCGTTCAATGTATAAGTAACCGTATTCAAAACATGAATCTGGGACAAAACAGTCCGCTGCCGTCGAAGCAGCAAGAAGATATAATATAGTGAGGAACAAAAATTAAGAAAAGCCTGGTAATAAAATACTGTTTGCTACAGTCAATGGACCAGATTACCAGGTCACCTTATAGTTTTAATTTTAACAAATTGAACTTTAAACAGCATATATAAGGTATTGAAAGAAAGAAAAACTATCACCCCTTTAACTCAATATTCTTCCCTTTTTAATGATTGGTAATGTTTTTTAACAGAGGCACGTTGCCGGCTCTTTTTTTAAAATGTCGACATTAATATTTTTCCGGCGGTGATTTTTGAATGATTTCATCTACAATAGCCTCTTATCTCCCATATGCAACATATTTGCTTCCTAACTTAATTTTCGACGATGATTTTGACCCATGTTTACAGTTGTGTGCTTTTAATTAACAGTGTCACGGTGTTTAAGTTGTTCGGCAATAAAACTCCCGAGCCCAGAGAAGTGTTTACGAGAAGCGGAGCGCCCTCCTGTCGCCGATGGTCATAACGCGTGGGGCGCGCGCGATCAATACCACAGGGCTTCCCGGCTGCGTGCCCACTTCCGAGCCTCTCACGCATCTTTAATGCTGTTTCCCGACTAATTTATGTTGAACGTCTTGATAACCAAAACATTAAGATGAATTTTCGACATAGAACTGAATGCTTAAAAATATAGCTCCTCTATGTTTACTGACGATATGGATGCTTCCCTGAAAATTATGATATATGAATAAGAGTATATAATTAAGAAAATTTACACTTTCATCGCTGAGAATATTTAAAGAAAACCCCAACTCTAACAATTTAAAAGTAATATTTAGTACAGAAATTAATACATTTTTCGGAACGGAGTTACCCTCGAATACAATTTACAATTGAGTCTAACTGCCGTACTCAGAGACGTCAATTAAGTTTTGATGACAATTAAGTCTCTTGTTGTTACTTTCCTATGTATAGTGCTAAATAGAGAAGGAAAGACATTTAATTGTCATTAAACTTAATTGACGTCTCTGAGTACGGCAGTATGTTACTTAGGTGCCTTATAATGTCTTATTACGGCAAAGTTATTTTATGATCATTGATCACTGCATATTAAATTATTTATATTAAAGATTCAGATTTTGGCGAATGCGTATCACACAAACTAAATTCAAAAGTCATTCCAAACTCCCGATCCCGTCGTATTCTAAGTTACGACGCGTTTTTGTTTTTGCATGACGCAATTTCGGATTTCATAACGAACCGACATGTGGGAATTTCTCGCTTTGCTTCGATTGAAGTTATTTATTTTTCAAACGAAACAAGTTTACTTTCGTTTGAAATTGGATGCGACGATGCGATGAATGACTATAGCAGAATATTGAAATATTTATTAAGAACACATAAACAAGCCAGCGTGCCACATGACGGTAAGCCTATGGACAGCAAATTGTTGTTGCCAAGGACATCTGGACGATAAGAAAAGAAGCGAAGAACGGACGAGGAATGGTGCGGGGGTGGAAAAGTCCTGAAAGCATTTTCCACTATACAGGCGGTTTCTGACAGTTATTTAGCTCGTGATCGTTGATGATACCAGCAGCACGTCTTCGTACGGAGTCAAGTAAGTTTAACTGGTAAGTTGCACCGGCCCAAAGGTGCGAGTAATACTACATTCCTTATGCGCCCGGACTTGTGCCTTATATAGCACCAGACACTGCTATGCGCTCTGTGGTGAAGTATCGCTTGGACCAGTTAAGCACACCCTGATTTTTTGACGATAGTTTGGCCTTGTTCTCGAAATTACTTCGTCCTTGCAGATTACTCGAAAATTCGACGCTAAGAATCCCAAGTCCATTAAAGATTGAAAGAGGAACAATTTGAAACTGAGACGCTACAGCTACAGACATCGGAGTACTCTTCGCGGTAAATACGCAGTCTTTGTGGGATTGAATTTGACAAGGTTTTAATTGTTGAAATACAAAAGCTTAAGATGCTGGAGAACAGATTTTAGGTGAAGTTTACTACAAGAATTGCATTGCTTTTAGATTGTAAAAGCATTGATTGATTGTAGCCTGGGATCCCATCATACAAAATATTAAATCACAGCCCCAAGACCATACTGCCAGATCAAAAGATACTGTAAGCTCTTTCTCTTTAAACGGAATGCACCTGATTAAATTTAAATGAGGGTATACAAGCTACTAACTAATTATGAGACGACCAACACCACAGTCTCTCTGTGACCACCACGGGTGCAAAGGGTTCGAAACTTCGAACCGTCAGGATAAACATTAATTAAAAGTGATGTGTAAAATAAACGCGAGTAGATCCGTAAAAGTTGTTTCATTTCAATTGTAAAATATAGACCTACACACATATCTATGTGTATTGTTATTTGAAATTACATTCTAACTTATACTTTTATTAAATTATAAACTTTCCATCGCAGGCATACAAGTGTTGTAATATTTTACAACGTTATCTAAACTTTATTAATCTTTATTAATATAGAAACAAAAGATCCTTGGTGTCTTTATCGAAAAACGGAAAATAATTGGATAGAATAACAAACACAACAGACTTTGGCCACTTATTCGATAACAATGATTGGTTTAAAAATATACCCATCACTGAATAACTATATAATATTATTATTTAAGAAAGCTAACACCCTAATTAGCATGAATAATTTGTGTTATTATATGGTTTAAAGCTCTAATGTTTATTAGATAATTAGGATACTATTTAGGTTAACATATTACAAGATATATCATAAATTATAGACCGTTAAGGTATTTAGACTGCGTTGAATGAAATATTTCTTCTTTTAGACATGTTTTTAAATAGTTAATTGGGTCGTTAACCCATTTTAAGTATTAAAAACAAACAAAATTATGGACTCTAATTCTGGAAAAGGCGGTAGCCGGTAACTCATAATATATTTTCGTTTAGATGATAGTTATTTGTTATAATTTCACGTAGCAATTTCACGTATTTATATTTTAGTTAAAATAGGCTTAAATAGAATTAGTTAGTTTTTTTAGAGGATGACAATGACAATAAGATTACATTTTGTTTTACGATAGAAAAGTGTTTAAATTACTCGTATACCTATTAAAGTTTATATTTTTTTTTTTTTGTAAATTTTAGGCAAATCAAAAAATATATATACGTAGAATATAAATAATACATTAAAAAAGTACTAATTTGCACTAAATATAAGAATTATTCTAAGATTCCTCCTATACAAAATTTCATTTCCTAGTTTTGTTGGCATTATAGAAATATGTCAAAATTACAAAACTATAAGGGTAGCTGGTTTACTAAGGAAACCTTAACCGCAATAATGACATAGATCGGCAGACAGACACAGGTGTCAGACTTATAATAACACCCCACTACTCTTTTTCATCGGAAGTAAAATAATATAGTTTTTAGGCTATTTAAATTTATTACTTCCTATCGAGTCCAAGAACCGGTTTACATCCGTTTGCAACACCTGTTGTGATGATATTAATAGACTGAGCGGTACAAACGACAGACAATACACCTGGGCCACTGTAATTTTTCCTAAAGTACAAATGTCGGAGTTTCACCCAAGTTCTTGCCGTAATAACACGTGTTGTGAGACTCAATTTTAATTTCTATTTACCGTACTCTTACTACTAATAATAATAAAAATACATGAAATTGGCTAAATGCTAAACGCGAAGCCATTAATTAAGATAATTAATTAAGTACAAATGTCAAATTCAGACCGCTGAGCTGAGACACGATTGTAGAAATTTTAAACAGCAGAATCGAGGCCCTGGTTTATGTCATTGCAGATTACTCTATATCCAATATTCTCATCTAACTGTCATTAACAATGGTGCTAAGTGAGATTACCTACTTCCATTGTACATTATTGAACTTATGCTTTCCCATTCGAGATTGTATTATTATCCCACTGTACTGAATTGAA
Organism: Eudonia truncicolella; assembly: GCA_949315975.1. Taxonomy (NCBI): domain Eukaryota; kingdom Metazoa; phylum Arthropoda; class Insecta; order Lepidoptera; family Crambidae; genus Eudonia; species Eudonia truncicolella. Next base: position 13,081,659 of record OX438837.1, on the reverse strand, counting down.
TGAAAACATTTTAAGAGGTTTCAAGCAAGGTAACGCATAAAAATAGCCATTGTATCCGATTTCGCCCCTCACCCTAATATTTATAAGCATTATTGTATCCCCAAAGACTACGGTTTACCGTTACCCAGTCCCCTGCACTTTGCATGAGCTCCGGCTACATGTAAATAAATTTACAGACCGAGAGCTATACTCAACTTTATAATTCGTACCTATAGTTATTCTATAGATACTTCAGATACATAAAACAGTGCCATTGTCGGCCTCGGGAGAGCTCTCGAAAACATTTTAGTTTAGGTGCACCTTGACTGTAAGTATAAAGAATTGGAATTTAGTACATTCGTCTGGGTGTTTGCATAAAATAACGATTTGTAGACTATCAGTATTTGTGTGGGTGTAACTACAGTTATGTAACTAGATGCAAAAATATGTATAACACTAAATATTATAGGGTTTCAGAACATTAAGTTCGTAATTATTTTGAGCGTAGCTGTTTATATATAGACTAGCTAGTAGCCAGCAACTTTAATGTTATCCTGTAACCAGGCAGGCGGACCATCTGCTTAAAAAATCTCTTTTGAGAATTTGCTTTTTTGTTTCCCATAATGTTAACCATAATTATCTTGAGTATGAATTGTAATGAAAAAAGATGCGTGATTTAAAAAATATTCGAAACAGAGCGTAAATTAGGGTTTTTTGTAAAATTAATGAATGTAAATAATGACGCTATAAAAGCCAATAATTTTTCAAGATACCTTTACCCTAGACCTAAGTCGTTAGCGATTAGCGATATATTGTCAGTAAAAACAAGTTATTTAGTTTAGTGTTCGCTGTAAGAGATACAAATCTTGATACGAGTTGTTCATTGCCTCGTCATTTTGGCCATCCAATGCCGCCAGGAAGCGCTGCACAGCAATCATGCCCGCAATAAAATAATAGTGAAGAAACAAATGATTTTAGAAAATCCGTGACCAATGACCTATCATTATCACGAGGCTTGATGCCTCTGATTGATACGGAGGCCACAGACGGACACGATTGGCGGTAATCTTGCAGTATTGACTCGTCTTAGGCATGCCCAACTTGTTCATGTTGTATAATAAAAACATTCGTGTTGTTCTGATAGCGCTGTTATTATTTATTAGGGATAGACACAACTGTCAACATGGAAGTTTAAATGCGGAAGGACCCTTTATTCACAATTTACATTTATAGATAGCGTGCGAAATATCTTACTCAAAACATGCGAATCATGCGATGTATTATAAAGATTTTTATCTGAATATGGTAAGTTACACAAACAATATATGAGACTGTTAATTGTTTTAGAGTATACAAAATTAGAACTGAAAGCATAGAAAAATATTACTAATACAAAACATTGACGAGAATAGACTTCTGTATGTCTGGAACATACCAGGGGAATATTGAAAGAAAATACAAAACAAAAATAAAAAGCATTTGCCATACCGTAAGCATGATCCTGACTATAACTTTACACACGTAAAAGAAAACGTAATCACGAAGTTGGAGTCGAACGCCTGTTCCATATTTATGATGTCACGGGAATAAGACTTACAAATTACAATGAATTTTCATTACTTGTAATCACTGATGATTATCTAGCTTACAGTTGCAAATTAGCCGTAGGCCTTTTTATAATTGAGCCCACAACATAAAACTTTAATTTAGAATGAATAATTTTAAATTCTATTACTAGTAATACTTTCTTTTTTATGATGAGCTTTGAGTCATTAGTACTGTAGGTACGGGTATATTTGACATTCAATATTTAGATTTTAAAAAAAATATTTTGAATGAATTATGATATTATCTGCCAAGCATGATATAATGCATATTTTGACAATTATGCTTAGTGTAGGAGTTTTGAATAATGTCCATATTTTGTTAAATTATCATCATCATCATCATTATCCCAGCCCAAAGTCTCAACACTGACTGACAAAAGCCTTCCCCAAGGATCTTCATGGTTGTCAAATATTTAACATTTTTTGAAAGTTTTATATGTATTTTACACTGTAATTAATACGTACCCGAATAAACACAATAGATTAATATCTATTGTGTGTAATGATGACAGTGATAGGTCTCAAATGAATACTGTAGTTGAGCAGCTTGAATACTTCAAGTGTGAAAAGGTTTAATCCACTAGAGGGAGCAGCAATTAACACTGGACTATAATCCAAGTTTATCATAAGCTTTCATTATTTTTATTTATCTTTTTTGCGAGCAAACTCTTGTTTTACTCGCTTGGACTATTCTTCCCAAATCCCCAATCCAAATATCTATCAAAGCCATTATAAATGTATACTAGTTAAATGTCGTGTTGCAACAGTCTTAACATACCTAATACCTACAAATACAAGATCCTTCTGCCGAACAATGAATATATAAAGCTCTCTTCTTTCAAAGTTATCACATAGTACGCACTACGCACAAAGTATTGCGAGCACGTTACAGGTCTCCATCATGTTTCCGCGTTGGGTCATGATCGATGGGGTGATACGCCGCTTTTCTTTGGTCACATTAGTAGCCATTACGCTTACTTTCAAATCGAGGCGGCTTATCGCGGCCACTTCCTCGCCGGTCGCAGTGATCGCTCACGCAGTGAAAACTCATATAATAACAGACCCGTATAGAACAACCGCCGTTTCGGATGTTTGTTCACAATTATTGAGTGGCCTAATGATTGCAGCGTCTACGTGACGATTACACTCCGCATTCCCTTCGTAAATGGCTACTTCTACAATGTGATACGGTGCACGTGTCCTGAGGCACACCCGTTATTATTGTTCAGGTGGTTCAGGTATTATTATAGTGTATGTTTTCATCTATTTTGCGACACCGCACAGCTGCGCATTGACCACATGTCTTGTGTCAGTCTGCCTATTGAAGTTATCTAGAATATCGGTATGACTTTCAGGGCTATCGGTGACATGTGTTTTAACTAATTGATGCATCGATTATAGTGATAAATAATCTTAGATCTAAAGAGCTAAGAAATGCTATAGAAGTCGCCATATGATAAGATTTTTATCTCACAAAATTTTTACATCACGCAATTACATTGAAATCTATTACATCTTATAAGATATCGATTAAACTTGTAGATTTGTTCAAATGTATTTATCGATAATGGCACTTTAGTTACTTACATTAATAAGATTATCTGATATTGAAGTCACGCTGATTGCTATGCTAGTTGAACTAATAGTTCCAATGTACAATGTCTTATTACCATTTTTTTTATTAAAAGCTATCCACGGCTCCAGCAGTATTTCAAAGGGTAAGAGCCTTTATATAATTTACGAACAAAAGCAACCCTATAAAGGCCGTTCTCGGAGACTGACACAGCCGGTCAGCGCGGCACGTATCATACGCTCAATTACACTGCTCCGCGACACCGTCCGTCGTCGCAGCCCCGGCACGCCAAGCTCACAGATTTTATTCCCCTTGTATGGAGCAAGCCGCTATACGTCTAAAGCTATTTGCTCCTGGTAGCTTCAAGAATTAACCAAGCAGGCAAACCTAATCTAATTAAGCGACAGATGTGCATCGGATGAAGACATACGGTGCTTTAGAGCATATATAGCGAAAATTTGATTGTATATGGAAACCAAAGAAAAGTGCTTTCATTGCACGAGTTGCTATATATCCTAAGAATGTCTCTATCTCAATCATGGTATCGTTGCGTCTGGGAAAATGTGGATGCAATATTCTGAACCATTTTGTTGCCGGGGCGTTTGAAGTATCCAGGAATCACTGGAAATAGGTCGTTTAAAGTAAGCAAGAGCGTTATTTCGTTCATGCAAAGACGTTATTGAAATACCGAATTCAGATATTGCATAGAGGATGAGATGTTATTTGTAGTGGTGTGATATTATCACACCTCTATAAATTGTTGATTGATATTAGCAAAGAGTCCCATTGAGCCTATTTGCAAAATTGCATAAAACAGTGCTGTACGGGAAAGCTAAGTGCCGCGCCCTGGATCGCTACTAAGAGCGATAGAGAAGTGCGGTCCAGCATAAACAGGCAGACTTTCTCGACAAGTTCTCCCAAAGCTAACCACAAAGCGATCACGAGTAAAATATCTACCAAAGGACGCCTCTGGCTGCGGATAGGTCAAACCAATCCAACCGTCCGTGGTAGACACCTTATCAGAATTCTGACTTTCGGACTAATTCGGACCCGTGTAATACAAGCTGCAAAACCCTACCTGTTTGTGTGAAGCAGATAGGTGTAAAATTGCTACAGTTTAAAATCCTTCACAATTATACTAAAACACCGGAAAAATAATAACGTGTATCTCGTTGAATGAATTTAAAAAATGCAGGCCCGTTGAAAATGTTGGCAGGAATACGGCTCGTGAACTACGGGAGGAAAACCATTTCAAGCCTACGTCGTCGTCAAAGGCATGGGGTGAGCTGGAGTCGCCTTTGTACGCGTTGGAATTTACAAATTTTATTTTTGTACAGCTCATTTCGACATTGTACGAAGTCCGTTCGATAGGGGGATTGCGATAGTCGAAATCTCACATCTGAAGTTTTTATTACAGCTCTACTAAATCTAAATTGTAAATATTATAGTTTTATCAATAACTAAAAGTAATGCTTTAACGAATAAAAACAACTTTATTACTTACATATATTTTTGTTTTTAATAAAATTAATAAAGTAAAGTTTCTGACTTTGTTTGTTTGTTTGTTTGTTTGTTTGCGGAGGGTAATCTCTGGAACTACTGGTCCAATTCCAAAAATTCACTGATCGAATGTTACGTTCCTTGCGGGTAATATAGGCTATTTTTTTAAAAGAGTTTATTTTAAAATCTCAAATCCACGCGGACGAAGTCGTGGGTAAAGTGCTAGTTTTTAATAAAGCTGTAAGAATTCCATACTGACTGTAGTTAATTCTATTCCTATTACATGTGTTTTATTTTCCTCTACAGAGAACGGTAGCAATTCATTATTATGTCTCTGAACTTGTTGGTGCAGACATATTTTTAGTACGAGACGCGTAAATTTACGATTAGCAATGCTCGTTCAGTTCCCGAGAATGAAAAGAGAAGTATGAGACGTTGAATGTATTTTACTGCATACAAATGATTTTATTTATTACTTAGATTGTAGAATTCCTTTTCTTATTTCAGGGAAGTGCTTAGTCTTCATCTCAACTGATGGTAAGTGACGATAATGATGAAAGAGGAAGCGCAATTCACCCAGAATCTATCTGTTGTGGAACTGGCTACTTATCTCTTACTGACGGAACTCAACTAAGTGGTAGCTAGCCAGGCGGATCTAGAAAGTCATTCATCCACTGAACCGAGCACAAATTGCACGACGCCATCCTGGTGGTAATTAATCCCGGAACCTCTGGGTTTAGAGGTAGGTTAGCCCTTATGTTTTAAAAAAGAAGAATCACGTATTATTTTCGTGGCGATTAAATATATTAACAACTCTTTTTAACAACCCTCATAGTGTGAATGAATACGACCTATTGTCACGCTATTGTTGTTGAATACATATACAATAATAAATCAACAAATACCGAGACACAACTAATCAACTTTAAGGTAGTTCTTGATTAAATATGTCTTCACCCTTTAAATTGTCAAATATTATAATACGAGTATATAGGCGAGTTACACGTGCTACTCGAGTAGCACAGTAGATATCGCTTTAGATACCACTGAACCGTTCGTGTAAAAAATCACCAACGTGAGAATTCTAGTCTTTAAGAGGTTCGCGTATTAACCGTTCTGTATTGACGACCTAATGGTGGCAGGGTTGGGTAATAACGGTAATTAAATCGAACAAGTCACCCCAAGGCTTCGTACCGTCGATCTGACAGTACTTGATTACAGTAGAGTGTAGCCCCTGGTTTAGCACTAAAGACGTATTGTTACTCGCTGCACTCTCCCGCGGTGACGGCGAAGTAAATTACATAGGAACAAGTCACAAGTGTACTAACGTTTCATTAGGCCGTTCGGTGAGAAATTCTCGATTGGCAGTTGCCTGCATGCTGCATAATGATCCGTTCAGGACAATTGAACGTGTTAATGGAAATGTGGCAATTTCCGAATTGGATTCTGAAAAGGCGGTTAATACACTACACTGAACGGCATCACAAACTAAATCGGTCAATTAAAGGGCAAAGACATCGCACAGGGTAAACGTACTCTTCTTTGGAAGGTCGATGATCCACCTCAATACGTCACGCAGGGTAACTATGCAAATGGGTGTTCTATAGTTGCCCTATTAGGCATACTTGTATAGATTTATCGTAGTTAGTCTTAACGGCAAAAAAATATGGTAATCTTATTTCTGGTTCGTTAACATCGCTGAAAGCCGTGAAACTTTTTGTGTTTTGTAATTTAAAAAGCGTTATGCGAGAATTACGACTCGAATGTTACGTGATCGACATCGAACATGGTACAATTTCCTATTCAAGACAAGAGATGCGCGCTGTACCAATCGGCCAGGGAGTAATAATGCTGCGATGATGCTTAACAGCAAGAGAACAGAAAATAGTATTTGAAAAGAAGCTTTCTTATGGTTACTACCAAACTTTATTTCAGAAAACTATATGTTTTCTTTATTACTCGTATATCTCTCAATTATTTCACGCAACAATGTTTACATTTGCATGACGCCGCCGGCCGCGGCCAATAATAATTAAAACAACACTTACATTACGCTAATCATGCTTGAGACATTATTATAATGCAGTGTTGGCTTTGAAGGTGTCGTAATAAAATTATTCTTAAAAAATATTAACTAGAAGGCGTTACCCCTCTGTAGCAGTGTAGTACTACCATTTAGTACGAGAGAGAGAGAGAGAGAGAGAGAGAGAGAGAGAGAGAGAGAGAAAATTTATTGACCACACACACTAATATACATAAAAATAAAAACAAACAAAAACAATAGGTCAATCAGGACCCCGCCTCAGCTTATGTTGTTGCGAACGAAGCGTGTCGCAACAACGCTGGTATTCTGGCGGAGCCTGCCGCCACCGGCGGTGCAGAACATAATAATGATAAACATACAAACATTTACTTACTTAAACATGAAATTTATACACACACTTGTATCATTTGTACTACCAGTTGTACTAGTGACCCTAATTATGGTCCCTCTGTGAAGTGTGACTACTGCTAAGTAGTACTTAACTGGCTTAAAAATTTTGAGAGCTTAATGACAAACTAGCAATTTGGCCACGACTTCATCAAAGTTTATATCGTATTTCTAAAAACCATTTTTTATAAAAGTTAAATACCTACATCCTATAGGATAATAAATTACCATTACTTGCAAGGTATGTATCATTCTATCAGTAAAAGAATTTTTAGAATTGGACCAGTACTCCCAGACCTACCCTCCTCAAACAAACGCAAAGTCACAAACTTAACACCAGAATAAAAGAAAATACTTGATACATTAAATTCATATCTTTATTCAGTTATAATTGTTTAACTTAATTAATCCAATATGCTTTACCACCCTTTCACGAAGAAATGCAATCAGAACTCACAAAAGGGCAGCAATGCGGGAAACGCAAAACACTACCGAGATGCAGAGATAAACTGGGATGATTAATTCGAAACGGCACTCCGTTCCAAAGCGCAAGGTGCCGACTGCCGTCAATGCATAAATAGAAATTAATATCAGCAAAGGCAACAGAGAGATACTGCCGCAAAGCTGCCGCACTTCGCACAAAACTATCCCGTGCTGTTCAAGCAGTTCAAGTATGATTTAATTACGACTACGCCATATGACGGGCGGTGTTGCGCTGACGAACTTTCACTGAGTTTACTTAACACCAACTGAGAACTGGATTGTAGTTCGTCGGTCAATCTGCTGATCTGTTGCAATTAACACGAGAGTTTTGAGTTTGAAAGAACGAGATGGTAAAAAATGTATGGACGATTCAATAGCACTTTTCGTAAGTTTATTTGAATAAAAAAATGTTGACAATGACAATGACATACGGAACAAAGTAGAAATGCTTTGGCCTTTGCCAGCCCTTTCGGGGGCTTAGATAATTGCCATCTGCTGACAGATATTACATTGCAATCATACTATAAAGTATATTTGTTTATATAACTCATTGTGAATAATAAAAAAATAGTTTTGAGAATCGTAGAGAAACATGACATGACTGATAAAAGTCAACATGATTTCGATACTCGAGGAGCTCAATGGCAAAGCGGTTAGATTAGAACGTTCGGGTTGCAATTCGGTATGTAAAGTAAAACTAACCTAATACTAATTCGAAACCCTTTTCGAGGTTTTAATTTTGGATGCTTTATTTTTTAATTTGGAGCTAATAAAATTTAAAGATAGTGTTTTTTTTTAACAAAAATATAAGTAGTATAGTATGTATAAGTATATTAGGGATATTAATAATTAATAATAATAATTAATACCCAAAATATAAATTTTGCAATTTAAGCAACTTTCGCAATGTCAGGTCGCATCTGGAGAATTAAAGTATCTGACATCCACGAACCAAATTGGGCCAGAGCGTGATGAGTTTATAAGATTTTCCCCTAATATCTAATTTGTAAACAGCCACTTGAAAACATTTAACGTTCTCGTGAAATGTGCTGCAAACTGTAATTTTAAGCACAAATATATGGCTAGTAACGATTTGACAAACAATCAACAATAAAGTTTTAATTAACTTACAAAATAATTTTCAATTTTCAAATATACTTACAAAATTTGAATCAAAAATAAATTTTCAATTTTCAAATATTGAATAACATATTGAAATTTATTAGTCAAACATAAGACTCTTACCAATTACTGGCAGGGTTCACATGTCTTGTAAGTACCTGAAAACGAGAACAAGTTATGTTAAAAAAAAACAATACAACATAATATTAGGTCATCGGGGAATGCATAGCATAGTGAGAAAGCAAGAAGAACTAAAATATTTCATTCTATCAAAAATCACTTTATTTCTGCTATTTAATAGTTTTTTTTAATGATTAAGGGTATATTATAGTTTTATGAGGGAGAGGGAAGCAGCAGTTGTCCAGCAGTGGACGTCTTTTGGCTGAGATGATGAAGATGATGATAGTTTTATGACACCAACACTATGATTTATTTTACATTGGAAAGTAATGTTTCCTCCCTACATATTCTTGCGAAGGTAGGCTATTTTTAGCTATAAAATGCACGTATCATTAAAAGTTATTATTAACCGGACAAACAATAGCAGATTCACAGAATAAAATAAAACATTAACATTATATATTTGCTTTAAAATCGGTGTCGGTAGCAATAATGTATATTTGTATTGTAGTGCTGTGTTATCTCATTTCTGTAACGTCTATATTACATCTGTTTTTAGTTTTTGCATATGCGATTTAATTAATTTCTCAATAACCATCCACGTCATTAACTTGGTAATAAGGATCGTTGCTACAGCCAAGAACAACATTTAATCGAAGGATTTGTTTTAACTTTTGCTACACGAAAACATCATTGTACTAGCGACCAATATAGATGAACAAATTGGTTACACAACTGCTACGCAATCAAATTAAACAACATATAATCTTAGCATTGAACAATGGAGCCTAAAACTAAGACAAAAGCCTGTGCAACAGTTGACTAATAGTTAACAAGCACTATCGATTCTTAATATGATTTCAAAAGAGTATGCAAAGGAAACGAATGGTTCTTATAATCTTGTTTCTGTTTACGGCCACTGAGCCAGGTCAGCGCACCACAAACACCGAGGACGCACTGCCATAGCCACTTTATGGTGTTTTATCAAGGTACCGTTGTACCAACATCAGTTTTACTGCTCATAACCACTAAAGTTTCCGCTAGAATAATAAGACTGATGGAACTGGAGATGAGTTTGAAAACTTGAATTCTTTCCCGGCTTAACGACTTGTGAGTCCACCCCATATTTAGTTGCCTATAATTAGATCTCGTCTATACTTTCGTATTTTTCATTTGCGTCGCTTCACATTTCAATCATCGCACAGTGAATTTTAATTAAATAGACAGCTATTTAATTTACCATTCCTCTGAGTTCAAATAAGTGGATCAGTTTCAGTACAATCCTTTGAAGTTCTTGAAAATGATTAATGGATATGGAGCTTCAAGATTGGTCGCCGTGTGTGAAATATCACAGCTATTTTAGTATTGAGTAAGTTTGTAAGTGCTTTAAAACAATGATTTTATGTTTGATATCCGGTAATAAATTCTGTAAAAGACATAGTATATCATCACACTCTTAGCGTAATGCATTAGCTAATAATAACTCAGTATAAAATATAACTTTTCTAAATATGTGACCAGCGGTTAACGTACACACAAACGTCATTTTCAATTTGAGAAAAATAGACAAAACAATGATTAACTAAATAATGCTTAAATCTTTTTTATGAATAAGGGGGTTAGTAGTTAGTATAATACATAATGAATAATAGTCGTACTCAATTACGTACATAATACTTATAAAAATATGTCTTTCTCTTTTACACTATATGTTACTTATAAATTTTATTTATTGAACATGTCCAGACATACAGCCAAGACAATAGAACCAAAGGACCTTTCTTCAAACTTAAAAAATATAACGACATTTATCGCTGATATATATAACAAATACTGTACAGGAAAATAATCTAATATGTATAAGTTGTAAATCGTAAAAGATTATATATTTATTTAAAAAAAAACAATTTTAAATCACAACTCTCCTTATCAACAGTCTTGACACGCGTGCAATTGATCTTTTACTGGTGATGTTAAGATTTGGTCTATGTAATTGTTTGCGTACTAATGATTGCATAGAATCAGCGACGCATAGGCATGGTGAATTATATAAAATAGCATAGAGAACGTGGCATCATCTGTAAGTATAATTGAATTGTGAAGGCAAAGTGGGGTCATTGCTTTTAGCCTCAGACACGAAGGTCACGCACCGATAATTAGTCAAGTCATGAATAAAGCTTTTACAGAAGTATTTAAGCAAGAGCGCCAGACTTAAATAAAAACAAGCACACCTAGACAAAGAAAACATTTATTCAGGTGCGACATTACTATCGCAAAAGTGAATCGCAAATAAAATAGAATTATGAAATAAATTGTATAGGGTTTAACGCAAAATCTACGTAAGGTAAAAAAAAAATAAAAAAATATTAACACAAATCTAACATTACAAGGTACATTTTATTTTTACTAGTCGTCCAGAGGTCGAAAATCGACTGTAATTCGTAAAATATACAACGTAATGTAATATAATCGTTTTCCATATGCACTTTTACTATGACAAATCCTTCACTCACAATCCTTCTTGCGCGCAATGTGTTTAAAAAAAGGTACAAAGTTTTTTCTTAACGTATTAATCAAGTGGTATAGATTCGAACACGAGAGATCAAAAAATGTGTATAAATGGCAAGTTAAAAAACGTATTAGAACAATGTCTAGAGATCGGGTAAATGACACATTTATAGGCAATAATCGTTGCCCGCATAGGAGATACTTGAACAACTTTCCAGTTATCCCCATATAAACTACATTTTTATGGGCACACGATGATGAAGCGGATTAACTAATAGCCTCATGAAGAACATTAATTGAATTGAAGTTGTGACACGCTGTTCGGCCACTCTCATTCTGATTTGATGACATGGATGGTAAAGAGTTGAATACCGACACATCATTAAATATTTGTTCTAGAAAGAAAGCTTCTCGCTCTGCTTTCTTTTCGCGTCAGTTTATGGATTGATTGTTTTTATATGCACAAACCAAAAACGGTGTGCCGAATTGCGGAGGTGTAACGGTGACATAGGTTTGAAGAAAAATATCCAAAAATGTATTTGCATGCTTCATTTAGCGTTCTGGAAATTAACCTGTGATAATATTCTGAAACGACGTGCGCGTAAACCAATGGGTACCTAGAAGTTTATAAAAATAATAAAAACTATTTTATTTTATTTAAATAGGAAACTGAAAGCACAATATTTTTAGTAAGTAAACGTATCTATCAAAATAAAGATAGGCATTTATAATTTTATACAAATTTAAGACGAATACACAGTGTTAATAATATATACTTACTAGCGGCCCGGCCCGGCTTCGCACGGGTAGACATTTCTTTTTTAATATAGTTATATTATACATATAAACCTTCCTCTTGAATCACTCTATCTATTAAAAAGAACCGCATCAAAATCCGTTGCGTAGTTTTAAAGATCTAAGCATACATACATAGGGAGGGACAGACACAGCGGGAAGCTACTTTGTTTTATACTATGTAGTGAAGGACCTTAACAAAACGGTAATTTATAGACATTATAACAAGCTGCGTTAAGCTAAAGACGTATCTAACGACTCATATAATGATGTGCTTTAACGAAAATTAAGCAGCCTTGAGTTCCTAAAGTCATCACTAAACTACAGTCAACAAGCGCTTGATGGCAGTAATCTGTTGGATCGTCTGTCGCTATTCGTGCGTTGCCCATCAATTGTAGCTTCCGTCGTAGCACTTAAGAACAAAAACCTTTCCTGTTTACTCACATTATTGTCATGAACAAAATTATATAAATCTCATTAACAACAACTTATTTTGTCATTCGTTTTAATTCCGGCGATGCTTGATACTATCCTGTGAGAAGTAAGAAAGATGTAGTAAGTAAGAAGTAAGAAGTAAGATGTAAGAATTCTTGTTCCTCTGTTTTATTTCATTTGTCAAAATTCACGTACCAATATTCAATAACCAATAACAACCAATGCAGCAATGCATCATTATTCATTTTACATATTAACACAGCCGCAGTTGTATGTAGAATATGAGACAAAATAATTGTTAATCTAACTCTACAATTTTCCGCCACGAACCAAAACGTCAATTGTCATACAGTCTTTATCATTTTAGAGCTGCCAGTCTACATTTCTGACCAGCAATTGTTACCAGATTTCAACACATAGTTAATGATGTAAATTGTATTTACTGACAGCAGATCAATATCATTTACTGACAAGCCTTGGATTTACGTCTCCGAGTGACAAGGAGGCGACATTGAAACTGCCAGAACCATCTCATTCAGCAATCATGGCTCGTTATGAAGCAAATAAATACCTTTATTACGAGTCAAAGACATCTTATAGCATACTTTCTAAAAGTAGTCTCATCGGCATACATCGGTCAGCAACAAACATTTGGAGATTTCCCTTAGAGATGTTGTCTGTAGGTGTTAAATGTCACAAAGGTTCTTGAATCCTCTGGCATAGGGATCAAATTTGAATAAAAGGTTAATGTTATATAGGTACTTCTTTGTTTGTTTTAGTGTCAAGATTACCCATGCCAGCGGCGTGCGGAGGGTCAGAAACGGTAGGAGCTCCCACAGAGTTTCGCAACTACTAACGTCCCACGTCCATTCGGGAATGTTTTCGTTGCTAACTTGTTTTAGGTGGTAATGTAGAACTTATTTATTGCGTTAACACGCATTCAATATTCTCATTATAAACATCTTCTTATACATATAAAATTACTTTAGACTTTTATTTTCATTTGTTAATACGTACGGAACGGTACGGTAGAGTACAAGTATCTCTAAAAGTTTATGTAACATTTTCAGGTATATTAAATAGATTCTTGCAAATATATTGAGCTAACCTGAGTACTAGATGCTATAACATTATTCAATTTTACCGAGTTAATCCTGATATGAGTCACTTATATTCAGATAAAAACAGGGAAAACTATTTGAAACCATTCAAGATAGTGACCCACAAACAGGAAATGATGACTAAGATGCGGTTTGAGACACTATGTCTTGGTGGGTCGTCTGCCTCTTATCTTATTGCAGTTATATTTTCTCGTCCTAGATTACTATGAACGTGTGTAACGAAAACGATGAAGCTAAAATATCATTAACAATTAATCACTTTACTTTTGTGAATAAACAAAAGAAAATAACAGTACTTAGATAAGACTGCTTCGTTATTAATTTTCAGATCCCTATTAACATATGCTCGAAATGACGCCGCGAAGAGTATAATGGACAAAGACATTCAGGTGTATACTTCTCCGAAGCGGTTGGTGGAAGAGTGCTCCGCCCATAAATATTAATGACAAACCGATTCAATGACTAAGCCACAGAGAGGTCACCGGCCTTTGATCAGATTGTTAGATGGATGCTCATTTCTCAGATGTAATTAGAAATGCCTCAAACAGCTAATATACCAGAGCGATGAAATGTGAAATTAATAAAACATGACCCACTGTCGTACAGACAAAAAAAAAAGCGAAAGGAAAAACTTGAAATCATTCTTGAAATGAAAAGACGATGGATGACCCAGAAGAGGGGAATCAATCAACTGGGATGTGGACGAAAAGTCGTTGCTTTGTATTTACAATCAACATCGTTAACCTAGTTACATACGTTACAAGATAGTTTCGGAACTAGCGAGAACAAATTCTCGGAACCAATGAGTACTTTCAAATTGTTATAACACGCCAGTCTACTTATCTGATTTCAGTTAAGTGGATGTTACTGTTAAAACTGTTGATAAAGCTGCAATTAATAAAAATAATACTTTTTAGTGGACAAATACAAAACATTATTACTATCAGCTTTTGAGATAAAAAAAAATATGTAATAACACTTATCTCTATGATTAATCGCGATTATTTGTAATAAATATACAGAAAAAAAATTGTAACTCGTGCAAAATAAAATGAGCATATCGTTAAGTTGGAAACTTGGAACTGATAATGGCTCATCATTGTATGTTTTTTAGTAAACCATAAATTGAGATTATTAATTTAATCATTAAACTATGGACTGTTAATGTTTTCTTAAGTTTCCGCGGACACCAGATTTGTGCTGAATAAAAATGAAGGTTTGGTAATTTAGATAAAGATATAGTATTCGATGTATGAAGGCGATAACAGTATGTCAACGGCGACCATTAATCATACCGTAGAGATTGATTGGGTCAATGTCCTGTACAATAACTAGTAAGTGATCGTTCTCTCGCAGACAATAAAGCGAATTAATGCTATTGTAGACTCGGCAAACGGATTTCAACATGGCAATAACGAATTTAACTAATAGAAATGTATCATTCGATAAGCTTGCTAACCGAATTACATGCTCTTTCAATTCGATGAGTAAAGGGAATGGCCAATTTCGGCCTGGTTTGAACAAGTTGCTCAGTAAAAAGTATTGTTACGAATAAATATAATAAATTCGTTAATAATTATTGACGCAACACTCACCGCAGGAAAGTGTTCTGTTAAAAAAGATGTAATAATAAGTATTCTCGCCGATTGCATGAACAAAACACCGCCATTTTTTAGTTGCAGCGTTGCAGGACTTAATTTTGGGTTACCACATGAACGCTAATATGATAACATTCGTTTTATAAATGAATAATCGAATTCTGGTACTTGAATTAGAAAACTTTTTTTTTATTCTATTTTTTTATTACCTGGCAACACTGACAAAATCAGCTCATAAGCCGAAAAATATATTTTATTTATATCTTATTTAATAATAATCAACAAGGCAGAGACGCAATTAATCAATATTGTTGCAATTTCCTGGTAGGCCGAAGAACGGTGGGTTGCTGTGCTCACGTTATGACAATAATGTGGTATTTAAGCTGGGCAAGGCATGAAAATAATATTACACCACCTGCCCAGTTTTTAGACAATATTTTGATTACATATGATTCTGAATAAAGCCATTATACGAAATAATGTTGTTTTATTTTATGCGCTAGTATTACACTCCCTGACATATTAAGATTTTTTTTTTCTTAGACACCCTTAAAATTACACCTACTTATAATATTCTATACCATAACGCATAAATAAGTAAATATCTTTAAAGTAAAGAATAATACTTATATTATTTTAGAAAGAGATAATATTTTTTTATGAGTTTTAGTAACAAAATCATAATATTACGCATGCTACATTTGGCAAGTTTTTTACGACTTGCTGCAACTTTGTTATGTTATTTAATTTCTTTTAGGTGTGAAATATTTAAATAGGAATTCATTTATTATTACAGTTAATGTCCACGCCAGGCCAAAGCACCCTAACAAACTGATCAATTCCCTTTCAGAAGCTAAGTAAAAACAATACTTTTGCTCTTGGTACCTAGGTTGCAAAATGTTGATCTTTGCGTTTTTATCATTTAGACTTAAGCCGATTAAAATAATTTACTATGAAATATTTTAGGAAATAAGATTTTAAATCAATGTTTATTTTAGGTTCGTTTAAAAAATATGAATAGCTTCTGCAATAACTAAAACTGCGTATGTCGAACTAAAAGAATTTAAATACCTTAATCGGAAACCTTTATTGCCGCAGAACGATTGCAGATATTAGGTGCTTAAGTAATGTTATGATTGGTCAATGTAATCAAAGCTAATAAAGAGAATAGTTTTAAAATACGCGATGTAGATAAGCGAGTTTAACATTCACACGTAAATCCATGTACTGTGACCAAGGAACACAGCAACGCCACCGGTAACCCCTCCAAAACAGTATATTATGGGTTTATCCGCCTATTTTCTAAGCACCGAATCCACCCTTCGAATCGTGGGATAATTAAAAATGTATGTCATCACAGCCGGCATCAAGTTACTTAAAAATATATAGGTAATGTAATAAACATTAGAAATCATAAATATTTCTTTAATTGTCCTTAATGTTGCCTGACTCTTTGATATCAAGATAGATTACGCGAACTAATAGACTACGAAACTAAAAAATACAACAGAAATGACTTGCCTGAATTTTTGTATAAGATCCTAATGACTCCGAAACATCACACAACGGTAACACTGTCACGAACTTAGCCGAAATAAACAATAGTGGCACCTCCAAAAGCGTTAACTTCCTCAACTTGCTGGATAATAACACGGAGACACTATGAACACAAGTTCACTACATTTGTTCAATTATGCTCGATGTAAAATATAGCGAAGGCAAACAGATGGCACATCATTAAAGAGGTAGACAAAGCTCGATCACGAGAAGCTTTCTATAATAAAACCGTGTGTAGCTCCCTCGACGGCTGAGTGGCGACTGCATCAGTGAGGCGTTGGAGGGAGAGGTGCGGGGCGGGCGCAGTAGGGGGCGCGCGGCGACCGCTTGTGGAGGCGTCGAACCAGCCTTGTGTCACTGCCGTTGATATGATAACAAATGTATACAAACTTAAAACCAAATATTACGAAGAAAGATTAAGACTACTTCTAATTGTAAATGCCACGGAGTTAAAACTGTCTCAAAAGATTAAGATCAAATAGACCAACTGAGAATACAATGAGAAGACAATCAAAACATATATGTATTGAGAATGCAGCTAACAAAAATAAACAATGAGCCGGAGGAGAGAGATGTAGAAGCAATAATAAATCTTCTTAGGCAGAATAAGGTGCTCGTTAAAACCATATGGGATTGGTTGGTCAAAGAGCCTACGACGCGGCGACGTATGCAAACAAATAGGAGCAAACACACAAAGCTTTCGGAAAACACTGTACTGAAAATTTATCTATATTAAAAATGTTATTGGATGTAGATTTTTTTTTGGGTAGAAATGAACTAAAATAAACACCTATACGGAATATTTCATCCTTATTCTGTTTCTAGTTACAGCAGCGGCTCGCGCCAAAATAAACATGGACAGGACGGTCAGGAAAGCTCTTCCCATTTATATTGATTTCAACTAAATTTCTGAACTGAATTCAACTCGACTCTGCATCAAAATATATTATATATGTATTAACAACAGTGAAAATAGATTTTAGACCACGAAACACTTACCAAAACACCAAAATTCTAATTGTGTAACATTATTAATGTTATAGACTGGTACATTCATTTTACTAAGTAAACCATAGTCAATTCTCCTGCAAATGTTTTGTTCACGAGCCAAATATAAACTTCAATCGCGTATATTGGTTTCGCCCCTCGGGTAAGGATAAAAGCTATTTTCAACAATACACAGCGCACCTCTAAGGCTCTAAACCAAGAAATAGTAAGAAGACATGTCATGTGTTTTTCAGGAATCTGTTACGAAAAAGTTTCATAATGAACAAAAACTACAGTAACTTTCAAACGGCATGAGAAGAGATTGCTCAATTACATACTTATTAGGCTTCGTTAATGCAGTTACTGATTCATAAACAGCATCGTAAAACATAACCACTTGGCCTGTTATGAAATCACCAACCTAACTAATTTAATAAAGTTTATGTTACAACATTACGTAATAATAAAAATAATATAAACAAAGTCTTTTATTATCAAATTATTAGTAAACATAAAACAAATTATTGAATGCTATTGACTCATGCTCGAGTCGTTTGTTAGCAGAGCTGACGTAGCTTGATATAAAAGGGCTCTAAATTACTTTACGCCTCATCCTTCGCCGCATCTTCCGATCTGAAATTGCGATATACTATAATACAAATAGGGCACACAATATTGAAATCAGCCAATCGAAATTCATTGACAATGACCATGCGAGGTCGACGTTGCCTTCATTCTGCGTCAGTATAGGTAAAAAAAAGACAAAGCTATCTTTAACCATTCAATACGATACGATGCAACAAGAACTAACGGTACACCACGTTGTGCGAAAGTTAAGTATCCCTTACGCCGACAAAGTGAAGCAATAAAAATATATGAGGGCCACGCCCGAACACCACAAACGTGCTGATCGGACGCGTCTGAATTCGCCTGTTGTATTTTTAGGCGACACTTGGTAAGCAAACATAAAGAAGATTTATTGGGATAGTGCGCGAGCAGGTCGCAACATATCCATCGCTCTACGGGTGTTCTTTACAAGTTCCTTGTTGCAGCTGATATTAAAGAAAAAACTTTAACACATACATCTTCCTATAGAGTTACATTTATACGGATTCGAGGCCTACTAAACTAAATATCAGTCTCACAACTCTATTTTAGAAACGGGTCACTTTTATGTTGATTTAATTGTTAGATTCAACTTCAAGGATAAATAAAATCATATAACTCAAAGACTGACAATGCAACAAGCCACAAGCTCAACAATTTTGTAACTTGTTTGCAATACAGCAAGTTATGTATGAGCTTCGAGAAATTCAAGAGTTATTATGGCGGAAGACAGTACTTATATGGTAATTAGGTCACTCCTAGAAGAGGTTAAGATAATGCTGCGAGATTGTATGCACTTAACGGCAAGATGGCGAGGGTTCATCAAGGGAAATTGCGCAATGCTTACCTCAGGACAAAACTGACATAATAACCTTTTGTGCTTTATCAGATTTGTTTAAATACATTTTCGACTAAAATTGATTAAATAAAAGACATACAAGGCAAACAAAGACATTCTTTGTACTTGTACTTCGATCATCATATTACGTGAATCTTCGATATCCAAAATCTGCAGTCCATCGAAAAACTTGTGAACATCTATATATCTGTAACTTTTTCCCTTTTATAACATTGTCGTTCATTTTTAGATGAAAGAAATATAAATTATGCATTGTTTATGTGCAGCCAAAATAACATGATTCAAATAATGCAGTTATACACTTAGCACGTGGCAAGGAGGGTCTTCACGATACTAAAAGTATGCCAGGTGCATTCCCCAGTAAATGGCAGCAGCTGTGAGCACGGCCTATTCGTTCAAACGGTTTTCACATGCCACGACCCTACAGGGAAGCTTTTAAAACAGTATTTAGAAGTTACAATAAAAATGGATACTTAACCTTTAAAATTATTAAGTAGAATATTTGTGCCAATAGTAAGGTACTGCTTCTCCTGATTGCTTGGACACTGACTCTTAAAGAAGAAAGTAGACTATTAGTGGCGGAAAGGAAGATCTTACGGAAGATTTTTGGACCAACCAAAGGAGAAGACGGCCAATGGAGGAGAAGGAAGAACATGGAGATCGAAAACCTAGTGTCCGAGCCCAACATTATCGGAGAAATAAAGTCTGCCAAACTCCGTTGGCTTGGGCATGTGTAAAGAATGGAGGATCGAGCAGTGAAGAAACCCTACAAGGGACGGTCAAGCGGGCGACGTCCGGTTGGGCCCTACCTGGATCGACAACTGATCTGAGATGGCCCAAATTAGGGAAGAATGGCGTCTTGTTGTGTCGGAGGCCAAGATCCAAGCTACGGATCGCTGAGCCAGCGGAGTAGTAGTAGTAGTAGTAGTAACTGCATCTCTTATATATAACTCTTATAATTTAACTCTAATGTTAATATTTTTGTTTCCATTTCCTTAACAACAAAATACATGGACCAACGTTGTTTTTTTGCCATAGAGATAATTTGAAGGCTACTTTTTATCCCAGTCAAATACAATGTTCCCGAGGGGACGCGATAAATATTATTATGGAAGACCGAATTCCACCCATGCGAAGCCGTGGGTGGAAACTTGATTCATATAAAGCTTAATGATTGACATTGACGAGCAAATTGAATAATTAAATAATATACACCGTGTCGGTTCTTATACGGCAATAGTTTCATTACCAATTCCACGCTTAACCAAAATGGCCTGGAATTTTTCATATCGATATCATGTGATGATATATATACCATACATATAATACGATAGTTTCTTGAAGGACTTGATTATTATCACGCCGTATATAGACAAGTTCTGCCTTCTTTATTATGGGTATACAATGAAAGCTGCAGCTTGATGTAGCTTTTCTTAGTTGTATTTAATTTAACTGTAACTAATAACCTAATAATTATATCCATAAATATTAAGATATATATTTTAATATTAGTTTCAATACTATCATTTACTCTGGCCCTAGACAAACGTTATTTTGATGCATTCGTGTACAGCATCCCTCAACAGAACATAAATGAGTATACAGGGTGCCTGGTAACATGAACCGCCGCAGCAAAATCACATATGGAGGAGGTCATTTGCTAACTATTGTAGCTTAGTTTTTCTTACTAAAGTTTTATAGTTTAGGAAATATGATTTTCTTTTTTCTGGGTAACATCTTTTTTTAACCCTTGATTGAGCAAAGTTGCAACGTAATTTGATCAGCAATGTGTATGTGCTACCAAAAAAAAAAGAATACATCAGGACGTTGTAAAAAAAAGTTACAACAGAAGGTAGAAATTTGTAAAAATTTTAAAAAAGTGCAAAGATGGACCATCTCCAAAATTATAAAACTTTAGTTAAGGAAAGTAAGATTCAATAGTAAATGACCTCCTCCATATGGTAATTTGCTATGGCGAGTCATGTACCAGTCACCCTGTATACAACACTGAGCTTGCATGTGTTGGCACGTACGTAGACAGCTACGTATGGCTAGCACGCCAGTCGTCGCCCTAAGATTCAACAGCATTGTAAGTAGATAACCATCGTCGTCCAAATTCAATCTGGTACAGTCAACAGGAACGTCGATGATCAAAACCTACGATTATAAATTAAACAAATGAATAATAAAGAAGCTGTATATCGGCGAGTATACCCTCACTTTTAATAACATATTATATTATTAACTATGGAATCTAGCGTTACTTTGCAGAAAACCATACATAATTGAAGTATACAACCAAAATTTTTTTTTCAAGCTTTTCAAAGTATAAAACAACATAATAATATGTAACCTCTTCTATAGGTAGTCTTGGGTTTCCTTATATTGGTATATTGGATTTTCATCGTCGATTTTTGCTATTGATTATACTGCCTCTTTCTGCTCTTAAAAAAATTTAATAGGCCTATGTTAATAACTTAATTTCTTAGCTGATTATGGGATAGCGACAGCCTGTTTATCGAATCTATGAAAGGCATCTCGAAGGGCAGACGGTGCACTGAACTGCTGCCTAATCTGGTTAAGGGCAAACATTTAAACTAGGTACTAGATATTAATGTAGTACCTAGTTTAAATGTAATCAATTGTCTAGCTATACGAATGACCGAAAAATAACTACAAAAATATATTTGAGTAGGTAGGTACTTAGGTACGCAACTCTACATGTAAAATTGTAAACAAGATAACCGCTACCTGATATTCGACTTCCAGCAGGATACATATACTAGGTTTAGTTGGTGGCAGGGCTTGTATTGCCTCGCCTGGCTAGCTACCACCACCTTAACTATGTCTGATACCATAGGCATTATTGCATTTTAACGATAGCCAGTTCCTAGATAATTCATGATTTCTAACTGTAGTGGCTGTCTTGGGCTTCACAGTGAAGTGATGCACGAATGAAGGCTGAAGAAGTTGTGAAATTATAAAACAAGATAAAGACGCTAACTGAAAATAGGAAAAGGGTTTTAAAACAAAAGCAGAAACCTATATATGGCTGAACCATGGAGCCATAATTAGATTTCGTAGAGAAGGAAACATATACTTATGACAACCTACGTAGCCGAGTGGCTTGCACGCCGGACTTTGGGCGGCGCTAACTCTGAGGTCCCGGGTTCGATTCCCGCTCGGATCAATGTCGAAATTGAACTTTTCGATATTGTGGCGGGTCTGGGTGGTTCAGAAACAACGATGGTACCACCCGTCGTTGTTTCTGATTTCCATGAAACGAGTGCTTTAGCTACTACCTTGGGATCAGAACAATGTACTTATGTGATGTTGTCTAAATATAAATACATATAATATATATAAATTACAAATATAAATCTTCTTTTTGTAGTAGTATAAGACAGATTAAATAATAGTTACCAGTATTAGTATGCTATTAATATTGTATAGTCAAGTTTAAAAAATCTGGGTAATCCCGAAATGCGTTCCTATTTATGTAATGTAGAAGGGTGTCTGTTAGATACCATAAATCGTCTATAATAGGCATAATAGACATTTTATTGAGGAGTTTAAAATACGACCTCAGTATAAGCTTGTCATAATAGGTGCCTACCTTACTAAAATATTTACCTGGCACTCAGGCAGATACATAGAATAGATTTTAGTAAGTAGGCTGAGTCTGTAAACTATCAAATTTAAAATCTAAACTGATCAGTGTACGGAGTGGCATGCTATCAATACGGTGATCGATACCTTCCACTTCCACCCCACAAATTACGGAGTAATCTCCGGCGGTAATTACTCAATTTACCCAAGACAGGAGACGATACCCTGAAAGTGCTTAGAAGATTAGAGCGACAGCTATAATTACTCACACTACCTGGTTTGCACAACTTAATGAAGTCATTTGTTTTCAAAACTTCCTTGCTTATTCATATTTTTAATGTTCAGATCAAAATAAATAATTTTATCGCTTCGGGTACTCACAATAATATAATAACCTAAAGTAACTAAAACTATTACGAAACTAAAATATGGCGTCAAAAAATTCCTCCGCGTCGCTGTCGACTGGTAATGTACCCAAGAGACTGGCGGCATTGCCACGTTGTATGCCAAATGCTTAGCCTCTGGCCAAGGTAAACGCCAGCCCTTGGGTCATGGGAAGTGTCAACCAGCCGTTTGAAGATGTCAGTAAACAAGTCGCCGCTTGAGGTTTTCTGCAGCCGCAGCAGCAGTACCAGCACAGCACGCTGTGCTAGGAAGATGGGATGGCGCAAGAGTATCGACACAAGTTGCATCAATTTTTAATTAGGTACTATCTTTTAAGGTCTGAATGAGTTTTATTTGTACGGTTTTCTTTTCAGTTTTATGGATATCACACAAAAAATGGGCTTATATCCTTGTAATCGTTTAAAAAAACAACAAGCAAATCAAATTTTTTTCATCATCATCTTCATCATCAGCTCATTTTATCTCCCCACTGCTGGGGCACACGACTTCTTTTTCTTGTAGATTTTCCACTTCTAGACTCACCCTCATCTCTTGTATACAAATGGATCTTTTTGTGGTCAAACATTGTGTTGGCCACGCAAAGATTCCATTCCAAGCATACTTCAAGCAGGCTTCTCCCATTGTCATTCACTCTCTCGTCCCCAAACGTACCCAGAACTCCTTCATACCCAATACGCTTTACTCCAACCCACTCATTAAAGTCCCCTAACATCACGATCCGTTAATTTCCTCCGCATTTATTCAAGACCTCTCTCATGCTATCCCAAAATTCTTCTCTCTCTTGTTGGGCTTTTAATGACCCACCTCCGCGCAGATCCATAGTGGTGCATAGACCCCAAGGATAAACAAGCGAGTGAGTCCGACTTTTAACCTTATCCAGAGGAGTCTTGGGTTTACACATTCATGCTCCATCACACATTCAGCTATTCGAGAGGAAAGAATCACACCAACTCCCTGACAGCCTCGGCTGGTTTGGGGGACTCCCGACCAGTATGCCGTGTAGGGACCATGAACCGTAGTGTCACATCCTTTCCTCTTGGTTTCGTTCACGCACAGAATATCTATGCATCGTTCATCCATCATCTGACATACTTCATCTACCTTACCATCCATTCCTCCTCTTACATTCAACGTAGCGAAGCGGTTCTCTATGGGCCGCTTTTCGCCCCCGCGAGAAACGAGACGTGATGGGTGGCGAAACACATCGCCGCCATTCCGGTTAATTAAATTATTTTTATGAATCACCATTGCGTTCAATCTAACAAAAATCTAAAAAATGAGTTAACTTATGTCTTTCATTAAAAAAATAACTTTGAACAGAGGTAGCATTCATAATGAATGATACTCATAAAAGGAAAATTGAATTCAAACATTGTCACATTTGCCACACCCAATCGCATTATGGACTTTATGGGTGGGTGATGAAGCGACGACATCGGGGAAGATAATTATAAATGGAGCGGACGCGACCTAAATACTAGCATACGTGACTATTCCGAAGCGTGGAACGTATTTCAGGTGGGTTTCGAAATTAAACAACTCTACTATTTTGCCACAAAACATTTTCATTGGAATTCAACAAAAAAATGTCTGTTATAGCTTTTTGTACTCTAAATCACCTTCTTCTGTATATTAACCAAATTGCACTAAACCACAAAGCTAGCGTGACTTTATTAGATCTGACCTTATTACAACTACTTTTCATATTGTATTGTATGCCTATATGGTATAAGTTTTACCAGACTTTAATAAATTTAGAAATATTTGCTTCATTATCAAGAAAATTAGCCCGTATCAGTCCACACCTGGACATAGGCCTCCCCCAGTTCCAATACATGCACTGAGCGCGATCATCAAGTTCTCTTGACAGTCAATAAATATCTATTCTCTTACCACTTCGTGATACGTTTGACAATGACAACAATCTTTGAAGTTTTTAAAAGGGTACAAAGCCTTACAAAACTACCAGAAGTGTTATTAAAACTATTACACAAGTATTGTACTCAATATCTATCTGTACTCTATACATTGGCGTTGGCCTAAAATGGTGATCACAATAGCTGCAGATGTAAGTAAGTACGTACAGACGAGCAGACGAGATGCAAATAACCAAAATCGATACGACGCGCTACGAACGCAGCACAATCCACTTCAACTAAGTTAGCCATCCTCACAATTTTAGCACGCCTTGCCAAACGGATTGTTGCTTACTGCCCGATGCTAACATAAGAATGAATACAGAACGAAACAAAAGTTGAAGAAACACGATCTTGCCAGAGCGTCACCAAAAATAGATACTTAGGACTGCTGCTGTTTTAACCCAATAGGTCGTGTGTCGTAGTAAGTAACTTTTAAAGTTGCATACTATTCGAATAAGTCTGCCTAAACCTTAACTTATAATATAAAACATATACAGGTGGAGATCCAAACTGGTCAGTGTGAGGAATTCCAATCTATTCCGAAAGATATGGGATAGGGATTTCCAAGCAACGACATTCGTTATTTTTGATTAACTGCATCCAAAAAGTTTCTAATTAATACTTTAATACACCGATAATAATCGATGAAATAGCAGGGTTGCAATGCAAGTTATACATTTTTCAATATGCTCCTGTGTCCACATGAAAAAAAAACAGCAGTTCTAATAATTTGTAATTATTTTAATTTTCATTTGATTGAGTGAAAATTTTAGAAAACTTTTGGATGCAGTGCTATTTAATTGTGATAGATTGTTTATGGTCTATTATTTTAAAAAACAATATCTGTTTGAATTTGTCAACGTCATGTCTTGACAATCTAATTTGTGGACTTTGTTGTAGTGCCTTTCGTGGTATTTTCGTGTGGTTTTTATTAAAATGGAATGCACAAAACGTAAACGAACTTCGAATTTCACGGCGGAAGAAAATAACCCATCAAAAAGTGCCTGATTGATTGATTTGATTGTGACAGACAGAAAATGACAATATTACTACTTAAGTATCGCCTTACTCGTTGGGCGCTTCCTAATCGGGCTCATAAAGTTATGAATCTCCTATGTGGAGTTAGGAATTGCCTAAGGTTAGTGCAAGCAAATTTTTCGCTAGGAGTAGCCTAAACAAATTAGGCAAGAACTTAGGCGATTCATAAGTTTAGTGCAAACGGGTGACTTGTATTTCAAAATGATCTCAGACTATCCATCAAAAATTACGTAAACGAAATTGTGCGTAACAAACAATTAACTTTTCGGTATCCATTTCACCGCGAGAACCGTAGCTGAGTTACGTGCGGAGATATCTAGACGAAACTTCCAGACAGCGTCACACACAAGACAATAGATCATCGGACATCCGGCCTGAGACGTCGCCGGCGGTGTAATAACGAGCTTGGAAACAATAAATCAATGCTAAATTTTTGCACTCAGTTACATGGTAAAAGGGTTTTTAACATGAGAAACCCTTAACTTCTTTTTATATTACAGGGGAGGTGAGAGGGGGGGGGGGGCATTCACCACACGTGGTTGTAAGTGAATTGAAAGTCATAGATACATATAACGCGAACTTTACTGGAACACAACAATGAAACAATGAAACTATGCTATCTCTAGACCGCAGGACTTGTTGTAAAATAGGCTCCCTGCAGAGGTATTCTTTAATGAAAATAGGGTAGGCTGCATAGGGTTCAAAAAGGGCGTAGAAAGGTTGTTGATACAAACGTCCATAGCCTGCGGAACGACCCCTTACCACCAGTCGGGCCGTAGCCCTGAATCAGTGGTACAAATAAAATAGATCTATTCTATATGCACAATAGGTACCTACGTAAGTAAGTGGGTAAGAGACTTCTCGGCTCCAAGCTGGCACTCAAGTGAACCTGTTGACCCAGTGACGGCGCCCGGGGCAAAAACTTCAGCCGCACCTGCCTACGTTGCGAGACGACCGACTTCGACTACAATAAACCATTGTCGGGTCTACGGTGCTTGCAAATTAGCCGGCAGTCGCAAGATGACTTTGAAACAATTAGGTTAGCTGTGTAATTGGTGTTCAAGGACATTGTGCGTAATGTGAATATTCAGGCTTGTATTTAATTAAGCGAATCAACTTTCGGCGCTAAGTCAAATTCTCATAGCTTTAGTACGGTCAAAAGTTTACAATCAAGTTATTGTAGTACGGGAGCCTAACTTGTTTGTTATTCATCTTCAGCTTATAAACAACAAACCAATATGTCTGGGTGTTAATAGATCAGGGGTAAATGGATCCAATGCACACCACGCAGGTGGATACTGAGTTTCAACGACAGCAGTCTTATAACACCAACCGGGATCAATATCTGAAGCACAAAAGACAGGAAAAAAGAAGAAAAATAATGAAATAAAGAAGGACGAAATGGCATTTTGAGAATAGTACTTAGCACAATTTCAATTCCATTTGAATGATGACTAAGTGACAGAAAATTCTAACCCTCACCTCCGCACCTGTACTGTTAAGTATTCTGTGCCTCCGCTTGCATTTGACATTCCATTTTGAGATTAATAGTCCCCCGAAAATGTTGCCTCCTAAACCCAATTCCAAACATGTCAACGTGGACAACACAAAAAACCTACATCTCGTATAATCATGGTATACTTATGTTAATATTTCTTTACGAGTTATTGCAACGCCAATAACATTAGATATTAATTACAATAGAATAGGTAACATGTCTAAGCAAAGTATCGCCAAAAGCAGGTAACAAAATTACCAATCGTAATTTTTTCTTTTTTTTTTACTTGCATTTCGTTCGTTTGATAACTTAACTACTATTAAATCAATACCTTCATCTAAGACCTACATTTAAAAAGAGAAAGCTTTAACTCGTTCTTAATTCAAAACATAAAACATACCGTCGAGTTCATGGCAAACTTTAAAAAATATTTTGCTTGACACTGGCCACCACGCAATCTGTGCCATATAAAGTAAGAGCATGGTAGGACTAGAAGGTATGACTCGTCAACCATAGCTGAACTTCAGTGAACTTGTTGACCTAATATCGGCGGTTGAATCACTGACACGTGTAGTCTGCTACGACACTCACGTTCACGTCAATTGGTTTTGAGTTACACCGCCTAAACTTTAACTAACATTTGGAGGTTGCATGACAAGTTTTCGAAAGAGGTCAACACGCTAAACGGCTGCCTTCATCACCTGTCACTTATTCATGCTTCTCCAGACATAGGATTCAGATGATAGATGATAAAGGTAGTAGTTAGGTGGTAGTTTTTACTTAGCTGAGTAAAAAAAATATTTAGCTCATTTACCTCAGTTCTGTAATAAATACACTAAGAAGTAGTGTAAATATAAAATCTACAAAACCTTACTTAATCATATTTGTGACGTTCGTTATTTGTCAGATCAATAAATGGATAACAGGACTTCTTGGCGGGAAAGTGAAGAGTCATGTCTGCGGTTTTGTTTTATTTTCAAAAATTTGTGCTATGTCGAATATTAATGTGAAATAATGGTGGATTATTAACCGTTAAGTGTTCGTAAGTGTGCATGAGTGTTGGCAAATGAAACAAAACAGTGCAACTTTACTTTTCAAATTCTCTCAAGGAGTCCGCCGAGGAATTAGTAAAGCCCCACATCTTTACTGAGATACTCGAGGGGTTGGGGGTTATATCATTTCTCACTTCTCATTTTTATTATCATTTATCATCATTCATCATCATACTGACTGGAAGGAAATATTGTATATTTATGTATTACTTGTAAGAAAAATTACTTTGACACTTGCTAAATGTGCTAATCGCACGAAGCCATCAACTAAAAGAAAAAAAAATGGATAATATTTTTTTTATCTTTCACGCGGATTAACTAACACTATTTTAGAAAGTGTTTCTATTGTGATCAACATAACAATCAAATTCCGCTTATTCAATTTCTAATTTCTACCATATAAGAACAGCTTATGAAGATAAGGGATTCGGTTGAATTGTACCGGGGAAATCGAATATTGTCATTCCGATCCAATTTGTTCTATCACTTTAGTTGAATTGAAACAATTGATTTCTTTTCTTTCGAGCAAATTTTTTTGTTAATATGGTTTAAACCTATTACGGAAAGGATATTTTTTTATTACACAGATTTGACATAAGAAATACATGTATTTGCATTAAATGGATACGTCAAACGTTTACTGTTTTCCACACAACTATGGCTAAAGCTAGACAATGCTTAAAACAGATGCAGTCTCTATTTAGCTAATATTTTTAGACAGTGACACAATATTTTCAAACACGCGTGTTTAGCCATTGTTTAATTTTAAACACTGTTTTGTAGTAAAAGGGTGTCATTAGTAGGGGTTGCAGTCCCGGTACTGTGGAGAAAACGGGATTCCCGGTACTGCGCTAACTCTACTATCGGGAAAACCGGGAAATTCGGTACTTTTCGGTACTGAGTTTTTTTACTGTATCGTAAATAAAATAAAATAAAAATAACGTTCGTGTTAATGGTAATTCGTTTTAACCAACAATCATTGTTCATCTGACTAAACTACGGATTAAATCTAAATAGAACACAAAAATATAACAGTAAACGAGATCAATAAGTAATCAAATTACTTTTAACTTATATCATAATAATAACTAACTAACATCATAATAACTTAAGCAAGGAATCTAAGTATCTGACTCATTCAGTGCTTATAACGAAGCGAGCGAAGTAACGATAAAATCTTAGGTAAATGAATAACTTAACGGCCGAGATGGTACTGCCCCTGTTGACAATGACAGCTGTATGCGAAACGGGCCAAGTGCCCGAGGGCTAGAAAGAAGGCATCATCATCAAGCTGCCGAAGAAAGGCGACCTGTCTTGATGCTCCAACTGGAGACGTATTAACTTGCTGCCGACTTGGTCCAAGATCCTATTCAAAATCCTGTTGGATAGAATGACGATTGCTATTGACTGTAAGCCGAGGTATGAGCAGAGTGGATTCAGATGAAACTGAAACTAGCAGCTACCAGATGACAACCGCCAGGGACGAAACATAAAAAAGGATAGAAGGAGTCGAGTATCCTTGTTGTAATTTATATTACTTCTTTCTAACACTGTCAACAAGTTCTCTTGCAATTTTCATAGAATTCTAGTGTTTAGGAGAAGAGATATGATTTTTTAGAAACTCAAAAGTAGCCTTTTATCAATAACCATAGATGAAAAAGGATAGAAGGAGTCGAGTATCCTTGTTGCAATTTACATTACTACTTTCTAACACTGTCAACAAGTTCTCTTGCAATTTTCATAGGATTCTAGTGTTTAGGAGAAGAGATATGATTTTTTAGAAACTCAAAAGTAGCCTTTTATCAATAACCATAGATGAAAAAGGATAGAAGGAGTCGAGTATCCTTGTTGCAATTTATATTACTTCTTTCTTACACTGTCAACAAGTTCTCTTGCAATTTTCATAGAATTCTAGTGTTTAGGAGAAGAGATATGATTTTTTAGAAACTCAAAAGTAGCCTTTTATCAATAACCATAAATGAAAAAGGATAAAAGGAGTCGAGTATCCTTGTTGCAATTTATATTACTTCTTTCTAACACTGTCAACAAGTTCTCTTGCAATTTTCATAGAATTCTAGTGTTTAGGAGAAGAGATATGATTTTTTAGAAACTCAAAAGTAGCCTTTTATCAATAACCATAGATGAAAAAGGATAGAAGGAGTCGAGTATCCTTGTTGCAATTTATATTACTTCTTTCTAACACTGTCAACAAGTTTTCTTGCAATTTTCATAGGATTCCAGAGTTTAGGAGAAGAGATATGATTTTTTATATCCTCAGAAATAACTTTTTGCCGATGACAATCGATGTAGAAAGATGGACGAAGTCTAAATGTTAAAAATTCGGGGCTGTATGGGTATGTTGATTCATAATTTCTTGCACGCTAGTAGTATTTTTATTATACACTTATCAATTACCCATTTATAATTCAAATTGCCACTTGGCGCCCGGGGCCCTGCGGTGGCGTGTCGTCCCTGGCCTCGATCGCCGCGTAGCTGCTAGTTTCAGCTTCATCGATCTTGCACTGACCAGATCAACCTACTGAGAATGATTCTGGAGCAGTGCAATGAAATGCGAAACGAACTCTATACTCTGTTCGTAGACTTCGAAATGGCGTTTGATCGGGTCAAATGGTCTAGCATATGGAAAATTTTGGAAAATAGCAAAATGGCGGCATGTTTTAAGTTAAAAGAAAAGTACCGAAAGTACCGAGTTTCCCGGGATATAAATCCTCAGTACCAGTAATGCGTAAAAAGTCAATTTCCCGGAAAATACCAGGAAATATCGGTACCGGGAATTCCCGGGAGCATGCCCTAGTCATTAGTTTGTTCCAAAAAAACAATTTCAACTAAACAACAACAAAATTTTATTACTCCTTAACTGACGATTGCTCCCAGACAGACCTCTTTCATTTGTGTTTGATACTTCAGTTCCAAACAAGCATTTTCTCCCGGGGGAGGTTATTTAGTACAATTGTACATAACACACAGAAGCTAACGATATTTTAGTCTAGACACCGACTCGCTTTCTTTGGACTCATATTACCTGCTATTAAAACTGGTATTGTTCTCAACTCAAGACATCAAATGCAATGTCTGAAAACTAGTCCAACTGTGACACACATGTCCAATGGAGCACAAAAGGAATGGAACTAAAATGTACTCAACAACGATTCTTCAATTTCACGCTTCACAGCACTTACAAACGCGCGGTCAGATCTCATGTTAATAATGCTGAAAGTTATAAACAATTTCATATAGTCTACTAATTATAACGCAATATCGGACAGGCGAAACAAAATCTACATACAATTTGACTGTAAATGAAAATACATTTCCATCGTTGGTCTCTATGTAAATGCGGAACCGGAACGTAACGATGTTACTGGCATGGCCGTTAATGGATTATGTATCTGCAGCCGCGATCGCAATCTACACAGCGCAATAGTGCATTCTATCTGCATCGTTTTCAATGGGCTGTAAAATTTCAGGTGACTCTGCGAGAGTTTGCATTTGGGGCAATGGATATGGCCTCAATGACGAACTGAAAAGCGGGACGCGGCACTAAACCCTGAAGACACATTCAAACAGAGCATTTGCTATGCTGAAATAGTGCACTACTTTCAGAAATATTTAACTTTAAAATCAGCACGGTCGCTGGTTCCGCATGGATGAAATTGAACGCTGCACACGTTCATTCAACACGTAGTCAGTCACCCTCGAAAAGGTCTATTGCCCTATTCTGAACCCTCGTTGTTCAATATCAATTATTTACAGATACGTTACATTAACATGTCCGGAAGTACCATACAACCTGTAAACAGTGAAACGGCTAGAATATACCTAAATACAAATAAAAATGCTTAACAAATATTACATTCCGAGTTCAACCACTATGGTCTTGCGGTAAGATCACCGTTTGCCTGGGAGTTCTTATTGTAATCGGTTTTGTTAATGGTCCGCTTAGCCTAAATACCTAGGTACTATTTTACCTAAGCCTGTCTCTAACAAAATGTAGTGTTTGACAGTTAAAGTCAAGTCAGTCAGTCAGTTCATCGCTGCTTTAGAATTCCGGTTGTACACCGTCGTCGTCGGTCTTCTGTAGTGTAATTTAAAAAGAAAATTGCTTATTATTAAATAGCATTCAATTAAGCTTACATTGAATAAATACTATTTAAAAATAATTATATTATAAATTTATAATATAAAGTTTTTTACACAGCACCCTAGTACAATTCACGCTTGACCGGATAGCTATACGGTTTATTTATAAATAGCATTGCATTTATATTTTTGCCGGTTTATTAAACTCAAAATGGAATGGACTCTTTGATATTCAGTCAGCCGAATTTGGGACCATGATACCGTCTCGCAACTCTCGCAAGCCATTATAGTCAAACCTTTTTGGAAATTCTCTCCATATTATATTAAGTTACCAATTTGGCTAGCTCACTCACAGTAACAGTTACTTTAAACAAATCTGATATTTCGGAATAAATTATCATTTATAAACGGTAATTCTGCGAGCGTTGAACCACTGTAAAACGAGTTAACTTTCAACAAAACTCGTTGAGATATAATTTTGTTTTTGAAATTACGTGAACGATTTTAATAACTATCTTAGCGCGTCAGACTCAGAATTAGAGGTCTACGTCTTGCGGTAAGTATGTAAATGAAGGAAATGTATTAGTTCACTATATTGACTATATTGTGTCAAGTTATTGTTACTCAACCAACGGTTACAGAGCAAAGTTATTATTGCTAAGGATACTTTATACAAACAACTTTTTACGTAACTTTATCAAAAAATCACGAAAAATTTCATATCATTACCATTTACTACTACCACAAGCATAGGGTTGAATCATAAAGTATTTGAGGTCGTTGTTTGTTTCGTATTTGGATTTTGGATACATCTATTTCTGGACAGCTCTCGACAGAAGCTGTATGAAATAATTAATGCACTATCAAATAATACCTACCTACACCTACAAAGTAAAAATTACTTAACATAACAATTGAAAACATAATACAGACAATGAACCAGTTGGGCCAATGACGTGGACAATGAGCCCCATAATTTACGTAGCCTGCGCAGTCGCATGCGTGGGACGACTTCCCATACAGCAAATTGTAATTTGTAATGAACGACAACTTGTGTACTTTCCTGGAAATTTTGTCGCGTCAACGTTTAATCTATAACTTACAAACATAACATTAACAAAGCATCGCATTATTATGATAGGTAATTTTCAATCGAATTCGAAATGAGTATTCGAAACTAAGAGATAGGCGACGACCTCCTTGGTCGAGTGGCTTGCACACCGGTTTTCATGGTGTCGCCATCTCTGAAGTCCGGTTTCGGGTCTGGGTGTTTCCTATGTATAATAAGTATGTATTTAAGTGTATTAAGTGTGTTTATCCGTTGTCTAGTTAACCATTTATCGAGTTTCTTAAGGTAGCTTTTATTGGGGCTAGATAATTGGTGTGAGTGTGGGAAACATTTATTTATTTATTTTATTTATTCATTTAATAGGTACAGCGATTCAGTAAACACACATAATGTAGGTGTAAGTAGGAAACCTTCCGGCGAGGTGGAGCGACGAATATACGCAAATTATGTAGGGCTGAATGCCAACGCATGTTGTTGGGCTTGGGACGACCTATATCCAGCACTGGACACAAACTTGATTATTTATTTTATTAAACAAAAACAAACTAAACTATAATTAGTTTATTATAACAAAACAGACTGAGATGATGATGGTTCGATTCGTTACTAACTAATCGCATATTAACGGAAACAGCACAATAGGGTAGTTGACTATTTACTCAACAGATAAACTTTTTCTATTCTTTTAAATAAATTGAAGGGGAATAGCGAACTATGTCGTCACTATTAAATAGTTTCATATAAATAAATATAAATATTTAGACAACATCACATACATTGTTCTGATCTCAAAGTAAGTAGCTAAAGCACTCACTCAAAAATCAGAAACAACGACGGTACCACAACCACCCAGACCCGACACAATATCGAAAAGTTCGTTTTAAGTGCGGCGTGCAAGCCACTCGGCTACGGAGGTCGTCGAATGAACCACGTAATGAACCACCTTTTATAGATATTTCTTTAGGACTAATCTAAAAATGGTTATTATATTGTTTTGAATAACTGTTACGTGATGTAATTTGTAGCTTTATTGTAACGAAATTGATTATCCCTATTATGTAGATTATTGACTCATTGATCGATCTCATCAAATTTAGGAATACAAAGAACTACAAAACGAAAACTTCAAAATCTGAGATAAACATTTAAAAGCTTTTCCTAAATAGGATAGAATCATGTAAGAAATTCGAAACGTTAGAATAAAATACTTATTAGGTATGTTATATATAACGTTAACATTTAAATTCTTTTGTATAATTATTTTTTATTACTTTACATATTCATAAAGAGCGTCATAAGCTAAATTCTTTACAATATAAAATATTTTAGCAGTCTAATTAGAAGTAGCAAAATTAACATAAACTGCTATGTACACAGGCCTCATTAAAACATGCGAGACATACAAACAAACAAGTAATAATATAAAACTTATTATTAACCACTTATTAATATTCACAAAAATTTCATCTACACTCTAAGTGAAATAGAAAATAGCTAACAACACTATAATCAAAGTCTAAAAGGCTGGAACGTATAATATTAAAATTTGCATTAGATTCTAAGGGCATCAGTATCTCTTTGGCAATGAAGTACTTTTGAACTAAGTTTTTGAATTAATCTAAGCTTTTGAAAAATCAATTCAAACTTTTGTTTTACACACTGTCACACTGTCACACTGTCACACACTGATGAAGAGAATAGCGAACGTTAGCTCTAGCCCGCGGAACATGAGCATCACTTCACTGCACGCCAAATGTGGCGAACGCTACAATGTGAAATAAACGCGAGTAGATCTGTTCTATTGCAAAGCTTTATATTTATGTTGTAGTGCAATTAACTGATAAACAAAACCAGAAAACTTTTACGGGCCTTCTACAAGACTTCAACAACATTTAGGGCTTTTTTGACAAGTCTTTGCTAAGTTACAGACAGATAGTAGATATATAGTAGTAATGGCTTGTGTTTCACTTCACATAAGTCTAATTTCGAAGACAGAAGCAGTCCTGAACACATAAATAAAAATGGTGAATTGGTGACACGTATAATGCAATAAACTAATAGATATCGTAAAGACATTTCGAAACTTTCATTATTACAAATACACTAACAAGTAACTATAAATGTACCGCGCCCATGCGCCCACGCAGCTCTAAAGCGTGTTTAGCTTGTTTACCTTTCTTTATACAATTCGGAGATGTTGAGTGAAAACAATGTTGTATAGGCAGATTGAAATGAATCATAGTCTATATAAAACAAAGACACTAATGAAATATTATTAATCGATAATCGATTATTCAATCAAATAATGGTAACAATATCAGTGTCGTCTTTTGTTTCGATTGTTTTTTTATGAAGCTACCGAACTTTGGGCTGAATGCCTAATCTTGCTGATGGAGACACTGTGACATAATATTTATAATAAAGGTCACACTTACTGAACTTCTTATTTTAGAATAACTGAGAGTAAAGGTTTTGGGTGATTATCACAAAATAAGCAAAATGAAAACTGATTGGAGTAAATAGCAAAATAGAGCAATTCCTTTACAAGCAGTCTCCTTTAGCGCGGCAGTATACAAAGCGAACTAAGTGAGGGTTTAGCACAGATAGCTTGTGTAATGGTCTATTTGCATCTTCATCCTGCGCTCCAGATTTGGCTGGTTACGGTTTTCGTTTACTGCCCAGCTTCCGATTAGCCTCTACAAATGCATAATAGATGGGGTCTAAAATAATACACGGCCGTTGCTCCATGATATTTTTGGAGATTCACACTTGGTTACCGAATGAACCGGCCTCGAAGCGGTCTGTCCTGTTTTGTCAAATCAACATTTATTATCACAGCGGCTATTTTCAGTACGAAGGTTTCAATCAAAAATGTAAGAGGAATTCTTTTACTGGTTCGTTTGGTATAGGCATACTGTTTTTAACTACATACCTGACGCTTGTTTTACGCAACGTAGCAATATGCTTATTGCGTTAACCGGTAAAATAGTTAATATACAATGGAATGCAAAATTTTAAATAGGTACACTAACGATATTACACACGAACCGTAACTACATTAATGACTTGTCAAAAAATAGGTACATGGCACTCCATGTACCACCACTACATACTACAATACCACTGTATACTTATATGATCCTAGCACGCTGGCTCACAATCACAACGCTACTACGCTTCTTGCGGCATCACAATCCAGTATTTTTGATTCATCCTTAAGGCAAATGAAATTTAGAACGTAATCTTGTATGAGTAATATACTATAGTAAATAAAAGGAAATGTCTGTTCAGACATTATTTGGAAGCACGAACGATCTCTCAAGCTTTAATGGCAGGCAAATTGAATCGTCATGTTTGCACATCAATCTATGACACTTTGAAAACGGGGGCAGGTTTATATCGAATTTAGTATACGACTCATAAGGATATTTTGACGTAACATTAACAAAATGCTAAGTGATTTGTGAAGCATAGTTCAGTGTTATGTTAAGTGTTGTTTTATGTCAATAATATAGGTATATTGTTTATACCTATTAGAAATATTTCTTTGAAATATTCTGCACGGCTCGGCTGTTATGAATGCAATAGGATGTCAATAAAGCGTGTGATGACTTATTAGGACTGTCGTACTAATAAGTCATCAGCAGCTTGTCATCAGCCATCAGCTGTCCACAAGGACATTAAGGCCATATGAGGATATTAAGCCATCATAACTAACCCACCTCTCGGCCTGCCCTAATGCGACTACCTACCTAGCTAGAGGTTGACAACTGCATTTTTTTTTAGAACAACGAGGCAAACAGCTTTATGCAAGCCCAACGATCTTGCCGATGCGCAAACTGCTCTAGTGTTAAGACAGAACCAAACTAACATTACGCCATCCATCATAGGTAGGGTGGTACTCACTCATGTCTGTTTACAGATATTGATTTGTTGATAAACAGTGTAAAACTGAAGGAAATGGGTCACCTCACCACAGCGTTGTGCAAGGCTTCCCCTGCAGTCATAAAATTTAATAACAGGAATATTACGTCGTAACACATACGATGTATGACTTTAAGGACAGACATGGAAAGTTCTTACTTACGTATAGACATCCACAAACGCGTAGGTATTATTAACATTAGATTCAAGATTAATCTTAGCAGTAATAATGGTGAGCTGAATTCCAGTACACAACTCCAGTAAAATAATGAGCGACGTCCAAGTATACGAACGCAGTAATTAAGAATTTCTGACGCTCTTCTAAAACATGATCCGTTAGAAGTGATGCGAATTTTAGGCAAATTAACAGAGCGGGTTCGCTGAATCACACTGCTTTAATTAGAACCGGAATGTTTGTACCGTTCGGATACCTCTTGTTAAATGTATGCAGATGTAACCAAATGCGTAAAGTACGAATGCAACATAGAAGTCCGATGCATAATTTAATGGTCGCGACCATATTTGTGTCGCCATAGCCTTTGGAAGTTACTTAATAACAGGTTCACGGTCCAAAAAATATAACAATGGGTGTGCGGGATAGTGAACCGGTTAAGTCCAGTTAATTTAGTTTTATATGATAATTTATGTTAACCAGCTAATCTCAAGCTGCATGCATGGGTCCGTCTTTTTATCTTAAACTTTACGAAATACTAGCTTCCGCCAGCGGCTTCGTTCGCTTGATGTTGCGTCTGTCGTGTATTCTGGAAAAAACATGTTTGCCTGCGATAAAAAATAGTTTATGGCACTTAACTATCTCTGTGCAAAAAGTAACGACAAACTGTTGAGCAACAGAAACGGAAGGACATCTAACATTGCGATGTAAAGAAAGAAAAAAAGAAGTTTTATACCTAAAAAAATATGCAAGTTTACTTAAATCATCTTATACAGATTGACTTTTTTATCACCGTCCAAACCTTCTGAGATGACTCCCGTGATACAAACGAACAACTCTTACTATTGGACCAACTCCCTAACTCGAAAATAAAATTCAGCTGTTCCATACAAAACATCAATATTGATTCGACCAAAATGTAAAAAAATCAACCTGTATAGATAGTTGGTTTTGTTATGATAGAATTGTTTCGTGTGTTACGAAATGCAAATATACAAAAATAGAAGAATATATTTTCTCAAATGTTGAAATTCAACTTCAAGAATCCACAGGCAAAAGATTCTCAAGCGACGTGCTTTCTTGCCCCAGATTGGCCGGTTCGTCGACCGATTCCGTGTCAGGGAACGCTCCACGATCACCTGGAGCACGCCTTAAACCGTTCGCTTCCTTACCGGGAGCGGATATATTTTTAGATAAAGCAATATTCTATTTCTGCAATATGCAGTAACTTTTGATACGTTTGAAAAACTATTTTATGGTCGCGACTTTAAATTGTTACCTACTCGCAATTTACGGCTCCGGCCGGCGCGGCGCCGACGGCGGCGGTGGTATAAAGAACTACCTTTGATAGATTGGCCTACAAAAAATTAATAGAAGAATACAATATACGCCCTTATTTACTAGGCAATCTACATTACTAGGCCTCCTAGTCCACGCCGTACTCCTAGTTATACCTATCTAAGAAATCTCCGACGCTTACCATCATCAATCGAGATAGTAGACTATAGTAGCTGTGGTTTTCAATAAAATATAATTTAAGAAAATTACTTGATTTCATTACCTCAATCGACCCAAAAAAAAACTTTGGTTCGATCTATTCAAAATTCAAAATCATTTCATTTAAATTTTATTTTATTCATTTAAAATTTATTCAGTTTAGTACATTTTACTATGTAACTACTTTGATTAATTTATTATAATGAAGTGTATGTTTTAGTAAGGTTAAACTTAAAATTAAATAGGAAATCACTTAATTCCTCTTGACTGTACTTACGTCATTTCATGTTTTGGTATTCGTTAGGAATAATAAATATAATATAAAATGTTTTTGTTTTGTTTATATAATTTTAACGCAAATTTTGTTGCGAAACAAATTACAAAAACACAATGTTGTAAAAATTTCCACGAGCAGGATTCGAACCTGCACCCTTCTGACATACCGGGTCAGGTGCTCTTCCAATTGAGCTATCGTGGTTCTAACCAGCCCGCCGAAATTATTCAACACTATTTACTTTTTTACTTTGAAAGCCAAAGGCGCCAATTCAATGTCAACAACTACCGTCATTAACATCTGATCATAATATTTTTACAAATACTAAAGATCAGTTAAGAAGTAGGCAAGCTATTTATAAAATGTTTTTGTTTTGTTTATATAATTTTAACGCAAATTTTGTTGCGATACAAATTACAAAAACACAATGTTGAAAAAATTTCCACGAGCAGGATTTGAACCTGCACTCTTCTGACATACCGGGTCAGGTGCTCTTCAATTTATTAATGAATAATATAATTTTGTTTAAATACAAAATTTTTAAAGCATGTCCTACCCCCTACCCTACCTACATAGTAGTACCTGAGTTTACATTCAGTCAATTATTCTGCAGATATTCACCGCAATTCTAATAGATACCTAGTAGCCTCAAAGGATGTCCACAGTCATTCATGTCCTTGTTTTCCCTACCCATTTCTCCCGCATATAGGGAAAGGTCATCAAAAAAGTGTGGCGCCTACTGAGGCGCCGCAGAGGCGCTGTTTCTTTATAAGAATGTCTATGTATGGAATCCATCCGTAGTAGGAATGGCGCATAATAAGCTCATAAAATTAGAACTTGGGTATTGGTTTTGTTTTTATGAACTCAGAGTTGGTTTTTAGGTATACCTAGTTATTTTCCATTTTTATAAGATTTTTATGTTAACATTATAGGTAGGTAGGTAAGTACCTAAATCTTTTGCTAAACACTTCATTGCATTACATTAAACCTTGTATTGACTTTCAATTACTTTTTAAATTACCTACTACCTATTTATTTAACCCACAGTTGTGGGTGAATGGATCTATGACAACTAACATAGTACCTACCTAGGTATGTAGTTTGTGGTATTTAGGTGTTTTGTTAGTAGGTATTATGTTGGTATGATATTTCATTATGCCAATTGTTTGCATTTGTTTGTTTGTTTCAATAGAAAAGAGATAAATAAATTGGCTTTATGCAAACAATTAGCATAACTTTAATTAAGTTAATTAATTTATATATTGTTGAACTCTCTTTACATTGATCTCCAGAACTAATATAGAAATGCTAGGATTTAAAACATATTTGCTTCTTAAAATAGTCCAGTTTTCAGGTCCTAGATTTCTATTTATTAATTAGGTTTCTCAACATCATAACATTTTTCCCATTAAATCTTAATGATAAATTAACAACCAGATACAGTGAATGACTACCTACCAATGTTATCTCTGCACCACCCTATGGTTGACTGGTAGAGAATGCCTCAGGCATTAAGTCCGCCATGTAATATTTATGTTGCAAAAGTTTAAATAAATAAAATAAATAAATAAATAAATGACTGAATGCACAGATATGCCGGCAATATTACAAGAGATATAGTAATAAATAATAATACTTGTATCAAAGACCAACGCTCACTCGGTTGGGGCTACAATACCAGAATAGTTAGTAAGTAAGTAGTAAGTAATAATACCTAATTTACATGATTAACCTCAACATAATATGCCTCTTGAGAATTTTAGAGTACTTCTGGGTCACATTGCTAGGAGAAGTGGTGACAATTTAGAGAAATTAATTGTCACTGGCGAAATAGAAGGAAGAAGAGCTTGCAGTCACAGCAGCCCGATGTGTTGGTGTGATCAAATCCATACCGCATTGGACACCTCTGTGCATGATGCTCTGCACGTCGCCAGCAAGTCGCCAGAAGGAGGTAGCGACCCTCAGTAATGAGGATAATGATGCACAGAGGGAGGCCATGATTAACATTAACCTGTCAGATGCTCAGACTCTAGCAAGTTTCCTATGAAAGTGGGGTTGTTTACTTACAAACAAATCTATAGATCCACCACATTTGCTTGCAAGTTATGTCAAATAGGTAATTTCTTAAAAAAATATTTTTTTATTTTTCATAATATTTAATTTGAAAACACCAAAATGTAGGTCTCTAGTGTGTAATACTAAAGCAAAGCATAGAATGTATTTTAGTTCGTAAGGCTATAAAAAAACTTAGCTGAGCATTATGGGAACAGAATAGAATAGAATTGAAGAATAGAATAGATTAAATATTTAAATAATTTTGATTTTCAGTAATGTATTTTTTTTAATGTAATTGATTTTTTGTGCAGTGTGTGGCAATAAATGTTTTTCTTCTTCTTCATAATGATTGCAATATTTCCAATAAAAATTACTTGGTCTAAAATAAATTACAGCATGTACCTATACAATTTATAAACATTTGCAAATTATATAAAACTGCTTGTTACGATTATCAAATAAATGTGTAGGTACTCACTTGCTGAACAAAATAACTCCCGCCGTAGTTTACTTGAAAACATTCACTCCAAACTAGCAATTAGATTTAAAGTTAATATTAATGTGTTGACAATATATTACATGCAATGTTAATTCTTAGAGTTATGTCTAAGTCAAAAATATTGCAATTAACACAAAATAAAACACGCACGACACTATTTTTTAATAACAACAATCGCCGATCGCCGATCGCCGAAGAAAGAAGCGATTATTATCGAGATTCGAACATTTTTTTTAGTTAGATCAAGTTAAATAAATACTTCTTCAATTTATGAGATAAAATGATCTAGCCCATACAGCCTTAAATAGTATACGAATTTTAATTGTAGTTAATGATGACTGACAGTGCTTTTTAAGTACTTTTTATGGCTTTTTTTCTAAGAAGACAATTTAAAAGTTTAATTGTTTACGATCCTAATTATGTTTACTTTTACCTCAGAAGAAATCTTTTACAAAGCATAATTTTAATTGGTAGCGTGCCACGGCCATCTAATTATACTTCGAATGCTAAAATAGGTTTTTATAAGGCTTAGAGTTTTAATGGCTATTTGATAATATATTTTTTGATTATCATTTGAGGCAGAAAAACGCTGGTATTCTACGAACGAGAGATGATAGTCACTTCACTGACTGACTGACATTGACAATTTGACATTGATATGGACACGACTTCTTGGCGGGAAAGTGAAGAGTCATGGCTGCGGTTTTTTTTTTTTAGTTGATGGCTTCGTGCGATTAGCACATTTAGCCAGTGACAAAGTAATTTTTCTTACAAGTAATACATAAATATACAATATTTCCTTACTTCTTGGCGGGAAAGTGAAGAGTCGCGTATGACTCTTCACTTTCCCGCCAAGAAGTTGGCTGCGGTTTTGTTTTATTTTCTAAAATTTGTGTAATGTCAAATATTAATGTGAAATAATGGTGGATTATTAACCGTTAAGTGTTTGTGAGTGTGCTCTCGTGTTGGCAAATAAAACAAAACAGTGTAATGTTACTTTTCAAATTCTCACAAGAAGTCTGCGTGAGAACTTAGTAAAGCCCCACATCTTTACTGAGATACTCGAGGGGTTGGGGGGTAATATCATTTCTCACTTCCCATTTCTATTATCATTCATCATCATCAATATAATATTGTTTATTTATGTATTACAATGAAA
This sequence comes from Eudonia truncicolella, assembly GCA_949315975.1. NCBI lineage: Eukaryota > Metazoa > Arthropoda > Insecta > Lepidoptera > Crambidae > Eudonia > Eudonia truncicolella. Next base: position 13,038,107 of record OX438837.1, on the reverse strand, counting down.
TTAAGAAACTAATGACATGGCAGCATGGTCTATGACCTTAGCCGGTTCCTTAAGGAACAAATTAAACTTAAAAAAAAAAAATCAAGTTTTCATTATCAGGCGGTAAAAATATTGAGTTACGTAGAAAACAAAATATACGTGCTCTCAAAATATTTTGAGATACATTTTGATAAATGTTAAATTATATTCACTAATATGGAAGAAGAAAGTAATAATTTTCATTCAAGCTCCGAATATTAAAACTGTAACTTGTTTGATATTAATGATGATTGATGATTAATGATGATAACAAACTTGTTTGATATTTCAGAATTAATTCGTAGAAAGAAGAAAGTTTTGAATGGTAGTAACAGAAGAGCTTTGGCTGAAGCTTGCAATGACCTAGCCTCGTTTTATTACAAGCATAATCGGTATAATGACGCTTTGGACGAGTATAAACAAGAAGCTGGTATCTGCAAGGAGTTAGGCTTGCGTTTGGAGTGGGCCACATGCAACAGGATGATTGGTGAAATGTACATGCTTCTTGCGGAGTTTGACAAAGCTCTCAAATATGAAGAGCGACATTTAGGTAATAAGCGTTTCAATTGTTTGAAAACATTTACACATTATTGTATTAAATGTACATACCTATTTGATGAATGATGAAATAGAAAATAGTATTAGTAACAAGAATAATTTAGTAATGATAGCATTTAATATAATTAGAATAATATGAACAGTTTCTACTATTACACAGGGGAGTTTGGTATTTCATAATGTTGTTCAATATTGAACATGTTCTAAATGTTTTCTCTGTTTATAAGCAAAGTAATACAGTAATAATGACACATCTGTTATAGACATTATCAAACTCTAGATATTGTTTTGTGGGAAGGCAGTTAATATCTGGCCAAAAAGACTTTTTAGTCTTCTATGTGCAATATTACAGTCATTGTGTTTAATTCCTCGTAAAATGAGTTACCTAAATAAAAGATTGGGTCTGGGTGCAGAAAAAGTGGCCCAAATTTTTTAAATTTTTTTTTGTTGTCTTATAAAAAAATAGCTGTTAGTATTTCTGTTGTCTAATAAATCCATACAAAATGCCTTCGAAAATTCGGCTATGTCCTGGACACCCTTTGCTACACTAGGTGGAAGCAAAAAATAAAAAATTTTACGAGTCCTAGCTCCATACAAAACATGATTCGAAAAATCGGCTATGTCTCAGACCCCTTTTGCTAAACCCTAACCAAAGATTGAATTCTTTTTATACATTTTGAAATGTTTGATAATATTACATTTGCTAAAAATGTCTTGTACTGTAAAGTAATTTAATTAAGAATATGAAAATGAATATTATTGAATGTGAAATAATGAGCATTTTTGATCGTTGATCTTCACTAGGTGGCTGGCAAAAGTTGGAGTGGCTGGGATCATGCTCAGTGGCATGCACTTAGAGAGGCCTATGTCCAGCTGTAGACTAGTGTAGGCTGATGATGATGATGATGATGATGAGCTTTGATTTAGTTGTAGCAAAAGACCTGAAAAACCTGGTTGAAGAACAAAGAGCGATGGCAACCCTTGGTAGAATCTACTTACTACAAGGACAGAGTACAAATAATGAAGGAGAAGCCAAAACTTCCTTAAAAGCTGCTGAAAAGGCTTTTATGAAGAGTCTTGTATTATGTGAAAAGTAAGTATTGAATTTAATTTGGTTTTATTATTGTATACACGCACACACTTCAGACTACCACAAACTGACAAATTCTAAAATCTATAGACATTGAACTTTATGTCTAAGGTAAGTATATGGTTTAAAATGTATTGAAGAAATTTTACAGTTTTGGATAGGTTGATGTGCACCGACCGTAATACCGTAATACCGACCCATTTCCATTCTTCCTTTTTTATCCAAAGTCCTCGAGCGCCTTGTCCACAACCAAATCAGTAAGTTCTTTTCTAGTCATAATTTCCTTAACCCATTCCAATCCGGCTTCCGTCAAGGCCACAGCACCGTCACTACTTTGGTTAAGATCACCGACGACATCCGCCTTGGAATGGAAAACGGTCACTTAACTGTGCTAACTCTGCTTGACTTCAGCAATGCCTTCAACACCGTTGACTTTGAAATTCTTTTAGCTTTACTTCAATCACTTAATATATCTCCAACGGCAACTGATTGGTTTCAAAGTTATCTGAACGGGCGAAGGCAGCGAGTTCGTCTTGAAGAGAAGTTCTCTTCATGGTGTGACTTGACGGCTGGTGTCCCTCAAGGTGGCGTATTGTCTCCTCTTCTGTTTGCAACCTTCATTAACACTATTTCAGAAAGGCTCTCTACTTCTTACCACCTATATGCAGACGATTTGCAAATATATTGTCAGGCACCACTGGTCAATCTTTCCGAAGCTATATTGACCACCAATGCCAATCTGGGACTTATCGTTGATTGGGGTCGAGCTTTCGGACTTATAGTCAATCCTGGAAAAACGCAGACTATAGTAGTTGGCAGTTCCAGATTGCTCTCTAGGGTCGACTGGGAAACCCTCCCTAAAGTTAACTTTGATTGCGTGGACATTCCTTTCAGTCAATCTGTCACAAATTTGGGTGTGGTCATTGATAGTTGCTTGGGTTGGGGGCCGTAACTGCAAGCTGTTAGCCGTAAGCTTTACGCATCGTCTGCATCCTTGAGGAGGCTGCGCAACTTTTTACCCACTGCCACTAAAATTGCGCTAGCGCAATCTCTGCTGCTTCCAGTTCTAGATTATGCTGACGCCTGCTATCTTGATCTTACAGAGGACCAGCTAAATAAACTTGAGCGTCTTCAAAATGTTTGTATTCGGTTCATATTCGGCTTGCGCAAATATGACCATGTTTCTGAGTATCGCTTAAAACTCAAGTGGCTTCCTATTCGTCTTCGCCGGAATACTCATATACTGACCCTTCTTTACAACATATTGTTTAATCCCACCTATCCTTCCTATCTTAAGGAACGTTTCAGTTATCATGATTGTTCAGGTTCGCGCTCATTACGGTCATCAGAAAACTTAAGCCTTAAAACACCTCCACACAGCACCACCTTTTATGATTCTTCTTTTACCGTCCAAGCTGTTCGTCTCTGGAATTCGCTTCCAGTTGCGATCAGGCGTGCGAAATCCATTCACATATTTAAAGAGCTTGTGAAAAATTTCTACCTTTCCGATTAACCCTGTCCAGCTGCAAAACTGCCATATCTGCTACTTTCCTCCCTGAGATTATTATTATGTTTAAGTAGGTTTATTTATATGTTTATCATTATCATCATTTTCATTATTATTATTTTGCTTTATTTATAAAATACAAATTATTCTAGTATGTTTCCATAATTTCACCTCTGATCTTAAAGTTTATTAGCTCTCTCCATCCGACTGGTTGTCTGGAAGAAATCGCTTGAAAGCGATAAGACCGCCAAATTGTAACTTTGTAATTATTATTATTAATTTTTTTTTCTTTTGTTCATGTTTATGTTTTTTAGTGTTGCAATAAAAGTATTATCTATCTATCTCTATCTATGTGCAGGAGTGGTTCAGTTATGGCTGATATAATAATAATAATAATAATATAATAATTGTATTTTAAGAAAGCCCTTGGTCTTTTACTATCTGATAGTTAAGTGACAGTCAAAATGAGGGTTTTATTGTCAATAGAATATTTAGCAGGGCTTAACATAAACTCCTTAGCTTAGGGCTTTCTTTAACCCATGGTCAACTGGCCATAGTCAGTGCAACTTAGCTGTAAACCAGATAAGTACCTGGTTTTCAACTAAGTGCACACTTAGGATACCTTTACCAAAGAGTTTGCAATACCTACCTTTTTAAAAATTTTGAGTGACAATTAGTCCAAGAATAAAAGCATACTTCACTTAGTTTTAACCACTGGGGTACTGGCTATCATACCTTTTTGCAGAACACAGTATGTAACCCTACTGGGAATTAAATGTAGGATTTCTGCATTTAATTTCAATACTCTAAGCACTAGCGCACTGAGTTGGTTTCAATAGTACTTTGCATGTTCAACTTCATCAGTTTGCATTCACTATTTTAATCTCTATGTTACCATAAGGCTTAAATGCAGGTCCTGTGTAGCAGATAGACCAAATAAACCTGTATACTAGTAGTATTTATTCAGTAGCAGAATTTTTCAATGACAGGGATAAATAATTACTGATAAATAATTTTTATTATTATTCTGATATTTAATACAATATAGTTTTAATGTATATTATTTTATTTGAAACTATTGGTCAGGCCTCATATGGAATGCTGTTCCCATCTTTGGGCTGAAGCGCTCCAGTACCAACTCCTCCCAATTGACTACATTCAAAGCTACTAAATTCAAGAGCTGCTTGAGTTGTCGACGACGTGGTAAACTCTGGTCGGCTCGATCCACTGGCCCTTCATAGAGACGTTGCGTCTCTGTATATTTTATCGCCTTTATCATGGGGAGTGCTCTGAGGAATTGTTTGTTTTATTTGTTTTATTTTTTATATACATAGCTCGGCAAATGACTCCAGTCCACCTGATGTTAAGTGAAAATGGAGCCCAGACGCAAGGACAACTGGTGCAGCGTAAAAGGTGCCTCTTCACGCCTCGTTTGAAGGACCCCATGTCATAGGAAGAAGGGAAAATGTATACTGGTAGACTATTCCATCTTTTGGAAGTGCGACAAAGAAACGAGTCACCAAATTTCTTTGTGCGCGATGGAATGTTTGAGACAGTACAGCGGTGACTCCCCTTTGATCCCTGCCGCTGATTTCCTTCACTGCACTACATGCAAACGACTGTCTTTCCATCCACATCATCTTGATGGATGGCGGTCTACTACTGTGCGTTTATCACGTAATTTTTGACCACGAACTACAGTGCTGTGGAACCTGCTGTGGCTCTCAGCGGCGGTATTTCTGAACCATTACGACTTAGGGATCTTCAAGAAACGAGCCTATTCCTTCTTAAAGACCGGCAACGCGTCTGCGATTCCTTTGGTTTTGTGGGTGTCCATGGGCGGCGGTGATTGCTTCTCATCAGGTGACCCGCCTGCTCGTTTGCCTCCTTCTAATCCCTTTCAGACCGAGATCGCGACCGACGTCTCTCGGACGGAATCTCGATTTAAAATCGCCAAGCTATAGTTTATAACGAGTCGGCGACTAATATTATGATCATCGTCGATATTTATTTCGTTATTTCTTTGGAACGCTTCCAGCTATTATTTCTTCTTTATTTATTTTTATTTTCTAGTATTTCTTCCATTCCGAGTTAGAAAAAAGCGAATTTAAAAAAATAAACCAGTCTAACACGATCGCCTGAAACAGGCGCAACAATAGGCGTTAAGGGTCAAATTTGATCGTGGTTGAATTAAGTAGATAACATTTAATTTTAATATATTTGTATGCCCCTGATGCAGATCATAAAGGCTCTTAATTTTATTGTGTAAGACCGTATCTGTGTTTTACAAATTAAATAAATTTTGAATTTGAATTTTACAGTCTCTGTGGAAAAATCACTAAACATGAGTTGATGGATATGCGTGCACGCCTTCTCCTAAACATTGGGGTGGTACAAGAGCATCTTGGCTTTTTCGATAAGGCTGTTGACTGCATAAAGAAAGCAATAACAATTTGCTCTAATGAGGACTTGTATGAAATTCTACATAATTGTTATACAACAGAGGCGTCCTTGCATAGTAACAAGAAAAAAGATTATGCAAAGTCTTTGAGTTGCTTGAACAAGGCTTTGGAAGCGGCTAGCAGGCTTGAAGATAAGGTACACAACCACTTAATGATATTTTGAAATAACTTAGTAATAACAAATAGTTTTAATAGGTACTTAAATATATTTTTAGTTGTAATAATGCCTTAGTGGCCAGATGGCAAAGCGCTCGGCTCGATACCCGAAGGTCCTGGGTTAAATCCCCATGTTGGGCAAAGTGTAATTTGGATTTTTCGATGCATCTGCATTTAGTTGCCCGGGGGCCCGACCGCCTAACCGATTGCTTTGGCTACGTGTATAGTTTATGACGTCATCTTGTCATCTAGCTAATAAGTATAGGCATATATCTATAGCTACAGCCTATAGCTTTCGATATTGCTTTCATAGGCAGTACGAAATGACAAGATGACGTCATAAACTATACACGTAGCCAAAGCGATCGGTTAGGCGGTCGGGGGCAGGTTTGTGATGATTACTAACCTGCATTTGTCAAGCATGATCACGAAATAAATAAATAAGGTTGGAAAGGCAATGTGGGCGTGACAGGCGCGCTGCTACTATGATTAGACAATCATACTTCAACCAATTCGCTTGCAGTCGTGTTTAGAGTGCGTTGGAGATGAGCTGCGCTAAATATTGCTTAAAATGCCGTGTTGTGCAATAATTACATGTAGGACAAAAAGTCAGACCTCAAGTATTGATTGAGGAGGCATACCTTTTCATCGGTAAGTGAAAACAATGTTTAACTACTAGATTATAAAAGTATGTTGAATACTATGAAATTCCAAAGTACTACGACATTATTGAAATAAGTTCAAAATATATATACATTGCTTGCTATGCATGCGTGAGTCAATTTCGCAACAAAATTTGCGTTAAAATTATATAAACAAAACAAAAACATTTTATAAATAGCTTGCCTACTTCTTAACTGATCTTTGGTATTTGTAAAAATATTATGATGAGAATGACGGTAGTTGTTGACATTGAATGGGTGCCTTTGGCTTTCAATAACTCAAAAATCATAAAATTGAAAAGACAATAAAGATGTGATAATCGCTTAACAAACAAACAAAAGTGTGTTTCGGATTTTTCGATTTATGGCCCGGGTTTGTGATCGGTTGATCACTAACCCACATTTGAGAAGCGTGATGATTAACCCAATACCCATCAATTGTATCGATCGACGACTTGATTGTAATGGCGGAGTCCTTTGCCCTGCAGTGGGACAGTAGGTATAATATAGGTTATTTACTTAGTTATATAATGTAAAATGTTTTTGTTATGTTTATATAATTTTAACGCAAATTTTGTTGCGAAACAAATTACAAAAACGCAAATGTTGAAAAAATTTCCACGTGCAGGATTTGAACCTGCACCCTTCTGACATACCGGGTCAGGTGGTCTTCCAATTGAGCTATCGTGGTTCTAACCAGCCCGCCGAAATTATTCAACACTATTTACTTTTTACTTTGAAAGCCAAAGGCACCCATTCAATGTCAACAACTACCGTCATTAACACCCGATCATAATATTTTTACAAATACTAAAGATCAGTTAAGAAGTAGGCAAGCTATTTATAAAATGTTTTTGTCACCACCTGACCCGGTATGTCAGAAGGGTGCAGGTTCAAATCCTGCTCGTGGAAATTTTTTCAACATTTGCGTTTTTGTAATATATAATGTAAGTTCTAAACCTACTTTAAATTAGTACAACGTATAAAATCTTTGTTCACAAAGTTTGTTAGGCATAAAAATTGATATCGATATTCAATATTCACAACAATTCATCATGTGTCAATCACTAATGTTTTAATTTTAGTTGTCTTTGCACACTACATACGCAATAAATCTATGTCTGTGTGAGTGACCTGTAGGGTGCTGTGCTATGATGCGCTCCTTTTGAAGTTGCATGCCCTGTGAAGCGCTATGATTCGCTGCGTTTTAACTTGCGTATGTATGCGTAAGCTTGTGTCTATTTAGTGCAAGAGTGGTGGTACGGCAAGCCGGCGACAGCGGTTCTCGTACAAAATGTGGATGATCGCCTTTCTAACCTTATTTAACTGTTCTGTGAGCATTATGATTGAGCCATTGCCCAACAATTGTATTGTTGACTTGATTTCAATGATGGAGGCCTTTTCCCAGCAGTGGGTTAGTTATTATGGCTATACTTTACTTTTTTTACTTTTATTTGTAATCACAAGGATTCATTATATCTGATAGAAGTTTGATAGGCTATTAAAAAGTAGAATTGTGAAGCACAGGAAATACTGGAGAAAAAAATCTATTGACTGATATTTTTCACAAAACCTTTGTAGTCTTAGCATTGTTACAGGGGCCTACTCGTAATATTTGGCATCAATTGGTAAAATTGCAATTATACTTTTATATTTATTTTCTTGAATGCATACATAAATATACTAGAGTTAAGACCTCCTTATAAGCATTTCACTGATGCCTTACCAGAAAGTCTTGCTCCATCATAACTGACAGAGATGTACAACATCATTTATAAAAAGTTTATGTTAATAAACAATTTAAAAAAAATAAGATGTAACACCATTTATTATTCTTTGTTTATAGAGTTAAGGCTGACTATGAATTTTGTAATTTGTACATTTTCTAGGTTCTTAAAATGTGTGAAACACTTTCGTCCAAGGCTGATATTTTGTGTAAGATGTCTGACTACCATAGTGCTAAGCAAGTCCTCTTGAAAGCCTGGAAATTGAAGACACCAGATGCAGAGGAGCATGAAAATATAGAATCGAACCTCAAAGTTGGTATGTTAAATAACTTCTTGGTAATTACAAAATTAATATTTGTAAACTTTGTCAATTTACCTAATTTTCTTAATATAGACCATTGATTCCTAAAGTGGTCCAGGTGGACCCCCATGGGTCCACGGTAGCCTCGACGGCGGTCTACGTTGGCTTGACAAAAAAATGGGGGTTCACAATTTATAAGCGGGGGTCCACGAAAATTTATCGTTATCTTGTTTCGATAGTGAAGAACTAAAATATTGGCTTGACATTATCTATCAATGTAGGCAGATAATCTGTTAAGAAGTTCAGCGACTGTTACTTGTAAAAACTTGCATATTCCATATTCAGTACAACAATGTGTCAAGATTTATCATTAACTATTTTGTGATCGTCATTGTAGAAGTTACGTTACGTTATTAATAACTAACTAATTTTAATTATATTACATTATATATTTGAATAGTTACACAACACAAGAAAATTCACTATTTTTCTTTTTATTTTTACCACTCCGAATGGGGAGTTATTTAAATAAAATAAGTGAGAATTCCGTGCTTCGAAAGGCACGTAAAGCTGTTGGGCCCGGCTGCATTAGCAGTCGGTAACAACCACCAATCCGCACTGGGCCCGCGTGGCGGTTTATTGCCCGTTCTTCCTATCCATCCATAGGGAAGGCTCGTGCCCCAGCAGTGGGGACATAAAGTGAGCTGATGATGATGATGAAGTGAGATTGGTTTGTTGTGCTGTGAATAGATGTCAAAAAAGTAAAGTTGGCTGGAATCACTTTTTTTGTTTGGCCAACTCTACTTTTTGACATACACTCCAATAAATTAATTAATTAACCAATCCATTCTAACTATTTTGTCGAAAACTGTTAATTCGTGGTTGGAATTCGGCCGCAATCCAAATCTCCATAGTTCGATCTATCTTCACATTTTTTTGTCGAGTTTTGGGAATATGGTACAAATGTAGCTGCAGGGGGTCCACCGCAACCAGCAAAATTTTGAAAGTGGTCTATGAGATAAAAAAGTCTGGGAACCACTGATATAGACAATAACAAAAAACTCATTTACTCTATTATCGGCCTTTCCACTTCTTACACTATTTGCAGAGTGACTTCAATTGTAATGAAATGAAATTAAATGAAAAATGTGAATTCAGATTAGGCACAATAGTGAACTTATGAAGATCGAGTACAGAGTCATAAAGATAAAGAAAAAAATATATAATAAAATAACATGAGTACACACAATAATAGTAATAAATAAATAATAATATACAATGTAATAAACTATACCTACTTATATTTAATGTGATTACACAGCTGGTAAGGATATGTTGCACTTAATATTTATTTGCCTTTATTTTTAACGAAATATTTTAGATTGTTAAACTAATTTTATATTAAAACTAATTGTTAATATTTAAAACAAGTTTATATTTCATGTGTACATCTTTTGTAATTATATTTCTTTAAAACTCAAATGTTATAGGTAAAAAACTTAACTAAGTCACCTGTTGTATGTAGTTGTGTACAGTTTGCAAAAAAACGCATAAGCATAATAAATTATATAAATATTTAATACAAGCTAAATAATAATAAATATAATAATAATATATAATTTAATATTAAATACGAGCTTGACTCAGTTTGGGATACTGCGAGATAACTTAATAACGTTTACATGTACTATTTAAAGCAATAAACTTTATTATTATTATTATTAATAACATACTGTACATTTTTTACCTCAAACACTCTCCATTTCGTCATCCTCATTTTCATCAGTGGACTGTACAGAAGCAATGTCACTGTCATTATCTTCTGAGGAAACTCTTATAATGAAACTCTCCGAAATTGCATCCATTTGTGATTCTTGACATTGATACTTTTGCTCTTCCTTCATTGTATGTAAGCATACATTTTTCCATTCTTCCTGAGTTATTCTACTAATTTTTTCCTTTGCTAAATTTTTAATAGACTCCATATTCATTGAAACGTTTTTTTTGGCAACAAATCCTTTGACTATTCCCCAAATGTTTTCAATCGGATTGAATTGGGGATGATATGGTGGTAAGCGAAGTGCCGTATGTCCGTGTTGACTTAAAATTGTATCAATTTTGTATTCCAGGAATCTTTGCTTATTTTTGAGTACAAGATCGTATAGTTGTGTCTTATACATAGTAGGGGAATGGTCAATATTTCGGTGAGTGAGCCAATCTATCATGACTTGCTTTCGCGAGTTCGAATTCGGTGCCGGATTTTGAAGCGAATTATGGTAACATGCATTATCCAAAACGACAACACTGTTTGGTTTTAGATTTGGTATTAATTGAGTTTCAATCCATTTGGAATAATTGTCGAAATTCATGTTATCATGATAGTCACCGGTTTTTTATGGGCTTCATATATTAATAATGCGTTTGGAATGAATCCCTCCATTCCGCCTGCATGGACTATTATGAGACGTTTACCCTTTGAAACTGGCTGCTTCATACCGTTAGTACTTCCATCAGACCATGATTTTTGTGTGGAGTGTGATGTGTATGTCTCATCAGTGAATACGATCGGCCGCCCTTGTGCACGGTATTCGTTAATTTTGCATAGAAAATTGATACGTAAATAGCGAATTTCATGTTTTTCCATCAGGAGTCTTCTGTTGTCTTCAGTTTTCTGCCATTTGAACCCCAATAAAGACAGGTGTTTCCTTAATGTAGTGATGCTACCTCGATAATCAATATCATTTTTTAATTTTTCAAGGACCAGTTTTAACGTGGGTGTCTCTTTATTGGTGATATGAAAATTATGAATTGTTCTCCTTATCACTTCTTGATCGAATTCGTCAACAGCAATGCGTGATTTTCGGTTTGATTTCTTTATGGGTCTTTTAAATTTTTGATTTAAATGCATACTTTCAAATTCTTTTAATGTGTTGAGAACCAGTTTTTTCGGTACACCAGATATTTTAATGACCAATTGTTTTGGTGTTGATAAACAACTTAAGTCTTTATCGCAAACCTCCTTAAAATGTTTGTACATATTACACAAAACTCTTTTCGTTTGAACATACAGTGGTTGTCCTCTACCAATTTCAGGAAATGGTGCCATATTAATTTGCCAAGCTGAATTCAAAATCGAGGTTTTACAATTTGCTCCTGTGGTAAACTGTATTGTTTATTCATGAACGATGCAAAAATACGAAGACAATTACTTGACATTGACAACTATTTATATCTTATCGTGACAATGTAATCATAAGTGGATAGGAATAATCAAACTTGAAAGTTATGCAAATAATGAGTTTGCAAACCATACCATATTTTTCAAATTTGAAAAATAGAATGTCTATTCGCACACATTACTCACACATACAACAGGTGACTTAGTTAAGTTTTTTACCTATACTACGCGTACGTATGTGATAGTAGCTGTCATACCATACTTTGCTATATTTGATTTTCATCTGCTAATCATGTCTACATTTGCAGTGGCAGCTATGTGTTACGCCGAAGATTTGTTAATATCCACCAATCCATCTGAACATGCAACATTCAAAAAGCTATATGAGAAGTTGGGAGATGGGGCATGCCACTTACGGAATTATGCAGGCGCTGTAGAGTATTACCTAAAGATGTTGGACCATGCGGAGCTTGCGGGCGATTGTGGCAAGACTCTTATACCTATTTACGTCAGGTGAGTTGTGTACAGACAGACAGACAAGAATACAGACACAATATAATTTTAATTGTTTGTAGGACGGATCTGACACTAAGCAAACGAAGGGTTAATTTTATTAATTGGCTTTGGTCGCGGTAAATGTATATATACTACTCAAAACAAAATAAGGGCCACGAGGTATTTTGTCTGTACCATGAAAATAATAAAACCAATATTAATTTTTTTGTCTCCATAACGAAAACTAATGTTGTTTTTACCGTGTAGACCAATAAATTTATTCCAATAATAATGATTAAAAAGTTTATTTGCTTTTGAAAGAAAAAACACATTTAAGGTTAAAAATAAAAACAATGTAAAGTTACTGAAAACAAAAGAAAATTCTCCATGCTCATCTTTTAGTAACGGGTATGCCCCCCTCGTTTCGTTACGCACTCCTGAAGCCTGGAGTGCATGCTCTCAATCAAATCATTTTCCATTGGAATCTCTTCCCAGGCCCTTTTAACAGCGTTGATGAGTTGCTGTTGGTTGTGGATTTCCTGATCACCGTCTCTAACTCTTCGTTTCAACTGATCCCACATGTGCTCTATTGGATTTAAGTCCGGACTGTTCGCCGGCCACGGCAAGACTTGAATTTGAGACGCTTCCAGTACAAACCGAGTCGCTTGAGCCGTGTGTGCACGAGCATTGTCTTGCATCAAGATGAATCCAGGACCCGCTCGCTGGGCAAATGGGATCACATGTGGTCTGACGACTTCCTCAATATACCGCTGAGCAGTAACAGTACCCTCATTTAAAATAGCGAGCTCAGTTTTGCCGTGTAAGCTTATCCCGCCCCAAATCATTACATTTGGACCACCAAACCGAGTCGCTTGAGCCGTGTGTGCACGAGCATTGTCTTGCATCAAGATGAATCCAGGACCCGCTCCCTGGGCAAATGGGATCACATGTGGTCTGACGACTTCCTCAATATACCGCTGAGCAGTAACAGTACCCTCATTTAAAATAGCGAGCTCAGTTTTGCCGTGTAAGCTTATCCCGCCCCAAATCATTACATTTGGACCACCAAAACGATCGACTTCATGGATGCAGGCTTCTGAAAATCTCTCGCCGTGTCTTCTCCATACTCTAATACGCCGATCGTCGTTAAAAAATTTAACTTTGCATTCGTCTGTGAAGAGCACCATGCCCCATTGGTTTATGTCCCAGTCCAAATGTTGACGGGAAAATCTTAAACGATTTGCACGATGATTTCTGGTTAATGGAATACGGACAACTCGCCTTCTTGATGCCTGCTGGTCTTCATGCAATCGATTACGAATAGTTTGGTCACTGACACGAGTACCCGTTGTGAGCCGTAAACGATTTTGCAGCTTGCGGGCCGTCGTTGTGCGATCTCGGCGCGCACTTAATCGAATGTAACGATCCTCTTGAGCTGTTGTAATGCGAACTCTGCCCGAACCAGGTCTTCTTCTAACACTGCCGGTCTCTTGGAAACGATTCCATAGATTTTGAATAGCTCTTCGAGAAAATCCCAATTGCAAACCCACAGATCGCTGCGAATGACCTTCTTCAATCATTGTAACGGCTCTGGTTGCTGTCAGCGAGTCCATATGACGCCTGCGTGCTTGTGGCATATTGCAAAAGATGTTTCTGACTCGAGATATCAATGAACTCTGATAATTTCTAATAAATCAAGAAGCTAAGGAAAGCAAAACGTCAAAGAAAATGGAATCAAAATTTTCAAAAATAATTTTAAATCAAATTTTATTTAAAATTGTTGCCAGCATTAGATGAATACTACAATATTAAAAAGTTAGGTATCAAAGAGTTTGTATACTCAATATTTTACTACTTTCAATATGTAAATGTTTAATAATTTACACCAAAATGAAAAAATACCTCGTGGCCCTTATTTTGTTTTGAGTAGTATAGTTTGGTATATATTACTTAGCCACTGCAAAATCCTTGGTGCGATCAGTTAAGCTCTTACATTCTTTGTGATTCGATTCAGATTAAAATATAAATATTTAAAATACGATGTGCTACTCGTCGCTATGCGTTACGATTTCCAAAAATCGGTTTAATTTATTAATGTTCATCCCAGTTTAAAATTATACATATACATTTAATAAGAAGGCATCTAAAACAAATTAAAAAGGTACCGATTCTAAATTTACAAATCACAATAGAACTAATTTCACACGGGCAGAAGCTAGTTGTTAAATAAACACGAAATTACTTAGATATTATAATTATATTAAAACATTATTTACTTTTAATAACATTCCAGCTTGTATCAAACTTACAAAGATATGGGGTGTTACAATGAAGCTTTGGACTACTATGAAAAGGAATATGAACTAATCAAGGATGTGCCAAAGGAGGCTTACACTACTTTGTACAATATTGCCGAAGCCATGTTCCTAGCCAGAAAACCTTATTATCAGGTGGAAAAAGCTTGTCTCGATGCAAGAATTGCTGTAAGTAGACTTCTTATATTGAAACGTGTATACAATGAATGCTACCTGGTTTTTATTATTTTTGAATTTTGCATTCACAACGCTATATACAATTTTACTAGAAAAATCAACCAGGCTCTCGAGTGAAGAATCCGGTCCAATGCTCTGAAAGCTGAGCTACCGATGCCTAAGAAGACTCTTAGATTTTTCCTAGTAGTTTGTTATTTACACTGCAAGCCAGCAGTATTACGTCACTGTGCCAAACTGTGTGGTGTGTGTGTGTGTGTGTGTAAGTTTCTTAAGGCTGGTTGATTTTTTCTAGTAAAATTTTACCATAAGGTTGCCATAGATATTAAAATATTGTGGTTAGTAGAATAGCCAGTAAACGAAGATTGACAGTTGGCAACTTTTAATAGGATAAGAGTATAGCTCTATATTTACTCTATAAAAAGCAGATCATGTTTGAATTTTTCATGTGTTCAATCTTATCTCAATTATATAAGGTTTAAAATATGGTGGGAATATACTGCCTGTGCATTTACTTTTCGATGTTACTATCTTATAATGTCACTAGCTGTTCCTCGACCCACTGTGTCGCATCGCATCGCCCGAATGCGCTAGTACTTCGTATTCTTTCTTTTCTTTCTTTTAGTTGATGACTTCGTGCGATTAGCACATTTAGCCAGTGTCAAAGTAATTTTTCTTACAAGTAATACATAAATATACAATATGATGATGATGAATGATAATAGAAATGAGTAGTGAGAAATGATATACCCCCCAATCCTCGAGTATCTCAGTAAAGATGTGGGGCTTTACTAAGTCCTCACGCAGACTTCTTGAGAGAATTTGAAAAGTGACGTTGCACTGTTTTGTTCCATTTACCAACACTTATGCACACTCACGAACACTTAACGGTTAATAATCCACCAATATTACACATTAATATTCGACATAACACAAATTTTAGAAAATAAAACAAAACCGCAGACATAACTCTTCACTTTCTCGCCAAGAAGTCTACTTCGTATTCGCATAGCGTTTTTTCAGATTTTATTTTAAGGGTAATAGCGTGATGTTATATAGACATCCATAAAAATTGGGCTATCAAATGCAAAAACAATTTTTCAAATCCGAATGATAGTTCTAGAGCTTAGCACGTTCGAATAAAAAAAAACAAACTCTTCAGCTTTATTAAATTAATATAGATATAATAGAGTTTATTCATGTAGTAAATTCAACACAAAACTTCAGGCCAAAGAGTGGAACAAGAAGAAATGTGAAATGAGAATATTGAAGAATCTTCTGAAGTATCAAGAGGAATATGGGGAGACAGACAAAATGGAATGTACCAAAGAGGAATTAAGAACTCTGGGCTATGATGACTTCGACAATCTTGAAAACTCTGAAGACGAACAGAGTTCGAACGGGGGTGGTGATGAGGACACTACGCATATTGGAGACGATATATGCCTTGACGATCTTACAGGTATCTATATTTCCAAATAGTAATCTTTCGTAGACGATTCAATTCCAGGTTGCAGTACTAAAATGGCAGTTGCTAATACTCTTCGTTATCCATCTTTCAATGATTGTCACATGTGGTAAAATATATAGTAAATTAAGTATACATCTATTGGTCTTCAAATTAATGACGTCCTTGCAACTTATTAAATTAAAATAATATTAATTAAAGTACTACAATTTTAATTAGTCTTACTTTTTATAGTATGACACCTCGTCCTATTATCCCAATAATCCATGTGCTTTCTGAAATCGGAATTCTTTAATGCCGATATCAGAAAGTTATGCCTCCACAGCTTAGTAGTAATAGTTTATTCTTATTTCTATAAAGTTTGTGGTAGCCAGACAGAGCCCGGATGTGCTAAAACATTTTTGGTTTTTTTATTATTTATTTATGCATAGTAAATATAAGTAGCTTAAACCATACTCGGTCATTTCTCCAAATTATCTCGGTGCCAATTCACGTTGATCCGTTTTGATGTGAAGGACGGACTAACAAACAACACACTTTAAATCCTGGCTAAATAAGTGGCTCATCAACTAATTTTATTTTAGATGTATCAGATACGAACGAAGAAGATGTCGCTGACAAGACCCGAGAGACGAGGAGGCGCGGTAAAGGCTTCTGCATCAAGAAGAACATGAAAGGGGAAACACAGCTGCATGTGGTATGTGAATGTGTATGAAGTCTCCATACAAGAGAACCACCTTAGGGACTCATCATCATCAACATCATCATCATTGTCATCATTACCACCACCACAACCATCATCATTATCATCATCATCATCTCAGCCAAAAGACGTCCACTGCTGGACAAAGGCCTCCCCCAAGGATCTCCACAACGACCGGTTCTGTGCTGCTCGCATCCACCGGCTTCCCGCGACCTTTACCTCAGGGACACACTTCTACAATACTCAATCCTATTTAATTGAGAAGAAGAAGAAAGCTTCTTTTTGAAAGTCGGTTGAAAACAAGCAACTAACATTGGACCAGTGTAGTACGTTATGGTCCCCGCCCGATCTTCTAAATGCCACTACACATTTACAGAATACACTAAACATGCACACTAGTTTAGACCCAAGACACCGTACTCGTAGAACAAGGGTACGAATAACCGGTTCACACGCGCTCTACACCAGGTACAGATATGTACCTGGGCGCTTCTCTCCTCCTCCACGGCCCGATCAACCCGAGCCGAGGTCCGAGCCTTTAGAGGCGCCCTCGGGTTGCTCCGCTCCCCGATCCGATCCGAACCCTTCGGAGAATCTAGTAGAGCACGGGGACGCGCTCTAGTGCGCGATGCCGTTCCCTCTGGAAAACCTCCGAAGGTGATTCGTTTCACACGGCTTGAGGGACCCTTTACGTTCCTCGCCGCCCCCGGTAAAGCTGAAAATCGTCTGAGACAAACAGCGATCTCTCTCAAAAAAAAAAATGTTATGGTCCACTTACTTACTTTTGTCCATGCAGGAGGATTATATGTTTAAGTAAATAAATAAAATAAATATGGAAATGGTGGAAAGGAAAAACAATTGATACATTATTTTACCAACTGTTCAAAGTTTGAGAAATTAAGGGAAAAGGTATTACTTTTTTTGTATAAATGTTTTGTTTTAATGATTTGCATGAATATTAATACAGGTAGTTTCCTATATTGATAGTAAAAAAAGAGTCCCATGAATTATGTATAAAACTCATTTTCGACTATAGTGGCTTTTCAGTTGTTTTTCCTTTTAACCATCAATATGATAGTGATGATAATTAATTATTATATAATTATATTCTTTAGGCATGTATATCTGGCAACAAACTCCTAGTAGAAAGGCTGCTAGCTAAAGGCCATCCAGTAAACATAAGGGACAATGCAGGCTGGATGCCGTTACACGAAGCATGCATCCATGGACACGTGGAGATCGCTAATATACTGATCAATAGCGGGGCTACCATCAATGATAGGGGAGGATCTAATTGCGACGGTAAGTGTATTGCTTTTAGAGTTCAATTTTCTTTAATAAGAATTTTATGACGAGTTGTGAGCCAGTGTCGTGACTGTTAAATACTCTTTTGATTAAAATTGATCGTACAAAAACTACATATTATTTCAATTACATTTTTTGTACCATGGATTTCCGCAAAATAACGCCTGATTACATTAATTATTAAAATCAATCGTGTTAAGATAAAAAAAGGCTAATGTTTTGTGTTTGTTTACTTTATTACTGTTATTTGTACTCGTATTATTCATATTCGGGATAACATTTTCATAAATGGTAAAAAAGATTTAATTTAAATAGGATCTACTTACATTAATTTTACATTTCGTTATTGACGTTCCGAATCCTTTACAGGGACGTAGGTAGAGATAGGTATTCGCCAACGAAAACGTATACGCCAGTAGGTCCGCACAAGTTGTAAAGTTGTCGCTACGTTAAAATTTTGAAAACCATGTTAAACTTTCAGTGTTGCCAATGTAGTTTAAACACTATGTGGCGGCGTCACCTACCACATACGTCGCACATTAATCGACACGTAGCAAACACCTCAAAACCGTGTCAACAGATGGCGCCATAAACGCATACCAACGACGTCGCCATACTACGACGATAAAATAGTATGGGAAGCCTGCATCGCGGTAGCGAAGTTTCACCATCTCCTTCGCTATCACCTCCAACTAACATCCATTGGATCCGATCCGAACCCTTCGGAGAATCTAGTAGGGCACGGGGACGCGCACTAGTGCGCGATGCCGTTCCCTCTAGATAACCTCCGAAGATGATTCGTTTCACACGGCTTGAGGGACCCTTTACGTTCCTCGCCGCCCCCAAAAAAAGCCCGGTGAAGCTGAAAATGCCGTAGAGGCAATCAGCAATCTCTCAAAAAAAAAATCCTTTGGACCTCGGTCCCCGAGCCACCACCCAGCTCGGAGGAAGATCTTCCCTTTGGCCTTCCTCAATGTGGCATACTCCCTACCATTGGTTTCCTACAACTATATATTACTACTTCAAACTTCACAGTCTCGATAATCGTCGTAAAGTACACTATCGTACTTATTTGTACAAAGATTTAAATGGTCTCGTCTATATTTAATTATGTATCGTATGATTATTTTTTTTTTTTATTATTATATAATGTATCGTTAATTCTCATAATTTAAGTTGGCATAGTTTTATTTGTTGATGAACATGCTGTGTGCACATCTTTGTGGAATTATGACTTAACAATGTTTCAATTTTACTGCATAATCGTTTATCATGTTTCTTGTTGTAATTCTGTTTTGTGTACCTAATAAAATAAATAAATAAATGTCATTGCAGGCATAACACCTCTATACGATGCCGCGAGCAACGGACACTTCGATGCCGTTCAACTATTACTAGAGAAAGGAGCGATACCATCCCTCAAAACTGACTTTGGCGAAACACCACTCAATGCATTGCAAAAGTGGCGCGCCAGCAAGATACTCACGAAGGACGAGGAACTTGAATACAACAACATTTGCAACAAAATACACAGTTTTCTTGACAGAAAAGTAGTTGATTTAAACAGGTCCAAATCAAAAACACCCGTTAAACCTATAAAAGATGTTACTCCACCTAGCACTTCTAAAATGACCAGTCGAATACGGGAATTGGCGTCCCCAGTATTTAAAAAGAGAAATATTATTGAAGATGACGATAGCGAAGATGAAATTAATTTGTCGCAAAGTCTTAGAAATCAAGAGGCGTTTCCGTCTGACGATTCTAATGAATCCACCGATAATAACAAATCAAATAACGTCAGTAAAATATCAGGCGTCAATGAATACAGAAGTGCTATATCAGCATTGAGAAATAGAAATCTTGATGATTTTCCTGAAGTTGATGTAAAGAAGACTAAACCAAAGTCGGCATTGTTAAATCCAGAGGAAGTAGATGACGATTGGCTTGACGATGATATAGGCTCTAATAGGAATAACAAGAAAAGGAAACTCACTGATCCTCTAACTGTAGTCGCTAAGAAACCTTCTTATGACAATATCAAAAATAATATTGAAAATTTAAATAAAATCACTGAACCTCTTGTAGATAGTAATATGTTTAATCAGAAACAGAAGAAGTTACGTATCAGTGACGTTGTGGATGTGAGCGATAGCAGTTCTGATGCCGATAATTTTCAAAGAGAAAGAAATGAAAATGTATGTCCGAAAATAGCTGGAGCTGAAACATTTGCAAATATAAGCAGAGAATTAAACGATTCTAGATCCAAAGACAGCCGAAATGGTATGCGTAGACGTTGGAAGAGGCAAAGTACTTTGTTGAAAGCTGGTTTTCAAAGGAGCAGAGATGAGGATATGTCTAGTAACAGTGGAAGCGATAGTGAATTTTGTAGGAGAGACACTCACAATCAGAAACAGGGTACAGGCAAATTTGGTCGGAATTCATCAGGTGAAAATTTTAATTACAATAGTAATGATGGGTTCAATGTAGTACAGAATATAAACCCTAATATTGTGCAGCCCGTGAATGTGATACAACCGATAAATATAATGCAAGCGTCCAAGAATGGTCGGCCAATGCAGACGCAGATATTACCACCCGCCGCAGTGAAGGTGCATGTAGAAGATAAAGTGTTTCTCATATCTTTGAAGTTGAACACTATTAACAAATTGACAATCAGCTGGCTGGTTGAAGAAGTTAAATCTAGATATTACAAGTAAGTAGCGTGATTGTTTGAATTTATTTAGTAAGTGATATTTTTCGTGTAAGTAGTAAAATCATAGTGTTGCCAGTAAAAACTTCGTGTACTTATATGGTAGCTTATAGCAATTATTTAATATTTCAAATTATAATAATACAAAAAACATAGAAATGCACTAAAGGTATAGCCAGTAGTCATCTAGTAATTTTTCACAATTAAAAGCGTTTGTTCAGTAAATGTATCTCGAAGTGACGTGAAAAAATTGAAGGTCAACAATAAACCTATTTAAAATAAATATTATTTTATTACAGTTTTGTCATTTTATTCCCACTATTAAGGCAGAATTGGGAATAAAATAACAATAGTTTCAAACAGTTTTGTAAGATCTTTAGTAAAACTATTCGACTATCAACTCAATGACGAACTGTCCGGACCAGTTTAAATACTAGCGTTGTTTCAGGCTAACTGGCGTGCGGCCTGTATTCAGCCTGATGACGTCAGACGACGCTATCCTCTCGGAGGACGACCCGCTCAGCTTGGTGCTCTCCTCGCCTGAGCTGAAAACTTGCATCACTAACTGGAAAGCTTCACCAGCAGAGGAACGCTACTTGGAGTGCTGTGATGCCCTGGGGATAGGTGAGTTTCATCATCATCATCATCATCACCAGCTCATTTTATGTCCCACACTGCTGGGCATGATCCTTCCATATGGATGGCAAGGGAGAACAGGCACAACCTAGCAGGCCTAGTGTGGATTGGTGGTTGTTAACGACTGCTAATGCAGCCGGGATCAACGGCTTAACGTGCCTTCCGAAGCACAGAGGAGCTCGAGATGATACATTTCTGGTCAACCATCCGATGACCGGCCTTTGCGAAAGTTGATTAACTTCAGCAATCGCAGACCGAGCGCGTTATCCACTGCGCATCAAGCTCCTCCAGTGAGTTTATGAAAAACATTTTATATATTGTGGAACTGTCAAAATTATTGTAGCATCAATAGCCAGATAAATGCTTTTGTTGAAAGCAAGAAATCGTAGTTTAACAGGACTATTTTATGATTGTGTTAATATTGTTTGGAAATAAATATAAATAAAAATCATAAGTTTAGTGGTATTTTAAGCTTACTTCGAAGTACAAAAACTGAAAAAAAAATTTCAACATTGTGTTTTTGTAATTTGTTTTGCAACAAAATTTGCGTTAAAATTATATAAACAAAACAAAAACATTTTATAAATAGCTTGCCTACTTCTTAACTGATCTTTAGTATTTGTAAAAATATTATGATCGGGTGTTAATGACGGTAGTTGTTGATATTGAATGGGTGCCTTTGATTTTCAAAGTAAAAAAAAGTAAATAGTGTTGTATAATTTCGGCGGGCTGGTTAGAACCACGATAGCTCAATTGGAAGAGCACCTGACCCGGCATGTCAGAAGGGTGCAGGTTCAAATCCTGCTCGTGCAAATTTTTTCAACATTGTGTTTTTGTAATTTGTTTCGCAACAAAATTTGCGTTAAAATTATATAAACAAAACAAAAACATTTTACTTCGAAGGCCAACTGTGTTGCCACTCAATTATAAACCCTAAGCATTTGAAACAAAATTGAAAAGCGATTAAAAATTACAAATATATCATCAGTTTAAGTGTTAAATCGTAAGTAAGTTGACTATATCTCAAAGGCGTTTGTCGAGATTGTAGGAAAGGAACCTAAATCACACAATACCCTGAAACGGCTTTCTAATGTTAGATTTCTTCGCTATTAACCAGCGCCATTTTTTTGTGTTTAAATAGTACCTTGTATATAAAATAAACATATATCCCAATTTAGGCAGCCGCTATTATTTATTATTTATTTTACGCTTTTTTTGAGCGACTCTTAATTATATATTTTTTAAGTCACTTCTGTATTGTTTCAGCAACCTCGGAAGAGATACAACAGGCGGTCGGCAGGAGTCACACCACGCATAGATTAGCTCTCGGCGCCAAAACGCTGACCACATCACAAATACGGCCTTTGTTCAGAGCTATGACCCACCAAACGCACATCACAGCAGTCATGGTGGCAGACAACAATATAGGCGACGACGGTTTCAAGTACCTAGCAGAATGCCTGTGCACAATGAAACAGCTGACACACCTAGATGTCAGCAACAATAACATCACTGCTGAAGGCACGCAGTTACTATTAAACATATTTGAGAAAGCGATACGACCCGTCTGTCAGATCTTAGAAGAGCTAGATGTGGGTGGCAATCCTATAGCTGACGAAGGATTCAGAAATATCGTCAAATTGTGCCAGTATGTGAAACTGAAAGTGCTAAAGTTGAATAATTGTAAGATAACGGAGAACGCTATAAACGACAGTGTGAAATCGAACCTGAACTTTGACAGTTTGGAGTGTATAGACTTAAGTGATAACTCGGTGAAACAAGTAACGGTGAGCTGCCTGATGACGTCATTGAATCCGAATGTGCTGACGGAGTTGGATTTGGACAATGTTGGTGTAGAAGGCAGTGTGGTGGGCTGTATAGCCTCCTTTATGGATTCAGCTAGAGAGTTAAAGATACGGAGATTCAGCTTGTCTAACTGCAAGCTGGTGGATGGACAGTTCATGAGGATATTCAGGTTTGTGATTTGTTAGCTACTCTTACCGTGTAATCGTAAAAGTGATAGTCAAGGGGATGTCAACAACAATATAAAGAGACTTCAATAATAGCATTCAACAGTTGCTGTGGTCTAGTGGTCTTAGACTTAAGAGGTCTCGGATTCGATTCTTAGCGGGAGTACATGTTTGTACTCGTTTTGAACTACACGGCTGGTGGTAGCCTATCTGACATCTATAACATATAATGACTTGTCCTGACTGACTGATTCATCATCGCCGAGCTGAAATCGTTGAAGAAGCTAATAAGATGAAATTTGGACTGCAGTTTAATTGAGTGACGTAACCAGCCACTAAAAAAGGATTTTACGGAAATCATACCCTAAGGGGGTCAAATAGGGGGTGAAAGTTTGTATAAAAGTCCATCAGTTTTGAAACAAAATACTTGAAAATTGGTATTTGGCTTATTGAAAAGAAAAAAATTTACTTGTCTCAGGAATTTTGTTTATTTTCCTTTAAATTAGTAAAATAGGGAAGAAGGTTTTTTTGGGGAAATTGTTATTTTTAAAAAAAGAACAATAAAAATAAATAATTTAATAGATCTTTAGATTTTTCAATAAAAATAAAGAATGACATGTTTTAGCATTTTTCGGAAAATCTCCCTTAGGGGTGTAATAGGGGAGGAAAGTTTGTACGGAAAACTGTGATTATTAAAGAAATTATGAAGTGTTTCAGGATTATCCCTAATAGATTTTGACTTTTATTACAAATTATCACTCTTGAACAAAGCCGCGAGCAATAGCTAGTATAGCATAAAATAAATTTAGCTTTGAATATTAGATTAGATCAAGCATTGGGGGACAGACATTGCAACAACGATTTTTGCATTTCTCTCTCGCACACATGTTTATTGAGAATATTGAGATCCACACTTCTGGTTAATTTATATTTTGTGTTTCTTTTTTAGATCTCTTGGCCGCGCAAAATATTTGCAAACCGTCACACTGAGACAAAACATGCTAACATTTATCTCACTGAAGAAACTTTTACAAAGGCAGCCTCCTGTGCCTCAAATCAACCTTGAGGGTTGCCAGGATATATTTAAATACTCCCCGGACTCAGACTTCCACGTGTGGCTCCCCGCCGTTAACTTTGGCCGGTGTTTACCAGAGATTGCGGTCACCCCGATTTCAAGGACAGACGCAGAACGGGAGAGCTTCAAAACATTCTCCAAAACATGGCTCAATTGCTTTAACGGCAGAGGAATGATCGAACATTGTGATGGTGGCGTCATTAAGTTTACCGCTAGATGATAATGTGCTTTTTAAATGTAGTTTATTTATATAGTTATACCATTGTACGAAACATTCCACAGATCTACTCGCTTCTAAATGTAAAATAACGAAGGCATTTCTTAAAAATTAATTAAACGGCAGTATACAACAAATTAATTTTAAGACCACTCAGGCTAAAATATGTAAAATAAATGCGAGTAGATTTGTATAGTTTTTCAATGAAGTAAGTTATAGTAATGGTAGTTTTAGTTCTGTAATCTAAATGCTACTAGTTTCAATTAAGTTTCATCTACTGTAAATTTTCAAAAGCAAATTTGCCTTATATAAATTACTTAAGTATCGTTTCTATTTAGAGACTAACAATGACAGTATTTTCATATTACAAAAAACATATATCATGTAAATTCATTGGATTCTAAGTGTTGATTTATATCAGTAGTTACATATTATGAAATTGTACATAGGTAACAAATATATGATATGGTAAAATTTTGTTTAAGTAATTTATTTGTTGGAGACTTGTAGGAACTACATGTACAGTGAGTATTTTAATAAAACTCCGTTAATGTAGCTCCTGCATAGTGGCTAACGTTTTTAAACTGCCTTTTATTTTGGTCTTTGGTTATGTTCATATTAACATAAAATATCTATAGGATAATTTTCACTCAGGAACTCGTATGTTCCTTATTCCTGTTATTCATGCTTTATTCGGACAATTATTCGTAATTGTCCGAATAATAGGGCTCTTCCAAGTGCGGCAAGACGATACAGGCCGCCGACGCCCAGGGAATATAAAAATAATATTTCCTAATAGGGTAATTAACAGATTTTAGAAAAATATGTCTGATGGTTCATTATAGCATATTATATTTGCAATTTATTTTTTATCGCCATTAAAATTCAAATGAATATAATAGCCGCCAAAACGATGCATGCAGGTCACGTGATGTCGTGACGTCACCTGCTTATAAACAAACTCTTAGCTGTCAAATCACACCTTACAAAACTTCGAGGACTTGGCGGGAAAGTGAAGAGAAGAGTCATGTCTGCGGTTTTGTTTTAATTTCTAAAATTTGTGTTATGTCGAATATTAATGTATATTGATTTCAATGATGGAGGCCTTTGCCCAGCAGTGGGACGGTTATAGGCTATTTACAATGGTGGATTATTAACGTTAACATTAACATTTCGTCGAAAAGCCAAATGCACGCAATCCCATATCACCGACAGTATATTTCTTTGAACGCCATATATTTGAAAGGCAAAAAATAAAACATCTATCTAAATTAACAAGTTTTATTTCAAATAATATTAATTCAATAAATAAACAAATCCCACTATGTACCTAATTAAAATTACAGAACACACGATTGCGAAAGCAAAAGCTTTTGTTGAAGAAATGACACCAAGAAAAATAGGGAGGTGATAAGAAAACTTGCAGCAATCATAAAAAATAGAGAAAGTATGGAAGTTATTGATTTTTTATTAACGGCTGTTGCTAATAATGTTAATATTTAAATTAAACATTTTTGTTACTGACCCACAGAAATAGTGCTGATTATTTTGTTTAATAATTGGTGTTTAAAAAAAACTTGTTGATTTAAATAGATGTTTTATTTTTTGCCTTTCAAATATATGACGTTTTGGTGATATGGAATTGCGTGCATTTGGCTTTTCTCGACGAAATGGCCTATCGGTAAAATAACCCGTCGGTCATATGGCTCCTCGAATATGGCGGTGTAGAAGTGGGTTTCTTTAAAATGTCTTTCGATGATCAGTCCGAAACCTTATTATTAATTATTAATTATTTATTAATCCGATATAATCAATTGCCAAAGTATTACAGCTAATAAACAAATGTGTGGAGGAGACGACTGAGATTTGTTGGCGAAATCTTCTGTACCAAACAGCATATTAAAAAAAAAAAGTATTTTGTGCGGTCCGAGACACCTTCGTGATAAAAGCTCATGACCATTTGAAAACATAAAGCATCATCTGCAAACAAAATCTTAGCGAATTAGCGAGTCATTTAACAAAAGGGAAAGGGTTGAATTAAATTACACAAACACTCACACATAATATGTGTGAGCTAATCTACTATAGAGCGATACGAGCAAGTCTACATATTATGTGAACTGTTTTTTTTGTAAATATCATTAACATTGTCAGCATTTTCGACATGACGTCTCGGACGGAGCGCAGGAAAAACTTCAAAACAAAAATTACAGAAAGAAATTATAACCACAAAAAGTCACGTTAGGTTTCGTGGGAAACTGTATTATTTATAATTAGTATATTTTATCACTGAGAGTTGAGACAAACACTGAAAAGAACTTAAAATGGCTGAGCAAGTTAATCAACGTATCGAGGACATGATAAATGAGTTGGAACAGATGAGACGGACAAACTTATATGAGGACGACGAAATAAGGTTTGGAAAAATTAATCTAATTAATATGCCTAATAGACATTATGTTACTTGTTATATGTTGGTATATTATAAATACTTGGTATATATGTTATGGGAGCAACATTCATTGTCTTGCTTCTAAAATACCTACACAAGAATCAAAACTTAATAAACATGAATGTTTCATCTCTTTACAGGGAAATATCACGTAAACGTAAAGAGTTTGAGTACAGAATACAAAGACGAGTTAAACAGAAGGATGATTTTGTTCAGTACATTGCATATGAATTGGCACTTATTGAGGACATTTCTCTGAGGAGAAAGCAAGCTAAACTGGGAGAAAAAAAGAAGGATATCGAATATACTGTTGCCAAGCGTTTGAACAAAGTTTTTAAGCAGTTCATTTACAGATTCCAAAATGACATTGAAATTTACTTTGAATATATTAAGTTTTGCAGGAGTGTCGGATTTGATCATGCTATTTCTGGAATTATAGGCCAAATGCTGCAGGTGAAATTACTTTACTGTGCCATGTTGATTTAAAATGATTTGCTAGTAATATTTAGGTCAATGGCTTGATACACAATGTTATAGATAATACACCTCCAAAAATAGACATAATTGCATTTGGATTAATAAACTTTGTGTGCTTTGAACAATTTATAAAACATTATAAGTATATGTCAATGTGCACAATGGCTTTGTTTATAGATTCATGGTGACAAACCTAAAATGTGGATGTTGGCTAGTAAATGGGAAAGTGAAGAACAGCAAAACCCAGGAAGTGCTAGAGATTTTTTACTAAAAGGCTTACACAGACATCCTGAGGCCGAGATACTCTACCTAGAACTATTTCAAATTGAGCTTACCTTGTGTTTCAAGCCTAAAAAAGAGGAAGATAAAGTAAGAAATAAAACCTAAAAATCAAAAGCTTTAAATGTTTGTGACTATTTTAATTATTATTGGTTATTGTAGGAAAAGCAGATTATGAGAGCCGATATTGTATGGAGAAACGGATTGAAGAATATAAATGATGTCAAATTTCTATTTAAGTTGTTTGATATAAGCATAAAGTATGAGGCTGAAAAGTTGATAAAAGAAAGTATTAAACAGGAAATATGGGCCAGAAGAGATAACCAAGAAGTTTGGTCTTTTGTAGCTGCTAAAGAATTAGAGGCAAGTGTGTTTAGTTGTTTCCTATTTTAGATCCCTTTTTATTTTAAAGAGTATATAAGTAGTGGTGTTTTAACCTGCCGGTTTTTAATAACCAGGTTAGTTGTTACCTACCAATAATATCTAACTTCTTGAGCTATATTCAAAAATTGTGTAAAATATAAATATAATACTTTATTATTTGTAGGGCTGCCATTGGGAAGAGATTGAAGAATTTGTTGTTAGTGAAAACCGTTATTCAAAGGAACTACAATATTTTATTGGTGTTTATGAACATGCTTTAAAAAAGGTTTGTATTGACTATAAAGCTAACAGCTTTATTTACTTGCTAAAATAAAATAAAGGTTTATTGAAAATGTATGTCTTAGTTTCCAGATGTAAAGCTATGTACTAAATACATACATGATTTGTTAGGTGCAAATGAAACTATGTGCACAGACTCACAAAAGATATCAGCTGTTAAAAAGGCCTGGTATTATGGACATGAGAATGCTTTATTAAGTTATGAGATGTTTACATTTGGGATTGAATTCCTAAAGATGGAAAATGAAATATCAAATGACAAGCTAATGGAGGTATGTTACTGAAATAGTCTGTACGATTTATATGTGTATTAAATATAACTTAAACTTATGTTATTAATGTCTTTCAGCTTTTAGATACAGCATCAATAAGTGTAAAACAAGATACATTTGTTTGGGAGGAAAAGCTTTTGTTGTGTCAAGCAGATGAAAAGAAAATGTTGGCTGTTTTAGAGGAAGCTACCAAATTACTAAAACCTAATGCAGCTATTTCCCTCTGGAATTCAATGTTAGACAATATTGAATCTAAAGATGCTGTAATTATTTTTTTATGTTCCATTACAACTTTTTTGATAAGTTATAATAATCATTGCTTCATATTAATATTTCTTTATTTCAGCTAAAGAACTTGTACAAAAGATTTCAAAACTGTGAAAGTGCTGTACTTATGGCTATAAAACCTAAGTTATTAAGAAAAATGTATGAGTATAATGGTCTAACAGCAGCCAGAGCCATGTACGAAGAACTTATAAAGGCACCTCCTACTCAAGCTGAAGTTCATACAGTGATGATAGACTTGGAAAAATCACAACAAAAGCCAAATGTTAAAAGCATCAGGAAATACTATGAGTGTCTAGTACAACATCATGGTAAAGACAGCATTGAAGTATGGATGGATTACTTGAAGTTTGAATCTGAAGTAGGAAATCCTCAATTAGCCCCAAATATCTATAGACGAGCCATCGGTGCTTTGAATAAGGAATGTGTTGGTGAATTTATAAAAGCTCAAACTTTAGCAAAATTAAAATAAATTTATTAAAATCTGAAGATATTTCTTTATTTTTGGTTAATGATAATACCATTGACAAATAAAATATATTTATTTAAATATAACCACACCACGGCTCAACAATCTAGCAAAAGGAATATCCACATGGTACACCATTTATACTAAAATTATTTACACTTTCATTTTATACTTTATAATCTCTACAAGAGGTTGAATGAATCTACTTCTGTGGTAGTGGAATAACGCTTAGCAAAATAACACAAATAGATAAATGCAATTCATATTCTGTAGATGTGATTACTGCAGGGCTGCAATAGGAGCAATGTAGTACCTAAAGATAAGGGAGGAGCCTCGCTTGTGTTGTTTGTTTCTGAGCAATTCTCTCCAGCAATTCTGCCATGACGGATATTCTGGCATCAGTGGTGGGTTGCCGGCCTTCAGACTGCAGCCAGCCACAGCCATGCATGTTGAAACCACTACTAGAGGATAAGTGATTGTACTTGTCACAAATGTAAGCAAGGGGACAGTGTAGTATCGTAGGTCTTTGGTCTTGACTAGGTATTTGTTTACGTAGTATGCTAGCACTCCTGTCACTGCTACACAAGTTAAATCTCCAAGCAATTTGGGTACGATTCCATGGAAGAATCCGCGTATTCCGTCGTCTCTATAGATGGCAACGATGGCACCGATAAGCGAAGAGTAATCCTCTTCTTTACCAATAAATGACGCCATCATTCTCACTGACACAACATGGAATGGATAAGATACGATAACAGAAGCTGTGTGCATGATCATGTCTCGGCGCCCGTGCTTGATATAATCTTCAGCCTTGGGTTCTTCCTCTGTCACAATATTGGGTGGGTCATTGATTTCAGGCAGGTCGATGCCACACGCATGGATTACTTTTGAAGTAAGTTGGCTGGATGCAATCAGACCAAGTACTCGAGCAGATAGCCCTCTGTAGCAGCCTAGGAATCCGTCCTGGGTCTTGATATACTTGATGTACTGAAAAACGTTAGGTAATATCAAGGCAGGGCGTCCGAACAGTGTTGTCGTCCGGCGCGGCGGCAGGGGCTCGAAACCGAGTTGTATAAGTATTTTTGCATATTCCATAGGATGACATATTGTTGTAACGAGCAACTGTGATGGGAGTGCCGCTATTTTCTCTTTTTCAATTTCGTCCATATTCTGACAATTTCACGACCTTCTGAAATCAAAAATGACTGACCACAGACAAAAATGTTATCAAATGAAATGACAAGCTCAATCCAGTGTTGCATCAAGAAATAATTTATGCGGCGTTCCAAAATTAGTGAATTTAACTTTAGAAAATAATCTAAGAACCGTTTCAGTACTAAATTTAATTAAAAAAATAAATATGATGTATTATTTATATTATTTATTATATGTTATGAAATAATAAATAATGAATTACAAACATTAGCGGATTAGCGGATAATTAGCGGAGGCGATAAGTACTTTTGATTTCTATTTACAACTGACTTTACTTTTTAAGTTATACTTTTTATCCAGGCAATCTCCTTTTTAAGGTAGGTACCAGCCTAGTGAGTCTGTCTCATCTGTCTGTCTCACAGGTCTGTCTGTCCTAAACTCTAGAGTAGAGTAGTAGATTTATTACCTCTCCCTTTGTCCATGATGTTTATTACCCTATCGTTTTTATCTGGAAGTTGAAATTAAATTGTACCTAGATGAGTACCTATCTTATTCTTTAATGGGTGAGACATGAATTTCAACTTCTAGGTAATATTAATAAAAAATTGTTAATATAAATAAGTCAGTTAATATAATTATGTCACTAACAAAGTATTAAAAAGAAAAAAACTCATAGCTGCTACATATAAGTACCTATAAATAAGACAATATCTAACATGCAAGTGTTAATTACTACGTTCTAATTATAAGCTAAAGTAAACTAAAGTAATCTAAGGTAAACTAGGTAACATTTCATGGTGTGTTCTTAGATAACACTAAATACTTATAAGTATTATAAAATTAACAGATATGTCAAATTGAATTGTGGTAGTATACATTTGATGATGTATGACAAAAAGTTAAGTTTTATGTGTTTTTAGTAATATTGTTATCCAACGAGAACTGCTGCCGATAAACTGCATGCGCCGTTTGGCAGACTTTTATTATGTTATATTATAAGTTTTTCTGATGGATAATGGAAGCACAGTGGCAATTTCATGTGATGCGAGTCGTGGTGTGGTGTCCACATTTGTGGACATTTCAAAATAGCAAAATCGAGACTAGGCTCAAGTCTTCTCTCTGAATTACGTCTCAATCTACTACAATGTTGTTATTGTTTCTTAGTATATTAGCCCGATATTTCGGTACAGTTACATAACATGCGCCATGCATGATCAGTATCACTGATGAAGGTAAGGAGTTATTGCAGGAAGGTGTTTATGAGCAGACAAAACGATGTAGACAACCAAGTTTGAGCTAATAGTGACTTAGGAGACAGTGGCACGAGTATCGAGCTCAAAAAACGACTAAGAATAGGAAGGGAAATATCGGACACTTACTCACAAAAACATGGCGATATGTTCGTTAAAATTATAATTCCAATGTAAGTGATCATGATAGTTTAAAATGTTACAATTTGTGTCGATAGCCTGATTTTGTCAGGCTATATGAGGAATTTGTCGAAATCTACCCACTGATGTCCAAATGCCACTGAATCATGATTATGAACGTTTTAAAGAATCGAAACTGTTTGATATGCAGCAGTTGGTGAAATTGGAAAAGTCGGTTGATCCAAGGTAGTTACCTACCTAAGTTGTTTAACAAATTAAATAAAACTAACGATTAGCTTAACTTTAATTAATTATAACACCATGGAAAATAATGAGTAAAAATATTTTATTTAAACTTTATGCAGTTGAGGTTAACAATTCATTCGACCCGTCTTCGTCTATCTTATAAGGTAGAGGCGTTGTTAGCGTCGTAAGCGTAGGCGGACCTTTATTCGGTTCTCTCACAATTTTATGAGGATTCTGAAAACAATCACAAATATAAATTACTCTAAAAAAAATTAGTAAATTAAAATTATGTCAAAAAGATGTCGAGAAAATTTAGCCTATAAAACATCAATAAAAGGGATTGGGTATGTTTTTTTATAAGCTCTATAATGTGGCAATTCCGCATAAGCGTTGGTGGATGGAAAGGGTGAGGGACACCAAAAAAAAGATGGATGGTTTGTGTGACCTGATATGAATATAAAGGGAATGATTGTACCGATGACGACTGATAAAGGAGGTTGGAAGAAACGGATATTTTGCGCCGACCCCAAGTAACATGGGATCAAGGAAGGAAGAAGAAGATTGAGGCAATTCCAAAATAATATTACTTAAATGCCAAGAAAAAAAAAATAATTTCTTTATAGCTACCGTTTTAACTATTTCTTCTTCCTCCGTATCAGAGTCTTCTTCATCATCTTCTTCCCCTTCTTCGTTTTGTTCGTTATTATGGTTTTCATCATCTGCGTTTTCTAACGTTTCGTCTTTTTCTACAAGAGGTTCCCAAGTAACATCTTTATCTACTACATCTGAAATGTTATTTACATTGTTGAATGCTTCCGATTAAGATGGATGTTAGAGTTGTTGTGTATTTATCGCTATATTTTTATTATCTCTTATTGAGAAAGACGTTTAGAGTAAAAATGCGTCTACGACGGTTATCCATACTCCTAGAATGCCTAAATATTCCAGATAAATATGTTGATTAAGTTGTTTTTACACTTTTTCACGTGTACGATGTCGTGGGCGGAAAGCTAGTTTAATAGTTTATAAATTACTTGAGACTTGTAGAGATTGCAAATACCTCTAAATCTTAATGATCCTCTTCTAATGACTGGTTTCTCTTCATTAGCTACCTCTACTATGACTGTCGGTATAGCGTCTAATGTTACACCATTGATTTTCTTCTCACCCTCCTTGTTAGATTCGCTATCTTCTTTGTTTAGCTATGAAAATTAAACATTACAATTATATTATATACATACATACATATACATGTTTACTCTTCGTTGGTTTTTTGTTTAGTCTTTTAATACCTTGTTTAATCTAATAAGATACTCTATGTCTATCAAAACTCATCTTATCTACTCTAAGATAATAAATAATATATAAAAGCATCTGCTCTATAATGGCAATAATCCAGGAATTCATATCACACCTTTTCCGAAAGTCTATAAATGTATTATAATTTACCTGCAAGAAGGAAACACTGGGTTCTTGAAGTTTGATTGCTTTTTCTTTATTTCGCATTATATTTTCATCTGTTTCTTTTTCCAAACGTAATTTGTGAGCTTTGTGCGTTCGCCACATCTTCAAAAAGATGTTAATCACATATCAATCGTCGTTTAATTCCATAGGCAAAAAGACAAATAAACTTTATTTATAAAGTGACTTACGTGATAACCACAGTAACAGAGTCCAAGTAAAAATATGACTATTAGCGCAATGAAAAATTTGTCAGTGTTTTCTTCTTCTGTATCAGGTTGCTGGTAGAGAGAATCGTAGGGAATTCTTGAAGGAGGATCTTCTACCCAGGTTTTGTCAACGCTCTGCCAATAAATATTAGTAACATTAGCTAGCTGTTGTTAATACTGTTAGCTTTATTATGTCGTGAGTTTTCAGAAAAAAAGGCGCTAGGATTTTTCCTCAAGCCGTGTGAAACACCTTCGGTGGTTTTCTAGAGGGAACGGCATTACGCACTAGTGCGTGTCCCCGTGCCTTACTAGATTCTCCGAAGGGTTCGGATCGGATCTGAAAAAAGGCGCTTGCACTTACTTGAGAAGAGCCGAATATCGAGCTCAAAGTTTATGTCCAATAGAAGACTGATATGGCTGATCATGATTATAATGAATAAAAAACAGCAAACAGGGATTAAGTACAAAAATACATAGATAGAGTACAACGATGTCACTCACGATAAGAAAGCTTCCATTATGCGCCGATCCTAATTGGTCGTGCTCAGGCCAAGCTTCATCGAAGTCAGCGGAGCACTGAGCGCTTCGAACGCCTTGCGCGTTTACTGCGTTTACCTTCTCGGAGTCAGAACGAGTGAACAACATGTATTCCTCGAGCGGCTTCATTATGTAGTCATTGATTTCTACGAAGATGTCTAAAAGCATACACATTGTTTCTCTGTACTTAAAAAAGAGTTAACACAACTTCCTTCTTTTATGAAACACCCTACAGAGCTCGGTTTGTAATTATTTTGGGACGTAATTTTATTTTTATGTTTCACTATCTCATATTAGCAATAATGGCATATTGTAACAAGAAACTTACTGGATAGGCATCCATTATAGCCTTTGTAAATTTTCAGTCTTGGATCAGTGGTATTCAAGCCCCCAATTTGTACTTCATTAGACCCGACATCAAACACTTCCCACAGTCCTTGAGACGGCAGCTTTTCCAAAGGTACATCTATTCTGTCTATTAGAAGTTTTGCATCGTGTCCTACTCTTGTGTAGTATACTGTATGACGTGCGCCTGATATACATTAAACATATATTGGAGATCGTCATAATTTAATTTAATTTACAATCGAGCAAGCAAAATTAAAAAGATACCATACCATTGAGAAAATTCCTGTTTTTAAATTCAGCACCATAAGCTAACTCTTCACGATCTTCAGCAAACTTGAGATATCCATCTTGCGTTATGGCTACCAGTAAGTAAAAGCTCCGCCTAAAAAGTAATAGTTATTTCAAAATGATAACTACTAAAATACCTTGCAATAAAAATAAATTATAATAGTCCTTACTTGTTTTCAGTCTGTACTAGAAGTAGCACAGTGTTCTTCTGCCGTAAGTCGTTGCTAGAGAAAGCCAGTTTGATTTTTACCTAAGGAAAGATAAAAAGTATGTATAATATATTTTTTCTGTATCTTCAAAATGTAACAAATTGCATTATTATGCATTTCATCAAATCAAATCAAATCAAGTCAAAGCTCTAAAGAACTTATTTTGCCATTATTACTTACTACCTACTAATAAAATGATTACCCTAATAACATAGACTTCATCATCATCAGCTCATTTTTATGTCCCCACTGCTGGGGCACGAGCCTTCTCTATGGATGTATAGGGAGAACGGGCCAAAAACCACCACGCGGGCCCAGTGCGGATTGGGACATTGGAACATAGACTTACATTAACAAAATTCTCTTTGTATGTATCAGGCAGTTTTCTTGTGGCAGTTTAAAAGACTAAAAAGATAAAAAGACCGTCCAAGTATCTATATTTTATTAGTTCTAACTAACACAACCTACTTTGGTAATAGGTCCAGCTAACACAAACTTGCGTTGCAGGATGCTTTCTCCGTTAAAGTCGGCGCCCTTCTCCTCCATGCAGTACTCCCCGAAGTAGCTGGTGAGCTCGCAGTCGCAACTGCTTTCCTGGTTGGTGAAGTCCTCGGTGCAGACGCCACCGTTCTTGCACGGCTCCGAGTCACATTT
Source organism: Eudonia truncicolella (assembly GCA_949315975.1). Lineage (NCBI taxonomy): Eukaryota > Metazoa > Arthropoda > Insecta > Lepidoptera > Crambidae > Eudonia > Eudonia truncicolella. Next base: position 13,002,006 of record OX438837.1, on the reverse strand, counting down.
CATATTGCATTCGGGTAATAAGCCTGTTAGGTCTGAAACTCCTTTGTTTGATTTCAAAGATATTGATAACTGTTCGCTGGATAAAAATAAATAAAAAGTAACAGACACAATATTCTGTTACCTTTCAAATATGGAATTACTAACATTTTTTATAAAAAGTAAAGTCAAGTGAATATCTTCTATACTGTGTCACTACTGGGTAAAGGCCAACATCATTGAAATCAAGCCATCGCTGAAATTGACGGATAATGTCTTAATCGTCACGTTTGCCTGATGCGGGTTGCTGATCAAAAACCCCGAGTTTTGTCCCGAAAACTCCGAAATACACTTTGTCCGATCTGAGAATTGAACCCATTGATTGGTTGGCCCCTCGGCTTCTGAGGTGTCACATTATCATATATAAAAAAAAATTGTAGCTGTCAATTATCAAACTACCTTGATCTATCTCTTGCTGTGCTTTTCTTGAAAGATCCACTACATGATCGGCTATTTTAAATCCTCTCACACAGCCTACATATCCTCCTTGAGGCAGGGATGTGGCTCTTGGGGCCAGATGTAGGGAGAAAGTGTCATAGCCACCAAGATTCATTTGGAAGTAGTCCGTAGGAGGAGCAGGAGGCCTTTGTGGACGGATAACCTCTACAAATAATAGTTTTTTATAAATTAATTATTGCCGGGATTCTTAACGGTTTTTTTTTAATTTTTGATACATCCGTGATTATGGCGCATGCAATTGTGCCGAGTTAACGGATACTCAAAAATAATAAAAAACATATTATGACCATAAAATGTATAGATTAAAAATACGTGCAGAGTTATCTTGTTTTGATGAAAATTAAAACGAATTGAATTTTATATAAGTAATCAGTTTTGATAATAATAACTATGCACGCAATGACTGATAATTAATTTGGATGGCTTACCTAGTTCCGGATTTACCCACGGTTTGTTCGTGTAATTTGTCAAAAGTTTTGCCACTTTATCTATTGTTGTATTCATATCGTTCACGTGCAGTGTAGTTGAATTTTCTGTTCTTATAATTGCGATTTGAACGCTCTCTCCTTTGTTTATTTTCTCCTGCGTGACATTCATTTGAAATATTTCATCTTCATTATTAAACAGATATATAATTTCTGTGCCATTGTGTATGAAAAGGTGTATGAAATTGTTAAGGTTATCGTTGGCGTATAGCACTAGGGAGTTGTCGTCGTAGGTCCTAAGGTTCATTAGCACATTTTCTGTCATCATCATCTTAAGTCTATGCTTTTCAGCATCTGTTACATTGTCTACCAAGTAATTCTTCTTTAAATATGCCTCTTTGGTTTGGAAAGTCAAAGCTTTTCTGTTAATGTCTGTAAGGTAATTAAGAATAGTTACATAGGTATTTTAGTTACATACTCTTTGGTTGGTAATTGTCCCCGCCTGCGACAACTATCAATATTCAATGTATTTAACAATTTATTATAGATTTTATTATTATAGGTATCGGACAAGGAAATATTTCACGTTGCATTCAACATTGCTCAAATTGAATTCTGGGATCGTAGAGCTTGTTTAATTTCTTTTCAGTTTTTGGAGTTATTTTTATGTTAGTCCAGTTTTTATGAGTACTTATATAATTGTTTTTATATAGTTGTTTTAGCAGCCAGGTTTTTTGTTTTAATTTATTTTTTTTGTTTTTTTTTTATAGCCTATGTCACTCCTACAGTCAAAACAAATCAACATACTTACACTCGAAAAACGTAACCCTCCTTCTGACGCAGTCGATTAATCTATACATATAATCTATCTATACATATATTAAAGCTAAAGACGGTTGAAAGTCTGTACATGGAAGATATTCGAAAAATAGTTGGCTGGGGATACTTAGAATCGATAACAGAACACGTTCCAACAGTTATTAGAATTTTTGTCTGTTTATCTGTTGATTTGACCACGCATCACGTGAAAATGGCTGAACGGATTTTTATGCAAACTTAAGTAATCTGTCGAGAAAATCCCCGGCCAGATTGTAGACTATAAAAATTTAATCTCTAAAAGGGGGGGAGCCACTACACTCGATTGAGTTAAGTTTGCACCTGAATCTTATAGCGCATGGCGCCTACTTAGGAGGGAGATGCCAAACTTTTTTTCAAACGTGCTACGACTATCGAGTACCCTACTTAACTAATAGATGGCGCTGAAATTAATAGAGTTTACATAGTTACGTAGTGGTAAAATCAACTCGTATAATTGCATTCCGTTATAATTCCGAATTATTATTATACGTAATTTTTATTATACATGGCTGCCTCACTTTACTTCAGGAAGTGGTCACTACGATTGGTGGTAATTCTATGGATAGTTATGGTTTGCCCCAAAAACTGACACGACCAAATCAAGTCTATATAAATAAAGAATACGAGGAAGCAACTCATTACGAGCGAGAGGAAATGGCAGCTGTCGTCAGTACCAACATCCCCAGGCTGAATACAGAGCAACGGCACATATTCGACAGAGTCGTCCAAAGTGTTGAACAGCAAACAGGCGAAATATTTTTCTTGAAAGCGCCAGGATGCACCGTAAAGACGTTCCTTACTGGTATCCTACTGGCAGAAGCGAGGAAACAAGGAAAAATCGCGCTAGCTGTGGCGTCTTCGAGAATCGCTGGTACATTGCTGCCTGGTGGCAAAACAGATTACACAACTTTCAAGATCTCAATAGATTTGGACAGCACGGAAACTCCTGTCTGCGGTATATCAAGAAACTGTGATAAAGCCAGAGTTCTACAGGAATGCAGTTTGATCGTCTGGGATGAGTATACTATGGCTCATATAAAGGCCGTAGAAGCCGTAGATCGGATGCTCCAAGACGTAAGAAGGACGGTGCGCGCAATGGGTGGCGTTACAATGTTCTTTTGCGGTGACTTCCGCCAGACTTTGCCGATCATGACGCATTAGTTACCCTCACTTCGCTATAGTATCCAAAACTTACTTTCTTCACAGTGTGTCCCCAAATGCGCCCAAGGGTTTTTACAGATGCATTCGTAACTCGACCATAACTCTTTGCACGTAGCCTTATTCTGGCACGGGTTTGGAACACACGAAGGCTTGCAGTCCTTAATGATCTCCGACAAGTGAACGGACATGTAACTGTAGATATCAAGTACCTCACCGTTCACCACTAAACCTCTGAAGCACCCTATTAAGCCTTGATGAACTGCTGACTTTTTGAGGTGTTCTCTGCAAGATAAAAATAAATGACTACTTTTTTCTGAATACGACTCCAACAATTGATGGATATTGTAATGAAGAAGACATCAAAATACAAAACAATTCTTTAAAAAGTACTCCTTTTTAACAGCAATTTAAGAAGTAAGACGGGGCCGTGGTAAGGATGACATACCGGGTAAAATTTTACAATGAAAATACAGGATATAATCTAATTACCAACCCTCATAAACCCAGCGTGCTGGGTATATGGCCCTTTTATTCCAGTCTGTAAACAATAAGTTAAAAAAAGTCTTACTTACGCAGTAGCTCCTCCTATAAACATAGATCCCTCAAAAGGTCCAAACTCTTCTTCCAATAGCAAATTAAGCATTTGATACTCAGTGTTGAGCATAAACCGTACGTGATAGAAGTTGTAGTCTATCCAAATCTTGTGCCATTCACCACCATTTAGCTTTCTTTTGGAGTTGATGACCAGTTTTCTGGTAGTACCAGTGTTGAGGGTAAAGTTGAAGGTCAGTTCGTGTTCTGTAATAAATGCGAAAGTGTTTGTTTGTCCTTCCTTCATGTCAAAACGGAGTTAAAGGTCGACGTTTTTATGCACGGTCAAATATATTCTCTGGGGCACGTGATAAACGGTGCTGGGATAGATCCAATTTAAAGCAAGGTTTCGCGGGCTCGAGCTTTTTTTGACGAAAGATTCTCTGTCAGTCAATATAATTAGTTTACGATAAAACTTACCACTGGTTAACGCCACCATAAAAGATGGGTAATTCGGTCGGATCGGTGGCTGAAACAACAATATAGCACTGGTGCCAGTAGTCCTAAAACTGAATGCAATATCTCCTTTTCTCCAACCAGGCACTTCAATGTAAGATTGGGATGTCGTGAATGTCACCACATAGCGTTGAGTATCTGGAATGAGGTAATTTAATATTATTGAAAAGTTAGTGCATTGTTGTATTAGAAGTATGTACTCGTATATGCAACAAAATGTGCCTATTCTTGATTTAATCTGTATTTACACGCTACATAGTATAATATTCTTATTTTCTATCGTTGTTTGTTTCTTTAGCACTAAACCGATAATCCGTGCGAACTATAATTTTTTTTTAAATTATTGTCATCTCCTTTAATACCGTTTTATGGAAAACCAATTAATTACTGGAATAGGCTCTAGTAGATATGAGGGCATAAAGATTGCACGATTGACCAGGATAGCAAGGATAAACCTAAGCTGTAGATATTGTTGAGCAAAATAAAAATATACTTGTTTCGACGCATTCCAATGGTCCCAACGTGATCCTTCCCTGCGCTTCTTCAGTTAAGTCCTTCTGTTGCAGAAAGAACATTTCGGAGATGCCCAAACTTTTTGGGTCTACCAAGACTCCTTCATCAGAATGCCATTTGTTCTCGTTAGCATCGCAGTTGCAAGACTGAGTGGGATTGACGCAGGTGGCGTTTACTCCGCAGGGGCAGTACCCTCTGAAAAGTAACAGCCTGCTCGATGTATGGAAGGAGTTGCTAGTAAAATTAAATTACCAGAACGAAAAAAGAAGATAAATAAGAAAAGAGTTTACTTAACAGAGCATTACGTATTTGAACTTCAAAAATTCTTTAAAAGAGAAAGAACTTTTATTTGTAATCGAAACAAAGGTTTTATAAAGAAATTGATGTAACATAGTTGCAAAGTGGCATAACTTCAAATTTATGTCATCATTAGCGTCAATTGAGTTCAGTATCTTGATTCCCTGGCTTATATTTATCTGTACCTTTAAACTAAATATAACTTCATACAACATTGTAAAATGAATATAATAATTAGTTTTTTTCTTTATAATGTTATTCGTGTATTTATTTTGTTTTGATGTCGTTATTCATAAGTAGTCATGAAGTTCCAAGTCTAAGTTAGTAATTTATGTTCTTTTGCAGAATGTCTTAGCAATTAACTTAAAGAAATCTACCTCTTGACGTTTCCTAGGTAGTCCACGGTATCATTAGATGACGAAATGAACCACGTTGCGCTGTGTAGTTCTAAAGGCGCCATATTGCAATCGTATTTAATGTATTGTCGGCAGTACAGCGAATGGGAGATTAGTTCTTGTAACATTTCAGCCGTGAATTCTCTGTATTTTATTTTGAAACTGAAGTCCTGGCCTGATGCTGAGCGGACATCCTGGAAAAAATTGGTTTTTGCTTTAATATTATGGGTAGTCTTAGAGTCTTCTACAGTCACGTCACATGACTTATCGTAACGAATTTTGATGTTTGTCTTGTTTGTGGAGGTAAGTAAAAGTTGCGCTTGAAGATATTATCTAAGGAATATTTTCTGAGCACACACATTCTCCAATGTTTACACGGAACTAAGATTTTGGCAAATCAAACAAGCGAACGGGTTGCATAAGAAACAACTGGTTTTAATTGTATGTCAAGACAAATTTTGTAAGTAGTTCTGAGATATAAGTCGGCTCCAAATCTTTAGCAAAATCAAACTTGTTTCTACGTTAACAATGGAATAACCTAATAGATGAAATGTCCAGTTAAATCTTGGCTCATAAATGGTTGAATTAATGAAAGGATTAATTGTTTGAAGAAAACAGAGACTTACTATATACCTAATAATGATTAGTGAGTGTAGTGTCTGTTGGTTCAAGTCTCTCTTACAAATCTAAGTAGTTAACTTAAACTACTTACCACTTGGCTCGGCAAATTGTGTTCAACGACTGTAGTGGAGGAGTCGGCTTCGATCTGGAATTCGCATTTGACGTGGGCGGGCGGGAATCGCCCGTTGCCGTCAATGTCTATGAGGTAGACGTCATTCCTGGTGTACCCTAATAGAGCTAGTTCTTCGCATGTCTTTCTGAACGTGGCAAAATGACAATTCTCGCCTATGTAACCTGTGATAATGAATGTTTACCAAAGTCAAATTAATGTAGATTATGTTAAAATAACATAATAGGTATAAAATTAAATAATTTCTCTTTTTCGTTCAAGAATTTACGTTCACAATTATAGCAGGTACTAAATGACAAAACATAGTTTTGTAAGACAACAAAGAATGAAATATTATTGCATTGTTTTGTAATACATAAGTTAACGAAGTTCTTTTAAAATTTCGATATTTCTACCGTGACAGGTCAAGGACATTGTCAATAATTTATTTAATTGTCTTGTTGCGGAGAATGGCAATAAGTTTAGTCGAACGACACGAGTGAAATTTTTAGAATTTGTTAATTAGGAACATAAAAGCAAGGACACCCGAACCAAATTATAATTAATAGTTAGTTTCGATCATTTCACCGGAAGTAACGCATGGATTCTATCGTCGTAAACTAGTTATGGTGATAGAATTGGAGATATCCTTAAGACTAATACAATGTCTCGCATCAAACATTTGGTTTCTCACGATGCAAATCTGTTCTAATTATCGACTTTCATGCGTTTGGGAAAGAGCGGCTTTCCTTTAACTTATTTATATTGGCTAGAACAAATAAAATGAATGTGTTTCTTGTAATCCGGTTTTCAACTGTTGTCTTAAAAGCAGAAGAGTCTTTAAATCAGGAAGCCTCTTTAGCTTATCAAGGTTTTTTAAATGATCATATTTTTAGTTTAACTGGTCAGGATTGGCGTTGCCACTGACGCTCGACCACAACTATACATATTACGGTTGGAACTGAGAGCTTGATGTGCCTGCAGGGTTAGGCAACATCATGTGCTAGTGCGAGTTTTATTTGCCATTAATGTGATCAAGTCGCTAGTGACTATGTGACTAGGCACTCTGGAATGTAATTTAAAAACAGTGACAATAAAAAATCGAGTGCCCTTCCCACTCGTGTTCGTATCGTAGTCACCAGTGACAAGTGCCTAAATTAACATATACATATAATTGTAAATATTGCAGAATATATTTTACACATTAGCATTATTTATTAATTTCTCAAATTTAGAAGTCAGAAGACCTCTAGCCAATAACCTATTAAGTAATGCTTTCAATACGATAGCATGACGATAGCAAATAAAAAACGTTTGTATTGCCGACTCACGAAAACGTTTATCACTTTTGAGCACATCGCATAGAAATTATGAGTTGCCAGAAAAGTTTAATTATTGTATTAAACCTCTTATTTCTTGGTTACATTTAAAATTCTGGTAAGTTGTTTGCGCCAGGTTTACCAGTATTGTCACAGTTGCAGATGACTCGGTCCTCTCTGATGGAGCAGACTCCTCCATGCTCGCAGGTGTTGGGCCTGGTGCACGGGTCTACATAGCGGCAGTCGTCTATGGCTACTTCGCCGACAACCCTTTCTGTGTTTATGACAAACCTGAAAGATCACCACCTAAATCAATACATATAAAAATAAATAGATTGAGTGAACTGACTGATTCATCATCGCTCTAGCGTTGATGAATCAGTCAGTTCTACCCGTTCTATGGGTCTAACCATTTCTTGGACTTTCAAAGCTGAAATTTTGGACAAGAGATTTCCTTTACGTTGTAGACAAGGAATACTGCCAGATTTTTCGTAATTCCTACGGGACTCGATCGTTTATGCTGACGTGCGTGCGACAACGTTCGCTATCTGTATATATGTTATGGACCAAGTAATAAATTGGGGCATTTTTCATAATGTCCGGGTATTATGAATAATGACAAGCTACTTAGGGCGAAGTGAATAATTATATTTTGAACTTCCTTATCACATTGCATAGACATTATGAATATTGCCATGTGGTTTTCAGGAAATTTGATAATACCTTGTGTATTTTACATTACACGGGATGCGGGGAGGAGAACAAAGGGTTCTATAACGTTTTACACACAATTCATTAGCCAATTTTCATTCCACAAGCAACATTTTGTTAACGTTTTATTTCAAAAATATTGTTTTAACAATGGCATCAAAACATAAACATTAAAATGGTAAGCTGTTATTTTATAAATCATCATTTTATTTTATTTTAAAAGATAAACTGACGCGTCAACTATTTCAGGAAACAAAAGGTACGTTTTACAAATAATTAATTTAACCAAAATACTCATAACTCTATATTTATAAAACAATACAATAATATTCTTCAAAAGTTTGTTTCTGGCGCTAAATAAAACCTGGTTTTAATTACTCTGCCGCATAGGTGATAAACATTATAATAATAATAAATAAACAGACGATTTGGTTATTTCAATAGTTTTAATCACACTGCCCTCCCATATTGGACAATATTCAACTGCGCGGGCATTTTTTATAATACCCTATTAATCACTTGGTCCATAACATATATATAATTCTTCAATACGTTTATATGTATGTCACTGACATCCTCCTAAACGGCTGGACCTATTTTGATGATGATTTTTTTGTGTATTTGAGTGGGTCTCTGGGTGGATTCGATTCTCAAATGGACCCGGTAGGTGGCGCTGCAATAGGAGTTCTAGGATTTTTTTAAAACCATGATGGGGTACGAGTGTTCTCAAGCAGACAAAGTCGCGAGCGGACCACTAGTTAGATAACAACTCAATCCTTGCTGATTGCAATGCGTATTATGCAGATACCCCAACAGCTTGTATTTGTTAGAAAAATTATGTCAGATAATATGAATCGGCTTCATTGTTATTAGTGTTTTTTAAGACGTAGAATTATAAATAATAATTAATATTATATCCGAATATTTCATTAGGCATGAATAACAACACCAGTAGCTGATACAAAACACCTGCATTGTAATTAATAATAATAAATGAAGACTGTTCCTAAGACAAAAACAACAGTTTATGATAAAAAAACAACTTTAAATACTTTTGAATTAACATAAATTTCGTCATTCAAGATAAAAAATTGCCAATGAAACCAGTAATGTTGTTACTACATAAAGACAGATTAATCAAATATTTATTGTTACTTTAACGTTATATTAAAACCTACGCATTTTGTGACATTTGACATGATCAAATAATTTGTTACTACCTTGGCTCTATAAGAAGACCATTTATTTTGATGTTTCTCATGCAACCAATTAAACCTAGATTGGCTGACTTTAGACCGCTGCCGATGACAATTTTATCTTGCAATTGGAAGTCCAGACCTGAAAATATTGTATCAGTATAATGTAGGAGTGTTTGAAATATAATAGCTCGTTTCAACTATTAATTATTTTACTATAACTACCACTTACCAAACATTTGAGCATGTTTGTTCAGATGGTCTACTGTCAATTTTATTCGGCCTTTTCTGTAGTCTAATTCTACGTTGTGCCAGTCGCTGTTTACGTTAAACTTCACCGATTTCAGAACTGTGACGTTCTTACCCACGTCTGGCACTAATTCGAAACGGATCTCTTCTTTAACCATCCTCACCTAGAAGTTGTCAAAAATATAATTGGGAAATGTAAGCGCAAAAAGGTTTGTGATATATTGTTAGTCCGATTGTAAGAGAAAATGATGAGGAAAATAGATTAAAACGAAGCATTGCTAATTTATTTTGACATGCAGTGTTCCAATCAAATGATTGTTCATTTTCTAATTCATAGCACTGTTTATTCTAATAGAAATTTTAATTGAAGATTCTTAATTAAAGATATTAAGATAGAAGCGGATAATTTCAAGAAAGTTGGGAGTGTCAAATCGCTATGGTCAATTTGTATAATCAAAGATTACTATGAACTTTAATCCGCAACGTTTCGAACCAAAAGCTACTGTAGATAAACACTGTTCATTAACCATTTATTAATTAACCGATTCATGACATTCTATAGTGTGATATTTACTTGACATTAAAGATAACATAGTTACTTCAATTTATGTTTAAGATATCAATATTAAATACAATACCACAATTTTATAGGTCTTTACCTCCCAATAACCTTGTCCAGAAGTGATCTGGCTGTAAGCTAAAACTGCCATATTTTTGCTCGTCTTAAAGTCGAATACCAAGTTGATGCTGTTAGTCTGATTCAACGGCCACCATATATGGGACGTCGCAAAAGGATAAGTGATCGGTATCACTTCTATATCAATCTCTTCAAATTCTGGATCCAGTACTCCTATATAATGGACTTTAGTGTTATTCTGTTTGAGTTCGTAAAGAATGGATACGTCGTTGTAATAAACATACTTTAAATTGCCGGCGAAATTGTTAAACGATTTCAAGCCTTTCATCTTGTAAAGGTCTGGACCACCACATATATAGATTTCGGGGTCGATGCAAACGAATCTGGCGTTTCCTTGTACTTCGTATGTTTTCGTTACATCATCTAAGTAAACGAATACAATATTATCTTGCAATATTACTGTTATGTTATGCCACCGGTTATTATTGACTTTCTCGCCAATGTAATCTTCAACAGGCCCATCGCCTAAGTTGATTTGTATCGCCACTTTTTCTTGGTGGATCGATAAGGCGATGTAATGATGTTTGTCATCTATCTGACCACTGGCATAGAACAGAGCTGAGTCATCAAATCGCGTCTGCAATATTTTAAAGCAACATAAGTTTTGCATAAAACCACTTTTAAATGGTTTTATAAAAAGTTTGACCGGATGCTTATTTTAGTAATTAAAAGACTCGAATAGCAGCGACTAGACAATTCAATTTGACTTAATTTTGATTCTAATGTCTTCTTTAAGTATATAAAATCAAATCTTCATACTAAATTATTTAGTTAAAGAAGTCAGTTACATTTAAAAGCAACAAAAAACTACTACAACAAACATTTAACACTAGCCTTATTTTTTTTAAATTTTCGCGTTAAAATAAAACACTTTATACGATATTTATCTTATCTTTATATTTCCCGCAAAATGGCCTTACGGTGTCTTCTGTCATGCAGTATGGTACTGAGGCTCTGGATTTAATAACCTGTACGATGGGATACCAGCCACGTGTTACAGTCAAACCAACATGCAATCAAATTTGGATGTTCTCTTAACCTCAATAGCCTTAATTGCGTTCTATTATTCATTGTCAGTACTATCGAAGTAATGAAGTTAAAGATTACCTTAAAATGCAGGCTCACTCTGGTGTTCGTCGAGTGGACGCGATCTTTCCAGTCGTACACTCTGTAGGAGACATAACTGGAACCACGGAGGGTGAGAACAGTCGCCGCTGAAAATATTTAATGAATGTCTGTTACATGCATGGCACTTTATTCTGATTATTGTATACCTAGATTATTCTTAATACATATGTGCTACGTAAGCACTGGTACAATCTTTAGATTAAAACGAAAACAATAGCCTTGTAAGAGTTACATACGGGTTCAATGTTGACAACCCTTAACAAAACTACAAGTGTATGATGCAACTGATAATGCGTAAAATCATAAGATCTCAGCTGCAATTAGTGAAAGCGACAGCTGTTTACGAAGCACCCAGAGAGTAACTGCCGCAAGTTTTAAAATATTCGAGTTTAATAGCAATTGAAGTACTAATAAAATAAATGTAAAGTTAGGTAACTATCTTATGGAAAGATATTTCCTTAGTCAATTGGGCTCTCTTGGACACCTGCCTATGGTAAGCCCAAGCGCATTGTAAGCTATTGATGTCCTTTGAGATCGAAGAGATTTATATTAAATAAACTATTATATTATCTTCTTTAAATTAATACATAATGAAAAAGCTGGAGAACAAAGTTTTCTCTTTATGATTTAATTTAACTTTTCAGCACATTGCGCGCATGAAGGAGGATGGATACTCTCCTTATTTTGTGATCACGGCACAAAATAGGTATTGGTTCTCGGATGAAAGTGCTTACACAAACGATACATACATACATGATCAATTTACCGCAGGATTTCTAAAGGACTATATTTAGAAATCCTGCGGTAAATCCTAGGTGTCAGATAAGAAAAAAAAATGGTAACCCAAACAGGTTGACAAGTATTGGGTAACTGACCAATAATTTTCTTGTCGTAAATAATTCCTAAGACACTTTCAAAACAGTGAAAAATAAGTTGGTATCTTTAAGATCAGCAATTAACTCAAAACAATAAGCCGAGTTTCAAACAAGTTTCTAATTGTGCATAAAACGTGTAATCTGATCTTGACAAGAAAAAGCTTGGTACTTTCACAATAAGTTGTTAACAACTTTATAAGTTTAGAATTTAGATAAGTCAATTATCATTTTATGTAATAAATTATTTTGTAACTAAACTACGAATAAAATTAATTTTGTAGGTATTTTTGGTTGTTCATGGTATCTTACAAAAAATCATAAGAGTGTCTTGGTCAAAAGTCTGGGTGCCAAGTGCGATTTTTTTTGACTCTTAATCACGTTAACAAATACAAAAATTTGCATGGAATTGATACAATAATGAGAAACGAGGAGATTTAAAATTTTGCAATACAAATTCTCGTTTTCATTAACGTGATCGAATGTCAAAAAAAATGTATAAAAATAGACAAAAATTGTGATCCAATTCACTACATGAATTTATGAACATGAAAAATATCTGCAAATTTGAAGCAGTCGTGCTAAAACATGTGTCATTCATCATTCTAAGTAATTGTGAGTACGCACGTTGTTTACCAGTTTCCCATTGCATAGTTGCGATAAAAAGCTCTGATATACAGCTGTTGGAGCACGATTGTCAAACCCCGTCATGACTTACGCTAGCGTAGTTTTCGCGCACTCCGCGCCCTCCTATTTGTATCGCTTACAAACCCTCCAGAACCGTTTCATGCGTGGTGCCACGGGTTGCCCGTGGTACTATCGCAACGTAGATCTCCACCGCGATCTTGATCTTCCCACTATCAAAGACTTTATCAAGGACGTTTCCATACGTTACTTTGATAACGCCCCCCACCACCCTAACCCGCTTGTTGTGGCGGCCGCCAACTATAATGTTGGAAGCCTTCCACCAACAAAACGGTTCATGTCTAGGCGTCCTAAGCACGTCCTAGATGACCCCGACGATCCCATAACGGTTGCGAACGCCCCCCCGCCCGATCCTCTAAATGACAGCACACATTTACAGAATACACTAAACATGCACACCAGTTTAGGCCCAAGACACCGTACTCGTAGAACAAGGGTACGAAGAACCGGTTCACACACGCTCTACACCAGGTACAGACATGTACCTGGTCGGTTCTCTCCTCCTCCACGGCCCGGTCAACCCGAGCCGAGGTCCGTGCCTTTAGAGGCGCCCTCGGGTTGCTCCGCTCCCCGATCCGATCCGAACCCTTCGGTGAATCTAGTAGGGCACGGGGACGCGCACTTGTGCGCGATGCCGTTCCCTCTAGATAACCTCTGAAGGTGATTCGTTTCACACGGCTTGAGGGACCCTTTACGTTCCTCGCCGCCCCCAAAAAGCCCGGTGAAGCTGAAAATGCCGCAGCGGCTATCAGCAATCTCTCTCCAAAAAAAAAAAAAAAACGATTGTCAAAACTACAGCTCATCGCTCACGCTTTGAAGATGCACAGATTAGGTCAGTGCACAGTAGGAAAGTAAACTTAAACGTTTTATCAAACTACAAGCCAGTATGATTTACAACGCATATCTATAGCAAATTTTTGTCTACATTTATATGTATTTACAGACACACAGACAGACAGACTTATTGCTCTAGGCGAAATTAAAGTAGAGAAAAAAAAATGCTGAACTTAGAAGTAGAATGAATCTAGAAAGGGTTTTATACTACAAATCGCGTCGAATGTATCAGAAAGTGTTAAAACAGATGTTTTTATTTTATAGACTACAAATGAGATAGATATAACCTTTATTTTGATTGTGATCATTGTTTTGGTCCATTCTTGGATGGTGGTTAATTTGTCTGTGGGTTAAGTTAATAACAAAGTTACATATTAGAATTAATTGTCTCACTTACTATATACATCACAGAGCTGTTCTTCATACAAGGTCCCGAAACAATCACACCTGTAGCCATTGTACTCGTTGATACATCTTGAACCTTCGAAGCACAAATTCTCCATTGTTTTACATTTGTTTATGCATCCTTCTTTAACGTTTTCATGTTTTGTAGCAATTAGAGGTACTATAGGAAGTAGGTCTGATGCAGCTTTTCCCGAACTCAAAACCATATCGCTGATGCAACCGACAAATGATTCTATGATGTATTTAACTCCGTGAAGCTTTTCTTCCGAGCTTAGACCTGATAAAAAGTTAAGTTACCGGTAAGTATTTAACAAATTAATAGTTTACCAATTTATAATCGTGTTACTACCTCCTATTAATATCACCGATGTTAAATTATCCGTAATACCATAGTTTGTGTCAAAGCTCAAGCCCTGTAAAATGAAACAGATGTAAATTAATTGGCAAAAACATCAAAGTAATTGTATCTTTTCTTGTAGGTGGATGCTTAGTTAAATATTCGTAATCCGCGAACTCGCCTTTGGTTGATATGAGAACAATCTTCTCGGAATCTATCAATGTTATCTTAGAACTTTTCTTTTTAGACATTCATTTTGTCAGTACTACACATTTAGTTTAAATTTGAATACAATCTTATTTGGGTAGTTGACTGGTTAGTCAATATAGAAACTTTTTAACAAATGTTAAAACGATTATTTTTAATAGAAATTGTATGGGATTAGCAAACTATGACGTCGCTATTTCCGTCAATTGAGTGTTTATTTTAAGAACTTTTTAGGTTCAGAAATTCATGCTTAGGTCAGATAAAAAATTGGTTAATGTTTTAAAGAACTGTTACGTGATTTCATTTATACGTTTATTGTTCTGGAATTAATTGTTGTTGTTGTCAACTACCCAATTTTCATTAACTTTTTGCATAACATTATTATTCAGCTATTATTCATAGCCCATAAGGAACTTAATAAATTCTTTGATGGCTGCATGACCGCTGTAATATTTTCACAGCTTATTTCTTATATCTTTCAAGGGCGTCCATTGCTGGACACTGTTATTTTCAATGATCGATCGTGTGAAATACATGCATCCACTCCTTATCTTGATGAGTCCATCTTACTTTAAGGTACACCTCTTCTTTCAGTTGGTCGACCTTGGCGATCAGTCTTGCGCCGTGAACATCTATGGTGACTACAACACTGTGCCACTGATCTCTGTTCAGAGCTCGGCCCACCGTCACTGACGTAAGATGCTTGCCGAATACATGGACCACTGGTGATCAATTAAAAATGTTAGCATAGAAAAAATAACAACATCACGTGCAGGGTATAACAAAATTATTATAATTAAATACAGCTTCTATTATAATATTATAGTACTTTTAGCAGTGAAATCCTCACCTAATTGCCCACCTTCTATAAATAAGTGCAATTAAAGATAAAGTATTGGTACAGTCACGAGCATTAACTACAAAACTAACACTTTTGACTAGTTTTGACTCTTACTCCATTGCATTAAGAGTTACATTGTTTAAATGTTAATGCTCGCGTCTGTACTATAAGAACCGAAGAATGAGGCTGAGGGAAACGATTATAATGTTTCGAATATTTGCAAGCTACAAAGTAAACTACTATCAGTCAATGTTTACTACGATCAAATAATAATAATAATAATTAAATTATAGCTAATAGGCCTGATATCGTGCTGATAGATCGATCGCAACGCCGGGCAGTGCTTGTTGACGTCACCATCCCGCATGACTGGAACCTCGTAAAGGCCGAGAAGGACAAGTTTAGCAAGTACCTTGACTTGGCTCACGAGGTAACCGCCATGTAGGATGTTGACTCGACAATCATTGTGCCGATAGTCGTGTCTGCGAACGGTCTGGTAGCGAAGAGTCTCGACCAACACCTTCAGAGACTCTCGCTTAATGGATAGATCAAGGGTCAGATACAGAAGGCGGTACTCTTGGACACGGCGCGGATAGTCCGAAGGTTCCTGTCTCTGCAGCCCTAACCACCGGCAACTTGAGCCCTGCCCCGTTGCCGGCGGCACAATAAAATAAATAAAGATAATAATAATAATAATAATGAATTAATTGACACGGCACATATTATCAGGAGGTTCCTCACTCTGCAGCCCTAACCACCGATAGCTTGGGTCTACCCCGCTGCTAATATTGTAAAAAAAAAATCTTAAGAAATATATTTAATAAAGTGAAGGCCAACGGCCTGATGGCCAAGAGCCTCGATCAACATCTAATGAGGCTCTCGTTAGGCGGCTGGATAAAGGACCTGATTCAGAAGGCAGAAGGTTCTCCTCGATACGGCACGCATTGTGAGGAGGTTCCTGTCTCTGGAGCCCTAACCACCGGTAGCTTGGACCCTGGTCCCGATGCCGGCGGACCCCTATTTTTTATATTAAAAATGTTTTTTTTTATTTTGTTTAATATTTAAAAATGTAAATTTATATGAGAAAAAATAAATAAAGATAATAATAAAAAAATATTTACATTAAAACAAACAAACCAAAGGTCACTTCAGTTAAGGTTTCAATTGCACTGTACAAGACAGACGTACTAGGTCCTCCTTGAACTATTATTACACTACAGTAATCTGTACCTTTCAGCTCTCCTTTCTCCACGATAACGTACAAAGCATACGGCTGCATTTTGAACACCGGGTTCTTAACATTGTGGTACACAAGCAACCCATGTGGAAGTCTCGTGCGGAACTTAAATGAGATCTCTCTGCACAGCCTGTGTGACATAATAATGCAAGAAATTAATTCCATTAATAATGCGAATAATCTGTATCTGTCGCTTAACGTGGATTACGCGAACTTATGTGTGCACTCGCTGCATTGGGTGTAAAAGCAAATAATAAAAAGTGTAATGAGGTTTTAAAGCTTTTGGAAATCGTATGACACACTTTCATTTGTTTGTATTTGGGAAACATCGAACGTGTTTAATTAATTCGCACGAAAGCGAATGTAATGGATTTGTCATTACGATTTTGTGATAACGTATTAATATAATAAATTTCTGTCATAAAAGACATTGGTCAATCAAAGCTATTACATTGAATAAGTGTAGCAGTTGCTTAAATGTTGTCAATTGGTCATTATAATTTAGACATTCCTTTAGGTAAGTAAGATTAGATAATAAACTAACCTGAGTTGAAATCGCTGTATGATGTCTCCATCAAGTTGTATGTACGTGTTATCTTTGGCGAACATGAATGTTTGGTGGTGGCCCGACTCCGCGAATGTGAGGAACCTGTCCCTATTGCTAGGGGGTATAGGGGGGATGACTGTCGCGTAAGTCGATGTGGATATGTTGACAGTGGTGGCTATGGAAGAAGTTGAGGTCAGAGATAGAGTAGTGGGCGGTATAACTGAAACAAACAATGTATTGGTTGAGGTTTAATTTAAGCAATGTTTCAAACTAGTGTCAGATTTTACTTAATCATATATACACAATAGGTTGCTGTTCTGTTGCTGAAAAAAAAAATTAAGATAACTAGAGACAAAATGAAACCTATAAATAAGAAATGTCCTCCAGCTGTGGGCTCATGGGAACGGTCCCAAGAATGCTGGCAACATTACCTCTTTGGATTGCCAAGCTAATACGTTGGCAGAGGTAGCTGCCAGCCTTCTTGTCACCGGAGGCTTCAATAAGGCGAGCACTCAACTCTTTAACAAGCTGCTTGGCCTCCGGCCCCCATGGACCCAATGTCTCCACATCAAACGGAACAAAAGAATAATTTGGACCCAGGTTTACGTATTTGTGCTGTTTACGATTTATATATTATATTTATATTTTATATTATAGTCGTAGTTGAGACCAGTGAAAAAGTTCAAGTTCCAGATCACTCCGAAGCAGAGAAAGAAAAACTAAAAATAATGATTTTGTCGCTCATCCCGGTATCGTCCGCGCTACAGAAGAGACAAGGTAACTTAACTTTTGCGATCGTTGCACAATGATCGCAGAGCCAAAGATTTCTGTAAAGTTTGGCGATAGTGAAATTTTAGGATAAGTTAAATTTAACTTAAGATAAGATAGCATAATTATGCTATCTTCAACTCTTAATTGTATTTGCGCAACTATAGGTTTTCATTAGCTCAATATCTCAATAGAGGAAGATATACGAAGCATTGGTTAATATTATGACATCCCCTGTTACAGGCCAGCGTATTTTGATTAAAACAGACTAAAAATACAGCTAAGACACAAAGACGCGCATTCCATACACATATCTCTTACCTTTTTCTTCAGAAGCCAGATCCACCGGTAAGCTGCTCCAAACATCAGCTGTTCCACAGAATATTAACTGTAGTATGATCAACTTTATACTTCTTCTTTCCATCAACACTCCCATTTTGCCCTATTGCGGTCATTTATCTGAAAATATATAAATATTCTTGATTTAACAATTTCAGGACTTTCTAAATTATCACGCCATATTTTCTTTGGTGATACTCTTCGGCAAGTAACTTTACAAAATTTACTAATACAGCAGCTAACGCCTAACTTATTAGCATTGGAATTATGTCTATAATAAATGAAATGTGTACTTAAAAGTATATGTAAAGTAACTTACACAAACAATTAACCAAAAAAGACTTCTTTAATTTTTTATGTAATTAATTACGAAACTTACTTTTCTATAGGTGTCTCATAAAAATAAATAAATATAACAAAGATCGTGCCTACTTCTAATAATGTAAAAAATACGAAATAAATTAGCAATAAATCATTCACTGGACTAAAGAACTATGACCATCGATGCTATAGCACTCCAGTCTAAACTAGATTTATTAAAGTTGTTAAATAAACGAACGCCAGGATAATTTTCTCCAAAACATTTCCGCTTTGATTCTCCACTAAATGAAATGTAACCTACCCACACATATAAATAAGGTTGAGTATTCATTGTGTCATATCTGCATTGAGTATTGAGCGGAAACACGGAATCAGACTGTGTGGTGTGGGCCGGCTAAAAGTCACCAGTGTGACTTGAGCCGCCAACGCTCTTTTTCGAGTGAAGAATTAATGAATTTCTGACAGTTTAAGGGGTCTAGTAATGCTGGTAGCGGTACGTTACTAAATTGGCTCAAGTAACCACCGTTGTCTCGAGATGTTGGTACGAGTTGACACATTGGTTTTTGAGTTGGACTCTGGATTTGACAGGTTTATGAATCATGAGTTTCCATTTATAAAACATGCAGCAAATTAAATTGGATGCGACTAGAACCTGTTTCAAGTTTGAGTAGGTGCATGTACCATAATAACAGTTCTAGAAATGTTATAGTAAGTATGACTTGAATTACAATTACATCTCATAAAATAGTGTAATTATTTATAAACAAATAAATCCACTTACAAAGCAACAAATACCAATCCCTTTTAATTCACTATGAAACAAAAGTCACCGTTTAGAATCACACAAATCGCACATTTTAAACGAGAGTCAGTAAAACAAATGACAGTCGGTTAAGTTTCCCGCGTGTTCACAGTTTTCTTTTTAATTTTGACGGCGTCTCGTGATGCGAGTTCTATGAACCAAAGAAGTTTGCTATCGCGTAGGGTACCACGGCATAATTTTTAATGATATTATTATTTTTATTTGAATCTATCTGGCCAGGGCGTTGGTAACGCGTCCCCTGTCGGCCGCGGAGCACTGGCGCGGGCCTTAACAACGTGTAATAGCACTGATAAATTGTCCTCATGGGTCACAGTCGATCTCAGGGTCAGGACAACGTGAATGAGCGGAGAGTTTGCACTAGCGGGCGATGAAGATATAAAAATGGTTTTAAACATGTAACCATTTTAAACGCGGCAATAAGCCTATTGAAGATAAAAGGTGTTTCTATTCTTTAATTTCTGTTCTTTTGGGGAATATTCTTTACAAGTTTTTCATTAGTTAATCGTATTATATATAATATAAGTAATCGTATTATATACAACTACCTTGTGAACCGCGACAAGTACTTGTATAATATGAGCGACGAATAGCTCTACAACTTACTTGTCTTATTTTTATAATTTTGTTTTGTATTAAAATCTAACTTAGTTTTTCTAAGCTATCTATCTATCTATCTATACTTACGCTGTACATAGCAATATGGAAGCACGATCTACTATGGTTATTTAGCGTTAATTTATGTTTACTAATACGATCAAGCACCAGTAACCAATATACAGGGTGCGAGTTTTAAATATATTTTTTATTGTTGCGTTTTGATTTTTTTTTCTTCTCTCTCTCACTTTGATACATCATTTACACAATGCCGACCAAGTCACAAGCCGCTATTTTTAGAGAGGCCGTTAAAGCCATACATCAGCAGTCATTACGGTTGACTATGTTTTCCTAGAATGGCTATTGAATTTGATCTAGTTATAATAAATACAGTAGTATATAATTATTTTAGTGTATATAATATTACAGTCAAAGTAACCAACTTAGCTGTTATGGTCGCTTGACAAATTACGAAAAGAATCCGTCATATATTTTTGAAATTTTTTCGGATTTCGGATTCTGTAAAGGATTCCAAATGCAAGATAAAATAATATGTAAAATACAACGCTAGTGATTTCGTAAATTGTGTAACCCTACAACATGTAGTGCCTTACAAATAAAACAAAGAATAAGTTCGGAATAGTTCTTCCGTGTTTTCGTCATGTAAACGTCATTATAAATTAGAGTGAAAGAGAAAAAACACGGCATAACATTCGGAGCTTATTCTTTGTTTATTTGTTAGGCACATAGTGTTCGCGTAAACTCTAGAAAACAATGGAATGCACATGTATTTCCTCCTTCCTACAACAAAGAAAAAGCAACTTGCGGGTCGGCGAGCTGAAGGTGGCTGGCGAGGCTCAATCCTGCTCCGCTAGCTGTCCTCGCATCTGGACTCCGATTCTGCTTAACATCAGGTAGAGCAGAACCATTTGCCAAATCTACGTTTAAAAAAAACCGGCCAAGTGCGAGTCAGCCTCGCGCACGAAGGGTTCTGTATCATCTTTATAATGTACATAAATCTTCTGTGCGTGTGTTTGTAATCGAACTCCTTCTAAACGGCTGGACCGATTTTGATGAAATTTTTTGTTTGTGTTCAAGTGGATTCGAGAATGGTTTAGATTTACAATTGCACCCGGTCGGTGGCGCTGCAATAGTCCATCATGGGACGGGTGTTTTCAAGCGGACGAAGATCGCGAGCGGGCCTTTAGTTATCTATAAAAAGGGCTAAAAAATCATGTCTATTGTATGGGAGCTCCATTTAAATATTTATTTTATTTTAATTTAATGATTTATTTTTATAGTGAATATATAACTTAATATTTTGTGAATATTTCAAGCGTACCTGTTGCCGTTATCATATGCCGTTGCAATATCGAGCAAAAACGAGCAAAAAAAACCACGTTTGTTGTATGGCTCCCATAAAATAAACGTATTATTTTTGCTTCCTAATTATTTATTTTATTCTGTTTTTTAGTATTTGTTGTTATAGCGGCAACAGAAATACATCATTTGTGAAAATTTCAACTGTCTAACTATCACGGTTCATGAGATACAGCCTGGTGACAGACGGACAGACAGACGCGGACGGACATCGGAGTAATAGGGTCCCGTTTTACCCTTTGGGTACGGAACCCTAAAAATCCCGTATTATCTGAGCCCAAAACACTATATTTTGGCACTTTATGCCTGAGCGCATCAGGAGTGCATGCACGTTGGAGTCGTTTCAGGTCAAAAAAATGGGTACAAAATCTGTTTATTATATTTATTTTCCTTGTGCATGTATTTTACCTGATATTATTATTATAATTTAGTTTCCTTTTATATGCTTTTTATATTTTTATCTTCCTTCTTTTATTATTTTTCTTCCACCCCAGGTTGTCTGGAAGAGATTGCTTGTTAGCAATAAGGCCGCCTATTTTGTACATTGCCTCTGTCAATTTGTCTGTATATGTCTTTTTGGCTTGTTCCCAGAGGTCCACGACTCTATTGTTCTTCTATTCCCACTGGGTCCATGAAATTTTAAAATATGTTTTAAAACGTTCATTTTTTGTGTGCAAATAAAGTTTACATAATTGTTATTATCTTTTTCTCAGGTTTCACCTGAAAATGCCGTGAGTCTTTTCATCATTAATTAATACCTCGTTAATTATCTGACACTGCAGTCAGTGGGCTGTGCAGTTTATATTGCGCTTAATTGGCAAATGCGCCACTTTGATTGACTCCACGCAAAGTAGCCGCCAGAGACAAATGGTGACGGAATGTTAGCCAGTCATACTGCATACATCTGGGTGTCAGGTGCGAGTTATATTTATTACTAGCGGCCCGTCCCTGCTTCGCAAGGGTGGACATTTGTTTTATTTTTTTGATATAGCCTATGTTACTCAGCGCTAATATAGGCTACATTAGTAGTCTAATGGTGAAATGTAGGCTAATGGTGAAATATTTTTTAAAATCGGTCCAGTAGAGAGTGGTTGGTAAAGAAAATTGTTGTTTTTACTATTTTTCTCGTATTTTTTTTACGTTTCTTTTTTCTCCATAAGAACCTTCCTCAAACTTCATCAAACACAACAGAAAAGAAATCAGCCAAATCGGTTCAGCCGTTTTCGAGTTTTGCGTTTAGCAACACATTAGCGATTCATTTTTATTTATATAGATTATTTTTATTAGAACTAGAACTCGCACTAGGCACCCTGAAATGACGACCATGCCGAAATTGACAAGTGAGTGGAAACGAGATCAACCAACGAAAGAACGAATACTGGCCACTAGTTGGGAGTTTTTTTTTTTAAATTCTCTTACTTTTCTATTTTTCGTAATCAGTAGCTATTGATTTGTGATGTTTTTTCCTCAATTGATTAATTAATTTTATTTTTTAAATATAAAAGTTAATGCGCTGTTACATTAATAGTTCATGTATTTATACGTATCGATGGCTTATGTCAATCCCATACGATAATGATTCTATTCCATTTCTATTCTACTAGCGTTATGCCACTTGTCTAGGACCTCTGTTAACCCATTTGGAAAGCTAATCTATGCTTGAATATTATGACAGTGATACCGTGTAAATTCCAGTAACTTTAAGGCGCATTATAAAAGTTAGCGCATATAGCGCGTTTGTTTGAATATTCACGACAGGGTAATGTCCGACTTACCTTACGTCATCGATAAGTTTTTGTTGTACTTATTCAAATATTTATTCAAAAATGGTGGTTCCCCTTACAGATTTAAACAATATTCTCAAAAGACTTTCTTTTTTAACATCACAACAGGCGATTGACTCCGCTTTCGTTTCAATATCATGTTTGCCTACAATGAAATGCGTGACAACTTTTCGAAGCGTAAAACTAGTCATCGTCTGCTTGAAGCACGAACTCAACTTTGTCTGGGAACAAAAGTTACGTAATTAACATTAAAAAAACAACGTCAATTTCAACTCTATTGCAGCTAATTTACTTTTTATAATTGATTCGATTATCATGGGTGTTAGTTAATTAGATTTTCGGCCGGAGATCCGATAATGTTCAAACAATAGCTTCAGTGTCGATAATTAGGTGTTTTATAACAACCGATCCATTATAAATAGTAACTCTTATTAAAATGTCATCGCTTTATTAATGGAAAGGTTTTTGTCATTGCTTTCCAATTATTGACCGTACAAAACGTGTTCTAAAAAGATTATCATTTAAAAACATTTTATAAATAGCTAGCCTACTTCTTAACTGATCTTTAGTATTTGTAAAAATATTATGATCAGATGTTAATGACGGTAGTTGTTGACATTGAATTGGCGCCTTTGGCTTTCAAAGTAAAAAAAGTAAATAGTGTTGAATAATTTCGGCGGGCTGGTTTGAACCACGATAGCTCAATTGGAAGAGCACCTGACCCGGTATGTCAGAAGGGTGCAGGTTCAAATCCTGCTCGTGGAAATTTTTTCAATTGTAATTTGTTTCGCAACAAAATTTGCGTTAAAATTATATAAACAAATTTAAAAACAGATTGTCATCCCCCTATAAAATATAACCTATAATCCCCTTTTACCCCCTGAATGCTATTTTCGAAGGCTCCAGGCAGGAATGAGAAAAGAACCGCCACATAACTTGGGACTCCTTCAGGGTCTTTCGTATCCTAGTAAAGATGATTCACAGATTTAAATAAAAAACATTGAGATCTAGCCAAATAAGTCACTTTAGACTTCTTGGCGGGAAAGTGAAGAGTCATGTTTGCTGTTTTTTATTAATTTTTAAAATGTGTGTTATGTCGAATATTAATGTGAAATAATGGTGGATTATTAACCGTTGAGTGTTCGTAAGTGCGCATAAGTGTCGGCAAATGAAACAAAACAGTGCAACTTCACTTTTCAAATTCTCTCAAGTAGTCCGCCCGAGGAATTAGTAAAGCCCCACCATCTCGTGATGGTGGTAGTTAGCCAGACAGACAAATAAGCCCAACCACCAACTAAACCTAGTGCACAAATATGTACTCGAATCGAACCCGTTTCGGGTTTGAGAGATTGGTGGTCTTAACCACTAGAGGACAGAGGCGATTACGTTATGCTGGGAGGATGGAGGAAGGACGAGGGATGTTTGTCAGTTCTGTCAAGCCAGTCAGTCAATAAATGACTATAAATAAAGGAAATTAAAATATTCATCTATAGAAGATGTTTATGATTTAGGTAAAATATAAATTACAATAAATTTGCATATCTGTTGACGACTTTTTGATTGACGACGACAATCCTAAATGATTTGTGTAGCAATATTTCAATTTTATTTTTTATTCTTGGTTTAGGCCACTGCTGCCCATGAACTTGACACCAAAGGTATCAAAGGTTTCGTCGTGTTGCCAACTCTTTAGCCTCCGTTCATATGCGTCTATACCCTGTAATTTCTATTCTGGATCTCGTTCAAACAGGATCACACCAATACTGAACAATGTTGTTTGGCTAAGATAAGTTAAGGTAAGGTAAGCTAAAAGGTATGTTGATCGTTATCCCCTCGGATTTTTTTCGGTATCATACCAACAGGCATAGTTAGTATTCTGTGCTAGAGTCGATCGAGTTCACATGACCATAGCTATACTTTAACTAAAGTGCACCAAGCGTGTAAGGTGGTGATCTTTGACATATTATTCTTTTGTAAAAGAAAGTTTACATGCCAGCTTCTAGTAAAAAGTATGATCAAATTATCATTTGATTCATTATTTGTTGCACATTTCATAATGTTCGAAACAATGCTGTAAGAAGGAATGTCACGTAGCAGCTGACCTCTGTTTTACAATAGTTAACCACTTACTTCGCCTCGCCCACTTCATGAATCTTAAAATAGGTGGATATTTGTGGAGCTCAAGACACACAAGTAATTTTTTGTTTTATCTTTTGACTTTTTTGTATATTCATCTCTACGCGATGGAGCAACGAAGTTAAAACAGAGAACTAAGGTCTCCGACATCGCTCGAAGAATCAGCACCTTGAAGCGGGATGGGCCGGTCATGTCTGCAGAAGGACCGATGATCGTTAGAGCAGACATGTATTAGAGTGGAGACCGCGTTTAGGAAAACGCAATGTAGGACACCCTGCTGTGTGGTGGACTGACTTGAAAAAGATGGCGGGTGGTAGAAAGATACAGCTAGAGATAAGATAGCCAGTGCCTCACTAGTGAGGTTCCCGGGTGAAGTGCGCTTCCGTCTTTGGCCTTATCATCACTTAACATCAGGTGAGATCAAGGCTTACCCGTAAAATATAAAAAATAGAAAAAAAGATGCGGACTGCGCAGATATGGGATGGTTGGCGCTGTTTAGGAGTGAATAGTGGATATTCAGCAATAGCTTCACCAATATGTTGAAGAGATATATTTATCTCTGCAAATGCAACCAATCCACCCGATTTTAAGTGGGAATGGTGTCCAGACGCGAAGACAACAGGTGCAGCGTAAAAACACCCCCATAAATCACTTTCACCCTGCCTAGCCTTTCATCTCTTCTGTAGGTAAGTGACGATAAGGTTGAAGATGATAGCGCATCTTTGTCCCTAATTAACATAAAATTTCGTAAGCTTGTCATTTCAAAACGGTAACAGTTCGAAATGTCAGAACAATAACTGCTAAAAGTACTACTTAACATTTTTTTTAAATCCTAAAGTCGGTAATCTTTACATAACACCTATTTAAACATCATTATACCTTTATGTTTACTTAAAACATACTGGTTACACAATATAGGTACCTAAGTTTAAAAATAAAAGTAATCGAGACAGCACGGGATTTTCTTAGTGTGTACCAATAGTGTGTAAAATCGTAACATTATTAGCATAACCAGTGTAAGCTGAGCTGTTCATTCAAATCTTTTTGGTGTCCATTGGCCATGGGTAGACGTCGGCCAGAGGTACAGACGCCTGCACATCAGACTATCCAAAATTGACAAATTTCTTCATTAAATGTTCAACCCTCAGAACAATAACTAACAGCATAACGCGTATCGCCCGTACATATAATACCATGTATGCGGATGTCACTCCAAAGCAAGTTTTAAAAAGCAAATTATAAACAAATTACTTACTAACTAAAACAGGAACGGGTTCCGTAGTCTATGTGAAGAAACTGTGACATACAGAATGATGTGACCTACAGAATGATGTGACCTACCTATCTAATTTATTTAGTTTATTATTTTATTACTAAAGCTTTCATAAATTAATTTCTATAATATTAAATTAATAACTGAGTATATTATTACTATTTATTCGTATTTTTCAATGAGTTTAGCAATTACACGGTGCGTATAAGTATTATTCTCTTTCTTTTTTATCTAAAAATACAGTTTAAAATTTATGTAAATACATATATTATTTTTGTTATTTATACATAAAGAGCAAATACGGATACACAACAATACCTCATTGTGATATTCTTATGGGCTTCTGTTATGCTTATGTAGTAAATTTGTATTAATTTAAACAGGGAAACCTATAATTGGCCATAATCTTTACCTACCTGAAAAATTGTATACATTTTGTAACGCTGTTTGGTTTTCTTAATAAATAAATAAATAAATAAATAAACAGCTTTAGTTATTGTTCTGAGGTTCAACCATATACCATAGACATAAAGGTCTTTAAAGGATATTTGACAGTTAGTAGTATTCTGGTGTGCATGCGAGTGTACACAATCGCCAGAGGTACAGAGGTACACAATCAACGTCCCCGATTGGAAGTTAAACAAGTCAAATATTTTCGTTATTATGTAAGTGAGCAACACATGAGACCGCTGCAACGTCGGTTAAAACGGTGAATGGCAATACGATATCACTTAGTGAGTATGTGTCCATTGTAAAAGGTTGTAAGTAAATTAAAAGTTTAAAAGGGCAGTGCTCCAATGAACGTCCGTTCTACCATTTATGAATAGGTATTGCTGCTTTGATTTAATTTTTATTAGGTAATTTCGAGAAATCTGACTAAAATAGTCTTTAAGAAGTGTATTTACCGTTTTCAACTTTTTACCCGACTGCAAAGGAAGGGTATTTTTCGCGCGTATCTTATATGTATGTATGTAATATTCTTTATCACTTCATATCTCCAGAACCGCTAAACGGATTTACATAATTGAGATGTCGTTAGATTCGTCTTACCTGCCCAAGTGTTCTTAGATAGGTGACGTTAAAAAAACAAACATGGTGGCTGTGCGACGCCATTGGTCTTAGTAAAAAAACAATTTTTTTTTTTCGAATACGCCATTATGGGTACTAAATTAGAGGGCTCAACACAAGGATTTCAAAAAGGTATATCATGATTATCATTACCGTAATACTAAAAAAATAATACATCATCAGTCTACGATTATAATAATTATGCCCCACTGCAGGGGCCTACCTTCATTAGAGAGCGATTGGGCGTCAGTCCACCACGCGTGCCCGCCCACTACGAATTGGCAACTTCACATATGTAAAGCTTCAGAATTTCTTCTTCCATATATGCAGGTTTCCTCACGATGTTTTCCTTCACTGTAAGAGCGTAAGACCATAAGAGTCGATATGATGCACTTAAGTTTTTAAGAAATATAAAAACTCTTTAAATGAATTGAACCGATTACGTAATTTAAAAAGACATAAATAAAAAAAATAAAAAAGAACAAAAAACCCGCCTGCGTAAAAAATAAAGTGGCATGGGTATAAAATTTAGTGATAAGTCAAATCATTTTCACTTTGTGCGTGCCTCCGACTGTGTGTTATGTATGATGTTGCATAAAATTTTGAAGGACTACCGTATTGATATTTTCAATTGTATAGAGTACTATATTTGATATTGTTTCAATTTATTTCGCTGGCTTTATGTAAATATTGAATTTTTATCTTGTTCCGGCCTCAGTCTTCAGTTGATTTTCTCTTTGTTTATTATTTTTTACGCAGGCGGGTTTTTTCATGCAAGTATCTTAATTGTCTTATTATCTGTTTATTATTTTTTATATACGAGTACTTAGCACATTCTTCTGCCATTGTTTGATATTGATGAAACGTGACCACCCTGAAATTGGTACTCTGACATTTACTTATTTTAATGTATAATGTATTAGAAACTACATTGTTCACACGCTTGCACATCAGACTACCACATACTGTCAAATTTCCTCAATATATTTTGAACTTTGTCTTATCAATACTATTATGCCATATATAATATTTATATATTTCATTCAATGCCTCTGTGTTTGATGGTTCAACAGCCCGCGCGTATCTCGATGGACGTCTTAGTTAATACGATTCTCCCAACTGAAGAAAGTACTGAAGTAGTCAGTCGTTTACAGCGTCATCTGTTTGTCCCAGTCTCCCTTTATGCAGTAGCGAGCCTAGGGGTTGCAAAAAGTGCAAATGCGACATTTGTTTCTGAAGTTATGTTGCCCCTCTTACGATCCATATTTAATTTAGGTTGCTTAACTTTATTGTAACCTAAGCGCGCTGACGCTGTGCCCAATAGGGTAGGTAACTGCTTAGACAGTAGATATTGCAGGAAGCCAATGGTAGGGAGTATGCCACATTGAGGAAGGCTAAAGGGAAGATCTTCCTCCGAGCTGGGTGGTATAGCTCGGGGATCGAGGTCCAATTGATGTTAGTTGGAGGTGCTATATATAGCGAAGGAGATGGTGAAACTTCGCTATCGCGATGCAGGCTTCCCATGCTATTTATCGTCGTAGTATGGCGACGACGTCGTTGGTAAGCGTTTTGTGGCGCCATCTGTTGACACGGTTGAGAAGGTGTTTGCGATTTATTGAGTTACTAATGTTTATCAATTGTATTATTGCCTACTTTGTTGGTTGCGGAAAATCTTGTTTAGGTCAAATCAAAGAAATATTATTAAATTAAGTCATGTTACGTGTTCTTATTTCTACTTTTAATGTTTTTAAATTAATTGTCGTCCATCCATATTAGCCAACAACACCGTGCCGTGTTCCACAATGCGCACGCGTACAAAGTCGTGCGTCCGGTGTAGAGTGGCGGATGCGTTGACGGGCCTCTGTCCGCGGCCATCGTGTGTTACGATCGGCCCACATACGACACAATGATGCACATACAATCACATACAAACACAAGCAGAACAAAAAGTGACAAGGCGTTTCAGGTTAGCTGTCATAATATACTTAGCCGTATTATTGGCTAACAACTTGGGTAATCATGTTGAGGCTCATTTGTTTTTAACTCGTGACGTGACGGGTAGCGCTCTCTAAGACTTGGCCATTCACTTGACGAATGTATTCCCCTCCCTCTTGAAAGGTGTGGTACCCTCCCTCTTGCATCCAGGAAGAGAGATTGCTGATTGCCTCAGACGACATTTTCAGCTTCACCGGGTTTTTTTGGGGGCGGCGAGGAACGTAAAGGGTCCCTTAAGCCGTTTGAAACGATACACATTCGGAGGTTTTCTAGAGGGAACGGCATCGCGCACTAGTGCGCGTCCCCGTGCCCTACTAGATTCTCCGAAGGGTTCGGATCGGATCGGGGCCTTGTAAAGGAGGGACTGGGATACACGAAAAGGTAACGACTTCTATCGATATATCTATATCTAACGATATAATAATATAAGAGGCAGGCAGAGGAACATAAAATAATTAAAAACAGTTACAATTTCTCGGCTTTATAGATTTAAAGCGATTTTCTTCAGACAACCAGTCAGACGAAGAGAACTAATACACTCCAAAAATAGAACAATAAAGATATGTTAGCTGAACGCAACTCATAAGTTTAATGAAGTTACTTTTATTCTCTTTCTGCTATAGTTAGTTGTTTGCGTGACCAAATTCATGCTAACACAGAGCTAGTTGATACTTTATGAATGTGTAAGTATTTTGCAGTTATTTTGGTACGTTAACATCTTTAATGACATCTTTATTGGATCAATGTCTGCGAATGTTTGCATAAGGTAAGTTAGGACCAAAATAATAGGGGTTAAAGTATGAAATTACCGTTTTATTGTATTAGGTACTTCGAATTGACATAGAACCTTCATGGTTTGAGATTTTTGAATGAAACTTTTTTCACATGGTACCTATGAAGTTCTTCTTTTAAAAAATGTGCAACATTCGATTATCGACTTTCAGTTGTTTTTTTATTCAGCTTAGACAAGAAAGATGGATACTTCGAAAACTACTTTGTCAAGAACCTCACCTACTTCATTTCTTTTATTTCACAATTGGGAAGCATTCGGCCTTTATTACATCTGGTAAGTGTCGATAAGGTTCCGTTATTAGTGTCAGTGCCTATTTCACAATGTCTGACTATGAGATACTTGGCAGTTAAAGTGACAGTTTTGTATGGACTGTCTGTCAAGGAAACGCTATGGGAACTTACTTGTAGATGGTGAAAGAGGCCCTTAATATTATTAAGTAGCATACAGTGTTTCGTTATTTTTTATTTGGACAATGTATCTCATGTATAATCTAATCAACATACATTGTCCAAATAAAAAATAAAAAATAAGGATGGAGATAAAAACGCAACTTTATCGGGAACCTCAATACCTGAAGAATTGACGGACATTAGTTAGCTAGCAAGGCGGACTAGAAAAGCTCTACAACTAAACAAACTCAGTACAATATGTACACCCTGTTGGGAATTGAACTTGGTACCTTTGGCTCTGACCGCGAGGCCAAAGAGGTTAATATGAAAAGTTAAGGTAATTTATTAATCTATTCATGGAAATGTTGTTAAGCTGTCCGAAAACGTAAAATATCAAATGATTAGTTTAATGTATTGGATGTGATTGCTTGTTGTGATTTTACATCATCAATCAAGATATAAAAAGTTTACTGACTGACTCATCAACGCATAGCAAAAACTCTAGGACATAGAAAGCTGAAATTTTGCAGAAATTCTGCTTTATGATGTAGCCAAGGACTGAGATTTTTTTAAATTCCCGGAGGATTAGGGGATACGGATGTTTACACGGAAGAAGTCGTGGGCCGTTGTTAGTAAAATATAATTCTTCGCCGCGATCTTTGGATCCCAGCGAACCCACAATACTGTAATGTCATGGCCAATTGACTAATCACAATTTCAATGGAGATAAAGTCATTAGTTCCACATTTGTTACGGCCATGTCTCCGTAATTGCTATCAACAACAAACACCTATTCAGGCACATTGCTTATGTTCAAAACTAATGCGAATATGATATGGCTGCGTTGCGTAAACTGTTGCGCAAGCGAATACTTGGTTAAAAGCGTTCCTTGTTATGGTATATTTTGTTACTTATGTTTCCGTCTGTCATGAATTACTTATGAATATTATAGTAATGCACGAGCTCGATATTATACGAGAATGTCCTACTTCTTTTAAAAGGTAACCAAGGACGACCAGAAAATTGATGTTTCTTCGGGCCGCAATAATAATTACTACACAAGGATGTCCAACCACCAACCCGCACTGGGCCCGCGTGGTGGTTTATGGCCCGTCTACCCTATCCATCCATAGGGGAGGCTCGTGCCCCAGCAGTAGGGAAAATAAAATGAGCTGATGATGATGATGATGATGATGATGATGTCTTAATACTGCAGAAATTTAGTAAACTATTTCTTTGTCGTATGTGTGTATTTTTGTGTTGCACAAATATCCCTATTTCTTCTTCCTACAACATTAGTTTTTAATTGTAAATATTGTATAATTTGGTAACGTCATACTTTTTTTTTTGTTTCTCAACAGCTATAAAATAGATATCTGAATGGGTGGTAGATAAAAATGTATGGACGATTCAAAAGCACTTTTCGTAAGTTTATTTCAATAAAAAATTTTGACTTTGACTTTGACTTTAAACGAGGTATGAAGAAGCAACTTGCTGGCGGCAAAGTGAGAACGGCTAGCGTGGCACAATCCTGCTCCACTAGTCACCTGGACTCAGCTTGTGCTTATCATCAGGGATAGAGTTGGGGAGTCATTTGCCTAACCTTTTATTAAAATAAAATAATTTAACAGAGCTTTCAAGTGAGATGACGAGAGTGGAATACGGAGGGCGCTTCAAAGGCTCTGATTGACCGAGTTGCGGGGGAAAAGCACCAGGCGTGCTTATAACCGGTGAACTAAAATCTTTTATTTTTAAAAATTGGTTAAAATATAAAGCGAAACACATTTTAATTTACGTCCCTAAATCTGCCTAAAGCATGGAGGAGCACCAGATGATACATTTTTGGTCACCCATCCGCTGACCGACCTTTGCCTAAGATACTTAACTTCAGCGATCGCAGACCAAAGCGGGTTAACCGCTACGCCATCGAGCTCCTCTTTATTATGTATAACACACACTTTTTTTTAAAGCGAGACTATTTAAATACATAATTGAAGTTAATCGATTACCGGTAAAAGAAGAAAGTAATCGATACCATCATCAATCAGTTTAAGAACACAGGAATTGTGTTATCAAAATGCTGACGGAACCGCATTCTGAGACTGGTCCTGCACTTACGCTAAGCGGCGGGGTTACATAACGCACTAGTCCTATCAACGCAGACTTATAATTTAGACTCGGACACGTAACATCCGTTCAGTACGCAAATATGTGTGTTGGATAAATTATTATTATAATGCAGGCGTGTGCGCACTCTGGTATTGAGTACAAAATCATTGTGGTGGACTTTCGTGGTGTAATGACTGTAAAATAAAAAGTTTATACTGTCCCACTGCGGGAAGGGCCTCCATCATTATCATGTCATCATTAATATCTAAAGAAAGATTATAATAATGGTTAATCAATCAACGATGTGTAACAGAAAGGTTAAATCTTAAACAATCTTAACCATCCAATGACGAATATTTGTACTCCAGGTCAATCATTTAATGCTATAGTAAATAACATATTACAGGATTCACTGAATAGTTCCACTAATGTTATTGTATTGTGTGGTGACAGCTCACATACTAGGAAACGTGACATTATAAATAATTTTAATATTTTGATTAAACTGCAATCAGATACGAATTGCAGGTTAATAGTTAGCGCTTTTCCTTATTGTACAAATTTAACCTGGGAACAAAACAAGCGCATTTATGACTTAAATTTATTATTGTTTAATTTGACTTGTCGTCATAGTGACACTATTTTATATTTCGATATTAATAAATTTATTAATAACTTTAGTTTGATGTCAGATACGATGTATCTTTCTAAGAAATGTAGGACACAGATAGCTAATTTGTTAGCTTTTAATATACATGATACAGTTATAGGTGGTATAACTAAGTCTTTTCATAATAATAACTTAATCATTAGTAGTTCTACTAATGCAACTTTTACAACTAGTAATAAGATTACAACCTCAGGTTTAAACTGAGGTCTAAGACAAAGGCCAAGCCCACATCCATTACTATTATACATCAAAATATTCAGGGTTTGGCTGGCAAGGACTTAGAATTAGAATTATTAGCAAAAAGTCAGGTAATTTATGTATTTTGTATAACTGAGCATTGGTTAAGAAGTCATGATACATCATTCCATGTAAATAATTTCCAATTAGCAAGCGCGTACGTGCGAAGCTCAGCTATTCACGGCGGTTCTCTAATATTAGTAAGAAGCAATATTAAATACAAAAATCGCAACGACATTGTAGACCTATCAGTGGAGCGTAACATTGAACTATCGTGTGTGGAGTTCAATAGTTTTGTAATAGTGTGTGTATACCGACCCCATCAGCCAATTTTACTATTTTTGAATCAGTAATGGAAGATGTACTTAGAAAATTAAAATTAAAAAATAAATTTGTTTTAGTATGTGGAGATTTTAATATAAATATTTTAGAAAACACTTCAACGAGTGTTCGTCTTCTTGCCTTATTTAAATGTTTTAATCTTTCAAATCTATTTCTCGAACCCACTAGAATAACTTCACATTCGGCCACTTGTCTAGATAATATTTTTACAGACTATGACCCTGTTTCTAAGTCACTCATTAGTAATCTTACGTCTGACCATTGCGGTTTGAAGGTGACCTATGATTTTGATATTAGGCATGAACCAAAAATAGTGAACTATAAACCAGTTACAAAAAAGCGAATGGAGTGTTTCAAAAATAGTATAGCTTGTAAAATTGATGCATTACCCTTTGTACAAGATGATCCAGATGTACTTTATAGTAATCTTTTTAATTTAATTAAGACCGAATACAACCATGTGTTTACACCAAAAACAATAAAAATTACTCATAAACTTAAGTTCTGTGACTGGGCCACGACTAGTATATATAAGAGTAGAAATAAATTATATGATTTATATAGTTTAAAACAATATAACCAAAATGTTAATTTTACGCAATATGTAAAGAATTATTCGAAAATGTTTAAAAAAGTGTGCACAGTAGCAAAATCTAATTACCTTAAAGAAAAATTTAAAAAGTCTAACAATAAAATTAAAGCCACTTGGGACATTATAAACCGTGAAACAGATAAATTTAAACCACGGGATAATACTTTCACTTTAAAAGTAAACGACAACTTAGTCAATTCAGATTCACAAATTGCTAATATTTTTGATGATTTTTTTGTAAATATACCTGTAATAACAACGTCAAATTTAGATTCATCACCAGAAGCTGCACAAACTTTACTCCAAAAATATGTACCAAAATGTAATCTTTCCTTTCAATTTAAATACATTGATTCAATGAATATTATTAAAACATTGAAATCACTTAAAATGAAAAACACGAGTGATTTGTGGGGTATATCTATTAAAGTAATTAAGAATATTATTCATTCTATTGCACCGTATCTTGCTGAAATTTTTAATAACTGTGTCGATAAAGGAATCTTTCCTGATCTTATGAAGTTTAGTAAAGTTATACCTTTATTCAAATCAGGGAACAAAGAAGATCCCAGTAACTATCGGCCCATTTCAATATTACCAGCGCTAAGTAAAATTTATGAAAAAATCATACTCGAACAGTTGATGTCATATTTTAACACAAACAACCTTTTACATAGTAAGCAATATGGCTTTACTAAGGGTCGTTCTACTACTGATGCAGGTGTTGCTCTAATAAAACATATATTTGATGCCTGGGAGAAGTCTCAAAACGCTCTTGGTGTTTTTTGCGACTTGTCCAAGGCTTTCGATTGCGTTGAGCACCGGACTCTGGTGATGAAGCTTCATTATTACGGTCTCAAAGATTTTGCACTAAATTTAATACAGTCATATCTCAGCTCTAGAACACAAACTGTTGATATAAATGGTACTAAATCATCTGGTTCACATGTAAAAATGGGAGTTCCACAAGGGTCGATTCTTGGTCCTTTCCTTTTCTTGATTTATATTAATGACTTGCCATTCTTTGTAGAGAACTTTTGTGAAATTGTATTATTTGCAGATGATACTTCACTCATTTTTAATGTAACTAGGTGTAGGACTAATTATGAAAATGTAAATAAAGCTCTTTCAGAGGTACTCCGTTGGTTTACTATTAATAATTTACAGCTTAACGCTAAGAAAACAAAATGTATTAAATTTATATTACCAAATGTCAAATATGAACCAACCGATATTAAAATAAACGGTGATCAATTAGATTTGGTAGATTCTACAGTCTTTTTAGGCATAACCCTTGACTCAAAGCTTCAATGGAATCCTCATATATCGAAATTGGCCGGTAAACTCAGCTCTGCTGCTTATGCCATTAGAAAAATTAGGCAGTTAACAGACGTTGAAACTGCTAGAATGGTCTATTTTAGTTATTTTTACAGTGTCATGTCGTATGGCGTCCTACTGTGGGGAACAGCGGCTGATATTGAAACTATATTTATTTTACAGAAACGAGCAATAAGAACAATCTATAGACTCGGATCACGAACTTCCTTAAGAAATCTTTTTAAGGAGATTGGTGTCCTGACAGTTGCATCTCAATATATTTATAATTGTATAGTTTTTGTACGTTGCAATATCAACTCCTATACTAAACATGGTGACGTACACAATTTCAATACTAGGAATAAGACAAAACTTGTAATGCCACTGTTCAGGTTACAGAAGGTTCTTGGTTCTTTCTTGGGGCAAGGTATACACTATTACAATAAAATACCAAGTACTGTACTAGATTTACCTTTAGATAAGTTTAAAAAACATGTGAAATCTATATTACTTTTAAAAGGTTATTATACAGTCAAAGAATATTTAGATGATAAAACAGCTTGGTTATAATGAAAAACACATACTCTATTTGAATTAATATAATAAAATTAATTTATATAATTTTTATACTGATATGATAGCCTTTATCAGCAGTGTCCTACAGATAGCAAACAGCGTTGCGTTAAATAGATCATTAAGTTTTTATTTAGAGTATCTTGAGTATGTCATGCTCTCTTTATTTGTCTCTGCGGTGGTGGCGTGTGCGTCGGGTCGTTACGTTCCCTAAAATATGGTTGAGCGAAGCGATGGCTGATTCATATGTCATACTCGTGAACGGGTGCTGCCTATGGAGGCTGGTCTGCTCTTGCATACTTATCTTATTTTTAATATTATTTACTGTAGTTTGACTTGGTTTTTCTTAACCAATTTTTTTTTTTTTTAGAGTACTGTAGTGGTACTGTATGACATTGTGGAAATTAAAACTTTTACCTGATGTAAATTTGTTAACTTAGTTTTTTTTTATTTTTTTATTTTGTGATATTTTTGTTTTTTATTTACATGTTGTGGTTGTCTTCTATAATTTTGTGTTTATTTGTAATGGAAAGTGTCCTGCTATGATAGGGCATTTTCCAATATTTTTGACGCTGTAAGGGAGAAAAGAGCTGGACACTTGCTGAGTTTCTTGCCGGTTCTTCTCAGTACAAGATCTCCCGCCCAGAGTAGACTTACGAACCGATGGCATAGTGACATTCACAAGAGCTACTTGTAGCCTAAACTGAATAAATGATTTTGAATTTTGAATTTTTTGAATTTTTGAATTTTGTTATCTTGTATACAGAGTTACTAAGACATGATTATTTACTTGAATTTGTTATGCAATTATCAATTAAATATTTCTATTGTGACGTCACATCTAAATAAACAAGTCTCAGCCCTAGTGGTTTAGTAACCTCTGTGTACTTACATTTATGATAACTTCAATGATATAAATATTTCATTAACCATTGCATGACAAATAAAAGTTAATAATTATAAAATGTTTTTGTTTTGTTTATATAATTTTGGTTTACTTTTGGTTTCCGTAAACTTATTTTTCTTTATTGTACAAAGGCTGCAATTAATTTTATATGCTATATAGTATAGTATAACCATATGGTTATTGACGATAAGTGTGACTGAAGGTGGAGGCATTCTTTACGGAATCCTTAAGCACTGAGGAACTGGCTATCTTATCTCCCAATTGTCGGAACATCACTATGCTTCTTACATTGTTATTACAGCGACAGTCTTACATAAGATAGTGGTATCAGCCTAACGGATTGAATACAAGCTTTACCAAACAAAGTCAATGTACCCCCCGCTGGGAATCGAAACCTGGGACCTTTATGTCTGAGACAGCCGCACTACTAGACCACATACGCCGTTAATTATCTATCTTTTGTTTTACATAATAGGAAATTAGCATAATTAATATTACTTATGTTATAATCCTATCTCTTTGAACTAAAACGGGCGATTGACAGCTTATAATAATGAATGAACAATGAAAGATTAATGAAATAATGAATAATATAGAAATGGACTGTTATACTTAACATATTTCGGTGTAGCAGTTAAAGATCTTGCGACATCTATTATTTCATATTTTGTAATGAGTTCGCTTATTGAGTAGCTCGATGGCGCTGTGGTTAAGGCGCCCGGTCTGCGATTGCTGAAGTTAATCAAATTTCGCAAAGGTTGGTCATCGGATGGGTGACCATTCATTTACCATCTCGAGCTCCTTCGTGCTTCGGAAGGCATGTAAAGCCGTTGGTCCCAGCTGCATTAGCAGTCGTTTACAACCACCAATCCGCACTGGGCCCGCGTGGTGGTTAAGGCCCGTTCTCCTTAGTGCTCCAACAGTGGGGACAAAAATATGAAATGATGATGATGATTGCTTATGGCCGTTCATGGCTTTTAAAGATGGATGATTAATGGCGGCAAGAAGCTAAAAATTCCAAGTCCAAGCCGTATAGTGATAGAACATCCATAAGGTTTCTAAGTGGGAAGGCGTTACGTAAGCGTATCCCGGTCCCCTACTAGATTCTCCGAGGCGTTGGGAATCGAGGATTGCGACATCAACCTCTTTAACAGCCTATCAATGTCTAACTGCTGGGCTTACGCCTTCTGACATGGAAGAGGTTTGGTCTGAACCCACGACGTTGGCACAGGCACAATGCAATAGGTTGGTAGGTGTGGGTGTCTGCCATCTTGTCCGGGACAGGTGCACTATCAAACGTCATGCAACTGTATGTATAATTGACGACAACGTGGAAGTCGAGAAATCTTGTTAACAGCATTTTATTTTAAATATCTAGTGCAGGCCCATTACCGGAGGTTATGTATAAAGAACATTTTTTTTAGTTAAACGGTTTTATTGAAAATAAATATTACAAAAAGGTAAAAAAATAAAAGAAAAAAAAACTAAAAAGTTACAAATAATTTAAACCTGGCAATATGAAATTATTTTTTATAAATAAAACGAGTTTTTTTAACAAGTTATAAAAGCTTAATTGAAAACGTTTTTTTTAAATCTCTTATTTTTTAAATCTTTATTTTCAATAAAACCCTTTAACTTAAAAATTTTTTTTACGCATTTTTTATTTTTAAGTTTTAAGTTTTTAATTTTTAATTTTATTTTCATAAAGAACTATTTTACTAATCAAGCCCTTTCATTTGATACCCATATTGAGGAAGTAGTGATGTGCGACATGTTTACACACCCTCATACCATTCAGCCCTCGGCACGTGCTCAACTTGGCATTGGGTCATCCATCTAATATCCATCTAATCAAAGACAGAATCCACATTCATAACAAACGGAACGAACGAACTTATTTTCCCGATCGAGTTCCTATGGCCATCTTTCAGCTCCATCATCAGACCCTGGTTCCCATTTAGCACCAAAGTACTCGTCAAGACGAATCATACGAGCCCAAACTCGATGGGGTTGTGTCGTTTAATTACCAAGTTCCTATGGCCATCTTCCAGCTCCATCATCAGATCAGCTCCATGTCATAATAATTTTGCATTGTCATCCGATTTACACATGCGTGCAAAATTTCAGCTCAATCCGTCAACAGGAAAGGGGTCAAATTTCAATTACTAGATTTGACCCATATACTCGTAAATAAACAAGGCAAGCTAAATAAAACCGTTTAAAAAGAAAAAATATACACTTTTAAACTTTCACGTTCCATAGTTAACAAAGAAATTCAAATTTCCTCAATAGACTTTGAATTTTATGACTAAAGTATATAGTTGAAAATGTATTGAAGATATTTGACAGTTTTTGATGGGTTGATGTGCGGGCGTATGTACAACAAATAATTCGACAAACTCCCACTACAAGTTATTTGAAATCATTGCAAACAATAACGTCTAAAATTGGACCATTTTGTTACACTACTGATGGTAAATTTTGATTTGAAAATAACCTTTTTTTCTTTTTATCAAAGAAATTTAAACGGGGATTGATTTAAACTTTTGTTGAATTATTTGTTGTACATACGCCTGCACATCAACCCATCAGAAACTGTCAAATTTCTTCAATACATTTTCAACTATATACTTTAGACATAAAATTCAAAGTCTATTGAGGAAATTTGACAGTTTGTGGTAGTCTGATGTCCGGGCGTGTGTACATTCATCAATCAGTATGCGAACCAAACTATGCATTCTCATATAGTATTTATTGTTCTTGCGGAAAGGCCTGAGCCCAGCAAAACCTGTCAATTAAAAGAATCGTTTTGGATTCCGCTTCTGTAGTAGTTAGTGAGGTGAAGTGAAGTGAATGAATGAGGTGAAGTGGAGTAATTTAAAAACTCATACTTAAACAAAAAAAAAAGAGCTTTCAAGCAGGTGGCCTGTATTTAAAAGCCGTTATAGTAAATAGTGTTGACAGATTTTATTAATACCCGGATTAAAGGAAAAAGTACAATTACAAGTCTACAACAATCATTACCAAGTTTATTAATCTCGTAAATGCCAATCGTGAATGAGTAAATTAATCTGAAAACATCTGACCTAAGAGTTTTCAAATTAATTTTATCTTTTTGAAATTAATGATTCTATCTGAGCTTGAATAATTCTAGTCTATGTAACGGTGACTTCGATAACAGATATGTTGGTTAGGGTGTAGCTAAGGGTGTCCGAGACAGTCGATTTTTCGATCATGCTATGTATGGAGTTAGGACTTGTAATTTTTTTTACTTTTTGCTGTAGGTCACGTGATAAGTTAGAAATTTTCTTGAATTCTTGAATTTCGGGGTTATTTTTTTTATTAGACAACAGAAATCTAGCTCCATACAAAAAAATAAAAAAAGCAAATTTTTTTTTCACGAAATGCCAAAAACATG
Source organism: Eudonia truncicolella (assembly GCA_949315975.1). NCBI lineage: Eukaryota > Metazoa > Arthropoda > Insecta > Lepidoptera > Crambidae > Eudonia > Eudonia truncicolella. The sequence goes on along the minus strand of OX438837.1, from coordinate 12,960,972 downwards.
GCACCGTGTTCGCTACTTAAAGCCTAGTGTCCGACACAGTTTTCATCGCCAAAAACTAAGTAAAAGTAAATAGCCTATATACAGTCCCAATGCTGGGCAAAGGCCTCCATCGGATGACCAGCCTGCTCGTTTGCCTCCTTCTTTAATAAAAAAAATCAAGTCATCGCTATAATTGATGGGTATTGGCTAATTGGCTTAATCACCACGTTTGCCAAATGCGCGTTGGCGATCACAAACCCGGGCAACATGCACCGAGGCGTAGGCGTAAAATAACATAGGTCTAAATTTAAATTTTATGGGATGACAGCCCTAGCTGTCATCAAGCAGATTGGTCTGTATTCTAAATAGTTCTATGGTTAAAGTACTTTTAAAATAAGAACGAAATTCGCTTTATCGTTCTACAACGAGTAATGAATAGGTCAAGAAATTAGCGCCGTTTTCGTTACTGGAACATAGAGCCGCGACGCTCTTACAAAAGATATCAACGCCCTCGTTCAAGGCGTCAAAACAAATAGGAGAAAAAAAACCATTCATCATTTGCACCGACACAGATTTGGATGACACATTTCTTTATGATTTCGTCACAATTTCATTATAGATGACAATTGTTGTAACATTTTTTTCGTCTTAACTAAATTCTTAGTGTTAACTCTTATTAATGATTCAGTTTTATTTTTAACTAATCTGTCACTCAATAACTATGTAGTTACGTATTTTAACTGTACACCGTTTAATTGGTTAAGATTCGTCACTAACCAGAAAGCAAATGTTTGGTTTATCTTGTCTTATTTAATTTGTTGTTTAGCTTTGGTTATTTTACTATTATTTATGGTAAAAAAAAATCACTTTTACCAAAAAAGTCCTATGCAGTTAAAATGTGAACACAAATGAAGACTACAACGGATGTCTATAAAAAACAAAGGGTAAGGTTATTAAGAGAGCAACATCACTGTATCGTTCGTAAACATTTTTAGGCTGCTTTTCCACCAGAGCTGTAGGTAGCTAAGCGATGCGCGTGGTGCAAAATCCTCCAATAGGCTTATTTCCTTTGTCTTCGATGTAAAATTGAGTAATACTATTGGTGGATGTTTTCCTCACGCACAGCTCTACTAGAAAAGCAGCCTTATACAGTTGCCATGCAACTCGCTGCAAAGCTGAGGTTGCGAAACGGCGGCGGTGTGGCGAAGGTGAAGGCGCCAGTCGCTTGCACGAGAGAGCGGCGAGCGCACGACGCTTGCGCGACGACACGACACGACGCGACGCCGCCGACGACGCGCGACTACCGCCCGGCAAACGCGACGCGCGCGCAACACGCACGACAACCTTCCAAATTCAAAAAGTGTTTCAACCTATTTCGTGATTGTGTTTTGTGCAAAAGTCTCTTTAAAGACACTTATTAGTGCAGTGCCCGACTGTTTAGAGATTGCCAAGTGTCCGGAGATTGTGAGAATTTTTCTCGTTATTTGACACACATATGACGTGAATAACGGTGCGATCCGCGGCTGATCGACTTGCTAAAATCAAAGTGTCAGTGTATCTTGTGTACCGGAATTTTAACGGACTTGCCTAAGCAGAGGTAAGACCGGATGTTTACAGTTATGCTTATTGTATAACCTTAGCGGTGGCGGAGAAAGCCTTATTTGAATCCCATTTGATTATCGGAAACGCATAGACAACGATGAGCGTGCATGTTTTTTTGAAACTTTATCACTAACTTACAAATAATGGTTACCTACTATGTACGAATTTAGAGAAGTACAATGTTTAACAGTAAGTATCTGACAATAATTAAATAAATAGGTAAAAAAGAAAAGGCTTTGATTATTTCCGAAGGACTTTTTTTTGTAAGAAACTTCAAAAACTCGAAACAAGTTTTTAAAAGACAAAATATGCTCATAACAATAACTCATAGTCGCGCTAATGAATATTCAGAGAATACGTTTGTAACGTTAAACACCCAAGTCTGTAATGAAAACGGGAGGGAAACCGCGCAGGGACTGGTTTGCGTTCAGAATAAACAATAGTCAGGTGAAAAGGTCTCTGACTCATCTTGCGTACGGCGTCCTTTACTTCTGTTTAGAATAAATTTACTTTTAAAGCGAGTCTTGAACTTCTTTCGGTTACACCCATCGAATAATGATGCGTGTTTTCCAAAAACTGATTGGTCATTCACAGTGGGTACTGGCGGGCGGTGTGAAGAAAGAAAGGTTGTTGTATATACGACTAGTATAAACACAGACATTATAATAATAATGACGCAAACAGCTTTTACTATAAAACTAAAATTATTAAAAAACTGGGACTAAACAAAATTTGCCTTCCTAAATAAAAAGGAGCTCGAGATATTTTAACCGTTTTACAAGGTCTGTCCTGTAACCATGGACAGTAATCCATGGTTACAGGACAGACCGGACAGGAGATGGTATAGTAATACCATTTCTAATAACTGTTTCATTTCAATGTGTGGTGTTGACGAAAACTTTAGAAAACAATATATATTACCAGTAATTATTAACGGGTTCTTACCATGTTGATTACTTGTGAGTATCTACAGTCATTCCGTGATTATGGCGCAGCCCAACGGTGCCTAAATATCGGATACTTACAAATAATAAACATGGTAAGAATCACTTTGATGCAAGTGAACACGATAGATTAAATAGTTATAATAAATTACCAGCACAGATTTTCCCTTCTTCCTATGACATGGGGTCCTTCAAACGAGGCGTGAAGAGGCACCTTGAGGGCCGGAAGAGTGAGGATGACTGATGCCAAGTTGTTATCACGCTGCACCAGTTGTCGTTGCGTCTGGTCTCTATGTCCACGTAACATCAAAAGGAGACAGACATTAGCCTTGCTAAGTATAGAGAAATAAAAGTTTTGTAAATATCACCCATCCTGCAATCCGGCATTGCGAAAATTACTTAACATGTATGATAACAACCCGTTTTTAATTTTACGTATAATCGTTCATAATATCTTTGTAACTTTAGAGAAGCGTGCGTTTAGCATTCATGTTTACATAATCGTGCGATAATTATTTATGTTGTTAGGTACTTAAGCAGTGAAATTGCTGTATACATAGCGAATGCGAATCTAATCGCCAATGATGTTTCGAAAGTTGAATAATACGACAATCAATATGGCCGCGTTAAAACAATGGGCAATGGTAAAAACAAATTAGCAATAGCTGATGTCACAAATCACTATAGATAATGTAACAACAACATGGCAATCCTTTTGCAATTTTTAGTTTAAAGTCAATCAAATTAAGTCAACAAAAAATATGAATTGTGGTAGATTTCTTATTTTAACCCATGTTTCTAATAGCTTTCCATTGAAAAATGAATTTTCAAAAATATTAAAACAAGCTTAAATCTTGTTTTAAATGAATTTTTTTGTGAATAAATGCATCTGCCTAATCTTGCTTATCGCTATTTGGATTTAGGTTTAACTTTAGTTCTTTACAAAAACACAAATGTTGAAAAAAAATTTCACGAGCAGGATTTGAACCTGCACCCACCCATCTGACATATCGGGTCAGGTGCTCTCCCAATTAAGCTATTGTGGTTCTAACCAGCCCGCCGAAATTATTCAACACTATTTACTTTTTACTTTGAAAGACAAAGGCGCCCATTCAATGTCAACAACTACCGTCATTAATTGGGAGAGCACCTGACCCGGTATGTCAGATGGGTGCAGGTTCAAATCCGGCTCGTGGATTTTTTTTTTCAACATTTGTGTTTTTGTAATTTGTTCCGCAACAAAATTTGTGTTAAAAATTCTATAAACAAAACAAAAACGTTTTAGTTCTTTAGATGGGGGAAAGATAGTCAGTATCTCAGTAGTGACGATTCCAAGATGAAAGGCATCCTGATTTTCTAATAACAATGATAGATAGATAAAAAGTACCTTCATCACACATTCACCATTATAAGCAAAGACAGTAGGTATGATCTGATCTGGTAACAATTATTACCAATATATTTGTAAAAATAAGACTTTATACAAGTAATAATAAATAAGCAATTTTCTCTCGTTGGGTCGTAATTCTTGCATACTTATAAATGTTCTTATACCAATCAGCACTGAGCAAGCGTGGTGGTTTATGACCCGTTCTCCCTGTTGTGTAAACATACATAGAAAATGCTCGTGTCCCAGAAATAGGGACATAAAATGAGATGGTGATGATGAAAGAGGTTTTAATTTAGTCGGTAAAGCGTGGTATCTGGTGTGGTGAGTGGATCTCTATTGTTGCAGGATTATAAGGCTAAAGTAACAGTTTTTGATGTGTAACATCTCTTCGCTTGCTTTTTATATATACAATTTGTGTGAGTGATTTTGCGAAATGTGATGGAAGTAGGTGTAACAGTGTGACAGGAAGTTAGGGAAGCGCAAGCGCGCGCCATTTTGTAAATTTAATATCGATATTATGAACATGACTATTACTATATGTGACATATTGTGTCATTTGACTATCAAAGGTCATTTTGATATGTCAAATGTCTTCTATAGTCCATTTCAACTAGGATGATCCCGGTGACAGATGTCATCAATAACGAAGACGTGACTTTGTAAAAGCGTATGAACTTATTTGACTACATCAAAATAACATATTTTTATATAATCCATCACTAAATATACTACAATTACTTTTTATAATTCTATTTTTTACTTTAGATTAGGTTTGTCTCAATAAACTCTCGCATAACACACATTTATCAAAACTTTAAAACAAAACGTACCCCTTCACAAGGTCATTTCATTACAAAGAAATACTAGTGTTGGGATAGTAAACCAAGTGAAGTTCAATTGACATTCAATAACTAATCAATTAAATTTAACTTTATATTTTTCATTCTAGCTGTATTAATTAATTTGTTAGTCTTTTTTTATGTAAACATGTAGATTAGTATTTTTTAATTTTATTGCAGCGTCATTACGAAAAATATTAAAATTAAACATCTTAAACTTATAAAACAATATATATATATATATATATATATATATATATATATACTGCCAACACGTCTTTGGTGAAAATTGTGCGAAAGTAGTCGAAAAGACAAAAAATACTATATTAGAGGACTGGGAGAGGTACGTCAGAATAGATCGGTGGAAAGATCAACTTATAATAAATGTCGGCGATAGCGACTCTTCAAGCGATTCTGACAGTGATTTTTCAGATACTTACTGAATAAAAAATTTACTCTTTTCAAATTCTGTTTCATTTTACCGAATAACACTGTGTAAAACATACATTTAATGCATTTATGAACAATAAACTTTCAATATAATACATAAACACAAATCATATTTAAAGTATTGTTAGTATAGTAAAATCGATTTCATTTCCATATATAGTTTTATCGATTACCAGAAACAATCGAAATTATTTCATTGTAGGACATCTCTACAATTGTCGAAATCGAACTGTCACCGGGATCATCCTAGTTGAAATGGACTATAATGAGTATTTACTGCATTTATTTTATAGTTATATAACCTGACCCATTTTTTTCAGAATTTTAATGTTATAAATCATATGCGACTACTGTAAGGCTCGCTCGTTTTTTTTATCATACGGGCTGTATGCATGTTTTTTTCAACTGTTGGTATCGGTCACCGCTTATGAACATCAGCATCATCGGCGGCGTGCTTTTGCGTTGCCAACATGGAAGAAAATTCTATCCCCTAAAGATATTTTTAACACTTGATATAAAAAATATAGAGTTTCACCAACCTGAATGACACCTCTTTACACCCTAAACACATATTTTATTTCTCCACTACTTAAGTGGAATAAAAAAGTATACAGTCTAGTTACAATAATTCATTATGATCAGGTACGGTGTTGCGCAAATAGTTCTTAATACATTTCGGTCAGAAGTGGATTGTGCAAAGCATCGCCAGTCTTTGCGGTGACAGCTCGTGACGACATCACGAAACAAGTTGCAATCAACTTAACAGCACTTATTATCACGGCAACCATTTGCCTCGGAGTGAACGGGATAGGCTGAAGCAGAGGGAGATGGAGCGAAGAAAGGCACGTTTTTGTTACTACACGCCAACGTTCAGTTGGGAGTTATCAAGTACTTTCTTTTATTACCGGTCGCATTTCCAACGTTATCATATATGAAACTTTTGGTCTAGACGAACGCTTACTGGTCTGTCTTTTTTGTTGCTCTACAAGTCTCTCTTGCTGGGATATCAATTGATAACGTTTGCAAACGGGAAGTGATAAGTATTTAGTTATTTATTGACGAATCGTAATAGAAAAATACTGCACCAAGCCCAAATGGATTGGCTCGAGAGCAGATGGATACTTAATGCTAGATCTCTAGATTTACGAATAAGAAATTACTTACTTATAATTACTAGATTCATTTGAAGAGCATTCGCACGGATTGCGTAAGGTCGTCGTTTCGAATATTTCTTAAGGCAGTCCCTATTTTCAAATGCCTTATCGTTTTTAGTATATTAAGCTGCTAAATAAGTCGGGGCGGTTATTGAACCAAATTACAAGAAGCAAAAGTTCAAAAAGTCAAGAGTGCTTATCTGTTAAACTGTAATAACTTAAAACTCAAAATACACCAGCTTGAAGAATGTAACCGAATAAAATAAAACTTGTTGGCTGAGGTTATGTTTGCTGTGTATGCGTCTCCAGAGTATCACCCCACTAAAGATCATTTTTTTATCATCGTGTATAAACTTGGTTAACATAACAAAGCACATGGTTTATGAAAGCGCAAACATACAGATTGTAAAACGCTCCCTGCCACAGATAAGAGTTTAAAATGGATGTATGAAGTCCTTGTTTCGTAGGTTCTATCCGCTGACTTAGTAGGCATTCTATTCAATCGGTGTTATCGTGTAAATGCATTTTGCATTAATATTTTTATTTTCTGTCGACTGTGTTTTTCTACTTTTACTGTTTTGTCGTTGTTATGTCTTCAATTGACTTGCTTATTATAGCTGGCCAGTCTTATTAAAGCGTAGTTTGTACGATCCTAAAGCAATTAACATTATAATGTATCATTGCTGCCGGTTGTTTTTCGCGAAGTGCAAAAAGAAAAGTATTTAAGACATTTCGTCATTTTAAACGAAAAAACTAAACATTACGAATATACCATTTGTCTTTGCGAGGAAAGAGACACACGATAAATCAAGTCAAACAATAAATGGTGGCAACCTTTAAAAACAAAAGGTCAAGAACAGTTTCTTGAAGCTCTCCCAAAATTGACCGAATCAAATGCCAGATACTCGTAGATACGATCTATAAAATTTTAGTTCAGACGGAGTGAATGTAGATCTTATGTCTTATTTTTGCTAACATGTATACACTTTGTTTTTGAAGTCGTTGTAAAATCATCTGTGCCAATACATTTTGGGTGAGTAGGTATTATTGCAATGCCTGCTCAAGACAAAACGACGTCTTACAATTCACGGTGTATACTGTATATATATATATATACAAGAATGTGTATTTTTAATAGTCTGTTAAGCTACGTTATAAGAAAATAACGGACACAAATATTTTAAATATATTGACAGTTTTATTACATCACACTAATAAAATGCGAAAGTTTGTGTGTATGTGTGTATATTTGTTGCTTCTTCACGCTGCAATGGCTGGATGGATTTGGATGAAATTCGGCATACAGATAGTTTATAACCTGGATAACCACATAGATAGTTTTTATCCCGATATTCCCACGGGTATGAAACTCATACCTTTTCTCTATACAGTAGAACTCCAATTATCCGAACTCCGACTATCCGAATCGCCGATTATCCGAATCACAAAAAATTGTCAAAAAAAAGTCTAAGTGCGCTATTATTCTTCCCCCCGCGAAGCCAGTGTTTGCGCGTCAAGTCTTGACTTGACTTGTCTTAACTTGCCGTTGTGCCTACACTGACTTCCCCCCGCGTGTGTAGGCACAACGGCAAGTTGGCACAATTGGCAAGATGTTGAAGTGGAAGTGGAAGAAGAACTTTCTGCTGATGTTGAAGTAGACGCTGGACCATCAGCTAGTGAAGCATTTGCCGGCCTCGAGACTGCTTTGAAGTGGATGGAGCGTCAGCCCGAGTGTGACCACTTGCAACTGCTCACCGTCAAGCGAATGTGTGACCTGGCTGCCCGAAAACGGTTGAAGACCGCAAAACAGCTTACATTGACGGAGATGTTTAAAAAACAATGATTTTTATTTCTAAACTTGTACATAAGTACATTTTATTTATATTTAAAACATGTGAAAATTTCATGTTTCTTTCATTTAATTCAATAAAAAAATAGTGCAATATCAAAACGTAGCTTTTATTCTCTCCAATGGCAATTTTAAAAAAAAAATCCGATTATCCGAATATTTGATTATCCGAATGGGTCCCGGTCCCCATTAATTCGGATAATTGGAGTTCTACTGTATTTGGTTCCACAATTTACTACTTAGGTCTTGGATTTGATGTTGGGAATTTGTTTGTTTTGTTGTCATAGAAACTGTCAAAGCGCGAAGCGGTACGAAGTCCGCCGGGACAGCTAGTTCATAATATATTTTGTACGGGGCAACGTTCGTTTTTTTTGTAAGAAAACATTGATTTATTTTTGGTGTAGTCAATGTTAGTATTTTTTATTACACTAGTCGCCAATGCCGTTCGCTTTTCTATTAATAAAAACACAACCATTTATTTATCGTCCAATCAATGCAAAAAAAGTAAAAAAGTTTCACTTTACACTTACACTTTACTTTGTAGTAACGTCCATACTTTATACTAAAGCAAACACGATGATTTAATAACTTTGTTGGCTCTATACATATATGTATGTAGATCGTCAGGCCTCGCCAAGGTTTTTGAGGTCAGTAGCCTCCTAAAGGGCACATTAATTAGCACCAGGGTGTTTTTATATAAAAACCATTTCATTTAGGGCATCACACTTTACAAAACTGTCATTGTTGCAAATTGTTCGTTTAATGTTTCACGGCCATCTATTTTGTATTGTTCCTTTGTGTGAAACGAGAAATACGTAAAATTGAAATATTATGACGATAAAGAATCTTTATCAGTCTTTTGTGTGTAATAAAAATGACGGAACGCCAAATAAATAAAGTTTCGAAATTTTTTATATAGTGACTTTTTTTACATATGTTACAAATATAAGTTCGACAGAATGAATTGTAGACGTAATTAAACAATTTATCTTTTACTTTTACATATTTGTGTGGGTGGTTTTGGTCATAAAATGCGAGTTCAATTGTCTTGCGCACACGCACATAACGCAAGATAAAGTTGAAAGCGCGTTTTGTTTATGTGTGTTTTCAATGTTCTTTCAGTGAACGTGGAATAACTAACTCTGTAAGAGTTTGTGATCAATAAAATGTAAGTTACAGTTGGTTACTTTGACAATAAAAACAGTTTTATACGTAACTGTCATTGTAGTTTACGACACTGTCATGACGTGGACAGTCAATAGAAAAGCGTAGATTAAAACTTAACATTATAAATGAAACGAAAGAGTAATATTACTGTATAGCATCGAATATTTACTTACTTTTGAAAACAAATTGTTTCTTTTGTTAAATATCACGAAGTATACAACAAAATTAATGTTTGTTTTATCAGAATCTATTGGCGTTTTGATTTCTATCATGGACTTTTGTTGTTGTCTGTACATAGGTCGGTTAAAATGAATTGACATCTGAGATTCTTCTATTACAGTCTTCGATCAACAATACGCATTACAGTTCAGTAATAGTCGTAACACGGACTTGTACGTTTTTGTATGTTACTTTGGCATTCACTGTTTGTGTGTGACCTCCTTGGTTTGTTTAAATTTTCCCTATACAAAAACCTGTTTTATATATTTTTGCACTAAGATCTCTTTTATCGCTCAATGCAGTCTAGCGTGGGTGCTACGGCTTATAAGGTGGAGTGTCGCATAAAGCCTTCGGACAAATCTCTTATGACCAAAGAGTCTCGTGCAAAGGAGTGCTCATACTAAGATATGACAATAATCATTTGGACTGTATAAAGCCATTTCGCTAAGGTAGGCGTAAATACGCTTGTTCTAAATAATATTAGTTGACAAAGTTATTTTCGAAGTATTTCAACTGAAATGAACTCATAAAACAGCCAATTTTGTTAACAACCTTGAAGACTGTTTAGTAATAGAACCTCGCTAGCAAAGTGCGAAGATTGGCAACACCAAGTGTTACTTTTATCTGCATTGTTCCGGAAGGATGATTTTCATTTGAATTATTTTGTGAGCGAGCAAGCACGTGGTCATAAAAATAGCATGCTTTTGAGCATACACGCTTAATGTTTCGTCTTTACGATCACAGCATGCTAAAATTTTATCGCAATCGGATGAATGGTTAATAATGAATGATGTATTGCATGCAACGTTGTTACAGATTAATGAAAAAGAAAATTGCACAATATATATTCCTAGGTGCTTGTTGTAAGTGTGATCTGGTTAGCTACCACCGTCTTATCTACGGATTTCTCTATAACAACATTCTTGTCTCCCGACTGTCAGAGATCCTCAACTATTGAGGAAGGAAAGTATCCAATTCCAGCAACCCATTGCATTAGCGCACTTCATCCGGAACACTCAACTACTGATAGGCTGAATAGGCAGCCATAACAACTGATGAGCTATCAGTTATTAAGGGTTCTGAAAGAAGTGCGCTTCCATCTTTGCCCTTATCGTCACTTAACATCAAGTGAGACAAAAGCTCTATGGAGAAAACTATATTTATGCATCATTTTCTTCTATCAACAATGGAACGTTTTCATTAGCAGTTACACAATGTGATTTCTGAAAAAAAAATGAAATTGAACCACTCAGTGGGCCGCATTCGACATATCAGAGTTGTACGATGACGAAGAACGTGATTCCATTAAGGCTGCACAATTCAATTATATATAGCATGTGGGTTGTCTGTGGACCAGTTATCGGCTACCAGAGACCGTCTCAAGGCTCCCGAGACGGACTTTATACGAAGTCGTGAGTTCTATTAAAGAAAATCCGTTTGGTGTACGCTCGGACCTCGGGCCGACCTCGCGGCGCCAGCCTCGCACCGGCCGCATTCACCGATGCTATTGGCTCAAATGCACTGGTCGCTAAATATAGATAATATATAAGATATATTATTCCGTGTCACGATAACGTGAAATCATGTTTCGGACACATTGTTTTTCTACATTTTTTTTTTTCATAAATTCAACTCTTCTAAAAACGCTCGTATAAAAATAGAATGTTACAATTCGAATTTTCCCAATAGCGCTAATATTGTTTTATTTTTAACAGCACCTTTTTTCTATTGGTTGAAACTTGGACCGTTCCAAATTGTTCAATGGTTTTTAAGTCGTGCTGGTTTGTTTTTGTATTTGTGGTAACCGGAGCTACCTACCTTTTGCAAAGAAACTGTTTGGGTGGCTACCTTAGGAGCCCTATTAACTGCAGCCAAGTAATTCCTTAAATCCATTCAGATCCAGTTGAACTACTGGTCATCATAAGTAAAACCTTAGGGTCGGCAAAGCATACCTACATAAGTTTAGCAGTGTTAAAAAGCGTACCTAGTCATAGTCATAGCCTAGTAGTATCGAAGGTTTTTTTGTACGTGCTTTTTTTTTTTTTTCTAATGATAAATATAAAATCATAATTATAAATTCTCATTTTATAGGTTAACCATTCTTCGTTTGTATCGAAGTGTGATGCTCCATTGACGCTTTTATCTCTAATCTTGCGGATCAATCATAATCGTGTGATAACAGATTCAATGACACACTTGTTTAGAAATTTACAGTTAGGTTAAGAAAAAATTACGGTACGGGAAGTTAAGAAACCGTTGAAAGCAAACATGTGCAAGGTTTGGTTGGGTTTATCATGATTCTTTTTTTATTTTGTTTTGCAGAAAACAGTCATTATTACATACAATAGTCTATAATTAAAGTAATACTGGTAACTGACAAAACTGTGCCGACAGTATGTTATATTATAGTTGATACTGAGCGCACGTATTATACTCGTATCTATATATATGTATGTATGTATGTATTAATGTATGTATACCTACATACCTTTTTTTATTTTATTTCACTAAGCCGCCTAACCAGCTTAGTGAAGTAAGTATCGTCAGCATAATTATGTCTGTGTGATAGTGCTGATAGTAGATCCCTATCCCTAAGTTCTTAGCTATTGAATATTACTGTTTCTGTAATTTATTAGTAAGTAGGTATTGTCGTGGCACCAGTAAGTTCAGAGTTGGACACCAGTTTCTTAGGCAAAAATAATAGTAGAATTTTATTGAATTTTTCCTGGATGACAGCTAAGGTATTCAATTGGTGCTGAAGTAAAAAAAAAAATAAAAAACCCAGCCAAGTGCGAGTAGGACTCGCGCACGAAGGGTTCTGTACCATTATCTATGAAAACGTCAAAAAAACCATGTCTGTTGTATGGTAGCCCGCTTAAATATTTATTTCATTCTGTTTTTTATCATTTGTCGTTATAGCGGCAACAGAAATACATCATCTGTGAAAATTTCAACTGTCTAACTATCACGGTTCATGAGATACAGCCTGGTGATAGACGGACAGCGGAGTCTTAGTAATAGGGTTCCCGTTTTACCCTTTGGATACGGAACCCTAAAAATTTGGTGACCTCTATGTTTAATGATTTAGGAAAAAAGTGACGATCGCTGGTTCCTGCTGAACATTGGTGTAATTTCCCTTTGTAAAAGTTTTACTTTCAGTCACATTATCGTTGTTGTTATCGGAAAATTAAAGAAAGAGACAGAAAGAGATAGTTTTCTGGTTATTTTCTCCTCCGTTTTTATCTACGCTGACCATTAATTACGTCAGATGTAAATATGATGATTATATATGATATATATGATATTATATATATGATTATATATGATTTATATATGTAAATTTTAAAAATATATACCTACAGTATGCAACGAGAACGCAGTTGATAGATATATTTATAAAATTTCAAATGTCGTTAACAAAAACTAGTTATATTCTGTTCAACCTTGAGATACTTCATAATGAGGTAGATATTATCATCACACACTTACCTACAATAAACAATGACTTAATTTGTTCCGATGAAGGAGTACAATAGAATTGATAACGACTCCCAGCTAATTGTAACTACTAACATTCAGTATACAGACTTCTAAATTGTTACTTTTGACAATAGATACGTAAATATGTGAATTGCCTCGAAAATTATTCTTTAAAAGCTTCAAGGCTATATATACATATACAACACATTTAAGAGTAGAGCCAGCTTGACACGTCCTATCTTAGATTATATGAAGATAGAGTTCAAATTTGTACAAATTATATGAAACTGTGTCTACCTAACGAGCATGCGGCCTTTTCACACGGTGTCACCTAAAAATCTAATTTAACGAAATAGTACCTCAAAAATAGCTAGTAGTTTATGCTTTAGTGATATTATATAATTATTTATAATGCAAAGTTCTTTTTAAATATTTGCTGCAGTGTTAAAATAATGATCTTGTACGTTAGCACCTATTTTTCATTACGACTGAAAATGGCTTTTATTTATTTCGCTGGACAATTAATTGGCCCTGATATAAGTCATTTACAAAAAAAATTGCCAAACAAAGTTATTAAATTAGAAAACAAATTACGATCATTATTTATTAATTTCAATTTCAAAACAATAAATGATTTATTAGCAATAAGTTCTATGTTTAATAATTATTTAATAATCGTAATAAGACTGGTGTAAAAGAATAATAATATGTAAACAATGCGCGAATAGTTTCGTATGAAGTGTTTATTTTAATTAACTATTCTCGTAAATTTTATAAACTAATATTATAATAGCGTACCTTTGTGATCGACATTTACAAAGGTTGCGTACATAAAGTTTGTAATCGCATAAATCATATACCACCGTTTTAGTAGCAAACATAATGTTTGTATAAGGGAAAATACTTTGGAAAGTAGGACAAATGTTATGTGTGTCTGATGAGTCAGAAGGTTATATTACCGTACGACCTTAAGTTCGTATCTTCCTCAAGCTTTTTTGCTTTAACAAAAACTAAGCGCGAGGATAGTCCTGAGACCTTAAACCTTCAAGTCAAATATTTGGTTTTGCTTTTTAGTTTAGTCTCTTATGTAAACTTAACTTTTTCTTTTGCCGGGTAACACAAAGAAAAGTGTAAAACGGGAAAAAATTTATGTGACAACATATTTTGTTTCTGTACATTACTTTTTGAATAACGTCTTAAAATGACGCAGTTATTAATGCGTCACTTAACTCAGGCATGAAAGTAAAACAATAACTATTTTGTAGCTAAGGAATAATAATTTGTACGGTGTCGGTATATATATTAAAATAGGGTGATATTACATATTTAAGACCATTGTCTGTATGTCTGTCGGTGACATCGGAGGTAATTATTTTTATTACAAATAGGTATATGTAATACGTTTATATTTATTTACTATATTGTTTTTTTAATTTGCTATGTAATTAAATGATGCTTGGTTTGTTATTAAACTGAAGATCATTAATTTGCATGTCGTGCCGTTATTTTATAACATTATCGTTAACTTAACACATCGAATCGTGAATAATGTTGCTTCTAGTTTTCTATCTTCAAAGTTGGCAAACCCTAAGTGACTTCATACGTCTCAAAACTTCGCCTCATGACATCAGCTCTACCGGTCTTTGTGATCTTTGATGTCTGCGCTTGTAAATTATATTGGTGTCTCTTATTACTGAATACTGCTAAAGGCTCATTTTGGCAATCTCCTGATTTTAAAACTTATCAGTCTACCTTTGTTAATTTACGCGACTATTTCGAAAATGTGTTGTCAGGTCTTGTAGGTATGTGGTGACATTTTCATTTGTTTGGGTAATACTTTATCAGATAGATAATTTTTGAAACATTTTTTTTTGTGTTTATACACTACATTGATGCTAAATTAAATGTCAGTAAGCGGGGAGAGCAATTTGTGTTAACTTTTTATTTTATATACAAAATACCTAAATACTTAACAAAAAATAATAATTTTAACAAAAAGTTTTTGCCTTTCTCTTTACGTATGCGGCAGTGCAATCAGTATATTATATATAAGTATATTTACGCTGATTACGAATATTCATAGTAGAGCCTACCTATACCTACGTTAATAGTTTTGACATGCATAAGAAAAAATGGTTGTTCCGTCTTCAAAGAAAACTTAACTAAAAGTTGCGCAATGTATTTGATTTAAATCGTGGCAAAGGTTCTAAAATAAACCTAGCATGACGCGTCATATTAAAGAAAGTTGCACCATAACAATTGAAATGACCTTCGAAGTTTTATAACAATGTTTCGGCATTTTATTTCGCGGCCTCCGCAACGCTGCATGGCTGCAACTCTAACGTCATTTTTAGATACGAGTAGTAGCAATAAATATCACAGCTGAAGCGCTTCGTGACAAAATGGCGTCGGAAAAGTTCCTTTATCACTTCGTTTGTTTCGAATCGTACATCACCATCATTTTATATCCCCACTGCTGGGTACGAGCCATCCCTATGATATGATATGATGCCCGTTTTTCTGTCAGGGCCCACGTGATCGTGGGCCCTGTGCGTATTGTTGGTTGTTAGAGACTGCTAATGCAGCCAGTCACCCATTCGATGACCGGCCTTAGCGAAAATTGATGAATTTCAATAATCGCAGACTTGACGCGATAACCACTGCGCCATCGAGCTCCTTCCGAATCGCACTTCACTTGTTTTTTTGAAGGCACGCTGCGGTCGTGACCATTGTCAGCATATACACCAAAGCTGGTACGCATTCTCATATGAAGAATAGGCTCATAGGGAAAATGGCGAGAACACACTAAGTTGATGGTTTATTTCGGTTTTGTGGGTTTTCCCTTCTAGATTGATGACTGTCTGGCTGACGAGTGGTAAAATAACAACTATTTAAAAATGCCACTGAGAGTTATAATTGTTATCATAGTCATCATGATCACCAGTCTATGTACACGTATATGTACAATTGTACATTCTGGACATAGTAGGCTTTTTCAAGTAACTTTTTTGTTTAGGTGAGGAGTACAAGGAATAGTGTTAGCTTACATAAAAATATTTTTTTCTATAGACTAGTTGCAATCCCTCTAAAAGTCGTTGTTTCACATCAAACGCGGCTTGCGGTCAATTTATTCTGCGCCATAACTCCATATTAATGTTGGTAAATGGCAACCCAGATAGGTCGTGACTAAGCCCATGATGCAATGTCGTTTTGAACTTTTCGCTCGATAGTATGTAAGTCGCTGATATTAACGATGATCTACGCTTTGTTGCGCTTGCGTTCTTTATTGAGGAGTGTAATACCACAGATTATGCGTTATGAAAAGAGGAGCTCGATGTACAAATTAATGCAATCGTTTTTAATGAGGTTTGTTTTTAGTATAAGGAAAATGTTATTTCTTCTGATAATATGCTATTTAGGACTGGTTGGTTTTTGTGATTATTACACATTCTAGTGTGTGAGTGATGTTAAAATTGTTAAAAAAAAAGACAGCATTATCATTTTCAAAGTTATTCATACGACCACAGTGCAATCGTTTAAAATAACTAACTATTAAATCAGAGCATTTTAAATAGTCAACACGTCGGCTTTAAAAGGTTTACTAATTAGCATGCGTTAATCCCCGTTTAAATTCTTTAATAACTATGGAACGCGAAAGTTTTAAAAGTGTCCATTTTATATGAATCTATAGGACAACATGTACATATAAGTATCTACAAGATACTATCATTTTTTAATTAGTCATAACTTTGGGAATTTTTAGCGCCTAAATATTCAACAGGGGAACGGTTAAAAGTGGGAGGGACGCGTAATTGATACCATAATTATTGTGTTTTAAAATTAACGTCACACCGGTACGAAATTTGTTCCTTTGGCTTCAATCGCACGCTTAGAATTATTAATAATAAACAAAAATAAAAGAAAAAAAAAATTAAAAAACAAGTTTTTATTACTTGTTAATAAAAAAAGAAACTAAAAAGTTTAGAATAATTTAAACCTTTAATTACATTTGATAATAACAAAAAAAATCTTTATAAAAGCGTGTTACATTGTGATTGCAAAAGAAAAATATTGAAGGTGTAACTCTAAGGTAATATGCTAAATGTTCTTTAATGGCAAATGTTCACCTTGGCATTGAGTCATCCATCTAATCTATCTAATCAAAGACAGATCCACATTCATAACAAACGGAACGAACGAACGAATAAACTTATTTTTCCAAGTTCCTATGGCCATCTTCCATCTCCATCATCAGACCCTGGTTACCATCTAACACCAAAGTACTCGTCAAGACGGATCAAACGAGTCCAAACTCGATGAGGTTGTGTCGTTTAATTACCGAGTTCCTATGGCCATCTTCCAGCTCCATCATCAGACCTTGGTTACCATCTAGCACTAAAGTACTCGTCAAGACGAATCATACGAGCCCAAACTCGATGAGGTTGAGTCGTTTAATTACCAAGTTCCCGTTGCCATCTTCTAGCTCCATTATCAGACACTGGTTACCATCTAGCACCTAAGTACTTGTCAAGACAAATCATACGAGCCCAAACTCGATGGGGTTGTGACGTTTAACAACCGAGTTCCTATGGCTACCTTCCGGTTTCATCATCAGATCAGCTCCATGTCATAATAACTTTGCATTGTCATCCGATTTACACATGCATGCAATATTTCAGCTCAATCGATGACCGGGAAGTGGATCAAATTTAACTTGCAAGATTTGATCACAGACAAACATCGGGACAGGCGAAACTAAATAAAAGCTTGTAAAAACAAAAGCACACCTACTATTAAAAATAATTATAAAACGCGACTCGTACTACTATTTACCGAGGCATTGGAGGCAAAGTCGCTTACGCCGAATCACAATGTGCACATTTCGAAAGTGACCGTAATTTTGTATGGAAATCGACGATGCTCTTACAATGTGTCCTGGAGACCTTTTTGCTTGTGTTTTAACATCTGCCATGTTTTCGAGACAGTTGCGCAATGAGGAAATTTGATAACGTTGAGGGGAAAGGAAACCTTGTAGTCCAAGGCTGTGTAAAACATGCAGCAGATGCGTTAAACTAAGTATTGAACAAAATTCGGTGTAATAATAAAGAGTGATCGTAATGCAATATACCTAAACATATATTTTTGATATTAAACCCTATTCCTTCACGTATAAGTCTTAAGTAGCTGAAATAAAAGTTACAACTTTTTAATGTCGAAACTTTTCTTATAAACATTTTTTAAACGTAAGTAGAAGTTGTGTGGCAAAAGTTCTGGACGTTTAGGGAAGTGGTGAATTTGGCACGTAGTTTCGCAACAAATATATATTATGAGTACATTTATGTAAAAGGATATAATTTTGTTGCTTGTCGATTCTACAATAATGTCGACTGGTGTGGACAAATGTTCGACCATCATACATTTGTCCATACTAAACAAATAAACAACCATTAATTGTTACTACGTTTGCATTTTTAATTCAAAACTTATGACTCTGTATAAATCCATTCACTAATCATCATCATCATCATCTCAGCCAAAAGACGTCCAATGCTGGACAAAGGCCTCCCCTATGGATCTCCACACGACCGGTTTTGTTGTTCTCGCATCCAGCGTATTCCTACGACCTTTACCAGAACAGAACGTCGGTCCACCTTGTTGGAAGCCTGCCCACACTGCATTCATTAATAAAAATATCAGTTTCATTCAATTTTAGATTCATTAATTTGACAAATAATACATTGCATTCATTCATTTAATAACGAGCGTTAAAAAAAGTTTAATATAATTTATTATTGCTATACTAGGGTGCTTATTTCAGTCTAAAATATCTTCCAATAGACTCGAAAAAGGGTTTTCTTCAACTTCATCATATTTTTGACAACTAGTGTTGCTTCACGCTATCTATGTATAAAAAAAAATATGTTCATGCACATAATTCGTAGCATGAATGAAGCATGAAGTTACATAATGGAACATGAAAGAATCGTTAACGAAATTGATTAAACTTTAATCAGTCGAGCGTGTAATTTTGTTTGCAGCAAAAAACTGTCCGATCACTTCCTTCTCTCGATGAATTAGCGAGCTGTTCTTGGTCTTGGTGGTAGCTACAAAAACGCTTTGAGCGAGCCTCTGTAATACGCTGTTATGTAAAAAGTTAAGCCTTTGTTTAAGTAAACACAACTAAGCGTCAAATGTATGTACACAGACATACCAAAATTTACGTATTTGCTTCAAATTAAGTTTTACGTCTAAATTTATTTTCAAGTCAAGTTCTCAATTCTTCTTATATAAATGGTTTTTTGAAAGAATTTTGTGTTATCCGCAATAGCCCATAACAGCGTTACCAGGTTTAGGGCAAAACCTACTTTTTTAGGTTTTTAGGGGCTGGCAAGCGTGTCTCCGTACCTTACTTAGAGTCTTCGAGGCATTCGAGTCGAATGAATAGATAAGAAAACGTGATAAGAAAATAACGTTTGATTTGTAATTATGTCAATCTTTTATCACTCTATTGCATTTCTATTCTACTAGCGTTATGCAACTAGTCTAGGCGCTTAACTTGGGTTAAACGCCCCCTCCCCCACGACACGGTCAACCGGAGCCGAGATCCTAGCCTTTAGAGGCGTCCTCTTGTTCGTTCTCACATCCGAATCCAACGCTAAAGATAATATAGTAGAGAGTGGGGAAACGCGTGTGTGATGAACCCATCCCCTCTAGAATCAGTCTTAAATGGTCGATCACTACGGCTTGAGAACCCTTAAGCTACTCGCCGCCTCCGAAATCCGGTTGTAAAGACCACTTCAGGAATTACTAGATGAATTCTTTAAAAAAAGGGTTTAAGTTAATTAAAATGTATATTATGTAAGTCCTTTAACCCTATTAATGTCGGATATATCAGACAAACCATTTCCGTGCCCACCACGTCAGCGACTGATATATCAGACAAATAAAGTAGTAGAAATAAAACAACTTTTACGGGTCTACTCGCGTTTATACTGTATTTACCCGATCCGATCTGAACCTTTCGGAGAATTTAGTAAGGCACGGGGACACGCCTTAGTGAGTGATGCCGTTCCCTCTAGAAAACCTCCGAAGGTGATTCGTTTCACACGGCTTAAAGGGTTCCCCTTTAAGTTTCTCGCCGCGCCCAAAAAAGTCCGGTGAAGCTGAAAATGCCGTTTGAGCCAATCAGCAATCTCTCAAAAAAAAGAACCTGTATTTATTCGCAAATAAACGATTGATTTGATATTTTGATTACAAAGTAGCTTAAACTCTAAAATTAAATTTAGTCGAATTTTTGACGTGATCAGCGTAAACGTATTGCCACGCACAGAGCCACTTTGCATACATTGCACATAAAACGTGTGATTTTAATATTTCATACACCAAGAGAAGAACAAAATTTACATCTAAGTTTTTTTCCATTTGGTATATAATGGGGCTGCATTACCTGGAAGAATACGAGCAATATGGTCAAGAGCTGATCAAACGATTGTGCGTTCAGATGCAGACTGCCCTCCATACTTTTGAATAACTTGTCTTATAGACACCATTGTTTTGTTTCATTTGCCAACACTCATGCACACTCACGAACACTTAACGGTTAATAATCCACCATTATTTCACATTAATATTCGACATAACACAAATTTTAGAAAATAAAACAAAACCGCAGATATGGCTCTTCACTTTCCCGCCAAGAAGTTTCTGAAATCATCTTTTGACTTCATAACAATACCTGTGAGTCCTGTGACAGATGACAACAGATCAGACCATATCCTACAACGCTGTCCCAGTCCGTGTTTATGGGCCTTAACGACCGCCTTACGACCACAACAAAACTAAATAAACTCCTACTGAACGCTTCTGGTAGAGAAAGTGTACCAATAATTATATAGCGGACGGTAATGTCTTGACTTTTGGTCTAAGAAAAGCAATGATTATTTTTATCAAACGCTGGAACAAAACTTTCGAATACAGTATTGTTTTGACAGCTTCATAATCTTTTAATGGGTAGGTTTACAACCTCTCATTTTGTGCGAAATGTAACAATAGTTATTATAACATCAAGCGATCTTACAAAACCGGTGGAGTGCGTGTCGGAACACATACAGCAAAGGGTTTCATGGATTTGAGTAATAATCGTACCATTTCTAATTTTACCCGATATTTAGAAATGATAAATGTTAAAAATACGCTTTTATTTCGTAATTTTTGATTTATAGTGATATTTATTGTTTTTTGAGACACTTTTTACGAATTTACTAGCGTTTAATTTATAATATTATTTTACCCCTTTACATGGTTCGCGTTTAATATAAATTATAAGAAATTTCTGTATTTAGATAATTACTGACCGTTTGTTTATTTACATTTTACAGCATCAAATTTGTCACTGGTTTGGTGTCTTCGAATACGAGTGGAACGGAGCACTCATAAGCGATATCATACTGTGAGAATTATTATCACCGGTACAAGAATCGCACCCTAAGATATAATGCATACAATCACAGACATTTATTGGAAAGAAATTCAGCACTGCAAATGTTGATAGCAACATTTTCGCTCTAATTTTATTCTTATCTTGACGCCAGAAGCATGTCAAGGTGGCTTATTCAATTGCTTTATTAAAATGTCATCGCACTTTTTAATTGGTTTCAATCAACTAACATTATGAAAGCGTTCCCGAGATAACGACGGTTGTTCGTTATTTATCCACTTTCAACATTCTAGATTTATTGAAAATCTATACAAAGTAATTGGAGCTATGCCTGACACTCGAGAAGACTTACTTGATTATGGAAATCGATACAGGAACCGTAGTCGAGAATCGAGATCTTGTATATTGATTTGTAATTAAGATACCTCATTAAGTTGATTAATAAAGCAATAGCTCATGTTAGCCTTGCTGATATTAGCTGGAGCTGTTAGCACTTGGTCACAGAATAACCAATTAGCAATACTGCTTGGCGATGGATACTGGCGATTATTTTTTAGACAGTTTGGTGGGATTTATATCTTGCCAATTTTGAAGCTAGAGAAACATACTGTAGAATACATTATTTTTTGTTATTTGCTAAGACTTAACCGACAAGATCACAACCACGATTCGACCGCTAGAGGTTCGCATTTTTAACTGTTCATTGCGTCATTTCTGTTACCATTGATGAAACTGTGAACTGTCACAAACGTTTGAGCTCGTGGCCAAACCCTTAGTTTTGGCGCACTTACATAAAGTTCTTAAGGCTGACACTCTGCTCACACTGAAAAAATGCACCAACTTTCGTCGAATAGTTTAAGACTATAATTATGACTAACAAATATGAAATGTTGATATAGATAAATTCATGTTTTTATTTTGAATTCGCTAGCTGAAATACACGATTGTATAATTTTGACTCGATCATAATTATTTTCGAAAATACTACTAAAAATAATTAATGTTGAAATTACAATAAAATTACTTAATTTATATGCTTGGGAACCACTCAAATACATTGATAACCGCAATATTCGTAATTTAGTAGCTGCATATTTTGATATCTAAAACCAATAAATTACTAAAATATTTTTAGATTCTGTTAATCTACGGTCTCAATTGCCGCAGGCACTACGTATTTTCGACTTTATGACAGCGCTAGTAAGGGCCAGCCTTTTTGAATGTTCACAAATCGAGGTGTCGTCTAAACTCCAGCTCTTTAAAAAAACTATTCACGGTAAATATTTTACATCTAACATTTACTTAAACAATACATAATGTCATTATCTCGTTGGCAAACACGTGAACGTTACGCGATTACATAGACGTCACCTTGGCTGCCAGAGTGTCGAAAAACATTGCTTGCACGTAAAAGTTCGGTGTTACCAACTCAACGCCAATTTCAAAGCACGGGCAAAATTTCAGTTGCCAGTTCGCAAAGTGAAACTACCGAGGGGTGAATTTTAAATAAGTACCCACTACCTATGCAGAGTCGAGTTTTTCTAGAAACTTTAACAAGAAAAACTACTGCTGCAATTAATGCGGATGACATTATATTGCGGGTTGTAGTTGAGACGGTCGAAAGATGTTTTAAGAATTGGTTTAGCAGTTACAGAGATTAGCCATACATACAAACAAACGTATTTTACTTATTTTATTTTTAAAATCAGGTACATTTCGTACTACTTCATTTTGTTTTACTCACCTAACATAGAAATGGTATTTGCGTAATATTACTAAGTATTACTTAAAGTAATCGTAATATCGTTAGTTATAGAATGCAGAGTTATAAAGAAAGGATTATACACCTTTGCGACGTCTCTTTTGTACAAGATTTCCCGGCGTAGAGTTACCGGAGCCTATTCATAAAAAAATATATAATTCGTAAAATCTTTCAAAGTAGTTTCATTTCAATAACTGCGAACTTGATTAAATTAAGGCCGCGTCGCTCAGTCTTTGTCTCCCACATTAAGGCGAAGACATGCCTAGTTTACCGTCACTCATCTGCATGTTTAGAAATCAGCCAGACAGCTCCATACAGACAGACGTGTAATATATGTATGTATGCAGTTTCTCCGTACACCTATTTAGTGTGAGTGCGTGTATAGATCACTGTGTTTTCTATCCTCTCAAGGAACTCGACTAGTAAGCTGATTAAGGCACTTAATCGGTAGTTAGATCTTTTCTAATTTCCTTTGCTTTTTGAACGCTGTATCGCTACTTTATGTAAAAATATTATTTTTTTATCACAAGGCAGGCGTTTCCAGTTTCCACCAAAGAGCACGCACTGCCAAGATAACTAATTGTTAGTTTAGCAACATATTAATCGTGCTTAGATAATTTAAGCATTTTATCTACACTAAAACAATATCTATAGTAAAAATTTCACCACGCACAATAACCAGATAAAAAAACAATTAATAAAGGTCATAATTAGATTTACTGTGCTATTCACAAGTTAAAATATAATAATAATAATAATACTAAGCCGAGAAGGGCAAGCTCACTAAGTGCCTTGACTTGGCTCACGAGGTGACCGCTATGTGGGATGTGGATTCGACGATCATTGTCCCCATAGTCGTATCTGCAAACGGCCATAGCGAAGAATCTCGACCAAGATCTCAAGAGGCTTTCGCTGGATGGCTGGATCAGGGGTCAGATACCAAAGGCAACACTCCTGGACACGGCACGCATTGTCAGGAGATGTCTTTCTCTGCAGCCTTAATCGCCGGTAGCTTGAGTCCTGCTCCGCTGCTGGCGGCGTTCTAGGTTTAGGTTTTTATAAAAGTTGTATTTTTGTATGATATTTTGTTGTATTTTATTTTTATATAACTTTTATAAAAAACCTAAATCTATGATTTAAAATAAATAAAAAGTATAATAATAATAATATATAATTGTATTTTAATATATATGCAGATTAAACGTGTTAGTACATTGATAAAGTCGTGTGTTTGTTGTGTTTTTTTTTCAAAATGGCAGTGCAAAAGACAACCAGGGTCGTAAAGCTCTTATTTACGGACTATAAAGTCGCGCGTATGGAACGAATGGAAAATGAGTAATTATTATTAACATTGTTACTCACAAAAATGTATGGCTGAAAAGAATAAAACACAGTCTTAAAAAATAACAATTAAATGTAATTTTATGTCATTTGTTTGTAGTTTGACTTTTGGCGGTACAAAACACGGACCAAAGAGTCGTAAAGCTCTTCCTTAAAGTCTATGACGTCGTATGGAAAATGAGTTATTTACGGTGCTACTCACAAAAATATGTAGCTGTCGTGACTGCCGGTATTTGTGAGGAAACGTACGGCCCATTTGGTGGCAGCTGCCGAGCGCTGTTTGTGTTAGACATATTTTTTATTGTCCTATATTATACTGCTGCACAAATATTCCGAATTGGGGCAGGTTGCTCAACACATTTTGTAAGTGTTCGTATTTGTCAAATACTTGCTACTAGTGAGCATTGATTGGTATTTCTTGTAAAGTTCTTGTGAACAATACATGTTGCAATGAAACACTTTGTACGGATGTACTTGCGTTCAATACATGTTACGATTTTCTAACGTTTTGTATCAATTGCAAGCTCCGTGTTGCTTACGCTGCCTCTTAGTAAAGTAACAGTAAGAATTATTAAGTAAAGTAAATTATTAAGTAAAATAAAATTAAGAATTATTAATTCGTAAGATTAAGAATTTGCTTGTTTGGTTTGACTTAAGAGTCGATAATCGAATAAACTGCCCAACGCCGGGCACTTCCCACATGATCACCTGGGGAGATATGGCATCAAAAGCTGGCTCAATGTAATTTGGTGGGTGTTAACGACTGCTTAACGTGCCCAGCCAAGAACGAAGGAACAACATTTAAATTTGTTCAGCCTTATACGCACGCGCCGACCAATAAAAGCTTTCGTCGATTTGTAGCCCATTGGTAAACTACAAGATATGGTTGTCATGTTTTTCTGAATAGCAAACAACACGGTAGCCGTGTTGTTTATAGCATAGCCTTTTTTTACTACAGCGGGTTAAAGTGACGATGAGGCTGAAGATAGAATTTTACGGAGAATACTCAACTATTAAGGAACTGGGCTATCTTACTTCTAACTGACAGAATACACCAATTTTATCAACATTGTTGTTAATGCCAACATAGTTAATTAATTACATAAGATAATGCTATATATATATATATATATATATATCTTATGGTCTCATACCCAGAGGAGGGACGTCTTCTGGTTTATTACCCCGCGAGGGTACATCTTATTTTAGATTTGGTTGGTGGCATATATATATTGACCGGTGGTCTTACCCTAAGCCAATTCAATAGTCACCGTATAAGTTACATCGCTAGCACAAAACTCATCCCAGGTAAATATTATAGAAGTAAATAGGACAGCTTCAACTGCTTAATATCAAATATGATTCTATAAATTGGTTGACCTAATAATATGACAAAATGGAAAATTAAAGTGGGTAAACAAAAGATATCGCCTATTATTTAGTTAAGCAATTATACTTTAAAAACACTTTACTAATCGACTACCGTCACGGTTATGGCCTCATAATAAATAGGACGTCAGGTGAATTTGGAATACGTAAATAGTACATTGTCCCGTCTTAACACTTGTTTAACTGTTTGATAGATAAACTGACATATTTTTGTGGTGCACCTGCACCTGCAATAATGAGCTCTATACCATCGGGTTACAATTCACGGCGCCTGCGCAACTATTTTTCCTAACGTCAATCATGCGAACAATGCTTGTTCAGAGCTCCGCCGCACGACCTTACCACCTTCTGTATTGTCGTTGAAATAAGTGAAAATTCTGGAAGATAATACACGCCATTGTTTTCCATGTCGCTGAGAAAATAACAGTTGAATACCTACTGTGGTTTTGACGTTGGATGAATGAATGAATGAATGATTTGTTTTTAAACATACCAAAGTGTTTTATAAATAAAACATGTTGTTGGCATGTATAATAGTAAAAAGTAAACCGGAATTCTTCAGGCACTAGATATATATGGTAACTAACTTACTTACTATGATAAATATTATTTACTAGGTATATATAGGTACGTAAGGCTGTTGGTCCCGGCTGCATTAGCAGTCGTTAACAACCACCAATCCGCACTGGGCCCGCGTGGTGGTTTATGACCCGTTCTCCTTATCCATCCATAGGGAAGGCTCGTGCCCCAGCAGTGGGGATATAAAATGAGCTGATGATGATGATGAGATATAGAGTTGACCAGAGATCGACGCCTGAAGCCAAGTGTTCGACACAGTTTCCGTCACCAAGAAATAACAGAGATTTTCATTTAAATCTTACGGGATGATAGTTAGGAAGCAGATAGCCTGTATTCAATTGTTGACAAAGACTAAAATCAAATCCCTATTTAAATGATTAAAAGATAAAAATGTCAATCACTAGTTCTTATAACACTGGAAGAGTTATAAGACGCAGTATATGCAAGCAGAAAAAATATTAAAACTTATAACTTTTAAACTGTCATGATCTCTAACAGTACAGAAGGACAAACATTATAATATATCATTAGAGTATGAACAGTTTCATTTAAACACACTTTAACATTCCTTACATAGAAAACAGAAAAACGTTTCCATCACATATTTTAATGTTAACAAAAAATAGTTATATCTTAGAATAGGTACAAACACAGAGTGAGATGCGCATGTGAAACCGTCGCGTGCGCACGAAGAGAATTCTTTGTGCATTCAAGGAGAAATAGTACGCGAAACACATTGAGCTACGCGCACCATCTCAGTTTAGATACGGCTGTTGTGTGGTATCGTGTGCATCAACTATTAGACTTCTATCTTAAAGTTCCGTTCTTTTATTCTGTAACCAACAAAAAAGCCTGAACTGTTACCTAATTAGGTTCCTATCTCGTTTTTTCTTATACAAGGATGTTTCAATTAAATTACGATCATGTTTTTACTTAAACTCTCATCATCAGCATCACCATCGCCGGCTCTTTTTTTATGTCGCCACTGCTGGGGCAAGAGCCTTCTTTATGGATGGATAAGGAGAAGATTGCTAAAGTTTAAACTCTACTCAATAAAAATTATCGGTTTACATGACATGTTTTTTTTTCTATATTTTATTTTTATTTTTATTATGCCACTATAGTGTGAAATTTAATTTTAGCGTCATGACGTCAATAATTAAGTTGAAGGCTGTTCAATGGACACGAACAGTTACAATTAAATACAATAAAAATAAAAAATGTACAGAAAATCTACCTTACCACAAATAAAACCACTTGAACGGACCTTTGAAGTAGTTCTAGTACCTACTACTCCGCTTTACTTAATTTTAATTAAACAAACTAATTAAAGTAATTTACAATTCTAGTAAGCATGTCAAAAGCAACCTAACTCCATAAGCTTTAAGGTTAACGATTCACTCCAGCATAGATTTTATACATTATACCTCCTCCGGAAACATTAAAAAGCGTACATTCACACATCGCGAGTGCCCAATTAGCTTATAATCGCGTGCACCGCCCATGGGAACGACAAAGACATTACTACTGACTGTTGTGTGGTTGCGCAAGCGATAATCGCCCATGACACAATTCCAGATTATTATCGTCACAAACCATTGTAACATGAGCTCTTCCAGCAACCACAGCTATAGACAAGGCCAACATAACCCTTTGCGGTGGAGGGCTTCTTAGTCTAGTCGCGTGCGGTTACATTTATTCGTATTATTGTATGTCATTATTAAGTTTTGTGCTAATCAACATTTGAGTGGATGGCAACTGTGTCTTTCCACGCGACTTCTCCATTGTTCAACTGTAAATGGTTGTAGAAATAACCTTTGCAGTTATATTGACAACGAAAGGTAAAGTTCCCACTGCGTTAGTGGAAAGCCACATTCAATTTATCGTTATTTTTAGTTTATAATTAATTTATGAAGTCAAACAATAATATCACCATAAGCAGCTATTTTACTAAAATGAAGATCAGGTCATAACTGCTATTTTAGGGTTAATTACCGAGTTCCTATGGCCATCTTCCAGCTCCATCATCAGGCCCTGGTTACCATCTAGCTCTAAAGTACTAGTCAAGACGGAATAAACGAATCCAAACTCGATGGGGTTGTCTTGTTTAACTACCGAGTTCCTATGGCCACCTTCCGGTTTCATCATCAGATCAGCTCTATGTCATAATAATTTTGCATTGTCATCCGATTTACACATGCATGCAAAATTTCAGCTCAATCGGTAACCGGGAAGTGGAGATTTGACTACAGACAAACAAACGGAAAACGAACATCAGGACAGGTGTAACTAAATAAAAGCTTGTAAAATTAAACACTTTTACGGATACCGCTTGCTTTGTGTCAACTTTTTTATATTACACTAGATTCAGTCTAGTGAATCGATTTGACAAAAAAAAATTAAGGCAGTATTTTTTCAACAAATCACTTAGCTAAATATTTTTATTTAGGATCCCGTGCGAAGCGTATAGGTGAGATGAAGGCACTGTGCAAAACAAAAAAAAAAATAGATTTTAGTAAGAAGACATAATTAATTTGCTAATTATAGAATAGAATATTCGTCATTTCGTGATATACTTAAAAAAAAATTCAAGTAACCTCTGGTATCCTCATTTCCCAGCGACTTATACACGAGTGCACATCTACTAGACTCACTCCGTAATGATTGACGATAATTGGTTGGCAGAGGCTGAAGAGACTACGGATCGCTATATTACGCGTTCCTGACCCAAAATGCGTCTCTCGGTTCTCGCCTTTCTCCCCATTATCCTACATCTAGCAAACTTTTCATATTTACCCTTTTAGTAAATAACATATAAAATATCACACCCCGTACTAATAAACAGGGCATCGTAGACGCACCAATGTTCGCGTTAAGCCAAGTGTTCGACACTTTCAGTTCCACAGTTTTTGTCGTCAAAAAATAATAGATACTTAGATAGATAATACTTTTATTGCAACACTATAAACACTAGCGGCCCGTCCCGGCTTCGCACGGGTGAACATTTTTTTAAATATAGCCTATATTGTTTTCTAATGTTTACGCGAACAGTATACATTGAAATGCAACAACTTTTACGGATCTACTCGCGTTTATTTTACACATTAGTTTTAATTAATGTTTATCCTGACGTTTCGAACCCTTTGCAGGGTCCGTGGTCACAGGGAGACTGAGGTGTTGGTCGTCTCATAATTAGTTAGTAGCTTGAATACACTCATTTAAATTCAATCTGCAAAGGGTTCGAAACGTCGGGATAAACATGAATTAAAAGTAATGTGTAAAATAAACGCGAGTAGATCCGTAAAAGTTGTTTCATTTTAATATAGCCTATGTTCCTCATTTTAATGGTGAAATATTTTTTTAAATCGGTCCAGGTAGTTTTTGAGTATAAACTCGTTACAAACAAAAATACAAAATACAAAGCTGTCCTCTTTATAATATTAGTATGATAAATATAAACAAATTAATTTGGCGATCTTATCGCTTTTAAGCGATTTCTTCCAGACAACCAGTCGGATGGAGAGAGCTAATAAACTGTGTATTTTGTAAACGAAACAAAATAATTATAGTAATAATGATGATAAATCTATAATGATAATGATAACGATAAT
Organism: Eudonia truncicolella; assembly: GCA_949315975.1. Lineage (NCBI taxonomy): Eukaryota > Metazoa > Arthropoda > Insecta > Lepidoptera > Crambidae > Eudonia > Eudonia truncicolella. The sequence goes on along the minus strand of OX438837.1, from coordinate 12,930,780 downwards.
AATATTAATAATAAATATATATTTAAATACCGTATATATAAATAAACCATACCATGAATACCATACCATATATATAATAAACACAGATTTTCATTGAATTTTACGGGATGTTAACTAGGAAGCAGGTGGTCTATTTGTTTATTTTATTGTTTATTTTATTTTCTTTATTTTTCTTTATTTAGGATAATAACAGGATTTTACAGTAATTTTATTGCTATAGACTAATTATAGTCTTTCACTCTTATTTGAAATAAAGTTTACATGACAGGAACAAAACGCGGCTATATATCAATTCCAAGCTAATAGTCTGTTTATTAGAAGGCCTTTAAAGTATATTTTTCTCCGAAGAGTTCAAAAGTTCTTTTTAAACAGAATCTAATTAGGCAATTGTTTACCATTTACCAACCTTCACGGTCGATTTGACGAAGGTGACAGATGTGACCCAATTACTGATTACCTATTCAAACTTTAATTAATGTATCAAGGGTTTATGTGTGTATGGGTTTATATTGAATGACCGTTAGATGTTTAAACAAAATAATGCGTGACCATTTGTTATAATATTTAACGATATGTAAGGAATTCTACAAATATTTTTCATCAACACATTTTATGTCGCTAATGCTGGTGCACGAGCCTTTCATATGGCCATCCATATCCTATCCATATAGGGAGAGCGGGCCATAAACCACCACGCGGGCCCAGGGCAGATTGGTAGTTGTTAACAATTGCTAGTGCAGCCGGGTTTTTTTTGGAGAGAGATTGCTGATTGCCGCTGCGGCATTTTCAGCTTCACCGGGTTTTTTGGGGGCGGCGAGGAACGTAAAGGGTCCCTCAAGCCGTGTGAAACGAATCACCTTCAGAGGTTATCTAGAGGGAACGGCATCGCGCACAAGTGCGCGTCCCCGTGCCCTACTAGATTCTCCGAAGGGTTCGGATCGGATCGGGTTTTGCTCACCCGTGCGATGACCGGCCTTTACGAAAGTTGTTTAACAGCGCCATCGAGCTCCTCAAAAAACAAAAACATAATAATATTATCAATATTTTTAAATTAACTTTATTCCCCTATTTGGTACATTTTTATTCTTTTGCCCAGGAGGGGGATAGCTATGGCTGATATAATAATATAATAATAATAATAATTAGGTACAGACGCCTGCACATCAACCTATCCAAAACTGTCAAATTTCTTCAATACATTTTCAACCGTATACCTTTTATAAAATTCAAAGTCTATTGAGGAAAATGTTTTTGTTTTGTTTATATAATTTTAACGCAAATTTTGTTGCAGAAGGGTATTTTTTCAACATTTGTGTTTTTTATAATACGCGTAGTAGACGTGTGTACACACGCCTGCACATCAACCTACCACAAACTGTCAAATTTTCTGAATAGACTTTGAACTTTATAACTAAAGTATATGTAGAAAATGTATTGAAGAAATTTGACAGTTTTGGATAGGTTGATGTGCAGGCGTGTGTACATATACTTTACATTTTTCCATAACATTTCAGAGTTGGTCTATCAAACCAACAATTGAAAAACCAAAAACTTGAATGGTCACTTAAAAACCGTGCAGTAATATGCGGTACATTAGCTAACAATGTTAATATGTTTTGAATAGTACATTTCCTTCATGAGTGCCTTCGAACGTGAGGTCGATATACAAAAAGGCACGTTCGTAGCAGATTGCGATGCGTAGATAGAAAACAACTTATCGTCGTTTGTTATTGATAGAACTTTTTGTTTTGCACGTAAATGTCACAGCAATAAAATTTAGTTGTTGCCTTAGCTACGAACGGATTGAAATCGATGTTAGGAAAGAATTTGTTGAAATAAAGCAAATTATACATAACTTTAACTCTATTCGATTGAGTAAAGAACATTCGCACTATCATCACTATTCGATCGTGTTAAAGAAAATAATAATTTGTATATTATACTATATATTAATACTGGTGGTTTAAACCAGGCCTGTGGCTAGCAATGGACTAGTATAGGCTGATGATGATGATGAATACTAGTGGTTGTCTAATGGTAGAAATTCAACCGTAATTTACAAAATATCTATGTTTATAAAACGTAATGTAACACAGATCATACGTTTATTTTATCTTTCGGGACTCCTCCTCCATATATACTTTAATCATACCACTCACACACACCTTCGCGCAAACGCAATGTGCAAAGTTTTTTCTGCAAAGAAGACTGCCAAATTGTAACTTTTTAATTTTTTTATGTTCATATTAATAAAATGTTTTTGTTTTGTTTATATAATTTTCAGTGTTGAATAATTTCGGCGGGCTGGTTAGAACCACGATAGCTCAATTGGAAGAGCACCTGACCCGGTATGTCAGAAAGGTGCATGTTCAAATCCTGCTCGTGGATTTTTTTTTCAACATTTGTGTTATAACGTTGCAATAAAATTATTGTCTACCTTTGTTAGTATATAGTTTGTGCCTGGAGGCGTTGCTTCAAAGCCATACCAAATCTTCAAAGCGTTTCCGCTACCGTGAGTTTTGATGCATTCAGCACCTTCGAGCAACAATGGCTTAATTTTTTTCATTTAACACCTGATTTAGTTAAAGTCGCTGCTATCTATCTAGTTTTTTCACTATAAGTAGGTAGTATCATCATTCATTTGTTGGCGCTGTTCCCGATCTTATTTCGGGTAGACAAAATTCTCCATTCTCCTCGATCAGCTTTAGTTCGTCAGGCCCTGCCAGAATAACAGCGCTTCTACACAGAAGCGCTGTTATGTCAGAATGACACCATTCTGAACATCCACGAATGGATACAGCAGCTTATGCTGAGACAGCCCTTTATCTTCACACTCGTCGTTTTCATTTTTATTACTTTGTGGGGTTTATTAATAAGCAAAGTGTAAGCTTGGAGTAATTACTCAGTGTTTTGTCTCTTTTACTCTAATATGAAATGAAGTTTACACATGATGGGAACAAAACACGGAGTAACTACTCCAAGCTTACACTTTCTTTATTAATACGGGGGTGTAAGTTTAACTATTGCTTTTTTTTCTTTTGTCCTGTTTACTGTCTGTCTTATTTGTTTTGTATATCATTTATGTGTGTGTTTGTTCATAAATAATAATAATAAACTTTATTTGCACACAAAAAAGGCAAAGATACAGACAAATTGACGAAGAGATATAAGTACAAAATAGGCGGCCTCATTGCTAACAAGCAATCTCTTCCAGGCAACCAATAAATGTTTTTTCTTTCTTAATTTCAGGAGGTAATGACATGCCTGCGCAGTTTCTTCACCTTTGTCCTTTGACATTTTATCTTTTATTATCACTGTCATCATAATATATTTCCTACTGCGACTGATTTATAAAGGTTGGCCAACTGAGTGGACTGCGCGGTGGCAACACAGATTGCGAATGTCTAATAGGGTTTGCCCAACCGTCTCGTGCGACGCGGCGTTCTGTGCAGATTTGATGCTCAATTTGGTAAAGCCGGTGTTGATAATAAACTGAAATGTTGAAGAGGTTTTTATGCTTGAACGAAATTTTTAATAGAAAGGTTTCGCTGCAATCGCATTTGGATTGGCAAAGTTGGTCCAGTTCTTATATAATGAAAAGAAGGTGTAACTAGTCCTCGGAGTGCTAACTTTATTATAATAACAGTGATATTAAGAGCTGATACTATAAGATTTTTTTTTTATATTGTAACCCTAAACTAAATACGGTCTTACTAATTTGGATTGCATTTTAGCTCCATCATACTAAGATTCAGCCAAAAAGCCTTCTAAAATATCTATATCTAACCAATAAAATTTATTCCACCAATTGTACGTTACATACCTCCTTGTTCGCGGTCATTATCGTGTTTCTTTTCAAAGCGGCACTGTAGTGACAGCTACAAGTGGCTTAGCCTCGAGCCAGTGGTAACACTTGCGATGTCAAAGTTGAAGGTTTACGCACAGCTGTCGCTTTCTGCTGCGTTTACTGGTTGAGCTGAGCACAAATGCTGTGACAGGTATCGCATTGATCAGTCTCGTAGTGTTACCTTGGAAATGTCCTCATCTCCAAGGTGATATTTCATTGCTGATTACAGAGTTATATATCATTTCTCAGTTATGGTAACTAAAGCAGATTGTGTAATAAAAGAGTGTTTTGACACGTTCAGCGCTAGGAGATATTTATTCACACCTAGCTGACCCGGCGGACTTCGTACCACTTTGACAGTTTCTATGACAACAAAACAAACGAATAGTGGAACATTTTGTATTGGAAAATTAAATTGTCGTTTTTAGCATTTCGTCCGTTACTTATTATTTATGTTTCTCACCGTTTAAACCTTCCACAAATATTTCAAAATCAAAATTTGCCGAATTGGTCCAGCCATTCTTGAGTTTTAGCGAGACAAACGAACAGCAATTGATATATATATATATATATATATATAAATAAGTTAATCGGGTTAAGTTAAGAAATAGTACCGCGACTACTTGCACAGTACTTCAGGCGCAGTGCCTTTTGGGAGTGTTTAAGAGGACAAAAGCATTAAAGTTATATCATACCGAATTAGAACACGGCTTTTACTCTACTAAGAAAGCTAGCACAAGACATTACAAACCACAAGTGGTTTGTAGTGGTTGTACAAGTAGTGCTAGTAGTGATTATTCGATCAAGTTAAAAGAAATTATAAAAAAGATGGAGTAGTTCGATGGCGAAGTGGTCAACGCACCCGGTCTGCGAGTGCTGAGGTTAAGCAACTTTCGCAAAGGCCGGTCATCCGATGGGTGACCAAAAATGTATCATCTCGAGCTCCTCCGTGCTTCGGGCACGTGAAGCCGTTGGTCCCGGCTGCATTAGTAGTCGTTAACAACCACCAACCCGCAGTGGGCCCGCGTGGTGGTTTATGGCTCGTTCTCCCTAGCCATCCATAGGGAAGGTTCGTGCTCCAGCAGTGGGGACATAAAAATTAGCTGATGATAATGATGATGATGATGATAATAAAAAATGAGTGAGCCTTACAGTAGTCGCATATGATAACATTTGACATCTCACCTTAGTAATAAGCTATTTTAATATTATATTTTGAAAAAAATGGGTCAGGACATCATTTTATAACTTTAAAATAAATGCAGTAAATACTCATTAGAAGACATTTGACATATCAAAATGATCTTTGATAGTCAAATGACACAGTATGCCACATATAATAATACACTTTGTCTTTTGTTTTTGTTTTGTATTGTTATTGTGAATATCGTGTTCCTAATTTTGTAGTGTGTGCCAATAAATGTATTTCATTTAATTTAATTTTCAATTTCATATGTCATGTTCATAATATTGATTTCAAATTTACAAAATTGCGCGCACTTGCGCCCTTCCCCGACTTCCTGTTGCACTTTTACACATACTTCCGTCCCATTTCACAAAATCACTCCCACAAATTGTTTATATAGAAAGCGAGTGGAAAGATGTTACACATCAAAAACAAAACAAGGTTTTTTACAAGTTTGTCATTGGATAGGTAACGCGACTCGATCGAATTGTGAATAAAAACTATTTTCTCTCTGACAAACAATGCTATAGGTTTAAGTATTTAATAAATCTTAACGTCCCAAGTAAACTTTGAAGAAAAAAAGTGTAGGCATTACAAATTATTATTAATCTTCAAATTTTCTTTTTATTAACTAAATTATCTACTGGATGAAAGGTGAATATCTATATCGATCTATATCGGAGCAGTAGTTTCTATGAGTACCGTTCCAAACATTTTTGAAAGGAAAACCTGTTACAAACACTCGCCTTTTATACAATCTGGATCGATGTAGGACATCACTGATCATAGCGATTGCGATACATTGTTTGATGCGTAGGTGCTTAAAGGTTGAAATCGCTGATTAAATCAACAAATTTCTTTAAAAATACGATTTAAAAAGGGAATTAAAGTTTAATCTTTTGTTTTTTGGATATAATTTTTGTTTCCCGTAAAACAAGTTAATCTGATAGATTTACTAATTAAAAGAAATTATCCGATTGGACATAGGCTAGACCTAGTGATTGGGAAATATGTGAATAGGGTTGTGAGCTGCATTTTTTTAGTTATCTCTTATTTGTATCATAATTATAATGTTCCTGTTCCTAATAAATAAAAATAAGTAGCAACTATTAATGATAAACATAAATTACATAAACACGATCCTGTTTTGTTTCTAATCAAAAATTTAAACAAGCGCATCACTGACTTTAGCATCTTGCATCGTCTCGCTTCTCCCTAGCACCACGTGACAGAAATCATGACGAAGTTTTTCACCAAGGAGTTGTCATGATCTACTTGTTCGCAGTCTCACAGGCGTCCAATCAAGAGTATCGTACGGGCAGGCGAGGAGAAATCGCGGCGACAAAAACTATGGAGGTCTCAGCTGACGGAATCGGCGCCGCTCAGTTGTGACTGTCTTCTTAGTAAGCTGATAATTATGGCTGATGTGCTGTTTTTCAATGTAATTCATAGTAGTGAACTGACTACGTAAAGTTTGAGCTATAGTCAACCGTAAACACATTTCCTGGGAGGCAATTTTTGAATATTATCGTTGCGTTTGAAATAATTTTTGAATTTAATACAAATTATAAATAAACTTTACGCAACATTTTATTGTAAAACAAATTACTGCAATTCGGAAAAGTGTTGAACAAAAAAAAACCTAAAGAGCCTTATTCAATGTCAACAACAACGTTATTACTTTTAAGATCGGATGTTGATGATGTAGACGTTGACATTGAACAAGGCTTCCTTGGCTTACAAAGTAAGAGCAGATAGTGTTGAAAAAATTTGCATAGGTCGGACCAATCTTCAATAGCTTAATTGGAAATGCACGTAACCGATGTCTTAGGGCGCGGGTTCCAATCCCCCTTGTGGAAGTTTTTAATACTTTTCCGAATAGATACAGATTGTTTGTAATCTTTAAGTGTCAAAATAGTCACCAGTTACCTCGAAGACGAAAGTAAAAGCAATCTAATTATTAGATATTTTAACTAAGGATTTATGAACAACGACTAAAAATCCTAACCTAACAGTTAGTAACAAAATAACCGGTGTTATTGTATTATCGAAGTTTTACAATAAATATTACAACCTCCATGGGCGCAATAGCAAATAAAAAATAACAAAGACACAAATCACTAGACCTGAACAAATGTTTGCGCTATGGCAATCTGATATTTTATCTTTCAATCAACAATCTTTTCGAATAATAAATATTGCGGACAGCAATCGAAATCGACTGCGAGTAAATATGTGAAATTCATTTTACTTTTTTATTTTCAAGTGCTAATTGCTGCACTGAAGCTAAATTAAACATTCATAAAATTTTATAAAATACAGTGAAAAAATTAAACGCCCTCCCGACCCAGCCAGGAATCGAACCTGGGTCTTCCGCAATCCGGGCGGCTGCACTGACCGCTATGCTACCGGGAAGGCTGACGTAAGCGCTGAATTTTGTCACTGCTATTTTAATATTTTTGAGTGCTTTAAGCGGCACTAGCGCCATCTATCCAATCGGTTGTTGCAACCGATGGCCAATCATTATATATATTATATTTTACATTTATTGATTTCACTTAACATTTAGCATTACTTACATTAGCAACTTTAGGAAACAATATTTGAAATGTTTTGTTTTAATATATTATTTGTTACCATTATCCAAAGCTTTTTAATTTATCTAAAAATTATCTGAAAATTATAAAATTCTAAAAATTATAAATATTATAATCTAAAAATAATAAAGTAAATGTATAAGTATAGTGTTTTGCTAATCAATAATTATTTCAATGTTCGTGTATCCTCTGTCACAGCACTTACCAAACCATACCCAACTAATACTTAGATTCATGTGCTTTTCTAAAAATAAGTCTAAACAAAAGAGTTGTAGGTCACAACCTCATTTTGCTAACATCTCTGTTTTCCATTGCAGGTCAGTCTACAAGCAATGCGACAGGTAACAGACTCGAGTTAAAAGAAAAAGTGTCAACCGCAGACGACAAGAAAGAAAGTAAAACAACAATCAAATTTTGTTACACCAACGTCTTAAAAGTCAGTCAACCAAAGGCTTCGCGGTAACTAAGGCGTGAAAACGACCTTAACACTGCTAGGAAAAACTTTTCTAGACTAGAACAAACAAAACTATTTATATTCTTTTTTAAGGACTTAGCAAGTGGCATAATGAATCCTATTAAAATAATAAAATAAAAAGTAGGTGTAACATGATTTCTTGGTTTAGTTTTATATCTGACTAGAAGTAGCTACAACGCATCTTAGCACTGGCAGGCACAATATATTTAGAGAAGTTATGACAACTACTTTTTAATTCGATATTCAAATGTCAAGAACCTACGATGAGTACACACGCGCACATACAGTAAATAATTTAATTTTCAAAAGTGTTCTAATTCTAATATTTAAATCGGTGAGTTGAGAACTTAAAGGTATACTGATAAGGCTCAAAACGCTTTGCATTACTGTTTCACAGACAATGTCAGTTGTTTTCGAAATCGCAGGTGATGTGGAAAATTTATAGATTTCGTGTTCGGTCGATGGCCAGTGTGACCGATCGGTGATCATTCTTAGCGCTATGTCTCAGACTCTTGAGTTTCTTTTCGATTTTTTCGATAGGTACCGTTAACAGTTATTGAATAGCAAGCAACTGATGTATTAAGCTTTTAGCAACGTGATCTGTTTTTAAATTGCGCTTGTTTTGGCATTGCAACAATTTGGATTAAATTGTAATATATTTAATTATTGTAATTGGTTATGTAACCGTTTTAATTAAATTAAATTAAATAAATACATGTTCTTAATCTATATGTTCAAGATAATTTGATAGGTGCTACGTTTTTTATAAATGTACATTTAAAATGAGTGACATGACATTTAGAATCAATTATAAGTGGTCGCATTGGTTTATGGATTAGTACAGTCAAACATAGAATTCGTACTTTATTATTTTGTTAATTGAAATGATAAATCATTACACATTTTTTTTAAATAGAAACATTTTTAGAGATTTTTTTTTTGAAACGTTCACTGATTATTTAATTTTTATTATGATATGTAATACAGCAGTTTATTTAAACAAAATAGTTTATGTTATTGGATTTTGGTCATGTTAGTAGAACAACAAGAATATGTTTATCAAAATTGAGTCACATTTAAAATAAGAGATGTCCAACCAAAAAGTCAGAACTCAAATTATATTGTCACGTTTTGTTTTTAATAAAGAACTTGTGACGCAATTACTTTGTCTGAGGAGTCAAGGACCCCGGTGTGTGCGTTACTTTAATAGTTCGTTTCCAGTTTGTTAATTCTTGCACGGAATGATTCCTACTGATATGATCTATTCCTGTTGGATTTCAAAACTTGAGTCAGTCACGAGTACACTTGAGATGTAAAGATACGTAAACAATGCTTCTTTATAAATTGAACCAGCTGTTTTCTTTATTTTGATATTCTTGATTTAAGTTGGAAATGATATAAAATAAATAAATAAATTAATAAAGGTCTTACAATAACTATGTCAGTAAATTAAATTTGTTATGAAAATAAAAGTTAATAAGGGTTTTGTCACAGATTAAATAAATAATAACTTCTTTTTTATATGAAACATAACATAACTAACTACATTAAAGAAAAAAAATAATTAAGATAACTAAAGACAAAATAAAACCTATAAATAAAAAATGTCCTCCAGCTGTAAAAATAAAATTAATTTAAATTTAATTAATACCATTTCACAAAAACACAAATGTTGAAAAAAATTCCACGAGCAGGATTTGAACCTGCACCCTTCTGACATACCGGATACCATACCATATTACTATCGGATGTTAATGACGGTAGTTGTTGACATTGAATGGACTGGCTTTCAAAGTAAAAAAGTAAATAGTGTTGAATAATTTCGGCTGGCTGGTTAGAACCACGATAGCTCAATTGGGAGAGCACCTGATCCGGTATGTCAGAAGGGTGCAGGTTCAAATCCTGCTCGTGGAAATTTTTTCAACATTTGTGTTTTTGTGATTTGTTTCGCAACAAAATTTGCCATACGATTATATAAACAAAACCAAAACATTTTATAAATAGCTTGCCTACTTCTTAACTGATCTTTAGTATTTGTAAAATATTATGATCGGATGTTCATGACGGTAGTTGTTGACATTGAATGAGCGCCTTTGACTTTCAAAGTAAAAAAGTTAATAGTGTTGAATAATTTCGGCGGGCTGGTTAGAACCACGATAACTCAATAGGGAGAGCACCTGACCCGATATGTCAGAAGGGTGCAGGTTCAAATCCTGCTCGTGGATTTTTTTTCAACATTTGTGTTTTTGTAATACTATTTCCATTAAAATTAAATATTTACATTTTAATCGACTCTGAAATGGTATTAACTAATAATACCATTTCAGAGTCGATATATATTCGTAATATTTGTAAGTATAGAGAAACACTATTAGCCATGTAATAACACATTGAAAATATTTTCGTTTCTTACACAGCGAACAATAATTATGCCGTATCAGGGAGTTCTATTTTATAGGTGTAATCGTTTACGGAGATTATTGCCGTATCAAATGTAAACGTGTTGCCTTTTTCAAACCGAACCAAGGAAAAGTAGAATCGCATGTTCTATAGTAATATGAGTAACACGTCTCAATTTATACGCCATTATGATATTGTAAATGATTTTGTACAAAAACAAAACGAGATTACTCCAAAAAAGTTTTCTGTATAGAATTAAAAAGTTTCGAAATTTAAGCTGGCCGCTTTAACAAAAGCTTCCTACAAACAATACTCGTACAAGAAATGCAATAACTAGTAATTCACGATTAAATCATGACTTGGCCGTGTTTAAAAATGGAACACAAATAATTTTATTTATTTTTAAAATGGAACCGACAAAATCAGATAACTAAATGCATTTTTTAATGGTTGGTTGCGGTGTGAGCATAGCCAATTTTAGAGTTGTGAAAAGATATGCCTGTTTTATAAATTTTTCTTATATCACATTAATATTCAGCAAAACAGAATTTGTAGAAACTAAAATTACAAACACACCTCACCGTAATCTACTTAAAGCTATTAGCAATAAATCAAAATAAGTTGGTTAACAATAATAGCTGCCACACATCATTTTAATATCAATGCATAATTGAACCATTGTTCGACTTTCCAAGCTAACCTTGCTATTGCCAAGGTCATCCACCGGTCCACCTCGGTAGCTGATCACAAGTACCAGTACTGGATCCTGTTGCGGTTTAGGTGTCAATGTTGACTTTATACTTTTTAATTTGTTTATCAAAGTACCAGACCATCGACAAGGGATGTTAGGAAATTATACACCGTAAAGTGACTAATGGGGTTTTTTGCGAGAAAGTGAAGAGTCCTGATGCACGTGCATGATTGTTTGCATAACAAACAAAATATGATGATTATCATCTATTTATTAAATAAACAAAGGCAATGTTTCACAAACATACTGGCAATCGCGCCATGCCATTAAATAAGAAAAAATAGTGGATAGTGTAAGATTTCACCTAATATATTAACTTTCATGTTCCGTCCGACTTGTAACTTCGGTGTTAACTTTTAGTTGAAGAGTAAAGAAACAAATTGTAATTTAGTAAATTCTTAATGTACATTAGAATGTACTAATAGTACGTATACTAAGTACACAATCGTTAAACGATTATTTTTATAAAAAACGCCTCTACATGATTATCGAAATTTTAGTCCAGTGGTAACCACTACAAGTGTTAGACTATTGTTGGCTATTGCAGCTCTAAATGGATTTAAAATAAAGCATTTCGAAGTGAATACAGCATTTATATATGGAGAACGTCATTGTGTAATGCGTTAGTGAGAAGCCATCTAGAATGTAACGCAGTCATTTGGGCTCATCGTATTCATAAGCATAATTAATCAATCATTTTGTTTAAGTGACAAGACGGTGGACTTAATGCGCTAAGTCATTATGTATAAGTCGATAAGTACGTGTCGAATATATAATACCGGGTTGTCTAATTTGCATAGACCTTTATTTTCTGCCACTCTTATCTCTAACGTTAGAAGTCAAAACACAACATTGTTACTAAGCTATTATATGATTGTTCAAGCGACAAACTTAGGTTAGCATGTGGTAGGTAGCCAAGCTGACTTAAAACAAAACCCTTCCAGCAAATAAACAGATAACAAAAATAATCATCACCCTCGCTGGAAGTCAAACCTTAAGGTGGAAGCTGGTTATTAACTCTAGAACACGAAGCAATATTAGTATACGTCATCACATCACATCGTCAGCTCATTTTTTGTCCCTACCGCTGGAGCACGAGCCTTCCCTATTGATGGATAGGGAGAACTGACCATTCACCACGCCATATACCACGCGGGCATACCCAGTGCATATTATTGAATGTTAACGACTGCTAATGCAGCCGGGACCTAACGGGCTTTAAACGGATGATAAACTTTTGGTCACCCATCCGACGACCGGCCTTTCCGAAGGTTGCAAAACCATAGCAATCGCAGATCGGGCGCTTTAACCACTGCGCCATCGAGCTCCTTCGTGATACATCCTCATTTTAAAATAATGCTTCCATTATTTAGAAATAAGGACTGTCAAACAGCCGTTAAATCCACAAAAAAAGAAAAAATACCAAGCATTTTTTACTAAAGCGATCAGTAATTAAACGAGTTGAGCACATTTTTTCACGAAGGTTGTCGTCGCGTCGACGACGTCACGGCTACGGCTCTAGTAACGACCTCTCCTTGCAGACACGGATCACCGATTGGCGTAACAAGATATCGATATCTGATACAACTCGGTATTTACAACGGGCCGAGGCAATTTGAATCTTTCGCCCCACAAATTAAGGTTGCGGTCCGCAGTGGCCTGTCACCCGATATTTTGTGGAAACTAGAACTGTGGAGTTCGCGATCGCATTCAGGCGCACTGGGATTTTTGCGTTCTGTGCGTCACAATCTCTTTGCAGTTTAAATTCGCTTCAATATTATATTGCTTGTTAATGAATGAGTTATTATGCCTACTTTCTACAAAGTGTAGCGTCTGGACAGCATTTCCACTTAACATTAAATGTAGTTGAGCCATTTGCCGATCTGGCTATAACAAAGAAAATACAGATAGATATATAGCTAAGATCTTAATTAAACAGCGTCTAGTGCGTTCAATTTGCGATCTTTCGAGTTGAGTGTAATTGTTGCCCTAAGATAACAGTTGTTATAACCCACCAACCAACCCGTATCGAGCCAGCAGCTTAGTAAGTAAGCAGTGTGACCAGGGGAATCCTCCCTATCGTGCACCAGTAGTGGGGACATAATTGAGCTGATGATGATGATGGTGATAATGGTGACCAGGGGGTCCAATGGTGATCTTTGAACCGGTGACTAACACTTATTGTTGACACTGAAAATTCTCGCACGGTATGTATGAAATGAAAACGGTAGGTAGGTATGTATCTTAAAAAAAATAATTTCGAGATCACCGTGAGCTTCAAAAATGGCCCCCTTGATCGCTCCATATGTTGATGTGAAAGGATATTTTTTTTTAAAGGTTTAATCTTCATCTCACTCGATTGTTAAGTGATGATAAGGTCGATACTATAAGGCCTTAACCCATCAGTGGGACGCTTATATGCCAAACTAAAGTTGATATTGGGAAAATTTGCCAACTGTATTTTAATATGTCACGCGCAACCATTTAGCAGGTACAAACAGTAAAAATGTATATGTTGTTGCAAATCCGAGGTCGTGAGACTACTGATGACTTCGCAACGGTAAATGTGAGAAAAACATTATATTACCACATTGTGGAAAATTTTCGGCTTTTATCTTTGAAACTGGTTGAGTACTCAATATTGGCGTGTTTCGTAAAACTGTATCGAGATTGGGATCGGTGTCTTGAGAAATATAACATTGAGAATTATGTTAACAATTAACACTTAAAGTAGAGCTGTCAAAGCCTTAAATTAACATCCGAAAGAAACTATTACAAATCCGCCTTCTTCATTTTATTTAAATAAAACAACTTTTACGGATCTACTTGCGTTTGATTTACACATTGATTTAGATAATTTTATCCAGACGTTTCGAAACCTTTGCAGGATCCGTGGTCACAGGGAGACAACTTTAGAAATCAATATGTGATATGATGAAATAGCTTCTTAATTTTATAGTCATCATCATTATCATGGTGGCCCCTTCGAGATCCAATCCTGGATGTAGGCCTCTTCCCTCTTCTTCCATTCCTGCCGATCATGTGCCCGGCTCATCCAGTCCCAGCCTCCATGTCGTCGAATGTCATCCATCCAGCGCTGCGGTCGGCTGCCGCGCCCTCTGGTGTCAGCTCTTGGTCTCCATTCAAGGGCTCGCCTTGTCCAGCGACTCTTGTCCATTCTCGCAATATGTCCTGCCGCAATGTTTATAGTATTATTTAGTTTGATGTGAACTTATTCCGTTTACGTCTTTGCCTAAATACCTCTAGTTTGGGTGTCAGAGTCTTTATAGAAATTAGTAAATAACTTTAATGTCAAAGAATTTATTAAGTATTAATATTCTACCTCTATGTAATTTTTTTAAGGCGTCTCAAATAACTGATTAGATTACCAAATGTAATTTTAGTTTGTAGGTCCCCATCAACAGACCACTATTAATCTTAACTTTTGAATGGTCATTGACACTAACATAAAAAATATTACTAACGGGATAATTACCGTGTTTTTGTTTGTATTTCCGATATTTCGGCATAGGTAGTTCCGTGATGAATACTATCAGTCTTATTTAAAATTTCATTACATACGTCATGTCTGACTGCAACATTATGAATATATTAATAATTATTAGGAGCTCAATGGCGCACTGGTATAAACGCGCTCGGTCTGCGAGGGCTGAGGTTAAGCAACTTTCGCAAAGGCCGGTCATCGGATGGGTGACTAAAATGTATACTCGAGCTCCTCCGTGCTTCGGAAGGCACGTAAAGCCGTTGGTCCCGGCTACATTAGCAGTCTTCAACAACCACCAATCCGTACTGGGTCCGCGTGGTGGTTTATGGCCCGTTCTCCCTATCCATCCATAGGGAAGGCTCGTGCCCCAGCAGTGGGAACATAAAATGAGCTGATAATGATGACTGCAACACGACTATCGGAATATCGGAATGCCACCAGTGTTCAACACAGTTTTCGTCGCCAAAAAATAATGTAGAATTTTAGAAAATAATATAGAATTTCATTGAAATTTTACTGGATGACAGCTAGGAAGCAGGGGGTCTGCATTTATTGTCGTTCATAATCATCAGCTCATTTTATGTCCCCACTGCTGGGGCACGAGTCTTTCCTATGGATGGATAGAGAGAACGGGCCATTTTTATTTTTATTATTTTTTTTATTTATAAACTGTTTTTTTTTTTTGTTTTGTTTATATAATTTTTTTTTTCAGAAGGGTGCAGGTTCAAATTCTGCTCTTGGAAATTTTTTCAACATTGTGTTTTTGTAATTTTTTATTAATTTTTTTTTTTAATTTTTTTTTTACTACCTTTCTGCGTTCATTAATTTTGGTTATCATTTTTTAGTAGCATAATATGTTTCTGTAATTGGCTTATGTTTAAGAAGCATCTTCTGTATCTTGTGTTTAGATAAATGCTGTTCAACAGCATTTATCTAACATTGTTGAATAAATAAATAAATAAACCACCACGCGGGCCCAGTGCGGATTGGTGGTTGTTAACGACTGCTAATGCAGCCGGGACCAACGGCTTTACGTGCCTTCCGAAGCACGGAGGAGCTTGAGATGAGAATATTTTTGGTCACCTATCCGATGACTGGCCTTTGCGAAAGTTGCTTAATCTCAACACTCGCAGAACGGGCGCGTTAACCACTGCGCCGGCCGTCGAGCTCCTCTCAATTGTCGTTAAAACAACAAATCAGTCGCTGATTCCTATTTCTAATGATTAAAGGAAACACGTGTCAATGACTGGTTCCTGTCGAATTCTAGATAGTGGCATCTATAGCTTTTAAGTGCCTTACAAATAAACAAAGAATAAGGGAGTCGTTATCCCGCCATTTGAATAGGTAAATACACTTCACCTGGAACTGGCCATGTTACCTTGGTTAGTACGAGAGATTTTATGTGTGTTATGAGGTGACATAAAATCGAACCACTACTCTCACTGTTCTACAATCAGACGTCGACCCTCACCATTCTAAAGTCGGAAACCAACCCAAGGTCCGAATAGTTATTTCGTGTTTGGTTCCTATCATGTAAACGTCATTTCAAATAAGAGTAAAAGAGACTAAACACGGAATAACTATTCGGACTTTATTCTCTGTTTATTTGTAAGGGAGTAAGAGTAAAAGTCATGCCTGCATAATATCTGTTCGCAAAGCGGTCTAATTAGCAATGTCATTACGACATCTCCCGACGTGTTTCCGTGCTTCAATCATAAAGAATGGTCTCGTGAGAAGAGGAACCGACTTTCTCCACCTATTAGCGGCCCGTGTTTACTTTTTTATGTCCAAAGTTTGTTTCGACTTGAGCAGATAACGTTTTATGCTGTTAGAGGATAGGGCTGCCGCGTTTCGGTGATAATTTTTAGAACAAACATCCTCTGTAAAGTTTTGAGCTTTCGCGTTGTGTTATTATTTCCTTTGTGTGTTGCATACCTACATTTGATCTACACATTAAAAAACAAATAAACAACAAACTCAAAAATAACATCTTCCAAATTCTTTTTATGCCTAATTTGTTTTCTGACTTAAATGTATTCGTATCAAAACGCATTAAGTATAATCTGCAAATTGGGTTATCATCAGAAAAAGTTTTTAATTTGTTGTTACTATGGCGAGTATGTATTGTAGAATAGGCAGTTTAATAAAAAGGTCAGTTTCAACTAAGAACTGTAATTTCATATCCTAAATGGTGCAATGGTCTAAACGCTACTTAACACACGTAAATTTGGTTTTTATTTTTAATAGTTTGTTACGTATCAACTCAAATTGTATGCTATTGTTACGAAAGAACGGAGCCTTCTACAATCACATAACATATAAGTACAACATAATGCGTACTGTATACACACCCTAAATATATAGTAAATCCCAAAAATCTATGCTAATACTTAAGAAAGAAGAAATGATATTGTTTTCTAAAGTTTACGCGTATACTACAACTGAAATGAAACAACTTTTACGGATCTACTCGCGTTTATTTTACACATTAGTTTTAATTAATGTTTTTATCCTGACGTTTCGAACCCTTTGCAGGGTCTGTGGTCACAGGGAGACTGAGGTGTAAATAAACGCGAGTAGATCCGCGAGTAGATCCGTGTTTCATTTCAAGAAGTAATGATCTTGAAATAATAATCAGATCCGTAGACACTCTAGGATACAAACATATAGGTACCTGAATTGGCAACCCTAGACGACCCAAACAGTACTCTGTACATTTTCACTATGTCACGATTTCGTTTGGCGCAGTTAAATTTAATTGTGACAGAAATGTCGATGTGCATCGTGGGCTCTAAACATGCTATTTACGTGCCCAGTTATTCAACAAGCCTTATTTAACGTTAAAGTGTCTACGACTATAACGTTATTTCCTTGAAAACAGTCTGAGATAGTGTCACTAAGAAAGTAACTTAGCTGAAACTGCCTTAAAGTATTTATCTGTTTGAACGACAAGAATGTCGCCTCATTCTCTCTTAGAACGAATGAATAAGTGACTCACGTTAATATAGCTTTTGATCCTAATATTTTGTCAACTCATGCAAGCTTACTCTAACTAAACAAGTACCAACTTGTCTGTTTTAAAATGCGAACAATGCTTAGATCAATAAAAGTTGGACTTGGAATAGATTAGACCATTATAAGGAAAGATTTCAACTGGTTACCTACTTGCGGCTTTTCATTTTTATTTTCTAGACTGACGAAGAAGGCTCTTCTTTGCCTTTGTTTTCTCTTAGATTCTCTCGATCTTTCGATTAGATACTCCTTTCTGTCAACCTTACTAATTTCCCGTATCAGACATTTTTCCATTAAAGCGGGCGATCTCAGGTGAGATGAAGGCCACCTGAAGTTAAGTAAGGTTAAGGTTTGGTTAAGTACACTTAACCGGGAATCTTCAACTAGTAATTTAATCAATTAATCCAATCAAATACATAGTTATCTCTTAAATAATAAATAAAAAGCGTTTATTTGTCTTTAACTGATAAGTACAAAGTATTGCTTAACTAAAATTAAATTACTAATTATTTTACAAATTAACAGTTTATAGCGTAAAAGACAAAATGGTATATGACTCAGTAATTGCGGGGAGTCCCTTTCACAAACATTTTAATAGATTCATTTGTAACATCGAGTAGATTATGTTTATTTATACTATTAAATATAGCCCTGAGCGGTTACCACAGATTGCCTCTCGAGTAGCCACCTGCGACATGCTTTACGGAACGTCGGAAGTGATCGATCTGGAATAGCATGAATGGGTGGCGGTAGCATACTTGAAGCAACCCCTGGCCCCGCTCAGTCTAATCGTAGGTACATACAACCTGAACCCTTTATCTCTAAGTGATGTTATGCTCTTTTTGATAACAATTTTGTTGTGTAAGTTTGCAGGACATTTAGTATTAAGCAACTTAAGTAAGGAACATTCGTATTTCAGTGTGCCGCTATTAGACATATTTAACATTTGTTTTTCAATTAGGAATGCTGTTATTCTATGCCTGCTGGGAGTTATATAACAGACACGCATGCACGCGTTCTGAACTCTTTGTATGCTTTTAGCGGTTTTTTTAAACAAAGAAGGCTCACAAACAGTATCACCATAATTAAGATGTGACAATACCAAAGCATTACATACGTGAATTCTAGTTTCTTGTTTTGGGTATTTCCTAATTTTGTACAGAGCTTTTAGTGAGCCGAAACATTTTCCTATCTTGTTCCTAACGTGATGCTCGAATTTTAATGACTCGTCCATAATGAGTCCCAAATTGCGTGCACACTCCCCGTACGACACGGAAGTATTATGTACGATTACCGGCGGTCTTTTATCATTAATGGATTTTATTTGCGCGCTAGTTCCAAATGTGTTTCTTCACAGGCTTTTGCCCGGGTTGAGAACAAGCCCGTGTTCCTTTGACCATTTTGCTACTGACTGCAAGTCCTCATTCAGCTTTTCGACACTGAGTGCAACCTCTTCACGAGAGGGTCGAGTGTGGACATATAACTGGCTGTCATCGGCGTATAGATGGAAGCGAGAATGATTAATAACCCCAGCGATTGTTGCTGTGTACATCGAGAACAATAACCCCATTTTTATATTACCATTTATACTACCAGTATGTAAAATGTTTTAAAATGGCTGTTACAACGTGCAAAACTGTCAAAGTGGTCTATTTGAAAACATTACATTACGTTTTTACGTGACTCTACCAAGAAAAAACCCTAAACAATATGATGTAATGTACTTACTTGTAACAGAAAATTGCGTACTCCAAGTGAATTTATAAGTAATACAACCTTTTGACTCCTTTTTCACTTAAGCTGTTACGTAATCACTGATCGCACACATTACAGAATGACTTGTCAAACACATATTTTTATTAACTAATGACTTCAAAGTATCTTTTAATGACTGTTCGCGTTCGTACTACTTCTGCAACTATTATTAGTGATGATGTAAAAGATGTATTTTAAATGTCAGTTGATTATCATGGAAAATATAACATTTAATTGAATTGAGAATAAAAAATATTTTGAGTCAAGAAATAAAACAATGGTACCCGAAATTGAATCCTTGTGAAATACTGTGCAATGCAACCAATATCATTGTCATGGCGACAGAACATCGTGGTTAAAAGCTAGGCCGACCTTAAACTAACCCTACCATCAACCAAACCTTTAACCACTACCTGTACGCACCACTGGGAATTGAATCCGGGACCTCTGGGTCTGAGATTGGTTGTTAATCCACTAGGCCACAGAGCAGTGCAGTTTTTTTTGAGAGAGTTTGTTTTTGGCTGCATAAAGCTTTTACAGCGTTACCGGACGTTAGAGATGTTTCCCGTAGACACTTCACGTGTCTACGGGAAACATCTATGGAAGGCTGCATGGAAAATTATATAGTCTAACTAAAGTAAAGAAGAAAAACATTTATTGTCACCACACACACACACACACAAATTTGTAGTACAGATATAGACATTACATAAAACAATGTAAAAAAAGAAAAAAGAAAAGAAAAAGGAAAACTAAAAAAACAACTATTATTTTATCTTCTATTCACAAAGCATCATGTATTGGCACATATTTTTTTAATTTTTTTTTAATTTTTATAGATAGCTCGGCAAATAACTCCATCCCACCTGATGTTAGGTGTAAATGGAGTCCAGACGCGAAGATAACTGGTGCTGCGTATAAACAAACGTAACATCAGTTAATCTCACTCTGCCGGCCCACAAGGTGCTTCTCCACGCCTCGCATCCGTCACGTATATTTTTACACTTTTACTTAATTACTATGTCTAGTTTCTATTTGTCTCGAACACAAAGGCAGTCATCAAAATCAATACGTAAGGTTGTCCAATATTTATACTTAAATATTTACGTTCAAAGTAATATGTGAAGAGAAATTCCTACAAGCAATTACTGTTGCACAAACCGCAGTTTCAATGTGGACATCTGTCGAGCTTCATGGTCCGCTAGAGTACACAGTGTCCCAAAAACAATAGCCTTAACATATAATTATGTTTTGTGATGATGATTTGTATAAACAGCTTCGTTTGCTAGAAATTAACAGATTTCGCAAATCCAATATATGGCACAAAAGATCAGAATGGGTCGAAGTGCACTAAGGGGAACCTCTGGCCTGCAGAGATCTTTGAGGTAAGTCTTGCTATAAATGTTTAAGATATATTCAAAATTCAAAAGTAGGATAAAAATTATTTATTTGCAACATTGTCGGGGATAGGTTTGGCCATCTGGTCTGCTAGTTGACCCACTGGGGACTGGTATTATGCACTGGTATATTGAATAAATAAAAAAATACGGATAACAATAATGCTATTAACGTTTCCATTTTGGTGACAGACTTACATGAGGAATATCATTTAAACTTTCGGTAATTATTAACGGGATTATTATCGGGATGATTTCATTAAAAGGCATCCGTTTTATAAGATGTGGTAGATTGCCAAGCGGTATTAGACCACAGCAGTGTTTATCTGTCTATTGTGAATGGTTGTAAAGGAGAGATAACACCTGACTATTCTAATTTCTACGACTATTTTTGTTCTTACAGTATTTAGTTAATAAAGATGAATTGAACGGACGTAAATTGTAAATCTAAACGAAGTATATACAGACAGACCTATACAAATCTTTTTATAATTAAAATATTTAGTAATCAGTAGAAGTAGCATGAGCATACCATTTATATACCGTGACAGATTAGAGGACGGACGTGTTTAAGGAGGTAAACTAGTAACTTACCTACATCCCTTTTAGTTAAAAAAGGTTATAGCAAATTTTAAAACACGCGAGTTATTACGAGTTTTTAAAAAAGTGAACTATCGGCATTTCGCATGTACTACACGCACGAGTAAGGTCAACCGCACGCGCGGACGACACCTCGCTAGTCGCTTCGCTCGCCCGCGTAGTAAATTGTAAATAAGCAGAAAACCCATTTCAGTTAGGAAGAAAGTAAAAAATTAAGGTGGTGTTTTTCATTTTGAATGGAACAGGTATCGGCTTCTTAAACACCTACTTTAACGCGTCCGTCGTCTAGCCAGTCACGGTGTATACTCGCGATCAGTGACCACGGCCGGTGACCGGGACCAACACTGTCGAAACGTCATCGGTTATAAAAAAGGTATGCCTATCATACCTTTACTAATTAAAAATAACATGAGTTAACTAAAAAGCATGACAATGTTGCACGTTAATAACAAGATATTTAACACCTGAGTGGAGTTGTCTGACGCCAACCCGATATTTCCTGTTGCCTAGAACAAGTTTTGCGTGTAATCATCGTATGCGCTTTGCATAATCGTCAGATCCAATTCGTTGCATTCGACGTCAAATCGAATGTACACATCATCACTTTAACGTCTTCATTACTTGATTGATGACTGGTTTTTTAATGTAATATAAACAAACATGTTTCTAAAAATAAGATTAGGTAATGTGCTTTTAATAGATACTCACAGTAGTTCGCATATTTATACAATCAGGTGAGATGAAGATATAACTCTTTAAACAATCATGGTCATTTGCAATAGAGTAATTAGAGAGATAGAGATGTTGTGGATATTGAATAAAATAACTGGATTAAGTAATTATCCTTTAGAGTACAATTATTTTTGATTAAAAATATTTTTTATTTGTTAGTTCTCCTTTGATTTGCTGGCAAAAGCAAGACTTCAGCCTCCTTGAAATGGTCGACTATCAATTATATATAAAAAAAACTCATTTGAATAGACGATTTAAAATGTGATACAATAATGATGCACTCATCAGTAAAACGTATTGGACGAAAAGGAGGTATTAAAACGTAACTTCGATGTGGAAAAAAAAAATACTGCTTACTTTTAAATTATGAATATATCCTAAACATTTTATAGCTAGACTTACCTCAAAGATCTCTGCAGGCCAGAGGTTCGCCTTAGTTCACTTCGACCCATTCTGGTCTTTTGTGACATTTGTATGTGCATATACACTCATGACTTTAAAGTTTAAAGCGAAACCTGTCCATTTCTAGCAAACGAAGCTGTTTATACAAATCATCATCACAGGCCAGCACATACCTCACGTGAAGGTTGTCGAGAAATACATCAAAAGGCATCGTTGTCGTCGTTTTGACATAATTTACGAGTTTTACTGCGTTCGATAGTAGCGTTATTAACTAGATATCAATGCATCCTCATTCGTTAATCAATCGATTATCATCGGATATCTGTTGCATGCCGTCACGTCAGCGCATGATGCTTGCTGGAAACATAACGATAGTTATTTTTTCAATCGACGATTCGGTTCATTCTTGTACGTGCTTAATCGATGCATTGATTTAATGTTAACAGAATTTCCCCTCAATTAGAGTACACAATTTGATGTTACCACGCATCGTTTTGTACTTTTCTGTATTTTTGTGTGTGTTGATCTTAAAGTATTTTAATTTAGTCCCGCATCTACTGACCAATTATTACAAAAATTACAAGCGTAAAGCAAAGTGCCATCAAGATCCTCTGAAAAATTATATAATTTATTAATAAACCAATTTCGCAACGATTCTGGGTTTTCTAACTATAAATAAGACGAACAAAATCATTGCATAGTTATCAACCCGCCAAAAAATTAAAATACCAGTTTCTAAAATTTGCCATTGCCATTAACAACTTTTAAATTGTAATTTATTAATGATTAGGTACATTTGTCATTTTCTTATGATTAATGGAGTACCATTAATTTCTCATTTCCGATGATGTCATCTAATCATCTCAAACCAAAATAATACAAACAGGTTACACTTCTATATAATCTCAGTGCTAAAAAAAATTACAGAGTTGTGTAAGTATTTGCGGTTCGTCATTATCGTCAGCGAAATGATGCATGTTCTATGCCCCGCTGGCATTAGGTTAACCAATAATACTATTAATAACACATTAGAAGTGCATATAATATTAAACAGTATAAATAAAATAAGTCAGTACTAATACACACGCCTGCACATCAACCTACCACAAACTGTCAAATTTCCGCAATAGACTTTGAACTTTATAACTATGTCGTATGGTTGACATTGTGTTGAAGAAATTTTACATTTTTGGATAGGTCGATGTGCAAGCGTCTGTGCATAGGAACGGGGATACTCTTGATTCAAGTGGTAACATTGATCATAGCTCCTGACCCTTACAATTGTCTTCCACATATAAGCCTATAAGCGGTATGCTCAAGGAGTTTGTCATTAAGATTTAAGATGCTGGCCAGGCGAATTTATAACAAGCCCTGTCACCAACTAAACCGAGTACAATAAGATATACCCCCGCTAGTTTTCAAACCAAGCAACTTGCGGGTCAACAAGGTGAAGACGGCTAATAAGGTACAATTCTGCTCAACTCGCTGTCTTCGCATCTGGACATCGCTGATGCTTAAACATCAGAATAAAGTGGTGTCATTTCCCTACTAATAGATATAGAAAAATCACAAGACTTCAGTGACGATTGAATCAATATAGCAAATGCTGCTATTTTAAACTAATATTCTAACTCATTCTCTTATTATACCGATTAAGCAACTGTCGTTATACGTATTTCAGGATCTCACTGTTTCGTAAAACCGCTTGGCGATTGTTTAAATTGCCGTTAACCAAATAAGACTACTCAAATCATGGAACTGAGCGTTTACGTGTGATTAAGATTACGTTTCTTGGATTTAGGTTTCGGTCTCTGTTTTGTTTGTGTGCACTGCCGTGTGTACAATGGGCTGTGCTCTCAAGAATTGATTGAAACGGTCTAATAAAAGATCATAGACTTTTTTCTACAGTATGTAATTACAGTTTTAAATGGAATGTTAGCTATTAAAGCGTGCCTACATACATATATACATGCATACACAAAAAGGGGTAGACAGAGAGAGCATCAAAATCACTTATTTTGAGTAAACTCGCCGTTAGGTGACTTCGTCGTCACATTTCGCGTATTGAAAGTAGGGGTCGGGCGTGGAATAGACAATATCAGTGTTAGGTTGTTAGACGATCGCCTGATGTGCGAGCATCTTGGAACCCTTGTACAAGTTATTGTCATGTTACTAGGTACTCCTTTGAAATCAAATTTGTAGATTAATTTGTAATTAATTTGTAGAATTATAATAAGATTACGGTAAGAAAGTAGACTGCTTACTGCAGCCTACAGACACTTATAACAATAAATGAAACGGGTTACAGTTCGTGCGTTTATGAAGCTTTTGTTATTATACCTTTGCGTTTAGTAATTACGCGAAAGACTCGTTATTTCTCTAAATAATCTACAAAATCACTGGATACCATTTAAAACGAAACACAACAATGCAGGACACTGCTACTTGGCGAATAGCTTCCACCCCTTTTTTTTACTTCGAGAAAAATATATATCACTGAATACTTGTTGGTCTGGGGCAACTACCCTTTTTTAACAGTGGAAAACTCGTCCTTCGAGTACCACTGCGCCCGGGGGCGCGCGGATGGTTATGTGGGGTTCTCCCCCCCAGATCCCTTCCATTGCTACCACCCTAACCATCCAGACAGGTTCAATACGGGAACCCTATCCACGAAACTAAGTGAAACTAAACTCACTTTCGAATGGAAGACACCGCAGATATCATGTCTCCGGTCGTAACTGTCTGCTTTACGATTGGCTTGTCAATTTGCAAGTTCTCCAACACTTTAGTGCTGCGTTTAGAGGTTAATGCTAATTTCAAGGCGATAAGTTCATTTGGAAAATCATAGAAAGTCTAGCCGTGGAGGCGTGTAAAAGCAACAGAGTTGCTATTAGAGCTAGCGTATAATAGGTCGTCATGGCCAATAATATTAAATTGTGATGCGCTCGGAAACTGTGCATTACACGGTTCTGCTGCTGAGAAAACTTGAATAGAATTATTGTTCAGAATGAAGAATGAAGGGTTCAATTCTCAGGACGGGTCAAAGTGTGTTTCGGAGTTTTCGATGCATAGCCCGGGTTTGTGATCACCAACCCGCATTTGGCAAGCGTGGTGATGAAGCCAACACCCATCAATTGTAGTGATGACTTGATTTCAATGATTATTTACTTATTTTACTTACTTAATATTAGTATATACTCATATATTTGTTTATTGGTGTAGTCGTCAAATAGACAATAGATTGTAATTCTTTTGTATAGACCGCGTTCTTTTGTCTTGAGTAAAATTATGTAGAAATGTGTTAACCTGTTTAATTTAGCTATATCTTTATTTTATGAAACCCTATATGACGATACGTTTTCATTGTAATGGAACATTATAGTATATATTTCTTTCTAATGACTTGGTTTGCATACTTCAGAGATGGTGAAAAATAAGCATAATCTTCAGAATATTTTTGTTGTTTGATAAAATTAGATGATAATGATAATATTGTCCCAATCAGCGTAACTTGAAAACTTACTTAAACTTACAGTACTTATTTTTCGTGGACTTATTGAGAGAATTTAAAAAGTGACCCTTCTACTATTTTGTTCATTTATATATCTACGAACACTTAGACGGTCAATAATCCACCATAATATCGCGTCAATCACACATTCAAAACAAATCTGCAAGCATGGCTCATCACTTTCCCGCGTAAAGAAGTCCTACGATCACGTTTACAAGCATAATAAAATATATTTTTTCCACGGTACTGTAGAAAGCCAGTGTTCCCATGCCACAATAGCGCGTCAGCTTTTAAAACTCTTACGCTAGTGACGTAATCCGAGAACAATACGTCACTGGAAGTGACTACGAAAGTGAACTGTGAGAATTTCGATCGTGTTTTACATTTAATTAAAAATAATGATTGAATATTTGTTCTTAAATGTACTTTACCTACATTTTTCACACAAATTAGCCATCTGTGAAATTGACTAGATTGACTTACGTAAAAATTTACTGCTCTAGTTATATACTTTTCAATTCAATTCGTCTTTGTATTCAATGATTTTTTGAAATCTCAGTTAGCCTTGTATTAATAAAAGTAATTACTAATTAAAAAATAATATTAAAAAAATATTTTATTAACAATACATTAATTTGTTTGCCCTCTTTGAAACACTACTACACACACTACCACTACTATGTTTATGTCTGTTCCGGTAATCTCGACAGTAACTAGCTATATTTATTAAATTATAAGTTAGAGATTAACGAAATGCTAAAACATCATCATCATCAGCGTACACTAGTCCACAGCTAGACATATACCTAAAACATGCATATGTATGTATTTTACAATGCACCTTCCATGCTACCCAACTCTTTGTTACGCATAGGCCTTT
Organism: Eudonia truncicolella; assembly: GCA_949315975.1. Taxonomy (NCBI): domain Eukaryota; kingdom Metazoa; phylum Arthropoda; class Insecta; order Lepidoptera; family Crambidae; genus Eudonia; species Eudonia truncicolella. Next base: position 12,903,730 of record OX438837.1, on the reverse strand, counting down.
CAAAACATCGTTGCAAATGCTGCTGGCCACAGATTCCTATGGAGTTTTACTAATGAGGCATCACAGAACACACATCAAGTGACGTACGAACAAGAAAATGCCTATTGTTGGCAGCGCGGCACAGCATTGTTCATGCGACAGATTTTGGACAGTGTTTGTGTTTAAACAATAAAAGTTGGTGATCCCTCCGCGAGTTCGTTGCACGCGCGAGTATGTGGGCACCTGCCTTTATGTTTGTTTTTTTTTTAAACTTCAAGTGATATGGAAAACTTTGGACTTTGAGAGTAAAGCAAACAGCTACCTTATTTCGTTTCGTCGTTGTTTTTGGAGTTTATTTAAATTTAACACATGACTAAGCTTAACGAAGCATAAACCATTATAATTTCATTACCTTTCTACGTATCAAAACAACAAAACACAGAAATTATTTATTATTACATTACAGTAAATGGGCGAGTTTTATAAAAATATAGCATTATTTTTAAAGGTAAAAATATACTTCCGAAATTGCTTTCACGATGAAGAAAACGTATCTCATTTCGTTTTTCTATGAATAAGTAATGACTAGATAACCATCATCAAATCCATATAAACCGTTCATCGTTAGGAATATTTCTATTCGTAACTACTCTCTGTAATAAAGAACTTTAGTGGCATATTAAATATATCGAAATACGAACTTCGTCGTTAGACGTTGAGCACTATACAAAATTTTAATATTACTATACTAGTTACGTTAGTTTAAATTATGTTTAGAAAATATAATTGCAATCTTTTGTTTACCGTAGATCCAGGGACAGTATCTCCTTAACCATAAATACGTCATGATAAAATAATATATCGTATGAACGCAGTATATAGTTTACACTAGTAGACTACTACTAGTAGTAGTATATGGAAGTCGGATCCTCCTACTCTTCTAAAATATTATTTTTATTATGTTGCTAACATTAAATTAACCATTTGTAGGTAACTAACCCTCTATTGACATTACAATACAAAATAAACTAAAAATAAAAAAAAGGTTAATACATGAAATAGTAAATTTCAACATATCTTTAAACTCATTCCATCTTGATGGGTGCTGAGTAAGCGCTTTGAGTTAAAGTTGACATGCCGTTGGGCACACCGACTTTCATATTTCATTATTTCGACTTCCGTAATACATCCTCTCGCAGTGCTTTATCAAATTCTATTTTAATAAGAGCTGTCGGTACTTTCATAACAGAACATTAGTCTACAGTTTCATGGTTGTTCGTAATATGGCTTCCTTTCCTATACATTTGTGAATCGTTTGGTTACGTAGGCTCATCAGTCAATGTTGGCTACACTAGTTTGCTATAGAATAGAGCTCCGTGCTATTCAAAAGTAGCGGTTGTTTGCAAGTTGGCCCCCAGTCAAAGGGATTAGAGTTACGCAAATTATATTTTTTTATTATCTTTGAAAGAATTTTTTTATTCATCCTTCTTAAGCCGTCGATCCTGATTTTGTCCTAAGATGGCAGCTTTGAGAACCCTTTACGCACTGGGCTATCGTGATGAGTTGATGGGTTATGGCGCGATCTTCACATGTAGGCCAGCAGTGGGTTTTTTTTTGAGAGAGATTGCTGATTGCCGCTGCGGCATTTTCAGCTTCACCGGGCTTTTCCAGCAGTGGGACTTTTATAGGGATGTATGAAGAAATGAAATATTGAGGTTTTATACCACTTTTCGGATGCAAGTAATGCATTTGTCCAGTACAGGAAATACTGTTGATACTGATGAATACTACTTAGATACTTTTGTATTATATACTTCCAAACACAGAAGTCGCCCTAATTTATATTGTCAATTTGTGACAGAGTATTTGTACGTTACTTTTACAAGCTATTATTTTGTTTCACCTGTCCCGATGTTTGTTTGTGATCAAATCTTGCAAGTTAAATTTGATCCACTTCCCGGTTACCGATTGAGCTGAAATTTTACATGCATGTGTAAATCGGATGACAATGCAAAATTATTATGACATGGAGCTTATATGGCTGAATCTTATATGGCGAAGTCGTAGATGTCGTTATTTTTAAATTACTATGTCTTTAAACCATTTTGGGCGAGGGCCACAATCAATAAATTGATTCAAACGTAACATTTTGTTAGGTTATCTATAAAATTTGTCCGTGACAGTTGTCACAATAACTTAAACTACGAGTAATGCCTTACTCGGCCGAAATCGGCGGCATAAGAAGTTACTCTAGTATAGTAAATTTATCCTTGGGTTAAACGTTGGTGAAATGAAAAGTACGTTTACTCTCGAGTAATTAGCGATTTACTCTCGGAATAACACTTATTTTACCTTGGTGAAATCCGCCCTTAGCATATTACCTTAGAGTGACACCTTCATTATTTTTCTTTTGCAATCACAATGTAACACGCTTTTATTTATAAAGAGTTTTTTCTTATTATAAAATTTAATTAAAGGTGTAAATTATTTTTAACTTTTTAGTTCCTTTTTATATTAACAAGTAATAAAAGCTTGTTTTATAAAAGGTTTTTTCTTTTAATTTTATTTTACCTTAAGTGCTTCACGAATTTATATTTTGCATAGAGATAAAGTTAAAGAGCCAAAGAGTCACACTTTGGTGACAAACGTAATTTCACACGGGTGATTCCGTGAGCGGAAACTGCTCATTTAAGATGCGTAATAGACATAAAAAAATTGGACTGCATCTCTCAGACACGCTCGCATTACGTAACATGATAAAGTGTTTACAACAACTGCTATAGTTATTCGTTAATCGATTGATCGTAAGATTGCTTGCATAAGAGTCGCGACAAAAGTGAGCTATAAAGCAATGGCGAGCAATGGCTAACTACCTCGCTATCATTAATCTATTTGATTTATATGTAACGTTATCGATGTCTCGCCTTTAAGTCGATAATTTTACGTAACTGTCATAAATAGTTATAAATCTTCTGCTCTCGTTTTACCAATATTTTAGAATTTTTTCCATATTATTATTATTATTATTATACAGTACAATTTTTTGCAAATTTTGTTTGCGTACTAATTGCAAAATTACCCCATGTCATACCGGGTCAGGTGCACACTAGGTCAGTCCAATGTGCGGGTTCGAATGACCCTCATGGAAAAATGTTCAACACCTTTTCAAGTTGTTTCATTTTGTTCTAACGAAGCTAAATGTTACTATGTAATATATTCAAATTAGAACTGAGAAACCAGAATATTTAAATGTAACCCACTGAATTATTTTCAGGTGTATTTTTAGATGTAGATGAGACCTAACTTATAAGAGAAGTTAGCATCAAACCCTTGACGATTTCAGGTGAAGTGCGCTTTAACCTTCCGGTCTTATCATGACCTAATATCGGGTGAGATGAAGTCAAAGAGTTTACTCATAAGGATTTTTAATAAAAACTAGCTTTCTCACATCTTTTCTATCATCAGACTGATCATAGGTTCAGTCATTAATATTATATAATAATAATGGTTGCTACATTAGCGCTGAGTAACATGGGCTATATTAAAAAAAAAGTCCACCCGTGCGAAGCGGGGATGGGCCGCTATATTATAAAGAGGAAACCTTTGTATTTTTGTATGTATGTATGTATGTATGTATGTATGTATGTATGTATGTATGTATGTATGTATGTATGTATGTATGTATGTATGTATGTATGTATGTATGTTTGTAACGAATAAACTCAAAAACGACAGGACCGATTCGAAAAATTCTTTCACCATTAGAATGCTACATTAGCGCTGAGTAACATAGGCTATATGAAAAAAAGTACACCCTTGCGAAGCCGGGGCGGGCCGCTAGTAGTTATATACAATAGTAGGTTACAATAGCTGTCGTAATTGTTAGCAACAAGAGCTTTTAATTGGATCCACCCACATTAAAATTCGTGTAAGATCGCTTAGGCCATTGACCTGGTGTGGAGGAGCCCGCGGCATCGATCAGCTGTTAGTGCCAGGTGATGAGACAACAATACTTTTGTTTAGCCTAAACTTTGACATTTCAGGTACAAAATCATTTATGCGTTTATTTTTAGCTTACCCTAGAGTGGAATGAAAGTTATAAACTTAACTAAGGAATTATGGGGATATTAAAAGGGAATAATGGCAAACAATAAATAAAAAGTAGGAATTATTTCCTTTCGAGAAATGAAAATCTCAGTAAATATCATATTAGAACATACATTACATAATTAGAAACTGCCCTTATGTTCAGATCTGATTTTGACATTTGGACAATGGAAAAATGTCAGGAGCTAGCCTTAGTTGTAAATAGTCGTCTTATTTAATTCTGTTGGTCACCTTAACGACAATTCTGTTAAAGCAATGTTGTGTTGTGACCAAAAATGTATCATCTCGAGTTCCTCTGTGCTTCGGAAGCCGTTGGTCCCGCCTGCATCAGCAGTCGTAAACAACATAGGGAAGGCTCGTGCCCCAGCAGTGGGCACATAAAAATGAGCTGATGATGATGATTGATGTGTTTCGACAGTTTGAGCAGTGATAGACCGAGCATTTCTGAAGTACGCTTCCAACTTTGCTCTAACCATCACTTATCATTAAGCAACATAAATACTAAACGCTTCCCCGTTGCCTAATAAAAAAAAGAAGATAACCGATTATAAAACCAATATGCGTTTATCGATTGAATATTAATTACGTAATTGTGCTTTCACGTAACTTTATTGAGCTTGTTTTTTTTATGTGTGTACGTCTGTCGGTACGTAATCCCAGTGTGCAGCCACAAAACAAGGAGACTGCAGAATGTAAGCTTCATACAAACGCGCTCGAGCAACGTACTCATAGACAACCTCTCACGGACACGGAGTCTCAGACCGAAGCCCGAGCGCAGCTGCCTCGATATTCCGGTCTATGCGTGCGTTGCTTGAGCACGGTATGTATTATAAATGGAACTATTGAAAAGCATAACGTTTTTAGGCATAAACTGAAAATGCATAATGTTCATAACGCATATCATCATATGGCCGAAATCTGTAAGGCATAATAATCATAATTAACAAAAGGCATAATTTAAATTTGCTATAACATGCTTGTTATAACATTTGCTTGAAAATAAGTACAGTCTGGTGCTAGAACGGATACAAAACAGGTTTATTCGTTATTTGTATCTGAGGCAATATGGGGTATATCCGTTTTACCCATTGATGTACCCTACCTTATTTATTTTAGGTATGGTCGGGTACAATGAACTGCGGGTAAGGAGAACCCTGGCTTTAGTGTTGTATATCTTTAACCTTCTAAGAGGCAAGATATACAACGCTGCAGTTTTGGGTTTTAGTCGGTTTTTGTGTTCCCGATGGGTATGTGGAGCGGCGGCGCCAGCCGCAGCTACTGGTAGTGCCTCACGGAAGGACTAACCTTCTTGACAAGGCCCCACTGACGAGGGCCATACTCAACCAGATAGCCGAGAGAACGGACATGTTCAATTGTTTTCTGTGTGAATTTACTAAAATAGCTATAATTATATTATGTTATAATTGATTTTGTAGTAATAGTATTTCTTTGATTGTATTATTTATGTAATGTAATTCGGAATGGGATATTTTTATTTTATTAGAATTTATTTACTTTATTGTTATATTATATGAATTGGAATTTTAAATAGGTAATTTGGAATAATATTAATATTGAATGGGTACTTACTTAGTTAATTAAATTAAATTTTTACTTTTTATTATTGGCTTCGCTATCGCATTAGGCATTATTCCTGTAAGGATAGTTGTTGGTTCTGGAATAAATAAATAAATAAATAATAAATAAAATTTAAAAGGCATACATTTGATAAGCATAAACTGACAAAATCCATATATGCGGCATGCAAGTAGCATACAAGCAAGCAAGCAAGCTAGCAGCATGCAAGCAAGCATGAAGCATGCAAGCAAGCATGAAGCATGCAAGCAAGCAAGCAGCAGGCAAGCAAGCTAGCAGCATGCAAGCAAGCATGAACCATGCAAGCAAGCATGCAACATGCAGCAGGCATGGTTTCTGTCACAGCCACTCACGGCTCCGGCACTGTGGGGCTCCGCCGGTCCCACGCGAGCTTATCGTCGCAGATGGTTTTCACTCTCCACCGCAGTTTCGTTATAGCAGCGTTAAAACCACCTGCTCCTCAGCTCGCGGGCCGCCTCGCCCCTCCGCGCCTACGCGCTTCTAAATTACACTCTAGGGGTAGGACAGACAAGACTACGTGGAGTCGGATTTGCAGCGATTCGGTTCTGTCACTGACTTTTGTAGCACAACATTACTAAAAACACAACGCATTAACTTTTTAAGACTATATTTTAAATCAAATTATGGTTAAAACGCTATTTATATAAAAAATACATAATTTAATTTAGTAAAATTATAGCAAGTGAGTAATATACGTAATGTTGTTATAAGAAGTGTATTTAGACCAAGTAAAAATTATATCCCATGAACGTTATATCCTTTGAAATTAGTTCATTTGTAATTATATAAAATTAAATACACTCCTTAAAACAACTTATAATTATGTCAAAACAAAAATATGAATGTTAACAGTTATGCATGGTAAAATTATGCGTTTTAAAGTATAGTAGTTTATGCATAATAAAATATTATGCCAAAAAATATTATGCTTTCTGATTTTTAAACCATGATGTATGGCAATCGAAATTATGACAATAAATAGTATGCGTTTTAAAGTGTCACCATTATTAAGCTTACCTTCTGGGGTCTCTCTATGTTGTGGTACAGCTTACGGCTAGCCGAGCCGAAACTGGTTTCGATCGAGACTCATCATTATTTGGCCAGATACATGGCTATAGACTTCGTTCGGTCGCCTCTTACTTTCAATAATTTCACTTTCGTTCGCAGCATTAAGCTTATATTACGTTATAAAATTTTGTTTCTGTGTATGTTATGTTGTAGCGATGCTGCATGGCTGTTGTAGAAGAAAAAGCAGTTTTGACGACCATAATTTCCTTTATCGGCTTATGAACGTTGGTCTGTGGTCTTCTCATAGATAGTATCATAACAAATATGATAAATCAGCTGTAGTCATTTGTTTCCAGCTGCGGTTGTCTATGTGAATGACCCATAAGGCATTCATAGGGAATTCATAGGGCGTCCATAAGGCGTCCATAGGGCGTCCATAGGGCATATTTTTTCAAATGAGGATATGTACCTACCTACTAGGTCGTCGTTTCCTCATCCGAGAAGCATCACTAAAAAACGTAAAATAAAATAAATTTTAACAAAAAAAACCGACTTAACAAAAACAGGAAACTAAAAAATGTAAAAAAACAGCTCCAAAAGCAAAAAATAATATTGAAATCATATTGTACTATATCGAAGCCGTGATAAAAACAGCGTCACTCGGTGTCCTGAACAGGGTGCGGCGATTCTTTACGCCGGATCAGTTGTGCCTTTTATACAAGACACAGGTGCGATCTTGCGTGGAGTGATTGCTCACGCCTTTGGGACGGTTCCGCAAAGTACCTTCTCGATGCCTTGGACAGATTGTAACGGCGCGCTATACGCATTATCGGCAATGCAGAGGTCACTAATGCTCTCGAGCCCCTGCAATTGCGGAGAGATATAGCGTCACTTAGCGTCTTCTACCGCTTATACCACGGCGACTGCTCTGAAGAGCTCTTTGACCTTATCCCACCTTCTCCCTTGCTCCATAGGAGTACGCGTGCTGCTCTCCAGCGTCACCCCTGTACTGTCTTGAAAATTCCATCGCGCACAAAGAAATTTGGTGTCTCGTTTCTTTGTCGCACCTCCAAAAGATGGAATAGTCTACCAGCACACGTTTTCCCTCCTTCCTATGACATGGGGTCCTTCAAACGAGGCGTGAAGAGGCACCTTATGGGCCGGCAGGGTGAGGGTGACTGATGCTGCGTTGTTTTCACGCTGCACCAGTTGTCCTTGCGTCTGGACTCCATTTCTACTTAACATCAGGTGGAGTGGAGTCATTTGTCGAGCTACGTTTAAAAAAAAAAAATGAATTACTTAGATACGCATATCAGTTATAAAGAAGGTATATTGAAGTCGGGTGGGGCTTTTACAATTAAAAAGTGGAGTTAATAGAACAACTATAAAAGTTTAAATGAAAAAAAAATTGTCGCCCAGCCGACCACCAACCTCAATAGAATTTCTTGTTTTAAAAAAAAGCACAACAATAGGTATGTATTGACAAAATTCGCAACTAATAATGGCGCATTCACTATTGATGTGAACTAATGGTGGAACAGAATAGAAAAAATTAACTGTGCTTAAGCGTTGGCATATCAAACAAAACAGTGCACGTCACTTTTGAAATTATCTCAAGAACTCCGCGTGAGATCCCAGTAAAGTTCCGCATCTTTATTGATACTCCAGTGGTTTGGAGGGAATGGCATCACACAAGGCTTTCCCCCTTTCTCTACTAGATTCTCCGAGGGGTTCGGATTGGATCGGAATGTGTAAACTACAGCAAGCCATTATTTATTTATTTATTTAACTTCGGAAGACCAACAGCTCGCGAAACATACACACATTCAGATATAGGTAACAGATGGCCAATAACAGGTCTCCACGTTTAAAAACAGATTCATTAATAAGGTTTTTGTGGACAATAGAATATAAAATAATTAAAAAATACCAAAAAACAGAATAAAAACTAATGAGCGGGATATAAAGTTCACTTAATCAAATATTTATCAAAGAAATCTTGACTTAATAGCCGCCTTGCTGTTGCTATGCTATTAGCAAAATAAAACTTGTATGGAAAATACCCTGTTGTCGTTATCTTCACAGCATATTCTAGAAAAATGCATGTCACCGTACTTTCTCAGTCAGCGGGAAGAGTCATCGATTCGAGTGTTTTGCGGTAAACAGTATGCATATTATAACTGTTATAATAACACTACCCTATTAAATCTCATCATAAACGTGTCGATTATATCGGACTCCATTTGCAAGAAATGGGTGTTTCAATACACACACGTAAATAGTGTTTTCTCTAAAGCAGTTCCCTGGAGAAAATGTAAAGGAAAATTTAAAGTTAGTTTTAAAGTAAATATCGGACGGTTTTGAATGAACGAATGCATGAAATATATTTTAATGAATGAAATATTTATTTGCTATAGAGACACGGTTTAGAATGTTGGTATTGGGAAACATTTTTTTTAATAGTGCAGGCGTGCTCTGCCGTTTTCTCGGCATGCAAAAACTTTAAAATTAAATCTATACAAAACAGCCATGAGTAATTTTGGTAAGTTGAGTGTTTTATTTATTTGTATGTTTGTCACGGAAAGTGCATTTACCTATATTACTAATGCCGGTTCTCTTAAGTATATCATCTTTTTTTTTTTTTTTTTAGAGAGTTTGCTGATTGTCTCAGACGGCATTTTCAGCTACACCGGGCTTTTTCGGGGGCGGCGAGAACTTAAAGGGTTCCTCAAGCCGTGTGCAACGAATCACCTTCGGAGGTTTTCTAGAGGGAACGGCATCACGCACTAGTGCGTGTCACTATGCCCTACTAGATTCTCCGAGGAGTTCGGTTCGGAGCGGGGATTATATCGTCGCGCGCAACCAACCATCCTATCTCATTTCTGGTATTTTTTCGGTACAGACATTTTCCAGCTGATTATACTTATTGTAAAGGATTTTCTAAACAAAGTACATATAACGTCTATGTTTTATATTTATTTCATCATACAAGCGGATGTACAATGAGCCTTATCACCAAGCAAACGATATTAATATATATTTGTTTTGTTACAGATTTTTGCGCGCGTATATACCGAGTTTCGCCAATAATCAGGTAGGTGCAGAAACGTTTAAATTGCAAATAAGATGTTCTTTACCAGAAAAATAGCAATAAAGTTGTACCTGGGACTATACTTTACCAAGCAGATTGTGTTAAATCCACGATAATTATAATATTTGAAATGGATCGCTAAAGTGTATATTTTTAAATAAAATATGTGTACCTACTTATATTAAAAAATCACATAAACAAAATATTATAGAGATACTTTAGACTCTATTATTATTAATTGAAAACGTTTTAAAAAGTGATAACCACAAAAGAATAAAAACAAATATCTACCTTGTAAAGTTTTTTATAGATAAATCAATCATGTTATGTTAGCATAAGAAAATGCTACAACAAAATACAAAAAAAACAAAAAAAGTGTTAAATGCTGAAGTTAAGTAACCTAAAGTAGAAGCTATTGTGATATCAATAAGTATTTCTTTTCAACATGACTATTATAGGAATGGCGTCTGATTGAATCGAAATCAATTACGATCATTCCATTTCGTTGCATCGGTATGAGGTAATTTGATATTACCGAAACTAGTTGTAAGATCCGGCAACGAGGTGTGTTTAACTTAAGAAAAACAGAACTCACTTAAGGCTACATTTGTGTTTTTATGAAAGTCGATACGTCATAGGTTCTATGGTAAATCGAAGAACAAAAAAACGTTAAGAAACGTACCATGGACTTTTTTCTTTTAATTTTACAGCCTCAGAATATTAATCTCTCTCTATTCATTGAAATATACTCTTGTACCTAATTTTGCACATTCAGACATAACGTATGTACTACAAATTAACATTTCTTTTTTTATTTATTTAAACTTTTGCAACATAAATATTACATGGCGGACTTAATGCCTGAGGCATTTTCTACCAGTCAACCATAGGGTGGTGATAACATTGCTACTGTGTAACGACGTGTAACACAAACCATTTATGAAAAACATGTAGTTATTTTTTGTTTATTTAATTAACATTGAACATATAGGTTGTTAATTAGGTAATATTTCAAAGAAATAAGCGAAACCCAATGTTTAACGCTTGTTGTTACAAGACAAAATTTTTTACAAGGTTTGTTTACTCGTTGCAAAAAAAAAGTTGTAATGTAAACATGTTTTTACTTGTTATTACAATTTTTACACGTAATAGTTATCACTTATCTATTATTTTCTTACCTTATAACTAACGTCAAACAACTTACACCGATTTCTAAACCTAATGCATAAGAAATTTGAATAGTGAAACGATGATGTCAAGTTTACGATATCGAAAAAATATTTCGCAACGAAGCGAATGCGAATTTAAATGCAAGTTTAAAAGCCAAATCTGTTAAAATGTATGCAAAAGCGGCCCGACACGCCTTGGGGGATAAAACATTAATTTATTCCTAGTTAATTATTGTAGGTCAAAATGTCGTCTGCGCATACGCAATCAGCTATTATGGTAATTTTCGCCAGTCCATTCGAAATTTTTGGGTACATTGTGATCTTGAAAGATATGGTCGGTGAAAATTTACATATTGCTATTACGATGTTGAAAGCTCAATTTTCATTAATTTTTTTGTCAATGTGAAAGATACTTATTGTTGTCTTACAATGTATGGTGCTCATGAAAATAAGGGAATGTAACTTTTTGAATATAGTTGTATATAATTTTACGCAAATTTTTTTGCGAACCAATTACAATTAAAAAAAAAAAAATTGTTAATTTTTTTTTTGTAAATTTGAATGTAACTTTTTAATTAAACTTACAAGTAAGGAAAATGAAAAGGAAATGCAATCATTATTAGTTTTTTTATTAAATGGCGAAATCATTAGCCTTACAACAAAGAAAAGTACTAATTGACGAAGTTTACTGGGGAATTCATTTCTAAGTCGTATAAAGTCTTTCTTTGACCACTTGTCTCGGTCCTAAACACTCAATAATAGCTAGCTAAAGCCCGCGGCTTCGCTATTTTAAAATCTTTATATTACGCTGGTTTAAATTAAATATTTTGTTTGGTTCCTATAGGATGGGCTAACTTTATCTATATTGTTTATTATATGTATTTATCTTTATCAGTGCGATAAGACAAGTATCGACATCGTAGTTGCTTTGTTTTGTCATGAAAGAAGGACCAACAAACAAACTTATATTCTCATACTAGCTGACCCGGCGGACTTCGTACCGCTTTGACAGTTTCCACGACAACACTACAACAAATCATTTTGTATTGGAAAAATTTCAAAAATCTAAAAAAAATTTAGGGGTGGACCATCCTTAACATTTAGCGGGATGAAAAATAGATGTTGTCCGATTCTCCACCCTAGCCGATATGCACGCTAAGATTCACGAAAATCGGTCGAGCCGTTTCAGAGGAGTTCAATAACGTACACCGTGACACGAGAATTTTATATATTACATATATAAATATTAGTTAGGATTAAAAGAAAATCGAATGGATCTGTATCAAATCTAGATAAGAACTTGTTTCGTTTTATTATTTCCGTCTTTTTATTTCCGTATTATAATGCTTATCTTTGTTGATTAACATTTGCGAAATCGCGGGTCTTTAACAAACGAGGATGTTTTGAAGTTTTTTCTGAAATCTACAGTGACAGCAGGTGCGATTTCTTTTCCAAGTCAATGATAATGTCATGATAATTCTTGTTAGCGAATTTTGAATTAATGAAGAGTGATGTTGATTTCATATGTGGTGACGAGTAGGTTTTTTTAAGCGACTGCTTTATGTGGGCAGCGGCTTTCATAAATATAATATAGCCTAGTAGATGCACAAAAACAAAGGTTCAAATCAAATCAAATCCGTTTTTGAGTTTTAGCGAGACAAACGAACAGCAATTGATTTTTATTTATATATTTCTAGATAACTAAACAAAAAAAAAATATTGAAAAACTTCGCTATAATTGTTATTTATATTCATTTATATCCATTACAGTCACAAGCATTAAATGTATACACTTTTGACTAGTTTTGACTTTATTCCATTGTTACATTGAGTAGAGTTAAATTGTTTACATGTTAAATGCTCGTGACTGTACAAAACTGATAACGCGTTAGATGCCGGAACCCTAGTTTAATCTTACCTTAGTTGTATGCAACTGATTTTTTTTGAGATATCTCCAATAACAATAACGAGTATTATTTTAAAACTAGTATTTAATGTTTATATTACTATATTTTAAAATAAAATAAAATATTATGTACAGCGCGACGCCGGCGCCGCCGCGCACATTCACACAAAACTGCGGTATCTACGGAAGATCAGCCTTGTAGTTTTTGTTCATCGCAACAAATGTTGAGTGCAGTCCTTTTAGGGCACATTTTTTTTTTAATGTTTTGTTCTACATAAGTTTATACTGTGTGTTCTAATAAATATAATTAATTTCATTTCATATCGTCTTCAAATAAATTACAACGCGGGTAAATTGGTAAAAAAGTTTTTGTGCATAGTAAATTACATGCAATAGTATTTCTTAGCTGTCTGAAAACCAGCGCTTCTTTGGCATTCTGTGTATTGCCACAAAAGCATTGCTGAGACAGCTACCCGTTGGCCTTGCACATCTTGGTTATTTTTATTATTCTTTCTCTTTTGTTTTTATGTGATTGTGTTAGTAGTTTTAAGATGTTCTCTTTTTGTTATTTTAATTTTAAATATATCTTTTTTCATCTGTTTGTATTTGTTTTTGTGCAGGTCAATAAATGTTTCTTATTCTTCTTATTCTTATTCTAATGGTTGTAACTAGTACAGTGTTATGACGAAACAGTTTATAGTCATCCGTAACTTTTTCCCCAACAGCCGTTCAACGATATCCGTTAATTGTTCTCGTTGGAATAATTTATGGAATGCTGAGAACTATTGCTTGTAGATGGTAACAGTATCAATAATGAATACAGTGAATTAATAACGTTGATGTAGGCACCGTTTTTTATTTAGAAAACGAACGTACTAGACGTTTTTTAACGTTTAAAGGTATTTACTTAATTTTGACATAATATCTTTACAGGAAGACTTGGAAGTCGGCACCAAATCTACATATTGGAAATTGAATTTAAAAAGCGCTGGTTTCTGGTTTCTGTTATCGGTTATATTAATTACAATAGAATATAAGAGACATATCGAAAGCATGAAGCTGTATGATCGAAAGGGACACAAGTCCAAAATTAAACTATTCAAAAAGTGACAATATTAGCAAAATAGTTGCCGATGCCAAAAATACGATAGAGATGTTTTCCTAATAGTTTAAAATTATTATTTTTATCATCCTCCATTCTTCATTGTATTTTTCACTTCATGCGGACTTCTTTAGAGAATTTGAAAAGTGACGACCATTGCAAGTTTAGTATCATTTGCAACACTTATGCATACTCACGATTACTTAATGGTTAAAAATTCACCATTATTTCAATAAAACAAAACCGCAGATATGGCTCTTTACTTTTCCGCCAAGAAACTCAATTTTTCACTTATCAGTCCTTCTATCTTATCTACTTATCTACCTTACTTATCTACCTTCAAGGCACCACGCGTGCTGACAGTCGGCTAGTAGTGCACAATTCTGCTCCACAATCTGTCAAATGTTGGCTTAACAGGGAGGTCAGGCCATAATCCATCACGCTGGCCTTATAAGGCCTTATAATTCGGATTGGTGGACTTTAACGTCTGTCATCTTACAATAACAACCGGCGCCAATGGCTTGGCGTGCTCTCCGAACTCCGAAACACAAAAATTGCAGGCTATAAACTCCCATGAAATTGTATAATAATTAAAAACACTGAGAAAGATCGTGTGACCGATTACCGGAAAACCATAATTATTATACTTGACCAAGTGACTTAACAGTGCGCCGACCTTTTGCAAGTTCAAATCTAAATTGTGAAGGTTCTATGTAATTATGGGAAGTCAAATGAATGAGTTACGTGTGTTTTGTAAGGAGACATGAGTGTTATATCTGATTATTTTTTTGGAGAGAGATTGCTGTTTGCCTCAGACGGCATTTTCAGCTTAAGCGGGCTTGTTTGGGGGCGGCGAGAAACGTAAAGGGTCCCTCAAGCCGTGTGAAACGATTCACCTTCGGATGTTTTCTAGAGGTAACGGGCCCGTGTCCTACTAGTTTCTCCGAAGGGTTCGGATCGGATCGGGGAGCGGAAAAACCCGAGGGCGCCTCTAAAGGCTCGGACTTCGGCTCGGGTTGACCGGACCGTGGTGGAGGAGAGAAGCGCCCAGGTACATGTCTGTCCCTGGTGTAGAGCGCGTGTGAACCGGTTCTTCGTACCCTTGTTCTACGAGTACGGTGTCTTGGGCCTAAACTAGTGTGCATGTTTAGTGTATACTGTAAATGTGTAGTGGCATTTAGAGGATAGGGCGGGGGTTTTATTTGATGGGCAACCTAGTAATTTGTAATGGGAAGAAAGTGTGCAATTAATTAAATTCTTTTGCCAAATTATAGGTAAAAAATGTATTTATGATTGTCAAGTTGCTGTTGTGAATTTTCACAAAACAATTCTTTTTTTTTTAATATGGCGCATTGTTTATGCGATTTGAAAACTTTTCATAGTGGATAAAGTCCACTCAAATAAATTTGATGAAAATAACAAATAAGTTCGATTTTTTAATGTTACTCAACATCTTTGTACTTTCCTTAAGCATATAGAAAGTTTTATTAATATCGGCATATTGGTTTTAAAGAATTTTGAATGAGCTTTGATGTTTGAAATGTCAATGATTGCTCTTAAGTTGCAAGA
This sequence comes from Eudonia truncicolella, assembly GCA_949315975.1. Taxonomy (NCBI): domain Eukaryota; kingdom Metazoa; phylum Arthropoda; class Insecta; order Lepidoptera; family Crambidae; genus Eudonia; species Eudonia truncicolella. The sequence goes on along the minus strand of OX438837.1, from coordinate 12,888,182 downwards.
TGGCCGCCGCACCATTGAACTTCTATCGACAATCTATAAAACTGAAATCTCCCAGTTCACTAAAGATTAATTAACTCTAAACAATACCGCGACGTCAATAAAGAACCGGTCACGGTGAAATTGGTCACACCTGGCACTTTCGCCACCGGTATGGTACCTGATCGGTTATGTAACTTGGAGGTCTCGGTCGGAACAATGACCTTTTGTGTAGAAACTTTTTGGCAGGTAATTTTTTAGTTTTTTTCTCTCTATGGTGCATATGTGAACGGTGAATATTTCATGCAGAATAGAAAGGAGCTATCAAAGTCAGACGTAGGTGTTTTGGATTATGCTTTTAGGTTTTTTATAAAAAATACTTTAATATATTTTATGGTTTTACCTATTTTTTCTACTATTTCCACAAAATTCAAAAATTCAAAATCATTATTTTATTCAGTTTAGGCTACAAGTAGCTCTTGTGAATGTCACTATGCCATCGTTTCGTAAGTCGTCTCTGGGCGGGAGATCTTGTACTGAGAAGAACCGGCAAGAAACTCAGCAAGTGTCCAGCTCTTTTCTCCCTTACAGCGTCAAAAATATTGGAAACATTTTCCATCACAAATATGCACAAAAAAATATAGAAGACAACCGCACGTAAAAAAAATAAAATTAAAAATCCAAATTAACAAATTTACCTCAGGTAAAAGTTTCAATTTCCACAATGTCATACAGTACCACTACAGTACTCAAAAAAAGTAAAAAAAAAACAAAGTCAAACTATAGTGAATAATACTAAAATAAGATACGTATAATAAGACACGAAAACTCGGTGTCCTGAACAGAGTGCGGCGATTCTTTACGCCTGACCAGTTGTGTCTTTTGTACAAGACACAGGTACGGTCTTGCGTGGAGTATTGCTCGCACATCTGGGACGGTTCCGCAAAGTATCTTCTCGATGCCTTAGACGGATTGCAGCGTCGCGCTGTACGTATTATCGGCAATGCAGAGGTAACTAATACTCTCGAACACCTGCAATTGCGTAGAGATATAGCGTCACACAGCGTCTTCTATCGCTTATATCACGGCGAGTGCTCTGAAGAACTCTTTGACCTTATCCTACCTTCTCCCTTCCTCCATAGGAGTACACGTGCTGCTCTCCGGTGTCATCGCTTCACTGTCACACATATCCCATCGCGCACAAATAAATTTGGTTCTTTGACCTTTGGTTCTTGAATAAATTTGACTCGTTTCTTTGTCGCACCTCCAAAAGGTGGAATAGTCTACCAGCACACGTTTTCCCTCTTTCATATGATATGGGGTCCTTATCATATTATCATAACGAGGCGTGAAGAAGCACCTTGTGGGCCGGCAGAGTGAAGTTGACTGATGCTGCGTTGTTTTCACGCTGCACCAGTTGTCTTCGCGTCTGGACTCCATTTCCACTTAGCATCAGGTGGTGTGGAGTCATTTGCCGTGCTAAGTATAAAAAAAAAGTATGCAAGAGCTGACCAGATTCCACAGGCGGCACCCGTTCACGAGTATGACATATGAATCAGCCATCGCTTCTCTGAACCATATTTTAGGGAACGTAACACATTTTAGCCACATCGATTCTTCAACGTATAAATATTTTTTATTAAAATGAATATAGCCTTAATATAATATATAATTAAAATGCAACTATTGTTTATAATTAAATTTTAACCTATGAATTTTTAATGAATATTTAATAACAAATATTATTTTCTCCTAACTACCAATTTCCAGAGAATAAAATAGTAACTCCGCCTTTTATACGTCAGAGTTTACAGATATTTGAATTCTTAGTTTTCCATTAATGAGCATTCGAAGTCAGTTATCCTACGGCTTAGTCAATTAGTTTAACTTTACTTTTCTCTTTAGGTAACTTACTTAACTCTTTAAGTAACTTTTTAATTTATCGTGTCATTGACTCTTCGGCACCCGTACCGTGACCTACTCATTAAGTTTTTACCATTTTCCATTGAACTCATCAGACATTCATTAATATTCTAAAGATTGTACATAAATACCAGTTTGGTATGAAAATAAATAAGAAAGGAATTAAGCGTCCACTTTTAAACAAAGTAAAGTAGTGCTTATTATGTTGTTGATAAAAGCTTCTTTTGCGTTTCATTTGTTCGTTACTGTTAAAGAACATTTCCATTCATGGTTTTAACTCTTGAATTTTATCATCAGAAAAATTGCAGTAAGTACAAGCATAGAGGAAAAAACGATTTTAGATTAAAGTCTTAACAAGTAGCTTAACTAATAACTCAATATTTTGTGTTAATACCTCTGTACATGTTATAGTATGTATACTAAATTCCCTAAAATTCAGCTAAATCTTGACTTAATCTCTACTCTCTAGCAAGTGGTCCCAGCCGGTCAAGAAATACTAATTATGATATTTCTTTGAAAGAAAATGTGATTGGAAAAAGTCTCAACAATCCCACGGTATAAGAGGCTCAGGCGTTATTAGCAACTCCGTTACCTGTTAAAAAGTTTATTGAACTGTTGGAGAAAAGAGCCAATAAATAACGAGAGGCAAGAACGGAACTTCATTTGACTCGCTAATTTGTCGACGTTGACTCCAAAGCCGAGTACTCACGGGACAAATATTAAGTGGTGTTACGAACTCTTTACTATTCACTTTACTTCTTAATGTGACAGTATAAAACGTCGTACAAACGTCACAAAAAAAATTGCGCCATTATGTTTCAAAATAAAAAAGTTAAATAAAGTTGATGTGTCGACCTTGAAACCAGGGCGCCTAGTGCGTGTTTTATTTTCCACTCGATCACGTTATCGGACATTTTGACTACTAATATGTTTAATTAATATTATTAACATTAATGAAATTTAACGACTCTCGCGAAAACCTGAATTATACATAAATTATGTTCTAACGTTGTAAGAATATCTTTCATCATAAACAAAACAAAATAATATTTATTAAAAGACATTTTAAAACAACCGCTATCGTATCTGTACCAAATTCCTTTAAAAATGTTTTAATGAAATCCAATATACCATTTTTGGACAATGGACAAATAATATAAGGCATATATAAGGGTTTATAAGACATGATAGTGACTAAACTTGTCAATATAAACTGAGTATAAGAATAGAATAGAATAGAGTAGAAAAGTTTTTATTAACATACACACTTAATTATAATACAACATAAATACAATAAATACAACAATAAAAAAAAAATAAAAAATAAAAAAAATAAAAAATATATATTAGAACAGGCAGTGTGAAGTTAAAGGGCCCTGTCTCAGCATAAGCTACTGTGTCATCCATGGATGTTCAGAATGACACAGTAGCGCTGTTATTCTGACAGGGCCTGAATATTTATAGGTATATATTTCTGAATATTTATAAGAACAGAACAAGTCAGGTTTTCCATTTTGTATAGATCATCTGATCTTTATTGTGCAAGATTGGCAGAATCGTGGTACTTATGACATTAATTACCTTCTTAAATATCCCATAATGTTAAGCTCCTATTGGAGAATCTGACACCAAGCTATGTTGCACAAACAAAAACAATGAAAATAAATGCCAAACTTTACTCTCTTCAAAAACGCTTAAGTAAAAAGTGTGGAAAGGTTAAGGAACACCTGATTTTGATGCGGTTTTAAATAGAATAATTCAAGGGGAAGGTTTATAATGTATAAATACATGCATAGTATAGTAGAGAAACACTGATAATATACTGTACAGATTCATGAGGGAGGCCTCTGTCCAGCAGTGGACGTCGTTGGCTGAGATGATGATGATGATGATGATGATGATTATACTGTGACGGGGTTGTCTCTGTGATTTGTGAAAACCATTAATTAAAAATATTTTTCGAAATTCTTACAGTAACTAAAACTATTACGAAACTAAAAAATGGCGTCAAAAAATTCCTCCGAATGAACACCTTAAGTAATGTGGATGTTACCACAAGTTCTATCATCAGGTTAGGAGGAATAAACAGCCGCACGACATCCTATATCTAGTGAGTCGTCATCCCTATCACAAGCTCATTTTATAGCCCTATGGATGGATAGGGAGACAGGGCCATAGACCGCTACGCGGGCCCACTGCGGATTGGTGGTTGTTAACGGGCCTTCAGAAGCACGGAGGTGCTCGAGATGATACATTTTTGTCACCCATTCGGTGACCGGCCTTTGTGGAAGTTGCTTTACCATAGCATTGCAGACTGGGCGCGTAGACCGCTGCGCCATCGAGCTCCTCTCCGTCTAGTGAGTACACAGCTTAAATCTCGTTCCGTCGGCCTGTAAGATGTCCGAAATATTATTCCGGTTTCGACAGCAGTCAAATTATAGCCGATTATCGGAAGGCGGGGCGCGATCTATTAATCGATAATCAGTATCGCGAGCGTGACTACCGATTGAACATCAAAACAATTTCTCTATGAGTTTATGATTATGCCATTTCTATGCATTTCTTATGCTCATTCGAGTTCATAGAACTCTACCGTAATTTGCGTTGATCATAGCATTTTATTGTTAGCTTCAGAATTTTCTATTGACTATAAGAATTACTTTTGTGAGATAAGTTTTTTGTAAGATAACTTGATTTCAATGTTAAGCCTTTGCATAGGAGCTTAATTAGGCTAATACTTTTGGATTCAGGGGCTGAAAAAGAATTAACGTTTTCTAAAAAAAACGTATGTGTAATGTTGTTTGTTTAAATTATTTTTTTATGTCAAGTTTTATTCGCTCTAGACATTGGCACCGTTCCCCAGTGGGTTGTTGCGACACAGTGCAAAGGTGTACGGTCAACGTTGAGCAAGCTTTTGTTGTGGGCTTTGTCGCCAATGGTGCGGATTAATATTAATAAGCCCCTAGTTTATCTTTTCATAACCAATTTTCGATGCTAATTTCGATTATGTGCAAATTAGATTTGTAATCGACTGCGTCCGTTTGTGGTGGAGCTGCGAAATTTCTAAGATGCGGTGTAAATTTAATTTTGTACTTTCAATAGGGAAAATTTAAATTAGGATTTTTAATCATCATTGGCCTTATGCCTCTCGTTGCTAACTCAAACCTTCTTTCATGGCTTATGGTCCTTGGCAATGGGCCACGTCCCACCACGTAGACCCAATTTGAGTATGCCCTAACGACGGTCATTATTACAACCGGAGTCAACGAGTTAAGATGCCTTCTGAAGAACAAATGATGAGATATTTTATTTGTTTACCCATTCGCTGACCCGGCATTGCAAAATTTGCATAACTTGGAAAATTAAAAGCAACCTAAGCTATTAATATGTACTAAGTATTTCCATTTCAATTGTTTATTTGAAAGATAGAGACAGCAAAATGCTCCGTAAAACTATTTCTTTTTAAAGCCAAAATACGTACAATAGTAATAGGGTTTCCTAGTATTGGTAGATTACAATCTCACGTCATCCCATGTTTTTGATGCTCGTAGTGTTGCAAGCTATTTCATAAGTTGCACAAACCGCTATGCGGTGGAGACCTAATAAAACTCACGACCGCATTATAAAAGCCGTTTTAATGTCACAAAATGGTACCTTAACATCATCATTAACGTATAAACATCCCACTGTTGGGCTTATACCAGGAAGTTTAGCTATAACCTAGTGAGCAGGTCCATTGGGACGGTGGAAGCGTTGGTGGGTTAACGACTGCCATTTCACGATATTAACCGGGACCATCGGCTTAAAGTGCCTTCCGAAGCACGAAGAAGTTCGAGATTATTAATATAGTACACCGATCTGGTGGTCCGGTATTGTGAGAGTAGCTACACCTACAAGATCATAACCAAATGCCGAAAACACTGCGGGCGGTTGAGCAGCTCGAAGCTGCAGAAAGCTAAATATAACACACACACAATTACACAATCTTAACGATATTTTTGGCAAGTCTTTTCACTAAAATTCAGCTGAATTTGGCTTAGGAATCAAATACGGGGAATCATACATACATATTACACAGTCACGCTTCAAGTCTGTCTCCCATTAGGGAAGGCAGAGATCACTTCTTGCCACTTGCTATGATCATCACATGCTTCTTTCGCTTCATCGACTCTCATCAACATCTTCATAAATTACTCGCCTTGACCTGGCCTTATAGAGATAGAAGAATTATAATACCTATTACCTAAATAGTTGATGTAACTGTCACCATAATTACAGCATTTAGGTTGCTTGTTAGAAGTTTTGTTATTCCCAGTGCACTTTGCGCTTGCCACTCATGCAGCACAATTTGAGTCAAGCCGTCACTCCATGGAGGTTCCAGAGGTAAAGGCTGAATAATTCGCTCATTATTGCCTTAATAGTGGAGGTCGAAATTGGCACGAGATTCGCGCCCCAAGTAATTGCGGGTGCGAATGTTGAAGCGATCGACTTCTCCCCAACAATGTATTCGACTCTAATGATATTGTCTTCAAAAACACTACTTGGAAGACTGGTAGATAAATCTTTGAATATTTTTTCACTTGAAAACAATATCTACTCGTAAAAGTCCAGAATGACAGATGTTTACTAGAAATATAATTTTAAAAGTGTTCGTTGTATATTTAATAGTTTATGTACAATAAATGTTTATTTTAAAATCACAAACGCCCTTTAAAACCCACCAAACTTTGTGTCAACCTAATGGGTTATTCCCGATCTCCCTATTTGCTAATGTTCATGCTGGAATGTCTGAGTCCCAGCAATGGAACGTTCATATGCTGAATATGATAATGATGGTGATGATGACTGGCTCTTACAATTCTAAATTTAATAAAAAGTTTTAGGAACAGGAATTGCTTTTTATAAAAAAGTTTTAAAGAAAGTATAGCGATGCTGTGTTCGCAACCCTCGGCTTTCGTATAATTTTCTGGTCGTTCTGAAGAGTCTCCAGAGCCGTTTGTGCTGCATCGCATGCGATCCGTACATGCAAACTTAGACTGAGAGCTTCGAAGTTTGGTCTTGTTGCAAAAAAATATCTTATTATAGGGGCTTTTTAAGCTTTGCTTGCTTTCATTACTTTTTAAGATGATTGCCGTATTTCAGAAATCATTTTAAACTGTTCAGGTAGCACGCAATATGGTATTTTAGGCTCTTTTAAATGATTCTGGCATCAACGCGTCACACCAAAATATTGTTCTAACCGGTCATACCGCCAAAAGCAGTATTATATGTTTCAACTCGTCACAAGTTGATTTAGTTTTATTAGGATACATTGTAATTATAAATTAAAATTGGCAAGTTTATTATTGATACAACACAACAGATATGCAAATTAAAAATTTTAGGTTTTAAGTGGCTTTATATGATGTAGTTAATCGAACAACGAGCTTTTTTACTGTTATTCTGGTAGTTTAAGAGACATGTGGTTACAAACTTTAATATCGGTATGGCATTTCTGTGTCAAACCGAATAATACGTGACCGAAAACGCGGAGACCGTTTAAAATAGCTTTACCAATTCCTCTATTGTTATTTGAATATCAACAATGTTTCCAATATTTTCTATGGAAGGCTCTACGCTTGCCGTCATTCATCGGTCTTTAAAAATTCTCGTTTCCACAAAAAACAACGATTGTCAATACTTGCGACAGCCGACGGCCGACCTTCTACCACTTATCGGTCTGGCTTTAATTGTGTGAACCATATTTGGTGTTGTGAATAGTCCGAAGTGAAGCCTTCGATTGGTGTGACATTGAACTGATTGCACCTTTTTTTTAATGCTATTGAGCATACAGCCCGCCTGATGGAAAGCGGCCACCATAGCCTATGAACGCTTGCCACACCAGGGATATCGCGGGTGCGTTGACGATCCTTTAGCTTCAAAAAAAAAAATCTTTATCTATAATGTTAATGTGCCCTGTCTCCAGTATCTACTACCTTACGGATACAGGAGAGAAGGAAACGGGGGAACACCAACATAAGCGCTTGCGTCGCTCCAGGCACAGTTGCCTACTAATGCAAATACATTCTGTTGTCTAGTGGTTAAGACCACCGATCTCTGACCCAGAGGTCTCGATTTCGATTCCCAGGGGAAGTTCCTGTTTACACTCGGTTTGTTTAGTGGTAGGGCTTGCTTATGCCCTCCTGCTGGCTAGCTACCACCATTTTATTTAAATATATCGCCATAACATCAATGCTACTTGTAGTAGCATTGTTATGCGCCGACAATTAGAGATAAGATAGCAGTTCCTTAGTGGGAGGATTCCAGGTGAAGAGCGCTTCCACCTTCGGCCTTATCATCACTTAACATCAGGTGAGATGAAGGTCAAGTGCTTACTCTTAAAGTACATAAAAAGATTCTCATAAAACAGATATTTTACTGGTGAAAGTATTATATTTAAGTTTTGTGACGAGAAACACAAAACGATATTTTATTGATTTTTTCATTAATTGGATTTAACAAACAATTACACCTTACTTCAGAATACAGCATCCTTGGATCAAGCTGCTGATACCCATAAGGAAACAATAATGGCAAGGCAATTGACGGACGGACATCCTCACTTCTCCATCGCCGGCGGAGCGTGGATCCGGTGCATTGTCCACCCACAAACGATGTCGGGAAGCGAAACTGACCGCTGAAAGGAACCAAAAAGGACTGTTAGCGCCAACGTTCGTAATCATATGTTGAGACGGAGAGAAAGTTGAAGTTTTTGGGGTTGGAATTAAATTAATTTTATACGAGAGACCCATAGAGAAACCTTCGCGAGCGTCTGCATAACAATTTACCTTTCATCGCATACGGATGAATGGTATAAAGGACCAACAAAGAAACATATATGAATAAACACATTAAAATTATTCCTGTTAGCCCATCTAGAAAGCTCAATACGCTTTTGTTGTTCACGTCAGTAGTCTAACAGAGCTATAGGAAATGTATACGACTTCTCAGGTCCACCAAGCATTTAATTTATTTATATACCCAAATAGATATATAGATATTATTACTGCATTACATCCCGACCGTTTATACTTATCAATTATCATAATTATTGCTAGTCAGATAATTTGTTTCTTTTTTCTGGATAATACATAAAATGATTACTGTAAAAAATAAACTTCTGTATATTTTGAAGACGTGAAATGTTGAAAATAATTTAGGTGTATAATACGATTTTACGCGCAATCACTAACCGACTCAATTTTCCAATTCTCAATTTTATTTAGCCTTACATATTGAAAACATCGCCTGTCGTCACCGGCTAACTAAAGTGTTGTTTGTTTTGCTATTACTATTCGAATCTAGAGACATTAATATATGTAAAGACTTTTTTATTCTATCTATATGCGCAAATTGGTAACAGAATAGCTCGTCAGTCAGCGCGCATAGAAAGCGTTGCGCCACGCTCCAATGACTGTTCAATGGTCTTAATAAATTGTTAGGACGGGGATAACTACTGGTCGAGCACGAATATCAAAATTCATTAAATGTATACTTTTTTTATACAGGAGAAAATACATTACGCATACCGCTGCGGATATGTGGTGCTCTTTCTCCTGACTCTATAAAAGGTATATACTACTAAAAACTCCTACACTTACCCAGCGCGCCGTCAGGTTCCGGAATCGTTATTTGGTAAAAACGATATACTTTTTATTCTTTTTGTAAATGTTGTTGCTTATAAGCTGTGGAGTTTCTTGCGCACATTCTTTTCCGCAGCTAAAAAAAATAGGCGTCCAGAATGGGTAGTAGGTAAAAATGTATGGACGATCAAAAGCACTATACATAAGTATATTTGACAAAAAAAAAATTTACAAAAACGAACACCGGAGTTAAAAAATGTATACTCACGCTAAACGTTTATGCCTATGTAAAAAGTTTTTCTTTATACAGATTCATTAGCGTTTATATGAAATAGATATTTTATTTTTACCTTTCGAAACCTTCCCAGGATTCGTCGCCATAGGGATACTAAGATGTTGGTTTCCTTTTGGTGCATTTGCCTTACTCTATCGTGTAAGTGTAATCGGAGATGATAATCTTTGATTCATAAATTTAAAATAAAATGTTTTCAAAAATTTTAAGAATATTTTGACGAGAGAAGCGAAGTAAAAGGTATCAAACTAAAGGTCTAAAACTATTCAATGTCAATCTCTGAGGTTTCCGTGGTTTGCCAATATTAATTCTAATAGATACTTCATAATATCAGTTCTCAAACTTCGTTCAGGACATTATCTATCAAAGAAATACGGTTTCCTTATTTGAAAATTAGAATCTCGTAATCGAATACCATTTGAGCGAGGGAAGCGTTGTTGCAGAAATATAAAATAAATCGATGTCATGTAGGAATGTTCATGTCTATACTAGCACACCGCAATGGGTGTTTAAAGAATTCATTAGTATCTTTTTACAACCATGATTCCTTCCTCTTTTTTTTTACCTAATGTTCGCATATTGTAAGGTTGGGGTAAGATGGGGCTATCATAAACGGGTAAAAGCCACTAAAGAATATGTTATAGATAAAAAAAGGCGTCTCATAATATATTTGTGACCAGAATTAACTGATTGGTAATCGGGTGCATTACGTTTCATGCCAAAATTAACTTAATCTTTTGGTGTTTAGGCTGGAATTTAATAACCTGTATTATGGGATCTCCGCGCAGGTGGTAAATTCGAACCTTTTTAATGTTATTTGTTTAGAGGCGTTTATCTTTTACAGCATCTTTACATACTAATGCACAAAAGATCCCGATGGGTCGAGGTGTTACTGCGAGAGGGAAACCTCGGCAGGCCCCACTAAGATAAGATACTAATCCCAACTCATTACAACCGAGGTCGTGCAAAACGTAATACATAATTAAAAGAGAGACGAACTCATTTATGCACATAATTTATTTATATATTGATAAGAGCATCAATACTTGATTTTGAATCTGCCGTTGATGTTAAACATCTCTCAAATACTGCTCTATCTGTGGAATTTAAAACATTGCAAAAGCGTGTTTTAATTAGATCTAAATATTACTATTCAGACTAAAGGATGACGCACCAACTGCTATTGGGAAGAGTTTTTTTTAATTGTTATCTATATTCAAATGTGGAAAAATAGAACTAACCAAATTAGGTAATTAAATATAATAGTGCTGGTGAAAACAATTGCGTTGAAATAGTAAAGCTGTTTTCTTGATAATAATGTCATTGCCTTAAATTATAGTGGAAATGAAGTTGTGGGTCAATTTGAGCAAATTACTATATAATTTGATACATTACCGAAACTAACAGCACTGGAAAGTAGAGTATGTACAAGTGACGTCCTAGCGGCAGAATTACTACTTAGTATGACAATAAAAAAAATCCATCAAGTACCTTATCTTACTGTCAATATAGTCCATCTACCGTCTCCGTTTAGGTTTACCTTGTCGGCCTTTCGCCAGCATAGGTATGAAGTAAATAAAAAACACAATTTACATCAGATTACTATCAATAGTATCAATAGTGATGTACGATAATGTCCTCAGTAGTTCAACCGCGGCATAGACATTAACGAAAAAAAAAGGAAAGCTATGATGCTGATGAAGATTAAATGCCTAAAACTAATGCAGGAAAGTCTAGTCTAGTCTAACATTTACAGTAAAAAGGTTGCATGCTAATTCTGTGCCGCAATTGTAAATCCAAACATTGCAATAAAAAAGATGGTGCTATTTTTTGCCTTGCGAATCGTACGTACGATAACTATTTATTTACCAATTTATAATCATTTGGCAAGCTTACTTTGCAACTGTACCAAGGTTGTATGTTACGTTGAAACCAAAAACTCGTTTAAGTTCGTGACTTAAGAGTTTGGGACATTTCGGTCACAAATCGCAATTTATTTTCGTGTACGAAATAAATGCTAATTCCAACAGTAAAAATGTCAAGCACGCTTCTTATCGAATCATAAGAACATGATATAGTAATGACTAATTGGTTGGATTAGGCTTTTCGAATGGACTGAAATATGATTTCGCTAGCTTTGATTTACTATAGTCAGAAAAATAACAGAAATATTTTTAGTTTAATGGATTGAACCTGACGTAGTACCATAAAAGTTTTGATTGTTTATTATCAGAGAAATAATGATAATACTTTTAATACTGCCACATAAAACCGGAGCTTATTTTATGTACAGTTCAGTTTAATTTTGTAAAAAAGCCGTTTACTTAGGCGGACAGATAAATTCGTTTATTTGTACAACAGTACTAGGAAAAAGTGGCAAACTTGAAACCATTATTATCGAGACTTGTCAATTTGTATTTTGTCGCTAATTTGAGGAATAACGTTTTGTTAAAAACCAGTTTTATGGAACGACTTGTGGAAAATCGCGAAAAAAAGTTTTATCTTTCCATAGATATTTATCAAAACTGACAGAGTGAATTCGTTTGAAGAGACGATTTTTTTTGCGAATTTCGAAAAGTCGTATAACAAAAGTTGTTCAGTTTCATGGACTGAGTCACCACTTAAGAGGGTGTGCGTTTAATCTGTTACACGTTAACATAAATATTTAAGTAACTAATCTTTTTTTTTGTTATATCTGCAGACATTTCTGTGCTGGCATTTTAAGACGGGCTTTTGGTATTTTAATTTAATTATGAACATTCCTTCAACGCCTTAAATATTACTTAATTTCCGAGAAGTTTACCTTCAAACGACATCGTTTCAAGAACTAGCTTTAAGAAGTGGACCAAAAAATCGTGTCTTGCTATGATAAATCTTGATGGAAACAAAAGAAGTAATTGCTCTGATACCTTTCTTCCGCAATCCGAGGTCAGGCGTGACTGACGCGAATTCCTCCAACTAAAATATTCTCCGTACATTACAATAAAAACTTCACCCACATAAAGTATACTGCAAGTTAGAGCTCAACCAACGCTAGCTACAACTCATCCGGCTTACAAGGACCCTTTTCGTAAAACTGTTCGGTAGTACAAAAAGATCTTGTATGGCTGGTGATGTTTTCAGACCGTGAAATAATTTTGATGGCATCAAATTGGTTTTCAATGTCTAAACCAAGTTTAACTTTTCGGACAATTGAATCACATTTTAATAAAGGTATTTTAAGGTTGGTTGAGATTTCAATCAAAATGGACAGCTCTTCTAAATAGAGTTTGAGAGCAGACATTAATTATAATTTGGAAAGAATGAAATATTTTCATGAGAAATAATCAACTTAATCTAACGTTAAATTGATTTTAAATTATATGCGCTTCATGAGAACTGAAAATAATATCATAAGTTTCGTTGATTACATTCAATCTATTTAGCTTTTAATGTAATCGAATATGCTAACTAATTTAAGTAAAACAATCCATGGTACCGTAGCAGAAACGCTTACCATCAGGAAAACAATAACAATGCAATGAATAGACGCATTGTCTTTTCTACTTGTATAAATTGCTCTTCTTAAACTATTAGTCATCCATCACTTCCCTACATCCGACTTCTTCTGAGGAAGCGTTGATGCGAGTCTGGTTTAAATGACCCTACCTACTTTCCCCTTTGGTTTGCAACATAATAATACCATTATAACTGCATTAGTGGGGAATCTCCGCGGTCTGACTTGCCCAGATCTGGTAGAAACTCTGGGACATTTGCATCGAGCATTGACATCATTTTGGCTGTCATCGTAAAGTGCTCGTCTGAAACCGTGGTTCCGTCGGTATGTAAGGTCATTTGTTATTCCTGTCGTTTGATCATTCAGTTGTTTCTATGTTTCAAGTAAAGTTTTGTATTGTTTTTTCTACAATAAAAAAGGATGTTTTGCACCATGTAAGAAAAAAATCTAAAAATATGTATTTACGATAGATTTTGTAAGAAACAAACGAGAAATGTTGATGGTTTCGAAATATTTTGCATGCCATCCCGATTTCTGTTCTGCCGAGTTGAGGAATGTTAAAACTTCAATGTAAGTACCTATTGTACGAACTTTTATTTAACAATAAGCACTACAACAAACCTGGATGGTGTATAGTTTGGTTTCATTCGAATCCGTTTAATAGAGCCCATTATCTTATATTTTGTATAGTTCTCCATGTCATTTTCCAGCTAAAACACCTAATAGATAACAAATTTGGACTTTTGCACTATCAGTTTTCTTTTGTTGGTCAAACGATAGTTGTTTAAAATAACACTTACATCAAAGTGATCTTCACAGAAATACAGTCTAGTATTTGTGGATAATGACTTTGGATCTCTTCTTGATAAATTGAACCAAATACAGACGCCTGCACATCAAACTATCCAAAACTGTCAAATGTCTTCAATACACTTTCAACCATATTACTTAGACATAAAGTTCAAAGTCTATTGAGGAAACTTGACAGTTTGTGGTAGGTTGATGTGCAGGCGTGTGTACCTATTTCTCATATGTATTAGTTGGCACTTGAATCCACAACTTTCCCGGCATTTTTATGCTCGTATTCGCAAGAATAGGAGCTACACCAATGATATGGATTATAATAACGCATTATTAATTTCGAAAAAACGTATATTGTATTTTATTTGTAACCGAAACAGCATGACGGCTAGCGTTTCCGCGCGAAAATATAAAATGATAAATTAAAAGTAGTTTTTATGAGTTTTTAGGGCATTAATCGGTTTGAAAAAAATCATATAAAATTGTAGTGGTTTATCATCACTCTAGGAGTCATTTAAAACACTTTTCCAAAAAGGGTGTAGTACCCTATTCACTGACTTTATTAGTGGTAATATTAACTTTAAATGTATTCGCTTAACTAGGATCTTAAAGCAATATTTCAATGATTTGTATGGAGCCGCATACAGTACAGTGTAAGACGTTTGCGAAACATTTCTGAGCAAAAATCACGATTCTGACATTTGGTGTAGTTGCGGGCGGTGTGGAGCGTGGCATTTCGGCGCCCGCGCATACCTACCGAGCCTTGCTCGACGCAGCTATAACCATTTCACGTTTATATGCCAAAGCAAATCGCACTTTATTACTACTGGCTTTCGACTTCAACTAACTCTTCATGCGTTAGATCAAGGAGTGCATTTGAACAACATCTTGTTCTGAATCTTATACACTATGATATAAAGTGTAACGAATTGAAGCTATGAATGTGATGACAGACCCAGATGGACCCTTCTAATGCCCTTGGAGTGCGTAGGTAAAGAAGACATTAAAATTGTAATCATAGTCAAAATTTAAAAACATGTTTCAAAAACATAATAAATCCACGTTAGTAAAGGTTTCCGAAATGCCAATCTCAATGTTAATTCAAGCTGATTTAGATAATTTTAAGTGCAGCAATGAATGTCAAATGTTGAAGTCATTTGCTTTAAAGGACGTGAGATCTAGGTTATTACTATTAAAGGACGTTTGTCCTCTGATAACATTAATGACTTTACTTCGTAAGTGTGCATATACGTATTTGGCAATTGTGTGATATCAGTTTGATTTTTATTTCGTTTACATTTCGTTTACATGAAGCTTATTTTTGTAATAAAGTAATACGTTTTTTGCTTCTTTTCGTACAACATAAAATATAAAATAACAATGGAAATCCGTGAAGGAATACGTATATAAACGAAAATGGAAGGAGCGCTGATTTTTAAAGACTCTCACTTATCTAGCGATCCATAATAAGATTTTTGCATGCCACAGGATAAGCCTTGGCCTTTAAATCTGTTTTGATGACAAGAGAGAAAGAAGATGAACTACTAAAAAAACTGGCTTTGTTGAAGGAATTCGGAAAAGTTTTGACCAAATTTCCACTAGTAGGATTTGAACTCGCACCCTTTGACCTATTGGATCAAGTGTATTTCCAATTGTGCTATTGTGGATCATTGAATTCATATTTATATCTCAATGTTACTGCAATTGTTGTTATGGCAACATTCTTAGTTAAAATTATATTGCTAGTTAGGCCGACTTAGAACAAGGATTACCACATACCAAACTAAGTGTAACAAATATACTACGGGATCCAAAGGTTCCCCCCGCAGGATTAGCGATAATGTGAAGCATCCGTGATAACATCATTTATTTACACCAATCTAGCTAAATACTTACAAACAAAACTCAGCAAAAACATAACATAGGACTTCTTGGCGGGAAAGTGAAGAGTCATGTCTGCGGTTTTGTTTTATTTTCAAAAAATTGTGTTATGTCGAATATTAATGTGAAATAATGGTGGATTATTAACCGTTAAGTGTTCGTGAGTGTGCATGAGTGTTGGCAAATGAAACAAAACAGTGCAACGTCACTTTTCAAATTCTCTCAAGAAGTCTGCCCGAGGACTCAGTAAAGCCCCACATCTTTACTGAGATACTTGAGGGGTTGGGGGTCTATCATTTCTCACTTCTCATTTCTATTATCATTCATCATCATCATACTGACTGGAAGGAAATATTGTATTTTTATGTATTGTATGAAAAATTACTTTGACACTGGCTAAATGTGCTAATCGCACGAAGCCATCAACTAAAAGAAAAAAAAAACATAACATAATTATGGTCTGAATTAACATTTAGAACAGTTTTAGTGTCTCATTAGGTATTGGAGAAAAAAAAAGAAGTCCACGCGAATGAAATCGCAGTCTTACCACAATTCTTATTATTCCAGTATTTTTTTTTGATTGGAATTTTAATGTAACTTTGTAATTAAGAAGTGCCTAACTAAAAACTTTTCAAGGCTTTGCGGTTATAATGAACAAATATCAATCTGCGAGCAAACACTACCTAGATAGAGCGGGGCTTTTGTTTTTTAAATAACCAAACCCCAATTAGTGTTGCCCACAACAAGAATGCGTTTCGTAACAATTGTAATATTTTATTCTTTCTTAATGACACAATAAAACGCCGATTGAGATACTTAACATATAAAGGCCTGTCATGTAACAATAATAGCGCACATTCATTATACATTTCTATAGTGCACATAAAGTGTTAGCCACGGGCGTCCACAACACGAATTCTCAGCAAATTACCAATTAATTTTAATGTGAACTAAACCCTAATATGTAACAAAGGTTACTCTTACTTTTGTTTCGGGTTTCTAAATGTATGCAATTAGGTATACACCAAACGATATGTCATACAGAATCGCTGGTAAGGTTGCAATTTAGACTATTGTTATACCTATTGTTATTATTTCAATTTGTTTTATTTTTCATTCGCAATGCAGTAATGAACAAATACCCCAGATAGAACTAGAGCCTATGACATTACACTAATCGAAGGACTGCTCTTCCAACTGAACTTCCTAGATCGTATAAGTAACTTGATTTCCCCGATCCGATCCGAACCTCTCGGAGAATCTGGGCACGGGGACACGCACTAGTGCGTGATGCCGTTTCCTCTAGAAAACCTTTGACGGTGCTTCGTTTCACACGGCTTGAGGAACCCTTTAAGTTTCTCGCCGCCCCCAAAAAATCCCGATAAAGCAGAAAACGTCATATCAGCAACCAGGAAAGTCGTAAAAAAAAACTTAATTTTAGGAGCACTTTTCATACTTCACATGTATCGTGGAAATCAGTCGAAATACAACAGGTTGAATATTTCGAAAAGTCTTCTTTGACACTAATCTGCATAGCTTAAGATTAAAAGTTCTTTCATATGAATTAGTATTTGACCAGTGTGATTTATTAGTGCTACGAAATGAGAAACCTCTTGAAAATTGCTAATTTGTTCTAGTTGCATAAATATGGCGTCTCCGAACAGAATTGATGGTTTCCATTTGTTTTTAATTATGCATATTTTATTGCTATCGTATTAATGCATAGGCATACAGACATTTAGTATCAATGTTAATTGTTAGTTACTTGAAGATCTAGATCAGATATTAGCCTTCAGAACACGTTTTATGGACATTAGATCCATAAAGTTCCTTTTATATCAATAGTAATTTAATAAGCTATTTGATGAGTCATTCATAAATTCTTTTATTGACCAGAAGCTCCTCCATGCGTTGTCAATCCGGCGTTCGATCGCTTTTCCTTGCTTATGCTTACTAATTGGCAAGGTAAATGTATTCTTGGACATGCGCAGTCTCTTCTGCGTCAATGGTCACCTTTGGTTTGTTTGGTCATAATCTCGGTCTTTGACATATTATTACTTTCTTATTAGTTTAAAATGCTATCGTTATATTCGATATAAATATAACATTGTGAAAAATAACAATTTAAAATTAATCAAAATTGCAACGTTATTTATATATTAATGTGGTCAAGGTTCAGAAACAGACAGTTTGATATAGTTGGCTGTCGCTTAGGCAAGGCGAAAGTGAATTTATCACTGTTTGAGCCCATTAAATCAAATGTATTGTTATCGGTGTCGAGATTTGATGTTGTTGATAATTTTGTTGCTGTTCCATTATTATCTGCTTGTTAGTTCTCTTTTTTATATTATTGATGTTTTCCTAACTCCTTTTCTTACTTTAATGTATATGAATTGTTCCATTAGTAAATACAGTAGTAGCATTGAAAACTTGTTCATTTAGTTTTTCGTATTTTCTATTAGATTAATTTAAATGAATGAAGTTGTAAGTTAATTTAATTTGAAGGTGTTTTCTTATAATGTTATTATTATGTAATTGGTTATTTACCGTTTTAATTATCTAACAAAAAAAATAAAATATATCTAACTGCCTTCACCAGTTGACATAAATCAACAGTAGTAGGCACTTATTCGAAAAGCGAGATCATGTTTTTACCGAACCTCACTTTAATTATCTTTACAGAAACACTTTTTAGAATTAACAAAACAAGAGAACACGGTACGACGAAGAAAAATGGCGTGACAAAAACTAATAGACACTTCTATCGCTATATAGAAAGGCGTTCGCCGATTCCATTGGTTTCGAGTGCGTTCAATAAAACCCATTGTGTCAGCCATCGCGGAAACACTTGACAGTCACGAGCCACCGTTCGTTGTGGGAAACTGGTAAAAAACAAAAGTGGCAGATGAAAGTGTAACTCAACTCGAAAAACTCCCAGACCTTCACAATGGCTGACGAGATTATAAGTTGTAACGACAATCGTCGGTGAAAACGAAAGTGTTGCGCCACCCGGCTCACTGGCTCTACTTAAATAATTCAAGATGACGTATTATTAATTACATGTTGGGCTTTCGCTGCGCGTGAGACTGGCAAAAGATTTCGTCGTGACGACTGGGAATACGGCTAGACGTTTATGTAATTGTGTGTCTGTGTCACTTAGTCTATATTTGATAAGGGGCGAGGAGATATAGGTTTTTTCCTCCAGTTCTTTTTGTAATAACACGTGTTGTGAGACATTTTTAACTCAATCTACCGTAATACAATTATAAGTTTACTATTACCACTTCTACGACTATACTACTTGAAGCGAAGCCATTTATTAAGATAAGACTAGGCAAGGAGATAGTATTTCGTTCGTTTCGCTAAAGTTCGGTGATGTGCCAGAAAGATTTGGAATATATTAAGGGTGCGCCGACCAAAAGAAAGCCAATAGTGTAGTCACGGTTAAGTAGATATATGATGAAAAAAACCGTCGTATTACATAAACAAAATATATATTTAGTATCAAATGGAAAGTAATATAGTATTTTTAACAAAAAAAAAAACTATAGTGTTTTATGAATTTATGGAAACATGAAAACAAACAACAAAAATCTAGAAAACGAATGGCGGCGTTTTGTTGATGTCTTATAAAATAAAGCAGTGACAAAATTCAGCGCTTATGTCAGCCTTTCCGGTAGCATAGCGGTCAGTGCAGCCAGCCGCCCGGATTACGGAAGACTCGACTCGACGGAAGGTTCGACTCCTGGCTGGGTCAGGTGGGCGTTTAATTTTTAACTGTATTTCATAAATTTTATTAATATTTGATATCTTATAGTTTATCTAAATTATTATACCTGTTATTATGTCTAAACAATCACCAATGTCTTAGCTACAAATCGTCCGTCTCACATTTTCGATTTATCGAGCGGTTTTTTAAATTATATTATTTTTTAAATTAACACGTTGAATTCCCCATACAAAATTAGTATTGCCGCGCGGCATCAAATAAATGTGGACGTAGACATTTCAAATAAAATATATGACACTTGTCACTTACGGACGGCGCACCCATAGGAAGACAAATACTCTTTTGCGAGATGCTGCAGCAGCGTTCATAAAGGATGCTGATGATAACATCTTATCCCTTTCCAAACATGCTGATACGATCGTGCGCTAAGTCTAAATTCCGATCGAGTGACGTCGCGATCTCGGTCTGAAAGAGTTACAAAATACTCAGAACATCTTTAAAAATATTCTGAAGCATTTACAAAACTCTTTTAAAAAAGTATATTCAAGTCTATCTGTTACCTTATATGAGAAGTGAATTGGTAAAAGTTCTATTAATATACTAAACAATGAAATGTTTATTAAATAAAAGAGTAGCTGCATACCATTCAAAGCGGGATTAACTTAACTTAACATTGCGCCTACCGGAAGTTAGTCAATTGTGCTATTTTTTTATTTTTTATTATTTTACTGAATTTTTTAATATTATTTTGTTTTTTATTTTGCAATCACAATGCTATATATAGATAGATATAAGACAAGACAAATTAAACTTTTACTAGAAAAATCTACCTACCAAAAAAATGTATCTTGTAATTGTAACTGTGACAATGCATTGTGATTGGTGGAGCGTTGCACCGGAAGTAAACGCACTCTTTTTTTTAAATATGTGTTAAAAGGATGCAAACGAGCAGGCGGTTCACCTGATGGAAAGTAATCACCGCCGCCCATGGACACCCCGCAAAACCAAAGTAATCGCAGATGCGTTGCCGGCCTTGAGGAAGGAGTTGGATCTTGAGGAGGGACTAGGAATTGGGAGGATGGGTTGAGAGATGGGCCTCCGGTACTTTCACTCACCGGATGAAACACAACAGCAACGAGTGCCATGGTTTCACGGCGATATTCTGTGAGAGGGTGGGTGGTCACTGGATGCTGCGTGCATCGTCATATTATTCTGTTCTATCATACAATTTTTTAAATTATGTTTTGTAAAAATGTCAGTGAATTAAATAACAACTGTCTTATTAAGTAATTCTTTTAAGTTTTATCATTATGTATGTAACTAGATTTTTGTTTCATATTCATTATATTACAAAAACATAAATGTTGAAAAAATTTCCACGAGCAGGGTTTGAACTTGCACCCTTCTGACTTACCCGGGTCAGGTGCTCTTCCAATTGAGCTATCGTGGTTCTAACCAGCCCGCCGAAACAAAATTTGCGTTAAAATTATATAAACAAAACAAAAACATTTCACTATATTAGTAGGCTAGCTGGCCTAAACTTTATTATGTATGACAAAGAAATAAGATTATCTATGTACCTTCTTTTTTATTACTTTAAGCATTATCATGGACATTTTGAACACCATCCAAATGTTATTTCACTGTGCAACGAGAGATTTATTAAAAAAATATCACACATTAACTCATTTAAGATTATGAAATTATATTATAATTTTACGCAAATTTTGTTGCAAACAAATTACAACTTGAATAAAGACAATTGATGATTGTTGATGACGTAGTTGTCGACTTTGATTAAAGCCCCTTTGACTTACAGAGTAAGAATATTATTGTGTTAATTAATTATACCACTTTCTTAATAATTTATTTTTTATTTACAGGTATGTCATTTTCATCAACTTCAGATAAGGTAGAGTTAATATAATCTTTTTAAAACATTTTATCGTGCGTCTAACTGCTTGTCGGCTTTTCCTTATATTTAGGACCAAGGGAATGGATTAGGGATATCATCATAAATAATCAGCCCGTATCAGTCCACTCCTGAACATAGGGTCTCTCCTAATGCATGCCACTGAGCTCGGTTTATGACTTCTCTCTTACAAGAGCTGTCAGCCATTTGGCGTATGTCGTCGTTTACATTTTCACATGTTCACATTTACAGAATACACTAAACATGTGCACAAGTTTAGGCCTAAGACACCGTACTCGTAGAACAAGGGTCCGACAAGCCGGTACTGACAGACCTGGGCGTTTCTCCTTACGTCTCGGTCAACCTAAGCCGAGTTCTATATAAACGTCATATCTCCTCAAGAAAAAAAAAATAAAGTCTAACAAATTCATTAATAAAGCTATAATGAAAAATGCGAAGGTAAATTAATAGATTGGTAATTGAATTTCAATTGAGATTCACTTGGTTTACTACCCCAAGACTAGTATTTATTTGTAATGAAATGACCTTGTAATGGAGTACGTTTATTTTATTGTAATGTTTTAAAATTGTGATAAACGTGTGTTATGTGAGATTTTATTGGGATAAACCTAATGTAACGTATAAAATAGAATCACAAAAGTAATTGTAGTAATACAATTATGTTATTTTAATGTAGTCAAATAAATTCATACGCTTTTACAAAGTCACGTCCTCGATTTTGATGACTCCTGTCACAGGTGTCAAGCTATAATAAACAAATTATAGTGCGTGATGCCGTTCCCTCAGAAAACACGTCTTCGTCCCTCAGTGACTCTTCGGCATATAACACCAGCCCACTGCTACAAGATGGCTAGTCCTTCGACCTGTATCAGTCACTATGGTTCTCTGGCGAATGACTTTATACCGGCTAAGACTCGTACCGAAATACCTAAAACCAATCTGTCGTTAAATGATGAAATGTATAAATGCATTTGTCTAGTCAAGTATAAAAGCATTATCGGCAATCGGCATGTAAGCCATTATCTTTCAACTACTATTACTTTCTAATTGGTACAAAGAGCGCTGTTTCTGCGCATTTCTGCAGAACACGAGAGTGCCTATAAACGCTGCATCGGCTTCTAGTGTTAGGTATACTTACTTGTTGGCATACTATTTCATAAAGGCAGTGTCAATTTGTAGGCACCCTGTCAGGGCAAAGCTGTTTTGTATATTTTTTTAATAGTCGTGTTATAAAATTATGTTTGTTTTTAGTGTGATTGTTGTTTTTTTATGATTGTAAATATACAATAATTTTTTCATTCGGACACTATATAGACACACACAATAGTGTCCGAATGAAGATGTTATCTATCTATCTATCTATCTACAACGTTTCGAGGCTACTCGTACATATAAAATATCATAAAGTGTAGGTACACTCGTTTAGGATTACCGTCTAGCTAATAAGATTAAACAAATATGTCATGTACTCAGGCATTGATTGTACTCTGTTTGTTTGTGTACCTATAAAAATAAATAAATAAGTAAACTAATATTTTTCGCAGTCGCAAACACAACTTGTTAGTTATTTTTCATAGTATAATTATAATAATTAGCTTAATAACTATGCGTTCATAAAAATTACGAACGTGATATTTCATTGAAATACATACGCAGTTGAAATATTCATTTGTAGGTACTAATAGTTGTTAAGTAGCGAACATAGTGTTGGAATTTTTGTATTGGTTCTAGGTATAGTATTTATTTTACCTATCAAGATGATTATCAAGAAGAGGTAATAAACTACCTGTCTTGATCGTAAGCTATAATGAAATAAACGAAAGAAAGATTTTTTTAAATGTATTATTGCTTAATAACATAATTACGCCCCAATGTTGGTACAGAATAACCACTGAAATTTTGTGTTAATGCCGTTTTATCGATAATTACATATACATCGATAATACAATAATTGTCTTACATTATTTTATACAATAATAAAATATATATAAGTATATAAAATCACAATATAAGTACCCAGTTATATACACTTTTGAACTTTCGCGTTTCATTATAAATAAATAAACACCTAGACGAGGATCAACGCCATATTAATAAGTAATTTGCGCCAACCCCCTTCCAAATGGCCATAATTAAATTGGCAATTAAAAAAAACATAACAGAACAATAAGTTGATATACAAGGGACGCTCAAAATGATATTGCTACTCAGCTGTGAGCCATTTCAAGCAATGTTCGCTTATTACATTACACTTTTCCATTTCTTTATTAGTACTATTTTTAATTTCATTTTACTGTTTTCTAATTGTCCTATGTATTGTTTGCTTCATTGCTATTTTTTACCATGTATGTGGGTGTTTAGTAACAATGCTGTGCTGCCGGCTTAGTTAAAATGGCGGACAGTTTCTGGGTTTATTTGCTGGCGCGTTTTATTATCAGTGGGGTCACACCAGCACGATACCGTACGTTATATTAAAGACTTTAAGATCGATCGATGGTTCATTAGGCCAAAGTGGTGATCAAACTCTACGAGTATTACCCTATTTGAAGGCTTCGTAGAAGCTATAAATACGTAAATCATTAGACACTAGGGTAACTGCGGCATATTCTGGCCACTGTGTCAAGTCGCGCCAAAGCACAAGCCGCCGGTTATAAAAATAATACTTAATCGTCTCCTGTACCTCATTGGCCCTGTGAAGACATCCGTCTCAAAACTGGGATAAGTGTAGATCACAGGGCTTACAAAGAGCCGGGTAAGCGCTCCGATTCCCGACCATCGGCGTCTCATTTATATACCAGTAAAATGTAATGACCAGTAATCATGTATAAAGTTCTTGTTAGCCAGTCAGTTTACCACACTACTTTCTTATGAAGGCAGACAACAGATAATATGTTTTGTTTATTTAGTTAACAAGTTCTTCAAAACCTAATAGAGTTCATTTTATGTGTTAACTAATTAAATACAAATTTACAACAACTATTGCTCCAGGTTTTATTCGCAGACGTTTAGACGCCAAAGTTAATTATAATAAAGTTACTTATATAAAGAAAAAAGGTTTATTCAAAATAATTCATCGAAGTGGGTATCTAAGACACAGCGCCCGACTATTGTTGCGTTATTAATTTTCCCTTTTCATTATTCCCTTTCATTATTGGTTCTAGATCTATGCTATTTTGAGATATATATTTAGGTATTGTACTTTCTGTATCCAGTGGTTTTCCCATGTTTTTATTGTCATACCTTTCCTGTCCCTTACATTGTATTTCTATCATAATATTATGACTTAACGTATACCATGTTCAGAGCGTAATCTGGACCGCTTACCCTATATATTTAGTAGTAGTGACAAAAGTATTTTCGTGTGTTCCCAATAACAATATCAATGTTATCGGGAGCACACGAAAATACTTTTGTTTTATTTTGATTAAGATAATTTTTGACATTTCGGTGCTACTAACAATAAATAAATTATAAAAAAATATTTATGTGCACAAAATCACGTCGCTCTGTTTCTCAGAAATAGCGTGTGAATATAAGGAAGGACAAACAAACACACTCTTACATATTACATATGATTAAAACTATATTAAGTTGCAATTTTTAATTTAGCCTGTCTCAATTGATACTGTTATTACTGCCTATTCTAATTTCATAGTACATTATAAATGGGGTAACCAATTACGTTATGTTCCTAGTTGTACGATACAAATCTGTTAATTACACACTTAACTAATAAACTACTTCTTAATATCAATCATTGTAATTGAAAACGGTATAACAAGAACGACCTTGCCACTTGATATGGAAAAAAAACAAAAGACTGAACAGAAGTGAAAAGATTGCGACCTACAAGGTTTTATAAGTATCGCCTTTGTTTTTTATAAATGGTACTTTTACGACCTCCGTAGCCGAGTGGCTTGCACGCCGGACTTTGGGCGGCGCTAACTCTGAGGTCCCGGGTTCGATTCCCGGTCGGGTCAATGTCGAAAACGAACTTTTCGATATTGTGTCGGGTCTGGGTGGTTGTGGTACCGTCGTTGTTTCTGATTTCCATGAAACGAGTGCTTTAGCTACTTACCTTGGGATCAGAACAATGTATGTGAAGTTATCTCATATTTATATTTATATATTATTATTTATTTATTTATTAATTATTATTAACTTTGGTAAGTGCGTCCAGTCCAATAATATACCAACAGTATAGGACCTTGTCGCTCTATGGTACATATTAATGGTTGCCAATAGTTGCCATAGAGAATAAGTTGTCAGAAGTTACTTCGACAAGGTACAAAAGTGCTTAGATATATTGGACTCGACCGTATCTGTTTAATTAATTATTTTAACAATTGAAACTGCTTTGGTAGTGTTTTGTTTTACTAATAGAAATACTAGTTAGACAGGGCATTAATAAATCAAGAATACTTTTATCATAAATTGTTGTTAGAAAACAAGTATCGACAATGGGTTTTTTATATTTTTGTTGGTCTTCATCTCACCAGGTGCGAATTTTGGATCAATGACTATAATTCTCACACTATAACATCAATTATGAGTCACTCCCCTTCCTCCCTCCTTCCCACTGGTATCGGTCATCGGTAGCTATTTTGACACTCGTACCAAAATATTCTTATAAAAAATAAAAATTAAAATAATGTAAAAACATTTCGCAGATATACATACCGTGTTTTACGGGTACCTTATAGTTTTCAAGTAAACTTAATTTACTTCTTAGCATTGTGTAAGTAAGTTTACTTTCAATTCAGGTTTACCGTAGCAACGATAAAGCCGTCGTCGCCGCATAATTAACAATAATATATTCAGAGCAAGCAACAACTCAGGTAGAGGCTCTTCTAGACAACGAGCAATGCTTCTGTTGCAATTTTTACCTATTTCTTTTTAGGAGAGAACACTTTGCTCATACCACTGTGGCGTATGATGCAGATGGATATGTGTGACTCTCCATTCGACCGACTCTTCCACGCCTTTTTTTTAAAACATGAGAAATAGGTACATTGCGCATACCACTGCGTCCGGGGCAACACAAATGGTTATGTGAGACTCTCTCCCTGACTCCCTCAAGAGAAGGAGGATATACCCACTAAAATCTCCTGTACTTCCCCTACGTGCCGCCAGGATGATCCGGGACCGCCCTACCCAGTCCCGAAGAGCTCGGCAGGGCGGGTAGAGTTGAGGCACTGAAACTCTTTCAGTATTATCATCTTCACTCTTTAAAAGTCTCACAGCTGGACTAAAGCCTTGACTGTGTCACACTCTTACTTCATGCTACAAATTTTATTTATACTATCACCCACTACCTAACGTTAAGGTTAAACAAAAAGGTACCAGGCGTCCCGGCGTAAGTAAAATTCTCACAAACGACAATCCACATCAGGATTGATTGGTCAAGAATTCCCGGCTAATTGCGCTTCTGTATTTAGCTTTTTCGTCACTAACTATCACGTCTTTCGTCACTATGTCTTAAAATTCTGTAATAGCTAATACTAAGTTTTCTGTCTCATCGTATGATTTTTCTTTTTTTAAACTATTGTACAATGTTTGTTGTTTCTAATTAATATTTATATGTTATTTATTTAGCTACTAAGAATACAGAGATAGATAGAGATAGAGAAAAACAGGATAATCCTAGTTCAGACACATCATGGTGTTATTTTTGTTTATTAGTATGTTTAGTATTAAATTATTATATTGTAAAATGATTTTATTTATTATATCACGTGAGATGAAGTACATACGTTACCCTTTATAAAATATAATAAATTATAGCCTATATTACTCGCAAGAAATATATTAATATAAGTGAAATAATTTTTGGAATTGGACCAGTAGTTCCAGAGATTACTGTCCGCAAACAAACAAACTTTACCTCTTTATAAATAGTATAGATATGTATTGATATTTTTGAACATTATGTTTTTCAAGGTCTTCATGTAAATATATCGGCTATATATGTAACTCTAAGATCTTAGAAACTGATACCGCATGGCACAGGCCACAGTGTTAGAAGGAAGTAGCTAAAATCGAGAGCATCAAGGCTGACAGCCTCTCACTGCATGCGCCGGCGCACCTATACGGCACGGCACGTTCACAAGAAATCATCTCTTTAGTGTACACATTTTATTGATACATAGAAATTGTTGACTGGACAAAGGTATTCACTTTGAATTGTTTGCACGTATATCTTTTGTTGCCAGTCATTATTATATAAATATTAAAATTCTCATTGGTATGTCACGTTTAATGTGAGAGCTGTTAGTTTACGTAGTGTGCGTCTAAGATGGCACAAAGAAATGTTTCTTTTTTCTCTCATTGCACTTTATTGCGTAAAGAAAAAGGTAACAATATAAGCAGGTCTTATTGCTAACAAAGAGTATCTTTTAACTCTTATCTTTAACTCCAACTTTAAGAGATAAATGATCCATTGAAATCCATCATCAGAATGGATTGGAAATGGACCCTTTTTTCTAGATACAGATTCCTTTTTTCACTCTAAAGACGACTACTATAAGTTTGGCGATGTCCTCCAAGGCCAATAATCGAGCAATAACGCCGGCCAATTGAGAATTGGTGGGTTTTAACGACTACCATTTTACGACATCAACTGAGACTAATACATAGTTACATATGGAAAAAAAAGTCCAGACTCTTGTCAGGAGATGTTAATCTATTTGGTAGTCGAAAGACAGACGAAGGTTCCATATTGTGTTAACTTTTTAAACCACGTTTCCCTTTGCATGAACATTTTACTGTTTGCAACGCATAGTTTCCGCAATGTCCATCTCGTTATTAAGATGTGCCTGTCAACGCATTAATTCTCAGGCATCTGCGCCCGCGCATAAAACAGATTTATTTGATGTTATGCAAATTCTAAATTTATCACCCGACATCATACTGCGTACATTCGAACGCCTATTATTTAAAGGCTTTTCTTAAGCGGTTAAACTACTTTAATCTAATAGCACGACCAATTTGAATCGGAGTCTAAATAGCCTGGCTACCTATTTAACTACTAACCTATTTATTTTGCCGCGGTTTGACTTTACATTTTTGGCAAAATAAATCGAAACACTTAGTTTGGAGTTAATACTTCATGGTTACGTACACGATAGATATCTAGATACAGATTCTCATTTTTATTGGTGAGACTAAATGGTGAATATAATTTGCAAAAGGCATCCACATGATGTAAAGAGATGCCACATGCTATAGGAATTCATACATTTGCACAAAACAACGATGAAGTGCTTCGCCTTCATTACTAATAAGCTCAAAGATGTAAGCGCACCTCATTCGGCACCCTCAACCACTGAGTGTTCCTCAGACTATCTTATCTAGAGCTGTCGGAACACAACAAAACAAAACAGCATCAGCCTTGATAAAGTACCAATATAGTTTTATGGTAGGTACAATTAATCTGGTTTTACAATCACTCGATCTCTTAGCAGCATCGTTTCCTTTGCGCGAAGGTAAGACAACGAAAATATACGCCAATTAAGAAACTAATGACTGTAAAACACAGTTTTCTCCTCTTTGACAAGCCTTGTGTGTGCATCACATTGTGTGAGTTGACTATCTGTAGAATCTCTATTGATATGTAAAACCGCAGAAACTGTGTCATTCCGACTTGGTACATTTAGCTCAAATAACGGTCCCTTAAGTGACTAGGGCTGTCAATGTTAACTAATTGAGTTTCACAATACTTAGGTGACTAAGAAAGAGAATTGAACTATGATTCATGTAGATAATAAGGAAATTTGAAATGTGCCAACAGATTTATCTATATAGTATTTAACACGTAATTGCTTTACTTCGTAAGTCTTTATTATTACAATGTTACTTCCATTCAGGTAAGTTACTTAGGTGTACAATTTGAAATAAGTTGATTGTGTCATGGACTTTTAATATATTAGTCCTGTACCGTGCAGACCAAGGAAAGCAAAAAGTATGCATTAATATGTAAAACCATGGTAAAACACTTTTCCCAATGTACTCTCATTTATTTAAGATATTAGATTATTTGAAATATTTGTCTCCTAAAAATTTTATTTTTGGACTGCCTGTTTGATTAATAATAAAATACACAAATTACAGATTGGGATACATGGTAAAAAAAAAATCACAAATGTTGAAAAAAAATTCCACGAGCAGGATTTAAACCGTGCTTTTCCAATTGTTATTTGTTTCGCAACAAAATTTGCGTTAAAATTATATAAACAAAACAAAAACATTTTATAAATGATAAATTTTAAAAATAAAACTTATAGGAAAACATTAAAGCGCCTCTGTGGTATAGCGGTTTAGACCCAGAGGTCCCGGGTTCGATTCCCAGCGGGGGGTACATGTTTATGTACTCGGTTTGGTTGGTGGTAGAGCTTGTTTGTCCGCCTGGCTAGCTACCACCATCTTATCTAAATATGTCGCCATAACATCAATGTTTGTAGCATTGTTGTGTTCCGCCAGCTAGAGATAAGATAGCCAGTAGGTACCTCACTAGTTGAGGATCCCGGGTGAAGTGCGCTTCCATCATTGACCTTATCATCACTTAACATCAGGTGAGATCAAGGCACTGTGCTTACCCGTAAATATATACTACTCAAAACAAAATAAGGGCCACGAGGTATTTTGTCTGTACCATGAAAATAATAAAACCAATATTAATTTTTTTGTCTCCATAACGAAAACTAATGTTGTTTTTACCGTGTAGACCAATAAATTTATTCCAATAATAATGATTAAAAAGTTTATTTGCTTTTGAAAGAAAAAACACATTTAAGGTTAAAAATAAAAACAATGTAAAGTTACTGAAAACAAAAGAAAATACTCCATGCTCATCTTTTAGTAACGGGTATGCCCCCCTCGTTTCGTTACGCACTCCTGAAGCCTGGAGTGCATGCTCTCAATCAAATGCCTGACATTTTCCATTGGAATCTCTTCCCAGGCCCTTTTAACAGCGTTGATGAGTTGCTGTTGGTTGTGGATTTCCTGATCACCGTCTCTAACTCTTCGTTTCAACTGATCCCACATGTGCTCTATTGGATTTAAGTCCGGACTGTTCGCCGGCCACGGCAAGACTTGAATTTGAGACGCTTCCAGTACAAACCGAGTCGCTTGAGCCGTGTGTGCACGAGCATTGTCTTGCATCAAGATGAATCCAGGACCCGCTCGCTGGGCAAATGGGATCACATGTGGTCTGACGACTTCCTCAATATACCGCTGAGCAGTAACAGTACCCTCATTTAAAATAGCGAGCTCAGTTTTGCCGTGTAAGCTTATCCCGCCCCAAATCATTACATTTGGACCACCAAAACGATCGACTTCATGGATGCAGGCTTCTGAAAATCTCTCGCCGCGTCTTCTCCATACTCTAATACGCCGATCGTCGTTAAAAAAATTAACTTTGCATTCGTCTGTGAAGAGCACCATGCCCCATTGGTTTATGTCCCAGTCCAAATGTTGACGGGAAAATCTTAAACGATTTGCACGATGATTTCTGGTTAATGGAATACGGACAACTCGCCTTCTTGATGCCTGCTGGTCTTCATGCAATCGATTACGAATAGTTTGGTCACTGACACGAGTACCCGTTGTGAGCCGTAAACGATTTTGCAGCTTGCGGGCCGTCGTTGTGCGATCTCGGCACGCACTTAATCGAATGTAACGATCCTCTTGAGCTGTTGTAATGCGAACTCTACCCGAACCAGGTCTTCTTCTAACACTGCCGGTCTCTTGGAAACGATTCCATAGATTTTGAATAGCTCTTCGAGAAAATCCCAATTGCAACCCACAGATCGCTGCGAATGACCTTCTTCAATCATTGTAACGGCTCTGGTTGCTGTCAGCGAGTCCATATGACGCCTGCGTGCTTGTGGCATATTTCAAAAGATGTTTCTGACTCGAGATATCAATGAACTCTGATAATTTCTAATAAACCAAGAAGCTAAGGAAAGCAAAACGTCAAAGAAAATGGAATCAAAATTTTCAAAAATAATTTTAAATCAAATTTTATTTAAAATTGTTGCCAGCATTAGATGAATACTACAATATTAAAAAGTTTAGGTATCAAAGAGTTTGTATACTCAATATTTTACTACTTTCAATATGTAAATGTTTAATAATTTACACCAAAATGAAAAAATACCTCGTGGCCCTTATTTTGTTTTGAGTAGTATATATTAAAAAAAAAACGAAAATGAACAACGAAAACACTAAACAGACAAAACTACACGGAAAAAAAATGGAAACATAAGAGTATGTAACATTAAGGTGTTCGCGTCAACTGTTGAAAACAAAAAGTATTTATTAAAAATAAATTTTGTTGAAAAATGAAAAGACAAATAGGTAACGTTGTATTTGGTGACCACTGCCGCCTTTTCAAAGGCAGCCCTGCGTCACCGAGCTACATATGGGGTTCGATTCATTATTCGCTTCTTATGGAACGTAGGAAGTGGTAATTGGATGAACTTGATGTCGCCAGCCGTAGGTTACGCGGCTGTCCGGTTTTTGTCATTGTAGACGGTTGAAATGATATAAAAAAGTATCCTGATACCTTACTAGGTCGATGTGTGAAAAGGTCCATTTCATTATAGTATATTTGCTTTTGCACTGCAACATTGTAACATCGCTATAATAATAATATAATAATAATTATATAATAATAATAATATAATAATAATAATTATTATTATTTATTGCTTACATTTGTTTTTACTTTGTTTAACTGTATATAAATTATATCTAAGTTGTTATATACCCTTGCAGTATATATATATACATAAGTATATATATGTACATAAGAGGTGTTAAAAAAAACAGGTAAAGATCAACACATGAACCCTGCAAGGGTATAACAACTTAGATATAATTTATATACAGTTAAACAAAGTAAAAACAAAATTTCTTATATAGGTATTACTTAGGACACGTTAGTATAATATTCATTAAGTTTATAAAAGCATTTATCTATTAAATAATTATTTAAGGATGTTATAATTTTTTTATTATCTTCTATTTCTCTTATTATGTTATAGACAGACTTTTAACAATTGTCTCAATTACCTATATTTTTTAATAAAAATGGTATGGGACTAGCATCACTATTCCATCAATATAGTGTTTATTTTGATTGGTGCAAGGGCTGTTACCACTATCTTATCTCAGTCTGTCATCTTAACAATGTAGCGCTCTGTTAGTTATAAGAAAAAAAGCCTAGATTCCAGATGAGGAATCCTTAAGCACAGAAGAATAAGGCACGCTTCCATCTTCAAGCTTATCCTCATTAATTGTACTCTAAAGTTATCGCCAATATAAAAATGATGTATAACAAAACGGATACATTATGAAACCTTTTGAGAACTGCAATTGGAACAGGAAGGGGAATGATTTGTGTTGATATTAACTTACTTTGATTGAAAAAGATTACATCGAAAACAGGCACGGCATCGAATGGAAAGAGCAGCCGGGTATGAAACACAAGTCCTTCCTTGGCGAAAACGCATTAGGACGGAGTAAGTTCATATGCGGAGGCGGTAGAAGGCAGGCCCGTCTAACCATCGGTGCCTTGACAGGGCACTATGCCACAAAACAAATGCTTCTCAGAATGCACCTTTCAACAAGTTAAAAAAAACAAAAGTAAAAAAAAAAGTACTTATCCTATATGCTGGTCTGGGTCATGGTCTGTATATGAGGAAAGTTTCATTAAAATCCATTCAGTAGTTTTTACGTGAAAGAGTAACAAACATTCATCCATACTTACAAACTTTCGCGTTTATAATATTAGTAGGATAAAAGCACAATCCAGGGCCTGCCCTAGATAAGTGGCATGACGCTAATAGAACTCATGCTCGATCGTCTCTAAATGTCACTATACATTCACTCGAGGCCCAAGACACCGTACTTATTACCCGACCTGAGCCGAGGTCCGGTGACGCTGAAAAGTCAGCCTGAACCATCAGCAAACTCCCTTAAAAAACGCTATAGTCTAAGCTATAATCATTCTATTCTATTTCTTATTCTTTTAGCGTCATGCCACTTGTCTAGGGGCAGGTAAGATATAGAATAAACGCTTTTCCGCTGTAAAATATAATACAATACAAAGTATCGCTGGTGGAACCGAAGTAGTGCAGTGTATTGAACCGTAACAGCGCTGTGCTGGGGGCGGCCCATCGCCACTTCCTAGCTTTCTACGTGAAATATCGCTTTGGGTCTTACTCTTAATGCATTGTGGCGCAAAACGGGAACGGAAGCGAACCTTGGACCGGTTTAATAATCATTTGTTTGTCGATTTAAATTAGACGCCTGAACTGCTAACCTAAATACTGGCACGGTAGTTATTCACATGATACACTTTTAACCTATTCTATTCTGAAATTTGGAAGGTTCCGTGTTTGCTAAAAGTATTATTTTATGGATATATATTTAAGTTAACTAGGTCTGGGACACTGAAAACAAATGAGGCTCAGACGGGACTTATACCCACGACCTACACTAATACGAGCGACATTTCTTCCAAGAAAGCTTTTCTTCCAATATTTTGTCGCACACTTTACCATTCCATGTATTTTTTTAAACACCAATATCTGTATAGTATACTCGTATAGTCTTGTAGAGGAAGGCCTTTTTATGTAAGTATATCTTTCGTGTGCCTGTCTAGTTTGGTATGTCAATATATTATTTTTGCAACAATTAATTTAAAACTAGTACAAATAATTATTAATAATACGTTTGTGCAGCTGATGTCCTGATATTTATCTGACAGATTAACTATATACGATGACAAAGAAAATGCTACTGTACACTACACTATTGACGTAAGGGTCAACGACTTATTTAAGCATAACAACTTCGATACTACACGAATACTTATATACGATTATGAAGCTTTTGCTCAATAATCGAATTAGCGCGCAACATAATCTCTCTTGCAATTACAACAAATAGCTGCGTTACTTAATTATACACGACATAAAACGTAACGTTGCATTATATGTCACTTTTAATACTGCCTATTAAGATCGAATCCGATTAAATACTGGCATGGGACATGGATTTAAACCGATCAAAAGATACAGTCGAGCCGTTAGTCTTGCTTGGGTTTTCTAGATTTAATAAAGGAGTTTGTCGGGATGTAATAATGTACATTGGGTAGCTTACCTAAGTTGAAAGATGGCAGATGTTGATGGATCATTTCAAATGATTTTGCATTAACGTTGGCATACTTTATACGTCCCGCCCGATCCTCTAAATGACAGCACACATTTACAGAATACACTAAACATGCACACCAGTTTAGGCCCAAGACACCGTACTCGTAGAACAAGGGTACGATGAACCGGTTCACACTCGCTTTACACCAGGTACAGACATGTACCTGGTCGGTTCTCTCCTCCTCCACGGCCCGGTCAACACGAGCCGAGGTCCGTGCCTTTAGAGGCGCCCTCGGGTTGCTCCGCTCCCCGATCCGATCCGAACCCGATCCGAACCCTTCGGAGAATCTAGTAGGGCACGGGGACGCGCACTTGTGCGCGATGCCGTTCCCTCTAGATAACCTCTGAAGGTGATTCGTTTCACACGGCTTGAGGGACCCTTTACGTTCCTCGCCGCCCCCAAAAACCCCGGTGAAGCTGAAAATGCCGCAGCGGCAATCAGCAATCTCTCTCCAAAAAAAAAAAAAAAAACTTTATACGTTCATGTTTAGTGTGAAATAGAATCGACAGTCTATTAAAATTACCGATTGTATAATTTATTTTATTTGATTTGAAACTCTCTATAATAAGTAACCTATAATATGTAAACCTATAATATGTTTGTAAACTTATGATTAGGCTTAACCTTATGTTATGATAAGGCTACATGTTTAGGTTTACAATCTAGTTTAAGCCAGTAAATCTAGTTTATTGTATTTCTCTCTTTGATTGTAATTTGTTTTGTAGCTTTTTTTAAATTAATAAATAAATTTAATATACCAGTATATTGCGAATAAATATTAATACTGCAATATACAGTACAATATTACAGTACAATATTTAATATTTAATTAATTCATTGTTTTCTTAAGTTTACGCGAACACTACACATTGAAATGAAACAATTTTTACGGATCTACTACTATCTAGTACTAAAATAAACGCGAGTAGATCCGTAAAAGTTGTTTCATTTCAATTTAATTAATTATTATCATTTATTATTATCTAACAAAAAGAATTTCACTTAATAAAATGCTGTATGGGCTAAATCTTTTTGCCTAGAGAGCGTGAGAAGAAAAATCTATTTGACATTTGACACTTAGTTTTGTTTCGTTCTACGTTTGGCTCAAAGGGAAACTCCCTTTGAGCCAAACTTAAACTTTGTTTTTGACGTGACAACGTCTTATAAATTGGTTTGCCGGGTGACACTTCAAGAAACTGCGTTACGCTCCGCTCACGTTATGCGCTCACAATGAGAGCGAGTGAGAGGCACGCGTCCCTTCCACTCGGGCATGGTTAGCCCGCCTAAGAGCGAGAGAGACAGACATAAAAAGTGAAAGGTAAATACGTATGTATGTGTAAAGGTAAAAATAAAATTTTGTTAATATGAAATTCAGTGCGAGATTCTTTGTATAAATTAATGTTTTAAATATAATTCTTTGTATAAATAAATGTTTTAATTTGTTACTATTATTTCATCCTTCTTCCTACTATACGAATGAATATTCACATTAAAATTATTTTACCACTCAAAGTCGTTGTCACGTAAAACTTTCGCCCGTATATCGACTTTACAGGCAACCAATTTTTTTTTTATTAACTATCGTCTACAACACTTAAGTTTACAGGAATCTGGGAAATGGGTACTAATAACGTCACATGCCGGTAATCTAAGTAATCTAATATTTTAACTGAGCTCAATATCAAACCTTATTTCAGGCGACACAAACTTTATACTTAGTAACTATAACTTGGACCATATATTTCAGTATAATTTGTAAGCCGGTAATGTCCGTTATTGTGGACGATCGGGTACTCTTACTGGCTCCAAGCGCTTAGAAACTCCGTTCAGAAACAGTTCAGATTGAATTTCTCGAGGGCGGCTCCGCAAATAGCAGCAATGATGGCTATTTGTTGATATCGGATGTGCGGATAACGGGACACGTGATGAATATTAATTGAGGATGACATTTACGATTCCGTTATCGGTTTCGATTTAAGTACTGAATCACCGGTCGTATTTAGAGGCAGCAATGGTAGTTGCTTTAGTTTCTCGAAACGCTTTATAACATTTGTAATAAGGGGGTAGATAGTGACACCAGTGTTCGACACTTCAAGCCCAGTGATCGACACAATTTTCCTCGCCAAAAATTCACATAGTTTTTCATTTACATTTTTTTTGATGTGTAACATCTTTCCGCTCGCTTTCTATATAAGCAATTTGTGGGAGTGATTTCGTGAAATGGGACGGAAGTATGTGTAACAGTGTGACAGGAAGTCGGGGACAAATGGGTCAAATGTCTTGTAATGAGTCTTTACTGCATTTACTTTATACTTATAAAATGATGTAATATTTGACCCTTTTTTTTTACAGAATATAATGTATAAATTGCTTATTACTAAGGTGACATGTCAAATGTTACACATCATATGCGACCACTGTAAGGCTCGCTCTTTTTTATAAATGAAGGAGGTAAACGAGCAGGGGGGTCACCAGATGGAGAGTAATCACCGCCGCCCATGGACACGCGCAAAACCAGAGGAATCGCAGACGCGTTGCCGGCCGTTGTCCTTGAAAATCCCAAGGTCGTAACAGTTCCTCAGAACACTCCCCATGATATATGCGGTACAATATACAAACAGACGCAACGTCTCTCCGAAGAGCCAGTGGATCGAGCCGACCCGAAATAACCATGTCGTCGACAATTCGAGCAGCTCTGCGTTGAATGCGGTCAAATGGAGGGAGTTGGTACTGGGGTGCTACAGCCCAAAGATGGGAGCAGTATTCCATATGCGGCCTGATCTGTGCTTTGTACATTTTACGGGATGACAGTTCTGGTCTGGTCTGTATTAAATTGTTGTTCAGATC
The DNA here is from genome assembly GCA_949315975.1 of Eudonia truncicolella. Taxonomy (NCBI): domain Eukaryota; kingdom Metazoa; phylum Arthropoda; class Insecta; order Lepidoptera; family Crambidae; genus Eudonia; species Eudonia truncicolella. The sequence continues at coordinate 12,850,460 of OX438837.1, read as the reverse complement.
CGATCCGAACCCTTCGGAGAATCTAGCAGGGCACGGGGACACGCACAGTGCGTGATGCCGTTCCCTCTACCTTCGAAGGTGATTCGTTTCACACGGCTCGAGGAACCCTTTAAGTTTCTCGCCTCCCCCAAACAAGCCCGGTGAAGCTGAAAATGCCGTTTATGGCAATCAGACAACTCTCTCCAAAAAAAAAATCAATTGTTGATTAAGATTAAAATCAGTTGCTGAACCCTTCTTTATAGATTTCATTTAATTAAAAAAAATTTCGATCATTGACCTAGGTAGGTGTATTTTTTCATCACATACGTAAGGATTTTTCCACAACTTGTGGCCTATGGTGGAACATGCTTACCGAAAAATAGTTTACTCGCTATAGCCTTGAATTGATTTCTGCTGCTAGCACTATTACTGAAAATCCGATAATCTTTACTTGCAGCAATGTATTATGTTGCAAACAGTAAAACGTGTTAGTGTTATGCAGAAATTGAGGAGCATGCAATAAAAATGACAAAATATGTGTACATTCCAACATTTTGTAACGTCATTAGGAATCTCTAACAATATTTCAATAGTTGTGAACAAACATTTTCATTTGTTTTTCTTCACGTATAGGGTTGCCAGATGTCCGGTATTTAAGCGTACAGTCCGGTATTTTCGAGGCCTGTCCGGTAAAAAATAAATGGTCATACCGGACAGAACAATGTCCGATATTTTGAGGAAAGTCGGTACTACTGGTCACAAACGCCTACAAAAGTAGGCTATGAAATCCCTCAAACGCAAAACTCGCGCGCGCTATAAATAAAAATAAATAAAAACTATTAATTAAAAAAACTCGTATTTTGTTCGACCTAGCTTACAAAAGCTCTTAGTTTTCCATACTTGAACAGTGTATTCAAATGTAATAGGGCTGAATTAGAATTGCTCTCGGGTGAGTGTGGGCAGACAGAGCGCTATCGCAAGAACAGTACCTACAAATATATTTATTACTGCAATAGAAATAGCCTCCTTTTTCACTTTACTTTGTCTCCAGATATCGCGATATCCCGAGGCACTGGGTTCAATTCCTAGATCGGGCAAAGTGTGTTTTGCATTTTGTGATTAACCCATAAATTGTAGTGAAGATTTGACCTATGATGGAGCCTTTTGTATTTGCCTAAAAGTACGCTTTTGGTTTGCCTAAATAGGGGGGCGGTATATAGGCGATATAATCATTACCTATTATCATTAGCTTCTAAGTACTAGTCTACTGCTGGTATAGGTGATATAGGTACACACGCCTGCACATCAACCTGCCACAAGCTGTGAAATTTCTTCAATAGACTTTGAACGTTATCCCTTAAGTGTAAGGTTGAAAATGTATTGAAGAAATTAGACCGTTTTGGATACTTTACTACTATTATCTGAACACTACTTAGTTTCAATTACGTGGGATGGCTTTACTTTTGAATCAAGTGTATCGTACATCGCAGCTATATATCTTTAAGTAGCTGCTGAAATGGGTATCTAGCGTTCTGCCTAGAACGCCTGTCTCTAGTGTGATTACCTCCAGAATCATACCGTAGAACTACATGTGGACGATCACTTTGGAGAACAGAAGCTGGAGCTGATCAATGTTAAACTTGATTCAAAAGTACTACTGTAATTCTACTCCAACCAATTAAATCGAAGAAGAAAACCTGCGCCCACATAATTTGACTATCAAATCTTAATTATGACTCGAAAATTGTCCGAGAAAGCTGACAGCTGTGGATATAGATGGTTTAATTAATTTCGATCCGTCCTTTGCCCTTCACTCAGTTGTTATGTAAGGTTGTTGTTATGGAAATTACTATTCGTAGGAACTGTTGTTGTTATTGTTGTTGTTTTGATTATTACTTGTGTTGTTCTTTGCGTTGTTCAATTTTACAGTGATTGCATATTGTTTCTTGTAAGCTATGGCGTAAACAAGGGCCTAATTTGAATGACTGCAAGTGATGTTAAATAGGAAATTATGCTCTACTATAAAACCTAATTGTCGGTATATAGATTGAAATTTTCTTTGTCGTTGTACTTCAAGCCTCGAAGGCGACATAAATGCGTGTTCTGTGTGTGTGTACGAAATAATAAAAAAAAATAACGAATAAGTATGTACAAAATTAACTTAATTTGTTTACTTTTATTAACGTCTGTTATAAAATTATAAGTTTTCTTTTAAAATGGAAAAACGTGGATATAGCGCTTGGCAAACGTGTTATATATTAGACGCCCACCAGCGCGTTGGAGCAACGTTTTACGCAGTCTCTGGCTGTAGTTGGATGAGAGGATCGGCCTCAGTGGCATGCATTGGGAGAGGCCTAGGTATGGCCAGCGTTAGACTTCCACGGGCTGATTACGATGAATTGTGGTCGGAGCACAAAACATACAGTTTGTACGTGTTTTCAAATTACAAAACATTGTAATGAAATAACGCTTACGATTATTTACAAGAGTAAGTTCGTAAGATATTGTTTCGTTCCAGACAGCAGTTTTCGTCTTAACAAAATCGTGCACTATTATTTTATGTAAATGACTGAAACTTAGAAAATATATTAAATACTTATCGTTTCGTTCGTATATCACTGTTAATACAGGTATGAACATATTTAATACGATCGCCGTCATCCGGCATTGAAGCCTGTAGATTAACGATAATTTGCAGATAGGCTTCCGATGGCAGTGCACATCAATGCTCGCATCTTGATCGCTTATAAATTGCACGTCACCCGTAACATCCCCTATCCGTGCAAAAGCTGTATGATACGTTATTAGCACGGAATAAATAAGTACAGAAGGGCGGCTCCATTCAAACGAGCGATAAGGCGGACGCACACAGACGCATTCGTACGGTGATCACGGCTATCCTTGGGATAATTTATTTATTCATTGATCTTTTTAAAAAATGAATACAGTTCAAACAAAATATTTCTTGTTAGTATACTTAGCATAATTACAAAATTATTAATTCGTTTAAACAATATATTCATACACTATTTGTTTGATCTTATTAAGACAGCACTAATTCCATTCGTTCATTAATTTCATTTACACGTCAGGTAAGTCAGCCAAGGCGCCACGCAAACTTTGTTACTATAATTCGACGACGTTCATATAAAAAAATTGCTGCGTATTTATTTTGTTTAAATAAGACAATAAATAGAGTGAAAGCCGTGTTGGCTTTTGTTTATAATTCTTTAATCTTACTTATCACAGTATATTGCAGGCGTAAACCTTAGCGCTACGACCTAGCGTAGGTAATTAAAATCGCTATCGCCGGAGTCGCCCTTCTGTACCTATTTACTTTGTGTTATTAATAACCGTTAATAAGGCTAGCGTCGTTAGTTTGAATTCTCGACCGAGGACAGTCGCCTCGTAAATAGTTACAATCAGCGGGTGAAATTATCAAGCTTTATTTATGAGACTAATAACTTTGATTTATATTTTAAGCTGAAGCGTGTCATTTTACAATGTAAAAGGTTCCTAGATATATTAGCTAAACTAGATATTATTTTTTATTGCTAAACCATAATATATATATAATAGAATATATTGCATTATAATTATAGAATAATACCTAATACCTAATTTAATCCGACCACAATAAAAAAAACACCCAGAAAGACCTTAAGGCCAAAATATGGGTTATAAAATTATAAATATTGGGCAGTTTAAAGTGAAAGAGACCAAAATAGCTATTGAAATAAGAATTTATGGAAACTAAGTAGTCGTTAAAATCAGATGAGCTCTCCGAGTTGGGTAAGCCAAATCGGATTAGCCATTTTTATTTACTTAAACAAATCCTAAGTTTACAATCATGAAGCGTTGTTAGTAGCCGAACGGACACATCATCACATCGTCAGCTCATTGTATATCACCACTGCTGGAGCACGAGCCTTCCGTTGGAAACACCACAGAGAAAACAGCCGTAAACCACCACGCGGGCCCATTGTGAATTGTGTGATGGTTGTTAACGACATGCAGGACCAACGGCTTTACGTGCTTTCCGAAGCACGGAGGAGCTCGACATGATACATTTTTGGTCACCTATTCGATGACCGGCCTTTGCGAAAGCTGCTTAACTACGATTCTGAACGGACACATTCTAGGGTTGAATATGAGAAATAGTAGTTCAAAATATAAAAAAAAAAACAAAATTCAAAATCATTTATTCAGTTTAGGCTACAAGTAGCTCTTGTGAATGTCACTATGCCATCGGTTCGTAAGTCTACTCTAAGCTTAAAAGTCTAAGTTTTAAAAGCAATGTACTCGTATTATTTTAAAACAAAAAATCTAAATAAACCCAAACTATTTATTACCTACCTAAAAGAACAATAGTTTTACAGGTGGATAATGAAAAGAAAATACATTTTGTTAAGAAAATAATATAATCATCAGTCTCTAAGTATATGTTCCGAACCGCTTATTTACAACTTACTCGAATACATTCATTCATACACAAACGGAATCATTCACAGATATAACCGCCACTCCTACACTCTACTAAGTTCTGAAATAACAAAAGAAATACTGAGCAATAGTTCTTAACGCGAACCGATAGAGTAGTCACATTTGTAGTATAAAATGGACCAGTACTTAATATACAAGTTATAATTAACGAGATTATTATAATGTTACTTGTTGTCGTTAAAGATACGAAATTAATCAAGGCAATATCGCATACGTCATGATCACGGATTAGTGACCATTATATTTAAAAAAAGTAATACAGTAACGAATTTTCGTATGAAAACTAATAATATACCTTTAGGACAATTAAAAGAGTTCTAGAAACCAAACTTTTGTCTTTTAAGGGAGAGATTCTGACAGAAAGGATTTATATGCAATAAGCGGATATACCACGGCGGACTTCGTACCGCTTTAACCACATTAGCTTTAACAGTTTCTATGACAAACAAATCGTTAAATAATTTATGCGTGAAAGCGCATCAAAAAAACTCACTTTTTTTTTTCATACTGAATATCCTATGTCTTTGATTATATATACTCTTGAGAATATGTGTACCAAATTTCATGATGATCCGTTGAATAGTTTACGCGTGAAGGCGTATCAAACAACAAACAAACAAACAAACTCACTTTTGCATTTATAATATTAGTTAGGATACCGAGGAGATAATCAAAGCTCCGTTACGAAGTAATCGCTATTATACTGTGGCTCCGTTGACTTAACCGTAGAATGCATTGCGTTATTGAATCAAAACTTTTCTTTTGTTTAGCAGATAACCTTCTCAGATCAATACTTTTGTTTTTCTAACTTTAATGTTAACTAATATAAATCCATGACTGCTATTAGCACTATCATCAACAAAAAAAAAACACGTTAAATGAAAAATATTTCCTAGATTTATTGTTAGGGTATAAATGTTTTATGCATTGTCTTGTTGTAGATTATTAATCCAGCTATCTTAGATCTTTCTACTTTGAAATACGTTAACTCGAGTGAAAAACTAGACGCGCCGTATGTCAGTTACTCTACCGATGCGAGCATAACAAAGCAACTCCTTGATCCGCGGGCGTAAAAAAGTTGAGCGCTCAACAATAGGTGTAGTACTTTCGTCTATTTGTAAGCTGTCATTACTTGAATGGGGGTTTGATGATAGGATGCGCGCGTAAGCGGACGTGAAGTATGGCACTTTCGTTTCGCTTGAGTATCGGAGATATGGCGAAGTTTTTGAAGCAGTAGTTTTGGAGGTTGTGTCAACTCTTTTGCTTTTCCAAGTGAAGAGAGTGAACTCTTGAAAGAGGTATTGTTAAAGTTACTTTTTGGTCGTGAAAGATTTTTGTTTGTTATTTTTTTTTTATGTGGGATGCGAATGATATGCTCCTTATACGGACGGTAAAAATACTAACTACAGTAAAGCTGATTAATATGATGTTTGGCGTCCGAAACCAACATTACGATAAACCTTACTTTAATATTAGGACCTTATATATAAAAAAAATACAAAATATATTACATAATACGTATAACTGTAAAGAAAACTATGTTTTTTTTTAAATATAATACTAACGCATTTTTATCATCCTTCGTACAACGAAAAAATCTACACTGCCCGCCTATACACGTTGGATTGGGATCGGAAATCAAGCGTACGGAATGTACGGATTTATTGCTTTGTTGATTCCTATTAAAAAGCAATCGCTAGTTTGAAAAGCTTACTTTTATACGAGTCAATAGCTAGCCACAAATTCGTATGCTCCAATTACGATAGACATAGTTAGGAGCTACCATATTCAAATAATTGACATCATCAGGTAGGCGGTCTATAAGTCCCGATAAGGTCTTAGACCCAGAGGTGCTATAGGTTCGATAACCAGCTAAGTGCGGAGTGGTGAAGCTTGTTCTTAGTTCGCCTAACTTGAGTCCACCATGTTGTCTAAGTTTGTCGCCATAACAACATTGCTAACACCTCAGTCTCCAATTGTATGGAAAGCCTGCATCGCGATAGCAAAGTTTCACTATCTCCTTCGCTATATATAGCACCTCCAACTAACATCCGTTGGACCTCGGTCCCCGAGCTATACCACCCAGCTCGGAGGAAGATCTTCCCTTTGGCCTTCCTCATCCTAATTTAGGATACAATCAGTTTTTAGATGTCGCCATAATCGCATTGTTGTGCTCCGACCTAGATATAAGATAGCCAGTGCCTCAGTAGTTAAGGATTCCGGATGACACTTCATCCGCTTCCAACTTCGGCCTTATCATCACTTAACATCAGGTAAGATGGAGGCCAATTGCCTACCCGTTAGCAATTTAAAAAAAGGGGGGATGAAACCATGAATGCTCCATGCAATCATGTTTATAACGAAGCAAGAGTGCAACCAAACACCGTGAAACACTTTCATTGTGAATTCAGTTAGCACAATATAGTATACACACATGAGAGCTACAAAAAAAAATGTCGGCCAAACGTTTAGCGTCCGATACAATACGAATACTTTTCTGTATTGTACGGTACAGTTCTATTCACCATTCACACCATAAGAACAATGGGTTCGGTGTAAATTGCATTCTGTCGGTGCAAAATTTGTTCGGAGAAAGCAATGGGAACTTAGAAATCGGTTAGCGATAATTGTTTAAGGCTGGGCGTACACTGGTCGAAGATGGCATTTTGTTATTTCGTCCGACGACGTTTGAACCACAAAAACTATTATAGGAACTATTTACTTACACTTCGTAGTACGTAAATGAGATTTTGATGACAACTTTTCTTTATTGTAGCTTATGAACTTTGAGAACTTGTTGTTGTTATGATTACAGTTTTTGGTTGACAATCAGTAAACTATTTCTGTGGTTCGTTTTCAAATGCTTGATAACATTCATGTTGACAGACACGCTATGCCTTTTGTACTGAGATGTTTTTTTCTATGTTATTATGTAGTAAGCACAGTCAGATATAAAAATTGTTTTGTAAAATGTATTACTTAAATAATTCTTTACCTCGCCACTTGTACAAAAAGCATAAACTTTTAACTCGTTAAATTATATTGTGTTCGAAAGTTTACGTGAACACTGCATATTAAAATGAAACAACTTCTACGTTTCGTTAAATAACTTAGCCAGGTCCTTTAGAAATATTAATTAATTTATTAATAACATGCGCAACTACAAGAATATTCAATACATACAAATAGAAATTGATTGTAATAAAATAATGCAGTAAAGGTTGAAAAGAGAAAATAATTTATAAAAAAAAATTTGCTAACTTAAATTTGAAAGCATATAATAGATATGAAAATGAAAATACTTATATTCCCCTGTTGTGCACCAAGCTTAAGGTTCATTCTTTCCGATCCAAATGTCGAATTGGTGCTTCGTGCTCTATCAGAATTCATCAAACTAAGTGGGGCGTGAAATTCAGCCTCAGTTTAAGCTGTTTACAAAGTGCCTTTGCAAAGTTTTTTTTTTCTTTATGAAGCAACTGAAAATGTGTTTTCGTTAAATATTTTCTAATGGTAGTTTTTTTAAATATTTGTGAGTTAAATCCAATACCTTTAACGCATTCACTGCCTTGAAATGACAAACAATTGAATTTCTATTGTGTCTTCACGACGCCGTGTGTTTGGCAGTGAATGTGTGTTTTATTCGTGTTTTTAGGCAATGAAAAACTGCTACATTAGAATACGTAGGTAAATTTCGCCACCATCTACAATAATACGTGTAGGATTAATAATAAAAAAATCAAATAACTTTTTAAATTGACTTCAATAGCATTCACAATAGTGAAAACATTTAACGATGAATTCTTAAGGGCTAACAATATTTTTTTCTGTCAATTAATTTTCTATTGATTTTAAAAAGAACCGACAATAAAATCACTATACAGTTTTGCCTCTTGCTATTTACACTTGATATGTAGATATGTAGTACAATTTGAGCTGTATTCAAAGTTCCACAAATTTTGTTTATTTACTTATTTACTCATAATTTTCCGTGTTACTATGCGCGAGATAGCATCGATCGGCCAAAGCTCGGTATCTCTCAAACTGACCCACATTCGCTTGCATAACCTGCACTGCACGCACTAAATTCAATTGGCTCCGATACTTACTAATATTTTTTTAGAAAGTCAATTGTTTATGTAGGCAGAGCAAGACAGGTGATATGTAATGTATTCATGTAATCGGTTTAACAAGCTAAAAGTTGTGTCGCTAATATAACAAGCCTCAACGCTTATGGATTAGCATTTGTTTATTTTTCATTTGTTTATTAGTACAGGAGATAGACATTTATTATTGCCGTTCTCTGTAATGTCTCCCTTGCGGGCGGGCCTGTTGGAAGATATTTCAGGCTGCAATAAGCAGCGGTCTTGTACTACATTTTGTTTATCAAAAAAATATATGAGTACATGAACAAGATAAAAAAAATCTGGCTAATATTTTGGCACTGGAATTAGTATCCATTTATCCATTTGTTATCCATTTATTCATGATTAAGTTATAAGTTGAATTTTGTATAATAGCAGTTGTTAATCTATTATACCTAATGGTTATACGTGTAATTTTGTTCAGTTTAAAAAAAAAAGAGATATAGCGTCACTCAGCGTCTTCTATCGCTTATATCACGGCGAGTGCTCTGAAGAACTCTTTGACCTTATCCCACCTTCTCCCTTCCTCCATAGGAGTACACGTGCTGCTCTCCGGTGTCACCGCTTCGCTGTCACACATATCCCATCGCGCACAAAGAAATTTGGTGACTCGTTTCTTTGTCGCACCTCCAAAAGATGGAATAGTCTACCAGCACATGTTTTCCCTCTTTCCTATGATATGGGGTCCTTCAAACGAGGCGTGAAGAAGCACCTTGTGGGCCGGCAGAGTGAGGTTGACTGATGCTGCGTTGTTTTCACGCTGCACCAGTTGTCTTCGCGTCTGGACTCCATTTCCACTTAACATCAGGTGGTGTGGAGTCATTTGCCGTGCTAAGTATAAAAAATCCACGAGCGGTATTCGAATCGCACTCCATAACAAACCTAATAATTTATTATTTGTTCACGACTAGTCGTAAACACCCAAAATGATGAATATGCAACATGCATAGACAGAAAGAGTAAGATGTATTGCAGAAAATAGGTAGCACTTGTGCTGTGCTATTTTCATTTTCTTCTTTTATAGCTGTTAGCAGTAAAATAGGCGAAGTGTGTATGATTAATATAATTAGACTACAATGCAGCTCTAAGAACATATTATTATGAGTAAGTAGATTCTCTCAGCTTATAAACAGTTAATTTATTAATCGGCCGTCACTGTAAACATAGTGAAATCTTTTATCAACACTTGTATCTTAACTTATCTTTTATCTTCGTGGAGGTTTGTCCATTACTTGTCATTATCTGTGCCCATATCAGTGTACATTAGCATTTTAACACGATTATTTTTTATATTATGTGTATATAATTGTGTTATTATTATAATGGTGTACTTAAATTTATTTCTCAAAACAATATTCTCTTACAATGAGTTTATATGAGTCTCGTACTTGTTACAATCAAAATATACAAATAATCCGAATGTTGGAAAACAAAACAGACATAAAAAAAAATTGTCCCGAATTTAGGGAATGTCTTAATAAAAATAATTTAAAAAACAAACTGAAGGCGTTGATTTTGGATGTGTTGACATTAGGTTGTAAAACTTAAAATTAGATTAAATGTGTAAATTATTTAAGTAACAGCGCACATATTTAAATTTAGTGATTTGTAATGTTCTGTGAATGTATGTTTTATTGGTTATAAACAAAAAAAAATATGTTAAAATTATATCTATAAAATTATTATGCTAATTATCTGAGTATCGTTTTTGTAAGTTTCGTTTAATTTATTATCACATCATTTAGAATTGCGGTTTTAAATTAGTATCCTGCAAAACAGTTGAAATAGTTTTTTCTGTAGGATCAAAGGTTTCATTTTCATTTTTCAACTGATACATAGTAAATTAGTGACTATTTAACAAAACAAACACAAAACACTTTGATCAATATTTAGTATAGCCATTTAGTACGGAGGGCTACTTCGCATTCATATGTTTAGATTAATATCTTTTCAGAACGCTATATGAACACACTTGGTACTTACTTACAAAACCATATATCACGCAATATTTAATTGATTCAGCATTATGGTATCAATTGTGTGGGCTGTAGTGTTACGCAAAACAGATTGGAATCAGTAATGGATATGTATGCCATAAGCTTACGGAAAGCTTATGGCTTAAGCCTGAAGGTACAATAGTTTGGTAATCTATATTAAATATTCTATGCTCGGTACACATGCCTGCACATCAACCTACCACAAACTGTCAAATATTCTCAATAGACTTTGAACTTTATTACTAAGTTGTATGGTTGAAAATGCATTGAAGAAATGTGACAGTTATGGATAGGTTGGTGTGCATGCGTCTGTACAGAGCGCTATATGTGCCAGTGTATTGTTTACTATTATACACAGTCAGGTCATAAGTATTGTCACACAGTAAAAACTTTTCTTTTAGAATGCTGGCCACAAAAAAGTTTATTGAATTCGAATTTCGAATTGTTCATGAAAATAAAAATGTATACTTTTTAGAATTTTACTCATTTTTAAATATGGAGTGGACGCTAAAAGAAGACCGTGTTGCATTGCATCGTTGCGGTTACGCGCCAATTCAAATTTTTGACATACTGAAAATTTTAATTTAACCAAAAAATTCGTTTATCGTATCATCAAACGATACAATGAAGACTCTAGTGTAGATGACAGGTTAAGAAGTGGTCGCCCTCGGTCTGTTAGGACTCCAGCAGTGATAAAAGCTGTTAAGGCACGAATTCAAAAAAATCCCAAACGTAAGCAGAAACTGTTGGCCCTTCAGATGGGGTTAAGCAGAACCACGGTGAAAAGGGTGTTAAATGAAGACTTAGAGCTTCGGGCATATCGAAGAAAAACAGCACATCGTTTGAATGCTCGTCTAATGGACCTGAGACTGAAAAGATGCCGCGCTTTGTTGAAGCGGTACGCGGGAAAAAATATCGGGAAATTCTTTTTTCGGATGAAAAAATTTTTCGTCTGTCTACGTAATTTTTGATAACACTTTAATAAAAGTGTCAAAATTGTCAACTCAATATTTGCATTACATTGCTGGCCGGGAAAACTTAATAAAAAATCATTACGCTTAATTATCGAAAGTATTTGTTAAAATTTATTACTGTACCTCTTAATACTGCTTAAATCTATCGTATGTTAAAATTTAGGATCGTATGGAATACACACGCTGCATATAAAAAATATAAAAAATAGTTACCTACTATTAAAGTAAGTAGATAATATTAACAAATAATAGTATAATAAAATAATATTTTATTTTCGTTTTTACTTGTAAATACTAAAATGATGCAAACAAATACATGGAGTGTATAACTCGTAATATACTATCATTGTATGCAGTGCGTGTCAAGCTTTATCTTCAATTGACTGTACCAACGCTTGCTAAAAGATTTTTTTTATGGCAACTGTTTTGTTATCAAAATTTTATTTGTTTTGCGTGCGCCATCTCAGTTACACAAGTTTCGTATCATTTTTGTATTGACGTCGCGTGAGCGATGGGAGTCGTTAGCATCTCATTACATCAGATTTCTTCGTGAATGTCATAAGGCACAAAATAATGAAGCTTACCGCTCCGTCTTAAGTACTAAACTTGGTCGCATGCTTTCGTCAGACGGTCTAGCATTTTCGGAGTCGCGATACATAAAAAAGCTTTTCATATTCTTCAAAGGGACAACAGTTACGTATCCAAATGTGCTTGATCCAAAATTGCCTGTTATTTCGCTCAGTCCTCTATTTTCGGATGAACGACTAAAGATAAATATAGACATTGCGTTTGTCAATGCGGTAATGTTGTACTATTCGCTATAGGGATGTTTCTTATTCATAATTTATTAATGGGTTAGTGTGGTTTGCAAATCTACCCAGTTTAATGGTGGCTTATAAAAAAAATAATGTTTTCTTAGATATTGAAAATATTTTCTCTGTTAAAGATGATAATGAGTAGTAAGCCGGGTGAAGCTGAAATGCGTCTGAGGCAATCAGCAATCTCTCTCAAAAACAAAAAAAAAAAGGTAACAGAATAATTAAAATTGACATTTCCGCAACTTTTGAGTATTGGCGTCATGGACTAATAGGTAATTATATAAAGTCGTAAGACATTACTGAAATCTCACGCGGAGTTTTTGGGAGAATTTGAATAGTGACGTTGCACTGTTTTGTTCCTTTCGCTAATGCCATGAAACGAGTGCTTTAGCTACTTACTTACATTAGCTACTTACTTACTTACCTTACTTACCTTGGGATCAGAACAATGTATGTGATTGTGCCGGGGATAAAGAATTGCACCACCCCATCTCTTTCCGTGGGTGTCGTAGAAGGCGACTATGGGACCATTTCAGAGGATGGGCAGCAGCGTCTCTCTGTGATTATTCTCACCTTACTGCGACCGTCAACCCGCTTACCAAGCGTGGCGATTATGGCAAATTCCCCTCAAAATTATTTTATCCTTGAGGGAGGCCTTTGTCCAGCAGTGGACGTCTTTTTGGCTGAGAGAGATGAGATGATACTAGCGACCCGCCCCGGCTTCGCACGGTTGCAAACCTCTAAAATTATCAGTGTTTCTCTACTATATTATGCATGTATTTATACATATAAACCTTCCTCTTGAATCACTCTATCCATTTAAAAAAAACCGGCCAAGTGCGTGTCGGTCCACGCGCAGTGTAGGGTTCCGTAGCCCATCTCAATAATCTATCTCAATAATAAATTTGAGAAGAGGGCTTTTATGAACATTTATTTAACGATGACTCATATACTTAAATGTAGATATTATTTATTTATTTACAAGTTTATGTACACACATAAGAGGGTAAAAAAATAAGCTATACGGGTGAAAGTAGCACAAGGGCGCTGCTTATTTCAGTACTGAAATATCTTCCAGCAGGCCCGCAAAAGGAAACATTATAAATAGAGGTAGAATGAATGTGTACCTCCTGCAAAAACTAAAATAAACTTACTTAAATATTTATAATACACATACATACTAATAATTGCATAAACAAAGGAAATTTAATATACAAAACAAAAATAAAAGGCTGATGCTAGGAGAGTCTTGAATGTTAGGCGGCAGCGATATTACCGGTTTCACACACCTGACAACGTTATTTAAGTAGTTCCCAATGAGGAATTTGTACTGCGCCAAGTACATTTTATGAGTTGGTCGACTGTTACTCGTAAACTTGTAAAGCCTGCTTAGCTGTGATAGTTTTCCTTTTAACTTTGTCATATATACAACTACCGTGATTTTTTTCATATAATCCAAAAACAACCATTTGTCTGGCAAGGGGGGGGGGGGACACTTGACTAACAAAATTTTGCACTTTAAAGCTTAACAGTTCACAAACGGATGCTTCAATTAAAAACAAACCCGAATTTTTTTAAAAAATTGCTATCCAACGACACCCCACACTATGGGGCAGACAAGAAAAACATAATTACATCCCCACTTCACGTGTAGGAGAGGTAACCTAAAAAAAAATATTATTTAAAATTTTATTTCATTACTTTGTCGGCGTGATTAATATGTATATCCATGCCAAATTTCAACTTTCTAGTACAAAGAGTCTATGAGCTAGATTGGGGACAGACAGACAGACAGACGGACATGGCGAAACTATAAGGGTTCCTTGTTGACAGACAGACAGCGGGAAGCGACTTTGTTTTATACTATGTAGTGATTCATATTCGACAAAAACAAATGTTAGAAGATGAAACAAAAACGCAAATATGACTCTTCACTAACCTACCAAAAAATTCATACCTACCATTCATCAAAACAAATAGATATTTGTTTTGACACTAGCCATAAAAAAGCTTTTCTATTGACTAATCTGTCAACTACAAAAAGGTTTATAGAATTGATTTTGTCCTTTTTTTATTTTCTTAGCTGATCAATGGTTGATTGACAGAATGATTAACAATAAAAAAACGGTACATTGCATCACAGCAAAGATTATTGTATTGGGTGTCTAAATTAATTTACCAAACCATTTTATCTGTTACAAAAGATGCTATTAGAAAGTGGCAAACAAACAGAAGCACTTCCGTTGCAATCAAATAAGTATGATTAGATATTGTAATGATTTAAACAACATTCATAACAAACAAACAATCAACATTACATATGATAATAAGGGTGTTGTATCATGATAGTCTTGGTGCTGTAATTGTTTAACAGCACGCGATGTAAATTAATCCAAAGTATTGTGTAATTGATGTTAATAGTCTAAAGAAATATAGATATAACTTGCAGTGGTTTATTAGAAAGGAACAAGTAGGTAGATAATTCACTTTGTATTTATAAAAGTTAGCGTAAATACACAAGTGAATTCTTATTCATTTGCGTTGCTTGCGTGCGAGATTTGGAATAGAGAGATGGATTCGGAAATCTATGTAGGAAATTGCTATTTGCAGAGAATTTGACTCGGATATCTGCGCAGACAAATAGTGATTCATAGCTGTCCTAAAATATGTGTGTTTATGCAGCCAGAGAAAAAAAAAACTCCTCTTATAACGGAATATTCTTGCACAAGTAGATAAAATATAAACTTGTTAAAGCAAAATTACTGTACCTAAATAATGAATTAGGTGGTTAGGGTGTTCGGGGTACTATCGCAAAGGTAAGCAACTTGCGCGAAACAGGTCAGCAGATGGGTGACCAAATTGCAATATCTGGAGCTTATCTGCGATTTAGGGGGCACCGGGAATCGAACCCTCAGAGAGGGGGACCTCAGAGTTAGCGCCGCCCAAAGTCCGGCGTGCTAGCAAAAATCATCAAAATAATATGTAACCGAGTGAAACAAGCAATTGTGAAAGCAAAACTAAATCTGTAGCCTAAAGAACAGATAACACGCAACTGTTGCTAGTTACACAACATAATTATATACCTGGCAACCTAAACGTGTAATAATATATTTGTTTAGCGAAGTGACGCCGCCAGCCATCCTCTGCGCTTAATCTATGCTAATGGCCGATTTGAAAAGGTATCATTGCGTTTCTCATTCGAGTATGTAATTAAATACCTACTTGGAGAAATCATCACCCACGCTTGCTTGCTTGTATAAAAGGATTGGAGGCTTTTCTATGGAGTTAGGTTGTTTCTTTTGATGTAACTACTATTGTTCTAATTTGTATTTTTAAAATAGGGTTGTGCTTTTACTGATTAGGGAATGTAATCTAGCGAGATTTTGGCGAAGTCGAGGATGGACAAATCAATTTTGGAGATCTTGAATATGGCGAGATCTAAAATCAGAGATTGCGTTCCTTAGTGTAAATTATAATTAGTAATTAATTTGTAGTCTTAGTCTGACCTTGGTCACAGCAGAGATATCCTTGGTGGCCGTGTGGCAGTGCTTGGCATGATGCGCCGAAGTCCTGGATTCCTTTTAGGATTTTTTTGTATTATTTTTCCGCATAAGTTAACTTTTAAACACATAAAGTTTTTTTTAGTAAAACATTCCTATTTTCTCTAATAAGGTAATTATATTATATTAAATTAATGTTTCTTGTTTGTTTCAGGTAATGAAATATGACTTTTGCAGACACACCTGAAGGCAAACCAATTGTTTGTGGTAAGCGCAGGCAAAACGATTCCGGTAACAATTACGTATCTCATAAAACAATATGATTTTAATTAACATAGCGGAATAAGAAAACATTCATGGTTACTTACAGCATAGTTAAACATTTGGTACTTTCTTATTTATCTTAATTTTATGGAGAGTATTTTATTTGTTTTATTTTTTCGTTGTTTTA
This sequence comes from Eudonia truncicolella, assembly GCA_949315975.1. Taxonomy (NCBI): domain Eukaryota; kingdom Metazoa; phylum Arthropoda; class Insecta; order Lepidoptera; family Crambidae; genus Eudonia; species Eudonia truncicolella. The sequence continues at coordinate 12,834,096 of OX438837.1, read as the reverse complement.
TATGGCAATCTTAGCTTATTTGTTACTGTCTGAGTACCGAAATCGAGAGATTCAGTTGATATGTTAATTTATTACAGAACTTATAGCTCATCATACTACAACTTTATTTCTTTATTTGAATGATAAGAGTTCTTAAACATTTTTCAAAATGTACTTTAAATAAATGTTTAATCGGTGATAGAGTTTTACAACAAGCTCTAAACACTTACGTGAGAAACAATAGAAATAAAGCAGACAATACCTAGAACAAAAAAAAAACAGGATAATAAAATAAAAAAAGTAAAAAGAAATCGAAGTGCGTGAAGTTTAATTAATGAGCCTTTACACACTTCGATAAAAAAAGATAAAGCTTCGCTAGGTAGCGCTACAGTTCTAAAACTATGTTAGCTCTAAATTGGCATAGCTACTTTCAGCTATAGGATCCTGATTCTCTGGTCTGCTAGTCAGAGTTTCTCAATGGAACAGCTCTCGTCCGCAATCGTGCCGCCTCGCTCGCATTGCGTTTATGCAAATGTGTTCATACGAGATGTAAACACACGTCACAGATTCGCCCGCTCTGTTTGGCATGTGGCACGCAGTAACAATAGCCAATTATACGATGTTGTTACATTATTTTATTGCGTGTTTAATAAAAATTATGTTACTTTATTATTAATTTGTTAATTGGTAATGGAATGAATTGTCGTTGTCAGCAGTTAACGTTCCGCTGATGGGCTTGGGCGTATGATGTGAAGCATACGGGGAGATTAGGACATAGCTCTAACGCAGGTTGATGGATTGAAAATAATTAATTTATAATAAGGCCCCCATCATTAAAATTAAGTCATTTCTACAATTGATGGGTAGTAGCTTTGTAATGGCTGTAAATGCGAAACACACTTTGCCCAACCTGGGAAATGAACCCGGGACCTTAGGGCATCGGGCCGAGCGCTCTGCTACCCGGCCACCGAGGCGTTATGTATGATATGTATATAGTCTTCATTAACTTCGATTGTTTAGGCAATAAAACAATAAACCTACGAACCGGTGAATAACAGTTATGGTCGTTCATCGATCAATTATATGCGCTCATGATCTGTGTATGTATTACTATCGACGAGGCGGTATGTATATGTCTGGCACTTTAAAACGTGTTTGATCCGTTACCAACTACCGCTGGTTTAACTATTAGCGCTTTTTATAATGTCCGCCGTATTTACAGTTATATGTAGCTAATGCGACGAACACTGACCTACAACTAGTTTGTGGACAACAGCTGATTAGTAGGCGCCATTTTGAATTCGAGCTGTCAATGAAAATATAAGTCTGGCTGTGGTTAGACTCTGACCTAACACAAAACTTTGAAACGGTTGTTGATCGTAGTGTGAAGAAGCCGTCCTCACCTTGCCTTAATATTTAAATGTAGCTTCACTAAGCACAATCCTGCTTCATCAGCTGTCCTTGCATCTGGACTGCTTAACATCATGTCTCTATCTTAGGCAGAGCGGATTCATTTGCCAACTGTAGGATACAAATATATACAATCTGTCCAAGGAAATAGTAATCATACTTTAAGAGCGTGATCTATGAACAATTTTATCGATAAAAATACCTCAAATCATGTTTCTGACTGACTGAGTAATAAATTTACCCTCGTTCTTTTCTTTCCTCTGTTTTTTTTTACTTAAATCAATCCTTACTCTCTCAAAATGTATGGGGCCCGTGTGTGTTTGCTACTTCTATTAATAGGTAATCTTATTAGCTATCGAATGATACCAAATATTTGCTTATCAGTGTCAAGGTGCTTATGCCATCGATTTTTTTAAAGGAAGAGGGAAAGAAAAACTTAACGGTTTTTTTTATTGAGAGAGATTGCTCATTGCCTCATACGGCATTTTCAGCTTCATCGGGCTTTTTTGGGGGCGGCGAGGAACGTAAAGGGAACGTCAAGCCGCGTGAAACGAATCACTTTCGGAGGTTTTCTAGAGGGAACGGCATCGCGCACTAGTGCGCGTCCCCGTGCCCTACTAGATTCTCCGAAGGGTTCGGATCGGATCGGAGCTTAACGGTGAGAGGCGGGTCAGACCCCTGATTTGAGGTATTTTTATCGATAAAATTATCCATAGATCACGCTCTTAAAGTTTGATTACTACTTCCCCGGACTGATTGTATAATTAGGTATGTACTGCGGCTAGATTAAAGAAAAGCTGATAATTATATTATTTATTTAAAAGCTTGCTTTAGAAGGAAAGTTAGGTCGTTGGTCCCGGTTGTTGTAGTAAGATGGTAGCCGTTAAAACTATGGCCCGATCTCCATATATGCTGTCCTGCATGTGGGTAGACTTGACTCAAGCCGTGCAACGGTTGAAGGCTGATTTTATTATGATAGTTAAAAGAAGTGAGTACTATGCCTACATGCAGCTAATTTTTATTACATCGTGGATAGGATTATCTAGTTAAAACTATATTATCTATAATCATTTTATCACTTTTTAAAGTATTTTTCTCAACAATTATTCAAATTTTTTCGTAATAAACGGTCTTTCTGCTTTTCCAATTTGTTTTGCAAAATGTTCAAAAAACGTTTCAAGAATTTGGATAAAAAATAAAACAAATACCTAAAACATTGCTAAGTGTTTGAAAGAAGGTGTTAAATGCTGTGTTTGTAAACTTTAAATATTTAAATGTAACCCGCCCGTCAACGGATATCCGTTGACAGATGTATAAAATTACTAACGGTTATTGATTAGACTTGAAGGAGGATATCCGACTAGCGCGTAACTGTGAGGTCGATGCGTTTAACTTTTTTCTTATCTTTTTAAGCAGAAGTCAACAATTACGTTTGTAAATTAAGAAGATACGAGGCAAACAGTTTATTAATTTCATTGTTAAACTAACAAATGGTGTATTTAGCATCGACATGACATGACATCAGCTAGTTGACTGTATGGATTGTATAGGGTACGCGAGCTTCATTAAAAACCTATTTGGAGATGCACTAAATCCTATTAGACGCTTTTACAATAGACAAACGTTATCAAAAGTGATATGTCACAAGTCAAAACACAATCAAAGGAAATAGAAACCTAAACAAAAAACAATCACATAAAGTACATCTTATAAAAAGTTTTAATATTTGCATGTGGCCTGTTGCTAACTCGGTGGCCGAGTGGCAAGGGTCTTAGCTTCATATCAGGAGGGCCTGGGTTCAGTTCCCCAATAGACAAAGTATGTTACACATATTTCGATGTGTAGCACAGGCTTGTGATCAACCACCGTTTAGCAAGCGTGGTAATTAAGCCAACACACAACAATTGTAGCGTTAACTTGATTTCAATGGAGGTCTTTGCCCAGCTGCGGGACGGTGTATACAGGATACAGGGTTATTGGAAATGCAAATACGTAGCGATCATTACATTTACACAGCGTTACATTTTTGCCCGATCTACCCGAGGGCAAATTGATAGCTAATGATCTTTACTATCACCCCTTAAAGGGATCGCTACGTATTACCAATAACCCTGTATACAGGCTCATTACTGTTTGCCATACAACTATTTTGATTCAGTAGGCATATGTTGCAAACTATGGCAGATAGGTGCTATCAGCCGATTTTATAAGAGTTGTTCTGCATGAACCGCCACACAATATCCTCAAAATAACAAATTGTTGTTTTAATAAAATTTACTTAAATATAATATAAACAGTGCCGTTTCGCGATCTGATACGGTCAGTGTAGTGTGTCGAGAACAAGTTCGAGTGAATAGTGACTGGAATACTCGTACCACTGTCTCCCAAGACAGTGGTACGAGTATCGAGCGCAAAAAACGACTAACGAAGAGGGTAGATCGTTTTGTTTGCTCATAATCACCCACCCGCAATAACCTCGGTATATCCGTGATCATGGCGCATGCCGTGCCGAATAATCGGATACTCAAACACAACAAAAAACATGGTAATAATCCCGTTAATAATATTTATTCTAATGTAAGCGACCATGATAGTATGATGATAGTATGATGATAGTATGATAGTAGTATGATAGTATAAAGTGGTAAATTATGCGATTGGTCACGAACCATTTTCGGAATTTACAGTACCTACACACTCAAAAAAACAGTACCGATGATAGATATTGTGGCAATGACAAGCCAGATCTTTTAAAAAAACCTCGTTATACTTTCATAACGTACGCGTACATCGGCGTTGATTAAATTAATAATTACCATCGGTGTCGGTAGATTATTTATGGTGCAGCCTAATTTTTAGCTGCATGGAAGTCGTAACGATGATTTCAGGTTAACGATCGGTTTCACTTAACGGTTAAATGACCGGTTAAAAATCGATGATGAATCGATCGAGTGCGAGACAAAAGAAATGATAAAAAACTGGCACAAACAGAATATGTCCTAATTGGCTAATGGCCTTTTGTTATTGTTAACAGTTTAGCATTAGTATGAATAACTACTGTGGTGAGCTCGATGGCGCGCTCGGATTGCGATCTTGAAAGTTATGCAACTTTAACAATGTCGGGGTATCGGATGGGTGACAAAATTTAAATATCTTTAGGAAGCACAACAAGTATCCTGCTAGTGGTCGTAAGATGAGCCGTTAAACCCACCAATCCACGTTGGGCCCACTTTGAGCCTGCGTTATAGTTAAATGAGCTAACCTAACCTTCCATCATCCAAACCAAGCATCCTTTTATTAGAAGAAGGTGCATGCTGGTGAATGATGATGAGTGGGAGAGACAGGTATACAGCCATGGACATGTATTTGGTTGGTCACCCATCCGATGACCGGCCCTTGCGAAAGTTGTATAACCTCAGCACTCGCAGACCGGGCGCGTTAACCACTGCGCCATCGAGCTCCAGGATATCGGATACCTGCATGGTACACATGATAAGAATCCCGTCAATAATTACTCTAAAGTAAATATTGTTTATTTATATATAACTTGTATGAAAAATACTTTGACACTGGCTAAATGTGCTATCCGCACGAAGCCATAACTATGAGACAAAAAAACAGTTTACCAGAACGTTCAGTAAAAAAAATAGCTGTCTGGCTGTCGCTATGATATCTGTTACGCCATCAAGCTTCATGTGATTATTGTCTTAGGAATGATATACTATGTGCGAACGTCTCAGTCTACTTATTGTGTAAATTGGATGTTACATAACCCCTTGTTGTTTGGCCGCGAAAATGAATTGGATGATTCTGTCTTAAATAACTTAATCAGACTAAGAGGAAGGTAATTAGCGTAGAATTGGAATTTTAAAATATTGTTACGTATCGTCTTTTTTTCTGTGACTTTACGTTATTTTACAATAAACAGACTATAAGCTTCAAACAATTATTTCATGTTTTGTCACTTTTAGTTACATAGATAGATAGATAGATAATTCTTTTATTGCAACACTAATTTATTTACAAAGTTACAATTTGGTGGTCTTATCGCTTTTAAGCGAGTTCTTCCAGACAACCAGTTACTCTAATTTGAAATTTAATTATCATGACAGGACCAAAACACGGCATATATAATCCAAGCCTACAGTTCTTTGTTTATTAGTAAGAATCTAAATGATATCTTTATTCATCAACGTTTAATATCATACATGAAGTAACTATATTGTTACTATTTAATTTAATTGACACAAATTTGATTCACTATTCAATGACGAGAAATTAAGTTTTCTCCAAGTCATTAACGTAAGTTCATGGGAAACGCGATGAAGCGTATAAGTGTTGAAGCATAAACTGTTGCTTGTTAAAATTTCATCTTTAAATTAAATTAATTAAATTGGTTAAAATGTCATCTTTATTACAAAATAAACAGACTGCGCAGAAGGTAAGAGTCATACCGGCATGACGCGCCCGAGCAACGCACACGTAGTTTCTCATGGACACGGAATCCCCCCTCGCCCGATCATCTAAATGCCACTACACATTTACAGAATGTGTAGTGGCATTTGATGCGATTGTGATTAGCATTTTTGTATGCATGTAGTTTACACCTATAATTGAGGTGACACTTATCAAGCGTTTCATTTATGCAATGTTTTTTTAAATGTAATGGTGTTTACTTTGTTGGTGAAACAATAAAAAAAAAAAAAAAAAAAAACATGCACACTAGTTGCCCAAGACACCGTACTCGTAGAACAAGGGTACGACGAACCGGTTCACACGAGCTCTATACCAGGTACAGACATGTACTTGGGCGCTTCTCTTCACCACCATGGCCCGGTCAACCCGAGCCGAGCTCCGAGCCTTTAGAGGCGCCCTTAGGTTGTTCCGCTCCCCGATCCGAACCCCTTGGAGAATGTAGTAGGGCACGGGGACACGCCTTAGTGCGTGATGCCGTTTCCTCTAGAAAACCTCCGGAGGTGATTCGTTTCACACGGCTTTAAGAACCCTTTAAGTTTCTCGCCGCCCCCAAAAAAGCCCGGTGAAGCTAAAAATGGCGTTTGAGGCAATCAAGGCTTATGTACCTGTCCTGCAAAGGGATGTGGGATGAACGCGAGTACGAGATTTAAAAGGGTAGTTAGTACCTATTGCGTAAACTTAAGAAAACAATATAACAAGTAAGACGTCTCTCACTTCAATGACATAGATATAAAACAGAAGAAACGATTACAAAATCATTTCAAATCTAAAACAAATGAAGCATCAATAGAGTAATTTTTTAAGTAATTTTTTCGTAACCAAAAGCGGTGTTGTGCAATCAAAATGTCTAATACTGATTAATGAATCGGTTTTAAAGATGCTTCGGTCCTAGGTCAGCCATTTAGGGTAGTGGAACTATACGATGGCGATTCAAAGTTTGCGTCTAGTCACGATTGTATGAAAGATGTTGTAAGGCTAAGTGCTCAATGTCGACGACAGGAAGATCGATGAATACAGTAAAGATGAGGTACACAATTTAAACCATAATTAAATAAAAATCTCGTCATCTGAATCTGGTGTCTCGGAGAATTTAGTAAGATACGGGGACATCCTTGCTTCTCCTCCGGGGATAGTTTATTATATAAGTTCTTAGACAAAAATAAATCACTCGTTTATGCAGCTTGTATATTATAACGTGCTACATTTAAATTCTTTTGTATAATTTTTTTTTATTACTTTACATATTCATAGAGCGTCATAAGCTAATTTTTTTACAATATAAAATATTTTAGCAGTCTTTAATTAGAAGCAGCAAAATTAACATAATTTGCTATGTACACAGACCTCATTATAACTTGCGAGACATACAAACAAACTAGTAATAATATAAAACTTATTATTAACCATAATATTCACAAAAGTTTCATCTACACTCCAAGTGTAATGGAAAATAGCTTACAACATTGAACAACACTATAATCAAATAGTCTAAAAGGCTTGAATGTATAATATTTCAGTTTCAGTCTTAATCTTAGTCTTAGTCTTAGTCTTAATGAAGTACTTTTGAACTAAATCAATTCAAATTTTTGGTTTTTACACACTGTCAAGATGAAGAGAATAGCGAACGCTAGCTCTAGCCCGTGGAAAATGAGCATCACTTCATTGCACGCCAAATGTATTCCAAGCGTAGAATATATGTTTGGTAAATGAGAAAATAGCACACTCCCACCGCTGAGGGTATGGTAAGGATAATAGAGAAGAAAAAGGGAATTCGACTTTGCGAATAAAAAAAAAACAATTCTTTAAAATCTTAATCCAATTCACCAAAAAACACGAAGCAAAAAGCCAGCAAACGTCAAATTCAATAGACTAATCCATAGGCTAAACGTCAGTGAAAAAATGAAAAAGAACTCCTTATGCGGAAATAAAAAAGGTCGAATATGGCGAACGCTACAATATGCAGTACGCACGCACCGCCCTCTCGCCCGTTAAAAATATGCACATGTAGTATAATCAATGGATGCAAGCGAACATGCACACCAACACCGATACCCGAACCCGACACGTGTTTCGCCCCTCCACGGGGCATCCTCAGGAGCTGTTGATTAGTCGAGAGCTGCGCACCGACTGCGCACTGACAGTCGGTGATTTAGCGGAATTAACACTACATACCATTTCAACTGCATTTTTGTGAACCATGGATTTCTGCAAAGTAACGCCTGATTTCATAAATTATCATAAGTTCTTACGTTTCAATTATAATATTATATTCGGTGTATAAGTAAGTGTCTAATATATGTTTTTATTTTGTTAGCTTTATTTCTTACGGGTAACTATTTGGCCAAGGCTTCATCTCGTCTGATGTGTGATAATTCTTCAGAGTCTTCAACCATTGAAGTCGTGTCCTTAAACACATAATCTAGTTTCTAAATTTTGTAATTTGTTTGCAACAAAATTTGCGTACAGCTATATAGTTTCTACATTTCTAGCAACGCTTAGTTCTTCTTCATCTTCTCCTTCTCCAGAGCATTATCGTTCACTTCTGGTCGTTTTTTTTTATGTGGGAGCTAAAACAACTTTTAAGGTATATAATTATATCCATTCTGCACTACGCTTAACAATAAAAATTGTACGATACTATATTTTGGGTCGCGGTCAACATGTAATTGTATTTTTCACTACACATGTTCGGCCTTGTTTTTACGAGTCCGTTGTGTTTTCCATCCAGCCTTTGTTGCACTCTAAAGCAACACAATAAAGTTTAAAATTGTGCCAATCCATTCGTATTCAAATGGGCTGATGTTGTAACGCACTTGCTTCGTTTTAAGCATCGCCGTGAAATCGTTTTGTGAGTGATATTTTATAGTCCGATCTTTATTTCCATGACTAACAATAATGGTAACGGTGTAATGATACCGATTGTTGTAAGTTTAAGGTTAGATTTTAGAGGTTTTTGCGTTGCAAGGCCTCTTTGCATAATTCCCACAGGATCTGCGGCACAGAAGAAAGATTCATCAAATCATTAAGCTGTAAAGAAGTCGCTATGGCATCAAATAGAAGTATAAAAATACACTACTAACATTGAAATTTTAATGTTAGTACTGTGTTTTAATACTTCTTTTAGACTTTTTTTTCTTAATTGTCGTAACAAGACGTTATTTTTCTTCCTTCTTTTAGTACTCAACAGTTTTGACATTCAGTACGAGTTCAAAAATAACTCAACAGTTGAGGACCCTGTCGCTCTATTGTGTTTATCGTTGCGATAGAAACTAAACTGGCAGAAATTACTTTGACAAGGTACAAAAGTGCTTGAATATTATCGGACTTGATTGTATTTTATTTGGCGCCAAAACGGTGAATTTTCCCATTATTTATGTCAGTAAATCGTGTGATGAGCGCGTACTCGATCATGCGCGAGTGGCAATCGAGAAAAGTCGGCGATCTACGGCTTTCTAATCGGCGCAGACGCGGCAGATTTGTAATTGAATTCAATTAGTTCAGTAGCAGCTGTTATTATGATACTTACAACTTCATTTGTTGCGGTAATTGAAGATGGCGTCTGATGATCTATTTATCTTCCTGCTGATTCCACGATAGTTAGCGATAGCGTCTTATTCTCATAGGGTTCCGGTTCGATTACGTGTAAGACCGCTAGTGGTCCAACCACTAGACCAGGGGTAGGAAAACTTTATTGGGTTATTGAATTTTTGGTTGGACCTACCTATTTCTAAAGGTAGGTATGTATTTTCTGTAACACACACGCACTTCGCGTCTAGTGACTAGACCAAAGAGGTAGTTTTAAGTGGTAATAAAAAACACCCTCCTACTCTCCAGCAGTCAGGCCAAAAGCAAAGTCAAAGTATTTTTTTAATTCAAATAAACGTAAGAAAAGTCTTCTTAACATTTTTTGCCTACTACCCGTCAGGACGTCTTTTTTCAGCCCAATTCCTAATGCCTAATGTTATCTAAAGACCACAACCGCGACCTACATGTCTTTTGAAGTTAATAATTACTTACCTTGTAAAGTATTACCATAGCCAAAAATCTGGCAAGAAACTTAGCAATTTTGACAGTCTTTTAAATATATAATTACCTACCAGCTGGAAAAATAATTAATTTAATATTTTTTTTTACCGTATGTACTGTCGAGACACCGGTTCAAAAAAGCAAAAAAGGACTGCGCCACTATTTATCAATTTAAGTTACAAATGCCTATTTAACTGATTATCTATACCCATCTGTAGAGTGTGAAACGTCGTTGATTCCAATAGTGTTAAATATTCAACCTAGCCATAGTCGTTTGTATTTTTATAGGCATGAAAAACCAACTTGCCAATAGGACAAGAACTCCATAGAAGCGTCGCGTCGGAGCCTCGTTTGAATCGAGCAACTCGACAGGAACGTGGCATTGGGGCGCACTGTTTTGCGCATCAGAACTTAAGCTTGTAGCTTTAATAGGTTGTTGTAGTGTTGGATACACATTAATTATAACAAATTAAATAGTAAAACAGACAGCGGTAAAATAGCAATAGGATCGAAATAAACTTAAGAAAAGTGCCTTTGGATTTGTCTATTTTTTCATTGTGGAGAAGAATGGGCGCAATAAACTCCACAGTTATAAGAATAATAAGATAATACAACGTATTATCGATGTCTCTTTTGATGACTGCTCATTATCTTCATCATCATCACCTCATTTTATGTCCCCACTGCTGGGGCACGAACCTTCCCTGTGGATGGATAGGGAGAACGGTTCATAAACCACCACGCGGGTCAAGTGCGGGTTGGTGGTTGTTAACGACTGCTAATGCAGCCGGGACCAACGGCTTTACGTGCCGAAGCAAGGAGGAACTCGCGATGATACATTTTTGGTCACCCATCAGAAGACCGGCCTTTGCGAAAGTTGCTTAACTTCAGCACTAGCAGACCGGGCGTGTTAACCACTGCGCCATCGAGCTCCTCAAACATTTAAAAGCATTTTTATTACTGACTGTATCTCATTACCATTTGATTTGTTTTGGGATTCGTTTATGAGTGGTATTCGTTAGGAATAAAAAAATAATAACGATAATAAACAAATACCATTGGTATTAGTTTGTGGTATTAGAAAGGAATAGGTCATCTTAGCTTTTACTATTTCTAACTCTTTAGATTGTTGTGCTTTACATAAAAACAAAATAAGTACATCTTCAAAACCCTTGTTAGCCTCTACACTTTTTATGTTTAAAGACAATTTACACACAATAAATAATAATAAATAAACACAATAAAATTGTTTACTATTGAGAGCTATCCAGTCAACTATCCCATGTGAACGAGCCTCTCACCGCGTCTAATATTGCCTAATAGGCATACACACGTCAGAATGTCCGTTTCACCGCGTAGAAAGTAGCACTTGTTGTACTCCGACTGTTAATGCAGTTTTTAGTAGTAACATCGGTTCCGGTGTACGTGACGTATGGCCCTTAAGGTTTGACCAAGGTACATCATTGTAAAATAATCGTTTCATCTAATCCTAAGTAGTAGTACAGACGGCAGCAGATCAACCTACCACAAAATGTCATATTTCTTTAATAAATTTTGAACCTTAGCGTTTGGGTTTAGAGAAATTTGACAGTTTTGGATAGGTTGATGTTGCAGGCGTGTGTACCTACCTGATATCTGAGGAACTTATCCTTTAAAATAATGAAAAGGCTATTTAGTATTGAGAAAAGCTTAAATAATAATTGAATCTAGTGGTCGCTTTGTGTTCATAAATAATAATTATTGTAACAGTTACATACATTTTATCTCTTTGCACTCATCCTCCATAATTAACTGTTACATGCAAAATCTTACACTTCTACGTGAGCGCAATGTGTAGTTTTTTCTTCACATAATATTTTATTATGCATTTAAAAGTTTTGAAGACTAAATGATATAATTATTATTTTAAACTATCATGGTAACATACATTAGAGTTATTGTTATCTCGTTTCTTACCATGTTTATGATAAACGTGATCAACACGATAAAGATGTTTATAATAAACATGGTAAGAATCCCGGTAATAATAACTCTAAATGATATAAAATTATATAAAGCAATATTTTGGAAGGAATTACTTTTTAGCGATAAGGCCGCCATTTGTATTTCTTATTGTATTGTCCTCTTTTTGTATTTTGTATGGTGTACAATAAAGTTTATTTCCATTTTAATTTCTTTCATTTTTATTTTACGAATGTAAAATCTGTATAAAAATATATTACCTATTAGTTTTCTCGATTTGCATCACATCATGTTCTAAAGGTACTCATAGTTTTTCCAGAGAAGGGCGTTATTCCAACCTACCTAGCATTTCGGGCCAGGATATTATGGCCTGCATTTGAAGATGCGGGCCGGAATATCCCGGCATTCCCTACTATCGACATTCTATTATTATCGCTGTATACATCTTGTGCAAATTTATTAAACCCTAACCAATCAATTTGTATACCACAGCCGGTCTCAGCCAATGTCAATAATCACGTCATCGCTATCCGATCTCGCCATGAGCACGTTAGTTTTAATCTAAACTTAATCGGGCACGCTTTAATAAAATAAATTGCTCCGTGACTGCAGAAGGTCGTAAAAGTGCATTAAACGAGATGACGTCATGTAAACGAAACCTTTCATTTGCTATTAATTGGAGATCGTCTTATTAAGGTCGTGTCCTGATTTCATGGGTACTGTTTTGCTTGGGTTGTGTGGTAACTTTAGTTTTCGTACGATACCACAGAAGAGAAATTACGATAAATCGAACGACGTTTGGGATATTCTCATACTTTAATTTAATTTTTTTTATTTATTAGTACAACCAAAAAGATAAACACTGGTACAAACAAAAATTATAGGAACAAACTAAATTTAAACCATTTTTTTTATATAAAAGTGAAATTGCCTCTTAGGATAGGATATAGATATAGGTTAGGAGGAGGATAGAATAAGAAGATCGATAGCGCCCGTGCTAGTTTAATAGCAAGACTATGTCATAATAATATGTACCCATATAATATACGAGCAAAATTATGCGTAAATTATAACCCAGGAAGAAATAACATAGAAATAATCTTTAAAAAGATTAAACCCACCGAAATTGGAAACTATAGCTAGTATATAAGTTTAAAATGTTTGTATTTTTAAATTTACTATTTTGTAAAAAAAAATTAGAGAACCACTGCGGGAAATATGCACTCATGCGACATTAAACCTTTCAAGCCTATTACATCGAAAATTAGGTAAATAGGTTAACTTATTAATTTGATCTCGTTATTTGGCAGCCTATAGATTAATGTTGATGTATCATTTTATCGATAATCTAAATTGATCGAATCTATTGTTCTACCTACACTCGCCCTCACACATCAATCTTGTTGCAACATAAACCTATATTTGTCGGGTCTATAGTGCTCTCTGGGTCAACTAAATGGTTCTTATCCGGATGTTATTTATATGAACATGAGACTCTTACTGCCGTACTCAGAGACGTTAATTAATTACAAAAACACAATGTTGAGAAAATTTCCACGAGCAGGATTTGAACCTGCACCCTTCTGACATACCGGGTCAGGTGCTCTTCCAATTGAGCTATCGTGGTTCTATCTAACCAGCCCGCCGAAATTATTCAACACTATTTACTTTTTTACTTTGAAAGCCAAAGGCGCCAATTCAATGTCAACAACTACCGTCATTAACATCTGATCATAATATTTTTACAAATACTAAAGATCAGTTAAGAAGTAGGCAAGCTATTTATAAAATGTTTTTATTTTGTTTATATAATTTTTTCAACATTGTGTTTTTGTAATTTGTATCGCAACAATATTTGCGTTAAAATTATATAAACAAAATAAAAACATTTGACGTTAATTAAGTTTTAATGACAATCAAATCTCTTGCTGTCGCTTTCTTATGTATAGTGCTAAATAGGGAAGCAAAGACATCTAATTGTCATTAAACTTAATTGACGTCTCTGAGTACGGCAGTTAATTAACGAGATTGCTGTCAACTATCATTAAGTGTCTTTTAGTTCTGTTTGACAGAAGAACTAAACTTTATTATTGACGTTTTATGAATATAACCGGTAAGTTTAAAATTCATAATGTATTATGGTTAAACCAACAAAACAAATCCGCAATTTAATAATATGGTATATTATTCTATGTTATTATAGAAATAATCTTTAAAAAGATTAAACCCACCGAAATTGGAAACTATAGCTAGTATATAAGTTTAAAATGTTTGTATTTTTAAATTTACTATTTTGTAAAAAAAAATTAGAGAACCACTGCGGGAAATATGCACTCATGCGACATTAAACCTTTCAAGCCTATTACATCGAAAATTAGGTAAATAGGTTAACTTATTAATTTGATCTCGTTATTTGGCAGCCTATAGATTAATGTTGATGTATCATTTTATCGATAATCTAAATTGATCGAATCTATTGTTCTACCTACACTCGCCCTCACACATCAATCTTGTTGCAACATAAACCTATATTTGTCGGGTCTATAGTGCTCTCTGGGTCAACTAAATGGTTCTTATCCGGATGTTATTTATATGAACATGAGACCGGTAAGTTTAAAATTCATAATGTATTATGGTTAAACCAACAAAACAAATCCGCAATTTAATAATATGGTATATTAATAAAATAAGTCATTTTAAGCATATGTAGTGGTCTTCGCAATAGTTAAAGTTTAAAAAAAACCATAAGAATATACATGATTATTTACATATAATTTTACGCAAATATTCTTGGCCACGATAGCATAGTTGGCACTGCACCTGACCCGGCATGTCATGGGGTGCGGGTTCGAATCCCAGTCGTGGAAATTTTTCAACACTCTGTCTTTTTTAAAATAAGAATATACAATCTCCTTTCAAAAAAATCTTATCAAAAACAATAATTTCTTGACGTAATAAACGTTCTATTACATACGCCGCCGGCCTGTGTTTAACGACTAATTACAGCTAGCACCAGCCAGACATAATTATGAGTCATACTCATAACACAACGTTAGGCTAGGTCCCATCGACTAACGGTTTCCTTTGGAATGCTTTTGTTTACGTTTTCCCTTGAGTTCAACCATTGCGATTGTTGCCTTATACGCTGTTCAAGAATAACCCAATGCTATATTCTAGAACTATAGAAATCCTACTAATATTATAAACGCGAAAGTTTGTAAGTATGGATGGATGTTTGTTACTCTTTCACGTAAAAACTACTGAATGGATTTTAATGGAAAGTGTCCTGCTAAAATAGGGCATTTTTCAATATTTTTGACGCTGTAAGGGACAAAAGAGATGGACACTTGCTGAGTTTCTTGCCGGTTCTTCTCAGTACAAGATCTCCCGCCCAGAGTAGACTTACGAACCGATGGCATAGTGACATTCATAAGAGCTACTTGTAGCCTAAACTGAATAAATGATTTTTGAATGAAACTTTCCTCATATACAGACCATGACCCAGACCAGCATAAAGGATACTTTTTTTTTACTGTAGTCTTCGCGGACGAAGTCGAATACCAAAAAATCGAACAACTAGCAATATAAGAAAATAAAAATTTATTTGTATATTTTTTTACTCTTTATTTAATTTGGGATATGCCAGCTTGGATGGACAAAGTCAGTTTGTCCCAAATACGTACTTAATAATTGGCCCATGGATTTCCCAAGTTAATCACTAAACATGATAGTCTCAGATATTACAATGTTGTTCTGAGTGAAGGAACTATTGGTATTTTTATTTTTATTTTTATTTGATACGAATGAAGGTGATGATGAGTAAACAAGAACTCACAGACTGTCTGAGGGCTACTAGAGTCACAATTAGACGGAATGAGGTACTTTAAAGCAAGCATGTGATATTCGTCATTAATTTTAAGGATTTTTGAAGGTTACAAATCTCAATTTCGGTAATATTATTTTCTAATAGTAATGAATACATATCAAGTTCATCGCCAAAAGTTGTCCTAGTCAAACAAAGGTATGAAAAGGAATCACTGTTCAGCCAACTTTACTAATATACAAAATCTTTTAGCCAGATCAGATTTTGGTTTTGATAAAATATTTCGAATTAATCCTACGTCTTTAATATTTAATTGAAATTCTTTGAACAGTGATTCCCTTTCGGCTCGGTTCTTGACACATTCCATCAGCTATGTTGCACATCTTCAATTTTGTCACAAGAGTTGCAATTAGGTGAGTCAGCTTTCTTATATTTAATTTGAAGTTGTTTAATCATTATTAAAAGATTTTATTGAATGTTTCTTTGTCGCACCTCCAAAATATGGAATAGTCTACCAGCACACTTTTTGCCTCCTTCCTATGATATGGGGTAAGGGTGACTGATGCTAAGTCGTTCCCATGCTGCACCAGTTGTGTTCGCGTTCAGCCTCCATTTCCTCTTAACATCTGGTAGAGTGAAGTCACTTGCCGTGTCAGCTGCAAAAAAAAAGACTTTTTACAAATCTTCTTGTCAGTATGGCTATATATCATTTGAACAATTTTTTTTGTATAGTCGGTTCTAACCATTTTGACCTTGTGCATAGAGCGAATTAAGTGGAACAATGTTCATCATTGTGGTCCAATGTCAGTGTGCCATACAATGAAAATTGTTTTTTAACCATAACAATACATGTTATAGTTTTCCCATGTTTAAGTGAATTACACTAAACTATGTTTGAGACATCAGACCTCAAACTGTCAACATTCTGGGTCGAAATAGAATACTTTGTTTGTGTAGATCTACTGGCGTTTATTTTACATAGTTATTATTTTATTTTATTATGTTTGGTACTCTTTCATAATAAAGTATACTGCTATTACTATTCCTATGGCCGGACCCTGCAAAATGTTTAGAAATGGTTTAAAATTTTCGCATACATTATTTGATGTATTATGTCTACGGTAAATTCCACATGCAATAATTATAATGTTAAACAAAGATGCCATATTAAACCTTATGTATATATATGTAATCTTCATGTCATACGAGTTCTTGTATTTATTTAGTTCATAAAAAGTGCTAAACATTGTTTTTAAGTCCCATAATATATTTTCTTAAAACAATAAAGAGTATCTTATATATCTTATTACAACAACGTAAGAAAATGAAACTAAAAGTACTTTAGAAAACAAAACGTTCTGGGCCAGAAATGGCCAAACAAGTTGCAATTTCAACGAAATTCATGATGTATTTTCCCTTTCTATAACTCCCATAGTGTTTTATGGCAATTTGGTCGCTAGTCATTTTGATTCGTACTTCGCTTTTGTACTTTCACTGACCGGAACAATGTTTGAAGTCACATAATTATGTACAACATAAAGTTTGGAATGTGTAATTTTATAGCGATTTGTCATAAAATGTAATAATATACGGAGAGCGGTAGCCACAAATGAGCAGAAGAGAAAATATAATGAAGAAATTGTTATTTGAATAGAAGTTGTATTCTGTGTAGGTACTTCTACTTAGTCTAAGTCCTACTTCGATCAATGATCGAAGATCGTAATATTTAAGCTATGTTTGGGTGTTTTTTTTTCACCATACTGTTATGAAAATGAAAATTTGACGTGTGCCCATAATATAAGTATAATACAAGTATAAACTTAAATTCAAAAAACAATTATAGTAATATCCGTCTCGAAAAAGTCCGACACCAGTATAACCTTGCTAACTGAGATATTCAAAACAATGCTATTTTCGTTAATAACAATAAAATTCTTGAAATATTCTAAGTCGACTTCGTGAATTATTAAATTCCATTGTCTGTTTTTAAATAAACTGCATACATATGAAGTCATCTTCCGTGAACTTGTATACTTGAGAAAAACACAACGTACAATGTTTTTGTAATTTGTTTCGCAACAAAATTTGCGTTAAAATTATAAACAAAACAAAAACATTTTTGTACATCTTTAATTAACGACAAAATATATAGAGATATAGCATGCAAGGTGATACTAGCCAGCACTAGGCTGCGGCTCGACCTTTCTACCTATGTTATTAAAATAATGGTCACTGACAATGCACGGACATTTAATTATTAAGAGCATAACGTAATTTACTCTTAGAGGATGAACTAAATTAAGATTCCTTAATATATTGTCATTAAACGCATCGATGTTCGAGTATCTAAGCACTCAACCCGGTAACCGGAGGTACTGGGTTCAATTCCTAGGTCGGCCAAAGCGATTTTCGGATTATCCGATTCATAAGTTCTGGTTTGTGATCACAAACCCGCATTGGCAAGCGCGGTAATTAAAGCTGCGCCGACCAAAAAATTACAAAAATGCAGTCACGGTTAAGTTGATATAATTGAAAATACTATCGTATTAAATAAACAAAACATATATTTAGTATCAAAGGAAACGTGTTTACAATTAGTCCTATCCATAAATTCATAACACATATATATGTCGGCAGCGGGGAAGGTTGGTTTTGCGTAGGTAGGATGATTGAGCAAACTCTGATTCGCCGATAACACCGTTCATCTTGGATCTTCAAAATAAAGACGCAGTCGTATTCCTTACAGTCACTTTAATGTTATTTTAATATCACAATTACATTATTTAGAAACAGTTGCCTGATGCAAATGGATTTTAGAAACGAAGTGAGTTCTGCGCGTGCGTACGCTCCGACCGCTCTCGTTCAAATGTGTCCAGTCCGTTGTCGCGCCAAGCCAACTGCCGTTGACGTTTCGCGCACCATAGACCACACTAAGTATAGACTATACTTGTCGTTTCTAAGCGATGCTAGCGCCATGTCGCCGACATATATTTTTTTTACAATATCATTTAAAGTTGTTGTCTATTAATATGACGGCTTACCCTTATGGCAATACTCATCAATTGTAGAGATGACGTGATTTCAATAATGGAGGCCTTTGTCCAGTAGTGTGACAGTAAAGGCTATTTACTTATATTATTATACTGAAATGAGGATAGTGTGCAAGTTTTATTCACAATTCGATCACGTTAACCTAAACGTAATTTTTTTAATCGAAGTAGCGCCTCCTGTTGCCTAACGACTAGAGCTAAACTCAAACTCAAACTTTTATTAGTATTTATTTATTAAATTAATTAGTCTCTCTCAGCAATGGGCACACTTAAACAATCAATTATAGGCGATTCTTAACTAAGTGTCTCATTTCATAAAGGAGGGCACCACATGCTCAATAAAAATTGATTGGTTGGGTATACAAGAAATATAAAAAAAAAACAAAAAAACTTAGGTAGAGTCTGGCTAATGAAAGCTGTTCCTGAGAAACGGCGGCAATTTTAAAAAACCTGCTGCTAGTAATACTGGCTATACACTGAATAAACGAAGTGGATACTATTATTTTTACATCTGAAATCAAAATTAAATCAATTTAATTTCTGTAAAGTTGCGAGCTACATATCTATTATAGGTAAAGACGCAATAATAATTAAATATTTGTCGCATTAATAATGTTCGTTTTGCTGTGTATGTAATTTGTGGAGACAAAATTTGTTATGAAAAAAATTATGACGGGAAGGTCAAAGATTGCGTCCGTGCGAAACTGGGGCAAATCGCCGGCAAGTATATAATCAGCCAGAGCACAGGAGCGAAAATGAGATTAAAACGACTTTTTAAAATTATTATCATTTACTAATATTAAGATTATTCTAACGCATGTTATCTTATATGTTAAGAATTAGAGTCTGACCAACGAAACGTGACGCGGTCTATTTTCAAAAGTTTCACAGGTACTATATAAACCCATTTTCCAAGTAATAAAATTATTCTATTCTACGTTGTAAGTCGGTTAATATTAATTATGGTATTTTTCTTTTAGGAATAAGTGTTTCTTTTTTTTTTTTCTTTTTTTTTTAATTTACTTATGAACATAGAATCTACCCTACTTTATAAACAACAATTATTCAATTATTTTCTTTCGAATAGCATGTATGTCGAAACTATTGGTTCTTTCTTGGGGCAAGGTATACACTATTACAATAAAATATCAAGTACTGTACTAGATTTACCTTTAGATAAGTTTAAAAAACATGTGAATTATTATTTATTACTTATAAAAGGTTATTATACAGTCAAAGAATATTTAGAAGATAAAACAGCCTGGTTATAATGAAAAACACATACTCTATTTGAATTAATATAATAAAATTAATTTATATAGTTTTTATACTGATATGATAGCCTTTATCAGTAGGACACTACATATAACAAACAGCGTTGCGTTAAATAGATCATTAAGTTTTTATTTAGAGTATCTTGAGTATGTCATACTCTCTTTATTTGTCTCTGCGGTGGTGGCGTGAGCGTCGGGTCGTTACGTTCCCTAAAATATGGTTAGCGAAGCGATGGCTGATTCATATGTCATACTCGTGAACGGGTGCTGCCTGTGGAGGCTAGTCTGCTCTTGCATACTTATCTTATTTTTAATATTATTTACTGTAGTTTGACTTGGTTTTTCTTAACCAATTTTTTTAGAGTACTGTAGTGGCACTGTATGACATTGTGGAAATTGAAACTTTTACCTGATGTTTTGTTAACTTAGTTTTTTTTATTTTGTGATTTTTTTTTTACATGTTGTGGTTGTCTTTTATAATTTTGTGTTTATTTGTAATGGAAAATGTCCTGCTATGATAGGGCATTTTCCAATATTTTTGACGCTGTAAGGGAGAAAAGAGCTGGACACTTGCTGAATTTCTTGCCGGTTCTTAGTACAAGATCTTCCGCCCAGACTAGACTTACGAACCGATGGCATAGTGACATTCACAAGAGCTACTTGTAGCCTAAACTGATTAATGATTTTGAATTTTGATTTTTTTTTTTAAATTTTTATTTAGGTTAGAGACTGAGGGCTTATGGTCGTTTTTTCCCAGGAGTATTCCAAATCCCTTCATTTGCTGCTCTTTCCTTTTTATCCTTTTTAATGTCCTAGTGCTCACTTCTGTAAATACTAATAACAAATAATATAAATATAACAGATACTGCATGGAAAATGCAAACAAAACGAAACTGGCATTATAACTGTGTTGTAGTAGTTACCAGTGAGTGAAGCTAATTGTTCCAAGTATTCGGCCTGGGGTTTTAACCGGTCTTTTTGCTCTAAATGATCGGTAAGCTTTTCAATAGTTGTCACTATTTCATCGACCCATGCTACATCCTCCAAATTTTCTGTAAAAGAAAATAGTTGGTGTTAAAATTTTAAGTTTTTATCTACCTACCTTTTGGGGTGGTTGCTTTGGTATTCGGCGGCAGTCGGAGGGGGTGGGGGAGCGAGGGGGGGGGGGGGAGATTTAAACTAGTTAATAATGACCAAGTATCAAAATAATTGCGTCATACTCATATAAGAAATGAAGCACCACACGTAAACAATCTTGTTTTTGATTGAATTCGGCGTCTTTCTCCTGTTGTTTTTCATGAAACTTTGAAATCATGCAAAACAACATCTTCCGCACTCCGCTTTTAATAGTTTTATTCATTTTCACACCCGTAAATAGATAAAACAAGATCACATAAAACTACTGACGACCAACTGACAACTTGGGAAATTGACGTTGACATTTTCATTTTGTATAAAATTTCTAAAATATCCAGGGACAATTTTTGCCACACTTCTAACTTGTACATTGACTTAAGGCTTAATACTGTTCTCTTAATACTAGGTAGTGGAATCTAAGTAGTATAAAACGAGTTTATTATGTTATAGTGTCCTTATTACTCAGTCACCTTGTACAGGTATAACAAATATTATATTATATTAGTGGTCGCCCACCGTAATTTTATTAAGGCTACACGGATTGTATATTATAAGCAATGAAATATTAAAAAAGATAAAATGTGATTTGGATTGGCATTGACATACTTATTTCGGCCACTCCTCATCCATTTTTGAAAAGAATGTAAATGCGTGTGAGTGGTGTGTGTAATATTTGTTTTATTGATTTAATGTATTTATTATGCATAATTTAAAAAGATACTCTTATTATCAATAATTATTATAATTAGAAATTGCGAAGAAGATTTTCCTTTACATAATGTCATGTCATAATGTTTTCATTTTCACTATAATAATAATTATACTAGTATGAAAGTCGGAAGGTGAAGTTATCACTTACACTACACCTCGGTCGATCTTGCGGAAATAAATTAACTTTGATCCGCCATCCATCATGAAGCCAACACTTACAGTTTCTACTTCATTATCTACTTGGAATACTAATAAGAGATGAAATCGTGCAGATGATAATCATTTTCATGCTAACGAGGAAATGGAAAAACTGAGGCGGTCGGTGGCACCTGACCATGCGGCCTTTACAGTGATTGTGAAAGTTACGCTACCTTGGCTCAATCGATATTCAGATTGGTGATCAAAAATCTGTTTTTGGTTTAAAATGTAGAGAAGCAGTCAAACAACTCCAGGTAACTCGATAAGAAGAATTAGAAAAAGACATAATGAAAATGACGTGTCACAATTTGTTTAAAATAAACGTTTTGCCTGAGTATGCAATCGGTCACTGCAGTGTATTGATCGTACTTTGCAGACCTTAAGGCCGCTGTTAGTAAGACTTTTGCCCATTTTACTAGATCTTATACTCTTCAAAGTTAAACACAATGGTTTGCTGTTTAGCTTTCAAAATATACTATAGTTCCCTACCACCGGTATTTCTTTCAACATACTCATACGCACCTTCCTCTTGTACTGTATTACGAGCAAGATGTACTAAAAGAGCGTTTTGTAAACAAAAAAAGAGTTTCATCTATAAAATACTTGTATACGATTATTACGATACAATTTCTTCACGCACCATGCACTTAGACGCACAGTAGTGCATCATTACGGATCGTGTGGGAACTATGCGCTAGGAAGCGGGGTCAATGACACCGCGCGCACCGCGAGCGAGACGTCACACGGATGCGTCTGCGCATTGCACAATAATGGCCGCTCTGCTGCTGCGGTCGGAAAAAAGTTGGTCAACGCGTACGTATTTTGTTTTTAATGTTTTTTTTTCACTACTCGCAGCGGAACTAATCTGTTTGTGGAACCTATTATATGCCCGTCAACAGTAACAAATTGAGAGTTAGAAGCGTCCGATCTAAAGATGTCAACTCTTTCGAAAGACGATGGAACCTTATTCTTGTTCAGAGTTGCATTAAACGTTCTTCATCACATCACCAGGGCACTTTATTTCCCCACTGCTGGCGCAAGAACCTATCTTAGAAATGGAAATAGGTACCACAGAGAGAACGGGCCACCTTGGAGACTTGGAGTGCGGATTGCTTTTATCGTTATTTAGTTATCTACTTGTATTCACCGGAAGGATGATAAAATATGAAGTAAGATGGGAAAACCTTTCGAGCTCATATTTTGCCAGTTTAGTAGGAATTCGTCTTAGGCAATTGTTCTTGTGGAAAGGCCTGAGCCCTTCTGTGGGACATTTCTATGCTCATAAATTATAAAGCACGATACCATAAAAATCTACACTCTTATGACAGAATCCTTAATCTGCGGAATATATTTGAATACCACTGTTTATAAACGTGTAGATCCAAATTTTGTATAGTGCCAATATCTTAGTGGTTGTTAGTCACGTACTGCCATCTACCGACATCAGGTGGAACCAAAGTTAAGAAACACGAAGAGCCTCCAAATTGTCTGTAAACGATTCTTTTTTTAACCTTTTTTTGTAAGCAACGATAATTAAAACGGTTCGTCTCACGTGACGCGTCTGTAATTAATATTATATGAACAGCACGCACCTTATGACCACAAAACACACGTTATACTTCCGCTGGTAATCTAGTTAATTTACTGGTCGCCCTTAGCACTAATTCATGTTGTATTCACGGGCATGCTGCGGTAGGGTTGTCACGCCGGGTTTTGTAAAAAAACATTATAATTTGCGTTGACGTCTTTCATTCAGAACGTTTTCAATAATAAATTAAGAAACATATGCAAACTCTTTGTTGACTAAGGTCGGAGGTGGTAGCGCAATACACTTGGAGCTGTCCACCATTGAGAGTCTTTCCCCTTACAGGTAGAATAATGTTACTAGCCCTAAGGTAAATGAGAACATTATTTAGCATCACTTGGAATCAAACCCGAGACTGCTGAGAGTCGGAAACTGGTGATCTTACCAGTAGACCATAGAACGAAGAATTAAGTCAGGCAATAAACTTACAATTTCAGAATTATGTTTGCATACTTTTTAACATTTTTATTTATATATCAAATACTTAATTCTATATAAAATATAATATATTTTACTGACAAAAAGGGTTATAACCCTAGCCTAAAGGAAGCGACATATTTCCTAGTTATAAACTATCGACATCTCTTACCAGCTCTGATGTATGAATAGGTACCTATGCTAAATCTTGTCTGGGACAAAGTTCGTCATACTATGCATGATTTTGAAAAGAGGTTTGGTGCATGAGTTTGTATGAGTGAGTTAGTTATTACGTTGTGTTTGTTTCTCTTGGTGAGTCCAATGAGATTTCAAGCGTGGCAAGTGGAGATATGTAATTTTTTTCAACGCCATAGTTAACCGAGACAGGTACGGGGACAGGCTTTAATGATGACAGTAGTCCTTAGAAACCTCTGGGATTGGTCCAGTCACTACGGTTTGGGGAACCATTTAGTTTATCGCCGTCCATAAACCCAAACCTCGCTCATCTCCTTCAAAAGATTCATAATCGTCTTAAGGATTTTGACAACTTTTGCATAATTTAAAAAAAAAACTACACTTTTCCAAGTATTTTGCAAGAAAATTTTGCATAAATTTATGTAAATCCAAAATTTAAGTTTTCCATAGTTCAAATGTCAAAACCAGGCTACAGAAACACTATTGAGACATTATTGAATTAACAAACTTGAGTCCCAGTTACGCTGTGAAGGCCGTAGGCGCCCAGCAATATATTTATTTCCTTTAAAAAAGTACACACTGGAGTGATTCGCAACTTTCAGTCTTAGCTTTCTAGAGCTTGGGCAAGCTGGCTGGCTAGTTTGCCGTACTTGACTTATAATAAAAAATAAAAAACAAGTTGCGAACCTTAACTTTTTGAATAAAAGTAATACATTTTTAAAAGTTTTATTAAAGAGTTCTTAGCTTGCAGTTCGAAACTTGTGGTTAATAATTAAAACCTTCTTTGTTTCAGAACGATGCCGCGGTGGAAGGGTATACTGAGGTAGCTGGCAGATGGCAGCAGTCAGCGCGGCGATGTTCCGGCCTGGGGGCACGTTAGACCCCTCATGCTACGCCACGCAGCGGGTGAGTGTTCTCACGAGTTGTTCATAGATGGCGCTGTTCTGGTTTTTTAATTTTTAGCTAAAATCTTGAAGTGTTGATAATGTATAATACTACTTTTTTGTTTATTCGATATAATTAAAGAAATCTAGAAGGAATTATTGTAGAAACGGTGAATATAAACAAAAGAAAAACTTTTGTTTCACGTTGATTTTAATAATTATCAATAGGGTAACTGCAGCAGTGTTCGACCCTTTTAAAAATAACATAGATTTTTATTAATATTTACGGGATGACAGCTAGGAAGCAGGTCTGTGGTCTATATTCAATTGTTGCTAAACACTGGTTCCTATCGAGAGGCGGCGCCATTACCCTACTTTTAAACACTAATCCTAGCAAGTACCTAAAATAGGTAAAATTTATTCAAGTTCTTCCTACGCGACTTTCATTATTCATTATAGAAACACGAATTCCGTTCAAATGAATCGGATTTCTAATTTGTGAGCCTTATATCAAACAAATTACATTACCTTTGCAAGATCAAAGGTCTACCAAATTTTACGAGAATCATTTGAGGGGGAAAACGCTTTCAGTTAGTTGCGAAGAACTCATGTATATTAAGACTATTCTTTTTGCCTATTCCATATATATATGTTTTTCTCGTACGGCCTTTGTTGTGAGCGAAACGTGGCAGAATTAATTTTAATACATTAAGGAGTTTCTTGTTATAATATTTTTGCTATATTTATCTTCTCTAAGAAACGTAGCTAGGTAAAGTATTGTCATAAAGCTACTTACATAGCTACATTTAAAAAAGGTATAAATATAAAAAAAAAAACTGCTTTCGATAATTGGTTCCTGGTATTGGAAGGGAGTAGGCACTTTTGTATTTCTGTATTACGAAAATAAGACCTAGTAAATTTAAAAGTAGTTAGACAGACTTCTTGCCTTTGTCCAGCAGTGGACGTCTTTTGGCTGAGATGATGATGATGATAATATAGACTCTACTTTGTAGAGGCATAAGAAACCCAATGTGGTGGCTTATGACCATCTTCTTATGCACATATAGAAGAGTTAGCATAACAGAAAACGCTAGTAACCTGGTATGATGAGAGGCATAGCAACGAAGAAGCTTCCATGATGCTGAGTACCAGTTGCATTCACCATACGATTATGATAACAAAAACGATGTACAATTGCAACTCACCTCTTTTGTCACCAAGAAGGCGCTTACACGTCGTCTCGCCGTTTTTGTTAACGTGATTGTATGGTGAATAACAACTCCCAACTCGCACTTGGCACTTTGAACATTCAATAGGTCATCCTAAACTCATTTTATGGGGAGGAAAAACGGGCCATATAGGTACTACCACGCGAGCCTAGAGCTGATTGGTGGTTGTTGACGACTGCCAATGCAGCCGGGACCAACGGCTTTACGTGCCTACATAAGGGCGGAGAAGCTCGAGATGACATTTGGTCACCCATCCGATGACCGGCTTTTGTGAAAAGAGCTTAACCTTAGCAATTGCAGACCGGGCGCATTAACCACTGTGCCATCGGGCTCCTCCTTTCAATAGGTACCTACATAATTTTAACTATGGTGATTTAAGAATTATTCGTCAATACTGCGGAGTGGCCTTATCAGCTGATTGTCAACTGATATGTTGGCCGGCTCATTAAATGAAACTACAAAATAACTAAAAGTAATAAAATTTATTAACATTTGTACAATTCTAAAAAAGTATACACTATTTCTTCATCGATACTATTAAACTCTGTACAATAAATCTATTACCTTTACCTTCAAAGAGAAACCCCTACCTAATAGGTACTTTACACAAAGCGCCGAAGAGATTATCTTAGTTATTATAGGCTTTACATGCATACTTCGATGGAGATAAGGCGCATTGAGATGACTTCGGATATTGGGACTGAGCTTAAGGGACTTCGAAGGAGGGGATTATTACGTAGCAAGGCTTGTGCCCGCCAATGTTCCAAGCTTCCAAGTGTACAAGCTAAAGAGTTTCAGTGTGCATTACCAAATTAATATATAAATAAATAAATAGGTAATATTATAATATAATATTATAATATAATATTGCTTACGAATCTGCTGACGACCGTATGACGACGTATATAAATGTACCAAGCTTTCAAATGTACACACGCCTGCACATCAACCTACCACAAACTGTCAAATTTCCTCAATAGACTTTGGACTTTATTACAAAGTAATATTGTAGAAAATGTATTGAAGAAATTTGACAGTTTTGGATATGTTGAAGTGCAGGCGTCAGTCTGTACAACCTGAAGAATTTCAGGGCTTATTTATTACTCGTATGTATTAAGTTAATGAAAATAATTGCTTACGAATGTGCTGATGAAATTATGAGTCTGCAGACAAAATTTTGTATTGGTAAAAGTAACAAGTTCCAATATTATCACTAGCCTATCAATGTTTTTTTGGAGAGAGTTTGATTGCCTCAAACGGCATTTTCAGCTTCACCGGGCTTATTTGGGGGCGGCGAGAAACTTAAAGGGTTCCTCAAGCCGTGTGAAACGAATCACCTTCGGAGGTTTCCTAAAGGGAACGGCATCACGCACTAGTGCGTGTCCCCGTGCCCTACTAGATTCTCCGAAGGGTTCGGATCGGATCGGGGAGCCCTACCAATGAACCAATGCTGGTCTCATGTCTTCCCACATGAACCATATATACTGGTACTTCATCATCATCACCAGCTCATTTTATGCCCCCACTGCTGGGTGTGAGCCTTCCCTGTGGCTGGAAACACCATAGAACTCTCTTAAGAGGACAAATTATAAAGATTATACAATTTAAAAAATATTATATTTGCCTTACGAATCTTGATTGTTATACATTAATAATAATGATCTTCATTTTAGTATTGTTAAGAACAAAATACCTAAGCCATAATAAGTTGTACAAGCTATCTATTTTTGAATCGCACGTATGACATTGTGTTGTCGCATGCGACTTAAGTCACACTCGTCTTCAAAGTCGCATGACGCCGATTTTCCGTATTTTTTATTAATCATTCGTTTCCAGTGCTGCCAACGTATTACGAAATGTTCGACGTTATCCGTTCCACGCAGATACTATCTTCTTCTCCACTGCTTAAATAACTATGGTGCACTAAGTATTTCTCTAGATTCATTTTCAAGTTGTTTTCAAAGTAGTAGTAATTATTTTCCTCAGAACGAAAAGCTGTTTTGCTTGTATACTTATTTTGGCAGTTTCATACTTTCAATGACACAAAGAAAAGAGTGATGGTTATAAAAAAAAAATTCCACGACCAGGATTTGAACCTGCACCCTTCTGACATACTGGGTCAGGTGCTCTTCCAATTGATTTTTTTTCTTCAACATTATTTTTGTAATTTGTTTCGCAACAAAATATGCGTTAAAATTATATAAACAAACAAAAACATTATATAAATAGCATGCCTACTTTTTAACTGATCTTTAGTATTTGTAAAAATATTATGATCGGGTGTTAATGACGTTAGTTGTTGACGTTGAATGGGTGCCTTTGGCTTTCAAAGTAAAAAGTAAATAGTGTTGAATAATTTCGGCGGGCTGATTAGAACCACGATAGCTCAATTGGAAGAACACCTGACCCGGTATGTCAAAAGGGTGCAGGTTCAAATCCTGCTTATGGATTTTTTTTTTCAACATTTGTTTTTTGTTAATTGCTTTGTATCTCTCGACTGCAACGAGTGGGTGAGGGCACTCGTTGCGGTCGAGCGGTTCAAAAATATGGAAAGTCAAATGTCGAACGAAAATCAGTAGAAACCAAGCGCTCGACTCGAGGCGAAGGAATCAAAAATAGAGCCCCTGGACAGACACCACTTGACCCTCTCGTAACGAGGCGCTTCGTAGCGACAAGCAAACATGGCACATTCGCACTGACTGAGGTTTGACTAAAGCGCCGTGTTTATAATGTTAATCATTATTAATAGTATAAATTTTACAAAAACACCTTTTCTCTTTAATATTAGGCACTACCTAAATACACTCGGCGTCAAAAAAATCGCACCTCTTAGAAAATCACTTTCAAATGTCATTTACTCTTGATATGCACATGCAGTCGCATTAATTATGATTTTATTTACAAGGTTACTTAATCAACTTAATAAAAAACATTACTTTTCATTATCAAATAAAACCTAATGCAACAAATAAAGTGTCACAAAAATTCGATGCAAATTTTGCTACCCGTGAGTTGCTAGTTGCGCTTCCTTTGTGGGTATAAAACGGTCAACACGGGTTCAATGTGGGTCATTCGCTATTCAACCGTTGAAGAGGACACACGCACAGATTTTGATGGATACCACAGCTGATAAAGCCGCTCAAGTGGTTGCACTACTGCAATCAGGGGTGCGGCAGTGTGATGTCGCCCGGCAACTGAACCTGAGCCGTTATTCCGTTCGAAGAGTGTACCAGCGCTTCATAGAGACCGGTGGCTATATCCGCAGACACGGTTCGGGTAGACGTCGCTGCACTTCGGAAAGAGACGACCGGTTCGTTGTGTCGAACTCTTTGAGAAATCGTTTCTCCAACGCTGTTGAGTTGCAACAGCAGCTCCAGGCAGTTCGCAGACGCACCGTAAGCGTATCTACGGTTAGAAGAAGATTGAAGGAGAAGAAGATAGCGGCCCACAGAGCTGCTACGGGTCCAAAATTGACTGCAGCGCATCGGCGAGCCCGCTTGCAGTTTGCTCGTGACCACGTCGATTGGACCCTTGAGCAGTGGAGAGCTGTTCTCTTCTCAGACGAGACGCGAGTGTGTCTTTTCTGCAACGACCGACGGAGAAGAGTATACCGGAGGCAGGGTGAACGTTTCGCCCAAGCCTGCATCCAGGAGACGGTGGAATATGGTGGCGGATCCTGCATGTTCTGGGGCGGTATGTCTGCTGCCGGCAAAACCGACCTTGTCTGCGTCTCCCGGACTGGAGGTGCTCGCGGACAAGGGTCGCTGACTGCTCGCCGCTATGTCACTGAGGTCCTGGAAGTGCATGTGGTCCCCTTTGCCGAATCTTTTGGCGAGGGGTTCACATTAATGCACGACAACGCTCGCGCTCACACTGCAGGCATCGTGAGCGACTTCTTGCAGAGGTCCCAAATCTCTGTGATGCAGTGGCCAGCGCGAAGTCCGGATCTGAATCCTATAGAGCACCTCTGGGACCATCTTAAACGTAAGGTTCGATCTCGGGATCCAGCTCCTTCGACTCTACAGGAGCTCCAAGACGCGGTGATTGAAGAATGGGGGCTTATCCCTCAAGAAGAGCTCCTGAAGTTGGTGAGGTCCATGAGGGACCGTATGGAAGCCGTGATCAGGGCAAGGGGGGGTAACACTAGATTTTAAGTTAATTTTAAGACACTTTTTGTACATTTTTCTTTGTAAATTATCTGTTGTTAATTAGGACTTAATTAAGGATTTTTATTATTTTATTAATTTTAATGTTGTTTGTATAATTATAATTAAACAGAAAGTTAAATTTAATTGTTTTTTGATACTCCTTTTTGTTACCTTTCTAATGATACCCAACACTATCCTCTACATAAGGTTTAAGAATTTTTAAAGATGATTTTTAAAAGGTGCGATTTTTTTGACGCCGAGTGTAGCATTATATCATCGACATGTAATATAACTGTTTATGTAATGGTAAACACTTCCTAAATAGAATTAGGGTAAGGCCACCAAAGAGTACGCACTACCAAAGACATTGTATTTCTATACACAATTCTATTTTTCCTAATAGCAAACACACATTCATATGATTGATAAATAGAACGTACCATATTGACTCCATGCACACGTTATGTCACAGGCAAGTAGTTGCTAACATAATGGCATAATAATTATGGCATTATATTTAACACTGAGGTACTCTTTGGTAGTGCGTGCTCTTTGGTGGCTTTACCCTATATCATCGACATGTTATATAATAAATGCACACCCTGAAAGTAGTTTTGGTATTACCGAATCCATTTCAGACCATCTTATTATAGGTATTTTTTTCTAATTAAAAAAATGTTAAGTAAATTACCGTCACGCCTTAAACTACCAAAATTAACGTTTGCCAAAGATACTAAATTCAAGAGGCTTTTAAATTTTTCAAATTCAACCTAAAACTAATTTTATGTGTTTTAGCACCCCCGTCGACCAAGGTCATGGACCATGATTAATTGTTAATTTTGTGATTGACTATGGTAGAATGTATTTAAAAAGAGTGAAAAAAATATGTTCTATTATTATAATATTAAAAATCCTGCACAGAACAACCCACATCCCAGGCAGGGTACGCAACGTGCAAAAAATAATGGAATAATGGAAAAATAATGGAAACTATGGTGTTAAATTGGACTAAAGCGCCTAGAACGATATCGATACGAAATCCGAAATTATAAATTAATAATAAATAATTTTAGTAATTATTTTTTATTCTTTTTGTTACATGTTATTTAATTGTGTGTTTTGTTAAGTGATTCCAATAAATGTTTTTTCTTTCTTTCAAAAAAAAAAAACAGTATTGATAAAAAGAAACCTGCTATACGACTTCTTGGCGGGAAAGTGAAGAGTCATGTCTGCGGTTTTGTTTTATTTTCAAAAATTTGTGTTATGTCGAATATTAATGTGAAATAATGGTGGATTATTAACTGTTAAGTGTTCGTAAGTGTGCATGAGTGTTGGGAAATGAAACAAAACAGTGCAACTACTACTTTTCAAATTCTCTCAAGAAGTCCGCCGAGGAATTAGTAAAGCACCACATCTTTACTGAGATACTCGAGGGGTTGGGGGGTATATCATTTCTCATTTTTATTATCATTTATCACCATTCATCATCATACTGACTGGAAGGAAATATACTTGTAAGAATTACTACTTAAGACTACGAGACTAAGAGACTACTTAAGTATTACTTGTAAGAAAAATTACTTTGACACTGGCTAAATGTGCTAATCGCACGAAGCCATCAACTAAAAGAAAGAAAGAAAAAGAAAAGAACCTGCTATACCTGCTCAGACTCCAGTATCAGTCGAGTATTTTTGAATTATTTGGTATCGTTCAGTAAAACTAACTTCCTACATGATCCGAAGGCATCGACATCGCTTGACCCGGCAGCGATGACGTTGTGGCTTGGGCAAATACATCGGGCATTATATGCGCCGATTGCGGTCCGGGCAAACACGGCGTGTTTGCTGACGTGACGTTATGACGGGCTGAAGGCCCGATCAAAGACAATGAAAGCTATAAGACGACCGCATTCTAATTCTAAGCTGATGCGATACGTCATTGTTTGAAAGCGTTGGATGATAACACTAAGTGTACTTGAATACAATCTTCTTTTAATTTTTACTTTATATAATAACCGATCTAACATTCCAACAAACTAATTGAGAAACTCAAAATATTTTTTCTTTGGTTTCGTATTTTAACCACTTACGTCCTGATGACTCGATACCGAGTTCAGTACGCATTGTTTATCTATTGAGTCTAGATTTCCTGGGATGGCTGGGGTTAATCGTTATGTTCACACGTGACTTATTATTGAACTTAAATAAAACTGTTTTTAATTTTTACTTTATTTAATAACAGATTTAACATTGAAAAAGACCAATTAAGAACCTTTGAATTTTGAAGGTATCAGCAACACTTGACCCGGCAGCGATGACGTTGTGGCGAGGGCAAATATATCAGGCATTATACGCGCCGATTGCAGTCCGGGCAAATACGGCGTGTTTACTGACGTGACGTTATCACGCAAAGGTGCCTTACCTAGACAATGTAAGCTATAAGACGACCACATGCTGATTCTAAGCTGATGTGATACATGACTGTTTGAAAGCGTTGATAACACTTAGTGTATTTGAATAAAACCTTTTCTTATTTTTTTACTTTGGTTTTTAATAGATCAAAATTTTTAACAAACCAATTAGGGAACTTTGAATGTTTTTTCTTAAGTTTCACAATTTAGTTTAGATTTACACATGTTCGGGATCCGCAAAGGTATTATTTATTGGTCTGTAGGTATTAACATCACTTGACCCGGCAGTGATGACGTTGTGGCTTGGGCAAATACGTCGGGCATTATATGCGCCGATTGCGGCCCGAGTAAACACGGCGTGTTTGCTGACGTGACGTTATGACTCGCCGAATGCCCGATCAAAGGTGCCGGAGCTTAGACAATGTAAGGCCTCTTCCTCATCGGATCGGTACGCTTTCGTTTCGGTACCGCCTCTGCACCGAATCTGACCACATTCTGATTCCAAACCGGTTGTGGAAATGTGACTTAAAAGCTTTCTTGAATTCAAACTCTTAACTTTTACTATCTTTATTAACTAAATATTTAACAACAATGTTTATATTTTATTTAGAGTAACTTAATGGTTTACACAGTAAACTAAGTATTTATAACTTATAACTTAGCCACCAGGACACTTGTAAAACATATATTAAAAAAACAGTGATTGGTAATAAATGTCAACAAAATGCTTGAGGTATGTGATGTTGTTGCAGCAACAGTACATACGTCACTGTTGTACGTGTCGATTGTGGTCCAGACAAACATATCGTGTTTGCTGACGTCTAATGCCACTTAAAAGTGTCTAGCTTATACGATTTTCCTTACTTTAAAGTAGGTCACACAGAAAATGTTTTATTCATAAACTATGAGTCTCTATGTAGTAGGTGAGAATTTTTTTGTTGAGACTAATAAATTCCATACATATCCTTATAAATAAATCAATTATAGGTAGGTACTACTTGTGTAATTATATCTTTAAATGAAAGGTCTTGTGTAAAAGTAAGTGAAGATTTAATAATAAAATTGCTTTTAGTTTCTAAGAATTATTGACTTATTAAATGTCAGGCAACGTATACTTGACATCAGTATAAGATTTATCTATCTTTTGTGTTAACAAATTATCGGCTGGTGTCACTTTACGACTACAACCACAATTATAACCATTAATTACAGTTTCGGTCCAGAAAAGCGAGCAATCTCTTTTCTATACACAAGTCCAGTATTATAATATTAATTGCACACGTAATATAATAACGAAGATAGAAATCACAAGAAAACATTCTCACATTCATCTCAAACAACACGTTCCGCACTATCGTACACTAGCGTACAAAATAATGTGACAGGTAATATATAGTAGTATTATGACAGTGCCATTGTGATCTGTAATTATTACCAAGTTAAGATCTAGAGCGCTAAAAGTGAGATGGGTAGGTGTAACGTGGGAATTGACTTTTGTAAGAAAACGAACGACGACGGGACAAATGAAAAGTGAAAATTAAACGCATGTGACATGTGTGTTCACGCGTTTTTTTTTCACCTTTTCTCTTTGATGTATATGATCGAGTTCTTTTAAAAGATATTTCTTGTCTAGGATTGATTTTACCGCTGCTGTGGTCTTTAGGTTTAGGTTTAAGACATTTATTTCTCAAAAGATTACAATAATCACTTATAGAGAAAATACAAATTATAAAATTATAGTTAGCTTACCGTAAACAAAATGCGCGCGCGAACAAAAGTGGGTACTCATCAAAACAATCACGCACCGATGTCCAGCCACAAATCGAGTTAGACGTAAGCGCTAAGGTAGCGGATACATTAACTTATTTATGCTATGATAAACCATTACAAGCTACATCATTATATTAGTGGTTGATCCTTTAAAACATGGTTTTTGAGTAACTTTTTAAATTTTAATTCTGTAATGCAGTAGAGATGAGAGCGTTAAGAAGTATGATAGGAGTTAAACTGAGTGACAGGATGAGAAATAGTGAGATAAGGAAACGTTGTGGTCTGAAAGAAGATGTAGTGACAAAAATTGAGAAAGGCATGCTGAGATGGTTTGGTCATGTCGAGAGAATGGATGAAGAACGATTGACGAAAAAAGTGTATAAGGCGAGTGTGAATGAAAGTGTTGGTAGGGGTAGACCTAGGCGGACGTTTCGAGATCAAATCAGAGACGTCTTGAAAAAAGGCCAGGTCAAGAGTACCCTAAACCGAAGAGCATGTATGAAGGGAATAATGAAAGTGGACGAAGCGAAACAAGTATGTAAGGATCGTAGCAAGTGGAAAGAAGTGGTCTCTGCCTTCCCCTACGGGAAAGAGGCGTGATTATATGTATGTATGTATGTTTACTGTGAGTTTTTAATACATTTAGGCAATTTGTTGTAAAATTGTGCACCTTAGAACATGATATTATTTTTTCCATAGTTGGTTCTAGGGTTTCCCAAGCAAATATTATTCGACTGGCGGGTTTGATGTTGCGATTTTATTATGAAAGTAATGTCCGTGTGAATACTTTTATTTAGCATTTTTCTAGCTAAGAGGCAGGTATTATATTTAAATATTTGAGCGACTTTCACTAAATTTGTTTCTGCGTATAGTTTTTTTTGTAGGTGTAAGAAAATTATACTGAAATAGTGTTTTAATGATATATATTTTTCAAAAAAACCTTTTAATGCTATAATAAATATTTTATATACAAGTATAAGAGAAGTCCTTGGAATAGGATACACTTTATCCCTGAATACATTTAATTCCTACGAATATTCACGATAAACCGAATTCGGTTCGTGGTCACAGACAGTCTGCCGACACGTTCAACTCGAATAGTTCAATACTCAATACTCAATTATTTATTGCATTCTACAATGGTAGAAAGATGAAAAGTAAAATTACAAATTAATTCTGTTTTAGTATTTGAATTTTAGTTGTAATTAATGCCTTCTTCTGCCATAATTTGCATGAGGTGTTTACCTGTAATTGGCTGGGCATTCAGTTTGAAACCACATTGAAATGTACCTAGCGAATAAGTTCCATTGTAAAAGCAGTTGGTAAATCAAATAAATGAAATACAATAAAAATAAGTATATTGCAGAGCCTAAAAAGGGCACTGAAATTATATTATAATTAAATTGTGAGGACGACTAGCTCTTTTAATATAACATAAATTTTTAAACTGTTATTTATTTTTCTTGATTATATTCTGGATCACTTTAACAACGTTTCCCTAAAAGTTGTTTTTTTTTATTTACTTAGTTATTATATAGGTTAAATATGTATCCTCATCATCATCATCACCAATATCATCAGCCTATAAAACGTATAGCTTCGCAAAATGTGTTCCATTTTAATGTGCAACGTTCGAGTACATTTTAGAAAACATTGGGCTTAGCACGAGCAATTTTATTATCGAATTCGTGTTGTGAAACACTCGTTAGCGCTACATAGTCCGAAAATGGATCTAAAATCGACATATGTAAGTTAACATAATTTATGACATTAGCTTATACTTTTGTGCTTTAAATGGCATTATAGAGTTTAATTTTTATATTGGATAATAAGACATGAATAAATGATGTAATCATTTACGAATATTTAAATTACTATACCTACCTAAAAGTACAGTTTACGCCAAAACCAGAATAACGGGTGGCCTTCGGGTCGCCTAAAAATTTTAGTCCTAATATTACATGGCTAAACCGTATTGGCCTAAACTTAAAACGAACAATTAATGGTTCGCCTAACAATTGTTTTGCCACTATTATAATTTAGTCTAAGAATTGAAAGCTCTAATTTTAGGATCTACACAGTCAGGTCATAAGTATTGTCACACAGTAAAAACTTTTCTTTTAGAATGCTGGCCACAAAAAAGTTTATTGAATTCGAATTTTAAAATATCGGGAAATTATTTTTTCGGATGAAAAATTTTTTACCGTAGAAGAGAGCTACAACAAACAAAATGATAAGGTGTATGCACACAGTAGTGAAGAAGCGAGCAACTGTATTCCGCGTGTCCAACGAGGTCATTTTCCATCCTCGCTCATGGTATGGTTGGGAGTTTCTTATTGGGACTTAACAGAGGTACATTTTTGTGAAAAAGGTGTAAAAACGAATGCAGTTGTGTATCAAAATACAGTCCTGACGAACCTTGTGGAACCTGTTTCTCATAACATGTTCAATAACAGGCACTGGGTATTCCAACAAGATTCGGCGCCAGCTCATAGAGCGAAGAGCACACATGACTGGCTGGCGGCGCGTGAAATCGACTTCATCCGGCACGAAGACTGGCCCTCCTCCAGTCCAGATTTGAGTCCGTTAGATTACAAGATATGGCAACACTTGGATGAAAAGGCGTGCTCAAAGCCTCATCCCAATTTGGAGTCACTCAAGACGTCCTTGATTAAGGCAGCCGCCGATATTGACATGGACCTCGTTCGTGCTGCGATAGACGAGTGGCCGCGCAGATTGAAGGCCTGTATTCAAAATCACGAAGGTCATTTTGAATAAACTTTATTGTCATAAAAATCTATGTTTTGTTAAGTTCATTTTGGTATATAAAAGGTTACATAATGAACAAACTTGTCTCAATTATTTTATATTAAACATGTGACAGAATTTATAACCTGACTGTGTATTATAGGTTATTATTTAATTTAATTTATAATGGTATTCTAATTTTGATCATCCAGTTTTGCTATTGGCTGTACGCAAAAGTTATATAAACAAATTAATATTAAATAATACTACAACATCAACAATTAATTAAGAACAGATAATTATTAATTATTATTATATCTCATAATTTTGTTCCGATTTTAATTAGTTATTCGAACTTCCTAAAACTTATGGTAGTTTGACGTTCTAATTAACAACTTTTCTGAGAAATAATTAATTAAGCAACTTGTTTATTTTTAATTTATAATGTTTAATATCTGAACGACAAAATAAAATATAGTAAAAAAATTAAATAGAGTAGAAATATAGAAAATTATGAAACACTATCATTATTTTAAATGATCACAAAATCAGAAATTGTTTTTTTTTATTAGTTGTATGCTTCGTTACAACGCTTTTAATATCTCGATGACATGGCTGACATTTTATAATCCAATTGTCGATAATTTGAACTTGACTTTTATACAAGCAAGTTGTAATTATTAACTGTGGAAGGCTGTAACTATACATACATTTATTTCTAGGTGATTAAGCGCTCAGCACGATTTTACTAAAAAGTTCATCTATTGACTTTGATATGCGCGAGCGCTGATCAGCGCCGCCAAACAATATATTTTCTATTGTGTCTGTATTCACGGCAGACGACGGATTAATAGAAGTATATTTTATTTATTTTATTATATGATTTAACGTATTGGTTAATGAAATTTCTCCTAGTCTCACTTTTAAATTGAAGACCGATTAAGCAATAGTTTTTCAACTCCGCCTTTTATCGAAAAGTTAATTCTACTTTCAAGAGTTTTGTGAAAAAAGGCCTTTTGATGTAACCATAACCAATGTAACGAATATTTTAAACTAGGTGCTGTCGCTCGTATTCCAAAACTAACGTTTTATCTAAAGATAAATATGTTAAAACTGGTTAAAAACATAATGCCAACGTTTCGATTGTATTACAATTTTAGGTAGATACAGAGAGCATCAGTTTTAAAACATTATTAGATCTTTACCCTACGATTTTAAAAAGCAGACCGTCATTAACAAAAATAAAACTATGCAACTTTAGTCGGCATTTTGGAATAAGATGATATATTATTATCTGTAATCTTAAATAATTCCTTAATGATATTAAACCTTGCATCTTGCAGCTGTATCGCTGCATCTGACGTCTGGTTAGCCAGTTATCTGAACACCCCATTGTTCCTGGCATCAGCTGATAAGGTGTCATAGCTAACGAAAAGCTTATATTACTCTATACCGTTTTTAGACACGCCGGTATCAAAGGACTTATTACTTCAAAGTTCAAGATTTCAAGTTAAAGGTAGATAGGGTAGGTGCCACTGACGCGCACAGGGCGCACACTGGTCATTCTTGTCACACGGGCGCATGGCACACGGGTGGCTAGTGCAAGTTTCATTCGCCATTCGATCACGTTAACGAAAACGACAATTTGTATGGCAAAATTTTAACTACTTTTACTATAAGTCGTATGTCGTGAGGAGGCGCTGATTCTATGACGTACTAATTTTCATTTCGTTTTC
Source organism: Eudonia truncicolella (assembly GCA_949315975.1). NCBI lineage: Eukaryota > Metazoa > Arthropoda > Insecta > Lepidoptera > Crambidae > Eudonia > Eudonia truncicolella. The sequence goes on along the minus strand of OX438837.1, from coordinate 12,794,928 downwards.
GTAATCGAATGTTTTTTTTTCTAATAAGATGTACCTACTTTTTAGTCGTCCATAAATGGTTTATCATACCCACCCAATCAGAACTTCTTTTAGCTGTAAAGAAAATGGGCACAAGAAACTGTTTAATAAAAGCAATTGATTATCTTGTTCTTGCTTTCGAGTTGCTGAGGAAACCCGAGGTAGTGGATCCCGGGTCACTTGGCGAATTCCCGGCGTGCCCGCATAACGAACCGGCATACTGCAGGAATCCACTTTCCACCTGGAATCCCGTCTACCACGTGATTGTTACTATGTAATTTAACAGCTTTCGCGTAATCAGTTTTGGAGTTTTGGAATATCATTGGAGGGAATGGACTTGAATTTCATAAAATTGTACATATATAAATGAACGCTGTAAGGATTCTTATTCATTACTAAACATATTTATTATTGCTATAGCCGCCTTCCGAAGACCGTCGCCCCGACGTACTACGTTGGCCAATTCGTATCCGCTCAAGAACTTTTTTGTATTCTGACATGATGTTAAGTGATAATAAAGCCGAAGGTGGAATCACACTTTACCCAGAATCCTCAACTTCTAAGGAACTAGCTATCTGATCACAACAATGCCAATCAAAATATTGATGTTATGGTAACATAATTAGATAAGATGTTGTTAGCTAGCCAGGCGGATTTAAAACTGGTCTTACCACCAACCCAACCGAGTACAAACATTTGCCGAACTGCTGGCAATTGAACTCACAAATAGGACCTCTGGGTTCAAGACCGGTGGTCTTCACCACATCATCAAGTGTTGTATTTTTATTATTTCGGACTTTTGCATTCATAATGCAAAAAATATATAGTTATTTTACTAGAAAATACCAACCAGTCTCGAGAAGCTCAAGTGGGAAGCGATTTGTTAGTTTTTTGCTTAGATTAATACTGCTTGGTTGTATTTGTTAGAGTCAGCTGATCAGTACGGTTCATACAATGACATCTTCTCGTCTATCAACAATGGAAGTGCGTGAAGAGTTGACGGCATATTGCCATGCCAGAATTACGCAACTAGAAAGGTGGCAGGTGGCACTTTCCAATTCTATACGAAGGTGATAACGAATCAAGTATTTCAAGTATCAAACTTACATCCAAAGCTTTAGGACTGATATTGGAATAGCGTTTCTGTTTACGCTGTCCGGTATTTGTTGTTAAAGTGTGATAATAATGATTTAAATCAATATTATTGTTCTTTTATTAACTAGAAATATGGTGGTACATTTGTTAAATATTAGAGATTTGTTTCACATATATCGCCTAAAGAATAATTTAAAAATAAATGAATTTTACATTAAAAGCTAAATAACCCAAATGTAACAATTTATATTTATTTATATAAACATTAATATCAGGAAAACAGTAAAGAAAATATTACGTACTTAATAATAATAATAAGGCTTAACGTAAAGGGTCCCCCTTTACGTTTCTCGCCGCCCCCAAACAAGCCCGGTGGAGCTTAAAATGCCGTCTGAGGTAATCAGCAATCGAGGTGGAAGTGTTTTGAACGATCTGATCCGAACCTCTCGCAGAATCTAGTAGAGAACGGGGACACACACTAGAGCGTGATGCCGTTCCCTCTAAAATACCTCTGATGGTGCTTCGTTTCACACGGCTCTGGAAACCCTTTTAGTTTCTCGCCGCGCCCCCAAAAAATCAGCAATACCTTAAAAAAAATGTCATATATTTCAGACAACCTAGTCCATAGTTAGTAGGTACATAAAACACACATGATACTAAAATTACACATTATAATAAGAAAAACAAATACAAATCAGATTAAATAGTAGACAAAAGACATTTCATAGTTCAACAACACGATGTAATTAATGTGTCTGTTATGAGGAAAAATCGGCTTCAGAGCGAATATAAGGACATTTTGTCTACTGAAAGCATTTTTGGTAATTAAAGCTGAGACAAGCCTCCCCTCGAGATTATAACATGATTATCTCCGGTGTAAGTTGTTATACAATTCGACCTTTTCGATGAAATGCAATTATAACGTGTTAATGATGTTGACGGAAAACCACGGCTTCGACCGAAATTGTACAAAAACATAACGCTACATTTTTAGTATTAATTGGGTAATCTGCAAATTAATTTGGTTATGTATCCTCTACTCCCATTTGTTTTACTGTGAATAATATGAGGTATTTTCGAATTATGTATTTGTTGTTCATCGGGAAAGCGCTCAACCTTCATATAACCTGATGGTAAATGATGATAAGGCTGTAAGTAGAAGCGTACTCCATCCAGAATCCTCAACAGCTGGGGAACTGGCTTTGACTACCACCTCTTTTTACGCAACAGAAAAATTTCGTTAATATTATTATTACAGACTTTAGATTAAGCTGGTGGTAACTACCAAGCGATATTTTGAATATTAAAAGGAGGAAAACGAGCAGGCGGGTCACCTAATGGAAAGAAGTACAGTTTCAAGGCCGGCGACGCATCTGCGATCCCTTTGGTTTGGGGGTGTCTACCAAACCAACCAAAGAAAAAGAGTTGGATCTTGAGGAGGGAGTAGGAATTGAGAGGGGGGAGGAGTGAGAGATGGGCCTCCGGTACTTTCACTCACCGGACGAAACGCAACAGCAACGAGTGCCATTGTTTCATGCCGATATACTGTGTGAGGGTGGTATTACGCCGGGCGAGCCGGCCCATTTCGTGCTGCAACGCAGCGTGGCTCTACCACTCAGAATTTTGTATCTCAAATGCAGGTAATCTATACTGTCAAGGATTTCTTAGGAGGTGCATGTATTGGCCCCTAACCTGTGCATATAAAGAAATAAGATTTTGTATTTTTGTATTTTGGAAACCTATTGTCGCCCGCACTTAGTAACAACATATACAAGATCTAGATCGGATACACTTTGAATGTCTTAATATTTACTACCTATACACTTTTCTGTTACACGTTGTATGCAATGAGGCCGATCAACAAAGCTTGCGTGTAAGCGTTGAAACTTATCAACGTCTTTTGATATTTCTGCACTAATTATAAGAACCAAAGTAATGTACTAAATACTCACATAATCAATGTTTCTGAGAAAGCTTAGTTCGTGATAGATTATAATATACGACAGTGATGTGTGGGCTCAAACATCCGCCATTAGATCTGAATTAACGCAATTTCCGGGAAAAGTGTGAGATAATGATGGAAGCGCTTATATTTATATATGATGAAAGTTGGATGAGTAAAAAGTAATGTCATGCCCGATTGAGACATTGAACCAAAACTGTTGTGGTTTAGACACAAATAATGGGAATACACTTAGTATATCTCTTTTTAATGCGGCTGACTTACTTCCTTTTGTGAAGTTAACGTGAATGACATTTGGTAGGATAGTGGCACCAGAGCTCGACATGAACCAGTAATCGTTTTTTTTCCCTTTCCCACCACCAGCTCTTTTTATGTACCCACTGCTGGGGCATGAGCCTTCCCTATGGATGGATAAAGAAAACGGGCCATAAACCACCACGCGGGCCCGGTGTGGTTTGGTGGTTGTTAACGACTACTAATGCAGCCGGAACCAACGGTTTTACGTGACGAAGCACGGAGGAGCTCGAGATGATAATTTTTTGGTCACCCATCCGATGACCAGCCTTGAGAAAGTTGCCTAACCTCAGCAATCGCAGACCGGGCGCGTTAACCACTGCGCTATCGAGCTCTTTTATAATATAATTATAAATATATATTTTTTTAAATGAAACCTAGCTAAATCGATTTATTGTCCCCGAATTTTCTTGAAAATCGTTGGAGCTGTTTCCGAGATTTAGACTAAAAGACTAAATAATATAACTAGTTGACCCGGCAGACTTCGTACCGCTTTGACAGTTTCCATGACAACAAAACAAACAAGTTTATCAAAATTTCAATAAAAAAGTATAAAAAGCTACCAAATAGGTTTCATTCCCAACATTAAATCCAAGACCTAAATAGTAAATTTTGAAACCAAATATAGAGAAAAGTTTCATTCCCGTAGGAATATCGAGATAAAAACTATCCTATTTGTTAATCCAGGTTATAAACTATCTGTATGCCGAATTTCATCCAAATCCAATCATCCGTTGCAGCGTGAAGAAGCAACAATTATACACACATACACACAAACTTTCGCATTTATAATATTAGTGTGATATACAAGAATTGCTCGTTTTAGATAGGTAAGATAAGATATATAGATAGATAAGGCATTAGATATGGGTCAACAACTGAGTTTAGTCTTTATCGTCATTCAGAGACAAACACTGGGCTTAAGTGTCGAACACTGGTAACATTAACCTTAATTTTAGTATTTTTTATTTTTATTTTATTTTATTGAAGGACAACTAACAAAACATACATCACACTGAAAAGCCATCAGTAAGCTCTCTCAAAAAATAATCTAAGCTAGTCTTAATCTAAGAGCTTACTTAAATTTTGCCACGGATGCAAATGTGGGCCAACAATTTTTTTTAATCCTTATTTATTTCATACTTATTTCCATTTTATTTATCGAAAATGGTTTGTACAGAATCGAGAGTAGTATCGATTACTTGTGTAATCGATACTCGATCGATAATTTTAATCATCATCAATGATCATGATTATGACATCAGCTCATTTGTATGTCTCCACTGCTGGGGACCCCAATTTTTGGTCACCCATCCGATGACTGGCCTTTGCGAAAGTTGCTTAACCTCAGCACTAGCAGGCCGGGCGCGTTAACTGCCGCGCCATCGAGCTCTCGAAACTCTCCTCCTCCAGTTTTTAATACGTCACGCCATATCTATAAGCTTTAAATATCACATAACAATATATCCCGCCGGCCACTACAGTACTTATATTTTAAGTCTGCGATTTTGTTTACTATACTTAGGTACTCATAGTTTGTATTTTCTTTTGTTTCAGGTAAGTCTTCAGCCTTGATCACCAGTGTTTACATTAAAGGCAAGGTATTGGAACCACACATTTACGGTAATGATACGGTTCTAAAGATTTTCCTCGGCGCTCTATAAACACGCTTAAGTACATCGTTTGTGGGTAGATGGCGTTGTAATGGAAGAAATCTCTGTTCACGATGTTGCTCTATGGTGTGGCTGAACCGCTAAAGTCTTTAGCGATAACTATTTTGATGTCCTTAACGGGGCTTCTAGGTTTAGTTTAAGACCTAACTCTACGGAAGCGCGAATAGTATTTATACTGAAGTCACATATTTTAATCTTTATATTTTAGTATTTTTTTTTATCTCGAGCTCCTCCGCGCTTCGTGTGTTTGTTTGAGTGTGTGTAAATGATAGGTCGTGTATGGAACTTACAATGTTGTTGCTGCCAAGTCGATCTTGTCTGAGTCGCAGTTCGCAGTCTCCTTCAGTTAGTCCATTAATGATTAAAAAACATACACAAAGACAATTCTCTTAATAGCCACACACCTACGGTGCAACATTTTAAGGTGACAATTACGTATTTAAAATAATTGTGATAACGAGTGGCTTTGCGACTGTACTTAAAGTTAAGTTGCGTGGTTATGCTAAGTTAGCAAAACGGCCGCTTCACACAGCATGTTATTACCCGCTATATCCATAACCTTAATTGGGTTGTGCTTGTTCAGACGGTTATAAAATATTAAGTACAATACAGTCTTTAATCTAGACCTTTTTTATTCACAATAGGGAGGCGCTTGGTCTACATTCAAACTTTTTGATTTACCATCGTAAGCGACGATAAGACCAAAGGCGGAACCACACTATTCCCGCAATCCTCAACTACTGAGGAACTGGCTATCTTACATCTAACTACAGACTAAGAAAACGGTGGTGGCTAGCAAAGTGAACTTAGAACAAGTTTTACTACCCGCCGAGTTACCAAGAGTACATCCCACTGGGAGTTGAACTCGGAACCTCTGAGTCTGATACGAGCAGTCTAATTACTAAACCAAAACTTATCCTGTAACAGGGTTAACACACACAATACCCTATATTATATTATCGGTTGGTAGAACCCGGTGGTTCTACCCGTTTTTACTTTCTACTTGAAATTATCGGATATTTGGCTGACAATTACACTTAAAAATATTAGCAGCAGTTTACTATATGGCAACCGCCTCGGTGGTCTAGTGGTAAACACTACCGGTCTCAGACCTAGAGGTCCCGGGTTCGACTCCCAGCGGTTTATGCTATACATGCTTGTCACCATGGCTAGCTGACCATTTTATCGAAATATGTCACCATAAAATCAATGTGAGTAGCATTGTTGTGTTCCGTCAGCTAGAGATAAGAAGACCAGTGCCTCAGTAGTTGAGGATTCCGTGTAAAGTGCGCTTTCACCTTCGACCTATCGTTAATTAACATCAAATGTGATGAAGGCCAAGTGCTTACCAGTAAGAAATAAAAAAAAAAACTATATACTTGGGCTATACAAAATTTCGTCACTGCTGTCGTAGTAACCAAGTGTTCTAACAGCTTATTCAGCTGTGGCCGTAAACTTACCTCCATTAATATTCTATTAACCAATGTTCTAGACTGTCTGAAATCGAGAGTTGTGAGAGCAAAACTTGGTACTCAAAATGCTCTCAACTATCTCTACGATGTTAAGTTTAATTGGTGGCCACTTAACATTTCTTAAGTGGTTATGATCCTTCATGCTATCTTCACTAATCAGTACCGCTTACATTTAAATAGAACTAACTATAAATAGTCCGTTTGAAACTGTAGTAAAACGATTAAACCTACCTAAATAATAAATGTACTAGCTCACCTGGTTTCTAGATGGGTAGGCAGAGACCACGGACCATCGCTTGCTCAGAGAGCCTAGTGTAAGTATTTTGCGACATTCAATCACGTTAACGAAAACGAGAATTCGTATGGCTAAATTTTAGCTCTCCTCGTTTGTTGCCAGGAGGCGCTGCTAAAATGCCATAGTAATTTTCGTTTTCGTAAACGTAATCGAATGAATACGGATAGTGAAAAAAACTCACACTAAGGCTACAAGGATAGGGTGCATACCCTATCCGTGCACCTGTGAATTCTTTTCCGCCTTTCTTCGTATCTACTTCTGACCTGGGGGCCTACCGCCTAACTCTATCGCTATCGATCTTGCTATCGCGCTCTATAGTTTATGGCGTCATCTTGTCATTACGAAAGCGATATAAAAGCAATATTGAAAGCTATAGGCTATAGCTTTCGATATTGCTTCCATATTGCTTTCATATCGCTTTCGAAACGACAAAATTACGCCATAAACTATAGAGCGCGATAGCGAGAGTGATGGCGATAGAGTTAGGCGGTCGGGGGGCTGGGCCTTGTTTCTGCTACAATCGTGTGTCCTCCACCAGCTTGTTTTATGTAATTGCGTAGATAAGTCCAGCAATATCATACATAAAGTGACACACAGTTCTACTAACGATATAGAGGGCCTGTTGTGAAATCTTATTCCTATTCACAGTCGGTTAAACATTTTAGAGTTACTGTGGAAAAGTCAATTCAATACAAACAAGGTAAATCTTTTTTAAAGACATCATTAAATTAGTAATACTATATATTTATATTATTTTAGGACGTAATATGCAAAGATAATTATATCTATTTAGGGCGTTAATTCAGTAATGGTTTTCCAGTGGTCAAAAAACAACCGCTTTACGTAACTATACCAAATGTCACTCCTCCATGCGCGGCACAAAGCTTTTTTCTTTATATCTATCTATTAAATTCCATTCTAATCCCTAAAAGCTTTGTACTACAATCGAGTATTACCCAGCGTTTTGCCACGCCATAGGTACAAAATGGAACCCGTACAATCCGGCTCCGGGCTCTTTTAGCTGTAGCAGGAAACATCCCACATTTTATTGTTGCTATAAATTTTACGTCAGCCATAGCAGTGGAGATTGCTACTGGATTTTGTACTTCACGGCTATGAAAGGGTGATGCCGCCTCCTTTTTCTTTATTTGCGAAGCGGCTAAAGAAAATTTGTTTCGGCGATTTTTAATGATGTAAAAGCCTTTGGTGGAAGCGGGATGGGTTTTTATTCTTTGGAATATTTGGCGAAAGGAGTGTATTGTCGAACATTTTTTTTTGGAGAGAGATCGCTGATTACCTCAGACGGCATTTTCAGCTTCACCGGGCTTGTTTGGGGGCGGCGAGGAACGTAAAGGGTCCCTCAAGCCGTGTGAAACGAATCACCTTCGGAAGTTTTCTAGAGGGAACGGCATCGCGCACTAGTGCGCGTGAGATATGCAAAAAAAAATATAAATATATAAATATAAATGAGTATAGTAAGTTTTTATTAAAATAAGAAATATATACACAACAAAAAGAAACATAACTCAAGTGAACTTAAAAAAACAGTGAAAAAAAATAGAAAATTAAAAACTAAATACCTATAAATAAAAGATGTCTTCCAACTGTGGGCTCATGGGAACGGTCCCAAGAATGCTGGAAACATTGCCCCTCTGAATTGCCAAGCTAATACGCTGGCAGAGGTAGCTGCCAGCCTTCTTGTCACCGGAGGCCTCAATAAGGCGACCACTTAGCTCTTTAACAAGCTGCCTTGCCTCCGACCACCATGGACAAAAAAATAAAAATAAATGTGTCAAGTTTCAAACCTCCATGGCTATTTTGTTATTTGTAATTGGCAGTTTGTATACCTAATGCAACAACTTTTTAAAAGTATACACACGTACTATTTGGAAAAGTGTTAAAATTAATTCCAAGAGCCGGATTCGAAGCCGCACTCTCTGACATACAATTTGACTTTGATTGAGATGAGATTTTGACTAATGTAATTTGTTCGCAACAAAATTTTCGTTAATTGTACGTATATTGTATCCATAATTTAAAGTATACTCGTCAACAGACAAAAGGCACCATCTCTCTATTGAATTTAGAAACAACTGACTCACGAGCATTACAGATTGTGCTCCATATTTCTACGTTAGTCGTTTTCAAATAGAACCTAACGTGTGCTGGTAGGAATAGCCTACCAGCACACGTTTTTCCTCCTTCAAACGAGGCGTGAAGAGGCGCCTTGTGGGCCGGCAGAGTGAGGGTAACTGATGTTGCATTGTTTTCACGATTCACCAGTTGTCTTCGCATCTGCACTCCATTTTTACTTAACATCAGGTGAAATGGAGTCATTTGCCGTGCTAGGCGTGCTACAGCCTGAATCCTCTGAGGAATTGGCTATCTTATCAATAACTGTTAGAACACAACAATGCTACCAACATTGTTGTGATGTCGACAGACTTAGATAAGATGGTGGTAACAATAACCAAGGTAAATACACTAACATGTGACTGCCACTGGGAATCGAACCCTTAGTGAAACTCTGACACCACCAGATCATCGAGACTGTTGAATACATTATACTTTTAAAGTTAAACAACACCACATACATTGTTCTGATCCCAAGGTAAGTAAAGTAGCTAAAGCACTCGTTTCATGGAAATCAGAAACAATTACGATAACCACAACCACCCAAGTTCCAGAAACAGAAAAGTTCGACATTGACCCAACCGGGAATCTAACCCGGGACCTCAGAGTTAGCGCCCCCCAAAGTCCAGCATGCATCCCCCTTCCCCGACTACGGAGGTCGTAAAACTTTAAATAACAAAAGAGCCTAAACCAATATTACGACATTTATTGTTATTTATTACTATTGTGGTAATAATTTAATTACAGATAATAATTATGTTACTCGTACATAGCTTGTCCTCTACTTTTATGCATTTTCGTATTCGCTATCAGTAATGTACATGTCAGGGTCTCCCAGTGGTTAGACTGTCACTGTAGCTCGTTAAGTATAATTTCTATTAGCATTTGTGATATTGCCTAGTTTTTTTTTATATGTATTTATTATTTATGAATATTAACAGGTTCGCTGTCCAAGAATTATAACAATTGGTTTTCAATATGTGATTCATGGGACAGGGAATGGGTTAAAGTGCAACTTTGTTCTTATTCAAGACTAGCTTAATTCAGAACTGAGAATTAAGATTTACTTTTACTTTGTATTTATTGCACTTTACGGTAACTAAATATGAGATTATATTGTGTGTGAGAAATATTTGTGTCTATTGACAAATGATTAGTAATTTGTCAATAGACACAAATATTTCACAGACGTCTAAAAAAAACCTATAAGTCTGTATAATATTAGAGTAACTATACTATTAAAGTAACTCTAATACTATAATATATTTGTGTCTATTAACAAATGACTAATCATTTGTCAATAGACACAAATATTTCTCACACACAATATAATCTCATATTTACTTACCGTAAAGTGCAGTGAATACAAAGTTCTATATTAGTATAGTATTTTTAATACTAAACAGATTTATAGGTAATTTTTTTAGACGTCTGTGTCAGTCTAAGCAATTATTTTTTAGGGTTAAAAACTAACTACTGACCTTGGTCACGGGTTGACATTCCCCCCCTGATCGGTGGTGGTGCAACTCGATCAAAACGTCGGGCACCTATAAAGGCAAGCTTGGGATACCTATACTTAGTAGTATGTGAACCCCGTTAAAATTTTGTTTAAAATGGACTACGAAGGCTTAGAGTGTATCTACTTACCATATAGTACTTAGTCACATAGAAAAAAGGATTTGCAAGAAAAGTTTAAACATTTATAAGGGCCAAGCAAGAAACACAATACCAGTAAATCCCTAAATAAGGGTTGTTTCTCAGCGCCACGCGAACCGCACTTGACTAGCCACACGGACTTAAGCGGGTTACACACTCATTGGGGTCGCTAAGGTATGGCAACGTTCGGCAGTGCTCGGCAATGCTCGGCATCGCTCGGCATCGCTCAGCAGTGCCGATCGATGAAATCGAATACGTGACGACAATCAAGTATAGGTACGTATCTGTTTTAAGTCTTGCTGGCTAGCTACCTTCATTTCATTAATATCTGACGCCTTAACGATGATGTTGGTAGCATTGTTGTGTTCCGTCAGTTAAAGGTAGGAGAGTCAGTTCCTGGAATTAAAGGTAAAGTCCGCTTCAACCTCCGGCCTTATCATCACTTTATCATTATGTTAGCTGTGGTGGCTTTTTACTGGATGACCAATATGCGTGGTTGGTAATTTTTTGTATCATGCTGTACGGTTGTGTATCATCTGTTAGTGATCCTTAATAAACATTAAAAAAATAGGTGAAATTCATCATCATCAGCCCATTTTTATGTCCCCACTGCTGGGGCACGAGCCTTCCCTATGGATGGATAGGGAGAACGGGCCATAAACCACCACGCGGCCTCAGTGTGGATTGGTGGTTATTAACCAGAGACCAACGGCTTTACGTGCCTTCCGAAGCACGGAGGAGCTCGAGATGAAATTTTTGGTCACCCATCCGATGACCGGCCTTTGCGAAAGTTGCTTAACCTCCGCACTGGCAGACCGGGCGCGTTAACCACTGCGCCATCGAGCTCTTCAAAATGAAATTAAATCTAACCAATATTTGGTGATGGAAAATTTATCGCAGGATGTATTGTCTTTTAATTGTTTTTAGGGTGAATGAAATAAAGGATTTCTGATCTAGTGGATCTAGTGACTGGTAGGTCACTGGTTCGTACCCAGCGGGGGTCAAACGCTTCGGAGAATCTACTAAGATATGGGGACACGCTTGGTGATGCTAGCCCCCTATAAAACTCTCAGGTTTTTGGTTTTTATGACTTAAGGAAACCGTTTTGCCGCTCATAAATTCGGTTACGCTGTAAAGGCAGAAACATCAAAATCTTTCTTCTTTTCATAATAGGTGTATAGTTGCTTTCGAGTCGAAATTTATATTAAAACAGCAGAACAAGTATACAACACGCCTAAGAGGCTAATTATTTATTAAATTCCTCTTCATGAAGTTCACCATTCACCATTAGAGTAAGTACTATTAAATTTTGCAGTTTACTAGGCTTCCTATAACGAACTTGAATGGTAAAGCAGCTGGGATAACGATCGTGTAAGGTCAGCAACTTTCGCAATGGTCAGCTACCAGATGGATGGATGGATGGATGGATGGATGGATGGATGGATGGATTATATATGGTTCGGAGGGTACGTTTTAAGCCTTTCCGGATTTTGTCTTTACTTATTCCAGTTATCACGATTGGACCCTGCTTTCACTTTACTAAGGGTCATTTGCCTAATATACAAGGTGAAATTGAATCGAATACGGATTGTAAAAAAGTTGCGTGAGATGCAGCTAAATACTCATGAATTATTTTATTCATGAGTTTAAAAACCTGGATGCGATCAGCTCAAAACAGAAGGGAATGGCGTAACATGGAGGAGGCCTATGCTCATCAGTGGGTAGATACGGGCTGAAAATTCTGATGAACTTTGGCCTCTGATACAAGTCGGCGCCACTGAACAATGGAAACACTGAACAACTAAAACAAACAAGGTCTAGGTATAAAGATTTTGACTCAATTGTACGGCTGTAGCCTATACATCTTTTATTTAAAATCTATTTAAAATTATAGTGCTCAGACTGAAGACTAAAACAAAATATTTTTTGTGTTTTGCCTTTTAGTTTTTACTTATACTTATTTGACAAAACTTTATTTGTGACAAAAATAAAATCATAACACAGAAAAAACACCTTGTATTAATTTAAGAAAATTTGGGAACATTTGCATCTAGCAATCGATAAATGGGTGACATGTTGTAGTTTAAAAGGTTTTTTTGGTATATTTGATTATTATAATGTCTTTATGAGCTATTTTTTTTCTCATGTCACAAGGATGTTGACCTTAAGCAGCGCAGTTAGGCATTTTAATGCTCCATTGTGTTCTATTTTAACAAAAGCATTTTAACATTTAGCAGTACAATGGTAGTTTTTTGGTCAGACTACTTGTGACGGTAATGGTAATATTTGCATTTGCGTCTTAAGTGTAGGTATAGGTACTCGTATATATTTAAAGCGTTTTTGTTAAGCATTTCAAAATGTGACACGACGTACTTTGCGAGCAGGAACTCATTAGAAGAAACAAAAAACAAAAATTAGAATGTGAACTGGATTATACGTATACTAATTGTCTGCTTTAGAGCAATTTTACGTTTCGGTTTAATCCATACCAACTTCAAAATTCTAATTCTTAAACCAATCAGCTAATTAATCTATATATTATTACGTGAAGTAAAAACTTGTACTTCTTTTATGAGATTTGGTATAGTTTAAGTTTAAATGGAGTGCAGAAAGATAAAGTAATCGCAGATGCATTGCCGGCCTTGAGGTAGGAGTTGGATCTTTAGGAGGGAGTAGGAATTGGGAGGGGGAGGGGTGAGAGATGGGCTTTCGGTACTTTCACTCACCGGACGAAAAACAACAGCAACGAGTGCCATTGTTTCACGCCGATATTCTGTGAGAGGGTGGTATTACGCCGGGCGAGCCGGCCCATTTCGTGATGCAACGCAGCATGGCTCTACCACTCAGACAGTGTCACTCATTAAGCAGCACCCCTGGGCGAACCCTGTAACCCTGGTTCACGTGTAGGGTCTCAAGGGTAAACCTACGGACGCGAGCCTGTTGGTCTAACTTTCCTTTAAAACGGAGCATCAGATTGCCTTTTTGTGCACAGAGACAGTTGACGGGTCTGAGAGAGGCTGTTCTTATTAAAATATAGCTATTTATAGATTTTAATTTTTATCGAAAAAACATCTCTCCTTGTTTCAAAATTTCACGACGACTTCTGGTGTGGGCGTACCAGTGGGCGAAAGACAGTCTAAAATAGGACAAAGTGTACAGTATTTAACTGAAAAAATTTCGACAGCGTTTTGATTGAGCTATAGCGAAGCATTAAGTTGTTGTTGGTATTAGTTGGTTAATAAGGCCCCAATTTTTTTTGTTATTAAGCAAGCGATTCAGTATAATTACACTTAATGGTTAATCAAATCAAATAATTTATGCACACTGTTACATAGAGAAAGGATACGGAAAACAGCTTAAAAATATCAAGGTGAGCATTGAAACAGTGACAAATAAGTCGCGGGTCTGCATTAGCAAAGTCATATTTCTTTTTATTGGTTTAAGGGAAAAAAACAGCTTAATTTAACACTAATAAATATAAAGCATTAGGTTTGTACATAAGCTAACAAAATTTCCACTGCAAAAGAAATAAAAACAATTGAGTAGACATTGAACCAGAAACTCAGACAATGGTCAAACGATAACAAAATTTAATTATTATTGCGCTAAGAAAAAAAGAATTAAAATACAAATAAAAACCCCAAAAAAGTAAATATTCAAATAATGAAATAAACATTCTCAGGTGAACGAGTAAACTGTCGATCACTCGTTCACCCGCGAACATCCATTCCATAACCATCTTCTTTTCGTCGTCTTCGTTACAAATAGACTTCTTGAATTTATAAGAACTAAGAGAAAATATATCAAACTGTTGATAGCTCTACATGATCTTATGGAAAAGCGGTTTTTGGCGTAATTGACCATCATCGCCATGACGCTGATTTTCAGAAGGAAACCGAGTTTCATTTGTAGGTACCTACTATTAGTCGTTCCATGCATCAAAGGATTTGTAATAACTATTATTGTAAAGTTTGTAATATTTTAAATGTGACAAGTAAATATAAATAATTAGTAGTTAGATTATTAACGTGTCTTTTAAACATGTTATAGTTAAGATCTAGAAAAAGCAGGTTTGTCCTAGGACAGGTTTATTTAAACATAAATGGTTAAGGCCTACATATCTGTAAAAATACATCAATAAATATTTTGTACTATCTATTTGTAACAAAGCTTAGTGAATTTCTCCTGGAATTCTCAACTACTGAAGAACTGGCTATCTTACATCAAATTATCAAAACACAACAATGCCACTTGAAATATTATTAAGGCGACAGACTTAGATAAGATGGTGGTAGCTAGCCAGGTGCACTTAAAACAAGCCCTTCCAACTAAACCAAATAGGACACAATCTAATTTCCGCTGGCAATCGGAACCAGACCTTCAGAGACTTGTAGACCTCTCCACACCACAGGCATTGGAACTGCGATTTTGTTGACTCTGCTCACAGTTCCGAATCTCTAAGATATATCGCCAACAGCTAAGTACAGTTACACTGGGGAGCTTGCTTATTTTGCAAGCAAACAAACAGCTCTGCAGTTTACTTCAGAGGTTGCATAATTCAAGCGCATTTAGCTCAGCAGTCGACTAATGGTTTTACTCTCCCCGCACTGTTTCAGTCCGGAGCTGTTGTTAACAAAGTGCAAAGTAAACAATTAGCCTACACACTGTTTTACTTGGCAAGGTCTCAACTATCGAAATCAAGTCATATCGCTACAATTGATAGGTATTGCCTTAATCACAACGCTTGCCAAATGCGGGTTGGTGATCACAACTCTTGGGCTATGCGTCGATAAATGCGAAACACACTTTGCCTCACCTGGAAATTGAAGACTCAAGACCTCCGAATATCAGAGCGCTTCCGTATTCTGGCCGTCATTCGGCCAGCGAGGCGTTAAAAAGTGTTTAAATTTTATAACTACCTCATTGTTATGTTTATACTCGTACTTAGGTATTGTTTTTTTTAATGTGACGCAAAGACAATACGATATGTTTTTTTAGTTGTAAAAATTGTATTTAAATTCATATATGTTATGTAAATAACAAATATGTACATCCTACTAATATTATAAACGCGTAAGTTTGTAAGTATGGATGGATGTTTGTTACTCTTTCACGTAAAAACTACTGAATGGACCAGCATATAGGATCTTCTTTTTTTTTTTACTGTAGTCTTCGCGAACGAAGTCGCGGGCAACAACTAGTATTGTATATAGTATACTAGTCATTGGGTTCAAGTTTGCAACGCAAGTCACATTGCCTTATAAAGCTTTAAAACAAACGTTAAAAAGTTTCACTGCCCGCAAAGTCACTGCGAAATCGATTAAAGGTATCTATATCAAATGGCGAGCTCCAGGCAGTTGCATTTATTTGCTCAGAACAAACGAACCAGTCCAACCAGCCCTTCTAGTCAGTATGACATAGTAAACTATTAGCTGATGCATAGAAAGCCTACTCTCACTAGACCACACAAGTTATACGCGTCTGGCACTCGGAAAGTGATATTGGATATTGGTTTATTGTCAATGCAACAAGCTCGAGTAGCTTTTTTTTTAACATCGGTATTGCTTCAGTAAAGCGATTGGTCCAATAAATTTTCAGGTCGTGGTTTTATTTAGTACGCAGTTTGGGCAAACCGATCCGACCCAAACCCCTCGGAGAAGGGGACACGCACTAGAGCGTGATGCCATTCCCTCTAGAAAACCTCTGGCGGTGCTTCGTTTCACATGGCTTGAGGAACCCTTTAAGTTTCTCGCCGCGCCCCCACAAAAGTCCGGTAACACTGATAAGGCCGTAAGAACAAACAGCAAACTCTCCAAAAAAAAGTTCGCCAAAGTGTTTTTTTATTTCACCTAGGTAGGTCGGAGACAGTTGGAAATTGAAAGAGATGGAAGTAAATGGGGGAGACAATTGAAAAGACCAACAGTGGGAATTTCCCCAGTAATTCCTTCCCGTACAAGTTTGACTGTCTGTTTGTCGTACAAGCCTCGGTCTCGGACCCGTTCGCCCCGTACGTTTCGCCCCTCATACCATAAATGGACCTGTTCGCCTCTTGTAATATTAAATGGTTTTGTTCGCCCCTTATTAATAAAAAAGTAAAAGTACAGTTGTCTTGAAACTGGTAAAATTCTTAGTTCTCAAAAATAGCGGGTAACAAGGTAAATTAGAGGTAAGTATCGTAAATTAATTTAAGTACAGGCACAATAAAACAAATTATTTTTCTAAAACAATGTAATATCAGAAACGATCTTACATTAATTTGCTTCACTTAAACAGTCTTTCGTTTGATTAAAATGGTTATGACAGTAACACAAACATTTTAAATGCGAATGTTTATCAGCGTCGCCATAAAGTTGAAACAAAGACATACATCGGACAGCAAATGATAAATTGCACATGCGTTCGCATGTTAGACGGCAATTACTTACACAAACGTGAGTACTAAATAAAAAATATCACTGCTGTAACGACTCCTCATGTTGCTTTCGATGAAACAACTTCTTTGAGCGTATTTAGCACTGCTTGAATCGGTGGGAGCGAACGCACATAATATTTCTGTTACTTACTAGTTATTTCACTAACAGCCCGCCCGTGAACTGCGACGGTTTTATCAACTTAGAAACAAGGGTGTGCACAAGAACTTACAAAGAACACCAATCAGCCTAATACTTGTGACTACTCGTAACTTTATTTAAATACTAGCTGCTGCCAGCGACTACGTTCGTGTTTGCACTATCCAACAGGAAGCGAAACCCGGATAAAAGTATACTCTGTCATATAGTACGTTCATGGATTGCATCTCTCAAGTGAAGCAAAGAACAGCATTGAATTTAGAATTATTTTTTTGAGAGAGATTGCTGATTGCCTCTACAGCATTTTCAGCTTCACCGGGCTCTAAAGAATTATTATGAATGAACTTCGATCAATAATGTACTAGACAAAGGATCCGGAACAAAAATGCATCTTGAAAGTGGTCCTGTTTGCTCAGCTATAAAACATGAAAAGTTAGTACTTTTGACCCATCATCATCATCATCATCAGCTCATTTTATGTCCCCACTGCTGGGGGCACGAGCTTTCCCTATGGATGGATAGGGAGAACGGGCCATAAACCACTACGCGGGCTCAATGCAGTTGTTAACGACTGCTAATGCAGCCGGGACCAACGGCTTTACGTGCCTTCCGAAGTACGGAGGAGCATGAGATGATAAATTTTTGGTCACCCATCCAATGACCGGCCTTTGCGAAAGTTACTTAACCTCAGTACTCGCAGACTGGGCGCGTTAACCACTGTGCCATCGAGCTCCTCACCCATTTACCCATGCAGAAGGCTAATACTCATGTGGGTATGGGTCCATGTCAGTAGTGTAATGGATGGAGATGGGGATTGATCCATTATTTCTCGTTTTGAATCGGAGAATCTATCAGTTCGGCTACCGACGCCGCTTATGTACTAGTTGTTTTGGCGCGTACTCAGATATATAGTAGTAGTTAGCCAGTCTTACATATTTCATTTACACGTTACATACCTGGCAATGGGAATACCCCCGCTGGGTAAAGTACCAACGAATAACAGAAAACCACATCGTGACAACACAATATAATAAGTATATTGCAAAAGCTTAAATTAATAATAATAATTAATTAAGTAGAACATTAATTTATTCAAATTATAAGAACAAATGACTATCAGATACATTTTCCTAAACAGTCTTACGTACACTGAGAACAGCAAAACATTTTGTTTAATACTTACGTATTATAAAAATTACAAATTGATAAATTCCAAAAAGTCCCAAATCGGGACCCTAAACGTAAGCACGACAATAGCAATACAGTGGAATTCCAAAAAGTACTTTAATTGCAGGACGTAAAAGGCATTTAAAATTCTTACTCACCGTGTTTATTGGGTTCGGGTGTCTGTAATTACGGTGCACAAGTTGCCAGGCCAAATAACCCGATAACCCTTTCCACGATCGTTTGCGGGATAAACACGTGCTGACATAGATTGTGGAATTAATTGAGTGTTTCGGTCACCTTTAGGATGCCGCAGAATGCGTAAAAATGAGCGTTGGAATTATCCCGGGTCAAAAAAATAAGGGGCTACTAGGTCGCATTGCAGTGATCCGAATAGCTCGAGCTGGTGATCACAAAACCTATGTATAACTAACCTGTGAATTGGACACAGGTTCTCTGGATAACGCTGACGCCACTGTGGCTTAATAGTAATTGCAATAAGTTTTTTTTAATTGATTCTAAGCTAAGGCTGTATGCAGAAGGTAATGACTTCGCTTCACCTTATCTTAAGCAGAAGTGGAGTCCAGATGCGATGATAGCAAGTGGAGCAAGACTGTGCCACCCTAGTTTTCCTTAAATTGCCGACCCACAAGCCGCTTTTTCACCTTGTTAAAAGGGTTCGATATTGTACGTAATCCCGCTATTAAGTGATAGGAAAGCATTCCACCTTTTAATAGTGCGACAAACAAGTAAGTCTTTAAATATTATCGTTCGCAACGGAATATTGCAAAATTTTACATAAATTTAAAAAATGGTCTAACCTTTCTACCTTTTTTTCCCTTTAACTATTTCTGTACAGAATTAAAAATCGAAATCGAATCGAAATCGAATGTACGAAAATAGCTTTCTCCTCTTAATTAAAATCCAAAAACGTTTTAGCAAATTAGAACAAGAGAGAACTTTTATATGAAACTTGTTTCTATTGTCTAAATATTTGTAGCGTCTCAGTTTGTCTGTCTCACTTTATGTTCTTTTCATTTGAATATTGGATTGTTAACTTTGTTGAATCAATTGTGTGAATTCTTATAATTTTATTGAGTTAACATTGTCACATTGAAATATTGTTCAAGCAAAAAAAGTCCCATTTAAATATTGTAACTAATAATTGTAAAACCGATTTGTACAAAAAATTTAAATTATTTAAATTTAAAAACGTATCTAACTTCTAGTATTTGGTTTTACATATCCGACATCGATCATAGTCAGAGAGTCTTCATCTAACCACAAACCGTGTTATGGGTTTCAAAAGCACAAACACAATGATATCATCACCACCACCAGCCTAACAACTATAAACGTTCTACAGCTACGTGATATATTTAAGTTTGGTCATCTATCTGGTTGCAAACAGGATCGTAATATGAAAGTGCTCAATGCATTGAAACCCTCTTCAGTAGTATCTGTCACAACGAAATACGTTGCTGGAACGTATTACACGAATGTATGCAATTAAATAATTAAAAAAGTAAATTGAGACGATAAACTTTGCCGCTATGTAACAGTAATACATACAGAATAAATTTTTTGCCGGAACATTTGCGCGACCAATGTAAACTCTTGCCGCAGAGTGGAATTAAAAAATAAAGCCGCCAGTTTTATCGGTTTGAAGCGTGACGCGTCCATTGCTCGCTTTTGTTTGCGCACCAGATTTTGCTGTATAAAGGATGGAGCACACCGAACGCAGTTGCAGTTTGTGTGCAGTGCAGAAGCAGTTGTAAGGACTGTTAGAGTATGAAATTCTACGCCAAAAAGTATGCAATTCGGGTGCGAGGCAGCTGCGTCAAGTGCAGTGCAGTGCAGTGTAGTCGCAGTACAGTTGTAGCGCAGTAGTAGTGTAGTTGCTACTACACTACTACTGCAGTCACAATGCAGTCGATGTACAGTCGCAGTGCAGTCGCAGTGTAGTTGCAGTGCAGTGGCAGACAAAGTGCAGTAACAGTGCAGTAACAGTGCAATTACAGTGCAGTTGCAGCGCTTGTGGTATTTTACAGGCTTTCTTATTGGATGGCACACTGGTATGGCACACTGGTATGGCACACTAGCAGGTAAATAATGTTCGAACGATTCCAAAGTAATCTTAATCTTTAAATTTGTTTGATTAAAAATATTAACTTGCACTATAAATGCGAAGGGGCGTGCCGTATACCGATTGCCGCGTATTACGGCAATTGCAATATTAATAATAAAACTGCTGCACCCGCACTCGCACCGTACTACAGTTGCATTTGGTGTGCGCCAGCCCTAACCGTGGGGAGCAAACAGAATATTGGTTGCACCCGAGCACTTGCATATTATTGTTTGAATGTTTTGTTTTGTCCTGCCCATCCATTTGTTGCAGAAACGCTTAATTTCGTACTAAAGGGATTTTCCTCTGGAATGCGAGCGTTCGCGTAGCGCCGTTCTCAAAGATAAATTGAGCAATATACTTTTTTATTGTTCTCATAAGCGTTTAGTTTAGTTTGTCCTAAGCTGCAGCAGGTGCGGACGCAATATTAAGTGGGATACTCTGTTATCCAATTTTGCAGTTCTATTATTATGCAACTTATACTTAGCTAGGTATAACTATACTGAAACACAAGTATGTAAGGATCGTAGTAAGTGGAAAGAAGTGGTCTCTGCCTACCCCTACGGGAAAGAGGCGTGATTATATGTATGTATGTATGTATGAAACACAAATGTTGAAAAAATTTCCACAAGCAGGATTTGAACCTGCACCCTTCTGACATACCGGGTCAGGTGCTCTTCCATTTGAGCTAACGTGGTTCTAACCAGCCCACCGAAATTATTCAACACTTTCGCAACAAAATTTGCGTTAAAATTATATATACAAAACAAAAACATTTTATAACTATACTGGTTAATCATGAACTATCCTCTTTATTGGGGCGAAGGTTAACAGAGCATCAGAGATCAAAGTTCTCGCTAGAGCAAGAGCTACATACAGCTAGACGAATAGCGCGCAAGTAGATATTTGGTTGGAGGAGTTCGCTGGTGTAGTAGTTAACGCGCCTGGTGTAGTTTATCATCTCGAGCTCCTCCGTGCTTTAGAAGCATAACCGTTATCTTATCTTATCTTAGTGGGGCCTGCCGAGGTTTCCCTCTCGCAGTAACACCTCGACCCATCGGGATCTTTTGTGCAACCCCATCCTTTCACTCTTCCTCCTCTGTAAAGATAGAGGCCATAAGTTTGGCAACATCTTTAAGAGCGAAGAGCCTGAAGTCCTCCGGTTTCGGATAGGCCGACCCCAGGAGTCCCATTCTTTTCCTAGCCAGAGAGTCGCAGTCACACAGTAGGTGCTGCATCGACTCCGTTTCCTCTCCACACGCCCTACACAAACTATTTGTTGAAAGGTGCATTCTATGAAGCATTTGTTTTGTGGCATAGTGCCCTGTCAAGGCACCGATGGTTAGTCGGGCCTGCCGTCTACCGCCTCCACATATGAACTTACTCCGTCCTAAGGCGTTTTCGCCAAGGAAGGATTTGGAGTGTTTCATACCCGGCTGCTCTTTCCATTCGATGCCGTGCCTGTTTTTGATGTAATCTTTAAAGGCCTTGTTAATGGTACTTGGTGCAAGTGCCACGAACGGCTCAGGACCAATGAGCTGGGTCTCCGAGCCTTCCCTGGCAAGCGCATCCGCCATCTCGTTACCGTGGATTCCCATATGGCCTGGGACCCAGATCAATCGCACCTTGTTATGTCTACCTAGCTTGTTTAGAGCTTTAGTGGTTTCTAGAACAAGGCCAGAATCGATTCTGGGCGATATGAGTGACTTGAGCGCAGCCTGGCTGTCACTCAGGATGAATATATTTCGCTTTTTCATAGCTAACTCTATATTCTGCTTTGCGCATAGGAGAATTGCAAAAGTTTCTGCTTGGTAAACAGTAGCAAATTTTCCCATGCTTTGACTATGCTTGAAGTCATTATTATAGACGCCTGCTCCTGTGCCCGACTTCATTTTTGATCCGTCAGTATACCAGATTAGGCTGTCTTTCTCCGGAGACGGTGGCCCTCGTTTCCATTCGTCCCTGGTTGGGACATAAACTTTGAATTTCTTTTCGAACATGAATATGGGGGATATTTTATCGCACCCCATTTCCATGACCCTGTCAGGAATATCACTTGGATCCCATTTTGTGTGTCTGGTCAGAGGTTTAGATGCGTCCCATAGTCCGGCCACCTTTAGTCTATGTAACGCTTTCTTTGCCTCTGTTTCTATCACAATGTGCAGTGGTGAAAGGTCTGTGAGGACTTCCAGCGCTGCCGTTGGAGTGGTTCGAAAGGCACCAGTGATTGCCAGACAAGCTGTTCTCTGAAGTTTGCTAAGAGCATTCTTACAGATCTTCAGCCTGGTTCTGGGCCACCAGACGATGCTGCCATATGTGAGGATCGGTCTCACCATCGTCATGTAGATCCACCTAATGATCCTGGGGTTGAGTCCCCACATCTTGCCATATGTAGACCGACACATGCCAAAGACTCTGTAAGCCTTGGCTATGGTCGTGTCCACATGCTGTTTCCAAGTAAGTTCCCTATCTAGCGTTAAACCTAGATATTTCACTTCTTTGGACCAAGAAAGCCGGGTGCCATAGAGTGTTAGGTTACCCAGTCCCGTAGTGTTTCTCATTCTTGTAAAGGGGATGGCTGTCGTTTTCCCCGGGTTTACAGAGAGGTGATGGTCATTACACCATTCCTCTAGCAGACCCAAGGCACGTTGCATTAACCCCGATACCGTAGAGGGAAATTTCCCACTGACCGAGATGACCAGATCATCCGCATAACCAACCGTATAGAATGGTCCTTTATTCAACCTTACTACAATTGAATCAACCACAAGGCTCCACAGAAGAGGCGAGAGAACCCCTCCTTGCGGGCATCCTCTGGTTGTCCGTGCAATAAGATTGTCTCCTAGCAGTTCAGAGTTGATAATTCTACCCTTTAACATGCATTCAATCCAATTACAGATCGGTTGTGGCACACCATGGTTCTTGGCTGCAACCTTGATGGATTCAAAGGTAGTGCGATCAAATGCACCTTCGATATCTACGAATGTGCAGACGCAAATCTCTTTGTTTTCCAGCGCAAATTCCGCTCGACTCACCACATGATGAAGAGCAGTTTCTGTTGACTTCCCTGCCTGATATGCACATTGAAGTCCATGGAGTGGGAATCTTTTCAGTGGACCCGCTCTGATGTATTTGTCTACCATTTTCTCCAGGGTCTTCAGGAGAAAAGATTGTAGACTTATAGGCCTAAAGGCTTTGGGTTCTTCGTAATCTGGTTTTCCCGTTTTGGGTATGAAGATTACCTTAACACGCCTCCATGTTCTGGGAATGTGTCCAAAAGCTATGCATGCTTTATACAGCCTGCAGAGATGGGGTCCCAGGATGGAGGCGCCCTGCTGTAGTAGAATGGGATAAATGTTGTCAGGTCCTGGCGCTTTGAACGGTTGGAAACTCCCCAGAGCCCATTTAACCTTACATTCATCTACTACCCTTTTCGCTATTATCCAGTCATATTTGGAGGTTCTTCTCTGCTGCTCCTTCCAGCTGACTGGATCATGATCGTCTTGGATGACTTCTGATCCAGGGAAATGAGTGTCGAACATAACCTTCAATGTCTCACTCCCTGTCTCTGTACGTACTCCATCTTCCTTCCTTACCGTGGTTAATGGAATCGCCTTTGTTGTAGAGATAGCCTTGGTTAGTCTCATTGCTTCCGGAACAGATTGAATCTGGTCACAATGTTTCCTCCAGGCAGATCTCTTTGCCTTACGTACCGCACTACTATACCGCGTTAAGGCCTCCTTGTAGTCGCTAAAGTCGTTCCTTGCTTTCGCTTCATTGAACGCCTGTCGTGTAGCTCTTCTAATTCGAGCCAGCTCCGGGTTCCACCATGGTACCCTCTTTGCCACTGATTTCGTCTCTGGACAGTTATTTTGCCAGGCCGTCATCAGTGCTTCTGTAATTCTGTCAGCTTCAAACTCTATGTCCAAGGCTGAGTTTAGTTTACAGCTAGGACCATCCAGATCCATTCTGAGGTCCTTTTTGAAGCCCTCCCAGTTAGTGTTCCTAGGGTTCTTCCTACGCACAGTTTCTATGGTTACACCTAGTCTGTACCTAAAGCATATGTAGTTATGATCGGAAAGGGAGACCTCATCCGACACATGCCAGTTTGTGATGTTCCTTACCGCTCTATTGTTAGCAATGGTTATGTCGATCACCTGTGCCCTGCGGGCGTTGAAAAATGTAGGCTTGCTACCTTTGTTAAGTAATTGCATGGGTGAACTTACCAGATATTCCAGAAGCTTCTCCCCCCTTTCATTGGTGTCTGAGCTGCCCCAAACGACATGATGCGCGTTCGCGTCGCAGCCGATGATGACATCTGAGTTTTCCCGGCTGCCGTAGGTTACCAGATCCCGTATCTGTGGTGATACTGGGTCTGCCTTCTCGTAAGGGAGATAAGCTGACGATAAGATTACCGTTCGCTTAGTCCCCCCCTCCCCTGTGTGGATCCTGACAACTGTCAGATCCCTGCAACAGAACTTGATTAAAGGCATTGCATGTATGTCATTTCTGACATAAATGCAAGTCCTCATATCATTAGTGGAACAGTTGTGAAAAAGAGTACCCGGAGCTCCACCTAAGCCCTTTATCAGTCCCCCATAAAGGTAGGGTTCCTGAATTAGGGCAATATCGAACTTGTTCATTTTAAGCTCGCGTGCCAGAAGGGCAGTTGCAGCCTTACAGTGGTGCAAATTAATCTGTACACACCTTAAACCCGCCATTTCTGCTGTCTAGTGGCCATCTTCCGAGCCGAGCTCTCCATCCGTGTGCGCTTGCGCGCCCAACGGAGAGGACCCTCCCAGAAGCAGCTCATCTAGGGTGAGCCCCCCCACAACGTCTTCAGATCTTGGGGAGGAGATCCCACCACATTCCATTGGTGTCATCTCCTCTCCAACATCCCCTACAGCAGCAACAGGAGCACCCAGTCCTGGTTGCACCCTCACCACTGGTGCGCTCTGGGAGCACTCACCCCCAGTCACTCCCGCCACGACTCCATCACCATCGCCTTGGGCATCAACAGGCTCGCCCGTAAGCTTCTCCTCCAGAAGCTTAAAGACGCTCCTGTCGACGCCCGTGTTAAGGCAATAGCCCTCCGCCTTGATGAATGCTGCAGAGGCACCATCCATCAGTATGACCCTCCGTACTGTCAGACCCTCGACCTTAGTGTCGACGATCTTCCAGCCCGAGGTCTTCAAACCGGGATGGCACCTCTGCATCATCCTCAAGACTCTGCCCGTGTCAAGGCGGCTGATGTTTCGGGACTTCCATGCCATCTTTACTGGCTTTGGAAGGTCCTTGGCATCAACCACCCTGAGTAGCACGCCTTCGACGGTTAGGCCGTCCTGAGCTCGAAGCCATTTCGCCGAGCCACTCCCCTCACATGTGAAGAGTATGGCTCCCGACGAAATGCCTCCCATATAAACTACTGGGAGAGGGTCAGGTGTGTCCTCCAGCAGGTCCCAAATGGTTCCCTGGATGGCCACATAGTGACTCTCCCCCAGCATGGTTGCCGGGTAGTCATCAGCAATGATGGCCATCTTAAAGGCACTCACTGCTCCCGCGTAAGACCCGTGAGTCTTAACGCGTTTAGCATCAAGCGCCGCCGCCTGGCTCTCATTGCTGACCTCCCTCTGCCGCTTAGAGCGTTCCACCGCAGCCTGCTCCTCCTCGGCTCGCTGCTTAAACAGCTTCGCCCTACGCCTGCGGTGGCCCGTCCTGTGACCTGGCGCCTTGCCCTCGCTCACCTTCTCTATATCAGGCCGAGGACCAACCGGTAGGATCCCATCAGGACCCAGTACCAGCAGCCCTGATGGTCCGGCGGTGACGACGGGATGGATCCCACCAGGACCCCCCTCCCGTAGCCCCACCTTTCCACGGCCCTCCATAGGGGATTGCTGGGCTGGTGCTGTAGACCCCCCCCTACCATGCAACGACCTCCCACCTGCTTGGTCTCCTCGCACAAGGGTCGACGGGTTTGGCCCCCTAAGGTTCCCAATCCCACCTGACCCTGGCATAGGTCCCGGCAGTGGATGTCGTGCCGGAGCACCGGACGCCACGCCCTTCCCTCTACGGTTTCTGCCTCGTCCGCTATGCAGATTCGGTCCCCGAAGGTGTCCGTCTCCACTTTGCTTCGGAGTAGTCCCGGCTGTTAACGCGCCTGCACCCGTAGGGGCACGGCGCGCCTTCGTCCCTTGCGGGACCTCAGTTTCGCCGCATATAGCAGCATTAAATATTGGCAAATCTTTTGCCCCCCCCAGATACAAGGGGCAGCCTGAGCCCGAAGGCCCAGGGAGGGGTTCTCCGGCTCCGCCGGTACCCTCCTGGGGTAAATTCGTTTCAGAAAATGTGCCATTATTTAGTGTTGTTAACAATTTTGGAGTCGAGGTTGTCATCCCTCCGGGACTGGGGTAGGAAATAAGGAATGCGGGAAGGAGTGAAATTATGTGAATTGGATCATGGGAAAAAGGGGTAGGGTATTGGCCCGCCGTGCGGGATATCACTGGCGGGTTAGCCCTCCACTCTTCGCTACTGAGGTCGCAAGGTAGATTAGTGAGTGTGCGATGCTTGCTTAGTGACCACAGCATTGCCCGGGGCGGACGACCCACCACTGGGTGGGTTCGCCGCCTGCCTGTACAGATGGTCGACAGGACAAGCAGCGACGAGGACGTTCGTGATAGGACTTGACGGTAGACGCATATAGCTCAACATCGCACACCTGAGCATACATCAAACCGCCCAACCTCCCCAGCATAACCGTTAACTTATAACAGTCGTTTAAAAAACCACCAATCCGTTATGGGC
Source organism: Eudonia truncicolella (assembly GCA_949315975.1). Taxonomy (NCBI): domain Eukaryota; kingdom Metazoa; phylum Arthropoda; class Insecta; order Lepidoptera; family Crambidae; genus Eudonia; species Eudonia truncicolella. The sequence continues at coordinate 12,767,670 of OX438837.1, read as the reverse complement.
CCGCGTGGTGGTAAATTACCCGTTCTCCCTATCCATCCATAGGGAAGGCTCGTGCCCCAGCAGTGGCGACACAAAATTTGTCTGTGATGTCATGTATATGTCTTGGTTCGGGTAGTGGTAGGGTTAGTGTGATATGGTATATTCTAAGCTCACTTGCTTCGCTACCACTATATTAATTTGTGTATGGCAGCATTTAGTTGTAATTAGTCAGTCAGAGGATTTTAAGTGGTTCATTAATTTGATTAAAGATTCCGGATTAAGATCGATTAAATATTCGGCCTTTTCAACATTTAATAGGTGAGGTGAAGAACAAGCGCTTCCACAAAGGTATATCGAATTTATATTAGTTTCATCATCATCATCATAATCTCAGCCAAAATGAAATGGGCACAATGACCGGTTTTGTGCTGCGCTGAATTAGTTTATTATCTGGGTCCCAGGCCATTTTGGAATCCATGGCAACGAGATGGTGGATGCACTTGCCAGGGAGGACTCGGAGACCCAGCTCATTGGTCCTGAGTCGTTCGTGGCACTTGCATCGAGTACCATTAACAAGGCCTTAAAAGATTACATCGTAAACAGGCACTGCATCGAATGGACAGAACAGCCGGGTATGAAATACTCCAAATCCTTCCTAGGCGACAACGCCTTGGGACGGAGTAAGTTCATATGCGGAGGCAGTAGAAGGCAGGCCCTATTGACCATCGGTGGCTTGACAGGGTACTATGCCACAAAACAAATGCAACTTTCTTTTTCTTTTTCTTTCAACAAATAGTTTGTGTAGGGCATGTGGAGAAGAAACAGAGTCAATGCAGCACCTACTGTGTGACTACGACTCTCTGGCTAGGAAAGAAATGGGACTCCTGGTGTCGGTCTATCCGAAACCGGAGGACTTCAGGGTCTTCGCTCTTTAAGACGTTGCCAAACTTATGGCATCTATCTTAACAGAGGAAGAAGAGTGAAAGGATGGGGTTGCACAAAAGATCCCGATGAGTCGAAGTATTACTGCGAGAGGGAACCTCAGCGGGCCCTACTAAGATATGATAAGATAAGATTTGTTTATTATGATATATTTTTTTAAAGCTTTAAAGTTTGCAATGTTATTATTTTAGAACTATCCGACAGTGTCACAGATGTAATATGTCAGAATTAACACAACTGTGCGACAACAAAATACAAAACACTACAAATACAAATACAATAATCAAATATCATGGTCTATGGAACATACTTTTTATTCCAATTATATAAATTGAAGTAAACATCGTTACAATAATTGGTGGATTGGCGTTTTTTATATTTTTCAGCATTTATTTTTAAGGAATTGGCTTTTGATTGATTGACCTCCGGGTCTAAACCGGTGGTCTTAATCACTATACTACAGAGGCGGTTAAATCTTTGATAAACTAGTTAATGTCTCTGAAAATTAGGAAATGAAAAAGTAAACGCCTTGTTAACTCAAAGTATTTTACATTTCAACAAACTATATCTATTTAATACAATTTAATTTGTTTCATCTTGAACACTAATTTATTTCATTTAGTTTTGCGGCTCCCATTTAGAACCCTTTGACCCTTGTATGTGCTGACAACTCAAACATTTGGTTGGCCCAAACATTTCCAAACGAGTCGTTAGCTGCTTTCGGTAGTTCTTCACTGAAATAGAATCAGTGTTGTAACTGAATAATAAATAATGTCTAAAAAATTTAAGTTACGTTTTTTTCTAAAATTGCTTTCGGATACTTTCGCAAAAATAATTATATAATGAAAAAAACAATAAATTTTGACACAATTTTATCAAAATTCTTAAAAAGGATGTGTCTTTTGTGTGTGTGTGAAAGGATGTGTGTTTCTTTTAGAAATCGCTTTTAAGCGATAATACCGCTAAATTGTAACTATTGTAACTGCAAGATTACAAGATAAAATTTTGCTAGAAAATATTCTTCCTCACTCTCTTCCCACTCGAGGCTTCCCATTTCCCATTTCCTGAGGCTAGTTGATTTTTTCTAGTAAAATTTTATCTTGCATTTAAATTATTTAACGTTCAATGTAGATGTTATAGAGTTACAATAGCAGTATAACTTACCTATCTATCTAAACTGTAATAAAAAAGCAACTCAATGAAAACTTTAAAATATTGCCCATTACTAACAATTATATACATACCAAGAAATGGCAGTTACCTCTCTCATTATGTCGGCACACTTTGAATACCACCAACAATAAATATCATCTACTTAATAACCACTTTTAAATACAAACAACTACAGCCGGTAGTTATTAAGCGACATTTCTAAGTAACGTCAAGAATTCTCCAGTGTCATCACATAAACTTAATATTTAAGTAACTACACGAGTTTGTGCGATTACTTTATTATAATTAAATTATCTTAATAAATGACATTCCTACAACATATTAATATTTGCATATAGGTATTTGACTATTAATATGATGGCTAATGACTTCATGTGATCTGTCATTAATTATGTTATTTTTTTCATAAAACACTTTTTTTAGAGTTTGCTCTGGCTTTCTATGACCTTTATAACGTGACCGGACGTTTTTGGGGCGGCGAGAAACATAAAGGGTTCCTCAAGCCGTGAAATCGAAACAGAAACATCTCAGAACGTTCCTAGAAGGGACGGCATCATGAAAGCGTGTCCCCATCCCTTAAAAGATACTTCGAGGCTTTCTGAGTCAAGTTTTCAAAGAACATGTCTATAAGAAGTAAAATTTTCAACACAACAAACCGAATGAAGCTTTGAATAACTTCCGCGTTATTAAATAATAAAAGTATAAAAGTTGTCTAACGACTGCTCAGAAACACAAAGAAACTAGCGTAAAACGGAACGGAAACAAATGCTGTCTGTGACCATAGAGCTAACGTTGTTACCGTAAGGACAGCAACGTATTGAGAACTGGTAACTCAATAAGTGTGAAGCTAAAAGGACAAGTTTTATTGTAGTAACTCCATTAAATACACTAAATAAAGGATAAGTCTATGTACTGTATTTTTTATATTGTACTGTATTTTATATTGACGAGTTAGACCGTGACGGAGATAGCAGGATGACCTTGATAGCTACATAAGGGATTGACATTTTTATAGATAATATTTTTATTGTAACACTAATAAATGAATAAAACACAATAATATAATAGTTACAATTAGACGGTCTTATCACTTTAAAGCGATGTCTTCCAGACAACCAGTCTCATTATCAGTAATTTTGTCACAGGGGATCGTAGGATATGGTAAAATATGGGGAGGCTTTTGCCCAGTAGCACAGATTAAGTAATAGTTAGTACGTCTAGTATTGTGACTCTCATGGTTAATAAAAAAGTGATAAAAATCTGTATATTATACTGATAGCCATTGGTTGCCAGAGGGATACTGTAATTATTGTATTATTTGCGCATCGATGTCTTTATTGACTCGCTCAGTAAGTTCAGGTCCAAAATCTTACAGTCGCTTAGGATGTCTCAAGATAGTGCAACTATAAAAATATATATACCAGTCCACAGTTTCCGCATTAATACATCTAGACACTTAAGTTTTTTGCTGTCATTGTTTTGGTTATATTTTATTAGGGTTTAAGTTAAAATAAAAAATACATATGTATTATTACCAAAATTTCTAGTAAGTCGTTTTTATAGTTCGCATGTTGTGGCTACTTTAGTGAGTTGTGCATTTATCTTTGTTTATATCTTTGACGGCCTCCGTAGCCGAGTGGCTTTGCACGCCGGACTTTGGGCGGCGCTAACTCCTGAGGTCCCGTGTTCGATTCCCGGTCGGGTCAAAGTAAAAACGAACTTTTCGGTATTGTGTCGGGTTAGGGTGGTTGTGGTACCGTCGTTGTTTCTGATTTCCATGAAACGAGTGCTTTAGCTACTTACCTTGGGATCAGAACAATGTATGTGATGTTGTCTCAAATTTATTTTTATTTATATACTTTTGTGTCATATTAAGTTTTGATGTAACAACTTTTAGTGGTCCTTAAATACAGAAAATAAAATTAAATAGAAGTAATGTGCTGCATTGTTAAATTATGTTCAAATGTGTGCAAAATAAATATGTAATCGTAGCTAAGGAGGAGATCGGTCCTTGTTAACGTAGGAAAGCCTTAGCTCTGCAGTGAGGCCGGTGACGACGATGATGACAAACGTAATAAAACTAATAGATTTATTAGGTCACTTTGTCATTATTATTTTAAGTCTATGGTACGGACACAGTGCAAAACGGAACGTCTAAAATCCGTTTGAGTGAACTCGCTCGAAAACGCAAGAATGCGTTCTTAAAGAGTTTCGTATAAGTGTTTGTATTCAAACGGATTTTCATTACACATGTCCTCACACAAATTACATCTATGCTAATATTAGAAAGAGGAAAGCTTTGTATTTTTGTATGTTTGCTACGAATAAACTCAACAACTACTAGGCCGTTTTAAAAAAATCTTTCACCATTAGAATGCTACATTAGCGCTGAGTAACATAAGCAATATTTATTTATTTATTATATTGGCATACACAACAGGTGACAATCAAAGAAAAGTAGAAAATATAAATTACAATAGATTAAAACTAGATCGAGACCCAAAAAACGTGTACACACAGCATTATATAAAAACGCACAGCATTTGTCGCAAACATACCTACTTGTCACCACGACAGAATTAAAAATTAATAAAAAGAGCAATCTACAGACTCAAATTAAAAATTAAAACAACTATATAATTAAATCAAATTACAATAAATTAAATTACAAAGAATTAAATAAAAAAGAATTAAATAAAGTTTCAATTAATTACATTAAATTGGATTCCAAAATCATACAGTAAAACAAAACATTTTAACAGCAGAATAATATAAAAAAAACCACCCGTGCGAAGCCAGGACGGGCCGCTAGTTCATTATAAAGCACTTACTATGCTTCGGAAAATACGTATAGCCCTTGATCCCAGCTGCATTAGCAACAACCAATTCGCACTGGACCGCGAGGTGGTTTACGGCCCGTTCTCCCTTGTGCCCCAGCAGTAGGGACGTAGAAAGAGCTGGTTATGATGACGTGATATTGACACCAATAAGTAGAAGATGTGTTCGCATTATTATATTTTATAATCTGTCACTATTGTAGCTAAGCATTTCTGTATATAGCAGATCAAATATAAATAATGTAAAATATTTTCATAAAGAACTATTCTACTAATCAAGCCCTTTCATTTGATTTCCATATTGAGGTAGTAGTGATAAAAAATATGTAACCCGCCATTTTGTTGCGGCAGCCATCTTGGATTTACAAAGATACCGAATGTATTAAATTATACAATAATTATTACTATTCAAAGTAACTATTTACATATTTCCTCTTTCTCTACCGTAAAAAAAATGTTGATCATGAATATACTATATACTTGCACAATTTGTCATTGTCATCAGAACTAAATGTGTGTACCAAATTTCAGATCAATCCGTCAACAGGAAGGGGGTCAAATTTCAATTAAGTACTAGATTTGACCCAAACAAATAAACAGGGCAAACTAAATAAAACCGTTTAATAAAAAAACCGTTTCAAAAACGCGTCTGCGACCGCGTAGAATCCGTATTTTTCAGGAAACGATTTTTTATCAAAACACAATATAACTTATATTATTCCGAAGGTCTATTCTAAATATTAAACATTTTTCGAAATGAGATGATTCTTTTCGGAGATTACCTCCTACATCCAAACTTATAACCTTTACTTCTTTTAATATAATTATAGATTTACTATCCTACAATCGGTTGATTGGGCACATTCAATAAACAAATGATCAGTCTGATATTTTTCACTGATGCCACCTCCGCCTCTACATGAGATCACAAAGGCTTAAATGCTCACTTTCCTTCAAAATAAACCATTTAAAATTCAATGCCTACTATGGAAGCAAACAAAACACTCAACATCGGCATTTCAGCATCAAGAATCTCGAGATGGAAAAGTTATGATGTATTTTTCTCAATAGTTCATACTCATAGCTCGCAAGATATGCTAAATAGTCTTGAAGTTTTGTTCGATAACATTTGCAACCACTATACGTTTTCCATTTAGTGAAATCCTTTATTGTTCGTATAAAACACATAAACGCAAAAGTGCGCTTATCTCTAAAAAAACCTCTTCCAGACGACAGCTGTGTTGTGGAAAGGAAGGCTGCGGGACTAATCCTAAAACTATTGACACATATACTTAGCAAGAGCTGCATGTACAGTGAACTAATAAAAAAAAAGTATTTATAAAATACAATGTTTGCAAAATCGTCAGTCAGTCTATCAATTTTGACTACAGAGTTTTTAACTCGGAAAAATGTTAAAAAATATCCACGACCGATTTGAAATGTTTAGATATGATGTTGATAACGTAGATGTTAATAAGAATAATTAATTGTTTATAACAAGACAAACAGACATTAACCTATAAACAGTCCCACAGCTGGTGAAAAGGCCTGCAACTGCAAATTAATGGATATTGGCTTAACCATCACAAAAATCTGGAACACACTTCGTCCATTATGGGAATCGAACTTAGGACCTATAGATATCGGGCTACCGATGTCACCGAGGCTATTCATAATACTAATAAATAATTATTCATTTAAGTACCCGTTACACGACCTACACAAAAGTAGCACATATTTTTAGATGAAATATAAATTTTACTTTTTATTTTCAAGTGCTAATTGCTACACTGAAGCTAAATTAAATATTTATAAAATTTATAAAAACAGAGAAAAAAAAAGCCTTCCCAGTAGCATAGCGGTCAGTGCAGCTGCCCGAATTGCGGAAGACCCAGGTTCGATTCCTGGCTGGGTCGGGTGGGCGTTTAATTTTTTCACTGTATTTTATAAATTTTATAAATATTTAGATGAAATTTAATTATTATCTCATTTTCTTTTTATATTGGAAAATGTAATTTTGTAATGTACTCGTGTTCTTGAAATAACCTTCCGAGAAATAACCAATAGAATGGAGTAGCCAAATTAAAGACGTCATGTCTTGGTATTCCGTTCAAAGTGCTGTCAAAATACGTTATTTGCGAAACGTATTATTAAAAATCAACAAGTCTTTTGTCTTAGGAGTGACTTTTGACGACACCTGGAGGGCGATAGGGGTGACCAAGCGTTTGTGTTATTTTATTTAAAAAAACATTGGTGAGTCTGTTTAATTTTTTTTACAGAGAGATGTATAAATCCTCTCTGTCTAATTTTGATGATAAATAATTGTGACCTGGCGGAAAGTAGCAGCTTTGTGTTATTCTGAACCAATGAGCCATTGTCTATCTGGATCACAATGCTACTAACATATTAGCTGTAATGATAGCTCACATAGACAAGATGGTAGCTAGTTAGACGGATTTAAACTAGCCCCACGAAATGATTACAAAATGGCGTCACTGGCCTCTGGGATGGATCAGTCATTGGTCGGTAGTCCAACTAGTAGACCACAAAGGCGGTTGAAAACTAATGATACATATCTAAAGATACGTACGATCTCCTTGGTGATGTTAACGTTTTGAAATAGTTCAAATAAATAGGTAGTATTATTTTGTACGTTACATGTTTTATAATGCTGCCAGAACTAAACGTGTTTTGGCATAATTATTATACGAGTACTCACTTGTCTAATGCTTTCCTTATACAGTACGTAAAATTGCTACTACTAATGTTTGGTCTAAACGCAGATACATTTTAATACAAGGATCTTGAATTATCGGTACACCCTAAACAAAGATGGACACGAGAATTTATGAATACAAACTTTCGGGGAAATTTCAGTCACCATCTGGCAACCCTGAAATCCATCACGGATCAGAGGGTTCGTTTGATCAAACATCTCGCGAGACGTCGTTACAGTGAAGCGGGGAAAACAAAATTTATTTCTGAGCATTTCCTATGTTACGCTGTACAAATCGACTGGCGAAATATGTCAGTGTTGCCAATTTGTGGGACGCGAGTGACTTTTTATTCAAAGTGCGGCACAAACGAAACGTTAAAGGTTGCCAATTAATAGTACCTTTAACATCAATAGCTGCCGTACTTCGGGGCATTATCTGCAGCAATAAGTACAGTCTCTTGCAGCTCATATTGCAAGACAAATACAAGGCCAGAGAAGACCAGGCCTTAAAAAAAGCAATGGCTACTACAGTGGTACAATATGAGCACTTTAAAAGTTTCTCTCTCTCTCTCTGAGCAACTTTCCGAGCAACACTCCGAGCCGCAACATCAGGGGGGATGTCAGTATAAACTTTAAAGTCGTGTATAGCGGGGTTCGCAATAATGATAGCCGACCTCCGATAGGAGATGGCACATGAAGAAGAATACAATCATATACATTAGTAATTAATTGGCTCAAGGTGGTGAGGGAGTGGTGACCCTGAGATGGGAAGCGGCAATGGATGAGGCTCGCACGGGACTGTAGGTTGGCGTGTTGAAGGGGAGGTTTGTACTCTGGCTTATGCTGACAGACTAAAATGATGATAATGATGATTCTATGTCGCTGTTAAAAATGAAAATACCTCCACTTACTGTAAAAACACTTCAAGCTGCAGTTAAGAGGTATTCCAGCTAATCATGCCTAAAGAACTGATCCATGTAATTGATTCCTCCTTGATACTCAATTTTGTATTAAAACGTTATTTATTAATAACGTTTAACAATTATTATGAAACGCCGACAATTACTTAACGTAAGTCCTTATCGTATTACTATCATACTATAACAGGTAAGCCGTATAATTTCAGAGCCAACTAAGACAGCGCTTTGTATGCCAATAATTGGCCTGCCACTCGTATCGTCTCTGGGATCCTCAGTCTCTTGATATTCAAGACACATATCCCGTAATACCGACTGTGGGGTGCATAGATAACAATTAGTTAAGGCTTGGACGCCGACCTGCTCTTTACCTTGCCAAGGAAACCTGCCACGACTCGGTATACATTACATTGCTCCCACGCGATTTGGAAACGTAGATAAAGCGAGCGCAGCTATGTATCACAATCACTATAATGTTTCGTTTCTCTTTGACAGTTTCGTTAAGACCGCTTTGTCTTGGACTTTTACCATGAGACGGTATTTGATGAAAGTTAATTTCTACTTTATGGACACAGCTGATAGTTCTTTTGTTGACCGATCCGATCCGAACCCCTCGGAGAATCTAGCAAGGCACGGGGACACGTCTTAGTGCGTGATGCCGTTCCATCTAGAAATCCTCCGAAGGTGATTCGTTTCACACGGCTTGAGGAACCCTTTAAGTTTCTTACCGCCCCCAAAAAAGCCAAGTGAAGCAAAAATGCCGTTTGAGGCAATCAGCATAATCTCTCCAAAAAAAAAAAGTTCTTTTGTTGAATATACTTAATTTTTTTTGTTTGATGTTCAAATACCCTACAATTTATAATTTAATGTGAAGAAGTCTTTGCTGTCTCAAAAGTTGAGAAGTAAAAACATTTCACAATGTTCAAGCCAAATGGAAAACAAGTGTTTTGTTCACAAAAGCAATTTCTAAATGATTTCTAAATAATCCTGAACGTTATATTAGTTACTTTTCAGACATGTGAAAGTTTATTGATACCCACGCTGGCTTTCAGTGAAGATAGCAGAATATTGTATAATAAAGTTAAACAAACTTTACTTAACATTTGACAAACATCATTTAATTTTCATAGAATTAAGTTTCGTAGCGTTTCATAGAAATTTGTTATTCAAACTACGCGTTTTCGATATAATTTCGTGTTAGGCCCACTGCACGCTTATTTGAAGTGCAACCAGCTGTAGCAAGACTGCATTGTTTACAATTCTCAGATGAAATAAATCAGTCTACGATGGAGCCGTGATTCGGATCATCATCACCATCATCATCTCAGCCAAAAGACGTCCACTGCTGGACAAAAGCCTCCCCCAAGGATCTCCACAACGACCGGTTTTGTGCTGCTCGTATCCAGCGGCTTCCCGCGACCTTCACCAGATCGTCGGTCCATCTTGTTAGAGGCCTGCCCACGCTGCGCTTTTCGGTACGCGGTCGCCACTCGAGGACTATTCTGCCCCAGCGGCCATCAGTCCTGCGAGCTATGTGCCCTGCCCACTGCCACTTGAGCGTAGCAACTCTTCGGGCTATGTCGGTTAATAATAATTATAGTCCGAAAAAATACCTTAAATTCCACGTAAAAGGTCATTATGCTTTGTTTACTTTACTCAAAAACCGAATATAAGTTTATTATGTACACTCACAGCCAATGGTCTTTTGTACGGTCAGCATCTAAATAACTGAAACAGTCATGATTAAAAATATCTTATCTTATCTTATCATAGTCAAAAATATAACCCTCCTTCTGACTCAGGCGGGTAAAAAGATTGAACACTTCAGTTTCACTAAATTAAATAGCTTAACTGGAACTTGGCCCTTTTTTAAACATTCTTAAAATATGATTGTTTGCAATGTATTTGAATTGTACACAGTCAGGTCATAAACTCTGTCATATGTTTAATATAAAATAATTGAGACAAGTTTATTCATTATGTAACCATTTATATACCAAAATGAACTTAACAAAACATAGATTCTTATGACAATAAAGTTTATTCAAAATGACCTCCGTGATTTTGAATACAGGCCTTCAATCTGCGCGGCCAGTCGTCTATCGCAGCACGAACGAGGTCAAGGATCAATAAATCAAGGATAATCAAGGATGTCTTGAGTGACTCCAAATTGGGATGAGGCTTTGAGCACGCCTTTTCCTCCAAGTGTTGCCATATCTTGTAATCTAACGGACTCAAATCTGGACTGGAGGAGGGCCAGTCTTCGTGCCGGACGAAGTCGATTTCACGCGCCGCCAGACAGTCTTGTGTGCTCTTCGCTCTTTGAGCTGGCGCCGAATCTTGTTTGAATACCCAGTGCCTGTTATTGAACATGGTATGAGAAACAGGTTCCACAAGGTTCGTCAGGACTGTATTTTGATACACAACTGCATTCGTTTTTACACCTTTTTCACAAAAATGTACCTCTGTTTAAGCCCCAATAAGAAACTCCCAACCATACCATGAGCGAGGATGGAAAATGACCTCGTTGGACACGCGGAATACGGTTGCTCGCTTCTTCACTACTGTGTGCATACACCTTATCATTTTGTTTGTTGTAGCTCTCTTCTACGGTAAAAATTTTTTCATCCGAAAAAAGAATTTACCGACATTTTTTTCTCGCGTACCGCTTCAACAAAGCGCGGCATCTCTTCAGTCTCAGGTCCATTAGACAAGCATTCAAACGATGTCCTGTTTTTCTTCGATATGCCCGAAGCCCTAAGTCTTCATTTAACACCCTTTTCACCGTGGTTCTGCCTAACCCCATCTGAAGGGCCAACAGTTTCTGCTTACGATTGGGATTTCTTTGAATTCGCCTTCACAGCTTTTATCACTGCTGAAGTCCTAATAGACCGAGAGCGACCACTTCTTGACCTGTCATCTATTCTAGAGTCTTCATTGTATCGTTTGATGGTACGATAAACGAATTTTTTGGTTAAATTAAAATTTTTCAGAATGTCAAAAATTTGAATTGGCGCGTAACCGCAACGATGCAACGCAATAACTGCAACACGGTCTTCTTTAAGCGTCCACTCCATATTTAAAAATGAGTAAAATTCTAAAAAGTATACATTTTTATTTTCATGAACAATTCGAAATTCGAATTCAATAAACTTTTTTGTGGCCAGCATTCTAAAAGAAAAGTTTTTACTGTGTGACAATACTTATGACCTGACTGTGTATTTGGAAATTCAGACACATTTATCTCATACTAGCGGCCCGTCCCGGCTTCGCACGGGTGGACATTTCTTTTTTATGTAGCCTATGTTACTCAGCGCTAATGTCGCATTTTAATGGTGAAAGATTTTTTAAAATCGTTCCAGTAGTTTTTGAGTTTATTCGTTGCAAACATACAAAAATACAAATATAACAAAAGTACAAAGCTTTCCTCTTTATAATATTAGTATAGATGCTTTTTTGCAAAAATGTTTTTTTATTTTTGACTATATACAATTGCGAAAACGGTTTGATTATTTTTATGCAAACTATACACGCAACGGTGACATCCATTCGTCAAAAGTACCAATTAAGACATGACTGGCAAATACAATTTGTTTTTAGTTTTGTTGACTGCAATATTTTGTCAATTTACAAACGATTTGTCAATTTGCGATCGATCAAACACACATCATAGAGACTCGAAAGAATACTTCGTGTACACACGCTTGCACGTCAGACTGCAACAAACTGACAAGTTTCCTCGACAGACTTTGAACTTTATGAATATGGCATACGGTTGAACATTAATCTTAAGCACATTGCACGCACGGAGGAGTATGAGACTTTGCATAGGTACTTAAAGTTCATATGGATCCCAAAAGATAGAATTTATGTACGAGTTTATGTGTAATAATATAATATACATTGAGGAGCGCGATGGCGCAGTGGTTAACGATTGCTAAGGCCGGTCATCGGATGGGTGACCAAACATTTATCATCTCGAGCTCCTCCGTCCTTCGGAAGGCACGTAAAACCGCTGGTCCTGGTTGCATTAGCAGTCGTTAACAACCCACGAATCCGCACTGGCCCCGCGTGGTGGTTTGAGCCCATTCTCCCTATCCATTCATAGAGAAGGCTCGTGCCACAGCAGAGAGGACACAAAATAAGTTGTTGACATTGAATGTTTTGTGAATTTCTACCATTGAGCAACCATTAGTAACGATAACGAGTACTTAATTTACCGTGGGGTCCTAGCGCTATAAAGCTTTTTAAAGAAATAGCAAAAAGGTTAGTCTACATCACAGGAGACCGAAGAGCTGGCAGCTACCTCGGACAAAGAATTAGTCTAGCTATTCAAAGGGGGAACGCTGCCAGTATCTTCGGAACCTTGCCTAAAGGGACTCCTTTTAATAATATATTTTAGATAGTTATTATATTATATTTTTGTTAAGAAATAGCTTATTAGATTCAATTTTATTTTAATGTGCAATAAAGATTTACCGTTTAGTTAAGCAGCTTAAATTTATTTAGTTGTTACACACTACATTTGAATATTTTATGAAATTGGTGATTTAACCGATTATATTTTATCAATGTTTTTTTCTGTTACAGGTAAGTTCGAGCCGGTTACACAAAAGGGTAAGCGGCCGGCGATGCGCCGGAAATGAACTCGATAATGATAATATTTAATAACTCGAACATTATTACCTTAAATTTTCCTTTTTTTTTTATTTTTTTTTATTTTTAAGTGCTATTATTACCTTAGCAAATTACCTGAAAGTTCTTACCTGTAAATTATTTGTCCAAGATGAAACAAACATCCATGCAGTAAGATATTTTCTAAGCTGGACCTAAAACTTGATAGACTGGCTTTTTCAAAATCTAAAATACAGACTTTTGGTGTCATATTTATATTGTGCTCCTGTCCATATTCTACTGTCAGTTCGAACATGACATCATAAGAACGTTTATCCTTATTTGTGCTCAAACAAAAACATAATGGAAATGTCTTTGTATTATTACTCAAAATATTGCCGTGTATGGTGTATAATTTAGGTAGGTTGCGTGAATAATTTAGGTAGGTTCTACTTTAAACGTACCATCTAATATCCAATAAGTGGATTTACCTAAAATGGTCATCAAATTTAGTGTGGACATTAGTATAACTCGTTTTTTTTCTTCAAAAACAGTCTTTTATCACGAAATTTTCACCGTTAATTGAAGTTAGTGACTCGATTATTGAAAAAAATGTGTCGTTGGGTTCTTTCACCACATCCGTCTTCTTTCTGTAGCGGTTATTGTTTGCTTTAAAGCGGAAGTCGACGGTAAACTTTCTATTACAGACGAAGTAGTATTTGTTTTACTGGTTTGTATATTTTTACAAACCTTCAGTTCGGATTCAGCTGCATTTTTTATGTTTTGAATAAAATCCCTTACAGGTTTTATGATAGGGCCTGGACCGTGATTGTGATTATCGCTACTTTTTTGCACAATATGTTTTCCATTCTTTAACGTTGTACTCATAGATGCAGTGCAACACTTTATTTCATCGTAATTCACAGTACCAGTAATTTTTATCTATATTTTTTGCACTGTTTTCATAAATAAAACCTTTCCTGCACAATTTCAAACGCCCTTTGGTAGAAGCAACACTTTCACTTTCGCTTAAACAGTTAATATAATTAAGTAAAATAATTACTACAATAATTTACGCTATAAAGTAATCAATGCGTAAACATCAACATCGGTACACATCAAGCGAATGAACAGTGAATATTTTGGTCACAGGTACGCAATAAAAACTATACCCACTAAACAAAATAATAAAACTACCCACTTGCGCGACTTTTTTCTTTTTTTTTCTTTAGCGCGAGTGATGGTCAATGCAAATTACACGCTATTTCTGATTGATTGGCCAAGTTTTTTTTATGCAGTGAATTTGGAGTGTTGAGTAAATCTTGTTATGCTCAATATTTTTGACCAAACAATCATTGGTAAATTGAAATATTGCCATGTAATTATTTGCCAAACAAAAATTTGCCAAAAATGTTTTTGGTAACTGTAAATTTGCGAAAAGTTATTTTGACAAATGTTTTTTTGCCAAATTAAAATTTGGGAAGTGATACTTTGGGAACCGTTTTTTGGCCAAACATTAGTGATCCGTGGCCAACTAGGCCCCAGGTTCAGCACATGCTACAATGCCATGAGGCCGCTGCAACAATAGTTAAGAAAGTTGATCATTGAAGTACCTATAACAAATGAAGATCATCGATATCCACAGAAACCATTTATTAGGCAAATAAATAATACAATCAAGTACGACAAAAATCTTGAATCGCCCAAATACAGTTCGGGTAACTGTCGTGCGAATAAAAAATCCACTCAAAAGTTACTGCCATCCCTACATAAAAATAGAGCGATTTTACACCTCACAAGGACCAATACTCAATTTTATATGGCGGCATAAAAGAGAGTTCAATAAAATTTTAACACCACGCGACAACGAATAGTCAAGATCTTCAGAAGAAATTGCGGTGCAAGCGATGAGCGTATGCGTTTTTCGATTTTGAATTTTTTAAATTTATTATAAGTTCACGCTAGAATTACTTTAACTACCACACACTGATACCCCAAATATTAACGTTATTGTTCACACAATACCGCAAATGTTTTATTCCGAAAAATTTAAGAGGAGATCATGACGCTTTTTACAATACAAAGTCGCAGGTGTATAATTCATGTTATTTGGCTTCTTTGAGTGCATCTTCTTTTTTTGTATCTGAACTATGACAATTCACTTTTGGAATGAAAATCGGTGAAATTGGGTCGGCCACAAAAGTTTATTGTGTAGCCCGGAATCGTTATATTTCACCGGGATGAATAGTTTAGCCTATAGTTTAGCCTGAAACACTTTCAGGGCTCCTTAAGTATTACTATTTATTTATTAGTTGAAAATATTATTCTCCAGTTATGTAAGAATACCTTTATTTAGCAACGGCTGTAAATCCGTTCTTTTGTTTGGAAGATGCCGCTGTCTTACATTATTTTGGGAAGCCTGCGCCTAGCTGCAAGGCCAACTCCGCTTCACGCGACTTTAAAGTTTGTACTCACACCCCCCACCAACCGTCAGGTCATAAAGTAGGTGTCAGACAACCTTGCGCAAGCACAAGGGACCACCTGCGTCAGGTCATAACGCCAGATCAGGACGCGCCGAAGCGCATTCTTCATCCGAAACTCTTAAGACTAGTGTCTCGAGCGAGTTGCCTAGTGGACACGTGTAGTCCACTACCTAATATCCAGATAGGTTACCGGAGCTGTAAGCTCGCTCACTTCTCGTTGCACTACGAGTACAACTCGCAGTTTCCACTGCTCGGGTAACAAATGTCCTCTTTGATGACGGAGTTGTAAGCCCACTCACTTCTCAGTACCCATCCAGGTATCTCGCCAGTTCCACAATCCTACGCGGCTGGCTTAGCCGGAGATATAGCATCTAGCGGGCGCCTCTACTAGTTATCCAGACTAGTGCCGGAGATGCTGGAAGCCTACTTAATGAAAACTACCGAACAGAACAACCAACTATGGACGACTCACGTAACCCGCAAATCCTTTCGCTTCGGAACCCACCGAGACCGCTACTCGGACCCACGAGATGGAAGTCTGGTCAGACTTCAACCAGACAAACGAACATTCCCACCTTCTACAGCTAACCACATAGCCACCACGAGTCCAAACCAGGTCTGGGCCCGGGAACGTATGGCTGATTAAAGGTCCCATTGAGCCATTGTAACTAACCGAACGAAGGGGAGGATAGTTTTTTATCCCCCCCCTTCCTCAGTATATGCGTAAGACAGCAGTTAAGCTATTTTACAAAGAAGAAAATCTTGTGAGCGTGTACATAAACATTTGAAATATTTTAAAGATACCAATTGCTTGTAACTTAAATCGTTGACAGAAAGACCAAAGTTGCCAGTTCAGTAGTACAGGGTCGCACACCGCAGAAAAGTTCGGGTCACTTAACCAATAATATTGAGCACCTACACACAAGTTACCCTAACTATTCCACTTACATCTTCGTACGCTTTTCACTTTTGCCGCCTTGAGTTAAGTAAGTAGTTTTTGTTTGTACTTCCTACTTAAATTCTTTTTTGACTATTCTCACTTTTAAACTTTTAGAAGAGTTTGGAATTTTCACAAGTATATTATACCTATATCATCATTACTTACACATTTGATGCAGGCCTATCATACCTACTTATCAATTATCACGACAGTTCGTTACGAATATTTATGTTTTTGTTAGAATTATTCAAATTGCGTCTGTTTTGCCTCACAAAAGATGGCTTGTTATTTATGGGTAGGATTATAGCTTATAGTTGCTCACTAAGATTCTTCAAATTTAGACTTAGGTGCCTGTTACTCATTAAGGGAGACGAGACAAGAGATGATCTTTCAATTATTTTTGGCAAGGTCTTTGCTGTTGCAGATGACCTTTTTTATTTATTATTTATTTTCATTACCATAGAACCTTTAATATTAACTATAATATTATCAAAGTTTCTCGCCGCTCTTGAAAAAGTCCGGTGACGCTGAAAATTCTTACTCAGCAAACTAATTCTCTCCAAAAAAAAAAAACAACAAAATGCTGCTAGATAGTTCTATAACTATAGCGTCTATAGCGTCAGCATTAGAAAAGATGGTGGCAGCTAGCAAGGCGGACTAATATCAAGTCATAATACTAACAAACTAAATCGACTCCATTGATATGGACCTACCCCTAGCTGGGAATCGAACCCAAGACCGCTGAGACTAACTTTTGCAAAATCGTTGTTTACATTTAATTAATAAAACAAACTCCAATAATCCAGACTGAGTATAATTGTACCCGCTTATTTGGGAATCGTAGTCGGGACCCCGGTTAACTGTAACCACTACACCACAATTGTTCAATAACCTAATGATTTGCAAATTGTATTTTTTATTTTTACGTGCTAATTGCTGCGATTAATCTAAATTAAACAATAATTATAATAATAAACAAACGGGGTGAATACTGGTGACTGCAAAACTTAGTTTTAGCGTGTAGGTCTCTCTTTCTCCCGAATCCCTGTCGAGGCCGTCGGGCCTGGGCAGGGAGGCAGGGTCTGGGAAGAGAAACCCACATAACCATCCGCGCCTTCCAGGGCATTATCCTAATAAAGTAATCCCTTTAAGTTGGAACAACAACAACGCACAAGTTAGGTTAAAATGTTTTTATTTTCTTTATATAATTTTAACGCAAATTTTGTTGCGAAACAAATTACAAAAACACAAATGTTGAAAAAATTTCCACGTGCAGGATTTGAACATTCTGACATACCGGATCAGGTGCTCTTCCAATTGAATTATCGTGGTTCTAACCAGCCCGCCGAAATTATATGACACTATTTACTTTTTACTTTGAAAGCCAAAGGCACCCATTCAATGTCAACAACTACCGTCATTAACACCCGATCATAATATTTTTACAAAAACTAAAGATCAGTTGGCAAGCTATTTATAAAATGTTTTTGTTTTGTTTATATAATTTTAACGCAAATTTTGTTGCGAAACAAATTACAAAAACACAAGTTAGGTTAGTTGGCACTAGAGGAAGATCTAAACTATCACTAATGACGCTAAAAAGCAGTCAAAATCAAAGTAGTGAACAAATTCTGTGACGACAGCCTTCCCGGTAGCATAATGGTCAGTGCAGCCGCCCGGATTGCAGAAGACCCAGGTTCGATTCCTGGCTGGGTCGGGTAGGCATTTCATTTATCACTATATTTTATAATTATTTAATGATTTGCAGTTTTACAGTCAGGCGAATACAGTGAATCTATTTTTAAGTCCTTCGGCAAACGTCATGTTTTGGCTGTCGTCGGATTTCTATTAGAGTTACTAATACTCTTTTAAATTATTATTAATTGATTTTTGTATGAGGGGATATACTATTGTGTCATACGTAATTGATTAACGATTTATAGTTTTGCAGCTCTGTATAGTTTCCACGAAATCCACGAATCAAAACAAAACAACGATAAAGTACGTTGTTCTAAATACAAATTATAATACAAGATTATTAGATTTATCATCTAATAATTAATGAACATGGAAATTAAAACTCGATTGCATTTGAAAATACGATTATTACTGAGAGACAATTAAGAAAATAAAAGCTCTGTAGGTATTTTGGATGATATTAGCTCAAAAGAAAAACAAAATGTGCCTGGAAATACCAGCTCTATACTATATAGCTTATATTGTTGGTACATAAAAGTAATGAAGGCATACCATTTCCATTTCGTCCTTATTGCGAACGTATTTCGTACGCATCATGTTTTGTGTGTGCGAGATAGTATTTATTTCCGTTCTTGTTCCCTGAATATTGTATCTGCTTCTGACGTAGGTAGCAAGTTCCATTTATCATTTTCCTTGTTAATTGTAAGTATCGAACACAAATTCAATACAAAGTTACATTGATTATAAATAATGATTTAGGTAAATGAAAAAGTATGTTTGTTTGTTGTTCTTTAATGTCGAAACGTAGCAACGGATCAATGTATTTATTTTTACAAAATAACGGGAAACTTTAATATAGGTGTCGATAAGGCCGAGATTGAAGCGCACTTTCCCCGAAATCCTCAATTGATCACTGGGGAACTGAGTAGTGTCTAGTGCCAGATCATAACAATGCTATTATCATAGTTGTTATTTTTATTTTATTTATTTAAATATTAGCAACATAAATATTACATGGCGGACTTAATGCCTGAGGCATTCTCTACCAGTCAACCATAGGGTGGTGCAGAGATAACATTGGTAGGTGCAATTAAAATATAAATATAAATAATTTAAATGTAAGTACCTATATAGTACATGCATAAATATTATATATTTATACATAAAAATATATGTGTATTTTAAATATGATGTATGATATAACATGTTGCTAGTCAATAACCTTAAGTATAATCCTTAACACCAACCAAACCGAGTACAAACTTGCATGCATTGCATTGCTGGCATGGCTGGTAATAAAACCTTAGACTTCTCGGCAAAAAACTGAAGTTCTCTCGAAATGGTGAATTGGTGACTAATTAAAAGCCAGCCACAACGAGCCCCCCTTTCGCCCAACGTTGAGGTTAATAGGGGACGCAGTAACGCATCGGTGGAAAAAATCGCGGACGCAGTAGCATATATCCTGTTATCTGGGGACATTTAACCGAAACGGCCGGAAAATCTCGACAAAAAAATTTGCCAGCAGGCCAAATTACAGGTTTTCCCCTCACGGGGGACGGCCTAAACGCATTAGTGTTGGGGGTTGTTCATTAAGTTTCGATGAAAATATGTGAATTTGTGTTAACTAAATTAACTTTTTTAAACGCCACACGTGTCTACACATATCAGGGAAATTGGTGTCAGTGTAGCATGTTTCGGTGGCTGATACGTCAACCCGATGTCTTTGTTTAACACAAAAGAATTAGCAATGATTGCAGACAACGGGACATTACCACACTTGTTTCTGCGAATGCTAATCTTGTATAGCTAATATTATCACCAGTCTTATTATTATGTCCCAATTTCTTGGATGAATAGGCAGAACGGGCCAAATACAACCACGCGGGTTCAGTGCGGATTGATGGTTGTTAACGACTGCTGATGCAGCCGGCTTTACGTGCCTTCTTAAGCACGGAGACGCTCGAAGTTGTTACATTTTTTTTGTCTCCCATCCGATGCCCGGCTTTTGTGAAAATTTATTGAAAGTAAAAAGCATAATTGCAGTATGAAAGATAGTTTGCCTAATTTTTACAAAAACATCAACCAGATAATGGGTCCACCACGTTCTTATTCTATCCATATTACACCGTTTTATTTATTTTTTATTTTTATGGGTTATGGTATAAGAGAAGCAATAGGCTTACTTGATAGATAGATAGGTAGTATATTTGTATATGTTTTAGTGTCAAAGAGACACGACCGGGACGAGACGCGCAGACCTCGACGCTGCATTTGTTTAAGCAAAATGACAGCAGCGTCTTCATTCATAATAATTATATTAATTCAGCTTTATGGGCAAATCGTCTGTCAGCAAGGCATGTGCTTAATTAGTTGGCAATATTAAGAAATATACTTAGTTCGTTGTTATGTTAATAGATGGCGCTGTGTTTAGCATACATAAAGATACTACACTCGGCGTCAAAAAAATCGCACCTTTTAAAAATCATCTTTAAAAATTCTTAAACCTTATGTAGAGGATAGTGTTGGGTATCATTAGAAAGGTAACAAAAAGGAGTATCAAAAAACAATTAAATTTAACTTTCTGTTTAATTATAATTATACAAACAACATTAAAATTAATAAAATAATAAAAATCCTTAATTAAGTCCTAATTAACAACAGATAATTTACAAAGAAAAATGTACAAAAAGTGTCTTAAAATTAACTTAAAATCTAGTGTTACCCCCCCTTGCCCTGATCACGGCTTCCATACGGTCCCTCATGGACCTCACCAACTTCAGGAGCTCTTCTTGAGGGATAAGCCCCCATTCTTCAATCACCGCGTCTTGGAGCTCCTGTAGAGTCGAAGGAGCTGGATCCCGAGATCGAACCTTACGTTTAAGATGGTCCCAGAGGTGCTCTATAGGATTCAGATCCGGACTTCGCGCTGGCCACTGCATCACAGAGATTTGGGACCTCTGCAAGAAGTCGCTCACGATGCCTGCAGTGTGAGCGCGAGCGTTGTCGTGCATTAATGTGAACCCCTCGCCAAAAGATTCGGCAAAGGGGACCACATGCACTTCCAGGACCTCAGTGACATAGCGGCGAGCAGTCAGCGACCCTTGTCCGCGAGCACCTCCAGTCCGGGAGACGCAGACAAGGTCGGTTTTGCCGGCAGCAGACATACCGCCCCAGAACATGCAGGATCCGCCACCATATTCCACCGTCTCCTGGATGCAGGCTTGGGCGAAACGTTCACCCTGCCTCCGGTATACTCTTCTCCGTCGGTCGTTGCAGAAAAGACACACTCGCGTCTCGTCTGAGAAGAGAACAGCTCTCCACTGCTCAAGGGTCCAATCGACGTGGTCACGAGCAAACTGCAAGCGGGCTCGCCGATGCGCTGCAGTCAATTTTGGACCCGTAGCAGCTCTGTGGGCCGCTATCTTCTTCTCCTTCAATCTTCTTCTAACCGTAGATACGCTTACGGTGCGTCTGCGAACTGCCTGGAGCTGCTGTTGCAACTCAACAGCGTTGGAGAAACGATTTCTCAAAGAGTTCGACACAACGAACCGGTCGTCTCTTTCCGAAGTGCAGCGACGTCTACCCGAACCGTGTCTGCGGATATAGCCACCGGTCTCTATGAAGCGCTGGTACACTCTTCGAACGGAATAACGGCTCAGGTTCAGTTGCCGGGCGACATCACACTGCCGCACCCCTGATTGCAGTAGTGCAACCACTTGAGCGGCTTTATCAGCTGTGGTATCCATCAAAATCTGTGCGTGTGTCCTCTTCAACGGTTGAATAGCGAATGACCCACATTGAACCCGTGTTGACCGTTTTATACCCACAAAGGAAGCGCAACTAGCAACTCTCACGGGTAGCAAAATTTGCATCGAATTTTTGTGACACTTTATTTGTTGCATTAGGTTTTATTTGATAATGAAAAGTAATGTTTTTTATTAAGTTAATTAAGTAACCTTATAATTAATGCGACTGCATGTGCATATCAAGAGTAAATGACATTTGAAAGTGATTTTCTAAGAGGTGCGATTTTTTTGACACCGAGTGTAGATTGCAAGCTTATTAAATTAAATATTATTCAATTGTATTCGAAAAGTTAAAGTTGCCGGTAAAAAACGCACGCTTTATTTATTCCTGTAAAGTAAAATAAAAAAATATATTTTATGTATTTAAAAATATCGATAGTTATGGATTTTTTATCGATATCACCTCGTCACTTTGGAGGTAGATTCGCACAACGGAATTGATTTTATCGAGTGGATTCGTTAATAGCATTAGTACGTTTGTTATCTTTATCCTATCCCGTTCAATATACAATACGCGAATCGGTTTGGAGGAATGAATTGTATTTCCATCCTTTATTTTTGCCTTTCGGCAGTACTTTGATGTTTGCAATTTTTGCTAGCTGCTTTGTATTAGGCATTTTTGTTATTAACTTCACTTTTCCTGTTCGAAAAGGTTTTACATATTGCATAGAAAAAAGGATAGAGTCCTCTCTATCCTTCCTGCCTCGTGGCAAAAAGCAATTCATTTGTTTAATCATGACGTCACAAAGGAAAGCGCTATCTCGATATAGTTTTTTGAATATAATAATTTTGTTATCGGTAACACACAGTCTAATCATGCTCGAATCTGGTCATTTCTTAGGACTCCAATGTACATATTAAGTAACACAATATTTCTTAGGGTCCTAAAAGCATATTAAGACCGTTAATTCCGAACTAAGTTCGACCTTTAGTGACCATTTAATTGCCGTCTTATTAAGGAGTATTGATTAGATAATAATTATAACATTTGTTTATGTTATTTAATTTGGATCTGTACCAGAGCTAGACATAATTAAAACAGACAGAATCATCAGGCAATTTTAGACCAAACTATTTTTCAATAATATAAATAATGATGATCAAAGGTTTATTACGGGGATTAACGCAAATTACTTTTCTAATGTATCATATACATATCTTTATACCCGACGTTTCGACCGAGTTACGCCGGCCGTGGTCTCGAGCTGACTGCTGTCACGATCTAGTTTGCGTTAAACCCCGTTATAAGCCTTGATTAAAATGGAACGCGAAATATTTAATTTGTATTTGTATTTGTATATAAGTAAAGTAATTTTTAACCTAAGGTTCCGATATGTTCTGCTGCCTAGTTTAAGCATGGCTAGGGAGTCGGGGAGTTATGCGGGTTCCATTAAAATATTTCACTCGCTAATCTCTGGCGGCATGGCCTAGCATCGAATGAATACGCTTGCTCGAAACCCTAGAGGACTACGATGTTTACTCGGATTCTGTTATCAAAAACAAAAATATATTATATTATTACGATAAAAAAAATAATTGTCAGACTTGTAGACAGATACGAATGGTGTGAAAGGGAGGAAGGCTTATATAATTAGCAGAGGGTACATGTAGGCTGCTTAGATAGATAGATAGAAAAAAAAACATTGATCGTTGTGTGTCATCGTATCGCGAATGTTTTCAAGTGTTTTTTCAAGTGTTGAGACTAAACGTATCTTCAAGACTGTAAAATATCGCATTAAAGATTATTAAAATTGTTTCCTTAATAAATGACGGTTGTATCTTCATGAATTTTATAGATGCTTTTAGTTCCAGTTAAAGGTTTCCGAGTGAAGTGTAAGTGACCTTACAGCCACTTACCAGCTGTGACGAAAGCCTTGTAGGAACTTTTAAGATAAAAAGCAGGGAAAGATAATCTTATGCTACTTGGGATAATTTAATAGGCCTGACTAGCTACCACCATCTTATCTAAATATGTCGCCATAACATCAATGTTAGTAGCATTGTTGTGTTCCGGCAGTTAGATATAAGATAGCCAATGCCTCACTAGTTGAGGATCCTGGGTGAAGTCACTACACTTAACATCAGGTGAGATAAAGACAATGTGCTTACCCGTAAAATAAAAAAAACAAATTACAATATCATCAAAACGACTGCAATGAAAATAACGTCAATACTAATATTTGAATAATTGAAAGTGTGACAGAAACCGATGTAAGTAGTGCTCGCAGAAAAAATATGTCGGACTAGGGCATGTGACGGAACGGCGTCTATTATAGGGGATCGGTTTCCTATCAAGTTACAGTGGCGTGATACCGAGAAATCTTGTCGAAAGTCACATGCTCTGAGCAAGTATGCTACCGGCAAGGATTGACGTATAGATGGAATGGAAAATGAAACCTAAAGGAACATTGGATATGCAGCAATAAAGATTTTAGTGTACCTCGAGACTGTTCTTTCTGAATTGAGGTTTTGATACTGAAGTTGAAATGAAATGACACAAATCATTATTCAAGTTAACTTACTCAATAAGCACTTTTGGACGTACACTTAAGGAGTGATAGTAGATATCTATATTAATATTAGAGAGGCAAGCTTTGTATTTTTGTATGTATGTTTGTAAAGAATAAACTCAAAAACTACTGGGCCGATTTAAAAAATACTTTCACCATTAAAATGCTACATTAGCGCTGAGTAATATAGGCTGTATAAAAAAAAACATACACACTATGAAAATCTTTTTATATGTGACATCATCATCATCATCATCATCATCATCAGCCTAGTAATTATAAGTGGCATACAAAACTCTTTCATAATTCTTCTTAATGACTTGGTTTGCACATTTAGCAAAGGTCAAAGTTACGAGGAGATATTGTAAATTATTTTTGGGAATAATGAAGCTAATCTTTACTAATAAATAAATAATTAGTAAAGATATATATAATATGGCACATGTGTTTCATTTGTTTTTGTATGTCTAATATATTTTTATTTCCGTCTATACAATAGCGACCGCCATGGCCACTAACGCTATACTCCTTTTATTAAAACCATTATATAGGACAGAGTGTGGTTTGAAGTCCTAAGAATTGCATCTCGAGTGACACGCTAGCCTCTGTTAAGTGAGACCTTAATAGGTGACTGGGTTAGGTCTACCATTTGTCATATGGCATTGTGAATGTTAAAACTTATGACTGTACTTATGTTCCTTGTTAATGTAAGTTTATCTGATTCTATCCCTAAATTTTGTTTGTGTAATTATGAAAAAAATTGGTTGCCTGTAAAGTCGATATACGGGCGAAAGTTTTACGTGACAACGACTTTGAGTGGTAAAATAATTTTAATGTGAATATTCATTCGTATAGTAGGAAGAAGGATGAAATAATAGTAACAAATTAAAACATTTATTTATACAAAGAATTATATTTAAAACATTAATTTATACAAAGAATCTCGCACTGAATTTCATATTAACAAAATTTTATTTTTACCTTTACACATACATACGTATTTACCTTTCACTTTTTATGTCTGTCTCTCTCGCTCTTAGGCGGGCTAACCATGCCCGAGTGGAAGGGACGCGTGCCTCTCACTCGCTCTCATTGTGAGCGCATAACGTGAGCGG
This sequence comes from Eudonia truncicolella, assembly GCA_949315975.1. Taxonomy (NCBI): domain Eukaryota; kingdom Metazoa; phylum Arthropoda; class Insecta; order Lepidoptera; family Crambidae; genus Eudonia; species Eudonia truncicolella. The sequence continues at coordinate 12,741,940 of OX438837.1, read as the reverse complement.
AGCGTAACGCAGTTTCTTGAAGTGTCACCCGGCAAACCAATTTATAAGACGTTGTCACGTCAAAAAATCGATAGACACAATTGCAGTTCCAATTCGAAGCGATACGTTATTACAATTGTTTACGATATTTAAAATATGAAATCTATATTATAAGTTATTTCTCTCCAATCCAATTGGATTTGTTTTTATCGTTAACTTAAAATTGCAACAAATTCAACCGGATAAAGCCCCAGAAGAATGCTAAGCAATTAACTGCAACTCTGTTCAGTAACAGTTACGTTGAGTTCACTGTTACATTGCAACACCAATTTTAGGTTTTAACTATGGTTTTAACAGACCGATTTCCATTACTCTCTCCCAGTAGCGACACAACTGAGCGTTCTGAAATTGGTGCTGCTTTGACATTACGTTACGTTTTGCGCAAGGGACAGTCACGATTTTGTCTGATGATTGCAATACTCACAAGGCGTTCTTAGTCATAGGCAAATTTTCCATTTATATCACAAATTAGTGATCTAGTAACACTCCACACAAATTACTAAGAATCATTAAAGTATATGATTGATATTGTCAAACATAATTAATTAAATAACGAATAGAAAATATTCTCGAATCAGACTTTTGGCAACCGCTAAATATAAAAATAATAATTCTATCGCTATACGCTATTCTATTCGGCCTTTTAATGAGCTGAACGTAAATGTAAAACCGATTACTTCATTGAAATAACATTTTCATATACACTAAAACTATTATTTCGATGAAATCTATTAGTGTAAGTTGATTTGTGAACAAATACTACGCAGTCATATTGTTAAATTATGAACAAGGGTTTGAAACTCTGATATTTCATATTTTTATTTTTATTTTATGGATTAGTAGGTCAACATTAGTTGTGTTTCTAAAACTCAATATGGATGTATAATCTGAAATAAATTATTTATAATATAATAATATAATTATTATTATAAAAGTATCGGTAGCCGAACGGGCAAATACTCGGGTCAAATGCAAAATTTGTAAATATTATTACGGTAATAACATATTATTTATTTTTTCAGATATACGACACGACTGAGAATACTCGGCCGAAGAAATGGTCATCGAAATTGAAGCTGAACACGTCAGGCAGCCCCAAATCTTCAGAAAAGTCTCCGGAAAGCCCCTACATGTATGGGACCATCGGGCCCGGAGGATCCTCTCTGTCAAAATCTATGAAGTATGCTGAGACATGGCTGTATGGGTCCGTTAGGACCCAAACCCCACCTATTCGGCCAAGTGTTTTTTCTGCTTATCCTGATGTACCTGGCCCTGTTCTAATAAGCACTCCTCAAAAACCTCAGCCACATAACTATGCGGTCATTTTGTGTTCCTGTCCTGAGTACTTAAATGGTACTAAAAAAACCAGCTCTACCAAAGTCAGTATTTGTAAGAAATGCAAAGGATCTCGGTTGCCATTAACAATAGCTGATAGCCCACGAATGCTGGTAGGAGGTACAGTTAGAGGTCCACAACTAAATCGCGATGCTGGATTACTTAGGGCTGGAACAGTGAGAGTACAAGGATCAAAATCAAGACCTACTATTCTAAAGAATAATGGAGAGGCCGATCCATATGACTTGATGCGAAGGAGTAGACTAGCTCCACCACATGAAGCAAGAATTGGTAGTCAGTTTTCTACGACGCGATCGCGTGCTAAAAGTATTAGCCCTTGCCGGGTGAAAACTAAAAAACCAAGTCCTGAGACACTTCGAAAAAGCAGAAGTAAATCTGTAAGTCGCGTAAATGACTTATGGATAGAAGAAGAAACAGCTACAAACGAATCAAAAAAATCCATTTTAGCCTGTGACATAAACCCTTACGATTTAGTTAAATCAAGTGGAAATTCAAAGTCATTAGTTGAAATTGAGTTCGATGATGATTATGGTGACTTATTTCACGAATCGTTAAAGAACAGGTCGTTAAATAAATCTAGGTCAGACTCGAATGTCAAAGCAATAAGTGGGCAAAGAATACGGGTTTCTGACGAATCTAAATCGTGCAGTGGTGAAAACGCAACCTTGTACGACTTTATCAATTGTGATCTCAAAAAATCTGATACTAAATCTTCGGAATTATCACCGACTGTATCTCTGCCAAATATAAAAAACGAAAATAAAAAATCTATGTCACTAAGTAAAACTACAAGTAAGAAAATAATTAATGCATCAAGTTCTAATCGTACAAAACAGAAGAGTGTGTCACCAAAACGCCCACCGAGACGAGCAAGGAATATTAAAACTGACGACGACAGTGAAAGTGATAATCAACGGTTACCAGACCGAAACTTTTCCAGAAAACCTATGACTGATTCATCCAGAAATTCTAAGTATAAATGTCAAAATAATGACACGATCAAGTCAATTTTAAAGAAACCCAGAAACTTTGATTTACGCGAAGTTACTAATAGAGTTGACACTTCTGACGATTTGTTTGAAAGCAAGAGATATAATACTTCTCAGTTCTATCTACCTAAGCCGAAAGAAAAGAGTTTTCCCTCACAAAACATACTTCGACGTAAGCGTGTACAATTTTTAGTAGAAAGCGACGAAACAAAAGTTATTTACACTGCAGAATTCAATCTTGAACAAAACTTAGTTATCAAAAATACACCTGAGGTAATTGTTGAACCAGAGGAAGATATAGTAGCAGAAGGAGATGTAGTCAGTCATAGTTTAACTGAATCTACCGATGCAGAAATATCGCAACTTATTAATCAGGAGGTGTATAGTGAAAGTAGTGTATATGAAGATGTACAGATCAATACATTTGAAATTATCGCTGAAGAGAACAATCTTATTCCATCTGCAGAAAATGATATTTTAGAAGTAACTGATCCTGGAACAAACGTGGAAGGTAAAAATAGTGTTCAAATAAAACAAATTTTGCTTACGATTACCTTATTCATATATTTTTGCTTTTCCTTTAGACTTAGGGGATATAATAAACAAAACAACGGTTTAAGCAAATAGTTTGTTAGGCAATTGTTGTGTTAAAAATTATTTTAACTTCTTTATTTTTTATTTTAGATAATGATATTCCAAAAATACCGGTGTTGCGGCGATCTGAGTCAGAGCGTATGACACCAACTGTAATGGTTTCTCCTCCAAAGTTCTTAGATACCATGGCACTGAGGCCCAAGAGCAAACATAATCATACAAGTCAGGTATTTCTATCACCTGTAAATGAAACGGATACAAATCAAAACCATCTTAATAATGTCACATCGTTATGTCAAGAAAAAGCAGTAAAACTGGAGATGCACAAAGATGACAACACTGAGTCTGGTAATATAAGTGATAGTAGCGATATAACAAAAAATATATTGAAAAATTTACGCCGTGGTATATCTGAATCACCAGAGCCTCCTCCAAGACTTAAAGCTAAAGATCGGTCAAAGTCAAAAAAACATACATATGTAAAAACTCGCTTTGTGCGAAATAATTCTACAAGTTCTACAAGTGATGAATGGTCTGATGCTAATGAGTATGAACAAAAAACCATTTTACGAGTAAAACAATTTGACTCGGATGAAGCTGACGAGTTGAAAGACTCTTCACACTTTCAAAGGTTAAATGAAACTGAACCAAGGAAAACTTCTATTCAAATAAATGGGAATGAATGTTATTCAACAATGAATGTTAGTAACGATACCCCAATTTATTTGTCATCTGTGGTTGTTAATGATGATTTTGGAAATACATGTAATACTTATCAGACTGGTACTACTGTCACAATAAGTGTTGGATCACCACAGAAAGAAGTAAAAAAATCTAAAAGTCAGATTTATATAGGAGCTGTGTTATCTAAAGCAAATGAAAAGAAAGAAGATGCCAACATGTACGAAGAATATTATAATGAAAATGAAAAACAAGTGTCGAATCATTTAAATAATATTTCCAAAGACTTATCCACTATACTTGGTGACCCGGTTGAAGCTGTGAAAAGAAATCTAATCCCTCACGTTTGTGGAAAAAAAGATGATCAAGTTAATAGTACTTTTACGACACAGCCTGAAGATGGTAACTTTGTTACAAAACTGTTTGATGATCCATTTTTTGGACACTTAGCAGAAGGACTTGATTCAAACCTTGTAAAAAAATTAATTGAGAATTCATTGATTAAGCTTCAAGAAACAAAAAATCAAGAAGATGACAGCAAGATGAAAATTGAAAAACTGATAGAAAGTTCTCTGAAAAATTTAAAACAGGAAATTAATAAAAGTGATAACGAAAATATCGAGACACCAAACAATAACACGTGTCCAGAAAGCGACGAATCGAAGATAGACAATGTAATTGATTCGTCGATTGGCTGTGAAAACGATGAAAATGGCTGCTCTGCTCCCTATGAAAGTATGGAGTACGAGAGCGGGGCTATGGGAACTTTTTCGGACCTTGAACCAATGTCAGATTGTTATAACGCGTCAGCAAGTGAACTATCAACAGAAGACGATACTAACTCTACGAGGTCGAAATTTTACCAAATGCTAGTTGATGCTGCATTGTGCGAAATTGAAATTGGAAATAACACCGATGATGATCACCACTATGAGTCTATTCGTCTAAACAGTGATCCAATATATGAAGAAATAGGTGATATGCCACCACCCCTCCCTGCTAATCCTCCACCGAATTCATTGATGCTTTTAGACGATGATAAACGTAATGGCTCTCGATCTATTTTTGAAGGAGCATCTAAATATGATATCTTATCTTATTTAGTTGATGCTAAAGAAAGGGGTATAGATGATGAGGAAACGTATATTACTAGTTATGCCAATGGAAATGATTCCTCAAGCTTGTTAGAAGAGTCGAAAAATAAACATCCTTCAAATATTCAAAATAACCATTTAAGTAGCAATACAAGCCATTTGTCAAATGGTTCAGATTCTAGTGAGGATAACTCACTTATAATAAATCATGAAATTCATGAAAAATCAGCAATTTCTAAGAAAACATCAGCAGAAATTGAAAGAAATGACTCTGGCGTAGGATCTGAGACAAGTAAATCATCAAGAAGTCGATTACAAGGAAAAACTTCCCCATGTGGTACATTTACCGATAAAGACACACCAATACATCTCTGCGAGGATTGTGATTCGGCAGTTGAGCCTCAAGTTACGGAACAAGGTAAATCTAAACTTTTCACTGTATAGTTTGTAGTAGTAACTTTTTAAATACTATACTCGATATTAAATATTTGTAATGTTTTTTTCAGGATCTGTTTATGCTCCGTTGGTATGTCGCAAGTGTGCCAAAAAGAGAGCAGAACGAAAAGAAATACTGACAGAAATTGTCGAAACTGAGGAAAAATACGGACGTGATTTGCAAATCATACTGGAAGAATTTTATAAACCAATGTTAGTAGCTGGACTTCTTACGCAAGAACAACTCAGTGCTATATTTTTGAACGTTGAAGAGCTTATCGACAATAATCAAGTACTATCTGAGAAATTACGCGATGCTCTAGAAATCGCCCTTGATCAAGGAGATGAGGTAAGTTTTACTACCTAGGTTCTAGATTAATTCATAAAAAATATGTTGAGCTATTAAGAAAATTAACTTTTCAATTTTAGGACTTACTTACAGTCAACGTTGGTAAAATACTTTTGGAGTGTTCTGGTATGCTGACAGCATTCCAATCATATTGTGTCAAGCAAGCAGGCGCTGCATTGCTGCTGGCTGGACTTGAGAAGGAGAAGGAACTCCTGAGGATATTCTTACGCGTCTCGCAGATGGAGAACACCGTCTTAAGGCGTATGAATTTAAACTCATTTCTCATGGTAAGCGTATTCGCATTGTATATATTTTAACACATAGCAAAGGAAATTAGTTTGTTATATTTTAAACAGATATTAAACAATATAATATATTTTAAACAATAAATAATGTAGCTATTTAAAACTGTGTACAGTGAAATGGGTTTTCACTTACACTTAAAAAATTATTAGGAAATACATAACAATAATTTATATTATTTTTACCAGGTACCAGTACAACGCGTGACAAAATATCCCCTCCTTCTCTCGCGGTTGTACCGCGCCACCGCCGCGTGTGCATCCGAACGCGAAGATGTTCGTGCAGCACAGCGGTGCGTGGAATCTAGACTTGAGGAAATTAATGCTGCAGCTGCTGCAGCAGCTGCAGCGGCTCGTGATGTACCTCTCTGGCGAAGGTTGGCGGCCGCACGACGCACTGCACACGATCTTCATGTCGCTGACATCAGACTGAGGAAAATGGCGGTTGATGTACTGGATTGGAACCACGATGATGCCAGGTGGGTTTTGACCGTGATTCAATCAGTGTCAATAGCATAGAGTGTGCAAAACAAAAAGAAATTAAACTAACTGAAAACCATTGTAAAACCCTGAAATTAAGATCTTTGCAATATTGTCAATGAGTAACTCAACGTCCATTTCACTGATCCTAAAAATAACACGAAACCCAGAACAATGGTAATAAAATTCAATTCTTGCAATGAGAGATTTAATTAAAAATAAACGTTAAGGCCTCAGGATAAATTCTAGACGTTACGGCAAATTGTATTCCGGGGACATTTCCCTGCTATTGGTGGATGGGATAAATGACCCTATTACTAGATCCATTGCGGGCCGCAGGTTGGTGTTGGGTTTAAGTCATAGAATCTGAAAAAAGATAAATGTCATAAGTTAATAAAAGATTTCTAACGTACAATTAAATACTTCATTTTTTTTTCAAAGCTGATGTATTTGCCCTCAATTATGGGTATAACTTCCGCGTTGTCCAGCCTCCCTGAGGTTGTAGTAATTATGCCTGGTCTTTTTATGTGATTGCTCTCACAAGCAATAATTAAACATCAATGATTTTGATAACAATTAAAGTTTACAGATCTAAGTACCTTCTTAGTATATTTTGATTATCGATTTTAATGTAGTTTATGATATTAAATGTGAAACCTTAACAACCTTTACTGAGTTATATTAGTTGAAAATTGACAATGATTTCCGTTGGCGGTCTTTGGTCGTTGAGAAAAAACGTAAACCATCGCTTCCGCCTGCCTCTTATTCCATCAGGCTGATAATCGTCGCTTTAGTGGCAGTAACGGTAGCAAGAGCTATTCTCGAGGGTTCTTTATTGGCCCACAGCAACACAAATACAAGTAATTATACGTGTAAAAAGGATATAACGTTTGAAAACAGTTTGCTCTAATGTTCGTTTAAAAATATGTTATTAGACGATAAAAGCCCTAAAGGCATCCCGAATTAAAGCGGCACGGCTTGCGAGTCCTAAATACGGGGTAACTGGATTATTTGAAAGGATTTTATGTCATGCGACCCCTTTTTACGCGAGCGAAAATCGTTTATCTTATATACCAATTTCGTATCGAATGATGTTGTAAAATATATTTGGGAAACATGATACTGACTGAAATGTATTTGTGTTACCGGTGCCGTAATATTAAAACTTTGTGCTCTAACAACATATTTTGCGTTAAAGTTAACAATTTAGGGATTTTTTTTCTGACAAAGAACAATTGATTACAATAATGGAGTTCTCTACTTTGACACCATTCGCGAAGACATTTTAACTTTGACCCTTAAAAAGATACGGCAAAGATTTAATCTAATAGAACGATAAATGCGAAAGTAATTAGCTTTATCTTATAGTATCTTTGTCTTTGATCTTGATATTACTAAGGTAACTTTTGTACATAGCTATTCTAATTGCGTTTTATTGTTTATACTGTGAACGTTGAATTTAATCCAAAAGTATTTTTGAAATACATTATTACTGACACAGAATTTTTATCATCTTTTGTTTTGAGGAAACATTCGTTTGTAACATGTACAATTTGCAGGACGTGTATTTTATTGAAAAGACAAAACTTTGGGAATTGTTCAACAGATAAATTATATGTGTAATCAAAACTGTATACTATTCTCTCGTCTATAAGGTTCGCAATGGAAGGCAAACTGCTGTTCACCCAGCCAAACGACAACAACTGGCGGAAGGGTCGCACCATCAAGCTGACGCCAATCAATGCCCTTTTGGTGACTAACGGGAAGGTAATTATCTAATTATTGTTTAGAACTATCATTAGTCTCATCCTTTAAACGAGTAAAATTGAATTCATTCGATCAAATAGTTGCGTTTATTTTAAATTCGTATTGTATTTTAGACCTGGCAAAGGGCCTAAACGTCTGGTTGAATTAAACAGGTTCTTTTTATTATTTTGAATTTTACAATGACAATGCTATATAATTATATATAGCCCCTCGAGCTTCCTGAGACTGATGGTTGATTTATTCTAGTAAAATTTTATCTTATGATTAGATACGTTTAAAGTGTTACATTTCATTCTTCTACAGCGTGTGCTATTCACATCTAAAAGCCCATTTTTACTCTAGCGGGCCTAGTGTGAGTTTTGTTTAGGTACTATTCGTATTCATTCGATTAAATGTTTACGAAAACGAAAATTTGTATGGTACAATTTTAACTCTTCTCGTATGTCGCCAGGTGTCGCTGCTTTAATGCCATAATAATCTACGTTTCCGTTAACGTGATCGAATGTCAAATGAAACTCATACTAGGCACCCAGAGTACAAAAATGTTTAGAGATAAAGTCGCGGTTACCAACCGACTCCAAAAGGCCGCCAACAACCTCGGCGTTTGGTTTCGCAAATGGCGGATTGAAGTTAACCCCGAGAAAAGTGCCGCAGTGTTCTTTTCTCGAGGTAACGACGATCGTCGCCCTCCTATACGTTTATTTGACCGTGCTATCCCTTGGGTAAAGCAGGTGAAATATCTCGGTGTCACCCTCGATAGAAGGATGACGTTTGCGCCTCACCTTAAAATCGTCCGTAACAGGGCCGCGTTCATATTAGGTCGATTATTCCACCTTATAGGCAGGCGGAGTAAAATGTCTCTTAGACATAAGACGACAATTTACAAAGCTTGCATCCGCCCCGTCATGACTTACGCTAGCGTAGTTTTCGCGCACTGCGCGCCCTCCTATTTGCATCGTTTACAAACGCTGCAAAACCGATTCATGCGTGGTGCCACGGGTTGCCCGTGGTACTATCGCAACGTAGATCTCCACCGCGATCTTGATCTTCCCACCATCAAAGACTTTATCAAGGACGTTTCCATACGTTACTTTGATAACGCCCCCCACCACCCTAACCCGCTTGTTGTGGCGGCCGCCAACTATAATGTTGGAAGCCTTCCACCAACAAAACGGTTCATGTCTAGGCGTCCTAAGCACGTCCTAGATGACCCCGACGATCCCATAACGGTTGCGAACGCCCCCCCGCCCGATCCTCTAAATGACAGCACACATTTACAGAATACACTAAACATGCACACCAGTTTAGGCCCAAGACACCGTACTCGTAGAACAAGGGTACGAAGAACCGGTTCACACACGCTCTATACCAGGTACAGACATGTACCTGGTCGGTTCTCTCCTCCTCCACGGCCCGGTCAACCCGAGCCGAGGTCCGTGCCTTTAGAGGCGCCCTCGGGTTGCTCCGCTCCCCGATCCGATCCGAACCCTTCGGAGAATCTAGTAGGGCACGGGGACGCGCACTTGTGCGCGATGCCGTTCCCTCTAGATAACCTCTGAAGGTGATTCGTTTCACACGGCTTGAGGGACCCTTTACGTTCCTCGCCGCCCCCAAAAAGCCCGGTGAAGCTGAAAATGCCGCAGCGGCAATCAGCAATCTCTCTAAAAAAAAAAAAAAAAAAAAAAAAAACAAAAATGTTAAGCAAACGCGACTAAATTATTATAGAATAGAATAGAAGAATATTTATTTAATAAAGTGAGCAAGACTTACAAATAAACAAAGAATAAGCTCCGAATACTTACTCCGTGTTTAGTCCCTTTTACTCTACTTTGAAATGACGTTTACATGACAGGAACAAAACACGGAATAACTATTCGGACCTTGTTCTTTGTTTATTTGTAAGGCATATAATGTGTTAGTATTAACTTATTTTATGTTATTTACATGATAAAATTAACTTTTAAATATTACACTTATTAAACCGCACTTCATTACTGCGCCATACCAGACGATATGGCGCAGCAATGATTTACGTATCGGCAGTCAAGCCTGCTGGCGACCATGCTTAGGATGCTGTTGGTGCTGCCCCGCACCCTGCGCACCAGGGACGCGTATCGCTTTCGCATCGTTGTGTAGAAGCAGTTAGTTCGCATTTCGGCGAACATTCCTGACGCGCTACAAAAGCGAGGCAGCCCCAAAAGTACCCTAACAGCATTGAACACGGAGGGAACTGTAAGATTTTTGAGTGTATCTAGCCCATAGGCTGCACGTGTATTTCATTTTATATTTCTACAGCGTACGAACTACGAGCACCCATATCCTTCTCTATAAATAATTTCTACTATGGGGTTTACTGATCGGTTAAGTAGTCTTGCGGCTAAGATCCTGGCCTTAAACTAAGGTCAGGACTTTACACCACTCGAGGCTATTAATTATGTAATTAACAAATCGCTGGTTCCCGAATCCGATTAATGTAGTCCATATTAAACTCCATACATTTGATATTTAGTAGATACTAAACTTTTGTAATCCGGCATAGGGTCGTGAGGTGAGCTATTGCTTGAGCCCCTTACGTGGACATTTAATATCCTTACCTTCAATTTAATAACTGTTATTTTTTTTTCATTATTTAGCCAACGACGACTCACAAAACGAACGAGATCCGTGAAACGAGAGAGGCGAGGGACCGTGAAGCGAGGGAGAGAGAAGGAGAGGCTCTGTTCGCTCGGAGCGGGGTAAGAGAGGCCGCTCTCCTGCTCGTGCGGGAGAAGGCTGGAAGATACACACTACAAAGGGAGCCGCTCTTCTTGGATAGATGCGTGGTCGCAGCAGATCATGAGCCCGAACACTTTTTTGAGGTCCACGAGATTACTACGAAGGATTCTTATATATTTAAGGTAAATAATAACTGTATAACTTTTTAAACTATTATGATCACTTACTGATAATGACAGCCGAAAAATGTTTTTGTTGGTTTGAACCAATTTAAACAAATCATCAATATATAACTCGGATTCGTGTAGAGGAAATTAAGTTTAAGTAGCCAACCCAATTCATTACAAAAACACAAATTTGATATTTTTTTTAAAATTAGTATTAAAATGTTAGTAGCAAATTTCAAAATACCGGTTCCCTGGGTAATAGAACAAATTAAATAATGTTTTGATCACTTCCATGTTTCGTATGGCACCTTTGTCTACTGATTGTGGTTGTTATCGTCAAGATCCTGATATTCTTATGCGCAAATTGGTACATGACCAATGTATGAAAGGCTTGAGTTTAGCAGTGGCAAGTATGAGGCTGCTGATGTTAAGTTTCATTTCAGTGGATTATGCCCAAAATGTCCTTATGCGAAGTCCATCTTTGAAAGCCCGATGCCTGTTTTCACCAACGGCCTTTTAGTTTTAAATATCTTTAAGCTGTATTAGGTGACAGTTGTCTAAGTAAAACTGTCATCAAACGTGACTCAAAGGTCACCTAAAACTAAGAGGCCGTTGGCGAATACGGGCATGTGTCTTCTAAGACATAACGCTGTAGAAGAAAACTTAAAAGCTGATTATGGTCACCCCAACACAAGTATTTGCATTCTCTGGGGTTGTTTCACTACAAATTATGCATCATGGGAAATAAAAAAAATATTGGAATATATGGGATATAATGAAGCTATATGGGATCGCAGAAAATTTTGCATAGGTACTGATCTTCAGTATAAAGATGGCACTAGATAATGATGATGATGCTAATGATGATAATGGTGATGAGTTTGTATCCCACTTTCCAGGCGGAGGAGAACACGCGGACGCGCACGTGGTACCGGCAGCTGCAGTACCACGCGCAAGGGGCTGGCGCTTGGCGTAAGAGGCGCAACGCACTCGCAAACATCATGATCAACCCAATGCTGACCAGGAACTGAACATTAAATCCCAATATACCACGAGCGCTGTCAATTAAAACAACTGACGGTTTCATGGTGTTCAACTGTCAAATAAAACAACTGACGATTTCATAGACAATGCTTGGCTATGGGCCTGATTTTTCTATTGTCGCTTGTAAACCCAATCAAATTAAAAATGTCACCTGTAAAACAAGAAAAGACAGGCAATGACAAACATCTTATTTTATAAACGCTTTAGAAATAGATCAGAGTAATCATCATTATTAAAATATCGGTATAATAAGTCTCGTACTTATCAGACTAATAAACGTTATTCAATTTGGGCAATGATATATCTCTAATTATTTCATTTTTATTTAGAGACTGCTAAAAATCTTCTAGTAATACCTACTAAAACAATGTTTTACTTTCTGTTATTAAAAAAAATTGCTCTCAGAAAGCGTAGAACTAAACAAGACTTAAAACATTGCTTTATATATTATTGGCTACTTACAGTTCACAGCGTTCGTGGGATTTATATGCGTTAAAGACCGCCATTTTACTTCATTATTATCTGCTCATCTAACGATTTTATCTGTGGTTATTTTCGACAGTTTCATTACTTTAAATAAAAAAAAAAATAGAATTTCGAATTTCGAAGACGTCAGATTTCTTGGTAACTGACCTGTTAATCTTACTTTTATTTTGTATTTTAACCGTCAATGTAACTTAATCAATTTTGAATTCGTTTTATGATAGTTCGATATTAATTTATAAGATGCTAACGAAAGTCTAAAATAAATATGCATTTGTATAGGAATCACAGTAGGTACCTAAGTATTTTGTATAATTGTAATGTTTTAAAAACTTAAATTGTACATAACGTTTCATGTTTTTGCCACTAGATGTAGTTAGCTTACACCAAAATGTAGTGCGATTAACATTTTTGTGCCCTATTTTATAATTAACCTGTTTCTAATAATAACAATGTGTTTAAGAAATGTATGTAAATATTTTTTTTATTTTAATAGCTGTGATATTCCTGTCATTTATCAAGAAACATAAAAACAAATAAAAATCTTGCTTTTATCCTTGTTCTAGTTTGAATAAAAATGTAATAATGTTTCATTTAAATAATTTTTAAGTCGAAATTAGATAATATGTTCTTACTGATAATGTATTTATATAAAGGTACTCGGTAAGTTAAAACTTTTTGTTGTATTTCATTCTATTGTTTATGAGATATTAAAAGTTGTCATCGTTTCCTTGTTTTAACTATAAGAAAATTTTGTTTATTTTGCAATTAATTAATGTTTAAAAGGGTAATAAGTATTGCAATGTATTTATTGTATGTATTAGTATCAGATAAGTGAAAATAAAAAATCCTAAACTGTAGAAATCAAACAAGAATGTTTCGCCTTTAAAATATTGTATTTGTTATGTAAGTTATAGCAAAAATAAATTAATAATCAAATTGGTGTTGTTACTTATCCTAACACAAATTCTATTATTCCCTAAAGTTTACCTTAACGAAAACTAGTCAGTATAGCGGTCAGTGCAGCCGCCCGGATTGCGGAAGACCCAGGTTCGATTCCTGGCTGGGTCGGGAGGGCGTTTAATTTTTTTACTGTATCTTATAAGTTTTATAAATATACAATTTAATAAAATGTTTTTGTTTTGTTTATATAATGTAACGCAAATTTTTATTGCGAAACAAATTACAAATGTTAATGACGGAAGTTGTTGACATTGTATGGGCGCCTTAAGCTTTCAAAGTAAAAAAGTAAATTGTGTTGAATAATTTCGGCGGGCTGGTTAGAACCACGATAGCTCAAATGGAAGAGCACCTGACCCGGTATGTCAAAAGGGTGCAGGTTCAAATCCTGCTCGTGGATTTTTTTACATACCAGTTAATGTCGGTGTTAATAATACCTAGTTATTACGTCTAGAGTACTTTATTTGTATGTCTCGGTAAGTGGCTGTATTTTCTCCGTACGCGTCCGTCGTTTGCTCGCGTCTCCTGCTAAGGCGCTTTCGTGCAAGCGGGCAATTTATTTACAAGCTGATCAATTCTTTGTTTTCTTTTAAAAAAAGAATTTAGCATTTGATTTAAAATTAAATTATTAAATAATCAGTAAATGAGGATACCGGGAGAAATGCGTTTTTATCTTCAGTCTTATCGCCACTTACTACCAGAAGAAATTATGTAAAGCGCTACCCTGTTGTTGTAAAGTAAAAAAAGAAAATACAAAAACTTCTACAATAATGAATATCATTAAATTATAACCAAATAGCTCTTTGGCCTCGACTTCGTCTTCGTTGATTTGGTATTTTTCCGTACAAAAACTTATACATACATATTAAAAAAAAAACAATATAGCTTAGGTTACCCGCAAGGGCTATATCATTCAATCAGTGAGATAATTTTTGAAATTGGCTATTAGTTCCAGAGATTATACTCCTCAAACAAAGTCACACACTTTATCTCTTTATATTAATTAAATATAGCCTATAAAAGGTGTTTGTTTTGTTTATACAATTTTAACGCAAATTTTGTTGCGAAACATATTACAAAAACACAAAACTACCGTCATTAACATCCTATCCACTATCCTATATACTATCCGGTATGTCAGAAGGGTGCAGGTTCAAATCCTGCTCGTGGTTTTTTTTTCAACATTTGTGTTTTTGTAATAATAGCCTTTGTTACTCAGCCCTAAAGTAGCATTCTAATGGTGAAATAATTGTTTTAATCGGTCCAGTAGTTTTAAGTTTATTCGTTACAAACAAATATACAAAAATACAAAGCTTTCCTCTTTATAATATTAGTATAGAGATGAATAATAAATATAATACAATTATCACTTTTCCTCGGTGGCCGAGTGGCATTGAAGCAACGTGTATTTCGGATTTTTCGATGCAAAGCCCGAGTTTGTGATGACCTCCCGCATTTGGCGAGCATGGTGATTAAGCCATTACCCGTCAATTGTAGCACGACTTGATTTTAATGATGGAGTTGCAGCTTTTGCTCAGCAGTTGCACAGTCATAGGCTACTTATTAACTCTGTTAGTTTTTTAATAATTCTGTAAATGTCATTGGATAAATGACAAATTCTTTTTAATTTATTAAAATTAACGGTAAAATTAAAACCGTTTGATAGTTTAAAAGCTATATCGCTGATTCTAACATACACTTAAAATGTAGATATATACGTAATAGCACCCTTAAAGCTACGGTACTAAAAGGTACCGAGTTAGAGGCCAATAAAACAAAGAATACCAAAGAAAAAAATAGGTAAATGTTGTGCCAACAGTACCCCTGGGACGGAACCCACGTATTTCATTGGTGCTATTACAATGGGGCATTTTACGGTTATAAATAAACGGCACGGCTACACTGCATTTATTTTCTATGTTGGCTTATTTTTATATATAAGTACCGGTAATAGACGCTCGTATATTATATTGTGGAAGATGTCAGTATTTTTTGACCGTTTGCCGTTATTATTTTCTTTTTCATGGTGTTTGCCGTTTACATACGGTTTGACAAACTATAAACTTAGGACCACTGCTAAGCTCAGACCTTCTAAATGTTATAAATCTATCTATATTTGTAGCGCATGGAGAGGTGAGGCCTTGAACCACCATAGAGGGTACATCACCAGATCATTATATGACCACATTGCTAGGGCACGTACCTCCTCTTGATAGATAGAGATAACTGGCGCAAGGGTGAGGGGCACCACCACCTCACACTCCCCACGTCATGTCAGTCTTTAAGATAGAGTCTACCCTTCCACATCCGTGGGTTTAGTGCTCTGATGAGGAGTATCTTCAAAGACTTAAAGAGTAGCACTTTTACCTTTATAGCTTGACCAAGACCATTGCACTGGCGGTTTGCGACCCGGTGGGCGGTTTCTCTGTTCATTGCGTTCTTTCTATAACCGTTGATTAGATCTTCTTTAGATTTTTATTTGGGAGAGGTTGCTGATTACTACTGGGCATATTCAGCTTCGCCGGGTTTTTGGGGGCGGCGAGCAACTTAAAAGGGTTCCTTTATCCGTGAAACGAAGCACCGTCAGAGCTTTTCTAGAGGGAACGGAATCACGCACTTTAGTGCGTGTCCCTGTGCCCTACTAGATTCTTCGAGGGTTCGGATCGGAATGGGAGCGGAACAACCCAAGGGGGCCTCTAAAGGCTAGGACCTCGGCTCGGATTGATTCAGAATAAAGCGCAATGAACTAGAAACTCTCTTGTTACGTCACAAGACGCTCGTGCTAGTGGCCGAAACCTTATGCTTACTTTTAACAAAATTTGAAAACTGCATACAAAATAATGTTACCTAAAATTTCATCCTTGTACTCTATAGTTCTTATTTCACTTGTTTAAAGTTCAAAGTTGTGCCACAGTGGCTTTTGGATGTTGCCAAGCTAATTTTGTCTGAAGCTACGGAAGAGACAAGTTTCTAATTACACGTTTCAAACTTTATTAGTTAGGATCGTTGAAGCTTTAATCAAATGTTTTGCCAACTATTATTAGAATTTATTAATTACCACCACCTGGTTTGCCAGCATGTCTGTTATAATGATATTAACTTGTTAAGTATAGTATAACGTTTCCTTCCCACATAATGTAAACACTATTACATTTTTACTAAGACTTTTTTAACGAGTCCGCATTGTCAGCTACCTTGAGCGTACCTACTCTCGTTACGGTCTTTAAAGGTCTTACATAGATTACTCAGACTTACTTAAAGCTTAATTCATTATAATAAGTAGTTTTATGCCTGATTTGAAATATAATAATCATATTTTAAAAATCTGTAACTAAAAAATCGCACGTCTGCGTAGCACTAAAATATGATCGATCGTTCGTGAGATCGTTAAACCATCAAAAAAAAAACACACACACACACACACACACACATATAAAATATATTGCCTTTTAAAGAAATATTTATTATCAGGAAAACAGTAGTAAAGAAAATATTACGTATCTGGCTAACGGTGAGCACTTGCACAGACATAACCTTGTAGCCAGGATCTTACATCTCATCAGCAACTTGCTCTTCGATATGGTATTGTAGAATCTGAGGTGCCGTACTATAAGTACAAGCCGGTGCCAGTTCTCGAAAATGGTAATGCCACGCTCTACTGGGATCGATCTGTTATCACGGACAGGACTATTATTGCCAATAAGACTGATATCGTGTTGACAGATCGATTGAAGCGCCAGGCAATCAATGCCTATAGATATCACCATCCCGCATGACGAGAACCTTGTGACAGCCGAGAAGGACTCACTTACTAAGTACCTTGACTTGTCTCATGAGGTGACCGCTATGTGGGATGTGGATTCGCCGATCACTGTTCCCATAGTCGTACCTGCAAACGGCCTTATGGCGAAGAGTCTCGACATTTCAAGAGACTTTCGCTGGATGGCTGGATCAAGGGTCAGATACAGAAGGCAACACTCCTGAATACGGCACGCATTGTCAGGAGGTTTCTTTCTCTGCAGCCTTAATCACCAGTAGCTTGAGTCTTGCTCTGTTGCTGGCAGCGTTCTAGGCTTAGGTTTTTATAAAAGTTGTATTCTTGTATGATATTTTGTTATATTTAATTTTTTATATAATTTTTAATTAAGATTTGAAATAAATATAGAGTGAATAATAATAATAATAATAATAATAATAAAGAAATATTTATTAGCCCTGCCTCGCTGCTGGTGGTACTTTAGAATTAGGTTTTTATAATGTTTTATTGTTTTTATATTAAAATATTGTAAAAATCTAGTTTTAAGAAAGAAAATAAATAAAGAGTATAATAATAATAGCTTGGACTCTGGTCCCGATGCCAGTGGACCCCTAATTTTTTATATTTTTAAATGTTTTATTTATTTTGTTTAATATTTAAAAATGTAAATTTATATGAGAAAAAATAAATGAAGATAATAATAATAATTTTAAACCAAAATTAAAAAAAACAACTACTGCTCAATCAAATAACTCTCCGCGCGCCATTCCAAGTGCAGAGGTGCCCACACACTTGCCGCGATTTCACGTTGAACAGCGATAGATAACCTTTGTATCAAAAATGACTCGGAGCGAGGAATGACTTGGCCTGTGAACCCCAACAACCAGTTGTTTTTACAAACAAATAGTTTGTGAGTACCGTAGTTACCGTAGTTACCAGTAGTTACCGAATACTTCTCGTGCTTTCTCTGAGCTGCCACTTCAGCAGCAGCTGCTGCTATCCTTATGGTGCGACCAACGTGCGAAGCGGCAAAAGTGCTAACACATGTGGCGTCCCAGAGCAGGCGCTTGCCTTTTTGCCAAGGCACAAGGGTTAAGCCATCAGATCTTTTGCCATCTGACCGACTAAGGCCTGGTGGCTCCAGCACACATGGAAAGTTTGCCGAAACTAGCGCCCTCAAGATGATATCATTGAGGGCATAATGGCGTGGAAATCTCCCTGCACAACGGCAACAGCTCAAGGCGTGGTGACCGTTGCTCTCCACCATAGAGCCACAGATGCATACATGAGGTTCACAAACATCGCAGCCTAGGCGGAGAGCTACGGCGACCCGCATAGAGTCGTCATCAAAGAAAGTTCCCAGATTTGGAGAGGGAAGCGCGTGTAGCCAAGCCCCGGACTCTGGCCTTGATACCGAAATAAGCCTTGCCCTATTTACACCCACAGCCCTTTCCAACCGGCAGTCAAAAACCCTCTTCACCCCTACATCGTCCCACAAGCGCTGATGGTCTAATTTTTCGGGCACGCTCGAACCAGGGTTGAGTGCCAACCAAGCGGCCTGTGCATCAGAAGCGAACAGTATTGTAGCCTTGCAGCCATCTAAAGAAAAGAATTCAGTAACAAGGTCAACGACCCCAGCTGCTGATGCCAGGAAGGTCGGCAGACTCACGTCCCTTGCACGCCGTAAGCCCAAACTACCGTTCCGAATGGGAAGAGAAACGAGGTCCTATTGGTCAGTATTAAGGGGGTCATTCAGCAGACACTCAACCGTCTCCTTCAACAGTGAGTCAAAGGAATCAATGTGCTTGGGGCAAAGCCAAGTCGGAACCGTGCACAAAAAATAGTTCAACTTAGGAACTGCAAAGTAAACCTCAGCAAAAGCAGTGCAACGTGTGCTAGAAGATTTTTAAGCCTTTCCTTAGCAGACAGGAGAAGCTGCCTTCTTACCGCAAAGGCTTCAGGAATCGCTACCGAAAAAATAGGTATTCGTGTATTCGTTATAGAGTTTCTCGTTATATATAAAGAATAGAGATATGGCACCCTCTCCCTGACTTCATTCAACAACACATCGCGGTCAACAGAATTAAAAGCATTTTTAATATCCAGCTTAATAATTACTCAATCTGCGTTCCCGGCATCCAAAGAAAATGCTCGCGCCGCATAAATAGCAGCCTCACAGCTTACTCTTGAATCAAACCCTAGCTGACAAGTTCGCAGTTGAGAGGTCTTTACCTCTTAGAAAGCTTCGATATTCCGTCGTATTCAACCGTAATGAGCGACAACGAATTTTTTACACCAAATAGTTGTGTGTTTCGGCCGGATATTGAACAGACTTTTCGAATATTCATTGAATTTGTAATGCGCACCGTACTAAAAGGGTTGAAAATATATATTTTTGGTTACAATAATATTTTCCTGCTTTTTCGCTGCTACTTTCGTCACAGTCCAATGCGCTTGAATATTTATAACAAAAGTTTTTAAAATATTTTCATGAGATCCTTGTCGAGAGATAGATAGTATCAATAGCGATCTTGCTGGACAGTGCTTGCTCCTTTTTTATGACGCAAGTGCTGTCTGGATTTGGCAGTTTCGGACAGTGATTTTTTAATTTATTGGTTTAAGGGAAAACCGAAAACGATGTCGCGGCAGCCCAAAAAGGAGATGGCGGGACGACCTTGACTCCCATCTAAAAGATTGGTCACTTGTTGCTTAAAATAGAACAAGATGGAAAGAGGTTAGGGAGACCTTTGCACTGCAGTGAGACACTACAGGCTCATGATAATAATAATAAAAAAGAAAAAAGGAGCTTAATATAACACTAGTAAATATGTATAAAGCATTAAGTTTGTACATAAGCTAACAAAGTTTCCACTGCAAAAGAAATACAAACTGTCGAGTAGACATTAAACCAGAAACTCAGTCAATGATCGAACGGTACCAAAATTTATTTTTTATTTTACTAAGAAAAACAATTAAAATACAAATAAATACTACAAAAAATTAAATTAATAAATAAATGTTCACAGGTAAACGAGTAAACTGTCGTTCACACATTTCAAAATTATCATCATCACCTTATTTTTATGTCCCCACTGCTGGGTCATGAGCCTTCTCTATGAATGAATAGGGAGAACGGAGGGCCATACACCACCATGCAGGCCCAGTGCGCATTGGTGGTTGCTAACGACTGCTAATGCAGCCGGGACCAACGACTTAACGTGCCTTCCGAAGCACGGAAGAGCTCGAGATGATAAATATTTGGTCACCCATCCGATGACGGGCGTTTGTGATAGTTGATTAACCTTAGCACTTGCAGACCGGGCGCGTAAACCACTGCACCATCGAACACCAATTTCCTTCTTTATTATTTACGCCGTCTTCGTTACAAATAGACTTTTTGAATTTATAAGAACTAAGACAAAAAATATCTAACTGTTGATAAACATGATCTTATGGTAAAGCGGTTTTGGCATAATTGGTGCGACACAGAGGCGGGGCAAAAGTTTTAACTGACCTCAGGCAGGACATTTTACATTTATAAAAGACTAGTTGTTGCCCGCGACTTCGTTCGCAAAGACTACAGTAAAAAAAATGAACTTTTTGACAGGTGCTAAAAGTTTCTCTATTCACTAATCTGACGGCTGCTTTGCTTTGTTTGGACAACGCAATATAAAATTTGGACGTGGCCGTGGGGACCGAAAACTTACTCCCTAAATGTGAAATGGTATTGTTAGTGTCTATTTTCCAATATTACTGACGTTGTAAAAGATAGGAATAAAAGAAATTCCCTTGCTGAGTTTCTTGCCATTTTTCCACGCATATCAGCCTACCACAAAATGTCAAATTTCCTCAATACACTTTGAACTTTATACTTATGATATGTTTTTGTTTTGTTTATATAATTTTAACGCAAATTATGTTGCGAAACAGAAGAGTGCAGGTTCAAATCCTGCTCGTGGAAATTTTTTCAACATTTGTGTTTTTGTAATTTGTTTCGCAACATAATTTGCGTTAAAATTATATAAACAAAACAAAAACATATTATAAATAGCTTGCCTACTTCTTAACTGATCTTTAGTATTTGTAAAAATATTATGATCAGATGTTAATGACGGTAGTTGTTGACATTGAATTGGCGCCTTTGGCTTTCAAAGTAAAAAAGTAAATAGTGTTGAATAGATTCGGCGGGCTGGTTAGAACCACGATAGCTCAATTGGAAGAGTACCTGACCCGGTATATCAGAAGGGTGTAGGTTTAAATCTTGCTCGTGGAAATTTTTTTCAACATTTGTGTTTTTTGTAGTTTTGAATACGTGTATGTGCAAGCGTCTGTACAACGTATTAAAATACGGTAAACCGTTAACTTAAATTAACCGAATGGCGTAAAGATTTTTATAAGAGCCTTATCTGTAAGTAATTAGCTTATTACTGTCCCACTGCTGGGTAACTTTTGCCAATGCGGGTCGGTAATCCGGGCTATGCATCGAAAATACGAAACGACATGGGAATCGAACCCGGAACCTTCGGGTATCGGGCCGATTTTCCACACGGCCACCGAGGTAAATTTGTATCATCTGTAAATAGAAAATAAACATTGTGCTTATTTAAATTTCTTAACTATGTGTACCTTACATTAACTTCTGATTAGTTAAATAGTTACATCTTAAATAGGACAAGTTAAACGAGAATACTGAAACTCCCTTTGTACTGAAGAGGTTTCAATAAGCCCTAGTTAATTTGTCACCATATTTGTCGAGGTTGGTACAGAAAACAATGGAAGCTCAACGGCATAAGTAGGTATCTAGAGTATCTCTAGCAGGTTAACCCAAAAACAGGCGTTGTAGTCGTGCGATTTGTGATTAATCCATTGATAAATGATAAAGATAAGATAAAAATATTTTATTGCTACAAAAATTACTACTTCTGATCTTAAGTTTTTTTTAAACTAAACTTAAATTGACTTAATTAAAGATATTGTGTATTTGTAAGCAATGGGTACCAGTCTCAGCAAGATGCTGAGCTAGGCTCAGCGCTGACTTTCAGTCTGGCCCCTGGGATGGGTGGTCGGAACGGGATGAATAAAGGAGAATAGATGGATGCTTGTGAGGTTTATTTGATTAAAAGTTTATTTTTATACGTGTTGATAAAAATTGCGACTGTCAAAGCTTTTCTTGCATTTAACAAAATAATTTATTTTCTAAGATTCTTTTGAGTAGTGGAAAGCGCGGTGATTAATTATTGACTTATTATAACTTAAAGTTCTGTATGTGTTTATGTATATTTTTTTAATTTAGTTGAAAAGAAAGAAGTAAACGCTGAGTCTTGCCGCATCTATGGTCTAGTGCCGGGTGCGCTTTATTTGATAGAAAATTAAATGATCTAATTTTATCTGATATAACGTTCATTTTATATAATTTTTACTTCAAATAAATACAGTTCCTATAATTACATTTCGTATAATTATTGTTTGATATATAATACAGGTGCTATAAAAGCATTTTGTATACCAGTCATGGGATATAAAAATCATTTTATTTAGTGCTTAAATGTTATAACTTTTATGAGATATAACAATAATTTGCTATAAAAAATTGGAATTTATTTCTACTTTAGGGCGAATCCGACTCAGTCAACCTCTCACACCACGTGGTACTTGTCTGCCCTACCCCTAGAGTGTAATTCAATAAGGCGGAGACGCGGAGGGCGGCAGCCCTCGACACACCGGCGGCCGGGCCCTCCGTAGCGGCTGAGGCCTTCGGCGACCAGCAAGCCGAAGCTGCGAAGGAGACCGTGGGCGCCTGTGTCTTGTTACGCCAGGGTGGAGGGGCTGCCTACCCGTAGCGTCAGAGCACACGCAAACCTAATTGCATGCTGCATGCCTGCATGCTGCATGCCTGCTTGCTGCATGCCTGCATGCTGCATGTCTGTATGCTGCCTGCCTGCATGCTGACTGTCTGTATTCTGCATGCCTGTATGCTGCCTGCCTGCATGCCTGCATGCTGCATGCCTGCATTTGACATTTTTGCTGTTTGATGTAGGGCAGGCGTTATACGATATGAGACTTAAATATAAGTTCTCAATTTTACATTGAATAATAATTATAGCATTTGAATAGTATATAAAATGAACTTTAGAGATGGTGATTGTTATATCAAATGAAATAAGATAATGTAAATTTATATCAAACGTAAACTATATTAAATGAGTTGTTATACCACAAAAGCATTATATTAGGTGATTTTATATAATTTAAATGTTAGATTAAATATACTTATAACAAAATTTCTACACTTGTTTATAATATTTGAACATTATATGAAATGAAGTTTAGAGTTATTGATTGTTATATCAAATAAAATTAGATTTCGTGAATTTATATCAAACGTTTATTATATGAAATGAGTTGTTATATCATAAAAGATTATCTTAAATGAATTTATATCACTTAAATGCTATATCAAATATACTTATACCAAACATTACACACCCTCTAGTGCCACTAGATTTTATAATTTTGTTTAACTTAAAAAGAAGCTAATATTTAGTTTTATTTCATAAACGAATATAGGAGACGTAGACAAAAAAAGTGAGCGAAGTAAACGATAAGCATCGATAAGCTGCGCCCTTGTCCCGTCTCGCCCGAGAGTGTGGAGCTGGCGTAACAAAAACATTGAAACTTAAGCAAGGTATCAATAAAATAACCTCCATAGAGCATAAATTAATTAAAACGCTATCCTATATACGTTAAATTATTCCAACGCTCGTCTGCATAGTCACCCTGAATAATCTGTCTGACAAACTTGGCGTGGGTAACCACTGGTTCTTGTTGCAAACTTGCTTATATAGTTCTGACGAAATGAAATCCTAGTTACAGAGTAGTGACACAACACAAATTTGTTTCGAACAAGTGTATTGAGTACACTTCGGTGAGGTGTATAGTGATGCTACTAGCTTTGGATGTTGCCATAGATTGTTCGGAAAATTTGATATACATTTTTTTATAAGAATAACCAAACTCCTGTCTTATTTTTTGGAGCAAATACCTAAACAGAGATAAATAAACACACCTTTGGTAGTGACGTACATAACTACGTAACAAACTATCATCGATGCTCTGTAAGCTGTAAGCTGCCCCCCGACCGCCTAACTCTATCGCCATCGCTCTCGCTATCGCGCTCTATAGTTTATGGCGTCATCTTGTCATTTCAAAAGCGATATGAAAGCAATATCGTTAGCTATAGCCTATAGCTTTCGATATTGCTTATATACCACTTTCGAAATGACAAGATGACGCAATAAACTATAAAGCGCGATAGCGAGAACGAGACGAACGAACGAGAATAACATGAACAAAAGCGAGATGGCCCAATGTGAAAAACAAAACAGGAAATTTTCTGTTTGAATAAATAAATCTGATATAATACCCTAGCACACCAAAAATTACTCTTTATTATTATAATGGTACAAGTAAATTATAAAAAAAACCGTACAAAGCTCTGAAAAATGGGTTGAGTGTTAGAAACCAATTTGTTGCCATATCGTCCCAGGTAACAGCTCCTGAAAAACATATTTCATCTGGGAACACCGGATAAAGCAATACGGATCACAGTTTTAAAGTGATCAATAGTTTACTTTACGGCCAAATAAAATTCAAATTACAATATACTCTGTTGACCTTTTATCAGCACGATAAAGCGGATGGCTATCGTTAAAAAAAATAATTTTACGGCCACGCACTGTAGGCAAGGCAATGGGACAGAACTGGGGGCACTAAACACTTGTGTGTAAAACACCGTCGTATAGCTACTGCGAGTGGGGTTTTCTTTTATATCTTAAATAATAATAAAATATAGTGAAAAAATCAAATGCCTACCCGACCTAGCCAGGAATCGAACCTGGGTCTTCCGCAATCCGGGCGGCTGCACTGACCAATATGCTGCTACCGGGAAGGCTGACGTAAGCACTGAATTGTTTCACTACTTTGATTTTGACTGCTTTTAAGCGGCACAAGTTTAGATCTTCCTCTAGTGCTAACTAACCTAACTTTTGCGTTTCCGACTTATAGGGATTAGTTATTAGGTTCATGCCCTGGAAGGGGCGGATGGTTATGTGGGGTTCTCTTCCCAGGTCCTGCCTCCTTGCCCAGGCCCGACGGCCTGGACAGGGAGAAAGAGAGGCCTATCCACTAAAACTACAGGTTTTACAATCACCAGTATTCACCCTGTTCCCTGCCGCCAGAGGCAGCACGCCCAAGGATGTTTAAGCGTGCTCTAGACGTCCTGACCTTTAGGCAGTTGCCGGACTAAAACCGTCGCCTTTTGAATGCAGGAGAAAATGTATAAGGCATACCACTGCGCCCGGGGAGATACAGATGATTTATGTGCATAAATAATAATTGGTTGTGTGCATGGGACTCTCCTCCTTGAAACTCCTAGAAAACTGTTACCTAACATAATTTAGGTAGAACTTACCTAAAACTTGGGGGTTTCCGTAGGATTTTATTGAAATAATAATAATGTGTTCATCAACAGTATAACAGAAAGATATTTTTTGAAGAGAAAAAATAATCCTAAGTAAACATAAAGCAAGCTAAAGATTAGCAAAGAAAAGATAAGATAAAAAAGTCTTTTGCTTTGTGTAAAACTCCAGGAAATCTAAATGTAAGCCTAAACCTACCTGACTTAAAATAGAATTTGCAGTTGCATTCACTCGCTTTTATTAAGTCAAGAAACGAACTGAGTGGATAGTGTTTTGCAGTTTGCAGTCGACAATGGCGGTTTCGAGTTGCACTTATTTCAAACATTGAAGTAACAACAATTTTTCTTAGACGTTAGATATTAAAGGTTATATGGAAAATTGCTTTCTTAAAAATCAAATGTTAAATATTTGTAAAAATATTTATTTCTCGTTTCTTTCTCGGTCTTGTCTTGGTCTGTTTAAAAGTTGGTTTAATGCTCTAAGGTTTAGATACTATAAAATACCTTGAACATAATTCAAGGTGTTGTTTATTATCTAAACAGACAATGCTGACTACTAAAGCAGGTACACGTATTAGGTACATGAAAAGTTGGACAGGGTGCCAAATTCTTGGTAACTCATGTATCTGTGTTGGTTTCATAGGCCGATAATAAGGTTCTTTTCGACTCTCTATTGTGAGCTGCGACGATGGAAGTGGGCAAGGGTTTGATCACTAGCCCGTGAACGGATGCTATCTGAGTTACCCGAGAATTACGCATTCATCCACCAATCACAGAAGCAAGACTGACATGAAGAGCAATGGTTCAGACTGCTCAGACATATAATTCATGGTGGTCGGACCTTAGACATGAGGCAGCGATGGGAAAGAAGCCGATAAAAAATTGGGATATTTGCAAATAATGGAAAGCAACCATAATCTTTCTTAATATCTTATATAAATTCACTACTACATTTTATGGATTTAATTTGTTTCTGATATAAACTCGGCTACATAACACTCATGGCAACAACTAAAATAAACTTCCTTTCTGCTTTGTTCTTGATTATGCCATCAGCTCTAGTACATCCCCAGTAGTTACCAGGCAAGTCTTAATGCCAAGGAATTTCCATCGTTGATGCGCTGAAATAAAACAAATGGCCGACAATAAATGTACAAACAGGGGTGCCAGCTAACAAATAGTACGGGTTAATGTGAGAACTTACTAAAGAGGATCCCGTTAATTAATACGCATTGTGAACGATTTATCTCTTAGCATGGAGCTCTAATAGCGGATGAAACGGAAGCTTGACAGTCCATTAGAAATCAATTAGATGTAACCCGAGATGTGTAGTGGATAAGTGAACAAAGCGACTAGCAATTCTCAGTTAGACCGGAAGAAAATCTAATCGTCCATGGGGTTCTGAAGGTGGTATTTTGAAAACAGTTTAAAAACATTATGCTTTCTTGGTTGAGATAACAACAATCAGTTTTGATGGCCAGAGCTGTAGTCAGTTGTTTTCTGAAGTGGGGAGGAGAACAAAAGAAGTTCAATAGAAGAACAATAATATTAATATTAGTCTTGTTGACCCCTCTAGTAATATGAAACTCGAAGTAGAAATTAGTCTACGCCAGTAATCTAATGTGGCCATGGGAATTTAACTACGATTTCTCGTATAGAACCCGAGAATGCCCTATGCTTATCGTTTCTAAAAATAGATTTCAAACAATTAACGGTTCCAAACTTAAATTGTGTAGCTCCTATGAATTTGATATAATTTTACAAGTAATTCAATCCGAGTTTCGAGGAAAATTATCAAATTTCTAGGGCTGTTATTATTCGGCAATAATTAGCAAAATAGTACCTTTGTTAGAATCATGAGTTTGTGATAATGATTTCGCAGAACCAAGCTGTTTGTAACGGTATAACTTCGATATCTTAACTAGGTACTCTTCTTAATATCTATCAAATTATAATGTAAATTAAATTATTTGGTATCTTCTTTGCTTAATTACGACTCCGAAACATTATTGAGTTGTCAACTGTCGATTTAGTTTTGTTCCTAAAAGTAATAATGTGTGTAAAATAAAAAAGTTTTTATCATCACACATAGTATGAGTATTATCCAAACTAAATGTCGAAACTTTCAAGTTTGGAAATTGACATCTGTCAAAGTAATAAATTCACGGCACTCACGGCACAGTTAATAATGTGCTCACGGCACTCAAGCGGCGAGAGAAAATTCAAATGTCAAGAAACATTTTTATTCGAGTAAAGTTCAGAGGCGCTCATGGCCTGCCTTCGGTCTAAGTCAGGTTGTACTATCTAAGTTTGGTGTAGTGACATTCAATTGAATACATTCAGATTTATGTGTTGTAGAAGTGAGACAATTTAGTTTTTTGGAGAGTGTTTAGTGTTGGCTGCCTTTTGCCTTTACAGTGTAAAGGTTCACCGGACTTATTTAGAGGTGGCGACAAGTTTAAGGAGTACGGAGCCGTGCAATCGAAACATCTTAAAAGGTAAGTTTTCTAGAAGGGATGGCATCACTCAAGCGCGTCCAAGTCTCCATTTGCATTAGATTCTCAGAGTAATTTGGGTCGAATCGAGAGCGGAACAACCCGACGGTGCCTCTAAGGGCTAGGACTTTGGCTAGGGTTCAGCGGGTGGTGAGGGTGGTGGGGAATCGTGCCCGGGTATATCTCTGTATCTGTATAAAGCGTGTGTGAACCGGGTCGTCGTACTCTTGTTCTACGAGTACAATGTCTTGGGCCTATGCGACTGCGCATGTTTAGTGTACTGTTGTAATGTGCTACTCCTCCTGTGAGGAGGCTACAAAAAATTAAAAAAACGCTCTACACTTACACTACACTACACTATTAAAATAAAATTAAACAAAAGGTTATTGATTTAACTTCTTGAAAATAAAAATATTGCAAAAACAATAAGGGTACCAAGAGTCCTGAGGTCAGTTTGGTCGACAAAAGTAACTACTTGATAAAAAACAATAATAAAATGAGGAGAAAAAATACAAAGGGGTGGTTAGTAGGTAAGATATCTGTAATGTAATGTAATGTAATGTACAGAATACCTCTAATGGGTAAACCGTATCTGTATCTGTCGTAGAAGAGTCCGGAGTGCGCTACTTCGTCAGCCTAGTTCCTTCTTTAATGCATCTTGTCTGGCCCTTTCTCACCAGCCTAAACCCTAGGGAAGGCCATTTATTTTCAAATTGTTTCAATTTATCTAAAGCAAGGTCATAGAATTTGTAGTCTTTCTTATACTTAACTAAAAAATGCTGATTGCCATGTGAAATGATGCTTTATATTGTGAACTATGTAGTTTAAGGGTTTTAGAATCCGTCAAATTGTAAAATAAAGCCTTTCTAATGGTAAATAAATGTTCAGTAACAATTAATATGAGACTTTGATTGAGAAAATTAATCACAACATCTTTGATTCCAGGGCCGCTCCGACCACGTGTCGGACAAGGTTCTAACCTCTTGTTACCACGGAGACCATCTTCAAAGAGAATAGCATAGAAATGTGGTTTTTAATAATTAATTAAAGTTGTAAAAATAAAGTAATTAAATAAATAAAATGTACCTTTTCAGGGAATTAAACTTCACTTATGCCGAACGCCAATATCTTTGAAATACGTCTCCGGGTGCAGAATTTCGAGTCACACGGTAACAGGGGTTTTCTCCTTTTATTGCCTTGGATTACTTCAAATAGATTACAGTGCTTTTTGAGAAAATACGGCGTAATTCGAGTCAGGCGGCGATCTCTAGTCTCCCAGATCGATTAAGTTTCCTTAGTCCTTTTTGACAGTGACGTCACATGTTTGCTTGTCTCATAATGCGAGTCACAAAGCATAAAGGGATATGCCAGCCTTTAAGAAGGGTAAAATATATGTGTACGTTGAAAAATTTGAATCTATCGACATCGCCCGCCGTCATCAATAGAAAATCCAAATCGAAATATTAATTATCAAAACATACTATATTATTAATCAAAACATACTAGAAAGCTCTGCATCAAAGTAATTTCTTTTAATAAAAATTATTAATTGCCGAAAAATTCATAAAGTTTACTTTTTAACGAATCTAACTGCAAATCTGTAAAGTACAAGGTACAATGAAAACTACGCTTTAAATCGATATACCCGTCTCTATTGATCAGAGATAACCGGTAACGACTGACACATGACGCCTGTCACTTGTCACCATTATGTATAAACAACATGACACTGTTAAAGACAGAATGGATGGCCCAATCCTGAAACATTGGATCACGAGTCACGTGATTTCAGGAACTCTGGCCGCTACATAAATAGTGTATAAATTGAATAATGAAAGGGAATGTAATTAAATTAAATATCAAATTGAAATTATAATACTACATACAGCTTGCAAGCTTTACTGTACTAAATATTAAATGTATGTAAGTATGCAATTAACATGTCTTTATTATCGTGCTTGAGTACAAAACGTAGCCACAAAAGCGATTTGACAGTGACGGTAGCGCGCCGACCGTAATCACCACATTGTAACCGCATTAAAAATCTACCAAATCCCCAGAACAAACACTTCAATTAATAGTCGAGTGACTTTAAACAGGATTAGGAGCCGAAACTCCCAAGCTGGGATTGTGCAGATTAACAAAGATACCGGAGACAACATCCGAGCATTACCGCTGTAAGGCGATTAGCTGACTCGTCGCCGACAATAGATTCACCTAATGATATTGATATTCAACGGTATTGTACTATGTTCTATGTGATGTTGGGAGCGGAGAGGGTGGATTAAAATTGCCGAGTATTTTGATAATCGCCGTTTTTAATTACAAAAAAGGTTGGTAAACCTTTTGGAGTGTAACACATTTAACGGATTTACTCGCGTTGATTTGACTTATTATGACGACGGACACTTCAAGCATTTGAATGAATTTTACTTATCGTCATAGGGTAAATCCCAAGCCACTAAAATACTATGGCTAAAGTAATAATATAGGTATGTAGGTGTAGCCACTACCCTACGACTACGACTACCCAGTCTTACGAGGGGAGGTCAATAAGTTCGCGGAATGGAGGGGTTGGTGGGGATAAATTTACTCGTCCAGGTAGGCACCAGTTAAGCACCTCATTAAGAGTATATATACCAAGTTTGAACCTAATCGGGTCATTAACTTTTGAGTTATCGACCTGCAAACAACTAAATCGGGAAGAAGTCAGCCAGTATGGAGAAAATTGAACACCGTGCCGTTATTAAGTTCCTTACCAAGCAAGGAAAATCCGCTCAGACGATTTTTCAAGAGCTGTTAGCGGTTTACGCCGACTCTGCCCCTGGTAAAACCATGGTTTACAAGTGGCATGGTCTTTTCAAACAAGGAAGGGAGTCCATTGAAGACGACCCCCGCTCCGGACGGCCAATTGAGGCCACCACACCGGAAATCGTCGAAAAAGTAGAAAAACTTGTATTGGAAGATAACGGGACAGTACTACGCTTCTTTACTGGAAAGATTGAAAGAAGCCATTAAGGAAAAAAGAAGAGGAAAACTGTCAAAAGGTGTGCTCCTTTTGCACGACAATGCACCCGTCCACACGTGCCATGTTGCGACGGCTGCTATTCACCGATGCGGCTTTGAACAATTAAACCACCCACCATACAGTCCAGACTTGGCCCCCAGTGACTATTATTTATTTCCAAAAATGAAGAAAGAGCTGCGTGGAAAGAAATTTGACGACGATGAAGAAGTCAAGTCGGCAATTTCGGCCTATTTTGACACCAAAGACAAATCATTTTTTTTCGATGGTATAAACAAGCTATTTGAGAGATCCGAAAAATGTATTAGGGTTAAAGGAGAATATATTGAAAAGGAAAAATAATTTGGTGTTTAATTTCAACCTCCTTCTCTCTCATTCCGCGAACTTATTGACCTCCCCTCGTACATTAAGTTTTGAGGTTGACTATAACGTTCACTATTTATTTTTTTGTTTTTTAACAGGGTTCGATATAAAAACAAAACTTTGTGAGTGTCTCTGAAAAAGACTCGTTCGTTTGTGTGTTATTAATTTATGTTTATTGTGTTGATAGTTAAAAAAGACAATAATTCTATAGTCCATAATAAATTTTCATTTGACGAATGTAAAGTCCATGAAAATTACACTCTCCATACATGTTCGGTGTTCCCATTGCAGATTACAGTAAAGAAATGGATTAACTATTCGAAGCTTATACTTTGTTTATTTGCAAGGCCCACAGTATGATCGGGAAACTGGCAGCTGAAATTAATACTAGGAGGTTGCCGTTTAGCCGGCTGTCTCCAGCGGTTTGTTCAATTAAGAGAACAACTATCGAGCCGGGATATCTCTCCGCCAAATGGGAGACTCGCTGTTAGTTTTTGTTTCTTCGCAAATGATACACTTTTGCCGAGTTTCTTTTGTTATTTGTGCTCCTCTACGTAACTGTCGGCGCAGTCATTAATTAGAAACGATTTAAAGGAACGGTGAAGTTTG
Source organism: Eudonia truncicolella (assembly GCA_949315975.1). Taxonomy (NCBI): domain Eukaryota; kingdom Metazoa; phylum Arthropoda; class Insecta; order Lepidoptera; family Crambidae; genus Eudonia; species Eudonia truncicolella. The sequence goes on along the minus strand of OX438837.1, from coordinate 12,709,760 downwards.
ACTACTTAATAAAATAATATATAAATTAAATTAAATTTACAAGTAACATAGGACAAACAGTGTTGCCTTTGTGAATTCGGTCAAAGTGCAACAGAACACGTCAACTGCGTTAGATATCTCGTTAAGAGTGCGCAACGTTCGGGTGAAAGGAGCCTCCTTCAAAATATTAGTTCGCGCCCGCGGAATTGCGAATAAAGGCGGCCGTCGTCGCCGCCACACGAACCGATCTGGCACGCACAGCCCTATCGCCTGCAACACGGCTTGGTTGAACACTCGCCCTCTCAATAACTTGAACACATAAGTAGCTAGGCTGAGTCCTCGTACAACTTCTAATCTATTGTATCCCACCATACCGAGTACAAATAGTGATGGATACATCATTGGATAAAAGGGGTAGACGCCATACAGCTTGAGGTACAGAAACCTAGTAAATTTGTTCTGTATTTGCTCTACCATCAACTTGTATTTAGTTTCGTGTGGTGACCAAATACATGCATTGCATGCCAAGTGGCTTTTCACTAACGCCTCATATAAAGCTCTTACGGCATTTAAATTCGTGAATCTTTGAGATTGGCGCAACACAAATCCCAAATTCCGGTACGCCTTTTTACAAACTTTGACTATGTGTCCTCGAAAATTGAGATCCGAAGCGAAATTAACTCCAAGGTCTTTTATGTCCTTTACTCGTTGCATTGGAGTGCCACTGAGACAATATTGAAATTCTGAAGGCTCTCTTGACAACGTGAACGACATTATCGAACATTTGGAAACATTAAAGTGAAGCCGGTTAGTTTGACTCCATTTCACCACTCTATCAATATCCGCTTGCAGCCTTTCGCAGTCCGACTGGCTTCTAATTTCCAGTACCAATTTCAGGTCATCCGCAAAAAGAAGGCAAGTTGATTCCGAGACGACGTCAGGTAAATCATTTATCATTAAATTAAATTCTAAGGGCCCTAAATTGCTTCCTTGACTGACCCCAGACCTAGTGAAGTATGGCTCAGATTGATGCCCGCTCCAGTCCACATATTGGCGTCGGTTGCTTAAGTAACTGGCGAAAAAAGAAAGCGTTTTCGGCGTAAAGCCCAATAGAGCCAGTTTGATGAGTAATACGTCATTATCGACGGTATCGAAAGCCTTCCGAAAATCAAAATATGCAACATCGACCTGAGCCCCAGAATCCAATGCGGGTACTAATTGCATCATCAACTGCAGCAGATTGCTCGTGGTGCTACGCGCAGGACAGAACCCATGTTGTGCGTCCGATAATTGGGCACTCACCTGCGAGTAAACAGAGTGATAAATTGCGGATTCGAACACCTTAGCTGGTGTACATAAAATAGCAACCGGTCTATAGTCACTTGCATTCGCTCCCTCTCGACCCTTTGGCACTGGCACCACTCTGGTCAGCTTCCATTCATCCGGAAACATTTCGTTTTTGAGACATGTATTAAAGATATGCAGGAGTGGCGCCGCTAATAACTTGTGACAATCTCTGAATATAAAAGGCGGAATACCGTCGGGCCCCGAGGATTGCTTGGGCTTGAGCTTTGCCAAAGCACGCTTAACGTCGTCCAGTGACAGCGCATGCACCTGCACCCGTGCCGCGCTAGCCGGAGCCGCAGCGCTCGCCGTAGCCACATCCAACGCTGCCGCCTCCGGGTTGTACACAGAACAGAAGTAATCAGCAAATTCCCTCGCACATTCGATCCCAGATAGAACGCGACCGTCTTTCATTAATTTTTGTCTGTTCACACTCCCTCTCTTTGTTTTAACAAAATGCCAAAAAGATTTCGGGTCCTTTGCTAGGTTATTTTGCACTTGATCCCTATATAGATTGTGAGCCAAATCTAGTGCTCTCCTAACTCGCGCTCTACACTCTGAAAACTCTTCATAGTCCGATTTCAAATTACTCTTTTTATACCTCTTGTGCATCTTGTACTTCAACTTAATATCAGCTATGATGTCTGCCGTGTACCACTCCGGATAGTTATACCTCGACTCCAAGGTCGCTGGCCTTTTACTTGGAACGCTATATTGTATAGCATTGTTAATTTTAGAATAAAAATAACTCACCGCTTCGTAAGGATTGGTAAATAAATATAACTCACTCCAATCTATGTCATTGAAATAACTATACAAAAGTTGGAAGTTGGCTTTTCTAAAATTCCATTGGTTATTTTGCGGAGGAAGCAATTGTTCTCTTCCACCTATTTGTATGCCGGGTTCCATCGCCGACACTCTGACCGCGAGTGGCGGATGGTACTTATCTACCGGTTGCAAGCCCTCGGCTTCTCTAACCGTCAATGTGCCGCATACGCCATCTCCACATAAAACTAAATCCAACTGTCTATCATTACAATTCGGTACTCCGTTGCACTGACTAAACTCACAAAATGACAACAAGTATTCATAATAGTTAAAGATCTCTATATTAGCGGAATATAAGTTAAAATCTCCTAATACAATAACATTATTTCTATACTTTATACATAATTTTTCGATAATACTAAACATAGTCATGTACTCATTGTTGTTAGCCTGCGGCGGTATGTATACAACACAACAAGCAAACAAAAACCTATCTTTTAAAAGTACTGATGCCAAAACCATTTCAAAGGAATGACCGTCTAAGTCGATACAGTCTGGTGTTGGTACCTGCCGCAATTCGTACTGAGGGGTGGTGATTAGACACACACTACCTTGTTTGCGACCGTCTGCTCGGTCGCAGCGTAGCAAACGATATCCCGGCGGGACGAGTTCCGCGTCATTAATCGATGCATTACACCCAGTTTCCGTGACAGCAAACAGATCAGATCCCGATGCCTGAATAAATGACATAAAACTCGTTGTTTTTGTTCTTAATCCTCTAACATTCTGGTAATATATATCTATTATCCTTTTTGCCTTTCTTTGGCTTAGTGTTGTGTCAATGGAAGCCGCAGCAACATCGTTACCACAACAAATGTCGTGATTAAGTTTGTTTAGTTTTGTCTGCTGCTCGACTCTTCCGAAAGTTCTATATGATCTATGAAATCTTCTATGAAGATCTATGAAGGATCTATGAAGTATCTATATGATGATTAATGATTATTGAAACATTGTTTTCAATGTACCTACCATTACTATAAATTATATTTAAAAAAAGCCTATACACGTCCACTGCTGAACATAGGCCTTTCCATTGAGCATTCCATTTCCATTTCATTTTGCATTGAGCAAGATCCACGACTACTCTCATCCAGCTCTTGCCAGCGAAGCGAAGATCGTCGTTTTTTTTATACTTAGCACGGCAAATGACTCCACACCACCTGATGCTAAGTGGAAATGGAGTCCAGACGCGAAGACAACTGGTGCAGCGTGAAAACAACGCAGCATCAGTCAACTTCACTCTGCCAGCCCACAAGGTTCACGCCTCGTTTGAAGGACCCCATATCATAGAAAAGAGGGAAAACGTGTGCTGGTAGACTATTCCATCTTTTGGAGGTGCGACAAAGAAACGAGTCACCAAATTTCTTTGTGCGCGATGGGATATGTGTGACAGTGAAGCGATGACACCGGAGAGCAGCACGTGTACTTTTATGGAGGAAGGGAGAGGGTGGGATAAGGTCAAAGAGTTCTTCAGAGCCCTCGCCGTGATATAAGCGATAGAAGACGCTGAGTCCACCTAGTCTGACGGCGTCCTTCACTACATTTGCTGGTACGCGGTCTCCACTCAAGAACTCGTAGGATATATATTCATTAATAAAAATAGTCATTTATTTTCAGACGACAATGTCATATATTGTTAGTGACAATAAGTAGAAAGAAAACACTAAAATACTTCGGTTCAACGCTAGCTTATAGTATTAAAATTGTTGAAACGTTCAACGTAGTCTCTTAACATGACAGTGCGCGAGATCTAGATAGAAGATGATAGTTAGTTGAACATTATTTACCAATAACTCCTGATCATATTTCAGGCCAACGGCAATCCCTTAGCAACTACATATAATTAATCAATGGTTGAAAGGCGGTTGTCAAAGTAAACATAAAATGAAAAAGGTTTCAATGATGATCAATTGATTTTGTATGAAAATAATCTACATAGCATGTAGATTATGTAGGTACACCTAATAGCGGATAATCAATTTCACTTATAGCACTTAAGGTTGTTAGTACAGCTTTAACGTAGTTTTTTGTTCAATTTTAAACAGCTCCGGCAGTTACTTCATGGAATATACTTTGAGCTATTTCTGCTGAAAGCGTTTTAATATTCGTGTCTGCTGCGATATAATCTAGTATTACGAACTTAAAATTTTGTGTGAAATTCATTATTAATGTTGCATAATATGCTATGAGCGTGTATTAACATTCTTCAGATATATTAAGTTTGACGATGCGTTATATTTAGGCGAAATCTCGCTTTAAAATTTTTGAACTTTAAATAATAAATAAGAGGGAATTATTTTATGGTAAAAGGAGGCAAATGAGCAGGCGGGTCACCTGATGGAAAGTAGTCACCGCCGCCCATGGACACCCGCAAAACTAAAGTAATCGCAGATGCATTGCCGGCATTGAGAAAGGAGTTGGATCTTGAGGAGGGAGTAGGCATTGGGAGTGGGGAGGGGTGAGATATGGGCCTCCATTACTTTCACTCACCGGATGAAACACAACAGCAACGAGTGCCTTTGTTTCACGCCGATATTCTGTAAGAGGGTGGTATTACGCCGGGCGAGCCAGCCCATTTCGTACTGCAACGCAGCGTGGCTCTACCACTCAGACAGTATCACTCATTTAGCACCACTCAGGGGTCAAGTGTAGGGTCTCAAGGGTAAACCTACGGACGCGAGTAACTTTAACCCCCAAATTTCTTCTCTGTTCTAGTTGTACTTTATTTATCTAGTCCATGTAAAAAATATCGGTAAATCTGCTTATTATTACGGTAAGCCAAGACAAATAGTCAAATCGAAACTGTAACCATCGATAACAAAGTGAAAGACTATTCAAAATCAACTTCTAAGATTTTACTGTAGTCCTAGGTAGAGTGTGAAGATTGGCGTTTGGGCCTAACAAATAGAACTACGCTCGTTTGTAGCGTAATCGGCATCCGAACTGCGACGTACATTTGGGACAATGTCATTATTAGAAGAGGTTTTGCCTGAATTGTTGACATTACGGAAACAGTGTGGGAATGGAGGTTTGATAGGAGAGTTAAACGGTTTGTTTCTATATAAAGGTTGTTTTAGAGAAATTATTAGCCTTACAGAATCTACCTTACTTTAATTTCCTTAGTAGCATTTTGTGTTTAAGAATATAACGTGCTGTTTCAAACGTGTACAGCAAAATGAGGAAATAAAACTTTTATCTTACGTCTGTACGACGTCATTATGTACCAACAATTCTCCTTACACGTTTGCATAACACCATCTAAAGCTCTGACGTCACGGAACAATCCTCGCAACACATTAATGCCACCAAATAGTTGTGCGAATTTCAACGCTATTGTCTCGAGAAAAGCGCTGATAATCCGTGTATCTCATTACCATTACCGAACGAAAGAGTCATCAACATACAAAGAACTTTCTCCTAATCCCGTGTCAAGCGATCTCGTTTCAGGCAACACGAGTTGGCGGCAAATGAACTCGACCTTTTTAGGGCCCAAAGGGTAAGTACGGAATGAGCACTACATACTAAATACCGCAGACCGTTGTTACTGGAAGTGGCAAGAGACTAATCAGCGGCGCTTGTTGTGGCTAAAAAGATCCGCTTCCGCCAAACACCGAGGGGATTCATTTTGTTTCGTATCCTTTTGGCAAGAAATAAAGATTTGAACGTTGGCGGGTACCAAAACTCCTTAGTGTCTTTTAATATTATGTATTAAGCGTCTCTATTGGGTTATATAGAGAAACATATTAGCAACTGTCAAAACTATTTTTTAATAGAAATTGTTTGAGAATGGAAACTATGACGTCACTATTTTGTTCCGTCAATTGAGAGTTTATTAATAACTGTTTAGGTTAGAAAAAATCGAGCTTAGGTCAAATTAAAAATAGGTTAACGTTTTAAAGAGCTGTTACATGATTTCATTTATACGTTTAATGTTCTGGAATTTATTATTGTTGTTGTCAACATTCCTATTAACACCGATGATTTTGCCAAATCACGTACAACGCATTCAGGCGCTTCCAGAACTTTGATGACATTGTACGTGCTGGTTTATAGGTATTAGTACGAACACCATACAGCGCCGCGTCGTGTCGGGAATTGCCACAATCAAAGGCGGCGTCAAACCCTGGCTGAATTTACTTGATTCGTCATTCCGCCCAATTCATTTGTTACTTGAGAGGTTGTTTCTCATAATGTGACGCGGGCTTATGGTCGCTATCTTGATTGTGTTATAATACGGTGAAGTAATGCTTTTAGTTATTTAACACACTATAGAAGTTATGGGGGAAAGGTTAATAGTAACAAAGTTGCTGTGGGTTTCTCCAAATTTAGCTAACCACTACTTAGGTACAACGTGTGATATCATAAAGTCTGGTATTATGAGAAACAAAAAATTGGAGGCATTTAGTTTTAAATTAGGTATTTATCAAAGGGATTTGTCTACGATTTAGACGAAAAGTATTGGTTTTTTACTTATTAATTCCTATATAGGACTCTCCTAGTCTTAGGGTACTTACAGTAGAAGATACAACGTATACAATTTGAAAGATTTTGAGTTATCACTTGTTTCTAAATAGAATAATTAACAGTGTTTCAATTTAAAAGTTTACAAGCACACTGCGAATTGTAACAAAACTTTTTGAACAACGAAAAAGCGCTCGCTTAAAAGAAATTTACATTCATAAACGAGGTTAAGAAGGCATCGAAAAGAACAACATAATTTCTTGTAAAATAGCACCAAAGAAATACTTTAAAGAGATTAAGCCGAACAGAATAACTGTGTTGCGGGCCCCTGTGATTACAAGATTTGTATGCCGATGGCTGCTCAGAGATTGCAGAAGGCGAAATAAAATACAGTTTTATATCTTGCCTTAGATAATTTTGCAGCTGGCAAAAACTCTTTAGCTTGAATTGTTGAAGGGAAAGATATTGGAGTAGGTGATAATGCTGCTTCGTAAAGAACCTTGCCGTACAGTTTTAGAGCATCGTTTTTTAAAAATAAATTGTTATATCCTTAATGGACCTCTTTGTCAGCCATCTGAGTAATTTTATCGGTCGTTCGGGCACAGTCGGTCAGTTTGAAGTTTTAAATTGATTATGCTTGATTTTTCATCATCATCAGCGCATTTTATGTCGTTACTGCTAAGGCACGGGCCTTCCATATGGATAGATAGGGAGATCAGGTCATAAACCAACACGCGGTCTCAGTGCGGATTGGTGGTTGTCAACGACTGCTAATGCAGCTGAGACCAACGGCTTTACGTGCCTCTCGAAGTACAGAGGAGCTCGAGATAATACATTTTTAGTTACCCATCCTATGACCGGCCTTTGCGAAAATTGTTTAACCTCAGCACTTGCAGCCGGGTGCGTTGACCACTGCGCCATGGAGATTCTCAACACAATGGGCTACAAATAGCTCTTATGAATGCTACTATGGCAACTTTCAAAGTGGCAGTTAACGGACCGTTACTTCCCATGGCTTTACTTTTAGCACAGAATAAGGCATCATGTACAGACGCCTGCACATCAATCCATCCAAAACTGTCAAATTTTTTCAATACATTTTCAACCATCTACCAAAGGAATAAGGTTCAAAGTCTATTGGGGAAATTATGTGTTGGCGTTTGTACATGACGCCGGAGCCGCACCGGGTGCTCCGGTACAAATGAATATTGGTGTACACGCGGTATGTGCGATATTCATTTGTATACACAAACATGCGGACTGGCGTCATGTTCACGTACACGCCTAAGGAAGTGTATCCTTAATCTGTGCCGTAGGTACCGTTTTGGTGAAAACTGACACTATGGATCTGTGACTGAACTAAAAATGTATTTGTTTTCATTATTGTGCCTTCAGTTCAGTAATAAAAAAAAACATTTATGCTTCGTAAGGAACATCCGGAGCTAAGTAGCTTCTCTAGCTAATATGACACAAGACAAGTCATATTAAAGGGAGAGATGTTTTCATCTTATCTTATTATATGTCTATTTTTATTTGAGCAGGAAGGAACTGCGCCCGAGTGGGCGTAGAGTGATTAAGGAGGACAAATGAGGGCAGACGCATTAGGCATTTTAATTAAAGCGAGAACTGGACAAATGTGCAGATAACTGCGGTGATTAGTTTAGCTTAATTTTTGCATTATGGACGAACGACAGAAGTTAAGTCAGGTCAAATAATTTCAGGTCATTAAATTAATTTTAGACCAAAAGTTTTAGTTTGGATTTAGCTAAATAACCAACGTTGTCAAAATCTAGTAATATACAATTCCAAATAAAAAAGCAAAGGGAAATTTTTGTTGGAAATTAAAAATAACTAATTTGTTAATTTTGTTTTATGTTCAAAGGTGGACGTCCGACTCCTAACACAGCTCAGCAATAAGAGACATGCCAGCCATGTGCTGCTGCTGCTGCTGCATACAGCTGCGCCCTTTACCAGATCGTCCACATTGCGCTTTCCCGTAGGCGGTCGAAACTCGAGAACTGTTCTGCCCCAGCGGCCATCAGTCCTGCAAGCGACGAACCCTGCCCACTTGTGCTTAGCAACTCTTCGGGTTATATCGGTAACTTTGTTCTTGTGAAGATCTCCTCATTTCTGTTTCGATCATGCATAGAAACCCCAATTATACCCCTCTTTAGTGGTCTGTAAGTGACCTTGCTTCTATAATATATATAAATATATTCTTAACTATAAACCATAACTACCATAGAGTACGATTGCCTCAAATTTATTTCATCAACTAAAAAAAATATCACTTATAACGCCAAAACTTTATAGCCTTTATTGCAAAAAGTTAATTACAAATAAATCTAATACGTATAAATAATCACAGTTTTCTAATTACGTATCTATGTTCGTCCAATCGGCCGCTTGAGTTAGGGTCGTCGCGATTGTGTCTCGGCTGTCCTCTTTAATCACTCAATGTCCCTCCAACATGTCATCCACGCTAATTTCGGGTGGTCTATCTTTACATCTATATACTTGTTTGGAACTAGACTGTTTCGCATGAAATACTTTTTCGAGAATTTATACTTTTTATATTTTTTCTTTATGTCTTTATTTTGTTGCTTAGCTGTCAATTTTAACCTTGCTTGTTTTTTCTTTTCAAACAGTCTATTTCTATTTTAAGTTTATATATTCCATTAAAATTATCCTTATTGTCATTATTATATTGCATTTCATAAATTATACTATGACATAGCGCATAGGTAGGCATGTTATAGGTGATTATACCGTTGTTGGCCTAAACTGTATTAAAAAAATAATATTCTCAATTTTATTCGTCGACTGCTGACATTTGTAATTAACTCGTTTTCTGAAGAAAAGAACCAGTTGTATAAATCGTCAATTTAAATGATATTTTCACGATTCAATGATTTATATCATACTCCTTCAATATTTTATGATAAAGGTTTTTGTTTTAAGAAAGATAAGAAGGCGCCACAGAATGGTCCCAAATGCAGAGTACCTACTTCGCGTTCTTGAAGCCATCTGTTGAACATGGAATCTTCGAAACTTTTCAACTGCTGTTTTTGTTTGATTTATTAAAGTCCTACTGCCACGTAATAAAATGTTTGAAATAATCATGTCCGTAGAAATGGCGGGACCCTTTGTTTAAATTAAATGAGAGTCCACGGACATGACATAATCAGTTCTTCATTTGAAAATAGAAAAGACACTGGGCATTCATCCAACTGTTCTTTATTTAATTTTCTGCTTTATCGTCTTTTGTTTTCCTTTGGTCTGTACATTTTATTCTAATCATCGCTGGTAGTTAGATACGTAAAATGACAGATAAGCAGAATGTCGGAAATATGACATTATGCTTACATGGCTATTCGCGTTTACGTCATACAGCGTATCCGTCGTCTTGTTACCTGTACTTTTTAATTATGGTGTTACCCGTACCGCTTCTTATGCAGTTCTCTCGTACCTACCTACCTATTCTTCTATTAAAAATAAATTATGTACTAGATTCCCGATGAGCGCTCGAAAATCGGTAGGCGACTTTAGCGTCACGGAGCCACAATGACGTTTGTGGCGATGACAGTAAATATTAAGTACAAATATTTTGCAACCTTAATTTAATCTTTATTTTTAAGATTTAAGGTTCACAGTAAGCTTAAGTTGTTGATGCTACACCAATGCTTTTTCAGGTTTTGTTATTGGAAATTTAAATTTATTAAAGCAAACAGGACCACTTACGAGATGCATTTTTGTTCCGGATCCTTTATCTAGTACATAATTGATTGAAGTTTGTTGCCCATAAAAATTAAAAAGCTAAAATAGTACGAACCGGTGCTGTAAAGAAGGCCCGACCAATACTGCGCACGCGTTGTTACTTATATAATGTGACGGTTTTTGTCTCTTTCCCGGACTGTCACGCTCACTTACACATAAACATAGGTTATTGCCATTTTAAATACACAAACATGAGTTTTGTTTTCTATCTATAGCTAAATCCTTCCAGAAACGTGAAAATGCGAATTGGATTAATGTGTTAGTAACACCTGCATATTTTTGATGGATCGTTGTTGAATGTATTTTTCAAAGCAATTTTTTATTATTGATTATTTTATGTTGCACGCCCCAAGGCCTCGTTTATTCAATATTTTTTACTGTGCCCGGCCCAATGTAAGCGTCGCACCCAATCACAAACTTGTTGTTGACTTGTTACTTTTCCCTGCGGATAAATCATTAACATAGCCAACACTGTGTCAATAACAAAGTTCGACGAATAAAATGAAATTTTGATCTTTTTTACTGCACTCTGGCAACGAGTGTGATTCTCTGCCATATTCTGTGTTCCCAAAAACTTATAACCTGAACGCTTTCAAGGCGAGAGTTAATAGGCATCTTCTGGGGCAGCTCGCACCACTGCAGACCTCATCTACGCTCACCATCAGCCGAGATTGAGGTCAAAAGCTTATAAGGCATATAAAAGAAAAACATCATTATCATGTCAGCCAAAAGATGGCCACTGCTAAACATAGCCCTCCCCCTAGGATCTCCTTAACGACTGCTGCTCGCATCCAGCTACCCGCGACATTTGACATTCGGTCCACCTTGCCTTTCCTGCGTCTTCCGGTGCGCAGGCGCCACACAAGAACTGTTCTACCCCAGCGGCCGTCAGTCCTGCGAGCGATATGCCATGATCTTCTATATTTTATAGATAATCAATAAGATTATGTTATACTTATCATCGTCATCATCATTTTATCATTATGACTCCACTGCTGGGGCACGAGCCTTTATTATGCGGCTTAGTGCTTAGTGCTTGCTAGCTCGAGATGATACATTTTTGGTCACCTATCCGACGACCGGCCTTTGTGAAACTTGCTTAACCTCAGCAATCGCAATCTTAACCACTGCGCCATCGAGCTCCTCTTTCCTCCTTCTACGTATATAATAATACAAAACATCTTCTCGCTGGGAACTTCGAAACTTTAAAAATGTTATAATAAGCCTTAGAACAGTAGTTGGGCGGAACTTGAATGGCTGGCAACAAATAGAACAGGGTGAGCGGGGCTTATTCACAAATCCTGCTGACTGCAACGTTGCCGTCTATTTGCACTTACGACTTTGAAACGATACGAAAAAAAAACGAGCGAGCCTTACAAACAGTAGTCGCATATGATGTAACATTTGACATCTCACCTTAGTAATAAGCAATATTAAGATTATATTCTGAATAAAATAGGTCAGGTATTACATCATTTTATAACTATAAAATAAATGCAGTAAATTTATATACATTTGACATATCAAAATTACCTTTGATAGTCAAATGACACAATGTGGCATATATAATAATTTGTTACAAAATGACGCGCGCTTGCGCGCTTCCCTGATTTCTTGTTACACTGTTACACAATACTTCCGTCCCATTTCACGAAATCACTTACACAAATTGCTTATATAGAAAGCGAGCGGAAAGATGTAACACATCAAAAAGAAAAGTAAAGAGTATATTGTATATCGCGTACCTCATCATCACGAATTCATTCAATAAATTCAATTTATGCCCCTACTGTTGGGCTATGTTACCCTATGCAGCTATGGATGGAAACACCACAGGGAGAACCGGTCATAAACCATCACGCGGGCCCAGGGTGGTAGTGGTTGATAATGACTGCTGTTGCAGCCGGGTCCAACGGCTTTACTTGCCTTCCAAAGCACAGAATGTGGGATTGTATATTGTGGGCCTCTCTTCTCAGTCTAATTTATCGTATCGTATCGGTAAAATCCAGCTGTTATTTTCCTTTGACAAAGTATACTTGAAATCTCCAAAGGAATACCACGAAGAGCAACTAATCCAAATTGCTATCAGGCGAATAGCAACTGAAAGATTCCTTGACTAGCGAGTACCAATATTTATATATGAAATCTCTGTACCACCCTATGGTTGACTGGTAGAAATTGCCTTAGGCATTAAGTTCGCCATGTAATATATATGTTGCAAAAGTTATAACATATAAACAAGTGGTCAATTTATTAACTATCTCGTTGTTCACAATTGGTGCTCCTTACTGCTGACACCGCATTGCAGCACGAAGGATTATCTGTCTCGACTTTTTCAATTAACAAACCACAATGCTTTTGGATAGTGTTCAAGTTTAATGTAAAACAAACCATTTTCCCTAACAAAATGTATCCATAGTAAATTTAGACTATATTAAAAATCACAGATGGCGATGTCCATAACTCAATTACACTATCAATTCAATTAAATTTATGATTTGCATTCCATATGTATAAAATGGTCTTCAAATATGTAAAGTGCTAACAAGAACCCTGTAAGGGTACAGCAAAATCAAGATTTCCATACGATTGTAATAAGTTAAAAGATTATTTAGCATTCGTCACTTACCGTAAAACTTGGTTATAACTTTTGTTATAAACGGATAGCTTTATCGGAATATACCCAATTTTATTAAATAATGTGTATTTACAAAATATAAAGAAAAAATTAAATGCCTACCCGACCCAGCCAGGAATCGAACCTGGGTCTTCCGCAATCCGGGCTCACTATATTTTATAAATATTTAATTTTTTTTTTAAGTGCAGTTATAAGCACTTAAAAAAAAATGATGTGTAACTAAAAAAGGGACTTCTAATGAACCTCCTAAGAACGTCAGGTGATAATTAGCTGACAATCTTAATAAAGATTTCAATAAAACACGATTAACGGTGACAAATTAATATTTTCTAGAGTCGGCAAAAAAATGAGCATTTTTATTTTTTCGCCTTAGCTCCAAGTTTTATATGACATTGAAAAAGAGGTGACAAATAACTTCAAGTCTTTGTTGAAAGATTTTTCTCGATAATACTTTTATCGTGCGATATTTTCATAGCTCGTATCTCCGTTTGCGCTTAAGAAAAAGGACCAAACACTCAAAACTAATCTCCGGTGAAACTAGCTTCTGCGAATGTTCATCAATATAGAAACTCACCAATACCTGTACAAGATCTTGGATATACGAATATTAATACGTAAAGAAAACACACACACACACGCACGCACGCACGCACGCACGCACGCACGCACGCACGCACGCACGCACGCACGCACGCACTCACGCACGCACGCACGCACGCACGCACGCACGCACGCACGCACGCACGCACGCACGCAGAGGCGAGAGATGTGAGATTTGGCATAACTTATAAAGTTATAATAGTATTTGTGATGTTACAAAAAAATATGCAGATTTTTTTAGATCTGTCAATATCAAACATATATTAGTCTGACTTTTATATTTTTCCATTTAAAAACATTGCGGTCGATTTCGACTACTAGAAATTTTGATGCCCAAAATACAGGTAAACTAGTTTACATGGCTTAGTTAGGCACATGAGTTCTGGTATTTACTCATGTGGTTTAGGTATCACTTCGATTATTTTGCACTACTAACCTTTTTTTTCCCTTTAGTTGATGGCTTCGTGCTATTAGCACATTTAGCCAGTGTCAAAGTAATTTTTCTTACAAGTAATACATAAACAATATTTCCTTCCAGTATGATGATGATGAATGATAATAGAAATGAGAAGTGAGAAATGGTATACCCCACAACCCCTCGAGTATCTCAGTAAAGATGTGGGGCTTTACTAATTCCTCACGCAGACTTCTTGAGAGAATTTGTAAAGTGACATTGCACTGTTTTGTTTAATTTGCCAACACTCATGCACACTGACGAACACTTAACGGTCAATAATCCACAATAATATCACATTAATATTCGACATAACACAAATTTTAGAAAATAAAACTAAACCGCAGACATGGCTCTTCACTTTCTCGCCAAGAGACCACTGCTAACCTTGATTTTAAAACCACATTTTTTTTATACGTTGCTCGACAAATGACTCCACTCCACCTAATGTTATAAGCAGTACACTCAAATGCTATATTATTATATAAACAATGTTATTTTATAAGTTTTATGTAATTAGACTAAGTTTTATACAGAAATAAATTGGTTCTTATTCTTATTCTAGTATAAAATGCCCTCGCACATCATCAAGTACTCGGCCGTAGCCGTAGTAGCAGTGTATTAATATAATATTATACATTATAACATTGTATAGTGCATGTTACTAGTAGCCAGGATCCGGCCAATTAATTATAACCGCCGGCTGTTCGAAACTAATGAGCTGCTGAAACTGCTCCTTAACTAACTTATATAATTCAGAAGAATTTCTGACAACCTCTCGCATAATATGTTTATATTGCCAATTCATATAATGACGAACCATTATATCTAAGTAGCACTGATTAAGAGAAGCCGATTTAATTAGTAAATAAGCAGGTTTATTACCGAAAAAAACAACCAGTTACTAATTGGACAATGGCAACGCGACTGCTACTAGTTACTGTATATGAGGGCTGATTGACAAGTTTCCGAAACGACAAAGAAAAACTTTAAAAATCTATTTAAAATAAATTTATTTCTCAACGTTTCCTTGAAGTTTCCTTCTACCTTGATGCATTTAGTCCAGCGCTTCTCCAATGCCTTTACACCAGTTTGATAAAATGTTTTCTCCAACCCCCTAGATTTTTACAATATTTTAATATAAAAACAATAAAACATTATAAAAACCTAATTCTAGAGTACCGCCAGCAGCAGAGTGCGTACTTGTAGTACGGCAGACTCAACAAGGCCATATTAAAGAGCAAGCTGCTGGTTAATGATCCTGGATACTAGGTCGTGTCTGTGCAAATACTCGCCGTTAGCAAGATGAGAACAACCGGAAATAATATGCCTGAGAGATTCGCCGGGACGGCGGCATGCACGACATATGTCAACCGTACCGTCCTTCAGGATATACTTCCGGTAGTTGTTCGTCTTGATAACTTCATCAGCAATTGCACAGACAAAACCTTCGATTTCACCAAAGAGGTCACCAAAGCGTAGCCAGTTCACCGACGCGGGCAGGTCTACATCAGTTCCTGTTAAGGCCCGATGAACCGCCCATGCAACTCTTTGCTTTTCCATACATCCCTGCGGTCCTCAGTGCTTAGCACCGTTGACTTATTATTATATATGTCGG
The DNA here is from genome assembly GCA_949315975.1 of Eudonia truncicolella. Taxonomy (NCBI): domain Eukaryota; kingdom Metazoa; phylum Arthropoda; class Insecta; order Lepidoptera; family Crambidae; genus Eudonia; species Eudonia truncicolella. The sequence continues at coordinate 12,694,061 of OX438837.1, read as the reverse complement.
CAGCGGGGAGGTTTGTTTGCGTAGGTAGGATGGTCGAGCAAACTCTGATTCGCCGATAACACCGTTCATTTTGGATCTCAAAATAAAGACGCAGTCGTATTCCTTACAGTCACTTTAATGTTATTTTAATATCACAATTACATTATTTAGAAACAGTTGCCCGATGCAAATGGATTTTAGAAACGAAGTGAGTTCTGCGCGTGCGTACTCTCCGACCGCTCTCGTTCAAATGTGTCCAGTCCGTTGTTGCGCCAAGCCAACTGCCGTTGACGTTTCGCGCACCATAGAGCATAGGCTGCGCAGACCACACTAAGTATAGGCTATACTTGTCGTTTCTAAGCGATGCTAGCGCCATGTCGCCGACATATATATATTTTTTTTAAATTATTATTTTGCTTTATACTAATGCACTACTGCCTTTTATTTTCCTTTCAGTTGTCCTATACCTCAAAGGTTGTCTGGAAGAGATCGCTTCTTTCGCAAAATTTCATTGTTTATTTTTACTTTTCTCTGTGTGTGTGTGTGCAATAAAGAGTTGTATCTATCTATCTAGTTTTCAAATAGACCCACCTTTGTACAACATTCCTGTGGTAATAATAATTTAGCGCAATGCATTTCGTTTCGCCACGTGGCTGTTTATTTTCCTTCTAATAAACGAAGCGGATGATATATTCCTTCATTATGAACTCTCTTTCGCAAAAAGTTTGTTTAAGTTTTGTTATTTCTGCTTTAATCACGCCCTGGCCTGGGTTTGAATTATATCATTTGGACAAGGTATAATGAAAACTAGTGTTCTGTTTAAAATTTATAAGCAACTACACAATATTATGTAGTCTCAGTTTCAACTAACTTGTTTGAAGTAAATATTGCGGACACTCATTTATATTTCCAGAGCTTAAAATTTTTATTTATAAATTACCATATACCTAATGTTATTGATATTCCTTTTTTATCACTGTACATTATTTACCTATTATTTATTTTAAATAAATCTTCCTACTTTACTATGAAGAATACGATAATAATATAAAAAAAAAATATAATGAATCGTAACTTTTTCCTATGACCGGACGCCTTACCACGAACTCCTAAAGCAATTCTGTAGCAGCATGGTTACGGTTGCGCATGTAGCGGCGATAATACACGCGTCTCGTTTCAAAACTGCAATATCATTGCAAGTCTGCTTTAAGAGTTTATAGAAGGCCGTAGGTGTAGCTAATTGTTTCGTAATTGTCCAGCCTTCTGGTAGGCGCTGAAATTTAATCTTAGGGTTCTAGTTTTATTAAAACTATACTATTCCATAAACATTCACAACACTATTAATAACAATGGTGTATTCATGTAATAGGATCGCTTTGAACCACTGAAACATCGACTGTCAAATCACTGTTTCCGATCTTCTTTTGTTATTTCAAATTAACATAAAACCGTTTCTCCTTCAAAAAAGTATCTATCACATTGTGACGGCCGATGGCGAAGAAACAGCGTAAAACGGAACGTGAACAAATTAGCCTTCGTAACAGCAAGAGAAATGGGAAATCACGCGACAAAAGCACGTGCCGATCAACAGCAAGAAAATCGTATCGCCGCCGTTTGTATTTGTATAGACTATAAAATTTAATGGAGTGTAGATTTCACGGTGTCTGCGCCGTGAGAGTTGACATGGATAAATTGTGCCTCGCCTCTCGCCGAGTTTCAGAGTTGGGCGGGCGGCACGGGGTACGCCTCCGTTTTTGTCCCGGGAATTAAGAAACTCGCTCGCGGCATTTAACAAGTTTGTACTGAAGATAATTAAGTAGCAACCTCGCTAGTCCTAATGGTTTACAAATAATGTTGGAGTCTGTGCAAGTTGTTGCGCTGTTCGGAACAATTAAATTGAAGTTTGGAGTGACAAGAACGAATTAAGCTTTGCCGATAGTAACCCAATTCGTAGAAGTGAATTGTGTTGTTTTCTATAATTAATCATGTTTGTTTTACGTAGTGGTTTTTTTTTATTGATGAGTAGATAAATCACTCCGTACCATTTGATGTTAAGTAGAAGCGGAAAAAAGAAATTAAACGTCTTCCTCTTATATAAAGATGTCGTTCCTTTTTTGAATAAATCTTTTAGTAAACTTTCTTGTTTAAATCCTCTTGCCTCTTTTATAGGATTAATATTTTATCGTCGTCGATTGAAATCGTCTATTAACATTTATGTTCAGACTCAACACTTTTACTGCTTTACTATAGAACGACAAGTTTCCTAAAAGATTCCTTTTATACGATCTATTAAGATGTATTTTCTAAGAATATATAATATAAAACTGCTAAGAATTACAGGAGGAGCTCGATGGCGCAGTGGTTAACGCGCCCTGTCTGCGTGTGCTGAGGTTAAGCAACTTTCGCAAAGGCCGGTCATCGGATGGGTGACCAAAAATTTATCATCTCGAGCTCCTCCGTGCTTCGGAAGGCACGTTAAGCCGTTGGTCCCGGCTGCATTAGCAGTCGCTAACAACCACCAATCCGCACTGGACCCGCGTGGTTTATGGCCCGTTCTCCCTATCCATCCATAGGGAAGGCTTGTGCCCCAGAATGGGGGACATAAATGAGCTGATGATGAAGAATTACAGTAAAAAAAATATTACGAAATTTTTTCGTTATCGAAATATATATTATTTGTCTAAATTTATTGCTGTCACGCGTACGGAATCATTGTATCGAGCGTAAAGTAGGTACAGTCGAAGAAGTTCCCGGTCGACCACCTTTAGGCGATAGTCGCTTGCGCTCGATTCCGGCAGTTCGAGTGGGCTCCGCCCACCGCGCGTACACACGGTAGCTCTCGTTTCATTCATAAAAACAATAACATTTTTACACCCCAAAGGCGCCCCCTTTCTTTCGTAGGAAATATTTGTTTTGTGTGTTCGCTGCAGTGATGGGCGCGACCGTGCGAGCTATATAGATATAATATTGGTGCAGACTGTTTACTCAAATATTCTATTTTATTTAATAAAAGCTAAATTATTTTTTGTATTTCGCACTGTTGCAAAAAACGTGCGTTAATTAAGTGAAGTAAAAAATACAAATTTACTACTTGCTGTATAGGTTGTGTTCTACATTGTCAATTACAATCGTATAAATACATACTACCTAGATTATAACAAAATAAAAAAAAAACGGATTTCATTCTATTGCTACTTTTATTTTTGCACCAAAAATCAATAATATTATTAAATCACTAATTTTATACAGGGTTCTTCGTAAATAGTTGTTCAGTCTCTGTTAATATAATTTTTTTGGCCGGACGGCTATGGTGTATCCCGACGCGATGTAGGGCATTTCTGATCGCCCTCATCGAGCAATCAAATTCAATTGCGAACCTTGAAGTTTTCGTGAATGGTTCACGCTCGTATACACTCTTCATGTAATGAACTCTGTCTTCCGTTAAGATTCTTGCAGGCTGAGTTCGTGGACGGTCGGCGATCGATCCCTCGTCACCGTCGCGCTGAACCCATCGCCTCACGGTGGCTCTCTGCACCAAAAAAAAAACGCAAACATTATATTTAACAGTAACAACAATCAACAGCTTAATTCGCTTTTTAAACTGTATCACTGGTGGGAGCGCATCATGGTCATTTCAGTTGACAATATTAAAGTTATTTTAAAATAAGAACAAACTTTTGATTATTTTAATAACGTTTACGGGGACCTTATAAATCAAATATATTTGGTTTGTTATTAATTACTATTAGTTTTGCTTCTGTATCCTTATTTCAAAGAAGATTGCCCACTTTTGGTCTTAAATTGTTTTGTTGTATAAAAATGAAAATGAAAGAACGAATTATTGTGAATCAAGTCGCTGCCAGCCCGAACAACGCGCGCCGCTCGCTCGTCACGGCGCGCCGCGCTCTCTACGCTACGTTGCCAGTCCGCGCTGCAATCAACACCGCATCGCGATTACCGCGCAGCGACGCATTGTGTCAGCGGGCTGGCAACGTCTCGTAATATGGCCTAAATGTCCTGCTCCTGCGCCTTATCACACATAGTAAGCTTTGTCATCTCTTATAATAAGAAAAATGAGATTTTTTTGTAAACGCTTACTTTAAGTAGCAAAAGAGTTTAATCTCTAATTTTAAGCCATAATAAATAAATAATAATGTTTTGCTTAAGCAAACATTCACAAGGCTTTCATTTAATTTAAGAGCCATTTGCAAAGTTGCAAGCCAGTTTTAATGAAACTAATAATATACATTAAAATGATTAGAAAACATTAATAAAAAAAGGATGTATAACTAAATTTATACGGTTTTAAGTCCACTGTCGATTGTTTTATTTTCCGTTTATTAATAATTCTAATTATAATTTTATTGTTAATTTTGTTTTTCATAGTTCACTTTCAATACCTAAGTAAACAATAAGTATTTTAAAGTATACAGTATTTTAAAATAAATAAATAAATACAATTTTAAAACAATTAATAAGACTATAAAAAAATATTTCTTAAGAGATAAAGTGCATAATTTAATAATGCAGCGACAGGATTTATAAAGACCGTGGCACCCCTGCCGCCGTGCCTGAATTTAAAATAATAAACTTTAATTAACATATTTGCGTTTTACTTTATAGGTGTAATAGAATATTGCATTTTTACTGCGTTTTTTTTATTCCTAAGAAAGTATAGTTTTGTGAGTTTATAGTTAAATAAATTAAAAAATGTGTGTAAATAAATTATAAACCTCCCATCAGTAAGTGTATTACATTACAGAATAGTATTTTTTTACGATATTTCAGTTCAGTATATTTAAATACAATACTATATTTACGCAGTTTATAAATTTAAGCATAAAAGAAAATTTATTCTTACCGTAACATTCAACTCTCGAGAAATGTTTCGTCCTTGCCTGTAGAGAAGCAGAATTTGGTTTCTTTCTTCCGGTAATAAATTGCGGGGTATCTTTAGAGTCCGTAAGGCACAGCACAGATCAACAATGGAGCAATCAACAGTCCAGTAAAACAAGCAATGGTCAACGTTATGGCGAGATAATCAGAGTCCAGGAACAAAACACTGTCGCAATGAGAGATAAAACGAAAATCGGGAACGAACGCGTTGACACTTCACGAAATGCAAATTGCAACTGATAATGCAAGTAAACATAAACAAACAGCACGTGCCGTTTGCTCTTATTGGATGTCTATCAGTGAAGGGGCGGGGCGCGTGACGTCACTCGCTGAGGCACGTTCAAAGCGTTTTGAGTGCAAAGTGTACTACCGTGAACTTCCGCCACTACACTCTAAGTTTCATTAATATAAACGAAAAGGATTTAATTTCAAAGCTCACTTTGTGTTCGATACGAAAATTTATCGAAAAATAATAAATCAAATCGAATATCAGACAGCTGTTGCCTTCTCTTAGATTTTATTGAGATAACATTTTCATCTCCAGTCTTTATTTCTAAGTGCTCATTTCCCAAGAATTAGTCGTCATATTAAATATTTACAACAAAAAAAAGATTTGCAGCTCTATTTAATATTAGAGATATAGGAGTACAATGAGTATTGTAGCACTTTACGAATTCCCTTGGTAGTTATTCCTGGAGCAAATAATAATTATTTAAAATTAAAAACATTACGAAACGACAAAAATCAAACATTTTTAATTATTTACATGTAAAGTTACGCAAATATTGTTGCGAACAAATTACAATTTGATAAAAAAAAAACAAAGTGTTGAAAAATATTTCACGAGCGGGATTCGAACCCCCACTCCATGACATGCCGGGTCAGGTGCACAGCCAAATATGCTATCGTGGCTCAATCCAACTCGCCGAAATTAATCAACACTATCTGCTTTTACTTTATAAGCCAAAGGAGCCCAATTCAATGTCGACAACTACGTCATCAACATCCGATCTTAATATTTTTTACAAATATTGAAAGATCAGTTAAGAATTAGGCAAGCTTTATGAATGATATGTCTCAGGAATTTTGTTTATTTTCCTTCAAAGGAGTAAAAAAGGGAAGAAGGTTTTTTTGGGGAAATCGTTATTTTTCAAATAAGAACTATCAAAGCGTACCTATTATTCAAATCGATATTTACATTATTTAATAAAAATAAAAAATGACGTGTTTTGTTTCGAAAAACATTCCCTAAAAAGTTGAAGTAGGGGTTTGGAAAGTTTGTACGGAAATCTGTCATTAAAAGCTTTTATTTAACTTGCACAATTTATCTTCTTTATATAAATACATATATAAATCTTCTGTGCGTGAGTTTGTAATTAAACTCCTAAACGGCTGGACCGATTTCTAATGAATTTTTTTGTGTGTGTTCAAGTGGATTCAAGAATGGTTTTGAAAGTTTAGATTTATAATTGGACTCGGTAGGTGGCGCTGCAATATTGGTCCATCATGGGGTACCTACGGATGTTTTCAAGCGGACGAAGTCGCGAGCGGGCCACTAGTATGATATAAAAGCTTGTCGCGAGATTTAAGTACTCGTATTTACTTAGATTGAAAATTTCAATAGTTAGAATCAATCACATCAAGTTATTAATTAATTTACTTGTTCATCTACACAAGTAACGTGCGAAGCTTTTATACCATATAAATTGTGTAATGACGTTATAATGTTGATAGTAAAAGTTTCTAAGTAAAAGTTATTTTTTTCCTTTTTAGCGCATACCCTTTACCAGGCAATTGGATGTATATTCCCACCATACTTTGAACTTTATGTCTTAATATTGTTTTCTAAAGTTTACGCGAACACTACACATTGAAATGAAACAACTTTTACGGATCTACTCGCCTGACGTTTCGAACCCTTTGCAGGGTCCGTGGTCATAGGACTCCCTGTGAACACGGACCTAAATTAATTAAGACCTAATATAATTAAAACTAATGTGTCAAATAAACGCGAGTAGATCCGTAAAAGTTGTTTCATTTTTATGTCTTAAGATAAGATTGAAAACCAATGAAATATTCAAACATGTTTTGCCCGTTTAAAGGTTCAATAAATGCTTGTTTTTTAAAAAGGTTTTTTAAATTTAAATCCATGAGTTTCGGTACTTAGCCTGGTAAGAAATGATGAAGTGTTTCAGTATTATCCCACCGATACTTACCTTTACTAAGTTTGGCTTTTATTAAAAACAATCACAAGTCGTGTAGCCCACGTGAGCAAAGCAGCGAGCAAAAGCTAGTGTACTTATATAGTTACACAATAAAAGAGGTTGCTTACTAAAAAGAATTAAAAAGTATAGCTATCAAATAGGTACCACTTTAGAAAACACATTTTAGTATGCAAATAAAATTTGAATTCGCAATAACGAAACTTGAAGCGAATTCTCTCGAATTTATTTCAAAAACCACAAACTAAAGTGAACCAGTAAACAAAAGAACAATCTTTAGCTCGTTTCACTCTCGAAACAAACAGAGCCCTTATTAGCCAAAAGGCTCAACCCTTTATAAGAACAACTCTCTTTTGAATTTCCATAGACCATTCAGCTGTATTTGGGCATCTGTTTTTGTTGGAAAATTATTTGGAACGATTAGGTTAATTGGCGAAATTATTGTTCAGCAAAAAGAAATCTTTCTCTGTAATTTTACTTCAAACAATATTTCTATTAGCTACGATTTTGAAATGATTTCTTTACATCAATAATGTTTTGGTGATGGTATTAAAATACATAATGTGTTTTATAATATTCTTAATCAAAGATAATCTTCTCTTAAATTAAAGTTTTAATTTCGTTTTCTATGGAAATATGATACAACTGTTTTGTTTGAGTATAATTAGGTTCTACGCACCGTTTAAGACTTGAAAATTCTCTAAGAAATACTGGACTAAAACTAATAAACAAAGATATCTCATTTTAGCGCATATGTTTGAATCTCCCCGATCCGATCCGAACCTCCCCGATCCGATCCGAACCCTTCGGAGAATCTAGTAGGGCACGGGGACGCGCACTTGTGCGCGATGCCGTTCCCTCTAGATAACCTCTAAAGGTGATTCGTTTCACACGGCTTGAGGGACACTTTACGTTCCTCGCCGCCCCCAAAAAGCCCGGTGAAGCAGAAAATGCCGCAGCGGCAATCAGCAATCTCTCTCCAAAAAAAAAAAAAAAAATGTTTGAATTCTCCATTTCTGGGCTCAGGACTTCCCTTATAAAAACAGGTAGGGAGATTGCTGTAACTAGCCCATCACACTGGCCCAATTCGGGTTACTAGGTTTTTATTTTTTTATTTTTTTTGAAGGCAATCTTGCAGGCGGGTCACCTGATGGAAAGTAATCACCACCGGCCATGGACACCCACCTGTAAAACCAAAGTAATCGCAGATGCGTTGCCGGCCTTGAGGAAGGAGTTGGATCTTGAGGAGGGAGTAGGAATTGGGAGGGGTGAGAGATGGGCCTCCGGTACTTTTACTCACCGGACGAAACACAACAGCAACGAGTGCCATTGTTTCACGCCGATATTCTGTGATATAGTGGGTGGTATTACGCCGGGCGAGCCGGCCCATTTCGTGCTGCAACGCAGCGTGGCTCTACAAAAGGCTTTGCAAACGTAGCTTGACTTGCAAGATTGCTATCAGAATTCCCTAGCCTATGTGCCATCTAGCTTCTCATCATGTACCTATGTACCAAATTTTAGTGTTCCGTCAAAGGCCAACAAAAACCATAGTATACGTCTGTGTTCATTGTCCAGAAGTATCCTCAGGCTTATTGGCGCTCAACATGTGACTACGTCCATCAATCAATGTCCCTAAATAGTGATGCCCTTGTGAGATTTATTGTTTCTTTATCGACATGGCATAGAGTTTATCATTTATGTTTTTGGCTTCGAATAGATATGAGAAAAGAGTTGCTTGAGATATGTTATTGATTATGTTACATATCCCCTCCACTGTCGAACGACCGGCCACCGGTCGCTAACAATTGATTTTACCATTGTTATACGTTATTGACAGTGGAGTGCATAAATGATATTAAATATTTTCAAATGAATAAACATCACTTAGAATCACAATGCTAAATGTACGTTTAATGGGACTGTTTAATATGTATAAAATGTATGTAATTTAAGTTAATGTGTTATTAAAAATGTATTATTTCAAGCGGAGATAAATTTGCATGTTCCCTAAGCCGTAGTGACCGAGCATACTAATAATTAGATCAAAGTGTTAGGAGCGTTTCACCGGGACTTAAGAGTCAGTAATTTAAAAAGCTTCTGGTGCTATATTTATTTACAAAACAGTATCGCTGCACATGTAATAAACGAACACTACAACGGCAACATCTATCGATATATTTGTACACCGCATCGTGTTCTCATTACTGGTGCTTTGTAGACCAATATCCACTTAAGCAGGGCTCACCTGCTCTAATAAATGAGACGAAAACCTTTCACGCTTGGAACGTATGGATTGTTACAGAGGATGACGAATTTTTTATCGTCGAAATTAAAAGGACCGGGGAAAATGTATCAGCCTTAGAGTGATATAAATTGCCTTACCTTTTTAACACTCTATCACCGGTAAGATCTATCGAGGGTGCTATCTATCAAGTATTTCGTTGTAATGTTGAAAATTGGCTTTTGGATTTTTCACATAAAGTTGGGATTGGGATTTTGTTAAAAAAGAAAGTTACAGTCGATACGTGAAGTAGTAATAAGTAGTACAAGATAAGTATTTATAACAAAATAGTACAAAAAAATATTTGTGATTTTTCCGATCGCTACAGATTTTTCCGTAGATATAAATGAAAGACAGCCTTTAAACATCGAATTTCTGGGTCCCAATATTCCCTTACGAACAAAAGCACATAAGTAAGATCGAGTGGTATCCTGCCTGCCACACTGTTAGAGTGGGTTGTTGGGTTTTTTGACAACATAGGCTTTTAGGAGAATTAGGAATATGACGATAGGCAATCCTTTCAGTTATTCTTCGAATCCTTTATCTTCTTTACCGTCCTTTCGCTAATATTCCCCATAATTGCATTTCAAAATAAAACTGACCCTTTTTTTCTAATTAAAAAAAATGTATGAAGCGCTTATAGTATCGAAAATTAAATAAAATTAAATATTATACATTTTAGCTATGAATGCAAAGAAAAGTAGTCTTGTTAAACCGTGCAAAACTGAAAAGATATTGCCATATTATCCAGGACGTAAATGCGAATTATAACCAGTTATAGCTCCGGGGACCACGGTACCCGTGGACTATTGAGTGACTTTTATTTGAATTATATTATGATAATTACTTTTGAGAGGAGCTCGATGGCACAGTGGTTAATGCGCCCGATCTGCGAGTGCTGAGGTTAAAGCAACTTTCGCAAAGGTCGGTCATCGGATGGGTGACCAAAATATGGATCATCTAGAGCTCCTCCGTGCTTCAGAAGGCACGTATAGTTGTTGGTCCTTGCTGCATTAGCGTTAACGATCACCAATCCGCACTGGGCTCGCGTTGTGGTGTACGGTCCGCTCTCTCTACCTATCTATAGGGAAGACTCGTGCCCCAGCAGCCAGCAGTCATAAAATAAACTGATGATGATTTACTTTTGATTACATCTATTGAGAGCTATATGAACTTCATATCACCCACCTTTAGAGTCACTTCCACTACAGCCTAATGTGCATAGCGGTCGACGTCAAATAACACTATAAGGCTCTTGTAACAATTCACTGTACCTCCATTCAGCGGCAATTCAAATGAATGTCCGAACGGATTCCCGTGATACTTCGATAATTATGTTGCCCACTGTACACCGCCAGTTCAATTAAAACCAGCAATGTGCTGCTCCAGATCTCAATACAGTCACCTATGTTCTACGTATGTGGACAGATCATTAAGTTAGCTTCGATCGCAGTCGATACAATCGCGCGTGGGCCCTAAAATGTTGCGTTGATGTTGAACTCGTATTCTGTGTAACCGCAATATAATGAAACAATTTTTTTTTGTTTCCGAGTTTTCCGAAACAACTGCCAAAAATCCTCTTACCTATGTTATTTATTACCAAGCTAGTTTACGACTAAATTAAAAAAGGAATCTGCTACCCATTTAGGGTTAACGACAAATATATTTTTTTACCTTTCTTCTTTCTTTCATTTTGAATTAGGCTTTTTCTGTTATGAGTTTTCTAAATCTACTAATAGGTACATAGTCTAATGGCAGGGTGATCAATATATCCGTCGTATGTTTTACATAACCTAGATAGTAAATAATGCTCATCACATGTGCACAGCATCCTAGTGTTCTTTGTCCATTTATACATGAACAGTAGTGTTCTTTTATGGATTGTATGCCTTCAACGGCTCTGTTGTATAGCAAGTAAGTGTAGTAAGTTTTACTTCGCACGTGCCGCGAATTTATTCGGCAGCGAATAATTACATTGTCAGAATTTATCTCGGACCGACGGACTACGATTTCTATTTGTTCTGAATGTCGGTATACCTTTATTTCGTTTCACAATAACAATTATATCGTTACTATATACCTAGTACATTTAACTGTCTGCAGGTTTACCTAATTATGATAATTATTATGTGAAATAATGACCATTATTGACAGCTTTGAAAAATAACATTAATTACCTTGAGTGCCTACGCAAGTTTTATGGACAAAAAAGCATGTTACCTACTAAATTCAGCAATGATGACAACTGATAATGAGTATACTAAGTTCAATAAAAAATCTGAGGTATGAAAATTTTGCGCCGGGCATGGGTTTTTTTTGGTCATTCTCCATTTTAGCAGATAATATATTTAATTATTAATTTAAAGACCAGAAATTTTTCAATCTACCGAATATTGTGTTTTTGTATAACGAGTAGTTAACTAAAAGAGATGAAAAAAATAACTTGATGAGAATAATATTTTGATACACAACTTATAATATTAAGAGTACTATAATATTCATGATTTTACATACCACTTATGTGCAAGCATTATTTTTTAATCAAACAAAGTAACTGTGTTAGTTGACGTCCCAGTAACATTTTAGGTACACATGCGGTGCTAACAGTATTGGGTTGGTCCTTTGTAATTTGTCTCGTAATGTTTCGACCGTTAGCCCAGCTTTGGCTGTGCCTTTCATTGGCCACAGTCCAGTAAGCACGTGCGTAGCCTTCATTTGAATATGATGTACGTACCTACCTAACCTACCTGGATATAACCTTTTTTGTTTTTGACTAGAGAAATTGCTGTATTGAGCATTTTGAGCATAGATCGGGACGTTACCCTGGGTTATGTGGGATTCTTATCACTCACTCAACTACTAAAAGTTTGATGGGGGAAGGAGAGGCCTGCCCATTAAAACCATGGTACCATATCCTTCCTATACCACGGAGAACTGAACAGAACCTAACTTTTTTTTTTATATAACTTGGTCTGACATTTCATTTGATTACATGACGTTGCCTCTTTTTCCGTCCATCGCTGTCTCAACAATTAAAGTCCATAGTCAAGTTAGTGAAAATGTTTTGTTTGTACAAACGTACTTTTAACAATTTATTTTATACGTAAAATCTGTGTTTCCCAGTGAACCTTACCAACCGTATCTAAATACATACCTAAGATTCGTGTCAAATTACACGGCGCAATATTCAACTTTAAGTCGAACCACGTTAGAGCTCAAATGAATGTCATCGCGAACTATTTGGTAGTAACACTTATTTTATATTTGATTTTTTTAAATTCACTTTATACAGATCTACTCCCGTTTATTGACTGTAAGCCGAGTGAAAATGTGTCCTCCGACAGATCAATGACCATAAAAAATATAATCAGTAATTTATACGACCATGCGAAGATGTATTCTATTCCACCTACATTTTGTAAGAATAATGTCTTCGGTGAACGTAGGAAAGAATTCAATATTCCATATCTCTTGAACGTCTGAATCGAGCGTTCTGCTCTTGATACATGTAACACTGAGTTCAGTACATTTGATTATCATATTTTTTTGTTTCTCCTTTCCTTTATTTTCCCCTTGTGATTTTGGGGGTACGTAAATTTGCATATTGAATTCCAATATGCCACTCAAATTTATTACACCCTGGGATATATTGTATTGCATAATGTTAGTTTTGCATAGAATATTTATTTATTTTATCGTACATATAAAAGTCTGTAACATCTGTATTGGAAATTATTTCCTGTACCTTTTTTGTGGAATGTTTCCTTATTTGAGTGCCTTGAATGGAATATACTATGTTACATAAAAGGAGAAATACTTGAGTTTCCACCGTCGTATTACCTTAATGGTTTACCCAAAATATTTTTTTTTTCAGTTTTGGTGTTAAAGATGAAGTTGAGTGTTTGGTTTATAAACAATAGCAAAACAATACCTAACCTTTCCAATGTTTATAGCATTATATAAAAGAAAATAAAGCGCAAGAAGGTTCAGGTTGATTTTGAAATTCTACTACAGGTTGATATGGTAATTAACATAATGAATTAGGTAAGAAAACCATATCGCAATTGGAAGAGCCGATGACTATAATAAACTTCATTTTACAACTGTTCCGTGTATAAAAATGGTAAACCTACCCACTGGAGACGAACATTTTATTATTTTCCTCCCAAGTACAGCGGTGTTATATTTATTTCACCAGATTGCGTCCTAAAGTAAGCTGTACGGGCATCGCATTCCGTTTATCACAATGTTGTGTCAGCATTGAGCGATGCCCTAATATCCGCCGTGGAATGGGCGGGGTTCCAAGAGAGAGCCATAGTATAGATGAAATAGTAAGTTATCTTCCTAGGTTTAATTGTGTATGATACCTTATCTTTTCTTTTCTAGTGAGGCCTGCCGGTGTTTCCGTTTTAAAGTGGCACTTTGACTCATTAGGATCTTATGTGCAACCCCATCCTTTTACTCATCTTGCCTCATTGATCTCAATAATCCTAAAATAAATAAAATAAGCCTAAATTCTTCTGTTTTCGGATAGTCCAATCATATAGTGTCCCATTCATATGAGAGTATTTATGTGCTTGTCCCACACAACTGACTATGTCAAAACTGTCGATACCTCGGTTTGTTTGTTTGTTTGTGTTGTACTATGCTCGGTCATTAACGTAAAAGTTATTTTGTTGTTGACATCCTTTGCAGTGTCGTTCTTTGAGGACGAGGACCTTTGTGAGTCCTTGAAGCTAGGCAGCTAATGATCCCTGGTGTATATCTAGAAAAATGGGTACTTCGTTCGATGGCCATGCTGCCGCTAGTTGTTTCCGCAATAACAATTATTCACATCCTGTCTGTCTGTTTCTTATTGTGTTGAGCTTAAAATGATCTACTACTTCCAGTTATACTATGTCTGGACTTCACGACTGTAGATGGACGCTCCAAAAGAATTAATGGCCGGATAAAGAATGATTTTTGAATGTGGAATGAGGTACGTTGCTTGCTGGCTTGAAACCTTTTTTGTAAACTTAGATAGAAATATGTGGAAATTACGTACTAGTATTTCGTTTAGGAGCTCGATGGTGCAGCGGTTTTCCCTTACCAAGTTGAACAATTTTCGGTATCCAGATCTTGCGGATCACCGGATGGGTGATCATCATAAAAATAACTTGTGTTCCTTGGTGCCCCGAAGGCTCTTAATTCCGTTGGTGGCGTTTGCTATCGTAAGTTGGCAATTAGGCCAGCATAGTTGGTTATGGCCGACTTTTTCATGTACACATGACCATAATGGTCAAATAGCCTTTAGTGGCGCAATAAATTCAAAGCGCTCCTTTTTTTGAGTTTACTATGAACAATTGCAAGTTGCAGCTAGAGGCGAAACCGACTATTCTGGAGTCATAATAAACAACTGAGCGAACCATTTGTCTAACAACAACTACTTGTTTATCACTGTCGCTCGAGATGCCACGCTCGCTGCGTGCAAGTCCAGTTCATGTTACTTTTCTTTGATTTTAGTGTACACGTAAGTTTTTGAAACAGATTTCTATGGGTACTAATAATTCATATCTGCTGTTTTGGAGTTTCAATCCATACATTAATCATCATCATCATCATCGCTCAGTTTCCACTTCTGCGCTCAAGCCTTTTTAAATGATTTTACATGGGAATATTGGGCCGTAATCCACCATGCTGACCCAATACGGGTTCGTGGCTTTTAGTGACTACTATCTTACGACGACAATCATGAATACGGCTTAATATACACTCCAAAACTCGAAACGAAAATCTTC
Organism: Eudonia truncicolella; assembly: GCA_949315975.1. NCBI lineage: Eukaryota > Metazoa > Arthropoda > Insecta > Lepidoptera > Crambidae > Eudonia > Eudonia truncicolella. The sequence goes on along the minus strand of OX438837.1, from coordinate 12,678,906 downwards.
TTAGAGGGGCATGCATAGTAGGTTAGCGGGGGAGAAATTCGGTGCTGGCCGTCGTGCTCCCTAGACACTCCGTGACTATGAAGTGATGGGATGTTTAGTGGACAGGCCTTCCCTCTCCCTCGCGAGCTTTCCTTGACCCGGTGATTCTCCCCTGGTCACAATGTGTGATTAAGAAATAATATTTCATAGTCATAAAAAAGGTCAGCAAAGGTTTCCCTCTCTGAGTGCACTTCGTCCAATAAGGATCTTTGTGCTCATCCTTTCTGTCTTCTTCATCAAAGACGGCTACAGTAAAATAGCTAAAGGCTTGTATAGAGTATTTAATTGATATTGTCATATCCGGTTTCGGATTTTCTGGTAGGCCGATCCAAAGAGCCTCATTTTGTTCCTAGCCAGTGTCACAGTCACAGTAAATATCGGAAATGGTACAACCAGGAGAATTCCAGATAAGCTAAGTAGACGTTGCCACTATAAACAACCCACTTAGCAAGGCATTCCGCCGACTTAACGAAACATAAACAAAAACCATCAGTTTTTTGCTCCCTTGCTTTGGAGTTGGGCCAAATTTCGCCACAACTTCCGCCGGCTTACAACTTAACTATTGCCGGTTCCACCAACATTGAGTAACTTATCAGCGACAAATTCTAGTGACAGTCTACTGGTGTTTTGGAAACAAATTCGTTTTTTGTCATTTCCTAATATCGTTAACGCTTGCTGTTGTTGTTTTTCTTATAGATTATTGTCATCGTCTACGGATCAGACACTCAGTTTTCTGAAATCATATTGGGAGTATCATAGTTGAGAGTCTTAGTTTATAGTTGTCATTTTTAATATGAATTTGAATTTAAATTTGTAAATTTTACTTTTAAGGGTTATTGAGAACTGATGTCGTCATTTCAGATGCAGTTGGATAAGAAGAGCTAAGGTCAGCGCGTATTAGGAGGATAAGTCCAGCTGTACTTCATAGTTATTAGGTATGTATGATATCGAATGATGATATTAGGGTACCAGACAGACACCTCACTATTCGGCCACCTAAAAATCAGCTTCTACGTCCGAAGCAAAACGCTTCCACATTAAAATCCTACTTATTTACTAGAACGTCAAAACAGTCACAATTTCACTTAACAGTAAATGCACGGTCTCTCCATAAAATCTGTTTTCACCACAACACCGATTCAAAACGAAAAGTTTAATGTCCACAGCCGCCATATTAAAAAACTTTTAGACGCATAACTGTTTTCTAAAGCGGCAACATTTTGCTATTAATATATAACAAAGAAACTTTATTTTGTGGTACGTTAGCTGCTAAAGCTATTTGTGTAGTAGGAATTGTGTAAGTACAAATGTTAGGTTTATATTTTGTCACTTGAAAGTTTAGTGACCAGTTGGCGAAACGCTCGGTACGAAATCCGGAGGTCTGAATTTAATTCCCAGTTGAAAAGTCTGCTTCGAATATTTTCGATTCATACTCTGGGTGTGTGATCCACAGATCGCATTTGGCAAGCTTGGTGATTAAGCCAATACACATTAACTGTACCGATGACTTGATTTCGATGATAGAGGCCTTTAACCAGCATAGGACAGTTTAAAGGCTTTTGATTATTTCATTTTAATTTAAAAAAAAACATCAAACTATTTTAATATGTATACGCTTTATTAAATATTGCATTTTTAATACACTCTGTACGTCTATACTGGCTTTGTGTAGCCTTTAGATGCATTTATAGTTCTCCTTAGCTTTGAGAGATAAAAATGGTTAAAGAAGATTTTTGTCAAAGCAACTTCAGATTGTACCTATATGGAATAATCGGTTTCATAGAGGCATGGTATGGTTTTATAGTATAAGCTCTAATGGATATATAATTAAATATGTTGTGCATTACGTTAAAACACTAAATTCAATGGCCTTAAAATCAACAAAAAATTGGATTTACGCAAAATATTTACTTTGTGCCGAAATAAACGAGAAATACCCTAATTATGTAATTTAAAATAATAATTGACTTTTCTAACTTTCTTTTACCGTGAACCACTTTCGTCGAAAGTTCATATTGAATTTTTAAGTTATATTTTATCTCTCAACAAAACAGTGGTACTAAACCATGCAAAACCTTCAGTTAGGCTACCTGAGACTTAAAAATAGGCTATCTGAGATTTCAAAGTAGGCTATCTGAGGCTGACAAATAGGCCATCTGAATAGCCTTTCTGAAACGGCTCAGAAAGCTTATCTGATGAGTCTCCAGATTGCCTATCTAGTGAGTTTGAAAATACTTAGACAGCTTTCTCATATTAATATTAACACCTCTAATAACACAATTCTAAGTTTCACTCCCCATATCATCAATTCCCATAGCCCACACTTCGTTCTTCCATTTCGGGTATTTCTAGAAGGTTGGTGGAGTTCATTTGCAATAACGGCTGCCGCAATGAGCAGTTTAAAGCAAGTTGGCCACCTCCGCGCATTTGTTCCGGCGCGCCATAACTAGAGACGGTTCGGATGCTTCGAGATATTTGCTGGCGCTTACTTTTTAGGTGACTGTGAGACACAAAATATGAAGACCCACAGAAGTTAAGCTTCATACAAAGACGCTCAAGCAACGCACACATAGACAACCTTTCACGGACACGGAATCTCGCAACAGCTGTGCTCGGACTGTTCAGAGCTATTCCAGGTCTATGTGTGGGTTGCTCGAGCGTAGTATGTATCTTACCTTCTGTGTGTCTCCTTATATTGTGTGCATGCTAGCGTGTTGCGAGTAACTGTATAACGTATAACTGTTAAGCTATTGATTTGAACACTTTTAACTTTCGATCTATTTAACGATTTACTACATATAAAATGTTTAATGAGGTTGTCAACAGTTGGTTTGTGATCTTGGCCGGTGTAACACGGCAAACGATGAGTACTTAAAAATGTAGGACTGCGACACTTACACTAAGGAGTTTGCGTCATTATACAGCCTTTATACTGTCCCTTAGTTGGGTAAAATCTCCACCATTGAAATCAAATCGTCACTTCTCAAATGCGTGTTGGTGATAACAAACTCAGGCTCTACATCAAAAAAACTGAAACACACCGATCTGGGAATTAAAACCATGACCTAAACCAACTCTGTTATACATTTTATTTATATAGAAGCAATGTTAAAGGTGTAGGACAAAAATAAATGACTTCATTAAAAGTTGCAAAAAAATTTGTTTCGCAACAAAATTTGCGTTAAAATTATATAAACAAAACAAAAACATTTTATAAATAGCTTGCCTACTTCTTAACTGATCTTTAGTATTTGTAAAAATATTATGATCGGGTGTTAATGACGGTAGTTGTTGACATTGAATGGGTGCCTTTGGCTTTCAAAGTAAAAAGTAAATAGTTTTTTTTTTTTTTGAGAGAGATTGCTGATTGCCGCTGCGGCATTTTCAGCTTCACCGGGCTTTTTGGGGGCGGCGAGGAACGTAAAGGGTCCCTCAGCCGTGTGAAACGAATCACCTTCAGAGGTTATCTAGAGGGAACGGCATCGCGCACAAGTGCGTGTCCCCGTGCCCTACTAGATTCTCCGAAGGGTTCGGATCGGATCGGGGAGCGGAGCAACCCGAGGGCGCCTCTAAAGGCACGGACCTCGGCTCGGGTTGACCGGGCCGTGGAGGAGGAGAGAACCGACCAGGTACATGTCTGTACCTGGTGTAGAGCGAGTGTGAACCGGTTCTTCGTACCCTTGTTCTACGAGTACGGTGTCTTGGGCCTAAACTGGTGTGCATGTTTAGTGTATTCTGTAAATGTGTGCTGTCATTTAGAGGATCGGGCGGGGGGGCGTTCGCAACCGTTATGGGATCGTCGGGGTCATCTAGGACGTGCTTAGGACGCCTAGACATGAACCGTTTTGTTGGTGGAAGGCTTCCAACATTATAGTTGGCGGCCGCCACAACAAGCGGGTTAGGGTGGTGGGGGGCGTTATCAAAGTAACGTATGGAAACGTCCTTGATAAAGTCTTTGATAGTGGGAAGATCAAGATCGCGGTGGAGATCTACGTTGCGATAGTACCACGGGCAACCCGTGGCACCACGCATGAAACGGTTCTGGAGGGTTTGTAAGCGATACAAATAGGAGGGCGCGGAGTGCGCGAAAACTACGCTAGCGTAAGTCATGACGGGGAGTAAATAGTGTTGAGTAATTTCGGCGGGCTGGTTAGAACCACGATAGCTCAATTGGAAGAGCACCTGACCCGGTATGTCAGAAGGGTGCAGGTTCAAATCCTGCTCCTGGAAATTTTTTCAACATTGTGTTTTTGCAAAAAATTCATTTGAGGTTAGTTTTGCCATAAACTTTTATTAACAAAAATACAAACAAGCATGTGATGTTTTACCAGCAACAAAAATATCACGGTATCAATTACTTTATAAAACTGATTATAATTTCATAGTGGTCTATAATAAATATTAATAATAAATAAATAAATAAATATTAGACAACATCACATACATTGTTCTGATCCCAAAGTAAGTAGCTAAAGCACTTGTTTTATGGAAATCAGAATCAACGACGGTACCACAACCACCCAGACCCGACACAATATCGAAAAGATCGTTTCCTACATTGACCCGACCGGGAATCGAACCCGGGACCTCAGAGTTAGTGCCGCCCAAAGTCCGGCGTGCAAGCCACACGGCTACGGAGGTCGTCAATAATCTATGATCTATAATCCTATCCTACCTCAAATTTCGCTTTAATTTCTACCTCAAATCCGGACATTAGTCACGAAACACAAAGCTATTCAACTTTCACATCTGGAAATGAGTTAAGCGATCAAGATTTGGCTATGCTCCAATAGCTTCGGCAAGTTTTCTTTTAGCACTATTAAGGACAATATGATTTGCTTTCCTAAATTCACAAGAAAGACAAGAAAATAAATGATATGGAATATTGAGACATATTGTAACAGATTAAAATGAAAGAAAAAAAATGAAGATAATTATAATAAAAAACACTCATATCAAACACTTTTGGTGCGTTCGAATAACAAAACGTATGTGATTTAAATTGAAATAGCTAAGTTTCTGGATGAAGATGGAGCAGGACCGTGTAGGCTCACATTAAATATGTCGCCATAACATCAATGTTTGTTGCATTTTTGTGTTCCGGCAGCTAGAGATAAGTTCTGTTAGCCAGTGCCTAATTCTGGGTGATGTGCGCTTCGACCATTGGCCTTATCATCACTCAGCATCAGGTAGGATGAAGGCACACTGCTTACCCATAAGATTTAAAAAGAGCGGCGTGCGAAGGTTTCCAACATGTTTTTGTTTTGGTCAGAAATGTGCATTTAAGTTTAATTAAATTTAACCAGTTTACCTCCTTGTTACTGTTTTGTTCTATGGTATGGTGTAAAAAAAATAAAAAATAATTTTAGTTATCAAATATGTAGCTACTAAATTACGAATATTGGTGTCATCAATGTATTTGAGTGGTTTCCAAGCATCATAAATTAAGTAATTTTATTATAATTTCAACAATCGTGATTTTTTAATGGTGTTTTCGAAAATAATTATGATCGAGTCTAAATTATACAATCGTGGATTTGAGCTAGCAAATTAAAGATAAAGAAATGTATTTACCTATATCAACATTTCAGATTTGTTACTCATATAGTTCGTGCAGCGCTTAAGCGCTTAATGTGAAAGGTACAAACGTACTCACTTTAAATGATCACTTTGCTTCTAGAATTGATAAGGGGACTTTGTCAAAAGCGTATGACAGTTTAAAGCAGCGGCAAGAACAGGCAAGCCCATCTTGGCATATTCTGTGTAATTCAAGTTTTTTTTTTTATATTTCTATCCACACCGATATTTGGAATTCCTGAGTTTAATTTCCAGGTCAGCCAAAGTGAGATTGTCAAGCTATACAAGATGACTTGATTTTAATAACGTCTTTGCACAGTAGGGGGAAGAATATAGACTTATTACTTTAATTATACTTGTACTGTTTTATTTTCAAAAACGGATAAAGAATAAACTAACATCTCATAGCGCTCAGAGCTCATTTTGAATACAAAATTCACTGTAAAATGCCTGTGCTCTGACACTTAGAAACCGCCCAATGAAACCGCCCAGATGTCTAAAAATAATTATTCGCCATTATATTTCTACAAATGAGATCGTAAACGTTGTCATAATGCACACAACTGTTAAACGCAACAGGAGAGAAGGTAAGCTATAAGACGATTTCAGATTTGGCCGTTCTCCAACCACCAATGTTCTTAGTGGAATACCAGTATTATTTGAGAGGGACATAATATAAATACTAAGTTTCGTTGTTTCTGGGAAGACGTTTTCATCGTATCTTTAATGCACTTATTAAAAATCTTTTAAGATTGTTTGGTATATTATTTGTTTATAAAAAAACATGAGAGCAGAAATTTATTATGAAATTAGGACAAGTGAGGTCCTGAGGAAGAGGAAGAGGGTCCAAAACTTCTGAGATGACTCCCGTGATACAAACGAACAACTCTTACTATTGGACTAACTCCCTAACTCGAAAATAAAACTCAGCTGTTCCATACAAAACATCAATATTCATTCGACCAAAATGTAAGGAACAGTTGAATTTTATTTTCGAGTTAGGGAGTTGGTCCAATTGTAAGAGTTGTTCGTTTGTATCACGGGAGTCATCTCAGAAGGTTTGGACGGTGATAAAAAAGTCAACCTGTATAGCGTACTGATGATTGAATAATGAATCGTGTGCCAAATATACGATTATTAATTTACGTACGAACTGGAAAACAATGACAATGAAAAACCACGTTGTTCTATGTATGTTATTTTTTATTACAAAAATTGTCAAATGGAAATCCATCAATATATAAAATATTATGGCACTTTTGGGTTAATCATTTATAAGATAATTAATCTACTTGCATCTTAAGTTACAACTTTGACTCGTTCACAAAACTAAAAATACTTTTTAAACCTTATACTACAATTAAAATTATTTACATGTAAAAAAATAAATTACGTAACAAATAGTGCGATTGCAATTAGGATTGAATATGTTCATACGTCTAATGAAATAATGTTTATATAAGTAATTTAGTTTGTTAGCAATTCCAAATTATAATAAAAAATAAATCACAGTTCTCAAACTACAAATTAAATTTAAATTAAGTAAGTAATAAATACAAATTAAAATGTATCAAGAAATAAATGTAGATACCTAAACGGTATACAAAAAATATATAAGCGATAATTGGTTGTTGTGATTTCTATAATAAAATCTTGATCTTATACTCCAAATAAACAATAAATTAATAAATTTACAAATAAGCAAAGTTAAAAAAAAACATAATTAAGAACAAAATATTAAAAATATACAATAACATATGTAACATTGCTAACAATTAAGAGGTAGTATGCAAATGAAATCATTTAACATAGATGCATAGCCCGGGTTCGTGATCACCAACCCGCTTTCGCAAGCGTGGTGATGAAGCCAACCATCAATTTTATTGTAGTGACTTGCCTTTGCCAAACAGTGAGACAGTTATAGGCTAGTTGCTTACTTACTTTAACAAAAACTATTGTGCTATCCTAACGTAGGTAGTTGGATGAATAATATCATTGCTATTCTATAAACAATAATTTATTATACAAAATAACTGCATTGCAAATTCAACAACCTTATCTATGTATATCTGACGCTGTCGCTATTAAATATATATCATAGTTTATATATCATAGTTTTGTTGCAGCAGTTGAGAGTTTTTTATACGTTATAAAATTAAAAATAAATTAGTAAACTGTATTAATACCTAAATTATAAATATATTTTTAAATCACGTTAAAGTGACACTTAACGTTAAAAAAATATTTAAGAAAATACAAGTTTACAAAGAATCTTATTAAGTATTGTTGTTGAGGCCTTCTCTTCAGTATATAGAATGCCTAAGAATTTAGTCTTGTTTAAGGTCAAAAGGCCATTTTTAAGAAAACTATCAGTTCTAAAGGGTTTACTCTCTGCCAAAGGTTTGAAACGTCACAATAAAGTAAGCAAAACAACACAGTAGCTCTGTTTGTGTTTCCATTCAATTATGAATGATTAGATTAGTAATTTGATCCGAAACAAACAAAAACTCAAATGTTAAAAAATAACATAACTACTTACATAATCATTCAAAATTTCTTTCCTTTGAACGTTAATGAATTTAAAATTAATTGACAGTTATTAGTTAGTGTAATCCTTACGATCCTGGCTTTCTACTGCTGTATGAATTCAGGTCAAGGCCGGATCGTTGTTTAAGTGTTTTCGATCTGAAACAGAAAAACTAAATATAAAATATTTATTTACTATTTACATACGGCGCCAATCAAACTACTTTTTTTTAAATCAAATATGAAAATATTACGATAGCGGAAAATGCATGTAACTATTTTTGCGCGGCAACATTTAAAAGTCACCAACTGGCGCAACCAACATTATATAAATGGTAGAAAATAAAAAAGGTATTCTGTCGTAGAAAAGCAAAGCGTAAGAAAAAGGCCTTTAGGGGAGGGAGGTATACCCACAAACATATCCAGTACTTCTTTCTTTTCTTTCTTTCTTTTAGTTGATGGCTTCGTGCGATTAGCACATTTAGCCAGTGTCAAAGTAATTTTTCATACAAGTAATACATAAATATACAATATTCCCTTCCAGTCAGTATGATGATGAATGATGATGAATGGTAATAAAAATGAGAAGTGAGAAATGATATAGCCCCCAACCCCTCGAGTAACTCAGTAAAGATGTGGGGCTTTACTGAGTGCTTGCACGCAGTTACGCAGATTTCTTGAGAGAATTTGAAAAGTGACGTTGCGCTGTTTTGTTTTATTTGCCAACACTCATGCACACTCACGAACACTTAACGGTTAATAATCCACCATTACTTCATATTAATATTCGCCATAACACAAATTTTAGAAAATAAAACAAAACCGCAGACATGACTCTTCACTTTCACGACAAGAAAATCTATCCAGCACTTTCACTCTCTTTGCACCATTGTTTTTTTTAAATATCTTTTCGGGTAAGCACAGTGTCTCTATCACACCTGATGTTAAGTGATGATAAGGCCTACGGTGGAAGCGCACTTCACCCGGATCCTCAACTAATGAGGCACTGGCTATCTTATCTCTAACTGCCGGAACATAACAATACTACAAACATTGATGTTATGGTGACATATTTAGATAAGATGGTGTTAGCTAGCCAGGCGGACAAACAAGCCCCACCACCAATCAAAACCAAGTACACAGAGATGTACAGAGTGCAGAGAGTGTCTGAGGTATTGTGAGATGATTGATAGTGTAAGAAATAGTACTATACGTTAGTTAATATTAATATTATTATTATTATTATTGTTTTGTAATTTTTTTTAACTTTATTTTCTAAATCCCTTTTTTTGCTGTTGTTTTTATTGTAGTGGTTACAACTTACATATAATAACAACATTTCTTGATTTTTGTTTAGCATAGCGTATTGGTGTCATACGGTAATGTTGTGTTATTATTTACATAAATACATAAAGGACCTACCGCTGGGAATCGAACCCGGGACCTCTGGGTTTCAACCGGGGGTATTAACCATTAGACCATAGAGGCGATAAAAAGTGTGATCCGAGGCCACGCTGGGCAATCACCAAGTTGACCGAAGTCGACCAACCGTGGCAAGTAATAAGCTCACCTGACATGTCTTCTTCTCACTGGGGAACTTCTTGAACGCGTTGATTTGACTTCAATGCAGAGTACTATCAGTTTTCTATCACAGGGGTATCTAGAATGTAAAACAGTGAAAATGTCAACAATATCATAAACATTGTAACTGAATATATAAATTTAAATAGATACTAATTCTGTGTTCACATATCGACGTTTTTCGATCCCATACAAATTTTAATTACTTTAACACATTCGAATATATAATATATGAGTGGTAGTAGTGGTAACATTAAGTAATGGTAGCCGAATAGCAAACAAAAACTTTAAACTTAGCACCCACCCACACCCGCCCGATCCTCTAAATGACAGCACACATTTACAGAATACACTAAACATGCACACCAGTTTAGGCCCAAGACACCGTACTCGTAGAACAAGGGTACGAAGAACCGGTTCACACTCGCTCTACACCAGGTACAGACATGTACCTGGTCGGTTCTCTCCTCCTCCACGGCCCGGTCAACCCGAGCCGAGGTCCGTGCCTTTAGAGGCGCCCTCGGGTTGCTCCGCTCCCCGATCCGATCCGAACCCTTCGGAGAACCTAACCTCTGAAGGTGATTCGTTTCACACGGCTTGAGGGACCCTTTACGTTCCTCGCCGCCCCCAAAAAGCCCGGTGAAGCTGAAAATGCCGCAGCGGCAATCAGCAATCTCTCTCCAAAAAAAAAAACCCACCCACAACTAACCCAACCCTCCCGAAAGCTCAAAAAATCACTGAGGCTCAAAGTCGCTCAAAGACTGCAAATAAATCAGGCTTTTTAAGTCATTTTACCATTTGGTGTCCTATAATTGAAAAGCTTGATAGCGCAGCGGTTAGCGCGCCCGGTCTGCGATTGTTAAAGCCGGACATCGGATGGGTGATACGTTTATCATCTCGAACTTCTCCGTGCTTCTTAAGCCATTGGTCCCGGCTGCATTAGCAGTCGTTAACAACTACCAACCGCTAAGGCTTCTCTCTATCCTTCCATAGGGAAGGCCCATGCCTCAGCAGTGTGGACACAAAATAAGCTAGTTTGTTTCTTTGGGATAACGATATGTAAAATGGCTCTTAAGAGGCTATTAATAAATAAGTAATAATTGTTGATAATGTGTGAACCTACCTTTCTTGTCCTAAAAGATAATTGGTGTACAAAGGAGATGCAATGCCGTATTCATTAGGGCTGTCACTCTCCCACTTATTGCAAATGCCATCAGCAGTGACGCCACCTGTAAGGGTACCACCGTGCCATACAACCTTTTCTGGCCTGTCAACAAACATAAAAATATAATTATACACCATAATGCGAAAAGGCGACAAGGTAGACTGAAGATGGCGAAATGGCGGAATAAGTCCAAAAAAGAATGGTATAATGTTGCAGGAGACCGGAAGGTGTGGAAAAAGTATGGGGAGGCAAAGGCAGGTCATCGGATGGGTGACCAAAAATGTAACATCTCGAGTTCCTCCGTGCTTCGGAAAGCACGTAAAGCCGTGGGTCCCGGCTGCATTAGTAGTTGTTAACAACCACCAATCCGCACTGGGCCGGCGTGGTGCTTTATGGCCCGTTCTCCCTATCTATCCATAGGGAAGGCTCTTGCCCTATCAGTGGGGACATATAATGAGCTGTTAATGACGTGATGATGGTGACGAATATACGTCATTGTCACTTATCTAGTTTGAAACTTAGTCGAGCTTCAAACGAAAATAAAGGTTTGCAGATAAACATACAGTAAGTTAAAGTCGAAAACGTCCATGGGCCCATGGCTAATAAAATGTTTTACGGAGTTTTAATGAATAGTGCTAAAATGTTTTTTGTTTTGTTTATATATTTTTAACGCAAATTTTGTTGCGAAACAAATTTCAAAAACACAAATGTTGAAAAATTTCCAAGAGCAGGATTTGAACCAGCACCCTTCTGACATATCGGGTCAGGTGCTCTTCCAATTGAGCTATCGTGGTTCTAACCAGCCCGCCGAAATTATTCAACACTATTTAATTTTTTACTTTGAAAACCAAAGGCGCCAATTCAATGTCAACAACTACCGTCATTAACATCTGATCATAATATTTTTACAAATACTAAAGATGAGTTAAGAAGTAGGCAAGCTAATTATAAAATGTTTTTGTTTTGTTTATATAATTTTAACGCAAATTTTGTTGCGAAACAAATTACAAAAACACAAATTTTGAAAAATTTCCACGAGCAGGATCCGATACCGGTATGTCAGAAGGGTGAAGGTTCAAATCCTGCTCGTGGAAATTTTTCAACATTAGTACTGCTAAGTTACATACTGCTAAGTTGTAAGTGACGTAACTTTGAGGATCTGAGGTTTCTGCCTACTCGAGCGATCATGACTATGGTCAATGCAACACGGTAGTCACGGATCAATCCGGTTATCCATGTTTCCTTCGGTCTAATTGTTGCCCAAGTGCTGGATCCCTGGCACCAATCTATAAAACTATGCCAATTAATCATCAAAATCAACCGCGCCTCCCGACCTTCGGGGGGCGTGCGTTCCGGTAGCCTTCGCAGCCCTTTTAAAGGCTAAAGGCGAACCTCAGGTTGTTTTACCGGGTCTGTCTTAATCCTTTTTTAGAAAAAGGAAAAGGCAATCCCCGGATCTACGGAATCTGCGAGCAGATTTTTTCCTGGGTAAACAAAAAAAAAATCATCAAAATATTTTTTTTAAATATTTTTTCTTAAGTTCGATTTTGAAAAGATTTAGCATAGAGTTATATAGATTGGTGCCAGGAATCCAACGCAAGTACTTTCATTCCTGCGCAACAATTGGACCAAGTCCCATACAAAGATGTGCAATGTAGTTATATCAAAGACCGGACAACATATAGTATTCATGTCATTTTATAAAAACTCTTATACGGAAGATTAAACTTTGCCATATTGAAGTCTTATTCGACTAATTGCTCAAGTGTTGATTATGAATTGTTCAAAAGCCAAACTCTAAGTCCCAACAAGTAGGTGAGCCCAATTATTATTTCACGAAGACTTCATTATTACGGATTACAAACAGATTAATCGAACTGAAGCTTCAATTGTTAAATATTCAAATTAATTTGGAGAATTTGTACCTACTACATTAGTAGGCGTTGTTTCTTAAGATTTTCTAAAGGACAATAGGGAATGAGATACTTTGACACTTCAGACGTCTTTTGTAATAATAGTTGGTGCAGATGCGATTAAATGGGCTTAATAAATGACATGCAGTTCTCATTATAGTGCGTGCCTCAATAGTTAATTTTCGCAATTTTCACAAAGACGACTCATCGGATGGGAGACCAAAAATGTATCACCTTGAGCTCCTCCGTGGCATGGCACGTAAAGGCGTTGGTACCGGCTGCATTAGCAGTCGATAATAACCACCAACCCGCACTGGGCCCGCGTGGTGGTTTATGGCCAGTTCTCCCTATCCATCCATAGGGAAGGCTCGTGTCCCAGCAGTGGGGGCATGAAATGAGCTAGTGATGATGATGATGAATGTTTAATATATTTTTAGAACTCAAAAATACACAGGCGATCTTTGATGTTGCGATCTCCGTACACGGCGAGCGAATCTAAAGCTCCTTGAACGATCAATCTTACCGCTCGGCCATAACACTAGTGGCAATAGTTTGCGGTGCGACTCGTGTTGTCTCTGTTCATTGCGTCCTTAGTATCTCCGTGTACAAAGACTCCTTATTATAACAATAACAACAGCAGTGAATTTGATATTAGCTTGCCGCGTCGCAAGAAGAACCAAGATAATGCCGCATTTCGACACTATAGTTAAATCCAATCGCCTCTCCTTATAAAAAAAAGAAATGTCGCAGGTACGACTCACCATAAGACGACAATTTACAAAGCTTGCATCCGCCCCGTCATGACTTACGCTAGCGTAGTTTTCGCGCACTCCGCGCCCTCCTATTTGTATCGCTTACAAACCCTCCAGAACCGTTTCATGCGTGGTGCCACGGGTTGCCCGTGGTACTATCGCAACGTAGATCTCCACCGCGATCTTGATCTTCCCACTATCAAAGACTTTATCAAGGACGTTTCCATACGTTACTTTGATAACGCCCCCCACCACCCTAACCCGCTTGTTGTGGCGGCCGCCAACTATAATGTTGGAAGCCTTCCACCAACAAAACGGTTCATGTCTAGGCGTCCTAAGCACGTCCTAGATGACCCCGACGATCCCATAACGGTTGCGAACGCCCCCCCGCCCGATCCTCTAAATGACAGCACACATTTACAGAATACACTAAACATGCACACCAGTTTAGGCCCAAGACACCGTACTCGTAGAACAAGGGTACGAAGAACCGGTTCACACTCGCTCTACACCAGGTACAGACATGTACCTGGTCGGTTCTCTCCTCCTCCACGGCCCGGTCAACCCGAGCCGAGGTCCGTGCCTTTAGAGGCGCCCTCGGGTTGCTCCGCTCCCCGATCCGATCCGAACCCTTCGGAGAATCTAGTAGGGCACGGGGACGCGCACTTGTGCGCGATGCCGTTCCCTCTAGATAACCTCTGAAGGTGATTCGTTTCACACGGCTTGAGGGACCCTTTACGTTCCTTGCCGCCCCCAAAAAGCCCGGTGAAGCTGAAAATGCCGCAGCGGCAATCAGCAATCTCTCTCCAAAAAAAAAAAAAAAAAGGTTCGACTCACAAAAAGAGCATCATTGCCAATAGCATTATTATCAAATGGTAGATCAAGATAAGATTTCTTTAAAAAGTTATCTGGGTGAATATACTTTCGAAGACATACATAGAAGGGGTAAGAAGCGATTTAAATTTTAAGTACAGCCTCCATGACTGGTGTGTCTGCTAACGATATTCGTAATTTCATTTGTACAGCTTAATATACTCACCTCTCACCACGCCCGCGCCCTCGAGTTGAGTGGGGTAGTTAGGTAGGTATTCGTTGTTATTATGAACTGCCACTACTCTCTTGTTAACACAGACTAATTAAGGAGTTATGTTAAGCACCACAGCAGAAAAGTGTATGTTACCTGACGTGATAAGTGGGGTTATGTGCCCCATTATGGAAGCGTACGCAACACAAAACCCTTAATACTGGCTATCTTATCTCTGGCTGTTCGAATATAATAATGCTACTATAAATGTTGTTATGGCGGACTGAGAACAAACCGGGAAAGAGGCGTGATTATATGTATGTATGTATGAGAACAAACCGTACATCAATCATGGGAAATTGAACCAGGGAACTCTGGGTCTGAGGCCATGGCCCCATCACCACGGGTACGGCGCCGTCACCGTAAAACGGCGCGGCGCCGCCGCCATGACACGGCCTGGACGGTGCCGCGGACGATCCCGTGGTGATGAAGCCAGGCCTTAAAACCGGTAATATAACTCCTGAGACAGAGAAAGGAGAAGGAGGAAAGATTAGGTTAGAATAAAGCAGAACCTGTCTAAATAGCTACAGTCCTAGAACCCTTTTCTGTTTGAAGGGTAAGAGATCTAATCAAAAGCACTGTAAAAATCCAAGTAAAGTCACAGAGTCAGCAATGAGCAATTAGTACGTATGGTATCACAAGCGCCGTCTTCTGCAGTATTTGCCTACCATCTAAGGAAAAGTTTAAATGTTTGTGGTTTTGTTAAAGGTCAGGGCTAAAGGTCAAGGGAATGGTCTCTCTTGTGTCATTCCATCTCTTCCGATATCAACTGTCTCCAGCTAACGTAAGTGGAATGAAACCAGATAATAGCGCGTCATCGAAGAATAAAACCATAGCATAACTTACCAAGTAAAGTCTTTCATGACATTCTTGCCGTCGAAGCTGAAGATGTTGGCATTAGGAACAGCGAAGGGGGCGCCTGACTTGTTGAACATGCTCGCCCAGGAGTGGAACAGTAACTGTTCTTTCAAGTTCCTTACAGGTAGATGCTGATGCCTCTCAGCTACAATGTAAGACAAGGCTTTTATACTGTAACAGACAAATAAGGATCATCGTATTTATATTAAATGTAGAGTAGATTGCGTCATCGGGGATGGGAAGAAGAAAAAGTTGGTGTAAACTGACTGCCATAATGCTAGTACTAATTATGGAAAACGTGGCGTTATTAAGGCTATAAAGTATTTAATCTCGCGAACCAAAACAATACTAAAAGAAGTAGTCTTAATGAGCTATGATTTAAAAAGAACTTCTACGTGATCCCTGTATTGTGGTGAATAAAACAAAAGATTACTTACTCCATTGTCAAGAATGCTGTGAAAGTGCCACCAGCTGTCCTGGACTGTCGGTGGCATTCGTAGTTCGCCGCTTTCCAGCCGAACATGTTTGGCCTGGAGAACATCTTACCCGAATACGGTTCGTTCAGAGCTGCTATACGAATCTATGGAAGGAATAATAACATAATTATATATTTTTATCTATATCGACATATAGTCTCCTACAGCTCATACTGCAAGAAAAAATAAAAGGCCAGATAAGACCAGGCCGTGGTACAATCTGAGTACTTCAGAGCATTTCCGAGCAGCGACATCACGGGCCCAAGTGGCCATAATGAAAGCCGACCTCCGATAGGAGATGACACATAAAGAAGAGGAATACCAATGCATGCGTCACTGTCTAGACTCTAGACGTACTCGTAGCTAATTATATAGCTCATACATAGTAGCATAAGTTTGGTTGTTACCCATGCCTTTTGCATTACCATGATATTGATGATCGATGAAGATTATTTAGAGTAAAAGCTTATATTCAAGCAGGCTCATGCTCTCATAAAAGCATTTTTTTAAATTAGTAATGATGACCAAAACGGTTCGGAGTACAATCTTACATCGAAAAGAAGTAAGTAACATTTTGATAGATGCTCCTTTAAAGGAAAATACTAATACTACTCTAAATCTAAGTTTCCGAACATACATTTACTAAAAGATAAAATTTTACTGGAAATAATCTACCAGCCTCAGGAAGCTCGAGTAGGAATCACACAATGGGAATACATTTACTAGTGAAAATAATACAACATTCAAACAATGCATGTGCGAACAATTTTAAAAGCAGTAATTAATCGGGTGTACCTACTCGGGAACTATGCTTATTTACGGCTACAACATTAACTACATATCCAGTGATGTGGTAATTGGAGGAATGTCCATTCCATGTTTTAGTATAGGCACATGATTAAGAATATACAGTTCATCGCTTGAATCACAGTGCAATTAGCCACAAATGCCTCATGACAATTGATATTGTTTTATTTAGAACGTGCTAAGGCGGCTCGTACCAGAACCTTACATCTAGATTAAACCCTAAACTGGCTTCTAAGTTGAATACATACATTACATTACATTAGTACATTGAGATTTAAGGTCCAACCGCTGATAAAATCAACTATCGAAATCCACAATGCAGGTATTATTATAGCAGATATCGAGTTTAAGTTGAACTTGCAGTAGAAAGAAATCTTTATGTGCCGTCATTTGTCTGTGCCAAATGTCTGCATCTTCATAAAAAGTTGAGTTGGTTTATAGGTAGTTTAAGATGTTAGTGTTAAACCTTAATCTCCATTGACTTTAAAGTCAATGATGTCAACTGACAGACAATGATGTAATATGTAGGATTAGTTATAATATATACATACACATAAGATTGAATGTGCGTGTAGCTCATTATTATTGACGTTACAAGTATTAATTAGCTCTAATGAAGCTTAAGACATAATTGTACTATATGAATATTCTGAGTGATTTTGACATTACTGGTCAAGGATAATGGGCGATTTTGGTGTCGTTTGGGAAAATTTGGAGATAGAGAGAGAGAATGAGAGAGATAAAGGGGAGAGGGAAAGAAAGGGGGAGAGGGGGGAGTGAGAGAGGGAGACAGATAGTTGATATAGTATGAACAAAATGAAAGAAGGTATAAAAAATGTTTATGCGATTGAAAATTATGGTTTTGATAAGATCTTTTTATTTTTTTTTTCTTTAGTCGATGGCTTCGTGCGATTAGCACATAGCCAGTGTCAAAGTAATTTTTCTTACAAGTAATACATTAATAAACAATATTTCCGTCCAGTATGATGATGATGAATGATAATAAAAATGAGAAGTGAGAAATGATATATCCCCCTACCCCTCGAGTATCTCAGTAAAGATGTGGGGCATTACTTAGTTCTCACGCGGACTTCTTGAGAGAATTTGAAAAGTGACGTTGCACTGTTTTGTTTCTTTTGCCAACACTCATGCACACTCACGAACACTTAACGGTTAATAATCCACCATTATTTCACATTAATATTCAACATAACACAAATTATAGAAAATAAAACAAAACTGCAGGGGTGACTCTTCACTTGCCCGCCAAGAAGCCTAAGATCTTATTAATGGGCGTATAAGGTGTTTTTTTTTAAATTTGGTTGCTGACTAAAAACTTTACCTGTATCTTGTACTTTAAAAAAATATATATTCCAAAGTAAAGTATTAAGTAAAGTAGAGAGAGAGAGAGAGAGAGAGAGAGAGAGAGAGAGAGAGAGAGAGAGAGAGAGAGAGAGTACATGAATTTTGGACGAAATGGAAGAAGGTAAAATGTATTTGTCTAAAATGTTTAAACATCTATTGGACCTTATTCTTTGTTTATTTGTAAGGCACTTTGAATTGTAAGTGATAAGTTAAAAGCATATAAAGAGCTAGAACGTTTTGACTCAATATATGTTATAAACAATAATACATGCTTTCAAAGCTTAAAAGAGGAATCGCACCGGCATTATAAAAATAGATTTAGTATGTTAAATCCTGCTAATTACGAAACGACTGACAGAAAACAATCATGTTTTTAGTAGGGTTACCTCTAAGTCTAGATTTAAGATTTTGGTGCAATGTCCTTGTTGCTATGTTTCATTCCGAACCATGCAGTACTCACACTATTTTTCCTAGAGCCTTTTTTGATAGATGGCTCTGTTGGAGAGACCATCTGTAAAACCACATTTAAATGTTTTAGGTGTAACCGAAACTGTCTATACATTAATTTTTAAATATCATTTATGTTTCTTCGCAGTCTTAGGTACATGTATGCAAAAGGGCACGAACAACAACAGGGACAAAATATTATAAGAGACTGACGCCTGAAACGGGCGGACTACTGTATCACAGTTATTTATGCTCAGTAACTATTTATCAATATAATTTTAAGAGAAGTAGCTACTAGTGTTATTGGTAGACTACGTCAAATCGCTAGGAGTATACCGAAATCAAACTTTAAATATTTTAAATTGGACCACTTCGTTTCTTAACAAATTGATCGTAAAAAAATTATATTTATATATATTTATTTATATTATCATATTGCCGTATATTAGAGAGTAAAGCATCTCAATGTCGATGATTACATGCCACCAGTAAGTTATAATTACTTAAAAATGCTATTAAGGACGTAAAAAGTTGGAAACATTATTTATGCGACGGTTACTGCCAGTCAAGTCTGTTTCCATCAGAACAGTGCTTACAAAATCGTTGTTTTAGACCATTTCACAAGGAACAGTTGTGGATAGTAATAATAAAGATTAAGTTGCAATTGAAAATTAAAAAAAAGTGATAAAAAAGTAGGTAGAATAATTATTTATTCAGCAATGTCGTCAATTGTCTCTGTGTGTGGCAGTATTTAAATAAAAATCGAAAATAACTAAACTATCCCCTAACACAAATAGGTAATGAACCAAATTGACACTTACATATTTCCCATAGTAGGAACTTGTTTTCGAAGTTACATCGAAAGGTAATACAGTCTGAAACAAAAAAAAATAACTTTTTAAACATACATACAGCTTCAGTATTCTATGCCATGTATCTTCTTTAAACTCCATCTCCAACTCATTTTTATGTACCCACTCCTGGGGCAGGAGCCTTCCCAATGGAAGGAAACACCACGGGCCATAAGGGCCCAATGCGAATTGGTGGTTGTTAACCACTGCTAATGCAGCCGGGACCAATGACTTTCGTGCCTACTAGTTATATTGAATTTGAAAGAGGATAACCTGCCACGAAGCAAGCGTGCCATGTAGCGGCCGGCAACGCATAATGGGTTTCTACATAGTTGAAAGTAGTTTTAACTAAAATTAAGTCTTGAATTTGACATTATTATGAGTTCATATTATACATTTTATACTCACATGCAAATATTTATGCGTTGTAGTTGGGTAGTAAGGCTCCGGTGTCGATGGTTGAGGTACAGCGTTATTGTCTAGGTTGTCGAATATCGAGCCCATCTGTAGATCAAATAGCTTTTTAAGAGACGAAATATATATATTATAGACATCAATAGTACTACAAGGGTACTTATAGAACTTAAAAACATAATTATAGATTTCACCAAAATACCGGAAAGGCGGGTGCCATTAAAAGTAGTTTTTATACTAGACTAGACTAGTCTTTATCAAATCAAATCTAATATATTTATCTAAGTAGTAGTTGGTTTTACACATAGTACTCATAATTAGTTCAGCAATATTCTGTCTTACTGACATGCATAAACATAACATTGAATATAAAAAAGGAAACATAAAAATATTTAAACATAATTACATAAAAAAAATAATTTCAAATTGTGAAATGTCAATATGAAAATACACAATAAGTCAAGTTATTATGAGAATATACTTACAGCTACATGTTGCCAACCCCGTTCAACTCTTAGCAACAATACTTTTTCTTGTAAAACGTATGCTAGGGTACCAAGAGGTGTAATAGTAGTTCTCTGGAATGAAGTGTAAAAAAGTTAACAGGTATACAAATATAGAACCAGACAATGAAGTAATATTTTGTTGACATACTTACTTTAAATAGCGCCGTTGTTGATTTATAAATAACAGTAGAGGCAGTGTAAAAGCCATCATCATCTTCGATATAAGCTAAAAAAAAGTTTTTTTTTGTTAATTCATCTTCATAATAAAACATATCACCAGCTCATTTTATGTCCCCGCTGGCACGAGCCTTCCCTATGGATGGAAAGGGAGAACCACCACGCGGGCCCAGAAAAAAAACATATTAAATAACCAAAATATAGGTAAATATTTTTATTAAGTATGCACATTTATAAACAGATAGATAAAAAAGTTCAAATTAAACGAAACAGATTCTGTTTTTCTGTAAACAAATTAAAATGGGCTTACAGTTTTTCGATCCCTCGGTGAACGTATACAATGTTTTCTGCGACACGATACCACCGGGTTCACCTTTGGGACCAATTAACGACAACCCTGGCGGGCCAGGGGGTCCAGGCGGGCCCGGTGCTCCCGCTGGACCCATAACTGCTTCTTTCTGACACTCTAAACACGTAGCGTTCGATCCGGATAAACCGGACGGGCCGGGAACACCCGCCGGCCCTGTTAATCCCCTATCACCCTTTTCACCTTTAAGCTGTAAAAAAATTAAGATGTACTTTAGAAGCTATTACTGAAACGTCAGCCTGACCCATGTATCATTACGTGAATGTGATACATAACATTTGATTTCAATATTTCGTGACAGCGATCTGTTTAAATATAGCGGCGGCATTGAAAGTAAGTGAACACTTAGCACTACGACTACTACTAACAAAATTATTCAATGGTCAAATCAATACCAATATATTTTTTGTTTAAATATACTTTAAAATTGGTATTTTTATATATAAGTATTTTTATTCAGAACGTCTTTTAGTTGTCAAGGAGAATAGGCGCAACACACTGCTCAGCTTTTATAGAAGAAGCGATGACATTACAAAAAATAAAAATTAACACTCGCCACATAAAATTTCTTCTTACGTTAAACCCATTTAACCCAACCATGTTTTGTGTGTAGTTGTAAATGGACCTCTAAAAGTATTATAATTAGGGAATTTTGTAAATATTTAATTAAGCTTCAGTGCAGCAAGCACTTATAAAAGAAAAAAAAATGTGTTATTTCATCTGCAAAGATGAATCTGCATAACCATCGGTTACAATAACCGTTAGATAGATGGCGCACTGTGCCGCTATTAGCACTCAAAAAATTAAAAATCAGTGACAAAACTCAGTGCTTACGTCAGCCTTCCCGGTGACATAGCGGTCAGTGCAACCGCCCGGATTGCGGAAGACCCAGGTTCGATTCCTGGCTGGGTCGGGTGGGCGTTTAATAGTTCACTGTATTTTATAAAATTTTATAAATATTACATCTTTATAATACCTCGTCGGGCTAAGTGGGTAACTATCGCATTTTTTGGAGAGAGTTTGCTGATTGCCTCAGGTAGCATTAACAGTGACACTGGACTGTCGTTATATAAAAAAAACGCTCTAAATATATTTTTAAGTAAACAAAATGATGTCACTATGAAATTAAGAGATTTACCTTTTTTAAGTCAACTGGAGGTGGACTGTCTCCTTTTTCACCTTTAGCACCGTTCTTCCCCGAAGGTCCTATTGGTCCCTTGAAATAAATGAAGTACAATAGTTTAAATGTCTTTATGGACCCAAATTATGTTCACATAATAAAAAAAAAACATACCGTATTACCAGGATGACCGGTGTGACCCCTCACACCTTTAGGTCCTGTTGACCCTGTTGCACCCTTAGACCCTTTTAGCCCTACATCACCTGGGGGACCGGTATCCCCGGGGGGTCCTTGAGGTCCTTCGATGCCCTGTGAACAAATAAAATTATGTGCTGGGTTCTTTAAACACTTAATTGTGTTACTTATTATCTAAAGAGCGTGAAAAAAAGTTAAAGATAGCATTTCGTAAACCTATCAATTGGACATAATTTATGTAATTATAAAGTGCTTAGGATTTTAAATTCTTTGAAAAATATGAAAGTCTTAGACCTAATTAAAAAAGCGATAAATATTTTTTAAATGACCTTTAGTGCAATTGCAGTAACATTAGCTGGTAGACCCGGTGGTCCCCTTTCACCTCGATCCCCTTTCAATCCTTTTGTTCCACTAGGACCCTCGTCTCCTTGTGGTCCCACTTCACCCTTAGCTCCGTGGTTGCCATGGCGACCGTCTTTACCAGGTGTCCCAGGTGCACCAACGGGACCTTTTGCACCAGTGTCTCCCTGTAGAGAACAGGCGAGTTTAGTAAAACAACAGCCAATAACGTTGTACAAAATGTATTAGAAAATCTTGCCTTTTCACCGTCAGATCCTTGATCGCCTTTAATGCCTCTCAATAACTCTACAATTCTTGCATCTGTAAAGAAATAAAAGCTGCTTAGCTGTCAAAAACACTTGGACATTAAAAAAAACATTCTTTATTGCTACCAATAAATAAACAAAATAAAAATATACAAACAATAAACTGTTTTACAACTGTTTTTTTTTTGGTTTATTTTAAATAGTTAAGAACATACTTACATGTAACAAATAGAAAAAAATATATATGTTAAATAATTGGGAAACAACATGAATAGAGAAAATAGTTTTTGATTTTAACCGGACCTACTAACCGTACTTGTAAGGCAGCTTTACTTTATTTGTAACTTAATTGTAGTTCATACGTTTAAGAGAGCCGACGCTAAAAGACACAAACACAAATTCTTTAAACCTATAAGACCCATAATATGTTTGCAATAATTATGATAAAAAAGTAATAGGTAATCACACTAAGTATGTACTAACACGAGATCCTTGTTCTTAAAGTCAATCTTCACTCAAAATATTCTTACAAAGGAATACGACAGACAAAACAAATAGAAACAATAAAGCGATTTAGCTAAGAGAAATCCCAACGCTTTTCATCCAAGCGAAAAATGACAGAAGCAGCTGCGGTATATAGTTATTCGAGCAAGAATGTTCTAAGGAAAGGCTCATCGTGGAAGCGGTGCCTCTCTCTCAATCACCATAATGACGGAAAGGGACAAAGTTACAAATCCACAGAATGTTCATTGGATAACAAGGCGCTGGGTCAAGATAAGGATCAAAGCCAATAGGGCCAATAATAGCAAAAAATATTTGAGGATTCAATCTACTTAAGTTATTACTTTCACGTGACCAGAATGTTTTATTTGATATTGAAATTTATTCAGCTTATCTATGTTTTGAACTTTGGCAAGGTTTAAATAAACAGTGAATGGTGAGGTTGTTTGTTGAATGTTATTTAATTGAATTTTCTGTACTTACTTTCTTCGTCGTCAGGTGATGAGGTCAGTATTGAGGACAGTTTTGCTGGCATACCAGGCAGACCAGTATCACCTTTAATTCCGATGTCACCTGTAATCAAAACCACCCCATTAGCAGAATAAATAATGTCGAATATTTACTCAAAACTATATGATAGTAGTATAATAACCGTAGTAGTATTTATTACCTTTAAAATAAAACAAAAAAAAAACTATCAGCATTTAAAAAAACCTCAAACCTTTGTCACCCTTTTCCCCATGTCGCCCATGGGTTCCCGGCGTTCCTGGTAAACCATCTAGACCCGATTCACCTCGATCTCCCGTTTCACCTTTTGGTCCGTCGATACCTGTATTACCCTGTTAAAAGTAACTTTTTAGTGTTCAAACTAGCTTTAACGCTATTTGGCTAAAAACTGTTTTTTATTTTAATATAGAGATTTTCATTTTGTTAAATGTTTCCGTTGCTGGCAAACGGTCACCCTGCTTACATTCCATAAATTTTTCATACAAATGTAATTTTGGTCAGAAAAACCACAAACTATAAACAAAGACTATATTGGATTAAAACTCCTTTATTTGTGTTGGTATACAATATTTAACTATTATATTGTGAAAACCAAAATGGTATTTTTAGGTCTTACCCGTTCTCCTTTTTGTCCTTTTAACCCTTCATGTCCTTTTTCGCCTTTTAGTCCTTGTATTCCTTGCGACCCAGGTACTCCCGGAGGCCCAATTGGCCCTTGCTCGCCTATAGGTCCAGGAATGGTTACTTCTTTTCTCACTTCTATGTCCTGTCAAAGGAAGTTCTGACACTACAGGGTTCCAAGTTATGATTAAATTCAAAAAACTATTCTGATTGAGAAATAACCTCACAGTATTGCTCTAAAATAAATGACAATGGATTTACCTACCTATAAAGGTGTGTTTGATGTTAGGATTTGTTATTTTTTTCTCTGTGCTTGTCTTAGAACATAAAAAAACATAATAATATTTTTTTCTGTTTGTCATGGTCATTAAAAATGTAAGTAGTGAACTGTGTTTGTTTGTTTGTCTTTTGTCTGCCAATCATTACTGATTATATATTTTTATATTATTATTATCACCTTAGGTGTAGGGCCTGGGGGCCCAGGCGGTCCTTGAATTCCTTGAGGCCCCATAGTACCAGGCGATCCATTCTCTCCAGGATCACCTTTATCGCCTGGAAGACCATCACGGCCTGGGCTTCCATCATCTCCTCTTTCACCAGTTTCACCTTTTAAACCTTGTACACCTCTTTCTCCTTTTTCTCCTGGCTTACCCTAAATTATAAAAATAATTTTAAAATTAAAAAAGTAAGTATAAAGAACATTTATATGTTTAAACTAAACTCCTCTAGCCTGTGACTAGTTGGGATTAACTCGTGGACACAACTTTCATCAGGCTATCGTCAACTTTTCGTGAAAAAACCTCAACGTACCAGTAATAAACTTCTTACCGTCATACCGGTTGACCCCGGGTCTCCAGTGTCCCCCATTGGTCCTGTGTCCCCTGGAGGTCCTCTCATTTCAGGCATTGTTTTTAACAAACTTGATACGACTGACTCGGAACACTTGCATGCCTGTAATTGATGACCAGTATCGTTGAAAATAATGTTTCTAACATAAAAAGCGTGTTTTCTGTGTTATACAAATACTAGATAATAAAATAAATCTAAATCTAAATTCAATTAGTAAACTAGGTCACATAGTCAACGCGCCGAAATTCCTTCAATTAAGGGGATCCACAATTTTTTAACTTGAAAATGAAACATAAAATTACTATACATACTCCTTCCTCGCCCTTAAGGCCTGATAATCCTGGGTGGCCAATTGGACCTTGTGGACCCTGCGGCCCTTCGCTGAAACTACCAGCTTCTCCCTGTAAAAGTGAAAAAAAAGTATCTTAAACTACTAGTCAAATCTAAAGATTTAATTATACAATATATTAAATAGTACAGTTAACGTAATAAAACTCGGGGATTATTCGTATCAATAGATAAATATTGAAATAGTTTCTGTTTTTGAATTAAATATTTTTTTCTTTGAAACATGAATTTTTTGGCCTATCCTATATATAACACAATTAAAATTTTACTGCTTTTTTTAAATTATCTTTCACGTTTGGACTCAACAAATTTTAATCAAAACTTACTTTAATACCTTTATCTCCCTTTTCACCTTTTTCTCCTCTTTCTGTAAAAAGAGAATTTACATTAATAAAAAGTATTTCTATAAATAAAATAAAAATCATAAAAAGTATAAAGTATTTATTACCTCCAGGTTCACTATCGGTAAACTGAAAATATAGAAATATTATTACTTTCTTTGTTTTTCTTTTTAAAATTGTTATATTAATTCTTTTTGTGATAATTGCAAATAAGCTGTCCAAGCAAGCGAATTATTCTATAATATTAATATAATTCCAAGGACAAGTTGAAAATTAATGACAACGAAAATAAATTTAATGATTAAATTAATTTAAAGTTAAAACAGTCATTAACACAAAGCATTATTTGTGTACCTGCCTTTTGAGAAAACATTATTTTGTTATTGTTTTATTACAATTAATAGGTATATATACAAATTTCAAATATAAAAAATATGTTTCCTATTGTTAATATTGGGTTAACAATGCTATCTCACATTACATACATTAAATCTAAAATAAAACAACACTTGAAAAAGGCGTATTGCTCTACACAAACTCACAATCCTTCCCGATCTGGGTGACTACTCATCAAATTGAGCTAAAGAGACACTGGTGACACTGGCTTTTACAAGTGTTTTTTCATCATCATCATCATCATCAATTGGAAGGTACTTAACGTTACTAAACGTAACATTACTTTATTGTTATATTAAAATGTTTCAAAGGGTTATTAAACATAATAGAAATATTAATTAGAGAAAGCACACAACGCACTTACGTCCTCATCGCCATCATCATCATCAGGCTACGGAAGAAATATTAATTGACGTTAATATTTCTTCTATTCTATTTTAGTGATTAACAGTGAAAGCAATACAAATGTTTCGTAAATGTCGGTAGGTAATAAGTAATAATAAGTTATTGAAATAAAATTTGTTTGTATAGTTTAAACATGAAATAGGATCAATGTTCTTATTATAAGATTTTTTTTGTTAGAATATTTTAATCATGTCTGTAAGGAAGTTCATTGTGCGAAAACACGCTTTTATCAAAATTATGATTTTCAAGGCGATATCTTTTAATATTAATTGGGGGCCTTCATGGAATATTCGTTCCTCGTACTTTATGAAAACGGGATAAAAATATTATGTTGGATCAATTAGAGTATCACTTTGGGAAACGGAATATCATAATATTCAGAAATATTAACTGGGATTCTGTTATTAGATCTTCATTAATTTCGTCCATACAGATAAAAATATATTTTCATGATAAGCGTAAATGTCAAAAATTGTTATAAATAATCGTGTGCAGCCACTAACAATAATAGGGTGTTTATAAAAAGTAAAAGATAAATAAATAAATAGTTTAATATTATTAGACAAGTATTAAAATTGTGAAATAGCTGCGAAAGTTTTTTATTCTAATACGTAAACCCAAATATTATTTTGCCATAATTTTGTTAGCCAGACCATAATTTTGGAGGTAAAGTTTCTATAACTTTGTATTGTTTAAAGGAGGAACAAGAACCTTTCATCAGACAATAATATTTTGTTTTATTCCAGTCAATTCTTTTTTAAATGTTCCTTTTGCTTTTATTTCAGCCAATTGGCGTTCACTAGTCATTTAATATATTATTTCAAACAAAAAATTAAATCAGTCGAAGAGTTTTAAACAAGGGTCGGAAAAGTTATTTAAAAAAACGTTTTTCAAACGTTTCTAACAGTTCTTTGTATTGTGTTCTTTGCATTGCGTTCAGAACGAAAACAAAATGGGAACGTTTTCAAAAACCGGTTTAATCCGCAAGACGGTGCTGCGCGGGTCGTGCGTGTGGCGACAAGTATGGACTTGTTTTATGCTGCCGCGCGGCTTCATTTAATTTTTTTTAAGCAACTGATAATCGAGAAATAACAATGAAACGTCAAGATTAATCTGTACTTAATTCCATATAATAGGGTAGTGGTACTCACCTGAACCGTCTATGCTTACTGTACTGTACTGTTTACTTACTACGAGTATAATCACGGGTTAATAACAATAATGGGTACCCTTATGCTTAGCTTTTAACAAACGAACGAGGAGACTAAACCGCGCGGCAGTGAAATGCCAATTGAATGTAACATTCATGAAACATCGAGCAACCTATAAAATAAAAACGGTTAAAAACGTTTTATTAAACGAAATCGGTATATTTTTGTTTTTCTTCAAAAACGTTATCTATAACGTTTCGTTCGAACATAGACGAAACAAATTGCTCTTTAGGCATTTTAGACGAAACCGTTTCGAAAAATATACCAGTATCCGACCCCTGGTTTTAAAATATATTAGATATAGATTAATTGAAATATTCATGATTTTAATTAAAATTTTCTTGAAAATATGTACGCTAGATTATTACCAGTAACAACTTAGTAGCAACATAGTTTTATCCACGTCTCATCGTCGGAAAAATGATATCTCACGAGTATATCGGTTTTTGTTTGAATTTTGATTTTATTTAAAGTGACAGAAACTTTACATTTTCATGTAACATATTTAGCCAGAAAAGTAATTTTGCCCCAATTTTAATTTCACCAATAGAGGGAAAGTTATTCGAAATAACGACACATAGACAGCTGCTGAAGCGTACTAAAATTCTTTTAGAACCAATAAAGTTGAAAAAAATGAATACTAACGCTAGAAGGGAATTTGAAATCCTGGAACATAATAATAAATTGAAATATAATAAGTATCAAAATAAGGATTTTATAAAAAAATACAATAAACAATAATAGGTACACATTTTGTTTACAATCAAAGTGGTCGCTGATGCGATCTATTAAGCATGGGCTAAATCTCTAATTTGCCGGCATTGTGGCATAATGGTTAATCACACATTTCAGACTATTAAGTACAGGATTCGAGGCCTAATGAATATTATTTTGGATAGTAGTTTTATCTAACTTTGCTGCGAACACACATTTTTTGAACGATTTAATTAACAGACGAACTTTAGATTTACCCTTGCGTGTGATAATCATCATATAAGATAATCTCATGGTTTACTTGGTTTTAGAATTTTCAAGCTAGAAATAATAACTATAAGTAGCAATACAGTTAGATTTCTGAATTGTGTCTTGATTTTATGTCTGCAACCTTTTGATAGCAGTATCCATCGGTAACAGTCAACGAGCACATCATGAAAAGGTTTTCGGCCACCCATCCGGGTAAGAACCACACCTTTTTGTTTGCGATCGTCATAAACACGTATGAAAACAGTGGTATTGACATTCTCGAATACTTTAACTACCGCCAGATAGAGTAGTGCGCTCTGTAGACAGAGCAACTATAGTTGCAGAAACTATCAGCTTAGTTGAAAAAGCTATAGACTTTTAAAAAGTTTTCTTTGAAGGTTGCCAGTTGCAACAACAGTTTGCGGTTGCCGCATTTCCAAATTAAATTTTCAAATTCATAATAAACAGACAGTGTTTGCCAGTTTGGAAAACCAGCAACTTGTTACAACTAGTAGACGCCTGCACATCAGACTATCCAAAACTGTCAAAATTCTTCAATAAATGTGCAACCGTATGTCATAGCCATAAAGTTTAAAGTCTATTGAGGAAATTTGACAGTTTGTGGTAGTCTGATGTGCAGTCGTGTGTACATAATGTAACAGTTGCTAGTTGCGACAATTTAAAACTGATTCAATCATCGAGTACAGCAACTTAAAACTGTTGTCAATCATTAAAACTTGCAATTATTTGAGTTCCTATGTTAGTGCAATTCTTTAGGTTATATTCAAACAATGAGTAGCGAGTTGCCTGTTGCCGCAATACGGAGATCAAAGTTGCTCTGTCTGTGAAGCGCCTAAGGTGGTATAAATAATGAGATACTCATACTATTCCTTTCCTACCACACTGTTACTTGTATAGTCAATAACAGATTTAGCAACGGCCACTACATATCGAAATTCTGAACATCAATGTTCAGATCAGTCTTAAAACACGGTTGTCTTGAAATCCACAATCAAACTTAATAAAATAACAAATTGTATGAAGAATTACTAAAAAAAAACAACTTACAATACAAGTAATATATTAATTGTAATTCATCAATGGTAGTAAAGTAATGAAATAAAGTTTCAGGGAAAGTGCGCTTTTATCTTCGGCTTTGTTTCACCTATCATAACATATGCCATCATGTGAAGTGGCAACAAATCACTTCCTCTTAAGTCATAAAAAAACACAGCTGAGAACGATAAGCTTTGGAATTTTGAAAGCAATTTAACATAATTAACAGCATTGACTTCCTAAAAAAGTTATATTTCTAGCTTTTTAATCATATTGAATTAAAAAAACAAATGTTTTAATATTATAATTTTGTCTTTGCTCAGTTACTACTATAATATATAATCTAGGTTAACTTACATCTTCTTTACATATGGAATTTTTCAAAGTTAAATCGTTGACATTATAATAGATTTTCAATTCTTTAACAGCTCCCTGAAACAAAAAAAATAACAAGAATTAATTTGATAATTTTGAAACTATTTCATTATTGTCCTTCACATTTCCTTCAGCTAGAGAGTGACTAAAAAGAGTGAACTTAAGAAAAACAACGTCCTAATCCTAATCTAAATGGACACCGGAGACGTAACAAGTCGAACGGAGATGGCTTGGCTAGCTGGATGGCTTGATGACTTATATAGGCAACATAAAAATATCCTCATTGTTGAAGAACATCCTAATTTTTACATTGACAATCACATACAATGTGTTTTTAAGCATTTGAAAGTCAAACTAAAATTTCAAGCGCGGCTGCAACAAAGTCGACAAGCTCAATCATAAAAGACAAGCTCTAATAATATTTCAAGAGCCTAATTATGGGTATTTTATTAAATAATCATCAGACCGGTTTCATTAAAATGTTTAAAATGTGAAAGGGGTTTTATGCAAATTCTTCGTACATATACATAGACATTGGAAATACCTTTTTAAGTATCGGCGAGGTTCCGGGCTTGGTTTGGCCACGAGTTGACTCAGACTCTTAATAAGATAAGATGCAAACACCATTTATTTATACATTTAGATACAGGGTGTCCCAAAATTAGCACGTCACACTGACACCGGAGGTAGGTGGGCCTCAGGTGCGTCGAACAGGCCGAACTTGTCCATAGAAAAGTTAGTCTTCTAATGTTGAGCCCAGTTTCTCGGAAACGTTGCATGACTCTTTGCACCGCAGAAAGTGACACGTTTGTTACTCTCGCTGTACTTCTCTGACTTCTGCCTTCTTCTAGCATAGTGACGATAGGTACGTGTACATTCTTCTGACGTTAGCGACATGATAGTAATTCAATAATGACGTGAAAGACGATGATGACTGCCTTTTATCATTTTGATTTGACAGATTAAAAACAAAAGTGAGAAAACAAGCAAAAGCACACGGGTGATTTGAATTTATTACCAATTTCGAACTTTTGTAACTTTTTTCAAAATACGTTGTACCTTTAACATTAAAATTTAAGGTTTTATATGTCATACGATATTTAAATTATCTTTAATATAAAGTTAGTTTCATGCATGTAATATTATTAAAAGATACATAGGATTTTGTCTCCGACCCGTATTATTTGTCCACGAGTGTAGTTACATATACCAATTTTACAATTATTTGCCACAAACAATTAAAAGCAAACACAACATGCTAAATGCTGATGTGATATATACAGGAACAACAATTAAATCTTTTTAAAGACTTCAGAGTTGGTCCATTACAAAAAGATGTTCCTATTCATGAGTACTATAACCATCACCACCTCATTTTATATCGGGACTGCTGCGATACGAGCCTTCCCTATGGATGGATAGAGAGCGGGCCATAAACCACGGGGCGGGTTGGTGGTTGTTACCGACTGCTAATGCAGCCGGAACCAACGGCTCCACGCGCCTGCTCCGGAAGCTCGGAAGGACGGAGGAGCTCGAGATGATACATTTTTGATCATCCATCCGTTAGCCGGCGTTTGCGAAATTTGCTTAACTTTAGCAATAACAGACCGGGCGTGTTAACCACTGCGCCATCAAGCTCCACATTCATTCATGAGTACTATAACCTGCTTAAGGGAAAACAACCACTTAAAATTCACGGTGCAAAGCGTGGTGTTGTAATGCTGACACCACACAACGTTAGATAAATGAAGTAAAAGTCGAAGAAGGCTAGCAAGCTAGTCTAGTCTAGTCTTTGGCCCGCGATACAATGCAGTCTGTAAAATGATTTTCTGTAAGCTGACGTTGCATTGTTCGGCACGTAGATTAAAATATGACGGGAGTCAGTACTCTTTTGTGAGGAGATGGAGCGAGATTTTTAATGAAACTGTAGCTGAAAAAGATTCCCCTGGCATCGACAGTGACTATGTGAGATTGAATTTTTCCCTGTTTCACTGTTCCGCTATATCCTTGTCTAATCCAGTAATGTGTGTCGTGTTTAAATTTTAATGTTTTGAATGGTATTTGATGGTTTTTCCGTTATTTATACGTATTATTATGATAATAACTTTTATTTAATTTTCATTTAACTGTAAACAGGCAAATGGTGCGATCGTTATAAAAGGCACGTTGACAAGTCCAGTGATTCTGAAAAAGCCATTCAAGGCATGATGGTATGGACAGTTGAAAGAGAGAAGTAAAGAGAGAGTTTGCTGATGCAAAAAAAGCTAATAGCAACTTTAAAAAAAACTTAACTGTGCGAACCTTATGAATGTATTATAACAATTATGTTTTTGACTGGTTCAAATAGTGATATTTGTGAAGAGTCTATATAAATTCACGACCAATTTTATATTTCCTTTATCGCATTAAATCATGGGTAAAGACTCTATTGTCTTTTTATTATTACCTTTTACTTAGGTAAAAGTACAGAGTTCTATTCATATATTTAATTACGCATACCCACTCAAACAACCTAATGACAAAACACCAGTGGAATGAGGGAAAATTAATTTGGCATCGCACACACAAGGCAAAGTTCATTCCTCCATTAGCCACAAAACAGACTCGGACGATCCCCTGGCGTCGAGTAAAATAACCGCAACGCACACTCATTTAGTTCAATTTAAATCGCACTTACTAATTTGGCAACAAAGTTACAGGGGAGTTATATTTATTAGCGATGTCGTTGCTCGCACGCGACCCGAAGCTCTAAATACATTAACGACAAACTCGATGCGGGAAACTGTCTCACCGCAGTTTGATTCCAAACCGTTTCTAGCGCACCTCCTTTGCTAAGGATGTCGCAGAACCTTCAAACAGGAAACGAAAGGATACGCTTCGTGTTTCGAAACGATTTAGTTAGAAAATTTAGAAACAATGAGAAACCTCTTTCTTTGAAACAAACAAGTGTGTATTGATTATTGTATGACTAATGGTGTTAATCAAGTTCGGATATTCTAAAGTTGGTTGATGTGGAGTTGAGCTGTTGAATCAAAAATTGTGAGAGACTGCTACCTGATTCTGCTTATATGTTTCACCATCATCAGAATCATCATTATCTCAGCCAAAAATCGTCCATTGCTGGACAAAGGCCTTTTCTAAGAATCTCCACAACGATCAGTTGAGTGCGGCTCGTATCCAGTGACTATCTAGTGAAGGGTATTCAATCCACCTTATTAAGGGCTTGCATAGTAATGAACTGAACAAATAACAACAAATATCTGAAACATACAAACAGTAGGTACTCAATTGACTAGAAAAACTTATTAGGTAGCCAACACTGCGCTGTACATTGAACGTTCTTCCTACAACATAACTGCCGTATATCAAACGAAGTGTAAAAAACACAGAATTTTCCCAGAAGACAATAAGGGTAACTGGACTCCGTTTTCACTATACAGGCGTGGAAGTAATTTACTTAATATTCAGTAAAACTAATCAAGAAGCGCTTGCATATAATGTGAGCTAAAGTTCATTCTCATTGTCAATGTATATGTAAAATCAGGTGCTACAGTGAAAAATTTAACCCACTCCTGTGTAGACTCGCTTGTGTAGACGCAAAAGCCACAAAAAACAATGTAGACTAAGTTATTACAACTAAGTAACTTTTAAGACGCTACCGCTAGCAGCAGTTTGTGTGCGAAATCAATACAAAATCGAGTAAAGTGTCTAGTTGCTCAAACGACAGTAGCCATTGCAGTATTTACGACTATTAGAGACTGCTCAGGTATGACGAAACATAGTAGTCTTGTCAAACACAATAGCTCGATAAGACAAGATCGCTATAAAATAAATATGTGAGTATTTTTGGATATAAAACGCTTAAACGGATATATTTACTCGCGTTTGTAAATTGTTTGTAATGTAATAACCGAAAAAGTGTTTAATTTCAATACATACCTACTGCACCGCATCGTCATCGTCATCATCGTCATCAGCGTACAAAAGTCCCAAAACGGGGCTCAGGCCTTTTCACTAATAGCACATTGCGGGTTGGTAGATTTAACGACTGCCTGCGAGACTAAAGGCTTAACGTGTCTCCTGAAGCCCTAATGGCTTGAATTATTTTGAATTGGTCCACCCATCCACTGATCCGTCTTTACAGGAGTTACTTAACTTGCAAGATTACAACCGTGACGGGACGTGCTCACCGATGCGCCATCGAAGCCCTCGAGCAAATGCTCGTAATTTTAGTTTGCCTCATCCTTTTTTTCCAAGTTTTCTTAACTCCCTAATCCTGAAGGAAGTAGAGCCGAAGCAGCTGTGAAGTTATGACACAGCGGATATTACCTAACCGAACCTTGTTGAGGGTACCAACTGAAGGCAATTCCTCGCTGAATGTCTCTTTCGGAGTTACACCACATTTTAAGTTAAGATGATTGAAATCGGTAACTTCTACATCAAAGCTAAAAAGTTATATTTTCTAGTTATATTTAATTTTAGAGATAAGGCTTTGTCAGACTATGCGAGACACGACTTCGTAAATTTCGACTCAATCAATGCTTGAACGTTTGTAGTGTTTGCCAAAAGACATGCCTTGATTTGTCTAAAACATTAACGAATTAGTAACTTTAATAACTAAATATTGTTATGGAAAAGTGGGTTCTCTTAAAAAAAGGTTATATTGACAAAAAAAGACTACTAACACTTATTTGTACTTGTATATCTCCTATATATTAATTTTGACTTTGAAACATAAATTTTGTTCAATAGTTTGACCTTTTTTCTTCAATAATTAGTAATTATTGCTTATATTAAACTTATTAACATACTTACACTTTGGGTTTTGCAAAGGATAGATGTTTAGGTATAAGAAAAAAATTTAAATTCTTTTGAACAAATAAAAAAAATATAGGTATTCAATTAATAATATTACCTATACATTAATAGGTTGACTTTTTTATCACCGTCCAAACCTTCTGAGATGACTCCCGTGATACAAACGAATAACTCTTACTATTGGACCAACTCCCTAACTCGAAAATAAAATTTAGCTGTTCCATACATTTTGGTCGAATGGATATTGATGTTTTGTATGGCACAGCTGAATTTTATTTTCGAGTTAGGGAGTTGGTTCAATAGTAAAAGTTGTTCGTTTGTATCATGGGGGTCATCTCAGAAGGTTTGGACGGTGATAAAAAAGTCAACCTATTAATGTATAGGTATTATTATTAAATTTTTGAATACCTATTTTTTTTTATTTGTTCAAAAGAATTTAATTTTTTTTCTTATACCTAAACATCTATCCTTAGCAAAACCCAAAGTGTAAGTATGTTAATAAGTTTAATATAAGCAATAATTACTAATTATTGAAGAAAAAAGGTCAAACTATTGAACAAAATTTATTTTACAGTTGTTCGTTTGTATCATGGGGGTCATCTCAGAAGGTTTGGACGGTGATGAAAAAGTCAATCTGTATAGTCGGTAACCCTATTCCCAACTAACAATATCTGTCTATACCTAAGTTTGTTGTGGTTTATCGTGTTTGGTTCAATTAAGCAGAACAACACTCTAAGTTATTGATGAATCTATGATAACTTTGGAAGATTGAATATTAATCACAATTGGCGGGATCACGACCCATGTAATTTTAAGGTTTAATTACGTTGATCCAATAAGGTATTGTAAATAACAGCTCTGATTTATTACTTGTAATCTTGCAAGAGTATACTCATTTATCTTCTCTTCCATATTATTACATAATAATGAAGTAATAGCATTTTTATATATGAATTAGTTGGGTGCTTTTAAA
This sequence comes from Eudonia truncicolella, assembly GCA_949315975.1. NCBI lineage: Eukaryota > Metazoa > Arthropoda > Insecta > Lepidoptera > Crambidae > Eudonia > Eudonia truncicolella. The sequence continues at coordinate 12,642,717 of OX438837.1, read as the reverse complement.
AAAAAGCTTAAAATACGCTTTTTATTAAAAAAAAATACAAAACCTTACTAACCTATTAAATAAACATCTATGTAAAAAACCTTTGTGTATGTTTCTGAAACCTTTAAAACATTGTAACGAGAAAGTTGTGTGTAGCAGATGTGACTAACGGAGTTTTGTTGTAATACAATATTTAATGACATTATATTCAAATTATTTACAACCATCATTCACCTGGCTCGTTCCCAATTTTATTTGAGGTTGGAGCAATATATCCTTAGTTCCAAGTCGTTGTCGTCGATATTATCAAATGATATACACGTCACAGATTTTTCATAGATTTTCATTCATTATTTTATTCATTATTTATTATAGTAATTAAACCCCAGCGGCACCTTCACTGTAAGCAGTATTCAAACTTAACAGACTGTAAAACATTCCGTCTATCATCAAAACACGTCCCACACTCTAACAATGGGCACATCACGAATGCATTTGAATTTCATATTTCATCCTTAATTCATAACGCGAGACGTATGAAATAAGGCAAATTGAGTTTCATTGCATACGTTTTCTTGTTTAACCGTGTAAAAAAATTGTTCAAAGAAAAATTTACTGTACGACCGTCTAGTTTGCATTGAATATACTTACCGCCTCCGAAATGAATAGAAAGCGCATCGTACGGAGGTCCCATTCAAATTTTACATTTTTATTGTGCCAAAAAAATATGAGGCCAGGGGAGAATTATAAGCCGCCTCTCCCCTGGAATATCTGTAGGAAGGCGTTGGCTAATTTGTAAGTGAGCCTTCTCGACCGTAAATTTCACGCGTGAAGTTGTAAACTTTTACAAAAAGTACAGTCATATATCCTGGAGATACATCACGGGCTCTGACGGCTGAATACCCGCGTTCTCAAGTGTTGCCCGCGTTTTACCTTGTACCGTTTGCGAGTTTTTGTTGCTAAAATATTTGTGCGGCTAATTCACCTGTTTCTTAATTTGCTTGACAATGGGGCAACTGAGATTTGTTTGTTAGGGAGATTTGTATATTTTAAGTGAATAATTTTCATGAATTTGTATTTTTTTATTCCATGAAACCAATACTTTAGCTACTTACCTTGGGATCAGAACAATGTATGTGATGTTGTCTAATATTTTAATATATATATTTTTTTTAATTAGTAGGTACACATTAGAGGCAACAGTAAAAAAAGTAGCACAATTTTTATTTAAAACTTATACACTAAACTATCACCTAAAAGCATGCTCCCCTGACATGAGTATAATTTAATGGTTTAACATAATGAGATAATATTACATTAGCTATATTGGTGCGGTAAGGCCGTGAATGTTTACTCTACAACTACTACGTAGATAATATAGTTATTTTATAAGATTATTTTGTTCGATCAAATAGGGTCCTGACCTGAGGTTCCTCACTCACATTTGTACTAGAGGTAAAAATATTTATGTCATGCTTGCTTTGAGTCAACTCGTTTCGGGCATTAGGAAAGGCCATGTAGTTAGTACTAATTGCATCTAGCGTTGTATTTCACATAAGCTTACATAGATGGATTTCTATTCTAGATATAATACGCTTAGTGGTGTTAAAGACTTTCATTTAGTAGGTATATACAGGTAATTACATCTCATCAGACAAGCTATGCTAATTTATATATAGACTCTGAAAGGGTAGTTATAGACTGTGTTTTGATTTGATCATTTCGCAAACACAGCCGTTCAAGGGTCCAAAACAAATAAGCTCTCAAGAGGAATCTATTTGAAATTAATGGAATGTAACTGATTTGGTTCATTATTTTGCAACATGCATGGATATACATTAAAATGCTTAATAATTATAATATAAATAGAAAGAACATTACGTTTAATTCTCATTTTCAAAAGTAATAATCACTAACTTTGAACAATAACTCAATACGTTTTATTTATGGTTTACGCAAATACAACCATATATCTTCTTATCGTCTTCAGCTTAAATAGCTGACCATCCCGCAACGTCGTAAGTCTAGAATTCTAACAACTCTATTATATATTGAAATAATCCTAATTCTCCTTCTTACTTAAAATGTAGTTTCAGTTTCCTTAGCTCAACTCATGCCCGCCCACTTCGCTCATCAAATAATCACCTTCTCGCCACTCTTTTGCATCATTCAGGATTCATTGCAAATTCCTTCACGGTTCAGGCCATTCAATTATGGAACGCTCTCCCCGAAAAAGTCAGACAAGCTCCTAGTAAAATGGTCTTTAAAACAATGGTGTATAAACTGTTTCTACAGGAATCAACACCCACGTAGAGATTCCCATCATCTTTTATTCTGTTATGTTAAGTATGTTCATGTAGTCTATTTTTATTTAGGTTTGTTTATGGTATGTATATTATATTTTTATCAAATGTTTTTGTTTTGTTTATATAATTTTAATGAAAATTTTGTTGCGAAACAAATTACAAAAACACAAATGTTGAAAAAAATTCCACAGGCAGGATTTGAACCTGAACCCTTCTGACATACTGGTCAGGTGCTCTTCCAATTGAGCTATCGTGGTTCTAACCAGCCCGCCGAAATTATTCAACACTATTTATTTTTTTACTTTGAAAGCCAAAGGCGCCAATTCAATGTCAACAACTACCGTCATTAACATCTGATCATAATATTTGACCTGACCCGGTATGTCAGAAGGGTGCAGGTTCAAATCCTGCTCGTGGAAATTTTTTCAACATTTGTGTTTTTGTAATATTATTATCACAGGGTTCGAAACGTCAGGATAAACATTAATTAAAATTAATGTATAAAATACACGCGAGTAGAGCCGTAAAAGTTGTTTCATTTCAATGAGTAGGTCATCATCATCATCATTTCAGCCAAAAGACGTCCACTCAGCAGTGGACGTCTTTTGGCTGAAATGACAAAGGCTTCCCCCAAGGATCTCCACACCGACCGGTTTTATGCTGCTCGCATCCAATGGCTTCCCGCGACCTTCACCAGATCGTCGGTCCACCTTGTTGTTGCTGGCCTTCCATCACTGCGCTTTTCGGTACGCGGTCGCCACTCAAGGACTATTCCGCCCTGCGGCCATCAGTCTTGCGAGCAATGTGCCCTGCCCACTTGACTGCCACTTGAGCTTAGGAACTCTTCGGGCTATGTCGGTTACCTATGTTCTTCTGCGGATCTCCTCATTTCTGATTCGATCACGCAGAGATACCCTGCGTCTAATTGGATTACCGAACGCTGCCCAGCCTAATTGGATTCGACGATTGACCTCTTTGCTGAAGTTGGACTTACCTAGCTGGACCGTTTGTCCCAGGTAACCATAATCGTCCACAACTTCAAGGGTAGAGTCCCTAACTTTCATAGGAGTGGGTACGACACGTGGGTTCAACACAACTTTCGTCTTCTCCATTTTCATTTTAAGACCCACATGTTGCAAGACTCTGTTGATGTCACCAAGCATTGTGCCGAGGTCTTCCAGGGTCATGACCATCAGCCATGCCATCAGCCATGACCACTATATCGTCAGGTCACTACATCGAAGGTGAGTAATGTATACGCCATTGACGTTGATGCCGAGTCCTTTCCAGTATAGAAGCTTGAAAACATTTTCCAGTGCAGCAGTGAACAGTTTCGGAGATCTCACATCTCCTGTCTCACTCCTCGCTGCAACTGGATAGGTTTCGAGCTCTGGTCCTGAAGACGGACTGACATAGTGGCGCTTTTATACAAACACTTTAACACTTCGATGTACCGGTAGTCAATTTGGCACCGCTGGAGAGACTGTAGCACTGTGTGCATGAGTAAGTAGTGTTCGCGTAAACTTTAGAAAACAATATACCTTTAAATAAAATTAGAGGTCGTTCCAAATTAATGAGCATTATTTAAGTGATTGCCTTATTAAGGTTTTTCAGACTCTTGCATACATTTATTAAAACCCCCCAACGGCTATCAACAATATCGTCCCGACATCTGACTTATTATAACAGAGATTCCAAAGAAAAGTTTTGGGGTCGCAATACCGACGTAAGAAGAAATTTGTGAAAACGTTTCGCGTATTAAAGCGGAGGCATTATTTTTATTTTATGTAATTTCTTGGAGATCCCATGGAATGTCGGCTTTTGATTCAACAAAGGAATGGAGGAAAGATGTTCGCCTTTGGAGGTCGAATGAAAGGTTTCATTGCAAATACTTGGAACATGGAGAAATACGTTTTGATAACGTAAGTGTAAAACTTTGTAGGTTTCATATTCAGGGCCTTGTAGGGACAGTGTTTATTTTAATTGTACGTTGTTATATATACGAGCAGTAGGTACTCGTACTTCTAGTATGTGTCGTTTGCTTTTAATTGGTTGTCGCGTTAAGTTAAATATATATAACAAATACTCATATGTTACTAAATTATATACATTAAATACGATTCTGTTTTTTGTTGCATTATTCGGTGAGACGAAATTTACAAAAAAAGACAAAAAATTCCACGAGCGGGATTCGAACCCGCACCCCATGACATGCCGGGTCAGGTCAGAGTGAACGAGAGTGCGGCAACAGCACATGAGTAAGCAACAGTGCCGCGACCTTGAATCGACGTACCGAGCTGTACCTACCGGCTAGGGTTGAGCCACACATAGTTAATTTATTATTGTGTGAATTTGGGTGTCTTTTATATTATAAATAAAACACTCAGTTTAGGTGTACACTATATATTACTTATATCATTATAATGTACAATCGTAATCAAATATTAATTTAAAAATTGGACACAACAAAATATTTACGCCTCGCTCGGCCAGTTTTGAAAGCTGCGTTATTAAATTTAATAACGTAATATATCAAAATGCGAATGTTTATTTTTTTAAAATATATTATTGGAAAGCATGTTACATGGAGATACATACTTAAGGTCGTTTTGGCTATTTTGCCGGTAGCACTTACAGTTTTCTATGGCAAACTAATTTCTGAATATGTAACTAAGTGTACAAAATCATCGGGAGGTATTAAAATAGCAAAATAGTGTTTAAGTTGTCTGTATCTTGTGTACCGAGTCTCCGCACTAAAATTATGAGTAGTTTCCTGTGACTGAATGTCATATTTCAAGGAAAAGAAGAAGAAAACTACAAATGTACAGACGCCTGCACATCAACCTATACAAAACTGTCAAATTTCTTCAAGACATTTTCATCCATAAGTATAAGGCATAAAGTTCAAAGTCTATTGAAGAAATTTGACAGTTTGCGATAGGTTGATGTGCAGGCGTGTGTACATCAATGAATTAATTTCAGGCATGTCAAGCGAATTGTAATTAGAACATACTACATTATTAGTATTATTTATTATATTATTTAAAGGAAACGCAGTACTAACTAATTAAAACCAATCTTAATGCGAGAGAGAAAAATCTTTACAGATCAGCGCACAGTGTTATTCTCCGTTACTACAGCAACATACGCTGCCCGATCCGCGTTTGCGGGGACAGCCCGCGTCGTCGCGTACTCTTTTCGCGTGCTTTTTTCTGTGTGCTAATGTAGGTGAATTACGAGCTTACGTGCGTGCGTTTCGGATCGCTTATATGAAGTTGCTGCACTCACGTTCACTCTCCGATCCGATCCGAACCCTTCGGAGAATCTTGTAGGGCACGGGGACGCGCACTTGTGCGCGATGCCGTTCCCTCTAGATAACCTCTGAAGGTGATTCGTTTCACACGGCTTGAGGGACCCTTTACGTTCCTCGCCGCCCCCAAAAAGCCCGGTGAAGCTGAAAATGCCGCAGCGGCAATCAGCAATCTCTCTCCAAAAAAAAAAAACGTTCACTCTGGTCAGGTGCACTGCCAAGCTCTCATTGGTCAATCCATCTCGCCGAAATTAATCAACACTATCTACTTATAAAAATAAATATAGTTTGCCTAATTCTTAACTGATCTTTCAATATTTGTAAAAATATTAAGATCGGATGTTGATGACGTAGTTGTCGACATTTATTACGGCTCCTTTGGCTTATAAAGTAAAAGTAGATAGTATTGATTAATTTCGGCGAGTTGGATTGAGCCACGATAGCGTAGTTGGCAGTGCACCTGACCCGGCATGTCATGGGGTGCGGGTTCGGATCCCGCTCGTGGATTTTTTTCAACTCTTTGTCTTTTTTTTCTATGTCTTTAATTGTGTAAACTAACTTCAAACAAAAGACAAATGAAATCCGCAATAACTATGTCATACAACGCAACTAAATGAACACAGAAGAAATAATTTAACACTACCTGCTCGAAAATGTAGCTCAAAAACCATTTGAATAGTGAGAATAGTGGATTGGTTGAGTCACACGCCACCCCAGCGTGAAATATGAGGGACGTGTGAGATTATGATAAGGCCTGAGCCCAGTAAATCATAGGATTTCCCGGTTGAGAACCGAACCAAATTTAAAGAGGATCCCTAAAACACTCGCCTATTTATGCTCCGTTGAAAATGTAACGTTATAAAGGTAAAGTTAAGAGGGAATTAGCAACTCGAAATTTAAATGGACAGATGTTTTAATTAATACATAACTGACCAATTTAAATTCATATGTAATGTGAAGCTAAAGATTAAAGTGAATAGTGAAGCGTATTTTATCTGTGCAGCTTTTGTAATGAATACTTAACAAATCAATGTTCATGTATATGAAATAGGTTAGTAAAAAGCTTTTAGCCTAAAGCTCAACTCAAGGATTCATTTTTCTTAGTTATTATCAGTAAAAATATAACGTTTTTTTTTTCATTTCAACATCCATTTTCTCTTCAATTTCAATTTATTTGCATCCAAAATTATACATAGTTGTTAATGTATTAAAATTATTGACACAATTTTGGACCCTGTTGGGCTCAGCAATTTCGAAGAGAGGATGACGCCATTTTTACATAAAATATAAGAAATAGCTTATTAGATTCAATATTATCATTAATGTTTTCACTATTGTACAGTATTGTTACAGATATATTATGCAGTTTTAAAAAGATTATTGTATTATAAATTATTATATTATTAATACTATTTTTAATGTCCAATTTTATTGATATCATAATTAAATTGTATATTGCTTCAATTCTTTGTCGTTCAAGTATTCATTTACTGTGTAGTAATTTTTATTTAATAATAGTTTTTTTAAATATGTTTTAAACTTTGTAAATTTGTTTTCATTTTTAATTTGTTCCGGTAAGTTATCATAAATTTTTATTGACATCACATAAGGACTGGATGAGTGCTGATGTGATCGTGAAGTGGGTAACATTAATTTGTTTTTATTTCGCGTGGAATATTTTATTGGTGCATCTATGCGTAAATTATATTTTGGGACGAAAGAATCATATTGCTTGGGACGAACCAGGATTTTTTTATGTGGGACGAATCTTAGTGAGACAAACGAAGCATAAATCATAATTCCGGATGTTGGCGGGCGAAAATGCATATTTCCATTATGTAAATACACGGTAAAGTAAGGATTTCATCAAAATCTCCTCCTATTACTATATTACATTTATAAAGTTTTTTACTTACAAAATCCAGAAATGTTTTAACTGGCTATAAAATACGTTCTCCTCTCTTCCATTCCAATATATTGTAATTAATATAAGACTTTCCTGAATTAAAATGTTTTTGTTTTGTTTATATAATTTTAACGCAAATTTTGTTGCGAAACAAATTACAAAAACAGCAGCCCACTCACGGTGAGGAACCTCCTCCTATTATTATTAAACTTAAGGTGATGATGATGATTGTTGTATGATCATTTTAGTCCAGCAGTGAGAGGCTGGGCATATTGCCAAAAATTTTGCCACTGCAAAAAAATTTAATGATGTCGAAGGTTTTCTAATGGCCTTTCAGATTTAAAAGAATCATGAAAACCGCTCGAAAAATCTCAGGGTTACTATAAATACAAAAATCACCGCGCCTACTGGATATAACTAGTCCTCCCTCTTTAAAGTCTATTATAATTGTTTGCGTTGACTTAGCAGACTAGTTTTTGGCACCTTATTCATAAAATCTAAATTTAACAAAGTACTGATAAAAAAAATTTTTTTCTGCCAATGGTTTAACAATGCACCATCGAGCTGATATATTTTAAAGGCAATTAAAAACATAGAAGTATGGGTATAGAAAGATAAGTGGATAAAATGTTTTTTTTTAATAACGCCCAAATTTGTAAATTTGTAAATACAAAAGAATCTTCCAATTTGTAAAGACGAGTCAAGTGTCATACAGTTGTCATAAATTCCTTTGTTTTATATAACTTTCATAAGAGTATGATGAGATCACGTATATAAGAGTTCGTTTTGAATTCGAATGTCGCATTTTTAACGCGCCCCGACTAATGGCACTCGAGTTTCAGACGCCTACAATATTAGATGATTTATACAACTGGCGGGCTTTATTTATCTCTTCTCATATATTAAACATTAGATCGTCTCGTTTGAATTGAATGATTTGTGATCTCTGAGTTAAAAAATGTACCTTTATTAATTACACATTTAGTGGAGAATGTGCTAGAAAACAAGTAACGTATGTGTTTACATGTGGTTATAGTTTCAAAGAGGACTTCGGGGAGGTCTCAACTTTTAGCCGCCTCTGTGGTTTATTGGTGAAGACCATCGGTCTTAGACCCAGAGGTTCCGGGTTCGATTCCCAGCGGGAGGTAACATACTTGTGTACTTGGCTTGTTTGGTGGTAGGTTTTGTTTGTCCGCCTGGCTAGTACTACCATCTTATCTACGAGTCAATAAGTCTCCATAACATCAATGTTTGTGGCATTGTTGTATTCCGGCAGCTAAAAATAAGATAGCCAGAGCCTCAGTGCAACTTGCGGTGAGGCAGAATCCTGCTCCACTAGCTGTCCTCGCGTGTGGACTCTGCTTATGCTTAACATCAGGCCCCCGATCCGATCTGAACCCTTGGGAGAATCTATTGAATTCTTTATTGTACAGACGCCTGCACATCAACCTACCCAAAACTGTCAAATTTCTTCAATACATTTTCAACCATACGTCTTAGTAATAAAGTTCAAAGTCTATTGAGGAAATTTGACAGTTTGTAGAAGGTTGATGTGCAGGCGTGTGTACATTGAAATTACAAAATAAATTACATTATAAAAAACATATACAAGAATGAGCTTATCTCTAAATGAGATCTCTTCCAGCCAACCCTGGCTGTAGTTGGAAAAGAAAGTCTGCGGGACCAATTGTTGACCATAACATAAATAAATAAATAGGTACTAATAGGTAATAATTATAATACATATACGTAGATACCTACCTATTACACATATACATATATATATTATACAGTCAGATGATAATATATATATATATATATATACATATTATTATTATTACTGCTCAAGTTGGAGAGGTAGTGCTCTTTCAATTTGTGTTTAAAAGATGCTACTGATGGGCTCTGACGAATGCTGGCAGGCAGTCTATTCCACAATCTGGCTGCATATCCAGTAAATAAATTGTGGAAAAATTTGGAGTTGGATTGTGGATAGAGAAGGGTTCTTGTGTCACAAGACCGTTTGGGGCGATCTAGATAGGGCACGGGGACACGCACTAGTGCGTGATGCCGTTCTCTCTTGAAAACCTCCGAACGGGATTCGTTTCACACAGACTAAGTTTCTCGCCGCCCCCAAAAAAGCCCGGTTAAGCTGAAAATGTCGTCTGAGGCAATCAGCAAACACTCTCCGAAAAAAAGATAAGATCAGGCAGAGCCGAGCCATTTGCCTAACTATCTATAACTCTTTTTTCTTCTTTTTTCTTTTTTTTTTCAACATTTGTGTTTCGCAACAAAATTTGCGTTAAAATTTTATAAACAAAACAAAAAACATTTTATCTATAACTCTATCTATATATTAAGAAACTCAAAGTTAAGTTTTATTGGTAGTCGAACATCAATTCTCAATACTTAATTGCGAACCACATGGGTTACAAAGGTGTTTAAACAATTAAAAACTACATTATGGATCCCTGCAGGTACTGCAATTCGAAGAAAAGAAGACGATTGTTTACGAACTTAAGAACTTAAGAAGACTGATTTTTTATAAAAAATTGGTTTAGCATAAGATTTTTTTTATATTTAATAACTCTTGATTGTAATAACATTTCATTATCATCATCTCAGCCAAAAGACGTCCACTGCTGGACAAATGCCTACCCCAAGGGTTTGCTTTTTGTGCTGCTCGCATCCAGCGGCTTCCCGCGACCTTTACCAGATCGTCGGTCCACCATGTTGGATGCCTACCCACACTACGCTTATTAATAATGATAATGACAAAAACATTTTATAAATATCTTGCCTACTTCTTAACTGATCATTAGTATTTGTAAGAATATTATGATCAGATGTTAATGACGGTAGATGTTGACATTGAATAGGCGCCTTTGGCTTTAAAAGTAAAAAAGTAAATAGTGTTGAATAATTTCGGCGGGCTGGTTAGAACCACGATAGCTCAATTGGATGAGCACCTGACCCGGTATGTCAGAAGGGTGCAGGTTCAAATCCTGCTTGTGGAAATTTTTCAACATTTGTGTTTTTGTGATGATAATAACGTTAAATAATTATGGGTACATTTTAAGTGCTCACCAAAATAATTTTTATACCTTAATATACATTTTTTTTTATTACACAACAGGAAGCAAAATTTACCAAATTGAAACTCGAGACATAAAATATTGGTATTACCTTTGGTGACAAAATAACATATTTGGTCTGAAATGCAGTTAAAAGGTATTCTAAAGGTATTATAGGTATATATTTTTAAGGCATTTAATAAAAATATAAATTGTATTATTTTTATAATATTTTTGGAAACACTGTTTTATTCATTTTGGTTAGCGTATTGAATTTTATTGTTTGTAAAATTGATACATTTTTGGTAGGCGTTTAAACACAAGCCAATAATTAGTATTTGCTTCACACCGTTTCCAAATATCTTGCCACCTTTTTCATTAGTAATCATTTCAGGGAGTTTGTAATATAATTATAATAACATTTTTGATTCTCCTTTTGAATCTCAGGAAACCCTTGGTCTACTACCTGGTATTATTTATATTTCAAAGAGGCAGTTCATTTATAAAGAAGTAATCCTCTAAGAACTTCAAGGTTTCAAGCTTATTTAAATATCACTCAATACTAAAATTCACAGTTGAACATCGACAAATTTACAAAACATTTTGTCATCTGATTCCATAAAAGCTCTCTTCAAAGAGTATCCGAACAAGAAGTAAACGGACTTTAGTGGAAACCCCACTCAAATTCCTAGGAAAGGATATACCAAACCTCTCTCCCACGTTTATGCTGTGGCACAAGTCACAGGGAGAGGATGTTTCTGTTTTGCTTTAGAAACTAACTTCACCTATTTTATGTAGGTATAGAAACGAAACCTTCCTCCTTCCTTCCTTTGTTTGGTAATATGTGTATATTCCAGTAACATAGCCATGCAACCAAGTAGAGAACAGAGTGATAACATGCAAAATCATATTTACTTAGATTTACTTTTTCATATAAAAAACAAGATTTATATTTTATTACAATATTTTTGTTTATTTCTGCGATGTTAACGACAAAGAACAACGAATCGGCTTGACCTAGGTCAACTTAACAATTTTACAAAGTTACAAAGAATCTTAATATCTCGGCCATCTGGTGTTTTTCAGTTATGTTCATAATTTTCCGGGGTTCTATGAAGGGTACCCTATATGCCATATTCGGGAATTTACAGGTATTACCCCGATCCAATCCGAACCCGATCCGATCCGAACCCTTCGGAGAATCTAGTAGGGCACGGGGACGCGCACTAGTGCGCGATGCCGTTCCAGAAAACCTCTGAAGGTGATTCATTTCACACGGCTTGAGGGAACCTTTACGTTCCTCGCCGCCCCCAAACAAGCCCGGTGAAGCTGAAAATGCCGTCTGAGGCAATCAGCAATCTCTCTCAAAAAAAAAACAGGTATTCCCAAACACCCTGTATAGGTTTTACCACCTTAACCCACCTTTACTGAACACATTAATTTAATTTAATGTTCATCTTGACGTTTCGAATCCTTTGTTGGATCCGTGGTCACAGGGAGACAGAGGTGTTGGTCGTCTCGTAATTAATTAGTAACTCACGTAATCTCACTTTATTTTAATCGTGAGGGCTACATGGAACGCAGGAAGAGCTTATCGTAATTTTTAGACTGGCAGTACAGTGTTGGGGATGGGATTTTTTTTAAACGATTATAAAGTTAAGATACGTTTCGGTATCTCATACAAACTTCAAACTAATTACAATTTGGAAAAGTGTAAGTGTAATTGTGGACAGAGCCACGATGGCATAATTGGTAGTGTACCTGATGCGGTATGTCCGAGGGTCCTAGTGCAAATCCCGTTAATAGAAAATGCTTTTCCAACTTAAAAAGCTCTAATGATTTTAAAGTATTAGCCGATTTTAATAAAAATTTCTGGTGTGACAGTTAAAAGAAGACATTTAAAAAAAAGTTTGTTTAAATATGCCAATTTGAAACTTTCCATAGTGGACTCTAAATCGTAAAAAATTGCTAAAACATATATCTGTTGATTGCCTTGTTATTAAAAATAAACCTCAGCAAAACTTTATTGTTCACACGGCGGCAGATCAACCTACCCAAACCTGTCAAATTTCTCCAATGAATATTGATCCTTTTATCCTTTTTTTTGGTGCTGCCTCAAGCGGCGAAAGTATAATAACCTTATCGGCAATTATATTTTCGAGCCGTTTGGGGTTGAAACCCTCGGGCCATGGGGTCACACTTCCCATGACCCAAGGGCTGGCTTTTACCTTGGCCAGAGGCTAAGCATTACCATACAACGTGGCAATGCCGCCAGTCTCTTGGGTACATTACCAGTCGACAGCGACACGGAGGAATTTTTTTAGTTTCGTATTAGTTTTCGTTACTTTAGGTTATTTTATTATTGTGAAAACTTACTATAAAATAAATAAATAAATAAATAATTTATTTATTTAATCAAATAATAAAGTTCAAAATTGATTGTAGAAATTTGACAGTTTTAGGTAGGTTGATCTGCCGCCGTGTGCACTAGAAGTTTTTGTCTTTATCCACTTTTGTGGCTAAGCAATTCCATGGTCATCATCATCACCATCATCGTCATTGCAGCCAAAAATCATAAACTGCTGGGCGAAGGCCTCCCCCAAGGACCTCCACAACGCCCGGTTTTGTGCTGCTAATTCCATGATTTACTAAATACATTTAAATCTTTAGTCGTCGCTACCTCTTATCACGTGTACAGCTCTAAAACTGTTCGAAGTTGGAAGTTGTGCACACTGTTAAGACAGGTAGAGTTAAGTTTTTGTTGTGTCTGCGCTACTTTATATCCTACAAAACCACGCTGGCTATACAATATAACTGTGTTTCTTCCCTCATTTAGATATTTGATTTTGTAATTCTTCACGAGAAAGTTGTGACCGGAATTGGAGAGGAGAATGGGAATCGGAAGAATTGAAGATAGAAACAGCGTATGTACACCTGGGACTATCATAGAGAATATGGCTTTATATCAAACTAATGATGAGACAAGATAACGACTTTATTATATTTACTATAAACGAGATAATAAGCTCTATGTATAGGTAAGTTCAGAAACATAGCCTTTCACTTCTAGAAAATACCAACTCTTTATAAAGAACCCATATAGTATTGGCCGGACCTCAATCCCGCCCAGTCAAGTCCACACACTCAGATAATACGTGTAATATTGTCCTATTGAAAGCAAACGCCACAAATAAAAATGAATCGAAGGAAATCGGGTAAATTGGATTCTGAGCCCCCGTCCTTATATTGAAACTGTTATGAAAGCTGATATACTGGTACAATAACTTCCATAATTTAATCGAGTTGGTTTTTATTTATTATGTTGAATATTCTGTTGGTATTTCAATTAAGGGGCAGTAGGTACCTTAGTAGAATAAATGGCTTTTTGTTAACCAAAAAAAATGTCTTTGTCGACGTTTTTACATAGAAAAGACTTCAAGCAGAATGTTGTGTAAGCTTAGATTTATGCGTAGTTTTGCGAGTAGTTTGAGCCAATTAGTAAACTAGATAGACGACGTAGATACTGTGACGTAATTTGATTCTTATTTTCTTGGCTAGTTGAACATCAGAGTTTTGTTCCAATATTTCATTTTGAATCTTGAAGCTCGTAACTTCAGTTAGAGTTGTCATTTTGAGTCTTAAAATTAAATTTGTTATTTGAATCAGATTTTTTTTTGTTGAGAGAGATTGGTGATGGCCTCAGACGGCATTTTCAGCTTCACCGGGCTTTTTAGGGGGCGGCGAGGAACGTAAAGGGTCCCTCAATCCGTGTGAAACGAATCCCCTTGGGAGGTTTTCTAGAGGGAACGGCATCGCGCACTAGTGCGCGTCCCCGTGCCCTACTAGATTCTCCGATGGGTTCGGATCGGATCGGGGAGCGGAACAACCCGAGGGCGCCTCTAAAGGCTCGGACCTCGGCTTGGGTTGACCGGGCCGTGGTGGAGAAGAGAAGCGCCCAGCATTTTATTTTCACTACAGCTGTCGGTTAGTGGAGCGAGCAAAGTGTTAGAAAATTTTTCGGTACTATATATTTTGAGATAATAATAATCTGATTAATGTTTTTCGTATTTATATAGTGTACCTTATGAAAATACATACCTACTTTTACAAAGGCAAATTATTTAAATATTAGAGGTAGGTACAAAGTATGAAATTGCCGATTTGTAATGAAAAAAATCGTTTTTTTCTAAAATTTTACATATTTATTTAATAAAATTTTCTTATTATCTATACATTGCTGCCAATTAAAAGTAAATATTACTATTAAACGGCAATTTCATACTTTAACCTCTATTAATACACCTAAAATAGATGTCCAGAATAAGGGAAAGTATGCACCAAGGATAGTGCGGCTAAACTCGACCTAGCTTTCCCAGCGTCACTTTAAAACTCGAAAAGTCTAGTTGAGGCGTTTTCTTCACCGCTCGCGTACCGAGCTATCCTAAATGACATATTTATCGCCAGCCGTCAGGCGCACTGAGCGGACCCAGCCAGACAATTAATTCATAAAAAAGTCTGCCAACGCTGGTTCTTCCTAAGTTAAGCTCTGGTTCCGTGATTATACATAGCTTAAGCATCTTTAGGACAAACGAACTTGTAAGATATAATTGATAATCCGCCATATCTATTAAAGTATTTCTGTAATGTGTCTTTATAATCGTTACTTGCTTATAATGTCATATACATATAGGTGGGCGTAACACTTTTATCTCGCGCCAAAAATTTGGACTAAAACAGGGACATAAGCTTGGAGGAACTTCTAATAATTCAAAAACACAATGTTGAAAAAATTTCCACGAGCAGGATTTGAACCTGCACCCTTCTGACATACCGGGTCAGGTGCTCTTCCAATTGAGCTATCGTGGTTCTAACCAGCTCGCCGAAATTATTCAACACTATTTATTTTTTACTTTGAAAGCCAAATGCGCCAATTCAATGTACAAATACTAAAGATCAGTTAAGAAGTAGGCAAGCTATTTATAAAATGTTTTTGTTTTGTTTATATAATTTTAACGCAAATTTTGTTGCGAAACAATTTACAAAAAACACAATGTTGAAAAAATTTCCACGAGCAGGATTTGAACCTGCACCCTTCTGACATACCGGCAATAAAATTTGTGTTAAAATTTTATAAACAAAACAAAAACATTTCTGATAATTCGTTTCAATTGGTTTATGTCCAGACAAAATATAATTAGCAACACAAACGACTGCATTTGGTTGAGTAAACACTATGCCATCATAAACTTGCAAATGCAACCTATATTTCTTTAGCCGAGTTTGCACTGACTTCTTTAACAATATTTAATTATATTGCTGTGCTAACATGTTTCAAACATTCTCTTTTTAAGCATTTAGTAATTAAAACAAACGCGGTTAGTTTCGAAGAAAGTTTTATAAGTGGTGTGTATAAAACAAGTTAGCTTCTTTTTATTAGTGATCAGGACCTGCTGATGCCGGCTAAGTAAATGACGGCCATTGCAGCATTGTGAATGGAAAAGTTTGAAATAATAAAAAAATTAAAAGTCATTACGTCAATGGCGCGGGTAGGGTTGTTTGATGAAGCAGTGGTTGTTTTTATTTATTTTTGTTTTATTATTATTATTTTACTCTTTATTAATTTTCTTTCTTAAAACTAGATTTTTACAATATTTTAATATAAAAACAATAAAACATTATAACAACCTAATTTTAGAGTACCACAAGCAGCAGGGCAGGGCCTAAGCTACCGGTGGTCAGGGCTGCAGAGTGAGGAACCTCCTGATAATAAGTGCCGTGTCAAGGAGTACTGCTTTCTGAATCTGACCCTTGATCCAACCATCATGCGAGAGCCTCTTAAGATGTTGGTCGAGGCTCTTCGCTATCAGACCGTTTGCTGAAACGACTATCGGGACAATAATGGTTGAATCAACATCCCACATGGCGGTCACCTCGTGAGCTAAGTCAAGGTACTTACTGAGCTTGTCCTTTTCGGCTTTCACGAGGTTCTCATCATGAGGTATGGTGATATCAACCAGTATTGCCCGGCGCTGGGATCGGTCGACCACCACGATATCAAGCTTATTGGCGACAATAGTCCTGTCCGTAATGATAGAGCGATCCCAGTAGAGCGTTGCATGACCATTTTCGAGTACTGGCGCAGGTGCATATTTATAGTACGGCACCTCCGATTCAACAAGGCCATATCCAGGCAAGTTGCTGCTGAATTATTCTTCTTATTATTAAATACGTAATATTTTCAATGTCTATTTTGTACAAATGAATTAAACTGTTTTATATTACGTCTCTATCGATTGTTAAATTCTCGCAAAAGTGTTCATTTGACTGTGAGGGTAGTAACTTCACAGTGACGTAATACGGAGGGCTTGCATCGTAAATCACAAAGTACTAGAGAAATTCAACGAGTCTTTTGGGGTCTCGGTAGCTCAGCGGTCAGAGCATTGGACCGGTTATCCAAAGGTCGTGGGTTCGATTCCCACTCGAGCTTCCTGAGATAGACCTTTTTCTAGTAAAAAAAATATCTTGAAAGAAACCTTATACGAGAACAATATTTATCAACAAGAAAAAGATAAATAAATTATCGTGTAGCACTCATTCTTGAATTACCCAAAATTGGTTCTCAAAAGCCAAGGAACTCTTTTCGCGTGGCGTCGCGCAGACTAACACAGTATGTCTTTCTTTAGCTGGTACGCGTAATTGATAACCTCCATTTCTCTGTTCGCATTACGTTCGTTCGCAGTCGTGTGTCAATTTGGTAATCTTTTGTTGAAATGTCGCACCCATTTGCATGTACGTGCGAAGAATTTGTTTAGCACATATTTGTCAAGAATTTTTTCGTAAAAAATTATGTAGCCATCCACCCACCTTTTTATTTTGAACTGGTGATAGTTATGAAATCATTTTGTCTGTGACGCGACAAAGACAAGTTTTTATTTATAACAACGCGGGTTTTCTTTGACGACAGAGCAGTAAGTATGTAGCCTACTTAGAGAGTGTCCCCAGCCAGGAGAAAGGTCTCTATTATTGAAATTAAGTCATCATTACAATTGCCTGGTGACTTGTAAATCAGGTTTCTTTGAAACCTACTTCAGGCATCAGTCTTTCACTGATAGAATATATTTTTGTCATCCATCTATACCTTACAGTTAAGTATCTTTTGTGATAAGAAAAATAAAATACTTTTATTTTTTAAATTTTAATTGTGGGTTGTTGATTTTAACCAAACAATACTAATCTTCTTATAAAGGTCCAAAGACTGCTCATGCCAAACAAATTCAAATGTAATATCGTAAAAAAAAGTAATCAAATGAATCACCTCAGTAGTTTTTTTTTTTTTTGAGAGAGATTGCTGATTGCCGCTGCGGCATTTTCAGCTTCACCGGGCTTTTTTGGGGGCGGCGAGGAACGTAAAGGGTCCCTCAAGCCGTGTGAAACGAACCTAGAGATAAAATAGCCAGTCCCTCAGTATTTGAAGATTAAAGTGAAGTGCACCTCTATCTGGGGCTTTATCTTCACTAACCACCAGGTGAGACGAAGACCAAGCGCTAGGCAAAATAAACCATACATTATAGTAATAAGAATTGTTTTGGCATGAAATAGAGCACAATAAAACCTAATATCTAAGTTCAAACCATTCAAACCATTTGCGCCAAACATTTCCATGTCATTTATAGCAGCGCGAAGGTGCATTAGCCTAAACGCCTAAGTAGTCTGACTTCACACATGCGCCCGAAATTAGATAACAATTTTCGTATACGGTGACTAATAAAGCCAAAGTCCAATTAGCAAGCTTAACCGAAGCTTCCCTAAATTGTATTCGCAACACCGAATATCTAAACAATAACTCTGGTACACATGCTACATCCGAGTTAGAAAACAGTAGCGTTAGCTAAATTAACTCGTTACGTTAAATATTTTATGTTTGGTTTATAGTATTGGGCTTGGAGACTTGGAGAAGTTAGTGTTAGTAGGCTAGTGTAATAAGTTAGCATTGTAGACTTGCAAAAGTTAGTGGGCCAATGTAATGTGTTGGCATTGTAGACTTGCAGAAGCTAGTGTTAGTGACGCAGTGTAATGTGTTGGCATTGTAGACTTGCAGAAGTTAGTGTAAGTAGGCCAGTGTAATGTGTTGGCGTTGTAGACTTGCAGAAGTTAGTGTAAGTGGGCTAGTGTAATGTGTTGACGTTTTAGACAAGCAGAAGTAAGTGTTAGTGGGTCAGTGTGATATGTTTAGCCCTCTCCTGATGTGTCTCCTTAGCTGACTTGTGTTGCCCCCAGATGGGTGACGAAATCTTTTAAATAATTCAGAAGAATTTTCAATCAGTCCCTAACTAACCTAACCTAACCTAAATAAAGGTCAGCTTTTGTGAACCATAGCTGAATTATCTAATAATTTCCAACTAATTGGGTACAATAACGGGAGGGCTTTGTCTTCATCGTACGCATGACGATAAGGCCGTCGATGTTCCAGCATTGTTGTATACCAACATTTGTAGATAACATATTCAGTATGTATCTCGGTAGTTGCGATTCTGTGCTATATGCTATTACACCTACTACTTTATAACCACGAGTTAAGATAAAAACCAAGCGCTTATTCATCGTTATAAAAACGAATTTAAAAACACCATTGAACCCAGTTAATTAAATAAAATCACAAGTATGTTACATGCTTCTAATTAAAATAAGCCAGTTTACCACAATGACCATGTCATAATACATAGCTTTAATTAGGTATGTATGAACAACAATAATCCTGTCATAATTATGTACGGACTTGCGTGTATTGTTACATACTAAATCGTCTATTACACGAATCAGTCTGATTGATCTTCGTAATCAATCTAATTAAGTATGGTAATAATACCAAAATAACATGACTAATAGTTAGCTTATGTGCTGTGTTTAGTGCAGGTAACCGCACATCGAGCGTGACAGTAGCGTTGCAAAATCGCCTCTATTGTGTACGGAATAAGGTCAGCAGACTGACACGTTAGATCGTCGTCGAACGTTTAAGTTACCATTTATATGTATGTGGTACTAAAATTTGGTATGTATTTGAGGAACATAGTCTTTAATTTGGGCGGGTTGGACAAAGCCACGATATAATAGTTGGTAATACACCTGACCCGGTATGTCATAGGGTGCGGGTTCTAATCCCGCTCGTAGATTTTTTTTACACTTTTTCAATTTGTTTGCAACAAAACTTGAGTTAAATTATAAATAACCATAATCAACATTGTCTTTTTTAAATTTAGACACAATG
Source organism: Eudonia truncicolella (assembly GCA_949315975.1). NCBI lineage: Eukaryota > Metazoa > Arthropoda > Insecta > Lepidoptera > Crambidae > Eudonia > Eudonia truncicolella. Next base: position 12,622,880 of record OX438837.1, on the reverse strand, counting down.
GAGTTGTTCTTTAAAGCTCGTTTTCCATATGACAAGCGAACACTGAGTCAAATCTGCCGCGGCGATGATTTGGGACCACGAAGCCTAGCAGAGACAATCGTAGGCTGAAATGACGATGATAAATTGTTTTGTAAATGTCATCAATGTAATTAACACGATGATTACAATGAGGAGCTCGATGGCGCGGTGGTTAACGCGCCCGGTCTTCGATTGCTGCGCGAAGGCTGGTTATCGGATGGGTGACCAAAAACATATCACCTCGAGCTCCTCCGTGCTTCGAAAGGCACGTAAAGCCGTTGGTCCCGGCTGCATTAGCAGTCGTTAACAACCAGCAATCTGCACTGGGCCCGCGTGGTGGTTTATGGCCCGTTCTCCCTATCCATCCTTAAGAAAGGCTCGTGCCCCAGCAGTGGAGACATAAAATGAGATGAAGATGGTGATGATGATCAATAAAATTACTTAAACCTGAAGTACGTTTACGAGAATAAAATCTTTAAAACGTAGTATTTACATGTAAGCAGTGTAGTAACGTAGGCTGCATCTTAAGGAACGCTCAGAATAAATTTAAGTGACTCATGAATAAAATGCACTCCGACCGAGCTCGTTCTCTGGCGCAGTTCAAAAATGTCAAATGCTACCCCCGAACAAACTGTTTCCTTCCTCTATCGCTGCAAAGTCGACATCTGAAATAGGCGAAAGCGTACGTTTTGCTATAAAAATACGGCGGGAGTTCGCAGATGCGATGCGCCGGTAGTGTGGAACGATATTATACAAACGGTTTTTTAGCCTCGTATTAAACATGTCGAATTGAAATGTATGGTTTCCTTATGCTACTAACATGCTTAACCTTTTAATCTTTATCAACGATCTCCACTTAATTTTTACCTCGAAAAATAAAAAAAAATTAAAAGTTTTTTTTTACTTACAAGTGACTGATCGTGACACTTTCTAGAATCTGGCAAAACTTCATACCATTCCTACTTGTAGCAAGTAATTAGTGTGTGTTTTTAGGGTTACAGTAGATGTTTTTTAATTTAATCGTTATCATCATCGTCAGCCTATACACGTCCACTGCTGGACATAAGCCTCTCCAAGTTCACGCCAATGAGCAAGATCTGCGGCTTGTCTCATCCAGCTCAATAAATTAAAAATTAAAATAAATCAGCTCATGACAAATTAAATTTGGTAAAGATAAAAAAAATATTCATGTACCGGCTTTTGATTTTTAAGTATGCCTATGATTATGGTCGATAAATTCTACTTGTACAGTCACAAGCATTAACATGTAAACAATGCGTCTCTTAATACAATGGAACACGGGTCAAAACTAGTCGAAAATGTATGTACCTATGTATATAATGTATAATATATAAAAATGTATATATGTAACCCTATGGGCGCTTTCGTCCTAATAATTGTAAAACTAGATAGATATTTCATTTCTAACGTGGGACATACGAAAACAAAGCCTCTCAATGAAAAACCCAAACTGAACGTTTTAAGAAGTTCCTAAGGTTGCGTGAGAATAAACTAGACTTTCACATTGAAAAGGTGAGTAAAAGCAAGTATATTTTTATTAAAATAACATTTTTATAACGTGCCGTGGTTTCAAACCACCCGATGATTTTTACAGATATAAAGAATTGAAAGAAATATATGAATACAAACGCTTTATTTAAGAACGATAACATATTCAAGAAAGTTTTCTCACAAATTTAACACTTACTACTTTCGTTAATTTTCTTGTAGAAGCCGTGTAGGACAACAAAAAACCGTGCAAACGTCTACGATCCACAGTACAAAAGTAAAAACACCGAACGATAAAAATTACATTATAGTTTACTTATTTCTTTGTGGAATCATTCTATGCATAAGACATCTTAATCCAGCTTATAAATAAACACAAAATATTAAAGTATAAGGGGCTTATTAATAAACAAAGTGTACGCTTGGGGTAGTTACTCCGTGTTTTGTCTCTTTTACTCTAATATGAAATTAAGTTTACATGACGGGAATAAAACACGGAGCAACTTCTCTAACCTTACACTTTGTTTATTAATACGGGGGTAAGTGCCTTACAAATGAACAAAGAATAAGGTCCGAATAGCTATTCCGTGTTTTGTCTCTTTTACTCTAATTTAAAATGACGTTTACATTACAGGAACAAAACACAGAATAACTATTCGGACCTTATTCTTTGTTTTTGTAAGGCGCTTAGTGTAGGGGCACTAGTGTTCGATACTTTAAACTTTACATAGTTTTCTTCGTCAAAAAATAACAATGATTTTCATTTAAATTTTACGGGATGACAGTTAGGAAACTGATCATCATCATCATCATCATCATCAGCTCATTCTTATGTCCCCACTGCTAGGGCACGAGCCTTCCCTATGGATGGATAGGAAGAACGGGCCATGAACCACCACGCGGGCCCTGTGCGGATTGGAGGTTTTTAACGACTGCTAATGCAGCCGGAACCAACAGCTTTACGTGCCTTCCGAAGCACGGAGGAGCTTGAGATGATACATTTTTGGTCACCCATCCTATGTCCGGCCTTTGCGAAAGTTGTTTAACCTCAGCACTGGCAGACCGGGTGAGTTAACCACAGCCAGGAGGATGTCACTCCGCAGTTTGCCTCCCGGGCAGGCGTGTGGCAGTAGGTTGCCGCTCGGCTCACTCGCTTCACGTCGCGCGTAAAACGAACGATAATTTCTGTGATTTTTGTTCACCGAACAATGACTACTAAACGATCTTATAATCCGTATAAAAGCTACTGTTATGTTTACGGGTGTATAATTAAAAGAAATAACAATGAATCGAAATTTGACTTAAATATATCCATGAGTGAGAACCCTGCGCTCCTGACGTTAAATCGATATCGAGTCAGGAAATGCCTAACGGAATATGAACGCTCGGGTCACACCGATAAGTTTAAATTTCGCGTGAAAGTCGTAAGAGTAGGCAATTTTTTATACCTAAACTTGACTTTTGTTAGAGAGTGAGTCTTCTGTATGGTACTACTATTAGTTATTCTGTGCCGCTGCGTCATCGACCTCCTCTCTCCCTCGCGGAAGCAGGTCGTCTGCATTCAATTGTTGCCAAGGACTAAAATCTGCTGCTGACCCCTAGTTTTTATGATTTAATGAAACAAATGTCGATCTCTGGTTCCTGTCGAACACTAGTGTCACTAACATGCGTACAGTTTAAAAAAAAATGACATTTTTGACGAAGACTTACCTCAAAAGTTTCTGGTAGTGGAGTGTGTTTCAAAGAGCGTCCGATGAACAAATCCGCACCGCTCGGCAGTGATATGTCAGTGATTGGATCACGAAATTGGATAACATCAAACTCAAAGCAGTCTATGTAAACAGATACCGTATCGTGCTTAATATATAGAAGTAGTTTTGTCCACTTTTCTTTTGTCACTTCGTAACTTCCGAATTTATTTTCTTTATTGGATTCTAGGAACAAACTTACTCTCAAAACAGTCGGAGCTACAGGCGTAAAGCATAACGCTACCTTAATACCACTGTTATCTTCTATGGAAAACAAACAGGACTGCTTATACTCATCTATCCTAAATTCAATGTTCACTATGAAAGGACTAGACAACGTGGCGTCACTAAACGTAAGCTTATCTAACTTTACACTATTTGAACTTGTTTCTTCGTTTATCGTCATTTCTGATCCGGACAGTGACAAAGCGTCTTGAAATTCGTATAGTACGTCGTAGTAATCTGTAACAAAAATTAAATTTATTAACATTTATAGACCTTGTTTAGGATGTTTTAGTAGAAGGACAAGACTAGAAGGACAAGACTTGTCTTGTCCTTCTACTAAAACATCCTAACATCCTAAGACAAACTAAAATCCTAAAATATCCTAAGACAGGACAGTCATATAGCTAAGACCAGTAAATTCCAAGCGTCGTCGATAGCTGAACGAACGGAAATAGTGGTTTAATCTCTGTAGTCATGTTCGATGTTCAGACTTAAAAATGTAAGGGATACACAAGCGTATTAGCTTTGCTTAGCTGTAACAATAAACAGGATTATTAAAACTCTAAAAGCAACATTTTCAAGAAAAAGTCGCCAATAACAAGAAACTAATATTGAATGTGCTTTATTATGGATAATTCACAAAAGCTACAGTGATTATGAAAGCGGCTTTCCTTCATTATTATAACATCTGTAGATAAAAACTAGACTCAAAAATAAGTTAAATTGTATTTGATAAAGTAAGTTCTCCTTATTATACTTAAGAAAATAACTCAACGAAATAGCTCAAAGTGTTAAACATTGACTAATATTGCCTATTCCGGACACTATGTGCTACACCATTTAAGTTAAAGTTTGGAATCGAATCTTGTGAAATTCTGGGTCAAAGTGAAATCAAAACTCTATTTTTAAAGTATAAACATTTCCATTTACACGAATTTCTTATCTATCGCTATTTGTCAAAGTGGAAGCAAACAAATTGCTGAATTAGCGGCGCCCCATCCGTTTTCTGTGCTGCGTTTAGAAATACTTAAAAACGAAACGTAATGCGCTCGTTTCGTTTAGTTACTAAAATCTGATTGATAAGTTTAAGGACGAGGCACGACGCAACTTATGATTTTTATTCCAAAATAAAACAGCAAGACATATTTTTATTACCTATCCAAAACACGGAAAAATATGTTCCATTGAACATTTAAACACGTATTTCCACTTGACCGTGCGCTGGTTCAATAATCTTACGAATTCTTCTAGTTTAAACAAGGCATCAAGACGCACCCTTATATTAGTAGAAGCTGTTTTAGCTAATCTTGATCGGACCTTAATAGCAGCCGTCACGGTAGGTTTTTGCACTAAACATAGCTTTGGTGTTAACTAATACACTGGCAAACAAAATTTACAAGTTGTTGGAAAACTGAAGAGGTTGTTAAAAAGGCTCTAGTTGCAAATTGATGCGGTGGGTTTTTTGTTGGTTGTAGAATAATTAGAAATTTGCTTCTTTTTAATCTGAACTGAACTTTTCATAGTTATTGAGTTAAACTTATGAATATTAGGTAAGGTATGTAGGAGCTCGATGGCGCAGTGGTTAACACGCCCGGTCTGCGACTGCTGAGGTTAAGAAACTTTTGCAAAGGCCGGTAATCGGATGGGTGGCCATAAATGTGTCATCTCGAGCTCCTCCGTGCTTCGGAAGGCCTGTAAAGCCGTTGGTCCCGGCTACATTAGCAGTCGTTAATTACTATTTACCCGCACAGGGCCCGCGTGGTGGGTTATGACCCGTTCTCCCAATGCATCCATAGGGAAGGCTCGTGCCCCAACAGTGGGGACATAAAATGAGCTGACGATGATGACACAAAAAAAGAACCCCCGGCTGGAAATCAAACCCGAGACTTCAGGGTCTGAGACCGGTGGTCTTAACCCATAGACTGCAGAGGCGGTCTAAGTCTGGCACAAAGCTCTTCTCTTCAAGCTCCCGGCATACGGTCTGCCTGCTCAGTTCTGCAACTGGGTCGCTGGCTTCTTGCATGAGCGCAGAATCCGTGTTCTATCTGATAGATGCTCTTCGCTTCTCATGTCAGTGAACGCTGGTGTCCCTCAAGGCTCCGTTCTGTCTCCCACACTATTCCTTCTGCATATCATTTATATGCTTCCACTTGGATGCTATGCAGATGATAGCACGGTGCATGGTGGATATAACAGTCACCCAGCGGCAAGGCAGGTCGAAACCGAAATTAATCTAGTGAATCTTGTTATTTAGCTCAATCGGGTATTGGACCTTATATTTAATTAGGGCTCTAATAATCTGGTTAAGTTCAATGCTAAGAAAACACAGGTATGTGCGTCAATGGCAAAAAAAAGTCACCATTCCTTCCCCTTCCAACTCTTTAGGGTACAACTCTAAGCCTGCAGAGCAGTATCAACATGCTCGGTATGACGATTCGCTGCGACCTGAACCAAAGGCGCTACATCGATGCCGTGATCTAAACAGCTTCACGAAAACTCTGTATTCTGAACAGAGTGCGGCGATTCTTTACGCCAGTCCAGTTGTGCCTTTTGTACAAGACACAGGTACGGTCCTACGTGGAGTATTGCTCGCACATCTGGGACAGTTCCGCAAAGTACCTTCTCGACGCCTTGGACAGATTGCAGCGTCTCGCTGAACGCATTATCAACAATGCAAAAGTCGCAAATACTCTCGAATCTCTGCAATAGCGTAGAGGTGTTCCGTCACTCAACGTGTTTTGTCTCAAACATGCCATCGCGCACAAAGAAATTTGGTGACTCGTTTCTCTGTTGCACCTCCAAAAGATGGATAGTATACCAGCACACGTTTTCTCTCCTTCCTATGATATGGGGTCCTTCAAAAGAGGCGAGAAAAAGCACTTGTGGGCCAGCAAAGTGAGGTTAACTGATGCTACGTTTATTTTCATGCTGCACCAGTTATCTTCGCGTCTGGATTCCATTTCTACTTGGTTGTTTCAGCTATGATATTGACCAGCCTTGCTTTGAGACAATTTTGGCACAGCGTTGTCCTAATACTTAAGCAGTTATAAAAATATGGATATTACTAACCTTCTGATTGAGTTCTTATTGTATTTAATAGCAAGCCCAATATAATGTACCTGAAAAAAAAAATCTAATTAAATGAAATGTACAATTAAAATACAAAAACTGTTATCGCGTTAACAGCAACAAAAAATAATTTAGGTGTACAACGTTTATTTATACCTTGATTATTATGCTTAATGCAAATCATTGATATCTGGGTTGATATTATGATCTGTAAATAAATATCAATAAACATATGCAATATCCACTGGATGCGAGCAGCACAAAACCAGTCGTTATGGTAATCATTGGGGGATGCCTTTGTCCAGCAGTGGACGTCTTTTGGCTGAGATTAAGATGATGATAATAATGAGCAGGATGCTACTTGGGGCAAAAATAGGTTTTATAATCAAGTGATCATTTCTAAACGATTTTTCAATTACTTTATAATATCGCCTACTGGGTCAGCGCAACGTGACACATATTTATCGCAGTTACAGTTTCTAGGGACCGTTTAGGGTTTCTAACTATTCCAATTTCGAAAACTTCGAACCGCCATTTTTCATCTGCCTGGGATCAGGCTGGATGTCAACTGGCACGGCGAAGGGTTTTGAACCTTGATAGATGGCAGTAGGGGTCATCGGAGTTACATATTCAGCAGGATTTTTAACCAATAGAAACTAGAAAAGGGTTATGTGGCACTTCTCGTTGGAAAATGTCAGAAACCGCATATCTATAATGGGAAAAAGAATAGATTTCACATTTCTTCTTATTTATTACTTTTTGTTTTTTTTTCGAGTTTGTTAATTGCCTCTTTTTCAGTGTCACCGGAATTTTGTGGGGGCGGTGAGAAACTTAAAGGGTTCCTCAAGCCGTGTAAAATAAAACACCGTGAGAGGTTTTTTAGAGGGAATGTCATCACGCACTAATGCGTGTCTCCATTCCATACAAAATTCTCCGAGGGGTTCGCATCGGATCGAGAGCATCATTCATTTTGAATAAAAAGAATTGAAGTATTTTGATTATTTTTTAATTTTTGAATGGCTGGGTCCTCGACTCGGGTTGATCTGGTCGTCGGAGTGAGTTGAAGCGCCCAGGTATATGTCTGTACCTGGTATAGAGCGCGTGTGAATCTGGTCTTAGAATTAATGAACCTATACAAGTAGAGTTTAGTGTATTCTGTAAATGTGTAGTAGCATTTAGAGGATCAGGGCGGTGTCATAATTTCCTACTACGCACATTTGAAGTAAATAAGTGGCTATACAAGAACGTGATACTACAGTAGTTTATAATGATTTCTCTAACAATTGTTTTATTCCGACCACGTTAACCAAATCTAAAGGTCGAAGAACAATGTAAAATTGATAATATACGAGTTGGCCTGATATCTTTACATATTACAACACAAGTCCTTCCAGACCCACGTTCGGACTGAGTTATATAAGTAGCTAACCCAGCTGGACTGGAGTAGTGAGGCTAGCGTTTAGAAGCAAATAAAAAGTAATTCTTATATTTCCTTACCTACCTATACTCTATGAAATAGCCAAGCAAATATATCTATCATCCTAGAACAATATTCGCAAAGACATCCAAATGATTATGATAACATAATATACAGTGCGGTGCGCGTAATAAACGGTTTGCTAATAGAATGGTCGTTAAGGAAAACACAATTTTGCGGCGGAAAAATATTATCCTCTTCCTGAAGATGATAGAAATACTGTCTGTAATAAATATACATGATATACACATAGGGGAAAATGTTTTTGAGGATTCGTCTGTCTACAATCTTTGTACACGAGCTGGGTCTTTCAGAGACACATTTGTAAGTGTCCTCGTTAGAGAATAGTCGATTCGAGCTCGTTTTAATTGCAAGGTAAACTTTCAGTTACGAATAAATGTTATTTTAATGTTACCTTCCCTTTTATATGGTTGAGCAGAGCGATGGCTGATTTGTGTCATATCCGAGAACGGGTACCGAGATCGCACACTCTTAGTTATCAGTACGTTGTTCCTTTTTAAATCAATTGCTTCTTGTTTTTTAGCAGAACCTTATGGAAGGATTGTAATATTTTTTTTATGTGATATTTTTAAAATCACATTCTTTAAAAAAATGTAATTTAGATAATAATTATGTAGTGTTAATTCCGATAACTTACTCGTTTATTCAGCATGGATGCAGTATGCATGCACCGCCTTCCCGCCCGCAAAAAGTATGCACATGCAGGAGAAACAATGGGTGCAAGCGAACGTGCACACCGACCGGTGTCGGTGTATCGGTATCGGTATACCCGACACGTGTTTCGCCTCTCCACGAGGCATCCTCAGGAGCTGTTGACTTGCCGAGAGCTGCGCACCGCCTGTTACGGCTACTTTTTTTTTTGGAGAGAGATTGCTGATTGCTTAAGGCGGCTTCAGCTTTTAGCAGGTTTTCAGCTTCACCGGGCTTGTTGGGGGCGGCGAGGAACGTAAAGGGTCCCTCAAGTTGTATGAAACGAATCACCTTCGGAGGTTTTTTTAGAGGGAACGGCATCGCGCACTAGTGCGCGTCCCCGTGCCCTACTGGATTCTCCGAAGAGTTCGGATCGGATCGGAGAGCGGAACAACCCGAGGGCGCCTCTAAAGGCTCGGACCTCGGCTCGGGTTGACCGGACCGTGGTGGAGGAGAAAAGCGCCCAGGTACATGTCTGTATCTGGTGTAGAGCGCGTGTGAACCGGAACCGGCCTAAACTAGTGTGCATGTTTAGTGTTTTCTGTAAATGTGTAGTGGCATTTAGGGGGTCAGTTACGGCTACGCAGCTCACGGCCCCTTTTAAAACGCCATGGTTTGACATTTTTGACGTACTTTTCGCGATAATACGTAATAATGGGGATGAAACTAAATTTGTTTGGTCATTCAACAGCGCATGGCTGTCATTATTATGTTCTATTAATTACTATCTTGTTGGACAACATTGAAATAAATGACTGTATAAAGACTGTTGGCTTATTTATAATTTTGAGTATGTAAAAGAGTTATAGTTATTTTAACTTAAATACTACTAGATTACCTTTAAAATGATAAACATTCCTCAATATAACTTTAATTAAGTTTACGTCACGCGGATGAAATTAATGAAACAACTTTGAATGAATTCCAGTCTGTTTCATTGCATAGTTACATCCGAACATCGTTAAAATAACATGTTGCTCTTAAGGTGCTATGCAATTAAATTGTTGAGTATTTTATTAACTATTACTAGCATGGAACAAAGAAACAAAAAAAATTTTCAACAAAAAAAATTACATCATTTTGTCTCTTTTTCTTTGTTATCGTTTTAACTGAAACAGGTTATACGAATCTACTCGCGCTTAATTTTTATACCTAATCTGAATATTCACAAATTTTATAAGTAAACTTTTCATACCATACTACTTTACTTTATTTAGCCTCTGAGCAGATTACAAAAACACAATGTTGAAAAAATTTCCACGAGCAGGATTTGAACCTGCTCCCTTCTGACATACCGGGTCAGGTGCTCTCCCGACTGATATCCTCTGAGCAGACTTTACTGAACATTAGGAACTAGACAAAGACTATCATAATAAAGTTACAATAAAACAATAAACATTGTATAGATGTACACACTTACATCTCGTTAAAATAACACAACCAAAAAGTTCCAGCACTGGATAGGATTATTATTTCAAAGTTGCTCAATAAACTGAAATTTCCAACGTAACTCGACCTTAAGCCCAAATCGGAGTTTCTCCACTTGTACCCAAAGTAAGCAATCCTATTTGGCTCGTGAACAACTTGGAATAAACGTTTACCTGTTATTAATATGTTAATTGAAACCATAAACTTTCATTCTACGCATCGGATGATCTTAACGAAGTTTTATTTTGTTAACTCTTTGGTGCCTTACTTCTGTTTGATAATTTTATTTGAGTAATATCGGGCTAGATTCGCAGTAAAGGTATGTACTTCGTGGGCTTTCTGAATTTCTTATATATTATCTTATATTCTAACAAAAAACTTACCTACATTTGACAAATAAACACTTCTATTTTAACCGAAAAACTATGCGACTTGGCGGCAGAAGTAGGCAGTAGGGTCGTCTTATAGTCGGATTCTAAACATCCAACCGTTACGAGATTGTTTTAGGCCATCCTTGGCAAACTTTTGTAAAATTTATCGAGTCTTTGTTATAGTTTGTTAATATTATTAAGTAAGTGAAAATTACGCTAGATGTACACAAGAAATATAGTTCATAATTTCATATTTTGGTCAATTGTGACAAATAAATGCGTAACCCTTGCTGCGCCATTGAAACAAATATAATTATTATTGTCATCATAACACTGGCCGCATTGTACCTCCTGGTACAGCTTTTATTTAAAACTATAAAAGTCTAGAGGTTCTCGGTTCTGCTCTTTAATAACGACTAATGCAGTGTTTAAAAAAAATCCGATAGTCATAATCAGACCTATAAGACACGAAACACGATTTAGGATATTAATGGGAGAATCTTATGAATTTATGTTCGGTTCAAGAATACTCCCAAATGTTGCCATAACATTTCAATATTTGATTTGACTTTGACTCGCAAATGTGAAGACACATAGAAATCAGGGTAATTCTAATTGCCGACGCTATCAATTAGTACGCTGCGAGGGGAATTTCAAATTATTTTAAAAAGCCGGGGTCGTGCTAACGTCTTATCTTTTTGGAACTCGCTACATACAATTTGATGCATATTATTGTCTTCGCAATTCTACTGTTTTTTGTTACTGGTATATCTATTTGGCTGTCTCAAGCGTCACGCAAACACCTATAGATGGAATATAACGTAACACCAAGTCAATACCAAACAACATAGAACAAAGAGACAAAAATAAAAAGAACAACCGAACATTATGACTGCTTATTATCGTCATCGTTATCGTCAACAGTTTATTAAAATCGGCATACATATACAATAACGTAACGTTCCATATACACTAATTTGTCTAATATGTCAGCCACAGACGAAGCTACATTATGTAAATAAGACACGCTTGTGTTTATATCTTACTTATACATGAAATTGCTTTCGCAATAAATTAAATTAGGTATTCGTATGAGGTTTGATGAAGGCTGCGCTGCTATAGCAGGTATTAATTAAGCCGGCTGTAATATTAGTATGTATGACGTCATACGGAGTACATTTCGTGTCGTGTGCGTAATTATTACGACAATTTTCGTTTTATGCTCAACAATTTGTACTTATGTGCGTAAAAGTGAAAGCTGCGTACGGATGAATACAAAAATTCTATCACATTTTCGATACATAATGACCCTTATCGCTTTAGAAATAAGGTGTATGTAGTGTGAAATGTGTTCAAGTAGAATTGCTATTCACAGTACATGCTTTACACCTCCCCTGTGTTATGGCAATTGTTTTATCTCGTTTGACTTTACTAAAATTGAAATTATTCGGAACAAGTATGTGGGATTATGTTTCGGGACTTTATTAGGATGATACTGAGAATTTCTGTTTGGGTTGCGATTGTTTGGTTAATATCACCTTTTTGGAACAAAGAAGCTATTTTACGTAACAATAACGTTGATAATACCTATGTAGTATTATTTATATATTTCTTGTCAAAGGTAAAGTGCTTTGTCCTCTTCTCACATAATGGTAAGTGAAGACACTGTTATAGATTGATGCAAACTTTAGCTTCAACCAACTGGCTATTACATTGTTACAAAAACACAAATGTTGAAAAAAATTTCCACGAGCAGGATTTGAAGCTGCACCCTACTGACATACCGGGTCAGGTGCTCTTCCAATTGAGCTATCGTGGTTCTAACAAGCGTGGTTTTGTTTCGCAACAAAATTTCGTTAAAATTATATAAACAAAACAAAAACATTTTATTACATCGTTGTTATAGCGACAGAAAAGAAAGTGGTAGGTTACCAGGCAGACTCAGAACGAACCCTACCGCGAGCCAAACCAAGTATCATTATTGTGTACAGACAAAGTACTGTCAAATTTCTTCAAAACTTTTTCAACCATATTGCTCAGTACTAACGTTCAAAGTCTATTGAGGAAATTTGACAGTTTGTGATAGGTTGATGTGCAGGCGTGTGTATAAATATACAAGCTGACCCGGCGGTACGAAATCCGTACCGCTTTGACAGTTTCTATGACAACAAAACAAACGAATCGTTAAATAGTTTACGCGTGAAAGCGTATCAAACAAACAAACAAACAAAGAAACAAACTCACTTTTTTCATAATAAGTATCCTCTGTCTTTGATACTCGTACTATTGAGATCCGATCCGATCCGAACCTTTTTTTTTTTTTTTGGAGAGAGATTGCTGATTGCCGCTGCGGCATTTTCAGCTTCACCGGGCTTTTTTGGGGGCGGCGAGGAACGTAAAGGGTCCCTCAAGTCGTGTGAAACGAATCACCTTCAGAGGTTATCTAGAGGGAACGGCATCGCGCACAAGTGCGCGTCCCCGTGCCCTACTAGATTCTCCGAAGGGTTCGGATCGGATCAGGGAGCGGAGCAACCCGAGGGCGCCTCTAAAGGCACGGACCTCGGCTCGGGTTGACCGGGCCGTGGAGGAGGAGAGAACCGACCAGGTACATGTCTGTACCTGGTGTAGAGCGAGTGTGAACCGGTTCTTCGTACCCTTGTTCTACGAGTACGGTGTCTTGGGCCTAAACTGGTGTGCATGTTTAGTGTATTCTGTAAATGTGTGCTGTCATTTAGAGGATCGGGCGGGGGGAACGATCCGAACCCTTCGGAGAATCTAGTACGGCACGGGGACGCGCACTAGTGCGCGATGCCGTTCCCTCTAGAAAACCTCCGAAGGTGATTCGTTTCACACGGCTTGAGGGACCCTTTACGTTCCTCGCCGCCCCCAAAAAAGCCCGGTGAAGCTGAAAATGCCGTAGAGGCAATCAGCAATCTCTCTCAAAAAAAAAAAAACTATTGAGATGTGTACATACGAAATTTCATGATGATCGGTTGAATAGTGTACGCATGAAAGCGTAACAACAAACAAGCAAACACAATTTCGCATTTATAATATAAAATTAGGATGCCACTAAAAGTATTAGTGCCCTTCTACGTACAGACGCTTGCCCATCAGACAATCTAAAACCGTAAAATTTCTACAACAAATGTTCAACCCTATAATAGAGATATAAAGTTCAAAGTTTATTGAGGAAATTTGACAGTTTGTGGTGGTATGATGTGGCAGGCGTGTGCACAACGAGAACTAATAATCGTTGATTGAATGTCCGATTTATGCTCATATTCCTCATTGCTTAGTGAATAACTCAGTTTCATTCTTTATTTGCGTTATCTTCACAGTTGAAAACAGGCGAATCGATATATAACATTACGGTACATAAAGGGTGCTGACATTATGAAGTGTTAGCTTTATTTCGTTTGCGTGTTTATTCAACGTACTTTCAATTTAGTCAATACGTCGCTCATGCGTATCCCACTAATTTAAACCTTAATGCTTATGTAATAAGTTGTAAAATTGACGTTAAGAGTGGCGGTTTGTCTGAAGCAGATATTGATGTTTGTTGATTATGCATTCAGTTGTTTAGCATTGATAAAGAAAATATCCTAGTTTCTATGAGAAATTACCGGTTAGTAATCTAGAGATTTGGCTTTGGGTCAACTTTACGATAAATCACTGTTGATGACTGATGATTAGCATTTGTGTACAACTGCTGTTAGCGTAGTTGGCTGATGGATGATAGGTACTTTAAAAGTCAGTGAGAAATATCTCATTACGAATGCGTTTATCTTGTAAGACTAGAAAAAGATAAACCTACTTCATTATACACCAACCTATATAGGTTTGGTTGGTGATAGGGTTTGTTTTAAGTACACTTGATTAGTTATCACTATTGTGATCAAATATTTCGCCATATATAAATTCGCAATATTTCGCATATATTTCGCAATATCAGTAGCATTGTAGTGTTCCGAAAGGTAGACATAGAAAAGCCAGCTCCTCAGTATGCCGACGGGTGTGACCTCGGCCTTATCATCACTTAACATCAGGCAAGATAAATACTAAGTGCTTACCCTATATGAATATAAAAAGATATACTACTCGAAACAAAATAAGGGCCACGAGGTATTTTGTCTGTACCATGAAAATAATAAAACCAATATTAATTTTTTTGTCTCCATAACGAAAACTAATGTTGTTTTTACCGTGTAGACCAATAAATTTATTCCAATAATAATGATTAAAAAGTTTATTTGCTTTTGAAAGAAAAAACACATTTAAGGTTAAAAATAAAAACAATGTAAAGTTACTGAAAACAAAAGAAAATACTCCATGCTCATCTTTTAGTAACGGGTATGCCCCCCTCGTTTCGTTACGCACTCCTGAAGCCTGGAGTGCATGCTCTCAATCAAATGCCTGACATTTTCCATTGGAATCTCTTCCCAGGCCCTTTTAACAGCGTTGATGAGTTGCTGTTGGTTGTGGATTTCCTGATCACCGTCTCTAACTCTTCGTTTCAACTGATCCCACATGTGCTCTATTGGATTTAAGTCCGGACTGTTCGCCGGCCACGGCAAGACTTGAATTTGAGACGCTTCCAGTACAAACCGAGTCGCTTGAGCCGTGTGTGCACGAGCATTGTCTTGCATCAAGATGAATCCAGGACCCGCTCGCTGGGCAAATGGGATCACATGTGGTCTGACGACTTCCTCAATATACCGCTGAGCAGTAACAGTACCCTCATTTAAAATAGCGAGCTCAGTTTTGCCGTGTAAGCTTATCCCGCCCCAAATCATTACATTTGGACCACCAAAACGATCGACTTCATGGATGCAGGCTTCTGAAAATCTCTCGCCGCGTCTTCTCCATACTCTAATACGCCGATCGTCGTTAAAAAATTAAACTTTGCATTCGTCTGTGAAGAGCACCATGCCCCATTGGTTTATGTCCCAGTCCAAATGTTGACGGGAAAATCTTAAACGATTTGCACGATGATTTCTGGTTAATGGAATACGGACAACTCGCCTTCTTGATGCCTGCTGGTCTTCATGCAATCGATTACGAATAGTTTGGTCACTGACACGAGTACCCGTTGTGAGCCGTAAACGATTTTGCAGCTTGCGGGCCGTCGTTGTGCGGTCTCGGCGCGCACTTAATCGAATGTAACGAGCTGTTGTAATGCGAACTCTGCCCGAACTAGGTCTTCTTCTAACACTGCCGGTCTCATGGAAACGATTCCATAGATTTTGAATAGCTCTTCGAGAAAATCCCAATTGCAAACCCACAGATCGCTGCGAATGACCTTCTTCAATCATTGTAACGGCTCTGGTTGCTGTCAGCGAGTCCATATGACGCCTGCGTGCTTGTGGCATATTGCAAAAGATGTTTCTGACTTGAGATATCAATGAACTCTGATAATTTCTAATAAACCAAGAAGCTAAGGAAAGCAAAACGTCAAATAAAAATAAATGCAAATAAATAAATTTTCAAAAATAATTTTAAATCAAATTTTATTTAAAATTGTTGCCAGCATTAGATGAATACTACAATATTAAAAAGTTTAGGTATCAAAGAGTTTGTATTCAACACTACCTATTCAGTTGTAAATTCCCGTATACGTATTTAATACTTCTTTATAACATTTTACTTATTATAAGATCAGTGGTTTTTTGTTGAATTATGACGAACATTCAAACTGCAACGTTAAACCTACGATTAATAAACAAATGAGGTATAAACGCCCACACATCAGACTACTGTCAAATTTTCTTCAATAGACTTTGAACTTTATTTAGGTATATGGCATATGGTTGAACAGTTATTGAAGAAATTTGACAGTTTTGGATAGGTTGATGTGCAGGCATCTGTGCAAACTGACACTGACAACAAAGTTGATCCAAATCAACAAAACGATGATTCATTCGTATAAGAGCGAAGCGTGATTTATGTCAAAGTGTTGAGAGGGAGTGACTGACATTAACAACATCACACAATGTAACCCATTTAAACGTTATAAATCACCTTTTTAACGCTGAATAAACATAATATTAAAACCAGCGACATATAAAACTCGACTTTATTATAGTAAAACAAGAGCTAAGTTTGAACTGCACTCACGTTGAATTAAAAACGATTCATTTTTTATTTTAGTTAACGCGCCCGGTCTGCAAGTACTGAGGTTAAGCAACTTCCGCAAAGGCTGGTCATCGGATGGATGACCAAAGCTTTATCATCTCAAACACTCCTCCGTGCTTCGGAAGACACGTAAAAGCCGTTGGTCCCAGCTAAATTAGCAGTCGTTAACAACCGCCAACCCGCGCTGAGCCCGCGTGCTGGTTTATGGCCCGTTCTTCCTATTCGTCCATATGGAAGGCTAGCGCCCTAGCAGGGGAAACGTATATGAGCTAGTGATGGTTATGGTGATGGTGATGGATCACCATTCATCCATCTTGCTACCATCACCATCAGGTGATGGTAGCAAGATAATTTAAAACAAGCATTACCGCAACCAAGTCGATAGCATTAAGTATCCCAACTAAGAAACCTTTTTTAAAACAAAAAGTTGACTTGGATCATGGAATCAAGCGGCGCCGGCGCTAACCGAGATACGTCGCGCAGTAATGATAATCGATTTGGGTCACAATCGTTGGGGCACAATCACAAAATAAGAACAAAATTGTGACTGGGAAGTAGCTTTATGAATCTGGGATGTTGCTGTAAGCAGTGGGATCTGATTTGACGGAGAAAATCCTTCTTCCTTTCACAAATCTTTTTGTACCCCACGCTTGCACATCAGACTAATTTCCTAAATAGACTTTGAACTTTAGGTGTATGGCATATGGTTGAACATTGATTGAAGAAATTTGACAGTTTTGGATAAGTTGATGTACAGGTATCTGTACTTGCACTCCAATCGTTAGGTTATAAAAAAAGTTCTAGATGGCCCAAGAGGCAAAAGTTTATGGTCATTAATTTGATGTGACTGTATTAGACTTGTATCCAGAGCGAATTACGATTTATCATATTATGTTATGTCCAGTTAATGCGTGGGTGAGGCGTCGACACTCTACATTGTGGGAATCTATACTATTAATAAATTGGTGAAGTTTGTGATTTTGTTTGTTTGTTTGTTTGCGGAGGGTCTAATTCCAAAAAAATATTTCACTGACAGTATGCTACATCTCTTGCGAGTAACATAGGCTATTTGTTAATAAGTATAATAAAAAAAAAAAATTTTGAACGTCTCAAATCCACGCGGTCGAAGACGAGGGTTAAGTGCCAGTAATAAATATATAAACTGAGTCAATTGTGTTGATTGGTCTAATACCAAGTTATTACGGTGTTACTACATTGTTACTACTAGCATAAAATTATTAAATTGTATTAACTGGGAAGATATAACGGACGCAGCCATGGTAGAATTCAGGAATGCTCATGTATTTCATATAATGCCATTAAAGACAAACAACTACATGTATTTTTCTCTTGTATAAAAAGGGGTGATCGCAGACCAAATAATTATGTTAATATAGGTCTTTGGGGGTGATAGATAGATAGATAGACGTCATGGCCAAAGTCGCGGACCGTAAATTTGTGAGCGATGCAGGATCTTAAAAGTTAGCACAATCATAGGCACACTTGAATTGAACGGCGTCTGTGATGTAAAGACGTGTTCAATAGACTGACTGTGAGTGTCTCCCTGTAACTGAAAAGTATGTCTCTCTGTGTGGTGTCGGGAATAAAGAATTACACTACCTCCTCTTTCCCCGTGGGAGTCGTAAAAGTCGACTAAGGGACCATTCTAGTGGATAGACAGCAGCGTCTCTCTGTGACTATTCTTACTAATGCGACCGCCAACCCGCCTGCCAAACGTGGCGATCATGGCAAGACTTCAAGAAATGTACACCGTATACCAATACCAATATCCTCAGGGGTAGGCCTTTGTACAGCAGTGGACGTTATTTGGCTGAGATGAGAGAGTACCTCCCAGTAGCAGTACCTCCACATGATGGTGACTGTCAACACTGTAAGCGTATCACTGTAATACGAATGAGATATTTAATTGTAGTATAATAGAGTCCATAGTCCATCCATAGATTTTGGAAAAATTATTAAAAGGAACCAAGCTCATAAGAATAAATTATTGTTTATTCCTATGCAAATCTGTCAATTGTAAAATATAAAAAAATGTGTTATAAAAATTTTGACGGTAAAGTCTATCTAGAATTTTAGAAACGTAATAAAAGACGCCTGTTTAAAACAGATTGGGCTTGTATTTACGGCGTGTTTTTGCGCGATCGTAAATGGGTGATGTATCATGCTGTACGGTGTTTTTACTAGCTTTTCATGAATAGTAAAACAACTTCAAAAACGAGACTGCCAAATTATGTTGAATGTTAAATTTTTGCTCAAGTTATAGCCTAAGCCGTTGTAAAAAAAAACCATCTTATATAGTCGTGTTGGTCCCTGTTGATAACGAAAGATTAAAAAGTATCTAAGTGAACAAAAAACTAGCCTATATGAACATAGGGTGTTTTAAATCCCTATCCGTCACATTGAAGGGTAAATTAAGGCTGTTTACGACGTCTGCTACCTATCACCAGCTCATGTTATGTCCCCACTGCTGGGGCAGAAGTCTTCCCTATTGATGGATAGGGAGAACGGGCCATTATACACCACCCGGGCTCAGTACAGATTGGTGATTGTTGACGACTGCTAATGCAGCCGAGACCAACGGCTTTACGTGCCTCCCTAAGCACGGAGAAGTTCGAGATGATACATTTTTAGCCACTAATCCGATGACCGGTCTTTGCGAGAGTTGCCTAACCTTAGCAATCGCAGAACGGCCAAGTTTATCACTGTGCCATCAAGCTTCTCTGCCTACTTGTCGAAAGTGTGTGAAACATCAAATTTTATTATTTGCTCCTGTAGATCTCCTCCTGGTCTCAATCCCAAGAGTTCCTTAAGAATCCTTTTCTCTGGCTAGAATGGGACTCCTGGGGTCGGCCTATCCGAAACTGGAGGACTTCAGGCTCTTTTCTCATAAGGACGTTGTCAAACTTATGGCATCTATCTTTACAGAGGAAGAAGAGAGAAAGGATGTGGTTGCAAAAAAGATCCCGATGGGTCGAAGTGTTACTGGGAGAGGGAAACCTCAGCAGGCCCTACTAAGATAAGATAAGAAAGATAAGATCCCAAGAGTTTCCTAAGGCCCAGAACACACGGTGAAACGAAACTGCAACGGAACTGCAACTCATAGTTACTTTTGAGTTGCATTTGAGTTTCTGCTATAGGCTCCTATGAGAAACCACACATGACGCGACAAGTTTGAAACGCGTTTGAAACGCATCTCAAACCAGTTGCATTGAAACCGCTTCGCTTCGTCTCCAACAAAGTAATACGGAAATGAGTAATTATTTTGTGGAAGTAAGTGGTAAACGTGCTGAAGCAGGAATGTTAAGTGCATCTTCTTCAATAAGGCGCTTTATAGCGGGAACTCCGAAAATACCTGCGTCACTATTTCTGCCTGCATATCCCACCTCTATCAATGTAAAAAGACCATCAGCATCGGCACATGCCATGAAAATTACAGAATTATAATTTTTGTAATTAAAATTAGCAGATCCTGTATTGGGATACTTTTTTATTCTAAAATGTTTCCCGTCGATAGAGCCTAAGCAGTTGGGCATATTCCACAAAGTATAGTATCGCTCAGCAATTTGCTTCCACTTATCCGTGTCTGGTACCGGCATGACTATATTTTTTAAATTATTCCATATTTTTAAAGTTGTATCAGCCACAATCGATGCTATTGTCGATTCTCTTCTGGCGAAATATAAGCCCATTGCCGAATATGTACTAGATAAACCTCCCAAATACCTAAAAATAAATAAAACTATATATTAGTAATACAAATAAATAATCGAAAAAATAATAACTCTATACTACTATATATAACTATATAATGAATCTATACTATATTTTAGTTAAAATTTTACATAATTTGTTTCAGGCGCTGCGTGCAAAGAGAAATGGCGAAATATTGTTGTTAATATGAGGCATATAAAACCTTTGCCAAGTGGTTCTGGGGCAAAGAAGAAGAAACCGTACTATTTGTTAGATTATATGGAATTTTTAAAGCCATATGTAAAACCGACAATACCTCCTGAGGCAGGAAATTTGCCATCTACTAGTTCGCAAGAGACTACGAAAGAAATAAATGCTACATCTGTCACTACCGACGAAGTGTCGAACGATGTGCCCGCCGAGTCCGAGCAATCTACGCGCCATTCCATAGAACCTACCGGTCTTAGTACACAAGAACATCCCGCGCCACCTTCATCCAACCCAAAGCGAAAAAAGACTGCATTGCATGAGACTGATAAGCATTTCATTAATTATTTAAAACAAAAGCCTACTCGCTGTGAAACTCAGACTCCACGGACGGTGTTATGCCGTTTTTGAATAGTTTTGCTCCCGAATTGCGTGAAATGAATTTACAACAATTCAAAATATTTTAAAGACGTGTACTTAGTCTTATTGATGACATATTTAATTCAACTTCTACGTCCCAGTTTTCGAGTATCACATTGAGTAACGAAACGTCCAACCAAACAATATATTCTCCTATATCAGAACATGTAGAGACTGGCACTCCTTCATATGTGCAGCAAGTACCAAGACCAAATCATGAATTTGCGATCACAAGCCCAAGCCGTAGAATACATAGATTTGCGACCACAGGCCCAAGGATACATGG
The DNA here is from genome assembly GCA_949315975.1 of Eudonia truncicolella. Taxonomy (NCBI): domain Eukaryota; kingdom Metazoa; phylum Arthropoda; class Insecta; order Lepidoptera; family Crambidae; genus Eudonia; species Eudonia truncicolella. The sequence continues at coordinate 12,601,565 of OX438837.1, read as the reverse complement.
ATTTGCCAAATTTTGAATGAATTCTTTGTTAAACTATCTGAAAAATTACTTCCATTTCTACCAAAATTGCTCATTATACAATAAGTAATTATTATTAATAAACATTTGTGTTCTTAAACCTAATAATTGATAAATAAATAACTTAAATACTTACATAAGTGTTATTAATAACCGTTCTTGAGGACTCACACATTCTCTCATATTAGTATTCTGTTTCTGTAGATGAGGTGTAATTATTTCAACAAGCTCTAAGTACGTAGTTTTGATCATACGATAACAATCCATAAATTTTCTATCAGTTTTTTGTAATTCTTTAGCAGCCACAAACATACGACAGTTAATATTCTTCTCAATGTAGGGATGTATCCACATAGTTCTTCTTTTACGCCTCCTTCTTTGCCGAAGATACCAATACATCACAAAAAGTTCTTCATCACTTGAACTAGACATTTTGCCGACGTCTATTCTCCAAGAAAACCGATTTGGTTGTGAGAGTTTCATCACATTTTGATCGCGGCGTGTGTAGGAAGAGGTTTGAAACTGGTTTCAAACTTTCAAAGTTTCGGTGCAGTTTAGTTTCACCGTGTGTTCTGAGCCTTAGAGTAGTAAGTAAAGTAGTGACTTTTTATTATGGCTTTTATCTATAAACCGTCGTGCAATCAACCTAACAAGTAACATTCAACAATTTACACGGAAAAATGTGCAAAGAAAATTATGTAAATATCCCACACGCTGTTATATTACCTTTATTCGGGATTCCACTTCATTCGGAAATAGAAAAGATCTTTTATGTAGTCCTTGTAGATAAAATAAAGAGAACAATCATTGTGACATTAAACGACTGATAGAAATATTAGACTTTTTTATAGTATTAATGATCATCAGCCTAGAAAGAGATTGATAGTCTATGTGAAACTCAGAATCCTAACTAATATAATAAATGCGAAAGTGAGTTTATTTGTTTATTTGTTTGTTGTTTGTTACGCTTTCACGATCTATTCAACCGATCATCATGAAATTTTGTTCATATATTCTCAAAAGTGACGATATTTTTTGTTGTTGTTTGTTTTTTTTTTGTTTTTTTTTGTTTGTTTGTTTTGTCTTCAAAGAAACTGTCAAAGCGAATACGAAGTCCTCCGCCGCCGCAGCTAGTATAACTAAGCTTTAGTTATTGTTCTGAGATGTGAAAAAAGCTCGGAAAATGACTCCACTCCACCTGATGTTTAGTGGAAATGGAGTCCAGACGCAAGGACAACTGGTGCAGCGCGAAAACAACGCAGCATCAGTCACCCTGCCGGCTCACAAGGTGCCTCTTCACGCCTCGTTTGAGGGACCCCATGTCACAGGAAGAAGGGAAAATGAGTGCTGGTAGACTATTCAATATTGAATGTGCGACAAAGAATCGAGTCACCAAATTTCTTTGTGCGCGATGAAATGATCGAGACAGTACAGCGGTGACTCCGGAGAGCACTATGCGTACTTCTATGGAGGAAGGGAGAAGGTGGGATAAGGTCAAAGAGTTCTTCAGAGCACTCTCCGTGGTATAAGCGGTAGAAGACGCTGATTGACGCTATATCTCTACGCAATTGCAAGGGCTCGAGAGCATTAGTGACCTCTGCATTGCCGATATTGCCAATTACAGATATTATGGCAAATAAAGGAGTTAATGTTGACATGGCAGCTGATTGAGAACGTAATAAGATTAGAAACAGTAAAGATAAATGTTGATACATGCCTTTAAAAGTTTGGACCTAGGTATCCCATCCCACATCCCATATGAAGAATAGTGCATGTAGAAAAGGTGGTCTTGACATTTTAAATTCCGTCACCTATCCAATGACCCGCATGCAAAAGTTGCCAACAGTGCTTGAGAACAAATACCGTCAAACGTCACTATTGAAATAGTTCATTTGCGTGTCCAATGAAAAACCATGAATGAAAACTTGATCCATCGATAACGGGTAGGTACTTCTCCACAAAGGTTTTGTTCACCTCAAATCAGTAAATCCTCAAAAAGAATTCCAAAAAATAAAACCTCTCCTCTCTCTGAGAAATAGAATGTGCCAGATCATTCGTGACTAGTTTGCCTTTATTCTTGGCCTAGAAACGGAAGCTTAATACCAATGAGAAAATGTTCTATATCAATACGACGAGTTACATAAAAGCTTTCGGAGAGTTTGTATTTTAGATCACTGAGTTTTACTTTTTATTTTTTATGAAGCTGAATTAAATATTTATAAAATACAGTGAAAAAATTAAATGCCTACCCGATCCAGCCATGAATCGAACCTGGGTCGTCCGCAATCCGGGCGGCTACACTGACCATTATGACCACCAACGTTATTATAAGCGGGATGGTGAAATAACTCTCGTATCATTTTTAAAATCAAAAATTCATACTTAAGTATTTTTTTTTCCGTGTGTTTTCATTGAAAATGCATATCGTATCATGTATTGTTTGAAACAATAATATATTATTTATTATGGCGGTATTTGATTTTGATTTAATTTCAAAAAGGTGGTTAAAAATTCTCTTGCACCTACAGAGTTGTTTATGAACTTTTTTCGAAACATTAGTAATTTGGTATATTTTTAGTATTTATTTTATGTTTATAATTACATCAATGGTATTTTTAGATGATGGTGCACATGCACGTGGTGTATTATCATCACTTACAGATATTAAGTAATTAAAAAAAAATTATGCTTTCCTTATCCTTGTAGCTTCTTTTTAAACTTCAACTTTTGATGTGTATTAACAAAAGTTAAAGTGCATTAAAAAAAGTAATCAATTAAATGTATAACGAACTACGTAGATTAATCACCGGCACTGATTCACAAATGATGTGGCCGCTAATATCACGTCTTCCGTTATGTAAAAATAAAATGGAGCGCCCAAAACTAATTTGAAAGCGGCCCATTCACCCAGTCGCTTCAAGATGGCGACAGACAGGGAATTCGCGAGCACAAGCGACCCAGTTCCGGGTGATCTCATATTTGTACCACTGTCAGTTTTATTTTCTAGCCCCGTGCGCCCGCGATTTTCTTTGCATTCACCGGATTTGTCACGTTCATTAAAATTGAGAGCGTCATGGACATCACGTTTGTTAGCTTTAGTTAGTGTTGACATCTTCAAAGGTAATGCTTAATTAGATTTAAGAACTGTATCTTTGGGTAATGAGGCATTATAAAGTAAAGAGTTTCAACTAGTTTATGCGTTAACAATATTTTGGTTTAATAATTTTCGTTAATATTGACGTTTATATTACCTACCTATAAAATGTTATTGATTTAACGGTTTGGACTGTGCGATAATGATTGAGATCTGGATGGGAGTAGCTGTGGATCATGCTTAGTAGGATGCACTTGGAGAGGCCTATGTCCTACAGCAGACTAATATAGTATGTTAAAGTAAGTAGCCAATAGCTGTCCCACTGATGGACAAAGGCAAAGATCATCGCTACAATTAATAGGTAATTAACTAAAATTAAAGCTTGCCGAATGCGGGTTGGTAATCACAAACCCGAGCTATGCATCAAAAAAACCGAAACACACTTTGCCTGAACTGGAAATTGAACCCGGGACCTTCAGGCATCGGGCCGAGGGCGAGTGTTGATCGTTCTTCAGTTATTCAGGACTTGGACATGACTTTTGCTCTTATTACTAATACTCTAGTTACTTGTTTTTTTTTTCGTACGATCTGAAATGATAATAATGGAAGAAGTGCTCAAAGTTATAATAACAGAAAGCTATTGCTTATGTTACTCTCATGTTACCGACAACATTTTGAGCTGAAGGTTTAAAACAAAACTTGTTTTTTTTTTGTACAAACTAGATTATCTTTTTAGGAATTTAAACAAAGACTGCTATAAAGTATCAGTGGGCCTAGCACCAACAATTATCGTATAACTAGTTAGCATAATAACATAAATATTGTATAGAAATTGGTACAGCGCAGCGCCATAGGTAACGTCCATAAATGGAACTAACAATTGACACGAACATTTCAAAGAATTTATGCCATTAGCACGACTTAACGTTTAATCTACAAATTCGTAAGCAATTCGTTCCATCGTTCACTGTCATTTGAATTATTATGTAAACAGTTACGTATTATTGAATGGTTTGTTATAACATTTATTAACAAGTTATTGAAAAGTTAAATTCTGGCAAATATACCTACGATCGCAACACTGTCTTAGTATAGCCACTTTACTTTGTATATTAAAAAGCTATCAGTTAATTAATGATATTTAGTGTATGAGATAGCAATCAAAATCTCAAAAGCGAATTAGTATGCACAGTTTATTCATTTATAGGATTTTATTATGCACACTAAATTTTTAACTTTACTACATTGAAATAAGGTAGAAAACAACATCTTTTACCAGTAATATAAACTTAGGTGTAGTTTACAAAATTACGTTTAAATAGTGGTCTCATAAATCTCATAAACACTACTGATTAAGGATATTTCTACACTTCTATGCCGCATTCAATATCTATTGATGTATTTGTCTTAACACACTGGTTTCAAAGTGGGTCAAACTTGTATCAAAGTGAATAGGATTGCAAAGTACCTACAGTCAACCGTCTTGCTGTACAAAATGTTTGGAAAAGAGTATCACGAAATGGGATAAATTAACCCATCGATATATGCTACTTTAACTATGATACTATGATGCTATGATACTATTTTACTCTTCTTGAAACAACCTATATCAGCATCATTATCACCAGCTCACTATGACTCTACTGGTCACAAGGGCCTTCCCTATGGATGGATAGGGAGAACAGGCCATAAACCATTACGCGGGCCCAGTGCGGATTGGTGGTTGTTAACGACTGCTAATGCAGCCCAAACCAATGGCTTTACGTGCCTTCCGAAGCACGGAGAAGCTTCAGATGAGAAATTGGGGATCCATTCGATGACCGGCCTTTGCGAAAGTTTCTTCGTCGTTTTGTCTTTAGCAATTGCAGACCGGGCTCGTTAACCACTGCGACATCAAGCTCCTCAACCCATCCTGTATTAGGTCTTATTTTATTGCTGACTTAACTTTCAAGTTTTTTTTCATTATTTATTACGAAGCGTAATTTGGCCTTAGTTTAGTTAGATGATAAAATCTAGAAAGCTCAAGATAGATGTCAAGTTTACCTGAAATCCTCATAATTATACTAAGGAACGGAACAGGGACGCTAATTTGAACTGGTGAAAATAATTCTTAATTTACAGTAGGACCTGGATTGTGATTTCGCATAAGTCACTGAAATTTGCGAACGAAGCCGGTGGCGATGGCGTTAATAGTTATAGCCAAATGGTACGTAATCCTTAGTTTTAATAATACTATTAAATAGTGTTATTGTGATATCGATTTAATGAAGCTCATTTGTCTAAACAACTTTTCTCAAGAAACGATATGTCATAATGTGATAACAATACTTTTGCCCTCCATACAAAACCGTGCGCTAAGACATCATATATGCTTTGTAATAAAAACCTAATTCACACGTGTCACAAGGGCAAAAATGCATATAAATTATAAAACATTTGTGACATTTAATTATCCATTTTAACGGTATTAATAAGTTACCAATTCTAAAATTAGCATTACTATATCGAACCTTGTTGATACCAAAGAATGGTGTTTATGCATGCATAAGTTAATCGAAAGACTGGCTCCTGTTATTATAGCATATCGAAGCATTTAAGAACACCTTTATGCACCGTAAACGAGAATTTAGAGTTAATAAACTGGCGTGAATCCGGTTTCGACTAGTGATGCGTTTTGTATACCGATTATTAGTGCATACAATCGAGTGTTAAAAATATTTTTATATTGTTTAATATTTATTTTATTGTTGTTTTAAATAAAGCAAATTAACATCATCATCATCATTATCATCATCAGCCTATAGACATATATGAAAAAATTAAAATAAATAATAAGATAATAAAAAAATATATAATAATCAATTTTCTTATATCTTTCTTTAAATATGTTTAAAATATATTTTATAAAATACAGTGAAAAAATTTAATGCCTACCCGACCCAGCCAGGAATCGAACCTGGGTCTTCCACAATCCGGGCGGCTGCACTGACCATTATGCTACCGGGAAGGCTCACGCAAGCACTGAATTTTTTCACAGCTTTTTTATTTTGGACTGCTTTTTAGCGGCAGAGTGTCATCTATCCAACGGTTATTGCAACCGATGGCTATTTAGATTCATCTTTACAGACGAAATACCACAAATTTGATAACACAACGCTATAGTGAAATTTCACTTTTTATTTTTAGTTCACTGTATTTTATAAATATTTAATTCAGCTTCAGTGCAGCAATAAGCACTTAAAAAATAAAAAAGTAAAATATATTTTCTGGCAAAAGTTAAAAGTTAAGATATACTAATTGAACGCTGTTAACTGAAATAGATCCAATTTAATAATCAACATTCAATTGAATTTATAGTTTTACGACAATTATGTGAAATCCGGTGGTGGTGAGAAAAGCTCATTTCCACATGAACAGAAGAACATGAAGAGATCGGGCCAAAGCACAGTACGCAAGTCTAATGCTGGTTGGTGAGTTTTATCGACTCATATTTTACGGCAAATACCGCGAACAATGGCTGTTAAAGGGTTGTTAACCCTACCGAAAAACAGAAGAGCACGAAATATTTTATTTCAGTCACCCATACACTATTAATATATTTTTGAAAAACTCTTATTTAAAAAAGTGTAAACATAGATATCAGAATAATACATTAATAGCTTTAGTTCAATTGTAGCGGTAAACATCAATTACTGATTTCTTAAATGTCTATTTAACTCAAAGACTCATTTCGCACCTTTCAAATTACATCACTAGTTCCATAATGAGTCCCTGTTTCGGCAACATGTAATGTAACTTAATCGAATGGAAGCCTCGCGCTTTTCATAAGCACTAGTGATGGTGTAAGTCAGGTCGATAACCGTCGTGTCGTCGGGTTATTGTACATTTGCCACAAAGTAAATTCGTCACAAAAAGTATGTGTTAATTTGCCACACTTGTATTTTTATGAAGTAAATTTGTCATATTTTTAGTTGGACCAGTTGGACGAACGATCACGTTAACGAAATTAAAAGTTAGCATGGCATTGAAGCAGCGGCTCCTGGCGACAAGCGAAAAGAGTTAACATTTTGCCATACTTTTCGTTTTCGCAATCGTAATCGAATTAATACGGATAGTAAACCAAACTAGGCACTCTGGCGAGTCGTTTAGCCATTCACCGATTAAAAAGCTTTGTCTAAACATTACGGTTGCCCGCGACTTCGTTCGCGAAGACTACAGTATAAAAATAAAATTATCCTATATGCTGGTATGGGTCATATGAGGAAAGTTCCATTAAGATCCATTCAGTAGTTTTTACGTGAAAAAGTATCCATACTTACAAACTTTCGCGTTTATAATATTAGTAGGATGTTTCATTCTCCTTTAAATGAGATGATGAATCACCTCTGTGTTTTAATGGTTAAGACCACCGGTCTCAGACCCAGAGGTCCCGGGTTGGATTCCAGCGGGGGTACTTACATCTTAGTGTACACGGTTAGGTTGGTAGTAGGGCTTGTTTGTCCGCCTGGCTAGCTACCACAATCTTATCTAAATATGGCGCCATAACATCAATGTTTGTAGCATTGTTGTGTTCCGTAGCCAGTGCCTCGGTAATTGAGGATCCCAGGTGAAGTGCGCTTCCACTATTGGCCTTATCATCACTTAACATCAGGTGAGATGAAGGCAATGTGTTTAAGATATCAAAAAAGAAATGAACAGCTTAAATGTTAAAGAATTTATCGACAGTTAGTGACGAAGCGTCAAAAATGGCGACGGTCTTTACGATGGCGGGAGTGTCTGTAGTGGCGATTTTATGTTAGTAAAGTTTTATAGGTAAGTATTAAAATTTAACTTCGACTCGACCTGCAACTTATTCAATCAATGCTTAAAAGGTAATCACACAAGCAAATATTATGCTGTTTCGTAAAACTTGTCTTAAATTAAATTAGTGTCAGAAATGTCAATTTTGAATATTGTTTTTATGACATACCTAAGGACGTCTTGGTGGCGTTTTTTTTTTTTTTGAGAGAGATTGCTGATTGCCGCTGCGGCATTTTCAGCTTCACCGGGCCTTTTTGGGGGCGGCGAGGAACGTAAAGGGTCCCTCAAGCCGTGTGAAACGAATCACCTTCAGAGGTTATCTAGAGGGAACGGCATCGCGCACTAGTGCGCGTCCCCGTGCCCTACTAGATTCTCCGAAGGGTTCGGATCGGATCGGGGTCTTGGTGGCCGAGTGACAAAGCACAAAGTTTAGCTCCTAGGTCGGGCAAAGTGTGTTTCGGATTGATTTCAATGATGGAGGCCTTTGCCCAGCAGTGGGACAGTATATAGGCTATTTGCTTACTTACTAAGGATGTGCCTTTAGCACGGATACCTGTGTGTGAAGTATACCTTAATTACAGATATCTGTTGGCCCATCTAGCAAGTGTCCCATCCCTAAATACTTAAGTAATAGTCCTAAAGCTATTATGTTGTGTCCGGGTGGTAATTCGGTGTTTCAGAGTGTAGGTAATGGCAGTAATTGCGTCCAGTCAATCATGTAAGCTAACGAGGCTTTCCGTTGGTAGCTGATGTTGTGAGTTGTGATTTTGAACTGCAGTTGACTTTTGAAATGACACAAGTGTTTGTCAGGAAGTCACGTGCGTTCGAAGAGATTAGCCAACGTTAGAGTACAATACGCAGTAAAGTTGTAGTACAAATTGTTAGAAAGCGAAAGTTCTTTGGAACACTTTACAAGATTTTTAAATAAGTTATTGCTGTATATTACAAAAATAAAATATGCAGTATATATCTGTGGTCTTTACATAAGTATGGTAAGAAAATATTCTCTTACGCATGTGTGATTTGATATTATGTTATTGATAGTAACTATTAAAGTTGTTTCTGTACTGTTTTCCAAATAATATTAAAAAAAAATATAATGTTTTATGCGTTATAAATAGGTATTATAATTGTTCCCAAATTAAGTCGGAAGAAAAAGGTTTGCTTGTCATACATTTTATTTCATGCTGGTGAAATTGTGATCGAAAGCTAGTATTAACCTTATTTAGAAAAATAATTAACTATGTCACCTATGAAAAGGTGAGCATAGACAATATAAAAATATATAACTGGCATCCTTCAATATGAAACCTTGTAAGAAACTAATGAAAAACGCAATAGGCACTATTGTCATTCCGTTCTTTTATCGTTTAATGCCGCTGTATAATGACATCGGAGAAAGCAATAAGAAAGCCATAATATACCGCACTCTTTATACCGGAATAGAAATGCACTCAAACTGTTCGGATATTGGAAAAACATTAGTCGTGGATGGATGGAAGGAGAGATATGACAATGGAACGAGCTCCTTTCAGAACTCCATATTGATTCTGCAGTGCGTAGTTATTGCAACGAGCGCCTCTGGTCTCTCTCTAGGTATATATGTACACCCTTATTCATAAAAACTATTTATGCATTAATTATGTAAATATTGTTTTATTAACGTCACACAAACGTAATTTTGAATTTGAGAAAAAGAGACAAAACAATGATTAACTAAATAATGCTTCAATAGTTATTTTATGAATAAGGGGGTTAGTCTTTGTTCTTACTTTCTGCTTTTCGTATATTAAGAACTAAGGCGTGACAAATATGCAATATTAAAAAAAAAAATGTGTAAAAAGGAGGAGATCGATGGCGCAATGATTATCGGGCGCGGTCTGCGAGCGTTGAGGTTTAGCAACTTTCGCAAAGGCCGGTCATCGGATAGGATGTGAGCAAACATTTATCATCTCCAGCTCCTTCGTGCTTCGGAAGGCACGTAAAGCCGTTGGTCCCGGCCGCATTAGCAGTCGTTAACAACCACAAATCGCACTGGGCCTGCTCGTGTTCCAACAGTGGGGTCATAAAATGAGCTGATAATTATGGGTGAAAACTTGACTTCATCTAACCTGGTATTAAGTGAAGACCAAAGTTGGAAGCGCACTTCATCCGAAATTTTCAACTACTGAGCACTGGCTATCTCTAGCTGCCTATACCCAACAATGCTAACATTGATGTTATGATGACATGTTTTGATAAGATGGTGGTAGCTAGAGAGGAGGACAAAAAAGCCATACCACCAACCAATCTAAGCTGCTTAGTCTACTGATAATGATGATGACGATGATGATGATATGATAATATGTAAGTAAATGCAAGCGTCGGTAGCCGAACGGATAGATGCTCGGGATTAATGCGAGAAACCGTGTTTCAATCCCCTTAGCTCCGTTAGACTACCTGACGTGAACACCTATATACGCCTAGCACTAGCATATAACCTTTTCTTGATGTGTTAGATGTAATAGCAAGACTTTTATAAATGTGTCAAAAACCGTTAAAACAAAAAAAAATGGTTTAAATATTTATAAAATATAGTGACAAAATTAAATATGCCACCCGACCCAGCCAGGAATCGAACCAGGGTCTTACGCAATCCGGGCGGCTGCGCTGACCATTATGCTACTGGGAAGGCTGACGTAAGCACTGAATTTTTACACTGCTTTTTAATTTTTGAGTGCTTTTAGCGGCACAGTGCCAATTATCTATGTATTAAAAAAAATTAAAAAAAATTAAAAAAAAATCCAACGATTATTGCAATCGATGGCTTTGCAGATTCATCTTTACAGATGAAATACCACAAATTTGATAACACAACTCTATAAAAAAAATCACTTTTTAAGTTAATTCAGCTTCAGTGCAGCAATTAGCACTTAAAAATAAAAAGTAAAATGTACTAGGTTTATATTTTAATGATTTTGTTTTTTCACTTGGTTCTTACCTAACATTAATTTTTTCACGTTTATTCACTCGTACTAACGATAGAGTAGTGCTAAGTACATAAATATTATTTGTCAGAATGGCAGTAATTACAAGTTGGAGACGATACAATGTTTAATTTTAAATTTTAAAGTGATATCTCTCTCTGACTCGTATAAAATCGCTTTGGTTTCATGAATTTTTAAAGTTAAACTACTGTCTGGAACCCCGGGAGCGTAGCCTCTAAATGTAAAATTGCAGTTTACCTGAAAGTGTTCTCGAAAGTTCTCTGGAAACCGAGATGGCATTGTGAGGAATTTGTTCAATCTAAACGCATTTTGTTATCTGGTGAAACCTTATGAAAAGTAATATTCCGGCACGTTTTTTCACGTACGAGTAATTTGGAGCGTCGACAACAAGTCACTTGACGTAACTTGATTGTGATAAAATATTAACTCGTCATTTTTGTAAACTTGTAAGTAGGTATTATTGTTTTCTAATGTTTACTTTCACTGCTCTGCTGGCGTTTATTTTACACATTGTATTTAATGTTTATCCTGTTTCAATCCCCTTGCAGGTCCGTGGTCACAGGAAGACTGGGGTGTTAGTCGTCTCATTATTAGTTGGTAACTTGCATTCCCTCATTTTAATTTAATCAGCTGCGTTCCGTTTCACGCAGAAAGAGCTTATTGTATCTTTTGGACTGGCAGTATAGTCTTGGGGCTAATATGATGTCTATTCCAGTATTATACCCATTTCTCTCTGCTGTCATTAAATAATTGAATATGTTTTAATGCTCTGTTTATATTAATGAATCTGTTCATATGTATTGTTGTTCTTTAAATAAAATTTTATATTATTTCATCAAAGCAGCGTCTAGTAAATAAGCAACCTTCACAATACCTGGTCACGGGATTTACGAATGTGTGTAATGTAGCTTTATGAATGGCTAAATGCTCGGGCAGTTGACTACGATTGTTCTTGTTTGGCAAGGTAAACTGGTGCTAGACAATCTAGGTACCTAATATACTTACTTTGTAACTGCCGTACTCAGAGACGTCAATTAAGTTTTAATGACAATTAAATGTCTTTCCTTCTCTATTTAGCACTATACATAAGAAAGTGACAGCTAGAGACTTAATTATCATTAAACCTTAATTGACGACTCTGAGTACGGCAGTTAGTTCTTACAATTTTAGTTTGTTTCTTCAAACTAAACATAATAATATAATCACCTTCATATTGAGAATAGTTATACAAACGTATATTTTTTTTATATTCACGGGTAAGCACCATGCCGGGTAAGTGCCTTGATCTCACCTGATGTTAAGTGATGATAAGGCCAATGATGGAAGCGCACTACACCCGGGATCCTCATGTAACTTAGACACTGGCTACCTTATCTCTAGCTGCCGGAACTCAACAATGCTGCAAACATTGATGTTATGGCGACATATTTAGATAAGACGGTGGTAGCTAGCCGGACAAACAAGCCCTACCACCGGCCAAACCGAGTTCACAAACATGTACCCTCCGTTGGGAATCGAACCCTGGACCTCTGGGTCTAAGCCAGTGGTCTTAACCACTAGACCACAGAGGCGGTTAAAATAACTAACTGTATTCTCTGAAGCGTTTGAGTCAGATGACACTCTAAAAGGTAAGAAAGGCAGTTGCTTAGTGTGACTAAAGATTCCGGGTGAAGTGCACTTGGATTTTCAGTCTTATCGTTCTTAGGATCGGGTAAAAATCTGGTTGCGGTTTAATAAAGAATTCATCAAAGAGCTCACTAAGCCATGCTTAACGGGCGTCGGCAGTAATATTATAATATTGCATTGTCATCTATATCTAATACTAATAATAAAAAGGTTTCTGACTTTCTTTGATTGAGGAGAGTAATCTCTGTAACTTCTGGTCCAATTCCAAATCGTATAACATTCATTTTCTACTGCGGCGGTGAAATACACAAACACCTATCAATATATCCTCTGAATCATTGAGCACGATACAATTATACGATAATGTGTAAGCATCTGCTAATTCGTTCATGTTGTTAAGGTACCGTTACCTTATTCAAATGATTGAATGTTTTAACGAAGGGACTTCAAACTGTAATACAGCATTTGCTCAACACTGCTGCTTGGTTGCAGAAAGGGTTTCTGCCACCTGAGTAGGTAGGTTTATATTGATGTTATATTGCCGTATTCACATACGCTCAATGCTCAGTAACATAAAGGATTGAATGTTTTAATGAAGGGACTTCAAACTGGGATACAGCATTTGCGTGACGTCAGATGTGCGAGCAAGAGAGGGCTATATGGTAGATAGAGAGGCAAAAAGCCAGGAAACGGATATGGGCTTATCTCTTATAATAAAGTTATACTTATAAAAAACACAATGTTGAAAAAATTTCCACGAGCAGGATTTGAACCTGCACCCTTCTGATATGTCAGAAGGGTGCGGTCGGGGGGCCGGCATGCCGGCCCCCCGACCGCCCAACTCTATCGCCATCGCGCTCTGTAGTTTATGGCGTTCATCTTGTCATTTCAAAAGCGATATGAAAGCAATATGAAAGCAATATCGAAAGCTATAGCCTTCGATATTGCTTTTATATCGCTTTCGAAATGACAAGATGACGCCATAAACTATAGAGCGCGATAGAGAGAGCAATAGCGATAGAGTTAGGCGGTAGGCCCCCGGGTCAGGTGCTCTTCCAATTGAGCTATCGTGGTTCTCACCAGCCCGCCGAAATTATTCAACACTATAATTTGCGTTAAAATTATATAAACAAATCAAAAACATTTTATATAATAAAGTTTCAAATAACGGTCAAGTGTTTAATTGTCAATGTCTAATTTTCGATTAAACTCAACACTCCTGCTTGCTTGAAGAAAAAGTTTCTACCTACTACCAAAATATATACTTTTATATTTGGGTCTAATCACCATATTATTTACGTGCGCTCAGTGCACCGCCAGTTTATTAAGAAGTGAAGAAGAAGAAGTGTCATTTTTTAATATCTTCTTTTCTTTTCACTTGATTGTCATCTTGGTTGCTGTCCTGGTATGTTTTATTTTCTCTTCTATTAATTAAAATTTTACGTTTTACTTTGCATCTTATTCCTTAATACAGTTCACTTTTTCCCATTCGCCTCCTTCCGTTACATTTTGGTCCTTTTCGCTCGGCAAATTTTACTTTCATAATATTTTTTCATTGCATTTATTTCTCCTTACTTGCAATTTTTTCTTTTTACTTTTTATGAAAGTAACCATGCTTACTAGATCGCAAAGTAAAGCGTTAGGGTCGAGCGCGGGCGAGGGTTCGCTGCCGGACTCCGGCACTCATCACAGCGCCGCGCCCGTGCCCGCCTTCGTGGAGCCCGCCCGTGCGGCGGACAAAACGACTGTTTCAGGCATCAGCACCATGTCGTCAGTGACAATACAAGCACGCACCCTTGCTATTGAGGCAGCATATGCGTGAAAAATCGCAGAGTCCGAGCGTGCTGTTCTCGAATTAGAAAAGCGTGCAGAGCTAGCTCAAATTGCTAGTGACAATTGCAAAACTAGCCGCCGTGGCAGTAGCCGCGCTGCTAGTCTTCGCGGCAGTAGCCGTTCAAGTAGAGGTAACGTTGTAGAGTGGTTAAATACATTAACGCCTTCTAATGAGTGTACCTTTGTAGACCCCTGTGGAACTATCACTGCGGCCGCACCTACCCCTGTGTGACCCGGTAGTCCCACCCTCGCGGTTCCTACGAGTGCGCTCGTTATAGAGCGGCCGGTCGGCGCTGCCACTGAGGATGCCCCCTTACCTGTGCATCCCGGCAGCCTGTTCCCGGCGGTCGCTGCGTTTCATTGTCCAGTCCCTGCGCCCACCAGCTGCGGCGTCACTTGCGATCGTACAGCAAGGCCTAGTCGTCTTGCGCTCGATCCGACGCTGCCCAGGCCCATTTACGAGGCTGCAGGTGACACTCAAGAAGCTTTACACGTACGTACTAGCAATATTTCAAACCATCAAAATTGTTCTGATTTCAATAAATTGGCACAAGCTATACAAAATCTATCTAAAAATAAAACTGAGAGTCGCCTACCTAATTTTGATGGCAAAATATTTGATTGGCTCTCCTTTAAAAGAGCGTACGATGCCTCTATGGCGTCCTATTCTTCTATGGACAACTTGTCCCGCTTAAATGCGGCGCTCTGTGGCCCGGCACGTGAGGCCGTCGGTGCCTTGCTTTCCACAGCGCACGACCCGAGCGAGATTATGTCCCTTCTGGAATTGCAGTTCGGTAGACCAGAGCTCATCGTGCTCCAAGAGATAGCCGCAGTTAGAGCTCTACCTAAAGTAAACTCTGAGGGCAAAGTCGGCATGACAGCTGACACCAGGGAAATGTTCCCTCAAATCAAAATAAGGCCAGAGGACAGAGATGCGCAGCGATTCTTATGGCGCGACTCTCCCGGCTTACCTGTTTCAACGTATAGAATGTCATCAATGATTTTTGGCGCTGCCTCTAGCCATTTTACCGCGCTCTGTCTCAAAAACAAAAATGCTGAAGAGCATAAAAGCTTATATCCCGAGGCCGCTAGTGCTATTATCAACGATCATTATATGGATGATTTCATAGGAAGCTTAGATAATTCAGATGAAGCCGCCCGTCTAGCGAAAGACATTATAGAGGTACAAAGGCGAGCGCATTTTGAAGTCCGTGGGTGGGTTTCCAATGATTTTAACGCGCTCACTTTTGTACCACTGAATTTAAGGTTAATGGATAGTAGTGAATCTGTAGAATTAGGTCATTTTCCGCAAAGCGTGCGCACCTTGGGCCTTATCTGGTATCCATCAACAGATGAGGTGGGTTTTAATGCTGCTGCTTTGAAATCATCCCTCAAATCACCTCATAAAATTACAAAACGTCTTGCACTTTCAAGCTTAATGCGGGTTTTTGACCCATTAGGTATATTAGCTCCCATCATCATCAGAGCTCGTATCATATTTCAAGTAGCATGGCGCAGGGGAATTGATTGGGACCAAGAACTTCCTCAGGACCTTAACACCAAGTGGAAGGTTTGGCTTTCGGATATATCCTCTGCGGTTGAAATCCGCATCCCGCGCTGGCACTTGCGGGAGGCTTGTGGTCTTAACCAATCTTTCTTGTTAGAGCGTGAGCTGCACGTTTTCTGTGATGCAAGTGAGCACGCGTTTGTAGCTGTCGCTTATTGGCGCCTAGTATTTGCTGACGGAAGCGTGCTTGCGTCCTTTATATCTAGCAAATCAAGAGTAGCTCCTTTAGCTCCCGTCACCATATCTCACCTTGAATTACAGGGAGCCATGGTTGCAGCTCGTCTCGCAGCCACCATCTGCGACGCTCATATAAACAAACCCAGTAAGCGATATTTTTGGACTGACTCAAAAAATGTTCTAGGATGGCTTCGCAGTGATGCGCGATCATTCTTGCCCTACGTAGCTCATAGACTAGCAGACATTCTAGAACTTTTAACATTGGATGAGTGGCATTGGGTTCCTACAGTATTGAACATCGCAGATGACGCCACTCGTGCGGATTCATGCGTTTTTAAAAACAATTGCCGCTGGATTAAAGGTCCAGAATTTTTAAAATCGCCTTATAGTGATTGGCCTGTTGAACCTCAAAATGTTAAATTCAATGCAGACGAGTTGAAACCGACGGCCTAAAATTAATTCATATATCATAAATGTCAACACCATTCCCATCAAGCCTGTTGCAGCGAATCCGTCTCGCTTTAGCCAATGGCTTCGTTTATTACGGTCTACAGCACGTGCACATGAATACATCAGGCGTTTGAGAGGTAGAGCTAGTGTGAGCGTCTCAACTTCACACACGCCTGCTCCTAGAATTTTTATAACTTCTGTCCACCAGCTTCCACCTCTTACTGCAGAATGCTTGTGCCTAGCCCAAATTCACATCTTACTGCAGTCACAAGAAGACTCATTTCCAGAAGAGCTGGCTGCGTTACATCTGGGAGAGCCGTTGTCTCGCCACAGCAAGTTGTATAGACTTCATGTTATTCTCGACAAAAATGGCCTAATGACGCTATCAGGTCGCATTGGAACAGTTGAAGAAGCAAGTGGAGTCACAAATTTTCCAATTGTACTTGACGGAAGACACCCAGCTGTCAAACTTCTGATAGATCACTTTCACCGGCGTTTCGCACACGGGAATCCAAAATGTAACGGAAGGAGGCGAATGGGAAAAAGTGGACTGTATTAAGGAATAAGATGCAAAGTAAAACGTAAAATTATAATTAATAGAAGAGAAAATAAAACATACCAGGACAGCAACCAAGATGACAATCAAGTGAAAAGAAAAGAAGATATTAAAAAATGACACTTAGCAAAATAGAAAAAGTACAAAACCTAAAAAGAAGTATTTACTCCGTAACAATCACCATAGTCAGAATATATAAAAAAAAAACATTTGATAGGTGCCGTATGTGCCTTACTATTTAGATAACATAAAAAGGATGCTTAACAAGAGAAATGATAACGAAATAAGCAACGCACGACCTCGCTATACAAATACGAGACGTCACGACTCACGCTGTATTCATAACTTCTTTTTCATGTTCCCGACACAATAATGCGACAATAATAGACAGTGGAAACGTGAGCCTACATGACACAATTCTGGATCTCTGCCACGCCGATACTGGTAGGATCCCTTGCAAATATATCAGCTAACGTATTTCAGTTTATAAAGAACATTTAAATAGTTCGAGCGCAGGCGGGGCGAGGGCTATTAAACCCTTTTTAGCTTGGATCCTGTCACTTGAAAGAAATATGCGCGAGATTTAAAAAGATTTTTAGCGAGGTTCTTAACGGGAAACTAAATCAAGTTTGAAGTTTTTTTTTCTAAAATGTTTATTGTCGAATATTAATTTTCAATAATGGTTTATTACGCTTTTTAAGGAGATCTTAAACCACGCTTAGTTTAGACATAAGTGAACCTCAAGCCAAAGTAGGTACTAACAAGGTGGATTCATATTGTGTCTATTTAAATCAACAGCAATTTCTACAAAAATGACAACTATGAAGATCTATATTCTTGTTTGTTTTGTCGTTATTGTGGATCGTATTATGTATAATTTATTTCTATGCCTGCCTATGTGGGTCAGTTTTGAGAGGCTTTAAGCATTGCTGATGCTATTTCGATCGACAAGCGTGGAGAATAATATATAAAAATATATATCTGGAAATTTATCCTTTTACTGAGTTCCTTTTACCGGTGTTTTAATCAAAGAATTAACGTAGCATTACAAACTAGAAATTTAAAAAAAATCAAAATCTGTCGTTTCCTCATTCTTTGGAGATTCTTAGTATTCTTATGATTTTTGTAAAATGGTTATTGTTTTTTTTAATCGTATTCAAATGTTATTCGTGTACCTTATTATAATTTCAGATCATGTTTATATTGTCAATTTTCAATGAAGTAAATCATAATGGGAAAATAACTTGGTTCACTTTTAGTGATTGTTTTATTTTAACATCATCTAATTTTTTTACTACCTAATAATAAATTATTGTACATGTAATTTTTGTCGTTGTGGAGATCCTTAGGGGAAGCTTTTGTCCAGCAGTGGACGTCTTTTGGCTGAGATGATGATGATGATTAATGTAAATTTTAATGAAATTATTATACATATTAATTTTATCCTTATGAATGAATGAATGAATATTAATGAATTATTCATTCATTCATTCATACATAACATAAGTTGTCCAAAGTGGTTATCTTAGATCTAAATGCCTACCAGTTGGTTTCAACACTTTTTATTCCATTTCTCCAGCATTTCACTGCAGTTTTCTGGTGAATAGATAAAATTAATTGTTTTGACACAATACCTACAATGTTTTCCGTACGTTTCTGGTCTAGTTGTCGGGCTTCACAATCGGTCATCCGTGTGTTGTTTGTTCACTATCGTTCTCGTTATTAAATTCGACCAAGTGCGAAATGTATAGCTTAATTAGAATATTTTTTTATTTTTCGGGTTGAAAAGAAATATTAGCTACAGTAAGATCGGGCTCAGTGGTATGCATTAGGGGAGGTCCAGCAGTGAGTCCAGCAGACTTATACTGGCTGATTTTAATTGTGATGGTGTCGTACGGCCTAACCTTCATTTTGATATCATAACTCTCATCCAAAGTTGTCCTGTTTAATTGTGCTTTGATTTTATTAGTATTACGTTGAGATACTTCATTGTCATCATAATTATCGTGATTAATCATGATTAGTCCTATATTAGTCCACTGCTGGACAAAAGGATTTCCAAGTGCACGCAACTGAGCACGATCCGCGGCTACTCTCATCCAGCTCTTGCTAGCTACCTTGCGATGATTAGTCTTGTGATCTTGTAATCTTCAATGTAACGCTACTTAATTGATAGGCATCACCTTTAAATGTACCACTGCTGGGCTCAGCTCAGGTCTTCCCACATGAACAACAGAAAATATGGAGATGTCATGAAGCCGAACGCATCTGATGATCAGGAGTTCAACGCTAGAAATCGTGGACCAATTCCTATAGCTTTGTAAGACATGTCGTGAACAAAGTTTTATAACAAAGATTATTGCAAACTTCTTAGTATTAGGTATCATAGGCATACCTTCATGCTCGACGTTTGAACCAAGTTGCACCGGTCGTGGTCACGCCTCAGCCTATACTATATAGCTTGCGGTAATCGCCCTTATATTTGAGCTTGTTTATAATAATTTTAACGCAAATTTTTGAATGGGTGCCTTTGGCTTTCAAAGTAAAAAGTAAATAGTGTTGAATAATTTCGGCGGGCTGGTTAGAACCACGATAGCTCAATTGGAAGAGCACCTGACCCGGTATGTCAGAAGGGTGCAGGTTCAAATCCTGTTTTTTTGTGGAAATTTTTTCAACATTGTGTTTTTGCAATTTGTATAGCAACAAAATTTGCGTTAAAATTATATAAACAAAACTAAAACATTTTATGTAGCTTTCTTATTTAAAACTATCGAAATACAACAATACTATACTACATTGTTGTTTTGACCTATATTGTAGGTACGTATTTTCCAACAATTACATGAATTACTTATATAACAGCTCAATGAGTAACATAAATCAAATACGAAATGTGTTATCTCTTGTTGTTAATCATGCCTATGTTATAATTATAAACAAGCGTTTATGGACCGCGTAATTACTGTATTACTCCTAACCACTTAGGATGATAAGTATTGCTTTATGTACTTGTATAGATGTGAAACCGTGAAAACTTAGTTACTTTAATAATTCTAAGGTTAGTTTATACCATAGTTTAAACTTAACAAACTGTTAAAATGAAGCGTAGCGACGACGGCACAACGTTTCAAAGCACGGAAGAGGTCAAAATATTGTAATTCGGTCACCCATCATTTGACAAAGCACTGCGAAAGTTGCTTAACTTGCAAGACCCGAACACGCTAGCCGCTGTTCTAATATCCTCACTTTTTTACATGAATACTAATATTTTCATTTATACATAATATTGGTAATGTCTAACCAGATAAGAAAAAAAAGCCTGCTCTCTATTAAGCTGCATAGAGCTTCACACGCATTAGCATACGCCGACGACGTTATCGCTGGAAATTATCACATTCAAGTTAAGTCGCTTTCGGCGATGATACCGAACCGAAAAGCTCAGTTTTATCAATTCCATTTTATGTTCCGACAGTACCTACTACTTTGGTGTTTGCAAAGCGATTAATGCGCTAACTTTCGAATCCCTTTTATCTGAATTGAAGTATCGTGATGGAGCTTAAAAGGCGCTTAGAACTATTATCACACAGTTCAAAAAAACATTATATCATTGCAATTATATTATATCACATTTATTGCTATAAAAGTAGTTCTAATTATTGCTCTAAGTCCTGGTGGTTGTCGTTAGATGGTAGGTATTCGTTAAAATCTATAAACCCGCTGTAGCTCCGTATCGTATTTCATCACGAAGTTAGAACAAGATCGTAATGTTGCGTTTAAATAACAACTATTGCTCTATCTCTAGCACTATTATCTCTTCAGCGCTCTAGATATCTACATTTTGCAACTAAGTCCCGGTTTTTGCCCCGTACTGGACGTGGTGCGTTAAGTCTCAGTCCAGCAGTGAAGAGTTTAGAGGCGAAAAACAATATATTGCCTGTTAGACGGGCAAGCCTTTTTCAATAATGTGAGTACAAAATACAAAAATAAAAAGCTAACTTTCCCGCCGTGTATTTACATTATAAGACAGCCACCGCTCCGTAAGCATCAAAACATCATCATCACCAGTTCAATTTTTGTCCCTACTGCGTGCTGGGGCACCAGACTTCCTCCACGATCCATTGAATATCAGTGCTCAACTAAAGTACCAATTTATTCTAACTTATATCTTGAAATTGTAACAAGGTTATTAATCAATAGTTAAAAGCATACAGACCAACGACTGTTAACAATATACATACAATGGCATAACAAAATACAATATAGTCATATTCCAACAGAATTCGCGCTAGCAAATAAGAGATTGAAGAAAAAAACCGTATGTTTCCATTAACACACGCTGCATCGTAAAAACTTAACACACTAAAATCCATTTTCGGCGGAAGCCAACTCTGACCCTTGTCAAGACTTTGGCTCCACAAAAACATAATATCAAACATGTTTTCATGCTAATAAAGCAAAACATTCCATTTTGAACTTTATTACAGTAACTCATGGCTTATTTCATGTAATGACAACGGCAAATACAGTGCGAAAATTCGCAATGTGACCACATACTTACCTAAGTATACACCTGTATATACTCGTGCTTCTTTCATGAGGGCAGGTATTAAAAACTCTGACTCTTTCCATTTCCTAAGTTGATTATATTGATGCAAAATGCTTTCAAAGGAAGGATACATTTTATTTGGTTGGTTTTGAAGTAACTAACATTTTGAAAAAGACCGCAAAAATAATCAGAATTCAGCATTGTTGGTTTTTAAATGGTCGTGTTATAAACAACACATTAGCTTTTGGGCTTTGTTACAATTAAATTGCAAGTTCTTTTACGAATTGAAGTGCTTTTAGAGTTGTAGAGTATTGTGAAAAGGTCATGAGTAATGATAAGGTTTTCGAAGTCAAACTCACACAAGACGCGCAATCTATATAAATTCTATTTGCTTCTGGGTTCTAAACAAGTCACTTTATTATTAATGTAATCAGACTTTATAGCTGACTAGATCTAGTGTTAAACTAGTTCTTGAAATGACCTCGCAATTCTATTTTATTGTGTATTCTTAGTAGGCAAGTATTATTAAGTACCAGTAGCTTCGGTGGATTAGTGAAAAAGCGCTTTCAATTCAGCTCAGGCAAAGTGTTGTCTAGATTTTTAGACGCATAGCCCGGGTTAATAATCGCCAGCCCGCATTTGGTAAGGGTGTGGTGATTATGCCTATCAGCTGTAGCGATAACTTGTTTTCAATGATTGAGGTATTTGCTTTTTTTTATAGCTTTGGGATAGTAGATAAGGCTTTTTACTTACTTACAGGAGATAATAGTAAGATTAGTTTAAAATTTTAATTTACTGAACTAAAAACAACTTTGGCACCTTCGAATTAAATCACATTTCTGGTAAGCTATGTTCTGAAGAAGGTACTTTTATTAAGCTGACTTCACTCGCTCTCAGTCCGAGTAGCAGTTATTGCAGTTTTTTAAGTAGCTGAATTCCACGGCAGGATTACAACTGGCGGCCACAATGAATAATCTGTCTTTAGACATTTTCATATTTCCTAGATGCACTGTTGTGCACAAAAAGAGTTATAAAAAAAGAAATCTTGCAAACTTGGCTTTAGATCAACAAGATCTATTCATCTCTGTCTTTATCAAGAACTGGATTAAACACCTATAAAATGAAGCACATTCTTGTTTTCGGCTCGGCATGACATGACATTGAGCGACTGCAATAAAATAACAAAGAGCGTTCGTGATGTCATATAAATACATGCAGTCATCTGAATGACGACTTCCTAGGTAGTTGTTTAGTGAGCAGGCACTTACAACGTTGTTAATTCTATTTTTGAATTCTATTGTTCTTTTAATTATTATTACCTATCTTACAAAGAAACAAAATTTGTCTAAATTTGTTAACCTGTTCGTGACTCTCCAAATGAACACTGAACTGTGATTGTTTTACAACTCAGAAACCTTCGCGGGCTCTCAAAAACCTATTAAAAGATTGATTTATATTATAATTGCACAGAAAGTATTAGCGTAATCAGTTAATACAGTATTATGTTTTCTGTATTTGGATAACTTACTTGGAGTTGTAAATTTTTCTAAAACTTTTTTCTAAATATTGATTTAGTTTTCTGTGGCCGCAGCGAATAGCATGTGGGTATCAATAGTGAGCTGAGGCTACGATTTTAACTAGGCAGTTTTGTTTCCAATTTTACTTGTCCATCAACATGGCTCCAAGGTTCTTGTTCTTTAAATATCTAAGGTTTCACCAGTAGGACTTAAAATAGAAGCTATTTCTGTACAACAAAAAAGGATAACTGTCTGAACAGACACTATAATAGCCTTATAAAAATAAACATCCCTTATCCCATTAGAGAGACCGTTCCCGAAATAAACAGTTTATTGTTGCAAATGTTTTAATTCTGGTTTGGTTCTAGTATTAGAGAACCTTACTAAATATAGTTTAGTGTTATAACGCTAATTTCGAAATCACCTGCTGGCTTTAGAAAGAGCACAATGCTAGGCAGAAGAAGAAGACATAAAATGAAACCATTCTACGGTAAATATGATAATTCAAGACACTATGCTCTTACAGTGGGCAGGGCACATCGCTCGCAGGATTGATGGTCGCTGGGGCGGAACAGTTCTCGAGTGGCGACCACTTACCGTAAAAGCAGTATGGGCAGGCCTTCAACCAGGTGGACCTACGATATCCTGAAGGTGGCGCGAAGCCGCTAGATGTGAGCTGCACCAAACCAGTCGTTGTGGAGATCCTAAGGGGAGGCCTTATTTATTTATTTATTTAATTTTTATTGCACAATACAATAAAATAAGGTACAAAAGGCGAACTTAATGCCAAATGGCATTCTCTACCAGTCGATCTAAGGGCTAGGCAGAAAAATTGGTAAGTGGTGCGATAAATTTATAATAATTGAAATACACATATAAAATTTATTAAATTAAGTGATAATAATATGATATACATACCATAAAAAAAACTTAAATAAAAATAGACTACATGAACATACTTAAACATAACAGAAGAAAAGATGATGGGAATCTCTTACGTAGGTGTTGATTTCTGTAGAAACAGTTTATACACCATTGTTTTAAAGACCATTTTACTTGGAGATTTCTGTTTTTACTACATTTTCGGGGAGAGCGTTCCATAATTGAATGGCCTGAACCGTGAAGGAATTCGCAACGAATCCTGAATGATGCAAAGGAGTGGTGAGAAGGTGATTATTTGATGAGCAAAGTTGGCGGGCATGAGTAGAGCTAAGGAAACTGAAACTACATTTTAAGTAAGAAGGAGAATTAGGATCATTTAGAATAGAAAATAGAGTTGTTAAAATTCTGGACTTGGACGACGTTGCAGGATGGTCAGCCGCTTAAAAGCGTAAGACGATAGGAAGATATATGGTTGTATTTGCGTAAACCAAAAATAAAGCGTATTAAGTTATTGAGTAGAAGACCCAATTTATTAAGAAGGTCCTTATTTAAATCGGGATAACAAACATCAGCATAATCAAAATTGGGAGGAAAAGGGCTTGTACGAGCGAAACTTTGGTTTTGTGAGGCAGGAAGTTCTTAAGCCTGTAGAGAGAACGTAGCGCAGTGGTGACTTTCCGGATTACTTCGGTGACTTGAGAAGACCAACTGATTGTGCTGTCAATTTGCAAACCAAGGTCTTTGACGCAGGAGCAGAAAGGAATGTCAACAACGTTATAAGTGACAGATGAGACAGCAGAGACATTAAGTTTACACAGTTGACGTTGACTACGAATAATTATAATAATTATGGCCTAACATTTCATAAGATTTACCGTTACTCCATACCACCTCGACCAATCACTTACACTCCGCAGAACGTCTGTCAAAGCAGCTACAGCGGCGTCAATATCAGTAACATGACTATCGCGATACAATTGCAGGTCGTCCGCATACAAATGGTGAAAACAGCGATTAAGAGGAGTTAAGGAGTTAATAAAAAAGGAAAAAATAAGCGGGGACAGGATACCTCCTTGTGGTACACCAATTAAGAGAGTACTCTATATCGAGAATTTGCGATCAACCCTAAAGGCTTGCTCACGATTGCGAAGATAAGCCAAGAACCAATCCAGAGCCGTCGATGAAATACTAAGATGGGATAGCATGGCGAGTAACAAGTAATCGTCAACCGTGTTGAAAGCGTTGGAGAAGTCAATAAAGACCAACACGGTGACCCTGCCGCGCTCCATAGTCTCTCTGGCATCCTCAGTAACTTTAAGCAGAGCTGTACTGGTACTGTGAGCAGGGCGAAAACCGGATTGCAATTCAGAGGGAAGAGAATTCTTATGCACGTGCTAGGATAATTGTTTATGAATAACTGTTTCAAGGACCTTTGAGAGGAAGGGTAAAATGGAGATAAGTCTAAAATTGTTTAAAGTACTGGGATTGGAGGTTTTTGGTAGAGGTAAAACATAGTCTTTACGCCAGATATTAGGAAATGTCTCAGTACTCAAGGAAAAATTAACAAGGTGTACAAGAGCAGAGATAATCTCATCAAGTATGCTAGTAATCATTGCTCGGTTGATATTCGATGATATCAAGCCAACAGCTTTTGATTTGATGGAGAGGATGACTTTGCGAAGAGTTTTAATATAGTGGCATGGTCAAGAGTTAGAGAAGACGAGATGTAATTGTTGAGATCATCGAAGGGAAAAGAGGGTCATGAGGGGACTGTTTGAAACTTTGCCAATACCAAGACTATTAAGAAATTTCCATATATCAGTCGGCGAACAATTAGTGACACTATTGTGGAAATATCTGCATTTAGCTGATCTCACCATCTGATTGCAACGGTTTCTTGCAACCCTAAACGACTCAAAATTCACGTCCGAACGTTTCGTTTGCAAAGCACGATCGCACCTAATCATGGCTATCCGCACTCCTTTGGTAAACCAGGGCGCAGGAGGGCGCTTTAGCTTTACACGTCTTAACGGAGCGTGCTTGTCAAACAGCGCCATGACAGTCCCATTGAAGTGCTCAACCATGACATCTATACTGGCCGACTCAAGCATGGGGCACCAGTCGACATGCGCCGCATCATGCTTAAGGGCATCAAGATCGATGCGGGCAAAATTAAGCATGGGTACCAGTACTGGTTTCGGTTTAGTGGTATGAAGTCTGTAACTGATTAGTAAAAGGTCGTGCCGAGAAAACCCTGGAGCCAAATATTGTGCATGAGTGAGGACATTGTCAATGTTGGAAGTGATAAATAAATCGAACCATCGAGTCAGGCGAATGTAAGTTGTGATGGGTGGGATTAAGTGGGAGGACAACAAAATATGAGAAGTAATCAGGGATGAGAGTTTAAGGGAAGAATATGATTGTTTTAAAAGATCCACTGATCTACGGCATTAAAAAAATAAGCATAAAATCGCCCATAATAATGTGATGTTGGTAGCTAGCACTAAGGGGCTCGAGTGTAGATTCCAGGCTAGCATGATAGGCAACGCCAGGTGGTTAGTAGACGACACCTAGAACTACTTTTTTCCCCCTAATAGAGAGCTCAAGAAAAATGAACTCAGCCGATGCCGAGTAAGCGGAAGGGGACATTTCAAGAACCTTATACGCAATGTTACTACGCAGGTAGATAGCGACCTTGCCAACCTAGTTATTTCATATTAGCACAAAACCCGGTAAAGGATATCCTTTTTTAGCAGTGGACGTCTTCTTAGAACAAGAGTACGAAGAACCGGTTCACACGCGGTATATTCCAGCTACAGTCGTCGCGGTGGAAGGGAAAACTGCTGCTGCTTTCTCTTGTACCTGGAATGTACCGCTTGTAAACCCGGTCTTTGGAATCTTTTTACTATTCATCCCCCCACCCCCCACGAGCCGGCCAACCAGAGCCGAAGTCCTAGCCTTTAGAAGCGCCCTCGGGTTGTTCCGATTCGAACGCCACAGAGAATTTAATAGGGGACGGGGACGCACTTTCGTGATGCTATCCCATCTAGAAATGTTTTGGTATCACCACGGCTTGAGGAAGCCTTTAAATTTTTCACCACTCACAAAAGTCCGGTTACGTAGTAAAGGCACGCAGCCTACAACAATCTCTTTTAAATAAAGAAAAGTAAAATTTTACTATATTTGATAGATAGATAACTGCAGATCAGTAAAACCAGTCTGAGGGTATAACCGACTTAGATCCAAATTGCGCATGAATGGAAATCACGCCGCGCCCGCAACTTTCCACTCTAAGTGCGTGCGAGACGTAGATAATGCGCATTTTTATCTTAGTTAACCGCTTATGCGCTACGTCATACGCAGCGCATAACGCATTGGCGTTAGGCGTGCATGATTTTGTAGGAGATTAGATAGTTGATATGGCGCCAGAACATTTTCCTGATAGTTCAAATAGGCTTTTTCTTATTTTCGTATCAGCGATACCATTAAATTATTTTCAACCAGAAAGCTGCTCATAATAAGAACAAAAGAAACTCCAGTGTTGTAAGTCGTAATGTTATAACAGGCCCTGTTCTTGAGATTTTGACTGTGGCGAAAATGTTAGAATTAGGGCCACGGAAACACGATTGTGTATGTTTTTGTTGCTAGTTGCTACTAAATGCTTTACCAATTTTTACCAAGTAAGTTATGCATAGCTATAATTTAAATAACGGGCAAAAATGGAAAAATAAATCGCTTAAAACAAGACGATTTGCCACAGGTGAGACTTGAACTTTTCGCAATCTATATAGACAACTACTCTTCCAGTTAAGATGCCTAGACTTTGGTTTTCAAGTATAAATAATTCGCTTACATTTAATTAAATATTAAAGGTTTCGTTAGCCTAATTAGGCTAACGAAACCTATAAGTGTTTGTTCCAACCATTCTGTTTTTCCCTTCGTAATATAATATTTATACCCTAATCATTACATAGCTACGCCGCATCCTCCCTCTCCCGTCCTTAATCTCCAATCACGTGTTGTTGCTGAATCATAGAATGATGCCGTGTGACTGTGCCTTATCTAAAATAAACAATGTGTAATAACAACATAGTTGTTTAATAAGCGAAATCGAAGAGATTGTACTTATATCCCTAACATCACGTTTGGATGAGAGTACAAAGAACTGAGATTAAACAAAACACTATATGAGCGTTCCTTGAGATGGAACCACATGTCATTTAAAACAATTGAAGAGCTATTTCTGCTCGTAAATACAAGTACTTACACACGATAGTCTGAGTATTATATGGACAGGCTTAGAAGCACGCGAAAGAGCCATCAAGACAATACTATAACGTATAAAACAATAAATACTTTTATACAATGTATTATTATATCACTTGAAATAAAAGCGACTGTCTCAGGTGGTATACTCGAACGAACTCGTCTTTCGCAAAAACTGGGGACTACTCTTCTAATGAGTTACATAGCTCACTTTGTCCATTTCTTGTAGTGTTCATTTCGTATAATGAACTGTTGATAATTTCATTTTTTTCTATTCATAATGCTATACGAAGTCACAAAAAAAAAGTATTAGAAAAAAATAACATTAACCAGTATTAGGAAGCTCGAGTGAGAATTGAACTCACGGGGTCTCGGTAGCTCAAATAAAATCTTATTGTGCACTAGGATATCAAAACTTTTCAAGAGGGAAGTTAATAAGCTTAAAATATTATTCAAGATAATCGAAAACGAGAAACGGTGACACACTGAATATTGGAACATAGCCAATACCACTTTGTTGCATTGCGTTTAGTGCATAAACACGAGTAAAATACATTAATATAACACAATACTATTGAATTTATAATACTGTTACGGTTTGATTCGGAAGAACTAACTTTAAGACAATCAATGAAGAAGGTTGGTATAATTAATGTTACAGGCGAATTAAAAAGGTTTTGCATTATCTTTATAAAGGGTATCATCATCAGACCGAGCGCATTTACCATCAAGCTCCTCAGAAGTTCAGCAACTTTCGCAAAGCCCGGTCATCGGACGAGCGACCAAATTGTTTTACCTCGAGCTGCTTCGTGCTTTGGTAGAAACGTAAAGCCAACAACCAAATCCGCACTGGGGCCGTGTGGTGGTTTATGTCCCGTTCTCCCTGTGGTGTTGCCATCCATAGGGAAGGCTCGTGCCCCAGTAGTAAGGACATATAATGAACTGGTGATAATACCCCGCCCGATCCTCTAAATGCCACTACATATTTACAAAATACACTAAACATGCACACTAGTTTAGGCCCAAGACACCGTACGACGAACCAGTTCACACGGCGCGCTCTATACCAGGTACAGACATGTACCTGGACCTCTCCTCCACCACGGCCCGGTCAATCCGACCCGAGGTCCGAGCCTTTAGAGGCGCCCTCGGGTTGTTCCGCTCCCCGATCCGATCCGAACCCTTTGGAGAATGTAGTAGGGCACGGGGACACGCACTATAGTGCGTGATGCCGTTCCCTCTAGAAAACCTCCGAAACTGATTTGTTTCACACGGCTTGAGGAACTCTTGAAGTTTCTCGCCGCCCCTAAACAAGCCCGGTGAAGCTGAAAATGCCGTCTGAGGCAATCAGCAATCTCTCTCGCAATAAAAAAATGGTGATAGTAACTAGCTACCGCACGCAAATTTGTGCCGTGATACCGATGGAATTTAGTACAAAACCCGTGTTATCTCATGCCGTCAGGTCATGAAAGGATATATAACCTGACTACAAAATCAAACCGCTTATTATATCCAGCGGTTTGGGCCATGCGATGTTGATTGTTCTTCAGTCAATCAGCCAGTGCTCTTTTTTTACAAAAAAAGTTAAAGAGAACATAACTAAATACTGGCATTATTTAGTAACAGATAAATTGGAGGAGCTCAATGGCGCAGTAGTTATAGTGCCCGGTCTGCGATTGCTAAGGTTAAGTAACTTTTGCAAAGGCCGGTCATCAAATGGGTGGTGAAAAATGTATCATCTCGAGCTCCTCCGTGTTTCGGAAGGCACGTAAGCCGTTTGTCCCGGCTGCTTTAGCAGTCGTTAACAACCACCAATCCGCACTGGGCCCGCGTGGTGGTTTATGGCCCGTACTCTCTATCCATCCATAGGGAAGGCTCGTACCCCAGCAGTGAGGACATATATGATGAGTGAAATTGATTCCATGTTGTTCTGGGACTTAAAAATAATGTGCCATCTGTGTCACTTTCCTAGCATATCGCAAAAGGCGACTAATCGGATATTGGGTTTGTGTTTGTAAGGGTTAAAGGCTAGCCACCTGTCACTACTTTACCAATTTTATATGTAAACCTATACTTTTTGGCTTAACGTGGTCCGAGTGGCTGGCTGCTGATTGGACTTTACCCCCTCGGGGCTTTGAGCGTGACGTTATGTTTGTATGTATGCATGTGTGTATGGATGTATGTATGTATATATGTATGTATTATGCAATACATACATATATACATACATACATCCGTACGTACCCATACATACGTATGTAGAATAAATGAATTCGATAATTTTTTGCTAGTACGTAGAAAAGCTTCTTTAAATATATAATAATTTTGCTTTTTTTGATATCCAGCAGTGGTTAGCAATGACTTGTCTTGTCATACAACTTAATGCTCAGAAAATATTTTTATTGTATGCAAACTAGTTTATGTACACAATGATGTAGATTTACATAATCGCCTTAAGATCGGACGTGTGCAATTGTGCATGTGTAAAAATGTTATCTATGTATGACAGCTTTCGACCTAAATGATAATAAAAGATAATAAAAAACGTCTATTGTGTGATTGCTTTAGGAGATAAAATATATTGAATAATGATGTATCTTGTATTTAAAATTAAAAGCATTTTTGTTGCCAAATAGCAATAATATCCTAGTATTTATCTTTACAATAAATAAAAATGATACAAAAATAATAGTTGTATCATTTTTATTTATTGTAAAGATAAGTTTATGATTTACAAATTAAAACAAATTATAAAATGCTAACAAATATTAAACACTCAATTAATATATTCTAACTCAAATTTAATCTTAAAAAATTGACACCAGAATGATTTAAATAAATATAAAGTTTTACCCAGCATTAACAGTATTGTTTTCTAAAGTGCAAACACTACACATTGACAAGTAAAAAATATACAAACTTTTTGGAGGATATGTGGTCACAGAAAAGGTTTAACACGTCAGAGTGTTTCATTCTTGTTTTTGGATTTGAAGATTTAGGGCTAGCGTTTTAACTGGTATTCGATGTTTCATACACCAGCGACAATAATAATTTATCTTCATGTCAGCTAGAATATGTCACAAACTTCGAATATAGGTCCGGGGCGCCAACAAGAGCTACGCACACCCCAGCGTTCACGTCGACTTCCTTCGTCCGATTATATGTGCGTGCATTACAAAAAAAAATACCATAAAATTGGTGAAAAATCGTCAATCTTTCGAGAATGGTCCGAGAAAGTGTCACCGTCCTTTTGCCCTTGTGTGCATACAACACTTGACTTTGTGGACACTTTGTGTACACTATTTATAAATGT
Source organism: Eudonia truncicolella (assembly GCA_949315975.1). Taxonomy (NCBI): domain Eukaryota; kingdom Metazoa; phylum Arthropoda; class Insecta; order Lepidoptera; family Crambidae; genus Eudonia; species Eudonia truncicolella. Next base: position 12,569,933 of record OX438837.1, on the reverse strand, counting down.
GAAATAGACGAACAAGTGACAAACGTCTGAGTACTGCCCCCGATTCCCATAACAAAAATCGTAACGATATCGTAACGACGTAGTCGTCAAACCATTTTCATTCGAACGAAGTTCTAACTAACCGTATACGGTAGATCTGAATACGGTTGGTTGGAACTTAGTTCGGACGAATTTAAAATCGGCTCGACTAACGGATGGAAATACAAAAATGGTCTCAACGACAGTCGCTATGATATCGTTACGGTTTTTGTTAAGAGAATCAGGGCACTGTGTTTTGTTTATCCAGTAACTTCTGGAGTTCTTTTCTTTCCAACTGGGAAGTGCTTGATCTTTCATCACACCAGATAGAAGAGAGAATCTGATAGAAAATACTCAACTACTGAAAACTGTACGTCTTCATGACTTCTGGTACCTATGTGAATTGTTTATGCAGCTTATCAAGTAAGCGCATTATCAAAGAAACAACCTGCCAAAAAATATACGCACACAAAATGCATACCTCGCGAAACACATAATTATGAATCAAGTTAGAACCTTAATATCCATGACAATTTATTTCGAGCGTTCTGAGGCGTCTCGCAAAATCCAATTTAGATGTAACCCCATATTGCTTTAAAGGGTTTTGCAGTCCAAATTTATACTCATTGGCGCATATAATGGCTCCAGCTGTAGGAACGGAAATTGTGATATTTTTTATGGAGTTTAACATTGGGAGATGAGGAGAAAAAAATCTTTTTTTTAATATGTAGTTTTGTAAATGGTTTTAAAATTATAAAATGCAATTTTTGCACTTCCGGATTATCCAATTGAGATGCTGCGATATTTGTTTTACCCCGTCTCCATTAACGTCAGTCACCTTTTCTACGTAGATTTCGACTGGAGCATTATTGTGTTACATACATTAAATTTTTCCATACAAAATGTAACTAATTATCATCATCATCATCCAATATCAGTCCACTGGACATAGGCCTTTTTTACACAGAATTGATGGAAGACTTGTTTTGTATTTTATTGAAATTTATCCCCTAACGGGGTTAAAAAAGGGTAGAAAGTTTTTTGGCGGAGATTTGCTTCGAAGTTGATATCGATACTCCTTTGCCTTTGATTTAAAATACATTTTATTTTGACACACGTTTGAAAACTTAATCCGATTTTATTCAAAAAAGGTAGAACTCACTTAAAAACATAAGCAAATACTCTTTAAAATTACTGTTCGTTTGTCTCGCTAAAACTCGAGAATGGCTGTACCGATTTGGCTAATTTTGATTATGAAATATTTGTGGAAGTTCAGGGTAGGTTTAAACGGTGAGAATCATAAATAATAAGTAACAGAAAATACTATGTTGCGGCTACGAACATCGTTGCTACGCCTAGTCTGAAGGTGTCCTCAACGTTTTCCGATACGCGATCTCCACTCAAGAACTCGTATATATTACTTTATTTAAATTTTTGTTAGATAGAAAGTTAGATCACAAAATTAGGATACTGCAAAAGGTAAGCTTTATGCAAACGCGCTCGAGCAACGCACACTTAGACAATCTCTCACGGACACGGAAACTCGCAACAGCAGCGCTCGGACTGTTTCGAGCTGTTCCGAATCCGTTGTGTGTGTGATGTGTGAGTTGCTTGAGGGTGGTATTAAGCTTACCTTTTGGGCCTTCTTTATTATCTACTTATACAATCTGTAAAAAAAATAGCAATAATATTTAAGGGTTCGTACATATAACCTGTAAATACTAAACATATTTTTTTTTACTTAAGTGTAATGTTAACATTTTGTACAACCCTATTTTGTTATTAAAGCGTGGCACCTGTCAAAGATCACTCATCCGGCACTGCGCTTGCGCTTGTCAATCAATAACAAAATAGGGTTGTGCAAAATGTTAACATTAAGTACACTTAAGTAAAAAAAAAATGTTTTTTTTACCACATTTAATGGTGATATTAAGGCAGTGAAGTCTTTACAGGGTGTATGTACGCACCCTTAAATATTATTGATAATTTTTTTTACAGATTGTATATTAATACGTGAAGCAAAAACTTTGTACCCCTATTTACGAAAATTTCGCGGACGGAGGAGTATGACATTTCACATACTTATAGTTCATATAGAGAAGGAGTGCAGAATACGATTTTTTTTAAGTTATGCATAAAAATACATTAAATTAAATAAACATTAAATAAATAAATATATAAATAAATAAATAAATACAATCCATGCAGCCTAAATAAATAATTGTTTCAAAAATGGAATCGGAGGAAACCAAAGTTACGGTCGAATTTCGACCACTGGGCGACCACTAGTATGGTTAGATAGATAGATAAACTTGCTGCGAAAGTCTGCCAAAATTATCATCTATATATACATAACTATAATTATAATAAAGCTCGAAAGTATGAACATGGAAGATATTCGAATAAAAGTTGGCTGGGGATACTTAGAATCGATAACAGGACACGCTCAAATAGTTTTTAGAATTTTTGTCTGTTTATTTGACCGCGCATCTCGTGAAAATGGCTGAACGAATTTTTATGCAAACTTTGCAAATAGACAGACAATGACCCGGACTAGGACATAGAATACTTTTTATCCTGGTAACAGGTTCCTGTGGGAGAGTGTAGTCTTCATGAACTAACTCGCGGGCCACAACTAGTACAAAATAAATAAAGCAGATACCAGATTACGTCACTTCAAAATCAAATATCTATGCTATTTAAATATCTATAATACCCAAGCAAAGGTCAACATAGGTTCGTTATTTTTACCATAACAATTAATAATTAATAATAAATTAATAATAATTTACAAATACAAAGAAACACGATATAAGTAGGTATCTTTATAATTAATCCCAATACTATTTCCCTAATTACAATAACAAAGTCTCAATATGTCGATACCGATTAACGATGTCATCGTAACATCGAATGAACTGGTTTTACGATTAGCAAAATATTTAAATGAGATCTGGTTTTTCATTGTAAAACATGATTGGTGTACCAAATTATCTTATCCACATTTCTATGGATTGTACTCAATTGGCATAAATATTTATTATTAACTAGAATTTTTTTAGCGAACGAGTTGTCGTGATGTTTTATCTTCATTCGTCATAGAACTCGACAGGAGATCGAAATGTAAGGGAGTAAAATCAAAGTGCAAATCAACAATATTTTTTGTCACTAATTCCAAGGGGCTGGTTGATGTATATTTTTTTATATTAACGCGTAAGCACTTGGCCTTTATCTCACCAGATGTTAAATGATGATAAGGCCGAAGGTGGAAGCGCACTTCACCTGAAATCCTCAACTACTAAGGCACTCATCTCTAGCTGCCGGATCACAACAATTCTACAAAAATGGATGTTATGGCGACATATTTAGATAATATAGCTAGCCAGGCGGTCAAACAACACCTAACCAAACCGAGTGGACAAACATATCCCCCCGCTGGAAATCGAAGCCGAGACCTCTAAGGTCAAGACCGGTGGTAATAACCACTAGACCACAGAGATGGTTAAAATGCACTACTACGCAAGGAGGCCCTTGCCCAGGGGTGGTAAAGAAGAGAACGGACAGAAGAGTCTTCCCACACGACCAAGTCCAATTGACTATTCAGTATTCTTCTTTACTTTCCAACTTACTTTTACTTACCTAATTAATAGTAAGTAAATGAAATATGTAAGTTAACCGTATAATGCTTCAAAATATACAATGATAGTTTCATGAGATTAAACATTTTGTTGTTACTTTCATATCTATTTTTAACATATTAATATATAAATCTGTTGTTCTATCGTTCTCGTATCTCTTTGCAATTTTATGTGTATCGAACGTCTATCTTACTATATTTATAAATAGAAACGATTTTCTCCTGCCTGTATATTAACACCCACTTGACTGTTATCTCTTGTTTTTATTAAAACGCTGGCATCCCGCCAAATGAATGAGGGTCTTTCCATGTATGAATGGGCTATATATATGTATAATATGTGGATATGGTGCCAACCATAACCTCTTCAGCGAAACTATTATAACCTTATTTTCGTAAAATGTTTTTGTTTATATAAATTTTAACGCAAATTTTGTTGCGAAATAAATTACAAAAACACAAATGTTGAAAAATTTTCCACAAGCAGGATTTGAACCTGTACCCTTCTGACATACCGGGTCAGGTGCTCTTCCAATTGAGCTATCGTGGTTCTAACCAGCCCGCCGAAATTATTCAACACTTGTTACTTTTTAACTTTGAAAGCCAAAGGCACTCATTCAATGTCAACAACTGCCGTCATTAACACCCGATCATAATATTTTTACAAATACTAAAGATCAGTTAAGAAGTAGGCAAGCTGATTATAAAATGTTTTTGTTATTTTCGTAGTCAGTTAAAAACTAAGGCCATTTTTCTTTATGACTTCAAAACGCTTTGGTTTTGTTCCATCTGTTCTAATAAAGTGATGAAAATGTTGGTTTCTCATCAACTTTTTACAGCGATGCGGTCTTGCCATTGTGAAACTCGCGACTTAGCGACGCCGATCCGATCCAATCCCTACGGAGAATCTAGTAGGGAACGGGGATACCATTCCCTCGAGAAACCTCTGACGGTGATTCGATCACAAGGTTTAAGTAACCCTTTAAGTTTCGTTACGTTGAAAATGCCTTCTTAGGCAATCAATAAACTCTCCCCAAAGAAGTGTCCTAATGACATAGCAAAATTAGCTTTTATCAAAGAAGACGGTTAGCAACTTACGGATGTTACCGCTTCAGACGCGCTGCTTAGTCATAGAGCGTAACGACTACGAAAATACAAGCATAAATGTATAATATAAGTAACAACTATCTCTTTAAATATAACTTTTGTCTTTTGTTTTGTTTATAAATTTTTGGTTTTGTAGTAAATGTGGTGTTAACGCTGGCTAAATGTAACTTTTCTTTCTTTTTAAGAAAATAAAGGAAAGAAAATGCAAGCGCTCTTCACTCCGAACCCTCAGCAACTGAAGATTTGTCTATCTGACCTCATAACTGATAGCCTGTCAATAAAAATATTTCAATTCTATTCTTCTATTATATTCTATTCCATTATATAACTGTACTAACACAGCACGGTATCAACATCGTTGTTGTTACAGCGACAGATTTAGATGAAATGGTGGTAGGGTAGCTAGTACCTAAGCAACACTCAGAACAAACTAGAATTCTAGATCCAAATGATACGAGCATAACCCTCACTAGTAACCAAACCCGTAGCAAAGCAAGCAGTATGTTAATACATAACTACCGGTCGACGATAAGATAAGGGCTAAGATGTATCCCTTCTCAAACTCAGAAGTCCCGGGCTCGATTGCTTATATTGTACTCGATTCAGTTAGTGGTAGGGCTTGTTTTAAGTCCGCCTGGCTAGCTATCACTCACTTATCTAGCTATAACAAAATGTTTTTGTGTGCCAAAGAAAATAATCAGTTCCTCAGTAGTGAAGGATTCCGGGTGAAGAGCCCTTACATTTACGGCCATTCATCTTGCCAACAGGTGAGTAGAACGCAAAAAAAGTCATACGTGTATTGTTACTGTGCTTTCAAATTCTAAATCATTTATGCATGTTGTTTTAATGTGCCTAATGTCTTTAGATACTATTGTTCCATTAGGAAAATACAACGTGACGGAATATACATGCATATAATATATATCCATACACATACATACATATACATATTAAGCAGGATGTTGGCAACTGAATAATGAACTCAGGTGAACTTCTGCAGGGCACGTGAGGATTGGTGTTGATGGGTGGATTCGAAAACCGTTGAGGTAAATGAGTTCTTGAGCGGAGACTAGGACTCTCAGACTAGGTGGAACGACAATCTTCGCAAGGTGGCTGGCAAGAGCTGGATGAGACAACTCTCATCCGCGGCTATCCGCGTATTGTGCCCAGTCACGTACACTTGAAGAGGCCTATACCCAGCAGTGGTCTAATATAGGCTGAGGATGATGATGACTCTTTAGTTACCCGGTTATGACGGCATCAATCAATACTCTTGCTTGATTTTACAAATCCAATGAGGATGTTAAATTTCAAAGTGCGGTGCCCGGGTGAATTTTATAAGGCTTCTTTGGATTGTTTACTAGGTTGGTAGGTAGATTGTTTACTTGGTTGTTTTCCTTTAACCATTAGAGTTATAAAAAAATCTGCAATAACAACAAAATTTTTATACATTTACAAATTCAATGTTATTTTTTTCGACGAAAACCGGTATCAAACACTTTGTTACTGAGTCGAACACTTGGTGCTAACTGCCCCACCAAAAAAGATTAAAGTCAAGGCGACGATATTAGGTAACATATATTTTGTAACAAAACTCTAAGAATATTTGCAGCTTCCTCATAGAATTTTCAGCGATACAACTAGGTCAAGCGGTTTGAGAGTATCCAAGGAAATCTCCACAGTATAGCGGGTGTCAACATTAACACTGCCCTATACGAAAACTGTTTGCACGCAAAAGTATGTCTTGTGTGGTACGCGCAATGCTGATATTTGCTAGAAATTGCACGGATATATTTGTTGACAACGAGACTGGAAGATTGATGGACTGGACGGGAATGAACTTAGCAAATATAATGGTAATGGCGCATTTCATAATATTTATTTTTCTTGATAGTAAATTATAGATGGCTTTAATTGTTTATTAATGTTATAAATTAATTATTGTTTGACCCTTTTTATGTTGAGTACTTAATTAAAAGTTCAGATAAAAATTATTATTTAATTTTTTTATAAAAGTAAGTAAACTATATTCTTAAGGGTTTTACAAATAGTAAACATAATTTATGTAAACAATGTTAGATTTATTTATGTAAGTATTCAACAATTGAACTATTAATCAAAAATATTTTTTGTTTTTTTTTTCAGATATGAAGAAAGCGCTTAGCTTTCATCTCATCCAATGGAAAGTGACAATAAGGCCGAAGGTGGAAGCAAACTTTGCCCAGAAACCAGAAAATCTATGCAGAAAAAAAAATAGGCAAAGCTGCAAAAGCAAAAGTTTATATAAAAAAACATTCATTGTTATGGCGACAGACTTTGAACTCAATATTCTCAATATACTCAATTTTAATGAAAACAAAAGAAAAACTGCTTGCTGTTAGCATAATCTGTTAACTGGGCTAACCTAGATAATCACCAAAAATGTATTGCTAAACATATATTTGCAAAGAAATTAAAGATACAAATCGAACACGCAAATATCGTGATGTTACTGAAAACTATGTTTGGATAACCTGAATCGTGGCGTTTTTGCTAACATATCACTAAGGAAACAGATAAACTAAATAAACAAATTTTATGACTTCCAGGTCAATATGTATTGAATGACTACGACTAGTAACCAACAAATGGTCGAAAAATAGTTTGCAAATTCTGACGGACAACTTACTTACATACGAACAGTGCAAGTTAAATAAAAGCTTGTAAAAATACATTTTGTTTTTTGTTCATCTTCATCATCATCACTAACAATCTATAACCGTCCCACTGCCGTGCTCGAGATTTCTTTCACAAACTGAGAAGAACAGGCTAATACTAACCATTCTGGCCTAATAAGTGGTGTAAAATTATTGGTAGACTTAAACGACCGCCATCTTTAATTTTTTAAATAATATTAAGATATGTGGTCAAAGATGGAGGCGCATTTCACCCAGATTCATCTCTAACGCGACGTATTTATTGTCGTAAATGGTGGTTGCTAGTGCGTACTAAAAACAAGTTCGTCCACCAACCAAACCGAGTACAGTCCTCCCACCAACCAACCAGAGCTCTGGGTTTGAGACCGATGGCTTTAACCACTAGACCACAGAGGCGGTTTAATCATTTGTTTATCTAGCTACTAACAATGCTCGAGACTAGAGTTAGCAACACGTTCCGATGTTACTATTCGAGCGAACCTTATCAATCCAATTGATAGGGCGACCTCACACGACTTCATCTTGTGACTTCATCTCTCTCATTCAGTAAAGGAGTTTGATAACGAGCGAAATCTTGAAGTTGATTAGACAGTAATGTTTTGGTAAATACCATTCATGATATGGTTATTTATGTTATGCCGTGTATATGCAGTAGTGTGAAATGCCTACAAATAAATTCATCGTATTTATTTTATCACCACACTTGCCAAATGCGTGTTATTACAAACCCGGGGCCCGACCGGCATTCATGCTTTCATAGGCGGTACGAAATGACAAGATAACGTCATAAACTATACACGTAGCCAGCGATCGGTTAGGCGGTCGGGGGGCCGGGCTGTGCATCAAAAAATCTGAAACATACTTTGCCTAATCTGGGAATTGAACCCAGGACCTTCAGAATCTAGAGCTTTGCTTCTCGGACACAAAGGTGCAATTTAAATGGTGATCTGCTTAGGCGAGTAGCTCGTACGCCGGTTTCCGGTTTTGTCATCTCCGAGGTCCCAGTTGCGATTCTCGGTCAGGTCAATGTCGAAAAACGAACTTTTTCTATATTTTCTCGAGTCTGGGTGGTTGTGGTGCCGTCGTTGTTTCTGAGTTCCATAGCATAAGTGCTTAAGCTGTCTTTGGAGTCGGATCAATGTATGTGATGTTGTCTAATATTTATTTCTTTATTATTTAGCTCCAGCTCCACTGTGCTCCCGAAGGAATGTTAAGGTCCCGGTTTTTGCCATAATATTTGGCAGTCTTTTTAACCCACTACCCACATTAGGCCAGCGTGGTTATGGTCCTATCTTCCTATGTGTTATTATTTGATAGCAGTAAGACTTTGATGAATGATGATGATGAATGATTCAACCACTGCAATCTAACAACACGATCACAGAGACCACCGGTCTTATGCCCAGAGGTTCTAAAAAGAAACGAGGGTTACTATAAAAGAAACTAACTTCTTATATTGTTTTCTAAAGTTTACGCGAACAATACACATTGAAATGAAACATTTTTTACGGATTTACTCGCGTTTATTTTACACATTACTTTTAATTAATGTTTATCCTGACGTTTAGAACCTTTTGCAGGGTCCGTGGCCACAGGGAGACTGAGGTGTTGGTCGTCTCATAATTAGTTAGCAGCTTGTATACCCTCATTTAAATTTAATCAGGTGCGTTCCGTTTTACGCAAAAAGAGTTTGCAATATCTTTTGGTCTGGCAGTATGTTGTTGGGGCTGGGATTTAATATTTTGTATGATGGGATCCCAGGCTGGTGGTAGATTCCAACCATTTTCTCTATTGAAATAAGGGTGTGTTTTAATTTCATTAACCTCGCGTATCATCCTAGGGATGAATCGTTGTTCTCTAACGAGTATTTGTGGTTTATCAACAATAAACGCGAGTAGATCCGTAAAAGTTGTTTCACTTCAACTAACTTCTTTTAGAGATCCTTAGCAGTTTCCTTAAATTGTTCATTTACAATTGTGAATCGTAGTTAATTCAAGTCATTATTAATGATACATGAAATGACATTAGCACATGACATCATTATGAATCATTATAGTAAAACACACCAATACTAATCATAATAGGAATAAGTCATTTTGCATTGTCCTACCGAAGTGGCAAATGATACTGCAGGCTCGTCTCTGAAAATATATTTGCAGCTGAACATGGTGACAGGATAGTTTTAAAATTGCCAGTAAGCTAATTAACACAGCTGTGTAGCTGTGTAGCTATTAATTAACTTACTGAAGATCGGAAGATCATGTTATTTTTAATTCCTTACACAGGCTTATGCATTGAAAGAGTAGAAGCAACAAATAGAAGCAAACAGCTTTACCTGACCTGTGCATTGAACACAAGACCTTTGGATATCGAGTCGAGCGCTTAACCACGCAGCCATCGAGGCTTTAGCTAATAATCCTAATTTTAACAAAACATCTTCACCATCAATCTAATTCTAATGCAGCCGGGACCAACGGCATTCTGAAGCACGGAGGAGCTGAAGATGACAGTTTTTGGTCACCCATCCGATGACTGGCCTTTGCGAAAGTTGCTTAACTTCAGCGATCTCCTTTCTTACTCGCCATCAAACAAAACAAGAAAAATTTAAAAATTTGATAGCTACCAAGTGATTTATATTTTGCCTTGTTACATTTACGATTCCTTAGTGTGATTTGTAACGTGTAATTTGATATTACAATGTCCCGTTTCTAAGAGACAAGACTTAATTAACAACACAATTTATATTTATGGCAGCCGGTGATGCCATATGTTGTAATGTCTGCGATAATTTTGTAGTTATTTCTCTGTAAAATAAGCATGTTTATCTACGCTACACATAATTATATGACGTACTTTATTAGTTTATTATTTAGTTTACGCGTTTATTAGTCTACTTTGAGAAAACACTTATCCCTTTCTTCATCACCTCATCTCTCATTTACTTCTCCACTGCTGGGTTTCATGCTATCTCTATATGAAACATCACAGAGAGAACGGGCAATAAACCACCATATGGCACAGTGCGGGTTGGTAGATATTAACGCCTGCTAATGCAGCCGGGACCAACAACTTTGCGGGCCATCCGAAGCATTTTTTTTTTAGTTGATGGTTTCGTGCGATAAGCACATTTAGCCAGCGTCAAAGTAATTTTTATTGCAAGTAATATATAAATATACAATATTTCCTTCTTATATGATGATGATGATGATGATGATGAATGAATGATAATAGAAATGGGAAGTGAGAAATGATATGCCCTCCAACCCCTTGAGTATCTCAGTGGGGATAAAAGATGTGGGGCATTACTAAGTCCTCACGCAGACTTCTTGAGAGAATTTGAAAAGTGACGTTGCACTGATTTGTTTCATTTGCCAACACTCATGCACATTCACGAACACTTAACGGTTAATAATCCACCATTATTTTACATTAATATTCGACATAACACAAATTTTAGAAAATAAAACAAAACCGCAGACATGAGTACATGACTCTTCACTTTCCCGCCAAGAAGTCCTCTCCGAAGCATTTATCTGCTTCTTTCTTAGATTTTTTTTATTACAAAAACACAATGCTGAAAAAAATTTCACGAGCAGGATTTGAACCTGTACCTGCATTTTTCGTATTTGTAAAAATATTATGATCGGGTGTTAATGACGATAGTTGTTGACATTGATTGGGTGCCATTGGTTTTCAAAGTAAAAAGTAAATAATGTTGAATAATTTCAACGGGCTGGTTAGAACTACGATAGCTCAATTGGAAGAGCACCTGACCCGGTATGTCAGAAGGGTGCAGGTTCAAATCCTGCTCGTGAAAACTTTTTCAGCATTGTGTTTTTGTAATTTGTTTCTCAACAAAATTTGCGTTAATATTATATAAACAAAACAAAAACATTTTTTATTATTATTATTAAATTCTCTTTTACTTAACACTTTGATAGTAGTCCTGTCAACCCTTCTAGAAAGCTGTACGTTTGTGTTAGTATGGGTTCACGCCAGTGGTCTAACGGAGTTATAGGGATCTATAGGGCTCGGTATCTCCCACTTATTATGAAAACTTCATAAAGATGTCAATATTAAACTAGAATAAGTTTTCAATTTGTTATATTTTTATTATTCACCATTCTATGTATATAATTAGTTTTTAATTGGATATAGTTTTAGATTAGGTAAACTTTAACATGGACGCTTATTATTAATCTTGTTGTGTACGCATGTTTTAGATAGGAATTTAGCTCTTATACAATCTATCATGCTTTTTTGTTATTTTTTAATTTCTATCTGTTTTGTGTACCTAATAAATAAATAGATTAAAAAACTATTTTTTGGAGAGAGCTTGCTGATGCCTTCATCTTCACATCGACGACATCTTCAGCGTCCCCGGACTGAACTGGGGCGGCGAGAAACAAAGGGTGTCTCATGACCAAACATCGTCAGAGGTTTTCTAGAGGGAATGGCATCAAGCACTAATGCGTCTCCGTTCCCTACTAGATTATCCGAGGGGTTAATTAATCCGATCGGATCGGGACGGCAACCGTCAACGATTTGAATTGGATCGCAAAAAAAATTATTCAACTTTGTACATGCTTGTTTACAGAACTGACAAATGTGTTACAAGTGCCAGTATTTCGGGTCAATGTTCATTCACAGCTCAACTCATTTGCTGACATGACACAGAAATGTGAGTTGTGAATTCTGTTTAAGATGCTAACCTGCTAAAATCTATTTTATAATTGTTAGATAGTGTATACCAACTAATAGATAAATAACTTTCTTATAATGTAGGTAATTTGGAGCTCGATGCAGCAGTGGTTGACGCGCCTGATCTGCAAGTGCTGGGGTTAAGCAACCTTCGCAAAGGCCGGTCATCGGATGGGTGCCGAAAATTTATCAACTCCCGACAGTATTAGCAGTCGTTTACAACCACCAATCCGCACTGGGCCCGCGTGGTGGTTTATAGCCCGTGATCCCTCGTCGTCGAATGGTAGAGAATGCCATTTGGCATTAAGTCCGCATTCTGTACTAAATTTAATTGGATTAAATAAAAAAATCCCTATCCATCCATAGGGAAGGCTCGTGCCCCAGCATTGAGGATATAAAATGAGCGGTTGATAATGTAATGTCATGTATTGTGTTAGAATGCGAAACATTGTTGCTTGTCGTTGCAATATCAATAAATACGAACTGTGCTTCATTTAGATTTAGAATGTAATAAAATAGGTTACAGACAGAATTGAAAGCTAGAAAATTTTAATCATTACATCAATCGAACGATTAAATTATGATTAACTATCTAAACTATCATGGTCACTTGCAGTAGAGTAATTATTACCGGGATTCTTACCATGTTTATTATTTAATAAGAATCCCGTTAATAATTATTTTATTATATTTATCATCATCAGACCCTGAATATGTTCCAATGCACAGGATTAGGTCCCGCTTGATCGAATACTCTTAAGTTTCATATACCTATAATGATCACAAAGCCAAAAGTGAAAGTTTTGTTTTCACGGGTTTGTGATCACCAACCCTCTTTTGGCGAAAGTGGTGATTAAGCCAATGCCCATAAATGTGATTGATTATTTAATTAATTTTTAATTAATTAAATTGTGCAACGATAATTTGATGTCTATGGATTTGTATCATCTCGGCAGTAAAAAAACATTTGCATTTTTATATGATAGCCAGTACAGCGTAACATATCTAGACTTAATAGAGACTGGAGTAGAAACTTTAACAGTAGGAGTTAGAAAAAAATGTGGAGTTTATTTAATAAGGCAATTTGAAAGATTCCAAGTTGAAAACAAATATTTTATCTAAGAAACAAATTTCAATATTTTCTGTTTCATCCACTTCATCAGTCCGTAGGAATTTTAAAAGATAATCTGAAAACATGACGAATGAAAAATTTGCGTTTTTCATTCTACTATTTTGATACGATTACTTACTTACTTACTGTTGATATGAGTTGACAAATTTTGAATAATTTTTTATTTCGTCAGTCCAAATAAATCCTGGGATTTCTAAAATAATCAAAACGGCTCTACATTTTGAACAAAACTTCATACTTCAATTTAACTTCGGTCTTATAGGCTACATGAGTAATTAAAATTTAAACACTGAAAAAAGACGACAACCTCAGGCGGGAATCGAACCACGCACCTTCCGCATTCCGGGCGGCTGCCTTAACCACTTGGCTACCGAGGTCTGGCTTTCACCCGTCGAAATTTTTCAGTGCTTGATGCTTATGTTTTTTAGTCAACATTGCTACATCAATCTTAGAAGTTTTCACCTCTGAGATCCGAAAGAAATATTTTTACAAATATTTGAACATTCGGTTAAGATGAAGCTGCGTTATAGATAAGTGTTTTTTATATATTTTAGCGTTTTATTAACGCTTAAATATACTTAAGTAAAATTTAAACACTGAAAAAAGACGACAACCTCAGGCGGGAATCGAACCACGCACCTTCCGCATTCCGGGCGGCTGCCTTAACCACTTGGCTACCGAGGTCTGGCTTTCACCCGTCGAAATTTTTCAGTGCTTGATGCTTATGTTTTTTAGTCAACATTGCTACATCAATCTTAGAAGTTTTCACCTCTGAGTTTTTCAGTGTTTAAATTTTACTTAAGTATATTTAAGCGTTAATAAAACGCTAAAATATATAAAAAACACTTATCTATAACGCAGCTTCATCTTAACCGAATGTTCAAATATTTGTAAAAATATTTCTTTCGGATCTCAGAGGTGAAAACTTCTAAGATTGATGTAGCAATGTTGACTAAAAAACATAAGCATCAAGCACTGAAAAATTTCGACGGGTGAAAGCCAGACCTCGGTAGCCAAGTGGTTAAGGCAGCCGCCCGGAATGCGGAAGGTGCGTGGTTCGATTCCCGCCTGAGGTTGTCGTCTTTTTTCAGTGTTTAAATTTTACTTAAGTATATTTAAGCGTTAATAAAACGCTAAAATATATAAAAAACACTTACATGAGTAATGCTTAACTTCAATAAACTTCAAATGCAGTTCCAGAGTGATAGGTACACAGTTATATTGGCCTTTAAGGCTAGGCAAAGTCACGTATTATGACAATAATATTCATCGAAGCCGCTTTCCCAATACACGTTCAATATTGAAAATTTTTAGTTATTTAGGTAGGTAAAGATCTTTTAGCACGACGCTCGTGACATACAACCGATATCCTTGGAGATATTACACGTTCCACATATTAACCCGGTAGGTGGCGGTCCATCACGGGATATGGGTGTAGTCAAGCGGGCGAAGTCGCGAGCGGGCCTTTAGTATTAAAATAAAACTAGGTAAATATTCAATTAGCAGTTATTTAGAAAATGATCATGAGCCTATATACGAATAGGTTGATGAAGCTAACGAAGAGCTCGATGGCGCAGCGGTAAACGCGTTCGATCTTCGATTGCTGAAGTAAAGCAGCCATCAGATGGCTGACCAAAAAATTCACTGAAATATTATTTTATTAAAAACGTAGAAACTACTAAGTATTTTTTTTAACGTCTAACCTTACGACGGTGACTTAAATTCTCAAAAGAAGAAGCCGCGGGTAACACAGCAAAGGCAATTTGTTTGTCCGTTTCTGTGTACGAATGTTACTCCTAATATGGTGCTCATTGTACTTACTGACAAGATGCCATTGACCGGTGAACGCGCTGAATATGATGATACATGCTCACATAGTCAAGGTAATGTGAGATTACAGACGTTTTGTAAATATTTGCATATTTGTTGTAGTAACTGACTCATATTAGCAGCCGTGACTGTGACTGTCACATACTGTGACTAGTATTTCTGACGAATTTTTGTTGCTTTATAAAGTATGTTGTTGTACCCACTTGTTGGGTATTTTCGTGATGTTGTGGGAAACGAAATTTCCAAATTATATGGTTTTACTGTGATCGTGACTAATTGTTGTAGTTGGACGAAATTGCAAAGAAAATGTGTTTAAAGCTTATGTACAGTACATACAATAAAGTATTTCCATGTATCGGTACGGTAGGGCTTAGGACAAAATACTGAGGCAGACTGTTTGTTTAAAGAAGATGTTGCTGCCAAATCGTTACTTTGTATTGGTATTTTCTTAATTTAACCTTCCTATACTCGCGCCAATTTTTGTAACACCTATACTCGCGCACGGTGTCACAGACCGATAGTTTGTACCCCTACAACATATTTTTTTTAACAAGAAACACATAAACTATTACTATTATTTTAAAGTTTAGGATGTAATGAAACAAAACAGTATAACTAAAATTTATTTTATTAATTATTTTACCGACTTATAGTTTTATCACAAATCAGTCTTAAAATTTGAGATTATTTTCTTAAGTACTAAAAAATTAAAATAAAATCTGAACTTCTTTTTAAAAACAAATTAAACTTCTTATTAATAACAACAAACATATCAATAAACATATTTATCTATGTTTGACTTAATTTTGAGCCTCGCCATAGCAATCAGGGCATACGGTTACAGCATGCTCCAAACAAAAGTATTTTTTGCAGGTGGCACAGTTGTAACGTGTCTTGCGGTTTTTTTTTGAAGAGCAGTATCCACAACGACCTACTTTATTATTGTTAGATGTTGCTGCAGACTCGGGTCCATCTAATTTGCATATTTCGGTGAGCCTGAGTCTTATGCTTCTCGGCAAGGATGAAATGAGAGCCCGTCGTCTAAGTTGCGGATTGATCAAATCGTATGCTAAGGCTTCAAGGAAGACTCGACGGCTAATTTTCTTGTTAGGGTTATTCTGCAGGTATATTATAAACGTATTTATACCCGCTACATTCATTAGGCTGTAAAATATCACCATTGGCCATCTATTTGTCCCACGTGCGACGTTGTAAGTCTCACACATTTTGTCTACGCTATCTACTCCACCTTTGGTTCTATTGTAGTCCATTATAATTTCCGGTTTACCTGTATCTTCATTGATCTGGGCATCATCGTGCATGCTGGATACGAGAAGGACATTTTTGCCTTTTTTTGGTACATAGGATACAAGACTGCAATTGCCTCGGTGCCCGAATAAACTAGATTTTTCGGCTCTTCCTCGTATTTCCGTGAAGTTTTTAGGCAATTCTCGTTTGTTTTTACGAATTGTCCCAATAACTGTCAATTTGTGTTGAGACTCAAGCTTATCTATCAATGGAATACTAGTGAAGAAGTTATCACATGTGATATTACGCCCAGTATTGTGAATATTTTCACTCAATCGCAAAACCAAAGCCAAAGCGGAGTTATCAACTTGGTTTGGACCGTCTGGTTGCTTCCCAACATAAACTTCCATGGTATGGGTATAAAACATTTTGGCATCTGTCAACGCATAAATTTTGATTCCATATTTGTTGGGTTTTGATGGAATGTACTGGCGAAAGTTACAACGTCCTCTAAAAGCCTCTAACTTCTCGTCAATTGTAACATACTGAGACACGCTGTAATATTTTTTGAACGTTCCCACAACTATATCAAACAACTCTCTAATAGGTGCCAGTTTATCCAGTTGTATTCTCTCTTCTCGTGTATCTTTACTGTCAAATCTGAGACAACGCATCAATAGAAAGAACCTGGATAATCCCATAGTCAAACGAAATATCTCCGGGGATGACCCGTCAGTTCTGAAAAAATCTTTGGCATTTAGACGAGCGTTCCTTCTGACTCCAGCAAATAGTAAAAGGCCTAAAAAAGCTTCAATTTCAATATTGTCTGTATCGGCGCAGTCTCTCTCTCTTGTGAAATTATGCTTCATGCGATTAATTTGTTCATTAGTGTACTTTACTATCAGGCTGATAGTGCCCTCCGAAAAAAAAAAGCCGCCACAGCTCACCTGGTTCCTTCAAATTTCTAGCTTCTCCTCTAGCACCTGGAAGTTGAGTAACTATATTTCTAGCACGTCGCCTAGTTGGGTTTGTGGCAGGAGATTTATTCCACCTTGTCTGTCCATCTTTTCCTAAGTAAAAATCATGGGATCGTTCATTATGTTCTTCCTCAGATATCTCGTCATTGTCATCGTCTTGCTCGGTATCGTATGTCTCTTCTTGTACCTCCACGTTATCTTCCACCTCACTGTCATTTTCGTCTTCATAGCTTGAGCTAGAACTTAATTCTTCCAGCAACAATCTGATGTGATCATCGTCCATTTTGATATGAATTAAAACCTAAAAAAGAATGATAAAATTGGTCAAAATATAATATAGAGCAACATACATACATATATTTTACTATATATACTTTATAAGGTAATCAAAGTCCGTAAAAAATATACAAATGCACGAAATAAATTATATTAATACTTACACAAAAAGTTACACCTATACTCGCGTCGGTCTCGTGGACCGATTGGTGACGAGTGCTACAACACGTGTTTCGCCCGAACGCGCGGCGTGCACTAAAACGAAGTTAGCCACAAATCCGGCAGCTAGCAAGGAACTCAACTTCTTAGGATTTACCTGCATAAAAATAATTACGAAAATGTGTTTCGTCGGTCTCACAGACCAACGCGCGAGTATAGGAAGGTTAAGTTCAGTATTTTTAATTGTATTTTTAAAAAAAATATTTTGTAATGCTTGCGTAAATTTGATAAGAAATCACAATTTTATTGCACATAAAAATAAAAATAAAAAAAATACGCAGAGATAGTTAAAAAAGGCGGAATAATTGCTAACAAGTAATCTATTCCTAGTAACCAACAGCATAGTCATCTTGTACTCAAATACATACAAAAAATGATTAATCCAGTGAATGTCAGGAAAAGGCTGAAGCAAAAATACATTGTTTAATATTATTTAATTAAGTGTATAAGCTGGCCTTGAACATACTATAGTTAGAACTGATATAGACTATGGTCGAAACGTCAGGATAAACATTATTTAAAACTAATGTGTAAAATAAACGCGAGTAGGTCCATAAAAGTTGTTTCATTTCAATGTGTAGTGTTCGCGTAAACTTTAGAAAACAATATAGACTATGGTGTTAGTCCGAGCGGTTTTATGTACCTATTAACTTCATCGTGCGAAACAAAAGACGAACGAAAAATTTAAACGGCGTTTTATTTAATGAAACGTAATCTCTATCATAAAACATCTTTTGTAGCTGACGATGAAGAGACGTTTTAGATAGATATTATATACTTTTAACAACTTAAACAAGTTAAAGGTAATATACCTTTAAGAGCATAGTAGTGTAAATAAAAATATTGTCATAATGAAATTATTATATAATGTTAAATATTATTATAAATAGGTATTGAGTTATAGCAACATCATCAAATTAACATTGACCTTTGAATATATACAAATTTACAATTCGACAGCGGTAATAATTTAGAGTAAGTGACCCGAAGACATAATAAATTCCCTGAAAGCGTCGCATGGTCTATCAGATAATATCTATATACATATATAGATATTCCACAACGGGAAATCGCGTTGCCTTGACCTTTATCCGGAGTCTTAGACTACTGAGAAACTAGATACCCTATCTGTAACTGTCGGAACCCATCAATGCCACTAACAATGTCGCTATGGCGACAGATCTCGGTAAGATGGTGGTAGCAGGCGGACTTAAGAGTAGCAAAGGTAGCAAGACCTTTCACCAACCTATCCGCTGAGAAACGAACCTAGTAGTTCTCGATCTGGGTCCAGTAGGACAACTACTGTATGACAGAAATAGATTTCATCTATCTGTATTCCAATCCTAGGCACTTTTCTTGATACTCTTCTTACTACATCGTTCCCGTGTTACTTGGGGTTGGCGCATAATGTCAACTTCTTCCACTCTCCTCTATCAACAGTGCAGTTCTTCCTTTTTCATTGATATAATTCCTTACACAATCCATCTTTTCTTTAGTCTCCCCTTTCATCAACAATTTTATGCATCACTCTCTTAGTCACTTGCGTTTCAACCCTTCTCATCCCATGCCCGTACTTTTCTTGTACTTAAAAAGTAAGTCAAAAAGTAAGAGCCTACATTATGTCTAAAGGACATATGGGCAAAGGAATCCATCATTGAAATCAATTCATCACTGCAATATACATATAGGTGACGGCTTTATCACTACGCTTGACAAATGCGGGTTAGTGATCACAAACTATGCATCGACACACACTTTGCCTGACCTGGGATTTGAACCTTCGGGTATCGTACAAAAAATGTATAAAATTTAAACACATAATAATGTTTTAATGTTCGGTATATTTATAGAAGTCTCCATAGCCGTGTGTCTCGCTAAGCCTGTTATTGCATCTTGTCACGTAACCTTATAAATTTTTAGTGTAATGCAAACAGCTTTAGCTTCCATATTGATAGATACGGTTATTGGGTGATCCTTAGATTTTGGGATAGTATAACTTGGCTACAATTTTGTAAAATTAATAACTTATAGTTTAGAAAGATATACCTTCTTTTAATATGAAAAAAAAAAAACAAAATTGTTTAGTAGTTTTATCACATTAAAAAAATTATTATGTGATTGCATTGTATAGGTGATGTGTTTTTAATGAAAATAATAACAAGATAAAACATGTTATTATAACTATTATTTTAATACGGTGCTGTTTTGGATTCCGCTCGTAGAAATTTATTCAACACTTTTTTTCAGATTGTACTTAATTTGTTCGCAACAAAATTTGCGTAAAATTATTTATAACAATAATTATTTGAATACTAAATAAATATCTTTATTCTTATAGATGTTAATATACAATTAAATGATATTAAAAATTAGAAAAAAAACTTACAGAACGTGTTTCATGTTGTCTCAATTTTTTCTTTACTTTTCTATCCAAAACAAACCACACACAAATATTCGTCACAACTTAAAACATATCACAACAACGCACTAAGCACTGAAAATCTATCAAATTATACGTTTATTCACATATTAATTCAATATACCGGTTCACGTGTGCGACAACGAAAATCTCCCATTACGCATGCGCGCGCTTTCGCATGAAAATACCGACTGGCCACGCTACCCGCGCGATTGTCGCGAGCTTCGCTTGCGATTATTGTATACATGTGCTCATGCATTTAACACATTGTAATTTACATTAAGCTTGTTAGTAGGTACATAATATATCTGCTAGGGTGGATTCTAGTTCTAGGGGTGATTGTTTATGGCGGTCTCGGATCCTGGCAGCACATGGGGGTAAGTTTTTAGTGGTTCCTCTTTCCCCCTTAAAAGGGTTAGGGGAAGAGTCTTACATAACCATCTGCGTCTCAATGGTTAGGTTTCCAACTGTATAATAAAGACATGCAACCAATTACTATAATTAGAGGAGCTCGATGACGCAGTGGTTAACGCGACCGGTCTGCGATCGCTACGCAACTTTAGCAAAATCCGGTCATCGGATGGTTGACCAAAATTTTTCATCTCGAGGTCTTCCGTGGTGCAGATGGCACGTAAAACTATTGCTCCCGGCTGCATTAGCAGTCGTTAACGACTACTAATCCGCACTGGGCCCACACGGTGGTATATGGCCCGTCCACCCCGAGATGTTTCCATCCATGAGGAAGGCTCGTGTCCCAGCAGTGAGGTGGTGATAGTAAAAAGAAGGTAAGTACCTAGTTGTTCATTTTTAAACTTGTAGATTTACATAAATTAAGGAAAATATGATAATTATACATGTAAAGCCATTGGTCTCAGTAGCAGTCGTTACACTTGGGCCAGCAGAGGGGTGGGTTACCCTTTTTTATACTAGGCTTTTGTATGCTGTGAATTAGAGGACTGTATGTAGGTAGGTAAAGGCAAGTAGAAGACACATTTAGGGTTTTAGGGAATATATTAAATCTTATCACACCAATAAGCAAAAACAAAAGACCAGCCGCCCCTGGTTTTCACGAAACGTAAAAAGTCTATCAAAAATACAAGACAGCGTCAAAAACTATAAATGAAAATCTCTACATAATGCTTTGCGCATACATCGGGGCTAGAGGTGAGTCTTGGTTATATGGGACACTCCTTCTCTTCCCTCGTCGAGTAACTTTGCGACGAGGAGGTATATCTACTAAAACACCTTGTACCATCCCTTCTCTGCCACGGGGATGACTCGGGATCACGAACGGCAAGCACCGAACCCTATTTCACCATTTCTTAGTGTGTACATGAGTAGTAGGACATGGTATGATAATAATCCAGTTAAAAGCAAAATCGGGAGTTAAGTTAAACTCTAAGGGGCTTATTAATAAACAAAGTGTAAGCTTGGAGTTGTTACTCCGTGTTTTGTCTCTTTTACTTTAATATGAAATGAAGTTTACATGACGGGAACAAAACACGGAAACAATTTATTAATAGGATACTTTTTTTCTCGGAAGACATCTTGTTCTCTCAAGTTAGCCTTTTTTGTGACAGATCAATTTTGAAACAAGCGAAGCCGCGTGTTTAATTTTTTTTGTCAGATTAGTTAGGTATATGTATTTACAATTTATTGCGGCTCTAAAGAAACTTATGATAGCAAAAGATTCCAGCTAAAGAACTTTAGTAAGAATTTCAATTGTTTGGTTAATATTTTTTTGTGAATTGAGAAAAGAAAGCCTTTTCTCAAAAGTGGGAAGCACTAGCTAATAATGATAATAATATTACTCGTATTACTCGTTTAAAAAAAAAAAAAGGCTCAAATTAAAAATAAAAATCCATTTGACTGAATTCCGCCATGAAGGTTTCATTAGCGCCAGTTCACTGAATACCGTATTGAATTTCAAACGTTCGCATTTTCCATATTTGAAGCGCACACGATATGAAAATCTGAATGAACATTGTCACCGATGTTTACTTCCATAGAACGCAGACTCAATCATTCGTTCTAATCTGTACTAATGAGCAGCAACCGCGTTATCATCGGATTCAATGGACAATAATTCGCTGATGACGCGCTAAAATCAATAACGATGCTCCACGGATGTAAGGATCATTAGACGGGTCGTTAATACTCGTTGGGTGGGTAAAATATTTCCCCTCACATTAGGGCTGCCACTGCGACCGCAGAGTAATTAAGCACGGACACACTGGGTGTTTTTGAGCGCGTGTTAAGTCACAAAATTTTGCAAATTGTTAAAGTATACGTGGCGTGGGCTATTAAACCTGTTTGTGGTCTTAACGTGCTGGATTGTTTGTACAACCGTCTCACCGTGACATCTTGAGTTGGCCGTTCGTTCGCGGGTCCACGTGACTTTTTTAATGACCGTGTTATAACATTGACCGAATGATAGTATTGTTTATGTTGAAATGAGGAATATAAAACTTTTTCGTTATTTTATGATCTGCATGTTTAACTGCCGTACTCAGAGACGCCAATTAAGTCTTAATGACAATTAAGTATCTTGCTGTCACTTTCCTATTTATAGTGCTAAATAGAGAAGGAAAGACATTTAATTGTCATTAAACTTAATTGACGTTTCTGAGTACGGCTGTTAAAGCAGGACGCGATATTATTAAAATTATGTCAGTACTCATACTAAAAACCAAATCCGAAAGCATAGTCAGTGATGCTACGTGCTGACTGCTAAGAAACAATTACAGTTGTGTGTTGTGCTGTAGGTATAATTTATTTACATATTCATTTATTGACAATAGTAAATATTATACATTATAATCAATAATTATTTTAATTTCACTTACTTACAGGTGTAGTGTAGGGTTCTCTATTTTGTCTCATACATTTTTTATCCATAATCTAACGTGTCATAATGTTTTGTGACATAATCATCATGTGTCCGAATGATAAGTAGCCCTAACTTAATGTCACTTGCCCTAAAATCAAAATTTCTAAATATAATATGACCTAAATTTTTTTGCTATAAATATTACAATCTATAATATTTAAAATACATAAAAGGCTTTTCTATAATAGTTATAAGTTCTAACGTAATGTCTCATAATATAGCGTGCCCTAAAATCGAAATTCCATAAATATAAAATGTCCTAATTTTTTAATTTTTTTTTGTTTTTAGCATGCAGCATGCAAGCTAGCATGGATCATGCAAGCAAGCATGCTTGCATGGTGCATGCCGCCGTGACGCCGTGACGGGCTTCTGTCACGGCTCCAGGGCTCCGGCGGCGGTCCCACGCCTTATCGTCACAGATGGTTTTCGCCCACCGACGCGGCTGAGGCTGATTTTGGTTGATCAGGGTTGGCAGCCCTGTGCGGGATGTCACATCGCCATTGTACTGGAACTTTTGACGTTGTTCGTTACATTCCCTTGTCGATTATTAATTACACCCAGAATTATTAGCCGATAATATGTGCCATTTGTTAGAATTTCAATATTAGTATGGTATGTAAAACTGGGTCGGACCGTAAACACTTTTACATTTAAATGTTAAAGTATGTTGAAATGGAAATAAAATTAAAAATAATACATTAAATAGAAAAAACTAATTTACTTACTTACATATTTATGTTAATTTACTAACTTCATTAAAATTGCAAATGACAGAAGTACTAAAACGATTTTAGTAATTATTTTTAACTTTTAAAACTGCTTTTCACTAACTTTATTACACTGTCCTTTTCGTGACAGTCTGATTATTAAATGCTAATGTCAGTTTTTTTCGGAATATTTCATGCGAAATAAATGACGTTTATTAAAAACCGCCGAGGCATAGGCGGTGGACGGCTGTTGCGGCATGCTCATCGCACACGCATAGTTCAGAGTAAAACCCTTATTTTAGTATAGATCTGCTTTGTCTAATTTATATAACCGGTTTTTATTTTGTATTAATTAAAAGTCTTTTTTAAATCGGGCTGTAGGCAAACTCATTATTATAGGTTCTAGTACCTTTTAAAATACCAGGTTTAAGGTTGAGTTACAGCGTTCCGGTTGCCAACGGTATGTCTTGGATTCGTAGGTATCTTCTCATAACTCTTTGGTGGAGACCTCCTACCAGGCAGCGACGACTACCTGCATGCACCCTACCTGCCTACATTCCCGAGGCAGCATCCTGCGGCGGATCCACCCCACCCGGTATCAAGATCTCACCGGCGAAGTCGACGGCACGTGTCTAGGATAACCTAGACGCCGAACTGCGCGCGCGTTCCAGTCCCCGTTCGAAGCTAAGTCCTCCCTGAACATTGCGCGACATCACTGAGCACTAAAGCGACCGACGAACACCCACCCTGAGCGTAATAAATTTGGTTACACCAGATCAACATCTTTTATATCTCTTCTCTTTCTGGAACTGGTGGTGCCTAACACCCCAGCGTTTCAGTGGCCCTATTTTAACATTTCAACTACATACATATATTTGAACACAAACTTACTAGGTACCTACTTAGGTACCTACTTGTTTTTAAATCCCGCTAATTTTGTCGACTCATATTTATAATTTTTCACTACACAATACCTATTATTTGAATAATTCCTCATATTAAAACCTTAAAGAGTTACATGATACCCGTACATTAGTTGACCAATACTAAAACACAAGCTATCAATTGAAGGGTAATTCTAAAACGAATTTCAATTATCAATAGGTTATAATAGTTTGCTAGAGCGAACCTGCTTATTAACCACCCACGGTGAATGTTACCTTCGATTGTATCATCGCAAAGGTATTCTACTAATTGATTAAATCCAAGAATACGTCAAGAGTTCATTGAGCTTCGTACTCACAAACAATCCCAAGAAGTTTTCTAATCTGTTAGAATTTCTTCGTGTGCATCGAATTCGAAATTCCATTGTGTGTTTAATTAATCAATTATTGATTATCTTTGATATTCCTAATGGAAGGCGGTTCTTTTAATTAATTTCTGTCTAACAATGAATACCTAATGTTTAAAAGAAATAAGTATTTTAATTACTTCACCAGTCTGTTCAAGGAGTATTTACTATTACAGAAATTCAGAAGATGCACATAATCTGTATGTCATGACTTGAGTCATGACTTAATTCTGCTCATAAAAATAATAAAACATAGATGTACAACGTGTGTGTACAACAGAAAGGTGTGGTAAAAATGAAAGAGATAATAAGACATTATTACTAACTTTCATATGTTTTGCAATTTTTAATTAAATATTTCTATAGTGACGTCACATCAAAATAAACAAGCTCTAGCAGCTCTAGTGGCTTAGTGACCTTTGTGTATTGTTTTCATATTAAATTTACATTTGTATGAAACATTTAAAATGAAACAACTTTTACGGATCTACTCGCGTTTATTTTACACATTTGTTTTAATTAATGTTTATCCTGACGTTTCGAACCCGTTTTCCGTGGTCACAGGGAGACTGAGGTGTTGGTCGTCTCATAATTAGTAGCTTGTATACCCTCATTTAAATTTAATCAGGTGCGTTCCGTTTTACGCAGAAAGAGCTTACAGTATCTTTTGGTCTGGCAGTATGGTGTTGGGGCTGGGATTTAATTTTCTGTATGATGGGATCCCAGGCTGGTGGTAGATTCCAACCATCTTCTCTATTAAAATTAGGATGTTTCTTAATTTTAATAGCCTTGCGTATCATCCTAGGGATGAATCGTTGTTCTCTAGCGAGTATTTGTGGTTTATTAAATCTGATGTATTGGTTGGGCCCCTCAAGGGAATGTTCGCATACCGCATTTCAATGTGTAGTGTTCGCGTAAACTTTAGAAAACAATATGAAACATTTAAGTTACAAATATGTCTTAGTAACAACACACACAACATACCTACATCATAAGCCTTTAAATTGTTTCGACCTCAAAATATGTCAATATTTTACTTAACCATAGTTAAGACGTGACCAGACTTATGCATTTAATTGCAAATAAAATCTTAACATGCAGTTAAAATGCTTATTTCTGCCTAGATGTTATTTTATTCTTAGAATAAATTGAATCTATCTTTGTTTCTCAGGAATCAAGTTTCACTGCGATCAATAAATATACCATTAGGTACATAGTTAATATAATAATGACCATATTACATGGTAAAATACAAATATTTGAGGATTGTATGTGATTGTAAACAAATATTCACTCTTTTGAATTATTTACATTAACTATTTACAATATATTTATTGTTGAAATGATTAGGATGAGTCTTCAATTACCTATTTATTTATTTTATTATTCTAAAACGGGAAAACGGTCTTTGACTTGACAATTTGACATTTATTTCAGACTAGTCTTTCTTTCTTTTAGTTAATGGCTTCGTGCGATTAGCACATTTAGCCAGTGTCAAAGTAATTTTTCTTACAAGTAATACATAAATATACAATATGATGTTGATGAACGATAATAGAAATGAAGTGAGAAATGATATACCCCCAACCCCTCGAGTATCTCAGTAAAGATGTGGGGCTTTACTAAGTCCTCACGCAGACTTCTTGAGAGAATTTGAAAAGTGACGTTGCACTGTTTTGTTTCATTTACCAACACTTATGCACACTCACGAACACTTAACGGTTAATAATCCACCAATATTTCACATTAATATTCGACATAACACAAATTTTAGAAAATAAAACAAAACCGCAGACATGATTCTTCACTTTCCCGCCAAGAAGTCCTTCAGACTAGTCGGACTTCGTACCGCTTTGACAGTTTCTATGACAAAAAAACAAACAAAGACATCAAATGTTTCACAGCTAGGAACATTTTGTATTGGAAAATTAAATTATCGTTTTTAAATAATTTTTTTCTTTCTTTATATTTTCTTCTTTACAAATATTGTCCTGACAATAACAAACACAAAAAAAAATCCAATTTTGTGCAGTCGATCGGAAGTTGTGCGCGTACATACATTTCAGTGATTCATTTTTATTTATATAGAGAAGATATGTATATCACTTGGCGATAAATGTGAGTGTACTTTACCCAAAATACTCAATTACTAATAATACTGAAAAACTATCGGAACACAACTATGCAACAAACATTGTTGGTAAATTAAAAAAGAGAAAAACTCAAAACAGTGTGAGTCCTTTCCACGCGTTTTGGCAGAATACCAGTGTTGCGACCTCAGTCAGCAACAAAAAAAAACTGAGTCGTAACCCTTTGTATGATTTAGCACACCTATAAATATTGCACCAAAGTACTTTTGTTGTAACTTCTAGTTTAAATATTTTGTTGTCAATGTAACTTTGTTCATTTAATTAATTCGATAAGTTTTTTTGTTTAGTTCAGGTTACAACCCTACGGTACACTACGCCATCGTCGGTTCGTAAGTCAACAGGCCGGGACACCTTCTTACAAATTACTTTAAGATATTGGAAAATGTCCTACATAGTATATCATAGAAGGACACTAATAAACCTATGTACATCCATATTATCTACAAAAGTGTTTTGTGAACTAAACCCTTCGTTTCTACCTGGCCTCCGATTCGATTTCGATGTCGCGAGCGTTCTTAGACAAACTTATATTAATGAGACAGTATCGAATTTCCAAACAAAAGCCGCGAACAGCTTAATTAATACATCTTTATTGAAAGAGCCTTGACACGATTTTTATACCAAAAATTGGTGTTCCGACAAAGACTAATTACATCTCCAATCAATGTCACAGAATTGGGCCAACCCGTCAGAAATGACATGTTGTAATTGTTTTTTTTTTGTGCAGTGACAATGTTATCATCACTTGCTTCCTGCTTTATAATCAAACATTATTAGAATTGGGTTCGGTAAAGAAACATCTTGAGAGCTTAATAAAAAATCGAATATTTTGTACACACGCCCGCACATCAACCTACCACAAACTGTCAAATTTCCTCAATAGACTTTGAACTTTATTTATGCCTTAACGATATGTATTGAAGAAATTTGACAGTTTTGGATAGGTTGATGTGCTAGCGTCTGTACGTTATAAGATTTTTTGTATAATTTTTACCTACAGTTATATTGAAAGCTAACGGTGATTTCAAATGGCTTCATCCATCCTAAATTTAAAAATCTTGCTTTTCAAACTGTAGTTAATATTAAAAAAACTATCTAACGTTTAATTTTCTACATTGCAAACTAATATTTCTTAAAATACCGTGATTGCTGTCAACTGCATTACATTCATCACCAGCTCATACTTATATGTCCCCACTGTTGGGGCACGAGCCTACCCTATAGATGGATAGGGCGGACGGGCCATAAACCACCAGTGCGGGCCCAGTGCGGATTGGCGTTACATGTATAACTATAATTATACCAACTAACTATATTACTCTAACTCGAATGCCTTAGAGAATCATAGTACCTACCTACCTTAGGTACTGAGATACTTGCATGATGCCGGACCTTAGAAAACCTACGAGATCGTTTCGTTCACTACGGCTTGATGAAGTATAAGACACCCATAAATCCATTTACGCTGTAAAAGTCGTAAGCGGTCAATAGCATTTTCTATCTCAACAACTAGAGTATCATTATCTCAACTAGTTATTTATTTATTTAGTTATTTATTTTATTGGTAATAGGTACAGCAAAAGTACACATACACAACATTATAAGCAATTACACTATTGGTTTCTTATTCTAATATAAATACCAATAAAAGGCGTACACAGCATTGAAGTTGTAACAAGCAACAAAATTACAAAACTTATAGACTATACATATAGATTATTACACAAACATCCACATTCCCTATTTAACAACAACCCTAACCCTATACAACAAACATACAACATACATGCAATTCAAAATCATACAAGCTATGACGATGATATGTTGAGTAATTTATATTTAGTTAAAAATATCAAGCTTTCGGCATTTTTTTGCATACATACTATATATTGTAACATCTAGGCAGCGGTGACCAAGATTAGTTTTACTACGAGGACAGAAAAAAAATTTTACCAACGACTTGCGGGGAATGTTATAAGGGACCGCCAGATTGATACGGCCCAAGAGCTCCGAACATTAATTTTATTATTGATGAGTCCATGCAAAAACGCCAAATTTTTAACAGTACGTCAATGATGTAAAGTTTTCATTTTGAAAAACTGCAGTCTGTTTGTAGTCATAAGGAGACCCATGACTTAGTCCAGGCGACAAATAAGCAAGCGATCGTGTGAATGGACGCTTGATTCGCTCTATTCTCTGAGATTGGATGTCATAAGAAGGATTCCAGACGACACTTGCATACTCAAGGTGGCTTCTAACTAGCGCAATATACAAAAGCTTGTGAGTACTGGTGAACCTGACTTAACTATCACGCTTGTCAAATACGGATTGACGATCACAAACTCTTAGTGCCTTACAAATAAACAAAGAATAAGCT
The DNA here is from genome assembly GCA_949315975.1 of Eudonia truncicolella. NCBI lineage: Eukaryota > Metazoa > Arthropoda > Insecta > Lepidoptera > Crambidae > Eudonia > Eudonia truncicolella. Next base: position 12,540,258 of record OX438837.1, on the reverse strand, counting down.
CCGAATAGTTATTCTGTGTTTTGTTCCTGTCATATAAAAGTTATTCCAAAATAGAGTAAAAGAGACAAAACACGGAATAACTTATTCTTTGATTATTTGTAAGACCCTTAAGGGATATGCATCGAAGAATCTGAAACACACTTTGTTCTGATATCGTCAACACATCATCACCAGCTCATTATTATGTCCCCACTGGTTAACTAGGTACTACTAATGAAGCCGGGACCAACGGCTACGTGCCTTCCGAAGCACGGAGGAGCAATAAATGATACATTTTTGGTCTGGATATTGTGCTTATCGCTTTTTTAATATAGAAATGTTTATTTTCTAAAGCTTACGCGAATACTACACATTGAAATGAAACTACTTTTACGGATCTCCTCCCATTTATTTTACACAATTTGACAAGGACCATGGTCACAGGGTCAGTCACTACCTGTGTATTATTATGTGAAAATAAACGCAATTTTAAGAACACTGTAATTTAAGTGTAAGTTGCACAATATTTTGCAATATGCAGTTATTTTTAATACTATGGCACCCTAATGTACACCATATTCTTGGAATTCAATGAAACAACTTTTACGGATCTAGTCGCGTTTATTTTACACATTAGTTTTAATTAATGTTTATCCTGACGTTTCATTCGTTGTTTCATTTCAATGTGTAGTGTTCGCGTAAACTTTAGAAAACAATTAGTTTCATTTCAATAGAAATGTTGACTTTGACCTCGAGTCATAACTTTTCTTTTTATTGTATTGATGATTGCGACACGATTCTAACCAGTCAACGTTGCGAGTTTTTTTTTCAAAGCAGTACTAGTTCTGTAATCCCGAAGGCATAATAGTGAATAAAACCTCCAAATGTTAGTTCGTAAGCACGTACGGCCATTGATCCTTTCCATAATCATAAAACTGACTGGCAAGAAAACTCTTTGTCAGCACTCAACGCATCATTACATACAATGTTTACTGTATTGGTTAGACCTGCAAAATGCTTGTGTTTTGTACACGTAATTGTTTTTGAGTGCCTATGTAATTTACATTAATCAGTATTGGTATCAAAAATATGATTATATACTTGAAAACTTAGTCGTAGACTAACAAGGTAAGTGTCTAAGTAGTCTAAGTGCTAAAGTTGAAGCTATTTGGTTGAATTGCTCATGTGACCTCTATTTTTCCGGGCGAATTATTTGTTATCCCATAAAAAATATGTTTTAAATAATATTAATACCTAAATATATTAATAATCATTTTTTATTGCTGCCCTACGAATTCAAACTCAAAGTCACTGCATCAATTTTTTAAAAATAAACTTAAGAAAAGTGCATTAGAATCGTCCATACATTTGTACCTACTACCTATTTAGCACGTCTATTGTGTAGCTTTGGAGAAGAATGAGCGCAAGAAACTCTACAGCTTTAATAGAAGAAATAAAAAGTGTCTAGATATTTATATTTAATTATTGTCTTCCCTGTTTGATTTTGGCTTTTTTCCGGTAAATATAATCTAGAATTGAAATGAAACAACTTTTACGGATCTAGTCGCGTTTATTTTACACATTAGTTTTAATTAATGTTTATCCTGACGTTTCGAACCCTTTGCAGGGATTCTCACCACCATCCTAAACAGTTGGCTACTGTAGGGAAATCTTTGTTTCAGAGAGCACGCGGTATCTGTGACACCCAACACCTGGCTGCTGAGCTTCAGCATGTCAAGCATGTACTACAGGATAATAATCTGAAAGTACCACGGCTTCGTCACAGAAAGCGCAATAAACCAACCACAGCCGAGCGCTAACCTGCTGTACTTCCATATATGAAAGGTGTCACTGACAAGATTGGGCATATCTTAAAGCGAGCTTCAATCAATACTTACTTCAAGCCGCCGAAGAAGATCAACCAATTTTTACGACCTGTCAAGTGCAACATACCCCTTCAAGATGCAGGCGTGTACAAACTGGACTGCGACTGTGGGCTCTCGTACATCGGGCAAACAAAGAGAAGTGTAGGAACCCGGGTTAAAGAACATATAGCCGATGTCAAGCATAGGCGCGAAAATAAGTCTGCGGTATGCGAACATTCACTTGAGGGGCCCAACCATTACATCAGATTTGATAAACCACAAATACTCGCCAGAGAACAACGATTCATCCCTAGGATGATACGCGAGGCTATTGAAATTAAAAAACATCCTAATTTTAATAGAGAAGATGGTTGGAATCTACCACCAGCCTGGGATCCCATCATACAGAATATTAAATCCCAGCCCCAACACCATACTGCCAGACCAAAAGATACTGTAAGCTCTTTCTGCGTAAAACGGAATGCACCTGATTAATTTAAATGAGGGTATACAAGCTACTAACTAATTATGAGACGACCAACACCTCAGTCTCCCTGTGACCATGGACCCTGCAAAGGGTTCGAAACGTCAGGATAAACATTAATTAAAACTAATGTGTAAAATAAACGCGAGTAGATCCGTAAAAGTTGTTTCATTTCAATGTGTAGTGTTCGCGTAAACTTTAGAAAACAATAATCTAGAATCTTTAGTACAATAATTTGTTGTTTTTATTTGGTTTTCTTAGTAGGGTTAATAACTGGAGATTATAATAAATATGATTTACAAACTTGTAGAATTTTGTAGGTATTGTAATTAAAAAATGTCTTCTCTTGACAAAACCAACCAAAGAGTTTTATTTTTAATACTGGCAACTATGTTTCTCACTCTTGTACTGATCGCAATGCCACTTTTTTTGTTATTGTGTTAATAAATGACTTGATTTTGTGATTAGTAGGAGTCATCTCACGAAGTTGACAACATGTGATGGTAGAACCGTCACAGCTAAATCAAATCTGCTTCAGAAAGTTGAAGCGTTTTACGGACAATTGTACTCCTTGCATGCACTGAAGCCCACAACTCACAGCACTGATGACAAACGTGCCACACTAACTCGCCACTTCACAGATGAGCTACCGGACATTGATTCTGCCGAAATTGAGATGGCTCTCGGGCAACTTAAAAACGGTAAAGCCCCTGGGGATGACGGTATCACATCGGAACTTTTGAAAGCAGGTGCGTCCAATCCTGGAGCAGCTTAGAAAGTTGTTCAATACCGACATGTGCAACAACGCCGAAAGTATGTTCCAGAAGTGTGGTCACTTTGTTCTTCAAAAAAGGTGACAAGTCGCAGCTTAAGAACTATCGACCGATATCACATTTGAGCCATATCTATAAGTTGGTTTTGAGAGTCATCTCAAATCGCTTAGCCCGAAGGTTTGACGATTTTCAACCGCCGGAGCAGGCCGGATTTCGAAAAGGCCACAGTACCATGGACCACATTCACACTCTACGACAGATTGTACAAAAAACTGTGGAGTACAATCGTCCTCTTTGCCTTGCGTTTGTGGATTACGAAAAAGCCTTTGACTCTATTCGAAAACTGGGCTGTTCTGGAATCTTTGCAGCGATGCCAAGTCGACTGGCGATATCTTGAGATGTTGAAGTGTCTGTATAATGCCGCTACGATGACCGTCCAATTCCAGGATGCCTACACAAGACCGAATCCTTTGCAGCGTGGAGTGAGACAAGGAGATGTTATATCTCCGAAACTGTAGCAACGCATTGGAAGACGTCTTTAAGACAACAAGTTGGAGTGGACGGGGCATAAACATAAACGGCGAGTACATTTCACACCTAAGATTTGCGGACGACATAGTTATTATGGCAGAAATGCTGCAGGATTTGTCTAGACGTGTCTTCCAGATGAGTTGGACTACAGATGAACTTGGACAAGACTAAAGTCATGTTTAACTCATTTGTGGATCCTATACCAGTTGTCGTGGGAAATGAAGCGAGCTCGAAGTTGTTCAAGAATACATATATCTAGGACAGGTCAATCAACTAGGTAGAAACAACTTCGACAAGGAAGCTGATAGAAGAATATGGCTGTGTTGGGCAGCGTTTGGGAAGTTGAGTCAGATCTTCGAGGCACCTATACCGCAGTGCTTAAAAACGCTAGTTTTTGAGCAGTGCGTTCTGCCGGTCCTCACAAATGGCGCTGAGACGTGGACATTGACAAAAAGCCTCGTTCATAGATTCCAAGTCACACAGCATGTATGGAGAGAGCTATGCTCGGAGTCTCTCTAAGGGATAGGATCCGAAATGAAGAGATTCGACGGAGAATTAAAACCACCGACATAACAGTAAAAATTAGCAAGTTGAAGTGGCAATGGGCGGGGCATATTTGCCGTAGAGCCGATGGCCATTAGGGTAGACGTGTTCTCGAGTGGAGACCACGCTCAAAGCGTCGTATGGGCCGGCCACACGCTCGCTGGACCGACGACCTAAAGAAGGCGGCGGGAAGTGGTTGGATGCGAAAGGCGGAGGACCGAGTGTGGTGGCGATCCATTGGGAAAGCCTATGATCAGCATCATCAGTGGACCTCTGCAGGCTGAAGATGATGATGACGAAAACTGGAACTAAGCTCAATTTACTCCACTAATCAGCTATACTTGCTTATTTACTCCATTGGCGCAGGGACCCAAAGTGAGTCTTGGCCTCCAAAACGAGATCTTGCCACTTTCGCCACTGAATTCTTCTGAAGATTTTATGTTTAAATCAATTTTAAGTGCTATAAGCGACACCACGAATTGTAGCTAAAAAAAAGATAATACGAAACAAAAAACAAAACAAAAGACGATCAATATTGCAATTCGACTGAATGCGAAAATAGTTAATCGATGATTTGCATTCAACTAGAAAGCAGAAACGACTTTATTTTAACACGTACTCGATAATCGGTAATTTGTATGACAGACGCCTAGCTTATAGTATCGTTATTCGACAAGCGATTCACTTTAGCATAATCTGGTTAAAAAGTTTGTTCGGCTACATCGAATCTAGCCTTTGATATGCCAATAAAATAACGTATACATTGAATGTGTTATTTGGAGAATCATCATATATGTAATTTTATTCATATAAATAGCCATTTGTAAAGTCAATATATATTCGAAAACTAATCTTTAAGAAATTTTTTAAGTTTGTTTTTTGAATGTCAAGAAACTTTTATACCAAAATTAATATATTCCAATGTTACCTTACTTCAATCTTGAAAAGATTTTATTATAATTAAGTCTGTCATCGCCATAACAACAATGATAATAATATAGCATAAAAAATATAATAAATAATAAAATAAAATACAACATATTATATTTTATTTTATTATTTCTTATATCTTTGTAGGCTCTGTCTGTACATGCAATTTTTCTGACAAATTTTGGGATAAATATTCGTTTTATGACTCACTGACACCAATTCTACGATTTTTTTAAAATTTTCTCTGTCTGTCTGTCTGTTTGTATGTCCTCTTATAACTCAAGAACAGCTTGACCGATCTTCATGAAAATTTATATGTAGTAAGAATATAAGATTGTGCAAATGATAGGCTATAAAAAAAAAACAGATTTTATTCATAAATTTTCGCTCTGCGAAGCGGGCGGGTGACGGCTAGTTTTAATATAAAATTATAATAGCTAGTTAGTTTGTAGTAATAGCACAGCGTAAAGACTTACAGTGGGACAACGCCTTTGAAGTCTCGGGGAATGCCGCTTTTATTTAGACATTTGACATTTCCGTTGGGATGTCATATTTTTAGTCTCTCATCATTTTAGTGTTTTTATTTTTTATTTACGTGAACGTAAGGACCCATTAACATTATTTCAAACTTAAGCACATTGTAAAAATATTTTTATTGTGAACAGAGTACCTACTACTACTACTGTTTCGTTTAGTGCCTTCTTTCCGTCCTTCAAAAAAATGCAAACTGCAAATATGAGTGTTGTTAAGGCCATCCATTTTTTCTAATTGGGGAATGGGAATTCAACATCCCGTATCAAAATCTTAAACCCTTTGGGAACGATTATCAATCCCGCGGACCCGCGGGATTTGCAGTTCTGAAAAGAAAGCATTAATTTTGTTTTATGTAAGTTTGTTCATGACTTTGTTAAGTGATATACGATTTTTATCATTCGATTTAACTAAAACTTCTGTGCTGCTTAAAGCATGTGTTTAACCAACGATTTTAAATATTTTGTAGAGTTCCCCAAGTTCTGGTTCTTGTAACAGATGGTTCTAGTTCATTCTACTAATTAAATACAATGAATTTTCATCAGCTCAGTTGCCTTGTCAGGCACCCCTGATGATTTCTTATGATGAGTTCCATGGATAAAGTAGTTTATTCACCTGTTAATAAGACCGGGACAAATAAATATTTATTTTTATTTCCATTTTTCTTCCAATTCCATTTTTATTCAATCCCGCAAATCCCGCGGATCTAGTGCGTCACGTGTAATCCCGCACTACTGATCCCGTACTTGCGAGATGGGATTCCCTATTCTCAATTCGTGCTTCAATCCAAATCTTGTAAGTAAAATATTTTAATACAATGTTTATTTGGTACCTAGTTTTCTTTTATGGTAGAAGTCTTGCGATATATGATTTCACAAATTTGTAATCAGCGTATGCAGACTCAAATTTGATTCCCATATTGAATCGGCAACCAAGGAAACCTTGAAAACGATACCCAAATTGACTTTTGAAAAAATAACCCGTCCGCCACCTTGGATCGTAAAAATAATATCATATTCGATGAGGTGAGCGATTTTAAGTTCATTGCGTTATTTCTATAACCGTTGACTATCACTGCCGTTGTATAGCGCGCAATTAATTAGAAATCTGTTTGCCATGTCGCTAGTCGCTCGTGTTCATGACAGAAACCCTACGTACCTCCCGCCCCGCATACCTACCGCTGGCGAGCGAACTACCTATTTTATTTTCTATTTTTTTTCTGTCTTAATATCTGTTTTAATATTTTTTCCTTTATTGTTGTATAATTGTTATAATTAAGTGTGTATGTTAATAAAAACTTTTCTATTCTATTCTATTCTAAACAAAACAGTCTTGGATTGTGTTTCCCAGGCTGGGTGTATGGCAAGTTGGGATCGCTACCGGCCCCCTCTCACCCCGCAACCCACGCACGATTGCTCTGTCTAGCTAGACGTAGCCGTTGGACGACTGTAAGGAAGAGGTTGGATATACTGTGGTAATAGTATGGAATCTGGGTAAAGTGCACTTACAGCCTTTTCATTATCTATCATAATGTACAAATTAACAATGTAAATATTTTAAAAGTAAATTGATGAAATAAATGACTCAGTAAAGTAAATTCAATTTACTATTATTCCTAACATTATTATTTTTCTTTTTATTTTATTGAGGGGTTATCAAACAGTTACATACAAAGAAAATAGGTACATACTTAAATTACTGAAACCCCGGACCCCAAATGTATGAAAATAATTTACCTATCCTCTTAAAAGTGAGCGTAATAGAATAATTAAATTAAACAAATAATCCAAGCCTTTTTTCTTTGTTATTTCAATCGTTTCTATATATTTAGTTAGTACACACGCCTGCACATCAACCTACCACAAACTGTCAAATTTCCTCAATAGACTTTGAATTTTATTGCTAAGGAATACGGTTGAAAATGTATTGAAGAAATTTTACAGTTTTGGATAGGTTGATGTGCAGGCGTCTGTACAAGTACGGGATGTGTCAATATTTTGGATATGCGAAAATCACGTTAGCAAATTATGAGACTTTGATACTTTGAAAAAAGGGTAAGACCTGGCAGTCTATTTTTATTCTGTTTTACAAAGACTATCTTTAATTTATATCTTTCGTAATAAGTTTAAATATAGGCCAATAAAGTAGAACCTGCATGCAAATTTCCATAGAATACTCGTGCAGTCCATTATAAAAGTGATTTCCTCAAGTTAACAACGCAAGCTCGAGCCATTTACGTTTACCCTACGGTCTGTCAGTGGCTGTTGCGTGTTGGTGTGTCGGCGTGTTAGGGCGAGACTCCATTAGTTTGAGCGGAGCTGAGCGGAGCAAAATTGTGTGAAAATAAACTAATAAAGTTCTATTATTTCAAAGGCCCTTCTCCTCCGCTGGATCCTTGGAATGATACTACACATTCGCATGATACACGAGCATACCATCGCGCACAAAGAAATATCAAATTTCTTTGACTCGTTTATTTGTCGCACTTCCAAAAGATGTAACTGCACCAGTTGTCTCCGCGTCTGGACTTCATTTACGCTTAAGATGAGGTGAAGTGGAGTCATTTGCCGAGCTAAGTATAAAAAAACATACACACTCGCATATGCCTAAGACACCGTACTAATAGAACAACAAAACGAAGGCCCGGTTCACACGCGTTCTATACCAGGTACTCGTACCTACAGATATGTAACTGGGCGCTTCTTACCACCCATACCCTCCTAGCCTTTAGAGGCGCCTTCAGGTTGTTCCGTTCCCGATCCAATCAGAACCCTTCCAAAAAAGTATTTCCCCTCTGCGTTCCAATTCAAATTTCAAAATTCAAAATCGTTTATTCAGTTTAGGTTACAAATAACTCGAACGTCATTATGCTATCGGTTCGTAAGTCTACTCTGGGCGGGAGACCTTGTACTAAGAAGAACCGGCAGCGTCAAAATATTAGTATTAGTAATATTATATAATAAAATTAAATGCAGTATAATAAAAGTATATTAAATTAAAATATGATAAAAAAACACTTTCCATCACAAATAAAAACACAAAATATAAAGGACAATGTTAAAAACAAAAAAAGAGATTAAAAAATAAATTATGTAAGTTTGCAAATTTACATCAGTTACCAGTTTTAATTTTCACAATGTCATACACAATACTAATAAAAGTCCTAAACTGTTTATGAAAAATAAAGTTAACGGACGGTGGACGGTGTAAGGAGAAGACATGAGTGGCGTCGCATTTCCAGGGAAAACCGTTACGTTGCACGAGCGGGGCGGCGCACGACATAACGGCGGGGGGCAAAACTTAGCTTCGTATCAGTGGAGATTTTATTAATAAAGCTGATCCGCTCTTCTCCACTCTGCTTCAATAGTGTTTCATTACAGATAAAGTTGCTCTGCTCTACTCCGCTCAGCTCCTCTCCACTTCAATGGAGTGTCACCCTTAGAGGTAAAAGTAAATAATTTACTGTGAACTGAGCGTGGGTATACAGTAGTTTTTACGCGACATACTAATGAGATCGCCGCTGATTTGTGGTAAGGGTGACAGTGATTTAGCACGCTTTTTAATGTTTTTCACAGTATTATTAAAGAAATGTAAAGCCTATTAATTAGATGGGAAGGATAGGGTTTGTTTGATATAGTTTTATCGGTATATTTAGAGCGCAGTAGTGTAACAGTAGATAATAATAGGAAGAAAAAAGCAAAACGTTTTTTCATCTTTTCTTTTTGTTGGCGCGGTAATTGTTTATTTATTACTTTATTTTATACTTAATAAACTGAATGTAAGCTACAAATAGTTATTAATTGTATTGTCTATTTTACTCTAATAAAATGAAATTTACATAACAAAACACGGAATATATATTCTGTGGGAGACACAGCCAGAAAAACGTCCTGAATGGAGATGTATGACAAAAATAAAGTAAAAGACTTTAAGGAACGAAGGAGGATTGCCCTTGATAGCAAAAAGGCCATTTTAAAAGCTAGACCAGTATCACCTGAAATTATGTCAACGGGGTCTTGACATGTCCAACGAGCGCACGTGTGCTATAAACAAAAAATAGGAAATCGGTCAAGGGTATCATCATCTATTCCAAGCTTATTCTTTGTTTATTTGTAAGGCTCACAACGTTTTTCATTAAAATTATAATGCTAAAAATACATGTACTTAAGTATAATGATTAAGCATATTAACACACAGCTTGGTGGCGCCAGTGAGCCATCGATCAATCGTTTAACAAGTTAAAGCTATCACACACGTCCATACAACAACCATATGTATGATAATTGTGTTGCTTGGATGAGATGTTAATATGTTGCAGCTTCACGGCCTGAAAATTAACCGCCTCTGTGGTCTAGTGATTAATACCACCAGTCTCAGTCCCAGAGGATCCAGGTTTGGTTCCCAGCAGGGTGTACATGTTTGTGTACTCAGTTTCCTTTTCTCACACATTTCACTGTTCGATTTCTGTTTGGTGTAATACTCCCCTTTATAGTCATCCATGTAACTGTTTAATAACAATTGCTGCATTACAATTAAATTGCAATATACAATTCAAAAGTGAATAAAAAAATAATAAAAATAGATTTGTCTAGCAGTGAACGTCTTTTGGCTGAGATGATGATGATGATGATACAATTCAATTCGCACTACATCACCACTAATTTTTAGGGTTCTGTAGTCAACAAGGAACCCTTATCTGTCTGTCTGTCTGACCCCAGTCTAGCTCATAGACTCTTAGTACTTGAAAGCTGTAATTTGGCATGAATATATATATTAATCACGCCGACAAAGTGATAAAGTAAAATTTTGAAAAATATTTTTTTTTTTGGTAACTTTCTTTACACGTGAAGTGGGGATGTAGTTTTTTTTTCTTGTTAACGCCTAAGTGTGGGCTGTCGTTGGATAGCAATTTCAAAAATATAGCGGGTTTGTAAAAACAGTTTTTTGATTGAGGCATCCGTTTGTGAGATACTAAGCTTTAAAGTGCAAAATTTTGGAAGATACAAGTGCCCCCTTCCAGCTAAATGGTTGCTTTTGGATACATGAAAAAATTCACGGTAGTTGTATATATGACTAAGTTAAAAGGAAAACTATCACAGCTAAGTAGGCTTTACAAGTTTACGAGGAACAGTCGACCAACTTATAAAATGTACTTGGCGCAGTACAAATTCCTCATTGGGAACTACGTAAATAATGTTGTCAGGTGTGTGAAACCGGTAGTATCAACATATAAGTATATGAGCCATCGTTAAGTAAATGATCATAAAAGCCCTCTTCTCAGAGTCTGCATTATTGGGATGGGCTACGGAACCCTACACTGCGCGTGGCCCGACACGCACTTGGGCGGTTTTTCTCGTTAGTTTTGTATCGCTGACGCGATTTTACAGTCACGGGCTTTAAGTTTAAGCCACAAATATTGAATTAACTTTCATAAATATTTAAATAAACCCATATAATATTTGTGCTCATCTGACAATTCTATAATCTATGTGAGTATTGCAAGCAACGAAGACGAACGCGGTGGACGAAAAATGGAAACTTTAATTTAAATTCTAACGGTTTAAGCGTAGTTTTAAAAATCGCTCGGTCCGCGATTGCTGATGTTAAGCAACATTCGCAAAAGCCGGTCATCGGATGGGTGACCAAAATATATCATCTGTAGTTTTTCCGTGCTTCGGAAAGCAGGTAAAGCCGTATGTTTGTATACTGGCTCGGTAACATTCAAAAAGAAAAAAAAATCTATAAATAGGTTTGTAACAGTTCGCTTACTGTTGATAATGGCAATATATGTGTACTTATTAAAATAGCGTTGTGACTAAAATAAATTTATAAATAAAATTCCGGTGTTCTATGTTTACACAATAAGTTTTTTCTAATTTAGTTTATTCGTATGCACGCCAATGTAGAAGATCTAGTGACTGAGATAATAACTATGGGAACACGTTTATGCATGAGCCTGACAACCGCCAGGCCACGAGTCGGGGGCCGGGGCGACATGCGACGCGACTAGCGGATTTTCTCTCCATTGCCATAAGAATAAACTCCTTAGCCATTGCGCGGTCGGAACGTTCACCGCACTGGGTTGAATTAAACAATTTTTGACTTTTATTAGAGTACTGTAGTGGTACTGTATGACATTGTGGAAATTGAAACTTTTACCTGAGGTAAATGGGTCCGGCCGTTATGGTCCCAGTCCGGTTTGCCCCCGGCCAGTATGCACCCACACAGAAAAAGTTATTATTCCGGTTTGCACCCGGCCGCGTTGCCCCCATTTTAAAACTTTAGATTTTTTGGACAAGACTCTTGAGCAAATACTGTTGAAAACAAAAGTCATTTGTTAACTTAGATTTTTTTATTTTGTTTTTTTAAAAACGCTGGACTGGACTGGACTGGACTGGACGAGTAGATCCGTAAAAGTTGTTTCATTTCAATAAAAATTAAATTAAATGTACAACAATAAACATAATTATGCCAACGCTTGAAACTTACGCCAACGCGTCACGTATTAGTGAATTCGCTGGTCGCTCCGCCCGGTCGCCTGACTTGTAGCCTAATACGAACCTAGTACGACAAATATGAATCACTGGCACTTACATAGCACATGCTTTGAACAGCTATTTTGATTCTTACCGCTCTATTACGAGAGGCTTAATGGCATTCTATTAACATTTCAAATGCCAATTAGAGCCGGTTAATGGAGGTCTTTAAGTTGTGATAAATAAATTGTGGCGGCATATTGATTGAAACTTGTATAAATTGGTTCGGTCAGAGCAGTTGTTTTTTTTATGTTAAAAGGAAGCTAACGAACGGGCGGGTCACCTGATGGAAAGTAATCATGGGCGGCCATGGACACCCGCAAAACCAAAGTAATCGCAGATGCGTTGCCGGCCTTGAAGAAGGAGTTGGATCTTGAGGAGGATTTTGTGTCTCAGTAACGTAAAAATGACAGATATGAACAGTTAAACTACTTATACGAAATACTACTTACCCACAACAATTTAGTTATTTAAAAAAAATCGGTGACAAAGCTGAAATGACTTTTCAAAAATAAAAAAAAGTTCATAATAATAGTAGCATGTATAATGATTTATGTATGTATTTTAATTCCACAATATGCAAATACAATGAGAGGTCAAAATCACGAAATATGATAACACCAACTACCATATATTTAAAGGAAAACTGTGTATGTAAATTGTTAATTAAATAAAGTATAATATAAAAGTATTATAAATTATATAAAACGAATAGTAATAATCCCGTTAGTAATATTGTTCTAGTGACTATGTTAGTTTAGAAAAGTATACACAACCCCTAGTAGGTACCTACTAAATAAAATATACATATTAAAGCATTCATACAAAAATGTATTAAAGACAAAATTTTTTTGGTTATCTATCCTTTAATAACTTACGTAGACAGAACTTGTATATACGCGATAACTAAATAGCGAATCATCAAAAGTATCACCCAAGGATCTCCACAACGACAGACGCACAGTATTGTGCTGTAAAGCACAAAACACATGTTTAAAATAAACTTCACGAGCTTGCGATGCTGATTGCGTATAACTATTGGAGGGACATTCTGCATAGTCTCACGACACAATAACAAATTCGCGTTTTGGGATTGGCTACATCATTGTCATTGATTTATTGCCAAACCAATGCTATGCATAACACGAGACCAATGCATGGTTGACATGCTCTTGACGGTAAGGTATGACGACTTTTGTAACGGGTTCGATTTCCGTGCAACTTTACCTTTCAGTGTGAGTTTTGTATACTATCCGTAGTCATTCGAATACGTTTACGAAAACGAAGATTAGTATTTAATATTTTGCCATACAAATTCTCGTTTTCGTTTTGTGATCGAATAGCGAAAGAAACTCGCACTTGGCACCCTGTTTGTGAAACAAAAGCAAGTGTCTCCTTGGCGTTTTTGGCAGATTTTAGTGTTACATTTGTAAGCTAATATTTTCTTGGGAGACCTACTTAAACACAAGATCATCGTACTACCTACAATAGGTATATTTATAAAAATAAATCACGTTACCGTTTTATAAATGTTTAATTATAGCATGAAAACCGAAAATATGTTATGATATTTGTAAAAGTCAGCTCTCAAAAGTAAACTTACATTTGTAAGTTTACAAAAATAAGTATGTTTCAGGTACATATATTAATATTTTTTTTTGTATATCTGTCGGGAAATCAGTTAGCTTACAACGCCAAAATAATAATCTAGGTAAGTACTATTTTACCATACAGAATTCTAGAATATAGAATAGTTGAAAATAGTTGTGAAGCGCTGTGAATGTAAAAAACAGGTATATTAATCTTGTCTAGAGTCTAGAGGTAATAACTATGGTAAAACGTTTACTATAACCTAAAACCTAACCCCTGCGCCTTAGTAGTGATGATGATCAAGTTTTAACCTAAGTTTTTGGAATAAATAACCTAAAGGTAATATTTTCAACAACAATCAAAACCTTATTCTAAATGTACAGAAAAGAGACTTTATAAGAAAAGTAAGCATCAGCATTAAGCATGCATTGAAAGCCTTAATCAGACGTCGAAGCCATGTTGAAGCAAGACTTTATTATCCCGATACACTGCCTTGAATAGGTTGGAAGTAGGCTAAGCCGTTCACCTGTAGACTTAATTTGACTTACTTAGTGAAGACTGGCAAACAATTTCGCAATTACGATACGGCTCTCGATAGGTAATACGTACTTTGAAATTACTTTTCGATACACAACATTCAATTAAAACAGAAAAAGTGGTACAAATATTTCTATGAACGGCATTTGAATTAGTACTCTTTGGTAATCCAGTTTAGGATTTAGGTGTTCCTTACACACATCGCTGACGAAGTGTATTACGCAAGCAAGCATGCATACTACAAGCAAGCAAACAAAGCGAGCAAGCAAGCATACACGAACGCAGCATGCATGCGAGTAAATTATGCTGGGTAACAACCAGTTTATTATACATATAATCAATCTAAAGCAATATTGATTTGTTTTTCTTTTTCCCTTTCTCATATTTTTTGAAATTTATCAGTTAATTATTTTCATTAATACAGGCCGTAGATTCTATTGTTTCTATAGATACCCCAACAACATAGAACAAACACTATACGGGTCATACTCGTGTTCGTTTTCTATGTATATAAATACCATATGAGCCCCTGCAATTGCGGAGAGATATAGCGTCACTCAGCGTCTTCTACCGCTTATAACCAACGACCTCGACCATTTCATCGCGCACAAAGAAATTTGGTGACTCGTTTCTTTGTCGCACTTCCAAAAGATGGACTAGTCTACCAGCAAACGTTTTCTTTCCTATGACATGGGGTCCTTCAAACGAGGCGTGAAGAGGCACCTTGTGGGCCGGCAGGGTGAGGGTGACTGATGCTGCGTTGTTTTCCCGCTGCACCAGTTGTCCTTGCGTCTGGATTCCAATTCCACTTAACATCAGGTGGAGTGAAGTAATTTGTCGAGCTAAGTATTAAAAAAAATACTAGCGATTACTTTTGTTTAGCCAAATGACTCTGCTTTACCTGATGTTAAGAAGAAGTAGAGTCCAGTCCAGATGCGAGGACAGCTCGTGAAGCAGGATTGTTACTCACTAGTCGTCTTCACCAAGCCAACCCGCTGCTGGTTGCTTCTTCAGACCTCTTTTAAAGGACCCCATTCCATTTCATTTTTAGGTGGTGCGACAAAGAAATAATTCACCAAATTTCTTCGTTCGCGACGGAATAGTTGCCACTGAAAATTGGTTACACAGAAGACCAGCATGTGTGATGAATCCATCGCAGGGTGTGTGGTCGTAAGTGATACTGTATAAGATTTGTATGAAACGTTTCATTCCCATGGTAATAACCAATTTAAAAGCTACATTCAAGTTACATATAATATTGTATGAGATAAACCAGTCATTGGTTATATAAGGTTATAAATGTATCTTGATAAGTTAACCTATCCGGTATCGGTACGTTGACATTTTGAAGTAATTTTAATTCCATTGGTGTAATTGTGCGATACAATAAATTCACATGTCCTACTACTATTTAGTACTCAGTACATTTGAGATGATGTAACTGCTATTAAAACATTATTTGTGAAGTCACAAAATAAATGATGACATATTACAACGATTGTGCCTTGTAATTTATGAAAATTGGATATATAATTGCTGTACTATAAAATATTATGATCATAATACCTAAACGTGACTCTGAGCTTAATTATATTAGTATATTAGAGGTTCTTAGATCATGAAATGACTCAGACAGTAGTCACATTTTATGTGTGTCACCTTGAAGTTATTTTAGTATCACCTAAATCATAAACTGTAACAAGGATGATTAAAAGGTCTAACGAATGGATACTTCTTTTAATTTGAATGAAATGTCGATTTTTGGATAAATATTTAACAGTAACTCGTACTTATTCAATAATTGGCTTATTGACATCGCCTCGGTAGCCAAGTGGAGCACGCGGCGCGATACCTGAAAGTCTCGAGTTCAATACCCAGTTCGAATAAATTGTGTTTCGGATTGTTTCGATACATAGCCCAATTTGTAGTAATGACTTGAGCTCAATGATGGAGGCCTTTGCCCAGCAGTGGGACAGTCATAGGCTATTACTTTACTCATTGGCATCACTTTATACCTGTATCAAGTTTGCGATAATAACAGTTGAAAGGTTTGTTTAAAATGGAACTCGAAATTTAAATGGAGTACAAAAAACCGAATACAACCAAGTAGGTATGTAGTACCTTAAAATTATGCAAGCTTTGTGAATTCACTTACATTCACAAATCAGACTTCCAGAAAAACAAGTCACATGATTCTAGAATCGATGCAGATCTACAAAAGTGAACCTTTCTAAAGTGCAGAAACCATTCAGCAGAATAATTCAATTGCTTCTAAACTGGTGCCTGGAATCAGGGCAATCTATCCAGTATTTAGGTCAAGACGTAAAAAAACTAGAGCAGTGATTTACATTAACTTTACTTTACACTGCATTTAGTGTTCTGTCTGCACTTTCGTCAAGTGCCCCGCATTTAAGAAGTTTCTGAGCGAACTATTTATTTTGATCATTTGAATAAGAGTTCTTACTTAATTGCACCCTTATGATACGTAAGATGAACGTAGAGATGCCTGTACTTTAGCCTATCTAAAACTGTCAAATTTCTTCAATATATGTTCAACTTTAAACCATATTCAAAAAGTTCAAAATCTTTTGACGAAATTTGACAGTTTGTGGTATTGTCTTCTAAGTTTATGGTAACCTGATGTGCAGGGTGTGTTAATTAATTTTCGGAGTATGCTACTGTTGAAATGATAATAACAGATCACAGTACTCGGTGTCTTGATATTTTAATTTTTTTTTGACCAAAATCTCCTGTTTCAAAATTGGTAATTTTTGGTTTTCTGTATCAAAGCACACCATATTTGTTTGACATAGATATCAAGAATCGTGTGACTTACTTCGTTTAAAATAATGCTAGGGACCACAAATCTACGTGTCAGTGACATAAGGTTTAATCCAGCTCTATCTCTCTCTGACTAGTAATCACTTCAAATTTCTTTAACCAAGCAAAAAAAAACATAATGCTAAAGAGGCAAAATATCCACTACTTGCGTTTAGTGCTAAAAACAAGCCGTTAAAAAGTTCTAAAATAGTCTATGTCTTACCACCATCAGCCACGCGAGTAATCATGCGACTATTATTTTAATTTTGTTTGTAATTGGGTCCATTATTGCTTGGCTATAATTTTCCCTTCAAAAGTAAATGCTTTCCCCTCGTTTACTGCACGCAAACATGTGATGTTTAAAAATTTGCTAAAACATTTTTTTATTTGCTGTTATCTTTTTCTAAAAAGATCTACCCAATTTTAAAACGGAGTCACATTCTATTTAATCATCCTACAAAATGTTTTTGTTTCGTTTATATAATTTTAACGCAAATTTTGTTGCGAAACAAATTACAAAAACACAAATGTTGAAAAAATTTCCACGAGCAGAATTCGAACCTTAATTTTTCGAATTAACATCTGATCATGATATTTTAATGACGGTAGTTGTTGACATTAAATGGGCGCCTTTGGCTTTCAAAGTAAAAAGTAAATAGTGTTGAATAATTTCGGTGGGCTGGTTAGAACCACGATAGCTAAATCGGGGGAGCACCTGACTCGGTATGTCAGAAGGGTGCAGGTTCGAATCCAGCTCGTGGAAACATTTTCAACAACTTTTTCATCATCCTACCTTTTAAATTAAGGTTTTTAACATTAATACCTTCGATTGGAATGTATTATATTTACTCAGTACCCAATATTACAGGGTATGTCTAGTAGATCTTGATCAAGGGTTTCAGCGTTGTTAATATGAATCATTTGTTTTATTATGTTGAGTGGCCATAAACGCCTTGGTAGCGGAGTGGGAAAGCATGCACGATAGGTTCATAATCAACCCGCCTTGGGCACGCGTGGTGATTCAGCGAATACCCATCAAATAAAGTGATGACTTGACTTCAATGATGGAGACCTTTGCCAAGCAAAAGAACAGTAGGTTTAATATAGGCTTACTTACTATGTTGCATTAAGGATTTCTGCTAATCTCTTTAGATATCGTACGGTTACACATTATTGACAGCAATCCGAAACCAATACGCTAGAATATCAAACGACACCGTCATGGCTGCACAAAATAAGAAGACAGCAGAAGGTACGCTTCATACAAACGCGCTCGAGCAACGCACACATAGACTCATGGACACGGAATCTCGCAACAGCTGCGCTCGGGCTGGTTTAAGATGATTGGAGATTTTGATTGTTGATTTCCGTGTGCGTTGCTCGAGCGCGGGGCTTCGTTCCCACTCTACCCGATATGATAGAAAGTACAGCCCGAATGAAAAACATTTAAACGGTATAAAACTGCTTTAAATACCAACATTTTTATTACTAATTACAACAATAAAATAATAAAAATAATCTTTTTAATCAAAACCCTTAAATACTAACACTATTATCACAAAATAAAATTTACTTATCATGCAAAATCACAGAGTATCTTTGTAATAAGCATACCTCCTGGGTCTTTTTATGTTGTGTCGACAGTGAGATCAGAAAACTCGTTATTATTATATATTGCAGTCGATCGGGACCGAATTTCGCGGACCATTGGATAAGAAAAGCAAACAATCTACGCCTTTATATTGTTTGGGCGAAGTCAAAGCGAATTTGTTATACGCAAGTGATTTGCCGCGAGTGATTTGGTAATTAAAATTGCCGCCCTTGCAGAAGAAAATAATGGACAGCTTCACGCTGTTCAGTTTTATTAGATGCCTCTACCTTCTGAATAGCTCAGCCTCTAAAGTCTTAAGTTTTGGGTACATTTTAAGTGCTCACCAAAATAATTTTTATACCCTAATATACACACATCAGAATAATTGCACGTTTTGTATATATAATATTATTTTCGCTTGCCAAAATGGATTAATTCTCACCAAATATTGTTTTACTAAAACAGTAACATTGATATCAACAATGTTTACACTATTATTCAAATGATTGAGGATACTAGCAGCTCTACTCCTGTAGGTCACGTGATAAGTTAGAAATTTAAGGTTATTTTTTTTAAGGAGGTTATTTTTTTTATTAGACAACAAGAGGCAAAATTTACCAAATTTAAACTCGAGGCATAAAATATTGATATTGTCTATTTGGTGACAATATAACATAGTATTTGGTCTGAAATGCAGTTAAAAGGTATTCATATATTTTTAAGACATTTAATAAAAATATACATTGTATTCTTTTTATAATATTTTAGGAAACACAATTTGGTGATCATTTATCCATTTTGGTAAGCGTTTTGAATTTTATTAGTAGTAAAATTGATACATTTTTGGTAGGCGTTTAAACACAAACCTTAAGTTTTTATCTAGTGTATACTAAGGTATAGTATGGTATTGTATAGTATATTTACGTAGTACTCACTATTATACTGTGGTATAGTATAGTATAGTATAGTATAGCTGGTAATTATATCCAGTGGAACTGTAACGTGGTCGTTCACTAATAAATAACGATTATAGTTATTACTAATAATGCACTCTTAACTCGTATGCCCGACAAACAATTGAACTTCTAAAGTGTCTGGGTTTTGTAGAAGTCAACAAGTCCCATCCTAAAAGCTAATAAGCTCGTGTCAGTTATTGGTTCAAGTCCTAATGCCTTGAACTTGGACCATATGAGATATGGAGGGAGATTAAACCACGATTTCTCACATTCAACCCGAGCATCTATCCGTTATCCGAATACCGGACGCCTTATAAACATATAATATTAAGGTTTCTTATCTGTTGATAAAAAACCGACTTGAAATAGACTGAGTTGGAAAATAAGTGTATGGTCGACCAAGTGAAAAGCGGGAGTCACAACCTATCAATGCTTCCAACCAAAGGGTCTTGGTTACTGATCCGAAACCCAATATGACAAAAGTCACTTAGCTTTCACAAATTAGCAACCTTAAGTACTAAAAACTGCGCTGCCGAGTTCCTTTATAATTTAATTTTTCAATTGATTAATAGAAAATTAGTTTTTTTATTTTCAAAATATAGTGAAATTTTAAAAAGGTGAAAATTGTCCCCTTACACTTTTTATATAGGTTTTTGACTCAAATTTAGCTTGGGTCAGTTGTCTAATCAGTCTATGATAAGAATGTATGTTACCTCAACACACTCTCTCACTCTAACAATTTTCTGACGATTTGCTCAAAATAGGTAATGATAAATTTCAAGTCAGAAATGACATGATCAATCTTATAATGTTTTGGTGCAAATATTTAGTAACATTACCGCTTAAACACTAAAATAGTTTCAAGAAAGGGCTTTGCTATCACCCATTAACAGCAAGTTATAATGTGATTTACTGATTGATGAATTCATTCTTTCAAGATTTGAAGCATCATCATGAATATACTACTCAGCTGACACATTAGTGCATAGGTAGAAGACATTATCCATCAAAATTTTTCAATTCTTCGACGCCTACTGAATTCCGTTGTATGAATTAATATTAAAAGTAGGCTCCCTATAATATCACTAAGAAATTGATATCCACCTAAACTGTGTACCTAACAGTACAAGACTCAAACTATATATTAACTAGCTGCGGAACTAGTGAAACTGTTTTTGTACCAAGAATTACGATGATACACTCAGCCACCGGCATAATAGAAAAAAATAGCAAGCTGAAGTGGCAATGGGCGGGGGCATATTTGTCGTAGAGCCGATAGCCGTTGGGGCAGACGTGTTCTCGAGTGAAGACGCTCAAAGAGTCGTGTGGGCCAGCTACCCGCTCGCTGGACCGACGAAATGAAAAAGCCGGCCGGCGGGAAGTGATTGGGTGCGGAGGGCGGAGGATTGGGTGTGGTGGCGATCTATCGGAAAGGCCTTTGTTCAGCAATGGACTTTTGCAGGCTGAGGATGATGATAATGATGACTCGGAACTGCCAATTTAATTAACGTTTGGAATGACTATTACTAACCACAAGGTCAAACTTCAAAATTGCTGGAACTGTTTTAATCAGTCAAGGGTTTGCCCTGGCAAGTGTAATATCTGAAATGTTCGTTTATACACGTGATCAGGCAGAACTTGAATGCTGTATACGAAGAAATATTTAAGTTTGTTTTTATATACACACGCCTGCATATTAACCTACCACAAACTGTCAAATTTCCTCAATAGACTTTAAACTTTATGCCTTATACATATGGTTGAAAATTTATTGAAGAAATTTGACAGCTTTAGATAGGTTGATGTGCAGGCGTCTGTACCTACGTCTATTATGTTCTTTACTTTTTTTAATATTTCGAGGAGGACCGCGCCGCGTGGGACGGGACGGGCGACCAGCCTCACACAGCGCTGCTCTAGTAAGGGAAAAATCACGACGCGCGGGCGTTTGTGACGTGCTCCTGCTTGACGCAGCGGAAGCCTTAGGCTAATTTTAAGTGTAGAAACGTTTGTCCTTTTCTACGTCCTTATAGAAAGAAGATATTTCAAATAGACGCAGGTAGTTGGAAGGCTGATATTTTTTTAATTATTTTGTATTATTTTTTGGTATGTACGTCACAATAGAATTTTTTAATTAAAAAACTGCATGGCAAATATATATTAATTTAATAATTATGTCTAAGTAACTGCAGATACCCTTTAGGTCTTTTCATTATGACCACACATATCTGATACATATTGCATACGTACAGTTTGCCCGGAGTCCTCAAATACTGAGAAACTGTCTATTTACCTCTAACTGTCGGGCCTTACCATTCTGCTAACATTGTTACTATGGCGACAGACTTAGTCTTGGACGCGATGCGCGTGTCGACATGTTGACAACACCTATGACGATCTAAAATTTAACTGAGTAGGGCTCCTACTAACGTATCGACTGATTTGCGAGAAATCAGCTTCCGACTAATACAACAAATTTTAAGAAAACACAAAATAGAACTTAGCCCGATGAACTCTACGAATAGATAGATCTTTCTAGAAATCGGAGATCAAAGCATGTGCAGATAAAATTGCGAAACAGTGCTCTGAAGTTTGTCAGTACATTCAACCTCCTGTCTGGATTAATAAACACGCTACTGTTCAGGCGAACCATCAAATCTCGTACTAACTATATTAATGTAATGTTTTTTCTTTATAAACAAAATTTTGTTTGATGTTTCCAGATATTCGTTTAGTGACTGAATCATATTTTCTACTAGTGTTTTATTAGTATTTAACAACCTCTGTGATCCAGTGGTAAACCACCGGTCTCAAACCCGGGTTCGGTTCCCAGCAGGGATTTTATTGTACTAGGTTTGGTTGACGGTACTGGTTTTAAGTTTGCTTGGCACCATCTTGTCAAAGTATGTTCTATTAATACTTGTTTTGTTAAGTAATCAAACAGAGATAAGATAGCCAGTTCCGTTACCATCAGGTAAATAAAGTCACTGCGCTTCCCTGTTATTCTCTATAGAAGAATCTCACCTTTCTCTTTAAAATGTTGAAAAAATTTCCACGAGCGGGATTAGAACGCGCACCCTATGACATACCGGGTCTAGTGCACTACCTACTATGCTATCATGGCTCTAACCTAAACCTTAACCAGCCAAAATTAATCAACATTATCTACTCTTATTTTGTAAGCCAAAGGAGCCTTATTCAATGTCGATAAATATGTCATGGGGTGCGAGTTCGAATACCGCTCGTGGTAATTTTTTATAAACACTTTTCAATTTGTTATTTTTTGCAATAAAATTAGCGTAAAATTATATTTAACCATAACAATATTACTTTTTATTTAAATGAAACTTTATCGCAACCAAAGCGCGCAAACCGAAACGCCATTGAGATTACTCTTTGGGAAAAAAAATAGTAGGCATTCAAAAATAACTAGACTTTTGATTAACACAGTGATTTGACGATATGATGCGCTCCAGATGTTAGACTTCTACTTTCAGATTATAAAAACACATGCCAAGGTTTGGCTTTTTATCATAGTGTTGCGACGATTTGTCATACGAATTGTATACTTGTAATAATTGTATTTTGTTTTGAATAATGGAATATGCTTGGTTGCTTCACATTAGTAGGTATTATATTTACGTATGTAAATCGTATTTCTTACCAAGTAAAGATACATACATAAATAAATAAAACGTTTTTTGATGTAATATGGTTTTTCCTTATAAGGCAAACATTTTCGAATTTTTGCTGAAATTTTCAATTTTTCGTCACAGTCAGCCCGCATTAGTCCACAGCTGGTCATTGGGCTCTCTTAAAGAAAGAAAGAAAGAAAAGACATTTATTGGAATCACATAACAAAACACACAATTAAACATACAACATGTAACAAAAAGAATAAAAAAGAATAACAATTAACATTGCGCCCTGTTATGTAATGCCAAAATTGTGCACAGCTCAGTAGGTACCTATACGCAGCAAGAAGGGCCCGCTGCACTGGTATTCTGTTGTACATAGTAGTGACATCATGAAAAAACAAATCGATTTTAGATTATCTTACATAAAATAAAAACACGAACATAAAATAACACGAATAATATGTATTAACAACAAAACGAATATACAATGACACAAATGAACATCAATAACAAAACGCCTAGGCGCAAAACTGACTGACAGTGACAGCAGCAGTACAAAGAAATGTTAATTGATTGACAAAAGCAATCGTTGTTTTTTTTTAAGGCTTTCAATGCGGTTCTAAAGGATCGTAATGTTTCACAATACTTAACGTGTTTCTGTGTGCAAAAAACAGGACAACAATTCTATCAATAAATCTTAATGCATACCACTGAGGAAAATCATCGGCACTTCTTTATCGTTAGCTACTGTTTCAGTCATCAGTCTATAGACGTCAAAGTCAAAGAAAATTCAAAGTCTATTGAGCACATTTGACAGTTTGTGGTAGTCTGATGTGCAGGCGTGTGTGTACATGGGGAGGTTGGACCGTACGTTGGTCCAATGGTTGGCCGTTAGGTTTCAAAGACTGGGTATCTTACGACGGTGACCGGCAACAACGGCTTAACGTGCCTCACGAAGCACGCAGAAGCTATTTGACCTTGCAAAGTATGTTTACTTTGCAAGATTGCAACTTTTATTTCTTAACGTGTGTTTTGGTAAAATTGTTGGGTAAAAAGCAAGTTTGTTACTAAATAATGATGTGAATGTCAGCAACTGTAGGAAACGATTGGTCACTGGGAGAGTGACCATGCAAACTTTGGTTCTTATGCATCTTTACATGTTTTAAAGCTTAGGTACTCTCGATTATCGAGTGGTGAACCCTCGGCCCGATATTCGTGTCTTGGGTTCAATTCACAAGTCAGCCATTTTTTTCTGATTTTTCTGTGCATAACCCATCTGCAGGTCTGTGATTGATTTTTAAAACGGATTTGACAAAGTGTACTATTAATATTTTACATAACTAAATCACTAAGCTAAAACCACTTGACTTTTTTATATTGTAGTATTATTTTCGTCTGCCCTTGATCATCGTATATTTTTAAATTATAATAAATGACTACCATTTATCAGTCTTCGCTATCGTTACGTTTCATTTGACGATTTGCCAAGTGCAAATTGAGAGTAATATTTTTAAATTCAATTGCTCACTTCAAAATGTGTTTTATTGCTTTTTCTCGTCTGGTTAGTTTAGGCGGAGCAATCTTTTTGACATCCAATTTAGATAAGGATTAAATTAATAATTTTTGTATTTAAATGTAAATCTGAATTTATGTAGGTACTCAATTCGCAAAAGTGTAAATCGATAAATATACCAAGTAGTTTGTAGTAGGGCACGGAGACACGCACTAGTGCGTGATGCCGTTCCCTTTAGAAAACCTCCGAAGGTGCTTTGTGTAGACACTGCTTGAGTTTCTCGCCACCCCCAAAAAAACCAGGTGAACCTGAAATTGCCGCCTGGGGCAATTAGCAAACTCACTCCAGTAAATTATTCCTAATAATATAAAACAATAAATTAAAAATAAAAGCCATTTATTTTCCTGCACAACGTGTTGTTGTATTCTTAAAAAAAGTTAATATCGTCGGTGAGATCAAAGGCCTAATGGGAATCTACCATGAGAATCATCTTAAATCAGTCATAAAGTCTTTGAAACATTAAATTGGCCAAGTGGGTCACTGGTTTTGTTCTTACGAAATCGAGTTGATGCAAACGTAAGTAGGTATGTAGCTATTTGACGTACACATTATATGCCTTCTGTGCAGGAAACGATGACCCCCATCGATATTGTTAATACAAACATGTTCGTTAAGGCGAAGTTCTTATCTCATAGATAATAAAGTTCTTATCTAAGAAGAAAAGTGAAAGATTCTACAAACAAAGTCATGTCAGACTATTGGCGTAAACCTATTGCTTACACAAGTACATTAGCTTTCTGCAAAGCAGCACAGGAATGCATCACGTACTATTGCATGATGCCATTCCCTCTATAAGACCTCTGACGGTGCTTCGTTTCACACGGTTTGAGGAACCCTTTAAAATTCTCGCAGCCTTCAAAAAAGTGTGGTGACGCTGAAAATGTCGTCTGAGCGAATCAGCAAGATGGGGACCTGTGCTAAACAGTGGGAATATGGAAAGTGCGTCTCTATAACAGGGGTTTCTAACATATTAGGGGATAGGAACCCTTGCTGAGTTTACCTGTTGGTTTCATATGTACAAGGTCTCCCAGCCCTGTAGACTTACGAACCGATGGCATAGAGAGCTTCATTATTCTAGCCTTATCTGAACAAAGCATTTTGAATTACTTTACTATAACATCTGTCAATAATATCACTGATTTCATGAGTATAGAGTCATGACATCTCGTCTTTGACTATGTTATCGATGTCGAGAGTCATATTCGTAGTAGTTACTTTGTGAATGTACAGAGAATATTCATTACTAAGCCTTGAGATCACTCAGGGATCTCACTCTTATTAAGAACAAACATCAGTTTGTTCATAATCTGTGTTTCTTATTTATTTTCATAATGGAAACCATCTGGTCGCATAAAAACGAATTCTATTAATCGAAACACGAGATTTGCAATGAATGTTGTATTTTTATTAGGGTAGTTATTTAAACTGTTGAAGTGCAGTTTGTAAAATAAGGCTATGTTCACCTTATTTCATAATCATCATCAACATCATCTCTGCCAAATGACGTCCACTGTTGTACAAAGGCCTTCCCCATGGCTCTTCACAAAAACCGATTTTTGTTATTTTTTATAAAAGGAGATTGATCATGGTCCATAGAAAATTACCCCAGGCTCTCAGAAAATAAATTGAATTGATATTAAATGTATCTCAGAATTTTCGTAAAAATAGGTAAAATAAATCTAAAAAGTCCTCAACTCCGAAATCAGAGGCTTTTTCAACACTTTGAAAAATTGCCTACAGTGTTTTTTTAGGCGTATTATTTCATTATGCGTATTTTTTGAAAAAGTTTTATTCCAATTGATTATTATCAAATATATACCTATCAAAAATAAAGTAGACAATAATAAGTAATAAGGTGAAATAAAACAAAAATAGTAGTTAATCTTTTTATTACATAAAATAATCGCAAATGTTATTTCTCAATTATAAGCACACCATCATCTATGCGTGCCTAAGGGTGGTAGTTTTTTTATATTTTTTTTGTTTTTGTTGTTGGTGTTGGTTGTTTTTTTAAATAAAAGGAACACACACATTACTTATTTTAATTTTTAATTTATTTAGGAATATTTAGTTATTTTAAAGTACTAGTTGCAGTTTGGTATAGTTTGGTATAGCGGAGGTTTTATATAAAAAAAATAAACAAAAAAACTTAAAAATATGCAAAAGAAAATACTGCACCTTATCAAAAATTCTGGGCAACTTTAATGTGTTCGCCACTGATTTCGGGCATGCGGTCTTTTTAGATTTACCTTACCTAATTTTACGAAAATTCTGACGTAAGCTCATTTGGACCGGTCCTGGGGCTCAGATGACCGGTCGCCTTTGTATATTTCTTATTAAAGGCAACGCAGGCGCATTAACAAATACCTTACAGACTAACATACATAGTAGGAACATAAAACTGTCTAACACACTGCTTAACACATTTACTGCCAAATACACGGCGCCGGCGCCTTGGAGACATATTAGAAATTCAATTGTTTGTCATTTCAAGGCAGTGAATGTGTTAAGGATTAAGGCCAACTAGGATAACGTCTGGGTGACCGAGAGTGGCAAACCTTGGCGCAATATCTGGAGGTCTTGGGTACAAATCCCAATTAGGTCAACTTGCTCGGATTTTTATGGTGGATGGTTTGTGATCACTGACCCGCATTAAGATCCTTATCATCTGTAGCGAAGACTTCATTCTTTGCGCAGTAGAACAGTTCCTTATACTTTTTTAAATTATAAATATCTTGCTTTATATAATTTCGTGTCTCCAAATTGTGAACCCCCCACTAAACACCAGTTATCGCTGCGTTTTCACCGGTTCGGCTCGGTTGAGCGTGGCTCAAATTTAATCGTTCGCCTAACTAAATGCCAGAGGGAGCTCAGCACACCGGAAGTGATAAAACATTAATGGCGGTCGCTATTAGCATCCGCCTGAGAAAATGATATACGGCAGACACTGTTGCTAGTTCAGCCTTTTTTGCGTTTACTCAAAATTCTGACTGCATTTTAAATAAAATCTTGCGGCGCAAAGTCGGTACAAAATTGATACCACAAAAGTTTTTAATGATTGAACGGAATTGGATTGCGTGCTTTTTATTTTATGACTCGTACTATAGTCTGTAAAAACACAAGGAAAACCATAATAGGGTTTGATTAATTTAATGTTATATTACATATTTTTAAACTGTCAAGGTCACTACATGAGCGTAATAAAATTATTAACGGGAATCCCGTTTATAATCACTCTAATACACGGAAACCATTTGAGAAGATATTCTAAGCTTCACGGCAGCATTATCTTAATTACTGGTTAAGACCAAGACCCAGAGATCCCGGGTACAAGGGTACGATTCTCAGCTGTTTGTCCGCCCGGATAGCTAGTTAACCGTCAAGTCGTGGCAGTTAGGAATTTGAAGATTGATGAGGACTTGCTAGGCTGTAAAATGTAAGATTAAATACAGAAAATAATTTATCGGAGGTTAACTATATGAGGTCATGGGAGCATACCGCATCTGGTGTATTCCTCAACTAGCTACCACCATCTTATCTAAATATGCCGCCATAACATCAATGTTTATAGAATTGTGTTTCGGCGGTTGGAAATAAGATAGACAGTGCTAGTAAACATGGAGGATTCATGAAAAAAAACCATCTGAAACTCCAGTCCACTATGATAACTATATGATAGATAACATAAAGTATAATTTGCCTATATTAGTCCCTATTACAACTCTTTTTTGAAATGTTTACAGCATCACAGAACAGGCATGCAACCTTTTTTGTAGACCAAAGCACTAAGAATTGAAACAAAGATTGTCAAAGATGACAAAAATCACATTCTCAACTGCTTCCCAACATTTTATAAACGTAATTTCATCGCAGCAACCTCTTTTGTGGCTTATGAAGTTCCCCCAAGTTTTATTGCTTATGCTAATGCTGGCCCGTGGACGATTGTGGCGTTTGAAACTATTATTTGTTGTTAACTTAGTGCGACAACTGTTAGATTTATGGTTTCGAGACTAGATTCTCTGTGCATTGGTCATTGATGTTAGTTTATCACGCGATGGTTGGTGGTATATTTTAATTCCAAAGCCAAAAGGGCTTTGTTGTGTATTATTTTATTTTAACATCAATGTATTACAAAATATTTCGTGCCGGATATTGTAAAAATATTGAAGAATAATTTTAAAATGTTTTACATTTTTAAACTTTTGCGCTTTTTTTAAAAACAAAGAATTGTAATTGGAATAGGTAGGTATCAGAGGCATACCATTTTTATATCCGACGTTTCGAACTAATTGCACCGGCCGAGGTCATAAGTTGACTCAACTGATCTTATACAATATTAAATGAAGTTTATAATTTTAATATGACATTTACGAAGTAAAAGTTGTTCGTGAACTAGATAGACGGAGAAAAATAAGATGCTTAAACTAAATAAATGTTTAAAGACTACCAATTTTCCATTTGAATAATTTGTAATCCACCATTTGCGATACAAGTCATTTGTGTTACCATTGTAACAAACAAGATTGAGCTTAATTTATAACCAAGAAAAGGTCAAATTCTAACAGAATCATGAATAAAAACGATTAGTTTTACACAAATGAGTCATTCCTCAGAATCCAATTCACCAAAAAGGTTTCAAATCGCGTTCTAACAAGCCAACAAATTGGTAAATGGGAGTTATTGATCCCAAATGGACCGCTTTGGCTATCACATGTCTTAGTTTTATCTTTTTAGAGTGATTACAGATCGTTGGGATCTGTGCCTAGTGGTGTAACTACGCGTATTATGTTTTTTTATAGATTATACCCTTATTACATTAATGTATGATATTTAATTAATATGAATGTGCATTTCTGTGCCAAACATTGCTTTTTTTCTGTCAGTGTTTATTGTATTTATTTTTAGTATTGATAGTTGTTATAGTTGTGTGTAAATAATTTTTAAAGAATTGTAATTAATTATAGGGTTTTAACTTGTTAATTTTATAATTTGCTGGTGTGTTGGAAACCTTTTCTGTTAACCTGAATGTGTTTGTAATAAATAAATAAATAGAAAAATTACATTTATTATCAGGAAAACAATAAAGAAAATATAGTGTAGGTACTTAATAATAATAATAATAAAACAAAAATAAATAAAAACAACCACTGCTCAATCAAAAAGCCCTCCCCACGCCATTCCAGGTGCAAAGGTGCCCAACACACATGCCGCGTTTCCACGTTGAACAGCGATAGATATAATAAGAATAAGCTGCATATAACAAAAAAGGACTTACGTTAAAAAAATGTATCTAATTAGAAACAGTGCTATAAAAAAAACACGAGTGGGATTTCAACCCGCTTATCGGGTACCCTTTGATCTGGTACCCGGTCAGGTGAATTGTAATTTGTAGTTCCAAATTGTTTGTTCGCTACAAAATAATTAGGTAGGTAACCATATTTACACGTACTTAATGCAAAAGTTTAATATAATTTAGGGGTATTTACAAGAATATTCTAGCAGAACCAACTTCGGAAGCTGCAAAATATTTGGTGGACTGTATGTAACATCTCTGAGTCCCTTTCCTGTCTATTGTATAAGTAGAGTAAATTACTGATTATGGTTAGGGTACGATGAAGCTGGCATGTCTATGAAAGACAAATGCCTCTAAATAGAATAAGATAACAAAAAAAACCTGTAGGGTAATGCCACCAAAAAGTACGCACTACCAAAGAGTACGTATTCCTATACGCATTTTTTTTCCTATTTACACGTAAATGGTATTAATAAATACTACGCGCCATATTGACTCTATGAACACATCATGTCACAGGCAAGTCGTTACTATTATCATTATCATCATCATCAGCTCATTTTATGTCCCCACTTCTGGAGCACGAGTACGAGCCTTCCTGGATGGATAGGGAGTACGGGCCATAAACTACCACGCGGGCCCAGTGCGGATTGGTGGTTGTTAACGACTGCTAATGCAGCCGGAACCAACGGCTTTACGTGCCTTCCGAATTTTTTTTTTTTGGAGATAGATTGCTGTTTGCCTCTTCGGCATTTTCAGCTTCACCGGGCTTTTTTGGGGGCGGCGAGGAACGTAAAGGGTCCCTCAAGCCGTGTGAAACGAATCACCTTCGGAGGTTATCTAGAGGGAACGGCATCGCGCACTAGTCCGCGTCCCCGTGCCCTACTAGATTCTCCGAAGGGTTTGGATCGGATCGGAGTCTTCCGAAGTACGGAGGAGCTCGAGATGATAAATTTTGGTCAACTATCCGATGACCGGCCTTTGCAAAAGATGCTTAATCTCAGCACTCGCAAACTGGGCGCGTTAACCACTGCGCCATAAGCTCCTCAACACATTTAATATTATTCAATAAGTAGCAATGCGGTACTCTTTGGTAGTGCGAGCTCTTTGATGGCTGTACCCTACTTTGCCCAACCTGTTTGAAACACAAGACTTCCAGAAATCAAGCCGATCTCTTTGGCACTCGGTCGCCGAGGTGTTCAAGAATAAAATCTTTAGAATTATATATTATACATTAGGTACGCTTTGCGGCTGTAGCCGGACCATTGAATACGGGACCCAATGAAAATGAACTCGTTGCCGGTTCAGAGCTAAGTGTTATTATGGTCTATAAATTAATCAAGGCGGCTTGGCAATGCCCTGATCAACGTCTGTGTACGTACACATTTGAAGTTTTCTGAACTCTGTGTGTCTACAATTTTGTTTATTACGTAACCTTGCTTGTCATTACACAATTTATCCAATGGGTAGCATAGGTAAGTACCATGTTGCTTGAAGCTGTGTCGGTACATGGTTTATTAGGATATTTTTTTCTTTTAATTATGTAGTTTTGATTTTACATAATTCTACATAATATAATAATATTATCAACACCATCATTAGCTTATAACCGTCGCCATGCTGTGCACATACCTTCTCACGTGAACAATGACATAAAGGAAAATGAAGCCTTGAATCATACGCTGGTTTAATGGGGTTAGTGGCTTTAACGTGACAGGAATCCAATTTGTCGTAGCATCATAGTTTTAAGTATAAGTTTTTTGTAAGAAACTAAACCCAACTGCGCTACATAGAATAAACGTTTTGAATTGGAATTTTTATTTGCTATCTTTTTCTCAATAACCGGGATCTACAGCAGGAGCTCGTGATATTTTTATTTGGTCACCCATCCAGTGACTGATTGGCTATTGCGTGACTGCATATTAGTACCCTTTTTTCGGTTAACGAGTTTTACATAGGTATCTTTTATCAAAAGAATATGATAAGCAGATCGAAAGTGTTAAAAAAAAACAGAATTGTAATAAGCTAAACAGTTGAAACTCAAAACACTTCCAGCCATTTCTATAGACGTTTGTGTCACTGTTTGAGTAGAGTTCACGTAAACTTCAGAAAAACAATATCCGTCACACAATCACTACTAAGCACAACGCTAGCTTTTGTTTATGGTCCAATGAATAAAGCTTACAAACAACAGAAGAGGAGCTGAATGAAAAGGTTCGCAGCAGTAACTAAGACTGTACAAGCACAGCCGTTGGGCTAAAATCCGCTTAGTGACATGTGCGGCCAAACGGAGCCAATTTCCAGGGAGCAGAAGCGCGGATTTATGTGGGAATCGTTCCAGTTGTCTAACCTCAAAGTGTTGGCATTCGGGAGTGGATGCTTATTAGAAAATATTGGACGCTGTGCCCACCTACTGGTTATTCTGACCGCGTTTGAGGACTTGTGGGTCTACATTTTCGATAATGAGCATAATTATATTCGCCTGATTCGCAATTAAGAATGTTGCCGACTAACAGATGCCCCTGCGGCTGCCAGCCGGATTTGAATCCTAGCGGGTTACATTTGTTAGCTAGCTACTACCATTTGTAGCTAGCTACTACTCGTACGAATTTTGTTCAGAGTATGTCGCCATAACTATGTGCAACGAGAATTGAGTTAGCTTGATATTCAGTTAGGTAACTGGAGCTGTCTCCAGTAACCTATCTGGATATTAGGCAGTGGACTATACGTGTCCACGGGGCAACTCACTTGAGACACCAGTCTTAAGAGTTCCGAATGAAGAATACGCTTCGGCGCGTCCTGATCTGGTGTTATGACCTGATGCAGATGGTCCCTTGTGCGAGTTAGTTTGCTTGCGCAAGGTTGTCTGACACCTACTTTTTGACCTGACGGTTGGTGGGGGGTTTCAGTACAAACATTAAATTTGTGTATAGCAGGGTTGTAGCCACAAGTAGTCAGAAGCGTAAAGACAATTTAAGAGAAAAGTAACATGTTCTCCATTGATTGATGGTACCGGGTGAAGTAAGCTGCCATCAGCTTTGACATCTATTATAATCAGAAAACCAATGAATGGATTAATTGTCTTTCTGGTTGTTGAGCATAAGTATAATTTACGATATTAAAGCTATATTTTGATGATGCTTTGTAGCGTTTGAAGTGTCTGAAATACTTGTATGGATAGGAGACAGCATATTATTTGGAGCTCGTTGATCTGTTACTAATGTTGTCTACAACATTTGTAGTTCAATAAATTGTAAGCGTGCAGAGTCCAACTTCAACTTATATACATTGAACCGTAGAAAGCCATTGCTTTTTTCAAGTTTCATGCAGCTTTTACAGAAAATATTGACATTCGTTTATTTCTTTAACACAAAAAAGTATAAACTTGGGATTTGTGTCCTAGATTTGTTTATTCCGCTCTGGGTCGATACGTAATTGTATTTCGTGGAGCGATGGAAAATAACTGTGCCTAGAATTTGTTAGGTACGCGTCAGTCAAATATATCTTATTCGACAGGTGACTTTACAGACGGGCTTGGGCGACCACATAAAAAATCTTTACTACGTATTTTGGTGCAGCAGGAAAATCGGAAATTGTGAGTCTGATTGGCTTGTGCTTGTAAATTTTTATGATTGGACATACTCACGTTTGGTTGCGTCGTTTTTGATAGTTTTGTTTTGTCGTCGTTTAGTATTTAACGTTATCTTTATTATACCTCAACGGGAAGGTTTGTTTTTAAATAAAACTTAAAGACCAGAGAAAAGTATGCTAGAAAATACAATGTAGTGCAGAATAGTTCTATGGATGTGTGTCTGCTGATCCTATCGTACCTAGTATGTACTATTTAGTAGTGCGTACTCTTTGGTTGCATTACTCTATAACTGTACCCAACACTTTTACCATTTGTTTTATTCCTATTCTAACAAAACATTTTGGCATTCTATGATGTAACTATATTCCGAAGCCAGCAGCTGTTTGCTGACAAAAAATAGTAAGCTTAACTTCCATTATTTCACTTGAGTTAAATTTAAAATAAAGTTGCTTCTTTCCAAATAATAATCTGCTTACCTACACCATTTATATAGCTTCGTAAGAACGTCAGCGAAAAAAGAAAATAAAAATTCGATTCTTTACCTTACAGTCTCCCAAGGGCTTTTAGTGCAGCTTAACTTTTGTATTGTGGCATAAAAATATGTCGGGAGTCGAGACTCGCCTCTAAATAAGGTCTTAGCTTTGTAAAAATCCTATTACAGTTGGTGGGTAGGCACAAGCGAAGTTGGCGGTTTCAATGCGAATTGACAGATTTAAAACAGAGAGTTTTGATGGCAGGCTTCATTCATTAGATACTTGTCAAATTAGGAAGCATTACGATTTCATAGTTTTCTACTTTATAATTTTTCCGATTCAGTTGTTGTTAACACTGTTGGGCTCTTCCTTAAAAAAACAATAGTACCTACTTCGGGAAAATTTGGTAATAAGTCGTTGCACGTGTCCTATGCATTTTTTTAAATATATATATAACCTCTAAAATGGCAGACACGTCTTAAAACCAATATGGCGCTAAGTGGCAAGGGTCCCCCCGCAGGTGGTCAGCGTTTTGGTACTCTTGTAATTCACCTGCCATGTGTATAAATTAAATAATTTTCCTATCACAAAGACAACTGTGATGAAAGATTTGGGGATCACATTCGACCACAAACTCACGTTTCATGGACATATGACTGCGTTGCCTAAAGAGTCCTTTAGGCGGCTTGGCTTTGTCCAGCGGAATGTGCGTGACTTTGAAAATACCAAAACTATAAAATTACTTTACGGCGCATTGGTACGAAGCAAGCTCGAAACCAGTGCTTATATCTGGAATCCGTATGAAAGCACGTACTCTTTGCTGTTGGAAAAGGTACAAAAGGCCTTTTTGATATATCTTTATAAGCGACTTCATGGGTATTATCCCTTTATGTACCCCACTATGTTCCTTTTGGGTACCTTGGGTTACAACTCACTGGAAGTAAGGCGGGCAAATGATCAGGTCAAAGTAGCGTGCAAAATTCTCCACGACAAAATTGATGCTTCTGATCTCCATAATGAGCTGAGTCGGTTCTTTACACCGAATAATTACCTGCGGGCTAGAAAGCACGCACTATTTGCTATGCCATTGTGCCGCACCGTGGCTCGTGCACAATCCCCGATACCCCGTACCCTCGCCGCACTCAACGCTCTACTAGACTCCAACCCAGACTGCGACTTGTTTGCGGACGAATGGATGAAATTAATGTTTAAATGCTTAGAGTTTTGTGACAGTGATGTTTGAATGGATGTCAATGACTTTAATGCCAATATTTTTAACAATATTTTTAATTTAATTTTATATATTTAATTTAACTTATTTGATGTATTTTTAATGTGTTTCTTGTTTTAAATAATGTAATTGGCTTATTGCCGTGTTATTTAATTAAATAAATAAATAAACAAATAAATAAATGAATAAATAAATAAATAAACAAATAAATAAATGTTCCTTAAACTTATTTAAGAACAGCGCAGCATGCTTTCTTCTTTCATTATCTCCGATAAGCCGTTATCTCAACATTTGCTTGTTTCTTTGCCGTATCATCTTTCACTCAGTCTACCCATCTTTTCTTCGGTCTTCTTTTCCTAAAAAAAGACGTAAATATCACACAAAAAAGATCTTTCTGAAAAGGCGAGTCATCTATAGAATATAATTCATATAGAGAAAAGGAAAAAGTTTCAGTACCAACATCTATCCTCTGTACATAATACGGCGCACATTTTTGCAAGTGGAAATATTTCTCTATAAGTTGGCTTGCGGTGTGACGGCATTACCTCGCCGAGCGGGTAAAGTTATCCGTTTAGAGTTGTACGACTTGAGAGCTTCCGTCTCAAAAGCTGAATATTTCGTTTTACCTCCCGGCTCCCGGCAAAATAATTCCTATATTAAAATACGTAAAAGCGAAATACTATTCACTCATTGACTTAGAAAGTAAAAATTAAATCACTTGAAGTATTAACATGCAACCTTAAAAATTGGCTATAAAGGTCCTTCTGGAGTTAAGGAGTGTAGTCTACATTAATTAGTCTTAAACACTTAATACAAGTAAAAAATTAAAAGAAAATACAGCAATTCGATTGCAGTACATTAGCATTGCAAATAAATATTTGCAATTTATAAAATACATTGAAAAAATTAAACGCCCACTCGACCCAGCCAGTAATCGAACGGGCGGCTGCACTGACCGCTATGCTACCGGGAAGGCTGACTAAGCGCTGAATGTGCGCCATCTATCCAACGGTTATTGCAACCGATGGCTATGCAGATTCATATTTGCAGATGCACGATGGCGCACTATGCCGCTATTAGCATTCAAAAAAATTATAAAGCAGTGACAAAATTCAGTGCTTACGACAGCCTTCCCGGTAGCATAGCGATCGGTGCAGCCGTCCAGATTGCGGAATACCCAGGTTCGATTCCTGGCTGGGTCAACTAGGCGTTCAATTTTTTCACTGTATATTATAAATTTTATAAATATTTAATTTAAAAAAAAAAGTAAAAGAAATAAATATTTGCAATCCTTTGTATACTGCAATATTTTTCTTTTTATTAAATATTTACCTTTTACAGTCTGGTACGTTTCACATTGACGTACAAACAATAAGTGGATTATGTTGAACACAAGTTTAACCACGATAGCCGATAGATAGGTAGGTTTGATTAATAGGTATGAACCGCGCATTTCCAACCCAGATGCCTAAGATTCTCTATCAATCAAAAGACATCGTAGAATACTGCTGATTTTTTATGGCATATATGGCTTTCTTCTGTCTGTTTTCTCTTTATTTCTTTTTCTTTTTAGTATGTAGTGGTTTTCAAGGAGTAGCTCGATGGCGCAGTGGTTAACGCACCCGGTCTGCAAGTGCTGAGGTTAAGCAACTTTCGCAAAGGCTGGTCATCGGATGGGTGACCGAAAATGTATCATCTCGAGCTCCTTCGTGCTTCGGAAGGAGTAAAGCCGTTGATCCTGTTTGCAATAGCAGTCGTTAACAACCACCAATCCGCACTGGCCCCGCGGTGTAGCTTCTCCCCATCCATCCATAGGGAAAGCTCGTGCCCCAGCCGTGGGGACATAAAATGAGCTGATGATGATGAAGATAATGTAGTGGTTTTCACATAATTAACATAATATAATCGTCTTATGTATGGTTGCTGCAATAACTGACAGACATGCTATATCGGGTAACGGGGTTATGGCGGGGACTTTATTGGGACTTCATTAGTTAGTCGCATGGCGTAAGTTTCCTGCACACGATGTACAAACTGCTGGTACGTTGGTACCAGGTGTCAGCGTGCGATTTAAGATACGGGGAGAATTGATTTCACACGGCCAATCGTAAATTTCAAGACGTTCTGTTAGTAGTGTTTTGAACTGATGAATTCTTGATGTTGTAGTTCGTGTTATGAGGTTCTTTAAGATTTATAGATTTACTTGTAATTTTTTTTTAATTATAACGTTTACTCGTATTGTGAGTTGAACACTGCTATATCATAGGTCATGATCACAATTAATTACGACGAAGACGATGTGGAAGGTCCAGATAAAGATGGGGCCAAGAGCTGGGTTCCCTCACAAATTAGCCCGCAAAAGAAAAATAAAGTGATAAATATACTTACCCTTTATCCACTAGTGGGTAAGCTTTGGTTTATAGAATAATTATTATAATCGTATGGGCAATAGTATTGTACGACGCCCTCAGACTAGGTGGAGTGCCGATTTTTGCAAGGTGGCTGGCATGAGCGGGATGAGTGTAGCTGCGAATGTCCCGATCCGATCTGAACCCTTCGGAGAATCTAATAGAGCACGGGGACGCGCACTAGTACGCAATGCCGTTCCTTCTAGAAAATCTCCGAAGGTGATTCGTTTCACGCGGCTTGTTCGTTCACGTTCCTCGCCGCCCCCAAACAAGCCCGGTGAAGCTGAAAATGCCGTCTGAGGCAATCTGCAATTTCTGTAGGCCAGCAGTAAAACATTGGCTTGATGGTGATGTATGATGATGGTAACATCGATAAAGTAGCATATGAAAGTGTGAGCATTATTATAATGTTTGGACATTGATCATTTGGTCACCGATGCACTGAACCATAAAAAATTTGTCGACTATATAAAAGCTTTTTATATGTAACTATACATAACAACATACTTTTCAGTCGGTTGAGTTCACGACGAAAAAGTAAGCATTATCAAATGGTGCCAACTCAGCCGTTCAGCCGAGTTGATGTACAAGTCAACTGTAACGAGTTAATGTCGCTATCATTTAAGACAACATGAACTCGTTACCGTATCGGCAACCAACAACTACGGGGAACGGACGAACGCATTCAAAATTCCACGTCTGATTAATTCTTTACCTACCTCCACGCGTAATGCAATTACTAAACACAATATTAAATACAAATTAAAAAGTTATTTTTTGTCAGTTTTAAAATTATAATTCTATGTTGTGTTCGGAAATGTGATCGTAGGTACTGTCAGAACATTGTCAATATTATATTATATAATAAGTACCTCGTTGGGCGCCAACCTTCAAAAAAGTATAGGAGTAGAGCAGTATAACATGCTCGGTATGACGATACGCTGCGATTTGATCAAAGAGACTATATCGAAGCCGAAGCCTCACGAAATCTCAGTATTCTTTCTTAGAATTATAATATGAATGTATTTGGTTATTTTATTTCTGATAACGTGGAAGAATACTATTGTTAGGTACTACACACAAACCCAAGAGGCTTAAGTAGTACCCCATATTATAAAAATAATGTATGTTTTGATTACGATAATAAATAAAAAAATAAATAAAAAAAATTCAGCACGAACGGTCGCAATATCATATTCTAAGGTAAAACAACACTAACTGTACTTCAACTAACTAAAACGTTGAACTTGCCGGCAAGAAGCTGTTTATGAGTACAAATACAGCTCCCGTAAACCCGTCCGAAGTTCACCGTATAAGCCGTACAAGCCGTATTCAAGGGGCTGACCACACGCGGGTATGAACTGTACGTATGACCAGCAAATTTTGAGTTACAACGCGCATATACTGAATGGGGCATTAAACTTTGCTGGCAGTTCCACATTACCCTTATTATTAAAGTATTAAGTAGGTACCACAGAGTTTACTCTTAGTGCAATTTTGAGGACTCGATGGCGATGTGGTTAACGAGTCCGGTCTGCGATTGCTAAGGTTAAGTTTTCGTAAAGCCCGGCTATCGGATGGGTGACCAAGGTTTTATCATTTCGAGCTCCTCCGTACTTCGGAGGGCACGTAAAGCTGTTGGTTCATTAGCAGTCATTAGTTAACGACCACCAATCCGCACTGGGCCCGCGTGGTCTGGCCCGTTCTTCCTATTCATCCATAGGGAAGACTCGTGTCCCAGCAATGAGGACATAAAATTAGCTGGTGATGATGACAATCTTGACGTCGCGTCTGTCGAGTGAAAACACGGCCAAAGAGTATAATCACTCCTTTTTATTTATTTATTTATTTATTTGATAGGTACAAAAACAGATAACAAACTGTAACATTCAATTGGTCATACATATAGATTTTGAGTTCTTTCCAAATTTGTTAACCTAAATATTGTACACGGCATTAAAAGTAAAAAATAAAGCACATGATCAACAGTATTAATTACAATGTTTTAGTTAAAAGTAATTTTAAACAAGTTATTCCTAAAGCAATTAGCACTCTGATGAAAAATATCGAGCTCAGTGCACACACTGTTATAGACTTCGCACATACGATAAAGTGGGTTGTTTTGAGAAACGTTATTGTTGGATAGTGGAACGTTGAACAAACGAGGGTTGCGAAACATACGTTTAGGGGTGCTTATATTCAAATATTGGAGCAACTCATCACTCAAAGAACCATTTGCGATTTTATGTAATAAGCAGAGATCCCGGATTTTACGTCTATTCTCTAAACTATAAAATTTAAAATGCTGAAGGCGATCGAGATAATCTGGAAGCTTACGCCTCAAGCCGAACTTACAACACATTTGTCTCAAAAACTGCATTTGTACAGACTCAATTATGTTGATATCTTTTTTATAAATTGGTGCCCACACAGATGAACAGTATTCTAATTGCGTACGAACTAAAGAATTAAAAATAATAATTAAAGATTTCTGTTCTCTAAAAGGTTTGGTGGTACGCATGATAAAACCAAGTATTCGTTTGGCCTTACGAACGACAGTCTCATATTGAAATTTAAAAGTTACCGTGGGATCATACCATACTCCCAAATCCTTCACCAATGTTACCTGGGTTAAGGCCGTCCCGTCGACAGAATATGGAAAAGTGATACACGTTTTCTTTCTTGTGAATGTGATGTAATGACATTTACTGATATTCAAGGACATACAATTAGTTCTACACCAATCACTGAGTACATCCAAATTATGCTGAAGAAGAGCGCAGTCCTCGATACAAGACACTTCATTAAAAAGCTTTATATCATCAGCATAGGCAAGACATTCACAAGTCATCATATCAAGGAGGTCATTTATAAAAATTATAAATAACAGAGGACCCAAGTTCGAACCTTCCTTAACAAATCCTTAACAAATCCTTATAAGGATTTGTTAAGGATACTAAGGGCCAATTTCACCGGTGAAATTAAACGCGATCAATTCGAGTTAAACTGAGTTTACGCGCTAAACTGAGTTCCGCTCTCAAGGTTGCGTTTCACCGGCATAAACTAAACGTCGTTCAAGTTGAACTTGGTTCAGTTTCTGAACGGCCGATTTTCGACGTTTAGCTTAGCTAAACGCGTTTAAAGCTGTTTGCCTGTCATTGTCACGATTGTGTGGAGTACGGGAGATTGGTTTGTTTATTTATTTTTAAAGAATGAAATAATCATTTTGTTAGCGATATAAAACAAAGATGAAAAGAGCCCTGGCACTAGCTTTTGACGAAAATTTTAATGAGGATGAGTTTATTGTACGTCGCTCCAGATGGATACGCGAGAGAGAAGAACACTTCGACACTCTTGATGCATTGCAAGATACACTTTGTTTTGTTGTGTGGTGAATTTCGCTATTGTTATGTGTTTATTAGAACTACATTTTCTTTGATAAAATCTTGGTATGATATCTAGTTTATAGTTACATCTGTAAACTGGCCTTATGTTTTGTGAAGCTGAATTAAACTTGTATTATTTACTAAAAAAAGAGCTTACGCTTAGTTAAATTCCCTTTTTTTGGTGTCTGTCAGTACATATTAAAATCAAACTAATAAATAAATAGTAGTACCTAAGTAATATTAAACAGTAGGTAAGTACTACAATACCAAAATGTTGTAAAGCACACCACTAGCATTATTTGCTTAACATAGGTACCTATGTAAATGCCTAATCTAAGAAGAAGGAATAATTTCTTTTAAGGCAATTCGTTTAGTTCCAAGCCAGAACAAAAATAAAAAATAAAAAAACGTTTAGTCGATGACATGTCATTCATTCATTCATTCTTTGTCAAAGCTAAACTAAGTTTTAAAAAACGGGATCAAAACGAAGCCGGTGAAATCGGTGCGACGTGAACCGCGATCAAGACTAAGCTTTGAACTCGATTAGTCGAAACCAGGTTTTATTAAACTCGGTTTCTATTCGGGACGGTGAAATTGGCCCTAAGCTAACTAAAATTCGACAGAGTTGTAAATAAACTGGCACAAACAGATGAGGATCGACACGCGTTCCATAATAAAAAAAGTATATTCAAGTAAAAAGTATTTAACCTTTTTAGTTTAAAAAGAAGTTCGCAACAACTTCGTGCGATTGTTACTCTGTAGCTGACCGCACACTGTCCTACACGGAATTCTATGAGGACTTACGCTGTGCAAAGAAACAAAAGCTTACTCGCAACTTGGTGCAACGTAGTCAGTAGTTGCTGCCTTAAAATTAGCCGAGCCGTTAGTAAACTAGAATTTAGAAAGCAAAAAGAAGATACTGGATTCGCTACTGTGGAGTTTTGTAATAGTCTAATGGTAGACGAGAATCGGATTAGGTATTGGCATTATACAGTATAACTGCCGAAATAATGTGGATTTCGAGACAACCATTTTTACATTTTATGCTGTACTTTAAAGAATGGGGAAGTGTCATTAATTTATCATCTTACCTGATGATAAGTGACAATCAAAGATTGAAGCTCTTTTTACCCGGAACACTTAGCCACTGACGGATTGGTTATCGTATCTTATCTCTCGGAAGTTGGAACACACCAATGATCTACTTCGCACCAACGCTCGCTTTTGTTGTTATAGTGACATACTTAGATAACATTGTGGTAGGAAGACCAGCGATTCTTAACTAGGCCTACCACCAACCAAACCGAGTAGGTACAATAAAATGTGTCACGCTGGAAATCGAAAAGCGACAGACTTAGATAAGATCACCTGCCGGAAATTGAAACCGGAACTACCTATAAGTTTTACATCCACCTGAGAGGCGGTTGAATAAGAGGATTAAGTTTATTTTATTATAGGCGAGCTGTTTTTTTGTTTCAATAGTAACGTGAAACAAAAACTACTTAATAGCAAACAACAATTAATAGCAGTCCGCCTAATTTATTTGGAAGCAAATAATCACGCATCGTTTCATATAAAATATCCACAAAGCGGAAACTTTTAATGGCGCCAAAATGTTGCTGGAAAGGGCCACCATTATTTAGAAAATATAAATATTTGAGTCTCTTTATAGAAACAGTGTTTTTAAGACTAAGTTTTCATAATTATAAACGTTTTTTCATAAATTTCGTAAAATTAAACGTTAAACATGCAGGATAGCCATAACTGGTTAAATTAACACACATCCGTCTCGAAGCTCGATTTAAATCTTTATATATAAAAATCAATTGCTGTTCGTTTGTCTCGCTAAAACTCGAGAATAGCTGGACCGACTTGGCTAATTTTGATTTTGAAATATTTGTGAAAGTTCTTAAGCGGTGAGAAACATAAATAATAAGTGACGGAAAATAATAAAAACGACAATTTAATTTTCCGACACAAAATTATTTGTTTGTTTTGTTGTCATGGAAACTGTCAAAGCGGTATGAAGTCCGCCGGGTCAACTAGTTATAAAATAAATAAATAAGTTTTTATTTCAGAAACTTAACTCTTGTTTTAGTAAATGGAAATGAAATAAAAAACAATCAAAACTTTAAAACAAAAACGCTTAGAGGTCCTGAAATAAAAATAAAAAAAACAATCGCATGGCGCGCCAAACCGAACGTTATCGAGACGTTACGGTTCACGCGCTAATGAGTCACTAGTGATATTTTTTTTGTAAATTATTGGGCATGTTATAAATAATGTATCTCATCTCAATAAAATTGTATTATTTTACTATCATAGTCTTAAGTTATATAGTTACTAACATAAATTTATCTATGTATTTGATTAAAATATATTATAATAATGTTAAATAAAGGAAAGGGAAGGAAGTAGATGTCATTTACCTCTTTTTTTAACCTGGTTGACTGTTGGTCATTAATCATCCCACTGCTGGGCTCAGGTTTCCCTAGATGAACAATGGCACATTGGGAGATTTGATCATAATCCATCTGCTGCGTTGACCTAACAACAACCATCTTAAGACAAAAAGCAGTATATACTCGTACGTACAAGCCGGCACAACCCGGCAGTGCACCACCTATAAATACATATTTAATATTTAATAGTTTGATTAAAAGCGCCATTTTACATTCCCGCAGGCTCCAAAGAACAATACGACAACTCGCGGAGAGATTGAGTGGAGTGCAGTACTACTTTTAGTGTGAAATTTATTAATTTGCAGCGAGGAACTTCGTCTTTAGCCTCCGACGCGGGGGCGGAACGGTATTGTTGCTATAGTTATTTCACATTACTTGCGTTCGAAACTGTTATTAATATGGCTTGCTTGTAATATTTGTGCTACAATAAAGTGTTGGTTTAATGTTCTAAGGCAATAAACGTTTTGATTCGTACTTATAAGTTTAAAAATAGTAACGAATATTTGGATTACAAAAACACAAATGTTGAAAAAATTTCCACGAGCAGGATTTGAACCTGTACCCTTCTGATATACCGGGTCAGGTGCTCTTCCAATTGAGCTATCGTGGTTCTAACCAGCCCGCCAATTTTTTCAACATTGTGGTTTTGTAATTTGTTTCGCAACAAAATTTGCGTTAAATCTATATAAACAAAACAAAAACATTTTATGAATATTTGGATGACGACGATCTTCGCAAAGTGGCTGGCAAGAGTTGGATGAGAGTAGCCGGGGATCGTGCTCAGTGGCGTGCACTTGGAGAGACCTATGTCCAGCAGTGTACTAGTATAAGCTGAAGATGATGATGGTGATTTGGATAACATAACACGGTCGAGTATGGCCGGAGCATTTTGGCGTAACGTAAACTGTTCTATACGAGCATTCGCATGGTCAGTACAGTGAGTCGAATCGCTTGCCGCAAGCTAGCGGACCCATAACAGGCCGGACCCAGTTATCAGCCAGTCAGCAATGACGTATTAAGCTGCCGCCAATAGTACGTTACGGTTACGTTACGATGATACGCGTCGGTCAGTCTCCACCAATAAGAGAATGAATGCGTCATAAGAACCTCGATTCTGCTGCTCGATATTCCAGAACGTCCACAATCGTGGCTCGGTAACCGGATTTTGATATTTGAACTACGAGGAAAACGCTAAGCCGAGGTCCTAAGCATAC
This sequence comes from Eudonia truncicolella, assembly GCA_949315975.1. Taxonomy (NCBI): domain Eukaryota; kingdom Metazoa; phylum Arthropoda; class Insecta; order Lepidoptera; family Crambidae; genus Eudonia; species Eudonia truncicolella. Next base: position 12,495,325 of record OX438837.1, on the reverse strand, counting down.
AAATCGCATGACGGTTAGCTGTCTAAACTGGCAAATTTTAAGAGATCTTTAGTTTTTTTAATAAATAAGTACTTTGGAGACTTCTTGGTGGGAAAGTGAAGAGTCATGTCTGCGGTTTTGTTTTATTTTCTAAAATTTAGTTATGTCGAATATTAATGTGAAATTATGGTGGATTATTAACCGTTAAGTGTTCGTGAGAGTGCGTGAGTGTTGGCAAATGAAAAAAAAACAGTGCTACTTCACTTTTCAAATTCGCTCAAGAAGTTCGCGTGAGGACTTAATAAAGCCCCCCACATCTTTACTGAGATACTCAAGGGGTTGGGGGGGTATATCATTTTTCACTTCTTATTTCTATTATCATTCATCAATCATCATCATCATACTGGAAGGCAATATTGTTTATTTATGTATTACTTGTAAGAAAAATTACTTTGACACTGGCTAAATGTGCTAATCGCACGAAGCCATAAATTAAAGGAAAAAAAAAGTTATTTGGACAAGGCGCACTTTGGCTGAGGAAAGAAGTAGGTAGTGTGGACGACATTTTGCACGATGCGGATAACTACGAAAGTCAAATTGGTTCAGCACCTAGATCGAATTGCCTGAAAGTAATTGATATAGGGCCTTATTACTAATAAACAGAGATTATAAGGTTGAAATGAATATTCCGTGTTTTGTTCTCGTCACATAAATATTATTTCAAATTAGAGTAATTTAGAGATAAATCATGGATTAAATTTGTGACTAATAAAATTATTGACACAAATTCAAAAATCACTTATAAAAATCAACAAAGTTTACATATATATTATGTTATTTTAATTGTATACGCTTTAATACACTAGATAACCACTAATCTTAATCTTAATCTTAACCATTAATCTTAATTATACCACATTAAAAAGACAACATCAAGACAAAGTAAAGCATGCCTGTTAATAGCCTGACTGCAAACTATTCTTTTGAACGCTTTCAAAGCGCGCAAAGGCGCTAAGAGACAAAACGCTTGCTGAGAAAAACGCGTGTTCACAAGTGACACCGGTCGGCACATTAAAGAAATGACGCGTTTGTGCCGCAGTGCAGTTAGCATGGGTGTTATTTATTTATTTATTTTTAAGGACAACCAACATAATAAACGCTGTTCACATTCACAATAGATAGGTACACATTGGTGACATTTTAAAGCGCTGTCAGACTTAAAGGTTGCCACGACATGCACAAATTTAAGCTATTAGAAAGCAAACTAAAAACAAACTAAAAACACACTATCTTTAAAGTATTATAGGTATAAACTAAAAAACACACTATCTTTTAAGTATATGGTTTAAATAACCATGCAATAGACGCATTCGTGTCAAAAGTATAGTTTAAAGCTGTTACAGACGAACGTGACAAACGACTATATTGTGATTGCATTATGTTAATAGCGGAGAAATGTCCAAGATTGGTCTTTGAGCTCTTTGCTTTAAATGGTAAATATCTTGACAGACGAGCCAACCTATACGGTACATTGTAATTTACATGCTTTAATAAATCCGAACAATCTAGATAACTATTAACTACTTTATGTAAGAACAAGTGATCAAGCATCTGTCTTCTATTGTCTAGGCTGAGAAGTTTGAAATGGCTTAAGTGTGAGTTGTATGAGGGAAGTTGTTTGGCCATTCCACATTGAAACGATAAATGCCACAAAAATCTTTTTTGTATTGACTCAAGACGACGTTTATGAATATCGTAGTAAGCAGTCCAGGCTACACTACAGTATCAAGTTAAGATCAAGTTTAGAAACTTGATCTTACCAATGAATTAAACACTGCTATTTTACTTGAAGCTTTCCTGAAATCCTTACAATTCCGTATTATAACACCTAATAATTTAAAATATTTTATTGCCAATTTATCAACATGTGTGTGGAAACAAAGCTTATTGTCTAAATACACACCAAGATCCCGTATCTCGTCTACTTCTTCCAACACGTGACTATTTATTTTGTAAGATTTGAAATAAGACCCTTTTTTACGAGAAAAATGTATAAAATTACATTACTTATTTGTGTTTAAAATCATTCCATTTATATGACACCATTGTGAGAACCTATCCAAATCGTGGTATATCTGTGAGTGAAGGAAGCAAGACGCTACATCATTGATAAAGATATTGAAAAATAATGGCCCTAAATGCGATCCTTGTGGGACACCGGACGATGCCACGAATGGACTAGACTGAAAACCGTTCACCAAGACCTTTGAAGATTGTCCAACAAGATACGACGCACACCAATTTAAAAGGTTACCTGTGATTCCACAGTGAGAAAGCTTGTTAATTAAGATTTTATGATCACACCTGTCGAACGCCTTACCGTCCGAAGTGAAGTCCGTGTAAATGAAATCCACCGGCGTCCCACAATCCACAGAATCCACCACATCCGACACAAAGCCCACGAGATTTGTTGCTGTTGATCTAGCTTTAATAAACCCGTGTTGCTGAGGCATTAAAATGTGTTTTACATGCCAAGATACAATTGAATAAATGATGGCCTCAAATACCTTCCCGAAAACGTTCAATATCGACACTGGTCGATAATTAGCCATAGCAGACTTGTCTCCCGATTTGTAAATAGGTACAATCATTGCTTCTTTCCATGCAGATGGGAAGGAACCTGTTGTTAGTGACGTATTAGAAATTATGGAAAGTGCTGCGCTAGCACTTCACAACATTTATTAACAAAAAACGAAGGAAGTCCATCAGGCCCAGCACCCTTACCGGAGTCAAGTCTTTTTAAAACTTTTTCAACCGTTTCCATTTTAAAAGAAAAATTACTCAGTGTTTGTTCACAATTGTAGTCGAAAGTAGTTGGACAAACCGTTTGTCGTAACGCAGCAAGACCACTATTTGTATCATAAACCGAAGAGAAACAAGAAGCAAAGAGATTACAAACCTCTGTCCCTGTACATTCTGAGGTGTTACTATAATGCATTCTAAACGGATATGAACTGGTGCTGTTTCGTTTATGTTTAATAAATGACCAAAAAAGTTTAGGGTTCGAAGTAATCCAAAACCCCGAAAGCTTTTAGCTCGAATTGCAGAATCGCTTCGAGTGCCTAAATTATTGTGAAAATGTGGACAATTACAGCAACAAGTAACGGTTGGGTCCAAGTTCTTTAAAACCCACCGTGCAAAAGGAAGCAAAAAGTTCTCAGACCATACCTTAAACTAACGGAAGAGTGGCGCGCAAAGATTCTGCTTTCCTCAGCTGATGCGTCTCAGTTTCGGCAGCTAAATAGGCAGATCTCGAAGTCAATGACTCGTGACACGATTTAATACTAACCGTATTAAAAAGGCCATTGAGCGGAACAAAGGCTCAAAAGTGTTCGCAAGAGATCTGGGTATTGGCTGGTGCCAACTGACGACGCTGAAAACTGATGACGGCAGAACTGTCACGACCAGGTCCGATGTTATGGGAAAGATCGAGAAGTTCTATGGACAGCTTTACTTATCCACACGGCCACCTGTACAAAGCTTAGCTAAAGACCCTAGAGCTAAGCTAAGTTAACCCGGCACTATAACGAGGACATCCCGGACATCAGCCTGTACGAGATTAGTATAACTCTTAAATAGCTCAAAAACAGCAGGGCACCAAGTTTCTGAAAGCAGGCGGAAGACCGGTACTCGTAGCTCTTTAGAGGCTATTTAATTCCGTTGAAGTCCGTTCCATCGTACTAGGGGGCAGAACGCCAGAGACGTGTCACGAAGGTATGGTGGTACTGTTCTTCAAAAAGGGCGACAAAACCCCGCTGAAGAACTACAGGCCCATTTCACTTCTAAGCCACGTCTACAAGCTGTTTTCGAGAGTCATAACAAATCGTCCCGCACGCAGGTTTAATGACTTCCAGCCTATCGAACAAGCCAGTTTCCGAAAAGGCTTCATCGCCATAGACCACAAACATACGCTGCGGAAGGTTATACAGAATACCGAAGAGTATAACCAGCCTCTTTGCTTAGCGTTTGTGGAATATGAAAAAGCAATTCGATTGAATCATGGTCCGTGCTACAGTATCTCCAGCGGTGCCAAATTAACTTCGAACATCGAAGTGTTGAAGTGCTTGTATGAAAGCGCCACTATGTCAGTCCGTTTTCAGGACCAGAGCTCGAAACCTATCCAGTTGCAGCGAGGAGTGAGACAGGGGTATGTGATATCTCCGAAACTGTTCACTTCTGCACTGGAAGATGTTTTCATGCTTCTGAACTAGAAAGGACTCGGCATCAACGTCAACGACGTATACATCACTCACCTTCAACTTGCTGATGATATAGTGATCATGGCTGAGACCCTGGAAGAACTCGGCACAATGCTCGGTGACCTCAACAGAGTCTCTTAAAAAGTGGGTCTTAAAATAAACATGGAGAAGACAAAAGTTATGTCGAACTCACGTGTCGTACCCGCTCCTCCGAGGGTTGGAGATACTGCCCTTGAAGTTGTGGACGATTATGTTTACATAGGACAAACGGTCCAGCTAGGTAGGTCCAACTTCAGCAAAGAGGTCAATCGTCGAATCCAATTAGGCTGAGCAGCGTTCGGTAAGCTACGAAATATCTTCTCGTTCGATATACCGCAGTTTCTCAAGACGAAAGTCTTTGACCAGTGTGCGTGATGACATACGAGATTGAGACGTGGTCGCTCACTATGAGCCTCATAAAAAGGCTAAAGGTCACTCAAAGAGCAATGAAGAGGGCTCAGGGTTTCTCTGAGATCCGTAGAAGAACAAAGGTAACCGACATAGCCCAAAGAGTTGCTAAGCTCAAGTGGCAGTGGGCAGGGCACATTGCTCGCAGGACTGATGGCCGCTGCGACGAAATAGTCCTTGAGTGGCGACCGCGTACCGGAAAGCGCAGTGTGAGCAGGCCTCCAACAAGGTGGACCAACGATCTGGTGAAGGTCGCGGGAAGCCACTATATGCGAGCAGCACAAAACCGGTCGTTGTGGAGATCCTTGAGGGAGGCCTTTGTCCAGCAGTGGACGTCTTTTGGATGAGATGATGATAAATCTAAATTGTAGTTTTTTTTTAACTAATTTCAATATTTTGTATGTATAGATTATTCATATTCGTGAGCGGTATTAGCGAATGCTAAAAGCAGATAAATTCCATTCCAATATACCACCAAACAAAAAACCGACAACAGTTTTTTGTTAAGAACTAGGTCACATCTGCACTTTTAGCGAGTTCGTCTCCAATATCGAATTCCTAATTCCTCCATAACTCTGGAGTTTTAACTAGCACCCGGCTGCGGAAACTTTGGGAAACCGAAACTTTTTGCCGGCTAATTAGTGCTAAAGACAATCAGCGGATGAACAAGACCCCCGAGTTCTTTTACATTTGTTTGTCTTTCCAACGTACGGGGCATTTGAACATTTTATTTGGAATACATTGTAATTAATCCTTTTTGCTTGATACGGAGAAACACATTTTGGACAATTAGAAATGAGTATAAGAGACAGTAAAACACTAACATAAGTGAACAAATCTAGCGCAACTTAGAGTAGCTTTGGAGATTGGCGGCGCAGTGGCTAGCGCGGTCTTGCATGTCAAGCAACTTTCGCAGGGCCAGCAAATTAAAAAATCTCGTTACTTCCGTGTTTTGGGAGTCACTTTAAGCCGTTTAAAGCCAAGCAGCACTGATATTGACAACCTCCGTAGCCGAAATTTTCGATATTGTGTCGGGTCTGGGTGGTTGTGGTGCTGTCGTTGTTGATTTCCATGAAACGAGTGCTTTAGCTACTTACCTTGGGATCAGAACAATGTATGTGATGTTGTCTCATACTCATATACTCATATATAGCTCAATCTACCAATCCTGTTGTTATACCCACGTTCAAGACATTTATTTATTTATTTAATTTTATTTATGATTCACTTACATTCACATGTTAAGGCATGAGCTTAGCAGACATTTAGATCCGTTTCGCATATATAAATACTTGAAAAAGTATATAAGGAAATCCAGCCACTAAACTTAATTGAATTAAGTTAACACAGTTTGAGTAACAATTGCGGAATTTTGAAATCAGTCTCGAAAATGACAAAGAAAATGAAGATATCATATGAAAATTAAATTTAACCCTATCTTGAACTTGAATTAATAGTAACTGATTTCATCATCATCATCATCATCATCATCATCATCATCATCATCATTAGCCTACATACTTCCACTGCTGCACATAAGCCACTGATTTAACCAGCTCTAAATTATAAAATTTTAAAGGTCAATAATAAATAAATTAAAATATTATATCTAATATAGAGCGATAATAGTAGTAGGTTGTACACACGCCTGCACAACAACCTATCACAAACTGTCAAATTTCTTCAATAGACTTTGAGCTTTATGCCTTTAGCTTATAGTTGAAAATGTATTACATAAATTTGACAGTTTTGGATAGGTTGAAGTGCAGGCGTCTGTACCTATCTGAAACAACTGCAGTGATCCTAAAACTCTCTCAGAATAGAAAACTTGAAAGTGACAGATAAATCTACAAAACTATGAAACCCAATTAATTTAAAAACAGTATTAATCATAATTAAAACAAAATAATTTTGTAGGCATATATACATATTTTAGAAAACGAAAGGGGATCTCTAGGTACTTGTTTAGACACAAAGAAAAAATTTAATTGGGCCACCGTTTTTGTAAATGTTTTAAAAATGTTCGTTGTACATACCCGCGCAAACAGAGAAAAAAGGTTATTAGCATTTGCTGAGAACGAACGTACCGAGTACAGCGTTTTAAACTTCAATGTTAGCCGTCTCTCGTAAATTACTGCTGAAAAGAAAATGGTGTACTGTGGTACGATTTACTTGGCTGTCGTAAAATAAATCAGTGCAGCCTTCCATTGTTTTTGCAAACCTCATCGGGCGCTCTGCCAGAATTTTCGTTTCATGATTACGCAGTTAATTTTGCTTGTGATTGATAGTTTAATACCTGTTAGGCTTTGCTCATTTTGCACGTTTAATCTGCGGTTAAATAATAAATTTAGTTAATCGGGTTCTTATTATCATCGGAAATTAAATGTCTACTTGGACTCCTAACTTGGATGTCTAACTGTACTAGCTTATTTTCCATGCTTTTAAGAAGTTAGGCTATGGCTAAATAAACTTGATGGCGTAGTGGTTAACGTGCCCGGTCTGCGAACTTTTGAAAAGGTCTGTCATCGGAAAAGTTGACAAAAATGTTTTATTTTGAGCTTCCTTGCTTTGGAAAACACGTAAAAAAGCCCTTGGTCCGGGCTGCTTTAGCAGTCGCTGACAATCCGCACCCCGCGTGGTGGTTTAAGGCCCGTTATTCGAATAGACATCATTAATTCATATTAATATGCATATTATTATGCATTGCAATGCACATAAATTAGCCTGGTGATGATGATGATTTGAGCTTTGCGCAATAACAATTGCATTCAGTTTTCTATACGTCAGCAGGGACAAAAAATGTAAGTGCCTAAGATATTAATTGTATCTACAGACATTGATGGATGTTATTGACTGCCATCTTTCGACAAGCACAGGAACCAACGAAACTTGAAAATTTTATTTTTGTTTTGGTTAGTGTCTAAATAATTTTTGAAATAAAAATAAGTGATTAAAAAAAATAGTCACAAAAACGTTTTACCTACTACCTATTCAAGACTCCTTTTTAATATTAGATCTCTTTTTTTGATCACCCATACGAAGAATTGGAATAGCAACAATTTCTTTGGCGATACCGAGTATAAAGTCAACATGCTATCCTACGAGTTTCTGACATACTCCGAACCCCAAATATGTATAAACAGTATTTGCTTCAAGAAATCCACCCAAAATGTCCAGAAAAACTCAAGGCAACTAGTAGCGTTTCTACAAATTAGAAAATATTAAATACTTATATTTTACCAGTAACCAGCCAGTTTGATTGAGGTTTTTATTCAATCTCAATAAAGTTAGTCATGCTGAATTTAAGTTATCAACGTCTCGGTGAAAGCAATCAATAAAAGGGCAAATTTAATTGAAGGAAACTTACAGGCCGTTGGCAGTCTTTTCATTAATAATGGCACCGAAAAGTTTTTTGATCGAAGGTCAGATACTATGCTCAATATTTTCAGTAGCACTTTTTGAAGGCGCTTCTTTGTAAATCCTTACTAAGTGTGTATTCACTGAAGGAGAATGTTTGTATTAAATAATAAATAAAATAAGTTTATTAAACTACATTAACACTAACATTTAAAACAGATTCAAGTTTGTACTTAAAATTACTTATAAAAATGTCTGTTGACACTGCACCAACAAACGCATCATGGCCATCGAGTTATAGGGTTTCTACCACTAGGCTAGATTTCTACCAAGACATGCCTGTCTTGGTAGAAATCTTTTAAACACAATTGTTGCCAGGGATCGGAATACGCGACTTTTACTATACGGTCTTTCTGTTTCGGATTTTCGATGCATGGACTATGAGCTCTTATAGCAGTATTATTGCAGTTGTGGAAAAGAGACGCGAGTATATTCGCCGCTACACGCGTCTCGTTTTCACAACTGCAATGATACTGCTATAAAAGATCGTGGTTACTCCCAAGGTTTGTGATCACTTGTCAAGCGTGGTGATTAAGCCATTACCCATCATTGTAGTGGTGACTTGATTACAATTATGGAGGCTTTTGCCTAGCAGTGGGACAGTAATAGGCTCAGGCGATTTACTTACTCTACTTGCTACATGGTTTTTAACCAATAGAAGTAAACCATAAACTCTTTTATTTTACAACATTGACTAATGTTTAAGTTAGTTCAATATGAGGGTTACTCTGTTTACTAACAAACATGAGACAGCATTACTTTAAAACCAGGTTTAACTTTAAGCCTCGTTTTGTAGTAACAGTAGTTTTATTATGTTACTTCTATACGCTACATAAAAAGGCTCCTTAATCGTGTGTGTGTGACAATAAGTGCCTTACAAATAAACAAAAAATATTGTCCCTTTTACTCTTATTTGAAATGACGTTAACATGACAGGAACAAAACACGGAACAAACTATTCGGAGCTTGTTCTTTGTTTATTTGTATGGCAGTAAATGTTTTTCATCTTCTACTTCTTCCTTCTTCGTTTCCATCCAGCACATGGTTACTAGAAATTCACAAAAACTGCCTTCGAGCAATGAAATTAAAAATATCAAACATATAGATTGTAAAAATACAAAAATATTTTTTGGTATTTTGACTAACGAAAAGACTTCCAAAAGCCTAGTTTCCTAGCCAAAGTTTTGAAATAACAGGGAATGCGCCAATCAAAATTCTGTCGTAAAACTTTAAGGCTTTAGTTCTCACTATGGGCCATCTGTTTCGACAGGCCGTCACAACAGACGAAAGTGTTAGGGGCTAAACAATTTATATGAAGCTACTGGCATTTAGACGGATCGGAGAAAAAAAACAGCCTCGGTATTTTAAACGGATTTTTGTCACTGTGAAGCGGCGTTCAATTGCTGAAAGTTTTCTTTGTAACAGTTTATTAAAATGAAATATATATTGTTATAATTATTTATATTATTGTATAATTATGTATGTTAATATTTAAGGTATATATTATACCTATAGGCCATAGTTACTTGAAATAAAGGTATTCTATTTTAATCTATAATACACTACTACTACTGCCAGGAGCTGGATGCCGCAGTAGTTAACGCGCCCGGTCTGCGATTGCTAATGTTAAGCAATTTTCGCAAAGGCCGGTCATTAGATGGGTGACCAAACGTGTATCATCTCGAGCTCTTCCATGCTTCGGAAGGCACGAAAAACCGTTACTGCCGGCTGCATTAGCAATCGTTAACAACCGCCAAACCGCTCTGGGCCCGCGTGTTGGTTTATGGCCCGTTCTCCCATATCCATCCATAGAGAAGACTCGTACCCCAGCAGAGGGGACGTATGAAATTAACATAAAAACAATCGTAAACAATCAAAAATATTTTAGATGGCTTGAGACTACACTAAAATACTCCAGCTAAAATTAAATAAATAAATAAATAAAATAAATAAATAATATGAGACAACATCACATACATTGTTCTGATCCCAAGGTGAGTAGCTAAAGCACTCGTTTCATGGAAATCAGAAACAACGACGGTATCACAACCACCCAGACCCGACACAATATCGAAAAGTTCGTTTTCGACATTGACCCGACCGGTAATCGAACCCGGGACCTCAGGAGTTAGCGCCGCCCAAACGGCGTGCAAGCCACTCGGCTACGGAGGTCGTCTAAATTAAAATTAGATATTTTAATACTCAGCGCTGCTTCATACTGTATCTAAACGGTTTGGATAACAGAAGTTTGAGGATATCGATAGATTGCGTTCTGGTTGCAATCTTGCAAGATAAGCTACTTTACTAGGTAACGATGAAAGTTGAACAAATTAAAAATCACTCGAGTCCCCGACATCCCTCCATGCTTCAGCAGGCAGTTTAAGCAGTTTAGCTCGGTTGTTGTCGTATGTTGGCAATGGTAAATACCCAAGTAGCGGGTCATTACCTACTTGTCATGAGTTGTGACCCGATATCCCCGGGTGCACTATGTAAGTACGAAAAAATTCTGAAAAAATATTCATGGTAACTTGCATTAGAGTAATTGTTATTATTGTCTTCGCGTTTGGACTCCATTTCCACTTAACATCAGGTGGTGTGGAGTCATTTGCCGTGCTAAGTTTAAAAAAATATATATTAACTAAGTATCGGGTACTTATGAATAATAGACGTGGTAAGAATCCCGATAATAATTATTTTCACTCCGAATATTATTGTCACGATTTTAAAAATCCCGAATCTCAAAATGCCGAAACATTAAAAGTCGCTTTGCTGCTTTTCTGTTTTTATTCACAAATCTAACCTAACCTAAACGACAGCTGTAGTTAACTCAAAACCTCGATGCTTGAACATTACGAATCTTTTAAGTGAAATCAAAATTTTATATATTGGTAATTATCACGTTCGGATTAATGAAAATCGGAATATTGTAATTCGTAACAAAATCTTTCGAAATAATTGGGTCTTCCCGATATATCTATGTGCTTGTGTTCATGAAGAAGAGAAGCCTGACACATCAGAATGACGTTTATAAGCTGATGATAATAGTCATGAATCTGAGACCAGTGGCCTTACGACTGAATCACATGGACGGTCAAACACATATAACTTCATTATAGTAAATAAACGGGGTGAAGTTGTTTCTAAAGCTGCACTGTGCTGAATGCCAGCACATATTGAAATATGCATGCGACGAACGTGTCGCTCAAACGAAACTTTGTGTCAACTTCAGCCTTTATTGAGAGTAAAACAAAGCACTAAGCGCATTTGTATGGGCACATTTGTTTTTATTTGAGCAAAGAGACTTTATTTCAGCTTCAGAGCTTCAAACAGTTTTATGTGCATCAAAGAGACTCATTATGTATCGCTGTAGTTTATCCTTATTTTATTATGTTTGAACTATGTAATAATTTTGTTTTCTCGTTATAAACAGAGCCTCATCAATTTTGTCATAAGCTGACAAAGTCAACATTGCCTTTGGCATTGACATATTGGTTTTTAAAGTATACGCGAACACTAAATTACCTCGTTGAAATTATGCTCCAAGACCAAAAGATACTGTAAGCTCGTTAAATGGAACGTACTCCACTACACTATCGTATAGAGTATCATAGAACATAGGCCACTCCAATGAATCTCGCCAACATACCCGGTCCTTCGCTTTTCGCACCCAACCAATTGTCACCGCTTTCTTAATGTTAATAGACGCTATGCAATGCAAATTAATATTCCTTAATATTCCTGTTACCACATACGCTACACGTGTGCATAAAATAAAATAAAAATTAAACGCGGACTACATTCGTAAAAAAAAGTGTTTTTACTTCAAAAGAGGTTTATTACCTCTCCCATTTCATAACCGCATAGTTGTTATATAAAATCCGCATGATAGAAATGCAACCAGCCAGTATAAAGCTCGGCGCATATTGCGTTCAGTTTGCCACGTAGCAAAATGCGCCGGCGACACCGAAATTGCAATGTGGCCCCGTGTACTAAGCACGTGATTACGTCCGTGATGAACGCGGCGGTAGGGTGCACTGGAACAGGCTCTTTGTCATTATACAAATGACTCGTTTGTTAAGAACAAATTGTTGTGTGTTGAGAGAAATGTTAATGTTGCGTACGGTTTAGTCCTTTTTAATTGTGGCACTGAATTGGTAGAGTTAAGACGTGCAACTGCAAGTTAGCAATTAATATTGTTGACTAGTTAAAACTAGTTTAAGTGATGCGTTGCTTTTTCTTAGTGCTTACTTAGTTTTTTCTATTGATATTATGGTTCAATTGTATCTGTGAAAACCTTTAAGTGGTTTTTACGTGTTTTATACCCATAACCGTATTAAACTGCGAAAGCTTTGATTTCCTAAAACAAAATAATAATATAAAACGGTTTCAATTTGTTCAAAGCAACTTGAAACCGAAATCAGTGTTTGCTTCAGCTGACTGTCGGATTCCAGTCAAGTCCGTACTTGTATCACGCGCTGACTGGATAGCAAAACACGTGTTGAAAGATATTTACCGTTAATCCCACATGATAAAAGGAATTGCGATTTTCACTTTAAAATTTCAAACGGTGTGCGAAGTACGTGATTGTGTTCGGGCATTGGGGGGGTTGTATGTTTTAGAGCTCGCGGGATGCCAATAATAGTTTGCGGTGCAATTTGAGAGAAGCGAACAGACACTGCCGAGTAAAGTCTATTTTGTATCGCATTTGCATTTCGCTGTTAGGGAAGCAGTTCGAATTCGATTATTATTTTTGTGTTCCACAATGCCGACCGTAAAGTTTACTTACAAACCTATACGACTAGTTAAGTGGCTGGTTTTTTTAAAATTATTTTATTATCTGATGATTTTTTAAATGGACATAGGTCCCATGTTATATAAATGAGTTTACATACTGTGCAAGCGAACTTACCATAAATTAACGACTACGTAACGTTACTTTACGTGACTTGAAAACGTAAAATTCCAAATGAAAAAAAAACTATATAATTACATTTATTCGTTTTTGGTGTCTCCGATTGACCCTGTGCCATTATTCCGTAGCAAACCGAGAAAAGTGACTCATTTCTTTGTCGCACTGCCATAAAAAAGTATGTTCTTCCAGCAAACGTATTCGCTCCTAATAACATGGGGTCACATCAAGATGAGATAATGCTAAAGATACTGGCATAGTGGGAAAGTGAAACACAGTCCTGCATGACAAGCTGTCTTCATTTTTCTGGACTTTTCTAAACATCAGGTGGAGCAGAACATCATTTGTCGTAACTTCAATTTTAAAAAAAACTATTTTTTTACATTTTCTATTATATATAAAACGGTATTCAGTACAACTTAAAAGACTAGCTAATAAAAAACACATCTTTTTGAACCTATCGATGTTACGTTAAAAATATATACAGATGTGCCTATCTTTGCATCTTTCCATTTTAGAGGATCGTGCATCCTACATCACGTTCTGGAGATTGAGCGGAGATAAAAAAAAGTTAAGACGTCAGACGACTGAGTAAATGGAGGTCATATTTTACGAGGGCAAACTAAGAGCGAGACATAAAACCCAAATATCTGATACATGCGAATGGTTACAAAACATACTGTGGGTTTATTCAACTTGAGAAGTTGGAAACATTGTAGGTACACGAGTATTAAGCAAAAGCCCATCATCATCAGCTCATTTTTATGTTCCCATTGCTGGGACGATCCTTCCCTATGGATGGATAGGGAGAACAGGCCATAAACCACCACGCAGGCCCAGTGCGGATTGGTGATTGTTAACGACTGCTAATGCCGCCGGGACCAAGCTTTTGCTTGGTCTCTGCTCATTGTTTTAATTTCATAGGTGATCAGAGGTTAATTGAGATTTTTTTTTGTTTCATATTTTGGACGGCAGAGTATTAGAGTGGAAACATAAAACACAAAGTCAATTTTTCAGTTATCACCCATTCAGGACGCCTATTTTTTAGCCGTGAAGAAGAGTGGGCACAAGTAACTACACAGCTTTAATAGAAGAATTAGTATTAATTAATTCTTAATTAATTTAGCATTGGCGAAATTAGCATTTCGTTAGAGGCATAATACCAAAATATAATAATAATAATACCCAAAACATACTTAGTAAATCGAAAGAAACATTATATACGTATATTTAGAAAAAGTTCATTAATATAATATCAAAAGACGTCAGCGCTGAATGAATATTTCATTTTTCATATTTTAGACGAGAGTGTAGAGAGAGATTCACAAATCGTTAATGTTTGATTTAATGTGAATTACTACTAAAAGTTCTTCGATAAGTAAAAGTGCTTAGAAACAGTTCATTTGTTTTAGCGGTTACCCACAACATACACACAAAGTTTACTTCTTAACAATATTGGTTGAGATAAACTACCACGATACCTACCATTTCGAACATACCGTTTCCAGCTTGGAACTAACAAACCAAGGGTTTTAACTTATGAGTTTCATATGTAAATTTATTGCAGTCGGCACCGGGCTAATTTGTGCCATAAATTTTGTGATACTTGTCTCAGCCGATGTTTAGACTGGCTTCCACCAAGATATATGAAGTATTAGTTTTAGAGAAATATGATGTTAATGTGAATTTACTTCAAGCAATATGTGAGGTTCCTTCACTTAAATTAAGGCTTCAACGGAATTGCTATTGCAACATGAATGTGTAAGCCATATTGGCTCACACGAACATTTTAGTAAATGAGAAATCAAATATGTACCTAAATTAAAAAATAAGGTGTGTACCTTTTTCCTAACATAAAATATTGTCATATTCATGGAAATTGGGAACACATCACTAAATAATATAAAACAAAGTCGCTTACCGCTGTCCCTCTGTATGTATGCTTAGATCTTTAAAACTACGCAACGGATTTTGATGCGGTTTTTTTAATAGATAGAGTGATTCAAGAGGAAGGTTTATATCTGTAAGTACATACATAATTTTAGAGGTTTTACTTTTTTTTGCGCTTACATTGCAAACGCTGGCTGAATGAACCCTACGAGATAGATCAAAATTATTTACTACAGTATTGGACACCTTAAAAAGGTCTACAAAAAAGTCTACAATGGTATATGTCTATCTCTTAGGGATAACCCACAATAGGTAATAATTTTTATCTTTTACTTTTTACGAGAAATAATGGCATATTTACGAAGCGATTTTAAGCAATACAGCATTAATCCTTACCCAATTAATCCTTATGAGCCATACCGTTAAGCATCACAGGCGCCACATTTCCAAGGTTAGTTTGGTGGCCATACCAATATTTAATTATATTGATTAGCTCACCCGGCACCCAGTCTTTTAATTTAGGCCAAAGAGTCTAACCAGGTCAAATGCCCTAGAGAGATCAAGAAAGGCTGTATACACGGGCGTTCTTCTGTCTGTGTAGTATCTGACAGTGTGCTTGATAGACATAATCGCACATTCTGTCTAAAGTCCTGGCCTTAAACCGAACTGTGCATCATGAAGGTTGAGATGTTATTTAAGCTGTCTCTCAAGCAGGCCGTCAAGCACCATAGATGAGGTTGTAGCCAATGATATCGGGCGGTAGTTGCACTTGTCGGAATTGCCTCCAGTCTTGTTCTTAATTATAGGCACTACCACCGTCTTCGTCAGCTCATTTAGCAGGTAAGAATGCCTAATACAGAGCGTAAATAGGAGTCCCAGGAGCCTTGGGAGGTGTGGCCTTGCACGCTGAAAATGCTCGATGCTGAGGCCATTGTGCCCGGGGGACTTGCCTCGGGTCATGTCCTTTATTATTAGAGCCACTTGTTTCGCTGTGACACGCCCAGGCACCTCTGACACGATGACCCCCGCATCTCCGGCCAGCTTACCCTTTAACGGACACTCCACTTGAAGGTGACATGCAAACATATTTGCTATGTCTTTTGGCTCAATGATGATGTTAAAACCGGGACGCTACGTTTTGGGGGTAACTTTTTTGTTTGTTGCCAAAATCCTTTAAAATCTTTACTCCTAAGCTTGGTGGCTAATATATTCATTTTAATAAATTCCTGCCTTTTTTTTTATATATATATATTGACAGTCTGCAAACGAGCAAGTGGGCCGCCTGATGGTGAGCGGCCACCACTGCCCATGGACATCAGCAACATCCTTTTGTGTTGCCGACCTGAGAAAAACCTCTTATATTCTGACAATAACGTAGTTTGATTTAAAAATAATTTCTAGATTCACACATGTCATTATAAATTTTACCACTGTTAGGTCGACCAAACAAGACCCAGGTCAAAAATTTGATCCCTGTGAGCGCCGCGAAAGAAATAAGTCCGAATAGCAATACCCTCAGTATTGTTTATCTTCCAAATTGCTGCAATAGCTAAGGAATCCATGTGAAGTGTGTTTGCGCCTTGTTATTACTCACATCAGGTGAGATTGAAGAAAAAATATTGTATATATAAATGAAACCAAGCAATGTTCCCTAAGGTTTACTTAATAAGAAGACATCTTATAAGAATCAATTGCGGGAGAAAATTGCAAACCAAACAATCTTTAACAAAGTGAATCGGAAAACGTTGACCTTGCGAAACTTCAGAAACGCTTACTCTGTTAGTATAAACAAACAAAGAAAATATTGAACAAATTCAGTGCACAGTAAACAGAAGGAAAATATTGTTTGAAGTAAACTAAGAATGACCCGTATTGTATTGTGTATTGGACATCATGTTTACGAGGTTAAACAGCAAGGCACTGAAGGAAAATAAAATAAAAAGCGTTATAGCAATATTTATAAAAGTTCCTCGACTCCGTTTGCAGTTAAATTTGTTCACAAAAATAGCTTTAGTTCGGCTGATGTCAACTATTGCATCGTTGTTTGGTTTCCTCAGTAAACTGTGCATCGGTTTCGATTTAAACGGATTTGAATTGGACTGCTTAATCAGCTTTCCAATGATTAAAGGAAAGTGTCATTCTATGATAGGGATTTTCCATTATATGACGCTGTAAAAGAAAATGCCCTTGCTGAGATTCTTGCCAGTTCTTCTCAGTAGAAAGTCTACCTTAGACTTATGAAACAACTAGTTGTTGCCCGCGACTTCGTTCGCGAAGACTACAGTAAAAAAAAGTGTCCTATATGCTGGTCTGGGTCATGATCTGTATATGAGGAAAGTTTCATTAAAATCCATTCAGCAGTTTTTACATGAAACAGTAACAAACATCCATTCATACTTTACAAACTTTCGCGTTTATAATATTAGTAGGATGGCGTAGTGGCATTAATTACAGTTCACTTTTACTAAACTAAGTTTTATTTTAGAATTTATTATATTTAACTTATACACTTTTGAATGGATGGGCATGGGGATTACGTACAAAAATATACAAAAGGTTATTGTTATGATTTTTACTGATTTTGCATTTCAGACATTCGTTTTTAGTTTTTATTTTTTAAGTTACTTTTCAATTCACATCTAAACATTGTTACTGTTACTTAGATATATGAAATATTGTGACAAATACTGGAACTCGATTACCCATATAAACACATAAATAATTATATAACTAAATTCCTCTAACCTTTGTCGGAGTATCAAAATCTGTCCTATCGTCCTATCCTATCAATATCAATCCTATCAAAATTCAACCTATTAAGTTTTCAAGTGTTTATCAATATATAAGTTAAAACGATATTATCATCGTATTAAGTCTGCCGTAACCCTTAGGGGTTTGCGTTACTCATACTGAGATAAGTAACACAAAGTTTGATTAACTTGATCATAGACACATAACATGATATTGATGTTTATGTATCATCGTTCACTTTAAGCAAATGTTTACAATGTCTACACTAAAAAATCTAATTTTAAGAAAGAAAATAAATAAAGGGTATATTCATGTCTACACTTAATAGTTAATATGTAAGTTCAATGATCTAGAAAATTACGTGGCTTTCCAACAACATTATACTCAAAAGATCTCTCAAAAGTTTTAAATACACTCGTGGAAAAATAATACGAGTCAGCGACAAAATCCTACTTGTAAATTAATAATGTTACACGCATGAAACTAACTTTATATTACAGATAATTTTAATATCGTATGACATAAAACCTTAAATGTTATAGGTACAACGTATTTAAAAAAAATAACAAAAGTTCGAATTTGGTTATAAATTCAAATCACGCGTGTTTTACTTTTGCTTGTTTTCTAACTTTTGTTTTCAATCTGTCAAATCAAAATGATATATGGCAGTCATCGTCGTCTTTCACAATCAATATTGCATTACTATCATGTTGCTAATGCCAGAAGAATGTACACGTATCGTCACTATTCTAGAAGAAGGCAGAAGTCAGATAAGTATAGCGAGAGTAACAGGCGTGTCACTTTCTACGGTGCAAAGAGTCATGCAACGTTTCCGAGAAACTGGGCTTAACATTAGAAGACCAAGAACCGGCAGACCAATATGTACTACGGCTTGAGAGTATCAATTTACTGTTACGACCATGCTCCGAAATCGACACCTCACGGCAGTTGAAGTAACAAATTAATTTCGAGAGACCCGAGGAGACGAGTTAAGCGAGCGGACTGTTAGGCGGCGCGGCGCGACGGCTCTGAGAAGTTAATTTGACCCCACATAGACTCGCAAATGGCCCAAAACTTGCAAAGGAAAAATCTAGTAGCAAGATTACGTTATGCCCGCGCACAATGCCCATTTGGCAAGAGTAATGTTTTCTGAAAAATCTAGATTTATGCTCTATGCACAGAATGGGCGGCGAAGAGTCTACCGACGGCCAGGGGAATATTTGATTCCAGCTTGTTTTTTGAGGAAAAAGTACCTATCGGCGGTGGATCTGTTATGGTTTGGGCTAGACTCTCTTCAGAGTCGCACGGAGTTAGTGCTGATAGAAAATGGTTCACTAACTAGTGCAGGATATGTAGAAGAGATCCTTAATGAGTAAGTCGGCCCGTACTTGAATAGCATGGGTGAAAATTCCATATTTATGCATGACAATGCTAGGAGGCCACATACAGCTCAAATGTAAATATGTATATTCAGGACGTTGGCATCAATGCAGTGACTGGCTCTCGAGAAGCCCGGATCTAAATCCTATTGAACACGCTTGGGACGAGCTCGGAAGGCGTGTGAGAAATTGGAACCACGCCCCAGCTAATTAGAAATCTGAAACATGTGTAAGTGGAAGAATGGAACAATATCCCGCAACATTGCTTATGAAACTTAATAAACAGCATGCCCAATCGTCTGGCAGCTGTAAAAAGAGCCTGTGAAGGCAATACGAAGTGTTAATATAAATAAACTTTCCTACACTCACACCAATTATCTAACCCAAGAGAATCTTCGTTAGGAAACTCGTTAAATGGTTACAAGATAACGGATAAACATACTTAAAATAACAAATGTTCTTAACTGATCTTTAGTATTTGTAAAAATATTATGATCGGGTGTTAATGACGGTAGTTGTTGACATTGAATGGGTGCCTTTGGCTTTCAAAGTAAAAAGTAAATAGTGTTGAATAATTTCGGCGGGCTGGTTAGAACCACGATAGCTCAATTGGAAGAGCACCTGACCCGGTATGTCAGAAGGGTGCAGGTTCAAATCCTGCTCGTGGAAATTTTTTCAACATTTGTTTTTGTAATTTGTTTCACAACGAAATTTGCGTTAAAATTATATAAGCTTAACAAAACATTTTATACTTAAAATACTTAAATACATACTTATTATACATAGAAAGCACCCAGACCCGAGACAATTAAGAAAAACAATAATTTCTAAATTGACCAGACCGGGGATCGAACCCGGAACCTCAGAGATGGCGACACTATGAAAACCGGTGTACAAACCACTCGACCAAGGAGGTCGGCAAATATGGCTTTTAAGTTCGTTTTATGTGGTGTGTAAGGTAATTTCTTATAATTTTTCAACGCAAAGAAATGTTTATATTTTGTTTTTTATATAGATTTAATAAATAAACCACTACCATTTAGTGTCGTTATTATTAACTATGAACTAGTCTACAACATACAGTTTCATTTATGCTGCTAGCTCTATTATTTTACCGTATTATTTGTCCACGAGTGTATATTTAATTTTTCAAAGAAACATGAGTTTTTATATATGAAAATGTTGTAGGTATACCACTATACCAGTCAGTTACATACGTATTTTGTGTTAATCCATGTTATTCGTAACAGTATTTTTATAATCTAAAATCACATCAAGCCAGTATGAAGTATATAAAACTTAGTAGAATATATAGATACGATTATCCATGACGACATAATGCTCCCTTGCTATATAGGTACATCAAGTATCTTGATAACTCTGTTTTTCAAACAGCAATTGTTTTAACTCAATACAAATTTTTTTATTGCAATCATAATGTTAAAATGAAAAAAAATTAATGTAAATAAACAAATTATGAATACTTCCGGGCATCGCAACTGGAAGAGAAGAGGGGGAGACTTATTATCTCAAATAAAATAAAAACCAAAATCTAACTTTATTTTACTTATTGGTATCAAACTTACTCGTACTAACATACAATTATAAAACAATAACAATTAGGTATCCGACACACACACCTCCAATACCAGTTAAGAATCGCTCGATCCGAATGCCTCCACCAATCGTATTCACATAATATCAAGTCCATTTTTTTTGGAGAGAATTTTCTGATTGCCTCAGACGGCATTTTCAGCTTCACCTGGCTTTTTTGGGGGCGGCGAGAAAATAGATTCCCCGAAGGGTTCGGATCGGATCGGATATCAAGTCCAACATCTGCGAACTATCAATCAGAATTAAGCGTGTCAACTATTTATCCGATTCCGTCAAAACAAAACGGGACGTTATAGTGTGAGCGAAGACACGTCCAACTAATCCATTAGTATCCAAACTAAACACATTAGTGGTATTACAACTAATACCATTAAAAGCTCATCTATCCGTTAGATGTTATGTCTTGGTATTTCCATTCGGTTTTGCGTATTGAACACAGCGTTGTAAGATAATGCTTGCTTCATAATAAACGTGTCCTTGTTGTTCGCTTGTTGGAGTTTGGAAAATAAAACCAAATCACATGCTGGGTCATGTGGGGGGTGTAGGTTTGATTTTTTTAATCTCATTTTAAATGAACTTGTTTATGTTTGTATGAGAATAAATAAATGCAAGCCAATATAATTATTTAAAAAAAAACCCTTCTTTTCCAAATTGTAATTATTTCGCAACATAATTTGCGTAAAATTGTATCACCAGCTCATTGTAGTGTCCCCACTGCTGGGGCACGACCCTGCCCTATGGATGGATAGGGAGAACGGGCCATAAACCACCATCAACAGTTTCACGTGCCTTCCGAAGCACGGAGGAGCTCGAGATAATACATTTTTGGTCAAACGTCCGATGACCGGCTTTTGCGAAAATTGCTTAACCTTAGCAATCGCAGATCGGGCGCGTTAACCACTACGCCAGCAAGCTCTTCAATTTTTAAAAGTTGAGCAATCTTTAACTATACTATTAATAAAGAGGTAAAATTTGTTTGTTTGTTTGCGGAGGGTAATCTCTGGACTACTGAACCGATTCCAAAAAAATATTCACTGCTATAATGTTACATTCTTTGCGGGTAACATAGGCTATACCTATATTTTATTTAAAAAAAGAGTTTATTTTTTAAATCTCCATTCTACGCGGACGAAGTCGCGAGTGAAGTGCTAGTAAGTAATAAAGAAATAAAATTATATTTAACATTATTATTGGAGATTAAAACGAAGTTGTGTTGGTTTCAATGAGTTCTATTAGTAATGTATAAAGAATTGGAAAGAAATTAATGATATCTTTATATAAATAATTATATACAATGACGCTTGTCTCCCATAGGTATAGGCTTTCCACCACTATCTGCCCCTTGCTATGGTTCTTACATACCTCTTTCGCTTTGTCTGCTCTCAATAATTTGTTCATACGTGTTAATTTATCTAATCACAAGATATTATTACCTACTCTTTTTTGCATTAAATAAAATATTAAATATGGTCTGTTTGCAGTCTAAATATCATTTAATCAGCTATAGCTGTTTGAGACAGTAAATAATGTACGCAAATAGTTTTCACTGAAAAGGAAAGGGATGTAGTAAAATTATTGAAAAAAAAACCTATAAAGTGTTATGAATACTTAATCCCACACTTTTTTAATGTTAGAAATATCAAACATAAAGTAAATATTTATAAAATTTTATAAAATACAGTGAAAAATTTAAACGCCCACCCGACCTAGCCAGGAATCGAACCTGGGTCTTCCGCAATCCGGCCGGTTGCACTGACCGCTATGCTACCGGGAAGGCTAGTCTTAAATTTTTCACTGTATTTTATAAAATGTTACAAATATTTAATTTAGCTTCAGTGCAGCTATTACCACTTGAAAATAAAAAAGTAAAAACATAAAGTACCTACTTCTTTATTCGAAGTGTTCTAATTTCACCGAATTTTATAAACACAGATTTTTCTGTAGCTGTATATCAAACTTTTAAATGTCTGCAGTAAAATAACAACTTCAAAGTGTTTACTTACTTATAAATTCAATTCAATGTTTGATGAAACTGCACTAATGTGATTTTGCTGTAGCCGGACTTCCACTTATACTAAAAGTTATTGGTCTCATAAGTTCCGAAATTGTTTACTGCAGATATGGCTTACACAAAAAGGTTTAATGTCTCCTGAGTAACGTTAAATAACTCCATAGTTTCCGTTACGAGCTCATCAAAATATGCAACGGATCTCCCCACCATAAAACTATTTGGAGCATCAACCACTCCATTCATATTCAGAGCACAATCTCATAAAAATAAATTGGCAAATTGGTCAGACCGAAACTTCAAACTGAGTTTAATATACCCGCTCACTACCCAAGTCTTATCTACATCTACTTTCCATATATTAATACACTTCGAGTTTATAGCCATAAAATCGTTCTGTGATAGTTCCTATCCGAAAGCTCGGAAAGCGGGGGTCATCTTTTATAGATTGTAGGTACAACATAAAATTATTTTATGGTTGAACATGGGGCTTTAGTTCCGAAGAAAATATTGTAGGTTATCAATGCCACTGTCGAATATTGGGATGCGAAGATTGAGATGGAGAAGGTATTGGATTAGTCTGATTCCTTTAAACTTTGAAACTTTTTCTAGAGTAAAAAGTCACAAAGTTCATATAATATATTCTACTCTGTTTTTTTTATATATATTTTTACGGGTAAGCACTGTTTCTTAACCTCACCTGATGATTGTTAAGTGATGATAAGAACCATTGGTCGTGGAAGCGCACTTTTGCCTTAGGCACTTGCCAATATATTTCTAACTGCCGGAACACAACAATGCTACAAACATTGATGTTATGGCGACATATTTAGATAAGATGTTGGCTTTTACCATCATCTGTATATAAACGTTTCACTGCGGCCCTATCCACATGAACAATAGCACATGAGGACATAGGGCCATCTTACGTCAACAACCAGGACCAAAGGCATACTCGTAACGTGGCCTAACTGGGACTAGAGATATTTATAATAGGTCACCCATTCGGTAACCCTTCATTGTCGCTGCGCTAATGATTTTTTTTGAGAGAGATAGTTATTTGTCTCAGGCGGTCATTTCACCGTCACCGGAGATTTTTGGAAGCGGCGAGAAACTTAAAGGGTTCCTCAAGCCCTGTAATTGTAACACTGTAAGAGGGTTTCTCCTTCTCTCTGCTTCGTGCAGAATTAATGCTAGTTTTAAGGTTGAAGAGATATTATGATACCTTATATTTTCAGAATCTCCTAGTCATACTCGGGTGTTCGAGTCTTTTTGTTCAAATAAACTACTTCCATCAGCTTTTGTCAGTGCGTCGGCGGTAAAAAATCGAAACTATATCATCCCCTTCAGCCGATCTGTCCATACAGTTAGTTAAGATATCATTACGATCTTCGTCTCGACGATTCTACATTTCTAACGATATCAGCTTTTCCAGTCTATAAACATTCTGCAATGATGTAAAATTGGCACAAATTAAAAAGATACAGGTAGCAATTATAATCATCATTTAAAGAAGATGCACATGGTTGTTCGTGACAGAGATACATCTAAAAATCTGTGCGGTCCGAGGAATGCTTTTAGGTACCGATGATAGTGAGCACACGTACGGTTGGTTACCGATTAAGTAAGTCACTCATAGAAGGACGTTAAATGTTGGCGTAGCTGTCCCTAACTTATTACAATCCATAACTTTTTATCTTAAAAAATAATACTTACATTTATGTTTAGTAATTTATATTTTCTCTATTTTAGAATTTTGTTAATCATTATATATGTATATATGGTTCAATATAATAATAGGGAATAATGAAAGTGGACGAAGCGAAACAAGTATGTAAGGATCGTAGCAAGTGGAAAGAAGTGGTCTCTGCCTACCCCTACGGGAAAGAGGCGTGATTATATGTATGTATGTATGTATATGGTTCAAAGTTTTCAAGTTTTGGGATAAATATTCATTTTATGACGTACTAAAACCAATTCTACGATTTTTGAAATTTTTGTCTGTCTGTCTGTCTGTCTGTATGTCCACTTTTACCTCAAGAACGGCTTAACCGATCTTGATGAAAATTTGTATATTTGAACTGTATATGCCTATATAAAAGAAAAGGAAATTTTATTCACAAGTTGGGTGGGTGACGGCTCGTGATGAAAATTTGTACCTTTTAAACAGCTGGACCGATTTAGATAAAAAAAATTGTGTGTATTCAAGTGGATTTAAGAATGGTATATATTTAGAATTGGACCCGGTAGGTGGCGCTGCTATAGGGATCAATCATGGAATACGGGTGTTCTTAAGCGGACGAATGATTTGTTTGTTTTGTTGTCATGGAAACTGTCAAAGCGGTTAGAAGTCCGCCGGTCAGCTAGTAATAGATATATAATTATTATCAAACATGTCCACACAACGCATGCTGTGTTCACTTGAATAAGAATGGACGTTATCAATTTTTATTCATAGTATGTAATTAGGCTACGTTACATTTAATTTGTGAACAGAAAGAAATATAAAAACACAAGAAAAAAAACTTGTCCAGGTTTACACGTACAGCTGTGCCTGTGTATAATCATAATAATAATCATAATCGTTTAATTCTAGCAACACAAAAGATTTCTTTGTTTAATGTATTTGCCGAATTTCACTAAAGCAGTTGACTCCAACGACACCAATAATAAACTTAAGAAATTTGCTGAAGTCAAATGGCTACGACAATTAAAATTCTGCGCAATATCTCAAGTAGGTACTTTTGTCCCCGAGTGTATCGTAAGTTTTACTGTTTCAGTTAATTTTTGTGGGACCGAAGTTATTTTAGTAATAATAATTGGAACGGGTTCAGAAAATGTTTTGGCAACGTTAAATGAGTTCACAGGACGTCAGGTTTTTAAATAGAAGAAAATCCCTTCGTGGCGCCAGGTAGATCGGGGGCTGTTATAAACAATCACCGGAGTTCTTTATTTTATTTTGATGGAGAGAGATTGCTTATTGCCTCAGATGGCATTTTAAGCTTCACCGGGCTTGTTTGGGGGCGGCGAGAAACTGAAAGGGTACCTTAAGCCGTGTGAAACGAATCACCTGCGGAAGTTTTCTAGAGAGAACGACATTACGCACTAGTGCGTGTCCCCGTGCCCTACTAGATTCTCCGAAGGGTTCGGATCGGATCGGCGAGTGGAATAACCCGAGGGCGCCTCTAAAGGCTCGGGTTGACCGGGCCGTGGTGGGGGAAAGAAGCGCCCAGGTACACGTCTGTACGTCTGTGCACGTGTGAACCGGTTCGTCGTACCCTTGTTCTACGAGAACGGTGTCTTGGGCCTAAACTAGTGTGCATGTTTAGTGTATTCTGTAAATGTATAGTGGCATTTAGAGGATTGGGCGAGATTAGAGGATCGGGCGGGGTCACCAGAGTTCAATCCAACAGCGGCCTGCCAGAAAAGGAATAGGTACCCGAGAAAGTTTGGTCACTCTCCAGACGTCTTGAGGCTAGCGACGGCTAACGATTCTCAATCCTTTAACCATCACCCCGTTTACGGAGGAATGTGGCGTACATATTGCAACCTCTTCCTCCCGCCACGGATAGTAGGACCCTTATCATGAATTAACTTGCACGCTTTCACCTTTGCTCAGCAAAATGAACCAGGCGCTGCGTAGCAAACATCAAAAAGCGATAGTCGTTTGTAGGTGGAAGGTCATTGGTCAATAAACAAAAAAATGTGTGAGGAAATATAAAAGCGATCTATTGAGTACCAAAGCACGATTTTTAGTTTGGTGTGCAAAACATAAACACTGTCGGTATCGATACTGACTCTCTCTACTCGATACTCGAGAATTCTCTGTGTAAGCTAATGGTGCGGGTAGCCGTTGGATGCGGGCAGCACAAAACCGGTCGTTGTAGATATCCTTTGTCCGGCAATAGACGTCTTTCGGCTAAGCTGATGATATTGTTGATGGATGATTATTGATGAGGAAACTAATGGTTGTTCGGGCTAATACCATGAGGATGGGTCATACTATAACCCAGTTATAGGTACCATTCATAACTGTAATTGTTTTGAGTTGTATTAGTTAACTACAAAGGATTTTAAACAAAATCTTGCTCTATCTACGATAAATTTTTGAGAGATCATGATTTGAGTTTTATTTCAATAATGTGAAAAAAAATAACCTTATCAAGTTCTAAATATACAGCCAATTTCCAGTTTACAAATTGTAATTAAAACTAGATGAAAGCCGTTTTAACTTTTGAAGCTCGTTTGAATTCATTGATTTTGAATGGTAAATCTCTATGGACAGTTTCGTTCATATTTTCTAGCCGCCATCGCCAACTACGAACAAACTCGGCTTGTTTGGCATAATTAGATAACTCAGCCGGTAGAAACAATGAGTTTACGTCACAGGTACAGCTGTTACAGAAAACACTTTAGTATGTACAAATTTTGTATTTTAAAGTAATTGAAATGAAGTCGTACAAAGACACGTCAATATAATATATTCATAAACATACGTCACAACGACTTGTGACATATGTATATGAATATTTTTTCTAAGATAAATAATATGTTTAGTAATTTTTATTTTGTAAGTTAATACTGTAACAAACATAATAATTTAAGTAAAACTAAAATGCCATTAAAGAGAAATATTAATGTTTTGAAAAACCAATAGGTAGCTAGATTAGCGCAAAAATTTCAAATATTGCAAAGCGATATTCTAAAGTGAGTCGTACAAAGTATTAATCGAATTTTGGATGGATAACCCAGGTTTGTGATCAATAATACCTATAAATGTAGCAATGAGTTGATTTCATTGATAAAGACCTTTGCCCAGCATTTGGCCAGTATATATGTGTAGATAGGCTAGTGTACTATTAGTACTTTTGATATTGATAAATATAAATACGTAAGATACGGCGTAAATAAAAAAAATAACAAATAAAATGTAAACAGAATAAAAAAACAAGATTACCTTTTTGCGGTCGACTGTACATTGACGTTTTCTAGGGAGAGTTCTGATTAACGGGTTGGCGGGCACTGTAAACAAATATTAATTTTATGGTACACAACACTTCGCACGGCAAACAAACTGGATTTCGGCGTTGTGAATGAATAAGCACGAGCTCATATTGTTTATTATGGGTTTTGTTGGCTTTAGTAATACTTGAAAAGTAAAATATTACGGTTTGTGAAATTTTATTTTTATTCCTTGCGGGCAAACACGCGGCTTTCATTTCACTAAGATGATAAGGTTGTGAAAGCGCACATTACCCGGAACCTCAACTACTGAGGAACTGGTTATCTTATCTTTAACTGTCGAACACAATAATGTCGTATCTCTATCTGTTAAGGGACTATTATTAATATTGTTACGTATTAAGATTAAGGTTTACGCTCCGACCTCGACACACGACGATGACGAAGTAGAGGCTATGTATGAGGAGATTTCAAAAGCCATGCATAGCCACAGAACTCACTACACGGTTATGATGGGGGATTTTAATGCAAAGTTGGGGAAACGTTGCGGTGATGAGCTGAGAGTAGGGCAATTTGCGCAAACTCGACTGATAAAATCTACGCTCCGACCAATATCGGATCAAATACAACACCCCGAGTGCTTTCAGCTTGAGCTCCAGAACCGCTTCGAAACCCTTGAAAACATCGACGTGGACGATTTGTACAACATGGTGGTGGATACTGTCGGTACGGTAAGGTCCAAGTATTATAAAACCTGCCGTCTTAAATTAAAGAAACTTTTCAGCCACACACTGTTACTCATGGATCAGAGACATGAAATGAGGCTACATGGTTCAGCGGATGCCCTTCGGTATCGTCGGCTAAATAGGCAGATTTCTAATTCCTTGACGAGCAAACTTCGCCAATTTAATACCTAAAGTATTAAGGCGGCGATTGAGCGCAATAAAGGCTCCAAAGTGTTCGCAAGAGATCTGTCTATTGGGCAAAGTCAAACGACGAGGCTGAAAACTGAGGAAGGTAGCATCATTCACCCGCTCCAGTTAATGTTGGGAACGTTACACTCGATGTTGTTGACCATTACGTTTGCCTGGGACAGACGGTCCAGTTAGGTAAGTCCAACTTCGATAAAGAAATCTCTCGACGAATCCAGCTCGGATGGGCTGCACTCGGGAAGCTACGTGATGTATTTGCATCCAAAATTCCTCAATATCTCAAGACAAAAGTGAAGTGAAATACGGGAGTGAAGGCATAAGAAAACATAAGAAGGCTCAAGGTCACCCAGCGATGGAGAGAGCGATGCTTGGTATTTCCCTGCGTGATCGAATCAGAAATGATGAAACCCGCAGGAGAACTTAAACAACTGACATCGCTCGAAGGATTGCTCAGCTGAAGTGGCAGTGGGCGGGACACATAGTGCGGAAAACCGATGGCCATTGGGGCGGAAAGGTTCTCGATTGGCAACCATGCACCGGACGACGTTCCGTGGGCAGGCTCCCTACAAGGTGGACCGACGATCTGGTCAAGGTCGCGGGAAGCCGCTGAATGCGGGCAGCGCAGGACCAATCGTTGTAGCGATCCTTGGGGGAGACATATGCCCAGCAGTAGACGTCATATGGCTGAAGATGATTGGTGATGATTGATTGATGAAGATCTCTACCATACCAACATATTGCCATAAATACTAATGACTATGACACAACAATGCTAAAATAAATGGCGACACATTTAGAAACGATGGTGGTAGCTAACCAAAAGGACAAGCAAGCCCTACCACCAAACAAACTGAGTACAAGCATGTGCTGCGAATCTACCTCTGGGTCTGAGAACGGTGGTATTAACCACAAGACTATAAAGCAGTATATAAACAAAAACTAAACTTTAAGCCCTTTACAAATAAACAAAGAATAAGGTCCGAATAGTTATTCCGTGTTTTGTTCCTGTCACTTAAACGTCATTTCATTCATTAGAGTAAAAGAGACAAAACACGGAATAACTATTCGGCGCTTATTCTTTGTTTATATGTAAGGCGCTATTGCTAGAAAGTGAGCTTTAATTTTCATATGTTAATTTGACAAATCTACGCTTTGTTTATGAGGTATTATGTGTGACTAAAATACATTGAAATACGAGTACCTAAAAGTACGAGTACCTAAAAGTACTTAATTGCAGACATGAAAGCATTGTCCTGAAAGTCACATAAGTCAGTCAGTCAACTCATATTTAAACAAAATGTTTCAGTGTAAGTGTATTTCGAACATAACATAACACAATACCAGCAATATCGGTTTAAAGACATTTATTCATCAATAACAACAATACATAAAATTCGCTTAAATTGATAAATTTATTTAATGCGTTCTAAAGTTAAGTGGTGATTTTAACAATTTTATTACTTGTAACATATTATTATTAGCTGATACCATTTACTGTTTCTATAATAGTATATTCGGTATACAACGTGTAACAGAAACTATGCCTAAAATATCTAAAAAAGGTTTGCGAACCTCTTCTAAACATTTTATCCAAAAAGTTTTGACAAAATCAGAAACAAGCCATCATTTTTGATTGGACGTTTAAAGTTACGATTCAACTGCACAGCGGATACATCCCGCCCGTAGCTTTACAATGTCGGCCACTATTACAGTTGTAAATTTTGCACACGTGAGCCAATTTCATATAAACTTGAAACATCCATGAGACATCTGTATAGTACATTGTATGTTCCGACAATGTAAGTAAATACCTGCAGTAAAGCTGAGCAGTCGCACTTACCTACGTGACAAAATTTTGTAAGACCCACGTAAACCTCAGCCACTCAAGGAAGCACAATAAAACAGGTTTTATAAAATACCAAGCAAGTGGCTCAGTAAAATATATATTTTAAGACAACTTTAAACTTAGGTACGCTATTTGTTATAAAACAGCTTTAGAGTTTTTGCTATTCTTTAGAAAAACGTATTAATCAACAAAGATAAGCTTGGAGTAATTATTCCGCGTTTTACCTTTTATACTCTCATCCGTATACATGCACATTTGGGCATGAAAAAAGTATCAGCGCGCTGGGTGCCTAGAATGCTTACAGACGAGCATAAACAAACAAGACTGAGGATTTCTCAAATCCATTTGGACTTGTTACAACAAGATCCTGACCGATTTTTGGCTCGCTTCGTAACTATGGATGAAACATGGCTCCACCATTATGACCCTGAAACGAAACAACAGTCTATTACTTGGAAGAGGACGTCATCTCCGCCTAAGAAGTTTAAGGCATTTCCATCCGCCGGTAACATTATGGGCTCTCTTTTCTGGGACAGCCAGGGGGTGATAATGATTGAATACCTCAATTATGGGGGCACTTTTACGGAGGCCTTATACGCAGAACAAATAAAAAAGTGCGTCAGGAAATACGCGAAAATCGCCGCGGCAAACTTGCTAAAGTTGTGTTGTTTCACCAAGATAACGCCCCGGCACACAAGTCCCGAGTTGCGATGACTGCTATCCAAGATGCTGGATTTGAATTGATGGAACATCCTCCATACTCACCTGACCTTGCACCTAGTGATTTCTACCTGTTCCCGCGGTTAAAAGAACAACTAAGAGGTCACAAATATGGCAATGATGAGGGAGTGATTGCCGCCGTACATGATTTTTTAAGATCAAGATGAAGATTTTTTCAAGAAGGGAATCTTAGGATTAGAAAAACGACATACCAAGTGTATAAACCTCAAAGGAGACTATGTCGAAAAATAAAATAACAATAAATATTATTTAACTGCTTCATACTCATTATCACTTTTTATTGAACACCCCTAGTACAACGAGACTAGCGCGAAATTCCGTTAAGATTTTAATTTTAATTAATCATCATCATCATCATCTTCTTTGGGCGGCGCTAACTCCGAGGTCCCGGGTTCGATTCCCCGTCGGGTCAGTGTCGAAAACGAACTTTTCGATATTAAGTCGGGTCTGGGTGGTTGTGGTGCCGTCGTTGTTCCTGATTTCCATGAAACAAGTGCTTTAGCTACTTACCTTGGGATTAGAACAATGCTGGGGCACGAGCCTTCCCTATGGATGGATAGAGAGGACAGGCCATAAACCACCACGCAGACTGCTGCAACTGCTGCAAGACTGCTGCAACTTTATAAGACTGCTGCAATTTTATAAGACTGCTACCACTTTATAAGACTGCTGACACTTTATGAAGCTGCTACAACTTAATAAATCTGCTGAATCTCTATAAAGAGGAAGTTGGTCACCATAATTAGCTTGGACCTTGACACGGTTCCGAAAAGAGCTGAGAGCGTTCTCAACGTACCCTAAAAAGCTGAACTCGAGTGGAGTGGAGTGGAGTGGAGAAACTTGCAGTTGTCACCTTAGGTTGTCACCCATCCGGTGCTGAGATAAAGTGAAAGTCCCCTTACTTTCTCGATCTAGGCTTGTGTTTTGTGTCTGCATGTTAAATTTTAGAGAATATTGTCAGAATAAAGAACAGAAATGTTAAGTATAGGATTTAAAAAAAAATAACAAACACCTTTTACTGATAACCGCCTCCTTTTACGAAAGTCGGTTGAAAATTTGTAATTCAGTCCCATTACCTGATTATCTTCACGCGCCGTTTATTAGAGCGTTTGTAAAGTACAAGCAGGAACATAGCTTTGTTAATTGCCTAGAGAATTTTCTAGAATGGTCGATTCCACTCACGTCTTCCAATAAACTACTGGGGGCATTTAGCTGTACGCGGCCCGAGTCCAAACAAGCCATCGGGAGTCGTAAGATGCTCCTCTAGATTTATTCTGCTGTAATTGTCTCTGCTACCTTTAGTTTTCGCGGAAACGTTAAATTGTACATACTGGCTGTTGAAATTTGTGCGCAATTCTCTGTTATAATGGGTGTGGAACAATTGAGATGAAATTCTTTATACGAATTATTTTAATCGCGTTTCATTTTACAATATTATTTTATCATGATGTTTAGCACATTAACATTATAAAATATTATGGTGTGTGATGAAGTTTATTAAAACCTCTTTGTTTTGTGAAGGTACCTAATTTTATCTTATTATAAGTTAAACAATTCCCTATTGGGCTTTGATATTAAAATAAGCCTATAATCTAAACGGTATTGTTTTGTTTTCCATAATATTATTTGAACTATTTTCATTTGTCATACCGATCCTCGGTCTTATTATTCATTTATTCTAACAACGCATGACATAACAATTTACTAATTATAACTCTCATGTGCCATAAAATTAGGTGCCATAATAACAAATGCCATAGTTATTAGTTTTTATAAATATCATTTTACATAATTGACACAATATACATATCTCTAAATACTAAATGTTTGCATATTGCATGTTTCCCTGTAAAGAAAACCTATTAATAGGTTAGGTTAGGTTAGATCTTTGACCACACGCAGGCCGAAGCTAAAGGAGATTGCCTGTTTGCTGTATTCTTGCTTTCTTGCATTACATGAGTAAGTATATATACTTAAGTATATATTACTTGCATGCTCACGCTTGTTTGCTACAAGCATGCTTGCATTGCATGCTGGCCTGCCTGCAGGGTGCTTGCCGGGAGGTGCAGGGGCCTGAGGCCCTAATAGGTACAAGTCGGAAGGTTTATTTTTCGGTTAGGTCAGGTTAGACTTGTGACAACGCGCAGCTAAAATCGCTTGCTTTGCTGAATGTTTGCTTGAATACTGCGTGATTGCTTGCATGCTGCGTGATTGTTTGCATGCTGCATATATTATTATTTTTGATGATGTAAGTGAATATTGTGGTAAGTAAATGTTATGGAAACTAACATTATTGAAAATGATTTAGTATGACCAATGAAATTAGTGAAAATAAGTTTATGTAATTTGATAATTATGGTAAATGAAACGCTATTTCTAATGAAAATATGTCAAACAAAATTATTGCATTTGAAATTCGGGAAAACATTAGTAAACCAATCTAAACATCGAATATACCCAAATAAAGATGAACAATTATACAATATTGTTGATCAGCCTACCCTAAAAGAGAGAAAACGACGTTTTCGTGTTTACAGTATTATTAACGTTAATTTTATGAAACATTGAGCAGAAAAATAGACGCTGGTGTATGTCCAACCGTAGCCTCAGCATTTTCTATTTTGGTAGATAGGTTGTTGCTGATCGACAACAAAATCAACAGAGAACGTAGGTAATTCTTTCTGCCCTGTACTAATATTACACAAAATGTATAGTTTTACTTCAATAACAATAACTTAACGATTACAAGAGTAAAAAAAAAAGAAACGAATTTCATTCACCTACTATCTATCATGACGTCATACGAATAGTGTCAAACCTTAAATATTTACAAATTCTTCTTTAAAAATGTTTTTTCATACGTGCTTTGAAAGCAATCCACTCCTATCAGGTTCGTTGAAACTGACTATAAGGTTTTATCACAGAAATGCGTTGAAAAAATCTTTTCAACAACGGGCCAGGTATCCTTCCATTAAGCTCTCGTGGTTGTATATGTGCAAATTTTGTCAACACTTTTCACTATACTTACACTGTAAGCCAAAGTGAACCTTATTCAATTTCAACAACATCCTTTTCATAGATTTCGAGAATTAGCTAAGAACGGGTAATTGTTACCTATTGTGACTATCGTATATAACGATGTATAAGGCTAACGTAATTATAAATATATAAATAAAACCACATATTCATCAATTAAGTCTAGAAGAAATAACCCGAAGTTAATTCAAGTAATTTTTATAATAATTATATTTTTATTATTGACTAGGGTTTTAAAAACGTTGATTGTATAGTTAGTGGCTTGTGGTGTATAGTGAAGTAATTTTCATCACTAATAGTACTAAAACGTCAAACTACTCGGCTTTTCCTACATGAACAGTATAGGTAGCATATGGGGATATGGGGAGAGCCCACTGTAAACCACACTAGCTGGCTAAACCATTGCCATCTTTTAACAACAAATGGGACCAACGGCCTACTAGCCTTCAGAAGCACGTAAAACTTCTTGAACTTTTATTTGACCACCCATCATCTCCCGGCATAGCGAAAGTTGCTTAACTTGCAAGACTGCTTACCTAACGCGCAATCCTCTGCGTCTAGTTTTACTATTAATACCAATAGCAATGTACACAGTAACAGCAATACAATTAATACAACTACCGTCTGAAATCCGTCACTCTAAGACCCTTTCCGCCTTTAAGTCTAAACTGCACAGTCATCTATTTAATCAGTCACGTGCTAGTAACATGTTTTAGGTTTTTATTGTTGGTGTTATATGTATGTTTGTATGTGTATTTATTATTTATATATATATATGTATGTCTTTTTATGTACTGGTATACGAGTATGATTCTTTTGTATTCTACTGTATTTGCGCACTTCCTCTATCTCCCTCTTGGGTTCCTAAACCAAAGGTTGTCTGGAAGAGATCGCTTAAAGCGATAAGACCGCCTTTGCCCATGCTAGCTTTAAGATTTCATGTATGTACCTGTTTTTTGTTTTAATTTGTGTGAGCAATAAAGTATTTATCTATCTATCTACAACAATATATATATAATACAACAGTATATTATTTCTCTTTTATAGGTATAAACGGTAGCCTTCTCCATACATGTTCCATTCGCTATTAGCTGAGAGTACATGCGTGTGTTTGTCGATACTGTCAGTCTGTCCGGCAATGTTGGAACATCGCTGAGATCAGCGGTTGGGTTCGATTAGAGATCGGGAGCTGTGCAAACTGTCTTGTTTGCGTATTGGTTATTGATGTGGTTGCATCAGTTTGTTATCACTT
This sequence comes from Eudonia truncicolella, assembly GCA_949315975.1. NCBI lineage: Eukaryota > Metazoa > Arthropoda > Insecta > Lepidoptera > Crambidae > Eudonia > Eudonia truncicolella. The sequence goes on along the minus strand of OX438837.1, from coordinate 12,459,903 downwards.
CAATACGTCAATTGTACTAAGCGAGCTTTGGAATTTGCCAAGCATTTGACACCACCTCGCCTTGGCTTTGATATAACTTGACCGCCATTGTATAGTCTATGTTAGACCAACATACTTTAAGCTGTGGGTATAATGGTAACGTTAATAATTGTTAAGCTTTTGAGTTTCATGTTTGATTAATAATAATATATTGATAGAGTTGCAAAAGTATTTATGTAATGATGAACATAAAATACAATTTTACTAATCTTATCTGACTACTCTTGACAACTAAATTCTACCTTTTGGCAGGCGTTCTCTTTACGAATCCTGTTGATATCGCCACATCCGTGAGGCTGCCTAATTTGTCTACAGAAACCCTTGTGCCTTAGTTAAGCAACATCATATACCAATATCACAGAAAACCGATTGTGAACGCTAAGTGGACGATCCCTAACGCAAGCTTCAAGCAAAAGTATCGTCACTGCACTGAACTAAAAAAAAATCTTTATCAAAAAGTTATTAATAAACACTGAATTGACGAAGCAAAATAGTGACGGCATAGTTTGCCAATCCCATACAATTTCTATTAAATAAAATCGTTTTGACAGTTGCTAAATAGTTTCTCTATTAATTAACCAGTTACCTACCCAGTTACTATTATAAGGATAGAAAGATGTACAGACGCCTGCACATCAATCTATCCAAAACTGGCAAATTTCTTCAATACATTTTCAACAATATGACTTAGGAATAAAGTTCAAAGTCTATTGAGAAAATTTTGTGGTAGGTTGATGTGCAGGCGTGTGTGTGTACTTCACAAAAGAGTATTCGCATAGGCGAGCTTCACAGTATCAACTAACCCAACAAGTTAGTATTACACGAATATTATTAGTTTGGAAGTTTGTACACCGACTATCCAATTACAAGTATCTCAGTTCGCGCGTTCTCTGTTTTGTTAACGTATCTTATAAGCTGTTTCCGCGAAACTCGACGCTGAACCAATTTGAACTTTATCTGTGTTGTAATAAGAAGTGTTAGTTGTGCCCTTGTCAAGATATGACTGATGGTGTATTTTAACGTGATAAAACGGTAAAGATGGTGGTAGAACGCAACTGTACCAAATTGCGTTATTAATATTTAACATCTGCGTCTTGTATTGCCTGAAGGAAGTAATATTGCTCTAATACCCGGGCCTCTTTTGCGGCATTTATTGTTTGGTTGGACGAATCTATTAAGTAATAGTTCGTCTTGACCGACGGCAAAGCTCCGGCTTTCGATAACTAATTTTATTGTTATTTTATTGATATGGGTGGAACAACGTTATTTCTACTGAAGGTAATATAATATATAAGGTTTGCGGGAGCTTGATAGACGATAAATTGGACTTTGTTGTAATATGTATGAATGCTGCAATTATTTCTGTACGTGTTGTAGACAGACTAAAAAAAATTGATGAAAATAAAGATTTGTTGCATTGCTATATTATTATGCAATGATGTGGCATTACAATGATAATCACAGTACTAAAGACAACTGTCAAATGGCAAACATTGAACATGCAATTGTTCTGAAACAAATGGTAATCTCTATACACATTTTAGCTGAATCTGTAAAGATGTTAAGAAAAAAGAGTGAATACAAAGAGACTGATATGTATGAATATACCGGCTTGCTTATTATTGATATACATAAATCGCGTCGTTCGTTAAACGCCTACTCGTATTCTCCACTCTTCTTGTGAAACCGTCTCTCGAACTTGTATTAAGGAGATAAAAAGAAGAAAAGGAATAAAACGTCCTCGGAAAGGTTTCAAAGACTACCTGACTATTAAACTTAAGTTCTTCGCAGATTCCCCCGGGAGACGACCAATCGTGAACCAACAATTTGACGTCATTTGTCATTCACGCATTAGCAACACTCAACGGCAAACTGCCGTGTCCCTTTACTAAGCACGTGAGCAACCGCTGACAAAGTGTAAAAGCGCAGAGTATTCCGGGGACCGGACAAATGTCTCCCAAGAATGGTCCGCGATTTACGGCAGGCGATTCGTTAGCTCGCCTCTGCAGACGGACGGCGGAATGTGTCTTCTAGCCCACCCATTTGTAGCACACGTTCATTTATTTCTTCCACTCCTAAATGTTGGGTATTTGTTTTGGTGTTGATTAAGTGATGTCAATGACATTAGGTGCTAATATAAAACCCGGGCTTTGTCGCAAATTGACTGTCCTCCAATATACGTCTGCTTCAGTGCTGTGTTGAGCTCAGATTGAAAGGATATTAAGGCACTAATCAACGCAAACTTCTATTGCTAGGTCTTAATGTCACTTCTACTTCGACCTTAGAGCATATTTCGATTTAATAAGCCTTCTTATATAAAAACTCTTCGAAAAAATCGGCGAGTAGCCAGATTCCAGCGTTCTGACTACCTTCAAAGAGGGTCTTGGTAAGGAAGAAGTTATGTTTAGCATTACAAAAATAAATTTAATTACGAGTTTTAAAATTAAAACCTTTATTTAAAAAAGAGGCTTTGGCTTTATCATCAAGTATTGTTATTCATTAAATTCCACAAATGGTAACGGCCCCAGAAAAAGCGTGCGGAAATGACTTCACGCAAAAATGATTTTTACACGAGGAATTGATGATTTATCGCTGTTGCTGGCGCAAAACAAAACTTCCAGTTGAATCCATAAGAATAATGACATCCTTTTCACTGCTGGTTTTATATGATAACAATAAAATGAATTCCGCTCCCGATTCTGTGACTCCAAACAATACCTACGTATTAAATTCCAACACCGTACAAAAAATATAAAAATTAAGAGGTTTTTTTTTTAACACGGCAAGTGACTTCACTCCACCTGATGTTAAGTAGAAATGGTGTCCAAACGCAAAGACAACTGGTGCAGTATGAAAACGACGCAGCATTAGTCACCCTCACCCTGCCAGCCCACAAGGTGCATCTTCACGCCTCGTTTGAAAGACTCATACAGTGGACTAGTACAGGCTGATGCTGATGATGATGATGATGATGATGATGATGCATAGGAAGGAGGTCAAAATGTAATAGAATCATAAAAAGCATAGTTTTGGTGATATTCCACTCAACATTTTTAATGAAAAATTAAACTATTTATCGGGATAGATCAGTACGTTACAGACATCAATACTTAATCAATACTTACAGTGATATTAACCGTCTACAAAGCAAACAACAGATTATGCACAATCAAAGACTTCAAAAATTTTATCTGATACAAGTGATAGAGTTCAAGAAATCGATCAAAGCAAGGCTTGTGGAGAATTTGAAAGTATTAAAGCATTAAACGAAACTGCCCAGCACTTATCGAAGCAGTCAGATTGCGCAGATTCCGCTCTACATTAACGAAATTCTTGGTAGAATCCAATCGCATTATGCGCCCGTTCGAACTTTTTGCCGCGAAAGGATTCTGTACTCTCCCTCTGAAAAATAAATAGGCTTAACAATTCACTACGGAATGCTGAGGATTACTTTCTTTCAGATACAACGCTAATTCTTGAATTCCACCAAAACTGTTGTGCATTCTTGGAGATCCTCTTTACAGTTTTAGAGGGGAACAACGCCTTTCTGTTTTCTAATAGCTTCAAGATTTTATTGCAACCATTCGTCACAAAAAATTATACCTAGATGAAGGCTAGAATCGTTTGCTAAATCACTATTGTTTTCACATTAGCGTTAATCACAAGGTGAATATTTATGTGCAATGGCAAAACTAAACGTTATTGAATCGTTTCAATGTAATTAAGAGTTTAAATTATTAAGCTCGCCGTCTAAATGTGTCTAATGACGATTTAATGCATATCAAATTAAGGTTTTATATATTTATAAGGTGCATTAATTTATTCAGATGACAATGAACTTTGCGCAGTCGTACACAGAGATGTAATGATAAGTGATAAGTGATGGTAATGAATTGCCGGCCATTAGAAGGACAAATTCACGCGTGACATCATCGTTCGCTGTGAAATTGCTAGTATCATGTTTAAGCCATGTTTTCATAAAAAGCTGCTTTAAATTTGTTAGCGTCCTAAAAAATATTCTTTTTCATTTTTCTCTTGGCGCAAAAACGGGCCTCGCAGTTTTGTAATATAGAGGCCAAAGGCGAGATCGCTACAGTGATGCGACTATCACTTTTCAACATTATTTTTATTTAGAATGAATAAGAGAGTATTCACGATACTGATTCAATAAGCCATAATAAAAATATGTTTTACAAGAGCTATTAATTAATATCAAATATAACATTAAATCAGTGTTCCGCACAGATTTTGAATTATAACATTAATCGTAGTATTATTTTGCATGTACGAGTAGGTGCAAAAATTATTAGTATTAACTAGCAAGTTATTTGTAGTCTCTTTTTACGCATCACATAACCTGGCATGAAAATTTGTGCATAATACGTATTCAAAAGGGTCTGTGGCGGAGACCCTAGCGGCGTTCAGCGTTATATTTTTATAATTTAATATTGGAGCATAACAACTGTTGGAACATAACTTTGCTGAAACGTTGAACTGAGATTGTTGAAATGGCGACAAATTTAGGGAGCAGAGAAAATAGTTTCAAGTAGGATTGATTTAAAACTGGTAAATAAAATATATATATTTTAAACTTTGTTGGTTGTGGTAGCCTCCTTGTAAAATTGAAAATTAAACTTTTTAATCTCTATACTAATTATCGTAGGTATCTATTCATTTCTATCTACTATCAAAGTTTGTAACAACGCGACTTTTTATATCGAACCTCTATGCTGCAACAAACTTTTTTTGTAGCATCTCTACAGGAAACCTTTTACTAGGAGCCAGCATAATCACGTCACGTGGATGCTTTTCATAAATTCTCTTCTTAAAACATTGCGGTGCGTCAACCAGGAAAAAATTAATAGGAACGGCCGACACCGACTATGACGACTTATGAATTGGACTAATTCTATTCTATTTGCCCTCGTTTTCATTTGTAACTGGCTTCAAATTAATTTGTCCTAACTTTTTGAAATAAATGTTTAAGATAAACGTGCGAAGATGAAGTATTTGTTTACAGCGAGCAGGGGTGCTTAATATTGCGTTTTTCTTGATGGTATTACAAGGAAAGATCAAAAAGGGCAATGTTCTTCACCCGGAAGCCACCAGTGGCTATCTATCATACCTATAACTGTCGGAACACAGCAAGGCTCGTGGCCTACTTATATTATTGTTTAGTTGACAGACTGAGCCCCAGCCCCGATGCGAAATCAACTCGGAAACAAAAGTAGGTAGCTATCTAGTCTATCTTCCTTCTAAATTGGTAAGGGAGTTTGAGACCGTGGACCCATTAATCTGCATAGGCGGAAAAATGGTTGTATGCCTATTTTCGATCAATAGACCACGTTGACTCAGCCAAAGTGGCGGTTTAAACATTAGAGATTACTTACTTTTTTAATGTCGTTTCTCTAAGTTTATGAACACGGATAAAGGAATATGATAATTTATAGATAAACGATGAAGACAAGTATTTCACCCTTCAATATGGGGTCCATAACAAGGTGTTAAAAAGCCACTTGCGGGTCGGCAAGGTGTGGACAGCTAGAGAAGCATCATCCGGCTCCACTAATCTGTCTTTGTACCCGGACCCTGCTTCTGTTTATAATGTGATTTGTCAACTTTATTAGAAAGTGAGATTATTTAATAATTATTAATAGTCCTCCCTTTTCAAACATGTGACAATGTAAAGACTATCAGAGGCTAACATCAATATCACAACCAACATTGCACAATTTCGCAAAAGGCGAGATTTCACAAAAAAGTATTCAATTAAAAAAAAGAGTTTGCTCGGGATCTGTTTATTACCAGGTACAGAACACGAATAAATATGCAAGCGCCGGTCAAATTGAACACAGATTTCGAGGAATGTTAATGGAAACGCTCTGGTGCGATACAATTTTGGATTCCTGAAGTTATTGCAATTGGTTTTGTGTAATGTTTCGTCAGAGTATTATTATGTTTTTGTACATACTATGCCTGCAGTTCGGGGAATGCTAGAGTTGGAATCCTTTGATCATTTTCATTAATTGTTTTTATGTGTTTATGTATTATGTTTAATAATATGATGTGTAAATGCATATAAAAAGTATAAGTATAATTAACTTAGAAGTAACCGGTACAACATATTTCTTAACTACGCTCCCTGCGTGTTGTCAGCTATTAACACGCCCGCTTCTTTAGTTGTTCATTAAAATAGATTAATATTAACATAAATTAGTTAATCCACTTCCATTATCCATTAACTTCTTCCTTATAGATAAACTCCAATTAACCAAACCTGAATACATAATACCACTAATGTTATTCCCAGACTCCATCCTGCTTATCGCCTTAAAATTAACAGTGCCAATCACATTTCAAATTAAGTATTAGGCACATAAAGAAAACATCAAAGCAAACTAATAACACCTTTTCTCTTTTACATAAAGTTCAAATTGCTGCACGCATTGTGATGTGCGATGTGCTGTTCACAGTACACGTCTATTCATGAAGCATTAGCATGACAGACACGTAGAGGGCCCGGAGTAAGGTCGATTTCCCCCGAAATCGAGGGTCTTGGAACTATACCAGACTTAAGGAATGTGTCCCAATGAAGATGATACAATTCCGTCGTCCGTTGCGCGTCCTTTTCAAATCTTGCTTGCTTGTCATATTAAGTTACCTAATAAGATAGAAGCTCGATGGCGCAGCTGCTTAAGGGTTCTTGTTGCAATCTTGTAAGTTAAACAACGTTTTTAATGCTAGGTTATCAGATGGGTGACAAATACCACGAGCTCGATAACGCAGTGGTTATCGCGCCCGATCTGCGATTGTTAAGGTTAAGGTACTTTCGTTAAGGCAGGTCATCGGATAGGTAACAAAAATTTATCCGTGCTTCGAAGGCACGTAAACCCGTTGGTCCTGGCTACGTTAGCAGTCGTTAAAAACTACCAATCCGCACTTTTTATGGCCCGTTCTTCCTATCCACACATAGGGAAGGCTCGAGCCCCAGCTATGGGGAGATAAAACTGAGCTGTTGACGGTGATGACATTATTCCATATTATAGGCTAAGCAGTTGCTCCTAATTATTATTGAACGATATGAGAGATTGCTCATGAGGAGTTGAGCCCAACCATAGGACTTTTCATGCTGATCATGATCAGACGTTAGTTGTCTTTGCTACACGTTTATTGGCCGTATCACGTTTGAGTGGTGAATGCAATTATTATAGATAAGTTCAATTATTTTAAGGAAAATGTAATAAGTCACAAAAGCTTTTGCATAAAATTCAGTAGGAATCAAATTATATATACTAATGTGAAAACGCGGCAAATTTATTAATAAAGACGGATATTATTAAAGACGGATTAGGTGTAACGATTTCCCCAAAAAAAACTAAAAAGAAGACATTGTCGAAGTCCTTCACTTCGTTTGTCTATTTAGGATAGACGACTAATAAGAGGATTATACAATTACTGTAAATGTTGTGTTTCAATTTGGGCATCTATCTCGCCAGTTTTTATCTTTAACAAATTAAAAATAACCGTACCTAATCGCTTGAATGATAAATTAGTCAGCACTGAGAAACGACGACGGAAGAGGGCATGGAACGCTCTATTTAAAGGACGCTTTATAATTCAACGTGGCCGTGTTGGGCTGAAGGCTGTGCCGTGTATGCAACGTCAAATCTTACTTACATCGGTACTTACATAGTGTCGAGGACTCCAGGCATAGTGTGCTAAAAGAGTTTTCTCCACTATTCGATCGAGTTTAAGTTTACTACAAATTGTTTGAAATCGGAGCAGTTCGGGAATTCAATATTGAAAAAACTACGATTCATCTCTTAGAATACTGTGTGGTGAGTCCCTGTTGGTCTAGCCTTAAGGGATCCTGACTGACGATGATGGTTCCAATTCCACAAAGGACATTGTTTGTTGTAATAATTACGCTTCAAGTGTGTAAAATAATAAAATCAATTAGATGGAAATCAATTTTAAAGTTAATTGTCGGTGCTAACCTTAGTTTGTAAAATACTTGGTTTGTTTCTCGATTTCTGATTTGTGCAATTGCCTCGTCTGCTCGTCAGTACCTCGTCTCGTACCCGGGTTTCCAGCACCGCACAGTGTAATACGTCCTTAGGTCGAGATCTTTGCAATTTGTGGACAAAAAACGCTTAACACGACTTGAATACAAAGCGGGTGGATTCTTTTTTAATTATTTTCCTCGTTTTGGCTTTAATTTTCTAATGTTTTGGTACTGTTTGCATCATTATGCTTTGTTGTTTCGCATTACCGTTAGCTAGAAAAATTAGGAAGTGAATAAGGCGCGGTAGCTATAAAGGTGTTCAAATGCCGTATTCTTCCTTTTTTGTTTATGCTTCTTTAGTCCTTTTTGTCCCTATCTACTGACTCTGATAGGTAGGGTATGGCAGTTGGAACTACGGGTCTGGCTGTCTTTTCAAGGGTACCACGGGAGTTCGGATCCTAGACCCCTTGCCGGTTATGCCTTCGCGGGCGTCTCCGGCAGTTCCCGGACATGGGTTGGACTCGGGGTGGCTATGAAGTTAGCTGTAGAAGTGGGAATGTTCGTCTGCCTGGTTGAAGTCTGGCCAGGCTTCCATTTCGTGCACAGCTAGCGGGTCTGAGTAGCGGTCTAGGTGGGGCTTGTAGCGAAAGGACCTACGGGGGACGTGAGTTGTACATAGTTGGTTGTTCTGCTCGGTGGTTTTCATTGAGTAGTCTTCCAACATCTCCGGCACTAGTTTGGATAACTAGTGCCTAGTAGCCTGCTAGATGCAATGTCCCCGGTTGAATAAGCCGCGTAGGATTTTTGGAACTGATGAGGTGCCTGGATGTGAACTGAGAAGTGAGTGGGCTTACAACTCCGCCACTAATGAGGACATTTGTTAGTCGGCTTTAGAGTTGACGACCCGAGCAGTGGTACTGCGAGTTGTGCTTTTGGTGCAACGAGAATTGAGCGATCTTACAGCTCCGGTAACCTATCTGGATATTAGGTAGTGGACTATACGTGTCCTCGGAGCAACTCGCTCGAGACTCTAGTCTTAAAAGTACCGGATGAAGAATGCGCTTCGGCGCGTCCTGATCCGGCGTTGTGCTTGCGTATGGATATCGACACCTACTTTTGTAACCGCTAGGTTGGTAGGGGGTGTCATTATAAATTTTAAAGTCGTGTGCAGCGGGGTGTATGCTTCTTTAGTCTAGGTCATCTTCTTATATTTGAAGCAACTTGCAGGTTTGCAAGGTAAGGATGTATATTGCGCCATAACCCTATTCCTAAAGTATCGCATCTAGTCTCCGTTTCTGCTTAACATCTGGTAAAGCGGAGTCATTTGACTTATCTTTGTTTAACCCTTAACTACTCGCATGGGGTCAACGCCACTTTTCTCGCCAAAAATTTTAACTTCGGTCTGTCACGAAGTGCTCCCACCTACAGTAGCTTCCTAATTCGCCCTAAAGATCACATTTTAGTGGCAAACAAATTGCCACTCATTGATCCTCCCCATCATCAGCCAAGAGAGGACGGTGCGAAAATTGCCCTAGAATCATTGACTGAAATGTGCCAGAAATGCATAAAATGCACTAAATTCACGTCCAATGAGCACTCCATCCCTCATTAGTTAATTAGTAATCTTCAAAATAAATTGGGGTTAGTGGGGACCCCGTGCGAGTAATTGTGTAAAATCCTTCGTGCGAGTAACTAAGAGTTAAAAAAAGATCTTTTGTCAATATCAAGATGGAATAGTTCCTCTACAGAAGCTGGTCCACTCCCATATAATCCGCAGTCATGATTTCTTCATTCGCCCAACGCGCTTTTTCCCTTCCACCTTGCGCATAACGTCGTATTCTTCATCATCATCACGCGCCTTATATATATAAGACGGGCCTTTGCGAAAGTTGCTTAACCTCAGCACTCGCAGACCGGGCGCGTTAACCACTGCGCCATCGAGCTCCTCATGAACGTCGTATTACGTCTTAACAACGTTGCATTACACTTACACTTTTCTAAAGATTAAAAATAAAATAGTAAACTTATTACAGAAAACTTTTTGATTCTGTCTAGTCACCGCGGGCACGTACTGCTTCTCCGTACATTTGCAAAGAAAATCACTTTGCAATGAACTTGCCGGTGCGAGAATAGCACCAGTGAACCGCGAAATTAGTTCCAAGTTTTCTTGGACGAACAACCGTGTGAAATGTAAATCTGCAACAATCTCGACGAAAAATTTTACTTAAAAAATAAAATTCAGAAAAATTATGAATATCTACTTAAAAAAATCTACGCTTCGCGATGAATTACAAAAGTTTGAGTTTGCACGTTTTTTTTTAATACGAATTACGAACTCTAGCCAAGTATTAACTTAAAGCTAATCAAAAATTTATGATTGTTAAATAGGTTTACCTGATTAGTCAAAAAGCACTCAGCATTTTCATAATATTATTAACTACCTACGAGTTTTAGTATAACCAATGCTATTTCAAATTATAAGCTCTTTCTAGTTAATGCCATGCAAAATGCAAATATAGCTATATATTATAGGTAAATAAGTCTTAGTAGATTTTAAAACAATTTTGACGTTTGCCACCTCAATATGTAATTTAATTATTGTAATTGGATAAAGAAAAAAAAAGTTAACCAAAACTCCGCATTTTTACGTCTTCTTTTTTTTATTTTCATAGCTATTGTGTTTTGTACCGGTAACAAATATAATCTCTAACTGTTATAGTCAGTAATATTTGTATAAGATCCTGAGTCCCAGAGTGCCTGCTCTAATCAAGCATTTGGGCGATTGTCTCAAATTGTTGCATTGCTCATTTCCATACACTAAAGCGTCCTGACTTGGCATTTCACAGACTCTCGCTATTCCGTGAAAACATACGGAGACGTTCGCAATTCTCGCACCGCAACAGAGACCGGTTCCCAGCGCATCCTAGCGACGCACCGCAAACTTCTTGCAATTTTATATAACTTTCTGGTGTCTTTTGTTTACTTCATTTTATTTTACAAGAAATTCGCCAGAAAATGCTGCAACCCCCAAACAAAAGCAATGATAATAATAGAACCGCGTCTGCGCTCTAGTGGTTTTAGACTTAGAGGTCATATTGTACCGTGCATCTATTTTCTTGGTGTCTCTCGGCAAACATCGTGTTTCGGCTGTCGACGGATTTACATATATAGAGTTATATATATAGAGTTTATTTTAGAATTAAGGAAATGCTATTGTGTCAAACGTAAATTGATTTACGATTTATAATTTTACAGCTTTAAATGTATAGTTCACACGAAAAATCAAGACAAAAAAACAATAAAGTACGTTGTTCTAAATTCAAATTATTAAACATGATTAATCTAATATTAGATGAACATGAAAATTAATATTCGGTTGCATTGCATTTGGAAAATTGGTAAATATCGCATGATATTTACCCAGAGCATTTACAAGAAGCACTGTTAATACGGTTTGGTTGGCCGTAGGGTTAATTTTATGTCCCTTTGATTAAGCACCACCATTTTAACAAATTCTAACTGAAATGTAGCATTGTTGTCTAAATTCATCATCATCATCATCATCTCATTTTATATCCCCACTGCTGGGGCACGAGCTTTCCCTTGCTTTCCCGAGCTTGAGATGACAAATTTTTGGTCACCCATCCGGTGACCGGCCTTTGCGAAAGTTACTTAACCTCAGCTCTCGCAGACCGGGCGCGTTAACCACTGCGCCATCGAGCTCCTCCTCCTTGTCTAAATTATGTAAACGTAAATTATATTACTTTAATTTGGTTAAGGTCAGCCATATCACAGACGTCAACGTTCTGACAGTTTGCATATTTCGCAGCAGTTGAGAATTTCGGGTGCTTCCACCTTCGGCCTCATCATAACTTATCATTCAGTAAGATAAAGGTCAGACATTTCCTCGTTATGGAATAATTGAAAATATGAGAAAAAAAATTGCCCGAAAAGGTTATAACAAAAACAAAAGCAATGACAATAAAAGAAAGAAATTAATTTGTATAATATAAAATTATCATCTACCATAATCACCAGCACATTTTATGTCCCCACTGCTGGGGCACGAGTCTACCCACTCATTGAATGGAAACACCATAGAGAGAACGGGCGATAAACCAACTTAGCATGCCTTCCGAAGCACGGAAGAGCTTTAGATAATAAATATTTGATCAGCCATCCAATGACTGGCCTTTGTGAAAGTTGCTTAACAATAGCAATCGCAGACCTATCGCGTTAACCACTCCTCAATTACTATTATTATTATTATATTAATATATCAGCCATGGCTGTCCCACTCCTGTCTCAATAACTATGAGCGAGTAATATTAATGTTTAAATATTTCCGATTTATAACTACCTATATCACTAGTTTGTGCTAATAATGAAATGTCCTTGCATGACTCATTTGACGTCGTTATGGCTTGTTTTAAAATCTTGTAAAATCAAATAGATCAATATAGATGTGTGACTTAATGTAATGTTACTTCTACTCATTTATGGATCTGCGCCTGCCTCACTTAATGTTCCACAGAATATCTGCGCATATTGGCACGTCAATGTCAACCATGAGCTTGGTGGTGACCATTTCGTTGCATAGATAAAAATTGTAAAATTGGACATTTCACATTTTTTGTCTACATTATAGTGGAGATAATGTAATATTAATAACACATTTCACGGCTAAAACAACACGGTGACAGCTGTAAACAATGTTAACTATAAACATTACATTAAGTCATAATTATATCTTTATTGATCAATTTGGTTTTACAAGATCTTAAAACAAAATAGAAATTATGTGAAGTTGATGCTCCGAATAAATATGTTTCATTTCACAGAAAATTACTTCCACCATTGGGAAAAGTCACGTTGTTACGATATCTAATTCTCCGGTGTTACTGATTCAAAAACGAACTGGAGGTATTCATTTCGCGGGTCGACGCAGCACGATATTTTAGGAAGAAAAATTGTGTGGAAGTCTGACACGACGCGAGTACTATTACTCAAGGTGTCATCTCGTTTCGAGGAGAGCGGGAAGACGCTTGTTTTCCTTCTACGTGTCTGGTCTAAAACAGAAGCGATAGCGGGTCTGTTAATTGTTTTCAGGTAATCTATACTATTAATAAAGAGTTTGTTTGTTTGAGGAGGGTAATCCAAAAAATATTTTACGTATAAAATGCTACATGCTTTGCGGTTAACATAATGTAATGTGCTATATTTAAATTTGAAAAGAAAGTTTCTTTTTAAATTCTCAAATCCACGCGGACGAAGACGCGGGTAAAGCGCTAGTAGCTTAATAATACCACAGTCTATATGACCTCTTCTGTAATACTAACAGAAGGCTGGAGTCACTCAAGTAACTTTCAGCTAAATTAGGGCAATCATAAGTTATCATAGTTTAGATTAGAATATTCGGCAACGGTAGGATATAAAATCCTGGTCTGGTTTTCACGGTACAGGAAAAAAAAATAGATCGGTGTGGAGAAAATAAATAAATATAGATTAGGTTAAAGATGTCGAAAGAAACTAACATGTGAAAATAGGTGACTGCAACGCGAAAAACTTATGCGATCCTCATTTAGAATCATCAACCACTAATATCCTGGTTTCAATTATTAGAAACAATTTCGGCTTTATTGTACTAGTCGAATATGTATGGAATATTTACGCTGTTACTAAGATAAGATTAGAGATAAAATATTACTATTATAGTGTTTTGTAGTTAAGTTTTGTTCACAGTTCCAATTTGAAAATACTCTTTATTTTAATTTCGCTGTAGGCTCTTTATTTACACCACAAAATACTTACAAACCGGTGGTATACTTGGTGCTGTTACAACAATTATATAAATTAACAGAAGGAAGTTAAATACAAGAGAAAGTAGCGTCGTAGTAATTTTACATTTTCATAATGTGCTTCATGAAAAATGACAATTGTGTTTTGGAAGATCAAAAGGAAGACTCCGTTTTATAAAGGCATTATTGAAGTGGTCACATTAGGCGTTTTTAATAGATACGCATAAAATACATTTCTACTAAAATCCTCATACCCAGTAAACTATTTTAATAGGTGTAACTTTGAACATTTCATTGAAGCTTTTGTGTGATTGTAGCGGTCCCGTCCGATCCGCAAAATGCTCTTATACACTATCATTATTCGAGCAATTTACAACCTAAAAGCTGGCAATTCTCTCATCAAAGATATTAATATAATGACAGTTGCATCACAATATATTTACGAAAACCTAAGGATGTTCATAAAAATATTGAAACTTTTTCTGAAAGCAGTGCTACAATGTAAACACTAGACATAAAAACATACTAAGAGAACCTTATACTAGGCTCCACAAAGTAAATAATTCATTTACAGGCCGGTGTGTACGTTTTTACAATAAAGTTCCAAGTAATATTCAAAATATTGATATTAATAAATTTAAAATCACCATTAAAGAAAAGCTTTATAAAAAACTTATTATAAAGTAAATTTTTACTTTTTATAAATTTAAGTGCTTTAGCTTCAGTGCATGGGTTTAAAATGTCCATGCAAACAGCATGGGTTTAAAATGCTCCAATCACTCCAACAGGTATTTCTAATTTAAAATATTGTTAAGTTATTTTAAACTTGTATAACTTGGTTCCCCATGTGATGCCGGGGATGAAGAATTGCACCACCCCATCTCTTCCAGTGGGTGTCGTGTCGTATAAAGCGACTATTGGACCATTCCAGAGGATGGGCAGCAGCGTCTCTCTGTTATTATTCCTACCTTACTGCGATCGTTAACCCGCCTGCCAAGAGTGGCGATTATGGCAAATTTCCCTCAAAATGATTTTATCCTTGAGGGAGGTCTTTGTCCAGCAGTGGACGTCTTTTTGGCTGAGATGATGAGATGAGATGAGATGAACTTGGTAACGCCATATAATTTTGTAAATGTCGTTACTTATATTAAAGCTGTGGAGTTTCTTGCGCCCATTCTTCTCCACAGCTAAATAATAGACGTCCTGAATGGGTAGTAGGTAAACAAATTTTTGGCCGATTCAAAAGCACTTTTCTAGTATATATATATAATCTTATCTTAGTGGGGCCTGCCGAGGTTTCCCTCTTGCAGTAACACTTCGACCCATCAGGATCTTTTGTGCAAATAATAATAGTAGTATATATAGTTTATTTGAATAAAAAGTATTTGACTTTGACTTTGACTTTGAAATGCAGGTTGTACTGTGATTACAAAAGATAGAATAAAAGTGTAAAACTATTGGGCTCCAGTAAACCCTATCTGCCAATGTAGTAGTCTCTATCTAAGGGAAGGCCTTACCTTAGCTGTATATATAGCTGTATATATAAATGCTGATGATCATGATAAACAATTACGATTATAACCAATGTACATATTAAATGGTTGTCAATTTGTGATTGCAAGAGGTACTCGGTAACCAAACCGACCGCTAGTGCTTTTACCGCGACTTCGTCCACGTGGATTTCGGATTTTTCCGTAAAAAATTCAATACTTTGATTCCCAAATAAAAAAATATAAACATTATAGATTTTTTTTATCTAATAAAAATAAGGTCTAGGTTACCCATAGGAAATGTTGCATTCTATCAATGACAGAATTTTTGGAGTTGTTTCAGAGATTATCCCCCTAAAGGCTGATACGCAATCAAGCTAAAATATCACCTGTTTAAAAAGAAAAGTCATGTTATGACAATAAATTTTTAAAATGGTTATCTAATACTTAAGTTTATAATAAGTTTTATCCGTCAATTGAAAAATCCGCTCTTAAACAAATAAACTCACAATTTTTACCTTTCTATTAATAGTATAGAATAAATAAATTAAACATTGTTATTCCAGTACCAAACAGACCAATTAATTTATACACAGAGCGTTACATTAAATCCGATTCCGCAAATACGATGTACGAAGTGATTCCACAAATAGCGGAAACGTAACAGAATACCCCCAAATTGAATTGCAAATGGGATATGTCACCCAACAAAAGAACGCTCTCACTGACCAATCTCTATTGCGCAGCGAAACTTTGTAATACTCGTACCATTCTGAGAATTTGCCTTTTCATTGGACAGACAGATTATTGAGCGAATATTGAGCAGAGAGAATATTGAGCTACTTAACTTGGGTCATTTCATTGCAGGTTTTTTAACCGCCTCTGCGGTGTAGAGGTTAAGACCACCGGTTTAGACCAGATAAGATTGCCATCAGTGCCTCAGTAGTTGAGGATTCCGGGTGTAGTGCGCTTCCACCTTCGGCCTTTTCATCACTTAACATCAGGTAATGGTAGAGATGTTGCGTCACTCAGCGTGTTTTACCGCTTATACCATGGCGAGTGCTCTGAAGAGCTCTTTGACCTCATCCCACCTTCTCTCTTCCTTCATAGGGGTACACGTGCTGCTCTTCGGAGTCACCGCTTCACTGTCTCAAATATCCCATCGCGCACAAAGAAATTTGGTGACTCGTTTCTTTGTCGCACCTACAAAATATGGAAAACTCTACCAGTACACGTTTTCCCTCCTTCCTATGATGTAGGGTCCTTCAAAAGAGGCGTGAAGAAGCACCTTGTGGGCCGGCAGAGTGAGATTAACTGATACTACGTTTGTTTTCACGCTGCACCAGGTATCTTCGCGTCTGGACTCCATTTCCACTTAACGTCAGGTGGGATGGAGTCATTTGCCGAGCTATCCATAAAAAAAAAAGTAGTTCGTTTACGGAAAGGATTGCCTAGAGTCCGACGCAAATGCGAATCACTGCTAACAATGTCGACCATATCCCGTGTAATTCGCGAGTCGCAGCTATTATTGTTGTTGTTAATAATCGCGCGGGGAGAGGAACAAAGCTGTATTGTCCCTGTGTAAGAAGTGGGCTGCAAACGAAAGAATACTCTTTGTTTCGGGGTCGTGCGCCCAAAGCGCTGTTTTTTCCTCTCTCGTGCGCAGAGTAGTGATACTGTGCAAAGTGACGTTTCGAGAATGTGACTTTATTCGAAAATGGTATTTTGGGAGTCCCAGCTATTATCGTTGTTGTTAATAATCGCGTGTGCAGAGGAACAAAGCTGCATCGTACCCATGTAAGATACTTCTTACGTCGGCTGCTAAACGAAATAATACACTTTGTTTCTTGGTCGTGCGCCCAAATCACTGTTTTTTCCCCTCTCGTGCGCAGAGTAGTCACTGTGCGAAGTGACGTTTCGAGAATGTGACGTTATACGAAAATGACATTTAGCGAGTCATAGCTATTATCGTTGTTGTTAATAATCACGTGGGCAGAGAAACACAGATATATTGTACCCATGTAAGATACTTCTTACGTCAAACAAAAGAATGCACTTTGTTTATTGATCATGCGCCCACTCGTGCACATAGTAGTGACACTGTGCGAAGTGACGTTTCTCGTATCCATGTAAGATACTTCTTACTTCGGCTGCAAAGGAAATAATACACTTTGTACTATGTATGATTGTCATATAATCATAAGATTAATTTGTTAAATTCCAATGTAATTTTGCAAATTATTACTTATCCGTAGTAAACAGGTGACTAGTGCTGGTTTTATTTATCATTACGGATACGAGACTTTGTAAAGCAAAATTTTTATTCACCTCATTTGTCACCATTGTAATTAACAAACCGGCAGGTTAATAGAGGGCCCACCGATCATAAAATTGGGTAAAGATTTAATAGATAACAATCTATTAGATAAGGCAACTAATTGCTCAGTAATCTGTTGATTGTTTTGAAACTCATAAAAAGTTATGTACCATTTTTTTCGATGTACCTATCTATGCGTTTGTTAGTCTGTGCTTGTGCAGTTGAGAAGAAGCGAGATGAGCGATGTCAGCATTTTTAGCTCTTGTTGACTACGATTTGAAATTGTTCTGAAATATATATTTTTTTAATATGCAGTAAATTATACATAGAATAATCTATACATACTTTGTCCTGAATGACTGACGGATCAACGCACAGCCTAAACTACTGATCGTAGAGACCTGAATCTTGGAGGGTGTGGTCTTTGTATGACGTAAGCATCCGATAAGAAAGGATTTCTGAAATTCTACCCATAAGGGGGTGAAAAAGGGGAGCAAAGTTTGTATGGGACAACGTGATTCTTTGGTCCAATCTACTTCAAATTTTGCATAAACCTTTTTTAACAGAATTAATGGAAGACGTGTTTCGTATTTTAATTGAAATCCATACCCTAACGGGGGTAGAAAGTTATTTTGGCGGTCAAATCACCACCAAAATAACTTTCTACCCCCGTTTTGCTTCGAAGTTGATATCGATACTCCTTAGTGCTTTTGATTTAAATTACATTTTATTTTGACACGTCATGTTTCAAACTCAAACTGATTTTATTAAAAAAGGTTGAACTCATTTATAAACTTAGGCAAGTATTCTTTAAAATTGCTGTTCGATTTGGCTAATTTTGATTTTGTAATATTTGTGGAAATTCAGGGAAGGTTTAAACGGTTAGAAACATAAATAATAAGTAACAGAAAATACTAAAAACGACAATTTTAATTTTCCAATACAAAATGTTTCACGATTTGTTTGCTTTGTTGTCATAGAAATCAGGTTCAAATCCTGCTCGTGGAAATTTTTTCAACATTTGTGTTTTTGTAATTTGTTTCACAACAAAATATAGTATTTGTAAAAATATTATGATCGGGTGTTAATGACGGTAGTTGTTGACATTGAATGGGTGCCTTTAGCTTTCAAAGTAAAAAGTAAATAGTGTTGAATTTTTTCGGCGGGCTGGTAATGTCAGAAGGGTGCAGGTTCAAATCCTGCTCGTGGAAATTTTTTCAACATTTGTGTTTTTGTAAGTCATAGAAACTGTCTATGTGGTACGAAGTCCGCCGGGTCAGCTAGTTACTTATATAATTATACTTAAGCGGATTTTGGTTAATGTTCATCTATTTCTCAAATTTCCCAAATATTTAGTAAGGATTCAAAATATAATTTAACATCTCGTAATAAGTAAATTGCTTTGTAAAACAGCTTTCTTTCGCAATTAGGTATACTTTGCATTTATTTCGTGTACACAAATTGTGTTAGCCCTTAAAGTATTGTAAGGTTATGTTACTTATTGTTACATACTGTTTTATATTAGTATGCATTAGTGTAAATAAATGTTGGTGAAACAAAACGAAATAAAAATTATTATGATAGCATTTTTCATTATTTATTTTTCGTTGCATCTCATATCTACATTTGACTAATACTCGCAAAATAACAACTGGAATTGGAGATTCTCTCAAGCTTTTTTCGTAATACGTGTGATACTCCATTTTCAACTCAATCTACCGTACTATATCGTACTAATTTATAATAATAATACTATCTGTCAGTGATACTGGCTTAATACTTAACGCGAAATATTATACTGTTTTTTTTTTCGCAGAATAGAGCGCAATGGCGTCGTCTTGTGTCAGAGGGCACGATCATCTACGGGGAAAGTAAGTAAGTAAGTAAGCACTGTTTTGACAAATCTTCACTCATTTACTAATCAAAACGGATCCTTTTAACAGAATAATGGCTTAAGCTGCTGCTAGAGCAATCACCTCCCAAAGTAAAACAACTAACTATGTTAGCTCTTATTCTTCTTCATGTGCCATCTTCATGTGAGATCGGATATCATTATGGCCACTTAGGCTCGTGATGTTGTGGCTCAGTAAAGCCCTGTAGTACTCAGATTGTACCACTCGGCGAGGTTCTGTAGCCTATATACGGCCTTGTCTTCTCTGGCCTTGTATTTTCCTTGCACTATGAGCTGTAGGAGACTGTACTTATTTATGCGCATAATGTGCCCAAATACTGCAGCTTTCTCCGTTTTATAACTTTCAAGAGTTCCAGGCTCTTGTTCATCCTTTACAACACGGTGTTAGGTCACAATGATTGAAAATATTTTTTTATTATAGCCACTGAATCAAGGTGGCTGAAAACAAACGAAATGTTAATTATAAATAACCCAATGCTTCACTAGAAATCCGAACAAACGTTCCGAACAGGTAAACCCAAGGATTTGTCTCGGTACGGATAATGTAATTGAACGTAATGTTTAAACAATTATGCAAATGAAGGTTAGGCGAAACTTTACAGAAAGGTCTCATTATCAAACGGGGGTCGGGACAGGTTGGTCTCGTATGAATACGTAATATTTTCCGCATTATTCGGGTCACTCGCGCTTCGCTAAGTTCCATTGCAAATAATTGAAATAGAATGCTTAATAGGTTAGATTTACTAAATGGTGTTTCACTGTATTTTGTAAATATTTAATTCAGCTTCAGTGTAGCAATTAGCACTTAATTTTTTTCTAAATGGTCTCATTCAGTTTACTCTCCGTGGAGTCTAGTAAACTATAGTTAGTTTATGAGCCAGCCGCACTTTGGATACGTTTTGTACGAACACGCACGATACATTTAGCTTCTAAGTGCGAGCTAGACGTGCGTGTACGTAACCTAGTTAGTGCAAGACCTAGTTAGTACTTACTATATCAATCGGAGTTCAATTTGTACGAAAACGCACCTAAATATGGCTGGCTTTGAAGGAGTTCGATAGCGTAGAGGCTTAAGTTTTCAACTTGCGATCTTACAAGTAAAGCAACTATCGCAATGACAGGTCACGGGACAGGTGGTCACCCATACGCAATTAACTTATTACCGCGTGAAATCAAAGCATGTAGGTTGACAGATAGACTATAGATGTGATGTTTTTTATGTTTAATCCGTCGTCTGCTGTAAATACAGACACAATAGAATTTCAATTGTTCAGGGCAGAGATCACTGCTCGCCCCATATGAGCGGTTAAGGTGTAAAGCGCGACAGTTGAGTTGACAAAACTGCATGATAAAATCAGTCGAGAACATTCGATAACAAAATCGATGTACAATATTTATAACGGTGATACATAAGATGATATACCTATATGTACAAATATTGGTCAGGGCCTGTACTCTGCAGTAAAAAAAATCTTTAACATTTTTATATTAGTAATTACATTACCTAGCACCCAATACCGTTCTAGGAAAGCTTAAAGATATCAAAGAAGCTCTTGAAATATAAAACGGCATTAGTACGTCAGCAGGTCACAGCAAGGGGATATAAATGAATTTCATGAATCAGGCAGCAGCGCTGATCTTCCGTGTGACTGGCTTAATGGCAAAATTTTTTTTCCCGTTTTCTCGTCATTTGCGTTCTTGATTTATAAGTGATATCATTCAATTTTACGACTTAGTATGAACGGGAATGCGAAGAGTCCATTTGATTGATGTGATTATTAATTTCTACGGTTCGTCTCGTTATTTCATGGTAATTAGACAATTATTTTAATTCTAAATTGTTGACAATATAATTTTATATGGAATAATATGAAATTATTCAATCATTACATTTTAATACATTTTCAAACCAAATTTTAATCTTTCCTGATAGTAAGTGACGATGAGGCTGAAGATGGAAACGCCTTTACCCGGGAAATTCAATTCAATCAACGAACTGGCCGCTTCATAAGAGAAGCATATTGTTTAGTATCATGACGATTAGTTTGAGGTTAGTGCCACTGTCTGCTACAATGTTAACAAATGAAGATGGAGCTAAGGAGATGAGCGGAGAGGAGAGGAGGTATCAGATGTGTCGTAATCACTCTTTAGCAGTACCTTTATAAGAAGTGCGAAGAAAATAATTAATTCAATTAATCATCGTTACGTTCCCACAGCGTCTTAGGAGCGGTCGAGAGTGCAATGATGCATCGAACTCAACGATACTATAGTCAGGTTTGTATTTAAGAAAGGTTTAAGTTTATCATGACAATTATATTATATTTATATATAGAAACCTACTTTAACACAAATACACTACAGCGATGTTCACTAATACAGATGGATGAAGGGACAAATAACAATTTAGACTAAGCTGTACTAAGCTCAAAAGTATCAGATGTTTTAAGTTTTTATATGATTAGTTCAATTCATCTTCGTAACGTTCCCACAGTGTCTAAGCAGCGAGCCTGGTCTAGCGTTGTCTTGCGCCATGATGCATCTAACTCAACGTAACATTATTCCATGTTCTCAATTGAGAAAGTTTTTAATTTAATCAAAACAATGATCAGTAGGTACCTCTTTCAATACCAGCAAACACCGGCGCCGCTGCGGCGGGCGGGCGTTAAGTTCAATGCCGCTGTAGCTAACGCCTCACACCATAGACAAAAATTTATAGAGATACAATATTTTTTTTACTTTTTTATTTGTTTGTTTGTGAAGCTTTTTATTATTTTTATTTTTATTTTTGTGTTGTTTAGCGGCTTTAACATTTTATGTTAATTTTTTTTTATTTCTAGTTACTTTATTTTTTGTTTTTCTTTATATTTTGTTGAGTAGTCGATAAATATATTTTCTTTCTTTCAATCGATGTTTATTTAAACAGATGGATAAAGTGACTAGTATCAGTCTAGACCAGACTATGTTAGCCGCAAGAGTAGCAAACTTTTCAAATTTTCAAGCTTAGAAAATTATTATTTCAATTAATCATCGTCAGTTACGTTCCCACCGTGGCCAAGCGGTGCGGCGGTCTAGGTCGTCTTGCGCCATGATGCATCGATTTCAACGTAACATTAATCCTTGTTCTAATTGAGAACGTTATTACAATCATAATAGAATATCACAGTGATGTTTATATTAACAGAGATCGAGTTCATTTGAATGGATATAGGGTCAAGTAACAATATAGACCAAGCTACACTAATAATCGCAAAAGTAGCAGACGTTTTAAGTTTTAGAAAATTGTTAATTCAATTCCTCCGACGACCTCCGTAGCCGAGTGGCTTGCACGCCGGACTTTGGGCGGCGCTAACTCTGAGGTCCCGGGTTCGATTCCCGGTCGGGTCAATGTCGAAAACGAACTTTTCGAGATTGTGTCGGGTCTGGGTGGTTGTGGTACCGTCGTTGTTACTGATTTCCATGAAACGAGTGCTTTAGCTACTTACCTTGGAATCAGAACAATGTATGTGATGTTGTCTCATATACACATATATATAATTAATCATCGTTACGTTCCCATCGCTTGCTAGTGGTGGTCCTGGTCCAGCGTCGTCTCGCGCCATGATGCATCGAACTCAACGTAACATTATTCCCTGTTCTAATTGAGAAAGTTTTTAAGTTCCCTTTTTATTGTCTCTGTCGGGTGGCCATTGTTCACTGCAAAGTAAATTTCAGCAATCCCCATCTCGACAATTATAAAAGTTTTAATTGCTCGTACTTTTCTAATTACAAAAAATAAAGTCTCATGAGGAGAGAAAATATTAAAGGGGGACATTCGGAGCACCCCCTACTTCGGGTGCAAGTGGGAAGTTTTTTAATTTGTTAAGTAATAACTGTAATAAGCCATCTGAAGGGGCGTTAGGAAATTACGACTTGTACAGTCACCGGCAGATTGATCGAAACATGCCTAATGGAGAAAAAGATCTTCTCGTTTTAGTAAAATAAGTCTTAGTGCGTTACCTTTAAGTTTATTATTACATGAACCAAAATTAGGCAAAGTGTTTTTAAAAAAAATACTCTAAACTTTCACTGTTAAGGTTTGTTTTTGTTTAACTTTAGCATAGGTTGATTTAATTTAATTTTATACTGAATCATTAATATGTATAAAAATAGATAGGTATTTTAAAAATATATATTTTTTTCTTATATATTGGCTTTAAGTCACAAACTGACTGTTAAGAAACGGTAAGGATACTATTACAATCGGAATTCACATGACGTTTGTCCGACTGCATTAGCAGTCGTCCGCGTAGTGGTTTATGGCCCGCTCTCCCGGTGGTATTACCATCCATAGGAAAAGCTCGTGCCCAAGCAGTGGAGATATAAAATGACCTGCCCCCCGACCGCCTAACTCGATCGCTTTCGATCGCTTTGAAGGCGAGACGAGGAAAGTAATATCGATAGCTATAGGCTTTAGCTTCCGATATTGCTTTTATATTGCTTTCGAAATAACAAGATGACGCCTCCTCCTCGCCTCGCCTTCAAAGCGATCGAAAGCGATCGAGTTAGGCGGTCGGCCCCCTGGTGAGGTGTTTCTGTTTTAAGCAAAGCAATCAGGTCTTGCGTGGTGCGATATAACCGATTATTTATCCATTTTCCATTATTTAAAGGTAGTAGTACAACGTGTAACAGAATGGTGTGGTAAAAATGAAAAGATCTACATTGTATCCGATCTAGTTCTTGTATGTGTTGTTAATAAGACATTTAATTAATAACTTTTTTTTGTCATGCAAAATTGTAATTTTTTTTTTTTTACTTTATTTAATAATATTACAATGAGATTACACTATAAAACAAACCATAAATCACGGAGATTTGTCCGGTATGCTACAAATAAGTTGAGCTCAACATCTACACATAACATCAACAAAATTCAAATACAATAAAAGTTAACATAAAAGTTAAATTTAACACTTAACATTAAATAAAATGTGATAAACGAATCGCGTCAGCAGGCCACCTGCACTACAGAAAGAGATAATAATACAAGCTAGCTAGAATTTTTTTTTTTTTATACTTAGCACGGCAAATGACTCCACACCACCTGATGTTAAGTGGAAATGGAGTCCAGACGCGAAGACAACTGGTGCAGCGTGAAAACAACGCAGCATCAGTCAACCTCACTCTGCCGGCCCACAAGGTGCTTCTTCACGCCTCGTTTGAAGGACCCCATATCATAGGAAAGAGGGAAAACATGTGCTGGTAGACTATTCCATCTTTTGGAGGTGCGACAAAGAAACGAGTCACCAAATTTCTTTGTGCGCGATGGGATATGTGTGACAGTGAAGCGGTGACACCGGAGAGCAGCACGTGTTAGCTAGAATGTTCGCTATAGTTATACCGTGCTATAGTGAAGTCTGCCCGACCGAGCGACAAAGCATAAGATATGTGTGCATAATAGAAACTTTTTTTTGCGTTGGCTACAGGCTGTTCAAAAAATGCAATTTAAGTTTTTTCTTTATATTATTTTTATTATTATATTTATATTAGTAAAGTCATGCGCGTCAGGCGCTCATAAGCAAGCAACTGTGATCACAAATGTAAGTGCACGGAGGATACTAAACCACTAGGGCTGTGACTTGTTTATTTTGATGTGACGTCACAATAGAAATATTTAATCAAAAACTCTTAGTAACTCGGCATATTGTTACAAGATGAAATCTTACTAGAAAAAATCAACGAATCGAACCCACGACCATTGGATAACCGGTCCAATGCTCTGACCGCTGAGCTACCGAGACACCAGAAGACTCTTTGATTTTTTCTAGTAGTCGTTGGTTCGATTCCCACTCGAGCCCCCGCCCGATCCGCTAAATGACAGCACACATTTACAGAATACACTAAACATGCACACCAGCTTAGGCCCAAGACACCGTACTCGTAGAACAAGGGTACGAAGAACCGGTTCACACTCGCTCTACATCAGGTACAGACATGTACCTGGGCGCTTCGCTCCTCCTCCACGGCCCGGTCAACCCGAGCCGAGGTCCGTGCCTTTAGATGCGACCTCGGGATGCTCCGCTCCCCGATCCGATCCGAACCCTTCGGAGATTCTAGTAGGGCACGGGGACGCGCACTAGTGCGCGATGCCGTTCCCTCTAGATAACCTCCGAAGGTGATTCGTTTCACACGGCTTGAGGGACCCTTTACGTTCCTCGCCGCCCCCAAAAACGCCCGGTAAAGCTGAAAATGCCGTAGAGGCAATCAGCAATCTCTCTCAAAAAAAAAACCCACTCGAGCTCCCTGAGACTGGTTGATTTTTTCTCTAGTAAAATATTATTTTGTGAATATTAAGTTAATTTTTTTAATAAAAATGTGATGATGCAATTGTTTGACCGTCACTTCATAGAAAATAATTACAAAAAATAGAATTTGTTTTCTTGCTTGATTATTTGTATGCCATTCTGTTTTCACTAGCTGCAGTCTTCGTATCTGGACATCGATTCTGCTAAACAAAGGTAACAGGGAGAATGTAGTAATTTGCCTATTCTTCGATAAAAAAAGACTAATTTATTTTGAATAAATCAGTAAAACACTTTAAAATTTTTACTGTGAAATAAATATCAAGCGAATCAATATTAAAAACAAATTTCTCCTGGTTTTTATTTACATTAAATCGGACTAGAGTTAAAGAGCTAAATAACCACCATCTTATCTAAATATGTCGCCATATCACCAATGTTTGTAGCATTGTTGTGTTCCGGCAGCTAGAGATAAGATAGGATCCCGGGTGAAGTGCACTTCCATCATTGGCCTTATCATCACTTAACATCAGGTGAGATCAAGGCACTGCTTACCCATAAATATAAAAATAATAAAATAAAAACAAATTTAAACGTTCAGTTCTAAACTACTTTCGAGTTTTGATTTAACACTGCGCCGCCTTTGTTTGAGTACAGCACATTAGCCCTTTAGCGCCAATGATAAAACACTTTCTAGGTAAACTGCGTTGGTAAACGCTTTTGGCCTGTTAAGCAAAAAATCCGCAGATATACCTACTTGTAATGAAAATCATCACAAGTGGCTTAAGTAAAAATTGTTTTGATATTTTGGTTTTTAATTAAATTCGAAGAGGTAAAAGCGTAATGTAAAATGAATTACATTGTCCATATAGCAACAGCAATGATAAATCGGTGCCAGCCAGGCAAAAAAAAAAAAATATTTGAAGATATATATAATAATACTAGTTGTGGGCAACAACTTCGTACGCTACTAGTAAGATTATTGTAAAAAACTTATTTACTTACTTACTTACTTACTTAGGACTTAATGCCAAATGGCATTCTCTACCAGTCAACCTAAGGGCTAGACAGAAAAATTGGTAAGCAGTGCAACAAAGAACGTAAATGAAACATCATCATCACCATCGGCCTATTTTAGTCCACAAATGAAACATATAGTAAGTACATAAATTTATAAGAACTGAAATACAATTGTTAAGTTTTTAAAATTAAATGATAATAATAAACTAAACAACTTTTCCCATGAAACAAAAGTCAAAAAACGAGTTTTTTTTTTAACTTTCCCATACAAACCATACTCGGTCAATAGAGGTTTTGTATGGGAAACTTTAAAAAAAAACTCGTTTTTCGACTAATGGCTCTTGGGAAAAGTTGTTCAGTTTCATGTTCTGATCAACTCACCTGCAGGATTAAAACGTTCAAAAACTGACGGTGTATAGTTAGATATAATTTTTTAAGTCTATAATTATTTCCATATACGAGTACCTCAATAATTAAAATCTTTGAAGGAACAAAAAACTAAGGGGTGTGACCCCTTACTCAACAGAGCAAAAGAAATCAGACAGTGTCAGCATTAAAGTTGTTTCAGTTGCGACCTTTCTCCGTTTTTCGCTGCGTCGCCCCCTTTATACGGGGCCTTTGTCACTTCCCTGGCAACTTTGTGGATCTGTAGAAGACCGCTTATGACGTCACTCTTTGTCCGCGCGGCATACGAAATATAATTATTTTCAGTGTCAATGACATCTTGACATTTAGTTTTTTTTTTGACTTAGTTATGAAGATAGTGTACAATACAAAATAATGCCTTTGTTTGTCTACAAATTAATCTGTAACTAGTAGCCTGCCCGCGACTTCGTCCACTTGAATGAACACGCGTATCCCACGCTGTGTTTTGTACGTAAATCACCCTCGAAAGGTCTATCTATTAAAAAAAACCGCATCAAATTCCGACCTGAATTCCCGAGATTAGCTCGTCCTGACAGACAAACAGACGCGTTCCGGGGACATAGAAAATATTCATTATTAAATGATTTCCCAGGCACTAGAACTGGCACTAAGCAGGTGAAAGATTAAAGTTTATGAATTTTTTTGTAAAAAATAGTATAATAATAATTATTAGATTGGGCTACTTAAAATTGTTTCATATTGAATATCCGATATATCTATGCTCATTTGCAAGCACTAAACTCACTTCTTACCCACATAAAGGAGTGAAAGAAAAAAAACATAAGCTCCACCTAACTTTAAGTAACTTTGTAATCTTCACGGAAACCGTTTATGACGCCACAATTTGTTCGAGGCCGAGAAATGGAGGGTGAAGAAGTGTTTTCGCTTTGAAAAATTAAATCTTTGGCTTGAACAGGCTTTCAGAAACATGGAGCGCTTAAATAAAACAACACATAAGCTTAGCTAGGCGTATAGTTATACCTATCATATGTTTAAATTATGTACACACGGCGGCAGATCAACCTACCTAAAACTGTCAAATTTCTAAAATCAATTTTGATCTTTATCGTTTGGTTATAAGGATCAATATTTATTGGAGAAATTTGACAGGTTTGGGTAGGTTGATCTGCCGCCGCGTGTACTTGATATCCACTTACCTCTTCTTTGTTTATATGCGGCTATGTTTTGTGACTATTGCTGAACACAATTCCGCCAATATCACGTAGAGTTTTGTGTTTTCAGCCGATTAACCTAGAACAAAAACACTTCATAACTAAAAAAAAATACACACTCATACAAGCTTTATTTCTAACATTATAACATTAACAGCCAATTTTAAAAAGGAGATAATTTACCATGTACTACGAGTGTAACCACTTTAATATTAGATGAATTTCCTTTATTGTTAACGCCAAAAGTCAGTTCGGTTGTCAAATTTTAAACGTCAGTTTAGTCTATTTTCCGCATGTCTAATGTATTTTTTTTATTCAGTTTAGAAGGAGCCGCCTTGAAGTGAAGACGAAGGTTGGTCATAAATTATTATTTTAGATCTAAAATTCCTGATGCCTACCCCGAGAAGTGTTTTCAAAGCAACCTTAGTGCTTATTGCGAGTTTTATTAACCAGTCGATCACGTTAACGAAAACACGTGTTTGTATGGTATTGAATCAGCGCGTCTTGGCGACAAAGGAGGATTAAATAAAACTTTTAAATAAATCTCGTTTTCGTTAAAGTGAGCGAATGGTATTGTATATAACAATGTCTAGTATACGTCACTATCACGGTTTTCCTTAAACCTTTTGTAGCGTCCGAACTTTAAAAGCTGCACAACAGCTTTATGACGTCACGCCTTACTTTGCAGTCTAGGAATGGCCCGCCATTCTCATCAAAAGAAGTCATTTGGCTTTGAAATATTAAACTGTTGACACGTTAGGCTTTCTTGTAAGTTGATAGTGGTACTTGTAGAAAACAAGGATTTAAAAAAAAGTGAGTAAATTTCACGGCCACGACTTCGCCCAATAGTGTAGTAGTACTTTGTCAAAACAACTAAATAAGCCAGCCTGTTGGCTTATTGAGTTGTTTTGTCGCTTGTAAGTTTCTACAAAAGTTCACTTAGTAGTCAGCATTAAGTTGATAGAAACAACAGAAGTCACCAAAAAATTATTTATTTATTTTTCAATATCTTCATTGAAGAAATACATTTTTTTTATAATAATGGCCTTTTTCACCATTCACAAGTAAAGCGTCGATTAGTTACTTCTCATTTAACTTGAATTTGCAAGTAAAAGTTACGAGTATCGTAAGTCAATTTCACAAACGAAATCAAAGTATCGAGTAACAAATTACGGGTTAAATGAATGATTTGGCAAATTATTCGTTCAAATCGGTCATTATTATGTCAAAACGTCAATGTCAATGACGTGACATTTGACAACCTCCGTAGCCGAGTAGCTTGCACGCCGGACTTTGGGCGGCGCTAACTCTGAGGTCCCGGGTTCGATTCCCGGTCGGGTCAAAGTCGAAAACGAACTTTTCGATATTGTGTCGGGTCTGGGTGGTCGTGGTACCGTCGTTGATTTTGATTCCAGAATGCGAGTGCTTTAGCTACTTACTTGAACAATGTATGTGACATTGTCTACTATTTAATGTCAAGTGAAATCTAGCAAAAAAATCTGTTTCATCAAGGTCCGCAAAATAATCAACACGCAATTTAAATACACGAATTCTCGGCGTTCTTCTCATAGAGGAATGTTCTAATTCATATAACTGATGATCAATCAAATCAAACAATTCCATTTTTACTATTTTAAATATAAATTGACTGCAGATAATGACAACTAACCGTCAAGTAAACACGATAATAGGTATACGATGCAATGGTTAAGTTACAGGCCAGTTCAATGTCTTTCCTTCTCTATTTAGCTCTATACATAAGAAAGTGAGAGCAAGAAACTTAATTGACGTCTCTGAGTACGGCAGTTATACTCAGACGTCTTGAAATTCGTACATGCAGTTACTGGTGACTTTACGTAGTAGCCTACTCGGCACTTTACTTGTAGATGGTGAAAGAGGCCCTAAGTGTAAGTTTATTTTGTGTTGATTAGTACCATTGTTAGGATTATACCAATAAACAAAATTCTATTCTATTCTTAAAATCTTTGATAAATATAAGCGTAAACATATTATTTTATAATATTTTTACGCAAAGAATTTCAGTTATATAAAGAATCTTTATATAACTGAACACAGTCCCTATGATTTATAGAAAAATCTGAAGAAGTATAATGGCTGTGGAGAACATTGAATTTCAACATTCCCAAGGCATGATTTTCTTAGCAATCTAGCCAGTCTTACTAGATATAAAGAAATTAGAATCAGTACGTGACAGTGCTTCTTAGTCCAGGGGCCGTTCTATTAAAATAATATCTTATAAGCATCTAAAACATTCAATTGTAGTACGTGACCTTTGCTAACTATCATAGAGAAATTACAATAGATACGTACACACGCCTGCACATCAGACTACCACAAACTGTAAAATTTTCTTATTACACTTTGAACTTTATAATTTTTTTTTTATTTTTTTAATGTAACGGGTGAGTACAGTGCCTTGATCACACCTGATGTTAAGGGATGGTAAGGCCAATTGTTGGAAGCGCACTCTATCTGGAATCCTAAACTAGTGAGGCACTGGCTATCTTATTACTAACTGCCGGAACACAACAATGCTACAAACATTGATGTTATTTTATTTATTTTATTTTATTTTTCTTTATTTGGGAAACATTATTTACAAAAAAACTTAAGTAAAATACAATTAGGAATAACATAAATCATTAAAGTTTCCACATAAGCCAACAAAGCACTCGAAATATTTTTTTTAAATAATTTTTTAAAAGTTTTTAGGGTGTGGTTAAACATATCCACGAGTTACAATTTCTTGTTGTTATGGTGAAATATTTAGATAAGATGGTGGTAGCTAACCAGGCATACAAACAAGCCCTGCCACCAACCAAACCCCCGCTGGTAATCGAACTCTCTGGGTCTAAGCCGGTGGTCTTAACCACTAGACCACAGGGGCGGTTCATCATCATCATCAGTCTATACTAGTCTACTGCTGGACATAGGCCTCTCTAAGTGCACGTCACCGAGCACGATCCGCGGTTACTCTAATTGCTCTCAGAGGCGGTCAAATATGGTATTTATGGTTGAACGTACAGGACGTGAGGAGCTCGAGGGCGCAGTAGTTAACGCGCCCGGTCTGCGAGTGCTGAGGTTAAGCAACTTTCGCGAAGGTCATCGGATGGGTGACCAAAAATGTATCATCTCGAGCTCCTCCGTGCTTCAGAAGGCACGTAAAGCCGTTGGTCCCGGCTGCATTAGCAGTCGTTAACAACCACCAATCCGGTCTGGGCCCGCGTGGTGGTTTACGGCCCGTTCTGCCTATCCATCCATAGGGAAGGCTCGTGCCCCAGCAGTGGGGACATAAAATGAGCTGATGATGATGATGATGATGATGATGGTTGAACGTTTCCTTAAGAAATTTGACAGTCTCGGACAGGTTGATGTGCAGGGGTCTGTACCCTGGCCCTAGGTTTACGATTTTCGCACTGCGCTCGGGAGGCGAGATGCGTTCGAGTTCAGAATTTAAGCCACGTAGCACGTACAAGCAGACAGTACGCTCTGGGGAGTCCATTTCCACAAATATTGGACTGTATTACTCCTGAGATTCTAATATCTATATACGGATGTATATTTGCTAATGGAACTAAGGTACTGGATGCAATCCCGACTGATTCCTGAATCGGGAATGCTCTGTTTATTGTTTATTGGCTTGTATGAGTTTGTCCGAGGGACTGGACAGGAATAGTATTAGTTATTTCATTAATTAAATTAAAATAAATTGATTGGTACGGTTGGCAATGAAATAAGCAGAACAGTTTGACACGTCATAATTCTATTACTTTTTGACTTCGACTTTAGTTTAGTTGATTTGCGCTGAAATGGGTGGTAAGTAAAATATTTTGATGCGATTCAAAAGCGCTTATGTAATAAGTTTACTTGAATAAAGATTCGTTTAATTTCGTTGACAATTTATTAAAAGTTTGAGACACCTTTGTTACGTTTGGCATACATTATTAAGTCTTTAATCGCCGTGGTGGTCACCGGTGACCGACAAACAATAAATTTTCTATTGTGTCCAGTTTTGCGGCAGTCAAAGTGTTAAAGTTGCATGTTGAAATTGGCCAGTGTCATAATGCCTACTCACTTATATATAGTTAAATGAATTAAAATTAATAAATAGTGAATAATTAAGTAAATAAGACTTAACGCCAAAAGGCTTTCCTTAAATATTTTTGTCTGCGAAGTGGCCACTCGACCCACTTTGTCAAAGTCTTTTAAAGCACCTACATAATTAACTGCAAAAAGGACGAAACAGATCAAAAGGCGGATCTCTTCAAGAGTTTAATTTTTTGCATTTGCTTCCAAATAATAAAATTCGTTTAATTTCCATTCCATTTCAGAGCTCGCTCAATTTGTTCAAAGTATATTAGTAGATTCACAGTGCAAGTTAGTCAGTAATCTAAGTTTACTTTCACGTTTGAGACCAAGTTTTTCTTTTTTAAGTCATCTATGCTTTTCTTTTTCCTTTAAAAATTACATAAAACATATCTTACCATAAATGAGCTCTGCTATGGCATAACAACATTTAAAGTAATAGACCTATATAATACACTGAACCACAGCAAGGTAAAGGTTTCAAGAAAATCAAGACATCGCTACAAATGTGGTAATCACATACCCGGGCTATGTATACTAAGTCAGAAACACACTAGCCGAACTGAGAATTCAGGGTAGAATTCAGGTAGGTCCACTAGCTATTATATGAACAGGTATTCCAAGTCCTGTCCCAAAACTATGTGGACGCACTAACAAAATCTAACAATCTAAATCTAATAACACAGGAAACAAAACAACTTACAACTTAACATCTACTAAACAAAATAAATCTTTTGTTTTCCAGGACAACACAATATGTTCGAAATCTCATTATTAACTCCAACAGCCTTTGTTGTAGAAGTTAGATTGATTTGTAATATAATTTTTGTGTGTGTCGGTCGTGCAGGTTATATTGAAAGCCAAAGTATTTGTTTTGGTACGTTTTGTGATGAAAAACATTGAAATACATTGATCATAGTTCACATCTGAATGACCTGCCAGCCGAGGTTTTCCCATTAAGCCACGACTCTTTTAAAAGGGGTGTGAAGAGGTTTTTCTCAGGTCGGCAACACAAAAGCAACGTCTCATCTCATCAATATCATGGGCGGCGGTGACCGCTCACCATCAGGCGGCCTGCCTGCTCGTTTGCAGACTGTCAATATGTGAAAAAATCGAATTATCTAAAATTAAAGGTATTATATATAATGTTCAGCAATGATTCATTTGACCTTTGTAAATAAATACTAGTACAAGAGAGAATACGAGTATGTTTTAAGTAGGTACGAGTAACTTAAGAATGCCAGGTATTGGATTTTTTTTGGGGAAAATCCTTTCTTTTTAATTATTTAAAGCTTTTATAATAAATTCAAGAAAATCCTAAAATTCTATTTTGTGTGAAAATGGTACTGACTTAACTTTTACAAGTTATGAAGGTAGGCTTTCTTTACATTGAATTAAAAAAGAAATTAAACAAACTTGAAATGAAGAGCAGAGTTGACTTTTTACATGGTATTTTATTCCAGAAACATTAATTAGTGTGACATTAAAAAGCATAGAATGATAGTTTTCCAGTGCAATCGTCATCTGACTTCAAATGGGGTGTTTATTAACGAACAGAAGCTTTAAATATCGATATACCTACATTACACAAAAAACTAATCTACGATTTTCAATATTTAAAATTATATTTCTAGATTTAAATACGAACCAATCAATACTGTTTCATACAATTGAATAAAGATTCATATAAAACGCTTCATATTACCTTTCGTTACCAGAAAAATTTATATTTCATAAAACTATTATTTATTCGATTTAAATCTCTAAAAAGAGATGAATAGGTTTGCATTTGAAAAAAACATTTTTTTTAATACAATCACCGACAATAAGTTAATCGAGCAACCTATAATCGTAATAACGTTTCAGAGAACGATGCTTAATATGGCAATAAAAAAAGTTGTTTATGAACAATATCTTACAGACATTATAAAACTGTGAATTTGCAATCTAAAGAAACGATGCAAGCAACTATTTGTCTACCTACAACAATTTTTACTGCGAATATACAGTTATATTTCACAACTTTTTTTATTGACGGTGTTATAATAACATATTACCATGAAAATATAGAATTACATACTGCACACTCTATTCTATTATGCAAATGTAGACTGTTGCTGTCTCAACTCACAACACGAGAAGAGAAAAAGCCGAAGAATGAAACGGAACAATAATAATTTTAATCAAAAACAATGAGATTGCGCCCGACGCAAATTGGTCTTCTTTTGTCATTAACATGATGATGAAACGCCGTGATTCTTGGCCAAGGGAGGTGTTAGCTGGCTGCTTGTTACACCGAAACGATTTATAATTTCTAATATCTTGTGGTACAGTGTTCTTCTTAATGAAAGAACGCAAGCTAATAGCGTAAAAAATCAATTAATCAATTGAAAATTTAATTGGGAAACCGGTGTTCTGTATAATTATATTTAACGTGAGCATACGTGCGTGTGCATATGCGTGCGTGCTTTTTTTTTTTTTGGAGAGAGATTGCTGATTGCCGCTGCGGCATTTTCAGCTTCACCGGGCTTTTTGGGGGCGGCGAGGAACGTAAAGGGTCCCTCAAGCCGTGTGAAACGAATCACCTTCAGAGGTTATCTAGAGGGAACGGCATCGCGCACAAGTGCGCGTCCCCGTGCCCTACTAGATTCTCCGAAGGGTTCGGATCGGATCGGAGCGTGCGTGCGTGCGTGGGTATTGCGTATTATATTAGTAAATTATAAATTGAGTGTATAATTAATTAAATTTTTTTTTTATTCAAAATCTACAGCCCTTAAAATTACATTATTTATAAATAATAGTACCTGGATGATCGAGCATTGCTCGGTATTTAACACCCGTATCCCATGATGGACCCCTATAGCAGCGGCACCTACCGGGTCCAATTGTAAATCTAAACCATTCTCGAATCAACTTGAACACATACAGAAAATTTCATTCAAATCGGTCCAGCCGTTTAGAAGAAGTTAAGTGACATACACACGCACAGAAGATTTATATATATCAAGATATAAATGGGAACTCCTGAACACCTCGTTGCTTTGATCCAGAGTCTGTAGCTGACAACCGTTCTTTTATCAGGATAGGCACTGAATGCTCCAATATGTTCCAAATTAAAAAAGGAGTGGGACAAGGTTGCATCTTGTCCCCTGTACTTTTTTAACATTATATGGAGAGTACATTATTCGGAAGACTATCAAAAATTGGGAGTAGGGTTTCCCTATAGGCGGAAAGAGATTATCAAATCTCCGATATGCCGACGACACCGTTCTCCTGGCAACATCTATGGAAGAAATGAGTGAGCTGTTTCAAATACTTGAATTAGAAAGTGGCAACAATGGTCTCGCACTGAACAAAGCGAAAACTAAAGTGATGATAGTGGATCGAGCCGGAAAACTAACAAATGTCACATATAATATTCCTGGCATTAACATCGTCGACTGCTACATTTACCTGGGATCCGAAATCTGCAATGACGGCAGCTCTGTCCCAGATATAAAAAGACGCATCGGGATGGCATGAGATGCCATGACCCGTTTAAATAACATCTGGAAGAAAAGAGAAAACAAATGGTTGATGCATTCGAAATGGGGTACTGGAGACGAATGCTAAGAATACCATGGACTGCGAAACGCACCAATGCGTCGATCCTTACTCAGCTCCAAATTAAATCTCGCTTGTCGACCATATGCCAACACTAAAGGCAAAAGATCGCGCTGTCGTTCACCAACAAGATTGAGCGATCAAGTGAAAGACTCGTCGTCCTCCAAATTCTACACGGTTGTAAGAGACGCGCTGGACAGAAACCGGTGGAGGTAGATCATCCGCTCCAGATGCAACCCTGACGCTGACCACGATCCTCAGACATGAGGGACCGACACCAGAGAGAGAGATACAAGAATTGCTCGTTTATAGGCATTAGATAGAAGTTTGACTTCTTTACTTTACTTTGTTTTTAATTGGCTAAAAATATGCTACGGCACTGTGTCACACGATGAGTACGGAAGTGCGACTTATCATAATTCTCTTTTTATTCGACCTGACACGAAAACCTTAAACTTACTTAGGGATGGTTTACTTTTGTCCCTTCAAATGGAGTAAATGTGATTTAATTTCTTTATTTTATATTTGTAATATCTGAAGAAATTGTTGGTGCGTTGGATATTGCAATTTAATATAATATGTATATCCCAATTATATTTTATGTGTTCCATTTTCTACTCCTACCTTTTTTCATATTATAGCCAATATATCAATACCATTAACACATTTCAGAATAATATCTTCGAAAGATAAAAATTCGAAGATTAAATATGACGCAGCTAAGTTAATATTTAATTATATTTAACGGTCCGGCCCGTCCCGGCTTCGCACGGGTGGACATTTCTTTTTTCAGCGCTAATGTAACATTCTAATGGTGAAAGAATTTTTTAAATCGGGCCAGTAGTTTTTGCTTAGTTTTTGAGTTTAATCTTTGCAAACATACAAAAATACAAAGCTTTGCTCTTTATAATATTAGTATAGATATAGATTTATTTACAACTGTTTTATATATTTTTAACAATTTTTTTTTATCTCACCTGATGTTAAGTGATGATAAGGCCAATGATGGAAGCGCACTTCACCCGGGATCCTCAACTAGTGAGGTACTGAAATTAAACAACTTTTAGTTAGTTTTTTTTTAGTTTATTTTACACATTAGTTTTAATTAATGTTTATCCTGACGTTTCGAACCCTTTGCAAGGTCCGTGGTCACAGGAAGACTCTTCAGTCTTTTCAATGTGTAGTGTACGCGTAAACTTTAGAAAACAATAGTGAGGTACTGGCTATCTTATCTCTAGCTGCCGGAACACAACAATGCTACAAACATTGATGTTAAGGCGACATATTTAGAGAAGATGGTGGTAGCTAGCCAGGCGGGCAAACAAGTCCTACCACCAACCAAACTGAGTACACAAACATGTACACCCCGCTGGGAATCGAACCCGGTCGAATCGAATGGTGCACAAAAGCTTTTGTATTCGTTACTTCGTTTGTTACTTATTGAATTTAATTTTTGTAAAACTTGTTTCGCTATAAAATTATTACAACTATAATAATTAACAACTATTATACAAATAATTTAAACGGGGATGAACGCAAACTAATTAGTAAAAGGTACCTTCTTTATACCCGACGACGACGTATCGACCGAGTTACAACGGCCGTGGTCACGTATAACGTGTGGTAAGGTATGATAATACCATTTACTAATTAGTTTGCTTAAAAGTGTATAAACAACTATTTTATAAATAATAAGAAAGACCATACCTGAACGATTAGATATAAGTGAAGGAAAGACGAGAGAAGGAAGAGACCTTGACCTATAGATTAATTATGTAGCTTGTTAGACCTTGGTTTTTAGACGATCTCAGTCTCCTTGTGACTTTAGACAATGCAAAGAGTGCGAATCGTCATTCTGGAATAATATAGTATAAAATCGAGTAAATACGTCTTGTTTCATACATTACCTCATTGTATTTATAATGTACACGAAACGAACATGTCTTTTTAAATTAAAACTGCGCTGGAAATTCTTAAGTTTTGTTAGTTTTGTTTACTATCCGTATTCATTCGATTACATTTACCAAAACTAAAATTATTATGGCATTGAAGCAGCGCCTCCTGGCGATATACGAGAAGAGTTAATATTTTGCCATACAATATTTCGATTTTGATAACGTGACTCTCTCAAACTCGCACGAAGCACACCAAATTTTTTCGGAATATTTGCAAAAGGAAAATTTGCTAGGTATGTTATTTTATGCAATTCTATTGGAAACTAATTTTATTTCCTACTGGTTGTCGCCTGCGACTTCGTCCGCGAAGACTACACTATCCCACAGGAACCTGTTACCGGGATAAAAGTATCCTATGTCCTAGTCCGGGTCATGGTCAGTCTATGTGCAAAGTTTGCTTAAAAATCCGTTCAGCAATTGATCCGCGGTCAAATAGACAGACAAACAGGCAAAAATTCTAAAAACTGTTGAAACGTATTTTGTTGTCGATTCTAATTATCCCCAGCCAACTTTTTTTCGAATATCCATCTACTAACTACATAACTTTCGACCCTCTTTATTATATCTAGGTATAGATTAAGTAGATAGTGTTGTCTTAATTTACCACGGGTAGAATAACGGCCTAATTGGTATCTGACCCAAATTCCCAGAAAGATATAGGTTCAAATGTAACTCGAGGAAATCTTGTGGTGGAAAAATGATTTGATTATAGACTTTAAAATTGACATAGTGATTTATTTTTATGGTAAACAATCAAGTAATAGGTATACAACTTATTTATATCATTTTAGTTTAGGTTCCACAGCGGGGAGGCTCATCTCACCTGATGACGATAAGGCCGAGGATGAAAGCTCTCTTTACCCAAAATCTCTTCATCATGATCATCATCACTATCATCATTGTAAGTCGTTTTAGAACCACTGCTGGCCTTTCTTTTTTTATTTATGCCATTCTTCAGTAAGTATGCGAAGATGAGACACGCGGTCCTATAAATGTTTATTCCCACTGGTGTACAATTACATATCATTTGTACAGATATTATATAATTATTGCGATAAAATTATTAGAATAATAGAAACTATGTAAAAAGAGAAGCGATCGCTTTGACACAGAGAGTTGATCTGTCACGGATTCCGCGAATTTACACAGTAGAATAATCAGCTCACTTTGAATTTAAAATAAAATTAATGTTTTATTAATGTTATATTGTTTGAAATGTTTTTGATGCTTTTGAGTATCCATTAATTTCGCATAGTTGAATTCGCGTGTTAATCACGGATTTAATGAAGCGCCTGCTGCGGTTAAAAACAATACAAAACATTGTATGATTATGTATGTGTATTTCGTTTTATTTATTACTAGTTGTTGTCTGCGACTTCGTTCGCGAAGACTACAGTAAAAAAAAAAAGTATTCTATATGCTGGTCTGGGTCATGGTCTGTATATGAGGAAAGTTTCATTAAAATCCATTCAGTAGTTTATACGTGAAAGAGTAACAAACATCCATCCATACTTACAAACTTTCGCGTTTATAATATTAGTAGGATATATTTTAATATATATAAATATTCAATTACTGTGATTTTTATTGATGTCATTCCACTAACAAAAGAACTTTCTTGAGATCGATTTCGCACTTTTGAAACCCAAATACGAGCTACGCTACGCTAATATTGTATGCGTTACGTGGTTGCGCGTTCATTCTCAGTAGCAATTAATGAGCCCAGCCTTTCTTTACCCGTATTCAGAGCATTTAACTACTCCACTGAACACAGCTCGGTCCTACACGTTCTAAGGCGTTATACAGCCGGTGTGTGCGCCGTCACAGTAGAGCTCTTCAAATGTGTCTGGAGTGGACTAGCTTGCAGACTGGCTAGAATTCATTTCACAGCGTTGGATCCTGCTACTCATTAAAAGAGGTGAAATGAGAAGTGGAAGTAGGTATTGTCCGTCACAGATTTTGTGTTACATGTTATTACACATTGTAAGTAGTTACACTTTTATATTATAAAAGGTTATTTATTATACAGTCAAATAATATTAATTTATATATTTTTTATACTGATATGATAGCCTTTATCAGCAGTGTCCTACAGTTAACAAACAGCATTGCGTTAAATAGATCAGTAGGTTTTTATTTAGAGTATCTTGAGTGTGTCATGTTCTCTTTATTGTCTCTGCGGTGGTGGCGTGTGCGTCGGGTCGTTGCGTTCCCTAAAATATGGTTGAGCGAAGCGATGGCTGATTCATATGTCATACTCGTGAACGGGTGCCGCCTGTAGAGGCTGGTCAGCTCTTGCATACTTATCTTATTTTTAGTGTTATTTACTATAGTTTGACTTTGTTTTTCTTAAACAATTTTTTACTTTTATTAAAATACTGTAGTGGTACTGTATCACATTGTGGAAATTGAAACTTTTACCTGAGGTAAATTTGTTAATTTTGTTTTTTTACATGTGTTTTGTTACACAAGGCGCCTTTGGCTTTCAAAGTAAAAAAAGTAAATAGTGTTGAATAATTTCGGCGGGCTGGTTAAAAGCACGATAGCTCAATTGGAAGAGCACCTGATCCGGTATGTCAGAAGGGTGCAGGTTCAAATCCGGCTCGTGGAAATTTTTTCAACATTTGTGTTTTTGTAATTTGTTTCGCAACAAAATTTGCGTTAAAATTATGTAAACAAAACAAAAACATTTTATAAATAGCTTGCCTACTTCTTAACTGATCTTTACTATTTGTAAAAAATATTATGATCAGATGTTAATGACGGTAGTTGTTGACATTGAATAGGCGCCTTTGGCTTTTAAAGTAAAAAAGTAAATAGTGTTGAATAATTTAGGCGGGCTGGTTAGAACCACGATAGCTCTATTGGAAGAGCACCTGACCCGGTATGTCAGAAGGGTGCAGGTTCAAATCCGGCTCGAGGAATTTTTTTCAACATTTGTGTTTTTGTAATTTGTTTCGCAAAAAAATTTGCATTGAAATTATATAAACAAAACAAAAACATTTTATAAATAGCTTGCCTACTTCTTAACTGATCTTTAGTATTTGTAAAAATATTATGATCAGATGTTAATGACGGTAGTTGTTGACATTGAATTGGCGCCTTTGGCTTTCAAAGTAAAAAAGTAAATAGTGTTGAATAATTTCGGCGGGCTGGTTAGAACCACGATAGCTCAATTGGAAGAGCACCTGACCCGGTATGTCAGAAGGGTGCAGGTTCAAACCCTGCTCGTGGAAATTTTTTCAACATTGTGTTTTTGTTTTTGTAAGTAATTAATATATAAAACCATATAAATGAAAGAGTGTGTGATCTACACTTTGGTGCATTAATTTCGACTCCATTAACATATTATTATGTTTATTTCGACCATAGATTTAAATAAAGGTTTATCACAAGGTTGTGCTTGCAACTGTTTGCAATTATTATAATATGAGAGTTAATTACCGTATCAGTTGCACTCGCAGTGTTAATTGCAGCCGGTGGCAGGGTCTATCTAGATGGCGAACAACCTCATATCTATCTCTGTCGCTTAGCAACAGTGCAACAGGACCTGACTATTAGTGCATATGCAGAACTAAACCAGTCGTTGTGGAGATCCTTGGGGGAGGCCTTTGTCCAGCTGTGGACGTCTTTTGGCTGAGATGATGATGACGATGCAAGATTAAATATTGATTGTTTGGTTAATTGGTGTTAAAGTTGAAAGAGGTATCTAGAGTTCGATGGAAATGAATGATTGATGAATGATTAAACTAAAACATCTTGAGTTAAGCCAATGTTCCCGGTTTTTGTCGAAAGATGGCGTAATTGTAACAATCAACCCGCACTGGGCCAGCGTGGTGGGTTATGGGCCCTATCTGTGAGATTTCATGCGGAAAGTAGAAAATCGGTTTAAACTATATAAAATATAACGTATGTATTATTATTTTTAATAACTATTTCTAAGAAATAATGCGAACCGAATATGTTATTATTTATAAACCCGTTCCTTCTGGACATTAGCAGGATCCCAATTCACAAGAGATGGTAATCCTCCTGCCTTATCTTAGGACCGTTAGCATAATGTTTTTCAAGCAGACCATTAGCTTTTTGCTTATTTAGAAACGACTCGGATCTTTATTCGACGGAACGAGCAGATTCAACGGAAATTGTAATCCGAAATAAAGAAATGTGGATGTTTTTTACGTAGATCCCGAATAATATTAGTTAGTAATAAAGTTGTAAAATTAGTCATATTGAAAAACAAACTTCACACTTATCGTATATAACCTAGTTTCATAAACTTGTTACCCAAAAAAAATTATGTTGAATGTTTGTAGATATGAAAATATTTTTATAATCTAATTACTTTGTTAGTTCTATGAAACTATGAAATGTAATACATTTGTAGTTTGAGCCTTGTAATTATTCTTTTTTTTAGGCAGACATACTTTTAAAATAGTAATGATTAACGGGATTCTTACCATGTTTATTATATGTGAGTATCCGACATTTCGGCACTATTGGATATCCACATAATAAATTTGGTAAGAATCCCGTTAAAAATTACTCTTACACAAGTGATCATGATAGTTTAAATAGTTTTATACGTAGTCTGTTATGTGGATTAATAAATAATGATAATGTATGAAATGCAATTGTAATGTGTAATATAATATATAAATAATAATTATATAATATAATTAGTTGTATAAATAATAATAATATAAATAATAATTAATAATGAAATTGTATAAATGTGTAAAATTTAATTAGTACATAATATATTTATTAAATAAAGTAGATAAGCAACTATCGCATTGGATTAGTCTGTAAGGATAGTTGTGTATTGAAATATAATAAATAAATAAATAAATAAAGTTTTTTAAATTTCGAAAACATTTTCTATACTTTTAAATTAAAAACGTTTATTGGAATTGATGTATTTATCATAACATTCAACAATAACAAAAGTATACTTGTCTGAGGACCACCTCATCACCAAAAATCATTAAGTCTTAAATATTAAGAAAGCATTATTGACACGTCATTTCACAGACGGCAGTTTTTTTGACCGTAATACCTGCTATCCAATGAAATTTATTGGTTTGATATCATTTATTGCAGTCAGTTTTTAATTATTTGTAATTTCCAGTGTTTCTAAAGGTCACACTTTCAAATGGCTGGGACTTAGAATAATAAGTTCTATCTGCGATCGAACAACTATAGACCATTTGAGAGACGTGACAGCTAAAAGATCAACAAAAAAACCCCGGGGCTTCAAACCTTTTTACATTTAATTCTTTTGAGAGAAACTTATTGACCTTTTTTTGTTATCGAAAAGAGTAAGAATAAAACGTTTGAATTGCCACTCACTCGTACTCTCACAAATCACAAATGAGATTGTAGTTTTCATAGAGACAATTACTTGTATTGTTTTCAATTTCTGATGTTTTGAACTCACTGCGAGGCCTGTGGCTAATGAGAGCAAAAAGTCGTATAATAAGAAAAATCACAAGTAGTGGGATCCCATTTATTTTTATGACATACTTATTTACACTATTCAAAGTTCGGTGATTTTTATCTTAAACCATTGCTCTCAGGCTCAAGCTAGTGGGGTAAGGATTCCTCTATTCTTCTAAAATGTTTATTACCATCTTACATTAACTGCATCCTGCTAAATGATTTTCGCACTAAAGATTTTCATTAGCTGCATGATATTTTCAAAATACAATGACATCTCTTTGTTGCCGATGAAAGAGAACCCACAGCAGCAATCCAGTTTTTGCACGCGCGCCGGTGTATTGAAGGGGACCGTTAGACTTGTTTGACTTGTCTCAGGGATTAACAGGTTTAATAACGGCAGTGATCACTGACTTGTCCGAGGCTCTCTTAATATCAATTTTAAGCTTGAACGTGTCCGCTTGATTAAGTCCAGGCTCTGTCCTAACCTACTTCAAACTATCGAAGGATCTGAAACGTTCCAGTCAAACCTGGAGAACCATTCGTTGCCGTGGAAACCACAAATGCAGTTAATGTCAACCAGGCCCTCGAAAATGTGGTCGGAATCCTCAGGGAGGAAGGAATTCGAAATACGGCGTAAAGGCAAGAAGTCGAAGTTTTCGGAAGAAACCCTTAGGCTCATGAGGAAACGACGCGAGGACCCACCTATCACTTCATCCGAACAACGGGTTTTCAACAAGAGGATTGGTAAACTGGTGCGTTACGATGCTCCATACACGCTCGATTGAACAAGCAATTGAGCAAAACCGAAGGTCGAAAGTGTTTGTCTAGTCTCTTGGGAGAAGCCACTTGACGAAATTGACTACGGCCAATAGAGTAGACCTCGAGGCCAGAGGTTGTTTCAGAAATCGAAAACTTCTACAGTCAGTTATACGCATCGCATGCATCTCAACCTGATCTCGAAAATGAGGATACCAGAGCCACATTGACCCGCCACTTTACCGAAGTCTTGTCAAAAATCAGCCTAGGTGAAATTGAGATGGCTCTTAGGTGGGTTAAAAACGGAAAAGCTCATGGCGAAGATGATGTTACATCTGAGCTCCTCAAAGCAGGCGGTAAACTTGTATTAAAGGAGCTCCAAAACATCTTTAACACCGTTTTTTTCGATGGGAGAACTCCGGAGGCGTGGAGTAAGAGTGTCGTCGTACTGTTCTTCAAAAAAGGAGACAAGACCCTGCGGAAGAACTACTGACCCATTTCGCTCTTAAGCCACGTCTATAAGCTGCTTTCAAGAGTCATCACAAGCCGCTATGCGCTCCGACTAGACAAATTTCA
Source organism: Eudonia truncicolella (assembly GCA_949315975.1). Classification (NCBI taxonomy): domain Eukaryota; kingdom Metazoa; phylum Arthropoda; class Insecta; order Lepidoptera; family Crambidae; genus Eudonia; species Eudonia truncicolella. The sequence goes on along the minus strand of OX438837.1, from coordinate 12,415,007 downwards.
ACCACCATAGCAGGCCGGGTTTCGAGGAGGATACGGAACCATAGACCACATCTTCACAGTGCGGCAGATTATACAGAAGACCAAAGAGTGTAAACGTGTGCTTAGAAAATGTGGACTATGAGAAGACATTCGACTCTATCGAAACCTGGGCTGTTCTAGAATCCCTGCAACGATGCCAAGTCGATTGGTGACATATCCAAGTGTTGAGGTGTCTATACAATGCTGTCACTATGGCCATCCAACTATAGAACCAACAGACTAAGCAAATCCTCTTGCATCGAGGTGTGAGACAAGGGGATGTGATATCCCCCAAATTGTTCACAAATGCATTGGAGAATATGTTTAAAACACTGGACTGGAAAGGACGTGGCATTAACATCAACGGCGAACATGCACACTTGCGATTCGCGGAAGACATCGTCATCGTGGCCGAAACGCTGCAGGATTTACGGTTCATGCTAACCGGCCTAGCTGATTCTTCTCAACGCATCGGTCTCTGCATGAACTTGGACAAAACCAAGGTTATGTTCAACGAACATGCCATTCCGGGACCGATTGCAGTACAAGGCGGTGCTCCTGAAGTTGTTAAGGAATATGTCTACCTAGGGCAGATTTTGCAAATGGGTAATAACATATGTAATAACATGTAAAGTGAACTCAAGTAGGTATAAAGGCTTTACTTCAATAGTTTTTTTTTGTAAAAAAACCGTGACACAAAAAAAGCTTAATCCCCCAATGTCTCAATATGGCGACTTGTACGATCACACCCCATTTGTGTTTCGGATATCATCACACCGCATCGGACGCTGTCGTCCCACATTCTCGGGCATGGACGTATGCTAGAATCGTGCGACAACATAAAAAAATTGCTCTTCTTTTCACGTCATTGGTAGCCGAACGGATAGATGCTCGGGTTAAATGCGATAAATTGTGGTTTTAAACTTATAACACCAATAGCTACATTATACTACAAATGTGAGACTATACCGAACACAAACATAATATCGCTCATTTAGTGAAACATTTCGCAATTACACTTTTTTTTGAAACAAGTTAAATATGTCACAACGTGCGGAAAGACTATTTACATCGGGAGAAATCTCGACAGAATTGAATTTGTGGTGATTTGCCGCGAGATGGCGCGAGTGTCGTTGTAGAATTGAGTAAAATAGCGCAGTTTCTGTTCCTACGTTTTTATTTTTCATATATTGACTCGTCATAGTGACCACATCCTGCCTGATGGTAAGCAGCCGATGCAGTCCAAAATAATGAGAGCGCTTCTCACCGTGGAACAAGCGCGCTAACAAGCGCCTTCATGTCGGCCTGCATAAATGCTGTTTCACGACCTGCTTAAAAGACCCGGGACTAAAGGAGCTGTGAAACACATGCGCCGGCAAAGAATTCCAGAGCCGAATGGTCTTACTTGCCAAATTTTTTGGTACGAGTACTGATTGCCTGTACAGTATGATAGTGGTTCCTAAGACCAGCACGTGTAGTCCGGGAGAGGAACGGAGAGGGCGGGATTAGATCAAAAAATTCTTCAGAACACTCTCCGTAGTAATTTCGGTATAAGACACTGAGAGAAGCAATGTACGCAGCTGAAGAGAGGCTGTAACCTCAGCATCTCCAATAATGCGTACCGCTTGCCTTTGCAGTCTATCAAGTGCATCGAGGAGGTATTTAGCGGAGCCGTCCCATACATGGGAACAATACTTCATACTCGATCGCACCTGAGTATTGTACAGCAAAAAGCGCTGTTTAGGAGTGAAAAACCGCCTCACCTTATTGAGAACCCTTATTGAGGCCCAACTTACGGAATGCAGTTAAAATAACACTCTTGATGTAGCATTTTGGATTCAGTACCTGGCCGATATCCATGGCAAGAATGCTGAGGTCCATCGAAATGGGTAACAGAAAGTTTTGAAGTTAATTAAACATTAAACTCGATCAGGTTTTCAGATCCCCACTTAGAGACACGATCGAAAGCCAGGTTCAGTTTGGCAACCAGTTCTTGCCTTTTCACCACGATATTGGCTAGGTTTACCGCAGGATGCCCCAAGTATCGCTTATGCACCGTACTGTCATCCGCATAACAATGAATATTGCCCAAGGACAACATGTCATTGATAAGCAGAAGAAATAGAGTAGGTGAGAGCACAGAACCCTGCGGCACTCCGGCATTGACTTTGTAGAACGCGGAAAAACTACCCTCATAAAGGACACGAATCCTTCGCTCTTCTAGAAAGTCTGCAAACGGGGCGGCACACCGAAGGCCGGCAACTTGAAAAGAAGGGAACGATGCTACACTCTATTGAAAGCTTTGGTGATATCAAGGCTTACTGCCAGAGATTCGCCATGCATGTCCATCGCTTCACCCCATGCGTGAGTAACGTACGCTAGAAGATCACCCGTTGATCGCAATCATGGAGTAGCGAGGAAGAGCAGAAGTTGACCTACACGGCCTTAGCGAGTTTTTAGTTCAGAAAAATCTGTTATAACAACGAAACTAGCTAAGGAAGAAAGCAGACAATGCATGATCGTAATTTAAACAAGCGAACAGAGAGACAAAAATAAATCAAATATTTTATATAGCCAGCCTATAACTATCTACGTCTACTAACGACATACTTAATTTAATACCAAAATAAACCAAAAATTGTGACGATGGTTGTATATAAAAAATCACGAATAATGCTTCGTCTGCTGTGAATACAGGCACAATAGAATTTTAATTGTATAGAACACTGATCAATGCTCACCGCATGAAAACGTTTAAAAACTGTTTTCGTAACGAACAGATTTATCGAGCGATCCACAATCTACCCCTCGATTCGCAATCCGCAACGAATGCAGGAATCCGATAATGGCTGCAATAAATCCGCGCCAGTATCGAGATGTGTCTAGTGTGACGTCATTCTCCTCCAGAAAAAGGCCTCCCGGCTGTGTTGCGTGGGCACCGATTTATGTTAGTTCGAACATCGAGTCAGATAAAAACTGTTTTTGAAATGCTAATAAATAAAGGGTTGGCTATGTTCTTTGTTCTAGATTGATATTTCGTATTTACATGTATGATAAATAAAACTGTACAAAAGAATCTTAGTTGAACCCTTTATTTTTTTTACAATGACATCAAATAAGGCTATAATGGTAGCGTAAATAGTCCAAACGCTTACAAACAAACGTAGAATTACTTAATATCTAATTTAAGACTGTATGTAGGCTTATGTCCACTTTTTATAGACTAATCTAGAACATCTGTACGTTTTTATTTATTTTATTTGGAATTATTTTGCATAAAGATATAAAGGGGATCTAAACAAATATCCAATGTCGTGTAGCACCACTAGCTGTCTCAGGGATCTCTCAGACAGAAAGCGTTCAGTTTTGCGTTCTTTGTATTGTATTACATTACATTACGTTACGTTACGATACTCACACAGGAGGCATTCTGACCGCGTTGAACCCGTGACCGCTCTCTGTCTTATAGAACCCTTAGTTATCCAAAGGAATATCATACAACGGAAGGCGGTATGATTTTGAAATACGTATAATTACTTGCCAAGAAACCAGTGCAGATGCTGCCATGAAAACTTTATGCAGCGCGCGGCATGAAAAGGGAAAACTTCAGTGTTCAGACCAGTCTCATGGCATAATGAGTTTTTTTATCACTCAAAATTCGGTAGCTATTTAATATTCCACATTCAAAAATTTTGAGCACAGATAATTAAAAATCCACCAAGAGGACGAATTTCAGTTAATTATCCAGACGTCTTTTGTTTAAATTGGAAAACTGATGGAACGAATAAAGTTAGAATGTCTATTGGAATTTGCATTCGTTGGAATATTTAAATTTGTTTCCAATGATAAGGTAAGGTCAATATTATACTTCAAAGTTTTCCGTTTTAGGCTGAATGAGAGGATGTCAAGGCTATTCTCTTATTATTCAGCATAGGATAATCTATTGTCTGGGTGGTACAAAGGAACCTTAAGTTGTTACTCAATTACAAAGAATAGAAGTGTGATAAATTCGTTTGTTAAGATTGTTTTACTTAACTTAATTGCTTACATACAACTCCTAACGGCTGTCAAGCCCAGGAGAGAGAAAGTAAAAAGTGTGAAACTTTGCTAAGACACTTTGCTAAGAATCACAAAATAAATATTAATCTTAATTGAATTATTGTTTCCTTTTTTTATAGACACCCAACAACATAGATTTTTTTTATTTGTAACTTGTGAGAAACACCAACCGTATGTAAGCATGAATTAGTTTTATAAACTAAAATTAAATTATTTTTTAAACAGTCATTAAGGTTTCATTTGAACAGCGCTTTTACCTTCGGCTTTATTATCACTTAGCATCACGTGAGATGACGCCAAGTGCATTCCCGTAAGAAATAAAAAAAAAATCCAATAAAATATAACAAAACCGTAACAGTACTTTGTATCTAGTTAATTCAACAAACACAAAGTGGTGTATGCCGGATTAACAAATGGCCGACTTTTATTTTGCGATTGCGCTCCACAACCAAAGTCGGTAGTTTTGGCCAAGATAATGGGTGGCTCGGTAGTAAATCTAACGTAATGGCGTAAAAATAAACAGTCGAGACGAACGCCTGTTTCCATTTCGATTGTTCTTTTAGTACTGCTATTTTGCAGTAATAATCCCATGGCTAGAATAGAATAGAATAGAATAGAATACTTTATTTGCTTTTGATTGGGGTACATTATAGTTATTATTATAATATGACTCCTCTCATTCAGCCAATAATGGTGGCATGCAAATTATAATTAAATTTAACAAAATAATAAAAGTTAATTTCACATAAAGTTATTGCAGACATTCATTAGCACAAAATTGATAAAAATCATAAATTAAAGTTATATCGAAACAATAAGGATGTCAAACTATGGATGCAAGTCATATTCAATCACAAACAAAAGAAAAATGTCAAAAAGGCTATGTATGGCTATGTATGCTAGTTTGAAATGAAGCCATTTTAAACGGTCATAATCATTGTTTTGACCAGCTGGATTACGTTTGCGCTGTTGCAACCGGGATTTTTGTGCACGAACATTTAATTATAATAATTATAATTATAAGTATAGTTAGTTTCAATTCTAGTAATGTTTAAGAGACTTAAATGTGAAACAGTGTTCATTGATGAAAGTACGAGAAACGCAATTAAGATTGTGACTTTCATTAAAAATTCATTACCTACTTCTATTTCTATCCACCCAAGACAATATCTCGCCAAAAACACCTTACCTTACCTTTTGCCTTCTTAACCCGCGAAAGGTTACTTGGGGTGTGATTACACCCCGCCAGTGTCAATATCATATTAATTATTAACTTAGTAAAGCAATTTAGGTGTTTTCTTTAAACGATGCTTGAGCTCCGGTGCTACGACGTATTCGCGGCTGTGAGTCGAAGTTGCAGTTGCATAATGGCTTTGTGTCACCCCTGTTTCTATTCTCGTTAGGAGCTCGATGGCGCAGTGGTTAACGCGCCCAGACTGCGATTACTAAGGTTAAGCAATTTTCACAAAAGCCGGTCATCGGATGGGTGACCAAAGATTTATCATCTCGAGCTCCTCCGTGTTTCGGTAGGCACGTTAAGCCGTTGGTACCGGCTGCATTAGCAGTCGTTAACAACTACCGCACCTACCGTGGTGGTTTATGGCCCGTTCTCCCTATCCATCCACAGGGAAGGCTCGTGCCCTAGCAGTGGGGACGTATATGAGCTGATGATTTCTATGGTATTACTATTCTGACTGACTGGTCAGACTTTCGGTCTTTCGGACTGGTCAGACTTTCCTAAATTAATAGAAACCTTGCAGTTTTAACCATAGTAATAATTTTATTGCGTTCAGAATAATTAATTTGTAATGTATTAAAGCTTTAGTAAATACACTTAAAATAGATTCAAATCATAAGCCAGTAAGGTAGTAACAGCCTTTACAAAACTACATTATATCCCTAGTGATTGTTAGTAAAAGTCGTGGGGTGAACCAGCACCCCTGTTGCCGAATATGTTTTGAGTAACCGTGTTATCACCCGAAGGTTTATAATCCACTTCGGAATAAAATGTAAAGCTTCCCCAAAAATCTTTTTAAAAACAGAAAATACCATCGAGGAAAAAAAGGTGCGCAAAATATTATCGATAATCAGAAATTCGCAACAACGGGTAGATATTTGGTTAAAAATTCATCTGATGAAACGGTCCCTCTGGCGACTGTTCCTGGCATTAACCTGGCGTTGCTTTGATGTGTTCAACAAAGGATTTAATTTCGTCCCTCCTGCCCTGGATAGAGTCTACATAATTACAATTCTGCGGCCTTTGCCTTAAAGTTTTGCTTTTACACTGACACTCTCGGTGTTTGGGTATATTAACTTGAAATCCAAACTTAAGGTGAATATTTGCTATTGTGTCAAACGAAGGATCATAAGTTTTCTGTGAAACAAAACTCTACGTTGGAAATTGTACTAGACATTCTGGTTAGTTACAAATATATAATTTACGGAATATACTGCGATTTTCTACAGGTAGGCACCTACTATTACTATTACTATTACTAATTTCGTTTCCTACTCGTTTTCTGTGCATGCTGTCCGGTTATGGAATTCTTTGCCTGAGTGCATCAGAAGTGCTCGCACGTTGGAGTCGTTTAAGGGTCAGGTTCGGAGTCATTTTTTAAATTTACCTTAACTATGTTTATTTATTTATTTATTTTATTTTATTATTTAGTTTATTTTTACTTGCACCCATTTTTATTTTATTTATTTTATTATTTTTCGCCCAAGGTTGCCTGGAAGAGATTGCTTGTTAGCAATAAGGCCGCCTATTTTGTACTCTTTATTTTTTTATTTCTTTTTTAAATTGACTGTATTGTTTTTCTTTTGTGTGCAATTAAAGTTTATTATTATTATTATTATTCAGCATTAGCTTATTAGGCTTATTAGGATTTCGCTTATATACTTAGCTTAGTTTATTACCGTTGGTTTACTTAATAGAAATGCAATATACAAATTTTAAATATTTATCTTGATTTATCGGACGCAAAAAAAAAATATACGAGTAGTAGAATAAAGCCGCAGTAGACGAAATTTCACCTGCCAACCTATACAGGACTACCCCCCGCTACACACGACATTAAAGTTTATACTGACACCCCTTACCAACCACGCGGTTACAATAGTAGTGTCAGAATATCCACACGCAAGCACATGGGACCATCTACGTCAGGTCATAACGCCGGATCGGGACGCACCGAAGCGCATTCTTCATCCGGTACTTTTAAGACAAGTGTCTCGAGCGAGTTGCTCCGTGGACACGTATAGTCCACTACCTAATATCCAGATAGGTTACCGGAGCTGTAAGCTCGCTCACTTCTCGTTGCACCATAAGCACAACTCGCAGTTCCACTGCTCCTAGACAGGACCAAGCGTTATAAATAATGGCTCCTTAAATAACACCCTTACGGACTTCTGTCCACAGGAAGAGGTCTGGGTCCAGTAGTCCCACTGCGACCGTCCAATTTATGGACGATTGATGAAGAACCTAAGTGTGCTTGAATTGTACTGCAATATTGAATCAGGACACTAAGACACAATTCTGTACATTTTAAATAGCATAATAGTTGATTGAGAACTGGCATATAGTTATATCGGTGGTAGAACATGTTTTAAGTTCGCTTACGGAGCTACAAATTCTATCGCATTAATAATAACTAGTGGTCGCCCAGTGGTCGAAATTTGACCGTAATTTTATTAAGGCTGCACGGATTGTATCATAAGCAATGAAAAATTAAATAAGGTAGAATGTGAGCTTGGCATTGACAGATTTCGGCCGCTCCTCTTCTATTTTGAAATTTTTGAAAAGAGTATTTATGCATGTGTGTCAGATACATGGTAGTGTGTGTATTGTTTGTTTTGTTGATTTAATGTATTTTTTATGCATTATTAAAAAAAATATATTAACATTCTCCACTCCTATATAAACTATAAGTGTGCGAAATTTCATACTCCTCCGTCCGCGCAATTTTCGTAAAAATGGGTACAAAGTGTTTAACCAGTTAACCAGTTTTTTAGTTTGTATTTTATTCCGGACATGTAATTTTTTGCTCTTCATCTCACCTGATGGCTGATGCTGCTGGAACAGAACAATGCTACTAACATTAATGTTATTGCGTAACATTTAGCTACGATGGTAGTAGCCAGGCGGACTTAAAACAAGCCCTACCACCAGCTGAGGATTGTAGGTTCAGGGTTCTGGGTGTGCTTAAGAGCCTTAACTGCTATAAAACACGTTGAAGCTGAGAGCGTCCCCTCTAGTGAAATATTTAAAAAAAAGTATCAGTATTTAGAGGCTCCACGAGGCTTAGAGGCTTACGGAGCTCCAAGTCAAAAACAGGAACCAAGCAATTTTCTTTCTTTTTCCAGGCATATTACTTGAGTCAAAAACTTAAAAATGCATGCAACGCGAACGACAAAAGACATTATTTTACTTGCTTAGCCGGCTCCGCTTCAAGTAATCTCTCGTGCTGCATTTTGTTTATTACATTAAACATACGTTAATGTCATGTTTTGTTTATACTCACTTTCTAGATATTATTCATTCCCATTATTTTTTTATCATTTTAGAAAACCCACAAGTATGGTGTGATATTCATGCGATTTTTGTGTAATATGCCAAGATAAACAGCTTCCTTAAAAGTACTCCTTTTAATTTTTTAGCTGCATACAAGTTAAATGTAAGTTTTCTGTTATCAAGTTACTAAAATTAAATAAATAAAGATGAAAAGATATCTGCAATTTAGTAATTTTTATTCACAAACCAAATAACACTTAGGTAGCGCAGCAACTTACCATATTATGTCGATAAAAAGATTTTGGATACCATTAAATATTATAAAACATATTTGTATGTTAAAGTTTTTATTTTTATTTATGTTAAGTATCTGTTTATTTTTGGATAACTATTTATTAATATAATAATGTTTAGGTGGCGACAGGCTGAAGAATAAGTCACGCTTAGTAGACGCCAGCTCAAAACAATGCCACTACACATTCACATGATACACTAAATATGTACCTGGGCGCTTCTCCCCACCCCCACGACCCGGTAACCCCAAGCGGAGGTACTAGCCTTTAGAGGCGCCCTCGCGTTGTTCCGCTCCCGATCCAATACGAACCTCACGGAGAGTATAGTAGAGAACGGGGACACACACTAGTGCGTGATGCCATTCTCTTTAGAAAACCTCTGACGGTGTTTCGATCACACGACTTTAGGAACCCTTCCTCCCCCAAAAGAGTTCGGTGAAGCTGAAAATGCCATCAGAGCCAATTAGCAAATTCTCTCAAAATAAAACAAAACAATTTTGACATACGGGCTTCATCCCACTCATAATAAACTATGTGGCATCCCAAACGAACTACGTCCCTTCGTTGATGTTACTGGTTCTGGTTTTTTTTTTGGTTCGAACGCAGAATTTTCGCGCAGAGGTAACTCGCGTGGTCGACACCTCGAATTGAAAACGCTGGGGTGCCGCGACGTCGCTCCCGTCCCTCTTCCGTCCCTGGATACGATTGGTTTGTTTCTGAAATTGTTTTCTCGCCGCCTAGTAATTGGTTATTCTCAAATCAATAAAAAGTTTAGAACGTACAACCGTGGGGCTTAGACTTTTTAGTTCGCTGCTGTTCGTGTTTAGCTTTTAGGGATAAGTAGAAGGAACTGATAAATTTATTTAGAAATATTATTGTCACTGTGTATGGCTTTCGCAGCTGGACTAATGTTTTATGTGCGTGCTAAGATCAGGCCATAACAAACAACTTTGGATCAAGCGAGCTGGTGGCTTTCAACGACTGCCACAACAACTGTGATCAACGGTTCTAAATGTCTTTTGAGACACGGATGAACTATAGATGTCTTTATTTGGTCACCCATTCTGTGACTTGGCATAGCAAGTGTAGTTTAAGTTGCAAACGCGTTAAACGCTGCGCTCACGAGCTTGTAACGTAAAATTAAACAATGTATACATTTGATAGCATATTTATTATTATTACATGTTTGTGACTATTTAAAAGACTTCCTTTGACTAACTATAACTGTTATCTGGTTGATTCGGTTGGTCATACATCTTATCTTAATACCAAAGCATAGCAAATCAAGCATTGTTTGTTCCGGCAGTTAGAGAAAGATAGCTAGTGTTTATTTAGTTGAGGAGTCCGGGTGAAGTTTGAATCAACTTTCAGCTATATATCATCACTTAACATTAGGAGCTATGAAAGCCAAGAGCTCACCAGTATTGAATTAAGAAAACATAAAATGTTTTTCTTTATATTTTACGGGTAAGCACAGTGCCTTGATCTCACCTGATGTTAAGTGATGATAAGGCCAATTATGGAAACGCACTTCACCCAGGATCTTCAACTACTGAGGCACTGGCTATCTTATCTCTAGCTGCCGGAACACAACAATGCTAAAAACATTGATGTTATGACGACATATCTTGATAAGATGGTGGTAGCTAGCCAGGTGGACAAACTAGCCCTACCACGAACCAAACCGAGTACACAAACTTGTACGAATCGAACCCGGGATCTGTGGGTATAAACCGGTGGCCTTAACCACTGGACCACAGATGCGGTTAAAAATATTTCACAAAAAACTTTATCCGCATTAATCCTGACATGTTTGATACTTAGACTAAACATAACCTGTACTATGTACAAAGCAGAACTGCAATAAAGAGTTTGACTTTGAGTTTCTACCTTGCAAAAAGTCAGTGTATCGCAATATAAAATGCACGCGAGACTGGCTCACGTGGCAGTGCGCAATTTAATCTCGCATCCCTATTCTATCATGAACACGCGAGGGAACTTGTTGTACTTTGTGGCAATACAGCTAAATGTATTAAACTGCCACTGTCATTCGTCGTATGCCGTTCTTACTCTATAGAGCTGTGTGGTGCTCTTTCTTGCGCCGTCTCTCTGCAGCTAAAAGATATCCTAAATGGGTGAGATCCAAATAAAATTGGTATCTTCATATAAATCAGGCTGATCACGATCGCTTCGCTTTAGTATGGAAACTCCAAAATTTTTTTGTCATATTTCAATCCATGTTTATGAGAAAGTTTTTATTAACTCCCTAATTCTGAGTCACTTAGGAGTAAGAAACCTAGTTAAAATATTCACAAATAACACAAAGGTCGAATCAAATTTAATAAGAACTGCAACCAAATTTGGAATGTGCTAGATACTCATCTATCCCTATCCATCCATAGAAAAGGCTCGTGCCCCAGCAGTGGGGACATAAAATAAGCTGATTATGATGATAGTGATGACTAGATACTCTATTAAGATTTATAATCTTAATAAAACAAATAAAAATATTGTCATTACTGCAGGAATTTTTTTTTAAGGAAAACACAACTAGCAAAGTTTTTGTCCGCAAAATCGTTTTATCTTGACTTATAAACAGAAAAGCATTTTATCTCGTACACAGTCATTATTTTCCCTTTATATTGTATTTTGTCATCATATTTTTTTTACAGTCATATTATCTGCATTACACAAATTTTATATGAGCTTCTACTACTTACTTACCTTTACCACTCCCCGAGGAATGGGTTCGTTTAGGGTAGATATACGTGAATGTCACGTTTCGCGGTGTAGACTTGGCATTTAATATTGTAGTATCCATCAGTTGCTTGTAAAATATGTAGTAAAGTCTAATGTCAAATTCAACGATGCATATTCGTATAATCGGTATAATCATAATTCGGTTTATACCCACAGGTTCCGGGTTCGATTCTCAGCGGGGATACATGTTTGTGTACTCGGGTTGGTTGGTGGTAGGGCTTGTTTGTCCGCCTGGCTAGCTACCACCATCTTATCTAAATATGTCGCCATAACATTAATGTTTGTAGCATTGTTGTGTTCCGGCAGCTAGAGAAAAGATAGTCAGTGCCTCAGTAGTTGAGGATCCCGGGTGAAGTGCGCTTCCATCGTTGGCCTTATCATCACTTAACATCAGGTGAGATCAAGGCACTGTGCTTACCCGCAAAATATAAAGAAAAAACAAAAATGTTTTCTTAATTCAATACTGGTGAGCTCTTGGCTTTCATACTTTGTGATGTTAAGTGATGATAAGGCTAAATAGGCTGAATAGGCTGAATAGAATCGAGCTATTTTTCTCTAACTGCTGGAACAAACAATGATTGATTTGCTATGCTTTGGTATTAAGACAAGATGTATGACCAACCGAATCAACCAGATATCAGATATAGTTAGTCAAAGGTAGTCTTTTAAAAAGTCACAAACATGTAATAATAATAAATAACGCTATCAAATTTATACATTATTTTAATTTTACGTTACAAGCTTGTGAGCGCAGCGTTTAACGCGTTCAGGTTGCGACTTTGCAACTTAAACTACTTTCGCTATGCCAAGTCACCGGAATGTCAAATAAAGACATCTATAGTTCATCCGTGTATCAAAAGACATTTAGATCCGTTGGTAACAGTTGTTGTGGTAGTCGTTGAAAGCCACCAGCTCGCATTGGATCAAAGTTGTTTGCTGTGGCCTGATCTTCCCACGCACATAAAACATTAGTCCAGCTGCGAAAGCCATACACAGTGACAATGATATTTCTAAATAAATTTATCAGTTCCTTCCACTTATCCCTAAAAGCTTAACACGAACAGCAGCGAACTAAAAAGTCTAAGCCCCAACACGGTTATATGTTCTTATTTTTTATTGATTTGAGAATAGCCAATTACTGGGCGGCGAGAAAACAATTTCAGTAACAAACCAATCGTATCCAGGGACGGGACGGAAACGATTGAGTGAACTGTACTCAGCAAATACCCTTTTCCGAACAGCATCAACTTGCAAATGCCAAGTGAGACACTGGCCAAAAACAGCACCCAAGTTTCTCACTGTCTTTGAGTATGGTGTATTAATGCCGGCGAAGTTAACAGAAGATAGAAGTCCAAAATCGATCCTTGAAACAAAATAGGAACTGCCGATGATGATTGTCTGGGTCTTACTTGGATTGACATCGAGACCAAACTATTAGCTTCAGTCAAAGATAACCTCGAGATCTCTGTTAGTAACCTCAACAGCACGAGAAAGGTTTAATAGTGGTGCTTGTGTGTAAATTTGGAGATTATCAGTATACAAGTGATAGGAACATGAAAGCAGCTGTGATCATTAGAGTAAGAAAAGAGGAGATAAGACGCCACCCTGAGGGACACCAGCTTTAATATTGCACCACGGTGAGAAATATTTCTCAATACGTATGCGCTGCCGGCGCTCTAGCAGGTAACTTTGAAACCATCAACCACGGCAGGAGATATTATGCCAAGAGAACGTAAAACACCGAAGACCGACCGAAGAATACCAAAATCTACTGAATTAAAGGCATTACTAAAATCTAATAATGTCAATAGAGTAAATTGGCTTTTCTCCATACCCCGATGAATATCGTCGAATATTTTAACCAATGTTGAAGTCGTACTATGACCTGTACGGAATCCGGATTGAAATGGGTGAAGGAGACTATTTTAGTTCAGGTAAGAAGTGAGTTGACGATGGATATGCTTTTCAATGATCTAAAGAGATAGGAAAGGTAGTATGGAAATGGGACGGTACTCTGAATATAAGGTAGGATTTGACTTTTTGGTAAGAAGGATAACAGAAGCCTCCTTCCAAGCAGACGGAAACACTCGAGATGCAACTGATGTGTTAAGGATGTAAATTTCAATGGGAGTAAGGATATCTAATATAGAAAGGATCATATTTCGACTTATTGCATCAGTGCTCACAGCATGAGAGGTTATGGAGAGTATAGTTCTCTTAACATCACTGTCCGTAAATAGATTTAAAACAAAGGGAGATAAAACAGGTGCTGGTAAATTAGAAAGACGCTGCAGTCTTGCAGTGGACGTCAATAGGTGACGAAGAGGTTAAGTGAGAATTGAGCAGATTGATATCAAAATTGTTATTGATATTAGCGTTCTGAGATTTACCAACCCTGAGAGATTTGAGGAATTTCCACACTTTAGCAGGGTCCTCATTTAAACAGAATTATAGATGTCTTTGAGCGTCCCTTATCACTGTGTTGCAACGATTTCTAGCGCGATTATATCTAGATTCATTCCGTTTCGATGGATCGAATTTGTACTTACTCTTCGCAGAATTATTTTTAGCCATAAGTTGTCGTATGTCGTCTGTCAACCATGGGGCAGGTAAATGTTTGATTTTAACCGGTCGGACAGGAGCGTACAAGTCGTACAGGTCAATCATGAGCTTATTAAAAACTTCTATATGCTCATCAACAGATAATTAAATAACTAACTATTACGGTCGCTTCCATTAAAGTAATCAAATATTTATCTCTTATCTTCGTTTTCTCTCTTTCCCTCACCTTTAACTACTTTCTTTCTCTGTACAATCTTCTTTTGTTAAAACCATAATCATGTTTCTTATAAAGCCTCTGGTTTAATAGATATAAATCCTTTTTCCAATACCTAGATTCCACTTTTTAAATCTTTTTAAAACACAATGCAGATAACTTTTTAATTCGTCATCCATACGACCAAAAGCCGGCAAGTAGAACTGCCGAGCTCCGCAAAAAGTTCCATAGTATTAGTACTGCGAAAAAGGAGGCTTCTTTGCCGGGATACATTTTGCTTTGTCCGCTTTCGACGGATACAAAGTTTTCTAATTAGAATCCCTATTTTACTGTGCCCGTATACTTCGTCGTGCTGTACGATAATTTTAAGCAAATGGGTACTTAGCTCGCTTAAACTCCATTGTGCAGTTAATTGTTGTTTTCTCTAGGTATATTTGAACAATCAACGTAAATGCTTAATTCAAAGAATTTACAAGCAATATTTCTTATCGATAATATGTTTTTTTTAAACATAGTACTGTTTTTTTTCCCTGCTTTTATTCGTCTGCAGGTTAGTGGTTGACCTTAATCTCATAATGATGATAGGTAGGTGTAAGAACTTTAAATCCATTGGTCTTAGAGAGGTAGTCTAACCACTACACCAGAAACATCGTTTTCTAAAACAAACTTTGTTATTGATATTGATTTATTGATATAAAAGGTAGACAGGTTGGTAAAAAATTATACAAGAGTAGGGTACAATAATAATACAAGAGTAGAAAGGGTAGTGTTTTCTAAAGTTTACACAAACATAGAACAATGAACTGAAACACCTTTTACAAATGTACTCGCGTTTAATTTACATACTATAATTCATTTTATTCTGACTTTTCACAAACTTATCTGACACGATATGTTTATACTACACGTCAAGGCATAAAACATTGCTTTAACTTAATTTCGTCTAATGTAATAATTGTAATTTATTCACTAATTATCTAATACAATATATAATAACATGCTGTAATTGACGTTACGCCTTTGATTGACTAAAATTAGTCATTTAAATTATAATTTGAAAGTGCTATTTAGCAATCAAAGTAGCTAATTTAGAGGGAGAGAGCGATATAAACATTTACTAACACATAAATAAAAAAATAACAATCATAATAACACAAAATAAAAGTCAATCATGATAAACAAATACAAATACAAATACAAATCATTTATTTGTCACCATAACAATCAACGTTCAATTTAGTGGTCATCCATATTTAATTACAGATATATCTTTACCAAAAATCACTAATTAGTAACCACTCTTATGGTCGTAATCCTAAACTTCTAACACAAAGTGGAGACTAAAAAAGTTTTTAGTGTCAAAATGTATTAAAAACTTTTTCGGAGAACCTAATTCGTCATTAACTCACTGACTTATCACTCCGAACAGTTAAGTGGGGCGGAGTTTCCCATGAAATTAACTATGAACTTCGCAGCAAAGCTTACAGTCGCAGTAGGAATTTGTAAAGGCGCTAAGCAATTCGACAGCCAGAATTGTAACTATCCAGTTTTAGACAAAAGGCTGGCTGTATTGTATAAAGCTGCTGGAAGCTGTGTCGCTCTTAATGATAGGAAACGAATCATTATTAAGATAGTTGGGGGAGAAAATCATTTGACTTTAATGGATTCACGAGTACTTTATTCATGTATTGTGGAGTTATTATAATAATATCAAAGTATCAAAGATTGACTTAGATAATACTTTCACCAAATACTTACTTTCAAACAAAATGTAAGCTTGAAGTTGTTATTCCGTATTTTGTTCCCGTCATGGAAAATTCCTTTCAAAAAAGAGTCATCACCATCATCACCTTATCACTTTTATATCCCCACTGATGGTGCACAAGACCATAAACCACCACGCGGGCCCAGTGTGGATTGGACGACTAATGCAGCCAAGACCAACGCAACGGTGCCATGTGCCTTCGGGAGCACGAAGAGCTCGAGATGATAAAATTTGGATGACCCATCCGATGATCGGCTTTTGCGAATGTTGCTTAGCAATCGCAGACCGGGTGCGTTGACTACTGCGCCATCGAGCTTCTCGGCAAATAAGAGTAAAAGAGACACTACTCCAAGCTCACATATTGATTTTTTTTACGGGATTACCTACCTATGGGTCTTGCAAAGATATTTGTTTCTAGATTACAATAATTCTATTTTTTTTTGTAATGTCTCCTTATGCGTGGCTGTTGGAAGATATTTTAGACTGAAATAAGCAGCGTGTGCTACATTGTCTTAGTAAAAAAAATGTAACGCTTATTTGTATAAAATAAAATAAATAAAATAGACGTTCGGTCTGTCACATACGTCTTTATGTTATTTCCCCGGGAGCACTGTATTTTATCGGGACAAAATGTGTCCTGCGGCGCTTGGGCCCTGCTACTATGTGTGTGCAAAATATCTGTTATGGCGTAAAAGGGCAATCCCACATCATTTCAATATTGTTATTTTTATTTCCTTTGGTATTGTAACTTATAAATTGCACCCACGAGAACTGTTAGACGAATGTGGGGTGGTAAAAACAATATAAAAACGAATATAATATTTGTATAGTTTATTCTAAATCAATATGGTATAATAGAGAATATGAAACGGCGAAAAATATTTCAAATAAAATTAAATTAATGATAAATAAAATTTATTTTCAATAAACGATAATGGGTATTTTTTCTATAGTTTTCTATGTTTTGGATAGCATGTGTTGTGGTTAAGAAATCATAAAAACAGGGGTTTGATAGATTCACGAAGGATTTTAAAATACAATTCTCTGTCATTGTACTATCAGTCTTAAACCTGGAAGTACCCTGGTTTGATACCCAGGGTGGGATACGGGTTTGCTGGCTACCATTATATTTTCTAAGCCTGTCGTCATAGCAGTTATTGTATTTCAAACGGCTAGAAAACAAGGTTTATATTTATATCAGTTAACCTTTTCAGCCGACGTCTCCAATAACAGTCTTAATTCCAAATACCTTCCAGCATAAAAGTTCTACTCCATCAAGCTTGGCCCATTGGTACCAAAAACTGATTAACAATGCCCTACTCGATTCACGATACCTCCGTCACATCATCCATCCATCTCTATTCCGGACCCCTTATCAGAGGTCTTGTGTAACGTAATTACGCCAGTACAGAAACAAGAGGGGTCTTGCTGTTCCTTGGTAATTTATATTTGGGCCAACCCGACCTTCAACGGGTTAATTTTAATATACGCCCTGTATGGCCGCGTCATTTCCGTTATTATGTTGTTATAAGGGAATTAGGTTGCGCAACGAGGTATAACGGTGTGAAATTGTTTAAAAAAATAGCATGTTTAATTGTATGTAATACGGAGCGCCTACTGGGTTTCTTAAGATAAGACGCTTATACTTTATATATACTTATGCTTTTTTAAGATACGTGTCGTAGTAGGAAAATTCGCAGCTGAATAATCCCGTGGGGCTTCACTCCGCGGGGTATGTGCGGTTAGCCTGTTGTTATGGCTGACCCACTAAAAACTTATGACATTCGTCTACCGCTTGGGCGAGATCCCAAACACAGTGGTCCCTTTGGACAAGTCCTCATCCCCCGGGTGCGGTGGGACGCCTCCATATCTTAAGGAGTTTATACCGAGAGTGCGGGGAGGATGGTGTTCCCAATCCTCGCAGTGTGGCTAGGACGGGTGGAGTAGCCCGTGCAGCCGCCTCCTCCAAGTGTCTAGTAGCCTGGTACTGACATTTTCGTTAAAGTTCAAATGTCAAATTTGCGATACAGAGACGTGATTACGGACGATATTGAATTGAAGCCCAGATCACACAAAGTAAAAAACGAGCGAGCCTTAGAGTAGCCGCATATGATGTATTTGACATCTCACCTTAGTAATAAGCAATTTCAGAATTATATTCTGAAGAAAATGGGTCAGGTATTTCATCATTTTATAACTATAAAATAAATGCAGTAAATACTCATTATAAGACATTTGACATATCAAAATGACCTTTGATAGTCAAATGACACAATATGTCACATATATTATTAATATGCTGTCATGTTCATAACATCGATTTTAAATTTACAAAATGGCGAGCGCTTGCATGCTTCCCCGACTTCCTGTTACACTGTTACACATACTTCCGTCCCATTTTACGAAATCACTCCCACAAATTGCTTATATAGAAAGTGAGCGGAAAGATGTTACACATCAAAAATATATAACCATATTAAGTATCCCTCGTTGTTACTTATGTATTGTATTATACCATCAGAATCGGTCTTAGATCGAAACGAAAATTAAAATGTATAAAAACCTTTTTATTTTATTTTCCATTCTAAAATATTTTTTTTATGTGCCAAGTGTTTGAGAATCGCATGCCGACAGGTACGACCAACCTTCGTGGTCACGACTTATCACCAAAAAGTTGTTACACTTATATCAAAAATGTATCATGCGACAATGTTTGCAGTCGACAAACTTTCATATTGCATGACAGTCTTAACTTAATGTATATCGTCTAGCCAGTGTAAGAGCTATGTAAATACGAGTAGCTACTTATTTGAATAATTGAACAGATTCTTCACACCCACAAAGTGAATTTTATTAGTCATGCACAATTCTCGTTTGTTTTTCTGAGTTTTTCTAAGTGTACCTTTATGCGTGACTTATTTCAGTCGTCTTTTGTTTATTAAATATTTTAGTGTATAATACGTTTAGTCTCTAGTATGTAGGTACTTTTAACCCTTAATTACTCGCGTGGGGTATATTTAACCCCACGGCGTATTTGAAGCGTCGTATCTTCGCCATGTTTAAAGCTACCTTCATGGCGTTCTTAGTAGCTGCCTAAATACCTCCCCCCGCCGCGAATCAGTCGCGAGCGCCGCTCCGTGTCGTGTGGTTGTGTCAGGAGATCGCGTCTGGGGTATATATTGCCCCACGCGAGTATTAGTGCAACTTTTTTGTGAGTAGTGAGTATTTTTATTTTCATTTTTTAATGTGCATTACAGATACTAAATGGTTCGTTTTTTTACTTATCTTTATTTTCTGTTTTTTTTTAGGTTAAAACGCCTAAAATGGCAAGTAAGCGTCTTGCTGACTACCAGATTGTCGAGCGTCTATTAGAAGACGACGAAGAAAGCATCATAGATAGTCCCGATGAAGATGAGGGAGACGCTGAAGTGATCCAGAGTGACCACAACTCAGAATCTCAAGAAAGTGCCAATGACACCGACTCCGAATGGAGTGATGACGATAATGAACCGCTGAGTAGACACGCAAGTGAAGATTCTGATAGCTTTTATTTATCAAAAAATAAATGCACAAAGTGGGCAAAAGAACTGCCGCGTACTAGCGTTCGAGTTCGTAGACACAATATTATGAGGGAAACAACAGGACCTAAGGGAACAGCCAAGGAGATACATACAATGTCAGAAGCATTCTTTTGTATGTTTTCAATAGATACTGTCAATTTAGTACTGCAACAGACCAACGATTACATAAAATCAATACAAGAAAAGTTTCAACGCGAACGTGATTGCAAATTCCTAGAATACGAAGAACTTTTGGCTTACCTAGGTCTGCTTTACATGTCTGGCGTGCTGCGTTCATCTCACTTGAACTTCAAAGATCTGTGGGCTACCGATGGAACAGGCATCGAGTTTTTTCAAAACACAATGTCATTCAACAGATTTCTTTTTATATCAAGATGTGTTCGTTTTGATGACAAAAATACCAGATTTGAAAGACAAATGACAGACAAACTAGCAGCAGTCAGAGAGTTCACTGATTTGATGAATAATAATTTCATCAATAATTACTCTGCGTCTGAAAATGTCACCCTAGATGAACAATTACCTGCCTTTCGAGGAAGATTTTCTGGTGTTGTTTATATGCCCAACAAACCCACGAAGTACGGCATAAAACATTATGCACTCGTAGACTCGGCAACATATTATTTACTAAAATTTGAGATTTATCCTGGAGTACAACCTGAGGGTCCGTATCGAATGCCTAATGATACAGTAAGTTTGGTAAAGCGCATGACAGAACCCATTTGGGGTACTGGTCGAAACGTTACGATGGACAACTGGTTCACTAGCGTCCCTCTTGCAAATACGCTTCTAAAAGATCACCAGCTTACTATGGTTGGAACTATTCGCAAGAATAAGCTGGAAATTCCAACTTGCTTCCAGCCCAAACGAACACGAGCTGAGCATTCCAGTCTGTTTGGTTTCCAAGAAGACGTAACACTTTGCTCTTACGTTCCAAAGAAATCTAAAGCTGTACTGCTGATTTCGACAATGCATCATGACAATACAATAGTCGAAAGTGAAAAGAAGAAACCGGAAATTATTTTGTACTACAATCGCACGAAAGGTGGTGTAGATACCAACGACCAAATGTGTGCTAACTATAACGTCGGCAGACGTACAAAGAGATGGCCTATGGTTATATTTTATCACCTTCTCAACGTTGCTGGTATCAATGCTTATGTCATTTATAAAAATAAAATTGACCACGGAATATCAAGAAGGGAGTTTTTGAAGCATCTTGCAGTTGATTTGGTAAAGGCTCACCAACAAACTCGATCAACTATACCACAACTGCCTAGAGCCATACAAAAACGGCTAAAAAGAAATGCTCAAGTTCAAGATCCTGGCGCCACTTCCAGAGGTGGTCCATCGACAACTTATAAAAGGTGCCATATTTGCCCAAGGTCGAAGGATAAAAAAATAAGATTTATGTGTGCCAAATGCCACCAGCAAGTCTGTCACGACCATTCTACTATGATATGTGATAAATGTATTGATTAAAAAGTTCCTAAATTTAAAATTTCATATCTTTAAAAGTTTATAATAATGTTGATTATGGATACTATTACAATTTAAAACAATGTTGTCTTTTTATAATTTTTATAATAAAAATAAAAGTATGTCATTAAAAATATGTTTTATTGTACCTTTAAAATTGGGGTTATATATTCCCCACGCGAGTGTAAGTGTAACTATATGGACGCGAGTAATTAAGGGTTAAGATACATACTGAACGGCTTATATCTCAAGTCTTATACAAGTAACTCTATATACATGATGTTTGGTAATATGTATATATTCCCAAAACGTACCCATGTAAACATGTCTTTAAAATACAATGCCAACGTCAGAAAATGGAAATTGTAAAAAAAATTTCGACTTTCCGTACTAATTCGATCAGCTGATAGGTCATTTTGTATGGAGAGTCGAAAATTTTTTTTTTACAATTTTCATTTTCTGACTTTGGCATAGTATTATATAGTCATCATCATTATCAATCATACCATGGCGATGAAAACATAAGTAACGGAAATGAAACACCTGGCCACGGCAATGAAACTAAACTATTTTACAAGGAAATGAAACAACTTTTACGGATCTACTCGCGTTTATTTTACACATTAGTTTTAATTAATGTTTATCCTGACGTTTCGAACCCTTTGCAGGGTCCGTGGTCACAGGGAGACTGAGGTGTTGGTCGTCTCATAATTAGTTAGTAGCTTGTATACCCTCATTTAAATTAATCAGGTGCATTCCGTTTTACGCAGAAAGAGCTTACAGTATCTTTTGGTCTGGCAGTATGGTGTTGGGGCTGGGATTTAATATTCTGTATGATGGGATCCCAGGCTGGTGGTAGATGGAGTGCTTATCCAAGGCGATGAAAGAAAAAATGTCCAGTAACATATAAATGGAATACTTACATTTATGGCGCGAAAACACAGGCACGTGTGTACGCCCTTCTACGTCGGGCACTTAGGCGGCATTGATATGCAACGTCTAGCGCACAGGGGAGAGGACGCAAGTCGTTAGATAAAACAATATTCTTAAACATGTTTAGGACACGGCGATGAAATGTAGTTCTAGATCATTTGATTATTATAACTATAAAATTAACTATAATTAATTAATAACCTATTATTATAACTATGTTTTTTAGTACCGATTTCATCGATGCCACGCAATTTTTGGTCCCGGGAAATTCACCCATATACATAATATTTAAAGGTCCATAGTACTTAATTATAGGCTACCTTAACTTGTCATTAATTAAAAATATACAGATTACACATCATCATCATCATCTCAGCCAAAAGAAGTCCACTGCTGGACAAAGGCCTCCCCCAAGGATCTTCACAACGACCGGTTTTGTGCTGCTCGTATCCAGCGGCTAATTAAAACTCTAATATAAATTACTATTATGATCATTGTGGGGTCATTTTTAATAGTCTTAAATCTATATAGTATTTAAAGCCAATGGATACTATTCTGAAATCCTATTTAAATAGGAAAAGTAAGTAAAAAGAAGGTAGCAAAGCTAATCGCTTAATCACTGTAAGCGTAATTAAGACACAATTAACAATGTGTCTTTTTAAAGAATCTAATTGAACGAATACATTTAATTTAAAGCTGCTTCATCAAACTCAACAAGAATACAAATAAAGAATTAATTTAAATACGGCCTTTCACATTTCGGGCGAATGCTATTTAATTTGAGCTTCCATTGTCCGTTTTTACAACCTCTAGGAATTTGGGTAACGGCCACGATGATTGCCAGAATAAAACAGTCATCACCTAATATGGCTTATTGCTCGGCCACGACCACCGATGTCTTGCGATGAAGCGAGCTGATTTATAGATCATTGCGTCCTTTCTATCAGTGTTGAATTAACTTACTGTTGTATAACGCGTAATGAACTAGATATCGCTCGCCTGACCTCTGGCGTCTTGCGATGCGGCGATATGATTTATAGTTCATTGCGTTCTCTATATCAACTTTGAATTAGCCTGCTGTAGTATAACGTGCAATGAACTTGATATGGCTTGCTGTGTCGCACGCTACGCAGATGCACGTGCTCGTGGTGGGCTACTTGGCGTCATAATGGTGAAAATGAAAGATAGCCACCGTCCCAATTGGACCAATTTGTATCAAATGTCGTACACGTGTCGGTTGTAATATTATAATAAACAACCTAATACTGTTAAAGCGCCTTTTTGGTGAAATATTAAAACGAAATTAAAACGCCAACGTCAGAAATGGAATTGGTAAAAAAATTGTATTTTGTATGGAGTCGCATTTTTTTTTTACAATTTCCATTTTCTGGCGTTGGCATAGTATTATATAGACATGTTAACATGGGTACGTTTCGGGAATATATACATATTACCAAACATTCTGTATACGTCTGAAACTTACTTAAACGCCTCAGTGGCTGGGTGGCAAAGCGCTCGGCCCGATACCCGAAGGTCCCGGATTCAATTCCCAGGTCGGGCAAAGTGTGTTTCGGATTTTCAACGCATAGCCCGGGTTTGTGATCTCCAACCCGCATTTGGCAAGCGTGGTGATTAAGTCATTACCCATCAATTGTAGTGATGACTTGATTTTTATGATCGAGGCCTTTGCCCAGCAGTGGGACAGTTATAGGCTATTAATTTAATTTACTATATATTTCTAGGAAACTGTTAGAAGTGAGTCAAGTCTGAGTCAAGTGAGCGACACATAATAAGGATTATTTTGAGAATATTTGTCAAAGCCTTAATGATGTCAAGCAAAAGTGGCTTGGATCATTTTACAACAACAACAACAACATTGGACAACCCGGTCGAATTGAGGCGTCTTTTTCCAATAAGTATGTTCCACAATTATCGTATCCGACATTTCGGTTGATACCTTTATTCATCAGTAAGAACAAATAGTTTACGTACATAGTATGCTTACCTCATGGTATTGAATACTAAATTGCTCATTATAAACAGAGATTAACAAAAACTTATTTGATAGGTATTTGATAAAGCAATTTTATGTTATTCAACAGAATTTTTTTTGGGACAAGTAGTTATTTAAATGCCATAAGTACTAATTTTGTTGTTTATTGTTGGTTTTTTAATGTAACCATAACATAAATGATTACGACTATTGCTATTGTTAACTTTATATAGGTACAATGATTGGGTTTGATTAGTGAATTTTTAAAATTATTTTTCACATGTACTTTTTACATAATACTTTTAGGACATATTATGTCATCACAACCAGGAAGATACTGTTAACAGCTATGGTCGTCAGTCACTTTATTATAAAAAAGTATGTTATAAAATTTCATACTTTTTATTTCAGTAGGAAGGAAATATTGTTTATTAATTATAATAAAATTGAATCTAATAAGCTATTTCTTAACAAAAATAAAAAATATAAAAATATAAAATAATAACTATCTAAAATATATTATTAAAAGGAGGGACTCCTTTAGGCAAGGTTCCGAAGATACTGGCAGCGTTCCCCCTTTGAATAGCTAGACTAATTCTTTGTCCGAGGTAGCTGCCAGCTCTTCGGTCTCCTGTGATGTAGACTAACCTTTTTGCTATTTCTTTAAAAAGCTTTTTATTTTTTTTTGGTTTTCTCTACATAGTTGGTTCCGAGCAAAGGTATACAAAATATAGGTGTTAATGCATCTAAATGCGTATCAGCTAAATAAATAGCAGGCATATGGAAGCTAAAACTGACACAACAATAGTCGTTGGCCGTATATGCCCGTTGCGGCGTAGAATGTTTTGTTTTTGTCGGCATTTGTTTTGTTTGAAACGTCCTGACTATTAGTTTTACGCGCGTTTTGCTATCTCAATGTTATATATTTACATGCAGAGGTAGGTTGTACGCTTATATAGCGTGCTCGTGTTACAATTGCAATGTGACGCTTGTGCAAATGAATATGGTAGGTAACAAATGTATTTTTTTTATAATTATAACCGTTTATGTTAATTGTTAAATAATTATAGAATGGAGTTATTGAAATTGATGAATCAATAAAACCTGAAACCCAACAACCTGCATTGGGACAGGGTGGTGGGTATGACCCTATCTCTTCATGTGCTATTGATTTTTGTAGAAAGTCCGTGCAAATTCAAAAGGTCGAATATAGTCACGTTAAACTGAATTTTTTTTACTGAAATTTTATTTAAATTAAAATCTCGCTCGTAGAAATTTACATTAATTTTTCTGGGTGAAAAATTGTACTGCCAAATTTTTACTTTCCTCGTTTTCCACCAGGAGCCGCTGTTTCAATGCCATACATGTTTTCGTTTTCGTTAACGTGATCGAATGACGAATAAAACTCGCACTAGGCACCCGAACTATTTGATAATATTTGCCGTTTTGTGATTTCTAAGTTGATCTCGTAAAAGTTTTTATTATTTTGAATTTAGCATTATAAATGCTACTTACATATTATTTTGTTACAAAACAAAATTTTACTAGAAAAAACCAAGCAGCCTCAGGAAGTTCGGAGCTTTGGACCGGTTATCCAAAGGTCGTGGGTTCGATTTCCACTCGAGCTTCCTGAGGCTAGCTGATTTTATCTAGTAAAATTTTACCTCGTAAAAGTTATTTCATATTGATGATACCAAGACTGTTTCATTTTCTCTGGGTATGTTGTACCCCTTTTCGGAACAACCAATACCTACACGCGTATACCAACGTATAACAAGGTTGGCAGTGGATACCTACAGCCTAAATAAATTTAAACCGTATCTGAAAAAAGGGTTTCCAGACTCGTGAACTTACGAATTGTTTGATATAAAAAATTCACAGGCCAAACCCATATCAACCATGTGGACTTAAGTAAATACATATTTCATTTTATATTTGGCACATTCATTATTTCTTTGGTGTGGCATTATACACATTATGTAATGCAATATGTCATCGACAGAGTTCAGATGTAAAAAAAAATGTTGATATTTTTTTTATTGCGAAACAAATTACAAAAACGTTGAATAATTTCGGCGGGCTGGTTAGAACCACGAGAACTCAACTGGGAGAGCACCTGACCCGGTATGTAAGAAGGGTGCAGGTTCAAATCCTGCTCGTGGAAATTTTTTCAACATCTGTATTTTTGCAATTTGTTTCGCAACAAAATTTGCGTTAAAAATTATATAAACGAAACAAAAACATTTTATTTTTTTTATGATTTTGAAATCGCTTGACGCCCTGCAAGTTGCTGTGATAAGTTCATGTGAGAAGACGAAGGGTGGTTATGTGGGGCTGGGGCTGGTTATGTGGTTGGAAGGCTTCGACAAGGATTAGGGAGTATCCACGTACTCACTAAAAACCACTACTTCCTCTAAGGCAGGGTTTCTTAAAGTGGGTCCACAGACCCCTTAGGGGTCCGTAACATGTGTATCAAGGGTCCGTCGCAAAAGTCGCAACCGATTGAACGTCGCAGATGACATGCACCTTGTCTTGTCGAATACAATTTTACAATTTAACGTTCTCATTGAGGTCAAACAGTAGCATCATTCTCATTAGCTTAGAAGTAAATGTAATGAAGCTACCAATAAAAGTGTTTTGTTTAAAATAAATAAGGCTTTTTTTTCATAAAATATTATTTGACAGGGGTCTGCGGATCCGTGTCTGCATAAAGTTTATAAAACCCTGCTATAAGGGCTAGGGTGAACCGTGACCACCGTCAGCCATTTAACCTGGAGTTCACGCTGCAACGCACCGCCAGAGAAATCATGTCCGAGGAATTTTGAGCGTGTTTCCGACATCTGAGGTACTCGTGTGTTTTTCCCATTTTTCTAATGTTAGTGGGAAAAACCGTCGATGTGAGAAGCCCTGAGCTCAGTGTTGGGACATTTATACAATGATGTTGATGATTAGGTTCAACCACAAACACAACTGCAGGCTTATTACCGATCTTTAAGTGACAGTCGCAGTCGCAACAATTTGCAATTTATCGCTACCAAAAAACAATTTCGTGTTACGGAACGTAGAAAACGCTACGACAGCGCCGCGCCACAAGCGAGCGATTGACGACCTAAAAGTGCATGACGGCGCTCTAAAATAAACCGACCAATTTGTAGGAACCGCAATTAGTAGCAGTCGCGTTGCCGTTGTGCAACTATTAGCAACTGGTTGCTTTTTTTTCTGTAATGAGCCTGCCGAGGTCCTCATAATTATTATAAATCGACATTACATTTATTTTACAAATTACTCTATCACGTACACAGGATCCCGCTGACAGGCCCGATCTTCAGATATTAATGACGCCTTCAACGCTTACAAGCGACATTTTCACTTCTCATCTGAAAATAATACATCAGTCAAGCGATATCGGCCTGGAGCGACTTAAAAAAGTACGTTCGCTATCTAAAAGATTTCCCCTTCAATTATTAGTATTAAATATCGCCGTCATACAGTTGATGCTATGATTGATAATATCTTTGGGAGGCGTGAATTGTAGAGATAACGCGCTGTTTGTGAACCGGGGCCTATGGGTTTTACTGGGTGATAAACGATTGAGCTGGCAAGTACTTTGTAAACTTAGCTTGTGAATGCTTTCATCGAGTTTTGTAACGACTTATTGCAACTAACAATGGCGAAGTTATTAGGTTATTGAGGTTATTCTAAATGTGGTTACTCGCTGTTGTTGCATGAATTTGGTTTGCATTATTCGTGAACAATACATATTCTGCTAACGCTATTCGTACAGTCAGAAAAGAAAAACGTGAAACACTTCACTTGTTTTTTTTAAATAATAGTACCTATTAATGGCTTAAACTTTTATGCAAATTTTGTTGCAAACAAACTTTATTGTTGTTTTTTTTGTATTATTTCAAAAGGTAGGCGAACTGACAGGTTTCCTTTGTCCTTGACAAAATACAATATGCATACATATACAATATGTCATATATTTTT
Source organism: Eudonia truncicolella (assembly GCA_949315975.1). NCBI lineage: Eukaryota > Metazoa > Arthropoda > Insecta > Lepidoptera > Crambidae > Eudonia > Eudonia truncicolella. The sequence goes on along the minus strand of OX438837.1, from coordinate 12,386,850 downwards.
CTTTGTAAGCTGTATGAAAGAAATTAACGAATGCCAGCTTACAATTCTTCCCTTATTCAATAAAAGGTATAATCATATTACATTATATTAATTATTACATAAAATAATAAAATTATAACACAATGTAATGCAGATACAGATAAAGTTTAACGCAAAAATAAAACTAATTTATTAATTTATCTGATTAATTTAAGTTTAAGAATTAACATGACTTCGTCATCATCATCAGCCTATACTAGTCCACTACTGAACATGACTTAGGTACTAACTACTTTTGCGATTATTTTTAGACACCTCAGCTTGTAATAAAAAAATAAACATTCAAAGACAAACCCCTAAAGCATAACGCCAGCGCAGCACATTACGGGATGCTACCAACATAATTCCTCCAGCCGGTCGAAAGAGAAAATAATTAAAAATTAATTATTCCAGAAAAGATTATGTAACTTCCTCCTGGAGATTTGCATATTCGACTGGAATATTTGAAGAAATCTCTCCTAAGAGCGGCCTTATTAAATTTGTTATTAATGTTACGGTTCCCAAAGCGACCGGGGCTTGTACTTCTTTTGGATTCTTTCCGAAATCTGAGCGGATTTTATGTGCCATAATGAATTTTAAGTAGTCTGGGGCAACTCGTTAATTTTACGATTCCTTTTTATATACGGACGGTGGCTGCGTTTGGTATCTGAGCTGGACTACTGGCCGACGCACAATAGGCTTAGCACCAAGCGAGTTCAATATAATTATTTATCTAGCAGTCAAATATATTCTCTATCCACCTATATGCATCTTTCCACCTCGGAACCCTACTTTGTTTACGCTAAATTTGGCGTCGGGTCACTATTAGCGGGTATGTATGCTCAAAATTGGTGATTTCGATTCTCTGGTCTAACCTTTTTTGGTAGAAAGACGTGACGTGTATGTATGTATGTATGTATCTTATTCCTTGGCAATGACATTATAATTTATTTATTTTTAAAAGTTATAATAATAACAGTCCCTTTTATTCACCTATGCTTGCGTTAAGTATATGTTCACGTCGGTAGTCTAATGAAGCTATGGGGTTTAATTTAATCGACTCATTTTGTAAGCATCACATAGCCACTTGTAGGTGACTGTTGCTGGAGTAAAACCGTGATATTTGATTGTGAATTTGTGATGTTTAGTGGCGCAAAAAATACGCCAATATTCAATTTATTACTATCCTGTATTAAACATTAAACAATTTAATCTTTTTCTATCCCCTTGAAACATATTTAGTAATTGAGAACATAATTACCTACTTTGAGATCATATGTGCAACAGTCGCTTCACATCAACAAACGTCCCCCAATTTTAGTTAATGCAGGTCCATTCTACAAAACGAAACTTTAACATGACTAGTTTCAAAATAGCCCGACTAGAATGATTAGAAGTAATTAAGTTCCCAAGTTACAAAAGAAAGATCCCCTTGTCAGCTAATCTAATTGCTCGACGAGGCACCCACATTACCATACAAATTGCTATGGTCAGAAATCTCTTTACAATCTCTCGTTATACTCCCTTGGTTTCATTTGTTAGGGTTGTGAACTTTAAACAAATACGAGTATACGATAGCATCACGTACCGATAGCTGACGATAGAATATACGATACGATATACAGTGCGTCTATTTCCTTAATGTCTCACGGCAAACTTCTTGTTTCGTCTGTCGTCAGCTTTCTATCACATATAGTGTAAATAGAGTTGCTACTACTCCTTTTACTTATTATGAAATTGGAATTGGTTTACGATTTATTCTTCTACAGCTCTCTAAAGTTCACACGAAAAATCAACGATAATGTACATTGTTCTGAAGTCAATTTATTATAATAAATCTAATAATTTTAAGGTTATGGAAATTTATATTCAGTTGCAATCGGAAATGCAATGATTACCGAGAGAAAATAGAAGAAGAAGAAGAAAAAGAGAAGAAAAAGAAAAGAAGTTTTCTTTAAGAAAATAGATGTGCTGTACTGGGTTTAGTTTCATCTTTAAAGCGTGGACTAAAAAAAAACGTTATTACACACACTCTTCTACGAAGATCGTTAAATTATAGTAAAAACCTCTAGGACGTTTATTAACAAGACCTACTACATAATTGGTTTGGTTACTCGTAACTTTAGCTAGCTAAAAGAGCTATATTTAAAATTTCAATCTGTTTAATTTAATAGACTATCAAAACTTATTTAACGAAGGTTTTGACATTTTAATTAAATTTAATTTAATGATTCGTTGAAGTTATAGAAAATTAATACTTTGGTTACCTACTTTTAGATTATAAGTAAAAAAAACTGTTTCAGATATATACATATTATATAGATAGAGAGATAAAGAGACAGTATATGGGCAGGCGTGTAAAAAACGACGTTCAAAACTTACAAACGGCACGCATCTAAAAAAGAATGTCAAGCGAACTAGACTAAACGTAACAACAGGTGAGGGTTTTTGGTCACAGAAACCTCCACGAATATTTTGATTTTCAGTTTACGCAATGCCTTTAAAACTTTGCAGCGTTATTTTCCAAAGGATCTACCTTTTATCGCAGAACTTTTTATGTCATAATTTTATTATGCATAACAGCGGAAAGCATAAACTTCATTTAGCAGAAAATCATTTGGTACACACTCATTAATCATACATTCAAAACTCATAATTTTATAAGTCAGAATCATCTTTAGGCATATATTTAATATCCATAATAATTAAGAGGCAGAACTATCATATCGCAGAAAGTTATATTCAGAATCATCTTTATGCATAAAGGGAATTGATCAGTTTGTTAGGGTGCTTTGGCCTGGCGTGGACATTAACTGTAATAATAAATGAATTCCTATTTAAATATTTCACACCTAAAAGAAATTAAATAACATAACAAAGTTGCAGCAAGTCGTAAAAAACATGCCAAATGTAGCATGCGTAATATTATGATTTTGTTACTAAAACTCATAAAAAAATATTATCTCTTTCTAAAATAATATAAGTATTATTCTTTACTTTAAAGATATTTACTTATTTATGCGTTATGGTATAGAATATTATAAGTAGGTGTAATTTTAAGGGTGTCTAAGAAAAAAAAAATCTTAATATGTCAGGGAGTGTAATACTAGCGCATAAAATAAAACAACATTATTTCGTATAATGGCTTTATTCAGAATCATATGTAATCAAAATATTGTCTAGAAACTGGGCAGGTGGTGTAATATTATTTTCATGCCTTGCCCAGCTTAAATACCACATTATTGTCATAACGTGAGCACAGCAACCCACCGTTCTTCGGCCTACCAGGAAATTGCAACAATATTGATTAATTGCGTCTCTGCCTTGTTGATTATTATTAAATAAGATATAAATAAAATATATTTTTCGGCTTATGAGCTGATTTTGTCAGTGTTGCCAGGTAATAAAAAAATAGAATAAAAAAAAAAGTTTTCTAATTCAAGTACCAGAATTCGATTATTCATTTATAAAACGAATGTTATCATATTAGCGTTCATGTGGTAACCCAAAATTAAGTCCTGCAACTAAAAAATGGCGGTGCTTTGTTCATGCAATCGGCGAGAATACTTATTATTACATCTTTTTTAACAGAACACTTTCCTGCGGTGAGTGTTGCGTCAATAATTATTAACGAATTTATTATATTTATTCGTAACAATACTTTTTACTGAGCAACTTGTTCAAACCAGGCCGAAATTGGCCATTCCCTTTGATATCCATATTATTAAGAGGCAGAACCATCATATCGCAGAAAGTCAACATTCAGAATCTTCTTTTAGCATACTTTTCATTTCTGTAGATAAGCAATACTAGCATCCACCATGCGCGCATGCAGCATGCAAGCAACAGTCAGCATACAAGCAACAGGCAGCAAGGAAGCATGCAGCATGCAAGGTTTCTGTCACTGCTCCGGCGCTGCGGGGCGCCTCGCCTCCGCGCCTACGCGGGCTTGAAATACACTCTAGGGGCAGGGCAGACAAAACTACCTGGAGTCGGTTTTGCCGCGATTCGTTTCTGTCACTAATGTAGCACAATCTTCAGAATCTATCCTTTATCGCAAACATTTTTATGTCACAATATTATTATGCATATCAGCGGATAGCATAAAATTCATTAGAAATAGTATGCCTATACGTTCAAATATTTACATGCACCTCATTCCTTTGCGATGACATACATTATAATTATGACATTTTGCTATAATCAAGCGAGAAATCGTTCTCTCGCCATGTGGGACCAGTGAATAAGTTTTGTTTATCATTCGATAACGTTAATGAGATCAAGAATTTGCAAAATTGCATACCAAAATGAGCTGCTTTGGCATTAGCCAACAAAGTCTTGTTTTCGTTATTCGTTTCGTCGTGATTGGATGATGAATAATACTCGCACTCAGCACTCAGGTCAGACAATGCGGAAACCGTGCATTTTGTGACTTACAAAGCTTCGCTTACTTAGCGTCGTCGCATCATTTATTTATGCTTGTTCGTCCAACATCAAACGTAGCGTTTCTACGTCAAGTCTATACTTGCCCTTACTCGTTCGGTCACAGCTCAGTATATTTCAATTTCATAGGTGCTCGGTAAATAGCGCATTGGGGCAGTGGCACAGACGAAAATTCCACTTTCATATACTAGGGGTACACACTGATATGGCCGGTGCATAGATAAAGAGTTATTTACGGCTGACAATGACAGCACACGCCTGCCTTCCATAAATGTTTTATAGAGGCACAATCGTGCTGAAGCTTCCATGCCTCACATTAAAATGAGTCGTTGCAGAGACGCACTTAACTTTGGAATTCAGGTTTTAAGTTATTGTAATGAAGATGAAAAATTGCTTGTCTGTGTGTTGGCGGTGATCTCTGGCACTGCTTAACCGATTCAATTTTTTTTGTTAATCCATAGCTATTCTATGCTTCATTAGTACAGACTAGATTTTTTTTCGGGTGACGAACCGACTATTATGTCTGTAAAGCCGTATGCGAAAGTTAAGTCATTTATCATAACCAAGAGTTTCAAATTAATACGTCTTGGATGACCTTATAGCTGAGTAGGCTTGCCGCGCCGAGCCTAGACTTCCCAAGTTTGATGGACAAACTTTTGTAAATTTCTCAGGCCTTAGTATGCTGGTACCAAGCTAACTTGAAAGATTTGTTTTTAAAAGCTAAATGGATTAAAACTGCCTTCATGTTTCTGAAACCGCTACTCTTGTTTTAAGAGCTCAATGGCACAGCGGCTTGCGCTTTTGTAAGTTAAGCGACGTTTGTAAGTCGGGTCACCAGATGGGTAACTTAATTAATTAAAATATCCCCAACTCCTTTGTGCTTCTGGAGTCGCGTTAAACTGTTGGTGCCGATTGATGTCGTGTGATGATAGTCTTTAAAATAACCTCAATTGGACCAGCGTAGCTTGATCTCCTTATAAGGATAGGTAATTGCAAGTGAAACCTCGATCAATAAATGTATATTCATACATAATTCCCTTTCTTCTGCTCGCTGATTCGCTAGCTCAACTCTTTGCTCGCTGACTCGCTCGTCCATCGCTGTACATCGTTCATTCTACTCGTTTAGCTGTAAGAATTTTCGATGAGGTATCTTGTATCTTGTTAAATCAAAGTTTATATAGTTTATTTAGTCAACCAACCAGAAAGCCATTAGTTCATAATTATGCACACGGGTTCCCAGAATCACTCTGTTTTTACTCCGATGTTGAATTTACATTTTAATCCAAGATAATTCAGATACTAAAATGTTATAGCAGGTATTTAGATATGATTGAGATAATGTGAGCGCAGGTTATAAGTCGGTGTTTTGTAGAGTTTACGTTAACACTACACACATATTGAAATGAGTCAGTTGATACGATCTATCTACTCATCATTATATAATAATATTTTAAATAACCACGAATATAAAGTGTCATATTTGACATCGTTAAGTAATTCACTATAAAGATGGACGCCCACCTTTCATCGGTTACTTTCGCTTGAATAATATCTACTCGCCATATAATTGAAACACTCCAACGACAAAATACAAGCACGACCTCAAATAGCAGCCGACCTCATTGACCTTTACAAGCATTTTGTTTCCTAATGACGTCTTAAAAATATTCTTGCGAGTCCGACCCTGTTCGCCCGGCCATCACTTTGATCGTGTCTGGAAAAGTAAATCTTTTTCATTAGTGAAATTGTCATGTAACTTATTTACCGACCGAAGTGAATTTTAATATCTATCTATGGTCCGGTTTGGTAAATTGGTATTTGGAAATGTTTTTATCGCTTTTGACTGCACAGCCTTATTTGTTAAACCTTATTGTGATCCAAAGAGGGCGTTGAAATATTGCTTTGAAAAAGTCTGGTTTAAAGCCAGGCTTTTTAAAACTAGTTTAAAACTAGGTAGATAAAAGTTTGATAGACATGAATTTACTATGTGGTTATAAATATGACGATTAGACTATGACAGTAATTGTTCGTGGTTGTACTGTTACTTCTGTGATAGGTGACTGTATAAAAGTCAATTTACTTATTCATCGTTTATATTTAATTATTCTATCGTAGTAAGACAGGCAACGAGTAAGTAATTATATGGAAAATACTAGCATTTCTTACAACAACTCTTAAAGAGCGGTGTTTTTTTAATAATTTACAAAACAATATTTTCTTATTTCAATGTCAAAAGGTATTTTGGTTATTCAAATACATTCTTTGATATTCCTATTAGTGTTACCAAGTTATTTCCTAGTAAACAGAAAGTCAAAGAAGTCATGACAAATAAATACGGGTTATTAGAGAAGCTTTTTCATAAAGTTTCACTTCAAAGGGAATAATGACACTTGTATAACTATATCAGTTAAGCTTTTGAGCAGCTTTTCATAGTAAGCAAGTCGTATTGTAGATTTTTTTAATTACAAATAGGTTTTGTGTTATTAATTAATGTAAGTCTTTTAAGTACCTAGTAGCTTTGTAGTTGGTCGTTAACAGAATTTTATTGCGCAAAGAGCTTGATGGCAGATGTAGGGTTTGGAGTGACTATTTACTAACAACAGTACACACTTATACTATTATGGTTACATTTGGAATAGGTATATTTATAGTACCTATAGTATGTTGTGCTTAACTAGATTTTCACAAATTAAATAAACCATAAATATATAAGTTTTCAAACAATATATTGTTATATACCTCAAAGGTAACTCAACACCTACAAAGTACCTCACCACTATATACAATATACCTTTGTATTATAATAAAAAAACTAGATTTAAATTTTTATCATAAATTTAATTCAATTCAATAATTTTATTGCACTTCATACATAAGTTGTTACAAAATTAGAAAATTATAATATAATAATAATAATTATAATTATAATTTTAAATTGATGTAGATGACCATAAACCAACAAAACCAACAACAAAACTAACCAGGCACTGATAATACAATCCTTAACATAAGGCCTGTCGGTCAAAGACAGATTCTCCTTAGATCACAAAAGCGGCAAAAAGGAAAATATGTTTATAGCATCAATATCTCACTAGAAAGTCGTCGACTGCCACAACGACAGGACGTTTTTTTTTTTTTTTGAGAGAGATTGCTGATTGCCGCTGCGGCATTTTCAGCTTCACCGGGCTTTTTTGGAGGCGGCGAGGAACGTAAAGGGTCCCTCAAGCCGTGTGAAATGAATCACCTTCAGAGGTTATCTAGAGGGAACGGCATCGCGCACTAGTGCGCGTCCCCGTGCCCTACTAGATTCTCCGAAGGGTTCGGATCGGATCGGGGAGCGGAGCAACCCGAGGGCGCCTCTAAAGGCACGGACCTCGGCTCGGGTTGACCGGGCCGTGGAGGAGGAGAGAACCGCCCAGGTACATGTCTGTACCTGGTGTAGAGCGAGTGTGAACCGGTTCTTCGTACCCTTGTTCTACGAGTACGGTGTCTTGGGCCTAAACTGGTGTGCATGTTTAGTGTATTCTGTAAATGTGTGCTGTCATTTAGAGGATAGGGCGGGGGCGACTGGACGTGCTATCATCCAGCGACTGCCAGCGACCTTCACTAGGTTCAGTTCACCTCAATGGAAAGGTGAAGGTGTTAAATAAGGTAATTGCTGATGGCGATCCCGGATCATCCTAGCGGTACGTAAACGAAAGTATAGGAGTTCCTAGTGGGTATGGCTTTTGGAGAGAGGACGGGAGGAGACTTCCACACAACCATTAGTGTCTCCCCGGGTGCAGGGGTATGGTAAGGGCTTTCCCATGTAAAACGGGGTCCTCTTATTATTTATTGACAGTAAAAAAAACAAGTTATCGAGTGGAGACCACATATCGGCAAACGCCCTGAAACTACGTAAAGCGACGATCTTCGCAACGTAGTAGGAGCTGGGTCAGAGTAGCCGCGGATCATGTTCAGTGGCATGCACTTGGAGAGGACTATATCCAGCAGTGAATTAGTATAGGCTGATCATGATGATGATGCATAGAAAAAATAAAAATGGCCCTGTTAAATGTGGCATACATTTGGCTGTCTCAACACAATACGTGGTTACTGCAACACCGTCCAAACCGAAAACAATTAGCTGGTCAGGTCTAAATGGGAGACGCATCGAACTTTGGCCCACCTCGAAGTTTTGTTTCGCATTTCGGATGCCAGTCGAATTTCTGTTTTCGGTGACGTGTATCCGGGTCGATGTTAGTTAGTAGTGAAGGGTTACGTGGAAATAGCAAATGACGTGTGAAAAATATGAAGATATTTTAAAGTTGTGATATTTTAGTTAGGTTTAAGTCTGGAAATGCGCCTCCCTTTTACTGGTTCTACAAAATACCAGTGTCACGGATTTTAATAAAATGGCATAAGCTAAGTGGCGTCCATATCGGTTGCATAGGTCATCTTTCTATCTATCTATATAAATAAAAATAAATGTTGCTAAGCGCAAAACTCGAGAACGGATGAACTGATTTGGATGAAAATGTGCACATAGACAGACCATGACCCGGGCTGGGACATAATATGATACTTTTTATCCCGGTAACAGGTTCCTGTGGGATAGTGTAGTCTTCGCGGACGAAGTCGCGGGCGACAACTAGTTTTAAATAAAATTGAAAAATATCCAATATGTTCCATTGTTTAATTTGCTATGAATAAATGTTTTAGTTCTTTAAATATCGACGCTAAAAAGCGGAACTGCTGTAACCCACAAAATACAAAATGTTCACTAGAGCCGAAAAACTTTTGAGATTTTAAAAAAATAATCATATCTCCTAAATTATTGAACCTACAAATACCATTTTTTTAATCGAAATGTATTTTTTGATCTTTTGTCTATACAAATATCTAAAATATTCTAAAAGTTACTTTTAGCGTATGTTTGTGTGGGTTACAGCAATTCCACTTTTTTTTTGGTTACGCAATTACGCTGTAAATGAAACAGGTAAACGTATGGGGAACTCCAGATCAAGTGTATTCCTTTAAAGTAAAATTGCTGTAAGTACTTAATACAACACATTTAATTTGGCTTAATTTTGACTTAAATGAAATATTTATGTCGCCAGGTATACTAAATTGTTTTAACTGTTAGAAGTTAAAAAGGATAGTAAAATTAAAACGATGTTAAAACTTCAAAATCACAATTAGGAAACAATCGAGATCAAAAATTGAAATTTGTAGCTTGATTTTCTAATTTAAAATCAACTTAAAAAAAATAACTTCTTAAATAACCATTGCAAAATCACAAATAGAAAGTTTAATAATAATAATAATAATAATATTTTACTTTTATATTAATATTATAACAAACCTAGGCTAAGAAAGAAAATAAATAAAGAGTATAATAATAATAATAAACTTTAATTGCACACAAAAGAAAAACAATACAAACAATTTAAAAAAAAATAAAAAATAAATAAAGAGTACAAAATAGGCGGCCTTATTGCTTACAAGCAATCTCTTCCAGGCAACCTTGGGCGAAAAATAATAAAATAAATAAAATAAAAATGGATGCAAGTAAAAATAAACTAAATAATAAAAATAATAATATCAAATAAAGTAATTACATACAAAAGGGAAATAAATATATAAAACAGAGTTTATGCAATATAAATTAAAAAAAATAAAAATAATAAATAAATAAATAAACGTAGCTAAGGTAAATTTAAAAATTACTCCGAACCTGACCCTTAAACGACTCCAACGTGCGAGCACTTCTGATGCGCTCAGGCAAAGAATTCCATAACCGGACAGCATGCACAGAAAACGAGTAGGAAATGAAATTAGTGGAATGAAGGGGAGTCACAAGAGCTAGATTAAACGAAGACCGCAAGGTATGGCTTGAGAAAGTCGAACGGAAGGAGAAGCAATTTTGAAGATATGAAGGTGAAGTGGGTAGAAAGAGGACAGTATACAGAAAGGAAAGGACGTGTAAGTCTCTACGCCGGCGAATTCGCAGCCATTTAAGCCGAGCTCGAAAAATCGAGACATGGTCATACTTCCTCAAGTTATAAATAAACCGAATACAGAGATTCTGCAAACGCTCCAGTTTATTAAGAAGTTCCTCCGAAAGATCAGCGTAGCAAACATCAGCATAGTCAATGATGGAAAGCAGAAGAGTCTGCGCCAGAGTGATCTTTGTGCTAATCGGTAAGAAGTTACGAAGACGATTGATTGAACTGTACGCAGCAATGACTCTTCTCCGAACAGCATCAACTTGCGAATGCCAAGTGAGACACTGGTCAAAAACAACACCCAAGTTTCTCACTGTCTTTGAGTATGGTATATTAGTGCCGGCGAAGTTAACAGAAGGAAGAAGTCCAAAATCGATCCTCGAAACAAAATAAGAGCTACTGATGATGATTGTCTGGGTCTTACTTGGATTGACATCGAGACCAAACGATTTGCTCCAGTCCAAGATAACCTCGAGATCCCTGTTAGTAACCTCAACAGCACGAGAAAGGTCTAATAACGGTGCTTGTGTGTAAATTTGGAGATCATCAGCATTCAAGTGATAGGAACACGAAAGCTGTTGTGTAATAGAGTTTATAAAGATTGAAAAAAGAAGAGGAGATAATACGCCACCCTGAGGGACACCAGCATTAATATTGCACCACGACGAGAAAGATTCCTCAATACGTATGCGCTGCCGGCGCCCTAGCAGGTAACTTTGAAACCAATCAACCACGGCAGGAGATATGCCAAGAGAACGTAAAACACCGAGGAGAATATCAAAATCTACTGAGTTAAAGGCATTACTACAATCTAATAATGTCAATATAGTAAGCTGGCGTTTCTCCATACCACGATAAATATCGTCGGTTATTTTAACTAATGCTGAAGTCGTACTATGACCCGTACGGAATCCGGATTGAAATGGGTTAAGGAGACTATTTTTGCTCAGGAAAGAAGTGAGTTGACGATGGATAAGCTTTTCAATAACTTTAGACAGGAAAGGTAGTATGGAAATGGGACGGTACTCTGAATACAAGGTAGGATTTGATTTTTTGGGAAAAGGGATAACAGAAGCCTCCTTCCAAGCAGACGGAAACACTCGGGATGCAACTGATGTGTTAAGGATGTAAACTACAATGGGAGTAAGGAGTATAATGAGTCATTAATACAATATTCAGTAACAAATAGGTAGTAACTACTTAGTAAATTCGTACCTTAATTTTCATTAAGTAATAAAAAACAAGAATTATAAGAATTGAAAGGTTAGCAATTAAAATGATTCTTTAGAAAGTAAAGATGTTACTGAAATACAAGATGATGTCAATCATTGTCTGTTATTTCAGTGACATTTTCATCAGTATCCATTAAAGTGTCCTTAACTTTAATGCTTATTTTTAAGTCCTTATATTCGATAGCAAATCTTGAAGGAATTATGTTCTTACTAACAAGATTCATTAGGTCTTTATGTTTTTTTGCCGATATGCCCAATTGTGCCGGGTATAAATTTTCCTTCAGAATAGAAGAAGTCTTTAACGGAAGCACACGGGTCTCAGTAGTCTCTGCGTCAGGGAACATTGATTTTTTTATGTATATAACATTGGGTTCTTGTTTTTTAAATGTAGCAATGTTTAATTTCTGAACAATTAATAATTATAATTCGCATACGATGTACCTAGGTAGGTACTTTTTCTTTCTTCACCTAAACTAATAAACAAAATAATAATAATAATAATAAGGTTACAATGGGCTAAGCTAATAAAAATTGTTTATTTCAAAGACATTCATAATCTAATTTTAATTTATAATAACACAATGACTACTACTTTCGTAAAAACTCCAGACACGCAGCGAAATTTGGTTACCACAACACAACACGCTCTGTCAACTGTCGCAGAGTGACTGAGCGACGCGGTAAGCCGCAGCACAAGTAGGCATAACTCGGCGCGAGCGCTTGTTTCAATGGCGGTAAAGAAGTATCATCAATATTCGACAGCCGTATTAAAGAGGTGTAAATGGCTAATTCCGAAAAATTTTGACTGTTTAAATAGGTGTAATTGATAATTATCTATATACCATATATGTGCGATTTGCAGTAAGCAATGCCGACTGTCAATTTCTTATCCAATAAATGCAGTAAGCGTAGCTCGCTACTAAATTCTAATAAGCGAAAATGCTGTAAGCAGCACTTTACCTACCGGGGTTACATTATTTGCAAAAGATGAATTGGTGTAAATGCATAATTATAGAAAGATGCTGTTTTTTATGCTATTTACAGCAAATGACCAGAAATATTTTATATAATGTAGGGAAAATTTTAACGCTGTACAAAATTTTCTATTTGTCGTAGAGCTACGGCAGTTGGACCATTCGACGCAGAAAAGAAATCTGAATCTGAAAAAAAAAATGACTGGGGTGCGGGTTACAGCAGTTCCGCTTTTTAGCGTCGATATATACAATTAACTCAAAAATATAAATATTTCATTAATACTCTTTGTACAACAATTTTTTATAAAAGTCAAGCAAAAAATATATGTTTCACTGTTTCGATGCATAGCCCCGCCCCGGTTTGTAATCCCAACACATATTTGGCACGCGTGGCGATAACCCAATACACATCAATTTTAGTGATGACTTGATTTAAATAATGGAAACCTTTGCCCAACAAAGGACTATTTAGAAAACATAGGCTAATTAGAAAACACAACATGAGCTTTGTGTTTGGAAAAAATAATGTTTTGGCACGTACGTTTAATACAATACAGATTTTTTATATTTAACAAGGATGGCGTTCATCTCATATGATAGTAAGTAACGATAAGGGCGAAGATGGAAACGTATTTCACCTGGAAACCTTAACTACCGAGGAACCGGCTATCTTATCTCTTGCTGTCGGAACACAACACTGCTACTAACAATGACAACAGACTTAGATAAAATGGTCGTAGCTAGTCAGGCAAACTAAGGTTAGGCCCTATCACCAACCAAACTGAGTATAATCAATCCAGTTATTCAGTTAATGAAATGTATTTAAATTGAGATTCAGTCAATGCTGAACAGATTTCAGCATTTTAATTTTGACGGAAATAAGAGACAAACAGCAAGGAGAGCTTCATCGAAATTGTTTTGGGTCCGGAAACAGATTTTCCACTGAGTGCTCTTATTTATGCGTTATTTATAAAAATTACAATTCTCTCATTCCTATTTTGTCCGATTTCATTTATTCATACCATTATCCTAATTAATTGATTTCTGTATAATCGTTGATACAATCAAAATACAATTGCAGAGATATTATTTTACATTATATATTTTCACTTATATCCAAGGATATTGATTGTTGAATCTGAGCTACGAGTAATGTTCAAGCTGTAGCGGGTGGTTCATATCGCGCGCGGCACCTCCAGTGCTACGGTGGCTACGTAGCGGAGCGGACGCGCTACTCGCTACGAGATAAGCGAAAGTCGATTAGGCAAGCACGAGTCAAAGACGTGACGTTCACTACGACTTTAGTAGGCTGCTACATAGTTTTAAAAAAAACATCGTGGCCGGTGACTGTGCAGTGTATGTGTGATAATTGTCGTGATTGTTTTCGAATCTCAGGTAAATAGTGGTGTCGTAAAAGTGTTTAAGCTACGGTAGTACTTAAGATTCCACTTTATTAGATGGAGGGTTAGCTGCGGCTAATGGTCTGTTAAGATAGCGCGATTGCGATTGTAGCGTTTACGAAATGTTACACGTTTTTGAATGGATTTTTTCAGTATTTGTCTGAATGCATTTTAATCTTATTAAACCATTACGGTTTATTTGGAAGTTACTTAGGTTTGGCTTAGGAACATAATTTGGCATATAAAGAAAATTTAAATAATGTATTATAGCCGGACTATAAAGATGATTGACTGATGATTATAAAGTAATAATTAGAAAATTAAAATTATAAATAAATTAAAATTATTCAGTAGAAACTGAATTTTAACATTTTCTTACTATATAATGAATCAATTATAATATTGTAATGTTTAGTTCTCCATGTTTGTCTCTCGTTTTCAACGGAGAAACTCTCGGATCAAAGGAATTAGATTACCATTAACCCAGTTAGAGAAGAGACATTGAGTGGATAAGTGGTTCGTTAGAATCGCGATTTTTATGCATTATTCAATATAATGTAAAGCTACCCATTGACCTAAAATAGATTTATTTGTTCAAAACGATAACTGTTATGTTATCAAAATGTTACTTATCAAAATTACGCTTTAATTCTTTATGCATTTACAATGACTTAAAAAATAAGAGGCAGTGCTAGAATTAAAACGGTTTACTTTGACTGTTGAACTCTTTCGAGTATCCCTAATCCAGGTGACAGCTTTTCCAACTGATGTCTCAGTAACTGATGTTATTATCATTATCAACTAACTAAAATCCCACTGCTAGCCTCGTTCTCACGGCAAGATCAGCCATAATGTTAGTATAATTTATCGAACAAAACTACCGTTTTGTCGATGAGATTAATGCCTAATTCGCAAAATGGCATCGGAGTCTCGAAAGGGCTAAGTTCGCGAACGGACTAATTCTCTTATTCGCGAAAAGGCCAATTCTCAAAAGGACTAAATCACTAATATTCGTAATTGATAAGTCGTGTTATTCTTGTAAACACGAGTAGTAAATACCTAAGTGGGAGTAATAATTTATTAAGTAAGATTTCGCAATTGTTTAAGTAAGCCGTGGTCGACAGTACCTAACACTAATAGAAAACTTTAATCTTTATTCTGTAAATGCAATTGCTAGATAGCCGCGTGTTTAACAATTTTACATATACGCTTATAGCCTATCTTACGACGTTACTAGTACTAATAACTTTTCATTTATTTCATAATCAAGGTTCATTAAACGACCATAAATGCCTATGTGTTTACCGAAGACCAGCGTCAAGTTATCCAATTTACGTGACCTAACATCATGGTGAGCTATCCGCTTTTTAGTTTGTTAAAATTGTATGATATGTGACACTAATAAACTTTTTTTTATATTTCTATTCCATTTCTTTAAATAGTGTTAGTAACAGTGGTACTTTCAATGTACGCTCTAGTAACACATTTAAAGTAAATTTTATATTTTTATTTTCGTTGGCACTACACGCTCGGTTACCCATGCAACGATGAATGGGACCGTCCACTCTTTCGTTAATAGTTAAAACTTAGGTTTTAAATTTTCACAAAAATAAAAGTAAAATTTGATGTGGCTTTATACATTCGGTTGTTTCGTCCACTATGCATTTTATAGGTTCTCTTGCAAGTAGTTATGTAATTACAACAGTACGTAGTAAAGTAGATTTGAAATTATTGTAAAAGTGAGATAGATGACCATTAAACGGTATTACCCTAAATAAAAAAATTGTAAATCATTAAATAATTTATTATATTTCATTAAAATGTATTCTTTGACATTTACTTCTTGTTTCAATTTCAATGGTAGCTTCGATCAATGATGTACTAGTTAAATGATCCGTAACAAAAATTCATCTCGAAAGTGGTCTTGTTAGCTAAAACCTATACATTTAAATTTCGAATAACAAAATCTGAAAAAAACTTTGGATAGCATCAATAACTTCAGCTTACTGTAAACCTTAAATCTTAAATAAAGATTAAATAAGGTTGCTAAATAGGTATTTGTACTTATTATGTACTGTCATCGCCACAAACGTCAATGTGGCTCCATGGCACCAAAGTCGTTTACGGTTTTTCAAGCGCTCATCGGGAATATAGTACATTATTGATCGAAGGTACACAGTCTCCTAGATAGTTTTACAAATAAATACCATCATTATTATTGAAGAGGCATTTTGTAAGGCGGTAGGGTGAGGGTGGCTGATGCTACGTCGTTTTCACGCTGCACAGTTGTCTTCGCGTCTGGACTCCATTTCCACTTAACATCAGGTGGAGTGGAGTCATTTGCGAAGCTGTGTTTAAATAACATATTATTATTATCGTCGTTAGAACGTTGTCTTAAGACACTAGTCGGCACCATTGCCAGGATAGCTTAATTGCGTAATTGCGGATTGTCCGAAAATGAGAGTTTAAATCTCGCCAGTAATATTTAATTTTAATGCTAAAACTTAAAACTGTCGACTTACTCTCCCTAATCGCTTATACACCTTCACACACACGCGCGCGCGATACACTCAGTTTTTATGGTGATTAAGTATTTATTTATCAATTGTAGCGACGACTTGATTTCAATGATTAAAGCCTTTGCTTTACTCTATAACAGTATATAGGCTATACTCACGGACTCATGTTTGTGTGAAGAACATAATTTTCTCAGTCAAAATATTTAAATACATAATTAATTTATGTGTCTGTGTTACTTTAAAGCGATAGTGCAAGGACAACAAGTTAAAAAGGTTACATTTAGCTTTACTAATTAGCACAATTATGTTTTAAAGAAAATGTACTAGAATACAGCTTGACTAGACTACAACCGCCTCTGTGGTCTAGTGGTTAAGACAGTGGGGGATATATGTTTGTAAACTCGGTTAGGTTGGTGGTAGGGCTTGTTTGTGGCTAGCTACTACCATCTTATCTAAATATGTCGCCATAACATCTCCGTTTGTAGCATAGATAAGAAAAAAATGTTGCTCTTTAGAAAGGTTTTTATATGTTTTCAGTTTTAAGAGTAATTTGTGAGTGTCTTCACAAAAACTTGTCAAACGGATGAACAACAAAAAACAAATTGTAAGTATAAAAATATTTTTTAATGTTTTTCCAACATATCATGTCTGTTTTACCCTATATTTTTAATTAATCATCGATAAAACATTTAAAAACATATATTAAAATAAAACATTTTGGTTATAATTACCATTGAAGATTTTCAGTTACAAAAAAATATATAGAATATACGCACCTCTGCTTTCTAGTTTGTAACACTAAGAGTGATTGTTGTTAATAAGTATTTATTTAAATCCATTGCAATTTTACATAAGGCAGAAAATCTTGCTGCCAACAAAAAAAGCAATATGAACTAACCTACTTTCCCGTAACTTCTGCCGAGCGGAATTAGTATCAACTGTGGTGAGTTCTCTGTGTGTGTTTTCCGGGACTAAAATTATCTTTCTACGGTACAGCTGTGCCCAAGTTGTAGAGTAAACATAGTTTCTGGATTCAAAACGTAGGAACATGAGTTAATTTTTATACGTAAAATCGTTTTTTTTAACCTACGTCTAACTGATGCTTAAGACCGCCGTAGAACTGTTCTTAGATCTAGAGGTCCTAGATTAGATTCTTAGGAGAGAGTACACGTTTGTACTCGATTTGGCTGGTGTGGCAGCACATGTTAAGTCCGTCTGGCAAGCTACCACCATCTTATATAAATGTGTCGCCATAACATCAATGTTTGTATCATTGTTGTAATCCGATTTTTAAATATATCTTTTGAATATATCTCTATTCAGTTCCTCAGTAGTTGAAGATTCAGGATTAAGTGCGCTTCCACCTTCGGCCTTATCATCACTTAACATTAGGTGGGAACTAGTAAGGTATTAAAAAAAAGTTATAATAAATATAAAATAATAAAAGGACCATCGTTATTATTTAATCCTTTATTGCATATATAAAACTCACAATAAAACAGACGTTATACAAGACATATACAAAGGTGAGCTTGTCTCTAGAAGAGATCTCATCCAGCCAACCCTAGCTGTGGCGTGGAACGGAAATTATTACTGATACATATACATAATTAAACTTACCATAATGTATATACATACATACACATACACATATATATATATTTTAGTAAATTATTTTATTAAGTGTATAATTTTAAATAACGTTACTAATTCCAATCTTTGAAATTAGGATTAAATGATTTTAATATATTATAACATAATTATATAGATATAGTTAATATGTCTTTTCTATACACTTTGTTTTGTAAAACCTAAAATAAATATTAATGCTTCTAACAAAAGACAAAATTGGGTAACAAATGAGCTAAAGTTAAGTTGTAAAAATAAACGGAATTATTGTTACATTAATATTATAGACACAAACCAGAAGCAAACAAATCTAAGTACATAAAATATTCAAAGATATTAAAAAGGTGTATTTATAACTAAAAAAGAAACTCGAGTTCAATTACAAACATACGCACAGAAGATTTATATGTATAAAGATATATATAACTAAATACAATTATATAATTACATATAACTTGGGTGAATATGATATAGTCAGTAAAACCACGCAATTGGACGAAGAAACCATTCAGTTATGTCGTCAATATAATTACAGCATGTATTTAAAATTATAAAAGGTTTTAAAAAAAGGATACTTTTATTTAAAAAATTTTTGGCAATACAAGTACCCATAACCTTCTGATATCTGTCAAACTATCTGGACTATCAAGAGAGTTCTTTATGATAAACTTATCTTTTACTTAGCAACGTTACGGTTGGCCTTCATCTTAACATGACGAAAGGTTTGGCCTTAATGATAGAACTACCCTTCACCCTGAATCTTTAACTAGTGAGGAACTAGCAGATCGAAGTTCAACACAACAACAGGTCCAAACCGATCCGAAGCCCTCGGAGAATCTTGTAGGGAACGGATGTGATGCCATTCGCTCTATAAAACCTCGGGCGGTGTTTCGTTTTCGGCCCCCATAAAAATACGGTGATGCTGAAAATGTTACCTTTGGCAGTAAACTCTCAAAAAAACACAATAACAACAAGCTAACCAGGTAGAGTTCATGCTCTACCTCCAACCCAACCTAGTGCAGTAATATATACCACACATTGTTAATCGAACCTGGAACTTCTAGGTCTTAGTCCTGTGGTCTAATTACTCCAAAAGAGAAGTAGGTAATTCAACAATTAATATATTTTTTTATTCCAAATGATTTCGTAACTGTATCCAATGTGTAAAAAACTGTTGCAAAAAAAGTTTTTCGTTTTCATTAAATTCCTAACATCATTAACTTGTTCATTAAACAGGCAGCAAGTAAGCGTTAGTGGGCCTGAGGTGTTATTTACAACGCCTCTATGTTAGCCCAGATATTTAAGTGGGCATCGTGTTCATTTGTTTATAAGCTCAACCTTTTACTGAGACTAATGAAACACGCTTTACATGTATACAAAGTTCACTTTTTTGTATTTCAGTCTGCAATAAAAGTGGAAATCAATTTAATTTCTCCGCATATTCAAGGTGAATAAAAACTACACCGTTCGCCGGAAAACACTAATGGAGTTTTACGATTTTATTTATCATTGCCTAAATGATGTACGACATATTTTGTATAATCGGCAAAACCTAAGTAATATCGCTGTCGCGTTTAAATGTATAATCGTCCGCATATTCGGCGTACATGAATCATGTCAATGACTGTGCATGTCAATTAATACATTATATCTATAATCGAAGTTAGATAATACTTTAACATATCCAGGTCGCACCCCTAGATTACATTTCTTTTTGGAAAAATACAATAGGATCGCGAATCCTTTCTTAACCTATTTACGCTTAAGACTAAACTTACAATAAAATTTAAAAAAAACTGCAATTTATCATGGAAAATGGAGAATTTGATAAATAGAACCAAAATATTTTTCTTTATTTTGCTATATAAAAATAAAAATTACGTGCCCAAATGGGGACACCGGGCCCATACAATATGAAATTGTTCAAAACACGGTTTCTCAACACATAGAGTATTTATACATTTTTTACACTATAATCATGCCTTACTATTTTACTTGGAGAGGCCTCTGTCCAGCAGTGGACGTGTGTAGGCTGATGATGATGATGATGACGATGATAACGCCTTACTGCTACTGTTACTGTAAACTAACTTATGTCCCGCAAAGTCTAGAACAAGGGCATCATACTGGACTTGGAATCATTGAGATTGATGGTCGTAACCGCCTATCAATATAACATCTAAATCAAATCAAAGCAAGGCTACGTCGTAACTGTAGCTGTTCCATTTGCACTTCAGTGCAAAGAGAGTGTAGAATCCAATCGCCAAGTATTGCCAACAGCTAAATCAAGCACGTAAGAGAGAAGTAAAGACAACATCATTTATTGCTTCTTACGATACAGCGTAACCGACTGATAGAATATAGACCAGCTACAGTGATATTTCTTTCATTCCTTGATAGGTATTTGAGAACATTTCTTGGTTCGTCTTTCGCGGACAGTTCCAGCAAAGTAATCAGACTAATATGAATATCTTTATCAGCAATGCGGAGCTCCTTTATCAAGTTTATTGAGCATGATCTTTACTATGCTTGTATCTAGAGGAACACTATTAGTATTTATCATCATCATCATCATCAGCTTATTTTATGTCCCCACTGCTGGGACACAAGCCTTCCCTATGAATGGATAGGGAGAACGGGCCATAAACCACCACGCGGACCCAGTGCGGATTGGTGGTTGTTAACGACTGCTAATGCAGCCGGGACCAACGGCTTAACGTGCCTTCCCAAGCACGGAGAAGCTCGAGATTATAAATTTTTGGTCATCTATTAGCATTATTGGTCGATAATGCTACTACTTGAGCTTGAGACTTACGAAGGAAAATATCAAATAGCCATCAGCACTAGCAAACTTCCAACTTTTGTACCCGTACACGCTTGCGATACATTATACAAATACCAATATCATCGGAGGATGGGCATCATTTGCGCTAGTGGGATTCTTGTAAATCTGTTCGTCGTTGTTTATTTGAAACTATGCCACATATCTCTTCATAATTATTAGAAAATACCTCAACATTCGTAGACACAATATCCCTAGGCATAGTAGTCGGCAGAAACACTTTGTTCTTGAGGAAGAGCAAATATGTTCATACAAAAACAAGTTTTCTTATCCAAAACTAGACAAAAGAGCTTCAATCAATGAAGTCCATGAAAACCGTCACTCGCTGAAAATCCACGTTGTAACATGGTTTTGTTCATTATCATCTCCAAAGAAAATTCTGAATATTTTATTTCTTATGTGTCCAGTGTCCCCATATAGGGACACTAACCTAAATAACCACTTCGTGCTGCATTAAACTTAATTTTGCATCTAGTTTTATTGTAATTATAATCTTAACAGTGTTACTACAAAGGATTGGATAAAAATTATAGGTAAAAATATCAAATTCACGTTTCTAAAAATACTTACGTTTAGAAGTTACTACATCTCGCAAATTAACTTTAGTTCAATAGAAATATCACCCAGTTTATACATTTTTATCGAATATAATCTTTATATACTATTATTTAATGTTATATACTTAGCACTTACTATATGTTTTTATGAAAAATAGTTAAGTGTACTTATAAAGGCGTCCTTGTTTGGGCACGGCAGGCGCATATGGGTTAAGGTATTCCATGTTTTGTTCCTGTGACCATTGTCATCTCAGCCAAAAGAGGTCCTTAACAAAGGCATCCCCCAAGGATCTCCACAATGACCGGTATTGTTCCAGATGCATCCAGAGATTACCCGGACCACCTTGTTGAAGACCTGCACACACTTTATTTCAAATTTAATTTCTAACTAGAGTGAAATAGTCAAAACACAGAATAACTGTTCGAAGCTTAAACCCTGTTTTAGTACTGAGGCTTATGTTGCCACTAATGCATGACAGTAGCAACGATGTAGCAAGATCAGTATTGACACATAGATAGCGACCACATATTGCTTATATATTTTGTCAATAATGATATTGAACCTCGAAATCAATAAGTGATTGATAGGCTGGTTGATATCAAGAAACCAGTAAACAATGCCCCAATTACTGAGTTGACGACGGCTGGTTTCTATTGTCATCATTATGAATTACTTATTGAATATGATCTACCCTTTCAACATAGTTTTGGAGATTGTATCTTTTGTTATATCGACATCATTAATAACAACAATTATTGTTGTTATTATTGTTTATACAATCGACCATTGATATAAGTCCCCGTTTACGTTTAGTAGCTTTTCGATTACGATAAAACATTATAAGAGATAAATTGGATGGTGGAATTACCGAGCTATTTAGTGTTTAATATATTTTTTTAAACTTTGGAAAAGTGCTTTAACAGTATGGCAGATAGGGTACCGTTCCCTCCGTTCATAATCCCTGGAAAATTATGAACATACCAGAAAAGCACCACATGACCGAGACATTGAGATTCTTTGTTACTTAGTAAAACTGTAAAGTGACAACCTTAGGACAAGCTGATACGTTGTTCTTGGTCGTCAATATACAACAGAAGTTGAAATATTACAGGGATAAACAAGAAAAAATTATAAACTAAATTTGATTTTTTTTTATGGAAAAGTAAATCTACGTTAAATATTATTTTATCAAATCACAGTGTTCTTTAAATTTGGTTGCATGGTCATGTTTCGGGAATATACACCTATTACCAAACATCCTGTATATATAAAAATATGCAACGTTATTTAACGAAATAGTAAAACCTAAAGATGCTGAACCTTTAAATTAAAAAGCACATTACGCTTCTCGATCTGAAAACTTATCACGACTGAAATAACATCTGTATGTAATTTGGCAAACGTGGTTAGGTATTACAGAATCGTGAGAACACAATAGGACCAGAGTCGTTCACTCTGATAGGAATGAACAGGCATCGAATAATGATTCCCGTACACAATGCACATTGCACGAATATTATGTATGATTTATTAGACGGCATTCTTAAATTTGATACCAGTGGTAGGGTTACTTCTGAATTGAACGTGAGATTAATACTAACAAAGTTATGGAAAACCCGAGAGTTCAACGTAAAATTTGCTCGTCGTTTATCGTCAGTAGTAGTTTTGTTTTTTCAGTACATCCGTGATAGAACATGGCGCCTGCAACTGTGCCTAATCGAATGCACAAAAGAAATACAATATGGTATGAATCCTGTATGATAGTTTTGAAACTAATAGTCTAAGGCTTCAGTAAACACTATACATTGACATGAAACACTTTATACTGATGTATTGCACATCAACCTATCACAAACTGCCAAATTTCCTAAATAGACTTTGAACTTTATACCTAAGTCATATGGTTGACATTGTATTGAAGAAATTTGACAGTTTTGGATAGGTTGATGTGCAGGCATCTGTACTTACGTTTCTGTTTTATATATTATTATTTTATGCTGAATAAATGTTCCGAACCCTACAAAGGTATACAATCTGCATTGGGCCCGGGTAGTAGTTTATGGCCCGTTGTTCCTGTGGTGTTTCCATACATAAGTAAAGCTCATGGCCAGCAGTGTGAACATAATATTATGAGCTGATTATGATGATAAAAAGTGCACCTATGAAATGTTTTATTATAACTTAATTTAGATTTGAAATTCTGCTACAAGTAACCCTAGGGTTACGGAAGACACAAAACCACTTCTCCGTTAAGCTCTTACTGAAATTTAAACCAGAAATCTTGTATGTAAATTTTCTTTCTTACAATATGTGCTCAGCGGACAACATCAAGGAAGTGCAATGAAGCGAGCGAAGTAGCCCAGAAAATGAGGTCCGTTCCACAGACTTGCGAGTGGTCTTGAGAAAATTCAACCTAGTTCTTGAATTATTACAATGTTGAGGATAGTCGTTCCTTCATAAAGAAGGTTATTAAATTTTTAAATGTCCACTATACTGTTTATTTTAATGACGGTCAGTGAAAAAACCGATGTAAGTATTTTGACAAAAAAGGGTAATACAGTCTACAAAGGTGAATAAAAAGTATAAAATATATCTATATGTTAGTCGGTATATTGTAAGCCCTATTATTAGTAAATCGCTGCGAAGAAATATAATTTGTAAAAGTGGTTCTTCATATGGGGGTCTAAAGGTTCTAAAACGTTCTGTCAGCGGTAGTGTAAAAAATATTATTATTACTTGAATTTAAAAAGCTAATGTTGAAAAAATAATAAAATAAAATATTTAAAACTACAATTTCAATAAAAACTCCAACCATATTGTAAGTATAGCAATTTAATAAGAATGAAAACACAAAGAAACAATGAAAACAATAAAGGAATCTCCCCTTTCGTTTCACATGTATGAATCGACAAATTCAAATTTATGAATCGACGTAAAATGGTGGTGTTGAAAATCCTTTATATTCAACGCTTTGGTATTTCTTTAACGGTTCAAAAAAGCTTTTTGCTAATAAAATTTCGTACTACCTACATTAAATTTAGAAAGTGCTGTCATGGTTCTGGCCTATTGGTGGCTAGCCTGGATTGCCAGATTTGAGGTTCGAATCCTGCTCCTATAAATATTTTAACACATTTTCAAATTTTTCTGCAAATGAAAATCTTCATGACCGCTTTCCAATAGGCGGACCGTATGATTGTACAGTTTGATGACGTGCGAAAATCCATAGTTAGGTATAATCACAACATTTGTAAACCATACATGTATAATGTAGAAATAAGGACAAGAATCACTTCATTAAATATTCCACTTCTAGATTCCAAGCAGTTCCAAAGAGCTGATAATGATTTTAGTTGCATGTACTTAGACCGGTTAGCCGTGGTAAGTGAATGAAATATATAAATATGAAATAGATGGGTAACAAAGGCATAAGAAAAAAATAATGAACTGAATTAAAGAAAAGAGAAAAGCAGAATAAAGTGTATCCTTAATCAAAAGAGAAATAAAATTAATAAAACAAAAGAGCGTTGACAGCTGTTCATAAAACTAAATATATATATATTAGTATTTATTTTACAAAAAAGTATTTACACCGTAATAAGATGAAAGTTATTAAGTACAAGTAATAATAATATTAGTGTATGTTGTTTGTTGTGTTATTTAGGGTTTTTTTATATTTTTCCTTTTTTTTAGATGATGTTTTGACGGGTGTGTTGTCTTAATATTTTTTTTCTTTTTTCATTTTTATATGTAAATTATTCTCTGAGAAATAATATTCTCAAAACTAAACCAAATAAAGTTACTACAATTAAATATTCTCACGATCTCTAAGAAGAAAAGAGAACTCAAATTGTCAAAGTCATAAAATGAAAATGGTGTGAATTATTAACTGTCGCTTCTTTGCATAAGTTCCTCAGCCATTCCAATTAAAGTTTCGTTGTCGGATCTTCACATAAATCTCTGGTGAAAACTGTGGGTTCGGTTAGTTCTTTACTGCGAAATGGCGAAATTGAAAAAGAAAATTTAGATTTTATTTATTTATTTTTCTTTAAAAGTATAGCTAATTAAAAGTTTTTTACGTCTTTTAGACTTAGCCATTAGGAAAACGTGTTTTAGCATGGTATATACTTTCAAACGCATTGTATAGATTATAATTATCTTTTTGAATATATATAAATCTTCTGTGCGTTTGTATGTAACTGAACGCCTTCTAAACGACTGGACCGATTTGGATGAAAATTTTTGTGTGTGTTCAAGTGGATTCGAGAATGGTTTAGATTTACAATTGGACCCGGTAGGTGGCGCTGTTATAGGGGTCCATCATGGGATACGGGTGTTCTTAAGCGGACGAATGATTTGTTTGTTTTTTTGTCGTGGAAACTGTCAAAGCGGTACGAAGTCCGCCGGTCAGCTAGTAAATATAGATTTATCGAATTATGAAGTTGCTATTTAGTTCTATCACCCGAATGTTTATTAAATAATTTTTAAATTCGTGTTAAGGGCAATTTTATTAATATCATATTGGTTTGATTGTCAATAAAAATAAATCATTTTTAACATAATCGGCATCACGCGGTTTATACAAAGGTGGTTACAAAATATTTTTTTATGAGTTGTGCATTCGCAATGCTATACTCGTATATAGTTAGAAAAAAATCAACCAGCCTCAAGAAGCACGAGTGGGAATCGAACCCACGATCTTTGGATATCCGGTCCAATTCTCTGACCGCTGAGCTACCTCTGGCTGCTGAAGCTGGGGCCTCGGTAGCTCAGCGGTCAAAGCTTTGGACCGGCTGTCCAAAGGTCGCCAATCCCCACTCGAGCTTTCAGAGGCTAATTGACTTTTCTAGTAGAATTTTATCTTGTAACTATATATAGTATTTAATATAGAGCCTCTTTGCTCATTATTAGCATACATAGTTTCAAAGAATTCAAGTGACTTACTTATATCATTACCATGTTATTCCACGTTATTGCATGTTCATAGAAATGACAATGTTCCATCTTTTCTTGTACAAAAACCGGTAATAATATTTCTTAGAATTCACTACGTCGGTTTCACAGTAATAGATTTGTGAACCGCTAAAGGGCTGACGTTTTAATAATTTAAAAGGAAACTTGTTTTCCTTGTCATCCATTACGTGGTATATGATTAATGGCACCTATTGGAAACTAATCAATATAAAACTTCTTATGAACTCTGAGTAGCTTTGAACGGTTGACGAGAATATAACATTGTAGTTTATTTTTCGCTGACGTGTAAATGTGATTATGTTATCAAATTTAAGAAACAAAGCAAACATAACTTTAGTTTTGTGGTTCTAATATTTTTGAGATACAGGTCCCGAGTTCGATTCCCGCGGCTCGTACTCGTATACAGAATGTTTGGTAATAGGTGTATATAACCGAAACATGGCCATGCGACCAAGTATAAAGAACACTGTGATAACATGCAAAATCATACAAAATCATATTTATAAGTAGATTTACTTTTCCATAAAAAAACTTGAATTTATTTTATTACACAATTTTTTTGTTCATTTCTACATCTGCAAGTTTTGACTTCTGTTAATGTTTGACCATACCGACAATAGACAACGTACCAGCTTGACCTAGGGTTGTCACTTTACAGTTTTACTTGGTAAAAAAGAACCACAATATAACGGCCGTGTGGTGCTTTTCAGTTGTATTCATAGTTTTCCAGGGTTCTATTAACGGCACCCTATCTGCCATATTCGAGATTATAAAGATATTACCGAACACCCTGTATTAATGTACACGGTTTGTGATTATTTACGTATAATTTTACGCAAATATTGTTGCGAACAAATTACAATTTTGAGCCGAGCTGAGCAGATTGAGCCACGATAGCATAGTTAGCAGTGCACCTGACCCGGCATGTCATGGGCAGCGGATTCGAATCCCGCTCGTGGATCTTTTTTTAACCCTTTGTCTTTTATCAAATTGTACTCGGTTTGGTTGGTGGTAGGGCTTGTTACTGTCACCCGATCTAATTTAATTTTACCACCATACCATACTTTTACCACCACCAGTTCCACAGTAGGATGCCGGTTACAGGGCGTTTCCATCTTTGCCTTATAATCACTTACCATCTGGTGAGATGAAACATAAATACTTCCTTGTTATAGAATAAAATAAATGTGAGAGTAAATGAGAAGTTTGATGGCGCAGTGGTTAAAGCGCCCGGTCTGCGAGTGCTGAGGTTAAGCAACTTTCGCAAAAGCCGGTCATCGGATGGGTGACTGAAAATTTATCATCTCAAGCTCCTCCGTGGTTTGGAAGGCACGTAAAGCCGTTGGTCCCGGCTGCATTAGCAGTCGTTTACCATTTATAAGCACATAACGTTTATGGAGCCAGAGGAGTATGAGATTTGGCACAGTTAATGAAGTTCATACGAAGGAGAAGTGCAGAAAAATAAACTTTATGTTTAATATGTGGCATAATATTCGTTACATATTCGTATAAGATGAAATTTTTTCTCGGGATCTCGGTAGCTCAGCGTTCAGAGCATTAGACCGGTTATCCAAAGTTCGATCCCACTCGAGCTTCCTGAGAGTGGTTAATTTTTTTAGAAGAATTTAATCTTGTAGCTATAATATACAGACTAACTATAATAGTTATAAAAATTAAAATAGTAAAAATATGATTAAATAAATTTTGTAAATTGCGATCGAATTCCGACCACTTAGCAGTCACTAGTTATAATAAAAGGAAAAAATATAGTCATTATTACCAGTACACATTAATGTGATACGAATTGAGTAGGTATCTTCCGTTTCATTCAAGGAAAACAAAAGGAGAAATATATTTTATTTGCTAACATTCCACAGACAGACACCAACACTGAAACATGATAGCAATGGATATCCCGGTATCAACCAAATTGCTTTTTTGCTCCCACCTACCACCCATTGTTATACAGACCGATAGGTACGGCACCTGAAAAAATCCTATCGGTGACAAACTCAAACAGTGGAGTCGTCCGAAACTCGTTTCAACTCGACTCGGCCCGATAATATTTGCATTGGGCCCCCAATCTCGAATCGCACGCATTATCCCATGTGACAGGATCAAATCTTTGAGTCAGCGGATGGGACTGGCTGATAAGTTAGAAAATTATGGGCCAGTGTTGACCGTAACGAGGTCGCATGTTGATTCGTATAAGGCTTATTCTACATGTATGTATGAATGGGTAGGGGCTACATCTGTACGTTTTTGCTACAGCTGATAGAAATGAAAATTATGTTTTCATACCCCAATATATTGATGTTGGTATATCCGTTGAGACAGTTATAAAACGCTTAGTTATAAAACATTTCTACGTACAACTTACATTAAATATGTATTTTAGAATATTTTTTTTATCATCGATAAGTACCTATACTCGTATCACTCTGCTCTATTTGATGTTAAACAGAAGCGGAGTCCAGATGCGAAGACACTAGCCGTTCTCACAACAAATACTTTAAGTGTTTTTTATATATTTTAGCGTTTTATTAACGCTTAAATATACTTAAGTAAAATTTAAACACTGAAAAAAGACGACAACCTCAGGCGGGAATCGAACCACGCACCTTCCGCATTCCGGGCGGCTGCCTTAACCACTTAACCACTTTCAGAGGTGAAAACTTCTAAGATTGATGAAGCAATGTTGACTAAAAAACATAAGCATCAAGCACTGAAAAATTTCGACGGGTGAAAGCCAGACCTCGGTTGCCAAGTGGTTAAGGCAGCCGCCCGGAATGCGGAAGGTGCGTGGTTCGATTCCCGCCTGAGGTTGTCGTCTTTTTTCAGTGTTTAAATTTTACTTAACAAATACTTTATTTACGTTACGTACTTGCAAAACAAGAAAGATCTAAATATATCAATTCGGGTCATCCTTCCGTTGACTTAACATTGTGAGAACAACATTACTTGCAAAATCACAACCCATCGAGCTCCTTTACCGGTATATTATTATCTTAAATATATGACGTTACTTAATTAGAACAAAGCCCTTATGAAGGTTATGCGCCGTCATGTATACGACCTTCCGTAGCCATTCAGTGATGTATGTGTTCTATGTTATTTGTTCGAATTCTTGGCTGAAGGACGCACGCCTAGAACAAGCATGACGGGGAAATAAAGGGGAGTAATGTTCCTGCTAGCGCTGTCTAAACAACACTGCGTTGGATCGTAGTCGTTAGATAATACTTTAATGAGCTTTGCACGCCGCATAATTGGCGTGAAACACAGTCTGTCATATAAATGTTAGAATAATTAATGGGTAATGGAAAATTGTCATAATATGTCATCTTTGAGTAGGTATATGAAATATCAGCACAGCTGCATGCGCCGAAATCACGTTTTGTTATTTAAAAAAAAGTTAGCTATAATAATTTAAAAAAAGGCAGTGTTGAAAAAATTTTAAAAGCGGGATTCGAACCTGCACGTGTCAAGTGCACTACCAACAATGCTATCGTAGTTGGTAGTGCACCTGACACGTTCGGGTTCGAATCACGCTCGTGGAAATTTTTATTTTTTTTATTTTTTCAAATTGTAACTTATTTGCAACAATATTTGCGTGAAATCATATATATATATATATACATAACCTCTGTCCTCCGTGCTTCGGAAGGCACGTAAAGACGTTGGCCCCAGCTGCATTAGCAGTCGTTAAAAACCACCAATCCGCACTGGGCCTGCGTGGTGGTTTATGACCTGTTCTCTCTATCCATCCATAGGGAAGGCTCGTACCCCAGCAGTAGGAACATAAAATGAGCTGATGATGATGATGATGAGGATGATGATGACATGTTTGAATTTCGTAACAATTAATACAACAATGTCAGTAGCCACTGAATACACTATAATGTATATATTATATGTATATAAAATTATGTATCTTGCTATATACATTCAACACAACACAAAAACTTATATCCACCAACCTAGGTAGACCACTGTCGAAACGTTAATAATTAAAAGTCGAAATGTGACGATCTCTTTCAACAAAGCTCTTGTATATACTACTACAGTCTATTTACTCACAAAGTTAATCATAATTCAATTCAAAATAGTATAAAGTAAAAAAGTTTTTTACATAAGGAGATTAACTAAACTACTAAGAGATTTCCAATTTCAGTTCATTAAATAATCCTCTTATTGTAAATGTGATACCTATTAAGACACTTAGTTTCACAGATAATCTAATAATGCCTTTTATATTGAATGAAAGGCTGTTTTGGAAATGTAATTACAATAAATAATGAAATGAGCTCTGAAAACTACTGAACTAACAATACGCGTAACTGCATAATGATTGAACGATGAACTAATTGCCATTTTGGCTGAGGTTAAGCAACTTTCGCAAAGGCCGGTCATTGGATGGGTGACCAAAAATGTATCATCTCGAGCTCCTTCGTGCTTTGGAAGGCACTTACAGCTGTTGATCCCGGCTGCACTAGCAGTTGTTAACAACCACCATTTCGCACTGAGCCCGCGCGCTCGTTTATGTCCCGTTCTCCCGATCCCAGTAGTGGGTACATAAAAGTAGTTGGTGAAGATGGTGATGCTATTGAGTCTGTAGCTATTCTTATTTGGAAATTATTAAGTGAGCTGCACGGGATAACCAACAAATGTCAAGAGCGTTACGCCAAATTACCTATAATACTGATGTTGCAAAAATTTACTTATAGATAATGTTACTTATTGAAATGAAACAACTTTTACGGATCTACTCGCGTTTATTTTACACATTAGTTTTAATTAATGTTTATCCTGACGTTTCGAACCCTTTGCAGGGTCCGTGGTCAGAGGGAGACTGAGGTGTTGGTCGTCTCATAATTAGTTAGTAGCTTGTGTACCCTCATTTAAATTGAATCAGGTGCGTTCCGTTTTACGCAGAAAGAGCTTACAGTATCTTTTGGTCTGGCAGTATGGTGTTGGGGCTGGGATTTAATATTCTGTATGATGTGATCCCAGGCTGGTGGTAGATTCCAACCATCTTCTCTATTAAAATTAGGATGTTTTTTAATTTCAATAGCCTCGCGTTTCATTCTAGGGATGAATCGTTGTTCTCTAGCGAGTATTTGTGGTTTATCAAGTCTGATGTAATGGTTGGGCCCCTCAACGCGAAACACGCGAATAAACGCGAGTAGATCCGTAAAAGTTGTTTCATTTCAATGTGTAGTGTTCGCGTAAATTTTAGAAAACAATAATGTTACTTATGTTTCTTATATTATATTTAATATGTTAAACACTAGATTGTAGCTCTTCTTCTTGCTTCCTATATAAGTATAGATTACGTAAATGTTGTTGCAAAATACCTCGTTTAAATACGACACGTTCCTTCCACGGTCATGGTATGTACAGTATAATGGACATTTATCATGACAGAATAATATCCTAGAGTTAACTGTTTCTGTTTGTTTAGATCAGTTTTCAGATCTAAACAAACAGAAACCACATAATATTGCCGCTCAGAAAATCATTTGCACTGTCATACGATCATTACACATATTTTTCAGTACAACATCAACCATAATACCTATTCCTATTATTTAAAAAGCCACCCCTATCTTTTTATTGTTTTTTTTTTGCGTTGCATATTATAATTTTTATTAAGACAACATTTTTAGTATGCAAAAAGTTTTTCTTTTCCGTTAAAATATTTCAGAAAGCTAAATTCACAAATCCAGAGACGACCGAGAGCGTTTAACCCAAATAATTTCGTATGCAAAGCAGCCGCTCCCGATACTCCAAGACTCTCGGAATTCCTTCCAGTCGCATAAAACTTATAAAGTATCGTGTGCGCGCAAGAAACAAACAAAAAAATAAAATAAAATAAAAATGAAGTCGGGAAACACACGGTCGTTGAATCCCCGCAATAAAAAGAACAAAGTTTTGCGAGTAGGTTTCATAAAAAGGAAGCAAACGTTTGTTCCCTCCGGCAAATATTGGCTCCACCATACCAGGGTTACAATCGAAATGTCGAAATATTCGAACGTTCACACATTCTTCTAAGGGCCTATAAAACGTTCGATAAGTACGGTCTCTTTGCCTAATACAGTGATTACGCCGCATTATTAGACGCAGGCTCTCCTACTTTCTTTCAAATCCATACTCACAATCACGTGGCTTTTGTATAAAGATTTTGCTTTACGAATTGTTGGAAAAATAACTTGCTATAATCATAGTAATATAACAGATGCGACGAGATTTAAATTTATTTTTGTACCCGCTTCAAAGTTGTGTTTGGTGGTGAGCAGCACTGTCTTGCTAATGTCTTCCGGTTTAAGGGGTAGTGATGACGAGTGATGATAGAAATGTTGAATGAAACGTTTTCCCCATACTCCTTGAGTTTCAGTTAGGGTAGATATGTAAGTAGGACTTCACTGAAACCTCCCACGGATTACTTAAGAGCT
Source organism: Eudonia truncicolella (assembly GCA_949315975.1). Classification (NCBI taxonomy): domain Eukaryota; kingdom Metazoa; phylum Arthropoda; class Insecta; order Lepidoptera; family Crambidae; genus Eudonia; species Eudonia truncicolella. The sequence goes on along the minus strand of OX438837.1, from coordinate 12,353,825 downwards.
TTTTTTTTCCTTTAGTTTATGGCTTCGTGCGATTAGCACATTTAGCCAGTGTCAAAGTAATTTTTCTTACAAGTAATAAATAAATATACAATATTTCCTTTCAGTATGATGATGATGAATGACAATAGAAATGAGAAGTGAGAAATGATATACCCCCCAACCCCTCGAGTATTTCAGTAAAGATGTGGCTTTACTAATTCCTCGGCGGACTTCTTGAGAGAATTTGAAAAGTTAAGTTGCACTGTTTTGTTACATTTGCCAACACTCATGCGCACTTACGAACACTTAACGGTCAATAATCCACCATTATTTCACATTAATATTCGATATAACACAAATTTTAGAAAATAAAACAAAACCGCAGACATGACTCTTCACTTTACCGCCAAGAAGTCCACTTAAGAGCTTTTTTTAAAAGAGTTACATTGTTTTTTTTTATTTGCCCCATCACTGCTGCACTTTTATGAACACTTAATGGTAAGTAATTCACAATTACCGGCAAAATAGAAATTATAATTTACAAAAAACTATAAACTATTTCAAAGATTGTCAATATTTAGATTCTTTTAAAACTATGAATGTTAATATTATGTTAGTATCTTAATCTGTTTCATTAATTGGCTTATATTTAAATAATTGTGATAAGCATTGTTTAAATAAAACAACTTTAACAGGTAACGAACACGCAGCGCCCTCTGGTTCAGGGTTTTCCTCCCTTCCCTATTAGACGGATAAATTCAACGGATCAAATGAATTATTAAACTCCAGCCAAAGAACTTTTGAGTTGTTCATTATAACTATAATTAGCTATTAATTTTCCATTAAAGCGCTTCTTTGAATTTTGATAGCGGCTGATTAGTGTACGGAACAAGGAACGGTACAACTATTAAATAAAAAATCCTAACAATTTAATTAGTTGTGAAAGTTTTAATCAGAAACGCGGTACTTTAACTTTTGATAACAAAATTATAGGAAATGTTTGAGGTGAGAGTGACAAGTAATTAACTGTTGTAAGGGGTAGCCGGATTCGATATCCGGTTATAAATGTGTTTTATAAATAAAATGAAAAGTAGATTAACTAACTTATAGAATTGACGACATGACGACGGTTTCTTAGAAGTTTCTCTATACTGATCTGATCTGATCTGATATCTGATGTGATACTGATCCATTTGTATTGCTTGCCCTTTATGTACACAGGCCTGCACATCAGACTAGCAAAAACTTTCAAATTTCCTCAATAGACTTTGAACTTCATATAAATGTCATACGGTTGAACTTATAATAAGGAAATTTTACAGTTTTGTATAGGTTTTTGTGTAGGCGTTTGTACGTATACTCGTTTACGTAAATTGCAATAAAGGTCTTGAATAAGTAATAAAACGGTTTACAATAATTTACCATTACTAAATCAAATAAAATGCTCAACTTTCATCCAACAAAACATAATAATTATAAATTTAAAAAAGACAAATCCACGAGCGGGTCTCGAACCCGCATCCTATGACATGCCGGGTCAGGTGCACTACCAACTTACTATGGCAGTGGATTTTTGTGGCTAGTGGATTTTCTGAACACCACTTTGTCTTTTTATCAATTTGTAATTTGTTCGCAATATATGCAATAAATGAAATGTAAATAGACCTCTCCAAGTGCACGCCACAGGGCACGATCCGCGGCTACTCTCATCCAGCTCCATGTCCAGCAGTGGACTAGTATAGGCTGATGATGATGATGATATGTAAATAAAATGTTTTTGTTTTGTTTATATTATTTTAACGCAAATTTTTTTGCGAAACAAATTACAAAAACACAAATGTTGAAAAAAAATGACGGTAGTTGTTGACATTGAATTGGCGCCTTTGGCTTACAAAGTAAAAAGTAAATAGTGTTGAATAATTTCGGCGGGCTGGTTAGAACCACGATAGCTCAATTGGAAGAGCACCTGACCCGGTATGTCAGAAGGGTGCAGGTTCAAATCCTGCTCGTGGAAATTTTTTTTAACATTTGTATTTTTGTGATATGTAAATAATCAAAACATACAATATAATTTAAAAAAAAAAGTATGATGGTACTAAATCACTGCTGCATTCATCAGCACTTATTTAACAAAAAAATCTACCCTTTTGACGAACATATAAGATTGTTTACTTTATTATTGTAGATGACTACACATATAATCCTTGATAATTTTGGTTACCCAAAAAAATATTTATTTTTTCTTCAGTGTCTATATTTTGAGAAACTGTAGAAAGTAATATTGTATTCAACAAATAGGAAGTTTAAAGAAATAGCCATACTTACCGTCCTCCCCTTATCGAGGCGTGACCATTAGTTAACAAATGCGAGCACAATTACAGGAGTCGTTGCTTACCAAATCGGTTGAAAGTCCACAATTAGCCTTTATCGGTGTGCCATCAAAGTTACGACCTTTCGTAGTGGTCACGGATACCTACTCCGGCGCCTATAAAGAATACATTTGTCAGTTAAATTTAACCTACATCTGCTAGTTTTACCTTAATTTTTTAACATAAAAAAACATGTATCTTAATTGTATATACTTGGCCTTCATATCAACTGATGTTAAATAAAGTTATCTCATCGAAATCCTAAACTTCTGTTGGAACACAAGAACGCTTCTAACATCGATACTTTGGCGACACATTTAGATAAGATAGTGGTAGTTAGCCTGGCGAATATAAATCTAGCCCCACCACCAACCGAGTCGAGTACAAACATGTACCCTGATGAGAATCAAACCCGGGACCTCTGAATCTGAGAACGTTGGTCTAACCAACGACCACAAACGCGGTTAGAAATGAAATGTTTCCAGACCAACTCCCCATTCCATAGTGATTTGTCCAGTCATCGATCTCGTATAACTGAAAAAGAGGTATAATAACTATGACTGAGAGTATAGGAAACGCGCAAGTTATACTAATGGTGTTAGCGAACGTCTAAGGGCTTGACCGCTTTTGATCAGACGGAATGTACGCTTGGTACTTATATACATAGTCAAATAAAAATAATCAGGCGTGATTGAATTGGTCAAACATTGATGTTATGATGATATATTTAGATAAGATAAAGGTAGCATCTACCACTACACCACAGCGGTTAGAGTAATAACAGAAGTTAAGGAGTTAAATCTCCAAGAAAGGTGACATATTCAACTAGACAGATAGTTGTTTTTACGCGCTTAAAGTATAATAAAGTAGCCTGTCTTGAATGTTATGCGGCGGTCTATTCCACAATATAATAGCATAAACGGAGAAGGAACAGAAAAATAAGTTTTTATTCGTGCAAATAAAAACTTCTTGGTGGACCATTTGCTCTACATCAGTTTGAGTGTTCTGCGATAGTGCTGGCGGTAAATATACTACTAACTCTTTGATTTTAGGGTCATACAATCTTTAAAGCTTTTTTAAACGAATTATCATCATCAGCTCTTTTATGTCTCCACTGCTGGAACACGAACCTTTCCTACGGATGGATAGGGAGAACGGGCCACAGACCACCACGCGGGCTCAATGCGGATTGGTGGCTAATGCAGCCGGGACCAACGGCTTTACGTGCCTTCCAAAGCACGGAGGAGCTCGAGATGATACATTTTTGGTCACCTATCCGATGACCGGCCTTTGCGAAAGTTGCTTAACCTCAGCACTCGCTGACCGGGCGCGTTAACCACTGCGCCATCGAGCTCCTCCCACTGCGCCATCGAGCTCCTCATTTAAACGAAAAACTTAAACTTAAAATTTAAACGAATACATAAGTCAAATATAAAACATTAAAAACAAGCGGTTGTTCACAGAAGTGGATACATTGAATCTAAAAATTAACGTTTTTTTATTAACTGTTTTTTCCTTCAGCATAGAAAGTTTAAGACAGAACCACGATAGCATACAGGTAGTGCACCTGATCAGGCATATCGTAAAATCCGGTTAGAATCCTGCTCGTAAAAAAATTTTTTAACACTATTATTAAATAGAAAGTTTCATTAAAATTAGTTTGAACGAAATATAGTTTGGATTTGAAGTTTGTTCGATGCCGAGGAAATGTAAAATGTCTTTTTAATCTATCAATTCCGGGAAACATGATTCAACCTGGAAAATTCAAATCAGGGCCCTCCGCTTCGGCAATCGAGCATAACGCTTTGCTGCTCACCTACCCTTTAATATAAATAATAATAGGTACTGTTTAAATTTTTCTTTGATACTACTCCAATCCTGTTGCAGTTAACAAATCGTTCACACTTAGAGGGTTTTATCGCGGCTCAATCGGCAAGCCGTCGCGTGTGGCGCGGTACCCGTTTCCGGCAACTTGCGACCTGCCGCCCTAGTAATATTACCCATGTCATTACCGACTATGGTGCAGATGAAATAGCTCTGTGGTAAGGTCATCACTCCCAGACACAAAGGTCAAAAATTAAAAGTAAAGTAAATAGCCCATACTGGCCCCATGCTAGGCAATGGCCTCCTTGCTCCCTCCATCATTGAAATAAAGTCATCACTACCTGACCTGGGATTTGAACCCGGGACCTTCGGTGTTTGGCCGAGTTATTTGCCACTCTGCCACCGAGGCGTTTAAAATTATTTATTCAGTTTAGGCTATGTACAAAAATTACCTTGCTTAAATGTCACTGTGTCATCATCGATTCGTAAGTCTAATTTTTTTTAATGAAGTTGATTGCCTCATTCGGCATTTTTTACGTCACCGGACTTTATTGGTGGCGGCGTGAAACTTAAAGGGTTCCTTAAGCCGAAGAGGTTTTCTGAAGGGAATGGTATCAGGCACTAATACGTGTCCTTGTTCCCTAGTAGATTCACTGAGGGGTTCGGATTGGGTCGGGAGCGGAACAATCCGGGGGCGCCTTTTAAGGCTAGGCTAGGACATCGGCTCCGGTTGACTGGTCCGTAAGTCTAAAGGGTGGGATACCTTGCACTGAGAATAATAGAATGTAATCATATTTAGGGCACGTTTCACTTTCTAAATTACATTGTATGGAGCTCTTTTCTCATAACTGCGACAACGAAATGAAAATTGCAAACATAGCAATGAGTGAAATGAGACCGTCGCCTTAGCACGAACGTTTATTGATATCGAATAGTGACTAACATCATTATCGATTAACTATAATGTTTATTTTATTTTGTATCTGACATTACCATCATCATCAGTCTATATAAGTCCACTGCTGGTCATAGGCCTCTTCAAGTGCACGCCACTGAGAATGGTCCGCGGCTACTCTCATCCAGCTCTTGCCAGCCACCTTGCGAAGATAATCGATTCACCTAGTCTGAGTCCACACATGACAATATTCAATATACACTTATTTGAAAACTTAGACCAACCACGCGTAGCGCCAGAATGGCGCCTTCACCGCGTTAGTCAATACACTATCATTTTATTTTTCTTTTTAGTTACATTATTAATTAATTCAAGTACAATTAATTATAACATAAATAATGATAAAGATATGTAGTTTTAATTTGTTTAATTTTAGCATAATTATTAATGCTAATCGTCATTTGCTTTCATATTTTACATATTCAATATTTTATTCTAGGAATAATTGACGTTAAGTATTCTTGTGCTCTTATGTACTAGTGTTAATTAGTATTTTAATCATTTTCAATCAATTATTTGTTAGACAGTTGTAGAGAAGTCACTCATAAGGGGCACCTCTTCTATTTTTTGTTGACTGTTTTCGGTAAAATTCTCTATTTAATTTTCTTATATTATATTCATTATAGTGGGCTGGAAGGTTAGGTTGCTACTACCTACTTAACTTAGGATCTTCGGAGGTAGATTACGATGCTTTTATGAACTACATAGGTATTATTAGTTTTGAGACCATCACCACCACGTGTGAATAAAATAACTATTGAGATCCGTATAAAGCTTTTATTCAATGTTATAGTTTTTGCGTGAACTTCAGATAACAATAATATATAGCACTTCAAGTATGGAGGCATTCCGCATAAACCTCTCATGTATTCGGGGGCCTTTAACCGAAATTGTCTTTGTAAACTCGCCGCAAACAATGAAAGTTTAACTTTTCATTCTCCCGAGATGGTGTCTGAATAACTTTCTTCGGCGGTCTATTTGATACGGTTTCTGGTCAAGGCAAAAAGTTCATGTTTATTTACATTGCGCTCTCGGCTTCGTAAATTTTCTATTGACGTAATTTCACCCGAACCGGAGAAGTTTTGTGCATGTAATTGTTTATTTATGACAACATTACCGTTTCTCTTTTGTTTGCGCGTTCAATTTGTTTTCGCTTTCGTCTTTTGTTTACCGCAAATAATGGCTGAATCCCCCGCTCGTTAATTGTAGGGTATTATTGACAGAGACCAATGCGCGTGCTGCATGGCCAGCAGTATTGCTACGATTTCATTGGTAGTCAAGAACCTATAGTCTCTATTTAACTGTTTAATAAATTTAACATTTATATTCTTTTATTTCCTTTTCTCTTTACAATATACGATGTGGTTAATCAATTATGTATTATTCAAAAAAATATTACGTCTGTGTAGTAGACTGAATTCTAAGCTAAACCGTACTGTCCCTCTGATGGCTGGTATCTATATCAGGAGTATTTATGAACTAAATGCCATTGCCATGCCATCAACCACCAATCCGCAGTGGGCCCGCGTGGTGGTTTATGGCCCGTTCTCCCTATCCATCCATAGGGAAGGCTTGTGCCCCAGCAGTTGGGACATAAAATAAGCTGATGATGATGATGATGATGATGAAATGCCATTAAGTATGTGTTGTGTGGGTGTATGTGAGTGTGTAAATTACGGCACACACACACGAAATTATGAACTAAGTACTCAGTTATATTTAAATTGCGTTAATTTTACATGATTTCTAATTTGTTAACTCCGAACCACACTGCTTAAGTCCTACAACTGTTCGCAGTATTCTAACAAAATTAACAATATCGACGTCCACATTAGTCTTTACGGACAATTTCATTGTTCCACGAAACCCGTTCGAGTTCGAGTTCGAGCTCGAGTCAGGTGGGAAATAATGCTTTGTGTAAGTCCGCTACTTCACTTTGACAAACTGTTACATAATTAGGAGCGTGTTATGTGTTACGTTATAAGCTGGCGGGTTGTAGTTTGCGCGAAGTTGGCGATACGAAAGGACTGGACTGTTGCCGATAAAGTGCACTATAGATTGGACGTAATTGGCAAAGGTCTTGTTTCTATACTAGTTTTAGTATAAGAAAGTGGTTGTTAAGCGTGTTTTTGGTTTGCGGGGAGATGAAAAAGGTTGAGTTATTTATTGGAAATTGACTAAAATAAAGTTAAATTAAGTTCAATCTTTAAAGAGTTATGCCTAAAATAAAATTCAGATATTTGTTTGTTAACTGTTTTGTCATCCTTGTCAGCTTTTATAAGTCCTATTAGCTGGGTTAGAGCAACAGCTAGTCGGAAGATCGAACCATGGCCTAGAATGCTGTATTTTTTTTGGTTGGACTGAATCTGCTGTTTTATGCCGAATTAACACGCTCTCACAAAACAAAGATTAAGATGAGTCCAGACTATATGAAAAAAAAACGAACGAGCCTTACAGTAGTCGCATATGATTTGTAACATTTAACATCTCACCTTAGTAATAAGCAATTTTAAAATTATATTCGAAAAAAAACGGGTTAGGTATTACATCATTTTATAACTATAAAATAAATGCAGTGAACTCATTAGAAGACATTTGACATATGAAAATGACCTTTGATAGTCAAATGACATAATATGTCACATATAATAATAATATATCACACATACATAACTGTATAAAAATTATCATTTTAATACTATTTCTATCGGTCTCTTATCTTAGGATACATAAACATATTGTTAAATCAAATATATTCCCTTAAAGAAAACACACACCGCAACGAAATCACACAAAACCAATTACGCTCCTTGTAGAATTGAATAACACACTGAGATTATACGTAAAACACGATTATTATATTTGACAACCCTAGCGCTAGCTCACAGCGTGCGTGGGATTACACGCAGGGGTATTTTCTGTCTTAGGCCGTCGTTAATAACGTAACGGCCTTGGGGAGGCCGATACACATAGTTATAATACGGAAAACGTATAGTCAAGTATGTGTGTACGGGTTACCTACGCCATATCGCATGCCAATTGGTCGAATATCAAATGATCGACAACGATTAATCGAAAAGTCAAGTTATAGAATTCTTATAAAATCGAACATTCAAAATTCTTACATTTCAAACATTAAAATCGTATTTTTATTATTCTTATATATTAAAAAAAAATCGTTATGATTTAGTTACTTAAATAAAACATGTTTACTTAAGATATCTTAAGATACTTTAATAATCCATTAAAATGTTGTAATGAACTATGCAATAATAATATATCAATTTTGTTAAATAATCATTCGATTTATTATACATTTGGTACAATAACTTAAATCATTTGTAAATTCGGTGTTTTGAACGATTGACATAATAACAATTCGATTAATTGACTTTTCGCTTAATCGTTGGCGGTCATTTGATATTCGATCAATTGACATTCGATATGGCGTCAGTAACCCTGTGTGTACGGGCAAACCTCTGTCAAAACAGGCTTAATTAAGACGAAGGACAGTGAGAACGAACAATCCAAATAACAGAATCTCATCAAGATTATTAATTGAAATTGCGTATTGCATTCATTATAATATAACGTCCCCGTCGAGTCAAAATTAATTAATTAACAAAACCAAAGTTTCGAGATATTCACGTTGTTCTGTTTTTTTTTCATTAAAAATGGCGATAACTTTTTAATGTGAAGATAATTTTTTGTCGGTCTTTTGCTATGTTATACAGCAGACTTACCTTTATTTATTAAATATTTTGCAATGATGTTACTTTGTATTAATTTAAATAAAAAAATAAAAAATAAATTATTTAGTTTTGCCACAAACGTATTTTACAACCAAGTTGCAGTTATAATGCTTTTGTAATGTCACTTAGTAAGTTTTGCCACAACCAAGAAATACCAAATACGAATATTTCCAGTGAATAAGCATATACATGTTTAGTTTTGCTACACTTTTACTGACCAAAATTTTTATGTATTCATTTTATTTTATTCGATTTATTAATGCAATTTTAGTCAAAAAGATCTGGAAAACAGTTAAATAATACTAGAATGAACTTGTTTAAGTCTTTAATCGCCGCGGTGGTCACCGGTGACCGACAAACAATAAATTTTCTATTGTGTCTGGTTTTGCGGCAGTCAACGTGTTAATAAATGTTTATTCAACGCAAATCAAATTTATAGGTAAGTATGGTGTCCACATAATTAAAATAAAATAAGTAAAATCAACATCGAATTCCTATAACATTAAAACTAAAACCAGCATTAAAATGAATATCAAAATTTAAAAAAATCAAAAACATTATTATTGTAATAGGTAACCGAAGTAGGTAACTATTCCGTACTCATTAACTTCTGGTTGAGCTGATGATGCAGGTAAACCTTTATACCATGAGTGTAGTTCATGGGGAATTATATTTTCTGGCAAAACATTCTATGCCAAGAGTGGGAGATCGCCCACATCAACGCGCGGTATACTGGTGGACGGCGGAAATCACGTCCCTCCCAATATTTGTACAGAAAATGAAAAACCAAAATATATTTAATCATAATTACTGAAACACAATAATATGCTTTATAATAGTATGAACATTAAAGACGGCGATAATGTTAAGTATAAATAAGAAAATTATATTCGTCGCATGAAAACATTCTGTGAGGGTGCTTGTGTGTGGGTGTTTTTCTTTTTTTGTAACCGGTAAGATCTGGCTTTTATCCCACCTGATTTTACGTGATGATAAAGCTGAAAGGCGAAGCGCACTTCACCGGATATATTCAACTGCTGAGAAACTGGCCATCTTATTTCTAACAGTCGAAACACTACTACTTTACTAACTATTGAAGTTATGGAGACATACAAGATAGTTGTAGCTAGCCAGGCAGACTTGTAACAAGCCAATGGTACAAACATTTAAAAACCGCTGGGTCTGAGATTATTGTTGGTCTTAATAACGGAGATGGTTAAAGTGCGTGTGTGTTCGTGTATTGTCGTGGTTATAATTTGCGATAGGCAGAATTCTGCTTCACAAGCTGTCTTCTATTTTTAGCAAAACATAGAAATAGAACTCTGAAAAGATAACATACCTCAGGTCGGACTCGAATTCTGTTGTAAGTATATTTTTTTAAAATGTCGGTATATAATTTACTACAGACTTTTTATTGGAATGCATTCATACACAAAACTGCAAGCAAAGAACTGATATATCCCACATTTTTTTTACAAAAAACTGCATAGCTATTTTTGAATAAAAAAATACGACTACTTTCCTAAAGGTTTACCACCTGTGACGTGACGAATGGTGTTTCAACACGTAACATAAATAATTAAATACTCTACAAACATGACTGACATGTTTTTAATTTTGTTGATACCCTCATGTATATTACGAATCTGAATCTGAATCTAAAGTACATATATAATCATTGTTATTTTTTCATCGATCAATGTCAACGGTTTGGCTATTATGGTTTTGTCGATTGCCATCAACACATTCGGAAAGTTCGACCACTAAATAAATAGACCCCAGAATGGAAGCTGAATGTAACACATACCGCACTCGAGCAGCGGTCTTATACCTCTCACGGAAATGGATTCTCAGACCATCTCAAGCCAGTCGGCAGGATTATTACCGAAAAAACAACCAGTAGCTAATTGCACAATAACAACGCGACTGCTACTACATAGTTGCGGTTGCTACAATCGGTCGGTTTATTCTTTAGCGCCGTCATGCACTTTTAGTTCGTCAATCGCTCGCTCGTGGCGCTATCGTAGCGTTCTAAATTGTAAATTGTCGCGATTGCAACTGTCACTTAAAGATCGGTTATAAGCCTGCCGAGCGCAGCTGTGGCGAGATTCCGTGTGGAGGAGGTTGTCTGTGTGTGCATTGCTCGGGCGCGTATGTATGAAGCTTACCTTCTGCGGTGTCTATAATTTGTGTTACAACTTCACTGCGTACAATACAATACAATTACAATAACATAAAAGTTTGTAACATTCAATTTTGGACAGTATTTGACTAGTTCTTGAGTTGTTTACGAGGCGAAGTTTAAGGAATCGAAACACATTTATTGATAGTTGTTTGTATAATTTATTGTAATACAAATGAATATTGGGACAATCGATAATTCTACATTGGAAAGCAAACGTCGCGGTCGTTCCGACAAACGAGCTAACAGCTCCCCAGATTTTGTTGCAGATGTTAATTGAAGGCGATGACCAAGTGGTCAATTAAAACCGCCCTAGGTGGCCTAGGGCGGTTTTTGAACCGGTGACCAATTATCACGCTATGATATAAATTTTATTACGTGTGCTCCTTTTTATATGTTCAAGGTAATTGGTAACTTATTTTTGTAACCGAAAACTCTCGAACGGTATGTATCTTTATAATCGAATGTAAAAAATATTATATTTCATGTCAGTTTTCATTCCGAGATTACCGACTAGTGTGTTTAAAACATCGCCGCCTGCTCGCTTATTGTCGTTATCATTGTATTAAAAAATTATAGAAAAGTTGTTTCTGCATTCATAGTTTAACTATTTTCTCATCTCTCTCGAACCTCCCAATGCCACTATACACTCAGTCACTCACTATACACTAAACATGCACACTAGCCTTAAGCACTAGAAGACCCGGTTCACTTGCGTGCTTAACCAGATCCAATCATATGCCTGGGCGCTTCTTCCTTAGTCAACCAAAGAACAATGAAGGGTGCTTGGAGTTTCTCTACGTGATCGAATCAGAAATTAGGAAATTTGTAGAAGGTAGTAGGTCGTAGAAGGAAGGTTAACGACATTCCACTCTCGAAATCGATTCGAACTTTGGAAAATCTAAAAGGAACGAAACGAACGAAGAAAAGGGGCACACTTGCACGATGCCATCTCCCCTCTAGAAACTCGCTGAGAATTATTTGGTACTTTGGTTTATCGCCGCCCCTTAACTCCGGTATCGATGTAGGCGGTCAAAAGTAATAGTACCTACATACAACCCTTTCTGAAAAAACTCTATATTGTCTATGCGGCATCGTCATATGCTTTGTTACGTTTACAATCGTTTACTTCGTTGGTATCTGGGTTATCGAGCTGCTAGCATACAATAGCTTGACGTCCGTCGGCGCGTCCCACAGTTCCGATGCAGAGGTACAATACCTTTGTATCGGCATTGGTAAAATTGAATATTACTTTTATAAAGTAACTCGGTCGTGTACACTATTTACGAAATAATTAACTTTAAGTATAGGTGTTAAAAAATATATACATATCTATACACACAAAACCCTTTTTTATAGACAACATCACAAATCTATATTGTTCTGATCCCAAGGTTAGCAGCACACTAAAGCACTCGTATTATGGAAATCAGAATTAATGACGGTACCACAACCGCCCAGACCCGACACAATATCGAAAAGTTCGTTTTCGACATTGAACCGACCGGGAATCGAACCCGGGACCTCAGGGTTATCGCCGTCCAAATTCTGGCATACAAGTCACTCTGCTACATAACGGAGGTCGCTTTTTAAAATCGGATAAAAATAATTTCGATAAAAAATAAGAGATTATTATGTACAAAGCACTGCCCACCACTGCAACCGTCATAGAAGCTAGCTGAACAATTTTTGTTAGTCATAATAATGCCTTTCTTACACAAAGGCCTGACCAGAGAGAAAGAACAAGCTCAACTGAAGATAATTCAAAGCAAGACTCTCACAATAGAATTACTGTTAAGAAACAGGCATTATCTCTGTTCTTGTGCATGCATCTCGTATAACAACGTTCTTTTGAAGTCAAAGAACTCTTTAAACAAATCGATAACAGAAATATTGTTCTTACACTCACGATCTATTGTATACTGCTAATGTATTTTTAATGACAAGTATTGTGTTATTGAAAAAGTTTAGTCGTGCAACATTAGAATAATATACGGGTGAACACTAATCATTGGTGGCCACTCTGAATAGGTTTGTAAGGGGTAGTCCAAAAAGTAGGTGTAAAAGGCAATTTCATGTAAATAATTATGTTATTGATTTTAAGGTTAATTAAGCTGAAATAACTTGCTTAATAAAAAAATATTTGAACTGTTTAGTTAATTAATGGAATCAGGTGTTACTTTGCGCAAATCCATAATCCGCTAAATGCTAATTTAGCGGAATTAACACTACATTTTATTTCCATTACATTTTTATGCCAAATTATTTTTGAGTGGTGTTTCGTCAGTCCACACTATAACTGCAGCAATAAAATCAGTTTCGACTATTTTAAGTGATTTATCCTGGTCCGATACATGGTTATGTTAACATAAAAGATTTAAAAAAATAATGAACGACGTTTTAACGACGCAATTCCATAGGTGTTAGTTCCTCTATCCTTTCAAGAGTTTTAGACTTGCTCACACTAACCCATTTGAATAAGTCACTCTGTCTGTGTACAGACAATTTAAAACCTTGTTTATTAAAGTGAAACTGCTCATAAAACCTCCAGAGTTTTGCGGTTGCCGGCACGATTACGCAGGGTTACGTTGAGCAGAAAAGCCGAAACACCGTCCCCGACACAAAATGTAGGCTAACAACCCTAGTACCTTTTTTATACTGGACAAAATATGTTTCGTACCTATATCCTCGTGGTATTAGAGATTCACCCGTCTCTTTTTCTCAGAGCCATTGACTGTGTGTAAGAGGGAGAAGGCCCACTAACTCTAGTACTAACCCATCACTTTTCACAAGGGTGCATTGGGCACGAGGACGGCAAGCGCCAAGTAACGAAAAAGAATGTACTCATAATACCTCTACAAACAAATAACGATTCTTCGTTCCTTAAAATATAACTCTAAATATTACTATTATTTTGTCTCATTTTTCTATCCAGATTAATATGAGCTGTACTCAATATGTTTTCACACGATTTAATGTCGCCTCATATTCCTATTCCTATTCCTGTTAAGTTGACGTGTAGATTCGACATAAATATCGAACAACTTTTGCATACACAAATATCAATGTTATATTTCATCAGTTAAGCTCCGTACAACGGCAATATCACCATTTCTATGAGGATAAAACTCCAATTTACCAAGGCACCCATCCCAATTTTGTTGCGTTAAATTTTCTGGAATAATCCCTACAGCCCGGCCAGCGTCGAGATGGATTCTATGCAAATGACAAATCTTCAGAAGTCTGTCTGTTAGGTCGAAGTTCGGAGAGACTTTTCACATAATACGTAGGTATTTCGTGTTGAGTAATTCTTTAAATGGTGAAAACTTAAAGATTGCTTACTTAAACATATGCCTGGGACAATTCTTCACTGATAATTGAAGTTTGCTTTCGTTAAATAGTGTAAAAGGAGATTTTCTCTATTCGTAGAATGAAAAATTTCAATAATATTTTTAACCTAGTAGACACTACGGAGCTAGATGGCGCAGTGGTTAACGCACCCGGTCTGCGAGTGTTGAGGTTAAGCAACTTTCGCAAAGGATGGTCATCGGATGGGTGACCAATAATGTATCCTCTAATGTAGCTCCTCCGTGCTTCGGAAGGCACGTAAAGCCGTTAGTCCCAGCTGCATTAGTAGTCATTAACAACCACCAATCCGCACTGGGCCCGCGTGGTGGTTTATGGCCCGTTCTCCCTATACAGGAATCCCTATAAGGAAGGCTCGTGCCACAGCAGTGGGGACATAAAATGGGCTGATGATGATGATGATGTTGACACTACTGTATCTCACAAACAATTTTAAGACTCATTTAAATATCCTCCACATATTTTTGTGGAGGAGAAATAAATAAACTTTGTAATTATGTAATAATATGAAACTAACCTGCCATTTTTCCTTCTGTTACAGAGACAATAAAGCGACCAGTTAAAACTAAAACCAACCCAATGCATTCTTGAAAATCGGATGTGATGTTTGAAGTTAATAGTTTGTGAGGGAAACCGTATCTCAATAATGACTGAGAGGTGATAAGTGGTATCCAAGATGGCGATGGTGATTTCGCAGACGACTAAAGCGGCAATCGGTGGTTTTCTGGCATTGATGGTTCTGGGTGCGGTGTTGGTGGTGGGGGTGGCTTTTGGGTGGTTCAACCAGAAGAGGGAGGATGAGGACACGCCAGCGAAGATCAGCGCGAGACTGCAAGGGCGAACGTCTTTTGTCACTCACAGAGCGGTAAGTGTTCTCTTTCTTGTTATTCTTCTACTTTTTATGTTACTATGGCGCTTTCAGAGGTTCTTGGTTCAATTCAAAAATCGGGCAAAGTGCGTTTCGGATTTTCCGATGCATAGCAAGGATTTGTGATCACAGGCGTCTGTACTACAAAAACAGACTAAAAAAATTTTTTCTTCTTCGTTACAAAAATAAACTTTTAAATATTAAAATTACTTATAAAATCACACTTTCACTTAATTATGACCAGCTTTGTAATAAAGTAAATACTTACATAAAGAGTTGAACATATACCTGCATCGGTCTCACAGACCGATTGGCGCCAATTACGACTGTATTTGCGTACGCACGGAGTGTATGTACTGAGGTGAAGCTAGCAACAAATGCGGTAGCTAGCAAAAGACTTGACTTTACAGCGTTTCTATACAAAGAAAAAATACACAAAAATGCATTTCGTTGGTCTCACAGACCAACGCGCGGGTATAGGAAGGTTAACTGGCAATAACTAAGTCCATGAAGTCTTGTTCAGCAACTAATTGATTTATATTTTTTAATAGGCCAGCAGACTGTGAAATTAGCTGAAAAAGTTTAAATTAAGCCTTGAAGCAGTTAAATTTAAAAATGTAAAACTGATGGTAGTGTGTATGTAGTAAGTAAGTGATTGGAGTACTCAACAATTAAAGAACTTGCTTTGACCGTCGAAGCACAACAAAGCTACTAACATTGTTAATATGGTGACAGAATTAAATAAAATGATGATGTAGATTCCTAAAACCTAAAACCATTCCTACTGTCAACGAAACTGACTACAATAGTAATATATCACTTGGAATTGGAACTGAAACATCCCAGATGTTTCAGATGTATCTGAGGCTGGACAGCTGGTGGTTTAACAACTATACACAAATACCAATACCGGCAATTTTAGAATTAGCGAAATTAAGCTTTAGATTTTAGAATCCAATTCCGAAATTTTTGGATGCCTTTACATTTAATCTAGTATCTCATGAAACGTCGACAATCCAACTCTAAATGATGTAGATTTAACTCTGCTATGTGAGAAATTGGTTCGTTAACCCACAATATAACGTTGCATTCAGATGTGGTTGGCTGTTAAATACTATCTGCCTGGAATCGAGAACAAAACTAAATGGATTTGCAGTATTAGTCTGCTTTGTTGAGGTACCTATTGGATTCGATTTTTGAACAATTTTTCGTTTTTATCTTATAAAAGAAAAGTCTTGACTCACTAACTGATTAACTCATAAAAGCCCAGCGCAAGTTGCCGTCTGCCAATGTCGGTATTTTGTTGGATGGGCTGCCTCTTACTTTAGCGGTCTGCTTCCGTCTAGGCGCCAGATTAGGCCACCCTCACCGCTGTATGTGTGGGAAGGCTGTTGACAAGCTTGGCCATCACGGCTTCTCTTGCGCTCGTAGTGCTGGCCGTATGATGCGTCACTCGACACTAAACAGCATCATCCGCAGTGCTTTTGCCACCATTAGTTTACCGACTGTCTGAGAGCCAGCTGTTATCTCTCGCAGTGATGGCAAGAGACCTGACGGAATGACCATTGGGTCCAGGGCCCAGCTTGGCAGACCGTTTCACTTCATATGGGGGCTGCTGCGGTAAGCGCTGAAAATCGCAAACGGCACAAATAAGCAAACCTGGGTCCAAATAATTTGTTTGTTCCGTTTGCGGTGGAAACAATGGGTCCGTGGGGCCGGAGGCAAGGCAGTTTGTTAAAGAGTTAAGTGCTTGCCTTATTGAGGCCTCCGGTGACAAGTAGTCTGGCAGCTACCTCTGCCAGCGTATTAGCTTGGTAATCCAAAGGGGCAATGTTGCCAGCATTCTTGGGACCGTTCCCATGAGCTTACAGTTGGAGAACATCTTCTATTTACAGATCTTTAGTTTTAATTTTCTATTTTTTTTTCGGAAACTCCCAAGGGATCACATGATACGGATGTTCATACGAACGAATTTGCTGGCAGTCGCTAGCATTACACAGAACTAATTCCGTAATAATCTACTTTGTTTAAGAAATAAAAAATAGATCATGCTTGTGTTAATAACTCACATTTATTAATTTAAACACCACGTTGGCCAAATGCAAGATGACGTCCATTTTTGGGAAACATTGGGCTTGAAATATTTTGATTGTTCATCCATTCCCTGACCAGCATTGTGAAAATTGCTTAACTTCCAAAATCAGAAAAGCCGAAGCGCCATTGAACTTCTCTCTTGTATTTAGCTCAAGTTAAGTCAAGTTAGACACACATCAAAAATGTCTAGGGGTCAAGTACATTTGTTGAAAAAAATCCACGAGCGGGATTCGAACCCGCACCCCATGAATGCCGGGTCAGGTGCACTGCCAACTATGCTATCGTGGCTCAATCCAACTCACCGAAATTAATCAACACTATCTACTTTTACTTTATAAGCCAAAGGATTTGTTCGCAACAATATTTGCGTAAAATTATATTTATGTGTATAATCATAGTAATATATACCTAATCTGGTTTTCCAGACTGGCTTCTTACTCTATTTTTTATGTTTTAGTAAACAATTTTATCCCTATTATGTTGAAAAAATTAAGAAAAAATATAATTTTAACATATTGAGGAAAATTTGTTTACTTTAAGATCGTCACCTAATTGACAAAAAAGCAAGGTTGATTTTTTAAAATTTTATTGTAAAAAATAAAACTGTATTTATACCATTCACACGAATCACACAAGCACAGCGATTTGGCATGCCTAAAAACAAGTTCATCCCAATCACTTTGTTGAATAGCTTTGTAGCATGTCCCATGCATGCTCAATCGGGTCGAGGTCTGGTGATTGTGCAGGCCACGGCAGGACGTTGATATGAGAATCAGCAAGAGTGCGTGTTACGAATCTAGCCGTGTGTGGATGTGTATTGTCATGCATTAGTCGAAACGAATCACCCAATTGGCCTTGCAATGGGATGATTACATCTGCAACAATCCTCCCTGCGTATATTTGAGCATTGAGGTTGCCCCTAATCTAAATGAGATCGGTTCTTCCACCGATCCAAATACCGGCCCAAACCATGATTTTTCCATATGGATGAACTTCCTGACAAAATCTCAAGCGTTCTTGACGTCCTGAGTCCAAACTCGAGTGCATCTTGTATCCTGCCTCATTTCGAAACGTGATTCATCAGAAAAGCAAACACAGCGCCAGTCTTCTTCCTCCCAATTTCGATGATCGCGAGCCCATTTTAAACGGGCCCTACAATTGTGGGACGCTATGGGTGGTACCCTCATCGGCCTTCGGGAACGCAGACGCACTTTCCGTAAACGATTCCGGATGGTTTGGTCGCTTATCAGCAAGCCTGAAGAGCTGTGGAGCCTTGCAGTCATCATCATAGCGGTCATGGTGCGATTCCGTCGAGCAGTATTTTGGATATACTGGTCTTACCTTCGAGTGGTGATACGAGATCTTCCTCCATGTCGCTCGGCCATGCTGCCCGTGATACGATAGCGTGTCCAGAGGCGGCCTATGACACTCTATGTAGTACCAATGGCAGCAGCCACTGTACGTTGCCTGGAACCAGCTTCCAACATTCCAAATTTTTGATGTGTTAAGCTTTCACGATCTTACTTCGTGCGTTTGCTGCTCCGACTTCTTAACATATGGTACAAAACGAAGTTACCAACAGAATACGTAGAGAACATAGGAAGTGTTCGCGTGTATAACAGTTCCGTGGATCCTGATCCAGATAACAGAATGAGCGGAGTCAGGGTTTTCTCCGTCCATGTTTTTGCACTTAAAAAGTAATTTTGTATGCCGACCGTATCTGCGCGAACCATTTCGGAATAAGTTGATTTTAAATTAATTTAAAACATGAGGGAATCTAAAATTCTATACAGAACGGAGTGCCAGACGGGGGATCTGTACTGTTTTATTCATAACAAAGCCAAAAAGCCAATTGCTTGAAAAGAAAATTTTTTTGAAGACTTATTCTTTTGGCCGGTTGTGATGTGTTGACTATTTTATATTTTGCTGAGATTAGTAAGGTGACCAAGCTTTTTTACAATGAAGTAATTAATACAATGATCATTATTAAGATGAAAAATGTTTGATCACTATCTTAAACGTGTACATTCACATTTTCATTTGAAATGAAATGTAATGCTAACCTTTTTTTTGCGTAGGCGTTACTCGCGGTAGATATACAACGTGTAACAGAAAGGTGTGGTCAAAATGAAAAGATGTCAAACTTTAGCAGTTAATTTTAGAGTAACAAAGTTCGTTTTTAGCCTGGTATTTTGAATGAAACGATACTATTCTCGATCGACTTTCAAATGTTACCAGTAACAAAAAAAAATTAAAATATGACATCCATCGTTATTCCTCTGGACCCTTGCGGTGCCCTTAAGTTCCTAACTATTCTGCGCTCTGAGTACTAGGCGCGCATAGGCAAGTAGGATTATAAGTACACTGCAGAGTTCACTGACCTACTAGTGATGGGGGATTTGTTTATTATGATATGACGTTACTAAATATTCAATGAAAATTGCATGACAAATTAAAGTTAATAATTATGTTTAAGTGACTCTGCATACAAGATCTAGATCGGATACAATTTGGATATTTTCATTTTGACCACATCTTTCTGTTACACGTTGTATACTATACAGGGTATGTGGTCACAGGTTGACTGACACACTGAGTTTACTGTTCTTTACAAAGCTAAATCTCACGTGATTATAGATATCTACACCAAAGAATCTCTCAAAAATATTCTTAACTTTTTAATTTTAATTCATCTTCCCTGCATTTAAAATGGTACTACCGATAATAAACTCACTATCTATCCCCTTTTAGCCGAACAAAGCAGCAAGCGTTATTAAGTTCAGAAAAAAAAGTATTTTCACGAAAAACAAAACAACGAAGGATAATGTGATTCGGTACGAAGCTGTTGATAGAAAAAAAAGTAAGAAAGTGCGAATATGTCGGTTAAATCCGGCGTGTATTTTGATACGAGTGTTAAAGGGAAGTTCTTAGCTTTTTTATTTCTTTTTTTACAAGTTTGACGTTTTCAGCTAAGTTTGAAGTTTTATGCTAGGGAGACTAGCGGTGCTAATTTAACCGGTATTTGTTGTTGATATATGTTTTGTTTACAATAGGTAATAAAAATACATAATAGCAAGTATTTTTGATTTACATACTAGCTGAAAAAACACTCAATATATACTAAGTATATTTTTGCACAAATTTCGTCGAGGCGTAAAACTTTTTATTACAAACTTACTGTTGAGATTTAAAAAAACGCACCTTAGGCGTCGCTAGACTTTTAATACTTATATGCCCTGTAATTTAATTGGATCGAATTCCCAATATATTGTTTTTTTTTTACTTGTAAGCCTGAAAGTCTATAAGTATTCTATAAGTATAAGTATGGGGAAATCTACACGGTTATCCCTAACTTAGTGCCCAGAAATTCTATTAACACCTCATAGTCAAAACGCTAAAAACAATTAAAAAAAGGTCAAGACATCAAATCTTATTTCTGTTAAATATTTATTGTAACTCGCAAAATAACTTCAGGTCACCCGGGGGCAACGATTTTCAATTAATTTCGAATACAACTTTTTGGGGAGCTCGCTACAATTTCCTGCCCTCCGACCGAGTTTCAACTTGGCACAACTGACTGTTCAAAACTCTTGTGACACAACTCCGACCTCTTTTGGAAACTTACAAATCGCAAAAAGTTGAGCTCCCCTGAAGTCAAAGGTTAAAATCAAATTATTATTATTTTTACACCATAATATTTCGTTGATAAAACTGTTGTCATCGTTATCTTTAAGTCTTCCTACAAAGGGGATGTCTGACCATAACCACCCAAAGTAAAATGTAGAGTTTTGACGACAGCAATCTTACAACAATAACCGAACAACCAATGGCTTAACGTGCCGTCAGCACGGAGGAACCCTTTTACTTCTATTTGGTTCCCCATCTAGTACCAGGGAAGTAAAAGCTGCTTAACTTACAACATCGCAATTCTAACGCGCAAGCTGCTGGATCATCTAGCTCACTATGGCTTGTATATTTGTGATGATGATGATGCAATTCTTGATGATGATTCAATGATCTTTCTTTCTTTCTTTCTTTCTTTCTTATGTAGTTATAATGTATTTCGTATGCCGTAAGGTATATTATGGACATACTATCTAAAGCGTACAACAACCTGTATTATTATCTGTGAAACCGAAATAATGAATGCTTTGATTTGTTTTTCTGGTCATGAAAAATTAAATAAAAAACAGACTTTTTAAAGTAGGTATATGGGTTTGACATATCTGTGAAACCGAAATAATGAATGCTTTGATTTGTTTTTCTGGTCATGAAAAATTAAATAAAAAACAGACTTTTTAAAGTAGGTATATGGGTTTGACAGTGTCGACATTGACATATTCAAATCCTAAAATGTTTTTGTTTTGTTTATATAATTTTAACGCAAATTTTGTTGCGAAACAAATTACAAAAACACAAATGTTGAAAAAATTTCCACGAGCAGGTTAGAACCACGATAGCTCAATTGGAAGAGCTTCTGACCCGGTATGTCAAAGGGGTTCAGGTTCAAATCCTGCTCGTGGAAATTTATTCAACATTTGTTTTTTTGTAATATTCAAATCCTATTGAGCATTTTGTATTTTACTTTGTTTGTTTTTTTTGTAAAACATATTAAACATATTTTTATCTTTCGCAACCCTTCCATATCTTAAACTTTAATTATACCAAATCTGACACTTCTCCGTGCGTGCTTAAAATGAGGCACGAAGTTATAAAATATACAACGTGTAACAGAAAGGTGTGATCAGAATAAAAAGATGAAGTGTATCCGATCTACATCTTGTATAGTCACTTAGACATAACTATTAACTTTAATTTGCCATGCAATTTTTATTTAATATTTTATTAGTAACGTCATATCAAAATAAACCAGTCCGCCATCACTAGTAGGTCAGTGAACTCCGTGTACTTACAATCCTACTTGCCTATGCGCGCTTAGTACTAACAGCGCAGAATATTAAGAAATGAAGAGCACCGCACCACCCGGTTTTCTCGGCACACGACGGACGCGGACGGCGAGAACAGACGGCCGCTTGGCGTTTTGAACAACGCAAAACTTCACCAAATTATGCTTCTCAATGAATTGAATAGTTCAAAATAACACTTAAACTTGAAGGTGTCTAACAAGGCTCGTTTGGCTGTGCATAGGGGGGTGTTGGTTCCGACACTCATGTACGGAAGTGAAAGTTGGGTATGGCAGAAGAAACATGAAAGCAGAATAAATGCAGTAGAGATGAGAGCGTTAAGAAGTATGATAGGAGTTAAACTGAGTGACAGGATAAGAAATAGTGAGATAAGGAAACGTTGTGGTCTGAAAGAAGATGTAGTGACAAAAATTGAGAAAGGCATGCTGAGATGGTTTGGCCATGTCGAGAGAATGGATGAAGAACGATTGACGAAAAAAGTGTATAAGGCGAGTGTGAATGAAAGTGTTGGTAGGGGTAGACCTAGGCGGACGTTTCGAGATCAAATCAGGGACGTCTTGAAAAAAGGCCAGGTCAAGAGTACCCTAAACCAAAGAGCATGTATGAAGGGAATAATGAAAGTGGACGAAGCGAAACAAGTATGTAAGGATCGTAGCAAGTGGAAAGAAGTGGTCTCTGCCTACCCCTACGGGAAAGAGGCGTGATTATATGTATGTATGTATGTATAATAATAAAATAATTCATCAAGACACACACGGCAGTATTTCATTTACACAGTGCGAAAGGCGGCAGCAATGCATTCCTTCATTTACCCTTGCATCTCAAACTCGCCGACGTAGACTACGTTTGCTATGTAGCCTCATCAAAGGAATCCATTTTGATAATTTAATAACTCAATTATATACCTAACGATTCTGTTCAGAGAAATAATAATTATGTTTGTAACCTTAGATTCTAAGTTCGTATTGACATCTATTTGACAAACCACCATGAACAGACTGGCCGAGAAAAGAGAATCGCTATTTTACAAACCTCTTTTACTAAAATTGCGTTGTAATTTTCTAACGTCTCTGTTGTCCTTTCACTGAAATAGGTTGCCAAATCATAACCTTCAATGATTTTTGGAGAAAAAAAAAACATGATACACCATACACTTAAAGCATTAAACCAAGCTCAAGTTAAGCTAACCATGCATAAAAAGAAGTGCATTATGTACAGTGAGCCGCAACTCAAGCTAACCATTCCCGGTTATGTTATCTTGCTCTATCGCAAATAATACACATTCGTTGAAAAATTATTGTAAGTGAGAGAGAACAACGAAATGGATTCTTTCTTTCTTTGATATCTGGTAGCCCACTGTAATGGGGTGTGGCTTGTTATGCCTGCTGATAAATATTTTTTTACTCTTTACGTCTTCTGTTTCCTTGATAATAAAATGAAAAGAGGTTAAAATTTTTTAATTTATTTCATAAAACTCTAATTAATACAATAGTTTAAATAGTACAACATATTTTTTACGTTTTTTCGTGTAATACGATTCGTCTAAAAAAAGAAACAAATATAAGAATAATACAGATATCAAACACGTCGAATACATTTGGCATAAATTTGTAGTGTGTGTGTATTATTGTGTTGTGTTGTGTGAAAGTGCGTATCACTGGTTTGTACCACCGCAGTCATCTGCGGAGGCGCAGCGCGCGGCACGCCAGGTAGGCGATCCTTTTTTTAGTTGATGTAGGTAATTCATTAAATACTGTAGATGTGCAGATACAAGTTGTTATAATGTTGCATAGTTTTTTTAATTTTTTAACCTCAGGCCGATTTCGATTCAAACTATTTTAGTCAAAGGTACCTACTACGATAAAAAAAAGTCGTTAGAAAATAACAACGGAATTGGTTTACGACTGGTTTAATGCTCTAAGTTTACGACTCGTTAACATTGCATTTTTGTAAAAGAGTTTATTTTTCCTCATTCAGTCGGTTTATGGTGGTTTGTCAAATCAATTTCAATGTCAGTCACTTTACATAATATTTATTTCTTTGTGAAAAATTGCTATTTGTTTGCGTTGTTGTTTAATTATAAATAATGGATTTATTTTAATGGGATCCGATAATCTCTTTTATTAACAGTACAATGTATGTATTAATAACAAAATAGTAATAGACACTTAGTTTTTTGTCAGACCATACAAAACTAGGGTTTTCCTTTATAATTTCAACGTGGGTTGAAAAAGGAATACTTACGGGATGATTAAGGAATGAAAAATAAAAATTTTGCTGTGGTTTGAGTAAGGAATAGAAATGGGATGTATAAGGATTTTTTTTCCGTGGGATGAGTTCTCGTGGGATGAACACGAAACAACGCCTCTGGATCTGAGACCGGTGGTCTTAACCTCTAGACCACAGAGGCGGTAACACCTGAACTGCCATCGTTTCGAATCCTATCTCCAAGTGCGAGTTTTTTTCAGTAGATGGCGTTACTTTGATTTCATACAATAGTGTACATCGAATAGTGACAAAACTCACGCCTGGGTCACGAACTGCAGCGTCTGGCGACACGGCGAGAGAATTCCTCGTTCACTGCTCGTTTTACTGTAGAAGGCTTAGTAAACGGTCATCGAGAGAACGCATTGGACAGAGAAATCGCATACAAAACGCTCGTGCTCGTGGTTGAGCGCATATACAGAATACACGTAACATGCACACTAGTTTAGGGCCAAGACACCGTACTCGTAGAACAAGGGTAGGTACGGTAAAGGTACAGACATGTACCTGGGCGTTTCTCTCCACCACCGCGGCTAGGTCGACCCGAGCTGAGGTCCGAGCTTTTAGAGGCACCCTCGGGTTGTTCCGCTCCCCGATCCGATCCGAATCCCTCGGAGAATATAGTAGGGCACGGGGACACGCACTAGCGCGTGATGCCGTTCCCTCCAGAAAACCTCAGAAGATGATTCGTTTCACACGGCTTGTGGAACCCCTTGAGGAAGCTTTTAAGTTTATCGCCGCCCCTAAATAAGCCCGAAGATGCTGAAAATGCCGTCTGAGGAAATCAGCAAATTCTCTCAAATTAACAAAAAAAAATGAGCACCCATTCAGTACTCTGAAACTCACGACCTACTTAAATCCGGGCGACTGCTTTCCCAATCATGAGGTTGAACCCAAAGTTACTTTTACTTAATATTATTACACTCTAATGTATCTGGAATTAAGTTGATAATTCCAATGGCATAATTACTAACTTTTCCTAACGTCGTAATTACGAAGTTTTTCTCTGTAATAATTCTTACTGCGTTCAAAAGTGTCTATGTTAAAGAAATAATACGAAATCGTTATTTATCCAGGTGTTATGCTTTATCTTGTATGAATAACAACAATTTCTTCCAGTAAAAGGAAATTTCGTTTTAGAGTATCGCTATTAAAGTGATTTACGTTTGTTTTTAATCTTTTTTGCCACTTTGTTACTACACAAAGTGGCAAAAAAGACACACTACACTTTGTTTTTATATATATATATATATGTATACGCGTACGATTCACAACAAAATGATTATTGATCAAATAAAACACAGCGCAAAACAAAGTAATAATATAATAATGTATATTTCAAAAGAAATAGCCATACAAAAATACGAAAAGAACATTATATACTATTTTTCATACAAGATATAACATAATGAGTCCCCTAATCGTAAAGCTATGAATTGACAATAGGTCTGTTTATTTTATGATAATAATTATCTTTAGAATAAATCAGTTTTAGTTATAACCAAATCATAGCTATAATATTTAAGAACTACTTTAATTGAAGAACTACTTTAGTACCTAAGTGTTTTTTATATATTTTAGCGTTTTATTAACGCTTAAATATACCTAAGTAAAATTTTAAACACTGAAAAAAGACGACAACCTCAGGCGGGACTAGGTCAGGTAACTACCTCAGGTGTTGACTAAAAAACATAAGCATCAAGCACTGAAAAATTTCGACGGGTGAAAGCCAGACCTCGGTAGCCAAGTGGTTAAGGCAGCCGCCCGGAATGCGGAAGGTGCGTGGTTCGATTCCCGCCTGAGGTTGTCGTCTTTTTTCAGTGTTTAAAATTTTACTTAGGTATATTTAAGCGTTAATAAAACGCTAAAATATATAAAAAACACTTATCTATAACGCAGCTTCATCTTAACCGAATGTTCAAATATTTGTAAAAATATTTCTTTCGGATCTCAGAGGTGAAAACTTCTAAGATTGATGAAGCAATGTTGACTAAAAAACATAAGCATCAAGCACTGAAAAATTTCGACGGGTGAAAGCCAGACCTCGGTAGCCAAGTGGTTAAGGCAGCCGCCCGGAATGCGGAAGGTGCGTGGTTCGATTCCCGCCTGAGGTTGTCGTCTTTTTTCAGTGTTTAAAATTTTACTTAGGTATATTTAAGCGTTAATAAAACGCTAAAATATATAAAAAACACTTATCTATAACGCAGCTTCATCTTAACCGAATGTTCAAATATTTGTAAAAATATTTCTTTCGGATCTCAGAGGTGAAAACTTCTAAGATTGATGAAGCAATATTGACTAAAAAACATAAGCATCAAGCACTGAAAAATTTCGCCGGGTGAAAGCCAGACCTCGGTAGCCAAGTGGTTAAGGCAGCCGCCCGGAATGCGGAAGGTGCGTAGTTCGATTCCCGCCTGAGGTTGTCGTCTTTTTTCAGTGTTTAAAATTTTACTTAGGTATATTTAAGCGTTAATAAAACGCTAAAATATATAAAAAACACTTATCTATAACGCAGCTTCATCTTAACCGAATGTTCAAATATTTGTAAAAATATTTCTTTCGGATCTCAGAGGTGAAAACTTCTAAGATTGATGAAGCAATGTTGACTAAAAAACATAAGCATCAAGCACTGAAAAATTTCGACGGGTGAAAGCCAGACCTCGGTAGCCAAGTGGTTAAGGCAGCCGCCCGGAATGCGGAAGGTGCGTGGTTCGATTCCCGCCTGAGGTTGTCGTCTTTTTTCAGTGTTTAAAATTTTACTTAGGTATATTTAAGCGTTAATAAAACGCTAAAATATATAAAAAACACTTATCTATAACGCAGCTTCATCTTAACCGAATGTTCAAATATTTGTAAAAATATTTCTTTCGGATCTCAGAGGTGAAAACTTCTAAGATTGATGAAGCAATGTTGACTAAAAAACATAAGCATCAAGCACTGAAAAATTTCGACGGGTGAAAGCCAGACCTCGGTAGCCAAGTGGTTAAGGCAGCCGCCCGGAATGCGGAAGGTGCGTGGTTCGATTCCCGCCTGAGGTTGTCGTCTTTTTTCAGTGTTTAAAATTTTACTTTAGTACCGTCAATGAATTTGAATAGGTTTATGGATAGAAAAGAATATGATTATTCTGTTGTCTTGTTTTGTTATTCCATCGCTTGATTGATTATTATAAGAAGACTTGAAGAAAATATATTCAAGACTTATAAAGCTACGAAATCGTATTATTCTCGCCTATAGTTGTAAACCAGCTGTGTATAAGTAGGTAGTTACCGAAACCAGCGGCTAGAAACGAATAACCAGCCGCTTGATACCGCGTAGATAGAGGCTTGAGCATCGAAAATAAAACTATTTTTATTATATTTTTTATTGTCAAACTCTTATTTTTGTTATACAGTTAGCACTTATTATTTTCTGCTAATTTTTGTTTTTTTTTAATAAACACTGAAGACACCGTTTATACCTACTAATTTACTTAATTCAGAGACGAACAGGAAACTATGAAACAACGTTTGTGTTTAGGTGGTGGTATGAAAATTATAAGAATAAAGGTAGCTCAATTACTTTACTTTGGATTTTATCATCATTATAAACTAAACAAAGAAATACAACTAAATGGTTACTATTACTAGGTATCTGTCCACACTTATTTCATACATAAATACCTAATTCCTAAACATCTCTGACAAATAAATTATTAAAATAAAATAGTCCTATTCCACTGCTGTGTCACATTTTGTATGAGAATTTTGAGTTTTTAACACTTAATACAGATGCAAATGGCATTGTTTATGTCTATTTATGTTAAATGTATCCTTTAGTAAATAAATCAGAAGAGAAACAACAAAAACAAAAAAGCTAATCATGTAAATACATGTCAATGAAATGTAAGCAGCCGTTTCCAGTCGCTAGTTATCGCTAGACACGATAATAAGCCAAATAAGCAATAAGTTTCTAGCTGCTAGGCTAGAAATGTTAGTAACCAGCTTCACATCTTTATTCTCGCCACACAACCTCCCACAGAAATTTAAACAAAATAACAGGTGAAATAGAAGCTAACAAATAACATACACCTACCATTTTCTTTTACGTGCACTCAAAGACTTATCGCTAAGAAAGATTACAAAAACTTGGCTTTAAGCCGAAATATTGTGAAAACACGCCACAGAATTGTTCCAATATCTACGTAGGTATTGATGTATACGCATGAATTATTTATGCGTTTCAATAATAATATAATTTGAAGACACACTCTGTGCAAGCGTGTTGACTCGGTATGTTGACAGATGATTAAGCATTAGAGTGGCAGACATGGAAATTAGACTTAACATAACCTGAAATGATTTTACATTCTGTTAAGATTGAATAAATTTAAGTATACGGCAATCGTAAATAAACATTGTTTAAACATTGTTTATTTTTACAATAGAAATGTTGTCCTATAGTGTTTGCCGCAATGTACCTTTTTAAAGGCATACATTTTTAAATCAGACCTTTTGGATGAGTTGTTCCGGCCGTGGTCACCCATTTTTTCCCATTTAAGCCGACATTGTAAAAGTCAATTGTAAATTTATTAATATCTTATGTAAGTGACTGTATGGTATTGTTTTCTAAAGATTACGCGAACACTATACACATTGAAATGAAACTAATTTTACGGATCTACTCGCGTTTGTTTATCCTGACGATGACGTTTCGAACCCTTTGCAGTGTACGTGGTCACAGGGAGACAACAATAGGACAAACGTAAATTAAAACTAATGTATAAAATAAACGCGAGTAGATCTTGAAATTAAACAACTTTTACGGATCTACGGACAGGGAGACCCTGTGACCTCGGACCCTGCAAAGGGTTCGAAACGTCAGGATAAACATTAATTAAAACTAATGTGTAAAATAAACGCGAGTAGATCCGTAAAAGTTGTTTCATTTCAATGTGTAGTGTTCGCGTAAACTTTAGAAAACAATATGAGAGTAGATCTGTAGAAATTGTTTCATTTCAATGACTGTATGGTTTTTAATAAGAAATAAATATTATTTATACACAAAACTATAAAGGAAAAAACTCTACATAAATCCTTGTTAAAAAGTTGATCAAAATTGAGCCCCATCAGACAATACACACTAATTAATAAATATACTTTTAGCTAATCAGTCAAATCAAATCATAATCTTTTAGCTAATTTTAGCAACTCTCACTTATTATGCTCAAGAGCAAACAAACGTTACCTAGTTTATTATGTCTTGAAGCGTTATTTTGTTATTTGAATTAAGAACTGTTTTCAATAAGTTCGAAACAACAGAGTAACGTTTTATGAAAAAGTCTATTGTTCGAAATAATTCTCTTGTAACATTGGTAACTTCGCCTTAAGCTGAAAACATTGGAAAAGCGCAAGAGCGGATTGTTTCAATATCGACGCACTCGACTCTGCGTATGAATTATTTATATGTATCGCTGATACTGAGGCTGTAAGCTGAGCTTTGGGGGCGTGCCTTGGTTTGGAGGATACATCTCTGTATCACTTCGCTCTTTTGCCTCTTATAATGTGACTATAGGTATTTTTGGGTCCCTTTTTTAAATAAACTTTTTGTTTCAGTACTGTGCATAACTATTGACCTTGATGGCGTGAGGCATTGCAGTTACCTTTTGTTTCTTTTTATATAGAAAGCGTTTTTGCTTCAGCTTAGGTACAAACTTAATTTTACATTAGTAGGTAGAATATTATATTATTATTATATTTCATGTAAGTACTTAGTAAAAATCAATAGAAATAAAATTCCACGTTATCTACTCGTACCTAGACAGCGTCGATGTTTTTGAAGTTTATGGATTTTTATCTACACTTTTTCTAAATTACAAATGTTTCAGACGTCTTGGTGGTATAATCACCAACACAATCATAGTTCACCCCTCTTATTTTTAAGTCATTAGCAGCAAAAAGCCTTGGTGGCTGACCGACGCTTGGCCCGATATCCAAAGCTCCTAGGTTAAATTCTCAGATCAGGAAAAGTGTGTTTCGACTTTTTCAAAGCTTGGATTCGTGATCATCAACCCGCGTTAATGAGGCAAGCGTGGTGATTAAGCCAATATCCATAAATTATGACAATAAATTTAATTGCATTAATAACGATCTTTGTCAAAAAGTACATATAGTACCTGCAATAAAAACATATAAAGAGGTTTTTCTCAGGTCGGTACACAAAAGTAACACCTCTGATGTTGCTGATGTCCATGGGCGGCGTTGACCGCTCACCATCAGACGGCCTTCCTTTATTAATACTTAGCTCGGCAAATTACGGAAATCAACGCAGCATCAGTCACCCTCGCCCTGCCGGCCCACAAGGTGCCTTTTCACGCCTCGTGTGAAGGTTTCTTTGTGCGCGATGGAATGTTCGAGACAGTACAGCAATGACTCCGGAGAGCAGCACGCGTACTCCTATGGAGAAAGGGAGAAGGTGGGATAAGGTCAAAGAGTTCTTTAGAGCACTCGCCGTGGTATAAGCGGTAGAAGACGCTGAGTGACGCTATATCTCTACGCAATTGCAGGGTCTCGAGAGCATTAGTGACCTCTGGATTGCCGGTAATGCGTATAGCGTGCCGCTGCAATTTGTCCAAGGCATCGATAAGGTACTTTGCGGAACCATCCCAGAGGTGCAAGCAATACTCCACGCTAGACCGCACCTGCGTCTTGTACAATAAAACTGATCTGGCGTAAAGAATCGCCGCACCCTGTTCAGAACACCGAGTTTACGTGACGCTGTTTTTATCACGGCTTCGATGTTGTCCCTCTGATTCAGGTCGCAGCGAATCTCCATACCGAGCATGTTAATACTGCTCTGCAAGACGAGTGATGTGCCTTAAAGAGAGAGAAGGGATACCTGTGTTGCTCCATTTAGATATGAGGTCCAATACGCTATTGAGCTCAATGACAAGATTTACTCGTTTCTCTTCAGTCTCGCTCGACTCGCCCAGCCCCAAGGTGACCGTTATACCCACCGCGCACTGTACTATCATCTGCATAGCAATTAATATTTCCAAGTGGAAGCATAATATATGAACAGCGTGGGGGATAGAACGGACCCCTGAGGGACACCAGCGTTCACTGACATGAACCGCAAAGCGCATCCGTCTGAGAGAACTCGGATTCTACGCTTCGGATTTTGCTCGTTTACAGACTATAAATATATAAAAAATTAACTATTCTATTATATTCTAAGCAGTGGAACATTAATAGACTAATTACAAAGTAACTACTAGCAGCAATCAAAAGTTTCGTCAAAGCATTAAATATTCTGTATACTAAGTAAAAATTAATATTTTTTTCTTTTTGTATTTAATTATGAAATCAATCGGCATTTGTTTAGTAAAGATTTCACAATACGTCCAACCAACAGGCCTTATAAAAGTTTTGTCATCAATATACCTACGATTCCATATAAACTGACAGTCATTCGGCGTGTTGACAAAAGGTCAGTGCTCAAACGCGCTCGATTTAAAGGTTGTTTTTATGTCTGCCAGCTCTCTATTTTGCTATTTATCTTCGTCAAGTTGACGGTTCATGTTTGTGCTCACATTTGTGGGGTGTATAACTTCCATTACGCAGTGTGGGTTAGTTTACATGAAGTCCGTAACTTACGTTTTCATAAAGAACTATTTAGACAGGAACCTATTTAGCAAATTATTATGTAAACTCATGTGTTAGTGAAATAAAATGACAAGCAAAAGTGATTTCTAATAACATTCATAGGTACAAATGCCTCCACGTCAGACTACTACAAACTGTAAAAATTTCTCAATAGACTTTGAACTTTGAAAATATTTTATTGAATAAGTTTGACAATTAAGATAGGTTGATGTGCCGGTGTCTGTACCTTTCGTGGAAAGGGTAAAGGAATAGGTTAAGAGATGAGTTTTATTTCAACAAAGTAGTTAAAAGGAGAAGATTTTTTTTACTATGGGAGCTGGGCTTAAAATAAAAACTCAATTAACATAAGCAAATGATACATCAAATTAAAGAAAAAAATATTAGGAATACGATCAAAGTATTTGTTTTAATAAATAGACGTGCATTTTAATTTAATTCATATACAAAAATACATTTTCCTTGCAACAATAGAAGTAATGTTGCAATAATAAAAAAAATATTATTGACATAGACGTGACAGCGGTCAGTGCGTTTTTCATTAAATAAATAAAAAATACATATCTACATCTCATATTTACAATCATCATACTTATACTGTACTTTTCCTAACATATAAATAGAGTAAAACTACATGTAAGATGTATATATCTGTTGTGCAAATGCGCAAGATTGATCGCTTATGGAGTAAGCAAGCACTTAAAGTTCAGAATTACAACCAACATTCACATATTTTAGAAAGCTGCCCCTATGTATCCCTATGTATCATAGAGTTGCTGATTGTTAATGTAGATACCATAATATGCACGTCAGTGAAGCGATGAAATCAAAATAGAATTACTGAATTGGAAAACAACAAAAACGTTGTAATAAACAATAAAAAAATTCCAAAATGCTCCAATAGTCTCGTCATAACATTAGCAAATGGCTCAGCTGTCAGTTTATGTCAATCAACTGTCATAAAAGAACTCGGACATAGTTCCTTTCGACGCATTTTTTTAAAATAATGCATTTTTTTACTAAATAAAATGGGCATCTTTTAAAATCTGCAAATAGTGTAGAATGAAAATATTAAATGTTTATAGTATTAATCAACAGAAATGATATCTGTTAAGTTTTCATTTATTTTAAGCCCAAAAAAAATGTTGTCCTTTGTGTAATAAACAATGATAACCAATCACATTGGAATTTAATAAAATTAAGCAACCTTAATTACATAAAAGGCCTTCATCATATTTAATATTATAAAGAGGAAAGCTTTGTATTTTTTTATTTTTGTATGTTTGCAATGAATAAACTCAAAAACCACTAGACTGATTTAAAAAAAATCTTTCACCATTATAATGCTTAGCGCTGAGTAACATAGGCTATATTAAAAAAATAAATGTCCTCCCGTGCGAAGCCGGGACGGGCCGCTAGTCTCTCACAATGGGAAGGCTCAATAAGGGCCGAAGGTGCGCACTTTACATGAACGCTGAGGAGTCATATCTTATCACTTTGTCACAACACTACAAAGTAATAATGATATTGTTGTTATGGCAACAAACTTGAATTAATTAGTGATAGCTACTCAGATAATTAAAGCCCCTGAACTTGTTAGTAAGTTGAAAATATAATAACTAAAATACTAATGACCCGGCGAATAATCATACAACCGCCTCATGGAAAGCAGCGTATGGATGCTTGTGGCACCAAGGGTATCACGCACACGCTGCGATTATAAAGCTTTGGTTTGTCGTTTGTTTTTGTTTTTTATTGTGAATGTACTTTTGTTTTTTCATATAAATTTTTTTTACATGTAATTTATTTTTGTTGTACACACGCCTGCACATCTACCTACCACAAACTGTCAAATTTTCTCAATAGACTCTGAACTTTATGCCTTTATTATATGGTTGAAAATGTATTGAAGAAAGTTGACAGTTTTGGATAGGTTGATGAGCAGGCGTCTGTACTTTGTGTGTGCCAATAAATCTATTTCTTTTTCCTTTCTTTCTTTATGCTTCTATGCCCTGTGACTGACGATGACTTCACTAGTTTTGGTTAGTACTTTTAAAAATTAATGTCGTCGTATGTATTTGATACTTTGTACTTTTATGATAAAGTTAACTCCGAGAAATCGTGCTTTAACCCCACTGTTAGACTACTGATGTGTATACCTAACACAAGCTTAATAGCTTCCGGGTTGGTTAAGCGTTCGGCCAGGACCAGCTCTTGCAGCGGCGTGGGGAGCGGATTTCTAGAGCATTGCATTATTTCTATCACCGTTGACAGTGACTGTTCTGTCACTGTTGACTGTCGTTACAGTGCGCGTATTGCGCGTTCGCAATGGACATCGCAAGTCACTTGTGCTTATGATTGAGGCCTCAGAACTATTATTCATATGTCAATAGCGTATTCTATTTTAATGTAGAAGTTTATAATGTAGTCAGTTTCTTAACAGTATGCTATCACCAGACGAAATTTGCTAGTATTTTATTATTCTACCTAGGGTGAGACGTACACTTGCCAGAAATCTAAGTTAAACATTTGCCCAATACGCCTGACAAACGTTGATAACGCACGTAATCCATACTCGGAGTCGAATGAGGCTGTGTCATCGTTTTCAAATAGGAATAATTACGTTTGGTAGAATAACACGCGCAAGGTCTGTGACGTATTCGATTGTTAAAGACTGACGTGTATAGTCGTATGATTTAAGGCCCAAGCTTTTGACACTACCTAGAACGCTCGAATGTGGTCAAAATAACCATTCAGTTAATGAATTATGTTTAATGATAATATTACGATACATCTTTAAAATTGAAGCTCTGACAATTGTCTCGGTATTTACCGGCGAGTATGCTTCGAACTTGTTCAGCATAGGGTTTTGTAGTCTTAAGTAGTATGATTCATAAGTACTTAAACTCCTTAATAGTACAAAATATTAGTTGAAGTTTTTTTCTTTTGAAACTTTAAGACTAAAATATTTCTTTTAGAAGATACTGTTGCAGCGTGCAACGGGTTGAGGTGGTGGAGAAATAAAGCAGCAGTTTTGTGAACAGAACAGTACTTATTTAGTGGTCACAGACCGATAAAAACGTTACAAATTTTAAATAAATTGTGTGCGTGTGCAGAGATGAGTCCTTGATTTTTTGCTCTCAACGACATCGTCAGCTGCTCCTGATTGGTCCGCTGCCTAGTATCACTTCATGCGGAGCCAATGGTAGTATTCTTCGATCGCGTGATGTTATGAGTGGGAGATTCAGTGTTACCGCAACAGATACGTTTTCATATTACTTTAAAATTCACCAAACCTTTTTGCTATTAAGGCATATGTTGTAATTATATAATTCTGTAGTACACGCCTGCACATAAGACTACTACAAACTGTCAAATTTCTTCAATAGACTTTGAACTTTATGTCGATGGCGTATGAAATGTTGAACATTTTTTGAAGGAATTTGACAGGTGTGCAGAAGTCTGTACTAAGAAAATAATAGTAATATCACCTCTACCACTTCTAAACCATTTATATTAGCCGTCCATTTTTATTTTAGTATTACGAAATTTGAATAGGTATTTTTTACGAATTTAAATTATACCAGTGGTCGCTCAGCGCTCGATATTCGACCGTAATTTTAATAAAAAGATGTTTACTAATTCTGCTGAAGGATTTGTAGGTACACACGCCTGCACATCAGGTTACCACAAACTGTCAAATTTTCTCAACATACTTTGAACAATATTTGGCTGGTTGAACATTTATTGAAGAAATTTGACATTTTTGGATAGGTTGATGTGCAGGCGTCTGTACCAATGGCCATGACAATTTAAAAAATAATGTGTTTGGCATTGACAGATTCATTTCAAGGTTTTTTGTACTAATACATAATATACATACATTTTATCTTTCTGCACTCCTTCTCCTTATGAACTTTAACTATGCCAAGTCTTACAGTCCTCTGTTCGCAAAGTGCTTAAAAAGAAGAATAAAGCTTATAAATAAATTTAAACATAAGTTCCTTTAAGACAATCTCTTCTCTGTGCGACTGCTTGACTGCCAAAAAAACATGGCAGTCACAGTAGCGGTATCTTCATATAAGCCGAAAAGCCCGACGTGCCCTATAGTCCAGTCATTTGGTAGTTTTACCTGGAATGTTTTCCGGAAGTTTTGAAAATTGGTGATATTATAGATTTCGACGTGCTCTTTTCGAATTTACACTTTGCCACCTCGTATCTTTGCCGCTTGCGCCACCATATTGGAAAAATGGCGCCCAAAAACAGTTTTTTTACAATAAATCCTTTCCAACTCATTTTACGATGAAAATAGTTATGTAATAAATTAAACTAGAGAAAATTTCCTACAATTTATGTTAAAATCTTTTTTTTGTAGAATCAATAGTTTAAGCGTACGAGCGCCACAAAGTCCACTCCAACACACGTTTTGGCCAAATAACTCATTTCCACACCACCATGAGGTATAGAGTAAGTGGCGCGTTTTTTTTGTGATATCCCCACTAGACCTAATCAGTTCACTTCCTTCGAAGCCATGGCTCAAAAAATGCGAATGACACTGTAGAACGATAAGCCCCTATCCACTGACCCTAGTTGGAACTACGGGTCCGGCTGTCTATTCAAGGGTACCACGGGAGTTCCGGATCCTGAGACCCTTGCCGGTTATGCCTTCGCGGGCGTCTCCGGCAGGTCCCGGACATGGGTTGGACTCGTGGTGGCTATGTGGTTAGCTGTAGAAGTGGGAACGTTCGTGTGCCTGGTTGAGATCTGGCCAGGTTTCCATTTCATGCACAGCGAGCGGTCTTGGGCCCGGTCTTGGCCCTGAAGCGAAAGAATCTGCGGGGCACATGAGTTGTCCATAGTTGGTTGTTCTGCTCGGTGTTTTCATTGAGTAGACTTCCAACATCTTCGGCACTAGTCTGGAGAACTAGCAGAGGCGCCCGCTAGATGCTATGTCTCCGGTTGAGTCAGCCGTGTAGGATTGTGGAACTGACGAGGTGCCTGGATGGGTACTGAGAAGTGAGTGGGCTTACAACTCCGGTAACGTATTTGGATATTTTTTTTTACTTCCTCCTCCAACAGAATCGGAGCTAGTCTTAGCTATTTCTCTTTCATGCCAGTTCTATCATTTTTTCCTCTCGCACTTTCATTCCACATACTTCACATCCGTACATCTCCTTTCATTCCATGGCAGTGGGTGTTCTGCCTATTCTAACCTATTCTGTGCCTTCACTTTTTATTTCCTGTGTACTTAAGGTAGCGGTAAATAAATTTTTCAGTTGGTCTTTTATTTATACATTGGAGATATTCCAAACAGAGTTTTGCTTCTTTCTAACTTATTTACTACTTAAATTTTTTAAACATTTTGATCCCTTTTGGGTCAATCTTTTTCCTTATATCTAGATCTTAATTAACAAACTTATGATTATTAACAATATATTCTTACACTTACGTATCTGGATATTAGGTAGTGGACTATACGTGTCCACGGAGCAACTCGCTCGACACACTAGTCTTAAAAGTACCAGATGAAGAATGCACTTCGGCGCGTCTTGATCTGGCGTTATGACCTGACGCAGATGGTCCCTTGTGCTTGCTCAAGGATGTCTGACACCTTTTTAACTTTATAACCTGACGGTTGGTGGGGGGTGTCAGTATCTCCCCTTCCATTAAACGTACATTTATTAAACTTTTGTATGGCTTATCATACAAAAGTTTAATATTCCGGAATGAACCGCTTTGGCTTATAAGATGAACCGTGCTAACACAAAGAAACCGTTAATGACACTAAGTTAACACTTGGTTGTTTGTAACCAATCTAAATTATCCCCAACTTAATTACTTACTGCAAATTAATGTAGCAAATAAACATCGTATTTAACATTTAAAAGGCGGGCCGGTATCTTATCTTAGGGCGTGAAACCGAATAACACACAGTTCGGCCTGACTGCGAGGTCACACGGAAGAATCTCATTATGCTGTCTGAAGTTATATTGATTACGCACTTCGGAAGTTTTTTCTGCCCAGACCAGATAGATATATAGCAACTAAGTACCTACCTAAAATATTTTTGTGGATACTCATAGTTGTTGGTCGTGGAGAAAGGCTGCGTCTTGAATAGTAGAGGGAGCTTTGAGTCTTAGAAGCAGATTAACCTAAGACAAAAATCCTCTATTTCTGATTCATGTCATGTTTTTGTATTGTAATTTTTCTTTTCTCACAACTCTTAATAAGTAGTGTGTAAGCTTTTAATAGGCCTACACATTATGTCATTTCTAAAAATAATGATTTTTACCTACATTTATGTGTTGGACTGTAAGCTTACCTTATTAAATAAATAAATAAATAAACTCTAAATCTGTATTTACCTTACACATCATACTTCAACAATATAAGCAACATTGCTTATACAAAAAAAGTAATAAGGGAAACAAAAACAATAAAGCATCTCCCGCGTTCGGGATGCAACGTTGGAAGTAAAGCATTTTTGGAAATGTTAGTCCAAAAGTTCAAGAGTGACCAAATCATAATATCTTACCGGCTCGGAAGGCACGTTTAACTGTTAGCCCCAGTTGTTGTTGTAAGGTAGCGGTCCATAAAAGCCACCTGCAACCAATTCGTATTGAGCTAGCGTGTTTGTACAATTTTTCATAAAGAAAGGCCTTTTAGTCTACTAGAAAAATTTGCAACCGAATCATCCCGCGGGGCTCAACTCCGCGAGGTAAGTAAAAACCTAACCTATCCCTAGGACAAGCGGCTACCGCTTGGGTGGGACGCCAAGAACTCTGAGGAATCGTTCATGACTCGCCACGGTGCGGTGGTCCCTTTGGACAAGTCTCTTACTATGACGCCTCACTCCCCGGGTGCGGGGGGGATGCCTCTACACCTTGTGTTTGGGGAGTGTAGGGAAGATGGTGTTTCCTACCCTCCAGTGCAGTTTTTACACAAAAGATCCCGATGGGTAGAAGTGCTACCGGAAAAGGGATAACCTCGGCAGACCTCACTAAGATAAGATACCCCCCAGTGCTACTAGGACGGGTGGAGTAACATGTGCAGCCGCCTTCTCCGAACGTAGAGAGGCCTAAGCCTAGGATTAGGAAGTTTATATTATGCTGATGATGTGGCTAGGTACCACCTTTTTATCTAAAGATAATCGCCAAAACATCTATGTTAGTAGTATTGTTTCAACAGTTAGATATAAGATAACCAGTTCCTTAGTACTTGGGGATTCCGGGTGAAGTGCGCTACTACCTTCAGCCTTATCATCACTCAACAACATTACAGGTGAGACAAAAGTCGAGTGCTTACTCGTGAAATGTAAAAAGCTAAAATTAAATAAGTGTATTTTATTGAAAAAAAAATAAGCAGAGCAGAGCACTTTGGATACTTATTAAATAATATCTAGGATAATCTTCTTAAGGCGACGATGGGCAAACTCATTTATCTCGGACGAGAGTGCCATTTCCATTTAATAGGTTCTTGTTAGTAAGTTTTAGTTTTGCACCTTAACACGATGATATTATACAACGTTATTTTAATATACACAAGAACTGAACTGTGAACTTGTTGAAAAGATTGCCTAGAATTGTCAAAGCGAACATTCGACATCTAACCTTCAAAATTGTTATTTTTACTTTGACTTTGTTCCCGAAGATCCGAACCCTTCGGAGAATCTAGTAGGGCACGAGGACTCGCCTTATTGCGTGATGCCGTTCCCTCTAGAAAACCTCCGAAAGGGTTTCGTATCACACGGCTTAAGGAACCCTTTAAGTTTCTCGCCGCCCCCAAAAAAACCCGGTGAAAATGCCGTTTGAGGCAATCAGCAATCTCTCTCCAAAAAAAAGCTCGTTTTCTATTTATGCAATTTATGGGAGTGATTTCGTGAAATGGGACGGAAGTATGTGTAACAGGTGTAATAGGAAGTCAGGAAAGCGCGCAAGCGCGCGCCATTTTGTACATTTGAAATCGATATTATGAACATGGCATATTATTATTATATGTGACATATTGTGTCATTTGACTATCAAAGGTCATGTCAAATGTCTTGTAATGAGTATTTACTGTATTTGTTTTATAGTTATAAAATGATGTAATACCTGACCCATTTTCTTCAGAATATAATCTTAAAATTGCTTATTACTAAGGTAAGATGTCAAATGTTACAAATCACATTATGCGACTACTGTAAGGCTTACTCGTTTTTTTTTATTACACTTCCTAAATATTTGTTTGTATAATTAAATTACATTTTGATGATCAAATGACATCATCATCATTATCATCATCATCATCAGCCTTTCTCGCCCCACTCGTCATTTGAATTCACTGTACTGAATACTAAAATAGTTTATACGTTAATCCATTAAGAATATCTACCAAGTATCGTCCTAAACTGTCGTTATGTTGCTATTAGCTATATTGCAACAAACATAGCGCCATTCCATACATTGTTCACGCATTACATAGACTGACACTTGTATTGTATATGATGTCACACCCTGAATAGTGTTGAGACAGAATGGGGGTCTACCCTATTCAAGGATACGCTATTCACTAAAGCGTTCATCAATCTTCGTAAAGGCGCGCCTATTCCCATTGCTATTTAGCAGTTCGGTGTTAAACCAAAAAACCGATTTACGCAATGTCATACCAATAGGAGGATGATAATGTTTGTGTATTGCATGAGATTAAATGCAGTGTTTGTATATGTGTATGTATGTTCTTATTTGTTACGCTTACCAAATGTGGAGTTGTGATCACAAACCCGGGTTATGCATCGATAAATACGAAACACACTTAGCACGACCAAGAAGTTGAATCCAGGACCTGATGATAACAAACAGAAAGCTGTGAAGGCGTTACTAATAAATAAAAATAATAATTTTAATTTAAAAGTTAAAAACTAAATTGGAACTTTTGTCAAACCGCAAT
The DNA here is from genome assembly GCA_949315975.1 of Eudonia truncicolella. NCBI lineage: Eukaryota > Metazoa > Arthropoda > Insecta > Lepidoptera > Crambidae > Eudonia > Eudonia truncicolella. The sequence continues at coordinate 12,312,681 of OX438837.1, read as the reverse complement.
ATTATACAATCTGTAAAAAAATGAGCAATAATATTGAAGGGTGCGTACATATACCCTGTAAAGACTTCACTGCTTAAATATCACTAATAAATATAATAAAAAAAAAAATTTTTTTTACTTAAGTGTATATAATGTTAACATTTTGTACAACCTTATTTTGTTATTGATTGACAAGCGCAAGCGCAGTGCCAGATGAGTGACCTTTGTCACGCGCCACGCTTGTACACCCGCCGCGCCGTCAGCGCGATATCAGGCGCCCGCCCTTATAGTAAAAATATTAATTTCTCAGCTACCTATTACTAATGAAAAAAACAGTTATCACCAAACATGTAGGCTGCTCAAATTTTATTGCTTATTTTTTCCAGGTTGTAGGTATATGCAGTTATTATTTAAAAAAGCAAGACGTTGAATAATAGATTTCCTTTTATCGGCCTCCTCTCCGCTTATTAGTTAATTACGACACATCTCCACTCATCTCCGCCTCTCTCTCTGCTTTATACATATTTATTTATTTTCAAATAACATGATCTATTTTTAACCGACTTCAAGAAAGGGGGAGGTTTCTTAATTCGACCGCATATATATATTTTTTTTATGTGTGTTCGCGGATAACTTCGTCGTTTATGAACCGATTTTGATGATTTTGTTTTTGTTGGAAAGGAGATATCCCAAGAGTGGTACCATGATAAGGAAACCAGGATCTGATGATGGTATCCCAGAGAAATTGAGGGGAACCTTCGAAAATCGTAGTGGCGACTAGTGCGTTTGTTAATTTTTTTTAACCGACTTCAAAAAAGGAGGAGGTATCTTAATTCGACCGTATATTTTTATGTTCGCGGATAACTTCGTCGTTTATGAACCGATTTTGTTGATTCTTTTTTGTTGGAAAGGAGATATTCCAAGGATGGTACCATAATAAGGAAACCAGGATCTGATGATAGCATTCCAGAGAAATTGAGGAGAACCTTCGAAAATCGTAGTGGCGACTAGTAAGTTTGTTAATTTTTTTACTAAATGCTTTAAAGCACTACTGTTTAATTAAGGTCTGGAGTCGATCTGGTGATGGAGCCAAAATACAGTCGAGGGAACTCCTCAACGATTTACAGCAATTACCTGGTGTTTGGGCTTGATTAATTTGTATTGATGAGAACTTTACACCTAGATGAGTTGTGATTGTCATTAGGGTTCTGATGATGGAGACGTAGGACAGTCCAGGAAACTCCTTAACGTTTTACAGTAGCTACCTTGTGTTTGGACTTAATTCATTTCTATTGATGAGAACTTTGCACTCATATGGGTTATAAGTGCCATTACAGGTCTGATGATGGAGACCATAGATAGTCGAGGGAATTCCTCAACGATTTACAGCAGTTACCTTTTGTTGGGATTACTTCATACGATTCAGTATGTCGAAATGTTCAGTTCATACAAAAATAATACCTCATTAAGATTGAAGTTTTACACAGGAATACCACTACCTACTAGGCCGTCGTTTCCTCATCCGAGAAGCATCCAGCCGACCACCAACCACCCGTCTTCAATTAGACTTTCTATAAAACTATATGCGTATGTAGGTAACTAATAATATGATTTCAATTATTTCTTGCTTTTTAGAGCTGTTTTACTTTTTTTAGTTTCCTGTTTTTTTTTTGTTAGTAACAATTTAACTTATGACTATATTAGAACAGTATAATAGCTGTTATAGCTTTGGTGGCTGTCGGGCCTTTGACACATGCTTTCCAAGGTAGTTTTGTGTATTCAAATATCAGATATTATAACTTTTTACTCTAATTATGAATGCCAAGAATAAAATATATATTATCCAGTTCACAACCTGAACAGTAATTCACCTTTCAAAAAGACGAGAAAGAGTCATTTGTTAAAGGCGTAGAGGTTGGTGGTGATTTTTCTATTGCATAGCAATTTTTGCTAATTACTTTTAAACTGGGCTGGTGCGTGTTGGAAACACATTAATAAAGGAATGCCCACTTTATTTGCTCGTTACTTTACGGTGGAGAATCATTCGGTAAATTTATTTTTGGGTGTTTAAGGAACGTTAGAATATTTTTATGAAATGAAACTACTTTTACGGATCTATTCACGTTTATTTTACACATAGGATTTAATGTTTCTCCTGACATTTCGAACTCTTTGCAGGGTCCGTGGTTACAGGGAAACTGAGGTGTTGGTCATCTCATAATTATTTAATTATTAATTTTTGTCATACCTATAGAGCTAGCTAAGCTAGCCAAGTCGACTTAGAACAAGCCGTACATACCATAAAAAATATTAAAAACTGCAACTTTACCCCATAATTAATTTGTCGGGAATCGTGCCCTAATAGCACAAAAATGCGATTAACTATTAGTTAAAAATAATTTATTTTTCCACAGGTCAATCCGGACGAAAATAGGCTGCCCGTAGTTTCACATTCATCCCCATGTAAGTGCATAATTTATTTCAAAATTTTTATTTAATATATTTGTAAACTAAATGGTACATAGATCATGTTAACAATATTATAGTGTCCAATTAGTCACCCTGTACAGTTATATCAGATTATTTTTTTATTTTTTTTTGAAGAAAGTTTGCTGATTGTCTTAGTTGGACTTTCTTTTGGGGGCGGCGAGAAACTTAAAGGGTTCCTCAAGCCGTGTGAATCGAATCACCTTCGGAGGTTTTCTAGAGGGAGACTATTTGTCATAATTGGACATTAGTCGTTAGTCGTGCCGTAGTCCGAAGGGTTCGGTTTGGATCGGAGACAGATTATTAATATTCACAAATGAGTATATACTAATTCACAGAAAATATCTATATCGCGATTAGCACACAACATGAACAGCGCCATCTAGTGACGCGCGGATGGAACTATTCCCTAGTTACAATGTTAGGCTGCTTTTACTTTCTAAACAATTTATATTTAAACTATAAAAAAAGATGTTCAAAAAAAAAGAATGACAGAATTCAACCGGATTAACCAAGAAATCGTTATATTGTATACAGTATCGCATAGCTAAATTGTACTGAACCCAATCTGAGAATCTGAAACTCATGCGTTATGGAAATTAAGGCAACGAAGAGATACCTGTAGATAGGCTTTTAATACCTGAAATGAGTTGCTTATTATTATCGATGACACACAACTCCTGTCCAAATTCAATTCGTAGGTATCGTATCTATCGAAACCAGAGCAAAAGAGATGGCGACAACAAACGGCTTGGCTATAAATTATAAGGTCGTCAAAATTTACTAAAATCAGTTACAGTCTTGAAACACGAGCACAATCAGTCTCAGTTAAATAACTTATTTGAGTAGCATGAATGTACTAAATTATTTCAAAGAAACACCAAGAATAGTTTACGATAATATCAATGTATACCATTTTTAGTACACTACTTTGTTAAACATGAATTTAGCTCAGTGTCCATTACATATTTATTTCAATAAGTTTGGTTGATTGATTTTGTTGTTTTAAGGTTGAAACAATCAACTATTCAATCGTAACTTTTGAAAGCTTCTATAATGCAAACGATCGCGGTGAGCCTCTTCAGAATCCATTAAAGCTACTAGAGATACAGCAACATCCACCTAAAGTACATCAAAGCGGGGGCTATGGCCCTGATAAAATATTCAAAATCCCCGGACGTTACGTTCCGTTACGTTCGTCTGTCTGACATCGCCCGTAAACAGTTTCAAGGGCGAAAGAATAACATTCAGAATGGCTCCCTTTAATGTAATTTCTGTATTATGTATTTTATTTGTAAACTTTCATTTGCTTATTGTAATATTTGATTTCAGTTTTTAGCTCCGACAAAGTGGATAAGGGCGATTCTGTAAGTATTGTAACATTATGTATAATTGTTATAATATTATAAAAACACGTCGAGAATAAATTTTCATAGTCACTCTTTAATCATAACACTTCTAGGTTTTAGTGTAAGAACTTTTAAATTGGAGAATTAGTCCGACAATATTTATTCTTTTTATTTTTGCGATTTTCAATAAATATTTTTTATGTTAATAACAGAAAACCAAGTTGATTCAAGTACTTGAAAATTAAATAGTGTCTTAGAAACTCAATTTTATGTAAGTACATACATACTTATACTGTTATTATTTCAGATCGAATGAATCACGTTGTGAGTATTTTAAGTGTATTATACTAAGTGTAAGTGTGTTAATAACAGAAAACCAAGTTGATTCAAGTACTTGAAAATTAAATAGTGTCTTAGAAACTCAATTTTATGTAAGTGCATACATACTTATACTGTTATTATTTCAGATCGAATGAATCACGTTGTGAGTATTTTAAGTATAATACATAAAAATATTAGGCAGTATCAATCATCATCATCAGCCCATTTTATGTCCTCACTGCTGAAGAACGTGCATTCCCTATGGTTGGATAGTAGGGAGAACGAACCTCGAACCATAATATGTATGTAGTGTCTTCGCTCCAAAAGATGTCAAGCAAAAGCAAAGTCTAGATGCGAATGATAACAATACGTTTCGGTGACCTCTTTGGGGAAACCGAAGGTTTTGTCTGTGCCATTTAAAATGAAGTTATCAAGACGAATAACTACCGGAAATATATTATGAGGGACGGTACGGTTGACATCTGTCGGGCATGCCGCCGTCGTCCAGGAGAATCACTCCGACATATTATTTCTGGTTGTTCTCATCTTGCTAACGGAGAGTATTTGCACAGACACAACCAAGTAGCCAGAATAATTCACCAGCAACTTGTTCTTGGATATGGTCTTGTTGAATCGGAGGTGCCGTACTATAAGTACGCACTTGCGCCAGTACTCGAAAATGGTCATGCAACGCTCTATTGGGATCGCTCTATCATTACGGACAGGACTATTGTTGCCAATAAGCCTGATATCGTGGTGGTCGACCGATCCCAGCGCCGGGCAATACTGGTTGATATCAGCATTCCTCATAAGGACCTCGTGAAAGCCGAGAAGAACAAACTCAGTGAGTACCTTGGCTTAACTCACGAGGTTACCGCCATGTGGGATGTGGATTCAACCATATTGTACCGATAGTCGTTTCGGCAAACGGTTTTAGCCAAGAGCCTCGATCAACACCTAGAGAGGCTCTCGCTGAAAGGTTGGGTCAAGGGTCAGATGCAAAAGGCAGTACTCCTTGACACGGCACGTATTGTCAGGAGGTTCCTCACTCTGCAGCCGTAACCACCAATAGCTTGGGTCTATCCGCGCTGCCGGTGGCAACCTAGGTTAAGTTTTTTAAAATATTTTATATTGTTAATATGTTTTTATATAAAATATTGTAAAAAAAATTCTTAAGATATATATTTAATAAAGAGAATAATAATAAGAAATCATTTATTTCAGGCAACACATAATGTACAAGATGATAAAAACACAAAGTGGCCCATATAATAAATACCTTACAGACTAACATACATACAATATAAAACAATTTTAGTAGATATATAACTTATAACTATGTTATTATATTAAGCACTAGCTTGTGCTGTTCCGGTGGTGTTGACGGGTAATCTTCCGCGGAAACGCCGGTACACCACGCCCTTCGGCCAGAAGTCTACCCTCATAAAAGTGTCGACCAGCTTGGTTGAAGCTGGATTGTGCCTCACTAGCCGTCCTAACCCTGTCTACCCGCAAGTTGGTTCTTTGCACACCATTTAAAGGTAAACGATGCGATTTGGTACCTAACCTGATTTCTCCAATATGGAGTAAGGACTCCATGTTGTTGGAAAGAGAAAATACGTGATTTTACATTTTGGTAATGCAACAAAGAAAAACGTGGCCAAATTTCTTTGATCGCCACACTTTACTAATAATAATAAGTTCGCAATATAATTTATTTGGTAGTATGACCATCTCTATTAATAGCGTTGCCTACTTATTCAAATTACAATTATTTACTTACAAACACATTTAGCGTGTGTAACAAAAATAAAACTTAATATGCTTATGTCAGTACGGAAGCTCGACACATTATTTAGCTTGAAACGGTGGTATTATCTGAGCAGGGGTCAGGTGGTGTAAATGCCACAATCCCTTCCGAGGGAGAAGGGAAACCCGAATCTCTGATGTACCCTACTTTAGGGTAGCTATTGTGTTTCCGCGTGACGTCAAACATGTTACTATAAACTTAATGCCGCTTAAGTTGACTTTGATTAAAGTGTCTAGATTTTTAAATCCTACATAACATTATAGTAGAGGATCCGCACTAAAAACGACCTTCGCCCATCTGTTTAATGGATGAATTATATTTTATATCAAATTTAATATATTAGAAAATATATCACGAGTGGGTTGTCTATGTCCAGCAGTGGACTGAGATAGGCCGATGATGATGATGATGATGATGATGGGTAGTCTAAAAAACTCCTGGCCAGACTAATAATTAAATATTGAAAAATGACTTTTTATTAAATATTGCACTCATGAGTTTAACCAATAAATTTAATACCAACCGAAAGTATGAAGCCTATATTATATACAAACGTTGGGTTGTCTCTTTTTTTCCTGGCATAACTACTGGGTTGGCAGGTATCAACAGGTAAATCGATAATAGTTATTTTCACCTATTTTTTAATAAATAAAACTTATATCAAAATGAGCGCTATTTAATTGCGAATACGATGTTATAGGGTTGTCAGTAAACAATCTGGCCTGAATGACGGTTGTCGAGTTTTGAAAGGTGAAAATTTTATGCGTGTTTGAACTCGTGACCAAGAGGTCCGAGCTAAATATCCCGTACGATAGAAGTGGACGCAGCGTTGTAGCTGAGCGCGACGTGACCGCCACCGCGGCTGAATTTTGCGACAAAGAGGTTTAAGCTAACTGGCCAGGAATTTTTTAGACAACCCACTCGAAAAATATATTCTAACTAGCTGCCCCCGGCGGACTTCGTACCGCTTTGACAGTTTCCATGACAACACTACAAACAAATCATTTTGTATTAGAAAAATTTCAAAAATCAAAAAAAATTTAGGGGTGGACCACCCTTAACATTTAGGGGATAAAAATAGATGTTGGCCGATTTTCATAGATACCGGATAAGCACAAAAAATTTCATCAAAATCGGTCAAGCCGTTTCGGAGGAGTATGGCAACGAAAACTGTGACACGAGAATTTTATATATTAGATTAAATTTTGATATAAAATACTTTTCATCCATTAAACAGATCGTTTCTAGTTCGGATCTAAGACTATTAGGCATTTTCGGAAGTGAAAGCTGATTTAAACAAAATAGAACGCCTCGGTGGCCGAATGGCAAAGCGCTTGGTCCGATACCTGAAGGTCCCGGGTTCAATTTGCAGGTCGGGCAAATTGTGTTTCGGATACATAGCCCGTTTTTGTGATCACCAACCCGCATTTGGCAAGCGTGGTGATTAAGCCATTACCCAGCAATTATAGTGATGACAGTTGATTTTAATGAGGCCTTTTCCCAGCAGTAGGACAGTTATTATAGGCTACTTACTTACATATGCAAAATACTATTTATTTTAGCCATAAACTCTTCAAGCTTGAACGTATACATTCTACGAAAACAATTAAAATGTAATGAAAACAAACACGAATCAAGAAACTTTTTTTTTTTTTGAGAGACATTGCTGATTGCCGCTGCGGCATTTTCAGCTTCACCGGGCTTTTTTGGGGGCGGCGAGGAACGTAAAGGGTCCCTCCAGCCGAGTGAAACGAATCACCTTCAGAGGTTATCTAGAGGGAACGGCATCGCGCACTAGTGCGCGTCCCCGTGCCCTACTAGATTCTCCGAAGGGTTCGGATCGGATCGGGGAGCGGAGCAACCCGAGGGCACCTCTAAAGGCACGGACCCCGGCTCGGGTTGACCGGGCCGTGGAGGAGGAGAGAAGCGCCCAGGTACATGTCTGTACCTGGTGTAGAGCGAGTGTGAACCGGTTCTTCGTACCCTTGTTCTACGAGTACGGTGTCTTGGGCCTAAACTGGTGTGCATATTTAGTGTATACTGTAAATGTGTGCTGTCATTTAGAGGATCGGGCGGGGGAATCAAGAAACATTTGAATGAAATCAAATATGGCTCTTGTAGCGGCTGGATATAGAAACTTTTTTACATTTGAAATTAAAATTCACAATGAAACCCTAGCCTAAACTAAACTAAATTAAAAATTCCCAGTAGTTATTATAAAAAATGAAAGTAACGATTTAATTACATATTCGAAAGTGTGTGGGCGAGATACGGCGCGCTGTGGAAGTTGTTATTTCTAACCATTATCATTTGACAATTTCTTGGGATATTTTTTTTTAAATATTTATTTTGCACAGATGTAGGTACTTAGTTGGAGAGCTACTTTTTATCCCGGACAATCACTAAGTTTTAGAGTTTTGCAATAATGACATCAGTGTCAACCCGAAGAAGTTGCTTCAAACTATTATTCTATTGAAATATCTAGGACTATTCCTAGGTGAACCTAGGAAGTCCTTTCAAGGTCGGGCAATAATTGTTTCGGATTTTTCGTTGCATAGCTCGGGTTTCTGATCACAAATCCGCAATTAGCAAGTGTTAAATCAATACCTATCAGTTGTAGCGATATCTTGATTTCAATTATATAAACTTTTCCCAACTGTGGGACACTATACACAGGCTTTTTACTCTAACTATAGTGACATAGAACGTTACATTTGGCATGTCATAGCTTTACATAGTGAAACATTATATCTAATAAAATGTTTGTGTTTATCTCAAGCAACAATGATAAGTTTAAGGGGAGCAAACCTGCATCAGTCCCCATAGATTGCCTTGACCGGTGACATATCGCGGCCAATTCTATGTAGGCTATTGTGTGTCCTGTGACAAAGAAGCTGCCAACAATAGGTGTGAGATACACAGCCGGGCAAGGTGCTATTCTGAACCATTACAGTTTTACAATAGAATACATTGTGATATTATTATAAATTATTAGCTGCGGATCGTGCTCAGTGGCGTGCACTTGGAGAGGCCTATGTTCAGTTCAGTATTGGACTAATATAGGCTGATGATGATGATGATGAAGATGATGTTAATAATGATAATGATAATAATATAACCGATCCCAACGCCGGGCAGTACTGGTTGATATCACCATACCTCATGATGAGAACCTCGTGAAAGCCGAGAAGGACAAGCTCAGTAAGTACCATGACTTGGCTCACGAGGTACGATGTGGGATGTGGATTCAACCATTATTGTACCGATAGTCGTTTTGGCAAACGGCTTTTTAGCCAAGAGCCTCGATCAACACCTAGAGAGGCTCTCGCTGAAAGGTGGGGTCAAGGGTCAGATGCAAAAGGCAGTACTCCTTGACACGGCACGTATTGTCAGGAGGTTCCTCACTCTGCAGCTCTAACCACCGATAGCTTGGGTCTATCCCCGCTGCTGGTGGCAACCTAGGTTAAGTTTTTTATAATATTTTATATTGTATGTATGTTTTTATATAAAATATTGTAAAAAATGTTTCTTAAAAAATATGTTTAATAAAGTGAATAATAAATAATAATAATAAAATAATAAACTTTCCTACACTCACACCAATTATCTAGCCCAAGAGAAGCTTCGTTATGAAACTCGTTAAATAGTTACTAGACAACGGATAAACATACATAAAATATTTAAATACATACTTATTATACATAGAAAACACCCAGACAAACAATAATTTCTAAATTGACTCGACCGGGGATCGAACCCGGGACCTCAGAGATGGCGACACCATGAAAACCTGTGTACAAACCACTTAACCAAGGAGGTCGTCAATGAGGATGATGGTGATTATTATTATTATTACAAACAGTTGGTAGACCACTACCAGTTTCCTAGAACATTACTTTTTATATCACTGAGCCGGTATACTAGCATTCGGCACATGGACGAGAGCGACATCATAAGACGGTTACGCACGCCCTCCCAAACCTGAAGCTTTAACTCTTAACTTCTTCTCAATCGGGCACTCTTGGCAGAGTGGTCGTGGCTGCCGATGGGCAGGGCTGCGGCTCGCTGTCGCTACTCGCTTCCAGGGTGGCCGCACGTCGCGCGATGCCTCTCCACTTCAATCGACTTTCTGCGTTTCTGCGTAAACTGAACTGCGGTCGACTACGTAGTCTTCCTAATAAGGTCGATCTAAAGAGTCGGAGAACGGCCTTCTGTGTGGCCTTATACTACAAGCCTCTCCATCAAGTCTTCGTTTCTGGAGATATGCCCAAAGATCTTCAGTGTTCGTAACTCGTAGCGTAGCGTCAATAGCCTATCTCGTATATGAAGCTCTTTAAAGATGGATAAATTGATGCGGAACGCCGTCCAGGGTATTTTTAACAAACGTCTCCAACATCACATCTTCAGTGCATCGATTTTGCGGCAGTCTTGAAGTCTTAGCGACCAGGTGTCAGCTCCATAGAGAAAGATTGGAAATACGAGGCTCTTCCTTAGACGGATCTTGGTGTTCTTGGTTATCCTCCTGTCTTTCCAAATCTTTCCTAACTGCCCTACTGCCAATCTGCTCATGACGCAACGGCGCTTGATCTCATCTTCGCATTCTCCAACGTTCGTCCTCCTCCAACTCTTATAACTTAATTACTATTATTATTACTAAAATACTAACTAATATACCTGACTAACTATAATTACTTAATCCTGCAACTTTTAACGCCAAGGCACTTACTTGAACGCCTTGTAATTTTACTAGATTAAGTACTCTTCAAATCGGAACTTGGCTTAAACACAATTCTATTTGGCGACCAAGAAAGGTATTGGAATGGTCGCCTTCTACCGATTGGTTGTATATTTATTTAAGTGTGTATGATATTTTATGTAAATTTGAGCACAAGAACTATGTAAATTATAAAATTTTACATTATTCTATTTAAACATTCAAAGAAAAATAACATATTTTTACAAAAACACAAATGTTGAAAACACATCCACAAGCAGGATTTGATCGCAACAAAATTTGCGTTAACACAACAAAAACATTTTAACGTATTTTTAGATAAATAATTTACGAAAAGAACTTTAATATTCTGATCGATTACAGCATTCAAAATATAACTTATTCATTCAACTTTACGACGACTACATAATATTAAGCTGATTAATCAAAAATGCTAAATCAGCTTACACCGCGTCAACCACGTCATTATTTACTGCACGTTTGAAAGCGTTAACTACGTCTTCGCCTCTCGTATCATTATTGTACATTTGCTATAACAAAGGGGCCTCCAACAAAAGGCGATGAGATTGGGTGGCTCACTCTCCTGAATTGGATTTTAGCTAAGGCTTTTGTGCGAACAAGCTCTATGTAATCGGGAAAGTTTGCATTTAAATAAGTTTTTGACAGGGATTTGGAGCTCGTATCTCTTAATTGCATTGTTTAATTGTGTACCTGCCCTCTTTGAAGTTTTAATGTTGTCTAAAAGAATCCATTTGATCAAACAGAATTTGCTTTGTATAGACACGATCAAACAAAATTTGACATTATTATCACAAAGTACCTATCGATATTGTAGCCGTTCACAGATAAGTATCTAATTATTATAAATTAACTGCCTCTCCGTCTCAGACATAAAGCACATAAAGGTCTCGAGTTTGATAATCAGCATAGGTACTATTGTACTATAATGTTATTGGTTAGTGATAGGGCTTGTACTAAGTGTGCCTGACTAGCAACTATAACCCTTTTAACCGCCTCTGTGGTCTAGTGGCTAAGACCACCGGTTTAGACCCAGAGGTCCCGGGTTCGATTCCCAGCGGGGGGTATAGGTATGTTTGTGTACTCTTGTTATTATCTTATCCGCCTGGCTAGCTACCACCATCTTATCTAAATAAGTCGCCATAACATTAATGTTTGTAGCATTGTTATGTTCCGGCAGCTAGTGATAAGATAGCCAGTGCCTCACTAGTTGAGGGTGAAGTGTGCTTCCATCATTGGCTTTATTATTTATTATTAACATCAGGTGAGATCAAGGCTTACTGTGCTTAAAAAAAAAAGAAACCCCTTATAAGTCGGGCACCATAACAATAATGTTAGTAGCATTGTTGTATTTTGACAGTTAGAGATAAGATAATAGTTTCGCAGTTGTGAAGATTCCGGGAAAAGTACGGTTCCATTTTCGGCCTTATCAGACGAGATGAAGACCAAACGCCTTTCTGTTGAGAAATAAAAAATATATAAGTTGTGTTTGTAAATATCGTGTTTGGTTTCTCAGCTTTGTGTTTTTTTTATTTAGTCTTGGTCCATTGAAATTATAAGGCGCTTTTTCTAATTGGAGAAGAGAGCATTAGAGTTAAAGGAGAATCACTAGTGCAGCGCCAAATGTGAGTGTGAATAGGGCCGTCGTATTTTCGCAGATGTGTAAATTTCACGCTAATACGAACTTCAGTTTTCTTTGCCGCGCCCTATAATGTAATACAACATGTGCCGACGCGTGCTGTTCTATGTGAATTGTACTTTACAAAATTTAGTCTCTTTAATTTCTTGACTCGTAATTATTTCGTAAGATATTTGTTAGTTCAAGCTCTCGTTATGATATTAAAGCTTCTATCTTTAGAACCCAGAAGTGTTTGAAGCTATTAGTAGTAGTTTAAAATATATTGAAGACTGACGATGAAGAATGAACTTGTGCAAATACTTAAAGTATTTTCTGTTTTCAGACATTGCAAGGGTTCTGCAAATGCGGCTTAGGTGAGATCTCACAAATACTGGAGACGACTCCAGAGCTGAGAGGTCTCCCTGGACCTCAAGGGCCGACAGGTGCTGATGGAACCACGGGGTCTCCTGGAAAAACGGTGGGTGGTTATAATAATCGTAAAGTTACCATGGAAATGAGATACGTCGGCAAGTGTGACATTCACTGTTGTTATACAGTGCGGTTTGTTAACGGTATGGGGAATTCCAAAAGCTTTAGAGATACAGAGAAACTATCTTACTTTACTTACTGTACTGCGTTGGCTGGACCCGAAGTGGATCTTGGCTTCCGACACGAGATTTTGCCACTCTGATCTGTCCTCAGCCGCCTCTCGCCAGTCCGGCCGTTGGAGGTGACTAAGATCCTTCTCAACCTGGTCTATCCAGCGATACCTGGAGCGTCCCACCGGGCGCTTCGCGGTTGATCGGCCCAGGTATATGCTCTCTTCGCAGCCCGATCCGACTCCATTCTCTCAACGTGGCTAAGCTAGCGCAGTCTAGCCGACTTTGTCTCGCCTATTATGTTCGGCTCGGCTACGAGCTGAATTGAAATCGGACCATTTTATTATTCTCTGTGTCGGTTTCGTAACTGTAGTCTTTTTTACGTGGGCGGGGTGCACCGCACATACCCCAACGTGCCGGAGGATCACACCTTACTTTGGTCAGCGAGCCCATCGGACTTGGTCGGTAGCTAGCTGGGCTGTGCTACCGACCGTTCCCCCATCCGCCACCCGGGGGACGCTCCATTACGCCGTGAGGGCCAGCGCATGGGGGTTGGGTGAAACTATCTTAGGAACCCTAATTTTTTAGCTGAAAATAATTTTGGTGTGAGGTTTACATTTTTTTTAAATTGCGTATTGACTGTTTTATGTTAGAATAATTACATTGTATTAGAAGGTAAATATCGGAGCAGCAGAAGTTCGTCAATTTTTTAAAAATGTTTTCACATAAAATTTGTACCTACGTATTAATAAGTACTTAACGTTAATAAAACTAACGCAATCGATGTTTAAAATGGTCTTAATATTGCTGTATAAACTCGATCATATTATTATGTTCCCAGTTTAAAAAAACACACACTGTATATCCTTATGTAGCTGTTAATAAGTCCCTAGCATTTTACGCGTCTCTGGTGTGACTACCTCCAAAATCGGAGGCTTTACGTGTTGACGGCAACTTTCAGGAATAAAAACTGTGATCAATATTACACTTGATTCAAAAGTACAGACGCAACATCAACCTATCCAAAACTGTCAAATGTCTTCAGTTAATTTTTATACACATTATATTACATAAAAGTCAGTATAAAAATAATGTGTATTGAACACATTATATTTATACTAACAACTTAAAAGCTATTTCGGTTGCTCCCAGTTGCTTAGCCGCATATCAATTCTGTAGCGATAAAGCACCTCACACTTGTATCTAATATATATTTTTTGCCCACGACTTTACGTATTCGTAACTAATAGTACCAAACTCATTACATTTTGCTTACATAGGGTCTCCATAAACACAATATTGACACGTAATGTTGCCTTAGATGGCCTCTTGGGAAATATCCCGTTCTCCCCGCGCCGCAGAACATTTTTCAAAGGAATATACGAATTATATGCCACCACAAATTGCTCGGCTTACATACCTACTGTACCCGACATTGTTCCGACAATTTAACTTAAATTTATTGATGCACCCAAATAAAATATCGTAGGTACATTTATTTAACTACACAGTCCTTTTTTAAATAAGGTTTTATTATGATTGGCTGAACAATACTCGTCATATTGTAGCGATGTGACCAACTCATTTATTATAGCCATAACTTGGTTTCGATGATGGTGGATTTTGCCCAGCAATGGGACAGTATAGGCTAATTATTTACTTACTTTTCAAGTACATATAAATCTCTGTATGTAATTATGTACAAATCCTGTCATTGTTGTTTTTAAACTTTATTTGCTGAAAATATTATAATTATGATACATTTTACTCAACTTTGTGCTTATGCAAATTTTCATCTGTTTAGGGTCAAATGGGAGACCCCGGCCCTCCAGGTTCAATAGGACCCAAAGGAGATCGTGGTGAAAGAGGTGATCAGGGCTCGTCTGGACCCGAAGGACAACCGGGTCCTAAAGGTGAACCAGGTCTGGACGGAATCCAAGGACCACAGGGACCATCTGGACCACCAGGGCCGGCAAGTCCTGTACCCTCTGCTTTGTTGGTAAGTATTCATAGTCAGATGTGTGTATTGATGTCATAGTGCGGGTGGAGTGAGACCGCCCGCGTCACTTGGCAGTTGACCGTACAAGCGAACGGACGTGGTCACGCTACACACTTGCCCAGAAGCTAAGAGTAGTTCATTATAATCTTTAAAATAGAGAACACTACGAGACTCCATTTTTGAACTGCAGCTCAAGAGGGAAAGGAATGCAAAAAAAACCTTCTTTAATGCAGTCGCGGAGTACGATTGTGACCACTCTAATATCTAATTCTACTCCAAGTAGCATTGTTTCGCAATGATATATTCTGATTTAAAGGGTATTAATTAGTTCCTGTGAAATTACAAAGCCTGAAAGCATAAACATAATGTATGTTCGTTAGCCAGCTCAGTAACATAAAAAGGATGAAATACAGAAGTATATTGGAGCGCGAGACGATTGAAGGGTTATTGAACTAAATTCTTTCTGTTTCATGACCGTACTTAATCGAAGTGAGGGCACTTAGCGTATGAGGTTTGGTGAAGGGGTTAGCAGAATTGTTATGTTTACGTTAACATTAAATTAATATAAAAACTAGTTGTCAGTCTTCATATAGTTCGGGTCCTGGTTTGTTTATGTTCAAAATTTCATCCAAATCCGTTCAGTCGTACTCAAGTTAGCGATGCGCTTACAACGAACAGCATTTGATTTTTATTGAAGGACATCTCTGAAATTCTTACATAATATTATTATACTCGTAGTTATGATGTCTATTTCAATTGCTGTATCATTTAAACCAAATAAAGTCGTTGGCAAAGACAAGTTTAAACATATTTATGATATTTAATAAGCCTTTTCATCTTTATAATTAGCGGTAACAAGTAATTTTGTATTTGACGGTTCCTTTATATTTCTTTAATTACCTACGTACCTCTTTTTGAAGTACATTTGCTATTAATACTATACTACTACACTATATTCTCAATGTCCTATGTTATTTAATTTTGTTAACTGTTATAAGAAATGTCATAAAAACAAAACATGAAAATCTTATTTAAAGTATCCTAACAAGTGTCTTATAATAACAATTGTAGACACAAGAGTACTTAATATATATCAACAGGAATCAACGGTTCTTTACGGATCCGGAAATGGTGGATTACCAGGTCCTCAGGGAGAGAGAGGTCAAATGGGGCTACCTGGACCCCAAGGGGAAAGAGGCTACTCTGGAAATAAAGGAGAGAGGGGTTTACATGGACCCAAAGGCGACAAAGGAGAGAGAGTAAGTTAATATCGTGATCAAACATTTTCTGATCTTATTAAGTTAATTTTCTCATTATATAAAAGTTTAGAATAACTATAAGATCCTTTCCACCAACCCAAACAACAATATCGAAGTTGGTGATGTGATAATAGAAATGCGTGTAACCTAATATCCAAATATAAACCAATTGTAATAGAAAAGTCTGTCCCCTATGGAAGGAAAAACAAATAACTCAGAAAACACATCCTGCTAAGGGAATTTCGGGGGCCAAAACTAACAAAATCAAAGTGAAATCTCGTAGACCGTCACTAATTTTGTAGACGCACGGATAATAAACGAGACCCAATGCAATAAGCGCCCTCTTTGACCCTCGTAACGTAGTGTTACGTTACCTTTGGCCCTAACATTTTAAGTTGTTACAGGGCTATATAGGTCTAAGAGGTCCACATGGCGCGAAAGGGGAGAGGGGTCCGCTGGGGCGCGACGGCACGCCGGGGCTCCCCGGCGCCCATGGCCGACCAGCCGAAAAGGGTGAAAAAGGTAACAAACTAACTCAAGCATAAAATTTTATGTTTCACTATGACCCTTATTTATACTGGGGAAACGCGTTCACAAGATTTTAGGGCTTCATAGTAACGATTTGAAAAATCTTTATTCCTTCGCACTGGACCTTTGTACGCCTTTTACTGCACGCTTGGTTTTATTTATTATGGACGTTTCTATTTACGCTAGTTATTTTCTGTTTCTGTATTGTTTCGATCTAGTTTCCGTTGTTTATACTTCTGTGATGGTATGTATAAAATAACTACGTATGGAGACCGTGACAATAGAGACTGATACATCAAACTATCATACAGTTTTAAGTTATACAGTTGCACTTTCCTTGTCTGACTTTGTTATTTGAATGTTCTTATTAATATTTGTAATGTTTTGTTTGAAGGTGCAAGAGGTCTTCCGGGCTTACCAGGCCCTCCAATGACTGCTGTGGCAGAAAATACGATTTCAACCGATGTACTACAAAATGGTGAGTATCAAAATTGTACAGTCAGAAACAAAAGTTGCTAATCACCAATATATTTTATTGTTCTCATTTAAAAATTATGTTGTTTTAACCAAATACGGATAAACTTTATGTTGGCTTTCATTTGACAATTTAATCTTCAATTATCAACACAAGAAAATGTTTTTTTTTGTTATTAACTCAAACAGCGCAGATTGTGTTTTTAAATAATGTCACTGTTATCAAAAACTCAAAAACAGAGAATGAAAAAATCAGTCTTAAAAGGCAAATAGATCATAGATCCATTTGAAGTATTTTGTTTCAAACAGAACTTAAAGCTATCATTTTCCACTGAGTTCAGATTATTTTAATGTAAGCTACCAAATGAAATATGAATTTATAAAACACGTAGAACTTTGCTTTGCTTTTGTTTATGACAATTATGTTCAAGTTTAATTATAACACGCATTTGAGGCGTAACAGAATGCTGACGTGAAATTTTGTTCATAATTACTGCGTTCATTAGTTTACTTATATTATATCGCATGGTTTCAGTAATAATTTCTCTACGTCTTGAATTCTCGCAGTGAACCTTATTTTAGAATAATGCTGTGTAATTATAACAAAACAAAAACATTTTATAAATAGCTTGCCTACTTCTTAACTGATCTTTAGTATTTGTAAAAATATTATGATCAGATGTTAGTGACGGTAGTTGTTGACATTGAATTGGCGCCTTTGGCTTTAAAAGTAAAAAAGTAAATAGTGTTGAATAATTTCGGCGGGCTGGTTAGAACCACGATAGCTCAATTGGAAGAGCACCTGACCCGGTATGTCAGAAGGGTGCAGGTTCAAATCCTGCTCGTGGACATTTTTGCAACATTGTATTCTTGTAATTTGTTTCGCAACAAAATTTTAATTATCGCATTAAATTTATATAAACAAAACAAAAACATTTTAATAATGCTGTTACGATAAACGTCTTAATTATTCTTAATTTAACTTATGAACCTCCTCGCAGATTGATGGGGGCTAATCATGGAGGCACCAAAAAATAAAATAGCATCGCTACATAATATAAAACAAAGTCGCTTCCCGCTGTCTGTCTGTCCCTATGTATGCTTAGATCTTTAAAACTACGCAACGGATTTGGATGAAGTTTTTTAATAGATAGAGTGATTCAAGAGGAAAGTACATATGTATAATACATGCATATAATTGGACCCGGTAGGTGGCACTGCTTTAGAGTTCCATAGGATATGGGTATTTACCTAAGCGGACGAAGTCGCGAACGGGCCGCTAGTGTCTTATAAACGACAAAACGAGGGTCATAATAATCGTCATTTCGCTTTTGGATTCGCACGCGTGATGTATTCGAGATTATAAATAGTATATTGCACACGGGCCGGTTTTCTTTATTTATTATGATACTAATAGACAGTTGATACATATTATGTAAGATTTCCTTATATGTTAGCCTTATAATTGGTGTAAATGTTTTTAATTATTAAGATCGCGTTTAAAAAGAAAAGATAATACTTGTCTTTTACTGTCAACTTTTTCCTTTACACATTAAAGTACTTCCTCATTTACTTATTATGTTTATTTGGTAGCTTACCACCTTACCAGCATTGCAGTTAGCTTACAAGTAAGTCGTTATAAGATACACTAGTTGTTGCCCGCGACTTCATTCGCGAAGACTAAAGTAAAAAAAAAAAGTAAAAAAAAAGATCATTAAAATCCATTCAGTAGTTTTTACGTGAAAGAGTTCCATCCATACTTACAAACTTTCGCGATTATTAGTAGGATTAAACAAACGGTTCGTCCCTCTCCGACAATGATAAATGTTTTCTGTGCTGTAAATAACGCGGATCCTTTCTTAAAACAAAGGAAAAACAAAACACAAATAATATGTGAGAGTACATACTCTCACATATTATATGACATTATATGACATATTTTATAATATAAATAGTTAGAATAATTTTCAAAGAGAATACTTGCGTTTCGACTTATAATCTCAGTCACCGAGCAGAAATCTTATACCAAAACTTATTACAAAAAATGTTATCAATTTCACGAGCCCTAATTCCAACGTTATACAGCAGTTTCGGATTTTAAACAGTAATTTATAATCATGACAGACCCAAAAGCCCCTAATAACTATCCACTATTTTATGGCTTTTTCATAGCCGTACCTGAATATAAATGACGTTGTATTGATATTGGCAGCCGCTCGCGACGTACAGAAGGCAGCGAAAGGGGAAAGGGGAGAGAAAGGAGACAAGGTAATCACTTCGGTGTTTGATGTAAACAAAATAGGTGTAAGATTATCCAAAACATTTCTGTTTTAAATCGGCTTTGTGTGTGTTTTTTTTTTGAGCTTACTTACATTGCCTTTTAACCTTTAGCTACCGAGGTTGGGTCGAAGAGACCGTAATATGACGTTGAGTTTTATTAGGAAATAATGATTTTAGTACATATAGAATAAAAAAATCAATTTTGTTTGTTGAAAAAAAAATCGATAAGCACTTTGAGGTAAAAACGAGCAATAGAAAACCCACCACGACGCCGCGACTTCACAGGCCCCACGACGGTACTAAAGGTCAACCGCCTCCCCATTCTAGGGTTTTATCAGATTTTAGAGCTAAAGTTGACCATTGTTTTATAACTATTAGCACGTTAATGTTGTAATAGAATTGACATGGTAAATTGTTGGGTTTTTGGTTTTTTTTTATAGATTTTTAGAATTGGTAGGTACATGGTCTTTTCTCCGATTGGTTGCTTGAGAGCTAGTTCTAAGGACGTCTGGTTATCTACCGACTTATCATTTATGCTTATCGCTAAATAACTACGTTACTTTGTTTGTCTTACAACATTCTACCTATCGCTACATAAATTAGGAATAGAGACCAATTACTTTTCTGTGGTGAAATATATAGAAAAACGAGATGACGTCGAGTCTGCTTCTTTTTAAGTTAGCTTATTTCGTCCCACTGCTGGACAAAGGTCTCCCCCAAACTTTTCCACTTTTCTTGATTTCTAATGATTTCCCACAATCCCTCTGTAAAGGCATCGAACTCCTTCCTCAAACCAATTTATATGAACAATTTTATTTTAGTTTCTAAATATTGTGCCTGTAACAATACCGCTTTTATATCTACAGGGCGAAAAAGGAACAAGAGGTATAGAAGGCCCTCAAGGATTTCCCGGGAACGACGGTAAGCCAGGAGAGCGGGGTGACATCGGCCCGTCCGGGTTACCCGGGACCCAGGGAGTACTTGGCCCATCTGGATCGAAAGGCGATAAGGGCGAAACGGGCCCCCCTGGTCCTGTCGCTATATCTAGAGACGAAGCTTTAATTTTAACTAAGGTACGTACCTTCAAGTTTTTTTTATAATAAAATTAGTTACGCACCATAAGCCTACCGTTATTTGTTATGACGTCTTCTTTTGCGAGCTTATATTTCAGACTGAAATGAGCAGCATGCAGTGCCCTTGTACTACATTTGTTTACAAAATATTTTTTAATTGTTTGCGTAGATGAACTTCATATCAATTCAATATCTTGCGTAGATATACTGTATCATTGTGTTTATTTTAGGGTGATAAAGGCGAAACAGGACCTCGGGGTAAACGAGGACATCCAGGACCACCTGGTCCTAGAGGCCCACCCGGTCTCCCTGGTCCGCCTGGTACACCGGGTACAAACGGTGTCACTGGCGATATTGGATTACCAGGATGGACAGTAAGTTCAATACTAATACATTTTGGAATTTGATTACTTAGATGATTTTATTGTCTTCATTAATTGGTTATCGCAAAGAATAATCGTTTTGGGGTTTGTATTATCTAAATAAGAATCATATCTAAATATAAACCTTTTAGGGTCCACCAGGAGCTACAGGACAACCTGGACCTCAGGGTCAGAAAGGAGAAAAGGGAGATGCCGGTCTAAATCTTCACAACTTAGATAAAGTAAGAAACTTTAATATTGTCAAAGTAGTTACTTACTAAGTTGTTTAAAAGTGCTAATTGCTGTACTAAAGCAGATTTCAATAATTATAAAATATAGCGTAAAAAAATTATTTTTGAATTAATTATATCTCTATAATTTATAATTAATAAATTCAGCTTTACTGCAGGAATAAACACTTAAAAAAACCGTTGGATAGATGTCACTGCTGCCGCTAAAAAGCAGTCAAAATCAAAGTAGTAAAAAATTCAGTGCTTACGTCGTCAGCCTTCCCGGTAGCATAATGGTCAGTGCAGCCGCCCGGATTGCGGAAGATCCCAGTTCGATTCCTGTCTGGGTCGAGTAGGCATTTAATTTTTCACTATATTTTATAATTATTTAGTTACTTGCTATTTCGTACTGTTTCCGTACATCATGTCTGTAATCAAACTGTTGTTTAATGACTTGAATTTTCAGTTTACGCATAGGCAATGTCAAAGTAGGTAGGAAGAATAAAAAATTTATTGTATACTAGATAGTAATGATTCATAATAGATGACAAATGGTGAATGATATTCCCTTTAATCTACTTGTTTTCAGTAAAGATGTACAACTCTATTGAGTCATGAAGTAACTATTTTCTATTAATTACTTTTAAGTATGTTTATACACAACCCCGATAAAATCCGAGCCGCAATTTTTATAATCCGAACGTTATAAAAATTGACAATATTTAGTATTTGTTTCCAAATAGATAAAAGGAGAGAAAGGCGATCGGGGCTACGATGGTACCCCGGGCGTCCCGGGTAAGGATGGACCCCGGGGTCCAGCGGGCCCCCCTGGTAGTCCCGCAGCAAATGTGAAGCATGTCCCAGTGCCGGGGCCTCCCGGGCCACCGGGTCCGCCAGGCCCACCCGGCTTTTACCCCAATGAAGTTCCCGATACGTTGACAGATACGCCCGGGATCAATAGACGAGAACCGGGCACAGGTGAGAAATATGCAGTTTATTTTATTCGTTTTGAAAGGCGTTGTTGTCAGTGCAGATAACAGCAGTAATTTGGTATTTTACACAGAAAAAGTATTATAAATTGAAATAAAATCAGTTTACGGATCTACTCAAGTTTGTTTTACACATTAATTTAATTTAATGTTTATCGAAGATTCAAACCCTTTGCAGGATCTGTGGTATCTGTCTTTCAGTTTAGCAAAAAGTTCAAAACGTCAGGACAAACATTAAATGAAATTAATGTGTTTCATTTCAATGTTCAATATTAATTAGTAATAATTTTATTAATTCTAATATCAATCTTACTAAATTACGTCTACTATACATTAGCCGATAACATATAATTATGTCAGCGGCTTATTAAATCAGATATCCTCGTAACTTTTCCACAGAGTACATACAGTACACTATTTATTAAAGTAGTTATATTTTCATTAAATTTGCTTTGAAATTTCTTAAGTTTATGAACGAGTTCATTAAAAAGTTTCAAGTCTGTGTTTAAATAGCTTCTTATGTTATTCTTTTTTTTGTCCTCAACAGGCAAACCAAGAGATCCTTTACAGATTCTGAGAAGTTTAAACCACCTGGTCAACTATCGACAAGAGCCATATGGTAAGATTTTGTTCTTTTTGTTATGAAGACGAAATGAAAACGATCAAAACTCCCAAGAAAAAGCCGAGTAATTTTTCAAAGCTGATAGGTCCTAGGCATGAATTATTTTCTTCAGCGAACAACTGTTTATTTTATACAAATTTTACAATTATTATACAGGTTTTATAGATCCGTTAGCAGACAACCCAGAATTTGATGACGATGAAGATGGTCGAGCCATTGTTGGAACTATAATATTCAAGACAACAGAATCATTGATAAAAGTAAGTGATCCCTTCATTCCAAATCCCAAATTTCCCTGTAACACTAAGTTAACCAAAAGTTAGGGTTAAAGATTATATGCAATCCCTAAACATTTGAAAACCTTTGGTTTTTGCATGTGTATCAGATTAAATAATTACGTTTGCTACTATTGTTCATAATGTGGTAAAAATATAAATCATTAGTGAAAATTAATCTAATAATAAAGACCATACAACTGATATTGTTAGTGAAATTGAATTCAATAGACAAAATCTCGTAGTTCAAAGATCGGTTGGTTTCTATAATCATGATAAAAACCAATTCCTTAATTCAGAATTTCTAATTGCAATACTATCGGAACCTCGTCTTATTTCTTCTATAAAAATAACACGTCGTGTAATTTAGGTTGATAGGGTCTTAAAGCCCCAAAAATAATGAACGAACGTCTGAGGGGTTAAAATTGGTAGACTCTACCCGTATTCTGGAAAAGGGTGACGTAGATTATCCACATACACCCAAAGTAAACAGGCGCGCGGTAATGCAAAAAAAATAAGGTCGTAGGTACGTAGCATGTGTAGTAAATATAAATGTTTTTTTTTATGTACAGCTCGGCGCAAACACTCCGCTAGGAACGTTAGCATACGTCATACAGGAACAAGCGCTACTTGTCAGGGTCAACAACGGTTGGCAGTACGTAGCAGTAAGTATTAAAGACTACCTATGTCATTAAAAACACACTTTTGTACATACAAAATATAAATGTTTTTATATAAATAAAATAAAAACACCTCGATTCTGCTATTCTGCTATCCTAATGTCAAAATCATGGTCCCGACAAACTATTGCGACTTTGACGACGACTTGAGTCTCAGTGATGTAACAAGTTGGTAGTAGTGTGCATGTTTGGGTTGCGATCGTGATAGTTAAGCTACTTTCGAAATGTCTGATTCGTGGATGGGTGACCGGCGGTAGGCACGACAAGCCATTGGTCCAAGCCAGGCCAAGCCCACAAGACCGATATTTATATTAGATTATGATTAGGTGATGACTGATGTTGGTCTTAAAAATATAAATAAAACATTTAAATGGAAAAGCTTGGAAACTAAAAAAATCACTTTAAGTTCTATGTGACTTTATTTGAATCAAAAACAACTTACGTAATATTTAAATTTTGAATTTTTTAAGTATCTAACAGATTATAACGCACTTATATACTGAGACTAAAATTATTAAAGAGAAAACTTTTTACTCCGCAACATGTCCTAACAAGTATACCTACTTGAAAAAAAAACAGTTTGACTCCTTCTGGGAATAACAAACCTCCTTAGCTTTTTCAGAGTTATTTAAATGTAACTTAGCTATTCTTTATCCCGACGGGACCTAACTTTGAACAAGATAAAACGTATACTGAGTCGTTATCTTATGCGTACCCTATTTGGACTTGTTATGCTTATCTTGGTATATAAATAAGTTGTCAAAGGGATGTTTACTAATATTTAATCCGTCATCTGCCGTAAATACAGACACAATGCGGCGCTGATCAGCGCTCGCGCACATAAAAGGTTAAACCGTTTCATTTACCAATGAGAATTTGTGAATATTGTAGTTTAGAGCTTGTACGAGTATATCACAAAAAACTCGAATAATTTAAAAAGAATATTTAAACTTATTATTTAAGTATGTAATTTTTTATCTTTTTTTAGATGGGCTCCCTTTTAGCTATCCACACCCCACCAATCAACAGCCCTACTAGAATACCATTACAGAACATTCTAGAAACGTCTAGTTTAGTTCATCATAAGAACCCAGCTGTAGAAGGCCCAGTGGTGAGTTGGATATATTTTATTATCATACCTACCTACAATATAAATCTCTAAGTAAATTAAGTCTACTGTATAAAAGCACAATGAGCTCCATTACACATTTCGAAGATCTGTCTAACTTATAATAAAGTTCAAGTTTATAGAGACAGAATTATGTTTTGACAAATAAATAAATAAAATTAGTGCTAATTAATCAAAATATTTATTATTTTATTTTATTAATATCATATAATTACAACATATTTTTTTTTAATTCAAATTGTTCGAAATAATTCTTCTGGCGATCCTGTAGGCTTAGCCAAAGTAACAATTAGAATTACGATAGCGAAGTTCGAAAATAATAAAATGTATGGGATTGACATAAGCCGCGTTAAATCACGTGGTCAATCTTATGTCAATCCCATACATTTTATTCTTTTCGAACTTCGCTATCGTTTTCTTAATGTTACTTTGGCTACCGCCCCTGGCTAGGTACTACTGGCCAATTGTTTTCTAGACATTAAAAAAAGCTTCAATGTATTTTAATTAAATGCATTCGTTTTATTCACAGAAAAAAGCATGACTATTTCTCTATCTCTCCCCTTATTTCTTTTTGAATCTGCATTTGTCCGTACCTCTCGCAATCCGAGCGTAATTGATTGTCTCTTGCACTGTCTAGCTAAGGCTCGCGGCACTGAACGAGCCCCACACGGGAGATTTACATGGGATGAGCAGCACCAACTACGAGTGCAGGCGGCAGGCTCAGAGGGCCAACATGGACGGCAACTTCCGAGCCTTCATATCAACCAGGTATGTTTTAATTCCTAGTATAAATGGAAACAGCGTTCGACTAGTGTTCGTCGAAAAAAAATATAATCATAAAATTTCATTGTAATTTTGCTGGATGACAGTTAGGAAGCCGGTGGTCTTTGATCAATTGTATGTAGGTATCAGAAACAGAAACAAACATTTATTGACCACAAGCACCAATTATTATATAACACAGAAGATACACATGAGAAAAAATAATAAGGCGGAAACAAATGAAAGCATAAAATTTAAAGTTAAATTAGATTACGTGCATGTGGCCAATTAGGTCCCAACACAGCTTGTGCTGCAACAAGGTGCAAGCCGCTGCAGCGCTGGTATTCTGGTGGGACCCTGGCAACTTGGAACTTGGCACAAGAGTCTCAATGGCAGTGCTCCTCGAAAAACAAATATACAAAAATTTAATTTATAGTATAAATGCCAGTGTTCCTCGAAAAACAAATATGTATTTTGCAGAAGGTGGTCTGGATTCAAGTGTTGCTCAAGTAAAAAAATACGTTGCTGACCCCTATGTTTAATGAATAAAGGGGGATAGTGTCGATCACTGGTACCACTACCCTATTCATTCATCTTGTCTGTTATAGATAGAATAAATAATACATTTATGATAAAAACTGCTGGTTCAGTTAGCAAACCACGTGCAATCTCAAATACCTCATACATGACTCAAAACAGCAAAAAACAATCGATTCAAAAAGGAAAACAAAGAAAGTTGATGATGGTGGTTAGTGGATGGTGATTTACCACTGTGCGTTTTCTACGCAACTTCTTACGTTTCTATAGAACCTTAAACCTTGAACGGTTCTTAGAACTAACTTACAGCGGCGTTACCTATTCCCGGACAGTTACGTCTTTGGGATCTTCTAGAAAGGAGCTCACCTTTTCCTCAGAAACCGGCAACGCATCTGCGATTCCTCTGGTGTTGCGGGTGTCTATGGGTGGTGGTGATTGCTTCAGATAACCCGGTGGGTTGTTTGCCACCTCTTACCTACATTAAAAAAATTACATAACCTTCGAAATATTATCATGCTATTTTTAAAGGGTTATTATTTTAGGGTTATTATATTACCTATTTGATTATAACAGCTTTAATGAATTTAAATTTAAGTGTTATTAAAATGTTACGTAATCTACCATAAAAAAATATGAGCAACTAAAATTCGGAGAAGGTTTAATGATATTATAAGACCGGCTATTGAACGTTAATTATGAGCCAACTTCCTAAACTTCTTCATTAGCGGCATTTTACTATTCTTCCAATGAAATTTTGGAAGTACTTTAAATTAACGATTTAAAGTAATTTAATGAGGTTTCCAGTGAATCTAATATTAATGAATGTTTTAAAACTGTTTGCAATTCAGGAGATTTTGCTATGATTCGATTACATATGTAACGCTTTGTTTTCTCAATTGTACAACTTTAAATTGAAATGAAAATTTTATATAGAATTTTACTTAGATATTATTTATTCTAATGTATAGAACCTTTTGCAAGGTCCATAGACATAGACAGATTCTGCAAAAGGGTTCGTTAGAATATATTAAACATGTAATATAACGGTTAGTTCATTTGTGTTAATTTTTTTTTAAACACATTAAAATATTATTTCATCTTCAGAATTTCATTCCTTCATAATTAGGTCGAGGATCTCGATTGCGCAGTAGTTAACGCGCTCGGTCTGCGATTGCTGAAGTTAAGCAACTTTCACTAAGGCCGGTCATTGGATAGGTGGCCAACGGCTTTACGTACCTTCCAAAGCACGGAGGAGCTCAAGATAATAATTATTTGATCACCCTTCCGATGATCGGCCTTTGCAAAGGTTACTTAACTTTAACAATCGCAGAGCAAGATCGTTCACGACAGCGCGAGTTCTTAAAACTAAATTAAAGAAGTATATTTGAAGAAATAAAGTCCTCCTCGAAACGAACTTTTGCACTCAGTGGATTCAGACCAGCGACTTTTACGCCACTCTGGCTAATATCACACCCGCAGCAAGATTTGTGGCCCCTGTAGATTATCTGAACCCTCATGCTTACCTGGGACTTACCCTTGTAACTTTTGATAAACGACATTGCGCAATCGATTACATGAATTAGATACCGAATCGGAGGGATTGCAAGATATTTATACTTAAAGGTTTCTTTAGTATTAACTTTTGTGGATTTAGGGTTCAATGTAAGGTTTTTAACCTATGGTTTACAGGTCAAGGTACGCCTATGTAAAAGTAAAGGCGATACGATACATAAATTTGTAGACCATTTCATTGGATATTAAAATTTTTTAGTATCCAAAGAATCCAGAGCGTAACCAAATCAATTCAAAGCCAACCAACTATTAATTATACAAGAAACTCACTCCAGATTTTACACAGTGACAACGTATACTAGGACCTACCTACTAATCATTTATTTAATTAATTAACACGGTAAATAACTAAAATGAATGGATAGCTATAAAAAGACCTTAACGGTTCAGCCGAACGTGGTTATCATCATCATCATCATCAGCTCATTTTTATGTCTCAACTGCTGGAGAACGAGCCTTCCCTACGGATGGATATTGAGAACGAGCCGTAAACCACCACGCGGGCCCGATGTTGGTGGTGATTGGTGGTTGTTAACGGTTGCTAATGCAGCCGACTTTACGTGCCTTCCGAAGCACGGAGGAGCTCGAGACGATACATTTTTGGTCACCCACCCGATGACCGGCCTTTGCGAAAGTTGTTTAACCACATCACTTGCAAAACGGGTGCGTTAACTAGTGCGCCATTAAGCTCCTCCGAATGGGGTGCTCTGGTTGAATTGAAACCATGATTGCATCCCCGTAGCTACGTTAGACTTGTAGCGAAAGGAGGCGAAAGTGAGAAGGTGGACTGTATTAAGGAATAGAAGGCCAACTAAAACATACAATCATAATTAAAAGAATAAAAAAAATATGACATAAAACATACGTCAGCAACCACGATGACAATCACAGAGGCAAAATCAAAACAAAAAAATGACAGAAAAATAGAAAAAGTATAAAACCTACAAAGAAGTTACTCCGTAATAAGACTACTGACGTCTTAGAGCATTAAACCATTAATGCTCTAAGACTGACGTGAATCCAATCGCGCAAAAGCGTATGAGCTTTTTGGAGGCGGTAATGGGACTATTGTGTCAGCAGCACATTTATAAAAATATTTTAAATAACAATAACGTCTATATTGTTACTGAAGTAGCCCACAATGTCCATCAATTGTAATTGATTTTATTAATATAGGCATTTTCTCAGTAGTAGAATAGTTATATGCTTTTTACTAAAACCCTTTTACTAATACTCGGATTTGTTATGATGTACTAATTGTTTTTTTGTCCGCAGAGTTCAATCAATGGACTCCATAGTAAACTGGGTGAACCGTGACACACCAGTGGTCAACACGAGGGGGGATGTCCTCTTCAACTCCTGGGCTGAAATGTTCGATGGGTCAGGAGCTCTGTTCGCTCATGCCCCGAGAATATTCAGCTTCGGCGGCCAGAACGTGCTCATGGATCCTGCATGGTAAGTTTCTTTGTTTTCGTAATAGGAGTTTGAAATCTTAATGTCTGGATTCAGACGTCGTTGGTTGTAAGTACCATTCTGGTTTTCTTAGGTGTCCTAAATCAAAATATGGCTTATAGAAATAAGAATTATAATTAATAAAATATGTGTTTAGTAAAATTACAAAGGTAAAAAGTTACCCAGACGAATGGGAAAATGTAAAATAGTATTAAGTTAAATATAAGTAATTACCCTGTGAAAATAATAGGGGTTAAAGTATGAAATTGCCGTTTTATTGTATTAGGTACTTCGAATTGACATATAGAACCTTCATGGTTTGAGATTTTTGAGTGAAATTTTTTTCATATGGTACCTATGAAGTTCTTCTTTTAAAAAATGTGCAACATTCGATTATCGACTTTCAGTTGTTTTTTTATTCAGCTTAGACAAGAAAGATGGATACTTCGAAAAGTAGAGTTATTTTTGAATACGAGTTCCGACGCGGAACTAACGCGTCAGAAACAGCTTGCAATATCAATGTTGCGGTTGGAGAGGGGACTGCTAATGAACGCACCGTGCGATTTTGGTTTAAACGCTTTCGTGATGGAAACTAGGAAACTACCCAGGAACTAGCGGCATGGTTTAACGTTACCTTACCAACAATATTGACTCATTTGCGTCAAATCAATAAAATAAAAAAATATGAGAAATGGGTGCCTCATGATTTGACTGATCTGCAGAAAGAAACGCGTGTTGAAACTTGTGTTGCCTTGTTGAATCGATACAGAAATGAAAGAATATTTGATCGAATTGTGACATGTGATGAAAAGTGGATTCTTTACGATAACCGTAAGCGAGAAATGCAATGGCTGACCCCAGGTCAAACGCCGCAACAGTGTCCTAAAGCAAAGCTTACCAATAAAAAGGTAATAGTAACTGTTTGGTGGTCTCAGCATGGTGTTATTTACTATAGCTTTCTCCGATCTGGTCAAGCAATAACGGCAGATGTCTACTGTGCCGAACTTCGAACAATGATAGCAAAACTAGCAGTGAAACAGCCCCGACTCATGAATCGATCTTCACCATTATTGCTCCATGATAACGCGAGACCAGCATCATACAGCACGAGAAACCGTTTTATCTCTACAGGAACTGCAATTAGAAACCATTCGTCACCCTCCGTATTCGCCAGACCTTGCTCCAACGGACCATTTTTTTCGTGGTTTGGACAATTTTCTACGTGATAAAAAGTTTTCTTCTCAGGAGGCAGTACAAAATGCTTTCACATAGTTTGTCGAAGCTAGATCACGAGAGTTCTATCACAAAGGCATAAATGACCTTCCTATTAGATGGCAGCAATGTATCGATAATAATGGTAATTATTTTGATTAAATAAATATGTTAAATTAAAAAAAACGAATTTCATTTTTTCAGTACAAATTGGCAATTTCATACTTTAACCCCTAATATAAATGCCTCCCATATTTCAATATTAAAAAACACTGCTGAAAAACGTAATACCCTAAGTACTTTAAATAAAGTAAACATTAATGAAGCTAGTTAGATTTTAGTAAAATTAAAAGCAGACCACCCACTGCTTGGATTGAAAGACTGATGGATGAATGAGTAGTATGTTGAATGAAAGTGCGAGAAGAATAATAGAGAGTACTGGCATGAAAGAGGTAGTAATACTAAGATGTCTGATTATGTTGAAGGAAGAAAACAAAACAAAAAAAAAACTATATATGGCCGCTTTGCCAAAGCAATGGGGATGCGTTAGATTACACAGTATTTAAAATTAAAACCATTTTAAACATTATAGTTTTTAAATTAATAATAAATTATAATACAACAATGTAATTAGGGAAATATTCCTATGTTCAGAACTGACTGATGTTTAGCATTTTTAAAGATAAACTTAATCGGTGGGCCATAGTTTTTATACTACTACTTGCAAAAACTTTCAAACATTTCAAGAGCCACATGGAATATTCCAAAGCTTTTATCTTCCAAATTGCCGCGACTTTACAAAAACATTCAAATATTTCGTGAGCCACTTAGAGTTTTCAAAAGCTTTCATCTCAAAGGCAGCCAAATTTCGTTTGCTATCATTACATGTAAATGGCGCAATGCTCTAGGCCCACGAAGGCGGTATGGGACGGAGCCAGCTTCAACGGCGAGCCGGCGTTGGACGCGTACTGCGACGGCACAGCGGCAGTCCGGACAGATTCGAACTATTGAATAAAATTATCCTATTTTCAGGATGTACTGTTGTTTATATATTTTTAGGAATATACTTATTTTGTAAGCCTTAGTTTTGATAATACAATAGAACTAGCAAAACCTTTCAAATATCACAAGATCCACATCATTTTTCAAAGCTTTCATCCTCCAAATACGACTTTACAAAAACCTTCAAAAATTTGTAAACTACAAGAATTTTCCAAACCTTTCATCTCAAAGGCTGCCAAATTTCAGTTACTATCAATACGTACATGTGAATGGCGCAATGCTCTAGGCCCACGAAGGCAGTATGGCACGGAGCCAGCCCCAACGGCGAGCCAGCGATGGACGCGTACTGCGACGCCTGGCACAGCGGCAGTCCGGACAAATTCGGGCTCGCTTCATCGCTGCACTCCAACAAACTGTTGGACCAAGAGACGTGAGTCGATAGCTTTATTTTAGACAGACTTAGTACTTGAGCCTTTTTATATTTCGACATCCCATACAAATTACAAAGTATATAAAAAAAAAATTTTTTTCGAAACTATTAGTTGGTAAATTTTTGTGAAACTTTCTATGCGTAAGGAAAAGACAAGATGTAAATAGTTAGTAGAAAGATTTAAGTAAAAGCGTTATGTTCAACTAAATTTATGCGTTTAAAAGAACACTATGGAAAGTTTCAAATCACATAAAATAATAACTGATTTACATAAATGCCAAATAGCTGATGTTTTCTAAGTATGTTGTGTCTCGTCGTTATGATTTATTCGTATCGACCCACAAACTATATACATAAAAAGAGTTGTATTAAAATTGTTATCATTAATGTGTATCAAACATACATTTTTTTATACGTCCCAAAAGAAAAATAAAATGTATTAAGTTTTTAAAAAACTTTAAATTCCTTGACATTGTTGTAATTTCTTCTTTTTCTTCTACTTCTCATTATATTTTATATTTTTTATAAGAGTTGGTATATAATCTAAGACTTTCATTTGAAAGGTATCTTTAACTATCAGTACCGTAAAAATAGACTTTATAGCATAAATGAACATAACATTTCCATTGTCATACTTTTAAGCGCTTCGATCTCGAATCATTACACTGAATAACATTTGCCGTATCACTCTTTATGAAAAATACCGTAACAGCCGTAACAGATAGTTTATGACAACTGAAATGTAGACCGACATTTGCATAAAAATGCGGTCGGCAGCATTTCGAATCTAAAACAATGAATATTCCTCGGCCACCATTACTTTACTTTTGCCGGAAATTCAAAATGTTTCCATATACGGTCTATAATTATAATATTATAGTGTTGCTTTCAGGAAAAGTATAATATTATGGAAATCTTTACAAAATCTTTTGTAGGGTTTTCTTAGGAAGACTGACTGTTTATAGATTTAACGATTGTCCATCCGGTATTAATTATAAATAGTTTAATAACGTCCCAAACAGCAACACACAATTTTAACGTATAGTAAAGTGTGACACTAAAATATATCCGCTCAACATAATATAGGTACAGAAACCAAATACTTTATACAGTTTCAGGCTTCCAAAAATTACATAATATTATATTCATAAGCATAATAAAATTATTGTACCCACCTATGACTGTATAGTCTTAAGACGTTTAACTGAACGTAAATTAGTTATATGGGTGTAGATGACTTATTTGGCTAACCGTACAATTAGTTATCGTTGGGCTACGATTTACGCAGCGTGCGTTTTCTCTGATCATTGTGTTTTTTCTATAGCCGTTGATTAACCGCGTCGCAAGACACCTGTGCTTGTAACTCAAACTAAACATTTTGTTTTAGATACTCATGCAGCAGTAGATTGATCGTCCTCTGTGTGGAAACCGCACCTGTAAATACAGTTAGAAGAAAAAAACGATCCAAGTAAGTACCTACTAGTATTTCTGCTAAAAGGGTATTTTGTTCGAAAATGTTTATAAATCTGCTTTGTGTTCACTGAAAGTTTTTCACAAAATTGAAAAAGAAAAATGTTAAGCTGATCGTTTATTTCTTGGAAAGTAATTGAGGTGTAAACTTCTAAATTGCTGATGTTAAAATTTTTATAATAACTAAAAAGCAATTTAAAAAGATGTGCAATACTTATCGACTGGACCGCAAAGAAAAAAGGTCGGTTAGAAAATCTTCAATATCTTCAAAAGCACCTAGCTTTATGAAATAAAGACTAAATTAAAGAATATTTAATGCCACATATATAATTGTATATGAAACCTTTTATTTATTTTTGATAATTGTGTAAAAAACTGAAAATTTTACATAATGGTCTTTTTTAATTTAGTACCAAAAAATTAAAATCAATTATTTCGCATATGTTTTAGTTTTGACATAAAAATGCTATAAATATGGTGTCTCTGCTTTATACATTTTATTGTTCTGAAATCATCATGTCGTTAACCCGTGAAGAATGTACCAGGATCCTGACAATGTTTGAAGATGGGCGCAGTCAGTGATATTCAGCGAGAACTGTTGGTGTGAATCTACAGTTCAGCGAGTACTCCAGCGTTTCCATGAAACTGGATCCAATCTTCGAAGACCCGGAACAGGCCGAACTAGGTGCACGACGGCGCGGGAGAATTGCTTTATGGTGTCAACAGAAATAGCTTTCTTGCGGCTATTGAAGTTAAGAATCATCATTTACGAGCTGGAGGAAATAATCTGAGTACGGATACAGTAAGATCTGGTCTGGCTGAAGCACATTTAAAGCAATTAAGTCCTGCAAATGGCCCAAAACTAGAAAAACACCACATAAACTCAAGGTAGAATTATGGTAGAGAAAACGAGAATAAGACTCTGGATGACTGGTCAAAAGTTATGTTTTCAGACGAGTCTAGATTCTGTTTACACAAGGATGATGGGAGAAAAAGAGTGTACAGAAGGCCGGGAGAGCGCTATAATCAAGCCTGTATAGAAGAAAAAGTACCATTCGGTGAAGGCTCTGTTCACGTTTGGGCTGCCATTTCTTCCGAAAGCCGCAGTGGAGATAGAAAATGGCACTTTAACTGTAGTAAGATAATTGTCACTGAAATTCTAAAATGACTACGTTGGTCCATTTTTAGTGGACATGGGCGAGAATGCCATTTTTATGCAGGACAATGCCCGTCTGCATACAGCTTAGATAGTGTTTGACTATTTTTAAGAAGTCGGTATCACACACATGGATTGGCCAGGACGCAGCCCCGTTTTAAACCCCATTGAGCATGCATGGGACGAACTGGGACGAAGTGTACGTTAGCGGAATCGGCCGCCAGTCACGCTACGTGAAATTAAAGAAGCTCTAATAGAGGAATGGCAGAATATTCCGCAGCATCGTCTCAAAACCTAGTAGAAAGTATGCCAAATCGCATAACAGCAGTATTTCGAGCTCGCGGAGGCAACACAAAGTACTAAAATGCGTGAAAACGGTACATCTGTAAGCGATCTACATTTACGAAAGAACTGGAAAAACTACACATTTTTATTTATTTTTACATTTATAAAAAATAAAAAGCTTGAATAAATTTTTCTTTTTTTCATTGAAGCAAATTAAAATCTCTCACTTAAATTTAGTTTTTATTACATAAAGATAGGTCAGGTACTTTTGAATATATTGAAAATTTTCTAACCGACCTATTTTCTTTGCGGTCCAGTGTAATTAATATTTAAAGTAGATAGGTATGTTTTCGTTGATTTTCGATAGTTCAAAACAGTTGCGTCTAAGATAAACTAAGGCACTCCGCAGACAAAGCAACTTTGATCTCCGTTTTGCGGCAATAGGCAACTTGCAACTACCTGTTTCTACATAACTTATTGAAATTGCGTAGACACAGTGACTCTAGTTGCGTGTTTAGATGATCGTCAACAGATTAGTTACTGCACTCGATGATAGAATCAGTTTCAAATTGCCTCAACTTGTAAAAGGCAAGTTTGACCTAGTTGCGACAATTTGCTGGTTTCCCCAACTTTTACCTGACTGACCATATATTTGAAAATGTTTAACTATTTAGAATTGCAGTATTCGTCAACTAGGCCTTTGTGTAGCTGCAACTGACAACACTTAACAAAAATAATTTAAAAAGTTGATAGAATGTTCAACTACATATTTTGATTGTTATAGCTACTAAAGATACTCTGTCCGCGGAGCGACTTACAATTAAAATCATCAATATTAATAATGCTCTGCTTTACAAAAAATTAAAACCAATTATAGTTTACAGTACTATTAGGCTAATGTAAAAAAATATATTCGTTTATGTGGCGCATTTTGATTATTCCAGTCATAGCTAGGCGGTTTCATCGATTTGAATAAGTGTTGTATTTGACGAGCGAGCCGAGCGATTGTGCCAGTGATGTTCTGGCACATCACTTGCTTTTGTTTGGCCAACACTAATATTGCCTAGTGACCACAAGTTTTGTCTAGTCAAAACTAGTTTTACCTTATCGAAACTAGTTTTTTTTAAATAAAGATTTTTGCTTTAACCTTATAATTTTTTTTGCTCTGGTCCCTTGTAACCTAGGGTCGGTGCAAAATATCTGCTTTTAGCTACAATATTATTGTGTAACATTTTTATTATATTTTGTGGCAGGTATCGAGCAGAATCCCACACGCCAATAGATAAAGAAGAAGAACATAACGAAACTAGTATAACGTTATAAACATTGAAAATAGGTATTTTAATTGTAAGAAAACTTGTGAAGACTGTAAATAATTTGTAATAATGTAATGTATCGTTTCGTAAAGCAAGTTTCCAGTGGAACATATCGACAATATATTTCTAAAACAACTTAATATACCCTCGCTTCATAATAATGTCATATTTTCCTGGCTACGAAGTGTAATTATATAATATAATTCCAACCTCTTTTGATATCAGATGTTCAATTTGAATACCCATAGGTTTAACTATTCACTGTAAAAAAGTAGCTGTTATTTACTATATAAACTTCCTTGTTTTAAATATATAATTTAAAAAAAAATCTTTTTGTATTGTCAATGATTTAATGTATTATTATTCCCCATTGCTAACTTAATGAATAACCTCATTTAGTTATGATGTTGTCATTTTAAAGTAAAAATTACTGAAGAAAATGTTTTTTTTTAACTATTTTTATTTCATACACTTAATAGGCATGTAAAATATATATTATGTATTTTGTTGCTATAAGACATATTGTCAACAAACGAAAAGTTATGGAGAATACATATGAATACATATTACATTTACTTAGCAAGGAAAACCATGACATTCGTAAATAACAACCTTGTATCTAGTTTTGTACATATCGGGCTTCAATTCAACTTTCTTATTGGCATCAAACTGTTTACAAACATGTCATCCAAAAAAACAACTTTATATGATTTGTCACGATAATACCTTTCATATTTGATGATATGCATGTACACACAGCTGATGGTAACTTACTAATCTTTAACATATCAAGGTAATACAAAACTGATATTCTTTGTAATTTATTGTAAATATAAAATTCTACATAGTTTAATAATTAAATTGAAACTCAAATAAAAATGTATGTCGATTGACGTCATTTTAATATGTAAACCATTGAATATTTTTGTTTCGTTTGAATAGCTGTATTACTGATCACCGACTAAAGCTAATAAAACAAGCGGTTTTCTTTGTTTTTTTTGTCTCGTTCTCAGATCGTTTTTCAAAGACGAGAGAAAAGAAAGATCTAATATTTAGTTTTGTAGTTTGTTTACTAAATTGTTTTTGCTGATGTGTAATAAATATTGTAAGTTCTCTACTGAAGAGGATGAATGTATATAATATGCTAACTACAAAATACATATTATTAATTAAAGTTTAATAAAATTCGGAATATTTTGTTATTTCCTACTTTATATTAATTGGGACATGTTGTAAGCGCTCAATCAATTTGGATAATATTTATCTTAGTTTTCTCTGAAAATGCTTCTCTTTTCCATTATTTATATGATTTAGGTCCGTTTAAGAATTTCAATTGTCAAAACTGTCATTGGTGAATGAGGGAAGTGTGGGGAGCAAAACTAATAGAAAAATGATATTTTCAGTTTTGTTAATATTTTAGACTCTAAATCGAACCCCTGTATTTTTGTAT
Organism: Eudonia truncicolella; assembly: GCA_949315975.1. Classification (NCBI taxonomy): domain Eukaryota; kingdom Metazoa; phylum Arthropoda; class Insecta; order Lepidoptera; family Crambidae; genus Eudonia; species Eudonia truncicolella. The sequence continues at coordinate 12,275,221 of OX438837.1, read as the reverse complement.
CTAGAATTAGTTCTTATCCTGCTTGAAGGGTCATTGTGTATCTGTCAGTCATTTATTACTTTTAAAGGACCTCAGCGTGCGTGAGCAGCTATAATAAATGATGAGCAGGATTAAACTACACCCAGGTTAGAATTCGGATGCAGTTCATCCCACATGGTATAAGCCTCGATTTTAATAAGTCCGAAGACAACGCTGACCTGCGCCAATGTATTTCTAGTTCCAATATCACGACAGTGTCTAGCGTCCAGGTGTTTTTCTATTCAGTATATTCAGTCTCCATTTGGTGACTATCTGGCGCGTATAGCGCAAAAAACCTGTTAGTGTTCAAAAGTTTGAACTCTGGGTATGCAGATTTTTCGCTCGCTATTTTAGGTGGCAAATGAAAACACATATAGGCTTCTACGTTCGACTTTTCCATTGTAAATACATAGGCATAGAGTTACTAAAAAGCATATTTTTTGTAGAAACTGAATATAGCATTTGGAAGATCGTTTTTTGTTTCTTATTGTTGTTTTGGATTGTTCAAATCCGTTTCAGTGGGACTTGGCCAGTCGCTTTTATTCAAGTGCTATATTCAGTTTCGATAAAATTATTTCATCGTAATTGTAGAATAATAATTTAAAACATTTTATTATTGTTTGTAACGCGATAGACGAATTGGGTTGTAATTTTGAATACAATAACTATTGAGGCCTAAACAAAATAGTTCGTAATAATTTATTATTTTAAGTTAATTTGCTTTATGGCTTAGTGTAAGTCATGTATCTGTGATAGTTTTTTTTTAATTTATTTCTATTCAACCGAACTTAACTGAATATTGGTTGTTTTGTTATGTATAATTGTTATTGAATGTATAGTTCGCATAATGACAGCATATCGAATGTAAACTAATATTTAAGAACCTTGTAATTTTTCATTGTTAATAAAAAGGCGCTAGGTAAAATTTTATTGTACTTCTCAAGTACTGATTGTTTTGGAAATAAAAGAAACATTTTTTAAGGTTGGTGTTTTCTTAAATTTTTATTTAGGTATTAGCGGCCCGTTCCTGCTTCGCACGGGTGGATTTTTTTTATATAGCCTATGATACTCAGCGCTAATGTAGCATCCAAATGGTGAAAGATTTTTTTAATTCGGTACAATAGAGAGTGGTTTGTATGGTAAATTGAAAATTGTTGTTTTTACTATTTTTCTCGTATTTTTTACGTTGTTTCTCTCCATAAGAACCTTCCTCAGACTTCATCAAACACAACAAAAAAAATTCCGCCGTTATCTAGTTTTGCGATTAGCAACACATTTAGCGATTTATTTATATTTATATAGATATATTTTTTTTAAATCCTAAAAGAGACCTTTTTGGTCTAGGTTGCTCCTTGTTACATGATGAATGAAAAGGTGCTAAATAATTTTTCACTTAGGGCATTAAAAAAATATAATTGGTATTGATCTGATTACTCAACTCAAGAATGGGTAATTCTAATTGTTGGAGCACAACGACGCTACTGTCTTTATTGTGGTTATGGCAGACTTAGATAATATAGGTAGGTAGCCTGACTAAAACGAAACAGATACCGAATAGTATAATGTTGCCTCCGCTGCGAATAGAAGACGGAATCTCTCGGTCTGACACCGATGATCTAACCACAAGACTACACAGGCAGTAAAAATGTGAACGAACCCGTTCCAGCGTACATGCGAGAGTCTACGCTTGTCATAAAGCCCAATAATGTTTCGTGACGATTTATGAAAGCTTTCAAAACATCAAACCGCTAGTCATGTTTTGCTCGTAAATTTATTTGGCCGCCGGAATACTAATTAATTTGGGCTGTCAAAATTATTTTGTTCAACAGTAGGTACAGGCACGAGAATTAAATGTACACACTTTTGACTAGTTTCGACTCTTATTCCATTGTGTTAAGAGCTACATATTAGTAATACTTATTATCACTAAATACTAGCAACTATTCAACAATACGTAGTACGCTACCTAACTATGAATGCTTGCTACGCTACGTTATATTTGCTAACTAAACCAAATTATAGACGTAGAGAAAACAATCAAAATATTATTAAAATTAATTGATTTATTAGCTAAAATAAACAGGTACACACGTCTGTACATCAGACTACCACAAACTGTCAAATTTCGTGAATAGACTTTGAACTTTATGGATATGCCATAGGCATATCCATCATACAATAAAAAGAAGGTATTGATGAGTACCACAAATATCATTAAATGTTGGGGACGCTACTACCCATTATCCTTTTTAGGGTTCCATATTCAACAAGGAACCCTTATAGTTTCGCTGAGTCCGTCTGTCTGTCTGTCTGGCCCCAGCCTAGCTCATAGACTCTTAGTTCTAGAAAGCTGTAATTTGGCATGGATATACATATTAATCACGCCGACAAAGTGGTGAATTAAAATATTGAAAAATATTTTTTTTTAGGTTTCCTCCCCTACACGTGAAGCCTGGATGTAATTTTTTTTCTTGTCTACCCCATAGTGTGGGGTATCGTTGGAAAGAAATTTAAAAATTATTGCGGGTTTGTAAAAACAGTTTTTAGTTTGAGGCATCCGGCCAAGTGCGTGTCGGGCCACGCGCAGTGTAGGGTTCTGTAGCCCATCTCAATAATGCGGACTCTGAGAAGAGGGCTTTTATGAACATTTATTTAACGATGGCTCATATACTTATATGTACATATATATATATACCGGTTACGGTACCTTATATACCACACATCTGACAACGTAATTTAAGTAGTTCCCAATGAGGAATTTGTACTGCACCAATTACATTTTATAAGTAGGTCGACTGTTACTTGTAAGCTTGTAAAGCCTATTTAGCTGTGATGGTTTTCCTTTTAACTTCGTCATATATACAACTACCGTGAACTTTTTCACGTATCCAAAAATAATCATTTGGCTGGCTGGGGGGGGGGACACTTGACTCAAACAAAATTTTGCACTTTAAAGCTTAATAGCTCACAAACGGATGCCTCAATCAAAAATGTTTTCACAAACCCGTTATATTTTTGAAAGTGCGATCCAACGACACCCCACACGTAAGGGTAAACATGAAAAAAAATTACATCCCCACTTCACGTGTAGAGGGTGTAACCTAAAAAAATATTAAAAAAAATTTACTTTACCGCTTTGTCGGCGTGATTAATATGTATATCCATGCCAAATTACAGCTTTCTAGTATTAAGAGCCTATGACCTAGACTGGGGTCAGACAGACATACGGACATGGCGAAACTATAAGGGTTTCTTGTTGAACCACAAAAATGATAAAAATTTGCAGTACACAGTTTGTAACTGTTTTTGCAGATGTTCAATTACTACTACTACTACTAAATGTTAGTAGTATTTACATGGTTAGATACTAAGATTGGCATAGGTTGTAGGCAGGATGTTGTAGGTGAGTTTGGTTAGCCACCACGGTCTTACCTTAGTCTGCCTTAAAAAAGGCGAACAAAAAATATGATCTCGTCTTTCGATTCCGAGGTGGTGCAGCATATTCCCATTTCAATAGGACCAGTGTAATTTTTTTAAATAGAAATTTCAGTAACATAATGTTGCATGAACAACGTTACGCCCATCGTATGTTTGGTCTTGACAACATGAAAAAGGCGTAAGGTTACAAGCCGATAATAAAAGTGAAGCGCTGGCAGCTCTGAGGTAATAAAAATTGGCTTGTTAAAGTGACAGTTATGTAGCAGATCCGATTTTTTTCTTCCATTTTTTTAAAATATTTATCTTATCAAATGATTTCGCTCCGCCAGATGTTAAGTGGAATTGGAGTCCAGACGCGAAGTCAAACTGCTGGCTCACATGGTGCCTCTTCACGTTTTAAGGACTTCATGTTACAAAAAGGAGGGAAAACGTGTGCTGGTGAAATATTCTAAGAGGTTATAAAAGGAGGAGGAAAGTCGATCTTGCTTATGCATAATACTATACAACCGTTGCTTTTTCTAAATTTAAAAGCTAGCATTTATGCATCATTTTGAACGTTAAGAGGCTAGTTACGTATACCTACTCCAAGCAGAGCGCTGATCCTGCAGTTTACGCCATCGCGACAGTCTGCAGCGCACCGCATGGAAACATATTAATTAGGTCAACTTGCCACGAGTTGCCGACGCTGCAATTTTATTAGTTATTGATTTATTGTAATTTCTGATCATTCATTATTCTCGCATCGAATAGATCACTAGGCTATTTAGACACTAAGTTTAATTGTAATTTTGAACCTTTAAATAAATTAGTGATATAATTTTTGGTTTTTTTTCGAACCTCCGGCTACAGCTAACGTAATTGGCGCAGTCGGTAGGATACTCGCGGGCCGGTTCGCGAACCTTAGGGAACTCTTTCGTAACGAAATCCGCGTTCGCGTGTCGCCCGGGCGGCTTCTAAGCCCCGCTACCGAGTATCCCGAATCTACGGACCTGCTGCAGACCTGAGGCTGAATCCAGACATCGATTCCAGAAGAAGAACCAGATATGCTGTATATGTAAGTACACTTGAATTGCTCTCGTGTTGCTTCCTTTATTCCTAGTTTTATAATTTCCAAAATTTTTCATCCACGTTCCTCTAAGTCCCGGGAACCTGTACCACGACAGGCTCGCCGGCAAAAGTTAGACTCCAATAGGGATTTAGATTTCTTAGACTTAGATATATCTATAAATAACCTAGCTAACATGGCTCATGACCCGGATACGATTTTTAAGGCTCTTCGCCTGGTACCGGAGTTCGATGGGAACCCTAATATATTAATACGTTTTATCAATATTTGCGATCGCATTGTAGCACAGTATTTAAGCACGGAACCTAGTAGTGAATTATCTAACCTGTGTTTGTTAAATGGGATATTAAATAAAATTTCTGGTAATGCTGCTTCTACTATTAATTCAAACGGTATCCCGGATAATTGGCTGGGAATAAGAACCGCTCTTATTAATAATTTCTCCGATCAACGCGACGAGACCGCTCTGTATAGCGATCTTTCTTTGGCTACGCAAGGCAGTAAGACGCCCCAGGAATTTTATGATCAATGCCAGACATTGTTTAGTACTATAATGACTTATGTTAGTTTGCACGAGCCCATAGCGTCTACAATAGAGGCAAAGCGCACCCTCTATAAGAAGGTTGCCATGCAAGCCTTTGTACGTGGTTTAAGGGAACCACTTGGGTCCCGCATTAGATGTATGCGCCCCCCGACTATAGAAAAGGCTCTTGAATATGTACAGGAGGAATTAAATGTCATTTATTTGCAGCAGCGCAGCGACGTACCTAAGGCTCAGCCTATTATTAAATCTTTAATTCCAGCTCAAACGCCAGCCTTACCAGCACACAGACCACAAACTTTACACATGCCGGTACCTAACTGGCCAGCTCCCATGGCACAGCGTGGTTACCAACCACCACCTCAAGCTTTTAAATTTAATTCATTTAATAATCAGTCTCAACAGCAGCGGCCCGGACCGAGTCGCACACAACAAATGTTCCGAGCGCTGCCACCGAATTATAATCCACACAGTAATGTCTTTCGCAACCCACAGAGATTTAGCAACCAGTACAACTCAACTCCTAGGCCAATGAGCGGAGTTCAACATTTTGCACCTAAAGTCTTACCACATACTATGATGACTGGACATGACTGGAGGAAGTCGGGAAACCCACCTCCAACTAATTACTTTAAGTCTCGCGAAATGAACATGAACGAATGTGCACCCTATGACGACTCTTATTACGCGACAGACTATTATACGGAACCCGATTACTATTACTATACAGACGATACAACTTACAATGACTATAATGTTAACTATGACTATAACACTACTGACGAAAATCAATTTACAGAAATGGCAGATTTATCTATACCTCAACCAGGTCCAAGTAACTCTGACATGAATCCGGATTTTCAACCGAGCGCGACATCAAAAAAGCCAAAATAGAATTAAATCTCCAAACGCAAAGACAGTTACCTTACATACAGATCATGGACCCACCGTTAAAACTCTTAATTGATACCGGTGCCAATCAGTCTTTTATCAGCCCAGAGGCTGTACAAAAGTATTATTCTGAGATTCCTCTTAACTATGACCCATTCGAAGTTACGAATGTGCATGCAACTACTAGAAATAACCACTCTATTACGTTGCCATGTTTTAGCGAGTTCACGGACACTGACCATATAAAATTATTCGTATATCGATTTCACGACTTTTTTGATGGACTTATAGGACTTGACTTACTTACCAGATGGGAGGCTAAAATTGACTTGAAAGACGGACTTTTGATAACTAAATCAACTTCTAACCCAATCAGAATGTACAACTCATGTAACGTAAATTTATATGAAGATATTATACCGGCTCATACTTCAAAACTAGTTAGAATTCCTACAGACTCTCCGGATGGAGAGGTTCTTATCAAAGAACAAGTGATCTGTAACTGTATCATTCTCGAATGTCTTACTACCGTTACCAACAATCGCGGATATATAGAGTTAGTGAATCCAACACCTAACGATATAATATTTTCATTAGACCGACCTGCGCACGCGGAGATATTTAACACCGAGTTTAGGCGTGATAATCAAACACAAACGCGAGTGCAAGATGTAATCTCTCGGTTAAGAACAGATCATCTTAACGAAGAGGAGAAAGCTAATCTCATTGCTCTTTGTTCTCAATATTCAGACGTATTTTATGTTGAAGGCGAGGCTCTTACTTTCACAAATAAAATAAAACACCGGATTAGGACCACAGACGAAGCACCTGTTCATACTAAAAACTATCGTTACCCTTTTATACATCGCCAAGAGGTTAGAGATCAGATAGCCAAAATGTTGGATCAGGGAATCATTAGACCTTCTGACTCCGCATGGAGTTCCCCGATATGGGTTGTACCTAAGAAAACAGACGCATCCGGCAAACAGAAATGGCGACTGGTAATAGACTTTCGGAAACTTAACGACAAGACTATCAATGACAAATATCCCATACCAAATATCAATGACGTCCTTGACAAGCTTGGTAGATGCCAATACTTCACTACACTTGACTTAGCAAGTGGGTTCTATCAGGTAGAAATGGACCCTCAGGATATCTCCAAGACTGGATTTAACGTTGAGCATGGACATTACGAATTTTTGCGTATGCCCATGGGATTAAAAAATTCACCGTCCACCTTCCAGCGAGTAATGGATAATGTCCTTAGGGGTCTTCAAAACGATATCTGCCTAGTTTATCTCGACGATATCGTCGTCTTCAGCACCTCGCTCCAGGAGCACGTCATTAACTTGGAGAGGGTTTGTCAAAGACTTAGAGAGTCCAATTTTAAGATCCAGATGGATAAATCTGAGTTCTTAAAACTCGAAACAGCTTATCTCGGACACATTATCAGTAGAGACGGCATCAAGCCCAATCCTGACAAAATCTCCGCTATTAAAAAGTACCCTATCCCAAAAACTCCTAAGGAGATAAAACAATTTATAGGACTTCTCGGTTATTACCGAAAATTCATTCCAGACTTTGCAAAGATCACAAAGCCTCTAACACAATGTCTAAAAAAGAGTCGTAAAATCACCTTCGATCCCGAGTACGTAAATAGTTTCGAAACATGCAAAACCCTACTAACAAATGATCCAATCCTTCAGTATCCCGATTTCAGCAAAGAATTCCTTCTGACCACAGACGCCTCCAACTTCGCTATTGGAGCCGTACTGTCCCAAGGTGCCGTAGGGTCCGATAAGCCTGTGTGCTATGCTTCTCGCACTCTTAATGAGAGTGAACAGAATTATAGCACCATCGAAAAAGAACTTTTGGCCATTGTCTGGGCCACCAAATACTTTAGACCATACCTCTTCGGACGTACTTTCAAAATACTGACTGATCATAAACCATTACAGTGGCTAATGAATTTGAAAGAACAGAACTCACGGCTGACCAGATGGCGACTTAAACTAAGCGAGTATGACTTCACGGTAGTGTACAAGAAAGGCAAAGCTAACACTAACGCCGACGCACTCTCTAGAGTTGAAATTCACAACGAGGAAATACAATCAGTCATCGATAGCCTTAAAGAGATTAGCTCACTAATAAACAACCCATCTGAAACGCCTCAAACAGTTAACAGGTCTTCAACCGCAACCGCACACACTAGTGACGAACATCCTATTCTAGAAGTACCAATCACAGATGAACCTCTCAACAAGTTTCATCGACAGTTACATTTCACGGTCGTAGATGACGTTAAACGTAAACCATCAGTTTCCAAACCATTCGACACTCACACCCGCGTTGCTATACAGTTGTCTAAGAGCAAACTAGAGTCAGACGTAGTTAACGCCATTAAAGAATATGTTAGCCCTAAAGTCAAAACTGCAATTATTATCCATCCTCCTCTAGCTATGTACTCTATAATTCCGATTATACAAAGTAAATTTAAAAGTTCAGCAATGAATCTAATCTTAGTGAAGACCGAATTAGAAAACGTTAAAGAGTATCTCCGGCAGCAAGAGATAATTCATCACTACCACGAAGGTAAAACTAACCATCGTGGGATAAACGAGTGTTATTTAGCCCTTTCGCGAAAATATTATTGGCCTAAGATGAAAGATCAAATCTCTAAATTTATAAACGAATGTACAACATGTGGGCAGGCAAAATATGACCGAAATCCCACTAGGCCACAATTTAATGTCGTTCCTCCAGCAACCAAACCTTTCGAGATAGTTCACATGGACCTCTTTACGGTTCACGGTGAAAAATATGTTACCTTTATAGATGTTTTTACTAAGTATGGGCAGGCTTACCATCTGCGCGACGGTACTGCTGTTAGCATATTGCAAGCGTTATTGAAATACTGTACTCACCATGGCGTTCCTATGACTATTGTAACTGATAACGGAACTGAGTTTACAAACCAACTCTTCGCAGAGTTTACGCGACTTTACAACATACACCACCATAGAATACTAGCCCATTCGCCTAACGACAATGGAAACGTTGAACGGTTTCACTCTACCATCTTAGAACACATACGTCTTCTAAAACTACAACATAAAGACGAGCCCGTAGTGAACCTGATGTCATATGCCTTAATAGCATATAACAGCTCCATACATAGTTTCACTAAATGCCGACCCTTTGACTTACTGACAGGACATCTCGACGCTAGAGACCCCATCACTATCGACCTTACGCAACATCTCATGCAACAATACGTGATAAACCACCGAGAGCAGATGAGAAAAGTTTACGAGTTAATTAATGAATCTGCCCTAGCAAATCGTACAGCTATTATAAATAATAGAAACAAAGATAGGGAACCAGAAGTAGAATATGTACCTCAGTAGCAAATATTTATAAAAAACCCGTTAGCTAGTCGTCAGAAGACAGCACAACGTTACACTCAAGACACCGTATTAGCCGATCTCCCAGTGCACATTTACACCTCAAAGAAACGTGGACCAGTAGCTAAGTCTCGTATTAAACGAATTCCTAATAGCGCCAAATTGTTGCAGGATGCTGTTATTGCTGATGACTCTGACCGCCCAACTGATGCAAGCTCAAGAGATAAAACTTGAGAGCTTAGCAGATGGACCAGGACTACTTCCTTACAAACTTGGTGCAACGAGGCTTATTACACAATATCATACATTCGTACAGTACATACGACTTAATGAATTTGAAGACAATCTTAACTCAATACAAAACCAACTATTTACTTATAAAACTAGACTTCCTAATGATACTTACAGTCTTTATGAGCTACAAATAGATTATTTAAACAGTAAACTTGATAACGCATTGATACAATTAAAATCCTTGGAGCCCGACAGCCGAGCCAAACGAGGCCTTATTGACGGGTTAGGTACAGTTGTAAAGAGCATTACCGGAAACTTAGATCAATCAGACGCAATTAAATATAATGGTCTAATAAAAGATTTAGAAAATAGTCAAGATAAAATAATATCCGAATTTAACAATCACATCTCTCTCAATAAAGAATGGATGTTTCAATATCAAAAGGTACTATCTCAGCTTATTGAAAACCAAAGTAAGATCAATAGCACTATAGAGCTACTAATAACCTCTAATGCCCATAATGACAATAATTTAATAAAATACGCTAAGTTTTCCCAAATGATAGCAATCATTGGAGAAAATGTGGAAGATTTAATGATAGAACTAAATAGGATAGAAAACCTATTAGCTTTTATTCGTGCTGGAACTATGCACCACTCTATGGTTAATATAAATGTGTTAGGTAATATGCTAGGAAAGTTAAGAAGGATATACGATAGGGATCAGATATTAAGTTTAGCAATAAGAGAATATTACGATATTATAAAACCAGGTTTTTATTACGTCGATAAGCAAATAGTAGTTATTTTTAGTTTCCCAATAGTTTCTAGAGACAGATACGATCTATACAGACTCTCCATAGTTCCTAATAAAAATCAACAAGTCCTTATTCCCCCCTATCCTTTTATTGCAACAAACGAGGCAACTTTCGTGTACATGGAGGCTGAATGCCCGAAGTTGAATAACTGGTATCTCTGTGAAAAAAAGATAAGCCATCAGATACGTTCAAAATCTGACTGCATTCAAGAACTTATAAGAAAACAAGCTTTGGACAAATCCTGCCACTTCACATCAGTTTCCCTATCAAAGGAAGCTTTGGACAAGTTGGACGACCACCACTACATCGTGTCTTTCCCGCGCCAGACAAGAATACACTCAACCTGCGGTAGCGAAAGAATGGACTTGCTTCAAGGAAGCTACTTCGTTACCATTCCAATGAAGTGCTTTCTAAAAACCTCTGAATTCACAATCACCAACGATAATGATGAAGTTAAAGGCCAGCCTCTGAAACTCATGAAGATTCCGTACAAAGAAGAACATCTGATCACTTCAGATCATCTGAGACTAAACACGATTAGTCTAGAGGGACTACACAGCATCCAGAACAAGGTCATGATGGAATCACCCATAGAACCACACAGCCAGTCAAATTATCTATACCATACTACAATACCTTTTTACGCCGTGATAGTGACTACAGTCATCATTGTCACTGCTATCGCCTGCTACAGATACAAGATCTGCTGGAAGTTCAAGAAGCCAACCGACACTTCACAATCCAACAACGAGGACCCCATATACGCAGATCCCGTGGAGATAAGGAAGGCTAAGACGGACAAGGAGACTCCAGCGACTTTTTCTCTCAGCATCCTGAAATAGTCGCCGATTTTGGGATGGAGGAGTTACGTATACCTACTCCAAGCAGAGCGCTGATCCTGCAGTTTACGCCATCGCGACAGTCTGCAGCGCACCGCATGGAAACATATTAATTAGGTCAACTTGCCACGAGTTGCCGACGCTGCAATTTTATTAGTTATTGATTTATTGTAATTTCTGATCATTCATTATTCTCGCATCGAATAGATCACTAGGCTATTTAGACACTAAGTTTAATTGTAATTTTGAACCTTTAAATAAATTAGTGATATAATTTTTGGTTTTTTTTCGAACCTCCGGCTACAGCTAACGTAATTGGCTACAAACAAACAGAAAGACAGATCGAAAAAAAATAACAGATAGCTAAATATACATACTACATAGACACATAATATACAGACAGACAAACAGACAGGCAAACAGACAGACAAACATACAGACAAACAGACAGACAAACAGACAAACAAACAGATCGACAAACCGACAGACAAACAGACAAACAAACAGGCTGCATTCACGTAAAACTAAACATTCGGGACGTACTAAACGTTTAGTAAGTATATAATGTTATATCTTTCTTATTTCAAAACATGCCATTGTTACTTGTTCAACAGAACTCCATAATGTTATGCAACGAATTATACTCGTAGCTATTAGGGAATTAAGAGCAAAGTTCCATTACTTGTGGAAAGGTGTCAGGCTTAAACACGTCGGCGACGGGTGTGTAAAAAATATTAATATCTCTAAATGAACGCTGGGCGAACGTGACCTATTTGAAATTACGAGGGATTTGGTGGGAGCGAAAGGTTTCGGATAACTCGCAGTATTACGATTAGATGGGCAATTTTTATTGCTTCTATCTGTGTGGGAGGCTATGTTTTCTTTTGTGGTGGGTTTTTTTAAATGTACGTTAAATAAACACGATTCGGCCTGTCTGTGGTGTTATAGAATAACTCTGGAGTGCTACTATGAAACCTTTTTGAGAGTAATGAGCATTGGACGAAAGTTATGGGTGTTGAGGTATTTTTTTTGTAAGTGTATCGGACTCCCAGTCGTTTTATTAAAGCTTAGTATAAGCACATACTTAAAACAAATTGATGAAAACGCCTGTTTTGCATTTGTAATTGCATGTTTCATAAAAAAAAAGTAAAACTAAATAGCCTGAGTAATGGCTTAATCACCACGATTGCTAAATGCGGGTTGGTGATCAAAAACCCGGGGTACGCATCAAAAAAATCCGAAACACACTTTGCCTGACCTGGGAATTGAACCTGGGTGGGACCTTTGGATATCGGGCCAAGCGCCTTGCCACTCTTCCACCGACGCGTTTATTCAATTCAATTCATAGGTTTCATAAATAAAACATTAACATTTTATAGATAAAACATAATACTTTTGGATTAATCCCCATAATTATCGCATTCAACAAGAGCGTTTATTCGTTCGTTATTCCGATTCGTTGTTCCGATGCTTCAAAAATATATTTTATTAAACAGAAAGAATAGTATTATGTATTTTACACTTATACATTCGTCGACTATGCCAGGGCCGAACTACTCACACCTTATGAATGACGCCATTTTTCCTGGATTACTGAACGCGATTTAATCTATTATACTAGCGCCTACTTTGCAAATGAAAACAAGAAAAGTAGAAAGAAAGCTGTTGCTGGCTGGTATCGATTATTGTGATAGGTTGATTATAGATGTAATCTGTATATAGATTTCACATATAAATGCGAAGTGTAAAATCACAAAACAATAAGTTTTTTGTTTTGATTGTAAAATAGTGTATAAAATACTTTTTTATATCATCTTAATTCAAAAACACGTCAGCGTTGAAAACAAAAAAAAGGGATAGTAAAAATAATAAATAAATAGAAAATCAGGACTTCTTGGCGGGAAAGTGAAGTGTCATGTCTGCGGTATTGTTTTATTTTCAAAAATTTGTGTTATGTCGAATATTAATGTGAAATAATGGTGTATTATTAACCGTTAAGTGTTCGTAAGTGTGCATGAGTGTTGGCAAATGAAACAAATCAGTGCAACTTTACTTTTCAAATTCTCTCAAGAAGTCCGCCGAGGAATTAGTAAAGCCCCACATCTTAACTGTGATACTCGAGGGGTTGGGGGGTATATCATTTCTCACTTCTCATTTTTATTATCATTCATCATCATACTGACTGGACGGAAATATTGTATATTTATGTATTACTTGAAAGAAAAATTACTTTGACACTGGCTAAATGTGCTAATCGCACGAAGCCATCAACTAAAAGAAATAAAAAATAGAAAATCAACTGTCGGAGACAAGAATAAGAATAATTTATTAAAACAAGTAACAAGTAACATTACAACAGTAATTTTTAAGACTATTATAACAAAAACATATAAACTTGTAGCTTGGCTATGCAACAGTAAATCTAAAAAAATTGAATCCCACACTAGGAAATCCTGAATTGTGGGCTTCCTAAGCCATAAAGCAAGCGGTAAGCGACAAAACAAAGCAGATAAAAATAAGTAATCCTAAAACCATATACTATGGTTTACATAAATAAACTAGAAAAAGTTAGTTGTGCGTGTGTGTGTGTGTTGGGGTGAGAATGATTTGACTTATCATTAAATTTTATGCCTCCGACTGCGTGTTATGTATGATGTTAATAAAATTCGAGTAATACTATGTTTGATACTGTTTCGATTTATTTCGCTGGCTTTATGTAATAATTGAATTTTTATTTCGTTCCGGCCTTTTCAGTTTATTTTCTATTTATTTATTATTTTTTACGCAGGCGGGTCTTTTGTTTTTTTTTTTTAAATTTTTATTTTATTTATGTCTTTTTAGTTAGACAAATTACGTAATTGGTTCAACTCATTTAAAGAGTTTTTGAATTTCTTAAAAACTTAAGTGCATCATATCGACTCTTACGGTCTTACGCTCTTACAGTGAAGGAAAACATCGTGAGGAAACCTGCATATATGGAAGAAGAAATTCTGAAGCTTTACATATGTGAAGTTGCCAATTCGTAGTGGGCGGGCACGCGTGGTGGACTGACGCCCAATCGGTCTCTAATGAGGGTAGGCCCCTGCAGTGGGGCATAATTATTATAATCGTAGACTGATGATGTATTATTTTTTTAGTATTACGGTAATGATAATCATGATAATATACCTTTTTGAAATCCTTGTGTTGAGCCCTTTAATTTGGTACCCATAATGTAGTATTCGAAAAAAAAAAATGTTTTTCACCAAGTCCAATGGCGTCGCACAGCCGCCATGTTTGTTTGTTTTTAACATCATCTATTTAAGAACACTTGGGCAGCTAAGACGAATCTAACGATGTACCTATCTAATTATGTAAATCCGTTCAGCGGTTCTGGAGATATGAAGTGATAAAGAATATTACATATATACATACATACATACATACATGCAAGATACGCGCGAAAAACAATGTCCTTCCTTTGCAGTCGGGTAAAAAGGATAGTACCGAGTAGTTCACATTAGCCGCTGTTTTTAAGTATATTAATTTCGAAATAAACAATATACAGCATTGTGAATGCTATGTAAACCCCATTCCTAGTAACAATCATTGTTATAACTTGTTCTTGTATTTTTTACAAGCTTTTATTTAGCTTGCCCTGTAACAAATTTGTTTGTTTGTCAAAATGTTTTTGTTTTTTTTTTATATAATTTTAACGCAACCACGATAACTTATTGGGGAGAGCACTTGACCCGGTATGTCAGAAGGGTGCAAGTTCAAATCCTGCTCGTAGAATTTTTTTCAACATTAGTGTTTTTGTAATTTGTTTCGCAACAAAATTTGCGTTAAAATCATATAAACAAAACAAAAAATTATTATGTATCGATGTATCTATTAATTATTTTATAAATAGCTTGCCTACTTCTTAACTGATCTTTAGTATTTGTAAAAACATTATGATCGGATGTTAATGACGGTAGTTGTTGACATTGAATGGGCGCCTTTGGCTTTCAAAGTAAAAAAGTAAAAATAATTTCGGCGGGCTGGTTAGAACCACGATAGCTCAATTGGGAGAGCACCTGACCCGGTATGTCAGAACGGTGCAGGTTCAAATCCTGCTCGTGGATATTTTTTCAACATTTGTGTTGTTGTAATTTTTTTGTTTGGGTCAAATCTAGTACCTAATTGAAATTTGACCCTTTTCCTGTTAATGGATTAAGCTGAAATTTTGCATGCATGTGTAAATCAGATGACAATGAAAATTATTATGACATGGAGCTGATCTGATGATGGAACCGGAAGGTGTCCATAGGAACTCGGTAGTTAAACGACACAACCCCATCGAGTTTGGACTCGTTTGATCCGTCTTGACGAGTACTTTGATGCTAGATGGTAACCAGGGTCTTATGATGGAGCTGGAAGATGGCCTTAGGATCTCGGTAATTAAGCGACACAACCCCATCGTGTTTGGGATCGTATGATTCGTTTCACGAGTACTTTGGTGCTAGATGGTAACCAGGGTCTGATGATGGAGCTGGAAGATGGCCATAGGAACTCGGTAATAAAGCGACACAACCCTATCGACTTTGGGCTAGTATGATTCCTCTTGACGAGTACTTTGGCGCTCGATGGTAATCAGGGTCTGATGATGGAGCTGGAAGATTG
The DNA here is from genome assembly GCA_949315975.1 of Eudonia truncicolella. Lineage (NCBI taxonomy): Eukaryota > Metazoa > Arthropoda > Insecta > Lepidoptera > Crambidae > Eudonia > Eudonia truncicolella. The sequence continues at coordinate 12,259,325 of OX438837.1, read as the reverse complement.
CCATAGGAATTCGGGAAAATAAGTTCGTTCGTTCGTTCGTTTGGTATGAATGTGGATTATGTCTTTGATTAGATGGATAATGACAAGGTAAGCACGTGCCGAAGACTGAATGCTAAGATGGTGTATAAACTAGCGATGAGAGAGTCTTTTAAGGCCTATTAAAAAGACTAGCCCCCATCTTACAGGACTCGACTCTAAAATAAAGACTAAAGGTTCGAGTTTTTATTAATAAGACTTAGTCGTTGTATTAAAAGACTAAGCAACTTAAACGACTAGAACGAAAACGAACGGAAACGAACGAAAAAATAATCGCTCTTAAAAGAAATAATTTACTGCTTTATGTACAAAAACTTCAAGTAATAAACACTTGTGTGTAGGAAGAAAGAAATATAACCGCACTAAAAATACCAAATCTACCGCCGATTCAAAAACTTACCCCCGTTGAATGTTTCATTAATTTAAAAAAAAACTTAAGTATTGACAACAACCGTAATTTAAAAATTAACAATGTTGTTGCTTTCCGATTTTATTTTACTTATAAGTTATCAAAACGTTCGATTTCCTATGTGACACGCCAGCCCAAGGCGATAAGGCGCTTTTAGTTATTTTAGTCTTTTAAGCCTTTTACGTTATAAGGTTAAAGACTACGACTGAAATTAGTCGTCAGTTTGCAGTCTTATGACTAAAGACTAAAGGGTTACAAGACTTCTAGTCGTAAGGCTTTAAAAAATAGTCTAGTCTTTTTAATAGGCCTTAAAAAACTAAGTCTCTTTCATCGCTAGTATAAACATGTCATTCAAAAATACTAAAAAGTTAAAATAAAATTAATAGAAAAAATCTTTTTGAAAACAATTTTTTAATACTCGTTAATATATGTTATAAAAACGTAATGATTTTTAAATTTAATTATTTTTTACTTTTTAGTTCTTATTTTATTAACAAGTACCTAATAAAAGATTATTTTCAAAATGTTTTATCCTTTTATTTTTTTTTATAAATTGTCAACGCTTGCATGTCGTATCAGTTTATAATAGAAATCTGAACCTAGCTTTAGGTTTTACTGAAGTGATTATCTGTTTTGCGACAGAAGGTCATGCAAGTTTAAACTTAAACTTAAACTTTAAACTTTTCCTACACTCACACCAATTATCTAGCCCAAGAGAAGCTTCGTTATGAAACTCGTTAAGTGGTTACTAGACAACGGATAAACATATTTAAAATACTTAAATACATACTTATTATACATAGAAAACACCCAGATCCGAGACAATTTAGAAAAACAATAATTTCTAAGTTGACCCGACCGGGGATCGAACCCGGGACCTCAGAGATGGCGACACCATGAAAACCGGTGTACAAACCACTCGACAAAGGAGGTCATCAAAACAAATAACGAACAAAAAACAACATTTAAAAATAAAAACACCACCAGCTTTGGTTATGCATGAGGTGAAGTGAGCTGCCTAGTATTATCACATTTACTCATGTGGTATTAATTCACAATATTTCAAATCTTATTTTTATACTAAACTAGTTGTTGCCCGCGACTTCGTTCGCGAAGACTACAGAAAAAAAAGTATACTATATGCTGGTCTGCGTCATGGTCTGTATACAAGGAAAGTTTCATTAAAATCCATTCAGTAGCTTTTACGTGAAAGAGTAACAAACATCCATCCATACTTACAAACTTTCGCGTTTATAATCTTAGTAGGATGTGATTGACACTGGTGGTTTGACCGCTAGACCACACCGGCGATCATTTTTATCTCTACTCTGTTTCTTAACGGTTCTTATTACGTTCGCTGTTTGTGAATATTTTTTTGTGACAGTGTTTGCTGGTTCCGTCCAACTAGGTATATTTTTAGCGTCACCGGGCTTTTTTTGGAGGCAGCGAAAAACTTAAACGGAGATGTCGTGTGGTCGTATAAAGACGAATTATTACTACATACAATTATTATTACCACAGAACATAGATCTGTGATTATTGCTGACCATGCAAGATACATCGCAACTGTCAGTCCAAACGCGCTGTGTCATCTCGGTCACGCGATGACCGATGACGTCACGGTCACGCACGAACCATGAAAGGGCCCGTCGTCCATCATACTCTATACTATAAAGTATACGTTGGTACATCTACTTTATTGTAATTTATTATAATGAAGCTGTCACGCTGGGTGCGTTTGCAGTGGGAGGGAAGTTTTTGGTTTTGTAAAGCATTTTTTTAAAAAGATTTTATTGATATTTTGTTAGAAGAGAGGCAGCAGTTGATGATTTAAAACACAATTTATTAGACCCTTAACCTTAACAATTACAAGTCATTATGAAAAAACGAAAGTACATTATTTAGATGGCAATAAAATAATTCTAAAATGAAAAATCGTATCTACACATCACGCGTATACTGATTTAACAACCTGTATAGATCTCTAATTTTGATTTTATTACAATCAATCACAAGTCGTGTAGCCCACGCGAGCAAAGCTGCGGGATAAAGATAGTCTACTATATATTTTTTTTATAATATTGCAATTGCACCTTTATTTTATGACTAACGGGTGCTACATCTCACCTGATGTTGAGCGGTGATAAAGGCCAACCTCTTCTATGACTTCTGGGTACATGGTATCTATAAATGCTAGAACACACCAAACAATTTTATTTTTTAGTCATACAATTTTTCATTAACCAATACTGGCCCCTTTGCTGAAATCAAACGAGTGACCCGTGCCTTATGAGTGCACTTCACAGAATGGCCCATTAAACTTTTACGATTTCATCTGTCAGCGTAGAGAAAGTAAAAGCACAAAAACCTTCGTAAAGAAAGGAAATGCTACAACGTGTTCGTAAAATCGAAATAAAATAAATAAAAAATTGCTTGCTTGGTATGTTTGCTGATGTTTCAGGCGTTTGTTGTGTACCGCAAATGCTACAGTTTTGGCATACAATTTTTACACCTTTTTAAAGGGAATATGTGTGTTGCTAGCAACACTTTCTATTTTTACTTATACGAGTAGACCTACTTTGACGTCACAACAAGAAAATTTTAGAAGTAGGTATCGCTTATTATTTAATATTTAATTACTTCTGGCCCTTGTGACCTGGAAGTGCAAGTTTCTTTGGTAATTCGTCAAGAATACATTTTATTTATTACATCAGGTGCTGCTTCAATGTTACACAAAATTTTCGTTTTCGTTAACGTGATCGCGATTTTATTGGCGAATGAAACTCGCGCTAGGGCCCTATATAATATGTATGGGATGGGTCCAGTTAGTCCCCTTCACATTTAAAACGAGATTCATGAGAGCTTTGGTCATCCATCTCGTAATTACTCAATCCCAATCACTACCAAAAGTTAGTGTCTACAGTGTGTATTAGCTTGCTCTCATGCTCCTAAATAATTAAATAGTTAGAGATAGTAAATCCTCTATTTCTAATTGACTTTTACCCTATTATGTACTTCAAAATCAATTATTATAAACACTAAGGATTCCGTGTCGAGGTAAAACGGAACTTTTAAATCATACAATGCTTACCCGAAAGAGAGTTCAAACTGAAACCGAAGTCTTATTTCATTTTGTGTATTTAAATGGTGCCGAGTATTTTGGCGAAATTCACTGTCATCATTATTGTAATGTTTATAGAACTTTGCAGAAAATTCCTTATCACGACTGACTTCGACCTTTTACGGAGCCGACCCCGTACAGAATAAACTTCTTTCATTTCATAAAACATCGTTTGTTATTTGAGAGATTTCGGAAATGAGGCGGCGTGCTATGCAGGTAAATATTGGCATTGGCATTATTATGACGTCATTTCCGATCGGAATAAGCCGATGGTATTCTGAATTGTCATGTTTTTTCTTCGCGAATACTTTGTTTACGTAAGCTAGGTAGCTAATCTTCCACATGAAACCGGATACCATAACAAGTTGCGGGTTCGAATGCTGTTCGTGGAAAGCATTTTTTAACACTTTTTGTCTTCGTATTATTATTTCCGAAAACTGATTTATGGATATTCGCGTATTTATTCATTTTTGCCTGTATTTTTTTAAATATCTTACGAGTAAGAACAGTGCCTTTATCTTTCCTGATGTTGAGTGATAATAAGGCCAATGGTGGAAGCGCATTTCACCCGGGATCCTCAACTACTGAGGCACTGGCTGTCTTATCTCTGGCTGCCGGAACACAACAATGCTACAAACATTGATGTTATGGCGACACATTTAGATAAGATGATGGTAGCTAGCCAGGCGGACCAACAAGACCTACCACCAAGCAAACCGAGTACAAAAACATGTACCCCCTTCTGGAAATCGAACGCGGGACCTCATCCACTAGTATTTTAACAAGCATAAATAAATAATATTGTAATTTTGAAGAACATATTGTCTTTATCTTGTCTGTATCTTTTGATTATATCTGTTTTAAGAGTTCTAACTATCACCGATTTAATACGGTACTTAAAACTTAAAATAAGCCAGGGATTACATTGACCTGCTCACTACATAGCGTCACAATATAAGGAGACTGTAGAAGGCAAGCTTCATACAAACGCGCTCGAGCAACGCACACATAGACAACCTCTCACGGACACGGCATCTCGCAACAGCAGCGTTCGAACTGTTCAGGGTGCCAAGTGCGAGTTTCATTCGCCATTCCATCACGTTAACGACAACGAGAATTTGTATGGCAAAATGGTAACTCCTTTCGTATGCCGCCAGGAGGCGCTGATTCAATGCCATACTAATTTTCGTTTTTGTAAATGTAATCGAATAAATACAAAGCTCACACTATGCACCCTGGGCTGTATCAAGATTCTTTACCGTGAGAGGGTCTTTAAAAATAAATAAAAATATGTTTATTTTTCCCATCACAAAATAGGTTCATTTAACTAAAGCTTATCAACTAATAATTAAGATAGCATCCTATATTTGTGAGAGACTGGTGCCTGATAAAGGTTTTAGAAAAAAGGAAAACTGGTCTATGGCTTGAGCGTGCTTGTATGAAGCTTACCTTCTGTGGGTTTGCTTATTGTGTGATCGCGTGCAACTTAGATATGCAATATAATGGCTGAATATTACACTGCAAAAAGTATTAACCAACCACAGAACGATGACTTTTATGCATAGCGAGAAAGAACTCACGCGACTATATATACCGTCTAGAAAACACATAAATTACCCGGCATTGCCTGAATTTTATTAGATTTTTATGTGAAACCCTTTAAGGGGTTTAAATCATTTAAATGGCGGTCCATTCGTTCTCACGTATTTTGAGCACGTACGCTTTTACTATAAGAGACGTCTATTTCCGTAAATATTCAAGTTTCACACAATAAAAATTCGGGCTTGTAAAAAACAATGAATTATTTCGCGTCGCTTGAAATAGGTACTAAATGCGAATAAGTTTTATTGTACATTGCTTACGTTCAAGTATCGAAGTTGGGAACGCCTCGCTGGATGAGTGGCAAAGCGCTCGGCTTGCTATACGACAGTCTTGGGTTCAATTGGGTTGAACAAAGTTACGGGGTTTTTGACGCATTCGGTAATCGTGATGATTAAGCCAATGTCCACCAATGGTAGTGTCGGCGCGCGAGGGGCGTTCGGCCACTCTCAGCGACATGACGGGGTAGCGGCGTGCGGTGGGAACAGCTTCGGACCCCTGGCCCGCCGCAAACCGCGACACTTAGCTTTGCGACAGCTTAGGCACCGGCCGATTTTACCTTTGTACGGGACACACGAACTGCTTGTACCAAATAATATTATATCTTTTCAAATACAGTCCGCTTTTCACTCCAAGATGCCCTTGAGATCAACAGTAGCGATGACTTGATTTCTACGATGAAAGCTTTTACCAGCACGGGACAGTATATATGCTTATTATTATTTATTTATTTATTTATTTATGGAAATCCAACAAAGCATTCACCGAACACATTCTTACATAAATAAAAACCAGTTAATTAAATGCTGCCACGGCATGCTTAATTTTAAAGAGTAATATAAAATTAATTTAAAACTAGAGATAACAAAGCAATAATCATTCTACTCAACTTATAATAAGTGTTTTTTTTACTGACATTGGAGCTTGGCTTTATTACTTACTTGCCCCGGTCATGTGCTATACATAAATATTCTCCTCAACTTGTTAAAATAACATTTATATAACGTTTTTTTTTTGATAAGTTGAGGCTATTATTTACCTTGGAATAACACACTATATTTATTTTATTTGGTTACACTAATCCGATTATAAGATCACTAATGGACATCTGTGGTTTTATCCACTCTGTGGTCAGGAGGTTAACCCAACGTATTTAAATCTAACGCCGTAACAACAATATTAGTAGCTATCTATTACAGTGAAAAAAAAAACAATAAACAGGAACCGTTTTTCATACATTTTGTATATTTAACAGCATCTGTTTGAAGTGAGTATTTTAAATTTAGAACGCTAACAAAAAAAATGTGGTGTTAGCAGTTTTAGAGTGGCTGACCACCAGAGATGTGCTAGATAGCTAAGCGGTGAGCGACGTCATAGCCAGGCTAAAAAACTATCACCCGTTTGCACTAAACTTATAAATCGCCTAAGTCTTTGCCTAACTATTACCCGGTCAAGTAACTCGGCACCTGAGTGTAAGCGACGTTTTCGAGCCAGGTGCCGAGTTAACTTGACCGGGAGTAACCCGGTCAAGTTAACTATACTGCTACTATTTATACTATTTCTTTATTGGTACTATTTCTTGGCTTAACTACTGTTAAGCCAAGAAATAGGTGATTCATTAGTTTAGTGCAAACGGGTGTAAGTGTCAATTTCAACCAAAGTTAGGTGGTGTAGCGGAACGGGTCAGATGTACTATGAAGATGTGACCAGGGTTCGAAATTATCACGATAAAAGTTTTGACGTAGCAAAAACATTCGACAAAGTTTTGCACAATGGCTTAATTTATAAGCTTTACCAATTTGGCGTGCCAGACAGACTCGTGCACATCACACGAGACTTTTTGTCACAGCTTCATAATTATCGCATAATTTTCATGATAAATTATCCTGTATTTTTAACACTAATCCTAATTGTTATTAATTGTTCGCTACAAAATTAGCATAACATTTACATAACCAAAACTACATCAAAAATGTTTAAATTATAAACTCTTTAAAGAACTTATTTCCTGGCGCAATTCATTTGTAAATTTTGGATTATTTTTCAAAATTGTAGCTAATGTGAAGATCGGCAATGTCGCAAGCATAGTTTTCGAACTGTAGGCAAACTAAAACATGGCGGGTCATAATGGCCCAACCCCCATGACGCCGGGTAGCTCCTCAAATGCATTAGCAGTCGGCTGCTTATCATATGTCTTATCTTATTTAATCCATAGGAAAGGCTCGTGTCCCAGCAGTGGGTACATAAGATGAGCTGGTGAAGATGAAATTAAAATAATTATCAAAGAGTGTTTTTTCAATTAGAAATGCAAACTTTGGTATCGATAATGACCAAAACGAAGTCTTAAAGCTATCTTTACATAATTCCTTTTTAACATCTCTTGTGGAAAGGCAATCTAAGTGTATAAAAAGGATATATAACCGAGGTTATGCAACCTTCATAGTGTATCTCACAAGGCTTACACATCCTGTGGGTACGTTCACGAATCTGGGTCGTTTACGGGCTTTACTGTTTCCTTCCTGCTAACAGCTACGTTGTATAGCCGGGTTCGATACCGTTTGTGGTAAATTCCCATGAAAAGTGTAGTCTGATCTCCTCTTTACATATCTACCTTACCTATACGTTTACCTCTCGATACATAGCAAAATCTTTTTAAGATAATAATATCTCTTCGAATTAGGTAAAGCATGGAGGTAGCCTGATATTTTTCTTATAAACAATTATAATCATAATTATGTTTGTTTCTATCAGTAATCAAACACTTAAACTAAAGTGTCAAGGCCTTTAAATAGTTGACGTTTCAAGTTGATCGCACCTAAAAAAAAAGGATAGAAATATGAAACACATAAAGCTAGTTTTAGTATTTTTATTTATCATTACTAAAATGTTAACGATTTTTTTTATTAGTTATTTTTTTCTTTAAACTCAACTTTGTTTAACTTTTCGTGAGTATACTTAACTAAATTAGTAACTAAAATGTACTTAGTCCTTATAATAAATTATATCCTTGATTGCAATAAACAAAAACATGTTACAAATAATAGTGGGCTAACCTATTTTTTTTTTCTAAATCATTTTGTGCTCAAGAAATGCCAATTTTAATTAGTTCTTCATAGAACTGGGAAAAAATGGTCTTAGCTAATAATAATAACTAGTGGTCGCTCAGTGGTCGAAATTCGACCGTAATTTTTATATAAGGCTGCACGGATTGTATCCTAAGCAATGAAAAAAAAAAAGATAGAATGTGAGTTTGGATTGGCATTGACAGATGTCGGCCGCATTCAGCAATAAAGGACTTATTGAGGGACTTCTTGGCGGGAAGTGAAGAGTCATGTCTGCGGTTTTGTTTTATTTTCTAAAATTTGTGTTATGTCGAATATTAATGTGAAATAATGGTGGACTATTAACCATTAAGTGTTCGTAAGTGTGCATGAGTGTTGGCAAATGAAACAAAACAGTGCAACTTTACTTTTCAAATTCTCTCAAGAAGTCCGCCGAGGAAATAGTAAAGCCCCACATCTTTACTGAGATACTCGAGGGGTTGGGGGGTATATCATTTCTCATTTTTATTATCATTCATCATCATACTGACTGGAAGGAAATATTGTATATTTATATATTACTTGTAAGATAAATTACTTTGACACTGGCTAAATGTGCTAATCGCACGAAGCCATCAACTAAAAGAAAGAAAAAAAAAAGGACTTATTGGCGGGAAAGTAAAGAGTCATGTCTGCGGTTTTGTTTTATTTTCTAAAATTTGTGTTATGTCGAATATTAATGTGAAATAATGGTGGATTATTAACCGTTAAGTGTTCGTGAGTGTGCATGAGTGTTCGCAAATGAAACAAAATAGTGCAACGTCACTTTTTAAATTCTCTCAAGAAGTCTGCCTGAGGACTTAGTAAAGCCCCACATCTTTACTGAGATACTCGAGGGGTTGGGGGGTCTATCATTTCTCACTTCTCATTTCTATTATTATTCATCATCATCATCATCATCATCATCATCATCAGGAAGGAAATATTGTTTATAACAAATTACATAGCAGCATAGACTATGACAAGCTATTTATAAAATGTTTTTGTTTTGTTTATATAATTTTAACGCAAATGTTTGTTGCAGACAAATTACAAAAACACAATGTTGCACAATGAAGAGCACCTGACCCGGTATGTCAGAAGGGTGCAGGTTCAAATCCTGCTCGTGGAAATTTTTTCAACATTGTGTTTTTGTAATGGTCTATGACCTTAGCCGGTTCCTAAGGGAACGAACGCACAAACAAAAAAAAATAAAAATTCAGCAATAAAGACAAACAGTATTAATCTTTTCTCAAAAGAGTAAATGCGTGTGTGTCAAATACATGGTGTGTAATATTGTTTTTATTGATTTAATGTAATTTTTATGCATAATTTAAAAATAATATTAACATTCTGTACTTCTTCTCTATATAAACTATAAGTGTGCGAAATTTCATACTCCTCCGTCCGCGCAATTTTCGTAAAAAGGGGTACAAAGTTTTTGCTTCACGTATTAATATATAGATAGCACGCAGTACCTCCGTGTTAGTCAAACTAGTACTTTCTTTATTAGCTATTCCATAAGCAAGCAATTTTAGATAATCCGTGCCAAGCAAACATATTTGCAAACAATTTAGCTGCTATTACTGTAGCTTCGGTGCATGAAACGTGCACGCAACAACAAAATTTCATTACTCGAGAATAGCAATATTAATACGAAGAAAAAGCGTAAATGAAATTGCGGTTTTCTAAACCTAATACGGGTAAAATACACGCACATTAAAGGGTTATTTTTATTACTGGTGTTAAGCGATCACTATAACATGAATATACTTAGTTTATTTAAGATAGAATGCACTTGCATATGGGATTCCGCTTGCCTTGTTTGAGTGAAAGCCAAATAGCTTATTCCTAGATAAAATGGAATTTTACTATATGTGATGGGTCTAGAATAGCCACAACTGTATCATTTTACACAAAAAATTAGATCGTGTTGTAAAGCTTAGTTAGACTATATAATTTAACATAGTGTAACATAGTAGGTAGACATTACATAGGTACTTACTTACCACTTAACAATTAGTATCTAAAATTGCGTTTTAATACTGTACTTTATTGTTGCAATGTACATAAAGGTATGAACCTTTATGTATAATCCAACGAGAAACTTGAAAAACTTAAGTCATGCAGATAAAAAGTTTCTATACAACTAGACTACAAATTGCTTTGTGCAATGCCTGTGGACACAAAACAAGGCGAAGGCAGTACAGCCAGGTGAGCAATAAAAACAATGGAGCCAGATTACAGGAGGCGTCATGCAGAAATCGCTGGAGTTTCTGCGTACTAACTTTATCGTAGATAATGAATTGTAGCAGATAAATGAATGAATTTAAAGGAGATGTTTAATCTTATGCCATGACCCTGTACATTCACTAAAAAAAAAAAAACACGTATTTAGTTAAAATAAGTAATACTTCAATACGCTTTATCGTTTTTATGTCAAAATGTAAAAAGAAACCGAAAAGCATCGTTGTTTTGACAGCTACTTGACATTGGCAGAATGCCGCCGCCATCACGAAAGTTTCAGGTCCGTGCACGAAAGTTGATTTATTTTAGTATTTCAGATAATTCTTACACGACAACTATTCATTTATTTGAAGAAAATCATTTCAAATAAGCTTATTTCATACATTAGCTATCTTTCGGTATTGTGTACAAGGTGATGGTATTTTCTCCATACAAAATTAAACGTCTCTTTTAACTCCGAAAAGTTTAAATCGAATGATCAGTTGAAAAAAACGTTTTTTAAATGAACACTCACCGAGTTTGTCTGTGTACTTTCCTTAAGCATCGAAAGATTAATTGTTATCTTCAAATTTTTTTTTTTTTTATTATTTATTTTATTCGGGATAACAACAGCTTAAGTACTAAATGTTTTACAAATACTTGTGTCTAATCATAACGAAACCAATAACAGTTATCCACATAATTTTAGTAAAAACAGATACTATGTGTCTTTTTAAAAAGATTAATATATAGCATAGATCAAGGGCACAAGCTTACTTACAACTTTTAAGCTAAATTAGTAACAGCATCTATGTTAATATAATACATTATATAAACATATTATATTACATAAAATATTTAATTGTGCTCTTTAGAGGAGTGTGATGGTTTATGGTAAAGAAATTAATATCTTTAAATCTATAAAAATACTATACTTATATTATATTTAAGTTTTAATTAGAAGCTACCTATTAGTGACACCTATACACCTATACACCTAGCATATAATAACAAATGTTGACTTATGATTACGACTGCAACATACATGCATGCCTCACACGCATTACATTAGTACCAAATGTTAAAATGGATAAATTTAGCTGAAAGCGTAGCGAAAACAAATTAAATTTCAAAAACAACAGGAAAACTAAACAAATAAAATAACACCAATCTCTATGACTATGGTTTCGCAACCAGACCCAAAAATATTTACTTTTGGTGGCGAAGCATAAATTGTACGGGTTCCGTCCCCGTATGAATATAAAGTATAAGTTATATTAAGTTTATATTAAGTATAAGTTTAAGCGGGAGTGACAGTCGCATATTAAAACCCTGTGACTTAGTCTTGGGATCGTTTAAAATAACCATAAAATTAGTGCTTGCCTAGTGTTTACTCTTTAGAGTACTATCTAAAGAGTAAACACTGACATAGATCCAATTAATGGATCAAAGTGAAAACAAAGAAAACAAAGTATTTTATACATTCTAGCAATCCGGGTGAATGCAGCGTTCTTGCCGTAGTCAGTGGAGTGAGAAGGAATGTTTAAGAGAGCGGTGTGTCTAGTACGGCGCGCCGGGACGCAGAGGGATACATGGCTAATGATTTCGAGACAATCAAAACGACCGCGCAGCACATCAAGTAGAAGACACAGGTCAAGCATTGACGACGCTCATCTAGAGTGAGTAGGTTAATGGTCCTAGTTCTCAATATAGCCTAAAAATGGTTTGTTACATTTAAAGCTGAGGTGTTTGATATTTTTTTGTAATCCTTTTAATACGGTTTGTGTGGATTTTGTAGTTAGGTGACTTTATAGTACTAGCATACTCCAAAATACTTCGAACGTAAGCGTATGAAGCTACCATGTTGCATAAAAGGCTCTTGAACTACTTATAGGCCCTGGTTACAAACCCTAAATTACGGTAACGTACGGTTTTATGAAATAGTTAGTATGGAAAGTTCTTAAAAGTATTACAAATATTCTTCCAGCAAACGTTAAAATGAAATGTATGTGATAGGCTGTAGATAGACATTACATAATGTTTATTTTTTATTGAAAACTCTTCATCTCAAGCTGCAGTCAATACTTTTTATGACACACTTAGAAGCAACGTAAGACTGATAAGTACCTAAGCTTCAAGCTTCCAATCTTATCCTTTAAAGCCTTATTTCAAAACCGCATAAGGTAAGGACTGTAGAGGAAGCGATTGGTGTTGTTTGACGCAATGAAGTTTTATTGCTTTATTAAATTTTAACTTTAATTTTAATCAAAACGAGGCGTTAGGGGCAGAGGCGTTATTATACAGTTATGAAAAACAAGATGTACCAGGTTTTAGGAGCCAGTGCATACACTGCACATTTCACTTATCATTCAAATATTCAGATAAGTGAAATGTGCAGTGTATAAATAAATAAATATTTCTATAGCTTCAAACGTCTGAAGTAGAATGCGAGTGGTTTCAGCATTAAACCCATTTAACGCTATCTGATATGGATATGCGATGCCTGTACCCAAAGGATTCATTTGGTTCGATTATTGCAATTTCAGCGTTGTGCGTTGGATAAGAACACAGCTGTAGTAACTAAAATGGTAATTTACAGAATACCAAATCGTGTTCGAACTGTAGTAACAATGTTTATGCATAAACGTGTTATCACTGTGTAGTAAGTTCCTCATATTAAATACTTGTTACTCGACGTTTTATTTCGGTCAAACCGAATATAACCCGAGTTTGTCAACCCGCGTTTGGCAAGCGTGGTGATTAACCCATACCCATCAATTGTAGGGATGACTTGATTTCAATGATGGAAGCTTTGCTAACGAGGTGAATTCGTTACAACACACTTGCAATTTCACCATGTAGATCACTATTAGCTTTCAGCATCATCATCTTAACAACAATTTTTTGTTTTATTTATTTTATTTATTTAAACTTTTGCAACATAAATATTACATGGCGGACTTAATGCCTCAGGCATTCTCTATCAGTCAACCATAGGGTGGTGCAGAGATAACATTGGTAGGTGCAATTAAGATATATGATTTAAATGTAAGTACCTATATAATACATGCATAAATATTATATATACATAAACATATATGTGTATTGTAAATACGTAAACTACAATAAATAAACATACATAAAATTTATTATTCTAATAGGACGTTATTGAGATGATTCTGCCATGGTTCTATCAAACAAGAGCTCGCGGACTTTCTTTTTTAAAGCGTCACGACTCGTAGCCATCCTGATTTCGAGAGGCAGCGCGTTTCGATTGTTTCTGATTTTGATTCATCTCCATTTTTAAGTTGCATATCCGTTATGTATGTACACTCTTATCTTCATCATCAGGCTATGTTAGTCTACTACAATTGAACATAGGTCTACTAGAACTGAGCACGATCCGCAGCTACTCTCATCCTAATTATGCCAGCCACCTATCAACTATAACATGACTATAACCACTATAACCATGTTTTATGTCACGTCTCTTCAAAACTACACAAAAAGTTTATGAGCCATCAAGGTTTTATACATTGTTTTTGTCCTTTCGCTCGGTAAATTTCAGTGCGCTGCTGTCATTAACATTCTGTCTAACACGAGCAATTTGTTTGGCAACATTTTAATCCAGGGGCTAGGCCGCTATAAGCCATCGGGGTGCCCACGTAGACACCACTTTCACATAGGCTTATTCGTAGTTTATACACAATACATTATATTGTATGTGTACATACTTGGGTTGTTGGTAGGTGAATACCTAATGTTTAATTATGTAAGTGATAAAGGGCGAGTTTTATTTTACCATTCTTTCTAGTTTACGAAATGTTTATGGTACAATTGCAACTCATCTTGTTTGTCGCCAGGAGACACTGCTTCAATGCAATACAAAATCTCGTTTTGGTTTGTGTTTGAATGGCGAAGAATAGTACTTAGCACTCGATGATTAGTAATTTCTGTAGCTTTTTGATACCTAAGGTTCGGATAATTGAATCTCACCGAAATGGTCTTTAAAAAAAAACTGAAAATACACTTTGACATATTGATTATTTACGAACTGTACATAGCATAATACTAATAAAAAAATTATATGGAATAAACCATTAAGATGAGCATTAGTAAATTGTCTTCTAACTTGTAAGGTGTACCTAAGTAAAAACATTTTTTACCGATAACAATTTGGTATAAGTACCTTAATATGTCTCATTGACTACATCGCAGTATTCACACAATTGGGCGCTTCAATCAAGTTACTTACATTATCTTTTAATTCAATCTTTTATCTCAACTCGTTCGTGCTCATCAATAAAATAAAAAATAATTTGACCGTACTGATTAAATCCAATACTACAGTGCAAGCACGCAAAGCCAGTCGGTAAGCCCTTTGATTTGATCCCGAATCTCTCAAAATATTCAATGACGAAACAAATCCACATCAAAGTGTGTTCTTACGATGGCTTTCATTTGTTTCAACGCCCGGCTATTAAACTGACACAAGCAATTTGTTTGCGGGCAACATTTTAGTCCTTCGGCTGGCCCGATGTAATCCAATTTGGGTGCGCGCGGAGGCCACATCTCACCATGACCTATTCTCGATTTACACATGTCGACGGGCCGGCCTGTTTGATTTGATTCCAACGGTTAGAGGATTTGGGAAAGTTTACCGTTCCGAACGGCAGGCTGTGTGATTTTTAGCTTTAACTATGCGCCGATCGATATTGAATCGAATGCTTTACATCTTAAGAGCCTTTGTAGATTACGGTATTCTACGCAAGCTTCAAAGTTTAAATTGTTATAAACCAACAACCAATTCTTATGACGCTTTTTAGGCTCAATGAAATTAACAATATTATAGATAAATTGTAGGTAAGTAGAAAACTGGTAGGGAGGCTGATGGTAGGGCTTGTTTGTCCGCTTAGCTAGCTACCACCATCTTATCTAAATAGGTCGCTATAACATCAAAGTTAGCTGCATTGTTGTGTTCGGGCAGCTGTGAAAAAAATAAGCATTACCTCAGCTATTGAGGATTCCGGCTGAATTGCGTTTCCACTTTCAGCCTAACCATCACTTAACATCAGGTAAGATGAAGGACAACTGCTCACAAGAAGAAATAAAAAAAAAACATGATATAAATATTATGTGCAACTGAATTAACGCGATTTGTATCTTTCCAGTTTTAATTGTACTTTAAATTCAGTCGAATAAACGTTTTGAAGTAACAATAAGACTTCTATTAGATAGCTTGCAGTAAAGTTTCATTAAAATTTACGAGGTGATTGATTTGAATTTTTTTTCACTTTGCTGTTGGTATGGTATCATCATCGTCTCATTACCAGCTCATTGTATGTCCCCACTGCTGGGACACGAACTTTCCCTAAAGAAGGAAACACCACAGGGATGACGGGCCATAAACCACCACGCGAGCTCAGTACGGATTGATGGTTGATAACGACTTCTAATGCAGCCGGGACCGACAGCTCTACGTGCTTCGATCCGAAGCGAACTAACTCTAGTAGGTCTAGTAGGTCTAGCTGTCGGTCCCGGCGCTCATACTCATACTTTTAAGTAAAAGTAGTTCGTAAATATAAGATTGCCCACAAAATATTAGTAATAATAAAATCCGTTTAAGTCAGTATACGAGTAGAACCTCGTCTGTCCAACTTGCATCTTTTACGCTATGTCAAACGCGCTGGCTGTCGTCAAGACGTGAACATTACCAGACATTCCCCGCGTGCCTTCATCATGGAACCACTGGAGTGATAAATAATTGGTATGCCTTTGAAGGCGCCTTGGAATTTCCACCTTCCTACGTGTGTATAAATTGTACATTGTTGAATTTGTGTGTCCACGACTATGGTTGGTTCAGTTTGGTAAGTTAAAAAATTGTAAAGGTTTAAGTGTGCTGTAAATTATTATTTTTTTGTATTCACAAGAATGCTATATTTGTAATATTAAAGAAATGCTGGCTAGTTACGTATCGGTATCAAACGATAAAAATGCGAGATCAGGTATGTCTTTTTTTTAAAGGGCTGAAGAGAGAGAGAGAAAGATTTATTAGGGTGTTTTTTCAATAGGATAAAACTTTACTCTCGGATAAATTATTCATGAAATTCACTTGTAATTTAATACTTAAATCATATTGTTTTCTAGTTTTATTTTTAAAGTTTACGCGAACACCACACATTGAAATGAAACAACTTTTACGGATGTACTCGCGTTTATTTTACACATTACTTTTAATTAATGTAACATAAATCGTATTGTACACACTCCTGCACATCAACCTACCACAAACTATCAAATTTCTTCAATAGACTTGGAATTTTATGCCTTAAGTATATGGTTGAAAGTATATTGAAGAAATTTGATAGTTTTGGATAGGTTGATGTGCCGGCGTCTGTACTTAGGCATCACGTTTTTTTAAATTAATTTGTAATAAAAATAGTTTTAATAATATCTTCAGCATTTTGATGATGCAGTTTATAACTAGTGCATATTACTGAACGCATATCTGCGAAACTACTTCTGTCCATCCGTTACTTTTAGAGTTTTACTCCACTCGTATGGGAATTTCCGTCAAATGATCTTCCGTCTCCGGAACGCAAAATGTGTACCTAGAACCTTACAGACCAGATAAAAATATGACTGCTACAAACAATTTTTCACATAAACTTTTTCTTATTCACATTGGAGTTACTTTATGTTGGAGTTATATATATTTACAAATTGTGTTAAAGTATTTAACATAATTAATTTTTAAAATAAAAAAATAAGTGAACTACAGTCATCCCTTCGAAAAAAAGTCTGCCTACGTCGTAAGTCATTCAAAAAAGTCTTATTCATTTGTTTTGACAATTCAACTGTAATTTTACTTCAATTTTATTTAAAATTTAAAAGAAAAAAAAACTAAAATAAACTAAAAACTAAATAACTAAAACTAAAATAAAAATAAATAAATAAACTAAAAAACATAAAAATGGTTGAAATCAATTCAGATAGCCGATACCTAACAACTTAACATTTATTTTGTATTATTATTATTAAAAAACCCAAATTTAGTGGTGTGCGTTTAACATGATTTATAATATACCTACTCAACTGTGTATTCATTTGTTACACAAATCCATGACGATAAAGAGGCTCTTCATTACACGCAAATAGTCCGCAACCAAATCAATCATCCAACAATAACAAAAGGCAGTCTACATGTTAATGCCACGCAAAAACTGTTTATTAAAACATTCACTGTCCCATTATGCGAAAATCAGTCGTCGCATCGTCGGTGACGTCACACGTTGCATTGAAATGAATGTGTCACCGTGCGGTTATCATTGCGATGACCCAAAATGGAATAATGTTACGCGCATATCGTGGTCTGACCAGATACGTGATTGGAATTTAAATGCACTACACCATTAAATGCGTCTAAGTGATTAATTTTTGCGGTCGCATTTCATTTGGGAGAGATTAGTGTTTGATATATCTGTTTGCTGTCATAATTTCAGTATTTGGGACCTGACGGGTGTAGGTGAAAACCCAATTCGACAAATCATAGAACAAGTACAGCGTATGTGGCAAAAGCAATATGGAAGTTTACTTATTAGTATGTAATTAGAGAAAATGAAATGAAACACATTTTTTTTGCATATCTACTTGCGTTGAATTTTCACAGGGAGACACCATGTAAATGGTTGAAACGTCAGTATAAAACAACTATAGCGAACTATGACATCACTATAAATTCAGTCAATTAGCTTAGTAACCAGGTTAAAGGTTACAAACATCGCTAGTTACAAAAGTAGGTAATCAGGTCAAATCTAAGCAGGTTTAATGTTTTGGAGAATTGTTACAGGACTTCATTTTGTACTTTGTAGTATAGTTTGAATTTGTGGACAGTAAGGGCCTGTTTCACGATCTACAAGTAAGTTCCCAATAGCGCTTACTTGACAGATAGTCCATACAAAACTGTCACTTTATCTGCCAAGTATCTCCTAATCAGACATTGTGAAACAGGCCCTTAATATCTTAATGTTACAGGTTCGATGTCATAAGCTACAAGGTATACAGTCTCCAAAGACTTCAAAAGACTTCAAAGACTTCATTCTGTTTTTTTTTTCACAGTGCCTTCATCTCACGTGATGTTAAGTGATGATAAGGCTAATAGTGAAAGCGCACTTAACCCAAAATCCTCAACTACGTACTGAGGCACTGGCTATCCTATCTCTAGCTGCCGGAACCCAATAATTCTACAAACATTGATGTTATGGTGACATATTTAGGTAAGATGGTAGTAGCTAGACAGGTTGATAAACGCCTTACCACCCACCAACCAAACCAAGTACACAAACATGTACCCCCACTGGGAATCGAACCCGGGACCTCTAAGTCTGAGAGAAATGGTCTTAACCAGTAGACAAAGGCAGTTGAAGAGTTGTAACGTGACGTCATTTGTACTTTTAATGTGAGGTAGGTAACAGGTTCGATGACGTAAGCTTCGATGTCATGCTCCAGAGACTGCCGAATACTTACCACACCGCTATCTCACCGGACGTTCTAGCAAGTCAGCACTATATCATTGTCGGCCGTGGGGTTCCCCAGTAGAGAGACAAAGCGACATGCAACAAGAAAATACTGGGACTAAAAATTTCAATAGAAATGTTTATTATCAAGTTTCTCATTCTAAACGGACAAAGACGATATCTGTTTAAGCCGTGTTTCTTTAAACAACGGTTAAATAATAAAAGCTTTTTGATTATGTGATTGCTTGATGGTCGATGAAACTATGCGTATATTTTTGACCGTACCTGTAGTCAAGCGCTAGGCTATACTTTAATGAAAAAATGTAAACAAGAGAGGTCATTGTGCTAGGCTTGTGATAGTTGACATATAAAGCACCAGTGGGTAGTTTAAAATTTATAGATTAAAAATAAGTTATGAAATGAACAAAGCATGGTCTATGCCCAGCAGTGGCATGTCTAGAATGGCTGTTAATGATCATGATACTGAAAACTATTAACTTCTTTCAGGTAGGTACTGATATTAAGTTTTATTTATGTTGGTTTCCTTGTCTCTTCAGTTAATCTTTTATGGTGGATTAATTCAAAAAAGTATGTAGTACAAAAATTAACACACTGTACGAGATCACACAAAACAATTGCAGGTCGAACAGCAAACATAGCTTTGTTGTTCGGCTGTCAATTGGCGTATTCCCATCGATCAACATGACGTGTATTCCATAAAAAATAAGTAATACCAAAACGCCTAATTTACAATGCAGCGGGCTAAAACAAAAAAATCGCACATTTTACTCGACAACCGGTGCAACCGCGCGTGACTGGCCGGAGTTCACCTGAACGATTTTCATTGTTTATTTTTATTGCCGACGCCGAATTCACGCCCAAACAAATGCGGAACCCTTGGGACGTTAATTAAGTTCTTGGCTTTTACGGCCCCCACGGCTGCGGTGCGGTCTAATGAGTATTACGGGTTAGAAGTTCTACGTATCGGAAACGTTGTGCTCTACGTACATACTAGGCTTAATCAAAACTCACTTGTCTTTATGTGCGATGCGGTGGGATCAATTCAAATGGGTACCAATTGCGGTTTCTTATTTAAGGATGAAAGCTGATTATTCTGTAAAAATGCAGAGGCGATGACGACCAGACCAGGGTTAAACATGTTGGTTTAAAATCCTTAGAGTAATTAAGGGTTAGAAGTTTAACGTATCGGAAATACAGCGCGCTACGTAGTACTAGGCTTAATCAAACCCCACTTGTCTTTATGCGCAATGCGATGAGATCAATTCATATGGTTACTAACTGTGGTTTTTTAATTGGAAGCTGATTATTGTTTAGAAATGCACGACGACCAAGCTGGGGTTGATTTAAATTTTTTACAGTAATTACGGGTCAGAAGTTCTACGCAAAAGCTCACTGGTTCTACGTAAGTTCTTGCCGGTTCTTCTCAGTACAAGATCTCCCGCCCAGAGTAGACTTACGAACCGATGGCATAGTGACATTCACAAGAGCTACTTGTAGCCTAAACTGAATAAATGATTTTTGAATCGTTTGAATCGTAAACATAGTTTTTTAGCTACTCAAACTATGCAATCAAGAATAAATGTTACTCACTAATGAAACAGTTAGCAAACACTTTAGATTAATAACAACAGTTGTGAAGAAAATCAAATGAAAGTACAGACGCCTGCACATAAACCTACCAAAAACTGTAAAATTTCTTCAATACATTTTCAACCATACGAATTAGTAATAAAGCTCAAAGTCTTTTGAGGAAATTTGACAGTTTGTGTTAGGTTGATGTGCAAGCGTGTGTACCTACGTTTTTAATGAATAACCTACTGTAGTAATGGAAATAAACCTTTCATGTAATTCTTTTGCAAGAGCAATCGAAAACAATTTTACCTACAGCAACACATCAAATTTGAAAAAAAACACTCACATAAAGTTTTTTTTTTCGTAAATCCTTTTTGTCATAATTGGAGTGAAGTTAAAATCAAATAAATACATATTGTTCTAGAAACTTCAAAATTAATAAAGCTAAATAATAAGTCAGTTTTTCAGCTTTAAAAGAATTGTGTGTTTTGTAAATTTTGCCAGCGTAAAATTGAACCCAAGTTTATGTCAATCTCGCTTTTAAAATTAAGAGCGAAATAAAACGTGTCCAATTAAGGATCCCGTGGATCAGTGAAGCGAGTGTTGTAATAATTAGTGGTGTGTGGTCGCTGTGACGACCAATTTCGGCGAAAAATGTTAAGCGACCTTATCTTGTAGACATGTAAGTCCAAAATTGAAAAGCAACACCGAAAACGCAACATTTCACTCAAATTTTCTGTCCAATATTTTAATGAGACTGAGACTACCAAATACAATGGTAATAGATCTTGTTGTCATCAAATGAAACGCGATTTACGATTTTTAATGAGAATCTGGAAAAAGTCGCCACTTTTTAAAAAGCTTAACGATATGCAAAAAGTTTATTAGAAAATCTGTCAATATCAAAATTGAATATTATAATTTTGTAGACTGAACAATAATATGATTTTTCACAATACTCATTAAGTCATATTCAAAGATGGGAAGAAGATACATAAGAAGTCAACGTTTAATTAAATTGGACCTGAACCCTTGTCACCTAGCTCGAGACATCAGAAGCGACGAGGTCGCATGACTCAAAGAGGCTCTAAGTCGCCCAACAGCCCGAGATAAGGAAATCGTTTAGAACTGCAATGAGATAATTTCACTACCAGAATTTATACCAAACAAAACAAAAACAGGGATTACGTTGACAGCTTTTATCTACTTTTTTACAAAATGTTTTTGTTTTGTTTATATAATTTTAACGCAAATTTTGTTGTGAAACAAATTACAATAACATAAATGTTGAAAAAATTTCCACGAGCAGGATTTGAACCTGCACCCTTCTGACATACCGGGTCCGATGCTCTTCCAATTGAGCTAACCAGCCCGCCGAAATTATTCAATACTATTTACTTTTTTACTTTGAAAGCCAAAGGCACCTATTCAATGTTAACGTTAGCGTTAAAATGATATAAACAAAAAACAAAAACATTTAATAGATAGCTTGCTTACTTCTTAACTGATCTTTAGTATTTGTAATAATATTATGAACGGGTGTTAATGACGGTAGTTGTTGACATTGAATGGGTGCCTATGGCTTTCAAAGTAAAAAGTAAATAGTGTTGAATAATTTCGGCTGGCTGGTTAGAACCACGATAGCTCAATTGGAAGAGCACCTGACCCGGTATGTCAGAAGGGTGCAGGTTCAAATCCTGCTCGTGGAAATTTTTTCAACATTTGTGTTTTTGTAATTTGTTTCGCAACAAAGCGTTAAAATTATATAAACAAAAAAACAAAAACATTTTAATATTTTTTCTCATTTTTTTAAACCTGTTGTGATTGTCTTTTATATTTTGTGTTTTTATTTGTGATGGAAAGTGTCCTTTTATCATTTTATATAATATTTTCCAATATTTTTGAAGTAGTAAGGGAGCAAAAGAGCTTGACACTTGCTGAGTTTCTTGCCGGTTCTTCTCAGTACAAGGTCTCCCGTCTAGAGTAGACTTACGAACCAATGGCATAATGACGTTCATAAGAGCTATTTGTAGCCTGAACTGCATGATATAAAATTTGGAATTTTATTTATATACCTACATCAAGGCCCAGATTCTTCGTGGCAGTGATTTCATGAATTCATATGCACTTTAGAGTTAAAAAAAAATGAATGTTTTTCAGTACATTATTATGCTTTGTCTACGCCTCATTAACATTCTGAACCCGTGTAAAGCTTGGCCCAGCCGTTTGTGGTATAATAAATTTAATATGATCCCAGCACATTAGGACTGAGTCATCGTCTGAAATGGGCCTGTACTTAATTTATCCAGTGTTGAGATTAGGCCACGTCTTTCACACACCTTTTCTATTTCATTCAAAACATTGTATTGAGGGTTTTGTATATTAATAATTAATACTTTTAATTAAAAATTTTACTTAAGTATATTTAAGCGTTAATAAAACGCTAAAATATATAAAAAACATTTATCTATAACGCAGCTTCATCTTAACCGAATGTTCAAATATTTGTAAAAATATTTCTTTCGGATCTCAGAGGTGAAAACTTCTAAGATTGATGAAGCAATGTTGACTAAAAAACAAAAAAACATAAGCATCAAGCACTGAAAAATTTCGACGGGTGAAAGCCAGACCTCGGTAGCCAAGTGGTTAAGGCAGCCGCCCGGAATGCGGAAGGTGCGTGGTTCGATTCCCGCCTGAGGTTGTCGTCTTTTTTCAGTGTTTAAATTTTACTTAAGTATATTTAAGCGTTAATAAAACGCTAAAATATATAAAAAAACACTTAATACTTTACCGTTACGAATAAGCTTATATACGTGAAGGGTTTTTGGTTAAAGTATGACTTTAGTTAACTTAGCCTCGTCAGTTGAAATTGGATGGCAATGCAGGCAGTTATGTATACTGATCTCCAAACTTCAGTAAGAAGATGGCAATAAGTGATGATGATAACCTTTGGTATGCGAGTCGTTTTTCGAATAAGAGACTCCAAAGTCTGACTCTGTCATCTTTACTTTTTGTGTGTATACTCTTTTGACTCTTTAGACTTTAATTATGTATTCAGAATTTGTTCATATAATTTTTGGTATGACCCTTTTATTTGTACCTCTAATTTAGCAATCAGGCATACGTCCCACCAGTCCTCCGACCGCCTAACTCGATTGCTTTGGCTATAGCTATAGTTTATGACGTCATCTTGCCGCCTATGAAAGCAATATAGAAAGCTATAGGCTGTTATAGGTTTATATAGCTATAGCTTTCGATATTGCTTTTATAGGCGCCGGTACGAAATGACAAGATGACGTCATAAACTATAGCTATTAGCCAAAGCAATCGCGTTAGGCGGTCGGGGGGCTGATGTCAATTGCAACTGGCCTATGGACGTTTGCAACACCAGAGATATCATCATTATCATCAGCCTATATTAGTCTACTACTGGACATATACCATTGATAAATATTAAACGCTGTTCAGTTCAGTCAGTCAGCCTTTATTATACAAGGGTATTGAGAATCAATGTCCCATGTGGTGCCGGGGATAAAGAATTGCACCACCCCATCTCTTCCCGTGGGTGTCGTAGAAAGCGACTATGGAACCATTCCAGAGGATGGGCAGCAGCGTCTCTCTGTGATTATTCTTACCTTACTGCGATCGCCAACCCGCCTGCCAAGCGTGGCGAATATGGCAAATTCCCCTCGAAATGATTTTATCCTTGAGGGAGGCCTTTGTCCAGCAGTGGACGTCTTTTTGGCTGAGATGATGATGATGATGATTGAGAATCATAAGCTGTGATAATTGTGTACCATTTGGTTTATCAGCGTATCACGGTCATGTGTCGTCGCTACTTAGATACGGTATTTTGTTGTGGGGTAACTCGGCTGATGTGGAAAAGGTCTTCAGAATGCAAAAAAAGATGCATCTGAGTAATAAATGGAGCTTAGTTTTTGGACAGTTGTGCGCCATTGTTTAGGAAGTGTAATATTCTGCGACTACCCTGCCTATATATTAAGGAGGTTTGTATTTTTGTGAAAACCCATGCAAATTAATTTAAAGCCCGCAGTGAGGTCAACATCCGACAGAAAAGAGCGAAATTTGAAAACTTACTACCTATATCAACCTGCATCATCATAATCATCATCAGCTCATTTATGTCCCCACTGCTGGGGCACGAGCCTTTCCTATGGATGGATATGGAGAACGGGCCTTAAACCACCACGCGGGCCCAGTGCGGATTGGTGGTTGTTAACGACTGCAAATGCAGCCGGGACCAAGGGCTTAGTGTGCCTTCCAAAGCACAGAGGAGTTCGAGAAGATAAATACATAATCTTGCGTTTAATTTTAAGAATTATTTGAAATTATTGAACGCAAAGGAGATGCTCCATGGCGCAGTGGCTAGTGCGTTCAGGTTGTCATCCAAATTTCGTTATGCCCGGTCATTAGATGGGTTAACAAGTTAAAATGTTTCAACTTTATCTGTAGTAAGGAAGGCACGTTGAGTAAAAAAAACTAACTAACTAGGTTGTCGCAGTGACCCAAAGTTATTGGTTGATATAATATTATTATTATTGATTTAAAATGAAAAAACTTTTACGGATCTACTCGCGTTTATTTTACATATTAGTTTTAATTAATGTTTATCCTGATGTTTCGAACCCTTTGCAGGGTTCGTGGTCACAGGAAGACTGAGGTGTTGGTCGTCTCATAATTAGTTAGTAGCTTGTATACCCTCATTTAAATTTAATCAGGTGCGTTCCGTTTTACGCAGAAAGAGCTTACAGTATCTTTTGGTATATTATGTTTCATATAGCTGGTATATTATGTATTTTGTAGCTGGTATATTATGTACTTCATAGCAAGTATATTATGGACTTTGTAGCTGGTATATAATATACTTTATAGATGGTATATTATGTACTATATGATATGATGTACGTTGTAGTTGATATATTATGTACTATATAGCTGGTATATTATGTACTTTGTAGCTGGTATATTATGTACTTTGTAGCTGGTATATTATGTACTTCATAGCTGGTATACAATGTACTTTGTAGCTGGTATATTATGTACTATATGATATGACGTACGCTGTAGTTGGTATATTATGTACTATATAGCTGGTATATTTTGTACTTTGTAGCTGGTATATTATGAACTTTGTAGCTGGTATATCATATATTATGTACTTTGTAGCTGGTATATTATGTACTTCATAGCTAGTATATAAGTACTTTATAGCTGGTATATTATGTACTTTATGGCTGGTATATTATGTACTTTGTAGCTGGAATATAATGTAAGCTATAGCTGGTATATTATGTACTTTGTAGCTGATTTATTATGTACTTCATAGCTGGTATATTATGTACTTTGTAGCTGCTATATAATTTCCTATATAGCTAGTATATTATGTACTTTGTAGCTGGTATATTAAGTACTTTAAAGGTGGTATATGTTGTACTTTGTAGCTGGTATATTATGTACTACATAGCTGATATATTATAACCTTTGTAGCTGGTGTATTATGTACTTTATAGCTGGTAAATTATGTTCTATAAGATATGATGTACGTTGTAGTTGGTATATTATGTATTATATAGCTGGTATATTATGTACTTTTTAGCTGGTATAATATGTACCATATTATATTATGTACGTTGTAGTTAATATATTATGAACTTTATAGCTGGTATATTACGTACTTTATAAATGGTATATTATGTACTTTGTAGCTGGTATATTATGTACTTTGCAGGTGGTATATTATGTATTTAGTAGCTGATTTATTATGTACTTAATAACTGGTATATAATGTTTTTATAGCTGGTATATTATGTACTTTGTAGCTAGTATTTTTATGTACTTTATAAGTGGTATATTACGTACTTTATAAATGGTATATTATGTACTTCATAGCTGGTTTATTATTTACTTTGTAGCTGGCATATTATGTACTTTGTAGCTGGTATATCAAGTATTTTAAAGCTGGTATATTATGTACTTTGTAGCTGTTATATTATGTACTTCATAGCTGGTTTATTATTTACTTTGTAGCTGGTATTTTATGTACTTTGTAGCTGGTATATTAAGTATTTTATAGCTGATATATTAAATACTTTGTTGGTATATTATGTTTTTTATAGCTGGTATATTATCTACTTTGTAGCTGTTATATTATGTACTTTATAAGAGGTATATTATCTACTTTGTAGCTGGTATATAATGTACTTTATAGCTGGTATATTATGTACTATATGATATGATATACGTTGTAGTTTGTTTATTATGTACTTCATAGCTGGTATATTGTGTACTTTGTTGCTAGTATTTTATGTACTATGTGATATGATGAACGTTGTAGTTGGTATATTATGTACTATATTCTATTATGTACGTTGTAGTTGGTATATTATGTACTTTATAGCTGGTATATTATGTACTTTGTAGCTGGTATTATCATTTATTTATATATTTATTTATTGATTAAATAAATAAATAAATAATTAAATAAATATACCAGCTTATGTACCATATTATGTTCTATATGATATGATGTACGTTGTAGTTGGTATATAATGTTCTATATAGCTGATATATTATGTACTACATAGCTGGTATATTATGTACTTTGTAGCTGGAATAAAATGTAAGCTATAGCTGGTATATTATGTACTTTGCAGGTGGTATATTATTGATTTGTATTGATTGTAACAGATATCATTACAATAATAATTAAAACATTAAACGCCAGAGAGTTATGACGGAGCGAAAGAATGAATAAACGAATGATAATATTGCCATACACAGATTGTCAATAAGTCCAGTAATGGCGTTTCCCTGTCGAGGTAAATGTGCCGCCGTAAAGCGTCCATTAAATCGCATGAAAAATTGTGGAGAATTTTATGAAGTGAACAATGTAAAAATAATGGTCAAATCCAATTTTAAAAGTGCTCCTTGGGTTTTTAAAACTTTATCTTTTGTATTAAAAAAAAAACTATTGATAAAGTGTGTACTTTTAGTTTGTATTGATTTATGACCTTTTGCTGTGACCGTATGATGATTTGAACAGCCATTGTAAAAGTATTTGTTTTGTGTTACTGAGCCAGAATACGTAGTCTAAATAAATACTTAATACAGATTGCCTCAGGAAGAGCAGCCATTGCAGCTTATGGACGCTTGCGTCACCGAAGGCATCACGTTCATACGCGTTACCGCAAGCTTCAGTTCTTATACTTCTAAATGTTTTGAATCTGAATTTGAGTTTTTCTATGCCCTATTATTTCACTGGATCTTTTTAGGGTTCCGTAGTCAACAAGGAACTCTTATAGTTTTGTCATGTCTGTCTGTCTGTCCCCAGTCTAGCTCATAAACTCTTAGTACTAGAAAGCTGTAATTTGGCATGGATATACATATAATTGCCCGTGTGGTGCCGGGGATAAAGAAATACACCACTCCATCGCTTTTCGTGAATGTCGTAGAAGGCGACTATGGGACCATTGCACTTTACTGCGATCGCCAACCCGCCTGCCAAGCGTGGCGATTATGGTAAATTCCCATCAAAATGATTTATCCTTGAGGGAGGCCTTTGTCCAGCAGTGGACGTCTTTTTGGCTGAAACGATGATGATGATGATGATGATGATACATATTAATCACGCTGGCAAAATGGTGAAGTAAAATTTTGAAAAATATTTTTTTTATGTTATCTCCCCTACACGTGAAGTGGGGATGAATTTTTTTTATAGTATTTTTTTTATATTTTTTTTGTAGTAGTAGTTTTCATAGTGTGGGGTGTTGTTGGATAGCAATTTCAAAAATATTGCGGGTTTTTGGAAACAGTTTTTGATTTAGGCATCCGTTTGTGAACTATTAAGCTTTAAAGTGCAAAATTTTGTTAGAGTCAAGTGTCCCCCCCCCTGCCAGCCAATTGGTTGTTTTTGGATACGTGAAAAAATTCACGGTAGTTGTATATATAACGAAGTTTGAAGGGAAACTATCACGGCTAAGTAGGCTTTAAAAGTTTACGAGTAACAGTCGACCAACTTATAAAATGTACTTGGCGCAGACAAATTCCTCATTAGTTTGATCGGGTAGTGCATAGTTGAGGATTCCGGTTGACCTTCCATCTTTGACCTTATCGCCACATACATTTTAGGTGAAACAAAGGCCAGCCGCTTCTCCCTTGTAGAATAAAGAAAACATAACAGCTGATGTTCCAAACGGAATTATTTATTACATAAACTCAAACTTCCAGCCTATCATGTCATTACGACCGACGACTGGGCTACAAACAAAAACACGACCGATCCAAGTTTCAAGTTTATAAAGCGTCGATGCCTTCACGGCACAGAATTTGTTCACAATCAAAGTTTTGCCGTTTGCCGCGGGCGTGCTGTGTAAACACCTGTCAGAGTGGGCACGAATTGAATATCTACGACAGCCAGACATGCGATACGAAAAATTTGCGAACGCTATATAAGGAACAAAGATATTAATGTATGCAAGCAGTGGTTGATGACTCAACGGTATAAGCCGGTATATAAAGGATTTGTTTTGTGCTACATTGCTATGAGCTTTGTTTTATCAGTAAATGGAAATAGTTTCTTTTTCGTACGGGTGTGTGCTTGGCCTTTATCTTACCTGATGTTAAGTGACGATAAGGCCGAAGGTCAGAGACCTCAACTTCTGAGGTACTGGCTATTTTACTCCTCTAGATGCCGGAACTCAAGCAATGCTAGAAACTTTGATGATTGATGTTTTTCTATATAATCATCACCATGTGTATGTATGTATAGGATTTTTAAATAACAATTAGAGCTGTATAGGTTAAACCCCTTTGTCTAAATCCAAAAAGGGAGAATGTATTTTTAAATCTTTACTTTTGTATATCCCACAATCGCCTCCATTAAAATCCTGAAAAATGTAATTTCATTCATTGATTTCATTTCATTTTATAAGCAAGTACAATGTTATTTTTAACAACTCCATTAGCTCATGACACCTATCTAATGTTAGCAAAGTAATTGACCGTTCGTTGCAAATTTAAATTAAGTGATAAGACAATTTAAACTCTATGTCTTAGGTCTGAAGGCTGAATCGTTGCAGTGCAATTGTGTGTATCGGCATAGTTGACCTTTCATGTAGGAAATTGATTGTTGAACCCGCTTGCATCGCTCGATAGCGAAGTTAAATTGCTGTTTAAGGGGAAGATCAACATAGTTTTCCTTACAATAAATTACCAACAACTTTGTTTATATTTCGTACAATAACACAAGTTTAAAATGACTTATTCAAAAAAGTTTTATTTTAACTGTTTTTGTTGTCTAGTCGCAAGCCCAAAAATTCGCCATTCAATTCCCGTGGTTGACTCGGTTATGGGTATAGGCCTGTTTTAAGTCCGCCTTAATATCAAACACTATCTCATCCAAGTACGTTGCCATGACAACAATTTAACAAGCAATGTATATATAATAAAGTACCTACGCTTTTATTTAATTTAAACTTTTCTTCACTGACTTAAGTGGCGATATCATTTATTATAAATAAACAGCGTCGGTTTTTCAAAAATAAAAGTTGTTTGATTTCTTACATACATACATACATATAATCACGCCTCTTTTCCGTAGGGGTAGGCAGAGACCACTTCTTTTCACTTGCTACGATCCTTACATACTTGTTTCGCTTCGTCCACTTTCATTATTCCCTTCATACATGCTCTTCGGTTTAGGGTACTCTTGACCTGGCCTTTTTTCAAGACGTCCCTGATTTGATCTCGAAACGTCCGCCTAGGTCTACCCCTACCAACACTTTCAATCACACTCGCCTTATACACTTTTTTCGTCAATCGTTCTTCATCCATTCTCTCGACATGGCCAAACCATCTCAGCATGCCTTTCTCAATTTTTGTCACTACATCTTCTTTCAGACCACAACGTTTCCTTATCTCACTATTTCTTATCCTTGATTTCTTGATCTAAAGTATTAGCCTATATTATATTATTATTGTATCTTTGTTGAGCAAATGCCATCATTAAAACCAAGTTATTGCCACATTGTTGAGTATTAGCTTAATCGCTATCCTTACCTAATGTGGATTGGTGTTCAGAAGCCTGGGTTTTGCACCAAAAATATGAAACACACTTTACCCCAGAACCACCGAGGCTTTTTAAAAAATATAAAGCAAACAGGTGCTAAGGTGCGCCTTAACAATCGCCCGATACGGTATCTAAATAGGCCGTAAATAAAGGTTGGAGTATAAATACCATTAGGCGTTATTATATACGACCAAATGAACTTCCACTCGGTCAATTTTGCAACGGAAATTGCTAAATGCCCTGATAAATTTTGTCGACTATCTCAATCAAATTTATAGGCCATAGATTATTTTGCATCGAGTTTATTAAACGTTGTTCGTAACTAATAAAGCCATTGTTTTACGGCCACATTTTTTATTGGACACCGAATAAACTATGTAATAGATAGTTCTTGATAAATGATTTTAACGAAAATCACTTTTTAGATTATTTTCTTTCTAGCAGTAGCTTGAAAAGTTATTAATGTCCGATATACCTACTTGGCAAGTGCTCTGAGGAACTCTTTGACCTCATCCCACCTTCTCCCTTCCTGCATAAGACTCCACGTGCTTATCTCCGAAGTCACCACTGTACTGTCTCGAACATTCCATCGCGCATAAAGTAATGTGACTTATTTATTATTGACACCATGTTAGTGGTCTGTACTAACATGAGACTACTCGTATTGTTGTATTTTGCAGCAATTACTACGTCTGTATATAAACAAATATGATTTTGAAATGGAAACGTCTATCTATCAACATTAAAATAATATTATTAGAAGAAGGACTATTTTCTGTACGGTAAATTAGCCCCCTTTGTTCCTCACTGATTATAATCAGCCAATGAGCAGAGAAGAGGCGGGTTAAAACAAACTCCAAAAACACTACCACAAAACAATACCTTAAGCAAATCAAAGAATACATACCTAACTTTGCAAGCTAACACATCGCACTACAAAATAACGACCCATTCCTTTCTAATAGTAAAAACCAATAATAATAATATTAATTATTTAATATTATTTATTTATTTATTATTTATTTATTTGGAAGACCGACAGCACATGACACATAAAAATCAAAAGTAAAAACCGTTGGCCTTATTAATTATTTTTATAATTATAGGTCTTCACTTGTATAAAACACATTCCAAATATGTTTAAGTGTGTACACTAGTTAAACATAATAATCTAACACATCAACTTTAACTAAAAAATATAATAATACAATCCTAAACCTTCAATGTTTTAAGTGCCGTTTCAGATTGAATGACTAATTGAATTTCCTTCAAACTTTGTAGTGTTAGCTGTAGCTCCAATTCCAAATTCCAAAGGTGTGAGTGACATAAAAAGTTGTTTCGCCGCAGGAATATCATGGTGCTACAAAAACCGTCTTTCATATTTAATGACGATACCCTAAAGTAGTGTAGCGCTGTTTGTATGACATTTGACGAACAGTTATACAGTTTCACTTCCTACATTTTATGATGGCGTTTCTTTTCTATTTAACCTTTGATATGCGCGAGCGCTGATCAGCGCCACCAAACAATTAAAATTCCATTCTGTCTATATTCACGGCAAATGGCGGATTAATACATATATATACTCGTGTCCTTCTCCCAAAAACGGGAAGACAAATCACCAAATTTGAGTATACTCGCCTTCAGTGACCCGACGCCACATTTAGCATTAACAAGGATTCCGGTGGATTCAGGTGGAAGAGATAACATCTGTGATGGGTTGCTAGTCGATCGATGAACAAGTATCTTGATACCCTTGTCTCTTAGTCGGCTCTTACACTCACGAGAAGTTAAACAGCTGATACATTCTATTCACGTCCCAGACCAGCATGGGATTCTTTCTATTTGCATACAAGAATTGATAGAATTGACATGCAATCCGCTTGAGACTTTCTATCTGTCCTACATCTGTCAATTAAAAAATATAATTTAAAATAGCGAACAATAGTACTAACACAAATATTACTGTTATTATCTCAGTGTTTTACGTCACCTTAGGTGTTAAAAAGGGGAAACCGTCACTTTATCGCAATTAATTAGATCGAATTTCATTTCCCATAACACTATTCACCGTTGTTTTTATTCATTAATGAACAATTCCGCGAATCACATTACATCGCATATTTATTTTTTCGAATAGTTTTTATCACTAAACTCACTTCATCGTATTTTTTTTTCGTTTTTTTTATTTCATCGATATATTGTTAGATCGATGTTTCGTTTCTTATAATTTTGTTTCCACGTAAGTTTCAGTTCGCAAAATAGTCGGTTACATCAAATTTCACTTCACTTAAGTCATTGTACATCGAAAATACAAAATACTAACAAAGTTCACATATTTAAACGGGACTTAATGCAAAACTACTTAGTAAAGGC
This sequence comes from Eudonia truncicolella, assembly GCA_949315975.1. NCBI lineage: Eukaryota > Metazoa > Arthropoda > Insecta > Lepidoptera > Crambidae > Eudonia > Eudonia truncicolella. The sequence continues at coordinate 12,226,282 of OX438837.1, read as the reverse complement.
ATTTCTTTCATTCAGGCATACCTTTTAAACCCGACGTTTTTCATTTTCCTTGTCCTTTACTTTACGGGATACAATACTTATCATCATCAATGTGAGTAATTAATTTTAAGTTATTAATATTGTTTAAAAAAGTTTCCACGTTGTGTTCAGTAATATTGCGCTACTAAAGTCAAATTATTGACAGAAACGAATCGCTGCAAAACGGACTCCACGTAGTCTTGTCTGCCCTACGCTAGAGTGCAATATAAAAGCGCGTAGGCGCGGAGGGGCGAGGCGGCCCGCGAGCTGAGGAGCAGGTGGAGCAGCTGACCGGCCTAGCCGGCCAGCAAGCCGAAGTGGCGCGGCGGTGAGCGTTACATCCATCCATTACATCGCCGGAGCCGTGACAGAAACAATGCCTGCTGCATGCTGCATGTTTGCTTGCATGCTGTATGCTTGCTTGCATGCTGCATGCCTGCTGCATGCTGCATGTTTCCTTGCATGCTGTATGCTTGCTTGCATGCACTGCACGAACTGACCGCAACACAATTTATCGTCAACAGGCGAGTGCATCGTTCGATGAAACGTTACTGCGATAAAAAATTGTTAAGTGAAAAAGTATTGTTTCGTATTACTACTCAGGCTTGAGCAGTAATTACGTTTACATCTGCTACCACTTAAAATTAGGTTATAACTAAAAAATTGACTTACATTCTATGTTATCCCCGTCCGGTTCTACGGGCTCCAAATGTCCGTATGGGCCTGAATCCAAGGCCGGGTCCTCCTGAGCTCCCTAATCACACCCAACCTATCCCGAAGTGCACTTTCCCCCGAGGAAATACCTGTTTTCTCCAGCAGCGAAGACGCCAACATTCGACTATGGAATGTCGAATTTCGCTCCCGATGCGATTCGTTACACACACACACAACCCAGATAGCACAATACACTTAATTGGACTAACGCGGCTCCAAATGCCCTTATTACTACTTCAAATCTATTTAATTATTCACACACGATACAATATCAACCCGCCATAAATGTTTTCCCGAAACAAGTAGGTAGAAAAAAAGCAACTAGTGATGGGGCCATTATGCCACTAAACAAATTGAAGATCGATAATCGATTCCCGAATCGATCCGTCCATAATACAAATCAAAGTTTTACTTCCAACAAAAATAAATGCCTGTTTATTTGCAACATCCCGCCACCCAAAGCAGACGTACCGCTTTCTAGCCTGAAATCTTAAACTAGTCAACCGGTAATCGAGCTAAGGTCGCGACTGCGCGATTTAGCACCGATCCATCAACCAACACTTGCGCCACGCGCGGAGTCCCGTCCGCGCCCCAGATTAACATTAAAATGCGACCTCGCCTCCAAAATAACGATGGCAAATTAGCCTCCTTTAATAAAACCAGATCCCCCTCCGAAGGGGGCGACGTCCGGTCTGTCCACTTTACACGCTGCTGCAACAAATGCAGATACTCCAGTGACCAACGACGCCACAAGTCCTGACTCATTTGTTGTATCATTTGAAAACGAGACATCCGGTGTCTGCGTTCATCCTTCCAAGGATACTCAGGCAGGGCAGTGAGTGGCTGACCGACCAAAAAATGACCAGGGGTCAGGACTTCCATGTCATTTGCGTCAGAGGAGAGTGGACAAAGCGGACGCGAGTTGAGCACCGCCTCAACCTTACAAAAAACAGTTGTAAGTTCCTCATAAGTGAGGGTAGTTTCCCCGACTACCCGGCGCAAGTGGGTTTTTGCCGATTTTACCGCGGCTTCAAATATCCCGCCCCAGTGGGGACAGGCTGGCACACTAAATCGCCATGTGATTCCCCGCTGTGCGAGAGCTTGGCTTATGCTATTACAATTTTTATCCAGAAAATCGTTCACATCTTTCAAGTAGTTGGCAGTGCCCCTGTAGTTGGTACCATTGTCGGACCGAATGAGAGAAGGTAAACCTCGTCGCGAAACAAAACGATCCAGCGCGGCGACAAAGGCTTCCGTAGAGAGAGCCGAAACCACTTCCAGGTGGACGGCCTTAGTAGCCAGACAGACAAAAACACACAAGTACGCCTTCGTGACCCTAGTGTTACGATAGGCTGTGGTTTTAACCAAAAAGGGTCCAGCAAAATCCGTACCGACCCCGTCGAACGGCCTAGTAGTCTGACAAACCCGGTCAGAAGGGAGATCCCCCATCTGCGGCTGCATAGTGGAGGCCTTCACCCGATAACAAGCCACACACTTAAATAGAATGCTGCGAACCACTCTCCGGGAGGACAAAATCCAAAATTCCCGTTGCAGTATCGCCAGTAACGCATTACAACCCGCGTGAGCGTTCTTCAGGTGTCTATCCGAGACCACTAGCTCTACCAAGGGTCCTCCTTTGGGTAGTAACAGAGGATGACGGCTACCGAAGGGCAGGTCGGCATTTTTGAGGCGACCTCCAACGCGTAACAGTCCATCCGTATTCAGAAATGGGTTGAGCCGGGAGATCGCTCCCTTGAGCTTTGCGCGACCGACGCGCAAAATCTTCAGTTCGTCCTCGAACCGGTCAGCTTGAACCAGCCGTATCAGGGCCAATAGTGAACTCCTGCGTTCCTCAGCACCCGCCACGGGTGATAACTGCCTCTTGTCTGGATGGCGGCAGTTATGTATAAATCTCCGGATCCAGCAAGTTACACCTAGCAACTTATCCAGTTTGCTGTATCGAGCCGTCAACCAATTTGGATCTGGCTTTGATTCGTTTGTTGTCGCCAAAACTTTTATTCCAGGGAGCAGCCCTAGAGAGCCATCGATCATGGTGACCGGCCATGATGACTCACCATCCTTTAACCACTCTGGACCCCACCAGAGGGCATGCTGCACCAATTCCGGCGCGGTGCAGCCCCGAGAGGCACAATCGGCAGGATTCCAGGTGCCGGGAACGTGCCTCCAACAAATTTCGATACCCGAGTTCTGTACCTGAGATACCCGATTGGCCACAAATGTTTCCAGTACGTGAGGTGCCGCGCGTAGCCATGCCAGAGCTACCTGACTGTCGGACCAGGCGTAGACAGTCCGGATGTCCACCGTAAACGACAGTTCTTTGTGTACGTGGCACAACAGTTTGGCCAGTAGATGCGCCCCACAAAGTTCCAGCTTCGGGACTGTCAGCCGAGTTTTGAGGGGTGCCACCTTGCTTTTAGCCAGAAGCAAGGAGATGGTGACTCGACCCTTCGAATCCACCGTTCGCAGATACACTACTGCGGCATACCCTCGTTCTGACGCATCACAGAAGCCATGTAGGCTTGCCCTGTATTTGCCCCGCGGCAAGATCCGCCGCGGTAACGCAACCTGACTGATCGCCTCGATCGTAGATATCAAAGCGAGCCAAGTGTCGAGGGGAGGCCCTACCAGTGGCTCATCCCACGAGACCCCGAGTGTCCACAGCGTTTGTAATAAACACTTTGCCAAAAAAATGCACGGGCTGATCCATCCACTTGGATCAAACATTCGAGCGATGGTGGAAAGGACCGTCCTTTTCGACCAAACTCTTGACGTTTCCAGGCCCAGTTGGAATGTGAAAATATCTTGAACCGGCTGATATTTAATTCCCAAGACGGCGATAGAGTTCGGGTCCCCTGCGTCCTCGAATAGCTGAGGATTCTGTTGGTGATCTTCCGGAATCCCAACCAGAAGCATTGGCTCGTTGGATAACCATTTTCTCAACTCATAACCACCAGCCGCGAGGAGTCCGATCAGCTCATTCCTGATGATGAGCGCCTCCTCCAGAGAGGCTGCCCCTGTGCAGATATCATCTACGAACACGTCCCGTGTCAGTACAGCGGCTGCCCGGGGAAAGCGAGCCCGTTCCTGCTCCGCCAGTTCCAGCAGGGAACGGATGGCAATGAAGGGACTCGACTTCAGGCCGTACGTGTTGGTGTTGAGCTCGTAGACGGTGATGGGATCCTCCGTATGTTCCCTCCAGAGTATTAATTGAAACCTCCTGTCCGCAGGATGTATTACTGTTTGGCGGAACATCATCCGGATGTCCGCACCGATCACCACCTGGTGTCTTCGGAAATTTAAAATGATGTCGACAATGTCCCGATGTAACTTCGGACCAGAATGGAGACATTGGTTCAATGAAACTCCAGTCGACGACGGTGCCGATCCGTCGAAAACTGTCCGCAGTTTTCCAGATGAGGCCTTCAACACCGCGTGGTGAGGCAAGAAAAAATGATCTGTCGTTGTCCAGTCGACAGTCGCCCGCGACATATGTCCCAAGGCCTCGTATTCTCGCATGAACTCGATATACTTTTCCCGAAGTACCGGATCGCGAGACATACGACGCTCCATGGACAAGAGTCGTTTCTCTGCCAACGCCCTCGATTTTCCCAAGAGAGGGGGACAGTCGATGAAGGGCAGTCGAGTTTCGATCCTACCCGACGCCATCCGACGTGTGTGATCCTTATAAAAGGTTTCGCACTCCACATGCTCCGGATCCAGACGGGAGACCATGGGAGGCTCTTCCAGTTCCCAGAATTTTTGCATCGTCCTAGCGATGGAGGTAGTAGCGACGACAGGTGAGACATCCCGCGTCTCCTGGTCGAAAACCGGTCCCATTAAAACGTGTCCAAAGATGGTAGGTATAGCTACCAACGAAGAGCGGCCCAGAATCCGCTGAGGCCCTAAAAGGATCCAGCCCAGTACATCCGCTCCCAATATGAGGTCCACCGGAGCCGGCTCCTTGAAATGAGGATCTGCCAGCATGAGACCTGATGTGTCAGACATTGCGTCCCGCGGAATGTCTGTCGGTGGATGCCAACCCAGCAGATTGTCGAGTACGGTCGCGACCGCCGCAATCTGTATCGAAGCGGAATGCACAGGAGAGAAGAGAATATGGGTCTGACCGGACAGACCCCCCACTTCTGTATCTCCGACTCCCCGAATCGGAGCTGAGGGAGGCGCGCACTCCAGACGTAGGCGCCTCGCTACCCTCGTAGTAATTAAGCAGCCCTGTGCCCCAGTGTCTAGGAGGGCTCGTATCCGGACGAAGTCCCCCCTAGGTCCCCAAACGCGTACCTGCGCGATGGGCAAAAGAACCGTCCTCGGTTCCGACGTAGCCCGACCACAGGCTAGTCACGCGTCAGAGCCAGCAGCCGACCCTGTCGAACCATGATGACTCGGCCAGTAAGTCGGACGCGTGCAGGCCACCATCCGGGGTGGTGCGTATCCAGCTGCCCTACCATACCGGTGATAGGGTGGGTGGTATTCCAACCTCGGGTACTCGTGCAGTACCGGTGAGAACTGTTGACGGTTCTCAGGTCGTCGTTGTTCCGGTAACGGCGGCGGAGGATACGCGTACGAGTATCCGGGTGTTGGGTCCGGAGGTGGGGCTCCCTGTGCCCAGTGGCCCCTGGTGGCACCAACTCCTAGTGCTGGTCGCGCCGAGTGCCCGGTTGTAGCCAGAACCTGACTCCGTTCCGGCGGTCCCCAACTTACCTGAGCCGGGGTGTATGGTGCGGTGTGGTGTGGCGGTCGTGGCGGACTCCGTCTTTCCAGAGGCGGAGTTGTCCCAGGACCCAATCCGCCACCCGTGGGAGATCTCCTCTCCCGAGCCGGTGCTGACCCCTCACCATAACGGGTGCACAGTAATCGATGATGCGGTCCGCCGCACGCATCGCATGGCCTCGCTTGGGGACAGTCGTTGTACCGATGTCCTCCAAGGCAGGCGTAACACAACCCTCGTGTCCGAACGAGGTTTCGGCGGTCCTTTATCGGGATGCCGATAATTCCTGGACATTGCTGCTCCAGGTGCTGCTGTCCGCAAACCCGGCATCCAGAACCGGGGTTGATGGCGGCCGCAGCCACCAGCCGGCCGCGACCCTTCCCCGGGGTGCGTGGTGGCTGGGCGCCGTAGACTCCGGAAGTGCGGGCCGGCGTACTTCTCGGAGCCTCCTGGGTGGCTTGCTGGTTTTCCAGCAGGCCAGCCTCTTCTTCCAGGAACTCCAGAAGTTCTTCCAGAGTAGGCAGGACGTTGCTGAGCTCCTTGTTGCCCAGTCGCTGCCGCTCGAACTCGTCCCTCATCTCCTGCGACAACTTTGCCAGGACGATGTGCAGAAGCAGAAAGGACCACTGGCCCACGGGCAGTCCGAGCGTCCGTAACCCGTTTAAGGATACTGTGAGGGGGGTGATTAGCTGCGCCCTCAGATGTGCCCTGTGGTTGACCTTCGGCAGGCCCAGCAGGTGCGTCACGTGCGCGTCCGCCTGTAGACGCGGTTTTTGGTACCGCCTCTCCAGCAGCTGCATTGCGGTATCATAGCTCGCATCCTGCAGCTCCAGATGCTGTACGAGCTGTCTGGGTTCTCCGTCTAGGAAGGAACGGAGATATGCCAGCTTTTCGGCCTTGGTGAAATCCTTCCGAGTATCTACCAAGGCCACAAACATGTTCCGGAATCCAGCCCAGTCCCGCATACATCCGGTGAAATGCGGGACCTCCAGGGCACCCAATCTTCCCATGGCGCTGGGTCCAGGGGTGTGGAGCGAAGCGGGGCGCGCGATAGGCTTCCCCTCCCGCAATCGCTCGAAGTCCTTAACCCGCTGAAGGACCTCATCGTATATGTCTTGGATGTGCTCCAGATCCTTGACATACTGCGTATGGAGTTCTACCTCCTTCTCCCCGACCGGGTCCGTTGACAACAAGGCGGTTACCGACCGCTCGGCCAACAAAAAACGAGCCTGCATTTCCTTAGAACGCGCCTCCAAAGCGTCCTCCCGGTTAGGCCGATCGATTAACCCAAGCAGCCCGGTGAACCACCGGAGCTGCTGAGCCAACTCCTGTCGTGACGATGTCATGTTAATATCAAATATATTTAAAACTAAAACAAACCTAAACACAAAATTAAAAAATCGAATAAATAAAAAACCCGGAATCGATTATTTTAATCGATACTTTTAATTGAATATCAATTAACGTACCGAGAAATGTCCCAGCCCAAATACAACGGTACTACCAACCTTACAACTTAACCGCACCTGTACCGGAAGTGCGATTTTACACGAAATGAACTTAACCTAATTACGAACTAACAAAATACACAAGATTACACCGATTAACCTAGAGGTTCGGTATTAACCACGCTCTGCTACCAAAAATGTTTCGTATTACTACTCAGGCTTGAGCAGTAATTACGTTTACATCTGCTACCACTTAAAATTAGGTTATAACTAAAAAATTGACTTACATTCTATGTTATCCCCGTCCGGTTCTACGGGCTCCAAATGTCCGTATGGGCCTGAATCCAAGGCCGGGTCCTCCTGAGCTCCCTAATCACACCCAACCTATCCCGAAGTGCACTTTCCCCCGAGGAAATACCTGTTTTCTCCAGCAGCGAAGACGCCAACATTCGACTATGGAATGTCGAATTTCGCTCCCGATGCGATTCGTTACACACACACACAACCCAGATAGCACAATACACTTAATTGGACTAACGCGGCTCCAAATGCCCTTATTACTACTTCAAATCTATTTAATTATTCACACACGATACAATATCAACCCGCCATAAATGTTTTCCCGAAACAAGTAGGTAGAAAAAAAGCAACTAGTGATGGGGCCATTATGCCACTAAACAAATTGAAGATCGATAATCGATTCCCGAATCGATCCGTCCATAATACAAATCAAAGTTTTACTTCCAACAAAAATAAATGCCTGTTTATTTGCAACAAGTATTATAAAGATATAAAGATATAAAGATAAAGATATGAGACAACATCACATACATTGTCCTGATCCCAAGGTAAGTAGCTAAAGCACTCGTTTCATGGAAATCAGAAACAACGACGGTACCACAACCACCCAGACCCGACACAATATCGAAAAGTTCGTTTTCGACATTGACCCGACCGGGAATCGAACCCGGGACCTCAGAGTTACCGCCGCTCAAAGTCCGGCGTGCAAGCCACTCGGCTACGGAGGTCGTCATATGGATTCCGATACATATTGTATTATGTTTTTACAAATAGTTTTATCGATAACTTAATACTTTTATGAAATGTATGTTCGATATACCGTTTTTCTGGTAATCAAAACAACTTTAAAAGATTTTTTTTAAGAAACGTTTTTTGATGATATAAAACAGCGATGATTCGTCGACAGCGTGAAATCGTGGAATAGTTTTCGGTAAAACGAAATTCGATATCAAAAATATCTGTATTCTAATAGACACCCGTTGAAAAGGCTAGTTAATGAATTAATGACGGTAAAGAAATAAAAATCTTATACCAAAATGTACACTTACAGATTCGCCTCACAACGTCAACTATGCACAAAATATTTCGGCCGCTTAATATTGTCCTTGCGCAAACAACGTAAGAGGTATTAGAAACCCCGTCATCTCAACAATTTGACGCAACCACCGCAAAATTCCCAGTATTCGCTTCATTTAAACATTACCGTTCCACAAAATTACATTTGCTAACAAAATTATTCATGCTAACAAGAAAGAGGCTTTTAAAGTAATGGATGGCCCTTTATTATGGCCCTTGGTCTTCACCTGTTCCTTCGAGGACTAATCAGTTTCCTCCGACAGATGTTTACATGTCGTTTTGTTCCAAAAGTTTGAAGCTGTTTAGTTTTTAGAGTTAAATATTTGATCTTTAGGTTTGATCTAAAATAAAGTTATTGTGGATTAGAATAGTTTATTTAAAATTATTGTTCATGATGATAATAGACCTAAAAGTATAAAAAAACATAGAAATACGCCTAAAGGCGTATCTTGTTTTATATAAAACCGAGGTTAAGTCAAGGAATAGCATGACGGTGCAGTGATCTTACAAGTTCAGCAACTTTCAAGAACTGCCGAATCACTAGACGGATTATTAAAATAAAATATCGCAAACTAAATTTAGAAAGCACGTAAAACTGTGTAGTAAAAAAAAGACATAAAATGCAAATACAAAACAAAATAACAAATAAAAGGAACACAACAGTGTGACGAGCCAATCAGGACTATAGTTGTAAAACAGCGGTTGTTATCGGGTAGTTATCCAAAGCAGCCGATAATAACGTATAAACAGCGGCTGACAACCGGCTGCTTATTCGACTCAATACCAAAAGGTCTCATAATTTTTACAGTTCCTGAGTCGAAATTGTTATAATATACGAGCCGTTATATAAAAATAGGTTGGTGGTGTAAAATATAAAATGTTCAATATTATGAGTTATTTTGCAATGTCCTTCAACACGACAGATAATAAACAAATGGACCTACCTACCTACTTATTTATACCGTAGGTACATAATTGGTATTTAAGCTGTAGGTATGAGACTCCGCTTCGCCACTTTTATTATTAATATTTTACAAACGTATTATGTAGGTTAATGCAAGGCGTTTTTATCTAAACGGTTTAAAACGTTTCAAAACGACGTCCATTTTGTGTTTCGTGTTTTTGGTATTATGTGATCAGCCCGAGTAAGAACCCCGGTCTAGGGGTATGTCGTAAGCAGCTATAGCCAGCCAGTCTGGGTGGCCGTCCTCCCCTCCCGCCTTCAACCAAGTTACGTTGATGGCCAAAATTACTGGGTTCAACTCCTAGACAGACACTAGGAATTCCTCATGTGGTTTGTGGCAGCACCCCGCGCGGACCTGGTTGAACAGCGCATGATTCGACCGAGTGAGGCGCTCGTTGACGTACACACGGTCCCCCTGAGAAGACTTGACGGTGCGGCGAACGCGAGCGGCGCGCAACAACTCGTCGCGCAGGTGGCGACGCGTTAGGCGCACCACGATCCGGCGCGCACGCCCTCCCTCCACAGGGGGCGCACCCACGCGCTCCGCGAACACCTCGTCGCGCTCGTCCAGCGCCACGCCCAGTTGGGCGGCCAGCACGGTCACGGTGTGCATCACGTTCTCCCCCTTCTCTTTTGGAACGTGGCCGATGTCGAAATCCGCCAGCAGAACCTACTGATCCCGGTCGTTGAGTTCGAGCTTCAACGCGGCTATGGGCGCTCCAGCTCTGGCGCCTGTCCGAGTACATTTCCGGGCTCACGGCTCTCGAGAGCCTCGATTCTCCGCTCCATCCCGTCCAGTCTCCGGTCCACGCTGTCGAGCCGCTCCATCATGGCCGTGGTCAACTCCCTCAGCAACCTCTCATTCCTGAACTCACGCATCTCAGCCATCCCGTCTGCGAACACTCGCTGAAAATTCGATAACTCGGGATCTCTAGCTTCGTTGTGGGAGGGTGAACAAACAGCTGATGCCGCTCCCGAGCCGGTCTCCCCAGAAGATGGTAAAGTGGAAGCTGATGGTCCACAAATGCCTTTCACCGGCGTCTGGCTGTTGTACGGACGCCTTTGCTTACAAGACGGGCCAGTCTTTGGCGATTTTGGCCTTCTCCCTCAGTCCCACGCAGCTCTCGTGACGATGTAGCAGAAGCAACGCACTGATCGAAGCTGCTTCGCTACAGCAAACAAGTTCGTTGCCGCTACGGCAGATATCGCCGCGCAGAGCTATTCACTGTGTCCGCGCGTTGGTACAGCCGACGAACGCTAAATGGTGCTGGTGGACAGTGCGATGTAAATAGTTTTGGGGGTGCGTGTTTAAAAAAGGTCTTTGAAACACCCGCCAAACAATAAATTAATATCATTTGACTATGAAAAAGCCTTAAAAAACACCACTATTCCACCATGAATTATGGAACCCACACTTGCACAACTGCACCAACACTTTCCGGTACTTTGTTAACATTCAAGATGTAAATAAATGGTTTTGATGATTATATTGATTTAATTTCTCGGCAGAGTGTTGCTCGAACCAAGTACTAAACGTCACTCATTTCATTAGGCATGCGTAGTAGTTTATGGTCTAAACTTAGCATAGTAGTGGCGGTAAGCCTTTTAGGACTGCCAAATGATGTTATCTAAAACGTCTGTAATTTTGCAAAAAAATAGGTCTATTATATAATGGTCATCATAGATCACGTGGATGTGTATTATTTCCAGAGAGACTCCACTAAACACAAAAAGAACAAAAATATTATCGTCACTACAAATAGAATTAAAATGAAAAGAATAGGAGAAATATGTACCTTTACAGTCGTAAATATTTTTTAATAACTTCACGAAGAGAAACAAATAAGTTGGAGGCATGCTTCGCAAGAATATTTGAACCATTGAAAGCTTCGCAAAGAAATAGTTTTGCACTACAAAATGAGAACAGATGAAGACTTTAATCGGCGCTCTTAGGAACTGTACTTGAAAGTACTAAGAATTTGAACTGGTCGGTCGGTCCATCTATAGAAACTTTTACAAAGGCCGCCAACACGAATCGGATAAAAAGTGGGGAGAAATTTTTAAGAAATGTTGGAAGTACTTTTCATACGTTGTACTGTAGGTAGATTCATAATTTAATAAATGTATTTTATAGTCTTTTGTCGTTTTCAAAAAAAACACTATTTTTTGTAACACCCCAACCAACTCCTTCCTCAAGGTCGGCAACGCATCTGCGATTACTTTGGTTTTGCGGGTGTCCATGTGCGGCGGTGATTACTTTCCATCAGGTGACCCGCCTGTTCGTTTGCATCCTTTTAATATTAAAAAAAACCCCTTTACAAACCTTGATGATTTCACTTTCTAGAGAATTAACATTTTTGTTTAAATGAATAATAACATAACGCAAACTTTTAATTACTGTTCGTCGTTAAAACCGCGTACGTGATTGGTTTGGTTTTTATTATATTTATGAATTTCCTTTGTAAGTTCTATTTCATTTTCTTTTCAATTCTGACCACCTTTGGCGGTCTCAACCCACTAGTCACTGACCAAAAATTGCAGTTTTAACATACGAAACCGTCTCTCTGGTCCAGTGGTTAGACCTCCATCATCAGTATCAGATCAGGAGATCCCAAGTTCGCTTCCTAATAGTTGGTGTTAAAGCTTGTTTTAAGTTCGCTTGACTAGATAATCTAAGTATGTTGACATATCAACAATGTTGATAGCATTGTCGTGTTCCGAAATATAAGGGATAAAATAACATCATCCTCAGTAGTTGATGAAAACGGGTAAAGTTCCTCGAACGACCTTCATCATCATCAGCTCATTTTATGTCCCCACGGCTGGGGCACGAGCCTTACCTATGGATTGATAGGGAGAACGGGCCATAAACCACCACACGGGCCCATTGCAGATTAGTGGTTGTTAATGACTGCTAATGCAGCCGGGACCAAAGGCACATAACCTTCCGAAGCACGGAGGAGCTCGAGTTAATAAATTTTCGTCACCCATCCGATGACCGGCCTTTGCGAAAGTTGCTTAACCTCAGCATTCGCAGACCGAGCGCGTCAACCACTGCACCATCGAGCTCCTCCCTCGAACGGCCTTATCTTAAGCATGAAAATGTTCCCGATTTTCATTTTATTTGTTTAAATTTAAAGCTTAACTTTACAAAAAGTAGTTTCGTATTACATAATATTGTTTAACAGGCTTGACATAAATAAACTATGCCTCTAGATCTAATGAAAGACGACGTCTTGACGTCGAAATGTTTGGCTCTCCTCTTTGGATGGGAAATCGGATTAAACTCCAATCAATTTTAAAAGATTTTAAAGCTAGGGGCGCAATAAAAACGCTAACGCCGAAACAAAACGAAACAAATAGCTATCGATAGAAGTTGCTAATAAATTGGCCTTTAGTCAATTCAACTGTGTAATTTTGAAATGAAATGAAATGAAATGAAATTTATTGCTAAGATAAATGTTACAATTTAAAGTTCAGTGATTGAAGTCACCTAGTAAGCATAAGACTGCCTGTAACAAGACAAGTGACTTCGCTCTTCTATAGCTAAATATTTTATATTTAATAGACAAACTAAATGTAACTAAACAAAATTATTATACAAATTAAACTTATTAAAGTTTACGCGAACACTACACATTGAAATGAAACAACTTTTACGGATCTACTCGCGTTTATTTTACATATTAGTTTTAATTAATGTTTATCCTGACGTTTCGAACCCTTTGCAGGGTCCGTGGTCACAGGGAGACTGAGGTGTTGGTCGTCTCATAATTAGTTAGTAGCTTGTATACCCTCATTTAAATTTAATCTGGTGCGTTCCGTTTTACGCAGAAAGAGCTTACAGTATCTTTTGGTCTGGCAGTATGGTGTTGGGGCTGGGATTTAATATTCTGTATGATGGGATCCCAGGCTGGTGGTAGATTCCAACCATCTTCTCTATTAAAATTAGGATGTTTTTTAATTTCAATAGCCTCGCGTATTAACCTAGGGATAAATCGTTGTTCTCTGGCGAGTATTTGTGGTTTATCAAATCTGATGTAATGGTTGGGCCCCTCAAGGGAATGTTCGCATACCGCAGACTTATTTTCGCGCCTATGCTTGACGTCGGCTATATGTCGGCTTTAACCCGGGTTCCTACACTTCTCTTTGTTTGCTAATAATAGTCTGTTAATATTAAGGTCAGGAACAGTGTTGACGGAGTGGGCTTGGGATCGGTATACATGGTTTCATTCTATGGATTTTTTTGAAAATAGAATGCAAATTTTGTTGTTCTTTTGTTTTTCATCAAACATGTAGTATAGAAAGATAATCTGTGTGTGATCTGGTGGGTGACAATGAGCTCTAAAAGCAGTATTGTAGCAGTGTTGTTGCGGTTGTGGAAAAGAGACGCGTGTATATACCGCATATACACGCGTCTCATTTCTACAACTTCAATAACATTGCAGTGATACTGCTTTAAGAGCTCATAGCCTATCTTAATTACTAGATGACAAGGACACTTTAAAATATCTGATTACTATTACTATTACTTTAATGATTTAAATAAACCTTTACATTGGCAAAGCAAAATTTGTAACACAAGAACAAACTTATTAAACATTTGAATAGCGAAAACGGGAGAAAATCGCCGCCCTTTAGCTGTGTATTTGTAATGTCTCATTCAGGGCGGTAATGGGAGACGATTAACAGAATGGGAACATTGTACCCGAGATAGTGGGACGCCTCTGCAAGTGTAATTAGGACAGATTGAGGTGAAGGCTCTCGTTTTATCCGTGGTGGAATGACAGGAAAAACTGTAACCAAGTTTTTTGTTTGTCAATGGTGCGAGGGCTGTGAATCCGGGCCTGTGACTTTTCCTTTTTCTATGTCTCTCTATTTCCGTCAGCTATGACAAGAGGATTATCCTTTGCGACGGCGCGGCGGTATGCGGTTTGATCGTCAAATGTTCAGGCGAGTTTTGTGCTTCGTTACTCAGTGATGTATGGCCGTCATTCGGACGCGTTTGGTTGATTGGTAAAGTTTTTTTGTATGTAAATATCCTCTGTGATCTAGTGGTTTTACCGGTCTCAGACTCAGTGGCTCCAAGTTCAATTCCCAGTGAAGGGGTACATGTTATTGTATTCGGTTTGGTTGGTGGTAGCACTTGTTGTATGTCCATCACCTGTCTACTAACATCATCTCAATTAGACATATCATGTCAGTCCTCATTAGTTTTGGACGATTCTGGGGGAAGTTCGTTTCCACCGCTGGCTTTATCGTTCATTACCATCTGTTGCAATGAAGGCCAAAAGCATATATGTCGTGGAAATGAAAGTGTCAAAAACAATTAGAATATATATATTTTTTTATGTATTTGACGGGTAAGCACAGTGCCTTGATCTCACCTGATGTTAAGTGATGATAAGGCCAATGATGGAAGCGCACTTCACCCGGGATCCTTAACTAGTGAGGCACTGTCTATCTGATCTCTAACTGCCGGAACACAACAATGCTACAAACATTGATGTTATGGCGACATATTTAGATAAAATGGTGGTAGCTAGCCAGGCGGACAAACAAGCCCTACCACCAACCAAACCGAGTACACAAACATGTACCCCCCGCTGGGAATCGGACCCGGGACCTCTGGGTCTAAACCGGTGATCTTAGCCACTAGATCACAGAGGCGGTTATTTATCTAACCAATGGCTTAGGTGAATATTAATAACTGAAATATTTTTGTATCGTAATGAAAGCTTGGTAAGTGAGCTGTGGGAGGACCTCATTACGTAACTTTGCTAATTTCTTTAACATAATATCGGCGTATCAACTCATTTAGGACTCTCTCTCTCTCTTAGGACTATTGCAAAGCTGATCTGCTTCAGGGGGGGCAATCATCGGCCCCGAGTCATGCGCTTTGTGAGCCAAACCTTCGCTGGGATTGGTATTAGACCATGCGATTACATGGCTTGTATCACAGAGCGGATCGACTTTCTGAAACAGAAAGTCTATGCATGGGCAAACTGTATTCGCCACTTCAGGGAACGTGTGGACCGATACCTGCAGATTCGCAATTTCCAGAGTGACCAAAGGAGGGTATACCGAAAGTAGGAGGGAACTGATCTTCGTGTGCCCGATGCGCAACTGCCGGATACTGCGTCAATGGTTAACTTTTGGCGTAGTATTTGATCGGTGCCTGTCGAGCATACCGAGAGCCGAGGAGAAAAGTCCGGGACCGGACGGATTGCACAACTTTTGGTGGAAGTGGCTGTAGTGTTCATACGAACGGTTGGCAGTGCAATTTCAACAAGCCCTCGAAGATGGAACCCTACCGCATTCCTTAACAACTGGTGTAACCTTCCTGCTCTATAAGTCCAGTAGTACCACGGAACCAAAGAACTATAGACCCATCACGTGCTTGCCCTTTATCTACAAGCTCCTATCATCCATTTTGAGAGCAAAAATTAACGCGCACATTGCTACGAACAATATCTTGGCCCCTGCTCAAAATGGGTGTAGGGTTGGGTCACGTGGTACTAAAGAGCTCCTCCTTATAGACATGGCCGTTTGCCAAATGGTCCGTCGGGGCAAGGGGGCCCTCTCGGCCGTTTGGGTTGACTACAAGAAGGCCTATGATTCGGTGCCTCATTCATGGCTGAGGAGAATCTTGGAGCTGTACAAAATCAATGCAACTCTAAGATCCTTCTTAGGCGCATGTATGAGTCAGTGGACCACAGTCCTTCGTCAACCTGGCGGCAGGGATGACCCCCCTGAGCCGCAGGACTTTATAAGGATCGAGCGAGGTATATTCCAGGGTGACAGTCTGAGCCCCTTATAGTTCTGCCTAGCCCTGAATTTGCTCAGCACATTGCTGAAGGATTCAGGGTTAGGTTGCTGGCTTCGGAGAGAGGATGAGGTCATTTCTCATCTTCTGTATATGGACGACCTCAAGCTATTTGCTCCGAACGAGCAACATTTGCTGACACTACTCAAAATAACACATGTTTTCAGTAGTGCCATCAAAAGGGAGTTCGGTGTTAATAAATGTGCGGTCGTGCATGTGCAGCGGGGGAAAGTTGTAGATTCACCAAATTTACAGCTTTCTGAGACAATGTTCCTCAAGTCGATATCTGACGCAGAAACCTACAAGTACCTTAGTATGTCACAGTCTTTGGGTTTTGAGGAAGGGCGCATTAAACAGACGGTGAAGGAGCGCTTCTGCTGCCGCTTGACAAAAGTGCTCAAGTACCTTGACTTGGCTCACGAGGTAACCGCCATGTGGAATGTTGACTCGACAATCATTGTGCCGATAGTTGTGTCTGCGAACGGTCTGGTAGCAAAGAGTGTCGACCAACACCTTAAGAGACTCTCGTTTAATGGTTGGATCAAGGGACAGATACAGAAGGCGGTACTCTTGGACACGGCTCGGATAGTCCGAAGGTTCCTGTCTCTGCAGCCCTAACCACCGGCAACTTGAGCCCTGCTCCGTTGCCGGCGGCACCCTAGGCTAGGTTTTTTATAATATTTTTATGTTTTGTATGTGCTTTTGTATTTTACTTTTATATTAATATTTTAACAAACCTAGGCTAAGAAAGAAAATAAATAAAGAGTATAATAATGATAATAATTCATTTATTCATAACCCAATAATGATGTGATTACAATAGTGATTACATGGTAATATTCTTATAGGTCTGGGTTTATTTTCTTTGAATCTAAAGGGATGAGTTCAGTTTCAGTTTCAGTGTCAGTGATTCCTTTAATAATATAACAATTTTTGTAAGATTAGATGTCAGCCGCTTATGGTCTTCACAGCTTAACTGAACTTTACAAGCTGCGTGTAACACTCTTCCAAACGTAGTGATTAAACAATTCCTATTTTTTTCCGTTTGGCTCAGATATATAGCTAGTCGCTTGAAAAACCTGGAAGCGGTCAGCTCAAAAGAAAAGGGAGTATGGCGTAATATGGAGGAGCCCTATGCCCAGCAGTTGGTTGATACAGGCTAAAATTGATGATGATGATGGCTCTAGTTATCGCTTAGATTTAACAGCTCTCATTAGGGTGGTGGAAGATCTGAATTCAGAACGTTTCTATTAACGTTCTTCTACTGCCTATGCCAAATATTGTGAGATTACAATTAACTTGATTGTTTTGTGCTGCTGAAGCCCACTTTTATGGGTCCTATGTATAAGGGCCAAAGTGCAAAATCATAACTTTTCAAAGGTGGCTCTCAAAGTGCTAATGCTCTGTATTGTTAATATTATAACTTTTTAAATATTATAAATGTCAAACATATAAACATTCAAAAGTTTGAGAGCCATTCGTTTTCCTATATTACGAAGTGAAGATTTTTAGTATTTGAGGAAAAAGCTAAAAAATACAAAAACATAATGAGACATAGCGTAGTGATACCGTATTAAAAAAAAGTATTGGAAAATATACTTTCATTTTAATAAATCCCCCCTCAGTATACCGTTGATATAAAAAAAATAACTTCGCAGACATATTTTCTCGAGCACTCCAAAAATTTGTTGAAGCAACAAAAAAACCGCTGAATTACTTCCGCTCAAAAAGTTGAGCCAGCAACAAAAGAAATATAACGAAAAATCCGAATCATTCCTTGTTCACTGCGAGAGGTGTCCACCTTTAGAAAACATTTGAGCATCTAGCTCGCACCTTAGAGGGAAGATAAAAGTGTCCCAAACAATTCATAGATAAATTATACTTACCTTAAAAACGTCTGGGAGGGAGACAGGTTATGCGGCGAAAAAGAGATGGCGCTGTACCCGACATTTATCATTAAGGGTAACAATGCTTTTTGCGGGATTTCCTTCAAGAATCCGAGAGATTAATGAAGGTGGCAATAACGGGCCGACCATCCGATAAATAACAAAATAACGCACGCTCGCTCTAACGACTGAGATTAATAAGAAACATTAGGCTGCGCAAGATAAAATAGAAGAAATATTCGCAACCTCTCGAATTGCCACATTTAAAGAAAAACAGGACCACTTAACAATCACACCCCGGTCTGTTGAATTGATTTTTTATCTCGAAAACTTCCACTTCCATAGAGAAAGCCTCACACAATGGGAATGAAGCTAAAAATAATAACAAATGTTATTGGCTAGGTTCGATGTTTCCAGATGTTTCCAATATCGATGTTTCGATATTGATATACGAAGAAAGAAGAAGAAGATATTGATGTAAGAAAATAAAATAACCAACAAGGACCGATGATCTGGTAAAGGTCGCGGGTAGCCGCTGGATGTAAGCAGCACAGAACCGGCCGTTGTGTAAATCCTTGGGGGAGGCCTTAGGCTATCAGCTAAGATGTTGATGGTGACAAAAATAAAAGACTATCCGTCACATCAATAGAATAAGATGAAAAGTGTCTTGAACTGACTAAAGCTTTCCAGAAACAAGTGAAAACTAAAAGAAGCTCTCGATACATTTAAGTGGCACCATTTTCGAATTGAAATATAATACTCTCCAACTTTATTCCAGTGCTTGAATCATTCGAACTTAATAACCGGATTCGTTAAATGGCGCGGTAATGGGTACCAGTGGAATTGGAAACTTTGTTAATCGTGGAAAACGCTTGCAATTAGCCTACTGGCTAGGCTGTTTGAAATGTTGTCGCTCAAATCTCTCGAATGGATTTCGAAAGAGCACTTTATTGGAAGCCTTTTCGCGTCAAGTTTTTTCTTACATTATTAACTGCCAGACTTTTATTGTTAGCTGCCTTTGTGTGCAATCCTTTATTTATGTAATGTATAATAAATTATATACTAAATACAAACCAGCTTGGAATACTAAATCGTTGATCACTATGCCACCATAAATTAAATAGTTATAGTTATATTACACTTAAGTCCAATGTAACCTCTGCACCACCCATCTATGGTTGACTGGTAGAGAATGCATTACGTAAGTCCGCCATATAATATATATGTTGCAAAAGCTTAAGTAAATAAAAAAATAAAAATAAAATTATGCACTATATACAAATAAAAGTATAATATTTTCATTTTATTATAGTCAATGCTATTAATTTGAATAAAATAGGATTATTAAATGCTCTATGCCTGCCTCTATAAGTTTTATAGATATTGCAGGAACGTCAGAGCAAAGAAGAAACAAAAGCATCTCATTTTGATGCAAGTGACTGGCGAGAGCTGAGTCAGTACCGGAGCGCAACGGGTGTTGATGCTATTACCTCTTCGAACCCCTGCACTGCTCTACTAAATAAACAGTTCTATACAGAAGTATGAAGTCATAGACCAACTTTCGCGATTATTCCCTTAACTGTTTTATCCCTTGAGGTGATTGATTTACAATCAAGTTATTTCACTACATTGTTACTTGGTACACCTACATACTTTCTGAAACTATCAAGACTATTTTATTAAACAATCTTCTTTACTATATTATGGAGGGCGATCATGTGAAATGTGCAAGAATGCTTTCGTAAAGGAATGTTCTATCTCTGCAAACTGCATAATATACTATACGCGCGGATACGGGACTACAATTGTGTAGCCTATTACTGGCCGGCACACAACCCTATAGCCAACTTTTCTCTTAAAAAGTTGCCAATAGAGAATATTTATTCCAACAACTGAGCATCGTCGTGTCCGAGAGGCGCCAAAAATTCCCAAACAAACCAAAAGTTATTCACAAAGTTGCCAAAGAAAAGAGTTGTTATGGCTAAAACCATGCAGCTGCCGCACGCTATAAATCATTTTATACGTATTCATGATTGATCACTCTCATGGACGAAATAAAATTTTTTATTTCTCATTTACGGAATTTTTCTTTGTTAGCAGTTAAGTGCTAGGTTCACGCGCAATACGGCTCTGTTTAATGATTTTATTTAATTTTAATTTGACTCGCGCATAATTACTGTAACTGAGTAATGCTTACATCGAGCTTAGTAATTTGTGATAACACAAACAACTTAAAATGTTTGCTACATTTTAATCTTAACTTTGCATTTGCTTGATTGCGGTAAAGCAAAATGGCGACATTTGCCGGTTATTTGCTTACTTTTTTTTTAAATTGCTCAAACAAAATTTAGGTTGTTTTTCGTATTTATACTTTTAGGAAGTCGGGCTATTAATACAATAGTACACACGCCTGCACATTAACTTACCACAAACCGTCAAATTTCCTTTATAGACTTTGAACTTTATGACTAAACTATATGGTTGAAAATGTATTGAAGAAATTTGACAGTTTTGGATAGGTTGACGAGCGCCTGCACTAAACTATATAGTTGAAAATGTATTGAAGAAATTTGACAGTTTTGGATAGGTTGACGTGCAGGCGACCGTACATAAAAAGCACAAACAATGTTAAATTTAATACATGAGTAACAATATGCATGAACTCAATACGCGTTTGGTGGTAGGGCTAAGTCTGCTGGGCAGTCTACCATCGTCATATGCCTGTAACCATAACAGCAATATTGACATTGTTTTGTTCCGACTATATGTTGTCAAAGTCAAAGTCAAATCATTTATTCAAAGCCTAGAGTGATTGCACCATATTGATACTTTTTACTTGAAATAACATAGCAGATAAGATACCTAGTTCGCCTATCCTATTAATATTATTAGTGAACGTACATTTGGACGTTTTACTCAATCACGCATAAACAACTGAACGGATTTGACTGAAATTTGATAGGTACACAGATTATAGGATAGATAAAACCACACATTTATTTTTATTCTTAGTTTCATAGGGATTTTTACGCGGACTAAATCGCGGGAGGATGCTAATATGTTTAAAATGTCAAGTAAAACTATTCTTGTAGAATAAGATATTTATTATAAATAGGTACCAAAGTGAAATCAAATTGTGTATCAAATCAAAATGTACGAGTTATTGTTACAAAAAAATATCTAAGGATATTAAAAAATCTGTCAATTACAAACATATTATTTTAAATGTAGTCCGTATGTTATTGAATGAAATTATAACTAGGTAATATAGTCTTAGTTAAAATGTTACTAGCAAAATGGATCAGGTTATTTGTATTTAATAAATATTATTATTATTATATAAACTGTCATAGCCATTGTTTTTACCTACAAACCATCTTATATATCTACAGCTTCATGCAAAACATTCACCCGAAATAGTAAATATCTTTTAATAATTTAGCTTTATCTTTTAATATATCAGCTACAAAGTACATAATACTTATTATACTAGTTATAGGGTAAATAATGTATATAATATGATATATAACATTATTTACCAGCGACATAGTACATACTATACCGTTGACATAGAACATAATAAACCAGTTATAGGGCACATAATATATCAGCTAAATAGTGCATAATATACCACCTATTTGGTATATAATATACCAGAAACATAGTACAAAAAATAACAGCTAAAGGGTACATAATATACCAGCTATAGGGCACATAATATATCAGCTACATAATACATAAAATACCAACAATAGGGCACATAATATATCATCTACATAGTACATAATATACCAGCGACATAGTACATATTATACCAACGACGTAGTACTACGAATTGTTTTCACACTTAAGTAAGTGTGAAATGGAAAGTAACGAAATGTGATCCATATGACATTGTATAATGAAAAGCTTTACTTTTAACAATTGAGATAGTTAATAGCTGTATACTTACTTACTTACTTACTTACGATCATGGCGCTGTAGCCCCAAGTGTCTCTGATACAAGTCGGCGCAATGGTCCCGATTCTTCAATGCAATGGCACGTTTCTAGGTATAGATACAGTATAAAATATTTAAAACTTATCTACTGCGAAGGAAAATATAGAAATAAGGTTTCACTTGGCTGCTCTATTTGTATCTTTGAAATCTGAGAAATGGTATAATTTCAAAACAGTTCGAGTAAGGTAATAATGATTTAGGAAAAGTTAAAATGTTTTACTTATTGTTAAGTTGTTTCAGATATAACAATGCCCTAATGATGTTCGTGCGTAACAACAAAGCGTAATGTTGAAAGTACTACTTTGTTCGTTTTCTAAAGGCGGTCATTGACCTCTTCCTGTCTTCTATACCAGTGTTTCTTAAAATATTCTTAATAGGTACATACATAATATTTTAAATAAAACTAGGATTGAAATGAAACAAATTTTACAGATATATTATATACATTAGTTTTAATTAATGCTTATCCTGACGTTAAAACTAGCATACCGCAGAATACTGCGTGGCACTTCGTGTCATGGCTTAATGCTAAGTGGAGACCTTTTTTTTAAAGCTTTTATTATGCCCTGCAACATATTTATTTATTATTTGTTTGTTTGGGTTAAATCTTATAATTGACCCCCTTCCTGTTGACGGATTTGCAAGGGCTTATTGCATGCATGTGTAAATCGGATGACAGTGCAAAATTATTATAACTCGGAGCTGATCTGATAATGGGACCGGAAGGTGGGCATAGGAACTCGGTAGTTAAACGACACAACCCCATCATGTTTGAACTTGTTTGATCCGTCTTGACAAGTACTTTGGTGCTAGATGGTAACCAGGGTCTGATGATGGAGCTGGAAGATGGCCATAGGAACTCGGTAATTAAACGACACAACCCCATCGAGTTTGGGCTCGTATGATTCGTCTTGACGAGTACTTTGGTGCTAGATGGTAACCAGGGTCTGGTGACCATAGGACCTCGGTAATTAAACGACACAACCCCATCGAGTGTGGGCTTGTATGATTTGTCATGACGAGTACTTTGGTGCTAGATGGTAACCAGGGTCTGGTGACCATAGGACCTCGGTAATTAAACGACACAACCCCATCGAGTGTGGGCTTGTATGATTTGTCATGACGAGTACTTTGGTGGTAGATGGTAACCAGGGTCTGATGATGAAACTGGCTATCTCCTTTGTACGGTTAGCAACAAAATTGTTCCACCGTGTCGGACCTCCATTGAGCCACCCTAAAACTATTATTGAGTCGCACCATCGAAATTGCTTGATTTCGTAACCCTTTAAACATTCCGTTATTTTAGAGATTAATTGTGATATAAGTAGAGCTCCTCTCACTTAAATTTTGGAAGTGAGAGCCTTGTACTATTAGTGTACCAGTCTTGATTTTCCTACTAATAGAGTTATTATGAAATTATCACCTCTTTTTATTTTGCAGTATATTACACAGGCATAAGCTTTGTTGCATGAGTCACAAAAGCCGTATAATTCGATAGCGTCGTTTTCTCGTAATCCTATCCAACGCGGTATTTGTATTAAATTGATATTAACTATGTAATTTTTGATTTAATCCCATTCTGATTCAATTTGTTAAGGTAATAAGCATCATCCGCAGTGCTTTTGCCACCGTTGGTATACCGGCTGTCTAAGAGCCAGCTGGTATGTTTTGCGGCGATGGCATGAGACCTGACGGGATGACCATTGGGCCCTGGAAGCTCGGCAGGCCGTTGGTGTGGGATGCAACCTGTGCTGACACCGTGGCTCCCTCACATGTTCGCGCCACCTCACTTCATGTGAGGGCTGCTGCGTTAAGTGCTGAAAATCGCAAACGGCACAAATATGAAAACCTAGGTCCAAATTATTTATTTGTTCCGTTTGCGGTGAAGACATTGGGTCTATGGGGGTCGGAGGCCAAGCAGCTTGTTAAAGAGTGGAGTGCTCGCCTCATTGAAGCCTCCGGTGACAAGAAGGCTGACAGCTACCTCTGCCAAGGTATTAGCTTGGCAATCCAAAGAGATAATGTTGCCAGCATTCTTGGGACCGTTCCCATTAGCCCACAGCTTGAGGTTATTTTTTATTTATAGGTTTTAAATTTGGGATCTGCTAAGGTAATAATGTTTAAATGAGACCATGTCGGCTTCGTGAAACACGATTTCCCTGCGACTGGCCCAGCTAGTACCACACCGCCACCTCCGGTTTATACTCCAATGGAGCAAAGCCCTCCCGAGACCCCTCAGGCCATGGCCCCTAAGAATAAGGCCCCTAAGGCCCAGCCCCGTAAGCCTAAACAGCCAACCCCCGCCCCTAAGGCAGTCACCCCGTCTAACGTTTTTCAACGCGAACGGTCTCAATAGTCAACGCGACGAGGTGTCCGATTTTCTAACCGAACACGCCGTCGACGTTTTTCTCGTACAGGAAACGTTCCTAAAACCATCTATCCGAGACCCGCGCTTGGCTAACTACAACCTTGTCCGTAATGATAGAGATGGCCGCGGTGGCGGCACACTTATCTATTACAAGCAGTCGCTTCACTGTGTCCCGCTCGATCGCTGCGGGGCTATCCGATCCGAGGTCTCAGTCTGTCAGCTAGGCATGACGGGTCACCCGTCAATTACTATTCCGTCCGCGTACTTGTCCCCCAATAAGCTTCTCACACAACCTCAATTTCGAAGCGCTGTTTGCTATGGATAACGCCGTCATTATTAGCAAACACGCTCAGTGGAGTTGCAACTCAACCAACCGTAACGGTCCGGTGACGAGCCACCTCGCCGAGTCGTTGCTCTTCGATATTGTCGTGCATGGGCACGACAATATCGCTCACCCACTATCCGTTAGTGAATAATTACTCCCCCAACCCGTTACATATGGCGTTGCTAAGGAACGTAACCTTACGGTTGCTTTCCATTGAAACGATCCACGAATCATATGTTTTACAGTTAAGCCCCCCCCCCCCACTCTCGTCAATAAGGTCGTGACTGATTGGAATAAGCTTGAGAAATTACTCAAACCTACCGCCAGTGAGTCATTAAACCAAATCCCGATGTCATTGCCTCGTCTCACGAGACAGTGGCCGCGGTCGACGCCCTCAGTAGTCATGTCACTAACGCTATAAGCGAATCGTCCCGGCGGGTTGTAGCAACGGGTGACCATCGCTTCAAACTGCCGGACGATGTGAGGCAATTATTGAGGGCTAAGAACGCCGCAACGCGCACATAACTTATCTCCTATCCCACTTCGGACAACCGAGTTCGTATGCGCTCTTTGCAGCGCGCTGCTAAAGAGCGCATACAAGAGCTTCGCGGTACAAACTGGGATGGCCTACTTAAAGAGATCTCGCCCTCTCACCAAGCTTATTGGAAGTTGGCGAGAGCCTTTAAATCGGACACGGTCACTTCTATGCCCCCGCTTAACAAACCCGACAACTCGATCGCCTTTGACGACGACGACAAAGGCGAATGCCTTGCCGACAGCTTCGAGCCTCAATGCTCGCCTAGCACTCTCTGAGTCCCCCAGGACCAGGTCGATATGGTTAATAGCAAAATAGATAGACTCGTCCCTCCCTCCCACCGCAACCCTCCCGCCTGTTACGGAGGATGAGGTGCAAACGCTAATTAAGCGTCTAAAACCCCGTAGTGCCCCCGAGGCAGACGGCATCTCAAACAAGATCCTTAAGATCTTACATGTTCAGCTCAT
Source organism: Eudonia truncicolella (assembly GCA_949315975.1). Taxonomy (NCBI): domain Eukaryota; kingdom Metazoa; phylum Arthropoda; class Insecta; order Lepidoptera; family Crambidae; genus Eudonia; species Eudonia truncicolella. The sequence continues at coordinate 12,200,611 of OX438837.1, read as the reverse complement.
CCTTTTAATAGTAGCTATCTTCAAAAGTGCCATGACAAACGCAATCTTTCCTGCTGCGTAGAAAGATGCGGTTGTTATAGGTATTCATAAACCCGGTAAACCGCGTACCGCCTCCTCTAGTTAGCACCCCATCAGTTTTCTCAAATCGTTGAGAAAACTGTACGAACGCGTTCTAGTATCCCGTTTAAGGGACTTTGTTTCCTCCAACAATATTCTTATAAACGAGCAGTTTGGTTTTCGCCCCAAACACTCGTGCACCCATCAATTGCACCGCCTCATGGAGCATATCCTATTCGGCCTCAATAAAAGGGCCCATCCCAAGGGCACCGGAGCCCCTTTCTTCGACGTAGCGAAAGCATTCGACAAAGTTTGGCACAATGGCTTAATTTATAAGCTTTACCAATTCGGCGTGCCAGACAAACTCGTTTACATCAAACGAGACTTTTTCACGCGTAGAGCTAGCTCTATTCGCGGATGACACCGCACTATATTCGTCCGGTAGAGACAAAGCTGCGGTTTCCAACCGACTTAAACGGCCGCCAACACCCTCGGCGTTTGGTTTTGCAAATGGCGGATCGAAGTTAACCCCGAGAAAAGCGCCACTGTGTTCTTTTCCCGGGGTACTGACGATCGTCGCCACCCTATTCGTCTATTTGACCGTGTTATGCCTTGGAAAAAGCAGGTGAAATATCTCGGTGTCACCCTCGATATAAGATTGTCGTTTGCGCCTCATCTTAAAATCGTCCGTAACAAGGCCGCGTTCATATTAGGTCGGCTATTCCACCTTATAGGCAGGCGGAGTAAAATGTCTCTTTGACATAAGACGACAATTTCATAATGACAGTCATGACTTACGCTAGTGTAGTTTTCGCGCATTCCGCGCCCTGCTATTTGTATCCCTTACAAACCCTCCAAAACCGTTTCATGCGTGGTGGCACCACGCATGAAACGGGTTGCCCGTGGTACTATCGCAAAGTAGGCTACCATGATCTTGATCTTCCCACTATCAAAGATTTTATCAAGAACGTTTCCATACGTTATTACGCCATACGCCCTTAGGTCAATGTATAATCCTTTAGATGACTCTACTTTTATAATCGCTGTTGCTAATAGAATCTCCAGAACCTCGTGTTGCGAGGACACGTGAGAGTTGCTGCGAACCGTTTGTGACGTCTTTGGTGGTGGAGTGGTAGTAAATGTTTTAGATGACGTCACACCTGGATTCTCTTGCTTAAATGCTTCATGTAGAAGAGTGTTGTGAGCCTGATTGCACGGCACACTTGAATTACGTTACCTTTTATCTGATATTCAGGCCTTACCATAATGGTCATAGAGACAATTTTGGCAAATATTATATTTGGTGAGTTTACCGTTTTAAAAATGCATTCATTTCTAAAAATTGTTTGCAGTAAAATATTCCATGATCATTGCTTCTACAAATAGGGCACTTATAATAATTTATCGTGTAGATATTCTTGTTGCTGTTGCATGGTTGCGAAATATTCTGGCCTTGAAGTGAAATGAAACGCAGAAATGATGACGCAGAAATGATAACTTATCATTGAAATTGTTAATTAGCTTATAAAATTTTGTATTTGAAGTTGATGGATTATAATAATTAGGGTTCCGTATGATAGTTTTATTTGAATGCTCTTGTTTACGCCTAGAACTTTTCATTGTTGTAAATTTGTTCTCAAGGAAATATATAAATTCGGATTGGGTACTTCTCTCGGCTGTTTTAAAGAAGCTATATACACTGTAGGTGTTTCTGTATCAAATTTCTGACACAAGATATAAATAAGAAGTGTATCCCACGAGTCAACAGTTATACCTAAATTTTTTATTGCATTTTAAGTCTCCTGGGTTGTATCATGTATTATTTTTAAATTATTAATCGATGGTTAACATAACTGGATTACTGAATAAAATATCAAAGTGCGAATTGAGAATTAACTTCTTATTATCGTACCTTCTATGGGTCAGTATATCCCAGGAAATGGCATAATTTATGATTAATGATATTGATAGGTGTTGAATTAGACGCTCAGCTTCTTTATTTCTTCTCCCTTTAGTTTTGATTTCAAAAATTGCATTTGGAGCGCTCGACAGGGTGGCGTTGTTGTGTATTGTTTCAAAAAAGAAGTCCTTAAAAGAGGTTCACTGATGATATCTGCCGTTAAAAAAGGCTGTTCACGATGAGATACGCACCCCAATTTCCTATTGATGGATTTGATAACTTCGTTGTATTTTCTCTCAAACCTGAAATACACAGCCTCATATTTTGGATCCCTGCCGCCTAACTCGCTGTCTAACTCGCAATGAAGAGGGTCTATTGCAGACCAACGAGCTTGAACCACGAGCTTGAACCACAAATGTTCAAACTCTCATTTCTCGGTTTAACTTTCAAAATAATATTACAAATAGTATGCTCAAACGCCTTGAAATGGCTACTTTGCTTCCTTAACATTTCGTCCGTTTGCTATTCATACCTTGTGAGCGAGTGCCAGGCTCTGCTACCTGATGAGAGCTCGGCCAGCTTATAGGTGTAGCCGGCTTGATGGCTGGCCTTCGGTAGATAATTTTGAATAGTAGCTCGTATCTTAGAGAACCTATCCCTTGTTATTTCAAATCGATTGGAAGGAAAATATTGGTGAGGTTTATCTTCAGCTTCATATATTTGATTGATATTCGTTCCAATAAGTGTCTAAAGTTTCCATCCGTTGTTTTATATAAGTACTTGTTTTTCTATCTGAACCATCTTTTTTAAAGTTAGTGAACACTTGTTCTATAGCAGATGAAAGCTGTTCCTGCGTCTGTAGAAAATCTTCCATGCTGGACATCTTGACATTATGATGTTTAAAAAAGTAAATGATACGCATTGGTTGATACTGCTCTGATCGTGGTTACTCACGATCCCAAAAGTGCGTTTGACTTCCTCGATGCTCCTGTCTTAGTCTAGTTACACCAGTCACTCGCGAGGGCCTTTTCGAAGGACCAAAAAGATGTACGGGTAATGTACGATCTTTTGTGATAATTGATATGAATAAAAGTCTTTGATATAAAATTAAACTGTTAAATTAATATAATTGATACTTATGATAAAATGCTATGTGGTGAAAGAGTACGCGCGCGATGAGTATGATAATCGATTACAAACTGAACTATGTATTCAAATGACCTAAATCAATGAATATGGCGTAAAAATGCTTCTAAGACAAAACACATAGCCAGTGCCTCAGTAGTTGAAGGTCCCGGGTGAAGTGTGCTCCCACTACTGGTTTTATCATCACTTAACATCAGGTGAATAAAGGAGGTTGGAAAGTGTGAAGGTTAAAAAAATTAACCCACATTGTGCCAGTATGGTGGGTAATGGCTTGATCGACGACCTGAACCCGGTATCTTATATTATCTTATCTTATCTTAGTTGGGCTGCAGAGATTAGCACTTCGACCCGTCGCGATCTTTTGTGCTCCCCCATCCTTTCACTTCTTCCTCTGTAAAGCTAGATGCCATAAGTTTACAAGATAAAATTTTACTAGAAAAATCAATCAGCCTCAGGAAGCTCGAGTGGGAATCGAACCCACGATCTTTGGATAACCGGTACAATGCTCTGACCGCTTAGCTACCCCAGAAGACTTGTTGAATTTTTCTAGTAGTTAGTGATTTACTTACGCTGCAAGCCAGCGGTATTACGTCACTGCAAAGTTACTACCCTCACAGTCGAAAGAACACTTTTGCAAGTTTAACAATCGATAAAAAAAACGTAATGCTTTTAAATATTTTTAGTATATTTTTTACTTTTTTTAAATATTGCATTCATATAGCTATAGCTTCCTGAGGTTGGTTTGGTTTTTCGAGTGAAATTTTATCTTGCAATTAAAACTAGCATTGTGAAGGCGAAATTTAAAAAATATGCAACAAATTTGACAACACTTTTGAGAGCGAAAAGCCTAAAGTCTTCTAGTCGTCACCCACGTCACGAATTTTATTTGTTATTCGAACGAAAGGGAGAAACGTATGACATAGAAACTGCGCCTTACTGTGATAAACGAAGACAGTGAAAGTACCAGAGGGCCATCTCTCACCCCTCCCCCCACCCAATTCCTAGTCCCTCCTCAAGATCCAACTCCTTCCTCAAGCCCGGCAACGCACCTGCGATTACTTTGGTTTTGCGGGTGTCTTTGGGCGGCGGTGATTACTTTCCATCAGGTGACCCGCCTGCTCGTTTGCCTCCCTTTAATATAAAAAAATAAAAAAAAAAATTACAAAAACACAAATGTTGAAAAAATTTCCACGAGCAGGATTGGAACCTGCACCCTTCTAACATATCGGGTCAGGTGGTCTCTCAATTGAGCTATTGTGGTTCTAACTAACCCGCCGAAATTATTCAACACTATTTACTTTTTTACTTTGAAAGCCAAAGGCGCCCATTATAATTTTTTCAACATATGTGTTTTTGTAATTTGTTTCGCAACAAAATTAGAGTTAAAATTATATAAACAAAAACAAAAACATTTAAAAAGATTTTTTCAACACTGTCTTTTTTTTTAATGTACGAGTATAATTAATTTTTTGTTATGTAGTTAAACTTAGTTAAACTTAATCTTTGTTAGTAATTATTTGAACGTTTTCGGTGTCGTATCGGTGGCGCTCAAAGGTAGTCCCACGAAAACGTCTAAACACCACTTCCCTCGGTCAGAAGTTTTCTCTCATGAAGGCGTCCAGCTTAGTTGATGGGACTCGCACCAAAATGCTTTGAACTTAAGTCCAGCGGTCACAACTCCAACATCTAAAGCTTTGTTTTGAGCGCAGCGTTTTGTTTAGATTTCTCTCCACTTTACATCAATTTGTTATGCTGCTCTCCATCGCTGGTTTGCTAATCTTGAGTTTGAACTTTTGACGTTCGATCCAATACCAGAGGGCCAGTGTGAGTTATTTTTGGAATTTATTTATTAAAATCTTTATTGCACAATACAATAAAATAAAGAACAAAAGGCGGACTTAATGCCAAATGGCATAGTCGACCTAAGGGCTAGGCAGAACAATTGGTAAGCGGTGCGACAAAGATCGTAAATGAAACATATACTTACTACATAAATTTATAAGAACTGAAATTTTAACAGATTATTACAATGGAATTCGATCACGTTAACGAAAACATTTGTATGGCAAAATGTTAACTCTTCTCGTATGCCGCCAGGAGGCGATGCAATACCATACTGATTTAGTTTTCTTTAAACATAATCGAGAGAATACGGATAAAACTAAACTCACACTAGGCACATACCAGATATGGATAAGCAGGCACATGTCGACGAGCCTGCGTTTCAATTCCTTACCAGTAATTCTTCAAGGCTCTGCCGATCAAGCTTAGTATAATAAAATATATAAACTATACGAAACCCAGATCCTACACAGGCGAAAACTTTCAATACTGTAGTTTCATATTCCAATCGGTATGTTAATGTTGCTTTGTTAGCACAGCTTGCTATTTTATTGGCTTCATTAAACACAAGCTGTTTTGCAAGTGGTATATAAAGACTGATACAGCGGTTCAAAAGAAAATCGGCGCTATGAAGTTCCGCTTCGTTGTAGTCGGGTTCGCTGTGAGTATATTATAATATTCATCAACATCTTATCTTATCTTAATGTGCCTGCCAAGGTTTGCTTCTTTCTTTTATTGTGGTTTGTGATCAGTGATTACCAACCCGCATTTGGCAAGCGTGGTGATTAAGCCATTACCATGTACCTTGTTGAAGTGGTTGACAGCGTAGTCGATAGGAAGTCTATTGACTTCGCTGTCAACCACTCCCAAAACTGTCCCAAACTCTCCCGCCTGTTGATGCAAACACAAATTAGGCGTCTCAAACCCCGTAGTGCCCCCGGGACAAACGGTATCTCAAACAAGATCCTTAAGATCTTACTCGCTCAGCTTATCCTTTTAATAGTAGCTATCTTCAATAGCGCCATGACAAACGCAATCTTTCTTCCTCTGAAGCGCTGATTGCTGACCGTCGTCGGCAGGTCATAAAAAAACCGTTGAGCGCCAAATGCCGATAGTCGGCAGATTGGATAAAATTTTACTGATTATTATTATTTTTTATTTTTTTTATATAAAGTAAAATAAATAATTGAAATTTTTAAAGTTTCTAAAAGTATATAGCATGACTAAGTTTTAATAATAATAAATTAATATTTTTGAAAAACCAAAATCAATTCGCGCAGAATACGGCGACGCTCAATAGGGGTAGGCCGTTACCAGCCACGCTAGAGAGAGTATTCATAAAACCGGTAAACCACGTACCGCCCCCTCTAGTTATCGCCCGATCAGTCTTCTCAAATCGTTGGGAAAACTGTACGAACGCGTTCTAGTATTCCGTTCAAGGGAATACATTTTCTCTAACAATATTCTTATAAACGAGCAGTTTGGGTTTCGCCCCCAAACACTCGTGTACCCATTAATTACACCACCTTACGGAGAATATCCTATTCAGTCTCAATAAAAGCCGTCCCAAGGGAACCGGAACTCTTTTCTTTGACGTAGCGAAAGCATTTGATAAAGTTTGGCACAACGGCTTAACTTATAAACCGTACAAATTTAGCGTGCCAGATAGACTCGTGCACATCATACGAAACTATTAGTCGGATCGCTCTTTTCGCTTCCACGTCGAAGGAACGCTCTCCGCCCCTCATCCTGTTCGCGCCGGTGCGGGCATTCCGCAGGGATCCGTGTTGTCCCCAATTATGTTTGCGCTTTATGCAAACGATATCGCTAAGACCCCACCAGTGCCGCGGTGTCAACTGCGCTATATTCGTCCGGTAGAGGCAAGCCGCGGTTTCCAACCGTCTCCAAAAAGCAGCCAACACCCTTGGCGTTTTGTTTCGTAAATAGCGGATCGAAGTTAACCTCGAGAAAAGCGCCGCTGTGTTCTTTTCCCGGGGTATCGACGATCTTCGCCCTTCTATTTGTTTATTTGTCCGTGTTACCCCTGGGGAAAAGCAAGCGAAATATCTCGGTGTCACCCTCGATAGAAGATTATAGCTTGCGCCTCATCTTAAAATCATTCGTAACAGGGCCTGTTTCATATTTGGTCGGCTTTTCCACCTTTAAGGCAGGCGGAGTAAAAGGTTTCCTACATAAGACGACAATTTACAAAGCTTGCGTTCGCCCTGTCATGACTTACGCTAGCGTAGTTTTCGCGCATACCGCGCCCTCGTTTCATGTGTGGTGCCACGGGTTGCCCGTGGTACTATCGCAATGTAGATCTCCACCGTGATCTTAATCTTCCCACTATCAAAAATTTAATCAAGGACGTTTCCATACGTTACTTTAATAACGCCCCCCCACCACCCTAACCCGGTTGTTGTGGCGGCCGCCAACTATAACGTTGGAGGCCTTCCACCAACAAGATGGTACACATCTAGACGTCCTAAACACGTCCTAGATGACCCCAACGATCCCATAACAGTTGCGAACGTCCCCCCCGCCCGATCCTCTAAATGCCACTACACATTTACAAAGTACACTAAACATGCACACTAGTTTACGCCCAAGATACCGTACTCGTAGAACAAAGTTACGACCAACCGGTTCACACGCGCTCTATACCAGGTACAGAAATGTAACTAGGTGATTTTCTCCACCACCACGACCCGGTCAACCCGAGCCGAGGTCTGAGCCTTTAGAGGTGCCCTCGGGTTGTTCCGCTCCCCAATCCGATCCGAACTTTTCGGAGAATCTAGTAGGGCACGGGGACACGCACTAGTGCGTAATGCCGTTCCCTCTAGTTTATAATTGTGTAACTGTTTATTGTCCTGAATAAAAAATAGTATAACTATAACTCTTTGTATATGCCATTTGTTCTTTAAATAATTATTGCACAAGATTGGCTTACTCAAAAACCTTACTTTTTGTTATTTACCTTGATGTGAAACCTCCTTACTGGCATACGTGATCCCTAAAGGTGGTCCAAGTTAAGTGGCTGTTTTTCCATCCCCTTTTCCTGGCTGGAGTCTAACAAAATGTCAGCCAGGGAACAATAGTACCTACTAAACACAGGGTTTCAAAACCAGGCTGTATGAAATTGTCTAGCAAATCTACTACAAGGGGGCGATTTATCAAGTGACTAATTCTCACTGATTGATTAAGAAAAAAAAATTAAGAGTGCTTCTTTTTCTCATACTCAATATCACCGGTAACCTATTTTTGACATCAAAAATTCTCTAACTGTATCTTTCAAATTGTAAATAATTCAGTTCAATTCAAATAAATGTCTGTTTTCTATGTCATAACATCATACATCTGCAGGAGAGACCCCAGACGGATTCAGTTTTGCTTTGGTCAAAAATAATGTTTTAACGCAATGTCATGTTTGTCACCCCCACGAACTGGCCAACCCGAGCCGGTCCTAGCCAGCCCGGGCTCGCCGTGAAATGAACGAGGTCATTAATGAGCCCTCTTAACTCGCAACGATAATTTTCATAGTTGAGGCTCGACCACGAAAGAGGCTAGCGGGGCGGTTTGATAGAGCAAAAATAGGCAAAAGCGGCCTCGCTGTGTCATTGCGTTGGTTGCAAGTTTCGAGCGGAGCGGGGTGTCGGCTCCCCTCCCGTACCCCGTCCGCGTCTCTCGCTCACCCGATTGCAGGGACGCGCTTGCGCTTAGAGTGTTTTGGTTACCTTATTTTTAGATCGAGATGATCTCATTATTGTCATTTCAACTATTTCCTCCTTGAAACCCTCTGAGGTTTCGATGATACGTGTTACTGATTTTAAATCTATTAATTAATAGATTATGAAAATGCTATTAGGGCAATATTTTAACGCTGTAAGGAAGAAAAGAAATGCCCTTGCTAAGTTTGTTTTTTTGCTGGTTCTTCTCAGTACAAGGTCTCCCGCCCTGTGTAGACTTACAAACCGATAGCATAGTAACTCTAAGAGTCTAGGAGCTACTTGTAGCCTAAACTGAATAAATTATTTTGAATATTGATTTTTTAATAATACCAATGGATTGTAGCGATGACTTGATTTCAATGATTTATTTATTTATTTATTTGGAAAGCAAATTACAGTTGACATTACAGGCATTCTTAATGCAATAACGAACCTAATCATTACCATCACATTGGTTACTTAGAAACATTATTTTATTATATTTTATTATTTACTAAAATATAAATTATATTATCTATAAAAAACATAAAAAATATTTTTTATTGTTATGATGGTACTGATTCTTGCCAGCATTACCTGAAGTAAATTGTTTCGACCACACCGTAATCCGTAAGTGCGATGCTGCAAATATGCGCGCCATTTTGCGGCACGCCAATCAACATAATGGCGTCGCAATTCATTCTAATCTAATAAATAATATTCTTTTGTCATACAATGTTAGTCCAAAATTTTTTCCATACACACTCTCAAGTTTTTTCCCAAAATGGGTAGATAGAGCATTAAAATCATCAAATTTGAGTAAACTCGCCGTTAGTGACCTCAACGCCACATTTAGCATAAACAAAGTAGGGCTCCGAGTTGGAATAGATAACATCAGTGATGGCTTGCATGCAGCCGATCGCCTGATGTGCGAGCATCTTGGAATCCTTGTCCCTTAGTCGACTATTACGACTTGCACGGGGAGCTAGGCGGCTGATACATTATTTCCAAGTCCCAGACCAGTACGCCATATTTTTATTGAGTTTTAAATTGCTTTTTCATTTAAGGACTTTTCTATAAAACTAACTAATTACCTATTCAAACAATCTTTTGCATAATATTTCAATTAAAAGTATTGCGTATTTCTTTAACAATGTAAGTAGGTATGTAAAGATACATGTTTTTTTCAATTGACTTCTGTGCTTATTTATTCAGCTATATAAATAATTGGCTTCCTTGTTATTATGAACAAAAGAAAAAAAAGGTGGTATGTATATGTCACTGTTTCGTAACATAGTTACTATCGATTGTACAAGCCATTCAAGGTGGCCATTTTGTTTATAATTTATTATGACAGCTTATATTAGTCCACTGCTGCTACACTGGATATGGGCCTCTTGTGCACGCAACTGAGCACGATCCGCGGCTACTCTCATCCAGCTCTTGCCAACCTTGCGACGATCAATTTTTTTTTTTTTTTTTCATTTATTAGGGTAAACAAACAATTTCACAATACATATTACTTGTCGTAGACTTAGTTAAATAGGGTTAGTAATTGTGAAACCAGCTTCGTTAACCACAGATTATCTACATGTATCGGTTGATGGTAGGCGTTAGATCATTACATTACTTATTTATATATGGTGCGTATTATCTAAATAAGCTGTGTCAATGCATACATTCACTATACATTACATCTAATTAGGTTTTTTTTTCTTTTATATTGTGTACAATAGACTTCCTATAGGTTGAAATAGTGGCTGCAAATATATCAATGTTATTAAAATAATGATTAAAATTATCGGTCAGACGAAACATAGGTGAACGTTTGCCTGCGTTCGTACGACATTTCGCAGATGTAAAGGTTCTTGTAATGCGGCAAGTACGTATGCTTGGTCTGATCGGCACTCTGTAACTTATCATATTTATTATTCGTGTACAATCATACTTATTGTGGCACAAATCGTAAAGTAACATAGCTTGCAGTTGTATTCTTCTATGTCTAAGATAAGTTAAGCTGTATTTTTCTAAGAGGGCTGTGTAAGACAAACGGCTATGGTAACATTTAAAATGCATGCATCGTAGGAACTTCTTTTGAACTTTTTCTATATTGTTACAATATTTTTCGTAAAAAGGGTCCCATACAGAAACAGCATATTCTAACTGTGAGCGTATTAATGAATTATACAAATGCAAGTATGTAGTTGGACGTTTAAAATCATTGCTGGCACGCATAACAAAGCCATACATTTTATATGCTTTATTGCATATGCTCTCGACATGTGCATCCAGTGTCAACTTAGTGTCCAAAATCACTCCAAGGTCCCTTATTTTTTGTACTCTGTCAAGATTAGATCCGCATAGTGAGTAGTTATATTTACTGATTCTTTTTCTTTTAGTAAAGGTAATACATTTACATTTGTTTAAACTGAGTTCAAGTCTGTTTTTATTACAATATTCTGTAAAGCGGTCCAAGTCTTCCTGAAACTTATGATGATCAGACCTAGTGTTGATAATGCGATAAATTTTTAAGTCATCTGCGTATAAGAGATAATTACAGTGTTTAAAGCAAGTATTGACGTCGTTAATGAAAAGGACAAAGAGTGCACAAGTGCAAGAGACAAGAGTGACAAGAGTGCAGAGAGGGGACAAGGAGAGAGCAATCAATGCTGTCAAATAAATCAGTTGCATATATTATAAGATTAGTTACTGTCGAGCGCTTGCGGACAAATCCATGTTGTTGGGGGAGTATGTTACTATGTAGAAGTGGGTATAGATTATTATGTATGAGCCTTTCAAAGAGTTTGGCTACAGTAGGAAGGATGGATATAGGTCGGTAGTTAGTGACATCTTTCTTGGACCCTCCTTTGTGTATAGGTGTTATTCTGGCTGATTTCCATATATTGGGGCAGACACCCTCTATTAAACACTTGTTATATAAACTGTATAGGGGCTTATAGATAGTAGTAGCAGTTTTTTTAAGGAAGATAGGAGGTATATTGTCTGTCCCTGCGCTTTTAGTGGAGTCTATAATTTTAAGTTCCCTTATAACGCTACTACTAGGTATATGCAAATTACAAATAATATTGTTAGTCTGCGTTTTCAAGTCTAAGTCGTTAACATCATCAGTGTCAAATGAGATAGGCAAATTTGATGGCTGGAAAACTGATTTAAAGAACTTGGAAAAAAGATTACAAACATCATTTGGATTATTGGCTATTGAATTTATGTAATGCATTTTTTCAGGGATGTCAGATTGATTTTTGCGTTTATTGACATAATTCCAGAAATATTTTACGTTATCTTTAATGCTGTTTTCTACTTTGTTCATGTATTTACTGTAACATAGTTGTGATTCTTTTTTAAATCTTTTCCGGAACATAGAAAATGTTTTGTAGTGTGACTCGTTTTTATATTTTTTCCATTTTATCCACGCTTTGTTTTTATTTTTAAATATGTGAATCAGCGGTGAGGAAAACCAAATTGGAAACTGAGAGCTAGAAATTACCTTAGTAGGAATGTGTTTTCGTATAATATCAAATATCAATTCGTAAAATAAGTCAACTGATGCTTCAGCGGATTTATTAAGAAATAGGTTCTCCCAATCAATACTCATTACATCTTGATTAATTAATGTATAATCTGCGTCTCTAAAACGGTATCTGGTTAGTAGTTTGTGTGGTATGGGCTTATCTGTACTAATAAATGGCATTAGTACGTAAAAAGGTGGGTGGTATTCATCTACGGGAACTAGTGTAACGGGTGTTGAAAAGGCCTTACTATCTGGAGTATTGGTAATGAATAAGTCTAGCAGGCGATTTAAATTGTTTTTAAATATATTTATTTGTATACAATTAAACATAGACATAAAATTCACCAGATAAGAATATGGTGGCCCATGTTGTGAGGATTGAGCAGGTAACATATAAGTATTGTAAGTGTACCAGTCAATATGGGGCAAGTTAAAATCTCCAACCACACAAAAACCACTTAAATCCATTATCTGTAAATAGTCTCGCATGTTATTAAAATAGTCCAAATATACTTCCATTTTTACTCGTGGTGGTATATATACAGCACTGATAATGTGACGCGATTTACCTATGTTCAATTCTATCAATACGTGATCAATAATAGGTGGGAGCACAAAGGTGGGGGCCGTCGTTATGCACAGTGACGATCGGAGCGAGCGCAGGACCGCCACCAGTACGCCGCCGCCATCGCGCCGCTCAGTGTCCGCTCGGTTACGATCGCCGCGGTACACAAGGTAGCGGGTGTCGATAAATTCATTGTTAGCTATGTCAGGGTGTAACCACGTCAAACGTCAAAAATCAATGACCTCATGAAAAACTTAAACCACTTTGGAACCATCCAAAAAATGTTTTAAAAATTATATTAACTATTATTATACTATCCCACTGCTAGGCAAAGGGCTCCAATCATTGTTACAATTGATGGGTGTTGGCTTAATCCCCACGCTTGCCAAATGTTATTTGGTGATCACAAAACCGGGCTATGCACCAAAAATATGAAACCTACTTTGCCTGGTCCTGGGAATCGAACCCAGGACCTTTGGTTATCGGGCTGAGCACATTGCCAGGCTTTAATATAATATATATAATATTGACAATATTAATTCTCAGGTACTGGTGACCGTTAGCGGTCTACCATGTAAGTATAATATTTTTTTTTCTTACAACGGACAAGTGCTCGGTCATCTCACCTAAAGGTAAGTGACGATAAGGGCGAAGGTGAAAGTGCACTTTACCCGGCATCCTCAACCAGCGTCTCAGTCAGCGAGAAAAGTCAGTGGACATTCAGCACTTCTTCATATCAACTAAACAATCTAATGGTTCTCTAACTGTTTAGTTTAATATATTTATATATATTTTAATCCTATTTGTTCACTGTTGTCTATTTGTTTGTGTCAATGAATTATGCGAAAAAATGTAAATAGTGCATAGTGTCTATTTAGTATATTTGAAAAGTTAATCATTACTGTATGTTTTCCAAATAAAGCAAAAATAAAAAATAAATAAATAAAATAAAACAGGAATTCCCAAACTATTTTAAGCAAGAGACCCTTTTCCAACATGAACTGAGCCAAATTACTTTTACTTAGATGTAGTAAATGACATACTCGCTGCACAGGACGTTGGTGAAGGTTCATTATTAGTGTTGTTGGACTTTTTGCATTCCGTTTGACACCATTAACTACCAGATTTTTTTGTCAAAACTGGCTTGTTACGGCTTTGACGCCAACGCGTTAAAATGGTTTTCCAGCTACATCTCTATCATGGCCGTACTCAACATGTTGAAACGCGCAATGTAAGTGGTATTGTTGCTGCCTCTGCAACTCGTCCAGTTCTGAGGGGAGTACCACAGGGGTCTATACTGGGGCCGATACTACCGGAAGCAACCAATGTAGCAGTTGATAAAATTATTGCAGACCTGAGCCGGGTATCTCGTTGGTGTGACCGGAAAAATTTGGTTCTAAATCCAAACAAGTCGAAAGTTTTGATATTGAGGTCCAAAATCTCATAAGCAATGTATCTTCCTGAAATCTAACTGTAACTATACGAGGAGATCCTTTAGAACATGTGACGCAGACTCGCAATTTAGGTCTTATTATGGGCGGATATTGGTTAGGTTGTAAAATACACAATAAATATCAATAGAAAGAGGATAAAATTTTCTATAAATATAAAATTATTAGTAATTACGCTAATCTACTTACATGTCTGGATAACTTGTTGAATTTTTCATTGTGTTTTTGTTTTTTTTTTCAATTTTTTTTTAAATATCGAAAAATTATTTTGGTGATATATTATCACATTCTCACTACACTTCACTAAAGATTTTACAATCTGTATCAAGCAGGGCCAGCCATATTTCACGTACCTAATCAGTAACTTTTAGTGAGTTGGTACACATCAAAACATTTCTTGATATCTCGGTCATCGTGGAAGTACATACTTTTGAAAATAATACGAGTTTATCGATATTAAGACAACATTAATCAATCAGCTGATTGGAGTAGTCTGTCTAGTGTTACTACCTAAAGTTCACCTCCTTTGCCTCTGCTGTGAACCTAGTATTTTTGTGCCTATTGTGCCGACTCCATTCCTCTCTCCCCTATTTATTTTTGATAGAGTTTTAAGGGTTCCGTTCTATTATTTTTTCACTAAGAACATAAATTACGACTACCTACTCAGTCAATTATTCCCTGTTCCTATCTCCAGGTCAGGTCAGAAATGATAGATAACAATCTATTAGGTAAGTACTTCTGACGGTTAATTAGTATGAATGTTCGAATCCAAAAGATTTATGATTTTGAGAAAATTAAATGTAAATGTTATGTACCTGTAAAAGTAACACTGTAAAAATGGTCAAAAAAAGGTTTTATTTGTTGACAACGTAAACAATGGTAACATTTTTTTAATATTCAAAACATTACAAACCGTAAATTATTAAGTCTCAACAATAATTATTTTTGACCCCTAAAAGTACTAGGAGCAACTTCTGGTAGGGGTGGAGTAACAAGAAAGTGAGCGCGTGAGTCTAGGGTTCTGTCTGTAGCTCATTTTATTTTTTAACAAAAATGGTTTGGAAATTTAAGGATTCCTGAAATCCTGAGGATTCGTTGTTTTAGTTTTCGCTTTAAAAATACAACATCAGTTTTAGTTCTAACTGATTAATTTAAACTGATTAAACCAAACGCGATTACACTAGCCTGCGCTAGCGCTACGTAACGTAGGTACCTACTCCGCATAACTACCCCGCGCGCGCCTAATTAATAATTTGAACAGTAATAAAAAAAATTGTTACAGTAGTAGTCAATCAATTATTCAATTATTAGTTTAAAAATATTGCTAGTTTGGGTAACTTAAGTCTAATTATGGATCCCTAAAAAGTACTAGGGGCAACTCCTGGTATGGGCGGAGTCACAAGAAAGCGTGCGCGTGTGTCTTTTTTTCTTAAAGGGTTCTATAGCTCATTTTATTTTTCTTACCGCTTTGATTGACCCGGTATAAAATGTAAGCTTTCCTGAAATCCTAACTATTTGTATGAAATTTTATTAGGTAAACTAAGTTTACACCATGTAGTATCATACAAAATTTTAATACTTTACACATTCGTTTTTGTTTACAATAATGTAATGATAATAAGAATAACATTTTTAAGCACCTGTGACATAAGTACTAAATAAAACTTACGTGTGATGGAAGATGTTATTTCCAATTGACTAAATAATTGGAACAAACAAAAATAATACCTACATAGTGCCAGTGAGTGGTGTTTCGCAGCGCTTAAACCAGTTTACACTTTGGTAGTATTCTATGACATCAGTACTATTAGGTTTGTAGTCTGATTTCGGAAAGTATTCGTAGTAACTAGCACTACAAGTAGACAGTATAAATGTCTACCTACTAGTCAATATTGTTTATGAACAAATTCTGTAATTAAATTCTTAAATTTGACGACCTTCGTAGCCGAGTGGCTTGCACGCCGGACTTTGGGCGGCGCTAACTCAGAGGTCCCGGGTTTGATTCTCGGTTAGGTCAATGTCGAAACAAACTTTTCGATATTGTGTCGGGTCTGGGTGGTTGTGGGTGGTACCGTCGTTGTTTCTGATTTCCATGAAATGAGTGCTTTAGCTATTTACCTTGGCATCAGAACATGTATGTGATGTTGTCTCATATATATATATAATTAATGTTATCAAACTCAAACTCACACGTACCACACAGACTTGCTTATATTAACTTTGTTTTGTTTCTCTATAAATTCCATTTCTGTTTAAGTAAAAATACTTTAATATTATATTTACGTACAAAATAAGTATTTTTGATGAATCTATTTCTGAATATATTAATAATTCAATTACTAAATTTCAAAATTCTGCTGACCGTCTCTTTGAAATTAGTCCACATTATGCACTTTGCATCTTAAAATTCTGTCTTTTCGTCCCAAAATTTACGTACGTGTCTCGTTGCTGCTCCTTTTGGAATCAACCAGATCTTTTGACACATGTAAATGACTTTATTAAAATTAGCTTACAATCGATTCTTAATATGCAGCTGAACGAGCAGTCTTGTACCCAAGCATCCTTACCCATCTGTTATGGTGGTTTAGGGTTTCGCAAAATTACCAGTGTCGCTTTACCAGCCTTCCTATCTTCTGTCCATAGTTCAGCAAATCTCATAAGTAAAATTATTTTAAGGGCATCGCCTTCAAACTTTGAGATTGCTGGCTTGGAAGAAGCTAGAAACTTAATTAATTCTTAATTAATCTTAATTGCATGCCCAGGTCAAAATTTTCCAGTTTCTCCAAATTCACAGAGGAGCTGGGACGACATAAACTGCAAATTGACTTATGACAATCTTTTGAGCTGTAGTACAGGTTTGGCGCGTGCTAGGCTTTTGGCCGTGGGTACGCATGAGGCCGGCTACTGGCTTCACGCGTACCCTTCGTCAAATACAGGAACATTTCTTGAGCCTGAACCGCTCCGAATCGCAACCTGTCTACGGCTTGGGGTTCCGGTCTGCGCTCCTCATAAATGTCCCTGTGGCAGTGATGTCGACAAGCTAGGACATCACGGACTGTCATGCCAAAAAAGTGCAGGCCGCTTCTCGAGACATGCCGCACTTAACGATATCATACGCCGGTCCCTTGCCACCGTCAACGAGCCAAGTCTACTTGAGCCGACTGGTATTGCAAGAGACGATAACAAGAGACCGGACGGTATGAGTTTGATTCCATGGAAGATGGGCCGGGGGCTGGTATGGGATGCAACCTGTTCAGACACGCTAGCCCCTTCCCAACTACATGGAACCAACAATAGAGCTGGTGCGGCTTGTGAAGCGGCTGAAAAAGCTAAAGCTTGTAAATACAGGGGTCTAGGCTACGAATATGATTTTGTCCCTTTCGGCGTGAGACCCTCGGTCCGTGGGGTCCTAGCGCTATATGGTTTTTAAGGAAATAGCAAAAAGGTTAGTCGACATCACAGGAGACCGAAGAGCTGGCAGCTACCTCGGACAAAGAATTAGTCTAGCTATTCTTAGGGGGAACGCTGCCAGTATCTTCGGAACCTTGCCTAAAAGGACTCCTTTTAATAATATATTTTAGGTAGTTATTATATTATATTTCTTGAGGTTTTTAGTATTAATGTTTTCATATTATTAAAAATTTATTATTAAAAAAAATTAAAAATAGGTATATCATCTAATATTAATGTAAATTTTTACTTTTTATTTTTTAAGTGCTTGCTGCACTGAAGCTAAATTAAATATTTATAAAATTTATAAAATACAGTGAAAGAATTAAACGCTCACCCGACCCAGCCAGGAATCGGATGACCCATCCGCAATCCCGGCGGCTGCACTGACCACTATGCTACCGGGAAAGTTGACGTAAGCGCTGAATACCTTAGTAAGATAAGCGCAATTTAATTTGTTTTTGCATTTACAAACAAAGTTAATTTGTCGTAAATTTAAAATCAAACAAGCTAAACCCATCACTAGCAGGGTCATGAACTCTGTATGATACACTGCCTACACTGCACCTCCTGCTTGTAAAACTGCGTGCCCTATATTTGGCCGCCACGCCCCCTACCAGGCGCACAGTTTTACAAACAGGAGGTGGTGTACTAACTGTAGTTCGCCCGTTAAACAGTTGCCGGCTACTGTCGGCGCGGGCAGCGAAAGTCAAAACCTTTGACGGCACATTTTGTTTGTCGGCAGTCGCTTGGCGGCATTTTTTATTGGATTGATAGACTAATAAAACAAAGACAGATAAGTAGGCAGCTATTTTACTTTCGTGATTTAATAATTTGTATTAAATAGGTACCTTAGTAATTATCATCAAAGTAATAAAAAGATTTTCATTTTACAGCCACATTGTGTCGACTCTAAAGTAGATAGGTACACTTACCTACGAGTAGGTACCTACATAGGTCCTTGATTAAAATGACTTATTTTTGAAATAAATAAAATCAACTAAAGCAAAGCACTTTGAGGTGTAGTCACAGAATAAATAATCACACTACTCTAAGGTACATACGCCTACCTAGAACTAGGTACCCTAAGTCCTAGATAACAATGAATTACTTTTGAAATAACTAAAATCAACTACAGCGAAGCACTGAGGTGTAGTGTAGCTGCTAGGGTAGCTGTGATAAAAAAAAGTCCACTCCACTTCACACAGCCATTTTTGTAAATTAATTTACAAAAATGGCTCAAAATGCCCACCTTGTCGCTGGATGCAAGTTTGCGCGCGACGCAAAACGGACTCTTCTGCGTTTTGAAGCATCTGTGCTGTGATGCTCAGAAAGGCGGCTGTGATATGATCATTCATTTCTTCGGCAGTATCGCAAGCCACGGCGTACACCAAATTCTTAACATGACCCCATAAAAAAAAAATCAAGAGGTGTAAGGTCCGGCGATCGCGGTGGCCAGGCCACGCGCCCTCCTCTGCCTATCCACTATGAAAAGCGTAGGTTGAGATATTCGCGCACTTGTCGCGCGTAATGTGGTGGTACCCCGTCATGCTAAAAGGTAATTGCATGATATTCCGCCAAAGGAAACTCTTCAAGATGCTCTTCAATGTAATTGGTCAAGTGCTCGAGGTAGTTCTCTCCATTTAGTCGTTGGGCAAAAACTTAGGTCCAAGCAGCCTATCACCAACTATGCCAGCCCAGACGTTAACTCGCCACTGATGTTGGAAACTGGACTCTGTTGACGCATGCGGATTTGTGTGTGACCACACATGCTCATTGTGGATATTGCTTATCCCGCCTCTAGTGAAGGCTGCTTCATCCGTCCACAGCACAGTTGAAGCAAAACCAGGAACCGTCATCACTTTATTGCAGTACCACTGGCAAAATCCACGACGCGGTTCGAAGTCCGCAGGCGTGAGTTCTTGGGTTCACCGAAAATGATACGGATGCTGGCCGTCATCTCGGAGCACCCGCCAAACCTTCATGTGAGCCACGTTAAAAACAGCTGCAGCTCGACGTGTACTGGTCCTTGGGTTTTCTTGAAAGTGTTCCAATACAGCTATTTGGCTGGACCTCCGGACTCGTCCCACGAAAGGATCCAGTCTGCTGGAGACGCAAAACCATTCGTCAAAAGCAATCCGCCGATGGCAAGCTTCGCTGCTCAGCTTCTGGTCTGCCGTCGATGAATCTCTCGCGGTACAGTTCACGAGCACCACATAGACTGCCATTAGCTGCCCCGACACACAGAATAATTTCGTAATACTCCTGATTACTTAGAAATGCCATATTAACTTAATATAGTTAAACTTAGTTTACCTAATAAACTTTCATACAAATAGTCAGGATTTCAGGAAAGCTTACATTTTATACTGGGTCAATCAAAGCGGTTAGAAAAATAAAATGAGCTACAGAACCCTTTAAGAAAAAACGACACACGTGCACGCTTTTTTTTTATTCAAACAAAAAGTTTATTTGTTAACGCGGAAGTGCAGCGGTGCACTTGTAATGGCCGACACAGTTTCGATACGGTACTAAATACCGTGCGATACACTGACACTTAATGCAAAAATAACGAGATATCTCAAAATGTAAGAAACTCTGGATAAATCTAATGGTACCATTACATTCCTGAATAAATTTCCAACAAGCCTATCACTATTTCAGAATATTTAGATCAAAACACAATACTATTATTTTGGATATAAACTGCGTCGTACTGTGCTATTATGACCCCAAAACATGGTTCGAGGCTTTTTTCACCAAAGTATTTCGTAAAACGGGTAAAAAAAATACTAAAAACACATTCTACATTTATTTACCAGTAATTTGATATATAATACATGTAGTAATCACTCAACGTTTAAATGCTAGAGACATTTTTCCAGAACACGACAACAAGCACAACTCACTATCTATTGTAAAAAATGCCAGACTGACGATAATTTATGGCAAAATATTTTATCACATCCGACTTACTTCGTTCTCATTGGTCAAACTTGTAAATGTCTATGAGCCACGAATGCCAACATAAAAATAGGAACCTGAAATATTAGTAATTCTTATAACAAGTTGGTACATGTAACAACAACATAGACTTTTAACTTTATTACAAAGTACGTATGGTTGAAAATGTTGACAGTTTTGGATAGGTTGACGTGCAGGCGTCTTTACAGTTAGGTGTATGAAAATCAGGAGATCAGGGATTCCCAAAGTGGACGATATCGACCCTTTGGTGTCAAAATCGGTTTCCCAGGGGTCGACATAAACGAAAACTTATTTTATTTGAAACGTTCAAGATACTGTATAAGTTGAACACAACTTATACAGTATCTTGAACAACAACTGAATGTAACAACATTGTTATAAGAATGACTAATATTTTAAGAGAAATAATTTAGCGAGGGCCGGTCACGGAAGGGAGGAACGGCATAGGACTGCTGTTCAGAATGATACAAGTTGCAGACTCATTTACTGAGTTACAAGTTACAATTTGAGTAAAGACTAAGTTAGTACAGTATAATATATCCTAAATTATTATGTGGAGATTTGTAAATGGCATTAGCTAATTTAAAAGTGTAGTTATAGTTGATATTTGATTGTAAATCATCCAACAAGCAAATAAATAAATAAAGAAATAAATACGGATAAATTTCAATTGCATTCATTTAACAATATTTTTTTAAATATTATATTTTACGGGTAAGCACAGTGCCTTGATTTCACCTGATGTTAAGTGATGACAAGGCCAATGATGGAAGTGCACTTCCCGGGATCCTCAACTAGTGATGCACTGGCTATCTTATCTCTGGCTGCCGGAACACAACAATACTACAAACATTGTTGGTATGTTTTAATTGGTATTATAACTTAATATTTATTATTGACTACAAATTATTCTAAGGTACGTATATTCGAAGTATGTATGTACATTTTAGGTTTTACTTATTTTGTTTTTAAATGGCTTTCCGTAGGTAGCAACTTAAAATAAGTTGTGTTAAAAAAATTATAATTAGTACTGAACACTTTTTTTCAACACCTTATGATCTTATCTAACATAACTCTCTCCATCCTTAGGTTACCTAAAAGATATCGCTTTTAGTGATAAGGCCGCCTTTCGTACAACTTCTTAAACTTTAATTTTATTTAAATGTGTGTATTATCGTTTTTATGTAAAGACGCCTGCACATCAACCTTTCCAAAACGGTCAAATTTCTTTAATAAATTTAATGTTTAACCAATATGCCAAATACGTAAAATTAAAAGTCTATTGAGAAAATTCGACAGTTTTTTCTTCTTTTTTATTAAATATCTTACAGGCAAGCGCAGTGCCTTCATTTCACCTAATGTTAAGTGATGATTAAGGCCAAATGGTTGAAGCGCACTTCACCCAAGATCCTCAACTACTGAGGCACTGGCTATCTTATCTCTAGCTGCCGGAACATAACATTGCTACAAACATTAACGTTATGGCGACATATTTAGATAAAATGGTGGTAGCTTGCCAGGCGGACAAATAAGTCCTACCACCAACCAAACCGAGTACACAAACATGTACCCCCCGCTGGGACCTCTGGGTCTGAACCGGTGGTATTGACCACGGACCACAGAGGCAGTTTGTGGTAGTCTGATGTGCAGGCGTATGTGCAATAAAATGTACTATTCTGTTATATTCTATTGTAAAATTAAAATTACTCCTTCCACAGTGGCATCGGAAACGGTGACCAACACTGAGGAATATTACGACGATTCCACCGGTGCAGAGGGCAGCAACGACGCCGACCATTACTACAGCTACAACAGTAAGTCAGGCACCGTGACCCAAGAATATATCCCCAGCGAAGACGATGACGTCTATTGCGTGCCCTGCAACAGTAAGGTTCCCCTTAGCTATCACCAAAAGGGCCCACAATGTACTGTTTATTTATCTGTTTATTTATTAACACAAAAGAAAAATGTAGAAAAATGTTTGCCTCTGCGGGGTCTTTGAAAAGACTGCGCAATTTTCTTCCGACCACCACTAAAATTGCACTTGCATCTTCTTCTTTCCATATTAGATTATGCCGATGTCAGCTATATCGATGTTACGGAAGAGCAACTCAATAAGCTTGAGCGACTTCAGTATTTTAGTATACGATTCATATTTGGACTTTGCAAATATGATCATGTCTCCGAATTCCGTACTCAAGTGGTTGCCAATTCGCCTACGCCGGAATGCTTACATTAGCAGGGAGAGCACATGCTCTCCCTACTTTACATTGTTCTTTTTAATCCGACTACTTCCTCCTATCTTAAGAATCGATTCCAATTCTTGTGCGATTCACACTCACGATCATTAAGATCGTCGAATAACATGACGCTTGAGATACTAATCTATTCCACAAAATTCTACGATAAATCTTTTACTGTACTGCCTGCTCGATTGTGGAATGCATTGCCTTTAGCAACTTTTAAGAGGCTACTGAAGGATCATTACTTGTCCTGAAAACCATCGTCATTGTAATATGCTTTCATATTATGTTATGCATTCTTTTAAGTAATTATAAATAACTGTTATGTTTGTATCAATAGTATATTAAGTATTTATTATTATTTATGCTGTGTTAGTTATACTATAATTATTTTAGGTGCACCGACGCGTCGACAAACCCACTTTAAACTCAAATATATTTTTTGTCCATCCAAAGGTTGTCTGGAAAATATCACTCATGATGATAAGACCGCCCTTTGTACGTGTATTTTTTTTGTCAAATGTTTTATTTTTGGTGTACAATAAAGTTTATTTATCTCATCTTATTTCAAAGAAACAAGCTCAGTCTGCAATTGCTAAAGTTTAACTCCGCTCCGCCGTGCTTCGGAAGGCATGTAAAGCCGTTGGTCCCGGCTTCATTAGTAGTCGTTAGCAACCACCAATCCACTCTGGACCCGTGTGGTGGTTTATGGCCCGTTCTCCCTACCCATCCATAGGGAAGGCTTATGCCCCAGAAGTTGGGATATAAAATGAGCTGGTGATTTGTTATGGTAATGCGAAAATAAACATAACTTAACAAACATTAAAGCTTTTTATAAAAGATGAGTAGTTTGGTTTCTTAACTTTCACAAAGATTGGTCATCGGATGGATGGCCCAAAAATGTATAATCTCATGCTCCTCTGTGCTTCAGAAAATCCTTAAAGTTGGTCCTGGCTGTATTAACAATCGTTTATAACCATTAATCCGCACTGGGCAGCATGGTGGTTTATAGCTCGTTTTCGCTGTGGTGTTTCTATCTATAGAGAAGGATCCTGCCCCAGCAGTAGGGACTTAAATTTAACTTGGTGATGATAATGAAAAGATGTCCTCAAACTTTGGGCTCATGAGAACGGTCCTATAAACGTTGACAACATTACTTCTTTAGATAGAAGTCTGGAATAAAAGCGCGACTTCCTATATACCGATCTCCAATAAATACCTAGTGTAGCGCAATGAAAACAATAGCCTTAAGTGCAACCTCTGTAAACGTGCGTGTAACATATGGGACAGGGTGCGTTAGTCACATTCGAGCACAACAGCAAAGTCTTCTAAATGCCACAGATTAACAGTCGCCGTCGCGACATCTACCTGGATATCATCATCACACATCATTATCATTCATGAGTTGTATATGTCAAGATATCATGGGACTTAAAAGATTTTCACTAAAACGGGCTAAAGTATTAGTAATAAATGGCGGAAGTATCTCCCTACTTCAATATATAAACTATTTTAGCCTTTTTCCATGCTTTGTGAAAAGCAATATTGATTCTTATCATTAAACGCAGAAAAGATTTTTTTGGAAAAAGAAAAATAAATGAAAGCAGTAAAATGTAATCCAATTTGCTGACTAAAGACACTTAACGCTCAAAGGCTTTTTAAAACCTGCCGACGACGGTCGGCAATCAAAATTTGATTGGTTAATGGTGGTACAAGCACCTTGTAACATTCCGATCCGATCCGAACCCCTCGGAAAATAGGGGACGCACTAGTGCTTGATGCCGTTCCCTGTAGAAAACCTTCGAAGGTGATTCGTTTTACACGGCTTGAGGAACCCTTTAAGTTTCTCGCGGCCCCCAAAAAAGCCCCGTAAAGCTGAAAATGCCGTTTGAGGCTATCAGCAAACTATCTCAAAAAAAAACCTTGTAACATTCGGATGCATACAGAGGTGGTAAAAACTACAAACTACACATAAAAAGTTTTAAAAATGTGAGAAAAAAAGTCAAAAGTAAAGTAACAGTAGGCTTTCCGAGACACCGTAATGTCTGTACGCCACTTAGTTTATGGAACAGTAAACACAATTTTCAACATATTGCGTAGTATTGTATAGTCTAATTTCCAAAAGCTGGACAAAGGTCTTCATTATTGAAGGCCTTTAGAAACTACAAAAGGGATGTTGACAACAATAATAATAAATTCCAGAACAAGAAACGTATAAATAAAATCACGTAACAGTTCTTTAAAACATTTACCTATTTCATATTTGACGTAAGCATGAATTTCTGTAACCTAAAAGGTTTTAAATAAACACAGAATTGACGGAAAAATTATGACGTCATACTTTATTATACCTATGCAATTTCTAATATAGAAAATCGTTTTGACTGTTGCTAAAAAGTTACTCTTTTGACTAACCAGTCAACAATTCAATTGTGTATTAAGTCATTAAAATGCAGATATACAAAGCTTTGAAGAGCTATTACTTGCGCAGGTTTTATCATAATCATTCATAATTCAATCAAGGTAGCTGTTGACGAAACAAAAAAATAAAATAAAAAAAATATTTTTTTTTGTTAAATTATTAAGTCGAATCGATCGAACCACAGCCTACGGGTGACGGTTTAATAGAAAAGGACCTATAGGGAACCAGTATATCACAGCTTAGCAGGAGAGTCGATGGGGACTCATTATATTCGAAGAAATATTTTATTGTTATAAATTGTCATAAATTTTTATAAATGTACTTCTCAATAATTTTGCTTATTTTTTATTATTTTTATTGTACAACTAACAACATTTATTTATACTTCAGGCGCTGAAGCAAGTCCGCTTCCACCCCAAACCACTACCACCCACCAAGTGTACAGTCAATCACAAAACGAAGAGTATGAGACTTCTACTGCATCGTCAAAGAAAACTTCCAAAATTGTCTCATCGGATCAAGGTACTTATGAAACTAATGACGAATCATACGACCAATCGAACTACGGTAAACAAACGAATACAGTTAGCGATGGAAAGAGCACACAGCAAACCGTTGCTGAGCAATCAGGCAACGAAAATTCAAGGAACATATCTCAATACACAGCAAATAGTTATGGTTTAACTGAAAAACATGATGACTCGCAAAGCGTGTCTTCAAGTCAAAGGAATACCAACTACTTCACTGACGGAAAGACAACTCAACAAACCGTAGCGGAGAATTCAGACAACGCCAATTCAAGAAAAATATCGGATATCACTTCAAATAATCAAAGAACCACTGAAAAACACGACGATTCGCAAAGTGTAACGAAAAATGTAAGAAATACCAACTACATAAGTGATGGACAGAGCACACAGCAAACCGAAGCGGCGAGATCAGACAACATTAGTTCAAGAAAATTATCGGAAATCACAGCTAATCAGGAGGGAATAACTGAAAAACATGATGATTCACAAACTGGCTCGATAAATCAATATAGTACCAACTATATCACTGATGGAAAGAGCACTCAGCAAACACAGGCTCAGAGAATTGATAACGTAGGTATAAGAAAAATATCGGAAATAACAGCAAACCAGCAAGGTGCCACTGAAAAACATGATGATTCACAAAGTGCGACAGTATATCAAAACAGTTCAGACTATATCAGTGATGGAAAGAGTACCCAGCAAACCGGAGCTGAAAGATCAGACAACGTCAACTCAAGAAAACATTCGGATATCACGACAAACAGCCAGGGAACAACTGAAAAACATGACAATTCCCAAAATGGGTCTACGGCTCAAAAGAGTACTAACTATATCTCTGACGGAAAGAGCACTACGCAAACCGAAGATGCATTTTCAGACACAGTTAATTTACGAAAAATATCGGAAATCAAAGCAAATCAGCAAAGAACAACTGAAAAACATGACGATTCACTAATTGAGTCAGTAAATAAAAAAAGTATCAATTATCAAACTGATGGAAAGAGCACTCAACAAACCCAGGCTCAGAGAATAGACAACGTTGATTCAAGAAAAATATCGGAAATCACAGCAAACAAACAGGGTACAACTGAAAAACATGACGATGCACAAAATACGTTGGTATATCAAAAAAATGCGAACTACATCACTGACGGAAAGAGCACTCAGCAAACCGGAGAAGAGAGTTCAGACATCGATAATTCACGAAACATTTCAGAGATAAATGAAAACCGTTATGGAATAACTGAAAACCGCGACGATTCACAGATTGGGTCAACAAATAAAAAGAGTACCACCTATATCACTGATGGAAAGAGCACTAAGCAAACAGAAGACTCGAAAACAGACATCCTCAATTCACGAAAAAAATCAGATATCACTTTAAACGATCAAGGTGTAAGTATACATCATGATGATTCACAAAATGCGTATGAAAATCAAAAGAATATAAACTATATAAGCGACGGAAAAATCACTCAGCAAACAGGAAATGAGCGAACAGACAACGTAAACCAAAGACAAATATCGGAAATTACATCGAATGATCAAGGAGTAAGTATACGCCAGGATGATTCACAGAATGCGTATATCAATCAAAAGAATATAAACTACATTTCTGACGGAAAGATCACCCAGCAAACCGCAGCTCAGCGCATAGACAATGTCGATACCAGACAAATATCGGATATTACGTCAAACGATCAAGGAACAACTATAAAACGGGACGATTCACAAAATGTTAAGACACAACAAACAAGCACCAACTACATCACTGACGGAAAGAGTACGCAACAAACTGCGGCTAAGACGACAGACAACGTAGATACAAGAAATAGATCAGAAATCACAGAAAACCGCTATGGAAGAAATGAAAAACGGGACGATTCACAAAATGTTAAGACACAACAAACAAGCACCAACTACATCACTGACGGAAAGAGTACGCAACAGTATGCAGCTGAGAAGACAGACAACGTAGATACAAGAAATAGATCAGAAATCACAGAAAACCGCTATGGAAGAAATGAAAAGCGTGACGATTCACAAGTTGTGAATTCAAATCATAAAAGTACAAACTACATCACTGACGGAAAGAGTACGCAACAGTCTGCAGCTGGCACGACAGCCAACGTAGATACAAGAAATAGATCAGAAATCACAGAAAACCGCTATGGAAGAAATGAAAAACGGGACGTTTCACAAAATGTTAAGACACAACAAACAAGCACCAACTACATCACTGACGGAAAGAGTACGCAACAGAC
This sequence comes from Eudonia truncicolella, assembly GCA_949315975.1. Classification (NCBI taxonomy): domain Eukaryota; kingdom Metazoa; phylum Arthropoda; class Insecta; order Lepidoptera; family Crambidae; genus Eudonia; species Eudonia truncicolella. The sequence goes on along the minus strand of OX438837.1, from coordinate 12,172,514 downwards.
TGCGGCTAAGACGACAGACAACGTAGATACAAGAAATAGATCAGAAATCACAGAAAACCGCTATGGAAGAAATGAAAAACGGGACGATTCACAAAATGTTAAGACACAACAAACAAGCACCAACTACATCACTGACGGAAAGAGTACGCAACAGACTGCGGCTAAGACGACAGACAACGTAGATACAAGAAATAGATCAGAAATCACAGAAAACCGCTATGGAAGAAATGAAAAGCGTGACGATTCACAAGTTGTGAATTCAAATCATAAAAGTACAAACTACATCACTGACGGAAAGAGTACGCAACAGTCTGCAGCTGACACGACAGCCAACGTAGATACAAGAAATAGATCAGAAATCACAGAAAACCGCTATGGAAGAAATGAAAAACGGGACGATTCACAAAATGTTAAGACACAACAAACAAGCACCAACTACATCACTGACGGAAAGAGTACGCAACAGTATGCAGCTAAGAAGACAGACAACGTAGATACAAGAAATAGATCAGAAATCACAGAAAACCGCTATGGAAGAAATGAAAAACGGGACGATTCACAAAATGTTAAGACACAACAAACAAGCACCAACTACATCACTGACGGAAAGAGTACGCAACAGACTGCGGCTAAGACGACAGACAACGTAGATACAAGAAATAGATCAGAAATCACAGAAAACCGCTATGGAAGAAATGAAAAGCGTGACGATTCACAAGTTGTGAATTCAAATCATAAAAGTACAAACTACATCACTGACGGAAAGAGTACGCAACAGTCTGCAGCTGACACGACAGCCAACGTAGATACAAGAAATAGATCAGAAACCACAGAAAACCGTTATGGAAGAAATGAAAAACGGGACGATTCACAAAATGTTAAGACACAACAAACAAGCACCAACTACATCACTGACGGAAAGAGTACGCAACAGACTGCGGCTAAGACGACAGACAACGTAGATACAAGAAATAGATCAGAAATCACAGAAAACCGCTATGGAAGAAATGAAAAACGGGACGATTCACAAAATGTTAAGACACAACAAACAAGCACCAACTACATCACTGACGGAAAGAGTACGCAACAGTATGCAGCTGAGAAGACAGACAACGTACAGACAAAAAAAAGATCAGAAATCACAGAAAACCGCTATGGAAGAAATGAAAAACGGGACGATTCACAAAATGTTAAGACACAACAAACAAGCACCAACTACATCACTGACGGAAAGAGTACGCAACAGTATGCAGCTAAGAAGACAGACAACGTAGATACAAGAAATAGATCAGAAATCACAGAAAACCGCTATGGAAGAAATGAAAAACGGGACGATTCACAAAATGTTAAGACACAACAAACAAGCACCAACTACATCACTGACGGAAAGAGTACGCAACAGACTGCGGCTAAGACGACAGACAACGTAGATACAAGAAATAGATCAGAAATCACAGAAAACCGCTATGGAAGAAATGAAAAGCGTGACGATTCACAAGTTGTGAATTCAAATCATAAAAGTACAAACTACATCACTGACGGAAAGAGTACGCAACAGTCTGCAGCTGACACGACAGCCAACGTAGATACAAGAAATAGATCAGAAACCACAGAAAACCGCTATGGAAGAAATGAAAAACGGGACGATTCACAAAATGTTAAGACACAACAAACAAGCACCAACTACATCACTGACGGAAAGAGTACGCAACAGACTGCGGCTAAGACGACAGACAACGTAGATACAAGAAATAGATCAGAAATCACAGAAAACCGCTATGGAAGAAATGAAAAACGGGACGATTCACAAAATGTTAAGACACAACAAACAAGCACCAACTACATCACTGACGGAAAGAGTACGCAACAGACTGCGGCTAAGACGACAGACAACGTAGATACAAGAAATAGATCAGAAATCACAGAAAACTGCTATGGAAGAAATGAAAAGCGTGACGATTCACAAGTTGTGAATTCAAATCATAAAAGTACAAACTACATCACTGACGGAAAGAGTACGCAACAGTCTGCAGCTGACACGACAGCCAACGTAGATACAAGAAATAGATCAGAAATCACAGAAAACCGCTATGGAAGAAATGAAAAACGGGACGATTCACAAAATGTTAAGACACAACAAACAAGCACCAACTACATCACTGACGGAAAGAGTACGCAACAGACTGCGGCTAAGACGACAGACAACGTAGATACAAGAAATAGATCAGAAATCACAGAAAACCGCTATGGAAAAAATGAAAAACGGGACGATTCACAAAATGTTAAGACACAACAAACAAGCACCAACTACATCACTGACGGAAAGAGTACGCAACAGTATGCAGCTGAGAAGACAGACAACGTAGAGACAAAAAAAAGATCAGAAATCACAGAAAACCGCTATGGAAGAAATGAAAAACGGGACGATTCACAAAATGTTAAGACACAACAAACAAGCACCAACTACATCACTGACGGAAAGAGTACGCAACAGTATGCAGCTAAGAAGACAGACAACGTAGATACAAGAAATAGATCAGAAATCACAGAAAACCGCAATGGAAGAAATGAAAAACGGGACGATTCACAAAATGTTAAGACACAACAAACAAGCACCAACTACATCACTGACGGAAAGAGTACGCAACAGACTGCGGCTAAGACGACAGACAACGTAGATACAAGAAATAGATCAGAAATCACAGAAAACTGCTATGGAAGAAATGAAAAGCGTGACGATTTACAAGTTGTGAATTCAAATCATAAAAGTACAAACTACATCACTGACGGAAAGAGTACGCAACAGTCTGCAGCTGACACGACAGCCAACGTAGATACAAGAAATAGATCAGAAATCACAGAAAACCGCTATGGAAGAAATGAAAAACGGGACGATTCACAAAATGTTAAGACACAACAAACAAGCACCAACTACATCACTGACGGAAAGAGTACGCAACAGACTGCGGCTAAGACGACAGACAACGTAGATACAAGAAAAAGATCAGAAATCACAGAAAACCGCTATGGAAGAAATGAAAAGCGTGACGATTCACAAGTTGTGAATTCAAATCATAAAAGTACAAACTACATCACTGACGGAAAGAGTACGCAACAGTCTGCAGCTGACACGACAGCCAACGTAGATACAAGAAATAGATCAGAAATCACAGAAAACCGCTATGGAAGAAATGAAAAACAGGACGATTCACAAAATGTTAAGACACAACAAACAAGCACCAACTACATCACTGACGGAAAGAGTACGCAACAGACTGCGGCTAAGACGACAGACAACGTAGATACAAGAAATAGATCAGAAATCACAGAAAACCGCTATGGAAGAAATGAAAAACGGGACGATTCACAAAATGTTAAGACACAACAAACAAGCACCAACTACATCACTGACGGAAAGAGTACGCAACAGACTGCGGCTAAGACGACAGACAACGTAGATACAAGAAATAGATCAGAAATCACAGAAAACCGCTATGGAAGAAATGAAAAACGGGACGATTCACAAAATGTTAAGACACAACAAACAAGCACCAACTACATCACTGACGGAAAGAGTACGCAACAGTATGCAGCTGAGAAGACAGACAACGTAGAGACAAAAAATAGATCAGAAATCACAGAAAACCGCTATGGAAGAAATGAAAAACGGGACGATTCACAAAATGTTAAGACACAACAAACAAGCACCAACTACATCACTGACGGAAAGAGTACGCAACAGTATGCAGCTGAGAAGACAGACAACGTAGATACAAGAAATAGATCAGAAATCACAGAAAACCGCTATGGAAGAAATGAAAAACTGGTTTACGGTGGAATTAACGGTGAAGGTCATACCTGTGGTAAACACAACAGAGGCCCTAACGGAGGTCAAAACAATGGAGGTCAAAATAACGGGGGCCACAATGGCGGTCAAAACAATGGAGGCCAGAATGGCGCAGGTCATACCTGTGGTAAACATAACGGAGGCAAGAACACCGGAGCCCATTACGAAGGTCAAAACACAGGAGGCTATAACAGCGGTCAAAACAACGGAGGCCAGAATGGCGCAGGTCATACCTGTGGTAAACACAATGGAGGCAAGAACACCGGAGCCCATAATGGAGGTCAAGACACAGGAGGCCATAACGACGGACAAAACAACGGAGGTCAAAATAACGGGGGCCACAATGGCGGTCAAAACAACGGAGGCCAGAATGGCGCAGGTCATACCTGTGGTAAACACAACGGAGGCAAGAACACCGGAGCCCATAACGGATGTCAAAACACAGGTTGCCATAACGGCGGTCAAAACAACGGTGGTCAACACAATGGAGGCCATACCTGTGGCCGACACTGATCCAAACAACGTCGCTATGCAACGTCAATCACTAGTACAAGTTCTAGCTCATACTATTGACAAAGTTGAGAACAGAAGTCGTTAAATCATAAATGCAATTCCAGCTTACCACTACTGCTTCTTTCATTCTATTAGTAACGACTCTCTTCAACCAATAATAAGGTTGAAAAGCTAACACAATTAATTATTTCGAAAGTATTTAAAAATATAAAACGACATTAAAACATTAACTTTTTTTATATTTGACTTATTATTTAATATAAAAATTGGTTGATGATCACGCAATAGTTGAAAAGAAGCGTTCGCTAATCCCTATATTACTAGAGGACATTTTGACAGGTACTTACGAGTACCTCAACGGACTACCAACTAGTTATTCGATTGCTATGAAAAAAGAATTTCCTCTGTTAATTTACTTGTCAGGTACAATTATCAAACATGAGTCAGAATCGTAACGACTGGCGATGAGCTCTTCAAGACCGAAGCACTAGCGACATTCTAGCGATTTCTGGATTATATTTTTTAACTAACTTTTATTTAGTTTTTTGTTTACTACTGTATATTTTGAATGTTACTTCATCCGAAATAAATGTTACATTGAGTTCAATAAAATTGTTTTATTGTTTTACTTCTGTTGTTATATGCTCGATAGTGGAATCGTTAAAGCGCCTGGTATGCGATTTCTGAGGTAAAGCATCTTACGAAAAGGCCTGTCAAAGGATGAGTGACCAAAAATGTGATATCTCGAGCTCCTCCGTGCTTCGGAAGGCACGTAAAGCCGTTAATCCCGGCTACATTAGTAGTCGTTAACAACCACCTATCTGCACTGGGCCCGCTTGGTAGCTAATGGCCCGTTCTCTCTATCAATCCATAGTTCTCGTACCCCAGCAGCGAGGACATAAATGATCTGGTGTTGGATTGTCTTACATATACCTCGCTAGACAAGTGACAACTACCTTTTTTTGATGTGGTGTGTGAGATTAAAAATCGACCGAAGTGAAATAAAATAACAAAAGTCATTAAGAAATAGGTGCCTAGTTAGTTACATGTTAATGTTAAATTAATCAAATATTAATTATTTATCACACACACACACACACTTAATTTGAAAGTAACTCCAATCTACAAACCAATATAAATATTATTTTTATTTATCAAACGGCAAATTAAAATCTCGAAATACACCCAAACAAATTGTATCCTAAAAAAGAAACTAACTTCTTGCACAATTATTTTGTGTTTCTTGTCAGTAGCAATTTTCACAAAGTCTAGCTAGTTTTAATAGCTTTATAGTTATTATTCTGGGAGTTAGTTAATTTTAACAAAAAAGGATCGGAGTGCGCGAAAAGCAACTTGAAAATGTACCGTAAGTGGAAAGAAGGAGAGAAAAATTTTTACTGATTGAAGTGTGAAAGAGAGGAACGCATAAAAATTGTAACGGCGGCGGCGGCGTTGCTTTGCTGTACAGAACAAAAACTAAAACGAAAATGCAGAGACTAGAAAATAGTATGAAAAAGAAAAAAGAATCGAGGTTGAATTGAAATTAAAAATCAAAAATAAAAAATAATAATTAAGGTTTCTTTTGCACTAATCATGGAATGCGGTTTAACGTTTTTAAGGCGATTAGAGTCTTCAATGACCTTGGACGTTTGAGCTCTCCGCCCCGCGCGCCAGTACTGCACCCCGCACGAAAACACCGGTCAAAGAATACACGGGCGTAGAATGTACAGAAGCGCACTCCATACATTACTGCCTATTACTTGAGTTTGAGTTGATGAATCTAACGAGGTACCTACTTCTAAATTGTAACATAAGATGTCGGTGTATGTAAGTAACTATAATCAAAGTTGAATTAGTTTGATTGCCGCAAGCGACGTATGTTATTATTCGACAATTCTGGCATTCTGACCGGTCGCATATTTTTTTTAAAGCAGAGGCCCACGTTCAATTCTGTTCCATTTGATTCTATACTTAAATAGAAACCAAAAATATACTTTTTGTCTAAAGTATCGCATTACCGACATAATTATATTCAATTAAAAATTTACATTTCGACACGTCGCACAGTGGGTATGAGCGTGCGGAAAATATTGCTTATTGATTCGAAAAGTGATCTAATGCTTATATTTTCATATTATTCTTGTATGTTTTTGAATGTTCATGTTATATAACGGTAATATCTATGTACTAAACCTATATAAAAAACTACCTTAAATACGGGTTTCTAGCTAAATAAATGATATGTAACGACTAAATAAATGATAAACTATTCATTTAGATGACAAACGCCGCATTAGATAATGATTTCATAGCTAATATTCAATTTCAAGAATTTTTGTTATTTTTGTTCTACGTTAGATAATGTTGGATTAATCATCAGGGTGCAGATGGTGGCAGCTGAATTAGGTATCTACTTGTTCGTGAGGGTTGTCCCTATACACATGTGTATAAATTAGCCGTCCGCAGCTTGCCGATCGGCATATGACAGAAAAAATGAAAAGAAAACTCTACAAACTTTAACAATTAAAATTAAGTACCAAAACAGAATTAATATATTAATATAATTATACTGTTTTTACATTCACAAAAGAATATATGACTACAATAAATATCGAGATCATTCAGATATTTATTACTTTTGAGCATGCCGTGTTCAAAATAATATAAAAATTCGTTTGAAACTAGCCCGTTTGGATAAGTATTCCTTTATGTAGAATTTATTCAGAACCTAAAAATAGTTATGTTTTATTTATGTTGTATTACGTTGTTGGTGGGTTGAGGTGTCTATTTTATAAAAAATACAAACTTATCGTAAAATAAACTACTTCAAAATTAGACTTTTTTCCGCCTATTTCCTACTGTGCATTGCGTCGTCGTCAAGTTTTGTTCGAAATATTCTAAAATCGCGATTTTTTTATTTAATTCTGATTACGAAACTGATGTGGTGTGGAAGAAGATTTAGTGAGGCTGAGACGGTTTGGACATTTAGAAAGGAATCAAGGAAAGAAGATTGACTAAAAGGATAATAGTGTGAATTGGGCAAATCTGCAAAGGCAAAACTTGGCGAACATATAAGGACCAAGTCGGAAAAGTCCTAAAGGAAGGCCAGGTCAAATCACCATTAACGTATGAAAGGTCTGGTGAGAGTACGATAGGCAAAATATGTATGTATGCAAATGGAAGTCTGTGGTCTCTGCCCATCCCTACGTACGGGAAAAGGGAAAAATGTATGTATGATATTCATTTCATAAGTGAAACACGTACATTAAAATTCAGTTAATTTTAATTCTCTTACATTATTATTTTTTTCATTATCATACCTTAAATAATGAGTTCTGTTCTATTATAACTGGTAAATTGATATTTTCTTCATTACACATTTTCCGCTTGTTATTATGTCCTTCAGTACTTTCAGCTATGCATTCAATATTTTTGGCCTATGCTTCTCTGCTCATTTTCGATTTGTGCGTGCTTCCTTTTTAATGTAAAATTTTGTTCTGCATCTGTATTTTTTTGATTTTTACCTTTCTCTTCTTCATTTTCTTTTTCTTTAGGTTTGGTTTTTAATTTAATTTTTGCCGCTTTGTTAACGATTGCTTCCTGTATATAAACAGGATCTCTGATTTTCATATTTCTAGGAATCCTTGGATCTACTAATTCAGGCAGCATACACTGTGTATAAAAACTTTTTAAATTTTCTTTCATGATATGCTCCCAAACTTCGTTATCTTTAAAGATAATTTCTGTTATTAACTCATCACAATCCTCTGTCCAAATTGAAAATAAGCATTTCTTTTTTTGTAATATGCAATTGACCCTGCACCTGATAGAACCAGTTGTGGGTTTTATTTATCATTAATTCGTCATGGTTGTTTAATTTATAAAATGGGAGCTTTTTATTTTTGACAACTTCTTTAATGTCCTTTTCATAGGCACTTAATGGACATTTTATTTCCACAATTGTCTCATTATCAATCACACCATCGGGTGTAGCTCCAAGGTAATGATATTCCTCGTCTATATAAAGGCCACAAGGATTTATTTTATATTTTCTTGACTGACTGTCGTTGTCTTCCTTTGCTGATGCTTTGTTTCTAGCTCGTCTGAAATAATATGGAAATTGTCAATAAGTAAGTACTGTTGTTATTTTGTTTTTTCTTTGTAACACTAAACAAACAAACACTTTGACTCTATATTTTTTTTGTACTGTATTACATGTTTGGTAGGTAGGTACTTACATTACTGCATGCATTTTTAAGGCTTTCTCAGCTACTTTTTTCTTCGATTGACTTTTTCGAGGCATTTTGATCCAGATATACAAATAAATTTCGTCAAACGTCTATTTATAAGTGATATAAACTTTAAATTGTCATTTATAAAAATAAGGTTCATATAGCGTCCACGCGCGAGCCACATACACCACAACACAAAATAATGTCTCGTCTGACCACACTACTCTCTAAGCACACTAATCCAACAATTTATAGCCTCAACGCACATAGACAAAGAGAAAACACGCTTTATCGTCCGTAAAAATCTGGCAACGAGTGACACAACCTTCCCGTCTGAATGCCAGCGGGCGACTGCCGCCCGCGCCCGCACAGACCACCCTCTGCAATTAAACGTTCGGAATTCCTGTTTTTCGTAACTTATGAATGAAAATGTTGTTTGATTTACAAAATTAATGTTGTATTTAAAGAATAAAAGATTCTTAATTTGTCAGTGTAACAATATTTGCATATATCATAGCCGTTTAGGAGAAGTAGGGAATTTAAGTCAAAAATCGATGTCTCGTAGTTTTTTTTTTAATAATACAATACAAAGTCATATAGAAAAAACCAATGTACCACATATAGTCCTTAAACAGATGTTTCACATATATTTTTTTCAACTTTTTCTGGCCAGCCATAAATGAGGAGTAGGCTTTACAAAATGCACAATTTTCGGAAATTGAGGGATCTAATCGCCTTAAATACATATTAAATGTTAATAAATACGTATAGTAAGATGATAGACAATATTAAAAAGTTATAAATGTTTTAAGTAAAGGAAGCTCTAGGTATTATAATAAATTTAAAGTAGGTAGTGATTCTGATGTGATCTTACTACTATCTATTAGTTGAGAAAGCTGTCTTATTTATTGAAGAGCCTTATAAAATACTTGTTCAAATAAAAGTGCGCAAAACGTAAACTACAACAAAAAAATACGTTTAGTTGTGCATAATAAAATTCTCAAGGTATATAAATGTTTTTCTTTTTTTATAAATCAAGTATTTGTACGATTTCACTTATAAATGTAAAAATTATAAGGTTTTATTTGTATGTGTCTAATACGGCTCAAAAAGCATTAGGGTTTCTATAAAGATATTTGTTCGCTACATTCATATACATAGTATCACGTCGTGTGCAAACTGTGCTAAATAAAACTCTGGACCGTAAAGACATCTATTAATTTGCTCCTTACCAAGTCAATAAATATTGAACCATATCTACGTGAACATATGGTCGACATCGAGCCGAATGCAAATCGCGTTGGAACACACAAGGCGACCCAATGAGAACAATAAGCCGCTTTCAGCTGCAGATTTTTTGTGCGTGTTATCGAATTCCAGCGACAAATAACGAGTAAACAAGTTGAAGGTCTAATGATCTAATGCACGCGTTCATTTGAATTACGCTGCAGATTGAATTGGTTTGGACATAGAAGCATAAGATAAACAATGAGTGTGTTAACCAGCGAACAACAACAATAAGTTAGTCAACTAGAAGATACATTTTTGTTACTACAAAAAACATAAACGAATTTAAAAAAATGTTCTAAACAAAGATTGACACGAGGGTATTTAGAAACAAAATCACAATGTATACAGCAATTAAAGAAGTGTACTCCGAAATAAGCAAAAGGACAGATTCCTTTTTTTCTAAATGAAGATTACTTTGTTGTTGAAGATTTATTTACATGTTTACAAGCGGATTTAAAGGATATGTTGGAATCAAAGTCATCATCGAGTACAACAACAAATATGAGATGTTTTTGTTTTGTATATATAATTTTTAACGCAAATTTTGTTGCAAAACATATTCTAACCAGCCCGCCGAAATTATTCAACACTATTTATTTTTTACTTTGAAAGCCAAAGGCACCCATTCAATGTCAACAACTACCGTCATTAACACCCGATCATAATATTTTTACAAATACTAAAGATCAGTTAAGAACCACGATAGCTCAATTGGAAGAGCACCTGACCCGATATATCAGAAGGGTGCAGGTTCAAATCCTGCTCGTGGAATTTTCAACATTGTGTTTTTGTAACAAATATGAGTATAAACACGTCGCAAGTAAATGAATCCTTTGTTAAATTGCCGCGAATTGAGGTACCTAACTTCAACGAAATTTATGAAGACTGGCCTACGTTTAGAGACCTGTTTACATCACTGGTTCACAACAACACGTCTACGTCTATAAGTAAAGTTCAGAAGTTACAGTACCTGAAGTTTAGCGTCGTTGGCGAATGTGAGTCATTACTGAAACACATAAATGTTACAGAAGTTAACTATATAGAAGCATGGAATATACTTACAAAAATATATGGAAATAAACGTTTAATTGTAAATTCATCACTTAAGAAATCATTTAATCGGAAGAAAATTACCATAGCGTTATCTATACACTAAAAAACCTGTTGGATACAACAAGTCAGTGTTTGAATATTCTGAAAAATCAAGAAACTCCTATTGAGTGGTGAAATCAACTTATTATATACATGGTTGTACAAAAACTGAATATTGATACTCACCATGCCTTGGAAGAATACTCTTATCGGGAAGATTCTGACATGCTTGCTACTGGTTGACCGAGTGATTTTAAAAGATTCTTGGAGACTTAGTTTCGAACACTGGAAATGGTAAATCCCGTTGCTGTGAAAGAGAAGGTATTCATTAAAGAAAAAACATTTCATGCTTCATCAGAAGAGAAGATTGTGATTTGTGTCACGCCGACCACACTTTGTGCCATTGCAAAGACTTCTGTAAACTACAACCAAAGAAAAGAAGCAAGTACATTAAAATTTTCAACTGTTTGATGTCAGGTCATTCCGTATCAAGATGTCGTAATCAAATGTCTTGTCACAAATGCAACCGTCGTCATCATATTTTGCTGCATCAACCTAACTATGATGACGGTAAATCAAGTACAATAAGAATGCATCACAATCAGCTTCAACAACACTAATGAGACCTTACTGGCTACAGCATTAGTTCCAGTTCAAGAGACCAGTGGGCGTATGACTATGTTGCAGGCTTTGATTGACCAGGGCTCCCAAGCCAACTTTATTAGCGAACGGGCAGCACAACTATTAAAGGTGAAAAGGTCATCTTTCAAAGGTATTATCACTGGAGTTGGCACTACAAAAACTACAGTTCGACATGTGATACAATTAGAGCTTCATTAAACATATGATAAGAACTTCAAGCTTGCTATCAAAGTATATGTTATGCCGAGACAGATAACATCACATGTACCACCGAAGACAATCGCGAGTCCGATCCGAGCTTTAATTCACCAGGGCCATAGACATGCTGTTGGGGGTCGAAGTTTATGCCCAAATATTGAAACCAGAGATTCTCAAAGACCTGGCTCCCCATGTGCTCAAAATACAAGCTTAGGCTGGATATTGTTTGGGAATATACAGGCAGGAACTTCAGATGAGAAGATAGTGGTAATGCATCATCAGTTTGACATAAATGACATGTTAAGAAACTTATGGGAAGTCGAACCTGACACATAGGAAAAGTTAACCAAAGAGGAAGAGATATGCGAAAACATTTATAGAGAAACAACAAAACGAGATAAGTATGGAAGGTATATAGTCAAACTACCGTTTAAAACTGATAATCCACTGTCAACCGAAGGAAGTACAAAAGATGGAGCTATCAACAGATTACAACATTAAGAAAAACGTTTTAAGAAACATGAAAATTTGAAGAAACAATACAAGACAGTAATGCAAGAGTATATCGAATTAAATCATATAGAGAAGATTCCACAAAATGAGATAGATAATTCAGCTGTCTATCTACCACATCACGCTGTAATCAAGGAGGAGAGTAAAACTACAAAGGTTAGACCGGTATTCGACACATCCTTTAAAGGCACCAATGACATTTCACTCAATGATGAACTACTGGTTGGACCTCAATTACAAGATGATATGAGATCGTTAGTTATACGCTGGCGTTTGAAACGAATAGCTTTTGTGGCAGACATACATAAAATGTATCATTAAATACTTGTTGCACAGGAAGACACCGATTACCAAAGAATCATGTGGCGCTTTGATTCAAATCAAGAACCCAAGGAATATAGAATGTTGCATGTTATTTTTGGCACGGCGTGTGCACCGTATCTTGCAATAAAAACCCTGCAACGGATGGCAGAAGATGAGGGTAGTGCATTCACTTGCAGCAGAAACCATCAAAAAAGACTTCTTTATGGACGATCTGATGTCTGCTCAGGATACTGTGGAAGAAGCTGTAAATGTCGCTAAGGATGTACGCTCGATACTACAAAAGGGTGAATTTGAGTTACAAAAATGGGCGTCAAACAACGAACAATTCTTGAAAGAGTTTCATCCATCTGAGCGAAGTTCTCACGTAAACATAGATAATTTCGAAGGTATAATAAAAACCTTAGGTGTACATTGGAATATGAGAGAAGATGTTTAGCAAAACAATTTACAATTACCAAATTTACTACAAGAACTTACCAAACGTAGAATCTTGGCGGAGATACAAAGACTGTTGATCCCCTTGGATGGCTCTCTCCAGCTTTGATACTAGCCAAAATAATTATTCAAAATCTATGGCTTAAGAGAGTAGGGTGGGACGATGAAGTAGGTCCTGAAACTAAAAAAGAATAGTTAAAGATTAGAAACAGTTTTGTAAATATAAGGGACGTAAAGATCAATAGATGGTTACATACAACAAAAGAAAATATAGAAAAAGCTATAGCTATAGCTATATCTAAACTAAACATGAATATTGCGATGCTGCAACTAAAGCTTATGAAGCGGTTGCATATTTAAGAGTAAGAACGGATGAAGATGGGCGTAAAGCTTATATTATTGCTGCTAAAGAAAAGGAAGCCCCAGTAAAGTCATTGTCACTTCCTCGCCTGGAGCTTTGTGGTGCAGTTCTTCTATCTAAATTACTCAAGCAAATAAGCGAAGCAACAGGAATCCCAACAAATAAAATATTTTGCTGGACAGATTCTACCATCGTCTTGTCTTGGTTACAAGGAGATCCTTATAGATGGCAGACATATGTTAGAAACAGAGTTATAACCATACTCGACAACATTGGAAATAAATGGTAACGCAATATACCTTCACAGCAGAATCCAGCAGATATTGCATCCCGAGGAATGTTGGCTCACGAAATGAAGAATTGCTGCATCTGGTGGCAAGGACCGGAACATTTGAAACAAAAGGAATCAACATGGAAAGATTAACACTTGAAAACACAGGTTTAAAGAAAAGAAAAACTTTAAATACTTACCTTAATCTTGATGAACCCCAGAGAAAACCAGCATTTGAAAAAATTTACAATTTTGAGACATTAACTGAATTATTGAAAACGATCGTTTAAATTCTTAAATTACAAGACGGTTGGTAAAACAAACATTAACTCTGCTCTCACAACCACGGTAATAACGATCACGCAAGCACACACATTCGAAGAAAACATTATAGACCTGAAAGAAAAGAAAAGAGTTTAACAAAGGACACTGAAAAGTCTTAATCCGTTCCTAGATAAAAATGATATCCTCAGGGTGGCCGGAAGAATCACTAAATCTGATATAGAACTGGATTGTAAACATTCTATTATATTATATGATAAAAACCCACTTACCTCACTTATCATAGCCGATGCTCGCAGACGAACACTTCATAGTGGCGTACAACCGATGATGAATTATTTAAGATCCCGATACTGGATTCTGAGAGTAAAATCTCTCGTCAAATCATAATTATACATAGGTGTTACGTTTGCCGAAGGTTAAGTGTCAAGACTCGAACTCAGTTGATGGGTGAACTGCCAAAGGTGCGAGTAACACCAGGCCGACCATTTTTACACAGCGGCGTTGATTTTGCTGGCCCTTACGACGTTCTTATGACCAAAGAAAGAGGAGCCAAGACGAATAAAGCATAATTATTGCCATTTTCATATGCATGTCAACTAAGGCCATTCATTTAGAATTAGTGGGCAACTTGACATCAGAAGCTTTTATTGGTGCATTTGGACGGTTTGTGGCATGAAGAGGCAGATGCAATCACTTGTGGAGCGACCAAGGCCGTAATTTCATAGGAGAGCAGAAGCTTTTAAGCAAGCAAAGTTTTAGATCGATGCAGAACTGTGTAACATGTTGACTTCAGATGGAACTCAATGGCACTTCATACCCGCATACAGTCCTAACTTTGGAGGTCTGAGGAGGAGGGAGGCGGGCGTAAAATCCATAAAATTCAACCTAAAACGAATAATGAATACACATTTGACATTTGAAGAGATGATATCTGTCTTATGTCAGATCGAGACTTGTCTGAATTCCCGACCTTTGTGTCCAATGTATACAGATAACCCCCAGTAATGTAAACGCTTTTAAACCAGGACATTTCCTCATAGGAGAACCTCTTGTTACCATACCATCACCAAGTCTAAAAGATATACCACTGAGCAAATTATCCCGTTGGCAACTCACACATAAAATACTTTCCAACTTTTGGCGACGCTGGCAACAAGAACATCTCGCCTGTCTATAACAGAGACCAAAGTGGGTCAAAAGACAAGATGAGTTTCAAATTGGTCATATTGTGGTTATCAAAACAGAAGGCTTGCCACCAGGCAAGTGGCTCTTAGGACGCATTGTAAACAAACACCCAGGTTCTGATGGCGTTACTAGGGTTTATAGTGTAAAAAGCGGAAACAGTATAAAAAGATCTAATTCTAAATTATGTTATTTACCGGTTGATACTCTCAATTCATAAAATAAGGTGTCCTAAAAATTTTTTCTAAAGTTTATTATAAACCAGCACTACGAAATAAAATAAATCAATAATACAGTCCACATAATAATCATAATTTGCAATGTAAGTACTTAAAAATTCATAAAAAGAACACATGTAATGATTTAACTTGCCCATGACCTCATGTAACTTTATAGTTACAGAAACGGAAGAAACTTCTATTTTAACTAAAGACATAAATAGTGAGTACAGTGTACTTTTATCCGAATACCGAGACATTACAAAACTTAAGTGTTTTGTTTTGTGGGTATGGTGGACCATATAGAGACTACGGGCGCGCCTGTTTACGCGCGGCCGGGACCGTTGCCACCGGATAAGTACAAACGCGTTAAGGCTGAGGTTCGAAAGATGCAAGAGATGGGTATATTTTTAGACAGCGAGATATGATATTATAAATTGTATCTCGATAATATATAATTCCAGTTATTTTGCGTTCTTATTATAAAGTCTTACAGTAACTTAATACTTTCTGAATCTATCAAGACTATTTTATGAAATTGTTAAGTATGCGGACGGGACAAGTGAAACAACCGATAGTTCTAAACGCACTGTTTAATCGACGTCAAGGACGTTGCACATTTTCGGTGACAGGTGGAGGGGCGGGACGCAGCCGCGCCATGACGCATACACAACAATCCCTACCCCTATTAAACGTTACATACATTTTATAGGATTCAGTCAGAGTCAAAACAGGGACGTTTGCGTCTTTGAGTAATTCTCACCGTTTCTTCAATTTCTTGAGACTCACCCGCGCTCTCGTACTCTGGCGTTCTTGGCTCAATGATTTCCTCTCTCCTCCCTCTACCCGTTGTAATTGGGGAGCTCTCGACTGGCGACAAGAGGTCTGAAGCCTGCGAGTGTGTCGCGGAACCAGGTAAGCTTTCCTGAAGCGGTGCGGAGAGTGTCCTCGGCGACGGCGGCGGCAACGACGACGGCGACGACGGCGACGACGGCGACGACGGCAACGACGACGGCGGCGGCAACGGCGGCGGCGACGACGGCGACGGCAGCGGAGGCGCAGAGAGTGGCGGTAGCAGGGAGCATGTCCCCACAGGTGAGTCATTCTTAGTATTGAGGTCACTATATGTCCCTTTACATAACATTAATTGGTTTACATGTCTTACGTGACATTGGGAATTAAAAATATCTTTTACTAAGTACAACACTTTGCCTAGTCTCTTTTGTATTACTCCTTTACACCATTTATAATTATTATTATTAATGAATTTTTTGTACAATATATTATCATTGTTTCTAAATGTTCTTGTTTTATTTTTACCTTGTATCTTAGTTTGCAAACACTGCTTATTTTTAATATGGTTAGTTGCGGTTGGTGACAAAGGCGGCGACGACGCATTAAGATTTATTAAATCTAATCTTGACCTTAATTTTCGCCCAAAAATCATCTCAGCGGGAGACAACCCGGTGGTGGTGTGAACCGAGTTGCGATAATCCTTAAGATACTTAAGCAACTTTAAAGTGGTATCTCTCCCAGTATAATTTGCCATAAGACAAGATTTAATGCCTTTTTTTACTATTTTTACGAAACTTTCTGCTTGGCCATTACTGGCCGGGTGATATACCGGTGAAGTCATATGTGAAATACCATTTGCTGTACAAAAATGTTCGAAACCCATTGAACAAAAAGATGTGCCATTGTCACTCACTATCGTCTTCGGAACTCCAAATCTCGATATAAAATCGCATAATTTATCTATTACCGCGTTGGTCGTAGTTGAGTGTTTCATATTGTAGACTTCCACCCATTTACTGTGTGCGTCAACTATGACTAAGTATACGCAACCCTTAATTGGACCCAGAAAGTCTACGTGTATTCTTTCGAATGGCAACGAGGGAAATTCCCAGTGTGAGGGAGGGGCCTTAGGAGGTGACGGCCGCAGTTGAGTACACACTTCACATTCACTTATCATTCTTTCCAAAGCTTGATCAATACCCGGAAACCAAAATCTAGACCGAGCTTCCGCTTTTGTCTTAACTATACCCAAGTGTGAGGTGTGTAACTCTTTTAATATAACTTTATATAACCTCTCCGGTATGACTACTTTGTGCCCTCGCATAATACAACCACTCTCAATGGACAGCTGCGACCTACAAAGATGAAATGGTTTCAGTCGAACATCACTAACTTTAGACGGCCAACCATTAGAAACGTAAGACATAACACATCTGAGAGTAACATCCCTCTCTGTCTCCTCGCGCAATTTACTTAATGTGACTGGCATACTGTTGTCTACAACGAAACACATATAGGTTGCGCGATCAGGCGGCTCGGCGCTAGCGCCGCCGCCACACCGCTCGGGCTCGGTGCGCGCGCTCTCGACGCTGTCCGCCGCGGCGTGACCGAGCGGCGCCGGCGTCGCGCCGCCGCGGCCAACACCGTCCGCGGCGCGCCCGCACGCCCCGCCCACCCAGTCTGCCGCGGGAGGAAGGCTCGCACGAGACAGATAATCCGCGCTGTTATCAGCGCTGCGGACATATTCGATTTTAAAGTTGTAACCACTAAGAAATATCGCGTATCTTTGCAACCTATTAGCGGATACTTCAGGAATACCTTTGTATGGACCAAATATCGACACTAGTGGCTTATGATCCGTACGTAGTATGAACGGTTCTGACCTGCCGTATAGATATTGATGAAAACGTCGTACCCCATAGACGATTGCGGTCGCTTCCTTTTGAATTTGGGCGTATCGCTTTTCAGCCGCGTTCAAAGTTCGTGACGCAAACGATATGGGTCTTTCGACGCCGTTTGCATCAATCTGAGACAAAACGGCACCCAACCCCATTGGTGAAGCATCCACCGTTAAAATTAGTTGCGACTTCGGATCAAAATGAGCTAACACTTGGTCTGAAGTTAATATTTTTTTTATCTGACCAAAAGCTATACTATGTTCTTTAGTCCAATTCCACTTGCTACCTTTTTTTAACATATCATATAATGGGCTAAGGACTGAAGAAGCGTTAGGCACAAAGTTACGGTAATAATTTACAAACCCTAAAAACGATTGCAATTGACTGACATTCGCCGGAATAGGGGCTTCAACCATGGCCTTGACCTTGTCCGGTGACTTTTGTAAACCATTTTTCGTAATTATATAGCCTAAATAACTAATTTGGTCTTTAAAAAAATCACACTTTTCTTTTTGAACAGTTAACCCTGCATCTTGTAAACGCTTTAATACAACTCATAGCTTATTTAAATGATCTACTTTGTCTTTACCGGTGACCAAAATGTCATCCAACAGGCATAAAACTCCATCTAACCCTGATAGCACATTTTCCATGGCTCGTTGGAAAATTGCCGGTGCTGAGGCCAAACCGAACACTAAGCGCGTAAATTTAAACAAGCCGCGATGTGTGTTAATGCATGTGAGCCGTTGTGACTCCTCATCTAGAACGCATTGATTGTATGCCATAGATAAATCCAATTTACTAAATTGTTCTCCTCCGTGGAGTTTTGAAAATAACTCTTTGATGGTTGGGAGTGGATACTGTTCCACAACCAACTGTTTATTCAAACTTACGGAATAGTCCGCACACAATCTAATTGAGCCGTTGCGTTTTAACACCGGGACGATTGGCGACGCGTACTCCGAATGCTCAACGGGCTCAAGAATACCTAAACTAACTAATCTATTAATTTCGCCCCCGACCTTTTCTCGCAGAGCAAAAGCAACAGGCCGCGCTTTAAAAAAAATTGGTTTCGCTTTATTATTTAACTGCAGTTTAATTTTATATTTATTAAAAGTTCCTAGTTTGTCCGAAAATAAATCAGAATACTCTCGTTGGATGGTTTCGAGCGAAAACTCACTTTCATGGCAATAATTTACTGCCGTCAAGTGTAACTTGAACTTCGAAATAAAATCTCTGCCTAAAAGTGGCGGGCCGCCCTCGCGGACCACGTAACAGTCGAGGTCATGCGTTTGACCCGCGTAAGACACAGTCACGTGACCATACCTATACAACAAATATTTTTGCCGTTATAAGTTTTTAACCGTTTACATGGTGATGACAATGGCACATTAATAAAATGAGTTGTGTAGTATTTCTCGGAAATAACAGAAACTGCGGAGCCGCTATCTATCTCGAATTTAAATGGCATTTCATTAATAAAAATTGTTTCCACCATCGGTTCGCCCCGAACTGAACGAATAAAAAAAACGTTACCGTCATCGTCGTCCCCGCCGTTGTCACCGCCGTCCACTTCCACGTACTTCACTTTCGTGCACATTCTACGTAAGTGGCCCTTAACGTGACACAGCCTACACACATAATTTGCGAACTTGCATTCGGCCTCTTTATGATTAGAGTACCCACAGATTTTACACTTTACTGTCCCTACGGTTTTGGCGTTGCTCTTTTTCGATATTTGGTACACCTCGAACGATGATCCCACCGGGGCGGGGCTGGTCGCGCTCGCCGCGGCCGCCGCTCGGGCGCCGCACAGGCTCTCAGCTAACTCCACGGCCTTCGCCAACGTCAGGTTACCCAGATCCTGGACATAAAGTTTCTCCTTCTCCGTGCCTGGTCGCATGCCCATGATGAACTTGTCTCGAAGCGCCTCTTCCAGGTTCAAAAACCCGCAGTGAGCAGTCAGTCCCCGCAATCTAGCTGCCCACTGCCTGTGCGACTCGCCGGCCTGTTGTGAGGCTGCGTAGAAATTATGTCGTTCGCCAAATCCGATACGTTTCGGCGTGAAATGGTCGTCCAAATATGCAAGAATGTCATCATAGGGTACTTCCCCAATCTCTTTAGGCAGCGCTAAGTCCTCTACTAGCTTGTATGTTTGTTCGGTGAGTGCGCTAAGAAGAATAGCTTTCCGTTTCCTACCCGTCGGATCCGCCTTCGCTTCAATGTCGTTCGCAACAAAATATTGCAACAACCTATTTTTATACGTATTCCACGTTTGAATATTATGGTCGAAACTATTTAATATTCCAAATAGCCCGGACATCGTATAAACTGAACTTTAACTTTCAATGTTAAATAGCGTGGGTAGCAGTAACTCGTCGCCACTGTTAAGTATGCGGACGGGACAAGTGAAACAACCGATAGTTCTAAACGCACTGTTTAATCGACGTCAAGGACGTTGCACATTTTCGGTGACAGGTGGAGGGGCGGGACGCAGCCGCGCCATGACGCATACACAACAGAAATAATCTTCTTTACTATATTATGGAGGGCGATAATGTGAAATGTGCCAGAATGCTTACATATAGGAATGTTCTATCTCTGCAATCTGCATATACTGTAGCCCACTGGCCGGCGGACAACCATATAGCCAACTTTTTTCTTAACAAGTTGCCAATAGAGAATATTTATTCAAACACCTGAGCATCGTCGTGTCCGAGAGGCGCCGAAAATTCCCAAACAAACCAAAAAGTTATTCACAAAGTTGCCAAAGAAAAGAGTTGTTATGGCTAAAACCATGCAGCTGCCGCACGCTATAAATCATTTTATACGTATTCATGATTGATCACTCTCATCGCGTGGACGAAATTAACTTTTTCAAATAATATTTACGGAATTTTTCTTTGTTACCAGTTAAGTGCTAGGTGCACGTGCGATACGGCTCTGTTTAATGATTTTCTTTGATATTTCATTCCAATTTGACTCGCGTATAATTACTGTGACTGAGTAATGCTTATATCGAGCTTAGTAATTTGTGCTATCACAAATAATATCATGAGTTTTTTTGCTATATTTCAATCTTAACTTTGCATTTGCTTGATTGCGGTAAAGCAAAATGGCGACATTTGCTGGTTATTGCATTACTTTTTTTTAAAATAAATAGCTTATATTTTGTTTGAAAAATTATGTTGTTTTTCTTATTTATACTTTTAGGAAGTCGGGCTATTAATACATAAAAAGCATAAACAATGTTAAACTTTATACACAAGTAGGAATAATATGTGAAGTCAATACGTATAGTATAGTGCATTAGTGTATAGTGCGTTTGGTGGTAGGGCTTGCCCTAGGTTTGCTAGGCTGTCTTCATATGCCTGTAACCATAACAGAAAATTTTAACATAGTTTTTTCCGACAGATGTAAGTAAGAAAGCTGATTCCCCAGTTCCTAAATAAGGGTGCAATATTTGGTATTATCGTTTACCATCAGATGACTTAAAGTTAGTGATTCTTCGTTGTGAAATAAAAAATATTTGTTGATATCAAGCAATTTTGAAAAAGAATATTTGTATGCATATTTTGAAAATCCAGAAGTACACTGTACAGGTCCAAGAAACATCAAAAGACCGATAATAAAATTAAATAGGTACTTTTAAGATTTGTCACATTATAATCGTAAGTTGTCAACGCGTGATGTTAATTGTTCTTTGCTTTACTCAACCGTCACTTTAGCATTATATACAATGCTAAACGAAGTTTCTAAGTAAAAAGCCTATGGCTGTCTCACCGCTCGGCAAAGGCTATCCTTGAAATCAAGTTATCACTACAATTGATGGGTAATGGCTTAATTACTAAATTGCTGGCTTAGTTTAACGCTTGCTTAATACGTGATGGTGATCACAAACCCGGGTTATGCATCGAAATCCGATACACACTTTGCCCGACCTGGGAATTAAACCAGGTACCTTCGGGTATCGGGCCGAGCGCTCTAAAACTCGGCCACCGAGGCGTTAATTATTTTAATTTTTTTTTATGTTTTACGGGTAAGCTCAGTGCTTTGATCTCACCTGATGTAAGTGATGATAAGGCCAATGATGGAAGCGCGCTTCACCCGGGATCCTGAACTAGTGAGGCACTGGCAATCTTATCTGTAGCTGCCGGAACACAACAATGCTACAAACATTAATGTTATGGCGACATATTTAGATAAGATGGTGGTAGCTAGTCAGGCGGACAAAGAAGCCCTACCACCAACCAAACCGAGTACACAAACATGTACCTGGGAATCGAACCCGGAACCTCTGGGTCTAAACCGGTGGTCTTAGCCACTTGACCACAGAGGCGGTTAAAATGTGTATATGCTCATAACTTCTAAGTCTTTCACTTTGAAATTTCCTGTAGGTATTTCGAGTACCGCAGTAAACTACATTGCTATGTGAGCTTTTATAGTATTAAAGTAATATTGGAACCCGCCCAAATAGTTTCAAGTCCTGTTCACCTTAAAATACTAAGATTTATATTTCACGGAATGCTGGTAAGATTTTAAGCATGAGTTTACGAGGTGCACCTGTTTTGGGGTCGCGTGGCGGTCACAGGCGACTTGCTACTTACCAGACTCATATTTTTCACGTAAAATGCTTACGACCTCACTCTATTGGGGACATGTTTGAAATGATAGCGTAGGGTTGTCGATGACATTATAGAATAGAAATCATTTTAATAATGGAATCAGGCGTTATTTTGCGGAAATCAATGGTAGAAAAAAAATTAAAATAATAATTATGTAGTGTTAATTCAGCAGCACTCGTTTACCCAGCTTGGATACAGTACGCATGAACCACTCTCCCTCCCGCCCGCAAAAAGTATGCACATGCAGGAGAAACAATGGATGCAAACGAACATGCACACCAACACCGATACCCGAACCCGACACGTGTTTCGCCACAGTCTACATACAGCTCCTGAGGATGCCCCGTTGGATAAACGAGTGGAATAGCGGAATTCAAAATACATATTATTTCAATTGCATTTTTTAGAAATCATTTAAATCAGGATTATGTACAGATGGTAAGTTCCATAGTTACATAGGGAGATAATATAAATACCGTACAGACTAACATACAATTTATAAATAAAACTAAAACTATGCTACACGTAAGCCGACCTCAGAACCGCCGGAACATGACACAATTTGGCCAAAACTCTTCTTTTACGAAAGTCGACAGATGTTTATTTATTTATTTAATCTTTACTGCACAATACAATAATATAAAGTACAAAAGGCGGACTTAATGCCAAATGGTATTATCTACTAGTCGATGTTATGGATATGGATTTGATTTCTCGTTATAGGGAAGGCAGTTGTCCTCAGAAACACCTATACACCAAGTCCTTCGGTCAGAAGTCCTCTGTCATGAAGGTATCTAGCCTGGAAGACGGGACCCGCACCATAAAAGCCTTGAAGCTGGCGTTGCAGCGCAACTTCAGCGACTCCACTCTCAAACCGAAGTTGCTCTTAATTCTGATGTATTCTGCAATTTGGTATAATGCAGGTTATACATTTCCGAGGTCGGCGTCGCAGCCCGCACCAGGAAGTTCGGCCATGCCGCGACGATTCTGGATCCGCCTTCTTACTCTGAACCAACAACACTATCTATTGTGAAAAACATCTATAATTTACCTTGTTCAAGTATCACCGAGAGAACTATAATAAACTGACATGTTAATACAATGCGTCAGGTCGTTACGTTCCCTAAGATATGGTTGAGCGAAGCGATGGCTGATTATCTTATTTTTCGTATTATTCACTATAGTTTGACTTTGTTTTTCTTGGACAATTTTTGACTTTTATTAGAGTACTGTAGTGGTTGTTAAGTAGAGCTCGGAGGAGCGGCCAGCTCTGGAACAGGCGAGTCAGAAAGGTCTATCTCGGTGTATCGCCTGAATAGACGTGTACTCCACCTTGACAGCTGCGTGCTTGTTGCCTCTAATCGGCACGCAAGCCCGGTAGGCATCACCAGAACGCCGATTCCGGCTACATTTTTGGGTTCACGAACGCCTCCGCGTTCCGTCAACCAACACGTGGTTCACACTTGCACCAATACTGAGCCAAACACCCAAAACACTGGTGTTTCATTTTTTTACTAACAAAAAATCACTACACTAGACCTGTCCTCGGCAGGACATTAAACTCCAAAATACAAATTCCCTGTCGCCAGAGGTTAATTTTTTAAAATAATCAAAAAGACAATATGAACGCGACGCCGACATATATTACACGACCCAATTGGTATCTGTCAGTTGCATATTAAAAAATATTCGGAGGCAAAGGAACCACGGCCATACGGTCTGTTCCAACCAATGGTACTGTATGACATTGTGGAAATTTTAACTTTTAACTTACCTTTTTTATTTTGTTTTTTACATGATCTTTTATATTTTTTGTGTTTATTTGTGATGGAAAGTGTCCTTTATGATAGGGCATTTTCCAATATTTTTGACGCTGTAAAGGAGGAAAGAGCTGAACACGTTCTTCTCAATACAAGGTCCCGTACTTACGAACCGATGGCATAGTGACATTCACAAGAGCTACTTGTAGCATAAACTGAATAAATGATTTTGAATTTGAATTTGAATTTGAATAGGTTATTATATGAAAGTAATTTTTTTTTTTCCAGAGTAGGAAGGTTTTAAATTACATATCAATTGCAATTTAAACGTGAATTTATCGTTTACATCGTTTACATTTAAAGTTATAGTATCTCCTTTACATATTGATAAAGAAAAAAAATACAAAATAATATTTTCTATCATGTTATTCTAAAGCGTAGTGTGGGCAGGCCTTCAATAAGGTGGACCGACGACGATCTGATAAAGGTCGTAGGAAGCCGCTCTGGATGCGAGCAGCACAGAACCTGTCGTTGTGGAGTTCCTTGGGGGAGGTCTTTGTCCAGCAGTAGACGTCTTTTGGCTGAGATGATGATGATGATGATGATATCATCATACACACTTTATAAAGTTTTTGAAAAATATCGTTATACAACAAATACAAATCAAATGGTATCATAAAATTTTGAGCTGTGTATTTTGTTCAAACAAACAATTCAACCCTTTAAATTAATTACACTTTAAAGTGAAACTATATTCTCGTTTCTCGAAATAGTTTAAAGCTACTAAAGTGGTTGCTCCTCCAGAGTTATTAGGCTCTCTTGAATATTCATGAACGCAGTTTTACACAATTATGATTGGATTATTTTGTAAAAACAATTTATTTCAATAGGGACAACTATTTACAATAATGTTTTTTTTTACCTACACTAAGTAGTTTGCGTTGAAACACGTTAACAACGACACGTTTAGAATGGAACGTGAAAATTAAAAAAGGTTCTGTATCGACCGAGCTTAATGGAACGTAGAGTGTACCTACAACTCATTGAAAAACGCATGTGTGAGCCACCGACCTACTTAAAGATGTAGCTATGAAATATGAATAGGAAAATGTTTGTACTAACACAACTAATTGTTCGAGGGATGGGTGCGTGACACACGATCAACCCGAGCCAACGTTATCTTAGTATCTTAGTGTTTTCTAGATTATCATCACCACCAGCTCATATTATGTCCCCACCGCTGGGGCAAGAGCCTTCCCTATGGATGATAGGGAGATCGGGCCCTAAACCACAACCAGTGTTAATTGATGGTTGTTAACGACTGCAAATGCAGCCGGGACCATCGTCTTTATGTGCCTTCCGAAGCACGGAGGAGCTCGAGATGATACATTTTTGGTCTCTCATGACCGGCCTTTGCGAAAGTTGCTTAACCTTAGCAAACGCTGACGACGCATTAACCTCTGCGCCGTCCAGCACATGCCTTCATCAAGCTCCTGCTACTGGAATGCACCGGAGGTCAAACTACTATAAAAATCAAAGATTGATGTACAGCAAAAGTCTTGGGAGCTTCCAAGTTTTCAGCCACACATAGCTTTTTGTCTTTCTTCTTTTAATTATTTGTTGCTTTTCTTATTGGTATATTGATCTTAAAATAATGTCAAGAACAGTATGGACCCTGTCGGACATAGTAAGAATTAGGGGAGAGGAGGGAGTTTGATGTGCTTTTGTTTTTATTTTATTTATATTTACAATTATGTAGATTGTTTTTTAAATACTGTTGTAATGTTTAGTTACATGTAGTGTAATTGTTTTATAGTTATAGCTCTGGTCATTCTGTGAAGACTATTGGTGTGCGATCAAAGCATAATTTTACAAAAAATTACTCCTAAAATTCTAAATGACTGTCTGTTAGTTCTCGACACTGTCTTCATCAGGAACAGCGAAATAATTTCCTTTCGCAATTTCCCACCGTCTCTGTGATTTCAATTAGTGCCTAGACAAATGTACCAGATTCGATTTCCAGGGGGTTAATAGGGTGGTCATAGTTTCTCCTTGGCTATCTATCACTCTATTATCTTAACCTATCATCATTAACAATAAATTTGCATTTATTGTAACATTTTTTTTAACACCTACAGCTGTGACTTAAAAAAATAATACCATGAAGTCAATTATAGGTTCTCACTAATTTATAGTTATATTGATCTACTTACATTCTTTATCACATAGGTATAGCCAATTCATATACTTAGTCTGGCCATAAATAATGTTACAAATAAAAAAACAATAATATTACATTTGAATTTGGAACCTGTCATTCTTATATGAATATTCATTGTGTTTTTCATTTTCGCGCCAATCGGTGTTAACTATTTGTGTGATATTAAAATGGAGTGGGGTGATAAAGAGAACCGAACTGCTGTGATAGCATTACACAAAGTTGGTATGGACCCAAAAATTTTTGAAACTCTCCATCCGCTTGGTATTAGTCGAATGTTTGTCTACTATTAATAGGTACAATGAAACGTCTTCTGTTTGTGACAGAAAAAAAATCTGGCCGTCCACGTAGTATAGTTATAAATCCTGTCCGAAAGCAAAAGATTTTATCTATTATTTATGAATATAGCGCCTAGAACCATGACGCGTATTTTAAAAGATGACTTAGGACTTGCAGCATATAAGAGACGAACTGGTCATTATTTAACCGATAATTGAAAAATGAATATGGTGGTAAAATCAAAACAACTTCTTAAGCGGTACGCAAAGGGTGGTCACAGAAAAGTTTTTTTTATATATATATATAAAAAATTAAAGGTAAACGAGCAGGCGGGTCACCTGATGGGAAGCAATCACCGCCGTCCATGGACATCCGCAAAACCAGAGGAAACGCAGATGCGTTGCCGGCCTTTTAAAAAATATATTAAGGTACTGACTAGACAATTTTTACTATCGAACAACATTTTAACAAGCAGAATGACCGAGTTTATGCTCAACGCTCTAGAGAAGCTTTTCAATTAGTCAGCAGAGTAAAACGTGGTCATTATTCGATTTCATTTGGTGGGGTGTTAGCTATTAAGGAGTAACTGAGCCATATTTTTGTGAAAAAGGTGTCAAAACATCGGTACAGGTGTATCAAGATACGATTCTTGAGAAGGTGGTTAAGCCTCTTAACGACACCATGTTCCATAAACAAGAATAGTCCTTTCAGCAAGACTCAGCACCGGGTCATTAAGCTCGATCCACACAAGCGTGGTTGGAAACTAACGATTCTGACTTCATCAGAACTGACGACTGGCCGTCATCTAGTCCCGATCTATATCCGCTGGATTATGACTTATGGTCAGTTTTAGAGAGTATGGCATGCTCTAAACGCCATGATAGTTTGGAGTCCCTAAACAATCCATAAGATTGGCAGTGACAAATTTTCCCATGGAGAAAGTGCGTGTTTCAATTGATAATTGGCCTCAACGTTTAAAGGATTGCATTAAGGGCAATGGAGATCATTTTGAATGAATTTAATATTTTTAATGCTATTATATTAATTTTTAAACTAACGCACACTACAGTAATAAATGTTTTATGCAGTAGAAAATAAATCTTTTCCTAGTAACAATAGCTATGGCTAGACTAGGTATATAAATAATTAAAAAAATTTTTTTTGTTTTGTTTATATAATTTGAACGCAAATTTTGTTGCGATACAACATTGTCAACATTTTCAACATTGTGTTTTTGTAATAAATAATTAAATTCAGACACATACTAAATCCATCCGAATGACAAACCTGACAAACTTTTAACGAATATCCTCAAGAATTCGCCTAACAAAGTGTATTTTTATTTTCTCGTGATAAAACTAAAACAGATTATCGTGCCGTTGTAGCGTTCAAAACTTTTAGATCCCGTTATTTTATATGCAAAACTTAATAAAACAATAAAACAACGCTTTACGTGTTGTGGGACTAAGAAAGATAGATAGTTAATGTTTTGTTTTTATAACACGAATGAGAAACGCTTGATTACATCTTGCCTGATGGCTTATGGTAACAAAGTCGAAATTAAAAGTGCCACAGAGGAAAGCCTAAGTTATTTTCAACTGATTGAGCACAATAATGAAGTTAAAAAAAATATTTGGCGATATACTTAGAAATAAGTAACTGGTACAGTACCAGGCAGACTAAGTACAAGGCCTACTTACACTAGTTTCAATCAAGAGATATTTCAGGGTACGAATTTTATTTGCCATTCGACGATGTTTATTTAAATAATAATTTGTATGGCAAAACTATGTTGGTGACGCACGTCACTAAACCATATAATTATGATTTCTATAACGGTCAATATTTTCTGACAAAAAGTATTTAGCTTCTCACCAAAAGCCAATAAAGCAAGCTGCAAGTATCTCTCACGAATTGAGCTACTCTATTAAAAAAAATAGTTAATTCATTACAGTTGATTTTTTTTGCCAATGACAATTTATGTTCCCGCTGCGCTAGTGCTCTACCAAACAAGGGTTTTTCTTTTTTTAAATTATTTTTAAGTATTACGGTCTCTAATTTGTTCCAAAGAGTATTTAGCTTGCCGCAACAAACTAAAAATACGTAAACACTGCAAGCAGAGCATCAACCTGCTACTAGATAAGTTCACGTAAGTTGTGCATGCCAGCAGACGGGATCGGAAACTTCGCGCGGCTGCTTTGCCGCATGACTAATGACTTTTAGTTGTGTATGGGGCTAACGAGAAAAGATTTGCGATATTTTTAAAAATAAAACGGGTCAACACGTAATTTTTTGCAGCATTCTCATGGTTACAACCTTTATTTAAGCGCCCTTTCCAAAACTTTGTAGTTGTGCTGTTGTGGTGACTAATGTTTGCGATATTTTTGATAATAACACATAGGTTCAAACCCTGCTCGTGGAAATTTATTCAACATTGTGTTTTTGTAATTTGTTTCGCAACAAAATTTGCGTTAAAATTATATAAACAAAACAAAAACATTTTATAAATAGCTTGCCTACTTCTTAACTGATCTTTAGTATTTGTAAAAATATTATGATCGGCTTTTAATGACGGTAGTTGTTGACATTGAATGGGTGCCTTTGACTTTCAAAGTAAAAAGTAAATAGTGTTGAATAATTTCGGCGGGCTAGTTAGAACCACGATAGCTCAATTGGAAGAGCACCTGACCCGGTATGTCAGAAGGGTGCAGGTTCAAATCCTGCTCGTGGAAATTTTTTCAACATTGTGTTTTTGTAATTTGTTTCGCAACAAAATTTCCGTTAAAATTATATAAACAAAACAAAAACATTTTACACAAAAGGTTTCTCATAATGATCGTAGATATAACCTTTTTGAGACTTTATTCAAATTTTACATAAAAATTTTATACTATATAATACATAATAGTGCCTTACAAATAAACGGAGAATAAGGTCCGAATAGTAATTCCGTGTTTTATCTCTTTTACTATAATTTGAAATGACGTTTACGTGACAGGAACAAAACACGAAATAACTATTCGGATCTTATTTTTTATTTATTTGTAGGAAGCATAGGCATTACATTAAGCAGCCGTTTCTCGATAGCGTAGCAGCAGCTTGTAGTTACGTTCGGGTAACGATCTTCGAAGCAAGTTTCGCAATCCCGGTTTACCAGTTGTCTATGCCAAGACGAATTGATTTGGGTAGGCCCCCTCCAGTTCATCTAGAATTCCGTTCACCTAAATGAATTGCAAATTAGCTAAGCAAATGCGCCAAAGTTAGAGGAAAAGAAACACAAACGTACAGCAGCTGCAGGCGTGCGATTTTTGAACCGGTGACTAATTCTCACGCTATGATATCAATTACGATTCTCCTTCTCGCTCTTATTAAAAATCACTGGTAGGTACAGATGCCTGCACATCACCCTATGTAAAACTGTCAAATTTATTCCATACATTTTCAACCATATAACTTAGTCATAAGGTTCAAAGTCTATTTAGAAAATTTGACAGTTTGCGGTAGGTTGATGTGCAGGCGTGTGTACATAATTTTTGACGCTGAAAATTCTCGGACACTAATCTGAATAATCAAAATTAAAGTATACATAAAAAACAAAAAATGCAAAAGTTAATATTTAAAAGACTATTTCATGTCGCTTAATTTCGATATCCCCAGTGCGATCACCCCCCTGGTTACTATACAAAATTCTATAATTATGTCGTTAACTAACTTCATAACCTTTCATTTTATATAGCTTGACACGAAGCTGACAAGTGCCAGTTACAATTTTTAACTATTCCGGCAAAGTAGGTGATAAAATGTTCAGCGTCTTTCGTCGCCGACTGTTCCAACCAATTTCAAGCTCAATATCACTTTAAGCTATTTATTTTGTACAAACTTAAAGGCATAGGATGATAACCAGCTATTCCTCTTTTAGCCGCCATCACACAGCTCAAACCAGCATTCGTACAAAAACAGCATGTTTATCATAAACCCCTCATCACACATCCAAGCACCACCACAAGTGGCAATCATGCATTGAATCCGAATAGCAAACAACGTGTTAAGAACTTCGGTGTTGCCACCAAAATAACTTACAGTAACTTCATAAATAGGACCTCATGAATAATTCACCGCTTCTCAATCGATATAGTGCTTCAGTAAGCTTCATTTGATAAATGGGCAAATGTAGATTGTTGTTATACAGTATTTAGTACTATACAGAATTAAATCTTTCTTGGTGTGAGTTTGATGGCGGTTATATTATATTATTATAGCAGCCATTTTAGCTGTTAAGCAACTTTTCCAATATTGAATCAGAATAGTAATAGTACTCATACAACTAGCAAGTTACTGACAACGGACAAGGGAAATTCTGGTATCGAAGGCTAAGACTCACTTTGAGTCCCTGCGCCAATGGAGTATCTATGTAAGTAAGTATTAAGGATACATTGGATAAATTGTGAAACAGATAACACTTATA
The DNA here is from genome assembly GCA_949315975.1 of Eudonia truncicolella. Taxonomy (NCBI): domain Eukaryota; kingdom Metazoa; phylum Arthropoda; class Insecta; order Lepidoptera; family Crambidae; genus Eudonia; species Eudonia truncicolella. The sequence goes on along the minus strand of OX438837.1, from coordinate 12,141,071 downwards.
AAAACACATATTTTTTCTACTGATATTTAATTATTTTGTTTGTTATTGTTTTCTAAAGTTTACGCGAACACTACACATTGAAATGAAACTTCTTTTACGGATCTACTAGCGTTTATGATATGCATTAAGGTTTAATTCGTTATTGTTTTTTTCCGTTTACATAAAAATAATAACCAGGTCAAATTAAGATAGGTACTGTTTATATAAAAAAAAACAAGTAATGAATACAATTCAATTGTAATCTTATTTACCTACTATTCAACTATTTAAGTAGCGTAAAAGCAACACACACACGTATAAATCGTCTTGTATCCCCAAAAAAGGTTTGGAAACTATAATAAACGGATCTTTGCTAGGTCTGCGTAAACAATGATAGCTGAATTTATAGGCACATTTCTCTTCGTATACCTAATATATATATAGATGAATTAAGTGTGGGCAAAGAGAAAAAGAACCTATGAAAACAAGAGAAAACTATATTTTTTGAGGTGAACTGTATTTATTTTCAATGATAAACTTTTCTTATATAGACAGGTACAAAATGAAAGAAGGATTTACCACCACGCAATATTTTATTATTTTAGGGAGTTTGTTGTTTGCCTAAGACTGTATATTAGCTCCACCTGACTTTTTGGGAGCGGCGAGAAACTTAAAAGGTTCTAGCCGTGTGATAGAAACACTAACAAAGGTTTTCTAGAGGGAGTGGCACCACGCACTAGAGCGTCTCCCCATTCCCTACTAGATTCTCCGAGGGGTTCGGATCGGAGCAACACGGCGTACAATGGGGTAACTTTTGCTTGCTTTACTTGTTGGTGCCTGCTTCACCGGGGATTCTCAACTACTGAGGCCCTGGCTATCATATCTCTAGCTGTCGAAACACAATGCTATCAAACATTGATGTTATGGCGACATTTTTAGATATGGTGGTAACTAGCCAGGCGGACAAACAAGCCCTACCACCATCTAAACCGAGTACACAATCATGTCATTATAGTATCATTAAGTCAGAATAGTTTCTCAGCATAGTATAAGTAAAAAATGTAACTCTTAATGCAATGGAATAAGAGTCAAAACTAGTCAAAAGTGTACACATGTTAATGCTCCTAACTGTACTCCCCACTGGGAATCGAAACCGGGACCTCTGGGGCTGAGGCTGGTGGTGATCACTAGACCACAGAGGCGGTGGGGCGATAAATGTGATTCATTCAAAAACGTTTGCGATGATTTGAAGCGGAAAATCCAAGGTGAATAGGAATAAATTGTTTGGAGTTGCAAAATCTGACCAATTGAAACGATAGCCTTTTGATGTGAAACTTAATTTGCTGGGTCCTTTCAATGGTAGTATGATTGAAGAGTTCGCTGATGAACAGAATTTTTTTTACAAAAGATTACTAAAATAGTTTTGCACACCTGTTTCTATTAATTCAAAATTCGGCGCTTTAAAGATTAACTTAATTTTAAAACAACTGATGCAAGCGTATCTTTTTGAAATAGAGATGTTCCTACTATTACACAATTTGTCAGTTAAAGAAGAGGTTTCTACATACTTTTTTCTCTTTGCATGAACGACTAGCCATACAAAGGCACATCTCTTTACTAAGGAAAATCCTTTCACATGTTTATTCATACATATAACAAGTAATTTATTAAAGTTGGCAAATGACTCTGCTCTGCTTGACGTTAAAGAGGCCAGATGCGTGGACAGAAGTGAAGAATTGTGGTTCAGTAGCCATCCTCACCTTGCCGACTCGCAAGAGTACCACGTGTGAAGTACCCTTTATTGTAGTAAGGAGGAAATACGTGTGTGCTGGGAGAGAATTCCATCTTTTGATGGTGCGACAAGGAATTGAGTTAAAGTCAGAGAAATTAATCAGAAATTTTTCGTTCGCGATGAAATAGTGCTACAGTAAATTGATGACTCCGAAGACCGAAACGCATAGATCTGTGAAGGAAGGGAGAAGGAGGGATAAGGGAAAAAAAGATCTTCGGAACACTCGCTATTCGACGGTAGAAGGCACTGTGAGCTGTACGACGCTCTTTTTCTGTTTTGTATTAGAAAGTAATTATGTATCTTAAATTTTCGCCTCGATGTCTGAGTAGCAAAACGCTCTGCCCGATACCCAAAGATCCCGGGTTCAATACCCAGGTTGAGCAAAGTGTGCTTCGAATTTTTCGATGCATAGCCCGCGTTTGTAATCACCAACCCCCATTTGGCATGCGTGGTAATCAAGCCTAAGAATAAGGATTACCTTCTATTGCTTTCAATGATGGTGGCCTTTGCATTACAATGGTACAATTGTAGAAAGTAACGTAAATCATTACTTTAAATTGAGTTTAATATTGGTAAATCGTTACAGTATAAAAGTAACTATCACTGTCTCGTATTTTTACAGTAGCGGGAGCATCTAAAAACTTTGATGCATTCCAATATTGGAGTACTTAGTTTATCTGAACCACCAATTTGGCTATGCACACAGGGTGTGTTGAAACGTTGCGAGCTGGTACATGACACAAATACATTCACGGAAAATCAACAGCCAGTTTCCTGGAATCATTTGGTCGACAATCATTGAAAATGTAATATGAAAACATACAGTTAGTGTGTACAATTAAATACGAGTACAATGTATAATGTCATTGATATAATTATATTCCTGGTAATATCATATTTCGTATGATATTCGTAAAAAACCATTTAATAATACAATTTAAATGTTTGTAAATATAAATATATACAAATGATTACCGTCATGACATGACACATATTTTTAGCAGCTAGCAATTTTTATGGAATATTGAGAAACATAATTTGCCGGGTTGTTAATTAACTTATAGCAGTAATAAGTGAATTTAAATATTTAAAAAAGCCGATTAAATATTTACAATTCAATAGTTACTGTCTTACTAGGTATAATATAATGTCCACGACACATAACGTGTCTAGAAACAACCTTTTACAGATCTACTTGCGTTTCCAAGAAAAAACACATTGTACATCCGAAATAGTTAAACTGTTGATACTATTTAATATATAAAAACTGCTATAATTTATATTTTTTTTTTAAAAAGAATTTCTGCTTTTATTTATAACTAGTTGTCGCTCGCGACTTCGTTCGCGATGACTACACTATCCCACAGGAACCTGTTACCGGGGTAATAGTATCCTATGTCCTAGTCCGGGTCTATTTGCAAAGTTTACATAAAAATCCGTTCAGCTATTATCACGTGATGCGCGGTCAAATAAACAGATAAACAAACAAACAGACAAAAATTCTAAAAACTGTTGGAACGTGTTCTGTTATAGATTTTAAGTATCTTCAGCGTACTTTTTTCGAATATCTTCCATGTACAGACTTTCGACCCTTTATTATATGTATAGATTATCGCCCGCGACTTCGTTCGCGAAGACTACACTATCCCACTAGAACCTGTTACCGGGATAAAAAGTATCCTATGTCCTAGTCCGGGTCATGGTCTGTCTATATGCAAAGTTTGCATAAAAATCCGTTTAGCCATTTTCACGTGATGCGCAGTCAAATAAACAGATAAACAAACAAAAATTCTAAAAACTGTTGGAACGTGTTCTGTTATCGATTCTAATTAACCCCAGCCAACTTTTTTCAAATATCTTCCATGTACAGACTTTCGACCCTCTTTAGCTTTATTATATGTTAAGATTCTGTTTCTTTTACACTTTGTTTGAATTATCCGAACGTTTCGAATGCTTTTCAGGGTACGTGGTCACAGAGAGACTAAGCTGTTTGTCGTCTCATAATTAGTTTGTAACTTTCATAACTACTTTTTATTTCAATCAGATGCGTTCCGTTTCTCTTAAGACTTATTTAAGAATAAACTTTAAAAAACAACATGGGATACAGTTTAATTGCTAGATAGAAACTGTGTCACAGCTATAGCCTTACTAATATAGTTAATAGATGCTTTTATAATTTCATTTGTACTAAACTGTATCGCTTTTATTAATCTTATTGCGACTTAAACAATACTTAATACTGATTTAACGTAATTGTAGGTAATTAGGATATATTTAACATTCCACAAGGATTTGCACAGTAAAATGATTTATCATTCCCTTTGCGACCAACCTGTTTAATTACCTTGGACACGGAGATAATTACGACTTAAACATTACCCCTTTAGCTCGATACAGCGGCTACTAATGGCCTGACTAAGCTTTGATTAAATTATAATGCATGTATTGTTTACCTGAGGCGACTTGTCATGATAGTGATACAATTAGGTACATTGTCATGATAATGTTGATTAATCATGACTGACCAATTGATCCTGTGGACATTCTGAGAATACAAGACGCGACTTGGCATAATAGAAACGAGCTTAAGGTCAAAGGTACTTTTTTGTCACCTATTTAATGATAAGGTTGATTAAACTTAGAAATCGCAGATCGGGTGCGATAACCTCTGCGCCATCGAACTCTATACAAGCTATATCTATGGTAAAGATATTTGATTTAAAAAATAATACTTCTGAGAAAAATTACATTCTTACAAGAACCATTTACAAGAATATTCTAAGAATACGAAAAAAATTTGAAACTTTAAGAAAATTTTATTTATTATAATTTGAGGACAGCCGTTCCTGAATATTATAATAATAGATTCTGTGAAACGACAGTTAATTTAGAATCATGTAATTTTTTTACATTTTATTTTGAAGTGCTAATTGCTGCACTGAAGCTAAATTAAATATTTATAAAATAGAATCATGTGCCTTAAAAATATATTTAGTGTTTTTCGTTACTTATTATTTATGTTTCTCACCGCTTAAACCTTCCCTGAACTTCCACAAATATTTCAAAATCAAAATTAGCCAAATCGGTCCAGCCATTCTCGAGTTGAGCGAGACAAACGGACAGCAATTGATTTTTATATATATAGATAGATAGACTAGCAATTTACCCGCATCTTCGTCCGTGTAATAAATATAAACTTTTTTTATCAAACTTTAATATAACCTTTGTTGCCCGCAAGGAATGTAGCTTTCTATCCGTTCCAGAGATTACCTTCCTTAAACAAATAAACAAACTAAGTCACAAACTTTTCTACCTCTTTATTAATAACTAGTTGTCGCCCGCGACTTCGTTCGCGAAGACTACACTATCCCACAGGAACCTGTTACCAGGATAAAAAGCATCTTATGTCTTAGTCCGGGTCATGGTTTGTCTATGTGCAAAGTTTCATCCAAATCCGTTTAGCCGTTCTCGAGTTTTGCGCTTAGCAACATTAATTTTTATATTACAAAGTACAGATATAGAAGATATAGATAGATATAGATTAGATTAGATAAGATAACTCTGAACCTAAATGAGGGAACCGTCAAAATGAGTTTGGCGACAGACCTTGGTAACACAGGACGTACACGTTCTATCAAAGCTATTACCTATGTTGCAACACGTTTTACATTCAAACTCATTTTAAAATAACATGCGTTAAATTTACCGTGGGACAATTAAAATAAAAAAAAAATTAAACAATTAGCATAGCCATTAAACGCTTAACAAAACCAAAAACAGAGCAATGGAACAGCTTTATCATTATTGCAAACCAAACCGCTTCAATTTATAATAAAACGCGACGCAGACCGAATTTTATAAGGGTATTTTAGGGTCCCAATTTAGTGAAGATACCTGCCGTATTGGGCCCGGCTTGGGATATTACTGTAGGCGATGGCTACGATTTTATTTTCCTACAGCACCAAGGAGCTCGTATTGCAATTTCCCCTAAGGGCTTTCTCTACGTGAGCCCAATATTCAAAACGAATGATGTTGCGAATCTGTTTTGGCGTCAATTTATTCGGCCATTTTCGGGGTAAGTTCGCACGCTTAGTTTAATACGAAATGCAAATTCCCAGCCCAGATTTCAATTTCGACGCGAATGTTATTTCTGCTACTAATAGTGTCCTGTTAGTTTGATCTGGCTTTTACTTTAATCAACATTCTCATATTATAATGCCTGTAGCATGCGTGCAATGTACAAAATATATTTTTTGGGAGAGTTTTCTGTTAACCTTAGACGGCCTTTACAGCGACACTGGGCTTGTTTGGGGCAGGTTCGAACGGAAAGGGTTCCTCAAGCCGTGTGATCGAATACCGTTAGAGAGTTTCTAGAAGGAATGTCATCACCCAAGCGTGTTCCCGTTCTTTACTATATTCTTCGAGGGATTTGGATCGGAGTGGGAGCGAAACAACCCGAAAGCGCCTTTAAAAGTTTAGGACCTCGGTTTGAGTTATCCGGGTATGAGTGTTATGTACCACAATCTTGTCTCAAAACAATGTATTTCACTCGAGACTGATGTTGGTTGCCAATTCTATTAGAACCAATTGGGTTTCTGTGAAACAGAACAGTCTAAATTAAATGTAAAAATATCAAAAGAAGAAAATAAACATAGGTACTTATTTTGGAGTTGAAACTGAAGTATTTCAAGACGCAGTCGCAGCCACACTGAACGGCGCGTGAGTTGAATGGGGGAAGGGGATGAATATTAATACCTATATAATACAGGATGACAATGAATACTAAATATTATACACGACACCTTATAGTGTCGATGACATTGAAAAATACACTATACGTGTGCAAAAAACCACCCTGTTTAGTTGTGTTCAGATAATAAAACTTCTTTAAACTAACTTCATTAAACTTTTCTCAGTTCTAAAAAGACATATGATTAAGAAAATCAAACATCCAGTAGCGCTTTGTTGTACACTCAATTATTCCTGTTAAAAAAAAACGTAGAGTATGATATAGTATAAAGTCAGAGCATGGTGAAATCTTAGTTTAAAAATATTCATAAAGCAATAAATATTTTATTCCATATTCTCGTGCCAACCGAAGGGGCGTATACACAACGCGAACAATGCAAACGGAAGCCGCACGCACAACCTACCCGACTCCACCTTTGGCGCCTGCGAAACTTTTATAATTTCACTCCTTTGTATTTGTATAGACGACGTTCCGTTTTACTGTTGATTCTCAAAACTGGGGAGTCAAACGTTCGCGTTCAGCAATGAATTATTCAGGTCAGAACGGAAACTGCGTATTTACATAAGCAAATTGGGTGCGACGGCTGCCTAAGGCTCGCGACATCGCGCAGCGACCAAGACGATCATTATTGGATAGTTCGGTTCTGTTCATTGGGTGGCGACATCCAGTAGCAGCATGTCGAACTAAATGCAGCGGCTTCTTTAACACGATTGATCCGTTCTTCGGTTATCTTGGTTAGTAGGTTTACCTACTTCTACCTTCACGTTTTCTATGTTCACATATTATCTTGTTTCTGCATCTTCATGTAATGGTAATGAACAAACTTACCTTATTCCTTTTTTAAAATATAAAAAAATGAAAAAAAAAAAAACATTGAGATATCACGGAAAACGACTCGAACGCTAAAAAATCATTTTAAAAAAAACATTATAAATATTAATGAAATCATAATAAAATGCTTACAATCATTCCCAAATGGAAAACAATGAATAACTTTATTTTATGAGACTGCTGCGCCGTCAAGCAATCATATAGGCTGCCTAAAAGAAAACAAAAAAATAGAGAATAGAATTAAGTTAATAATAAAAAAACCGGCCAAGTGCGTGTCGGGCCAAGCGCAGTGTAGGGTTCCGTAGCCCATCTCAAAAATGCGGACTGTGAGAAGAGGGCATATGAACATTTATTTAACGATGGCTCATATACTTAAATGTGTATACTACCGGTTTCACACACCTGACAACGTTATTTACGTAATTCCCAATGAGGAATATGTACTGCGCCAAGTAGCCATTAACAAAAGCAGCAGCTAAGCCATTTTATTAGGTGGTCGACTGTTACTCATAAACTTGTAAAGCCTACTTAGCTATGATAGTTTTCCTTTTAACTTCGTCATATATACAACTACCGTAAATTTTTTCTCGTATCCAAAAACAACCATTTGGCTGGCAGGGGGGGACACTTGATTCTAAGAAAATTTTGCACTTTAAAGCTTAATAGTTCACAAACGGATGCCTAAATCAAAAAACTAACGTAATATTTTTAAAATTGCTATCCATCGAGACACCCCACACTATGGGGTAGACAAGAAAAAAAAATACATCCCCACTTCACGTGTAGGGGAGGTAACCTAAAAAAAATGTTTTTATAATTTTACTTCACCTCTTTGTCGGCGTGATTAATATGTATATCCATGCCAAATAACAACTTTCTAGTACTAAGAGTCTACGATCTAGGCTGGGGACAGACAGACAGACAGACGGACATGGCGAAACTTTATGGATTCCTTGTTGACTACGGAATCCTAAAAAGTGATAACTGCTGCTCTTGGACGTTTGCGATAAAAAAGGCATCACACACGCGATGCCGACTCCAAATCCTCAGTTCTTTTACTTCTATGCCCTGTAATTCACTGGAAGTAGTAGTTACCCCTTAACACCGGAACATACTAATGCAGAACAATGCGGTTTGGCGGCAGAAATAGGTACCAGGCTGGTCGCCAACCAGTCAGATTCGGGGCAGAATACACCCACCGCGCAAAAAAGTTATTTATACATACTCGTAGTATAAAATAAAGTCCCCGGAACGTTTGTTTGCTGTTAGGACGGGCTAAACTTAGGAACCACTGGACGGATTGTGATATGGTTTTTTCTTTTTTCTAATAGAAAAAGCGTTTTTCCAGGGTGGTTTACGTACAACAAACACCAGCGAAACCGGTCGATAGTATTTTATAACTTACAGTTAACGACTTCTTTTCATGCAACAGCGGTAGCTTGACATAATAAATAACAAATCGCCAACATAAACTAATCTCGATTTGTCTTTAACATAAACAGAGAAATCATTGGACGAAGAAACACAAAAAACTGACAGGTCTTTAATAGACCTTCTAAAACACTAATATAAAATACGATTTTCTCAGATTTCCCTTGGTTTCGTTTGGGGCAAACAGGGGTTTTGGATTCCCTTTGAACCCACGTCATCAGCGGCTGGATAATAGCATTTTGAGGTTTACCTGTCACGGCCGACATACACTCGTATATAAAGAGACAAGTTTCTATTCCTAAACAGTTGCAAGTATGTTAACACGTGCTTTAGTATAAATTTATAGTAATTTTTTCTACATATTATTCTAGAGACTGTGATTTTATATAAAAACAAACTTTAATTTTTCTACACTCCGGGGTACAGTAAAAGTTAAAGATTATTTTTAGATTTAAAATTCTATAGTTCTAAATTCAATATAATTTAATCAGTTTAGGCTACAAATTGCTCTTATGCATAGTCGATTTTACCGTTCTTTTTTAGGAAATTTGCTGTCTGCCACCTATGCCTTTTACAGCGTAACAGCTAATTTAGTGGCGGCGAGAAACCTATAAGTTCATCAAGCGTAATTATGACCCGATAACCCTCTGAAGTTTTGTAAAGCATAAAATTATGGGCATTAAAGAATATAACGCGCAAGATATACTCGTACATAGCTATTGTTTTGCAAGAGTCTCAGTCATCAAACGTTAGTTTACCACCAGATGCCACCGAAGAGTACGCAGTGCTACCAATTCATAATATTACTCGTTTATAAGTTAGCAAAACTTACCTGTCAGTTGCTTGTCTACTTCTTGTACTAAGGATGTTCGATCACATCGGTTAAAATAAAGGCCGTACAACACAGTTTCTTCAAAAAAACAACTGTACGCTTAACGCGGCTTGGCAGTAATAAACAATATCTTTCTAAACAAAAAACTAGTACCTACTAGTAAAAATAATAGT